>OZ034804.1:23409573-33409573 GCA_964028335.1 Altica lythri | reverse complement strand
ATTTCGTATTCGTAGTTTTGCAGGATGAATCATTCAATCAGTTAGGATTGTCAATAATTGTCTACTTATTGTCGCAAAAAAATTCATTGACTTAAATGTTTTATTTTTTTTTAGTATGCGCATTAAGTATTCGATCAGTTTTGTGCTTGAGTTTTTTTTAAACCGACCAGAAATTAGTACTCTGGTTTATTTTTAGGTCCGAAAATCTTATTTTGTCGGACCGGGCCAGAAAATAAAAATGAGACCGGACTATCACAATAATTTTCAGGCCCGGACTAACAAAATGAAATTTTCTGACCCTAAAATAAACTGGAAATTACTAAATTCTTGCTGGTCTAAAAAAATATTGTACGTAATACATTCCAAAAGTGCTTTTACTGGACTCGAAGGCTTGCAGGACTGCAATTGCCCACTCGTCCAGTAAAAGACCACTTTCGGGACTTGTTACGTAAACTACTATCACATTATTGCTTCATATTATTAGTATATTTAAAGTTATTAATTACTCATCTTCATTATAACAACAATCAACGGATTCTAGTGGGAAAATAAAAAATAAAAATTAAATTTGTTAGTGAGAATATTCTATATAGTTCACTGGGTTTGATTTATGATGATGGCAAGAGCAGATAATTATCAATTTATTTTAATTTTAATCTATTAAGTAAATTAATTGTTGGTGTATATATAGAATAGACTAACCTACTTCACATGATTTAATAGCATTATTCTCAAATTAATTGTACGGTTTCATATACAACTGCACTTTTTACGTCGCTATATGATATATTTCAGTTAAAAAATGTTATGTAATTTTTAATCAATGTTTAGTAGCAACATTTCTTAGAAAAGTAAGAGAAATTGTAGTAAAACTATTTTAATGATTACTTATACTTACTACAGTTAGGTTAATTTCTTATTTCTAATTAATTTTAAATTTTTAATTGACGGACTTATTAAATGACTAGTTGTACTCGAAACGTCGTTCGCGTGTGATTGTTGTATAAAAATTTCTTACCCCACCCCATTTAAGGAATGGGAGAGAAATTTTTATACACCAAATGTTAAGCTGAAAGAAGACAAATACATCTGTAAAAACCGCATTCGATTTGGATCAGTAGTTTTCATGTGATGCGCGCACAAACATACAGACAGACAGACAAAAAAATCTAACCACATTTTTGGGTTCTATTTCGATATACCCGCGACGTCGTTCGCGTGGCGTGTTGATTTTTGTATAAAAATTTCTTTCCTCACCCCGTTAAAGGGGTGGGGAGAGAAAGTTTTATACACCAGATGTTAAGTTGAAAGAAGACAAATACGTCTTTGAAAACCGCATTCCAATGGGATCAGTAGTTTTCATGTGATGCGCGCACAAACATATACATTTTTATTATATGTATACATATAGAATATAGATAAACGTAAATTTGGATACGCCCTTGTATATAAGAAATACCCCAATATGTTTACATTATTTTTACATTTATGTTTTTGTTAATAGAAATTGCTTCTGATAATCAAAAATATATTTCTTGTTCGTCGCATTTATTTCAGAACTATATAGATCTACTGCTAAAAAGTGTCGAATTCGAAGGGTAATAAAATCTTGTTAACACCGACGAATGCTGCAAGACGGGTGGGTTTAATAAAAGATAAGTCGTAGGTGAGGCCTTAAATCGTTCTGCGTTGTAAAGAGGCGATTTAATAAACCCAGCAACTTCACTTGAACGGCAACCACCGAATGAGCTAATCGACTTTTGGTCTTTTCGTGTTTGAGAATTCAGCAACAACTGGTTATTGTGGATGGAGGTTTTACAAAGGTTAAAAGATAGATAGATAGATATTTTTTGGGTTGGCTGTTAGCCTATATTACTGCGACCTTTGCAGATCTATTGTGAACACCCATTATCTGTGGAATAGGATTAGAGCACCTTGTCCAGCTCTGCCCTCTTAATGAGACTTAATAGCCTTGACAGTGGCCACTCCGCATAACTTGGAGCAGCCGGTTTCTCCTCTCCCAGTAATAGATACCGCGTCCTTGCAAGGCCTTCACATTGGCATAGGACATGAAATGCAGTTTCCTCTTGGCAGTATCGACAAATGTCTTCATCTGCTAAGTTTAGCTGACTCATGTGTTTTCTGAGCCTACAATGTCCTGTCAAGAGACTGACAGTCATTCTGACATCATTTCGCCTTTGTGATAGCAGCTCTGCAGTAAACTTCGCCGAGTATTCCTTTATGAAGAGTTTGGCTTGTCGCTTGCCCGGTGATTTTTCCCACCACTCCTGGGCCTTTACTAACCTCCATTTCTCAATGGCTGCCTTTCTGATTGTATTAGCAACTCCGCCGAATGAATCATTGGAGTGTTAGCTCCCGCACGGGCCAATTCATCAGCCTTCTCATTGCCCCGAAACCCTGAGTGTCCTGGTATCCATGCCAGTGTTAGAGAATTTTGACTAGCGGCATGTGTCAGGGCCCCAACGCAGTCCCACACCAGCTGTGAGCTTATTTGTGCTGAGACTATCGCCTTTAGAGCTGCTTGGCTGTCCGAGTATATGACTACGGTTTTACCCGTTATACCCTGACTTACGATCTCCGTTGCACAGTGTTGTATGGCCATTACTTCAGCCTGAAACACTGTGGCATACGCACCTAGATTTAGTTGGACTTCTGTCCTGTGTCCTCTACTATATATACCTGACCCTGTGCCCTTCTGAGTCTTTGAGCCATCGGTATACCAGATGGACTCCCCTTGGATGGGGGGGCCATTCTTCCATGAGTCCCTTTCCAGTGTTTCTACTCGAAAATTTCTCGCAAAGTTATACCTGGGGACTATCTTGTAATGAGCACATGCTTATTATTTGATCCGCCTTAACCCTATCATATAACTCTGCTTGCTTTTCTCCTTTTAATGAGGTAATGGGAGCCTGGCCTTGTAGCAGCCTGTGAGCAGTTGCCATAGCCTCGTCCTGTATGTAGATGTGCAATGGTGGTAGGTTGAGCAGAACCTGTAGTGCGTCCGTTGGGGCGGTCCCCATGGCACCTGTAACATTCAGGCATGCCTGCCTTTGAATGCTTTCCAGCTGCCTGATCGCCCCGGACTGCTGCGTTCTACTCCACCACACCACCGAACCATAGGTTAACATTGGCCTAATGACTTGTGTATACAACCAAAGGTTCATTTTGGGGTTCAGTCCCCAGTTCTTGCCACACAAAGGTTAAAAGATACATAACAATCATTTTCCATCAACATCAAGCACCGTTTGCTACGTTCGTAGAATCTAATTTTAATCTCATGGACGCTGACGCGCGTCCACGCCGTTCTGAGGTTGTCAATGAATATTTATTTAGAGGAGGTGGTGATTATCCATATGAACTGGCCAGCTTGCATTCTCGCTCTCAATGGAACTTAGCATCTATGGAAAACAATTGGAAGATGTACTAGAGAACCAATACTTTGTCCAAACAACATGTTACTCCTTTTGCTTCGTTTATAGAACCGAAATTCATTTTCATTGACGATAACGTGGGTCTATAATCTCTACAAGATTCTCAATGAATATTTAGAAAAGTGGGGATTATCCGTATATACGAACTGGCCAGCTTGCAGTACCGATCTAAATTCAATAGAAAATCTGTGGAACACAATAGGAAACTTATTCAAAAACGAATACCTAGACCACACGGACGCACACGAATAGCGCCAAACTAATCCTCAGGTAGAATTGCAGTTATGGAAGGTCTTAATCTCTTGCATGAATTGCGCCGGTTATAGGGATTATCGTTTTATTAGGAATTAACAAATCTTATTTAAAAGTAAACATTTCTGAAAATATTATGACAACTCCTAATTGTCTTCTAACAGGAGGAAGGGTAGCAAATTATATTAATTTTATTTTTAGTTTTACGTTGGCGTTTGAGTAAGGTGGTAAAGTTTAAAATCAATTAAGTATAAAAATGGAGTTTATGTTTAGTGAACGTGGCCAACAATTGCTTGTTGTAAATGGTTATAAATTCAGAAAAGTAAGTCTAGTGAAATCTACAGAAGAGACGAGATGGAGATGTTGTAACAAACAATGTTCTACAACAATTTATACAATTAAAGGTGTATACTCAAGAATGAATAGGGAACACAATCATACCGTTGCAGTAGACGTATTATGTCGACAAAAAATAAACAATAGTGTTAAAAGAAAAGCCATAGAAGACGTTACACAAAAACCAGCTAAATTAATCAGAGCTGAATTAGAAGGTACCAGTGAAGTTTTAAAAAAATTATCAGTAAAAGATACTAGATATATTAGAAACAATATATCATATTCTAGACTACAAAAAATGCCGAAGTTACCGAAATCAGTAATAGAATTACAGGAGTTTTTAAATACTGTGGATATAAAAACTATCAAAGGAGAACAGTTTTTACTAAACAACGATATGAGTCAAAGTTTCGTTTTATTTTCCTGTAAGACTAACTTGAAATTTATGTGTGAGCAAAAAACATTGTACATGGACGGTACGTTTGAATACTGCGTAAAATACTTTTATCAACTTTTTTCCATGCATGTGTATAGTGGAGGCTTTTATGTACCTGTTGCAATTTTGTCTGTTGAAAGACAAAAAAAATCTTTGTACTCTGCTGCATTATGTCAATTAAAGGAAACATGTAGAGGTTATGGTTACTCGTTTAAACCGAATGAAGTTGTACTAGATTTTGAAATGACAGTTCATCTAGCTGTAAAAGAAGTTTGGCCGACAATAAGAATTATTGGTTGTCGTTTTCACCTGGCTCAGTCCTGGTGGCGCAAAATTCAAAATTTAGGACTGACTAGTGAATATAAAAATGGCAATTCCATTATTGGAAAGTGGTTAACATATTTATTTGGTTTAATGTTTCTTGCCCCCGATCAAGTAGGCGATTGCTTTGCAAAGGATTTTTTGGTCCTCCGTCCAGAAACAATACTATTAATTACTTCAAAATCGTCCGGAAAATGGCATTTTCCGGCCTAGGCCGGCAAAGTAGCTTTTAGAATATCTAAAGAGATGGCGCTATGAGTTTAAATTTTAAGTCATTAAAAATACATAATGAATAATACAAATTTTAATTAAATTTATTTAAAAACAGCGTATAATATACTAAACTTACCTTTAACTTTTTCTAAAGATAAGCAGGATTCTAATTTACATTTAATTTCTCTCACAACTTGTATTATAAAATTTGACATTTATGTCAATTTATGAAAATAGTTCATTGTCTCATCTTTATATAAACATCTAATCTTGTATGTCACAAAGTAAAAAGTTTTTGAACTTGTTGTGTTTGTAACATATGTTAATTAAAACACTAGTAACTACTAAACACGTATATTAAGTATCAAACAAGTAATTATACAACTATTAATACTATAATATTAACATCACGTCATACCAGCATTACCAGCTGACAGCCTTCTGTCGGCTATCTTCTAGTCACTGGTCTTAGTATAGGTAGCACAAACGGTCAACTGTTGAACATAACAGAACTTTTGAAAATATTAAAAATTAATCGGACCAAAAAATAGTGTGTGTTACACGTCCGGAAAATATTTTGCAAGTGCTCGTATTGTTTCGCCTCGGTGCTACGCACCTCGGCTACACAACTTTACTCGCTCTTGCAAAATGTCATTTTCCGTCCTTGTGTCACAAATAACTATTATGGCAGACAAACCGGACAATGAAAAAGTTAATAAATTTGCAGATTATATGGTAGAAAACTACATAGATGAAGACAGCATTTCCGCCAACAATTTGGGCAGAAAATACTTCTTCTTTAACCCGGACAACCAACACATGTGAATCTTTCCATTCTAAATTTAAGTCGGAAAACAGCTCTGCACATCCAAATATTAACAATTTTTTAAAAATTCTATTAGACATGCAAACCGATACATATTTGAAAATAAATTCAATAGATAGGAAAGAAAGTAGATATATAAGAAAAGAAATTTTAGATAGAAAAAAGTTTATTGAAAGTAAAATTGTGCAATTAAAAAACAATGAAATTTGTCGTTACGACTTTGTTAAATGTGTTTCACATAAATTTGGAGAATTACATTAATTTGTGTATATTTTAGGTATATTTTTGTCAATAATAAATAATTATTTTGCTGTTAAGTAAACTTTAGTATTTGTTGCCTTTCCTTTCTATATGTTGTTCAAATCTATTCAAAATAAAATAAAACTAACACCGGATAAAAATGGGCGTTCAATAACAAAGTAATTAGATAAAAATTATTTTGGCGCAGTTCGGACTAGAATTAAACCAAGTAAGCAGGTAAAAAAAATGGCGCAGATCGGGTGAGGGATTATATCCTCAAGATAAATTTGGCGCAGTTCAGGTGCACCCGACCAAACAACTTAACTAAGCTTGGTTCGACTTATCAATATGGGGCCAATTGGACCAATTTTAATTCCAGAGATTACTTACCGCGATGCTAATACGTCTTTCAGGGCTGATTTTTTTTTACCAAGAAAGTTTAAAAATTTTTTAATAATCTTTGCAAATCGGCTATTTTTTTATTGGCGAATACGTTCTTCCTCACGAAAAAATAAATTTGGATATAAGTTTTGCACCTTAGTTTAGGTATATTGTTAAACAACTGTTCGACCTAAGTTCAAATTTACAAATTTAATAATTCAAATTGTTGAAATCGTCGGATGAGTAGCCGGAAATACAATTACTTAGATTTAATTGATATACAAAGCACACCACTACAGTTGATTAAGGTGAAATTCAAATTTATTTGTTCAGGAAATGAACACAGTTTAACCACAAAATTGTGGTTTTCTGATCGAACATTTAATGCACTTTGCTTTGTACCTATATCGTTGATCCGGGAGGTTTCTCTGATTTTGTTTACAACAAATTAATGGCTAATCAGTATTTAAACATTTACTTGGTAAATTGAGGAAATTATAGACTAATACTGTTAAAAGTACTCAAATAATAATACTAATGATAAGAAGTTATTATTATTAACTCAAACATAAAAAATGTTTAATACTAAATTAAGTACTATGACGCCACCGTAAGGTGGCGCTGTTGATATATCATATATTCAAACGAGCATTTCTTACTACTTAATAAAGTACTTACTATGACGCAACCGATACTTTTTATTACATAGCTCTGATTCAGGTTAGCTAAACCTATCCTGCTATGTTTTTTTCCATCTTTTATTTCTGGCAAAGTAGAATACTAAATCACACAGCGAGAACAAAAAAAAATAAGAGAAAGTAAACGGAAACAGGGGAGAAATTATTTAAAGGAAAGATGGAAACAAAAAGTGTTCAAGAGAAATGAAATGGAAAAGAAAAAATATCAAGCCACAATGCTTTAGATTAGGCAGTAAATGCTGCAATTTAATTTCATTTGATTCTTGTTAATAGTTACAGTTCTTGGCATCCTTAACATTGTAATATTGTAACTAATCATGCGGTATGTATTGTTCAAATAATTTCAGTTTGATTTCTGGAACTTAGTCAACAATTTCACATTCAGTGCTAAATGGCGAATGAATAATTAATAGAGTACTTTGATTAGAGAACACCCGGACTATCACCGACAAGTATAGCTAAATTTGAATCAAATAGCAAGAGCTAAAATTTCCGGAGTTTCGGTTCTACGTTTGCTATTTCAATCAGTCTGAGTAGATTTAAATGCCCCTGTGAGTGCGACGAAACGAACACCAATTTTCACAACTTACAGTTGCCAATCACGGAATGCTTTTACCAAAATAAATTTGTTTAATGCGATAAAACACTTGGATGTTTTGGATTATATCGACATTTTATCCAAATTCATTGTGAGAAAGAAGTACTTAACGATGTGTTTGTTGACATTTTACGTTCGGATCAGTGCTAATTTTATTCGACAATCTATTTTATTGTATTTATATTTTACAAATTAATTACCATCAAAAACGTAAAATGGGACAGATATATATGTAACACGATTATTTACTGTATATTCTATTAAATATTTTAAAACCAATGTTATGTTATTTAAATATTTATCCTTTAGTTCTGTAGATTTTTGAAGTTATACTTCTATTCGTACACCCTGTAGAAAAAGATTGTGTAGAGTTAAATCGGAAAAATCATTACATATGTAATGGTGTGAGTAAGAGAGAGACAGAAACACTTATAAGGTATATTGGTCGGTAAAAACAAAGATAAAATATATACCACATGTTATTAGTCATAACTATAAGTCCTTTGAATACCGTTTCAACATTCAGTACATTGAGAAGGGATAGATATACAAAAAACAGTCTGAACTAATGTATGAATATCATAGTGACGGACCACATTGTGTTTGACAGATTATTTTATAATTCTGTCACGTAAGTATACATATAAAGTTTAGCATTTTATATTAATAATAATATTCAGTAATGAGTATTGAATTGTAGTCTAAAGTAGCGTCAAATGGTTGCAATATATTTTGCTCCATGCTTTTAAGGTTGTTGGATACATAACCAGAGTTTTTACCAATAGTGGAGGAAATAAAGCACCAAAACCTCCGAATTTTGTAACGTAAGATGGATCGGAATGCGTTTTTTTTTTGCATTGGATTCGTTAAAGTATCAGGAAATTTGTCGCTATAGTTTAGAATGTTAAAATGGAAATTGCATTTCTGCATTCGAAAAGTACATTCAGACAATAGAGAGAAAACTTACAACTCGGTAAGTATTGCTGAAAATGGGTTCAATTTATATACTCGGGGTTTTTGAAGTCGCTGAATACTAATATCACGATTCCAAAAGTCTCCGCGGTACTTGGTGTCTAGGGTATTTAGCTCTTCTCCTGGGGTTTTATGTAAATTCTGTACGAAATCAGTGCACACTTGGTACTCGGTGGTTTTTTTTGAGTCGCTAAATACGATTATAATAATAGCGATGGTGTTCGAAACACCTGGTGATTAAGACGGACCTCGTCTCCAGGAATTTTATGCAAATTCGATACAAAAAGTGTGTGCACACGGTACTAGGAGGTTTTTGGAGTCGCTTACCACGAATATCATATAATGAGTTTGCTAAATCATTCGCATACAAATTTATGAATCCATGCGCATGCATAGAAGTATAACTTCTGCCGGCTGTCCCACTGACTGCCACACATTTTTTTTTTTGTTTTGATTACTTTTTTTCGTTTTCAAAAATTTTAATTAGATATTATGATAGTTTATTGGCAATAGTCATTATTACAGTGTTATGAAAATATGAGAAGATAGCATAGAGAAAATGTAATATAAAACTTGGAATAATTTGATAGAAACCATTTTTGCACTTTGTTTTAAGATAGCTTAATCAAATAAAAACCCTTTACCTTCGATGAGACCAAAACTGCCTTCATGAAAAAAAATTATTAAACAAAAATTGTCTTTTATTATAAGAACAGTCCCGAACACCAGGTGAAAACCATTCCCCAAGTAAAAGTACGCTAAAATAAACGGTTTTTGATGAGAACATACTACAATCGTGAAGAACTCTTTATAATCGCTGCTAGAATAAACCTAACATAGGTATGTTAAGTTGATTTCCATCAATATGGATAAGCCAGATCTAAAAAGAGTAGGATTGTTTTCGGAGAAACATTTGCCTAATATCAAAATCCGGGCTTGAATTAATCTACCACGTAAGGATTTTGATATATTTGAGGTTATGTGCACGAAAATGGGTATTTTGACCATTGACTTATGATACCTAGATCGTACGATTTAAGCCTATTCTCTCAGTAGAAGAAAGATATTCATGTGTAAAAAATTACGTTTATTGTATGGGAGCCTTTGTAAGATAATTTACCAAAAAACTGGGAAGTAAATCTGAATGGGACAAAAACATCATATTGGGGCTAAGCCAAAACGGTATACGGATGGATCCAAGACACATAAGGAGCGCTGGTTTTTGGACCTAGAACCAAATACTCAGAAAGCCTGTGAGCGTACCCAAGCATCTTTCAAGCGGAAATCCGTGCCATCGAAAGATGTATAGAATTTAATATTGAATGGAACTATTGTAGACAGAAGAATCAGGTCAGATAGTCAAGCAGCCATCAAAGCCCTGAACTCACATGCAATCAGTTCATAGATTGTCTGAGAATGCCTGGGCAAATTAAATAAACTAGGGCAGAATAACACTGTAACCCTCTTATGGGTTCCAGGACACATAGAAATAGAAGGAAACGAAACAGCAGACAAGCTAGCAAAAAAAGGAGCTGAAACCCCATACCTGGGAACAGAATCATTCTGTGGAATTAGCAGTAGTACAATCTTAGGACAACTAAAAAAATGGATAGCGAAAAATCCAAGTACTGGAATGATCTAGAAGGACTAAGACAATCGGAGACGCTCCTGGGAGGGACCCAGAACCAGAAGAGATTTATCACCTGTCTAAGAAGAATCTCCGTATTATAACAAGAATACTAACTGCTGATTAAGAGGAGACATGAAGAAACTAAGATTGGTAGATGAAGCAAACTGCATATTTTGTAAGGTAGAGGATGAATTACACATACTCTCAGAATGCATTGCATTGCATAATTCTAGGGTCAAATACTTAGCGTCATACGAAATAGAAAAGGAAGATCTACCTTACTTAAAACCCAACGATATCCTGAACTTTCTAAGGAAGATAGGACTAAAAGAGCTGCTTTTTTAAGTCTGAGGAAATCTTCAGATATATAGCAAGAAAAGGGGGACACGATAGATCTTATAGGTCGTAGGTGTATCTATAAGCGCTTACTTGCTCATACATACATGGGAGCCTCCCTTTAATATTTATATTTTATTTTGAAAACATACATAATTTTTGAAAATTTCAGCTTTCTAGCTATTACGGTTTATGAGACACAGCCTGGTGATAGACAGACAGACAGACAGCGAAGGCTTATTAATAGGGTCCCTCCCGTTTTTACCTTTTACGTGCGGAACCCTATTATAAAAACTATCGAAGCAGTGTTTGCTTCTCTTTCAAATATTCTTATATTTAGAAGTGTGCCCCCACGTTTGGTTTAAGATAGAAATGTATCTAGGAAATCACGTGACAGATTTGCTTCGCCAATTAAAAGAGAAGCAAACACTGCTTTATTTTTTTTCTTGTGCACTGCGAGAACTGGACGCGCAGTCTAGTTATTTTAAGTCACGATCACTACGAAATTCACAGAACCAAAATTTGATAGAATAGTCTAAAGAAGCATTGATTGCATAACATTTATTCAACTTTTATTTGTTTTTTCGCCATTTCATTTCTTAAATAATAATGAAACAAAAAATTGTATTTCTCCGTATGCGTCATTTTTCAAAATACGTGACCTTTATGCAGATCAAATATGGCCAAAAGTAGCTTTTTGCACTTTTAGGTACGGATGTCTTAAAATCCTAAAACGTAGAGCAATTTTGCTATAGATTTGGATTCAGCGCACCAAAAGCAGACTGAAATGTATAGTCTTGTTTCTGGGTACAAATTTTGTTGGCCTGTGTCAAAACATCCCACAAAAAACCGACAAATTATAAAAAAAAAATTCGAAAAGAGGTTGACCTTAAAGGCCATCCTTGCAACTTCCCGCTAGTTTTAACCGCAAAGCTATAGTAACGTGACGTATTTTGACGTTTTTGACTTTTTTTGAAATGTTTAAAAAGCCATAACTTTTTAACGCCTTATTCGATTTTGATGTTCAAGATGGCATTCGACGCAGTTTTTTGAGACCTAAAAACGTTACCGGGAATGCAAAATCGGTTAATCAAAAAATCTCTAAGTTATTGAAAAAAAGACTTTTTTTGAAATTTTTCGACAACGATATCTCACGAACGAATCAACCGATTTTAATTTGCAAACCGGCATTCGACGTGGCTTATTAAGCTTGAGAGCTGATTAGGTTATGAAATTGATCGATGCAATAGCCAAAAAGATATGCCCAAAAAACATCATTTTTACCAATTGTTTTTTTCGGTTATTTTGAAATTTCTCGAAATCTACAGGCTCGAATCGGTTCATACTTACAGGGAATCTAAGTTAGATGGAACTCTTTGGAATGCTTTTTATTTCATTCCGATCGGTCAAGCCGTTCAAAAGTTATAAGAGGTTTACATACATCCACACACACACACACACACACATCCACACGTACATACAGATATACAGACACCCTCGTAAAAATAGTCAGGGGAGGTTCCTAAGACCTCAAAACGTTGAGATCCGATGAAAACTCGATTTTCGAAAAACGGGGTGAAACCAATAACTTCCCGATTTTAAAAAAAATTTTAATTTTTTTTAGCGGGAAGTTAAAAATAAAAGTCTTAAAAAGCCATAATTATATCTAGTACCACAATTGTTCAATTCCTCTAACTGCAATATCATAAACAGGATCTGTCATTTTCCAATGGTTTCTCCTTTGATAATTACCGTTGTTATTCTTCGTAGGTTCGTGTACATTGCATTCAAAAATACCGCTTCACTGTCTTCACTCGACATAATTGTTGTTTACACTTTATTATTATGATATACAAACATAATAGTTACTTAATTGTTGTGTAGAACATTCATCATTTTCAATTGTATCAATTAAAGAATACAAAATTTAAACGAGAACTTAATGAACTGTTTAGATTCTTGAGTATTGTGTCATTAATAGAAATGAGTAGTGTATTTCGGCAATGTCATAAACGGAATTTTTATATTATGTACACAAATATAAATTTACTTACCTTTAAATGAAACTAATCATAAAAGCAATCAGTATTGATCTATAGTGTTAGAAGGTGTCATTTTAACAATGGAGTAAAGAGGACAAATATTACAATTCATTGTTTATATTCTTTGTATTTCATAACTATGTAATTCAATGCTTCTCATGGAGTAGTTTCTAAAGAAAAGCTGTTGAAAATAAATTTTCTATGCAACGCCAAGCAATATTCAAAAATTGTAAAATTTTCTCGAGAAGTGTTAGATTTTTAGAATTAAAATTATTACATATACCTAAGTACTATGTAAATCGAAAGATTTTTTGATGGTTCCAAAATCTTACCGACAAATCCGACAATGCTGATCTGTGTCGGTGTAGGTGTATTGAGAATCATTAATTTGTTTAAATACAAGACAGAAATTACATTAAGAAAAAATTGGAAAAACGTTGCATCCGGCGGGATTCGAACCTGCTATCTCTATATATTTAGCGGATAGCGCCTTATTTTCGTCGTGTTCTTTGTCTTATTATCTTTCTCTTTGTCATTCCGGGTGGAATTTTGTAATCGAATATAAACCTATTTCCTGACCACCTAGAGCTCTGCAATTTTCAGGATAGCTAAGAACTGGATGACAATGCATGTTTCAAGTGTGTTTAGGCATTTATACAGAGATTTTGACACAATTTCGGATTGACATGAGTTTGAAATCAGTAAAAAAAATTCTACTACAAAAAGTTATTTTTATAAATTGTGATAATTTGTCAAATCAAGTCACTTTTAGGTCTAGCGGTCTAAGAAGCTATCGGCTATAGATTGAGACTGCAAGTTTAAATACTACCGGATGAATTTCTCTTTAATGTCATTTATTGTAGTTCTAATTGCTAAATTAAAAACATACCTTGAGTTATGTCTCAAATAATTAAATTACTAAAAAGTTTGATTGGTGTCAAATATTGAGATACTTTTGCTTTTTTAACTATTTTATTTGGTAATTAACCTATCAAGACTCTTTTTTACAAATTTTTATAAATTCAGTACCTAGAATCATTCATGAACGATTTGGTCATTCTTAAATAGAAGGTAGTAACAATGTATAATTCATTCACTTCTTATTTCAATCTCAGTAGACTATGCATTTTATTTCTTGGATTGGCACTTCAATTTGTTGGGTTGGTACCTACTGTCGAAATATTGACAGCACATTGTCAAAGGTAAAATTGTTGAAGATTCAATAACGAAATATTTAATGCTTTCTTAGATTCAATATACAATGCCAAAAAAAATAAGTACAGAAATTCACAACAGCATCGTTAGATGTTATGGTATGTTTAGGAAACAAGCTAACAGCTGTGAGAGTGTCTATTTAAATCAATTGGCCGAGGTTTTTCAAGTAAGTACGATTTTATGTGTATTTCTTTTAAATCAATGCTAGTCGCTAACATAAACTTATATATTTTGCATTAGATTAATTGAGAGAGGTTTTTGTAATGAATTTATAAATATGTATCACTTTTTTAAATAAAATTTATATTATTAAAAGAACTCATAACCTTTTTTGACAGATATCATAATAACATAATAAATTATATACAATGTTGTCAGATTTCAAATTTCGAAATTATACATTTTTGTAACTGTAATTTAATTCAAAATTTTGTTAAATATTTTTAAATCCCTTAACTACCGTTTTGTAACTGAGGTATATTTTTTGAATCTAATTAATATGACAAACATTCTAAATGCTTAATTTTTTTAGATCAGTGTATAAATACGGAATATTATTAAAGAAGGATTGAAAAATAATGAGAAAGTCGCAGATAAAGGATGTAAAACTGATACATTTGAGAAGTTTATTTTAAAAAAAGACTTACAGCGACAGATTTGGATGTACCATGCTAAAACTGAACATTTTACTTTAGACAAACTTTTGACTGATGCTAAACAAAATTTTGATTTTAAAGGGGGACGTACGACACTATACAAACTTATAAAATTAATGGGATACAAATTTAAAAAAGTAAATGGACGACATATTTTATGTGAACAACGACACGTTAAAATTAGAAAGATCGCTTTCATTCGGAAATATAAACAACTAAAAAGTCTTGCTGAGAGAGTTAGATTCGTGTACCTAGATGAAACATAACATGGATCTATCAAAATGGTAGTTCAGTGCGTCAGTGGGTGCACGATTCTGACCTAAAAAGTAATCCAGCTCGTGTAAAATCCGAAGGAAAGCGATTTACTATTTTACACGCAGGGACTGATACTGGATTTTTGGAAGGATGTGACTTGTTAGTAGACTCTTCGAATACAGACCTTGACTATCACAAAAGTATGAATGGTGACCTTTTTAAAAACTGGGTTGTTAATCAACTCATTCCTGCTCTATCTGTATTTCAAGAAAAATGTGTGGTGGTCATGGACAACGCGCCATATCATTCAGTTCAAATTAACAAACCACCCTCTTTTTCAGCGAAAAAAGCAATGATGCAGGAATGGTTGATTAACAATAACATTAGGTTTGACACAAAAATGACAAAGAAACAACTGTACTCTATAATCTTACCTTATAAAACTGACGAAAAGACATATGTAGTGGATGAAATTTTAAAACAACGAGGACATGAAGTACTTCGACTACCACTATACCATTGTCACTACAATCCAATAGAACTAGCATGGGGGTTTACTAAGACATATTATAACAAACATATTACATCTACTTATCTTGACCAGGAAAGAGTTAAAAAAACTTGGACAGAAGCATTGACTAAATGTACACCAGACATGTGGCAAAATTTTTGTAGACATACAGACGAACTTATTTTGGCAGATTGGACTACTTACATGGGAAACTGCTCACATGACAATATTCCTCCTTTAATTATTTCATTGGAGGAATCAGATTCTGACGATTCCAATTTTGGATTTGATAGTGACTCTGATTCTTCCAGTGAAATAATGGAAGAGGATTGATCATACAAATACACCGACAACATTTACATGTTACATCTAAATCTGCATCTGTATTTGTTTTTATTTGCTTTTATGTAATTTATTAAAATCTTTTTTTCATTGTATCGGTTTGAAATGTCTAACAAATCTTAATTTTTCTGAAAAATTTCTGTTATAAAGAACATTATTAAAACATCAGCATATTTAAGTCAAATGCGACACCACCTGGGGCGGACCAGGAAAATCAAATTTTTACTGGAGTATAGTTTCCTCAATTAACCCATTGGATGTGAAATTTTATTATCCTACAGCCACTAATACAATAATGTTACACTACGATGCCATTTGGATGTAAAATAGAAGACTTTAAAAAAGATGGATACCTATAGACTTTGAGTACTGTGTTTTTATGTTAAACACAAAACTGATGAAATAATTTTTTTTACCACTGCTTGAATAATTTAAAAGTTTTATTATACATTTGTAAAAAGGATCTTTTACTATTGCTTGAGTAATTTAAAAGTTGTATTAAACGTTTTTATTAATATATGTATATGTGCTACATTTTGAATTTTATTTATATTATTTATTTGTAATAAAATGTAAATATAAAAGTATATTTTTCTACAAGCATGCGTAAAACAACACTTTTCCGCACGCATTTTAATTCAGAAAATATCTCTTTCTTTTTTTTTATTAAATGAATATGTCCTTCAATAACCTTTTGGAAAATTATTGTATTATTACTTTTATGTTGTTGTACCTACTACATACAAATAGTAAAAAAAAGATTATTTTGCATAAAAATAGAGATTTTTAAAATGTTTGTTCTTAAAAAAATCATAATTTATTAAAACACCGTAAACGTTACTCAAAGCAACAACAAACTTTAATTGTCACAAATTAAAATTTTGTTACATTGTTAGGAATTGAAAATAAAATTTAAAAAATGAATAAAGTATCTTTTTTATGCTTGTAGAAAAAATATTGATCCTAACTCTTGCGGGAAAGTATAACTTTCCGCACTTGATAGGATAATAACTATTTTCGTTCTAGATCAATAATTTAATATGATAATTGACTATAAACAGGGATCTGTTCTGTGCAAAGGAATGTGTTATTTTGAATATCAGTCAAAATTCATGTGAATTTAAATAGACCATTCTTGGATATTAATAGTACCTACTTGCAGCGAAAACTGACGTATCTAATTTAGTACCTATTCAATTTAATATTAAATACATTGACTTATTTTCGGCAAGTTTTAAATTTGGTTTGCAGATTTAATTACTTAAGATATTTGTAATGAATACACATATTTTTATTGAAGACGTGACAACATCGTATTTACAATTAACAAGACCACAGAACAATATGAACAGACGTGTATTATACTGGGCGAATTTCATGTAACTAACAGAGCCTACTGAGATGGAAATAAAAAGTGAATGGCTTATAGATGTAATTTTTTAACTGACAAATCGATAGAAATGTCAAAAATAACGACAAAAAATTTTTAACTGCAGAAATTTGTTCTCTGATATGTTCTGTTAGTGCTAGAATTTTTTTTATTTTTTTTTATTAATATTTACTTACT
The DNA here is from genome assembly GCA_964028335.1 of Altica lythri. Classification (NCBI taxonomy): domain Eukaryota; kingdom Metazoa; phylum Arthropoda; class Insecta; order Coleoptera; family Chrysomelidae; genus Altica; species Altica lythri. The sequence continues at coordinate 33,392,294 of OZ034804.1, read as the reverse complement.
CAAAAAATAGTTATTTATGATATGAGTGTTAAAAGTGAGGTTTTATTTTGTGAGTGAAAACGTTTGTGAAATGAGCGGAGCGAATTGAACAATTTCACGAACAAAATGAAATCACTTTTAACACAAATACCATACAATGTTTTTTGTACAACTTCCCTATTTTGATAATGAAACGAGCGAATTTGCAATGACAATAAACCAAACCGTGTTAAAAGTAAACTAAACCGTGTTAAAAGTAAACTTGTTTACATGGCTACGTGTTAAAAGTATTTTTAACACGCTGCTATGTAAACAATCGTTTTTAACATTGTTTGCTATCATAAAAAGTGTCACTTTTAATGACAGTTGTACAAAAAATAATTTATGTCATTTGGTCGTTGCAGCGGTGACGCGCTGCTGCCGCGCCACCCGTTTTTTATGGCATTTTCAATATTAATTTACACCTGTTAATAATTGAGCTACAATTCGGGAAGTTAGGACTTTTTTGTTGGAAATTTCCTGCCCTTTAAGAATCCGTTCAGTTTTTTGTTCTAGCTATTATAGTTGAGTTATTAGCAAAAATGTAAACCCCTTTTTTTAAATCTTAAATTGTTAATAACAATAGGAATTTTTTTTTTAAATATTTTGATATTCAGGAACATTTTTCTATTTGTCATTACAAACCGATTGACATCAAAATCAGATTTTTCGGATAGGTATAACCCATCATCTCTATAGAGCTATAGAGATGATTTTTTGGACTTTTGGAAGTTTTGAAAAATATAACTTCTGCTGTAGCCTAGTGTACATAATTTAATTAGAGAAACACATCATATTTGAATCTTTTTGATTACAGCAAATTTCAGGAATGGAAGGTTTTCGACCAGATATTTTCTTATCTGACAATATCGTGTTAGACGTTCAAGATTTGCCAGACGATACGTGCGATGGAATGTACACGATTGGAAACGCATTTTGTTAACAGAAGTGAATAAAATATGACTGCGAGGACCAGATGGATATTCGCAAGTAGACCTGCTTTTAAAGGGATGTGCTGGAAGTCCTTGATGTAGTCTCATTTGTAGTATTCATATTCACCTTGGTGAAGTGGAACTTCAACTGTAGACAGTCGCCCCTAGAACAGGCTCATACATCAATCGAATAGAACATGTCTTAGACATCTTAAATAAGAGAATTCGGTTTAGAATTATCCTTCTCCTCGGACTAAAACTGAATTAGAGAAATCACTAGTGAGAGTGAGAAAACATACAACAGAAAACCTCCCAAAATTTAATAAGCGGAATACTGGCAACACTCTACATCTATGTATACAAAACAAAGTTAGGTTAGTTACACCAATTATAACCCAAGCACGGTTGTATACCTATTTGGATGATCTCTGATTTGCAGGATTTGTCTCAACCTCGAAGAGCAGAATATCTTTTAATATATCAAAAACAAAAACGTATGTTTTTAATTTTACCAAACTGTCATCTGTGTCACACACATACTGTCAAATTAAAAAGTTATTTATTGAGTTATCGGTGGAATTCTTTACTTACTGTGTAACATTAAAACGTCCTCAAGTGCGTTAATCCCCAAGCTAAATCACTAGCTCGTGGCTTCTTTTAAGAGTTCTACCACTCTCCCCCAAACATGAAATATAGGGCTCCAAAGAACAAACTAAACAAATTATACACAAACACCCGTTTTAAATGATTTATTTAATTTAAAAAAGAAATTTGTTAACTGACAGTTAATCTTAGTTAAAATTGGTTAAGAAATATTGAATTAATTTTTTCTCTTATCTTTTCTTCTAGAGATTTGCCTTTGTTTTATCGGTGTCGATTTCTACTGGGAAGATTTTCCTTCAATGTTCATTTGTAGTCAGAAACTAGGGTTCCATACTCTGTCCTGTTTAACGACGGAATTTTGGTGCCACCTCAAAAAAATATTCAAACTCCTACTTGGCCCTTTTCAAACAGATTTGAAATAAACCTTGTATTTTGAAGAGTACAACCGAGTGGATAAATATTAAAATGAACTCAAAATTACTAATCGCCACGAGGAAGAAAAGACAGTTACACAGTAACACCGCTCAGAGCACAATGAAGAATTACAGCTATTAAATTAGATAAATATCACCGAATATAGGCACGGAAACAATGATGAATTAACTAAAACTATTTGATAGATCGTTACAACTGTAGTGTTAGTGCCTAAAAATAATTTTTGTTTTTAAGCGCGTATTATTTTCTAAAACAATGCCGCTACCCAGAACATCTAATATTTCTTAACAAAAAAACTGGAAGCATCGAAAAAATTGAAAAAAAATGGCAAAAACTGGGAAAAAAAGAAAAATCGAGAAAAAAAAACGAGAAATATTTACCGAAAATTGAAAATAAAACGGAAAAATGGTCAAGCTAGTTAGAATTTGCATTTCTTAAAAAAAAAAGAAAATTTATCCGTAAAAATAAACTTATTACTTAGGTCCTTCAATCTCGGTTTTTTAGATAGAATGTAATTTTTTGATTGAGTAGGTAGTGTACAGTTAGAAGTATTGTTAAAAATACATTTATTTTTCGTCCTTATAAAATACATACATACATACATACCAAGTAGTGCGATAACTTTTTGTCATCGTTAACATACTTAAACCGTTGTTTGAAATCCATTCACAGAACATTTTTTAATAATAAAATACCGTATTTATAGTCAGAATACGATGATAAAATTACTCATTGAAGAGAAAATTTATATTAAACATACATATATACACTTCTATAATTCTTCCGACTATTTAGGCATGAAAATACACGAACCAACAGCTCCGAATCCTTTTGATCCTTTAACTCTGAATTCAATTCATGTCACCCAAACATAATTATTTTATTACACTAAATTACTCAATATAATCATTCGTTAGGTATTTAAAACTCTATCAACCACAAAACCATATCCAAAGAAAAAACAGTACCTACTCTTTTTTCCTGTAGTGAAAATAGTAACGATACAATAAAAAAACTTACAAATGTCTTCTAAGCGTCTCTCGGAAGGAATTCTAAATCAGCGTCCAAGCTTAATCTCGAAAATACGGTAAAAATTCGACTATTTTTTAGCCTCATCCACAGGTACTTACAGGTGGTATTCACAAAACCATTTCTGAGAGATTACCAACCTTTTAATCGGCACTAGGAACACAATTACTTTATAGGTTTTAGATAACAAAAAAAACCGGGAAGATTCTAACTAAGTGAATCAAGATGTTACTAGCCAGCCAACCACCCTACGAATGAATTCCGTTAGAACCAAAAAGCCGCGTAAGATACCCCCGCGAAGATCACCTGATTTTTAACGCAATCACTGATTGGTCAAAAAAAAGTCGATAACTTCGCTTTGTAAGGTTCGTTAGATTTCAAGTACTCGAATGTTATATTTTGTCACGTAGGCAAATATTTTCGTTATATCTTGGATATGATAAAATGTTACGAGTGCCGGGTAGGCCTAGATAAAAACAGATTGTTAAAAAAAGAATTTTAATTAACAGGGTTTTTTAAAACGCTACAAATTTATTAATAAACAAACGGTCCATTATCATTTTTGGGGAACTCCACCAAAAGATTAATTGCCATGTAAAATTTTTGTGTATCTCGACCACATCCTGAAAAATACAGTTAAAATTTAAAAGGGATAATAAATTCAAATTGGGATTGCAAATGTTACATAATGGTAATATAGAGAATACTTTTACTTCAAAACAAACAATCAATTTTAACGCTCTTTATTGTACGCTGATCATTCTGTTCAATATTAGACCAGGGGTGATATTCAAAAAAACAATTTCCTTTGTACGTTGAGAGACAAATTTTTGTTGAAACGTAGAGAATAGCTTGTATAACAATAATTTCTTCCCTCAAAATGTGCGAAACGTATACAAACTATTGAAACTGTAAAAATTCTAAAAAAAAATAATCACAACTTTAAAAGTATAATCCATTTCACCGATTTTGGCCGATGACAGAAATCATACTCGAAGTAAATTTTGAGTTACATCTCTCTCAGATACAGGCAAGTTAGAACTTTAAATGAGGAAGTTTGTTTTTAAATACAACACTTACGTAACTGCATCTTGTTTCACCGGTAAATAAAAAGTATTCAATACGGAAGTCTTTACTTAATTCACATTCCTAGGAACCGTCATGTACGGCTTGTTGTTGAAGGGGTGAAGTTAATAATTATTATGTCATATTTTTGTAGATGTCAAACCACACTGATAGTTTCAGAAACTTACGACCTAATTTAGAAAAAAAATTCTCTCTGCCATTGGTTACTTGGATGACAGTTTAATCTTATTTCATTGGTTTTTAATATCAAATCAGCCAAAAACGATGAAATGGACTATATTTATTTATTCTTGAGAAAGCTTGAAACAAAAAAAAAGTTTTGCAGTTTAACTTTTGTAAAAGCTATGAGTAATTACATTTCTTTACTCTTTCTTTTTTGTTGGAATATAGCAATAACTTTTAAATACCCGTTTTAAGCCGTTAGAGGTGCCCTTAGGACGATATACCAAAGAAAACCTATCATAAATAATAAATAACTTTGAGATCCAGATTTATTCCAATATTTTAAAATATAAGAAACACCTTACAAAAGTTTAGTCTTTATTTACATATAAAAGAACACATCAGCTTTTAAATGCATTATGTACAATTCAAATCGCTCGTTTTAACATCCTTAGAATTTTTTTATTTATTAATATTTTGTGCTAATAAACATTTAGAATATATTAGTAAACATTAGTTCAAATCCAAATCAAAAAAATAGTTGAAAAGTACTGCGTAAAGGTCGGGACACACATAACCGCACCGTACCCGATCCGTGTGTCGGCCGTAACTTGGCCGTGTCACGGCTCGTCTGTGTAGACACCACACTTGTCCGTAGCTTATCCGTTTTTCTACTGACGTTTGAAAACTGTTTCAGTCCGTTTTAATATTTTGAGTACGTAAGTTGCGGAAACAATGTTTAAAACTTTTAGTAACAGTGATTTGGGAGTTATTGCTCTAGCGTTAGAAGAAGACAGGATTTGGAGAAATCAACAAGTAAAGAAACGAAAATGGGTACATAGGTAATGCTTGAAAATCAAGAACTGTCGAAGGGGAGTTTTATACGTTGTTTTCTCATTTAATGGATGATGAAACAAGAAAGTGTTTACCAAGAGCTTTTGGTACCGCACCGTCACCGTTAAAATATAAAATATGTTAATCGTGCTCGGTCCGGTCTCGGTGCGTTGATAACGCTTGGCCGTAACACTAGTGTGAACTATTTTTATAACATATCATTGCGTAACTCTTCCACCGAGTGATGGTCAACACTCGGCCGACATACGGATCGGGTACGGTGCGGTTATGTGTGTCCCGACCTTAAGACGGTTAGCAAACAAAACGGTTTAATTATTTTTATCAGTTTCTGAGATACACGCGGTCGAAGTTGACAGGAGGATAACTCAATTATTATTTTAAGCCAGGTAGCGGCTTCACACTTGTTGAAAAAAAATCCTCTTTTAAGTTTTTTGTAGAATCTTGTTTAAAAAGCATCCCTTCAACAAATCTAGCTAGTTCCACGACTAATATTACCAATTGAACTATTCGATGGCATGTAACACTTTACACGAAAAGACGTTAATAGTTAAAACGGCACCAGACCCAAGGGATACAGATAACCGCCAACCCGGAATCTTTGTGTCCAAGTCGACGACGCTCTTTTAATGTTAATTTCTATATAAGAGAAAAAATTAAACTATCTAAGCTTACCTACGTAGTTACTATGATTACAATACACAATAATATAATAATAAATAAAACTAATAATTCCTAGTACCGCATATTACGTTATTTACTATTCTAGAAAATTTGCAACAAGGTCTTTTCTTGAACCCGAATAGACCCATTATTGACCCATTTGTTTTATTGGAATTTAAAGGACGGTACTGTCAATAAAACTAACCGTTATTACTGTTATTATGTTATTTTCGTTTTTTAACATTCAATTCAAAACAGATCCGCCTTTGTCTTATAGCCACATGGTAACATTTACTATGAGATCAGGAACAGATGAAATTCGGCCCCATTTCGTGTAATCTTTTACAACACTTTTCGAAATTAAATTGTTGGCGTCATTATAGTAATAACGGTTAGGTTTATTGACAACATCGCTCTTGAAATACGAATGAAAGAAAGTTTTTTAATTTTCTGTAAAATTTTGCAGAAAAACAAATGTTTGTGGAATAATTAAGAAGGAATTGTAATCCTAGATAATAATTATGATTATGTTTAATTATATTATTTTGTCCTGTAACTGAAAGTCAGTACGGGGCGAAGCTTGGATAGTGCGAATTCGAGATTGTTTGTAAGTGTACGGCCACAACAGAGCGCCGACCATCGCTCCGACCATAGCATCGCACCATAGCTCCGCTCACCAAAAAAATAAACACATAACATTAGATCTATGTGGTTACGTCGGAGCACCGACAATCGCTTCGTGCATAGGTTGGAGTTAAGGTCAGATACTTGGTGCCAGGGAAAAAACTGAGCTTAGTATTTTTTTGACCCTCGACCAGGGTACCTACTCGTTTAATATATAATCAAAAGTTTTTTTTCATTCTCATGTAGTCAAAAAAACGATCTGGATCTTTTAATCTTGATATAGATGATGAAATTCTCCATACAACATACGTATTTTGTTTAAGGGGTGTACTTTCGTCTTTTGAGATATAGGTACCACTTTTTAGCACTTGAATCCAAAATAATATCTTCCTCGTCCTAAGAAGATGTCGAAAAATCCGTGTTTATAGAGGATCGTTCACGCTTTAACTGGAGCAAAAGTGCGGTGCTCCATGCCTCGATGTGACCACGGGAGCGCGTGGGTCAGAGCGAGGATCAGAGCAAAGGTCCAGGGTACTATGCTTTGGTGTAGGGTCGATGGTCCTCGTTGTGACCATACCCTAAGAGTCATCTGTTGGGATGTTTGTATACGTTTGGGCCTCGTGCCGGTGAGACTATTGACACCTTTTCGTGTGTAAATGTGACATGCCACCGTATAGTTTAATTGGTAAGATTAGTTAATATTACTGTGATTCATTATTATTCATACTTCGTTAATTATTTTGTTAATATACCCGTTGTTCGTTTCTTGCTGTTAAACCTCTCCTACACTTTGTTAAGTTAATTACTTCATCATAATATTAAGGATCAATTCAGGCGGTTTGATAACAACGACCGGGAAGTGGTTCTACCAAGTGACACCTCATTCCACCATGCGTGACAATGTATACCTAAAAAATCGAGATTGTATTTTGACATCGTGTCACGCATTGGAGGTATCTTAGGAATCTGTATTAAAGTGTGATGTATTGATATGGATTTTTCCATTTGGTAACTATCCGGTAGTATGAATTCTCCTTAAAATAATCGGTTACTAAGATTTGTGTTTTTTTAATGTTGCATGTGAGGTTGTAAGAGTTTTGTTTTTGTTTAGATTGTCAGAAGTTGTTCTTAATATTCTATCAGTAATGTAATAAGAATGTGAATGTAAAGCAATGTCACTTGAATGTGAAAAAATAATGATGATAAAATATATGAATTGAAATGAAATTTTAAAACTTTTTTTTAATTAAATGAAATAAAAAGTAGACAAAGAATAGATTTAAAAAAATAAGTAAAATACCAAATAAAAAAGTAGGATCAAGCTAGAAACTGGAGGAGCAGAGAGAAAGAAAAAACAAGTAAAGCAGTAAAAAAAGTAGCTAACAAATAGAGGAACAGAAAAAAGAACGACTATAGGAAGAAAAAAGAAAATATTGTTGTAATAGAGATCGATTACCTTAGTCCACAACTCGGAAATTTTATTGATTGAAAGGTGTACCAGGGAGGAATTTCATATAAATATATATTATGTTATTTCGGCCAAATTACCATAATTATCCATCAAAAATGTATAGACGAAAAAGTTTTGTTTTGTAAAGAAGTTTATTTTTCAACAAATATGTTCTAATACTCTATTATTAACAAACAAATGAAAATATTGGATCAACAAAGCACTTATTAAAAGTGTAAAGTTTTACGAGAAAAAAATTCAAACCAAATATACCTATATGTAAATATCATTTAGAAAAAGGAAATCGACCAAAATTGTGAATTTAAAAAATTGGAATGTCGACCTGTATTTTAAGGGTTAAGAGTAAAGATAATTGGACAAAATTTATTGATTACACTAAGCGATCAATGCCCTACGTATGCGACCGTGAAAAGTTGGATTGTTTAAAAAAAAGCAAATTTTCGAATAAAGATGTGTACACTCATATAAATATCGATATCGAATTGGGCTTAAACGAATATCTGAGGCAGTAAGTTTTCATGTCAACGCGTCCATCATAAAGTTCACGCCGATTTGGACATGTGAAAAAAACAGATTGACTAAAATTAGCCGATAGGTTATAAATGTTGAACTGTTGGATTTGAGGAGAATTTATTTTTTTATATACCTACTACCGGTTTTGAATGGATTTACGTTGTAAGGAAAAACAAAAAAAAATTATGTATTTTTTTTATTTGTATCTCTCGTAAAATTCAGTTTTTGTACTTATTCCTCTTTTTCTTTTGGATGTACGATATAAAAATTTATTCAATTCTTCGGGTATATACCAGGTAGAGACAACCTTTCATGCTCTGAGCAAGAGACGGATATTTTCAGAGATAAAATCAAATTATTATTTTCTGAAATCACTTGGAAATGTCTAGTTTCTCGGATCAAATTCGAGCCGCAAAATACACTATTCTTGTATTTTAGTCCGTTGCTAGGCAACTAACTTTTCTGTACTGTAAGGGAATATTTTTTCCGTACCTGTGTACGGGATGATACATAAAACGTTAATAAGCAAATTCATATTTTGCGCCTTGATTTTATTTGGTAATAAATTTAAAACCACATTAGTAGCGGTGCTTAGTAACTCTGGCGGCGTTTTGCACCTCTGGACATCATCGTCACCGTCCATTTTAAAGATAACTTAAAAATTTTTAAGCAATATGTAACTAACCGAACTGACAGTTCGACAATGATAAACAATGTCAACGAAACGGTTTCATAGAAAATATGATAACTGAAACAGTTATGCATTTATAAAACTTTCTTAATTTACGATTGTATTTAATGCGATTTCAGAAAAAAAAGTATGTGTATCACGTAGTAAAAGCACATTTCGGGACTCTCAATGTTTGTTGGCCTCGGCTAAACGCCTCGGCCAACAATTTACATTGTCGTCCGGGAATGTATCGCTTTTCCTACTAGATACACAATATACTAATTTCTCCCATCCTACCCTCTAGTTAGTCGAAGGTTATCACATTCGCAACCTTCAACTAACATGTAGTAATTTAATTATTTGTGACATATCTCAAAGAATTTTTAAAAATTATACAAACAGGAAATGACATTAAGGAGAAATTGACAAATATGTCACATCTGATAGGCCTCAAATCTTTGAACTGTATCTATGGCCGATAGCACTTTAAACCATTTGGACGCGGATGATAAGTCGACGTCTTGATCCCATTTTGATTTATTTTATGTCGTCTAGGACACTTACTGAAGTACATGGACGTGTATAACGTTAATGAGAGAAATTATTATTTAAATCGAGAATTGATACATCAAACTCTAAATTACGTTATTGTGCCCTCTGTTATATTTTTATTCAGTTAGGACGAAAACAAAAAAATGATTAGAAGTTTGATGTTATAATTGTCGTTTGGACAAAAAATCTTCCGCCTATTAACTTCATATACGAGGGTCAGCTGAAAAGTAATGCCGCCTACCCTATAACTCGTGAAGGGGTGGGGGTAGAGGGATGCGGTTTGTTCCATTCGAAAGCCTGAAATATTTTGTAATAGTGTTCAAAATTTCGTTGTTAAGATCGGTTCACACGTACGTGTTTGGTTGCCATGGAAACGGAAGGTGATTAGTGCGTTCGGTTAAGAGAGTCGATCATTTGATTCACTCCAACAGACGGATCACTCAAGTTGAAATCGCGGCTTATTTGGACATTTTTCACGAAAGGGTGAACTGTATAATCAATAAAGAATTAAAATTTCGAAAAGTTTGCGCGCGTTGTGTCCAACGAATGATGACCGATGAGATGGAGCAAAATCGAGTCGATCTGAGCAAAGATTTTTTGGAACGTTATCGTCGGGAAGGCAACGTTTTTCTTTACAGGGAGATGAAACATGGGTATTTCATTATGATCCAGAGACAAAAAGGCAGTCAGTATCGCCATGCGTACAAAGTTCAAAACCGTGAAATCAGCTGGAAAGGTCATGGTGACCATCTTCTGGGACTCCAAGAGGGTTCTTCATAAGGAATAAATGGTTCGTGGCACCGCAATCAATTCGAACAGCTACTGTGTCACGTTACAGGATCTCAAGACTTGAATTCGAAGGGTCCTGCCACTGACTCTTGCCGGAGTTAACGCGATTTTTGCTCCATCACGACAGCGCGCGCCCTCACTGCAGCGCACAGACCAATGCCAAGATCGAGCGCCTTCGAGTTGGTACCGCTCCCCCCATATAGCCCCGATTTGCCCCCTCGGATTTTTATTTATTCCCCAAAATAAAGGAAGACCTTAAGGGACATCACTTTACCTCAGCTGACGAAGTTGAGCGATTTGCGGATGAATGGTTGTGGAGTAGATTCAAAGAATTTTTCGTCAACGCATTCGAAAAATGGATTTTACGTTTACAAAAATCTGTCGATCTTAACGGTAACTATGTTGAAAAATAACTATGCCATTTTGTTCAGAATACTTTTCTTTCTATTTTAAAACTTGTTTCATTCATTTATCTCAAATAGAACGGATTCTACAGGGTAGGAGGCATTACTTTTCAACTGAACCTCGTATGCACTTAAGTAGGAAATGAATAAGTGTCGTAGTTGAATTAAAATAAAATCAATAATCGCTGGGATCACCTTTGACCAATTTGTGTATCGATTATAGATAGAGATCGAGTCCTGTCGGATTTCTCCTTAATGTCAATTTTTCTTTGTCTAATTTCTTCAAAGGTTGCCTACAGTTAGTACGCTCTAAAAGAATCAGCTATTTGTTAAATTATAATTTCTGTCAATTAAAAAATAAAACACAGTAATTCTGTTTATTTCAGTTAAAACTAGTTTATTATTACCGATAAGTGATCCAATTAATAATTCAAAAGATTATTGAACTCAAAATTGCGTAAGCTAATGAGTTGTTATTACAGTAAACTGTTAAAAATGATATAATAATACCCTGAATGTCATAAAAAGTATTTAGGTTTTAATAGAAAAATAAACTTGCGTTATTACTTCCTAAATAGATTTCCACATCAAAATTTAACTGCATTGAAAGTAGAAGTACAAAATGAAGGTTAGGTACTATTGCATGCATTTTATTTGCAGTTATGTAGCAAAAGTTTATATAGCGGATTCACCAGAGTGAAGAGCTAAAAAATTGTCAACAAATTTTATCAAACTCTCTACAACTTTTGATGATAGATTTAGGATTTTACAAAAAGTCAAAAAATTTTAAATCCACAAATTAGAGTTCTTATTCCACTCAAATTTCCTATCTAAAAACTATTCGCAAATATTAATTATGAAGAAATGTTTGAATGGTGTAATTAGGTGTAATTTAATTCGTGGTTGAAAATGTTGAAAAATATAATGGATATTATCTATACTAATATTATAAAGAGGAAAGGTTTGATTTTTTGTTTGTTTGTTTGAAATGAATAGGCTCCGAAACTACTGGACCGATTTCAAAAATTCTTTCACCGTTGGCAAGCTACACTATTCCCGAGTGACATAGGCTGTTTCATTTTAAAAAAAAATAGGGATCCTTACTAAAATGCCATTAATGTAACCAAAAATGACCTTAAAATCCTTACATCGCGTGCGCTGAGAATACTATTGATTATAGAATAAAATAATGTACTACGATTTTGAAGAATATATAAATATCTACAAAAAATGCCGCGACAGCATATGTCTAACTGTTATAGTTACGTCACAATAACTATTTTTTAATTTTTTAAAAGTTTTTATCTTGGTATTAATCCTTATCAAAATAACTTATTTCATAATCACGACAGATATCACAAATTTAGCATGTGCAATGGGACGAGGCTAGTTATAAAGAAATTAAAGGACAATTAAGTTGTAGCAACCATTATAACTGAACCACCAACTCAGCTCATACACTGAGGATACCGATGATCCCAACTGATCTACCAAATCCATTTAAACCGCTTCAATTTCCTATCAAAACATTTTTCGCTTTTACTAATAATAAGTCTCAAGGTCAAACCTTCCAATTAGTAAGGATCTGTTTTCCTTATGTCCAACCGCTTAAGGCGGGTCGGAGCACCTGAAAATCAATTTATTTTGCTGCGAGAAAATAAAACAACATGTAATATTGTTTACAGGGAAGCGTTGACCCAATAAATTTAATGGCTTTTGTTATTTTTCTTTAATCCCCGTGCAAAGCCGGGGCGGGCTGCTAGTTTTATTAGATTTACATACTGTCATATTTTGAAATTTTAGAATATGATATTTAATTTTTTGTTTATATAACAACACTGGCCTAATCCATAAGCAAAACCCCCTTGTAGAATAAGTGTCTAAGTCAGAAAACCTGTTTGTACTAAAAGAATTAGTCCTAAATATAAGGTAAGCTAGGAAAAGATGATAAAGAAACCAGCCCACCACTTAAAAATTAAAAATTAGTTTTTAAGTAATTCGTGACAGAGAGTTCTTTGAATAAAGATATTCTGTTTACTTGCGGGTTAAATAAAATAAAGTGAAATTAAAGGAGTGGTATTAATTCGTTTTAATATTCCAGCCTCCATAAATCCTAAAAGAAAATGTTGCTAAATCATTTCAATTTTTTTCCAAAAATAAGATTGTCAAAACTTCTAAATTATAGTATGTTATGACTTCCATAAATAACAGTTACCATTCAAGCAAGAAATAAAATTATTTAAAGGAAAAAAAATGAAAATGGTAGGTATGTTAGAGAATTTTCAATATCACAAAAAATTAAAAATAATTTATACAAGAAAAACTTAGACAATGAAAACGTCTGTAAAGCTAGAAAGGTCAAGTCGGCAGAATCACTCGTATTATATCTCAAAATTTAGTGCAAAAGATTTTTGAAAAATATTTTTTTTTTCAAATCAACTACTGCTAATATAACGACGCCAGCAGTCTTGAGAGCTAGAAGAAGACTCTAAAACGGAAACTAATGGAATTAAAAGACGTCACCATTTACTGCTCAATTAGTGCTGCAAGTACAGCAAAAGATTTTTGAAAGATATTTTTTTAAATTTTTTTCTAATCAACTACTGCTAATATAACGATGCCAGCAGTCTTGAGAGCTAGAAGAAGACTCTAAAACGGAAACTAATGGAATTAAAAGACGTCACCATTTAGTGCTTAATTAGTGCTGTCAGTACAGCAAAAGATTTTTGAAAAAGATTTTTTTTTTAATTTTTTTTTTTTCAAATCAACTACTGCTATTATACCTAACGTCAGTTTTTATGTAAAAACGTTTCTGTAAGATTTTTACAGCATACGTTCCTAATTCATACTAATATCTAATTTTTTATATACTTTTCTACGGTTACATATTTTTATCTCATTTTTAGATTTTATTTTAATTTTTTTATACTGCCAGATTTTTTTATTTTTTATATTTACAAGAATGCGATGTTCTCATATAATTTTTTACTATTTTACCGATTTTTTCCAAATTATTATGGTTTTCAAGATATTTTTTTTAATTTCTTTCAATTTTTCAAAATTTGTAGGTTACTATCTCAATTTTTACGATCCTAGCGTATTTTGAGTACTTTTTCCAATTTTTTGCAACTTTTACTATTTGTAGTTCGAGTTTTATTTGATTTTGGTACTTTTTCAGAGTATCATTTATGTATTCGAATTTTTGGTTATCCAATGCCTCATATTTGTCGTAAAGTGACAAAATGAGTATTTGTGTTGTGACAATTTCAAGTCAATATTTAGTTGGTCACTCATAAATAAAACAAAGGGACACAAACAAATGCAGACCGACCTCAAGGTCTATGGAGAGCTGATTCATCAAGTCGACAAATTTAAATACCTGGGATGTTGGATTACTGACGATCTTGACCCCAAAATGGAGATTAAATCAAGACCGATCCAATTTTCAGAAACTCAGGCCTCTACTGTGCAATCCGAACCTCAATATTGATATACGATACCTATCGTATGCTTAAGTGTTAGATACATTGTTTTGTTATATGGGATGGAAGCATGGACACTTAAAGTAACATCCTTAAGACAACTGGAGGCATTTAAAATGTGTATTTTCCGGCGAATGCTCAGAATCTCTTGGACATCCCGAACTTCTAATGAGCACGTTTTGAACCGGATGAATAAAGACCGTGATTTGCTTATATCCATACAAAAGCGCAAAGCAGCTTATCTGGGACATAAACTAAGCAACTCTAAATATAGACTGCAAAAGGCAAAATTGAGGGAAAGCGTGGACCAGGCAGAAGACAGATATTATGGATGAGGAATATATGGGAATGGACGGGTATGGACTTACAAACTACAAACTTTGATACGAACAGCTGAAGACAAACTCATACGCATAGTTATCGCTAACCTCCAATGAAAGGAGCTGCACTCGAAGAAGAAGACTCATATTATAAAATGTTTCAAGATAATACAATAGAAAAAAATAAAAATGTTAAAATCTGATAGTTCAATCATAAGTATTTTTAATCAAAATTGGCACAGCAAATCTTGACAGTTAAATTGAAATATGTACTAAATTGCTTCTTAATAAAATACCCCGAAGTCTTTACGGACTCAATGTAAAGACCGACCGCAATATAAAACACAACTTCATATTTTCTAACCGGTAGGTATATTCATTTCTTTTCGGCAATTTCTCTGTCTTTCTCTCTCTTCATATGCTAGAAAATCTATTAGGATTTGATTGCCAAATAATGCTTGAGGGCAGGTTAGAATATTATCGTTTAATAACTTTTAATATGAATGTTGTGAACAAAAATGATATTTTATTAATAAACCAAAAGAAAGAAAAATTAGATAAAAACGGAAAAGCTATTTTGTGTAACGTTAAGCACTAATAGCGTATGCTATGCTTAAGACTTTTATGTGGATTATATTGTTTTTATGTACTTTTGTTATATTCTCGGGCTTTTGCGATTATATTCACTTTAATTCTTTGAATTGTCACATTTAGAAAAGTTTTTCTACCATGTACACGAATCAAAAACAAAGTCAATTTTACTGGATATATTTTTTTAATTGTAACTGGTAAGTTGATCTTTATAAGGGTAAGTAAAATCCGTACCAATAAAATAAACACATTCTCTTGTTCAATTTTCTTTATTCCAGGTTGTGAAAGTTCGTTGATTTAAGATTAGTATGGATTTATAACCAGTAAGGTTGTTCTACATATTATTAAGGAACGCTCTACTATAATCGTTTTAATCGAAGGAGTAGCTCAATGCTGTACCTACCTATACAGTTCTACACTTTGTTTAAATCAAAGAAAAAACTGCTTATAAGAAATGCCCGCGAACGGCACACAAAGGCGCATCCAGACTTTAATTAATATATAATCACTATGCATAAACAACGAGCGAATATAATACCAATGAAACCAGAAAATTGACAAACAAAGGATTAGTATATACCTGCTGTATGTAAACATAAGCATCCTTCCACATTTTAGACAGTTCAACCAATCAAGTGAGAATTTTGATCATGGAGACTAGACAAGGAGTACGAACTCCATGTATTCAAATAGGGCTACTAAAATAAGAGGGCGCTGGTGTTCCATTTGTACCAAAATGGCCGACCAATGAGGATGTAGTTTGAAATAAAATAAATAACTTTTAATTATTTTATTATTAATTTCTTCACCCAATGAAAAAATACAAAAATATCATTAATAAAATTAGATTGATTAGATTATTCACATAAATATACAAAAATCAAAAATTGGTTGTCACTTCACATCTATTTATTTTACTATATTCACAGCGGTACAAAAGGAACATTAGCGCCGCAAGTGGTGAAAAAAGTAAACCTAATATGTACGATACGCGGGACAGATTTTGGCAATTCCCCCGGTCGAGTGCGTACTCCTTGTGTAGTCTCCATGATTTTGATTGACAGTGCACTTTTACTTAAAATCAAGATACTCCATTACTCCATAACATTCAATCGGAAGTATAACGATTGTAGGTAGACTAAACCAAAGGATTATTATTATTATTATTATTATTATTATTATTATTATTATTATTACTTTATGTATAGGTGGCACAAACAAATGTTACTACAAAATATAGCCTAGAACTTATTAAAGTCTGTCTAAAGAGTTTCTAAAAGTATTTACAGACACCAAAATCAGGAAGCGCGATCCAATCTGTAAATATTCTGTTTGTAATAAAGTGTTATCCACACAGCTTTTTAAACTTTTCTCGCACTAGTTTATATCGATGAGCACTGAGCACGATTCCGAACATCACCACTGAGCACAAATAAACTAAGTTCAAGAGAATATTGACCATGTAGCATTTTGTATGTCTCGATGAGATCACCACGGTGCCTCCTTTAATGCAGGCTTCATAATCCCAAGACATGGAGTCGTTCTTCATAGTGGCGATTACGAATTGGTGCAGAAAATCTGGAGATTCGCCTTTAAACTTGCTCAAGAGCATGAGTGGCTTTTGCATAGTAAGAGTTACAAATTGGTGCAGCATAGTCCAAGATGGGACAGATGTAGGTTTTGTAAATAATAGCTAACAATTGTGGAAACACATTTTTGAAAGATTGTCTTACTATTATATGTATATTACTCGGTTAACCTTCTTGACGATTGACGTATATAATATAAGGAGCCTACTTTAGGTCAATCGAAATTACAACCCCCAGTTGGGAACAACGGGTAATATGTACACCATTGATATAGTAGCTCATTGATGGGTTATTGTGTCCTAGATGAAGAATGTTACATTTTTTTACATTGAGTTCTAGAAGCCAAGTAGCACACCATTGTTTAATTCTACTTAGATCGATAATCACTTCTTCATAATGTAATAGTGGATCAGAAAAGAACTTGATGTCATCTGCAAATAGTGATACCGTGGACACAAACACTGACACCATATCGCTGATATATAAGTTGAAGAGCAGGGGACCGATAACAGAACCCTCCGGTACACCACTAGTTACCAGAAATTCATACGATAAATGATCTTGAATTTTGACTTGACATACTCTCTCAGATAAAAAAGCACGAATCCAAGATAGCAATGGATTTCTCACACCAAAATGCTCCAATTTATAAAAAATACGTTTGTGTGGTACTTTATCGTAACCCTTCTCAAAATCAAGGTAAATTATGTCAACAGGATTTTCCTTATCTATTTCGGACGTTCAGATATCGGTACAAGAAGGTTTGAGACTGTAGACCGACCACGAAGGAAACCGTGTTGCTGTGGACGAAGATTGCTGGGTCTGAGGAAAAAACTAATAAGCCTTTCAGTAATGATTCTTTCCATGCATTTACAGGCTAAACAAGTTATGCTAATTTGTCGACAACTACTACATAACAAGAGTGGTAAGTAGCAGTTAGCATACGAGTGTATAATTTCAGGACAGTATAAAACACATTACCAGTCGTGTTATGTACTATATTTTATCTACGCCCCCTACTATAAATTTAATTAGAAATACCTTTTAATTTTAATTTTGTTCAACATATTAAAATATAAAAATAATGTTTGTTTGAAATTCTTTATATGAATAATGAAAACTGAACCAAGCTATAAATTACGCCAAACAAGTACCTATCTATATAGGTATTCTTTTAAATAATATCACAGCAGAAATTGATGCCACATAGAATTTATAGATTATAGAGCATATTTAAACATAAGTTTCCTTTTACTTTAAGAAAATGCTATTCAACACCATTATCAATAATAATTTATCATAATTACGAGAAATAATTTATCATAGTTTGCTTGTATCATAGTTTCCTATACATAAAATTGTATCGTGTCATGAATCATACTTTGTCATATTTTATTTTAAATGCGATCTTCTTGTAGAAGCAAAATGAGTGAGAAAAATTGCGAAATCCCAATATCTATAAGAAAAATCACAGAAGGTTTGGCAAACAGAAAAAATCTCTTGGAAATATTGACTAAATGATTGGAAGATCCTATGAAAGTACACAGCATGTAATAAATCAGCAAAAATCGACTGGTTTTCATTAAGTGTGACCACGCTCTGATCAACACAAGAACTTTACTATACAAGAAAAAATCCAGTATTGTGCAAAAGATAAGAGTTAATTCAAAATGTTTTTCAAAGAAATCAAGGAAGAGTTATCGAAAATTGTTAGTCCTCAAACAAAACCATTGATATCAGAAAAAAATCGTTTAGAATTCGCTCGAAAACATGTTATCAAAATCAAGAGTTTTGGGAAAGCATTAGTTTTTAAAAAAATTAATCTGTTTGGGTAAGATGACAGGGATAAAGTTTGGAGAAAATAAAATACAGTCATAAAAATTGTAAATATTAGTCCAACAGTAAAGCAATGAGATACTTAGCATACAAAGTGTTCAAAAACATGTATGTCAAGCTACCATAAACATTTCATAGGGCTTAATTGCAACCACTAGCTAACCACTAGATATTTTATTAGAAAGAGAAAATCATCCATATCTCAAATGTGGTCCAATGGGAATACAAAGGAAAAACTCAAAGTCTAGTACCACAAAAATATTTTATTTAAGGGGCTAATAGTTTCGGGAATATTCCCATCAACAAACCCTCAAAAGTAAGCACAAAAAAAGCAACATTCGAAAATGTGGAATTGAAGTCAACTATTCCCGTTTGCAGTTAGAGGGACAACATAACTTGTAGACCGGTTTCGGCCTATTGGGCTTCGTCAGTACAAGGTATATGTTGTCGTCAGCGAGCTTAAGGCATAATCGCTGACTAAAGAATGCACTAAAATCACGATCTATATATAACCACAGGGTAATGGAAATATAAACGATGCGATAGTAGTGACATCTTCACCTCCAACTGCAAAACAGAAATCGATTTGACTAAAATCAATTCACACACATTCGGTGTTCAAAAGAAATTACAAAAATGACGGATGATGATCGCCAGACTGGCATCTTTTAGAAAGAGAAAATCATCCATATGGATGATACACTTTAAACTTATAATTAAATCTGGTTAAATTGTTGTTTGGGTACTCATCGATTTCTTTTTTACTATGTTAAGGTAGTATTTAGGGGTTGGTCGATATACAATTTGATAGCAACAAAATATGCCACTTTTACGCACCTCGTATGTCTTTTGGTTGCCCAGATACAGCTATGGCTATGCTAGCTTGATGTATTTTCAACTTGCGTACAATTAATGTATTCGAAAATAGTTAAAGTAACCAAGGACTCAGCTGATGCGCACCTATAAATTTGATATTAAAGTATTAAACTGTACTTGTTTTTATAACTTTCTATTTAAAAAATTGTATAAATCTGAATAAAAAGTAATTGCAAGTAACACTATCTCGTTATTATACAAAGAAACCAACCAACAGCAACAACAATAATGTTTCAAACTAGTTCAGACTGTCTGAACAATAACAAAGAACAAGCCTATTATGCATATTATTAATAGAACAACAATTAACGCTAAATTAAATATCAGGCGTAGTCAATTTACAATCTATTTTAACCGAATTGTTCTATATTTGCGCCCTTGTCCTTCATTTCAAGTTCACATCTGCTGAATTTTGGGGCCAATCACCGGAGCGTGTATCCCTGCTCATTCAAACAAACTATTATTACGTATTGCATGGAACTGGGGCAGAAAATATCAAAAGGGTATCAGAGTAACTTACTGTTTCTAAGTAAATATTCGGAAATTATAAAGGCGACGGCGAAGTATTTATTGCATAACTTTCAGCTGACCCGTTTTGTTTAGTAATAGGAAACGATTTAGCAATTTTTGTGTGCTTGGGAGGTTTATAATTTGATAAATATCTAATGATAATTGCTTGACTAATGTAAGGTTGTGATTAAAAATATTGTTACACTGGTTTATTTTATTGCCTCTAAATATCGCTAGGTTACAAATTTTCCATCGGTGCTAACTAACTAGACATATTAAAACAATGAGTTTACCATTCTTTACAAGAGTAGGTAATTGTAGGTATACAAGCTATAATAATATGTTAAAATGAAATTAGGAAACTGTTTAAAATACAAGCTTCATTACATATGTACACACAACCAAACATACACGGAATTATCTATTATTTACAGCAGCCCTTACACTCCTTATCAAAGAATTGAAATATAACCCACAAAAAAAAAATTAATTAGTTGACTAAATGGAATCTTTCGTAGTTTCAAAAGGAAGTGAAATTTAAAAATTTAATGATCTAAAAGTAAAAACAAAAACGAAATTTATCATTTTAATAATCCGTTAATATTTCTGTTCGCCTTAACAGGCTTCTTACTAAACTGTCAACATTGTCTTGGGTGTCTGTTTTGCTATTCGTCTAATACTGTGTCAATAAGCTGTGAGATATTTTCTGCATTGATTCGATAAGCTGTAACCCTTCTTGTGCGCTATTCCCACAATTTTTGATTAGATTTAGGTCTGGTGAACATGCATGTCAGCCTAAAACTGAGACATTCAAGACATTCTCTAACCATTCTACTTTTAAGGGGAGGTGCTTCATGGTGCATGAAGATAAAATTATCACAAATGGCAGATCTCCAAAGCCGATTGGTATGAGCACTAAATCAACACATCTCCGATCGGTTAAAGTGAGTTAAAGTGATAACAATAAAGTTTTTCCTTCCACCAGACTACCTCCCAGGACTTTACAGTTTCTCCGTGATATCTTGTGGCAGCCTTGAGTCTGGTTCATCTTTCTGGAGCTTTGAGAACCCGAATTCAATAGTCACCGGCTTCCAAAAATATATAAGTAAAACATTGAGAGAGAGTTACCTTTCACAGAAAAACTAAGCTTAAATAAGTGCAGTCCGCACAACGTGCCTGAGAATAAAATAATTCTTCTGTTATCTAGACTATAAAGGCTGATATACTCGATAGTAGAATAACGAAGCATTATTAAATAAGAGCTAATGCCGTTCATGTATTATCTAAAACTATTAAGAGGTTGATACAAAATCCTTCGGCTTATATTGAACGGTGAAATAGAGTGCCGCAGAAGAATTGGAAGAAAGCAAATGGTTAAAGAAGATTTTGACTATACTAGGTAGTACCAAACAAGTACTTAGGTTGAGAGAATATAATCCATTTCTCAAATGTGGTCAAATGGTAATACCAAAGAAAACTCAAAGTCTCGTACCACACAAATTATTTTATTGTATTCGAATCAGAATAATTGACAACTAGTTTCGACCAACAAAGGTCATCATCAGGTCTGTGAAAAAATATGGAAAATGCTAGAAAGTGATAATACTAAAAGTAGAGTTTAACAACTTACCAAATGCAAAAGTAATAATAATACAATTGTATAAAAACAATATTTCCATGGAAAGTAACAACTCGTTACTTTTCCGTACCACTTTAATTGTCTGTTGACTACCAATTGGTTAATACCTACTATCTTGTTGTTTTCTCTCTCTATACTACTGTTTTAATACCGCAGGACATTTTGTGTGGAAGATATTGTAACCAATTCTACCACCTAAGTTACTTTTCATGTAAATATTGTTTTTATACAATTGTATTATTATTACTTTTGCATTTGGTAAGTCGACTTTTAGTATTATTACTTTCTACCATTTTCCATATTTTTTCACAGACCTGATGATGACTTTTGTTGGTCGAAACTAGTTGTCAATTATTCTGATTCGAATACAATAAAATAATTTGTGTGGTACGAGTTTTCTTTGGTATTAAACTTAGGTTAGCTGAAAAATGAAAACCCGCTAATATACAAGGTGGCTGAAATCAAGTGTTACTAAATGAAAACGCTGTAATTTTTTTAATTTTGATTATTTTTTATTTAAATTTTGTGAAATATGTTAAAAACAAATTACATTTAATGAAAAACATGTTACTGCTCGATATGCCCTCCTTTTGCTGTGATTATTTTATTCAGTCTTTTATAGAACGAATTGCATGCTGACCGAACGTAGGCTTGCGGAATTTTATTCCATTCTCGAACAAGATCTGACTTAAATGCATCAACACTTTTGTATTTTTTAGTGGACACCTTAAAATAGACCATGGGATTCAAGTACGGTGAATATGGTGGCCATTCTTTTAGCGAAATATGCCGCGGAACACAATTTTGTAAAAATTGCTGTGTCGCTTGAGCTTTGTGTGACGGTACCGAGTCCTGTTGGAATGTCCAACGGTTCGTACCAAAGTGTTTACGTGCCCAAGGTAGCAAAGCATCGTTAAGAATCTTTTGGCGGTACACCTCTTGGTTAACCTTGACTCCCTGTTCGATGAAAACCAGATGAGTGCGTCCATCCGCAGTCACTGCAGCCCAAACCATAACAGAAGCTGGTGATTGCTTGCGCATGGCAACTTTTGCGTACACATTATCGTTGGACTTGAGCTCTAACCAAACACGATCATTTTGTTTATTCACATACTGATGAATGTTGGAAATTTTCCCATCAGAAAAGACAATTTCTGGAATCTCATCACGTTCGGCCAAGGCCTTCAATGTTCGTGTTCTTTCAAGCCTAACTTTTTTATGCTTTCGTAAGATCTTGAACTTTTTGTATCATGTAGGGCTTCAAGTGTAGTTCATTTTTTAAGATGGTTTGAATGCTGCATCGTGAAACATGCAAACGTGCTGCTAATTGATTGTCATTTTGTCGAGGATTTCGTTTGATTCGTTTCTTCACCTTTCGCATCATGTCTTTTGATGTTGCTGTCTTTTTAGGACCACCTTTGTTGCGTTTAGTAAAGCTACCAGTTTCGTTGTATCGAGTTATGGTTCGATAAACAAACATTTTATTCACATACAAATACAGTGCAATTACACTATTAAGTTTGAATTCCATTACGATTTTTTTATGAAGAAATTAATTTAGAATAATTCTTTTTTGACCACATCTAAACAACTAACAGAACATCAATCTGTCAAAAAATTGACGTGCGAAAATGACAACTACACAAATGATAGCAGAGTGAAGTTAGTAACGTTTCATATCTTTATTCGAAGAGTCTAGTACAAAAAATCCCTTTTATAGTAAAAATTTGTTTTTGAAAAAAGGAACCGATGAGCCTTGCAGTGTAAACAATTAACCACAAGAAAGTGAAAAAAATCTTCTACAAAACTGCCACATCTAAGACAACTTGTATGTTTAATATCTTTTAAAAACACTTGACCTAGAAATTTTAGTTTTTATACAAGTAAATCAATTTTTTCGTTTGAATGGCAAAAATCAACAATGTTTAAACTTGATTTCTATTTTCAACACAATAAAGTTCAATTTTATAGCTCGTCACACTACAATGAAATTTACACTGTTCTTTGGTCTATTATTGAATGAACGATTTTAGCCGGTATATAATACATATTATATGTAGTAGGGAGAAAATCGAATAGCTGAAGCCTTACGCGTTCTTATATTGTGTGTCAATATCCTTTACCATTTCCAGTCGTAAATAGGTAATTTAAAAATCAATTTGGGTTTAATACTAGTATCGCGAGTATGCAAGTCCATAAAAAGTGCCAATGTACTCTTGATAAATAAGCTAAAACAATGTATACTTTGTAAATAAGGTAAGTTTTGTTCTCATAGGTCGATCCATTCGTAGATGTTTCTTTAAATTATTTTCTAAATGGATTTTCTTGTATAAAACCAAATAGTTGCTTCTGAACCATAACAAAAATAAAACCAAAACGCCTTAGACTGGTCTAAAACCTGAAACAAAATAATGGATACTTTTAAGATAGTGTAAATATTTGAACTGGAAATCTCAAAATATCTAAGTTATTCAATTTCAAAAAAAAATTGGTTTGACGGATTTTGAAAGTAGGTATATA
The DNA here is from genome assembly GCA_964028335.1 of Altica lythri. NCBI lineage: Eukaryota > Metazoa > Arthropoda > Insecta > Coleoptera > Chrysomelidae > Altica > Altica lythri. Next base: position 33,368,128 of record OZ034804.1, on the reverse strand, counting down.
AGTGCGTGTTTATATGTGCATAATGAGGGGTGACAGATACACATGCGACCTATAAGATCTATTGTGTCCCCCATTGTGATCCTAGGTATCTGACCCTAGAATTACGTAAGGGAATTCATTCTGAGAGTATGTGTATTGAGGTTTCGTCCTCTTCCTTACGGAATCTGCATTTTGCTGCATCTACCAGTTCTAGTTCCTTTTAAACGACAGTGCCCAATTAACATTCCTGTTATAATACGGAAGTTATTTTTACTGAGGTATAGACAGGTGAAAGATCCCTACTGGTTACAGTTTCCCAGGAGAGTCTTCGGTTGTCTTAATCCGTCTAGATCGTTCCAATACTTAGCTTTTTCTCAATCCACTTCTTTCCTTAGTTTGTCTAAGACTGTACTACTGCTGATTCCACAAGATGGTTCTGGTCCCAAACATGGGGTTTCAACTTCTTTTTTTTTCCCAGACCATCTGCTGTTTCGTTTCCTTCTATTCCTATGTGTCCTGGAACCCATAAGAGGGTAACAGTGATATTTTGGAACGAAGTTCCTTACGGCAGGCTTGGATGAGATAGGGATTTTGCTGCGCGACCGAACTGAAAAAAATGTAATAGTAAAACCGTAAGAAAAAGTCCGTGGAATAAAACCGTTAAATGAGACGTGCGCAGGCGCTACAGTCGTATACACAAGCGAGTAGTGTCGATTCTACATTAGCCGAAGGAACTTCGTTCCTACCTGGTGTCCCACGGCACCATTATACTTTTTTTTGTTCTAGTTCATTTAGTATGCCTAGGCATTCCCAGACCATCTTTGAACTGATTGTGTGTGAGTTCAGAGCTTTGATGGCTGCTTGACTATCTGATAAGATTACATTTTTTTTCTACCATAGTTCCTTTCGATATTAAATTCTACATCTTTCATTGGCGCGGATTTCGGCTTGAAAAATGCTTGGGTATGCACACAGGCTTTCTGTAGTAGGTTAAGTTCTATAAAACATCCTGTTGAAAAATTTGATAATGATGTGAATACAACGAAAAGCGCGTATACACAGCGCATGTGCTCAGCTGCCTCTCCTACTATATACAGGTTAAATAACATTTTAGAGAGAAAAATGGTAAATAATTCATATTTGATTGTTCTTTCAACTTTAAATTTTGGATTAAAACTTATAGATTCCTTGTGTGCTCTTTTATTTGTAAATAATTTCTATAAGTGGATAAAAAAGAAGGGTAAGTAGCCAAAAAAATGTGAAAGCAATGAGTTACCTGACGAAGTAAACAGTGTTTATACGAGTGTGTCGCCAATGTGTCCCAATAAAAATATCTAAATTTGACAAAATTTACATAAAAAACATGGCTTATATACTTCTGCATGCCTAATCAGTTTTTTGTGTTTTAAAAAAACTGGTCCAAACTGTCCAAAGAAATCGTGTAGTCACTTTATCTTTTAATGTAGTTCGGTTGTGATGATAAATAAATAAATAATCGGCTTAAAAAACACGGTGCAATGCACCCACTGTTGAATACACTGCAACACTTTACGTCTAGCCAGATCTCGAAACTATTTTAATCCTACTAGTACAGTTATTTATAATTTTATGAACTGAACTTTTATTTTTCAGATCAAAAGAATACGACTGAACAATAAATTAGTAATTACTTACTATTTACGGTTTGTTTACTAAAAACATCAGCTCATTTGTGTAAATATTTAGTAATTTAAGAAAACGCATCCAAAGATTACGTAATATAACTTTTAATATCCTGTGTTAAAAATTACAAATTTTTAAAAAATCGGGATGTATTTGGTTTTATCCCGATTTTCAACAATCGAGTTGTCACCAGATATTCACGTTTTGAGGTCCTAGGACGCCATCCTGACTATTCCCGCGATGATGTCCGGTCCGTATGTACCTACAATCTGCCCAATTTCACTTTAGCTGTGATATGCGCAAAGGAAGAAAAGACAGCATCGCAACAAAGCCAGAAGACATGTCTCGAGACCGACGAATCTGAGCGTCTCCCCACCTTGGTTCATCATAAACCAGTGCGCATCTCAACGTCAGAGCTAAAGTGAAATTGGGCAGATTGTATATATTATGGATTGTATCTTTGCCGGCTTCTGGGTCTTGGATTCTAAGTAATTCTCCTATATATTCTGTGTATAATTATATACTATTTATTTTAATGAAACTTTTTTCTTTTTAACTACTAACTATTAACACTGATATAAATGGAAAGATGACCGTGTATTACATGTTATTTACACATCGAATCCCTATTGTGCACTAATTGAATAAAATATAGCCAAACATTATAACAATATGAAAGAGTAAAGTAATGCGTTATTTTTGCCTTTTCTCTGTCATTTTGTGTTGTCATATAATATTTTTTGTACAACTGTCATTAAAAGTGACACTTTTAATGATAGCAAACAATGTTAAAAACGATTGTTTACATAGCAGCGTGTTAAAAATACTTTTAACACGTTGCCATGTAAACAAGTTTACTTTTAACACGGTTTAGTTTACTTTTAACACGGTTTGGTTCATTGTCATTGAAAATTCGCTCGTTTCATTATCAAAATAGGGAAGTTGTACAAAAAACATTGTATGGTATTTGTGTTAAAAGTGATTTTATTTTGTTCGTGAAATTGTTCAATTCGCTCCGCTCATTTCACAAACGTTTTCACTCACAAAATAAAACCTCACTTTTAACACTCATATCATTAACTATTAGTGAATTTCAAAAATATTTAACGTGTTTCTGCATAAACACCGAAAAAAAAATGAAAACTCAGTCAAAATCATTTTAATTATTCTCTGTTGATATCTGAAATAGCAAACAAGCAAATAAAAATTATAAAAGGGTGTTTTTATATTAGAATACGTCTAAAATATTTATTAGACACAAGAAACTTTCCATGTAAAAATATGCAGGTTAAAATCAGAAATTGTATATAAGTATGTACCTCCAAAAATATTTAAATTACCTGGTTAAGGTGATATACTCCAACATTTTGGCGCGAAACATAGAAAGAGCAACGATACTCAAACAAACCCAGTACAGAGAATAAATGTAAAAATTTTGTCAGGTATAAATTAACCCCGACATTTAAAACAGATACTGATTCACCGAACTGTACTGGGAGGTTCATAGTAGAGGGCGTTTTAAATCAAAGAATAGAATATTTTAAATCTGTATTGCGTTTTTCTCAAAAATTTCAAAATATTTTGATATGAAATTTTAGTCATGAATAGTTCGTTTCATTTTACGTGGTAGACGCATGTGTTTATTACAAAAATTATTTTTTTTCTCTATAAACCATCATAATTTTCTTTAAGTTATCATTTATTCAAAATAAAAGTAAAACAACCAATGATAAGTAGTGTCAAGTTAAGTAAAACATTTTCTCATTTCATTAAGCTTTTCTTGTGTGTGCATAAATTACTTCTGTTTAAACGCACACAGCTTGATTTTGTTTATGTTTGTTATATAAATAATTATATAATATCTATTAACCTACTTAATTTGCTATAAGCTATAAAATATATAAATTTACTAACACCAAAACACCTATATTTTTATACTTAAAGGAAAAATATTGAATCTAATATTAACACTATAATGACGAAAATAAAATCGGTGTACGTCGTATCAGTGCCCTTTTAAGCTAAAAGGTCAAAAGTAGACTCTCTCGATAGATATTATTTTTCTTCTTTGTAAATATATTGATACGTATTGATAGGTTCACCTTAATATTATTTAATGTTAGGTATCTTAGTTTAGACGCCAAGAACAGCAAGATTTCAACGTGCTATGATTTTTTGCTATAACACACTTCCTCATCACTGAGAGCAACAAATGAAAAAAAGTTTATTGCAAATCATAAATCAACGAAAAAAATTTATTTCGTAAGTATTTTTGAAAAATAAAATGTAAGTATATTAATTTGATTTGAATTGTTGCTGATTTTCTGCACTTGCGCAAACTCGTCCGAACCGCCCTGCCAATAATTAAGAAATAGTATATTACACTACAAGGGCAGAAACTTTGATATTCCTTACTGTGCGCCATGATGCCCGACCCAAAGCCGTGGGCATCATGGCGCGCAGTGCAGGGCTCTCAGCTTTCTGCCCATCTAGTGTATACTAGTTTTCTTTGTAGGTACTATGCCGAAAGTACAAAGTGTTAAAAGATATTGATGCTTGCCCCGGCATCTGCAATCACAGTGTCACTAGTGTCAGTGACATCGGTGCACCAATAATTTCTGTCGGCCCGCTGTCTGCGCGAAATTATTCCTGCACTGATGTCACTGTCACTGCAAATGTCGGGGCAGGCATCGATATCTTTTAACACATTTCCTTCGTACTTTCGGCATAGTACAAAGAAAAATAGTAAACACTACATGGGCAATATGGCGCGCAGTGCAGGATTCTCAAACTTTCTGCCCTTGTATACTATTAATTGCTGCATGATAACAACGTTTATCGATAGATATAACTGTTTTAGATTTGCCAAGAGTGCTTTTCTTAAAGTTCAACTTTGTCCTTCTGTAATAATAGCTAAATTACATGGAGAAAAAAAATCGAGTCATATTTTTTTGCAGCAAACTACTAAAATTCAGACTAATCTTAAATTTTTGTAAGTTGTGAAACTGCAAATAATATAAGTTTAAGTTTTTCAAACCACACGAATCGGCATTACTAAATTGATCAGTATTTTTGAGATTATAGATGTCGTTCGGTTGTATAATGGAAATGAATGTTTAATTACATAAGGAAGTATATTTGATTTGATCTTTTTTCCGACCCTGGTCAAAAATTTAACTTCCTTTCCTAAATATTTCCGCCGCATACGCACATACCTATACGACGCGCATTAGCTCCAAATTTTCAACAAGATACGAAAAATAGTAAACATAACTATGGACCAGAGTTATCACTTCGCTTCTGCAATTCATCCACATTGAGAATCATATATATTTGTGCCTTGTAACAATCTATAAAAGTATTTTTAATATCACATGCATTGAAACAGCTAGTTTTGCCAGTCGAAATAAAACAATTTCAGACCAATGTAACTGTCAGTCAGAAACTGACAGTTGTTTCTGCCCGGGGAGAAACAACGTTGTTTCTCCCCTAGGGCTGAAACAAATGTCATTATTTCAAGTCTGTCAGAATGTTTCTGACTGACAGTTGCATTGGTCTGAAATAGTCTTACTTCGACTGGCTACAGAGATCAAAACTCAAAACTTGCTGTTTCAATGCATGTGATATGAAAAATATACTATTAATTGTTTATTAGCTAAAAAGTAACACCTTCCTCAAACGTTTTTTTTTAACAACAATTTTAATATAAAGTTTAAATTTTTTTAATATCTTAATAACTAAGCTTAAAAGAATCGATAGCGACCAGCTCTAGAGTCACTGTACGGACATAGTTGTTTAAACATTGGCTTTCCCAAAAAACGTTGATAAACAAATTGAATCACTTAAAAACTTTGTTACTAATTTCGATGAAATTTTGTACACAATAAACACATTCATGTCTATAATTTAAAAACGTTATATTACATGTAAATATGCACAACTTTTTTATTATTTCTGTTTATTGTTTATGGATTTAAAATCACATTGACATGTTGCTATTCGGGTATTCGGTATCTTTGTATTAAAAGTTTTGTCTAATTTTTAACCATATCGGATTTAATTTAGTAGTTTTTGACTGAACAGATAAGGAATCTAATAATAATAAACTTCCACAAAGTATTTAGGTTTTTCAGACCCATGATATTGTCATGTTTCAGTCCATGATATTTTTGAAGTGTTTGATACGACGATCGATTCTATATTTAAAATAAACATTTTTTTAAATGCGGCAAGTTCCGATATTGTTATTATTACTAGATTTCTTTATACATGATCCTATATTATATGTTTGCTTATTAGCATAAACTGGATCAATACTCTTATCATAACAATAGGGACGTGCCAGATAAGATAACAATATAGTGTTAAGTCCGATGTAGGTGGTCCTACCAAGAGAAATACAGCAAGTATAGAGTTCACAGAAAATACGGAAAAATAAATAAATCAAGTTGCAGGTGGAATGACATCAAAAATCAATATTAATCCAAACAAGAATAGATACAATAGTAAATCTAATATAAACAAATAATTATTTATTAAGTATTTACAAAGACATTTAATATTTTTGTTGCAAATATTTTCGACAAACATTCCAGTTATAAATAATCCAACGAAGAAGACAATGTTTTGAAATTTTTATAGGACAGTAAAACAAATTTAAGAACTTGATGAATGATTCCCTAAACCTATAGTAAAAACTTTTGGAAATATGTTTCTCTAAAATTGTTAAAATCGATATATACGTAAAATAGGTAGCCTCAAAAGTAGAAACTATTTTTATAAATTCTGTAGAAAAATAAAAATTAGAAAATTTGTCCAATTTTCAATTTAAAACTCAAAAAAAAAAACATTCCACCACGAAGAAGTACATTAAAAATTTTATCTTTGAAAGCTTAGAAGGGAAACTTATTTTAATTTTTGTTTGGCATTTTCAGTTTTGAAAAACGATCCTGGACAAATTTGACATATCCATCAAGATAAATAAACAAGGGTCATTTTCCATATATTAAATTAGCATTTTATTATTTTGATTTTAGTGGGAGAAGTTCCCAAATAAAAGACCTCAATATATATAGACAGTATTTAAATATTTAACGATATATTCACACAGAAATCATTACTTTAATACATTAATTACATTAATAAATAAGCAAAATGAACTAGAAAATTAAGCAAATATCTCGGTCAAAAATGGTGCCAGAACAACTTTTTTTTAAGTTGTAAAAAATTGCGAACTTAACGAATATTAAAATGGTATTACTTTATTGCAAACTTACGAAAAAGTATTATTTAACAATTTAAAGGGAAGATTAATTTTAATAACGGTACTTAGTTCTATTGAAATTTAATATACCTATGTACATATTTACAAAATAGGTTGACCAAAGTATGAGACACATTTTGGTAACGGTCAATATTTCCCAATTGTCTTTGTCATACATATTATAAATCTGACATTCTTTCAGTCTATCTATGAAACTATATAATGAAGGAGGTAGCAAATAAAACGCTTTATTGAAATGGGCATAAAAAGACTCACAACAGTTTGTTGTTCGAGTTAACGGTGGATTCGATTCTGCCCACATGCCTAGTAGATAATAATAGTAGATAATCCCAAACCCTATTTAGACGTTCGTTATCAAATTTTACCGAATATTAGTCATATGTAAAACTGTCACCTATTTCTTTTGGTGCTAAATAACACAATACGAAACAATATTTCAATCAACGACCAATTTTAGAGTTTTTATCGCGGTGTTCTATAGTTAAACCCTCATTTTGTATTTTTCGTAACCATGACTGGTTTAAAGTTTAAATGAAATCTACATCGGAACACCTTCGTATTTGGCCAAACTTCAGATAGCTGCCCTATGAATCTCTTTTTTGTTAAATAAATCTTGGATTTTAATATTTTAAAAGGGTTTTGTATGTTTCAGCAATAAACAAAATAATAATGGAATATAATGACCATTTACAAGACCATGCACTGTAAACAACTAGGTAAAATATTTCGTACAATATGCAAATGTCGCGTCATATTAGACATCTTACATAACATATTTCTGTTTGTAGCACAAGAAAAAGAACAATGCCATTTTCAGAGTCATTAATATACAGAATTCACCTTTGCTAGTACTGATTTCAAATGTCTATAAAACACTATGCATTTCTTCAGCAATTCGTGGAGTACCTGCCGGTAAAACTGTTCGTCTGTGATTGTAAATAATTTTTCTAATACCTATATTCGACATCTTTTTTGCTACTGTTTCAGGCAGTTTGTTGTGTAGTTCTTGTCGAATAATTTTTGACGGCCTCTCATTGAGCACTTCATTTGCAGGAGTTACTAATTATTTTCCGATTCAGCTTCTTCATCAGGCCCAATCGTGAATACTTTTAATTTGTAGTCTTTTTTTGTACATCTCCAAAATGTTTCTCCACATTTTAACACATTTTGTTACAAAAAAGTATAATCGTTTACACATAACATATCCCACCCATGGTTACTTTTTATCAAATTTGCTTCCATATCACCTAGTCTTAGTGGTCACAAATAATAATTGATTCGAAAAGTATCTGTCTTAATGACACTATTCAACAATGCGGTTTTCCGACCCTCTACCTGCTGAAGGTCGGTATGCAATTTATGTGGGGGATTATAAATCCCTAATCTTGCCTATGTAGTTAAAGGATTATTGGTGGACATTACCTGTACCCAAAATTACATATATTAAATATATGAATAAGAACGAACGAAATGAGATTTTCAAGTGTTCTAACGTGAAGGCAACATCAAACTTCTCATTGTGCAATAAACAAGTTTTTAATAAACAATTAGAACATCTTAAAAATAAGGATGTTAAAAAACATATTATTATGTAAGTTTTATTATTTATTGCTCATCAAAGATTTGTAGTTTTTTGCAATAAATAAATTAACCAAATTTAATTTAGAAGGTTTCAAATAAATCGTTGTTTCATAGCCATTCAAGAAAACAAAAATGAAAACGTCTAATTATGAAAGAAGTATTCAAAAACATTAAGAATAGTTAGAATATTGAATACTGTAAAATCAATTTTTAGTTAATGAGAACCTTATTTTAAACTAATACTTTTGACATGAATCCATATTTATGGAAGTTCAAGCGAATCTTATGTAAAAAAATATTTTTAACTTTGAGTTTGAAATTGAGTACATCTATAAATAAATAAATAAATAAATAAATAAATAAATAAATAAATAAATAAATAAATACGAATCGTCAAATTTAAAAAAAAAATCAATTAAAGTTCTTTTTGTAAATTGTGCTTATTTTCAATATTAACTTCCCAAATTTAACGTATAAATAACTATATACAAGAAACGTGGATTATTTAAAATAATAATAATAATACAGAATCCCACATATAAGGACAGAAAAAATGTGATTTGTGCAATTTTATATTTAAGTAACTAACCGCTCAAACTTTTTAAAATTTGAGGATTGGACAAATTACGTATTTACATATATGTATAATTAATTTCAAAGTTCAAAGTTGTAAATATTTTTTTTACATAAGATTCGCTCGAACCTCCTTAAATAAAAAATGAAATTTACGATTTACATGTACTACAATTTTAATCGACTACAATAAAAGCTTCCAAAGGATTAATCCGAGCTAAGAATGGGGTGGTGAAATGTATGGTGTTAATACAAACACAACTATATATAAACAATTAAAAGAATAACAACAAACACTAATTTAAGTTAGTATTTTTATTAACAAACTATTGCAAATGTAATCAACATAGAACTAATACATTGCAGAATAGTTACTAAAACACTATTACAATGATAGGTGATAGGTAATAAAACTGAATATGATCATTAGAAACAGAAAAGATATTGTTACGAGCCGGTCCGGACCTGTCGCCCAGGAAATAGTGCCAGACAAACGCGAGTTCTTAGAATTTCGAAGATTCCAGTTGCTTTTCGATCGATCAGATAATTCCAGAGCGTTCGATTCTAGAAAGGTTGTTTTTCGTTGTAACGTTGGAGATAATTCTAGAAGGATTTAATTTTATACATAAGGGACCGCTTCGGACGGAATTGTAATTGTAATAGGTGGCGATAAAGTGCGAATTGTTGTGCGAGATATTTTAAAGGCGTTATTCAGTATCTAATGGTGACTGTATCAAAGTTGTGTAAATTAGTTTAAGAAATTGTTATCTATTTGTGTTTGTTTACCAATAAATTGTCTGCTGTTTATCACTTATCCCGAATCCACGAAGGAAAAATTAAGACCATAGATAAAAATACTGCAGATCATTTGCAAAAAAATTAAAAAAATTGCGATAAAATAAAGATTATTCATCGAATTAGGAATTGCCTAAACAATAATAAATTATTTGTGCGTACCTAAATAAAACATTTATGTATATCTATACGTCTCCACATGACGAACAAAACAAATTAAATTGATTTAAAAAATTAACGAAAATAACAATTAATATCATTGGCAAAAAATGTAAATTAAATTTATTTTTTTACTAACCAGTGTACACCCAAGAAATAATATTTAGTTATTATGCACTTATGCATAACTATATGGTTTTGCACAATTCAACTCCTCTTGAGGATTAAGGAAATTTACATAGACCTCCGTTTACCGATAAAAATATTTAAAATACTTCCAAACGTGCAAAAAATTTTAAAAAACGGATATTACCTACTTTTTTGATAGGTATATCATTGGTTTAGCATAATTTTTTATAAACTATTATTACCAAGAAAGTTCAATGCACTTTACCTGAATAGATAACGTACTAAATACATAAGATACCGAAATATTTTTCTTATTGTTTGTTAGATTTATTAGAAAACGATTGGATACTTAAAACAGTAAAAGTTGATTCACACCTGTTAAGTGCAAATACTGGTTGGTAATATTATGCAATCGTATATACAACATTCTCCAGGTAAACAAAGATGCAATATCTTCCATCACTCATTTCCATAAATGAGTTTTAAAACATTCTTCGCTCTTACTGAAGTGTAACAGGATTAACATTTAACATAAAATAAAAATAACATTTAGTTTACCTGTTATTGTAAAAGGAAGGACCTCGAATAAAATGAAGACGAAAACCCACTTAAAAGGTCTCCTAACGTGAGACTTCCGTTCTTCACCTTCCATATTAACAATTCTTTGTAAACGCACTGAACTTAGTTTCTCACTTTACACAGGAAAAACTGTTACCTACGCTTGAGATAGGTAAGTTAAAACTTTAATTCATCGTTTAAATGTAGAAAAAACACTACACAAAACCCCATTTCTTGTTGTCACACACTTTGAAAACTATCTTTAAAAGTTTTATTGACACCTGTGGATGCTGTATAAACCGGAATTTACACATAAAATAAACGAACCGCACAATCCTCCAAACATATTTTTCAATAAGCACATTTTATTCAATTGGAAAAACAACCCTAAAACGAAACACTTTCAAAAATAACTTTCCTATTATATTCATCGTTTACCGACTAACAGAAGCTCCGAAGACATAGACGGAAACGACAGACGAAGCGCACACGTCGCAAATGCAAGTTTCTGAAGTGCATGTTTTCTGTTGAAAGTTTTTGGGGCATGCGTCGTTTACTCTACTCAGGTAGAAACAACAAACGTGGTAAATATTTGGATCTAGTAGAGACATCTAGCGGACAGGTATGCAATGAAATCAGTCGGCGTGAGTTCCACGTGTTTACTCGGCAGAGACGGCTTTAAAAAAACGGGTACAGTAGAATTATTTGCGCGAAGCTTCTTACTATTTCTCAAGATTGGGAAATTGCATTTTAACAATAAATAATTTTTTTGGGTAAACTTTCGTTCAGACGAAATCAGTTACTAAAAAAAAATGTTGTCTAGAAGCCTTGCTAAATACATATTGACAAAAAATTTTCTGGGGAAATACACCATTTTTAAATTTCCCGACTTTGGAATAACCGAAATCAGTTACATAAAAACAAGCTTCTGTTTAACATTGGGACCGTTCTTTCAGACATATTCAGTGGTGCGGAAATACGTACCTACTTTTCATTTTTTAGTAAAATAATATAAACTTTAGAATAACCGAAATCAATTACATACCTACTACCTACATAAAGACATACTTCTGCTTACTCAATCAGGCAATTAAAATGGTGTGGAAGTATTTTTTTCGGGCGGCATTAAACTCGCCTGGACTGGAGGCAGGTAGGATAATCTTACTCACTCCATTAAACTCGCCTGGACTTAAAGTGCTGACCTATAATCCGACCCATAAACTCGCGTGCATGACATTCAGGTATATTTCCTTTAATATTAATAGTGATAAACTATTTTAAATCAAGGTTTTCCTAAGAAATGTAAATATTTTGTAAATCCATTAAAATTCAAATCTTAAAATTCTTACAAGTCCTCCCACCACCCTCTTTAAAGAGTGGGTTTGTTTAAATTTTTGTCAATTTATAATTATTATTTTACTAGATAATAATCGGAATAAGATAATTGAATTAATTTTATTTAAAGTTAAAATAATATTTATAGTTTTTTTGTTTAACACTGGAAAAAAACTAAAAAAAAATTACCATCCCGCGTATACGATCCTCCAACGATATACAATCGTGAAGAGTTATCATATGCTAGTCAAATTATTTTTATGTATTTACTGCATAAATTTTGATCATATTAATAATAATAATTTATAATAAATTTTGAGATTAACATTAGTAACAGGTGTAGATAATCCAATTAAATAAAATATTACAACATAATTTACACATTTTACATTTAAAAACCAATGATTTTCATTAATTTATAGGACATCACAAAAGTTGACATCGTTGGATATTTCTATATTGTTTACAATGTTTATATTATATTATTAAACTTACCTTTCGTTAGGAGATTCTGTAATGAGAAGATCATCTTTTGCCTGATTCATTATACCTATTATATTTTTTGTAAACACTTTCAAGAAAGTTTCGGTGACAGTTAAAAATTATATCATAACTGTCAACATTATGTCTATCGTATACTGAACACTGAGTAGAGGCTAGCGTTGTGTGGAGGCTAGCGGTAACCTGCCTACTAGATATAGTGGCACTATTACAAGCGTTACGGTTTTATTGTTACGGTTTTTTACTATTACATTTTTTTCAGTTCGGTCACGCTGCAAAATCCCTATCTTATCCAAGCCTGCCGTATGGAACATAGTTCCAAAAAACGAATCTCTTTTCTTTTATAAGATTCATTTTAAATTAGGACAGTTGTAACCCTAAAAATTAATTCAATTTATAACCCTATTAATCAAGTCAAATTTTAATTAACAGCTTGGGTGCCAATTTGTTGCATTAAAATTCCCAATAAAGGGCGCAAATTCCCTAGCTAGCTCACTAGGTCATGGTTTCGTTTAAGAGTTTTACCAGTCTCCCCCAACATGTAATATAAGAGCGCCAGAGTACAAACTAAACAAATTATACGAAAAACCCTCTTAGATTATTTTAAAATAATTATAAACCAATTATTTAAATTTATACAAAAATTTTGAGTTTCTCCGAATATTAATTTGGTTAATAATAGTTTGGTAAATTAATTTATTGATCTGCCTCTGTTATCGGGATAACTTGTCTAGGGGTGAATTTTCCTCAAATTTCCAAAGTAGTCGAAACCAGGGTTTCCAATCTGGTCGGCTTTCTACACAAAATGACGGAAATTTGGTCTCGCCTCCAAAAAAATGTGTAGCTCGAACTTGACCCTTCTCACAGATATGGACTGATCCTATTGATGAAATTAATAATCAGAAATTCATCCCTTAATGAAATCACAATCAAGTAGAATCAGTTTCCTGCCAAATCGTTTTTTTTTTTAAATGATTGAGAGTAAATTAGTTCTTAATACTCGTGTAAAAACCGGTCTAAAATTTATTCAAGATCAAAAAAACTGATGTTTGGTGAAAGTGAAACTGCTTGAAATTAGTTGTTAGTAATAATAAAATATTACCTCAATTTAAGACACTTCTACAAAAAAAAAATTAAATAAAACAATAAAATCGACTACAAATTATAATTAAGGCGAATACATTAAAATAAATCTTACCGATATAGGCCCGTAAACAATAGTCTGGTGAATTATATTACTAAAACGTACGTTCCAATAGATCGTTACACAGTTATCCAGATAAAATGTAAATTATTCCCGAAAAATCGCTTGAAAACATGTTTTTTTGCCGTCTTATTTGTGAACATTCAGTTACCAATAACTCCAAAAATATTGACTTTTCGGAAAAACTCTAAAGAACATTCTTGTCTTAAAATTCTTTATTTCAGCGATTAGCATATTCTTTTATGATAAATATTTTCACCCCCGAGTTGGGGTGGTAACCACCCCCAAGGATAAGCACATATTGGAATATAGTAGATTTTGATTTTTGAGCTATTTTCTAACTACTGTCAAAGTTTCAACCAACTCATGCATATAAAAAGAATTGTTGGTAGAAAACCGTCATATCTTGGACAATATATCGTTATAATTTTTCCTTCGTGGTTTCGGGATAAGTGATAAACGCAGACTATTACAATTACAATTCTTCTATCTCCGTCCAAAGCGGTCCCTTATATATGAAATCAATTCCTTCTAGAAGCATCTCCACAATTACATCCAGAAAATACAACACTCTCGAATCTTCCGAACGTTCAAAAAGCCTCTAGAATATTCGAAGATTTTAAGAACGGCCTGTCGCGACTCACTCACCTTGTGGGCGACAGGTCCGGATGGGCTCGTAACAATATATTGCGTAGGTATTGATAATATAATTGATACTTAGGGTTTTACAAAAAATACAGTCTTGTAAAATTAGGAAAAATTGCTTTTCCTACGACCATATTGGAAAGGAACGCTTATCACACTCTCTACCCCCCATGAAAAGTGCTGCTTTTTAGCACATGTGCGAAACACGGTTTTCTGATTTACATTTACAAATATAATAACTACAAATATAAAACAAAACCGAAACAGACAAAAATTATACAGGGTGATTTTTCCCGATAGCACATTAAACACCACTTAGCTAACGGCTCAGTTCCATATTTGAATTATCTATCTTTTGGAAATTTTTAAAATATAATATTTTCATATCTGTTCATCGTCTAGGTATAGTTATTGCTTTGTTTTTCAATAAATGTTAATTATAGTTATTTTATTCTACTACTTAAGTATCGTAAATAAAACAGCATTATTTATAATATAAACTAAATATATAGAACTGGAATAGTAGAACCTCTCACAAATAAAATAATCACATAACACAATATTTGAATAAGTTTTCTCATGGTCGTAGGAAAAATAGTGTCCATTATTTGTCCGGAACTTACCTTTTTACTCTCGTCGGATTGTCCAATATTTCCCACTCGTGTGAAAAATGTCGCTTTCCGCACTCGTTATGTAATATACTATGTTGTAAATCGTTATTAACAACAGGGTTTCATAGTGAAAGTACTTCAGACTGAAGTGTGCAAGTACGTTTCTGTAGCAATCTGATCGCAAGCTGGCTAATATTGCGATTCAAATTTCACTAAACGTGGGTACTGCCACTACAAATTTGAATTTTCCAGAGACTACTTGATGACACTTCTAATTGAATCAACTATAAATAAAATTGAATCTCAGATATATTTTAGTTATCACAGTGTCTGTTATAGAATATGTTAATGATATTAACGAATAAATAAATCTCTTCAAATGTATAATATAAAATACATTAATATTTTATATCAATTTTTGTATTATCCTATATACTAGCTGTACCTGCGACGTCGTTCGCGTGGCGTGTGTTGATTGTTATATAAAAATTTCTCCCCCGACCTCGGTAAAGAGGTGGGTGGAAACATTTTTATACACCAGATATTAAGTTGAAAGAAGACATCTGTGAAAACCGCATTTGAATAGGATCAGTAGTTTTAATGTGATGCGCGCACAAACATACAGATAAAAAAAAATATTTTTTAAATATCTTTAATGTACAGAATTTTCATTTCTACAGATTTATTATATGCATAGATTATTTTTCACGCCCCCGCATCTCCCCTTGTGGGTGGAATTTTCTAAAATCAGTTCAAACTTGACCTCAAACTTATAAAAATAACTATTTTGCAAAGTTTTAAACCTGTAAAACTTATAGATTTTAATTTTTTTTTCACGCTCCCGCAACTCCCCTTGTGGGTGAAACTTTGTAAAATCTGTTCACAGTTGACGTCCAAATTATAAAAATAAGATGATTTCTGTATAGCTTTAACCATTAAGATTGCACACGCGACGGAAGCTTAAAAAATGGAGTAACTTCTCCCGTTTTCCCAACATTTCCCTTTACTGCTCTGCTCCTATTGGTTGTAGCATGATGAAAAGTCTACTATAACCAGCACAGGAGTATGAAAAATAATTGTACCAAGTTTCGTTAAAATCCGTTGAGTAGTTTTTGTTTCTATAGCGGTTATACAGACAGACAGACAGACAAAAAAATTTTTCTACGGGTATTATACAAATGTCTCATTTTTTGACAGTAATCTCTAAAGAAATGGGGTACGTTGTTATATCAAATAAAGAAATATCTCATTTCCTTATATCTGATAACACAAAGTGTTCATTTCTTTATTGTTTTACCTAATTTAATCAAGTAAACTTTGACAATCATGTATTCATATATTTGAATTTGACTAAAGGCGGAAACATACTATCAAAACGTGACACGACGCCACGCATGTTAGTCCATATATTTATGTTGCGGCGTGTGGTCACATAGCGTGTTGTCTATGTGCTTCTAACTGTATTAAATATATGGAATTGAGAGGTACTAACATGCGTCGGGTGGCGTGGCGTCGTGTCACGTTTTGATAGTATGTTTCCGCCTTAATAGTACAGGTTGACAGTAATAAAGTAGTGACAGGTACAACAACAGATAGTTTTTAATACATTATTTAAATTAGATTGTTATTTAAGTAAAAATGTTAAGTAGTGATGAAAATGAATTAGAATTAACTCCTCCTGAATTAAGAGAAGCGGCAAACGAAGCTTGTCAGAATTTGATTTCCGAAATTTCAAAACATAAGTACCTACCAGAATGCATATGAAAGTTTCGTGACCTGCCAAAAGAAAAAGGCAACAAATTCCGTTTCAGAAACTGTGCTTTTAGCTTATTTTCTGAATTAACAAATCAATTTAAGGTATGATAACTGTAAATATTATTGTAAATAATAGTTAATTTTACTTAAATGATATAACTTATATCGTTATGTTTTGTTTTGTATTTGATTTATTTTTGAATTATTGTATTATTATGTGGTATAACCGTAGAAAAAGTATAGTGTTTGACTCGCAAGGAATTACTCATGTCCCACTCGTACGATTTGCAGCATTCGCCTGCGGCTCATGCTGCAAACATCGTACTCGTAGGAAATGAGTATCATTCCTTGCTCGTAAAACAATATACTATTCTGATTGCATTTTTGGCATCAGTATCGATCCCTAATCACCCCCTTGTAGTTAAAAAACAGGTAATTTTACAATAAATATTGCAATTGTTAATTCGTAGATCCCTTTATTTCAATTTTAAAATAACAATTGGATCAAATCAAACATGTAACGGCTCAAATTATGTGTATTTAATGTTCTTTCATGGTATTAGAACAATTTTTATTAGCATAGTTATCTTAAAAAAAACAAAAAAGATACAAAAAATCCGATAGCATCTTAAAAGTCTCGTAAATAAATATAATAACCAAATGTTTGCTGCTGCAAGTATACTTGGGAGTTTTTATCGCTATGCCCTTTATAACACGGTAGGTTTCAAAAATTCTGAATTAGAGCGGTTGATTTTTTCACCACAGAACAGTTGGCTAATTACTGAATGATTCCAATCGACAAAAACGGCATTTATGGTCGAGATAAATCAGAGGGTTAGTAAAAAATGTTCTTTGGCGAATAACAAACTGAATTATAAAGCACGCAGTGAATCCGCTGCAAAAACTAAAAAGTAACATTTTATAATGTACCTTGCTTTTGCTAAAATGAAAGAACTTTTACTACAAACACTACGGGTTAGATAACCACTTGGTATTAGACTCTAGGAATTAACAGTGATTTTCTCAGAATTTATTATTTTTTTATCCACTCGTAAACTCATCTAGATATATAATTAGCGAACTGTTTCGCCTCTCTTGTCCAAAAAAGAGCAGTGGTTACTTAAATGGTTTTTGTTTTACCGACTGCTTATGTTCTCACCCTCTTAAAAGATTGTATATGCTTATAAACATGTACACTGCGGGATTGTTTTTATGGTACTTTATATTTTACGTTCGGGTCGGGGGTATATTCCATATGGGACAAAAGTTTTATTTTTTGGGTCAAGTTACGCAGAGGTAGATATCCACGAAAGAAATTTTAATTTAAAATTTACGTCACCCATATCCCATACGAAGAGATTCGTGAAAATGTGTCTCGTTCATATTGAGCGATCATTTTTGTTTTGGATTTCGGGAGAACCATGATCATACTTAATTGGTATACTAATCTCTATCATTAGCAGAACAGTTGGCTAATTACTAAAACACTTAATTGGCAAGAATCGCAACCGAAGGGACAAAATAAAACTAAAATCTGGAGAGTATATTACAAATGAAAATCGTAATGGCATTACTGTACCTACTTTCGTGGAGAGATAAGCACTGTGTCCAGATGCCCTCTTTAAAGTTAATAGATTCTGAAATTGTTCGAAACCGTCGTGAACAAATAAAATCTAAAGTGATACTTGCCTAAAACCAAGGAAAATTTTGCGTTTCTCATTCCCATCAAATTATATCATACCAATTACCACTTAGAAAAACTACTGGTATAGAAAATTGGCGTTGAGATATTACTTAATACCTACTGCTATGGCAAATGCTTTGTTCCTGTTCAAAAGAGTCAAGAATGTAAGTACAGGTATCCTCGAATTTAAAAAAACTGTTGTATATTTATTAAGTAATTTGTGGCTCCTCCGCCAATAGTTAAAAATACCACAAGCAAAAATCGTTGTTTACGGTTTGAAAATAAATATTCGTAAAAGAAATAAACAAAGAAAACCGTGTTGGTCGTGTTACGAGGCAACAAAAAAGCCATGTCTCGCGAGTAGCAAGAAATTTAAAAAGGATTCGAATGTACTACAAAGGATGTGTAGGAAAGCATTACACTGCACAACAAAATCGACTTTTTTCTTGGTGCATGAGTTTTTTTTTCTGCTTCATACTAATAGGCTCGCTTATTTTTAATCTTCCTTTAGATTATTTTAGAAGCTCCAGTTTAGGAGATACAAGTACCCCCCTGAAATGTACTTTCCATTTGACTGTTGATATCACTATCGTCAAGTCTTTTTTGTTTTTTATAATTTTAATAAAAGCTTTCATTTATGTGTATATGTGATTTATTTTTTTATTTGCTATCTTTTAGCAATGCGCAACGTTTCTTCCAGGCTGGCTCGGTCACTTTACATGATCAAAACCATTAGGTGTCGAGAATCTGGTTTGTGGAACACAACACTTGGTTATCCTGTCCAAGCCTCATCCTGAATGGTAATTGGTTGAAACAGAGTTTCAAAGGTTCAAACGAGTTCTCAAAATTTTTACTAGATAGGAAATTTAGTTTCGTTTCAGAGAGAGTTCAAAAAAGATAAAGTGAAAAAAACAGAGACAAGCAACAGTCTGTTCAGTTCTGAGAAATATAAATACGTTAGAATATTTTAACAAGCACTAGCCTGAATAAAAAAGGTTAAAACGAATACATGTGAAATCTACTCGTAAAAATTAAGTCCCAGAATTATTTAAAAGCGGTTAAAAAATATACGTAGATACTTATACAAACTTCTTACTCACTTTGTTTTTGGAATAAGTCAACTAAGGTGTTTTATGTAAATAGTTTGTTATATTCTTTTACTAACTACGTGTCGTCCTTCTTATACTCTTAACGTCCACAAAGGATTAGAAATTCATACAGTGTTTCACATTACAATGTTTTTTAACTAATAATAAATATGTTTCCCTTCTTTAAAGATTAAATTATACCATAAAAACCCTGATCCATCAAGATTCTGGCAAAGAAGTTATAGTTGTTGGTTGTGTGTTGATTTTAGTTCTTAATTAGGGTTTCTACACACCAGTCACATAGTTTTTAGTAGTACTTAGATTTATTTTAACAAAGAAAACATTACAATATAAAAATAAGGTTCTCATAAAACCAAAAACAATTAAGAATCAGGCAATGTAGGCCAGTAAAAATAGCATTTAACTTTGCACTAAATTTCCGATCCAAATTTCTTTTTTTATAAGGTTTCGGATAACTTACTGAGTATAAAATCACAAAATGCTGACAGATCCAGGTGACGCTAGAGGCGCTATCTTGAAAAAACGTTTTCGGCCGATATCTCGGAAACTATGCACTTTAGAGCAAAAGTCATACAAACCATTATTATAGAAAATAAAATTTTGCATCTTTTGTTTCTAGCAAACTTTTTTGTAAAACTTACTGTTTACGATTTATGGCCCATTTAATAAACCGGTTTTTCGATCGCAGCCAATAACTCTTGAAAGATTAGATTAATCAATAAAATGTATCAATCCATTTTTAAAGATCCGTTTATTCTCTACAACTTTTGTTTTAAACTTTTTTTTCTAATGTCCATAGTTTTTGAGTTATAGGACGTTTTATGTTGGAATACCGAGCAAAAAGTTGAAAATTTCAAGATACGCATAGTACAAATTCAACAAATAAATTAAAAAAATATCCCGATTGTTTATGTAGTTAACAAATAATAGTTCAATTCCTTACCTGCAATAGTAACGAACATTTTTTTATTTTACTTAATTATATTTTGCTGTTGCTTCACCCGCCGAGCGTCGACATTTCTTCATTAAACGTCCTATAACTCAAAAAGTATGGACATTAGAAAAAAAAGTTTAAAACAAAAGTTGTAGAGAATAAACGGATCTTTAAAAATAAATCAATGCATTTTATTGATTATTAGAAAGTTTTTTATATTTTCGCCGTGTTCTGTGTCTCTGTGTCATTCCGTGGAATTTGTAATCGAATTTAAACCTATTTCCCGACTACCTAGAGCTCTGAAATTTTCAGGATAGCTAAGAACTGGATGACAATGCATGTTTCAAGTGTGTTTAGGCATATACATAGATTTCGAAATTTATACCGAATTGATATTAAACATGATCTAAGTTGTGTATAGATAATATTGTTTTGAAAGTTATTAAATAAATCGTTCGTAGCGTAGTTGGTTAGGCGGCGGATCAGTCCACTTGTGACAGTTCTGTTATGTTATCATAATGGGATCGATTACGCGACAGAGAAGTTTTTTTTTCTTTTTTTTTTTTGTTCTTACATGTGAAAACAGTAATTATTATTTTAACTGGTAATAAAATAAACTGTTTTAGAAAGTTTTTAGATACAACTACCCTTGATTTTGTTAACAAGGAAACAATCTTCTCTATGATCAATCACAGCGTTGTATGACTTAATATTTTTGCAAAATCAGGGATGCTGTGCATTGTTGAGATGACACAAAATATGACCTATAAATCAGTAAAAAACTTTCTATTATAAAAAGTTTGTAAATTGTGCTTATTTTAATATTTCAAGAGTTTTTGGCCGCGATCGAAAAACCGGTTCATTAAATGGGCCATAAATCGTAAACTGTAGGTTTTACAAAAAAGTTTACCACAAACAAAAGATGCGAAATTATATTTTCTATAATAATGGTCTTTATGACTTTTGCTCTAAAGTGCTTAGTTTCCAAGATATTGGCCAAAAACGTTTTTTCAAGATAACGCCTCTAGCGTCACCTGGATCTGTCAGCATTTTGTGATTTTATGCTCAGTAAGTGATCCCAAATCTTATAAAAACAAAATTTTGAATCGGAAATTTAGTGCAAAGTTGACCCTTAAAAACGGCTATTTTTACTGGCGTAATGATAAAACATGATTTAAGTGCCACAAGAAACTCCACATGAAAAATAACAAAAAAATTGAGTAGGTATGCCTGATTTTGTAAGTACATAAAAAAATAAAAAGAGAATCGCCAAATAGGTTATAACAAAAACAAATATTCTAGAATTAAGTGAATTATGTGTTTCTATTAAAAAGAAAAATGAGGTCCGTACCATCGAATATTCCTAATTTATGGGCCTAAAAACGACCACATTTTATAATAAGGTGCTAATTGCGCTGCAATTTAAAAACCATAAGATAAGTAGTTAATGGAGTCGTAGGCCCGTAGATCTTCATGAGTGAATGTGATTTTCCCAAGTTTAAGGCTAGTTTAGAATAAAGTGCTTATTACGTAAATGAAAAACCATAAAACAATTAACCCTGAATCGCAACCATAAATCCTTCCGGCTCATGTGTAAGTCAGTGAAATGTTTTTTGTAGTTTTGATTGTATACAAAGATGATAAAAAAATATAATGATATAATATTTGAGCTTAAGAATTCGATAATTACACCAAGATTTAAAGATACTTGATGGTAAATTTAAACAACGGAGTATACAATAATTAATATACTTTTTTTACAGTTTTATATCAGGATGTTCTTCGTGGAATGGATGGGTTGTGCGGAGTCGATGGAAGTAGCGTGATCGATCTAGGTGTCGATGCTCGTCGGAAGAAGTTACCAAGCGATGTTTCTTTTTTTTATTATTAAGAATGTCCTCGTAGGTATAGACCTAAATACAAATGTACCGAGAACATCTATTGGGGCAGAAGAGACAATTTATTAATTTGGGATTTAAAGGCCTGCAAGTTAGAACGAGTGGGGAAGACTGCTCTTCTCTGTATTGCATCAAGAACTCCGAGCCTTGATGGAACCGCCGAATCCCATACATTCGCCGAATCCCATACATTCGAGCAGTATTCAATATTAGATCGTATTTGGGCTTTGTAACAGTAGCTAAGTTGGATGGAGAGAAATATTTCCCTATTTTATTTCTGTTGTTCATCAACGACATTGCTTGTCTGGACATTAGCGGACAAAATTGTCTTTTTGCTGATGATACTAGGTTCACTTGGAGCAGCCCGGATGTGTCAACTCTGTATAGAACTATGTCTAGTGATTTGCTGACCATCAAGTTATGGTGCGATTCGAACTTTTATGCGTTAATGTTGCGAAAATCAAAATTTTGTCATATAACAGTACACTACAACCTTTTGTGCTTGATAAAAATATTGTCGATGTCGTCGAGTCTGTAAAGTTCTTGGGTCTTACTGTGGACAACTCACTGAAGTGGTAAACGCACATTGAAACCCTATCAAAAAAACTGAATTCGGCATGTTTTGCATTACGAACGGTCTCCGGGGTACACATCAATAGCTAGAATAGTTTGCCCTGTTCGAATGACATTTGCGATACGCTCTTCCTTTTTGGGGCACCTGCACTCGGACTCATTCGATCGTATATTCAGAGCTATCCGGTATGCTCTGAGATTACACAGCAGAGCCCACTGCCAAGGTATCTTCAAAAAAATATAAAATATTAACACTTCCTTCTTTGTTTATATATGAATCGATTGCTTAATCCACTAGAACCAAACAAATGTTTCGGAAAGGCCCCTCCATGGCTATACAATTAGAAATGCGGATCATAATTTTCGTATCCCAATCCCAACCTCCGAATTGGTCAAAAGCTCCATTCTGTACAACGCAAAAAAATTGCATAATCACCTGCCTTTCGCGATTAAGTCTAGATCAGCCCCTGCTCTATTTCGTAAGCGGGCTCGCACACCGGAGCAATAAGCAACTAGCAACATGCAATAAGCAATATTATCGCCAATGTGTTTTTCCATTACATTTTTATGGATCTCGCACACCAAAGCAATACGATATCGCTATCGCATCGCCTTTCTAGAGCAACATATGTTGCTAGCGACACGACGTGACGGTTGAAAAGCAACTATATTGCCCATAATTTGGCAATATTTCGTTAAGGCACTATATTTCGTTCATCAAGCAGTGTTAGATCATTAAGGGTTTTAATTTTACACCCAACATGTCAGTTGATGACAAAAGGAATTCGTCTTTAACAGAACAATAATATAATTTTTTTATATTTTTTAGTTTTTTCAATAAAATACTTTTTTATGTATGTTTTATTTAATTTAATGTAATTAAAAGTTGTTCCTGTGAGCTGATCGCATATCTGTAATTTGTGTCTTGTTTAGTAATATGACGTGTTATCAGCTGAACTAACGTTTCAAAAGTACTCGGACTTCGTCTTCATCAGACGACATTTTCAACAAGTGATTTTTTATTGCTTTGGTGTGCGAAGTACAACAAAATATGTTGCCTGTTGCTAGTTGCATATTGCTCCGGTGTGCGAGCCCGCTAAGGCACTAAAATCATATTTGCGGGAAAGACCATTTTATGCAGTAAGCGATTTTTTTAATAGTACGAGCATTTCGCACACTGATTAATAAACTAATATTCATGTTTTGTGTGATGCATGTTAACTGTTGTTTAGTAGATTATATTTAAGTGCATAGATATATAATTAAGTGTTTTTAATTGTTTGGTGAAACAATTTTTGTTTTGTTAACTGACTATGTTTATAGTAAATGTACACTTAGATTCAATATACAATAGGTACCTACATAAATGGTCTACTAGTCAACAACCATATCCAATGTGGAGGTAAAATATTCATATCTTCTAATTTTATTTGGAAAAGTATTTCGCATATAAACATTACGAAAGTGTGCTATATGGAGTAATTCAACATATTTATACAATATTTGTTAAGAGTCCGACGAGGTAATTTTATTTATAATTTTGTAACAATGTTTTTAAGTAAAAGCCACCTTTTCATTATTGCTTTTTTTTAATATCAACTTTTAGTAATATTTTGCTGTATAATTTTCTTCTGATATTTTGATCCCATATTCACTACAATGTAAAAATTTCGATTCACATATTTTTTTAATGAAGAAAAGCATTTGAAGAATTAACTTTTAAGTATATATTAAATTTCCCTCAGTGTATATATATTTGTTTTTGATAATCACTTAACTTATGATCATCCAGATCACCATTTACTTTGATTTTGAAGGTAAAATTCTAACGAAGCATTTGGTTTTACACAGGTAGTTAAATCTGATATTATAAAAGAATTGCTAAATGGATAATCGTCAAGATCTAGGATATACTTCAGTTCTGAGTTGAAAAAAGTACTTTCAAATCAAATGAATGGCTAACTTCAGTAAAAATAGTACTATTAGTACTCAGTATCGCTCAGTATCATTTATAACATTTCAATTCTCCAACATAATTTTTTTTATAGTGTATTAGGAAAAACGGAGCTGAGGATAAATGTGAAATACCAGATAATAGATAATACTATTATAGTGGCAAATCATGGTTATGTCAGCACGGGTTTCCTAATTTAATCTTCCTGTGTGCATCAAGATGTTTTGTACCAACAGCCAAAACCTCTCAAATACCACAGGATCCACAATTTACAATTATCCATGTAATGAAAACAAACCACCGAAAAAACACTATAGATTTTATAAGAAAAACATTTGAAGAATTAACTTTTGAAATAAAAAACAACTTCTAGTTCTTTAAACAAATTGTATTAAATAAATCTAAAATTAGAAGAAGAATCCAAGAATTTTTCCTCCCAGATGTTTTCTTCTAGCTTCTTCGTGATCCATAATACCGCCGCTAGTTGTCAGCACAACGTAACTGAAACGAATTAAATGAAATTAATAAAAGATTCTTAATTCTCTTTGTCTGTATATATATTAACATTAACGAAAAAGTATAAAAAATGTTTCGGATTGGTTTTTGGTAGGTTAATTGTAAAAAATGTTTAAAAAGATGGACTTAGTAGTGTCCATCAATATAGATTCTTAAACAAAATCATCAATACATATAATAAAATTGGAGTGTTTTTAATACTAAATTAATTGGTTTTTACTAAATGCATGTCTACGTATATATAAAATTATAATTTGTATCTGTCGGCTAATCTCTGGAACAATTGCAATGATTTTCATTGGCAGATAAATGATGTAAAAAGGAGTTAATTAGAATTCTCCTCTCAACAACTTAATATCACAAAAACTGTTGTGTGGGTACATAACGCGAGAGCGGGCTACAAATAACAGTTGTGTCTTAACAATTTTGTTTAAAAACTAATATACAGCACTTATATCACGCTTTTTCAAACCCGCACGAGACTCAGACAGCTGGTTGTATATTTAACTGATAAATTCAAGTAAAATGAAAATAATAACGACTTTAAGGATGTATGTATGTAGTTAGTGGTAACAGAAACACGTGCGACCTGTAAGATCTATTGTGTCCCCCTTTTCTTGCTATATTTCTGATGATTTCTCAGACTTATACTCTTCTAGTCCTATCTTCCTTAGAAAGTTTAGGATATCATTGGGTTTTAAATACGGTAATTCTTCCCTTTCTATTTCGTATGACCCTAGGTATTTGACCCTAGAAGTACTTAATGCTATGCATTCTGAAACTATATGTATTGAGGTTTCATCCTCTACCTCACAGAATCTGCAGTTTGCTTCATCTACTAATCCTAGTTTCTTCATGTGTCCTCTTAATCGACAGTGACCGGTTAGTATTCCTGTTATAATTCGGAGGTTTTTCTTACTCAGGTTAAGACAGCTGTGAGATCTCTTCTGGTTATAGTTTCCCAGGAGCGTCTTCGATTGTCTTAGTCCTTCTAGATCATTCCAGTACTTGGATTTTTCGCTATCCATTTTTTTTCCTTACTTTTTCTAAGATTGTACTACTGCTGATTCCACAGGATGGTTCTGGTCCCATGTATGGGGTTTCAGCTCCTTTTTTGCCAGCTTGTCTGCTGTTTCATTTCCTTCTATTCCTACGTGTCCTGGAACCCATAGGAGGGTAACAGTGTTATTCTGTCCTAGTTCATTTAATTTGCCTAGGCATTCCCAGACCATCTTTGAACTGATTGTATCTGAGTTGAGAGCTTTGATGGCTGCTTGACTATCTGACATGATTACGACTTTAAGGATATATTCGCCATTTTACTTTATTGCTTTTAAGATATTATACTAAAATATAACTTTAAAACAACATCAACCGAAGTGTAGAACACTGAAAATCAAGTCATAACCACGTATGTTTTGTGTATTCTTGTAAAGATGATCTTTAAGAATCTATAGACAATTGATATTTTTTAAAAGGGCAAAGTACTACATATAATATTGTATCTTATTGTATATTTTAAAATAGTTGACCTTTTAGTGGATAGTAGCCACATAAAATAAATGAACTGTCTTATCACAAATTAAAATATTTCCGATGGTCGCTCAACAATATTTTAATGAACCAAAAGGTAACTTATGTGGAAACTGTTCGTTAACTAACTAAAACTATAGAAAAAAAATGGGTCATTGTGTATCGACAGTAATTTTTATCTAGTAACTCAACAGCAAAATAAATCACAAAACTTACATAAAACAAATGTAAACCTGATCCAATTATTTAAGAAAAAATGTTAAATATAGAACCCGTACTACTTACAAAAATAATTAATATCAACATCAAACGAACCAATCACTTCCAGTTATTAAAGAGGTGCATATTTGATGCATCATAAACGAGACGAAATTGATCACATACGTAGTTTTCGGTCAGTCCTATCGATTTTAAATCGAAACAAGAAATTGAGCGTGCGAGTGAATTTTAACGGAATAGACCAAAAGTAAAATACATGTGACTTAAAAGTTAAATAAAAACACAAATGTTTTCACGATATCCACAATACATTACTTAGTAATATGTGACGCATTTCGCTATGATATAGCTTTATCAAACACTGTCAGTGTGGATATCGTGAACACATTTATGTTTTTATTTAACTTTTAGTTATGGATATCCATCAAGTAACAGCCAATTTAATCAAAATACATGTGACTAGAAAATTAGCATCCGAAACGTCAACTTCTCGAGTGTAATTACAGCAAATAAGAACAAAGGTCCTAAATTTATATCTATAAAAATGAAACATGGAAAATTAATGTTACTGGATGCTGATTAACATACATTTTATCCGTGAAGAAACTTAAGGTTGTCTTCACAATACCATTTCTTTTTTGACAACTAAAGTTGATATAAACGTAGGTTGACCAAACCTTAAAGATTTCTTAAAATTTTCGTTGTTTTTTGCTAAGTACTACTTTCAAAAGAACAATAAAAAATCCTTTTATTAATTTTGTTGTCTTTTGTCAATTTCAAAACTATATTCACAAAAAGATTTGACGAAAGCATAGAATTATATATAAAACAGTTGAACCTTGAAAAAATTCTTATTTAGAATTTAACTTTTGTTTAAAATTAGCAAATTGATAATAAAAGAAATGATTTGATTAAAAACCGATCACCCAAGCATTGATCAGAAAAACATTTAATAGTACTTTTCAAATAAGAGTTAAAAAAAGTAAGAAATCGAAATCTTTCAGTGATTATGTATATGTTTTTAACATTTATTATGATTTTGTTCAGTGTTTTCTTCATAGAGTAAATTGTGAAAAGTTACTTGACGGTTTCCGTTTTTGATAATCACTTAACTTATGATCCTCCAGATCGTGATTTGCTTCTATTTTGAAGGTAAAATTGTAACGAAGCATTTGGTTTTACACAAGCAATTAAATCTAATAATAAAATGAATTTTTGAAATAATTGCTATATAGACGATCGGCTAAGATCTAATGTTAAAAAAAGTACTTTCAAAACGAAACTTTAGTAAAAATTATCGCTCAGTATCATTTATCACATTTCAAGTCCCAACATAAATTTTTTCATAGTGTATTAGGAAAAACGGAGCTGAGGATAAATGTGAAATACCAGATAATAGATAATACTATTATAGTGGCAAATCATGGTTATGTCAGCACGGGTTTCCTAATTTAATCTTCCTGTGTGCATCAAGATGTTTTGTACCAACAGCCAAAACCTCTCAAATATCACAGGATCCACAAATTACACTTATCCATGTAATGAAAACAGACCACCGAATAAACACTATAGATATTATAAAAGTTAATTGTAAACAATGATTAAATTAGAAAATAAACGTACCCAAATTGACGTGACGGTAATAGGTTATTTGTCCATTTTTCAATATGTCTTATGGGAACATCAAATCTAGGTGAAATTACACCACATTTATTTAATCTTCCGGTTAAGTTTACTACAATTTTTCCACTTCTATGATCGTCAACAATTTCAAATTCGCCAATGTAACCATGCTTCATCATTACTGTTAAAAACTTAACTACTACTTTTGAAGAGGGACGAATGAGTACCTGCCTTTTGCCCCGTTTCTCGGCATTATTTATGGATTTAAGAGCATCGCTCAATACATTCATACGTACCATGATGGCTAAAAAATATAAATTTACATATAATCTGGCTCTTCATAATACTAGTACGAAGAATGAGGTTAAGATAAAATGTAAAATTTTTAAACACTATTTTCTTTGTTTATCTGTGAATAACTTATAAAAGTAATACCAAATAATATTAAAACAAGTTAAGTTCCACACATAAACCCCCAACAATTTTTTATAGTAAAACACTTTAGTAACCCCACTTTTTTGTTTACAATTTTTCTACGGATATAATAAAAAATCTCCAAAGATATGTAATAAAAATTAAACTACATAAATCACTTTTCGAAATAAGCACTATAAATAAAATAGATGGTTCACTACTAAAGAAATTACCTAGGATTTATTTCGAGTTTACCGATGAACCATTCACCTTCTGTAAACACGACTAAAAAGAGCTAGGGTTCAGATTTTCCGCTAGAGGGTACCGAAAGTTAATGTCAACTGTCAATGTCAAAATAAATATTTTTATCGAAAAGTTTTAGGTAACTGTAAAAAGTGAAATATAAAAATTATTGGTTGCTTTAAATAAAATTTCAATAATTGCAGGTAAGGGTGCAGAATTTGTACCCAGACAGAACGCGCTTTTAAAGTCAGATTGACTATGGCGAGCGCTGTTGCCAACTCTCGCGTTCAAATTTACGATGGCTAGAATTTGTTTATTTGGACAAATTGAAGTGTTTTAAATGAGTAGTATTATCTACTCTAAGTCCTAATTCTCTTTGCATTTTTTAAAAATTAGCTTTAATTTACATATAATTGTTCTGAAGACCATAAAATATTAGAATCGATGAAATATTTAATAAAATATAGATCAATACCGAAAAAAACTTTATTATTGTGACACAGATCATATTAATATAAATTATGTATAATAAATTGAATATATAATATAAAATCGTGTATTTTTAATATCTCATAGTTTAACGACTTAAAACTTCTTGATAAAATTAACCTCGCTGTTATTCCCCCAGATCCTTGTGGCCTCGGTCTAGGTTAGCTGACAATACAAACAGATTGGTTTTAAACATTCATCTTAAACTTTTTACTTACTTTACGTGCATAGAATTACTTATATACTTAAACATTTTATGTAGATATTATTGTACATATAATAAAAAAATTAAAAAATATGTTGTATTTTTATAAGACAAAATACCTAATACAATATTTTTTAAATAGGGTTTAAATCACCCGCGTTTAATTTATTTTAAACTTTAAACGAATACACCCATTGATGTGTATCATCAAGAAGTATAGCTTCGTGATGTATTTTTAAATATACTGAGTAAGTCGGCAGTAAACTAAAAAATATGATCTGTAATTATTTTATAGTAATATATGCGTGTTCTCAGTTATAAACTTATTAAATGTAAAGAAAACTGTTTTTTTTTGTTATCCTGTTTAGTTTTTTAATTGAAGAATCTTTTTTTTTTGTTTTTATCTTTTTAGTTTCCATTTGTGTACCTACATTATAAATGTGCCTGTTAATTTATAAAATGTTTTTTCATTTCTAGATTAATTAATAGAATTTTAGGGTGTTAACTATTACTTTAAGTGTTTTGATAGTAATATTACATATAAAATCATGAATTTTTGATATGTCCAATTGTATTAAAAATTTTATATATTATTATTATTATTTTAAGGAAGGGCTGAGGCAAGCCTATTGAGACCAAATGTATAATATTAATTACAATAAATATTATTAGTCATATACAATGTAGAAAACTTTCAGTTATTTTAGAATACATATTTTATAGAATAAGAATTGTAGTTGGAATAGTTCATATTTTAATGTATCATGTTTAACAAACTTTTGATGAATTCTGAAAGGTCTTAATCTATGTACAAAAATGATGAATGATATTATTTGTTAATACGGTTATACAGAGTAACCTTAAATTTTATAAACTATATTGAAAATAAAATGTTATGTTTTTATTAATATTTTTACTTTTTTTTGTACAATAAACATTGTAACATTTATTTTGTTTTTTTTTTTGTAGACCCTTATTATTAAAATTCAATTACTATAACTAAGGTGCAGTAAACAGATATTATCCGCATCTTTTTGTCCAAATTTTCTTTTAAATTCATAAATTGAATTATTACAATTAAAGACTTTTGAGTACGTGATATTTTCCGATGTACGTATTGGTTAATATGGAATTAGTTTGGCGTATGAAACCAAATGATTACATAAAGCTATTGTGGAAGGTTCACACAGTAAAAATCGGACATTTTAACCTATTCTAACGAGTTTCTTACTCTAAAGAGTATACTGAATATTTTGTAACGTTTTTCAAATACACATATGGATAAATCTCTGATCTTAATACAATAAATTCATTCAATACAGCTTTAAAACTTTTCTTGCTTTTTAAAAAACTATTAAAATGTTTTGTAGCCTTCTAGAGAATCTATTATTTTGTTTTTAACTTTGATTTAAATATTACATTACAACATGGCCTATAATTAACACTAAAATCCAAATAACTTAATCTTTTAACAGTTTTGTACATACATAATTACTTAAAATAAAGTGTTTTCAAATAGAAATTCTAACCAAAATGTTTGTTTACAAAACCTTTTATCTAACACGTGAATTTAGGCCCATTGGACAGAACATGATAATTAGTATAACCGTATTTTTAATGCTATATTTTGTGGTATTTCAGTATTTCACAAGTTTCCGATTGTTACAGATATGCAATGGATCTTGCAACAATGCATGCAAATTTGAATTTCTCCCGCAGAATTCAGATCAATTTGTGACTGCGCACAGACCTGCGCATAAACAGGAACAAGTTCTGCACCCTTACCTAATTGCATTTTATAAATAATCATCAACTGAAACACTTTAATAAACACACCAGTCACCAAACCTGGGAACAAAATATTTAAAATAGTTCTTATGTGCTATACGTTCATTTGTACATTTCAATGAATTTGTATTTTCGACAGGAGTGTGTAAAAACTAATAAAGATTAAAATTAATTTAAATTTAGCCGTTAAGTTTAAATGAATAAAATAATAATTAAATTTATTCTCTTAATGGACAATGTTTTTCATTCCAAACCAATAGGCGAAAATGTCCGTGTTTCGAACTGTGTTATAAACCCGAACGCATACCATTGATTAGAGGTTAATTTAAATTTTGAATTTCATAATAGTAAAATTTAGAAAATACCTAAATTTCTTAAATCTGTTTTGTAAAACAATTACCTAATTCATCGGCTAAAATATCTTTATTTTTTTATGTTATGTTATAAACGAAGTATGTTATGTTTAAACCTAAAAATATATATTTTTTTGCAATAAAAAAATTCTAAAAACAGTCGATATGATTTAAAAATAATAGTTGAAAACTATTTTTCCGGAAACTATTACATTTTAAGTATTCCTATCCTCTCCTATTTTAAGTTTTCTATTTTTGGAATCAATTTTATTATTAATCTGCGCGGGAGCCCAATGTAGTGAGTGAGACCTACTTCTCTGTGCTCTAAGTTGGGGGTATTAACTGCATGTTTGCAAACGCTATAAACAAGACTCGTGTGTTTTTGAATAAATTTTTGAGTGAAATTTTTGGGAGTTTTTGAATTAAATGTGTCATGTGTCACGTGCGAATTTTCTGCACGCAGCGTAATTTTTTGACGTATTCCTGAGAAGAGTAATGAAATTGAAATAATAAGTAAAAAAGAGTTTTAGCATAATTGTGTATAAAGAAGAATGCAATGCATCCAGTAACAATAGTGCAAATAACGGTACTATTTTCTTGGGAAACTTGCTTTTAAACTGTTCTGTAAACAGGTAGGCAGTAACCATTTTTTTCACCTGTCCAAGTGGTCTTTAATTCAAATCGCGTAATATTTATTTTTACTTCAAGTTGAACAAGTACTGTCAATTACGATTTATCACTCATATTTACGTTTACGTTTGTAGATAAGAAACTGAAACCTAACCTAAAATGTAAAATGTTTTCTAGACCCTTACCTGAGAAAATGGTAGTGAAAACTTCCCCTAAACGTACAGTACGTATTTTACTAGTAGGCGATAGTGGCGTTGGAAAAACTTCGTTAATTTTATCATTGGTCAGTGAGGAATTCCCTGAAAATGTGCCCCACAAAGCTGAAGAAATCACTATACCAGCAGACGTTACTCCAGAGCAGGTAACATTATGGATACTTTTACTTAACAATATAACTATTTTACGGATAAAATTTTATTAACTAATATTTATAATTCTGTTTGGATATAATATTCCATTATCGATAATATACATTTTATGTATAAAGGTAAAGTACAAATATCTTGTTGAATGGTGTTTATACTGTTTTTAAATGTTTGTTAATTTATTATAAACGGTTCTTTTTTCATTAATATTCTGCCATCCGAGTAAATCAATAAATAAAGGAATTTTATTATACCAGGTTTCTTAATTACAAACTAAAACATATATTATTGTCTTGAAACCTGGGGTAAGTATATTTGAAAACAACTTGAAAAATATAAGTATGGTATATGTAGTTAGAAAATTATCTGATGTGTATGTAGATACTTATTAACATGCAAATAAGTGAAGATTGGGACCTATAATATTTTAAATTATTTTAAAACTCTTACAATTATTAAAAATATAAGTGTCTCATATATCATATAAGTACTGAACATATTACTTTATCGATTGCCTACTTACAACATGTAAACAATTAGTAATTAAAGATTATGTGTATTAATATTAATGATTTATTAAAAAATGCCCGCATAATGTATATTAAACATTTCATCGAAATAAATTTCAGTTCTTAATAAAAATTATGGCATTTATATTTTTAATTAATGCAAAACTACACGTAAAATGCATCTATTAACACAATCTTTTAAAAAACACTAAATTCGGAGTCAACAACCGGAGCTCCAAAAAACAAAATTAAAAAAATAAATCAGGTAAAAAAAAGGTGCAGTTCCAAAACCTAAGCAGCAACAATAGATATTATTAACAACACAGTTATATTTAAATGGATAGATGCTTTATTACTACTAGATTCTTTTTATAAATTTTAAATGATTTAGAGCAGTATTTAGGAATTATTAAAATTTGCTCTTTATAGTAAAGTCTTCATACCTCTTGTAAAACTGTACTTTTCGATTCATTACAATAAATAATAATAAAATCAGAGGAAGGAAGGAAAACGAGTATTTTTCTTAACGAAGCGTGTATTAAAATTATATTGTTAGCTGAGCGCTTGCGGCCTAAACACCGGCCATCATCGGAGCTAAAAGTCCTAAATTAACAGCTAACAATTTATAATTTTAATACACGCTTCGTTAATAAAAATACTAGTTTTCCTTCCTTCCTCTGACTTCAGTAAGTGTGTACAAGTCTTTTTCATTGTAGTATTAAAATGTATATATGTTATAATCACCATTGAATAATTTATCTAGGTATATAACTTTTGTATTCCTAATTACCAGCATTAACCACAATGGTTTATTGTCAGTATCAGTAACAAATATGTAACTGATATTTTTACTTATTTTATTTATTTCAGCGACATACCGACAAACATTTCTTAGGTATTATTCATCTAAAATTGGTTAAAGTTATTTTGCCATTGGCCATTTAAATAATTTTATATTTTATTGATAAGTGTTCATCAGAGATAATTTGTCTATGGTGTGCATATATAAAGTTTGGTGATTTACATAAAATAAGTCTGTGCTTAGAGTTTATTAATAATTGACAATTAATAACTTAATTTTTATTTTTAGGTTCCTACTAACATAGTGGACTTTTCAAGTGCCGAGCAGACTGAAGCTGAATTAAATGAGCAAATTCGGAGAGCTAGTGTTGTTTGTGTTGTATACGCTTTAGATGATGATGATTCAATTGAGAGGATAACTTCATATTGGATGCCTCTTATTAGACAGAACCATTTGGATTCTTCTTGTCCCGTGGTCCTAGTTGGAAATAAAATTGATCTCGTAGAGTATTCAACTGTAGATGTAAGTCAGTGATTAACACGATAACACATATGATATTTGTTGCTGTCATGTACTCAAATTATAAAAATTGTTAATTTTATGTAGTGAGATTTAGTTGGATTTTTCCAGTTATTACCACAGATTAACATTTCTTACATAATATATTAAAGATGATAAATCTTTATAACATTCTCTTTATGTATGTTTATTTTTTATTTTTTTAATATGTTTATATGATTCACATATTAGTTACTTTATATATGGTTTATATCATAAACAGAATTTTGTTTTACATTAAATAATGTTATGTTAAAATAGCATATATTTTTAATTAAAAAAAAAATAAAAACATAAAATTAAGCGAAATTTTCAGAATAGTAAATTTGTTTTAAAAATATAACAACTTAATATACATTTTTTTGTCACTCCACAAAATAAAAAATATAGGAAAAATAAAATAGAAAGTATAGGAAAAATGACAATTCTTTACATTTTTATATTATGTATTTATATTTTTTACTTTTTTCAGGGCATGTTTGATATAATGGGAGAATTCTCTGAGATTGAAACCATTATAGAGTGTTCAGCTAAGACACTAAAAAATATTTCAGAAATGTTTTATTATGCCCAAAAAGCTGTATTACATCCAACTGCACCTATATTTTCGGTAGAAAATGCTGATGTAAGTAAAGAAAGAAGATACGTATGTTGTATTTAAATATTTAATTTTATTTTAGTTATCAGACGCTTGCAAAGAAGCTCTAATTCGTATATTTAAAATATGTGATATAGACTGCGACGGTCTTTTGAATGATATCGAGTTAAATAATTTCCAGAGTAGGTGTTTTAATGCACCTCTCCAACCTCAGGTCCTTGATGACGTTAAAGCAGTTTTGAGAAAAAATATGGAAGATGGAGTATGTCAGAATTGTGTAACTTTAAAGGGGTTTTTGTATTTGCATAGTTTGTTTATACAGAGAGGTCGAAACGAGACCACATGGACTGTATTGAGAAAATTTGGATATAATGATCAGTTAAACATGTCTAAAGATTATTTATACCCTAGGTAATAATAAACATTAATATAGATAGCAAATACCAATTATGATGACGTTTTGGTTCAGAATAGAATATCCTACTAGAATGCGTATGATTGTTTCGAGTCTTTAGTCTGAGTTTTGGGTACTCATTTATAACACTTACAGTGACCGACGGACTGATTCACACTTGGCAGTTGCTATATATAATCATTTAGTTTAGGATAGATAGATATTCATTGGGTTGTCTGTTAGCCTGTATCATTGCGAACTTTACAGATCTGTTATGAACACCCATGATCTCTAGAATAACATTAGCGCACCTTGCCCTCTTAACGAGACTTAATAGCCTTGACAGTGGCCTCTCCACATAACTTGGAGCAGTCGGTTTCTCATCTCCCAATACCAGATACCGCGTCCTTGTAAGGCCTTCACATTGGCATACGACATGAAATGCGGTGTCCTCCTTCTCTGGGTAGTATCGACATATGTTTTCTTCTGCTATTTTCAGCTGACTCATGTGTTTTCTGAGCCGATAATGTCCTGTCAAGAGACTGACAATCATTATGACATCGTTTCGCGTTTGTGATAGCAGCTCTGCAGTAAACTTCGCAGAGTGCCCTTTTGTGAATACTTTGGCTTGTCGCTTGCCCGGTAATTTTTCTCATCACTCCGGGGCCTTCTCTAGCCCCCATTTCTCCATGGCTTAGTTTAGGATACGAAAGATTTAGGATCTTTCTCTCAACAATCTCAATAATCGATTTATCGTTAGGATTTTAAATAAATTCTTTAATACATTCTATCGTTAAAGTTTAAAATGATATTTTTCATTTCTTCTCTCTAATTATTGTACAGGTTTCGGCATACTACCTCCGATTTTCTGATTAAAATATTTCTACTTGAAGGTTTAAAAGAATTCTTGTTCACTAGGAACTATGAGTATTATTATTTTAAAATATTCGCAGGTTCAGATAATTGTTTCATTATTATAATTATTCAAATTTAAAAGCTGTATTGACTGTTAATTAAATATGTTTCTTGGTTATAAAAAAACAATTTGACTACTATTTTTTTTTTTCGTCCAAATTATTGCAACATTATATTTTATGAATAAAATACTTGCGATTAAATTTGTAACAACATTCTTATATATTTTAAGCCTAAAAGTTCCTTCCGGCTGCACTACAGAATTATCGTACAAAGGCCAACAGTTTCTCACTCACTTGTTTGAGCGATATGACAAAGATAGAGATAAAGCCCTGTCTCCTAAGGAGTACGAAGAACTATTTTCCACATGTCCGGCTCCAGCTTGGGGTCCAGATGTAAGTGCCATGGTTCCCACGAATGAAAAAGGTTGGATTACTTACCAAGGTTATATGTGCCAATGGGCTCTTATGACACTAATGGATTTACCAAGAACATTTGAATATTTGGCTTATTTAGGATATAATATTTATGAAAATGAAACTCAAATCACTGCTGTCCAAGGTACGTGAGCACCAAGTTGTACAATTAAATAATTAAACATTTCATTTTAGTTACAAGAGACAAGAAAACTGATCTTGCAAAGAAACAGTCAAGTAGAAATGTATACCAGTGTCATGTTATTGGACCAACCGGATCTGGAAAATCCACGTTTTGTAAAAATTGTATCAAATCTAATTTAGATGTACGTATGTTGGGTATCTTTTTCTGTTATTTACTCAACCATTCTACTTTTTTAAAAATTATTGTTTTTAAATATTTTTATCTAACACTTTGATTTAATTTGATTTTGTATATTGCAATTGACACTAATTTAATTATTTATTTTGTAGATCAATCAATTACAGAGTGAAAAATCTGGAACGCCAAATTGCGTAGTAAATACGATTCAAGTATATGGTCAAGAAAAAATAATGGTCCTTCGTGACATAAATGTTAGAAACGTTTCGGATCCTTTGCTGCCAGCAGAAGTTCAGTGCGATGTTGCGTGTTTGGTATACGACCAAAATAATCCCAAATCTTTTGAGTATATCGCTAGAATATATATTGTAAGTAGTATGCGTACTTAGTGAACTAATTGATTTAAAAAAAAGTCAGCTGTGTAGAGGTCTCAAAAAAAATCACAGTTTTTACAAATTTTGTAGATTCAAACTGCATAAATACAAGGTATCTAAGAAATGTAAAAATTATAACAAAATTTATAATTAAATACATTACAATTTAAAGAAAAATCTTAATGAGACAAATATATGTTGTATATTAGTTATAATTTTTTTTTGTTTATAGAAATACTTTGCCGAGAGCAAAATTCCTGTTTTGGTAGTAGCTTGCAAAGATGATTTAGAGGAAGTAAGGCAAGATTATTTATTACAACCAGCAAGTTTTTGTCAGAAATACAAAATTTTACCCCCACAAAAGTTTTCTAATAAAGGACCAAATAAGAAAGACGTATTTGTCAAATTGGCTACTATGGCTGCTTTTCCGTAAGTATATTAAATTACTTCGTTTTTAATATAATCTTATTGAACAAATAACTAATTTAATAAAAATGTTAGTCGTTTTCAAGCAGCATGGATTTTGTTTTATAAGCACAGGTTGGTAACTTTTTTCTAGTTGAAACTTTTTTACACTCATATTTGATTATTATACATTTAAACAAATATTTTATATTAAGAAGAGACGAATTTATACCTGTGCGCTTTCAATATTGCCCTTCACATAGCAGTTATTTTTATTTTACAGCCCATTGCGTCGCATGGTACATGCGTTACTAGTTCGTCCTCAACCAACAGAGTGGTTAGATCATTTCTGCAGGTTGCTATTGTTTTCAATTTTTAGGAATGTATTTAACTAACAAAAAACTTTGTCTCACATATTTGATAAAAATGTTCTAATTGGCAACCTATACTAACACGTTTAAGTGTATTTAATATATCTAAATCTAATTATTATTAGTGTTTTATATACTTCTTTTAAATAATTTCAGTTTATTTTATCATTAACAAAATTATTACAAAAAACTTCTGGTGTAGAAAAAACACTGAAATTATTTAAATTATCCAAGGCTGATTTTTACAACATATTAAATTGAAAAGAATGAACTGAAGTAATATTTTTTACATCGAAAAAGATTATCCATTCTCAAATGTGGTTGTTTATTATGAATAAACGAAACACGAAATCAATCCATATATAATATATTTTGTGTTCAATTGAAATTAAAAAGTTAATGGCTACTAGTTTCGGATATAATTTCCCATCATCAGGCCTATAAGTTATAAAAGAGGGATAATGTCAATAACAAGATACATCATACAACTCTTCAAAAATAAGTATAAATAAAGCACTATTCGACAATATGGATTATACCAAATTCATAAGTAAACGAGTCTTCTTATACACCACTGATATTCTATAACATGAGGTTTATTCAATAGAGGGATATGTGAATTAAAAGTCCAAAAAACAAGAATTACTTAGGTCTTACAAACTAGTTAATAATATAAAATATTAAAGATAGGAAAGAAGTAAAAAAGCTGGCCAGCTGAAGAAAGGAAAAATTAAAAGAATAATAGAGAACAGGTTACATGAGAGTAGTACAGCTTAAGCTGTATGTGTAATGAAGGATATTACTGTATCTGTAAATCTGCAAGAACTAAAAGATGAGAAATGTATTCAACGACTTTGGTCTTCTATATAGAGTAGCCTTGTTCAAAAGATCCTTCAGTATGCAAAGATGGTAATGAATACATGAAAAGGAAAAAAAGAATAAATTCTTATCTTTGTACTCCCCTAACAATGGTGAAGAAGGGAAGAAAAAGCTTACTGAATCAGATGTCATCAGAATCTCAGTATATAGGGAAATTTGGCGACGCTCTCTTTTGAGATCATAGACTATTAATGTTTGTAAAGTTTTCTTTATCACACCACGTTTATGTGTTTTATGAGGTTCACTGTCATTCGGTTTTAAGTGTCATTTGTCACGCCATTTGGACACTTTCTCCTCTTGTCTTTTATTGAAAAACGCAGTAGTTAACGTGGCTCTCCATATTAGTTGTGATATAAGTCTCCAAACTAATATAGCCTCCTTTAACGTCCGAAGCCACATGAAGTTCAAGAAATTTAAATCAGCTGAGGTTGTCCTATCCTTAGCCCTAGTATATTGGATAATTAAGACCCCTTTCTGTTTCTTAAGAGAGCGTCGCCAAATTTCCCTATATACTGAGATTCTGATATCTGATTCAGTAAGTTTTTTCTTCCCTTCTTCACCATTGTTAGGGGAGTACCAAGATAAGGATTTATTCTTTTTTTCCTTTTCATGTATTCATTACCATCTTTGCATACTGAAGGATCTTTTGAACAAGGCTACTCTATATAGAACAGCAAAGTCGGTGAATACATTTCTCATCTTTTAGTTCTTGCAGATTTACAGATACAGTAGTATCCTTCATTACACATACAGCTTAAGTTATACTGCTCTCATGTAACCTCTGTTCTCTATTATTCTTTTAATTTTTCCTTTCTTCAGCTGGCCAGCTTCTTTACTTCTTTCCTATCTTCAATATTTTATATCATTAACTAGTTTGTAAGTAATTCTCGTTTTTTGGACTTTTAATCCATATATTGAATAAACCTCATGTTATACAACATCAGTGGTGTATAAGAAGACACGTTTACTTATGAATTAGGTATAATCCATATTGTCGAATAGTGCTTTATTTATACTTATTTTAGAAGGTTTGTATGATGTATGAATCATAATAAATCTTGTTATTAACATTATCCCTCTTTTATAACTTATAGGTCTGATGATGGGAAATATTCCCGAAACTGGTAGCCATTAACTTTGTAATTTCAATTGAACACCAAATTGTTATATGTGGATTGATTTCGTGTTTCGTTTATTGAAAACATTTTTTACATTTTGGTTCTTGTATATAAGCAATTGTTTTGGTAAAATTATAAATCATCGTTTTATGACTTAAATTATAAGCATTTTTTTGGTCCAGATTTCCGATTATTACTCTTTATTAATTTAAAATATTTTTCTTATCTTTATAACTATATAAATATTTGGGATATTTAATAAATAATTCGAAAAATAGTCGTAAAATTCAGTCCTTCTCTTAGATTTTGATGTTCTTTGCTTTATGTTTCGAATATGTTTAAAATGTACATATAACATGTTTATCAATTATTCATAGAACTGAGCTAGTTATAGAACTGAGCCAGTTTTTCATTGCATTGATGAAAATAAAAGTGTGAAATAGAATTAGTTGTCAAGTAACATAGTAATTAGATATGGTTTAACAGTGATACTAAAACTTTAAAATTTAGAACAAGGAAAACGTTTAAATAGTTTATTTTTAAATTAAACAGAATATTGTAAGTTTATGTACATTTGGAACAAACTGCATGTTTGCTTTTTTTAAATACAAAATATACCTAATTTTACATAAAACTCATATTTCATTATTTTCACAGAAATTTCAGAGAGTTTGGTATAATGGCAACAGGCACAACAGTCTGGTGGAAAGCAGGAGTTGGCATTGCCGCAGTTACAGCTTTAGGTTTGATAGTAGCAAAGGTTTTAAATACAGCAGACAAGACGAGATAATTTATACTACGCTATAATATGTAAAAAGTTGCAATTATATTTATTGTACAATAGTTTACTGTCCATTTATTTTTATAATCTTAAATAGTTTTGAGGTAGAGTGTAGAGGTGAAATGTACGACTGACCCGCATGTGGTTCATTATTGTAGAATCCTGAAGAGTTTTCTTTTTGTATTAATTTAATTGATCTTGATAACATGTGTCATATCATGAGGCTGTTAAATAATTGAAGGGTCAAGTGGATGAAGGTGATAAGTTACGTATTTAGTATTTCAAGTAAACTGAAGTCAAAGTTTGGCATTGGCAGGTTTTTTTTATTTACAAAAATTGTTTTAATTGTAGAAAAATAGTCTAATTTTGATGAAAAAACAATTAACTAGTTTAGTCCTATTTTTACCTCACATCAATGCACTTACCTCCTTTATCCGCTGAAACAGATAGGATAAATCCGGGTATCGTTAGTGAGTGAAGGGTAGGTGTTTTGTTTCAAAAGAAAATAAAACACGAAAAAGAAATCACAGTGTGAAAGTGGGAACTAATCAATGGATGAAGGTGATAAGTACTTATGTCACCTTTATCCACCAGAGGGCACATGTTTATTGTCATCAACTGAGTTGTGAGCCTTCTATTGAGTTTAAGGGAATGGAAGTAGGAAATATGAAAAATATATCACTTAACATGTTTATCCACAGAGGTAACTCAGTTTTTCCAAAAATGTTACTTCACACCTTCATCCACTTGACCCTTCAATTATTTTCGGTAACGTGTTTTACATGTTTTATATTTTTAAATTATCTATAATACTGTAAAATTCTTGATTGCAAATGGTATAAAACGTTATATTACTAGTCATTAGAGAATGTACAATAGGAGTTTTAATTTTTAATATGCGGTTAATATCTAAATTATAAGTAAAAAACCAAATCTATAATATCGAGAGGTCTATGCGATACTGTAGTTGCGAAACTTACGCACCTCTGTCTTAAACTATAAAAAGATAGCTGATAAAAAAGTTAACCTCATACGGCCATTATGTTTTAAAATATAGCTCTTTAACATTGATCATTTTTTCCAAAAACTGTTAAAAAAATTGTTCTCCAATTTTTGAAATATCGTACTCATTGTTTCGGAAAATAAAATAAAATGATTTAACTAGCTTTTATATATGCTTGTATTAAGACTTTTCCGATTAAACCAATACACATTTAAAGTTATAACTTATAAATACTATATTGACTGCGCGTACAAACTGGTTTTATTCCACTTGTATGTAAAATTTTGTAGTGTTTTCAATTTTGTTAGGCATGTTTTGTACTAACTAAATTCAGTTAACTGTCAAGATCAAAATAATTAATTCTAAAGTATTTACTCATTTTATGTATATTTCTTATTGTAAAATAGTTCTTTTTTTTAATAAAATATTCCTATAAATAAATATTTGTTGTTTGCTTACTGATTCGAAAAAAAAATAATAATAGTTTTTGAAACTACGAAAAGAATTTTCACTTTTAAACGTGGTCTTCTAAAAGTATATTTTTAGATGAATGCACTTATTAAAAAATATATTTTATTGATAATTAAAATACATCACAAGTTTGCAAAGGAAGTACCTATATTTAAGTTAAAACTACATTTTCTTCTTTTTCTTCGGTTTGACCGTGGGCATAGCAGGCATCTTAAACACAGTACTGAAAAATAATACGGTGTATATATTTCACAAGAAAGAAGTTCTGAATGATACAGAAAGATGATTTAAAATTCTTTGATCAAACGATCTCTTTGCTCTCTATAAGATATTTTTAATGTTTCTGTACCATTTTTTTATTTATTGGGTATGCCACTAGAAATATAAAAAGAATTGGCTGTCTCAAGACTCGCCGACAGAAGCTATGCTTTTACTATGCATCTTAAAATGGGTTGTAGTAACGCTTTTTGGTATCATTTTTTAACGTTCAGCATGAAAGCCAGAACGTTCCTCAAGAAGCATAGCTTAAAAAAAAATGATTAAAACACAATAACTAAAATTCTGTATAATTATACATATCCGTGTGATATAGGTATATCTATGTAAGTGGGATATCCCATGTAACGCTTTTTTTGTCGCTCTTTCTATGTCCACCAAAACGTCCCGTAAGAAGCGTAGCTTGAAAAATACTTGTTATAATGACCCTTTCTGACCTTTCTACAAAGTCCTAAGTAAATTAGCAATATTCCACAATTATAAGCTTTGTATGAACTTACATCCAAATGCTCGTATTAAACCTTCTGTAGTAATGTTTATTTCACACCTTTTTTTATATTTATAGTGACAAAAAGAAACTTTAAATAATACTTACTGACATGTAGTGCAGATAGGTGAAAATTTGCAGAATACTGAAACAAATGATAAGTTAATAAAAAAATGAATAAGAATTCAAATTCTTAAATATTTTGTTTAGCGGCATA
Organism: Altica lythri; assembly: GCA_964028335.1. Classification (NCBI taxonomy): domain Eukaryota; kingdom Metazoa; phylum Arthropoda; class Insecta; order Coleoptera; family Chrysomelidae; genus Altica; species Altica lythri. Next base: position 33,323,931 of record OZ034804.1, on the reverse strand, counting down.
TTACAGTTTAAGAATTAATGAATATTCAAAACACTGTAAGGATCCCCCAGACCGACGCGAAACTTCCGCTGCCGCTGCGGAATAAGTTTCGCAGCGGACCAAGATACACAGCGGTATACGGAGATGCCTACACCAATCGGAGCGAATTCCGCCAGACTCGCGGCATTGCAGCGTTCTGCGGAATTGACGCTGCTTGCACGGAACTTCCGCTGGTCCGCTACAGTTTCGCGAGTATTTAGTTCAATTCAGTTGTGATTCTACACCTGTTTCATCATCTGATTTGTTAAAATGGCTGTAATAGAAAAATTAATTGAGTGTGTAAAAAATATCCCACGAATTAAATGAAACATATAATACGCCGAAGTCATCTAATGAAATATCGACAAGTCATTCATCTATTCATCAATCAAACCGTAATAAGCGATCAAAAAAAGTTATAGACGTTAAAAACCATTCTCCCACTGCTGCAGTAATAAAATATCTATCGGAAAAATCTAAATCATCCAATAATTTAACAGAATTACATCCACTAGAAACACCTAAGTAGATCTGGTGTCCGCGATAAAATCGCTGTTTGGTGTGAACAACTCAGTTTCGCTGCCGTGCCGTTAGCGAAATTTCCGCAGCGAAACTTTCGCGGCGGAAAAGTTTCGCGTCGGTCTGGGGGATCCTTACTGACAAGTTTCTGAAAAAGACAAGTGTTTTACCCATCATTAAATTTTTACTCGTATTTTTTTCGCCATAATAAAATAATGATTTCTTAAGAATAATAAAAAAACTCATTGTTTTAACGCAACTTCCACGTTTATGTAAAAAATTTAGGTTTTTAATTACAATGACAGCTGTTTCGCTAGAATTAGCATCGTCAGATTGACATATTGAAGTTACATTTTGTTTGTTTGTAGCTAAGTATCTGATTAGGTAGTATTAAGGCTAGACCAAGGATGGAAGTAATTAGATATAACAATATTAAAGCCTAGATGTTATTAGCCCTAAGGGATTATCCTGGATGTACCTTCCTCTAAGATCAGTATAACTGTGCAATGATATAGAAGAACCAGAACTTTAAATCTGCACTACTGATCTTAGAGGAAGGTACATCCAGGATAATCCCTCAGTGCTAATAACATCTAAGCTTTAATATTGTTATATCTTATTACTTCCATACTTGGTCTAGCCTTAATACTTAATACTACCTAATCAGATACTTAGCTACAAACAAACAAAATGTTACTTCAATATGTCAATCTGACGATGCTAATTCTAGCGAAACAGCTGTCATTGTAATTAAAATCCTAAATTTTTTAATTAAACGTGGAAGCTGCGTTAAAGCAAAGAGTTTTTTTATTATTCTTAATAAGATGGGCTTCCAAAAAATAAGGGTTAGTACAATAAATTTAATGATTTATACATTGACTAATTTAAAGGGTAAAAAATAGCTTTTTCTCTATCTGCCTAAATAGTCATCGATACAGAACGGTTTTCTTTCCAGTCGATTAAAAGTTTCAATATACGTCCTATTGTAAAATTTTTAAACTCTAACTTCTCTCTTTCCTTCCAACGTGCTCCAATAATAATTTAACAACAGGAATCATGTTTAAAAAGAAAAATCATGCATGGTGATAGTAAATAACCTATGTAAGGTATAACAGCGAAATATAAATTAATCATTGAAAAATTGTAATAACTTGAAAGGAGAAAGAACATCAACACACATGTTTTTCTGGAATTCACTTTGATTCTAATATAACGTGAGAAAAAAATGGTTTTTTGAAAATAACTACCCAAATATTACATGTCTAATTCAACATTTTTTTTTATCGACTACCACTCTCTAGTAAGAACAGACGTTTTTTTATTGAATTACACCAATTGGCATCAACAGCTAGATGATTTAAATTTCGGAATCGAGCGAGACCTTAATGGTTCGATCTTCAAAATTTGCATAAATTGTTTTTAAGTTAAATTTTCATCAGCATCACTGATTCCAAACAGAAAATACAAAACTCATTCTGTTAACAACATTCTGTTTTTGGGCAGAAAAATAGCACTTCAACGTGTTTCCACTATTTGCATCTGGTAGATATTTTCAGGAAAAAAGGAAAAACCTAGAGGACCCTGCATATATAACCGACACCATTCCAGTTCACAACTGGAATTATTTTTGAAAGTATTGGACTAGATACGTTATGTATCATCTTTGACATTTTGTTATATCAGACTGTCACAAAACGCTCTGCTCGTTTTATCATTTTACCTTGCCTAAGGTTATATACACGAAGTATAGATACCAGGAGTCTACACGGTGTAGGCTTTTTCATAATATTTCTGGTACACAATAATCAACCCAGATCATAGTTATATTTTTTGCCACTGGCTGAGCAAGTAATCAGGAGGTATCGATGTTATGATTATTATGACATTTGAATGTCACGAATGTTAAATTAAATACATAATATTAAATTATTTATTTAAAATTAGTTGTAATAAAATAGTTATTTATGATATGAGTGTTAAAAGTGAGGTTTTATTTTGTGAGTGAAAACGTTTGTGAAATGAGCGGAGCGAATTGAACAATTTCACGAACAAAATAAAATCACTTTTAACACAAATACCATAAAATGTTTTTTGTACAACTTCCCTATTTGGATAATGAAACGAGCGAATTTGCAATAACAATAAACCAAACCGTGTTAAAAGTAAACTAAACCGTGTTAAAAGTAAACTTGTTTACATGGCAACGTGTTAAAAGTATTTTTAACACGCTGTTATGTAAACAATCGTTTTTAACATTGTTTGCTATCATTAAAAGTGTCACTTTTAATGACAGTTGTACAAAAAATACTTTTCAGAGCTGTCAATAGCAACAAAACTTCCTGCGTAAGGATTTAAACGAGTACTTCTTGAACAATGGCGCACTCTACTGGCAATAGTTCTGTCCCCTAAATTGAGACCATTCGTTCAACATTACGTTTAGACTCCTGGTATCTATACTTCGTACTTATATACAAGATGCAAAGCGACCACCGAAGTACCATTTTTGGAGTGAAGATGGAACCACTTGCGACTGTATTCCAGTTTCGCAATTTGAAATCTATAGATATTATTCAGTTTATACCGGGGATGTCTCTTCATTAGTGACTGAAGAGACATAACCTATACTACACTGATGAGCTCAAATGAGAGCGAGATTTCTGTAGTTTAGTTTTTGCCCTGATATGAACTGATTAATATTTAAATCTATTTATATCGCAGCATCCAGGTGTCTTTATTTATTTATTTATATTAAAACTTATATTTTTGTATATTTAGTATAAAGTATATTAACTTACTAGATAAACAAACAGAACAGACATATCCTATTTCGATTAACTGCCTGTGACAAAAACAAGCTGCTCTATAATCCACTTTAAGGGGAGGAGGTAATACCAGTTTTTCCCTTATTGGAGGTTCAGGTAAAAACACCCACTAAAAGAAATATTATTTTAAATAAAACGATGCACATAAGTATGTGATATGTTGAACCAGATAATACTAAACAAAAATAATTATTAGAATCAATATGTAAACTTACTAATAAGTACTGTAACAATCCCTGTAACTGAGGGATTTTTAAATATAGCCCACTTGTAATATCACATCCTTGTTGTAATAAACTTAAATGTTGGTCTAATGCACACACATCTATTACTACATTTTGCTTTTGAGCAGTAAAAAAAACATTCATGTAATTCATATATTGGGAAGCTGAACAACTGCTTCCTGTAACTACAAGGATTCTACAGTTTAACTAAAAAATAAAATAAGTTTGTGACCAAGAAATCTGATATGATATTTATTCACCCACAACTAAGATTTAAGTGAAAACTATAGAAATTACTGAACATTTTCGTGCTGGTACCTTTTTGCATTAACCCCAGGAAATGTATAAATAGTAAAACTTATAATTTTAAATTATATTCGCAACTAGCAAAGTTAATACCTTATAAAAGTGAATAGTCGTAAAGTTATCCATTAATGATATTTAAGGAATAATAAAGCATATAAATTCAACAAATTTATCTCGAGAACAGAAAAGTTCTATAATGTTTGTTGTGTAAATATTCTAATTCTTATTTTAAAACAACGTTTTATTCTAAACTTGGATAATCCTATGATTGTTGTATAACGTTATATGAGACTTTATATTGGGTAGTTGTAAAAGAGTGGTTTAAAAGATTTATTCTGATTTTGTAGTTATTCTTTAATTAGTAACTTTTGCACTAAAAAAACATTTTATAAAAGTTTTACACAATGTTGTGTAAAAGTTGTTTTAGGCAGCTAGTGCAATGATTCTATTACGTTAAAAAAAAATTATACAATAAATATAAAACTATTTTATAGTTAGTTTATAACGAAGTTCGTTAAATCGTTTTTAAATAATCTATAGAACAAAAATGTAGTTATTAAGGATAAATTTATCTAAAATTCTGCATTATACAATCATTTCTTACTGTAACCTTACTTCATTATAAACACTATGTGTATCTGTATTTTTACTTAAACATGAGTACGTGGAATAAAATAAATAAAAGTGGTAGTTTTAAAAGTAGGGTTTGCCGGAATTACCTTGGAATTCTTCAGAATTGGGATTATCCAAGTAAACCGATAGAAATATTAAATAATACGTTTAATCAAAACATGATAAACATTCAACATGAAGAAGAAGTGATTAAGGAATTATCACGGACGAAGATTTCAGACATTAAAGATGAAGAACTTTTATTACAAGAAGTTTTCATTACTGACTATAATGATGGATACATACATTTAATTAATAAAGATGTGACGCATCCGTCTTTTGACAAAAAAATAGATTGAAAAAATATCTTAAAATATGGCTTCTTTTAACATTAACTACTCAGCATTAAGAGAGCTGTTTACTATAGGGAACCAAGTTATTCCTGACTTACTACGAAAAGATGCAATGACATTTCTTAGTACACGTTAGTAATAACTGTAATATCACATGATAATGGGACTTACTGGTATAATGTGCTTAAATCTAATTTAAATATAGTTTCGGACAATTTTCCCTATGTTGATTCAATTTCTTTAAATTTTAATATGGACTGCCTACCAACATATAAAAGTTCTAGGTCCGAATTTTGGCCGATGTTATGTAACATACAAAAAATTCCAGAAATTAATTATAGGTACCTATAGATAGATAAACTTTCTAATGTAAAAGCGTATGTGGAAAATTTTGTTTCCGAACCAAAGCAAATACTTAAGGAACGATACATGGAAATAAAAGAATTGTTTTCAATAGTTTCAACAATTTGTAATATGGTTGTATAAGGATAATATAGCAATTTGTAAACGTATTATAGGAATTATATACTTCTATAAGATGTGTTGTGTAAACATTCTAACAACCTTTACGGAACTTTTTCGCTAGTTGGTATTTGAACACGTTAATATAAATTTATTAATAGCTGTTTCTTTTGCCTGTCCTCAACCCTATTAACATCACTCTGATATAAATTAAAACATATTAATACCTTCGCTCCAGGAGGTTTACTTCTTTGCAATCTTGCAATATAACAAAGAGCCATTGCGATAGCTCCTGCCAAAAGTGATTCTGTTATCACAGTAGAACTCTCAGTTGTTAACAATTTCGCCAGATTTTTCTTCGTTATTTTCTCAACTGCGGTAAAAATTTCATACTGACCATCTACTTGTCTAACATCAGTATTTTTACTTTGCCCGGGATATATAAACTGACTATAAAGATTATACACACTTACTATACAGACAATATAGATAAATTATATTTACCTTGTTTTTGAGTGGCACGCCATAATAGCCAATTTATTCTGAGCCTTTTGCATTAAATGAGAGTTTGCAAATGCTATTATAGAATCTACACAGTGAGTTAGGACATGAGGGCTTTCTCTAAGCATTTTTTGTCCTGGGTTGCTATCTAATATTATTACCAGTAGACTAGTTTCGTCTGAATTAGTGTCAGTCTCTACTTCATTCGGTAACACAATATTATTCATTTTGTTAAACTGGTATTCAGATTCAGAAAATTAAAGCACTAAAAATACAAATAAACATAACCTTACTTTTAGGTTTTGTTTTGACTTTAATGTTATCTGGTAAGGATAGCCAACCACAAATAAAAAAGTCCTAACTGAAGTATTCTTTGGTAATTACATGGTAATTACAGGGAAAAATCAAAATTTCGTTATAATTAAAATTTCAAAATTTTAATTTTAGTGTCAAAGAATGACAAATAGATGTAAGGATTTATAAGAAGTTCATTTGCTTACAATTAATGAGAAAAGCTTTTAAAGAAAAATTTTCTGGTACGAAGAAAATAGTAAGGTAATCATAAAGTTAATATTTATTCATATATTTTACAAATATAAACATTTCAGAAGAGTGTTATCGAAATCGTCTGCTTCAATCTCACATGAGTCAATGTCTGAAGGCTTTGAAGAAAGAATGGAACAAGAAAAACAATTAAAAAATGAGCTTGGAGCACTTAAAGATCAAATAGATAATTTAAAAGCAGCTATACAAACATTACAAAGCGAATCAGAACAAAAAGATACATCAATAGCTAATTTAGCACGGGATAAAGAAAAAATAACATTAGATTTATTAAAAACGCGGAGGTCTAATACTGCTTTAGCAAAACAATTGGAAGATGAAAGAAAATTTTATTTTAAAGAAAAAGAGGTGTATGTTCACGAGATGAACGAATGTAAAAAACTGAAAAAATTCTTTAGCAATAGTTCTATTGGACAACATGAAAGAACTATTCAAGAACTTAGAAATGAAGTTGCTAAGCTAAGACAAACACTGAATCAAACCTTAGAAGCTAATTATAATTTAAGTATCAAGTTTTTAAGAATGAAAAATACAAAAACCTGCCTAAAAACTGAATTGCAAACTATGAAACTTGAACATGAAAAGGTAAAAAATAGGTTGGCTGTTGTGGTACTGACCGACAGAAGCTATATGCTTCTACTCTGAATGCAAAGTTTTTTTTTTCCATTTTTCACACAATTAAGTATTATAAAATAAATACTGTAATATCCAGATATAGTAGGATCACTCTGCTCGCCCCCTTTGATCTTCTTTGATCCCTATTTCGCTTCGGTTTGTCGACGGTTTTGTGAGAACTGGTGAGCAGCGTTGCCAACTCTATCAATTTAGGAAATTATTTACCAATATACCGTTAAAATTTTCTTTCAAAATTATTTAACTTTTTTATAACTTAGTTTTTTTATTAAATAAACATTTTTATAAATCAATCTACCGATTTCAGAAATTTTAGGTTGGCAACGCTGCTGGTGAACGACAAAGATACCGACCAGAATGAACACCGAAATGCAGACCGAGAGCTTCGGCGACATGGAACCAGTTTTAGCGAGAGTGGTCCTAATATTCTTGTCTACATACGGTGGTGTTATGCTTTTTGGTGACTTTCAACAAGCATAGTTTCAAAAATGATTAAAACAATAATTGTAATTCTATATGTATACTCTATATGCGTATATTCAAGAATCTGGAAATATGTAAGCCGACTATACGCCTCTCAGGCACCTCTAGTGGCGCCACCAAGCGGACTGCCGCGACATGCGGTTGGGTCAATCGGCTGTCATAAGTGTCATATGCTATGTAATTCCAGCGGAGTGTGTACATTTTTAAATTTAAAATTTTAATCGATTGTCGTGAAATATCCGCGAAAAAAGTTAGTGGTCACACTTGTTGTGTTGTTGGGTGCAATTTCCGGGGTTATACTATCCCAGGAATAAGTTATTATAGATTTCCCTCGAAATCGTGGGAAGTAGCTCGTCGCAAGGATTGGATTGTCGCAGTCCATCGAGTCGAGTATGTATCAATAATGTTTATCAAATAAAATGTTATGGAGTGACAAAGTATTTTTATTTCTTGATCGTGATGTTCATTTTCACAATCGAGAATTAGCGGTTTTTCAACTAAAGTTTTTAAATAACGCTTATTACAGAAGAGTGATTTTGCATGATAAACAATAGGCAATACACAGCACCTGACTCAAGCTAACGCGGCCTTGCGCCACGAGGTAGCGCTGGCGTCGCAAAGTCGAGATGCCTGAGAAGCGTATGCGATGTCCTGTCCTATTCACACAATTTTTCTCTTACTAACTAACGTTTTTTTCTATCACTGTTTCTATATTTAATCCTAAACGTCCTGTAAGAAGCATAGCTTCAAATTATACTCTTAAGAGAGTTATCTTTTTAGTTTTGCATATAGCCGTTTAGAAGGGGTCACCAATAGTACCTTCAGACACAAATTAAACCTCAATCTTTTGTTAACATAAATACAGAGTTTTATTGCGTTACAAGTCGTGTAGGTACAGGTACAGTGATTTTTTGAAATTAGCAAGTCGGTTGAAAAATAGATCTTAGCCGAAAATATTTTCTAACAATAATTTTTTACAATTTTCCGAGAGGAAAGGATTATCCCAACAGCAATGACTTCCAGAGATGGTTTCTGTGTTTGGGAACGAAACACTACACCAGTCAACTATTTCCCGCTGGTATTGCGAATTTCAACATGGTCGCTCCGGTCTCAGCAACGAATCCAGGCTATAGGTCCACCCAAAACAGCAGTCATACAGCAAAACATTGATGCGGTTCGTCAGTTAATTAAGGTTAACCGCTGTGTAACATACTGGGAGATACAGGTACCTGTATCCAAAAAATCCTACATAAAGAAATGGGTGTTACTAAGTTGGTTTCCCGTTGGATCCCTCATTTGCTCACAGAAGACCAAAAAGTGGTTCAAGTCAAATGGTGTCAAAAAACATTGGAACGGTTGAAGGAAGCTCAAAAAACGTTTATAGTATTGTTAGTGGCGATGAATCTTGGATTTACTCCTACGAACTGAAAAATAAACGCCAATCTGCTGTGGGTAAATCGCGATGAGGAAAAACCAATAAAAGTGATCCGTTGTCGAAGTGTGTCAGAGAAAATGGTAGCAATTTTTGTGTCAAATCTGGTCATGTGGCAACAATTGCTTTGGAAGATCGAAGAACGGTTACTTCCAATTGGTATATAAACTTTTATTTACCAGCAGGTATCGCAAAACTCCGACAAAGCAACACATAACGGCGAATCATCCTACATCAAGAAAATGCAAGTGCTCACACTGTCCAAAAGACAATCGAGTTTTTGGAGCTTCAAAACATCAAATTGTTGAAAGTCACCATAATCCGGACTTAAGTCCCAACGTTTTCTTCACATTCCCAAAGATTAAAAATTAAATACGTGGGCAGCGATTCCAGTTGCCAGAAGAAGCCATCGATGCCTTTGCTAAAGCGATTTTGCAGGTGTCAGCTGATGACTGAAATAACTGTTTTACCAATTGGTTTGAACGTATGCAAAAGTGTATATCGATCTTGGTGGGACATATTTTGTAAAGCAATAAAGTACTATATATTTGTTGTCTTTATGGCTATATGCAAAACTAAAAAGACAACCCTCGTATAGAGTTATATTTACTCGAAGATCTTTTTAGTTAACTAATGAATACAAATCAAAAATTGAACAGTTGAATTTAGAATTGAGCGAACTGGTACATGAAAATTTAACAGATTCCATTTCGCCGAGCAGCAAAAAATATTTACAGGTATGAATACATAATAAAAACATGTAAGAATAATTTTATTAGAATTAAATATTTATTTCTAGTTAGTGAAACAAAATAGTTGTTTAGTTTATGAGAATCTGTGTCTTCAACTTGAAGTTGATAATTTAAGTTTTAAACTGGGAAAAATTCACCTAAATAAAACCAGAAGTGCCACCAACGAACATTTAACTTATATTCATCATAATAATAAACCTGTAGTTAAAAAACATAAAGCATTTGCTGTTCCGATTCCAAATGATACTCCAGAAAAATTGGAAAGAGAACTAAAACCTTGTTGTAGTAAAAGTTGTCTAGAAGAAACTCGCACATTAAAAATATACGAAAGAGATGAAAGTCCTGGCATACCAACTATACAAATTATTCATGAAAAGAAACACCAAGACAAGAAACAGAAAAAGATGGAGACGCAGAAAAATAGCACCAAACACGAATCCAGAACACAAATCAAACAACACATGGACTACAAAAATGTAAAATCTCAAACTGTAGTAAATTCTAACATGGATGTTATTCACGATTCTGTAATAAAAATTGATGACGCCTACAAAGAAAAAATATATCAAAATTCTTCTAAATTATCTCTTTTTCAGGTATCTAACGTAACTTCTTCTACATCTACTAGTTATTTAATTGCTCCTAATCTGAAAAGATCGCGTTCTTCACCAGACATAGTACAAAGTACTTACTTTAAATAATCATAACTACTAAAGTGTTTCTGTATGTAAGTTTCAACGTAGAATGTAATAATAAAGTTATAAAATTTAAAAAAAGGGTTTCGAGAATTTAATCCAAGAAGCCAATAAAGTTTCATTTAAGTTTTCTATTTATGAGTCATTAGAATAATATAAGATAGTAAATATAATAAAAAATGGGTGCTTACTGTTTTTATATAAATAATGGACGTAAGAACATCAAACTAGTTGTTACCAAAACTGCATTGTGTTAAAAATACAAAGACAAAAAATTAAACAATTACGAAACTAGAATTTTACAAAAGTTAAAGAACGACCACCACTTTTTTGGGGTTGTTTTATGGCCAGCAATCAATGTACAAAACATGTTTTTAAGTTACCACACATCGAGCTTATTTTATGCTGCTTAAATATACAGGCTTAGTGGCTAAGACACTAAAGATATTCGCTTTGTTCTCTCCAGTATCACTGATGTATGAGCAAGATAAGGGGCAACAGATACACCTATCTGTGACCTATAAGATTTATTGTGTCTGCCTTTTCTTGCTATAATTCTGACATTTCTTCAGACTTATAGCAGCTCTTCTAGTCCTATCTTTCTTAGAAAGTTTAGAGTTAGACTTAAAGTTAGGTAGGTCTTTCTCTTCTATTTCGTACGACCCTAGGTATCTGATCCTAGAATTACGTAATGCAATGCATTTTATTCTCTACCTCACAGAATCTGCATTTGCTTCATCTACCAATTCTAGTTTCTTCATGTGTATTCTTAATCGGCAGTACCCGGTTAATATTCCCATTATAATACGGAGGTTCTTCTCCCTTTTCTATGCCAGCTTATCTGCTGTTTCGTTTCCTTCTATACCTGTCCTGGAGCCCATAAGAGGGTGACAGTGTTGTTTTTGTTCATTTAGTTTCCCTAGGCATTCCCAGACCATCTTTGAACTGATTGTATATGTGAGTTCAAAGCTTTGATGGCTGCTTGACTATCTGACATGGTTACAATCTTTTATCTATGTTGTTCCTTTCTATATTAAATTCTACACATCTTTCAATGGCACGGATTTCCGCTTGAAATATCTTTGGGTATGCACCCAGGCTTTCTGAGTATTTGATGGTTCTAGGTCCTACTTCTGTTCCTTTATCTGTCTTGGGCCATCAGTATACCATTTTATGACATTCTGGCTTAGTCCCAATATAGTGTATTTGTCCCATTCAGATTAACTACCCAGTTTTTGGGGAATTTTCTCACAAAGTTAAATCTCTTTGGGATGTCATCTTGGGGCATTTCCCAAATTAGATCAAAATAAAGTGATCGAGGTTGTTCCTTGATTATTCCTTCTTTGACCATTCTATATAGTGTTTTCTTCTTTACACTTTCTACTTAAATATATAGTGGCGAGAGATTTAGGATTACGTCCATTGCAGCAGTGGGACATGTTCCCAATGCTCCAGTAATGCAAGCACAGGCTAGTCTCTGAATCTTCGAGAGTTTTGTCCTCATAGTAGTCAGATTAGCTCACGGGATCCAGGCTAATGCCCTAAAATTGAGATGACTGCCCTCAATATTGCCGTGTGTACATCCTTAAGAATGTCTTTGGGTCTTTCTACACACCATAACGGCTTTTGTAGCTTAGTATATTATTTCGTTTTCCTGTTTGTTCCAAAGTAACCTGTTATCTAGGGTTAACCCTAGATATTTAACCTTTGTTTTCCACCCGACGATATTTTCACCTACTTTGACGGGTTTTAAGTTAAGTTTAAAAAAGCTACTAAAGTGTTCTTGGTGGGGTTGATATTAAGTCCCACCATATTACACCATTGCTTTGTTTTGTTCAGACCTCTCTGTACTATGTCACAGAGAATATTTTCATATTTCCCTCTTGCGAGGATAACCACACGTTAAAGGTATACCTAGTTCGGTCGATTGCCCGAGTAAGCTGTCCACAGTAAGACTTTACATGAGTGGGGATGCAACTATCCCTTGCGGGCAACCTTTGGAAGTATTGATGGAGATAATTGTCTTGTCCTATCACTGATAGTTCTATCATTCTTGTCATTTCTGAGAGTTGAATTAAGCTATAAGCTACTATCCACATTTTCTGTTTAAAAGCCTTTATCACTGAATTTATTGGGGAAAAAAAGGTTTCATAAAAATTTTCAAGAATAGTTTCTTATTATTGTTTTAGTTATGGATAATATAAGGCAATAAAACCACTCAGTTCTTGGTCTATTATAGGAACCATTATGTTTTATATTAAATTTTAAACAGTAACTCCGATACGGTTCCTAGTTATTACTATTTGGATTAAAACAAAACCACAAAACAGCAACAAAAATACAAATTCTGACATCTCTTCTCAGTCCTGATGGTAAAGTTAAGGCACTAAAACATGCGTATTATCATCAGCAGTTTAAAATCCGCTATTAATGTCAATCGTGTCATTTCTGGCAGTAAATTGCAGTTAAAGTCCGCTTAAAATTGACAATTTTGTTATTTTCCATATCACATGCATTGAAATAGCTAGTTTTGATCTCTGTTTTGCCAGTCAAAACAAGACAATTTCAGACCAATGCAACTGTCAGTCAGAAACTGACAGTTGTTTCTGCCCTAGAGGAGAAACAACGTTGTTTCTGCCCGGCACATTCATTTATTTTTATGTCTTTATTTCAAGTCTGTCAGAATCGCATTTGTAATAAACAAAAGCGAATAAAATCATAATCGTCTGACAGCTGTCCTGAAATCGTTGTCAAGATATTAGTACGCTATTTGTTTGAAATAGTCTTACTTCGACTGGCTACAGAGATCAAAACTTGCTGTTTCAATGCATTTGATATGAATAATATAGCGTGTGACCCAGGATAAAACAAAGACGATTTCTGACCGGGCGATGACAGCCCTCGTTTCGCTCTCGGGCAGTCAACTCTCGCCCTAGTCAGAAATCGTCTTGATTCTCCCCTTGCCACACAATATATACTATTCTGTGTTGATATGTTTGAAATAGTATTTGTTTGAAGAGATGTATCTACACAGTAAAATGTTGGAGCATTCTGGTACACTTCCAAGTTACTTTGTTGAGTAAAATAGAATAACCACAATTTATAGTCCAGTAAATAAAGACCAGAAAAATCCGAAACCTCACCATTAGATTATTGACAAACTTTTTTTTTTAATGTGTAGGTATTGATGGGTAGATTAACCTCTGAGAAAATGTCCTCCGGGAAATTACCGGAACGGGCCGGAAAATGGCTCAGGATCCCGAAAAATCAGTTTTTGGCCGATATCTCCCGAAATATGGCAGCTAGAGACGTGGGGTTTGTCTTGAAGTGAAGATCAGTTCACTACCTACAAAAATGGTCCTTAACATTTTTTTCGCTGCACTAATATTTATTGCAAAAAAAGGGTTGCAAAAATTCTCAAATTTTCGGAGGCAGAAAATGTGGCTTTTTTTGTCGAATTCTGCCACCAGGTGACTGATATTACACCGATCTCCCTTTTTCTAACTGTAGATCAATTGTAGAGGGCGCCACCTCCCTTTTTCTCGTTCGCGAAATTTTTACGGTCATGAGCGTGTCCAGCGGGGATTATGGATCTTCCAACAACTATTGGAGGCGGGACGTGATTAATTCCCGCTGAATGAGCCCCTCGAGTTGCTCTCCTTGGATCCCCGCAAACGAGGCTAAAGAACAGATTTATAATTTGCAAAAATTGCCCCCAGAATGTACCGATATATCCATGATTGGGAGTTTCGGTCTTGACCGGGCTCATCTGTGTTGAAGGGGCTGTAATAATTTCTGGCTATTGCTCTCGCAAACAGAGTGCAAGGGTTTGCCAAATTTTTGCAATTTTTTGCAATAAATTATAGTCATAATTTTTGAAAAATAAAATTTTTTATTCAAAAATAAATAAGCAACTGTACATATATGGAAAGCAGAACAACTATTTTCAATCACCAATCCGTCACGCTTGACCCCTCTTGTTCTATTACAGCTCCAGTTCCTTGATGTTCTACCTCCGGCTCAATTTCTGCGGCCTCTCTTCCATAAGAGTATTCTTGAATTCAGGATCCTGAACCACACAGAATCTTTTGCATGCGCCTCTAGTTTTTTTCCAGTGTTCGATAGAAGCCGGTTGTCCACAGAAGAAACAATTGGCTTCAAAATTGAATGCTGGCAAGCTTCACGTCTCTTTTTCCTCTTAGGGCTGGCTAGAGGATCACACCTTTTCGTCGAGTCCTGGGTAAAGTGTTCGTTCGCATATTTCAGCTTGCCTTGTCGCATCGCAGTGTACTTCAGTCTACAGGTACCATGCATTTCCAGAGAAGATTGTTTTTGAAGAAAAAAATGGTGATTGTCATTCCTGTCCTTACTCCTACTTATTAAAGTTTCTAACCCACGAGTTACCGTCACAACATCATCTTGATCCGGCATGAGTTCTTGGTCACAAATGAAACACACCGCCATCTCAGAATTTTCTTGTACTTCCATTTTCTAAAACAGGAAAACAAGAAATTTTTTTTGTAAGAAATAATTACGCTTGACCCAAGTTTTTAGACCAATAATGAAAATTACCTTGTGCTCCAAAACAGAAAACTTGAAAAAATGAAATATTCTAATAACAATAATAACAATTTTGTTCACTTTTTCCACTTAATGCTTTTAACAAATTTGACCATCCAATGTTTGTAAATTCACACGTTGTTTGTAAACAAAGCTCGCTCGTTGTTTGTAAATAAAGCAGAAAGAAAATGAAATCAACGTGGACGCACGGACTATAGCAGACGCTTGTACGATACTATAGATGGACGCCGCGTGGCCGCGCTCGGTAAAGAAAAGTAGATGAAAATTCGAGAAGTTTGGAGACGGATTTTTTTCCGGATACACGGGAGAAAATGCTCAATATATATATTGTTGGAAAGCTGAGAGTGTTAGCTTTCGTTTGGTATAACCCTTTACCCTCAAAAATTCAACCCCGAGAAGAAAACAATGGTTAATGGAAAAAAAGTCGTGGGGTCGTCATTTTTCGTGGGGCAGAGAATTTTCCCAATTTTCCGGAAAAATGAAAATCATGGGAAAGATTGAGAAGCGCCATTGGGAAGGGGACATTTTCAGCTTTCCAATCATGTGCATTGGGCAGTGGTTTGACCATTAATTTCTTAGGAATCCTCGATAGAACCGAGATTCTCGGGAAACTCCGGAAATCCCAAAAAAACGCCCCGAAAAAGATTCATTGTTTATAAAAATACACGAAAATTGTTTATTGATTAATTCAGGATACATTCACCACCTATCGAAGGCCCGTTATCTAAGAGGATTCGGTAAAAGTACTCTTTATAAAAAAATTATGAGTGAATTTGTAACGAGGTGCTGATATCGAGAAAAAAGAAAGTTTGGCCAGATTTTCCAATGTTCCAAAAAAGTAAAAAATAAATTATAATTAGAGAGTATTATTAATACAAGTCTCTGCTTTCATATGAACTTTGAATCATCAAGAAATGTTCATTTTTAACAAAGTTATGGGCTAATTCGTCCGCTCGTTAGTGCCTACATTCACGTAGCGTGACTTCTGGAGGCGCGGCGCGCAGCAAAAAAAACAGTCAACGCTTGAGGCCAATTATCTCGGAAACGGTTAAATTTTTCAAAAAAATCATCGGGGCCATTTTTGTAGGTAATGAGCTTGTCTTCATTTCAAGACAAGCGCCACATCTCTAGCTGCCATATCTCGGGAGATATCGGCCAAAAACTGATTTTTCGGGAGTTTGAGCCATTTTCCGGCCCCTTCCGGTCATTTTCCGGAGGACATTTTTTCGTACTGTAATCTACACATGAATATCTACAAATTTAAAAAAAAAAAAGTTTGTCAATAATCTAATGGTGAGGTTGGTACCCAGGTTTACTGGACTATTATGAGACACTAAATAAACAATGATTAAATTATAACCAGGAAAGAAAGTTTTATATATAGTATAGATGGAAAAAAGAGGATTTTGTCATATAAGTAGATTCGCATGGTTTATACACATTATATACATAATTGTATATACCTCAACAATAATTTATAAAACGAAATCAGAAAAAAATAATTTGAAAATTTAGTTTGGAAAAAACAACAGTATTGATTGGAGTTGGCTTTTACTTGATGAATATATATCCATGAGTACTTTTCGATAATCACTTTTATTTTACAAACTTACATAACAGATTTGTCGATTTTCCATATACAATATCTTCATCAGTACTGTACTCGTGTGAATTAACCAAAAACACCAGTAAATTGTTTTATTAAACATTTATACGTCTTTAATTTAAAAACTGCTAAAAAAATTATGAAGAGCGCCTGGTAGATTGGATTTTAAAGAAACTTGCAGGTTCGCCAACATAGTTCGATTTAACATCCCTAGTTTTTAATTGACGTGTATTAATTTCTTCGGAAAACAAGAAGTGGTAATCCGTTTGATTTGATGACTCAACTTAATAGTATTTTAAACGAATCTTTTGAGAGAAACAATTTCTAACATTATGATTATGATTCGATAATTTGTATTAATTACACTCAAAAACATGGTAGGCAGAATCGAGTTACAGGAATGTCTCCGTGACTCTCCAAAATTCAGGTATTGTAATGTTATTATTGTTTGTTTATAATTGTTTTGAAGTTCAATGTGCAAATATTTTAATTTAATTACAGGAGTTTATTGGAAGAGGAAGAAGCCAGTGTGGATCAACTTGAAAGTAAATTAGAAAAAATACTAAAAGTATGTGGGTCTATGGTAGATTCAGGCAAAACATATGTTGGACAACAAAGGTTTGAATATTTTCAGATAACATATACTTATAATTTTAAGTTCGTTGAACACGCTCGTTAATTAACTAATTAACGACATTAGTTTATAATGAAAGTTCTCATAATTATAATTACTTTACATGTTATACTAATCACATAACTTTAGTATGTCGTACAGCAAAGAGAAAGGGGTTAATGCAGACTGAGAATCTTGAGTGTTAATTAATAAAAAAATCAGTACAGATAAATTTTAATTAGTAATTTAAAAATCTGATGAGAAATTGAGAATTTGATTATCTCTAAAGACTTTAAAGTTCTTGTATTGCAGTTTTACTAACTCTTTTCAAGTGTTTTATTTATTGTTTTAATTACTTAGCTGTAAAATTTTAATTATACAGTAACGCTTTTTTAAGTAACTCTTCTGCAGTGTATTGATTTACATTTTGATCAATTTTGACAAAAAATGCTGTTGTAAAATTTAGAGCCAATTCATCAACAATATCTTAGATTTTATTAACTTTCATTCCATCTTCAGTTGTATGTATTTTTATAGCTTCGGAGCTTTGCCTGTCTTGATTTTAGGTATCGAATGCGCAAACCAAGGATAACATTAAATATACTTCCACTTTTTATATAAAAACAACTAAATTAAAGTAAAAAGTTGTTATTTCTAGAGTGCGAGTAATTAACTTAGTTTCTAATTTTATTAATATTACAGTACGTAAACAAATATGCAGTTGTATTATTTCAATGTCCGTAAAAATGTGATTACTCTCATTGGCCTCTCTAATGTTGATTACTATCGTATGTAAATTATTTTAACTATGTTTTAAGACTTCATTTTCAAATTTATTAAAATTATTATCAAAACAGAATTTACTTTAATTTACTTATTTTAAAAGTTTTAAAGAAGTTGCGGATAAGTATTTATTTTCATTTCAACACAAAGTAAAGATAATCCAAACTCTTACAAAGTATTCGGACTGGTGTATTATCTTTAAAATGTTGTTTAAGTTCTTAGCTTCCTGTATAACCTTACAATAGAATAGACATTTCAAAGCTTTCGACAAGTAAATCTATTGTTATTGTTGTCATCAAAGATATTCTCAAAAAGTTATACAACCATACAACAGACTTTAAATTTTAAATTGACAGTAGTTTATTCAGGGAGTGTGTTGATACGACAATCGATTTGGTTGTTTAGAGCTTAATAAGATAAATTAAAATTTTTCTACATAATCATTATATTTTAGATTCTAAAAACAACCGTAATTGTGGCAAAAAGGTCTCATTAATAAAACCAAATATTAGTTTACGCAACAAGTCCCGAAAGTGGTCTTTTACTGGACGAGTGGGCAAATTGCAGGGCGAGCCACAGGCGAGCCCTGCAAGCCTGCGAGTTCAGTAAAAGCACTTTTGGAACGTATTACGTACCATATTTTTTTTAAAACGGGCATTGTTGTACTATAAACTTCATATTATTCAGTTTACATTTTTATAACAAGAACTCTTTATTAACTAATTTTAACATTTTTTTTTTAACAAACCTTGCTTGGGTGGCCGCTTTAACAATTTCATCTGGTATAATTTCAATTAATTCACAATCAAATGCATCATTTTAAATATCCATTTTATAATAAATTTCACGTTTTCAACTTAACGTCAAAATATGTCAAGTTATTTTATAGTTTTAAATATATCCAAAACTCGGTTGCCATAGAAGGAAAGTAAATAAAAATGAGTCCGGTAAAAGCTTTTACCGGACTCATTTTTATTTTCTGGCCTTGTTCGACAAAATGAGATTTTCTGACCTAAAAATAAACCGGAAAGTAATAATTTCTGCCCGGTTAAAAAAAAATTAAGATATACATAACATTCATAATTCTTCTGTGATTTTTTAGATGTTCACTAAGTTATTTCGAATCGTATTAGTTTTCTGTAAATATTACAGTTCAAGATGACAACATAGTAAATACAAACGTTTGATTTTAATAATATTTGCCGTTGTGTACTTAAAGTATATTTGGTAACGTGTAATCGATTCTATTACATTAGCTACTTTTTTAATTATTATTTAGTAAATATATTCTAGAGAAAATTTTCAGTTCTGTTATTAACGTCTAAAAGATCTTTGTATAATTTTAATAAACTAGTATTTGTACTTAAAGTATAATCCTTACTTCAACTGTGTTTACTAGTGCATGTAAGAACATTAACCAACTTAACACAAACTACAAAATCACTAAAAATTATAAAGAAAATATTTTAATTAAGATGCTCATTACTAAAAACTGCATCTATACCTCATGCCCAAATTTTACAAAATGAATCATTGTGTGATTCAGTTTGTAAGTTTTGACAACTAACACATATTTTCCTTACTAATAAAAGCATGAAACAATTTATTAATTATAGCATCCGAATTAATTGTTCAGATAATCTAAAATAATTTAGTTATTGTTAGAGAAATAAGTGTATTAAAAATGGATCCTGCATAGTAAGTAATAATTTTTATTCCAAATAAGGGAATATGTTAGTTTACTGAAAACAATATGAATTTGTTTGTATAAAATTCATTTTAAACAGATTTTTGATTTATTGTTACTTATAAATTGCCTGTTACATCAGGAAATACTTTTTTAAGAATATTTAAATCATTAAATTAATTTTAAAATAGAACAAACTAATTTCTGATTAAAGCGCAATCAAAATGAGTAAATAAAAACGCCACGAATTTGATTAAGCGAGTATATATGTAATTATCAGACTTTCTGAATCTCATACGCTATTGTGACAATATAAATTGGTGACATGCCTTAGGATTTTTCTGTACCTTTGTATTATTATCTATTTTCTGTAGATAATACCAATGCGCGTTATTAAGTTTTCTAAGGATTTAATAAAAATTGATGTTTACAACAATGATTTTGTTTTAAACGCAGCTGGGAGTGGAACAGCAGCAGATATGTTTTATTATTTTTTTTTTACAACGACCACTTTTTACTAGTACAGTAAAATAAAAATACAGTTGCCGACCAAAAAAACTAACAACAAAGTAATGTTCTTGAGCCTTTACAGTTTCAACATTCTGAATATTATTCTAAATAATCCATTAAGACAGAAGTATGTTTGGTACATAATACCTAAATAATAATCCTAAGAAAATTTTACAGTAAAAATATATTTCAAACAAAGAAAATATTGTAACATATTGTAACATTTCTTAAAAATTTTTTAATGTTATGACTTAATTATACACAATTCTGACTAAATTTTGTTTCTATATATGTTTAAATATAACTTAAACTGGTAATGTTTTACAAAAGATACAAATGTTTAAACATACAACATTTTAAAACATGGCATCAAAATCATCTATGTGTAAAGGTGTTTTGGTACATTATAGTAATGCCTCTGGAAAAACAGACAACAAAGAATAAAATGAAATGCTTGATAAATCTCGTTATTTTATGCAATGACCCATGAGTCACTTTATATAGATAAAGAACGTATTATTTAAATTATAATTTTAAACCAAAAAAATCAAACTGTTTTGGGTCAGTGTCAAACTTTTCAACCAGCTGTTGAAAATAGGTCAAATTCTTATTTTTGTCAAATATTTAGTTTTAGTGAATTTAGTTATACCAACAATGACAATAAGATTAACTACACTTTAATTTATTTAATGACTATAAAAAAATTCATAAACCTCGTTTATTTCAGAGATTTTAGTGTTTTTAAATAAATGTAAAAAACTGTTTTTTCCGAGGTTTTTTCATAATGCAGCTAAACAAGGCAAGCTGCAAAAATAAATAAAAACAAATGAATCTGTTTTTCAAAATATTATTCTATGGCGGCAATACAAAGTAGTGCCTCACGAAGAGGTGATCTAACAGTTCTTTCCGTCATGTCAAGAGGATTTCGTAAAATTAGATTTTTCATCATAATTGATCTTTCCTTATGGAAAGTTCAATAAGTTGGTCGTTCATAAATCCACACCAAACTTTTATCGAACATGTATTCTAATTAATTCCATCGTATGTTTCCGATGAACAAAATTGAAATAAAAATTTCAAAAAGTTTGTTTATCAATTATTTCGTACACTGATATACTAGTATGGATAGGTTTGCCTCTAAACAGTTACTCTAAAACATATTGTTAAACTGTGCCGAATACATGGCGATTTGTTATTCTGTAGTTAGGAAATCTCAGATATTCTGCTGCCTGCCTTTCATTTCCGTCACAAATCCTAGCAAATATAGGCTTGTTTTTCATTTGAAAAACCCGTTATTGAATTCTTAACAATATTTTATATTTTTAACCAAAAACTGACACTCAATAATAAAAAAAATGCCTTTAAAAACAGCGGGAGATGAGGAGAAAATAAAGTTTAGTTTGGTGTTTATTGAGTTTTGCAGTGTGCAATGCAATTGGTGTAGTACTGTTGTAAAACAATTTTTTTAAATATTTTTGACTGAAAAATAACTGACTATAGATAAAAATTTGCGATTTTACATAATGATCTAAAAACAAGGTCTTTTTTTACATAAATTATCTTTTTTGAAATTTTAGAAATAGTATGGTAATAAGGCAACATTTATATCAGCACCAAAACTAGATAATTTTTTTGTCATAACACTCCTACACATTCATTTGTTTTAAAAAAATGTGCACTTAAGTTTTACCGAATAATCTAATTGGAAATTATAAATGAAAATAATTATACATACATATTACAATCGTAATTTTTTTGTAATAAAAAATTTCGTTAATAAATATAATCTTAATTTTTTGAAAATATTGTATCATTGTTTGTTCTTTTAAATTCTTATTATATTTTAAAACTAGTTGTACTCGCAACGTCCTTCGCGTGGCGTGTGATTGTTGTATAAAAATTTCTTACCCCATCCCATTTAAGGAATGGGAGAGAAATTTTTATACACCAGATGTTAAGTTGAAAGAAGACAAATACATCTGTGAAAACCGCATTCGGATCGGATCAGTAGTTGTGATGCGCGCACAATCATATACATTCCTACAGTTTTATTATATGTCTAGATATAGCTCAAAATCAATAAGACCATTAGACAATAATTGAATGTTTAATTTTGAAAAAAAAATTGTTTTAGCTTGTTTGCAAACAGCCTATGGGATCTCAGTACACATTTTAAAGAGGATCCAATGGTATTATCATCTTTGAACAAACTAATTCACAGCTTACAAGAAATGAACAAATTTCACACTATTCTCTTAGATCAAGCATCACGAACAATTTTAAAGAATCTCACCTCATTTATAAAAAAGTAAGCAAATTTTGATTTTTTTTTGTATTTTTATAATGAAATCATACAATTAGTAGTAGTAGTAGGTGTTAAAAGTTTTCTGTATATATTTCTTAATTATTTTCACACATACAGTTGAGTCCGTGGTTCTTTACCCGTGCGTCATCATTTAAAGCATACGAAGTAAGTCGGAAATTGCAACTTAATAACATGCGGTAGCTGTTTTGTATTTAGTTTCATGCGTGGAAGACAATGACTCTAGATTAAAAGTATGTGTTTTATCTCGCCAGGTATTAGTGACGCACGGGTAAAGAACCACGGACTCAACTGTATATGTAAGTTTCTGACAAAAATGTTTTAATAATGATTTTAAATTTTATTTTTAGTGATATTAAAGGTGTTCGCGACTTCAAGCAACACTTTGAGAAAATATCTTCTGAATATGATAACATTTTATTAAGGAATTCACATACACCTCGAAGTAAAATTCAAGAAGTTGAAGAAGTTCAAAATATTCTAGTTGCTGTTAGGTCATGTTTTGGTCACCAAACCTTGGATTATATGAACAGTATAAGTGTGTTGCAATCAAAGAAAAGGCATGAAATTTTAAGTACGGTAAGCATTTTATTATTGTTTATTTCTTGAAGAGACTTTTACTTGTTACTTATTCCGCGCATATACCAGTAGAGACATGCTTTTGTGCAGAGGATGCCAGACTGGTGTGTGAGAAAGAAACAAAAATGTTGCGATATGCGATTTCCCTCCCGAAGTTAGCTAGACTGGCTGGTGAGAACTTGCCTTTCCCCAAGAAGAGTACAATAAATGGGAATGTTCATTAAATTTTAAAAATATTTATGTGGAAACAAAATTAATAATAACTATAAAACATTTTTAAATTCGTTAAAATGTCACATAGAAAATGGCTTAATATGAATTCATGTTCTAAATGTTTCTCTTTGGTCATTGAAAAACCTCGAATATAATACAAACTGTTCTGAATTACAACAAATAACCTTAATTTTAAATTTATGTATTAATTGATAAAATCTGAAAAAGAATCAAAATTATGTATGTAGAACAAGAAATGGAATGACTCAAGTGTTAAAATTGATCAATTTGTTGATGAGATTCGAATTGAATTTGTTTTAATTTAAAATAAAAAATAGTGCGTTTTCTTCGTGATTTCATCTTTCCAACAATACTCGAGCGAATCAATGAATATTATACCTTACGTAGTCCAAAATAATATACTCTATTTCAAAAGAGTGTAGAGTAATAAAATCTCATTAGATATTCAAAAGAGCTACAGGGTGATCCGTCAATAAATTGTCACTTCCCTAGTCTGCATTGCAAAATTCTCTCATTTCATAAGAAGCAGGTAGCACCCTATTTTATGGGATTAACCCATTGTTATCGTCCGATAAACACTGCGCCAAAAGCGCTAGTGGGATAATTGACAAAAGAATATGCATTTATAAAAATTATATTGAAGGAAATAAAAATTTAATACAGCAGAACAGTGTTATGAAAAAAGTATAAAATGTAAAGTTTTCCATAAAAGTTTTCTGGATGTCAAAGTAATACCGTCATCTTGGCCTAGCTCCATCAATATTTTGTCAAGAGTGGGTATTTCCTTTTTAAAATAAAACGAATGAACTTTTCTTCGAATGCCATATTTGGTATCTTCATCAAAGATTTTCATTGGTCTTCCTGATTTTTTCTTGCATGAACTTATAGTCCACCGCGCACAACACTTTTTTCGAAATGATTAATACATTCTTGAAATTTTGTGTATAGCTTCCTATTGACGAGTCCAACAAAGGTTGAAATTATCTAAATTTAAAACTGCTGCTTTTCCGAGCTAGAAATAAACGAAATTTTTAAGCTGTCGGACAGCAAAAACGCAGCAATAAATTTGTCGGACAATGTGAGCATTTGATTTAATACTTATAAACAAATTGTGTAAAAATGAATTATATATATATTATATATATTAAAAAACGTAACCTCGAAAATGCGAAATTTACGGTTACGTTTTTTAATATATATAATATGTATATATAATTCATTTTCACACAATTTTTTTATAATTAAGTATTACATCAAATGCTCACATTGTCCGACAAATTTATTGCTGCGTTTATGCTGTCCGACAGCTTAAAAATTTCGTTTATTTCTAGCTCGAAAAAGCAGCAGTTTTAAATTTAGATAATTTCAACCTTTGTTGGACTCGTCAATAGGAAGCTATACACAAAATTTCAAGAATGTATTAATCATTTCGAAAAAAGTGTTGTGCGCGGTGGACTATTAGTTGGCCTGATATCTTTCTTTCCCGCAATAATTTAAAAATCGTGGACTGTCCAATTCCAGTCATTCGAGCACATCGCTCAACACTTTCTTGCACAGAAAAAGTAGGGTGATCGTGTTTTATGCAATCATATACATTTAAAATTATAACTTTTTCTCTAACAGATAGCGGATAATTTTTTACACCTCTTTTCTTTGGAAAGAATGTCGCCATTTTATAACTTCTTCACTATACCTGTTACAATATCACTATTTCTATATCATAATATCACTGTACTTTTAGTTGGTGTAGTAACAATTACTAACTAGAATGTTGTAAGACACCATTAAAATATACTTAAACCCTTTCTCTTAATTACCTGTTTTTAATAGGTATTGTATGATTAGTGAGCCGTATGAATTGTTTGTTTCTTAAATTTTAATTCCTTTTCTTAGGGTCAAAAAGGGATTAATATAATGACATGATACCTCTGGAACTATGTGTTAATCCTTTTTAGAGAAATCATGCTTAAATAAATGAATCCAAATTGCAGATTAAAAAAGTTTACAAAAACCGCTAAACTTAATGTTTTTTTTTTTTAAATTTTACTTAAATACATGTAGGTACTTAAATTTCAGACCAAATTACTTCTCAAAAATGGCCTTTTAATATTATCTGTCATAATTCTTAATTTACTTTAATTAAGTTTAATACTCCTAAGATTTGCCTACGCCCATGGACGACACCGAAATTCAGCCAAATTTTATGACACTTCGTGATTTATTACTCTACACTCTTTTGAAATAGGGTATAATACTATAAACTTATCACGTTGAGGGCACTTGTCTTTATGTCAATAGAACTTTATGATCATTCAAAACTATTTTGTGTGTGTTTTTTTTTTGTTTTCGTACGTAGTTTTTTTTACATTCATTGCGTCCATCGTATTCAATGCTCATTTTATCTCGTTTAAATTAAGAAAACTACTTCTCAACAGTTGATTATGCTGGTGCAGATTGCGAATAATGTTTACCTAGTCAATTAAGTCTTTGCTTTAACAGTATTTTCTCCGTCAAAAACAATGTACCACTTGTAAACAGTCTTCATAGTTACGACATTATCACCATACATTGATTTTAACATTTCATGAGCTTCTTTGGCACTCTTTTGCAACTTGAAACAAAATTTAATGTTGACTCGTTGTTAGTAATCCATGATGCGCGACAGACACAGTAAACACAACCTCATTCTCCCGGCTCTAGAAGTCGAATGCGACTTGCAACTGGTACTGGTATTCTTAAAGGTTCAAGCTACAGATCGTATCACTTAAATTCGGTGTAGCATCAGCAGTTCTATAAAAATTCATTCACCACATTTTTTGATCACACCTCGTATTAAGAATTAAAAGTCTGTCCCAAATTCTGAGAAATGAAAACTGTTTTGAGGACTATAAAAAAATTTGAAAACCTGAGAGAATTTATAAACCGATTATCAATTGTATTGTTTCTACAAAGAAAATTCACAAAAAATATACATTAAAGAAGTCTAGAAAATAGAATCAGACTATATTTTTATAATTGAGTGAGGTTACAGCTAATATAATTTTAGTTTTACTTCCTGATACACATTAAAAATATCTTGATATATTGTTTACTAATAGAATATTTTTATCTAGTGCAAAAGCGTTTACTTTACTGAATACACCGTTCATTAAAACAGTGAGTTGTATTGATTATTAGGATGACTAATACACTACGAAATATTTCAAATTGTAATGAATATTTTACATAGAAATAAATTACCTCACTTCGGCATCTGAGTTGACATTGTTATATTTGCAGTAGTTACGTTATTTCATAAATCAAAAAAATTGGTTAGTTGTGTCAAATATGCTATGTTATTATCAAAATTTAATAACGAGTACTCTCAACAAACGAATTTTTTAAGGTATGAACTCTGATTATAAAATTTAAAGTCAACAATAATGTATACTCACTATACACAAGTATGTTTATTTTCAAAGGGGAAATGCTGTTTTTTTAATTCTGTTTACCTTTCTCTCTAGTGGAAACTCATTTAGGTTTCTACATAATAGATTATCTTATCTAATCGAGATATTTAAAACAACTAACTGGTGAAAAATAATAGAAGCTGATTTTATTTTCTTGTTAAAAGATATATTATGTTATTTTCTTACAGTTGCTCTCTTATATGCATGCTTGTACTACGTATTATCACCAGGGTTCCGATTTGTGTGCTGATTTGGAACCATTTTTTAAAACTTTGGCGGACGAGGTGAGTAGAATAATTGTAAATAATCTTCTAGAATAAAAATTTCACACGCCACTATGATTATTTTCCAAAGGTGCCTCTTATCAAGATTTAATTTTGAAGTGTTGAATCGTATTCCTGCATACAATTATTGTGAATTTTTTTTGAAATATATACAATGAACTAAATTATTTTGCTGCCCTAATAAATAATTCTCCGGCCATTCTTTATATATTATGTACTAGCTATAATAGATTAACCGGCGAACCTTGTACCGCCTAACAATTTAACTTTTTGGTTTGTTTCGAGTTTTTTGTCCTTTTTTCTGATTTGTTTTTAGTTTTTTTTTATTGACTATCTTATTTTGTCAGTTTTGTTTTTTTTTTAAATTATTCTTGTTTGTTAATTTTTTTCTTGATTTTTCACACTTTTGTATGTTTTATTTTTTCTGTAATATAATTTGTTTCCCGTTTTTTTTACTTTTTCTGCTTTTTTTATTTGCCTTTTTCATTTTATTTTTCTATTTTTCTTATTTTTTTATATTTTTGGTTTTCTTCGATTTTTTGTTTATTTGTAGGGTTTTTTCTGTTTTTTTTCCATTTTATTTTCAGTTATTTTACCAATTTTTTCTTTTAATTTTTCCATTGTTTCCGTTTTTTTAGATTTTTCTTATTGATTGTTTTTTGAAATTTTTTATATCAGCTTT
Organism: Altica lythri; assembly: GCA_964028335.1. Classification (NCBI taxonomy): domain Eukaryota; kingdom Metazoa; phylum Arthropoda; class Insecta; order Coleoptera; family Chrysomelidae; genus Altica; species Altica lythri. Next base: position 33,296,224 of record OZ034804.1, on the reverse strand, counting down.
TTTATTTATTTTTACCCTTTTTTCAGTATTTATTTTTTTAGGTTGTTTTTATTCATTTTTTAAATTTGTTGTTTTTCAATTTTTGAGATTTTTTTTTCTAGTTAATTTTTCGGGAGACAGTCAACTCGTCCAAGCATTCAATGGTCAACAAATTTTACCCATCAGCTTGTCCACGGTTGTATAATCGGATTAATTCCGGTTTAGGTGAAAAAGTATATTGCAGGTATAAAATAGTATTAAACTTGTAAATTATATTTATTCTAAACTATTTTATAAAATCTTATATTTAAATCAGTTTTCACTTCGCTGTCAGCAAATATTTAAAAGCAATGTGACGGACCAGATAAAAAGATAAAATTTTTTAGTTTTTATGTTTTTCAAGTAAATCTTGAAGGTTGTTTGTTTTAGCGACAACATTTTTTTTGATTTTTTTGATGCTTCTATAAGCACTTGCCATTTTGGTACAGGTCGTCATTTGTATATCTAACAAGACACTTGTAAGAGTAAATATGTTAGGATGAGAGGTGTAAAATGAATTATTAAATTTCGAGTGGAATGATTCGTATGAATTTGTGGTCCTGTGTAGTATGTCATTATTGCACCACAATTTTGTCGAAAAAATTGACTCGTCCGATATGTATGTTTTGAGTACATAATTTCTAAAGTGCAAAACTCTCAACATCATCTGGCAATTAAATTATCATTTACATTTATGTTTATATTTATATTATGGTCCAATCCAAAATCTATTTAAAGTATCTGCGTACTTACCACCTGCCGGCATTACCGGATTATAGAGGTTTCGACCTTTTTCGATAATCCCCAGTTTTAGAGTTTTATTACTCTTTGGGCGAACTGATATGCAGCCAATTCTTCGAATCTCAATGATTTTCACAAAACCTAAAAGTCAAACGAGTTGAATCGATGAATTAACTTACACCGTCGTATAACTAAACATATAAATAGAAATTATTATGAATAATTAATTACTATTCTATTGAATACTTTTTCAAGATTTTTATATACTAGCGGACCCGGCGAACTTTGCACCGCCTAACACTAATGTTTTTTCCAATTTTTTTTTTTTTATTTTTACGATTAATTTTTTGTATTTTTTATCATATTTTCTCGTTAGTTACCAGTTTTTACTATTATTTATAGTACTTTGTAATTTATCGGTTAGGTATATTATATATTAACTGCGCCACCTAACGGTGGCGTCATAGTTCTTAGGTAAGTAAGTTTTGCTCTTTTAAATATATGAGATATCATCTGCGCAACCTTACGGTGGCGTCATAGTACTTAGTTATGTAAGAATTACAGGTGTAAATTTATAACATCTCAACTGCGCCACCTTAGGGTAGCGTCATAATGATTAATTTCGTAATAAACGCGTCCGATCTCTGCAAAATTCAAAGTGCTATAGGGAAAATCGCGGCCTCCGACGCGCTATTTATAGGCACGCTGCCACCGCCCCGGCCGGCCAGTACCACCGCAAGCGCTACGTCCCGCAATTTTAAATCTGTAATATCTTCGAAAATATTCATTTAAATCTTGTGCTGTAAAGGACCATATAGATCTATATTAAATCAACAATGTATTTAAGCTATTTAATTGGATAAGGATTAATGATGTACCTATTGGTTAAAATCGCTTCGAAAATTAGCCATTATTTGTCGTAAAAAGTAAATGACAAAAAAATGTTATTGTGGGATATAGACATATACCAGCGGAGTTTTCTGTAGACCTTTTCAATAAGTACAAATAATTATTACATTATTTTGATAAATCTCGTAGGGTTCAGCCTGCGTTTGCAATGTAAGCGGAAAAAAATTGATAAATAACGACATCACATTAGAAACCTCAAAAATAATAGTATTTCTCCACTATTTAATGGATGTTATTATACATATAAACCTTCCTCTTGAATAACTCTATCTATTAAAAAAAACGCATCAAAATCCGTTGCGTAGTTTTAAAGATTTAAGCATACATAGGGACAGAGAAAGCGACTTTGTTTTATAATATGTAGTGATAGTGATACACAATCAAATATCATTCATTACAGGACAAATATTATGTTCATACAAATATTTTGATAAAGATTTACGTTTCGTTCATGAAAACGACTTCACATAAAATTTCTCTATTTTATTTTACAAAAAAATCTTTGTAGTTCTAATAAAGACATTTTTTTGTATCCGAACCATTAATTAGCGTACGCCGGTAAACCATTATATCTAGCCCGCTTTTATCCGGCTTGATTTACTTATACTATTATTTTTCCCTGATTTTTTTCTTCAATTATAATTAAATATATCACCAGTGTTTAAAGTAGCTTTCTGTTAGGGAGATAATTTTCATGTTCGGATCAGTATTGCCGAAGATTAACCCCTTATAAACTGCAGATTTTTAGAGCTATTAAAATGTCGTTTTCAAAAACGGTTAATTTTTATCAACTTATCCTTATGATACAAAAGTTTTGATAATTTTCGAAACATTATTGTCACAATTTTCCAAAAAAGTTTGTAATAACTTATCTTATTTGTTCATTGATCAAGCGAATGGTTGCTACGTAATTCTAATTTTCTGCATACTGTAAAAGATTTTGTTTCGGACTATATCGTGTGTTTTTTGCATTCTGGTATTTTGATTTGCATTTATGATTGTAAAAAGTTTGGATTTAAGACATTCATTTAAATATAATTTTAGATAGCCACAATGCGAGATGAAACCTATAAAGTACAAAAAGAACTAGAAAATACTCATGCAGTAGTGTCAAATATTGAACCGATTTCTTTGAAGAATGAGAAGAACGGCCCAATTATGGAAGGCTATTTATTTAAACGAACTTCAAATGCCTTTAAAACATGGAATCGGAGATGGTTTTATTTATATGATAATAAGTTGGTTTATAGGTAATTACTGTTTACTTCACAATATTAATTTAAAAAATAGCATGTTACGATACAAAAATGAGTAACGGAACTTCCCCTTGCCTCTCTATCTTCCCTTACGGGTAACTTTTAGTTCACCATTCAGCCCCAAAAACATCATTAAAAGCTTCGCTTTCGAATGCTACACGTTTTTTTATTATAAAAGATATTTAATTTAATCATCTTTTAGGAAAAGATCTGGAGAAGAACATGAAACTATAATGGAAGATGATTTACGTTTATGTACTGTTAAGCCGGTAATGGATGGTGAACGACGATTCTGCTTTGAAGTATTATCGCCATTAAAGTATGTTTGATATTTAGAATACGACTTATTATTTTGGGAAATAATTCAAATATTTTTTATAAAATTTCAGAAGTCATATGTTACAAGCTGACACAAAAGAAATGTATGACTGTTGGATCACTGCTTTGCAGAAAGGAATTGGAGCGGCCATACAAAGAATTCAGAGTATAGATTTTGACTTTTTAAAATCTGGAGATAACAACGTCAATTCGAATGAAGTCACTCGAAGAAGCCAAAATAGACAAGTTTTTAATGATAATAACAACAGAACTAAAAAAAGGTATATTATTCATTTATAAACAACGTACACTCTTATTCTGTAACTAAAAATGAAGATTAATTAGTTAAAAAGCTTCACATTTCTAAGTAAATTTATATTAAATTTTGTAAACGTGTTAAACACAAATTGATGACCGAAATTTTTTGCCACAATGCGGCGTGCATAAGCCATAATACTCGCAACGCGTCGAGAGCAAGTCTTTTCACTTAACAATGTTTTTTTTCATCTCAAAAGCACTGACGTCGGTTCTCCTGTCATGTGTCTTACTTTAAAAGTAGAAGATCTAGACGTAAGTGTTTTATAAACTTAGCATGGTCAGTGATAACAAAGATATCATTTCTTGAGTATTTCTGTTTATAATGACACCTTAAATGAATTTCCAATTTATAATTTTTATAACTTTTATATCCCGAGATTAGACCAAGAAATAGACTGTACTTTAAATTACTTTTATACAACGCCTGCTCTGGAAGTTGACTTTTCGAGCGCAGTATGTCATCTCCGAAGTACACAATAGTCGCATACTTGACTATATGTATTTCATAAACGCACATGTTTGGTTATGACCACATAACTACACGGATTCCGCCTAAACTATCTGTTATTTGACTAGAGAGACTACTCGATCAGTCCTAACCCTTTTTAATTTATGTCACAACTGTCACAACGCAACTGTATTAAACGCAAAAAGAAAGTGTAGGTAATTAAAAAAAGTGTACTATTTAAAATAATGGTCGATTTAACAAGATGTTTAACTCCACCTGAACTAGTTGAATCAGCTAAAAATGCAACAACAAATTTATTGCCAGATGTGTCAAAAGAAAAATTATTTGTTATATTCCTCTCAAATTCTACTTCCAGAGCAGTAGTTGTATAAAGTATTGATCCTAACACTTGCGGAAATTAACTTTCCCGCACTTAAACTGCTTGCCCGAACACCGCTTCGCGTCGTTCGGGCATCGGCAGTTCGCGTGCGGGAAAGTATAACTTTCCGCACTTGTTAGGATAATAACTATATATTTATTCGAATGACTGTCTAACTATACCCTAGGTTTATTCTTTGGTTCACAAATTTAATATATGTTTTCTTATTTAAAAAATGCGTTTTTTAGAATGTGGGAACAACTTCTAAAGATCCCAGGGAATAATTTTTGCTGTGATTGTAAGAGCCCAAATCCTAGATGGGCCAGTATTAATTTAGGAATCACTTTATGTATTGGTAAGTCATATACATGATTATACCAGCATTATCTATTTTTGGTACTAGTCGAGGAAATTTTAATATTAATGTGTTTTAGAATGTTCAGGAGTTCACAGGAGTTTAGGAGTTCATTATAGTAAAGTTAGATCTTTGACATTAGACGACTGGGAACCGGAAATAATTAAAGTCATGGTAGAACTTGGTAATGCCGTAATTAATAAAATATATGAAGCAGATGTTCCAGAAGATTTTATCAGGCCAGTGGAACACTGCGTTGGGTAAATAATACTTTAGTTTCTAGATTTCACTGTTTAACTAATTTACATGTTTTCGTTTAGAGCCGTTCGTGAAACTTTTATTAAAGCAAAGTATGTTGACAAAAAATTCGTTAAATCTCTTCCACAATTTAAAACATCGCCATCGTCTAATCGTATTTCTCGTCCATCAAGTTTAATGGAAGTTAGAAAATGGAGTGTTAGGAAAATACGTCGAAGGCCACGAAGTATTGACAAAAGAGAAAAAAAACTTTTGAAATCGGAAGAAGTAATGAAAGTGATAGATAAAATATCTGAAAGTGGAGAAACTAGGTAAATACTTTCCATTTCCCTATTAGTTAGGCATTAATTATTGATTTGTGTTAATAGTAGTAACAGTGGAAAGGATGAAGACACAAATAGCGAGTCATCAAAGCGAAATAGTCCGAAACCACGAAATAGTGTTTTACTTTTTGGAAATGACTTCGATAAGCAGCCAATTGAAGGTGCAATAGATTTAAGTAGTGATCAAGAATCAACTGGTGGTGAAGAAGAAAATGAGACTGTTGGTGAGTTTCCTTTGATATTGAAAGTGGCAATAAATCTGAATGTTATTAAGAACGTTATCTTTTTAGCAAATGTATTTTTCACAAACGCTTATTAAATAATATCCTTGAATTTGAATAACATAAAAGCTTCATTGCTGTATTATTTTAGGTGAAGAAGATATTTCAAAATTACAACCCGATCTTTTACTTTATAAAGCGTCGGCAGCTCACAATTTACCAGTTATGTGTGAAGCTCTGGCACTTGGAGCTGATAAGTGCTGGATCAACCCAGAAGATCGGGGTAGGAGTCCACTTCATGCGGCAGTATTAAGTGTAAGATTTGTTTACTAATTTATTTGTTCTGGTTTTATTTATTAGTTTAGTTATCTCTACAATTTATTCATACGCTATTTATGTTAAAAATGTATGAAATTAATTACCCAAATTTATTAAAAATTAAAAAGTAGAATATAATCTATGAAATAGAAGATTTGAATAAGAAAACAGAACAGGTAGATTTATTAAAATGTCAATTTAAAACAACCTTAGCACATATTAATAGTTATTTGTGACACAAGGATGGAAAATGACATTTTGCAAGAGCAAGTAAAATTGTGTAGCCGAGGTGCATAGCACCGAGACGAAACAATACGAGAACTTGCAAAACATTTTCCGGGCGTGTAACACACACTATTTTTTGTTCCGACTAATTTTTAATATTTTAAAAAGTTCAAAAACTTTTTACATTATGACATACAAGATTAGATGTTTATTGAGATATATTGCACAATTAAAAGAATTTTAATAAGGAATGATTTTCTGGTAATCGATTTCAAGATCCTTAATTTTTATACATCCGAATACTGTGCTAATCAGCAGCACAGTAAAATTGTTATATTGAAAATATTAACATTAATATCTAATAATTTTATATAAAAATAGCAGAGACAATGAACTATTTTAGTTCAATGAGCAAAAATAAAATCGAGATATGTATTTTCATAATCGAATGATAAGTAGTTGTAAATTTACCTAAATGTCAAATTTAAAATAAAAGTGAGAGAAATTAAATGTAAATTAGAATCCTGCTTACCCTTAAAAAAAGTTATTAGTATATTATACGCTGTTTTTAAATAAATTTAATTAAAATTTTTATTATTCATTATGTATTTTTGATGACTCATAGCGCCATCTCTTTAGATAATCTAAAAGCTACTTTGCCGGCCTAGGCCGGAAAATGTCATTTTCCGGACGATTTTGAAGTAATTAATAGTATTGTTTCTGGACGGAGGACCAAAAACTATTTTATAAATATTAATTAGCTTTTACCCGAGACATCCTTCGCTGCAAAATTTAGATAAGAAATTGCCTGATTTTACGGAAATCAAACAAATTTTTAAATCGTCTGTGAATATTGGGTAACAACATGTACCCTACAATAAATCTACATTTATAGATTTATTTTTTTCCATTTCTTGGAGATCATTTCGCCTTTTTTATAGAGACGCTTGCATAAAATTATTTAATCAAGTGTCATCTATAGAATCTAAAATTGACTAAATACTGATGGATGATATTCAAACAATATACTAAACTTTATTTTTCGATTTTCTGAACATAAAATCGGTTATCGTCTTCAAAGATTCACAAAATATTACATTTTACACAGATAAACTTCCAATTCACAGCAGTTATAATTTTTACAGTGTTTAAAATCCAGAATAAATGTAAATAAATGTAAGAAAATAAAGATTGATGCCTCCAGGATTATATATGAAATTTTTCATTTAAAATATAGACTAGTTTTGTAATGTCGCCAATTAGATGTTTTCGTTTTTCACACAATATTTAGCTTTAGTGATCAATCTTTCACTTTATCTTGAAATTTTAGGGATCAGTGATGCCATGTGCCTATTTAATACTTAATGGAGTAAAAATAAATGCGCAAGACCAGGACGGTAAGACACCCCTTCATATAGCAACTCAAGAAGGTCATACAGCGCAAGTGTGCTTGTTTTTAAAACACAGAGCAGATCAACATCTCGAGGATGATGAAGGAAAATTACCACTTTCTATAGCTGAGCAAAAAGAACATGCTGATATTGTTACTTTGTAAGTTAACTAGTCTTCTTAATGTACTTTGATATGAGCGATTTGGTATTTTTTTATAAATAATGTATGTTATGGTGTAACATTTAATTTATAACAATGTATCACTAGCGTGAGTTTAACAATTTATTTAACGAAGTAACATAATAAAATCTGAACAAGCCAACTATCACTCATTACTGATCACTTGGTCCTTGGCATGTTAACTTGACAATCACAATGCAGCAAAAGCAACATTGTTCGTCACCGATAGTACAATAAATAGATAGGTTCATCAGTTGTAATAGAAGTATCGAATACACTCTATTAAATAAAACCCCATGGAATATTCCTGACAATTCTTGATCAGTTGGTGGGTTAAGTTGTCACAATAATGACCTAGCCTAGATCGTTATTACGCAATCGTTTAGTATATATAAAGTTCTCTGTAGTGACATATGACATATGTGGTATTATGTATTCCACCATATTTGATTTTGTTAAGAAATTCTAATGTTTCATTGAAAATTTGCGGGGTACTTAAATTAGTTTTACTTAAAATAATACATATTTTCAGGTTACGGTTAGGAAGACTTAATGAAGAAATGAAGGACTCTGAGTTGGGTGTCAGTGGTGACGATACTTTCAATGATGTAGTAAGGGACTTTTCTAGATTAGCATGTTCACATCCTGAAAAATTAAACAGGCCAAAAATTGAAGAAGATAAAAGTGATTAATATTTAAGTCGAAGTAGTACTGTTATATAAGATCCATTCATTGCCTATTCACAAGAGATGTGGATAAAAAAATAAAAACAAAATAATGGATTTATTTTGAATCATATTCTGTTATATTTAACACAAAAAAATAGGATCCACATTATATTCATTTAATGATTTAGAATACCAAACCACACGAATTTATTTTTATTTTTACTATCAGGGCTTTTTCTGTTTACTTTTGATTCACATTTTATAGGTTGGTATTGGATATATGCATTTGTGTAATTATAGAAGCATACTAGTCTTTATACAACGAAGTTTAAAAAAACAATCTTAATTGATATTTTCTTTATTTAAATGTACCCTTTGTACAAATTATCACCAAATGAACCATTCTTAGTGTTCAGCCTAATTGAAGTATGTTTCAACTGAACTAAATATTATTGCTAAAAATTATCACAAAAGCTGATTGGTTTATTACTTATATAACATTAATATTTTCTATATTTTTTAAAATTATTTAGTGTGCAAACTATACATTCAATTTAAAGATTCAAAGGATTTAGAAAGTGAACCTTTAATTTTACTATATTTCAGTTATTCATGTAATTCCAGTAATACGCTATTTAACAAAAATGCATTTATAGGCTTATGTGTTCCAAAGAATTTTCATTATTTTTTACTGTTGAGATCTGTGTTTGGGTCAGTTGTATTTTAATGTACATTAAAAAAAGCTTTATATTTTATTTGTTGCTCATATTATTTTCCGCTAACTAGTTTTAAGTTTAATTAGTGTATATTCTAATATATTTTTTTATATACATATTCAATTTATTAAACAACTTCCTCTGTAACTGTAAATCGAAAGGGAAACTTGTTTATTAGTATTTCCCTTTCAATTTATTGAAAAATATTATTTTTTGTCATATATTATGTGAAGTTTTGATATATTTCTCAATTTATATGAACATTATTTATTTATAAAAATTACATCATTTATAATTCTGCAAAAATTTATATAATGTACATTTTTAATTCTTTTAATATTCAAAATTTATAATCAAGTCTATATTTTTCATTATCGAATCAATATACCTACTTACTTGTAATTCCAAAACTGTTGAATTATTTAAGTGCTATTAGACCAGTCGATCAGTTTTTGATGTTCTACTTTAATCTGTTTCTACTTTTAGGCACTTTGACGATTTCTGTACATATTGTTTGTAGATAACTAGGATAAATGAAAAATCAACCCATGAATCTCAATTAATTGTGCAATTATAAAGAATCGGCTATTAATAAACGTACTGATTTTATTTACAAACATTTATTACTCTGATTTTCTATCCAATATTCAAAATTTATAGACCATACACAAGCTTAAAATTCGAAATAAATATCTCACTTTTGCTTTACATATTTTTAATAAAAACAAAATATTGTAATTTGATATTAAAACTACATAAAATAAATAATATTGTATAAAACCATTGATTAGCATGTTATTAATGTTTTTATTAATTGCTTCGTTTTTAGAAAAACTATTCAATTGAAACTGTATCTATATATACATAACTAATATTACCTTTATTTACCCAATACTTAACATTCCTCGTGGCCGATATTTTAATGAACTGTACTCTTTCATTATTTTTGTCAATTAAATTTTAAAAAAGTAAATTATGTCTATAATTATTAATTTAGAAATCTCAGTTATAAAATACAATGTTTGGAATACGTAATTCTAAACATTCCTAAGTGGCTATTGAGAATTATTTAATATTCCATTTTTTTATTTCATAATAAATAGAGAGCTCCTGAAGAATTTGTCGCATTTATATTCTGTTTAATATTTGGGAAACATGAAGATAAACAGTAATTTGGTAAGATTAGTTCAAGATTAGTGTATGTGAAGGATTTTTACTTAAATATATTGGTCTTAAAGTTTTATCTATTTCATATAAATTTTGAAAGTTTATTTTGGTTATATTTAATCTCCTGAATTCTATGGACGATGTATGTGGAAAGGAAGTATTAATGGTTTTCTTCTTTAATTGAAATAACGCTGATACATTTTTCACTGTACCTAATTTCAAATAATTTTGGTAACGTATTAAGCGATGAAATTTGGATTTCTAAATATTTTAGTTGTTATAAGTTATAAATAAAATTTCGTTTTTATTTATTTTTCTTGTAATTTGATATCCAAAATTTGTTATTTTTTATTTCCATTTAATAATTGTAACATGGTTTCAAAATTTTCTTTCAATACTGGTACATTCTTTTTTGAAATTGTGCTGTATTTTTTTACCAAAAAGGAATAATAAGGAAAAAATAGTTGGTACATTACATTAAAAGGGACAAAGGTCGATCATCTCTCCCGGCGGATGAATTGCACCGCTCCCTTGAGAGGAAATTCATCCGCCGGCAGGAATGATCGACTTTTTTCCCGTGTAATGGATTAGTATATTGTGTATCTAGTAGGAAAAGCGATACATTCCCGGTCGACAATGTAAATTGTTGGCCGAGGCCAACAAACATTGGAGTCCGGGAATGTGCTTTTACTACGAGGTACACATACTATTTTTTCTGAAATCGCATTAAATATAATCGTAAACTAAGAAAGTTTTATATATGCATAACTGTTTTTGATAGGGACAGTCTGTGGAGGGAATCGATAAAGGTGATACCACTCTTACAGGCAGACACGGATGTCGTCGCACCAAGATTTGTCTTTGACAAATCCTACAAAATACTAACAAACAAGACAGCAGACCCCAACGTAGTGAACGCTCTGAGCGTATATACGGATGGATCAAAAACAAAGCAAGGTGTGGGATGTAGAATTTACTCTAGATCCTTAAACCTAAAAATAAAATGGGCTATGGATGGCTTGTCAAGTGTGGTTCAGTCAGCACTCACAGGCATAACCATAGCTGTAAAGCTGCAAAAGAATTAATCAATAGAAACATCACAGGCAGGAATATAAATATATACACAGACTGCCGACAAGCACTACTGACCTTGAATAGACCACGTTTCACTTTAAGTTTAGTAATAGAATGTCACCAATCTCTGAGGCCAGCCAGAATAACGTGGTTACTCTCAGCTGGATCAAAGGACATGGGAACTCTAAAGGCAACCGCATTGCGAACAATTTAGCAAGGAGGGTTGCGGGCTACAAATATGTTAGCCCTCGCCCATCTATCAAGCTAACATTGTCCGCAGTCGTGGACCTTATCAAACAGCACTCTCACCAAAACTTTATACAGTGCTGGGATGAAACTACGAACTGTAGACTGGCCAGAGAGTTATAACCTCATCCCGGCGAGGAAACAACAAAAAGATTCAAGGCATTGACGAGACAAAATATCCGAACAGCTGTGGGAATCTTGACAGGTCACTGCCAATTGCGACAACATCTCTTTAGTATGAAATTAACAGAATCGCCGCTATGCAGAGGCTGCGAACAAGAAAAGGAAACAGTAGAACACATAATTTATGACTGCTCTGCTTTTTCCGTGTTGGGCGAGTACTGGCTTACACTAGCCGATGTCAGTCAGGAAATCCCCCTCGGGAGTCTCATCAAATTTTCAAATCTTTAGGCCTGATGATAGCCTGAGGTGTGGTTATCCCTATACACGGGAGGATACACAATGGGCCCTATGTGGCCCCAGTGTCGGCAGATTACTTGCTTGCCCCTCTCCAATATTCCAGATCAACAGCGTAAATGCGGAAACCTCGACTTTCGGTGAGGAGGAAAGTCGAATTTTTGACCAGAGTAGGAAGAAAAACCATTTTGGTTTTGTAGATTGTAGGATGTAAATGATAAAAACTGAATTGTTCGGATTTCCAAGTGAGAATATTATGTATTGATTTACTTAATCTGTGGTTTTTAGCAGAGATGGGCATACTCGGATGATTTCAGTACTCTGATGCTAACGATTCGAGTATTTCAATCCTCGGATGATAATCCGAATAATCGAATATTTACATCTACAGAACACAAGCGGGTCATTCCTAAACCATTGTATATGCCCAAACCATTCCGCTACTGTATTCCTTTATTGCGCATACTTCTTAACTTTTATTTAAATTTAACTGAAAATTAAAATTTTTATTCGTATTTTCTAACAAACCCATTCGCATAATTTATTTATTTATCTAAAAATGTATACAAAAATTTATCTGCTCTATATTTTTACATGTTTGTGTAACCGATGTACTTAAACCACTCTTAGAAGAAATTTGATAAAATGTTAGGTATAAGTCGAATTAAAAAAAAAACATTCGTTTATTTGATGCGTTTTTTCGCATAATTTATTTCTTCTAGAGCCAATTTATCTAAATTTAAACATATATACAAAAATTTATCTACCATATATTTTTATATGTTTATGCTTCTCTAAGATGAATCTTTGATGTAAACAGACTAGCTGACTAAGCGAGTCCGTAGTTTGAATCATAGACAAATTTGAATTATCAACAAAATATTAACTAATTTTTGTATCCCTTTCAGCTGATTATCCTATTTCCTTATTGTGGAAAACAAACAAGTGATAGAAGAAACATGTTAAGAAAGGTGTTTTTTCACTTTTACTGATAAAACCATTTTGCAGTCGCGAGGTCCAGTCTTGACGGCGATTTATATGAACGTCTTTGATGTAAATAGCATAAATTGAGTATAAATAACTGATTAAATATTTTGTTGGATCTATAGTGCCTTAGTTGGATATATGAAATATCTGTCATCATACAGAATTAGATTGGGCCCAAAGATAATTTGTCCATTATTGGGCCATAAATAACGGATTGATCAAACTAGGTAGTAGGTATCTTTTCTATTTCATCGTATTTTATTTTAATGTGAAGTCTCCATTTGATTTGTTCCCGTCAGGAATCGATTCTGCGAACAAAACGTAGAATCTATACCAAGTGATTATTATAGTATAGTAATTTGTGGTGATTATGATTACTTTCCGTTTTCGTCATTTTAGTCACGGTTTGTCCTTTATTTCACCTTCGTACGGTCGATGGGGATCGAGTGTCGGACATTTTTGACATTTGCAGCCGGTTGTCACTTGGGTTAAGGTGTGATAATTTTCTAAATCGAAAATTAAAATCTTATAAAAACGTAAGTATAATATATTTAAAACTATTTTTGATTATTTACTTGTTTAATAATAAATTATTTCATAACTTGCTCATTTTGGCAGCTTCCTACATTATATTAACTGATTTGAGCGAAAAGTTGTGTAATATTCTGTAAGGTTTCATCCAAAAGTGAGCTTTGAATGTCCAAATTCGTATTTTACAATTTTATAATATCTGATTGTATTCTGTACACGTGAGTTTGAATTGAATTGCTAGGTTAATGGTTAAAAATGAAAAAACTATGTTTTCTACTTCCTGCTCATTTAGTACCTAATACGTGACTATTGATATTTTCTTCATTTGATTAATCTGTAAGCTGAAAAATGTATTTATTTGAATGTATATACCCATTATAAACTATATACTTACTATTTCATTGCTGATCTACAAAATTAAAATATGTGGTTAAATAAATATAATTTATATTTTTATTATGAGAATTAAATCATTTCAAATATATCAACATATTGTATTTTTAGAGTTTTGTATTTTAAAAAGTTTTAAAAAATGTTAAACTATATATATTCATCAGTGGGTAGGAAACTGACCAAACCAATTGTAATTAATTTGACATCACACCCATTTTTGCATTTTGTTCGTTTTTTTAAAGACTACTCCACTATGCCGATCAAAAGCATTCTTGCTCGTCAAATCTTTGATTCCCGTGGTAATCCCACTGTTGAAGTTGATCTTGTAACCGAATTGGGACTTTTCCGTGCTGCTGTTCCATCTGGTGCAAGTACTGGTAAGTTTGTTTAAAATAAATACCTTTTTGGGTAAAAAAACGTATTACATTACTAAATAATTATAAAAATTATATGATTGAAAGAACAATAGTTTTTTTGTTTCTTCAACAAATTCGTCACATTTATTGTTTACAATAATATATTTGGTTTTCACAACACACTGAAGAAACCACTACTAATAACACTTAATACTTTATTGATAATTTGTTCTAAATATTAAGATATACTATCTGAATGTATTGGATTTAGTTTTAATATCTAAATCTACACCCATTTGTTATTGTAAATAAAGTACATATAAAATTTAGCTTACATTTTTCTTTATGTGTATTATTTGATAAATTTACTACTAGATTTTTTTTTTTTTTGAATTTGACTCACTTATTTTAAACACGGTATAAAAAATCAAATTATGTTTAAAAAATCATGTTTCGTAAGCAATCGGCCATTGGAAATAAAAATTTTAAGACTTCTAAAATGAGAGAATATAAGAAATCGTATATTATAATTATTTTTTGAAAAAGTAAAAATCATTTATGCACAAGTTTTTTCAAACTAATAGGATCGTAATACCATAAAATGTGCATAAAAATCAAGTTACTGGTAACAAGAATAAGAAAAATTATAATAATCGTAAAAATACTTATATTAATATTTCACAACAGAAAACGAGAGAAAACAATATATCTATCAAATATCACTTAAAAACCTGGATCATGAAAACATTTAAAATCGTAAACAATATATGTAATGATGAGACAAAGAAAAAATAAAAAATATATACAAGCATTTTGAAAAATAATACAGAATAAACAAGGAATTAGAAATTATATAAATTTAAATATATAACAAACAATAAATGGACAGTTACGTAATTAGCATATTGTAATACTCTTGATTATATTTTTTACAATAAAAATGATTATAAATAGTTTTTACAGCTTTTACTAGGTTCGGACGTATCTAAAGTAAACTTTGAACGTGATTTTGACCGACTTTGAAACTTTGCATACTTGGACAATGCAATAATATAAAAAAACTGATTTTTTTAAAAAAATTAAAAATATCGCACAAAAAAAACACGTTTTTTTAAAATCCAACTAAAAAACAAGGAATCAAAATAATACTTTAAAAAAACACGTTTTTTAAAAACTTGAATTAACAAGTAAAAAGCGTGTGTTTATGAGGTCAAAAGATTACTTTTAAAGCATCCCACTTTTTTTACATTGCAATATTTTTTTTATTTACATTATTCTTAATTTAAATTTAATATTTTTTTTTCACAAAAGAGATTTTTAGTTTTTTTAATCAATCATTATTGATTTTAAAAACCAATTTTGAATACATATTTAGTACTGTATAAATGTATAAATAACTAAAATAATTGTTATTCAGGTATTTATGAAGCTTTGGAACTTCGTGACAATGTGAAAGGAGAATATCATGGCAAAGGGGTAAAAACCGCCATTAATAATATTAACTCGATCATTGCCCCTGAACTTATCAAAGCTGGTATTGAAGTCACTCAACAAACAGACATCGATCAATTTATGTTGAAACTGGATGGAACCGAAAATAAGTCAAAATTGGGCGCAAACGCTATCTTAGGTGTTTCTTTGGCCGTTGCTAAAGCTGGAGCTGCTAAAAAAGGAATTCCTTTATACAAACACATTGCTGATTTGGCTGGAAACAAAGAAATTATTTTGCCAGTCCCCGCTTTCAATGTTATCAATGGTGGGTCCCATGCTGGTAATAAACTTGCTATGCAGGTAAGTTTTTTTTAAAATATCAAAGTGTGCTTTATATTCTTCATCATCATTAATTTAATATTAAATGTAAAAAAATTCTTGAAATGGATGCATTATTCAGTAGTTAACTGGATGAAGCGGTATAGGTATATAGATACTTAACTCTGACGCCACCTACCGAGAAAAGCTTTAAATAATAATATAAATAATAAACTGGTGGCAAGTAGTATGCAAAACAATAAAAAATTTACTAGATTAATTATTTTTTAAATTTAATTGATATATATTGTGATAATCTCTTTTAAAGTATCTTGCAGTATTTGAAGTTGTTCGAATATGCCATATAAAAACAAAAATTTACATACAAATGTCAAGTTTTATTATTTCCCTAAAGTACTATGTTGCTCTGTAAACTTTGCACCAATAATATAGGCAACACATTGTACACGGGTCAAGAGGTTTAAAGTATCGAGACTTTATTTGGGTGACTAAAGATTATGATAATATATTAAATATCTTATATTTTTATTTAGAAATATAATTAATAATTTATAGTATCCAGGTTTCATTGAAAATTGGAAATAAAACTTTAAGACTTCGAAGCGTGTTACCATGTTAAAATTAATGATAAAATTAGTCAAACTGACAGATTATGCATGATTGTTCATTTGGAGTTTCAGATCCACAACATGGCCTGACTTAAATAACTGTCTCTCTTTAATGTGATTATATTTTCCATATATTTTATAGCACCAGGGCGCTCTACATTCTGCTGCCTCTTCAATGTATTCTCGATACCTACCTATAAACAAACAAATATTTTGCCCAATGAAAAGTTTACGTGCGTTATACTCTATTTGTTTATATGCTTTTCTTGGTAAGCGTTTTTTTTATGTCATTACAGTATTCAAACGGCAACGGAAAAGTATTTAATATATAAACTTACATTTTAAAAATGAACGAATACTGAAAGAAATTATATCTATTATTTGTAAAATAATAAATCAATAATTTATTATGAGATGCACATTAACATGTTTTTTGTTTTATAGGAATTTATGATCCTTCCGACTGGTGCTAGTTCATTCACAGAAGCCATGAGAATGGGTAGCGAAGTATACCATCATCTCAAAAAAGTCATTAAGGATAGATTTGGCTTAGATGCCACCGCTGTTGGTGATGAAGGTGGTTTTGCTCCAAACATTTTAAACAACAAAGATGGTCTTGAACTTATTAAAGTTGCTATCCAAAATGCAGGTTACACAGGAAAAATTGAAATTGGTATGGATGTAGCTGCTTCAGAATTCTACAAAGAAGGTACGTTTTTTAAGAATAAATAATAATTGAAAATTGTGTGGTCTGTAACAATTTTAATGGCTCTCTTATATTGGATACATTAGATACTTTGCATTATGTGCAAATTAAGGCCCCATTATCCAGTGCTAAAGAGACACATTTTTGAGCAGTAGTATGAATATAAAATTTTAGTCATTTTACTTCTGCTTTATTCCACTTTTCTCTTTGCATTAGTTTTTTGCCTATAATTTGGATAAGAATTCAGAATAGAACATAAATAAACTGTTTTTCAAAGTATTTTAAAAATAATAACACATCATTTTAACTTGTAAATAAATATGTACAAGATCCTTTTCAAAATTAAATAATGACTGTTTCGTAATTTTAAAATAAAAGTAAATTAATGTAATCAGGTAGTTTTTAAAAAATTTGATGTTCTAAAATTGTTATATTTTAGGAAAATATGATTTGGATTTCAAAAACCCCAGCTCTGATAAATCAAAATGGTTGTCACCTGATGAATTGGAAGCTCTTTACCAAGAGTTCATTAAGGACTATCCTATTGTATCTATTGAAGATCCATTTGACCAAGATGATTGGCCAGCTTGGTCCAAAATTACAGCTAACACCAGTATTCAGATTGTCGGTGATGATTTAACAGTTACCAATCCCAAACGCATCCAAACTGCCGTTGAAAAAAAAGCTTGCAACTGTCTTCTACTTAAAGTCAACCAAATTGGTACAGTGACCGAATCTATTAACGCCCATAATTTGGCGAAGGCCAATGGTTGGGGTACTATGGTTTCCCACAGATCAGGAGAAACTGAAGATACCTTCATTGCTGATCTAGTCGTTGGTCTTTCAACCGGTCAAATCAAAACAGGTGCTCCTTGCAGATCTGAAAGATTGGCTAAATATAACCAGATTCTTCGTATTGAAGAAGAATTGGGAGCTACTGTGAAATACGCAGGAAAGTCATTCCGTAAACCCCAGTAAACAACTATGAGATGAAATAAAGGAGTTGTCTGATGTTTTAATAGTTCCGATGTCATATGATGTAATGTTAAGAGAAAAAATGTATGTTATGTTAAAAACAAAAGATTGAAGTAAGAATACAGTATATCAGACTAGTTGAATGTAATATTTAAGATGTTTGTTGTATATTATAAATATACTAAATAAGTTGTTTTTATTGTTTTCCTTTATTATATTTCATCAATTATGCTTACTATATAGGAAGAAAATAATTGGTTTCCTGTTGGAATCATCATGAATTCGCCATTTATAGATTATTGAAACAATTTCATAAGTAGTAGTTTATTTTTTTTATTTGAGTTATAATCACAAATACTCACTTATAAAAAATCAAACAATCTTAAACATAGATTTATTTTGTGATGGCAATTGTGAGTTTTGACGTGAGAAAGTCTTATAATTCGATGAAGCCGGCTGCACGACCAAAAAAAAATGAGGCGTTACCTCGCTCTGATAGGCTTAGATGAAAAATAAAAAATGTTATCCATACAAAATATCTATCAAACAAATAGAATTAAAATTTTCTTTTGAAAAATGCAACCATTCCATCAGTATTTTCTTATAACGTTGTCACGTTCAACTATCGTCAGTAATAGTAGTTTACGTAACAAGCCCTGAAAGTGGTCTTTTACTTGACGAGTAGGCAAATTTCTTTCGCTATCATATTTTCTATATTTTTTTCCCGAAACCAATGCTGACCAAATGTTGAGAGGTACCTACTGACCAATTAATTTTAGGTTGTTTTGAATGAAAATTTTCAGTTGCAAAGACTTATATTTCGAATTTGGGGTACCTACTAAAAGATTTTGAGTGTCTTTGAAAAATAGCATTTAAAATTTTTAGAATTCAAAAGCTGAACAATTGTTGCAATTACTTGACCAATTATATGAGCTGTTTTTCGAAGCAATATTAAAATGTTCCAATGCTATCAATGTTGACCTACTAGTGACGGAATATAAAAATGCTACTAGTGAAACTGGAAAATGACTAAATTACATATTTGGTTCACTTTTTTAGACCCTTCTCAAGTAGAGGATTGTTATGTTTTGGATTTTATGTCTTCCAATGATCATTATCGACTTATCAGATTTTCCGATTATATTGTGGAAAACTATATTGAAATCAATTTTAATTTTCCTCCAACGCTTTGGGAGGAATTCAGAGCATGGATGGATAGAACGACAAACGCTTGTGAGTCATTTCATTCTCAATTTAACGCAAGGCTTTATAAAACTCATCCATCGTTACTTCATATTTATGCAAAAACTAAACGATTTTTAGACAGACACATGTATAAAATTGCAAAGTTACAGTTAGAAATTAAGCATAAAAAAATTCAGATACAAGGCACAGGCATTAATATTCAAAGTTAAAAATACAATAAATAAACTAAAAGTGGCTAGTGATCTTAGATTTTCAGACTATATTTCAAATTTAAATCGATACGATAACTCCATTTGGCACCCAATTAAATCCTCCAAAAACCCATTACAACGGCACCACCATGGCCAGAAGCAACCAATAAAAGGCAGACCTCTTTGCTAAGTACTTAGCGGATGTCTTCTCACCCATTGACAACACTTTAAATCAAGATGTAAAAGTATTTTCCCAAAAAAACCTGTACAGACGATCAGACGAAGTACCAGTAAACAGTATAAGACCAGTTACTCCCAAGGAAGTTAAACAAATAATTTCATATTTGAACAACAAGAAAGCACCTGGTATTAATATGATAACTCCTAAGATGCTGAAAGAGATTCCCAAAAAAGGCCTACTGATGATTACCTACATATACCTACAATGCTAGACTAAGACTACAGTATATCCGAAATAATACTAATTCCAAAACCTGGTAAAGACTTGACAAATGTTACTTCTTATAGGCTTATAAGTTTATTATCCTGCATCTCAATAGTATTAGAAAAACTTCTGCTTCCAAGCATTAATCAATTTCTAAACGTGCCTTTCCATCAATTTGGGTTCCGCCAGGAACATTCCACAATTCAACAGTGCCATCACTTAACACATGAAATGAATAAGACTATATAGATGAGAAAAAGTATTGTTCGGCTGTTTTCCTGGATGTTAGTCAAGCGTTTGATAAAGTTTGGCACGAAGGCTTGTTATATAAAATCCAACAGTTTCTTTATCATTATATGGTACACTGATAGATGGTTTAAGACAAGGGTAAATAGAGATTTTTCTGAATTCCATCCCATCAAATCTGGGATACCCCAAAGTAACGTTCTCTATACTTCTGATCTCTCAACAACAGATTGCACTAGGACAGGACGTTCGCTGGTGACACGGTGATTCCCTGTATGTTATGAAAATTAGATTGCAGCATCATTAAATTTACAAGAACATCTATTTCGTGTAGAAGAATGGCTTAAATAATGGAAAATTTAAATTAATGAGACCAAATCACAACAAATTACCTTCACACTAAGAAGAGAACAGTGTCCTCCAGTGCTTATGATTTGAATACAAATTTCAACAACAACATGCGTCAAGTACCTAGGAATCCACCTTGACAGTACCTAGACTTAATTGGAAAAACCATATAGCTAAAAAACGAAAGCACATTGACCTAGAAGTGAAAAAACTGTATATGGTTACTTGGCAGAAGATCAAAAATGTCAATAGAAAACAAAACTTTGATATAAAAAGCTGTGATTAGACCAATATGGACATATGGTATAGAACTTAGGATTTGTGCCAGTAAATCGAGTATTGCCATTTTACAACGAGCTCAGTCAAAAATTCTCAGAACAATTACTAACGCTCCATGGCACGTTACAAATTACATGTTTCATCAAGACCTGCTTATACCTACCATTCAGGAGATGATCCAAGAAAAAAGCAATAGATATCACCTAAAGTTAGAGACACATGTTAACCATCTTCCACAAGAATTGGCACAAAACCAGGGCAACAGAAGACTTAAAAGAATTTGGCCAATAGATCTGAAATAAGAAGAAAGAGGTCTATCTCATTGCAGAAGCCTTATCATGTCAGAGGAGTAGCTAGTAGCTACAACTAATTAGTTTCCATGCTAGCAGAATAGCTTATAGATTCTAGAATCTGATTGCTGTTTTATTTGTCAATAAAATAAAAATAAAAAAATACAATATTTTAAAATTAATTTCGTTAAAAGTTTATTTTATAAGCTATAGGTTATTGTATAGGGATCTAATAATTAACATTTTGAAATGTAGCAACTTTTGTTCCTATGTTAGATATCTGCGGAGCGCGTGGCGGTCTGTGCAGTTCAAGTAGAAAACAAAATTCTTAATCCTTCGTCGACTGTGCAGTTCGAGTAAACCTTATTAAAACTCAAGTAGCTACTGTGCAATTCGAGTCCGCCCTTTCAATTTACAAAATGTTCCGCTGTTTTGTTTATAGGAGTTGTCCATGGTAACAATTCCGTATAAAAAATATTTGTGAAGTTTTTTCTGAAAGATTCTATTTCCAAATTGAGATAGGTCTAACTCGGTTTTAGGAAAACTACAGAAAACTTTGATCTACAATAAAGTTATCCTATCTCATAATGCACCACTTTTGTTTATTTTTAAATTTGGCAAAGAATCGACGATATCAAGTGTGGCTTCCATGCGGTAACGAGTGTAAAAAAGTAAAAAATTTAACTTCAAAATGTTTTGATGCTGAATGAGACTACATCAAAAATACAGAAATTTACATTACTGTTGTCCCAGTTTTTATGAATATATGTATTTGTATTTATATATATTTATTTATATTTATCTTTAATACTCTAGTCAACATCTTCAAAAACGTGAAAAATGAAAATAAAGGTCCTAAAAATATGAGCGATGACTCATTGGATTCGGAATCACCTCTAGAAAAATGTTTTTGAAGGAAAAGTGTGCAGGCAAAAAATTGCAATTGTTATTAACAAAATAAGATGAAAAAAAAACAGATGTTTATGTTTTTGTTAATAACTCAAAAAATATTAATATCTAAGCAATTTTGAAAAAAGCTCGTAAAAGAGGAGGAAATTTCCCAAAAAAAAGTCCCTCCTCCCGGAACTCTATCTCCATTATTTATATTTTAATTTGATGTTGAAAATGGGGCTTTGAGCAGCTTGCGGCTTTTACGGCATACGCGCGCTACCGCTAAACGGTGTTTATCAGATAAAATATTTTTTTTATGACAAAAAATGTTATTTTAAAAATTTGAAAAAAATCCAGTATTTTCCTAACACTTGAAAGAATCTAAATCAGTTGGAAAAACATTTTATCACTGTTTATCAAAAAGTTATTCAATTGTTACCTAATAAATTTTTTCCTAATCTCTGTTGACATAAACAATGGGTAAAAGGTATAAATAATTGGCCTAAAAATTTGAAACTTCGTGGAGCCCTTTTCATATGTATACTTTACAAGATCCTGCGATAAATCTTTATAAAAGTTTATTAATTTGTTAATAATACTTTCTAATATCATACGTCACGTTAACTGTAGCGCCAAATAACTTGCCAATTAAAAAAATGATATATCTTTTAAACTATTGGAGATATGATAAAGGATATTCAGGAGTTTTTTTATAGAAAATAAATTTCTCTTTCAAGTAATTCTAAGACCAAATTCGTATTTATTGTTTATTAGATACTACATGCATTTATTTGGAAAAATTCTGTATTTTTTTTTTACTTTTTCGCAATATTTTGCAATAGTTATGAAAAATCATAATTAACAAATTAATAAACTTTTATAAACATTTATCACAAAATCTTGTAAAGTATAGGTACATATGAAAAGGGCTCCACAAAGTTTCAAATTTTTAGGCCAATTATTTATACCTTTTATCCCATTGTTTATGTCAACAGATATTAGGAAAAAAATTGTTAGTTAACAATTGAATAACTTTTTGAAAAACAGTGATAAAATGTTTTTTCCAACTGATTTAGATTCTTTCAAGTGTTAGGAAAATACTGGAATTTTTTCAAATTTTTAAAATAACATTTTATGTCATAAAAAAAATATTTTATCTGATAAACACCGTTTAGCGGTAGCGCGCGTATGCCGTAAAAGCCGCTCAAAGCCCCATTTTCAACGTCAAATTAAAATTATAAATAATGGAGATAGTGTTCCGGGAGGACGGACTTTTTTTTCGGAAATTTCCTCCTCTTTTACGAGCTTTTTTCAAAATTGTTTAGATATTAATATTTTTCGAGTTATTAACAAAAACATAAACATCTGTTTTTTTCATCTTATTTTGTTAATAACAATTGCAATTTTTTGCCTGCACACTTTTCCTTCAAAAACATTTTTCTAGAGGTGATTCCGAATCCAATGAGCTATCGCTCATATTTTTAGGACCTTTATTTTAATTTTTCACGTTTTTGAAGATGTTGACTAGAGTATAAAACAAGTTTGAAACGAGTTCATATGCGCACGAGTTGCTCACTACTCTGAAAATCTAACTTTTTTGCAATACTTTTTCATCTTATTATAATTATCAAATATATTATTAAAATTATTTAAATTATGTGTCAAGATTGTGTACACCTGTTTCATCGGGATTTTTATTTACAATAAAATTATTTATATATGTATAAGTCTTCATTTTATTTTCTATATAATTTTTTTAGACTTTATTTGTACCTACAGAAAAGTGAAAGTCAATATACTTACCTTAATATTCTTTCTTGATGTTTTTGTTATAATCTAATAAATAAAACTCTTATTTAGATAGTTAAAATACTAAATCGTCGTTGTATTATCAGTGGAATTACGTTAATCACATGAGTCATTGATTATTTAAATATTAGGAAGTAATCCAACATTGAATTATTATAATATCGTTTCACAATTAATGTTGAATTGCATTTGTGTTTTTTTGAGTGATGTGCAAGTGGAAGTGGGAATTCGTGTCTCTCAATAAATCAAAAACTTCCGGTGATTTTATCATTTCATAAATAAAGTGAGTACAGGTTGAAATAGTATATCCGGAATAGTATCTTTCAGATATTTTTGTAATATTTATTGCTGTATACAATTTTAAAATTTTGAAATTTCGAAAATAATAATACCCAAATGATACTGACAATAGGTAAAAGTACCGTACCTATCTGTAGGCTTCCGGTTTGTTCATAAAAGAAACGAAGAGACAACAACCACTTGACTTTTGCCAACAAGTGCTAAAAACCAATGGGTGGTAAGGCGCCTCACAGATTCAAATTAGTCTCTTCCTTATTCTATTAGTAAGGGAGCAAATAGGCCTTATTTGTCAAATTAGTAATCTTTAAAACATTTAAAGATAAGTATATAATAATTATGATATAAAATTGATATTTGTAAGATTGGATATTGGAAATGGAAACATTTAGGTAATACAAAAATTAACCCAATATCAAAACAAAAAAGTTAGTACCTACCTAAGAATATGAATATGTATTGTTTTTTACCTTTGCTTATTTGAACTTTGAATGATGACTTAGGTACTTTTACACTAATTAAGTTTACTATAGGGTGGTTCTTAATTCGTAAAGAATGGCATAGTGATATTGTGCAGATAATGTTGAAAATCTTATCATTAAATTTTCGAAAATGTCTTCTTTGGATGCACTGGTTAATTTGCATGTTTCATCGTAAACATCCGACTGTAAAAAGTACTAGTTTTTGAAAAATAAAGATTATACGAAATAAGCAATAACATCAATAAGACGTAACGAACAAACTTGAACCTGCAGCAAAGACTTTTTTTAATCAGTAAAATTTATTTCCATCTTTTCAGGGATTTTTTTGTACTTAAATAGCATCTATTCTTCCAAAACTTTGGAAGTTCAAAGATGTTTGCTAAAGTTCGAGATTGACGCGAATGGAGAGGGAACTAATAAAATTTATCCTTCGAGCATTAATTTAATGATACGTTATTTTCATGTTTTGAAATCAGATTTTGAATGACCTCAGTCTGATTAAATATAGAAAACAACAAACGACACAAAACAGTGCATCACAAGTTGTTAAAAATGGCATGTGGTTGTGTGATAAATAAGTAAATAGCATAAACTATTTTAAAAATATTAGACAAACTATTTTATGTAAATTTTTTTCGAAAGTACGTACATTAAATCAGTTGTTCTTTATTAAACCAAAGGTCGAGTTATTGGTATAAAGTCGTCTGTATAAATTACAATTTTTTTAAAGCACCTATTGATATTTTTATAAAATCTTTTATATTAGCTATATATTATCTTTGTGTATATTAAATACAATTATCTATAATAAAAATCTTACTTTGTTGATAATAATAAAAATGGATAACAGTTCATTTTTAAGTCAATCTGATGGCACAGATTTATATCAGTTTTAATCTTATCTTTAGGTAAGAAATTTAGTTTTATGTTTTTGATTTAATGTAATTTGTATTGTGAACATTTAGTGTACAATTTTAAGGTTTGTTTTTGATTAAAATGTATACTTAAATAATTGTAAGTATTGTTAAATACTGTCACAATTGTTGTAAAATTACATTATTTACATAGGTATAAGAATGAAGCAATCTCACGTTTTTTGACCATAAAAATGAATCAGTTCTCTTGTAAAGTTTTCTTTGGTATATAGACAAAAAGTTCAATTTTAAATTGACCTATTTTTATTCGAGAATAGATATAACATAAAATTAAAATTTACAAAAAAAGAGGCTATCAGTGGAAAAAAACTTCAAATCGGCTCATTCGTTTACCAGCTATGAAGCTGTAATACAAATAATTAAAAAGAAATAGCCACTTCGTTCTGGTAAAGTGCTTGTAGATCTTCACGCATCCCTTATTTGTATCGGGGGTTAAAATGAAATTTGCAAATATTGTACAAAACAGAGACTATAAATTAAAACGCATTCAAATCTTTATCTTATTCTAATACAAAGATATCTGAGTTCACAAAAGGTTGTACAGTAATGCGTGTTGTATATTATTAGATTTTAAACTATAGTAATATATAAGAAAACCATATACCTAGCATACTCAATATAGCTGTTTTCTAAAAATTTAACTTAATTTAACTTAATTTTTCTCATTTATCTAGTGTTAAATAAAAAAAAGGTGTAAACTTGGTGTTAACGGGTCAAGAGATGATATAACTTTTAGTATAAAAATATTTCGAAAAACGGATTAACCGTAACCCTCCAGACTATTTCTTTTCGAAGTAAAACGCCTCAATCATCAAGTTTTGACTCCTTTATGACGAGACTGACGGACGTCCAGACCGACCACTTTCCGTAACACCCTTTTTTACTATACCTAGTTGTAGGGCTATACGCAAATTATCTAAATCGTCTTGTCGCCAATGGTTTTGTCTGAATGTTGCTTTCTTTTCAAGAGGTTTATTGATAATTGTTTGATTGTGTGATGTATTCCTCTAACACAAATCCCAGACGAATAACAATTACAATACACATGAATAATAGCATTCAGCATTTTTTCATTCATTCCATTCCTAATAGCAGCAAACTAATGTGTCTGGAACGTAAAATGTATTGAAATTAAATATTATAGTTCTGAATAATTAATCAAATCATGGAGCAGTTCTAATACAATTGAAAATATTAAGAAATAATATCCTAGCTTTTCCCTAGACTGTAAAATTGTATTGTAGATTTGTTTATGTATTTAATATTTTCAGTCGCCAAATATATTAAGTGGTGATTATTCAATCTTTGATTGTTCTTTTATTTGCATTTATGATCATTTAAGATAAACACTTAATGGTAGTTAGGGATGTTAATCTGATTACTTAATGTGATTTAGGTATCTCTTATTTACAAAGAAATGTAGTTAAAGCATTGTATAGTTAGTCTTTATACAATGGTTAAAGCATTAATAAATGTACCAAAATATTTAGAAAATACTTGCTTATCCAGCAAATTTCGTATCGCCTGACAGTAAAGGTTTTTTCATTTTCCGTTTCTTCAAATTTTTACGGGATTTCTTGTTTTTTTTTTCGTTTGATTTTATGATTTTATTACTGTTTTTTGTCGATTTTACGTTCGTAGTAGTTTGTAGTTTTTACGATTTTGACTTTTTTTAGTTGTTTTTGGAACGAAGTTCCCTTTCGGCGTTACGAACAGTTACGACTGACGCTAGGAAAAAAATTCATACCAAAATTTGTCACGACACGACACGACATACGCATGTTGTCTCTCTCTCTCTCTCTCTCTCTCTCATAATTTTTCATGATTTTTAATAATTATTTATCGTTATTGCCATTTTTCAGGGTATTCAATAATATTTTATGGTTTTACACGTTGTTTTAGGATTCTCTACAATTTTTCACAATTGTCAACAATTTTTTAACCAAAATTGTCAAGAATTTGTTACAATTTTCTACCATTTTTTACGTTTTTGGAGATTTCTGTATGACTTTTGACATTTTTTAACTATTTTCTACATTTTTCAAGATTATCAAGAATTTTTTATAGTTGTCAACAATTTTTCACGCTTTTTAACATTTATTTACGATTTTTGACATTTTTTCATTATTTCATCAATTAGTTACGATTTTCATTTTTCACGATTTGCAATGTTTTTTAAGATTTCCCAAGTAATTTTTCACGATTTTTAACATTTTATCGAGATTTTCTAACTGTCAAATAAGTTTCAGCAATTTTTTAAGATTATTAACGATTCTCACAATTTGCAATGTTTTTATTCTCGATTTTTAACATTTTTTCATATTTTCGTCAATTTTTCAAGAATTTCTTACAATTAATCACGTTTTTCAAGATTTCTTTACAATCTTCGACATGTTTTCACCATTTTCATTTGTTTTTTATTTTCAAGATTTTTTCAATTTTTTACGATTTTCAACAACTTTTCACGATTTTCAACGATTTTTCAAGATTCTCAACAAAACTCTTCTCGATTTTTATCGTTTTTTTAGTTGAGGTCCGCATTAAAATTTTCATAGAAAGCTGAGCAATTTTTAAATATTATCCATTCAGGGTGTGAATTCTAATAAACCATTAAAGACGTGTTCAATGAATTTCAATTTTTATAAAAATCGGTGCCGATTTAAAGATTTTTCCATATAAACCCTCATTTCAAACTTGTTCAATGAAATAGTTTGAAGAGTCTGAATTCCAATTTTTATAAAAATCGATGCCGATTTAAAGATTTTTCCATTTGACCCCTTCAGGGTTAAAATTTTTCAAAATCCTTTCGTAGTGTGTGATCACATTATGTAAATAATCAAACGCCCAAATTTCACGTTTTTACCATCAGTGGTTACGGCTGTGCGTGCGTCTATACCTCAGTCAGAGGGAACATCTCCTTTTATGTATACAGATTTGACAAACATTAGTATAAATACACATTTCTTCCTGCTTAAACAGAGCATCAAGGGATGAGAATATAAAATAAGACAATTTAATTTTCATAAAATCACATCAGCAATTTTTTCTGCCGTATTATCTACTAATGTAAATTTTATTATATTGATAAATTATTTTAAGTACCTACCTTATATGCTGTGATATTAGATAAATCCATTTTTAACCATAATTCACTTTTCAGAAAAATGTAGCTATAAACAACGTATAAAATACAGTCAGGAAGTAAAAGCGTGTTAATATTTTTAAAATATATATTTTTTTATTATTACTGACGCCATTTTCAAGTGAGCTTTCAGCCACCAAGCGAGATAAGGGGTAATTTTTATGGTCCTAAAAGATATTATAAGGGCTAATAGTTCTTAAGAATAAGGATAAGTTGGCGCCTTGGCATAAAACTTGTTATATTACGTAAACTGACAAAGTGAGAAGTGAGTCTGAACACCCTGTGTTATCGTGTTGAGAAAAATATTTCCATTACCGACGATGTTGGACATAATCCACGCTGCTACTTGAATTTAATTATTGCTGTTTAGTATAGTGTTCCTAAACTTTCAAGATAAGATCTTTCGAGATGTATATGTTATGTTTGTTAACAATACTTAAAAAGTGATTATTTTTTATTTGAATATACATTCTTAAAGGAGTAACGAAACTTTATTATTTCGGCATATGAAACAGATACCTTTGTCAAGGATATCGTTGTTGTATCTTGCTTAATTGTAGAGCAAGACCAGTTCAAATTTTTCAAGCTTTGCTTATGGGTCGTTTGAAAGAAAGAGTGAACGTAGAAAGAGCGACAGTTAGCTTATTATTATCACCACACTTCAGCGAGAAAAAGTGCACTCATACGTCAGTTTATCACTAGTCTTTTTACTCTTTTTTACTTCTTTTATTCGTTTTACTTAGGTTAATGCAATTTGATCAGTTATTAAAATCTGGTTAGAGATGTTCTCCTATTAATTCTATGTATTTATGTTTTTATGCAGTATTAAAAATTACTTATGTAAAGATGATTACAAAAATAACGCGACAGCTCCAGTAAAATTCGGCTACCTAGTTAAATCAATTCTAAACTAAATTGTAGATAGTGTTTATGGTATCGTTTTTTCTTAAACTGGTCATCAGAATCATATTATGGCGATAACATAAACAATCTTAAATAAATACAATGGATTTTAAACAAAAGTAAAATTAAAAAGCAATGTTCAAATGAAATGTAGGTTGCTTTAGTTACCGATCGGTTCCAGAGTTCACATTTTTTTCTTGGTGTATTTATTGAATATAGTTAAAGAAAATTTTAGTAATTGTTATGTGAATTCTTTATACAGGGTGCTATAAGAGTGTCACAAAAGTTTTAATAAATATGTACGCAATTTAATGATTTCGGAGATATGAAGTCTTTTGTGTTTTTGTATTATCTCTTTTTTCATCTCCAAAAACTTGATTCTATTATCAAATTCGACTGCTGTTTTATCTAGATATTATTTATAACTATTATTTAGTTGTTGGTGAACAATTTTACAAATTTTCTCCATGCCTGTTAACTGAATTGAATTAACTGATATGCATTTCATGTACGGTGGTGCTAATGGTAATGCGAGGGAAGCGCTACGTGTGTATGTAGACTCTTTCCCTAATCGCCACATACCTTCAGTTCGTGTGTTTGGAAGACTGCACCAAAACTTGCGTGATACAGGTACATTTGGGAATAATCCCGGGAGACCAAGGTCGGTGTCTGAAATAGAAGAAGAAATTCTGGCACGAATAGAGGAGAATCCAGAAACTAGTTAAGTAGCGTAGGTAGGAATTAAAACTCCTCTAGTTTGGAGGATACTTCACAAGCCGTACCATGTCCAACGAGTAAATCTGAATCCATTTCATCATCAAGCACGTTTGGAGTTTTGCTACTGGTTTCTAAGAAATGGTGCTGATGACCCCAATTTTATTGCAGACATTCTTTTTACTGATGAGGAAAGGTTTACACGAAGTGGAATTTATAATTTTCATAATTTGTATATATGTGCCGACGAAAATCCCCATAGTATTGTGGAATCCAGGCATCAAGTACGTTTCTCGTTGAAAATTTGGCTAGGTATTTTGGACGATCGGTTACTAGGTCCGATTGTACTACCTAACCAATTCACAAGAGGTGATTACTTAAACTTTTTGCATTGGGTGATCTTTTAGATGATATTCCTTTAATACAAAGAAATCAAATGTAGTTCCAGCACGATGGAGCTCCGGCCCATTTTTCAATTGTCGTAAGAGAGCATTTAGACGGATCTTTTGAAGAAAGATGGATAGGAAAGGGTGAACCTGTACCATTGCAAGGTCGCTTTATTTAAACCCCCTTGACTTTTTATTTTGGGGACACTTAAAAAATTTCTTAGATATGTCATCGAATCCTGGCAAATGAAGTTATTTTGCAAAGAGTTCGACATTCACTGCAGTGGAGATGTCGTAGTTGCATTAAAATGGAGCGAAGGCGTTTGAAAATCTTATTTGACTCTACATACGTTTATTATTATTTTTTTCTTATTTTTATGCACAACTATGAGAAATAACTGCCCATATACAAACGATTTTAAGTATTTCTCCAATATACACTACTGGACAATTGACAGAACCAGTGGCTTTAAACGAGAAAATACAAAAAAAAAATCTAATTCAGAAATGGCTATTAGAATATATTTCTTCTCTTATATGGTTTACCTTCTCCTCGTATGTTGCGTAACAGTACCAATACAGACACTTCAATGTACCTCATAGTATTATCAATAGGGCCTTACAGCGTCAATATACCGGTTTCGTACGTTCGGAAGCTTGAAATAACATACGAAAAAACACGCCAAGACCCATTACTTTTAAATTACTGCAGTCGTAATCCGAATTACAGTGCTACCACACCAATAACGCCTTACGTGCTGCTACAAGTGTTTTTATTTCCGCTCGTACAGTTAAGGGACGATTAGGGAATACAATTTAAG
Organism: Altica lythri; assembly: GCA_964028335.1. Classification (NCBI taxonomy): domain Eukaryota; kingdom Metazoa; phylum Arthropoda; class Insecta; order Coleoptera; family Chrysomelidae; genus Altica; species Altica lythri. Next base: position 33,264,566 of record OZ034804.1, on the reverse strand, counting down.
AACCAAGAGATGTGCTAGATGCACAGGATTAAATCAAGACCAAAGGGTAGCTCTTAGACAGATGGGCTCAACAGGTTCAATCTAAACCTATCAATCAGCACGTAAGAGGTTTTGATTACAGAAACCGTGCTTCAAATATTGCTGTTGGTGGAGACAGCTTTATAATGGCCACACAGAGATTGTTATTTTTATTCTTCCACTTCCAGCAGTGTTTAGTTGTTTTATAAGAAAGTTGTTCCCAAAATATATCTTCACCTAGTTAAAATTGTGTCGAAACCAATAACAGCAACAAAAATTCAAGGCATTTAAAGTTAAATTAGTTAAACGAACATTCTCTCTGAACTCGAAACTTCTTTCATTGTGAGTTAGTATTAATGTTTTTAAACAAATGTTGCAAACAAATTTTAAACATCTTTTATACATTTTTTTTGGCAATGTACTATTTCTATAAAAGGATGTGTAGGAATTATCTGACCCGTTCGCTTGGCCGCATTACCTGTGTGACCATTTACTTAATGAGATTTTTATTGCGAGAATAAAAATTGTTTTTTCCTTTACTTAAAGATAAGATTATTGTATTTCTCAGGAATAAGCAATCTATATAATCCTAACAATTACTGTAAACAATATTTGTGAGTGTTCCCAGACGTCCAATTAAAACTAAGAAATACCACCTAATTACCTAATACTAAGAATTCTTGTCTCTTGAATAGTTGCTGAAAAAAAAAAAAAGAAATTTCCCTTGTATTTTAACATTTTTATCTACAATTGATTCTATACCAGGGTTGTCTTGTTAGTTTTGCATATAGTCATAAAGACAAAAAATATATAGACATTTGTTGCTTTTCAAAATAAGTCCCACCAAGATCTATACACTTTTGCATACGTTTAAACCAATTGGTAAAATAGTTATTCCAGTCTTCAGTTGACACCTACAAAATCGCTGTTTTAAAAGCATCGTTGGCTTCTTTTGGCGATTGGAATCGCTGTTTACGCATTGTTACTCTTATTCTTCTTGATCCATTGGAACGCGAAGAAGTGGCTGGGACTTGCATCGGGACTATACGATAAATGGTCTTAACAATTTGAGGTTTTGAAGCTCTAAAAACTCGATTGTCTTTTGGGTAGTGTAAGCACTTGTATTGTCTTGATGTAGATTGATTCACCGTTGTGTTGCTTTGTCGGAGTTTTGCGATAACTTCTGGTACACAAACGTTTATATACCAATCGGAAGCAACCGTTCTTGGATCTTCTAAAGCAACTGATTTTGACACAAAAGTTGCGACCATTTTCGTGGACACCCTTTCAGAACGGATCACTTTTATTTGTTTTTTCCCATCGTGGAACACCCATACAGCAGATTTGCATTTATTTTTCGGTAGGTTGGAGTAAATCAAAGATTCATCGCCACTAAAAATACTACAAACGTATTTTGTTTGTTTTTACCAATTGATGCAAACGTTTACAAAGGAAAACCAACTTCGTTATACCAAGTTCTTCATGTAGGATCGTTTGGATCAAGGTCTTTGAAATGCCCAAAGATGCCTCTATGTCCCGGTATGTTACACGGCGGTCATCAGTAATTAACTGACGAATCGCATCAATGTTTTGCTGTGTGACTGCTGTTTTGGGTGAACCTGGATTCGTTGCTGAGACTGCAGCGACCAAGTTGAAATTCGCAATACCAACGGGAAATAATTGACTGGTATGGTGCTTCATTCCCAAACACAGAGAGCATTTCAACGAGACTAATTAATTTCAAAAATTTACTGTACCTACACGACTTGTTATATCGCAATAAAACTATGGATTTATATCAACCAAAGATTGAGGTTGGATTTGTGTCTGAAGGTTCTATTGGTGGCGTCTTCTTAGCGGCTATATGTAACATTAAAATAGACAACCCTCGTATACGTAGATGGTACTTTTCAGTAATGCGCCAAATACTTTCACAAACCACGGTTTTAAATATGAACATTACATGCCATTAGTTTTTTGCCTTTTGCCAGATAACAAAACGAACCTTTGCTCGAACTTTTCGAACAATAAAAGAAAAATGGTCTCAACTTAAGTTACAGTTTTCGCCAAATACAGTTGTAATCGATTTTGAAAACAGTATACATAAATCAGTTTGGAAGAAAATAAAAATCGTGGTATACTTACAGATTTCACTTAGGATGGGGTTGGCTTAGTAAAATACAACATCTTTAATAATACAATATAAGGATTCTAACTCGGAAGTTGGTAATTTTTTAAAACTTTTTTTTTTGGTTATCTTTATGAAAACCAGAAGTGGTTGAGCACTTTTTCTGGTCCTGTCTATGCCAGACAACGAAGGAGTAAAAAAATGTCCGATTATAATGTTCAAAATTACATTGATAGTGAAGGTCTTTTTCCTTCCTAAACAACTCCTGCGGGTTGCCACCGAGCTGATAAGATAATTTTTGCATATGCTAAATCACTAATAAAATTACTTAAATTATAAAATGAGAATTATTTATACCTTAGTCAAATTAAAAATAGGAATCTATAAATAACCCATAAAGTAATCCATTAATACCTAAAGTAGAAAGTTGGTGGTTCAACTGAGTAAATATTCTTTTATACCTGAATTAGTGGTAAAATTCGGTAACTGCCTTAAAATCATTTATAAAATATCCTAAATTATAAAATAAGAATTATTTATACCTTAGTCAAATTAAAAATAGAAATTTTTAAATAACCCATAATCCTTTAATCTCTGAAGTAGAAACTTGACGGCCCAACTAAGTAAAAATTCTTTTATACCTTAATTGGCGGTGAAACTCGGTAAATGCCCTCCTGCGATTCTTTTATTTTGGGCTAAATGCAGAATTTTACAATTCAGATTCTATAGTATTTTTATTTTTATAGATATATATTGGTTAGTTTTTAAACGGAAACTTGCATTAAAATTTACACCCTAAATAAATGAATTAAAAAAGATCGACTTCAGCAAAAAGAAAAAACTTAAATATATTAAACGTAATAAAACACTTAAAAAGGTTTAAATTTCCACTATATTAACAAATTTGCATGACGCACGTTTCGACACACAGTGTCTTTGTCAAATGCTGTGGTACAACGGTACAACTATTCTAAATGATACAAAACAATTATGTAAAATGTAAAAAGATGGATAATAATATGCCAAAATTTTATTTTAGGGTGAATTTAGGTGAAAAGGTTTAATAGTGGGAAATTTCCAAAATCTGTTTGTTCATTTAATAGCAATTGTGTTACTTTTCTTTTATTAATTTCCATTATTTCTAAGAAGTTTAATTTTTTAGATTTATTTTCGGAATGTAATATTTTAAAATTATCATCAAATGTATGCATGTTTTCTATGAGGTGATTTGCATAGTGTGAGTCACTCTTTCTATATAAAAAACTTCTCTTATGTTCTTTTATACGTGTATCGAAAGACCTTCCTGTTTGTCCTACGTAGATTTTGTTGCATGAACCACAATTTAGAAGATAAACACCTGATTTATTTTTGAAGTTTGTTTTAGCTTTATTATATGAAAATATGTATACCTTAATGCCTTACTTCAAATTGCTGGCTGCACATGGCCGAGTTGACAAACTCCGGAGACAAGCATACCTATATGTTCAAACAAAATTAGCCTAACACCGGAAGAAGTCATTTAAAAATTGCAAATAAAAAAAATTGAATACATGGTACTGCACTAATCACTATATAAGGACGGGAAAATCTAATTTTGCAATAGGATTTTCAAGAAATCTGTGTTACTCGATTAAAGGATTAACTCAGGTAGTCGAACGAAACTCTATTTCAGTTCTCTTAATCATAATCACTAACAAATAGAAAGTTTTAATCTTTTTGTAATAGAGTGTAATGGGTATTCTTACAGGTGTAAAATATACCATAAATTGACTATTCATTGATAATGTCTGTAGCAAAATTCTGAAAAGTACTGGTGGTCCAATGACAAAAGGCCTTAATTCTAGATTTATAAAATCAAATAAAGAATATTACTGTGTTTGACGAATATAGGATCTAACAGGGTAACAGTTTGCTTATCTAATGCTAAAAAAGTGTGCTGTAGAAGATATAGAACAAACATTAAAAGCAGTCGCAATCAGTTTATTAAACAAATATTATGATCCATGCGGATGTTGGGACAACAGATAAAAAAACTAAAATAGTACCATTCTTCACGCATTGTTTTCAAATAAAAAACAAGCAATTTTTGAAGTTATACTTCTATTCATGCACTCGGTGGAAAAGATTTGTGTACAGTTAAATGGGAAAAATCATTACATATGTATTGGTGTGAGTAAGAGAGAGACACTTATAAGGTATATTGGTTGGTAAATACAAAGATGAAATATTTATTACATGTTATTAGTCATAACTATAAGTCCTTTGAATACCGTTCAAGATTCAGTACATTGAAAAGGGATAGATATACAAAAAACAGTCTGAACTAATGTATGAATATTATAGTGACGGACCACATGATTATTTGACAGATTATTTTATAATTCTGTCACGTAAGTTAACATATTAAGTTTAGTATTTTATATTAAAAATAATATTCAGTAATGAGTATTGTATTGTAGTCTAAAATACCGTCACATGGTTGCAGTATATCCTGCACTATGCTTTTGAGGTTGTTGGCTACATAAACAGAGTTTTTACGAATAGTCGAGGAAATAAAGCACCAAAACCTCCGAATTTTGTAAAGTAAGATGGATCGGAATGCGATTCGTTAAAGTATCAGGAAATTTGTCGCTATATTTTATAATGTAAAAATGGAAATTGCATTTCTGCATTCGAAAAGTATATTCCGAACAGACAATGGAGAGAAAACTTACAACTCGGTAAGTATTGCTGAAAATGGGTTCAATTTATATACTCGGGGTTTTTGGAGTCGCTGAACACGAATATTACGATTCCGAAAGTCTCCGCGGCACTTGGTGTCTAGGGTATTTACCTCTTCTCCTGGGTTTTTATGTAAATTCTGTACGAAATCAGTGCACACTTGGTACTCGGTGGTTTTTTGAGTCGCTAAATACGATTATAATAATGGCGATGGTCTTCGAAACACCTGGTGCATAAGACGGACCTCGTCTCCAGGAATTTTATGCAAATTCGATACAAAAAGAGTGTGTACACGGTACCAGGAGGTTTTTGGGGTCGCTTACCACGAATATCATATAATGAGTTTGCTAAATCATTCGCATACAAATTTATGAATCCATGCGGGCAGTCCCACTGACTGCCACACTAGTTTTTTGTGTCTTAAAATTAAATTTAGATTCCATCCTAAACATATTAAAAGTGATTTTGCTTGTCAGTATTTTTATTTCAATCAGTGGCTCTGGAGGATTTAGTTATATTCGACCTTTGAGATAACTTTTATGAGATTTTAAAATTGAGAAATTATTTAAACAGCCTAATTTTGGTAAATCGTAGATGATTCTATTTTTTTGCTTTAGTCGAAATATCATTATAAATGCGGACACTTGAAAATTTGGGCAACATTTTTTTTGAGCTATTTGTGAAAAAAATAAGAAACAACCTTTTTTCCTCCTATATCCCGGCAGCTATGCATTCTAGAAAAATTTTATGACGACAAAAAGTTTTGTAATTAAATTTCCTACAAGAGGGAATTCATTTCAAATTGAAAAAAAAATTATTATTATTATTATTATTATTACAAAATTAGTAATGGGTCAAATGCTTCAATAATCTTTTTGAGGTATTTAAAAGCCACTTCAACTTCGTCGAAAAGGAAAGTCTAGTTAGGGAATAATATTTGTACAATTTTAAGCTTATAACAAATAGAATAACTTATTCTTTTAAATGAAGTAATACTATAAAATACTATAGTTTTTCCAATTTGGGCAACACTTTATATTGTAGTTTCAATTTAATTTTCTTAATATTCTGACCATATAATTATATATAATAATAATTATTATTTAATGAAATTAATGTAACGAAGTAGCGGCTAGTTTCGGTTCCACTGAGCCATCTTCAGTTATTCTATTTGTTTATTAGCTTAAAATGGTACAAATTCCTATTCAATAAATTTCAATGATTCAAATTTTATTTGAAAGATTTAATGCTCTTCTATATGTAAAAAAAATCTAGTATTTAAAAGCATTTTTTGTTGGTTGCATTATTTTGAAAATACTTTTTTTTTAAATTTTAGATTGCAAAATTATTTTGTAAAAACTACGTATCGATTGTGCTGAAATTTTGTGTAGTGTTTTTTTATATTAGAAAGATTTTCTGGGTGAAAAAGATGATTGAAAAAACATACATTTTCCACCGATTTTTTTAATGGTTTGTGCTAATTTTGCAATGATTATTTTTTTCACCTTTCAAAATATCACAATTTTGTGATTTCGTCCAATGAAAACGCTTAATCTTCAATGTTTTATGCTAAATCTAGCCAATCATTCCGGTTTATATTGATTATTTTTTTCACCTGTCAAAATATCACAATTTTGTGATTTCGTCCAATGAAAACGCTTATCATTCCGGTTTATATTGATAAAACCACTAGCGGTTTTACTAGTATTGATAAAATTATAGAACTGTCAAAAATTCAATAACAATATTGAACAATCAATTTTCTTGTTTATAAGTACCTTACTATAAATCAACATTCATTTATATTATCTAAATATTCTGAAATATAGTTTGTTATTATTATTATCACAATTCAATTCATCTAAACGATAATGAAAAATCAAATATTTAGGTACTTTAAAACTAACCTGCTTTCTGGTTCTGCATGCATTTAAAACTTTTATATGCCTACAGGCAAATGTGGTCTTGTAGGTAAACTTTAAATAGATATACCTAATAATTTTTATTTTGGTAATTTTCTCTTTAATAATATAATTGTATAAATAGGTATAAAAATAAATATTTATTCAAATTATAACCCTGTTTTACCGACGCTCACGAGAACTGACAACTGTCAATACTATCTAGTGTACAGGATAAGTTAATAGGAGGGATAACGGCATTTCGTTTGTATTAATTATGAAATATATATTGTTCTAGGAAGTTTTTTAAATAAAGTAGTTTTTGTACAGAATGGTTCAAAAAATAATCTTCTCAAATACCACTTGTCCTGTCCTGTAATATTTTACTAGATAAATTTTTATTTTCCAGACCCAAACTTTTTTATTTTAGGCAAAACTACTCAAACAAACTGAATATGATAAAATCACTCGTCCTACGGACATTTCAGTTTGTTTTCGTATTTTTGCCAAATAAAAAAGTTTTCGTGGAAACTAAAAATTTATCGATAAAATTTTAAGGACTCGTGGTATTACCTTTGATTATAATTTTTTCATATTGCAATCAATTCTATCTTGTAGCAAAAGTTCTGTCATTTTATTTATTTTTTCTAAAATGCATAGAATGCATAGAAAAATAAGAGTTTTGCTTATTTTTTACACAAATTGTTTATCAAAAAATTTAGCTTACATTTTCTAGTGTCCGCTTAGTGAAATTATCATTTATAATGATATTTCGAAGCGATTAAAACAAAAAATAATTATCATATACGATTTACCCAATCGAAAACATATATTAATTAAGTAGAATTTGAAAAATGGTGACATCACACAGAACTCAAACCTGCAATCTTTACCTATAGCCTCAAAAATTTTAGCCACAGATGCATTAGTAGTTTTTCGGTTGTTTGATCGTCTTGATTCAACTCATGTCACATATGACACGTACTTAATTGCTCCTTAAACACACGTTTGTATGACGTTAATGAGAGAGATTATTTTTAACTTCCCGCTAAAAAAATTATTATTTTTTTTTTAAATCGGGAAGTTATCGGTTTTACCCCGTTTTTCGAAAATCGAGTTTTCATCGGATCTCAACGTTTTGAGGTATTTGGAACCTCCCCTGACTATTTTTAAGAGGGTGTCTGTATGTCTGTATGTATGTGTGGATGTTTGTGTGTATGTGGATGTATGTAAACACCTTATAACTTTTGAACGGCTTGACTGTTCGGAATGAAATAAAAAGCGTTCCAAAGAGTTCCATCTAACTTAGATTCCTTGTAAGATTAAACCGATTCGAACTGGTAGATTTCGAGAAATTTTAAAATAACCGAAAAAAACAATTGGTAAAAATGATGTTTTTTGGGCATATCTTTTTGACCATTACATCGATCAATTTCATAAACTAATCAGATCTCAAGCTTAAAAAACCACGTCGAATGCCGTTTTGCAAATTAAAATCGGTTGATTCGTTCGTGAGATATCGTTGTCGAAAAATGTCAAAAAAAGTGTTTTTTTCAACAACTTAGAGATTTTTTGACTAATCGATTTTCCACTCCCGGTAACGTTTTTAGGTCTCAAAAAACTGCGTCGAATGCCATCTTGAACATCAAAATCGAATAACGCGTTAAAAAGTTATGGCTTTTTAAACATTTCAAAAAAAGTCAAAAACGTTAAAATACGTCACGTTAATATAGCTTTGCGGTTAAAACTAGCGGGAAGTTGCAAGGATGGCCTTCAAGGTCAACGTTATTTAGCAACTAGTGCTTACTTCTTAAAGGCAATCTAAACTAACACTAAGAACTATAGCTAAAAACTAAAACTAAAGTACATCTGACTGGCTTAAGTGATGAATCTGACTGGTAAGTCGTCAGGCTTAAACCGTTTTTGTCTACGTGGTACGTCGTTGTTTTCAAATAACAGTTTCGCGCGAAAATTAGAGTGTACACTTATTTTATCGCGATATTTGACACGGTAACTTGTTATCGTATCCTTGACTGAAGGCACTTGGACTTTTTATTTTTTGCACTTGGACTCTTGGAGATCTTTTTCTATGGAGACGGATGTCACATACCATGGGGCGTTCACTATGGATCTTAACACTTTATTCTGGAATCGTTGAAGGATGGCGATGTTGGAGTTGCTAGCGGAGCCCCATAACTGGATGCCGGTTTCAGAATAGCTTTGTAGATAAGTAGTTTGTTGTATATTGTTAACTTAGAGTTTTGACTAATGAGCCAGTACATTTGTTTATATTTGAGGCCAAGATGCCAAGTTGTTTCCTTTTGGTGAATATGTGCTTTTACTGCTTTTGCCAGGTCAGACGTCTCTCGAGGTAAATACTAAGTTATTTTGTGTCATTTGCCTTAGTTAACTGCTTACCATTGAGGGTTACTTTTGGACATCTCCGCGTTTCATTGTGAAGGTTGCGTGTGTTGATTTTGTCTCGTTAGCTTTAATTCTCCATTTTTTTTAGCAAGATTTCAATTTTGTTTGGGTTTGCCTGCAGATATTCTGATGCCTTTGTAGGACTAGAATTCATGGCCAGGATAGCGGTATTGTCTGCGAAAGTGGCGACTTCTGTATGTTTGGTTGGTGGAAAGTCTTCTGTGTAGAATAATTATAGGACAGGACCCAATACGCTTCCTCGCGGTACGACTGCTTTGATGGGATGCATTTGGGTGTATTCATCTTGTTGTTTTACTATCTGTAGTATCTGCCTGTTAGATAGGATTTTGGGAATGAAAAGAAAGGTTGTGGGAAGTGTTTCTTCAATTTGTAAAGTAGGCCATCGTGCCAAATTCTATCGAAGGCTTGGCTCACGTTTAGAAAGGCTGCTGAGAGGTAGGATTTTCGTTCAAATGTGCTGGATATGCTTTTAACTATTCTGTAGACTTGTTCAATTGTCACATGCTTTATCCTAAACCCGAATTGGTGGTCTGGGATAATATGATTTTTTTCTAGGAGTGGAATGAGTCGTTTCAGTTGGAGTTTCTCAAAGACCTTCGATAGAATCGGCAGCAGACTTATTTGTTCCCTGTCTTATTTTTTTATTCGGTTAGGAGACCGGAAACATTGATTTCGGTAAACCAAACATTTTGAGATAAAAACATTATACATACATGTGCTTAATAAAGATACGATAAAGAATTAGAGGCATTACCAGCTATAGTTAAGGATTGTCCTGCCAAATATGACATTTATTCAATTTCAAAAATTGTCCTGATTCGGCTTTTGTAGTTATAAATGTAGTGAACTTCCCTCAAAAAGTAAAATACCCCAAAAAAAGCAATAAATAGAATTTTTTTTCTTTAAAATAAATAGAAATCTAACTTAAGTTGAGATCATTTATCTTTTATTGTTCGAAAATACGAGCACAGGTATCTGTTTTCTTATCTGGCAAAAGTCAAAAACCGTGGATAGTAAAAGGTTGAAAGAAGTATTTGGAGCAATATTGAAAAGTATCCCATTATCATTATATGTATAACATCATATAACATCAACTGTAGATAAAATTTTTATATTACAAGTGAAATTTCATTTTCTTCATCAACTGAGCACAAGAATTTTTTATTTAAATTGTTTTCACTTTATACCTATATCCGATCTAAGTTTCCAGTAAAGATTTTCTGTTTATAGGAAGGACTGTTTTCCTCTAACAATATGTAAAACAAAAATTTGATGGTAAATTTTTACAGAATTGAAAAATATTGCAACAATGGTTACTCTATTTTAACTCCAGATGAATTAGTTTTAAAGGTTTTACACTTAGATCATCAGTTTCTTTCGTTTTACTTGATGGTATTACAAAATAATTAAATTTTTCTATAAACTTTACCACATACATTAGTATTTGCTCTTGCAAACTTGAAACCATCTATCAGACTAAGTAAAGCAACTTTTTTACTTAACATTATTTTCACCTCCATATCTTTATCAACAAAAAACTGCCCCATCAAATAAGTATTTTTTGTAAAGAATATTATTAGCATTCGGTCTACCTTATTAATATTCTCATACTACTTTTAAGGGACAAGAATTATTTATAGGTGTTATTACTTAGTTTTGATCGGTCGTCTTGTTTACTGTAATTGTTAGGATTAAATAGATAAAAATTTTCGGAGCAATGCAATAATCCCATATTTAAGTAAATAAAATAAACAATAAAATGATCAATAAGTATATGGTCACAGGTAAAATCTCTGTCATATTTTTGGAAATATTCACGGAAAACCGTTTTTCGGGGTCTTTTGGGGCCTTTTGGGGCCATTTTCTCCCCCGTCGCACGCGCTTTTCATGCATACTCAGTCTCATTTTCAATGAGGTACCAAATGTCACATTCAACCAAAAAATGAAATGGTAACTAGTTTTTGTAAGCTTGGCCCCTTTATTTACTGGACTATCACTACCAGCAGCACTCATGGCCTCAACGGAACAGTTTCAAATCGGCCAACATAATGTCTAAAGTAAACCAATTGTGGAGACTGATCGGGTTTTAAATTCTCCATTGCACATAAAATTAGCTCTCATGAAGCCGTTCGTGAAGGCTCTTCCTTAAGACTCTGAGGTCTTTCAATATTTAATCATTTTTCCCAAAACTATCAGAGGCAAAAATTAAAGCTGGTATTTATGTCGGTCCTCAAATAAAAAAAGAATAATGGGTAGTGGCAAATTTCTACAGCTGCTGAGTATCCGTAAAAATAAGTGAGGCTGAGCCTTAAAGTAGTCATCCATGGCTTCCTTGGAAACACGAAGGCTGCGAATTACAAAGAGCTTGTTTGTAATATGCTTGATAGCTTCGTTTTTTTGACATCATTTTTGTATCTATGACAATTTTTATAGAATAACTCATTTTTTTTAAACTTTAAAGGATGAGGCAATATATCAGGACTATACACCAAAATATCATTAGTTTAGTGTATCAAGAAAAAAATATTCTCATCTTAATAATAAAGTAAAATATTAACATTTATGTTTAAATTGTTTAAGGTCATTACCGTACATTTAAACTGTTTAAGGACATTAGCGTACGTCCAAAAAATATAATAATAATGTTAATATTTTTTGTAAATATGTTGCAGATTTATCGTTTTGTTTTATTATTAAATATTTTATAAGTTTAACAAAACATTAAAATTATGTGGTTTTAAGAAAGTCTAGCAACAAGGTACAATATATATATATATATTTCAATATCTCGAAAAATGCATTAACCTTTTAATGATCCCGCGCAAACACGCTTATTCCTAACTATGTATATGTCGTAGGCAATCGCCGTAATCAGTCATTCCCGAAAAAGACTTATTGGATGTCAGTGTGATGTTGATATTTCGAAGAGTTTGCAAATGTTGGGAAGGGATTTTCACATTTTGTAAAGTGATGGAAATGGGTAATCGAAGGCTTATTGGATATGGGTTTTATGTTTGGTTACGAAAGAGTTAGAAATTTTAAACTTTTGGGAAGGGATGGAATTATCAAGTAACTGAACACTTTTTGGCTGTGCTTTCTTTGATTTTAATTATTTGCCAATACATATGAAGTATTAACATAATATTGGCAAATTTTGTCAGCAGTTCGCCAACAGTTGGAATACTTCGCCAATGACGGGCCGACTGAAGTGTGTTTGCTGGGGAGTGGAGTAATTTTTTTAGTTATTTATTGTTTATATGATAAACTTAAATAAAAAATATAATATTTCAAAGACTTGAATGGATTATAGAAAAACATGTAAATAGATTATAACTAGGAATCTTTTTTTAGCTTAACTTTTGGAACATTTTTTAGCCATTTGAACACAAAAAAGTAAAACCTAAGTTTTAGCAAATTATTTTTTAGAGATATTATTTATGGAAGTAAATTAAAGCATTTACATATAATTGTTTTTGTTTTGTTTTAATTATCACCTCATCGATGACTAGGTTGACTGGACTATATTACATCGGAATGATCCGGCCCTACATTTGTTTATATAATAGGTTAGGTTGTCCTTTCCTCACTCATTTCATCGTAATCCCACAGTTTTTGGCTTCTTTATTGTCCAGAAAATATTGATTCACTTTCTCATAAAATGTACTTTTATGGCTATCCATTTTACTGCATAAAATGATGAAAAAAACACTACTTTTAAGCCAGCACTAACTTCATGATTCTGAATTGACTAAACATGCATGCGGCTATCGCTGTAAAATTCGATCATTCGTGCGGTTACACCGTTTGCCTAAATGTTTAAACGTCAGTCCCTGAAATGACGGATAATTTCCGTCAAACAGCGTAATAAAATGATTCTATTACGGCGATTGCCGGCAGTACCTGTAATGACGGATTACGGCGATTGCCTACGACATATACATTTGATAGAGATAAAAACTGTAGGTACATGTAATGATAATCTATTATACAACAGTTACCATAATGCAAAATCGAATGACCGAGGAGTATGATTGGACAGAAAATACGTATAAAAACATGAATTTCTTAAAAAAAATATATTTAACATCAATTTGAAACTTTTTTTTTTTGAAAAAAGCGCTATAAAAAATCTACTCAAATAGACAAAGAGGAAATTATTTGTTGGAGGAGGTTATGTTTAACGTAACTTTGAAACAAGAAGAAAGGACAAAATAATTTTTTATTTGTATAAAACATGAATAAAAGAAGGTTGGTCATTTACAAATTGACTATAAATATAGATAGTAATATCACTAATATCTACAGATTTTAAATTATAATTATATGAAAATTGTATATCGAAGACTTAGGTAAGTACCTATGTTATTAGACACTCTGTCAAAACTATAAGCACAAATGACTTTTTAAATGATTATTACGGAAATGACTAGTGACACACAGACAAACTTCAGCTAATCGAAAGTATCGACATGAATCACGAAAATACAAAATCAAGAAGAAATTCTGGATTTAAGAAACTTTTGAACAAACCATAATCGTTTATGGCAACTTTTCATTAGATCAGGTTTAAAATGTATCTAAATTTGTTTTCCTAGTGTATTCTCCGATTATAAACGAATAATTTAAATTTTGTTAAATATATCTAAGTTAATTCTTTGCTGAGATATAGCAGTTTTAAACGACATAGATATTTATGCGCGCGAGCAAAGCACGGCGGGAGCGCATTTGTTCGAGTTGTGAGCTGCTAAGCTCCTCTTTTATATAATCTAACAAATTTGATCTAACAAATGCGCTCCCGCCGTGCTTTGCTAGCACGCATACTTATATCAATGTGATTTTTTGCCTAAAAATGCAAAAATGACAAAAAAGGGCAAAATCGACTCAGAATGCGTTAAATCGACAGAAAAGTGCTTGTTTTAGGGTGTTTTGGCATTGTGAACTCAAAATGACCAAAAATGAAAATTTTGACATTAAAATGTAAAAATGATAAAAAAAACGCAAAGTCGACAGAAAAGTACTAGTTTTGTGGTGTTATTGCATTTTGAACTCGAAATGACTAAAATTGAAATTTATGATCAATTATTTTTTGCTTTTACAAAATACAAGAAAATAATGGAACCTATTTTTAACAATACAGTATTACTCCTTATTTAAGTAAATACGTTAGACACGTTATGCATTTAATGTAGATCAAAATTGCTTCTTACACTATAGGAAAAAAATGAATAGCTAATGAGTTATCGCAAAATTAAAATTTCTGTACGAGAAATATTGTCGAAGCGTATATAGCTCATACCTTGCGATGCCGGGACGGGTTGCTAGTTTTAGATAAAACAAGAACCAAAAAACAACAAAAACACACTTTAAAAGCACATCGGACAGAAAACTAAAAATAATTTTTAGTTCGATGTTCTTTAACAGCGTGTTTTTTGTTTTTTTAATTAAAAATGTAGTGAAAAATTTTTGACCTGTGCCATAGCCCGCTTGGCCAACGAACGCACTGAAACTCAAGGGAGAGTTACATACCTACAAACAAACAAACAAGTGAAGCTGATAAAAACGTAATAAAACCACTCCATTTATAGATTGCAGCCCGATCAACTATACCGAAAATTTTACTCAGAATAACATTTTAAGGAGTTCGAAGAAAAGTTAAAAAATTAAAAACATAAATGAAACTACGTGCAGCATTTGCTTTTATATTAAGTCATTTCCGTTAAATAAATTTTGAAGGTTATCAGTAATTGTGATATATAAAGTACCTATGTTATAAATAATAACATAAAATTACCTATATCGCAAAAAACAATGTAATTAAAAAATTTATATAGTTTCTTTCAAATAGCCTTAATTTAACCGACTTCAGTTTTATTTAAAAGTTTACAAACTTTAAAATTTGGTAATTTAAGTTCTTGTTTACATATACATATATTTCGGTAATGAATAAATCCATTATCGACATAATTTTGAAACCTGGCCATGAATTTATAATTACTAAATGTTTCACTAGTAGGTTGGCAACCTGTTGTATATTGTCATTAGTAGTTTGTTTCAATGATTTTTTTTTATTATACTCATACTCAGTATGGTTTGTACTTAGTAGCTTATGTTTCGTCTTACAAAATGATATGTGAGTAACGTGAGATTTTATTGTTTACAAGGTAAACTTTTTTATTCATACATTCTTACTTACATTGAGATATATTGTTACTATTGTTAGTCATATCTCTTGTTGCAAATGTTCTTTGTTTCTTCAAGGTTTTAAATACAGGGTGATTCATTAAGGATGTCGATTCTCTACAAATAGTTCTACCTAACCAGATTCTGGGTACCTTAATTTTAAACATGGATTTTGATTTTCGCAATAATTTCTTGTTTTTACAATTTCCATTTGAAAATTGGCAATTTTACGTTATTTAGCAAATTTATGAATCCAGGCGCGTGCATAGAAGTATAACTTCTGCAGGCAGTCCCACTGACTGTTTTTTGATAACGCGAATTTTCATCTGGCCTTCATGATCAGTTTCAGCTAATGGTCGAAACATTTCAATTTCGAGAAGCGTCTCGAAATCCTGAGCATGAGTATTAGCAGTAGATGAACTATGCTTTCCACTTCGAATAGCGATGTATTTTGGTCCAGAATATACAACTGCTTGCGGTTGTCCTAGCATTAGAAAAAGTGTTTGCTTATTTGTCTTAGTTACGTCAATAGGGACTCGGGCTTTATCCGATATAAAAAATACTTGATCTGGTCCAAGTATGGATGCTATGTTCTCTTGTGCTAAGTGGCTCTTGTGGTGACCAGTTAAATCCATGAGCTTAATAGGGACTATCGATATATGTATTCGTTTCTCTGAAGAATTAGATTTTCTAGGAATCAAACGAAAATGATTTCGTCACTCACCTTGGAAAGAAAATTTAGTAGATGAACCATCCACCTAATTTTTTGCGCCCTTACTACCGCTTTTATACTGGGCTCATTATACAAATCTCCTAACTCATGATTTGTTCTTCTCTCCCATTCTCCGTTGACTTGTTTCCCCCCAAATATTTTTCTTAACACCTTCCTTTTCCATACCTGTAACTGTTTAATATCTGCCTTTCTAACTATCCATGTTTCACAGTTGTACGTAACTATTGGCCTTATTATAGTTTTATAAAGATGTATTTTCAGCTACCTTGAGTTTGGATTTTAACAGATGATTCATGCTGTAAAGACATTTATTTCCCTTATTTATTCTTACTGTTATTTCTTCTTTAACATTTGACACTCTTGTAAAAATCGTTCCTAAATAAGTGAATTTCTCAACTTCTTCAAATTTGTAGTTCTTCCCATTTCTTGTTGTTATATTTAGTATATTGCCTTTCGAGAAATTTTTATGTGTCATCCGTGTCATATATTTAGTTTATTTCTAGACCCATCGTTTTCGCCACTTCCTCCATTGCTTGTACAATCCTTTGCAACTCTTTCTTGCTTCTACTTAAAAAGACAATATCGTCAGCCAAAGCCATACATTAATGTTTTCTATTATAGAGTATACCTACCATTTCTATTTACATTTGCCTCTCTGATTATTTTTTCTAGAACAAAGTTAAAAAGTAATGATGAAAATGGATCTTAATCTTAATCCTCTTTTTACAATAAATTTTTCTGATTTTTCTCCGCTCACTTTGGCTCTATTTTCCGTTTTATTTAGTGTCATTTTCACCAGTCTTAAAAGTTTATTTTCTACCCCAAGGTCCTCCAGTGCTTTATATAATTTTGATCTTCTAATTGTATCGTAGGCTTTTTTAAAATCTATGAAAATTTTGTGTGTTTCCTTCTGATGTTGATGACTTTCGGCTTGAATCTCTCTTAGAGTATTAATTTGATTGACGACTCCCCTCCTAAATCCAGATTGGTATTCTCCTATTACGTTTCCCGCTAGCTTTTTCTTTATACATTTCGCCAGAACCTTGTATCCTACATTGAATAGAGCGATGCCTCTGTAGTTTTCGCATCTTGTCTTATCTCATTTTTTATGTACTGAGCTTATTAAAGCTTCATTCCAGTATTTTGGCATGTGTTCTTGCGCCCATATCTCTTGTGTTAAACTATGAATTTCTTCTACAAATTGCTTACCTCCATATTTTAGCATTTCTGCAGTTATGTCATATAAAAAAAAAGAAAAACTATATTCAAATTTTGACTACTAGTTCTTTTGTACTTAAATTACATTTTCTTTGTTTATTATTGGACTTTCTAGAATCAAATTACTCGACAATCAAACGAAATACATAAATCAAACAAGAATAACTTTTTTTGTAGAATTTAAGACTTTTTTTATATTTTTCTATTATTTTAGTCATGCTTTGATTTACTAACCATAATCAAGTGTAACTAGCGCCCTATATTCACAATACTAAAAAACGTAAAAAAAATATTTTCAAATAGAAACTATTAAAAAATAAACAATTATTGCGAAGATTAAAATTTAAATTTAAACACTCCGAAAGTAGCAATATTTGTAGGAAATGTTTGGAAGATTTATCACAATATACACCTCAGAGATTGGACGTATAATACTTAATGCATCATCCTCTATATTAGTAATCGATTAGGTTTGTATCAAAATATATTAATTTGATTTAATTATTTATTGATTAAAAATCAGGAAACAAAATTTAGGTATCGGGTATGTGCAAAATAAACGTGTTAATTAAAATTTTAATCAAGTTATTTTAATTTTTGTTATGCTTAGTTTCAAGTTGATAATAAAACGATAAATATTATCACGGATTATTATGCTTTTTACGGAGTGTTGTTTTATTAACTTAAATTGATAAAAATTATTATTTGAATTTGACTAAAGATCATCCGTATTTAAATGTGTGTGTTTAGAAACACTAAATTATAAAACGAGTAGGTACCAATTATTATTCATATATTTATACCAAAACCGGATTTCGTTTCATCTGAATAATTTTTAGTGTAATAAAAAGCAACAAGAATCAGACGTTACGTTAACAAAATTTGCGAAAATTCTTAGTTGTAGTGACTGTTTATTAGTTTTCCAATACGAACAATTGAAAAGCTTATTTTCATCACTCCGTGCGGAAAGCACTGCTTTCGACCATGCAGGACCGTGCGGAAAGCAATGCTTCCTTCAACGTTACGAAATATAAAACTTCTGATCACTCCGTGCGGAAAGCACTACTTTCGACCATGCAGGACCGTGCGGAAAGCAATGAATGACCGAAACAGAGTTGATAAGTGTTTCCCAATCAAAAATAAATGAGATAGTAAGTACATTAAGAGAAATTGAGAATGAATTTTCTAATGGCTTTGCATCTTATAACGCGGTAGTAAATGCACCACGATCTACTCAATCAAACGTTTCATTACTAAATAAAGATTTTGTTGATTCACAATTATTATTTCTTTCCTTTTATTTTAGACAAATTCAGGAGCTTTCCTCACGGAGTGATGAAAAATAGAATACGCAACTCGTGCGGTGCGCAGGTAATCCCATCACTCGTGCTTTTTATCGCGTTCGCCTTCGGCTCACGCTACAAACGCACTCGTGATGGTATCACCTGCTTACCGCACTCGTTACGTAATGTACTATTCAAAACATCAATATTTGTTTTTTATTGAACGATTTATAACTATTAAAAAAACGCATATTTAATTGTTAAGTAGGTGCTAATCCTATTTTTTTACACGAAACTGACTTTGTATTGCTTTAAATTAAAGATTGGTAGGGAGCAATTACTAGTTTAAAAAAGACACTTGGTTAGTGGCACTCACGGGTAGCACTTCTACTTTCATTTTTATATAGTTGTTATCGTTGTTGAAAATAAAAACGTAAAAATATTAAGTTATTTTACTCACCACACGAGCATACCTCAACAGATGTTAAAGTACGTCACAATAGGCCAGATATTAATGTAATCAATAAACAGACCAAGGAGGTTCTTTTAACTGACGTATCCATGCCTAATAGTTTCAATCTGGAAGACAAATACCACGAAAAACTGATGAAATATGATGAGTTAAAGAGAGAAGTAAAAGAACTATGGAACCTTAAAAGTGTATAAGTCGTTCCAGTAATCGTTTCCTGCATGGGACTAATTCCAAAGAAGCTAAGAGATGTACTTCAGACCATTAACATCCCTCAATCGTCCTACCGACAAATGCAGAAATCAGTCATCTTGGATGCGACAAAAATTGTCCGATCGTTTCTGGATTAGTAGTGACACTAACTATAGTCTTGCCTGATCGACCGACTGCAATTAAAAACCCCGGTCTTAAAAAATAATAATAATAATAATAATAATAATAATAATAATAATAATAATAATAATAATAATAATAATAATAATAATAATAATAATAATAATAATAATAATAATAATAATAATAATAATAATAATAATAATAATAATAATAATAATAATAATAATAATAATAATAATAATAATAATACAATACAATACAATACATTTATTGACCTGCTTTACATACATTTGTTGTACATTTGAAGTCCTAATAATAATTTTAAATTTATAATTTTAAAGTTACAAAAGACTAATTCTATGCACCTAATTTTAAAAATTCCTGAACAGAGTAGAAACAATGGCCCTGGAGGAATTCCTTGGCAAACTTGCTAAATTGTTTATGTGTCATGACTTTTAGGCGTTCATCTCTAAAGAGACTTTCAAGCTTATTGTACAATGCCAGATCAAGCCTATTTTTCTGAGTAGTGCAAATTCTAGAAAAAGTTGTAACAAGTTCATCCGCACTTCTTGTATTGTATTTGTGCAAATCCGCATGTTTCGTATATTTGTGCAAATTTCTGTATATTTGGATCAGTGATTCATATATATAAATACAAGGTAGTGGAAGAATTTTGTATTTCTTAAACAGCTCTTTACAGTGTGCACGATACTCAGCCGCATCGACAATACGCAAAGCAGCCTTTTGCATTGTAAAAGCTCTGTATGCACTGGTGGAGCAGCCCCAAAGTGTCACGCCGTAAGACAAGTGGCTGTGGATTAATGCGTAATATACCGTGGTCATGACTTTATTACATGTGATGCTAGTACGCAATTGCCTCATGATAAACAATTGTGTTGAGAGCTTTGAGCAGAGAGCGTCAATGTGGTTATACCAGTTTAGCCTAGTGTCGAGAGTAATCCCTAATAATTTAACCGGATCAGACTTTAAAGCAAATTTATCGGAGCTAAATAACATATGTTGTGTTTTCTCTTCGTTTAATATTAACTTATTAGCTGAGAACCAGGTTTTTGCCACACTGAGACACTGTTCACTCAAGTCCCCATCACTTCTTGATAATATCGTTGTATCATCGGCAAATAGTATTACTGTGCCTAGACTGTCCACTGCTTTAGGCAGATCATTTATGTACAGTAAAAATAGCAGGGGGCCTAATATAGAGCCCTGTGGTACCCCATTTTGTACAGTGGTCAGGCTGGAGTTAGCGTTGTTGTAATTTACATATTGTTTTCTACCATTTAAATAGGAATGAAACAAATTTAATATATTTTCTCTGAATCCGTAGAATTCCATCTTTCTCACTAAAATGTCAGGGTTGACGCAGTCGAAGGCCTTGGTTAAGTCACAAAAAATAGCATCAGTCTCGTATCTCTGATCAAGGTCCTGGACTACATTTTCCATGACACTTAAGAGTGCAGATATAGTGCTTTTGCCTTTCCGGAATCCGTAGTGAGCAGTTGAAATTATAGATTTGGATTCTAGGTACGACACAAGTTTGGCTTTCAGGATTTTTTCGAAAACCTTGGAGATAACTGGCACTATTGCAATAGGTCTATAATTGTTTATAATAATAATAATAATAATAATAATAATAATAATAATAATAATAATAATAATAATAATAATAATAATAATAATAATAATAATAATAATAATAATAATAATAATAATAATAATAATAATAATAATAATAATAATAATAATAATAATAATAATAATAATAATAATAATAATAATAATAATAATAATAATAATAATAATAATAATAATAATAATAATAATAATAATAATAATAATAATAATAATAATAATAATAATAATAATAATAATAATAATAATAATAATAATAATAATAATAATAATAATAATAATAATAATAATAATAATAATAATAATAATAATAATAATAATAATGGCAGGATCAAAGGAGAAACGGAGGCACTGATTACTGCGGCACAAGACCAAGCCCTTAACACAAAATATCATGAAGTAAAGATTTTGAAAATCGGAAGTGACAGTAAATGCCGAATTTGTAAACAGTTCGATGAAACCATCCAACACATAACTTCTGGTTGCCCCGAACTCGCCAGGAATGAATACATTAAGAGACATAACCAAATCTGCAGTTACGTGCACTGGGAAATCTGTAAGAACAGCAATATCAATGTATGCGAAAAATGGTATCAACACAAACCAAACCCTGTTGAAGACACAGAAAATTTCAGTATAATTTACGACCAACAAATACATACAGACAGAACCATTACCGCAAACAAACCAGATATAATAATAAAAGATAAAATCAATAAAAAATGCACAATACTTGATGTAGCTATTCCAATGGATGACCATGTTGACAGAAAGGAGGCTGAAAAGTTGCTCAAATACAGAGACTTAGCTATAGAGATTTCTAGGATGTGGAAAATGAAGGTAGATATTATACCCATAGTTGTTGGCTCACTAGGCACCATATCCAACAATTTTCACAAGCATATCACCAAAATGCCCACAAAACTTAACACCAATACCATACAGAATACAACATTGTATGGGACCGCACATATAATAAGAAGAGTAATGGGGTAGAACAGAAGCATAAGCGTGAAATCTAAGAAGCATGGTATGCTTCCGATTTCTCAGCAATTATCCTTGGAAAGAGTGTACGAGAGAGGAATAATAATAATAATAATAATAATAATAATAATAATAATAATAATAATAATAATAATAATAATAATAATAATAATAATAATAATAATAATCGCTGGTGGGAAAAATCTATGCACGGTAAGCTAGTCAGAGATATGGAAAACATCAAATTTGATAAAACATTGTCCTTTCAGTGGCTGACAAAGGGGCAATTGAAGTCTGAAACAGAAAGCCTAATCGTGGCTGCACAAGACCAAGCTCTAAAGACTAGATATATCAAACACCGAATTATGAAAACCAGAAACGATGAGATGTGCCAAATGTGCAAGGAAAAAGCAGAGACTGTTACACATCTTATGACAGCCTGCCCAATACTAGCACAGAGAGAATACATAGATCGGCACAACCGTGTATGTTCCCTGTTCCATTTCTTTATTTCAAAACATTACAAATGTAATGTGGGTGCAGAAAAATGGTATCAGCATAAGCCAGAAAACGTCTTGACCTCAAACAGTGGCGTTACAATATTATATGACCATCCAATAAGAACAGATAGAGCAATGTCGGACAGGCAAGATGGAGCTCCGAACCGACCTGACATCGTTATACGGGAGGGCAAAACCACTTACCTGATAGACATTGCAGTTCCCGCAGACACTAATATCGTTAAAAAAGAGGCTGAAAAAAAGTTAAAATATAAAAACCTAGCGATAGATATACAGAGAATGTGGAGAACTAAGGTCACTATAATACCGATAGTGGTAGGGGCAACAGGATATGTGACGCAAGAATTTAAAAAGTAGGTTGAACAGATTCCAGGAGAACATCGAACAGATCAAATCCAACAGACAGCTGTCCTGGGAAGTGCACATATACTCCGAAGAGTATTGTCATAAAAACTTGGAAATTGGAACTAAAACTATAAAAAATAATTCCCCAAATCATATTCTTACCTAGCTTTTGATATATTGTTTATATCGGGCTAAAGTAACGACACCTGCTTTGAAGAGGTAGTAAAAGCTCAAAATAATAATAATAACTGTAATGTGGTGATTCGTAAAGGTATCAGATAGGACAAATAAAATATTTGTGAGGAATTAAATACAGGGTGAGTTTCTACTGACGCCCATAACTTCAACAGTGGATTCTAATGGTCAAAAGGAACAAAAAAGTCCCAGTAAACACTAGTTCGATTCCAAACCGTTTGGTCATAATTTAGACTTTTGTGTTTTTTATAAAAAACTGGACTTTGACCCACTATTTACGAGATAAAAATTACACCAATTAACCTGGCGACTCATATTTGAAATAATTAGATAGAGCGTTAAATTTTCTATAAAATCAAGGTTGCTTGTAAAAATATTCCATTTATTACCTCGGTTTCTAGCCAAATTTAGATGAAAAATATGCCAAATCAATTATTAAGCTTAAGATTCAAGACAATTTTTTATTAGTTTAAAATTATGTCACGCAATGTCCGACTAGATAAAAAACTTCCCCGTCTAATAAGCTTTAAATCGATATGCTATTTTAACCTTTTGCATGTAGGAATGGCAGAAAAAATACAACAAAACTAAAGTAAAACACGGTATTCTGTTTATTTATTTATTTTTTTACTTATTTAGTCATATCAACGGATACACCATTATAAAAAATAATATTAAAAACAGTGTGGAGTAGTGGAAGTTCATAGCATCACAAGCAGCAATGAAAAATTTAGAACAAAAATGCATGACAACAGCAATAACAACAGCAATACATCAACAGCAATAAAACATAGTTGGCTTGGAATTAAGTAGGTATTTACATTTGATTGTGTTTCCATAACCGTGTTTTACTTTAGTTTTGTTGTATTTTTTCTGCCATTCCTACATGCAAAAGGTTAAAATAGCATATCGATTTAAAGCTTATTAGACGGGGAAGTTTTTTATCTAGTCGGACATTGCGTGACATAATTTTAAACTAATAAAAAATTGTCTTGAATCTTAAGCTTAATAATTGATTTGGCATATTTTTCATCTAAATTTGGCTAGAAACCGAGGTAATAAATGGAATATTTTTACAAGCAACCTTGATTTTATAGAAAATTTAACGCTCTATCTAATTATTTCAAATATGAGTCGCCAGGTTAATTGGTGTAATTTTTATCTCGTAAATAGTGGGTCAAAGTCCAGTTTTTTATAAAAAACACAAAAGTCTAAATTATGACCAAACGGTTTGGAATCGGACTAGTGTTTACTGGGACTTTTTTGTTCCTTTTGACCATTAGAATCCACTGTTGAAGTTATGGGCGTCAGTAGAAACTCACCCTGTATACCGGATTATTCGGATTGAGCAACTGATAGGAGGGGATAACAAAAAAGTTGTAAGCGGTAATAAAGCCGCATTTAGATGGGCGACCTAAGTCAAACTACTTAGTAGTCCGACCAAAAATCGAATAAGTAAACCAAAGATTTTCTACCAAGTCGTTCGACTTCGTGTTCGATTTGACTCGAGTCTACTCTACTTTTGCTATTTCTACATCAGCCGAGAGACAGAAGTCGAACGTGTGGACACACATTCCGCCAAATAGTTACGCACATTCCAAACGGTAGTCAAATAATGACTTATCGTAATTTTTTTATTTATATTACTAATTCAGGTGGGATCTGTTTTGGATTGGACATTTTCCATAGGAAGCTATTTTTTTGCTGGAATCTCTTAATCACCATAGGCGCCAGTCGCAAACTCTGTGCTCAATTTTTTATTTAACAAAATCTGATTTTTTTCATATTTTTGCTTCTATTTTTGTATATAATTCGAAATATATTGCTCCTAGAGAAAAAATTATAAGAAGTTCAGTTTCGTTATTTAATTAATCAAAATTCAAAATTTAATGTTTTATGTTGGAAAAATAGCAATAATTGGGAAAAAAATTACAAAAAAAAAAAACTTTATTCTTTAATTGGTTTCGACCCTCTTTTCGACCCTCTTAACTAGACTCAGAAACTTCATATTCCGCCTAGATTTTTTTTTAAATGTGATTAAAACGTGTGCTAAATTTTTTTAAGATCGGTCGAATAGTTTTTGCATAATTATCTTGCAATCCAGCCTACTGAAAAAAATCGCAAATTTTCAAATTCATACTAGGCCCTAATAAAGCTTTCGGATCGTCACCAATTTTTTTGCATATCAAAGAAGGCTCAAAATTTCAAACTCTTTTTGTAAAATACAAAAATTTTAAAGTATTTGACAGTTAATGTAATTTGACGTAACTAGTCAAGTTACGAACTATTTTTAAAATTTTTATGAATTTATTAATTTATAAAAACAGGATAAAATAATAGTATATTACGCTACAATCGTGGGGCAGGCATCAAATACATTCGAAGAGTCAAGTTTTGTCATATTTTTTTAAAATAAATTAATTCCGTTCTATCAAAGTTTAATTTACTTTCATTAGTTTAACAAATTATATTAATTATAATAACATTTATAAAGCAAAACAGGGAGTAAATGTTAAAGACGACAAAACATCATGACGCGCAAGGCCGAAAATTCAACTTTCGTCCCGCCGTAAACAGGGAGTAAATGTTAAACTTTCTTCCCTGCAATTAGGGACGAAAGAACGTACTTTCGACCGATGTATAAAGAAAAATATAATCCGATACATGGTCGTTAGATCTTATTACAGTACGAGTTAGTTTACGGACGAGGCGACGTAGGAGGCGAGTCTGGAAATAAAAACGAGTCACCTACCGACTTTGTAACGTATAATACTATTTCAATACCGACAGCGTTATTAGAAAGAAAATAAAAAGAATTATTAAAGTTATGTAAATTATCCCAATTCGTTTCGAACTAATAATTGGTATATTTATACAAAGAAATTTTATGTCTTGTAATTATTTGTGGAAGGTATACATTTTTTACAAGGTAAACAGTGTTAACCACTCTGTTTAACTGCACAATTTTTAAGTAAAAGGCACAAATGCAAAATTTTGAATGTATCATATTTACCACAATTTTCTTTTTTGCTTTTTTCAGTATCCATCTGTTCAGCTTTCCTTACCACCGAAAATGATTAACCATGTGGATTCCTCAACAAACATAGACATACAAATTAAAGTTTATTCCTATAGATGGGTGCAGTTAATAATTTTTTGTCTATTTACTGTGATAAATTTTATGAACTTTTTAGAATTTTCGATAATTGCCAACATTCTAACTAAGTAAGTGTATAATTATTACAAGTTCGTGTGTTTTTGATTTTTTTTATTATTACCTACCATTGATTGTTGAATTTTTGAACATACAGTAGGTAATAGTCTAGTCAACATCTTGAAAAACGTGAAAAATAGTGATAAAGGTCCTAAAAATATGAGCGATAGCTCATTCGATCCGGAATGACAATTAGAAAAAGGTGTTTTGAGGATTTTACAGCATGCAAAAAATTCCAATTGTTATTAACAAATTAAGACGAAAAAAAAACAGGCATTTCGTTTTTTGCTTATAACTCGAGAAATATAAAGAGTTAAGGAATTTAAAACAAAGATTCTTAAAGAGGAGGAAATTTCCAATAAAAAAGTCGGAACTCCCGGACCTCTATCTCCATTATTTATAATTTATTTTAATTTGACGTTGAAAATAGGGCTCCGCTCGGCTTTTACGGCATTCGCGCGCTGCCGCTAAACGGGGTTTATCAGATAAAATATTTTTTTTATGACATAAAATGTGATTTTAAAAATTTTAAAAAATCTAGTATTTTTCTAACACTAGAAAAAATCTAATTTAGTTGGAAAAAACTAGTGATGAGCGAGACTGGTCTTGGTCTTGCAGAAAATGCAAGACCAAGACCAAGATCAACTTCAAGCTGCAAGATCAAGACCAAGACCGAGCAGTGCAAGACTTATGCAAGACCAAGACTTAGCATTGCAAGACTTACGCAAGACCAAGACCAAGCCTGCAAGAGTCTTGCGGTCTTGCGTTTTTTAAACATATAAACCGAAAAATAAAGCAGCCACGGATTATATTAAACTCTAACCTTTTTACTAAGCACAACTTGTGCTAACGATCTAAAAACAAAATAAAACTGCCGCGGATATTTTTAACCCCAACTCATTTAAATTCCTACAAACCTTTCAAATGGCACAATGTTTTTAGAACAAATAATAATATCAATAATTACGATACCCTTAAGCAGAGCCATAAATCACCAAACAATAGAAAAGCGGCCGGCGGCCGGTTAGGCAAAAGGAGTAATTTATATTATTGGTATTTTATTAGACTTTGCAAAGAGTGTTGAATATTGGGGTTGTAAATAAACATACCAACATTTTTTTGTTAAATTATTATTTTGGAATCAGTTTAGTATTAAGGCGCCTAAAATAATCTGTCCTTCATAGGAATAGGATCGGTAAATAAAAAAAAAAGAAGAAAACAATCAGTGACCTGGAATCGTCGTGTGTTAGTGACACTTCAAGTGATTCAGAAAGTGATGAAGATGTTACATCGTCGAACTCTCAAAAATTAAAAAGATATTTGCCTCATAAAAGATCCAAAAAAAAAACAAAAATATCAAATACCAACGCCTACGCCGAATATGAAGAGCAAATTTAGTGAATTTTTTAATATTATTCCGAGTAATGATAAAGGAACTGCGCATGGGATTTGTACTTTCATACTTAATTTATCGCTACAATTTAATATAAAAAAACAAAATTTTTATAATGCAAAATACTATCCCTTTCATTTAATCTTTCTTTACTTGTAATGATTTTAAAAACTATTTTTTCCTATTTTTTTTTGTAAAAATGGACCCCAGTAAATCTTTAAAAAAAGTTCAAGCCTTGAAAGAGTCTTGGTGCAAGACCAAGACCAAGACCAAGACTGGACCCTGCAAGAACAAGACCAAGACCGCTTATTTGACTGCAAGACCAAGACCAAGACCTTGTATGCAAGACCAAGACCAAGACCAAGACTAACCCGGTCTTGGTCTTGGTCTTGCATTTGCTCATCACTAGAAAAAACCTTTTGTCACTATTTTTCAATAAGTTATTCAATTGTTAACTAACAAATTTTTTCCTAATTTCTGTTGGCATAAACAATGGCATAAAAGGTGTAAATAATTGGCCTAAAAATTGGAAACTTTGTGGAGTCCTTTTCATATGTATACTTTACAAAATCCTGCGATAAATTTTTATAAAATTTATTAATTTGTTAATTATGATTTTTCATAACTATTGCAAAATGAAATATCCTGCACTTCATAATTAACAAATTAATAAACTTTTATAAAAATTTGTCGCAGGATCTTGTAAAGTATACATATGAAAAGGACTCCACAAAGTTTCGAATTTTTAGGCCAATTATTTATACCTTTTATCCCATTGTTTATGTCAATAGAAATTAGGAAAAAAAATTGTTAGTTAACAATTGAATAACTTATTGAAAAATAGTGACAAAAGGTTTTTTCCAACTAAATTAGGTTTTTTCTAGTGTTAGAAAAATACTAGAATTTTTTCAAATTTTTAAAACCACATTTTATGTCAAAAAAAAATATTTTATCTGATAAACCCCGTTTAGCGGCTGCGCGTGAATGCCGTAAAAGCCGAGCGGAGCCCTAGTTTAAACGTCAAATTAAAATAAATTATAAATAATGGAGATAGAGGTCCGGGAGTTCCGACTTTTTTATTGGAAATTTTCTTCTCTTTAAGAATCCTTTTTTTAAATTCCTTAACTCTTCATATTTCTCGAGTTATAAGCAAAAATCGAAATGCCTGTTTTTTTTCGTCTTAATTTGTTACTAACAATTGGAATTTTTTGCATGCTGTAAAATCCTAAAAACACCTTTTTCTAATTGTCATTCCGGATCGAATGAGCTATCACTCATATTTTTAGGACCTTTATCACTATTGTTCACGTTTTCCAAGATGTTAACTAGACTATAAGCTTTTTAAGTAAAACTGTATCCATTAGTTTATTAACATATTAAAGTAACAACATTAATTGTTCATATTTTATAAGCGTAGGTAATCAGTATATCTATAAATATGTTTTTTAAAAAATACCTACTTTGTGATTACGATGTATTTTTAAAATTACAAACTTTGTTTAAGTAGATATTTTATTTTAATCACTCTAATTTCTTTTTAGGTACTACAATGTAGATTCCTTTATAGTAGATATAAGCTCACTGATATTTTTTCTGGTTTATATAGTATTATTTTTACCAATCAGCTACCTCATAGAAAGATATGTAAGTTGTACATATTTGTATTCCTTAAATATTTAAAATTTAAACGTTTATAAAATGTTTCGTAGTGGTAAGTGGTAAAAACTAATGCAGATTGGTTTAGGTTTATTTAAAAACTTTTTTATTTACTAAAGTAGTATATTATACGTGGTCTATGCTCCAAAGTTGGACACTATAGTCCTTTAATGGTTGCAAAGGCTCTATAAAAAATATAAAAATGATGCAATCATCGTTTGAAACGTCAGGCTTGAAAAAAGAAAACTTATATCTACTAATCACATATCATGTCTAATTTTTATTTTAGAAAGTTTTTATATTTTTACCGTGTTCTTTGTCTCTGTCACATTCCGTGGAATTTTGTAATCGAATTTAAACCTATTTCCTGACTACCTAGAGACAATGCATGTTTCAAGTGTGTTTAGGCATATACATAAATTTCGAAATTCATACTGAATTGATATGAAATATGATATAAATTGTGTATACATGTTATCATTTTGAAAGTTTTTAAATATGTCGTTCGTAGCCTAGTTAAATAAGCGTCGGATATGAGTCAAGGTGACAGTTCTGTTATGTTATCATAATGGGCTCGACTACGCGAGAGAGAAGTTTTTTTTGTTCTACATGTGACACCAGTAATTATTATTTTAACTGTTAATAAAATAAACTAATTTAGAAAATTTTTAAAATTTTTTTAGACTATACTGTGGACTATGCCGTAATCTATCTCGGTAAAGCGCTATTTGCCAAGGGAGTAATAATTTAATAATAGTAATATGACTTATAAATCACCAAAAAAAAACTTTCTACTATAAAAAGTTCTTTTTATAAATTGTGATTATTTTAATTCATAGTTGTAAAAAATAATATTGCAATATATGATACCTGCTTCTGGTCTTTTGAAGATGAGACTTTGCTTCATTTTTATCCGTTTGAAGATTTTTGACAATCTTTTTTATTATTTAAATAAATTGTTTTTATTTTTATTCTTTACTAGTTGTACCCACGACGTAGTTCGCGTGTCGTGTGTATTATTATATAAAAATTTCACCCACGACATCATTAAAGGGGTGGGGGGAGAAATTTTTATATACCAGATGTTAAGTTGAAAGAAAACAAATAGATACATCTGTGAAAACCGCATTCGAATCGGATCAGTAGTTTTAATATGATGCGCGCACAAACATACAGACAGACAAAAAAAATTTAACCACGTTTGTGGGTTCTATATCGATGTAGTAACACCCCCCGCTAATTATTTTTTAAATATCTTTAATGTACAGAATTTTCATTTCTACAGATTTATTATATGTATAGATTATTTTTCACGTCCCCGCATGCCCCCTTGTGGGTGGAATTTTCTAAAATCCGTTCACAATTGACCTCAAAATTATAAATATAACTATTGTGCAAAGTTTCAAACCTGTAGGACTTATAGATTTAAAATTTTTATTTTTATTTTTCACGCCTCCGCAACCCCGCTGAGGGTGAAATTTCGTAAAATACGTTCACAATTGACCTCAAACTTATAAAAATAACTATTTTGCAAAGTTTTAAACCTGTAGGATTTATAGATTTTAATTTTTTTTTACACCCCCGCAACCCCCCTTGTGGGTGGAATTTCGTAAAATCCGTACACAATTGACCTTAAAATTATAAAAATAACTATTTTGCAAAGTTTTAAACCTGCTAGACTGCTAGATTTTAATTTTTTTTTCACGCCGCCGCAACTTCCCTTGTGGGTGAAATATTGTAAAATCCGTTCACAGTTAACCTCCAAATTATAAAAATAAGATGATTTAATCAATTTGATAAAACAAATTACGTTACATAAATATGCATACAAAATCTGTTCAAATAAAAAATCTGAAACGTTGTATACTTACAGATCTAGTATATAGAAGATTACTAGAAAAGTAAAGATAGGGGCTTATGATCTATAGGTAGGTAGTAGGTATTCTTAAGTGTTGTTTGGACAAACGGATCAACAGTATTGCGAATAGAATTCATTTTTTTTCACTTTAATCCTTTTACGTCTATCAAAATATAAAAACTTACTGTATTATAGTTCTAATCGATACTAGGTATATCTTCATTAAAAAATTATTCGATGTTCTGTAACAATAATTTTCAGTTTCGGACTTTACTGATTCGTAAGATTACCATCCCACGCATTCAAGCTCCTCCCCTACTATCCTATCGGGGGTGTTAACTTATAATTTACCTATTGTACCCCCGTCTTCTAGGGTGAGAATCAGGTTACATTTATGTTTATACTTATATTAATCCGATGGTTGGGTACCTTTCTGTACCTATACACGGAAGGGTGGATAGTTAAAACTATTCAACTAAAAACAGTATCGAAATAGATTCATTGTAACACTGTTTTTGGTAACTTTTTGTTTTACACAATTGGTTGCACTGCACTGATTTTCAACGAAAGAGTTCAGGTAGTAAATCAAGAAGTATGTTGTAGTAAATTATTAACTACATTATCAGCGTTATTGCTAAATTCGGAATATTTTATACAAATTTGACAAACATTCTAATTTAAAATCATTAAAACTGACAAGTGTCAAAACTGTCAAGATTGCCAACATAAATAAATATTTCGAAAAACTCTCATTTTATTTTTTTTATACTTTTTAAAGTTCATTATAAAAAATAGTATGTAACACTCGAATTACAATGACGGTTTGTAGTACTCGTTCTTTGCGAAACTCACCGCTTCGCGGTTCGTTTCACAAACTGAACTCGTACTACGAAACCTCTGTCATTGTAACACTTGTATTACTTACAATATACCATTGTGCTTTCAATTTTTTCATTGTTTAAACAAATTATTATGAAAAATTAATTTTTGAGCATCATATAATTTTACTTTAAATAGTATTTTTTTTCATTTTTACGTTAAATTTCACCTGAATAGACATAGAGGAACATCTTTCGAGAATACCTGTGTATAAAAATAGCAGTAGCGATTTCGAACAGGTAATAAATCTTGGAGGGGAGAGCAAAGCGGCAGCTGCTATGTAGCGCCTATCCGAGCGCGAGCGCCTATATGTGAAATCCTTCCGAAATTTTTTTAACTCCGTCGGGTCCATTTTATACTGTAATTCTTTCATATTTTGTAGATAAATTTGTGAAGCCTTCACATAGGAAAAATGCCCTGATGCATAAAATAATGGAATCATTAGCTCAATACTATATAAATGTAAATTCCTATCTCCCATACAATCCGCAGCAATGAAGTCCTTTAATATACTAACCATTCGAAAATAAGTAATCCAAAGTTTTGGCGCTTTATTTTTATTTTTAAGCTCCAGTAACTTATTTTAAAAATTTTTTGTAAGCGTTTGAAATCCATGGTTTCCAGTTATTTCTGTATAGTTGAACATTTCAAAAATCATAGAGTTATCATCATCACTTATTACATTTGAAAAATCTGTATTGTGTTCCATAAGATTTTCAAAAAACCAATTGTGATAAAGCTTGCTGTATTAAAGTATAAGCACGTACTGATCTAGCATACGCATGTCCATAAATTATGCGATCAATTGTATTTTCAGCATATATGGTAGAAAGAACTTCTTTTATCCCACTTCCAGCCATAATATAACCAATGGATCCCATGTAAGATATTAGAGTATGAAACTAGCCTAGCCTCCACTTGTCAGACCAGCCAGACCAACGCGACGTGTCAACTCAATCCACCCTTATACTGTTTAATGCCCGACATCGAGAACGGATCGATTCGCACTAGTGGCAGAGAACGAACTATGTATAAGATCATTTCCTGTCACCTTTAACGGTGTCTTCCTATTTTGTGAATTCCCGTTTTGTGACTAGACCTTTTTCAGGTAAAATTTTTCCCATTTTGTGCCTAGCCAAATTTTTACCTGATAAGACCCAAGATGAATTTCCCGTTTTGTGACTAGCGTAAAATATAGCCACTTATTTTAATACCTACCTGATTTAATCATTTTAACTTAAAAATCATTTTTGTTTATAAAGTCGTCTTTTCTCATTTCACCCATTTTAATAATAGTCATATGAAATATAAAATACATTTATTACAAAATAATATAATATTAAATAATCATCAAAGAAACATATACATTTTTAGTTGGTAAAATAATTGCTAAAGGAAAATTATTATTGAATTTTTGTTATGAATGCCAAACTTATTAAGCAATGGCCAACGTCCAATCTTTCTTCAACCAAGTCTGTAACTGTACGGCGAATTCTTTCATCCAGTTGTAGGTACATACTTGGTTTTCCTTCGTTTCGGTGTCATATGCAACTCAACTTGTAGTTTTATATTGTCGTAATATGCTTTTTTTTTAAGTGCTTGTGTAAGCTCGAAAATGTATGGATTTACCTTGGCAATTTTTGTATTTAGCCGGTTGTGCCATCCTTCTAAGGAATTTGTAGTATGTTGCCTTTGGTTATAGCACACTCACATCAGTCCTAAAATATTGTCGTCAAGCCACTGTTCCACAAAATAATCTTTAATTATTTCGAGAAGTGGATGATTTTCAAAATTCTCCATAATCCACATCCAACCGACGACCACTTTCTCAGGAGGAAGATGTGCTAATGCAGCACACATCCTTATGTGGGTACGCACTAATTCGTTTTCCTTGTATAGAGAATTTAACCCAATTTTTTTAACTTTTCGCCATAAACATTGGTTAAAATGAAAATTGCATTCAGTAATGTTTATACTAGGAAGGTTTTCTTAAGTGACTGGAAGGTAGTCAATTTTAAAGTGTTTTGGTTTCCACTATAATATATGTTTTTCAATTAAAGAAAAAAGCCTGGTATACGTCATTTTCTTTTTTATCTGGCAGCAAGGCGAAAATAACAAAAATAATATTGGTTTCAGTACCCGTGCTGCCAACATCGGCGTGGATTGTTTACAACAGCTTTTAAATGTCCCATCACCGAAAAAAAATGGTTTCTACGAGTGTCTGTCGCGCTTTTAGCGAAGCAAAAAACCAATATTTTGTCCTCTTTGCCATCTTCAAACAACACAAAGTTGTTTGTTATCTGTTTAGGGAGGATGATTTCTTTCCTCGACTTGAATGTGACAACTCCTAACGCCTTGTGTCGAACGGAGTAAAACTGTTTTTTCTTGTTACTGAAATTTGGTATCTCAGTGGGTAACAAATTTCAGCCCGGCATCCATAAGGGGCACTATTTCCTCGTTAAAGATTCTTGAAATCGCTGTGGTCTCCTCACGGGCTCATTTTTTTGCTTTGTCTAAATATATGTCTACTTCATTTTTAGCGACGTTTGGCATACATTTGTGTTCTGATTTTCGCACAATGTCATTCCTGTAACAATAAAAATCCATGATATGCTTACATATCTTAAGATATATAACTGAGGGAAAGTATTGTGATGGTTAAAAATTTCGACTTCGAGATCTGTGATTTTTACGAAATTTTCACCAAAAATCGATTATGTGTTTTCTACAATTTGTCAAAAATTTTATACCCCTTTAAAGTTCGCCATCCTACGTTCTGATTTCTCCCAAAAACTAATCAGATCCACATTATTAGATACATATTTTACATATCTTAGGAAAAGTAAAAAATGGCTGAAATTTATTAAAAATTCATCAAAATACTAAAACTGTCACGGATCCAGAACACAGTTTTCTGTTCACACACATCCATAGTGTGGAACAGTTTTTGTTTTATTTTTTTAAATAGTACCGGTGACCGGAATTTAAAAGATTTTTCCTCCACCATTACTTTAAATGTATTGAATATTCATCTTGAAAAAAACAAAGCAATGCTTCTAAAAACTATAACATTACAATGTAACACAAGGAAAAATTGCACGATATAAATGAAATAATTTCAAAAATTGCTACTTATATTATCAATTTATTCCTTCTTCGTCTATAAATAGAAAATTTAATATGCAAAACTTCCCCAAAGAGAAAAACATCGTTAAAGGGATTATCATTATCTTAATACGTTTCAGTATTGGGGAAAACCCAACAATTAAGAGATCATAAAATTACATTTTATTCTAGTCACAAAATGGGAATTCATTAGGGGTCTTTAACAGGTAAAAAATTCTCTAGGCACAAAATGGGAACAATTTTAATCCAAAAAGGTCTAGTCACAAAAAGGGAATTCACAAAATAGGAATATACCCCTTTAACAAAGTTTTGAGGGAAATAAGTTGTTTTTGATTTGTAGTGACAGGTAGTCAGCCCATCGCCTACAGTAAACCAATACCCAATAAGCGTTATATAATAGTTTTTTGGAAATATTTTATTAAAAAACGAATTATACTTTTGATTTTACCTAACGGGCAAATCGGATACTCTGTCCACTTTGCCCGTATTCACTTTGCCCAACTGGTACTTGCTGAACATAACTTAAATTGGAACCAAATCTAAGATCACCAACTCAATAAAACTCTCAGTATTTCAACAAGAAAACATGCACTTTTAAAACAAAATCAAGCCAGTACAATAGCACTACATGTACATGAGTAATTACGGTAGTACGTACCTTGAAATATCGTAACAAATGCTACTTTTTTATTATTTTAAATTTTTTGAACTAACCAAGCGTGACTTTTCGCTAGCTCTGTTTGCTTACGACTCAGGGGTGGGTGGGCGACCTCATACTACGTGACAGGTGCGCTTGGGCTCGCCGTTTTGAAATTAAAAAGGTTATTCACTTTGCCTGCTCTATTCTCTTTGACCGGATTTCCATATTTTCTGAAATCGCTTGGAAATGTGTAGTTTCTCTGATCAAATTCGAGCCGTAAAATACACTATTCCTGTATTTTAGTCCGTTGCTGAGCAACGCACTTTTACGTACTGTAAACTACTTGACACTGTTGGATACTGCAAATAGTAATACTTTATTCACATCAAACTAAGATTGTCAATCGAAAGTTCGTTAAATCATATTTTTAATGAACCAAAATTTAATTACCTATGCGTAAAATATGTAGTATTACACAATTCATTTCTTTAATTTTCTCATTAAAAATACTATTTTTATTGTTCGATTGTTTTATAACTTTAGCATATTTCTTAAGAAATAAAAAAAGGGACAGAATTTCCCGGTTAATCATCGATTTTTGGTCCTACAATGAATAATCAAGTAAAAGATTGATTTTTTTCTTACAGGACTTGAAAGTTACTGCACTTGTTAGTACTGGACTTACTTTAGCAGGAAATGTAATAAAAGTATTTTGTGACCATCCGTCCAGGTTTTATCTAGCTCTAATAGGTCAAACCTTTTGTGCCTTAGGTCAAGTTTATATGTTAAGTATACCGTCAAAATTTGCATCAGTATGGTTTGGTGCACACGAAGTTTCTCTAGCATGCGGTTTGGCTGTTTTGGGAACACAATTAGGTAAAAAATACGAAAAAATAAAACGTTCATTTTATTAAAATCTCAATGTATATATATATAGGTATTCCAATTTGCTGTTTGTTTGGAAAAACCTTTCTGTAAATTAGAATACAAATATTGTCAGTCTAGAAAATATCCGGAGTTCATTATTTTTCATAATTTTAATATATTTCTTTTTTGTGATAATATTTAAAGCCCAAAGTAATGAATCAAGTATCTTATGCTGATAGTAGGTAAAGGCAAAAATTGCATGACAACACTATTTGTTAAATATCCTCAATTTTCAACAGGTTTACAATTTATGAAATAATGTAGAAATTAGAAAACGGATATTTAAAAATTTATATAAAAAAGGTTTTCGAAATATTAAAAAATTAGTGCAATTTACTGAACTTGGAAAGAATATTAAAATACTAAATGTATTGAGATTTTCACAATTTTTATTTAATGTATGACGCGTTTCACTATCTTATAGCTTCTTCAGATACATTTAAACTTACAAAGTTATGGTAAAAATAAAATGAAATAATGGCATGACATAATGACATAATGATGGTCGAAAGACATTGTATAAATAAACTGAAATAAAACAAATGTACTACAAATTGCAGTAAGGACAAAGTTAATAATAATAAATTTTTACGATAGTAGTAATATATACAGGATTAGTACATAGACCTTTGTGTAAATAAATTTAATATAGGTGAATTATTTAATTCTGTTTGATCATTCAGTAATGTATCAGAGTGTTTACGTTTATTAATTTCAAGACTTTCTAATAAATTCAATTTAAAACCTTTATTTTCTTGGTGTAAAATATCAAAATTATTATTAAAGTTATGGTTTTCAGAAATTAGATGATTTGAGTACGTAGAATCAGTTTTTTTTATTAAGGAAGCTTCTGTTATGTTCTGTAATACGCTTTTTAAAAGTTCTACCTGTTTGTCCTATATATACTTTATTACAAGAACCACAACTAAGTTTATATACACCCGATTTTTGATCTTTTGAATTTTTAGTTTTATTGTTCTTAATGTATTTCCCTATTGTATTAATTCACCGTTATTAAATTTATTTACACAAAGGTCTATGTACTAATCCTGTATATATTACTACTATCGTAAAAATTTATTATTATTAACTTTGTCCTTATTGCAATTTGTAGTACATTTGTTTTATTTCAGTTTATTTATACAATGTCTTTCGACCATCATTATGTCATTATGTCATGCCATTATTTCATTTTATTTTTACTTTTTACCATAACTTTGTAAGTTTAAATGTATCTGAAGAAGCTATAAGATAGTGAAACGCGTCATACATTAAATAAAAATTGTGAAAATCTCAATACATTTAGTATTTTAATATTCTTTGAATATGGATTTTCATCAAGTAACGACTAAGAATATTCAAGAACTTGGAAAGAGTGCAGTATTATGAGACAATAAAGAGGATAAAAAATGGCGTAGATATGAGACATAGACCGCGTAATATTGAAGGAAACAATTTAAACGCTTTATTGGCCTTAGGACTACACAATTCTCGTCTATGGTTTCGCAAATTGGCTAAAATATTTAAAAATCAATGAAATGTAAAAGTAGAGAATCACTAAAAAGACATAGTTTCATAATAAGAAAACCAAAAAAAAATCCCTAGAAGGCCACCTTTACAAAAGGAGCGACGAATATAATTTTTTCAACGTTTTCAAGAAGATAATTTTAATAATGTATTTATATCGGATGAAAGTTGTTTCAAACTTGGTGCAAATCACTTAAAAATCCTATCAAAACAACCGGTTACTGTTCGAATTTTTAAATTTAATAGTGAAAAGTATTGTGTCATCCTAATTGATTTTCTTCTTGTAAGGGCGCATGCTTTATATCCTATATATCAGTAGTATAATGCAAGATGCCATACTTTGGCCTATAATCAAGCTTGCATGCAAGAACACCAATGACAACAATTCCATGACCAGCAGCTTCACTAGATCTTAGTCCCATTGAAAACATATGGGGACTAATGAAGATTCAAGTTGAACGAGCAGCCCCAGGAAATAAAGAAGAATTGATTCAGTCAATTTAACATCAGTCTCGGGCTACCATCACAAAAAATTATGGGTGTACCTACCTCGACGTTTAGTTGTGTTTGCAGTTAAATGGAGCTTGTATAAGTAAATATGATTAATTATTTGTTACAATTTTCCAATCCAAGTATTTAAAATATATACTAAATAATTACAATTGAGCTTTGTTTGTTCCGAATACTTTCTTGACTGACTACTTGATACTTTCTCAGTGTGAGCTAATAGGTATACATAAACTTTACGAAGACGAATTAAATAATAATTAAACCAACAATAACATTTTTTAAAGTGAGAAACGTGTCCAGATATGTTGAATATTTAACAATTTATAAAATACTGATCATTTTTTACTAAGAAAGTTCTAAAATAATTTTTAGGTACTAAAAGTATCTAACATTAGGCGTCGTTTGATTTCATTATTTTAAAAAATGAAATCGAACGGTACTGACAAATTTTAACACAAAGATAGTTGCTTATTCGGTACGATTTTGTATGCTATTTCTCTACATTCATGCCATTCTTTTTAGGTGCTGCTTTAGGAGCTATATTTCCTACTTTAATGGTGGATAAAAACGAGTCAAACGAACTTATAAGAAACGGAATTTTTAATATGACTTTATATTATGCAATTGCAAATGCTGTTATATTTTTATTAGTGGTTTTGTGTAAGTTTAACTTAGTTAATATAATGTCCAATTTAGCCGTTGTAAGTATATTTTCTAATTTATTTTGCAGTTTTTAAAGCCAGACCAAAATTACCTCCAAGTTTGTCTCAAGTTCAACTATTAACTCAATCAGAAGAAGAAAAATTAGAGTTTTTTAGTACATGTAAAACATTGCTTAAGAATAAGGATTACCTTTTGATTTTATTTTCATTTGGTTTAATAAATGGGATGTGGAATATGTTTGGAGTTGTGATTAACACAATATATACCAGTTATTTTCCAGTAAGTTTAAATGTATTTACAAATCATCCCCTTCCTTTCAACTGCGGCCTCATTTTTGCAGTTAATTTAAAACAGTGGTGTCTCTCTTCGTAAATTTACTGTATTTTTGCAAAAATAATTTAAAAAAATGATAATGAATTTGATCTATTCCTATTGTCAAACATTCAACTACTTTTGACGTAATAATAATAGGTATCCATAAACAAATAGCGTGAGTTTTGTCAGCGTGAGTTAGTGTAACTCATACTGTTTCCTACTACAGTTCTGTATGTAAATAGTATGCATTAAACTGTTTAGAGTACGTTTACATGCTTGGCAAGACTCGACAAGCTTCCATAAGCTTCAAGCCTTCACAAACGCTTGAATGCCATTTATACGATTGTGATTTGCGAGTGCGCTAGTGTGTTATACGGATAGGCAAACATGGCAGAGGTAGACGTCGAAGTTATTTCAGCACACACCAAACTGTGAGTGGCACTAAACATGAACCAACGTGTAAATACCTTCCTTTGATTTGTGTTTGAAAACCAACACTGGTCTGGATCGGCAATAAGCTCTTTCCATCTCACGCAAGCCAAGCGAAATACCCTCTTTACACGCCTGTGTTTGTGGAAGCTGGCCGAGTCTTGTCAACACTGCCACACGTTTCATGCCCAAAACTTCTGATACAATCGCATGACATGATCCAATTGATATGCCAACATCCTTAGCAACTTCCCTAATAGTAAGTCGACGATTTTCCAAAACCATTTGCTTCACTGATTCGAAGTTTTCATCAGTTGTTGAAGCGTTCGGGCGTCCAGAGCGGTCATCTTCATCAATGTCTTTTCTGGCTTCTTTGAAGTGTTTATACTATTCATACACTCTTGGTTTACTCATTGGCACACTTTATTTCATTTTTAACGCAAAATTTAATGCAGATTCTTTGATCAATTTTATTCGATAGCAGAAGATTTTCTGTTGTGACACTTTTTTCGATCCTAATATTAAAATTTTATTTTTAATAACTATTTTAGAAACTGTATTTTTTTCTTAATTTTTTTTTGTTGTTTTCAGAATGGTGAAGTTGATTTAGGAATTATAACTCTTGTATCTATAATACTTGGTGGATGTATTGGAAGCGTTGTATGGGGCTACGTTTTGGATAAAACTCATCAATTTAAGTAAGTTAAATTATTTAGATCCATTCCAATAAGTTCTGATTATCAAAAGCAATTAAAGATTATACCTGTAGTATAGAGTTAAAAATATTTATTCGTATGTTGAATTTTGATTTTACAAAAATTGTAAAATATAAATACACTATGAAACAGTCATAGAGTTTGACCTTATGTGATTTACCATTAGTTTATTCTCTATTTTTGAATAAAATTAACAGCTCGTAAATAAACTAAGTTACACTTACGAACAGTCTCTATAAATCGTATACCAAGCCTAGAACTGAGAACCCAAAATACATAAAAAAGCATAATAGGATAAAGGACAAACCCTACAAAATTTTAACAACCAAGACAGCAGACAACGTAGTGAACGCTCTGAGCGCCTATACGGATGGATTAAAAACGGAGCAGGGTGTGGGATGTGAAGTTTACTCTAGATTCTTGAGCCCAAAAATGTAATGCGCTATGGATGGCTTGCCAAGTGTGGTTCACTCAAAACTCACATAAATAACCATAGCTGCAAAAGAATTAGTCAAAAGGAACATCACAGGCAGGAATGTAAATATTTACGACAAGCACTACTGACTTTAAATAGACTACGTATCACTTCAAGTTTAGTACTAGAATGTCGCCAATCTCAAACTGAGGCCAGCCAGAATAACGTAGCCACTCTAAGCTGGATCAAAGGACATATAAACTCTAAACATTGCGAACAATTTAGCAGGGAGGGCTGCTGGCTACAAATATGTTAGCACTCGCCCATCTACCAAGCTAACAATGTCCGCTAACTGTAGACCTGCCAGAGAGTTACCTCATCCTGGCAAGAAAATTCAAGGCATTGACCAAACAAAATCTCCGAACAGCTGTCATTGTGAATTGTGACAATATCTCTTTAGGATGAAGTTAGCAGAATCGCCGCTGTGCAGAGACTGCCAACAAGAAGAGGAAACAGTAGAGCATATAATGTATGACTGCGAAAAAAATTTTGGTTTCAAGATTAGTTCCACATCAGTGTTTAAGTTACAGATAATATTATGCAACAAAACTGTCATAATGATTTTTTTTAATCCTGACTATACAGGCTAAGGATATTTTCTTATTTACTTACTCGAAAGATTCAAGAAAATATGATAAGACGAAATTGAAAAAATGGACCTACATTCAGCAATATAAAACCAACAAATTTCTACACAATTCTCAGACTTGTTTCGTGGATGTTGATATATTTTTAATTTCCAAATTTAGCATTTTTCTGTGTTCCAGATTTCTGTCATGCAAATTTTATATTTAAACTAAATTTCTTTTATTACTATGATATTGGCATAATTTTTATTAAAGATTTGTCTTAGATAATTACCAATTAAAACGTAAATAAATATTTTCTTTTAGGAAAACTAGTTTTATAGTATTACTATGTGCGCTTATTTGTTATGCATTGGTGACTTGCTCGTTGATTTTAAAAATAAGACTTGCCACATTCTTTACAATACC
Organism: Altica lythri; assembly: GCA_964028335.1. Lineage (NCBI taxonomy): Eukaryota > Metazoa > Arthropoda > Insecta > Coleoptera > Chrysomelidae > Altica > Altica lythri. The sequence continues at coordinate 33,222,116 of OZ034804.1, read as the reverse complement.
ATTATTTGGGTAAGTAGACTTTGTGTTCCAAAAAAGGTAATATCAATGGCTAAATAAACTATAAACATACTTATATGAAGTTTATACAATCATCAACAAGTATATTCAATACTTAATTGAGAATAAAATGTTTCTAAGTAATGTATTCAGGATATCTAAACTAAGTTATGTATATTTTATTAATAAATCATTGTAATTTGATCACAAAATTAGTATCTATATTAGTAAAAGAAGTCATATATGTAACTGATTAACATTATAAAACATGTCTCACAGAATTTTTTAAATTTAGAAATTAGACAAACAAGAAATGACATAAAGAATAAATTAAACAATTTTCACATCCAACCGGACTGGAACCGTATCTATTATCTATAGCCAGATGTGCCTAGCGGGTGAGTCAAAATCTTGATCATACCTTGATTTAACTCATGTTTTCTAGGGTTCCTACTCAGTTTTTTCTTTAGCAAATATATTAAGTTAATGAGAAAGAGGGAAATTATTTGTCAAATTGACCACTGACACATCTAACTCTTGAGTCAAACACACTTTTTTGCTTAGTCTTAAATTTTTAGTTGGTTAGGGGACAGGTTTTTAGTAATTTAATTATTTGAGACATCTTTCATGTTTTTTTTTTAATTTTTTTTTAATGTCATTTGTTGTAAGTCCAATTAACATCACATATTTTTTGCTTAAGATGTTATCCAAGACATGAGTAGAACTAAGTTAATATCAAAAACGAGGTCTAACCACTAGGATCATCCATAGCAAAATGATTTAAGAAGCTTGCGACTATTAATAGAGATTAAAGGTTCGACTCCTGTTGGATATGACATTTTTCAATTTTTTTCTTAATGTTATATTTCGCTTGCTGATTTCTAAATTACAAAGATTCTTAATATGTATTACCAAGTGTTCATATTTTTTATTTTTACATTTAATCTCTGCGACAAAGGAAAAGGTCAAATATCTTTTAGTAATCCGTTTCTAAAGACCATTACTAGAAATTTTTATATCCGAATAAACCAAATAATTTTGATTTTCTGGTTTCGGTTTAGGTATATTATGATTTATAATTCAATATTAATTTATAGACATACAGACCATACATACCTATATACTGTAACCCTAATTTACCCTAGGCTAGCTCCTGGGTTCATGGCTTCCCTCTGAGTTTTATCTATTTTCCCCAAACAATTAATTCTGGGCGCAAAGTACAGACAAACAAATAATACGCAAAAAATCAGTTTAGATGATTTATTACATCAAGAATTCAAGAATTTTGTTAAAAAATTTAAAATAAATAAATAATTAATTCTCTTGTCTTTATTTATTCTGGCCTCTATTTCGGTTGAGCTTGACTATCTATCTTCAGGAATTCTTTCCTACTTCCAATCAAGGATGGTCTTTTCTTAAAGGAAGAATCTTCTTCAATAAACTATCCCGGAATGGTTTTTCCTTTGTGACGACTTCTTGTTTAGGTACAAAATGGCTGACGGCTGTCAGCGATCCTTTATTGAATTGAAAGATAATTCTTACTAGGGCCCTTCTTGATTTGGCAATACCTTATAACGAAGGGCCGAAAATATTCAGATAATGTTTCTGATTTGGTGAAGAAACGAAATGAAAATGAACGAATTGAACTAATAAGCTGACGAAGAAAACAATTCGCCCGTCTCCCTCCACGACGAGGCGATACAACTTAAAATAAATACCAAGTCAGGTGGATTTCGGCCTAAAAACGAACATTACAATACATACATACGGACCATACAGACAATACAGACATATAGATCATACAGACCATACAGACCAATCAGACCATACATACAGACCATACAAACAGACAGAGCATACAGACATACAGACCATACAGACATACAGACCATACAAACATACAGACAAAATGAAAAAGGCCCCTATTATGTATTATTAAATATATTTGCCATGTACAGACAGCGATCAGTTTATTTTATTAATTTTTTTTTTGTACTATTTTCCTGGTATAACATTGCCGTATTTCTCGAGATCTGGTTTCACAATGAGGTAAACCAACCCCTTTGTATTTTAATCGACCGTTTGCAGTCGTAAGTGGCAGGGATGTCTCCAATGTTATACCGTTTTGTTTTATATTCTCCAAAAAAAAAAATGAAAAAAGTAACTAACTTTCATCTTAGTGTTGTGTTCCCAAAAAAATATTTTTCCCTTTATCTGGATTTACCTCCACAGTATTTTCATTAAACCTTGGTCCAAACCATAATCAGAAACCAGTTAAAAATTACGATAGTCACAAACTAAGCACAAATTGTTATTTTTATTATTTTTTATAAGGTCTTTTATATAAAAACATATTTTTCTGATTTTTTATATATTTGTAAGTTTTTCTATATTACCAAGAAATTTAACAATATAGATTTGTATTGTTCCTGAAGTAAATAAGAATGTCTTAAATTTCTATGTCCAATTCTTAATCTACAAAGAATTTATTGCTGTTTTCTACTAATATTTAAAGGATAAATGACAATTTATGACAATTTTTATTAACTTTAGTTGTTCGTTTTTATTGTAATTAAAATTAATGGGCAAATATTACTTTGTCAGTTCATATGTAAGAGACAAGGTTAATTTCAATCTCTTTCCTTCTTTTTATTATTTGATTCTGTCTATTATTTTCTGTTATTGCTGTATCTTCCAGTATGGCCATAATCATTCAGGGGAAGTTTCTGGGTACAGTCTCAGAGCGGATGCAGTCCGCAATGAATATGGTGTACAAGTGGTGCAAGGATGAAGGCCTAACAGTCAATCCACAAAAAGCATCAATTGTCCCATTCACTAATAAAAGAGCGTTACAAGGCTTAAAACCAATAACGCTCAATAACGTGCTGGTTCCAATGGCCACAGAGGCCAAATACCTGGGTGTGGTATTTGACCAGAGGCTATCATGGAAGCAACACATTCAAAAGGTCACACGCACAGCTACAATAGCCCTTGGCAGATGTAGACAATTGTGTGGCAAAAACTGGGGCCTGAACCCCAAAATGAACCTTTAGTTGTATACACAAGTCATTAGGCCAATGTTAACCTATGGTTCGGTGGTGTGGTGGAGTAGAACGCAGCAGTCTGGGGCGATCAGGCAGCTGGAAAGCATTCAAAGGCAGGCATGCCTGAATGTTACAGGTGCCATGGGGACGCCCCAACGGACGCACTACAGGTTCTGCTCAACCTACCACCATTGCACATCTACATTCAGGGCGAGGCTATGGCAACTGCTCACAGGCTGCTACAAGGCCAGGCTCCCATTACCTCATTAAAAGGAAAAAAGCAAGCAGAGTTATATGATAGGGTTAAGGCGGATCAAATAATGAGCATGCCTCAGGACAGGATAGTCCTCAGGTATAACTTTGCGAGAAACTTTGGAGTAGAAATACTGGAAAGGGACTCATGGAAGAATGGCCCCCCCCATCCAAGGGGAGTCAATCTGGTATACCGATGGCTCAAAGACTCAGAAGGGCACAGGGTCAGGTATATATAGTAGAGGACACAGGACAGAAGTCCAACTAAGTCTAGGTGCCTATGCCACAGTGTTTCAGGCTGAAGTAATGGCCATACAACACTGTGCAACGGAGATCGTAAGTCAGGGTATAACGGGTAAAGCCGTAGTCATATACTCGGACAGCCAAGCAGCTCTAAAGGCGATAGTCTCAGCATAAATAAGCTCACAGCTGGTGTGGGACTGCGTTGGGGCCTCGACGCATGCCGCTAGTCAAAATTCTCTGACACTGGCATGGATACCAGGACACTCAGGGTTTCGGGGCAATGAGAAGGCTGATGAATTGGCCCGTGCGGGAGCTGACACTCCAATGATTGGCCCGGAACCATTCGGTGGAGTTGCTAATACATTCAGAAAGGCAGCCATTGAGAAATGGACGCTAGAAAAGGCCCAGGAGTGTTGGGAATAATCACCGGGCAAGCGACAAGCCAAACTCTTCATAAAGGGATATTCGGCGAAGTTTACTGCAGAGCTGCTATCACAAAGGCGAAATGATGTCGGAATGATTGTCAGTCTCTTGACAGGACATTGTAGGCTCAGAAAACACATGAGTCAGCTAAACTTAGCAGATGAAGACATTTGTCGATACTGCCAAGAGGAAGAGGAAACCGCATTTCATGTCCTATGCCAATGTGAAGGCCTTGCAAGGACGCGGTATCTATTACTGGGAGAGGTGAAACCGGCTGCTCCAAGTTATGCGGAGTGGCCACTGTCAAGGCTATTAAGTCTCATTAAGAGGGCAGAGCTGGACAAGGTGCTCTAATCCTATTCCACAGATAATGGGTGTTCACAATAGATCTGCAAAGGTCGCAGTGATATAGGCTAACAGCCAACCCAAAAAAATATCTATCTATCTATCTATCTTCCAGTATACTTTTAAAGAAAATAAAAAATATATATCCAACATAATTTAAATGAATATCGATCCTTATGGAAAGAACACTAATTTTCGTTTCACAGTAAAATAAAATAATTTAAAAAATCCTTATTTTCAGGTTTTTCACAGCGAGTACTCTGGTCATTAGCTTTGAATACATTTTGGAAGTAACTTATCCCATTCCTGAGTCAGTGAGCTGTTCAATACTAAACGCTGTTATATTTTTATTTGCCATAATAGGAACTTTAATAGTTGAAGCACTTATTGACGCAATTGACATTAATTATGGTCATATTTTTATTTTAGTAATATTTCTAATATGCACACTCACCGTTTTATTAATTTCTTCTAATCTTAAACGACGAGATGCTAATCTGGCAGCTAAAAATAATAATATTGTTCAAGAAGAGAGCTAACGCATTTGTTTTTTTTTATAGAAAATAATTTTAATAGTGTTGTTCTGTTCATTATTCTATTTAACTGTTAACAATTATTATTTTTATACTATCAAATTTTGTACTTAATAAAACTGTTTTCTGTTGGTAATATTGCTTTCTTTAACTTTATCTCTATTAAAACAAATCGGAAAAATCAGAAAATAAATAGAGATTATATGTAATGAAATTTTATGAAATGTCAATAGGTTTATTCGCTGGGCCAATCGGTGAGAAGTACGGAACAAGTTTTTACCCACGACTCATAAGTAAATTGCGTATTTTTAACCTATAACTCTGTCAGTAAGTGTCAAATTATTGAGGAGTTATGTTATAGTTTCATTTACTAAACTAGTGGAGTAAGTAAATAGAAACCTGTATTATTATGTTGGTTTTCATTAAATTAAACTAACATTTGACATTTCTCAGACAGAACTGTCTGCGAAATCGAATATTTTTGACAACTTATCCCAAAATTTAAATTTTATATTTGTTATTTTTAGTTTTATAAAAAACCATTTGGTAAGTCGTGGGTAAAGCATAGTACTTTACTCGAGGTACAAATTGCATATTTAGCTCGTTTCTTTAGCCCCTTCGTTCGCAAGCTCGCTCATGGGCCAAACACACTCGCTGTAATATGCAATTTACTCCACTTGTAAAGTAATATACTATTAACAAACTATCGCTAGACGATGTACCTATGCTTGATATACAACAAATCCTGAACTCGAAAACACCGCGAACCACAATTTCAGAATTACTGTCCTCTAATCTTAGTAGCTCTTTAATTATCAATACTTTAAAGTGAAAAACAAATAACAATGTGGTGAACATAAGGGGTTAACTATTAGGCCAGACATACGCGTAGCGGTGTATCGCAGCGGTTTGTACACAGCGACGAAGAGATCGCCGGAGATGTGCAAGGCAGAAAAGAGAAGTCATCTTTTCTACCGCAAGGGGTTAACTGACTACAATATTTGTGTGGAAGGAAGGAGCTTAGTGTAGCGGTCTCAAATTAGTCGTATTTAAAGAATTATAGAAAAAGACTGTGTCACGGGCTAAATCCGCGCTAGGAATAATTGTTTTAAAAGTAAACATTAGTAACTACTTACTGTAAGTATAGCATCATAATTCGGGTTAAACAGAAGCATTTGGAATCAAGAATAAGTTGATTTTTCTTGTTCATAGTCAATCACCATCTATTATCCTGTTCTGTTCTCAATTGTTGTCATTATATATTATTTTAAATATTATCACTTAAATTGTAAACAGCTGTTTGACTGTTGCTCTTTCTGTTTGTAAAACTTAGTATGTTGTTGTCTACAGTCAGGTAATTCATTACATGCGCATCCAACTTGGTGAAGGCCGCTAGCCAGCGACCCGGTTGGTTAGCTTAAGTTTGAGGGAAGTAAAGTCAGAGTCCTTTTTCCGGTAAGTGTCATTTCGTTGTTAAGAACCGACAAGCAGGTCATTTTGCTTTTGACCGTCGACTGAAGTCATTGTTAGAGTGTTACCAGAAGATTTTCGGGTTAAGTTTTAAATCACAGTGCATCTGTATCAATTGTTTTTGTATTTTTGAAACTAAACCTTATTATCCATTCGAATCGTTGTTGGAATTAGATTCTGTTGATATTTTTTTTTTGAAGTGGTTCGAAGGATCCTCGTGCAAGGAATTTTTATGAGATCTTCTGTCGATTAGATTACGGTACAGTCAGCGAGGTGTTTAGTAATTAACTACCCTACAAGACCGTCGAATTGCAGCCCTAGTGTGGCGGTGGTAGATCGCATCAGTACAGTTAGCAACGAATACGTTATTACACCCTCTCTTATCAGTCTGGAGAGTTGCAATCTGTGTCAATCATAAAGGAAATACCCTATTAGTAGGGTTCTTGGAACGGGCTTAATTGTTCTTGGAACAGGCTTTATTTTTCTTGGTACGAGCTTAATATTTTTCCTCTGGAACGGGCCTTAGCTCTTAGTACAGGCCTAATTTTATGGTGTTGGCTGAATTTATGGTATTGGCTGATTTATTGTCACGGCCTAGATAATTTTGGGTTCAGGCCTAATTGTTGTGGAACATTTGAAGCCAAGGACTGGAGGAAATCAACTCGGGGATTTACCAGATAAGCTATAAGCCATTGTACTTTGTAAATTTAAATTGTTAATCGTAAATTTGAATTTTAAGTCGTGCGTGTGATCACACATTTCAGATTATCCGTCTTTTTTTATTTCCATATTTATTACATTGTTCAGCGCTAGTGTTAATTGAAATTGTAATTTAAATTAACCACAATATATTTAATCATACTTGCAACTCAATTAATCTTGATTAAGATTCTTAATTTATTAAATTATCTCCAGTGAGATAGGTCAGTGCCTGGACCAACAGGGGTTTCCGATTTTAACCGTTTAAATCGGTGGCGCGACTCACTCTTTTTTTTTGCACTTACCCTCTACGGCTGAGCTGGGCACTAATTTGCCAGTAGAGAAACCACTTACCGATCTCATCTGGAGTTGAACTTCTATTTGAAGAAGTTGAATAATTTTTCAAAATTTATTTCTTTTTATTCTTTTATTTCATTGAAAGTACGTGGCAACTGCCTTTAAATTAACTAGTTTTCTATTTGTTTTTTTTAATGCCATGAAAAAAAAATCTAAGTTTTGAACGAGCTGATTAAAATATATAAATCGGAGCTATGTGTATGGCAGGTAAATCAAGAGCATCATGATCGTGTACGAAGGGATTTAGCTGCTTGAAAAACTGAGAGAGGCCGAGTCCAATGTTGTGAAAGATACGGTGTTGAAAAAGATTTACAACCTTTAAAGCAGCGACAGGAAGAAAAAGAGCTTGTGGTGATATTGCTGTTGAATAATTTATGCATTCGTATCACCTTTCAGTTGCAAGGAATCTTAAGATAGCAGTTAACTTTTTGTGTGAAGAAATTTCAGTCCTCATAACTGAAACTTGATTTTGGCGAAGGAGACACCAATGAAAGCAGTTGTAGATACAATGTTTTATCTATAATAACTACGAAAGTTAGAGAATTAATTAAATCTATAAATTCGAGTAACTTAAATTACTTCGCCACAAGGTATTTTAGTGTTGTTATGGATACAATTTCGTGAAATCAATGACTTGATGTAAAAATATGTCATAAAAGAACATAAAATAAATCCTACAATTGCCTTGCTACTTAATTTGAAATATTTACATACACTACATACACAAAATATTAGAAGTAGCATTAAAAAAACTAACAATTTCCATTCAAAGTGCAAATTGGGCCGCAACTCCAAAACAAAATAACAGCATAAAAACTAACAAAAGACCAATATAATAATTGCTGAAAGAAGAAGAGTACGGAAGAAATGGCATCAAACAAGGATAACCGCAAATAAGATAAAACTCAATAAAGCAAGCATGCAAGGACATAAATAAACTTCCGCTATCAATGGAAAACCACTCGGTTTAGGCATACTTGGAAAATTTAACGCCCCACGGGTTATTATGCTTCCCAAGCCTGGAAAAAACACTAATGAAATATGCAAATATTTGGGAACTTCAACTCAAGCGAATGACGCCAAAATTACCGAAAAAATGCTCGTACCATATCATGAGTTCGGTTTTAGAGCAAAACACGGTACTATAAAGCAGTTTAAGTCTAGGTGTGGCATCCTAGACTGCATAAAAAAAGGGTTACGACATAACTTCTATCCATTATTAAAATCATATAAAAATAACCAATTTTTCTTAGAAAAGCAGTAGTCCAAATATACATCTAAGTATCACATAGGATCTATAGTATCACAGGACAGTTTCTTGTGTTTTATATTATATTTATTGTACACAACAGACATTCTCACTACAGAACAAACAACAGTCTCAACATTTACAGCAATAGTAGCCATCACAATCCTGAAGGAGCTATAAGAAATCTACAAGTAAACCTGAATAAAGTAGAAGTACAGCTAAAAAAGTGGAAAATAAAAGCGAACGAATCCAAATCAATACATGTCACTTTCACGATGAAAAGTAAATCTATATAACAGCCAATTAGCATAAGCAGATAGCGTGAAATACTTGGGAATGCACATAGGCAAACGCATTACATGACGAACATCTATATTCAACAACTAGATGTACTCGCAAAGTCGTTCGCGTGGCGTGTGATTGTTGTATACAAATTTCTTACCCCACCCCATTTAAGGAATAAGAGAGAAATTTTAATACACCAGATGGTAAGTTGAAAAAAGACAAACACATCTGTGAAAACTGCATTCGAATCGGATCAGTAGTTTTCATGTGATGCGCGCACAAACATACAGACCGACAGACAAAAAAATCTAACCACATTTTTGGGTTCTATTTTGATGTACCCGTGACGTCGTTCGCGTGGCGTATTGATTTTTGTATAAAAATTTCTTTCCCGTTAAAGGAATGGAGGGGGGAGAAAGTTTTATACACCAGATGTTAATTTGAAAGAAGACAAATACGTCTTTGAAAACCGCATTCGAATAGGATCAGTAGTTTTCATGTGATGCGCGCACAAACATACACATTCCTACAGTTTTATTATATGTATAGATTTAAAACAACCACGACTTAAAGTGCAGCAACTATACTGGATTATAATCCTACTGATAATTATCAGTAGGAAATCTAAACTGACAGTTCAAAAAACAATCCTTGTATACACATTCATTCTAACACCAATTTGGACATATGGAATCCTGCTATGGGGCACCACCTCACACTCAAACTTGGAAAACTTCAAAAGTTCCAGGATAAGGTGCTAAAAATAATAGTCAACATCGCCTGGTACGTGCCAAATCGAATAATACCTAGAAGTCCCCACCAACAAAAGTGAAATAAAACGATACCACCGTATATAGACATGAATAGTAGGATCACTCTCGCTATAACTGGTTCTAAGCCGCCGAAGCTCTCGGTCTACATTTCAATCGGTATCTTGGTCGCTCATCAGCAGCGTTGATAACCTAAAATTTCTGAAATCAATTGGTTGATGCAAAAAAAGTAGAAATCGGTAGATTTAAAAAGCAGCGGCAAATATAAAAACAGTTTATTTATTAAAAAAAAAACGGAACGTTTAAATTAAGATACAAAAAAGCTATTTAATTATGAACGAAAATTATAACAGTATGCTGCTCACCACAACGTCGGCAAACCGAAGATTAAAGGCGGCGCGCAAAGTGATCCTACTATTCTCGTCAATATACGGTGACAATATAGTAAGAATAGTGAGAAAGAGTGACTACGCATGTGAACCCCATCGCGAGTGATCTATTCAATATCATGTGCGAAATTATACCAACAGACCTTATAAGCAGGTTAAATTAACTGTTTACTCGGAATTACAAACAAAAAACTGTTTCCTACATGGAAACATCTGCTGATTTACTTGTTGCCTTATTTTATGAGACAGATTGTAAATATACTGGGAGTTATAATAACAAAAACAAAGTTTCATACATTCTCAAGTTGTTACGATAGTCTACTTCCTCTTCTCTCAACTCATGTACTGAGTTAACATATTTACATATTTTTTGACACTTCTTTTCCTATAACATTTTCAAGGTTAATGCCAAACCAACAACCGCGATCGTGTCTTGTGGAAGCCATGACTTTAACTGATCGTTGCTGCGGCAGACCGCTGCGAGTATGGCCGGCTTTAGCTTAGAATATCGCAGGATTATTATCCTTTCTGTTGTATGATTAGGAAGCTGGAAGAATTTTACACAACGAAATTAAATTGTTTACTTAAGTTCGACTATTGTGCATATTATATTTTGACAACTTTTACCTGGCTATAATACAATATTGTCTTTAGCAACAAAAACGATGGTAATAAGGGCAAATTTATAACACCAATTTTTGGATTAATTATGATATCCTCAGTGGTCGTTTATAACTCCATAAAAAACATTATTTTTACTTATTTCATTTATTTTTTTTGCAAATGTAAAAGTCAATAAAATTTAACCAATGTATACTTACATAGAGGAATTATATAGTACAATAGACATATTCTTTATTCTTGTAATTAAATGAGAATAAAGAGACAATTATTAGAAATGTGTTGAAAACTGCCTCTATATGTCTATAACTTCTTGCTGTTATGACTTAATCATCATAGTGAGTAATTATGGCACAAATGACGCCTCAATGTTTACTTTATTCATAGTAACAGATATGAAACTGGCATTTAAGTTTATGTTTTGAAATTACAATATGGTGCAAATGCTTTAAGACATTAAGTAGAAAGTTTGAGATGCCCTTAACGTGTCTGTTTATTAGTTTTGTGTTTGTAGATAATTCAAATCAGATAAGACTATTGAATTTTAATGTTGGAAGCGCTTGTCACTCAACATGCTTGATTTTAAGGAAAAAGGATTTATTTTTGAACATTAGTCTGTTTTTGCTAGGGTAGATTCTTTCTTTTTGAAAAAAAAAAAACGTCGTTTAACAGAAGAATTAAAAAATAATTTTAAGACATTCCAAAGTGGGCTTCAATTCAATTATTTTATTTAATTACATTTTTCCGATGTATATGTATATACAGCGTGTCCAATTACGTCGGCATCATATGGGAAACTTTTTTATTCTTAGTTTTATGAAAAAAAGTTATTCCTTATAAAAAGTTGTGCATGGTCTAAAACTTAAAATACAAAAATCAGATATCATTTTTTTTAAGCCGTATACGAGGTGTGTCAAAAAATATGAATTTTACTCAAGAGTCGAGTACGCCGGAGAAATAAATAATTTCAAACAAATAAGTTTTCTGTTTTGATAGTGATTAAATATCAATACATTTCCACCTTTTAAGAATTTAAATGTTGGTACTCATTGTACAATTAACATGCAATTTTCTTGTCTACAAAATATTGTTTTTTATTTAGCTGTGACTCAGCTGGCTGAATTTTTCTAGATTTATGGGACGAGTATAAACACAATAATAATCTGGGACTACAGATAGTGTTTTGTTTTTTTTTTCATACTAAGAAAATTTCTCGTGTCCTAAAGAAATTGAGCCAGTGGATTATAGATCTGTAGAACGAATATTAAATCAGCATTATATCGATCTAAAATTACATTCCAAATAAAGATTTGCAGTTTTTAAATTTGTTATCATAAGATTGAAAACTACAGTTTATAATGTCCAAACCAGTATTTGCTAGAGATTTTATTAGTAGACGCTTGAATGTTTCCGTGAATGAACAGTTTCTTTATAAACTAGATAAGTCTTTTATTTGACCACTTCTTAAATTTTTACAACACACTTGGCAACCGTTTTATGGCAGCAGGAGACTATAACGTTAAACATACTGTTTGGGGATCGAGACTCATTACACCTAAAGGGAGACAGCTACACAAGGTCATATTAAACAACAATATGTACACTATATCCACCGGCGAACCCACCTATTGGCCTACAGATAGGAACAAAATTCCAGACTTGGTGGACTTTGCAGTATCCAAGGGTATTCCATCAGAAAATGCAAAAGCATTTTCTTGTTTTGATCTCTCCTCAGATCATTCACCTGTTCTATTTACGCTATGTACAGAAATACTCTTAAATCCGTCAGCGCCAAGGTTAGGTAGCAAACATACAAACTGGGATAACTTCAGAATACTGATACAAGACAACCTTAACACTTTGGTACCACTTAAAACGGACACTGACATAGATAATGCAGTTGAGTACTTAAATCAAACAATTCAAAACTCTATATGGAAATCCACCCCTGCCCAAAATAGATGTACAAAGGTGCAAGAATTGCCTAACCTGATCAAAGAAAAAATTGCAGAAAAACGAAGACTGCGAAAACTTTGGCAAGTAACACGTTCTCCGGATAATAAAACCAGATTAAACCAAATCACCAGACAATTGAAAGGGCTCCTAAATAATCACAAAAATGCCAATATTGAAAGGTATCTCCAAAACCTTACAGCAACGGAAGCAACTGAATACTCGCTATGGAAGGCAGTCAAAAAACTAAACAAGGGACAACAGCATAATCCTCCAATAAGAACAGTGGACGGAACATGGGCGAAAAGTAATAAAGAAAAAGCCGAAGCGTTTGCAGAACATCTAATCAACGTCTTTCAACCTAATCCTGCCGATATCAACCTCAACGTGGAAAACGAAGTTAACGAGTATCTTAATATACCCTACCAACTCGATCTGCCCCCTAAAAACTTTACAGTTAAAGAAGTGCAAGAGATAATAAACAATAATTTAAACCCAAAAAAATCTGCTGGCTATGATTTGATCAGTGGTAAAATACTCAAAAAGCTTCCAAGAAAAGGCATATTATTCCTTACACAGCTGTTTAATGCAGTCTTAAGAACTGGACACTTCCCATTACAATGGAAAGTTGGTCAAATTATAGTAATACAGAAACCAGGCAAACCCATCAATGACGTGAAATCCTATAGACCGATAAGCCTGCTTCCAATTGTATCCAAAATTCTGGAAAAACTTTTATTAGCCAGATTAGAGCCAATACTAATACAACAACAAGTCATACCAAACCATCAATTTGGATTTCGTCCACAACACGCAACAACAGAGCAGATTCATCGGGTTTGTAACCACATTTACCAATCACTCGAAGAAAAAAAGTACTGCTCGGCCGTCTTTCTGGACATATCGCAGGCCTTCGATAGGGTCTGGCACCAAGGTTTACTATATAAAGTGCGTAAAATAATTCCACATACATATTCCCTTATCCTTTGTTCCTACCTTCAAAATAGGCATTACCTTGTGAAATACCACGATGCGCTAACTTCTCTCTATCCAATCGATGCTGGAGTTCCACAAGGCAGCGTACTCGGTCCGGTCTTGTATCTTGTGTTTACAGCAGATTTACCTACACAAAACAATATAGTTACCGCAACGTATGCTGATGATACGGCACTGTTATCCTCTCACCAAGATCCAAACATGGCATCTACATTACTTCAAACCAATCTTAACAAAATCCAAAGATGGTTAAAAATCTGGCGTATTCGTGTCAACGAAACTAAATCCGTCCATGTGACGTTTACCAACCGTCGTGAAACCTGTCCACCGGTAGTTTTAAATGGACATCAGCTAATACAAAAAGAGGAAGCCAAATACTTAGGTATGCACCTGGACCGAAAACTCCTGTGGAGAACACACATCTTCATGAAGAGAAAACAACTAGGCATCAGACTTAACCAACTATATTGGATGATTGGACGAAAATCAAAGCTATCGTTAGAAAATAAAATCCTCATATACAAGACAATTATGAAGCCCATATGGAGCTACGGTATACAGCTGTGGGGGACCGCATCACTATCAAATATTGAAATACTGGAACGATATCAGTCAAAAGTCCTCAGAATCATTACCGATGCCCCATGGTACGTCTCAAACAAAATTATATCTAGAGATCTCCATATAAACTCCGTAAAAGAAGAAATCTCCAAGTTTTCCAAAAGTTACGCCGCCAAGATTCAACATCACCCAAACAATCTAGCTAAACATCTAATGGAAATTACACCCATCAGAAGAAGACTGAAGAAAATTTTTCCATACGATCTACCAAACCGATTTTAGCAAAAAGAAGTCTCTATCCCAGCAGCCATGTCAAAGTTTATACATATATAGACTATTTATAATAGGAAATTGCTACTGAGCAATTTTCCTCCATGTCAATTTAGCATTAAGACACACAATTTACTTATTGTAACGTATGTTTTACAGATTGTAAATAAAATTGGGAAATTAAAAAAAAAAAAAAAAAAGTTTTATGAAAAAAAGTTATTCCTTATAAAAAGTTGTGCATGGTCTAAAACTTAAAATACAAAAATCAGATATCATTTTTTTTAAGCCGTATACGAGGTGTGTCAAAAAATATGAATTTTACTCAAGAGTCGAGTACGCCGGAGAAAAAAAATTATTTCAAACAAATAAGTTTTCTGTTTTGATAGTGATTAAATATCAATACATTTCCACCTTTTAAGAATTTAAATGTTGGAACTCATTGTACAATTAACATGCAATTTTCTTGTCTACAAAATATTGTTTTTTATTTAGCTGTGACTCAGCTGGCTGAATTTTTCTAGATTTATGGGACGAGTATAAACACAATAATAATCTGGGACTACAGATAGTGTTTTTTTTTCATACTAAGAAAATTTCTCGTGTCCTAAAGAAATTGAGCCAGTGGATTATAGATCTGTAGAACGAATATTAAATCAGCATTATATCGATCTAAAATTACATTCCAAATAAAGATTTGCAGTTTTTAAATTTGTTATCATAAGATTGAAAACGACAGTTTATAATGTCCAAACCAGTAGTTGCTAGAGATTTTATTAGTAGCCGCTTGAATGTTTCCGTGAATGAACAGTTTCTTTATAAACTAGATAAGTCTTTTATTTGACTCCAATTGAAAAATCCAGTCAATTTAAGTCGGGGTTATTAGGTGGCCAAACAATTTCACTGCCACAACCACAGCGATGAGGAAACACTTCGTTTAAATATTGCACCGGTCAAGAAAAGTGCATAATTTTTTTTCATATTTTGAAGTCCGTTTGATGCTAAATTACACAGAGAAAATATAATGCTCTAATTATCAAAGCAATAAATTGTAAGTGACACCTGCTATGGCCACTGTAAAAAATAGTTACATATTCCTTTATCCTAGTGAGGAAAAATATAAAGATACCAATCTTCATAACTTTCATATTTCGTATTTCCTAAATCGTTGACATTTGGATAAGACATGTTGGTGACAATGATCATTTTTTGACCCCTTATATATCCAGTTATCGGATTTTCAATTGTTAATGAAACGCCCTGTTGCATTTATTCATTAAAATAATAATTATATGTAATACAAATAATGCAAACGTACAGAAAAAGCTTACGTTTCGCTCCGATTCGGTTAGCTGTTTACAAGAAAGTTGTTGTGTCTAGAATTCATGAAACTCGTTGTATATATCCAGAATAACAAGTTGCGTTCGTAAGTCTCAAGTTAATTAGGAATTCAGGAATTGATTTGTGGAAACGTAAAAAAAGTATTAGGATTTAAGTCAGGACTGTACGAAGGATGCACCTTTTGAATGGTCAAATAATTCCGTGTTTGTTGTGTTGTATGGGAACTTGAATTATCCTGATGTAGAATGATCCAGGGTTTCTTATTGCCTTTTTGCAATTCTGAGAAAATTGTCGGTAAACAAATCATTGTGTACCACTCAGCATTTACAATTTTACAATCTTCTGATAAAATGGTAGCTACATGTCCAGATTTCGGTACAAAACAGGAAATCATTTTGCTTCACTCAAACCGCTGATTTTTGTTTCGTTCCCGGGTCGTATGCATAAATCCAACTTTCATCACCATTAACAATTAATGTCGTGTATCAAATTTGTTGTTCTTCAGTTGAATTATTGAACCATAAGTTTTTGATCTTGAGTGTGTGAAATCTAACGCAAACATCATTTTTTTACAACTACCTAACTGATCATACAAAATTTGATTTATTTGTTACATGTCGATCTGACTTTATCATTTTTAGTACACTTTTAATGGTTATATACTGTTATTTTTGATGCTGTCGATCGGCGGTCACTATATTCATTACTATGACCAAATTTAAATTCCTGATACCCCCGGAATACAGTTTTTAGATCATCGCTTTACTGCTTTTCCTTTTTTTCAATCGGAAGTAAAACAAAACCATTGCACGAAAATGTCCACGATTTAAATCCATGTTTTTTCTCTTATTGTCTATTGCAAACTGATAATGTAATTGCGTAGCTCAATATTATTAGATTTTGTCACTTTTTGTACATAGCACAAATGTCAAACATTACAAATTGTCATATGTCAATCATCTGATAGCATCCCTTTTATTTTTTAAACTATTGGCACCACTGATTTCCGTATCCCAGTTTAATTATTAGTTTCTTATCATTCCTGTGAATCATGAACTAGTCTCCCATCGGGCAACGTATAGTGAACGTGTGTTATGTTTTTCTGATTGCTGACCACTAACTTGGTAAATCTGGAACATTTTTATAACCGAAACTGAGTACCGAAATTATTTTAAAATTTGCACCCAACTTACAGGGAAAAGCTAACCTATCTTTCTAAGCTAATTTTAATATTTATATTGATCATTTGAACAGTAGGTACCTATTAATTATTTATCAGTTAATTATGAGAATAGTTAATTTTTTTATGCGGTGATTTTAATTTGTCTGAAACTATTTGGTGCAATGATAATTTGGGACTGAATGTTGTCTGTCCAGAAAACTCCAATACAATTCTTTTACTTAATACCTTTATACCTTTTAATATTTTATATCAAAGTTTACATATCTAAATTCTCTTGAACATCGAAGAACTGAACTAGCTGTTTGTTTTCTTCGTAATTCTTATTCATCGTTTGCTGTCCTGATCTGTTAAAGTTAATCTATTTTAATATAAACAGAAGAACCAGAATATCTGAGTTATTTAATATTTCGTTTCACTATACCGATTACGCATAGAATAAAACCATTTAAAGAATAGAAGGATTGTTAAAAACCACAATGTAAATTTGGAATTGTTTGACTCATCTTTTTCTTCTTTTAAACGCCAAGTTAGAAACCTACATATTTAATTATTTAATTTGATACTTTAGTGTAAGCTTTTTGTATGTTTTTTACTTTTTTTTATTTTATTTGTATCACTTAGGTACCACTTTTCTTGTTGATATTTCAATCTTATCTTTACATATTGATTTATATTAACTTTTTTGTTAAAGTTCTCACACATGTATTATTTTTAATTAGAATTATTTTATAAAATGGCATATCCGTTAAATAAATACATAAATAATTTGTGAAGTCAACAAAAGATCCTGCTGACGAAAAGCTTTGTTAGTTTATAATCGTTGTTGTTTGATAAATAGCTAAAAGCATAACTGTTTTTAGAAGGTCAGAAAATAAAAATGAGTCCGGTAAAAGATATAAAGGCTATAAACAATATTAAAGAAACGGTTAGAAAAATTTTACACGAAAAATTACACATGACAACCGTCTATACAAAGTTGGCGCCAAAAACCTAACCCCTGACCAAAAGCTCGTGCTTCAACAGATCTGCTCAGATTTCCTTGAAAGGTTAAAAGAAGAAACCGGACTGTTTAAAAACATTATTACTTGCGACGAAACGTAGATACAATGTTAAAACAAAGGGCCAATCGATCCATTGGAAAACATCTGAATCGCCCAGACTCAAAAAAGCAAGGATGTCCAAGACAAAATTTAAGGCAATGCTTTTTCGACATTAACGTTATCGTGATGACTGAATGGGTCCCAGAGGGACAGACTTAATATTTGTCAGTTTTAGCAACACTGCGACAAAGAGTTCGTAAGAATCGGCCCGAGTTGTGGAAGAACAATTCGTGGATTTTGCACCAGGACAATGCACCTGCCCATAATGCGCTTATCTGTGAGGAGGATTAGGTCAAAAAACGCACTCCAACGCTCGAACACGCGCTGAACTCGACTGCAACTTCTTTTGTTTCCGAAGATTTGAAAGGTAACCGATTTAAGTAGATGGAAGTGGTAAAGCAAAAAACGGCAAAGCTACTAAAGGCCCTCACCAAAGGAGACTTCCAGCACTGCCTTGATCAATGAAAAAACGTATCAAAAGGTGTCTGGCGAGGGTAGTGGAGAATATTGAAGGGAATCATTCAAATGTAGAATAATTTTTTTAATAAAACCCTTGTTTGCAACCAGTCCCGTTTTTTAATAGCCAGACCTCGTATGAACGTCAAAACCGAATAACTGAAATTTTATACCAGTTTAATCGCAAATTTTGGTTATGGTGAATATTTTTAGAATGTTACTTGGACTCAATTGAACCGCAAGCAGGAATTTCTGTGTGGAATGCTATTAATAAAAAAGATTTTTTAAGATTCTTTTATATAAAAAACCATCCTTATTCGGGTAATTGTGCAGATCGAAGGTTAGAGAATAGTTTCTAACGTTTATTTTAACGGTATTGTTAATTTGATTGAGTTAAGCTGTATTCATAGTCGTTCATTTTTAATTTAAGGTGTCTTAAACTTCATACAGTTAAGAATCATTTTAAGAAAACCTTTATTAAAATAAACAGTTTTTCGCTCCTCCCACACGTGCTGCTAAGATAACTTGACTAACATTTTACAAGCAGAAAGTTTTTATGATTCAGGAGCAAAGCTGGTAATCCAGGCACTAAGTATTGATGTCAACCTAACGCATATTATTGTAGTGTCGTTGGGTTAGGCTTCGATTGAAGCAAGAGTGAGAAGGGGTTTTCCACAGAGAGGGGTTGTGTGGTCAGAAGATGCGGGTGACCTTCTTAGGAAACTATATCAACGAAGGCTTCCATGCATAGTTTTTGCAGGTGATCTGTCAATATTCGTTCAATGGAGGTTTCTGGGCATAATTTCAGAGCGGTTGCAGACTGCAATGAATATGGTGTATAAGTGGTGTGAGGTTAAATGTCTAACAGTCAATCCAAAAAAGCATCAGTAAGTTGTCTTATTCACAAATAAAAAGGCGTTGCAAGACTTAAAACCGATAACACTGAATAACGTGCTGATACCAACGGCCATAGGGGCCAAATACCGGACTGTCGTGTTTGACAAAAGGCTATCATAGAAGCAGCACGTACAAAAGGTCTCATGCAAAGCTACAATCGCCATTGATACGTGCATGTAGACAAATGTGTGGAAGAACTGGGGCCTGAACACCAAACTGAACTTTTGGTTGTAAACACAAGTCATTAGGCTAATTTTAACCTATGGTTGGGTAGTTTGATGGAGTAGGTACAACACTACATACAGTCTGAGGTAATCAGGAAAGCAATCAAAAGTTGGCATGCCTGAATGTTACAAATGGACGAATTACAGGTTTTGCTCAACTTACCATCATTGCATATCGATATACAGGGCAAGGCTATGGCAACTGCTCACAGACTGCTACAAGCACAGGCTCCTAAAAGAATAAGGATCTAGTATACCGATGGCTCAAAGAATGAGCAAGGTACAGGGTCATATATTGTAGGATACACAAGATACAATTAAGTCTAGCTGCGTATGTGTATCAGGCTGAAGTAATGGTCATACAACACTATGGAACGAAGATCATAAGTTAGTTAATAACGGGTTAAACCGTGGTCACATACTTGGACATTCAAGTAACTCCAAAGTCGATGTCTCGCCACAAATAAGCTCAAAGCTGCTATAGAACTGTGTTAGAGCAGAGCTCTGACACATGCCGCAAGTCGGAATTATCTGAATTGGCTCCAGTGGGAGCAATGATTGGCCCGGATACGTTCAGAAAGGCAGCCATTGAGAAATGGAGACTAGAGATGGCCCAGGAGTAGTGGGTAAATTCATTGGGCAAGTGAGATATTTATGGGAAACGATGTCAGATTGATTGCGAGTCTCTTGACAGGACATTGTCGGCTTGTCGGCTGAACTTGGCAGATCTGTCGATTCCACCAAGGACGCAGTATCTAGTACCTATTGGGAGAGGAGAAACGGGTGTTCACCGTAAAGTTAAAGGTCGCAGTGATACAGGCCAACAGCTAACCCAATGAATATCTATCTATAAGCAGAAAGGTTTTATAGTGCACGAGCAAAGCTTGGTTATCCAACCACTTGCATATAAATTTTCGAAAAAATATTTTTCAAAATTTATTTAAATTATAATAAGTTCAATATCCTATTTTACATTGACTTGTCCATCGGTTTATTTACAGTTCCACTCTATTTCCATCACAAAGTTTTTCTATAAATAGTTTAAAATTAATAATCACCAAGTAAACATTCAAAACTAAATGTAAAATTTAGTCTATGGAAAACTACTACAAATCCATTGACTCACTTCTGCAAACAATAAACAAACAAACATACTGTAAACTTTTACGAAAAAAGACAATTACTTAGATTTTGATAGTAAATGACAAATTTATAACAGTTATTATTCATTTAGATACAGATAATATTTACATTGCGCTTAAGCACAAGCTTTAAGGTACCTAAAGTTGTTTGTGCTGTAAATTTTACAATGCACACAAATTATGTTTATAATTTAGAATTTATTTATCGAAAAAATGTTTACTGTAGATTATACCTATTATGTTCCTACATAAAGAAATATACTTTGCACTTATAATACCGTTTATGGAATGAATTTAATTTACAATTTGTTGTTAAACCAATAAATAATGTGAATTAAAATTACTATTGTTTTTTTCTTCGAATCGTTGGTTTTTGTATAAAAAATATATAATACTAGCGGACCCGGCGAACTTCGCATCGCCTAACACTAATGTTTTTTCCAATTTTTTTTTTATTTTTACGATTAATTTTTTGTATTTTTTATCATATTTTCTCGTTAGTTACCAGTTTTTACCATTATTTATAGTACTTTGTAATTTATCGGTTAGGTATATTATATATTAACTGCGCCACCTAACGGTGGCGTCATAGTTCTTAGGTAAGTAAGTTTTGCTCTTTTAGATATATGAGATAGCAACTGCGCCACCTTACGGTGGCGTCATAGTACTTAGTTATGTAAGAATTACCGGTGTAAATTTATAACATCTCAACTGCGCCACCTTAGGGTAGCGTCATAATGATTAATTTCATAGTAAACGCGTCCGATCGCTGCAAAATTCAAAGTGCTATAAGGAAAATCGCGGCCTCCGATGCGCTATTTATAGGCACCGCAAGCGCTACGTCCCGCAATTTTAAATCTGCAATATCTTCGAAAATATTCATTTAAATCTTGTGCTGTAAAGGACCATATAGATCTATATTAAATCAACAATGTATTTGAGCTATTTAATTGGATAAGGATTAATGCTGTATTGGTTAAAATCGCTTCGAAAATTAGCCATTATTTGTCGTAAAAAGTAAATGACAAAAAAATGTTATTGTGGGATATCCATAAGAGATAGACATATATCGCGGAGATTTCTGTAGACCTTTTCGATGTGTACAAATAATTAGTACATTATTTTGATAAATCTAGTAGGGTTCAGCCTGCGTTTGCAATGTAAGCGGAAAAAAATGATAATTAACGACATAACATTAGAAACCTCAAAAATAACAGAATTTCTCCACTACTTAATGGATGTTATTATACATATAAACCTTCCTCTTGAATCACTTTATCTATTTAAAAAAACCGCATCAAAATCCGTTGCGTAGTTTTAAAGATTTAAGCATACAAAGGGAAATAGGGACAGAAAAAGCGACTTTTATACTATGTATTGATATTGATGATATTGATTGATAAATAGTGATGCAGGACAATTAAAAACGTATTAAACGACCGTTAATATAAAACCAATACAATTGTTAAATTTTAAACTATTACTTTTCTTAGATATTTTTTGTGTTAATGTAGGCACACTTCAAGTGTTCCTCGGATTTCCACAATGTAGACTTTACCATAATCAATTATGTTTGGAGAATATTTGTTTGGTTACACCTGTACGACAATATAAAGTTTAAATATTGAATGAAGATGGTAAAATTATGAATTAATAATTAAATAAATTATAAAAAAATATATCTATGCTAATTAAATTAGAGCAATTTTTTTAAATGCTTGTAAAAATATCAAAGGGGTAAAAGAATATCTTTATTTGCCCCAAAGATATTAGCTAAAAAACATATCTAAAAATTTTAAAGGTCAAAAAAATGAAATTTCAATTTTTCCTTAACGTACCTAAGTATAAAAATTGTCTTGACAAAATATGAGCTTTCTAGGTGGATGGCCATTGCTGTTAAACATATAACCCTTTCCTAAAAAACAATTTAAATAATTCGCAAACTAATACCGATTTTTTGATAAATTTTTTTTTGTAAGTTAGCGATCATAAAAACCTTAATTTCCAGGAGTTACAAGAGTATAGAAGCATACAAGAGCATATAAGCTTTTACAACAAAATGAAAAATACTTAAAATTGTTTCATCAGTTTTTTC
Source organism: Altica lythri (assembly GCA_964028335.1). Taxonomy (NCBI): domain Eukaryota; kingdom Metazoa; phylum Arthropoda; class Insecta; order Coleoptera; family Chrysomelidae; genus Altica; species Altica lythri. The sequence goes on along the minus strand of OZ034804.1, from coordinate 33,199,224 downwards.
AATTATTTAAACAAATTATAAACTTGTTATCTTTTACCATGTCTTAAATCAACCATCTTTGATTACTAAAAAAAATTTAAAAAATGAAATACTCTTTAGTAACCGTGTCTAAATAATCTTAAAATACCTTATTTTATCAAATTTTCTTTTCTTAGAGTGGTCACACAATATCTTTTATTGTAAATCTGACACATGTCCTAATTAACAGATGTCAAATATCATAACTGACAGATGTCAAATATCATAATTGACAAATGTCAAATATCATAATTGACAAATGTCAAATATTATAATTAACAAATGTCAAATGAAATCATATTAATTATTAAATTTTATTTTTTTAGAGTGGTCACAATATATATTTTATTGTAAATCTGATAAATGTCCTAATTGACAGATGTCAAATATTGTAGTTGACAAATTAAATCATTTTTATTTACATTTTTGTGCATTAATTTGTTCTTAAAAATAATGTTGTTGGCGTTCAAAATTGTATCTTTTGAAAATGATTACTCATTACCTACACTTAAAACCTATTTTAACTTGTCACAAATTATAATAAATTTTAGAAATATTTTGTCTAATTTTACTGGAATAATATAATATATTAAAAATATTTAATAATAGATATAAATATACAATCTTAATGCGCTTCTGTTAATGCTGTGTTAAAAATAGAGTCCTATAGACTACAAAAACAGGAAAAATCTAAATCTGAAGTTTTATCCCATTTCATAAATTAGGTTTCGTATAAAAAATGCTTTATTTATAAATTATCTTACCCTGATTTCATATTTCATACTGGGAATTAATTAAAAAATCCAGAAAATTTTCTAGATAATATCAAAATATCATTAAAAACAAATTTAGTGATATCATTTAAGCAAATAAAGATATTTGGGATTAAATACTTAATGACGAGAAGGGAGAGTACCTTCTGAAATTTGCTATATAAGACCCCACCATTTCAGAGGGTTGCGAGTTATCATTGGTGGGTGCAACAACAGTCTTCGGAATCACTGGGGTTTAAGGTTTAACATTTTGTAGGAAAGTGTTATTTTTCTTCAGTTCTTAGTGCGTACCATTTATTGTTTGTTATTGTTTGCGTCCATGGTTAAATATTTGTCAGCTATGTTAAATTTAGGAGTTAACCAACAATATTATAAAAATTATGATGGTAAGAAACTTTTTTATTAATTTATTTTAACTAAAACTAAACATCAATTTTAATTTTATGGTAACACATTTTTCTTTAATTTTAAAAAGGATAATTTAAGTTAATTTTAACGAAATAAAAAAAAATAAAATTTATTTTTATTAAAATATTTTAACTTAATTATTTTTACTTTTTGTTTTCTTTTTACAATCATAAAATAGCTATTAAATAAAATCTACAATAACACCCTTTTTTTAATTGAAAAATTTTAGTAAATAAAATAAATGCAATAATAATAAAAATTCTTCCCGTATAATTAATTAATTTAATGAAGTTATTGTATCGAAGTTTCTGCTCTACTGCGCCATCTTTAGGTTAATAATAAATAAGAGTTACAAAAAAATTTAACTAAATCAATAAGAAATACAAATATTACAAATGTTAATTCAATCAAACACAGGCAGGAAGAAGCTGCAGATTACATTAAAAAAAAATAGTGTTACTCATAGTAAGCTGCAGCTTCTTTCTGTCTATGTTTGATTGAATTAACTGATACTACATTTAAAATATTTATTAGGTATGTATTGCTTATCGATTTAGTTTAACTCTAGCCTAAAGATGGCTCAGTAGAGATGAAACTAATCAACTTCGTTACACTAATTTCATTAAGTTAAATGATTATATGGGTAGATTTTCAGTATTATTTCAAATAAATTATTTAATAAAATCCTCTTATATCAAGGTCAGCCAAGTATAGTACCCGAAAAAATCTTACTTAATAGATAATTAATTTAAATAATAATCATCAGCTTTAGCATCTTCAAGTAAGAATAACAGGTAGGTATCAAATCCAAACCTGCTAAAAAACAACACAAGTTTCATTTTTATACCTTAGGTCTACTTTCATTAATTTCAAAAAAATATATATTTTTTATTATATACGATACTTACAGATTAAAAGTATACAAAATAGTTATTTATGCAACTAAAGTGACCTTTTTTGACGAATGTGAATCTTGTCGCATGAGCCGCAGGCGAATGCGACAATCACATGAGTCAAAAAAGGTCACTTTACGCACGAGTTGCATACAATATTTTTTCTACAACCGAATTTCTTTACAAGTATAGGCCTGATTTTTTTACGCTTTACTGAAAAAAAAATATTATATTTAAAACATATTTTAGATAACAAAATATTTATTTTCTAAATTAATCTCACCTTATAATACTGGTACGTAGAAACGCGAAATGTTTGCATTATAAATTAATTGAAATGTCAATCAGTCATTTAAATAAAAATACTTACCCTTATTCATGAACTGATATTTTTGTCATATTAAAAATTACTGAATATAATATCTAGTTTTGTATGTATTAAACTGCAATAATTTAACATTTAAATATATTTACACAAATTTACACAATTAAATAATAAAAAAAAAAGTTTCCTTACCCGGAATTGAACCCGAGTCATCTGGGTAGAAGCTATATGCCTTACAACCACGGCCACTAACGCACATAAAAGTATTTGCATAATCTTATACAAAACAGTGCTTATTTTACTTTTTTTCACTAGTGAAAAAAAAACTTTTTTTTTCACTAGTGAAAAAAAGTTAAACTTTACGAACCTTAAACCGTGCGTAAAGAATACTTTACGCACGGTTGTAGAAAAAATGTTTTTTTTTAATAAAACACAGTAACCATAGTTTAGTCAAATTTAAGTTAAATAAATACAACCAAAACACCAATTTAATTTTAAAAGTGTCTATTTGGTAAACTTTTTATTATTTTATTAAGATAATGTAAGGAAACCAAATTATATAATCGCATATATTTTTTGTAAAACGTTCAAAAAATCTAGCCGATTAACCACAATGGAAAATAGTAACTTTTCACACTCAGGAGGAAATTGCCCAGTTTTTACCATCTAAATACCAGGTTACTTATTTTTATATCAATATATTTCATTTGTATGTAATATCATAGGCAATCAGCAAACCAATAAATGTTTAGCTAAATTAGCTTCCAAATTAATATTTCTTTGTAGATTACAACCCAAGGAGTAAAGTACTTTATTTCCCACGAGAGAAAATGTATTTTTGTTGACAATCATTCAAAATATAACATTAAAATTTATAAATAAAGTAATAAGCATTTAGGAACTACATACTTGTCTACAATATACTCACAAATATATAATATCCATGTAAAAAACAAATTGCAAATGGCATTCAGAGTGTGTAAAGTGAAACTTTTAACCTTCTGCGATAAATTACTACTTTCCACCCTTGGTAACATTTAGCAAGCTGGAGAATTGCACTGTTAAAAAAAATCTTTAAAATTATAGTCCATGTAGGTACCTACTACTGGAAAGTGCATTTCCATTTGAATTTTAAAAGTATCGGGTTTGTAAATTTACAGTTTAAGTGTGTACTATAATTAGATAATGTACAGTAAATTTGTAACAGATGTTAAAATTAAAAATTAGGCTATTTACAGTGTATAGTAAGGTCACTGAATATATAATACGCAGGTTACCCACAACACAAGTAACATTTGATTTTCCAGTTGGCACTTTAAATTCGCGGTTTATTTTAATTTTCAAGTGGGTGCCGTAAATTTCAATAGAAGTGTACTGTAATTTTCAAACTTGCCTCTGTATTTACATTATAAATTATTCTTCAATTATATTATAAAGCATTAAAAAAATCGTAAAAAAATTAACAGTAATTTTACTATTATAATTATTGATTTTCGTATGGCGTAGAGGTAGAATTTTTAATTTTATTTTTATAAAAGTTATTTTTAACAAATTCGTACATTGAGGGATCTTCATTTCTTTGTAGTTTAAAAAAAATAGTCAGGTTAAATTATTATAGTTTTTCATATAAATATTTAATACACTTAATTTTCATAATATTTATTACCTACTAGCGGACCCGGCGAACTTTGCATCGCCTAATACTAATATTTTTTCCAATTTTTATTTTTTTATTTTTACGATTAATTTTTTGTATTTTTTATCATATTTTCTCGTTAGTTACCAGTTTTTACTATTATTTATAGTACTTTATAATTTATCGGTTAGGTATATTATATATTAACTCTTAGGTAAGTAAGTTTTGCTCTTTTAAATATATGAGATATCAACTGCGCCACCTTACGGTGGCGTCATAGTACTTGATTATGTAAGAATTACAGATGTAAATTTATAACATCTCAACTGCGCCACTTTAGGGTAGCGTCATAATGATTAATTTCGTAATAAACGCGTCCATCACTGCAAAATTCAAAGTGCTATAAGGAAAATCGCGGCCTCCATTGCCGCCGCCCCTGCCGGCCAGTACCACCGCAAGCGCTACGTCCCGCAATTTTAAATCTGCAATATCTTCAAAAATATCCATTTAAATCTTGTGCTGTAAAGGACCATATAGACCTATATTAAATCAACAATGTATTTAAGCTATTTAATTGGATAAGGATTAATGCTGTATTGGTTAAAATCGCTTCGAAAATTAGCCATTATTTGTCGTAAAAAGTAAATGACAAAAAAATGTTATTGTGGGATATCCATAAGAGATAGACATATACCATCGCGGAGTTTTCTGTAGACCTTTTCAATGTGTACAAATAATTAGTACATTATTTTGATAAATCTTGTAGGGTTCAGCCTGCGTTTGCAATGTAAGCAGAAAAAAATTAATAATTAACGACATCACATTAGAAACCTCAAAAATAACAGTATTTCTCCACTACTTAATGGATGTTATTATACATATAAACCTTCCTCTTGAATCACTCTATCAAAAAAAACGCATCAAAATCCATTGCGTAGTTTTAAAGATTTAAGCATACAAAGGGAAATAGGGACAGAAAAAGCGACTTTGTTTTATACTATGTTTTGATAATTTAAGTTTTTCATTTTAATTGTAGTAGAAAAAAAATATTAATCATTCTAAATTAATACTAGAATTTTTATGAAGGCTTAGGAAAGAATTTTCTATTATCTGCCAGTTTGTCGAATAGTAATTTCATCTTAATATCAAAGTAAATGGTAGTTCGTTTTTTGACCCCTTCTAGTTTTTTCTTTCCCATGGGATTGATATCCATAATTAATCTTAAAAACAAAAGGAATTAAAAGCTTAAAATATATTCTTGATATATGAACTTTTTCCTTCAATTTGGTTTTGGAATCGAATAAAGCAGACTCCCGTTATATGAATAATCTAGGGAATACTAATCCGTAAACCTACGTATACCTAGACTATGTATGTATTCACAAAATAATTCAATTAGAACCAGGTGTAAAATATATTAGCAATACAATAATGCAATTTAATACAAATATAAAATCTAAACTTTGAATTTTCAATTATCCATGTAAAAAAATCAAGTTACATGGCATTTAGAGGGTGTAAAGTGGAAACTTTTAACCTTATGAGATATAAGTTACTCCATTCCACCCTTGGTAGAATTGATACCTACTCTGTAAAAGTGTCACTTTTATCTCTGTTTTACTTAACTTTTGTCTAACTTCAATAAAATAGAGGCTGTAGACAGTAGTACTTAACAGTTCTTCCTCAAAAAAGTATAAAGAAAAGTGAATTAGATACGAAATAAAGAAGATTTTATTAATATTAATTTGTGTTCACTCTGACGTATTAAAAATGTAAAAATGAATTTTTAATGTAACTTATCTACTTCTTTTCAGAATCTTATGAACGTTGTGATGGCAAACTCAGAAACAAAGAGTTATGGAACAAATTTCATTCATTAGAGACGGAAATGATCATTACCAAATCGGGAAGGTCAGTACAAATTATTTAACGTTAGTGCATTTTGAATGTCTAGAGTTGCTGAAGTTCCGTTTTGCAGCAACTATCTATGTATTTTCATATTTGATATCATTTTTTCTAATCGTCTATTTTCTACTTATATTTTTTTCTGAAATCGCTTGGAAATTTCTAGTTCCTTGGATCAAACTCGAGCCGCAAAATACACTATTCTTGTATTTGAGTCCGTTGCTGAGCAACGAATTTTCAGGACTGTACGGGAATATTTTTTTCGTGCTGCACGGGAATGATCCATAAAACGTTTATAAGCAAATTCATATTTTGCCTGGGATTTATTTGGCAATACATTAAAACCACATTAGTAGCGGTGTTTAGTAACGTATTGCACCTCTGGACATCATCGTCACTGTCCATTTTAAATATAATTAAAATATTTTAAGCAGTATGTAACTAACCAAACTGACACTTTTGTGACACTTATAAACAATGATAAACAAACAATGTCAACGAAACGGTTTTATAGAAAATAAGATGATAATCAAAAACAGTTATGCATATATAAAACTTTCTTAATTTACTATTATATTTAATGCGATTTCAGAAAAAATAGTATGTGTATCTCGTAGTAAAAGCACATTCCTGGACTCCAATGTTTGTTGGCTTCGGCTAAACGCCTCGGCCAACAATTGACATTGTCGTCTGGGAATGTATCGCTTTTCCTACTAGATACACAATATACTATTATTTTAATATGTTTTTTTAATTCCTGGATAGTTTTTACTTAGTGACTTCCAAAACTTTTATATACAATTATTTACAAACCTACGATTTTCCAGCCTATGAAAAAGTTAGAAAGTAGAATATTATTAACCAGCGTGAAAAATGACGACTTTCCAGGTAAATTTATTATTAAATCCGTGTGATTTATTTTTGCGTTTTGTCATTAGCAAACTCATAAATGGCAAAATAGTTTAATATCCATTTTATATTAATTTACTAACCAATTTTATTATTTGAATGATTGGGAATAGATAAATAAATAATTATTTAAATCGTATATTTTTAAATAATTATTAATCAACTGGTAATCATACTTCAGCAAAAGTACTATTTTTCTCTCGAGAATTAGTTCTTTTGAGTATAGTTTCAGCTTGGGTATGTAATATACCTACATAATAATAATACATCATTACATGTTTTAAAAAGTAGAACTAGTTTAATATTTCTCTATTCTCTATACAATATCTCTGATTAAGTATAACTGAATAAATATATAAGCTAATTTTGAAAATAATAAACTGTCTGTATAACTGCTTCTATTTTAAGAAATTTTATAAACAAGAATCAATGGTATCAATACTAAAATAATAACATAGTACCTAGATGACCGAAATTTGCTTGCCAAACATATAAATCACAATTCTCGTATAATGTTAGTCAAGTGTTGTAACCATCGTTCTTTAACAGCATGTTCGGGATGAGCGGAAACCTGATTATTTTCATGAAGGTTTTCTAAAAATAATTACACGAGGTTTGCTGTGTCAATTAAAAAAATAGTAGTATTACTATTCACCCAAAGATTTCGTGAAGAGTCATATTTTTCAGTTTATTGTAGCAGTTTTATTTCCTGAAAACACGGATAAAACAACGCTTTCCAAAACTGAAACCCTAGTAGATTGGTTCATCGCCCCAGAAACCTGATTTTAATACATTAGATTAAAAATGTGTTTTGCCTCTCTTAAAATAATCCAGGAGAAATATTCAATATAAACGTCTTAGTAAAATCTTAAATGTTTGATGAGAGATGCGTGTAACTTATTATCAATTTTAAATATTATAGGAACACTCTAATATATAATTTATACCCGACATTTTAACATTTCGTTGAAAATGATTATGATTCAAATAGTAAATGCATTACCTGCTAAAAAACAATCTCAATTTTTGGGAAAATCCGGAACCTTAACGATGAAATCTAACCGCAGTGATTCAAATTAGTGCAGAACTAAAAAAGAAGCGGGTTTGGATAACAAGGCTAAGAAATCAGAGTGGTCGGAAACGATTATTCATCTCGTTAATCACAGTAATCAAGAGGGCCTTCCGTTTGCGGTGTTAAATTGTTATTATAACGTGCCACACACTTTATTTTCCAAGATTATTATTAGAAAAACAAAGAACACCGCACTGAGGCGACCGATAGATTGCCATCTGGTTCCAGGAGACAACGCCTGGCCACAACTTTGAAGTAAATTAATGTTTGTTTAACAATGACCACATATCTTTCTATTTAGAAATAAAAAAATATAAGGTCTAACAGTCTAACAGACAATATGTTTGGATGTGACAATAATACAAAGTTTTTGAATTTATTTAAAGTTTTCTTTCTGCGTAGATAGGTAAGGCACAAGCATATTTGAATAAATATAGTGCAAAACCAGCACTAGGCACCTGATTTCCATTTCCTTGATGTCGGCGCCAATCGCAAACTTTAATAATTATTTAAATGTTTTACAAAGATATAAACTAAGTTGAAATAGTTAATTACTTTAATGAAATATTTAATCAATTTATATAAATCTAGATTTAGTAGGTAAGATTAAGTTGTCAAGTAGTTTACGATTGGTGCTGAATAAAATCGTAATCAGGTGCCTAGTGGCCTACGATTTTTTTTTTTAAATAAACACTTTATTATTTGCTTTTGAGTGTATTTTACAAAGTGGTTCAATTTTATTAAAAAAAATTTTTATTTTATCCTTTTAGTTGCTTCAAAGGAGAAAAAGCTGTTATTGAACCTGGGAAAAGTCTATGTGTCCGAGTAAAAAGTTTTTCATATGTGACTTCAAATAAATTTTTTCACAGACCTCATGACCAAAAAGCTTTTGTAGAAATTGAATTGTTTAGGAGTCTCACTAATTATGATAAACCTTAATAAAACTATAAAGCTTGAAAATTTCAGTACCAATTCTTGAAAATCAACGACAAATTTATGAAATACAATCCTGAATACCGATTTTAAATCAAATTCCTTTAATTCCAAATATTGATTTTGAACCATATCACAAACAAACAAAAATAGTCCGTCATATTGATTGTAGAAAAGCCAACAAGATATCAATTTTGCAGACTTTCGTCTACTTATTTTTGAGATATAAACAATATATAACCTTGTCTTTTAGTTAATAAAAAGTCGTTCAACTTATAAACTTGTCTATTTGAAGTCGGTTAAAAATAATACTTTTTATTATAAGTACCAATTTTCAGTCCGCAAAAGTGTCTCCAACTTTTACGGTAAACGGCGCCTTCAAAATTATGTAAGTAAGACGATCGGCATGTCGGTAAGGACAGACAAAAGACACAAAGAATGGTGTTAGCAAGACCATTCTGGCGTCCGTTAACACTCTTAATACACTTGACTTATTGAATACTGAAAACACCGCAAAAACTCGAAATGTCTAAATATTTTAAATATAAAAGCAGAATAACTGCAACAGTTTTTTTGTCGCAATGCATAATATTTTTAATATTGCCAACAATAATTAAATCAAAACGCACACACAAGTTAGATAAGGGGAATTCAGGCAACTTTTTTTTATTAAGATTTATATAATACCAAGAAGTCTAGTTTATCGTTGGATAATTTTTTTTGTATTTATTCTTTTTTATTTTATACCGTCAATTTTCTTATTTCATATTTTCGATAGCTTTTCACGCATCTGTTTTTTTTTTCTTATTATTTATTCCTTTTCGAAATTGCCATTTTATTATTTCGTGTTTCTATGAGATTCTCAGTTTACTGGTTTAAAATTATCTTCTTTAAATTTTTACATGTTCTAAATAAATATATTGACACCAAAATTCAATGTTCTATTTTTACTTTCTTTAAGGTTTTGTGGTTCATCACAGATTCGTTATATTAATGTTTTTTGTTGTTCGGGTTCACTGATTAGTTTGTATTATTGGTATCATTTTAGTTCTTATTTTATAATTTCGCAATAGTTGGTAAACTTATTTAGAAAATCACATTTTTTTACAGGTGTTATGAAATGTTATCGATGGCATTATAATAAAACTATTTCTATAAAATTAATTTTTAAATTTGTATTACTTCTTGTTCTTATTGCGCCGTCTCCTTTCGAAGTTAGGTATCCAGATAGCAATTGTGGCTTTGGAAGCTGCAGTACGAAAGATTTCAATTGACGAGTGGTCAAACCATCTTCTCAGGTCCTTCAACCAAGAACTCTGGCGTCTCCTTATTGATCTTTTGCCCTGTACCTTGCCCTCCATTATGAGTAGATGCAGTTCGTATCTTTCACCTCTCAAGTACTGTATTTTTTCTTTTCTTTGATGGTGTTTAGCAGTTCTTTTTGGAATTCAAAACATCCGTCTGTACACATACATCTCGAAGGTCTCTAGTCTTTTTTCTGTTTGCTGGTCCATTGTCCAACTTTCGCAACCATAGAGCAAGACCTAGAAAACGTAACATCGAACCATTCTTGTTCTGAGCCCCAGAATAAGGTCTGATCTTGTGAAGTGCTTTTCTCACTTGTTTGATCCTTGATAGTATTTCATTACTGCATTGTAAAAATATATTACTCATTTTAAATATTTCTTTATTTTTAAACAAAAACTTGATTCTTGATATCGTCGGTAAAACAATTATAGTATTAATGCACATTAAAGTATACCTATTTAATTAAAATTTTTGAATTTATTAAAATTAATAATATTTTTTCAATATAGGTACTATCGAAAACTTGGCTTTCGCTCTGTTTAATTTTCTTTATTATGAGATCCTACTTTAAAAAATTAATTAATTATAGTTTTTAAAATATGAACAAGAGTTCTCATATTTATTTTGTCTTAAACTATCGTGCCCATAGGTCTACAATTTAAATAAATAAATTTATACTGTCCTTTTTTTGAAAACATCCGTTAGGTTGGTCTAAATTAAAGTATCGGTGAAGTTCAAACCATCCGCAAATTAGGATTAAGGAGTAAACACTGTGAGAATAGCAGCAAAGTGATTTTTTTTCTATAGAGTCTAACGCTTCACAAAAAACAAATAATGCTTTGCGGTACTTCTCTACAATGCTGACGCACTTGTTCGTAGGCCATGTGTGAAAAAACTATTGTGATACCGTCAAGAATAGATACTCAGGAGTACCTGTCCGACATCGGCACTTTGATTACAAAGGATTAAATTCAGGGTGGCCGAAAGTGGGGTTTACAGTATTTTGGGCTATTCAGGAACAATCCAAACAAACAATAGCAAGTAGTTAGAATGTAGGAGTAAAACATAATTAATTATTGAATGCTTCCTTATGAACGTATTCTTTTTTTAAATTTTTCTTAAGCTATTAATTAATAAACTTCTTACTCTATTTATTTTCGTATATCGTACCTAACCAATGTATTTTTTAATTCTAAGAAATTGGTAAAGTAGCCAAAAAAAAATAGAAATTCCTAAAATATTCGAAAACACTTCTATATAAAAAATTGCAAAATATATAAATTATTAAAAAAACATTTTTTAAATTAGTTGTGTGGATTTTATAATTTTTATAAAATTATTAAAATAGATTTTTACCGATAATTTTAATAAATTTTTTTAAAATTTATTAAAAATTAATAATCAAGTATGAGATTACAGAAAATTTTCGGGGTAATATTTTTACTTGATTTAAACAAGTACCTAAGTAGTTGATTTTCCTAATTAGCTAGTAAAAATATATGAATCTCGAATACTTAAAAAAAAAAAAATCCTGAATATTATAATTAAAAAAAAATATTTATTTTAATACAACTTGGAATTTTTAACCATTTTGGAAAAATCTTTAAAAAATATTTAAATATTTTCTATCATTATTTCGGATTTTTATATGTTTTAAATATTTTCTTGTATTTTACATACTAGTAAATGATTTTTCATAGATCTTTACGGATATTGATTAAAAAAAATTCATAATTCTTTCATTGTTCTTTCTTATTAAAAAAAAATATATTTTCTATAGTCCATTTTATCGTTTTTGGCCGATTTGATATTAGAAACCACTGAAATAAGATTAAACTGTCATCCAAGTTACCAATGGCGGAGAGTTTTTTTTTCTAAATTAGGTCGTAAGTTTCTGAAACTATCAGTGTGGTTTGACATCTAGAAAAATATGACATTAATAATTATTAAATTCAACCCTTCAACAACGAGCCGTACATGACGGTTACTAGGAATGTGAATTAAGTCAAGACTTCCGTATTAAATACTTTTTATCTACCGGTGAAACAAGATGCAGTTACGTAAGTGTTGTATTAAAAAACAAACGTCCTCATTTAAATTTCTAACTTGCCTGTATCTGAGAGAGATGTAACTCTAAATTTACTTCGAGTATGATTTCTGTCATCGGCCAAAATCGGTGAAATGGACTATAGCTATTTTATTTTTATTATTTTTATTTTTATTTAAATATTCCTATAATTATTTTATAATACTTCATGTAGTTTTTTGATTTTCGGTATTTTTAAAAAATTATTTTAATATTAAATTATTTCTTATACCATTTGAAAAACTTACACAGCACACTTACCATCTTCTATACATTAAAAATTATATATATTTTAAGATAAAGGCTATAAAATATTTGTTTTACATTGTGAAAAACGTTAGTTATATCATTTTGGAGAAATTGCCATCTTATTATCTATTGTTAGAAGACTAAGGTGGTGGTAAAAGTCAATATAATATCGACATTTATCATTAAATATTTAATAGTCTTATCAATTCATAAACAGAGCTGTTTCAATTCATACAACAAACAGTAAAAATCCATTACTCGTCTAATCATAATTATTATCGGTAAAAGTTCTAGAACTTAATTGATTTTCAAGAAGGTAACGCGCAACTTGTATTTGCCGTCTGTTAAAAAGGCGCCACTATGGACTTAGATAAACAATTGAAAATGGCCCTAAAGGCGCCCTTAACAAATTCCTTAAGTGCCTTATAAGTGGTCTGTAAAACAAGCAAATTTTCGGTGACACAGGCCTCCCGCAAATTTTTCTTATTTTTAAAGAACTGATTTTAACTTCTGTAAGGTTTCAAATAATTGCTACAATGCTACAAATTAGTAAGTAAAATAAAACTCATAAATTTAGACCTTAAAATTATTTTAAATTAAATATGTATATATACCTATAGTCTTATCAATGACATTAATAGCAATTCTGAATATAATGAATTATTTCTTATTTTTATTAGGTAGTTATATTTTTCATTCCCGAATTGGCATTTTATTTTGTAACATTTTTCTCTTTTTTTAATTATTGTATTAACAGTATGTTTGTACTTTATCAAATATTTAAAATTACATAACAAAATAATTCTGTGTGTTTAATAAACATAAAAAATATAAATAAATTTTATCTTATGATAAATGTTAAATGCGAAACTTTTTCTACAAAGAAAAAAGTTGAAATTTATATATTTTTTTAAAATTTGCAAACATCTAAAACTGATTCAATATTTTCGAAAATTTGAACACAATTTATTATTTTCAATTCAATAATTTAAAGAATACTGTAAAATACTAGAATGATTTAAGATTAATAAAATTTCAATATAAATAAATTATTAAAATTAAAATAAAATCTTTAAATCCCGTTCATAGGTCGTCCTCGTTTTCGTTTCTCTGGTGGTACCCATTCTAATTTTTTTTTGGTAGTCTTTCTGCCCCCATACGTCTAACATGTCCGTACCATATTAGTTGTTGTTTTTCGATGTTTTATATACTTAATCTTTGTACTTTCATTTGTTTCCTTATGTCCTCATTTCTCACATGTTCTAATCTAGACTTTCCCGCTGCTCTCCTTCAAAAATCAATTTCAACTGCCAGTATAGTTTTTGTGATAACTGCCACACTTCTGAGCCATAGATGATTACTGGTTTCAATATGGTATTATATATTATTTTTTTCGTTTCCGACTCTCATATTTTTTGCCACAGTACTAAATTCAATGCACCTTGTTTCCCTTTGGTTATTCTGTCTTTTATGGCTTCATCGCTTTTCCCTGTCTTCGTTAGTTTTATCCCCAAATATATACAATGATCACATTTCTTAATTTTCCCATCTTTAAATAAATGTCTAAATTTTTCGCAAACATAATAAGAATATATTTTAAACATTTGTAATTTGAAGACAAATTTATAATTGTATGAATATTAACAAAATATGAGAAAATTTCAAATTTTTCTGAATAATTGTAACAGTAGTTAACAAATCAAAGTATTAATTAACTATTAAATTCCATTAACAATGACAAAAAAATATTTTTTTTTATATTTTAATCCCGATTATGAAGTATTAAATATCTCGATTAAGTACTCTTAAAATTTTTTCTAAAAATTTGTAAGAAAATTTTAAATTAATACGTGTTAGAATTTAAAAAAGTTTTAATAAAAAATTGTACTTACCTACATGTAACTACAAACTACATCGAATATTATCTCACATTCCATGATCAATTACAAATTTGAATAATTTTCTACACACAAGTAAACGTTTGATTTTATCTAACTGTTAATAACTGACTTACAACCTTATAGCCAACTTATAGCTAAGAGCTTAAGGCCTTTTACTATATAGCTCACAAAATACTTAATTCGTTGGTAAAATCGTATAAACTGAACATTTGCATAGTACATATTATAGTAACGGTTAATATATAAAAAATATATCTATTCAGTATATTCACATGTACCTACATCGGTATTATTAATCGAATTGTTTAAAACCAGTAAAAAAATTAAATTAAAATTATTTCTTCTTCTTTCAAACCACGTTTTTCCCTGATTCCCAGTTAAACAATTACTGCACTCTGTGTACGACTCACCACAAGAAGTTTTAATTAAAAAAAAAAAAAAAAACAATTAATAAAAGTTCTGATAAATATGTTGTTCCTTAAAGTTCAACAAAAAACACCCTGTATAAATCTAATCTAGTACTTGTATATCTTATCAAAGTTGTAAACAAATTTCAGTAGCCGATTGCTGGTGTTCCTGTAAAGGGCCACATGCAAAATGTTAGCTCGTTAGGATTCAAAGTTTTGAATGCAAAATATCAAAGTAATATAAACATTTATTTTAGTCAAACAAAACATTCACTTCCCGTTTATTTGGTGTTGATTTGGGCCTACCATAACACACCACAGCTAAACAATCCCTCTATCGAAGAATGACACATGTGGATTTATTTATTGTTTGTTATTTCAAAAAGGAACAACTTGGACCTTTTTGGATAATGATAATTTCCCTTGAAACACTGCTAGTCGGAGTTTTTGAAGACTTTTTATTTCATACAAGAGCGTTGTAAAGCTTAGGTTTTTTTGTAATTTAATAAATTGAGATATCTCTCATGGGGTATTTGAAATTTTGAATATTAGACAAACAAGAAGTGACATCTTTTTATAAATAGAGTTCCTTTAGCACTACAATAGTTTAATATCATAAAATTGGATTTTTACATAGGTATCTATTGTAGGTACAGTTACTTTTCTACACAAATTAAACAAAAATTAATTTTTGGTCCTCCGTCCAGAAACAATACTATTAATTACTTCAAAATCGTCCGGAAAATGACATTTTCCGGCCTAGGCCGGCAAAGTAGCTTTTAGATTATCTAAAGAGATGGCGCTATGAGTCATCAAAAATACATAATGAATACTACAAATTTTAATTAAATTTATTTAAAAACAGAGTATAATATACTAAACTAATAACTTTTTCTAAAGGTAAGCAGGATTCAAACTTACATTAGGTAATTTAATTTCTCTCACAACTTTTATTTTAAATTTGACATTTATGTCAATTTACAACTACTTATCATTCGATTATGAAAATACATATTTCGATTTTATTATTGCTCATTGAACTATAACAGTTCATTGTCTCTGCTATTTTTACATAAAATTATTAGATATTAATATTAATATTATCAATATAACAACTTTTACTGTGCTGCTTATTAGCACAGTATTCGTATGTATAAAAATTAAGGATCGTGAAATCGATTATCAGAAAATCATTCCTTAGTACTAATTCTTTTAATCGTGCAATAGATGTCAATAATGTCAATATACACCTAATCTTGTATGTCACAAAGTAAACAGTTTTTGAACTTTTGAAAATATTAAAAATTGGTCGGACCACAAAATAGTGTGTGTTACACGTCCGCAAAATGTTTTGCAAGTGCTCGTATTGTTTCGCCTCGGTGCTACGCCCCTCGGCTACACAACTTTACTCGCTCTTGCAAAATGGCATTTTCCGTCCTTGTGTCACAAATAACTATTCTTAAAAATTTTTAAACTAAAAATATTTTTTTGTTTCAGACGAATGTTTCCATCCCTTCATGTCGATGTATCGAACTTGGAACCAAATACCCTCTATTGCGTCGCTTTGGAAATGATACCAGCTTCTCCGAATCGTTTTAAATATTCTTCGTCCAATGGTTGGTTTCCTGCAGGAAACGAAGAAGCACAGAGTCATCAGCGACTATATATTCACCCTGATTCGCCAGCCAGAGGTGATTTTTGGATGACGCAACCAATCTCTTTTGGAAGAGTAAAACTTACGAATACCATAACGCCACCTGTTGATCAATTGGTGTTATGTTCTATGCATAAGTACCAACCTCGTATAATAATAGCGCGTACTCCGAATCCCAGAGAAGTACTTTGGGCACCATCTACGTGTCTAATGTTTCCTGAAACACAATTTGTTGCTGTTACTGCTTACCAAAATGAAAAGATCACTAAATTGAAAATAGACAATAATCCATTTGCGAAAGGGTTTAGAGAAACTGGTCAAAAATGCAAAAGGAAACGAAATGATAAAGAAGATCTTCAACAGATAGAAAAAGATCCCAGTTTAGAACCTTTATCTCCTTTGAAATTGGAAGAAGATCGACTTTCCAATCGCTCATCATCAATATCTCCTGTGGCTTCACCTGAAATATGTAAAAAATCACAATTAAAACAGTATTCAAATCATAACAAAGAATATTCCATTGAAGAGCGGTTGCACTCAATGACATCTTCAGCTTCTTCAACGGACTATTTCAAAGTATCATCATTATCGTATCAAAGTTATCAATCTTACAATCAAACGAATCGTTCATATCAATATCCCTCTTTTTATCCTTTTTCTCTTATGTACTCCTCACCTTTTTGGGGACATAATGTTAGTTCTTTTTATAATCAAGTAACAAGTAAATCAATGTATCATGAAGATAAAATTAAAGTAAGCAAAGATTTAAATAATAATAAAAAATTAACTGATTTTTCTATTAGGGCCATTACTGGCTGTAAATAGTTGTAAACGACTATTTTTTATGTAATGGGCGTAGTAACAATTCGTAAACAGATAGGGTTTTAAAATAAAGTAAGATATTGTTTTAAATTGCCCGAGAATTATCTGTAAATAATGGATTAATTGCTACAGAGGTGTAAAAGGGTTAATCCCTTAAAGTTAAGTTACCATTTCAATTGGTATTTATTTATTTTTTTACTTATTATATTTATAGATAGTTTATATGAATAAATTATTTTGTTACAATTTGTTATTTTTATTTGATTTGAAAAATTATATTTGCTACCTTTATTGAAAAAAATAATTCCTTATTCCATGTCTTTTTCGGTCTTCCCCTTTTCTTCTTTTTTATTTTTGCTTCCAATATTTGTTTTACAGGTATCTTTTCATCCATTTTTATCCAGGTTGTGAGTGTCCCCACTAACTCACTTGTCGCTGTTAAATAAACTCTGATAGAGGTTGTATATCAAACTCATCTACTTAAGTTGTAATTTGTACATATTTAATTTAATTTTTCGTGCAATGTTGAAAGCGATTTATAGATTCTTCTATTATTCTCCACATCTTCTTTTCCCATGTGATCTATTTCCACCACCAGGAATTGAAATATATTTACTTTCTGTTCTTCTATTTCTATGTTTAGTTGTTGGTTTTCTATTCTTATTTTTTTTCCTTATGTCATATTCTTTGCAATCATATATCTTATTCAAATACTTCTTCTAATATTTATTATTTCAGGGTTTGGACTTGTCCTATATTGTAAATGGCTCAGATTTTCTGTTTTGGATGATGGCGTAGTTAATACTTCTCCTAAATAGACTTTCAAATGCCTGTATTAGTTTTTGGTTAAAAAAATTATTCTGAAGACTTTCCTTATTTCTTTAAGGTCTATGAAGGCAACACAAGCGCAGTTATTTTGCTGAGAGTTCTTCTCTATTATTTGTTTAATCGATAAAATATGATATTGCGTGTTTCTCTCTTTTCGGAAACTACTTTGTGCTTCGTTGAACCGTTGTTTTGTAATTGCTTTTAGCTTTTTATCTAGGATCTTCTTATATACCTTCAACTCTGTTGACAACAGAGTAATCCTCCTTAGCACAGTTCTTACGATTCCTCGTTTTATCTATAGGTAGCAACAATGCTACTTCTGAGTTTACAGGTATTTTTTCCTCTATCCATGCCATGTTTAGTAATTTTACTAATACTAATGTTGCTTCCTTTATCATGTTTTTAATTATTTGAGCTTTTCCCATTTTTAATCACTTAATTGCTTTTATCCGTTCTTCTATTTTTATTTCTGTGTCTTTTTTCTGAAACTATCTGTATTTCCCTCATCGTTCGTAGCATTTAGAAGTTCTTTATTATTTTGTTATATACCAAGTGCATAAAATGACTGTATTATGATTACGAATAGTAAGTTTACTCATTTAATGTTGCCTCTACTGAACTTTTTTTTGTGAATACGAGGGTTAACTAGAAGAAGAAGACGAGATAATTAATAAATTGTTTAAATTTATTAATTTTCTAATGTAAGCTATGTCAAAAACAATACGACCTTGGATAGTTTAACTTTTGTTATCTGTAAATGTTTGTGGTGGATATTGGCATTTTTTGGGTGTAAGTGTGACATACCACCCTTTAGTTTACTTGGTAAGATTAGTTTAGTTTGTTTGTTGTATTTATTTATTATTCCTATCCTATTATTTATTCTTACTGTTATTTTACGTTATCTGTTAATATATTTATTGTTCGTTTATTGTGAATTATTTTATTTTTAACTTTGTTAAGCTAGCAGAATACCAATTAGCTGGTTACATAACCACAACCTGGATGGGAAGTGCCTCTAGTAAAGCTACCTCATATTTTAAAATCACTAGGTAACACCCCATTCCTTCTCGGGTGCATGTGAGAATATACATTGCAATTGCACAAAGGATTTATATAAATTTATGAGGTTTCACAGGAAGATATTGTTTTATGTAGTAGGTATCTACCTTTCGTAGCACATGGTTGTTCGTCAACACAAAGGTACTTTTGTAAAGGAACAGATTGGAATCTATCATTCAACTCATCGATGATGGGTCGTAATTTATGTAGTATATCATTCCCTGGGTGATTTCTTGGTTTCATCTCTCAGTTTTAATTGAAATGCAGGTAATTTTGAATCTTCACAAACTTATAACATTACTTATTTTATCAAACCCAAGTGTAAGGTGACCTGTGACCCATAGTTTCTCACGTCGGGCATATGCACTACAGACATATTCCTGTTATTCTTTTTTTTTATATCATCTTCATTCTTCTCCAAAGCATAATATATGTTCTCTTCAGCAATTCTTGACAAGAGATCTTAGACAACAAAATATTGGAAGAATAAAAACGGTGTTCCAAGATCACTTATGGTATATGGTAACTCTGTATTACCTCTGAATTTCAAGGCATCCTGATTTTGAATTAGATTTTTCTTACGCGACAAAATATTTTTACATATTGCCTTCTAGAACTTATTCTTGAATTTCATCATTTTCTACATTTTCATCCTCCGTTACTCAGATATCATTATTTATGATATCTTGTAAAATTCAATTGGCAGAGACAGTAATCCATTTTCATTCAACTCAGCTAAGTCATCTTCACCAATATCTGGATCATCCAAATCGTCATCACTATCAAAAAACTGTTCAGCAATTTTACTAAAGTTTTAATTATTTAAAGATGTACACAACGAGGGGTGTGAAACTTGTGGTATAAAAAATAATAAATGGCAAATAAGCTAAAACTTGTATTTTTTATAGGCCTTTATTCTTTAATAAAGTTTGTAGTTATTAGGAATTCGATTTTCAGTATAATTCTTAGATATTTAGTACACCATATAAGAAATATGGATCACATAAATTCGTGTCAAGGTCTTTTAAAATTTAAAATCTAGTTTATTTATCCATACTGGGATTTGCTCCGTTTGTCGCGCATTGGCTACAATATTACGATCGAATACGACGAAAAATAATGTAAATTACTTGGGACTATAGTCGATAATCTTTTTCAGCACATAAATATCCATCCCTTGTAATGAAATGTATTATCCAAACCGTTATTGGCTCTGTTTATACAGTATTGGCTACAATATTACGATCGAATAGGACGAAAAATAATGTACATTACTCGGGACGATAGTCGATAATCCTTATCAGCAAATAAATATCTATCCATCCCTTGTAATCAAATGTTTTATAGTAGTAACTATAAATAAATATTTTAAAAAGTACGGGAGTAAACTAAAGAATAATTAACAAATTAACAACAAGTATTTTTTCTCGCGGTATAGACAGTTTAAAATCACAATTTATAAAAATAACTTTTCATCACTCCGTGCGGAAAGCACTGCTTTCTACCATGCAGGACCGTGCGGAAAGCAATGCTTCCTTCAACGTTACGAAATATAGAAATATAGAATACGCAACTCGTGCGGTGCGCAGGTAATCCCATCACTCGTGACTTTTATCGCGTTCGCCTTTGGCTCACGCGACAAACGCACTCGTGATGGGATCACCTGCTTTCCGCACTCGTTACGTAATGTACTATTTTATAATAGAAAGTTTTTTAACCGATTAATAGGTCACATTACTATTATATAAATTATTTTGTTACTTGCATTTGTAAATTATGTGGGAATTTTGTAATCTATTTAAATCTCATATCAACCCCAAATTGTGTCAAAATCTCTGTGTATATGCCTAAACACACTTGAAACATGCATTGTCATCCATTTCTAAGCTATACTGAAAATTTAAGAACTCTAGGTGGTCGAGAAATAGGTTTAAATTAGATGAAAAAATTCCACCTAAAATGACCAAGAGAAAGACAAAGGAAAAGACAAAGAGAAAGACAAAGAGAAAGACAAAGAAAAAGACAAAGAACACGACGAAAATAAAAAACCTGCTAAAAAGGAAATGAGCGAGAAAGGGAAACATAGTTTTCTTATTGCCCTGAAGTATATATGAACAGTTGATCACTTGAAATCACTTGTATTCACTTGTGATTGCTTGCGATCACTTGTAATCACCCTTATTACTTGAGATTACGTGAAATTAGTTGTGATCAGTTGCTATCAGTTACAATCACTTGTTATGACTTTAAATGCCTTGTGGTTTTTGTAATGACACTCTGAAGTGTTATTTGACCGAACATATGTATGGCGTGACACGTCTTGACGGCCGTGACGTCATCTTTTTGTAGTTCATAATTCATACGTCCCAGGCGTCAACGAGTCAGCCGCATGCTTTGCTTTAAGAAAGCTATGCTTTCAAAAATCACTAATCTTTATCTAGCATTTATTTTTTAAATGACCTCAACTTCCTAGTTCCTTGTTGAGGGAAGGTCGAAATCGCAACAACACAATCCCCTTTCATTGGTGTCACCATTAATATCTCAAATATTTCGCCAAGTTGTCAAAAGCTCTGAAAACAAGCAATTAACCAAATGTACCTCAACACACGAAGATTTTAACGACCAACAAGAGGGTCGAGAATTTGGCGCCGGCGCTACATGCCGATATGACATCCTCTCTCCTATCACATTTTCTAATAGAGAAAATAGCAAATTTGTAGACACCGACAAAGTTTTAAGTCACACCGTCTAGACTTGTGTTATTCCGGTTATTTCGGACCACCGAGTAAATAAAATTGTTACGTTTCTGTACTGCTAACTAATTAGGTTTAATTAAATAAAATCTGTTATAAATTTTATAACACAAAGAGAAACCGAAAATACCACAAATATGGTTTCACAAAATTCATAGAACAAATGTTCCAATTTTTAATATTTACAAAATAAATATTGTAATACCTATACACTAAACATATTTTATTTCCATATTTTTTTATAATATGTAAATGTTGATTTTTTTACAAAACCTTTTTTTTGGTTTTTTAGCTATTATTTATTTCTTATTTTTTAGTTGGATTTTAAAAAAGCGTGTTTTTAAGTTTCTGTGACCAGGACGAATGAAACCCGACCCCAAAGGACCGAGCCTGCTTTACTCTCCTTAGCCAGCCTGTTGCCAGGCCGTTACCGGGGTTCTCCACATGGAGGCGAGAGTAGCATTGAGGAGCAAAGATTCCCGACCACACCAGCGTGAAGCTGGTGAGCTGAGACTTTACCCCCCTGTGAACCTGTGAACCTGTCCTTAGGGGCAATCAATTATATTTTATTTCAATATTAAAGAATAATTTCCTTAACAATAATCCTTAAACAATATCTGCACAATTTGTAAATAAAAAAGGAATTATTGATCTGTATAAATTTTCATTATCCCAATTTGAAACTATTTTACGTAGACTTATTTAACTACTAATACCTTGTATTGCATGTATTTATTATGTATTCTATATTTATCTTTATTTTATATTTATTTATTTATTATGTATATATTTTTTGTAATTTTATATTTTATAAAGGAGCTTTCCGTCAATAAACCTATTCTATTCTATTCTAAAAAGGCTATTAGACCTTACTAAATTCAGTGGTCTAAGTCAGGATTCAGAAAAGGGACAAAATTAGATGCTTCTAATCACACTGTTCTAATTAGTTTACTAAATCCGTTGCCTGCTGAAGAGCGATATAGGCGGACGTGTTAAGTACGGTATATAAAATGGTTCCAGTACTGTCCAGACATCAGAAAATTAGCCTCGCCGTAGCTTCATCCGTTGGGTCAATTAATATAATGAAAAGAAAAAGAAGGACATGGGTTAAGGAATATTTATAACTGCGCGACAGGTTATCCAACATGAATATAATGATTGTTTTAGAAAATCTTGTAACCCCATATATACAAAAACAAGATACTATCTTAAGAGGCAGTATTACGGCAAAACAAAGATTGCTAGTAACATTACGATTTTTTTCAACAGGGAATTTATACCAAGATTTCTAATATCCCAACTCATGCTCTCAATAATTATCCCTAAAACGTTTTCGACTATTTAAGCATGTAATATATAAAGGGAAGTAAATAAAAGTACTTTTTGTCATAAAAGGTATTTATTGTGTACCTACACTTTTCTTAGATTTATTTGTTTTTTTATCAAAAGTTAAAAACTCTTTAATTACATCCCCATTTCCTACAATCAGCACCAGCAGAGCTCCATGAGTTGGATTCACCAAAGTAGTTAAATGAGGAAGAGGAAATAGGGTATGAAACTGCACAGATGAGAAAGGATCTGAAGGGTGTGGCACTTGAATTGTATATGAAGATTGGCTGTTATAATTGTGAGGATTCTAAAGGATGTAAAGACTGCATTTGTTGCTGAGGTGGTAAGGAAGTTAAAGATTAGTTGTGGTATTGTGTGGCTGGTAAGTTATAAAGTGGAGTATTTGGCAATTGGGTACGGTATTGTGTAGATGGTGCAGGATACGGAGATTGGTGTGGTGAAGATGATGTTTGAACAGAAGCATAAAATTCACTCTGCGAAGACGATGGTCGTGAAGGAGTGAAAGATTGATATGAAGCAATTTTCGAAAACTTGCACCTACATTTCTGACAACAAATAGCACATCAACATGCGCAAAGTGTTACGTGGCGACTAAATGCGATCGCACCTTCCTAAATCCGTTTCTGAATTAGGTTTCTAAATGATTTAGTGAGTCAGTAGCCGTACCTTTTCCTAAATTTAGAAACTTACCTTCCTAAATGCGATTTTACTTGTCCGAATTTAGTGACTGAATTATTTAGACGACTGAATTTAGTAAAGTCTAATAAGCCTTTTAAACATCATCACATGTTATTAGTTACATGTAATCATTGTTAGTTGAAGGGTCTTACTAAATTAAAAATAACTGTTGGTAGAAATTTATCAGATAATTCAGTTTTCTTTAAAAAAAAAAAATATGATTATCCATTTAATACAATTAATCCTTTTTTATAAAAACAACTTTTCATAAACTTTTGTCTTTAAATTACCATCAGTCTAGCTTAGGATTGAAAAGACACCTAGATAAAACATAGTTTATATTTTGATAACCGTACAATAAAACTTATGCCGTCAATATCTAAACAAATATTATGATGCTCTACTATAAACTCGTACATAATTAAAATTAAAAAACTTCTGTTCCGTTTTAAAGTTTGAGTGCGTTAAAATGTCTCGACCATTTAAATCAAGAATATATTCGATTCAGGTGAATATTTTTATATATAATACACACCAACGATTGTAAACATTGTTATTGATAACTTAATAGAAAATATTAATTTTTTTAAATTATCACACGCTAAGCATTTGCGGTTAATAAACATTTTTGTTTGTAAAATATTTACTAATATATTATGAAAATTATGATTAATAAAACTATCCCTTCTCTCAAGTTGGACAAAATTACACCTAAATGCCAACTTTCATCAGATTCTGTTGACTTGGTGAAGAGTTCCTTGGAAACATATATCGTGACACTGGATTTTTATACAGTGTCGGCCACAGAAAACAGTCTACCTCGATATTTGGCCTTATTTATTAGATTTTAAGGAAATGGGAAAACTGGTCGATTTTTAATATAATCTAATCTAATCTAATCTAAACAACCTGGCATGGTCTCTCCTGTGGAGCCCCATGTTTGAGCACTGCTTCCTATGGGAATATTGTGACCAGGTTCGGCACCAAGAGTCCTTACATGCACCCGATGCGTGCAGGACTCTAGTTTGTTCAGCTGAAAATCAGCGTCACGCTGATCTTCAGGTAGGCTAGAATCCAGGTATCCGAAATTCCTTGAGTTACCTACTGTTGCCACAGAGCAGTTCCCTTGATAAGAGACTTGAGTCCTGTGACTAGCTCCTCAAGGTGGTGATAGGATTCAGGATTCGTGTCACCGAAGATGAGGAACCGTTTATAGTCCAAGGCCTCACACTCGAATAGAATGTGAGTTGCCGTCTCATCGTCCATGGCGCACAGTCGGCACGAGGTGGGTTCCTGTGTCAGAATCCCCATCCTCCGAAGGTGTAGTCTGAATGGTCCATGCCCAGTGAGCAGGCCCACTAGTAATCTTATCTGACTCCTACCAAGATTCAGTATGTCAAACGTCAGTTTTTTGGAGTAGCCTTTGAGCATCAGCTTCGAGTGCCTCAGCCCTGCAGTGTTACCCCAGTGCTTGGTTGACTCTTCCCAGACCCAGTCCCTGACTTTGGTCCTTACCCAGGCTCTAGGCAGTCCCAATACCGGTTCTGGACCAGTGAATCGTGTGTCCGCTCCCTTCTTGGCCAGAAGGTCCGCGGTTTCATTACCTTCAAAACCTTTGTGCCCTGGTATCCACTCCAAGAAAACACTGTTTTGTCTAGCCAGTTCATTGAGGTTTTGTATGCATTCCCAGATCAGCTTGGAACTAACCCGGAATTGTTTTAAGTCCAGCAGTGCAGCCTGGCTGTCTGAGAAGAAAGTTATCCTCTCCCCTCTCCAGCCACGGCCTCGGGCGTGGTCGGCAGCCTTTAGTAAGGCGTATACCTCTGCCTGGTACACGGTTGACTCCGTTCCCAGGCTAAAGTGCTGCCTAAGGTTGCGTGGACCACAGATCCCTGCGCCGGTTCCTTCTGAAGTGCGAGATCCGTCAGTAAAGTACTTGATCCCTGCATCTTCGAAAATTCTTTGAGAGCCGTCCCCAGTCCACTCGGCTCTGTCTCTCAGTCGGACTTGGTATCGACTCTCAAAGTTGTAACAGGGGATCATCTGGTCAGTTGGCAGGCCTGTCAACAGGACCTGACAATCTCCAGTGAACAGTGTGCGATGACGATGCAATCCATCACCATCACACCCGTTAACTTTCAGCCTGTGCGCTCCCGACATCGCCTCCCCTTTGATGAAAACACTGAGGGGTGGCAAGCCCAGGATAACTCCCAGTGCCGCTGTAGGGGCTGTCCTCATGGCCCCAGAGATCTGCAGGCAAGCAAGCCTCTGAAGCGAGTCCAGCTTCCTCTGAACAGTTGATTGCTCAACCTTTTTCCACCATACGCATGATCCGTAGGAGACCATGGGTCTGACAACCGCCAGGTATATCCATCGGACGACCTTGGGTGAGAGTCCCCACGTCTTCCCCACAGATCGCCTAAGCATGTTTAAAACACGCTTAGACTTGTCTATAGTGTATTCTAAATGCCGATTCCAGGTAAGTCTCTTGTCCAGATGGACGCCTAGGAACTTTACCTCCTCGGCAATTGTTATTCTTTCACCGAAGATTCTGGGTGGCGTTAAGCCCGCCAGCTTATACCTACGTGTGAAAGGTACGACTACCGTTTTGGCAGGGTTGACTGTGAGATGTCGACTCCTGCACCAGCGTTCTACCCTTGACAGAGCTCCGTTGAGCAGTTCCGTCATAGTGGTCACACAAAAGCCTCGGACTAAGATGACGAAATCGTCAGCATAGGCCTGGGCATGTATTCCCGACTCATTGAGCTCCCGGAGTAGAGGGTCAGACGCCAGGTTCCACAACCGAGGGGAGATGACTCCCCCCTGTGGGCAGCCCCTAGTGGCCAACACCTCCCTCGAGACGCCAAACAGGTCGGCAGTGATAAGTCGCCCTCTCAGAAAGGTCTCAATCCACCCAGTGGTGGCAGAGTCTAGCCCTCTGAGGGAACCGACTATGGCATCGATAGAAGTGTTATCAAAGGCACCCTGGACATCTAGAAAGACGGCCAGAGCCACTTCTTTTCGGTCCAGCGAAAATATACCTACACAGTGGGCCACAGAAAACAGTCAACCTCGATATTTGGCCGTATTTATTAGATTTTAAGAAAATGTGATTTTTAATATAAGGAGGACACATTTTTACGATACATGCATCTGTCAATTGTCAACCCCCTCTATTCCACTTTCTCAACCCCTTATTTTTAAATCGAGATTATACCATGTGCGGTACATTATTAGAAAAGTATTTAGACATAACGATTGTTCACGATTTTTTTTTTTCGATATTTGTACAGTTTTTGCAAGAAAAGTCTATATTGCTTTAAAGCACAACACCTTTTAAAAATAAAACGTAACGCCTATGGTTTTGCTAATATGTCATTTTTTCTTTCACATTAAAAGTAAATTAAAACAAATATTGCAAAAGCAATTATTTAATTATTATGTAACGAAAATAATTAAATAAATAATAGATTAAACAATTTTCTCAAATTAATATTAAATTAACTAATTAATAAGATTAGTCGTCTTAGTTCTTCCAACGAAACGGGTTCGCATTTATAAATTTTGCTCATTAATTAACCCCAGAAAAAGAAATTCGGGGATCTTGGGGATCTTGCATGCTATTCAACCTTTCCAATCCATTGCTTAGGAAGTCGTTCAAGATATTGCCTTACAACACTGCAGTAGTGTGGTGGTACGCAGTCTTCTTGTAAAAAGAGATCATCTTCTGAGTACCTATTATCATTTTCGATTATATCTGTGAGAGCAGGATCAATAGTGTCTTCTAATAAGTCGAGATATGTTTCTCCGTTGTAACGATCTATTGGAACGTTTTAGTATTGGAATCCACCAGACTATATTCGGTGAGATTTATTTTAATGTTATCGCCGTAATTATAACTTGTTTGATACAGGTTTTGACTGATATCGGAGTCTTTTTATCACTACGATAGATTATTAAATTCATTTTCCTATCTGTTTTCCTCGTGGTAACAGTCTTCTCTAGGTACAATACAAGTAAGTTAATTTTATTGTTTCATTTAATTATTTTATTTGTATAAATTTCTTAAATTGAGGTGATTTTATTAAATATTACTAACATCTAATTTTAAGTAGTTTCACTTTCGCCAAACATCAGTTTTTGTGATCTTGATTAAATTATTCTAGTCCTGTTTACACGTGTATTTACAATTAATTTATTCTCAATAATATGAAAAAAACAGAAAGTGATTCTACTTGATTGTAATTGATTAAGGGATGGAATTCTGATTATTAATTTCATTATAAGGGTTATGGCCACATTTGTGAGGAAACCTACGTAGGAGCTAATATTTTTTTTTTGGAGGCGAGTTCGAGCCGTTCGCCATTTTGGTAAAAGAAAGCCGAATTTCAACTTACATCCCAGTTTGCATCCAATTTGATTTAACCGAAGAATATTCAATTCCGTTCAAAAAGGCAACAGTTCATCCCAGGAAGAAATTTGTCCAAGGGAATCCTTTCCGAAGAAACAGCAACAAAGATAAAAGATTAAATCAATTTACGAACTAACTAAAATTTAATTTTTGAAGTTATACTTCTATTCATGCATAATGTAAATGGGAAATTGCATTTCTGCATTCGAAAAGTACATTCCGAACAGACAATAAAGAGAAAACTTACAATTTGCTAAGTATTGCTGGAAATGGGTTCAATTTATATACTCGGGGTTTTTGGAGTCGCTGAACACGAATATCATGATGCCGAAAGTCTCCGCGGCACTTGGTGCCTAGGGTGTTTACCTCTTCTCCTGGGGTTTCATGTAAATTCGGTACGAAATCAGTGCACACTTTGTACTCTGTGGTTTTTTGAGTCGCTAAATACGATTATAATAATGGCGATGGTCTTCGAAACACCTGGTGCTTAAGACGGACCTCATCTCCAGGAATTTATGCAAAATCGATAAAAAAGAGTGTGCACACGGTACTAGGAGGTTTTTCGGGTCGCTTACCACGAATATCATATAATGATTTTGCTAAATCATTCGCATACAAATTTATGAATCCCTGCGCGTGCATAGGTATAACTTCTGCCGGCAGTCCCACTGACTGCCACACTACTTTTTGAATTTATACTTCTATTTATGCACTGGATTTGTGTGGGGTCAAATGGCAAAAATCATTACATATGTAATGGTGTGAGTAAGAGAGAGACAGAAACACATATAAGGTATCAGTACATTGAAAAGAGATAGATATACAAAAAACAATCTGAGCTAATGTTTTGGAATATCATAGTGACGTATTACATTGTGTTTGACAGATTACTTTATAATTCTGTCACGTAAGTAAACATATAAAGTTTAGTATTTTATATTAATAATATTAATCATAATATTTCGTGTTTATAGTAAGGACACACATCAACTGGTCTTATTTTTCTAAGTATTTATTTAATTGAATACAGTTAATTTAAAAAAAAATATATATTTCTGATTGCCTGTGTTTGTAGTTATTAAGTTTTATTAGTTAACAGTGATGCCATTAATATATATTTAATGGCGCCGAGTGATGATGATATAAATGTGAAAATTACATGCGCCAGTTGTAAACGATCTCTAAAAGGCGAATTAAAATGTACAAAATGTGAAAAACAGTATCATCCTGCTTGCCTAGTTCGTCTAAGAGGCGCAAAAGTGGTTGGTCAAAATTTAATCATCTGTACATCATGTGCTAAAACTGAAAATGGTGGCGAGGTTCAGCATCTAAGTGTCTTTGGTTATGACCCGAGAACTTATTTTTGTCGTGTACAGAATAAACGTGGTGGAGCTATGATTTTGGCAAAACATGGTATGGAGGTAAATCCTTTAAAAATGATCGAAAACTTATCAGTTGAAGGACGAAACACCTGCTACTTAAGATGGACAACGTCTCCAGGAAATGTTATGCAAATTTGATACAAAATCAGTGTGTACTCGGTACTAGGAGGTTTTTGAGGTCGCTGAACACGAATATCATATAATGATTTTGCTAAATCATTCGCATAAGAATTTATGAATCCAGACGCGTGCATAGAAGTATAACTTCTGCCGGCAGTCCCACTGACTGCCACACCCTTTTTCTTTATTATTACTGATATTTTCTTAAAATAAATCATTTAAACTGGTGTTTGAGTGTTATTTGCTTGTTTGTACTCTGGCGCCCTTATATTTTATGTTTGGGAAGGACCGGTAAACTCAGAAAAGAAGCCACGACTCAATTGAGCTAGCTAAGAAATATAATCCTTTTAGTGGGAATTTCTACAGTTACAAATTGGCGTCCAAAACAATCATTTTTAATCGATTATTAGAGTTACACAGTATATATTTTGTGGCAAATGGCCCAACAATACGATCCTCATAAATTCCTGCCCACACGTTTAATTTAAGAGGATGTTGGGTATGTGTTTCGAGGAATACTCGAGTATTTTCGTCAGCCCAGTAACGACAATAATAGTGCCGATTTACGATACCAGTTACAAAAAAGGAACATTCATCTGAAAAACAAATATAGAAAAAAAAAGTTTGCTCACAAAACTGTAGTTGTCTGTATGGATCATCTTTATTTATGTATCTACTAACTGTATCTTGTAGGGATGAAATTTATGACGTTTTAAAACCCTACGAACAATAGTGCGCGAAAAAACAGACTATTCGGGCTATTTACTCGTACTTGTTACAGTGACCTAAAATTGCTACTTCTGCAGCTTCAGTAGGTACTCACCCTATTTTCATAGTTCTTTTTTTGATTAGCTACTGATCCCGTTTGGTAAAATTTTCTCACTAGCCCTAAGACGTATTATGAATGATGCATGTGCTTGTTTTCATGAAGCTGATTAAATAAATCCGCTTTTTTTCTTGCACACCTCCTGTTTTTAAAAAATATGGAAATAATATCAACTCGTTCTGCAATAGAACATACCATTTTGAAAATATTCATATGTATTTAACTACAACAATGTTAAACAAACTGTTTTTCTTTAAATTTATTTTTAATGTAACAAAAAAATGCCATACTAGCAAACCATAGGCGTTACGTTTCATTTTTAAGAGGTGTTGTAGTTTAAATAAGTTAAGACTTTTTTTGCAAAAATAGTACAAATATCGAAAAAAAAAAATCGTGAACAATATTATGTCTGCGGCACATGGTATATACCCTATTTGAAATAAGGGGTTGAGGAAGTGGAAAGGAGGGGGTTGGCAATTGACTGATGCATGTATCGTAAAAATGTGTCCCCCTTATATTAAAAATCACATTTTCTTAAAATCTAATAAATACGGCCAAATATCGAGGTTGACTGTTTTCTGTGGCCCACTGTGTAGGTATATTAACATATGTATACAGTGGCGGATTAACACATTTGCCGCCAGTAAGCTAATCAAATTTTGCCACCCCTGGTAACTTCTGCAATTGAATACCTTTGTTCAAAATCCTATATTGCTGTTTTATAAAAAAAGTAATTGTTTAGATAATTAGTGAACTATGGTCCTCATTACATCATGATAAATGGGGTAAGGTATGCCTTAAAACTACAATATGAACACAGCTAACACAAATATATCTACATTTGGTAAATGTTGTTAAATATGTTTTCTTTGCACCATTGCACCAACACGAATAAATATACCTATTCAATTTTATCTTGACAATCCATTTGATTTTGACATACAAATCAATTATTAGTTTTAATTTACATTTCGTTGTTACGCGATTTTATATTCGAGCCCTACTCGATCCATGACATGACTGATTATAGCTGATCTTATACTGTGGCTTTTACACTATACTTTGAACGCCCAGCTAACAGGTTTTGCCACAGTTAAATAAATATCAGCTGACAGTTATTTATGCAATTTTTATACGGTACTCTATTATAGAAAAAATTTTCAGCTTTGCTAAAATGATCCGATTTTTTTTATTTTTCCTACATTTTCATGCAAGCAGCTGACAGGTTCCACCACTCGCCCCATGCAGCTGACTTATTTTTTTATCAAAGAAATATTATAATTTAATAATCTACAGTTTTTCAGCTTTGCTAAAATGACCGGAAAAACTATTTTTTTTTACGTGTTTCCCAGCCTCTCGCCGTCTTAAGCCACGCAGTCGCGCCAGCTGACACTTGTTTTAGTTGTTAAATAAGTAAAAACTACCATACAGAATAGAAAGTAGTTGTGCAAAAATGACCAGTAAAAATAGGACGCTACCTCCCGGACTATAAATAAAGTCATGGAAATCGATACATATATTCAGGTTTGGATAAATATTTTCCAAAATCTGTTTTCGTAGTAACAAAGATGTACTTTTTTATTATCCGGAATATGGTTTTAACAAAATTCTTTTAGAGGAAAGATGGCACTGAAAGTGTACGCATTCCTAAATTAAATGAGTTTCTATATCATCAGATAACACTTCTTTAAAGACTGTTTTTAGGTTATATATTCTAGAAATTTTCTAGTATGTAGTTATTAGATTAAATCATGTTCTCGCAAAGACTTGAATATTCGTTTGTTCTATATAAGAGGATTTATGAGCAGTTAAGGGGAGTTCAAATAGTTCATTGTATAATTGTAAAACTGTTTAGACGTTATCCAGTAGAGTTCTTGGGTAATAATTTTGGTTAATAAATTATGTTTGTTAAAGTACGCATAAGTGTTTCAAATTGGTGTCAGGTGAGAGGTGAAGATAAAAGAAGATAAGGAGCCAGCGCGAAGGTATGTCCTAGCTATCACATCGAATGACGAGCCGGAACTTACTGGAAGCAAATCTGTATTGTTGAGTAGGCTCCGTGAATACTACCTAAATAGTGATATTGACCCTGACGCTGTGGAGTTTAAAGATCCAGTTCAGAAAGCAATTTTTGAACAAGCACAACAACTGTCCCAGCTGTCCAGTCAGATAAGGAGCCAGCGCGAACGTATGTCCTAGCTATCACATCGAATGACGAGCCAACAAGAGGAGCTGTCGCAACGAATAACGAGCCAGTAAGAAGAACAGACGCAACAACTTTCCCAGCTGTTGCAACGAATGACGAGCCAGCAACAGGAGCTATCACAACGAATATCGAGCACAGACCTGGAACAAGACACTGTAATGCTGATGCACTTTCCAGAAGACTATGTCGACCTGATTGCCCCCATTGTACCCGTGTGGAGTAGAACGAGGAAAAACAGAGGACGGGAGCTTTACGATAAAGGAGCAACAGAAAAAGATTCGGGAATCAAAAAGAATGAACCGTCGTCCGTTGTGGAGAGAGATTTCCTTTTCCTGTTCTGCTTTAAAAGCATATTGGGCCCAATGGAACTCTTTAATTTTGGATAATGGGCTCCTTAACAGACTTGTAGAAAATTCCGATCGCACAGAAACAAGGAAACAAATAGTGATCCCAAGAAATACAGTACTAGAAATTTTAAAACAGATACATCACGAAAACGCTGCACAAGAGAGATTTTACTGGGTCAATTGTTCTAACGATGTTAAAGATTGGTAAATGCTTCCAGTAATGGTCCGCATAGGAAACCGAAGGCGAAAATGCAGCAATACCTGGTCGGAAGTCCTTTCGAAAAAATCGCAGTACCTAGATGTTTTGGGGCCACTTCCACAGAGTGATGTAGGAAATAAGTATATCTTTGTTTTAATGGACTACTTCACTAAATGGGTTGAAGCCTACGCAGTTCCCAATCAGGAAGCTACCACTTTAGCAGGTATATTAGTTGAAGAATTCGTAAGCCGTTTTGGGGTACCACTAGAATTACATTCAGACCAAGGGAGAAATTTTGAGAGCAAGCTGTTTAAAGATGTTTGCCAAAGATTAGGCATCCACAAAACAAGAACCACAGTGATGCACCTTCAGTCTGATGGAATGGTGAAACAAATGAATCGGACTATTACCAACTATCTGTAAAAAATGGTGTTAGAGGGAATGAGATCGACATATTCCACTATTCCTAATGACAATTAGATCGGCCATTAACAAATCAATAGGCCAATTATCTGCAAAGGTCCTGTTTGGTAGAGAAATGAGACTACCATGTGACTTGGTGTTTGATTGTAAACCTGGTGAAGAAGTGGCCCTTGAGGAATATGTCGCCGATCTTCAGAATCGAATGGAGAATATACACAATGACACAATTGACACGCGGTCAATGGAAAATAGTTACCAAGTTGGAGATTTAGTTTAGCTCTATAACCCCCGACGGCGTCGAGGCATTTGTCCCAAATTACAGAAGAACTGGGAAGGACGAAATCAAATCCAAATAAGGTTTTTAACTCTATCATTTAGCAATCGAAATACAATGCCATCCACAGAGTTTTTTCGCAACTAATATTTTTCTTATTTATTTCTGATTCATTATTCGTTTTTATCGTGTTTTCTTTTAAATTTTTTGCCGTTTTAGATTTTTTTTCGGTTTAATCTTAATTTTTTACTTGTTTCCAGTTTCGTACCATTGCTTATTTTTTATTTATTTTTATTGTTTTTTATGTTTTCTTTATGTCTTTGTTATTAATTTGATCATATTTTCTTGTTTTTTCAAGGTTTTTCATTACTTTTTTGTATTATATTTTCTTGGTTTTTATTTTTTCGTTTTTTTAGCTTTTTCTATTATGTTATATTTTACGTTGTTTGTTCGTTTATAACTAGTTTCTTAACCATTTAAACCTTTTTTTAAATTTTTTCTGTACTTTTTAAGATTTTTTTTATGTTATTTTTTTTATTTTGCTGTATATTATATTTTCTTCAAGTTTATTTTTTTTGGTTCTTTTTTTCAATTTTAGCTTTTATTTTTTACTAGTTTTTCGTCTTTACTGATTTTTTTCATGCTGTTTTATTATTTTCGTTTCATTTCGTTTTTGCAATTTTTGTTTTTTCCCAATATTATCCAACTCCAACTTTCTTACTTTTTCTATTGTTATTATTTTTATGTTTTAATAGTTATTATTTTATTCAAGCGAAGACAAATCCAAATAATCTTTCTAACTGTATTATTTATAAATCGACATACAATGCCATCAACCAAGTATCTTCGGAACCGAGATGTCAAATGGTGGAATATCGATAAATTAACTTACACTTCTATCTATTAGGAACTCAGAACTAAATAATAAATACACACTTGTACTGCAAAATTTAATGGTCCTTTTTAGTATTTTCTATATATATATTTATTAAGGATGTCCTGATAGGTATAGACCTAAATACAAATGTACCGAGAACATCTATTGGCGCAAAAGAGACAATTTATTAATTTGGGATTTAAAGGCCTGCAAGTTAGGGCGAGTGAGGAAGACGTGGGGAGGTAAGGAGTTCCACAATCTAAAGACTCTGGGTATGAAGGAACGATCGAATCGATCCGTTGTCGATGTCCAGCATTGAGCAGTATAAGGGTGCATCAAGTTGACACGTCGCGTTGCTCTGGCTGGTCTGACAAGTGGAGGCATTATAGAGCGGAGTTCTTCTGAGCAAAATCCGTTTATGTATCGGTAAAATAAGGAAAGATTAGCCACTGCTCTTCGGTGGGATAATGGGGCTAGGTTTTTGGTGATACTGGTGTCGTTTATTAGTCGAACTTCTCTGTATTTCATCAAGAACTACGAGCCTTGACGGAGCCGCCGAACCCCATACATGCGAGCAGTATTCAAGATTATGTCGTATTTAGGCTTTGTAAAGAGTAGCTAAGTTGGATGGAGAAAAATATTTCCGTGCTCTAAACAGAAAGCTCAATTTCTTTCCTGCTGCAGTTGCTATGGATGCAATATGTTCGTTCCATAGTAAGTCCTGGGAGACCGTTATACCAACAAGTCTGATCGTTGATTGTTTCCTCCCCACTCGTTTACAATTCTCAAATCTTGATTGAAAGAAGCCGTTTCCAGAATATCTAGAGGTATGGAACGGTTGTGCGCTTTGCTACAGTGTAGGTTGCTATCATCTGCAAAATCATTTATCGGGTTATTAGTGGCTTCTAGTAGATCATTAATATGTAATAAGAATAGAGTAGGAGCTAGAGCCGATCCTTGGGGAACTCCAGCGTTGATCTTGTAGAGATTAGAAGATGTGCCTGTTGGAGAGAAAGTTGGATATCCATCTGCAAAGGTTTTGCGAGAGTCCGTATGAAGGTAGTTCGTTCAAAAGATCTGCATGCCACACTTGACCAAATGCTTTTGAGATGTCTAGTGATACTATTTGGGTCTCCCCATAGCGGTGGATGGCATCACTCCAGACATGAGTTGCATATACTAGTAGATCGGCTGTTGACCTTTGTTGGCGAAAACCATATTGCCTGTCACTTAAAAGGTTGTGTGTCTCAAGACTCTCAAGGTAGCTCAAGATCTCGTGATTGACGTATTTCTCCATAGTTTTGCTAATAACATTCATTATTGTTTATGTTTTGTAGGTACCGTTTAAACTTTCCAACAAATAATTCAAAAGCAAAAGACAATATAATCCTTCTCTCAGTATTATTGTAATGATATAAATTTTAATAATTTAATTTTTATTTCCATATACAGTAGGCAACTAATAATACACAGTTAACCTTATTGTTAATTATTTATTTATATACTTTTTTCAACTAATATATTAATATTTAATGCAATTTATTTTACTATATAAACCTATATCTAATTTAGAAGTTAAATTGTGATATTACGAACTTTTAAGTACAATTAACTTTACGCTATGGTATCTTTTAGCCACTGTTTTGAGTTGGCAATTCAAAAATCCCTAAACAGCTGTTTTTAACAGATTTAACACTATCAAATAACTTTGAAGTCTAATTACTTTGTTCATAATTTTTTAAAAAATGGATTTGTCAAACTATTTCAGTCCTTTCAGTGAATAAAAAAAGTGTTTAAAAGTGTTTTAGAATAAATAAAACGGAACTGATATAGAATTACAGCGTCTAAATAGGTAAGTCCGATATAACCTTGTTTTTTCATTCAATTACCACAATGTTTCCATTCCATAGTTTATTTTTATTTGTTCAGGGCTTTGGCCTTTTGTTTTTAATAGAAACATGAATTGAATCTTATATTTACTTTTGACAAATGTTTATTAATAATCATTTTTTAAAAGAAATGTTTTTTTTAATTCGGTTGGTTAATTGTTGTTTTTCTAGAAATTATATTATTTTAGTTATTACATAAGTTTTGTGAAATAATTGATTAAAATAAGTAATTCGTAGTTCTTCTGTAATAACAAATGTATAAAACGTCATATATCCAACTACAAGGGATGAAAATTTCTAAATGACGTTTATTAATAATTGTAAGTACATATTATGTATGAGATGTTTTCCAATTTTATAAATCATTTATATAAATCCACCTGTAGGCGCTTTACAAAGTAATATATGTTAAATTCAATGTATTTAATAGCAGTTGTACAGTCAACATCTAACAACTTAATGTTTTAATTCTTTTTATTTGGAGCTGTTGGATAATCTTTTTGATAACTGAACAGAAAAAGTAGAAATTTTATACAGGTTTTTTCTGTATGATAAAAATTGGTTTGTTTCTTGCCCACAAATTTACCGGCCATGAAAATATTTAACCTAATTTTAATAAAATATACTTACAGTTTTCATTGTCATTCATTTTTTGCAAACCTGTTTTAAATGTAATTTAAACTTTAATTATTCAAACAGTTGATTGTTCTCTTTATGTGGAGATTTAAATTCTTCAAAAAATTATCAACATTTCTGGTATGCAAAATGTTGCTGAAAGTTGTCGAAACACCCATTATATTAGTTTAATTTAGTTTAAGTTTAAGAACTTTTTTCTTGGTTATTGTTTTTGGTAGGTATCGGTTCCATTTATTTTATTTGGTTTAAAACAACGAATATTTCAACATTGTTTTGACCACTTAATGGGAATATAAGTAATATTTACCTAATTTTTACTGTCATTTATTATTACATTTATAGATAAACATGCCTATAGTTTAGGCTGTATACCTAGTAAGATTCTAATTATTTTTATTACCGTAAAAGTCCATTAAATAATAATACAGTCTCATTTGTTTAGAAGCAAACAACATACAATAATAGAGAGATACATATGTACATGAGTGCCTATGGTATATTCTAACTTGGTAAAGAATCACTGACTCTCTGTCTTTTATTTACTATTTTTACTCTATATTGAGAATGTTTTATTTCAATATATTCCTTATTATTTTTTTATTTATTTTTTCTAATTATAAAATTTACCCCATTTTCGGTTTAATGTTTTGATATGTGGTGCCCCGTTGTTGATGCTCCTTTTTCAGGATTAAAAAATCTGGTGTCCGGTTTATATATAAAATTACTGCTATTACTTGCTTGATGCCTGGTCCTGGTCCATATCCCTCTTTCCTTTTGGGACTCCATAAATTATTTTTTTGTACTCACTCATATTGCTAATTAATAAAAATTGTCTGCGATTACATAAATATCATTAAAAAAAACGTGGCAGTCTTAGGACTGACCGACAGAAGCAGTGCTGCTCTGAAAGTGAAAATGGGTTGTAAGAGCTCTCTTTGATCATGTTTTTTTTTGTTTGTCATAACATTAAGATTAAATAACAATTTTTTAATATTTTTTCGATTGTTAAAGATCTTTTAATTTTTCAACTCCTATGCAATTTTTTGTGAATTTTCAAATTAATATTTTACGGTAATTTCATTTTCCAAGATTTTTCTTACAATCGAGAATTACAACCGTTTATATTTATCTCTCTGTGTTCTTTCGTTCAAATATCTAACGGTTATTTTGTGATTATCATTGATAGATTAGGCATTTTTTTCTACTGTACAGATGTCATTAGAAGTAATAATCTTCTAATAATATACATATTAACAAGGAAGATGTTAT
Source organism: Altica lythri (assembly GCA_964028335.1). Classification (NCBI taxonomy): domain Eukaryota; kingdom Metazoa; phylum Arthropoda; class Insecta; order Coleoptera; family Chrysomelidae; genus Altica; species Altica lythri. The sequence goes on along the minus strand of OZ034804.1, from coordinate 33,160,398 downwards.
TGATTTGCAATTATGCATATTTAGCAATAACTACCTTTTTTCATATGCTTTATTTACAATTCTACTTAGTATTACCAAGTGACAATTTATTAATTACACAATGTGGTGTCTTTTGCAGTTAATATTGTTTTGCGAATTAATTTTTCAATCATATCTTAAATGTAGATTCTAAATACTTCAGTATTGAGTTGTTTTCAATATGAAAAAAGTATTTGAATCGTTACAAACTCTAGCTCATCATGATTCTCACGATGTAAGTGAATAAATTATTATTTATATATTTAATAAAAATTATTATCGTATTCACAATTTACTTAATATACAATGAATGCGTGTGTAAATAAGCGTTTATTATTCTAATTCAAAATATTTAAAAATCCACCTTAACGGTTATTGTTAAATAAATATCTTGTTATTTAAACTGCATATTTTTTATAGTATTTAATTATCATCTTAAAATTACTGTGGGTATCTTATGTTAACCGTACTATCAATTGCTGTGTCAGATATCTATGCAATACTTGATAAAAATGCAGACTGGTAGTAACCGACAAATCCTCTGTTCGGTTTTATCTGTTATTGTTATTTGTTTCGATAAATAATATCTATTAATATAGCTGTGTTTTTTAGTTTTGGTATGATGGCTATTTCATAGCTAGTGAATATATTTTTATTAACAATGAGTGCCTACACTCAGTCAATTTTATTGAAGACGTTTGTAAGTAACATACTCGTATTACTTCATTGTCAAATATGAATATTAATAAAAATTTTATGTATACCAACCTTTAGAAGGTATTTTAATCTAGAAATTCTAATTGTATGAAACAACTTAAATAAATTGACATTTCAATGAATTAATTAAATTATTTAGTATTTACGCGCCATTGCAGTTTACGGTTCTTAATGTTATTTTTGAAAGTTTTTCTTCAAAAACTCTTAAAAAACACTGATGTTGACTAAAATTTTACAAAAATTATACAAAACTGATTTGAAGTTAAAAAAAATTTGATCTCTGTCTTTGGGAAACTTTGGGAAAAACTGCAATAAAGAGGGTAAAAAATTAATAAACAAGAAGAAAAAGTATTAAAAATTGAAGTTCAACAGTTAAAAAGAAAAAATTAAACAACTGACCAGTCGGTTTTACAAACTCGGTCATTCTATCTAATTTCATGAGTTGATATATTTGAAGAACATATACTTGGCTAAATTGACAGGTATATGTGCTTTACTTATGCCATAAATACATTGCTTGACGTCAAGAAGATTCTATATAATTTGTGAGAGTACCAGTTTCGAGATCTTTAAAATTTAATTAATGATGTGAGGTGCTGATATACATGATCGCTTAAGACCTTTGACATTCGCGGCCTTTATACTGGCACTCTTCTCAATCCAATCGTCAATAATTGGAAGAGAGACTACCGAGTTGTAACGGTTGTAACAAGTTTACCTGACTTAATCCCGTAGCCCCTTTTCGATCACCGAGTTGTAGCAGAGGTTATAATATATTTGTTTGTATTATTCGGAATTTTCTAATAACACTTGTTTGTGTATTATAGTGAAAGTTTTGATAACACCAATATTAAAGTTTCAATTTTTCATAAGGGTAGTGGGCATCAATACAGTCTTGAAAAGTAAGTGGTTATTTACTAATTTCTAGTCTTTATAAGTAAGTGTTCAGTTGCTACTTTCTTAAGACAATGAAAGTTCAATCCATTTTAAGTGTAAAGGGTGCAAAATTGTTAGTATTAAATCATTATAAATTTTCAAAAGCAGATATTGCGAAGTTTGGAAAAATAAAATATAAGTGCAGATGAAAAAAACGATTTTGGAATTTCAACTTGATCATTACCATGAACGTTAGATGACCATTGTTAGACAAGTTATTAGTAATGGTATTTAAAGAAAAGTTGTCGAAATTTGTACAGAAAGAATATCGAAACTAATTTATAAGGAATTAACCGTAAGCACTCAATATTAAATAGATTAAATTATTATTAACTGTATGATATTTCATATCTTGGGCTTCAGACATTGGAAGCGATGATCGAAACACGGCAAGATTAGGTTTTTGACGCGTTTGTTAATTTAGATGTGAAAACTAAAATTAAAGACTAAAATTTCTTTTGCTCTTTAGATAAGGAAAACAACTCAAAATGTTTTTACTGTTGAATCATCGGTCAGCTTGAGGAAAGCACTGCACTTTTTGCACAAATAGTCCCCTTCCTCTAAAACGATGCCCCCCATTCGTCCGGTTTAAATAACAACATTGGGCTCGTCGTTGTCATTCATTTTAAATAAATGAATTTGTTTGTTTCATATACCATTAAAGCATACGAAAAATTGATTTGAAGTTTAAAAAAAGGTAATTAAATATTGTAACATAATTACTATAAAAATGGCAACAAAGCAACATAAATTAAGAATATTTATTCAAAAATTATGTGTTCAAAAAACTGAAAAACTCTTTCCGGTAATAATGAATTTTAGAAACAAATAAAAGTCAAATCTTATATTGTAAATTTGAGTCAAATTGTTAATCAACCTAACTGCAATATTCTATACAATAATCATAAAGGGTTAGCATTACAATTAACGTTCAAAAAAATATGTACTTCAAATATAAAAACTGAAATAACTTTTTTCCCAATGGTTTTGACAACTAAAATTTCCAGAATAATATTAGAAAGTTTCATGAATATTGCACCAAATTTTGTGTTGGCATGCAAGTATCAACAAACCAGCGGATATTTTGTATTTGTTAGATTTTTTCTGTGAGGGTTTTAATTTAAGAAAGTTCGACATATTTATTGCAGTGTTTGTTTATTTAGGTAGTATATGCGTTTCATATTCACTCATAGAATTTTGTTTTGTATAAAGTGTATTTGGTGCTTACTTAGTTTGTTACTATATATACAGATCTTATTTTATCCTTGGAATATACATTTGAAGTTTTTGTTGTGATTTCGTGTACAATCAATTTTTGCTTGTATGTATTTAAATAAGAAAAAGAAAAATCGACACCCACTACCAATTAAATAAAATAATTTAATAATATTTTGGGGAATATAAGAAAAATAGAAATGAACAATACTCCCAGTTCACATTTTTTTCTAAACTTCGGTTGATCGTATATTCTAAACTATCCATACAGTTGTTTATTGTACTGTAGTGTAAAATAAATCACCACTGTAAATAAATTAACTGCTCTCTACTTATAAATGAACCGCAAATTTTTCTGGACGCATACACTGCGTATTTTATCTAATCGCATAAACAAAATATTGCTATATTTTTCCATCATAACCAAATCCGATATAGCTTAACTTAGCAAAAAAAATATTACTGAAAAGTATCTACACTTAAACCAAATAACAGAAAGTAAAGTAAAGTTCTTCATACAATTGAAGAAATGGTACAATTTATATTATTAAAACTTGTTTACGTTTTTTTACATCTTTCACCTTTATGTTTTATTAACGAATCAATACGATGTCAAATAAGATTGTTTGCGGCTTTAGCTTATATCCCGACATAATTTTTAAACGAAGCATGGATTTGCTCAATGGAGTCCTGAAGTTTCCATGCGAAGTTTTCAAATCTCTTTGGGGTTGTTATAATCTAAAACCTTGGACAAAAATGGCGAACATCTTTGTACTGGTCCAAGATCTAAAAGACAAATTAATCCATTCTACCAAGTACAACTTAAATTAGATGTGTTTCATACACCCATAAAACTTAATATTAAACTGAAATTGATAGGCAGATCCAACAAATGCTCAGTCAACTTATTTTTGAACAAAAATCTGTGATACAATGTTTTTTTAAATTAGGATACGTTGTGAAATTAAATTAAGAAATTAAATTTTTTTTTCTATTTGTTTCATTCATTTTCTATTTTCTATAATAATGTACACCTATTCATATTAAATACGCAGGGTACGAGTGCAGAAAAATTTGAGGTCACTAATAAATAGAGGTACCAGTTAATTGAATAAACATGGTCATGGTCATTATTTGTTGAATGTACAAGTCCAGAAGAAATTTACCTGGACATTTAAAGTGGACGACTTACGAAGTGTACCAGTTAAGAAGACACCATTTTTTTAAGCGAAATTAATTTAAGCGAAAACTCATTATCGGATTACAGGAAACAGGATGTCGTTTGGTAATACTGCTGAGATGGTAGAACCACAATACACATGAGTAACATATTATAATAGTTACACTATAAATGTCTCAAATTCTTCAATAGAACTCTTTAAAATAAGCAAAATTTTTATAAGTCATAAACTATCTGGATCTGAAAATTTGGGGAGGGCGAGCAAGTGCTTAGCCAGCACTGAGGCCACATATGACCCATTGTGCATCCTCCCGTATTGTAGGGATATCCTCACCTCAGGCTGTCACCAGGCCTAGTGATTTAAAATAGGTGATGAGGCTCCCGAGGGGGATCTCCCTGACATCGGCTGGTGTAAGCCAATACTCGCCCAACACGGATCTTCTGATTTCAGAAAAAGCAGAGCAGTCATATATAATGTGTTCTACTGTTTCCTCTTCTTGTTCGCAGCCCCTGCATAGCGGCGATTCTGTTAATTTCATCCTAAAGAGATGTTGTCGCAATTGGCAGTGACCTGTCAAGATTCCCACAGCTGTTCGGAGATTTTGTCTGGTCAATGCCTTAAATTTTTTTGTTGTTTCCTCGCCAGGATGAGGTAATAACTCTCTGGCCAGTCTACAGTTCGTAGTTTCATCCCAGCACTGTATAAATTTTTGGTGAGAGTGCTGTTTGATAAGGTCCACGACTGCGGACAATGTTTAGCTTGGTAGATGGGCGAGGGCTAACATATTTGTAGCCCGCAGCTCTCCTTGCTAAATTGTTCGCAATGCGGTTGCCTTTAGAGTTCCCATGTCCTTTGATCCAGCTAAGAGTGACCACGTTATTCTGGCTGGCCTCAGTTAGAGATTGGTGACATTCTAGTACTAAACTTGAAGTGAAACGTGGTCTATTCAAGGTCAGTAGTGCTTGTCGGCAGTCTGTGTATATATTTATATTTCTGCCTGTGATGTTCCTATTGATTAATTCTTTTGCAGCTATGGTTATGCCTGTGAGTTCTGACTGAACCACACTTGACAAGCCATCCATAGCCCATTTTATTTTTAGGTTTAAGGATCTAGAGTAAATTCCACATCCTACACCTTGCTTTGTTTTTGATCCATCCGTATATACGCTCAGAGCGTTCACTACGTTGGGGTCTGCTGTCTTGTTTGTTAATATTTTGTAGGGTTTGTCAAAGACAAATCTTGGTGCGACGGCATCCGTGTCTGCCTGTAGGAGTGGTATCACTTTTATCGATTCCCTCCACAGACTGTTCCTACGGGTGCCAGTCCCTACAGTGGGTTCGATACCAACCGTGCGAAAGCGTACCATGGTCATCAATGCGACCTCCTTAACAAATATATCAAGGGGGGTGAGACCGAGTATGACTTCCATTGCGCTGGTCGGTGTGCTTCGCATGGCTCCTGTTACGAGAAGACATGTTGATCTTTGAAATTGGTTTAATTTTTTGATAGCTGTCGTTTAAGTCATAAACTATTTCTTATTCTGGATACCGAATGGTAAAAAATATTTTGAGTTTTTTTTTTAAAATATGCATAATGCCTATTTTTTTTTAATTTTGGTCACCAACATTTTGGTTAAAGATGTATTTTTTTACGGAAAAAAAACTTATAAATTATTTTAGTGGCCTCCGTATAATCAACAATTAGTACATTTTTAAACAAAAAGCTTATGTATGTGGAAATGATAATTTCCATTTTTTGGTTTCTCATTTTTTCAACATTTTTCCAGTCTCAGGAATTTTCAAATTTTTCACGATTTTTCCATTTTTTTAAAAATATTTTCCACGATTTTTCATACTGTTAAAGGATTGCAAAAAACAGTGTAACAATTTTTGGGTATGTTTTTATAATGATAACCAAATCGTCCCTTAAGAAACAAATTCCAAAATTGTTACGCTACAATATTTGTTCAATGATTTATTCCTAATAAAAATGTTTTCCTGACTTTTTCTGGCAAGATATTCTTTTGATATCTGTTAGTGTTTTTCTACTATTTATACCAGTTAAAAGGCAAAATTCAGTTTAAAATTTCAGTTAATAGCATTAATTATTTTTATTTGTTTTATTTTTATTATTTAATCAAAATAACAAATTAGATAAAAGATCAGTGTGGTTTTAGGAAACCACGATGCAAGTGAAACTTTTTCCCAAATTGTAAGCATTTAATTGAGAACTTTCGAAAAATTATTCAATTTTGAGTTGTAAAACTGCGTCTTTAATCTTAACTTGATAAGGGGAATGATAATAATATTCGACAATATATCTAAGTACATATAAATGTTTACTTCACTTTGCGTATTAAAGTTCAGCATACATAAATATATATTCTTTCAGATGATATATGCATGTTGAAAACAATATTTATTTAAATCATTGAATTATTTTTGAACTACAGTTAGTCTATCAATAACTTTATTTTTAACTTGAGACTTTCAGCTTAGAAATGTAACTAATATTTTATGGTAAATATAGTACTATTCTCGTTTTTTTCTCGTTGATCGGTTTAGTTGAATCATTAGCTGTATTTTTGTCCGTCACGATCAAGTGAATATGAAAATTTACATAAAGACATACAAAACAGAAATAAAGCAATGCAATTGCACGAACAAATGGGAATGTAAACACAGCACGGTCAAATGATGGGAGCTATGGGCACCGCCACACCATAGGTCACATGGCGTTTTTTTTACGGAAATCAAATATCTCAATAAAAATTAAGATATCGATACATTTTTTTTTTAATTAAAGCTTATTAACGAAAAATTATTTAATATGACATCATCCACTATTATAGTGTTGATACAAAGAGCGAAGGTATGCCTACATTTTGCAGAAATCCATCTTTTCTTAATTTGTGTAAAGTTTATCGCATAGAAATTTAAAATTATAAATACATAGTTTTTTTAATTGAGAAGTCATTGATATATGTATATAATAAAAAAGTTTTAAGAATGGCATCATTCCGTAAGTGATGGGTGGAAGAGTAAAAACGTGTATAATCATCATTATAAATTGTAATGGATTTCGTGATTCAAAATAATTCCGATAACCAGTTGGTCCTCTACCTAGACTATAAGGATTGTTTATAGCTATTACTCCTAACCCGACTAAATGGATGTTTAAATAATGTAAATGTGTGAAAATATAAAAAAAAAATTTACCTTAAAGGCCATCCTTGCAACTTCCCGCTAGTTTTAACCGCAAAGCTATCGTAACGTGACGTATTTTGACGTTTTTGACTTTTTTTGAAATGTTTAAAAGGCCATAAGTTTTTAACGCCTTATTCGATTTTGATGTTCAAGATGGCATTCGACGCAGTTTTTTGAGACCTAAAAACGTTACCGGGAGTGCAAAATCGGTTAGTCAAAAAATCTCTAAGTTATTGAACAAAAAACACTTTTTTTGAAATTTTTCGACAACGATATCTCACGAACCAATCAACCGATTTTAATTTGCAAAACGGCATTCGACGTGGCTTTTTAAACTTGAGAGCTGATTAGGTTATGAAATTGATCGATGCAATAGCCAAAAAGATATGCCCAAAAAACATCATTTTTACCAATTGTTTTTTTCGGTTATTTTGAAATTTCTCGAAATCTACCTGCTCGAATCGGTTCAAACTTACAGGTAATCTAAGTTAGATGGAACTCTTTGGAATGCTTTTTATTTCATTCCGATCGGTCAAGCCGTTCAAAAGTTATAAGAGGTTTACATACATCCACACACACACACACACATCCACACGTACATACAGACATACAGACACCCTCGTAAAAATAGTCAGGGGAGGTTCCTAAGACCTCAAAACGTTGAGATCCGATGAAAACTCGATTTGCGAAAAACGGGGTGAAACCAATAACTTCCCGATTTAAAAAAAAAAAATTAATTTTTTTTTAGCAGGAAGTTAAAAATAGGAAATAATAATTAAAATTTACTATAGTCAAGGAGCTATATAGCTATAAACGATCCTTATTGTCAAGTTATCGGAATTATTCTGAGTAGGTACCCAGATTTAGATTATTTGAGTTTTCTCTTCCACTCTTCACTTAGAGGATGATGGCATTCTTAAAACTTTTGATTACATCTTATCTATATATCAATGATTTTTTAATTTAAAAACTAGGCATTTATATTTTTAATTTGCTATGCGATATACTAAAGATTAATTGAGAAAAGATGTTTTTTTGTAAAATGTATAAGTACTTTATACCACTCCTATAATAGTGGATGATATGATCCTAAATAACTTTCCTTTAATCCACATGAACTAAGCATTAATTAAAAAAATCTATATCTTTATTTTCCATCGACATATTAGATTTCTGTTAAAAAAACGCTATTATAGTTTGCCTATTGACTTTGGCTGCTCTGCCGAGCTCCTTTCACTTTACCTCCACTCCGCGGCCGTCTGTAATTCGATATCTGACAAAGGAACGTAAAATTTTTGGTGATACATAAAAAATTTCACTTAAAAAAACATATTTTGCATGTAGGTCTTTTTAATTAGGCTTATACTACTTGTTGTAATTCCATTATTTAAACTTAGGTAAAATATTTTTGTGTCCTCCGTCCAGAAAAAATTACTTCAAAATCGTCCGGAAAATGACATTTTCCGGCCTAGTCCGGCAAAGTAGCTTTTAGATTATCTAAAGAGATGGCGCTATGAGTCATCAAAAATACATAATGAATAATACAAATTTTAATTAAATTTATTGAAAAACAGCGTATAATATACTAAACTAATAACTTTTTCTAAAGGTAACCAGGATTCTAATTTACATTTAATTTAAAATAGGTACATATCTCGATTTTATTTTTGCTCATTGAACTAAAATAGTTCATTATCTCTGCTATTTTTATATAAAATTATTAGATATTAATGTTAATATTTTCAATTTAACAATTTTTACTGTGTTGCTCATTAGCAAAGTATTCGTATGTATAAAAATTAAGCATCTTGAAATTGATTATCAGAAAAACATTCCTTATTACTAATTCTTTTAATCGTGCAACGTGCAATAGATGTCAATAAACATCTAATCTTGTATGTCATAAAGTAAAAAGTTTTTGAACTTTTGAAAATATTAAAAATTAGTCGGACCAAAAAATAATGTGTGTTACACGTCCGGGAAATGTTTTGCAAGTGCTCGGCTACACAACTTTACTCGCTCTTGCAAAATGTCATTTTCCGTCCTTGTGTCACAAATAACTAATTTTTAATGCGAGTTAAATGGTTGTTATGGAAATAAGTGATTATATATATTGTAACAGTTTTTTTTTTTAATATTTTAAGAGTTAGCCATTTTATAAAAGTTGTGTGTTATTGTTGGTATAGACCAAGGTGGAGAAAAGAGGTGGTCTAACGACTGTATTTCACAATACTTTACTCACTGTCACGAGTCTTATTCATTCTATACCTTTAATATAGATGTCACCCTTGGTTTTGGTCCTATGCTGTTGTGTGTAAACGTCACATTATTTACCATTTTATTAAATGATTGGTGGTTGGCTCTACCTGTTTATTAATTTAATTATACAGCTGGAGGAATTAATAAACAAATTTAATATGCATATATTGTAATATATTATAATTATTCTAATTTTTAGTATATTAAATTTAAAATTAATAAGTCAACATTGTACTATATATTTCACATGCACGGACCGCAACAGGTAGAGCTAACTTCCAGTCATTTAATGAAATGGCAAATATTGTGACAGCCAAACGAATCGCTAGACCACCTCTTTTCTCCACCCTGGTATAGACATAATAAAGTCTAAAATTGATACAGTTCATTAATTAAATAAGTATCTATACCTACATTGTTTACAACGCTACTAGAGAAAAACAATCTGTTAAATTAAAAGAAAACAAATTTTATTTTTTAGTTAAAATCCGTTCGTCTGATAAGAAAAAGTCAAGAAACCACTTTTATTAAAATTGCACTGACGTAACAATGTTTTGATGCAAATAATCTAGGGATCACACGAATGTCACTGGAAAAATTTATAAATATATATTTTTCCTTCATTCACGGTAGCATGTCAAAAATATAAAAAACCGGACAATGAGCAAGAGTTCTACCAACTGTTGTATTTATCGCTTTACCGTTTGTTGACTTTAAAGAGTAGAATATATACAAGAATATAAGAAATATGGAATTTCATAATTTTAATTTTGCTATCCATATCTCACATAAAACCAATTAAAAGTATAGTCGAAAGTATACTATAGTTTTGAAAATTCAAAAATAGGCTAAAGTGGATGAAATGGTTTAAATGAGTTGAACATTAACTTTAAAGATTGTAGGCACCAGTCTATAAAAATGAAATCACTATAAACATTTTAATGCTTCTGTCTTATGATTTCACCATGTTTGATATCAAGTTTTATTATCGTAACTTGAGCGAAAATTTATTGATTTGCAATTATTTTATTTCATAAAAATTTGGAATACAGCCACTGCCCATATAGTTTATGCTATTTAAATGGCCATTGTTAAGAAAAAGTATGTCTTGGTGATTACAATAAGCTAGATACAAGACACAAGTCCAATAATTTGGTTGTAAGAAATTATTTGAAGTAAAAAAAAAGAATTTTTCTGTCAAAAAGAATGAAATTTGTGGATTAAGCATTAAGTTTACTGTCCTCACTTACAAAGTTTCGGTTTTGTTCCAAGTTTCAGATTTTGAGGTTAAGAAAATAGCATTTTTTGAAAATTTCAACATTCATTATCTTGGAATGTGTTTAGTAAATTATGTTTTTATAACAAACCAATATTAATTTATTTTTTGATCCTTCGTCCAGAAACAATACTATTAATTACTTCAAAATCGTCCGGAAAATGACATTTTCCGGCCTAGGCCGGCAAAGTAGCTTTTAGATTATCTAAAGAGATGGCGCTATGAGTTTAAATTTTAAGTCATCAAAAATACATAATGAATAATACAAATTTTAGTTAAATTTATATAAAAACAGCGTATAATATACTAAACTTACCTATAACTTTTTCTAAAGGTAAGCAGGATTCTAATTTACATTTAATTTCTCTAACAACTTGTATTATAAAATTTGCCATTTATGTCAATTTACAACTACTTATCATTCGATTATGAAAATATAAAATTATTAGATATTAATGTTAATATTTTCAATATAACAATTTTTACTGTGCTGCTTATTAGCACAGTATTTGTATGTATAAAAATTAAGGATCTTGAAACCGATTATCAGAAAATCATTCCTTATTACTAATTCTTTTAATCGTGCAATAGATGTCAATAAACATCTAATCTTGTATGTCACAAAGTAAAAAGGTTTTGAACTTGTTGTGTTTGCAACATATGTTAATTAAAACACTAATAACTGCTGAAGCTGAACACGTATATCAAGTATATCAAGTATCAAACAAGTTATTACACAACTATAATATTAACATCCAATGTGGCGCTTATATCTACCCGAAGATCACGTCATACCAGCTGACAGTCTCTTGGCTGTCTTCTAGTCACTAGTCTTACTTTAGGTAGCACAAGCGGTCAAGTCTTGAACATAACAGAACTTTTAAAAATATTAAAAATTAGTCGGACCAAAAAATAGTGTGTGTTACACGTCCGGAAAATGTTTGGCAAGTGCTCGTATTGTTTCGCCTCGATGCTATGCACCTCGGCTACACAACTTTACTCGCTCTTGCAAAATGTCATTTTCCGTCCTTGTGTGACAAATAACTATTTTGTAAGTCAGTCTGGCTTAAAATATATGGACCAATCTATATAATAATACCACTATAAGATTATTCCTATTATATAATTTGCAGTATTTATTTTGTAAAATTTATCTGTTAAAACTTATTAAATATTTGTCATGTAAATATAGAAAAAAGTTCCAAGAATAGAAATGATTGTCTCCATAACTCTCTTAGATGTTATCGCTATCCATTTCCTTATCGAAACCGCAGTTTCTAGTAAAAGCATCCGTAGCCCCTTGAAAAGTATTGTGTGCGTGTGAATTGCTCACAAATCTGAAAATTATGAAATTCCTTCTACAGATATCGTGCACGCTTTTTATTATGTTTTGACAAGCAATCGGCAACTGGTCGACAATAAAGTGACCTTACAACTTTATTCAGATTTAAATACGTTTATCCTGGGTAAATATTTAATTCTGTTGAAATAGGGGGTATGCAAGCAAATACGAAAATTAGTATTGATTACACCAATTTTATTATAGTTTTATTTTACCTGCATCGAATACCGATTTCAAAATTAAATGGACTATGAGTTAAAAATAGATCACTTAAAAACATTGAATTCGTGTTGTAATGTTTTTGCCAAAAAATTGAATTACCTACTATGTATGTATTTATGAATTTCTTACCCTGTAACTCAATAAGTTCCATTTACGGTTGAACTGGTACTCTCTATCGAATTTTTTAACAACGCGCATTATACTTTGTATTTATCAAATAATCACTATTGACTTAATATTGCTTTATGTGAATGTTGATGTATACCAATTTTTCTATTGCTGTTGGGCATTCAAGAATATTGTGTAAGAAACACATTTCGTTTGTGTAGAAAGTGTATATGCGTCAATAAAAAAATTCCCAAATCTCATTGGACGGACACAGATTCCTCCATCAGCATTACTTATTTCAAAAATCTCAAAACTTGAAAAAAAGAGAAATGAGAAAAATAAAAAACTCATTGACTCTTAGGCGGTACGAAATTCGTCGAGTTATGGAGTAATTGTAATAAACGAACTGTTTTACTCATACAATGTCAAAACCAAGACAATGTCTTAAAAGTAAGGACAAGTTTTTTGGTATTTGATCGGTGACATTGCGTACCATCATGATGTTAGTAAATAGTTTATCTAAATCATTAAATTCTTAATCGGATCTGAATGACCACTTTTAGTACACAAACACAATCTATGAATTTAAGACTCACCTAACATACCAAACAAGGTTAGAAAAACTTTCCGTTTTTTAACATCCACTAATACTTATTAACACCAAAAAAAGCTATTTTTTATAACAAGTAATCGACTTTTCGATATGACGTTGTTAAATCTGTAATTTAGCTTTATCGCTGTATATATCACAAGTATTTATCTGTAATTGCCGCAATAATTGTAAGATATGATAATCTTATGATATAAAGTCTCTAAGAAAAGATTTCCAGCTGCGCCTTATTAAGGTATACAGGATGTGTTGATTTTTGTTGTATTTCTATTTTATTTATTTTCAGAATAGTTTTATATTTGGCTTATGTGCAGGAAAATTTAGATATAATAAGGAAAGGGAGAAAATGTAAAGGAATAAAAAAACTTATTTAAAGCACTTTTTAAAAAATCGGTTGTCTGTAAAGTCGGTTTACTGACGATAGTTGAACGTGACAACGTCATAAGAAAATGCTAATGGAATGGTTGCATTTTTCAAAAGAAAATTTTAATTTTATTTGTTTGATAGATATTTTGTATGGATATCATTTTTCATTTTTCATTCGGAACGCCTCAGAGCGAGGTAACGCCTCATGAGCCGTGCATTCAGCCGGTGAGGTGTAGCCGGCTCCATCGAATTATAAGACGTTGTCACGTAAAAAATAAGACATAACACAAATTATGCTCTAAAATTGTTTTAAATTTATATACATACCAAACGCTTTAAAATATTTGGGCACTAAAACCGTTTTTAAAAATTATAAAGTACCTATTTGCTTAGAACTTTAACAGTTTATAATTTAAAATACAAATGAGTATCTTTTCTGTAAATACTTGTAAGAGGATTTTCATTCAAACGCATAATTTTTTAACAAAAGCAAGGGATTTTTTAGAAATTTAAGACGCTTTTTACCTTCTCTAAAAGTATGGTTTTATTAGATCATTATATAAGACCACAACATTATTTAAATGTCTTCCACGGAGGCGTCTACAAGAATGTAGCCGTTGCACCCAATTTTCCATGACATTTCACACAAATCGGCTTGAATGTCAGTAATGGTTCGTTCAATATTGACTCTCAAAGCGTTTGAAGTTGCTGCTTTATTGGAGTAAACCTTTGATTTAAAATAAGCACAGAAAAAATCACTTCAACAAGGTGAGCAATTAACTAGTCTATTTTGGAAAATAACCTCTCCTCAAATTTATCTTTCAGCAAGTCGATTGTGTTTCTAGGTATGTGGCATATTGCACGTGGCGCGTTGTGTTGAAATCACATATTTTCTAAATATATTCCGTCAATATTGTCCCAAAAGAAATCGCACGATAACACTTTTTGTAACTACGACCAGCTTTAGCAGGGCCAACGTGAATTACACGCCAAATTAACAATCATATTTGCTAGATTTAAGGCTTGCTGTTGGATTACGCGAGGATTAGAATTAGCTTAGATTCTGCAATTCTGTTTGCTAACCGAACCATTTAACCAAAAATCTACCTCATCGCTAAACATAATTTTGAGATGAAATTCAGGATTAACTAAAAATTGTTCCAAAACCCAATCAATAAATATTCTGTACAATTGTATTGCCTATAGGTACTTGAGTCAGTGCAATCTGAAGATCTTACCGAAGAATTTGTCTCAATGTTGTCTGAGAAGTATATAATTACTCATTTCATTTATTGGTCTCAGTCTCAGTGACACGGCAACACTTTCAAGCGAATGAATTATTCAAATTTTTGTTCAAGCGAATGAGTTATTCAAATTTTTCCAAAGACCAAACATTGGTATTTTTGTAAAGTAAACCAGCTGATGTATTGAACGGCATATTTAAACTTTGATTGTCCTTAATAAAAATTCTCTTTAAAGCCAATTGATCTGTGGTCATCTTAACAGTTTTTTTAACCCTACGATATTATCGACAACATTCTCATTTTTTTTTACTAATGTTGAGCCTTTTACATTTTTACAGTTTGAGTACCTAACAATTAGAACTGTTTTTTAATTGTAAGATATTTCTCGATAAAATATCATAATACAGTTTAATAAATTATTGCAATTTTTATTTAAATATAGTTCACGTTTCTAAAAGTGCTCCATATGCTAAACAAGCTACATGCGATACATTTTGATTTTGAATATATGAAAAATAAGTATGTATGTACTTTTCATATACCTATCTAATAGTATTGAGGTTATTTATTTTGTCAAACATCATAATATTGTCATCTATTAGTTTCTTTACTTTATACACGAAGTATAGATTGGAGTTTAAACTTAATGTTAAACAAATGGTCTCAATTTAGGGGACAGATCTATTGCCGGTAGAGTGCGCCCGTGTTCAAGACGATACTCGTTTAAATTCTTACGCGGGAAGTTTTGTTGTTGAGATTGACAGCTTTTATGACAACTAATTTTAAATAAATAAATTAATATTATATATTTAATTAATGGGTCAATTCTGTGCAAATCTGTAAGGTCTGTAAGAAATATCTGTAAGACTTTAAGAGCATATAAACGTATAAATAAAATGCAATTCTGTGTGGGTCTGTAGCTTACATATTCCTGTAACTTTTGTAAATTTTTATGTGCGCAGTGGGACCACTCGTAAGCTGCTTACAGGCTCGTAAAGTCTTACAGATATTTCTTATAGGCCTTACAGATTGGCACAGAATTGACCTATTAATTTCGCGACATTTAAATGTTAAATGTCATAAACATCGGTTCTCCTGATTGCTCGCGCCGCCAGTGGCAAAAAATAGAACTATGATCTGGGTTGATTATTGTGACCAGAAATATTATGGAAAAGCCTATACCGTGTAGACTCCTGGTATCTATACTTCGTGACTTTATACTATGGTTTTATTATATCCACAATTTATCCACTCAAAATTTTTATGATTTGATTTTGGCATTGATATATTTGATGACACCATTTCTCTGTATAATGTTGATTGTTGGTTCTAAAATATAAAAGGCTGCAGCAAGTTTTTATAGATTGTTTATTATCGGCTCTTAATCTACAATATGTATAAAAATGATAGTAATTGCAGAAAATCTATATACTAATTTTGATTTTGGATTTATTAATAAAATGTTAATATTTAAAAAATATGTTCTGCTTTTTTTATTAAAGAATTTTTTGAATTTTGTCAGCATCTTACAATACAAGATCATGAAAAATCTGAATAATGGATTTTTGTGTGTCTCATTGTTGTACTGTCTATAGTTTTGGACAGTACCTGGTTAATTAAATATTGTCTATATGTTCTTTGTGACATCAAATATTTACCGTCTTCTATTTTTTTGCACTAAAATAAAAAATAAATAAATATATTTAAAAATGGTCCGTGCTTATTTTTTAAACTTTATGGGGATGTCAAGTTTGTCAAGGGTCGTGTTTAAAATCTGAGTAAAAACACAAAAATTGCGGAAAATTAGAAATAAAAATAAAGCGTTTGATCCTTAATAGGAAAACCCGTAAAGAAATAAATACACTAAATTAAATATGAAACCCCTATAAAAATGAAACAAATTAACTCATACAAATGATATTACATTATAAACGTTAAACAAGGAATATATTGATATCATAAACGATTAGGATGAATTATAACTACGTACAAAAACCAAACAAAAAATAACTAGGAAATGAAGAAATTAAATAAACAAAACGAAGAAAAACACCAAAGTGATATGCAATTTTATTATTTGAGATATATCATCTCTTATTGGATTTTAATTTCTTGGAAATTAAAAAATTGGAATTATATAAAAAAAATTCGAAAAGAGGTTGACCTTAAAGGCCATCCTTGCAACTTCCCGCTAGTTTTAACCGAAAAGCTATAGTAACGTGACGTATTTTGACGTTTTTGACTTTTTTTGAAATGTTTAAAAAGCCATAACTTTTTAACGCCTTATTCGAGTTTGATGTTCAAGATGGCATTCGACGCAGTTTTTTGAGACCTAAAAACGTTACCGAGAGTGCAAAATCGGTTAGTCAAAAAATCTCTAAATTATTGAAAAAAAACACTTTTTTGAAATTTTTCGACAACGATATCTCACGAACGAATTAACCAATTTTAATTTGCAAAACGGCATTCGACGTGGCTTTTTAAGCTTGAGAGCCAAAAAAATATGCCCAAAAAACATCATTTTTACCAATAGTTTTTTTCGGTTATTTTGAAATTTCTCGAAATCTACCAGCTCGAATCGGTTCAAACTTACAGCGAATCTAAGTTAGATGGAACTCTTTGGAATGCTTTGTATTTCATTCCGATCGGTCAAGCCGTTCAAAAGTTATAAGAGGTTTACATACATCCACACACACACACACACACACATCCACACGTACATACAGACATACAGACACCCTCGTAAAAATAGTCAGGGGAGGTTCCTAAGACCCCAAAACGTTGAGATCCGATGAAAACTCGATTTTCGAAAAACGAGGTGAAACCAATAACTTCCCGATTTTTAAAAAAAATTAAATTAAATTTTTTTTAGCGGGAAGTTAAAATTTTTTTATATCTGGTTGGATTCTAACTACAAGCATGTCCTTGGTATAAAATAACGAAATATGTATATGCTTTCAGTTTCCTAAACAAATAAACTATAAGAAGAAGCATATAATAAGGCAACTATGGATATGCTTTTTTAAACTTTACACAAATCTTTCTCTGATTAATGTCATAGACATGCTAAGGGTAAAATTCCAAAGTAAAATGAAGTTTTAAACAAATTATCAACTATTAACCGAAGCCCAGAGGTTTTTAAGAGTTTATGGAATACATACAATATCGCTGGTTCCAGTCCTACTGGATATATCAAAACTGAAGTTTTTTAATGTTAGGTTTCAAAGAGATGATGGTAGAATAACAGAAATTTCCTGGCCCATCATCTTTGTTACTCCTATTGTCGAGTAAGCCAACGCCTCCTGCTTCTCTTTGTCTCTCTATCTCTCTCTTTCGAGTATACCAGATATTATTAAAAGTTTCCTTTCCACCGGAATTCACGAGTTCCACGTTTTTTGCTTAAATTTTATTTATGTTTGTTTAATTTGTAGTACAAATGTTGTATCGTATAAATCAGACGGTACCAAACCAAAAAAACTAAGAATAAAAAAAAACGATAAAATTTTAAAAAAATGACTAACACAATTGAAATCTTTTTTTAATATTGTAGACTGATAAATTCGAAGTATTTACATGGTAAAAATGTATTTTAATTAGTCAAGAAAATATTTAACAATAAGTTAAGCTTCACTCTAGTATAAAAACAAAAGCAATAACGTGCCACTCATTAGATGCATCATCTAATTTTTATATTGCAACTTACGAGAATACGAATGATTTGACTGTTCATGTGGATTTAATTGTTTTGTCCAGGTGAATATTTGAGTTCGGTGGTTTCCCCGTAAAAAATATTCTTAATTTTACTCACCTTGTAGTTACGTTGACATATTTATCGTAAGTGTTTTTTACATTTATATACTATATCTCGATTGTTAATATTTCTTATCTGCGCTTGTCAAGGTTCTAACCAGCAAGTGCTTGAATTGAAGGTACGAAATTATTTGTTTTTGATATGGATTTATTTGGAAGAAATGTCACATAAACATAATCCCTTAAGGCATAGACCGAGTGTTTCATACAAACATGTTCCATTGGTGTGGAGAGATTTCAAATCAAAACTGGCCGCTGTCGGACATGATGAAAAACGCGAGGTAATGTTTTATATAAATTTTTTTCGTTAAATTATCTTAAAATATTGAATAATTTCATGTTTTCGGAGTTTTTAAGTAAAATCACAAAATCTAGCATTAAACACAATCAAACACAGAACAATAAATGTGCATAATCCATCTTTGTATACTGAAAAATAGTTGATTGTTTGGTCAAAAGCCCAAAGGTTATCGTTCTCAATGTCACTGAGGGCTTAATATAAATATATAATAAACAAATGTAGTAATACTAATGATCGTAATGTGTGAATAGCCAGAGTTGGACTGTTTCCAAGATGGATATGT
This sequence comes from Altica lythri, assembly GCA_964028335.1. Lineage (NCBI taxonomy): Eukaryota > Metazoa > Arthropoda > Insecta > Coleoptera > Chrysomelidae > Altica > Altica lythri. Next base: position 33,141,303 of record OZ034804.1, on the reverse strand, counting down.
TTATCAGTTATCAATAAATAAATTGATAAAGTAATTATACATTTGATGTTTATTTGTCTATAATTGCCAACATTGAATCCGGAAATTTTTGTGAAAAAAATAAAATAGAAAAATTCCATCAATCAAATAACGTTAGGTTTAATGTGGTTTATAAATAAACACTTTTCACTATACTAAAACGCAATGTTTATGGTGTAACGTTTAAATTTTAACCAGGTTTTAATTTTAATTAATACTACGTTTTTGTCTTGGTATATTATTTTGTAAGAATGAAAGACTTATAAAATGTTTTATATTTATATATTTCTAGCGGTCACCCGCGACGACTTTATTTTTTTGCCACCGAGTCTCATACAAACTTGCAACCCCTATTTTATCCACTTAGGGGTGGAATTTATCAAAATCTTTTCTTAGGAGATGCCTACGTGATAGTAGCTATATACATGCAAAATCTCAGCCCGATCTGTTTAAAATTGACAAAGTTTCATACAAACTTTTATCCCCTATTTTGTCCCCTTGGGGTAGAATTTATCAAAATTCTTTCTTAGCGGATGCCTACCTCATAACATCTACCTGCATGCCAAATTTCAGCCCAATCCGGCCAGTGGTTTGGGCTTTGCGTTGATAGATCACTATGTCAGTCAGTCACCTTTGAGTTTTACATATTAAGAAGATATCAATTTGTTTCCACAAGGAAAATATTTTACCAAGTACTTCCAGGGCATCACTATCTTTATTATATAAATACTGTGGGAAATGCAAAACTCGCGATTCACTTTAGTTTTCAACAAGTAAAAATAAATATAATCATTATTTTTCTCATTCTTCTGTCTTTTGACGAAGATTCTATTTAAGTTTCTTGCCACAAAGCTCAAAAAAATATTTACGTTTATGTTAGGGTTATCGCTTTAATCGAAATTGTAAATTTTTTGTTTGACTCATATAAAATTTTAACATTGAAATGAAATATTTACCTACATTGTTAATTTTATGCTTGACGCATAAAAAATTTTAATATTGAACTACATCCTAAATTTTGAATTAATGCTAACACTTCTAATTTTTTAAATACTTGTTAACAAATTCTCTGATTATTCTAACAGAAAGTATACAAACAAGAATATATTAAATGACATTAGAGAGAAATTGAAAATGTCGCAATCAGCTAGACTCGAACTCGCAACCTTCAGCTCTACGCGCTCACGCTCTAACAACGAAGCTATGAATGCCTAGCCATCAAATCGCTTAGCGTTCGTTAAATTTTACTCCTGCCACATGCGACACTTACGCACATATTGCATGACGTTAATGAGAGCAAGACTTTGTCAAATCGACAATTGAAACATCAAACTCTAAGTCATTTTTTTTGTCCTATCTTTTATTTATTACGTCATTGCGACGTAAATGCAAGTGGAACCAATGCGATGTTCGAAGGAATGCTAGTTGCCATGTTTAACTTGAAAAGACTTACTATCTATGTCTTTTTAATGCGCAATACAAAGAGATAATTTTAAGAAAAATCAATACAATATTAATAGCCCTAGTGCCGCTGAACATTTTTCTTAAATGTATATCTTTCTATTGCGCACTAATAACACAAAGATAGTAAGTCTTTCTAAGTTAAATGTGGCAACTAGCATTTATTCGAACCTCGTATTGGTTCCACTTGCATTTACGTCAAAATGACGTCACTCCCAGAAAATTGGGCCTCCAGGTATAATTAAATTTTATAACATGTGAAAATCAAATTCTTAAAAATGGAACAATTTTATTGAAATTTTACCAGAAATATACTTTTCATATCTAAATAGTAAATAAACAAAAATTTTTTCAACGATTACTTGCGACAAGATTGTGACTTAAATTAATTAATATTTTGGCATTTAAATTCAGGATAGACATTGTCTAAGTTAACTATTTGACATCAAAAATATGGTTAATACCATATAGAGTTTAAATTGTGAATATTTTTTAAGCAAAAATAAACAATTTTGTGGATTTAGGATTGAAAATTTTAATAAGTAATTCTAAAATAAGGACTTTCAAATTCATCTACTACACTTCTTTATTGCAGATATTTCTTAAATATATTTTTTGTACCAGTACAACTCTTATAATTTAATAAATTTATGCATAATTTTTTTGCACTTTCACAGTTCTTGAATATTTTTTTGTGCCAGTCCAACTCTATAATATAATAAACATAAAACTAAAAACGTTTTCAACCCAATAAAGAAACCGGTTGATAACATTGTATCGTTTTCGATAAAAAAACAGGACCATAGTTCTCCTCATAGAATAAAGTCGTTTAGTAACAATAACATTGCTGACTATTAACGATGAAATTTTACGAAATTAATGCTAACTCTTATCCAAAGTAACTAGCGATAATGTTAGAAAAAGTTCCGTACATCAAGATTAAACTCAGACAGTTACCAATTTTTGTAGACAGTAAAATTAGGACTAGTTCCTGAGTGTGTACCTATATATTTTATTGTAGAACGAATCATTTTATTTGTGCTTAATTGTATTTTATTTTTTTCGTTTGTTGTTGTGTACATTTTGTGATTGGTATGTTGACAAGAACTTTTAGAACTTCTAAAAATTCTGGAGGTTCGAAATCTAGTATTGAAAGTGATAATTTAGTGACAAGTAGACCAAGAAGTTATGGCTCGCTGTTACCTTACTTCGAAGTTATAAAAGCCACCCTCCGATCACAGGTATCACTTTTGTTTTGTATAATATTAGTACTAGTTCCAATTGATTTGAGTTAATATGTTTTTAACTTTGTCGACCTTTTGATAAATTTCTTATCAAGAGAATAAAAATATTTATATATTTTATAAAACTTGGCAGACGTGGGAATGACCTATAGAAGCTAAGTGTCTACTGTGTCATGAACGGAAAAATGATATATTGCTGTGCAATTTTATTAATCACCACCGATTTTCATAAAATATTGGGCTTAAGCTCTAGTTGCATCTACTTCAAAATCTACCTGGTGCGGGATCATGCTCTTTATTGTTAATCGGTAAACCTAACCCTTATAGCATAAAACTGTAAAATTTTAGTATTACCATATATGTAATTATTTAAAATATTGTAAGAATAATTTAATTGTAGTTTTTTTGAAATTCTTGAATAAGATTTATGAAAGATTCAACCCTTGTAAATCATGTACATGTGAAAAAAAATCTCAAATGTTGTTATCCGATTCCCCTTTGTTTTCAAGTTATAGGATTAGTATAAAATTTCCTATCGCAATATTCCTTTAAGTTTGCAATAATAACTACTTTGGCCTCAAAACGTTTTCTAGTTTTCGTTTGTTATTCTTATACTTGTCAATTTCAGTTTATTATCATAGTGATTTACGTTTAAAGCTTGTATGATTCGAAGTGTTACAAAATGCCACAAACTTATTCAAAACGGTTTTCACGCCAGAGAATTTCGGATAAAAACGAATGTATCAGAGTTTTCAATAAACTACGCGAGACCGGAAGCCTTCCCAGTGCTAACATAAGATCCGAACTAGCTACGCGACAAGGTTTGGAAGAAGTAGAAAATATTCTGGATTTACTAGAAAATGATCCACTGACCAGTTCACGAAGAATTGCTACTCAATTGGGCATTCCTCAAACCAGAGTAATTAAAACATTCCGAACAAGTTCTCTATCCATACCATTTACATCACCTACAACTAGAAGATTATGCCAGACGCATGCAATTTTGTCAATGGATAAATAACAATCGTCGTGTTGTATCGCACATCCTTTTTACCAATGAAGCAACATTCATGTGCGGTATGCTATCTTCGATAGTTTCTTAAATAGCCCTGTTATTCTTACAAAATAAATTACAAGATCTACTACAGGACCTTTCTCTAAAAATCAGAATGCAAATAAAATTATCAGCACGATGGAGCTCCTGCATATTTTGCTCGTCAGGTCAGGCAACAATTTGGACGAAAGGTTTTCAGGGCGTTGGATTGGTCGCGGAGGTTTTACTAGTTGGCCTCTACGATCTCCAGAACACGCACCTTTAGACTATTGTTTATGGGGCTGGTTCAAAGATGAAGTATACAGAGTTAAAGTCGACACTCGGGATGCACTAATTCAAAGCATTATAAATACTGCAGCCAATATCAGACAAAGACAAGCAGCAATCAAGAAAACAGCGGGGGCTCTTTAAGACGAAGCAGAAAATGTTTGAATGCCAATGATGGTGTTTTTGAAAACCTATTACAGGAACGCTATTAATTAAATTGTAATCAATGTTAGGATAAGAAATTTGGTAATAACACTATAACTTGAAAACAAACAACAAACAACACGATAGTTATGAAAAATCTATAGACACCAACATTTTCCTCAATTCTGTCAGCTTTTCATTGAGGAATATTATTATTTTTTAATTCGAAAATGTTAAATTTAATATGTCTAAAAATAATTAATAACTAATTTATATGCTTTACAAAGAAGTAATACATTTGAAGTTAATATTGGTTGGTTGCCAGTTGTTTAAATACGATCACCTGAATGTAAAATGACATAAATGTCTGATTCAATATTTATTTCATTCATAATTTAAATTTCTACTAAATTAGCCGTTGATATGTGTATAAAGAATGAAACGAAAACATGCTAATATTTTAGAGTACGAAATATTTTGGTTGTGATAATTAATGAATTTAAAAAATGACGATAATAAGAACTAATAGTAATATAATCTAATCATCTCAAGTGAACGTCATACATTCATTACTTCGTACTAGTCCTAGATATTAATAGTATTATGCAATTTAAAAAAATATTGTTATTTGTTACTATTTGATGACTTCTTCTATGAAAACTAATCCTGTTTGAAAGATTGGAAAAAATATGTGTATATATTGCATATTACAATTCAAATTAATAAATTCTCATTAATATTTAATTGTGATCGTAGATTGCGACATAATGAATATTTATCCGGCGTTAATCAAAGGCCATTTAAATTTTCCGAATTTGTTTTCTTATTAAGGCTGTAGACCCAAACAAAAGCATCCGACATATTTTTGGCAATGTTTCTCTGAAGTAGCTACCAACAGTCGAAGATCCTCATTTAGCTTAATGTTACCTTGAACAATGTTTTATGGTTTAACAGAAATATAAATTTGTGAATCGTCTACATAAAAGTGAGACTGGGAGTGTCTAAAGTAGGTGTAGAGTTGGGACGTTTACCTACAGAGACAGAGTAAAGAAAAGAGGTCCTAGAATAAGACCTTGAGTTACTCCGTTGGACATTTTTAGATGCTTTCAGTTTAGTTTCACAGACTATTGCCGTCCTGTCAGATAACTCCTTCTCATCTGTGTCGCCAGGAGAAATTGATGATTTAGTTTGTCAAAAGAATTGAAGTAATCTAACAGGACAAGCACACTAAGCTCGCCACGGTCCGCCGCCTTCTATTTATCATCAGTGACTTTTAAAAGAGCGGTATTGCACCTATGTCTTTTGCGGGATCCAGATGGTATGGATGGTAATAAATTAAATCTAGTGTAAACACGTATTTTAGACTCCAAAACTCTTTCAAGAATCTTCGACATTTTTGGTAAAATGCTTATGGGTCAAAGGTCTTTCAGTTCACTTGGGCTTGAAACCTTGGGAATTGGAAGCCAGAGTAATCTTTTCCATAGATCAGGAAACGTATGTGTTTCAATACAACTATTGAATAATATATGGATACCAATTAGAAAGCATTCTAATTCCGATACCATACACCCCAATCGTATCTGATTTTATGGCAACTAATGCCTTTTCAATGTCCTCAGCGTTTACTACATGAAAATTAAAGTTATTCGTGTCGCTCTTTAAATTATTCAGATAATTTTTGTTTAATTCGTTCCATTTAATAGTTTAAAAATTGAATTTGATTTAAATAAGCTTTATTTTTTAAATATAATACAGATTCATCAGCAAAAGTGTTGTTGATGATCGTAGATATAATAATTTAAATATTAAGTATATACATATGTACCTATCTATATTCTTGATTGTCTTTATACAACTACTAACAATAAGTTTTATGGTGACTAGTAAATACATATAACGAATTTTCTTTTGTAAATATTAATTATTGAAGCAATAAATATCTTGCCCTTTGTAAACTTGTATTTGCTAATTAAACAAGTCCCAAAATGCAAATTAATCGATTGTTTGAAAAAGATTATGTTGTAATTATCCCTATTATCTTTATGAATAATTACGGATTAGGTATATGAATACAGCAGGCCAATTCAAATGCTTGAAACAAGTTTTTTTTATAAATTATTACCAGAAGTAATACAAAGTTAAAATTAAAGAAAAGTCTTCATTACAACATTAAATAAATGTCTAAAGTATAAGAACTTCAGTGAATTTTGTATATTTGTTTTAATTAAAAAAAGAGAAAAAAATACATAAACAGTAATGAAAACCAAGTATATCAAATGTAGAAAAATAACAAAAAATATGTAAGAAAATAACCAAGTATTTAAATAATAAAACCTGTAGATTAGAATTGAATACATTTTTATATGATATTTAATTGCCTAATAATTTAGTCATTTTAAAGAGGTAGTTAATTTATACCTGGATTTGCAGTCCGTTGGCATTGACGTCATCTGACGTATATGCAAGTAGACCAATACGCGGTAGGAATGAAGCGTAGTTGCCAGGTTTAACTTAGAAAGACTTACCGCGTATTGGTCTACTTGCATATACGTCAAATGACGTCAATGCCAACGGACTACAAATTCAGGTATAATTAAGTAGTAATCTTGTAAGTCTTTGAAGAAACATTTTGGTCACTCTAAGGCTTCTTTACCAGTCCTTCTTTTATTAGTATGTCGCAATGATCTCAAAAATTTGTCCAAATCTACGAGGTCTGACTATTAAATAACGAAACTGGTTACGAAAAAAGGTTTTATTATTAAAATTATCCTACATTCGCATGCTCCCCTTTCATATACTTTCGCCACACACCTTTCCATGCGTTTTTCCATTGATCAAAGCAGTGCTGGAAGTCTTCTTTGGCATGGGCCTTCAAGAGCTCTGCCGTTTTCAGCTTTACCGCTTCCATCGACTCAAATAGGGTCCCTTTTAAAGCAGATTTTCGGAACCAAAAGAAGTCGCACGGTGCCAAATCTTGCGAGTACGGCGCGTATTCGATCACTGGAGTGCGTTTATTGGCCAAATACTGCTTCACAGATTACGCGTTATGGGCAGGTGCGTTGTCCTAGGGCAAAATTCACGAGTTTTCATCCACAACGTGGGCCGTTTCTTACGAATTCCTTCTCGCAGTATTGCCAAAACTGACAAATAGTAAGTCTGGTTGACAGTCTGGAACCCATTGAGTCATCACGATACCGTTAATGTAAAAAAAGATCAACATTGCCTTGAATTTTGATTTGGACATCCTTGGTTTTTTTATTCTGAGCTTCGTCGAAAGTAATAATGTTTTTCATCAGCCACTACTTCCCAACCTTGGGTTCTTGTCGGAGTAGGTGCTACTAATATGTTTGCTGTAGTACAAAATCACAACACTAATTCAATTGCTCACTGAAATTATTATTAATATGTTTAGTTTATACCACCAGTATTTCAAATCCACCGAGACGCAAAATAAATATAATACACGCAAACATACAAGTGTTGACCAGTTCGGGGCAAACGCTTACCCACACAGTCTTTATTCTGCTTTTAGATTTTTTTTGTGCTTAGTCTGAATACATTTGTTTACATGCAAGTGTAGATCCAATGCCTGTAAAAGTAACCATCACCAATTATTATTTCTCGTCACAAACATGCATTCTTACAAGAACAATTAATATTTTATTTAAATTATTTTTAAACGTATAACTTCCAAAGTCCAAAAAAAATCGGTTGTCTGTAAAGTCGGTTTACTGACGATAGTTGAACGTGACAACTTCATAAGAAAATACTGATGGAATGGTTGCATTTTTCAAAAGAAAATTTTAATTTTATTTGTTTGATAGATATTTTGTATGGATATCATTTTTTATTTTTCATTTTTCATTCGGGACGCCTCAGAGCGAGGTTACGCACGCCTCATTTTTTTGTGCGTGCAGCCGGCTCCATCAAATTATAAGACGTTGTCACGTCAATAAAATACCCCTTATTTTAAGGTGTCTCGAAATCGGTCATCGTTGATGTCAATATTAAGGTATTTTTAAACAAGATAGTCCAGGATGTTTTCATGTATAAATTTGTATTTGCTAGCCTCCGCGTTCCCTTAGCGACACTTACAAGATACCAAATTAATACACCAATCGAGATGAATTACTCAAGATTTGTTGTTAAAACTGTGGTCCAAACAAAGTGCTTGCATCATTTGATTAAAGATCAGCTGTTGTGACGTGTCGATACATCTTTTCTTAGCATTATTACTAGTAAAAATTTGCATGCATTAAGACTGGCCTATTTCCAGTACTAAAACAGTATAGTAATAATCTAACGCTTACTACCAATCAAGATATGTATTTAAATTCCAAATAATTAAATAGTGTCATAAATTTCGATTATAGTTTGTGATCCTCCGCTGTTTGTTCATCGTTTGTTTTATATGAACACAATCGCGTTATAAGTGTAATTAAATGTCACCTTCTTGTCTTGTTTATACTTACTTTTGCCTATTAATTTTACATGAGGTTACTTATTTATCTCCTAAAGCTGTGAACGTTAGGTGATAGTATCTCGATTCAAAAGGTGTTGATCGTGGTAAATTATAAGACAATGTTTCGTAATTCCAAACTGTTTGGACTTCATCATCAGGTATTTGATTTTATGCTGTAAATAATAATAATAGAGAATCAGTATATAAAGAACAATTTAAAATTTAATGTTAACATAATGTAACTATTTTAGGATAATTAATAAATTATTTTGGCTTATTTTTTAACACACATTTTGTGTTTAAAACAATTTCCAATTATTAAATATTTTGTAAAGATATTCTAATTCCAATATCATACGCACGATATGTAATCTTGATTTCACCAAATTTCTGGTAATCTAACCCGATAAAATATAACAATTTCACAAAAATGGATGTATTTTCCAGAATTGTTTGATTTCATTTAATTTAACTTTTAGACATGTGTCTGTTTTATAAAAGTATAAAATTTTAATCCAAAACTTAATCATTTTTGCTCTTCAAAATTTTATAAATAAACTATCTGACCCGACAGATGTCCTGTCTAAGCTATAAAATAAGTTTATAAAAAATCGTCGTCACTATCCAGCGTTGGCAATAAGAAACCTTTGGCAGCACTGTCATTCTTCAATTCCTAAGACAAAATATAGACTTAAAGAACTTTTTAAAATATGTCCCACCAAGATCTATACACTTTTGCATACGTTCAAACCAATTGGTTAAACAGTTATTCCAGTCTTCAGTTGACACCTGCAAAATCGCTGTTTTAAAGGCATCGATGTATAATGATAAGCCTTTGTGTGTCGGTTTGTCGGAGTTTCGCGATAACTTCTGAGCAAATGAGGGATCCAACAGAAAACCAACTTCGTAACTCCCAGTTCTTCATGTAGGTTTTTTTTTATATCGAGGTCTTTGAAATGCCCAATGGTGGCAATATCTCCCGGTATGTTACACTGCGATCATCCTTAATTAGCTGACGAACCGCTTCAATGTTTTGCTGGATGACTGCTGTTTTGAGTGGACCTAGCCTTTTTTTTAAAGAGGGGGGATTTGCCGCTGAGACTAGAGCGACCACGTTGAAATTCGCAATTCGCAATACAAGAAATAGATATTCATCTCCGAAAATTGTAAAAAATTATTGTTCGAAAATGTTCTTGGTTAATATCCATTTTTTGGCCGACTTGCTAATTTCAAAAATTTCACTGTATCTACACGACTTGTATCGCAATGAAACTCTGAATTTATGTCAACAAAAGATTAGATTTGTGTCTGGTTCTGTTGGTGGCATTATGAAGTGTAAAGAAGGAGGAACGTCTATTATAGACGACACGTTCAAAATATGGTCTGTTTTCTACAGAGTATTGGTAGCGCTGATTGTATGCATCATTAGCGTCTGAAGTGTCAGATATAATAAGTGATTTTATTTAGATTCTATTAACTATTATTTTAAGATTATTTATTTCATTATCACGGTATTTAACATATTACTATTCAGTTATTTTCTAACTACCGCGTGATATTCAAATCAATCACTCTATACATCAGCGTCATCTATGCACCTATTAACAATCAGCTCTTTTTTAACCCAGAGACGTTCCTCCTTCTTTACACTCCATAAGTGGCTTCTTCTAAGCGACTAGATGCAGAACTTACCTTGAAAGTAGACATAAAATTATGACGAATAATTTTTGTTATGCCAAATGAGGTTCTTTTTAAGAAAATATTGTATTGCTGGATCTGAGTCAAATAATGTGTAGGAACTGACTCATTTCTGGAAAATAATTAATGTAGTGGCTCTAGTTTCGCTACCACCTACAGTTTTCAAAATGAATACAAAATACTTTTTTTTAAACTATCACTAATATCACACAGAACTCGGTCTATTTTAATTTTTCTGACATCTGCATTGTATATCTTATTTCGTATAATATGGGAGTTTCCGGATCGTTTTCTCTAATTTAAATGTTAGGTAATTTAAATCTTCGTTCTCTAATACCTACTTAAAAATTTACGGTCTATAAAATCTAGTGATAATAAATTAATTTATTACAGATTGTTTCACATATTGGTTAAACCAGTTATTGTTATCATAATATCTCAACAATTTTACTAATCGCCACAAATTATAAAATTATGTAAATATCGGTAGATTCCCAATTGACTAAAAACCAGATAGTATTTTAGTTACTACAGACTATCTGTCGACCTATAAATCTTACTTTTAGACTACGAATACATTATATTTTTAATTTTTTATATAAGTGTGTGTCTGGTTTATTTCTGTGTTTTGCCAAATTTCTATTTAGAGAAATCGTAGTAATTGGTCGTAAATATATCACTTACTATTTTACTTTCAACGAATTACCGCTTGTTTCTATAATCTCTTAGTGTGTTTTTTATTGTTGTGAGTAGTTTATATTATTCTAAATAAAATTATGACGACATTACTTACGAAATTATTAAGTGCTAAAAAATTTCAAATTTAAAGAACATAGTAGGTGATTTGTGTCAAGACTAAAAAATTGAAAAAAAAATATTTATTTTATATTTGAAAAAGGGAGTAAAAAATATTTGCTTTTGGATAAGGTCAAAAATACATAAATTGCAATGGAAGCAGAGAGTTTAAGGAAGCAAGGTGAGACAGAAAGCGTTGGCTTCTCGAAAGGAGGAACAACGAGAAATAAACAGACCAAGAAAAGTTCATTTTTGTTATGATTTTCTATGTCAACTTCTCTAACCAAACCTTTCATTAAAAGCTTCGCTTTAAGACTTCATTTTTCTTCGAACTTAAACTGCTTTTGATACTTAGTCTAGATACATATTTCATGGATTTTATCCTTCGCAGACAAGTATTTATAAATTTTAAAAAATCTATTTTTGTATGTAGTTAACTTTAAAGAAAAGTACACACACACACACACACATTTTTATTGTCATTTAGTGAAAGTTTATTCACAGTGAATTGGAAACCATTTCTTATGTACATAATAAAATCAGGCATTTGCGGAGGCAAAATTTTGAATTCTTAGCATTGATAGTAATGCTACTTAAAATTTATTTGAAATATCTTTATGGTAAACTCTGTACAGAATCTGGGATTTTGCTTCCACAAACGAACTCTGGGCATTGGAAACTGATACAAAAAGTACATGGAATTTGATGCGATTTTGTTAATATTTGGATCATAATTGAATTGACTGTACAGTTGTATGCTTTTTATGCATAATTGATTATGGGTATTTTAAAACTCCAGAGGACGAGGAGTTATGATAGAAAATGGCGGAGGAAAGTTCTCCAATGCGGCCAACACGCCACAGCATTTCTGTAACACCATCACCTTCTCCAGGTCGACGCCGGTCGTCCTTTTTACATCTACATATACCAGAAACAAATTGGAGAGGTTCCTTGACTCACCTTCATTTACCAACGTTTAGCTTAACTGGTCCTGATGGAGAGAACAGATTTCCCTTCAGTTTGGGTCTTAGGAGGCATTCGCATAATGTTAGTTTATGTGTGTGTGTTGCATATTGATAAAATATATTTTATAACAGTTTTTTTTTATATATTTTCTTTAACACTTAACAAATTTATTGTTTTTTTTTTTGTAACTACAATTTGACGCCTTTATCGCGATATTGAGTTAAATTCTAAATTACACATTAAGAATGTTTGGCAAATTATCATTGGATTTCAGAGTAAACTCATCAAATACATGTAACTGCTGTTAAAATCATAAAATTTACCGGTGCTTTATTGTAATTCGTTATATAGGTTTATGAAGTTGTAATGTAAGTAAATGTATTTACATTTACTTTCAGAAAAATAGTGTAATTATATAATTAACTTTACTTTTCTATAGAGAAGGATATTTTAGAAAATATTATAAATGAATTTCTATTTGAATCTGATTGATAACGATATCGATGTTTATGTATGGTTGAATATTTTATTTCCTACTGCGCTTCTTATAGTTATATACAATTATGCAAAAAAAATCTGCCTTGGATTCTTTTTGGTATGTTTAATTGGATGTTTAGATGATGGAAGATGTGAATTTAGTTACGCGATTTTTTAGTATTTTTTTTTATTTTAAAATTATTATTGTTAATATTATTTCAAAATGTTTAACGTGTTGTGGTCTCTATTTAACCTATATATTTAATATTTATGGCAAATATTAAAATAATCACTTCCTTTATTTTTTCGGCTGCAGTCCCGAAAATAACGCAAAATTTAGTACACAAACTGCCATATACAGTACAGTATAAAATAAAATGTATTAAAACTAATTTTGAGTACAATTTTTTAGATTTTGGAGGAGTATACAGAAAAATTAACATTGATTTCGCTGAGAGCATAAATTGATGAAGCAATATTTCTTTTTTTAATTACTTCTGGTTTCAATTTTATAGTTATTCCATCGAACACTAAAATTAGTTTCTCTCGAAACGCAATCAACTCCGATTAAGTGTGTAGGCAATAACAAAGCAATGATTAATTAATTTTCAATAAAAAAAAATTAATTTGACAAAATTTTATTTTATTCAGTACATCACAAAGGACGAAAATCGATCATTCCTCCCGGCGAACGAAGTGTCCCCACGAGGTGAAGCCGAGTTGGTGCAATCTGTCAGAGGATGATTGAATTCGTTCCGATTAATGTGTTTTATTATTCTTTATGTCAGAATTCGTAGCCAATGCGCGGCAAACAGAGCTAATCCCGATAGTTAGTATATTTCATCGAGTGCACACGCGACAGGAACATTGACTGTCGGTAGAACTATGTAGGTAGGAAAACCGCATTTTCGACCAGGATAAAAAAAATAAAGGGTTGCAATCCGCGGGAAGAAATATCGACCTTTGTTCCGAATAACGTATATCATTTTTCTTCCTATCAGGTGGAAAATAAGTAGCTAATACGCGTCCAAAATTACTTCACATGTGGAGGAACAACAACACTCGGTGGAAGTATATAGAGATGGAATGCTGTTTTTTTATAATAATAGACTTTGAGAATAATGCTTACTTTGCATCATTAACATTGCACAGGGCAAATTTTTTATTACGACAAGCCCAAAGTACTGATTTTTCCTCAAAAACTATTTGTTATCTACTTCTATGGCATTAAACCCGAGAAGAGCTGCAATTAGTAACTAAAATTGAAATCGTATTAGGTAAAAAGAAATTTATTTGAAATAGGAAACCCTAATATAACAAATATTAATTTAAAAAATTGCAATAAATGATAAGTAATAGAATTTAAAATAGACAGTAATAATTTAAAAGATAAAAGACAATTAAGGAAAAATTCTTTCGCAATAAATTCCGCAAAGAGCATCTTTCTACTATTAACTTTTTGTTAACAATTTCCGTTGTATTCCAATGAAGATGAGACGTTAGCGATACGTTTAAACCTATTCCTTGAATATTTTTTTATCAGACTTGATTAGTTTTGTGTATACTCAAAAAAGAAAAAAAAATTTTATAATTCACGTTCACAAAGTTTCTATTTCGACACTAAAAACAGTATCGAAATAGATTCATTGTAACACTGTTTTTGGTAACTTTTTGTTTTACACAATTGGTTGCACTGCACTGATTTTCAACGAAAGAGTTCAGGTAGTAAATCAAGAAGTATGTTGTAGTAAATTATTAACTACATTATCAGCGTTATTGCTAAATTCGGAATATTTTATACAAATTTGACAAACATTCTAATTTAAAATCATTGTGTCAAAACTGTCAAGATTGCCAACATAAATAAATATTTCGAAAAACACTCATTTTACTTTTTTTTATACTTTTAAAAGTTCATTATAAAAAATAGTATGTAACACTCGAGTTACAATGACGGTTTGTAGTACTCGTTCTTTGCGAAACTCACCGCTTCGCGGTTCGTTTCACAAACTGAACTCGTACTACGAAACCTCTGTCATTGTAACACTTGTATTACAATATACTATTGTGACTTGGTAACGTGGCAAATAATAACCAATGCTTAATATAAACAAGAGTATAAGAATACAAGTAAAATTAATGATATGAACGAAATAATTACTTATAAAAAGTAATGTTCCAGATATCACTGCATTCTAACGCAGCGACAGACTTTATGTTCGCATACATTTTTCCTTTACATAAACAAAAGTCGGAAAAGATCGTTAATAAATTTCTAGATATATTGTAAATTGTAGCTTGATTCCATTCGTTTATCTTAAAATGTTTTTAATACTAATTTGAAGGACGTAGTTTGTTTGTACATTAATTTTTAGAAACAGCGATATAATATCTTAAAGAGTTAATACTTTGGATTTTTTTGTTGATCGTATAGAAAACGATTAATAAAGTAACTATTTCTACATTTCTTTCTATTGGCATATTGCACAAAATTTTGTAAACTCACATCAAAAACAGTCGATCTCAAAATAACTATTTCTTATTGTATACGTTTTTTCAAGCGGAAGGCTGTGCCAATCAAAAATTTGTAGAATTTAATATCAAAAGGAACTGTTGTAGACAAAAATTGTAAACATGTCAGATAGTCAAGCAGCCATCAAAGATTCGAACTCAAACACGATCAGTTCAAAGATGGTCTGGGGTGTTTACATAGGAAAAGAAGGAAACGAAATAGCAGATAAGCTAAAACCCCATATTTGGGACCAGAACCATTTTGTGCAATCAGCAGTAGTACATTCTTAGAAAAACTAAAGAAAGAAGTGGATAGAGAAAAGTCCAAATACTAGAACTAAATACAAGGACCAAAACAATCGAAGACGCTCCTAGGAAACTGTAACCAGAAGATATTTTTTAACTTTCAGTAAAAATAACCTACGTATTATAACAGAAATATTTGTAGAATTTAATATCAAAGGGAACTGTTGTAGTCAAAAATTGTAAACATGTCAGATAGTCAAGCAGCCATCAAAGATTCCAACTCAAACACGATCAGCTCAAAGATGGTCTGGGGTGTGTACATAGGAAAAGAAGGAAACGAAATAAGCTAAAACCCCATATTTGGGACCAGAACCATTTTGTGCGATCAGCAGTAGTAAAGTCTAAGAAAAACTAAAAAAAGAAGTGGATAGAGAAAAGTCCAAATACTAGAACTAAATAGAAGGACCAAAACAATCGAAGACGCTCCTAGGAAACTGTAACCAGAAGAGATTTTTTAACTTTCAGTAAAAATAACCTACGTATTATAACAGAAATATTAACCGGGCACTGCCGATTAAGAGGACACATGAGGAAACTATGATTGGTAGATAAAGCTAAGTGCAGATTCTCTAAGGTAGAGGACGAAACCTCAATAAACATACAATCAGAATGCATTGCATTACGTAATTCTAGGGTCAAATACCTAGGATCATTCAAAATAGAAGAGAAAGATCTACCTAACTTGAAGCCCAACGATATCCTAAACTTTCTAAGAAAAATAACACGAGAAGGGCTTCTATAAGTCTGATGAAACATCAGAATTATAGCAAGAAAGGGGGGACACAATAGATATTAGAGGTCACATGTGTATCTGTCACCCCTAATTACGCTTATGTACATACATATTGTATAACTATAAAAATTTCTCAGAAAAATTCCTCCTATATTATACGTTAATACTGTGTTTGTTAGGTTTATAAAGTCAAAAATTTGTCACTGAATTTTTTAGAATATGTAACGTAAACCCAATGAAATTTCGTATCAAAATGTTAAAAAAAAACTTTCCTTATGGACTACGTTTAAACATATTAGTAGAGTCTCATTTTCATCGGAATACTTTACAGATCATGCAGTATACCAAAGTTACAGCGAATTTAAGTCAAAAAATGATTAAAATTTATTATATTCATTTTTATTTAAAGTTTAAGTTTTGAACATTTTCCACCAATTCGACACATAAAATAAATCAACTTAGAAAAAAATCTTTCTCTCTGAGAATTGCGAATAAACCCTGAATTGAATTTACTCTGCTAAGTTAGTAGCTTAAGATGACTTTATCTAACGTACCATAAATTTAGCTTATCAAATTATTAAATCTGATGTTACATTGTTTCGTGAGAATGAAACTTATTTTACTAACAGTTTGGCTTTTCAACTGTGTTGTTGGCTTTGAAATTGTTATTTATTACTCATTTTAACTTTAGTTTTATTCATTCCTATATTTTATAGACGCTGCATCGTACTGAGTCCATGGTATCACTGTGTTTTCGTTCTTTGACGGGTTTTATACAAGATGATAACCTACGAGGACTCCAAACATTTCTTGAAAGTCGACAGGCTCAAATCGACGATAAAGATGAGGTAAGATATTTGCGATTATTAAAAAAAATATCTGTAAAAATCTAACTGAAATATATTTAATTGTCTATTGCATATAGTGATACTGCAGTTCAAGGATTGAATTTAAAATAATTTAATCCCAAAACAAAACAGTTTTTACCCACTTAGCGATTTTTAACCGACTTCAAAAAAGGGGAAGGTTATCAATTCGACCATATATTTTTTTTTATTTTTTTTTTTTATGGATGTTACCGAATATCTCAGGTATTTATAACCCGATTTTAAAAATTCTTTTTGCATTCAAAAGGCTAGAGTGTCCCATTGGTCCCATAGAAATTTGGTTAAGGTCTGGTCATCAATGTGAAAGATATTCAAGGAAATAAGGAGAAGGGTCTCAGTTTGACCACATTTTTTTATATACGTTACTGAATATCTCCGGTACTTATAATCCGATTTGAAAAAATCTTTTTGCATTCAAAAAAGTAGAGTGTCCGTGTGGTCCCATAGAAATTTAATTAGGGTCCGGTTATCAATGTGGAAGATATTCCAAGAAATACCACAAAAATCAGCATTTCAGCGAATATCTCCGGTATTATAAACCGGTTTTTAAAAATTCTTTTTGCATTCAAAAGAGTAGAGTGTCCCATTGGTCCCAGAAAAATTTGGTTAAGGTCTGGTCATCAATGTGAAAGATATTCCAGGAAATAAGGAGAAGGGTCTCAGTTTGACCATATTTTTTTTATATACGTTACCGAGTATCTCCGGTATTTATAATCCGATTTGAAAAATTCTTTTTGCATTCAAAAGAGTAGAGTGTCCGTATGGTATCATAGAATTTTGATTAGGGTCTGGTAACCAATGTAGAAGATATTTCAAGAAATACCACAAAAATCAGCAGTTCAGCGAATATCTCCGGTATTATAATCCGATTTAAAAATTCTTTTTGGATTCAAAAGAGTAGAGTGGTCCCATAGACATTTGGTTAAGGTCTGGTCATCAATGTGAAAGATATTCCAGGAAAAATAAGGAGAAGGGTCTCAGTTTGACCTTATTCTTTTTATATATGTTACCGAATATCTCCGGTATTTATAATCCGATTTGAAAAATCTTTTTGTATTCAAAAGAGTAGAGTGTCCGTGTGGTTCCACAGAAATTTGATTAGGGTCTGGTCACCAATGTGGAAGATATTTCAAGAAATACCACAAAAATCAACAGAATAAGCTCTGCAGTTCAGTTAATTTGTTAATAATGATGTATAACATAAAAACATAATAAATTAACCCATTACTGTCCCACTCTAAAGCCAAAGACCTCTTCTCACAAGGAGAAGGAATGAGCATTTAATCAATTCTCTTGCTTACTGCGAGTTGGTGATTTCAGACAATTTATTCCACGTTTTATCACGATGTTTTCCTTTACCGTGCGTGCTTCGTGTTTTTAGGTGTAAGACAATTTACTTATGTCTCCAAAAACTCACATTGGTACATATCGGGATTGTTGGGGATTAAACTCAGTACCTCTTGCAGGTTATTGAAAGTCTTTGAAAATAGTACATCATGAATCAAGTAGCAACTAAAAATGATAAAATAAAAACTTTTTTAAAAAAATTAAACCGCCTTCAAAAAATTTACTCTAAAAAGCCAGAAATAAAATCTTTATTTCTTAATAAAAATGGAACCAACTAGGCATCTGATTTCGATTTCCTTGAAGTCGGCTCCAATGGCAAATTACCCTCTATTTTAATCTTAGCTATTAAATCTAGATTTCGAAAGTTAGTTACAAAGATATAAACCATTGGAGCCGACTTCAAGGAAATCGAAATCAGATGCCTAGTTGGTTCCATTTTTATTAAGAAATAAAGATTTTATTTCTGGCTTTTTAGAGTAAATTTTTTGAAGGCGGTTTAATTTTTTTAAAAAAGTTTTTATGACATTTAGCGTGCGCAAAATGTATATATTTTTAATTATTCCTAACAGTAAACTATAAACATTTTATTTATATATTAGCTGATACCGACATTCTTTTACCTTGCATTTTACAATGAAATAAAAAATTCGAATTTACATTCTAAAAATTAATATTATTATATTATTCATTATTTTTTGTTTGAATTTTAATTGTTCTCTCGAATTTCTTAAATGTATTTTACAATTTTCTATTTTTTTTTTTAATGTGCCGATACTTCCATTTCAATACGACTCGATTTCGATGTCCTATTTGTTTCAATATTATTTTTTTCACTTTGTTCTTTTTGTTTTATCTCTCATTTATTTTTTGACTTTCTTATATTTTCTAACAATTTACACCTTTTGTTATTTGTTCAATTTATCATTTTTTTTTTCACCAAACGTGAAATTTTGATCAGTCTCATCGTAAAATTATGACTGCCGCACCCACTAGTTTCACATTATTTAAAGGTAAAAATTCTATGAAACCATTTCTCTGCTACTCCCTGTAATGAAAATAATTTTTTTTTATTTAGAACACAAGTTTCCACATAGAGTAAACCTGATAAAAATTATTGTTTTACATAATCTAGATTCTATGGAATAACTTAGATTCTTGTCTATCGTCTTACTATGATTTTATGAAGAAGTTTTGGAACTTTTATTAAATTAATATCTATAGTCAAGCGGGCAACCAAAATAAAATAAGGTTGAGAATTTTGTTGATATTCTGGTGAGTTACACTTCTTGTGGACATAGTTGTGCACACACCCATTTTTTTTCATCTGATGCTTTATCACTAAGTTAAGAAATATTAAAAAACTATTAAGCGTAAAGTCCGCTTTTTAGATGCTTATTATTTGTATCAATCAATTTGTAAAAAACATTGTTTCTTAAAGTTAAAAAATAAAGTTCTTAATTTTTTATCGAATTTAATTTTTTTTTTTTTTTTTGAAAGTAAAATGGAACGGAATGCGGTTTTTTCCATTCGATTCGTTAGAGCGTCAGGAAATTTTGTCGCTATTTTTTATCAGGTAAAAACCTAAAATTGCATTTCTGCATTAGAAAAGTGCATTACGAACACTCAATAAATGGAAAAATTACATCTCGTTAAGTATTGCTGGAAATGGGTTTAATTTGTTCGCTCGGGGTTGTTTGGGGTCGCTAAACACTAATATCATGATGCCGAAACTCTTCGAAATAAAAAATGGTATGTGCACATCCATATCCACTAAAAGAATAACTTTACAGAGCATTCAATATGTTAATTAATAATTTGATTTAGTTATTCTTTAATTAACATTCGTAAAAAGTTTTTAATCTATATTCTAAATAACAGTTAAGGAGGACAATAAGAAGAAACTATTTAACGTCCAAATGTTACTTTAAATTTTTCTTAAGGTCATACTTTTTCATTAGAACTGGATCTTTCTACATTTAAAGAGCAAAAATCAATTATAATTAATTTAGAAATTATAATAGAGGCTGTTTCATTTCTAGGAGACATTTCTGGCCACTTTTAATTGTATTCTGAACTTACCCAAGGGATTTTAACATTTTAATTCATTTTTTTTATCTCAGTGTGTGACCAATTGCTTTTTTTTGGTTTGCACATAAAACTTTTTTTTTATCTTACAGATTTTTAAAGGTAGTCCGATTTATAATCGAAAGTGGTTACTACCGATTTATTAAATAATTGAACAACTTATTATTATATTTTTTGTTATTTTGTGTACAAAATTATGATTATTATTATTTCAAAAGTATGTGTGCAAAAATTGGTTAGTCGATATTTGAAGGTATTCCCAATTCATGGTTTCATAGATTAAAATAGATTTTAAATATTATATTCTGTTATCCTGTTTCTTTTTTCTTCTTGTAGAATGGAACCACAGCTCTCATGGTGGCAGCAGCTAAAGGCAGAGCATCGATGGTTCGAGAACTGCTGACACACGGAGCTGATCCTAACATAGAAGATAACGATTCTTGGACCGCACTTCTTTGCGCTGCTAAAGAAGGGCACACAGATATTGTTCTTCAACTTTTAGATCATAATGCAGCTATTGATCATAGGGACATAGTGCGTTGTACTAATTTTACTTTCTTAAATAATAATTTAACTATGCATTTCTCTTTAGGGTGGTTGGTCAGCTCTTATGTGGGCCACTTATAAAGGCCGCATTGACACTGCTCAAATACTAATTGAAAGAGGAGCTGATATTAATGCTCATGGAAACTATCATATATCTTCATTGCTCTGGTCATCCGGTAGAGGATACACAGAAATTGTGGAGTGTCTTCTTCAGCATAACGCCAAAGTCAATGTAGGAGATAAATATGGTACCACCGCCTTAGTTTGGGCTAGTAGAAAAGGTTATACGGATATTGTGGAATTATTACTAAAAGCTGGTTAGTATTTAATACTTATTTTATTTATACTTTAAATATATGTTTTGAAAATTTGTGCAATAGGTGCAAATGTGGACACAGCTGGAATGTATTCTTGGACAGCATTACTTGTAGCAACATATGGAAATCACTTTGATGTTGTAAGCTTACTTTTAGAACATAAACCCAATGTAAACGCATTAGATAAAGATGGATGTAGTCCTTTAACTATAGCTTGCAAAGAGGGTTTTTATGAAATTGCAACGGCTTTAATGGCAGCTGGTGCTTACATCAATATTCAGGTAATTGAAAAGCCTTAACACTAATTATAGCATTGTTTTGATCTATATCTAGAAATAATTCATTGAATTCTTCGGAACTAATTCTTTCCCTTAAGTAACCATCCTTTTGTGTGGGAGCATAAAATTGGATTTACTTTGCTTCTGTATTTTGACAGTTTATTAAATAGACTGATTTATTACTAAGGAATGCGGTCATTAAGTTTAATCATTTCAACATAATAGATCTAAGTTTGACAGCAGTAATATCTCTCAGCATTTATCTTTGTATTTTTTTGTAAATCCATGAGGTAAACTACAATAAAACAATGTTTAAGGAACATATATGTATTATTGTTATACGCATCCGTAGAAGAAATTATTAGAATAAGTTTTTAATGTTTTAAGACCATAGATTTCAGTAACTAGTTATAAAAATCAAAGATAATTGTCTCATATAGAATTTACATCACATACTTACATGTTACTTATAAAATTTAACTAATTTTAATTACTTCTGTTAAGTACACGTATCATGTAATCTGACCAGTATTTTAGTTTGTGACCGCATTCTTTTCGAGTTTATAAGCCTCTCCAATATTTGGTCAGAAAATCGCAATTTTGTACAAATCATTTTCTTGAAATCAACTGTTTTACATATGTCTATTTTCAGGATCGTTCTGGAGACACAAATCTAATTCATGCAGTAAAAGGTGGACATAGGGGTGTGGTGGAAGTTTTATTAAAAAAATATGCGGACGTAGACATTTTAGGAAAAGATCGTAAAACAGCCATATACGTTGCAGTAGAAAAGGGAAACGCCTCCATTGTGAGATTACTATTAACTTGTAACCCAGATTTAGAACTTGCAACTAAAGATGGAGATACGCCACTGTTAAAAGCAGTCCGCTCAAGAAACGCAGAGATTGTGCAATTATTAATAGATAAAAAAGCAAAAGTGTCAGCGGCTGATAAAAAAGGTGATACTTCCTTACATATAGCTATGAGAGCTAGATCTAAAGCTATAGTAGAAGTACTGTTAAGAAATCCGAAGAATAGTCAGTTGTTATATAGACCAAACAGAAGTGGAGAAACGCCATATAATATTGATATGAACCATCCAAAAACTATTCTTGGACAAATATTTGGAGCTAGTAAGTATACTTACTTATTACTGTTACACACTTAAAACGTTTCAAATATAAATAAGTACTAAATTATCAACAGTGCTATTGCTCTAATCACAATTCATCGTACTAGATTAGAAAAACATGTAGTCATTGTAGCAGATTTAGTATATTTATTTAAAGCAAATAATAGTTTTAATAATCAAGTAGATAATAAGTAGCAAATATTTTTAAGTTGAAATGACATTCTAAAAGAAAACATGTAGAAAGTTTGGGTCATCTCATCTGGTTCTCTTATGTCTGTTTCTATCATTTTTCTCTGTTGTTTTTACGCATTCTATTTTATTTTTTTCTATCCCTGTTTTTATATAGTTTTTTATCTCTTATTCCAAATGCAATGTGAATGAGTTCACACCCGTGCTATTTATATCGACTTTAGTTTTTTAATTGTAGTAGTAAATTTTGAAATAGGTAGAAATGAAATGATTTTTTGTCAATATATAAACAATAATAGTCTTTAAAACTAGTGTTAAATAAACAAATGTTACAGAATGCAGAATATTAATTATTCTATTTGAAAAACATTTTCAAAGACATTGACCATTTAACTAAGAAGAAACAACTACTTCCCGGGCTATGTGCCCTGACGGATATTGAATTATACTTCAAAGTCAAACGGGGTTGGCGTATCTAATAGATAATTTAAACCAACCATTTTGGTTTGTCGTTAGAAGGGACAACATAACTTGTAGACCGGTTTCGGTGTATTTGCACCTCGTCAGTACAAGGAATATGTTATCCGTCAGCGAGCTTAAAGCATAATGGCTGACTGAAGACTACACCAAAATCACAATCAATGTATATCTTTTAATAACGAAAGTGTAAAAGATGTGATAGTAGTGACATCTTCACATCTAACGGCAAACCAAAATTAGACTTCACAACAAGACTCACGCCTTGATACTATTAAAGTATTATTATTAAGCTCGCTGACGGATAACATATACCTTGTACTGACGAGGTGCAAATACACCGAAACTGGTCTACAAGTTATGTTGACCCTTCTAACTACAAACCAAAATGGTTGGTTTAAATTATCTATTAGATATGCCAACCCCGTTTGACTTTGGAGTATAATTCAATATCCGTCGGGGTACATAGCCCGGGAATTAGTTGTTTCTTCTTAGTTAAATGGTCAATGTCTTTGAAAATGTTTTCAAAAACTCGTAAAGCGATATATAATTAATATTCTGCATTCTGCAACATTTGTTGATTGATAACTCGCTTTATTAAATAAGACACTATTACAGTTTCTTGTAATAATACTTTAATAGTGTTAAATAAATAATTGAATATATAATTGGTTTTAATTGCTTATTTTTTTACAGGACGCTTGAATACAAATGAGGATAATGAAAATATGCTAGGTTATGATTTATACAGTAGTGCTTTAGCTGACATTTTGAGCGAGCCGTCTTTGTCTATGCCAATTATGGTGGGTCTTTATGCGAAATGGGGTAGTGGAAAATCTTTTCTTTTGAACAAATTACGAGGTAAATTATTATCCATAATATTTCATCCTGTTATATATAAAAACCATGAGTTTTTTCTTACAATTTCAGAAGAAATGAAAAACTTTGCACGAGAGTGGGTAGATCCAGTATTCCAATTTACATCTCTACTTTTCTTAGTTTTGCTGCATATCTCTGTTATAATAGGAATGGTTGTTGGTCTTGCATCCTATTCCGTATCAATAGGATTGTACGTAGGCATAGGTTTTTTTATATTCTTGTATGTGATACTGATTACAATATGGTTTGCAAGCAAGAGGTACGATTGGGATTGGGCGTACAATTTTAACGTTAGATTGACTAGAAAAATGTGCAATTTGAGATTGATGTTGCAAATGTTATTTTGTCACCCTCCAGGTGCAGTACATGATTGTACTAATGCACAACCAATTAGGTAAGAAAATTATTACTTTGTTGAACCCCATTTTCATTGAGTAAAATAATAAATACTGCATCTTTAATCTTCAAACTTATATATAATCTGATGAGAATTCTTCTTTGCAATTAAATTTCTATATAGTTACAAGCAGCCCATGTTGACTAAACCTGATAACATTTACCACTACGAAAAAAAATGAGTGTCATTGAAGCAGAAGCTTTTAAACATTTTGGAAAAGTATTTGAATCAGATCTTTCTAGCAGACTTTTATACCTTTATTATCATTGATCATATATTTCTGGAAGAAGCGTACAAACCGCTGAAATCGTGACAATTTATATAGCTTTCCCTCTGGCACACTCGCGTGGTTGTTTGCTCCAAATAACGTTTTAAAGAACTTTATTATAATATTGTTCTTGTTTTACGATGTTGTAGGTTTTTCTTCACTGATCAAACAAGAGTGAGTAGTACAGCATGTGGAGAAAATTCAGTGGTTCAAATGATAGGCTCACTGTATGATGCAATAGAAAATCAGTATGGATCCTTTTCTACAAGATTGTATAGAGCCTTTAAACCTAAACCAGGTAAGAACATTTTTTTGTTTTATCCATTACTTGTGTAGATAACGTACATTTTATTTTTATAATTATTTTTATTGAATTTTTGTAGTGTAGTTTTTTCGATTATTACATTATATTTTTTAGTGAAAAGTTCTTCAAGTTGGACCTGGAGAAAAGTGTGTTGTTTACCGTACGTGATATTCTTTGAATTGTCTTTTTTTATGATATTAATAGGAACTGGTGCCTTGACCGTATACCTTATTAACATTACCTCTTCGTCAACTATGTATGTACATTATCGTACCTCGTTTACAATTTATTTGGGTCTTAACTTTTGTTTTGGTTATTTCAGTTCCGAAGCATCCCAATTTACTTTAAAGATGGTTCTTATGGTTGCAGCTTTGCTATTAGGTATCGCGTGTTTAGCAAATATGTACACGTGGACGAGAATGGCAAAGGCTTTATTTTTTTCACAAAGGAGACATTTGCAACGTACCATTTCAAAGTTGGAAACCCTTAAATCTGAAGGTTTTTTACAAACTTTAAGACTAGAGGTAAGAATAGGTTCAAAACAAATTATAATATCGGAAGCTCATGATTTAATACAGACTTAACAAACTATTAGGTCACATAATAGGAAGAGGTTTGACACTTGAAATAGCTCTGCAGTATCAGATTCATCATACTTCAAATACAAATAAAATTGATTCGCTAATTTGGGGCAGACCTGGAAGTAACCTTTCACAGAGCAGGATTTGTAATGTGTATTTTAAAATATTTTTCTCAAATGAATGAATATTGTTAAAAACAAACATTTAGCATAATACTTCATTGGGTGTAAATATTGAAAAGTTTGAAAAAACTTAACTCCATAAAAATTCAAAAGTTTGAAAATTCACGAAAAAAAATGTTGAAAAATAAAATGTTGTTGAAGAACTAGAAAACCGCAAAAAATGGAGAAAGTAAAAAATTGAAAAAATCATTTATTGGTCAGTCCAACGACTGTTTATTTTTTTTAAGTGCGTTTTTAAATAAAATAAATGAAACATAATTTGACCAAATTATTTTTAGTTATTTGTAAATAGAAAAAATAGTTTTTGTGTAAGAAAATTTTTAAAATTAATCGAAGCGGTGTGTGAGCGAGCTAGCAGTTGCTTTTTTATGCTCTCTTTCTAGTGCATGACACGATTTCAGTACATTGTATTATTTGTTCCAAGTTCGTGCGGACTGACTAATCTTAACATCTAAGTCGACACTTTAAAGATCAGGGCCGTAATAGCTATATTATACCACCAGTATCGACTGTTCTTTTCAATTATCTTACACTAATAAATAAAATTAGTGTTACTATATGGAGCCGAGGCATGGACTCAGAAGACTGCTAAAGATATCCTGGACCGCCGACGTCACCAACGCTGAGGTCTTAAAACGGATGGATGTAGACAGGGAACTTCTGACCATAGTAAAAAGAAGAAAAGTTGCATACCTTGGTCACATATTTCTCAACACAAAGTACCAATTTCTGAAACTAATTATGGAAGGAAAAATTGAGGGAAAGCGGGGTATAGGTAGGAAGAAATATTCATGGCTCAAAAACATCAGGGACTGGACGAATCTAGACGCCCACGCACTATTTAGAGCCGCACAGAACCGAGAACAGTTCGTCGTAATTGTTGCTAACATTCATTGAAATGGATATGTCACTTTAAGAAGAAGAATAAATAAAATAACAATAACATATCAACACTAAATGACAAAAAATTTTTGAAAGTTCCGGTCGACCACAATGCTCTGAGAATACCAGAATTTGTATATCCATGGCAATATGAAATCCAAACCTGTAAAAATCCAAACCAGTTAAAATAATACAATGGAAGCGATAACCAAGCGTCGTTAAACCCTCATTATGATAAGAAAAGTCAGTCTGCACGAACTTGGAACCAATAATACACTCTACTTATACAATATATGGCGCATTACATTAATAAAATTATGATTAGTTTGTGAATTGTGCCAGTATATAATGTTGTTGAGTTAAAACTCTAATCAAACAAACCATGAAATGCCATTAATTAATGATTTTTTTAGGTGAATCTTATGAAGGATATGGTTAAATGTCTTGATAGTTTAAGTTGTCAACAAACGAGACTTGTTGTAATAGTGGATGGTTTAGATAGTTGTGAACAAGACAAAGTGTTGCTAGTTTTGGATACTGTACATATGCTATTTTCAGATGCAAATACCCCTTTTATTGTGATATTAGCCATAGATCCACACGTTATTGCCAAGGTGGGTATTACAAATATTATCATTTTAGATGCTTTATCATCATTGATATAAAGTTTATTTTATTTCTCTCACAGGTTGCTTGGGAGAAGGTTAGTTTAAATGTTGTTTTTTGGGTTTTTATTTATCTACTCTTCATTTGGCAACAAATTCTAAAACATACATATTTTTATATGCATAATAACTAATAATAGTAAAAGAACTCCATAAATAATACTGCTTATAGTTTTCTAATTTGACAGTTCTAATCAAAACGTTGACAGTTCTAATAAACTTTTAATCATTCATATATAAAAGTTTGACAGTTAAATGTTTACAACATTTTACGATTTAATTACTTTTCTTAGCTGCCAACTCTAAACAAATGGACTATAGTTGAAGTTATTTCGGGCATATCTCTTCTGCCTTGTCCGTAAAATCGTTGCAGAACTGTTTAATTTTTTAAAATAAACAAGAAAACCTTAAATATGCGGATCTTTGTTATTAAAATTCACTTATTGTGAACATCTCTTGGAATATGATTCCTGCATCAAAATAGCAACAACAAAAACTTGCATTTTAAGTATGGAAAATCAGCACAGCGGCTCGCAGCACCTACAAATTAAGTGCGGTTTGCCATTTGAGGGTAGAACTTAACGTTTTTTTGTTTTCCATATTAGTGTTTTCATACATTTATTTAATAATTATGTCTATAATCCTTGATGTATGTAGAAACAGGGTATTTTAATAACAGCCTTAGATATTTTATTAAGTAGCAACCAAAACAATTTAAAATTTGTATTTTTTTCTTATCCATGTGTTGGTTTATTTAGTTACTTTTATATTTTTACTACGCTTCCGCATAATGTACGTTCATATATATTATTATGGATATACTTCTTAGCTCCGGCTTTCGGGTATGGGTTCCTTCTTATTTTATCATTTATATATCCTTTTATTTAATTAAAGATTGTTTTTTAATTAATTTAAATTCAATACATTTCATGAATGACAATTTTCAAAAAATTTCATTAACTAACTCTACCTTCAAACAAAAATTCTCCACTAAACTACTTTATCCCCCTCGTCCCTAGGTAACCTCCTATATCAACCAAAACAAAACAACTCTATCAACACTTTCTGAAATAAAATTTTCAAATTATATATATACAGACAGTTACATATTATCAAATACATTTTTTTTTAAACCAATCAAATGATAACAATATGTAGTGAAGTAATGGGGATTTTCAAGCATTTACGAAAATTTATCTCCGGCATTTTAACATATACATATTTTTTTATGTGCGAATTTATGCTATGAGTGCTTATTAATCTCGATTTCGAAATTTTCCTGAAGTATTTTGCTTTGCAGTACTTTAAAAAATAAATAACTTTTCAATAAATCGTATTTTCTCAACTATTCTACTAAGGGCTGTCGGGAGGTGGGGATCAGAAAAATATCATTCAGCTGATACGTACATCTCACCACAAACTTTTTATTAAGATGCCCATTGTATATATAGTATTTTAACACTATTCAAACAAAAGTTATTATATAGAAAACTATTATCTGTTTGTGTAAGTGTGTAAAATTATTATTTGGAGAGATTTAATCGAATTTTTAATTCCCATTATAAGAAATAGATTTATATTAATATACCCTGTAGAACAAGTGCTATACTGTGACAATAAATTGATGAGCTTACGAATACGGTCAACATATAATACAACGTTTCCATTAAATAGCACCATCATTACATTTAATGGCAGTAGTTCACTGTTGTCTGAAACATGGTATTTCTTTAATGATTTTTAACACGCTTTTATTAACTTCACCTGTATGTATGTATGTATGTTTGTTTGTTTGTTTGTAACTCTCCACTCCGCGGCTGCTGCCTCGGATGAGTCCCGTATCGTTATTTTTAGTCTTATATCTTAACAGTTCTACTTAATCGTGCGTGAAGATTACACGCACACTTTTTTTTCAAAGTTCTGAAAACAATAAGTTTAATTATAAACGATATGAATGAAATTGTCTTAGAATTAATCTAACAATTCTTTAGATTTCATAATAGTAATTTTTTTTCCAAGTTCTGAAAACAATACGTTTAATTATAAACAATATGAATGAAATTGTCTTAGAATTAATCTAACAATTCTTTAGATTTCACAATAATAATTTTTTTTTCCAAGTGATTGAAACAATATGTTTAATCATCAACAATATGAATACAATAAATATAATTTGAGAAATAAAAAAAAACACGCTTTCAAAGCATTTCCAACTAAATAAACGAATAATGATTGAGTGAGAGTCTTGTAATCGTCACAGCAAATTAACGAATCTATTGAAATAAAATAAATTGGACTAAAAAGTAAAAAATAAATATAGTTTAAAAAAACTAAAAAACACGCTTTTATAGCATATGAAACTAACAAGTAAAAAAATAAATGTAATTAAGGAAAACTAAAAAGCATGTTTCTGAAAAACATCGAACTAAAGAGTTAAAAATAATTTTCAAAATAAAATTAAAACAAAAATAAATGAAAAATACTAGTATTATTGTGAAAAAAGCGTTGGCGCTGCATACCATATTTTTCGAATGTCAAGCGCCCACGCTTTTTTCACAATAATACTAGTATTTTTCATTTATTTTTGTTTTAATTTTATTTTGAAAATTATTTTTAACTTTTTAGTTCGATGTTTTTCAGAAACATGCTTTTTAGTTTTCCTTAATTACATTTATTTTTTTACTTGTTAGTTTCATATGCTATAAAAGCGTGTTTTTTAGTTTTTTTAAACTATATTTATTGTTATTGTGTTATTTGATGTTTTGTAATCTTCCTTCGCTATGTCATTTCTTATAAGTATGTTGTGTACGTTACATATGAGAGTTGTCTTTGAATTGTTGTTTAATAAATTAGTTAATAAAAATTCAAGTCATACATTTTACAAGAATACCTTTAAAACATTTTACAAATGCATACTTAAAAAAATGTTTTATTATTCACAAGTTTATAAAAAACAATAAAGATATACCGTGTTTAATATAAAAACAGTGTGGAACTTGGTGAATTTCGATGAAAGCGAAGCATTTAATGGTTTATTGGGTACAGAGGAGTAAACTGAAAAAATTAAGTTTTAAATCATTTTGTTTAACAATATTTGCAACTTAAATAGAACTAAATCATAATTTAATTCAGCAAAATATATAGGCAAGTGAATTTCAAATAGTCATAGGAAAGACCCATGAGGAATTACAGGTTGTCACAGTTGACGGATACTTAGTGAACTTGAATGTTGGAGCAGCAAATAAGAAAAGTAAGGAAAAGCAGAAGTAGCGTTGGCTTACTCAAAAGTAGGGGCAACGATGATAGAGAGGTTATTTTTTAGTCTAACACTTCTTCCGAACTTCGCTTCACTATTAAATATGAAGTAATTACTACTATCAAGCTTACAGTATAATGGCCTCCTTCGTTTAAGAAACCTGGGTACCAAATTCCAACGATAATCTCTTTAACAATTTGGTCCACTAGCCAACTCAAGTGAGTTTTATATCTTCATAAATAAGACTAACTCGGTATTTTAAATTGAGTAACGGTACCTCAAATAGAACAGATTTGGAAATGGTTCTATTAGAACGTAGGTACACATATTTTATAACCATGTAACAATTAAAAGCACGTCTAGGATTGTTCACTTTAAATTTATGTTAATTGAATATATAAAGAATGGTTTGAGGTGTAAAACATAGTCACTTTTAGCGTTCTGAATTAAAACAACTGAATAAGTATCAAAGACTACAATATGTAATTTTAAGTCCGGTTTTTATCAATACCCGACAAATATTTAAATACCAGGGGAAAGCGAATAAAAATCATTGAGATCTAAGCGTAGTATTTTAAATTTTACGCTTAAATAAATCAATTTTTTCTTTAAATCGAAAACCATCTTTATTATTAACTAACGCAACGAATTATCGTTACAACAATTTTCGTACTCTGCTATTTTTCTTACATTCTAAGCTATGATTCACCGTTTCCAATTTATTGTCAGAGTGTATTATGTATATTCATGTTTCAAATTGTATGTAACTCACTTATTAACAAAAAAATCTAATAGGCTGTAGAAATCAATACTAGAAGACTGTTTAGTGAGAATAATATTGGAGGGCACAATTATCTAAGCAATATGGTTCACATGCCGTTTTATTTACAAAATTCTGGATTAAGAAAAGTTAAAATAGCTCAAGCGACAGCTACGGCTCATCGAAAACAAACTGGATCATGGACAGAAAACGAAGAAAATCTTAACAGTTTTCTTGCTAGATCTGTAAGTATGCAACGGTTTCAGATTTTTTATTTGAACAGATTTTATATGCGTATT
Organism: Altica lythri; assembly: GCA_964028335.1. Taxonomy (NCBI): domain Eukaryota; kingdom Metazoa; phylum Arthropoda; class Insecta; order Coleoptera; family Chrysomelidae; genus Altica; species Altica lythri. The sequence goes on along the minus strand of OZ034804.1, from coordinate 33,109,436 downwards.
TATGGATCGTAATTTGTTTTATCAAATTAATTAAAAAATCTTAACTATATTTTTTAATTTTTAATGCATTTATTGAGGTTTTCTATCTTTTATTCAATATAGAAAAGTTTTGTTAGGGGTAAAAAAAAAACCGTTTCAATTGTTGTTATTGAAGTTATACTTCTATTCGTGCACTCGGTGGAAAAGATTTGTGTAGAGTTAAATGCTAAAAATCATTACATATGTAATGGTGTGAGTAAGAGAGACAGAAACACTTTTCATCTTCTTTTTCTCTTGCCCTTATTTTTGCCCAGTCATTTTATTTTATTTTATTTTTTTAATTTCTTTATACTACTACTAGTTTTATATATTACTTAACTATATATAATTTTAGTGCCATTTAATTTAAAACATATTTATGATTTAATTAAGCATCAAATTAGTGAGTTAAGTGTAAGAGTAGTCTAGGCTAAACTTCGCTCATTATTTGTATGTATTTCTTTGCTGTTTCTAATAAAGACCATTATTATTATTATTATTATTATTATTATTATTATTATTATAAGGTATATTGGTCGATAAAAACAAAGATGAAATATTTACCACATGTTATTAGTCATAACTATAAGTCCTTTAAATACCGTTTCAATATTCAGTACATTGAAAAGGGATAGATATACAAAAAACAGTCTGAACTAATGTATGAATATCATAGTGACGGACCACATGATTATTTGACAGATTATTTTATAATTCTGTCACGTAAGTATACGTATAAAGTTTAGCATTTTATATTAATAATCATATTCAGTAATGAGTATTGTATTGTAGTCTAAAATACCGTCACATGGTTGCAGTATATTTTGCTCTATGCTTTTAAGGTTGTTGGCTACATAAACAGAGTTTTTACGAATAGTCGAGGAAATAAAGCACTAAAACCTCCGAATTTTGTAACATAAGATGGATCGGAATGCTTTTTTGCACTGGATTCGTTAGACTATCAGGAAATTTGTCTCTATTTTTTATAATGTAAAAATGGGAAATTGCATTTCTGCATTCGAAAAGTACATTCCGAACAGACAATAGAGAGAAAACTTACAACTCGGTAAGTATTGCTGCAAATGGGTTCAATGCCGAAAGTCTCCGCGGCACTTGGTGCCTAGGATGTTTACCTCTTCTCCTGGGGTTTTATGTAAATTCTGTACGAAATCAGTGCACACTTTGTACTCGGTGGTTTTTTAAGTCGCTAAATACGATTATAATAATGACGATGGTCTTCGAAACACCTGGTGCTTAAGACGGACTCCGTCTCCAGGAATTTTATGCAAATTTGATACAATAAGAGTGTGTACACGGTACTAGGAGGTTTTTGGGGTCGCTTACCACGAGTATCATATAATAATTTTGCTAAATCATTCACATAAAAATTTATGAATCCATGCGCGTGCATAGAAGTATAACTTCTGCCGGCAGTCCCACTGACTGCCACACTTGTTTTTGTATATAACTGATTCTTCATAATATGTATTGATCATATATACTTTAGTAGTTATAATTTTTTTAGTCATCCAGTAGAAGACTATCTAATGAAAAGGCTTTAATGTCTAGTACGGAAAATCTTGGCAAGTTCCCAGGTCGAAAAGGATCTCGTAAATTAAAAATGTCGGAATCGATTGCGAGTTCTATAGGTTCAAATTTGAATCGTATAGGAGGTGCTCAAGATCTTACTAAGATGCTACTGACTGACGATTATTTCAGCGATGTTAATCCTCGTTCTATGAGAAGACTGATGAATGTAGTTTATGTTGCAGGTAAAACTTTTTGATAATCTACATAATAAGAATGTTAAACTTACAATTTTGATTTACATTTTAGGTCGACTACTTAAAGCATTCCAGATAGATTTTAATTGGTATCGGTTAGCATCATGGATTAATATTACCGAACAGTGGCCGTTTAGGACGTCATGGATAATTCATCATTTTGATATGTACGAGGACTCACTTGATGACAATACATCGTTGAAGTCAATATATGATAAGTAAGAATAATTTCAAGGCAGTTTTTAATATTTTATTTCCTAAATGTAGACGTCTGGCAACTAGAAATTGTATTTGAGAAAAAAAAATTACATCTCCATTAGTTATTTAAAAGACTTTATTGAATTTTGATTTGGATATTCACTAATAATTTGCACAATAAGCAGAAAATAAGTTTATTTAAAAATTTATGTATAAAAAAAGCATTAGAAAACTAACTATAAAAGAAAATTTCTATTCATCACTTAGCGTGGACATATTAAAAGTTTGTACCTGATACAATCCAAAAGTAATTTCTATGTAATCTATAATTATGTAGACTACTTATTCTTTTCTTTAACACGGTAGCAGATAGTTCAGTGTAGTAAATAAAGAAGTAGTAAGTAAATAAAGAAGATATAAAATATGAAATACATAAAACAATCACTAAAAAATCTACACTATTATATTAAACTAACACTTCACGCACAGCGTCTTCTTCATTTACCTGAAGAAGATGCCGGCGCCGTGCCTCGAAACATGTGTTAGTTTAATATAATATGTAGTCTAGATTTTGAAGTGATTGTTTCATGTATTTAATATTTTATATTATGCATCTACACCAAGTGTCGGCTAAATCAATTCAAAAAAGTCTGTTGGGATCTCTGTGGTGACAGCTCCGCTAGCATACACTTATGCAAAACCAGTTTTACAGTAGTATCCACGTATTTCCTTTTTATTTTATACTTATTTCTTTGTATTATTTATCATATCCGCGCTTTAATTGAACATCCCTATAAAATATTTATGATAATTATGATTCCGTATACTTACTTTTATAAGTAAATCAAAAACACTTGTTCGATTAAAAAGATTAATAATTTTTAATTGTAATATATTTTTGTAAGTTGTTATTTTTGTTACTTGTATTCAAATTTAGTTTTATTTGTTTGTAGAATTCGACCACATATTCCAATCGTTAAAGATGCAGAACCACTTTTAGAACTGGATAGAGATGAGAAAAAATTCGATATTTTCTTAAGCTATCACCGGTCGAGTTTATTAGTGAGCGATCTAAAAATATTCCTGCCTTTTACTATCAATTTAGATCCTTATTTAAAGAAAGTTATAAAAGGTAAGTTGAGTGTTTTATTTAAAACTGTTTTTTTTTAAATAGTAGTTTAGTGAAATATTTTTTATATAAATTTTAATTCACTTAACAGCTTGAATTATTTTTTTATAGTCATCGGTCGCACTATAGCCTAATTACGCTTATTTTACTTATTCCATTAGTTCAGGTCACTCATTATAAGATCTTGGTACCCTGAATTTGTGGAGTCCCTCTGAAGTTTTCAAAAATTGATTTATTTTACTATCCAGTGTCTCGCAATGGCACAGTATGTGTTTAACAATTTCCAGTTCTCTGACGCATATTCTGCTGCTAGGGTCTCCGTTAACCAGCCCCGTGGTTTGCAGGTATCATTTGCCAGGTGAAAGGAATCCTGTTGTAGCTGATTCCTGTTGGTTTTACGGAATGTTTCAGCTCATCTGAAAAAAGTCTGTTGAATACAAATTCTGCTGTGTTCTTGACCAGAAATGTGTTCCCAGTTTTGGTTGTGTTATCTACGGATCCAGGATTTCATTTGACTGCGAACCGTATTTTTATTACCTCTAGAACTCTGCATTTTTGTACTATTCCATAAACCCCTTTAGGTGTCTTTAAACCCCTATTATCCACCTAATGTTTTGTTCATACATTGATCCGCTTAGATTTATAAGTCCTTAAATTATTTTCTCTTGTGCATTGCAAGATTGGACATACCTCTGCTTGAATCACAGAGGTGAGTGTTTCCAGAGGAACAGAAATTTATACGTTGTCATTCCTGGAAATCCTTACTCTTGGTTCTTCTTCTTTCTCAGACCCGTCTGTATATCAGGATTGGGGAGTGCGTTGACAGCATCGCAAATATCATTCCTAGAGAGAATTAACTTGAGATGAGCTTATCTAGAGATCTGATAAGTGAAAGTCACTCGTCAACTATACAAAGTCCCCAATTGATCCGCAGATGCTTATTTATTATTCCGCATCTCTCCTGAAAGTGCAAGAACTTTCTGTATTAGCCATTGAGACACGGCGGCGTGCAATTGAGGACATCCCAATGCCAAGCCTTGCTAGGATACCGGCACACTAGAACCAAAAAATAAGATATTTGGTGAATTATCGAATTCTACCTCTTAACACTTATTTTCTGAAGAAACTCCACTGTCACACAGGGTTTGTGATCAAGGGGCTGTTATCTGATTTCGAAATTTATTCTTTTGTTTCAATTTTGAACCTTTATTAGTGATTAAATTCCGACGAAATATTATTGTCGTGTTTTAATAATTTTTAAACCTATGTAGTTTTAAAACGTTACCAAAAAATATTACACTATTTATTGTAATACTCAATTCTATAAAAAATCTTGGACAATTGGAATAAACCTTTCAAAAAAACAATATATTTTGAAAGATTTTCCTTATCATGAAAAATGGAAAAAAACGAAAGGCTGGAAAAACTGGGAAAAATGAAAAGTTAAAAAAATCTTAATAAGGTGGAAAAACAGTGTAAAATTGTTATTTAAACTTAATATTATCAAAAACTGAAAAATTGAAATTAATTTTTATATTCATAGCTTTTGTCGGTCATTCCTACGTAAGCATTTTTTTATATTATAGTATGAGGTAAAAGGAACAATAGGTACCAATGCATTGATTAATGCCATTGGAAGAGAATTTACGTAAGCTGTACATCGAGGTTGTTTCTTTCATTTCACAGTGTGTTGTTAGTTATGTACAATGTTCTGAGTTAAAATGTTGGCACATTTACTTTGTACTGAAATTGTGTGTAACATATAAAAGTCTAAGTAAAAGCTTTATTAATAACCAACAATTGTATATGGGAATAGTACAGAGGATTTGAACAGCAAGTACTCTATCATCGCCCAAATATTTGGAAATTTAATAACTGTATTACAAAGTGGTAATTCTTAAAACGTAGTTTGAGTAGTACATCTCAAAAACTTAAGAAGCAATATCGTAATAGTACGAAGCGCATGAAAAGTATTGTCTTCGATTTTGACGAAAATACTGTTATTGATTTTGTTTGAGGAATATTCAATAATGTTTCATATTTTATGTCCATAGCTAAATTTTCTTTTTATCTTTGTATCTGCAGTTATATTTAAAATTTTCTACTTGTTTAGAATAGCTGTTGTAAGAGTATTTTAAATAAATACTTAAACACAACAAATTTGTCCACCATTTTCTCAGAAAGTGGAAATAGTAATATAACAATATATAGTTTCAAATTAAAAATGCAACTAAAATTGTTCCTTCTATCCCATATCGGGAAAATTTTTTGAAATATAACTGAGGAAAATAATATTTATATCTTCGTGATTTCTAGAAGAGACTCAGTGTTTCGAAGATGATGGTTTAATGATGGTCTCCGTTAAAAGTACACCATCGCTGCCACTTCAAAATGTGCAAGGTATGACTAATATGGCAGACTGGACGTCTCCTAGGTCTATGATGTCAAAACGAGGACGACAAACACCGAAAATGACTCCTATGAATAATAATATGAATCCACAAATGCCACATTCTTCTAATATGACTCCACATATATCAGGATTAATGTCTGGTTGGCAACCGTGGGCCGATACGTTGGCGTATCGTACTCATATACCTTTAGGACCTATCACAGTAGCTGAGGTAAAAATTACTTTTTTGAATTAAGTTGTACTTTAAAAAAACAATATAATTTTAAATTTAGAAATATAATTAATATTTATTTGACAGCCTGAAATTATGGACACAAAATTATCATCTTTAAGTGTAGATGGTGTAGTAAAGCTGTTATCCAATATGACAGATTTAAATCCCAATGCTTTAGGAGATTACATAAAGACTATTCAAGAGCACAACATTAACGGGAGGGTGCTGTTACATTGTGACTTAGAAGAACTAAAGAAGGTATTACTGCATTTTATTAATTAATCTGTAGGTAGTATAAATTGAATTTGTAGTTACTGAAAATGTCATTTGGAGATTGGGAAATGCTTAAAGTAACGTTGGTTATACTTAGAGAACAAGAAATTGTTAGTGTACTACATCAGGAAGAAGTGAAACCGTTTCGCGTAATGAAACCAGCTGAAAGAAGAAGTGAGTATTGTTTATAATTTTAAAATGTATTTTAAAGAATTAATTTTTAGATAGTACAAATAAAGGACAAGGTAGTAGTGATAAAGAAAAACTACAGGATGACGGAAGACAAAGAAAACAAAGTATAATGGAGAAACAGGTAATTAACTTTAATTTTAATAAATTTTAAAAATTATGTTTTATGTTCATCATTGGACTATCTGCGGTTTAGTTTGCATTTATATACTTTCCTGTAAAATCCTGGCCTCTATCAGAGTTATTCTGATATATTTTTCTATTTGTGTTACATCCACAAAAACTATTTTTTCATAGTACATTCTTACGTGATGCCTTTATCATGATTGATTTTTTGTTTTCTTTACATGCTATTCAGTACCAGGTATGTATGTCTAGCTGCTTATTTTTATACAATGTTAAGTTGTTGCGAGCTTCGGTACCACCTAATAATTCACGTACATCGACCAGAAACAGGGTAGGTACTCTGTTATTGCACTCCATCATGAACATATGGGACTACACTTCCTGTTATATAATGATTCCAAACTCTATTTACCACATTTTGTGAAAACTTTAAGGGTAGGTACTCTGTTATTGCACTCCATCATGAACATGTGGGACTACACTACTTGTTATATAATGATTCCAAATTCTATTTACAACATTTTGTGAAAACTCTAAACGTTGAGCCACTTGGCGATGCATTAACTCTTCAGTGGTCCACTGCCTAATCTGTTGCATTTGGACAGTGTCTAAATATCTTCGTGGTATGATACCACTATTCAAAACAAATGAAGCAAAAATGGGGTTAATATTAAATGTGATACTTCAAAGGAAGTGTTGTCTAGAATCGCACCACTTCTGTGTTTTCCAGAACGTTCTCCATTCTTTGCACAAGCTGATACAGAGCTGTTTCTGTAGATGAGCCTGCTTTATAAGCAAACCAGTCTTGGTGAATTGGATTCTCCGCCAAAATTCCATACCTAATATGCCTGTAAAACAGTTTTCTAAGGTCTTCAGTATAAACGACATCAGGGACTTTGTCCTGTCCAATTTTTCAGGTTTAGATATGAACGTTACTCTTACTGCTCTCAATGTTTTTGTATGTATCCAAGTCCCAAGCTTGTGCAGGAGATTAGCTTTATATGATTAAACTAACATAGCCACCTGTGAGGAACGTTAAGTCATGGTGCACGCCATTGTTAAAAAAATAAACAAAAATTGTATTGAACAATACAATAACATGAAAAACAAAAAAAAAAAAAACAAAACTGTGCCACATGAAAAAGGTTTATTTTATGAAAAGCTGATTGCCATTATATAGTATCAAATACTTGAAATTTGATGCATTACTTATATTAAAGTTGTACATATCATACCCTGATTGAATTTGTACAATTTATTGCCAGATTGTATCCTAAAACACAATAATATGCTTTATTAATTGATTGCTGATATCCTTATTTAATCTTCTACCATATGCATAATTTTAATGTCATGATATCTTACTGCATAAAGTATTTTTAATCTAGAAAAATTTTATAATTTAATTTATAATAATTACAAGCGAGCAAGTTTAATTTCTTGATTTACCAAAAAACTAATATAGTAAATTTACATATAACTAACAGAAAGATTAAGAAGTGTTTTAACCTGTTTGGGAGTTTAATTTTTAACAAGTCATAAACTGACAACTGACTGTTTTTGTGGCTCAGCGGTATAGTTGAGGTCTTTTCATAATAGTAATAATCTAAAAAAATGTATATTGTTTTATTATTTTTTACTAATTATTTAGCGAAGTTAGCATTATTCTATATAACATACTAAAGCAAGTGGTAAAAAAATTATTTGGTAAATAATTAGTAAAACAATTTTAAAAAATATAGACGGCATAGATAACTTGATAGACCTGTATAGCTGGGGTGGATACAATAGCAAATAGCAGATAGCTGTTTCGAGCATAAATTGATTCATCATTTTTTATGTGTTATTTGTTTATTCTAACTTAGATTCACTGTGTTGAAAATAGGTAACTTTGGAAGATCAAATGATTTGTGGAGCACTCCAAACATTAAATGAAGAAGCCTGTGAAGATGTCATTGAGGAAACAGAAGATACTAAAATAACTATAGAAACTGAAGTACCCCAGACGTCTGTAATCCCACCGAGCCCAGAATCCAATCAAGGTGACTCTCAAAATGCACTGCTTGCCTTGTACAATAACCCCCGGGCAATATTCACATCTAACGAAAAACTCGATAACGAGGACAAAATTAACAAAAGTAGCTTAAATTTAGTCTCGCTTAAAAACGATCCCATAAAACCGAATTTAACAACGAATTCAAATGTGTTAAGTAATTCGAATGTACACGGCATTACTAAATTCTTATCAAATAGTTCCACTGCTTTAACACGTAGAACCAAAACCGACAATAAAAACAATTTATCTCAAGTTAACAGCAAAAGCTTAACTTTTAAAACGCCGATTAGTTCAAGTGAATCAGATAATATAAATTCAACTACGAGGCCGGGTAGGACTAAGAGTAGCTTAAATTTGCAAGTAACTGAAAGTCAGGATATACTGGATTTAGGAACCGGGTTTAAAAGAAATTCAAAGTAGAACAATTATATCAAAATCAGCTTGGTGAAGGTAATATGTATGTGTAAGTGTATTAATGTTAATATCCTGCGAAAGACATTATACTGTTGATAAGTTAATTTTATACTTTCCTTTTATTTTTGAATGAGTTGTAATTTACAAATTAGTATACTATCCTATTGTCTATTATTGTTATGAATTTAAGAGTTTGGCATTATAAGAGCTAATAATAATAATAATTCTGATTTATATGATACGTATAATATTAATATTAATGCACTTACATTTGTAAATAATTTATTTCTTAAACGGTAATCTCATTTTTGATATGTTAGTGATAAACAACTATTTCTGTATGTTCTTAGATTTCTACCTATTACAGTATTTAACAGATTTATATATTTTTCAATCGTAGCTCTCCTCGTCTATTTTTTAAATTATTGTTTTGCAGTTTTCGTCATGATCAAAATTTTTTTAGAGTCAGTTTTCTATTTTATACAGTTATTGAATTCAAATATTTTTTTATTAGTAAGACTTAAAGTAGATGTCAATTATGTTTGAAGGTATATGTGATTAGATGCGGACCTAGAAGACTTAAGCAGTTTAATACGGCTACATATTTACCCAAATATTTTTTCACACTTACGGTTTTATATCCTTAAAAACCGATAAACTTCGATTATCTTAATTTGTATTTTAATTCGTTGTTTTTAAGTTTATTTTTTTATAAACATTATGACGATAAGTTTATTGAATTATTTCTTTATTCACAATTACATTCAACAATAAATGACATCTATTGCTTTCTTTATTTTTTTTTTCAAAAAAGTTAGTTCCTTCTTTTTTTTATTTTAAAACTTTTGTAATTTGCAGTTAATTTGAATTATTTTTTGTTGCTACAAGTCAATAACCAATACCAGTCAAAAATAGTAGTTTACGTAACAAGTCCCGAAAGTGGTCTTTTACTGGACGAGTGGGCAATTGTAGGGCCAGCTGCAGGCGTGTCCTGCAAGCCTGCGAGTCCAGTAAAAGCACTTTTGGGACGTATTACGTACAATATTTTTTTTTTAACCGGCCAGAATTTAATAATTTCCATTTTATTTTTGGGTCAGAAAATCTCATTTTGTCGGACCGGGTCAGAAAATTATTGTGATAGTCCGGTAAAAGCTTTTACCGGACTCATTTTTATTTTCTGGCATTGTCCGACAAAATAAGATTTTCTGACCTAACAATAAACCGGAAAGTACTAATTTCTGGCCGGTTTAAAAAAAAGATTATATTTAAGAGAGTAACAGCTTATTTTTATTAAATTAGACAAAGTTATTTTGTTTAGTTGGTTCTTATTAAAGTAATCCTTTCGTTTGTTAAATATTTTAAATAAATTGTTTTTTTATCTCACTTTTTTTTAAATTTTGATGAGTTGTAACATTGTTTCTAAGGAACTAGCTTTTAGAATGAACACTTTATAATTTTTAGAGATATTGAATAGTGAAATCATAAATTAATATCTTTTATGCTCGCCACCATATGTCAAGAAAACCTAACTCGTAAAAAACTGTAATTATATTATAAAGTGTTTTTCCTTTTTGACTTTCACCATTATTTCGCATGGATTCTCAGTTCAGTGCATTAGTGAGATATATTTTATTTATTATAGTTAAGAATAACTTTTATTGTATATTTTGTAAGTAAATAAAGTTATTGCATGAATTTTAATATCCAATTATTTTGTCTTCAATGCGTTTGTGGTTTGCAGGTTTTTGAAAATAGACCCCATAAGTTAAGGTTAGAGTATTAATATTTATTTATATACTTGTGACGTCCTGTATATCGTTTATTTGTTGTTGAATTCAATAGCTGTGTAGTCTACTTCCAGTATTATTATAGATCATATTGTCAAATATTTTTTGTGCCAGTTTTAGGAACTGGAAAATATTTGATCATACTTGAAGTGACATAAAATGTGTTCCATACTAATTAAGATATATATTTTTTAATGCACTAGATTCTTGTAACATATTTCTTTACATTTTTTTAATACCTTAATATATTCTTTAATCATATTTCAGGAAACATAAATTTTAAATTAGTAGGAACACGGTATTCGTGATGCATGTTCTAATTTTTGTATTTGTTTGTCCGATTTTATGTTTACTCTAAAAATAAGGTGAAGGGATTCCTCATAGTTGCATGATGCATGTGTCTTTCCTTTATTTTTATTTAAAATCGAATTATTACTTTAACAAAAAACTATTTTATGATTTACACTTCAGAAAATATTTGTAAGTAAGTTTTATTCTGCTTATTTTTGAAGTCTTAAGCAAATTCTGCGCTTAGAAGCTTATTCTGTTTAAGATTTCCTTCCGAACAGAGGTTATCGATCGCGAACCAACAGCTCAAGCGGCATAGGTGAGACTGATTTTGTTTTGTTGCAATCTTCACCTGTAGGTCACATGCATTGGCAGCCTGTTAGTATTAGCGTTGCTGGCAACTCCGAAAGCCTAAGTGACCAAAGTTCACGGTGCAGCTCACAACCACCTTCGCCAGGTATGTAATTTATGCTGTTAAGAATTTTTTGACAGATGAGAATTGGGCTCAACTTTAGTTCAACTACAGAAGTCCCAGGATTTGTCGCGTAAGACTAAACATTCAAAACACGAATTTACTTAAATAGAAAGCGAGAAATTTAAATTACCCGTGTCAGAATCAACAAATTAACTCTTTGTGACCCAATTGTAAGATTTCCAACAATCGTTATAAATTGCGATACCAAGTAGAATCCATTCTTCAATTAATCCGAACAAAGTATCGGAATATTTTGAAAGGACACCAAGTACGCTTTAGGGTGTACTGAAAAAAGAAATCATCAAGGGCGCAGGTAGTAATATTCTGTCATTGTCAAATACCAAATTCTAGAAACTCAGTTTTCCACAAAATAAAAACAGATTAAGCTATATATAAGTTCCGCTACGATTTCTATTTTTGAAACTTATCTTTGATGGATTCTTGGATATCATTATATTTTTTCGATTATATTCACAAATAAATCTAGTAAGGTTAAAAGCTATATAAAGAAAATATACCTACATAATAACTTATACTTCACACAAAATACTTTTCATGTAATAAAAATAAATATATTATTCTAGAACATGTGTTAAATTTTTTTCTGGAAAAAATTGGGTAAAATCGAATTTTGGACTTACGACAATGTTCGCAATATCCAAAATATTTTGAATTGCTATGTGTGACATCCTGAGACTTCTGGTCGTTAGATTACAGATGAGCCAATTGAGTAGTCCAAAGTGTATTGCCAATACGGATATATGTACCTATACCGGTGGCTAGAAACATAATTGGGAAAGGGATAAATACGTAAGTGAGTTCAGAATAATAGCTCGAAGATTGTCGATTGCTAAATTACTTACGATTAATAAAAGAGACTTAAACTTAAGTTTTTGAATATATGCTTATTATCAGAAGTTCTGGCGGGCGGAATCCACCTAACAAGCCGAGAGATTTTTAAAAAGTACTCCCGCTGCAAGGGCGCTTGTATGCGACAGCTAATCGTGTTATTATATACACTAACCTTTACCCGAGACTTCGTCCGCATCAGACAGTTTGTTTGGGCAGTAGTTTTTATTTTAAACAAGGTACTTGCATATTAAACGTGATTGTCGTTACTGCGATACATTTTTTCCAGTAATATTTTTTACTTGATCTTCAACTTTGGTTAACGCCTCATTGCAAATTATATCATCGTAAAAAGCAGTAGGATTTTGTTCTTGATTTCTGTGCAGAATATCGTCCGCCAGATCATTTTTATATTTATGCCACACCCATTGAAAACTAATATAGAAACCCATATACAAACAATTGTGCCACTAAATTCGATCACCGCCATCTATTAAACATATTGAAAACTAATATAAAACTACCCATATACAAACAATTGAGCCACTAAATGCATTACAATCGGCCCAAATTTAATCCAAATCGGTTTAATAGTTTAGGCATGAACGCGTAACAGACAGACAGACAGATACATAGAGTTACTTTCACAATTATATTATAGTATGGATTATACACACCGTCATCTACGGTTGGCCAAGCGCTTAACTACTATCATTTTTTTAATCATCTGATCATAGAAGGTTCAATGATGGAAAAAAGACTTTTTTTCTGCGATGAGAAAAAAGTTTGACATTTTATCTCTGTTAACGTGTCACAAAACGTCACTTTTTATGAAATTATTACTTTTTTACCATGTGAAAAAAGTGAGTACTTTTTTCTCGGATATATACACATAATGACAGATAGTTGATTGATAACGCAGGTCTAATTGTCACTATAAAGACAAAAGCCTACTAGTTTTAAAATTCAAATTTTGCATCAGTAATTTTCTGATTTTATTTAAAATATTAAATCGTCGTCACAGAAAAAAATAGTGTATTATACACGGGAAAAATATTAGATTTTAGCTCTCGGTTTTTTGTCTCCCTCCGCTTCGCGTCGGGAGACAACACAACCTCGAGCTAAAATCTAATACTTTTTTCCCTTGTATAATAAATAACTATTTTGTCATTTTTTTTATACATCTGTAATTGAAAAATGAATAGTGTATTAGTAAAATGATAAAGGTTACAAATTGTAATGCTTAATTGTGTGAAAAAATTGAAAAGCCTTGAATAATCCGAAAATATAAGACAAATTTAAAAAAACATAAAAAACTTAAAAATTCAAAATCAACAGGAAAATTTAAAAATTGGAAAAAACATAAAAAACGGAAAAATAGTAATAATTAAATTAAAAGCGTAGAGTAGAAACGTAGCTTTTTTTGGCCAGTTCCACGAATGACTGTCTGATTTTGAGTAGTGTACTAATGCACACCAGCACACCCTTCTTGGAGTTGCTTAAATTCTCAAGTAAAAAAAAGAGGAGTCCTAAAGCATAGGAGAAACGACGTCATTGCCGACTAAATCCCTTTTGTCTCAGCAATTAACATAAACATTACAAATAAAATTTAATCTCTATCAAACAGTGCATCGAGTTCAATTTTTATATAATGCTTTAACTAAAAATTAGAAAACCCTTGATAAAAATATGGTAAAAAAAGTATCTTTAAGCTAGTGCCTAAAAAAGTTCACATTGAAAATTGGATTATAATAATTTACATACTTGGTGTAAAACTCATCTGTCAATCTCTTCTTTAACATAATAAAGTATTAATAATTTTAAGTTTAATTAATTCGTAAGTACGGTACTTCTAGTCTTTTGACTGAATGATCTGCACTCGAAAAATATTTGCAATTTTCTACTAATACCTATACTAAAATAATGTTAAAATAAACAACACCACACTGGTAAGTTACATGTATATATTTTTGTAACCTTGGTATTAGTAGTTATATTTGTGTTTTTCCCAGGCTTAAACTATTTTTTTAGCACAAACTCAAGCTTTTTTTCCTAAGCTTTTATTCACCACACAATATTCAACACAACTTGATTATTGCAAATATTTTAATATACATTTATGTACAGATGGTTTTAATTATTTTTTTATATAGTTCCAGAACGAAAGATATCGGTTGGTAGCATGAACAAACATTCCAATTTCAAATCCGATAATTCGGCAAAAGGACGGCATGTTGTCATCAAAACCGACTACTCTGAAAGCAATCCCCGAATATGTATCAGTACTACAAGCGCTTCTGTATCTTATGAAAATCCAGTTACAAACAAAACTCCTCTTTTACAAGAGTTTAAAAATATGGGTTCCCAAACGAAGCAAAGACCTAGTTCTTTAAACTTTAAGGGAGAGAGAAATAGATTGAGAACTAGATCAAAGTCAATAGACCAGAAAGATGAAAAAAGAGATAAGAAGAATGCAGATTCTCTTATGAAGTTAAAAGAAAAGCTACTTCATTCCAGTCCCGATTTGAATGATGCAAGTGATAATGAAAGCACTCCTTTGGTATCAGAAATTTCTACACCATCAAAATCGGGGCACAGTTCTGATATTAAATCACCCAGCTCAAAAAGTTATCCATTATCACCTACATCTCCGACAAGTGTATCCCCTGAAAAAAATTACAAATTTACCAGAAGTGAACAGAATTTAACAGACACTACAGAACTAACTTCAACACATATGATATCAGACAATAACGTTTTTGCAGAAAAACAAATAATCGGAGATAGTAGCAATAACTTTGGAGAAAGGCGAAGAACAATGTCCGACGATGTCAGTAGTTCAGTATCTTTGTATTTAGGATCGATGGACCGAAGTCCTAGCAGTTATAGCGTCCACAGTTCGCAAAGTTCAGGACATTTGTCACGACAGAATGCGTTAGAATCACAAGAAAATCTTCCAGATATTTATTGTGATCCCAGTAATAAAAATTAAGCTTGTTCTTCAATGCCCCTTACTACTGTACTTAGAAAGTCAGACTCTTGCAGTATTTTTTAGATTTAAGTAGAAAACTTTTATTTACCAAATGTTGTGATGTAAAACCTACATTGTTAAATAAATTGTAAAATATTATATTTTCATTTAATAAATTGTTGTCTTTGAAAATTTTAATAAATATCCATATATATTCATTCCTCCATAACTTCAGTTTTAATAACATAAAAACAATTCCATGTCAAGGAGGTTCCAGAGAATAATTAAGAAATGCAGTAGCTCCATGCTTTTCTTCAATATTTTTTTAACAGAGTTTCGGAGATACTAATAATAGAAATTTAGGGAAGCTAACAAACAGTACGTTTAAATGAATGCGTACGAATTGTGCTTTTGAACGGTTTTTCGTTACTTACACAGGTTCGCTACTACACTTATTTAAATGTAAACGAATAATTACACTCGTTGATGTACCGAGTTTGTCTATAAAAGTCATGTTAGGTAGATGACGATATAGTTGTTAGTGATATTTTTAAAGTTTGGCAGGTTTTTTATGAAAGGTAAAGATGAAATAATAGAAAATTGTTTTAGAGTTGTTGGCAATAAGAGATAGTAAACGGAAAACACTATTATGTACGTCATTAATCAGTGGTAATTTGGGTCTTACTTCTTTGGAAGATCATTTAAAATATTTGGCATAGAGATCGCTGTTCACAAGAACGAAATGAATTTTTTTATCGATATACATATATCTAAACTATAGAATAATATATGCTCAGACCCCAAACATTTCTAACTACCGGTTACCAACAGTCAAGTATTATGGTGGCAAGGTTGCAAATTGCAATAATGATATTGTTAATCTGTTTGATTTTTACTTCTCGACAGTTTATTGCAATGATCATCCTAACCAAATTCCAGTATACACCTACAAAAGTAATTATCTGAATATTACTAACTACTGTATAGACATTAAAGAAATCATTGATATAATTTTGGCCAAACTCTACAAACATTCCTGTAGTCCTGATGGTTGTTTCTTCTTAAAAAATGTACTTTTACATTAGTAAAACATTTACATTATCTATTTAATTTGTCTTTGTCCTCAGGAATTTTCTTAAGTTTTTAAAAAGAAAACGTTCTTAGCACAACTAACAAATGTGGTAGCAAGAATAATATTAAAAACTATAGGCCTATCTGCATTCAGTCGGAGGTTCCAAAACTGCTTGATTGCATTATTAAATATTAAAATTGTTATGGGATACTAGTTCTCTCATCACTAGTGAGCAACATGGGTTTATGTCCACAGCTACTAATTTGGTGCTTTATAAGAATTTTATAATTAATGCTTTCGAACAGCGATTTCAGCTCGTTGCAATATACACTGATTTTACGAAAGCGTTTGATATTGCAAAATGTCATTAAAAAACGCATTATGTACATTAATTTATACGTCGTTCAGTTTAGTTAAATTCAGAAATGTATCCTTTTAAAGTACTTGAAGAAAAGATATTGTTATAAATATTGTTATCTACAAAACAATTTTAGTTTGTGTAAATATTCTATCTGTCAACGGTTCCTAAATTGTTTATTATGCGAATTTCTGCTATTTTAGAAATGTATTTGTTACTACTTTAAAATACAGCAATTAAAGTTTATGGAAGAAATAGATTAAAGTTTTGCCAGCATAGCTTTCCTATCGCTGATTACGCAGTGTTAAAATAACAAACTTCGTAGACAAGAGCTTGCAGTATAGGTACCTATTTTTATTAACAGAAAGTACACAAATATTACCTTAAAATTTAGTAGCCTAATTTCACAAAGTATCAAAAAAGAATGGTAATAGTCAGTTTTTGACTATTCTTTACATTCTGAGTGACTGGATTGCTAAGATGTATGCCCGAAAAACTAAAGAACGAGCCGTAAGTTACATCTAATAAGTGTATACATTATGATTTAAACTGAACTAAGCCGCTAGTTATACCTATATTCTATTTTAATTAATTTAATGGATATTTAATGTTAGTTACTTTTTTAAACATTCTATAACAACATGTTTTTCAAACTTTTATTTAGTCAAATAATATTTTAGAGCTTTAAGAAAGCCATGCTTCTTCTCCTCGATCTTTCTCGGAGTACCACATCTGATTTTTTACTAGCACGCTTATATTAGCTTCGATTGTCATTTCGATGAAACTAGCTTCTTATATAACTCATCATTATGCAAGAGACCACTATTTGAAATACGTTTAATTTTCTTTATCGACGACCTAATGGCTTAATAATCATATTTATCAAAATAGTAAATAAATATTTTGACTTATAAACAGTGATGTTATCTTTTTATGTAACTGAAACTTTGAACGTAATTTTGACCAGAGAACTATAGATCTGCACAACAGATAATAAATCAGCTTGGGATTATTAAAGGATTAGCAGGAATAAATCGATCTTAAATTATATTCCAAATAATGAGCAGAATTGCAGTTTCTAAATGCTACAACTTTAATTTATCCACCAAGATAAACAAGCAAGGGTCATTTTCAAAATATTGATTTATTATTTTGATTTTAGTAGCGAAAGTTCCTCAATAAACGAAGTAAATACATATATCTACTTACTTTAAACTTTTGAATGCAGGTTCGAATCCAGTTGACTCCTGTTTTTTTCTCATACTTATAAATAATTGTAAGAAATCGTTTATAAATGGATTAATCGTATATGAAAAAACCATAACTTAAAAAAACTAAAAGACAGGTTTTTATAAAAAACCTTACTAAAAAATGAAAAATAATAGTGTAAAAAACGCTGTTATTAATCAAAATAAGATATAATAGTTATAAAATGAACCAAAAATTAAAAAATATGTTTAAGAAGAGTGTAAATAAAAAATATATTTTGCAATGAAAAAACGTTAGGTGTTTTTTAAGTAATCTATTGACACCATGCATCCCACGCATTTTTCATTGCAATACATTTTTTTAATTACACTATACTTAATTCATATTAAATATAAATATTTATTAATTTTTGTTCATTTTTTCATAAAAGCGTGTTTTTAGTTTATTAACAATTATTTATTTGTTACATTTCTAACTTTAACCCCCTGAGACCTGTCACGACATAAACAAATTACACTTAAAATTCAAAAAACCTTTGCATCAAGAAGAATACATTTTATCTTTGAAAACGACAAGGCAAAAAAACTATCAATTTTTTTTTAATTATTTTAATTGTGTTAGGTATTTTAAGTTTTAAAAGACGACCCTTGACAAATTTGACATATTCATGAAGATAAATAAGCAAGCGTCATTTTCAAAATATTGATTTACTATTTTGATTTTAGTAGCGAAAGTTTCCCAATAAAAGAAGTAAATATTGGTAATTTTATGTCTAGAACTCCATAGGTGGAGAAGTATTTGAATACTAGCATCACGTTTATACTTATAAAAGTCTTTGTTCTAAGGTTTACATTAAATGTTTAGGTATTGCAAATATTCAACACAGCTCCATATTTAATTTATTGGTTACACATTGGTTGATACTTTTACAAAACAATTAAAATAGCAGATAATGTAGATATGTTTGTAGAAAGTAATAATAATAAATTAGTGCCAAAGTTCATTGTTTAAGAATATTATAATAATAATTGTTTAGCTATTCTCGATTCATAATAGTATACATTCTAATTGTCTACTTATCACTTGCTGAAAACTTAAATTCATTCATTGCCGTCTGTTTCTTTCAGTATATTCGTTACTACATCCTAGTTGTTTGTTGGAATTTTAACAATACCATGTTCTTTCACCTTTTTGTCACAAGTCAGATTTGAATTTTGGCCTTACGTATGGTGGAGGGCTAGGTCGACAATGTATTCCCCGGTTCATGGTTGAATTAGGACTTGAATGATTACAAAGGTCTGGTGAGAGTGTTGCGTCTTTATTATTGAAGCTACGAACAGTTTCCAAAATAGCTGGGCAAGTTTCTGCATGATTTATTTGTTCTGGGAGATAGTCTTCGATACGACTGGCTCTGAAATGATTATGTATCAGTAAAATCGTATTGACTTCTCTAAAAATATGCAATAATCGAGATTGGTACGATTAGCTGATTATAAATCATGTTATATATATAACTGAAAACAATTTGATTATTACACACAAAGCACTAATTTTCATTTAAAATAAAACGTGTTAATTAATCAAAGGCACTGTATTAAAAGTTTTATAAAAAAAATATATTAGATGTCTCATTAGTACTAGTTAGTACTTGCTATCAAAAAAAAATAGATTATTAAAAGAAACATTATTAATGTTAATCATGTTATAAAATTTATCGCATTTTTACCTCTGGTATATGTAATGATCATAATAACAATCCGTACAAATATGGAATAAATTGTTAAAATAATTTTCATCAAAATCATCCCTAAAAGGAATGAACAGATAAAAACAGTGTCTATTTATAACGAAAATCTATTTAAAGTTGTTCCTGAAAATAATAATGTGAGTATTGTTACTACTTACATTTCATCCTGTTCAAAACACAATAAGAATGATAAAACCATTCCTAATACTACCAGTATTATTAATGGAACCAATAAAGAAACCAAAGTTTCATGTACGTAACTTCTTTGAGGCACATCTAACTTTGAAATAGAATGCCATATATTATCATTATCAGCTTCATTTTTCTGTTCCTTATTCATTACAAGGTTACCATTTGTATGATACATGGCAGAATTATCAACCTAAATAAAATTAACAATTATGGATCGTATACAACTTACAGAAAAAGTCATCGATGGTATATCATGGGCAGAATAAATACTTCCATAATGGAATTATAGTAAGTGATTTATAAATTAGTCTATTGTTCCACGAATGTAAGCTATTCAAGAGAATAAAGATTACATGCGAATAAAATATTCGACTTTTTCTACGACGATGCAATAAGATTTTAATATGTGAAATTATAAATAAACAACTGGTCTTATTGATAACATTTTTATTAATTTCTTGGACTAGTTGAGCTACAATAGAAATAGCAAGATCATTATGTCTATATTGAACCATACTTGCACGTAAATAGGCACATTTGGGTAAAAATCCGGTAGACTAATTTTTTCTAGTTTCTTTGCGACGAGTATTGTAACGATAATAATCTTGGACTTTTTGTTTTGGCTTTTTCTTCATATTCCGAAAATTGTCTGTCTTTTATATTCTTATATTAGCTAGAGAACTATAGATCTGCACAACAGATAATAAATCAGCTTGAGATTATTAAAGGATTAGCAGAAATAAATTATATTCCAAGTAATGACCAGAATTGCAGTTTCTAAATGCTACAACTTAGCTTTAGTTCTCTGCGTTCAGTAATAAATTTCAGTGCAACAATTATTGCAGACAATTCTTTTTCTAACGCATAACAGGCATCATGTTGAGCAGACCAACCAGTTTAAGAAAGACTCTTAACTCTTACATTTGTAAGTGCACCAATATTATCCAACGATGGGTAGATATAATGAAGAATTATATAATTCTTACAAAGTAGAAAGAAAGTCGACTGCTTTTGTCTTTTGTGACGGATTCAACCGCACATGATCTTAATAAATTTAAAGAATGAGCAGCACAAGGAACTTAATCTGCTAAAGGATTAATTGTGATTCGTGTCTGAAGGCATGACTAATTACCTGACATCTTGGTTGCGATAAACTAATGTAAAATGTATTTTTCTGTAAAAAAATTCTTATATTTAAGTTATATATGTTATACGATTTTTTTCTCATGCAAAGCTAGAAACATTTTATTGCAACATTTCATTTTAAAACACCAATCAAGGTCATTGATGCACAGGTCCTTGTGGGTACTATAAATTATTGTTGCGAGCTGGTCCGGACCTGTCGCCCAGGAAGTAGTGCGATACAGACGCCAGTTCTTAGAATGTTCGAACATTCTAGTGACTTTTCGATCGATCGGAAGATTCGAGAGGGTTCTGTTCTAGATGTAATTTCAGAGACGCTTCTAGAAGGAATTGATTTCATATATAAGGGACCGCTTTGGACGGAGAACAGGAATTAGGAATTGTAATTGTAATAGCTGGCGATATACTATGAATTAAGTGCGAGATATTTTAAAGACGTTTATCCAATAGTTGTGACTGTATCAAAGTTGTGTAGATTATTTTAAGAAATTGTTACTTAATTGTGTTTATCAATAAATTGTTAAGTTTGTTTGCTGTTTATCACTTATCCCGAATCCACGAAGGAAAAATATAACGTTGCTTGCAACGCCGTTAAGTAAGACGACAAACGAAAAAATAGGCCTTAAACTTATGTATAAAATAAATTTAGTTGGCAGTTAAAAATTTTCACAAGATCTCACAAGAATTTCTTTATTCATTGAGGTATAGGCCTTCGGCAAATTCTTTCATCCGGTGTATGAATAGTTTTTATTGATAACATTTATTTCGGTTTTGTCAATTTCTCTAAGATTTTCCCAGAAAATAGTCTAAGTATACAACAACTAGATAAAAATGAAATACTTTACTAGTCTGAATGAGCACCAATCCAAAGCAAAACCTGCGTCTCTAAAGTATCTTTCCACAGATGTTCTTTTAAAATCTCTAGGACATGACGGTACTTTCCATAATGGTTTTACTTCTTCTTGTAGTTCTATCAACTCCGTTGAGAATTCTGATTCACTTCCAAGTCTTATAACAACCCTTGAATAAATTTACGAAAAAACTGTGTTATTTAACTAACAGTAATAATACGCGTTAATACACTTACCCTTCGCCTTCATTTGGATTTAATGGTTTTCTAGCTCCTAATTCGATAGCAGAACTTAACAGTGTGACGTATAAATCAGAAGTACTATCCGGCCATAATTTTTTATGAAATACATTTTTTAATGCCTCCATCCGCTCAACATCAAACATATTTTCAACATTCAAGTTATCTATCTTAAGATGAACTTCATAACGAGCTGTATTTAGTTTTTCTGATATTACTATATTAAGTGGTTCAACTCGCGTTTCAAATGTTCTTTTATTTAAAGCTACCACTTCTAATGGTACATTGTCAATACCATTTGGAGGAACGCCGTATAAAAAACCAGATCTATGAGTTTCACTGTAAACATAGTTTATCCATGAAGGTAAGTCTGGAGCATTTAATAAGGAAGCTTCATACACAAATTGGTCTTTAAAATTTTCGTAAGTCCAATTAAACATAGGTGGATCTAAAGCAACCGCAAAAACTTCAGTCATTAAAACATTTGCGTCTTTACTCTGAACTATTATTGTTAAAAAACTTAAAATTAAAAAGATTTTCAGCATTTTGACTAAAATAAAATTTTTCTTGCAGAAAAATATACAACATCTAATTTTGGATCAATAGTTAAATTTAAATTCTTCCCCGCACACTCAGTAGGTCAACATGTAGTTCCAATGATTCCTGCATTTAATATTTGAACTACCAGTTCTTCTTGTGATACGATAGATTTGTAATTAATTCATAAGTAATACATTAAACTTACTAAATATCTTAATTTAAAATTAGTTACAATTTTAAATAAAAAAAACTTTTGATTGTAACAGTTCCATGGTATAATCTAGTGCTTACACACTGTATGTAGACGAGACGAGTCTAACGACTAACGACATTGTCAATGTCAACAAAAAACTTAACCTATAAAAGTTGGTATGCTGTTTCTGCTGTTTCTATAGTAATATAAAATGTTCCAAAATAGTACAAAATTTAGATATTTATATGCGGCAACTCAAGCTTTAGGCCGTTCAAAATTAATAAAAGAAAGTTCTATAACTTCTGCTGGTAATTATATTCAAACAAGACACAAAAAAGATGATTCCAATATATCTACGTTATTTATTCCTGTTCAAGTCAAACCCAGTGTAGATGATATAAATGTAGGAGCTGAGCTTACTGGAAGTCTTAATAAAACGGATTTATTAAAAGTTTTAAACAAATTTTATCAGAAGAAAGAAATAAAAGCACTTTTAAATGAAAATGGTTTAGATAGTAAGTTCACATTTTTACCAAAAAATAGCTGCTGTTTTCATGCGTGTTTTAGATTATTTACAGCATCAAGCTTATGTAAGCTTTAGAAGGTTCTGCTTAGAAGCTCAGAATTTACCGGCTGACATCCACGTGGTATTTAGTGATATTTTACAAGGTGCTGGTAACGTTACAGATATTTTTCCATATTTTTTACGCCATGCAAAACTGATGTTTCCGCACTTAGATTGTATGGACGATTTAAAAAAGATTTCAGACTTACGTTCACCTGCTAATTGGTATCCACAAGCTCGAGCAATCAATAGAAAAATTATTTTCCATGCTGGACCTACAAATTCAGGAAAA
Organism: Altica lythri; assembly: GCA_964028335.1. Lineage (NCBI taxonomy): Eukaryota > Metazoa > Arthropoda > Insecta > Coleoptera > Chrysomelidae > Altica > Altica lythri. Next base: position 33,085,851 of record OZ034804.1, on the reverse strand, counting down.
ACGTATCATGCTTTGGAGAGGTTTATGACATCAAAATCTGGTGTATACTGTGGGCCATTAAAGCTTTTGGCCAATGAAGTTTTTAATAAATCCAATAGTAGGGTGAGTAGACAATTTTGACGAATTAAATCTAATATTTTTAGACAGAGACTGTAGTGTGTAGTGTAGTCCTAATAAAAGCGTTTTAAACAATACAAATTGTTAACATAGGAAATATTAAAATAATAACTAATAGACGTAAGCTTTGAAAGTATCATATTGCAAAACTTAAAATTATTAGAATAAGAAACTATTTGTACTCAATTGGAAAGTTCTAATAATAGAATTCTGCCTGAGTTTTATTCTTTTTTTTTTATATTTTTAAAAGTTGCAAGGGTAAATGAAACGGAAACATTATAAAATAAAAAATAAAGTTTTTCTTTTAGGAATCGTAGTTTATACTCTAAGTATTATTTGATACAATTAATTGTAACTATGAGTTTATTAGAAGCAAAAAGTTATCTTTCTGTACTTGATTTTATGAAATGGTGTAGTTTGAGATTTTAGTTTACTGTCTTCATTATTTATTCATATAATCCTCTGGATTTTTGATTATCTTTCTGCTTTCTGTTTCTTTGAGTTGCTGTTTTAAACATTTATTAAATACAGTAAGATCCTTTTTCTTATCATACAGACTTCGTATTCTATGATTGATTCAGCGAAATTAAATTTCTGTAAATGATGTTCATTTGCTTATTTACATAATTAATTTTGCCGTATTTTTCCAAAAAATATAAAGAAATTATCTTTCTAATGTAACCCACAGAGTCTTGACAGTATCGTCTATTTAATTTACTATCAGCGAAGTAGGTAGCTTCTAAACAATTTGCAGATTAGTTATCTGCTAATCATTTTTAATAGGAATAATATATATTCAAACGAAATAGTGTTAAAATTAAATAAGTATAAAAAAATTCTAAAATATACTGTTATGCAAATAAAAATATAGATTGTATCTGTGCAAATATAAAACTACAACCGTTTTACCAAATGAGTAGACGAAAATGAGAAGATAACAAATCAGTTACAAAAATAACGATACTATATTATTAAAATTCTCTAAAATGTCAAAAAATGTTACTGTACTGACAATTTTTTTTATTATCAAGTTTTAAATTGTATTTATTTTTAGGGCACCCCGTGTGATTTAGTTACGGGTGAGGAAAGAAATTATGCTGATCCTTCTGGAAATCCTTCCAGTCATGTTTCATGCACTGTGGAGATGACCACTGTTCAAAATCCGTGTAAGAATATTACCTTTCTTTTCATTAAGATACATTTGTATTTTTAATAATGTTTTAGATGAAGTAGCAGTTATAGATGAAATACAAATGATAAAAGATCATCAAAGAGGATGGGCCTGGACTAGAGCCTTCTTAGGATTAATAGCAGAAGAAATTCATCTTTGTGGTGAAGCAGGGGCAGTTGACCTGATTCGACAAATATGTTTAACTACTGGTGAAGATTTAGAGGTTCGAAATTATAAAAGGTTAACACCGCTAAAAATTGAAGACTCTGCAGTAGGTTGGTAAGATAGATTAGGTAAAATTTAATGTGACCATAATTAGATGCAATTGTTTGATATTTTAATACATATACCTGCTAAATGATTTAACAATAACTTTAACATATATTTGTTTTTACTCGTACGAATGTAAGTTTCAATCAGTTTTTGATTCTTATCTTTAGGGTGCGGTGGTTCAGTCCCATTTTAAAAACGCATTAAAAGTGATATTTATGAAATTTTTAATATTGGGGATAAATCACACTACTATTTGGGGGAAGCCATATGAAAGCAATAAATTACCTAATTTCAATTAAATTATTACTTCTTGTTTCTATGCTTTCCGTACCAAGTTTAGAGGTCCTTTAATGTAGTCACCCGTAATATATTATTTTTTTAGGTTTGGATGTCGGAAGAAAATGTTTTTCTTTGATACATTTTAAAAAAACATCCAAATTTTAATATGAACATATTATTAATCCAACCGGCAAAGAATTAAACGCAAACAAAATTTTGATATTATCTTGAAAATGTAATTTTTTGTCTTTGGTAAATCAATTCCATACACCCGCATGGAAATACTATTTTCAGATATCAAATAAAATAAAAAAACATAAAACAAAGTTACTATTTTTAATCCCCTTAATGAAATATCTGACAAAATATATTGTCTCTGGAGTGGGCAGCCGATTTAAAAAAATATATGCCTTTAAATATACGAGATGACAAGTTCTTAATTTAAGTTATTTTTTGAGCCTAATGGACAGAGTTTTTTGAAAAAATTTAAAATACCAAGTTTATAACGAAAGCGAAACAACACTAAATTATTTAGTGGTTATATTTGTGTTCTACTGACCCTGTGTGTGATTAGAGACTTTTTATAACGTGTCTCTGCTATATGTTTGTATAACCTATATTTTAAATATTTTGTTAGGATTGGATTTGAAAACTATTAAAATTTACGATAGACTTAACATATAGGAGATTAAAACAAACAGGAGAACTGGTTAACTTTTTTTTGACTCAATAATACTCTTGCTTTTCGATTTTCAGAATAAATATTGTCTGCTGTTCACATTAAAAAACAAGTGTAATATAAAAAAGCCAACTTTTACTATAGAAGTATACGCGGGAATAATTTTGACCTTGTACAAACTATACCTGTGATATACCATACATACTTTTATCGCAAAGTTCTTAGTTTTTGCGTATAAAACATATACTCAGTGACATTAGAAGTGTTACACCCAGAAGGAATAATTTTTTAATCTTAATTTTTTGACAAAAGAATGACTATATTTAAAGAATGCTATGATAACAATATTAATGTTTTATCTTTAATAGTTTTTGTAAAAATAAAATTTTATCTTAAATTAAAAAAAAACGATTTATGAAGACCGGTTGGTAAAGAAATTTGTAATTATTGTTTTTCAGTCTAATTGTAGTCAGTGTAACAAAATGCCTCGAGTTTGAGGACATCAAAATTACCAACATGTTAGCGATTTTGACAGGGGTAGAATAGAAGATATGGGTTTGTCGTATCGCCAAATTGCCCTTCGTGTTAATTGTACGGCAATGACAGTAATGCGTGTGTGTCGTGTGTGGACAAACAAAGGTAAGGAAACACGAAGAAGACCAACTGGCCAACCAAGGCGTAGCACAGAGCGTCAAGGCCCTTCAGACTACTTGCTCTGCGAGATCGTTTTGCTACTACGCGTCAAATCGCTGATAAATGGTTTGGAGAGGAAGGTAGACCTGTTACTATGCGTACACTATACCGTCGCATTCGAGCTTTTGGACTGTTTTCATACCGCCCACGACTAGTGCTACCTTTGACCCAGGACCATTGCCATCAACGTTTGAATTGGTGCAGAGAACGGCAGTAATGGGTGAAAGAATGGCATAATGTAGCATTCAGCGATGAATCGCGATTTTGTTTAGGCATGCACGATGGCCGTAGGAGGGTAAGACGCCGCCGTGGAGAGCGACGAGATACCGGGTTTGTTCTTGAAAGACATGTACACAGGTCAGTTGGAGTAATGGTTTGGGGGGCTATTGCCTATGGTAGCCGATCACCACTTGTGTTCATTCGAGGCAGTATGACAGCTGCACGTTATGTTGATGATGTCTTACAAACCACTTTACTGCTTTATCTAGACGGCCGTCGACACGTCCTTTTTCAACAAGATAACGCGCGTCCCCATATTGCTCGTCGAACTATGTACTTTCTCCAAGAAGCTGGCGTTAATGTTTTGCCGTGGCCACCCCGTTCACCAGATTTAAATCCCATCGAACATGCGTGGGATATTATGGGAAGAAGACTGTCCAATTTACACCGTCCTCCACAAACTCTGGTACAGTTAATCCATGAAGTTCAAGTTGCACAAGCAGACATTGATTATCTTATTTTGTCAATGCGTAGACGTGTACATGAGTGTATTCAGTTACGGGGTCGCCAAACACATTATTAATTTTTTTGTTATACTTTATTAAAAATTCTCTCGATGTAAATCTACCATGTTGCCAAAAAATTAAGATTAAGAAATTATTCCTTCTGGGTGTAACACTTCTAATGTCACTGAGTATATTTGTTTAATGTTAATGTTCAAGTCATTTCTTATGTTATAGTTATTGTTAATTAAAATTTTGCAAAAAAAATCATTATAGTGCTTATACATGTAATATTTTAGGATCTTTGGATAATGTACTGCCTGGAGATTGTATAGTTTGCTTTAGCAAAAATGACATTTACAGTGTATCTAGAGGAATTGAAGCAACAGGAAAAGAAGTAGCTGTTATATATGGTGGTCTTCCTCCTGGAACAAAATTAGCTCAAGCAGCCAAGTTCAATGATCCAGACAATAGTTGCAAAATACTAGTAGCTACAGATGCTATTGGTATGGGCCTAAATCTGTAAGTTAACTGACATAATGTTTCGTTATTATAAATGATCTTATTTTAATTAATAATTTGTTTACAAATCAACACAATTACTTTTATACGAATTAGTTACTATTTAAATATTTATTTTAGGAGTATAAAAAGAGTAGTTTTTTATTCATTAATTAAGCCTAGTATGAATGAAAAAGGAGAAAGAGAAATGGACACAATATCTGTTTCCGCTGCATTACAGATTGCTGGAAGAGCAGGAAGGTTTGTGTAGTTATTATTTATTATTGATTATTATTTTATTATTGAGACGTTGATTTAACTGTATATTATTTTTATAAATAAATCTGTAAAAAAAAAAAAATATACTCTAACTTAAATATTAACAAACTATTACTTTTACAATAACTTTTTTCATGTAAATAATTTCCAAAAGTTACATTAAATAATAATAAATATTTCTAATAGTGGTCGTGTGACTACATAAGTTCATAAAACTTAACTTGACGAGAGCTGACAACAACGTTTGCAGTAGACAATATATTTTGAAAGCGTACTGCCATACGCGACAGATGGTGATGATTTCGGCTCAAACTATATTTTATTTTCAGATATGGAACTCAGTGGCCAGAAGGTTCTGTTACAACTTTTAAAACGGAGGATTTAAGTACATTGAAAAGATTATTAGATTCTCAACCAGAACCTATTGTCCAAGCTGGTCTTCATCCAACTGCTGAGCAAATAGAATTGTATGCATACCATTTGCCAAATTCAACGCTGAGTAATTTAATGGTAATAATTTCTATTATTCCTTTAGCATGGGCTAAAAAACTGTAACTTTTTTTTTAGGATATATTCATCAATTTATCAACTGTAGATGACTCGTTATATTTCATGTGCCAGACAGAAGATTTTAAATTTTTAGCAGATATGATTCAACATGTACCGTTAGCTCTTAGAGCTAGATATCTCTTTTGTTGTGCCCCTATTAACAAAAAGATGCCCTTTGTGTGCACAATGTTCTTAAAAGTGAGTCTTGTACCATTTTCTACACAGATTACTGTTTTAATGAATAAATCTTAATACAATTTTTTAGTTTACTAGGCAATACAGTAAAAATGAAACAATTACTTTCGACTGGCTGTGTAGAAATATAGGATGGCCTTTACAACCACCTAAAACAATTATTGACTTAGTTCACCTTGAAGCCGTATTTGATGTGCTTGATCTGTATTTATGGTTAAGGTAAAGTTATTAGTTGTTTCATAATAGTTATTTTTTTCATTTTACGATTTCTAGTTATCGTTTTTCTGATTTATTTAATGACGCAAAGCTTGTGCGAGACATGCAAAAAGAGTTGGATCAAATAATTCAACAAGGAGTTATTCAGCTTACTAGATTGTTAAGAAATTCTGAGACTGGTATTAGCTCCGGCACAGCAGGAGCAGATGATGACGAATTTTCGATGCATAGGCAAAAACAGACTTATTTAAGAGGTAATAACTACGACGTGTACTTTTTTCTGAAATTTAAAATTTACTTTTATTTTGTTCAGACCCAGCATCTTTACACTTATTTTAACCCTTTGACCTTTCATGTATTTATTCCTAATAGTACATGTTACAAATTTTGATCTAAAAGTTAAAAAATTATATTTAATTTCTGAGATCTTAACATTTAAAGTAAAAGTCGCTATGTGATGTTTGGACGTGGCGTCTCCGTGCCATCATAGCACGAAGTATAGATACCAGGAGTCTACACGTTATAGGCTTTTCCATAATATTTCTGGTACACAATAATCAATCCAAATCATAGTTCTAATTTTTACCACTAGTTGCGCAAGAATTCAGGATGTACCGATGTTATTATTATTATGGCATTTGAATGTCGCGAATGTTAAATTAAACTAAATATATAATATTTATTTATTTGTTTAAAATTAGTTGTAATAAAACATACTTTTCAGAGCTGTCAATCGCAACAAAATTTCGTTCAACATTACGTATCTATACTTCGTGGCCTGTAACTTTTGTTGCAGATTTTTACAACGAATTTCTTTTGGCGAAAATGTGGTGAAGCTTAAATGCTTAAGAATGTAGATGCTTGATATCGTCGTTTTGTAAACTTAAACATTAAATTTGTTAAAGAATTAGTAAGAGAAGTCGTATTATATTTTATTATATTTTTTTAGGACAAAAGTCTGTTGCTCTAGGCAAAGGTAAACTAACAGAACGTCTATTAGCTCAAGGTATTCTAACACCAACAATGTTACAAGAGTTAAAAACAGAATGGAATAAAAGTCCTGTACAACCTCCTGAAACTGAAGATGAACCTAAAAAAACGAGAAGAAGAAGAAAAACAACAAAGTGATTACATTCGAGATAAAAATGTAAATATCTTTTTAAGCAAATATATATATTATATATAAATATACAATTTGTAAAAACAAAATTAGTTGTGTATTTGTCCATATGTGGATTAAAATATGCCTACTGGTAATTTAGAATTCTATATTCAAGCAGCTCAATAATTTTATTTATATTAAAATAAATTACTGTAGGGGCAATTCCCAACTGGATAAATTTTTAAAAGATGTTAAAAACGAGTATTTTTTCTAAAAGTCAATGAATTTTTTAACTGAATATATTTGTACCACTATCCAAAACATGTAAAAATTAAAGAGTTTTTGAAATAATATATTTTTTTAATGTTCTTTTTACTCTTTTAAAGGGTATTTAAATCAAATCTGTTTTTCATAAATTCGAAGCAAAAAATACAAGTCAATTATTTGTTAAGGACCAGTAAATAATACAGGTTTAATACAGAAAATTTATTTTTCAACTTAACAAAAACAAATATTTTAAATATAGTTTTGATAATAAATTTAATTTGCTTAATATTATGACTAGAACAAATCACCTTACAGAATACTTAAATAAAATTTTAGCTACAATAGTCTTATACTACTTGGAATTATAACATTTTTCGATTATCGCCCATCAAAAATAATTTGTAGAATTTTACATTGCTCAGTACATTATTAACACAGTATTTAGATACGCCTTCGTTATACAAATGTATTTTTGATGAGCAAAAACAGGTTTTTTATTTTGTACAAAATTCTCACATTCATATAAAATATATCCCAATGTTTCAAGTTAAAATTAAACATATGCATCAGGCAAAATGTCATTAAAAAAAGATGTTGAACAACCATTAATGTTTTAAATTTCGTCCTTATATAATTGGTTGTTTATTAGAATTAAAATTTCATTAAGTATCATCAACAATAATTATTTTTCAGACTTTTAGTGTTAAAATTATAAATTTAATCGAATATTCCTCATAAGAAAGAACCTGACAGCGAGCATTCTATAATAACTTTTATTAATTACGTAATTTCATAAAATAAAACAAACTGAACAGTACTGAGTATTAGTTAGATCTCGCATCTCGTTTGTTATCATTCTGAGCAGTTTTTCTGTAACCTGGGAATAGTATGATTAAAACTGCAATAACAGAATCATTTAAAATTAAAAGCACTATTGAAATTGGAGCAAAAAAGGCAAGAATATATTTATGTTACCGTTAAAACCCGATTTTAGTTAAAACCCGATTTTACTAGAAAAAACTAGTATTAACCAAGCTCTTTAGACAATTCTCATTTTAACTAGGTAAAACTAGAATTGTGTAATAATTTTAGTTAAACCTAAAAATTCTAAAAACTGAAAACAGTTTTTACGGGTAAAAACTAGTTTTTACTAAAGTGCTTTAGTAAAAATCGTTGCGCTATATCCATTGCTAGAAAATATGCTAATATAACAATTGGTATGATAAATTATTTAATATCAATGTGTAAAACTTGTCAACGAAAAAAGAGTAAGAAAAAAAAGGGGCTTGTTTCTAAACCTATTCTTCATTCAGAAATGACTAGCCGCTGTCAGGTGGACTTGATAGATATGTAACCGCAAGAGGATCAAGGTTACAAGTTTATAATGGTTTACCAAGACCACCTGACAAAATTTGTTTAGTTAAGGCCATTAAAAAGTAAGAGGGCGGAAGAAGTTGCAAATCAGTTAACAGATATATTTCTAACTTTTGGTGCGCCAAGCATCTTACATTCAGATAATGGCCGATAATTCTTTAATGCCGTAATAAACGAACTGGTATCATATTGGCCTGAAGTAAAATGTTGGCAGCCTGGATGCTAGATAGCAACACTACAAGATGGTTAAAAGGTATTGCGTTTGTGCAATTTATGAAAAATAGATCACTTCATTCTGGCATAAAACAGTCACCATATCGAGCTATGTTCGACATTCACCCTCCTTTGGAAATAGGTGATAATATAATTCTACCGATTCCAGAGGTTGACGGGCAAAAGCTGATAAGAGAAATATTATCGGAGTCGTTATTGAAAAAAATCAAGAGGACCTTCACAAAATTGGAACTAAATATGAAATAGTGGATAAACTATATTGAAGGTAATCACCAGTCATGCTTACGAGTAAATAATGAGTCACAAATTTGATAGTTATCATTTTATCCATTTATCTTTTTTTTTCAGATCCGAATTTGACGTTTGTAAGGAAAGGTTTCTAATGACTGTTGAAGTGCCATTAGAACATATTTCCGTCAGCGTGCTTAAAGCATAAACGCTGACTGAAAAATCAACTAAAATCACCAACGATATATTACTTTCCGTTAAGAAAGTGTAAACGCCGTGATAGTAGTGTCATCTTCACCTCTAACGGCAAAACAAGTCAGCGTTTATGCTTTATGCTTTAAGCACGCTGACGAACAACATTGCCTTGTACTGATGATGACCCAAATAGGTCGAAACCAGTCTGCAAGTATGTTGTCCCCTCTAACTGCAAACAAAAATTCTTGTTGGATATTCCACAGTCGAACGGTGTGTCTTTTTTCCTTTACTTGTTGATGGGAGGGATTTCCCTCAACTAATACTAATATTTATTTTGTAATTATTGAACACCAATTATATGTGGATTAATTTTGAGTTTTTCGTTTATTTATAATAAACACCACATTTGAGAATGGATAATCTTTTCGATTTGAGAAAATGCTAATTTGGCAGATATTATCCGTATTCACACGTTCGACTGGAATAATTTTATTATGAATTTTGTTTTGCCGTTAGAGGTGAAGATGACACTACTATCACGGCGTTTACACTTTCTTAACGGAAAGTAATATACCGTTGGTGATTTTAGTTAATTTTTCAGTCAGCGTTTATGCTTTAAGCACGCTGACGGACAACATTGCCTTGTACCGATGATGACCCAAATAGGTCGAAACCGGTCTGCAAGTATGTTGTCCCCTCTAACTGCAAACAAAAATTCTTGTTGGATATTCCACAGTCGAACGGTGTGTCTTTTTTCCTTTACTTGTTGATGGGAAGGATTTCCCTCAACTAATACTAATATTTATTTTGTAATTATTGAACACCAATTATATGTGGATTAATTTTGAGTTTTTCGTTTATTTATAATAAACACCACATTTGAGAATGGATAATCTTTTCGATTTGAAATAATATTTTTATAATTCACGTTCACAAAGTTTCTATTTCAACACTAAAAACAGTATCGAAATAGATTCATTGTAACACTGTTTTTGGTAACTTTTTGTTTTACACAATTGGTTGCTCTGCACTGATTTTCAACGAAAGAGTTCAGGTAGTATATCACGAAGTATGTTGTAGTAAATTATTAACTACATTATAAGCGTTATTGCTAAATTCGGAATATTTTATACAAATTTTACAAACATTCTAATTTAAAATCATTAAAACTGACAAGTGTCAAAACTGTCAAGATTGCCAACATAAATAAATATTTCGAAAAACACTCATTTTACTTTTTTTTATACTTTTAAAAGTTCATTATAAAAAATGGTATGTAACACTCGAGTTACACTGACGGTTTGTAGTACTCGTTCTTTGCGAAACTCACCGCTTCGCGGTTCGTTTCACAAACTGAACTCGTACTACGAAACCTCTGTCATTGTAACACTTGTATTACTAAGGCACTATAAACATAGGTATTATCATCAGCCATGTTTTGTCCAATGTCAACCACAAAACCAGAGATAATAGAACAGATGTGTTGATGTCTAATATAAAGTTGGCAACACGTTCCAACATCAGCGCACCATGTTTTTGTTTAAAATTTTACTTTAACACCCTTTTTATGCTTAAAGTACCTTAAATTTATTTTAAACTTAAACCACAAATAGTACTTACTCTGTTACTATACCGTTATAAGTACTTTTTCGCTTTTCGCACTACCAGCTAGTTTAGTTCCCATTTTCACCACAAAATACGATTGCACGTGTCTCTTTAATTTGTCTATGATCTGACACGTAAATTGATTGACATTGGAATAAAAATGGCTGATGATAATACCTATGTCTATAGTGCCTTAGTATTACAATATACTATTGTGTTATTTTTGACTTTTACCAAAGAATTGTTAGTCAGTGAGACAATTACTATCTTTTTATTTCTATATAAAAATTCTCTTTAATTTGTTTTGTTTTATAAACTTTAATAAATTCTTAGAAACCACCCGGTTCCTTTATATTTTTTTATAGGTCTTACATCTTTACATCTTATCTTTAAAAGTTCATGCATACAGCTTGGTAAGTAAAAGCATTAGCGAATTTTGAGCGAGACACTTAAACAGACAAAGAAAGATTCATCGCGCAGTCAGTACCTTATACGTATCGTCTACGCGATGAATCTTTCTTTGTCTGTTAAATTGTCTCGCTCAAAAGTCGCTAATACTTTTACTTAACGATCTGTATAGATAATAGGTATACCGAATAACTATAAAATGCCTTAGTACTTCTTAGTTTTAGCTAATAAAAGTAATTAAACTAGTTTTTACAAGTTAAAACTTAAATTTTTGTGATTTTTAGTTTTAACTAAAATTATTAGAGAATTCTACTTTTGCCTAGTTAAAACAGGAATTGTCTAAAGAGCTTGGTTAATACTAGTTTTTCCTGGGAAAATCGGGTTTTAACTAAAATCGGGTTTTTACGTAACATATATATATATATATATATATATATATATATATATATATATATACTATTTAAATATTCTCGATAGCTTCTTTGTGGCATAATAATGTCTATTTTACTTCTTTATTCGGGGATCTTTTTGCCACTAAAATAAACTTATAAAAAATATAAATCAATATTTTGAAAATGACCCTTGCTTATTGATGTTAATAGATATGTCAAATTTGTCAAAAACTGAAAGTGCCTAACAAAAATGAAAATGATTTGTTTAATAGTTATTTATGATATGAGTGTTAAAAGTGAGGTTTTATTTTGTGAGTGAAAACGTTTGTGAAATGAGCGGAGCGAATTGAACAATTTCACGAACAAAATAAAATCACTTTTAACACAAATACCATAGAATGTTTTTTGTACAACTTCCCTATTTTGATAATGAAACGAGCGAATTTTCAATGACAATGAACCAAACCGTGTTAAAAGTAAACTAAACCGTGTTAAAAGTAAACTTGTTTACATGGCAACGTGTTAAAAGTATTTTTAACACGCTGCTATGTAAACAATCGTTTTTAACATTGTTTACTATCATTAAAAGTGTCACTTTTAATGACAGTTGTACAAAAAAATAATTCTGAGCTTTCGACAACCAGATCGGTTGTCGTTTTCAAAGATAGTTTAGATTTTAAAATTTTGATTTGTTTTTTTGGTAACTATAGATATATAGATTATTAACTCATTCTTCTTTTTAATATATATATATACTGTTGGTCAAATAAATTTATTTAAAAATAAAACAATGATGTACTTTTATTTATTTTCTTATTATTATTTAACACTGTAATTTACAGCTTTGCTATTATAAAAAAATTAGCTAATGTAGCTGTGATTTTATGTACACATTTTTTATATTGTTAAAACTAAAAATTGATCATTGACGATACTTTCTGAAACTTTTTTATTTTTAAAAATAACCATTACTTTGTATTTTAAACGATTTAAAATCAATTACAGATTTAAATATGTATAAGGTTTATTATGTGGTTTCAGTTAACATTAATACATTAAAAATCTATATTGAATTTTTTTACAAACCTCATGGATGCAAATGGATTCCTGTACTGAGGTAGAGTTGTAAGTGTACAGTTTCCATGTTTAACTTCGAATTGACTTATTTATGCTGTTGGGCAATATTTTGTCTGTGGCTTTTTGAGAAATGTCTCACAGTCAATCTCCAAAAGGCCAGTCGGAAATCGGGACTATAAAAAGCGTAAATAAATGGATTTATTGCCGAATTTATCCAACCTAACCAGGTAAGATACGACATTATCAAACTATTGACTTCGTTTGTATTTATAAATGGAGTAAGTAGATAGAAAATAAAAAATGGAAGCCAACAGGCTATAAAACCTCCAATGACTATACTTAAAGTTTGTGCTGTTTTCGTTTCTCTTCTAAAGGAAGACACTCTCGAGGCTGGTTCGTAATTTAAGATAGAAGTGTCTAGTGTTAGAGATTCTGGTCTGGCTTGGCGGAGTGGAAAAGATGCTCTGTATAAACTGGCTGCTCTAGAAGGAGTTAATGGCTCATGAACATGATTGAAGGAGTAGTTTGAACGTAGAGATCTTGATTGAGTGATAATTTGCTTTTTTGCTGGTTGATCGTGGTGGTTTAGTTGTTCTGGTGAATGGTTGCTAAAATAGAAACGAATAGTTTTGTATTAAACAATAATATGTATATCTAACTTTATATCAATTTCGTGAATTAAAATAAAAAACTTACGTAGAGCATCTTAAATTGGCTTCTTCACATTCAGATGATCCTCTGTCCATATCAGATTCTTCTTTTGTGTTATAAATTAGTTTCTGCTTTTTCTGAAACAAATTAAAACGATATATATCGTTTAATTCTTAATGGTTGCTGTTTATTAAGTACTTTACAGTTGGCTTCTGGGAGTTTTCCTCGGTAATGTCGTCACTTATTTTAAGTTGATAGACTTGATCAAAACCTAATAGTCCAGGGAAGTTAGGAAAAATAGCGGAAATTTGGACATCCAGCAGATATCGAGATGCGGTTTTATCACCTCTACTGTGGAACATTTTTTTAGACAGCCTAATTCACCGCCTCAATGAACATGACAAAATCTATACAGTAGCCTACGCAGACGACATTGTTATTCTGCCAATAGGAAAGTTTGAAAGCACCCTTTGCGAAAGAGTGCAAGTGGCTTTCAGAACTTTAGAGACATGGTGTAAAGAGCAATCGCTGTCTATTAACCCCAAAAAGACAGAAATGGTTCTCTTCACGAAAAAAACGAAACCTAGGGGCTTAAACGCACCCAGTCTTTTCAACGTTAAATTAAGCTTTGCTACAGAAGTGAAATACTTAGGTGTTATCCTTGACAGCAAGCTGACGTGGAATTCACACATAGAAAGCAGAGCTAAAAAAGCATTTATATCTTATGAGCAATGCCGTCGAACCATAGGACAGACCTGGGGATTATCCCCCAAGGTCACCATGTGGATCTACACGGCAATCATAAGACCTATGCTAACATATGGTGCTGTCGTGTGGTGGCCTAAAGTGAAACAAACGACAGCTATCAAAAAATTAAACCAAATCCAAAGATCAGCATATGCCTTCTCGTAATAGGAGCCATGCGAAGCACACCGACCAGCGCAATGGAAGTCATACTCGGTCTCACCCCCCTTAACATATTTGTTAAGGAGGTCGCATTGATGACCATGGTACGCTTTCGCACGGTTGGTATCGAACCCACTGTAGGGACTGGCACCCATAGGGACAGTCTGTGGAGGGAATCGATAAAAGTGATACCACTCCTACAGGCAGACACGGATGCCGTCGCACCAAGATTTGTCTTTGACAAACCCTACAAAATATTAACAAACAAGACAGCAGACCCCAACACGTAGTGAACGCTCTGAGCCTATATACGGATGGATCAAAAACAAAGCAAGGTGTAGGATGTGGAATTTACTCTAGATCCTTAAACCTAAAAATAAAATGGGCTATGGATGGCTTGTCAAGTGTGGTTCAGTCAGAACTCACAGGCATAACCATAGCTGCAAAAGAATTAATCAATAGGAACATCACAGGCAGGAATATAAATATATATACAGACTGCCAACAAGCACTACTGACCTTGAATAGACCACGTTTCACTTTAAGTTTAGTACTAGAATGTCACCAATCTCTAACTGAGGCCAGCCAGAATAACGTGGTCACTCTCAGCTGGATCAAAGGACATGGGAACTCTAAAGGCAACCGCATTGCGAACAATTTAGCAAGGAGGGCTGCGGGCTACAAATATGTTAGCCCCCGCCCATCTACCAAGCTAACATTGTCCGCAGTCGTGGACCTTATCAAACAGCACTCTCACAAAAAATTCATACAGTGCTGGGATGAAACTACGAACTGTAGACTGGCCAGAGAGTTATTACCTCATCCTGGCGAGGAAACAGCAAAAAAATTTAAGGCATTGACCAGACAAAATCTCCGAACAGCTGTGGGAATCTTGACAGGTCACTGCCAATTGCGACAACATCTCTTTAGGATGAAATTAACAGAATCGCCGCTATGCAGAGGCTGCGAACAAGAAGAGGAAACAGTAGAACACATTATGTATGACTGCTCTGCTTTTTCTGAAATCAGAAGATCCGTGTTGGGCGAGTATTGGCTTACACCAGCCGATGTTAGGGAGATCTCCCTCGGGAGCCTCATCACCTATTTTTAATCACTAGGCCTGGTGACAGCCTGAGGTGAGGATATCCCTACAATACAGGAGGATGCACAATGGGTCATATGTGGCCTCAGTGCTGGCTAAGCACTAGCTCGCCCCTACCCAAAATTCCAGATCCAGATCCAAGGGTGAGATGTCAAAAGTCAGAAGTCTTAAGTTCTTTATTCAAGATGCTACAGAAATAAAAAATGAGATGATAGAGAAACAAAAGTTAGTATTTAATCGGACCCCTCAAAGCAAGGAAATGGGAAACTGTCAAAAAAAGAAAAAAGGAAAAAAAGAAAAAAAAATCATTGTAAAAAAATGAAAAAAGTCTTCACAAAATGATGGTGGGGAACTTTATATTTGGAACCGCCTACAGACCACTGCGTTCAATATGTAATGGTGGTTCAGATCAATTGCATAACGATATAGAAAATTGTAGTTTTATCCATGTAAAGAGTAAAATGTAGTGATTTCCTGTACATTTTATCTTGATCGAATAAGCTTTTCATTCTACCCTCAGGGTAAGGGTAATACGGAACTTTTAATGTTATTTTTTAATTACTCATATAAAAAATCAACTTATTATTAATAATTTCTTTATGGCTCAATTTTTTTAACTGCATAACTCTTTCGAAACTGATTAAAATAAAAAAAATATGTTGTGCTGTTGTATTTTTTTATAGCCATAAAGTTAAGCATGTTACCCTCCCTTCTCCTATATAAGTACAGTTATTCTGTTTCAATAATTTTAATTACTATTTAAATCATCCTAAACAAACGAAACAAAAAATAATTATTTCTTAAAAAAATTGGAAGCAACTAAGCATCTGATTTTGATTCCATTGAAATCGGCTCCAATGGTTTATATCTTTGTTAAAGATTTGAGTTACTAACATTCGAAATCTAGATTTTATAGCAAAGATTAAAATAGAGGGTTATTTGCCATTGCAGTCGACTTTAAGGAAATCAAAATCAGATGCCCAGTTGCTTCCAATTTTTTTAACAAATAAAGATTTTATATCTGGCTATTTAGCCAGATGTCAGTGCCAGATTTAAGAATTTGCCGCCTTACGCACACTGAAATTGCCGCCTTGAAACGAAAAGACTAAAATTAAAACTTAGCTTGTCAAAATTGTTTTCGCCGTGATTTTTTGGATGCAAAGTCATTAATTATAGGTTCAAAGTCAATATTTATGGTAAGGTCACTTTCTATCGCTAGAACTGCTAGTGAAGTTAACCTGTCTTCTCCCATAGTAGACCGTAAATATGATTTTTCTACGCCCATGACTGTAAACGTCAAAAATCGCACTGTAGACTTTCCGTGTAAGTGACATTTAACAATAACATGCACGTAATGAGATCTCATAACATACATGTGCGTTTAGATAAGAAAACTTAAATTTCGTGGTTTAATCAAATTGCAATAAAATTTTTATGTACGTACTACTTTATTTGGTCTGTTTACAAACTTTTAGTCAATTTAAAAACATAAATATATAATAGTTTTTATTAAAAAATAAAATAAAAATAAAACAGATATAGGCAACATATATTACATTTTAAATTATTATTTAATCTAGGATGTTACTTATTGTCACTACTTTGATAAATGTTATTTTAAACGGCAAATTTCGTCATATATTTTTTAAGAGATGTCAAATATTTAGAATTAAAATTAAAATATTAAGTCGTAGAAAAAGCATAGTACGTAACTCGAGTGGTAAGAGGTATTACGTACTCGTGTAATTACGCACTCGCCGCTACGCGGCTTCGTGCGTAACTTTTCCACTCGTACGTAATATCCTATTTACCACTCTTGATACGTAATATACTATTTATACGTTTTAGCGCTGAAAATGAACGTTCAGCCGAACAAACACTAACTGCCATAGAAACAAATATACGAAGTGCAATGTTGACGTTAGGAAAGACAGTTTGTAATTTTTTTCTTCGCATTAATGATAATAAGTCTATCACCGAATATTTTTCACCTAAAGCACTTCCTTTCAATAGCTCAGCAAAATGTAAGCATTCTGTTGTGAAAGTTATTTCCAAATCATTTGAATAATATTTTTGTAAACAATTCGCCTTTTGAATCAACGTTTCTTATGAGCCATTTCCCATTAAAAAGAATATACTAAATTTACTGAAAATATCTTCATATGCAGCGCTTCTCTTTTTCAGTTCTATAATTATTCTATCAAGTATGGCATAAAACACTTCTACCTTCAATTTTTCTCTTTGAGTTAATACTATTTCATTTTCTCTTGACTCTCCTTGCAAAAGTTTACGCTTGCGAGAGCGTTCGGATTCATAAGATTGTTCGGCATATTCTTTAGATTTATTTACGTACATATTAAACATATCTTCATTCCTTAGAGAATGTACAAAATCTGCCGCTATACGCACGTGCGTATTTTGCGTATAGGGAAATCCGACGCTTCCAGATGTACTATCTTCAAAACCTTCCTAATACCGTGCAAGAGGAACTGAGTTCAATCACCAACAATACCGACATGTACCAATGTTACTTTTTGGAGATATAAGTAAATTGTCCAACACCTAGAGACACCATGCATGCACGTACGTAGAAGGAAAACATCGTGATGAAACGGGGATTTAATTGTCTGAAATCACCAACCCTCAGTATGCAAGCGTGTTGATTAAATGATAATTCCTTCTCCTTGTGAGAAGAGGCCTTGGGCTTTAGAGTGGGACAGTAACGGGCTAATTATTATGTTTTTATGTTATACCTACATCATTATAAACATATTAACTTAACTGCACAGCTTATTTTGTTGATTTTTGTGGAAAATCTTCCACATTGATAACCAAACCTTAATAAAATTTTTATGGGACCACACGGACACTCTACTCTTTTAAATGCATAAAAAATTGGTAAAGGGGGTCGATTCATAAAAATTGATAAAAAAAAAACCTTCATAAGATTATGAAAAACCAAACAATAAAAATGATCACATAGAGCTGTTATAACTCATTTTTACATGGAAAGTACAAGCATACCGGCCAGTTACACGAATGACAAGTTTTTTCCTTTGATTGGGTAGTTTAGCGAAAAAAAAAAACAATCGAAGCTGTATTGTTTATTTAAAATTGAACACCTAAATTCATGGACAGCACCAGAGGATAAAATAAAACTTAAGCAAACTGCAGTATAACCTCATAGTTCGATTATGATCCATTTGTTCGTATAAGAAATATTTATAGGTATATTTTAGTATACTTACTCTGGGATGCGCTGTATCAATATGGGCAAGTTGATCATGTCTTTGTGCAACAACACAAGATATCTTCACATACACGTAGACCATTACTACCATGGGGATAAAAAATGAACCCATAGCAGAGAAAATCACGTATCCGGTATTTTTGTTGTATCTGCAGGTTTTCCCTTCATGTTTACCTTGCTCATACCTATGAATAAAATTTTCGGTTTATTGATTATCGGGGTATCTAAGAATTGTTTGATGAAAATTATGTTAAAAAATATGTTTAAGATTCAATATGCGGCAATTAATATTTTAATTCCAATAAGTTGTCAATTTATCAATAAAGATTTTCTTTAACATCAGTTAAAATAAACATGATATTATAATAACGTTATTATAAAATTTGACTGATTTAACAGATAAACTATTAATAGCTTCATGTTAAAAAAAGTATTACAAAGGAAACCGAATCTGCTCTTGAAGCAATTGCTATAATTAGAAATGGTTATTCTTAAATATATAAACATACACATAATTTACGATGTTTTAGTATATGACAAAAGATTGTTTTAATACGTTCTTCTAAGAAACTAAGATGCCTACTACTACTAGAAAAAATGCTTTGCATCATTAGATTATTCACAGTATATTGTTTTAATATTTAATACGAAGGTGTGTCTGAAACGCAAGAAAAACTAAGATTGTTTTTGTTTTAACATTTAATCCAAAAAACAGGTACATTCAATTTTCGTTTAAAATTTGGATAGACACATTAAGGTAGTTAAACCGAAAATCATTTTTTAAATATAAGAATTTTCGGTTAACAATTACTCCAGACTCATTTTCTTATTGTGTTAATTACTACTTACCATCCAAAAATTGGAGGGCAGGATATTAAAATTGAACTTATCCATACTACTAAGATCATCCCAAAAGCAAGCCGTTTGGATCTTCTATTTCTGGAATACCTAAGTGGCTGAGTAACTGCTAAATATCTGTCTACACTAATGGCACATAAACTGAGGATGGAAGCAGTACAAAGCAAAACATCTAGTGATATCCATATATCGCAAAGGACCCATCCCAATTCCCAAACTCCTAAAATAGGAAAAAACGATTCAAAGGTTTGTAAATAAACTTTTATTTTTAAATTTTAAAATTGTATCATATAGTTTGTATAACTTTTTCAAGTGCAAAACTGTCTTTTTGGTATAATACATTCATAATTAAGTAATTGACGTATACAGGATTTAAGAATATCCACTAATAGACCAGTCTGTATCTGTCGAAATGCAGACCATAATCGACATTTTCCATAGGACGCCATTATTTTTGCTGGAATTTCTTTAGGATGTGCCCAATAAAAATAATTACAATATACGCCAGTCGTAAGCCCTGTGCTAAATTTTTTATTTAACAAAATCTGAAAAAAACTCTAATTTTTTCTTTTTTTGCTCCTAGAAAAAAAAGTTATAACAAGTTAAAAGTTGCATTATTTAATTTTACGTAATATTTCGTTAGTTAGAAATTGAAAATATAATGTTTATTGTTGGAAAAATAGCAATAATTGGGAAAAAATTACAAAAAAATGAAGTTTATCCTTAAATTGTTTTTCGATCCTCTAAACATAACTTACAACCTCCACATTCTGTCTAGACAAAATTTTAATATGATTAAAACGTGTGCTAAATTTCGTTAAGATCGGTAAAATAGTTTTTGCATAATAATGTTGCAATTCAGCCTACTGGAAAAAAAAATCGAAAATTTAAATTTCATACTAGGTCCTAAATAAGAATCTCGGATAGTTGCCAATTTTTTTACATAAAATATAAAAGAAGGCTGAAACTTTCAAATGCTTTATGTAAAATTGAAATCGGTCCACTAAGAAAGCCCAGAATATTTTGTAAACCTTTAAACAATAATTTATAGTCTTATAAACAATTTGAATAACTTTACGAGCGTAGAAACAAATTAATTTCAAAATTTAACAACCTGAGATAATTTTTAGTGCGCGATATGATTTTGAACTTGCTGATTCACATTTCAAGTGAATTTCCCCCATCACCGCCCTGTTTTTTTTTATGGATGTTGCCATGAAGCGCATTAGGTAATTTTTTTAAATAAAAAGTACTTGACAAGACGAGGGTATCTGTTTAAAACCGAGTCCTCTATCACTTATGGTTACACGACAAATTAATGCCAAGTTTGACCATCAATATCTTGGCAACCAGTAAGCCGAATGTATCTTTTTTTAACAGACACTTTGTTCAAGAACTTGAATTTGTAAATAGATATTTTAACATTTTTTCATATTTCAGGTTTTAGTTAAGTGTCACATTAGATAAGTATTTTGTTAAAGTGTTTGTTTAAGATTGTATTTTCATAATTCGAGTGTGACGGGCTATAGAGACCCTTAGGTCTTGAGCGAGTTATGACATCCATTATTCATTCAACGTTTTAATACCACATGTTTTTTTGGTTCCTTTGTAATAAATTCTCTTAAACTTAAGAATAGTTTTAGGTAGAAACAGATCTATTCCCTTCGGTGTCGGCACACTTCGCCAGATTTTTTAGGTACGATTTTGATGCGGCAACGTTGCCCGGCGAAGGTGGTACCCAGTTACATAGTAGAGTTGCGCACACAATGTAATATTCAAGAGAAGGGGTATGCTGAATGCACCCTTCTTGATGCACCCCCTTTATGAATATAGGAATGCAGGTTTGGAATTAACAAAATTGAAATGTTTTAAGATTTGAAAGAAAACTTTGTCTAAATGTTTTGTTTTGTTTATATCATATTGAAGAAATTTTTTTTCTTCTTATATTTAAAGTTTAATTGTAAAATTAATAAAAAATAAAAAAATTTAAAAAATTCTAAAATTGGAAAGTTGGTATAATATAAAAATAACAAATTGAAGAGCGTATAGTTATTTTTGTAAATATTAAAATATAAAACATACTTATACATTTATTGCAATGTATACTCGGTGGAAATTGTGAGGTAGGTAATAAAAAAATAAATTGTACCAAGCATATCGAGTGGGGTATCAAAATGAAGGATTTTAAACACAAATTCTAAATATGTATATAACTTTTAGTTTTAATATTAAATAGAACGATAAAAAACACATAAATATTTTAAAAATCCGTCACAGATGTCCTGTAGCACCATTAGCAAATTAATGATTTCTCATGAACTCTTTAGCGAGTTTAGAATAAGCACTCTAAACTAAAAAGACATTCGGTTGATTAGAGTTTTGAAAGAATTAAAATTAATAAAACCTACATACAATACATAAAGAGATTCACATGTAAAATCAAGATATTAACTAAAATTGCGATTAAATGGCGTTATTAATCTGTTAAAAAAACATAATTACGTAACTCACCTATTAAAATAGGGTTATTTTACTTCGTTAATCGTGATACCCTAGCTGGTAGTCGGGTAAAAACAATTTCCTCGTTGCTAACTGCAATAATGGGGTAAGTTCTGACCACGATTTGCTGTCTAAACGGTTTTAAAATACCAGTCTCCCTACTGTCTGCTTTATGGGTTCCTACCCTTCATAAGGAACAAAAGGACCATAAGAATCGAATAATTACAGGAATAAAGAAACGTGTACTCACCAACAGAAGATTTTATTAAATATCCGGTCGCAGTGCCGTATTTTCTACCGAATTCACCAAAATACAGGAAAATCTCTCCAACAATATTCGATAGAAACAACCGAGGTTTGATTTCGTAAATCCAAACTAAATTGTCCCCGATGAACAGGGATTACAAATCAACCCCTCAAAAATCTTCTCGCTGACACCTTTTCAACTCAAAAGCTGGTAAATGAAAAGGAGGAATCTTCGCACCTATCCTTTACATTTGACAAATTTGACACACTTCCCAAAATAAAAGATGGCCTCTACTACTATAGGGACAATAACCGTAGACTTTTTTCAGCCAACAATTCACGAACAAACAGTGGTCATTTGATACGACTAATCTTATTATTTATATAGGTAACAACAAAACTCCCAACATTACTTAATTTCCCCATTTATTTTCGATCTTATTATGCAATTAAAAATTCCACGAAACAGCTGGCCGTAAAACACAGTAATAATAGCTATCGACAAAAAGAGAGAGGTGATACCTCAGTCAGATGAAAGATAAGTTTGACAATAAATTTCAGAAAATCAACAATTCATAACCTGAATTAAATATAATTCACTTACAAAACAATATTAGCAACATTAGGCATAATTTATGGCCAGAATATATTTGACGATTATCTATAAACGAACTTAAATCAATCGATTTCTTACTTGAATAAACACTACAATGATAACAAATTAAGGTAAGCAATTTAGTTATTTACTATAGTAAATTTTGACCCGTGACAACATCCCCTCCCCTAAGAAAGGAGAAAATCTACCGAAGATTTTCGACGATAACTCAATAAGTGCTAAATAAGCCAACAATCACGATGAAAGGGACAACAAGCCAAAACAATAGCTAACGACAAATTGCTGTAGCAACCAAATAAATGGAACGCCATATTCGCACTCCTAACTCGTAAAGAATACCAGCCCACAACACAACAAAACCAAAGAAAGAAAGAAAAACAAAGTTTCGAGTAATACTCGGGAGCAAGCACCCAGTGCGTTGAAGTACGACCAGACTGAAACGACATTGGTCCTTCCGTTTCGGAGGACTGTATTCGAAGTCCGCTTAGGTAAGCGGAAGCAGTGCACACTTCCAGGGGCGACCTCGCGAAAGATGTTAAACGCGCCATGGTTCCACACCCCTGGACCTCACACCTTACAGTGTACAAAGCCATTTCACCCAGCAGCCAACGAACACAATCCACACCCACTTCTAGATCCCCGCCGGTGACTAACAAAAGGGACAAGTTATGGTATCAAAGGTTCCGGTACTGCCGAGACTTCCACGGGAGGCCATGCAAGGTCATCTGACTCCGGCAGCAGTAGTGAACCCCCGCATAGTGACAGTTTTCCCTCGGGTCCCTGCCGGCGAGCAATCCACCTCCCACTGACGGAGCGTAAACATAAGCAATGCAGTTCCACTAAAGGCGACACCCCGTGCAGCCCCAGCACCCACCGGAGCCTAAGGCCGTACTGCAAAGAAACACGGAGGGACATTTTGTGCCGAAGCCCGGGACCTGAAGGGACCCAGAGTGATAAAGTTCACCCCAGACTAATAACCACAAAAAAAAAGAAACCCCCCAACTAACATAATTCCCTAGCAACCTAGGGACTAACAAAATAAACCGTCCTAACGTACTCCTAGTACAATACCGCAAAAGTACATTTTGGAACCACCTAAACTGGACCAATATCCACAACTACAAACTACAAACCCACAACAACATTACCACTAAACTATAAACTCAGAGGGTACAAAATGCAGGTACAGTAAGCCTAATCCTCGCTCCAGACACAAATAGGGTAACACAATAATTAACAAGGAAAAAAAAATAATCTTGGAGGGAGGAAAGCGACGAAAGCATACTAGAAAATGCTGATGGAAGCAACATGATACAATTACTGATGGAAGTAACGTAAGATAATACAGATTCGGGAACTAGAGACAAGGTAAAATGAAGAACAGATAACAGAAAGTCCCGAATCCTGTAGTGTTAAGGTTGGAGGACTTTTACCTACCCCGCCTGGAATATCCTCGGGTGGTGAAATTCTTAGGCCTCCAGCCACAAGGCGCGAAAGAGTCAACGATGGGTATGTTGAACAAGGGTGAATCCAAATAACGAAAGATACCATAAGTTTACAAAACCTAAGTTCCTACCAATCAGACTAAAAATTTCCTCAATAAATCCCACAATGTGTTTTTTTTTTCCACCGGACACTCAACAACCAATGGCCCGGTCGGAAAATCAAAGGTTTGGCCTCGAAATCCACAAAATGTGTCGTAGAACCACTACGAATGAAGCCAAAACCATAAGGTCATTCTAAAGCCAACCAAGCAGGAAAACGATGTAACAAAATATAGATAAGGTAAAGATAAGTTTACTAAGGTAGAACGAAATTTGGATCCAGAGAGTGTTAAGGTTAGGGGACTTTTACCCGCTCCGCCTGGAATATCCTCGGGTGGTGAAATTCTTAGGCCTCCAGCCACAAGGCCAAAACAAGAAATCAACGATGGAATAGTTGAAAAGGTTGGATTCAAGTGACGATAGGTAAGATGGAATAACAATAAGACAACCAAGGTATGACGGAACTTGAATTCAAAAAGTGTTTAGGTTAGGGGACTTTTACCCACTCCGCCTGGAATATCCTCGGGTGGTGAAATTCTTAGGCCTCCAGCCACAAGGCCAACAAAAACAAGTTCCTACCAATCAGACTGAAAATTTCCTCAATAAATCCCACAATGTGTTTTTTTTCCACCGGACACTCAACAACCAATGGCCCGGTCGGAAAATCAAAGGTTTGGCCTCGAAATCCACAAAATGTGTCGTAGAACCACTACGAATGAAG
Organism: Altica lythri; assembly: GCA_964028335.1. NCBI lineage: Eukaryota > Metazoa > Arthropoda > Insecta > Coleoptera > Chrysomelidae > Altica > Altica lythri. The sequence continues at coordinate 33,060,902 of OZ034804.1, read as the reverse complement.
CCAAAACCATAAGGTCATTCTAAAGCCAACCAAGCAGGAAAACGATGTAACAAAATATAGATAAGGTAAAGATAAGTTTACTAAGGTAGAACGAAATTTGGATCCAGAAAGTGTTAAGGTTAGGGGACTTTTACCCGCTCCGCCTGGAATATCCTCGGGTGGTGAAATTCTTAGGCCTCCAGCCACAAGGCCAAAACAAGAAATCAACGATGGAATTGTTGAAAAGGTTGGATTCAAGTGACGATAGGTAAGATGGAATAACAATAAGACAACCAAGGTATGACGGAACTTGAATTCAAAAAGTGTTTAGGTTAGGGGACTTTTACCCACTCCGCCTGGAATATCCTCGGGTGGTGAAATTCTTAGGCCTCCAGCCACAAGGCCAACAAAAACAAGTTCCTACCAATCAGACTGAAAATTTCCTCAATAAATCCCACAATGTGTTTTTTTTTCCACCGGACACTCAACAACCAATGGCCCGGTCGGAAAATCAAAGGTTTGGCCTCGAAATCCACAAAATGTGTCGTAGAACCACTACGAATGAAGCCAAAACCATAAGGTCATTCTAAAGCCAACCAAGCAGGAAAACGATGTAACAAAATATAGATAAGGTAAAGATAAGTTTACTAAGGTAGAACGAAATTTGGATCCAGAAAGTGTTAAGGTTAGGGGACTTTTACCCGCTCCGCCTGGAATATCCTCGGGTGGTGAAATTCTTAGGCCTCCAGCCACAAGGCCAAAACAAGAAATCAACGATGGAATTGTTGAAAAGGTTGGATTCAAGTGACGATAGGTAAGATGGAATAACAATAAGACAACCAAGGTATGACGGAACTTGAATTCAAAAAGTGTTTAGGTTAGGGGACTTTTACCCACTCCGCCTGGAATATCCTCGGGTGGTGAAATTCTTAGGCCTCCAGCCACAAGGCCAACAAAAACAAGAAATCAACGATGGAATTGTTGAAAAGGTTGGATTCAAGTGACGATAGGTAAGATGGAATAACAATAAGACAACCCAAGGTATGACGGAACTTGAATCCAAAAAGTGTTTAGGTTAGGGGACTTTTACCCACTTCGCCTGGAATATCCTCGGGTGGTGAAATTCTTAAGCCTCCAGCCACAAGGCCAAAAGAGAAACCAACGATGGAATTGTTGAAAAGGTTGGATTCAAGTGACGATAGGTAAGATGGAATAACAATAAGACAACCCAAGGTATAACGGAACTTGAATCCAAAAGGTGTTTAGGTTAGGGGACTTTTACCCACTCCACCTGGAATATCCTCGGGTGGTGAAATTCTTAGGCCTCCAGCCACAAGGCCAGACAAAAAAAAAGAAAACATCAAGAAGATACAACAATAAAAGAGTAAAATAACGTACAACAAAATTCAAAGACAAACAGGTACTGAACTCGCAACGTGTGAGTTATGACACAGCAAAGATAACTATATAAAATATCACAGTCGAGATAAGGTAAATTACAATAAGCTGAAAGATACGATAAATCACACCAAACAAAATCCATCATAAAACTCACACAACGTAACGAATTCAACAATAAACGAATGAGACTACTACCAAGCCTTCCAACAAACAGACAACAAACTTGAGGTTCAGTACAAATTAGCAACGATGAATAATAATAAACAAACTTACTAAAGATATTAAAATCCATACTCTATATAAATTGTTTCACGATTGGTGTGATCAAAAGTCAATAACGCAAATGATTAAAAATATTAAAAAAAAAATACAGTTACTACTTAGCTCACTTTATATATATTTTAGGATTACTTAAAAATCTACTCACAATTAACTAAACAATCGCCCAATTAAACAAATATAGGCCCCCTACATAGCATTTACCAAAAATTACAACTACCGGGATTTTAAATCCACCCAAAACAAAATTACGTCCCAAATTACAAAATTGGCACAATAATAAAAATTAGCCCCAATAAACATTATGGCCCCAATTAACAAAATGGCCCCAATTAACAAAATCTTCCCCACGTTGGGCGCCAAAAATTTGCCACGTATTTTAATGAATTCAAAAACAAAACCAAATCCAGAAAAATAAATAAATTAATCAATTGAAATTCGACTCCAGCTGAGTTCGGTGGTGGTTTCTCTACTGGCAAATTATGCCCAGCTCAGCCGTAGAGGGTAAGTGCCCAAAATAAAGTGAGTGCGCCACCGATTTAGTACGGTTAAAATCGGAAACCCCTGATGTTCCAGGCACCACTTCACCCACTGGAGATAATTAAATAAATTCAAAAATGTTTAATCAGTATTACTTGAATTGTACCATAAAAATGATGAAGTGAGCTAAATAAAACAGAATATCAACTAGACCCTTCTTCAATAAAAGTAAAAGGATTTACACCAATGTCAAACCTTACTCTTGACAACGTTATCGATATAAAAAAAAATAAGAAATAAATATAAGAACTATATAAAAAGAATTATCTAAGATGTGTGATCACACGCAATACAAAGGGAAAATAAATAAATTTTAACCAACTAAGTTACAACTTAAACTAATTAGGCTTATCTGTTAGTCTAAATAAGTTTCCGCAGTCCTTGGACTTATGCCTGTATCTAGGACTTATGCCTGTATCTAGGACTTATGCCTGTATCTAGGACCCTAAAATCGTAATTTAAAATTAACGATGGCTTAAACAGATTTTAATGACTCCTTGAATTAGTTTGACTTAATAACTTTAATACAATTTGAACACATTAACTTAAATTTATACTACAATGAAAGAACAAAGTGAATTTAAATGAATAATACAACATTTAGCAATTGACTTCTCTGAATTTACATTTAATGAGCAAAACTAATGATTTTAAATGTACTCAACGAACCTAAATTTGACTTGCTAGTCACAACAAAATTATAACGATAAATTAAATCAAAATTAAATATAAAATTAATTATAGAAAAAAAAATAAGCAAAAAGGAGTCTAGTTTCACATTAATAAAACCTATATACAATACATAAAGAGATTCACATGTAAAATCAAGATATTAACTAAAATTGCGATTAAATGGCGTTATTAATCTGTTAAAAAAACATAATTACGTAACTCACCTATTAAAATAGGGTTATTTTACTTCGTTAATCGGGATACCCTAGCTGGTAGTGGGGTAAAAACAATTTCCTCGTTGCTAACTGCAATAATGGGGTAAGTTCTGACCACGATTTGCTGTCTAAACGGTTTTAAAATACCAGTCTTCCCTACTGTCTGCTTTATGGGTTCCTACCCTTCATAAGGAACAAAAGGACCATAAGAATCGAATAATTACAGGAATAAAGAAACGTGTACTCACCAACAGAAGATTTTATGAAATATCCGGTCGCAGTGCCGTATTTTCTACCGAATTCACCAAAATACAGGAAAATCTCTCCAACAATATTCGATAGAAACAACCGAGGTTTGATTTCGTAAATCCAAACTAAATTGTCCCCGATGAACAGGGATTACAAATCAACCCCTCAAAAATCTTCTCGCTGACACCTTTTCAACTCAAAAGCTGGTAAATGAAAAGGAGGAATCTTCGCACCTATCCTTCACATTTGACAAATTTGACACACTTCCCAAAATAAAAGCCAACAATTCACGAACAAACAGTGGTCATTTGATACGACTAATTTTATTATTTATATAGGTAACAACAAAAATCCCAACATTACTTAATTTCCCCATTTATTTTCGATCTTATTATGCAATTAAAAATTCCACGAAACAGCTGGCCGTAAAACACAGTAATAATAGCTATCGACAAAAAGAGAGAGGTGATACCTCAGTCAGATGAAAGATAAGTTTGACAATAAATTTCAGAAAATCAACAATTCATAACCTGAATTAAATATAATTCACTTACAAAACAATATTAGCAACATTAGGCATAATTTATGGCCAGAATATATTTGACGATTATCTATAAACGAACTTAAATCAACCGATTTCTTACTTGAATAAACACTACAATGATAACAAATTAGGGTAAGCAATTTAGTTATTTACTATAGTAAATTTTGACCCGTGACAATTATCACAAATATTATTATAAAAAGAGTAACGTCATAGGTACAACCCTGTACCCTTCTCACTTTTTCTACGCCGCCTCGCTCCACCCTTATGTGCGACGTTGCCGTACTTATCAGGAGTTCTCCTTCTATGTACTTCTTTGTCACACAAAATCTGGCGAAGTGTGCCGGATTCGGTCCTTCAGGGTCATTTTGTTTAGTAGGTAATCACTCACCAGACATTAACGAACGAACATCTGTCGTCTATTTCTAAAACATGGTAAAACTATTGTAATCAATTATTATTTTTTCAATAAATCAGTATATCAGAAGTGTGCATTACAATTTAATACAGCGAATTATCCTTTGATAAGACGCAAAACACACTTCTTTTGATGTTTTTTACGTGTATAAATTTTGAAATTAATATGTTTAAAGCTCGTAAAGTTATTCAAAATGTTTGAAAAGCTAAAAAATGTTTAAAAGTTTAACCAAATATTTAGGCTCTCCTAGTGGATTGGTTTAATTTTACAAAAAGCGTTTGAAAGTTTGACCCTTCTTTTGTATGTAAAAAATTTGGCGACTATCTGAGAGCCTTATTTAGGGCCTAGTATGAATTTGAAAATTTGCGATTTTTTTTCTAGTACATTTTTCCAATAATTCACATCAGTGTTGAGTATTTCCCTTTCATTTAGATGCATGACAGATGCATTTATATGTGGCAAAATATTATTTTTTCAAACACTTGACTTAAGTTGATGCCACATATGTTGGATTGGGTTAAATACGCAGTAATATGGAGAAAGTCTTAAAATTGTTTGACCCATATTTTCGGCATAATTATCACAAAAGTATTGTTTTTCAACGCGAAACTTTTTAAAATCCTTCTTTTACCTTAAGGCCCAATTGTCTATCAGTGACGTTAATGCAAGTGCAATCAATGAGGGGTTCGAATGAATGCTAGTTGCCATGTTTAACTTAGAAAGACTTACTATCTTTGTCTTATAACGCGCAATAGAAAGAGATAGGTACTTTTAAGAAAAATGTCAACACTGGAAAACATTATTAAGTGCGCTAGTGTCGCTTGACATTTTTCATTTGGATTCAATGACAATTATACACACTCTAAAGTTAGAAAAGAACACTTTTATAACAATATTAAACTAATTTTTTGTACAAACTGAACATACAAACGCAGTGCCGAGCCGACCCCTACCAGCGCCGTCGGGCAAAACTTACGAAGACATTTAATTACAGCCATAAATATAAAATTTCTGATTTTTCTAAATCAGTATGTCATGCAACTACTTTAAAAAATAAAACAAAAATTAACGATTGACTTAAATTTGTGCACTTTTTATAATTATTAAAATGAGCAGTACTTTTTTCGTGTTTACTGCAAGATTCCGCCAAATGTTTCCAATCGTTTGTTCCGTTGCATAAAAAACCGCATTTTTTTATTTAGAATAAAGCAACCACTCTCTATGAAACTTTTCACCATTTCTTAAATGTCTTTTATAATAACAATCCGAAAATTTTCGTCCCGAAGAATCACGCGGAAAATTATAATTTTTTACTTGCGTAATCGGGGTTTCTATTAAATATTCAACCATGTTTGAAGTCAAAACTTTTGGCCAAAATCCTGGGTCATCTTTGGGAAAAGCTGGTGCTGGTGTTGATCTTTCTTTTGGTGGCGGCGCCGGCGGTGCATCAAGCGCAGGACCAGGCAATTCTTTAGGCGCATCATATTAAAATACAAACACACAAATGAGTAAATACCGCCCACTATAGGTACCAAATGCATTTTAAATGCATTGATATATTTATTTAAAATTTAAATAAAATGCTGAATTTTTTATAGCTTTTAAAAATATATACATATCTTTAAAAAAAGCACACACCACTGGACACGTTTTTTAATTCCTCACTTTCGTAAATTTCTTCCTCGACACCTAGCGATTGTTTTGATGTGGACGGTGCCGAAGACACAAAATAATGCTGTATTTTTGCATGTGGCATTCTTATTACGCTCTTCTTCTCGTTTGCGTTTTTTTATTAAATTCTGGTAGCCAGACAATTTCTTTTTTTTATCACTCATCACAATATTCACAAATTATTAAGTATCGCAAAAACACAAATACTAAAACAACTCTCGATATTGCACCATGCACTCACTTTCGATAACTGAGAATTCTTTTTGGTCATCTGCTCGCTAAACTTGCATTTGTTTTGCATTTTGTCAGTATTTATAAAATGTTCTATTGGGCTTTATTTTATTGAAGGGCAATAACGCTTTGCTCCATGCCACTCACTACTCACTTTCGATAACTGATAATTCTTTTTTCTACATGCATGCGTAAAACAACACAAACAACAAAGTTTTTCCCGCACGCATTTTTATTTTATTAATTAGAGATGTTTTCCGATAACCTTTTTGACAAATTATTGTATTATTATCTTTATCTTGTTGGACTACATACAAATAGTAAAAAAAAATTAAGATTATTTTACATGAAAATAGGGATTTTTAAAATGTTTGTTTTTAAAATTTTTTTAAAAAAATCATAATTTATTAAATCACCCCTGTAAACCTTACTCAAAGCAATAACAAACTCACCTGTTTAAGTAGGGTTGCTATAGCTACAGTCGTGTATTTATTGACACTATGAAAGATTTAATTGTCACAATCGCATCTTTTCAAATATCTAAATAATTTTCGAGGTGATTTTGCTTGTAGAAAAAATATTGATCCTAACTCTTGCGGAAATTAACTTTCCCGCACTTAACTGCTTGCCCGAACTCCGCTTCGCGTCGTTCGGGCATCGGCAGTTCGCGTGCGGGAAAGTATAACTTTCCGCACTTGTTAGGATAATAACTATTTGTTCATCTGCTCGTCATCTGCTCGGTAAACTCAAAAATTTGTTTTGCATTTTGTCAGTATTTATAAAATGTTTTTTTGGGCTTTATTTTATTGAAGGGCGATAACGCTTTGAAAGATAGCCTTTGAATAATTTCTATGATATCATTAAAATGTATTTAGCGCATTTGCATTCATCTAAATTCCAAAATACTGACAACCTGCTGAGATGAAAAATTGTAAAAATGATAGGGGGTTGCTAAATTTATTTTTTATGTAATTTAATAATTGAGTTTAAAATTGCAGTCACAAAAAAAATCTAAAACGTAAAAACATTTTTTTTGCTACCACATTTGTAGCTTTTATCCGGTCTAAAATCTGAGAGCAGCGCCTTTATCACCTCAGCGCCGTCGGGCGCCGCCCGACTTGCCCATATGGACGGCTCGGCACTGTACAAACGACTTAACAACCAATTCAATCAAAGGCAGATCTTTAATTGTTAGTTTATCATCGTACAACTCTCTACAAATTAAAAAAGAATTAATGGTAACTAAGAGGTAGAAATTTATATAAATTCCAAGTATAATTTGTTAATAGTCCAATTAAGTTAAACGTTCACTAAAAGCTGTTAAAATGTTTCTAAATTTTATTCTTTTTTCCAAACTCAAATTGTTTTCCAGTGTTCCGCAAAACTTATTAATTTCCACGTTTATAAGATGAGTTAATTATGTAGTTAGCTTGTTAACATTAAGCTTTACCTACAGTTGACTCGCCTATAAGCCGGTCATGGCAACATGTGTTACTGTGATAATGCCACAACAATAAAATATTTAAAAGGGATTATTATGACTTATACAATGAGATACAATATTTGTGAATATACTTTACTAAAATCTACTTTCAATAAGAGGAGTCGTGAACCGAACAGGAGATGAGAAGATACGAGGAGAGGAGAGTATGTAATGAAGAGAAGAGAAAAGAAATAGCTTTGATAAGAAGTACTAATTCGTGTGGTTTTGAGAAGCAGATTAGTTCCAATGAGAAGGGGCTCTGATCTGAGTGCGATTATGTGGAAAAATCTATAACGTTCAATTAAGAAATGAAGTGATTTTATTAATAGTGTTGTAGAAATGATGCAAAAACTAATAAAACTTTATCTTAAAATTATCGCATGTGACACATACAAGTTGTTTGTTTGTTATTTTTCTAAGCAAAACTTTGTAAAAAGATAGAGTGGCAAGTTTTTAAAGTTTTGCAACTTTCTAAAGGAAGAATAGAAATGCATTACTTATAATGCATCCAATCTAATGAAACTTCTTATTTCAAGATTATTTTTAGTATGTGTTATATTTAAAATCAAGCAGAATTACTCAGTTTTTATAATCATATATAATCATCTAACTAATCTAACATATAATTTTATATTTTATATTCTATCTCGCAAAAATGGTTTGCTGCTGTTGATAAAAAAATTAAAGCTGTGATTAAATCATCTCAAAAAAGGCATGCTGAAAAAATTGATATCTTTTTATTATAAAAAGTTCAGTTAATGATAATAATTACAGGAATATTAATAATAATTGTTATATCTTATGTTATTAGTTTGACTTCTACTGTAGGTATAATAGAATTAATATTAGTGTTGTTTGTATAGAAAAAAATATTGTTCTCTAATTTATAAAAATCGGATTCGTATCCATTAAGTTTGTTGTCATATCTACTCTTTAGTCAGTTGCTTCTTTCAGAATTCTTTTGCAGTATGGTCGAGCATTATCGTCCATAAAAATATTTTTTTTTTGTCCTGGTCTTCTTTATACCTTCCATAATCTGGACTCTACTGCGATGATAAAAACCAATCTATGTGCTTTCTAAAAGTCTTCATCTAGATCTTAAATCAGCAGCTAGTCTTCGACAAAATAAAAGTTCCGAAATCAACCATTCAAAAGTTCATCTAAAAGTTGTTTTTGTTGGAAGTGTTTCTCTTGTGTGGTATTTTTTTATTCTGTATTATTTTTTTAATATCACGGTCCATCTTTTATTCTTTAAGTTTAAACTAAAAAAAGTCAACCAGCAACAAGTCTCTGTAAACCCAAAAAATCGTAAGAACTTTCCCGGCAGAAAGACGGGTATTGGCTTTCCGAAGAGTTGATTATCCGGATTTTTGCCATGCTACATCTGCCTGTTTTGACTCCGGGGTGTAATGATGCATCCTCGACTCACATGGATGAAAATATGCCTTAACAAATCATTTTTCTCTATGCGAAATCATGCCAAATATATTTTACACACGTTTGCTTTCTGATCTCCCGTGAAGAGGCGAAGGGCCGACACTTTTTGATTATTGAAATCATTTGAAATGATCTACAATTTTCTATATAAAAAGGTAGCAATCTTCTTTAATTATTTGTGCTTGTTAGTGAATCTCGACGTTTTTTTCGTACCAGACGTAGATTTGAAACCATTTTTTTCAGCGAACTCTACAGTTAGTTAGCTCAAAACTTCATCATGTGTTATGCACTACCACGAAGAAAATTTATTATTAATCATTTCCAAAGACATGGGCATTTCTTGCTTATGCTATATCACGGTCTAACAAACAACCAATCTGCTCTAGATAGCTGAATTGCTTTACTCTTCTCCAATTTTCATCCCCATCTAACATATTTCAAGACGACACATTATTTACTTCAGCTAGGGAGCGTAGGGTATGGACACAACGGGGAACGTCGACCCTAGACCATAGCATAATACCCTGGACCTTTGCTCTGACCCACGCGCACTCGTGGTCACATCGAGGCTTGGAGCACCGCACTTTTGCGCCAGTTAAAGCGTGAACGATCCTCTATAAACATGGATTTTTCGACATCCTCTTCTTCGGACGAGGAAGATATTATTTTGAATTCAAGTGCTAAAAAGTGGTATCTATATAAATGATCTCAAAAGACGAAAGTGCATCCCTTAAACAAAAAACGTATGTTGTATGGAAAATTTCATCATCTATATCAAGATCCGGATCGTTTTTTTGACTGCATGAGAATAAAAAAAGAAACTTTTGATTATATTTTAAAAGAGTAGGTACGCTGGTCGAGGGTCAAAAAAATACTAAGCTCAGTTTTTACCCTAGCACCAAGTATCAGACCTTAGCTCCAATCTATGTGCGGAGCGATGGACGGTGCTTCGACGTAACCACATAGATCTAATATTATGTGTTTATTTTTATTGGTGAGCGGAGCTATGGTGCGATGCTATGGTCGGAGCGATGGTCGGCGCTCCGTTGTGGCCGCACACTTTAGAGATAAAAGTCTGGTTGATATTGATTAACCCTCGATTAAATTTATGAAAATATAGTATTATGAGACTTAAATTTATGTTTATATTATCGTTTTATTGTAGTTTTAAAGTTGTTACAGTTAATAGTATGTGTCCAAACAGGTTTAATAATAAATAACTAATAAAAATGTGTACTAGAAAAGAATAAAGTTATTAAGTTTTTTCACACTGTAATGATAAAAACACGTGTAAGAAAATCTATTATTTTCTTTGTTAATCTATATATTATGTTATTTCATAAGCAAAAAAAGGATTAACTCTGCTAAGATGGTTTGAGACAATGAGATTTATGAGATCCATGAGAACAAGCTCGTATGTTTTTTCATCTTTAATATCTCCTAAATTTGTAATTATTCTTACTTACCAATAAGCGAATAGGCTACAGCGGGGGGCATAACGCATATTCCAACTAACCAATCAGCCACCGCCAAAGACATTACGAAGCAATTCGTCACAGTCCTTAGTCTTCTGGTGGTTATAACAGCCAAGATGACGAGGGTATTTCCAATTAGTACGATAAGAATTACGATAGTAAGTAAAATAGCTAGTGCGACGTGTTGAATGTAGTTGTCGTTGATGTGATGCGAGGGTGCGACAGAGCCCACTTCGCCGATGATGGTCGTTGAGAAGTTTGGAGAGATCGTGAAGCCTGCCGTCGAAGTATCGTTTGACATTCCTTGTCATTTCTGAAACAAACATTTTTTCATTAATAAAATAAGGTTCAAAACAGTTTTTGGTGAGGTCTTAATACTGTCTCAAAGAACTGATTTTTTACTGTAGAGATCATTTCGAGAACATGTTATACGTTTATCTATGGTTGCTAAAATTCAATTAAAATTAACAAACAAATAGCCTTTCTAAAAATTGTAAAATAAAACAAACACTTAAATTAAAAATTAAAAATGTAGAAGAAAAAAGATTCCTAATTGTCGCGTTTAATCTTTTGTTATTTGGACTGTGAGTTAGTTATAAATGTACCCATAGTTTTTAGATTAACTAAGAAATTCTCTGTGTACCAAATTATATAACACATTCTTCCTTTAATATATGATATAGAATTGTTTGTAAGAAAAACAGTTCTCTTTCAGATCTACTCCAACTATTTTTAGTTTATTACAATCATAACCAAAAAAACTTTAAGGGAGAACTGTAATCTCTAATACTTAATTAGGTATTTAGATGGTGTTAAAAGTATTAGTGGCATAAATATCTACAGAATCATAATTTTGGCGTCTATCGACTTTTCGATGAAATGTCTTTGTTGCAATTTGGAAACTTTTTTAGTAATATAACAGGTGCTTCAATTTTAAGAATAAGATTATGGCGGAGGAGGCTAGGTGGGTAAACAGGATTTAAAAATCTGATCGAGAAAGTTAACAACGTAATCATTTTGTACTACAGAAGCTGTATGTATCAAACGAAATTATGTCATGCTTTAGCCGCCCACCGCCCAGCAAAGCGTCCGCTATTGAGTTAGATGGCAACTTTTGTACCTATATTATATTTAATTTAATATTGTAACTATTCATAGATAAAACTTACCTAAATCTATACGGCTTACCCGATTTGGGAGTTTTAGTTATTATGACGCCAACGTAAGGTGGCACAGTTAATATCTCATATATTTAAAAAGAGCAAAACTTATTGACTAATTACTATGACGTCACCATAAGGTGGAGCAGTTAATATATAATATCTCTTAACTGATAAATTACAAAGTACTATATAAAAATAGTAAAAACTGGTAACTAACGGAAAAATATGATAAAAATGACAAATAAAAAAAAAATTAAAAACAAAAAATACAAAAAAAATCGTAAAATTTGAAAAAATTGTAAAAAAACATCAGTGTTAGGCGGTATAAAGTTCGCACTAGCTAGTATATCTATATATATATATATATATATATATATATATATATATATATATATATATATATATATATATATATATATATATATATATATATATATATATATATATATATATATAAATGAATGTTTGTCTGTATGTCTGTATGTACTCAATGAACTCAAAAACTACTAGACTGATTATTATGAAAATTGGTATGTATATGTATTTTTCCACGGAGAAGGTTTGTATGATATGCTCATTGATGCCACTCGCCACCAGGTGGCGCTGCAGACTAGCAACTTCTGTCCCGTTCAATCGATTGTCATGAAAATTGGTATGTATATGTATTTTTCCACGGAGAAGGTTTGTATGATATGCTCATTGATGCCACTCGCCACCAGGTGGCGCTGCAGACTAGCAACTTCTGTCCCGTTCAACCTATTGTCAGGAAAATCAGTATGATGATGTATTTTTAACGGGTAAGATGAATATGATATTCGTATTAATGGAAGTTACCACCAGATGGCGCTTCCATGTGTCAAATTCAATACTGATTAATAGATATCTACACGAATTCGTATAAATATAAGTTCGAAAAATATATTTTTGGTGCGATAAGTAAAACAAGACTATAAACTTTCTTTCCTTCTCTATCTCTTCTTCTCTTTTATTTTTCTTAAATTTATTTTAGTTGCTGGCGTAGCAACGCGCGCCGGGTACAGCTAATACATTTTTATTTTGTGCAATAATTACTACTCCATTTTTCGGGAAATAGAAAATGATGAAATTTCTTATAAAAACATATGTACATCTACAATAGGTATAACCGACTAAGAAATGGGTTTTGGAAAACTTTCATACTTCCACGTAAAATCACCAATCTTTATGGCACCAATTTTAATTTGAAGTACCCTACAGAACTACTAAATTTTTTAGTGCTTGCTTTAAAATAGGTGGAGTTTTCAAAAAACTTTTATTCCTTATTTTAGCCCTTTGAAAGTTGATTTTGATCATCCCTTTTTTATTGAAACCATAGCTTTCTTACGCTTAGACTTGATAAATACGTTAAGAATGATGACAGAACAAACAATAGAGCAGCAATCGTCATTATATCTTGTTTTCATAGATTTTGAGAAAGCCTTCGACTCAGTAAGCCAAGAAAACATATGGATAGCACTTAAAAATAGAGACATTCCGATAAAGGTAATAAACTTAATTAAAGAAGGTTACAGCAACAACACATATGTAGTAAAACACGCAGGTAAATTATCTAAAGAGTTCGATACACATACAGGGGTTAAACAAGGATGCATACTCTCACCACTGTTATTCGCAATACTGTTAGACGACGTAATGAGGAAATGCATAAATAGTAAGAAAAAAAGGATTACAATGGGGTTTAATGGAAAGCCTAGAATATTTAGATTTTGCAGACGATACATGGCTATTATCACAAAATAGCCAACACATGCAAGAGAAGATAAATTCAGCAGAACAGGAGGCCAGCAAAGTTGGTTTAAAAATAAACAAAGAAACGACTAAGTCTATGAACTTCAACACGGAAGAAAATAAACACTTAAAAGTTAATGAAGGAGATATAGAAGAAGTAGAAGAATTAAACTACCTAGGAAGTACTATTACGAAGAATGATGGAGTACTTAAAGATGTCGAAAAAAGGATAAATAAAGCAAGAAGTGTTTTCGTAAGACTAAACAAAATATGGCGTAATAGTACTTTAACAACCCAGACATAAATAAAAGTCTTCAAGTCCATGGTAAAACCAGTTTTACTATATGCTCAGAATCGTGGACAATCACCAAAACAATAGAAAGTAAACTCCAAGTTTTCATCAATAGATGCTTAAGAAGAATCTAAAAGGTATATTGGGCCGAACTTATAAGCAATCAAGAGCTTTGGAAACGATCAGAGGAAGAAGAGATAGGAAAATAAATACGTAAACGAAAGTTCGGATGGCTGGGACACACACTAAGGAAAAATGAAAATGAAATTCCAAAAAAAGTTCTACATTGGAATTCGCAGGGAAGAAGAAAACAAGGACTGCCAAAAGAGACATGGATTAGAAGCACCCAGACAGAAACCAATACGACGTTTAGACAAATGACCTTTATCGCCAAAGACAGACAAAGATGGAGAAATTTTTTAACTACCCTATGCCCACAAGAGGGATAATGGGATACATACATAGCTTTCTTATCGCGTACTGTAGAGCATAAAGAAATCTATTCTCCCCACTTGCTTATTTAGTAAATAATGTAGTATTATTTTAAAATTTTGCCCGAAGATTCCCAAAATTGTATTCTAGACATCAAAATGCGAATGTTTTGCTCCAATTAAGCTACATAGTATAGCCATTAACAATGCTTGTTTGGTATATGTAGTTTCGGCCCATATTCGATAACATATTTTGACAAGGACAACATTCATATAGGACAGTTATAGGACCATCGGTATCGACATGGTGAAAGAGCATCTAGTTTTTCCTAAAAAAATATTTATATTTAACCGAATTGGAATTGTACCGCTATCGAACCCCCAGAGTTTATTAAAAGTGAATAACTTCCAAAAAGAGCATTAGAAAATAAAACAGTAGCTAATTCGTGGCAACCGTGACAAACCAATTTAAAATCAAAACAATTACTGAATAAACTGGAAACCTGCTTATGGCGGATAGTTTTACTATTTCCACAAACTCCGCACAAGAAAAAAACTGCACACAAAAAAAAGGATTGTGAAAGCTAAGCTTTCTATGCTATCTTTGACAGAGGAGTAAGACGAAAAAATATATTTTTTTAAATATATTTTTTTGGATAACCAAATTCATTAAATAAATAAAATAAAATAGTAAAAATAATTCAAATAAATACTATCATGAAATTATATTTTGAATAAAATAATAATATATTGTAATTTAATTTTATTTTATTTTAATAGAAACGTTTTGGTATCAACTTTGCAGCTTATGTCATAAGAGCGAGATGTGTGTATGTACGTATAAGCATAATTACGGGTGACAGATACACCAAGAGAGGGGATAGGTAACAAAGTCATCTCCCGTATGTACGTACGTGCGTATCTACGGGAACACTTTTTTCTTGATTAACTGCATCCGCAAGCCGCTTTTCTCGCTTAGTCGCCAAAGTCCACAAAAAAAATCTTTTTAAAACGCAATATCAAAATGCACATCTTTAGGACGGTTTTCCGATATTGAAAATTAAAGATTATTTCTATTTGTGCCAAAGGCTTTTAAGAAAAATCAATTTATTTGGTCTAAAATGGGACATTCAATATTATGTCAACACAAAACTAAAATCTCTGGCATTATTATTTGTACGATTAAATGGTGTACCTACGAGATGGTTTTAATAGCCTCTCTGAAACTCTTCCAGAGTAAGAGAGAGTCAATGAAATCCAGACAAATATTTTTCAATATATAGGTATACAAGACTTAAAGAATTCCAGAATTTAATTTGAAAATATGGAAACATTACAATGATGTAGCTAAGAACAACTAATTGTTGTAAAGAAGATCATAATGCTTTTCATTTTTCATTTTATTGTAGTCATTCAAGTATACGGATGCTTTTCGATGAATTGAAAAGAGATTTACTATGCGTCTAAGAGTACCTATCATTGGTAAACAACCATGTTAACATTGTTAACCAGCTGTAGCTAACTAAAAAAAAAGTAAAGAAAACTTTACGCGTATTCTGTTTTGTTTAAAAATACCAAGAAACACAGAAAAAAGTTTTTTACTTGTAAAGGATAGTTAACTTACAATAACAATTCTTAATAAACTATATCTTAGTACCTAAAGTATGTTAATAAGACATTTTATATACCTAGTTCCTAATGTTTTTAACTAAAAAATCTTTGTAGTACCTATAATAAAGAATAGTACCTATTTTTCTTTTAAGCTCTTGCATGGACCATTATCTTAACCAGTAGTACCCCTATTTTACTAATACTAATCCTGAAGAACTATAATAATTCTTGTAATTTTAAATATTTAACTTTTGCCCTTTTCGAGATATTCTACAGGAACATGCATAATGGGACACCTGGTTTACAAGAAACAGTTAGTGTACATCTATCTTCTATATATATATAAAAATGAATGTTTGTCTGTATGTATGTATGTCTGCATGTACTCAATGGACTCAAAAACTACTGGACCGATTATTATGAAAATTGGTATGTATATGTATTTGTATGATATGCTCATTGATGCCACTCGCCACCAGGTGGCGCTGCAGAGTAGCAACTTCTGTCCCGTTCAACCGATTGTCATGAAAATTGGTATATATATATATATATATGTATTTTTCCACGGAGAAGGTTTGTATGATATGCTAATTGATGCCACTCGCCACCAGGTGGCGCTGCAGAGTAGCAACTTCTGTCCCGTTCAACCGATTGTCATGAAAATTGGTATGTATATGTATTTTGCCACGGAGAAGGTTTGTATGATATGCTCATTGATGCAGGTGGCGCTGCAGTGTAGCAACTTCTGTCCCATTCAACCTATTGTCATGAAAATTGGTATGTATATGTATTTTTTCACAGAGATGTTTTGTATGATATGCTCATTGACGCCACTCGCCACCAGGTGGCGCTGCAGAGTAGCAACTTCTGTCCCGTTCAACCGATTGTCATGAAAATTGGTATGTATATGTATTTTTCCACGGAAAAGGTTTGTATGATATGCTCATTGATGCCGCTCGCCACCAAGTGGCGCTACAGAGTTGCAACTTCTGCCCCGTTTAACCGATTGTCATGAAAATATCAGTATGATGATGTTTTTTAAATAGGTAAGATGAATATGATATTCGCATTAATGGAAGTTACTACCAGATGGCGCTTCCATGTATCAAATTCAATACTGATTAATAGATATCTATACGAATTCGTATAAATATAAGTTCGAAAAATATATTTTTGGTGCGATAAGTATAACAAAACTATAAACTTTCTTTCCTTCTCTATCTCTTCTTCTTTTTTATTTTTCTTAAATTTATTTTAGTTGTTGGTGTAGCAACGCGCGCCGTGAACAGCTAGTTATTTCTACTAAAAACGCTTTTTTCCTTGTGCCGTTGTATGCAAATGACGTACGTATACTTCTTGTGCGCTTATCTGACTGCACTTTTTTTGGGACAAATTTCCGGTCTGTTTTTTTCGGGAAATATTTTTTTAAAAGTAAATTCATACTCCCAGATTTGCATTCTTCTTTTTCTCTAATCTTTTTTAATTTTATGGTGGTGGCTTTTCGCTTCAATTTTTAATGTTCTATTGGCATGTATTGACAATACTACAGATTATATAATCTGTATTTAAATATTTTATATAGTTTTGTTTTGCCTGTAAAATTCATTATTTTAGTGTAGGATGAGATAGTTTTTGTTATTTGTGCCTTAATTAATAATCAGAAGCCACTGTTTAAATAGAAAAGAAGTATTTAATTAAGTTCTGAACATTATATATAATATTTTGAATTGTATGAAATAAAACTATGCATATAATTTTTAGAAAACATTTTAATTTTACAAGTAACAAACACTGTTGATTTTCCTATTTATTCTAACATTATTTTAGTACAGATATAGTAATAGTACAAAATGTACATTTACAGTACATTTTATAAAGCTTCTCTTCATAACTTCTTTAAAAATAATTAAATGTTTTTAAATAAATAATTATTGTTTATAAACTATCATAAATAAAAAGAAGCCTTTACTTTACAACAACAAATGGTTGAAATTCGTAGTATATTATTTTTTTAATTTTTTATGTTGTTTTGTTTCCACTCTCTTCGGCAATAGAAAGCTAGGGAGCGGTTACTTCGTCCCCTATATTTCACCCACGGTGCCTCCACGGCAAAATCAGATTATATGCTTAATTAGGAATTATCCACAGAAATCTGCTTAAACCAGATTAAGATATCTATTGTCAAAGTTCAGCCAAGTTTAATTCACCGGAACATACCTAAAATTAAAAAAAAAAACTTAAATTTTAATATTTACCAAAAAGTGTGTTTATTACTTTAATATTTTAAATCCCTTTATAAATTTTTTCCCTGTAAACTTCAACTTATTGTAAGTGATTTCCAACCAATATGATATTGAAAAAAACGTAGGCGGTACAGAGACTAACCAACAGAAATGATTTTTTATAATTCACGCTCACAAAGTTTCTATTTCGACACTAAAAACAGTATCGAAATAGATTCATTGTAACACTGTTTTTGGTAACTTTTTGTTTTACACAATTGGTTGCACTGCACTGATTTTCAACGAAAGAGTTCAGGTAGTAAATCAAGAAGTATGATGTAGTAAATTATTAACTACATTATCAGCGTTATTGCTAAATTCGGAATATTTTATACAAATTTGACAAACATTCTAATTTAAAATCATTAAAACTGACAAGTGTCAAAACTGTCAAGATTGCCAACATAAATAAATATTTCGAAAAACTCTCATTTTATTTTTTTTTATACTTTTTAAAGTTCATTATAAAAAATAGTATGTAACACTCGAATTACAATGACGGTTTGCAGTACTCGTTCTTTGCGAAACTCACCGCTTCGCGGTTCGTTTCACAAACTGAACTCGTACTACGAAACCTCTGTCATTGTAACACTTGTATTACAATAAACTATTATAATGTTCCGTATACGTGAATATAGATTTTATATACGTATTCTTCTATCTCCACCACAGTGCAACCGTAGTTATAACTTACTTAATATTAACAGATGGTTAGTTTTGTGGAGCTGATAACCATTGTCATATCCTACATTAATACACTTGAAACGTTGTTGGTGACAGGCACATATAAGGTACATTGCCGATTACCAATTACAAATCTACTAAATTCAGCTAAATATGGAGATGATTGAAAAATGGATCTCTTTTCTCGATCTAATTTAAAAAACCAACTAGCTTAGAATTATTACAAAAGTATTTGTGCAATTTTCGGCGGAAAGAAACTTGCAATTGAAGATTTAAATATACATGATTTTAAAGACAAATTAAATATCCTCAACAGTGTACCGTTCTGGTGATCGCACAAATAACTAAAAATTCTTAATAATTATGCTTAAATAATGGAAGATTTTTACAAAAATTCTTTAAGATTCTAAAAAACGTATTAATAATAAATAGTAATTTAGGTAACATAGCTAGGAACTAATTAATTACGGTACAAGTAAGATGTTTAGAGCCAAGACCATGAAGGAGCCGAGGCTGTAATTTCTATAGTATCCTGTGTCGTATTAATTATTATTATCATCGGAATACAATGTTTTATTTCATACTGTCTTCAAAAAAAAATTGAATTTTATTATTTTATTTGTATGCAGGTTAGCGTGGTTTCGATTCATGTTTAATCGAATATCTTTTGATTTACGTGGTTTGGTGATGCAAAAACGTGATGTAAAAATAAAAATAACAAATTTAATAGTTGGTCATTCAGTGGTAATTTAAAAAAAATTGGAAGAAATCAAGCTAAAATATGCTGAAGCAGTTAATAAATTGGTGCCTAATTTGTATCTCCTTCTGGATCTGGAAATTTGGGGACGGGCGAACTAGTGCTCAGCCAGCACTGAGGCCACATATGGGCCCATTGTGCATCCTTCCGTGTGTGAGAATATTCTCACCTCAGGCTGTCACCAGGCCTATTGATTTAAAATAGGTGATGAGGCTCCCGAGGGGGATCTCCCTGACATCGGCTGGTGTAAGCCAGTACTCAACACGGATCTTCTAATTTCACAAAAAGCAGAGCAATCATACATTATATGCTCTACTGTTTCCTCTTCTTGTTCACAGCCTCTGCATAGTGGCGATTCTGTTAATTTCATCCTAAAGAGATGTTGTCGCAATTGGCAGTGACCTGTTAAGATTCCCACAGCTGTTTGGAGATTCTGTATGGTCAATGCCTTAAATTTTTTTGCTGTTCCATCGCCAGGAGAGTGCTGTTTGATAAGGTTAACTTGGTAGATTGACGAGGGCTAATATATTTGTAGCCCGCAGCTCTCCTTGCTAAATTGTTTGCAATGCGGTTCCCTTTAGAGTTCCCATGTCCTTTGATCCAGCTCAGAGTGACCACGTTATCTGGCTGGCCTCAGTTAGAAATTGGTGTTGACATTCTAGTACTAAACTGGATGTTAAACGTGGTATATTCAGGGTCAGTATTGCTTGTCGGCAGACTGTGTAAGTATTTACATTCCTAATACCAAAGAAAACACAAAGTCTCGTACCACAAAATGTACATTTTGTGGTACGAGACTTTGTGTTTTCTTTGGTATTACCATTTGACCACATTTGAGTAATGGATGATATCCTTTCATTTACATTCCTGTCTGTGATGTTTCTATTGATTAATTATTTTGCAGCTATGGTTATACCTGTGAGTTCTGACTGAACCACAGTTGACAAGCCATCCATAGCTCATTTCATTTTTAGGTTCAAGGATCTAGAGTAAATTCCACAACGTACACCATGCTTCGTTTTTGATCCGCCCCTGTAGGTGCTCACAGCGTTCACTAGGTTGGGGTCTGCTGTCTTGTTTGCCAATATTTTGTAGGGTTTGTCAAAGACAAATCTTGGTACGACGGCATCCGTGTCTGCCTGTGTCTGCATGTAAGAGTGGTATCGCCTTTATCGATTTCCTCCACAGACTGTCCCTATAAGTGCCAGTCCCTACAGTGGGTTCGATATCAACCGTGCGAAAGCGTGCCATGGTCATCAATGCTACCTCCTTAACAAATATATCAAGGTGGGTGAGATCGAGTATCACTTCCATTGCGCTGGTCGGTGTGCTTGGCATGGCACCTGTTACGAGAAGGCATGCGGATCTTGGGATTTGGTTTAATTTTCTGATAGCTGTCGTTTGGTTCACTTTAGCACCACACGACAGCACCATATGTTAGCATAGGTCTTATGATTGCCGTGACCTTGGGGGATAATTCCCAGGTCTGTCCTATGGTTCGGTGGCATTGCTCATAAAATATAAATGCTTTTTTAATTTTGCTTTCTATGTGTGAGTTCCACGTCAGCTTGCTGTCAAGGGTAACACCTAAGTATCTCCTTGGTATAAGAAGAAATACCAGCTTTAAAATACGAACATTGTGTTTTTTTAAATCAATCCGGAAAGTAAAGAATTTTCTTATTACAGCACAGTATGATATAAAAAATATTTTTCAAAATTGAAATTTCAACATAGTAACTAAACAAAAATATCGTATAAAATCCTCCAATTTGTTTTTTAAAAATTTCGCTGTCACTCATATTAGTTGGATATCTCTTAAAATAAGTATAAATGGTTAAAATTGCTTAAAGAAATTTTAAGAAACAGCTTAAGTATAAAGTTTTAAAAGTAAAAATCTTGATAAATGTTAAATTTAGTTTTTTATTATTAGTACAAACTTTTATTTAGTTTTTTCACCTGACTCGGTGTATCGTTTATGTCTGTAACAAAAACTTGCAAGGTAAATTTGATCCACTTTTCGGTTTTCGATTAAGCTAAAATTTTGCATACACGTTTAGTTTTGATAACAATGCATGATTTTAATGATATAATTATTAATTCAATATGGCAAAGGGCTGAAGATGGCATTTAGAGTATATGAAAGTTATAGGGGTACCAAATAAAAGTGTTTGCTAAAACATTACGAAAGAGTTCATTATAAATTCAAAAAGGCAGATGCTCCATATTTATCAACTAAGTTGTTTATATGCCCACTGTTTTGGTACCGTTACCACAGTATCTACAATTGTTAACAGAACTGCTACTGAGATTAAAAACATATTTAGGTACCTATTCCTGTTAGATATGTAAAATAAAGCTTTTAAATTACAGATAAAGATAAATTGTTACAAATACACAAGAACTCTGCTGGATAACGTCTAAACAGTTTTACAATAACAATGAACTATTTGAACTCCTCTTAACTGTTCATACATCCCCTTATATAGAACAAACGAATATTCTAATCTTTGCCAGAATATATCTAACCTAATAACTACATCTAGAATATTCTGAAATACATAACCTAAAAACAGTCTTTTAAGTAAAAGTCCTTTCGTCATTCAGTTATCCCGTTACAATATAAACAATACAATTTTTTACTACAGTAATTGTTACTTAAAATTAATTAATATTTTAATATAATATGTAATAATTGTCTGCCACATAGTAGGTATGATTTATAACAAATACCGATATAGTTTAGTGAATTTATGCCTATTATACTGTTAAAAATATACCATCAATTTAGCAATCATCATTATCGAGAAAGTAAATAAATAAATGAGAAATAATTGTTAAATATGTTGTGTTGTTATGCAAATTATTTAGCAATTGATATACCTACTTATTGTTATTTCTATTAATCGATACAGGTATGTTCATATAAACTATCGCTATGATTAATGGTTATAAACGATAAGGTAATTACCTACACCTATAATTGAAAACAAAAAGGTTATATACTTTGTACAGTAA
Source organism: Altica lythri (assembly GCA_964028335.1). NCBI lineage: Eukaryota > Metazoa > Arthropoda > Insecta > Coleoptera > Chrysomelidae > Altica > Altica lythri. The sequence goes on along the minus strand of OZ034804.1, from coordinate 33,038,306 downwards.
TTATTGCACACAGGATATGAATATGAAGCGATTATAAAGTTATATTTGGTACTCACTAGATATTTTAAAATCGCTTTTTAAAAAAACTATTTTTTTACGTAACATTCTACCATTACACAAAATTTTTACATATTTTGAAATTTAAGCGCGGTTTTATCTTAAAAGGAGACAATTTTAAAACGATAAAACCACTAGTGGTTTTACTAGTAGATATTGATAAAATTATAGAACTGTCAATTTTCTTGTTTATAAATAGGTACCTTACTATAAATCAACATTTATATTATCTAAATATTCTGAAATATATTTTGTTATTATTACCATCACAATTCAATTCATCTAAACGATAATGAAAAATTACATATGTAGGTACTTTAAAACTAACCTGCTTCCTGGTTCTGCATGCATTTAAAACTTTTATATGCCTACAGGCAAATGTGGTCTTGTAGGTAAACTTTATATAGATAATACCTAATAATTTTTATTTTGGTAATTTTCTCTTTAATAATATAATTGTATAAATAGGTATAAAAATAAATATTTATTCAAATTATAACCCTGTTTTCACGCCGCTCACGACAACTGACAACTGTCAATACTATCTAGTGTACAGGATAAGTTAACAGGATGGGTAACGGCATTTCGTTTGTGTTAATTATGAAATATAAGTTGTTCTAGGAAGTTTTTTAAATAAAGTAGTTTTTGTACAGAATGGTTCAAAAAATAATCTTTTCAAATACCACTCGTCCTGTAATATTTTACTAGATAAATTTTTATTTTCCAGACACAAACTTTTTTATTTTAGGCAAAACTACTCAAACAAACAGAAATTTCAGTTTGTTTTCGTATTTTTGCCAAATAAAAAAGTGTTCGTGGAAACTAAAAATTTATCGATAAAATTTTAAGGACTCGTGGTATTACCTTTGAAAAAAACATACATATACACGTTGGTTGAAAAGTTTTAAAAGCAAAAATAAAACAATGTGTATTTTTCATGAAATTGTTTTTTTATTCAAAATAATCCCCCTTAGCTTAAACACACTTATTCCATTAATTTTATACCATCTCTGTTATGATTTTCCGGAAGCTCTGCAAAATAATGTTTCACAAATGTAATGCCAAATTTGGTGAAAATTGTGGGTGTTCAAGCAATTCGTACAATTTAGCGAACGTTAACAAACTTGTGTGAACACGTAATTTTCTTGATGTGAACTGGATCTTTTTTAACAAATTTTGTTATCCAACTGGTCCAAAAGGTTTCAATAATATTCAGAGTTGTTTTGCTTTTTTCAAGATAATCATCAACAAAACCCCTTTTGTATACCGAAAAACCAATGTCATAACCTTTTTTGCGATCGTTCTGACTTCATTTGTTTTGGAGCTATGGAACCAGCTTTAGTCCACTGTAAACGTTCTACGTTTATTTTAGGATCATGATGGTCTTATCCATAGTTATAAAACGACGAATAAAATCGCTTTTATTCTGCTTAAATCGCTCCAAATTAAGCTGAGAAATTTGTTTTAGATTCAGTTTTTCTTGAATTTTTACGAATGCAGCACTAGCTTTCCAAACTGCTTTTTTGATATATAGGTAATTATTCGTAAAAAATATGGAGTATTAGTTCATCTGAGATGCCTATGGTATCAGCAATTTCACGCTTAGTCAAACTTGAATATTTACAAACAATATCAATGACTACGTGGGTCATCTTCGTAGCTTGTACTACCTCGTTTAAATTTTAAAACCCATCGATGCACAGTTGGAAATGAAGTAGAAGATTTCTTTAAAAATTTTACCATTTTTGTATAAAATTTTGTTAACAAAGTATGAATTGAAAAATCAAAATAGTTTTTTTTTGTGTATTCAAACAAAAGATGAAATATTAAAGTAGCGTACAAATTTTAATTCCTCCACTGTTAATAGGAATCAAATTTTTTTAACCAACCTTCAATTAGGAAATAAAAAGCATTCAAATCGGTTATGTGTAAGTATCGGTTCAGCAGTGTGAAGTGTATCTAGATCCTGCGACAGATTAACAATAATTTTTTTATAATCTGAATATATTTGGACATCTGTGTTAATGGCATTGTCAGGAAAAGTGAACGTAAATCTTAAGCTGACCACTCACGTACAGTTTAAACTGTCAGCTTTAACTGTACAGTTATAACTCACAGTTAAAACTTTACGTGTGTTCGTATTTGAGCCTCAGTTGAACTCAACTATACAGTTTAACTGAACTGAGCCTGTGTGGGGGTTCAACGGTATAGTTCTCAGTTTAATTTGTGTCGAGAGAAAGTTACCATGTCCCAAGATTGCAAATATTGTCGATGCATCTTTAATAATTCAGTGATAGCTGAGTCAAAATGTCAGATGATACATAGGAAAAACCAAAAAACCTCAGAAAGTGGTAGCCTTAAAGGGTAGAAGACAAAATGGGTTTGTAACAAGTAATGAGCGCGGAATCAACACAAGGGCGGTATTCTGTACCAGTGAAACTGGTCAATTTATTCCACCGATGTTGATTTTCAAAAGAAAAAGTAAATGTCAAATGGGGCTCCGGCAAAGAGTGTCGTTATAATCTCAGACACAGCTTACATCAATTTAGTGCTTTTTGTAGAGTGGCTCGAACATTTTATTGCGATTGTAAAGCCAAAGCTATTGCTTTCATTAGATGGACATACGACCCAAACAAGAAACATTTATCGCTAAATCTGGCAAGACAAAATGGGATAATTATGCTTTAACTTCCTGGACATACTAGATATCGCTTACAATCAGTCGATGTGTCAAGATTGTGTGGAGAAACCTATGAAAAATCAGCTACCATAAGCAATGTAACAAGCGGATTTCACGGTGCTGGAATTTGGCCACTAGACCGAAACGTGTTCATGTCACACTTATTCGAGGCATTAGATGCCATTAACACAAGTCCAATTGCGTTAGGGTATGAATCGGGTTCAATAAATCAAAAACAAAATAATGAAAATCTGTGTAATATCATAGAGCTAATGCCCTCTACGTGAAAAACTACGAGATTTCTGATACTATTGTCACCTATTCCTAAACATAAAGCAGATAAAGAAATGAGGTTTGGTGCAATTAAGGGACCTGGTGGTTCAATATATGGTACTGGTGGCGTTATTTGGACCGAATGACAACTTTTAGAAATTTCCCGTTTTTTATGTTTCCATTAGGTTACAATAACGTTGGAATGATTTTATGTACCTAAAGAAGCAATGTACTTCCAAAATTTTGTTGCATTTTTATACCTTCAAAGAATACAGTGATTTATGCCATTATGTAGAAAGTGGTCCAATATGGGCTACTCTTCACTATATTATAGTAAATAGAAATATAAAGGAAAAGTCAAACAACATCAACAAAATGTCAATATCAGGCAGCTGGGACAAGGGACAAGGGACAAAAATTAATAATCCTTAAGGCACAGCCGATGGGTGCAATCCACCAAAAGGATAATGGACTTGGATTCCTAGTGATGTATTCTATTTTTCTTCCGATCCGGTCGAAATTCGTAAACGTGGCCAGTCATAATTGCGCGATAAACGGAGATAATCCTGGTATTTACTTTGTTTCGTTCTTGCATGGACACGCGACAAGAACATCGACTTATGGGAGATATGTAGAATTTTTGACCACGAAATAAAAATTAATTGTTTGAAACAATTCACGTCGACCAACATAATTTATTATATTTGATTTTAAATTAACAATATTACCAATTATTTTATATCTTATTCTATAAGTACAATTTAATTTTTTTTCAGGTCTAAAAAAATATTTTACAAAAAATATTTTTATATTAACGAAATGATTTTGATATCTTGACTAAGTTTATATCCATATTTTCCTATTAGAGTTATCCAGGAGTAGTAATAAAATCAAAAGCATAAATTGCCTTTTTTTGGCCTACCTATTTTAAAAACACATCAATTTTAATTTTAAATTGGCTTGTATTTTAACTCAAAAGCCCTCTCCTCTGTTATTTATAATGGAAATGCACGTTAAAAGTATAAATTGGCTTAATAAAAACCACGAAGTTTTAAATAAATCAAAATAAATACGTATTTTATTTTGTAATTTGGAATAAATGTGATTCCTTCTTTACAGTACTAAACTCCACAGTACAGACATAAATCATACAAAATATGTTGCATGTTTGAGGTATATTTCGTTCTCGATTAGACTCACAAAATATTGGATAACAAAACCTGGCCAACAAGAGATACGACAAGATAAGTTAAAAAAAATGCATGTAAAATTGGGATTTTAAATTATTAATCATGGTAATGAAGTAAAAAAAATATCTTGTTTTTATACCTGGGATCATATTTGTTTTTAGTAAGAATTATGTCCTAAGAATTATGTTGTAATTATCAAAAGACTTACCTATTGACTGCATTAAAGTACACAAGCAAGAAAATATTTATTTTATTCTTTATGTTTTATGTAAAAGGATGCAGATTGCAGATTATAAGTGGGGTCGATTGGCACAGGTGACCTTACTACACTGAGATCTAAAACGTAATTTGTGTATTCCGTAGATATATTTATTCATATATTTCTGTAACTTGACCAGGATCTAAGTAGACCAGTCCCAGATATTTGTGTTATTGGAGAATAATTACTTAGCAGTTACAGATAATGTATCGTTTTACCTGCATACCCCAGGATCTGCATGTTCCATTTCACACTTTGCTCATTTTACAGAGATGGCACCACAGTGGTCAGTGTCCTGTGAGTATTTCTGCGATTACTTTAAATTCTGGTTTCTTAAGCTCTAGGCAGTGAAGGTCTTTGGCTTGGATTGTTTTGCCAGTAGGCTGCACTATGTTCATTTTCCCAATTTCGAACTTCATCCGTGATGTGGCAGTACGAGATGAAATAGAAATGCAGGGTCTGATAAACGGAGTACTAGTTCTTTCTATTGCGGAACTATCAGCAAATTTGTTTCCGACAATCGTTTTATGCTCCGGTACTCAAAGCAAAGTTACTTTTGTAGCTAGTTGTTTAAGAAACTGTTTGTATGTTTCAAGCTGTTCTGGATTCAATTTTAGTAGTTTACTTGTTTAGCAGCTTGGATATCGGAGGCAATAAAAAATATGGCTGTATTGCGGCGTTGTTTAATTAGCTCTTGAGCTCAGAAGTCTATTGCTAGAATTCCGATTGCAAATCGTAAAAATGATTCCTAGAACTATTTAGAGTCTAATATTAAGACCTGTATAACTGCTATACCTACTCCTTTTGGTTTTTTAGATCCATCAGTTTAATAACTAAGTACTACTTTTATAAGTTGAGCGTTTTGTTTTGTGCTAACTCACATACTCGTTAATATTAACATTTCGGTGAATTCGAATTTATTTTTCGGAGACTTACCTAATATCATGGATTGTGTTGCTCCGACCCTAAGAATCCCATGCCGGGTGTTAGTCCCTGCTAACCTAGACACTTTCCAGAACAATCCGTCCTACATTCAAATGCAAGAAAGCAAGGTCTAGAATTACCTCCAAGACTGCACTAGGACACGATCTTATTATGCTAATAATCCCTAAATTAGCAAGTCTTTGCACCTTCTGCCACTGTATTATTGTATTTTGTTGCGTTGTTTTGTTCTATTAAACCAGCGCAGCTTAGGTGATTAAAAGTTTGACAACTCTCAGATATGACCAATAGATCGTTTTAGGCTTAAAACTCCAAGTTTTCCCAAAAAGCCTACGGCAGATCCACATAGCCCTTGTAGGTGTTCTTTTTGCGAGATGTGCATTCCACGTAAGTTTCCTGTCGAAGATAACTTTGAAGTGTTTTAACCATTTTAAAAGTGTTACTTAATTTATAAAAGAAAGTTAAATTATTAATTTCCTTCTATTGGTTAATAAAATGAGTGTCGTTTTGACTGAAAGTACCCAAGTACTTATGAGGTTTAAGGCACTTTGCATGCAGTCAGCAATAATAATGTCATGTTTAGGGACCTCTTAACACAATAACTAAATCAGAGCACAAAACCGTTCTCCTTTTAAGCTTTTCTTTTAGATCGTATATTACTTTTGATCACAGTAGATGCGATAAAAGTCCTCTTTGTCTTAAAAGCCTTTTCAAGATCTCTTATGAGATGTCTCAAGACATCTATTGTAGATTTACGAGGTGGATAGGCAAATTGTTACTCGTGAAGTTGTGTCTTTGATAGATATTCACTTATTGTATGTGAGTCAGGTATTTTGCAATACTTTTTAGTAGAAAAGAGTAAAAGCTTAAAGGTATAGAAATAAATCAGACTTTCACCTTTCTAAATCCTTTTGGAATATATCCCAAGATAAAACTCATCTTGAATATTCTTGTTAGGGGAAGGATTAGGATATCATTGCAATGTTCTAAAAGTACTGGAAATATGCTATTCTCTCCAGGAGATTTTAAGGACTTAAAACTGTTAATAGTCCATTAAATTTTGTTGTCGGTGAATATTTTCCTTGCTAGGTTTTTTTATGATTTCGCTAGTGTGTGTATAGATTGATCAATCCTTTGTGTTTTCACCAATATTCACTTTGTTTAAGTGAATTTGCCGTTTGACTTTTTTATCAGTCCAAAACTGGTCTTTTGAGATAACTTTTTGAAGACCTACTTCTGAGGTTAGGTTAGTAATTCCCTTATTAAATTGTCTCCATGTTCTTCTCTAAAAGTTCGTTGTTATATTTTGTTAGAGCTTCTGTTCAGTCATTTCAGTTGCCTATGTTTTTAGCTCTATTGAAGGCTTTTTGTGCTAGCACTGTAAATTTTTCGAGTTCCTTCCATGGCATATTTCCTTTAATGGCATGTATATGTTCCAAGGTCAATATCTGACTCTAGTTTGTTCTTTATTAAATACCAATCAGTGTGTTTTGGTAAGTGACGACCACGAATCGTATGTTTCAATGATTAGACATAGAAGCTCGTCGGAGACATGAATATAGGAAAGTATAGGTAGGTTATCCCTTATTACTTATTTGTTCTGTACTTAATATATTGGCTAACAGCAAGACAGTTATACCTTATCATTACAGTTTTTTGTGCCTTATTGGAACTAAGTTCCTTACGGCAGGCTTGGAGGAGATAGGGATTTTGCTGCGTGACCGAACTGAAAAAAATGTAATAGTGAAAAACCGTGGAATAAAACCGTTAAATGAGCCGGGTTCGATTCCCGGCCGATGGATTTTTTTTTTGTATATATCTCTTAACATTTACCTTTTTTTGTTAAATGAGATATAATTTTTAAAAATCTTGATAGTTGAAAGTAGTTAGGAAAGGTGAGAAAAAAATAAATGTATACATTACTCTTTAAAGCTCACTTTGAATTTTAAAGAAGCTTCTTTCTTAACGCCAAGATTTCACTGATTTTGATATATTGACCGTTAAATGAGACGTTCGCAGGCGCTACAGTCGTATACACAAGCGAGTAGTGTTATGTGTCGATTCTACATTAGCCGAAGGAACTTCGTTCCTACCTGGTGTCCCACGACACCATTTTAACATGTTTTCTAGATTTACTATTTAGGTGTATGTTATTCTTCTTTTATGATAATTCACTTTACATTAATTCTTTTTGAAAATGTGACTGTAAGTGTAAAAGTTATACTTATTATCAATTCTTGCTGCCACATTTAATATATTTAGAAGTTTTCTGGTGGCACATGTCTCTAATTTTAAATCAATCTTTATTTGGGTATTTTTTAATATATGTAGAACCATTTATGTATGCTTATTTGTTGCTTGCTTGATTAAAAAAATCTAATCAACTTCGTTTTTGCGATACATATTTAAAGTGTTTTCAGATAACATACAAATTTTTATATAAAATATGTTTTAAAACTTCTTTCTTACGTCTAATATTCTATTTTTCTTTGGCATTGTTAAAAATAAATGTTTATCGTGGTTTCCAATTGAAAATTTGTTTATTTATAATTTATTTTTAAAAACAAGGATTGATTTATAATATTTGTTTAAAACCTGTGGTATAATATGTTGATAGATAAATCAACAATAAACATAGATACTAATACAAAACATACCAATATTATTGTTTTGACATAACACTGAAAGTTCGTTTTTGCGTGTTCTGGATTGTGTTGAAATTGGGAAGTATACAGGTAAAATTTATGAGCTCTGTTTCACCGTATCTATCTGTTTTATTCTCCATTTAACATTATCCTACGGTTTTCGTTAATATTGGTGGCCGGATCCTGATAAACTCTTGACATCGTAACTTTACCTCACTTGAACCTCATTCATTTCAAGTGTTAATAGAGATTGTGATCGATAAGTGTTTTGTGTTAACAATATATCTATATTTTTATCGTAGTTACTTTTGTGTATTATAACAGAGTTTATTAGAAAGCAATACCTAAATATTTTTTTCTAATTTTGACATATAAAGTAACACTTTTTAAAACTGATTGACATTATGAAACGTCTTACTTTTTGTAACTAGTTGCATAAAGTAAAATTTTATTTTATTTTATTTTATTGGTGACGAAATAGTATATTGTAATACAAGTGTTACAATGACAAGTTTCGTAGTACGAGTGAAGTTTGTGAAACGAACCGCGAAGCGGTGAGTTTCGCAAAGAACGAGTACTACAAACCGTCATTGTAATTCGAGTTTTACATACTATTTTTTATAATGAACTTTTAAAAGTATAAAAAAATAAACAAAATGAGAGTTTTTCGAAATATTTATTTATGTTGGCGATCTTGACACTTTTGACACTTGACAGTTTTAATGATTTTAAATTTGAATGTTTGTCAAATTTGAATAAAATATTCTGAATTTCGCAATATCGCTGATAATGTAGTTAATACAACATAATTTTTGATTTACTACCTGAACTCTTTCATCTTTCGTTGATAATCAGTGCAGTGCAACCAATTGTGTAAAACAAAAAGTTACCAAAAACAGTGTTACAATGAATCTATTTCGATACTGTTTTTAGTTTCGAAATAGAAACTTTGTGAACATGAATTATAAAAATAGTTATTTGTGACACAAGGACGGAAAATGACATTTTACAAGAGCGAGTAAAGTTGTGTAGCCGAGGTGCGTAGCACCGAGGCGAAACAATACGAGCACTTGCAAAACATTTTCCGGACGTGTAACACACACTATTTTTTGGTCCGACTAATTTTTAATATTTTTAAAAGTTCTGTTATGTTCAAGACTTGACTGCTTGTGCTACCTGAACTAAGGCCACTGACTAGAAGAGAGCCGAAAGATATAAGCGCCACATTGGATGTTTATTATTATAGTTGTGTTGTTGTGTATTGTGTAATAACTTGTTTAATACTTAATATAGGTGTTTAGCTTCAGCAGTTATTAGTGTTTTAATTAACATATGTTGCAAACACAACAAGTTCAAAAACTTTTTACTTTGTGACATACAAGATTAGATGTTTATATAAAGATGTTCATAAATTGACATAAATGTCAAATTTTAAAATACAAGTTGTAAGAGTAATTAAATGTAAATTAGAATCCTGCTTATCTTTAGAAAAAGTTATAGGTAAGTTTAGAATATTATACGCAGTTTTTAAATAAATTTAATTAAAATTTGTAATATTCATTATGTATTTTTGATGACTTAAAATTCAAACTCATAGCGCCATCTCTTTAGATAATCTAAAAGCTACTTTGCCGGCCTAGGCCGGAAAATGCCATTTTCCGGACGATTTTGAAGTAATTAATAGTATTGTTTCTGGACGGAGGACCAAAAAATGTATTTCAAAATTAGTGACAAAAAGAATTATTCTAAGTATTTATTAAACTTTATAATGTGGAAACTTTTAGATCTTTCTTACCCTCAAAATATGCAAGTAAAACTTTCTCATTAACATGTTTAATTTTCTTCTCATCACACCACGTAACAAATTTTTCGTATGCCAAATCATAAACTGCCTTTGACTTTTTGGGATTTACTGATAATAGAGCATTACCTGCTGCCTCTTCAATATCGCTTGGTAGCTCTTCAGAACTTGAATCACTCATTTTTTAAAAATAAAACTAAAAATATATCAATCTCGCTAAAAACCTTCCGTCTAGACTTTTTACAAAATGTCAAACTGACAACTAACATGAAGTAACAGCAACAAACTAAATTTATGTTTCATTTTTTTATTACTTTCTTCAAAATTAGAAAAAATCTTGTATGCAATACGTTACGAAATGAAATTATGTGTAACTAAAATTAGGCATTTCGTAACTGATGGCATAAATTGCTATTTTTATTTTATTTGTACTACAATATAAACTGCAAAGAAGAGTTGAGTACTGAAAATATCACCGAGCAATATCTGTTAATAAATTTATACAGTCTATAGTCCACCGCGCACCGGTCTATTACAATTCGACGCGGCCGATTCGACGCCGGCTATTCGACGCGGCGGTTTCGACGCAGAGATAATTCAACGCTGGCCCTTTCGACGCATGGCCGATTCGACGCGAAGTTGTCATTACACTTATGGTCGTATGGCTAATCTCAGTGTGTCACTTTTTGTTTAATATAGCAAATGCAGTTAATTACCCTTACCGGTAGCCTCTGCTGGAATGGTTTGAAGATTCCCACATCATTTTGGTCCGTCTACAAATGTATCATAAATAATATAGACAGAACAAATAATCACGCTGAAGCAGCCCACAGACGATTGCAGTTCAGTTCAGTTTAAAATTCTTTATTAAATTATTATTTTATAGCAAGTTATTATATATAATTAAAAACATATGTACAAAAGATATATATAATCTATCTTGCGTCGTAGTTCCTTTGGTCCACCCTCTCCTTGCGTCTTGGGCATCATAAGGTGATTCTGCAGCTTGCAAGAGTTGTCTTTTTTAGTGTTTTGTAGTTCGTTCTTGTCTGCTGTATTTTATGTCATGGAAAAATTGTCAAAAAACCATGTCTGTCTTTTCTTTGTATTGTTTTGTTATGGCCGTCCGTCCGGTATTTGTTGTGTCAGTCTCTTGGTTCTGTGAACAACGGAAGCTTCTCGTGCATCAGGCCATGCCTCCGGTCTGGATTGTCTTGTGCTCTGGTGTTTGTAATGTTATGTCTAATTTCGTCCGGTAGTTAGATTTTGTAAAATTTGTCCGAGTTCTTTATTATGTATTCTTTAATGGTTGGCATGGCTGATTCACGATGAAGTTCCGTTATCGGAGTACCCCATTCCTTGTTTAATGCCAGTCTTAGGCAGCGGTTTTGAAGTCTTTGTAATTTGTCTATTTTGTTTTTGTGGGTCGAGCAGAAGACTTGGAATCCGTGCGTCAGTGTCGGTCGTATAATCTGTTTGTACGTTAAAATTTTGTTGTCTTTTGTCATACTGCTTGTTCTTTTTAGAATGGGGTAAAGTCTGTTTATTAGTCCTAGTGTTTTGTTTATTGAGTTTTGGATATGTTTGTTGTAATTTAGCTTTTTGTCTAATGTAAATCCTAGATATTTTATAGTTGACTTGTCTTTTATTTCTTGTCCGTCTATATTAATGTTTTTAAAGATTTTGTTTTGATGTTTTCTTCTTTTTGTCATTGTTATGATTTCGGTTTTTGTTGCATTTATTTTAAGTTTGTTGTCCCGTAAGTATGGTATTAGTGTCCTATTTGCGTGAATTTCGATTTTTCTAGCCGCTATTTCCGGCATGTCCGATCTATTATAGAGGCAAGTGTCATCCGCATATAGTGCCGTCCTGACCGCCTCCTCTGTCGGTATATCGTGTACCATTATGCTGTACAGAGTTGGTGACAGGACTGACCCCTGCGGGACTCCCGCCTCCATAACAAACGTCTCTGAGTATGTATTGTTTATTTTTAATTTAAATGTCCTGTCTTGCAAGTAAGATTGTATAGTCTTTGTTATGTATGTCGGAAATCCTTTTTTATGTAGTTTGTAAATTAGTCCTATTGTCCAAACTGTGTCGAATGCTTTCTCCATATCCAGGGCCGCTAATACAGTGCTCTGTCCCTGACGGAATCCTGTTTTTGCATAATTTACTATGTTAATTATTTGAGCAACTGTACTGTGGCCCTTTCTAAAGCCGTATTGTATGTCAGGTATAATTTTGTTGTCTGTTAATGTCTTATTTATTCTGTTTAGTATGCAGTTGTCAATAATTTTAGCTGTTACGTTTAATAATGATATGGGGCGGTAGCTATTTATCAAATTTTTGTTTTTGTTTGGTTTTAATATAGGGATTATTATAGCATATTTTAGATTTGCCGGATAGTATTGCAATTTTAATATGGCATTTACTATATAGCAGATCTGTACGATTGCTTTTCTTGGGATGTTTTTAAATAGGATTGGATGTAGCTGATCCGGGCCCGGAGCATTTTTGTTTGTTAATTTTTTAATGATGTTTCTTATTTCGTCTGGTGTTGCATAGTCCTTAATCGGATAATGTGCAGGTTCTGTTTGTCTTAGTTTTTCCATTTCTTTTGTTATGAACTTTTATTTTTCATTGTTTCTTTCTTTGTTTTGGAAGCAGGAAGCAAAGTGTCTTGCCAATCCGTTTGTCTTGTCTTTGTCATTGTATAGTAAGTTGTTTGTTTCTTTTAGTTGTGGAATATTTGTTCTTGTCTTTGTCAGTTTTCTTGTTATTTTCCAGATGGAGTTATCATTTGGGCTTACTGTTTCTAGCAGTTCATTCCATTTTTTGTTTTTGTGTTCGCATATATCCTTGTTCATTTGTCTGCCCAGTTCTTGTAATTCGTCTTTGTCTTCGTTTTGTCTGTATTTTTACCATTTTTTACGTAGGTAGTTTTTGTATTTTATTTTATCTAATATTTCGTCTGGTAAAATGTCTTGCCCTTCTGTTATTAGACGTTTTGGTGTCGTTTTGTCTCGTGCTTGTGATATAATTTTTGTTATTTTATAGAGTTCAGTTACGATGTCTGTTTTGGTCCGTATATCAGAGTTTATTTCTAGTCTATTGTTTATTTCGGTTCGGAAAGCTGTCCAGTTTGTGTTTCGATGTCTGTAAACCTGATTTTGTCTGTTGGGATTTGTTTGTTTATGTTTTAGTTCAAATAAAACTGGTATGTGGTCCGAGGTCAATGTTGTTATTGTCCGTATGTTTTGAATTATTATATTTTTAGAAATTATTATGTCAATGGTACTTGGGGTTGTATTGTTGAAGGGATATAAGGTGGGTTCGTCAGTATGGTAGATTGAGAGGTTTTGTTTTTCTAAAAAATTTTCTATTATTTTGCCGTTATCGTTTGGTGTTATGCAGTTTTTGTCCCATAAGTAATGTCTGGTGTTCAGGTCGCCGACTAGAAGAACTTTGCTTCCTACCCCAAAAAAGTTCTTTAACTTCATTTCTGTTAATCTAAATGCGGGGCTGAAATATGCTCCAATTATTATTATATCGTTTTCCAAACTGATTATTTTGTGTTCACACTCGGCGTTTGTGTTATCCAGTGCTACATAATTTATATGATTTTTTATGAGTAAAGCTACCCCCCCTTGTCTTCTGTCTGTGTCAGTTCTGTCTTGTCTGTGTGTTTTATATCCTTTTACGTATAACTTGTCATTTGGTTTAAGATGTGTTTCTGTCAGACGATTGCAAAACGAACTTTCCATGGACCATCCAACAATTTGGAAGTTTATCGATGCCTTGAAACGAGTACAGTCAACAACCACCAGTTAAATTAAAGAAACACCAAGAATGCGACGAAAGAATTGAAACCTTAGTAAGAGAATATGCAAATCGTAATATTATCGATTTTTTACGAGCTTTATCTCATAATTATGTAATGAATGTTTAGCGAAGGTCCATTAACCAACTTGATTTTAGAATAGTACGTAGTTTTAATGACTTTGTTTTACAAGAATTTTAAATGAACTTAACCCAACGGATTTTGGGTGGAAAGAAATTGGTCAATTTCCTCTACCTCAAAAAGAAGAGCAGCTATTGCCTCCAGTGAGTGAATTAGTACCTAGTTGTACCGATAGCACTTGCTCTAAAAGTTGTATATGCCTTAAATCGGGTATAGAATGTTGTATATTTTGTAATTGCCGTAAAAGTAATAAATGTCAAAATAACTAATAATTAAAAAAATATGTTACAGATTAATTTGTATTTCAGAATATTTAGGTACTTAGTAATGTTGCAATAAAAAATAAATTATTGAGTATTTTAAAGAAATTATAAGTGAAAATCTGCAAGCGGCCTCGAGCGCTACAGTTCGCGAAAGTTGAAGTGCGCGCAAGGTCCCTTTAAAGTTGTATATCTTAAAGAAAAATCGACGTACTTACACTTACCAAAGCTTAAAATGTTCCTCTTGAGATGCAGAATAACTTCAAATAAATTAAATATCGAAGTTTGTGGAGTAGAGAAACAAAATATGTTTATAAACAAATATCTCCCAAAATTTTAACAACAATTTTTGTATTTAAATTCATATACATATAATTGGTAGTAGCAATTTTTTTTACAAAGTAAAAAACTAGAAGCCACTTTCATTCCCTTTAAAATAAGCTTTGAAAAATTAAAATCCGTTCATTAGAAGCCGAGATATAAGTAAAAAACAGAGGCAGCGCAAGCCTGATTCGTTATTTTGCAATGTTTTTGCACTATATTTACAGTATCTCGGCTTCTAATTAACCGATTTTAATTTTTCAAAGCTCATTTTGTTGTTTTTTTTATAAGGAACAAAAAACAATTTAGAAAAAAAAATGTATTTTAATTAGTTTGTTAGTTATAATTATTTAAACAATTAAATTGTTAATAACAAATTTCCAAGGCAACTGGTCAAAAAGCAGGTTGAATATTCGGATTCAGCGAGTCAAAATACATTTAAAAAACTTTGCTGCTTGTAAAGACCTCAATCGGCCACGGAACCCCCCTTTGCTCCCTGACTATATCCCAGGAATAAGTTATTATAGATTTCCCTCGAAATCGTGGGAAGTGGCTCGTCGCAAGGATTGGGTTGTCGCAGTCCGTCGAGTCGAGTATGTACCAATAATGTTTATCAAATAAAATGTTATGGAGTGACCAAGTTTTTTTATTTCTGTTTTTTTTCTTGGACATTTAGTTAGACACAGAAGCATTCAAATTTATTGTTAAGTTTGAAAAGAAAAACTTATTGTGAGAAAAATAATAATTTTCTCATTAGAACCTATATAATATTACCTATGTGCTCAATTACTCTAAAAGTAGCTAACTATTTTTTCCCAATGTTGTTATCAATCTTAAAGAAACCTTTTTTTTATGAAAGTCACTTCAGAACATCTTTGAAATTCCCTACAGATCTGCTAACAGTAATGAAAATGAATTGTAGTACCGATGGTAAATTGTGGTTTTTCAACTAAAGTTTTTAAATAACGCTCATTACAGAAAAGTAATTTTGCATGATAAACAATAGGCAATACACAGCACCTGACTCAACCTAATGCGGCCTTGCGCTACGAAGTAGCGCTGGCGTCGCAAAGTCGAGATGCCTGAGACTCCTATAAAACTAAAAATAACAAACATAAAATTAAAATTTTGTCCTAAGTTGTCAAAAATATTTGATTTCGCAGACAGCTCTGTCTGAGAAATGTCAAATGTTAGTTTAATTTAATGTATACAGTAGGCAACCAACATAATAATATAGGTTTCTATCTACTTACTCCACTAGTGCAGTAAATAAAACTATAACACAACTCCTCAATAATTTGACACTTACTGACAGAGATATAGGTTAAAAAATAGGCAATTTACTTATGAGTCGTGAGTAAAAGTATAAATAAATTACAAAATGTACCCGTACTTTTGTAAAAACAAACTTTTGGGTTTTTTTCATAGTAGAAATTAAAATATGAGTCATTTACACTAAAGTAATAGTAATTTCCGAGCGGGAATTTACCATTTTCATATACAGGTATTAAAATTATTAATAACCATATTTATCAGTTGTTTTTATATTTTGCTGTTAGCTTCAACGTATGTGTCTATGTTTCTATGTACATCCTGCAAATAAGACAAAAAGAATAATATCTAATATTTAAATGTTATCTACGATAATGTTGTTTGAAATTTTAGAAAATATACAAACAAGAATATATTAAATGACATTACGGAGAAATTGAAAAAATGTCGCATCCAGCAGGTCTTAAACCCTGCTCAACCTTTGCCTTTACGCGGGAGCGCTCTAACAACAATGAATGCTTAGTAATTAATTAGCTTTGTGGTCGATAAATTCAACTCATGACATATGTGGCACTTACTCACTTTCTCCTTAAGTATATATAGCATAACGTTAATGAGTGAGAGATTTTGTCAAATCGACAGTTGAAACATTAAACTCTGCGTAGAGTCCTGTTGGATGTGATATTTTTTTATTTTCTAGTTAATGTCATTTAATATATTCTTGTTTGCATAAGTTCTAAAATTTCAAAAATCACATGAGACATATCTTAAAATAATCGTGTACTAAAAAACCATGGTTTCGGTCTTCTAACCAAATAAAAATATAAAACAGGTCAAAAAAATGACTTAGAGTTTGATGTTTCAATTCGGTGTTTTCCATTTTTTTGACAAATACGCAGGAAGACAGGTCAACAGCCAATTAGACGAAAAACAAAAAAAAAAAAAAAATAAAAAAAATTTATACTAGAGTTATACCACCTTCAATTTCAAATCCATAAATTTACCGCGTAAACGACCAGCGCCAACATGGCGGGTGGCATACGTCACTACTCATATCGAAGTTACTGGACGCGCCATTATTCTAATGTAAACAGTGTTTGTGCGAGGTTTTGCGAAGTTTTATATTAATTTTTATCCGTCAGTTTTCATTATTTTTGATCGATTTGCATAAAAATAAGTTAGTAAGACATTTTCAAATGCAGAAAGCACAAAATAAGTGGTGTTTTGTACCGGGATGTACGAGTACTTCTGTAAGTACTCCAGGAAAGATATTTCTTTGTGTGCCCCAGGATTTTTCTAAAAAAAAAAATGGTTCAAAGCTGCTAGAAGAGATATGCCGAAGTCGAAATCAATGTTTTACTGCTGTGAAGATCATTTCAAGGTGAGTCTATCTACTTTTCGAGTTCATAGTGACAGATCAATATGATAAGTTTTTTAATCTTACAGTTGGAAGATGATATGGAGAATTTCATGAGGCACAAATTGATGGGAGGAAATATTATTCTGAACCCAGGGGTGGTACCACATATATTTGACTGTCAACCTGATAGAAAAAGAGCCAGTACTATCTCCGATAGATCATTGCCTGTGAAACGACAGCGACAAAAACTCATCAGTGAAGTATTAGCAGAAACTGATGAAAAGCAGCAAAATATGCCAATAATAACTGATGAAGTTGAGCTAGTAACTTTATCGGCCAGTATCAGCTATCAGCTACCAGAAATGGCTGAATCTAGTCATCAGTATACTTCAGAAGACTCTTTGATGTCTGCAGTTGTGAACCCATCAGAAGAAGCACCAAAGACACGAACTGTAGGGGTACAAGCAAAACCTACCTATCGTAGCAAGCAGATATTGTGTAACATGAGGAAAGGCATGCAAAATACTGCTACTTCACCATTGAAATCTTTTCATTTGAAAGATGCCATCACTTCACCAATCAAGATTGCCCCTAATGTTAGAAAAATATTATTTTTCCAAAAGGCTAGTAGTAGCAGTGATACAGAGATGGAATCGATGAGTACCAGTTCTTTCATTGGAAGCACTGATAGTGATTATGTAGGAGTTGATTTTCCACAAGATGAGAGCATTGAATGTTACTCGGTCATTGATAGAGAAGAGACCAAAGAAATATACAGGAATACCTAATCATTGGTTTCAACATATTATTAATTTGCTCAGTACAAAAAGTAAACTCAGTAAGGATAATTTAATGTTATCATTGATGAAAATCAAACTAAATCATCAATTTTTACTCTTGGGTGACATGTTTGGTATGTCCACTTCTAATGCATCCAAAATTTTCAAAAAATCATTGATACAAATAGTGCCCCATCTGAAGACTCTGATTTTTTGGCCATCTAAAGACAAGATTCAATATTATTTACCCATCCCATTCAGAGCACGTTATAGCAATGTCCAATCAATTATTGATTGCTTGGAAATTCAAATACAAAAGCCAACAAATCCAGTTAAACAGGCACTCACATGGTCCGAGTACACTTTGAAGTATTTGATTTCGTCTACCCCTGATGGATTCATAACTTTTATATCGAAGGGGTATGGTGGAAGAATAAGTGATTCTTTGTTAGTGGAAGAAAGTGGATTTTTAGATTTACTACCAGATGGATGCAGTGTGATGGCTGACAGAGGGTTCAAGGATATTGGCAAACAATTACATGACAAAAATTGTCAGTTAGTTAGGCCACCTAGTGTTTCTAGTTCAGTGATACCAAACGAATAGCTAGCTTAAGAATTCATATCGAGAGGGTCATTCGTAGATTAAGAGAATTTCAGTATTTAAAACCACATGCAGTGATAGATCATAATTTTATAGGGCATACTGACCAAGTTATAGAGATTGCATGTGTAAAATTGATGTAAATTGTACACACATAACAATGAAACACATGATGTTATGAAATTGAAATTAAAATTGATACAGATTAACATATAACAACAGAACACATTGAACATTGATCTTATAAAATTGAAATATGTTTGTCAATCAAGGTATAATACAGTATTCTATGATAAAATTACTACCAGAAAGTGATTCACACTCATATAAATATAAAATGATTTTAAAACAGATTTTAATTCATGAAACAGATGTAAACAAACTGTCATCGATATGAGTTCTGACGTCACGCCACTCACAACCAATCAGGGTGCGTTTCGACTTGTATTTGAATTTGTCGATTTTAACTTACTTTCAATTTCATATTATTTAAAAAATAAACGGAATTGTTGCTTTGCAATGAGTTCAGACTTAATTGTTTATATTTTACTATATGATTACAAAGGAATTTCATTGATTTATTCCTAATGCAAACACCGAATTGTCGATTTGACAAAATCTCTCTCTCAATAACGGCATTCTATATGTGCTTAAGGAGAAAGTAGTGTCACATGTGACATGTGTTGAATTTAACGACCAAAAAGCTAAATAATTACTAAGTATTCATAGCTTAGTGATTACAGCGTTGCCGTGTATAGGAAAAGGTTGCGGGATCGAGTCCTGCTGGATGCGATTTTTTTCAATTTCTCCTTAATGTCATTTAATATATTCTTGTTTGTATACTTTCTAAATTTTCAAAAATCCCATGAGAGATATCTCAAAATAATCTACGATAATGTTTGTTTCAATTTAATATTTTCTTTAACATTGTACTCAAAAATTTCTTAATCATAATAATTTAATTATTACTGGTGGCCTTATTAGAAGTGACCATACAGAAACTAATAAATAATAATATAACACAGTTATTAGCATAAGGCATAAACTGTATAAAATGGAATGAAAGAGAAACTTCTGCCCATTTAAATACCTTAATTTTAAACGTTTGCATATTTTGTTTACTTGGATGACCGAGCTTTGCTCATGAAACATTTAAATTAAAAGACCTTTCTGTTCGTATAAGCGTTGTACTTTAGCAGCACGTGTGGAATGAAACCTGATTAAAATGATTCTTGCACGAAGTTTAAGAAACCTGACCTTGTGTTGTTTGATGAAGATTTTCTTCAAACTGTTCTTGAGATGAGTCACGTCTAGATAGAAGTTAGATTGTTAACAGGCGTTTCTTTCAAATATCTTTTAGGCTTTTTTAATAAACACTTTAAATAAAAAGTTACAATAATATAAGTAAACAATTAATTTTATTGGTTTGACCTCAAACGCCATCTACTGAAGTAGCTTTAGTTTTGCTGTGCCAATTCAAAAAATAATAGTATTTTCTCCACGACCATGTAATAATTTTGTTTATTTAAATTAAAATATGTAGCAAAACAATTAGAACAACGCACTGACAACTGAGTGACAGTTTTAAAATTCGCAGGGCAATCTATGTTTTTTGTTGAGCAATTACAGAATGTTATTCCGTCACTATAGTTATAGAATGTAAATACATGCAAAACACATAAGAAGCAAGTGTTTCAGAATGAATATTCTATCTCAAGAGTGAGAATGAACACTTTCTATTATTAAAAATGGACTCGGAATTATTACATTCATTAATGGTCGTGAAGAAAAAATATTCCCGTACACAGGTACGGAATAGTATATCCTGTAACAAGGTTAGAATGAAAATTTGATACGAGTAGAGAATTCCGAACGCGAGCGTAACGAGCGAGAGGCACCACGAGTAATCGAATTTTCATTCTAACCGTATAACAGACTGTATTTTCTCCACGACCATGTAATAATTCTGTTTATTAAAATTGAAATTTGTAGCAAAAAAATTAGAACGTCGCACTGACAAACTGAGTGACAGTAATCTATGATTTTTGCTGAGTAATTACAGAATGTTATTCCGTCACTAGTTATAGAATGGAAATACATACAAAACACATAAGAAGCAAGTGTTTCAGAATGAATATTCTATCTCAAGAGTGAGAATGAACACTTTCTATTATTAAAAATGAAGTCGGAATTATTACATTCATTAATGGTCGTGGAGAAAAAATATTCCCGTACAGTTGATTGCCCAGTAACGGACTAAAATACAAGAATAGTGTATTTTGCGGCTCGAATTTGATCCGAGAAACTAGACATTTCCAAGCGATTTCAGAAAAAGTTATTTCGACCGTTTTTATTTTTGTCACTATTTTTCATGCTTAGTCATTTTTTTGTCCTAAAGTAATTAAATTATTATTTTTCCATAATCGCAAATAAATTTTAGGTACGGCACTTGTGAGAGTTCTAACAGGTAATAGAATTTCGCTTGAGAGTCATAAAAGTGGGCGAATGTTTTCCTACCGTAACCAGTAAGTCAAAGCCATAATCGTACAATATTTCTGGTCCAGTATACTATGAGATTTGTATCAAGATACTTGCGTCCGGTATCGACACCGATCTTAACGTGAATGGGACCCTTTAGATTCTCTCTGATTCTCAGTCAAGAATGAGACATACCCAAGTTACAGACAAGTTACATTTCGTTTTTATTACATATTATAGTGTGTCTGAGAAAACATTAATCCGGCCTTTATTTCATTCTGATTTTTAAAGATAGATATCTCTCCAAAAATCGTACTAAAATTGGTACTTTGAGTGAACATACATCTATGATTTAATGAGAAATTGCAAAGGAATGTAATGTGAGCCTGCGAGCTGTTACCAAGATTTTAAAGCAGAAAAAGTAGAAGATGTTTTGGGACTGCTTTTCTTATAAAGGTACCGGATCCCTCGTGCCAATCAAAGACATGACAAATTTTCAATAATACAAAGACTTATTGGAAAGGAGATTAGAAGGAGAGCTGAGAAAAGTGGATGCCAATGATCAACAAATTTATCAACAATATTCGGCGTCTTGCCACGTCTCCAAGATGATGACAAAATATTTCAAAAACAAATAAATAAAATGTCTTGGATGGCCAGGAAACTACCCAGATCTCAATCCAATCTGTGGACGATTGTAAAAACTAAAATGAATAAAATGGAGTTCACCGCAAAAGAAAAATTGATAAACTAGATATGGTTTCGGGATACGCAAATCACAAAAAACTGTAATAAACTTGTTGACTTGATGACAAAAGAAGTTATTAAAACGAAGTTTATTGTATTGGTTATTCTATTTTGTTCGTCTATAAGAAATAAATGTTGATTTTCCGAATTTTGCACCTGTGTTCACATTAATTCGCACAGTACTGTATGTCAGAAATAGTCATATTTTTTAGTTTCTTACCTACTAAGAATAAAAATATGGTAATACCTCCTATCCAAATTATTTATAACTGCATCGAATTTTCTGAGAACTTAAAATTCAGTGGTTCTTACCCTCCATTCTAAAAGTTTTGTACCCTCTGGGAGAGTTTTTGTTTTCAATGGGTAAAAAACAACCTTAATTTCAAAAAATAAAATATTTTTTTAAACTATTAAATTTAATTATTTTTTTAATAATCAATAAATTTGTCCTAATATAGGTACAACTAGTTGTACTCGCAACGTCATTCGCTTGGCGTGTAATTGTTGTATAAAAAATTTCTACCCCACCCCATTTATGGAATGGGAGAGAAATTTTTATACACCAGATGTTTAGTTGAAAGAATACAAATACAACTGTGAAAACCGCATTCGAATCGGATCAGTAGTTTTCATGTGATGTGCGCACAAACATACAGACAGACAGACAAAAAATCTAAACACATTTTTGGGTTTTATTTCGATGTATCCGCGACGTCAATCGCGTGGCGTGTTGATTTTTGTATAAAAATTTCTTTCCTCGCCCCGTTAAAGGGGTGGGGTAGAGAAAGTTTTATACACCAGATGTTAAGTTGAAAGAAGACAAATACGTCTTTGAAAACTGCATTCGAATAAGATCAGTAAGTTTTTATGTGATGCGCGCACAAACATATACAGTTTTATTATACTTATGTATAGATTAGAAAGGATAATTTTTTAGTATTAAGGTAAAAATCCATTTGATTCATCGGGCGATTACAGTAATATAGACAATCATTATAATCAAATTTAAATTCAGCATTTATAATTTATTATCGCAAGCAACTATCTTAATAGTGTAACTGCATTATGGAAATTATTCAAAGTAAAGGAGGAAGCTTTATAGTATTGAATAAGATATATATATATATCATAAACATTATAAATCATTGTTCAACGATAAAGAACGATGGACATATTATTAAAATAATTGCAAATCATTCTAGAAATGAGAAATAAGAGATTTTCAAAGGAACCTTTCTTTGCAGTAACGATCCAAAAGAAGAGAATGTAATACCTACAACGTCAAAATTTAAAAAATCTAAAACGTACAGCCGTTGATTATATTTTTTTAAAGCCTGGTAAACTTATTCATATGCCTCAAAAAGTATTTATATTAAGTCTTTACCAATATTTGATTAATATAAAATAATATCCACAAAACTCAACATTCCAAGTGTGTGCAGCTAACATCCATCAGAAGGATCTTCAGAAAGACCATCGCGCAAATGGAGATCAAAACAAACGCTGGCAAAGATTTCGTCTTTATTAACGACTTTCCTAATAAAATAATATTTTTAACGAAAAAAATCGGGAAGTAGGTACTTATATAATACTAATTATTTTTATGTCAATGGTACTTTAAGAAGTTGTCAATAGCTCAGAAACATTTAAAAAAAATATTTTCATTTTTGTTAGGCATTTTCAGTTTTAAAAGACGACCCTTGACAAATTTGACATATCCATCAAGATCAATAAGCAAGGGTCATTTTCAAAATATTGATTTATATTTTTTATAAGTTTGTTTTAGTGGCAAAAAGATCCCCAAATAAAGAAGTAAATAAAAACTACAAAATTTTACGAAAAGATGTTTCGGACATTTGGTAATATAATTATTAACTGCAGGATTGCAATTTTCGGCAAAAATTATTTTATATTTTTCTATAATCAATAAAACTTTTTGCAAAAATTATAAGACTAAATTATTTTTATCACAAAAATGAAACCATTTTCACATTACTGTCAAAAAATAATAACTTAGCTTGGAGAAATAAAAGTGCATTCGAGCACATTTTAGATCCTAACGTTATACCTACTTAAATAGTACCTATATTAAGTATGGAGAACGGTAAGGGTTTTATACCGATCGAAGACAATTGTTGTCTGAGATCGGTTACCCTTAACGTTCGACATGCTTATAACGTTTTTTGCACGATTGATACCATTATAAATTATAAAATTAAACATTTTCGTCATATTGACTAGTTTCATTCATTTTATCAAGATAGATACTTTGGTTGTTAGGTAGTAACTAGGATGCATAACAACAATGGAGAATTGAGTTTTTATTTAGTTGTCAATAATTTTAAGTACAATTTTGATTATTATAAATTAAAATATGAGCGAAAGTGAATTTGAAGAAATTGAACGGGCTTGGGAAGAAGGGTGTTCCGCAATTATTCCCGAAAAATCCAAAATCCGTTATCAAAATACCTACCAAAGTTTTAAAAAATGGTGCGAAGGCAAGAATTTAAGAATCGATGAAAAGACTCTATTGGCATATTTCGTTCAAAGACATATGCAGTTGAAAGCTCCTGGATGCCTCTGGGCAGAATATTCAATAATTAAATCCACCGTTTTTCTTTATGATGGCATTGATATTTCCAAGTTTTCAACTTTGATCGCGTATTTGAAGAGAAAAAATGTTGGTATAGGCCTAAGAAAGCGAGCATTTTTACACGGGAGCAATTTGAAAAATTTCTGATGGAAGCACCGGATGAAGAATTTCTAATTCACAAGGTAATGTAAGCTAGTTTAGGTAAAAGAAATACTCTAATGAAGATTTTTTCATAATTTGTAGGTCGCAATGATATTGGGAATATCAGGTGCCTGTAGAAGAGAAGAATTATATAATATTACTATGAATGACATCCAACAAACCGATGGTTTAATGATTGTAAAAGTACCCAATACAAAAACGAACATCCAGCGTACTTTTACAGTCGTTAATAAACCAGACGATAAAATTCCATATTTAGAAATTCTGCAAAAGTATATAAAATTTCGTCCAGTACAAGTAAAATCAAATCATTTCTTAAGATACGCCAAAGGAAAATGTTGTGCTCAAGTAATAGGGAAAGGGACAATCAGGGGCTGGCCTTCTCAAATTGCCAAATTCTTAAATTTGCCTAATCCCGAGAACTATACTGGCCATTCGTTCAGGAGAACATCAGCAACGTTTTTGGCTAATAAAGGTGTTGATGTCCTCGGATTAAAGCGTCATGGAGGTTGGCGTTCATCGACAGTGGCAGAAAGCTATGTAGAAGATTCTCTTCAAAATAAAATGGATTTTGCCAAAAAAATATTGTGCAATACACTAGTAATACTACTAATGTATGCAATTCTGCAGGAGTTTCTGTTAAAAGTGAAACCACAGCCCAAACAAGTGGGATTTCATTAAATAATTTAACAAATTGTACCATAAGTTTCAATATTAATAAATAATTCGTTAGTTTTCTTTATTCATTCAAAAAATAAATTAAAATTAAGAGATTTTTTTAACTCGACGGTAAGTGAATTACTTACCGTCGAGTTGGAGTACTTACCGTCGAGTTGGATTACTTACCGTCGAGTTGCTAGTAAATGTCACCTACTGACGTAAAATCTGTCACGGTAAACAGTCAAAAATGATCAATCGTGCAAAAATAGTTATTTATGAAACAGTTCGTGAAGTATGCTTTTTGCGCACGCACGCGATGTTTAGAGCACGAGCGAAGCGAGTGTTATATATCGCGTAAGTGCGCAAAAACCACTTCACGGACAGTTTCATACAATATTTTATCTACGATAAACAAATAAAAAATAATTACAAATTCAAATTTGAAAATTTAAACTACAAAACTGTCAGAATAACTTTGGTTGAAATGTAATGCTCTCATAGCAACACCATGACAACGCGAATGCTAAGGATATTTGATTATATGAAGGTGTGTCAAAAACAGTGCGAAAAAGTAAATCCCATTTAAAATACATTGTTACTTCACGCACACTTTCAATCGTTCACGCACTGCTGTCTATAATGACAGTTTTCACGAACTAAAAATTGATACATAATATGAGGTAGAGTAGATAATAGTTATTTATGTATCAAGGGCGTAAAACAGGCGTTTATGGACCGCAACGTGTAAATAAGAGCCTGAGCCGCAGGCG
The DNA here is from genome assembly GCA_964028335.1 of Altica lythri. Taxonomy (NCBI): domain Eukaryota; kingdom Metazoa; phylum Arthropoda; class Insecta; order Coleoptera; family Chrysomelidae; genus Altica; species Altica lythri. Next base: position 33,012,495 of record OZ034804.1, on the reverse strand, counting down.
AGGGCTATTAACACGTAAGGTCCATAAACGCTGTTTACGCCCGAAATACATACAAACTTTTATGCACGACCGATTTAATAATCATTTATAAAAAAAATTGCACTGTCAATTGCAAAAAGTCAACTGACAATTGACAAAAGTCTACTGTCAAATGTCAAATATCAACTGTCAAATGCCAACTGTCAAATACCAACTGTGAAATATCAACTGTCAACTGTCAAATGTCACCTTTCAAATGTCAACTGTCAAATGGCAACTATCAAATGTCAACTGTCAAATATCAAACGTCAACTGTCAAGTTCCAACTGTCAAATGCCAAATTTGAAATGTCAAATCTCTACTGTCACATGTAAAATATTATCTGTCAGCTGTCAAATGTTAATTGTCAATGTCAACGATTGTTTTAATAATAAAACTTATAAAGGATATATTTTTTTTTGTGGACAATTTAATATAAATGCCATTTCAACTTGCGTGAATTTTATACCTCGAACCTCGATATTATTAACAACTTACCCTGTATAACCATTCACCTAATAATTTGTCTGCATTCGTTATTTAAAATAAATAATTTGATTGAAAGTAATATGCACAGAGGCTAGAGATAATATTTTAAAACAATAATCTATATACCTATGTTGTCGTTACCCTAACAACAAAGTCAAAATAGGTGGTGGCTGATTGTCAGTTTAGATGATTGCAAGTATTTCAATATTTAAGACAAAAAATTACTTTACCGCCCGCCATTTACACTTTATCGCCCGGCGGGCGGTAAAGTAGTCCACGGGCGCTAAAGTGGCACTTTACGCCCGCTAAATGTATGTAATAATCTGTACTTTACCGCCCGGTCGTGCATAAACATATTTTTTGATTTTATAATTCATAGAAAAAATAATTAATGAAAAATATGTTAACAAGAAAAAAGTTGACAAGTTGTGATTGCTAAAGTGAAAAAATATTTTTTTGCAAATAAAAAATTCTTTTCAATTAATAAATCCATTTTTTGGTATTACTGCCATGACCTTGTCTTTCCACAACCTAAAAACGCCAGCCCAACAACCTACATCTATTTGTAAACCGTTTCAGACTAGAACATTTATCAGAATGATTTGCATAATTTTATTCTGTTGATAACAGTGAAATATCTCGTAAATTTTCCACCCCCGTCTATATTGACTTTAATGTTAATCAAGATTTTGATGGATGAACGTAATTACTCCACCCGACTTTTTACCATAAAACAAGCTTTAAAAAATTTACTAAAAAGTTGTTTTCTCAGTATATTATATTATGGTTTTTATACTGGAATTTTGCTTTGTAGTTAAATTATATGCAGGCCTTGTGAGCCTACCGACGAAGGTCGGCTGTATACACGCATCGCCAAAATTTTTGCATCCCTTAAAGTTATAGTTAGAATAAGGTACTATAAATATATGTCAAGAAGAAGTGTAAAATTGGCTACATTATATTTTAATTAAATAAAATAACTGAATAATAAAAATATTTCCAGAATTTGAAATATAGTAGAAACCACAGTGCGAAATATATTCGGCGTGTCTACCCCTGTTCTGTAAAAATGTGTTTACTCGCCTGGGCTTAGAAACAATAAAGTTGTTAATGGTATCCATTGGGATGCTTTTCCTCTCTTCTTGGATCGCAAGTGTGAAATCTTAGACGGTGCTAAGTGGATTAATTCAATTTGAGATTGATTGTCTAAGAAAATCCTACATGTGTTCAACGGGATACATGTCTGACGAGTTTTCCGGCCACTGTATATTGTCATTCATGAAAATAAAAAAAATCCACTGTTATTTCGGAGAGCATAAATAATAAATTCAATAAAATGCCATAGTGCCTGAAATGGGAATAGACGATATGCTTCCCAAAATATTACTGACCCTCCTTATGGAGTGACTTCTCTTGCAAAAGATAGTCTTTCTTCTTGTACTTTGGTCCTCTCCAAACATGTCGCCGACTTTCATAAGTAAACCCAATCTGATTTCATCCGAAGAATGAACAAGTTGCCATTAAGCTAAAATCTAGTCTCTATGTGTCCGGGAAGTAACTTAGGTACTCCTAATGGTCTATTGGATTACAAATTCCATTGTGGTACTGAACATTATTTGATCATACGTTTTTCTAAAATAAGTTTGAACAACTGAGACTGTTAAGATGGAAACAAGCTACTATCACGTCACGTGAGCTCATATGCCGTCACAATGTCACGTTTTTATAGTAATATTACGCTTAGAAACACACTGCAATCACGTCTAACGGAATTTTCGAGTATTGCATAGGTTTTTAGTGCAGTGTTTGTTTTTCGGTGGTAAATAAATTTGATAGCTCAATTAGTTCTTCGGAATGGGAAGAAGAACTAAAAAGTGTAGGTGGTTGTATGGTTTTGGATGCATGTGGTATAAACCTTAACAGAATATGGGTACACGAAATAAATAAAATAAGGAAGCAATTACGTTTGGAATATTAGTATATTACCTGCTAGTGGAGATATTTCCGAAGATGTTTGGAAGTTCAACTCGATTTTGATGACAAAATTGTCTTTACATCGTGTTCCCTGTTTATCATGTTACGCGAAGATAACATGTTTGCATACAAAAGGTGTTGTAAAATTTGAACCCTATAAGAAGAAATTGCAGTTGCGAAGTCTTCGAAGTTCGAGAGAATTATAAAAACTATTTTGTTTCAGATAATGTTATTTAAGTTTGGCAAAAAATAGTATTCGGAGAGGACAAATTTGTGTATAATATCTAATAATGTTTATCTAAAACAGTAATGAATAGTACAATGAAGAATTTTAAAAATACATATATGTATTATATGTTATAAGAAGTTCTCTTCCAATCATAAGCTTTTTGGCGAATATCTTGACCACAATATTCACTTGATTTTTGATTATATATCACTTGATGTTCCCAAACTTTTTCTGTTAAAATTTCTTCCATTTTTCTTAATCAGATGAAATGTACTAAAATTTATAAGCGCACGAAGGCAAAATATGTGCAAGCGCAAAAAACAAGAACGTGAAATCATACGTGGGTCCTGTGACGTGACGTGATATATATGAGGTGACTTTGGTGTAGTTCTCGTTCAAAATAATCCATGCACAACAACATTGCACACTTTTTGACCGTGACGTGAGTCTGCGTGAGTTTACTTGAACCCACCTGACCTGATAGTAGTCTGTTTCTGCCTTTATAGTTCGATTCCGAACCTCCATCAAGGTGGCTGACCCAAAGTGGAGAAATTTGTCGAAATTTATTTCAAAATTAGGTGCATTTTAGGTGCTATTTAGGTGCGCAAAACAAAAATTAGGTGCACTAACCGTTTTTGAAATATTTACGAAAAACCTTGGGCCAGCCAGCCTTTAACAACCTAGCTGACCCATAAGAAAAAAAAACAAAAAACAAGGATTAAATAATCTTTAAATTAGGTGCTAATTAAGTGCTTTTTAAAACACGAAACATAAAATAAAAAATTTAAAAATTAAACGTCTTAAAATTGAATATATTGATTGTGTATGGCAAAATGCCACATTTCTTCTTGCACTTTGAACCAAAATGGACATCGGCAGTTTAAGAACAGTTAGAAATCGGTAAAAATTTCTTGTCCTGTAATTTTTTTAATGGATAATTCGGAAGGTCACCACAAAATTTTTATTTTATTTTTTTTAACTCGGACCGCTGAGCGAGACTTGCAACCGGTCATTTCCGGAAATGATGATTAATATAAAATTCACTTTGTCAGAGATTTAAGTGCTTATTAAGTGCAATAGTTTCACGAGCAAAATAAACTGCTAATGAGCAATTTCAACTAAAAATATTTGGCCAAAGTTTTCTTGCGTCTCAACTAAGAGTGTCAATCTGCACTTTTTAAGCACATGATCAAGATCAAGATCATTAAAATTTTCTTGTAATTCTATTACTTAATAATTCTCTCGTCCGAAATGAAATATTTGTTTTAACTGGGACTGCTGAGCTTGTTACCGGTCACTTCCAAATATAATAATTATTATAAAAAACTTTTTCTCAAATATTTAAGTGCTCAGTAAGGGCAACAGACTCAATAGCAGAACAAACCGCTGATGAGACAAGTCAACTTGAAATTCTTAGCCTAAGTCTTAAACCAAGTGTGTCATTCTGCACTTTCTAAGCACTTAAAAACTGGTACAAATACCTACGAAATAATCCCATAAAATTTCCATAGTTTTTTTGCGCGTAGTTCCGATAATTAATTGACTTTACAAAAGATGCAAATGAGAATTTGATCGACGCTAATTTAGATTTAAAGTTGACAGAAAAAAAAAACAAAAATAAACCGAATAAAAGAAAAATTATTTCGGAGGAGATAATTATTAAGTAATAGAATTACAAGAAAATTTTAATGATCTTGATCTTGATCATGTGCTTAAAAAGTGCAGATTGACACCCTTAATTAAGACGCAAGAAAACTTTGGCCAAATATTTTCAGTTGAAATTGCTCATTAGCAGTTTATTTTGCTCGTGAAACTATTGCACTTAATAAGCACTTAAATCTCTGACAAAGTGAATTTTATATTAATCATCATTTCCGGAAATGACCGGTTGCAAGTCTCGCTCAGCGGTCCGAGTTAAAAAAAAATAAAAAAAAAAAATTTGTGGTGACCTTCCGAATTATCCATTAAAAAAATTACAGAACAAGAAATTTTTACCGATTTTTAATTGTTCTTAAACTGCCGATGTCCATTTTGGTTCAAAGTGCAAGAAGAAATGTGGCATTTTGCCATACACAATCAATATATTCAATTTTAAGACGTTTAATTTTTAAATTTTTTATTTTATGTTTCGTGTTTTAAAAAGCACTTAATTAGCACCTAATTTAAAGATTATTTAATCCTTGTTTTTTGTTTTTTTTTCTTATGGGTCAGCTAGGTTGTTAAAGGCTGGCTGACCCATGGTTTTTCGTAAATATTTCAAAAACGGTTAGTGCACCTAATTTTTGTTTGGCGCACCTAAATAGCACCTAAAATGCACCTAATTTTGAAATAAATTTCGACAAATTTCTCCACTTTGGGTCAGCCACCTTGATGGAGGTCGATTCCGACGTATATAACCTCTTAAATACCGATCTTCTTTTGCATTCATTACTGAAGGACCTGCTTAGAATTGGCCAATCGACCGATAAATTTATCGAATCATTAATAAGGCTTGCAATGATAATATCAAAAAAACAATTACACGTTGTAACACTTTAGTTAAATACTTATTTTATGGAAAACAGAAAAAAACGGGATATTTAGCTTTAAATTAGTATAATAAATTTGAAAGTCTTCATCAATTTTTTCTCGGCTTTTTTTAAATTTAGTAGTCAGATTTAAAAGTAGACACTAATTGTCATTAGACTGTATTGTGCTTGATATTATGTTCTAGCTTATATTAACTAATGAAAAAGTTTCATCTCGCTGCTAACTAATAAAAAATCCTATTGTTTGATAGATATTAATAGTAGCAATAAATTTTGCAGATAATTTCCTTAATCCTTTTATTCTCCACATTTTCCGGGATGCAGCCGTTTGCAACTCGGCGCAAATTGTGTTATAAATTTAATTTTGGATGTTGTGGCTTTAAACGAATGGCTTCCTTGGATAATGGTCTAATGCTCGAGAATATTCTGATTTTTGGAAAATGCTACTTACTTGGTTGGATTAGTGCATTTATTATTAAGCTACGGTTGAATACTTAGCTAGAGTGGTTTGCATAATAACCTTTATTAGCATGGTATGTAGGTAATACTTACATAGATTAAAATAACGACTTGATAAGCACGTAAGATACAAAAAACTAATAATTTAATTACTTATTTAATTTTTTTTCTTTTGAGTATTTATTGAATAAATGTGTAAAATATGAGCATATAAGGTGTTTTTCCAATTCCATTTTTGTACACTTTTACCAACATACTTAGGTATAAGCAAAAAATGTGAGGTTTTTTTTTAACTAACCTACTAAACACTTTTGATTTATTGATTACTAGCAGCCCGCCCCGGCTTTGCACGGAGATTACAGAAAAATAACAAAAGCCATTAAATTTATTGGGTCAACGCTTCCCTGTAAACAATAATACATGTTGTTTTATTTTCTGGCAGCAAAATAAATTGATTTTTAGGTGCTCTGACCCGCCTTAGGCGGTTGGCCATGAGGAAAACCGATCCCTACTAATTGGAAGGTTTGACCTTGAGACTTATTATTAGTAAAAGCGAAAGATGTTTTGATAGGAAATTAAAGCGGTTTAAATGGATTTGGTAGATCAGTTGGGATCATCGGTATCCTCAGTGTATGAGCTAGTTGAACAGCTGGTGGTTCAGTTATAATGGTGGCTATAACTTAATTGTCCTTTAATTCCTTTATAAGTAGCCTCGTCCCATTGCACATGCTAAATTCGTGATATCTGTCGTGATTATGAAATAAGTTATTTTGATAAGGATTAATACCAAGATAATATCTTTTAAAAAATTAAATAGTATATTATGTTACTAGGAGTAGAAGGCCAACATTATTGTTGAGCCCAGATTCTTGCACTGCCGAGGCGCTAGCCGAGGCTGTGCAAACTGGGCGAAACATATAATGGGCCTTCTGCTCCGAGTAACATATACTATTTTTTCTTCAAGCGTAATAATAATATGCATTTTATAAAAAATATAGAAGGCTTTGTTTATATCTCAACTATTTAATTAATACAAACGAAAAATTACATAAAGTGTTACCTATTTATTAACAGTAATATTAAATGTGCAGTTTTGTATACTGCAGTTGTTTAAATTTAAGCCACTGCCACCGCTTTCAGCTTCGACATTTACAATTTTGTCATTGGTATACATCATATTATTAGTAAGTTGATTGTCGATTATTATGTCAGCGATTCCAGAACTATTACTTGGTTGTTCTTGCCAATTAAGTATTTTTTGTGCAGTTTGTGTTTTACTGGAAATGGAATCCTCTAAGTACCCTTCAGCAACACTGGTGGATTTCCATCCACCATGCCGCTTTAAAGCGGTAATATCACCTCCGTTGTCAACTAAAATAGTTGCGGAAGTCCTCCGAAGGCAATGTCCTGTATATTCATGAGGATTTGTTAATTTCAAAAACGTAGCAACGTCTTTTGGTACGTTTAATATTTTGTGGATACCCATTACCACACGGTGACATTTACCATTCTGGTATTTAATAAAAAATCGCTGCAGGCCAATATCATCCGGACGAAGAGCCGTATACTGTCTTACCAAATTCAAATAAAAATCGCCAATTATAGTAAACGACCGTTGTTTTTTGTTTTTTGTGTTTATGATTTTAACCAAAATTAAATTTCCCAAATCTTGGATTTCGCTAGACTTTAAATTAACAAGTTCATCGCATCTAAGGGCTCCTGTGACTCCAAATATTAATATAACCTAAAACAAACGTTGAAATAAATAAAAAAAAAAGCTGGTAGCACCGGGATTAGAACCGCTGACCTTTGCGACCGAAGACAAAAGCTCTGCCACTGAGCTACCGTCATTAAATGTTATAAGTAGGAAATGAGGTAATATTTGCTGTCAAGTTAAATATTGATCTGCTAGTAGATATCACTGTCAACGGTTTAATAAACGTAATAATGATTAAAAAGAAATAAGAAAGTACCTACCTTTGTTGCTAAATAAACATTATTTGGTGCATCCTTGAGAAATTTATCAAATTGATCTTGTGTTAATACTTTTGATTTTTTCGGTGTATAATTTTCCCCTTGGCGCTTTATAAATGCAATTAATTTGCTATATTTTTCTATTTTAACATTATGTTTAATGTTTAATTGACTTTTAATCATTGAATACTGTGCCCATAGAGTAGAACTTTTAAACTTTCTGGACAAATTCGTGAAGTATGCAAGCATAACGTTTTCCGTGTATTGCTGTACATTATATTCATTGCACCATTTTAGAAATTTTTCGTATGCAAAATCATACAGTTTACGCGACTTCGTTGGAATTAGAGTTTCAATACTGGAATTAGCTATTTCAACTAATTCCGGAGGCGTACATTGCAATTCTTGAGACATTTTTCACAAAATTTTCAAAACAGACAAACGTCAAATTAAATAAGTTTAAAAATGACAGTTCCTACCTACTTGATTACAACGCCCCATTATTTTATTAGTACAATAATGAAAATTCATTTTTGTACTAGTAAAATAATGGGATATTTCTACGGTCTGTGTTGCAAAAAGTAATATAGTTATTATTATACGCTTGAAGAAAAAAATAGTTATTGTGACGTAACTATAACAGTTAGACAGATGCTGTCGCGACATTTTTTGTAGATATTTATATATTCTTCGAAATCGTAGTACATTATTTTATTCTATAATCAATAGTATTCTCAGCGCACGCGATGTAAGGATTTTAAGGTCATTTTTGGTTACATTAATGGCATTTTAGTAAGAATCCCTATTTTTTTTGAAAACGAAACATAACCTATGTCATAGATGTCAAAGATATTAATAGTATACCTAATACTATTATGACGTTTTACAGAGTCTTTGAAAATCAAAGAACATATAGACCGTTTACTAAGAACCAACAACTACTTCCCTGGCTATATGCCACGACGGACATTGAATTACAGTTCAAAGTTAAACGGGGTTAGTATATCTGCAAGATAGAACTAACCATTTTAGGGAAGTAGTTGTTGGTTCTTAGTAAACGGTCTATATGTTCTTTGATTTTCAAAGACTCTGTAAAACGTCATAATAGTATTAGGTATACTATTAATATCTTTGACATCTATTTGATAAACGTTTTACTGAAATGACAATTGATTAGCAGGAAACTGCAATCAAGTAGATAACCTATGTCACTCGGGAATAGTGTAGCTTGCCAAAACGTTGAAAGAATTTTTTAAATCGGTCCAGTAGTTTCCGAGCCTATTCATTTCAAACAAACAAACAAACAAAAAATCAAACCTGTCCTCTTTATAATATTAGTATAGATTAAATACAAACAAATTAACTGATTTTAAGTATTTTCTTATAACAATTATACCGTTATTTTAAAAAATTAAGTATTATGTAACAATTTGAGAAATGAGGACGAAACATCGCAAATTTGGGTTGATTATAAAATGAACTTAAATTAATTAAAAAGGAAACTTCCGAGCAAAAACTGATAAGACGAAATTTTAATAACACTATCTGTTAGAATTCCTTTCTGTATCCATTTGGGATAGTCTAAAATCAAGTGACGAATGTGACCTTAACAAATACGTTTTTATTTCTAAAAAAACTAGTTGCAACTAATTTAAAGTTAATGAAGCATCCTTCGCCCATGTTTGTCCCAAATATATTAAATTGGTTTTACAACAAAATCTTGGAGAATTTCATCATGACAGCAGTTAAGGAATCGCTCGGACGGATGTGAGCCCCTAGGGAAATTCTGACCCACACCATAATTGAGCCTTCTTAGTAACCCACTCCAGAACTGTGGGTACTTAGGAGAAGGTAGCTTAAAGCGGCTAGGTCGCCTAAAACGCATAGCGCAAAAGCGCCGATTTCTTAGTATGCTGTAATTACCTGAATACTCATAAGTTTTAATTAGTCCCTGGTCAGCAGCAGTAAAGCGAGATGGCGTAACCAAGCATAACATAAAAAAGTTAATAACTTTATTAAAAAAAACTTAAGGTGTGTAACTTGTAGCAAGTCGAAAACTGGCTTATTTTTTTATTGTCAATATTTTTACATTATTCTAACATTATTCACCTACAAACTACGATGTTCAACAATTAAATTTTTTCTAGTAAAAAAATGTGCTTTTGGGCCAAGCGAGTAGCGCAAAACGGGTAAAAAAGGGTTTTTGCTGACAACTGTAATGAATTAGATGTGTAACTCGTGTAAGTATAACTTAAAAAAGTTGGTTTTCTTACGAAAGCTGTTAACTAAGTTAACTATTTAATCTTTCATTACTTTATATTCAACTATCAAATCTGGGAGTATATTGTTAACTTACACGCATTCCTCGTTTACTGAATAACGCTGTTGTTTTGTATATACCTACTCTAACAAATTTTCAGAGACCACAGGCTAAATCTAAACTCATTGATTAACAAAACGTGCCCTCAGTTATTTGCGCCCCAGTGTATGCTTGTTGCAGATCTTTAACTGATAATATTGGCATCTACCAGTCTTCGTTTAACTGTTTGTTGACTTACGTTGGTAGCATGTAGATTTCACAAATTGTGTATGATAATAAAGCGATAATCACGGCAGCTATTTTTCCATTGAAAACCGTGTATAGTTAGAGACCAGTTTCAGGTGGTATGGTAAAAGCTCCACTTTTCAAAAAAAACTGTTTCGCTCGGGCAGTCAACTCTCGCCCTAGTCAGAAATCGTCTTGTTTCACTCCTTGCCACACAATATACTATTTTTATGTCTAAACTTTCGTTTTGATGCGGGAAAGAGTAAACAATAGAAGACTACATGGTCGGCAGTTTCGAGAAATGAAATCACTCTTGAATTTGCACATTCATGTGAGGAAATATTACATGAAATCACAGAATTTGGCAGTGTTTGGCAAAAAACAGATATCAATGGAAAAAAATAAAAATAAATAAATGAATTTTGTTAATAGAGAGAGTTTATGCTAACTAAATGTTTGAGAATGAAGTTTTTGTAGCATTCATTTTACAAATTAACCCAAATCAATTTGTCACGAGCTTAAGGGCCATTTGATAACCTCCTCAACTCCAAATTGCACTGACCAATAAAGTTTAATGCCAACGTATAACTATTTCGAGTCCAAGCTTATTTGCATTTCCATACTTTACCGCATTTACATCAAGTTGTCAGGACATTGTAGGGATGTTAAGCTGACATTGTAGGGATGTAAAGCTGTTAAATCACCAGCGGTTGACCCGGATTAAGGAGGAACAGAAACAGTGCCGGTATATACCAAATTACCACCTTCGACAGACGAAGACAGATACTGAATTGTAATTAGTTGCAAATCTTGAGATTTGTTCGATGTAGATAGAATTTTGAGTAATGAAACAAGGTGAATGACGAATATTTGGAGGGATAATGGGTGTTTAATATTTTATTACTTTATCTTTGGAAAATTCAAATGAATAACGCATATAATTTAAAAATATTTTATTGCTATGCTGATTTGAATTTATGTTGAAATTTTTAAATATTGATGTTAGCCCTCGACGGATTTTCTTGCGTTACTTATTAAGGTTATAGGGAGAAAAAGACACATGTTTTTGCCACACCTACATCTTTAAGAACCGAATAGGTAGGTAGGGAAATGTTATGAAAACGAATAATCAGTTGTTCATATGTCCTACTCTGTAAGAGTTCAAATCCACTTATAAAAAAGCTTTTTACATTAATTATCACTTGCTACAAAAATTATTTAACTCGGAATTTTTTATTTTAAACTTTTTAAAGAGTAGGTATAGGTACATTCATTGTACAAAAATGGTTGGGTAGACATTGCACCAGCAAATTTATGTTTTCTAGAAAATATGGGTTCTGGTAAGATAGAAAGAATGATTATTACATTGAATATTTGGAGTCATCGTTATATTTTGGAACTATATCTGATTTTCTGTGTAGTATTACATTTTGGATTACCTTCATGGAAATGTATGTAGTTAAATTTCATATGTAAAAAATAAATAAATATCTATTTACTTAGTTCTTAAGAAAACCACATAGATATATCTATCTGCATTGAAAGAAACAAGTTATTGTTCAAACCCTACCACTTATATACATATATTCATATAGCATACTATAACTGATTTCTTTCTTTACCATTAACACTGGTATTTAGATTATATTCGTTCAACCAATATAATATAATATGTACTACTGCTAACATATTTGATCAATGCTTGTTCATGTTTTCATTTAAATTTTTAAGTATAGGTACTCTTAGTTATTCTGTTGGTAAAGTGTTGAGTACATTTCATCACCTTCCCAGTAAATATTTCTACTTAAGTATTTTATTTAAGAATAATTTCAAATAAAAGTATAAACTTAGGATAAAAAGATACGAATTCAAGGAGTTTTATAGACCTCTAAGGTAAGTCTTTAGATACCTATAATATATCTTTTTGATAATTTTTGTGTATTCAATTGTGTTCCCTTAATTTTCTTATTGTTTTCAAACATTTTCGCTTTTCAATACTCGCCCATTTGCTCCCCTGACCCATGACTCACTTTTCTCCTTCCCCTGAATTCCGTTCGCAATCTGATAACCCCTGATGAGCCTTTAACATCCAGAAAAAGGTGGTTACAACCTTTTAACATTATTTTCTGCGTTTTGTAAAAACGGTTATTACAAATATAATTTTTAAACATATTTTATATGAATAAGTTAGATAACAACCTCCAGATCTTATTGTTGAGATTAGAGAAGTATTTATAGAGACGGAATTAAACTCGTACAGAATCATATTAAAGGTTTAAAATATAATATTAATTAAAAGGATGAAGCTAATCATGAAATTTGAGCAGTCTGTTAATATCAAACTCAATTTATCTTAAAAATAGTAGTGTATCCGCGTCTAATAACTTGAAGACAATTTCTCTTTTTAGATTGCAAGTTGTTACAGCTCTAAATCTACGATAATACAAATACAACGAGAAGAGTGCTATCAGAAATCATTGAACAACATACCACAACGTATGATAAAGTTAAGAAATTCGCTTTTGTAGTCAAAATTTGTAGTAGCTATTCTTGAATCTACTTCATTTTTCATTTGATGTCAGTTGTTCTTTTAACGGGGAAAATTCTGGTTTGTTGATATTTGAAAAATAATAAATCACCCAGTCTGGTATCTCTATGTTTAAAAAGTACTGAAATTATTCTCTAAAAATCTTCCTGAAGTTTCTTCAAGTGTTGTTACTGAAGATAACTGATGATAAATTAGAAGAGTAGTTAAATTCATGTCTACTGATATTCCTTTTTCACTGGAGCAGTTTGGGTATACAAGCAGATACGATATTTTTTGATGTTTTAAGTTTAAGTCGTCGTTTTTTTAAGAATGTCGAGGCCTCGGTGCCGCATGTGTGTGCTTTTTTTGCTTTTATTTATAATTTTCAAAATCACTAAAAATCTTCTAAAATATTTTTCATAAATCTCAAACTTAATAATAATAAAATAAAATAAATTAAAAAATATTTTCTCTTCACTTCGGACTCTGTTTATTTCTCTATTTTGGATATAATTAGATAGTATTTAAAATTGTAATTTGATTTACTTATATTAACCAATAATATTTTAAAATCTCGAAAATTATTCATTTTTACAAAATAGTAAATTTTACATAATGAAACGAAACGTATTTTAAAAGTGGCGAATTTGCGTACGATATAATTGATTCAACATTTTCTCATTTAACAAGTCAGGTTAGTTACTGTTTATAAATTAACTATTTGTCTAGTATTGTATAAAATGTTTATTGTAAAAAGCATGTTATATACTACATTTTATTAAGAGTTTAGAAAAGTGAGCGATTTCCGTGCAGGCGTGCACTCATAAGAAGTTATCTCATATGAATCAAAGCCAACACCGGATCGGAACTTGTTCTGTAAAAAAGGCAAACCCTTCATGGATGTGTAAATAAATATATTGTAACCATCTTTTTCCATATGTTGAAGGCTCATCAGGGTTTATCAGAATTCAAACGGCACTCAGAGGGGTAGGAGGAGAGCGAGTCGCGAATTGTGGGAGCAAAAAAAAAGGAATATTTAAAGACAAAACGGAAATATGTAAAGGGCGCCACTTGTCTTTTTAGAAATAAATAGGAGAAAAGGTAAGATACCTATTTAGAAAGAAATCTATTAAATTATGAACAATTAGTGAACTCACTTAACTTGATAAAAATTTACCAAAAATATATTATATATCTAACCTTACCTTATAGGTCTCAAAATTCCTTAAATCCTTATACTTTAATAATTTTAATATTTAATTAATATATTTTTTTTAAATAAAATTATGCTCGAATGACAAATCTTAGTTTAAACATTTACTGGGAAGGAAAAATAAAAGAACTTAAAATATTTTAGTAACAATTCTTACAAAAAAACTATTACATATAAGATGAACGATAAATCCATTAATTAGTGATTCTACCCTCTATTAAAAATGGTATGGTTTATTTACTAAAAAAAAAGGAGAACTTTGTTATGGTCAAGATGATGAAAATATATTAATTTTAGAAACAACCATAAGTAAATTCTGGTAGAATAAGACATACCTACTTATAAAAGTTTAAATCATTACATTTACCCCGAAGATAATACACATGTAATATAATACAATATAATCAAGAAAACATAAAAAAATGTAGAAACTCATTAATAACTAAGTACATAAAATCAAATACCTTTTGGCAAAAGTTCCAAAATGTAGCAGTAACTTGAAATATTCACTGTTTAAATGACTTTTATACGTAAGGTAACTATTATTAGGTTTAATTAAACTTTTATACGTAAGGTAACTATTATTAGGTTTAATTAAAAGTTTACCTTGAGAATCAATCAGTTTGAAAATAGTAAAGGGTGGAGACACACCTCTAAATTAAAGATTACCTACTTCTGTAAACATACCAAAATAGGACTGGAGAAATTTTACATATTTCACCAAACCATAGAAATTCTTCTGGAAAACCAATCTATAAGTTTTCAGGACAACACAGGTCTTCTTTGGCCTCCCAACGATATAAATTTTCAAGATATCCAAAATGGCGTCGCTTCTCAACGGGACAACGGGATGAAATGTTTTGTGGCAAACAAAATTCAATTCCACCACAACTCAATTAGATTATGCTTCAAAATTTAGTACTGTATATTCAAAATGAAATGTACTAAACTTTAATACATGTCAAACTCGAATTAAACCAAAATTAAGTCGATAAGTTTCACAAAGCTAATTACACAACGGCCATTGTTACTTTTTCAAGTAAGTGAGAGTACCTATTAGAAACTGTAAAATTCAAATCTTAGAACTTTCTCGAATAAATTTTTACATTAAACAAAAGATATTTTCTAGATCAAACAAAAATGTAATTATGGTTGTCTACAGTGAACGTACAGAAAAGAAATAAATTTCTAAATAACTTGTATTAAAGGTTTGTTTTTTTGGAATGCTACCATGTACATAATGAGATAATGAGACATACTATGATTATGATTATGGTAAAAAGTTATTTTCTTAGAGGTATAATAATGTAACGGGATAACCGTAAAGGAAGGGACCTTAATTTGAAAGATTGTTGTTGACAGTTGATTTTTAGAAGTTTGTAAAAAAATCAACTGACCATTTTAAATAATGTTTCTAAAAAATTCTAGAAACTTCTAAACACACTGACTAGATTAAATAATGTTGTATATACCTAAGGGGATGCATGGGCAGTTAACGTAAGTTCGAGTCAAGTGTTCACAAGAGTTCATTGTATTGTCAAGTAGTTAGACGTTATCCAGCAGAGTTCAGTGTATCTTAACAATTTTGTAAATAAATTGTGTAAAAAGCCCCCATACGTGTTTCAAATTGGTGTCAGGTGTGGGGTGAAGATACAAGAATGCATGGAAAAAAGATAAATGAACTATTGGTGGCTGAGCTCAGAAGAGAGCTTGAAGAATTAGAGTTGGAAACTACTGGAAGCAAATCCGTATTGTTGAGAAGGCTCCGTGAGTACTACGTAAATAATAATTTGGACCCTGACGCTGTGGAGTTCGAAGACCCAGTTCAAAAAGCAAATTCTGAACTAACTCAACAACTTTCCCGGTTGCAAGAAGAACAAACTCAACAACTTTCCCGGTTGCAAGAAGAACAAACTCAACAACTTTTCCGGTTGCAAGAAGAACAAACTCAACAACTTTTCCGGCTGCAAGAAGACCAAGCTCAACAACTTTCCCGGCTGCAAGAGGAGCTATCAGGACGCATGACGAGCCAGCAAGAGGGGCTATCCAGTCAGATAAGAAGCCAGCGCGAAGAAGTGTCCCAGCTATCACAACGGATGTCTACCCTACCAGAAGAGTTATCCAGTTCCTTCTCCCAGCAAATATCACATCTTCGTGACGAGCAAAATCAGCAAGTTGCCAACTTGAATCAGCAAGTAGACAACTTGAATCAGCAAGTGGACAACATGAATCAGCAAGTGACCAACATGCAAGACGAGCAAAACCAGATCAACCAGCAAATGCAGTCCGAGATAAGGAAGCTTCAACAAGAACAGGAAGCTAGCCGCCGAAACCAAACCATCCACCACGGCGACGGAGATGCAAGAAGGATGGAAACCTGCCACGCAGACGTCGAACGACAAAGAAGCGAGGAGACGACCCATGTACAAATTACCTGAAACAATTCGACGCAGCGGCCAGAGCTAATGGATGGTCATCCCAGGAGAAAGCATTGTCCCTAACCGTAGCTCTGCGAGGCGAAGCTTTAGACGTCTTGCAATCATTGACACCGGATGAAGCTGACAACTTCGAGTTATTGGTAAATTGTCTAGAGATGCGTTATGGTCAAACTCATCTACAACCGGTGTACCGAATGCAGTTAAAGAGCCGAAAACAGAAAAATGGAGAAAGTATCCAAGAATTTGAAGCGGATGTAGCAAGAATGGTACGACTTGCGTATTCAAATGCAGCGGAGGATTTCCTGGAGTGCCTAGCAGTCCAAACCTTCACCGATGGTCTTCGAGACGTCGAGTTGCAGCGCGCTGTACGGTTGGCGCGGCCGAAGACTCTTGTGGACGCCTTGACCCTTGCCCTGGAGTTTGAGGCGGCGACGGAGGCCTCACGTGGAGTTGCTCGACTAAGGGAAATCACCGGTAACTACGACCATGCCGTTCACTCCGTTAGCGATGTTGAAGCGGTAGTAGAGAGGTTTATGAAGTTATCTCCAAAAAGAAGGCGCCCAGTGAGATGCTGGAACTGCGGAAAACTAGGCCATATAAGAAATACTTGCCCCCATAAAGAGAAATCTCCTGCTGAAGTACCCCAGCAGCAGGAAAACTTTAAACGGACTCCTGGAGGGCGACTTCGACCCCAAACATTCCCGAAGTCCCTCACACCATTAAATTGGCAACTCTGCGACATCACGTGGACAGCTTATATGTAGATGGCCTCCTTGATGGGAAGAATATTAGCATGCTGGTAGACACGGGAGCTACAAAAACTATCGTCCGACCAACCATCATTATGCGAAATAAGATGTTGCCTACCAGTTGGAGACTGCGTACCGCTACCGGAGATTCTGCTAGAGTCTACGGTGAGATACAGGTGATGCTACAGTTTGGTTCAACCTCTCTTGTTCACTCAGTGCTGGTGGCTGACGTTGATGAAGATGTTGTTCTGGGCATGGATGTTATGCTCCACTGTGATTTTCATTTGGATCTTCGCCAACGTATCCTTCGTACTGGTAATAAAGAAATATTCCTGCACCGAAAACAAGTTGACAATGCCTCGATTAAGCTAATCGATGATATCGAACTTCCGGCAAGCTGCGAATGTGTCGTAACAGCGCGGTTGGATGGACTGGAGCCAGATGGTGCCTCAGCCATGATAGAGCCGAAGAACCATGACCATGAATTGGGAAAAGGACTCCTTGTGGGTAAGACTCTTGTTAGATCCGCCAAAGAGGTACCCATCCGAGTTATCAACTTGAACGATCATCCAGTTCTTCTCCGAAAGGACACGGAAATGGGAAGTTTAGAACCAGTAATGGCCATAATTCACAAGATAAATGTTACGGAAACAGATGAAACCAACGAAATTGAACAATTAATGACAAAATTAGACCCCTCTTTGTCAAAATTAGAAAAGAAACAGGTAAGAGATCTACTTTACCGGTATAAACCGGTATTTGGTTCTAAAAGTAAACTGGGAAGAACTGATGTTGTACAACATAGAATTGATACTGGTGATGCACGTCCGATTCGACAGGTACCCCGAAGGATGCCTCAAATTAAAAAGGAAGAAGCAGACAGAGCCCTTAAAGAAATGATTCAAAATGGCATAGTCGAACCATCCAGTAGTCCGTGGGCGTCTCCTGTGGTATTAGTGAGAAAGAAAGACGGATCAATGCGGTTTTGTGTCGACTATCAAAAGCTAAATGATGTCACTAAGAAGGACAGTTATCCTCTGCCAAGGATTGATGATGCCCTCGACGCTTTGGCGGGTTCTACTCTGTTTTCTACCTTGGACCTTAAAAGCGGATACTGGCAAGTTAAAATGAATCCTGCCGACAAAGAAAAGACTGCCTTTACCAGTGGATCAGGGTTATGGCAATTCACGGTCCTTTCATTTGGCCTCTGTAATGCACCTGCGACGTTTGAACGACTAATGGAGAACATCCTGCGGGGTTTGTCATGGGAAACTTGTCTAGTTTATCTAGACGACATCAGATAATGGGTAAGACCTTTAAGGAACATTTATCTAACCTGGAAGAAGTTTTTAAAAGATTACAGAACGCTAATCTAACATTGAATGTTAAGAAATGCCACTTGTTCCAGAGACAGGTTAACTATTTAGGACATAACGTAAGCAAGGATGGCGTTGCTGTTGACCCCGCTAAGATACAAGCCGTTCAGGAATGGCCAATCCCTATCGACAAACATCAGCTCCGGAGTTTCTTGGGTCTTTGTTCCTATTACCGACGATATGTCAAGAATTTTGGAGACATCGCCAAACCCTTGACACGTTTGACAGAACAAGATAAGTCCTTCTGTTGGGATCAGGAATGTCAAAAGGCGTTTGAAATATTGAAGAAACAGCTTACGTCAGCACCTGTTCTTGCTTATCCACTTCCTGATGGTAAGCTTATTCTGGACACCGACGCCAGCAATGTGGGAATTGGAGCCGTCTTGTCACAGCTACAAGACGGTAAGGAAAGAGTGGTTGGTTACTTCAGCAAAACTTTATCGGAAGCTGAAAAGAACTACTGTGTAACTCGGAGGGAACTGTTAGCAGTTGTAAAATCCGTCGAACACTTTTATAAATATCTGTATGGCAGAAAATTCCTGATCAGAACAGACCATGCTAGTTTAAAGTGGCTACTTAGCTTTAGGAACCCAGAAGGACAGATAGCAAGATGGCTTGAAAAACTGCAGGAATATGATGTTGAAATCGAGCACAGACCTGGAACCAGACATTGTAATGCTGATGCACTTTCCAGAAGACCATGTCGACCTGATTGCCCCCATTGTACCCGTATGGAGCAGAACGAGGAAAAACTTGCCTTAGTTAAGGTTGTGCCAGAAGACGAGAGCTCTATGCTGGAGGAGCAACAAGAAAACGATCCCGTTCTGAGAAAGATTAGGGAGTGGAAGAGAATGGACCGTCGTCCGTTGTGGAGAGAGATATCCTCATCCTCTCCTGCTTTAAAAGCATACTGGTCCCAATGGAACTCTTTAATTTTGGACGGAGGGCTCGTTAAAAGACTTGTAGAAAATTCCGAGGGCACAGAAACAAGGAAACAAATAGTGGTCCCAAGAAATGCTGTACCGGAAATTTTAAAACAGATGCATAATGATAGTTCTGGAGGACATCTGGGTATAACGAAAACGCTGCAAAAGATCCGAGATAGATTTTACTGGGTAAATTGCACTAATGATGTTAAAGATTGGTGTCGTAAATGCACTACATGTGCTGCCAGTAACGGTCCGCACCGAAAACCGAAGGCGGAAATGCAGCAATACCTGGTTGGAAGTCCTTTTGAAAGAATCGCAGTAGATATATTGGGTCCACTTCCGCAGAGCGATGTAGGAAACAAGTACATCTTTGTTGTAATGGACCACTTCACTAAATGGGTTGAAGCCTATGCAGTTCCCAATCAGGAAGCCACCACGTTAGCAGATATATTGGTTGAAGAATTCGTAAGCCGATTTGGGGTACCACTAGAATTACACTCAGACCAAGGGAGAAATTTTAAGAGCAAGCTGTTTCAAGAAGTTTGCCAAAGATTAGGCATCCGCAAAACGAGAACCACAGCGATGCATCCTCAGTCTGATGGAATGGTGGAACGAATGAACCGGACTATAACCAACTATCTGTCAAAAGTGGTGTCAGATTATCAGAGGGATTGGGATCGACATGTTCCACTATTTCTAATGGCAATTCGATTGGCCATCAACGAATCAACTGGCCAAACGCCTGCGAAGGTCCTGTTCGGTAGAGAAATGAGGCTACCATGTGACTTGGTGTTTGGTTGTAAACCTGGCGAAGAAATGGCCCCTGAACAATATGTCGCCGACCTTCAGAATCGAATGGAAAGTATACACAACCTGGTGCGTGAAAAACTACAATTATCTAGTGATCGGATGAAGAGGTACTATGACACACGGACAATGGAAAAGAGTTACCAAGTTGGAGATTTAGTCTGGCTCTATAACCCCCGACGGCGTCGAGGTATTTGTCCCAAATTACAAAAGAACTGGGAAGGTCCTTACACCATCAAGAAGAAGATTAACGATGTCATTTATCGGATCGTGAAAATTCCCAGAGGGAAACCCGTCGTTGTCCATCATGATCGTTTGGCGCCTTACCAGGGAAACCACAGTGGAGATGCGCAGCAACTCCAAGAAGATGGTTTGGCTGGCTCAAGGAGTGTGCGGGATTCCGATGTAGGAAATAACATTCCAGGAGGAATGAATCTAAGGAGGGGGCAGTGTAACGGGATAACCGTAAAGGAAGGGACCTTAATTTAAAAGATTGTTGTTGACAGTTGATTTTTAGAAGTTTGTAAAAAAATCAACTGACCATTTTAAATAATGTTTCTAGAAAATTCTAGAAACTTCTAAACACACTGACTAGATTAAATAATGTTGTATATAAGGGGATGCATGGGCAGTTAACGTCAGTTCGAGTCAAGTGTTCACAAGAGTTCATTGTATTGTCAAGTAGTTAGACGTTATCCAGCAGAGTTCAGTGTATCTTAACAATTTTGTAAATAAATTGTGTAAAAAGCCCCCATACGTGTTTCAATAATAACAATAATTTTTCACTTGTCACCACAATAATGTAATATTACAAACTAATAAGATTTTGTTGGTGCAAAAAAGATACTATATTAAATCCGCTAAAAAGCTAAAAGACGTTTAGTGGGTGTCAGGACGTGTTAGAATATAATGCATCGAGCAGAGTAATAAACTTGCAAGAAGATCAGTCCACAATATTCTACGGTGCACAGCCTGTCAGTTCTAAAGATATTAACAAGTAGGTAGGTACCTACGGGCCAAATGACAATCTGGAATCGTAGAAAACTCAATTATTAATGTAAGTAGATTGAACAGACGTGTGCCAGAAGAGTTATAACATTGCGTAAAACGAGCATGAATTAGCGACTTATCATTATAAGATTCTTTACGGGTCATGGTTTAGTCAAGAACATCTGCTTCAGACTTTAGAGTGACTCCACAAACATACGACACCCATTTAGATAACATATATGATTATATATTTCTTCAGTAAAAAAGTTTATGGTTATTTGTTGTTCGTTTATATATTTTTTAGTGTTTACAATGAAGCATTTATAAACGAAAGATTTTAATAAAAAATTAGTTTATTTAAAATTGGGTTAATATCTTTGCTCCTGCGCAAATGTCGATTTAATCAAATCAATTTCTTGGTCTGTTTTCTGTACATATATTAGTGAAGTTTTGCTTTTTCGCTATGTTGATTTTGGACCCGAGATTAAATTTACATAGGTTCTGTATGTTTATTAAATGATCGTTTAATCTAATGTAAATTAGTAAGTAATTTAAGATAAATAATCTCTAATCTATAGAGTTTGTTATAAAATAAACAAGAAATTATATGTCTCTTATTTAATAATAATCAGGAATATTATACCACAAAAGTATAAATAAGTGACATATTTATACATTATAAATCTTTACTTATAATAAATCTGTAGAGAGGTCAATTCTGTACATGAAATATATTTCCAAAATAACTATCAGAGGGTGATTGGGGATCGATACTGATTCCAAAAATGCAATCAGTAAAATTTTTGTCTGTCTGTCTGTCTGTCTGTCTGTATAACCGCTAGAGAAACAAAAACTACTCGACGATTTTTAACGAAACTTGGTACAATTATTTTTCATACTCCTGAGCAGGTTATAGGATACTTTACATCACGCTACAACCAATAGGAGCAGAGCAGTGAAGGAAAATGTTGGGAAAACGGGAGAAATTACTCCGTTTTTAAGCTTTCGTCGCGTGTGCAACTTTAATTGTTAAATGTATAAAGATATCATCTTATTTTTATAATTTGGAGGTCAACTGTGAACGGATTTTACAAAATTTCACCTACAAGGGGAGTTGCGGTGGCATGAAAAATAAAAAAATAATAAAATTTAAAATCTATAAGTCCTACAGGTTTAATACTTTGCAAAATAGTTATTTTTATAATTTTGAGGTGAATTGTGAACGGATTTTACCCACAGGGGTGTTGCGGGTGAGTCAAAAATAAAAATAAAAATTTAAAAACTATAAGTCTTACAGGTTTGAAACTTTGCACAATAGTTATTTTTTATAATTTTGAGGTCAATTGTGAACGGATTTTAGAAAATTAGACCCACAAGGGGCCATGCGATGGCGTGAAAAATAATCTATACATATAATAAATCTGTAGAAATGAAAATTCTGTACATTAAAGATTTTTAAAAACTAATTAGCGGGGGGTGTTACTACATCGATATAGAACCCAAAAATGTGGTTAGATTTTTTTGTCTGTCTGTCTGTATGTTTGTGCGCGCATCACATTAAAACTACTGATCCGATTCGAATGCAGTTTTCACAGATGTATTTACTTTTTTTAACTTAACATCTGATGTATAAAAATTTCTTTCCCCATCCCTTTAACGAATTCGGAGGAGAAATTTTTATATAAAAATCAACACACCACGCGAACTACGTCGCGGGTACAGCTAGTCTTACATAAATCGTATCCATCGTATCTTACATCTAGTATGTCAACGATATATACCAATTAATATTACAGAAAAACGAAAATATCTACTCCCATAGTCGAATGGAAAAATACACTTACTTTGTACCAGTACAAAGTAAAGTCATGTTGAGAGACTCGTTATGCACACTGCTGTTCAATCTAATAATGGACGAAATAATCCAAACAGTACGTCAGTGTCAGGATTGAAGAAGGGGGAATAAGCACAATTTATAAAAATAACTTTTTATAATAGAAAGTTTTTTACTGATTTATAGGTCATATTTTAAGTGTCATCTCAACAATGCACAGCATCCCTGATATTGCAAAAATATTAAGTCATACAACGCTGTGATTGATCATAGAGAAGATTGTTTCCTTGTTAACAAAATCAAGGGTAGTTGCATCTAAAAACTTTCTAAAACAGTTTATTTTATTACCAGTTAAAATAATAATTACTGTTTTCACATGTAAGGACAAAAAAAAAAAAACGAAAAAACAACTTCTCTCTCGCGAGATCGATCCTATTACGATAACCCAACAGAATTGTGGCAATCAACCGCTTCAACCGCTTATCCAAATAGGCCACCGCAAGCTTATATGAAGTCTTTCAAAAACTTGATTTTGATTGGATTTAGTCTAGTTTAAAATTTAGCTAGAGAATTAGATTGAATTTTGGATAGGTCCTTAAGCTGTTAATATGTATAAATATTTAATTTAATAACAATTCAGTATAAATTTCGAAATCTATGTATATGCCTAAAAACACTTGAAACATGCATTGTCATCCAGTTCTTAGCTATCCTGAAAATTTCAGAGCTCTAGGTAGTCGAGAAATAGGTTTAAATTTGATTACAAAATTCCACGGAATGACACAGAAACAAAGAACATGGCGAAAATATAAAAACTTTCTAAAAAAAAAGGAACCCGAATACTTAGTATGTTATGTAAAATCAAAATGGGAAAACAATAAGACAGGAAAAGAAGTTTAAATATCTGGAAATAAATAAAACTAGTTACATAGATGTTGAAGAAGACGTACGACAACAAGTCTAAGGAGAAAGTAAGCCCGCCGGATCACTTAATAATACAATATGGAAGAACAAGTACCCAACACCTAAAACAGCAGTTAGAGTTATAATAATAAAGGTTGGCTGAAACGTTTTGAAAGAAAATTTCATCTTTAATTTAAAAACACAAAAAAATCTATTTTGATTTGTCGATTTATTCTTTGTTTACAAGCCATTTGAAGTGGACGTGTCAGTGTATACAGTGTATACAATGGAAAAAACCGAACATCGTGCAGTGATAAAATTCTTGGTTTTGGAAGATTTACACCAACAGAAATCCATACAAAAATGATGAACGTGTTAAAGGAATCTGCTCCTTTATTAACAACAATGCATCGATGGGTATTAAAATTTAAACGTGGTCGTACAAGCGTCGAAGTGGATGTAGTATACATCCTAAATGTGCAACAACACCAGAAATCATTGAACAATTCTATGATATTGTTTGTAAGGATCCAAGTTGGACTAAGTATGAAACTACTGATATTATAAGCATCTCAGATGAATGAGCACTTTATATTTTACACGAAGAATTGCAGATGAAAAAGCTGTTAGTGCCACTATTGTTAACAATTCAACAAAAAACTTAAACAAAATCAAATTATTCAGCATAATTTGGAGCATTTTAAGCAGAATAAAATTTATTTTGTGCATCGTTTTATAACTATGGATGAGACTTGGATCTATCATCATGATTCTAACCTGAAACAAGAATTTTTATAGTGGATTGAAGTTGGTTCTTCAGCTCCAAAACAAAAGAATTTATAACGATTGACAAAAAAGGTTATCAGCATCAGTTTTTAGGGGTGCAAAATAGATTTATTGGATTAATTATTTTGGAAAAGGTAAAACAATATTATTGCAACCTGTTGGACTAGTTGATAGAAAAATTCGTGAAAAAAATCCGGTTTATAGAAGAAAACAATCATTTTTCATCAAGAGAATGCACGTGTTCAAACAAGTTTGTTGATGATGGCTAATTTGACCGAATTAAATTACGAATTGCTTAAACACCCATCGTATTCACAAGATTTGGCTCCTTCTGTCTATTACCTCTTCAAAAACAATTCCTTCGTGGAAAGCTTTTTTTGTCTAATAAAGAAGCTATTGCAGCAGTAGAACAATGTTTTGCGGAGATTCCGGAATAGTATATTCTGTAACAAGGTTAGAATGAAAATTCGATACGAGTGGAGAATTCCGAACGCGAGCGTAGCGAGCGAGAGGAACCACGAGTTATCGAATTTTTATTCTAACCGTGTAACAGACTGTATTTTCTCCATGACCATGTAATAATTCTGTTTATTTAAATTGAAATATGTAGCAAAACAATTAGAACGTCGCACTGACAAACTGAGTGACAGTTTTCAAATTCGCAGGGCAATCTATGTTTTTTGTTGAGCAATTACAGAATGTTATTCCGTCACTAGTTATAGAATGGAAATACATGCAAAACACAGAAGAAGCAAGTGTTTCAGAATGAATATTCTATCTCAAGAGTGAGAATGAACACTTTCTATTATTAAAAGTGAAGTCTGAATTATTACCTACATTCATTAATCGTCGTGGAGAAAATCATTACAGAGATGGTATAAAATTACTGAGATCATTAATAAGTGTGTTCAAGTTGAGGGAGATTAAATTGAATAAACAAAACAATTCTATTAAAAAATACCCATTCTTTCATTTTTGATTTCAAATTTAACCTACCTGAATGTAGTGCAGAGAGAAGAAATGACACATCTGAAACAAAATGAATGCTAGAAACAACAAAGATAAAATACTCCAAAGAATAACAGGGAAAAGCTTGATAGTCACGGAGAAAAGTGAAAACATAAAAAATTACAGATGTGTAATTTGAAAATATATAATAAGATAATAACACTAAATATACGAAAAAATGTTGGCAGTCCAAGAAACAGATGTGATTATTTACAAGACTACGTACAAAATAAAAAATTAACAAATATCGGCTGATTTTAGCAAGTTTCGAAGAATTTTGGTTCACTTTAAGACAACAGGAGAAGGGGTTGGGTAAATAGGTGGTTTAATAAATTAAAAAATGTATCAAACATCGGTATAGTTTTTATTTATAATAAATATAAAGTGATATGATACTTTTAGAAACATTTTGTGAAAGTATTTAAAACATTCCAAAAACTTTGATTGTCAATAATCATTGCTACGACCAAATGCACTAAGAAATGTACTAGTTTGCCATAAAATGAAGAAAAAGAAGTAAAATTTTGGGTTGAAGAGTCTTTCCCTACCTGGGAACAGCGGGCGGTTCATAAATGAGGCCTGTTGAAATTAGAAAAAAATGGTCCTTACGTTTCCGGTATTTATTTATTTTATTTACAAAAATGTAATCTAATATATTTATTAAATTTAAACAATAGATTGTAAAATTATGAGTGCATACAACCACATGCTGGATCAAGGTTCGAGAAAAGGGTCTCATTTATGGACCGCCCGCTGTTCCCAGGTAAGGGGTGGCTACAAAGACTCTTTAACCAAATTTTAAATTAATTAAAAAAATATTTTATACTCAAATACTAATACCGACATCTAAACTTACCTACCTGTTTTTTGTTTGTTTGTTAGTTTGCAGAAATGAGTACAAAGCGTAAGAATTTTCAATAAACCAAGATAATTAAATATTATCCAGTTTTTTATTTAGTTTCATTTGCATCAAAAATGTTTTCAGTGTTTTGTAGGAGTTTCGAAGTTAGTTTGACTAAAGCCTTCAAGAAATAATTGCATTATCTACGTAAAAGAGTTTTAAAAAGTTTGTTTGTGTAAATGAATCATGTTAGGTAGTAGAAGTATACAAACTTTTTCCATTAAAGAAGTTCGTTTAACTGATTTGAGATGTTATCACTTCTCTGCTTAGGTCTTAAATAAAAAAAGGCAAAGTGGAATTGTCAATACTTAATGGATTAACTAAATTTCGAGTAATTGTTGATTTTTTAAAAAATTTACTTTTAAAGAAATCAATTTTTATTTTGGTAATTCTATTTTTAACTGCTGACGCACTTGGTATTGTTAATTATAGTCTTTACAAAGTTTGGACTGTTGAAAAATTAATTCAACAAATAAAAAAAAAATAGTTATAGTTTGATTGTTTTTTATGTTACTGTTTACTGAAAGCTAATATAAAACTACTAGCTTTTACCCGCGGCTTTGCTCGCGTGGAATTGGGACATTCACAAATGATTTAATGACTGTCTATTTTACATATAAAAATTTAATTTTAATCATTCTGTAGGTATATCCTTAGTAAAATAAGTCTGGCCTAACTACTTTTATTATTTTTTTTTATTAAAAGTTTCATGTTTGTCAATCAATCACGCTGCAACCACTGAATAGATTTCGATAATAATAAATCATACTACACCAAATATGACTATCTTATAATATTGATCTGTGACAGTTCTACATTGGACCTATTATCTGAAATATATAGTAATTTGTGTGTCATTTGTATATGTACTTGCGATAAAAAACAACGATAGCGCTTTTTAATAACCTCTTGCGTCATCTAGTTTCGAATATCAAAACTAAATTATAACACGTATGTATGCATGTTGTGTATTATTTTAGTGGTATTTTTAAATGTATTAATGAGATACTTTCATACAAAATCTGACGCCCTCAATTGTCCGGTTAAAGGGGTGGGGAAGAAATTTTTATACACCAGATGTTTAGTTGAAAGAAGACAAATACATCTGTAAAAACCGCATTCAAATCGAATTAGTAGTTTTCATGTGATGCACGCACAAACACCCAGACAGACAGACAAAAAATCTAACCACATTTTTGACTTTTATATCGATGTACCTACGACGTCGTTCGCGTGGCGTGTTGATTGTTGTATAAAACGTAACCTATTTCACTCTTTATGCTTTCAACTATCCCGATACAAAGATCATTCCAAAATTTTTATACACCAGATTCTAATCGAATCAGTAGTTTTCATGTGATGCGCCCACAAACATCCAGACAGACAGACAGACAAAAAAATTCTAAGAACATTTTTGTGTTCTAAATCGATGTACCCGCAACGTCGTTCACGTGGCGTGTTGATTGTTGTATAAAAAGTATCCAATCACCGTTCAACCCTTATTAAGGGGGTTGATTTCTAAAAAACAATATAAGTACACCTCCGCAACCTCTTAAGAACACACATTTTAATTCAGTCCCTTATTTCAATAGGACTTTCATACTAATTTCCAACCCCCGTTTGACCCCCTTAGGGGTAGAGGTTCGTAAAATCCTTTCTTATCGTACGTCTAGACCCTAAAAGGAACCTACCTGCCAAATTTCAAGTTTGTAGGCCTTATAGTTTCTGCGATATGGTGAAGAGTGACCTTTCGCTTTTATAATTAGTAGGAATAAATACGTCAAAATGTCCTTCGTTAAAATGTCCGTTAAAACGCATTCTTTTTATCCCTTGTATCGACTCTCTAAATCTGGCAATAAGTCTGCTACCTTGAAACAGTTGGAATTCAAATGGAAATATTTCTCCAGCTGCTTTCAGTTCGAAAGTTGTGCCATAAGTATACAACCTACCCATATTGGCTACATAAAGGCGTTTTGTATCGTAAGGGGTCCCGGATCGGTCCATAGTAAAACACCTAAATCTTTGCTAATCGTTGGACACGTGGCTTACTATATTAGCTCTAACTTGAGCAGCCATTGAAATATTTCCATAAAGCACATAAGACAGAGGTCTGTGAGACAGAGATGAAAATAAACACGCTCCATCGCCAGGTATCTCTTTTACACTACATCGGATTGCTAATCCTTCAACTGTGACTGTTACAATTTCTCCATAAGTATACCCATATCGGCTACATAAAGGCGTTTTGTATCGTAAGGGGTCCCGGATCGATCCATAGTAAAACACCTAAATCTTTGCCAATCGTTTGACACGTGGCTTACTATATTAGCTCTAACTTGAGCAGCCATTGAAATATTTCCATAAAGCAAATAAGACAGAGATGAAAATAAACACGCTCCATCGCCAGGTATCTCTTTCACTCTACATCGGATTGCTAATCCTTCAACTGTGACTGTTACAATTTCTCCATCCATTTTTCAAACAAACGTAAGTTTACTTAACGAAAAATACAAACTTCTTTAAGTAAGTAATCGATATGACACTTTGATACAAACGTCAGTATAATCAATGAAAAATAAACAAATCTAAGCTAGCACCTAATTGGCATGAAACTTTGAAATAAACATAATTTTAATCAACGATGAAAAAAACAAATATAACTAACTAATTTGGAACGAAACTTGTACACCTCCACAACCTCTAAAGAAAACATTTTAATTTTCAAGTCCCTTATTTCAAAAACATAGGACTTTCATACAAACTTCCAACCCCCGTTTTACCCCCTTAGGGGTACAGTTTCGTAAAATCCTTTCTTAGCGGACGTCTAGACCCTATAAGGAACCTACCTGCCAAATTTCAAGTTTGTATGTCTTATAGTTTCTGAGATACGGTGATGAGTGAACTTTCGCTTTTATATATATAGATTCTTAAATAAATTAAAATTACTCAAAGTATTTGTTACTTGGATAGAACTCGCTGCTAATAATTACTGTCTGATTGTATAGTTTTCTAAATTTTTTCTCGTTTGTGATTATTCTTGTTCGTCGTTTTTCCATGATTTCGACTTGTTCTGATTTTTTTCTTTTTTCTCTTGTACTTTACCAATTGTGTTTTTTGATGTTTTATATTTTTTCGATTTTTTAATTTTTTTTGGATGTGTTTTTGATTTATTATCATCTAGGATTTTATTAGATTTTTTCTTATAAATGAGTTTTTTTCGTTTTCCTGTTTTTTGGTTCTTACTCGTTTTTTCGACTTTTCGGTAACCCATATATCAATTTTTCTAATCTCCTCGGCTTTTCGAGATTTCTTTATTTTTTGAAATGAAATGTCTTAAAAGTATTTCTCATGTCTTTTTTAAACAAGGTTTTTTCCTGGTACAGAGCCTTATATTGCAGTCTGCAATAGCTCACCAGAAGAAATTTTGTTTTAAAATGTTTAAAGTTCCCAAATAACAAAATATACCAATTTACATTTTCCTAGTTATCTTAAACAATAAAATGTGAATTATTCCCGGTTAAAAGATTCAAAACCCACGTTTTTCATTATTTATGTTTTTGCTCTTAGTATAAGAAGCATTTCAATGGCGTTTCAGCTGGATTATAAATGTTTTTCTG
Organism: Altica lythri; assembly: GCA_964028335.1. Taxonomy (NCBI): domain Eukaryota; kingdom Metazoa; phylum Arthropoda; class Insecta; order Coleoptera; family Chrysomelidae; genus Altica; species Altica lythri. Next base: position 32,982,201 of record OZ034804.1, on the reverse strand, counting down.
AAGTTTACACCTTCAACTTCTTTGCAATTATATAGGCGTTTATAAAATATTTTTAAGCTACATTAATCCTTAAGACTATTATTCTATCACTATATAACAGTTTTTGATATATGTGTTTAAATTGTGCTGATAACAATTATTTTTGTCAGATTTTTCACATCATTTGAAATCGATTGTCTACAACCTGTAATGTGTTTAGTGTAAGTTAAAACTGTTTGGTAGAAGTGTTTTAGTATTAACCAATTCAAAGGCTCTGGTCCGATCAATAAATAGGCCAATACGAATAGTGTTTAACTACCTCAAGAAGTAAACTACAAAAATGTAAATATATCAAAAGAAATAAAAAAAGATTTTAATAGGTTTTCACCAAGATAAAGAACAAAGCTATGCTAATCAGATAGATAATAGCAGACCATAATCAACATGTATAGCCACTGAATCGTGGTATGTTCACAGATGTTCACAGTGCTCGTATTGTTTCGCTTCGGTGCTACGCTCTTCGGCGTTCAAAATGTCATTTTCCGTCCTTGTGTCACAATAGTTATTTGTGACACAAGGACGGAAAATGACATTTTGCAAGAGCGAGTAAAGTTGTGTAGCCGAGGTGCGTAGCACGAGCCGAAACAATACGAGCACTTGCAAAATATTTTCCGGACGTGTAACACACACTATTTTTTGGTTCGACTAATTTTTAATATTTTTAAAAGTTCTGTTATGTTCAAGACTTGACTGCTTGTGCTAACTGAACTAAGACCACTGACTAGAAGATAGCCGACAAAATGTCAGCTGGTAATTAATTTTTATACATACAAATACTGTGCTAATAACATAGACAAATTAATTAATTAATTCTATTATCTCTGGCTAATAAGCAGCACAGAGAAAATTGTTATATTGAAAATATTAAAATCAATATCTAATAATTTTATATAAAAATAGCAGAGACAATGAACTATATCTATAATCGAATGATAAGTAGTTGTAAATTGACATAAATGTCAAATTTTATAATACAAGTTGTGAGAGAAATTAAATGTAAATTAGAATCCTGCTTACATTTAGAAAAATTTATAGGTAAGTTTAGTATATTGTACGTTGTTTTTAATTAAATTTAATTAAAAGTTATATTTATTATGTATTTTTGATGACTTAAAATTTAAACTCATAGCGCCATCTCTTTAGATAATCTAAAAGCTACTTTGCCGGCCTTGGCCCTGAAAATGCCATTTTCCGGACGATTTTGAAGTAATTAATAGTATTGTTTCTGGACGGAGGACCAAAAATAACTATTATGCGCTTGTTGCTCAATGTAAGGATTTATATTGACATTTATGCCTTGGTTAATATTGAATTTACTAAATTTAAGATAAAATTAAACTTAAAAAATCACAAATAATATTGATTTACTTTAAATAAAATAAGATTTAAAACATATTTTAAAATGGTTAGGGGAAGGTGTCTTTTAGTTGAAGTTAATTTTGGAATCTTTTTTAAACCAGTACGGCCCCCTGCTTATTACATTTCTGCTCTTTTTTTCTCGGTTATAGGTCATAGGTATATATAGAAATCAGTGACACTACATTGCACTTGCAGAATTAAAAGCCATTTATTTGTCTGTCTAAATTAGTGTATTCGGATACAAAAATTGGAATGTTTCTGATTTTTAAAATAATCCGATGATTCAGATTAAATTATAAATATTCCGATTATTTCTCAAATTCGAAACATCGAATTTACTGGTCTCCGAGTTCCATTGTACCTATTATTATTTATGACGAATCTGATTCGGATGATTTAGTGAATTCTTCGGAAGATTTACTCAATCGTTTCGATTTAAAATATATATACTTGTTTAATATATTTTGGCACTTTTTTTAAAAGTTTTTTTTCACAATATAAAAATGTAAACCTATAACTACCAAAAGTCGCTGGATTTGTTTCTTAATTATTATTAACGAATAATATGATTAAAAAAAATCCTAACTTGGCTCCTATTAGTCCAAAAAAATCTTTTTTTTAATTCTTTGTATTGAAGTCAGCTATCCGAATCTTAACATTAAAAATTTGTTAATATACTGAGAGCGTTGTAAACACCCCTTTTAATAAAGGGAAATTTAAGTGCTTGAAAATTAATTTTTGACATTATTTCTTACATAATATAAAAATTTGGACCTTCAAAAAGAAAATGAGACCTTGTGAAAGTAAAAAGAACCAGCCAAAAAAAGTTTAGACATTAAATGAATTGGGATAAACATTTAACAATATCTCAGCAATAAATTATACGATTAACTTTTACAACATCTCATTTTTTTTAGAATTACAAAGGCTCCATTTTAAGGCCACCAATGTAATAAAACAAATCGTTTAAAAAAATAAAGAGCATTGAAAAAACTATTATTTTCAGGTGTTTTTGACTTTTTTGCCATAACAATTGGACCAAATTGACTTTATAAAGTCCTAAATTGTAGATTTGTTTATGGCCGTTTGCACCAACAATATTTAGGTACACCTAACCGCTAGGGAAGCCTTTATTTAAGTTAGGGGTCCGATTTTATTGCACGTTATACTTTTTGCGTACCTAAAATGCTTAGGTAATTCCTAAAGTAGGTGGTCAAAATCGACTCCCTATCTATGCCCTAGCCCGTATTTCGTGTTTTATAGTAAACACAACCTCACTTTTTAAATTTAATTTGGTATTGGTGTGCGTTGTGATTGCGTAGTGAAGTGAATTGATCATTTTTCCTCGATTTGATTAGATTTATTCATTGAAGAATAATGGATATATTTGATGATGACTTAGAAATTCTTGATATTTTGGAGTATGGTTTCCCAAGAAAAATTTATAATCGGTCAAATCATTTTACTGAAATGGATAATCTTACGTTTTTCCGAAGATTCAGATTAAAAAAACCAACAGTTTTAAGTGTTTTGCAGCAAATTGAGGATCAGTTAGAATATGAAGATGATCGGTAAGTAATTATGTCGGTTTCTCCATGACCTAAATTTATTTGGCATAATTATTAATTTTAGAAATAACAGTGTTACACCCATGAACCAGCTATTAACATGTCTTCGCTTTTATGCTACAGGTAGTCACCTGTCTAGTATTGCTGATTTCATGGGGATGGATGTATCAACTGCATGCAGAATTGTAAAAAAAGTATCTGAGGTGTTGGCAGGATTAGGCCAAAGATATATAAATATGCCCCGAAGAGATGAACTTGTGTTTGTTCAAAATGCTTTTTTTCAAATGCACTCTTTTCCTAGAGTATTAGGATGTATAGACGGAACACATATTCGTATTCAATCTCCAGGTAAATTACAATTAAGTTTATTATCATTAAAGTATGCCAAGTAGGCAGGCTATTTAACTAAAATTTAATGTAAACATATTAATTAATTTAAGGTGGTGAAGATCCTGAAGTATTTAGAAATAGAAAAGGATATTTTTCTATTAATACCCAAGTTATAGGCGATGCTGACCTGAAAATTAGAGACATTGTGGCCCGCTGGCCGGGCTCTTCTCACGACCAAACTATTTTTATTAATAGTAGAGTAAGAGCAAGAATTGAAAATGAAGAATTCCCCAATTCGATTTTAATTGGTGAGTAAAAAGATCAGGTATGTTCATCTCTATATTACATAAGTATCTCTATATTTTTTTTTCAAGGTGATAGTGGATATGCTTTGAGAAATTACCTGCTTACACCTTTAGGAGATCCCAGAACTCCAGGAGAACATCTATATAACGAGTCCCACATAAGAACTAGAAATACTATAGAAAGGTTATTTGGTGTATGGAAAAGACGTTTTCCAATTTTAGCCTATGGAATCCGCCTTAAAATACCAACCACATTAGCTGTTATACCAGCCACAGCAGTTTTACATAATATTGCCATATCCATGAATGAAGGACCTCCACCAGAAGATGAAGATGTTGAACAATTAAATTACCTTATAGAAATGGGTAACATACCAAATATTATGCCCAACAATGATAGAAATGGTCAACATGATCTGACTATTAATACAATTATAGATTATTTTCGAAATATTAGGCAAAGAAATGTTCTAGGATTTGAGTAAATAAAAGTACTTATTGTTTTTATGTATATATTTCTTATTTCAGTTTGGTTTAGCCACAGTATGTTTAGTTAATCATTAAACTGCTTTTTTTTTAGTGCAATATCTAATTCTAATGATTCCATTCGCAATAAATGTTCTTTCTTATAACATTCGACCAATTCGATCTTTTTGTCTACCAATATCTCATATTTTTCTGCCAATACGGAAGACGTAAGTGCCATGGCTGGAGGTCGCCTTCGCGAAAATTTCTTTTTCTCCCCATTTGTTGAGTGTACCTAAATCATTATTTATATTTTCACTAAAAATAATTAATAGATCATGTTACCTTTTCAATGTTTTTTTTCAAAACTTTTGATGCTGGGGTTTTTAAATCGTTTCCTTTGTAAGTTCTCCAATCTTTACCCAAAGTATCTGACATATTTGTATGCTTAAAAAATAATTATTTAAAAAAGGATTGTAGTGGATATGTGGTATTCATATCACTCACCAAATTAGTTTCTTTTTCTATAAATACTATTTCTATATTCGTTTTTTCCTCATTATTCTTGTTTAAATTTCCCATATTGCTGGTATCTTCCAAGTCTTCCTAAAAGTAAGCAACTGCATATAAGTTATATTGAATATGTTTAGTTTTTATACCTGTAAAATTTCATTATTATTATTAACATTTTCTTTTTCTTCATTATTATTGCTAGAATGTTCCAAATCCAACTGAACATGATCACTATCAAATGTGCTATCTAGTCCATATACTGTTTTATTATTAATGAGTGATAGCAAGAGATCATCTTCTGTCCTCTCAAAGCTACAAAAAGGTCCACCACCTGTTTTATAAATATTTTTTTTACTTTCACCAGCCCTTTTTCGCAAATCCTCTTTTAGATGTTCATAATATTTCTTTAATGATTCAACAGGTCGATATACTAAATTCGGACAAACAGAATTAAAATTGTTTGCAATTTTATTCCATGCTTCTTTTTTCTCGTTTACTGAAACAGCATCTGTTTTTTTGTTTTCTACAATATTTTTAAAATCTTGTACAATATTTAATAATACTTCTTTTTCTTTTGTAGTATAGTTTGGGTTACGTTTTCTTTTTTTGGAATTGTCGTCCATCACTTCTGGTTTTCACTATGATTTTCATACAATTTTTGATCAAAAACGTGTCAAAAACTATAAAAACACATGTCAGACTACTAAAAGGTTAAACCATTGACGGTTAAACAAAAACATCAGAGACGCCAACATGTGGTCACGTGACACAAAAATCCCCATAATGAAATAAAATAAAGCGGTGTTGCCGTTATGATCTTTTACATAGCTAGGTAACATTACAATTATCAGTGATGCAATACATTTGCAGTTAGGGTATCCTTAAATTTTAGGTGGTACTTAAGTATTCATTCCCTAATAAATTTTAGGTGCAATTGGCCATTAATCCCTACAACTTTTAAGTTAAACTTTTTTTCATAAAATTCATACTTTTGCCTGTAGATTCCAAAAACTGGTTTTGTCCAACTTTGGCAGCCCCCTGTTTATAAACAATAACCTTTTAGAGGTTACTTTGTATATACAGTGTGTCCAATTCGGCATCATATGTGAAACTTTTTTACTCTTAATTTTATGAAAAAAAGTAATTCTTTATAAAAAGTTGTGCATGGTTTAAAACTTAAAATACAACCATCAGATATCAATTTTCTTAAGCCGTATACGAGGTGTGTAAAAAAATATGAATTTTACTCAAGAGTAAAGTAGTGACAATTGTTAATAAGAAAAGTTGATCATAATTGAAAACTCTTGTCAGATATCCAATATTATCAATTCACCATGAAAACCGATCTTTAATCATTTTTGGTATAAATTATTCATAAAACTAAGAATAAAAAAGTTTCCCATATGATGCCGACTTAAATGGACACTCTGTATAATATGTATAGTTATTGCCCTCACCACAACTGCACCGGTCCAAATCATTCCAGAATTATTGTCGCATTTTTTGTCTGTTGATTGGACTAAAAGTGTTTTTGTACAACTGTCATTAAAAGTGACACTTTTAATGATAGCAAACAATGTTAAAATTGATTGTTTACATGGAAGCGTGTTAAAAATACTTTTAGCACGCTTCAGTTTACTTTTAACACGGTTTAGTTTACTTTTAACACGGTTTAGTTTATTGTCAGTGCAAATTCGCCCATTTCATTATCAAAATAGGGCAGTTGTACAAAAAACATTGTATGGTATTTGTGTTAAAAGTGATTTTATTTTGTTCGTGAAATTGTTCAATTCGCTCCGCTCATTTCACAAACTTTTTCACTCACAAAATAAAACGTCACTTTTAACACTCATATCTTAAATAACTATTTTTTATCCTTTATTTGTGATTTTAATGTGTTTTAGAAATAAATTTAAATGGACTAATTAGAAACCATTTAAAATTTTTGTTCTGTATGTTTTTATTAAAATCTAATTTATATAATGTAGATTTATCAAGATTGATTAAATTTACATTTGAAACACGTAAATACTTTTGTTGTTTTTTAAGTAGTCCAATCTGAGTTCTGATCCCCAAAACGTGATTAGGGTACCTAATTAGTGTTACAAAAAAGTTTCTAACACTTACAATATATTGTAGTGCCTTGTATAAATTTATTTACACGTTAAAAACAATCAATGACAAAACGATTACTGAATTAAAACTCGTGCATATGTAGATACTATTGGGACTCTGGCCGACTCTGCTAAACCACGACTACATTAAGCAATTTTCTCATTCCAGCGACTAAAAAATGATTTATTATCAACCATTTACAATTTATCATTTTTGACATGGTGAATACAAATTGTATGTATTTTATTTTTCCATTGAGTAAAAAATATAAAAACAACAGTGTTATCGTTGATAAATTTTAACGCTCCTTTCATTATTCAACTCGTCTCAAACAAATATCAAGTTTAAGGCTCTCAGAGAAACAGGTTTTGCATGTTATAAAATTGAATAATGATACAAAATTATTGTCAAACAAAATTATTATTTTCGGAATTACGACTCTTGTAAATTTTTAATTTAAAAAATAATTGTTTTTCTTAATTATTCTGTTAACTGCTACATAACAACAAAAAATTATAAATATATATTTATTTTACCTTCAGTTTGTTATATGTATTGATAACACGGATTTTCAAGAGAATTTTTTTTGATACAAATAGGACGATCGGGTACCTTCCAAATGTAACGCTATTGGCTAAATGGTTCGGAACTTGGCTTAACGAGTCAAATTTAAACTAATTTTTGCATAAGTTGTTTATAAAAAAATAATCCATTAATAAAAGACTTTGCATATATACAATTATACATCACTACAAGAATGCTTTAAAAACGAGAGGTGAAACTAGATGGAGATGTAAGAATGTGTATTCTAGAGAACATCGAAATCATATGAATGAAGAATAATCAGAATTTTATTTAAATAGACAACAAGAGGAAGGCTATGGAATCTTTAGAAAAGCCATTAAAATTGATCAGACAGGAAGTTGTTAGTTCAAATGGAATGGAAATGAAAGATATAACATACATACGTAATACTGTAAACCATGCGCGTTTAAAGAAACATCTAAAAAATCGACAAGAAGTGCAACATATTGCTAATAATATAGAGTATCATACATCGCAAGGTGATTGAACGTTTAAGTTCTGTGTTTTTTGGTCGACAATTTACTATCCGCGCGTTTAATGGTGATATGTATGTGCCAGTGGTTTTGTATGTACCAGAACAAGAAGAAATCAACCTATGAAAAAATGTTACAGCTTATAAAACGCACATACGTGTGTGTATTTGAACTATAATTTCAACCACAACGAAGTCATACTAGATTTTGAAACTGCGATACATGAAAGTGTGAAAATTGTGTGTCCGGAAACCAATATCATTGGTTAACGGTTTCATCTTACACAAGTATGGTAAGAAAACTGTTTTACTTAAGTATGCTTATTTTCAATAATTATTATTGTTTGCTTGTTTCTTCTAGAAGGAGAAAGATAAAGCAATTGGCATTAGGCCTTTTATATAAAGAAGATAATAAAGAAGCTTCTTGGCTAAAGCATTTATTTGGACTAACTTATTTATCTCCTAATGAAGTAGCAGAATGCTTGGCTGAAGATTTCATGTCTGAGAAACCTAAAAATGATAGAATAACCTCTCTGCTCGACAATTTGGTGGAGAACTACATTGATTCGTCGGCTACTTTCCATTTGGGCAGACCATTCTTCCTCAATAACGAGAACAAGAAACAGCTGAAAGTCTTGAAGGAGATGCAAACTGATTTCTACATTAAATTAAATTCTATAAAACGTAACCAAATAAGATTCATAAGAAGGGAAATTTTATCAAAGGAAGAATTTATCGACTTTAAATGTGGAAAATAAAATTATTTTCTTTTTTTACCTAAACAGTGGATAAAAAGTTTTGAAGATTATATTTAGCTCGATTCGTGTAGGGGTGGTGGGGTGGTGCAGTGAAGGGTGGGATGGATGCAGAAGCTTGAGTGGCTGACCGCTACTAGGCTTCTGGATCCACCTCCTGGATCAGCAGGACCCTGGTGATAATAGCCTCCCAGTGGCACACCCCGGGCAACGGCAAGCTGGGAAAGGGCCTTCTGTCCCTCCCTCATCTTACGGCTAATAATTACACAAACAACCCTAAGTGAAGGTGTGAGGTACCGTGCTGATGTACTGAATGGCCAACGGGTTAAAGTTGGTCGCGAACGGTCCCCTGGGGGCACCGGGCGAAACCCCCTTGTAATTAGCCTTACCTGGTTATGCGGGGCTCTGACCAGGTGGACCATCCCTTCCCTAGCTTCTCGTGGGACTCGTATGGATCCTCATAAAGACGTAGGTACAGTCAGGATCCTGCAGGCAAATCTCCAACATGCAAAGGCTGCATCGGCCATAGTGTGTCGGAGATTTGAGAGAGAAGGCGTGGAGGTAGCCCTCCTGCAGGAGCCATGGCTATACGGAGGTAGGGTTGCAGGCTTAAAACCGCACCATGGCGAGTTGATATATGACACCAAGGCTATAAAGCCCCGTGCCTGTATATTGTTTTCTAAGGCAGTTGGATGTAAGCTGATTCCGGTGCTATGCACTGGGGATTTTGTTGCAGCCATACTGTCAATATCCACGGAAGAAGGCATCAGAAGGCTAATGGTCTGCTCGGTGTACTTTCCTGGAGAGGACAAGGTATGTCCTCCAGGCCACCTAATGGACATCATTAGCTACAGCCGGAGGGAAAACCTACCATTGATCGTGGGGGCCGACGCCAATGCTCATCACATAGCGTGGGGTAGTACGGACGTCAACCCTAGAGGTGAGTATCTATTACAATTTATACTTAGTAATAGTTTACAGATATTAAACAGAGGCAATAAGCCAACGTTTGTAACAGTTACGCGCAGGGAGGTTCTTGATATGACCCTCTGCACAAATAACATCTACGACAAGATTGAAAACTGGCATGTCTCGGACGAGCCGTCTGGGTCGGATCACAGGCATGTAAGGTTCAATATTGTCACCCCTAAAATTATTGAGACCACGTTCAGAAATCCACGGAGAACGAATTGGGAGGACTATGTAAATTCCCTCAATGAAAATCTCGAGGATAGAATGGCGTCAATAAGAGATGTGTACAGTTTGGACTGGGAGGTGGACAGGGTAAGCAAGGCTATTGGGTCGGCTTATCGTGAAAACTGCCCGGAACAGACAAGAAAGTACACGAGAAACACTCCCTGGTGGAACGAACACCTACAGAAGCTTAGGGCTCAGGTGAGAAGGCTGTTTAACAAGGCCAAAATCGTTCATAACTGGGAAGAGTACAGACAAAAGTTAACGCTGTACAATAAAGAAATCCGAAAAGCCAAAAGAGACTCCTGGAGGAGGTTCTGCGAGGAAGTCCAAACGACCCCCGCATGTTCAAGAATCCACAAGGTCCTGGCTAAGGATGGTACAGCGAAAGAGGTCAGCCTCCTCAAAAAGGAGGACGGATCATACACCAAAACGTTGAAGGAAAGTTTAAGAATGCTAACATTGGCACACTTTCCTGGCTCACGGTTTATGGAAGCGGGATCGGATAGCGTAGGCCACGGTCAAAGGCCGGTAAGGCCCTCAAGGGATGACTGGAAGCTAGCTACCGAAATAACCAGACCTGCAAAAATCAGATGGGCTATCAGCACATTCCGTCCATTCAAAACACCAGGAACGGATGAAATATACCCAGCCCTACTCCAGAAAGGGCTGGATGTAATTATAACACAACTGTGTAAAATCTTTAAGGCTTGTTTGGCCTATAGATTTATACCATCTGTTTGGCAAAAGGTGGAAGTCTTATATCTCCCTAAAGTAGGGAGGATGACGGACCAAACGACCAAGTCATACAGACCAATAAGTCTATCGTCGTTTGTAGCAAAAACGCTCGAAAAACTGGTCGATAGATATATAAGGGACGAAATCTTAACGGAGAACCCATTAAGTGATCGTCAATATGCATACCAGCCGGGAAAATCCACAGACCTAGCGCTGGATGACTTGAACAGGCTATTGTCAAAGTCAATTGAGGACAAAGAAGTAGCCCTAGCGGCGTTTATTGACATTGAAGGAGCCTTCAGTAATGTGGGACCTGAGTCAGTAACAGACGCACTTTCAAGGAGGGGAGTCCCCCCACTAATATGCCAATGGGTGTATGCCAACCTAACGAATAGGATCGTAGTGTCCAAGTTAGGTGAGGCGTCCATTGAGGCAACAGTGGGAAGGGGCTGTCCGCAGGGAGGTGTACTGTCACCTCTGCTGTGGTCAGCACTTGTGGATGACCTCCTTAAAAAACTCCTCAATGAAGGCCTTCACTGCCTAGGCTTCGCAGATGATATGGCCATAATCATTCAGGGGAAATTTCTGGGTACAGTCTCAGAGCGGATGCAGTCCGCAATGAATATGGTGTACAAGTGGTGCAAGGATGAAGGCCTAACAGTCAATCCAAAAAAAGCATCAATTGTCCCATTCACTAATAAAAGAGCGTTACAAGGCTTACAACCAATAACGCTCAATAACGTGCTGGTTCCAATGGCCACAGAGGCCAAATACCTGGGTGTGGTATTTGACCAGAGGCTATCATGGAAGCAACACATTCAAAAGGTCACACATAAAGCTACAATAGCCCTTGGTAGGTGTAGACAATTGTGTGGCAAGAACTGGGGATTGAACCCCAAAATGAACCTATGGTTGTATACACAAGTCATTAGACCAATGTTAACCTATGGTTCGGTGGTGTGGTGGAGTAGAACGCAGCAGTCCGGGGTGATCAGGCAGCTGGAAAGCATTCAAAGGCAGGCATGTCTGAATGTTACAGGTGCCATGGGAACCGCCCCAACGGACGCACTACAGGTTTTACTCAACCTACCACCATTGCACATTTACATTCAGGGCGAGGCTATGGCAACTGCTCACAGACTGCTACAAGGCCAGGCCCCCATTACCTTATTAAAAGGCAAAAAGCAAGCAGAGTTATACAATAGGGTTAAGGCAGATCAAATAATGAGTATGCCTCAGGACAGGATAGTCCCCAGGTATAACTTTGTGAGAAACTTTCGAGTAGAAATACTGGAAAGGGACTCATGGAACAATGGCCCCCCAATCCAAGGGGAGTCAATTTGGTATACCGATGGCTGAAAGACTGAGAAAGGCACAGGGTCAGGTATATACAGTAGAGGACACAGGATAAAAATCCAACTAAGTCTAGGTGCGTATGCCACAGTGTTTCAGGCTGAAGTAACGGCCATACAACACTGTGCAACGGAGATCGTAAGTCAGGGTATAACGGGTAAAACCGTAGTCATATACTCGGACAGCCAAGCAGCTCTAAAGGCGATAGTCTCAGCACAAATAAGCTCACAGCTGGTGTGGGACTGCGTTGGGGCCCTGACACATGCCGCTAGTCAAAATTCTCTGACACTGGCATGGATACCAGGACACTCAGGGTTTCGGGGCAATGAGAAGGCTGATGAATTGGCCCGTGCGGGAGCTAACACTCCAATGATTGGCCCGGAACCATTCGGCGGAGTTGCTAATACATTCAAAAAGGCAGCCATTGAGAAATGGAGGCTAGAAAAGGCCCAGGAGTGGTGGGAAACATCACCGGGCAAGCGACAAGCCAAACTCTTCATAAAGGGTTACTCGGCGAAGTTTACTGCAGAGCTGCTATGACAAAGGCGAAATGATGTCAGAATGATTGTCAGTCTCTTGACAGGACATTGTAGGCTCAGAAAACACATGAGTCAGCTAAACTTAGCAGATGAAGACATTTGTCGATACTGCCAAGAGGAAGAGGAAACTGCATTTCATGTCCTATGCCAATGTGAAGGCCTTGCAAGGACGCGGTATCTAGTACTGGGAGAGGAGAAACCGGCTGCTCCAAGTTATGCGGAGTGGCCACTGTCAAGGCTATTAAGTCTCATTAAGAGGGCAGAGCTGGACAAGGTGCTCTAATCCTATTCCACAGATAATGGGTGTTCACAATAGATCTGCAAAGGTCGCAGTGATATGGGCTAACAGCCAACCCAAAAATATCTATTTATCGATTCGTGTATCAGTTTAGGTAAAAATTCGGGTGCTGGTTCAATTCGTGAGTTGGATTAAAAAACTAGTCGGCTTCGTGTCAGCTCGATTTTTCTGTACTGATACGTCTTCTTGGGAACCTTTTTAGTCAAACTAACCGTAGCACCTGACGAAAAAAATTTTTAATTTAAAAAATGTCGTCTAAAGTTTTTTTAATAAACCAGTACTTTTTAAGTTATTAACGATGAAAACCTAAGAACTTTTTATAAATAAAAAACACGTTTTTTCAAGGTTTATCACCAACAACTTAAAACTACTCGTTTGGATGTAAAATTAATAATTAACAAATAAATAAAGTTTTTATAAACTTCCTAGATATAACTCATTTACATTGTATAATACGTAAGTCTAAAATAACTAAATTCAAATCCAACATCAAATAGCAAGAAAACAACGATAAAATGATGATTAACTTTTTTAAAGTACCCACATAAAAAGAACTTCAAATTGAGCACCGCTAAAAGTTGATTCTAAAAATTGATGAAAAAATAATACAAATAAAATTAGTTTTAAAATTATAAATAATATTATTAGTATCAGAATCAAATTTGTAAGTAATCCTTTTGGAAATCCTTTCACTTGAGTAATATAAAAATAATTCAAAACAGTTTTTGAAAGTTTGATTAAAATGCGAAGATATTTTTTATAATAAAAAAAGGGTGTGGCAGTCAGTGGGACTGCCAGCAGAAGTTATACTTCTATGCACGCGCCCGGATTCATAAATGTTTATGCGAATGATTTAGCAACCTCAAAAACCTCCTAGTATCGAGTACACACTGATTTTGTATCAAATTTGCATAAAATTTCCTGGAGACGAGGTCAGTCTTAAGTACCAGGTGTTTTGTCCTTCAACTGATAAGTTTTCGATCATTTTTAAAGGATTTACCTCCATACCATGTTTTGCAAAATTCATAGCTCCACCACGTTTATTCTGTACACTACAAAAATAAGAGCTCGGGTCATAACCAAAGACACTTAGATGCTGAACATCTTCTGTTAAAAGAAAGTGCTCGACCAAACAAATGGCACTGTATTTTATATTATGATCATGGAGAAATGCCTCCAGAACGCTTATCTTGTTTCTAATTGAGCAGATATTGACATAAAATATGCTAAATATGTTCGTATTATGACTAACAATTTCAGGTTGGCTATTATCAACAAGTAGTAAATCAGGTAGCCTTTTATAAAAAATTACTGGCAGTTTGCATAAATTCTCTGTGTTTCGTAAAATCAAATCTCTTAATACCAACCATCCGAGGCCAGAAATCTGGATCGTATAGCTCATCCTTGTGCTTTAACGGTGCTGTTACAACAAAGCATTTGAATTTATTTGGATCAGTGGGTATCTCCCTTACGCAAATATTCTCAGTTTCAAAACCCACCTTTTTCTTTATGTAATCTGTTATCATAGCCTCAGTTGCTTGTCTTTTAACACGATTTAAGTCTATCCAAGCTCTTCTTTCTCCACACGAGAAGCCATTTATTTCATTTTCCTGGGATACTTCCGCATTTCCCAGACGTTTTTGTATTGTTGGCGTTTTTTTTTTATGAAGTTGAATCTGAAAAATCCCATTTTGGTTATTGGCCAGATCTTCTTTTTTTCTGTTCGGATTATCAAAAATTTTCTGTTTCTGCTGTTGCTACAGGACGACTGGCCACTTGACCATATGTTTTGCGGGCACGATCACAACCTGTATCCAACTTCAGCTCGGTTTGGTGTGACGTACCTACCCTCAACCTGCGTAGTCGTAGAGCACGTCCTACGTGCACTCGATTTGTTCGTGCGCGCCTCCGATGGCAATGACAAAGCAATGGCGTGAGGAACAGGAGGTAGAGGGGTTGTTATCTTGTTTACCTTTTCGTCGCGTAATGATTTCAATTCTATGGAGAGTTTTTCTACCAGGTCTTCCATATCGTTCAGTCTACGATGTAATAAGTCGTGATTTTCCATCATCTGGATGAGCAATTGGTTCATTAAACTGTTCTCTCTTCTTAGAGCATCGACATTGCTCCACGCATGGTCGCCATTATTTTCAGTTTCAGCACATGATGGACAGATGATTAAATTTTGACCAACCACTTTTGCGCCTCTTAGGCGAACTAGGCAAGCAGGATGATACTGTTTTTCACATTTGGTACATTTTAACTCGGCTTTTAGAGATCGTTTACAACTCGCGCATGTTATTTTCACATTTATATCATCATCCCTCGGGGCCATCAAATATATATCAATGGCATCACTGTTAACTAATAAAATAACTACAAACACAGGCAAGTAGAAATAATTTTTTTAAAAAAATTAACTGTATTTAATTAAATAAATACTTAGAAAAATAAGACCAGTTGATGTGTGTCCTTACTTCAAACACGAAAACTAAACAGTAAAACGATCAATGTACAAAAAAAGTGTTTACAAAACCCCATAGTGCAAAATATAATGCAACCATGTGACGGTAGTATGGACTACAATACAATACTCATTACTGAATATTATGATTAATATTATTAATATAAAATACTAAACTTTATATTTTTACTTACGTGACAGAATTATAGAGTAATCTGTCAAACTCAATGTAATACGTCACTATGATATTCCAAAACATTAGCTCAGATTGTTTTTTGTATATCTATCTCTTTTCAATGTACTGATACCTTATATGTGTTTCTGTCTCTCTCTTACTCACACCATTACATATGTGATGATATTTGCCATGTAACCCCACGCAAATCCAGTGCATAAATAGAAGTATAACTTCAAAAAAAGCTATTTTAATTAATCGTAAAATAATACAAATAAAAAAGCAGGATTACAAAATGATTAAACATAAGCTATATTTTGTTTTTGATGTATCTTTTATATTAGGTACAGTGAAAGTTTTTTTAAATAAGTTAAGATCAGACGGCATTTTCGATAAAAACCGGTCACCGTGATACTCATTCACAAGACACACGGCGACCGTGATACAAATTGACACGACACCTGGCGAAAGGAAACGAATTTCTATATTCATAGCGCCAGTTGGTTTCTTGCAACAATAAAAATGGATGTGAATACGTTTGTTATGATGTATGGGCATAAAAAACATAAATTAATAAAATAGTGCGAAAAGAGGTGTTTATTCAATTATCTCGGTTAATTGTTTATGGATTTAAATAACTTTTATATTAAAAAACTTTTTAAAATCTTTTATTCTTATTTTAACTATTTTTCTCATAAATAAAATAGAAACATTTTATTAACCAATAAGTTTTTTTTTTCGATTTTTGTAATTTAAAAAAAACAGGTCAAAATTAGCAGTATGTATACGGATTTTTCAACTACTACCTTCCAAATACCCATTTCGAACCTTCAAATACCTTAAAAACATTTTTTATTGTGTCACGGCACACGGTTTGCAGTGACAAACCCGGGTGTAAATACGGTCGACTCGTGTGAAGACGCACATTTAAAACTATGGGCCACTAAGAAACCTGACATCCGATACACCGCCCCGTGCATGCCGTCTGAACGGGCTGTTACAGCTATAAAAAAGTTGTAAAAAGGGTGACTTAAAAGGGTTGAGAATTTATTATGAATGTTTCATGATTAAAGTGTTAAAAGACTTTATTGTAATAACCAAACACATAATAAACCTTACGTTTTTTTCTAATTACAGCATATTTTTCAGTTAAAGTATAAGGGGTACCAAAAATTTTAGGGGTCAATGACAATTTTTTTACAGAGTTTGCTAGTAAAAACACGTTTTTCGTCAAAGGTAATTATTAGTAACATGTAAATTAAGACTAAGTTTTATTTGAAGTTGTACAATAATTAAAAAAACACTTTAACGAAACGATTTGGCTGTCAATCTGACAAGTCTACAATCGATACTTTGCATTATTTCGTGAAAGATCTTAAAAAACCTAGTGTTACAAAAGAAGTGCTACACACTAGAAATGTAGTTATCTTTCTTTGAGATCAACCAACTATCATAAAAGCAATAAAAGCCTTTACTTTGTTCAATGTTAGTTAACGATCTCATAGTAAAGCTTAAAAGCAAAGGGTTTTTGTACGTGCTTTGGGCTATGCTAATGATTTAGTTATTGTGGTAAGATATAGTATTATTGCTGACCGCATGTAAAGTGCCTTAAACCTCATAACTACCTGTTCAAAATAAGGACTTTTAGATAAAAAACTTTCAAGGACTAAGTCTCTAAAACTAGGTAATCTTGCTGGATATCTTGGGATTCTAAGTAAGGGTCGGAGCAACCACGCAATCCATGAAAACGTCTACAGATATTATATCTTTAAAAAGAGATTTTGAATTTACACAAAAAGTACATATTAATATAGGGTAGACAATTTTGCTTCGAAATTTTCATGCAATTCAATACATGTTCAAAAAATTCGAAAGTTTTTTTTAATAGTTTACCATTCTTAACCGACTCCAAAAATGAGGAGGTTCTCAATTCGACCATATGTTTTTTATGTATGTTACCGAATATCTTCCGTTTTTATAATCCGCTGTGAAAAATCCTTTTTGCATTTAAAAGAGTAGAGTGTCCGTGTGGTCCCATAGAAATTTGGTTAAGGTCTGGTGATCAATGTGGAAGATATTCTAGGAAATACCACAAAAATTAACAGAATAAGCTCTGCAGTTAAGTTAATATGTTAATGATGTGTAACATAAAAACTTAATACTAACGCGGTGTCCTACGTAAGCGACAACAAGCGGCCGGCGCGAGCGGCGCGGTTGACGGCAAATGCGGTAAATGCGACCAGAGTGTTCTACATGCAAATGCACGCCGCGTTTTGTTTTCCAGTTTTCAAGATGCCGTGTCCATCATGTCGTTAAAAGTCACAGACCTGATGGAACACGCAAAGCTGAATGGCAGAGACTGTAGCGGCAGAGGCAGAAATATCAAATATTTTGACCGGTCGTGCCGCTTGAAAAGCGCGTGTCGCGCGCTTGCCGCGCGTTTTTCCGCACGTAGGACACTACAATCTGAAAGGACCGCGTCGGACGCGACGGTCGCGCCGGCCGCGTGTTGCCGCTTACGTAGGACACCGCGTTAGCCCGTTACTTTCCCACTCTAAAGCCAAAGGCCTCTTCTCATAAGGAGAAGGATTTAGTATTTAATCAACACGCTTGCTCACTGCGGGTTAGTGATTTCAGACAAGTCTACGTTTAATCACGATGTTTTCCTGCACCGTACATACTTTCGTTCAAAGTTAATTTTTGCTTTTTTGCATTCACACCTCATGCCGACAAAGAATGCCATCAAAGGTTTCATGCCCACAAAAAATGCCGCCAAAGGAAATCTTTTGTCGGCATGGAGGTAAATACAAAAAAAAAACAAAAATTAACTTTGAACGAAACTATACATGGTATATCTAGATGTTAGAGAGTTAACTTATGTCTTTAAAAAGTCATATTGGTAAATGTCGGGATTGTTGGGGATTAAACTCAGTACTTCTTGCACGGTATTCGGAAGGTTTTAAAAATAGTACCATCATGAATTTACGCCCAAATCAGACAAAGCGAAGTTGCAACTAAATAGGATAAATAAAAACTATTAAAAAAATACTGAAGCGCCTGGCAAATTACCTTTTATTTTATTTTTAGCTATTAAATCTAGATTTTAAATGTTAGTAACTCCAATCATTCACGAAGATATAAACCATTGGAACCGACTTCGAGGAAATTAAAATCAGATGCCTAGTTGCTTCCAATTTTTTTAAGATTTTATTTCTGGCTTTTTGGTGACTTTTTCTTTTCTTTTCTTTAAGGCAGTTTAATTTTTTTTTAAAGTTTTTTTTATTGGACTATTTTATTTAATACCGATGATTTTGTTTCGTAAGTATAAAAAAAAGTATGCGTCTCAGGACGCGCGACAGAAGTGATAACTTCAACTAATCCAATCCAAGTATATTATTGTTATGTTTCACAGCGCCTCTGTGTAAAAACGATAAACAACGCGTTATGATAAACGCTTTTTTCAACGATAAACATCGCGTTATGATAAACCTTTGAATATAAAACCTCTACTACATGTCCTAGATATATCAATTCTTTCCTGAAGAGGTGGCATTTCTTTGGACTGAGTCTTAAATTTGCAGTGCATAGCCTCTCAAGGACGTCTCTTAAATTCTCCAGGTGTTCGTCGAATGTCCGGCCAAATACTATGACATCGTCCAAATAAACTAGGCACGTCTTCCATGACAATCCTCGAAGAATGGTTTCCATTAATCGCTCGAAAGTTGCAGGTGCGTTACAGAGACCAAATGGCATTACTGTGAACTGCCACAATCCTGTCCCAATAGTAAAAGCTGTTTTCTCTTTGTCTTTGGGATCCAATTCCACCTGCCAATATCCACTCTTCAAATCCAGCGTGGAGAACCATTTCGAGCCAGAAAGCGTGTCCAAAGTGTCGTCAATCCTTGGAATAGGGTAGCAATCCTTCTTGGTGACTTCGTTCAGACGACGATAGTCGACACAAAATCTGGTGCTGCCATCTTTCTTCTTCACCAAAACCACAGGTGATGATCAAGGACTATAAGATTGCTCTATTATTCCTTGTTCGTGCATGTCCTTGATTATATTTTCTGCTTCTTCTTCGCGGTTGTTGGCGAATGGGATCTGAACTTCCGGTATTGATAGAATGCTTCACAACATTCGTCCTACCCATCTGAGTGTTGTCCATAGCAAAAACGTCACTGTATTCATGAATCAGTTTCTTCACCTTGCTAATATGTTTTATATTCAAAGTGATAAACGCTTTTTTCAACGCGTTACGCTAAAAATCAGTTACCCTCCCATAAGAAGTTATCACTTCAAAAATATGTTAATGTTGATTATAATAATGTAACCAAACATGATACATTTGTTACCTAAAGTAATAGCATTAAAATCCTAAAAATTAATGATTATAGTTTAATTAGATTTTTTTATGAAATGACAACGAAACAAAATTTTTAGATCTTGGATAAAAAACAATAAACCCACAGTAAAAAAGTTATGTATTTACCACAACATTTGATATAATTGCAAGTTTTCTGATAACGCATTTGAAATCATCCAATAAACACCTAACGATCTTTGATTTGATTAATCTAAGTAAGTGATAGGTACAGTTAACTGTTATAATCTGTAATAAAAGGAATAAATCGAATAGATTCTCATAAACAAAATTTATCGAGAATCTAAATGGCTAAAATTAATTATTTCATTTTGAACAGTAGTTTGACATGAAGGTTACTTAGATCTATGTATGTACGTATCGTTTTCATTTAACTAATTGAACGATAGGTATCGGTACTAATTATTAGAGAGGCTACATAATTAAATAAATGTGTGGAGTTAAACTGTTTTCTCTGGAATTAACATAAGTGCTAGTCAGTGTTTCCTTTTTACACGAATATAAATAATTTTTGACGTAGATATTCGAAGGTTTAATGTGAATTACTATTTTTAGCAAATTTTATCTCAAAAAGAACATGACGGTATCTAGTTATTACTACAAAATCGATCTATTTAATAATGTACATTAAATTATCTTTATATGGTTATACTAAAAAATGGTAATTTTTTTCTTGAGTAGTTAGTTACAAAATAGACTATTCGGTGTAAATCTTAAAGTTACTGTTCCGGTAAAATTTTCTTGCTGGAAAAAGTACTTACTTGTATTCAAGTTTAAAGCCTAGTCCAGACCTAAATACACTGCCCGCAAACAAATGTTTAAAAACATTTGCCTGCAAACAAAACATTTATACAGTTGTTTGGTATTTTGTTTCCATGTTTAAACGAGGTTTTTGTTGAGTCCAGACTTACGACAAAAACATGTCGGTGAATAGTGAGGCAGTGGCGGGCATTTGGGCTGGATATATAATATACTTTACGCCAAAAAGAAGGAAACAAAAACGTTGGTGGGTACGCGAACTCCTACAAGACGGAATAGAACATTCTTTGAACTTATTAAAAGACCTAAAATTCAACGATGGATCTCGATTTAAAAATTTTGTTAGAATGACTCCAACTGATTTTGAGATTATAATTCAAATGATTGGTCCAAATATTTGTAAACAAGATGCAAAATACAGAGCAGCTATCCCCGTCACATTGCGGTTAGCAATAACTCTTAGATATTTGGCAAGTGGTGATTCATATACTAGTTTGATGTATCTACTTTTTTATTCCGATTTTTATAGTCCACATACTTCACTTCCCATAAGCATGGTGTACTGTGAAGATGTTCAATGAGGCAAATGGTTTTTTCTTGGTTCCACATTTTATATTGTTGTGGTTGTGAAAATGACACAAGACACAAGAACGAAAAACCAGAAAATAGGGACCGAGCTCCAACTGTAGAGGCAGCACTTTGGCTGAAGGCCGCGCGCCCTAGTGCGGAAATTAGGAATTAAATGGGCAAAAATTTATTAATAACAAACGTCAAAATTAATAAATAATGGAAAAAATAATTACATACGGATTTCAACCGATAAATAATAATAATATTCGTGGTCAAAATGTCTTTCCACGTCTTTCCAATGGTAGTTAACGGAAAACCATAAAATTTCACAGGTAAATTTATATACCGCTCTCTGCGAGACTTTTCTGTACAGCCTTTTATACAACATGATTTTATTGATAAAGACAGCTTGAATAATTTGAAAATTTATTTTAATAAAAGGTCAATAAACAATTTATCAGATACTATTGGTTAATTTTTTGCCCATAAGTTTACAAATTCTATCACCAGAGGGGCGTGACGGTCTAGAGGCTCGGTCCCAATACCGCTACCACTGCTTCAGTTGCACACACTAAACAAACATTTGCATCGAACGCGTCCAGACTTGTTTCTTGCGAGTATAAAAATACGTGTTTCCCACTCGGACGGGACAACAAAAAACATTAAACATTTGCTTAAATGTTTTTAAACAAATGTTTGCAAACACATTTTAAACAGTTTTTATACAGTTTTTATACAAATGTTTGTGTGTTTGCGGGCAAATGTATGTAGGTCTGGACTAGGCTTAAACACAAAATTGATAAGAGAATAACTCAAATTAGACAAATTTTATATTTTCCTTTGATAATTCAATCCGTATTTATATGTCAATGGTGTAAACAAACGAAACACATGTATAAAGAATCCTTTTATCACTACATCTAAGCTGCGCACTTTACTCTTTAAATTTAGATCGTAGTTAGTGTAAGTCATATACATTTGAAACTTCAATTACACTAATTAGCGAAATAGTACATTACGTAACTAGTGCGGAAAACAGATGATGCCATCACGGGCACGATAAAAACACGAGTGATGGGATTACCTGCGCACCGCACGAGTTGCGTATTCTATTTTTCATCACTCCGTGAGGAAAGCTCTTGAATATGTCTAAAATAAAAGGAAAGAAGATAATAAAAGTAGTATTAGGTCTGATCCGGCTGCACCGCGAAGGCGCTGAAGAAGGGTTGGGGGAGCTGGATCCCCCCATTAAAACAAAAATTTAAGTTAAGAAATTAACACATTTTTATTAAAAACATTTTTTTATTACAAAATTATGTATAGTTATGAATCTTTGTTAAATACGTTAAATGTAATATTTGAACAGTTGCTTAATTCTATAGACATATTTTTTTTTATTCAACTTAAGTATATTAGATATAATAATTGAGAATCAACAAAATCTTCATTAAGTAATGAAACGTTTGATTGATTATATCGTGGTGCATTTACTACCACGTTATCAGATGCAAAACTATTAGCAAATTAATCCCCATTTTTTCTTAATTTACTTTCTATCTCATTTATTTTTGATTGGGAAACACTTATCAACTCTGTTTCGGTCATTCATTGCTTTCTACACGGTCCTGCATGGTCGAAAGCAGTGCTTTCCGCACGGAGTGATAAAAAGTTTTATATTTCGTAACTTTGAAGGAAGCATTGCTTTCCGCACAGTCCTGCATGGTCGAAAGCAGTGCTTTCCGCACGGAGTGATGAAAATAAACGAAACACATGTATAAAGAATCCTTTTATCACAGTGGCACGACACTCCACCACACGACATTTCATCACGCGATATCTCATCACGGACATTTCATCACGGCGACAATTCATCACTATGACTTTTCATCATACCCCAATTCATCACTTGGACAACTTTATTCTTCACAAAAATATTTATCATACTAATTTGAAATTCCTAGAAAATAAAAGTGAAAATTACCGAATTGGCATTTTTCGCCAGGATGTAGAAGAATTGTTATCCTATTTTGAAATTACATTTATTCGTGATCGCCAACTATGTGGAGAAAGAAGAAGAGAACCTTTGTTTCCAAATCGCATGTGGAATCACCGGCAAGCAGCTGCTGAAGGATTAGCAAGGACTACTAATTGTATTGAGGGTTGGCATAATGGCATGCAATCACTTTTTCAGTGTGCATATCCTGTAATGTGGACCTTCTTCAGTGGTCTGGTGAAAGAAAGCGAATTAGCACACGCTCATTATTTACAATATGTATCTGGACAACTCATTCCAATAAGGAATAAGTACAAATCATTAAAACTTAGAATTCAGCGCAGGATCGAAAATTATGAACCACAAAATAGACTAGCTTTTCTTAGAACAGTGTCATATCTGTTTAAAGTTGTCAAAATAGTGTTGTATATTATTTTTTTTTATTATAATAATATGTTCCATAATATATAAACGTTTTGATCATTTTATACAAAATCAACATGTACAAAATAAGTTTTATGCTCAACTCACTTTTACCTGTGTATCCAACTGGCATGTTATTTTCTAAAATTGTCAGAATGGAATCGAATAACGCAATCGTTCTGATCGTTTTTATGTATATTTTTAAGTTATTACCCGTCCTTTCTACATAGGTATTGCTAATCACGTAATAAAGAAAAATGGAAGTTAATGTATCTATAAGAATAATAACATTGAATAAGTGAGATAAGAATAGTGAATAAATATTGAAAATGCCAATTCGGTAATTTCCGCTTTTATTTTCTATGAATTGTTTCAAATTGGTGTGATAAATATTTTTTGTGATGAATAAAGTTGTCCGAGTGATGAATTATTGGGATGTGATGAGAAGTCGCAGTGATGAATTGTCGCCGTGATGAAATGTCCGTGAGGAGATGTCGCGTGATGAAATGTCTTGTGGTGGAGTGTCATGGATTCTTTTATCACTACATCTAAGCTGCACACTTTACTCTTTAAATTTAGATCGTAGTTAGTGTAAGTCATATACGTTTGAAACTTCAATTACACTAATTAGCGTAAATTTTGAATTTTATAGTGGTGTATGTATCAATTTTGTCGTGGACAAAGTATAGTATTCTACTCGTGTTTAATGACTATTATTCACTCAGCCTCTGGCTCGTGTTTTAAACTTCATCTTTGTAAATAATAGCTACCATTATACACTCGTTAAATAATATGCTTTTTTTTGTTAAGTTATAAAATAATAATCCAATAATAATAAAATAGTCAAAGATTTACGTTTACGATCAGCTGGATAAAAAATAAGTAAAATGAACAGCGGAATAAATGAAATACCTGCCACAGAATATTAAAATTATTGTATAAGTAGTATGATTAAACATAATTAACATAACTAACAACTTCCTAATGTAAGGAGTTTTCCCAGAACAGCTAAAAATAGCAATTACAATACCAGTATATAAAAAGGGGGATCAATCTCAACTGAGCAATTATCGTCCTACAAGCTTACTTCCATCATTTTCAAAAGTTTTTGAATTAATAATGTCAACACGTTTAGATAGGTTTTTAAAGTAATCCTCAGCATGATTACATACAAGGATAATCTACAAAAACAGCATGTTTCGATTTTATTCAGGATATTTTAAACAGATTGGAAAAGGGTTATGTAGTATTGGGATTATTTTAGATCCGATCAAAGGCATACGAATGAAATTTTAATCAAGCTAGAGAAGTATGGGATTAGGAGAACAGCTCTAAATTGACTAAAATCTTACTACTATTATAATAGAAATCCATTGGTGTCAATAAAAAAATAACTCATTCAGATATGATAAATACAAATATAGGAGTACAATATTTTTAGTAAAATATTTGAATGATTTAAGTACTTCAATAAGTTCCAAATAATTAATTATGCTCACCAATTTCATAGTAAGTGAGGAAAATTATTTTGATTTACAATTAAGGACAAGTAATAAAATATTAGATATTCAGAATTGGATTCATAACAACAGACAGATATTAAACAAAGAAAAAACAAATGTACTACTTTTTAACACCTACCAGTCAAGCATTTATTAACCAGCGGCTCTGATATTCAGATAGTCAATGAGACAAGATTTAGATTAGATGTTTATTGGGTTGGCTGTTAGCCTGTATCACTGCGACCTTTGCAGATCTATTGTGACCACCCATTATCTCAAGAATAGGATTAGAGAACCATGTCCAGCCCTGCCCTGTTAATGAGACTTAATAGCCTTGACAGTGGCCACTCCGTATAACTTGGAGCAGCCGGTTTCTCCTCTCCCAGTACTAGATACCGCGTCCTTGCAAGGCCTTTGCATAGGCATAGGACATGAAATGCGGTTTCCTCCTCCTCTTGGCAGTATCGACAGATGTCTTCATCTGCTAGGTTCAACTGACTCATGTGTTTCTTGAGCCTCCAATGTCCTGTCAAGAGACTGACAATCATTGTGATAGCAGCTCTGCAGTAAACTTCGCCGAGTGTCCCTTTATGAAGACTTTGGCTTGTCGCTTGCCCAGTGGGCCTTCTCTAGCCTCCATTGAGAGAAGATTCTTGTCTATTGAGATTGGTTTCCATTAACTTGGGAACAAAATATAAACTGTATTTGTGAGAAATTAAGCTCAACATGTTAAAGTATATTTGTTATATCAAAATATCTAAAGGTTAAAACACTTAAAATGGTATACCACGAAAATTTTTAAGTATAGGATACTAATTTATGGCAGTAGTAAGAAACTTAAAATAGTATTATACGTTACAAGGTCGGTAGGTGACTTATTACAGTACGAGTTAGTTTACGGACGAGGTGACGTAGGAGCCAAGTCCAGAAATAAAAACGAGTACTGTAATAACACCTAACGACCATGTATCGTATTACCTATATTTAA
The DNA here is from genome assembly GCA_964028335.1 of Altica lythri. Lineage (NCBI taxonomy): Eukaryota > Metazoa > Arthropoda > Insecta > Coleoptera > Chrysomelidae > Altica > Altica lythri. The sequence continues at coordinate 32,956,318 of OZ034804.1, read as the reverse complement.
TTTCATCCTATTTTTATAAATTAATAAATTCATAAAAATTTTAACAGTAGTTCGTATAACTTGACTAAAAATGGTTCGTAACTTAATTAGTTAGGTTAAATTACCTTGAAAGCCATCTGTCACTGTCAATAATTTTTTTATTATTAAGATTTAATTGTTACTATAAAATTGAATAACATTGACTTCTTTTTAAATATGGATGTAAAAGTAAGTTATTAATTATTTTATTTTTATTTTATAGTCATTATAGTATTTTTAAATGTCAAAAATTAAAAGTAATTGTCTTTCCTTAAGCAATCAGAGCAGCGTTGCTAGGCAACACATTACAGTACCTGATACCGTAATGTTTTACTTACCGGCGCCAAATTGATTATAGGAAAGTGTATTTACTGGACAGGATGAAATAAAAGTATTTATACTACAAAAAAGAGTAATACGTACAATTTGTAAAATAAGAATAAGAAAATTATGAAGAGGGAAGTTTAAAGAGCTTGAAATTTTAATTGTCAAGAATGCCTGTTTTTTTGTTTAAAAATAAGTCAATGTTCAAGAAGCGGAAACCGTCAATAGTATTTGGTTCAAAATTGTTTAATTACATATATCCAATTCATAAGTTAAATCTATAAGAGAAAGGGCCTTTGTATTCTGTAATTAAAATATTTAATAAGCTACCAGAACATAAACCATAAAGCAGATAAATGAACTTAGTCTATCAAAAAAAAAATATACATCTCTTAGTCGCGTCAAAGTAGGCCTAAAAACCCAAAAACTTAAAACTTTGGTCGGAAAGGTCCGAACGAGCTCATTTTTTTTTGAAATGTTCATTGAGACCTTACCTTCAAAGTTGTATAAAATCTGGATGCCGCTCGCCCCCCCCCCAAATTCACCCCAAGGTGGGGGGTTTTCGTGATAAGACTGCCCTCCCAACCCGGCCAAATGTTCCACTCAGGGGTTTTGAAGTCCCTTCCATCCATTTGTTCGGTCAGGTCGCTTTTTCGATCTGCCCAGGGGCGTCTAGAAGGGCCTCCAAGGGTCCAAAATATGAGATATCTACAGAAATGTGGTCGGACTGCAATATTGGGTCAGGCGGATTCCGAAGGGCGGGGTTCTCATTTCTGTCGAAAATTAAGGCTTTTTAACCCATTATAACATATTTATATTTCTTTTCTACGCATTTATTACTTTTAAATACATTTTCAATCTAATTTTAATTTAAAGTGGTGCAATATTATCGCCATTTCTTATAAAAATCAGTTCAATTTACAGCTGATTGATGAACAATTTATTATAAAAAATCGGTTCAATTTATAACTAATTAATTAACAATTTATTATACAAATCAGTTCAATTTAAAGCTGATAAAATCAAATCGAATCAAATGCTAGATGAACATGCGAGTTTCACCCCCTCAAGCAATCCCTGGGGGCATAGTCGCATGCCAGGGCAACCCAAAAGTACACCCCTACAAACCCTCAACATATCAAGTTTGTATGAGATAAGGGAGTTTTACGAAAATTTCAATTTGAGCCCCTTTGGAACGCCTCCCGTCCATACCTGGATCCGGAAGAGAGTTTCACGTTGGTATCGAATCCAATCAAATCACATTTTTGGGCCCCGGTACCCCTTTTGTCCACCCCGGGATGGGTCACAGAATCGCAGGCTGCTCAAATAAAGGGTTGGTAGCCTTGTAATACTTGATCGTACCAATTCTGTACACTGGAATTCAATCCCGCGTAATCATAATTTTGAGACCCCATGGGCCCCTTTTTATACGGCCCTAAAGGGTTAAAAAGCCTTAATTTTTGACAGAAATGAGAACCCCGCCCTTCAGAATCCCCCTGACCCAGTATGGCAGACCGAGGACATTTCTGTAGATATCTTATATTTTGGGCCCTTGGAGGCCCTTCTAGACGCCCCTGGGAAGGTCGAAAAGGTGACCTGACCGAAGAAATGGATGGAGGGGACTTCAAAACCCCCGAGTAGAACATTTGGCCGGGTTGGGAGGGCAGTCTCATCATGTATATACCATCTTGAGAACCCCCCAACTTGGGTCGAATTTGGGGGGGAGGGAGGGGGCCGAGCGGCATCTGGATTTTATACAACTTTGAAGCTAAGGTCTCAATGAACATTTCAAAAAAAAAATGAGCCCGATCGGACCTTTCCGACCAAAGTTGGAAGTGAAAACCTACTTTGACGCGACTATCTTTTTACTAAACTTGGAGACATATTGCTTGGAGGAATACCTAAACAACTAAAATTATATATTTTTCTTTTTTTTCAGTTTATAGCTGACACTATTTTATTCAAATGTGGATGTATATTTTTTTGGTATGTTATTTTTTTCTAAATAAAGATTTTTTTACTATTATTAAAGGATATTAAAAAAAAACACGCAAATCGCCATCCTTCGCGACACGACTTGTATTATAGTTGTAATTTTGAGTTTTAAAAGTCTAGAATTTAATATTTGGTCTTATCAACAAGGGTTTTCGCTATAGGGTGAAAGTACTTAGTGGTGACAACCGAATACACGAAATCATCAAAAGGGTAATTCTACCGTTAACAAACATAAGATTTTGAAACCTCAAACATATACAAAAAATAAAAAAAACGGGTGTGGCAGTCATTGGGACTGCCGGCAAAAGTAATACTTCTATGCACGCGCCCGGATTCATAAATATATATGCGAATGATTTAGCAAAATCATTATATGATATTCATGTTTAGCGACCTCAAAAACCTCCTGGTACCGTGTGCACACTCATTTTGTATCGAATTTGCATAAAATTCCTGGAGACGAGGTCCGTCTTAAGCACCAGGTGTTTCGGACACCATCGCCAGTATTCGTAGTAGTCAGCGACCCAAAAAACCGCCGAGTTTCAAGTGTGCACTGATTTTGTACAGAATTTACATAAAACCCAAGGAGAAGAGGTAAATACCCTAGGCACCAAGTGACGCGGAGACTTTCGACATCATGAGATTCGCGTTCAGCGACTCCAAAAACCCCGAGTACATAAATTGAACCCATTTGGAATACTTACCGAGTTGTAATTTTTCTATCTATTGTCTGTTCGGAATGCACTTTTTCACTATTCTTAAAAACTCTTTTTATGTAGCCAACAACCTCAAAAGCACAGTGCAGGATATAATGCAACCATGTGACGGTATTTTAGACTACAATGCAATACTCATTACTGAATATTATTATTAATATCATTAATATAAAATACTAAACTTTACATGTTTACTTACGTGACAGAATTATAAAATAATCTGTCAAACACAATATGATACGTCACTATGATATTCAAAATATTAGCTCAGACTGTTTTTTGTATATCTATCTCTTTTCAATGTACTGAATGTTTAAACGGTATTTAAAGGACTTATAGTTATGACTAAAGATGTAGTAAATATTTCATCTTTGTTTTTACCGACCAATATACCTTATATGTGTTTCTGTCTCTCTCTTACTCACACCATTACATATGTAATGATTTTTCCCATTTAACTCTACACAAATCGAGTGCATGAATAGAAGTACCTATAACTTCAAAAATGAAGCTAAAAAGTCGACCACAAGACAGATAAATTTATTCACAATTTCTAGTTTCTCAGTTCCATAGTAATTAAATCGCTACTTTTGTTTTGGAAGTATTTACACACAGGCAATTTTCTTCACAATATTGTCTTACAAATTTCCAATTTTATTTGTAAATTAATTTGAGATTCTGCAATTTAAATTTAATTATTGGCGTATAACTGCGTAATAAAATATATAGTATTATTAATATTAACTGCCTTGGTCCGTTTTAAGATAAAATAATATTCTAAACCGGTGATAAACAAGAAAAATTGTAACAGGCTCAGCGATTCTCCCTGTAAGACACCAATATTTAAACAATTCTAAAAAACTTATGTTATAAAATATTATTAACAGAATCAAAAGCACGCTTAAAGTCGACAAGTGCTGCATATACTTTATTACCTTTTAATCTTAGATGTATTTTGATTATTTAATCCAAAGTAAAGATATTGCCTACACATCCTCTGTCGGCTCTAAATCCAGCCTGACACTCAAACTTGATGTGCGTCTTAAAATGAAACAAATCCCTTTTTGCTAATTTTAGTTAAGATCGTTAACATTAGCGCTATGCCACTGTAATTGCTAGGATCGTTCGTCTACTAGCAGGAAGTACAGAATATTCCGTATATTAATTAGTAATAGCTTATTATGTATGCATAATTAAATAATAATTAATTATTTCAAAGATTATTAATTTGTTAATGAAACTGACTTACAACTTTATCAATCGTTAAATTTATACACAAATTATTCATTTTTGAAGGATTTCATAAATTGTTTAAACAAATAACAGTATTAATTATTTAATAAATTTATAAACAAAAAACGGATTTGTAATTTACGAAGAATACAGAGAAATTAAATAAAAAGATCAAAATACATTGAGTAGATACGGAGATATAAAAAAATTGTAGATAGTAGTTTCAAGATTCTCTTATTTCTTGATATGGGTTTTTCCTCTACTAATCAAAACTAGTTGTAATTTAAACCATATTTTTAAAAATTAACAGAGAACCCTGTTAATTTGCAATGTACAAATTCTTATACAAAAAATATAAATAGTTTTCTTTAAAATTTCGCCATATGCGCTCCTTAATTGTAATAAACGAATTGGTTGTGAATGAAAAGAAAAACAACTTGGTGCCAATTGATCATAGATTTTTTAAATTCGTACAAAAATGTAAATTTTTCGAAAATGAAAAAAGATTTTTTCTACAAGCATGTGTAAAACAACACTTTCCCGCACGCATTTTTTTAATTCAGAAAATATCTCTTTCCCGCACGGAGTGCGGGCAATGTTTTTTCCCGCACGCATTTTTTTTTTAATTAATTGAAAATGTTTTCCGATAACCTTTTTGACAAATTATTGTATTATTACCTTTATCTTGTTGGACTACATACAAATAGTAAAAAAATTAAGATTATTTTACATGAAAATAGGGATTTTTAAAATGTTTGTTTTTAAAAAAATCATAATTTATTAAATCACCCCTGTAAACCTTACTCAAAGCAACAAGAAACTCACCTGTTTAAGTAGGGTTGCTATAGCTACAGTCGTGTATTTATTGACACTATGAAAGATTTAATTGTCACAATCGCATCTTTTCAAATATCTAAATAATTTTCGAGGTCATTTTGCTTGTAGAAAAAATAATGATCCTAACTCTTGCGGAAATTAACTTTCCCGCACTTAACTGCTTACCCGAACTCCGCTTCAGTTTCACTTGTATGTATGTTTGTTTGCGGGTATGTAACTGTCCATTCGACTAAGAGCTTGTTATTTATTACAGTCGAGAGTTCCAATCATCTCCAGGACGAAAAAAAACTTTTCGGCAAATTTTTGTGCTTATTTTTTTTTTAATACAAAAAGACCCCCGAAAAGCATTCAAATGTAATTTAGATTTGGGTTATAATTTTTTAAAATTATTTTCCTTATCGCAAGTTCTGGCAGACAGATCCGCTTTAAAAGACCACAGATTTTAAATAAATATGGTTTAAGAAAACTAAAAAACAAACTTTTTAACCTGATTACATTAAATAGTGAAAAATAAAAAACTATATAATAACTAAAAAACAAGCTTTTAAAGAACTAGAAAGTTAAAAATATTTTTTTTAATTAAACTTGTAACCTCTTTTTTGACTGAAGGTGTAAGTGTAAATGCTCGATTGCGGACGGCACTCAGGGGGTTAGTGGAGAGCGAGCTAGATGATAAATTATTGGAAAGATAAAAAATAATAATATGTTTAATAGAATATTAAAAGTTAAACGAAATAAAAAAGGAAAAAGAAAGAAATGAAAGAGAAAGGGAAATGGGCGCCACTTATGTTTTTTATCCTGAGGATGGGGAAATATAAGAAACCCAGATAAAATAGGAAAGATATAAGAGATATAATATAAGATAAGGTAAAATAAGATAACCCCGCAGATTGTTCTTGCTAAAATTTAAATTACACACTTTTATTTAAGAAACAAAAAGAAAAATTATACTTACACTTTCCTTTTACTTATCCTTATGATTATAAATCAAATTTGTAAGATAAAGATATATTCAAGAAACAATATCTAGTTCTTTAATAAAATATAGATTAGAGAAACTGAAAATATTGATCAGAGTAACAGACTCTAGCTAGGAAAAAAAAAATCTCTATTTAACAATAACAGTATTTATTATGGGCTGTAATAATAAAAGAGACACACAACAAAAAGATAAAAAAATAAAAAACATCTATGTACGGGATAATAAATACATATTACTAAACACATTTGTGTTTAGGTCAAAAACATATCTTTTGCTCAACTTAAAATAACAGCTAGGTATATTGTTTTGTTATTTTTGTGTACTCTGATAAGCGAAAAGTGAGAGAGATGAAAGTTAAATAAAAAAGTTATAAAAAACCACCTTTTGCTTTTGTATTAACTCGAGTTAAAAGAGTACTCATATACGAAGATATAAATCATAATTAAATAGGTACGAGATGAAAATAAAACATACAAATAAAAAAGTTTTACAGATAAGAGATACAAAAAATATAAGTAATAAAAATACAGGTAAGCGATACACAGAAAAAATTCACATTCCGATTAATTTCAGTCCGGCACTGCGCACTGCACTTTTTAATAACTGATACGGTAAATACAGTTAAAATAAAATTCTCCATAGAAATAAATGGTACTCTCATACTCGATACCGGTACAAAAAAAAATTGTAAAAACTTACGTTAGCTTCTAAATGTTTCTAAGATAGTTTGGAACGGTAAGATATAATCTAGACCCCATTTTTGTCTAGATCGGTAGATATTTAGAGAATAAACCATAAACTTAGGTACTCTTCATAGCTAGTGATCAAAGAGATATTGTAATTCTGGCTAATTCGCCGCCATTATTACACGATATACGAACTAATCTTCAAGATACCACTGCCTGGAAATTTTCAGATAAACCTTCAGGTAGAATAAACGATAATAGGCACTAGAAACACTTAACTGCTTGTAATTTTTAAGATACAATAAGAAAAAACCGGGAAACTGTAACTAGGGGTTCTCGCGACGATGTTATTAGCGAGACGACTCCACCCAGAATTAAAAAAAAACCGTTGATACCAAAAGGGACGCTGTCAGCAGTCCCCACTTAAGTCATCTGTTTTTAAACATGAGACCTGATTGGTCAATAAAAAAATCAATACTTTTGTACCGACACGACGGTTACATTCGAAAGTACTGGAAGCTTCCAGAATAAATTAGGACAGAGTCGGTTTAGTTAAAAAAAGAAATTTTAATGAATCGGTTTTTTTTAAAACGCTACAAACTTAAAAGAGGAATTAACAATTATTATTGGGAGTAAACAATAACTATTGAAATATCTGTTGAACCAATATTAAAATTTTAGTTTTAGATATAAACAATTAACTATTTTGCCTAATTTTATATCTTTTAGCAATGTGGTTATTTTAAAGCTTTTTTATGCTCTAGTTTTGTAATTTTACCCCAAATATGCCCCTTTTTAATGATAAACAAAAAGTCGAAAAACGGAATTTTTTGCACAATTGTTAATAATTTAAAAATATAGGTTTTCTTTTGGAACTAACAAAAATTTAGATACATGAATATTTTATGTAGAGTAAATTTGACAGATTGACAATAAATTTGACAGATTGATAATAAATTTGACAGATTGACCTACTTGAGCTATTTTTAGCAAGAGCACACAATGTTTCAAAACAAATTTATATTTACATAATAACATAATATAAATACATAGTTCTTTAGTTCATTACGTTTTAAAACAATTTTTCGTTTTAATATATATTCATATTCAGATTTGTTTACTACAATTTCGATATTGGAAAAAACGTCTGGAAAAACTTGTCTAGATAATAATTATAATTTTGTAAGTTAATGTGGAGAGAAAAATTATTGAATATTTTAGCATATATTTTCTTCTTATTTCTTTACCGTTTTGTTTTGGAAAAAGTAATTATATACTGATTCACTTTACTTGTAAGTACATCTTTACATTTTTAATTTTAAGCAATTTATAACCAATTTCTTTATTTATAGCCTTGAAAAAGAATTTGAATTAAATTCGAAAGCTCGGTATTTGTAAAAATAGAGTCTTACTAACATACCTAAGTTTGGCTGCAACCCTGTTAACCCAAAAAATTTTTGATATATTCTTTAATTAATCAGCCGTTACTTAACAATGTCAATAAAAATCGAAGAAATATATTGGTATAAAGAGTACACTTAAAAACCAACAATAATTAGTAACAGCTATACAAACATCTATACCTATTGCCAAAACATTTTAACTAATTTCATTTTATATTGGACATGACATTTAAGGTATACTGGTAAAAAAGTTACCACTTAATGATAAGCAGAATAAAATGAATTTTTCATCACTCCGTGCGGAAAGCACTGCTTTCGACCACGCAGGACCGTGCGGAAAGCAATGCTTCCTTCAACGTTACGAAATATAATACTTTTCATTACTCCGTGCGTAAAGCACTGCTTTCGACCATGCAGGACCGTGCGGAAAGCAATGAATGACCGAAACAGAGTTGATAATTGTTTCCCAATAAAAAAAAAAAGAGTGTGCGTGTAACCTTTACGCGCGATTAAAGTAAAACTTGTTGACGTACGTATCGGAAAATAAATATTTAATTACAATTCAATCATATTTATTGCCTATATACTTTACAAAAAAGGGAATATACCAGTTGGACGCGGCGGTCAGTTTTACCCAAAATTAATCCTTTTTCTATTCGAAAGGTATAGACCACTTGGACGCCAAATGCGGATTAAGGGTTCCAAGAAAATTAAATATTCTTATCTCATTTATTGGGTCTACCGTAATACAGACTAAATATCTAACGGTTTGAATTTATTAATCGGTTTTTATTTGTGATTGGTCGAGAACCAGGGGGAAGGAAAATTATATTTTTCAAGCAGTTGAAAAACAAACCTTTTAAATCAGTTAATTCAAATCAAATCAAAATCAAATCAAATTTATTTCATAAATGTTTACAAAATTTTTTTTTTTTACAATACATATATATATATTTTATTTTACCGTATTTGCATATTTTACCGTATTTGCAGACACCTGACCCTGATAATGGGTTGTTCTGTGTCCTTAACAAAATATGTTGAAATTTTATTTGTCGAAATTTTTTTTAGTAAACAGACAAAAGAATAGAAAAAAAAACAAAGCAAATTTTGTGTATGTCTATTTGTGTGAGTGTGTGTGTGTGTGTGTGTGTGTGTGTGTGTGTGCCGCTTATCAGAGCGATTATTTGAATTCTATGTGAAAACATTTTTTTATTTGGAAAAGTGATTCTGATTTTCGTTTGTGTTACAATGGAGTCAATGTTGAGTGTAAAAGATAAAAAGTTAATAAGTATACATTTGGAAAAGACAAAGAAACAAAGTTGGGGATATCATATAGGTGTACTCGCCGTGAGTGTAAAGCAACTATTAAAGTGGACAAATCGGAAACTGTATTATTAAAGTCTAATAATGAACACAATCATCCACCGTTGGACAATTTAGATATAAAAAAACTTCAAAACGGAGTGAAAAGGAAGGCGACAGAAGATATTTCTGTTAAACCCAGTAAGTTAATAAATAATGGAATCCGAGGAGAAGGAAATACATTTAATGGGACCATTGATGATGTTGCGAATATTAGACGAAGTATATATAGGACCAGAAGAAGTATATTGCCACCTTTGCCAAAGTGCACAAGAGATGTACACAATGCATTAAAAACAATACAATGTAGTACAAATAAGGGTGAACAATTTTTATTATCCAACAATGACGATTTACAAGTTATTTTAGTTTCACGTGATTCAAATTTAAGGTACCTATGTTCTCGTGATAGCATTTATTGTGACGGTACATTTAATTACTGTCCAAAATTTTTTGGTCAATTTTTTACCGTAGATATTGTTAACAACGGACACTACATACCATTGGCATTCTTTGTTTTGCCAGATAAAAGGGCAAGTACTTATGCATCTGCATTTAAAATATTAAAGGAATATTGTTATAATAATTTAAATTTAGATTGGAAGCTTTGTAATGGCACTGGTATAAAACAGATTTGGCCTGATATTTTAATTATTGGATGTCGATTTCATTTAACGCAATCGTGGTTACGTAAGATACAAAATTTGGGGTTAATTTCTGAATATAAAAATGAACATTCAGAAATCGGCAAATGGCTTCATTATATTTTCGGCCTTTTATTTTTGGAAAACACTCAGGTAGCAGACTGTTTTTGTAAAGATTTAATTCCAATAATGCCATTAGATGAAAGATTAACTTCATTTACTTTTTATATGATTAATACCTACACTTGCGATACATCTGACTTCCCACCTACAATGTGGGCATCGTGCACAAGTTCTACGGAACGCACAACAAATGCTTGTGAGTCTTTTCACAAACATTTTAATTCTGCTTTTTATTCAGCACATCCAGATATATTTAAATTTGTTGATGTACTTCTTGATATTCAGATAAATACCTATGTGAAATTAAACAGTTTACATATATCAAACAAAATTAAAAATGCAAATTACCAAAAACGTCATGCATATTTAACGAATGTAATAGCACAATACAAAAATAAAGCCATTTCAAGAATTCAGTTTCTTAAGATTGTTTCTTACCACTACAAAAATTAATTGTATAATTGTATATATTTATAATATTTTTACTTTTTAAGTGTAAAATTCTGTAATTTTATATTATTTTTTATTAATTAAGTTTTTTTTTAAATTGGGTTTTATTCTTTTTATGGCTCACATGGTGTACCATAACATTTAAACATTAATATTCACGTGGAAAAATGTTTTTGCTATTATTGAAATTATTCTTACAATTCCCATTTTATAAATATACAATTATTATCGATACTTAATGGTTGATAACGACGGCGTCCAAGTGGTACATTGGATTATCAAAACTGGCGTCCAAGTGGCCGGTAGGATTATGGATATCAACTGATAAAACTGACCGCGGCGTCCAAGTGCACAACACCCGCATGAGATGTTATATTTATATTATTCATTAGAAATAGGAATTTGAAAGTTATCATTATTTTTTTTATATATGAAATAATAGGTTTATGATAACTAAAATGTGAAACATAGATTTTAGTCTATAAATACCATTAATGTATTTGAAACCGTTTGAAAATTTCATAAATAAATTTCGGAAATTTAAACTCCTCCCATAGCTGAAATTATACAGTTACTTCCATCAGAATCTTCCGTTAGAATCTACCCCTAGTCGTGCCTAAAGAAGTTTTGCTTCAATAATAGGTAAACAATATTAAAAATATACACACATTACGTTTAGAATGTGTGATTTTGTAGCTGTATCTACCTTATTGTAATACATCACAACACAAGAGCCTTCGATAGTTAGATAACCATTTCATTTTGTAGCATTTTATAGCATATTCCATAAAATTTAAAATCCTGAGTTAAGTTTGTTTCCTTCACGTCTACGAAGGATCTGTTATTGGTGGTCAAAGGTCAGCCATCTTGACTAGTGGTTTTATGGCCTTTATGGCTACCTAACCAAACCTAAAATAAGTATAAGCAAGTGTTAAAATATTTTGAATATTATTATTTTATGAACAAAAACGTGCAACATGCTTCTTTACTGAACGTAAAGATTCCGTATAAACAATTATTTACTATCATAATATGTATGTATGTATATAAACTTACTTAATCAAATCATAATGAATGTGGCTGTCTCGTAATTTTTTTATTTTTGTCATTTTTCTTCAAATCTTTCTGGCGCTTATAATATCCCCTTTGACGTTCACAATTTATTTTTCTTTTTAGCTCTTTAAGTCTATAAAACGAAAATAGCTAGGTATAAATAATTAGGTATAAATAGTGTAATTACACAGCAAAAATAAAATTTATGCATATAGAGTACCTACCTATTCACTCATTTTCAATCAATATTTTTTCATCACTTTCTTCATTAATAAATCCACATTGTTTATTCATATTTAATACAAATACTTTATACACAAAAAACTATTTATACAATGTATTTCGATTGACAAGATGATCAGCTGTCAATTCATACAATTACAGATTTAATTTTATTTCATATAGGAGGCAAAATCGCATGAGCGCCGCTAGGATTATTTTCAGGGGGTGCATCTGCATCTACACACTATTATGATCTAATATATATATATAGAATGTAGAATGATTTGGACAGCAACCGCGACGCCTTTAGTTTTTATTCAAACAATAATTTAATAAAAAAATTTAAAAAATATATAATTTTCTGGTAAATTCAGGTATTTTCTTTCATAGCAGGGGGGTGCAAGCGTACCCTCTTGCACCCTGCTGCCGGCGCCCATGCAAAATCGTGTCAGTATTAGGTTTTGTTTCCGGTTTCTGTTATTAGAATGACGTCACGTCCGTTAGAATAACTTTTTTACTCCTAGTGTCGCTAAAGAAGTTTTACTTCAATAAATGAGATAGAAAGTGAATTAAGAGAAATTGAGGATGAATTTTTTAATATTTTTGCATCTGATAACACGGTAGTAAATGCACCACGATGTAATCAATCAAACGTTTCATTACTAAATAAAGATTTTGTTGATTCTCAATTATTATCTAATATACTTGAGTTGAAAAAAAATGTCTATATAATTAAGCAACTGTGCAAATATTACATTTACCAAAGATTCATAACTATACATAACTTTGTAATAAAAAAGTGTTTTTTTTAATAAATTAATAAATAATAATTAATTAATTTCTTAAGGCGAATCAGACCTAATACTACTTTTATAATCTTTCTTTTCTTTTGTTTTAGACAAATTCAAGAGCTTTCCTCACGGAGTGATGAAAAATAGAATACGCAACTCGTGCGGTGCGCAGTTAATCCCATCACTCGTGCTTTTTATCGACAAACCCACTCGTGATGGAATTACCTGCTTTCCGCACTCGTTACGTAATGTACTATTCTGCGTCTTTTTATAACCGTGGATGAGACTTGGATCTACTACTGTCATCATTCTAAACTAAAACAAGAATGTGTACGGTGGATTGAATCTGGTTCTTCAGCTAAATAAAACTGGTGAAGACAGAACTATCGAAAAAAAATGTTATGGCATCAGTTTTTTGGGATAATCAAATCCGTAAAAAAAGGACCGGTTTACATAAAAAACAATCATTTTTTAACAAGACAATGCATGTTTTCACACAAGTTGACGATAGCCAAATTAAGAAAGTTAAAATACGAAACACCCATCGTATTTACCAGATTTGGCTTCTTCCGAGTATTACCTCTTTAGGAACTTGTAATCATTTCTTCGTGGAAAGTGGGTTTTGTCGAATGAAGAAGCTATTGCAGCCGTGGAACAATATTTTGCAAAGCTTCCAGAAAATCATTCAATTACAAGCTGAGGGATATTATATTGATAAAAAAAAACTTTTCATTAAATAATACCGCACATTCTTTCATTTTTGCTTTCTAAACTTTTCAACAAACCTGCATAATCATAAAAAGAAATTTTCATTAAACAAATACAGTTTTTGAAAGAGTATGACATTTAAAAAGTTTAAAGGTTAAGTTAAACGAATGTGCAACAATTGTATAGTTTTAACACAATTTTTAAAAAAAAATATGTTGTGACATTTAGGCATATACTTACTATTTCAAGGCAGACCTCAATTCTTTTAACGCGAGTAATAAAAGAGAGATTAAATGAATCTGTACTCTTTATCTTGTTTCTTGCTTCGATAAAAGTAATTAGCATAAATTATTATTTTTTTAATTTTTTGCAAAATTGATTTTTTCCCTGTACAGGTACGATGGGCGTTAAACGTTACCTGTGCCGCCAGCCAGATGGCCCGTCTGACATCTGGAAGAGTGAGAGAGATAACATATCTAAAGACTGGCCTACCTAAAATGCTTGTTTTTTCGACGTTGCTAGCTCTCGTTCTATATATCGGTAGTGATCTTACTATTCTTGTTTGCTATTTATATATATTTTCTATACACAACGGAAACTCTGGTCTTTCCATTCATATTAAACCACTTTTCGAAAAGTCCATTGAGTTTATTATTTGGATTATTAAAAATAGGCTTAAAGTCAGCATTGAAAGAAACAAGTCGATGCCAATAGAAATGATTTTAGATTTGTTTTGATTTTGGATTGTTTTAAGGTTGTTAAGACTCTGAATTCATTTTTTTTTATTGGTGCAAAATCAGGACTGTCCAAAATAGATTCATTCACTGATCGCTCTGCTGGTATTGAATTGGGTATATCCTATCAAATTGTTGCAACAGTAAACTCCTTCATTAAATAGATAGAACATATATTTAAAGAAGGGATCATAATGTAGATAGGTATTCAATTATTTTAATTAAAAAATATTATCTTCTTGCTAATCCTACTATTTAACGATTATAGTACGTACTATTGGTACGCTATTTAAGCGCTATTTTTATCTATGTAAAGTAACTTATCAAAAGTAAACAGTATACAAAAATTTGATGGTTTTAATGTAATAATAAAGGTATTTGCAACAAAACGAAGTTAAATTTGTGATAAAGAATAAATTTGTTTATTGTTCAATGTTAATCGGTAATTGACTGATAGCAAATTGATTCGAAAATGTATAAACAGAGATAATAATACTTTCGTAAAATATATACCTCTAAGTAATTGATAATTTAGATAAATGAGTCAGATAAATCCAGTATTTAAATTTAGATTAATGGATAATCGTAGGTGTTATACAATAGTAGTTTACGTAACAAGTCCCGAAAGTAGTCTTTTGGGACGTATTAAGTACAATATTTTTTTTTAACCGGTCAGAATTTAGTAATTTCCAGTTTATTTTTGGGTCAGAAAATTTCATTTTGTCGGACAGGGCCAGAAAAGTATTGTGATACTCCGGTAAAATCTTTTACCTGACTCAATTTTATTTTCTGGCCTTGTCCGGAAAAATGAGATTTTCTGACCTAAAAATAAGCCAGAAACTATTAATTTCTGGCCGCTTAAAAAAAAAGAATCATTATATAATTGATTCTTGTAAATCTTTGTATATAATTAAATAGTTAAATTATTTAAAGCATTTAAAGTTTAAACGATACTATGGGTTTTAAAACAAAGTAACAGGAAGTATGTTGGAACAAACCTTTTATACTCTTACACGGCACATGTTCTGTAGGTTGATATTCTCAATTTTAATAGCAAAATATTTGAAAAGTTTACTACGTTTACAGTTTACTTATAATCTGTGGTTTACAGTATTTGACATTTGTTTTTTATTAATGTATGACGGGTCAGCTCGAAATGTCACGTGAACGACTGTTTTCGCGGGATTTTAAATTGTTAAGAAAAAAGTATAAATTTTTCTATAAAATCGTAAGATCAATATATTTTTTACGGTTCCGTGGCCAAATGGTAAAAAACAGAATCCTTATAGCTTCGTAATGTTTGTCTGTCCGTCTGTATGTCACTGCCACATTTCCGAAATTTTAAAAACTATATTGTTAAAACTTGGTAAGTAGATTTATTCTGTGAACCGCATTAAGATTTTATGCAAAAATAGAAAAAAAATTGTCAAATAACCAATTATTTTAAACTTTAATACGATAGTCCTATAATCATCGATAGACAGGTGAAGAATAATTGGCCAGATATTTTTGTAGTGGATAAAAATTCAGTTCTATAAGGGCTTCGCAAGTTTCAGGAACTATAGTACCAATAAGCTGTTTAGAAATTTGAAATAGATACATTAGACTGACATACGAATCTCCAGTGGCTAAAACCCTTAAAGTTATCATTAATCTTGTTTTCACGCATATGGCAATTTTAGGTCCAATCATAACGATGGGACTTTCAAATGCAGTTGAATTAACTTGAGTGAAGTTTTTGAACAGCATTTGGTCTTCCATTCTTAGTTCTGGTAAAAAATTCCGTTTTCTGTTTGCGAATATACTTCTTTGCCACCACCGACGCTTTCTGCAGTTACGCGTTTTTTTAATTTTCATTAATAAAAAAGTGCACCATGCGAGTAAAGCATCGCATTCGTCACACATTTTGGCTCGATTGAACGAACATTTCAGCAACAAGGTTCGACGATATTTTCCAACAATCATCGACTTCTGTTTGCCAACAGTAGATCAACTCTTGCTCAACAGTTGTTCAACTGTTGCTCAACAATGTTTGCTTAGTCTGTTCCTGCCTTATTAAAAACAACGTGTTTGATAAATACAACGAGAAGGTAGCAAAATACCCCAATCTTGCCATTGACATCCAACAGCTGAAATCAGTCACCGTAAACTTAACATGTAAATATTAAGCCTCATTCCAATTGTGGTAGGTAAACATTACCAGCAATTGCTGATTAGGTGTATACGGTTAATATGTACTGTAATGGTGTAAGATACTACAAAGGCAGAACAAAAATGTGGTTTGTAGAAAACCTATACAAATAAATATACATGCAATAAACATAGGATCAACTAGGGAAAAATTAATCTATCTATAAAAAATGTTTTTCTTTACTAATTAATTCTGTAAATTTGTTGATGTGGATCTATCAATTAATGAATTGGATAAAGATTTCTGTTCTGCATTATATGCTACGCTACGCTATGCTATATGCTACGCGACTTCGTGCCTAACTTTTCCACTCGTACGTAATGTCCTACTTACCACTCTTGATACGTAATATACTATTTTTAATTATTACTTTTTGTAGCACTGCTGTTTTTTGTACAGTACGTTGCTAAGACACACTAACCTATAATTTTATAAGTAAGTATCAATGCTAAACAGATATTTTTTAAATGTTTTATTTGAAGTATGTGTTACAGAAACAATAGAATAAATACCTGAAATATATTTTTGATTTTCTGAATTTTAGTGTTAATTTCCACGGTTTTAAATTTGGTCAATTTTTATCATAGCACGGAATAGAAAGGAAGTAGATCGGTATAATAAGTAGTACTCTAATCTATTAACAAGTTATAAGCTATTACAAAAACTGTAAAAAAAATTATAAGTAAATCCTTATAACAACTGATAAAAAATAAATACAGAATAGATCTTGAATTAATTTTAGAGATAAATAAATCCTTTATAAAAATAACCTGAATTTTCTTTACCTTGTCTCTTATAGTTTAAACGTTATAAGAATTAATACTTTACAAATTAACTAACAGCTGTAATTACATCATCATATAATATTTTTTTAAAATGCTGCAAAAAATACAAATAAAATTATACTTTGTTATATATGGTTGTTTATCTAAAAAAATACAGCTAATATTATTTGTTTACAACAAATTACCTGTTAATAATAAGTTAATAAATAATGAGTGTATTTATTAAAAAATTGATTTTTTTAATCAATGATGCTTTAAAAAAAAATTAAGTTTATAATAAAATAGTTAAAATGTATAAAAAACGATTATAAACAGTTAAAAATTTATTCAAGATTTTTTTTAAATCAATATTTTACCTATGGAATAAGATGGTAAAAAATAATTAAAGATCCACAATAGTCTATTTGGTTATAAACAATTTCTTAATAAAAAAAGTATTTTTTTTTTCAAGTTTATTTAATACTAGTGGACCCGGCGAACTTAGCATTGCCTAACACTAATGTTTTTTCCATTTTTTTTTTTTATTTTTACGATTAATTTTTTGTATTTTTTATCATATTTTCTCGTTAGTTACCAGTTTTTACTATTATTGTATTTGTAATTTATCGGTGGGGATATTATATATTAACTGCGCCACCTAACGGTGGCGTCATAGTTCTTAGGTAAGTAATTTTTGCTCTTTTAATTTTAAATCTGCAATATCTTCGAAAATATTCATTTAAATCTTGTGCTGTAAAGGACCATATAGATCTATATTAAATCAAGAATGTATTTAAGCTATTTAATTGGATAAGGATTAATGCTATATTGGTTTGAAAATTAGCGATTATTTATCGTAAAAAGTAAATGACAAACTAAATGAACTACGACAAAATAACACTGTTACCCTCTTTTGGGTTCCAGGACGCATAGGAAAATAATACAACGAAACAGCAGATAAGCTGGCAAAAAAAGAAGCTGAGACCCCATAATTGGGACCAGAACCATTTTGTGAAATCAGTAGTGGAAAACTCTTAGAAGAACTAAGAACAGAAGTGGATAAAAAAATCCAAGTACTGGAACGATCTAGAAGGACTAAGACAACCGAAGACGCTCCTGGGCAACAATAACCAGAAGAGAGGTTTCAGCTCTCTAAACCTAAGTCAGAACCTTATTAAACAGGCACTGCCGATTAAGAGGACACATGAAGAAACTAGGATTGATAGATGAAGCAAAGTACAAATTCTGTGAGGTAGAGGAAGAAATATTAATACACATACTCTCAGAATGCACTGGATTGCGTAATTTTAGTTTCAGATACTCAAGGTCATACGAAATAGAGGAGAAAGAATTTGAAACTCAATGATATCGTAAACTTTCTAAGAAAAATAGTACTAGAAGAGCTGTCATAAGTCTGAGGAAACATCGGAATTATAGCAAGAAAGGGGGGACACAATAGATCTTATACATCAAGATCATAGAAGAAGTATCAGAAACATATGGAAAAAGTAAAATAAGCCTAATTATTAATGTTGTAGCAAACGACCGGTGACTGGTGACAGTGGTGACACGGTCAAAAGCGTAGGTTCCAAAGCAATAAAATCTAATTAGCAAGAGACCATCAACAGAGCTTATTATTAGGATTGTTTAATATATTATTATAAAAATTGTGCTTTATTTTTAATGGCATAATATTTTACTTGTATTTTTTTAACGAAATCTCAGCATATCTATATAATAAAATGTGGGGTTAAACGTTAACAAAATAAATTAAATTAAATAATGTGAAACACTTTAAACTTTTCTTAGGGGTTGTAGTCAATAAAGTTATACCTAATATAAATAATAAAAGCTCGTTTACTTTGGTAGATCTTACAAAGTTTATATATTCTTCAAAACTAAATAATTAAATTACAAATTTAATGTAACATAATTAACTATATTTATAAATTAAGCATTACCATCATTAAGATTGTATTTAAACTAGTAAACAAAGTAATCGACAAATATTTATAAAATTTATAAAATTGCAGTTTTTAAAAGTCAACCTGTCGAATGTTGGAAGCTATAATGTGAATAACAATTTTTTCGGCATTTTCAAATTAAAAAAATATTACTTGGTTCAAAATATGTAAAAAAATTGTAAGTTTAAATTTAAAGCTATTAATTTAGATAGTACGACTATACCTTTACTAAAAACGCTGGTAGTAACCTTCATATAAAAAATCATATTTATAAGAAGGTGAATGCAATCATCAGTTCTTTTATGTCCCACTTGCTGATTCAATGTTTATACATGTAAATTTTTATTAAATAGATAAAATTAAATTAAAAAAATTAATATAATAATTGCATAATTTTATAAAATTATTCCGTGTTAGTTTACGTTTTTCTTATTATTTACACATTTCTCACGTTAACATATCACGCACCATACCTACCGATTCGCGTCAATAGCCATACTGAATGAAAATGAATATTATCAACCATTAAGTTACAAACATTTTAGTAGCGACAGAAAGCGATATCAACCGTACAAGGTTTTATTAAAAGATTTTAATTGGTACCTCCCAACAGCGGTTACAAAAGAGTTATTATGATTAAGGAACGGAAGTATCAAAGAGCAGTAACTCTTTATAGCATTAAAATGTATGTGATATATCTTTTTAAAAATAATAACAGCATTATTCTGCAGCTATTTAATTACCTATTTATACATTAATTAAACTATCGTGTATGCAGTAAATTGGTTTGAATAGTATTAAATACATCATACAGGGTTGTTTTATTTAATTAATGATGTTTCTATATGTACTATTAGATTATTGGTTTATTTAAAATTAGTATACAATTATATTAAATTTGTACATGAGTAACAAACAATAATTATATAGTCGAAAAATAATTACACAAATAACAATATACCAGGAAATTTTCTCCACAATATATAATCAAACCCTAAACATTAAATATTTTAGCTTTAAATCAGTGAAGCATGGTTAATAATAAAATGAAAGATAATCAGAAGACTTGTCGAGTCTGGTATGCTTAATATTCAATTTTCGTTTCAGGTCAATAGACTTATTTACTCCTACTGCTTTAACAGAATAATATAAGTAAAAGTTGGAAATTTACATCAGAATCTTCTACCTCCACCACAGGAATTTCAGAAGAATCAACTATGTCTCAATTGTATTTTAGTGATATATGTATATATAGATTCTAAAGTATTTAACAATTCTGTGCCGACTTATTTTGCATACAACGTCGATAAGTAGACAATAGGATAATTAAATATCTTCTTCAAATAACCAGACCAGTAGAACTCAGAAAATATGCCTTTCCGAAATATTAATTTGGTGAGAATACTCATATCGCCAAAAATCTACGACCCACCTTGTAAATTTTAAAACGAAATATTTATTATAACTGTTTTTTACAGTTATTCTTGCATGATATGGGTCTGACAAAAAATTGTGTCCGAGAAAGATAAGGCATTCCCTGCGCTTCAGTTATCCGAATAGTACGTTTGCAGGTACTAGATAAATGACATTGAACTGGGCGACATAAGGTAATGAATGCAAAAGAAGAATGGTATCTAGCATGTTATGTACGTTAAAACCTCAGTTAAAAAGATATTATGGTTAATTAATTTTTAGTACCACAATACGGCGGAGATTTCATAGAGAGAACTTGTTTGTGATTCAGGTTACTTTCCAGTAATATAGACTCTCGTCTATAGTGTGCGCAGAAACATAGAGACTGTATTTTAGCGCAATGAAGACATGTACTTTTTAAGGACGAAACCAGTTTTACGTCTGTAAAGCTAGAAAGGTCAAGTCGGCAGAATCACTCGTATTATATCTCAAAATTTAGTGCTCATTTAGTGCTAATTTAGTGCTGATAACATATATTTGGTGCTGTGATAAGGGGACTAAAAATGAGAACACTGCCAACTTTTCATTAAGCTAGCAGTGTACCATTCGTGACCGCGCTAAAACGGAAACTAATGGAATTAAAAGACGACACTATTTAGTGCTTAATTAGTGCTGCCATCACAGCAAAAGATTTTTGGAAAAATTTTTATTTTTTATTTTTTTTTCAAATCAACTACTGCTAGTATAATGACTCCAGCAGTCTCAAAATTATTACTTAAATTATATTAAACTCCAATGTTGTATGAAAAAAATATTATTTTCAATGGTAAAAATAATATTTACTTTTGTAAAAAATGTGTTTTTAAACTAAGCTCACCGAATTTTATTTTAAATTTGTATTTAGAAAATATTAAGATAATTTATATTTAACGATGAGTTAACATAATTAAAACTGCTAGCGTAGTTATACTAGCACTAGTTTCCGCTTTAGAGTCTTCTCCTCGCTCTTGAGACTGTTCGAGTCGTTATACTAGCAGCAGTTGCTTTGAAAAAAAAATTGTTTAAAACTCCTTTACTACAACGACAGCACTATTTCAGCACTAAATAGTAACGTCTTTCAATTTCATTAGTTTCCGTTTTAAAGTCTCTCTCTAGCTCTTAACGCTGCTAGCGTCGTTATACTAGCAGTAGTCGATATGAAAAAAAAATATTTTTCAAAAATCTTTTGCTGTACTGGCAGCACTAATTAAGCACTAAATAGTGACGTCTTTTAATTCCATTAGTTTCCGTTTTAGCGCAGTCACGAATGGTACACTGCTAGCTTAATGAAAAGTTAGCAGTGTTCTCATTTTTAGTCCCCCTATCACAGCACCAAATATCTGTTATCACCACTAAACTAGCACTAAACGAGCGCTAAATTTTAAGATATAATACAAGTGATTCTGTCGACTTGACCTTTCTAGCTTTACAGACGTACCAGTTTTGGTTTAGTTTGTAATAGTCGGCGACAAAGATTTTGGTGAGGGTCAGGACGTTAAGAAAGACTATATTTTATGAGATCTGGCTTCATACCAAAGAAGTTTAAGTAATATTTTGGGAAGGTATTAGCTTGGTCGTCGTACGCAACTTATTCCCATTCCTGGTTTTATGACAGGGAATAGATATGTCCGAAACATTACGAAACCCTTAGTCATCTCCGAAAAGCAATTCATTTTCATGAAAGCCAATGTTAGACCCCATTGCACGAAAAGAGTAAAAAAACTGCGAATACTAAAAGGTTACTTTGGCCAGCAAAATTGGTAGACATAAAGAAATATGGAAATTTTTAACATACAATCTTAAGGAAAATAAATTTTTACGGTACTCTCCAAGAACTCATAATCGCGTCCTAAGAAAAACGGATAATTATTCTAGTGGATACCATCAACTCCCTTATTGTTTCTATTAGCCTACGAGTTAACATCTTACTACAGAGCAGGGAAGGACATACGGAAAATTAATCCAGATTTGTTATTCCTCTAACTTGTTTTTCTACTAGATTTCCAGTTCTGGTAATCATTTTATGATAGTAGGAGATACAAGAATTTGTGTGGCTCGTTTCACAAGATATGCCTAGTTGCATTTGCGATGACAAACCTCACAACTTAAAAAATTGAGGCGAAAACGTCACACTAGGACACTCTACTTCATACAACTGCAACTATTTTTCGACGAAGAAAGCTTGTTCTTCTACAGATACCTTTACTTAAGATATGACAAAGAGAGGTTCATTATCTGCCTATATACGAAAAGACACTGGTTATCACTTTCTTCAGATGCTACAGAAAATATTTACTACTTGTACTTTCCAGGCACAAAATATCGCAACCTGGAGGACTCTTTAAAACTATTGGCATAGAGGTTTGTAACGAAACAACAGAAAATCGAAGAAGATTGTTCTCCAGAACCAAAATATTCTTAATTTACTAAATCAAGGACTTTGATACTTCAAAGGTGAGGAAGGTATATATCTTCTCTCAATGAAAAATATAAAGATCTCCTAGACCTTACACCATTTGGTGGTACATAAAATATTGGAACCATAGGGAGTCACAACAGTTTTCTTAAAATGAGTATCAAGTTTTTTAATAGTGGTCAAATTTAAAATATTAATTCAAATCATTTAGAAATTAACCTTAGTGTTCCACCTAAAAGCCCGGCATTGATGTTAGTAACAGTTTTGATGATCTTTAAATTTAAAAGTTTACTTACCGTATTAAAAATCTTAGTTTATTTCTTGCTATTTTATTTTATTCACATTTGTTACTAGTTGTACCTGCGACGTCGCTCGCGTGGCATGTTCATTGGTGTATAAAAATTTCTCCCCTCACCCCGTTAAAGAGGTGGGGGAGAGAAATTTTTATATTCCAGATGTTCCAGAAGACAAATACAGCTGTGAAAACCGCATTCGAATCGGATCAGTAGTTTTCATGTGATGCGCGCAAAAACATATATACAGACAGACAGACAAAAAAAATCGTACTACATTTTTTGGGTTCTATATCGATGTACTCGTGACGTAGTTTGCATGGCGTGTTGATTTTTGTATTCCCCCCACCCGCATTCAAATCGGATCAGTAGTTTTAATGTGATGCGCGCACAAACATACAGACAGACAAACAAAAATCTAACCACATTTTTGGGTTCTATATCGATATGGTAACACCGTCCGCTAATTATTTTTTTAAATATCTTTAATGTACAGAATTTTCATTTCTACAGTTTTATTATATGTATAGATTAAGGGAAGGGCGATACAAAACCGTCCGACAAGTTTAAAAACTACTATTCGTTTTTGAAGATATTCTTTCTTTCGCGCGTTGGAGGAAAATAATAAGGGTAATTTTTATGATGCACGCGCACATTATGACAAAAAACAGACCCCATAAAATTACTTAGTCAACATTTTATTTTATTTTATTTGGTGTTTATAATACTAACATTTGAAATTAGATACCCACTTTTTAAAATTATTTTGCTTATTTTTTTATTGCTTATATTTAAAATTTAAAATATTTACTTGATATATTCGTTATTTACTTATTTTTTATTATAATTCTATTCCTAATGAAAGTTTCAACATTAGATCAAACACAACAAGAGTAAAAGGTTAAAAATGTAAATAGTAAAGAGTTGAGGATAATAAAAATCGGTTTTAGTATAATTTGTGTATAAAATGGTTTTTTATGTACAAATATTGGTTTTTTATACTTAAATAAAATTCATTTAACTAGATAATGAGTTACAATATAATTTCTTTTAATGTATTATTTTACATCCTTAGTTCCGTTTTCTCTAAAAACATAGGATAATGCTAAGAGCACCTTAGTTGGACAGACCACTGTATTTAACTACTAGCAAATAAAAATAATTTATTGCTATTTGTCAACTTGTAGTGGCAAAAGTAGACTCATTTGTGCCTGTGAAGAGAACTAAAAATGATTATTACTCAAAACACTATTAGTCTAGTCCACAAGTTCAAAAACGTGTTAAATAGAAATAAAGCTCCTAAAAATATGTGCCATAGCTCATTCAATTCGGAATAACGTCTAAAAAAATGGTTTTTAAAGGTATATTAGCACATAAAACATTGCGATTGTTATTAACAAAATAAAATAATAAAAAAAAAGTATTTAGTTTTTCGTTAATAACTTTTGAAATAATGATATTTAAGGAATTTTGAAAAAAGATCCTGAAAGAGGAGGAAATTTCCAATAAAAAAGTCCTATCTGCCGGAACTCTATCTCCATTATTTATAATTTTTATTTGACGTTGAAAATAGTGCTTCGCTCGGCTTTTACAGCATTCGCGCGCTGTCGCTAAACGGGTTTTATCAGATAAAATATTTTTTTTATGACATAAAATGTGATTTTAAAAATTTGAAAAAATTCCAGTATTTTCCTAATACTTAAAAGAATTTAATTCAGTTGGAAAAATCATTTTGTCACTATTTTTCAATAAGTTATTCAATTGTTAACAAACAAATTTTTTCCTAATCTCAGTTGGCATATACAATGGGAGAAAAGTTATAAATAATTGGCCTAAAAATTTGAAACTTCGTGGAGCCCTTTTCATATGTATACTTTACAAGATACTGCAATAAATGTGCATAAAAGTTTATTAATTTGTTATTATACTTTCTAATATCATACGTCACGTTAACTGTAGCGCCTTCTTAAATTGCCAATTAAAAAAATGATATATCTTTTAAACTATTGGAGATATGATAAAGGACATTCAGGTCTTTTTTATAGAAAATAAATTTCTGTTTTAAATAATTCTAAGAGCAAGTTCGTATTTATTGTTTATTAGATACTACATGCATTTATTTAGAAAAATTCTTCATTTCTTTTTACTTTTTTGCAATATTTTGCAGTAGTTATGAAAAATCATAATTAACAAATTAATAAACTTTTATAAACATTTATCACAGAATCTTGTAAAGTATACATATGAAAAGGGCTCCACGAAGTTTCAAATTTTTAGGCCAATTATTTATAACTTTTATCCCATTGTTTATGCCAACAGAGATTAGGAAAAAATTTGTTTGTTAACAATTGAATAACTTATTGAAAAATAGTGACAAAATGATTTTTCCAACTGAATTAGATTCTTCAAAGTGTTAGGAAAATACTGGAATTTTTTCAAATTTTTAAAATCACACTTTATGTCATAAAAAAAATATTTTATCTGATAAACCCCGTTTAGCGGCAGCGCGCGAATGCTGTAAAAGCCGAGCGGAGCACTATTTTCAACGTCAAATAAAAATTATAAATAATGGAGATAGAGTTCCGGCAGATAGGACTTTTTTATTGGAAATTTCCTCCTCTTTCAGGATCTTTTTTCAAAATTTCTTAAATATCATTAGTTTAAAAGTTATTAACGAAAAACTAAATACCTTTTTTATATTATCTTATTTTGTTAATAACAATCGCAATTTTTTATGTGCTAATATACCCTTAAAAACATTTTTCTAGACGTCATTCCGAATCGAATGAGCTATGGCACATATTTTTAGGAGCTTTATTTCTATTTAACACGTTTTTGAACTTGTGGACTAGACTATATCTTGCGTTGCATATATTTCATTATAAATCGTGTAGTCCGTATTTTTTAAAATACCAAATGTTATCACTGTATTTCTATGCGTCTTCAACTGAATCTCTATTCAAGAAACGGCTTAAGAACTTTCTCTTAGACAATTATTCTTGTTGTTAAATCTTCTTCTGATACCTATAGACTTAGGCTTAGGTTTTGTACAGAAAAAAAATGTCTTTCGAAAGAAAAAGAGAAAAATATTTTTTTAACATTCCCAATTGGCTTCATTTTAATTATTTTATACAATCGAAAAAAATGTGGCATTTATTTTGTTGAAGGTTTTTAAAAACATTTGTATTAAACACACACAGTATGTATTTACTTTTTTTGGATTAACTCTGGTCCTTGAAATAAAAGATACACAAGAAATTAAATAAAATCTTATTATCCGCCTTAAGATATATTGATTTTATTATACACCACTAAGTTTTGTAATGTATTCACGTATTTAGTTACTACAATTTTAATAATCAGTTATTAGACCTTGAAATTAATTATGTGTTTTATTTTAAGTATAAAATTGCTTTTTGTTTTAAAAATATGAGTTAGTGACGAAAACCTTAGGTTAGCAACCCAAACAATTTTTGTTATATACGTGATCAATTTTATTTACAAAATCAAAGAAAAAAGATCACGGAATTTGCGAAGCATAATTTTTAACAAACCTTGCACAGACAATAAATATTGGATATCGGTTTTCGTTTGTTAGTCTTGTGTAGAATCTTTGCAATTCTAAAGTCAAAGAGAACGTAGATATAAAAGGTATTCACCGATATAAAAAAAAGATATTTGGGATTTTCCTCATGTTGGATCATCTACTGCAAACTGTGATGAAATGTGTTGAAATTTAAGAAGGATAATCAGAAACCAACAGTGAAAGTAAGTTTAAAGAAAGTCGGTTTACAAAACAGGAGTTATCTCAAAACCAGCTCAATGACTTGGATAACGATTAAGTTTATTAAAAAAAAATGACTGAAATTCCTAATTCGAGACTAAAGGAATAACACTGGTATTACCATTACATCCTATATGTCCAAAGAGAAAGACCAGTGGTCAGTATGCATCAATTTAAAGATTATTGAAAAGAAAATTGGATTAAAAAATCTGCCCTTTGCAAAAAAATATTAAGTTAAAAAAAGCAAACGTAATTCATGAACCACTGACAAGCCGAAATTATATCTATCTTTCTTCCAATACTTCACTTCAAGCTTGGGCCAATGAAATAGTTGATCAAAGCCCTTGCTAAAACTTCTAGTCATAATAATAAAAAAATTAAAATCAAGCTAATTAACACGAGCATTAAATTTACTTTTTTAAATATCCATTTAAAGACATTCTTTAATCTGAATGATTACAATGAGTATCAAGAAGAACGGTTCCACGTAAATAGGACAATGGAAAATGAGATCGCCACATGATGTCAGTAAAAGATTCTCCTAAATTCAATTTGTTTGCAGTTGGCAGCACAGTGAATTCATTTTCAAAGAGTCCACCCTGTAATTAGGGATTAACTAACCCAAACACAATAGAAACCCTAGATAATATTGTCACAACAGGTAGCTGAATAGATCCCATGACCGTAGAACCGAAGTTTTTTTAAAGCATAATTCAAATTAAAATAACACCCCTAACGACCACTATTATTCTCGTTAAAATCGAAAAACAAAATATTCTAAATATCGTATTATGACTACTTATTCCTTACCTAAGAAGATTAAAATATGATGATTAAAAGAAATTTCTTAATACCGATATAAATAAGTACGTGCGCTACTGATATAGGGTCTTGTTTACAACATTTTACGATTTAATGACTTTTCTTAGCTGCCAACTCCAAACAAACTAAGTAAAACTACAATAAAAAAGTATACTGAAAAAAGTTTTTTTAATTATTTGATCCATTTTTTTTTTCAGTGGATATTGGTGTTTTTAATCAGGTTTTTTTCAGTAAAATATTTATCCCCAAGTAAGAATCAATTTAATAAATCTGGTAATTTTCAGCACCCTATTCCTATTATTGACTTCAAAAGCTACCATACCGCAAAACGACTGTTACCCGCTGTTATTAGATCCGATTTATATGTAAATATACTGAAATAATACATGTTAATAGCTCAAACATTACTGTTATATGTTGTAAATGTTTATTTTATGCGATAATAAATCTTAATTAAGTAACTATGTGTTATACATTAAAAGACCGTAAGCTCATAGACGTGGCGTGTTATAAGTTAATTAATTGTTGACAATATAATATTATTTAAATCGTTAATTTTGTATAAAAGATAGTTAAAATTTTCAAGCGATCCTGGAATGTGCGATATAGTTTGCAAGTATTATAATGTGTAAAGTTGGTTAAATCGTCAAAAAAAAACCAAAATCTAGATTCTCGATTTTGTACCTTCAACTTTTGGTCAAACCCCTTCAAAACAACAAAAAATGACTTTTTTAAGTGTTTTTTTCTTTTATTTTTGGGTACCGAAGTTCCTTTTCGGGCATTACGACCAGTTACGACTGAGGCTAGATAGAGGCTAGCCGGAAAAAATTCAGACCAAAATATGTCACGACACGACACACGCATGTTTCTCTGCCTGTCTGTCTGTCTGTCTCTTTCTCTCTCATAGATAGATATATTACAATTAAAAAAGCACGAATTTAAATTAAAAGAAAATGTACATTAAAAAGAAAATACTGTAGAAAAAAAAATAAGTACCTATAAAAGTATTATATTTTATTTCATATTGTTTTTATAAATTAATAAATTTATAAACATTTTAAAAATAGTTCGTAACTTGACTAGTTAGGTACGTCAAATTACCTTAACTGTCAGTTACTGTCAAATATTTTTATTTTAAAATTTTGTATTAAATTGTTAATTCCTGTTTTAAATTAAATTGAAATAAAAAGTAATTCTAGGTAGATGTAAACCTCTAGTATTGTATAAATGGACACTTTTGTTAAAAGAAACGAACTGATAAAAATATTCAGGTGATAATGGATTTACTATTTTCTATTTTGCTTTGAAGAGTGTAGTGTCGCGACTTTGTTAAGTTTATACAGGTTTTTTGTAGCTAATAAATAATAAATTAATAGAAAATAATAACAATAATTTATAATGTATCCTGACAATGTTTCTGCACAAGTTCTGGATATTGCTGATAGAATTAGGTAAGTAGAGATTTTATACAGACAATAATAAATGCTTATGTATGTATAAAAATTCTGTTGTGTTTACAAATTACAATTCCTTTACTAATTAATCGAAAAGAACTTCGTTCCATCCGGGTGTCCCTTGACACCTCTCACTTTTTTTACCCCTTACATAAGAAATTAAGCTTTGCGGATATAATCAGTTTATTAATTTATTCAAAAAAATCTCAGTAAAATTTTTGTGATATTTTATTTATCCCCCCTCCTATAATAGATATAAGTATATGTGCCTTGTTCTGGTAAAAAATAGAATATTTTGGCCATTTTTGAAACAAATTAAATGAAAATTTACGGAAAGGAAGGTAATCTTATTGTCAAAATACTATGCAAACCACAATTCAGACAATGGATAGTTTCTGCGCAAATAATGTTTTTTTGAAATTTTGTCTAATTTGCGCAGGTAACTTTTAAAAATTGCATAAGGTAGTTTTAAGCATATACTTTTCCACCTTTCAAATTGTAACCTCTAGTGATACCGGATAAATTGTACATCATATAGGTAAAAGGTCTAAATTATGGAATTAATTCATTTTTTTAAGAAAAGGCAACTTTAAAGATAAATTCTAAAACAGATCAATTTCTATTTTTAAATTATATTTTTTTTACATATATATCATACTATTATAATGACGTTATCCACTTGGCCGTGATGATGTAATCGAGGACTTTTTTTAAATGAGAATAGGGATTGTGTTATAGGTATAGGAATTGGTTATTTAAAAATTTATTTAATTTTCAATTAAGTGATATACATTAATTGTTAAATGAACACAAATTTAATTTAAAAATTATTTTTTTTTTGTAAATATAACATATGTTAATTATTAAAATAAATAATTACTGATAGGTGAAATTGCTCGTCTAAATATTACCAACGATTTTACAGATTGACTCCACTATATATGTTATGGGCGAATCTACTCCATTTTTAATTTTTCTTATAGAAAAAAGGAGATCTATTATTTTTTTATTAACTTTTTCCTTTTTAAGTAGGTACATTTAAACAAATTCTACTACAACAAGACATATCCTACTTTTACCAAGCTTTTTCTAGTTTCCTTAACTTATTGAAGAATTTAAGTAGAAAAAAGAAATAAAATATAAAAATTTAAATAAAAATATAATAATAAATAAATAACTACACTAAATAGAAAATAAAATAGAAAATTAAAAAATATTTTTGAAAGAAACAACCAATTTTAGTGTCTTCATAAATTAGTTGCTGCTGAAAAAGTATTGTAACGGGATAACCGTAAAGGAAGGGTCCTTAATTTGAAAGATTGTTATTGACAGCTGATTTTTAGAATCGAATGGAGAATATACACAACCTGGTGCGTGGAAAACTACAATTATCTAGTGATCGGATGAAGAGGTACTCCGACACACGGACAATGGAAAAGAGTTACCAAGTTGGAGATTTAGTCTGGCTCTATAACCCCCGTCGGAGTCGAGGTGTTTGTCCCAAATTACAGAAGAACTGGGAAGGTCCATACACCATCAAGAAGAAGATTAACGATGTCATTTATCGGATCGTGAAAATTCCCAGAGGGAAACCCATCATGATCGTTTGGCGCCTTACCAGGGAAACCAGAGTGGAGATGTGCAGCAGCTCCAAGAAGATGGTTTGGCTGGCTCAGGGAGTGTGCGAAATTCCGATTTGGGAAATACCATTCCAGGAGGAATGAATCTAAGGAGGGGGCAGTGTAACGGGATAACCGTAAAGGAAGGGTCCTTAATTTGAAAGATTGTTATTGACAGTTGATTTTTAGAAGTTTCTAAAAATTAACTGACTAAATTAAATAATGTTTCTAGAAAATTCTAGAAACTTCTAAACACACTGACTAGATTAAATAATGTTTCTAGAAAATTCTAGAAACATTATTTAATTTAGTCAGTTGATTTTTAGAAACTTCTAAAAATCAACGTTCAATAACAATCCTTCAAATTAAGGACCCTTTCTTTACGGTTATCCCGTTACAGTATAATAATAATAATAATAATAATAAGGCCTTTATTTTCTCAGCATATACAGACAAGATACATAATTTAAAATCGAAAATCACAATAAAAATATTTCTAAATAATGCCAGAAAATCTCAAGGAGTAGTTCACTAAATCCTTGTATAAGAAAATAGTACCGTGTTAATTTGATTTTTCACCCAACTAACCTAAATCACTTTTTTACATTTTTACATCATTTTTACATTTCTTTTCGATTTTTGAAGTAAAACTTCTTTAGCGACACTAGGAGTAAAAAAGTTATTCTAACGGACGTGACGTCATTCTAATAACAGAAACCGGAAACAAAACCTAATACTGACACGATTTTGCATGGGCGCCGGCAGCAGGGTGCAAGAGGGTGCGCTTGCACCCCCCTGCTATGAAGGAAAATACCTGAATTTACCAGAAAATTATATATTTTTTTAATTTTTTTATTAAATTATTGTTTGAATAAAAACTAAAGGCGTCGCGGTTGCTGTCCAAATCATTCTACATTCTATATATATATATTAGATCATAATAGTGTGTGGATGCAGATGCACCCCCTGAAAATAATCCCAGCGGCGCTCATGCGATTTTGCCTCCTATATGAAATAAAATTAAATCTGTAATTGTATGAATTGACAGCTGATCATCTTGTCAATCGAAATACATTGTATAAATAGTTTTTTGTGTATAAAGTGTTTGTATTAAATATGAATAAACAATGTGCATTTATTAATGAAGAAAGTGATGAAAAAATATTGATTGAAAATGAGTGAATAGGTAGGTACTCTATATGCATAAATTTTATTTTTGGTGTGTAATTACACTATTTATACCTAATTATTTATACCTATTATTTATACCTAGCTATTTTCGTTTTATAGACTTAAAGAGCTAAAAAGAAAAATAAATTGTGAACGTCAAAGGGGATATTATAAGCGCCAGAAAGATTTGAAGAAAAATGACAAAAATGAAAAAATGACGAGACAGCCAGATTCATTATGATTTGATTAAGTAAGTTTATATACATACATACATATTATGATAGTAAATAATTGTTTATACGGAATCTTTACGTTGAGTAAAGAAGCATATTGCACGTTTTTGTTCATAAAATAATAATATTCAAAATATTTTAACACTTGCTTATACTTATTTTAGGTTTGGTTAGGTAGCCATAAAGGCCATAAAACCACTAGTCAAGATGGCTGACCTTTGACCACCAATAACAGATCCTTCGTAGACGTGAAGGAAACAAACTTAACTCAGGATTTTAAATTTTATGGAATATGCTATAAAATGCTACAAAATGAAATGGTTATCTAACTATCGAAGGCTCTTGTGTTGTGATGTATTACAATAAGGTAGATACAGCTACAAAATCACACATTCTAAACGTAATGTGTGTATATTTTTAATTTGTTTACCTCTTATTGAAGCAAAACTTCTTTAGGCACGACTAGGGGTAGATTCTAACGGAAGATTCTGATGGAAGTAACTGTATAATTTCAGCTATGGGAGGAGTTTAAATTTCAGAAATTTATTTATGAAATTTTCAAACGGTTTCAAATACATTAATGGTATTTATAGACTAAAATCTATGTTTCACATTTTAGTTATCATAAACCTATTATTTCATATATAAAAAAAATAATGATAACTTTCAAATTCCTATTTCTAATGAATAATATAAATATAACATCTCATTTTTTTTGTAAAGTATATAGGCAATAAATATGATTGAATTGTAATTAAATATTTATTTTCCGATACGTACGTCAACAAGTTTTACTTCAATCGCGCGTAAAGGTTACACGCACACTCTTTTTTTTTGTCAATTATTATATTTGGTCACTCAAACATTTCAACCTTCCTAATCATATGACTTTTTCAATATCAAAATTTTAATTTCCTTCTTGAATAAACTGAACTGCAGTTTTTTGATATGACTTGGTAAAGGATTGTATAATTTGTAAATACTAAATCTAAAACTTCTTTGGAAAAGCGCAGTGCAATGTGTGGGAGGTGTTAGCAAATCTTTTTTTCTTACATTAACGTTATGTACATCTGTTCGAAAAGTTAATTTATCATACAGATATGGTGGAGACTTATATTAAATTATTTTGTGGTAAAAACAAAGAGCATACATTTTAAATCTATCAACCATGGACAGCCAGTTAAGTTCAGGTAATTTAAATGAAACATGTTCGTATTTCCTAATACCATAGACCATAGATAAATCTAATCTAATACACGAATTTTGCACCCGTTGAATTCTTTTTTGAGTTTCTATATCTAGGCAGCGCCCGAAGACAGGCGCACAATAATTAAATTGGGAAAGAACCAAGGTCTGACATAACATCTTCTTGATTTGGATACTTAGGCACATTCTATGAGGATACAAAAGTTTTAACGCGCCATAGGCCCTCTGTGTATTTAGAGTACCTAATATGTTCACAGAACCGAAGTCTTTGGCCCAAAATTAAACCTAGGTTTCTTGCACTGTTGGTAATGTGAATTTTATCACCATCAACCATTAGTTGAGCATTATTTTCCACGAATTTGCAATTCTTTTTGCTACCAAAGACCAAGGCTGTCGACTTTTTAGAGTTTAATGTTAGGGAGTGCCCAGAACATAATTCTGCAATAGTTTTGAGATCGTTATTAATTGCCTTGATAGCATCGTCAAGATTGTTGCTATTGAATGAGAGATATAACTGGGAATCATCAGCGTAAAAATGAGTTGAACAATGCCTCACAGACTTCCAAAACTGACTGGTATAAACAGTAAATGACAGTATTGTTATAATTTTTCCTTCGTGGATTCGGGATAAGTGATAAACAGCAGGCAAACTTAACAATTTATTGGTAAACACAAATAGATAACAATTTCTTAAACTAATTTACCCAACTTAACTAGGTACAATCACAAGTACTAAATAACGTCTATAAAGTATCTCGTACAACAATCCGCATTTTATTGCCAGCTATTACCAATACAAACATTTATAGCCAATACAATCACCACTATTATTTATCGCCAACTATTACATTTACAACTGTCATTTCTCCGTCCAGAGCGGTCCTTATATACTAATGAATTCTTTCTAGAACGTCTCTGAAATAACATTTCTAGAATCGAACCAAATAGAACATTCCATAGCTCCACAAATTCTCTGGATCGTCCGCAGTGTATTCGAGTCGTCGGAGCTCACCCTCACACCACCATCTGGGCGACAGTTCCGGACTAGCTCGTAACAGTATGCCTAAGAACAAGGTATTATGTAATCGTTGCCATTGTATACGTCTAATTTTACAAATGTTTTGATTTGTTATTACAATAAACATTAAATTTTATATTTTGTTAATATAATTTAAAAGTTTTTTTTTCATTATTTTTTGTTTTGGTTTGTATAAAATATATTTTTTATCAAATATTTCCACAATGAGTGCACTGAAATTACATGAGCTATTTTATAGGAATCATAGAGTAATGTTTTTATGGGATTTTTTTCTACAATTTTTAATATCTCATTACTTTTTAAAAGAATTTATTATTTAGAATTTTTTAATTTCTGAAAATGTTTTAAACGTCAATTTCAATTAAAAAAATTCAGATGAAATTTTTAATACTGGTACATATAAATATTACTATAATTAATAATTATCGACGTTACATTTTTCCCTCTGCAGGTAACCGTTGCCACAGAATTATATCTCGAACTTAGCTTCTATAAAACTAATTTTGAGCAACAGGATTTAAAATATCAATATTGAGTTTTACAACATTTTTACACCGAACGGAAAAAGTTTTTGAGGCATTTATCCTTGAGATTCTTTCAAAGCAGTAAAAAGTTTTATGAAAGTCTCAAAACCGCATTATTAGATGACAATCCCTTTTACCAGGATTATCAGGATTCTGAATTCCATTCTGTAACATTAATTCCTTTACTGTATTACGATGATAAACTTTAGTGAAATTACGGTTGTTCCAACAAAGATTCTTCATTGTGCGGTAAACGACAACAATATTAGATCTCTCAGCCAATAAACGATTTTCTATTCTAAAAAGGAATAAGCACAGCTATGAAAAGAGCTTGGAAAAATATATTGCATCTCTAACAAACCAACAAAATCCAAATAGTTGGACTAAAAAATCTTGAATCGGTTTGAATAAAGGTAAATTTGTTTACGTTAATTATACTAACAAATACATTTAACATATACCAATTGTAATTTACAATATTCCAGTACCAAATGCAAATGCGGCAAATATCGGGTTGGTTGAAAAGTTTTGAAAGCGACACCTATTAACCACTAGAGGAATCAAAATTTATACACTATTTTAATATTTAAACTTCCATTTGAATACATAAAAAATTCTTTTAAGATTTGTCAATTAATTCTTTGTTAACAAGCCATTTGAAGTTGACGTGTCATTGTTTTTTGTTACAAAAGAAAAAACCAAATACTGTGTAGTCATGAAATTCTTTATTAGGAAGGATTAACAACAACACAAATTTTTGCCAAAATGATAAAAGTGATAAAGGAATCTGCTCCTTCACTTCCTACTGTGCATCGATGAGATTTAGAGTTTAAACGAGGTCTTAAAGGGGGTTGCAGAAGAACCACCTAGTGGAGTAGATGACTAGACTAAAAAGTGCAACAGCCATTGAGCAAGTTCATGATACATATTGGTTATAAAGATCCAAGTTTGACTAAGTGTCAAATTAACATATTAGATAAACGAGTACATATTTTACATGAAAAATTATATACGAAAAACCTAATCGGAAAGTTAGTGCCATATTCGGTAAAAATTCAACAAAAACTGAATCGAAAACAAATTTCTTAGCGTAATTTGGGGCATTTTAAGCAGAATAAAACCAGTTTTGTGTATTCTTTTATAATTATGGATGAGACTTGAATCTACCATTATGATCGTAAACTGGAACAAGAACGTTTACTGTGAACTGACGCTGGTACTTCAGCTCCAGAACAGATAAAGTCATAACGATTGCAAAAAAGGTTTTGGCATTAGTTCTTTGGGATGCAAAAAAATTTTTGTTGATGGATTACCTTAAAAAAGGTTAAACAATTAACTCTGAATTTATCTATATACTAGCGTCCTTGTTTTAAATGCTTATCGGTGTCATTTATGGTAATGTGGACCATCTCATCGTTTGTGATAATTCTTTTTTTTATTTACAATTTGGATATTTTCATAATCAAAATCGTGATTTTGCTCGAAGTGATATTTCGCTAGCGCTGTTTACTTTTTTCGTTCTTGTTTTTGATGTTGATATACCTAATCTATTGCTCAAGTACTTTTTGGTCAGTCCAATGTAACTCTTGTCGCTGTCTTTACACGGTATAGTGTGAATAATTTAATTTTAGAACACGGATTTTTAGGTAATGAATCTTTACGTCTGATAAAAATTCCTTGGACTTGGTTAATGGAATAAAAAGCAAATTGTATGTTGTTAGTGCCAAAGGCATTTTTAACAGAATTTGCTGTCTTTTCTGACAACCCATTTATATAAGGAAATCTATAGTAAATCTACCATTGAATTGTCTTAAGCTAAAACATCTTATGCCTATTTAGTGGCCTCTGTCAAGGCTATTAAGAGGGCACGTTTGGATAAGGTGCTCCAAACCTACTCTTGAGATAATG
Source organism: Altica lythri (assembly GCA_964028335.1). NCBI lineage: Eukaryota > Metazoa > Arthropoda > Insecta > Coleoptera > Chrysomelidae > Altica > Altica lythri. The sequence goes on along the minus strand of OZ034804.1, from coordinate 32,919,195 downwards.
GGTGGTTACAATAGATCTGCAAAGGTCGCAGTAATACAGGCTAACAGCCAACCCAATAAACATCTAATCTAGCTGCCTTTTTACTTCATGTTCAACTGTAAACTTTAGGTTAGGATGATAATTATCCTCAACGTACACTTGTAAAAACGCTACATTAAACTTAATCGATTTTAAACATTTAGTTATTAAATCATTCATAACGGGGTTCGCTAATATCAGGCTAGCTGGATTACCCAAAACTGTTCCATCAAGTTGCTGATAAAAATCCATATGTATTTTTTAGCTTTGAAACAGACGCCAAATATACTTCAAAAAGTTAGTAATTGGAAAAATTGAACTTGTTTTTATTGTTTGTTTTTTTTTTAATTGGTCTGTCCTATTCTCATTTCTCATTAATCCTTGATAAGCATTAACTCTGATTATTATTGCAACCTATTGGACCAATTGGATGAAAAAATTCGTGAAAAAAGACCCAGTTCAGAGAAGAAAAGAATCATTTTTTATCAAGACAATGCACGCGTTTACATAATTTTGTTGACGACAGCTAAATTAAACGAATTAAAGTATGATTTGCTTGAACACCTACCGTATTGGCTCCCTAACAGCCCGTTCAGATTTTAGTTTAGTCTTCAGTCAGCGATTATGCTTTAAGCTCGCTGACGGATAACATATACCTTGTACTGACGAGGCGCAAATACGCCGAAACCGGTCTACAAGTTATGTTGTCCCTTCTTACTGCAAACCAGAATGGTTGGTATAAATTATCTATTAGATATGCCAACCCCGTTTGACTTTGAAGTGTAATCCAATATCCGTCGGGGCCTATAGCCCGGGAAGTACCTAGTTGTTTGTTCTTAGTTGAACGTTAATGTCTTTGTAACTGTTTTTCAAAAACTTGTAAAGCGTTAGAATAATACTATTTTGTGATATCTATTATTGGTAACTCGCTTTATTAAATACGACTATATTACAGTTTGCTGTAATAATACTTTATTTGGTTTCGGAAAATACGAAATATAAATTTAGATTTAAACCAATGCGGACGTTCAAAAGATAATATTTTAAATTAAAATCTAATTTACAAAGTACAAATTAAATTTATATTATTATGTAGGTAATGTAATTTATTTACATTCACCAATCTATTTTTGTCTAAAATTAAACTTGTTTTTAGCATTAATTTGGGTTTAATAATTGTAGACTGGGAATTATTTTAAGCTGCGTCCACACCGAGTCGACACTGTCGATCGACTTTGTCTATCGACATTGTCGATCAACAAGCGACAAAATCTGTATCTGTCCACACCAGAGTCGACACAAAAGTTTGTTGATCAGTGGAAATCAACATGTCCGACGAAGATGACGTTATAGTTGCTTGAGCCTTGAGATTTGTTTTTAGTTTGTATGCCTCAATAAAGGCTATGACTTTAGCTTGTTCCCATTCCATTTCTCCAACGAAAACACACGGCTACGATGTCAACAAGGCAATGGGTCACTGAGTACTACTACTACTTTAACACTTTGTCGAATGTGGAACGTCGAAAACACGTCCACGTCCACACACAAAAGTCGATCGGCTGCTCTTTGATGTTTACCGAGAAGGGATGAAAAACAAATCGACATGTCGATCGATTAATTATGGCAATAGAGTCATTGTAGTGGGTGGGAAGAAATTAATCATAGAATTATAGCAGTGAGTGGAAAGAAATTGAATTAAAGAGTTATTGCAGTGAGCGGTAAGGAATTGAATTATTACATTTTTCGATAACCGAACTGTTACTTTGTAATGTTTAACAACATAACAACATCAATTACAAGTTTTATGCTTTAAAAATAAACTAACAGATATAATTAAATTTATTTACATCAATTATTTTTACATAATAGTTTTTTAATGGTAAAGCAGAATAAGATTAAGATAATATTAAAGACTGGTGATTAAATAATCGCAAGGAAGTCGTGAAATTTTGTGGGCTTAACTAAATTTCATTTATGTAATTCGTTTTTTATAGATATTTTTTTATCAAAATAACAATCATATCTCTATAAAAACCGAAAGAAACAAATCAAAAAATGCACTTTTAATGTTCCTGTAAACAAATTATTTCCAAGTACTGCGAAGTTTTTTTACTATTTTTTTTTATTTGAAACATGAAAAATTCATTTTTTTCTATAACCAATTAAATTAGAGCCAGTTTAACAAACAAAGAACACTAAAATAACGTGAGCTTATAAAAAACAAATATGCAATAAATAAATATGATGGGATGTGGTACTCTGGAAATGACTGAAAAGGAGGAGCAAATCTTTTTTAACAATTTGACTGAACATACGTTTGAAAAAATGCAATCATTTGTAATCACTTGCGATCTCTTAAATTCACTTGCACTCACTTGTAATCTCCTGTGATCACCTCTATTTAACCATAATGTGTGCATGGAGAAATGTAAGATTGTACTGGTTAAGGCCCTCCACACACAGGTTGACGCACGATGGGGTCGACTCGATTCAAGTCACGTATGCCTCTCCCTTGCAAACATCTCCATCTGGTGCGTTACGAATTCCCGACGAAAAAAAGGTTGGTTGGTCAGGTATAAAATTTTAGGTAAATTCCCTACAAAAATTTATCATTTGGATTAACGTAATTCTAAGAATTTACGATGTAAGCTTGGTTGACCGCGTGGCCGGTAATTCAATAAGGAAGGTACTCCTAATTTTGCTTCACTTTCTTTTAAAATAATTCAATAATCTTTATTTCCATTTAAATCTTATTTTAAGGAAAGTAATTAGCTCTAGAATCTCCCATTTTCCCCAAAATTCCTGTTAAATGGATACCATAATTCGAGCCCCGTTTAAGAGTTACCCCTACCCTTGCAACACTTAATATTTAATTTTCTAAATTTATTTAGTATTATTGTAAAGTTATTAAAGGAAGTACCTAGTACCTAAACAATTAGTCCAAAATATGACGGTAAAATTAATACGAAACCTTGCAATTTTTTTATATGCATCGATTTGCATGAAAATTTGTAGGTAAGCTCAATATACCCTCCACTTCAAAATCTACCCTACGCCAATATGTGCTTTTCCTCTGGTGGTGGTTACCACCCCAACTCGAGGGTGGAAAATATTTATCAAAAAAAAACATGGTAATCGATAGAATAGTTAATGTTGTTAAGAGTTTTTCAAAAACTCAATACTTTTGAAGTTATGGGTAACTGAAAGTTCACAAGTAAGGATTTTACTTATATTTGCCATAATACAAATCATGTCAGATTACAAAATATGCCAAGCTTAACAAAATCATCTTTGGATGTTCAAAAATCAACGTATGTAAAACTTTTTAAATTAATTATTCAAACATGTAGCATGTTAGGATTTAATTTAGAACCACAAAATTTTATTTGTGATTTTGAAATTTCAATCCATAGCAGTCTAAGAGAAGTTTTTAAAAACAGTAATATTAGTGGTTGCCGCTTCCATTTTTCACAAAGTATTTTTCGCAAAATACAATGTAAAGGATTCGCTAAAGAATATAACGATAGAGAATCCGAAATTGGAAAATGGCTAAACTATCTCTTTGGATTGATGTTTTTAACGCCGGATGAAGTTGGTGACGCTTTTGTGGAAGACCTAATGCCAATAATGCCGGAAGAATTAAAAAGCATTGCAGATTATGTAGTTGAAACATGTATATAGAATAATCTAGTTTTATTTCCTCCAATAATCTGGGCTGAACTACCCGCGTGTACGTCAAGGACCACCAACGCTTGTGAGTCGTTTCACTCAATTAAAACAATATTGTGAAACACCTTATCCAAATATCTACAAATTCTTAGACTGCTTATTGGGTATGCAAATCGATAAAATCATTCAAAAATTAACAGCGTTTATTTTAAATAAAATCGACCAAATCGAAAAGAAGTTGTTATAAAGCAATCATTTATTAAAGAAAAAATATTTCGGTACAAAAATAACATTATATCAAGATTTGACTTTATTTTTAAACATGTATCATATTATTTTTAAAAGTTATAATAAATAAATTTAAAATACTAACTTTTGTATCATTTTTCTTTCGATATAGATATTTACCTATTGCGGATTACTGGTACGAGTAAGTATATTAGATAAAAATATTTAATTAGATTAAAAATAATTATTTTGTCGGGAATTCACCTGAAGATTATAGACTAGGCAGGTAGAAAAATATTTCGTCGGGAGTTCACCTGCGCCCCTCCATCTTGTCCGATTCTTGGCACTTGTTATCTGTAGCGTACGGGAAACTTCGAGTAAGACGCACGATTTTACGTCATGCAGGTAAGTAAGTTTTATTTTATTTACTGACTTTTTTCGTGCTAAATTAATTTGATAGCTTTTTGTGTAAGATCAGTGAATGTAATGTTTGTTGATTGTAAAATAGTAGTTTTGTAAAAATACATTGAAATTTTGTTTCTAGATGTTTATTATCAAATTCGTTAGGGAAGTTAAAAAGCACCATACGTTAAAGAAATATTTAAAGAGGGATGCCACCGAAAAAGCTTTAAACCCGGTAGCAATTGAGATGTTGCAGTTCTCTTGCACCAACAAATAAAATTACGTTCAATATCAGAATGCACCCATAATCTATTTTTTTTCCTTTGCATACGCCGATAGCACAAAAATATTACGAAGTTATCCTTGTCAATTGAACTGCTCAGTGTTATTTTATACCAATGAATCGAACGAATTAAACTAAAAACACAAGTATTTTATTATTGCTAATAAAAAATATAAAAAAATCAATGTAAAAATTGCCGTTTTGGTAAATGTGAAGAGAGGCAGCCTTGGTAGACTTCAACTGGGCACCGTCCCTTCAAGGCAATAAAAGTAGATACTTCAATTGAGCACTTTTACCTGGTTTAATAAATCTTCTTAATCTTTTAATCCTAATAATGATAAGTTAGTAAAAATTGATTTTATTTGTAAGAGTGCATTTGCAACTAATGTTTTTTTATAAATATTTTGAAGGAAATTAAATAAAATAAAATTTTAATTTACATAACATATATTAAACTTATATACAAAAGAATTATCAATATTCAAATTCTGTAATTTCTCCATTATTTAATTCTAACATTTTTTTATTTTGTATCTATTTGCGATTAATTTCACATATTCAAATTCTGTAATTTTTCCATTATTTAATTCTAAAATTTTTTTATTTGTGAATGTTTCTGCCTCTCTAACTTTTTTTGTTATTATCCTGACACTCCTGACAGGCGTATTAATACTTTGTATTTTAATATATACTAAACACTGAAATTCAACAAGTGTTTTTACAAAGATATAAATATTCGGATGGGCATGGTAAAAGTTTTTAGAAAAGTGCGAATGAAAGGATTCACAAGGGTTTGTTGTATAATGTAGAGAGCTACTTTTAGAAGCCCATATTGTTGGAGGAAATAAGCAATCTTCTGAGATATAATTGTCAAACATATAATCAGCTAATTTGATATATGCCGAAGAGTTGGGAATTTCGGACATAAAATGATTCACAAAACATTCACTTACATTTTCGGGATTAAGAAATGGTAAGCCAAAAAGATGTTGAAGCCACTTTCCTTCCTCTGAATTAGTTTTATACTGGTTTACTAAGCCAACATTTTGAATTTTTCGATACCAGCTTTGCGCCAAGTGGAATCGACAGGCAAAAATTTTTGTTTTCGGCCAAACAACGTTAACAGCGTTGTGTATGGCTATGTCAAAATCTATTACAACCTTTTGTGAATTTAAATATATATTTAAGTTCTTTGACAATGTCAATAAATATCTAAAAAGAGAAACATACGTTTCACTAAGCTTGTTTGGAAGAAGGCAGGAAATAAGTGGGATATAATGACCGTGACACAAGCCATGAATTGTGAATAATTGATAATAAAATTTCGCACAATATTTAAATGTTCCATCCAAGTAAAAAGTATCACATTTTGATAAACAATTTAAATTGGAGGGGGCAGCCAAAAATTACAATATTATTTTCAATATTATTAGCTAATAAAAACGGTTCTTTTCTATCTGTCACCAAATCCATTTAATTTAGAGCTTCTTGTACTTCTTGCAACCTTTTTGGTATTGCGGTTACATTTACCTTTAATCTGTTGCGGCTCATGCTGGTTCGAATATACTTCAAATCTGTCGTGGTTAAATTTTCTTTAAAATCTGATGTCGAAATTTCCGTATGAAGAATTTTTGAGGGCCGTTCGCAAATATCATTGACTGCTTTCCGTTTACATGCATTACTTATAGCTTGACGACTCAATTTTTGCAATTGTGGATCGTGATTGTGTTCTAATGAATGATCCAAAATATCGTTACCTATAATATACATATAACATTAATAAAATTAAAGAAAATAAGTGTCTGGGTAGGACAAATCAAAAATAGAAATTTTACAACAAAAGTATCTTACCCTTTGTATGGCATTTTGCTTTACAACCTGACGTACAACAAACCCAATATATGGCACCACCTTTTAAACATTTCCTTTTCTTAAACCTAAAGTCATTTATAACAAACATTTGTTGACCACGTTCACTTAAAACAAAACTTGTTACTAATTCCATTACGTCTAAACTTTGTTTGAGATATTACTTCTGACACCTAAGACTTTTAACTGATAACTGTTACAAATTTTCTACAAACCATTCGTCGTAATTCCTTTATAATTATATTTTCTAACTATACATTCATAATATCAAAATTCCCAAATATTTTCCAACAACTCGGATTCAGATTAACAAGAATTAAAGGGATAAGTATTAAGTCATTAAGTGCCGAATTGAAGCATCTACGAGGGGTGCAATAGTTTACCTGAGGGTAATAAAGTGCCGAGTTGATGCTTGTCCGCAGCCTTTACATGTCGCAAGATGCGATCAAACTAGATCGACTAATGTGCGGAGGTCAAACGCTTGAGTCGCAGTTATCGTACATGACGAGCATAACGTGCGAAATTTGAGACGCGATTTTTAACGACCCTTATGCGTAGGCGCTTAAAGTTAATATGGAGAATTGCAAAATGGTCCCTTGTTTATGTAAAATTCTGTAATTATTGAAGTAAAACTTCTTTAGCGAGACTAGGAGTAAAAACGTTATTCTAACGGACGTGACGTCATTCTAATAACAGAAACCGGAAACAAAACCTAATTACAAAATACCTGACACGATTTTTCATGGGCGCCGGCAGCAGGGTGCAAGAGGGTGCGCTTGCACCCCCCTGCTATGGAAAAAAATACCTGAATTTACCAGAAAATTATATATTTTTTAATTTTTTTATTAAATTATTGTTTGAATAAAAACTAAAGGCGTCGCGGTTGCTGTCCAAATCATTCTACATTCTATATATATTAGATCATAATAGTGTGTAGATGAAAATAATCCTGGCGGCGCTCATGCGATTCTGCCTACTATATTAAATAAAATTAAATCTGTAATTGAATGAATTGACAGCTTTTTATCTTGTCAACCAAAGTACATTGCTAGTAGTTTTTTGTGTATAAAGTGTTTGTATTAAATATGAATAAACAAAGTGGATTTATTAATGAAGAAACTGATGAAAAAATATTGAATGAAAATAGTGAGTACCTATAATCTATATGCATACATTTTATTTTTGGTGTGTAATTACACTATTTATGCCTTATTATTTATACCTATTATTTATACCTAGCTATTTTCGTTTTATAGACTTAAAGAGCTAAAAAGAAAAAGAAATTGTGAACGTCAAAGGGCATATTATAAGCGCCAGAAAGATTTGAAGAAAAATGACAAAAATGAAAAAATGACGAGACAGCCACATTCATTATGATTTGATTAAGTAAGTTTATATACATACATATTATGATAGTAAATAATTGTTTACGTTATCTTTACGTTGAGTAAAGAAGCATGTTGCACGTTTTTGTTCATAAAATAATAATATTCGAAATATTTTAACACTTTCTTATACTTATTTTAGCTTTGGTTAGGTAGCCATAAAGGCCATAAAACCACTAGTCAGGATCCTTCGTAGACGTGAAGGAAACAAACTTAACTAAGGATTTTAAATTTTATGGAATATGCTATAAAATGATACAAAATGAAATGGTTATCTAACTATCGAAGGCTCTTGTGTTGTGATGTATTACAATAAGGTAGATACAGCTACAAAATCACACATTCTAAACGTAAGGTGTGTATATTTTTAATATTGTTTACCTATTATTGAAGCAAAACTTCTTTAGTTGCGACTAGGGGTTACTCTAACGTTAGATTCTAACGGAAGATTCTGATGGAAGTAACTGTGTAATTTCAGCTATGGGAGGAGCTTAAATTTTCGAAATTTATTTATGAAATTTTCAAACGGTTTCAAATACATTAATGGTATTTAGAGAGTAAAATCTATGTTTCACATTTTAGTTATCATAAACCTATTATTTCATATATAAAAAAAATTCCTATTTCTAATGAATAATATAAATATAACATCTCATTTTTTTGTAAAGTATATAGGCAATAAATATGATTGAATTGTAATTAAATATTTATTTTCCGATACGTACGTCAACAAGTTTTACTTCAATCGCGCGTAAAGGTTACACGCACACTCTTTTTTTATTTTTTGTTAATTTCTCTCATTAAATAACAATAAGTAAAAAAGATATTACTCCATTTTACCTTTTTTTGCTTACATTACTAGGCTATTAATTAATTCACATCAAAAATAACTACGACATTCTATTGTACGAAACCGTTTCTTTTTTTTAAATATATCGAAAACGATAATTGCATAGGTAATCAAAGTTTTTTTTTCAAAATGATGCATTTCAATAATTTAAAAATAAATTTTAATCCCTATTAAAACAAAAAGAAAAAACACAAATTATTTATTCTCTATTTTAAATTTTGGTCTATAATTTTTTTTTGGGTTTAAGATAGATATATGAGTTGCTTTGTTTCAAAACTTAAGTAACATTTTCTTTCAAATGGTGGGTTATAAAAAATTTTTGTAAAAAAATTTGAAAATATCGTAAAAAAATTTAAATAAAGGCTGTTATAAATTGGAAATAGTAAAAAAAATCGGAAAAACTTCAGTAAATCGACAAAAGAATGAGATGACTATATATAACAAGGGTAGGATAATTACAAAGTTTATTTGTTTAAAAATAAAATTATTTTGATTAATTTTAAAAGATATTTTATTTAACATATGTTACATAATTTATTGCTCAAGTTCCATATTTTCAGTCTCAACAAATGATACAAGAGGCTTATGATAACTAAAATACGATACAAATGTTTTAGTTTTAATTTGGTTGATATTTTACGGCACTTACGCAATTCATTTTAATAAAAAATTATTTCACCTCTTAGTTTTTAATGTGAAAATTCAACAAACAATAACTACTTCACGATTTACGAAGTTATCTGACAACGTAGCAAACGCACTAGAATTGAAGTACACAGACGCATCGGGCGCTTGAATGCAACTGACTCTCAGCTCCTCTCACTATCGATGAATTGACCTTGAAAGTTGCAGTTATATCTGTTGAGCTGTACAGGCGACTATGCTTAGAAGACGGGAGTGGGGACGCTACGAAGTATGGAACAAAGAGGAGAGACCGATAATATAAAATAGTATGTATATTTCTGTCTCATTCTTTGCCGGCTTCATCCTACACATTTTTGTATTTGTGTCTCTTACATGTCGTTTTTTCCGTTGCATCCGGTTTGAAATCACAACGATTCTAAAGAAGTTTCACTTCAAAAATGTTAACAATCAAAAAAGTTTTTTAACAATTAGAAATAATTATTAGAAACAAAACAATTGAAAAATACGTAAAAAAGTTGAAATAATGTAAAAAAATTAATTGAAAGTGAAAATAACCGTAAATAATTGTAGAAAGTTGTGAAAAATAAAGTAGGTTGCTTAAAAATGTGATTACCTATTTGGTTATCTTTCTATAATGTGAATGAAGTATATAAACTACGTGACAATAAAGCAAAATAATTTAATTAATATTTGATTCTTTGTTTGTAAATGTTTAAGACTGATTCTATCAAAAATTAATCAATTAAAGTTAATATAATAATAAATTATTACCATAAAGCACGTAGCAACAACAAAAATCGGTATATGTATTAATATAAATACCAAATACATATTATTTGTTTAGACAAACTGTAGTTTTCCATTAGCAAAAGCTTTCATAAATGACATCATGTTCAACAATTTTCAACGATAGTTAATTGCTTTTGCATGTTCTTTTACATTAGTTAATTATGTATTATGTGCAGATCAAATATTAAAGTTTTATGAGGGTTTTTTATATTTTTTGACAATATACCTACTATTTATAATCATATTTACATATCCTTGCAACAATGTCTCAGACTATTCTTCACCATATCATGATTTTTTATACTTGAGTGGTTATACAGACTTTTTTCTACAACCGTGCGTAAAGTATTACCTTTACGCACGGTTTAAGGTTCGTAAAGTTTAATTTTTTTTCACTAGTGAAAAAAAAAGTTTTTTTTTTTCACTAGTGAAATAAAGTAAAATAAGCACTGTTTTGTATAAGATTATGCGAATAATCTTTTGTGTATTATTAGCCGAGATTGTAAGGTGTTAACCTTCTATCCAGATGACTCGGGTTCAATTCCGGGTAAAGAAACTTTTTTTTTATTATTTAATTGTGTAAATATATTTAATTGTTAAATTATTGCAGTTTAATACATACAAAACTAGATATAATATTCAGTAATTTTTAGTTTGATTTTTAATATGACAGAAATATCAGTTCATGAATAAGGGTAAGTATTTTTATTTAAATGATGACTGATTGACATTTCAATTAATTTATAATTTAAGCATTTCGCGTTTCTACGTACCGGTATTATAGGGTAAGATTAATTTAAAAAATAAATATTTTTTTATCTAAAATATGTTTTAAATATAATATTTTTTTTCGCAGTAAAGCGTGAAAAAAAATCAGGCCTATACTTGTATTTCTTGTAAACAAATTCGGTTGTAGAAAAAACATTGTATGCAACTCGTGCGTACATGTTCCTTTTTTGACTCATGTGATTGTCGCATTCGCCTGCGGCTCATGCGACAACATTCACATTCGTCAAAAAAGGTCACTATTCATTCACTTCTTATTTCAATCTCAGCAGACTATGCATTTTATTTCTTGGATTGGCACTTCAATTTGTTGGGTTGGTACCTACTGTCGAAATATTGACAGCACATTGTCAAAGGTAAAATTGTTGAAGATTCAATAACGAAATATTTGATGCTTTCTTAGATTCAATATACAATGCCAAAAAAAATAAGTACAGAAATTCACAACAGCATCGTTAGATGTTATGGTATGTTTAGGAAACAAGCTAACAGCTGTGAGAGTGTTTATTTAAATCAATTGGCCGAAGTTTTTCAAGTAAGTACGATTTTATGTGTATTTCTTTTAAATCAATGCTAGTCGCTAACATAAACTTATATATTTTGCATTAGAATAATTGAGAGAGGTTTTTGTAATGAATTTATAAATATGTATCACTTTTTTAAATAAAATTTATATTATTAAAAGAACACATAACCTTTTTTGACAGATATCATAATAAATTATATACAATGTTGTCAGATTTCAAATTTCGAAATTATACATTTTTGTAACTATAATTTAATTCAAAATTTTGTTAAATGTTTTTAAATCTCTTAACTACCGTTGTGTAATTGAGGTATATTTTTTGAATCTTATTAATATGACAAACATTCTAAATGCTCTATTTTTTTAGATCAGTGTATCGAAAATACGGAAGATTATTAAAGAAGGATTAAAAAATAATGAGAAAGTCGCAGATAAAGGATGTAAAACTGATACATTTGAGAAGTTTATTTTAAAAAAAGACTTACAGCGACAGATTTGGATGTACCATGCTAAAACTGAACATTTTACTTTAGACAAACTTTTGACTGATGCTAAACAAAATTTTGATTTTAAAGGGGGACGTACGACACTATACAAACTTATAAAATTAATGGGATACAAATTTAAAAAAGTAAATGGACGACATATTTTATGTGAACAACGACACGTTAAAATTAGAAAGATCGCTTTCATTCGGAAATATAAACAACTAAAAAGTCTTGCTGAGAGAGTTAGATTCGTGTACCTAGATGAAACATGGATCTATCAAAATGGTAGTTCAGTGCGTCAGTGGGTGCACGATTCTGACCTAAAAAGTAATCCAGCTCGTGTAAAATCCGAAGGAAAGCGATTTACTATTTTACACGCAGGGACTGATACTGGATTTTTGGAAGGATGTGACTTGTTACTAGACTCTTCGAATACAGACCTTGACTATCACAAAAGTATGAATGGTGACCTTTTTAAAAACTGGGTTGTTAATCAACTCATTCCTGCTCTATCTGTATTTCAAGAAAAATGTGTGGTGGTCATGGACAACGCGCCATACCATTCAGTTCAAATTAACAAACCACCCTCTTTTTCAGCGAAAAAAGCAATGATGCAGGAATGGTTGATTAACAATAACATTAGGTTTGACACAAAAATGACAAAGAAACAACTGTACTCTATAATCTTACCTTATAAAACTGACGAAAAGACATATGTAGTGGATGAAATTTTAAAACAACGAGGACATGACGTACTTCGACTACCACCATACCATTGTCACTACAATCCAATAGAACTAGCATGGGGGTTTACTAAGACATATTATAACAAACATATTACATCTACTTATCTTGACCAGGAAAGAGTTAAAAAAACATGGACAGAAGCATTGACTAAATGTACACCAGACATGTGGCAAAAGTTTTGTAGACATACAGACGAACTTATTTTGGCAGATTGGACTACTTACATGGGAAACTGCTCACATGACAATATTCCTCCTTTAATTATTTCATTGGAGGAATCAGATTCTGACGATTCCGATTTTGGATTTGATAGTGACTCTGATTCTTCCAGTGAAATAATGGAAGAGGATTGATCATACAAATACACCGACAACATTTACATGTTACATCTAAATCTGCATCTGTATTTGTTTTTATTTGCTTTTATGTAATTTATTAAAATATTTTTTTCATTGTATCGGTTTGAAATGTCTAACAAATCTTAATTTTTCTGAAAAATTTCTGTTATAAAGAGCATTATTAAAACATCAGCATATTTAAGTCAAATGCGACACCACTTGGGGCGGACCAGGATAATCAAATTTTTACTGGAGTATAGTTTCCTCAATTAACCCATTGGATGTGAAATTTTATTATCCTACAGCCACTAATACAATAATGTTACACTACGATGCCATTTGGATGTAAAATAGAAGACTTTAAAAAAGATGGATACCTATAGACTTTGAGTACTGTGTTTTTATGTTAAACTCAAAACTGATGAAATAATTTTTTGTACCACTGCTTGAATAATTTAAAAGTTTTATTATACATACATACATATTATACAAAAAAGATCTTTTACTATTGCTTGAGTAATTTAAAAGTTGTATTAAACGTTTTTATTAATATATGTATATGTGCTACATTTTGAATTTTACTTATATTATTTATTTGTAATAAAATGTAAATATAAAAGTATATTTTTCTACAAGCATGCGTAAAACAACACTTTTCCGCACGCATTTTAATTCAGAAAATATCTCTTTCTCTTTTTTTATTAAATGAATATGTCCTTCAATAACCTTTTGGAAAATTATTGTATTATTACTTTTATGTTGTTGTACCTACTACATACAAATAGTAAAAAAAAGATTATTTTGCATAAAAATAGAGATTTTTAAAATGTTTGTTCTTAAAAAAATCATAATTTATTAAAACACCTCTGTAAACGTTACTCAAAGCAACAACAAACTTTAATTGTCACAAATTAAAATTTTGTTACATTGTTAGGAGTTGAAAATAAAATTTAAAAAATGAATAAAGTATCTTTTTTATGCTTGTAGAAAAAATATTGATCCTAACTCTTGCGGGAAAGTATAACTTTCCGCACTTGATAGGATAATAACTATTTTCGTTCTAGATCAATAATATAATATGATAATTGACTATAAACAGGGATCTGTTCTGTGCAAAGGAATGTGTTATTTTGAATATCAGTCAAAATTCATGTGAATTTAAATAGACCATTCTTGGATATTAATAGTACCTACTTGCAGCGAAAACTGACGTATCTACTTTAGTACCTATTCAATTTAATATTAAATACATTGACTTATTTTCGGCAAGTTTTAAATTTGGTTTGCAGATTTAATTACTTAAGATATTTGTAATGAATACACATATTTTTATTGAAGACGTGACAACATCGTATTTACAATTAATAAGACCACAGAACAATATGAACAGACGTGTATTATACTGGGCGAATTTCATGTAACTAACAGAGCCTACTGAGACGGAAATAAAAAGTGAATGGCTTATACGCACTAGTTGCATAAATAACTATTATGCTCAATAGTGATTACAATGTCTAATCGATAACTTTTACCCCTTACAGCTACTTCCTAGTATGTCCGCCTGAGCAGGAAAGTAAATACCTGTATGGAATGAACAACATGAACATGTAACGGATAAAGGCTGATTCACACATATCAGTGAAGTCACAGTTCAGACACAGTACCGGCACAGTGCAAAATATTATTTCATACAGTTTCTATGAACGCATCCCCACTTGTCAGTGTCAGTGACGAGTGTGACGACACAGTGCTCTCAGTGTCAGTGCCGACACCGGCAATCACGGACGTATTCGCTGCCGACGATATTTTTTGTCGGATCACGGACGCCGCGGCATCAAAAACAAAATGGAGGACGAGGGATTAATAGAATTGGTTCGTGTATAGGGTTTTGTATGATTTGTCTCATGTAAAGTACATGGATTCGAAATACAAAACCAATTTGTGGAATGAAATAGGAGTACAAATAAAATATGGAGATATAGCCTTCCTCCAACGAGTATCTTTTTTTAATAACTTACTGCCTAGTTTCTAAACAAGAAAATTTAAACAGCTCACTGACATTTTAAAATATTCAAAATATTTCCTTTCATCTTTAACCAATTCTTTGTTTAATGTCATGAATTCTCCTTCTGTCTCTCTTGATCAAAATGCACCCATTTTCTCTTTTTTCTTTGATGCTGCTCTTTTTCTTCGTCCAAAGCAATTGCTATTATTGCTAGCTCCGTAGTATAATCCCCATAATCTCAATACTTGACGACGAACACGTTTTCACTGAAGCTCCGTGAACTGAGTACTGACATGTATGAATTGAATCACTGACGAAACACTGTAGCACTGATACTATGGAGGGTAGAGGTAAGGAGAAGTGTCTCCGTGTATTGAATGTGTCCGTCAAAATGTGGTAAATAAGGGTGGCGCTACGATCGTAGTAGGGTAAATTTTAAAAAAAGCGCCATAATTTCTTAGAGTAGGATAGATAAATAAACAAGGAAAGACACATTCTCGCTCATATATGTAATACATATATGTTTCCGCTTTATTATGACACCATTTTTAAAATAATCATAAGATACATAAGATAATCATAAAGTATAAAACGAATTTAAAATACACTAAACTGAATTCGCTGACCACGTTTTTTTATAGCACTTATATAATTTGTGACTTATATTACGACATTTCAATCAATTTGTCAAAAACTGCTACATTCATTCTGTACCCTACATCTACTTTAGCGCCATTGTAGTGGCAAGTTTGGGAAGTGTTATGTTCCTCTAAAAAGTGGACACATTTTTAATCATTTCCCATTTAAGATCGTTCTCCTTACCTCTACCCTCCATAACTGATACTGAACTGAGCGAACACGTTGACGGAACTGTGGCTTCACTGATATGTGTGAATCGGCCTTAACAGCGAAATTTTGTTTCTAACACTTAGACTACATGAATTTGACAAGAAAAACAAACCTTTAAAGGATTCGGAATATATTTTAATCTGGTAAATAGTGGTTATCACTGTTATCAGCTATAGTCTCTAGCGCAAGCCTATATGTTGGCTTAACAACTTACATAATTAACAGATAAGTATGATTACTGCAGACTGCAGATGGAAATCGCAATGTGGAATTTTAGTTAAGAGATATATTTTATAGCCGTAAATACAATTATGAAACGGTTTTCCCAGACTTATGTTGACGTTAAAGTAGCAGAACAATAAGTACTTACTACTTTTAATTATGCTTTAAGATCTATTTTCATAAAACAATGACCACTTTCTACATAAAGACAAAAAACTCTACCACTTTCCGTAAAGTAAACAAAAAACCTATAAATACAAAATAACTCGCCTGTGTAAATTCGCTTTTAAAAATCCTATTGTAAAACTTTCACAAAATCGCATTATTTATTGTGTTCTTTTAACTTTGTTCTTTACAGAAATGGTTCGAACTTTTGTACCTTTTGCAGTTATTCTACATCCTTTATTCTCTCTGCGGAACACCACAGTGAAAATGCACTTTTGTCGGCTTTAGGTGTTTAATGTTTTGTACAATTTAAATCGTTACAATGCACTTTATTTCATGCTCTCTCTACTTGAAGATAGTCAGCCTGCAGGTAAATTGCATTAGGATCGCTCGTGAGGAATTTTATGTACTTACTTGAATTGAAAAATAAACGTATACAAATTCTATACATTAAAAAGATGTTTAACAGAAAAAATGGTTTAAAGTTCGTTTAACTTTGAGGAATTGCGGCCAAGTTTTGTTTTAGATAAGAGAAAATAATGCATTGCATTAAATGTTTAAATTATACATACCTACACACAACTATATTATATAACAATAAATAAATAAATAAATAAATGTAATATACGAAGGCGAATATAGAAATAACAAGATTTACACAAATAATTTACACATTAAATGAAAGTATGAAATGTAACAAATTAAAATTTTTATTTAGTTTATTTCTTTATTATTATTTTATTTCATCGGTGTTGAATACATTTAAAATTCATCACATAATAAACACAATTGCATGTAAATTAATGACTCCATTGAAGTCATGAATCTGAACTGGCAAGCAATGGCAATGTAAAAAAACGTAATTCAGTCGATATATTATTGTCTTTTTTTTTCTTTCTATTCCAGAAAAATGCTTTTTTATCAATTATTTTTAATTTCAAAAGAGAAGTTTTAGTTAAGTCATTGGTTGCGTTCAGTGAGGTGAGCGCTACGGAGCGCTCAGTAGCGGTGACGTCACGTTGATATTTTTGTTAGGTACACCCACCTCTATTTGGAAGTAAAACTATGTAAGTTTTGACAGTTCTAATATTGTTGTATTGTTCAGCCACCTAAAACTTTGTCTTTTTGTTGATTTCCCACCTTGCCATTTTTTGTAGCAGTTTTTAAATTTCGCTCCTTAATTTAGCGTCATAAATGTCAAATGTCAAATAATTAAAATTTAAATTCAAACTTAAAAGTTGAGATCAAGTTCTTTTTAAAAAAATGGAACATTTTGAAATTGAGTTTAATAATAAAAAAATTACTTGTTACGAGACACAAGAAATTAGAGAACGTTTACAAAACGGTATGTATAGAATAATACATTAGATGTGTTAAAATTTTTAATTTGAATTTTTGATTTAGACACGGACTTTTTTAAAAACTATTGGGATTTGGCCCTACAAAAAACAGGACAGTCGGAAGAAGTTATTGGGATGGACTTATTAGAGGATGCAGACGCCTCTGGTTTCAGATGGACCCGGAATGCAACGCTACTTTTGTTGCAGTTGTACAATGAAACGATCGAAGCATTTCGGGATCCAAAATATAAAAAGAAGGTACTGTGGGGGCAAATACAGGAGGAATTTTTAAAAAAAGGGATTGAAATTAGTGCAGACATTGTAGATAAAAAAATTAGAAATTTAAAAAAAATTACAAAAACATTTTGGATAAGAAAAAACAAACAAGGAGGGGTCAAATTACTTGGGAATTTTTTGGGGAATGTCAAGAAATTTTTAGGGAAGATAAAACCATTCATTTTGGCCCCACAGTATCTTCTTTACCAGACAAGCCTGGACCTTCTAATCAAGTACAGGCACCCAAAACAAATTTTCAAAATTTGTTGGAATCATCTCCAATAAATTTTGAAAATTTGTTGCCGACTTCGACTACCTCAGGGGCAAGTCGAACATCAATACGTGAAAAAGCTTACGAACTCGAAAAACTAAGAATAGAGGAGTTGAGATGTTTAAGAGAAGCAATCCAAAAAAGTAATGAGATCCAAGAGCAAAGGAATCAGATAATGATTAAAAAAAATATTTTGTTAAAACAACTAATAGAAAAAAAATAAATACAAATTACATCCTACCTATTATGTTTTATTTAAAAAAAAATGTAATAAATTTTGAAAATTTATTTTTTCAGATTTAACAAATTATTGTTTACATAAATCAAATACACTTAATAAACATATTATAAACATTGTTTATTTTAATTGCGGGTCATTACAATTACGCAAATTATTTTTTTAACTTTCACCACTCCAAAGTAGCAGATTACTATAAAAGCAAAATACAACTCAAATTCATAAACATAAAAAAGTAAAAATTATTAAATTAGAAAAACAAACACCAACTATACATTAAAAATATTAACAATTTCATTGCGCTTTGCAATTCCTAAATGTTGGTTAATTAATATATCATTATTTATTTCTTCCTCTGGAATTTCATCTTGGATGTTGATATGGATGTCTGCTGGTCCTTCAAGCAGAATTATAAAATTATGTAAAACACACGCTCCGGCAATAATATTGTTACCAAGATCAAAATCTGAAATGTCTAGGCATTTCAATCTTCTGAATTTACATTTCAGTAATCCAAAAGAACGTTCGATTATAGAACGAATTCTACTTAAACTTTGATTATAATTTGTTTGAGCACCAGTTAAATGACCATTGTCTCTAATTGGTGTCATCAAATTTGTTAATAAAGGATAAGCAGAATCACCTATAATATGACGATTTTGATTTAGAAGAGGGTTTTCTATATGTTGAAGACGATGGTAGAGCGGTGAGTTTCTAAAAACCCTGGCATCGTGCATTCGACCAGGCATCCCAATAAATGATCCTTGATGATTAGAAGTTCCTAAAAATTATATTTAAATTTTTAATTGAAGTATTTTTTTAACTGACCTGCCTCTAAACCTTTTGTCTCAATTAAAAAGAAAAATCATAGAATTAAACATATAAATTCAAGTATAACTACATAAAAAGTAATATGTAACTATAAATATTAACTATGTATTACTGTTGTCTTATAAGTAAGATTAAATACTTATTTAGAAAGCTCGACAAAGACAAGAGTGTTTTAAACCTATATTGCATAATTACTTTAATAACTTTGCTAATTTAGATTGTTTTCACTACTTTGTTAGAATAATTTATACACTCTTCAGCAATATTATATAAAAATTAAATTAGTAAAGTACCTTGTAAAATAATCGAATGAAATCCCTTCCTATTATAATAGTCATTAGGATTGTTTACTGGTTGTTTGCAAGGAATATGACAGCCATAGATAGCACCAACAACACCAGGGAACCCACGAGATCGTGCAGAAAATACCTAAAAAATAATTATGGATAAATATTATTTATAATTAGTATATTCAGTTAACTACGTTTAAGGATATCCTTTGTTGTTCCACATTAGGCCAGCGAATGTACTGTGGCATTAGCCGCACCAAAATATTTATTATTTCCTTAAAAATAAGATGACCAGTACTTTTGGCTATTCCAAAACGGTCCCCTACAGCCAAAAAACTTTCCTGCTTGGCCAATAACCAAATTGTAAATAACATTTTCTTTTCTAAAGGAATCTCATGATTTTGGATCTCGTTTCCAATAATTAAACTTAATGCCTGAAGAAATACGAAATAAATTTACAGTTAATGAATTTTTAAATAAATGTTAAAATTCCAAACTTACCTGGAATGAAGCTCTTGTCATTCTAAAATGTTCTTTAAACTGAATATCAGTGTACCTGGGTACAACTGTTTCGTAATAATTTTCAATTCTCACAACCACATTTGGTTGATCGTTGTGAATAGGGTAAGCTAAATGCTCTATTGCCGGCAAAATATTATTAAAATTTAATGCGACATCAACATCTTCATCCTGATCTTGTTCAAGTAACGCAATTATTAATTGGTCATCCATTTTATTAAAATCCAAAAATATTAAACAACAGGAACACAAAACTTAACAAGCACAGTTTATAGTTAAACACTCATTAAAAAATTAGAAGGCACTATAACGATTAATTTGTATTTTAATAAAAACAGCAAATTTAAAACTGACACATGTCAATCTTATAAGTTCCACATGTTCCAATGAGCGGTTAAAAAATAACCGCTACGGAGCGCTACGGAGCGCTCACTCCCACTCAACGCAACCATTATATATTTTGGGTGCTATGGAATGGAAACTTTTTTGTCCAACTGTTTTTTTTTTTGGGATTTAATACCTATCTATTACTCTGTCTCGTATTGAATGTATGTGTATTTCAGACCAATGCAACTGCCAGTCAGAAACATTCTGACAGACTTGAAATAATGACATTTGTTTCTGCCCTAGGGGCGAAACACGAAGTATAGATACCAGGATTCTACACAGTATCGGCTTTTCCATAATATTTCTGGTACACAATAATCAACGCAGATCATAGTCCTAATTTTTACCACTAGCTGCGCTAGGATTCAGGAAGTACCGATGTTATTATGACGTTTGAATGTCGCGAATATTAAATTAAATTAAATATATAATATTAATTTAATTATTTAGAATTAGTTGTAATAAAAAATACTTTCCAGAGCTGTCAATAGCAACAAAACTTCCCGCGAAAGGATTTAAACGAGTAGGTACTTCTTGAACAGTCGCACACTCTACCGTCAATAGTTCTGTCCCCTAAATTGAGACCATTCGTTCAACATTACGTTTAGACTCCTGGTATCTATACTTTGTGGGGCGAAACAAGGTTTTTCTGACTGACAGTTGCATTGGTCTGAAATTGTCTTATTTTGACTGGCAAAACAGAGATCAAAACTAGCTGTTTCAATGCATGTGATATGAAAACCAATATATATCGCTGTAAGTTAATTTGTCGAAAATAATGTCTATACTATCGTTTAACAAGTATATATATAGTACAGTACTGCAGGCCTTTGAGGCCCATGACTTTTTTTTTTCTTTATCGTTCTTCAACTGCCTTAACAATTTCTCTCCACAGGTTGCGATTCTGTACTTTTGCACCCCAATTTGGTTCTACCTCTCTGATATCTTCCAACACCGCGTCCAACCATTTTTTCTTTGGTCTCCCTCTTTTTCTTTTACCTCCTTCCCCTTCTTTAATGACCTCTTTTGCATATCTATCTTCTGGCATCCTCCTAGTATGCCCGAACCATCTCACCCTTTGAGCTTTTATGAAGCTTGTTACTGATGAGTATTTATAAAGATCTTTCAATTCTTGGTTAGTTCTTCTTCTTCAGAGTCCTTCATCTGTTTTTATTCCCCCCAGAATTTTCCTTAGTACCTTCCTTTCCCATATATCCAGTTTTGTTTCTTCCGCTTTTGTTAAAACCAATGTTTCGCTTCCGTATGTCACTGTTGGTCGTATTATTGTTCGATAAATTTTAATTTTGGCTTCTCTAGATAACTCCTTTGATCTTATTAACTTATTTAAAGATCCCACAGCTTTACTTTCTTTCACTAATCTTTTATTTATTTCTTTCCATTCTTCGTTTTTATTTGTCAGCGTTGCACCCAAGTATTCGAATTCACAGACTTTTTCAATTTTATATTTTCTGCCCTCCCCCGCTTTAATCTCTATATATTCTTTTCTACCGTCCACATTCTGATGGTTTAGCACCATATATTTTGATTTCTTCTGATTTATACTAAGTCCGTAATTTTTTGCAGCCTCTTCCAACTTACAGAACGCTCTTTCCAGTTCCTTCCTTGTTCTGGTTAGCAAAGCTAAATCATCTGCATATGCAATTATCTGTTGCTTGTGGTGATAAATAAGCCCTGTTGTTTGTATGTTGCTATCTCGTACAATTTTTTCCAACACTAGATTGAAAACCGTTGTCGATATTGGATCTCCTTGCTTTAATCCTTTTTGGACTCTAAATTTGTCTGATACAGTAGTTCCTTCGCTCGTTACTCTGCTGTATGAATTGTCTAATGTCATCTTGATTAGCTTCACGATTTTCTTTGGTATTCCTAGTAAGTTCAAGGCATTATACATTTTGTTTCTATATATTGTATCATAAGCCTGCTTAAAATCTACAAACATGACATGTAGTCCTAAATTTCGCTCGTAGCTTTTATCCATTATTGTCTTAAGGGTAAATATTTGATCTGTTGTTCCTCTTCCTTTCTTGAAACCTCCTTGGTATTCTCCCACTATTCTTTCTTGGTACACATTCAATCTGTTTCTCAAAACTCTAGCCAGAACTTTGTACACCACATCCAGAAGTGATATCCCTCTATAATTCTCGCATATACTTTTGTCCCCTTTCTTGAAGATTGGACATATTATTGCATTGTTCCATCTCTCAGGCATTTTTTCTTCGTTCCATATTTTACGTATTATTCTGCATATTCTTTTCTGTATCTCTTCTCCCCCGTATTTAACAATTTCTGCTGGGATCCCATTCTCTCCTGCACTCTTATGGTTCTTCAAATTTTCCATCTGTTTTAAGATTTCTTTATCTGTTGGTTCCTCCACGTGATCCACATATTCTCTTTCCTCCTCTACTTCTTGTTCCTGCTCTGGTTCTTTTTGTTGACCATTTAGCACTCCTTCGAAGTATTGCGCCCATCTTTTTGCTTTTTCTCTTGGATCTGCCAATATCCTTCCTTCGTTATCCTTAATATAAGGTACTTGGTAATTAACTGCGCCTTCTCGTGATTTCTTGGCCTCTTGGTAAAAATTTCTTAATTGTTTGTTTTTAAAGTGTTCTTCAATATTTTGTAATTTATTCCGCATATAATTTCTCTTCTTCTGCCTGAGTAACTTTTTGGTGTTTTTTCGGACTTCTGAGTATTTGCTCTTGACTTCTGTCGAATCAGTTTCTAGTGCCCTTAGTCGTACTAAATTCTTTTCCTCTATTTTCTTTTTACACTCCTCATCAAACCATCCATTCTTGTTTGTTGTCTTCTTCCAACCTAGCTTTTGCTCTGCCACATCTTTCATTAATTTTTCTAGTTGCATCCACTCCGTTTCAACATTGTCCTCTTCCTTCATTATACTCAAATTTGTTCTAAAATACTCCCGCATTTCTTTTCTTACCCCTTTTTCCTGTATTCTTGCTACATTATACTTTTTCCTTCTGTTGGTTACCTTCTGTATTCTTGGCAGCTGCTGCTTGACGTTTCCTACCACCAAAAAGTGATCTGTATTTGCGTCTGCACCTCTGTAACTTCTAACATCTTTCACTAACTTTTGATGTTTTCTTTCTATTATTAGAACATGATCAATTTGATTCTTGGTTCTTCCATCTGGTGAAATCCATGTCATTTTATGTACTTCTCTATGATCAAAGCTTGTGCTAGCTAGCATTCATATCTCCTACCACCATTTTTATATCATACCTTTGGTTTCCCTCCAGTACGCTTGCCATCTCTTCATAAAAATCGTATTGGTCTGAAATTGTCTTATTTTGACTGGCAAAACAGAGATCAAAACTAGCTGTTTCAATGCATGTGATATGAAAACCAATATATATATCGCTATAAGTTAATTTGTCGAAAATAATGTCTATACTATCGTTTAACAAGTAGGTTGTGGAAAAACCCGGTAAATGGTGCCGTATTTCAATTTCTAAGTAAACAGAAAATCTTAAGTAGAAAAAGTAGTCGAAAAAAAAAAACAAAAAAAAACCAAGAAAATATTTACATACTAAATTAAGCACTATGATGGCACCGTAAGGTGGCACAGTTGATATCTTATATATTTAATCAAAACATTAAAAAATATAACGAAGCAAGTTCTAAAAAACTGGAAACTAACAAAAAAATATGATTGTAAACAATCCAAAAAAGGGACTAAGGAAATACCAAGTTAATTATATCTGGGAGATGGCATTTGATTTATTGTTTTGGCATTTACTGCATTTTTATAATGTTTTACATTTGTTTACCAATCGATTTTGTTTTTTCATGCGCCTTCTGGTTAAGTTCAGATATGAATTGAACCTATTATTATCCTAGTCTCTTACGAGGATTATTTAGATTATAATTATATTACCTAACACAGGGAATGTTTTTTTAAAACAACAATTGTTAACATAGACAACTTTATGTTGACACACTTATTCCAAAGATATTTTAAATTATCTGTACCTTCAGCAACGATCTTTCTGATCGTTTTGTATAAAGAATAATTTCACCAGAGTATTTTTATCGGTAAGAATTATTTAGTTTAATAGTTCAAAAATGTGCCGTGAGCGGTGTTACAGTAAAATTATCGACTCTTTCTCGTTGTGATTGGTGATTCTCGTCAAATTTCGGGTTGGTATGACAAACAATCTGGTCTTTGTTTTAATTCTCTTCGAAATACAATTAAGTGTATTTCAATTATGTTTCCTATGATTATTTTATTTGTTGTGAGTGTCTAAAAAAAGGGTAATATTTTATTGATACTAACCAAAATTAAGTAGTCTTAATATAGCTAATAAATATTTTTTTTATTTATCATCAAAGTCAGGGCCACTTTTTACACGTGCTTCAATGAATAATTTACTTTTAATAAAGTGGAAAAATCAAATTTTTAATTATTCGTTTTTATAAAAGATACTTCCAAAGTTATTCAACGAGGTCTACCGAGATACCAAACTATGACTCGATTGAATAAGCCAATTTGTGGAGAAAAAGAAATTTAATTTAAATCCCGATTTTCGTCCCGACTTCTGGAAATTGAAAGAAAAATCATCCATATATAACAGATTCCAATACATTTCAGTCAATTCAAGGGTTTCCGACGACTTTTAATGACAATTAATGAGATAAGAATACATATAATTAATTTATTAATTAACATAATCTTCTACGTTCGCATCTGGTTTTCCAAATTCTTCACTATCATCCACCGGGACAATTAACATCCAGGAAATTTAAACAGTGGAAAAAGTATTTTTTTTTTATTTTTAATTGTTTAGTTAAATTTTTGTACACACTTATAAACAATTTTAAATTATTGAAATTATTTCAGCGCAGTTGATGTACGGTCGCTTTAGAATCCATAATTTGTTCTCCTACAACCAGACTCAATCCCTAAAGCCAGTTTATGATTAATGGAATTGTTGAATCGAGCTATGCGTTAATTTGGTTAATGTTAAACTGTTTGAATTAAAAAACTGTGTCACCAGCATTAACTCAGATTTTGTATTGTTACAAAATTACACGAAACGTTCATTTCAGCGGATTAATTGACACATATTTAACTTATCAAAGTGTAGAATAATAAAAGTTTTTTTTTATTTATATATCTTATTATTAGGCCACTAAGTTACCCAATAATCATTCTAATTAATTTGATGATAAAAATTTAGGCACATTGTTGCCTTATATTACCATTATTATATTTCTTGTTGATCAGTACCTAATTACATAAACTATCAAAAAGCATTTTATATCGTTCACAAAATCTGTTTTTTAAGTTTAGCGTCTAGAAAAACCGTTGTTCTTCCTCTACATTAGATCATTAATATCTGCTATAAATAGTAAATATATATTGATGTATAATGGGATCTCAACAGCAGAACAATTTTCAACACGTCCGAGCAGAAACGGTTTAACCCCAAACGACGAGACTTTTTATTAAGCACTGACCCCAAAATGAATTATGTTAAAGATATCGCCATATCGCTTTACCTATATCTTCCGAAATTTCAGACTTTTTTTGTTTGAAAGGCTAGACTCATAAAAAGTGTTTGACTTTTTATCGACGTTTTGTGAAAAAAATTTTTATGTTCATATGAATTAAATATTGTTTAGACATTTTTTTATCACAGAATAAAAACTAAATTATATTTTCTTACATACGCGGTACATTAATTAGTTACCATCAAGATTTTACTAAATAATCAACACTTGAAGGACAGTCTATCATGTGTGAATAATTCGTTTACAAAGCGAATAACTAAATAGTACTTACGCATATAAAATTAAATCTATAATCATTATATAACTAAATGATTACAAAAGCTTATGGGAAGTGCAGGCATAACGAATCCTGCAATTCCTGCAGGCAATCTGAGACTATAAACGCTACCTGCATGTTGAGGTTCAAAAATAACAACTTCGCTCCCATGGTCAGTGACAGTAAGCGGAATTTTATCAAAGGTAATACCACGAGTCCTTAAAATTTTATCGATAAATTTTTAGTTTCCACGAAAACTTTTTTATTTGGCAAAAATACGAAAACAAACTGAAATGAGATAAAATCACGAGTTCAGTTTGTTTGAGTAGTTTTGCCTAAAATAAAAAAGTTTGAGTCTGTGGCGATTTAACTTGCCATAGACATTCATTTTCACGTAATAAATCAATAAGTTTGAAAATTTTATCGTCCGAGACGCTATTCGATTAACAGATTTCGCCATGTTTTTTTGTGACGTATAACTACTGCTATACGAAAACTAGAAAAATTTCTAGCTATAGCAGTCAATCTTATCGCACTCAACTTTCATCACAGTTATGTGATTCACGTAAAGAAATGACTAGCAGTAAGGTCACGCCTCCTAAACAGTCGTTGCGATAACAGTCCACTGCTATGTAAAACCGCTAACTTTAAGAGAATTATTTTTTTCTGTCAAATGCAATACCCATATGACGGTTGCGAGTTCGAGTCTCGCTGGAGCGAGTTTTTTTCAATTTCTGCTTAATGTCATTTAATATCATATTCTTGTTTCTATACTTTATAAAATATTATTCATATTCATATTATGATTTCTAAGTTCTTTTAACATTACTACAACGTTCAAAAGATTTTATTTTTTGTTGCGCATTTTTCATCTTGTTTTAATTGTTGAGTTAATTGCTGGTCCTTTACTTTATATTCTGTATTTTAATAATACTAATAAAACAATACAATGGCCTTTTGTTTGTTAATTCTATGAATATTTTCAGCTTCTGTTTAATTAAACAGTTTATATGACTCCTTAAAAATACATTAAAGACACATAAACAGGGGAAAAATACGTTGGTAAACAATATATATAATTTAACACTTTGAAATAAAACAAGGGTTAAGGTTAAGGGTTTTAAAGATAAGGTAAATCTTCTAAAACTGTCTAATTAATTAATGTAAGTTTATTAATAAAATACCTTGTATGAAATTTTTCAACAATTATATTGTCTCTAAGATAGTGAGTACCTAAGGAATCGAGATTTTCCAAATATAACACAGATCTGAAGAGTTTTGTTGTTGGACAGCAGAACGTAATTTCCGAATTTGCTTCTCATGTCAGAATTTATGGTTGTTTAAGGTAACATTGCCAAAAAAGTTTTTTTAACTATTTTTAAACTTAGGGACAGACAAAACAAAATTTTTTTATTTTTTTTTACAAATTCTAACATAATATGGCCAATATCAACATTTTTGGGTTTCATATATATTATATTATGTTCAGAAAAACTCAAAATCTTGTTACTAGATTGCAAAACGCATTTTATACAATTCGTCTTGCCCTTGACAAACAGTGGTTAAATATTTTTTCTTTATACGTTAGTGATCTTGGATAGGGCTTTATAAGATAAGGACTTTAGAGGTGAAGCAGAGTCTGCCACAATAATTGATTGCTAGCTGAATTCATTGCTTACTGAATGCTAAGCCATGACTTAAAAAAAATCGTTTCTCGTTATTATCGCCAATTTTTAATTTTTTCATTTTCGCTACAATAGCACTTTTTGAGCAATAATTTTTGGATAAGTAGTTTCATCATTTAATTTTTACCACTGAGTTCAAATATCAGCTTTGGTTAAAATAAGCACAGCATTAAATTTCTTATTAATAAGAAAAGTATCGTATTCGCCAATGAAAAAAAAAAGACGATTCGGCCCATTTGACACTGTGAACTTTTAGCCTTTTAGTCGTAACATTATCATATAGATAAAAAAAATTACATTTGTTATTGGTGGTTCTATAATCTTTATCAAATTTTGACCAGTACGCGACACTAGCATTAATTAAAATATAACATTTTTGAAATGGGCATATAAAAAAACATACTAACTTTAATATTCAGTATGGTGGTCTCTATTTTGGAGTAGTGAATTGACTCACAGCGACATTAAAGTATATGAAAAAATGTTCCATTCTTCTTTAACGTCATCTTATAATGAGTTATCTTCTAAATATTGCTTTTTCAATTATATCTCTCACGTACACAATTGGATTTATATTCAGTAAGTTTATTCGCCAATGAAGTGTTTGCATAGTTGCTTCTTCCAACACATATTGACCCCTTCTTGTGCGTTGTGGTTGAGCAATATGATTTATAAAAATAAATTTTCTTTAAGTTCGTTTCTTATTGGTTGAATAATTGACGTTTTCAAAGAAGATATTTTTAAAACGTTTTATCCGCGATAATACGTCCCCTAAACGTATTTCTCCCTCCTTAAAAGGGAACAACTTTTATAGAACGAGTTAGTCTCTTTACAAGTCATTCCCTACACACGTCTGTTATCACTCGTTAATCCGAACCAGGATTCATCAGAAAAAAAATACGTTTCTCCACTACGGTTACAGCTAATTTATGTGCACTATAACCCGGGATAAGAGAATGGCTATGTGTTCTCTAGGGTCTAGGGAGTCGAGGCACACTTAATGATCTTTTAGATCTTAAATTTCCAGTAGCAAATCTTTGACGCAATCTACGTTTCGAAATTAATCTCCCATAAGTAAAATGTGTTCTGACAGCTGGGACAGTTATGTTGAGGTTAATTCTAACACAATTGACTACGTAGCAAGCTTATATTGTATTTGTTATTCTTGGACTTCCACACATCCATACTGTCTCCTATTCACATTTCAACATTACAGAAAACGTCAACTCCTCAGTGATTATGAAAAATTACATCCATAGCAAGTTAGAATTTTAAATGAAAAAGATTTTTTTTTCAATTCAACACCTACGTAACTGCATCTAGTTTCACTGGTAGATAAAAAGTATTCAATAAGGAAGTCTTTACTTAATTCACAAAGAAAACAAAATTGTCTACAAATACTATTTCTGGAGAAAAATGTGTTAGAGTATTTTAAGAAAGAGAAAGAGAACGATTGTCCTTTGCTACCCTTGGCACAAGAATATCAGTGATTTGCGGTAGCTTTAAAAATCGGTTTTCGTAGTTTTACGCGAATAAAACCTAATTGTCTAATTTCTAAATTTCTTTCCCTTAACCGAATAAAAATATATGACAAGAATAAATATTTAAGTACTTAAAGTTTGATGTTTCAATTGTGGATTTAATAAATATCTTTTTTTTTAAACCGGCCAGAAATTAATACTTTCCGGTTTATTTTTAGGTCAGAAAATATCATTTTGTCGGACAAGGCCAGAAAATAAAAATGAGTCCGGTAAAGGATTTTTTGGTCCTCCGTCCAGAAACAATACTATTAATTACTTCAAAATCGTTCGGAAAATGGCATTTTCCGGCCTAGGCCGGCAAAGTAGCTTTTAGATTATCTAAAGAGATGGCGCTATGAGTTTAAATTTTGTCATCAAAAATACATAATGAATAATACAAATTTTAATTAAATTTATTTAAAAACAGCGTATAATATACTAAACTTACCTATAACTTTTTCCAAACATAAGCAGGATTCTAAATTTCTCTCACAACTTGTATTATAAAATTTGACATTTATGTCAATTTAGAACTACTTATCATTTGATTATGAAAATAGTTCATTGTTTCTGCTATCTTTATATAAAATTATTAGATATTAATGTTAATATTTTCACTATAACAATTTTTACTGTGCTGCTTATTAGCACAGTATTTGTATGTATATAAAAATTAAGGAACTTGAAATCGATTATCAGATAATCATTCCTTATTACTAATTTTTTTAATCCTGCAATAGATGTCAATAAACATGTAATCTTGTATGTCACAAAGTAAAAAGCACAGGTAAAAAGTTTTTAAACTTGTTGTGTTTGCAACATATGTTAATTAAAACACTAATAACACTAGTAACACGTATATTCAGTATCAAACAAGTTATTATACAACTATAAATATAATTATAATATGTATTAACATCACGTCATACCAATACCAGTTGACAGTCTGTCGTCTTCTAGTCACTGGTCTAACTTCAGATAGGACAAACGGTCAACTGTTGAACATAACAGAACTTTTGAAAATATTAAAAATTAGTCAGACCAAAAAATAGTGTGTGTTACACGTCCGGAAAATATTTTGCAAGTGCTCGTATTGTTTCGCCTCGGTGCTACGCACCTCGGCTACACAACTCTACTCGCTCTTGCAAAATGTCATTTTCCGTCCTTGTGTCACAAATAACTATTACCGGACTCATTTATATTTACTTTCCGGCTTATCTTTAATGAAAACAACAATAAAATAGTCTAAGATAGCGGTCAATTGGTAACCGAGTTTTGTATACTCGTATATTTCAAACTATAAAATAACTTGACATATTTTGACATTTAGTTGAAAACGTGTTATTTATTATAAAATGGATATTTAAAATGATGCGTTTGATTGTGAATTAATGGAAGATGAAATTATACCAGATGAAATTGTGAAGGCGGCCACCCAAGCAAAGTTTGTTAAAAAAAATGTTAAAATTAGTTAATAAAAAGTTCTTGTTATAAAAATGTAAACTGAATAATATGAAGTTTATGGTACAAAAATATTGTACGTAATACGTTCCAAAAGTGCTTTACTGGACTCGCAGACTTGCCTGTGGCTCGCCCTGCAATTTGCCCACTCGTCCAGTAAAAGACCACTTTCGGGACTTGTTACGTAAACTACTATTGTCTATAGTTATAAAACAACATGTACTATGTACTGACCGCAAACTACCCAGGCTACAAACATCCATTTTGATATGTAAGCACCCACTAAAAAAGGATTTTAGAAAATTCTTACCCAAAAGGCCACAATATAGGGGATTTTCATAATAAGGGTTAAAAAAGGGGGTGAAAGTTTGTATGGAACTTACATTATCTTTGACATAAGGAACATTGAATTTCGTATTAAGGCTAGAAATATAAAACAAATAAATGTGTGCTTTAAGCATTTTTGGAAATTCTACTTAATAAGGGTTGTAAAAGGAGTTGAAGTTTTGGTACTTTTATTTCCTTGGGGTAAAATTTCCAGAAACGCTTAAATACGTCTGTCGTACCTAGAAAACGAAGAGCTGACGAAGTAAGATCATGTCTAAAATCCTCATATTTGTGCCCTAAGTTTTAGAAACTAGCTTTAAACAACAATATAAGAATATTTTTAAGAGGTGATCCCACAGCTGGTCACTTTGCACAGAGTTTGATTCAAATAGGGGATAGTGTTTACAGTTAAAAATACAATTGCTATACCACCAACTCTAGCCATTGTAGTTGACACACTCACAAAATTAATCACAGAAGTTTACCCAGATATTGCCAGATCTCAAAGCAAAATCAATAGACTGTTTGTGCGAGCGAGCCATTTTAACATCAAAAAATAACAAAGCAAATAAAATTAATAATATATTAATAAATTCGAACCAAGGAGAAGAAATGCACTACAACTCGGTTGTGACAGTTACTACAAGGTAATGATGCTTTACATTATTCAGTAAAATTTTTATACACCCTTAACTGTTTTGGCCTTCCACCTCATAATCTCACACTTAATGTTACTCAGGATTTTAAGGCCTCAAATTAGTATATTAAACAACGCATTTCATATGACGCTCTGTTATGACACGAGTCCAAATTTAAAAAACGAATCGCGTAGCGATGAGTTTTTTAAGGACGAATGTCATAACAGCCATATGAAATAAGTTGTTTATAATACTTTTCATATTTTGCTATTTTATTGCTTTTTTAAATAAATTTAAATTTTGTATTTTATTTTAGTTCTTTTTAAATGAGTTGGTAGCAAACAAACAAACAAACTTTTCCTTGTTTGTTACGAGGTTACCTTCGTGATGTTTATTTATTTGACGTATCATACTATCCAATGCTACCAACCGCATACAGGAAAAGTTTCCAAAGTTGAGTGCTTTAATGAAACATTATAGTACTTATTTGGGTGTCATAATGAAAAATATTATAGGTGCAAAATATAAAATAGTTATTTATGAAACAGTTCGTGAAGTATGCTTTTTGCACACGCACGCGATGTTTAGAGCACGAGCAAAGCGAGTGCTATATATCGCGTAAGTGCGATATATATATACAGTTTCATACAATATTTTATCTACGATAAACAAATAAAATATAATAACAAATTCAAATTTGAAAATTTAAACTACAAATAACTTTTGTTGAAATTTAATGCGCTCATAGCAACACCATGACAACGCGAATGTTAAGGATATTTGATTATATGAAGGTGTGTCAAAAACAGTGCGAAAAAGTAAATCCCATTTAAAATACATTGTTACTTCACGCACACTTTTAATCCTTCACGCACTGCTGTCTATAATGACAGTTTTCACGAACTAAAAATTGATACATAATCGAGGTAGAGTAGATAAAATTATTTATCTGCACACAGGTAATAGTATCGGCACTTAATCGTCATGTTATAGAAGCTACAGATGTCGAATACTTTTGATACCATCAGAATACATCTTTGAGTTGAAGAAATTGCCGTTCTTGCTTCGCCATGACAATAAAGCACAGGGTCAAACCCTTAAAATTGTCGGAGTAGACCTAATAGAAGACTGTTTATACATGTGCGTTAGAAAGAATTAAGTATATCTCCTATACGTTTTAAGTTTAATCAAGAAATAATTCAAATCGCTGACTAACGGTTAAAAAAGCATCAACAACCGCGCACCAGACAAAAAAAAATAATTTTTTGGTTCTCCGTCCAGAAACAATACTATTAATTACTTCAAAATCGTCCGGAAAATGATATTTTCTGGCCTAGGCCGGCAAAGTAGCTTTTAGATTATCCAAAGAGATGGCGCTATGAGTCATCAAAAATACATAATGAATAATAATACAAATTTTAATTAAATTTATTTAAAAACAGCGTATAATATACTAAACTAATAACTTTTTCTAAAGGTAACCAGAATTCTAATTTACATATAATTTCTCTCACAACTTTTATTTTAAATTTGACATTTATGTCAATTTACAACTACTTGTCATTCGATTATGAAAATACATATCTCGATTTTATTTTTGCTCATTGAACTAAAATAGTTCATTGTCTCTGCTATTTTTATATAAAATTATTAGATATTAATGTTAAACTTTTCAATATAACAATTTTTACTGTGTTGCTTATTCGCAAAGTATTCGTATGTATAAAAATTAAGGATCTTGAAATCGATTATCAGAAAATCATTCCTTATTACTAATTCTTTTAATCGTGCACTAGATGTCAATAAACATCTAATCGTGTATGTCATAAAATAAAAAAATTTTGAACTTTTGAAAATATTAAAAATTAGTCGGACCAAAAAATAGTGTGTGTTACACGTCCGGGAAATGTTTTGCAAGTGCTCGTATTGTTTCTCCTCGGTGCTACGCACCTCGGCTACACAACTTTACTCGCTCTTGCAATAGTATTATACGTTACAAGGTCGGTAGGTGACTTATTACAGTACGAGTTAGTTTACGAACGAGGCGACGTAGGAGCCGAGTTTGGAAATGAAAACGAGGACTGTAATAACACCTAACGACCATGTATCGTATTATATTTTATTTCATCCTGTTTTTATAAATTAATAAATTCATAAAAATGTTAACAGTAGTTCGTAACTTGACTAAAAATATTTAGTTCGTAACTTGATTAGTTATGTCAAATTACCTTGAAAGCCATCTGTCACTGTCAAATAATTTTTTTATTATTAAGGTTTAATTGTTAATATAAAATTGAATAACATTGACTTCTTTTTAAATATGGATGTAAAAGTAAGTAATTAATTATTTTATTTTTATTTTATAGTCATTATAGTGTTTTTAAATGTCAAAAATTAAAAATAATTGTCTTCCCTTAAGCAATCAGAACAGAGTTGCTAGGCAACACATTACAGTACCTGATACCGTAATGTTGTACTTACCGGCGCCAAATTGGTTATAGGGAAGTGTATTTACTGGACAGGATGAAATAAAATATCATTTTCCGTCCTTGTATCACAAATAACTATTGCCGTACACTATTTTTTAGCACACTGCCAAAACACTTCTTCACTTTTCACAACTTTGTTTTAAATAATAGAAATTTACAATTATAAACATTTACTTTTTATCGCATATGAGCATTAGTTAATTAGTGAGAGGTGACAATTTAAAACGAATTAAAAATAACATAATTACAGCGGATGTGTTAATTTAAATGACTAATAAATTTAGGGTCTTCCTAATAATATTAGATATTTTAAATATGTCAGAGTGCCCGACTGATAGAAAGAATTAAGTAGCCTTTTTGGCAAAACAGATAATTAAAAGGGTTGTCTAGTGCCTGGTTGACATTTGCCGACAAAATTTATCAAAACACGCCCGTTCCCTAATTCATCACTACCATTCGCTAATGAAATTGTTCTTTTGTATACCATATTAAAAAATTAATATATTTATCTTACAAAAACTAATGTTTTTATGACTTATTAGAGATAAACTCATAATGAAACTTTTATATAATGTTTTAGTTAACATTTTTAACTTGTAGTTTAGTTCTAACAGGTGTTTCGATCCCCTTTCAGACGGCTGCGCAAATTATTAGTAGTGTTCCACAACAAATCCGTTTTATAAATCGTCAAAATTTGCAAATGCGGTACAAAACATAAGCAAAATCGTTGTATTATTATGGGTTTAGTATAGGGTGACCAAATCATAAACGTGAAAACATAGAACAAATTGAAGGAGGGTTTGGAGGCGATCTTTTGATAAAAAAAGCGATTTTTCTCAAAAAACAAAACACTATAATTTTTTTTTTAATTAAGATAGCAAGTTGTCTTATGTGATAGATAATCGTAGAAAAAAATATAACTGGGCTTGAAAAATATTTTAATTGTCTTTAAAAGTGAAATTTAAAACGTTGAGTAAATTTGAGCCGTTCAAACGCAGTCATTTTGCGCGCGCTTTGCGTGACGTCACGTATCACGTCCAGTTTTTGTTTACCCCATACTTTTCAGCTACTTCTTACATATTTTCATTTTTAATTGCTATAAACATCATGGAAGAAGCCAAAAAACCATCTTACAAGTATTGTATAGTACCGAAGTGCAAAAATAATATTAGAAAAACACCCGAAACTGTTTTTTCGTATTCCAAATGATGAGAAAATACGAAAACAATGGTGTAGGTAAGGTTATGAGAAGGGATGATATATCTCCTAAATCATCTTATATACTTAATATACTTAATTTTTATACAGCTTAGTTAAATTAGTAAAAAGTAAATATTGTATTAGCTATTGAACTTTAGAAAATTCGGTTTAAAATTAAAATAACCTAGTTTACAAAGTCAGTATAATATTTGGGGAACTTTTGCCACTAAATACAAACTAGGTAATAAAAAATATAAATCAATATTTTGAAAATGGCCCTTGCTTATTAATCTTGATAAATTATTAGTACTTCAGTACTTAAATACTCAAAGAAGACTGTCCATGAAAATCAAGGTAGCCTATCAATTTGTATTCATTTTATATTTATAAGCCATTCACTTTTTATTTCCATCTCAGTAGGCTCTGTTAGTTACATGAAATTCGCCCAGTATAATACACGTCTGTTCATATTGTTCTGTGGTCTTATTAATTGTAAATACGATGTTGTCACGTCTTCAATAAAAATATGTGTATTCATTACAAATATCTAAAATATCTTAAGTAATTAAATCTGCAAACCAAATTTAAAACTTGCCGAAAATAAGTCAATGTATTTAATATTAAATTGAATAGGTACTAAAGTAGATACGTCAGTTTTCGCTTCAAGTGGGTACTATTAATATCCAAGAATGGTCTATTTAAATTCACATGAATTTTGACTGATATTCAAAATAACACATTCCTTTGCACAGAACAGATCCCTGTTTATAGTCAATTATCATATTATATTATTGATCTAGAACGAAAATAGTTATTATCCTATCAAGTGCG
Source organism: Altica lythri (assembly GCA_964028335.1). Lineage (NCBI taxonomy): Eukaryota > Metazoa > Arthropoda > Insecta > Coleoptera > Chrysomelidae > Altica > Altica lythri. Next base: position 32,882,819 of record OZ034804.1, on the reverse strand, counting down.
GAAAGTTATACTTTCCCGCAAGAGTTAGGATCAATATTTTTTCTACAAGCATAAAAAAGATACTTTATTCATTTTTTAAATTTTATTTTCAACTCCTAACAATGTAACAAAATTTTAATTTGTGACAATTAAAGTTTGTTGTTGCTTTGAGTAACGTTTACAGAGGTGTTTTAATAAATTATGATTTTTTTAAGAACAAACATTTTAAAAATCTCTATTTTTATGCAAAATAATCTTTTTTTTACTATTTGTATGTAGTAGGTACAACAACATAAAAGTAATAATACAATAATTTTCCAAAAGGTTATTGAAGGACATATTCATTTAATAAAAAAAGAGAAAGAGATATTTTCTGAATTAAAATGCGTGCGGAAAAGTGTTGTTTTACGCATGCTTGTAGGAAAATATACTTTTATATTTACATTTTATTACAAATAAAAATAATATAAGTAAAATTCAAAATGTAGCACATATACATATATTAATAAAAACGTTTAATACAACTTTTAAATTACTCAAGCAATAGTAAAAGATCCTTTTTACAAATGTATAATAAAACTTTTAAATTATTCAAGCAGTGGTAAAAAAAATTATTTCATCAGTTTTGAGTTTAACATAAAAACACAGTACTCAAAGTCTATAGGTATCCATCTTTTTTAAAGTCTTCTATTTTACATCCAAATGGCATCGTAGTGTAACATTATTGTATTAGTGGCTGTAGGATAATAAAATTTCACATCCAATGGGTTAATTGAGGAAACTATACTCCAGTAAAAATTTGATTTTCCTGGTCCGCCCCAGGTGGTGTCGCCTTTGACTTAAATATGCTGATGTTTTAATAATATTCTTTATAACAGAAATTTTTCAGAAAAATTAAGATTTGTTAGACATTTCAAACCGATACAATGAAAAAAATATTTTAATAAATTACATAAAAGCAAATAAAAACAAATACAGATGCAGATTTAGATGTAACATGTAAATGTTGTCGGTGTATTTGTATGATCAATCCTCTTCCATTATTTCACTGGAAGAATCAGAGTCACTATCAAATCCAAAATCGGAATCGTCAGAATCTGATTCCTCCAATAAAATAATTAAAGGAGGAATATTGTCATGTGAGCAGTTTTCCATGTAAGTAGTCCAATCTGCCAAAATAAGTTCGTCTGTATGTCTACAAAAATTTTGCCACATGTCTGGTGTACATTTAGTCAATGCTTCTGTCCAAGTTTTTTTAAACTCTTTCCTGGTCAAGATAAGTAGGTGTAATATGTTTGTTATAATATGTCTTAGTAAACCCCCATGCTAGTTCTATTGGATTGTAGTGACAATGGTATGGTGGTAGTCGAAGTACTTCATGTCCTCGTTGTTTTAAAATTTCATCCACTACATATGTCTTTTCGTCAGTTTTATAAGGTAAGATTATAGAGTACAGTTGTTTCTTTGTCATTTTTGTGTCAAACCTAATGTTATTGTTAATCAACCATTCCTGCATCATTGCTTTTTTCGCTGAAAAAGAGGGTGGTTTGTTAATTTGAACTGAATGGTATGGCGCGTTGTCCATGACCACCACACATTTTTCTTGAAATACAGATAGAGCAGGAATGAGTTGATTAACAACCCAGTTTTTAAAAAGGTCACCATTCATACTTTTGTGATAGTCAAGGTCTGTATTCGAAGAGTCTAGTAACAAGTCACATCCTTCCAAAAATCCAGTATCAGTCCCTGCGTGTAAAATAGTAAATCGCTTTCCTTCGGATTTTACACGAGCTGGATTACTTTTTAGGTCAGATTCGTGCACCCACTGACGCACTGAACTACCATTTTGATAGATCCATGTTTCATCTAGGTACACGAATCTAACTCTCTCAGCAAGACTTTTTAGTTGTTTATATTTCCGAATGAAAGCGATCTTTCTAATTTTAACGTGTCGTTGTTCACATAAAATATGTCGTCCATTTACTTTTTTAAATTTGTATCCCATTAATTTTATAAGTTTGTATAGTGTCGTACGTCCCCCTTTAAAATCAAAATTTTGTTTAGCATCAGTCAAAAGTTTGTCTAAAGTAAAATGTTCAGTTTTAGCATGGTACATCCAAATCTGTCGCTGTAAGTCTTTTTTTAAAATAAACTTCTCAAATGTCTCAGTTTTACATCCTTTATCTGCGACTTTCTCATTATTTTTCAATCCTTCTGTAATAATCTTCCGTATTTTCGATGCACTGATGTAAAAAAATTAAGCATTTAGAATGTTTGTCATATTAATTAGATTCAAAAAATATACCTCAGTTACACAACGGTAGTTAAGAGATTTAAAAATATTTAACAAAATTTTGAATTAAATTATAGTTACAAAAATGTATAATTTCGAAATTTGAAATCTGACAACATTGTATATAATTTATTATGATATCTGTCAAAAAAGGTTATGTGTTCTTTTAATAATATAAATTTTATTTAAAAAAGTGATACATATTTATAAATTCATTACAAAAACCTCTCTCAATTAATCTAATGCAAAATATATAAGTTTATGTTAGCGACTAGCATTGATTTAAAAGAAATACACATAAAATCGTACTTACTTGAAAAACCTCGGCCAATTGATTTAAATAAACACTCTCACAGCTGTTAGCTTGTTTCCTAAACATACCATAACATCTAACGATGCTGTTGTGAATTTCTGTACTTATTTTTTTTGGCATTGTATATTGAATCTAAGAAAGCATCAAATATTTCGTTATTGAATCTTTAACAATTTTACCTTTGACAATGTGCTGTCAATATTTCGACAGTAGGTACCAACCCAACAAATTGAAGTGCCAATCCAAGAAATAAAATGCATAGTCTACTGAGATTGAAATAAGAAGTGAATGAATTATATCTCAGATACACACAAAGCGAAACTTATTTTACTTGAGCGAACTTCAATAATGTAGGTTATAATATATTTATTATTATTTTATAATCGTAAAGTTAGGAGTTATAGTGTAATTTTAATGGCAACTAGTACTGTATAGGTTATATTTTGGTGTATTATAAACAGTTGTGTGCATTTATGAATACAAATCTATGTTATGGACTAAAATATATTATGTAGGTGAAACATAATAATTAATCATTTGATCTCTGCGCTCGTAAAATCGGGATTTGTTGCAAAAGAAGCTGTCATCATAAATGCATCTATTTTCGGTAGATTGTCCGATTGTGCTTTGACCAAACCAGTTTCTGTCATCGTCCTAGATTCACTACAAATCTAAACTAAACTTCACTACAATCAGCACAATAATACAGGTTTTAATTATTTATTTATCTCACAAACACTATTAACACAGTATGAATTTCAACGACAATTAAGTCAGTGTCGTGACAAGTGAGGTCACATTTCGTTTCGACCAATGGTGGCGCGTTTCGGAAGTTTTAAATTCGTTCCCATAATTTGCACTTTTTACATGATATTTTATGAGTTTCAGTAATTATTAAAATTTAAAGAAACCTTTTTATTATAATATGACGATAATAAGCACTCGAGAAAAAAATATTTGAGACAATTTAAAATTTTATGAATATTCCCTATTAAGAACAAAGATACAGTGATTTTTTTCTAAAAACAAAACACATCATTTTGTTTTAAATTGGGGAAGCCAGTTGAGTTTTGTTTTATGTAATAGGTAATAGATAATTTTATATAGATTACTTTTAATTTTCAATGTAGCTTAATAAACAAAGAAAATACGACGATTTCTCTTCTGAGCAAACGCCATCGATACATAATCATTGAAACATGCTATTTTTTGCTAATTTGAGACCTATAAATCTTTTTTAAATTTACCTATAAATATGTAATCAATTTAAATTGTCAGGAGTATAATAAATAAATACAATAATTTTTCAGTGAATACTTATAAGTATTATAATACTTTAAAATATAAAACAACAAAATAAGGTTTAAATCACACGAGTACTTTTCGATATTCTATAAAAGTGAATATCGAAAATTACTCGTGTGATTTAATTGTTAACATGGATATCCATTAAGAGTCTTTCAGTATTACCATTATGGGCAGAGATCACAAATACATACTGGCATATCTTCAAAATTTTAGATTCCTGTTCTTGACTGGTGTGCGTTTAATAAAAAACAAACTTATTTCGTGTCACTTTTTTGATTTTTTATCTTTTATAGTCCATTCTTTAATTTTTTCACTAACAAAATCTGAGGAAAGGCGTAATAAAAGTATATGATCAAGCCAACATAAATATGAAACATTTAGGTGTCCCGGGAGGCTTTTTTGAAACTCCTGGTACAATCGCTAGAAAATGGGACAATTTTGTTTTTACGGGGCGTTTGGTTACGGTAGTTTAGAAGTACTTTAGTATAGTAAGATTAAAATATCGTTGGTATTTTAATGATAAACATGTTTATTGTTTTCTTTCATAGAAACTTTTTACATTTTACTGTGCAATGTTCCTGTTCTTTTAAATTTTATTTTTAAATATCTTCATTTCATTTTATACTTTAATCACTGTACGAGAATTAAACAATATGGACAATGTCGCTATTTCTCCTGAATAAGTAACTGATATCTTTGTCACCCAAAACTAGAATACATATTTACAAATTTCTAAACACAATTTCAACTTAAAAAAACATTTTAGTTATTTTGATACTTAACACAGATAAGTCTCAATAAGGGCAGATGTGCCTCTAGTTTTGGATACATTCTGTTTTCAAATTTATTATAAAAATATTGTTAAAATAAAAAAAATGTTGTGTGGTTTTATGAAACTACGGTAAAAGTGAAACTTTTTTCACACTATAGACATTTAACTAAAAATTTTTCGAATAATATTCCATTAAGGGTATAAAAATCCCTTTATCAATCTTAATTTTATACTTGGAAAATTGGAATGGACCAAATATAAATAAAAAAATAATTAATTTAATATTCATACAAAATTAAAGTTAAATAATAAATTCGAGTACTCAAAATTGAAATAAATCCATAAACAACAACATGCACCAGCAAAAAGTTCTAACAATTAAACACTGACAAAAATTAAACACAAATAATATAGCGTGGAGTAATAGTCCTATACACTACACTCACTTTATACATACCTACTCGGCGGTCGACCGACACGCGACATGTGCTACACAGACCAAAAAGTTTGAGACGATGTAATAAAAGTTTCACTTAAAAAAAAACTACAAAAAGCACTGTAGTATTTACTCGACCAAAATAATTTCCACATTGCAATTAATAAGTGTTTTAATAAATATCTACAAAACTCCAAAAAGTGCTTGGATACAATTTAACTACAATACTTTATAAAAACTAAATGCATTTTTCTGATCCCGATACATTACAACTGTAAAAAATTAATTAACAATATATTTTTAGATATTTCATTACAAATCTTTTGCAACCAATTTTGTATTAATATCACCCTAACTTTGTCATCATAAAATATTTTAGTATCGTTATTCAACAGAACATAAAAGACAGAGTACACATCTCACATCATAAAAAAATCTCTGTAAGGTTGGTATCTGTAACGATAATGGAATTATTTATAGTTATATGATCGGTATTAATTTCAAGGCTGAGAAGATTATTGAGAGTCTATCGTGTGTGTTAATAAAAGTATAATAACAAACATGCAAGACGTGCCAAGCAGTTTCTCGTAGGGTGGCGATACGTAATAAGCATGGCTTTTATGAGGTTTTTACACTTATTTAATGTACATGCAATATTGACACCTAATAGAAATCGTATTCTTTAAACGCATCAACTCAATACTAGGTGTCTTTATATTTGCCATAACACTAATTGATTAGTTTTTCATGATATTTCCTATTTTTTACAACCTATTCAAAATTTTAAATATATCTATGAATTTTCCGGTTTTTTAGATTTATGCAAATTTTTAAATGATTATTTGTTTCACCTGTCAAAATATCACAATTTTGTGATTTCGTCCAATGAAAACGCTTAATCTTCAATGTTTTCTGCTAAATCTAGCCAATCATTCCGGTTAATATTGATAAAACCACTAGTGGTTTTACTAGTATTGATAAAATTATAGAACTGTCAAAAATTCAATAACAATATTGAACAATCAATTTTCTTGTTTATAAGTACCTTACTATAAATCAACATTCATTTATATTATCTAAATATTCTGAAATATATTTTGTTATTATTATTATCACAATTCAATTCATCTAAACGATAATGAAAAATCAAATATGTAGGTACTTTAAAACTAACCTGCTTCCTGGTTCTGCATGCATTTAAAACTTTTATATGCCTACAGGCAAATGTGGTCTTGTAGGTAAACTTTAAATAGATATACCTAATAATTTTTATTTTGGTAATTTTCTCTTTTATAATATAATTGTATAAATAGTTATAAAAATAAATATTTATTTAAATTATAACCCCGTTTTTACGACGCTCACGACAACTGGCAACTGTCAATACTATCTAGTGTACAGGATAATCTAATAGTAGGTACTACGGACTCGTGATTTTATCACATTTCAGTTTGTTTTCGTATTTTTGCCAAATAAAAAAGTTTTCGTGGAAACTAAAAATTTATCGATAAAATTTTAAGGACTCGTGGTATTACCTTTGATAAAACATTTCTTGGTGACGTTTTTTAATGACTTGTGGTATGTGTATGCGTTCTTCTGTTAACACTGAAGTGGGTATAACGCTTTTTTTCTGTCTCTCTTTCTATGGACGTCAAAAGATTCCATAAAAAGCATACAGGTAGTTTCAAAAATCATAAATTCCTACAGTTTATAATCTAGTACATAATGAAGAAAAAACGAAATACATGCATGTAAACCGAAGATCAGGTGGAGATAGAATAGGGCAGAATATAACTATGTACACATACAATTTCAAATGTGTAAAAGAATTCCAATATCTAGTGGTCAACATAACCCACGACAATGATTTGACCAGCGAAATATACGGGCCGATGATAGACGAAAAAAACCGGTCAATATCGCATCGCATTAGAACTTCTTATAAGCAGTCAAACATAACCAACCGACCAACGAAATAACAGCCCAAAGACTTAAGTGGACAGGACACGTTCAAAGAGCCCAAGATTCTTATTAAACGAATATGGAAAGAGAATCCGATCTGCAAGAGAACCTTAGGCAGACCTAGACTAAGATGGGGAAATAACATCGCAAGGGATTTGGATGTATTGAGAGTACAGGATTGGAGAAATGATATGAGGGACCGAAACAGATGAAGTAGGTCGTGAATGCAGCCAGGACTCACGAAGGGTTGTGAAACTACAGGGAGAGAGAGAGAGAAAAATAATTTTATGAAAATCTTGATGTTAGTCCGTTGTCCCCTAAAGTCTTAAAACTTAAAGCAAAGGAAAAATCCTACAGAATTCTCTAAAGATAAAGTGAACGCATTAAAGATTATTATTAACCCTAAAAAAATTAATCTTAAAATTCAATCAATTTAAAAAAACTGAAGTATAAAAAAATAGATTACTAATCGTATCAAAATATTTCGAAATTGTAAAATAATAAAATAGTTGCAAGATTAAAATAAATCGTTTTATTCTTTAAAAAAATATGATATATGAAATCAAGTCGAGACTGTTAAGAGATTAGGAGATTTGAGTTATGTTTTTTATTGGTCAACACGCATTTAATAAAAATTAAATAAAATTGTATAATGTTTTGCTGTGAGATATGCAAGATCGTGAGGGTAAGACGAAATAGCGGATGAAACGGGGTATGCAATTAATGGTTCACACAAACCATCAAGAAACATATGTAAAAATAATCCGGGAAAAACTGATTGTAGTTTCATAAATTATACTAGCTTATGTAACGTACTTTATATATTGCTACTGATATGGATCTACCACGGGAACAAATGTTAACTGCTATAACAAAAAATAATATAAAAAAATTCTTTTCCTATTTCTCTTCCCACTTCACATCTTTCCAACTCCTCCCTGCTGCTCATCTTTCTATTTCTTGCTTTTCAGCTCCTCTTTCTGCTGCTCTATTCGCTCTCTGGATTCATCTGTTGTCTGTGGTATATTTACTTCTTTTTATGTTTTTCTTCTATAAGTAACTCTTATTATCTATTTTTCTTTTTATTTTAATTTTAATTTCAAAAACTATTTTTATTACATCTTTATGACATCTTTTTTCAGCAAAAACATATCGATACAAAAAAAAAATTAATTTAAACAACCAATATCTAAATGCCGGATCAGGTTCCCATTCGTAATAATTCTTTGCTTAGATTTATCTTTAAATCCAAAGCTAACATTTCTTCTAGTTTTTGTAAACGATATGCTGGTAACAAAAAAATATCTTCTCACTCTGACGTTGTTTTTTTATGACTTACGGTTTTTGGAACCATTCTTTATAATAATTTATAAATGGTAGTTAGAGTTAAACTTAACACATTACGACCGATTGTCAACCATTAATAATTTAAATGTAGGTATACGATTTTGAATTCGGTCGACACTTCTATGAGATCTTTAGAGAAAGATCTGGTGTTGGTAATTTTCTGAATATACCTTACACATACAAAAATTTGTGTTAGTATTATGTTGTTTATGTGAGTTATCTTAATAAGTTTTTTGTAAATTGTGCTAAAATTTAAATTGAATTTAAATAATGTATCTCACTTTTAAACAAGTTTAAAATTATACCTTTAAAATTTTACCGAAAGTATCATTATCGCCACTATAACCAAATAGGATTTTTTTTAATTTCTAACTTCGAAAATGTGTTCGAAATATTATCATAAAAACTTATTAAAAATATCACTACACTTTATTTATATCATTCATTTAGGTACGGTATAACCATATTTAAATATTTTTAAATTTGAGGTGTCACATAGTTTGGCACATCAATCACCCAACCTGCTTCCATGAATTCTTCTATACTTATAATAAATCTGTAGAGAGGTCAATTCTGTACATGAAATATATTTCCAAAATAACTATCAGGGGGTGATTAGGGATCGATACCTACTGATGCCAAAAATGAAATTAGTAAAATTTTTGTCTGTCTGTCTGTCTGTCTGTCTGTCTGTATAACCGTTATGGAAACAAAATCTACTGGACGGATTTTAACGAAAATTGGTACAATTATTTTTCATACTCCTGAGCTGGTTATAGGATACTTTACATCACGCTACAATCAATAGGAGCAGAGCAGTGAAGGGAAATGTTGGGAAAACCACATTTACGGTATGGGGGGAGAAATTTTTATACAACAATCTATACGTCACGCGAACGACGTCACGGGTACATCAATATAGAACCCAAAAATGTGGTTATTTTCTTTTTGTACGTTTGTCTGTCTATATGTTTGTGCGCGCATCACATGAAAACTACTGATCCGATTTGAATGCGGTTTTCACAGATGTATTTGTCTTCTTTTAACTTAACATCTGGTGTATAAAAATTTCTCCTCCCACCCTTTAACGGGGTGAGGGGAGAAATTTTTATACAACAATTAACACGCCACGCGAACGACGTCGCGGGTACACCTAGTTTGTAATAATTTCATTGTATTTGACGTATATCCCGCACTTCTAAAATTGTAATATGATGTGTTCCAGAGATTAGTTTAATATCTTTCACCTGTTTTATATAGAAAGTACCTTCTGCATCATACCAATGAAAATGATTTGTATTTTTCTTTATCATTGATATTTTTATCTATTTCTATGTGAATATCTTGTTAACTTATATAGCACTTATTGTGACATAAAGTATTTTGTAAAACCAAAAATTCAACTAAATATTTAATCTAATATCTTATTCTATTAGTTTTTGTATGAGAATATAAAAATAAATAAAGCTACGATTTTACTCAATATTTGCGGCTTACATTTTTGTGAACATAGCTTCATTAAACCACTAAAATGAACACAAACAAACTCATGCTGTGTAGAAACATAAAACCTATTAAAACCAGCGTCAGCCAAGCAGTTTGTAAAAACTTTAATAAGTATTGATAATTTGAACAAATATTTATTATTTTATTAAAAACCAAGTTTAGGTTTAATAATAAAAAACAATAAAAATTTTAAACAGTGTATTTTCTTCATCCAATTAATCTGTAATGTTTGATTTGTCATGTATATATATATATATATATATATATATATATATATATATATATATATATATATTTGAGATGATATAAGATAATATGCTATAATTAAAAAAAATAAATTATATAAAGTTATAGATCTTGTATACATTTGTTCAATTTCTTCAGTACTATAAGTTTTTTATCAAGTTTTTCTTTCTTATTCCCTAAAAAAAGAAAAAACAAAATAAGAATATAGAATATTAGATTAGCTTTTTTTTTAAAGCATATCTATTTTAGAAAGTGCATATAACTGTTTGTTGTTTGTTTATCCGGAGCCCCGTTTAAAAATATCATTTAATAATTTTTTTGTCTCTTACCGATAATTCTAAAAATATTTGTTTGGTATTGTGATTTGAATAAAGTATTTTGTTCATGTAACCTAATCTAGTGTTTTCTCATTGTTTATTATATAATCATATATATATTACACAGATAAATAATATATTTTAATTTAAAATAAAATACCATTTAAATTCTTCACTTGAGTTAAACTTTAATAGTGATCCTCAATTTATTTTGCTTAGTATATTGCTAATTCAATTAAACTGTTTAAAATGCGAAATCTAGCTGAAGCTAAACTGAAAACATTCTCAATTATTCGGCGTGTCCGTGATAGTCGGTGGTTAATTATTCTATGCTCACCATGAAGATTTCTACATTCATATGGTTTCATAATGTAAGGCTTAATGGCAAAAGCGTCATCTGCTATTATGACAACGGAAATTGATTTAATTCGTCCAGGTAGTGGTCTAAGTGTACATCTTCTTTATCCACATCAGCACATTGTAAATTGCAGCGCACACTTCTGGTACAAATCGTGAAATAGTTCACACAGATATGCGAAATAAATTCATCATTTAACAACAAAAGAACGGTTTACTAACAAGTTTAGTTAAATATGGTAAACCAATTGTTTGCATGTGTTAGAGATTATTTGTGGTACTGTGGAAACAATGTAGTCAGAGGCACCTTGCCTAGTGTGAGAGTAAACTCTCGAGTCACAGAAACTCAGGTGTTTCAAACATAAACAGAGTTCGTACTGTCAAATGTTACTGGCTTATTGTTTAATGGGCTGTCGATCAATAAGATAGCGATTATGTATAATTTAAAATTTGTTACCAGTTAGGAATTTGTTCTGTAAATTTTAACATCATATTTTTATGAACAACTTGGGTTTTAATATGTAAATATTTCATTATATGAAGTAACAGCATAGACAACAAAAGTTTATTACCATATAGAATTGTAAAGCTACATTTCATTCAGTAAGTGCTTTACTGCTCTACATTTTAAAAATTACTCGTAAAGTTTTCCATGTTGACACCTGAACGACACGATTACGCAATCCGACGCTCTTATTCCATGTAGATGAAAGTAGGTCCGGAGAATGGCAGGAAACTTTTAGAAACCGGGAAACTCCGCTACAAAAAAAAGTTTCTTACGGCTTACGTGTTTCTTGTTGTAAGAAATTAAAAAGTTGGCATCTCGAATATTAAGATTTATATACGGATGTGGATCTGCTTAATTTTTCTTGAGACCAAAAGTGATCAGATTAGAATAAACGTTTTGGCCCAAAACAGTTGTCAAGTTTCTTCTGTTAAAACATTCGTTTTCTTCCTTTATCACAGAAAATTTATTTAAACACTATGTTTGCAAGAGAAATGATACAATAGTTATTTGTGACACAAGGACGGCAAATGACATTTTGCAAGAGCGAGTAAACTTGTGTAGCCAAGGTGCGTAGCACCGAGGCGAAACAGTACGAGCACTTGCTGAACATTTTCCGGACGTGTAACACACACTATTTTTTGGTCCGACCAATTTTTAATATTTTCAAAAGTTCAAAAACCTTTTACTTTGTGACATACAAGATTATATGTTTAATGACATCTATTGTACGATTAAAAGAATTAGTAATAAGGAATGATTTTCTGATAATCAATTTCAAGATCCTTAATTTTTATACATACGAATACTGTGCTAATAAACAGCACAGTAAAAATTGTTATATTAAAAATATTAATATTAAATATTAATATCTAATAATTATATTTAAAAATAGCAGAGGCAATGAACTATTATAGTCCAATGAGCAAAAATAAAATCGAGATATTTATTTTCATAATCGAATCATAAGTAGTTGTAAATTGAGAAATGTTAAATCTAAAATAAAAGTTGTGAGAGAAATTAAATGTAGGTAAATTAGAATCCTGCTTACCTTACAAAAGTTATTAGTTTGGTATATTATACGCTGTTTTTAAATAAATTTAATTAAAATTTGTATTATTCATTATGAATGTATTTTTGATGACTCATATAGCGCCATCTCTTTAGATAATCTAATAATCTAAAAGGTATTTTGACGGCCTAGGGCGGAAAATTTCATTTTCCAGACGATTTTAAAGTAATTAATAGTATTGTTTCTAGACGGAGGACCAAAAATACAGTTGGTGAATAAAATTTATCGTACTTGCCACTAACAAAAATTTTCTAAGCAAAAATTGGATTCCTTGAATTTTAAAGCTAGTTTTGGAAAAATAAATTCGTTGCGATCTTTATTTTCCTTGTATGGCCTTCTCAAAATCAACTACTATAGTTTTCGGATTTGATATAAGATTCCTTTCTTTACATTTTTGCTTTAATATTTGAAATAGTGTAACTCTGTGCAATTTTATATTTAAGTAGGCAAAAAGCAACCGGAACATAAACATTTGCTGGATACACACGTATGGTAAACATTTGTAAAAAGTACTTCGGACAATATTCAAACGTTCCATCCACAAAAAACACTACTTCTTGATTACACATATCTTTTAAATTACTGTCGCATGCAAACGAATCTATAATAAATTGTTTATCATTTGCTAATAAAAAATCTTCACCTTTGCAAGTTTTAATTTCCATAGATTCTAACAACCCCTGCGTTTGTATATGTTTTGGGGTAATTTTGGCAGCTGTTTTAATCGGGCATAACATATATTATTCCTAATGAATTGAACATATTTTTCAGAAAGTGTGTCCAATGTTGTGACATTCTGGTGTATAATTTCAATGGTTTATTACACAATTTTTCAATGCCTTTACGTTTGATTGAATTACTAATTGTTTGCCTGTTAATTGCACCTTTATCTATTGATTTATGGGAATGTTCGCGACTTCTCTTGAAAATTCATCATTTAAACTATACACTTTAGCACAACATTTTTATTTGTACAGCACCACACAACTTCACCACTTCTTTTCAGATCACCATAACAACGATATTTATAATTATCCAAAACAATCAAAGGTTTACCCTTTTCACCAAACATTCTTTTAATTTCGTAATTCATACTCCTTAATTTCAAAGCCAAGAGCACATTATAACTAGATGTGTAATTATAAAACTGCCTAAATTGTTAACTTCCCTTTCCATCTCCTAAGAATGGGAAAACCATTAGACAAAATTTTAAAAATGCTGTTTACAAATTTAGTAAGAAAGCATAAATTAAATAAAATTTTAATTTAAGGATACTTACCTGTTAAGCAAAACCCGCAATTCGAGAATGGGATTAATAGTATATTACGTAACAAGAGTGGTAAGTAGGATATTAGATACGTACGAGTGGAAAAGTTACGCACGAAGCCGCGTAGCGGCGAGTGCGTAATTACACGAGTACGTAATACCTCTTACCACTCGAGTTACGTACTATGCTTTATCTACGAGTCAATATTTTAATTTTAAATATTTGACATCTCTAAAAAAACATATTGTCACATACGATAATAGGGTAGTTTAATTGTTTGATATTTTATTGTATTATTTTGTATTATTTTTAATTGTAATTATCCAGGCCAAAGTCAGTACGTTAGATTTCAAGGCGACCTTATATAGTTTAATTCTTATTCTCACGTAGCGTAAGAATTGGCTATAAAAGAGCGTCGTTGAGGTCGTACTCGAGGAGTCCGGAGTCTGAGGTTGTCTGTAAACGTCACCCTTTGGGGTGTCCCTAAAACAGACCCTTAGGTCTGGCCGTTGTGACTCTTGACTTATTTTCGTGAGTAAATGTGACATGCCACCATATAGTTTATTTGGTAAGATTAGTTAAGATTATTGTATTTAGTTCGTTATTAATATTTTCATCATTTATTGTTATTGTTTGTTTTTTGTTAATATATTTGTTGTTTGTTTCCTGTTGTTTATCTCATCTTCCCCTTGGTTAGTTTTCTGCCTTCAGCAGGATACCTAACCAGGGGGTAGATAAACACGACCTGGGTGGGAAGTGCCTTCAGTTATCTACCCCTCATCACAAAACATTATGGCACATTCCTTTATCCCCCCAGGCGTGACATGGTGGAGGCACCGTTGTCCGATCCCTTAACTGATTCTTCCTAATCAGTTAAATTTTAAATATTTGTGGCAATTTTTTTTTATAGCATTTTTTGCCCCATGTCACTGACGTGACATGGTGGAGGTGCCGTTCTTTGATCCCAGAAACTGATTCTTCCTAATCAGTTTAATTTTAACCATTCGTAACCATTTTTTTATAGCATTTTTTTTGCCTCATGTCACTAACGTGACATAATAGAGGTGCCATTAGCTGTTCCTGTGAACTGTTTCTTCCTAAACAGTATCATCTATTAATTTTCTTAAGTTTCTTCCTAATCTGTTCGATATGTTTTTTAAAGCGAAATATCTTGTGTTTTTTAATTAATTTGTAAAGTTATGTACTGTATTTGTTCTATTGCACAATTTAGAGATATATACTTTCATAAATATTTTTTATCTTGAAGAAATTGAGGATTGTTTTTTGAGTTTTTTATGAAGCTTTTTTGTGTGTATACTATTTTATATAAAATTTGACGGTGGAATAATTGATTTATTTAGGATTATGACCTGAGTGCAGATTTAGCATTTTTTTATTATGTGTATGTTGAAATACGAGATGTTTAAGTATAGGTAGGTCACTTATTATGTGTTTTTTTTACGGTCAATCGTATAGAGGTTTAATAATGTATACAATATGTATTGTTGATAAACAATAAACTGTCTTCAAGGAAATGAAATGTTAAGTATTATTTTGTATTATTTTTTCCAGTTTCTTTGTGCAATAATAAATATTCATAAATATACCCCATCCATATCTATGTAATAATCTATCTATACCAATTAAGAATAGGGATTTTTCTGGTTTTAGTGATCATTTTTTTATTATTTGTTGTTATATGTATATATAGG
Source organism: Altica lythri (assembly GCA_964028335.1). Lineage (NCBI taxonomy): Eukaryota > Metazoa > Arthropoda > Insecta > Coleoptera > Chrysomelidae > Altica > Altica lythri. The sequence continues at coordinate 32,867,427 of OZ034804.1, read as the reverse complement.
TTACAGATATGGTCACGGTCAAGTGTTTTATTTTATTTAATTCCTTGTCAGCTATGTAGTTGTTTATTTAATTCCGAAATAGCAAAACTGCACACACAGCTGTAATTAGTTCAGATTATTGACATTGAACCTTTGTTTTTAAACTTCTTATTATTTATTTTCATGGTAAGATTTCAATTGTCGTTAACTTAATTAGTTAGTCTATTCTTCATTGCTTTTCTGTAATTTTTTTATAATATGTTGTAAATTGGGAAACAGATACCAAATATTCGGTATAGTAATCTTTTTTAAACGTTATTAGAAATAAAGGTAGCATGTCAAAAGTAAGTAAGAGTACATCGGACCAGAAACTCCGAGACTCCAACATAAAATTATTGTTTCTACACGTAGTATTGTAGAAACAAAGGATTTTTTTGTATATTATTTATTAATAATAAATCAATTATAATAGTTTATTTAAAATACTAATTTTTTTTATATTTAAAGATTCAATCCAGTATTTAGATAATATTTTACATTGTTTCAGCTTTTACTACAGTTTTAGTAACTTTTTTTTAATTTAAATAAATTAATATATTTTAGTATCAGGATTGTACAGGAAGGTCTAGAAAGAAGCGGAAGGGAACCAAATAATGGTGTATTTTTAAAGTTTTTAAATATTTTTGTTGTGATTGACATTTTTGTTTGGCTTTATCAAGTAGTAAACAAGCTTCAACAAGTGCTATAGTAATGAGATGAGTTTAACAGGAGACTAGGGAGAGGAGAGGTTTCACTGAATGGCCTAGAAACCTTACCTGGCCTGAAAGTTTCAAAAATATTAAATAGATGTTTAGTATAGGGATAAAAACCCTAGGCATCCAATGGAGTAATTTATGCGGTGTTTAGTACAGGGTTAAGACCTTGGGCACCCGATGGGGATAATATATGGGATGTTTAGTATAGGGATAAAAACCCTAGGCATCCAATGGTGTAATTTATATGGTGTTTAGTACAGGGTAAGACCTTGGGCACCTAAAGATATAATTATTATTATTATTATTATTATTTTTTGTTTTTAAGGTAAATAGCTTGTAAATAAAGTCAAATAAAATTTAAATTTATTGTTAATGGTAAAGTAATGATTCCCTAATGCCCTTTCTAGGCAAATTACAGTAATTAGTTAATTTTAATAGTATTTGTTTTTGTATGTTTTAGGACCGAGTTATTGTTTTAATGTTTAAATGTTTAACGTTTTCTCCACATCTACTTAAAGAAGACGCAATCCAGGAGATGCTTGCTCGAAATTCTAGAGGGAAAGGGTCCTTTATCCTGAGTATGGTATGGGTCTTGTCTCAACGAGTAAGAAAGGTCTCCGTCGAGGAATGGAAATGGTCAGCTTCAATACTCCTATCCCAATAGCAGATCTTCCCAATGGATGGTAGCCAAAGATGGGAAGACTGTAAATGTATAGTTGAAAAAATGTATTAAGGAGAATGGTGTGATGGAGTACAGTCTGATGTTGGCCATGGACCTCGAGAGATGGAGCTATGAGACGATGGTTTTCACAAAGTTGTAGACAGACCAACATACCAAAAAGGGATCCGTCTAGCCAGCGGTGGACCTGGCGTTTCTAGACGAGGGCAAGACAAGTTATTCTCCGAGAAGAGCAGATTCTGACAGAAGTGTGGTGGATTATAATTATTTTGTAAAACTCAGTCCTATACATACACCCCGATAAGCCAGAGCCGAGCAAAGCCAGGGGCTGGCTTTAAGGGAAGGGGGGCATGTCACATACGATAATAGGGTAGTTTAATTGTTTGATATTTTATTGTATTATTTTGTATTATTTTTAATTGTAATTATCCAGGCCAAAGTCAGTACGTTAGATTTCAAGGCGACCTTATATAGTTTAATTCTTATTCTCACGTAGCGTAAGAATTGGCTATAAAAGAGAGTCGTTGAGGTCGTACTCGAGGAGTCCGGAGTCTGAGGTTGTCTGTAAACGTCACCCTTTGGGGTGTCCCTAAAACAGACCCTTAGGTCTGGCCGTTGTGACTCTTGACTTATTTTCTTGAGTAAATGTGACATGCCACCATATAGTTTATTTGGTAAGATTAGTTAAGATTATTGTATTTAGTTCGTTATTAATATTTTCATCATTTATTGTTATTGTTTGTTTTTTGTTAATATATTTGTTGTTTGTTTCCTGTTGTTTATCTAATCTTTCCCTTGGTTAGTTTTCTGCCTTCAGCAGGATACCTAACCAGGGGGTAGATAACCACGACCTGGGTGGGAGTGCCTCTAGTAAAGCTACCCCTCATCCCGAAAACATTATGGCACATTCTCCCAATCCCCCCAGGCGTGACAATATGACGAAATTTTACGTTTAAAATAACATCTATCAAAGTAGTGACATTAAGTACAAATACTATACTTCATTTAAAAACTAGGAGGAGTGATTTGAAAAGCCAGACTTACAGCCAAATAAGTTACTAGAAAATTTACAAGGCGGCAAATTTAAATACATTTCTTTCATTTAAATAAAATTGAAAATAAATGTTTATGGACACTTTATATATGGTCTAAGATGGTCACAAAGTAAACTTACAATAATTATATTAAAAAAAGAAAACAATTAACAAAAGTCACCATTATAAATATTTCACACTTTGAAAACATAACCTATAAATGTCACAAATTACTTGATAAATGTAAGTGGCAAATTTTTATAGTGTAAACTTGCCTCCAAATTAACCAATAAACAAACGCGAGTGTTGCCAACTTAAATTCAAATCGCTCCTCCTAGTTTTTAAATAAGGTATAGATTAAATAACCATTTAAAATGTAATATATGTTGCCTAAATCTGTTTTATTTTTTAATAAAAACTATTATATATTTTTAATTTATAATATTGTGTGGGTTAGATATTTGCTGAAAAACCATTTTTTAATGTAATAATTATTTAAAACAGCAAAATATTTTGTTTTACATGCATAAAAACGCGTTCCAACATGACGTTTCATTACGCACAACTGTGCGTTATAGCTTACTTACCCTGCATGGTGACAATGAGTATAAATGACATTTACTATCAAAGGAGTAGATAAAAATACCTTACGCAACCTTTTTACCTGAATAAGTTTTCACCGCAATTCGAGTGCGCCCCTAATTACAATCCCTATCCCTATTCCTACTAATATTATAAATGTGAATGTAAGTTTGTTTGTTACGCTTACACGCGAAAACTACTCAACCGATCATCATAAAACTTTGTACATATATTCTTGAAGCTATTAGAAGTAACAAAGGATACTTTTTATTAAAAAAAATATTTTTTATTTTTTACGAAAAAAAAATTGTTTGTCAAAAAATCTTAAAAACCAGCTTCTTCAGCGCCATCTAGCGGTTCAGTAATGAAGTTCAAAGCCTGAGTAGGCCACCGTAAGGTGGCGCAGTTAATATCTTATATATCTAAACTAGCAATTACGACTTAATAAACTACTATGATGCCACCGTAAGGTGGAGCAGTTAATATCACTTATATTTAAACGAGCAATTATTACTTAAGGATTATGACGCCACCGGAAGGTGGCGCAGTTTATATCTTACATATTTCAACAAATTCTTGCTAAATTAAATAATATGACGTAAGGTGTCGCAGTTGCTACCTAATATATTTAATCGATAAATTACAAAATATAATAAAAAAATAGTATACACCTGATAACTTACGAGAAAATATGATAAAAACGATAAAATAAAAAAAAACAAATTTGAAAACAAAATAAAATCGTAAAAATGTGAAAAAACTAAAAAAGACATCAGTTTTATGCGGTACGAAGTCCGCCGGGTCAGCTAGTTTACTATAAAATTAAAGGTCATTTAAACGCTAACAATAAATTGAATTTAATGAACGCTATTTAAATAATTACAAATTAATATATTATGATAATACTTAGATGAAAATAATCTTAAAAAAATAATTGATTTTGGATTAACTCAATGTAATGCGTAAATTAATTAATTTTTTCTGTAATCGCTTGGAAATGTCTAGTTTCTCGGATCAAATTCGAGCCGCAAAATACACTATTTTTGTATTTTGGTCCGTTACTGGGCAACCAACTGTACGGGATTATTTTTTCCGTACCTGTGTACGGGAATGATCCATAAAACTTATATAAGCAAATTCATATTTAGCGCCTTGATTTTATTTGGCAATAAATTTAAAACCACATTAGTAGTAGTGTTTTAGTAACTCTAGAGGCGTTTTGCACCTCTGGACATCATCGTCACTGTCCATTTTAAATATAATTTAAAATATTTTAAGCAATATGTAACTAACCGAACTGACAGTTTTGTGACACTTATCAACAATGATAAACAAACAATGTCAACAAAACGGTTTCATAGAAAATAAGATGATATCAAAAACAGTTATGCATTCATAAAACTTTCTTAATTTACGATTATATTTAATGCGATTTCAGAAAAAATAGTATGTGTATCTCGTAGTAAAAGCAACTTCCCGGACTCTCAATTTACATTGTCGTCCGGGAATGTATCGCCTTTTCTACTAGATACACAATATACTATTGACGTATGACGTCTTGTGAAACGTTTAAAAACAATTTTTGGGAAATTGTTCTTGAAGCAGATGTAGAAAGCTAGCACGATAGCTTCTGAGATTTAACCTAATTGATTTATCTTTCAATATTTTACAACAACAATAAAATTATTATATAAGTCTAAATATTTTAGATATTAGTTCTGTACGAATGAATGAAAATAATATCACACGAACTCAAGTTTGATCCGGAATTATCGGTGCACTTTCGGTACTGGATTCACAAATTTATATAACTTTTTAAATATAGTAAAAAAATAGTCTTGTTATAAAACTTATATGCAATCTTTCCATTTCCATAATTTTAAGGTTCAAACATAAATAAATTTTCGCATCTTTTGTTAAATTCCCTGATCGGTATGCTAAGTTTAATGTCAACATATCACTTGTAGCTGACGAACTCTCTTAGCAACATAATACTAAGTTTTCACGAGGTTATCTTTCTTTAATGTTATCGTTATTACAAGAATTTATTATCCCTGAAGGTTAGATGATATGTAATGCGAGAATGCCAGGAGAAAATAAAAAAATCATCAAGATTTGACGACCAAAAATAATGATCTAATTAGATGGAAATTCTGCGTAAAGAAAAATTATTATTTATTTTTATGATAGCTAGCGATAGACTAATATATATGTCTACAAAATGTTACTTTTTTTGTATTATTTTAAGTAATTAGAATTAATAACACATTACTTACAGTCTTGTAACAGAAGATCCAGAAATTAAAAAAGAAAAATGAAAACAAAAGTTTAGTACACTTTCATTTTTCTCTTTTTAATAACATTATCTAAGTATAAAATATTTTTTTTTACAATTTTAATCTTAAATTTCTTGTATCTTCTCACCCTCTTATAATTATGTAGATATATTGTCTAAATTGGGCATACGTACATCTTGTGAAAAACCTTTTTGAGGCAACTAAGACGTAATTTGTATTAGTAGTACTTAGGTTGCAAATTAGAATCTAACAGTTTTATACGAATTTCCATTTTACTTGTTTTTTACCTCCATCAAGGTGGCTGACCCAAAGTGGAGAAATTTGTCGAAATTTATTTCAAAATTAGGTGCATTTTAGGTGCTATTTAGGTGCGCCAAACAAAAATTAGGTGCACTAACCGTTTTTGAAATATTTACGAAAAACCATGGGTCAGCCAGCCTTTAACAACCTAGCTGACCCATAAGAAAAAAAAACAAAAAACAAGGATTAAATAATCTTTAAATTAGGTGCTAATTAAGTGCTTTTTAAAACACGAAACATAAAATAAAAAATTTAAAAATTAAACGTCTTAAAATTGAATATATTGATTGTGTATGGCAAAATGCCACATTTCTTCTTGCACTTTGAACCAAAATGGACATCGGCAGTTTAAGAACAATTAAAAATCGGTAAAAATTTCTTGTCCTGTAATTTTTTTAATGGATAATTCGGAAGGTCACCACAAATTTTTTTTTTTTATTTTTTTTTAACTCGGACCGCTGAGCGAGACTTGCAACCGGTCATTTCCGGAAATGATGATTAATATAAAATTCACTTTGTCAGAGATTTAAGTGCTTATTAAGTGCAATAGTTTCACGAGCAAAATAAACTGCTAATGAGCAATTTCAACTGAAAATATTTGGCCAAAGTTTTCTTGCGTCTTAATTAAGGGTGTCAATCTGCACTTTTTAAGCACATGATCAAGATCAAGATCATTAAAATTTTCTTGTAATTCTATTACTTAATAATTATCTCGTCCGAAATGAAATATTTGTTTTAACTGGGACTGCTGAGCTTGTTACCGGTCACTTCCAAATATAATAATTATTATAAAAAACTTTTTCTCAAATATTTAAGTGCTCAGTAAGGGCAACAGACTCAATAGCAGAACAAACCGCTGATGAGACAAGTCAACTTGAAATTCTTAGCCTAAGTCTTAAACCAAGTGTGTCATTCTGCACTTTCTAAGCACTTAAAAACTGGTACAAATACCTACGAAATAATCCCATAAAATTTCCATAGTTTTTTTGCGCGTAGTTCCGATAATTAATTGAATATATTGATTGTGTATGGCAAAATGCCACATTTCTTCTTGCACTTTGAACCAAAATGGACATCGGCAGTTTAAGAACAATTAAAAATCGGTAAAAATTTCTTGTCCTGTAATTTTTTTAATGGATAATTCGGAAGGTCACCACAAATTTTTTTTTTTATTTTTTTTTAACTCGGACCGCTGAGCGAGACTTGCAACCGGTCATTTCCGGAAATGATGATTAATATAAAATTCACTTTGTCAGAGATTTAAGTGCTTATTAAGTGCAATAGTTTCACGAGCAAAATAAACTGCTAATGAGCAATTTCAACTGAAAATATTTGGCCAAAGTTTTCTTGCGTCTTAATTAAGGGTGTCAATCTGCACTTTTTAAGCACATGATCAAGATCAAGATCATTAAAATTTTCTTGTAATTCTATTACTTAATAATTATCTCCTCCGAAATAATTTTTCTTTTATTCGGTTTATTTTTGTTTTTTTTTTCTGTCAACTTTAAATCTAAATTAGCGTCGATCAAATTCTCATTTGCATCTTTTGTAAAGTCAATTAATTATCGGAACTACGCGCAAAAAAACTATGGAAATTTTATGGGATTATTTCGTAGGTATTTGTACCAGTTTTTAAGTGCTTAGAAAGTGCAGAATGACACACTTGGTTCAAGACTTAGGCTAAGATTTTCAAGTTGACTTGTCTCATCAGCGGTTTGTTCTGCTATTGAATCTGTTGCCCTTACTGAGCACTTACATATTTGAGAAAAAGTTTTTTATAATAATTATTATATTTGGAAGTGACCGGTAACAAGCTCAGCAGTCCCAGTTAAAACAAATATTTCATTTCGGACGAGAGAATTATTAAGTAATAGAATTACAAGAAAATTTTAATGATCTTGATCTTGATCATGTGCTTAAAAAGTGCAGATTGACACTCTTAGTTGAGACGCAAGAAAACTTTGGCCAAATATTTTCAGTTGAAATTGCTCATTAGCAGTTTAGGTTAAACATACTCCCGCGTCACCCCTTACCTGAGCCCAGTAGGGTGCTAATAAAAGAGCAATAAAAGAGACCTTTTCGCCTACCCTCACCGCATGTGGTTGTATGAATTCACGATTTTACAATCTATTGTTTATATTTAACAAATATGTGTTTAATTTTTTATAAATAAAAATAAATAAATATCAGAAACGTAAAGATATTTTTTTTCTGATTTCAACCATATATAATACTTACGCAAAATTTTGTAGTTTACAGATATGACACCAAAATATTCTAAATTACACTGAGAAACAAACAAGAGATAATCTCATAATGTGGTACAAAAATACCCAATGATTATTAAATTTAAATCCAAAACAGCAAGGGATAATCTCATAATGAGGTGTTGAAAATAGATAAACTTTAACAATTCCAATAACAATCAGATTGAAAGAGATTTACCCTAATTAAAATGCTATTGCATTACAAAACATCCTAATGTTTTTTTAATATCAATTTGTATTGTTCGGTTATAACAAAAAATATATCAAATGTTAGCCATTATTCACAAACAATTATTTGTGTCTTGTTTTACGCACGGTACCTATACATCATCCTATTGATTGTTTTGGATTTAAATTTAATAATCATTGGGTATTTTTGTACCACATTATGAGATTATCTCTTGTTTGTTTCTCAGTGTAATTTAGAATATTTTGGTGACATAACTGTAAACTATAAAATTTTGCGTAAGTATTATATATGGTTGAAATCAGAAAAAAAATATCTTTACGTTTCTGATATTTATTTATTTTTATTTATAAAAAATTAAACACATATATTTGTTACATATAAACAATAGATTGTAAGATCGTGAATTCATACAACCACATGCGGTGAGGGTAGGCGAAAAGGTCTCTTTTATTGCTCTTTTATTAGCACCCTACTGGGCTCAGGTAAGGGGTGACGCGGGAGTATGTTTAACCGCAGTTTATTTTGCTCGTGAAACTATTGCACTTAATAAGCACTTAAATCTCTGACAAAGTGAATTTTATATTAATCATCATTTCCGGAAATGACCGGTTGCAAGTCTCGCTCAGCGGTCCGAGTTAAAAAAAATAAAAAAAAAATTTTGTGGTGACCTTCCGAATTATCCATTAAAAAAATTACAGGACAAGAAATTTTTACCGATTTTTAACTGTTCTTAAACTGCCGATGTCCATTTTGGTTCAAAGTGCAAGAAGAAATGTGGCATTTTGCCATACACAATCAATATATTCAATTTTAAGACGTTTAATTTTTAAATTTTTTATTTTATGTTTCGTGTTTTAAAAAGCACTTAATTAGCACCTAATTTAAAGATTATTTAATCCTTGTTTTTTGTTTTTTTTTCTTATGGGTCAGCTAGGTTGTTAAAGGCTGGCTGGCCCAAGGTTTTTCGTAAATATTTCAAAAACGGTTAGTGCACCTAATTTTTGTTTTGCGCACCTAAATAGCACCTAAAATGCACCTAATTTTGAAATAAATTTCGACAAATTTCTCCACTTTGGGTCAGCCACCTTGATGGAGGTTTGTTTTTTATTGAAATCTCGTGTTCTCTAAAGCGGCAGTTTTACACAGCAGTGGACTGTCATCGCAGCGACTGTTTGGAGGTGGGGATACCTCTACTGCTATGATTTTACTGTTATATCATGATTCACATATTGCGAATGAAAGGTATAAATCAAAATGGCTCTTACTAAAAATCAGAGGGTGTGCGGCATTATTATTTGTTTATTACTAAAAAAAAGTTGTCTAGGCGACGATACACGCAAAAGCAGTATTGGGTAAAGCCAAATGATGATTTAGAGAATCACTTATTGATTGAATTGTTAAGTGTTGAAGGCGATCATTATACATCGTTCAAAAATCCATTTGATGAAACCATGTAATTGTTGAAATGTACATATTATCTGTACCCGATCCTGTACTTTTGATTTTAAGAATTTTCTTTCTTTCTAATAATGTAGACCTTTGAGAAGCTATTTTTTTTGACAATTTCTTCGGAAATACCCATTTTTTTCAGTAATATCAGCAAGTGCTGCTTTTCTTTTATTAAGATTTTTATAATATGGCGATTTAACTTGCCATACACATACATTTTCACGTAACAAATCAATAAGTTTAAAAATTTTATCGTCCGAGACGCTCTTCGATTATCAGTTTTTGCCATGTTTTTTTGTGACGTATAACTACTGCTATACGAAAACTAGAAAAATTTCTAGCTATAGCAGTCAATCTTATCGCACTCAACTTTCATCACAGTTATGTGATTCACGTAAAGAAGTATGGACAACCTTTGATATTGTAACGGGATAACCAAATAAGAAAAGAACCTTTATTTGAAAGTCTGTTTTAAGGTTATTTAATCGAGAACTTTCTAGATGTAAGTTATTAGGGTGAATTATGTTACTCGAAAATGCTAAAATGTTCGTTTTTATTATATAAAGAGGGTGTATTACCAGTTAAGGAGAGTTCAAATAATTCGAATAGTTCATTGTCAATGTAAAACTGTTTACACGTTCTCCAGCAGAGTTCTTGTTACAATTTTGTTGATTAAATTATGTTTTTATAATTCACGTTCACAAAGAGTCTATTTCGACACTAAAAACAGTATCGAAATAGATTAATTGTAACACTGTTTTTGGTAACTTTTTATTTTACACAATTGGTTGCACTGCACTGATTTTTAACGAAAGAGTTCAGGTAGTAAATCAAGAAGTTTGTTGTAGTAAATTATTAACTACATTATCAGCGTTATTGCTAAATTCGGAGTATTTTATACAAATTTGACAAACATTCAAATTTAAAATCATTAAAACTGACAAGTGTCAAAACTGTCAAGATTGCCAACATAAATAAATATTTCGAAAAACTCATTTTATTTATTTTTTTATACTTTTAAAAGTTCATTATAAAAAATAGTATGTAACACTCGAATTACAATGACGGTTTGTAGTACTCGTTTTTTGCGAAACTCACCGCTTCGCGGTTCGTTTCACAAACCGAACTCGTACTACGAAACCTGTCATTGTAACACTTGTATTACAATATACTATTAAATACCCCATAAGTGTTATAATATGTTGTGGGCCAAACTTTACTGTGCAAATACGTTTTTAAGTAGGAATGTAAAGTGTTGATCATATTTTTTTGCGAAAGATGTCAAACATAAAATAATATGCCAATGTTGTCATACTTATTTATTTATTAAATTAACAAAACATAATGATAAAAATACCTACATTATTAATAAATCGTTAAATTTGAAATTATTACAAACTAGAAAATTAAATAAGTATACCAAAATAAAATACTTGTGCTTGAATTTGGGAAAGTAATCTATCGATGTTTGGATTATTTCCAATACTACAAAGAAGTATAGTTATAATCCTAACAAGTGCGGAAAGTTAAATTCCGCAAGAGTTAGGATCAATATTTTTTCTACAAGCAAAATCACCTCGAAAATTATTTAGATATTTGAAAAGATGCGATTGTGACAACTAAATCTTTCATAGTGTCAATAAATACACGACTGTAGCTATAGCAACCCTACTTAAACAGGTGAGTTTGATGTTGCTTTGAGTAAGGTTTACAGGGGTGATTTAATAAATTATGATTTTCTTAAAAACAAACATTTTAAAAATCCCTATTTTCATGTAAAATAATCTTAATTTTTTTTACTATTTGTATGTAGTCTAATAAGATAAAAGTAATAATACAATAATTTGTCAAAAAGGTTATCGGAAAACATATACAATTATTTAAAAAAAAAATGCGTGCGGGAAAAACCCTTACCCGCACTCCGTGCGGGAAAGAGATATTTTCTGAATTAAAATGCGTGCGGGAAAGTGTTGTTTTACACATACTTGTAGAAAAAAGAATTTTTTAAATTATCGTCAGTTAGCCTTGTACGAAGTTTTGATTTATTAACTTTCACTATTGAAAAGAACTGTTTGCATTTACAAATACTTCCAAACGCACAATTCAGTCTTCTTGCAAATTTTCTAAGCGACGAAATATAGTCTTCGAGGTAACATCGGGAAACATGGAACTACCTTCTATTCCACGGGCTCTCCACACAATGAAAAATATTATATTTAGGGTTAAGCATGTGCAGAGAGTCCTTGCTACTCTAAATATCAACAAAGCAAGCGGCCTTGATGAAATACCTGCTTTACTCTTAAAATGTTGTGCTCCTGAACTAGCGCCAGTTTTCACTAAGCTATTTCAACTGTCATATAATACTAGTATTTTTCCAGAATTCTGGAAAACTGCTCGAGTACAACCAGTCCCAAAGAAAGGCTGTAAAACCCAGCCTTCTAACTACAGACCCATATAGCTCTTTTATCTGTTATTAGCAAAACTATGGAGAAATACGTCAATCACGAGATCCTGAGCTACCTTGAGACACACAACCTTTTAAGTGACAGGCAATATGATGCCATCCACCGCTACGGGGAGACTCAAATAGTATCACTAGACATCTCAAAAGCATTTGATCAACTGTGGCATGCAGCTCTTTTGAACAAACTGCCTTTATACGGACTCTCGCAAAATCTTTGCAACTTTCTCTTCAACAGGCACATCCAAGTTGTTGTATATGGACATTCTTCCAACCTCTAAAAGATCAATGCTGGATTAACTACTTGATTGCAGTTTCCTGCTAATCAATTGTCCTTTCAGTAAAACGTTTATCAAATAGATGTCAAAGATAATAATAGTATACCTAATACTATTATGACGTTTTACAGAGTCTCTGAAAATCAAAGAACATATAGACCGTTTACTAAGAACCAACAACTACTTCCCTGGCTATATGCAAACTAAAATGGTTAGTTCTATCTTGCAGATATACTAACCCCGTTTAACTTTGAACTGTAATTCAATGTCCGTCGTGGCATATAGCCAGGGAAGTAGTTGTTGGTTCTTAGTAAACGGTCTATATGTTCTTTGATTTTCAAAGACTCTGTAAAACGTCATAATAGTATTAGGTATACTATTATTATCTTTGACATCTAATCAATGCTGGAGTTCCCCAAGGATCGGCTCTAGCTCCCACTCTATTCCTATTACACATTAATAATCTACTGATCTTTGGTGGCTATTGCAAATATAGAATTTCTAGTCCAGGTGCCTCCTTGTTTTTCAAATATTTAAGATGCTATGATTTATATAGAATTATGCACAATGGCTACTAGAGAGCCAGAAAATTCTTAAACACTAGTTTAAAATAACTTAGTTACAATTAATCGGTACAATTAAAGATATTAAAAAAAAAAGTTAAAAATGACTTATAGTTTAAAAAAATAAAAAAATACGATTTATAGGTATTCCAACTGAAAAGTAAAAAAAATAATTTTAATTGACAAATAAGATTATAAATAAATAAAAAATAAATAAATTAATGTTATAGTCATAAAATAATAGTTTGCTCAATATAATTTTTACATTTTCTATTTAGTTTAATTTTTTAAAACAAAGAAAGTAAATTAATCTAGCACAGAACACCTCACGATATAGCGTTTTTTCTAGTTTTTTTAAACTATAATGTATTTTTGGATATTCAGTTGTTTTCAGATAGGAAGAGAGTGGACAAACTTTCATTGTCGGGAACCGGGTTTAAAAAGTTTTTTCTGTAAATTTGAAAATTAAGTTATATTTGTACTTTTTTTTAACAACATAAAGAAATTAAATCAACCACATACTGAGTTAGAGATTAATTTGTGTAGGTTGTGTTGCTTAGCTTCTTTTTTTTTAATCAGAAAATCTGGAGAGCTAAACTTGATTAAATTCGATCCACACGCTGAGCTGGCGTAAGTAAATTATTTTTGTTATTTAAATATTAAAATTTAATGACTGTTAAGTAATTTAACGTTATAAATTCGAACATTTTATCAAAATTATAAAATAAATTAATTATTGTATTTATTGAGGATCAAGTAACGTTACAAATGCATCTCAAATTTACAAAACATAACATTTATTTGACAGGTATTATGACACAATGTCACATAAAGAATAGAATAGGTAAGGCACTATAAACATAGGTATTATCGTCAGCCATGTTTTGTCCAATGTCAACCACAAAACCAGAGATAATAGAATAGATGTGTTGATGCTAATATAAAGATGGCAACAAGTTCCGACTTCAGCGCACCATGCTTAAAACTATTCACTATACTTCTACACCCTTTTTATGCTTAAAGTACCTTAAATTTATATTAAAACAACACTACTAGTACTTACTAAGGCACTATAACTACTTTTCCGCTTTTCGAGCTACCAGCTGGGTTAGTTCCTATTTTCACCACTACAAAATATGATTGCACGTCACTTTAATTTGTTTATGGTCTAACACGTGAATATAGTGACATTGGACAAAACATGGCTGATGATAATACCTATGTTTATAGTGCCTTAGAATAGGTAAAGGGCCCGTCGGGAAAAAATTGAGATAGATACTCTCTCCAAACTTCTTGTATGGCCTCATTAACACAAACTACTACCTTAATTACCCACCCCATAAATGTTGCAAATCTTTTAATTCTGTCGTTACTGACCTAGACATTTTCGTTCTTTCTTTAAAAGCCTTTACTAACAAGATTTTTAAAGTTTTTTTGTCTCACTATCTTTGATTGTCTCTAACTTATTCCCATTACTTTTTATATTATACACATAGTGTTAAGTTTAAATTTTAGTATCGTTTATTGTAATTATTAGTGAATACTGTCACTTCGGTTCGTCCCGTTCTGTATTCCAGTGAAATAAATAAATAAATAAATAAATAAATAAATAAATAAATAAATAAATAAATAAATAAATAAATAAATAAATAAATAAATAAATAAATAAATAAATAAATAAATAAATAAATAAATAAATAAATAAATAAATAAATAAATAAATAAATAAATAAATAAATAAATAAATAAATAAATAAATAAATAAATAAATAAATAAATAAATAAATAAATAAATAAATAAATAAATAAATAAATAAATAAATAAATAAATAAATAAATAAATAAATAAATAAATAAATAAATAAATAAATATCTTTATTTCATTTTACATTTTAATCACTGTACGAGAAATAAACCACATGGACAATGTCGCGATTTCTCCTGAATAAGTAACTAATATCTTTGTCACCCAAAACTATAATATAGATTTACAAATTTCTAAACACAATTTCAACTTAAATAAAAACTTAAAAAAAAAATTAATCCTCCTTCAAAAAAAAATGCACTAAAAAGCCAGAAATAAAATAAAATAAAATAAATAAAATCTTTATTTCTTAAAAAAAATTAGAAACAACTAGGCATCTGATTTCGATTTCCTTGAAGTCGGCTCCAATGGTTTATATCTTTGTAAACGATTTGAGTTACTAACATTGGAAATCTAAATTTAATAGCTAAGATTAAAATAGAGGGTAATTTGCCATTGGAGCTGACTTCAAGGATTGCCTAGTTGTTTCTAATTTTTTTTTTAAATAAAGATTTTATTTCTGGCTTTTTAGTGCATTTTTTTTGAAGGAGGTTTAATTTTTTTTTAAGTTTTTATTTTATCAGTTTTAGTTGTTACTTGATTCATGATGTACTATTTTTAAAACCTTCCAAATACCGTGCAAGAGGTACTGAGTTCAATCCCCAGCAATCCCGACATGTACCAATGTGACTTTTTTGGAGACATAAGTAAATTGTCTAACATCTAGAAACACCATACACGCACGGTGAAGGAAAACATCATGATAAAACGTGGACTTAATTGTCTGAAATCACCAACCCGCAGTGATTATAAATACCGGAGATATCCGGTAACATACATAAAAAATATGGTCAAATTTGATAACCCCCTCCTTTTTTGAAGTCGGTTAAAAAGGGTAGTCCAGTGCGTCAGTGGGTGCACGATTCTGAGCTAAAAAGTAGTCTAGCTCATCTACAATCCAAACGAAAGCGATTTACTTTTTTAGACGTAGGGACTGATACTAGATTTTTGGGAGGATGTGACTTGTTACTAAGCTTTTTGAATACAGACCTTGACTATCACAAAAGTATGAATGGTGATCTTTTTAAAAACTGGGTTGTTAATCAACTTATTCCTGCTCTATCTGTATTTTAAGAAAAATGTGTGCTGATCATGGACATCGCGCCATACCATTCAGTTTAACTTAACAATCCATCCTCTTTTTCGGCAAAAAAGCGATTTTGCAGAAATAAATGCACATATTTTTATTAAAGACGTGACAAAATCGTTCTTACAATTAACGAGACCACAGAATAGTAACCTATTCTGTGATTATCAACAAGAAAGTAGCTGCAGAGAAAAGAACACTTGCTTGCAACTCATCATTTCTTGGAGGGTCGTAATTTTAATTTTAAAAATCCACAAAGATCGTAACAGATTTAAACTAGGAATCTCTAAATTTATAAAAATTAAAATAAATAATACAATCAATTTTAAATCTGATACCCTTAACCTAGTAATACGAACGCCCATCTCTTTAAGAAATACAAAGAAACCCAAAAAAGCAAAAAATAATATAATTAAAAAAAACGGATTTCATGTTATGGATACTATAAATGTTGACCAACCATGTTTATTCTAGAAAAAAGAAGATAAACTTTTATACTAAATTTATACAGTTTTTACCAACATTATTTCTGATTAATATATGTCGTTTAACGATCATGAATTGTTATGAAAATATATAAGCAACAAGAGAAATGTCCCAAATATTAATATGTTCGTAGTTATTAAGTTTTTAACTTGTAGACCAAGCTCGGTGCTTAAGCTTTTTACCAAAATCATTGCAAACAGAATCATGGAAAAGGTGCCAATATCCGAAGAACAGCAAGGATTTAGGTCCAATAGATTAACGGTGGACGCAATATTCATATTACGTCAAATGAAAAATCAATCAAAATCATATTCATCTGTTTTGTTGATTTGACCAAGACATTTGACAGGGTGTGATTATATAGATGATATAATTAAGATGCATCAAAACAATATCGATTACAGGTACCAAGGAATCATATAGGAACTGTAGCAAAAGTTGAGTGTCTGGGGAAGTACGAATCACTACGGGCATACGACAAGGAGATATTCTTAGTCCCAATTGTTCAACATCGTCATGGACCAAATCATTAAAAACATTAAAAAAGTGAATGCTGGATACACAATTTGTAATCGAGCCATTAAAGTACTATGTTTTGCAGATGATGCCATACTCATAGCAGAGAAAAAAGACGACCTACAACGTCTGCTATACAAGAAGGAAGTGACAGGTCATAAAGTTAACATAAACATCGCAACAGAAAAAACAAAATCAATGGTTATCTCCGAAGACCCCATAAGGTGTAAACGGGCAGAAGACAACACCCATTCAACTACCTAGGAGTAGAGGTATCAAGTGAGAGAAATCTGAATGAAGAAATAAGAACACAAGCCCTAAAAGTAACAAGAGTCAGCGGATACCTGAGAGATATCATATGGCGAAACAAAATGATGACTACAAAGATCGAGATGCGAATATACAAAACATGTGAAGACCTATATTAATGTACGCCACAGAAACCAGAACTGAAACATTGAAAACGAAAGGAATAATGACGACCACCAAAATAAAAATATTAAGAACCATCAAGGGTGTAAACCTCAGGGATCGAATATAAGGAGCCAGAACATCAGGAAGGAACTGGGAATACAGGATGTGGTAAGATGGGTTAGATCACGCAAGCGGTGTTGTAGTGACCATGTAGAAAGGATGCCATAAGAAAGATGAACAAAGTGAGCTAAGTCGCAAAAACCAAATACGCGACGACCGGTAGACAGACTACCCAAAAGATGGTACGAAAGTTGAAGCTCAATATCACAGGAAGAGCTCCAAAGAAGGCTTAACAAATCGGTTTAAAATAGGACTAGGTCTTATTATAAGGAAAAGAGAAGAACTTGTAAACATTTGACTTTGGGTGGTCAGACATACTACTATCGAGAAATAATTGTATCTGTATTAACAATAACTGTATTGCTTATTTAGTGTACTTAATATATGTGTTTTTTAGCCTTGATATGATAACAATATAATTGAAACGTCAGCGAATGTTTAAAGAAACCTGGTTTTACTAGTCCTAAACTCGCTATCGAAGTGAAGTAACTAATTAATTGACACTTCTTTTAAAACAATGCCTATTATTATGGAAAAATAACTATAAGCCATTCACTTTTTATTTCCATCTCAGTATGCTCTGTTAGTTACATGAAATTCGCCCAGTATAATACACGTCTGTTCATATTGTTCTGTGGTCTTATTAATTGTAAATACGATGTTGTCACGTCTTCAATAAAAATATGTGTATTCATTACAAATATCTCAAGTAATTAAATCTGCAAACCAAATTTAAAACTTGCCGAAAATAAGTCAATGTATTTAATATTAAATTGAATAGGTACTAAAGTAGATACGTCAGTTTTCGCTGCAAGTAGGTACTATTAATATCCAAGAATGGTCTATTTAAATTCACATGAATTTTGACTGATATTCAAAATAACACATTCCTTTGCACAGAACAGATCCCTGTTTATAGTCAATTATCATAATATATTATTGATCTAGAACGAAAATAGTTATTATCCTATCAAGTGCGGAAAGTTATACTTTCCCGCAAGAGTTAGGATCAATATTTGCTTTGAGTAACGTTTACAGAGGTGTTTTAATAAATTATGATTTTTTTAAGAACAAACATTTTAAAAATCTCTATTTTTATGCAAAATATCCTTTTTTTTACTATTTGTATGTAGTAGGTACAACAACATAAAAGTAATAATACAATAATTTTCCAAAAGGTTATTGAAGGACATATTCATTTAATAAAAAAAGAGAAAGACATATTTTCTAAATTAAAATGCGTGCGGAAAAGTGTTGTTTTACGCATGCTTGTAGAAAAATATACTTTTATATTTACATTTTATTACAAATAAATAATATAAGTAAAATTCAAAATGTAGCACATATACATATATTAATAAAAACGTTTAATACAACTTTTAAATTACTCAAGCAATAGTAAAAGATCCTTTTTACAAATGTATAATAAAACTTTTAAATTATTCAAGCAGTGGTAAAAAAAATTATTTCATCAGTTTTGAGTTTAACATAAAAACACAGTACTCAAAGTCTATAGGTATCCATCTTTTTTAAAGTCTTCTATTTTACATCCAAATGGCATCGTAGTGTAACATTATTGTATTAGTGGCTGTAGGATAATAAAATTTCACATCCAATGGGTTAATTGAGGAAACTATACTCCAGTAAAAATTTGATTTTCCTGGTCCGCCCCAGGTGGTGTCGCATTTGACTTAAATATGCTGATGTTTTAATCATGTTCTTTATAACAGAAATTTTTCAGAAAAATTAAGATTTGTTAGACATTTCAAACCGATACAATGAAAAAAATATTTTAATAAATTACATAAAAGCAAATAAAAACAAATACAGATGCAGATTTAGATGTAACATGTAAATGTTGTCGGTGTATTTGTATGATCAATCCAATTCCATTATTTCACTGGAAGAATCAGAGTCACTATCAAATCCAAAATCGGAATCGTCAGAATCTGATTCCTCCAATGAAATAATTAAAGGAGGAATATTGTCATGTGAGCAGTTTCCCATGTAAGTAGTCCAATCTGCCAAAATAAGTTCGTCTGTATGTCTACAAAAATTTTGCCACATGTCTGGTGTACATTTAGTCAATGCTTCTGTCCAAGTTTTTTTAACTCTTTCCTGGTCAAGATAAGTAGATGTAATATGTTTGTTATAATATGTCTTAGTAAACCCCCATGCTAGTTCTATTGGATTGTAGTGACAATGGTATGGTGGTAGTCGAAGTACTTCATGTCCTCGTTGTTTTAAAATTTCATCCACTACATATGTCTTTTCGTCAGTTTTATAAGGTAAGATTATAGAGTACAGTTGTTTCTTTGTCATTTTTGTGTCAAACCTAATGTTATTGTTAATCAACCATTCCTGCATCATTGCTTTTTTCGCTGAAAAAGAGGGTGGTTTGTTAATTTGAACTGAATGGTATGGCGCGTTGTCCATGACCACCACACATTTTTCTTGAAATACCGATAGAGCAGGAATGAGTTGATTAACAACCCAGTTTTTAAAAAGGTCACCATTCATACTTTTGTGATAGTCAAGGTCTGTATTCGAAGAGTCTAGTAACAAGTCACATCCTTCCAAAAATCCAGTATCAGTCCCTGCGTGTAAAATAGTAAATCGCTTTCCTTCGGATTTTACACGAGCTGGATTATTTTTAGGTCAGAATCGTGCACCCACTGACGCACTGAACTACCATTTTGATAGATCCATGTTTCATCTAGGTACACGAATCTAACTCTCTCAGCAAGACTTTTTAGTTGTTTATATTTCCGAATGAAAGCGATCTTTCTAATTTTAACGTGTCGTTGTTCACATAAAATATGTCGTCCATTTACTTTTTTAAATTTGTATCCCATTAATTTTATAAGTTTGTATAGTGTCGTACGTCCCCCTTTAAAATCAAAATTTTGTTTAGCATCAGTCAAAAGTTTGTCTAAAGTAAAATGTTCAGTTTTAGCATGGTACATCCAAATCTGTCGCTGTAAGTCTTGTAAACATACCATAACATCTAACGATGCTGTTGTGAATTTCTGTACTTATTTTTTTTTGCATTGTATATTGAATCTAAGAAAGCATCAAATATTTCGTTATTGAATCTTCAACGATTTTACCTTTGACAATGTGCTGTCAATATTTCGACAGTAGGTACCAACCCAACAAATTGAAGTGCCAATCCAAGAAATAAAATGCATAGTCTACTGAGATTGAAATAAGAAGTGAATGAATTATACAATCAATCTTCGAAATAAAAGCAGATCCATGATAAAAATTAAACCCTTAAGCCAAATATTGTTGTCTCTGAAGACAATCTTTTTGTACCATTTTACAGTGAGACTTTTTTGACTATAAGTTAAGGTGTAGATATTCAAGTGTTACTAATGATATTTGGATTTATTTTATTCATAACTGTCATAAATCTCTGATCGGCTTTGATAATAAATTTTCAATTATATTATAAAAACTTCTTTTTTGTATATTTTTATTTACATGTCGCCTCAATTGGACTTTTTAAATTTGCGTGTGTTGTGTCTTTTATTGATCGAATTAATATGTAGACCTTGGTCGTTTAGTAGAAAAACATTTGCCACGTACAATCACATATTAATCAAATTACTTTTTATGGAATCATACTGTAGTGCGTTATTCTTTGAATTTCTTACTTATTTGCGTACACCCCGTAGATTATTCATTTATTACATTTACTAATAACTAGGTCACTATGTTTTTGTTAACGGTGCAATTAAAGCTAAATCGGTAAACATTATTGTTGATAATTGTTATGTTCGAAATGCAAGTTGTAATAATTCCTTTCTGTAAAAATCATTATAAATTTGACAATAGACGAAAGTGAAACTCTGATTGAATTTGATTTCTTTCCCGCATAAAGAATAAACATTACAATACTACGAAAACAAACTGCTCATGTGCTTATGTAGCATGACACACAGAAAGTAAATATGTTAAATATTTTTCTAAAATACTTCAAAAAAATGGAGATGACTTGGAAAAGAAAACAGCTAGCACAAACAATGACAGAAGTGGTATAAAATAAACTGAATAAAAAAAGAGAACATGCCAGAAATACTTAAGGTTGTTTGGTCGGAAACCAAGAGAGATCAAAATTCGGTAAATACATTCTCCTTTTTTTTTAAAGCGACAAAAAATAAGATAGAAAACGGCAAATGCATATCATATGTCAATTTCTGTTATTAAATAACACTGGTTTACAAAACAGTTTTTGCTTTCTTTCATCTGTGATAATGTCAATCAAAATTTAACAGGAAAAAATTTGTCACATACGCTTTTAATTTTTATTCAGAAAATACGCTATAGTCAGGGCAAACTAACATAATTTTAATCTAAATTCGGAAAAATTAATACCTGGACTAGCCCAACGGGAAATGTTTGGGGGGGGGGAGTTTACTAACATCAAAAAAATGAACCCACAGACCTTGGGAAAGTAAAAAATAAAAATCAGCAGACCTACATTCTGAACATTTCGTATTGTAGCGTTCTTATATATTCAAATATTCAATGTTGAAACCTTTTACCACCTTTAATTTATACGGCATTAAGATTTTCAGGGAGAATATCCAAGTGTCAAACCAAAAAATTAATATTAAGAGATATGTTGCATTTCAGAGCTTTATAAGCAGAACGAAGTTCTTCAATGAGATCGCGATAGTTGTCATCTTTTTTATAACCCAGAAAGCCACAAAACACTCCTACACAAGCGTTGTATACATTTTCTTCTGCTTTGTTCATTTTTGTTGCAGAAATTACGTCCTTCAAAAGGTTACGTATTTGAGGATCACAGTGCTTCTTTTAACTTTGCGTCACTGATTTAAGGAAATTTTGGCTTGACGTATTAAAAAACTAGCACCATTATTGTCCATGGCTTTAAAAATTTTTATTATGAGGACTAGTTTAATATAACTTTTTTTCGTATGCATCAAAGATTTTTGTTTCCAGGAGTTAAACCCAGTCTTCGCAGTCAATTTTTCACTGTGTTGTGTTTATTATTGCACAATTGTCCTATTCGCATTAGAAAGAATAGAACTTGGTATATTCTTATTCCAATTTAGTTAAAAATTTTACTGTTTTGGGATCTGCAGAAATATTATATAAGAATTAAAAATATTTTTTTAAGTGGGAAAAACCCGGGCAAAAGGCATAGAAGAATAATCGTTTTTTTCTAGAAATCTATAAGAAATGGCGTAAGTGTTATTTGTCCTGTCCTGGCCAACGCGACCGAAGACTTTATGTATTACTAACGAGTTACTTCTTATTAAGTTCTATTTCTATTACTAGTTTAAATGAGTATAATTTCTGATTGTTACTGTTTATTTATTCTAAGTGCAATGGCTGCTCCACATGAAAGAACTTTTATTATGATCAAGCCTGATGGTGTCCAAAGAGGCCTTGTTGGAAAAATTATAAAGAAATTCGAACAAAAAGGATTTAAACTCGTTTCTATTAAATTTTTATGGCCTTCCGAAGATCTTCTAAAGAAACATTATGAAGATTTGGCCGAAAACCATTCTTCCCCGGTTTAGTAAAATACATGAGTTCAGGTCCAGTTGTCCCAATGGTATGGGAAGGTTTGGGTGTACTATTGTATAAGATAAGTAAAAATGATATCGAAGAAAATGCAATGGAAATCCAGGTACGAATTTCTTCCTTTTCAGGTTCTGCATTATTATACTAAACGCAAACAGAAATAATCACACTTGATATTGACATGGCCAGTGTTGTTAAAACCGGCCGTGTCCTCCTAGGTGCTACCAATCCCGTTAACAGTGCTCTCGGTACAATCAGAGGCGATCGCTGCATCCAAGTAGGAGGCAACATCTGCCGTGGATCTGATTCTTTTGATTCTGCTAACAAAGAAATTAATTTGTGGTTTACTGAAAAGGAATTGATTCCCTGGACTCCAGCTGCTGAAAACTGGGTGTATGAAGACTAAGTTTTAATATTTTTTGCAAGAACCAAATAATTGTCTCGGAAAGGCCCCTCCATGGCTATGCAATTAGAAATGCGGATCATAATTTTCGTCTTCCTATCCCAACCTCCGAATTGGTCAAAAATTCGATTCTATACAACGCAAAAAAATTGCATAATCATCTGCCGTCTGCGATTAAGTCCATATCACATATCAGCCCCTGTTCTATTTCGTAAGACACTAAAATCATATTTGCTGGAATGCTGGAAAGACCATTTTATACAGTAAGCGATTTTTTTAATAATACGAGCATTTCGCACACTGGTTAATAGGCTGATATTCATCTGTTTAATGTGTGATTCTTTTGTTTACAGTTTATAAATTTGTTTAGGAAACAATATTTAAGTTTTTTAAATTGGTTTGTGAAACAATTTCTGTTTGTTATGGATTGTTTTGTCAACTAACGATGTTTTTTCTAAATATTTATATTTTTATGTTTATGTGTATATGTATTATGTAGATATGGTAGAACTAGTTCCTAGTTCTATCTTATATTTACCTGTTGTTGGCTTTGTCTACACAAATTTTTTGTAAATTTTTGACAATAAAGCTTATTTGATTGATTGATTGATTGATTGATTGATTGATTGATTTGAATAAATAATTTACTTATTCACAAGAATTAAAGACATCACTTGTTGTTAATATTGGCGCATGGGGAAAGACGGATAAGCACAAAACGCTTAGATATTCGTTATGCCTGTTCAAAATTTGTCTTAAGTAAGATTCATTTTATCAATTTTTAATTGATATTTATATGGATTTGCGTTTCGCTTGTACAATTTCAATTTTTTTATCTTAATTCAAGTAATTAAACGTTAGAATTAGAAAGTTATAAATCTCATACAAGATATTTAAAACCAGTCTGCATAAAAAAACAATAATTTTTTGAACAATTTAATGATCCAAATAAAGTCAATAAAGAAAAGTAAGTTGATTAAATCTGCAGACAAAAAAAATTTTGATTGTCCAACAATTCACTGTATTTTGGAGCCATTCATGCTAGAAAATATTTTCTACAAGATACTAGTGCAGATGAAATATTAGGCTATATAATCATGGTCCTATTTTTTTGACGAGTCCTCGGTTGGCTATCATGCAAAAGCAAAAAAAAATTATTCGCATAATTGGTATCGTAAATGGCAAAATTTTGTGACCTTCTTCCTGTCAAACTCTTAAAGTTCTTTAGAAAATATTACAACAAATTTTTGTAACTAATTTTTTTTTTATTAAGAGAAAAATTTGGCCATATACTGCTTCAACGATAGCGCGTTATGGGAAGGTACGTGGTCCTGGTGCAAAATCCAGAAGTTGTTCATCCACAACTTGGGCCGTTTCTCGTTTTCGCAGTTCTGCCAAAACTGACAACTAGTAATTCTGGTTGACCCTCTGAAACCCATTTAGTTATCACAATACCGTTAATGTAAAAAAAAACGATCCAACATTTTTTGATTCTGGGCGGTTCAAGCGTCTTCCAATGTATCGAATGCTACTTTGTGTCAACATCGTTTCGTCGCAAATAATAATGTTTTTTTTCGGTCTGGTATCTTCTTTTAACCTTTTAAGAAAATCTGAGCAGACCTGATAACGCACGGGCTTTTGCCTAGGAGTCAGGTATTTTGGCACCAATTTTGCACAGACTCTTATCATGTGTAATTCCTCATGTAAAATTGTTCTAACCCTTTTTCTTTCGGCGTTTACAGCCTTGGCAATCATACGAATGTTTATTCGACGATATGTACGTACAGTGTGGTTGATTTTGGTCACTGTTTCATCTTCAGTGCTCTCTCGGCTCTTACTGAAGCGCTGGTATTGGTCCCTATAGGCCTCTTGCAACAATTTCTAACCACCCAACGCACTACTCGTTTTTTTTCACCCTTCTAATAATAATAATAATAATAATAATAATAATAGCTTTATTGCCCAACAGTAATCCATTTATAGGACAATTTACAAAATTTACATAATAGAAAAACTTATATCTAATTAAATATTTAAACAATATATTAGTCCAAGAAAATAGTAGCAGTATTAACGAGGGTATTTATGGAACAAGAAAAAATGTCACAATGTGTACATATCTTATTATAGTTCGTACACATTACATTTATTGGGGATTTGCTAAGGATATTTGTTCTTGCTCTATTACACCTAAAGGTTAATTTATTTCTGGAATTAAAACTTGGCACTTCTATATTAATTTGTGACAGAATAACTGCAGAATCAATTGAATTATGAAGCAGTTTGTAAAGAAACTTTAATGAACAGAGGTCTCGCCTTAGATTTAAACTATCAAAATCAAATCTAACAGAAAGTGAATCATAGTCACAACCTCGTTCTGGATATACACCATCAGTTTTGAAAACCAAATATTTCAAAAATTTTCTCTGAACTTTTTCAATGCCTGATATATAACAATTATATATGGGGTACCAAATAATACTTCCGTATTCCAGCTTAGATCGTACTAGTGAGTAAAATAATAATTTGATCGGAGTTGTATTTGTAAAACTTCTACAATTTCGAATAAGAAAACCATACATTTTCATGGCTTCCGATATTTTTAGCTCAATATGGTTTGAAAAAGTTAATTTGGTATCAAATACAATTCCTAGATCCTTTATAGTATTACATTTTTCGAGTTTCGACATTTGGACAGAGTATGCATAGTTAACATTTTCATTTTTTCTAGTGAAGGTTACTACTTTACATTTTTTGGCATTCAAAGTTAATTTATTCCTGTTACACCAATTATTAATCAAGTTTAAATTCTTCTGCAGCTCATTACAATCATTAATATTGTTAATCTTTGAAAAAATTTTAAAATCGTCCGCAAATCCTAATTTTTCACAGTCCAAAATCTCTAGCAAATCATTTATATATATCAAAAACAATAAAGGACCAAGGTTGGAACCTTGGGGAACTCCAGAAGTAACAGAAATAATCTCAGATGTGTATCCGTTGTACGCAACGAACTGTTTCCTGTCTGCTAAATACGACGAAAATAGCTTCAACACATTGTCCGCAAAACCTAAGGCTGAAAGTTTATTAACTAACGTACGCTGATTTACCTTGTCAAAAGCCCTTGAGAAATCTGTATATATTACGTCCACCTGGCCTTGATTATCCAAAACTTCTGAAATATACTGAGTTAAAATTAATAAATTTGTTACTGTCGAACGTTTTTCCATAAAACCATGTTGGTGCTCTGAAATACAACTTTTAACTGAGGAATATACACGCGTATACATTACTATCTCAAAAACTTTTGAAAAGTTACAAAGGAGAGATATCGGTCTGTAATTTTCAACATTTGACTTTACTCCAGCTTTGAATATAGGACATATCCTAGCCTCTTTCCACTTTTCAGGATATTTTCCCGTTTTAATTGATAGGTTAAACATTTTTAATAGTGGTTCAGCAAATACTTCTGAACAATCCCTAATGAAAAAGGACGGGATATTGTCTGGTCCAGATGTCATTTTATTTTTCATTTTTTTCAAAGCAATTTTAACCTCTCCTTCATTGACTAAATTGAAATTGATTACCGGAAAATTACTTGTAATACAGTTAAATGTGTCCACCGAATCCCTTTGATCAATAGGATCATAAACTCTTTCAAACGATGATTTAAATGCATCAACTATGCCCTGTGGCTCAGAATATATTTTGTCTTCAAACTTCATTTCACCCGGTATCCTTGATGATTTCTCGTTATTTATTAGCTAAACCTCATCTGTTGCAATTTTATAGTAAATTTACCACAAATGACCTAATAGGAGCCTGCAAAATTCTTGGCATTTTGTAACCGAAAAAAAAAACAATAATGCTTTTTTATAAAAACACTAAAAAATATATTTACATTTACACATTTAATGGAACTTATTTATTTTTAAGTCACAAGCTAAGATAGTTTAGAAATAGTATAATGTGTGGCAAGGGGTGAAACAAGACGATTTTTGATCGGGCGAAGACAGCCCTCGCTTCGTTTGGACTGTCAACTCTCGCCCTAGTCAGGAATCGTCTTTGTTTCATCCCGTGCCACACACTATATTTTTCATAACACATGACACATGCATTGAAACAGCGAGTTTTGATCTCTGTAGCCAGTTGAAGTAAGCCTATTTTAGAGAAATAGCGTAGTAATATCTTGACAACGATTTGACGACAGCTGTCAGACGATTATGATTTTATTCGCTTTTGTTTATTACAAATGCGATTCTGACAGACTTGAAATAAAGACATAAATGAATGTAACAGGCAGAAATAACGTTGTTTCTCCCCTAGGGCAGTAGAAACTGTCAGTTTTTGACTGACAGTTGCATTGGTCTGAAATTGTCTTGTTTCGATTGACAAAACAGGGATCAAAACAAGCTGTTTCAATGCATGTGATATGAAAAATGTATTTAATTAGTATGAGCAATAGAATAAGAAAGCAAACTTACATATTGACGAAATCCGAGTATATTTACTATGTGTTGTGCATCTGAAATAGAAACATAAATGTTTACAGATATATTCAATAGTCTATATTACGATATTGTTACAAGTCGGGGCAGTTTAATATTCAGACGAATAAAAAATTATTGCAAAAGAGTATTTCAAAAACATTATTTAATAAAAGAACTATGTGTATAATATATTAAAATCTATTATTTTTAAGAAATATTAAAACAATTTGGTTTATATAAACAATAACATATGCAGTGTTTTAATAATTAAAAAAAATATTGCATAATATTGGGAAACCACCATATTTAAAGCTCGGTAAACAAATACGAATCATGAAATTTAAGCTCGTTGACCTTAAACATTGCGATAATTTCATCGGTTTGGATTCAAATGCGTAATGACAGATTGTACTAGAAACGCTGTTAGTACAATAAATTCGGAATATGTTTCAATAAAAAATAATTTTTAAGCAAAGGAATTCAAAACTTTAAGAGATGTAATAAATTGGTTAAAAATAGTTCAAACAAATCTATTTATTCCTGCTCTTATTGTACTATTACCTACGCTCATTTAAAGCATGATTTGACTCCAAAGTTCATCTAAAGATCGGCAACGGTTATTCGGTGATCATTCGGTAGTTTTAGCCATTATTTGCACTTGTTCCAAGATTATTTTTTATAATTTCTTGATATTTGACTACACCTCGTATCTTCCTATATGCGTTGCGGACATGTATCCTATATAATAACGCCTTTAAAAAACTTCGAAACTGTTCTACTAACATGTCACACTTCGACTCGTCAATAAATATAACAGTTAACCGGTTTATACCATCTTTGAATCCTCCTAAATTAGACAACATATTTTCTGTTTCTCTATAAGCCAAGGTTTTTTAGGCACCCTTAATCTGAATATCTATTTCCTAGAACATTCTCTTGACAAAGTCGTTTGTATTTGAAAATTTGTTTTATCTCTCTTTATTTTACTACATATTGAAACACTTATGGGGACTTTAAACACAATTTATTCACAAAATTGTAAAGAACTCAACGGTCGATGGTTCTTTCCGATTATGTGACTTTATTGTGTTAAAAACTACAGTTTTAATATGTTTGTGCTGTTTTATATTACTTTCTCAACATCTATAACGAAACATTCTCAATAAGTTCTCCCTGATGATGGTCGTAATCACGATCGAAAGCTTGGAATAAACAACTTACCTAAAAGAGTACTCTCTCGTATTTTTGCTGCAAACTCAATATTTTTAGTTTATTTCTTAACGTTGTCAGCAAAGACTTCTTGTCTCTTATATATTATAATACTAGTTGTACTCGCATCGTCGTTCGCGTGGCGTGTGATTGTTGTATAAAAATGGGAGAGAAATTTTTATACACCAGATGTTAAGTTGAAAGAAGACAAATACATCTGTGAAAACCGCATTCGAATCGGATCAGTAGTTTTCATGTGATGCGCGCACAAACATACAGACAGACAAAAAAATCTAACCACATTTTTGGGTTCTATTTCGATGTACCCGCGACGTCGTTCGCGTGGCGTGTTGATTTTTGCATAAAAATTTCTTTCCTCACCCCGTTAAAGTGGTGGGGGGAGAAAGTTTTATACACCAGATGTTAAGTTGAAAGAAGACAAATACGTCTTTGAAAACCGCATTCGAATAGGATCAGTAGTTTTCATGTGATGCGCGCACAAACATATACATTTCTACAGTTTTATTATATGTATAGATATATAAAATCTCTAATTGGTTTATTTTTAGAACTCACATTCTGAAATATCACATAAAAAATATTACAGCTGTTAGTTACACTAACGAAGATCCCAATGTAATACGTAGGTATAAGTAGATCCTTTGACGCCAATTTTACTTGAAACTAATGCAGAACTTTTCGCTTTATTTTTTGTTTCTTTTGTGTCTGACTTAATTGCAACTTTTTGTGCACATTAATGACTAAGTTCTAGCTTAACTTCTCTTTGATGGTCAGTTTTAATGTTTTTTTTTTGTTACCGGTATTGTATACGAATTTCTTTTTAGTTGGTCCTTATAAAGCTGGCAATTTATAAGAAGTAAACATTACAAAACATGAAAGATATTCTTTTTTATTTGTTGAAATCTACGAGTAAATATATTTTAAGTAGATAATCCGTGAAAGTCACTTATAAAGAACTATAAAGCTTTAAAGTCCTCATTTATAAATTTTAAATAATATAGGTAAGAACAAATAGTTTATTATATATTATTAAAAAAGCATACCTGTATTAAAAATGAAACACAAAATTTATAAGCGAATAACACAAATGAACCAAATTTTATATTATGGTGTAAACATACGAAACACATACATAAAGAATAAATTAAATTCCTTAACTTTAATTTAAAAGTTTTAATGTTGTGTATTTAGCAATTTTGTCGCTTTTATTCATTTAAATCAATTTTTTGCAATTTTTTGATTTCGCGCCCCCTTTACAAGTTGAAAAATTCTTGCGCCCCCTGTGTAAAGTATAGAAAGACAAAGATAATAAAATTTAATTAATACACTACGTTAATTATTTTTTTCTATTTTGGTACATTTATCTATTATTTTGATCTGCTCTACAAGAAGCGGCGAGAGCTTTGAAATTGCGAGATAAGTTGGTAAAGCTACGCGCGACTTAATTTGGATTCCAACTCGCGCAGGCCAAACTGCGACGGCGACGTTGCCACACTGCACCACCTGCCGCGC
Organism: Altica lythri; assembly: GCA_964028335.1. NCBI lineage: Eukaryota > Metazoa > Arthropoda > Insecta > Coleoptera > Chrysomelidae > Altica > Altica lythri. The sequence continues at coordinate 32,836,912 of OZ034804.1, read as the reverse complement.
CGCCCGCAATATTCTTTTGTTTCAACTCCAGTTCCTGCAAACACTTCTGGCCAGTGTTTGTACGATATGTTCTTAGAAAGCACTTGCAACTACGATATCGATTGGAAAAAATGTATCGCTATTTGTAGTGATGGCGCTAAAGCTATGACTGGTAAAAATAGCGGACTCGTTGCGAAATTAAAATCGATAATGCCAAACATATCCTGGACACACTGTTTTCTTCATTGACAGACTCTAGCTGCTGAGGTAGTACCTTCTGATTTAAATGACGTGCTCAAGGAGGTAATACAAATTGTGAATTCTATAAAAGGTAAAGCCTTGCAAACCCGGCTATTCAGAATCGTTTGTGAAGATATGGGCTCGCTTCATCAAAATCTTCTTTATCACACAGAGGTCAGGTGGCTATCCAAAGGAAAGGTATTAACAAGAGTTCTAGAACTAAGAGCTGAACTGTTAATATTTTTACAAAATGCAAAATCTGAATGTGCTAAAGATAAGACTACAGTCTTATAGTAAAAGCTCACATTCCTTGCATGATACAGAGCTTGCATAATCTACAAGAGAAACTTTTGATATACTTTCCAGACTTGCACTCTGAAGCTGACAATGGGCATAGATAGATTTTAAACCCTTTTTTAGACAAGTTAATAGATCTGGCTGATGTTACCATAAATATGAAAGAATCTCTTTTTGATTAAGTTGCTGATGGCATGCTTAAAACGGAATGTTATTCGCAAAGTATTGACGTATTTTGGATGAAGAGAAAACACGAATTTCCAGAGCTGGCAAGAGAAGCTCTTAAATTATATTCGCCACTTCATACTTGAGCGACCTGACATTTTCTTCAATGGTAGACATTAAAACCAAAAAGAGAAATAGACTGCAAGTAGAAAACGATTTGATTATTAATGTTTCAAAAATAGCACCACGATTTGATAAACTTTTGAAAAATAAACAAGCCCATTCTTCTCACTAAAATTTTGTTTTTATTGTAGTGTTAGAACCTTGCAGTTTTCTTTCAGTCAGCGACCCCCCGAATAAGACTTCGCGACCCCCCGAATAAGGAGTCGCGATCCAAAGATTAAAAAACACTGATTTAGATGATTTACAACACTCGCCTATGGCTCGTGTTGTAAACTTTATCTTCGTGAATAATAGCTTCCTTTATATGTTCGTTGATTACTTAATATATTAATTATTGTTACCAATTTAAAAAAGTTTTATTAATAAACAAAAACAAAAAAATGAAAAAAAAAGTGTGAGGTGTCAAGGGACACCCGGATGGAACGAAGTTCCTTTCGATTAATTAGTGAAGGAATTAGTAATTTGTAAGCAGAACAGAGTGTTTATACATACATAAGCATTTATTATTGTCTGTATAAAATCTCTACTTACCTAACAGTTCGTTTCTTTTAACAAAAGTGTCCATTTATACAATACCAGAGCTTTAGATAACACATCTTTTTAGAATTACTTTTTATAATTTAAAACAGGAATTAACAATTCAATACAAAATTTTAAAATTAAAATATTTGACAGTAACTGACATTTAAGGTAATTTGACGTAGGTACCTAAATAGTCAAGTTACGAACTATTTTTAAAATGTTTATGAATTTATTAATTTATAAAAACAGGATGAAATAAAATGTAATACTATTATAGTTAATTATTATTTTTTCTACAGTATTTTCTTTTAATTTAAAATAGTGTCTTTTTAATTGTAATATATCTATCTATGAGAGAGAGGGAGAGAGAGTTATTCATTTTTTGGTCTGTGAGAGAGAGAAACATGCGTGTGTCGTGCCATAGTGTCGTGACAACTTTTGGTATGATTTTTTTTGGCTAGCTCCTAGCGTCAGTCGTAACTGTTCGTAACGCGCAAAAGGGAACTTCGTTCCAAAAATGGTTAAAAATATATCTACTCGATAATAAATGACAGTGGCTCACACCGAAAGTTCATTGGCAAAGAGAAGTAGACAAGAAAGGAAAGCTGAGAGCGGCATAAACAATCTTAAATAATTCCATATATACACCGCATTTTAATCACTCACCTGTTGTGCCGCATTACTGTTAGTAGGTATACCCCAAGTTACTCTCAATTATTTCCGCAGCAGTATAACTGTTAGTGTGATGGGGAGACAAGTAATGACTGTAGTCAACATGCTTTGTAGATATAACAAACAAATAATATACGTAAAGAAGTTAGTTTCTATACCTTTTTGCTGTATAACGGATGACGACCTTTACTGCACAGTTAATCTAAAACCGAGAAAACAAAATGCCAGATCAGCCTTTCAAAAAAAAGGAACTTTTGATACCAATTTGTAAAAACCGACATTTATTTTATACACTGTATGATGTTGAAACATGGACTTCAGGAGTAACGAAATGAGAAGGTTGGAAGCCTGCAGAATGTGGGACGCAGAATACTTACTATAAACGAAAACGTATTGCGAATGATAGAAACAGACACAGAACTTATAAATATTATTGAAGAACAGAAAATTGCCTATAGAATACCATTATAAACTACGTATTATAATGGAGTAAAAAAAATTAGGAAAAAGAGGGCCTGGAGAAGAATTAAAGTGGCCATAGCTGAGAAACTTGCGTGACTGAACAGACTTAGACACACAATTACTATTTAGTACAGCACAGTTATAACTTATAACAAACCTTCAGTACGGAAGATGGCACCTCAAGAAACAAAATACAAAAAAACTCTCACTTTTTATGAAAAACCAAAACTAAGCTTTTAATAAGAATAAAGGGGTTACTTCCGACGCTATAGTCTAAAAGCTAGAGCCGAAATATCGCCATCATCCGTAATATGACATTTCTTCTTTGTAACAGGTTCTTTCAATACAGGTAATTACGTTCCTGCTCAGGCGGACGACCTAGTGGCTACAGGGAGTACCTACCTATAAGTGGTAAAAGTTGCCAATTTTTACGGGAAATTGCCGTCATTGATAATAGGGATAAAAAATTTCCCAGTCGAAGGTATTGATACGATTATTCAATATCCCAACGGGCGGAGAGCTGGGTGGATACAAAAGGGCTGGCGGAAAGGATTAAGAGGGCCAAAGTTTGGCCAAAAAAACGTTATTGATAATATGTCCGCTATATCCACCACAAGATGTTGGATCCTTGAGAAGTCTAAATCCAACATGGATTATAGCTTGGTGGATACAAAAGGGGTGGCGGGCAAGGATAAAGGTGGCCAAATTTTGGCACTCTTTAGTATTGGCCGCCAACTCTTATGTATGTATCTACCCAGCTGTCTGTCCGTATTTCGAATTGTTATATAAACACCATCGACTGAAAAATTAAGACTAAGGCCCCTTATAACTACCCCTAGTATCCACCAGTGTGAGCGGTAACTTAAATACCTGTATTAAATGGACATGTTGCAAAGGAAAAATGTCATATTACGGGTGACGACAAACTTTCAACTCTAGCTCCTTTGCTACAAGATCGATTAGGCTTTTTTAAATTCATGCTTGAACATTTAGAAGAAGATATTCTGAATTTTCCTTGTAACCGGATCTATTATTTACATATTACCAGGTAGATATAGGATTTTCATTATTTGGATAGTAACAAGAAAATTTTTGTTAAGTGATTTTAGGTGCTGTTTAACTAGGGCTACTACTTGCTAGTTAACATCATTCTCCTTAATGTATTTATGGAAATTAGAAAAATATTGCAGATTGTCTTTAACCAATTGCGTATGCCAATGGGAACCAATGTTATACCAGTATAATAAGAAAATTCTTAATCCATAACTTTTATTGTTCCTAATTACATAACGTTAATTTTTTGAAGTGAAAACTTCTTTAGCCGCGTTGAGCATTTTTTCTGTAATGGGTAAAAAATCTTAAATTCGCGTCAGGACACGTGACCCTGATCGAAAAAACGTAAGTTGACAAATAAACAAATTAAAGAGACGTGCAATCATATTTTGTAGTGGTGAAAATAGGAACTAAACCAGCTGGTAGCGCGAAAAGCGGAAAAGTAGTTATAACCGTATAGTGCCTTAGTAAGTACTAGTAGTGTTATTTTAATATAATTTATACAACGCCTGCTCTGGAAGTTGACTTTTCGAGCGCAGTATGTCATCTCCGAAGTACACAATAGTCGCATACTTGACTATATGTATTTCATAAACGCACATGTTTGGTTATGACCACATAACTACACGGATTCGGCCTAAACTATCTGTCGTTTTTATTTGACTAGAGAGACTACTCGATCAGTCCTAACCCTTTTTAATTTATGTCAAAACTGTCACAACGCAACTGTATTAAACGCAAAAAGAAAGTGTAGGTAATTAAAAAAAGTGTATTATTTAAAATAATGGTCGATTTAACAAGACGTTTAACTCCACCTGAACTAGTTGAATCAGCTAAAAATGCAACAACAAATTTATTGCCAGATGTGTCAAAAGAAAAAATTATTTGTTATATTCCTCTTAAATTCTACTTCCAGAGCAGTAGTTGTATAAAGTATTGATCCTAACACTTGCGGAAATTAACTTTCCCGCACTTAAACTGCTTGCCCGAACTCCGCTTCGCGTCGTTCGGGCATCTGCAGTTCGCGTGCGGGTAAGTATAACTTTCCGCACTTGTTAGGATAATAACTATTTTTAAGGTACTTTAAGCATAAAAAGTGTGTAGAAGTATAGTGAATAGTTTTAAACATGCTAAACTGATGTCGGAACTTGTTGCCAACTTTATATTATGCATCAACACATCTGTTCTATTATTATCTCTGGTTTTGTAGTTGACATAGGCCAATTTAGGACTTTGACGTTTTTATTACCAATTTGGCTGCTGGGAGGCAAACGAAGGTTATGTTTACATTGGTTTTGTATTTAAATCCATGTTGCTTTGTGTTTAAATTGCCTTTTCCTAACTTTTTGCCGATTGTGTAGTTATAATAGTGTTTGAGTGACTTTATTTATTGTTAAGTTCTAAAGAAATGAACATGAGTGAATATTTTCAGAAGTTGTCATTAGAAGATTCAGATGTTACCACTAGATATAAGCAAAAGATGAGTAAAATAAATAATTTAAATGTAAAATCAAAGGTATGTAGAGCTCTTAATTGATTTAAATAATTTATATTATGTCAGTCATTATATTTTATTAATAGAACACATTTTAATAAAGTTTATTTTTATTTCTATGTTTAGTAAAAATCATTTGTCTTACTGCAGTTAGCAGCACTTGGTGGCAAAGCAATGTTTAAGTGAAAATTCACAAATGGTTTAATATAATTTAAAACAGTCTTAACAGCATTGTATGTTGCTAAGCCAGTGTAATATCTTGTGTTTTACATAATTATTTTCTTCAGTTTCCAAGTTTCTTGATAACTCTACTGTGGCAGCCTGCAACAATAAGAAATGTTTAAAATAATACATGCAAACTAAATGTAGGGCATAAGACAGTCAAATGACTTAAATAAACTAACCTGTTTCCTTTTAATTTTTTCATATCGGTCCACTTTAGATTTTGAGAAACTGGACTTTATACCCCAAGTTTAATAAAGGTACCCAGTCTGGATTATAAGTCAGCAAGTTTTCCTGTAAAGTTAAAAAGTTATGTTGATGAAATCATCTTTAAAACACCATTCATTTTGCCACTTACCAGAAATAAAATAACTAGAGCACACACGAGCGTTCTTAATTTTCGTTTCGCTAGTAAAACCTTCAGGTTTTATCGCCCGCAACCATTTTTTCTGCTTCTCAGAAGATAAAGTATTTATCTCAGATTTACGCTTAAAATGTACTACCGAATTTAAGCGAAAAACCTGCACTTTAACCCGATTACTTCGCATTCCACAGTTTATAACGCAACATATATGAGGCATATTGTCTTTCTAACGAAGTCTTTCTATTTATTAATAATTTTAAAACACAAAATTGTCCAAAAAATCACTAACAACAATACAGAAAAGGTCACTCAATTGAGGAAACAATACAAAACACAGTGGAAACTGACAGAAGTTTATCTTTTGTTTGCCTCCCAGCAGCCATATTGACTAAATTTTGACAGCATGTTGAGATGCCCTATTGGTCAAAACATGGCTTTCGATAATACCTATGTTTATAGTGCCTTAGTCTTAATAACCTTATTTATTCCTAAATTTTGAGGGTTTATTAAGTACCCCAATGTCCAACTTTGGGTAAAATATTAAAGGTCCAGATTTATTTTAATAATAGTTATTAACAAATATCGGTTTTGCTTTATTTTGCAGTTTGCGGAGCAACAAATTGATTTCTTAGTTTTTAAAAAACGCCATTTTAAAGCATTTGCAATGTTCTAAAAGATAAAATTTTGTAATTGTATGTCAACCATTTACCGCGTTTTTTGCACTAAATTGTTAATAATTAAAATACCGCTCCGAAATCTCTGCAGGAAACCGGTAGGTTTTCTTCCTATAGGTCTATAATAACAAAAAAACTTGTCAGATACCTGGATTATTCGAAGTCACGAGAAAAACTAACTTCCCTGGACTAATAAATGAATATTGTATTCTACCACATAAATGATAGTAATTTTATACTGATAAAGCAATTCGTGCAAAATTATTCCCTAACCATTCCAAAATATCAAACATGCACAACGTTAATAATCAAGTTTTCACTTCTGCTGGCACTCCCGGAGTAAAAAAAACAGGTAAAAGTGTAAGTTGCATCTTTTGTAAATTTAAAAAATTATATTATAACTGTAATCAAAAGCTTTACATAAAAAGTTTCTCTAATTTTCTTTAAGAACAAGTTCTAACTTTTCATTTCTTTTAATCTAACGGTAATAGTGGACAGCGCAATTAGTGTAAACAATGTTTTATTGGTAAAATGAACAAAAAAAAAATGTAGTTAAAAAAGATAATTTCTGTAGGATGAAGTTAAGTAGTCAATTTGAAAATTTAAGTTCAGGGACCAAAAATAATAGATACAACTTTGTTACCTGTTTTTGTTTTCAGAAACCTAAATGGACGAGTGGTGTAATTTCCTGGAGCGGCGGGTGAATAGTCGACGCATTTTACCCCAACTACCTGCTAGAAAAAAAAGGTTCATAATCCAACATGAATATTTGACACAGAATGTTCAGAAAACGTATTTCCCTCGGTGTTGGTAATTTCGCCACCAAGTATCATTAATGCGTTAGTACTACAGGTAAATTCGCCACCAATCTTTAATGTCATGCTAAGCCTACCAGTAATTTCGCCACTGCACTTCTGAGAATTATTATCCTTTCACCTGATTTAATTGTTAATGGCATACCTACCTATTTTGCTTATTCTGGTATTTTCCTTGATAGACTATTTAAATCATTCGCACTGCACATGAAGTAAACATATCTATTGCTAGATACTTTGTTATTGTCTCATGTTAACATAATGTGACATAAAAAGGAAAATGAAAGCAAGAGTATGTAGGTAGTACAGTTTTATTGAAAAAAACACAAATAAATTTGGATGTGATTTATACATTGACTCATTAAAATTGTGGTGAAACGATTCGCATGCATTTGTGGTAGGTACGTGTAATGCATGCAGAATTTTCAGCCCAAATAGTTGTTGGAAAAAGCGAATCCTCGGAGAGGTAAGTATCAACCAAATAGTCCGCGTATTCTTCTACTCTGCTATCTTTTGGCATAGTTTCAAACAAGTCCATAGCAAAACAGTCGCCTACTTCGGAAGGGTCCAAATACATTAGTGCAAACGTTGTACGGATCCACTGACCAATCGCACTAGATTTATCTTCGTATTCTTTTATTAATCCACACCTCTGAATTTTTCTGTACCATGCATGGACAAGATGAAACCGACAACCTATGATGCGAATGTTCGGCCAACTCTCTTCAACCGCTTTATGGATGCCCTTTTCAAAATCCACTACTATTTCAGATGCGTTTAAAGTAACTTTACACTCACTTTGAATTAAATCAAATAGTTTTTTATAGGTCTCTGCTTGCTTATCTGGTAATAAGCAAAATAAAAGTGGTATATAATGTCCATTCTTAAAGCCGTGGATTGTAAAAAATTGACAAAAGTGTCGTGTAGAATAATCAAAAGTGCGTGTCACAGAGCTAAGAATGCCAATATTTGTTTCACATAAAAAAACAACAATGTTTTCACGATCATTGTTTAAGAACAGAAATGATTCGCCTTTGTCTGTTTTTATGTTTAATTCACTTAAAACGCGGTGCACTTCACTGACACTTTTTGGAGCAGACGGAAGAAATTTCCGGCTAGCATTGTACCTACATACCTACTTTTCCTTATATATTCGACGTCTGTGTTGGTAATCGTTGGCGGCAGGTTCTCCTTTAGCGTCCTTCTTATAATTTTCGCGGGTTTTTCGGACAAATCTTCGGGTGCCCTTCTCTTACAAGAAGTACTGATGATGTGTGGGTTCAAAACAGCTAAATTTGCAGGATGACAGTGTTGAATGCTCGATTTTGTAATGACGACGTCTGAAGGGTTCTGAAGTTCTCCAAGTGTATGAACTGTACACTTGCACTTCCTGTCGACACATTTCCACAAACTTTCATTTGTCGATTTTAGTGTTTTGTGAAAACTAAACTTATAGTTGTCAACGACTAACATTGATCTGCCACGTATACTTTTAATAATTTTAATATCCATACCTACTGGAGTCTAGAAATATTTAGTGCAACAGCACCGATAATAACAAGAGGTGTATTCGTAATGAGCACTGAAGAAATAATTTCGACTATTTATAAAACATTTTCCCAACCCTCTGACTAATTACCAATTGTATTGGGGATGTACAAGTAGTTACAGTAATCCATCCTTATCAAGAAGGAGCGTCATTAATAACTCATAAAAATATCGGTGGCGAAATTACCCATAGGATTAAATAAACCTGTTGTGGGCAGAGGATTTACAAATTTATTAGTAGCGAAATTACCTGTGCCCTACCCATTTCCCTAATCCTTTTATTGCCAATAAAATCTCCCCCTTCCAATTTGATATTTTTATAATTAACAGGTAAATTTCTTACACTTAGGTACAATTTTCTCAGTTTTGTTTATAATTGTGAGTTTTGATGTTGTTTGGTAAAATGAGTATAATTTAAAGTTGTCGTAATTGAGATTTGCTTTTATTAGAAAATTATACATTTTCTAAAAGTAGGGATTTAAAAAGTGGTGAAATATCCTGGCGATGCGTCCAAAGGAAGTGCTTAGCAACAGCAGTTACTATGGGGCCTGATGTATTACCTAAAGCCAATTTAATTTATAATCATGAAGTGAATATCCAAAAAATAAATAGGAAAATAGTCACGAATGCGTGCTGCCGGGCCGGGCGTCCTACCCAAAAATGTTGAAGAAATTCATAGACTAGTGAATGTGTACTCCCCTCAAACAAACAATGGTAAAGATTTTTTATTTTTAAATGATCTGGAACATCATATAATAATTTTTTCATGTCAGACAAACATTCGTGTCTTATGTCAAATTAAGACGTATATATGGATGGTACTTTTTCATATTTCACCAAATATTTTGGACAATTATTTACAATACATGGGTTAGAAAATGGTCACTACATACCTTTAGTTTATTGTTTGTTAAAAGATAAAACAACATCATCATATGAAATAGTTATTTATGATATGAGTGTTAAAAGTGAGGTTTTATTTTGTGAGTGAAAACGTTTGTGAAATGAGCGGAGCGAATTGAACAATTTCACGAACAAAATAAAATCACTTTTAACACAAATACCATACAATGTTTTTTGTACAACTTCCCTATTTTGATAATGAAACGAGCGAATTTTCAATGACAATGAACCAAACCGTGTTAAAAGTAAACTAAACCGTGTTAAAAGTAAACTTGTTTACATGGCAACGTGTTAAAAGTATTTTTAACACGCTGCTATGTAAACAATCGTTTTTAACATTGTTTGCTATCATTAAAAGTGTCACTTTTAATGACAGTTGTACAAAAATTTATTTTTATCATTAAAATCCAGAATTTTTGAATTGTATAAATTGTGCTGGGATCCTCTAGAAGTATTTATTGACTTTGAAAAAGCAATTCATATTGCTTTATCTAATAGTTTTCCCAAAATTAAAATTAATGGTTGTCGATTTCATTTACAACAAAACTGGTTTAAAAAAATCCAGTCACTTGGATTGGTTCGAGAATTTAACAACCAAGACTCAGATATTGGCAAATGGATGCTACATACTTTTGGTTTAACGTACTTAGCACCAGAAGAAGTCGAGGATTGCTATGTGTTCGATCTTATGTCGTACAAACCTAAAAATCTGGTGTGGGCACCACACGACCTTCCGTACAGTAGCATGTATAATAACAAGTAGTGGGTGGTAGAATTGGAGTGGCCATAGAATGGAGATGTTAAAAATATCGAAAAAACTAATTAGTTAGTAGTCAGATGTCAAAAATATAAAAAAATAATAATTTTACACTAGTCGAAAGTTGATACTCTCGAAAAACATAATTTGACAGCTGTCAGATGTCAAAATATAGAAGGAGCTAATTTGACTGATATCAACATATTTCCAGTTTTTGATAAACGTGTCAATATCTCGAAAACTAATGAAAATATAAAAAAATGTATTCTTTCAAAAATGTCGGAAATTACATGTTCTTTCCACAAAGTATAAATATTTTGCCAATAACTATATGAAAACCCAATATTTTCAAAAAATTCCATTTTTTGATAAGAGTAAACGTCCACTTCCGGTCGGCCGATTTTACTCAAATTCTATCAGATTCCTCCGATGGTGATTATAAGTGAGCTTTTATAGTTTCATTCCGATCCGATTAGCCGTTTAGCCGCAAATGTGTTCACAGACACACAGACAGGCACACAGACAGACAGACAGACAGACACACAGACAGACATTTTTTATTTTTGGGTTTTTTAGGCTCAAGGAACCCTAAAACGCGTATTTCCGCTAAAAACCCGAGATCGAAATTTTTCGCGATCACAATACCTTCCTCTAACAGCGTTGCTGTTCGGAAGGTAATATTGAAAAATTAGATAAATATGCTGATTATCTTCTGGAAGTCTATATAGCAGAAGATTCTCAATTTCCGCAGATAAAAATGCATCGGTGATGAGAACGACAAATGCATGTGAGTCGTTCCATTCCAGATTTAATTCATCATTTTATGCGGCTCACCCGTCTTTATAAATATTTATTCAAAACTTGATAGATTTTCAACTAGATACTTATATAAAAATAAATAGTCTTAGCAAAACAGCAAAAAATAAAGACAAAAATGTAAAAAATAAAATTGCGTTTCTAGAACGAATGATTGAAAATCTAAATTTAAATCAAATAACAAGTCTTGCTTTTGTAAAATTACTGTCTTATCGTTCATGTTATAAGTAGTAATAGTAATAATTAGTTTATTAATAATATTTGAAATTAAATCAAATCAGTTTTCGAAGATAATTTTGTTTTATTACCTACTTACCTGTCTGTAAGTACCTAAATTCTTGCGTCGAAAATTCCTGTAATAGAAACATAATATTTCTAACCGTGCGTCGAAAGTTCCTGTCCCAAAAATTTACCTGTTTTCTTGCGTCGAGAATTCATACGCCCTCCTGGAGTAAGGGATATCAAAAATGATTAGTTTAAATTCTTTTAAAAATAAACGTATAAAACTTTTATTGCTAGTAAAGCTATTTTATTTCTTTTACGAGGATGCTCTTACGCGTATATGTTTTATGTTGGGATGCTCAGTGACAAATAGCAAAAACGAAAAAGAAGCTTTTAATGGGCTACAAACTTTCAATTTACACTTGCTATAAATTTAAAACCAGTGTTGGGTGCCGATTATAAAATTTAGGAATGTGTTATTAGAATGCATTTTACACATTTCCCAGTTTATTTTTTAATATTAACTTTCGTGACAATTCGTTACCATCCAATTAAACAAATTTTTAAAAATCTTTTTCATTTTATAACCAAAGCCTTAAATACTTTGTTGCCTTCCTGCGAGATATCTGTCAAAAACAAAGCCGTTAACCGTTGTTAATAAAAGTTTCAGATTCATGTCCAAAAATAAGAAAGTTTAATTACTGACTCACAAAAAATTGAGATTAAATGGATTTCTTGCCGTCAAATCACGTTTGTTGTTAATCAAGATAACTTTAACTTGAACAAAAGGGGAATCTACATTGTTCGTGGATACTTTCTCGGTATTTTCGTAACAATGTAAAATCAGCTCTTAAATTGTAAAAAAACTTTTGTGACTATAAGTAAATAATTAATTAACTTTTTGTTAACTGTCTTTCTCAAGCAATCCATTTTTAATTAGTACATGATATTTTAATTAATAAATTTAGTAAATTTGCATGTTTAGAAATATGAGTTCATCATTTTATGTATAAGACATAAGACTGTCAAAAAAACGTTCCATTCGTTTATTTACTTACCTTGCCTAAGGTTTTATATGACCTGTTAAGCGACCACAAGAAAGCCGTTTTTGGAGTAGAGGTGGCGCTAGTTACGATTGTTTTATACTTTCGTAAACTTTTACATCAAATATTGGCCAGTCTATACCGGGGATGTCTCTTCATTAGTGACTGAAGAGAAAAATCTATACTATACTAATGAGCTCTAACTAGAGCGAAACACGTGTCTACAGTTTGGTTGTGCCCTTGTTTAGACTGATCAATTTTTTTATCTATGTCGCAGCATTCTGTGTCGTAGAGTTAGGAATTCCAACCAGGCACAAATTCAGGTTGTGTATCTAGAATCTGAAATATACTGACAGCGTGGCATCATTTTGTTCATTACATTATTATTATTCATCCATTTTCCATATAAAATCTAAGCAAATCTACTGCAAATAACTTCTAAAGAAGTTTTACTATATATGTTCAAATATATTAAATTTATCTAAATTTCCTTTTCTAAGATAGGCGTACTTTAATTGGACGAGATTTCCCAATGTAGAAACAACGATGTACAAAAACAATTTTCCCTAGCAAGATAAATCGCAATGCAACAACTTGCATTCTATTCCTTAAAGCGTTAGTAAACTTCGTAAACAAGATTCATGATGATACAAACTAGTTTAAACACAAAACGGTCCCTTTGGATTAAAAAAAAAATTGATAAGATAAAATAAAAGTAAGATAAAAATAAAAGTAAGATAAAAATAAAAGTAAGATAAAAATAAAAGTATGTAAAAAATAAATTTTTAGAAAATTCAAAGGTTTAATAATATCTTGAAATATCAATAATTATAAAAAAATTAACATGAACTTCTTAATTAATTTAATACCGGTCCAATTGATGGACAGCGCTTTCTTTCTCGTAATATTTGATTTATGTACCTATTCACCAATAAGTAATACCAATTTTGCCTATGTGCCAAAGTAATTTTTTAATAAATAAATGGGATAGTTATTATTCTAATTGAAGTTTATCTTCTTAGACGATGTGGGTTGCGTTAATTCCTTCTCTGGCAGTAACAGGTAAAAAAATTAAACATTTCTTGACCTCCGTGCGGGACTTTACCGCGCTTAATGAAAATTACATTTTGTGCATCTAGAAGTACATAGAAAAAAATATTGACAGGAATGAGTTCAATTTTGTTACTCGGGTGGTTTTCGAGGTCTGTCAATACGAATTTAATGATAGCGATGATCCTCGTACTACTTGGAGCAATGGTGCCCTGGTGAACCTCCTCTTCTATCATTTTATTTTAATTTTATTTAAAATCAGTCATTGGTAGTTTTCGAGGTTGCTCAACACGAATTTGATGGCGATGGTCCTCGAGCTACCTGGTGACCAGAGTGGACCTCGTCCTCAAAAAATATGTATTAAAATACTAAAACGTAACGCAACCACACTTGGTATTAAAATAGAGGATAATGTACAATTTTTAAGAATATGCGAGAAATACACCAACAACGGTGACTGATACTAATTGAAAAATTCTAAGGTGTACATAATCCATCTCATGTTTTTTATCTATGGCAAACTCGTCCACCTAATCTCTTTTTTGTCTCACAATCACTCCTGTCGAAAGTTACTCTCCTTTCGAAGTTTGTGATTTACTACAATCCTTCAGACGGCATGCCCGGCACGGTTTTAGATAAAAACCGGTAACCGTGACACTCATTCACACGACAGACGGCGAACCGGAAAGAATTTCTATAATTCTTCATGTATTTTTGAAATTATCTCGGTTAATTGTTTATGTATCTAAGTAACTTTTATATTTAAAAAAATGTTTTTATTTTATTTATTTTTCTCCTAAATAAACTCCAAAACCTTGGACTGAAAGCAGCATACAGTAACAAGAATAGCCTAATAGGAAAATGGTTACATTGGGCATTTGGCATCATCTTTGTAAAAAACATTGAAGTTTCCAGTTGTTTTGTTAAAAACCTTATGGCCATCGTTCTTACAGATCCTACTGCTTTCTGTGATTACTTAACGGACAATTATATCAGTGAGGAAGTAAGATTTCCACCAGAAATATGGACTTCATGTTCGGTGAGAATAGTACCAAGGCATGAGAGTCATTTCATAGCCATTTCAACGCAAAAATGTATAGCACACATCCAAATATATGTATTTTTTAAAATTTTAAAAATAAAATTAAAAATAGTAATTATAAAAACCGGTTGGAATATATTTCGAATTTAATTACTCTTTATAAAAGAAAAAATTATTGTAGGATTGATTTTGTACAAACTGTTAATAATAAATATTATTTTTAAATTATTTGTTTGTTTTTATGAAAAAACAGTTTTAATTAATTTAAGTAAATACAATATTTGAAATAATAATTTTAAATCATGTTATATACAAACAATTATGTTTTAAATTAAATGAATTTTTACACCATAATGTGGTAAAAGAGAAGTAACCAAGTAATAATTATATTATTTTGGTTTGCGTTCAATCCTAACATACCATTTTAAATACTTGCGCTCAATTGACACACAGGATTATCTTACCCCTGCTGGGAACCCAAGTATTGCGCTCAATTGGCATTTGCACGTGACACCTGCATGCTCGGTATGCCTCTCCCAAATTATACGTTTTCAAAACATTATACTGTCACCTCCAAAACTAACACTCTCTATAAAATTGTTGTTGATTTATTACTCCCCAACTCTTTTGTAGACCTTTGTAGAACATTATAAAGAGTTAATCGAAGATTTCAATAATAAATAAATAAAACAATTTAGATTGCATATTTTTCTTAAAATTTTATTTAAACATTTTACGTACTCGAACATTTTAATATTTACAGTTTTAATAAAAACGTATCTTAAGCAGCATAATATTTATGAAAATGTAGCTTTTTACATCTTGCTAATATCAGTTTAATTTCCATAAAATTTCAATTTAGAATACATGAACATTAAAACAGAACAGAAACCGATAGTGGGTCGCTTTAAACGGCACTTTCTCAGCGACAAAAAAGCAAATTTTTACTTTGAAACATTTTTTTTTTGATATACGAAATTCCAGTCATAAATATAAAAATACCTTCATAAATATATATCTGCAAAATTAAAACAAGTATCCGATTTGTATTGTATCATGACAGAAACGAGATTATAATATTTGCTAACCGTTATTTTATTCGATGGTGCAGTTTCTTAAGTGTATTGATGTGGTAATGGATTTACTCATAAAGACGACTTGGATACCACGTAATGTTGAAGCCTAAATCCAAAATTTTTGACAGCTGGGTAAATACAGAAGGCAGTAAACTGGGGTCAAATGGAGCACTTACTTAAAGCACTTAGGTATTTCTCTTTATATTTTTCTTTTTCATTGACCCTATTTATTAAAATATAGGTATTGGTTGGAATTTTTAATAAAGAATCCATAAATAAATATATATTAGAATGTGAAGAATAACAATATTGGTTAGTTAACTGATAATTATTTGTCGCTATAAAAACTTTTTGTTATTCAATACATATAAGAGAATAAGCAGAATTTACTAGTATAAAATTTTCTACTAACTAGTCTGCTAACTGAATTATTCTCAAATGGTTAGGAACTGTAAAATATAGATCTTCTGCAAAACGTTCTCCTACATCTAAGGAATAAAAACATTAAAACGAACCAGTATTTGAGCCATTCTATCTCTTTGGATGTCTTATTTTTATAACGCGAACTAAGTGGATTTTTCGCTACCTATTACACTAAAAAGAGAAAACTCTACAACAGGGCTAAAAATTTTTAATTATAATACATTGTCAAATCTAAAAGTTAATAATAAAGAGATAATAAACTAACAATACCTAAGAACTCTATAGTTACAAAAGGATACATTTGAGAATTGTGGACCGAATTACAAGTTTCTTTTTCATTATTATCTAATAAAATATGGGTTTTTTATTAGTTATCACAACAACTTTAGCTAAAATTTCATTTAAGTGATACATAGGACCATTATAACCAAATATTTATTTAGCATATGTTTGTTACTATCGTAAATAACTATTGTAATAGTGTAAGTGCGATATGAAAATTATTCTTATCAATGAAGCATTATAGTATTGAATCGCAATAAATTCCGGTACCATAAATCCTTGATCAACGGTACAGAGCAATTTACTTTTTATTTAAACAATTACAGTTTTTTCTTTTACAGCCACGAAGAGAATGTAATACAATCACAAAAGATTATGTAAAAAGCTAAAACGTAAAGCTGTCTATGATATATACACCGTGCAACAAGAAGAGATTAACAACCGCTGACGAAGATTTGGTCAATTTTATTTCTTTTATTACTTATTCTGTTAAATTTTGTAAAAAGGAAGCTTAAAAGAAAATATCTTATTTCCTTAGAATTTAAAAAATAATAATTATTGTTTCTATTTATTTGTATTCAAGATGGAATTGGGATGCTAAACAGATATGTAAGAAGGAAAGACTTTTTCATTGGATTAGATGACTGACCGGTTTTAAAGGAAGGTATCCATAAATCACACAAAAGACAATACATAAATCGAATGGTTATATTATTTAAATTGGTACATTGCGTAGGTATATGTAGTTCCATTCTCTGAATACACTATATACAGATACACACTACTGTGATAATAATTGTGGTTGTGGTAGAATTCTGTAGCATATATTTAATAAAGTGATAACACCTATGAACTACCTATTAACTGCAAAATGGTAACCTTGAAGGAACCCTGATAATGCATGTTATAAACACGCTAAGAGCAACTCGTATTCTTGCGTTTTCTCATCGGAATAGACCATTTTATTTTGACACTTCCACTATTATTAATAAAAGGTATTACTATAAGAATATAAACAACTTAAAGTAAATAAAGACATTCAGATAACAAGGTGAAATGGGGGGTACCTAAAAGACAATCACGACAAAAAATAATCAAATGTAAATTAGAGACAACTCTTAAGGAAGTGACATTAAAATGAGCTCTTTCCTATTAAAGTTTAAAATTTTATTATAAAAACATACAAAGAATTGTAAATCAAGGTACCTAATAAATAAAAAATTTAACAAATTTATTTATTTATTTCTATACCAAACTCTAAATAACGAATGTGGGGGCAAAAGTAACACTACTTGGACTACGAGAAGAATCACGTAGCCAGAAATTAAGAAAAACATGTGAATTTACTTAACAGTTTTTTATTAAAGAATAGCAGGGTTGTGGTGGCACAATACTTATGGTAATTATTTTATTTATAGTCTACCGCGCACAACACTTTTTTTAAAATGATTAATACATACTTGAAGCTTTGTGTAGAGCTTCCTTTTGACGAGTCCAACAAAGTTTGAAATTTTCTAAATTTAAAACTGCTGCTTTTTCGAGCTAGAAATATATATATATATATATATATATATATATTGAGATGATATTAGTTACTATGTTATATTAAATAAGAATGTAGAAGGAAAATCTAATGGAAAGTAGAGAAAGGAGATTTTCTTATTTCGAGTCAGAGCGCAAATTTAGTAACATTGGGATTGATTATCATCATCTTCTTCATAATTCCTAAAAAAGAAAAAAGAAAATAGAATAATAAGAAAAAAAATATACAAATACATTTCAAAGATTTTTATTTAAAGATTCAAAAATGATTAATCTACATTATATAAAGTTTTGATAATTATGAAATTGATAAATGGGTAAAGTAGATAATTAAAAGTTTATAAAATTGCCAATACGTTAGTAATCAAACATTAATTTTAAATGAATTAGGGGTGTAAGTAAATGAGAAAATTAAATTATAAAAAAAAGACATCACAAATAGTTAAAATACATGTTAAAACTTCTACTTACTTTTAAATTATACGTATTTACCATCCATATTCTAATTTTATTAATAGTTCAAATGCCAAATGAAATATTCTGAAAAAGAGAAAATTATTAGTTTGTAGTGCTAGTAAATTTCATAAGAATATAAAAAAGAATGATCATTGTTTTAAATTGTAATATTGAATCAAGAATTAGATTTTGTTAATAATTTTATTTAAATAAGAAATTAGTAGGCGAGTAGATGGAAAAGATGTATAGATTTAAGTTTGTTGAATTTGTCAATTGTTTTTTTGTTGATTCTGATAGAATCTCACTTGTTTTCGACCTTCTGAAGAGGAAGGATGTAAAAAGTTTCAATGAAGATTTTTGTAAAAATTATGATGTTAAAAGAAAGTTAAAAGGAGATTAGTAAGATTTATATTATAAATAATTAGTTAAGAAGTTTGTAGAAGATAATTGTCTCTTGTTTTCTGGTTGTTGAAAGGGAAGTTGTATTAAAAATTTGCTCCGTAGAAATTTTGAGTTTTTTTTGAAAGTATTGAGAATAGAAAGTATTAAAACAGTTTAAAGTATCAAGATTATCCCAAGGTAACCAGAGAGAGCAATTGGTAAGAGAAATTTATATGATTTTATGAAGAAATAGATATTTCAATTTATGGGGCTGAGCATTTTATGGTATAACTGTATTTTAATTGAGTTAAAGAAGATAAAATTAATATTTAACAAGAAAGAAAGTCATAATTACACTTACCAGAGAAGATAGTAGTCATCCATCGCTTGGTTTTGAAGAGGAAGTGATTATTTGATCTTCATAAAGTTTCCTGAAATCTTTGCTGTATTGGAGGAAGAAAGTAGATTGTCCTAAGAACTGAATCCTGATTCCAGAAGAGGAGTGAAGCTTCACACAAATGGTAACAACTTTGCACTCGTTATAATAAAGAGTTTTATATGTGTTTGATTTTTGAAATTTTGATGAACATTTTTATTTCACTGTTTTATGCATTTAACTAAATTATTATTATTATTAGTCACCTTTTTGTTAAGTTTAATACAAATTGTTTAATAACTCAAGACAGAATATTTCATTTATAGATATTTGATGCATGTTTTGGTTTATCAACGGTATCTTTGAAGTTTGACACATTTTGAATTAGAAAGGTTAGAAATTTATATGCAATTCATGCCTAGAAAATATTAGTGGTCTAGGATATTGCGGTTATACAGTCATTTTATTGCAAATTTGTGTATTAATTGATTTAGAATCTAGTTTGGTTGAATATTTGAACTCTGACCTTGACATAAGGGAATAGCCGGTAGCATATTTAATTAATCATATTGGAATATAATTACACTGAGTTAATTCTTACCTATTCACTATTTATATTTAAAATTTAAAATTAATTAAAGGTAAGGAATATTTTATAACATAGTGATTGATATTATCAAAACATATTATTTTATTCATACATGTTATAATATATATATATATATATATATATATATATATATATATATATATATATATATATATATTAAAAAAACGAAAAATGCGAAATTTACCAATAATTTTAATAGTAGGGGTCAACGATTTTATCGTTATGAATTCTATGAATAACTATTGTGTGTTGACATTGTTTATCTATTTCTGTTAATCTAAATATTATTTAACATGAATCGTATGCAGACAATATTTAGAATTTGAGTTAATTCTGATGAATATTTGGCACATCAATTCACTTAAATTATTTCCCCTGCATTGGGAATTTATGTACAATAGTGACACAATTTAATGAGGAGTTCAATAAATCCAAACAACCAAACAAACAATTTATTTTTTAAGTATTTTATGGAAGATTATTTAAAAGTGGTTAAAATTAGTTATTGTATTATTATAGCTTCTACAAATAATACAAGAAGTGAACCCTGTGGCACTCCAGAACAAACATCAGCAGACGCAGACGACACACCAGCCAAAACCACTCTTTGGACTCTTTCAGCGATGTAATCGGTAACTAGTGCCACCGCTCTGACTCCAAGGCCAATAAACTTGAGAATTGACAAATGAATTTTATGGTTAATTGTGTCAAAGGCCTTGGAGTAGTCCAGCAGCACCAAGGCAGTAACATGATCTGTGTTATGTAGGATATCATCAGTGATATTAATAAGAGCGGTTGCGCAGCCGTAACCTTTCCGAAACCCAGACTGAATATTTAACTAAGATAAATGCGAGTCCAATTGAGCTTTCAATAGTTTCTCAAAAATCTTGGCAAGTACAGGAAAAATACTTATAGGGCGTAAGTCAGTCATTTGAGAGGGATTAGCTGTTTTTGGAATTGGTATAATATTGGCTACCTTCCACTGCGAAGGAAAAACACTTTTTTGAATGCAGCTGTTGAATATTTGATTAAAAAATGGTAATATAAAAGGAGTACAAAAACAAATCATATTGATGCCTATTTCATCGGCCCCACCACAGCAGAGCCAATACTAGCGATCGCGGTTAAAATATCAGTCTCCGAAATCTGTGTAAGTTCAAACTGTCCCGTCACAGCACTATAAGAATTATTTTTATAGAAGTCAAGATGATCTGGGTCAGCAGGCATATTGCTCTGAGAAGATATAAAATAATTATTAATAACATCAGCTTTGTTTAAATAAGGGGAGATAGATAATTTTTTGTTGGTTTGAATTCCAAACTTCCTAAAATTATACCACAGCTTCTTGACATTATTTTCTAAGTTGTTTATAACATTGCCAATCTCCTGGGTCTGAAGTTTGTTTACATTTTTTGTAGGCTTTATTACGTAAGGAAATTGAAAATCTAATGTTTGGAGTGACCCATAGTTTTGTCGGTCTAAAAAATGTTCTTGTAACTAAAGGGGCTTGTACGTCAAACAAGGAAATGATGTTAAAATTTAGAAAATTTATTTTCTCATTAATACCATTAATGTTATATAATTGCTGCCAAGGTAGAGTTATTAAATCACGTTCAAAAAGTTGAGGGTCAAAGTTAGAGTAATCTCTGTAAGTGCGGACAATAGGTGTTAACGGAATAGGATCAACCGAAATAGTGCAAAAAACTACGCAATGGTCTGCCAGGCCGTGCATAAAGCAAACGCCGGAGTCACACAGATTCGCGTCGTTAGGTGCCGAGATATAGTCAATTAAGGTAGGTGAGTAAGGAGTGATTCTAGTTGGTTTAAAGATTATTTGCCATAAAGAAAAAGAATCAATTAAATTAGAAATTAATGTGCGGGGTGTGTGGAACGGTGAGGCGGTAGCACGCTGCTGCTGGCCGACATGACACTGTCGATAGACGCGTATAGTCTTGAAAATTCGAAAATATTTTTTTTTATTACGTAGTGGTGTACTAAGAAATGACTTAGTTAAATTTCACTTCTAAGGATTTAAAATAGGGGTTGAAAATTCGTATGAAATTCGGTGGCAAAAACTAAAGTTCACGCGGATAAAGTCGCGGGCGGCCGCTAGTGATATATAAAAGCCGCCCTAAAGTGTAAACAAAGCCTGTGTCAATGTCAAATACTCAAATACCTAAATTAACTGATTAGCTATGTAATTTTCGTAGTCAGCTATTAAACATGAGACCCGTTAAAATTAGATTTGCATCATAGTTGCAAATGAATCATCAGAAAGTAATTTGCAAGTTTACATGTATCAGGGAAAGCGCATTCTAAAATTGCGGTTAATGAAATTATACAGATTTAAATAATAACTTTTATTTCATATTTTTTATAATACTGATGCTTACAGGAGATTTACGCACATGACATTAGTGTCAAAACAGAAATGCACAATTTTAGATTTTTTGTAAGCTGTCGTATACGAGGATTGTTTGGTAACCAAAGCAAATGCTTTTTGATAAAAAATAGTATATTACGCTACAAGGGACAAAAGTTGAATTTTTGGCCCTGCACGTCATAATGCCCGAGGCGAAGCAGCCGAGGGCATCATGACGCGCAGGACCGAGATTTCAACTTTTGGCCCGTGTAGTCTATACTATTTTTCTTCATACCTCGGTCGAAAGTACTTGCGGAACGAGCGAAGCGAGTGCAGCTGGTCGTGGGGCAGGCATACTTTAATATTTAATTAACAGATGACAAATAGACAACATTGATGATTATTTTTAAGGTTATAGATAGAAATAGAAATGACACGAGAATAAACAGTCTCTAGTTACAAGTGTAACTACGCATGAGACATTTTTCCTCCCGCCGTAAACAGGGAGTAAATGTTAAAGACGACAAAACATCATGACGCGCAGGGCCGAAAATTTAACTTTCGTCCCGCCGTAAACGGGGAGTAAATGTTAAACTTTCTTCCCTGCAATTAGGGACGAAAGAACGTACTTTCGACCGAGGTATGAAGAAAACATTTTGTTTTTGAATATAGTCTTCTTTCAACGATTAAATACATGCGCTAAAAATAGGTATATACAGCTTTAGTCGAGGAAATAAAGTGAAAAAATATCGATTTCATAAAAGGCAAGTTGAATATTAATGGATTTTAATTCTTTGAATTTCTAAAAATGTTTAAAAAACTTGAATTAGTTTTAAATTTAAATGACCTTAAAAACCTCCCGGGTAACGAGTTTGTTTAAAATAGTTAATAAATTTTTATACCGCTTTAGAGAAAACAGATTTAAAACATCCGTTACCACCACTAGTTACCTCAAGAAATTCAATGACATAAAAAAGCAACCAAGTAACGAATTTATGAAAGTTATGAAACGGATTTTTTATAAAACTCTAAATGAAGACGTTCAAAGCATCATTTCCGGGGTCCTGCGCAGGCCCTTACCATTGTCATATTCGTGTTTAGCAACTTTCTCGAGTAAATAACGTTAAATAATACTGTTATTTTTATAATGCTTTAAAAGAAAACGTTAATAACACTCTTTATATCGCAAATCCTTGTGAACCATACCTATTCGTATTCGGTGATCACAAAACTGTCCGACTAAGATAATCAGACTCAAATTCATCATGAATTCTTTATCAAGTTATAAATTGCAACCAAGTGATAATATCAAGATGCATTTTCTTTATACACAAATTCAATTTAAAATAGAGTTGCCGTTCAAAAAATTGACAGCCTTTTATTTTTTGTGATACTCAGAATTAGCCATTTTTTTATTGAAGTAAAACTTCTTTAGCGAGACTAGGAGTAAAAAATTTATTCTAACGGACGTGACGACATTCTAATAACAGAAACCGGAAACAAAACCTAATACAAAATACCTGACACGATTCTGCATGGGCGCCAGCACCAGGGTGCAAGAGGGTGCGCTTGCACCCCCCTGCTATGAAAGAAAATACCTGAATTTACCAGAAAATTATATATTTTTTTAATTTTTCTATTAAATTATTGTTTGAATAAAAACTAAAGGCGTCGCGGTTGCTGTCCAAATCATTCCACATTCTATATATATATATATATATATATATATATATATATATATATATATATATATTAGATCATAATAGTGTGTTATAGATGCAGATGGACCTCCCTGAAAATAATCCTGGCGGCGCTCATGCGATTCTGCCTACTATATTAAATGAAATTAAATCTGTAATTGTATGATTTGACAGCTTGTTATCTTGTCAACCAAAATACATTGCTGGTAAATAATTTAAATTTGTGTTTGTATTAAATATGAATAAACAAAGTGGATTTATTAATGAAGAAAGTGATGAAAAAATATTGAATGAAAACAGTGAGTACCTACTCTGTATGCATACATTTTATTTTTGGTGTGTAATTACACTATTTATACCTAATTATTTATACCTATTATTTATACCTAGCTATTTTCGTTTTATAGGTTTAAAGAGCTAAAAAGAAAAAGAAATTGTGAACGTCAAAAGGCATATTATAAGCGCCAGAAAGATTTGAAGAGAAATGAAAAAAGACGAGACAGCGACATTTATTATGATTTGATTAAGTAAGTTTATATACATACATACATATTACGATAGTAAAGAAGCATGTTGCACGTTTTTGTTCATAAAATAATAATATTCGACATGTTTTAACACTTGCTTATACTTATTTTAGTTTTGGTTAGGTAGCCATAAAGGCCATAAAACCACTAGTCAGGATGGCTGATCTTTTACCAGCAATAACAGATCCTTCGTAGGACTGAAGAAAACAAACTCAACTCGGGATTTTAAATTTTATGGAATATGCTATAAAATGCTACAAAATGAAATGGTTATCTAACTATCGAAGGCTCTTGTGTTGTGTTGTATTACAATAAGGTAGATACAGCTACAAAATCACACATTCTAAACGTAATGTGTGTATATTTTTAATAGTGTTTACCTATTATTAAAGCAAAACTTCTTTAGGCGCGACTAGTGGTAACTCTAACGTTAGATTCTAACGGAAGATTCTGATGGAAGTAACGGTGTGATTTCAGCTATGGGAGGAGCTTAAGTTTTCAAAATTTTCAAACGGTTTCAAATACATTAATGTTATTTAGAGAGTAAAATCTATCTTTCACATTTTAGTTTTCATAAACCTATTATTTCATATATAAAAAATAATGATAACTTTCAAATTCCTATTTCTAATGAATAATATAAATATAACATCTCATTTTTCCGATACGTACGTCAACAAGTTTTACTTCAATCGCGCGTAAAGGTTACACGCACACTCTTTTTTAATTTTGAACGCTATAATGGCATGCGTGTTTGCATTGCAACATTTTATAACAGAGTAAGATAATTTTTTCTAACGAGAAAACCAGGTTAATCTATTTTTCGAAAATATAGTAGTACATTCATCAAAAAATATGAGACCGAGTAAACAGTAGCATTCCAATGCATCGAAAAAAATTTTATTTGTTTTTTCTGCCCACTTTTTCGCGAATATCATTCAATATGAAAAAGTGCTTTTTTTTAATATCAGGGCAGTATATGGATAGTCGTAGCAAACATCTCTTCACGCTTAAATTCAGCAACCCAATTTGGTTTCTTTGCTGAATACGAAAGAGCGGATTTCAATGATATATTCCTATTTTGTGACTTCCTGTCTTGTGATTAGACCTTTTTACGATAAAATTTTTCCTGTTTTGTAACTAGACAAATTTTAACAACTGGCGAAGACCCTAAATTAAATTATCCATTTGTGATTAGCATAAATCTTGTTATGGAATTTCATGTCAGTTTTTAAAAAGTGCTTAACTGGTTGAAAAATAAAATTTCAATTAAGTAATTGTCCAAATGAGAAAGTTTTTAAGATTTGGTGTTAACAAAAAGTTTAAAATTACTTAGGATCGCAGTTTTCAT
The DNA here is from genome assembly GCA_964028335.1 of Altica lythri. NCBI lineage: Eukaryota > Metazoa > Arthropoda > Insecta > Coleoptera > Chrysomelidae > Altica > Altica lythri. The sequence continues at coordinate 32,811,302 of OZ034804.1, read as the reverse complement.
CAAAATTAAAAAATTCTTAAAGTGGGACATTCGTTGTTACATACCTTCTAAAGAGAGTAACAAAGTCTAATTACTTGAATGTTGCTTTAAGGGTTATATATACAAAACAACTACCTACTTGACCTTAAAGGTCGTATAAATATCATAAAAAAATATTACTATTAGCGACATGAGAACCTCTGCATGTTGTTTTTGTATAAACCATTATTTTTGTAAAATCTAAATTACTTTAAATATCATTGCTAAAAGTTTATCTAACTTTATTCGTACGCGATTCTTGTAAATCAACATAATCAACATAGTCATTATCGTTACATTAAGTAGTTAGGGAGCTGCCAGTATCTTCCGTGATACTTGTAGGTCCCCGGAAAATTAAGGGATTATTTTATATTTGTTAGTGCGCAGAACACAAATATCAACGTTAAAGGCGGAAACATACTATCAAAACGTGACACGACGCCACGCATGTTAGTCCATATATTTATGTTGCGGCGTGTGGTCACATAGCGTGTTGTCTATGTGCTTCTAACTGTATTAAATATATGGAATTGAGAGGTACTAACATGCGTCGGGTGGCATGGCGTCGTGTCACGTTTTGATAGTATGTTTCCGCCTTAAAAAACCTAAAAGTGTGTCGCTTAAAAGTTAGAAAGTGAAAGTGAAACATAGCTGCATGAAGGGTTGTCGTTTACACGCTCGAATCTTGGCGCGTTATTTATTTATACTTAGAATATGCTAAATAATTACTATTGTTTATTTAAACGTATTCTCTGTCGAGATCGAGATAAAGATCAAAAACAGTTATAATAAGTGTAGGCGAGCAAAAAATTATTCAGAAGATTGAAAAGTTGTTCAACTGGTAGACTACGAGTAAACTAAGCTTGATTTACTAGAAAATGTAACATCATAACTATAAAAAATTCGAAAAGAGGTTGACCTTAAAGGCCATCCTTGCAACTTCCCGCTAGTTTTAATCGCAAAGCTATAGTAACGTGACGTATTTTGACGTTTTTGACTTTTTTTGAAATGTTTAAAAAGCCATAACTTTTTAACGCGTTATTCGATTTTAATGTTCAAGATGGCATTCGACGCAGTTTTTTGAGACCGTTACCGTTACCGTTACCGTTACCGAGAGTGCAAAATCGGTTAGTCAAAAAATCTCTAAGTTATTGAAATTTTTCGACAACGATATCTCACGAACGAATCAACCGATTTTAATTTGCAAAACGGCATTCGACGTGGCTTTTTAAGTTTGAGAGCTGATTAGGTTATGAAATTGATCAATGCAATAGCCAAAAAGATATGCCCAAAAAACATCATTTTTACCAATTGTTTTTTTTCGGTTATTTTGGAATTTCTCGAAATCTACCAGCTCGAATCGGTTCAAACTTACAGGGAATCTAAGTTAGATGGAACTCTTTGGAATGCTTTTTATTTTATTCCGATCGGTCAAGCCGTTCAAAAGTTATTAGAGGTTTACATACATCCACACACACATCCACACGTACATACAGACATACAGACACCCTCGTAAAAATAGTCAGAGGAGGTTCCTAAGACCTCAAAACGTTGAGATCCGATGAAAACTCGATTTTCGAAAAACGGGGTGAAACCAATAACTTCCCGATTTAAAAAAAAAATTAATTTTTTTTAGCGGGAAGTTAAAAAAAGCAATAAATGAGAACTGGAGCTGATGATTGTGGAAGGAAATCAAATTTGTTTATTTTTAAAATACTTTTTTCGATTATTGTATTTTCAATCCGAAGATTGATCGATTCTTATAAGAATTGAAGTAAAAACGGTCAAAATTATTAGGAAACAAATATTACCGGCCAATTTTTGCATTTTATCACACTGAAGATGTCAAATTTCGTATTTACTAAACTCATATACAATTTAGATTTTATTTGGCATTGAATCATTTTAAATATTCACACGTTATAATTAAAACCTATTTTTCTACCGTCAAATAAGAATTTTGAATAAAAATATTTGACAGTTGAAAATGAAAAATTGTCAATAGGGACCGAGCTCCAACTGTAGAGGCAGCACTTTGACTGAAGGCCGCGCGCCCTAGTGCGGAAATTAGGAATTAAATGGGCAAAAATTTATTAATAACAAACGTCATAATTAATAAATAATGGAAAAAATAATTACATACGGATTTCAACCGATAAATAATAATAATATTCGTGGTCAAAATGTCTTTCCACGAAACACCAATGGTAGTTAACGGAAAACAATAAAGTTTCACAGGTAAATTTATATACCGCTCTCTGCGAGACTTTTCTGTACAGCCTTTTATACAACATGATTTTATTGATAAAGACAGCGTGAATAATTTTAAAATTTATTTTAATAAAAGGTTAATAAACAATTTATCACATACTATTGGTTAATTTTTTGCCCATAAGTTTACAAATTCTATCACCAGAGGGGCGTGACGGTCTAGAGGCTCGGTCCCTATATCAATTAGATGTTTAATGTTTAGGACGATGTCAAATTGAGTAGCAAATTGTCATTTTGACATTTTTAACTTAAATATTTAGGAATATGTATTGTTACATAAATTGTAAAATTTGTATTGCAAACATTTCTTTTTTTAAATGGTAAATGAGCAGGTGTATTGTGATTTATCATTGTTTGACTATAACTATCACACCCTTGCAATAAAAAGTGACGTTTACAGCCACTATTACAATTTTAAATACTAACCTATATTGTTATTGATATATTTGACAGCTTAAGTGTTTTTGTCAAATGTCAAGATTGTCATTTTCACTTTTTAAACATTGAAATTTAATCAAATATAATAATATCACGTCACATTTCCCTTAAAAAAACAAGTTTTAATTATTGATTGCAAACTAATGTTTTCAGCTTTAATGTTAAATTTCTATTTTCTGACTTTAGTTATTATAGTGTATCAAATCACATTTTGAATGTAACTAGCATTTTTACTAAAATATTTGAAAGTTGGCACTGTATCGCTTAAATATTAAATGGTTATGGTAAATGTTAAACAATCCGCTCTAATATGTAATTACTTATAAAATTTTGTACTTGTACTTGTAAAAATTTATTTTGACATATTTTGTTTTAAATATTCATTTGCTCATAGTTGATAAATATAATAATAAAAAAGAAGGTTTATATTGATAATATTAAAATACGGCACACATTTGGCCAAGGTAAGTAAAGAAAACTCTTTGATTTCAGTCAAGCTTTCGAATTTATTCAATTCTTCTTCAGGACATCTGTGGTGAAGAACAATTTTTATATAATAAAGAAATATTGTTACAAATGTGATGACTTACTAATCGTGAGGTTATAAGAGAAGCGACGAATTCCGTTTGACAACATTACACTAATAAAAAATTTTAAACTTCAGGTACATCACTATTAAAATACATAAAAATATATACATTTACACCATAAAACTTATTATTTTGTTATTTTTAGTATGGAGGTTTGTCTATAAATGATTGAATTTTAATGTGTCTTCAATTTAATTTTTTTTATATGTGTGTTTTTTATATATGTTTTTTATTTTAACACAGTAGGAGAGCAAAACATTTTAATGATTTATTTATTTAGATTTTATTATTATATCAAGTAAAATTCTGTAGTCATGAAATGCGGGATTTTAATTTATAATTTTATTTATTTTATTTAACATAATGCTAATCATAGTAACCAAATTATGGAGTACACACTGTAGATAACACGAAAGAAAAGAAATTCGTACTCAGTATAGTGTGTATAGTTTTTAATCATCGGCTAAGCGCTTTCGGTTTTAACAAACCATCTTCAGAGCCTCCTAAATAATTACATAAGTTAAATACTAGATAAAATTGTATATATAAAAACTTACGTCAATCAGACTTAAACCAACAGGTTCAGAAGGTATATATTAAACTTGATGATATTAATACAGACATTACAAACTTATTAAGATTTGACAAATAACAATTAAATTCAATTTGTTTGAAAATTCTTCTCAAAATTATTATTTAAATAAAAATTAAATTTTTAAAAAACATGTCGTGTTATTTGCTCGGCAGAGAAGGTGTCATGGCGGATCAGCTACAGCGCAAGTACGTTAATGACAAGATGACAACATGAAATTGAAATAAGCGTCGTGGCTGTTCAACCGGACACGTTCTTTTTAAGTACAAGTAAAATTAATTAAATTTAAAGTTTTAACATTTTTTACATTTTAATTAATGAATAATTTCTTGGGTGGTAATCGAATTGAAAATGTTTGTATAAATGTCCTTGAGACTGAGTTAGTGCTCGGCTCCCCCGACGCTGATGCGGAATTCAGTTGTGTTTGGGTTGTGTGAAGTTATAACTAAGTACAAGTAAAATTAATTAAATTTAAAGTTTTAACATTTTTTACATTTTAATTAATGAATAATTTCTTGGGTGGTAATCGAATTGAAAATGTTTGTATAAATTTCCTTGAGACTGAGTTAGTGCTCGGCTCCCCCGACGCTGATGCGGAATCCAGTTGTGTTTGGGTTGTGTGAAGTTATAACTAATTAATTGTATTTTCTGTCGAATCGAAACGACCGAACCTGAGGCCACCTTTACCACGACTTAGACCCATACTAAGCGATGGTTCAGGCGCCCCCCCGTCCATCGTTGCGACACGAAGACTCCTTGAGTAGCCATGCGTACCCCCAAAGCTTATACTAATGTATTATGTAATTTGAAATGGAAAGAAAAGTTCTCAAACAAACAAGAAGTCAACAAATAAGATTTGGAATTTAGAAGTAATAATAAATGTTAAATATGATTAATTTAAAAAAAATGATTAATTTTAATTTTAAAAAAGTTTTAGAACTTAATTTTTACTTTTAAAGTTTTAGAATAGGATTAATTTTAAATGAAGTTAACGTAAGTGTAATGCAAAAACAAATATGTTAACCTCTGGTCGACTTGGGAGGGTTGTTAGACCGAAAACCTATATCCATAATAGGCCTCCGGTTATTAAGGAAGGGTTATTAAGGTTATTAAGGAAGGGTTAAAGGATAAGACAAAGACTGGAAGGGGCGCATCACTTAGACCCATACTAAGCAATGCTAAAAGGAAATAAGAACCAAGAGCCATACTTGGTCCTTATTGTTGGGTGAGGTGAGAAGAGATAAAACTTACACTGAGGGTCTGCAACTTAGAACCACACTAAGCTGCAAACGAAAAAGAGGGGTTGTGTGTGTTCAGGAACCCAGATCCATACTGGGCCTCTGAAGGAAGAGTGGGATGGTATCCAAGATACATACTAGGTTTACCAGGGGAAGGGTAAAAAAGGAAGGTTTAGGGGAGGTGGTAAACAAAGAACATTGAGAAAGACACCATTTATCGCCTCTTACGATACAGTGGAGTGCTGGAGAACCTATTCTTGTACCGGGTTCAATTTGATCTTTAAACGAAAACAAACAAGGTTCTTCGTACTCATACTGCTTGTGAAATTTAATTTGTAGGTATCCTGTTTTGTACTGTATATATTAATTTACGATGTAGATTTTACTATATGTGTATGTTTTTAATTTATATTTAATTTGGTTTAAATTTTAAAATTTTACCCACAAATCACTGCCTCTAATATATAAATACAAATATCTTACCTAATTTCTGTCTTTCAAATTCCTTGTCATTTCTCTCGGTATTTGTCTTCGTATGGCTATTTTCTGGTTCTTAGTGTTTTCACGTTCTTCTTTGTTTTCAGGTCTTTCGAGTTTTCTGTTTCTTCTAGCCTTCACGTTCGTTAAACCCCACGTTGGGCGCCAATTATTATGGTACGTCTACTGTTCCGTCTTGGATTTTAATTGTAAAGAATCGTGCCTGTAGTAAACGGCAGCCCGTCATGTTTATAACTTTTAAACGCCGCACTTTTAGGTTTTTTATGGTTAATATTCGTGTTCAGCCCACTGGAAAGTATGAAATGAACCCTTAATTTTGCGATAGCCTTAAAGTGTCACGGAAAGTATTGGCAGCTCCTGAACTAAAGTTTGACAATTTGGCGATTTCTTTCCGGAAAATGTGAAACACTCACATAGCTTGGTACGAATGTAGGTCAACTTAATTTACATATTTAACCATTATAAGCATCTTGAATTTGTTTTCTAACTATTTTATTTTTCGTTTAGTGATGTACTTGTGCGAAGTAAACGGATAAAATTACAACCTAATTATGTACCGGTGCAATCAAGATACTGTAACGGGATAAATGAATAAAGAAAGGACATTTACTTGAAGGACTGTTTTTAGCTTATTCTAGAAATCCCTAGGTATACTGACTAGATTAAATCATTTTTCTAGCAAATTCTAGATTGTGTATTTGTTCTATATAAGGGGATGTATGCGGGCAGTTAATCCTGTTTTCTAAAGGACATTTAGTTATTTGGTGTACATATAAAATTGTAAATAAATACTTTTTACAGTGTCATTAAACAGAAGTTAGAGCAAACTCCTTGCTTACAATTAATAAAAACACGTTACTATATGCAGTCTGATTAGTTGACAGTTATTCAAAATTGATTAAATGCATTTGTGCACTTAGCAAATCGCAAAATCCTATTCTTTGTAACATCCAATTACATCCACCAATCTAATCAACCTTAAAATGCACAACATCTAAATAATGAAAATCTCATTTCTAATCATGATCTAATCAATGTTTAGAATTTAGAAACTACGTATAAGTGAGCCAGCTTCGAGAAAACTAGGTTTACTGTAATATTCTAATTGAACTGGATTTTCTTTGCACAATGATTAGGTGTAGGTTTTTACAGGATAAGCTTACTTAAACTAAATTAAAGCTATCCAAAAAGTAATAGGCCACAATGGCGTTTGTCATTTCATGAGTAGGACAAGAACGAGTCGTGGATTCAGTTTGACGTGAAGAGTTGTTAATTTTGAGTTCAGTTAAGAACAGTCGTTTAAAAAAATAAAAGAAACAGTAAAAAAAGTTAATAAGGGTGCCACCTTTTTTGAAACAAGGCAAAACTTAAATTTATAAAGTATATCTTTATAACAGTCTAATATAGAAAAAATATATATAGTTAAGTTCTAAGTAAACAAAATGATATTTTAGTTAAGAAGAAACAAAAAATTCTTTTGTAAACAATATTTAAGAGCTACCATGCAGTAGTTTCCAAGTAAACTAATGAATGAATCTATGAATATACTTATCTGAATTCTTTTAATTTAACGTTTGCAAAGGTTGTTTTGTTTTTAGGTGTTAAACTGGACCAAGTCTAATAACGTAAATACTTATAAAAATGTTTTTTTCTCAAACAAGAAAAATCTAAACCAATTAATGTTTACTTTTAATCGTTGTTAAAAACGCAGCACTGTGTTTTATAATTATGGCTAGTAACATTTTCATACATTGATTTTATACGCATATAAAGACTGCTGAGAGTTAGGTAATATACTTAGATCTATGTCAGACAATTTGATATCTAAATTTTAGCGGTTAAAAAAATATCATAGTGTAACGGGATAATCAAATAAGAAAAGGACCATTACTTAAAAGACTGTTTTTAGGTTATGTATCTTAGAATCTTCTAGATGTAGTTATTAGGTTAGATCATTTCTCGTAAAGAATAGAATATTCGTTTGTTCTATATATGGAGGGTTCTATATAAGGGAATGTATGATTACTTAAGGGGAGTTTAAATAGTTCATTGTTATTATAAAACTGTTTAGACGTTATCCTGCAGAGTTCTTGTGTATCTGTAACGATTTTGTTAAATTGTGTTAACGTCCACATAAGTGTTTTAATAGATTACAGAATGTTTCTTATCGATGTTAAACCAAAAATTTACCAGTTGACTAACAATTAAAAATCCGTAACCATACCTAGCTTGTTGTTGCTAAAAAAGAAACTACAGTATATATATACCTAAATTTATAAAAACAAAAACAAAAAATAATACTTTTTACTCCAATATACTTTTGCCAATACAAAAAACTCCCTAGTAATTCCTTAACAAAAATTCTAACCACTTAAAATCTTAACTGAAAATTGGTGCACTGTTAACCTTGCTTACCAAGGTTATCAAGCTGCGATATGTCTATGATATGTCCTAGAGTTAGGAATTCTAACCAGGACAAATCCAGGTTGTGTATCTGGATTATTCTGACAGGATGGTACTAGATAGATTTTGTATCACTTTTTGAAGTAAAACTTCTTTAGGCGCGACTAGGGGTAACTCAGTAATTCTAACGGACGTGACGTCATTCTAATGTAACGAAAACAAAACCTGATACAAAATACCTAACACGATTCCGCCTACTATATTAAATAAAAGTTAAATCTGTAATTGTATGAATTAACAGCTTGTCAACCAAAATACATTGGTGGTGAATAGTTTAAATTTGTGTATAAAGTGTTTGTTTTAAATATGAATAAACAAAGTGGATTTATTAATGAAGAAAGTGATGAAAAAATATTGAATGAAAATGAGTGAGTTCTCTATATGCATACATTTTATTTTTGGTGTGTAATTACACTATTTATACCTAATTATTTATACCTAGCTATTTTCGTTTTATAGACTTAAAGAGCTAAAAAGAAAAAGAAATTGTGAACGTCAAAGGGCATATTATCAGCGCCAGAAAGATTTGAAGAAAAATGAAAATGAAAAAAAATGAAAATGTGTGAGTACTCTATATACAGTGAAATTAATGAATTTTAGATAAATTACAAAAGAAAATAGTTGTTACTTGAATAAAATGGCAGATGCTCAAGAACATTTTACTCTTTCATCAATAAATAATAAAAGAAAAAATCAAAAACCTGATAATGATTTGACCTGTAAAAAACGTAAGTAGTGTTAATTTTTATGATTGTTAAACTAGTTTTCTTTCAACATTTTTTGTAAAACATGTCAAATCTCTTTTGTTAAATAATATTCTAAGAGAAATTTTTTTGTAAAGTATATAGAAAATATAATATAATTGAATTGTGATTTAATATTTATTTTGCGATACGTAGATACGTTAATTAAGTTTTACTTTAATCGCGCGTAAAGGTTACACGCACACACTTTTTTTTTTATTATTTTGTATAAGTCTCTCAAAAACGCTCCGTTATTCGTGTATATTGTAACGTTCGTTTTTGAGTATATCCTCCTCACTATATTTTTATTTATTTCAATTGTATCGCGCCGGTGTGGAAGGTTTGTTCGCGTCGATTTGGTAGGAGAAAGTTTGTTACTTCGTTAGCAAATTATTTCAATTCTTTCATTTTATCTTCGATTCTTAATATATTCAGAATTATTTTCTGATTTCCTTGGCCCTTTGTAAGTACATTTTTGTTTCTGTGTAAATTTTCATTAGCATTAAATTATCCAAATTGCGGTGAATTTATTATTTTAAAAATTTTACTAACACTTAATATCAAATATATTGCTATTGTGACAAGTCAGTTTTTTGTGGTTATAAAATATATAAGCATGAAATGTAATTAATTTTTCTCGAAATTTGGACAACCAGTTAGCGAATGTATTTGATAGTAAATTACTTAAAGGTTGGAGTTTTGATTATAATTTTATTATTAGGGTTATTGCCAAATCAAAGAAGGGCCCTATTAAGGATTATCTTAAAAACAGAAAAGATTAGCTGACTACCGACAGCCATTTTGTTCCTAAGAAGTCGACACAAGGTGAAACCATTCCCGGGTTTGGACACCAAAGAAGTTTCCTTGAAAGAAAAGTCACTTTCATTCACGTTTGGATTTAGAGCAGTTCCGATCCACAATAAATCAACTCCAACAGGAAGAATCCAAATAAACTAAAGATAAGAGATTAAATTAATTTTTTTTTAATTTTCACATAACTTTGATAGATTAAATAAATCAACTTAAAACTGATTTGATCGTTTTTTATTTGTTTGTCTGTACTTCGCGCCCTAAATTAATGTTTGGGGAGAATTGGTAAAGACTCAGAAGGAAGCCACGATTCCAGGAGCTAGCCTAGGGTAATTTAAGGGTTACAATATACATATAAATATTTAAAAGAGTACACCGTTCATAATTGCTGCAAACCCAATAAATTATAAAAGGGGAAAATTATTGGGCATGTACGCAAAAAGGATCAATAAGGCCTTATTGATCCTTTTTGCGTACATGCCCAATAATTTTCCCCTTTTGTTTATATTAATACGCGTTTTCTTGGCACTTTGTTTATATATATATATATATATATATATATATATATATATATATATATATATATATACTGTTCATTCTACCATCCGTGAAACACTACATCATAACATAGTACACCTCTACGGGGAGGAGACCTTCAGAACAACAAAACGCTTCGAAACACTAAGGTCCAAAATCACAACATTATGTTGCGACATAACATTTCTAATAAGATGTCGCGACAACAACGTTCTGCCTACGTGTACCAAATTGACTTACCATTTAAGGACAAAAAGAGCAGAAAATATCCTAAGAAACACGAGCAAATCGCTTCTAAGAGAACAAATTCGAGAAAAACGGAGACAAGTTGCCCAAACAGAAAAAGCAGCCTACGATCTACATCTGCAACTGAGCAAAGAAATTCACCCGTTACTCTGGCAAAAAGTAGATGAGTTATCAACCTGGAGGACGGAAACAGACTTCAAGAACAGAACCGACAAACAGAAAAATAAATTTGCCCGACTTCTGAGAAAAACCGAACCAAAAGTAGAGCCACTCGATATCAATAAAGTGGTTAAAAACCTCTCTGACTACCAACTCTCAGAGGAAGAGAAACACATCCTTAGCAAGGGTTTTAACTTTGCAGTGACACCGAAGACGATTCCAACAGAGGACATAATCGCGAACATCGAAGCAGCCCTAGACCAAAAGCCGGACGATGAGGCTGAAATAATACGTCAAGACGTAGCACGTATTCTCAGGACCAGCAAACCACCAAAACAAAACATAAAACCGTCCGAAATGAGAGCCCTCAACAATCTAAAGGCAAACAAAGACATCACTATATTGAAAGCAGACAAGGGAAATGTCACAGTGGTGATGAATACGGAAGAATATAGAACAAAAATGGCAGACATACTCCAAGACGACACATATAAAAAAGTCACAAGAGATCCAACAACATACCTTGAGAAGACAACAAAAGATAAAATCAAAGCCGCCAAGCTTGGGGCAGAAATCGAGGCTCGCATAATTCCTCGGGAAAAAGCTAGCAGATGCCCTAAACTATACGGGTTGCCAAAAATTCACAAGGAGGGAGTGCCATTAAGACCAATCGTTAGCGCTATAGACTCACCAACTCAACAACTCGAGAAATATCTTGCAGAGATCATGCAGCCAACCAGCGAAGAAGCAGATTCCTACGTCAAGAACTCAGAACACCTGACAAATATAATTAAAAACCTTAAACTGCACAAAGATGACCTCCTAGCTAGCCTAGATATAAAGTCACTTTACCCAAGCGTACCAATTGACGAGGCTCTAGACCAAATAGCTACAAATGAAGATTTCCCAAGACACATTATCGAACTTGCAAGACACTGTCTGAAGAATACGTATTTCTCGTATGAGAACAACTTGTATAGACAAACAGAAGGCGCCCCCATGGGATCCTCACTATCACCAGTAATTGCCAATCTCTACATGAAGTATTTCGAAACCAATGCACTAAGTAATGCTAAAATGAAGCCGACTTTTTGGAAACGCTACGTGGACGACATCTTTATCATATGGCCTCATGGAAGACCCAATCTTGACAATTTCCTCGATGAACTAAACAACATCCACCACCGAATACAGTTCACGTTAGAAGTTGAAGAGAATGGCCAATTGCCTTTTCTTGACCTACTTATTACAAGAAACAATGACCTCACAATTGATTACACGGTATACAGGAAACCTACACACACTAATAGATATCTGAATGCTAGATCTCATCATCACCCTTCCCAATTGCAATCGGTAGCCAGTACACTGATATCCAGATCTATACGCCTAACAAAAACAACGAACCGACAAGAAGAACTTCATAACATCACAACCGCCCTAAGACAAAACGGATACCATGAACACACAATCAAAAAAGCACAAAAACAAGCCACGAGACCAACAACAAATAAGGAAGAATACGACATGTCCAAACCAAAAACTAAACTGCCATATATAAAAGGCGTAACAGACGTGATTGGAAGGATTCTAAGAAGGCATGACATTTCCACAATCTACAAGCCGCAGACTACCTTACACAAAATAATAGGCAATCCAAAAGACAAAATACCTTTAGAAAACCAAGGCGTATACAGCATCCCGTGCAGTAACTGCGACAAAGAATACATCGGACAAACAAATAGAAGAATCTCAGCCAGAGTACAGGAACACCAGAACAACATCAGAAATAAGCAAACGACATCAGCCCTTTTTCAACACCACCAGGAAACGGGCCACACAATAAACTTCCCAGAAACAAAACAGATTGCACCTATCAAACACTACAGAACCCGCATAGTTAGAGAAGCCCTCGAAATAGAGAGAACCAACAGCCTCAACAAAAGAGACGATGCACAAAACATCTCCAACACTTGGAAAAGTCTCCTCAAAAGACAATCCAATCCAATTACCCAAGAAGAACAAAAATCCTTGGAGAATACTCAGACACGGGCAGAACCAATAAGAAACACAAACGCAACAAGGACAGCCGTACCCATCCAGGCCCAAATACAGTCAGGAAATAATCGGCGCGGTCAACGACCTCGGGTGGAGGAAACGTCAACACCTGAACCGCACCGCCCACCAATCACAGAACAGCGATATAACCTGCGCCGCCGCCGACGCGTATAAAAGCAGCAACACAGGACCACGCAGCTCATTCCAAGTTGAGCAGCCGCAAAGGAAGCATCACTTGAAAATGCCAGCTGAGATGTTGGCGAAACGTCGTGAAGACACAAACAACCAACGGATTGAAACCCGGAACACCACTACTGTTCATTCTACCATCCGTGAAACACTACATCATAACATATATATATATATATATATATATATATATATATATAATTAAAAAAACAGGAATAGTAAGAAAAAGATAAACGACTAGTAAAAATTGAATAAAACAATCAAATTGGAAAATAAAATAGGAAAGCAAAAAAAAAGACAAACATACAATATACGGAAAAATTTTGATATACCTGGACCGGGCCTACAGATGTATGGATATAAACACATTATCTTGAGCCACGCTATGTTGCCACTTTTTTTTGAGATAAAAGATATTGTATTGCTTAACCAGTTTTTACAAGGTCGTCTTGTAGATACATACTTTTCTACTTGAAACGTGGGTATCGAAGGTGTGAATGAAAAAAAAAAAGTTACTGTTCAGTTAAATAGATTCAATTATTTTTTCTCTATAAAAACATTGTTTCTATATAAGTAGTTGATTCACGCTAAAGAATTTGCGTGTATAGTTAGCGTTTCAGTGTTATTTGTATTAAATTCCAGAACTTAGTTAGCTAAAAGCAAACAAATATACTTCTGTTTCCGGAAATAAATTATGACAATCCGGAATTAATCCGTCCAGTTCTGTCTATGCTAGCCTTCTAAGAATTGCTGGAGGTTCTAATTTATCTTTTTAATAAAATGTCAGCGCGAAGTGGAGTATCATGGAACTATCAAGTTACGTTATTATATTCTATCTTAATTGATGTTTGTATGGGCGTTACATCCGAAATGAATTAACTACGTAACTATAACGAAATGATATAAGGTGACGTTTTAATAATGTTTTCCACTTTTACTTATTTGTTTGTTATCAAATAATGAAATGTTATAAATATTGACAGTCCTAAGAAAAATGTAGTTTATCACATTTATTTTTATCATATTTCTAATATCTATATATAGATATATATATATATATATATATATATATATATATATATATATATATATATATATATATATATATATATATATATATATATATATATATATATATATATATATATAAAGGTGTGTTTTTATGTATGAAATCGATGAACTCAAAAACTACTAGACCGATTATTATGAAAATTGGTATATATATATATATATATATATATATGTATTTTTCCACGGAGAAGGTTTATATGGTATGCCCATTGATGCCACTTGCCACCAGGTGGCGCTGCAAAGTAGCAACTTCTGCCCCGTTCAACCGATTGTCATGAAATATGTATATGTATTTTACCACGGAGAAGATTTATATGATATGCTCATTGATGCCACTCGCCACCAGGTGGCTCTGTAGAGTAGCAACTTCTGCCCCGTTCAACCGATTGTCATGTAAATTGGTATGTATATGTATTTTTCCACGGAAAAGGTTTGTATAATATGCTTATTGATGCCACTTGCCACCAGGTGACGCTGCAGAGTAGCAACTTCTGCCCCGTTCAACCGATTGTCATGAAAATCAGTATGCTGATCTATTTTTTATGGGTAAGATGAATATGATATTCGTATTAATGGAATTTACCACCAGATGGCGCTTCCATATATCAAATTCAATACTGATGAATAGATATCTATACGAATTCGTTTAAATATAAGTTTGAAAAATATATTTTTGGTGCGATAAGTAAAACAAAACTAAACTTTCTTTTCTTCTCCATCTCTTCTTCTCTTTAATTTTTCTTAAATTTATTTTAGTTGGTGGCGTAGCAACGCGCGCCGGTTACAGCTAGTCTGATCTATAAGTACTTAACTTAAATTTTCTTTTTCCCTTATAAAACACTTTTAAAATTAGTTTATATTATTTATATAGTCCATTTCACCGATTTTGGCCGATGACAGAAATCATACTCGAAGTAAATTTAGAGTTACATCTCTCTCAGATACAGGCAAGTTAGAAATTTAAATGAGGACGTTTGTTTTTTAATACAACACTTACGTAACTGCATCTTGTTTCACCGGTAGATAAAAAGTATTCAATACGGAAGTGTTGACTTAATTCACATTCCTAGTAACCGTCATGTACGGCTCGTTGTTGAAGGGTTGAATTTAATAATTATTAATGTCATATTGTTGTAGATGTCAAACCACACTGATAGTTTCAGAAACTTACGACCTAATTTAGAAAAAAAACTCTCCGCCACTGGTAACTTGGATGACAGTTTAATCTTATTTCAGTGGTTTCTAATATCAAATCGGCCAAAAACGATGAAATGGACTGTATTAGTTATTTTATCTACAGATCTTTTCAACAATCAAAAATTGTTCAGAGACCTCAAAAATCCTGAATAACAAGTTTCAACTTATTTTGTAACAAATTTTCATAAAATTCCAAAAGAATACACCAGATACTTCTGAGACTTTCGATATTATGATATTCGTATTCAGCGACCCCAAAAAACCTTCTAGTACCAAGTGCACACTAATTTTGTATCGAACTTGTATAAAATTCCTGGAGAAAAGATCCGACCTGAGTAACAGGTGCCTCGGAGCCCTTCGGCACAATGATATTCGTGCTTAGCAACCCCAAAAACCCCCGAGTACCAAGTGTGTGCTGATTTTGTATTGAATTTACAAAATACTCTAGGAGAAGAGAAAAAAATTGCACCCATTTCCAGCCATATGTACTGACTTGTAATTTTTCTATCTATTGTCTGTTCAAAATGTACTTTTCTTGGAGTCCGACGGTAATTGTTATATATAACCCTTTTAAACAGAGAGAACTAAGTTCTATATAAAAACATTGTTTCAGGAAGAATTTCCTTAATGAGCTTTCTCACAAACGTTCGTAACGGCGCTCTAACATTACCTTAATGGTAACACTATCCTGAAACAGCCATTAAATGTTATAGCAAGCTATAGACAAAGTAAAAATATTTTTACTCACTAAAAATTGTATGTAAAGAAATATTTCAAATCTTAGTTCAACGAGTACAAATATGTAAAAAAATTTACACCAAAACTTTATTTTACCATACCAAAATTCATTAAATAAACGAAAAAAGTCTGCTTATTACCTATTATGCTAACTTTTATTCTGCTCTGAGATATGGAGTTATATTCTGGGGAGGGGTAGTCAGAGCATCGGAGGTGTTTGTCATTCAAAAAAGAGTGCTACGCATTTTTCTGGGAATGAAAGCAAGAGACTCCTGCAGGGGAAAATTTAGGGATTTAAATACTCTGACATTTCCAGGTGTATATGTATTCGAGTGCATCATGTTTCTCTTCAAAAACTTTCCGCTTTTCAGTTACCTACTACCTTCCCATGAGCATAATACAAGAACAACAAACCTGAATGTTACAATCCATAGGCTTTCTCTACCACAGCGTAGCGCCATGTATGCGTGTGTAAGTTTTTATAATAAATTGCCGCCATCAATACAGCAGGAGAAATCTTCAAAAATTTTTAAAAAGAAGGCTTTTCAGTATATTATGCAAATTGAGCCATATTCAGTAGCCAAATATCTGGCCCCTTGACTCTTTAAGAGATTTAGTCTTTCTGTGTTCTAAAAGTTAAGAAAAAGAAAACATTGTTAAAGTGTCATGCTTTTATATTTTTAATAATTAAGATTTTATTGTATTTGTATTTGTAGTTGATCTATTTTATTGTATTTATTGTATTTGTATTTGACGTTATTTGCTCAATTATACTAAAAGTTTATGCAAATAAAAATATACTAAACTAAACTAAAAAAACAACATAAGTTTTGGAATACTGACCAGAATATTAAATTTGTTTCCTTTTAACACATATTATTATGCAATAAAAAACTAATGACAAGAATCTTGGTTAGTAAAATGGTTTACTTTTTTTAATGTCTAATATAAACATTTGCAAACTATTTTACAAGAATTACGTTCATTGTATTTTAAACATTCTAGTAATTTTGTATTAGGTCGGTACGGAATAATTTTTGGCCACAAATTTTTTAAAGTAATTAAACCCTAAAAAGGTTAATTTATCAATACATTCACACTTTATTAGTATTATTCCTTTATTAAAGTAGTTTATTTTTTTTAACATTTTTAATTTACAACGTATGATTTAATGATAATATTAATTATTATAATGTTAGTAATTAAATAATAAACATATATGAAATTTCATTAACGCACATATAGTAATAATGCGCGTAGTCACTTGTTGAAATTCATAAAGTGCCACAAGCAGTTTTTGGTATTTGTAAACACTACAGGAGAAATTGGGGACAGTATTAGGCTGGGATAATTATTTTAACCAAAGTAAAAACATACAAAAATATCATCAATTTTTTTTTTAAAAACCGGCCAGAAATTAATACTTTCCGATTTATTTTTAGGTCAGAAAATCATATTTTGTCGGAGAATGCCAGAAAATAAAAATGAGTCCGGTAAAAGCTTTTATTTCATCCTGTCCAGTAAATACACTTCCCTATAATCAATTTGGCGCTGGTAAGTACAACATTACAGTATTAGGTACTGTGATGTGTTGCCTAGCAACACTGCTCTGTTTGCTTAAGGGAAGACAATTACTTTTAATTTTTAACATTTAAAAATACTATAGGTAATGACTATAAAATAAAAATAAAATAATTAATTACTTACTTTTACATCCATATTTAAAAAGAAGTCAATGTTATTCAATTTTATATTAACACTTAAATCTTAAAATAAAAAAATTATTTGACAGTGACAGATGGATTTCAAGGGAATTTGACCTAACTAATCAAGTTACGAACTATTTTTAGTCAATTTACGACTACTGTTAAAATTTTTATGAATTTATTAATTTATAAAAACAGGATGAAATAAAATATAATACGATACATGGTCGTTAGGTGTTATTAAAGTACTCGTTTTTATTTCCGGACTTGGCTCCTACGCCGCCTCGTCCGTAAACTAACTCGTACTGTAATAAGTCACCTACCGACCTTTTAACGTATAATACTATTACCGGTCTTATTTCTATTTACTTTCCGGCCTATCTTTAATGAAAAAACAATAAAATAGTTAGTCTAAGATAGCGGTCAATTGGTTTCTATGGTAACCGAGTTTTGTATATATTTAAAACTATAAATAACTTGACATATTTTGACGTTTAGTTGAAAACGTAAAATTTATTATAAAATGGATATTTAAAATGATGCATTTGATTGTGAATTAATGGAAGATAAAATTATACCGGATGAAATTGTTAAGGCGGCCACTCAAGCAAGGTTTGTTAAAAAAAATGTTAAAATTAGTTCATAAAGAGTTTTTGTTATAAAAATGGAAGCTGAATAATATAAAGATTATGGTACAACAATGCCCGTTTTAAAAAAAATATTGTACGTAATACGTCCCAAAAGTGCTTTTACTGGACTCGCAGGCTTGCAGGGCTCGCCTATGGCTCGCCCTGCAATTTGCCCACTCTTCCAGTAAAAGACCACTTTCGGGACTTGTTACGTAAACTTCTATTACATTAATATGTAAAGTTACTCGTTTTGCCCTTTACTAGATAATCCCTGTAACTTTCTTATAAAAGCCAACGTCTTGCAGATGGAAAGCTTTTTGTTTTCTTTGGTATTGGTTTTCTATCACCGGCTTACTGTTTTGATTAATATTAGTCTCGGGCTTATAAAAGTGAAACAAAGTTTCATCTACAGTATTAATTTGCAACAAAAAGTCTGATGTATTTGATTCGTAGAGTCAAACATTGTTAAAAATACCTTTATGCGCTGCAGTGTTTAATCGGAAGATAAAAAACGCGGTAGTTATAGTGATCATAACTGTCTAATCCTTAAAAATTTTAGAAGGATGTGATAAACAGCAATTTTGATCGACGATCATTCAAAATCGCATCACAAGCCAATAACAATATCAGTTGCGCGATTGGGGTTTATGGTATATTAAGTACGGAGAACGGTAAGGGTTTTATACCGATCGAAGACAATTGTTTGGAGGAGGAGCGGAAAAAGTTCTCGAATAGAAAGGAAGCGGATCAACCTTGAAATTAGTAAAAAATATTTATTTACTATATAAAAGAAGACTAAAACTAGATTTATAAAATAAACCGCTAGTAAAAGATTAGATTTAATTCTACTTGGTTTTAGAGATCGTGGTGAATGACATAATGGGTATATTTTAATATTTGGCAAATTGTGAAACTAAAGAGTAGAGATGTGTTTATCTATTAGAGCCAATTAATAATTTTATTATTACCTATTTATACACATTTGTCTTATGTATAAAATAAATGTTGTTATGAAAATAAAACAGAAACTGTAAATGTATAAGTCAATTGTGTTATCTACTTGTCAAATAACACCTACATATTATACATATATAGAAATACAGTATATTTGGATAAGTGCAGGTAATTCGGGAAAACTGTGTTATCTTATTTTATAAGAACGCTATCTGTGCTTTGTGGTTACAAACATGACTGCACTTAAAGTGCGAAATACCAAAAATAGCCCATCATCTTAATATTCCTGGTGCAAGGCTCGAAACAACAAATTGTCAATATAAAAAAGTTTTTCGGTAAGAATAAAATCCTTTCTAATCGATTATTGCAATTTAAAAACTCAGGGTGATTTAAGTCAAAAATTTTGTACAGAATTTGAATAAATGAATATAATTTTAAGAATTATTTCAATTTACATGCATCTTAAGTTATGTTACCAAAAGCATGAAAGCATGTCCCACTGCTGCAATGGAAGTAATTCTACATATCTCGCCACTTCACATTCAAGTAAAACGTGTAAAGTAGAAAACAATAACAATAACTTTGTAAGAAAATCCACTTCAAAACAGGGTAGTATCTGTAGAGGACATAGACACCATATTGGAGCTAAGCCAAAATGCCATAAAATGGTATACGGATAGCTCTACGTCAGAGATAATGGAACTGTAACAGGGCTTTTTGGAGCTACAGCAAAATGCTCAGAAAGCATGGGTGCATAATTAAGCATCTTCCAAACGAAAATACTTGCCTTTGAAAGATGTGTAGAATTTTATATTAAAAGGAAGTATCGTAAAAAAAGTTTGTAATTATGTCAGATAGTCAAGCAGCCATCAAAGCTCTTAACTCGCACACAATCAGTTCCAAGATAGGAATGCCTAGGCAAACTAAATAAACTAGGATAAAATAACACTGTTACCTTCTTATGGGGTCCAGAACACATAGGAATAGAATGATACGAAACAGCAGATAATCTGGCAGAATAAGGAGCTGAAACCTCATATTTGGGACCAGAATCACCTTGTGAAAGATATTAACCGGACACTGCCGATTAAGAAGACACATAAAGAAACTAGGATTGGTGGATGAAACCTAAATACACATACTCTCAGAATGCATTGCATTACGTAATTCTAGGGTCAGACACCTAGGGTCATACGAAATAGAGGAGAAAGACCTATCTAACTTAAAGCCCAACGATATCCTAAACTTTGTAAAAAAGATATGACTCAAAGAGCTGCTGTAAGTCTAAGGAAAGATAAGAATTATAGCAGGATACAATAGATCTTATAGGTCGCAGGTGTATCTGTTACCCCTAATTTGCTTATACATACATATAACATTTGTTATGTTTTGTTGTTTAGATAATTGAATTGCGATAATTTTCTTACACGGTAGTGCATTTTTTATATTGCTAACCTGTTTTACTTTTTTGTATCCCCAAAAACAAAACGGTATTCCGATTATACTTTACTTCCTACACTTATAATTTGGTATGTAAAGACGTATGAAAGATGATTCAGATCGAAATTTGATAACAATCGGTTCAAAACCCATCTGTAATAAAAACACAATGATCCAGAAGTAATTTTCTATTTTCGTTTTATAATAATTATAATAAATTTTTTAGAATCGCTAACAATGTCAATTAAAAACAATGCTAAAGGAAATATTAACAAAGTATCTACTATCCAATTCTGTTTACCAACATCAGCATTTTCTTTAATTAAATTGAAAAGCAAATAAAATTTTCATGAATGCTAAAACGAACATAATTTCCGTTTATTTAACTACTATCGGCAAGATAAATGAGTTTGAAACTCTAAAATAATCGCTTCTTTTCATTGTCGTCCATAAAAGATGGTTGTAGGGAAAATGGACCTAAATTAATTTTAAATTAGTCTTAAAAATAAATAGCAAAACTAGCAATAAAAATTAGTTTTATAATATTATGTAGGTAAGATAAGGTTTGGTAGTTTTTGTGTTTTTGTCAATAACACTACTTTGTTGCAACACTAGGATACAATTAATTAAAAAAGAATTAAATATTACTGACCGCTTGGTACATCGTTGACAATACAGTCAAAATAAGAACTGTCCGTCGCCGTTGCAACATGTTCATTCAATACAGGTACAGTTCCTATTCTGGTGGACACCTTAATGATACAGGAAGTAGCTATAACAGGTGAAAGTTGTCAATTTTTATTGGAAATTAACGTCACCAATAATATGGATGAAATTTTTTCAAGTCAAAGGTATTGTTACTAATACAATTCGAAATCCTGACGAGTTGACACCTAAGTGGATACAAAGTAGGTAGCGGACAAGAGTAGGTATCTAAAGGAGGCCAAAATTTAAAATAAGCAAACATATTCTAATTTTTTGATGAATTACTATTTGACAGTTCATGATAAAAAGATATGGTTTGAGTAAGGAGGGTAAAGAGAAGGAGAACTTTTTGAATGTATTAAAAAATGTCCATCGGAAGGGAACAAATTATGGTGGTGCCATAGTAGCAAGTAGAAAGAATATAAAAACAGTGCCATTAATAATAAGTCGTTATTTCAGTATTTTTACTAAATTACATTTGACTACGTACGTAGTTAATATTTTAAATGCTGCATACGTCTAAACTACACAAGTCACGAAAACTATTGACTTTTTTCAACTCATTACAGTTCACTCTGTCTACAACCGCTAAATTCATATCATTACCATTACCAACAATAGCGCCATTTCGGTGAATTTTCGAATTATAATTTGTTGTTCACAGTTGGATATTTTTTCAACTTGTCCCCATTACAAAACGGTTCTCCTTCCTTCTACCCTTCATAGTTTGGAGATTCGTTGTTTGAGTCGCTAAAACATATAACAGAAAAGAATTTATTTCATCCGGTCCAGTAAATAAACGTTCCTATAATCAATTTGGCGCCGGCAAGTAAAACATTACGGTATCATGTACTGTAATGTGTTGCCTAGCAACTCTGCTCTGAGTGCTTAAGGGAAGACAATTACTTTTAATTTTTGACATTTAAAAACATTATAATGACTATAAATAAAAAATAAAATAATTAATTAGGTAGGTACTTACTTTTTATTCTATTTGCTTTATTTTATGTTAAAACACGAATTAACAATTAATACAAAATTTTTAAAATATTTAACAAAAACTGACAGTTAAGGTAATTTAACGTAACAGTATTCGTTTTTATTTCCAGATTCGGCTCCTACGTCGCCTCGTCCGTAAACTAACTCGTACTGTAATAAGTCACCTACCGACCTTGTAACGTATAATACTATTATTTTAAAAGCTTTTTGTGATGAAATTTTGTAACTTGATAATATTGAAGAATATACAAAAAGCATAACACAATTTTAAGAAATTCCAAAGCTAAATACTAAATAGATCCATTTTTTAAACCTTAAAACGATAATAAATACGAATTAAGTATTCTATATGCTTTACAGTAAATTGCCATACGCTTATAGACGTAAACTTTTGTTTGTTTCAGTTGTTTTATAAAAAAGAAAATTTTGATGTGTGTAGAAAATGATTTAAATGATATAAATGGTATGTGGTTAGTATAAGGTGTAAACTAAACTGTGTTAAATTGTCAAGAAGAAAAAGCTTTCAAAATAGATGAGTGCCATTTTTTTGATTAATGGTAAAGATTGGTGACAATGAAACTTTGGTTTTAATTTTTGTCAGCACTCCTTAAATGCTATTTTTTTAATTATTTAGAGTATGAGCTATGATTACGTAGTCAGAGCAATAAAAATAATATAAATACACTGATATATAAACTGGTTTGCAATTCATGAAAATTAAAGGAAAAAGGGGTACATTTCTGCTAAATTATGACAAGGCATGGTGGCTAAGAGCAAAAAACATTAGTATATTATAAAAACGCTTTAAAAGTAGGCTAATACCAACTTTATACCTTTCAAGCGATTTTATAGCTGTTCCGGCAGACTTTGTACCGCATAACACTGTCATGTCTTTTTTCCATTTTTCATTTTTTCAAATTTTTACCATTTTGCTTTTTTTTGTTTTCAATGATTTTTTTATATTAGATATTTCATATAAGATATCCACTGCACTACCGTACGGTGGCTTTATAGCACTTAATTCAGTAAGAAATTCTCGTTTAAATATATGAGATATTAACTGCGCCACCTTACGGTGGCGTCCTAGTTATTTTAAAATTGTAATATCTTCTAAGATGTTCATTGAAATTAAGTGATGTCAAAGACAATTTTGTTCACAATTAAATACTATTAATCAACACCACATTTATTTGGATAAAGATTAATATTATAACGTTGATACAACTCTTAACAAATAATGCATTTCGACCAAATTTGATTACCATAAAAACGGTTCTAGTGAGTTAATCTTAAAAGATAGATATATACTGTCCCGGACATTTTTTTAGATCATTATAAGAGGAATAATTCCTTCATACATATATTTTTGGTATCTTGAACCGTTTTCGCAGCGCACGCAATGAAAGCCCTCAAGGATCAATAATTTTCTCCGTTTTTTTCACATTTTTCATTACTTCTTCGCTCCTAATAGTTGGATCGTGATGTTATATAGCCTAAAGCCTTCCTCGATAAATGGTCTATTCAACACAAAAATAATTTTTCAATTCGAATCAGTAGTTCCTGAAATTAGCACGTTCAAACAAACAAACCAACTCTTCAGCTTTATAATATTAGTATAGATTAAAAAAATAAAAACTAGAATTTTTTTTTACAAAAGATTTTGTGTAAATTAAATAAAAAAGATGTCTTAAGTTTATCTGATTTTATAACTTTTATCTAATCTGGCAGTTTTTAACTTTATATAGATTTATAGAATAAATTATAATTATTATATAATTTAATATTTATCTGCGACTAAACGCCTATGATTTATTTCTTAGAAATTAATTACAGAAATGTAAGACTAAAACACGACGACATTTCTACTAGAAAAAGTGTCTTTATTAATAAGACATAGGTATTGAGACACATCTGTTCTAATTAAATTTATCAAAACTGAATTTCTTTCAATTTACTTTATAAAAGAAATGTTTAAAAGGTTTATGTATTTGTTTGTTTAACCTTGACTTCTACTTGATGGATGATCTTAAGTAACTTTCTGATAATTAAATTTCAAAAAACAAAACCATCCAAATCCTTAAGCAATTCAACATAAATGAAAACAGATTGTACAATACCGTATTCTTAATTTATTAAACGTCATTGTATTTAGTTTGAAAAATTAAAAGTCACAAGAATAAAATTACAACAAAGATATAGATACAGTAGCAACATCAAAAAAAAAAAAAATATAATAAACGGGTAAGACAAGGCGACATCTTGGACTCACTGCTATTTAATATATTCATGGGTAAAATTAGAAAAAGCTTAAAACAAATCAAGGAAGGATATTAAGTGTGACACAAATAAATGAAAAAACTGTACTACGCAGATGATGCAATGGTTGCTATAGTCCATTTCATCGTTTTTGGCCGAATTGATATTAGAAACCACTGAAATAAGATTAAACTGTCATCCAAGTTACCAATGGCGGAGAGTTTTTTTTTCTAAATTAGGTCGTAAGGTTTCGAAACTATCAGTTTGGTTTGACATCTACAAAAATATGACATTAATAATTATTAAATTCAACCCAACAACGAGCCGTACATGACGGTTACTAGGAATGTGAATTAAGTCAAGACTTCCGTATTGAATACTTTTTATCTACCGGTGAAACATGATGCAGTTATAGTTTGTCCGTCGGATCTTTGCACATACGTCATCATTCATATTTATGCGAATAAAATCACGACGGTACTTTAAACGTAGGTCGATAAGTGATGAAAAAATTCGGAAGTGGCTACTATCACATCAAACGTTTTTTTTTTTTGAGTTGCATCTATTACCGATTAACAAATTGGTTATAAAGCGAATAAACTTAATACCTGTTCAATACATTGCTGACGAACATTTTAATTTATTTGAAATATTTTTCAGGACATTTCGATCGTGAGTCTTATGTTTACCGATTGTGATTTATTAGAATTAACATGTTTTACCCATGACTCACAAGTAAATTGCGTATTTTTTAACCTATAACTCTGTCAGTAAGTGTCAAATTATTAAGGAGTTGTGTTATAGTTTCATTTACTAAACTAGTGGTGCTTTCGAATTGCAAACTAAAATGGTTAGTTCTATCTTGCAGATATACTAACCCCGTTTAACTTTGAACTGTAATTCAATGTCCGTCGTGGCATATAGCCAGGGAAGTAGTTGTTGGTTCTTAGTAAACGGTGTATATGTCCTTTGATTTTCAAAGACTCTGTAAAACGTCATAATAGTATTAGGTATACTATTATTATCTTTGACATCTATTTAATTGTGTAGTGATCCATTTCGAAAAAATGTCATTGTTCATTTCTCCATGATTATCAGCTACTTTAGATTTTGAACAGAATAATAAAGCTGCTTCAGAGACAAATCCTTTGGACGAACCAGCGTGGACTACTATAAAACGTTTACCATCATAACTTTCTGGTTTCCGTACACTTTTAGTACTTTCGTCTTGCCAGGAATTTGTTTTATTTCCCTTCGAATAAATTCATGTTTCATCTAAATAAACAACTTCTCTTGGATGCGCACTCTCAAGATTTTCCATAAATTGACGAAGAAATTTGGCTCTTAAAGCAGCAATACTAGTCCGTTCAATTAAAGCTGTTCGATTATCATCAGTTTTGTATTTAAATCCCAATTCTTTTAACAAAATGCTTAAATATGTTTTGCCAATAGACATTTTTTCTTCATCCCTTAATTCATTGCTCAAACTTCGCACAGTAACATGCTTCTCTGGAAAAAAATAATAAATAAAATTAGATATCGAATAAATCAGACTATGCTGATTAGTAGAATGTAAAAAAATAGTATAACTTTTATTTTAACATTGAAAATTCCTAATAAAATTGATTTAAAACTGGTTCATATATTCAGCATAAATTGCTTAAATACGTTCCATTTTTTTTAAACATATATTGATATGAATTATTGGTTACTATAAATTCACTTAGTACAAATTAGTACTTACTTTGTTGGTACATATCGTACAATGTATTACGAACTGCCATTTGAGATCCCTCGGGTATATCACTTGTCTTGCTTTTCGTACGAGGTCTATTTTTGCCTGGACTTAAAAGGATAGGATTATTTTCCTTCCGTTTTTTTATCGTACATACTGTCCGCCTTGATATTTTCAATGCAGCGGCTACTCTCTTAAATAAAGAATTATTTAATAGTATCTAAGTACGTTCATAAAAAATATACATTTTAAAATTACCTCTTGAACAGATAAAAAAGGTTCCACAGGTCCTCCATTTTCTTTTTCTAATTCAAAGTATTCGTACACATTCATAACAAGTTGCTGTGCTTGGATATTTAGTGGTTTTCCAGGCATACTCTACAAATAAAAACGCATAAAATAATATTCATATGATTATTTAAATGTCAGAAAATATTGCTTATTATTATTAGCTTATAAGTAATATATCCTTACCTTTAGAATTCGAATATTAAAATAACAGTTAAATATAGTCTTTAAAACAATTCTTTTCAAAAAAGTTTAACTTCTAGGCTTAAAATTGAGTTCAAAACATGGATATTACAACAATCACTTGAAAACACACTACAAAAACGTTGTATTTGACATTACCAAAACTAGAAATTGTCAAATCAATAAGAATCGATCATAGACCTTCGTCATACCTGCTGTCCTTGTTTAACACATTATGTTGTTCAAGGACAAGCGTCTCAATTTTATGGTTTCAAGTTCTGTAAGTAGAAAAGAGACGTAATATAAAAAATAGTTCCTAAATAATTTCATGCATGTGCAAAGATCCAACGGACAAACTATACGTAAGTGTTGTATTAAAAAACAAACGTCCTCATTTAAATTTCTAACTTGCCTTTATCTGAGAGAGATGTAACTCTAAATTTACTTCGAGTATGATTTCTGTCATCGGCCAAAATCGGTGCAATGGACTTATATACTTATTACAAACAACGAGAATATTAAAGGCGGAATAGTTATTATCCTAACAAGTGCGGAAAGTTATACTTTCCCGCACGCGAACTGCCGATGCCCGAACGACGCGAAGCGGAGTTCGGGCAAGCAGTTAAGTGCGGGAAAGTTAATTTCCGCAAGAGTTAGGATCAATATTTTTTCTACAAGCAAAATCACCTCGAAAATTATTTAGATATTTGAAAAGATGCGATTGTGACAATTAAATCTTTCATAGTGTCAATAAATACACGAATGTAGCTATAGCAACCCTACTTAAACAGGTGAGTTTGTTGTTGCTTTGAGTAAGGTTAACAGGGGTGATTTAATAAATTATGATTTTTTAAAAAAAATTTAAAAACAAACATTTTAAAAACCCCTATTTTCATGTAAAATCTAAATTTTTTTTACTATTTGTATGTAGTCCAACAAGATAAAGATAATAATACAATAATTTGTCAAAAAGGTTATCGGCAAACATCTCTAATTAATAAAAAAAAATGCGTGCGGGAAAAATTCTTTCCCGCACGCCGTGCGGGAAAGAGATATTTTCTGAATTGAAATGCGTGCGGGAAAGTGTTGTGTTACGCATGCTTGTAGAAAAACATACTATCAAAACGTGACACGACGCCACGCATGTAAGTCCATATATTTATGTTGCGGCGTGTGGTCACATAGCGTGTTGTCTATGTGCTTCTAACTGTATTAAATATATGGAATTGAGAGGTACTAACATGCGTCGGGTGGCGTGGCGTCGTGTCACGTTTTGATAGTATGTTTCCGCCTTTCGACGCATGTTAGTACCTCTCAATTCCATATATGTAGACAACACGCTATGTGACCACACGCCGCAACATAAATATATGGACTAACATGCGTGGCGTCGTGTCACGTTTTAATAGTATGTTTCGGCCTTTACTTACATGTCTTGAGAAACGACAAAGGCTATGGCTATATAAAGAGAATCAGTAACAAGCAAACTTACAAGACCTACCAATACAGTAAGGCTCAAAATAATACTTATTTGTAAGTTGTGACAAGCCATCAAAACTTAGTTAGAGAAATTTGCACATAACCATTGGAGCACTTAGTTAAATAACAACGATAAAGGTACAAAGGTCGATTAAAGGAGTAACACTACGTTAGCAAATAAAGAAGAACATTCTAAGGAATGAGCTCTTACTACAGGACGTAATACCTATATTTTAGCAAGGTGAATGTTGGACGAACTATGTAGACTGGATAATATATTTAAACATATAATATACAAATTTTAAAAAAATAATAATAAAGTAAATATTTTTCAGCTGTATTAAAAGTAAAATTAATAGTGCACCAACTAACTAGTTACAGCTAAAAATCTCAATTTTTATGCATTTAATATATCAAATTGTTAATTAAGCCAATTAGGTCCTATGACTTCTTGATTTAATTCTATTTCGAAATCTTGAAATCACTTCCTAAAAAAATAATTCAACCTACACACAAAGCTTTGTATCTTTGCATTACGTTGGGAAGAGAAGTTGAAACTTAAGAAATCCTTTCAAAGCATTTAAATTAAGCAGATTCTACAATTTCAATAAAGTCGACAGTAAAGAGAATTGGTAGAATTGTATGATTGAAATAATAATGATCATTGGTAAATTCGTATATAATAATATAACACCTTGGGCTGGAAAGTTTTCATTCATATTATCGATGACGACATTTTCCCACAAAATCGTCAACTTTCACACTTTCGGAAACGTAAATACTATAATTAAATAAACATGTTGTAAATGAAATAGTCATATTACAAATGACGGTGAATTTCGGGTCTAGCTCTTAGACTAATACTCGTGCGAATATTTTAAATTATCCGGATATTTCAGTAAACTACCGTAACGTGATCAACTAATTGTCGTATTCGAACAAGATAATGATCAATGGAACTCCTTACTTAACGGCTTACAGAAAGGTTGTTATCTGTGGCAGAATTTCTAGCTATTTGTAATCAAATTGTAATACGCTTACATTTATTGCTGCATTGCGACATGAAACAAACAAGAAAAATGTAATAATTAAGGTATATAGCACTAAAACAAAAAAAAAATATTATAAAAAAATACCATACCAAATATTTACAAATAAAATGTTTTTCAAGAAAAAAAATAAATAAAAAATGAAGCTTCAAAAAAGAAAATGCACCGAAAAGAAAAAATAAATTAATCAAATATTTTACAAAGATATAAACTTAGTTGTAATAGTCACTTAATTTTATCAAATATTTAATTGATATTCGATCTCTAGACTAGGTGGCTAATATTGGCCAGGAGTTTCCTATTGACACCGACTTTAAGAAAACCAAAATCGGGTTAATAGTTTTTTTTTTATTAAGCATGTCCTCGTAGGTATAGACCTAAATACAAATGAACCGAGGACATCTATTGGGGCAGAAGAGGTAAATTATTAATTTGGGATTTAAAGGTCTGCAATTTAGGACAAGTGGGGAAGACGTGGGGAGGTAAGAAAATTAAAGCAAGTGGTATTGGTAATGAAATATTAAAATGTTACATAGATAATAATGGAGTAAATTTAGAATTCAATAATGTACTTTATGTTCCTCAATTAGAGAGCAACCTTTTGTCAGTGAGAAGAATGGTTCAAGAAGGATTTACAGTAGATTTTAACAGAAACTCATGTGAAATAAAGAAATTAAATGAACTAGTTGCTACTGCCTTGCCAGAAGAACATTTATATAAATTGAAGATATCTAAATACGCTTATTCAGTTTGGGATTCTGATTGTAATGCATGTATACATACTTGGCATAGAAGATTTGGACACAAGGATCCAAAATCAGTCAAAGAAATGTTAAGTAAGAAATCTTCATATGGAATTAATTTAAAAAATTGCAATAAAAGTTTAATTTGTGACAAATGTGTCAAAGGTAAAATGTCGAAGTCAAATTTTCAAAATATTCAAAGAATAAATATTCTAATATTTTAGATTTAATCCATACAGATATTTGTGGACCAATGGAAAATGTTACACCTTCTGGACGGAAATATTTTATGACACTAATTGATGACTACAGTAGATTTACCAAAGTATATTTTCTAAAACAAAAATCTGAAGCCGTTGATAAAATCAAAGAATATGTAAGGGAAATGGAAAATTATTTTGGTAAGAAACCGAAATGTATTAGATCAGATAGAGGCGGAGAATACGAATCTAAAGAAATGCAACAATTTTTGAAAGGTGAAGGAATTCGTTATCAATATACAGCTCCTTACTGTCCATAGCAAAATGATGTCGCAGAAAGAAAAAATCGCACATTAGTAGAAATGGCTCGATGTATGCTATTAGATGCAAATTTTGAAAAATTATATTGGGCTGAAGCGATAAACACTGCAAATTATCTGCAAAATCGGTTAATAACTGTCACAACAGGAGAAACTCCTTATTATATGATGTACCGGCACAACTATAGACAGTGGCCCATTTAGATATCAAGTTGAGA
The DNA here is from genome assembly GCA_964028335.1 of Altica lythri. Taxonomy (NCBI): domain Eukaryota; kingdom Metazoa; phylum Arthropoda; class Insecta; order Coleoptera; family Chrysomelidae; genus Altica; species Altica lythri. The sequence goes on along the minus strand of OZ034804.1, from coordinate 32,780,542 downwards.
CATACCTCGTTTGAAAGCTTATGATGAGTGCTTTTCAACAAGGTATATCACAACCATACCACACATTCTAATCCTCAGATATTGATGAAATTTTGTAGAGTAATTTCGTGAAATTACAATGTTAAAGTAGGGTACATTGACATAACCTATCCAAAATCCAACCTAATCTAACCTAGGTTAGATTAGGTTAGGTTAGGTTAACCTGAGTGGAGGGTTTTTGAGGTTTTTTTTTTTTAAATATGGGTTTTAAGCATAATGCGTGGTATGGTTGTGACATACCTTGTTGAAAAGCACTCATCATAAGCTTTCAAACGAGGTATGTCTCAAATTGATATCTTAATGGGCCATCATCTATAGCGCCGCCGATGTACCAAACTCATCCTAAACTAAGCTATATAAGAATATTTGGATCAGTAGTTTATTCCTTAATACCCAAAGAAAGAAGAACAAAATTAGATAGTAAAGCTAACAAATACACTACTTGGTAGGTTACGAAGAAGGATCTAAAGCTTATAGATTATTGGACAAAGTTAATAATAAAATTGTAATTAGTAGAGATGTACGATTTGTTGAAACTGATCATGAAGGTTTTATGAATCAACATAGTACAGACGTAGATATTGAACGTGTTGAACCAACAACCGAAGAAGAAATTGAAATTAATTTTAAAGAAGATAAAATTACAAATGTAGAAAGATCAGAGGAACAAAGAGGAATTGAAGAAGAAATAGGTAAACCAACTGAACTAAGGTGCTCAAAAAGGATAAATAAAGGTATACCACCAATTAGATATGGCGAAACAAGATCAGAAGAAAATAGTGTACGTGAATCTAATGAACCTAAAACTTATAAAGAAATATTAACTCGAAAGGATAAGGATAAATGGATAGAAGCTATGAATAATGAAATAGAATCTTTGGATGAGCATGAAACTTGGATTTTAACTAAATTACCTGAAAATAAAAATTTAATTGGTAGTAGATGGGTTTTTAAAACCAAATGTAATGAATCTGGAAAGGTTGTCAAATACAAAGCAAGAGTAGTTGCACAAGGATATTCACAAAAATTTGGACATGATTACGATGAAGTTTTTGCCCCTGTTATGAAACAAACAACTTTTAGAATTCTATTAACAATAGCTGGAATGGAAAATATGAATGTCAAACATTTTGATGTAAAAACAGCGTTTTTAAATGGAAACCTAAATGATGAAATTTACATGAAGCAGCCCGAAGGTTTTGTTAAAGGAAGTACTGAGTTAGTTTGTAAATAACAGAAAAGTATATACGGTCTTAAACAAGCAGCAAGAATGTGGAACATAACGTTGGATGAAACTTTGAAAAATTTTGGTTTCAAAAGAGGAGAAAATGTATCTCGTTTATATGTATTTGATTCTAATTTAATTTTAATATATTTATTGGTTTTTGTAGATGATATAGTTATGGCAAGTAAAAATTAAGATGATATAAACGTGATATCTGTGAAACTCAATGAAAAATTTCAACTTAATTCCTTGGGTGATATAAGATATTACTTGGGAATTAAAATTGAAAGAAATTTACAAGGTTTATTTACATTGAACCAAGAACTTTATATTGATAAAATTTTAAATGTATATGGAGTGAAAGATGCAAAATCTTCAAAATTACCAATTAGCGTGGGATATTATAAAAATCAAGATGAAAATAAGTATTTGGAATCAAACGAAGTATACAGGCAAGTTATAGGATCTCTTTTATATTTAGCTGTTAATACACGACCTGATATAGCAGTAAGTACTTCAATTCTAAGCAGAAAAATTTCTAAACCTACACATCAAGAAGATTAGACTGAAGTGAAACGTTTATTGCGATATTTAAATGGAACAAAAACTTTAAAACTATATCTTGGAAATCAAATTGTAAATGAATCAGTACTCTTAGGATATGTTGATGCAGACTGGGGAGGAGATAAGAATGACAGAAAATCTAATTCTGGATATGTATTTAAATATAAAGGTAGTTCTATTAGTTGGAGAAGCAAAAAACAAGAATGTGTGTCTTTATCATCAACCGAAGCCGAATTTATAGCATTGTGTGAAGCTTGTCAAGAAGCTATTTGGATAAAAAAATTACTAATAAATGATTTCAATTTGATTTTAGATTAAATTATTATATATGAAGATAATCAAGGTTGTTTGAAATTGGTACAAAATGAAACTTTAACTAACAGGACGAAACATATCGAAAGAAAATTGCATTTTGTAAAAGAATTAAAAGAAAATAACAAAATTAATTTTGAATACTGTTGTAGTGAAAATATGATTGCTGACATTTTTACAAAACCTTTGGATATTCAAAAGTTACAGAAATTTAGAGAAGAGTTAGGATTGTTTTATTAAATACATTGAGCAGGGGTGTTGAAACATCAATGTAGTTAATAGTTTGTTTTGTTTTAATAATATAATTTTGTTGTTGATTGATGTCATTAATTTTGTATAATTGTCAATAAAGAATTTCATTAAAATCTTGCATAATATTTAAAAGAATCTGTGCAGCATTCCAATAGTTTATATCATCCTGTTTTGTTTCTTCTGATGGATTTTGTATAAATAATTTGTGGGACTTGATCTTAGCTTTCCGAGCTACATCGCAATCTTTATTAAACCATGGCTTCTGTTTGGCTTTTAAGCGTTTGGTAAAGTGACGAATGTAAGCTTCCATGGCACACTAAATGATTTCAGTTATACTGTTGCAAACTGCCGATGGATCTTTGTTAATAAAGCAGACTGGATTTCAGGGAAAAGTTGCAAAGTAGTCTCGAAGGCCTTCCCAATCTGCTTTGTTTAAGTTCCAAAAAGTTCTCGTGGGTGGTGCCTCGAATGGGTGAGGTTCTATTGGACATTTGACTTCTACTACAGCATGATCAGATTTACCTAGGGGATTTACAGAACATTTACATTATATTGCTCAGGGTGAGTAGTCAGATAAAGATCCAGAGTATTAGAACTGTGATTGGCAGCTCTGGAAAAGTAAGTGGGCTTGTCGATTAGTTGGGACAGCCCATGGCTAATTGCAAACTCTTCAGTTAGCCCGCCTTCTGTGTCTGTTTTGTTGGACTTAAGCCACTTGTCGTGGTGAACATTAAAGTCCCCAAGCACAATTATCTCTGAAGAAGGGTACTCACTATTAAGGTAGTCGATCTTTTGTGATAGATAGTCTAGTAGTTCGTCGCATTTATTATCTGATGGCCGATAAATACAGCATATAAATTTGCTAGAGGCTTTTAGTGTTAATTTTAGCCAGACAATGTTGTCTCTGTCGTTTTCTAGGGCAGGTAGTCTAGAGCAGGAAAGCATGCTTCTTACGTAAACACATACACCATGGTGCCGTTTAAAGTTGTGGTAAAGTTCGTAACCTGGAAATTTAAGATGATTTAGGCTATTTTTCCCAGAAACCTGTGTTTCGGTAAGAACTAGAACATGAGGTTTCACAGACTGTAAATAGTGATGGGTTGCGTTAATGTTGGAATTCAAACCGCAGATGTTCGTGAATGTTAACATGCAGTCTGTTTTGTGTTTTGGCTTCTGGGTAAATTTACCTGAACTAGTGGTTGGTCTTCTAGTAGACTGATCGATGGATATGTTATTTCCATCATGACTTCCCCGAGATTGTCCCCCCCCGGAAATCCGAATGGGGAACTATTTTACTTCCGGAACATTTAACCTCTGGAAAACTCATCATGGTATTTTCTAAAAACGAGTTTAAGAGAAAGAAGGGAATTGGAGTTAAATGAAAAGGGGAGAAGGGAAGGGAAAGAACCGACTTGCAACTCAAATGGGGAAACATGTTTAGAACATTTCACCCCATCTTAACGAGTTGCAGGGTGGTACCTCATCGGGCGATGGAAAGTTCCATCTACCACCTCTAGTTACCGATAACTTTTTTAATATTTTTTTTTCTTTATTGAACCCAGTATAATTTTATTTACATAAAGTAATATACGTGACAAAAGTAATCCTTGCAAAGATTTTCTTTTATTTGTCGCTAATTTAACTTAATAAAACCATATTATTATACAATTAAATATAAATACACTTTTTTGCGTCGTTACGTAAGTTTAATTCTTATTTAAAATATCGGTCGTTATTTTTTGAACATAAAAAAACTGTAGTAAATCTAAAACACATTAAATAAAAATAAAATTTAATTATTTTTTAAATTTTAAAATAATATTTCTTTAGTTCATTTTCATGCTTCGTTTTATATTAATAGTAAGGCCTTCTTGATAAGAAAAGTCATTCTAGACTGTTGCATCTGTTGTAATAACTCTTTCCATATTCCGGTTGGCACGTTAAGAATATCTGTGTGATACAATTCGATAAATTGCTTGCGATTGGATGTAATCACACGAAATTGGTGAATCAATTTTAATTAAGCAAATCATGTCATTCTATGTTTAAGAAGATTTAAAAGAAATTAAGCGAGAAGTCTTTACATAAAAATAGTCAGAATAGATGATTAAATGATGTCTTGTTAAAAGCATCGTAGATTTAATTTTTAAGTAGCAATCTTCCATTGGATATTAATTAAAAAAAAGGGATTAATTATTTTATTATGTAAACTAGGTATACCCGCGACGTCGTTCGTGTGGCCTGTTAATTGTTGTATAAAAATTTCTCTCCTTACCCCGTTAAAGAGGTGGGAGGAGAAATTTTTATACACCAGATGTTAAGTTAAAAGAAGACAAGTACATAATATATGTGAAAACTGCATTCAAATCGGATCAGTAGTTTTCATGTGATGCGCGCACAAACATATAGATAGACAGACAGACGTACAACAAAAATCTAACCACATTTTTGGGTTCTATATCGATGTACCCACGACGTCGTTTGCGTGACGTATAGATTGTTGTATAAATATTTCTCCCCCCACACCGTAAAAGTGGGTTTTCCCAACATTTCCCTTCACTGCTCTGCTCCTATTGATTTTAGGGCGGTCTCGAATTGGACGCTAACTACCTGTAGCTCCGAAGAGACACCCTTAAATTGGACGCTGCCGGAAGGATTATCTCCTTTAAGGATTAAGCTTATATTTGATAACAATTTTTCGGGAATTTCGATTCAGGTAAAGTATAAATTAAATATATTAAATTTTGCTATTTAAGGTAATGAAATTTGCATTTTGTTTTATTTTCTTTTTGTTCGTTGTGCCTGCTTGTTATAGTTATGGAAACTTTCAAAGTTATTAGTGAACGTGGAAAAGAAGTGCTAATTGTAGGGTCCGCCAAATTTACAAAAGACAAAGTGTTGAAGAGTGGTGAAACTTATTGGAGATGTGCCATACGTTCTTGTAAGGCGAAGATTTTCACGGTGGGGGCAGAAAATATAATTTCGCGTTGTGATTTACAACATAATCACGTTAAAAACACTAAAAAATTAAATCGTCAAATTATAAGTAATAGTGTGAAACGAAAGGCTACAGAGGATCCAGCAGAAAGGCCATCGAAAATAATACATTCTGTTTTAAAAAAACATAGTGAACAACTGACTACACTGTCCGTTCGTGATATGTGCTACATTCGGAATAATTTGTATAACAACAGGCGGAAACTTCAACCACCTTTACCAAAGACTGCCAAAGAGTCTATGAGTATGTTGGAGAAAATGAACATAAGAACAATTAGAGAAGAAGATTTTTTATTCATTAGTGACCAAACGGCAAATATTGTTGTGTTTTCGTGCTTATCAAACATTTCCTATTTGTGCAGCAAAGAAAAAATCTACATGGATGGGACATTTAGTTATTGTGCACAATATTTTTTCCAATTATTTACTATTCATACTTTGGAAAATGGACATTACATTCCCCTAGTATTCTGTTTACTTCCCGATAAACGGCAGGCAACTTACGAAACTGTTTTTCTACTGTTAAAGTCTAGGTGCGAAAGTGTCGGTTTGGATTTAAATCCTAAAAAAGTTGTGGTAGATTTTGAAAAGTCAATCCATAATGCTGTGCGAACAGTCTGGCAAGAATCAGAATTGATTGGGTGTCGCTTTCATCTTGGACAAGCTTGGTTTCGCAAAATACAAAATCATGGACTAACCCCAGACTTTAAAAACCAAGAAAGTGAGATAGGCAGGTGGCTTAAATATACCTTTGGCTTGCCTTTTCTGAACCCCACGGATGTAGGCGATTGCTTCGCATTTGAATTTGCGGAAATTCAACCTCAAGATGAAAGACTTTCGAAATACGCTGACTATTTAGTGGAAAACTATATATCAGAAGACGCCAATTTTCCGCCAGAGCTGTGGGCAGAGTGCAGCGACAGCATTGAAAGGACGACAAATGCGTGCGAGTCTTTTCACTCTAAGTTTAACTCACATTTTTATTTTCCACACCCCAACATATTTCTGTTTATTGAAGTGTTGAAACAGTTCCAAACTGAAACATACATAAAACTTCAAAGTTTAACAGAAGAAGTGAGAATTCGAGATGTTACAGTACGTAAGCGTACCGAAATACTACGTGCTAACATAAACCGATACAACTTAGGTGAAATTTCGAGGATAAATTTCGTAAAATGTGCATCTTATATATACTCCAATGTAAATATGTAAATGTGTAAATATATGTATTCATGCTTAGAAATATAATTGTAAATATAATGAGGTTCGTGTATAATATATTATCTTTTATGTAAAACTTTCAAACGAATAAACAAATATACTTTTAAACATAGTTACTATAAATGCCTTTTGGAAAACGTAAATAAACAGCTAAACTTGAAGCAATGTGTAATTTATTTCAACTTTCACTCCAAATCTAATGACCCATTACCAGCAGGTGGGCGTAGCGTCAAATTTTGTAGTAGAGATTAGCAGCGTCCAATTTATGGCGTCCCTCACAGGTAAACAGAACTCTTTGCGGATTAACTTTCACCTTAGCGTCCAATTTATGAACGCCCTGATTTTAGCGTGATGTAAAGTATCCTATAACCAGCTCAGGAGTATGAAAAATAATTGTACATTGTAAAGTTTTGTTAAAATCCGTCGAGCAGTTTTTGTTTCTATAACGGTTATACAGACAGACAGACAGACAAAAATTTTACTGATTTCATTTTTGGCATCATTATCGATCCCTAATCAACCCCTGATAGTTATTTTGAAAATATATTTCATGTACAGAATTGACCCCTCTACAGATTTATTATAAGTATACCTAGATGAAAATATAAAATATTGTTTACCACGTTAAGCAATCTAGAACAAAAAATAAATGTAAAAATACTTACTAGGCGTGTTAAAATTATGTTAATTATAGTCATTTTATACTAAAGCCATAACTAAGCTGGTGGGTATATTATCTTTAGAAATTGTAAAAAAAATATTAAATAGAAAAACCTAATAGATGTTAAGAACTTGTATTGGAGATAATGATGAAGAAATTATAGATTACTTAGTAAAACCATATGTACGAAAAAGACCAAACCATGTGAACAATTAGAATAAACAGGAGTTTTATAACCGTTTTCGGTTGACTAAAAATACACACTCTGCAGAGAATCAATAATTTTCTAGTACATAGTAAGTACTGTTATAATAATATATTTTTTAAATTTTGTGTTTTAAACATTTCTATTCAGAAATTTTGCAGTGGATCCATTAACAGAACTTATGCAACTGGTAGTATGTACCTACATAGTGGTTGGTAATTTTGGTGGTGTTCATAAAACATCTGCAAACAAAATAATAAAAAATATAACATCAAGTATTATTTCATTTAAATAGTTTACAAAATCTTGACACAGACAAGAGAGAAAAGATTAAATCAATACTCGGAAAAGATATTGGGCGAATATCAAGCTGGTTTTAGAAGCAATATGTCAACGTCCGATCAAATCTTTGCCTTAAAAGAAATTCAGACTACATGTTACGAAAATAAAATGCTAATATATGCTTTGTTTATTTGCTTTAAGCAAGCCTATGACAGAGTTAACAGACAGCAGATGTACCAACTAATAAAAGAGATGGGTATACCAAGTAAAATTATCAGAATGGTAAAAAAAACTATGGATAATACAACAAACGAAGTAGCATGGAAAGGTTATAAGTCAAATAATTTTAAAACAACGGAAGGACTCCGACAAGGACATCCACTAGCAACAGCTCTGTTTAATCTGCTATTGGAAGGAATAATTAGAAAAAGCAGGATAAACATGCAGGATAGAATATTTAGAAATGGTCACATTGGTCACCAATGTATAGCACCGAACACTTTTAACAACAATTAAAAAGGAACTAAAAAGATTGATGAAGAATATAATAAAAGAAGCAAGAAAACTTGGACTTGCAATAAATGAAGAGAAAACAAAATACATAGTTTGGGTGAAATAGAAAAAAATGACAACATATTACAAATAGACGGAGAAAAAACATACATGTTCAAAAGAGTTAAAGACGTTACTTACCTGGGTGTGCAAATAGATAAAAAGGGACATGAGGAGCAAGAGATTAAGGAAAGAATAGCAAAAGCAAACAAAAATAATGGATCACTACGAAAACGAAAGACATCCAAACACGTGTCAAGAAAATTAAAAACAAGAATCTACAAGAAAGTTATCAGGCCCACAGCTACATATGCCAGCGAAACATGGGTGCTCAACAAATTAGAAATAAACCTTTTAGACAGATGGGAGCAATACTAAGATCAATTTATGGAGGTGTGATAATAGATGATCAGTGGAGAAGCAAAAATAAAAAAGAATTAGAAGAGGTATATAAAGATTCAAAAATAACGACGGTAATTAAATCGCAGAGAATACGATATTTAGGACACATCGAAGGAATGGACAAAAAAAGAATGCCAAAACTGATACTCTCACGGAAGCCAATACAAAAAAGAAGCAAATGTAGACCAAGAAAGAGATGGAAAGACTTGCAAAGAAGTAACATTGAGAACTGGAAAGAGAAAGCATTGTACAGAAGTGAATGGAAGAAAGTGGTAAAAGATTGCATAAAAACACTTAAAAAAAACAAATTGTTACTAATCTTTTTAGCACTATGCCTCCAAGGTCTGTTGAGCTTTTAAAAAAAATATATTTTATTTAAAAATTAATATATTTTAATGCCATGAAATTCCCAAGAAATCACTGAGACTCAAGAACAGTTTTATTCAAAGCTAAAAAGGAACAAAAAGCCAAAGACTGCAAATACTTACAGTAGAACTAGTAAAACTGAAAATTTAATAAGGCGTAATAATTGGGAACATAATTTAAAGTTAAAATTATTAGTGAAAGAGCTTAAACAGTAAATTGGCAGTTTTCTATTTTGATTGAAAAAATCATGTTAAAAGTAGTTTATATTCTGACAATCACGATCTGTTTATTTTTCATTTTTTCAGAGTGTAACAGACCGTTTTTAAACTACGTTTTGTCACATTTAGTCTTTAATAACGAATTATTAAAAATTGTTATGTACCAACTTTTTCACCGCTTTCGAAGGTGTTAATAAAAGTATTAAAAAAATAGCTAGATTGATTTATCTGATGATGAATACATATAAGAACAGAAACAAAGAGTCAGAAGGTCACCAATTGTGAACAGCACTCGGGGATAGGTGGAGAGCGAGTCGTGGATTCAAGATGTTCCGGTGGCGAGTAACGAGCATATAAACGAATTTAAGCTATCTGTAAAAGAAAAGTAAAAAACCTTGATCAATGAAATATAGGGTGCTATCTTATTTTTATAAAAACAAGAAAAAATGAAATTACTAATTAAATGTATAAATATGAAAAAATTCTTATGCTCAAAAATATGTAAGAGATCGACATAAAACAAAATGATGTATTGGTTGAACTGATACAAAAGAGGAGATGGCATACATCAGAATAAAAAAAAACGGTTAAAAATTGAATTCTAAAAATAGAATTTAACGAAAAAAAAACTAAACTGGATTGAAACTGTGGTGGCTTATTTCTCTGGTGTCTGTTTTACTTATTCCATACGCAGAGAAAATAGTGGTTGCTTACATAACTTGTACAGGATGATCACAGGTATATCATCTTAACACAAAACCATTTTCTCTAAACTTAATGCTTCACGTTATTTATAAAACACTACGTTAGCCATATAAACATACTAAAGTACTAAGAAAAACACCGGTACTGATCTGTACAATCATAAACTAAATATGCATTTTCTACGAAGTGGATCTCACTTACCTCTACGTTCTAAAAATTAAGATAAGATTACGAATTTGGGCAAACGCTGTATTTATGCTAAAGTTTCGGGACGTGATTTGTCCATGCTTCTACACGCCAAAATTACTTAAAAAAAGATTTAGAATAGCAACAAGTGTACCTACGTGACCAACGGTCGTCGTGAGCGGATCAAATTCTCAGAAATTTATTCTCGTAGTCGCAACGTTTTTTGCTGCATTCTTTCGTAAAAAATTCGGGTATTCTATTAAAAAGCCTAATAATAACTTCTTTATGCAAAAAGACATTTAAAACAAATAGGAATTAAAAACTTAGTTTCTAGAAACAAAAAGACCGTTAGAAAAAAGAAAGACGTTGTTCTAAAAATAGGAATGAATAAACATGGTAGATTAAAAATTTTAAAGTACCTGGCCATCGTGCAACAATATCTGTAATTATATTTTGTGCAATATTCACTATTTGGCTGTTTAATGAAAAGAAACACTTTCGTTTTATAATATATTTCGCTTGTTGACCATCAGGAGATTGCATTCGTTTATCTATTGCACCTATAGTTCGAGGAAATAGTGCTACAACATAAAACTGTTCTTGAGTCTCAGTGATTTATTAGGCATTTCGTGACATAAAAATATATTTATGAAATAATACTTAATAATACTTAATGTTGTTTTATGAACATGTAATTGTCATTATAATCCATAATATATAGAGTATAGACTAACCCTTTTAAACAACCAACTTCGTTTTGTAAACGTCTAGCGCCTAGATGTTCACATAGAACACACACATATTTTATTTCCAATAAAAACAAACTTATTTTTTGGTCCTCCGTCCAGAAACAATACTATTAATTACTTCAAAATCGTCCGGAAAATGGCATTTTCCGGCCTAGGCCGGCAAAGTAGCTTTTAGATTATCTAAAGAGATGGCGCTATGAGTTTAAATTTTAAGTCACCACAAATACATAATAAATATAACTTTTAATTAAATTTAATTAAAAACAACGTACAATATACTAAAGTTACCTATAACTTTTTCTAAATGTAAGCAGGATTCTAATTTACATTTAATTTCTCTCACAACTTGTATTATAAAATTTGACATTTATGTCAATTTACAACTACTTATCATTCGATTATGGATATAGTTCATTGTCTCTGCTATTTTTATATAAAATTATTAGATATTGATTTTAATATTTTCAATATAACAATTTTCTCTGTGCTGCTTATTAGCCAGAGATAATAGAATTAATTAATTAATTTGTCTATGTTATTAGCACAGTATTTGTATGTATAAACATCTTTGAATATAAAACCTGTTTTATATTCAAAGATAAAAATTAATTACCAGCTGACATTTTGTCGGCTATCTTCTAGTCAATGGTCTTAGTTCAGTTAGCACAAGCAGTCAAGTCTTGAACATAACAGAACTTTTGAAAATATTAAAAATTAGTCGAACCAAAAAATAGTGTGTGTTACACGTCCGGAAAATATTTTGCAAGTGCTCGTATTGTTTCGCCTCGGTGCTACGCACCTCGGCTACACAAATTTACTCGCTCTTGCAAAATGTCATTTTCCGTCCTTGTGTCACAAATAACTATTACATATCTTCAATACATCGTCATAATCATTTAGTGATAGCTCCTGTATTGCTAGTCCACGCCCTTTTTTATATTGGTATGCTTTGCATCTTGCTACTTTTTTTAAGCTGTCATACTTAACTTTTAACGTTTGTACTGACCTATATAAAGCCCAGATAAAGATGCATTAATTTTTTTTACAATGTTTTCTCATGCTTGATTTTTTCCCGCCAACTGACTTTATCCGTTTTATTGTTCTTTATAATGTTTGCAAATTGCAGTACAATTTCCACGAATTTCGGATTTCATTTTCGGCAAATTTGGATTTACGGTCTCTCTTTTCTTCCTCCACTGTCATCGAACACTTCGCAAAATACTTGTTATACAGCTGGAATAATTTATCTCAACGATAATCGATTGTTATAATCAATTTACAATTAAAAATAAAGATCTTTTTTTTTGTAGCATAACTCAATCCCTATATTTTTTATTTTTAAAATAAATTATATTGCTTAAAATAAAAATAACTTGTTTAGGATTTAAAGTAATATTCGACTAGTATCTTAAGAAAACGGACATTATTTAAAACTTTAATCAACTACGCTTCGCACTAGTATTGTAATCAAATTACAAGAAAATTGAAAATTATAATTGTTAAACTAAAATTTGAACTAATTTAATATTTAAGCAAATTCTGATTTCAACAGATCGTGAATCCTTTCCGAACAATCGAATATGGTCATTTCTCTCCAGAAAAGTTTATGTAAACTTTTGCGAATTAAATTATGTAAAAACTGTATAACTTTGAGAACGATAATACTGAGACCAGAAATAGTAGGTATAGTTGAAAGTTGTCTTTTTACCCACTTTCACATAAATAAAATTTATGACTAAGTTACAAGTCACCTCGGTCAAAGAATTTCATTTAAGTTTGGAAACCAAGCGAACTCGATTTCCAAAATGATTTATTCTTTGAAAATTCGTTGCGAAACTCGTTCTTTGTTCATTCTGTGATATATTGTTTGTTCTGTGTAAATACAACATTGGCAGAGATGTTTAATATAAAAGGTTTAATACAATCGATATTTCTTGTATTTTAATAGTTATGTGCTGATGTGCTCATTCATTTAGCTGTAAATTAACATCATCGGCAATTTCTATGTTTTGGTTTACAACACTTTCAATAAAACATATTAATAACAAAGGACGAACATAATTACTTCTAGATTAATTCTAGTGAATTAAAATTAATAAAAAATAGGGGTTGGTGATAGAAAAATAAGAACTTCGGGATGTATGTATTGGTTAAAGAGTCTTTCGCGTCACCCCTTAACTGAGCCCAGTAGGGTGCTAATAAAATAGCAATAAAAGAGACCTTTTCGCCTACCCTCACCGCATGTGGTTGTATGTTTATATTTAACAAATATATGTGTTTAATTTTTTATAAATAAAAATAAATAAATAAATAAATATCATTCCAACATGACGTTTCATTACGCACAACTGTGCGTTATAGTTTACTTACCCTGCATGGTGACAATGAGTATAAATGACATTTACTGTCAAAGGAGTAGATAAACAACTAAATCAAATTTGCAAAAACCCTTAAACATTTTGTTAATATCTCTGTTTCAAGTTTTTAACCAATACCAAATTCGCATTGTCCCCTTTCATTTTTATTATATTATTATTTCAAAAATCTAGTTTATAATTCTATTGGAGATTCCTAATAATATTACTATTTTCAAGTACTAATTAGGTGAAATATTTCTTTTCTTCAATCCGATTAAGAAATCTAAAGTAGTCGCCAAGATCAGGTAGAAAATGTTGAGTTAGGAATTCGGACATAGGATTACCGAATTACTTACTAATCCCCAAATGTTATGACCACGGTTAGGAATTCGTGGGTCTAGGACATTTAGGCACGGCCGCTTCGGCGCGGTCATTTCGGCGCGACCGTTTCGGCGCGAGACACTTCGGCGCGGGTACGTTTCGGCGCAGGTACATTTGGGCGCCAGTATCGTATATCTCAAAAATTGTATATGTTTGGATTTGGGCCGTTAACATAGTCTTCGACCAGTGACTTTATTCTTCTATCAGCCTGGATATACTTTCGTTTTTTTGGAGATGGCTCATTTCCAGCAACTAACTGCTCATAGGCAACATCTCTGCCTCGTTGGACAGTTTTAAGGCTGTCAATGAATTTCCAAATGGTTGGATGGTCCATTGACAGCTCTGATTGCAACCTCCTGTGTGCCACCTCGGCGTGATTATTTGTCCTGTCCATGTTTGTCAGGACTCGATTGTGTACCGATCACACCTCTGGAGGAAATAGTGCCTGTCGGCGACCATTTCCTCTCCTATTCGGACGTCCTATGTAAGAGTCCTCAAACCATTGTCAAAGGGGCTTTAGCTCTTGAGGTAACACATTTGACAATGCGTCTATGGCTTCGTTCAAATGATTAGTCGGCAAAAATGAAAAGGATGTAATCATCCGCGCCTTAAGCGCAAAATCAGCTTCTGTGTTGTATCTTCCTAGAAGATGCACCTCTCCCAAATGCTTGCGCATGTTTTTCACCAAATGGAAGAAATATCCCATTATTTCCACATCTGGAATAGCTGCACTTAACTTGTCAAAGACGTAGCAGTAGCCATTGCTACTATACCTACTAAGGTTTACCACGTTTCGAAACTAACTCCATTTTAAAAACTGATTACACACTGATTAAAAAAAACTAATTAAAACTGATTCACTCATCAGTTCTTATATTTACAAAAACAGGGGGTACCTTAGTCATTAAAGACATCTCATTTCGTCAAGATTATTTACCTAAATTTACTGTTAACCTTCTCAATACTAAAATTAAAATGTTATTAAAATAAAACTAAAATGCTGATTAATAATCCAAATTTAGCCTTTAGTTCCAAAAATTATTAACCTATATTTTACCTTATTTACCTGTTAATTCCTCATCTTAATCCTGGGAGTACATCCAAATTTCAATGGTGAAATATCAATAAAAAGAAAATTAAAGACATTTCATGCGTTCAAAAGATTATTTGTTGTTTCTAATGATCCAAATTCAGCTTTTAAATTAACGTAGAATTTTAGAATTCTTAGAATTTATATTCACATATTAATAATGTCAAATTGGATAATATTCTAAACAGTTAAATAATTCACGGTATTATTAAAAATATGTTTTTGAAAATAAATATTCGATACTGGCGCCCAAATGTACCCTCGCCGAAACGTACCCGCGCCGAAGTGTCTTCGCGCCGAAACGGCCGCGCCAAAACGGCCGCGCCCAAACAGCCGCGCCGAAATGTCCGGATCCGGGAATTCGTATATCCCCGTTGAAGTACTGTTTAAAATTTTTAAATTATATGTACTTTTTAAAACTGCATATAGTTTCTTATGCAGGTTTGGAATCTACACTACATTTTACTTGTGATAAAAAATAAAAATACCGTTCGTTTTCACATATATCTTAAAATTTACTAATCTTTGTTACGTGGTCACAAACTAGTCAATTATGGTTTTGTTGAATTTGAAAATTCAAAAATCATCTAATATCAAAAGGTAAATTAATTAATAATTGTAATTGTATTTCAATACATGGCGAAAGAAAAAAATTCAGGATAACTTAAAATTTCTATTAATAAGTTGTCTAAAGAGCTTTAAGAAGTAAATGCTGATGTAACCGGTGTTTCCGAAATAAGATTGTTTGACTTAGACAATGCAAATTTTAGTATATTATGCAAAATTATTACAAGACGTTTACTGTTATAAAAACGTTAACCAACTTAATATACAGGTAAAGTAGATTTCTGTAGAAAAGTAGTAGAATATCTAAATATATGAGACGGTTGTGCGCTTTGAAATAAATGGATTTTTGCTCTGCAAAGCGCGACTCACATACAAAGAAGGCATTTATTTTTCGCGAATTTTTGACATATTTAACTCATTGAGGGGGTTTAGCATAAAAAATTAAAGCTGTCATATTAAAAAAGATATCTGGTGGTTGAAAACATCGAAATGTAATATCCATATATTTTTTTATTTGATTGTAATATCTAGGCGTTTTAAAATTTAAAAGTCGGCTTTTAACTAATGTGTCAAAATCAAAATCAATAAAATACACAAGTAACATTTTAAAACATTTTTTATTATTTTATTTTAGAAAGTTTTTTTAAAAAAACTGATACTTTTCGAGATATACAGGGTCAAACAAAAAGTTTGTAAATATAAATTTGATTTCAGTTTTTCTGTCATAAATTTTAAGTTTTTAACTAAAATGAGATTTTTTGATGTAGAATTTAATTATACACAAAAAAGTATTGCTAAGTCTTTTCAAACAAACTGATACTTTCCGAGATATACAGGGTCAAACAAAAAGTTTGTAAATATAAATTTAATCTTAGTTTTTCTGTCATAACTTTTAATTAAAATAAGATTTTTTTATGTTTTTTGATGTAGAATAATTTAAATTACACAAAAATGTATCCATGCGAATTTTCGATAAAACGATTCGATTTCGAGATATGTTCACTCGAGTAAATTGAATGCGATTTTTTCAACTCTCACAACAGCCTTTTACAAATCTGTAAATATCTCAAAAACTATAAATGGTACAAAAATCAGTTTGATGTTTTGAAAAAGCAAATTAAATTTTACACAAAAAGTATTTATAAATTTTGTTGAAAAAACTGATACTTTTCGAGATAAACAGGGTCAAACAAAAAGTTTGTAAATATAAAATTTGATCTCAGTTTTTTTGTGTTAACTTTTAAAATTTTTAATTAAAATGAGATGTTTTGATGTTTTTTAATGTAGAATTTAATTCTACACAAAAAAGAATTCCTGATTTTTTTTTGAAAAACTGATACTTTTCGAGATATACATTGTCAAAAAAAGTTTGTGAATATAAATTTAATCCCAGTTTTTCTGTCATTACTTTTTAAGTTTTAAATTAAATTAAGATTTTTTTATGTTTTTTGATGTAGAATTTAATTTTACACAAAAATGTTTTCAGCAAATTTTTGATAAAACGCTTAATTTTCGAAATATTTGCACTCGAGTAAATTGAATGCGATTTTTTGAAAAGTGAATTAAATTTTACACAAAAAAGTGTTTTTGAGTTTTTTCGAAAAAACTGATACTTTTCGAGATATATCGGGTAAAACAAAAAGTTGGTAATATAAATTTGATCTCAGGTTTTTTGTCATAACTTTTAAAGTTTTTAATTAAAATGAGATTTTTTGATGTTTTTTGATGTAGAATTTAATTCTACACAAAAAAGTATTGCTGAGTTTTCTTGAAAAAACTGATACTGGTCTCTACATAATAATTATAATTAAAATACTTAGGGAAACTAAATTACAAAAAATATGTTATATAAGGCTACCAAAAACAAATACAAGTTTGTTAACAATTACTTTTGCCAAAACCGCTTTTGTTTTAAATTGTCTTAAATAGTACAAAATTAAAAACGACGGAATTTGTTAATATTAATTACTTACTTAAAGTATTCCAGAAAACATCACTATTACCTTATAACTTTATAGTAATTACTTGTGTGAACTAAAATGTTAATAAATCACTATTTAAAAAGTTTACTGCACTACCAATAATGGTAAGAATGAGTAGTTTTCCTTTACCAGACGGTTCTTCTATTTTCATAGATGATCTATGTAAGAATGCTGATGAGAAGTGGCATTTTTAACATATACAATACTTTTTTTCCTTTATCTTTCTTGAATTTAATATGTTCAAAAAGTATATTATTTTAGAGTTTTCAATTTTCCTTCAGTACTTAATGAAATAATTATATAATAGATCAAATAATTTAAAACAATCACATTTAGAACTATAAAAATTGGTACCTGGAACATACGAAGTATTAATGAAAAGGAACAGGAGTTAATTAAGGAATTCGAACATTCTTTCTGAAACCGAAATAAAGAAAAAAGGTCAAGGAACGTTGAAACTATTAGGTGGTCATATATTATTGTACAGAGGAGTGAAGCCGGAATTAAGGGCCGCCGATTAAATTGGATGTGTTATCCACAGAGTAAATATAAAATATTTACTGAAGTGGGAATTTGTTCCGGAAAACTTAATGAAGATTCAAATGAGATCTAATAATGATAGCATCACAACATTTGTTATTGTATATGGACCTAGCGAAGATGAATCAACTGATAACAAAATCAATTTTTGGGAAAAATTGACATACTCAGTAGAAATTATACGTGGCAGAATAATATTATTTGAGGATTTTAATAAATCGATTTTGTAAGCACAAAAATATTCATAAATACACTAGGAAGTTAAAAGTAGTCAAGAAATAGTATATTGTAATACAAGTGTTACAATGACAGGTTGCGTAGTACGAGTGCAACTGTCATTGTAATTCTAGTGTTACATACTATTTTTTATAATGAACTTTTAAAACTATAAAAAAATAAATAAAATGAGAGTTTTTCGAAATATTTATTAATGTTGGCAATCTTGACACTTTTAACACTTGACAGTTTTAAGGAGGTCTTTTCGCTGCAAATTAGTCAAAACAAGTGTTGTAGTCAATACTCGATAAATTAAAATAAAAAACCCATAAAAATTCCTTAAATTAAAAAATAAATAGTATATGAGGCATTGATAATTAAAATTTTGAAAATTAAAAAAAAAATAGTTAAATACAGAAGTTAATTTGACCCTTGTAAATTAGCTGTTAATAGCCTGTCTGTGATTTGACAACGCTGTCTCACATTTGTCAATATTTGTATCCACACAATCCTAACCTTAACCATGTTTAAGCTTTAGCTGTCAATGTGGTGAATGAGTAAATTGAATAAAAATGCTTAATCATAATATTCGAATGTCTCGTGGCAAGGATGCTTGTAAATTTGTAAGTCTTAAACGTAAACAATGGTGTGATAATGTTGTAAGTGCAAAAAAAGAAAAGTTTACATTGAAGGAATTAGTACGCGTGCTACGCAACGTTGCCAAATGTTTTGACTCCATTTTAATGTAAGTTACTTGAGATTCTTTTGTGATTTTTAATTATTAATTTCTCAGTAAATTGCACGGTGACTGATATAGGTATTTTATTGCAAAAAAAGGAACCTGGATATTTCAAAAATCTAATTTTCAGTTTTTCTTTATTCCATCTAATCGGTGACTGATAGTATAATTCGAAAAATATCGTTAAGTACTTACTTTCTCATAAGACTCTGTACAAATACTAACATTTTAAAACTTTTTTTTTTCAAAAATTTGCACGGTAAGGTATGATTAAAACTTCACTATTCGATAAATAAGGTCTTTAACTATTAGAAAAAAATTAAATTTATTCATAATCTAATATTTTTTATTTAACATTGGCGGCGAAAGGACCTCCTTAATGATTTTAAATGTGAATGTTTGTCAAATTTGTATAAAATATTCTGAATTTCGCAATATCGCTAATAATGTAGTTAATAATTTACTACAACATACTTCTTGATTTACTACCTGAACTCTTTTGTTGACAATCAGTGCAGTGCAACCAATTGTGTAAAACAAAAAGTTACCAAAAACAGTGTTACAATGAATCTATTTCGATACTGTTCTTAGTGTCGAAATAGAAACTTTGTGAACGTGAATTATAAAAAATCTATTTTAGATTAAGTACTAATTAGTATGGAGAATAAAAATAAAATAACGGATGTAAAAGTTACAAGAGGAGCAGAAATATACAGCAACCATTTTTTACTCGTAGCAAAATGAAGAATAAAGCGCGATAAATAAAAAGTGAAAAGTAGAATACGACAAAATACAAACAGATTTGAGAGAGTAAAGAAATGGTAAACAATAATGTAGGTAGAGGATGTATGAAAAAAGTTCAAAGAAGCTATACTAGTGTGCCAAAGCAGACGTGTGGTACAATAACAATAGGTACCTACACATAAAAAACATACTGGTGTATGAGGAAATTAAGATTCATGTAAAAACAAACAAAAAATTAACTTTGGCAACAATATTTAAGTAATGACACACATCACTTATATAATTTGTATAAAGAATACCAAAATAAAGTTAAGAAAATAGTAATACAAACAACACAATCTTGTTAAAAGGAATTTGGTACAAAAATGGAGAAAAAACAAAAAGGTAATAAAAATTATTCTATTAAAAAATATTAAAAAGGAGAAAATCACGATCTAGGCCACATTAAAGCAAAAGACAATCAAGGCCATATCAAGTTTAAAAAATGGTAATTTGGCTGGTCACGATTATATACGATATTATTTAAGCAGTAGAAAATAAAATACCTACGTAAACATCTTGTTGAAAGAAAACTTGAATCTGTAGGAAAATCTGAAGGTACATTTGCTGACGACCTGATGCTTTTAACAAAAAAAAAAAATGATCTTCAGCGTTATCTAGATATAAGGAACAAGGAATTAGAAAACAGAAACCTAAAGATAAATGTCGAGAAAACAAAAATATATCAATCGATCTTAATGATCAAAGAATACAACAGGTACGTGTGAATAATTATCTAGGGGTGAAAATCGACACTGAAGAAAGAATGGAAAAAGAAATTAACAAAAGAATCTCTAGCGCATCATGTTTGTATTATTATAGCATGGGTAGAACGTTTATTGGTAAAAAAGAAGTTAGTACGAAGATGGTGGTATGTAAAACTGTTTATAATAATAAATAAATAAATAAATAAAAATAAACTTATTGATGCATGTACATTATATAGGTACATCCGAGTACAAAAATAAAAATTAATCATATTTTTAATACGTTAAGGATGAGTACTTTCAACTAGAACATGCATTTCAAAAGGACATCATTGACTCCTGAAAATGAGGAATCAATCTTCCCGATGCCCCACAGAATTACTAAATTTAGTAGCAGCTGTAACCCAGTACAACAGGTTTCTACTCTCCTCAATACGTGAACTTCCAGCGACATCCAGACAGCACTAAGTAATAAATACAGATCAATGGATACTTAATAATGTAACATTTTAATATCACAGAGAGACGTAAAAGGGCCCACCCACTAGAAAAAAATCATGTATTTTTAAAAACCCATAAAGGATGAGAGGTATTGTTTATATTTTAATTTAAAACTTGGGATAGATAACCTTTTAAAATCATTGGGTCTAGCATTATACACAGCAGCAACGTTATATGAAAAACTTCGTCTGAAAATTGTCTTAAAATACCTTGTGACTGTCAAGAGACCACGACGTCTTAAGTTCAAATGATGAACATCTGTTCGATAGCAGAGTCTTCTTGCCAGGTACGGAGGAGTTCTGAGTATGGAGATCTTGTGAAAGAACAAGGAAAGGTGGAGGAGGCGTCTATTTAACATATTTAACCATCTAATTGAAATCAGATATGCAGATACGCGGTGGCGTCTTCTTAAACCATATACAAAACGAACGCATGAGTTTTGTACCTTCTGTATCCTACGAGTCGTCACGGCATCTAAACAAGGACCATAGACCACGTCACAAAAATTAAGCCTGCTAAATACCAAAGCGTCACATAAGGTTTTACGCGCTGGGACCGACATCAAGTATCTAAATGGATAAATGACCCTGAGCGCTCCATAAGCTTTACCCACCAGATCAGCAACATGTTCTCTAAATCTTAATTTAGTATCTAACCGTAGGCCCAAGTTTCTCGATACACTCGAAAACCTTAACACATCACGATCTATAGCTATAACCAGTTGCTGTTCAAGAAAGAGACGATGATATTTAGAACAAAATAATAATATAGAAGATTTAGTTGCGTTCAGTGAAGTGAGTGATTTTTAGCTGTGGATGATAAAGCAGATGGATCATTATTAATATTAGCCTGAGCTGTAATAACATCTTTATTAGAAAAAGAATATAATAACTGTGTATCGTCAGCATATAAATAATATTTGCAGAATTTTAAACAACAAAACAGTTTACTGGTATATATGGTAAATAACAGTGGCCCCAGTATTGAGCCCTGTGGAACTCCAGATCTCACAGGTAGAGGATTAGATAAAGCATCATTTACCTTTATCATCTGTGAACGATTATAGAGGTAATTTTTAAAGAAAAGTAATGACCTATCACAGAACCCGTAATATTTCAAGATGGCTAGAAGCAATCCATGATCAATGGTGTCGAACGCTTTTGAGAAATCGAGTACCTAAGATTAAAGCAGTATTAATATTAACATCCAGTGATCTTACGACATCATCAACCACGGCGGATAAAACTGTAGCACATCCATGGCCTTGCCTAAACCCGGACTGCACATCAGGCAAAATATTATTAGAATTTAAATAATTTCGAACTTGTTGGTTAACGATTTTCTCTAATACCTTGGAGATAGCACACAGAATACTTATTGGGCGAATATCACTCATTGTATTACAATTATTGCTTTTGGGAATGGGCAATACATAAGAGGTTTTTCACTGAGCAGGAAATTGCCCCTCAAGCAAACAAAAATTGATTAAATGGGTAACTACTGGTATAATTTCGGGGCAACATATCTGCAACATTTGTATTGAAATCTCATCGAGACCCAATGACTTGGATGATATGCTAAATATTGCGTCTTTAACATCCTCAACAGAGGCAGTAGTGAGCGCAAATGGTTCAGTAAATCCATTAAATGTGTTATTTAAATAGTAATGCAAGGTCGTATCAGGAACAGGGATCAAGTTATTTGCAATTGAAACAAAATAATTATTTAATAAATTAATATCTTGCAAATAAGAAGGTATTTTAGGCTTTCTACTATAAATACCCAGTTTTTTAATGTCTTTCCAGATTAAATTAGTATTACCAGTGTTAGAAGAGAGAGCATTGAAGTAGGCACGCTTTTCCCTACGAAGCGAACTAGATACAAGATTACGCAACGATTTATAATATTCTAAGGTGGATAGTTTACGATTATTTTTATATCTTACATAGGCCCTGTCCCTTAATCTCTGCATGAACTGTATATTAGGGGTGATCCATGGCGTATAGTTTGGACGATGATTATATGTTTTCAGAGGAGCATGAAAATTATATAGTTCGATAATAGAGAGGTTAAAAAATGCTAATTTATCTTCGATATTGTCCATTCTATACATAAGATGCCACGGTATGGACAAAACATCTTGTTTGATTTTATCATTATCAATGCCTGATAGATTACGATAGTGACCACAATGGTAAGCGGGCCGGTTTGGAAAAATATCTAAAATAACGTAGACTAAGCAATGATCACTTAATTCATGAAAATCAGTTACACCATAGTCGATGAGCAAAGATTCCTCCGAGCATAAGATGTGATCAATCAGCGAAGACGATGTTGCAGTAACACGAGTAGGTCTATCTATGATCTGCTTCAGTTCATCATGTTCCAATAATAAATCAGGTAAATTCTCCTCTATAAAATCCAAAAATTCCAGAACACTGGACCCGCATGGACGATAGACAACTCCTACTGCCATCCTCCTACCCTCAACAATAATAGATATCCATAACTGCTCTATAAAGGCGTTTACTATTTTATGATCTTTTAAAATGTTAAATTTTAAGTAATCTTTGACATAGAGTCCGACACCACCCCCCAAGGACCCCCGATCCAATCTAATAAATTGATATCCTGGGATAGATACCGCAGTATCCAGTATATTCTGAGTTAACCAGGTCTTCAAGTCAATTCTACTGGCAGCGAAAGTTAAGTAATAAATCGGGCAACTGAAAGCAAAGTTATTGCGATATATATGAAACACCTTCCTAAAGTAAAAGGTATTACATGACTGGATAAGGTAAGAAATGACACTGTGGGACAAGAGTTGCAAATAGAACCAATTCTCTATATCATAGGCAGAAATAGGCTTAAATGGTTTGGTAATATATGTAGGACGAAAGGAAAAAACAAGTAAAACGTATATGGTAGGAAAAAATATGCAATAAAAGAGGTCGTGGCGAAAAAAACCTGGAATGACGAGGTGGCTAGCCTTTTAAAAAGAAAAATATATCTCGGAAGAAAGCAATAAACAAAGCGAAAAACAAGAAGCTATTGACCAGATTTGTGTATGAATTAAAGTAGTGTAACTTTTTTATACCTTAGACCATTTGAAGAAAGGTTAAGATTGTATATATAATTTTATTATTACAATACTAGCTGTACCCGCGACGTAGTTCGCGTGGCGTGTTGAATTTTACGAATTCGTGGAAGAAATTTTTATATACCAGATGTTAAGTTGAAAGAAGACAAATACATCTGTGAAAACCGCATTCGAATCGGATCAGTAGTTTTCATGTGATGCGCGCACAAACATACAGACAGACAGACAAAAAAATCTAATCACATTTTTGGGTTCTATATCGATGTAGTAACACCCCCCGCTAATTATTTTTTAAATATCTTTAATGTACAGAATTTTCATTTCTACATATTTATTATAAGTATAGATTATTTTTCACGCCCTCGCATGACCCCTTGTGGGTGGAATTTTCTAAAATCCGTTCACAATTGACCTCAAAATTATAAAAATAACTATTGTGCAAAGTTTCAAACCTGTAGGACTTTTAGATTTAAAATTTTTATTTTTCACTTCCCCGCAACCTTCCTGTGGGTGAAATTTCGTAAAATCAGTTTACAATTGACCTCAAACTTATAAAAATAACTATTTTGCAAAGTTTTAAACCTGTAGGACTTATAGATTTAAATTTTTTTTCACGCCCCCGCAACCCCCATGTGCGTGGAATTTCGTAAAATTCGTTCACAATTGGCCTCAAAATTATAAAAATAACTATTTTGCAAAGTGTCAAACCTGTAGGACTTATAGATTTTAAATTTTATTTCACTTTTTCACGCCACCGCATCCTCTTTTGTGGGTGGAATTTTGTAAAATCCATTCACAATTGACCTCAAAATTATAAAAATAACTATTTTGCAAAGTTTCAAACCTGTAGGACTCATAGATTTTAATTTTTATTTTTTTATTTTTCACGCCCCCGCAACCCCCCATGTGGGTGAAATTTTGTAAAATCCGTTCACAGTTGACCTCCAAATTATAAAAATAAGATGATTTCTGTACAGCTTTAACAATTAAGGAATGAGTATGGAATGAGTATTGATCCCCAATCACCCCCTGATAGTTATTTTGGAAATATACTTCATGTACAGAATTAACCTCTCTACAGATTTATTATAAGTATAGATAGATGTAATGACTTATTAATCAATTTGTCACAAATTTGCATATATCTAATTATAAAAAAATCACAATATTGGTTTTTGTTTATTTAATTGATTAAAAACCATATACCTACTAACTTAATTTAAAAAGCATTACTAATAACTACTATAAATACTACCTATTTCTGAGTTAGTAGAAAGTCACCAAAAAGTAGGCTAAATTAACGAATAATTTAAATATTCCACATCGCCTTTGTAAATCCCTTTTAACATATTTCCCTAATTACAGAGTTCAATGTATCCTGGTAACATTTCAGTATCGTTTCAAGCACCGCTAATTCCATGTAATCTATTTTATTCGGAACCTCGGGTTATTCGGAAGTAGGCCTTTTAGCTCCCTAAAGGTAAATGGCTTTGTAGTGCCAAGTGCTAAATAACTTGTAAAGCTTCATTTATTTTTCACAAAAACTTTTTCACAAAAACTATTTTTCATTTTTCTTTGAAATTAATGTAATTAAATATTAAGAATAAGTATAGGCATAAGAAATGTTAAAAAATTTATGATGTTTATATCTCAAGTGGAAGAAAAAAATTAAATTGTTAATTTATTTTTACTTTTGGTATGACTAAAATAAACATTACTCCTTGTCTTCCCATTCAATACTTTTGAGCAAACCATGCATGCGTCAGCTCTAAAAACTTGTGTACCTATCTTACGTATAATTTTTTTTTAAACTCATACTTTATGTAGACTATAATTAACTAATATTAAATTTTAATTTATTTAAAGAATACTTATTGTTACACAAAATGCGTAGCACTAGCTTGTCTGGCAAGTGGAGGCATTATAGAGCGGAGTTCTTCTGAGCAAAATCCGTTTATGTATCGGTAAAACAATGAAAGATCAGACACTGCTTTTCGGAGGAAAACGGGGGCTAGGTTTTTGGTGATACTGGTGTCATTTATTAGTTCAACGGTTTTTCTCTGAATTGCATCATGAACTCTGAGCCTTGACGGATCTGCCGAACCCTATAATACATGCGAGCAGTATTCAAGATTAGGTCGTATTTGGGTTTTGTACAGAGTAGCAAACTTGAATGGAGAGAAATATTTCCGTGCTCTAAACAGAAAGCCTAATATCTTTCCTGCTGCAGTTGCTATGAATGCAATATGTTCCAGGATCGTTATAACAACCAGCGTAATGGAGTCGATTGCTACTAGTGTCTGATCGTTCATTGTTATTGATGAGTCGTTTGTTTCCCTCGTGTTGGATAGGCTACATGTTTTTGTCTTGAAAGTGTTGAAATTAACAAAATTCTTTCTATCTCATTCGTCTACAATTCTCAAATCTTAAATGAGAGAAGCCGTTGTGGATCTTCTGTCCCCTTCCAAAGTATCTAAAGATATGGGACGGTTGTGCGCTTTGTTATAGTGTAGGTTGCCATCATCTGCAGAACCATGTATCGGGTTATTAGTGGCTTCTAGTAGGAGCTAGAAACGATTCAAAGTATTCAAAAGGGATTATTTAGTTTTACAGGTAATATCAAAATGACGTTTATAATGAGACAACATATTTGTGAATATACTTTACCACGCTGCAACGATGGATATAAAAACAAAGATTAAGCAATAGTGTGTTTAAGGTAGTTGTGACTAAAATATACAATACAGATTTGTTAAGAAATAAATTCAAAAGCTGATTTAATATTTTTATTAAGATATATTATAACATATGATAACAGACTGTAGTATTCTATAAGTTACCATGCTATAAAGTAATCCTTACCTTGAATTTTTTTTAAATTTTGTGAAGAAGGTAAGACTCAAATTAATTTCTTTTATTTTAAATATTATTATTTTAAAATATGCTCCTGGCTATTCTCTTTCTTAGGGTCAGAGTTCAAAAATTTCAAATAATAAATAGATTCAAATTCAACTAATATTGAAAATTTCAACAAAAACGATTATAAAATTCAACAATCATATACCAGATTATGTTTTCTGAACGATGATTCTATCTTAACCTTAACCTTACTTTTTCTTATAGTGTTGTGAGCTTTTACACACTATTTTCAAAAACCAAATGTAATCAAGTGTTCTGAATTTCTGAATTCTAAATTTTGTAACTAATAAATCGAATTAAACTTATCTAATTATGAAAAATAACTTATTTAAACAGTGAAACAGTGTACAAGTGAAATTAAATGTTCATTAAATACGTAAAAAAAATCAAACACAGAAAAGTTCTTTATTTTTAAAAATTGGAAATTGATACCGTGTTATGAAGATCTTGTATTCTCTTTGGACAGCTAAGGCTCAGGATCTCCTTTTCAATAAGAATCCACCATTTCCCAGGACAGCAATGATATACGGACACTTTAGAGATTTTGACTAATAAAATTTCTTCTAATCAGAAAACAATCAGCTCTTACATCAAACTAATAATCTTCTTTCTTGTTAGAAACTGGTTTTACTTTCTTTAAATTAATTCAGGAAGCATTTATGTCAATGAACTGCTCAGCATACAATTTCTAACATTTATTTCTTCATAAAAATAGACTTTACTTCTTACCAGATGCTATCAGGAACTTCCTTGTAGTTTTGTTAACACTTTTGACTACTTTTAAACTTTCTTTTTTAAGTATTTTGAAAAAAAAATCTAAATTTTAACGGAGCAAACTTTATTACATCTTTCCTCTTCAGAAGGTCGAAAACAAGAGAGAACTTCCAAAATCAACAATTAAACAACTGAATTTTTAAACAAACTTAAACTATACTTTCATATTACCTATTCGCCTACTAATTATTTCAAATGAAATTACAAACAATCTAATTCTTAATTCATTATTCAATTTGAACACAATAATCATTCTTTTTTTTTAAATTTGCTATAACTATAAACTAATATTTTTCTATTTTCAGAATTTTTCATTTGGAAGTTAAACTATAATAAATTACAATATGGCTTGAAAAATAAACTTGTGTGTTTTGAAAGTAAGTAAAAATTTTTAATATTTCTTTTATGAGTTCTCATATTTCGTCATTTAATTTTCTAATTTAATTCTATTCTAACTGATTTAAGATTATTTTTAATTACCAAAGTATTGTAAACTTTATAAACTTTTAAATATTTACTTTTATTATCTATCTAATACATGATCATTAAAATTTTATATATTATAGATTAAACTATATTGAATCTTTAAAATAAATATCTCTTAGATGTACTTGTATATTTTAATTTCTTATTTTGTTTTATTTTTCTTTTTTAGGAATTGTGAAGAAGATGATGACAAATTATACCAAATTTACTGCATTTGCACTCTGCCTTGGAATAAGAATATTTTCCTTTCTCCATTTCCATTAATTTTCTTTATATGTACTTATTTAATATAGCATAGTAACTCATATCATCTCAATATATACTAAATGCTATATTTTCACTCACCCAAAAATATAAGAGGATTTGGTGTCCAGCAAAGATAGAAGATAAGATGTTCTAGTCAAATGTAAAAAATGGCCCTTGGTAAGCCAGGCGCATCAGTAGACTTAGATTAATTGAATATACTAAAAGTATACGTTTCAGAAAAAAATGTTTTAAATAAAAGTTGTAGGTCTCTTTACGACAAACAAAAAAAAAAAAAAATATATATATGTATACAAAAGGGGAAAATTATTGGGCATGTACGCAAAAAGGATCAATAAGGCCTTATTGATCCTTTTTGCGTACATGCCCAATAATTTTCCCCTTTTGTTTATATTAATACGCGTTTTCTTGGCACTTTGTTTATATATATATATATATATATATATATATATATATATATATATATATATATATATATATATATAAATTTATAACATTTATGATGAGTGTATGAATAATAATAATATGTTTTGATAATATCAATCACTATGTTATAAAATATTCCTTACCTTTAATTAATTTTGAATTTTAAATATAAATAGTGAATAGGTAAGAATTAACTCAATGTAATTATCTTCCAATATGATTAATTAAATATGCTACCGGCTATTCCCTTATGTCAAGGTCAGAGTTCAAATATTCAACCAAACTAGATTCAAAATCAGTTAATACACAAATTTGCAATAAAATGACTGTAAAACCGCACTATCCTAGACCAACAATGTTTTCTAGGCATGAATTGTATATAAATTTCTAACCTTTCTAATTCAAAATGTGTCAAACTTCAAAAATACCGTTAATAAACCAAAACATGCATCAAATATATATAAATGAAATATTCTGTCTTGAGTTACTAAACAATTTGGATTAAACTTAACAAAAAGTGAATAAAAATAATTTAGTTAAATACATAAAACAGTGAAAATAAAAAATGTTCATGGAAATTACAAAAATCAAACAACAGAAAAGTTCTTTATTGATAATAATGGAAGAGTGATACCGTTTTATGAAGATCTTGTTTTCTCTTCGGTCTGCTAAGCCTTAGGATCCCCTTTTCAACAACAGGCCTATGTTACCCAGCACAGCAATGATATCACGAACTTTGAAAATTTTACTAATAAGATTTCTTCTAATCACTGCACAATCAGCTTTTACATCCAAAGGTAAGTACAATAATGCTATTCTTTCTTGTTAGAAACTAGAGTATCTTTCTTTAAATCAATTCAGGAAGCATTTATAACGATTAACTACTCAGCATCAATTTTAACCATTTATTCTTTCATAAAATCATATAAATTTCTCTTACCAATTGCTTTCTCTGGTTACCTTGGGATATTCTTTATACTTTAAACTGTTTTAATACTTTCTATTATCAATACTTTCAAAAAAAACTCAAAATTTCTACGGAGCAAATTTTTAATACAACTTCTATTTCAACAACCAGAAAACAAGAGACTTCTATCAAATCAACAAAGAAACAACTGACAAATTCAACAAACTTAAATCTATACATCTTTTCCATCTAATCGCCTACTAATTTCTTATTCAAATAAAATTATTAACAAAATCTAATTCCTGATTCAGTATTACAATTTAAAACAATGATCATTCTTTTTTATATTCTTATGAAATTTACTAGCACTACAAACTAATAATTTTCTCTTTTTCAGAATATTTCATTTGGCATTTGAACTATTAATAAATTAGAATATGGTTGGTAAATTTGTATAATTTAAAAGTAAGTAGAAGTTTTAACATTTATTTTAACTATTTGTGATGTCTTTTTTTTATAATTTAATTTTCTCATTTACTTACACCCCTAATTCATTTAAAATTAATGTTTGATTACTAACGTATTGGCAATTTTATAAACTTTTAATTATCTACTTTACCCATTTATCAATTTCATAATTATCAAAACTTTATATAATGTAGATTAATCATTTTTGAATCTTTAAATAAAATTCTTTGAAATGTATTTGTATTTTTTTTTTCTTATTATTCTATTTTCTTTTTCCTTTTTTAGGAATTATGAAGAAGATGATGATAATCAATCCCAATGTTACTAAATTTGCGCTCTGACCCGAAATAAGAAAATCTCCTTTCTCTACTTTCCATTAGATTTTCCTTCTACATTCTTATTTAATATAACATAGTAACTAATATCATCTCAATATATATATATATATATAAACTTTTAAACGGATGGTGTTTTTGAGGTCAGGTGGGCCCAAAACGAAAAACTGTAGTGAAATTTTCCCGAAGTCGTGACCTGCGATCCAGCTGAATAGTAGATATAAATCTACTAAAAATTACGGTATTTTTTAACATTTTGTAAGTGATACAACAAAAACAAATAACATAAAAATTTTCAACCAATAAAAACCAATACATAACTTTCAACTGAGATATAGCTATTAAAAATTATTTGTAAAAATATGGTGATGGCTGGTTCTATACAATCCTATTACATTTTCAAGGATAAATCTAAATATTGCCACCTAGTCGATACTGATTCGAAGCAATTTTGATACAATTTAAAGCGCATAATATGAAGGTAAACGAAGAGTCTTATGTATGTTATGGGAAAATAAATTGATTTTTGTAATATGTTGTTGAAAATGGTTTTATTATATAGGTAAATAAAATTAATTCTAAATTATATTTTCCCTTGGTGTCTTTGAATTTACATTAGAAATTAGGTATAGCTTAAATAATGATTTTGTATAAACAATTTCTTTGTATATTTTAACACGATAACAGCAAAGCTGTAGTTAAGAAAATGATTTCTCAGTACTTCTCAAAACGGGTGTGTTCAAAATGTAGGTAATACGAAGTGAAAAGCACACTGTTTATTCAAATAGCATCAAACTAATTTTATACTTTATAATCTACTTTATTACATTTTTCTCATATTATTCCCATTTTATTTTCATGTTATTTTTCTTTGAATATCACGTATTTGAAATCCGAGCATATTTCTCCGATGGAGGTTTATGAAACGGTTTCTGTGCATAAGAATAAACATTTCATATTTTTTATAAAGCTCTTATATTATCGTTCAAGGAATGAGCTTCAAATAAGAAAAGGATGTTTACAAAGTATCTATTATCACAGTTATTTAAATTAAAATAGATATAGTTGATTTGACAATATTGTAACAAAAAAAGGGTGTGGCAGTCAGTGGGACTGCCGGCAGAAGTTATACTTCTATGCACGCGCCCGGATTCATAAATTTTTATGCGAATGATTTAGCAAAATCATTATATGATATTCGTGTTCAGCGACCTCAAAAACCTCCTAGTACCGAGTACACACCCATTTTGTATCAAGTACCAGGTGTTTCGTCTTTCAACTGATAAGTTTTCGATTATTTTTAAAGGATTTCCCTCCATACCATGTTTTGCCAAAACCACCACGTTTATTCTGTACACGACAAAAATAAGAGCTCGGGTCATAACCAAAGACTTAGATGCTAAACCTCTTCTGTTAAAAGAAAGAGCTTGACCAGACAAATAGCACTGTATTTTATATTATGATCATGGAGAAAGGCCTCCAGAACGCCTATCTTGTTTCTAATTAAGCAGATATTGGCATAAAATATGCTAAATATGTTCGTATTATGACTAACAATTTCAGGTTGGCTATTATCAACAAGTAGTAAATCAGGTATGTAGCCTTTTATAAAAAATTACCGGCAATTTGCAAAAATTCCCTGTGTTTCGTAAAATTAAATCTCTTAATGCCAACCATCCGAGGGCAGAAATCTGGATCGTATAGCTCATCCTTGCGCTTTAACGGTGCTGTTACAACAAAGCATTTAAGTTTGTTTGGATCAGTGGGTATCTCCCTTACGCAAATATTCTCAGTTTCAAAACCCACCTTTTTCTTTATGTAATCTGTTATCATAGCCTCAGTTGCTTGTCTTTTAACACGATTTAAATATATCCAAGCTCTTCTTTCTCCACCCGAAAAGCCATTTATTTCATTTTCCTGGGATACTTCAGCATTTCCCAGCTGTTTTTTGTATTGTTGGCGTTTTTTTTTATGAAGTTGAATCTGAAAAATCCCATTTTGGTTATTGGCCAGGTCTTCTTTTTTTCTGTTCGGATTATCAAAATTTTCTGTTTTTGCTGTTGCTACAGGACGACTGGCCACTTGACCATATGTTTTGCGGGCACGATCACAACCTGTATCCAACTTCAGCTCGGTT
Organism: Altica lythri; assembly: GCA_964028335.1. Lineage (NCBI taxonomy): Eukaryota > Metazoa > Arthropoda > Insecta > Coleoptera > Chrysomelidae > Altica > Altica lythri. The sequence continues at coordinate 32,747,927 of OZ034804.1, read as the reverse complement.
TGGTGTGACGTACCCTCAACCTGCGTAGTCGTAGAGCACGTCCTACGTGCGCTCGGTTTGTTCGTGCGCGCCTCCGATGGCAATGACAAAGCAATAGCGTGAGGAACAGGAGGTAGAGGGGTTGTTATCTTGTTTACCTTTTCGTCACGTAATGATTTCAATTCTATGGAGAGTTTTTTTTACCAGGTCTTCCATATCGTTCAGTCTACCATGTAATAAGTCGTGATTTTCCATCATCTGGATGAGCAATTGGTTCATTAAACTGTTCTCTCTTCTTTAGAGCATCGACATTGTTCCACGCATGGTCGCCATCATTTTCAGTTTTAGCACATGATGGAAAGATGATTAAATTTTGACCAACCACTTTTGCGCCTCTTAGACGAACTAGGCAAGCAGGATGATATTGTTTTTCACATTAATTTGGTACATTTTAATTCGCCTTTTAGAGATCTTTTACAACTCGCGCATGTAATTTTCACATTTATATCATCATTACTCGACGCCATCAAATATATATCAATGGCATCACTGTTAACTAATAAAACTTAATAACTACAAACACAGGCAAGTAGAAATATTTTTTTTTAAATTAACTGTATTCAATTAAATAAATACTTAGAAAAATAAGACCAGTTGATGTGTGTCCTTACTTCAAACACGAAAACTAAACAGTAAAACGATCAATGTACAAAAAAAGTGTTTACAAAACCCCATAGTGCAAAATATAATGCAACCATGTTACGGTAGTATGGACTACAATACAATACTCATTACTGAATATTATGATTAATATTATAAATATAAAATACTAAACTTTATATGTTTACTTACGTGACAGAATTATAAAGTAATCTGTCAAACACAATGTAATACGTCACTATGATATTCCAAAACATTAGCTCAGATTGTTTTTTGTATATCTATCTCTTTTCAATGTACTGATACCTTATATGTGTTTCTGTCTCTCTCTTACTCACACCATTACATATGTAATGATTTTTTCCATTTAACCCCACACAAATCCAGTGCATAAATAGAAGTATAACTTCAATAAAAAGGAATACACTGGTACGCCACTGAGTATTCCCCAAATAGTTTTCTTTACGTTCCGTATTAAATCCTTCATTCCCCTTCATTTCAGAAATACTCTGATTGAAATACTTTTCTTTATTAACATTTTTTTCTCTGGCAAAGTTTACAAAAAAGTTGCACAGTATTTGGCACACTTACGTCTCTGGTGTTTAATACCATTCCACCTTAACTGTTATGATATCTTATTCTTAGAAAATCTGTAACAAGAAAATCACTGACAACCTGGTTTTTTGTTCTTCTTACTAATCTCTATGATCTTTTTACAGTATGCCACGTATTTTAATGAATTTAAAAACAAAATCAAATTTAGAAAAATAAATAAATAAACTAATTGAAATTCAACTCCAGCTGAGTTCGGTGGTGGTTTCTCTACTGGCAAATTATGCCCAGCTCAGCCGTAGAGGGTAAGTGCCAAAATAAAGTGAGCGCGCCACCGATTTGTACGGTTAAAATCGGAAACCCCTGATGTTCCAGGCACCACTTCACCCACTGGAGTTAATTAAATAAATTCAAAATCTTAACCAGTACTATTTGAATTGCACAATAAAAAAAAAACGATAAAGTGAGCTAAATAAAACAAAATATCAACTAGACCCTTCTTTAATAAAAATTGAGAATTTAAACAACTGTCAAGCCTCGTGCTTGACAACGCTATTGATATTTATATAAAAACAAAGAATTAATGAATGATTTTAAAAGTTAAATTTATCGATATGTGTGATCACACTCAATACAAAAAAAAAGAACAAGAAAAATAAATCTTAACTAACTAGTTACGACTTAATCTAATATAGCTTATCTGTTAATCTAAATAAGTTTCCGCAGTCCTTGGCTTCTCCAATACTTAGGCCGGTACCAAAAATCAAGCCTGTTCTAGAACCAATAGGCTTGCACCAATCACAATAACTTAAACTCGTACTAAGTATGGGGTCAGCAATCAAAATTCTGCCTATATCTAGGACCCTAAAATCGTAATTTAGTATTAACATTAGCTTAAACAGATTTTAATGACTCCTTGAATTAATTTGATTTAATAACTTTAATACAATTTGAACACAATAACTTAAATTTGTACTACAATGAAAGAATAAAAAGGTATTTAAATGAATAATACAACATTTAGAAGTTGACTTCTCTGAATTTACAATTAATGAGCAAAACCAATGATTTAAATGTACTCAACAAACCTAAATTTGACTTGCTAGTCACAACAAAATTATAACAATAAATTAAATCAAAATTTAACATAAAATTAATTAATAATAGTAAAAAAAAATAAGCAAAAAGGAGTCTAGTTTCACATTAATAACCTACATACAAAACACAAAGGAATACATATGCAAAATAAAGATATTACAACCAAGATTGTGACCATATGGCGTTATTAATCTTATAAAAATAAAATTTTGTAACTCACCTATTAAGATAGGGTTTCTTTCATTAAACTAGTGACACCCTAGCTGGTAGACGGGTAAATCAATCTCCTCGTTGCTAATTGTGAAAATTCTACCACAGCTCACCGTCTGAACGGTTTTAAATCTCCAAATCTACCTACTGTCTGTTTCTTGATCTATCTACGTTTCGTCCGAAATAAAACAAGAAAAGAGAAAACCATAAGGATTGAACAAACCACATGAATAAAAGGCATTTTACTTAACACAGAAGATTACACAAAAATTCCACACGTGGCTTTTCCAATGAATCTGTCCAAAAATAACAACAGAATCTAACTCCAACAACGATTCAAATGGAAAATGAGGTTTAGTTTCAAAAATCCAAAATTAATTGTTACGGATTCACCGCGATTTAAAACTTAAACCAAAAATCTTCTGGATTGTATTCGACACCCTTCTTATTCGAAAGCAGATAACGGAAAGACAGAGAAATCATTTACTTTCGATAAAATCTGTCAGACACGAAAATGGCCTCTACCACTGTAAGGACAATAAACGTAGGATCAACAGCTACCAACTTACGAACAAACAGTAATCGTTTAATAACAACTGATCTTATTACTTAACAAGGTAACACCAAAATCTCAACATTACTTAATTCCCTCGTTTATATACAATCTTTAGATGTCGGATGCTAAAATAACGAACTGCAGACGACAACATTCTAAGTTTTACGACGAAAAAAAAAGGAAGAGAAGATTTCTTCGGTCCTTGACAGTAGTTCAAACGTCCTAACCCAACATTTGTTCTGAATTTTAATAAATAAACTTTCAAAACAATATAAGTAGCAATTTATGGCCAGAATATATTTATAAGTTGATGATTAACTATAGTCGATCTAAATCAACTTGTCACGATTTACTCCTTAATAACGGAGAATTCCTAAGGTAACCAATTAGTTATACTATTGTGAATTTAAACCCGTGACAAGTAAATACACATGAGCTTTTTGGGATATACAGACATGGTATTTACTGCTCGCATTATACTGTTGTTTTATAAATCGTGCTGCGAATCTACATATTCGCTCAACCAACATGATACTTTTTCTAATTTTTAATTTATACGACATTAAAAACAAAAACTTTTAAATAAATAAATAAATCGGAGCTGATAGTAAACAAAGTAAACAAACTTTTGGTTTTTTAGGAAACTGAATATTATTTTATTTAAAATTAAATTTAATTAACAAATTTAATTACCGTTATTTCAAAAAGTATAAATTTAAAATTCTGTATAGTGTAAAATAAGGTAAAATAAATCACCTCTGAAACGCTCAAGAGAATCTAGCACTGAGTTGTTTATTCCTGCCTTAGATTAACCTAATTTATATATTGGATATTTAACGATATTGGAGCAACTAGAATAATGTGACCAAATTTACATATATTATTATATTTGTGAAAAACAGCAAATTGGAAGAAAGTGGGCATTATAATTCTAGAAAGTAAGATTGTAATGACATTTTTATCTATTCGGTAGCCTAAAGAAATCGGTTAATGGTCCAAATACCGTTGGAAAATTACTCTCACCGTTTCGCTTACGAAATTTAAAATAAAGTTTTATTCGTAAAAGTTGGATGGATACAGAAAATGTGATATCATAAACGTAAATCTCCTGCAGTTCTACTTTAAAGAAAAATTAAATTCGTTGGAATCGTTTTTGGACAGTTACACTATCGTAAAATTTTTCTAAAAAGTACATTTTCTAAGGAATTTTAGTCATTTAAAGTTCAAATAATGCAATATTGATTAAATGCAGTGTAAATTAAAATGTAAATTATGAGTATTATTTTTAACTTGCTGTGCCCGCGACTTGGTCCACGTGAAATAGTGGTCAGCATTTTTTGGATTGAACTTTTGGTTTATTTTGGATTATAAACACCTTTGATTTGGGAAGCTAAAAAAATCTACTTTATAGTAATGCTTCTCTGTACACAATATTAGACGTATGACCATTGGGGGTTAAAAGCATACAGGCTGCTACGATTGCTAACACGTGAATGAGTGACATAAAACTGGCTAAGATTCGAACCCACAATTTTTAGTGCCTGTTCCTGGGCTTTATTAATTGTCATTGCGAAATAAAGGCCCACTGGAAACTGGAAACATTTAAAACACTATCAACTATTCGGCTTTCTGTTAAAATCTATGCCTCTATCCGATTCCGTTGTAAATTGGTTACTTTAAATCTGGTACCGTTACACAGTTCTGATGGTTTTAAATTTCTAAGGAACATTATTAGCTGGTAGTAAAGGAGCACTGAGGGATTCTAAAAATTTTACCGTGCAGCTCGCAAGTTTTTTTGTATACATAACTCTGTTAATGGAGATAAACTCTACATTTTTCTTCGAACAAAGCTTAGAATTTAAGCGTTTATTGTTGCTGCTTGGTCGTTTGTGGAGTCAAAATAGCACTTTCGCAAAGCCAGGAATTTTTCGTTTCCATTCACAGCTAATATCAGCTCTCGCAATATGAAACTGTGCAGTATACATTTTAATTAAGAACAACTCTTCCTTGTTCCTTCGGATATACACCATTAAGGATTAAGTAGCGCTGCTCTCAGGTTGCTTTTTATACCCACGTACAACATACAAACGTTCATCCTAAGCTGAACCGTGTTCATTTTTAACTTTTATTTATAACATTTTTTTATAGAAAATTGATAGAATTATTATGAAGTTTATTAGAGTTTTAGTCAATGCTACTAACAGTGAAAAAAGTGTGGATCTGAATAAATAGATATAAGATAGTATGAAATAGTTTCATGTGATTCGTTAAATTGACACAACTTATTTATTTATGTACAGATTTACATGAAACAAACACTTGTTAAGTGAAGCTTTTACTACAACATATTACTGAAAACGCCAACTAAATCGGAAAAGCCGTTTTTGAGATTAGCCTGCATGAACACACAGGCAAACAGAATTTTTTTTTATATTTTCAATGTACAGAAAGCAAGTTTCTAGAATTTTATTAGATATATAGTCCATTTCACGAATTTTGGCCGATGACAGAAATCATACTCGAAATAAATTTAGAGTTACATCTCTCTCAGATACAGGCAAGTTAGAAATTTAAATGAGGACGTTTGTTTTTTAATACAACACTTACGTAACTGCATCTTGTTTCACCGGTAGATAAAAAGTTTTCAATACGAAAGTCTTGACTTAATTCACATTCCTAGTAACAGTCATATACGGCTCGTTGTTGAAGGATTAAATTTAATAATTATTAATGTCATATTTTTGTAGATGTCAAACCACACTGATAGTTTCAGAAACTTACGACCTAATTTAGAAAAAAAAACTGTCCGCCATTGGTAACTTGGATCACAGTTTAATCTTATTTCAGTGGTTTCTAATATCAAATCGGCCAAAAACGATGAAATGGACTATATACTAGGTGGCAGCTAATAGATTGGAAAAACTATCAATTTTTTTATTATTAATAAGAAGGTTTACAGAAAGAGGTGCAGGAACTGGATGAACAGTATATAAACAATAAATTTGTTAAAATTTTATATTATCTTTAGTTTTTTATTGAATAGAAACACAATGAATTTGCACTACAATTTAGCCCTTATGTCTGTTTGTGGTTTACATTTAAATTAACTTAAGTAATCAAGTCACTCTTAATTAAACTAACATAGATTGTTTACATTTGCAGTTACATTAAAAGATCTAATCTTCACCATACATTGAAATTCGCTTTACTAAATTTTGATTATTACGATAACTAAAAATACTAGGTGAAGGACATGGCATAAAATATTGCATGTTCCATACAAGCCTTAATGTTTATATTTTTATGTTTTCACAAATCTTTTTCTTATTTCCACTAAAGTGTAATGCTTCTATTTAATTTAATTTCCCTCCATATTTGCTCCATTGTCGTTATTGATTAAATCGATGTTAGTCTTAATTTCCGTTTTAATTATTCATTCTGTTTTAAATCGCCATAATGTACTTGGTTCGAAATCTTTTAGTTATAAGAAAAATATATTTTATATTATGAAATTGATACATAATTAGATTTATACGAATTTGATAGTATAAAGTAGGACCAGTTGACATTTAACGAAATATCATAATGGACATTTTTCATAGGAAGCAATTTTTTGCCGGAATGCCTTCAGGATGTGATCAATTCAATAATCACGGTATAAGCCAGTCGTAAAACTTCTGCTAAATTTTCATTTAACAAAATCTGATAAAAATTTAAAATTTCTTATTTTTTCCTACTATTTTCGCGTTAATTTTGAAAATATAGCCACTAGAGAAAAAAGTTATAAACTCTATAAACTTAACTTACAACCTCCACATTCCATCTAGAAAAACTTTTTAATATAATTAAAACGTGTGCTAAATTTCGTTAAGATCGGTTTTGCATAAAAATTCCAACTTACTAAAAAAAAAATCGCAAACGTTCAAATTCATACCAGGCCCTAAAAAAGGCTCTCAGATAGTCGAAAATTTTTTTAACTGCTCGTTGGCTTGTATTTCTTTATGCCATGACACAGACTTCTATCGGTATTCGTGTATTAGTCTGGAAACCAAGCCCGCGACTTCATCCGCGTGGACTTTAGTTTTTTTGCCACCGCGTTGCATACAAATTTGCAACCCCTATTTTAAATCCTTAGGGATGGAATTTAAAAAAGTCATTTCTTAGTACACCACTACGTAATAAAACAAATTTATTCTCGAATTGTCAAGACTCTACGCGTCTATCGACATATTTGATCGACAGTGTCAAGTCGGCCAGCAGCAGCGTGCTACCGCCTCACCGCACATTAACGCGCGAGTGGCATTAGACTATTATTATTTTATAACTGTAAAAACTTGCATGCTATATGCACGCAAAATCTCAGCCCGATCGGTTTAAAATTGACAAAGTTTCATACAAACTTTCATCCCCTATTTTATCCCCTTAGGGGTGGAATTTATTAAAATCCTTTCTTAAGGAATGCCTACGTCATAATAGCTACATGCCTGCAAAATCTCAGCCTGATCGGTTTAAAATTGACAAAGTTTCATACAAACTTTCATCCCCTTTTGTATCCCCTTAGGGGTGGAATTTATCAAAATTCTTTCTTAAGGGATGCCTACGTCATAGTAGCTATATGCATGCAAAATCTCAGCCCGATCGGTTTAAAATTGACAAAGTTTTATACAAATTTTCATCCCCTATTTTATCCCCTTAGGGGTGGAATTAATCCAAATCCTTTACTAGGGGCTGCCTACGTCATTGTAGCTATATGCATGCAAATTCTCAGCTCGATCGGTTTTAAATTGACAAAGTTTCATACAAACTTTTATCCCCTATTTTATCCCCTTAGGGGTGAAATTAATCAAAATTCTTTTTTAAGGGGATGCCTAGTCATAGTACCTATATGCATGCAAAATCTCAACCTGATCGGTTTAAAATTGACAAAGTTTCATACAAACTTTCATCCCCTATTTTATCCCCTTAGGGGTGGAATTTATCAAAATCCTTTCTTAAGGGATGCCTACGTCATAGTAGCTACATGCATGCAAAATCTCAGCCCGATCGGTTTAAAATTGACAAAGTTTTATACAAATTTTCATCCCCTATTTTATCCCCTTAGGGGTGGAATTAATCCAAATCCTTTACTAGGGGATGCCTACGTCATAGTAGCTATATGCATGCAAATTCTCAGCTCGATCGGTTTTAAATTGACAAAGTTTCATAAAAACTTTCATCCCTTATTTTATCCCCTTAGGGGTGGAATTAATTAAAATCCTTTTTTAGGAGATGCTTTCGTCATAGTAACTATATGCATGCAAAGTTTCAGCCCGAACGGTTTAAAATTGACAAAGTTTCATACAAACTTTCATCCCCTATTTTATCCCCTTAGGGGTGGAATTAATTAAAATCTTTTGTTAGGGGATGCCTTCGTCATAGTAACTATATGCATGCAAAGTTTCAGCCCGAACGGTTTAAAATTGACAAAGTTTCATACAAACTTTCATCCCCTATTATATCCCCTTAGGGGTGGAATTAATCCAAATTCTTTACTAGGGGATGCCTACGTCATAACATCTACCTGCATGCCAAGTTTCAGCCCTATCCGTCCAGCGGTTGGGTCTCTGCGTTGATAGATCACTATGTCAGTCAGTCAGTCAGTCAGTCACCTTTGAGTTTTATATATATATAGATTGACTTAGATTTATAAGCTCTTATGTTATTTTGTAAGATGCAAGATGCAAATACCTCTGCTTAAAACAAAAATGGGTCTGTTCCGAGAGGTTCAAAATTTTTTACGATTTTGTTTTGCTCTTAATCCCTGAACCTAAACCCTCTTTATTCTAAGACTTGTCTGCCTAACAGGTGTAACTCTAAAGCTTGGGTTGCATGCTCTCATTTTGTCATTTTTTTTACCTTGATGTATATCTCACTGAATATTTTTCTTAGACATGTGTTTGGAAAACGTGTAGTCTAATTATATCTGCCATGGCCTTTTAATTTTCGGCTTTGTTTTGTCCTGTTCTGATCTAACAAAAATGTTGCTCATTCCTTTTTTCAGCCAGAAGAAGTCCTTAATTTTTAAGATAATGTGAAAAGAAAAAAGGTTAAATTACTGTTTCAAACAAAAAATATTTGGGGACCGTTTGCAACTAAAAAATATGTTTTAGAATAACGCCATTTAATTTGTTAAATCAGATTCTGTAAAAGTATGAAAATATGTAAAGAATTACTGTTTTACAAACTTATTGAAGGCAGAACGAAATCAGAGATTTTTTTCTTCGCTTTGTATGGATATGGTAGCTGAACATAAATCTTTGTTGTTTTATTCTTTATCCAGATGGTTATTAAGTAGTAAAACGTAACTGAGAAGTGATAAAGCGGTATTATTGATTAAAGAAGCTTCATAAGTTATTTGTCATGAAACTTTTTTATTTGGTAGATATCTTTGAGAATTTAATTGTCTTAGTCTTCAACACCAGGAAAAAAATTAAATGTATTTGTTTTAAGTGAAAAGATTGAATTTTTTTGTAAAAAAATTGCCTTGATGGAATAATAAGTTAAAAATGAAAACTGCTTTGATATGTTTTCACATTGTGTAAAAGTATCCAGGATTTTCCACTAAAAAAGTATCATAGAATTGTAATGTTAAAATCCATAGAGAACCATTTAGAAAGCAGAGTACGAGTTTACGACGATACTGTTTTGGAAAAGAAGATATCAATTTGTCCAATTGGAATTGGGTTTGTAATCCATTCGACAGTAACCTAATGGTCGATCACTGGAAGAAGAAAACGACTTATAGACGTTTCGTCTAGCACTTCACTAAAAATAAATTTCAGCACCAAATCTTTCACACATTTTTGGATCGAATTTTCGAATGACTTCCCAGTTATAAAAGCCAAAGAGATAGGTATTTTGCTAATTTTTCCCACGTCCTGTAGTTGTAAAAAAGGATTTTTTGCTGTTGCTTCGTTAAAATTTATATTTCGGAAAAAACTTTAACTAGAAAAAAACTCAAAGTCGCCATTTCCAAACCTACAGAGATTATGTGCCACAAAGCAAGCGCATTGCAGCCATTACTCCTTGCATTCTACGAATATTTAAAACTTGTTAAGCTTAAAATAAGTTTGTAGGTCATTAGTTGGCAATAAAAAAATAGGTTTAAATAATTTTGTTTTATCATTTACTGCACTCCTTTACCAACCCAACATGTTCCCCTGGGGGGCGCGCCCCACAGTTTGGGACTCGCTGATTTAAGTAATTTTTTTAATGTAATGTACTACGTTCATTACTAACCAAAATGTACGAAAAATTTAAACCAACATTTGTTTATAACTTTAACCAAACGAATTATAACATTATTTATTAACTTTACTAAATATACATCTCTGTGTATGTACCTCTTATATTCAAAATAGTTAAGTTATGATAAACATATAATTAACGTAATAAAGTTTTTTTTGGTCGATGGTAATTTAATATCTCTTCTAAAATATGTATTATAATTTGGATTTAATCCATTTTCATATAATTTTGTTACAAAACATCCTGGACATCAAATACTCGTATGTCGTGTTCCATAACTTTTTTTATTGCAATTTTAACAACTTCGAGATATTCAATACTACATAAAGTGATATACATTGACGGAAAGCGGAAAATTTATGTAAAATAAATATATAAATATGTTCTAAGAAGATAAACTCATAATAAAAATTTAATATGCAGTATATTAGAGGGAAGTTAGTTAAAACTAAATTGAATAAATCTATCTGTATATGTACCTACAGTTGATGGTAACTTAATTAATAGCACATTCGGCAGATCTCAAACACGCCATCTCTATCTATACCTCATAGCATCACAAAAATCAGTTAAACAGGTTATTGTATAAGACATAAGAGATTGTAAAAATATGGGTTACAATATTTTAAGTAGCCAATTTATAAATTTTACAAATCTCATACGAGAAAACTCAATTATATAAGTAACGCCTAACCCAAAAAATATAACACAAGGAACAAAAAAGTGACTTAGAGTTTCATGTTTTAATTTTAGATTTGATAAATATTTTTTTCTCATTAACGTAATATCTATACTTAGGGACAAATTCAGTTCCCTAAGCAAGTGTTCAAACGGATTTATTTTGCTCTTTCCTGAAACATGCCCAAACTAAGACAAAATAGTTTGGTGTTGTGTTAGTGTGTATAGCGTTGTAATCCCACGTTTGCAATGTGGGTTTGAGAGATTGACGCTGTGGCGTAAGGTCTTCCAATTGCCAAGGACGAAGGAAACCACAGAAACCTTCATCAATAACTCATTTTTTCCCTCCTGTTTTATCTATAAGAGGGGGTGTTGTCAAAAGGTTGTCTGTAGGAATGTCCCTATCTGCGGTTCGAAGGATTCTTATGGTGGAAAGGGGGATCTTATTCTTCGGGATTCTTAGATTCTAGTGACGTAGGTAGAATATGGGATAGCCTTATAGTCGACAAAAAGTCGAATAAAAGTTTTGTAAGTATGAAGTAGGGTTTTTGACTGACATCTTCTGAGTCTACCACACAGAGCACCTAGAAGGGTTGCTGCTCTTCTCAATTTGTTGAGAGTATGTTCGACATTGGTTTCCTACCTTAGTACACAAGTGAATCGTAAGCCCAAGTAGGTCGCCTTTTTTTTGCTGACTGGCAACGGTTTTAATGTATACAATTTTTATTCTACCAAATTTAAAATCTGTTTCAGATAACAAATTATACAAATTATTTTTTTTTAATTTATATAAATGCATTAAACAAGTATTAGATACTATTTTAAAACTGAGAAATAAGAATCTTGTTGAGTCATGGACTCATTCATATACGTACCAAAAAATCTTAATAGTCGGCACTTGTTTTGCATCAATAATATCAGTAATATGGCTATATCTAACAGTTAAAGATGAATATTTAACTATTTTTTAGTTAATCACTCATTTAGGCTGCTATATATTTTGTAAATAACCACTTTGGAGCAATTAATAGTATCCAAAATATGCGAATATCCTCATTTTGTACCTTTATATTAAAGGCATTTACAGTTTCCGTACATAAAGTTCAACTAATAAATTAACTCAAATACAATTAAGTTGTTATTACAACATAAGTTGCCATTAGTTGTAAAATTAATGATAAAATTCACATATATTAAACAGTTATAGGGTTTTAATGGCACTAAAGAATGCCTTGTTTTAACATAAATTTAAACTTAAGTCTATACCCAGCAAGAACAGTCCTTTGGGTATTAAAGTAAATCATTCAGATTTTGTCCATCTTGTCCCAGTTAATTAAAAGAGGTATCGTGGTATTCTTAAAGTTCTTCTAGAGAAGATAATTTACTTGTATTTCCTTAAAAGCAATAATTTAGCAAAGTATGTGAAATTTTTCAATCATATACGTCGATGTAAGTGTAAACTGGATATATTCCATATAGTTATTACGTCAAGAGTATCTATAGGGTCCGTATTTTTTTGATGTTTATTATTTGTATTGATCATTTATATATTGAAATGGATCCTCCTTCCAGAACACCCTTCTTCAATAAAATTATCAGTTGTGGATTCCAAGATTTCCAAATTAGTTGTCCTTAAACACAAAAATTATAAATATAAAAAAAATCTTTCGCTTCTTTCTAAATCTTTCTTCTTCCGTTGTTCCACTCTTTCTCTACATCTTCCTCTTCCTACTACTTTCCAACTCCTTCTTGCTGCTGCCTTTCTATTTATCTATTCTGCTCTCTTAAAAGTTCCAACTCTCTGCTTTTCTGTACCTGCTATCTCCTCTGGTTCACGTCCAATAATTTTTATTTATTTATTTATAAACTCTTCTGATTATATATTTTTTTTCAACTCTTTTTATTTCAATTTAAATCTCAATGTTTCTTACTTAATTAATCAAATTCTATATATTTTCTCAACTTTATTTTTCTAATGACTTTTTCCAAAATTACAATTCTTGACAAATTAATCAATAATAATTTCTTAACAACATAACATCCTAATTCAAACAAAAAATATCACAAAAACAGTCTCAATACAAAAATACTTAATCTAGACAACCAATTTACAAATAATGGATCACGTTCCAACATTCCATTGAAGAAACATGCACCATGAAAAAAAATCCATATCAACATATATGTATATATATATCCAAAGATGATACATAAAGTATCTAATGCCATACTGTCAATAGTAATACTTTCAGTTTTGAACTGAAATGGTGTCGGTTAGAAATTTCTAACACTTTAAAAGACACCTTGGATGCTGCCATATAAATAGATATAAATATCATTCAACCTATATCACGGCAAAACCAAACTACAGACACGTGTTTCGCTCTTGTTTGAGCTCGTCAGTTTAGTACAGGCTATGTCTCTCAAGTCACTAATCAAGAGACATCCCTGCTATAAATTGAACGATATCTATAGATGTCAATTGCGAAACTGATAAACAGTCGCAAGTGGTTCCATCTTCACTCCAAAAATGGTACTTCAGTGGTAGCTTTGCATCTTGTATATAACCTTAGGCAAGGTAAAATGATAAAACGAACAAAGCGTTTTGTGACAGTCTAAAAATGTCCAAAGATGATACATAAAGTATCTAATGCCATACTGTCAATAGTAATAATTTCAGTTTTGAAGATGGAACCACTTGCGACTGTTTATCAGTTTCGCAATTGACATCTATAGATATCGTTCAATTTATAGCAGGGATGTCTCTTGATTAGTGACTTGAGAGACATAGCCTGTACTACACTGACGAGCTCAAACAAGAGCGAAACACGTGTCTGTAGTTTGGTTTTGCCCTGATATAGGTTGAATGATATTTATATCTATTTATATGGCAGCATCCAAGGTGTCTTTTAAAGTGTTAGAAATTTCTAACCGACACCATTTCAGTTCAAAACTGAAATTATTACTATTGACAGTATGGCATTAGATACTTTATGTATCATCTTTGGACATTTTAAGACTGTCACAAAACGCTCTGTTCGTTTTGTATATATATATATATATATATATATATATATATATATATATATATATATATATATATATATATATATATATATATATATATATATATATATATATATATATATATATGTATATATATATATATATATATATATATAAAGGGTAAATTAACGGGCATGTACGCAAAAAGAATCATAGGATTACGAGTAAGAATGTTAACCGCAGACATGCATGTTTCTGGCTCGTTAGCCGTCATCAGTGCGGCATTACCAAGTAAGGTATTGCACTTGGCTAGCAAAAGTGTTGGGTACTTGGGAGCAAAGGATGGTAAGGAAACATGTGTCTAAAAAACACAAACAACGAACGCTCACACAAGAGTCCTATCGCCATTTGTGCCTTCGGCTAGCTGTGCCCATATTTTGGGGCTACGACCAGCGTCGCCACGTTGGCGAAACGTAGCGTTCGTTGTTTGTGTTTTTTAGACACATGTTTCCTTACCATCCTTTGCTCCCAAGTACCCAACACTTTTGCTAGCCAAGTGCAATACCCTACTTGGTTATGCCGCACTGATGACGGCTAATGAGCCAGAAACATGCATGTCTGCGGTTACCATTCCTACTCGTGGCCTTATTGATCCTTTTTGCGTACATGCCCAATAATTTTCCCCTTTTGTATATATATATATATATATATATATATATATATATATTTTGAGATGATATTAGTTACTATGTTATATTAAATAAGAATGTAGAAGGAAAATCTAATGGAAAGTAGAGAAAGGAGATTTTCTTATTTCGAGTCAGAGCGCAAATTTAGTAACATTGGGATTGATTATCATCATCTTCTTCATAATTCCTAAAAAAGAAAAAAGAAAATAGAATAATAAAAAAAAAAAAATACAAATACATTTCAAAGATTTTTATTTAAAGATTCAAAAATGATTAATCTACATTATATAAAGTTTTGATAATTATGAAATTGATAAATGGATAAAGTAGATAATTAAAAGTTTATAAAATTGCCAATACGTTAGTAATCAAACATTAATTTTAAATGAATTAGGGGTGTAAGTAAATGAGAAAATTAAATTATAAAAAAAAAAGACATCACAAATAGTTAAAATACATGTTAAAACTTCTACTTACTTTTAAATAATACAAATTTACCAACCATATTCTAATTTATAAATAGTTCAAATGCCAAATGAAATATTCTGAAAAAGAGAAAATTATTAGTTTGTAGTGCTAGTAAATTTCATAAGAATATAAAAAAAGAATGATCATTGTTTTAAATTGTAATATTGAATCAAGAATTAGATTTTGTTAATAATTTTATTTAAATAAGAAATTAGTAGGCGAGTAGATGGAAAAGATGTATAGATTTAAGTTTGTTGAATTTTTCATTTGTTTTTTTGTTGATTCTGATAGAAGCTCTCTTGTTTTGGACCTTCTGAAGAGGAAGGATGTAAAAAGTTTTGATGAAGATTTTTGTAAAAATTATGATGTTAAAAGAAAGTTAAAAGGAGATTAGTAAGATTTATATTATAAATAATTAGTTAAGAAGTTTGTAGAAGATATGTCTCTCTTGTTTTCTGGTTGTTGAAAGAGAAGTTGTATTAAAAATTTGCTCCGTAGAAATTTTGAGTTTTTTTTGAAAGTATTGAGAATAGAAAGTATTAAAACAGTTTAAAGTATCAAGATTATCCCAAGGTAACCAGAGAGAGCAATTGGTAAGAGAAATTTATATGATTTTATGAAGAAATAGATATTTCAATTTATGGGGCTGAGCACTTTATGGTATAACTGTATTTTAATTGAGTTAAAGAAGATTAAATTAATATTCAACAAGAAAGAAAGTCATAATTACACTTACCAGAGAAGATAGTAGTCATCCATCGCTTGGTTTTGAAGAGGAAGTGATTATTTGATCTTCATAAAGTTTCCTGAAATCTTTGCTGTATTGGAGGAAGAAAGTAGATTGTCCTAAGAACAGAATCCTGATTCCAGAAGAGGAGAGAAGCTTCACACAAATGGTAACAACTTTGCACTCGTTATAATAAAGAGTTTTATATGCGTTTGATTTTTGAAATTTTGATGAACATTTTTATTTCACTGTTTTATGCATTTAACTAAATTATTATTATTATTAGTCACCTTTTTGTTAAGTTTAATACAAATTGTTTAATAACTCAAGACAGAATATTTCATTTATAGATATTTGATGCATGTTTTGGTTTATCAACGGTATCTTTGAAGTTTGACACATTTTGAATTAGAAAGGTTAGAAATTTATATGCAATTCATGCCTAGATAATATTATTGGTCTAGGATATTGCGGTTATACAGTCATTTTATTGCAAATTTGTGTATTAATTGATTTAGAATCTAGTTTGGTTGAATATTTGAACTCTGACCTTGACATAAGGGAATAGCCGGTAGCATATTTAATTAATCATATTGGAAAATAATTACACTGAGTTAATTCTTACCTATTCACTATTTATATTTAAAATTTAAAATTAATTAAAGGTAAGGAATATTTTATAACATAGTGATTGATATTATCAAAACATATTATTATTATTATTCATACATGTTATAAATATTGGCGCCCAACGTGGGGCTCTAAACAATCAAAATTAGAGCCGATTCAAATAATTAAAATTTGAGAATTTTGTTAAATTTTTTTTTATTTCACTCTAAACAATCAAAATTAGAGCCGATTCAAATAATTAAAATTTGAGAATTTTGTTAAATTTTTTTTTATTATTTCGCTCTAAACAATCAAAATTAGAGCCGATTTAAATAATTAATATTTAAAATATTTTTCTTTGAAAACTTGATTTGAAATTTTTTTTTGTGATTCATATTAGTTATATTTATCTCGATAGAATAAATTGTGAATATGGAGGGAAAAATGAGATTGAGAGATGGTAAGATAGTAGAACATGTTTTCATTGGCAATTTTACGTCGAAATTTAATAAAACCGAATTGCTATCCAGCAATTTTTTCATCATCAACATCTAAACAAACACAAGATAAAGATGAACTAGTTCTAGAAACCAGAGAAATAAATAAAGATCGTACTGAAAAGATTCCTGTTGAAACTAGTATAAGATATTTAAAGAGTGCTGCTTATGAAAAAACGTACGAAGGTCTACCTGTATGGCATTTTTATAGAAGAAATCATAAAGGTCAGTTTGCCCCTAAGAAAACTAGAAAAACTTGTATACGACATGGAGAAATAACAACAGGTAATCCATGTCCAATTTGTAGAGATGAATATTTAGTTCTACACGAAGAAAATGTGGATTTATTGAAACAGTTTATATGTTCACAAACTGGTAGTATATTAAGTTTTAATCAAACAGATTTGTGTAGGATGCTTCAAAGTTTTATGATGAACAATGATAAGAAATTTGAAGAGATTAATAAAAATATGATGAATATGAGTAAAGATATTGATAAGAAATTTGATCAACAAAAAGAAGAAATTAAAGATATAAAAAAAGATATAAAAGAAGATAATGTGAAGATGAAGGAAGATATTAGGGAAGATATAGATAAGAAATTTGAAGAAAATAATAAAAAATTGGATCAACAAAAAGAAGATATTAATAAGAAATGTGAGGAAATAAAAGAAGATAATAAGAAATTTAGAAGTGAAATGAAAAGTATTAAAGAAGACAATTTAAAGATAAGAGAAGAAGTTAAAGTTATAAAAAAGGAAGATGTGAATAACAAACTAGAAGAAAATAATGAAGGATTAGATGAAGTAAAAGAAGATATGAATAATAAACCAGAGGAGAACAATAAGAAATTGAATGAGACTAACGAAATATTGGAGAAAATAGAAGATGATAGTAAGAAATTTGAAGAGAAATTGGAGGATAAGAATGAAAAATTGGATGAAAGGAAGGAAGATATTATAAAAGAGTTGGATAAGAAGTTTGAAGAAATGAATAAAAGTATTATGATGACTATGGATAAAAATATTATGAATATGAATGAAACAATTGAAGAGAAAGTTGAAGAGAAGAATAAAAAATTGGATGGAATGACAGAAGACATGAAAGAATATATGAATAACAAACTAGAAGAAAACAATAAAGAATTGGATGAGACTAATGAAAGATTGAATGAAATCACAGAAGATATAAAAGAAAATACAAATATGGAATTAGAAGGAAAAGTTCAAGAGAATAATGATAAAATGGTGCAGACTAATAAAAGATTGGAGAAAATAAAAAAAGATACTAAGACATATAGAAGACAAATAAACTCTATAAAGGAAGATAATTTAAAGAGCATAGAGGAAGACACAAATAAAATAGATGAAGAAAGGGAGAAGATTATTAAGAAATTTGTAAATGAATATAAAGCAAAACAAGTAGAAAAGAGTGAAAATAAAATAATTCAGAAAGTTAAAGACAGTGGTATATTGCTAAGTCATACGAAAAAACAAAATAAACCAGAACAAGTAGAAGAAATTCAAACAATAATGCACCATCAAATTGTTAACAACAGAGAAAATCAAAATTTATCTGTGGATGATAAGCAGTTTTGTAATTATTTCTTGGGAAAGATAAAACAAGCGCTCCGAGAAAAATTGTTTATTTGTAAATACCAAGAAAGGGGGAAGAAATTTAAATCTATAATAGGTATTAGGTATATTTGGAAATATCAGGAAAGAGGCAAGATATTTAGGTGTATCGGAAAATTAAATGTATAGGAAATATATTAAATAAGGGGGAACAAGTTTAAAAGTAGAAAAATTAAGTTATATTTGAATGAATGTTAGAAAGGGGGAAGGAATTTGAGATTAACAGAATTTTACAAATTAAAAAAATTCATTAAGATGTTAGGTAGATGATATTAATAGCAAAGTTTTGTAAATAATAGTATTAAGATGTAAATATCAAATTAAGATTTAATGGTTTTATTAAAAAAATGAGTGTTTATTTATAAAAAAAAAAAATAGATTCAAATTATAATTTTTAATCCAACATCAATGAAATGTTTGATGTAAAAATTTTAATTGGGGGATTTGAGATGATATTAGTTACTATGTTATATTAAATAAGAATGTAGAAGGAAAATCTAATGGAAAGTAGAGAAAGGAGATTTTCTTATTTCGAGTCAGAGCGCAAATTTAGTAACATTGGGATTGATTATCATCATCTTCTTCATAATTCCTAAAAAAGAAAAAAGAAAATAGAATAATAAAAAAAAAAAAATACAAATACATTTCAAAGATTTTTATTTAAAGATTCAAAAATGATTAATCTACATTATATAAAGTTTTGATAATTATGAAATTGATAAATGGATAAAGTAGATAATTAAAAGTTTATAAAATTGCCAATACGTTAGTAATCAAACATTAATTTTAAATGAATTAGGGGTGTAAGTAAATGAGAAAATTAAATTATAAAAAAAAAAGACATCACAAATAGTTAAAATACATGTTAAAACTTCTACTTACTTTTAAATAATACAAATTTACCAACCATATTCTAATTTATAAATAGTTCAAATGCCAAATGAAATATTCTGAAAAAGAGAAAATTATTAGTTTGTAGTGCTAGTAAATTTCATAAGAATATAAAAAAAGAATGATCATTGTTTTAAATTGTAATATTGAATCAAGAATTAGATTTTGTTAATAATTTTATTTAAATAAGAAATTAGTAGGCGAGTAGATGGAAAAGATGTATAGATTTAAGTTTGTTGAATTTTTCATTTGTTTTTTTGTTGATTCTGATAGAAGCTCTCTTGTTTTGGACCTTCTGAAGAGGAAGGATGTAAAAAGTTTTGATGAAGATTTTTGTAAAAATTATGATGTTAAAAGAAAGTTAAAAGGAGATTAGTAAGATTTATATTATAAATAATTAGTTAAGAAGTTTGTAGAAGATATGTCTCTCTTGTTTTCTGGTTGTTGAAAGAGAAGTTGTATTAAAAATTTGCTCCGTAGAAATTTTGAGTTTTTTTTGAAAGTATTGAGAATAGAAAGTATTAAAACAGTTTAAAGTATCAAGATTATCCCAAGGTAACCAGAGAGAGCAATTGGTAAGAGAAATTTATATGATTTTATGAAGAAATAGATATTTCAATTTATGGGGCTGAGCACTTTATGGTATAACTGTATTTTAATTGAGTTAAAGAAGATTAAATTAATATTCAACAAGAAAGAAAGTCATAATTACACTTACCAGAGAAGATAGTAGTCATCCATCGCTTGGTTTTGAAGAGGAAGTGATTATTTGATCTTCATAAAGTTTCCTGAAATCTTTGCTGTATTGGAGGAAGAAAGTAGATTGTCCTAAGAACAGAATCCTGATTCCAGAAGAGGAGAGAAGCTTCACACAAATGGTAACAACTTTGCACTCGTTATAATAAAGAGTTTTATATGTGTTTGATTTTTGAAATTTTGATGAACATTTTTATTTCACTGTTTTATGCATTTAACTAAATTATTATTATTATTAGTCACCTTTTTGTTAAGTTTAATACAAATTGTTTAATAACTCAAGACAGAATATTTCATTTATAGATATTTGATGCATGTTTTGGTTTATCAACGGTATCTTTGAAGTTTGACACATTTTGAATTAGAAAGGTTAGAAATTTATATGCAATTCATGCCTAGATAATATTATTGGTCTAGGATATTGCGGTTATACAGTCATTTTATTGCAAATTTGTGTATTAATTGATTTAGAATCTAGTTTGGTTGAATATTTGAACTCTGACCTTGACATAAGGGAATAGCCGGTAGCATATTTAATTAATCATATTGGAAAATAATTACACTGAGTTAATTCTTACCTATTCACTATTTATATTTAAAATTTAAAATTAATTAAAGGTAAGGAATATTTTATAACATAGTGATTGATATTATCAAAACATATTATTATTATTATTCATACATGTTATAATATATATATATATATATATATAAAAAAGGGTGCCAAGTATGCGTACCTATAACAAACAAAAAGGGGAAAATTAATGTGCATGTACGCAAAAAGGACTATAGGGTCACGAATAGGGAATGGTAACCGCAGACATGCATGTCGAGCCAGAAACATGCATGTCTGCGGTTACCATTCCCTATTCGTGACCCTATAGTCCTTTTTGCGTACATGCCCATTAATTTTCCCCTTTTTGTATATATATATATATATATCAGTGATTTAAGAAATTTGGTAAATATATAATTTGTTAGTAGTTGAATATACTTTTTTATGTAATACTGTTTTTCTTACAAGGCTTTTAGGATTTTCTACTGAATTTCTAGTGAGAAGAAAAATATAGTATGTTTTTATATTACCTGTATTACCTATTCATGTAATGTGAGATAAATAGACCAAAACGTTGAGTAAGTATAAAAAACCTATTAAGTTGCTCCAGAAGTATTCAAACCATTTAAATCTAATTGGTTTGAAAAGAAAACTAATTTCCGAAAATATATATAGAGGGACAGGGACAAGAATACCCTTGTAAAATGACTTTTAAAACTATTCTGCATTCGCACGTTACTGTAAAATAGGATTTATTATTAATGAACCTTTGTTCAAATATCTAATTCTGATGTTCCAATCAATCGTTTGGAATTCGATTTCGTAAATGATCATTTTAGTTTGATTTGAATATTTTAATAACTAAAAAGTAAATTCTAAATTAAGTTGCTATTCAAGATCTTAAACTTAAAAAGTAAATTAGATATTATTAAAAAAAAAACTGAAGTATTTTAATGAAAATTTTACGCCGATATTATTATATAGTCCATTTCATCGTTTTTGGCCGATTTGATATTAGAAACCACTGAAATAAGATTAAACTGTCATCTAAGTTACCAAAGGCGGAGAGTTTTTTTTTTCTAAATTAGGTCGTAAGTTTCTGAAACTATCAGTGTGGTTTGACATCTACAAAAATATGACATTAATAATTATTAAATTCAACCCTTCAACAACGAGCCGTACATGACGGTTACTAGGAATGTGAATTAAGTCAAGACTTCCGTATTGAATACTTTTTATCTACCGGTGAAACAAGATGCCGTTACGTAAGTGTTGTATATAAAAACAAACGTCCTCATTTAAATTTATAATTTGCCTGTATCTGAGAGAGATGTAACTCTAAATTTACTTCGAGTATAATTTCTGTCATCGGCCAAAATCGGTGAAATGGACTATACCAATTATTATACCGATTATATATCATCCTGTAAAAGTTATACCTACACATTTTATAATTTTCAAAGCAATGTGACGTTCTATATTCTATTATATACGATAGATTAGTTATCAGTATAACGTACATTCTACTAGCACCCAATAAATATTACATCATTATTGATTAAAAGAAATATATACAAATTTTTAAAAAATTAGCGTAGGTATATTTAAATAATCTCTACATGTTTTATTCTGGCCTCAAATATATATTAAATACTATAATGCCACCGCAAGCTGGTGCAGTTAATCTATACTAATATTATAAAGCTAAAGAGTTTGTTTGTTCGTTTGTTTGAACGCGCTAATCTCAGAAACTACTGGTTCGAATTGAAAAATTATTTTTGTGTTGAATAGACCATTTATCGAGGAAGGCTTTAGGCTATATAACATCACGATGCAACTATTAGGAGCAACGAAGTAATGGAAAATGTGAAAAAAACGGTGAAAATTATTGATCCTTGAGGGCTTCCATTGCGTGCGCTGCGAAAACGGTTCAAGATACCAAAAATATATGTATGAAAGAATTATTCCTCTTGAAATGATCTAAAAAAATGTCCGCGACAGTATGTGTCTATCTTTTAAGATTAACTCACTAGAACCGTTTTTATGGTAATCAAATTTGGTCGAAATTAATGCATTATTTGTTAAGAGTTGTATCAACGTAATAATATTAATCTTTATCCAAATAAATGTGTTGTTGATTAAGAGTATTTAATTGTGAACAAAATTGTCTTTGACATCACTTAATTTCAATAAACATCTTAGAAGATATTACAATTTCAAAATAACTAGGACGCCACCGTAAGGTGGCGCAGTTATTATCTCATATATTTTAAACGAGAATTTCTTACTAAATTAAGTACTATATAGCCACCGTACGGTGGTGCAGTGGATATCTTATATAAAATATTTAATATAAAAAAATCATTGAAAACAAAAAAAAGCAAAATGGTAAAAATTTGAAAAAATGAAAAATGGAAAAAAAGACACGACAGTGTTATGCGGTACAAAGTCCGCCAGAACAGCTAGTATATCATATAACGAGCAATTCTTACGTAATTAAGTATTATGACGCCACCGTAGGATGGCGCAATTAATATATAATGTATATAATCGATAAATTACAAAGTACTATAAAAAATAGAAAAACTGGTAACTAACGAGAAAATATAATAAAATAAGAAAATTTAAAACATAAAACAAAATTGTAA
This sequence comes from Altica lythri, assembly GCA_964028335.1. Classification (NCBI taxonomy): domain Eukaryota; kingdom Metazoa; phylum Arthropoda; class Insecta; order Coleoptera; family Chrysomelidae; genus Altica; species Altica lythri. Next base: position 32,724,426 of record OZ034804.1, on the reverse strand, counting down.
ACATTTGAAAAAATTTTAAAAAAACAGCAGCTGTTTGAAGTTCGCTAGGGCATCTAGTAACAAATAAACCAATGTGTTTGAAATTGGACCTTGTGTATATTTTATTTATCTTGATTGATATGTCAAATTTGTTAAGGGCTGTCGTTAAAATCTGAAAATGGCTAACAAAAGTTAAATAAATACAAAACATGTTTCAAATTTCTTCTAAGCTTTCGACAACCCGATCGGTTGTGCTTTTCAAAGATAAAAAATTGATAATTGAACAAAAAATCTCAAATTAAGCATATATATCATATAATTTAAGATTTTTTTGTTCAATAATCAATTTTTATCTTTGAAAACGACAATCGATTTGCTTATTGTCGAAAGCCTAGAATTAACATTTTTTACATTTATTTAACTATTGTTAGACATTTCCAGATTTTAATGACGACCTTTGACAAATTTTACATATCCATTATCTGTATCTATATCTATCTATATCTATATCTATACATATAATAAAACTGTAGAAATGTATATGTTTGTGCGCGCATTACATGAATGCGGTTTTCAAAGACGTATTTGTCTTCTTTCAACTTAACATCTTGTGTATCAAACTTTCTCCCCCCACCCCTTTAACAGGGTGAGGAAAGAAATTTTTATACAAAAATCGACACGCCACGCGAACGACGTCGCGGTTATATCGAAATAGAACCCAAATATGTGGTTAGATTTTTTTGTCTGACTGTCTGAATGTATGTGCGCGCATCACACAGATGTATTTGTGTTCTTTCAACTTAACATCTGGTGTATAAAAATTTCTGTCCCATTCCTTAAATGGGGTGGGGTAAAAAATTTTTATACAACAATCACACGCCACGCGAACGACGTTGCGAGTACAACTAGTAATTAATAAAATAAGCAAGGATCATTTTTAAACAAATTGATTTATTGGAACGAAGTTCCCTTTCGGGCGTTACGAACAGTTACGACTGACGCTAGGAGCTAGCCAAAAAAAATTCATACCAAAAGTTGTCACGACACGACACGACACCCGCATGTTTCTCTCTCTCACAGACCAAAAAATAAATAACTCTCTCTCCCTCTCTCTCATAGATAGAAATATTACAATGGACTACAAAAGTGTGACGTCAGCTATGCGAGGAGCTTAAAAATCTTTCCAAACAAAACATATTTGCATTGAAAAAGCAATAAAAGATTTTTCTATTACTTGTAGTGGTTTCTAATTAAAAATCTAAGCGTTTTCCGGACACTTTTCATACGACCTATTGTATCTAATTTGTGATAGTGAATAAACATTGAAAATTAGTGTAAGTGAGTAAGTGTTCAAATTTTATATGCATTTTAGTGGAATTGAGGTTATGTTTTCTTTACAAGTTTATAAATTTTATTATGGTAATCTTGTAATTAATTATATATTCTTTAACTATTAAATAGTATTCTGTTGCAGTAAAAATGGTGATGTGTTTCGTCCCCAATTGCAAACATTATAGCGAGCAGAAAAACTGCAATTTTTTTACTCTTCCCAGAAATGATGTGGAAAGGAAGGAGTGGATTAGTCTTATCAAGTATATACATATTTCGATGCTATAAATAAAATAATATATATTTAAAGATGTTATAAACAAACAGGACAATATATTACTGTATGTTTTGGCTTTTGGAACGAAGTTCCCTTTCGGGCGTTACGAACAGTTACGACTGACGCTAGGAGCTAGCCAAAAAAAATTCATACCAAAAGTTGTCACGACACGACACGACACCCGCATGTTTCTCTGTCTCACAGACCAAAAAATAAATAACTTTCTCTCCCTCTCTCTCATAGATAGATATATTACAATGGACTACAAAAGTGTGACGTCCGCTATGGGAGGAGCTTAAAAATCTTTCCAAACAAAACATATTTGCATTGAAAACGCCATAAAAGATTTTTCTATTACTTGTAGTGGTTTCTAATCAAAAATCTTAGCGTTTTCCGGACACTTTTCATACGACCTATTGTATCCAATTTGTGATAGTGAATAAACATTGAAAGTTAGTGTAAGTGTTCAAATTTTATATGCATTTTAGTGGAATTGAGGTTAGGTATGTTTTGTTTACAAGTTTATAAATTTTATTTCTATTTTGCTTTGATAGTGTAGTGTCGTGACTTTGTTAAGTTTATACAGGTTTTTTGGAGATAATAAATAATAAAATAATACAAAATAATAACAATAATGAATCTTGACAGTGTTTCTGTTCTGCAAAAGTTCCGGACATTGCTGATCGATTTAGGTAAGAAGAGATTTAATACAGACAATAATAAATGCTTATGTATGTATAAACACTCTGTTGTGTTTACAAATTACTAATTCCTTCACTAATTAATCGAAAGGAACTTCGTTCCATCCGGGTGTCCCTTGACACCTCTCACTTTTTTTGGAACGAAGTTCCCTTTCGGGCCTTACGAACAGTTACGACTGACGCTAGGAGCTATCCAAAAAAAATTCATACCAAAATTTGTCACGACACGACACGACACCCGCATGTTTCTCTCTCTCTCACAGACCAAAAACTAAATAACTCTCTCTCCCTCTCTCTCATAGATAGATATATTACAATTAAAAAGACACTATTTTAAATTAAAAGAAAATGTACATTAAAAAGAAAATACTGTAGAAAAAATAATAATTAACTATAATAGTATTATATTTTATTTCATTCTGTTTTTATAAATTAATAAATTCATAAACATTTTAAAAATAGTTCTTAACTTGACTAGTTAGGTACCTACGTCAAATTACCTTAACTGTCAGTTACTGTCAAATATTTTAATTTTAAAATTTTGTATTAAATTGTTAATTCCTGTTTTAAATTAAATTGAAATAAAAAGTAATTCTAGGTAGAATATACAATACCTCTGGTATTGTATAAATGGACACTTTTGTTAAAAGAAACGAACTGTTGAAAATAATGGATTTACTATTTTTTTTTTCTATTTTGCTTTGAACAGTGTAGTAGTGTCGCGAAGTTTATACAGGTTTTTTGTAGATAATAAATATTGAATTATAGAAAATAAAAACAATAATGTATCCTGACAGTGTTTCTGCACAAGTTCTGGATATTGCTGATAAACTTAGGTAAGTAGAGATTTTATACAGACGATAATAAATGCTTATATATGTACAAACTCTCTGTTGTGTTTACAAATTACAATTCCTTAACTAATTAATCGAAAGGAACTTCGTTCCATCCGGGTGTCCCTTGACACCTCTCACTTTTTTTTGTTTGTGGGTTTCAAATATCCACTGAAAATGTATAATTCTTTGAGGAATTTAAGTATATAAGTTTAAGATTGCAAGGTAAACGATACAACAATGCAAATATTACTTTTCTTTATGTGTATAATCATAAGAAGAGCATATAAAAATCTTTGAGAATTTCTTTATTAAATTTATAATTAAAAAAAAAAACTGTATCTTCTGTAAAACATCATTTTTTATGACTTGTTTATTTTATAATTGTTTCTTTAGGAATCAGAACCATATAACAAAATTACTATAAAGCTCAATTTTTACAATCCTAAATACTATTTTAAAAAAATAGTTAATATACACTTATGTATTTTTTCAGATAAAATTAAAAGAAAACATCTTTTTTAAAACACTGGAAACAGTAAAATTTAACAAAAGTCGAAATTTTTAACGATTTACCAATTACCAAGTAGGAGGGAATAAAAATTATTTATTACTTGTTTGTATATTAACAATAATATAATATACATAATACATCTGGTTGGATTCCAGCAGTGATCACCAAGCCAAATGCCGACAAATTGAAGCGTAGTCTAATTAAGAATCCATCTCTTTCCAACAGAACAGCTTCCAAACAACTGCAGATATCTAAAGGTTCTGTGAGAATTTTGAAAAAGAAATTGGGAATTGTAACAAAAACAAAGTCAGCTGTTTCACTATACAAAAAAGGTCAGGCAGTAAGGGTACAGAGAAACTTTACAAACAGCTGATGCAATCTGGTGGTGGTAAATTCATAATAATGGATGATGAAATTTATGTGCCCTGCGATCTCAGTCAGATTCCATGTAAAGAATTTTGGAATGATATTACTGGAGTGCAGGTTCCAGCTGATTTTAAAGTGAAACGAAAAGAGAAATTTTCTGTCAAATTTCTGGTTTGGCAAGCAATAACATCAGCGAGCCTTTCATTTGCAAGCAAAGTTTACTTAAAGGTACTTAAACAACATTCTTAAAGGTTCGTTTTGAAGTTTTTCAACTCACAGAAGGACAAAGAATAACTTTTATTCTGGCCTGACTTGGCCACAAGTTATTATTGTAAAATTGTTCCTAAGGTTGATAATCCACCCAATGTGCCACAAAGCAGACCAATAGAGAGATTTTGGGCCCTCTGCAAGCTCAAATAATTTCGGAGAGGCAAAAATCTAACAGATTTGGCTAAATTCACCAAAGAATGGAAGCAGATTTTAAAGATAATAGCCGAAAAACAGGAGAAAAATCTGTTTCGTGACTTTAACAAGAATCTTCGACTGGTGGGTGATGAAGGCGTAGATTCTGTGAACTAATCTTCAATTTTTTGTAGTCAAATAAACACATTTTCAATATCTAAAATCAGTTTTTGTTTACCTTTATTTATTTTAAAATTATTTCAGTTTGAATTTTAGGTCAGGAATTTCTACTCACCCTGCATATGCGAATATAAATAAGAAACAACAGCCGTTTTCGAGAACCTTTGACAATATATATGCAGAATAATATTAATATTAATATTAATTAATATCAATTAATACTAATTAATATTAATATTATAAGAAAGATAAGATATTTAAAAGGGTACATAGGTCCAGTAGGTCTTTTTCATATTCTTTAATATTTATTTCTTCTTAACTTATTACTTATTAATTAGTAATATTCATACTTTGATATACAATATTGTACGATAACTAAAGAATCTTTTTTTATATATTCGTAAAAATGAGATTCCTGGTCAAATTTGAATGCTCATTTTAATTTAAATTCTTTTCTCGAAGATAAAATTATTTTTCTCCTTCAGATACTTTGCAAGATTTAATTGTGAAAGAATTTAATTGGACTTCTTGGATGGGGTAGAATTTAATCGATAAAACTGACAGTTTCGTCAAACGTCAAAACAGATATTTAAAGGAAATGTGAGGAATAATAATAATATATCTCTAGTTAAGTAAAAACTGTAAATATAGCCAAACCCTATTCATTATCCAATCAATAACGTTATCAGACATATTAACGAATGTAAACATTTCTTTCCTAATAGTTGCTTTTAATTAAAAACGTATACCTAGTCGTGATGCTCCGTGTAACGAGCAGACTTTCTAGGTACACACTGGGGACCACGTCAAAGCTATTAAAATATTTACTTAATGATTGGCTGTTTGTCCTGAGGTATTCATAATGTTAAATTTAACATTTAAGTATGGATGGAGATTCTTGCTGTGCTTTTTTACACAAAAACAATTTTGAATTTATTAGGAAAGTAGGAATTAAATCAGTAGTAAATGTGTGTGTTTTCCTGAAAAATTATCTCTATCTTTAAAATATTTCAGTTATTTAATTTCTTCAAAAATATTTGTCTAGAATCAAAAATCGATTTTCTGTTAATCGACTAATATAAAACCGTTGGATTTGTCTAGAGAAGACTTATATACAGAGTATTTTATTAACGCTGGCTAGCCGTCATATCTGAGAAACTACTAAGCATAGAAAGTTAAGAAAAAAGTTTTTAATATAAAAGCGATCGTGACAAAATCTTGGGGATCTGGTAAATTGGAGAGCTCTGCTGACACTGGGTTTACATATGACTCATTGTGCATCCTCCCGTGTGTAGGAATAACCACACTTCAGGCTGTCATCAGGCCAAAAGATTTAAAATAGGTGATTTGACTCCTGACTGCTTACTGGTGTAAGCCAGTACTCGCCAAAAAGGGATCTTCTGATTTCAGAAAAAGCAGAGCAGTCATACAGTATATGCTCTACAGTTTTTTGTTTTTGTTCGCACCCTCTGCATTGGAGTGATTATGGTAATTTTATTCTAAAGAAATGTTGCAATTGGTAGTGACCTGTTAAGATCTCCACTGCTGTTCAGAGATTTTGTCTGGTCAATCCCTTTAATTTTCTTATTGTTTCATCTCTGGCTGTCTACAGTTTGTTGTTTCATTCCAGCATTGTATAAGTTTTGGTGAGAGGTCCTTGTCAGCATGGTAGAGGGTCGGGGTCTAACATATTTGTAACCCGCAGCCCTCCTTGCTAAATTGCACGGAATGCGGTTGCCTTTAGAGTTCCCATGTCCTTTGATCCAGCTAAGAGTGACCATGTTATTCTGACTGGCCTCAGTTAGAGTTTGGTGACATTATTCTAGTACTAAACTTATAGTAATAAGTGATCTTTTCAAAGTCAGTAGTGCTTGTTGGCATCCATCTTATTATTTACATTCCTTCCTGCGATGTTCCTTTTGATTATGCTTGTGAGTTCTCACTGAAACACGCTTGACAAACCATTCCTAGCCCATTTCATTTTAATGCTCAGGAATCTAGATTACATTTCATAACCCACACCTTGCTGCGTTTTTAATCTTTCCGCATCTATCTATCCCTAGGGGTGTCGGTGCCTACATTGGGTTTGATGCTAACTGTGTGAAAGCGTACCATGGTCATCAATGCTACCCCCTTAACAAAAACGTTAAAGGAGGATCATTCCAAGTATGACTTTCATTGCCCTGGTCGGTGTGGTTCGCATGGCTCTGTTATGAAAAGGCATGCTGAACTTTAGATTTGATTTAATTTTTTGTTTTTGTTAATTTCACTTATGTAGCAAAGCTTAATTTAAGGTTGAGAAAAAAAAAGTGCTTCTAAGCCTCTAGATTTCTTTTGTAAAGAATTTTTTTTGGAGTTTTGGTTTTAATAGACAGCGAAGGCTCTTCACACCATATGTCTCTAAAGTTTTGAGAGCCACTTGCATTATTTCGCATAGGTTGCTTTAGAACTTTCCTTTTGGCAGAATCACAATGCTTTCTGCGTAGGGTATGGTATAGATTTTGTCTTGTTCATTGAAGCGGTGTATGAGGCTGTCTGAAATTGTTATTATAAAAGCGACCTTAAAAAAATCTTGGTGGTAAATATTGAAAGCGTAATCCTTTAAATTGTTGTAGCTTATTTAATACAAGAAAGTACCTAGTTATTTTAAACCGACGTATTTATTTATATCTTAAAATTTTTAATAACTTTCCTAGAGGGCACAATTTGTCATAATAACAGGTTTTTCAGTTGGTTCCAAAAAATTAAATCATATAGTATATTTTTAATATAATAGAAGGGAAGTAAATTAAATTTGCAGAAAACGTATACACCAGAATGCGATAGCAATTCTCGTTCCAGAGTTATAGCGAGAAGAAAAATCTCACAATGTTAACAAAATTATACCTTAACGTGGAAATTTTCAGTGAAATTGAGCATTTTAATATTTGACAATTCCTCCCTTTTGTAGTGAATTGTGGAAATAAAAGATAATTTACAAGGTTTTCTCATGATCGCTTTTTAATAATATATATTTGAACTTTCTATATCCAGTAGTTTCTGTTATATGGCCACTACCCAGCCTTAACGAATTAGCCTGTAATAAAAAACTAATTATCTGATTAAAATCGTATTTTTTGCATTCACTTGATCTCTTATTACGCTTTAAATTTCACAAGAGTCTCTTAGCTTTACAACTGCATTTATATCTACATTAATTCTTTTTGCAAAAACAGTGTGCCCCTTGCTTCTCTAATTAGCTGCAGCTGCTTCACTTAACGACTTTTGTTGAGAAGAAATCTCTTCTATAGAAACTTCTATACAAATTGGGAATTGAATGCATGTATAAGTACAAATAAGGGTAACATTTTCTGTTACAATTTATAGAAATAATATATAATAGAAATGTTCTGTATTAACAAGATGCACTCCGCATTTTGCATAATATATGTACGACCACGATTTACATCAGGGACTTGTATTCGTAGAGCATCGAAAGAAGAAATTTGTTTTATAAGGTTTGTAACATTTTTGTTGCTTGCAGTAGAAAATTATATAGTTAACACGTGTTGTTTAGTTAGAAGTAAAACGTGATATATTTTAGGTACTCTTCCGTATATTTCTTTAGAATACGGTTTTTGGTATGATTTGTTGTTATCTATATTTTTTTATTTTAATATTATTACGTTGATACAACTCTTAACAAATAATGCATTAATTTCAAACAAATTTGATTACCATAAAAACGGTTCTAGTGAGTTAATCTTAAAAGATAGACATATACTTACGACGTTATTTGTTTAGATCATTTTAAGAGGAATAATTCTTTCATACATATATTTTTGATATCTTGAACCGTTTTCGCAGCGCACGCAATGGAAGCTCTCAAGGATCAATAATTTTCCCTGTTTTTTCACATTTTCCATTACTTCTTCGCTCCTAATAGTTGCAACAATATAGCCTAAAGCCTTCCTCGATAAATGGTCTATTCAACAAAAAAAGAATTTTTCAATTCGCACCAGTAGTTCCTGAGATTAGCGCGATCAAACAAAAAAACAAACTCTTGAGCTTTATAATATTAGTATAGATTTTTCATACGGCTATTGTTAATTAACCATTTTTTTAGAATAAATGGGTAATAACAATTTTTGTAAATTATTAAATAGGTACTGTATTTGTTTATAAAACATTTCTAAACAAATAACCACAATAATAAAATTATAAAATCAAATGAAGTTTTTATATACCTACAAATAAAATAATATAGATTTGTGGTATTAAATATTACTTTTAAGTTTCCTTGAATATCTTTTATATTAATTTCTTTTAAATGTTTGAGGTCAAATACTTAGTGTTCTTGTAGCATAATTATTCAAGTTTGATGTTAATACTTTAGTACCAAAAGATCTAACCTCACCATAAATTTTGATAAATTAATTTTTGTTTTTACTGCTTTTGGAATTTAAACTACATCATGTTAAAAAGCATAAAAATTTCCTTGAAAGAATATGCCTTGTTTTGACAATCATACTAACATAAACCTTGTCTAAAATAAAATCGACTTTAAACATTTTCATAAATATATGTTTTGTTGGTTTACGGTTCACAAAGAAATCTTTAAACAATAGGTTGAAGTTGCCCTAGTCCGGTAGAATTTTTTACTCATTTTCTAACTTTACAATAAACTAATTACTTTGTATCTTTTATATAACTACGTGATTTATTATAAAAAATAATATGTAAAATTAAAATTTTGCATTAATATTCCTCTTCTTCTCTTGGTCGTATTGATTTTTTAGTAAAATTTAATCTAATTATTAAAGTTCTTATTGAATATCAGGTAATCTTATAAATGCTATTTTGTTGTACAGAAGCATGATGCGGTAATATAAAAATTAACCTCAAGGGAATTTATGCTGAATACTAAGAAATTACCCTATTTTCATTTTCCATTTGTTTTTTGTAGAAAATGTTCGAAGTATTCCTAGTAATATACCTGAATAACACGAAGTTCCGGTTATGGATGTGACGTGACATCATGTATCCACATAATATCAGAATAATGTTTCATGTGTAGAAAGTTAACATTATCAATACGACAAGTTTTATTAAAAGTAGAATTAGACTTTTTTAGTTCAAGGAAATACGTTTTCTTGACATTAAATTCAGTATTCATCAAAGTTTCTGTATATAATATGAATTTAAAATAGTTTTATATAGGTAAGCAGTAGTAAACTCGATTTTTATTAGTCCTACTTTCAGGACATATAATTAGTTGCATTGATTTTTAGTTAAACGAATCTTTTTCTATGTTATAGTCCATTTCATCGTTTTTGGCCGATTTGATATTAGAAACCACTGAAATAAGATTAAACTGTCATCCAAGTTACCAATGGCGGAAAGTTTTTTTTTCTAAATTAGGTCGTAAGTTTCTGAAACTATCAGTGTGGTTTGACATCTACAAAAATATGACATTAATAATTATTAAATTCAACCCTTCAACAACGAGCCGTACATAACGCTTACTAGGAATGTGAATTAAGTCAAGACTTCCGTATTAAATACTTTTTATCTACCGGTGAAACAAGATGCAGTTACGTAAGTGTTGTATTAAAAAACAAACGTCCTCATTTAAATTTTTAACTTGCCTGTATCTGAGAGAGATGTAACTCTAAATTTACTTCGAGTATGATTTCTGTCATTGGCCAAAATCCGTGAAATGGACTATACCTAACAGTTTTGGAACGAAGTTCCCTTTCGGGCGTTACGACCAGTTACGACTGAGGCTAGGAGCTAGCCAAAAAAATTCATACCAAAATTTGTCACGACACGACACACGCATGTTGTCTCTCTCTCTCTCTCTCATAGATAGATATACCTATCTTTATTTAAATAGGAAACCCTAATATACATAAATAAATACTAATAAAAGTACAATTAAAAAGACACTAATTTAAATTAAAAGAAAATACTGTAGAAAAAAATAAGTACCTATAATAGTATTATATTTTATTTTATCCTGTTTTTATAAACTAATAAATTCATAAACATTTTAAAAATAGTTCTTAACTTGACTAGTTAGGTACCTACGTCAAATTACCTTAACTGTCAGTTACTGTCAAATATTTTAATTTTAAAATTTTGTATTAAATTGTTAATTCCTGTTTTAAATTAAATTGAAATAAAAAGTAATTCTAGGTATATGTATGTCATCTAAACCTCCGGTAATGGACACTTTAAAAGAAACGAACTGTTGAAAATATTCAAGTGATAATCGATTTACTTTTTTCTATTTTGCTTTGATAGTGTAGTGTCGTGACTTTGTTAAGTTTATACAGGTTTTTTGGAGATAATATATAATAAAATAATACAAAATAATAACAATAATGAATCCTGACAGTGTTTCTGTTCTGCAAAAGTTCCGGATATTGCTGATGGATTTAGGTAAGAAGAGATTTAATACAGACAATAATAAATGCTTACGTATGTATAAACACTCTGTTGTGTTTACAAATTACAATTCCTTCACTAATTAATCGGAAGGAACTTCGTTCCATCCAGGTGTCCCTTGACACCTCTCACTTTTTTTTTATCCTTATAGACCAGTCGGTATCTGTCAAAATGCAGACTATAATGGACACTTTCCATAGGAAGCTATTTTTTGCGGGAATCCCTCCAGGATGGGCCCAAAATCGATAATCCAGATATGCGTCAGTCGTAAACCTTGTGCCAAATTTTTTATTTAACGAAATCTGAAAAAATTGATTATTTGCTTATATTTTCTTATATAATTCGGAAAATATTACTTCTAGAAAAAAGATTATGGGAAGTTAAAAGTTTCGTTATTTAATTTTACACAATATTTCGTTAGCTAAAAATTAAAATTTTTTATCTTTAATGTTGGAAAAATAGCAATAATTGAAAAAAAATACTTTACCCACGAATTGCGTATTTTTTAACCTATAACTATGTCAGTAAGTGTCAAATTATTAAGGAGTTGTGTTATAGTTTCATTTACTAAACTAGTGGATTAAGTAATTAGAAACCTGTATTATTATGTTGGTTATCTACAGTTTTCATTAAATTAAACTAACATTTGACATTTCTCAGACAGAACTGTCTGCGAAATCGAATATTTCTGACAACTTATGCCAAAATTTAAATTCTATATTTATTATTTTTAGTTTTATACAAAACCATTTGGTAAGTCGTGGGTAAACCATAGTACTTCACTCGAGGAACAAATTGCATATTTAGCTCGTTTCTTTAGCCCCTTCGCTCGCAAGCTCGCTTATGGGCCAAACACAGTCGCTGTAATATGCAATTTACTCCACTCGTTAAGTAATATACTATTACCCACGACTCATAAGTAAATTGCGTATTTTTTAACCTATAACTCTGTCAGTAAGTGTCAAATTATTGAGGAGTTGTGTTATAGTTTCATTTACTAAACAAGTGGAGTAAGTAAATAGAAACCTGTATTATTATGTTGGTTACCTACAGTTTTCATTAAATTAAACTAACATTTGACATTTCTCAGACAGAACTGTCTGCGAAATCAAATATTTTTTACAACTTATGCCAAAATTTAAATTTTATATTTGCGATTTTTAGTTTTATACAAAACCATTTGGTAAGTTGTGGGTAAAGCATAGTACTTCACTCGAGGAACAAATTGCATATTTAGCTCGCTCATGGGCTAAACACACTCGCTGTAATATGCAATTTACTACACTCGTAAAGTAATATACTATTATTTCATCCTGTCCAGTTAATACACTTCCCTATAATCAATTTGGCGCCGGTAAGTAAAACATTACGGTATCAGGTACTGTAATGTGTTGCCTAGCAACGCTGCTCTGATTGCTTAAGCGAAGACAATTACTTTTAATTTTTGACATTTAAAAATACTATAATGACTATAAAATAAAAATAAAATAATTAATTACTTACTTTTACTGCCATATTTAAAAAGAAGTCAATGTTATTCAGTTTTATATTAACAATTAAATCTTAATAATAAAAAAAATATTTGACAGTGACAGATGGCTTTCAAGGTAATTTGGCCTAACTAATCAAGTTACGAACTATTTTTAGTCAAGTTACGAACTACTGTTAACATTTTTATGAATTTATTAATTTATAAAAACAGGATGAAATAAAATATAATGGTCGTTAGGTGTTATTACAGTACTCGTTTTTATTTCCGTACTTGGCTTCTACGTCGCCTCGTCCATAAACTAACTCGTACTGTAATAAGTCACCTACCGACCTTGTAACATCTGATTTTCTAAACCTCTAAACTTGAATTAAAACTTCCGTAATCCGCTTGGAAAAACTTTTTAATATGATTAAAATATGTGTTAAATTGCGTTAAGATTGGTCAACTAGTTTTAACATAATTATTTTGCAATCCAGCCTACTGGAAAAAATCGCAAATTTTCAAATTCAGATAGCCGCCAATTTTTTTTAGATATTAAGGAAAGCATAAACTTTCAGATGATTTTTGTAATGGGTCCACTAGAAGAGCCAAGAAATTTTTTAAAACTTTTAAACCACTTACATGCTTAATAATTTGAATAACTTTACGAGCTTTAAACATATTAATTTTAAAATTTATACTCTTAAAAAACATTAAAATACACTTCTGTTAAAAAAAGATACTTTCGGCTAACTGGTTGCCACGATATTGTTGTAGGTCAAAGTTGGTATAAATTTGCGTGTTACCATAAGCATAAGTGATAGAGGGCTCGTTTTTAAACAAATACCCTTGTCATATCAAGTACTTTTTATATAAAAAGTTTTACCTAATTAATTTTATGAGAACATCCATAAAAAAAAACCTCTGAAAATATACCATAACAGCCTATTTTATAAAGATAGTGCTTCCGTATATTCGTCAGTTGTTGCTAAGAAAAAAGTCAGTGATTTACAATTCGAGTCGCTTCGATTTGCCAAATTTAGCATGCAACGACTTCTTATCCATTTTCTGACCTCAAAAACCCTTTGGCAGATAAAGGTTTAAAAGCAGCTAGGAAGCTATCAAAAAAATTATGATAAAAAATTTAAACAAATAAGAAACTCACACACAGTTTAGATTGTATAAATCTGCTCCTGGGTATTAGATAACTATATTCTTATTAAAGTATATTTTAAAACAATTTTAAAGAATAAAAATGGATAATAATGAATTATTAAATCCAAAGGCCTGCACAGTGATAGGAAATCAAAAGAATGTAAAAATCGAAAAAGCTTTGTAGTGATAATCTTTTGTATTTATGTTGAAAACGATTGTCATGCAAAACCTTCGTTAATATACTTCACCCTTCACGCATCATTTGCAGCGGCCTTTTGTAGATTCATAAATGCTTACTCGATGCTTTTTTTTATCGATGAGAATTAATGAAAAAGCTTTTAAAGTAATTTAAAATTTTGTATTTTTTATCATCTAAAACAAACATCACACTTGTGTTCTAATTGAACAGACTTTTTAAGTTATTTGGTTAATAACTTTTTAGTTCTTAGTTTATTATTGGCAAGTGTTTTTGTTCGGATCTTTGTGATTACCAGGATTGATCGTGTCTGCAGTAATAAACGTTTGAAATGAGCAAATTCTACAATTTTGTAATAGAAAAATATCCCCATCTATGTAAATTAACCGCAAAAAATGAAAAATAGTAAAATTTTAACGTAACAAATTCAATGGGCGTCTTTGCCCGAAGTAAGTACTTACTACACTTAGTAAGCCAGTACAGAATAAAAAAAATTAAATCTAACATGCTGACTATAGCACTTTTCGGCCAGGACAGACTAAAGGCGGAAACACATTATTAAAACGCGACGCGACGCAACGTGTCGACACCTGATCTCCACCGTGCACATTACCAACACGCAACGCCACCATAAACTAGCAATTTCTGAATACAGTTAGTTAACAGCAGTCGAAGTGTATGGTTATGTACTATGGATTTAATAAATAACGAGTCAGATGAAGACTGAAGAAAATTTGATGCAAATTTTGGGTACATATATGATTTTTAAACGACTCAAGAAAAAGAGAATAACTAGGCGTTACTGGGTACATGAAATAAATCAAATGCATTATTTCTTACAGTATGATCCCTTTATATAGCTAAATTCATGTCATATAGGGCAGGATATCGTTTTACCAACTCAATTAATTGTTCGTCGGTCATGTCGCTAAATAAATGCAAATAAATGTTTGAAAAATAGGGATGGAGTCAAAAAATGCATATATGCTCTATAACAGTTCTCGAACGACTGACGCGTGGCGTTGCGTGTTGTCTAGAAACATAGAGCGCGCGCCGCGTCGGATGGCGTGTTTACCCCCACCATGGGCAACACACCGACCTGACACGTCTGGATCGGTTGACGTGTGCGCGCATGGCGTTGCGTCGGATGTTCATAGTGTGATTCTAGTTTATAGTAAACAATACATTTGATTCGAATCAACACGCATCTTGTTTCATCGGGTCGCGTCGCGTTTTAATAATGTGTTTCCGCCTTTACTGGCTTAACATAACACAAAACACCGGTTTACGTTAAATCCTGTACATAACCTCATTGACTGAACACAATTTTGACAGTTCTAAATTTAGCAATATAATTTGATCCATGTAAATAGTTGCAAATGGATAATTTAAAGAGGAATATTTTATACTTGTGTATTTGAACAATGACTGTTTTGTTTACATCAATAATAAGCAAAATGGCGTCTTATATGAAGCCATGCTTACTGCATTAGCAATTATTTTGTGTCCCGGCCGAAAACTTTGTAAGTGACTTACTAAATTTAGTAAGTACTTACTTCGGCCAAACACGCCCAATAAGTTCCAGTATAGTTTTAACAATACAGCTTGCATAGGCGTCGACTGACGGCACTTACAACTACAAAGAATATCTCTCATTACTCTAGTCAACATCTTCAAAAACGTGAAAAATTAAAATAAAGGGAGCGATAGCTCATTGGATTCGGAATCACCTCTAGAAAAATGTTTTTGAAGGAAAAGTGTGCGGGCAAAAAATTGCAATTGTTATTAACAAAATAAGATGAATAAAAAAAGATATTTATGTTTTTGTTAATAACTCGAAAAATATTAATATTTAAGCAATTTTGAAAAAAACTCGTTAAAGAGGAGGAAATTTCCGAAAAAAAAGTCCATCCTTCCGGAACTCTCCATTATTTATAATTTTAATTTGACGTTAAAAATAGGGCTCCGCGCAGCTTTTACGGCATGCGCGCACCACCGCTAAACGGGGTTTATCAGATAAAATATTTTTTTTATGACATAAAATGTTATTTTAAAAATTTGAAAAAATTCCAGTATTTTCCTAACACTTGAAGAAATTTAAATCAGTTGGAAAAAACATTTTATTACTGTTTTTCAAAAAGTTATTCAATTGTTAACTAACAAATTTTTTCCTAATCTCTGTTGACATAAACAATGGGATAAAAGGTATAAATAATTGGCCTTAAAATTTAAAACTTTGTGGAGTCCTTTTTATATGTATACTTTACAAGATCCTGCGATAAATGTTTTTTTTTTGTTTTTTTTTTTATTTTTGGTTGA
Source organism: Altica lythri (assembly GCA_964028335.1). NCBI lineage: Eukaryota > Metazoa > Arthropoda > Insecta > Coleoptera > Chrysomelidae > Altica > Altica lythri. The sequence goes on along the minus strand of OZ034804.1, from coordinate 32,708,275 downwards.
ATAAATTGAAATAATAATACCTCTCGGAACTTAAAGGATTTATTTAACCAAAATGAAAACTTATACAAAAATCATCATTACATAAATATCTATAGCAACCAATAACATAAATAAATTAAATCAAGTATGTATTAGTATATATCTATTTAATGAATATCCTTTAAAGCCGCTGGCAAAAAGTTATTTAACAGTGAATTATTCAAAGAAATATGGTTCGAGTAAAAACTGTTCGAAAAGAATCTTTATTGACTAGAAAATTATTTAAAACCTTCTGTTAAACACAAAATTATTCGAATTCAACAATTTTAAAATTCTCGGATTGAGACTAACGAATAAGTACATTTTCAATCATTAAGCAGTTTTTCATGGTAATTGGATTCTTTAAACCTTTTCGTGAAATTTCTTGCAATCATTTTATCGTGAGCCGGTGAATTCGTAACTATTTTAATTTCTCACTCTAATTACAGGCCAATTGGTAATCATCGTCCACAGGTAATTTTTGGGCATGTTTCATTTAATACACATCATTTATATATCTGTTCTTGGTTGTGCTAGTACTTGTCTTGAAATGGACTATTACTTCATTAAATGTTATAACAACGATCTATATAATTCATATCAGACTTACATTATTTTAAGTGCTATACTTACTAAGCTTACAAAATTGCCGTATGGTTTTAGCAGACGTACCCTGGAATAGAAATAAAATATTATTCACTCAAATAATAAATATTTATTAGGAAATTATGTGACCTTTTTTTAGTTTATATGATTCATATTCCAGTAAAAGTTTTCTCGTATTTCATATACCTACTTATTTAAAACATGTTTTACCAAATATTAAATCTATGTTTATATTGTAGACGAGGCAATGAAGCACTAAAAAGCAGTGAACCTACTAATTTGCCGCAGTAGAATGGATTCGGAAAAGTGTCAGAAAACTTTGTGCGTTGCGCTTATGTATGGAAGATCTGACTTGCATTGTGTGCGCGCAAGAAAAAAGCATTTTTAAAGTGCATCTCCAAGAGGTGCAAAATTAAAAATTTTGTTTTTAAGGTCACCAAACACGAATTTCATGTCGGTGATGGTGGAACTTGTCGCCTGGAGTCTAAGGTTAATTACGTTCAAAACCAATCACTACTCATAAGTTCTGGGTTTTTGGGGTCGCTGAATACAAATTTCATGACGGCAATGCTTCCAAGATACCTGTTGCCCAGGCTGTACTTCGTCCCCTGTTGTTAATTTTGTTGAAAATTACTCGATAATCATTACTTCGAGGTTTTTGGGGTCGCTGAATTCTTTTATGTTGGGGATGGCCTCTGTGGTAACTGATGCATGCCCAAAGTAGACCTCGTCGCCTGGAGTTTTTTGCTAATTTTGTTTAAAACCAGTCGAATTTTATGACCTCAACGAGTCAATATCTAAAAATGCTTTTTTATAATTACTAGTTGAAAATCTTATTTTTGTATGACATCGCCTATTCTTACGAATATATCTTAAACTATTTAATTGTGCTATATTTTTTAAAGTGGTTCTCGGAGAAATAGCTAAATGGTTTCACAATGTTGTATTTTTGATCGTCCCGAGGTTGCATTAATTGACTACTGCTGACCATAATATTTATTCCGTTAGTAACTTCTGGTTAATTTTTATCATATTCATGTTAAGTTTATCCATATCCCTTTCTTGTATTTTCATCATCAAACTTTTTTAACTTTGTGTTTTCTCTAGAGAAATTTAAGTGGCGCCCTAATTTTTTAAATCTCACACACTTTAGCATCTACACTGCTCGATATTACTGACTCACTCTCACTCTGAGGGTCCATTCGCACCTTGTTTTTCAAATACTTCACAAACATCCATCAAGCAAATTAACATCTGGAAAATTTAGTTACAAATTGATTAAAAAGAATCTCCAGCAAATTTGCTTAAATCTACGTTACACTTTGGATTTATAACCATATGATTTACACATGTTTGGACCAGGAAAGAGTCAAGAGATGTATGAATTTTTAAATAATATTAAAGTGCAAATCGCATTTTAAAATTTAAATACTGCCAGATTAACTACTTGATTGCAGTTTCCTGCTAATCAATTGTCATTTCAGAAAAACGTTTATCAAATAGATGTCAAAGATAATAATAGTATACCTAATACTATTATGACGTTTTACAGAGTCTTTGAAAATCAAAGAACATATAGACCGTTTACTAAGAACCAACAACTACTTCCCTGGCTATATGCCTCGACGGACATTAAATTACAGTTCAAAGTTAAACGGGGTTAGTATATCTGCAAGATAGAACTAACCATTTTGGTTTGCAATTCGAAAGGATATCACTTGTAGACCGGTTTCGACGTATTGCGTCTCATCAGTACAAGGAAGTAGTTGTTGGTTCTTAGTAAACGGTCTATATGTTCTTTGATTTTCAAAGACTCTGTAGGTATACTATTATTATCTTTGACATCTACTGCCAGATTAAATAAAAATAAGTTCTTTAGACAGGGGAAGACTCAGAAACTGGTTATAATTCGTCTGGTGAGAAGCAAAATACTATAGTAAAGACCACCATACTCACAAAGTCTCTGGTCGCATTCACTAAGAGAGGAAAAAAATCTTTTTTATATGTTGTTATTTATTTTAAACAAAGAGCAGGTATGTAGTAACTTTTTTGTAAAATACATCGTTTTCAATTTCGATAACACAAAAATTGGCATTTTCAATGCACAAAAACTCGATTAAAAAAAAAATATTTTTTATGTAGCTAAGTAAATAAATTTTTTTTTTTTTTTTCGAAACCCCGAAAAGTATTTTGGGCATTGTTTTTTAAATATTACAACGCCTTGTTTGCCGTGAGCGCGACCCGTGACCAATTCTGTATTGCACGAATTCCGCAAGCGAGAGGTATGTGAGGAAAAAAATACAATACCTACAACTCTAAAAATTTAAGCAGAATTCGTGAATGGTTGAAGTGGTTAAAAATACAATGTCAAATATTCATACATTCATTTATATGCAATTTTATTTCCGATATATATGCAATATGCCTACTATATGAAAATATGCATGTAGATATAACCAGTGTTATTTAGATTTACCATATTGTCCAAGTAAAAACAAATAACAGGTTGATTATCGCCTGCATACAATTTATTAATTTAACAGATTAAACTTTAGCCACCTGTCAGGATTTATCGAGATCAAATAATAATTAAAATATATGATTACTTGTATAATAAACACAGTTGTGTAATAGCTCCTCTTTTTTTAATATATATTATTTGTATACTTATATATATATATATATATATATAACAAGATATAAAAGATGATACAAAACGTATCCAGTGCCGTGCTGTCAAAAATAATTACAGTTTTAAACTGGATTGGTGTCTAGTTAGATTTCCTAACTCAAAACACCGGGAGATACTGCGACATAGATATAAAGATATCAATCAGCTCATAGAGAGGCAAAACCAACTACAGACACCGTGTTTCGCTCTTTTTGGAGCTCATCAGTGTAGTATAGGAGGCTATGTCCCTAATGATTTTGGTTCTTACAGAGTATCGACGAAATACGAATCAATAAACACTTTTTGCGAGGAATCAAAAATAAAATAATGCTAAGAGAATTTTTTTAATTTCGAAGATATATTTAAACTAGATTTTGTTTTTAAAATTTCATTTAATAATGTAGCCTAAATAAATAATTATACGGTAATTTAAGTACATTTGAATCGTATACATTCATGCAACCTTATATAAAAAATAATCATCACTTTCATTGACTCAGATAATATTATCACTGAGAAAGTACATCGCTAAATGAAGTCGTTTTTAATACCTACATATTTTATCAGACCAAATCGGCTATTCGATTGCCGTGTTCTGCTCGCTCAGATTCTGTTTGATCTTTTTTCTCCTCAGATTCTAGAATATTATCTTTACTTTCGTTTTATTTTATTTTTTTCTATTTTCACTTCTCAATCGTAAATATTTTTCTGTGTAGTAAACTTCTCTTGTGCCCTACCTTGTGCCCACATTTTTAAGGTCTAAATTTAAAAATTTAAATTGCTACCGATAACTTTTCAGCTTATCGTTTTGTTTTTAGACAAAAAGTTCAGACTGAGAGATTTCATCCCATACTTTATGATCTTAAGTGTCAAATAGTCATCGCAGAGTTAAAAAATAGTAATTATATAAAAAGTTATGCAAATTTGAAAAATGTCAAAAATTCTATTTTTCGAATGTTTAACAATTTTTAATTTGAAAACAGTGCGTCTGATGAAAAAATACATAGAAAGCTTTTTTGCTTAAAATCAGCCAAGGATTACGGTAATATTTTTTATTTTGCGAAAAAAATATTTTTTTATTAGTAACAAATTATTTATTAATAACAAATTTCCTAACCATTTCTCGGGAATCCACCCTTGATATTTGTAATCAGGGGGTCAAAATACATAGAAAAATTTTGGTGGAGCCTTGTCTCTTTAACGGCTACGAAAACACTCTGGGCTCCCGGAGTATTATTTAACTACACACCTGTAAATTTTTAGTGCCCAGACTGGGGCCGCGTAATTTCATTAAGAATAGGACATTATATAGACTTTTTTAAATTTGCAGCCATTTTTTTAAATCTACTGATTTTTACTTATTTTTTCTATTATAAGTAAAACTAAGTTAAGTTTGTTAAATTTTCATGATTTATACAAAAATAATGTATTATAACTAATAAAGTATTTATATAAAAATCTGATGAAGTTAAAAGGAGAAAAGAATTCTATTATATAATTTTTTTATAGTTAAGTTTATTACAACTTACAAGCAAACCTTTTCTCTGTAGAGATGTTATTTTGAATGTTGATAAATTTAAATAAAACGTAGAAGGAAACCAAACAAGTTTATTTTACCATCTATTTGAATTCGTTTATACAATGTAGGATCTTTTTATAGCCAAGGGTGGAAAAAACATTTTACTTCACGTCAAAAGCATGTTTATGTATGTAATCGAAATGTTATTCTCCAATATTTTATGTTAATTTTACAGAATATTTCCAAATTAATCCCGGATAAAGAGTAATTAATACTGTGCAGAATAACATAGTTTTTCTTGAAATGAGTAATGAGCAGATGTGTTGATAGATATAGTTCGTATCAGGATATTTTGTCTTGACTGAATATCTGTGGATAAAGGAGTAATTCTTAAGTTTTTTAATTGTACCGTAATTAAGCCGTAATTATATAATCTCATGAACAAAATTACAGCTCCTTTTTTGCTTTAAATTTTAAAATAATGATCATGAATAAGGTTGCTTATTTTTTACGAATAGGGATGAGTCTCATTTGATAATCTAGACACATACTGTTAAATAGTCGTTTGATTAAAATTATAAATGTCATAATTTCAACTGTTGTTATAAAAATTGTTGTTAGCAAAAGATTTTATTTGCTAGAAGGTGTTATGTTGTAAGTACTAGTTGTTTTAAAAGTTTTAGTCTTAAAAAATAAATCGAGGCAGAGACTTATCGGTAAAGGCATCAACCAAAGGCAGACATGTCTGAATGTTACAGGTGCCATGAAGACCACTCCAAAGGACGTACTACAGGTTCGGCGTAACCTACCATTGCACATCTACATACAGGGCGAGTCTATGACAACTGCTTACAGGCTGATACAAGGCCAGGCTTTTATTACCTTATTAAAAGGGTTAAGGCAAATCAAATAATGAAAATGCCTCAGGACAAGATACTCCCCAGGTAATTTTGCGAAAAACTTTCGAGTAAAAATACTAAAAAGGGGCTCATGGAACAATGGCCCTCCAATCCAAGGGGTGTCAATCTTGTATACCGATGGCCAAGTATATATAGTAGAGGACCCAGAATAAAAGTCCAACAAGTCTAGGTGCATATGCCACAGTGTTTCAGTAATGGCCTTACAGCAATGTGCAACGAAGATCGTAGTCAGGAAAGCCAAGCAGCTCTAAAGGCGGTAGTCTCGGCACAAATAAGCTCACAGCTGGTGTGGGACTGCGTTGGGGCCCTGACACATGCCGCAAGTCAAAATTCTCTGACACTGGCATGGATAACAGGACACTCAGGGTTTCGATGCAATGAGAAGGCTAATGAATTGGCCCGTGCGGGAGATAATATTCCAATTATTTGTCCGGAATCATTCGGCGGAGTTGCTGATTCATTAGGAAAGTCAGCCTTTGAGAAATCCACGCTAAAAAAGCCCCAGGAGTGTTGGGAAAAATCAGCGAGAAAGTGACAAGCCAAAGTCTTCATAAAGGGACACTCGGCGCAGTTTACTGCAGAGCTGATATCACAAAGACGAAACGATGTAAAAATGATTGTCAGTCTCTTGACAGGACATTGTAGGCTCAGAAAACACATGAGTCAGCTGAACTTGGCAGATAAGGACAGCTGTCGATACTGCCAAGAGCAGGAGGAAACCGCTTTTTATGTCCTATGCCAATGTGAAGGCCTTGCAAGGACGCGGTATTAGGTATTGGGAGATGAGAAATCGGCTGCTCCAAGTTATGCAGAGGGGCACTGTCAAGGCTTTTAAGTCTTGTTAAGAGGGCAGGGCTGGACAAGGTGCTCTAATCCTATTCTAGAGATAATGGGTGTTCACAATAGATCTGCAAAGGTCGCAGTGATACAGGCTAAAAGCCAACCCAATTAATATCTATCTAAAGGCATCAACTTTACTTACGCGAATTATATAATGCAACATGCTGACCAAGAATATTTTTCCTGGAATCTAATCCTAGTCAGCAAGGCGTGACAATAGCTTTCTTTTTACATTTATTTCGTTTCATTATTCAGTCTGATATTATTGTTCAAAGCTTTCGGTCTCTTATTTTTGTAATATTATTAAAATACTTTTTTTTAAAAACTAAGTTTTCGAACCGAGTTATATTATTGGCGCAGTCAGTAGGATAGTCACGAAGTATCCATCGAGGACAACTTTAACTATTTCTATAGTGAAGTGACTATTTTCGAACATTTCGAATTAATTTTTGAGTTTTCGAACTTTATCGAGTGTTATTGACAATTCCTTGGACCATAGTGGTACCAGTTATTCCAGACCGATACCGAATTATTGCAGTTGGACTTTAATGCAGATGAAAACCGTACTGTAAGTTGATTTATTTTTGTACATGTCAGACTCCTCTATTTGTTCCGATTCCATCTGTGACAGCGAGAACGATATAGAGTTAAATTCAGTAATAAAAAGTTTTAATTCAATAAATATTGGTGATAGTCTTTTAGAAAGAAACTACACTAAACTACACTAAACTTTCAAAAGTTCATGCCGAAACCATTCCAGAATTTGATGGTAATGAGAATGAACTTCAATTTTTCTTAAAAAGCGTAGAAAGTATCGTAAATCATTTTATTGATTCAACAAATCGGCGAAATTATCAAAACGTTATAATTTTTAGAACTGTCATTAGTAAATTAAGAGGACCAGCTCGCGAAGTAATTAATATTAGTGGATGTACTACTATTGAGGAAATAAAACAAGAGCTTATTCGCAATTTTAGTGATCCTAGAGTGAAAACTGTTTATCTTTTAACGGTCAAGCCGAAGTTATTTTCCAGGGGTGGACGGACCCGCTATTGTACGAATTTTAATGAGAATTTCGTACATGTATTACTGCAGCAAAATAAATACATCTGACTTTTTGTGAAATATCAAAAATAATCATCTATCAAAAAACTTGTTTCGCCTTCTTTTTATATCAACCACGATCCACTGTCTTGGCAACGGTGATCTTCCATATTTTCTATACAGGTTGAGATTATTTTGCTATCCATACGAATAATCTCATAAAGCTTTTCAAAAAGAAAATGAATCTTAATCAGTGATTATTAAATCACTGAAAAAGAAAAGAAGAGACCAAATGATCGCCAACGATTGCATATAACTAAAAATCTTTAAATAAAGAAACTTTGTGTGCACGAGCACCACAGGGATAAAAAATGTAATGAAAGTTTGTATGAAACTTTGTCAATTTTAAACCGATCGGGCTGAGATTTTGCATGAATGTAGCTACTATGAAGTAGGCATCCCTTAAGAAAGGATTTTGATAAATTCCACCCACAAGGGGATAAAATAGGGGATGAAATTTGGTATGAAACTGTGTCAGTTTTAAACCGATCGGGCTGAGATTTGGCATGCATATAGCTACTATTACTTAGGCATCCCCTAAGAAAGGATTTTGATAAAGTCCACGCCTAAGGGATGAAATAGGGATGAAAGTTTGTATGAAACTTTGTCAATTTCAAACCGATCGGGCTAAGATTTTGCATGCATATAGCATGCAAGTTTTTAAAGTTTTAAAATAATAATAGTCTAATACCACTAGCGCTTTAATGAGCGGGTGTGTGGAGCGGTGAGACGGTAGCACGCTGCTGCTGGCCGACATGAAACTGTCGATAGACGCGTAGAGTCTTGAAAATTCGAGAATAAATTTGTTTTATTACGTAGTGGTGTACTAAGAAATTACTTTTTTAAATTCCATCCCTAAGGATTTCAAATAGGGGTTGCAAATTTGTATGAAACTCGGTGGCAAAAAACTGAAGTCCACGAGGATGAAGTCGCGGGCGGCCGCTAGTATGGTATATTTCTAATTACCAGGGATTACTAGAAATTGATATTTTGGAAATCTTATGCATCGGATTTTTGGAAGCTTCAGTGCTCTGCAACTTTTTCATATTTAAATTTAAAATTTCGAATCTAACTGGTCCTCAACACTATGTTCAATAGGGATATGTGCATGCTATTAACAAAATCCAAGTGTTTATATTCTATAATAAATAGATTAACATTGTAATAGTTATTTACGTAACGAGTTATGAAAAGTCCAATTTTGTTTAACGAGTGTGATGTTGCAGCAAGAGCGTAGCGAGTGCTGCAAATGAACACGAGTTAAACAAAATGGCGTTTTATAACGAGTTCCGTACAAGATTTTTTATAATTTTGACGAAATTCCATAACTAATAAAAATCATAATTATCTAATAATAAGTAAAAACAATACATCTAGTTCTCGTGTTTATTTTGCATTGACACCTTTCTAATGACAATTCTATTTAATACAGATATAATTAAAAGGTAAGTTTCTGACTTAAATATTAAGTATTATTATTTAATTTTTTGTTTAAAAATGTCTGCTTTTAAATATTTCTTTAATAAAGTTAGTATAAAATAGTTCTTAGTTGTTTACATTTGCTTTATATTTTTCGTAACTTGTTTTGAAATGAACTTTTCAAAACTAGTTATGAAAAGTAATGACTTTCAAAACTGACAGCAGTTTTGAAAAATGTCACTTTACTTGTCAAAATTATAAAAAATTGTTTTTTTGCGTTTGTTAGCTATTCATAGACTGTTTGTTTATTTCAATTTTTGACAACGGTCTCGACTGAAAATTCGATCGAAATAGGTAAATATAGCATTTAGGTACTTTACAAACACAGAAATTTTTCAAGGGATTTATACTGACCCAGAACTGTCAGTTTGGTTTATTTCATAAACTGTTAAGTTAAGTTTTTGTTATTTACCTCATCTTTAGTAAATAAAAACATAACTTTGTTACCAGTTTGAGAAAAATTTCTATACTTGGTCCAGAAATAATAATAAAAAATAATTCATAAAATCTCTGTTAAAATAATGAAGAAGAAAATCCGTTTTAAATATAAAATTTTAAAGTGAAAACGTCGCGCGTCGTCCTAAACAGTAGCTTTTACTGATAAAATTTGTATCGAAATGGCAAAATGATAAATATTATACAAGTCACTTAAATTATTATAGTTATTCAAAAATTAAAAAAAGTTTAAATATAAATATACCATACATTTTTTCGGTATTAATTTTTATTAACAATTACAATTGAAAATCCTGTAGACACACGAAAAACTTTTCTGATGAATCTATTGTTAGCTCAAATTTGGAAACATAAAGGAGTAACTATTGTAAAACCTTTCTTAGAAATAGCAGCTACGCTGTTTAGTGGTGGACAAACAGCGCACTTGGTTTTTCAAGGGCCTTTAAACTTACTTCATGAGGGAACGCCAGAGTGTAAAAGCAGTGAGCGCGGAAGAATGTTGGAGCAGTGGAAATTGTTGGTTTGGGATGCATGTACGATGTCCCACAACAAAGCAATTGAAGCCTAAATCCCACAATGAAGGACATTAAGTGCAACTGGTCTATCATGGGAGGGATGATGGTACTTTTAGCTGGTGACTTTTGACAGATTATGTAGGTACACCAGCATGTGAAATTAATGCGTATTTGAAAGCATCAATGTTATGCATGGGTAGGTACATACAAAAAATTTTTTCTGCCCTTCTAAAAATCTTGATTGCGTTGATTAATAATTTCTGTCAAATCAATATGGGCAATCGTAAGTTCTTTTGTGAGAGCTCAATTTTAGCGCCAACAAATGAGACAGTCGGTCAGATGCATAAACAAATTAAGTCGGACATAAAGGGAAATTTCTTTCTGGTATCGTAGCCTATAGATTTAGAATTATCCCATAAGTTTAGGTTGAAAGTTTCTATTAATGAGAAATCTGGACGCACCAAGGTTATGTACCAGCACACGGCTACAAATTACTCACCAAGGATGCAATATTATTATAGCAATAATCATAACTAGAATAGCAAAAGAAAAAAAAATGTTGTAATTCTGCGCATTCCAAAGATTCCAACCGATTTGCATTTTCAGTTTAAAAGAGTGCAGTTTTCCCTTAAACCAGCATTTACCGGCTATAACAATAGATAAAACTCAGGGGCAAACGCTGAAAGTCGCAGGTGTAAATTTGGAAATAAAATGTTTTCCCATGGAAAACTTTATGTGGCTGCTCACGAGTGTTAAATCCACAAAATCTTTATGTTTTACCAAAGAACGGAAAAACAAGAAACGTAGTATATAAAAATGTATTGTAGTAACTACAATCAACATTAATATGCAAGTAAGACGTTTAAAATAAAACTACTGCTGTAAATTTTGTCAGAATTTATAGCATCATAAGATAAATTTAAGATGAAAAAGATTTAAAAATCCATAGATACGTGTGTTTACGGATCCCTAGATATACTCGTACATAATATAGATTTAAATAAAACTATGATTAAGTATATGTTATTTGTATATTCTGTAAACTAGAAAAGACCCACGTACTGGTAATCTATTATTTGTGTGATACACATTCATACCAAGTATACACTAATAAATAATAGATATTGGATACTATAAAGTATAGTAAGAGCAATAAAATGCTGGATCCAAAAAAAGATGTATACGGAACAAGTCCGTAATATATTCATTTATTTCATATCTAGCAGGAAAAGTAGGTTCGTTCGTGCGATTGTTCTACAAACTATTTTTTTGGTCCTCCGTCCAGAAACAATACTATTAATTACTTCAAAATCGTCCGGAAAATGGCATTTTCCGGCCTAGGCCGGCAAAGTAGCTTTTAGATTATCTAAAGAGATGGCGGTATGAGTTTGAATTTTAAGTCATCAAAAATACATAATGAATATTACAAATTTTAATTAAATTTATTTAAAAACTGCGTATAATATACTAAACTTACCTATAACTTTTTCTAAAGATAAGCAGGATTCTAATTTACATTTAATTACTCTTACAACTTGTATTTTAAAATTTGACATTTATGTTAATTTATGAACATCTTTATATAAACATCTAATCTTGTATGTCACAAAGTAAAAAGTTTTTGAACTTGTTGTGTTTGCAACATATATGTTAATTAAAACACTAATAGCTGCTGAAGCTGAACACGTATATTAAGTATTAAACAAGTTATTACACAATACACAACAACACAATTACTTATATTATAAACATCCAATGTGGCGCTTATATCTGTCGGCTCTCTTCTAGTCAGTGGCCTTAGTTCAGGTAGCACAAGCAGTTAAGTCTTGAACATAACAGAACTTTTAAAAATATTAAAAATTAGTCGGACCAAAAAATAGTGTGTGTTACACGTCCGGAAAATGTTTTGCAAGTGCTCGTATTGTTTTGCCTCGGTGCTACGCACCTCGGCCACAACTTTACTCGCTCTTGCAAAATGTCATTTTCCGTCCTTGTGTCACAAATAACTATTAATCAATCAATTGCATCTATTATATTGCGCTCGACAATTTATCATGTATTGAAACATATTCCGAACACATTGTAAAAACGTACAAAAAATGTTATAGTAAATTCATAGTAAAGTCATTAAAATCTTGACCGATAAAAACATCGCTACGTTCAATGTTAACGACCCCAACCTCCATAATTTATATTTGTTTATTTGAATCTCTAAGTTAAAAAATGTTATAGTTTATTTTTGCTACTTAAAATTTTGTGTCTTACTAAGATTTGTATATTTTTGTTTCCTGTATGTCTATTTATGTTTAAATATTTTTGTTGGTAATTTTGTAAAATAATTCTAGTCAAAAATTTTATTAAGAATTTTTACAAATATTTTTGGTTATTACTTTTGATGTGAAACATCTATAGCCGTACGTGAATCAGATTTCTCGCGTGGCGACGGTGACGTATGATTCGTATGACGTAAAAAACCTAACGCATCGATAATATATAATAAAGAGATGTACTGATACCTTATATGAAATTGGTCTCATGTTTTGAGCGACGCGACGGTGGCGCGCCAACAATAGGGGGAAGAAGCTCATTGATTCAAAAATTTGGCGGGACAGGGTATGAATTGTTTCATAAAAACCTAACTCGATTCCGCCTACTATCTATTCTATATATCTAAAAATGTTTGTTTGTATAGGCAACATAATATACCTACATATTTTGCTGACCTGTAAAATTGACAGCTAGTCAATCAAAATTGATTGTTGGTGAATAGTTGTCATATAGTTGTCCGCGTAAAATTTGTGTATAAGTTTTAAATATGAATAAACAAAGTGTTAATAAAGAAGGTGATGAAAAAATATTGAATACAAATGAGTGAGTACCTACCTACTCTATATACATTAGGGTGTCCGTTATTTCCCAAATTTGGTTTTGTTCTCCAAACACCCATCATCAAATTTTTAGATTATGACCTAACAAAAATTATCAGACCCAAACCAGCCCTTAATATTCACATTAAGCCGTGCCTAAATCATAATACATTTCCCATTTAAATACCGTTTAAAAGTTATTCAACGATAAAGTTGTATTCATAGTTAAATTCATCATTTTCCTATTTTTTATTTAATATCGCTTTTTGTTTGTACTAAAATTATGAAGTAACTACAATTATATTAATATAGTAACGTACTTCTATATAAATTTGTGTTTTAATAATTTCCTTTTTTAAGATTATTGAATTTAAGGCAATTAAATAAAAAGCTAAACAAAATCACTTTTTAAATTTATTCAATAAATAGTCATCGTTATCTGGAAAAAATCGTAATATTTTATTTTATCCTTATGACATATTTAGTTCCTATCACAATCTGTTCTTTTCTGCATATTACTTTTACACAATAATGTCGATGTTTCACATCTGCCAGGCGTCTTGTGACGTCTCACATTTTTTTTTTATTATTTAGGTAGTCTTTGTTGCGTTGAAGATTATTGTAGTGGTCACAATCCCTCTAAATGTTTATTTAAAGTGAGTTGTTACTTAAAAATAATTAGTGACAATACCAATTCAGAATTTTTTTTAGTTTTCTCCCCTTTTTTTATAAACGTTTTCTCCCAAAAGCCTAGAATACTTATTTAGTATCAGTAATTCTAATAAATTTTTTAAGTAATATTTATCTTTTGCTTAACAGTCAGCCACTGTTGATATTACTATCATTAGGTTTAAGACAATGCAATTTTTAGAAAGTTTTTTATTTTCGCCGTGTTCTTTGTCTCTTTGTCCTTCCCTTTGTCCGTCTCTTTGCCCTTCTCTTTGTCCTTCTCTTTGTCCTTCTCTTTGTCATTTCGTGGAATTTTGAATCGAATTTAAACCTATTTCCCGACTACCTAGAACTTTGAAATTTTAGGATAGCTAAGAACTGGATGACAATGCATGTTTCAAGTGTGTTTAGGCATGTACATAGATTTCAAAATTTATACTAGATTCTTATTAAATTAAATATGATTTAAGTTGTGTATAGATATTAAGTATAATTTTAAAAATTTTCATATAAGTTGATGGTTGCTGAATTGGATAAGCGTCTAACTGTGACAGGTCTGTTGGGTTATCGTAATGGGATCGATCACGCGAGAAAAAAGTTTTTTTTTCTGTTTGTTTACATTAAAGAAATATGACCTATTAATCAGTGAAAAAAACTTCCTACTATAATTTTTTAACTTCCCGCTAAAAAAAAATTAAATTTTTTTTAAAATCGGGAAGTTATTGGTTTCACCCCGTTTTTCGAAAATCGAGTTTTCATCGGATCTCAACGTTTTGAGGTCTTAGGAACCTCCCCTGACTATTTTTACGAGGGTGTCTGTATGTCTGTATGTACGTGTGGATGTGTGTGTGTGTGTGTGGATGTATGTAAACCTCTTATAACTTTTGAACGGCTTGACCGATCGGAATGAAATAAAAAGCATTCCAAAGAGTTCCATCTAACTTAGATTCCCTGTAAGTTTGAACCGATTCGAGCTGGTAGATTTCGAGAAATTTCAAAATAACCGAAAAAAACAATTGGTAAAAATGATGTTTTTTGGGCATATCTTTTTGGCTATTGCATTGATCAATTTCATAACCTAATCAGCTCTTAAGCTTAAAAAGCCACGTCGAATGCCGTTTTGCAAATTAAAATCGGTTGATTCGTTCGTGAGATATCGTTGTCGAAAAATTTCAAAAAATGTGTTTTTTTTTTTTCAATAACCTTGAGATTTTTTGACTAACCGATTTTGCACTCCCGGTAACGTTTTTAGGTCTTAAAAAACTGCGTCGAATGCCATCTTGAACATCAAAATCGAATAAGGCGTTAAAAAGTTATGGCGTTTTAAACATTTCAAAAAAAGTCAAAAACGTCAAAATACGTCACGTTACTATAGCTTTGCGGTTAAAACTAGCGGGAAGTTGCAAGGATGGTCTTTAAGGTCAACCTCTTTTCGAATTTTTTTTTATATAAATTGTAGTTATTATAAACTTCAGTGAAAAAGGCTAAAAAGTTGATGGTGTCAAATAGACGTTTTTTTTAAGGGTGGCCAATATTTTATAAACCGAATAAAATACTGCATTACTAAATAAAATACTTATTAACCAATAATTAGTGCTCAAACAGTGTTATCGTAGTCAGAAAGAAAAAAATCGATGAAAATAACCCAAAATCGAAATATTATTTTTAAGTCTTACACTGATGCCTTAAGAGGAACCTACTAGCATAAAAGCAAGAAACTCGCAAAACTACAAAAAGGGTAAGTTACACACAACAGCTTACCAGTGATTGTACCTATACATTCAGTCTAATAGTCTGTCTTAAAATGTCAATACTGGGCTGAAATATATACAAGGGGGATCATATTGAGAAGGAAAAGTGAAATAATTTTTTGAAAAATTCCTAAAACTAGGCTGATAGAAATTAAGAGCTGAAATTCAGCAGATATTTTTATTACTGTATATCCGAGGGCTGTGTGCATGGGTTTTGAAAACCCTTTATTTTTTATATGATTTTCATGGCCGTATTTTATTATGGTTAAAATAAAATTAAAATAAGACTATGAAAATCACATAAAAAATAAACGGTTTTTAAAACCCATGCACACAGCCCTCGGAAATACAGTAATAAAAATATCTGCCAAATTTCAGCTCTTACTTTCTATCCGCCTAGTTTTAGGAATTTTTCAAAAAATTATTTCACTTTTCGTTCTCAATATGATCCCCCTTGTATATATTTCAGCCCAGTATTGAAATTTTAAGACAGACTATTTGACTAAATGTATAGGTACAATCACTGGTAAGCTGTTGTGTGTAACTTACCCTTTTTTTTTAGTTTTGCGAGTTTCTTGCTTTCAAGCTAGTAGGTTCCTCTTAACAGTCAGTACATTGAATTAGGTATACATATTGAAGAAAAGTTCCATTTAAGAATCTGCTAAACAGCAGTACAACATTGTGTCCATTGATCCATTGACTTTTAATACAGAGGAATAAAAACCATTAAAAAAAGATTTATTTTATTTTTGAAACTCGACATTGTTGGCTTGCTACTGACTAAGTACATAACCATAGTAATTTATGCAAGAAGTGCATAAAGTGGTACTTTTTTCACGAATGGAAAAATTGACCACACGAGCTATTAGGCGAGTGTGGCAATACTATGTTGCATACAATATTTTTTCTACAGCCCCATACAAATAATAAAATCAAAATAAATAAGATTTAGAACATTTGAATTTAACTCCTTCTGTAACTTACAACTAATAGTAACTGTTTGATTTATAGATAAAGCTTAATTTAAATTTTCAATATTTGGATGAGTCATATTCTTCTCAGCTTTATTCTTATATGATGCAAAAGGTTGGCTAAATGACGTTGAAGGTTGGCCAAAAATAGTACTGATATTAGGTCCTTGTAAAATTCGCGAAGCACAGTTCATTTTTGTATTGAGTAAATTGTTCACATACCCTTCGGCAACATTAGTCGATTTCCATCCTTCATGTTGCTTTAATTGAAGAATATCTCCTCCTGAATCAACTAGAAGAGATGCCGAAGTACGTCGAAATGTGTGACTTGTATATTCTTCTGAATTCGGTAAACTTAAATATTGCGCAATTAACAAATTCACAACTGTTTTACTAAAAGATATTAATTTTCATATTTCTTATCTTATACAATTAAAACAAAAACCTTATCACTGTCTCATAGTCCTCTCCTCTCCTATTTAAATTTTAGAGAGAATATATTGTCAAGCTTACGAAAATTTCCTGAGGATTAGTCAAACATTTTTTTATCTTGGCCACAAAATGACTGCTTCTCCAAATGTAATTATTTTTTATGTAATATACGGATTTTCCACATTAAATTTTTATTCACAGGTTCTACCTCATTAACGTATTTTAAAAAAATACTGTTAATAAAAATTATTCTAGGCTATATTTTAAAAAATTTAAACCAAAAAGGTTTGATAAATGAATTTATTGGGCCAATTTAAAACAATAGAATAGAAGAAAATAAACTGTACCTACACGTTCTCTAGAAGCACATATAATATTTTCAACGAAGATGAAAATAAAAAATTTGGTATTTTAATAACTTTTAAAATTGTTCTGTAAATCAAGTTATCGTTGTGTGTTCTCTAATAAATAAATTAGCAACCATTTTGTAAAAGCAACTCAATAAATCTTTATATATATATATATATATATATATATATATATATATATATATATTAATTAGAGATTTATCCAAAAAAGGTAGTATAAGCTTGCTTCCTATAAATAAAGAAAAATACATTTCATGTACACTAAGTAATGACGAGAGCGAAGTAAAGTTTAGATTCATAGATTCGCTGCGATTTTTAGATTCCTCCTTAGATAAACTGTCTGCTTTACTAGAACCATCAGATCTACATTATCTACGTTCACAATTTCCCAATTTAACATCTGAACAGTTTGAACTATTAAGTAGAAAAGGGGTGTTTCCTTATGAATACATTGATTCAATTGAAAAATTCGACGATACGGAACTGCCATCCAAAGATAAATTTTATAGCACACTGACAGATGAAAATATTACTGACGATTTATACACGCATGCACAAAAGGTTTGGCAATCATTTGAAATAAAAAATTTAAAAGAATATAGCATGCTGTACATGAAAACAGATATCTTGCTTTTAGCATCTGTGTTTGAATGTTTTCGTGAAAAATGCCGAAAAACGTATGGTCTCGATCCTGCTTGGTATTATACGCTCCCCGGTTATACGTGGGATGCTATGTTAAAATATACCAAATCTAAATTGGAAATACTCAAAGATATAGACCAAATCATGTTTATAGAGAAAGGTATAAGAGGAGGAGTCAGTCAATGCAGCAATAGATATGCTAAAGCAAACAACAGATACATGCAAAATTTTAATCGAACAGAATCTGAAAAATATTTAATGTATCTCGATGTAAACAATTTATATGGTTGGGCAATGAGTCAACCTCTACCATATGGGGATTTTAATTGGGTTGACACAAACATCGATGTGACTCACAATACCAGACTATGCTGATGAGGGATCTATCCTCGAAGTGGATATAGAATACCCTCAGCATTTACATGATCTACACAACGATTTACCGTTTTGCCCAGAACATCGAAAACCCCAAGGATCAAAAATACAAAAACTAATGACCACTTTATATGACAAAGAAAAATACGTAATACATTATCGAAATTTAAAGCAGGCCATAAAACATGGTATGAACGTGAAAAAGATTCACAGAGTGTTGAAATTTTAACAGTCTGCTTGGTTGCGGCCCTATATTGAATTAAATACTAGACTAAGAACAGCTGCAAAGAATGAATTTGAAAAGAATTTATATAAACTAATGAACAATGCAGTCTTCGGAAAAACCATGGAGAATATAAGGAAACACCGCATTGTTAAACTCGTTAGATCTTGGGAGGGTCGATAAAGAACTTGATAAGCAGTCCTAGGTTTAGTTCGAGAAAAATCTTTGACGAAAACCTTGTAGCGATAGAGCTTCATAAAACCGAACTGGTATTTAATAAACCATTGTACATTGGCATGTCGATTCTTGATTTGTCAAAGACGTGTATGTATGACTTTTATTACAGTTTTCTACTTCCTACGATGGGTGTAGACAACTGTAAACTTTTATACACCGATACCGACGCGTTTCTTCTAGAACTGCAATGCAATGATGTTTATACCGAATTAATTAAAGCCCATTCAGAAAAATTTAACACCTCAGACTATGAAACAAACAATGCGTACGGTATTTCGCTCTTAAATAAAAAAGTCATAGGATTAATGAAAGATGAATGCAACGGCAAACTTTTAACTGAATTTGTGGGGTTGCGTTCGAAAATGTACTCGTATTTAACAGAGGGTGATAAATGCGTTAAAAAATCAAAAGGGGTTAAAAAGAATGTCGTTGCAAAGAAAATTACTTTTGATGATTATCTTTCATGTCTGAGAGATTTTAAAATGAAAACAGTTAACCAATGCACGTTCCGTTCCTACAATCACAATGTGTTTACAATCGAACAAACCAAAATCGGTCTAAGTCCACACGATGATAAACGCTTTTTATGCAATGGATCTTTTGACACTTTAGCATGGGGCCATCGCGATATAATGCTCGATTAATGCTATTTATAATAGGGAAATAAAAAATAGTTGTAAATTAATTAGCTTTTAGTTTTCTATTGTTTATTGTATATCTAACATTAAATAACAGTTTTAAATTAATTAGGTTAGTTTTTAGTTTTTCTATTGTCTATTATATATCTAAAATTTTTTTATGTTTACAATAAATTTTTAATCTGAATCTATGGTGTATTATTTTCTTTTAAATATGTTCCGTTGAAACGACCAAAATAACGTTCAAATTCGTCGTTTAGACGTCTATTTTTTGACACTTTGACGTTCATGAATTTAATAACGAAAAAAACGATGAAAAGTGTGACTTTTTATCACTTTGAAATGATGTTTTTCCATAAGAAATACATGTAAATCGAAAATTTCTTCTTATCAGTTTTTTAAAACGTTAACACGACAAATTTTAACGCTATCTTGACGTTTGGACGTTTCACATTTTAGAACTGTGACATGCATAAATTTTGCCTCGATAAAATAACATTTTTTGACGCTATATTTATCGATTTTGAAATAAAAGTCATTATTTTTTTATAAAAGTTTATTTCATATTTTCTAAATCTCTTATTACATTTTGTTTATAAAAGTAAATATACTGACGCAAAGCGTTACATAATAAAGAATCAGTACATATTTCACAAAATACATCTAATTCTTTAAACCAGTTATAATTAAAATTTTTTTTTACAATATCTATAACATTATTATAATAACAATTAAAGTTAATATTTTCTAGAAGTAAAATCTGATAAGCTATGATAAAATGATGTACTCTAAAAAGTTCATCTGCATCCTTTTCCGTTAGATGATATCTTACGCCATGTTTTTCAACTTGTATGAACTTGGTGTCATCGTATACCAACTGTCGTATTGTACAAAAATCTCCACAGGAAAATGTAAATGCTTGATCACACTGGATCAAACTCAACTTATCTAAATAGTCAATAAGGTCAAGCCATTCCTTTTTGCCAAACGACAATTTACTTGGCTTGCAGTATTCTGATAAAATAATAGCTGGAAAAAATGTTCTTGCAGGAGATAAGCCAACTTTTATAACATACCCCTCAATTGCGAAAGATGATTGTTGAAGCAAATAATTTTCACGTTTTACTTTGTCTTCGTAAAAATTTGAAATTCTGTTTACTTCTTCCATATAGATAGAATCTTCACTACTACTACTACTACTCTCAGAATATGACGGTAAGTTTTCACTACTATAACCACTGTCTTGTGTCATCATCTTTTAATACTTGATAAAACTTGTGTTGAAACTAAGTAAAAATAATTGCTTCTGCTTCTAAGGACAGTTTTAGTCGGACTGCAGACTGAACGGCTTAAACAATAGATGATATGAATCAAAAAGGCCCCCGGAAGCTATGAAAACGTATCTTGTTTGTCATAAGAACACATGTAAAAAATGTTCAAAGTAAGAAACAACAGAGTTTATAAAATATTAGATTTTTCGATCCAGCTATTATGAGAACTATCGAACCCCAGCCATTTAACGTAGATTTTATTGCCTTTTTTCCTCAGCACTTTTTCAACAAGGTAAACATCAGGATTTTTTGCCTTTTGTAGCTCTTCCTCGTAAAATGCTCCTTTAATTGGTGATCCATGTAAACATGTATGTTACGGGATTAGTTATGTTCACTTTGGTAATTTTAAAAAGCTCCGTAGTCCAATTAGGTGTATATCCTTTATCGAATAGATGCTTTGCCTTGCTTATGCGCACCACATCTCCAATTTTATATTTTCGCGGGCCTGCTATTTTCAAATGATTATAATGTTGCTTCAGAATCTCTTTTTCATTGGACTTGTTTACCTGAGACGGCTTTTGACCAATCGTTCTATGTTTGCTTTCGTTGTACTCTTTTGTAATTTTCGGTAACACATCTTTTCACCTGTACGTACCGTTTAAGCTAAAATGCTTATACAATTTCGTTTTCAGTGTTCTAATAACTCTTTCCACCATACTTGCTTTCATCTTGGTAAATGTACTATAATGATTTATGCCATGTTTCTGCATTAGATTTTGAAATTTTGTGTTGTAAAACTCTTTGCCCTGATCAGATTGAAAATTTTTCGGTTTGCGTTTTCCTATAATATCGGCAAAAGCTTTCGTGATTTCTTCGCCAGTTTTTGATTTCAACGGTCGAGTCCAGAGAAATTTCGAGAAGCAGTCAATTACCACTAGAATCATTTTAAACGATCGATTTTGAGTTGCCTAAGAACTCATTTCAGCCAAATCAATTTGCCATAAATCATCCAAACCTTTGATAATTGTTCGTCGTCGAGCATAATTTTTTCGAGCCGGTTTATGCAGCTCATTAACGACTTGAACCTTTTCCTTTGACTAAATGTTTAGGGATTTTGTACTAATTGATTCTCTAATGCTTTTATGATCAAATCCATCGCAGTAATAGTTTCACGAACATAAAGCAGATTCTGTTGATTTATAGTTATTGTATCGAACAAAACAGCAATATTCTTTTTAATAGCCGCTATTTGTGATTCTAAACTTTTATTCATAGCATTCATGTTTTCAGTCAACTTTTGCACATTATTATCCATATATTTTTTATTGACGGCATCGCTGTCTGAGTCAGGATCTTTAACATTACAAAGTTTTAAATTTTCAAAATCAATATCACCGTTTGCAGTATGGACTAAGGTTGGTTTAGACATCAGCAATAGTTTTTTATTGCCTATATCATGTTTAGTACGTCCGAATTTGTCGACACTCATTGTGGTAATGATGTTTAGGCAATAATGCGTGCTTCTTTTAATTCCTCGATAATTGCAACAATTTCATTATCATTCGAAGTATTTCCTGCTTCTTTTGACGCTATTAAAAGCCGAAGCCTGTCAACGAGTTCGTTTGGATCGTCCCAATATTGAAGGTCAATTTTATTATCGTTGTAAACCATTTGCATCCCAGAGCCCACAGTGCCCGAATGTTTTCGCAAGTGAGAGGTAGCCAGAGGTTTTATGATATGTGTGTATTTGAATCGTTGTATTCCTGTAAGGTGTCCTTTAATGTTTTTATGAGGATTTGTTAATTCTACTATTGTTCCATAACGATTAAAATCGTCATCATTGTAATTTTTAGGATTATCTTAAAAAATTAATTCATACAGACCCGGTGTACCTCTTATCTGTTTGCCTTCTCTAATAATAAATCCATGCTTTTTATCAAAGTCGATTTGTTTTTCACCCAGAAACCATTTAGATGTATTAGCATCGTAAGTAGGACCATAAACCGTATCTATATTAGCTTTTTGTGTCCAATGATCTAGAATATATGGATGAGCCATTGGGGGATACTGATCCAAGTATTCCTTAATAACATCTTCTGAAATGTTAAGATCTTTACCAGCCTGGTTGTCGTCTTCATAGAATACTTCATCATCATCAGTAGTAGTTTCGGCAACATTTTCGAGTTTTACAAACTCAGGTATGCTTGATTGCTCTTTTTGTTTAGGTGATTCCTCTTTTTGTTTAATTGGTTCTTTTTTAGGCTCTGGCTCGTTGACTGGTTGAGGATGAGAGATCAGTGTTTGGTTTAGAGAAGATTTTACAATTTTGTGTAGAGGTTCCGTGACAGGTTTAAACAATTTATTTAGTGTTTCAACTCTACCCAATTGTAACGCTTTATATTTTTTTCGAATCGATCGAGCCAGTTCGGCAATTTTTCTCTTACGAACGGCAATGTCAACTGGATTGTCTGACATGTTGTCGAATACTGAACGCAATGTTACAATTTTATGTATTTATCGAAACCGATTCGATACCGACCGTTGTTTAAATCAAAGTCTTTCGCAATAACCATTGTCCCATATTTTTCTTGCCAACATTTCGAACACAACTGTTTGAATTCTTCAAAACTCATATCCGGTGACACGTGTTCATCAAAGACATGTTTCAAATTAATAGCATCTTGTTTAAAAAGCACAATTAGGTTACTATTATCTCTACAAATTTGTTTACAGCATTTCGAGTGGGTCTGCGAAAGAAATGCGCTATCTATATCCCGATGTCGGCCCATGCTGTAGTATTCTCTAATCTTTTGTTGGTTCTCGCATATGACATCATCAAAAATAAAAATTGAATTCGGCTTTGCTTCATTTGGGCTAATAATTTCATCGTTTTCTTTAAATGGAAAATATCCCACTCCTTCAACTTTTGACAGCACTTCTTCCAACAATTTATACTTGGGCTGATACAATGACTTTGAATAAACGTAAACATTTTTAAATTTCGCGCCATGCGGATGAAACAGTAATGATAACATAACGTTTGTTTTGCCACACCCACTGGGTCCACAGATTAGCGCTCGAAACGAGTTTGGTAGCAGTGGACCATGTTTACTGCCAGCGATTTGGTCGTTTCCTCCATCTAAATTTTTAATCGGCAGTGTGTGTTCTTGCTGAACGACCTTCATGTTTTGACATGTTTTTTAATGTTTCAATGTATAAGTAGTGCAGTAATTCTAAAATCATTTCATTTCTCATGTTGGTGTTTGAAGGTGAAGGTGTGCTCAACAGTTTAATCAATAATCTACCGTTTGAGTTACATTATCCTGGTTACAACTTTTTGGGTCCTGGAACTAAATTACATAAAAGACTTGCACGTGGAGATACGGGTGATAACCTGCTGGACGACGCAGCCAGAGAACACGACATTGCATATTCTAAGCATAAAGATTTAGCGGAACGACATAAAGCGGACGAGATTCTAGAGAATAAAGCGTGGGAAAGAGTAAAGTCCAATGACGCATCAATTGGCGAAAAGACTGCAGCTTGGTTAACTACCACCGCAATGAAAGCTAAACGTAAACTTGGTATGGGTGTAAAAAAACCGAAATCGTTTAAACGTAATATTATAAGTAAAATACAGAGAGATATAAAAAAAGCTGGTCCTTCGGCTACATTAAAACGAGCAACCAGTATTGCTCTAAAAGCAGCGAGGGTAGTTGTATAAAATGCTGGTGGAAAAAAACAGGTTAAAGTACCTAGAATTATTCCCATCGAACCAAAATCCGGAGGATTTCTACCACTTATTTCGTTGTTCGCAGGGCTAAGTGCACTCGGGGCGTTGTCTGGCGGAGCTGCTGGAATCGCTACAACTGTGATTGATGCGAAAAATGCACAAAACAAATTGGAAGAAGAACATCGACATAACAAAGCTATGAAATCTCTCGGTAAAGCACTATATTTACGAAAAAATGCCAGAGGAGGCTTTGGTCTTTTTCTTAAAAAAACTAATTACGCTACCCAATCGAGGATTGTATGATTACGAACTAAAACGATATGCTAAACGTCTAAAAATCCCAAATTTCAGAGGTGTATTTAAGCGAGACACATTGCCTAAAACCGGTCCTGTTCAACGTGAATGCGCAATCCTAAATTTGGATGAAAGTAAAAATCATGGAACTCATTGGGTGGCGTATCGGAAGATTAACAATAACGTGGAATATTTTGATTCATTTGGCAAGTTGAAACCGCCGAAAGAACTTGTACAGTATCTGGGGCCTGCAACGAAAATTGTTTACAATCACGATCCTTATCAAACTTTTAACCAAATCAACTGTGGTCATCTTTGTTTAGATTTTCTATACGATGGAGGCTGTTTTGGCGTACATTAATCGTGAAAAGAACCTGATTGACTTTACTGAACAAGAATTGGCTTGTTTTCCTATATGTTATTTGAAAAGGTACGCAAAACCTTGTGAATTATTACAAGTTTGGTGCAAGTTGCCGCTTGAATATAGATTGGATTTTGAATTGCGAACCTGCCTGCCATGCTTTGTTCATCATAATCGTCCTGAATGGACCACCCATGTTGATGGACCTGCGCAATCACAAGGAAATTGCAATATATGTAAACTAGGTTTAGAAAAATGTAATGAGCTTGTAAAAAATTATTTAAATAAATGTTAAAGATATAAAATTTTATTTCTTTGTTCAACCTCCAACAGTTATGTTGTTAACGCTAGAGAGTCGTGATTATCAATTTTATTGGACTCCTCCGGTTCCTTTGAGTTTAGATCCAAAGAAACAATACAAGTTGGCATTTCTGTTTTTCTTTTCGTACAACAGTATACCGAATGTAGAGAATGGCAGTAATGCTTTTTACTATTACGAAAATAACGATAAAACTAAATTGCAGAAAATAACGTTAAATACAGGTTGTTATGAAATTTCCGATATTGAAGAGACAATTAAAAATTTACTAAATATACCATCAAATGCAAAGATTGAAGACGTTTTTTCATTGAAACCCAACAATAATACACTCAAGTGTGAAATATTCAGTAGTCAACATGCAATAAATTTCGAGCGCGAAAACAGTATAGGTAGAATGTTGGGTTTCTCAAAGAGGATTCTAAAACCGAACGTAAGACATAGTTCCGATCTACCTGTGGAAATTGTTAAAGTACGAACGATTCGTTTCGAAACAAACATTACCACCGGAGCCTTCTACAACAACAGACCTACTCAGACTATCCACGAGTTTGGAATATCCGTAGACCCTGGTTACGCTATCGACGAAATTCCAAAAAATATCACATATTTGCCGGTGATTAATATACCTGAGATTACAAATATTACTATACTGGCATTGGATCAAAATTCAAGACCTGTAAATTTTCAAGGTGAAAGAAGTATATTGGGTTTGAAGTTAAAAGAATGGGATTAATTTTCAACTATATAGCACCTTCATATTTTCAGAAGCCTGCAGTATTGAACAAATCGTTAAACTGTTTGGTACAGCTGAGCAAGAAAAACATTTTATTTCTTAGATCGCTTGGTTTTCGAATAATTAATAATGAATCGTATACCTACAATTCAAGATCCAATGTTTGATATTTATCGAGAGCCGACTCAGGATGAATCGATTAGAAAATCTGAATACCGATCTTACACACCGTTCATCAAATCGTTTAGCTGCAGCGACATTGTAGAATTTAGTGTAAATCAGGTGGACTCATTCTTTGCAATGCATGATACGTTGTTGGCTATTAAAGGAAAATTGGATATAACTGGTAATGGCGATGTTAGTTTGACACCAAACTTTGGAGCATTTCTATTCGATTCGTGTACGTATAGCAAAAGTGCAAGAGAGATAGAAACAGTTTGAGATCCTGGAATTGTTAGCACTGTAAGAGCTTTAACATGGTACAATGAAGAAGATTCTCGTCACCTCGCCATTGCCGGTTGGAATTATCCCACAAATCCTATTTTCAATGCTGCTGATAAATCATTTAGTTTACTGATGCCGCTTAAACACATCTTCAACAGTTTCAATGATTACCCAATGGTAACTTGTGGACGACAAACGATTCGATTCGTTCGAGCTCGTAATGATCTCGATAGTGTTATTGTAACAGAAAAACCAGGTACCGGTAACGTAACTACTTCTACAACCGTACAGATTATGATTCATTCGATGGAACTGAAAGTTAAACATATTTATCCAAATGATTTCGTTAAAGAACAATTGATGCGATCAATTCAAAGCGATCGTCCAATCGTAATTCCGTTTAGAAAATGGGAACTACATGAGCTACCATCTTTGACTGCAGGAGCAAAACAAGAAATTTGGGCTGTTAAAACGACATCTGCAATAGAGAAACCTCGATATGTTATTGTATTTTTCCAAACTAATAGGAGAAATCTGAAAACTGCAGATCCGTCTTTATTTGATCACGTAAATTTACAAGGTCTTAGACTCGCATTGAATGGTGAATATTTTCCCAATGAAAGAATGCAACTTGATTTTGAAAAAACCGACTTTGCGCTTGCTCATTACAACTACAGCGAATTCAATTCCAGTTACAACAGAGTATCAGTGAAACGACCATTAATGGATTTACTAGCATTCCTAAATCGTGCTTTGTTTGTTGTTGATTGTTCTAAGCAAGAAGAATCGATAAAATCATCGACTGTTGATGTACGTCTGGAAATTGATGCCAACAAAGGATTTCCTAAAAATACTAAAGCATATTGTATCATAATTCGTGATTGTTTATTGGAGCATTACCCCCTAACAGAAATAGTTAAAAATATAATATAAACTACTACCTATTTAGTATTTGCTCAGCTTTCAAAGAAGTTTCATCGTCGTCATTATCATCATGAGAATTGCAGTAGTCGATATCCAAGGATTTATAATCGATGAAGTTTTTTATCCAAAAGAAATCGCTATTCAGATTGGTGGTATAAAATCGAATTTTTTATTTAAACCGCCTAAACCATTCCACGAGTTGACTGCCAAAGACAAGAAAACAACGCGGTATTTGGAAAAATTTTTGCATGGCATACGATACGATTCTGGAGATGTAGATTAATCCGATGTTAATGTAATTTTGGAGAAACACCTACTTGGCAACGTTGATTTGATTTATGTTAGAGGAAATCAAAAAATTGACTTTTTAAAAGCAAAATGCGAAGAACGTGGAATCCATGTATTAATTTATGATGTTGTAAATTATGATGGGACAACAAAAAATTTTGAAGCTGTATATTCAGGATGCCCTCACCACGCCAACGGTAAATTTATGTGTGCATATAATAATATTCTTTCTTTGTATAATTGGTTGTATTATACTGTATTACCTAAATAAAGCTATAAAACAAAAATTAAGTTTTTTTTTTATTAAAACACCTTTTAAAAGTTTACAAATATTTATTGTTATTATTATTATTTAAAAATACATTTCATCGCTTCATTCTTCTTTTGGTTTCTTTCGCCAAAATTTTCATGATTAACAAGCAAACTCCTACTAACGTTGCCCATGCTATTTGTACGATTTGGCACATTTTCTTTTGCATTGGATCCTCCATAGTAATTTCTAGTTGTTGCATTGGGATTTGAAGATTTGATCGCCATTCCCCCACTCATTCAGAGTTGTCGTTAAAGATTAATTTTAGCTTGTAGTTAAGAGGCGATTCCACTAATTTTAATGCAAACACCTGCAATTTTCCATCATTTACTGACACCTGGCTCATCCTTTGCCATGTATTGCATTCTTGTTTTGTTCCGTTTGTGTCTAAACACACACCAATATGTGCAACGTTTTGCGGAACGTTAACGTAAAGCATGTTATTTAATATTGCTGTTAAAACAACAAAATTTGTTTTTAACAAGGCC
The DNA here is from genome assembly GCA_964028335.1 of Altica lythri. Classification (NCBI taxonomy): domain Eukaryota; kingdom Metazoa; phylum Arthropoda; class Insecta; order Coleoptera; family Chrysomelidae; genus Altica; species Altica lythri. The sequence goes on along the minus strand of OZ034804.1, from coordinate 32,679,806 downwards.
ATGGTTTTATTCGTCTTGTGGGTGTTGATGATGTTGGTAAATATTTTTCAAAAACCTTGTCCCACAAACTTAAATTTTCAATTTTTTTTAATACCTCTTTTTGGTCTTCGTAGACAGAAATTTGTTGGTTTAATTTTCTTATATTTTCACAAAACTCTTCAAGTTTTTGACTGTATTCTCTCGAAGCCATTCTAAAACTAAATATTTTCCACGATATGTTTTATTATTAATAGCGAAAGCAAAGTCTGTTATCACTCTAACACACATCAGTCGATTACGTCACACATTGCGGTCCAACTATAGCGCCAAGGTCACGCGCTTTTAACATTTAATTCAAAAAAAAATTTCTTTATTGCGATAAGACTTGTTTATTATTTTTTTTCTACTATTGTTTGTCACATTTTATTAAATCCTGCGATGGTGTAGTGGCTAACGGGGGGACCCGGGTTCAATTCTGTAAAGAATTTTTTTTAAATTTAATTGTATTTAACGCAAAAGTTGGTAGCACTGTAAAGTTGGTAGCGAAAAGAAGATTTGAACACTTCATCTTACCCTATACAGCAACCCCTTTACAATGATACGTCACACGTCAAAATCCGTTCGGCCGTTTACGAGATATAGCTATAATGCCCTTTTGACAGCATAAATATGGTCTTTTTGACGCCTAATCTTACCCTATACAGCAACCCCTTTACAATGATACGTCATACGTCGAAATATGTTAGGCCGTTTACGAGATATAGCTATAATGCCCTTTTGGCAGCATAAATATGGTCTTTTTGACGCTTAATCTTACCCTATACAGCAACCCCTTTACAATGATATGTCACGTGACGAAATCCGTTTGGCCGTTTACGAGATATAGCTATAATGCCCTTTCGGCATTCGAAAAAGAAGAGTTGGCTGCTTGCGCTAAATGTCAAAGACCATTTGCAAAAAGAAGAATTGGCTGCTTGCGCCAAATGTCAAAGGCTATTTGCAAAAAGAAGAATTGGCTGCTTGCGTTACATGTCAGAGGCCACTCGAAAAAAGTGAGGTTATGTTCAAAAAAATGGCTAGAATCGGCTTTGTTACACTAACGTCCACTATAAAATGTTTTTTAATAATTTTTTACTTTTTTGTATATTTCGACGGTAAAGTGACAATATCCCCTAAGTGACATTTATTGTTTAGTTCTACGAATTCCTAATAGATGACAGTTTAAGTTAATTGAAGTAACTCTATAAACCTTTGACATCTAGGTTAGATGGACACCCGGTAGATGGCACTGTATTTTAATTTTTAGATTATTGAACAGTTACGTTGTGAGAAAACCCAATAGATAATGTTGAATTTCGATTTATAAATAAATAAATAAATAAACGAAAAACTAAAAGAAAAGGGAAAATACTAAAAAAATAAAGCCAAAAAATATCTTTCTAAAATAAATGATATAACGCCACCGTGAGGTGGCGTAGTTAATATCTCATATATTTAAACAAGCAATTTTTACTAAATCAAAGACTATGGCAGTTTTTATCTCACATATTTAAACAAGAAATTCTTACTTAATTAAGTACTATGAAGCCACCGTAAGGTGGCGCAGTGGATATCTAATATATTTAATCGCTAAATTATAAAACACAACGAAAAAATAGTATAAACCTGATAACGAGAAAATATGATAAAATAAAAAAAAATCATTGAAAGCAAAATATTAAAAATTCGAAAAAACGAAAAATGAAAAAAGGTCACGACAGTGTTATGCGGTACGAAGTCCGCCGGGACAGCTAGTAAATAAATAAAATTATAAAAAATTAAAATAAATTGAAAAAGAGATAATATTATCTATCATTTTGTCAGAAAAATTTACTTGTTGTTTAAAATTAATTTATTATTTTAAAAATACCTGCCAAAAGATTAAAATAAAAAATATTGGATTAAAAAAAAATAAAGTTAAGAAAAATAATTTTCGATTAAAAAAACTTATGTTAGCAGATAATTAAATGTCATACTGTAATTGATATCGGTGTTGATTTTGTAGACACTAAAAAAACTGATAATTAATTCCTTAAAATTTTCCAGAAAGTTTTCGTAGTCGAGAAGCCATTTACGATTAATTCGGGGAGGTTGTCAACTTCAGAACCAATTTAATGTCAGGCGTATTTTGGAACTTTGTTCATTTGGTGATAAATAATTTTAGACTTTATCGAGTTTTAATTATTGTCATGTTAAAAAGTTATTCTGTAAAAAAACTAAGCAGTAATGACACTGACTGAAAACAGGTATGCTTTTACTGTCTTACAAAATATTTCTGTGATCATTTTTGTTTTTTGCTCCTTTATAAAATATATATATTGGAACGAAGTTCCCTTTCGGGCGTTACGACCAGTTACGACTGAGGCAAGAGGCTAGCCGGAAAAAATTCAGACCAAACTATGTCACGACACGACACGACACACGCATGTTTCTTTGTCTGTCTGTCTTTTTTCTCTCTCATAGATAGATATATCTTTATTTAAATAGGAAACCCTAATATACATAAATACTAATAAAAGTACCTACTTAAAAAGACACCAATTTAAATTAAAAGAAAATTTACATTAAAACGAAAATACTGTAGAAAAAAAAAGTACCTATAATAGTATTATATTTTATTTCATCCTGTTTTTATAAATTAATAAATTCATAAACATTTTAAAAATAGTTCGTAACTAAATAGGTACTTCAAATTACCTTAACTGTCAGTTACTGTCAAATATTTTAAAATTACAATTTCTTCACTAATTAATCGAAAGGAACTTTGTTCCAGCCGGGTGTCCCTTGACTCCTCTAACTTTTTTTTTTTATTTTTAGTTCTTTTTTTATATTTTTCCATATTATCAGTGAATTATGTTTTTTTTTCGATTTTGTCAAATTTTTTTTGTGAATTTTTAAATTCTTACTTTTTTTAAATTTTTGATGAATTTTATTATTTTTTTCAAGCTTAATTATCTACCTTTATTTTAAAATTGGCAGAACACATTGGGTAATTTTTTAGAAGATATTCCTCTAATACAATGAAATCAAATGTGGTTTCTGCACGATGGTGCTTTGGCCCATTTTTTAACTGCCGTAAGAGATCATTTAGAATTTTTTTTGGAGAAAGATGCAAAGGTAGACCTGTACCATGGCCTGCAAGATCGCCTGATTTAAACCCCATTGACTTTTTCCTTTGGGGACAAAAATTGCATATACGCTACCCCTCTGTGAATAACCTCGAGGATCTGTAGCAAAGAGTAGAGCAGGGATGACATCCAATCCTAGCCAATGAAGGTATTTTAGAAGGAGTTTGACAGTCCCTGCAAAGAAGATGTCGTAGTTGAATTGAAATGGTGGGAGGGAACCTTGAATTAACTTAGTTGAATCTAAGTTTCTATTGTTTATTTATAAATATCATTGTTTTTTGTACACATTGTTTTAAAAATGGTCTGTATCTCCGAAACCGATAGTTTGTAGACAGGTGTTTATTAACACTTTTTTTTATTTTTGGATCCACTAACACTTATTTAATTTTGTGGCAACACCATGTATAATATATTTATTTGATTATTAAGATATAAAAATAATTTAAATAAAACAGTCTTGATAATAAATTATTACATGAAAATGCATAAATCATTTAATATTCTGATCTATTTTGTAAAATTTGAGTTAAACTAATTATTTTTGGTTTATGTATAAATTTAAATTCATTCCGTTTTATCGGTATTATAAATATTTTTAGATGTTTGTTTATCGTTGAGAGAAACAAAATGAACAGGAAGGTATTTGCACAAGTACACAGACACATATTTTACGTGAACAAACTGTGCAAGTGCAGTTTGTAACTGATTCTTTTATTACCTAATCGTATTCATATTTGTAGTAGCGGTAGTAACAATTAAAAATTCATAATCTAATGGGTTAAAAACATTTTCTTATAAGCAATTAACTTAATTGACTACTACATAATAGTATATTACGTATCAAGAGTGGTAAGTAGGACATTACGTACGAGTGGAAAAGTTATGCACGAAGCCGCCTAGCGGCAAGTAAATGACATTTCATTACGAACAACTGTGCGTTATAGCTTACTTACCCTGCATAGTGACAATGAGTATAAATGACATTTACTGTCAAAGGAGTAAATAAAAACTATTCACAATATATACACTATACACTTTAAGAGTTGCAGATATTGGCGGCAATTCTGGTATTAAAGCTTTTAAATATCGATATGCCCATACTCTGAACTCGCTCGAGCGCGAGCGTCTACCTTATCGCTCAAATTATGTATAAACGTTTTATTATGTAAATGATTATTAAAAAATTAAAGTATAGTCACTGTTTTGACATTTGAAATTAACTTCTGTTAATAACGGATTTTCTAAAGGCCATTCAGAACGCTTCATTTGGCAACTTTTTTTTGGGTTTCCAGAAGAGCTTGTGTTGAGGCTTTAAATTTTAAGATCAAATTTCTTTAGATAAAGATGCATAAGCGATAACAATAAGGTCGCCATTGAATTAAGCATAATATAAATTAACAAAAATTATATGTTCAGTTTCTGCACACAAGGCGCTGAGGTCTCCTTAATGCAAGAGTAAACGGGTAGGAACCAAAATTATCTTCTTTGGATGAAGAGTAACGTCCTTTAGAATTATAAATATAAAATTTTGTTGAAACATTGTTAAAAATGATTGCAAGCAAATTACTTAGTTATTTTTTATTAAACATTTGTCGATTAAATGGTTATAACTTTGTTGTAAACAATCAGACAAATATTTTATAAAATTTACGTGAAAACTGAATTTGTGCTCTCTTACATGAGCCCTTAAATACCCTTTTAGCACCCCCGTAGGTCGAATTATGTGGTGAATAAGTGGGAAGTCCAGTTATTTGCAATAAATTGACAATATTTCTGGTTTTTAAAGTTGGATTTTAGTTTTTTAAATTACTAGTACATATTTTCTAAAAACAAAAAATATTCTTAAGACAAAAACAATTATAATAATTAACACAAAGCAAGTACCAAAATTATGGTTCAGTTAAAGTTTAATTCGTTTTAATTGGAAAGCCTGATTTTTGTTTTAATAACGTGTTTTATTTTGTTTGTTATCTAAATGTGAAATCATTTTACAGGGATTAATCCAAATGCTTTTAGATACTTATTCAAGAAAATAACATATCATATTATAACCTATATTCAAAATTATTTTTTTAAATATTTAATCATTTATTACCAAACTCTTTTGTAAAAAAAATAATTATGTGCCTTATTAAAAACTGCTGATTTACGGTCGTAAAGTAAACATAATAGCCGATACCTATAAATAAACCAAAGTTTATTTCATTTTTCCACTTAGCTGAATGTTTACAAGTTAGTTTAAATTGGTTTGAGAGGTAGCAACTCTTTGAAATATCCATGAATGAACATGTAAGATAATGTTTCTTTATATTATGTTTGATTTATTAAATAAGTGTAAATGTATATTTCAATATTAATCTATCTATACTTATAATAAATCTGTAGAGAGGTCAATTCTGTACATAAAATATTTTTCCAAAATAACTATCAGGGGGTGGTTAGGGATCGATACTGATGCCAAAAATGCAATCAGTAAAATTTTTGTCTGTCTGTCTGTCTGTATAACCGCTATAGAAACAAAAACTACTCGACGGATTTTAACGAAACTTTGTACAATTATTTTTCATACTCCTGTGCTGGTTATAGTATACTTTTCATCACGCTACAATCAATAGGAGCAGAGCAGTGGAGGGAAATGTTGCGAAAATGGGAGAAGTTACTTCATTTTTTAATGGCGTGTGCAACCTTAATGGTTAAAACTATACAGAAATCATCTTGTTTTTATAATTTGGAGGTCAACTGTGAACGGATTTTACAAAATTTCACCCACAAGGAGAGTTGCGGGGGCGTGAAAAATAAAAAAAATAAAATCTATGAGTCCTAAAGGTTTGAAACTTTGCACAATAGTTATTTTTATAATTTTGAGGTCAATTGTGAATAAATTTTACGAAATTCCACCCACATAAGGGGTTGCGACGGCGTGAAAAATAAAAATTTAAATTTAAAATCTGTAAGTCCTACAGGTTTGAAACTTTGCACAATAGTTATTTTTATAATTTTGAGGTCAATTGTGAACGGATTTTAGAAAATTCCACCCACAAGGGAGCATGCGGGGGCGTGAAAAATAATCTATATATTTAATAAATCTGTAGAAATAAAAATTCTGCACATTAAAGATATTTAAAAAATAATAATTTTTTTATCTGTATGTCTGTATGTTTGTGCGCGCATCACATTAAAACTAAGTACTGATCCTATTCAAATGCGGTTTTCACAGATGTATTTGTCTTCTTTCAACTTAATATCTGGTGTATAAAAATTTTGCCCCTCACCTTTTTAACGAGGTCGGGGGAGAAATTTTTATATACCAATCAACACGCCAAGCGAACGACGTCACGGGTACAGCTAGTTGAATAATAAATGTTTGTTATTTACCCATACAAAAACTATTTGTAATTATTAATTTTATATCACAGATAATCCTACAAAAGTTTACAAACCTTTATTTTTTTGACGAAACATACATTTAATTTACTTTTATTTTAAAAAGAATTTATGGATATCTCCAGTAATAATTTTACTTCTGTCGAAATGCAGACCATAATGGACATTTACCATAGGAAGCGATTTTTTGCTGGAATTCCTTCAGGATGTGCCTATATCGATAAGCACGATATTCGCCAGTCGCAAACCCTGTGTTAAATTTTTTATTTTACAAAATCTGAAAAAAATTGAAAATTTCTTTTTTTTTTGTTCTTATTTTCGTGTATAATCGGAAAATGTTGCTCCTAGAGAAAAAATTATAACTATTTACAAGTTTTGCTATTTAATTTTACACAATATTTTGTGAGTTAGAAATTAAAATGTTTATTGTTTTTCTAGCCGGAATGTGAAGGTTGTAAGTCAACTTTTAAATTTTTTTCAGATTTTGTAAAATAAAAAATCGTGCTTATCAATATTGGGCAAATCCTGAAGGGATTCCAGCAAAAAAATAACTTCCTATGGAAAATGTCCAATCCAAAACAGATCCCTCCTAGACTATTCTTGCTTTTAATAAGAATAACAAACCCTAATCCATTTTCCTTTTATTTTATATATCTACGATAAATAAACATTTTTTCTGAAATTCACGGTATTTGCTTTTCTATACTAATATTCTAAGAGCTTTCGTTGCTTTGTCCTTTATTTGTCTATTTTTAGTGACAAAAAGTTAATTTGATGACACAATAGGTAGGCAAACATGGTTATTTCTCAGAAATCATTGTTTTTTTATATTAATAGGGAAATTAAAACTAGGTAATTAAGACATGGAGCGACAGTAAAATGGTATGTCCACCGAGGTATGTATACTATTTTATCTACTCCTTTGACAGTAAATGTCATTTATAGGTACTCATTGTCACCATGCAGGGTAAGTAAGCTATAACGCATAATTGTGCGTAATGAAACGTCATGTTGGAATGAAGTTTCATTACGCACAACTGTGCGTTATAGCTTACTTACCCTGCATGGTGACAATGAGTATAAATGACATTTACTGTCAAAGGAGTAGATAACAGTACAGTACGAACGTCATTATTTTTTTGGAGATGTCAAATATTTAGAATTAAAATTAAAATATTGAGTCGTAGATAAAGCATAGTTTGTAACTCGAGTGGTAAGAGGTATTACGTACTCGTCTAACTTTTCCACTCGTACGTAATGTCCTACTTACTACTCTGGATACGTAATATACTATTATTCACAATCGTTTAAAAATAATAAGATGAAATTATTACATAAAGTAATCAATTATGACAAACATATCTTCCTGTCTAGTAATCTATTTATTTCAATTTTATCTAATTTATTTCCATAATAATTCGTGGTTTATTCTTTTATAATTTAGAGTATTGAAATCTGTCCGACAATGAAGAAGATTGAACACACTCAGAAATTCGCGAGGCGCCACAAAATGTGACGTTAAATCTCTTAAACGGGTGCATGCTAGTTGGCTCCGAAGGTCAGATTTTAATCCCTATTTTTAAAAGGGTCTTAGGTTAGTTGGCTCCCGTTGCCGATTCTGGGAATTAAGGTAAAGTACCGTGGTAAGTTTGTTGTGTTTTTCTAAAAAAATTATTTTAAACATACATAAATAATAAATATACTTGAGTTATGTTTTTAAAATCCATTTTTTTATTACAAAAAAAATGTTAATCATTTAAAGAAATAAATGTATGTTTGCCTGTAGGTGGAGGAAAATACAGAAGCTAGAGTTATCAAATGCATTTTAAGAAGCCACAGATGTTGGAAAATATCTTAAATATGTATTTGGCCTTCCATTTTTGGATCCCTCCGAGGTGGGCGAGTGTTTTGCGTTCGATTTCGCCGAAGTGTTACCAAATCGCCCTGCACTTCACGAATTTGCTAATTACTTGGTGGAGAATTACATGTCGGAGGACGCTGATTTTCCACCTCATATGTGAGCCAAAAAGAGACCGTCACTGGAGCGTACCACAAACGCTTGCGAAAACTTCCACGCTAAATTTAATTCACTATTTTATAGTCACCATCCAAATATATACCGATTTGTGAAAGTTTTAAAAATATTCAAATTGATACATAGGTACATTAAAATGTGTCAACGGAAAAGATATACCGCTGGGTCGTTTTTTTTTAAACAATTTGTGGAGGAAAAAATATTGTCCTTAAAAAATAATAAAATAAGCAAATTTGAATTTGTAAAATTAATGTCATGTAAATTCCATTCAAACATTTAAAATTTAATAATTATATGTAAGTATATGAAAATAAATTTATTTTATATTATTAGAACAATTGTTTATTTTAAGTTTTGGTATTCTTAGAAAAAAGTAGGTAGGTACCTAATCCTCTTAACCACCGGAGCCAATTAGTATACGGTCATCGGAGCCAACTAGTATACGATTTAAAGGGTTTTCTGACCACGGGAGCCAACTAGTGTGCGCCGCGCCGTCTTAAACTATAATAATATTTACCTACCTGGTTCTACTTATTGTTCGCTCTGTTGTTGTTATTGTTACATTTCTCTTAATAATAATTCGTTATTGATCCAAATTCAAATTTTAAAATATATTTTGTAAACGACTAAAAGAAATTAATATCTAATAATTGTATTGTGGATTTTAAAACATGCATAACTTTTTATAAGAAATATTTTTTCCAAATTGTGTGAACTTAACCAGACACTGTATATTACCTTACTAATTGCCATTTTAGTTTTTTAAAAATGATTAATATTTAAAAAATCACAACATGTAATGTTCATAAAAAGTTATAATATTGACAGTATATTGAATTAATATAAATATGATAACAAATCAACTAACACAGACATATATACTTATAAATAAATATACCTATATATGTTTTATTTAGTCAAGGAATATAGGTATCACTTTACCTGTAAATTACATTAGGGTTTAAAAATTGATAATCGTGTCTAAAACTGATTATTTTAATATATTTTTTTTACATTTAAAGACAATTTTTCACAGAAACATTTGTCAGGTTATGTAAGTTTTTAAAAGAAGCTGCTGAATAAGGTCTTATTCCGGACTCTGGATTCTCTTTTGTGTTTAAATAACCGTATATAATTGGCTCAACAAGGTGTATGGGATTAAACACAATTGCCTGTGATCCTTTGAAAGGTAAGAGCTTTCGTAAAACCCAGAAGTGTCGCTTTCTCAACATCGAACGGAATCTCAAGCAGAGATATATGAAGATTTGAATTCAAGTTTAAAAACTGCAAAGTAAAAATTCAATATGTTGAAGCAAACGTACGAAGATGTTTCTTAACTTAATAAATGTTTTTGAGCACACAAATTATTTTAGTAAGGAAGAAAACTCGTCGAGGATGATCAACCCGCCATTCGTGCGTCAACGACAAGATTTAAAGCCAATGGGACTAAAATGAAACAATTTCCTTATTCTGTTTATCAACTCCCGTAACTGCTTAGTTTGATTAATAAAAATTTTAGCCGTTCTTATGCCATTTCTTAAATAATCATTACAAGAGATTACACAATAAAGAATATTTACCTGAATGATCTAAAAAGAATCATGACTAATAAAGAACAATTTCGGTATGGCATTTGTCTCGGACGAGAACATTTAGGATGACAACCATCCTTCAGATATGCTTTGATTATCAATCTGTCATTTACAAAAAGTTATTCCCTATAAATCAACAGTAAATACGTATTTTTATGTGGGATTGCTTTATCAGTTGCATTGTAGCAATGCCCGTTTATAACAGCTTTACCACGGTCAGCATGCCGGCCACATCGCGCAATTATTTTAGGAGCGTAGTACGTCCTTACAGTCTCGGCTAGCCTAATTTCTTTAGTTTTTCACTCCTAAAACAAAACGGATATGAGAGGATTACGTTTTTACTACATATATTAAAAACGATTGTAACGAGGACCCTATATAGTATTCTGGTCAGTGCATTCACGAATTGGCAGACACATTGGCGTTGAAAACATAAAGGTTTAATTGCAATTATAAAGTTTGTACCAATTTGGAAAACAAATTATATTTAATCACCCCTTCTATTTTCAACCACAGCCTGTTTGTTAATGTGTTAACTAAGTATCATTCCTAACGCAGCTTATAAACAGTTAACATATTCAACAAATGAAAAATGAAAATAATTTTAATTATAAAACTTTTTAAATAACAAAACGACAATTTAAGAATAAAGAGAATAAAGTAAACTATAAGGATAAGGCACTAGCTGAACATACATCGGAAAAAAAGGACAAAAAATAACCTCAAATGTCAACAATAGATGTTCCCAACTACGTTTTGAATCAGATTCCTGAATAATAATAACGTATTGTATTGTCGAATAAACGATTCGGTAGACATTATACATTTTTAATAATTCCAGTGGAATTTATTATTAAGAGAACTTTAACAATAACAACAGAGCCTTAAAATTATTATATAAGTAAAAAATTATCGTAGAATTGTCGTGGCTTTGATTATTAATTGTTATTCCCTCTTTAAGGTTTTCATTGAAGAAAGAATATTTTTGTGTGCTGGATGTTGACGGACCAGGAATAGGTTCTTTTTGACTATGAGTAAACATGCCTGCATTTTTTTTAGCTGTCTAGTGAATTTTCAGCATAACCTTCAACAACAGCACTTGTGCTCTTTATGTGCTCTTTAGAGGTTGTGGAGGTGTACTTATATTGTATTATAGAAATCAACCCCCTTTATAAGGGTTGAACGGGGGTCGGATAATTTTTATACAACAATAAACAAGCCACGCAAACGACGTCGCGGGTACATCGATTTAGAACCCAAAAATGTGGTTAGATTTTTTTGTCTCTCTGTTTGTCTGTATGTTTGTGCACGCATTACATGAAAACTAATGATGCGATTCGAATGTGGTTTTTAAAAATGGATTTGTCTTCTTTTAACTTAACATCTGGTGTATAAAAATTTTGGCATGATTTTTGTATCGGGGTAGTTGAAAGCATGAAGAGTGACATAGGCTACTTTTTATACAACAATCAACACGCCACGCGAACGATGTCGCGTATACATCGATATAGAACTAAAAAATGTGATTATATTTTATATTGTCTGTCTGTCTGTCTGCATGTTTGTGTGCACATCTCATGAAAACTACTGATTCGATTCGAATGCTGTTTTCACAGATTTATTTATTTTCTTTCAACTTAACATCTAGTAAATAATAAAGTTTTGGTATATTAAAATAAAATTTGAGTTACAGAATATTTTATTAAAAATATATATATATATATATATATATATATATATATAATACAATGATTTAATTAAAATAAAAGTGTTAAAAAATATTTAATCTTTTATTAACGTCACTTTAGTTTGACTTTTGTTAATAAAATCAACACTTATTAAACGTACATTAAATAAATTATTAAAAACCACTTTTTTTGTAATCTCGTCTAATCGTAAAGAATTCTTGTGTGTAATTCTAGCAGAAAGTTGTTGGCATTTTTTAATAAATTATCTTTAGCGGCAAAGTAGCACTTTCTGTTTTTAATACCTTCGCTTTTTTGAATTTTCCCGAGATCTATAGACCTTTATTTTTGTTCCCTGTCTTAAATTTTCATAGATTTTAATTTAGGAATTGGACACTCAGTATATAATGTCATTAAAAAAGAAATTTGAGAATGAATTAAACCTATGATAGTGATAAGTCAATAATACTTTAAAGTATGATCCAATAAGCCTCATAGAGAAATCGATCTACAAAGTAAACGCTGTAACATAGGATGACTAAAGTAAATAGTAAACATGCCATAAGTACAAACAGCTAATAAAAAAATAAACGTCTCTATTATGGCTGGGGCACCATCTGGATCCAGTCCATCCAACCGCGCTGTTACGACACATTTGGATCTTCGCCGACGTATCCTTCGTACTGGTAATAAAGTAATATTCCTGCACCCAAAACAAGTTGACAATGCCTCGATTAAGCTAATCGATGATATCGAACTTCCGGCGAGCTGCGAATGTGTCGTCACAGCGCGGTTGGATGGACCGGATCCAGATGGTGCCCCAGCCATGATAGAGCCGAAGAGCCATGACCATGAATTGGAAAAAGGACTCCTTGTGGGTAAGACTCTTGTTAGATCCGCTAAAGAGATACCCATCCGAGTTATCAACTTGAACCATCATCCTGTTCTTCTCCGAAAGGACACGGAAATAGGAAGTTTAGAACCAGTAACGGCCATAATTCACAAGGTAAACGCTACGGAATTGATTAATTAATGACAAAATTAGATCCCTCTTTGTCAAAATTAGAAAAGAAACAGGTAAGAGATCTACTTTACCGTTATAAACCTGTATTTGGTTCTAAAAGTAAACTGGGAAGAACTGATGTTGTGCAACATAGAATTGACACTGGTGATGCACGTCCGATTCGACAGGTACCCCGAAGGATGCCTCAAGTTAAGAAGGAAGAAGCAGACAGAGCCCTTAAAGAAATGATTCAAAATGGCATAGTCGAACCATCCAGTAGTCCGTGGGCTTCTCCTGTGGTATTAGTGAGAAAGAAAGACGGATCAATGCGGTTTTGTGTCGACAATCGAAAGCTAAATGATGTCACTAAGAACGACAGTTATTCTCTGCCAAGGATTGATGATGCCCTCGACGCTTTGGCGGGTTCTACTTTGTTTTCTACCTTGGACCTTAAAAGCGGATACTGGCCAGTTAAAATGAATCCTGCAGACAAAGAAAAGACTGCCTTTACCAGTGGATCAGGGTTGTGGCAATTCACGGTCCTTCCGTTTGGCCTCTGTAATGCTCCTGCGACGTTTGAACGACTAATGGAGAACATCCTGCGGGGTTTGTCATGGGAAACTTGTCTAGTTTATCTAGACGACATCATCATAATGAGCAAGACCTTTAAGGAACATTTATAACCTGGAAGAAGTCTTTAAAAGATTACAGAACGCTAATCTAACATTGAATGTTAAGAAATGCCACTTGTTCAGCTCCGGAGTTTCTTGGGTCTTTGTTTCTATTACCGACGATATGTCAAGAATTTTGGAGACATCGCCAAACCCTTGACACGTTTGACAGAACAAGATAAGTCCTTCTGTTGGGATTAGAAATGTCAAGAGGCGTTTGAAATATTAAAGAAACAGCTTACGTCAGCACCTGTTCTTGCTTATCCACTTTCTGATGGTAAGATTATTCTGGACACCGACGCCAGCAATGTGGGAATTGGAGCCGTCTTGTCACAGCTACAAGATGGTAAGGAAAGAGTGGTTGGTTACTTCAGCAAAACTTTATCGAAAGCTGAAAAGAACTACTGTGTAACTCGGAGGGAACTGATAGCAGTTGTTAAATCCGTCGAACAAGACATCGTAATGCTGATGCACTTTCCAGGTGACCATGTCGACCTGATTGCCCCCATTGTACCCGTATGGAGCAGAACGAGAAAAAACTTGCCTTAGTTAAAGTTGTGCCAGAAGACGAGAGCTCTATGCTGGAGGAGCAACAAGAAAACGATCCCGTTCTGTGCAAGATTAGGGAGCGAAAGAGAATGGACCGTCGTCCGTTGTGGAAAGAGATTTCCTCATCCTCTCCCTCTTTAAAAGCATACTGGTCCCAATGGAACTCTTTAATTTTGAACGGTGGGCTCGTTAAAAGACTTGTAGAAAATTTCGAGGGCACAGAAACAAGGAAACAAATAGTGATCCCAAGAAATGCTGTACCGGAAATTTTAAAACAGATGCATAATGATAGTTCTGGAAGGCATCTGGGTATCACGAAAACGCTGAAAAAGATCCGTGATAGATTTTACTGGGTAAATTGCACTAATGATGTTAAAGATTGCTGTCGTAAATGCACTACATGTGCTGCCAGTAACGGTCCGCACCGAAAACCGAAGGCGGAAATGCAGCAATACCTGGTTGGAAGTCCTTTTGAAAGAATCCCAGTAGATGTATTGGGGCCACTTCCACAGACCGATGTAGGAAACAAGTACATCTTTGTTGTCATGGACTACTTCACTAAATGGGTTGAAGCCTGTGCAGTTCCCAATCAGGAAGCCACCACTTTAGCAGATATATTAGTTGAAGAATTTGTAAGCCGATTTGGGGTACCACTAAAATTATATTCAGACCAAGGGAGAAATTTGAGAGCAAGCTGTTTCAAGAAGTTTCTAGAATAACCGTCTTTCAAATTAAGGTCCTTTCCTTTACGGTTATCCCGTTACACTGCCCCCTCCTTAGATTCATTCCTCCTGGAATGATATTTCCTAAATCAGAATCCCGCGCACTCCCTGAGCCAGCCAAACCATCTTCTTGGAGCTGCTGCACATCTCCACTGTGGTTTTATTGGTAAGGCGCCAAACGATCATGATGGACCACGACGGGTTTCCCTCTGGGAATTTTTACGATCCGATAAATGACATCGTTAATCTTCTTCTTGATGGTGTATGGACCTTCCCAGTTCTTCTGTAATTTGGGACAAATACCTCGACGCCGTCGGGGGTTATAGAGCCAGACTAAATCTCCAACTTGGTAACTCTTTTTCAATGTCCGCGTGTCATAGTACCTCTTCATCTGATCACTAGATAATTGAAGTTTTCCACGCACCAGGTTGTGTATATTCTCCATTCTATTCTGAAGATCGGCGACATATTGTTCACGGGCCACTTCTTCACCAAGTTTACAACCAAATACCAAGTCACATGGTGGCCTCATTTCTCTACCGAACAGGACCTTCGCAGGCGTTTGGCCAGTTGATTCGTTGCGCAGCTGGGACATATATTTGCGCTGGCTTCTCATCTGACTGGATAGCTCCTCTTGCTGGCTCGTCATTCGTCCTGATAGGTCGTCTTGCATCCGGGAAAGTTGTTGAGTTAGTTCAGAATTAGCTTTTTGAACTAGGTCTTCGAACTCCACAGCGTCAGGGTCCAAATTATTATTTACGTAGTATTCACGGAGCCTCCTCAACAATACGGATTTGGTCCCAGTAGTTTCCAACTCCAATTCTTCGAGCTCTTTTCTGAGCTCAGCCACCAATAGTTCATTAATCTTTTTCCAGGAATTCTTGTATCTTCACCCCACACCTGACACCAATTTGAAACACTTATGGGGACTTTTACACAATTTATTTACACAATAAGAACTCTGCTGGATAACGTCTAACTACTTGACAATACAATGAACTTTTGTGAATATTTAAACTTAAACTGACGTTAACTGCCCATACATCCCCTTATATACAACATTATTTAATCTAGTCACTGTGTTTAGAACCTTCTAGAATTTTCTAAAACATTATTTAATCTAGTCAGTGTGTTTAGAAGTTTCTAGAATAACCGTCTTTCAAATTAAGGTCCTTTCTCTTACGGTTATCCCGTTACACTATGTATACATTTTTAAACGTGTATTTCTATTAATATTAATACGTTTTACCAGGTTTATTCTACTTGTAGAAGTGTATGTTTCCAGTTTTCAACTTTAACTGATTTATTGTAAATCGGAACCAATTTAATTGCGAGAATGCTGATCCTATTACCTAAATTGATATCGAAGCTACTTCGATTACCAAAGGGTTTATTTTATTTTTATCGTATACCGTATCGCTATACAAGCTTTGCTGAGCCGAGCAAGCATAAATATGACAAATCACATACCAGGGAGAGAAAGTTAAATCCCTTGTGAGTCACTGTAATTGCTTGAGTTTAATCAGGTATTTGAGGGTATATGATCCAGCTTTGCTTCGGATTATTCATCCATCTATTGTTCCATTTATGTTTTAGCAGTTAAGTGCAGTGCTAATTGAGCAGAAAGTGGTCCTCATAAATTATCTTAACATACCAATTTTCCAGTAAAATAGATTTCATGCATGTATCATTAAGATACCTTGTGATCCCAAGTTATTAACATAAACTAAATATATTAATTTAGTAATATTATAGGTACACAAAAGTTAATTTTTGGATAACAACATGATGCTAAAGCAGGAAAGTTTGGCTTAAAATAGTTAAAGTGGTGCATTATGACAATAACGTAAGTTTCTTTATTCCGATACATCTGGATAAAGGAAAGTTCTTTAAGAAAATTGTTTTACATATGCATTTTGTAATAAATTAAGACGAAATTTTACAAAAACAATTTTAAAGAAAAAAAAACGTGTGCATCTCAGGACGCGCGGCAGAAGTAATAACTTCAACTACCTAATCCAAGTGAAATTTTTTAACTTGAGAAAAACTTTGTCTATTACTCAAATTTTATGTACATTAATATGATAATGTGTATAAATTTAAAAATTTAAATATTTTGAAAATTTTGAAAATTCTGAAAAAAAATTTATCACTATAATTTTCACTAATTACGATGCAAAAATTTTTTACTATGACAGTTTAAAATTTCTAATCAGTCACGTAGTAATTCGCAATACAACAACCCTTTACGTGGAACGGCATGATTGCTATTTAATACACACTTAAAACTTAAATTCTTATTCATATTATCAATAATAACATTAATAACACACTTTATAATCAATTTTTATAAGATTTATTACAAATGAAACCACCAAAACACGTCTTTTTTATGCTAAAATTAGGCTAATCAGACTTCTTAGACAACCTGTTATTTGAATAAATGAGTAAATAAATAAAAAAAAAGGTAAAAGTTAAGAGATATATACAAAAAAGCTTGCATCGGCCGGGAATCAAACACGGGCCGCCCGCGTGGCAGGCGAGCATTCTACCAATGGACCACCGAACCACCTACGTACCTATAATAACTTCCAGAATGTATTTGATGCACGTCTTATTTGACGGGTTTTTCGTTACGGTTTTTACTATTACATTTTTTTCAGTTCATTTCAGTTTAGTTCCAAAAAGTAATGAATTGTATTTAGTGACAGACTAATACCGTATAACACGGTAAATTCAAATATACTTAAAACTTACATAGGGAAAAGCATAGAGAGAGAGAGAGAGAGAGAGAGCGAGAGAGAAATGATATTATTATGTTTCACTGCGCCTGCGTGTAACAACGATAACCAACGCGTTATGATAAACGCTTTTTTCAACGCGTTACGCTAAAATCAGTTTACCCTCCCATAAGAAGTTACCACTTCAATAAATAAATAAATAAATAAATAAAGATATTTGTATTAATATTAATATTAATATTTACCTATTTCTATTATTATTATGTTTCAGTGAGTCTGCGTGTACCTAACAACGATAAACAACGCGTTATGATAAACGCTTTTTTCAACGCGTTACGCTAAAAATCAGTAACCCTCCCATAAGAAGTTATCACTTCAAAAAGGTTCTTTTGTGAAGGACGTTTAAATGATGTTTCATAAAAAAGTATTAAATGTAGATTAAACAAAAACGCGTTCTTGTAAATAACCTGGTTAAAATTATTAAAAAATGTATAAAATTACTTTATTCATTAAAAATTGCAAAACAGAGAAGTAATTATTAAGGATTAGTTATAACACGTAACAAACCACAAAAAAAATTAGGCTTATAGAGTATGAAATTTTTAGTACCGAGATTATTATTCATTAGAAACTGAATCCAGACATGCAACGATTTAGATTTAACAAACCGGAAGCGGATATCCTGATGGTATAAATAAGCTGTAAAGAAAAGCGATTTCAAGTACCTAAAATTTATTATTAAATAGTGGGAGATAAAACAATTTTGCACGTGTTAATTATTGTTAAATTTAATGCACTAAGTAAAGATAAATCAGTTATACATTTTAGTCATTTTCTAAGTTCTTGTTGATTTTATTAGTGAACTCAACGCTTCATTTTTTTTATGAAATGATAAATTAGAAACAAAACAAAATTATATTAACAAAAACTTTACAAAAATACAGATCTATTAATATATTGTAAAATTTTCAATGTCTACCAAACTCTACAAATATTAATTGCATCGTTTTCTGTAAGTTACTATCGCTATTAATTTTTCTGTTTGACCTGGTTGGTAAAAAGATTTAAAAGCGAAAATGGAAGAATGTGTATTTTTTAATAAAATTTGTTTTTTTATTCAATATAATATTCCTCAGCTTCAGTAATTTTAAACCATCTCTGTAATGATTTTCCGTAAGCTCTGCAATATGTTGTTCCACTGCTGCAAAAGCTTCATCATTCGACGAAGAACGCTATGCACGAAATAATTGTTTCAAGTTTCTGAAGCGGTAATAGTTTTGTAATGCGACTCCGGCTCTGTCCTGGTTGGCCAAATGGGCGAGTCCGACCGGCGGGCGACGCCGTGGAATGTTCTATTGAACCATATAGAAGCTTCCACATACGACTGGAAAAATCTCTGCCCTTACGCGAGAGATCGAGATGTTTCTTCATTGTTCGAAGCGCATATAAATAGACTTTTATTTTGAAAGATAGTTCAGTTTAGAGTTTTGAGTTGAGTCTAAGTAAATAAGTGTTTATATAAATCAATGTTCAGTGTTCATATAAATTAGTATATTGTAAATAAACTGTGTTATAACATAAATTAAGTGTATTAGTTGTATAAATAAATTAAATAATAAACTGTGAAAATAAATAAACGTTACATTGGTGTCAGAAGTGGGACAGTGTAAATAAATAGTGTAGAAAAATGTCAAAAAAACTTTGTGATTTAAAAGTGGCAGACTTGCGTCGGGAGCTTGAAGACCGTGAATTGGACACTACAGGAAAGAAGTCCGAGTTGGTGGAGCGACTTAGACAAGCGATAGTTGATCAAGAATTAGACCCGGAAGAGTTTTTATTTGCTGATGATATTTCATCATTAATGTCTTCTATAAAAAGTGATATTGCTTCTATGAATGCAGATATTTCTACTGATATTTCTTCTTTGGAAAATAAAGTTTCTTCTGAAATTTCATCTTTGGATACTAAAGTTTCTTCTTTGGAAAATAAAGTTTCTTCTGAAATTTCTTCTTTGGAAAATACAGTTTCTTCTGAAATTTCTTCTTTGGAAAATAAAGTTTCTTCTGAAATTTCTTCTTTGGAAAATAAAGTCTCTTCTGAGATTTCATCCATGTCATCAGATATGTCTTCTCTAAAGAATGAGATGACTTCATTCGAGGAGAAAATAAAAGAGATTGAACGAAAAATGGAAGAAATGGGAAAGGGAGAAAGGATTAGTGTGGAAGAATCAAAAGAGAAAAATGATGAAGCTGTAAAGTGGAACGAAAACCAAAACTGGAAAGCAGTGAAAGTTCGGTCCGCATTAAAGCCCCAACCTTTGATGGAAAAATGTCATGGAAAAATTACCTTAAACAGTTTGAAACAGCTGCACGAGCGAACGGATGGTCAGAAAAAGAAAAGGCTGTAAATCTCACGATCGCTCTTAGAGGAGATGCTTGCGACGTTCTTCAGACTATACCGGTGGAAGAGACAGATGACTTTGAACAACTTAAGAAGAGATTAAACATGCGATATGGTCATGAACATCTGGAGAATTTGCACCGGTCACAGTTGAAGATACGAAAACAGAAGCGAGAAGAGACCCTTCAGGAATATGAAGTAGATATTGCCAGGTTGGTCAGATTTGCCTATCCTGCAGCTGATGAAGGAATGATAGAATGTTTAGCAGTAGAAGCATTTCTTGATGGGCTCCGTGATCCTGAAATGAACAAGACTCTTCGTTTAGCCCGTCACAAAACTTTAGTCGATGTCTTGTCCGCTGCGCTTGAGTATGAAGCGGCTTCGAAGGCTTGTGGGGGATACAGTAAAGTAAGGTCTGTAAAAGACGAAGAAGACGAAAATAAATTGGACCAATTAGTTACCATGATGAAGAACTTTACTGAAAACAAAAAGAAGAGGCCCCGCGTGTGTTACAATTGTGGCGAAATGGGACATTTTATCAAATCATGTAAATGTCCAGTGGCCAATGCAAATCGAGAAACAACTCCACAGGAAAAAGACCCTCTCATACTCATCGCATCTCTAAAATGTCGCGATGACAGTGTATATGTAGATGGTGAAATAAATGGTAAAAAGTATACACTGTTAATAGATACTGGAGCGACCAGGAGCATTATACGACCAACAACTATAAGTAGCAGCAAGAAACTTCAACCAACAAGGCTACGGCTGCGGACCGCCACAGGTGAAAGAGCTAACATCCATGGGGAAGTCCAAGTTCAAATAGGAATCGGTACAGAAAAGTTCACGCATACTGTCATTGTCGCTGATATCGAGGAAGATGTGATATTAGGAATGGACGTAATGAACTTACATGGTTTCCAGCTGGATTTCAAAAACAGAGTTATTAAAGTTGGTGCCGAAGAAGTATTCCTTCATCCGTATGAGGACAGAACCGTGCCAGCAGCTATAGAGGAGGATACTGTGATACCTGGTAGAAGTGAAACTATCATAGTGGCACGTCTTCAAGGAACTGTTGATGAAGGAACACCTGCCATGATGGAACCTTTGAACCATGATGAAGACGTCGGTCGAGGAATTTTGATCGGAAAAGGATTGGTCACTTCTGCTAGAGAAATTCCGGTACGAATTATAAACATCAATGATCACCCTATTACAATCAAGAAAGATACCAGAATTGGAACCTGTGTACCAGTATCGTCCATAATTCGTCAGACGGTCACTTCCGATAATTCCAACGACAAGTTCGAACACATGGTGGCAGTTGCTGGTCCATCTCTGAATCGAATAGAGAAAAGAAGAGTAAAAGACTTTCTTCATCAATATCGGAACATTTTTGTGCCAAAAGGAGGTAAGACAGGAAGAACCTCTACAGTGAAGCATAAAATTGACACAGGGGATGCCAAGCCAATTCGTCAAACAGCAAGAAGATTACCGCAGGCAAAGAGAGAGGAAGCTGAAAGGATTGTTCGAGAAATGGAGGAAGACGGGGTGATAGAACCTTCTACCAGCCCATGGGTCTCTCCGGTAGTCTTGGTTAAGAAAAAGGATGGAACTACGAGGTTCTGTGTAGATTACCGTCAGTTGAACAATGTTACCAAGAAGGACAGTTATCCTCTGCCTCGAATCGACGACACCTTGGACACTTTGGCTGGAAGTAAATTATTCTCTACCTTAGACTTGAAATCTGGCTACTGGCAGGTAGAAATGGACCCAGTAGACAAGGAAAAGACAGCCTTTACCACCGGTTCCGGACTGTGGCAATTTAATGTTATGCCATTCGAGCTATGTAATGCTCCTGCGACATTCGAAAGGCTTATGGAAAATGTATTGAGAGGGTTATCTTGGAAGACATGTCTGGTCTATTTAGACGACATCATAGTCTTGGGAGAGACATTTGAAGATCATCTAAAGAACTTAGACGATGTTTTTAAAAGACTTCAAGCTGCCCAACTGATGTTGAACCCCAAGAAATGTCAGTTATTCCAAAATAAAGTTAAGTACCTGGGTCATGTTGTCAGCAAGGAAGGCGTGGCTGTAGATAACGACAAAGTTGCTTCCATCAAGCATTGGCCACAACCAACCGATAAACATCAAATAAGAAGTTTTCTTGGGTTATGCACGTACTATCGAAGGTTCATAAGAAAGTTTGCAGATATTGCTAAGCCATTAACACGACTTACTGAAGAAGCAAGAGAATTCTGCTGGGATGACCACTGTCAAACGGCCTTTGAAACTCTAAAGAAGCATTTAACAACAGCACCGATACTGGGCTACCCACAACCAGAGGGGGAGTTTATTTTAGATACCGATGCCAGTAATGTAGGAATTGGAGGAGTTCTTTCTCAGATTCAAGATGGGCAAGAAAGGGTTCTGGGGTATTTTAGTAAAGTGCTCTCTAAACCTGAGCGGAATTACTGCGTTACGAGAAGAGAACTTCTGGCAGTTGTGAAGTCCGTGGAACACTTCTATCAATACCTTTATGGAAGAAAATTTTTAATCCGGACCGATCATGCAGCCCTTAAATGGTTAATGCAATTCAAGCACCCTGAAGGTCAAATTGCCAGGTGGATCGAACGGTTACAAGAGTACGACTTTAGGATCGAACATCGAGCTGGAGTAAGCCATAGAAACGCCGATTCTCTTTCCAGAAGACCGTGCCCAGCAGATTGCTCCCATTGCAACAAGACAGAATCCAAAGAAACTGCTATACTACGAACAACTGTAGTTAACGATTACTGGGCACCGACTAAAATTAGAGAGGAACAAGAAAATGATCCTGTTTTAAAGAAAATGCGCCAATGGAAGAGAGAAGATCGACGACCTACTTGGCAAGAAGTGTCAAAATTCTGTCCAGTACTTAAATCCTATTGGGCTCAGTGGAACTCTTTCATCCTGGAAGAAGACTTATTGAAACGAGTACTCGAGAATGATGATGGTTCAGAAATCAGAAAGCAGTTAGTTATTCCAAAGACTAGAGTGGCTGAAGTACTCCGACAGTTGCATGACAGTCCATCAGGAGGTCATCTCGGTGTTAAGAAAACCCTTCAACGAGTACGGGAAAGGTTTTATTGGATGAATAGTTCCGATGATGTGAAGAGCTGGTGTAAGAAGTGTACCATCTGTGCTGCGAGCAATGGACCGCAGCGAAAAAGGAAAGCTCCCATGAAACAATACAACGTCGGTAGCCCATTCGAGAGGATTGCTTTAGACATTGCTGGACCATTTCCGACGACTGAGAATGGAAATAAGTACATGTTGGTGGTTATGGATTATTTCACGAAGTGGGTAGAAGTCTACGCCATTCCAAATCAAGAGGCCACAACTGTTGCAGATGTCCTAATAAGAGAATTTGTCAGTCGATTTGGAGTACCCTTGGAGATTCATAGTGACCAAGGTAGAAATTTCGAAAGCCAGCTTTTCCAAGGAATTTGCGATACTCTAGGAATGAAGAAAACAAGAACTACAGCATTACATCCACAATCAGATGGAATGGTAGAAAGAATGAATAAGACCATTGGAAAGTATCTGTCAAAAGTAGTGTCCAACCACCAGCGGGACTGGGATCAATACCTTTCGCTCTTCGCGATGGCTTACCGATCCGCAGTCAATGAAACAACAGGCCAAACACCAGCAAAGGTCTTGTTCGGACGAGAGATGAGACTACCATGCGACCTTGAGTTTGGATGCCGACCTGGAGAAGATTATGTGATCCAGTTACGAAGAAAAATGGACGATATGCATGAACTGGTTCGCTCACATCTTCAAATTGCCAGTGATAGAATGAAGAAACGGTATGATACTCAAGCCACGGAAGGATGTTTCGAAGAAGGAGACAAAGTCTGGCTTCATAACCCAAGAAGACAGAAGGGTTACTCGCCGAAGCTACAAACGTCTTGGGAAGGTCCATACATCGTTAAGAAAAGAATCAATGATGTCATATACCGAATAAGTAAGATCCCAAACGGAAAACCGAAAGTGGTACATGGAAACCGGCTGGCACCGTTTGAAGGAGATCATAACCAAGAAGAAGATGTAAATCGACTCCAAGAGACTCATGATCTTGCCTTCGATGAGTTTATGGGTGCTTATGGGGGTACCGGGAAAGCAAGATTTGGCGTAACCATTGAGAAACATCAAGACCTGTTCACGCTTCCAGACGACTGCTCGTTGGTCCATAATATACCTGCCAGTATTAGCGATGCCCGAGGATTAGCGTCCGTTTTCCAAAAGAAGTTTGGTCGACTATCAGAACTGCAAAGCCAATTGCCAGCCCCCGGAAAAGCTTTGAGACTCCAAGATGGATCACGTTACCTCTTCTATCTAGTGACAAAGAACACCTATCACGACCGACCCACTTATCAAGATGTATGGGAATCTTTACTTAGCCTGAGGGAACACGTACTGGAGTCCAATATACAGAATATAGCAATGCCAAAGATCGAGTGTAAGGAGTTAGACTGGAGGGTCATTCGAAACATGGTGGAAGTAATCTTTCAAGATACCGAAGTCCAAGTATTGGTTTGCAGCCATTCGCCCAGTGTCCAGTTTACAACGAAGACCGTCCCCTGTTTTTTTTATACAACTGGAAATTGTAGAAGAGGATCCGACTGCAGATACAATCATTCCCATCCAGCTCTAGTTCCAGGAGGAACTATCTCTTAAGGAGGGGGCAATGTAATGCGACTCCGGCTCTGTCCTGGTTGGCCAAATGGGCGAGTCCGACCGGCGGGCGACGCCGTGGAATGTTCTATTGAACCATATAGAAGCTTCCACATACGACTGGAAAAATCTCTGCCCTTACGCGAGAGATCGAGATGTTTCGTCATTGTTCGAAGCGCATATAAATAGACTTTTATTTTGAAAGATAGTTCAGTTTAGAGTTTTGAGTTGAGTCTAAGTAAATAAGTGTTTATATAAATCAATGTTCAGTGTTCATATAAATTAGTATATTGTAAATAAACTGTGTTATAACATAAATTAAGTGTATTAGTTGTATAAATAAATTAAATAATAAACTGTGAAAATAAATAAACGTTACATTGGTGTCAGAAGTGGGATAGTGTAAATAAATAGTGTAGAAAAATGTCAAAAAAACTTTGTGATTTAAAAGTGGCAGACTTGCGTCGGGAGCTTGAAGACCGTGAATTGGACACTACAGGAAAGAAGTCCGAGTTGGTGGAGCGACTTAGACAAGCGATAGTTGATCAAGAATTAGACCCGGAAGAGTTTTTATTTGCTGATGATATTTCATCATTAATGTCTTCTATAAAAAGTGATATTGCTTCTATGAATGCAGATATTTCTACTGATATTTCTTCTTTGGAAAATAAAGTTAAATTAAATAATAAACTGTGAAAATAAATAAACGTTACAGTTTAATTTAGCCAAATCTTCAACCAAACTTGTGTGACCACAATTGATTTCTTCTGTAAACAAGGTCTTTTTTACAATTTTTGAAGTGATAACTTCTTATGGGAGGGTAACTGATTTTTAGCGTAACGCGTTGAAATAAGCGTTTATCATCACGCGTTGTTTATCGTTGTTACACGCAGGCTCACTGAAACATAATAATAATAGAAATAGGTAAATATTAATATTAATATTAATACAAATATCTTTATTTATTTATTTATTGAAGTGATAACTTCTTATGGGAGGGTAAACTGATTTTAGCATAACGTGTTGAAAAAAGCGTTTATCATAACGCGTTGTTTATCGTTGTTACACGCAGGCGCAGTGAAACATAAAAATATTATTTCTCTCTCTCTCTCTCTCTCTCTATGCTTTTCTCAAAGTAAGTTTTAAGTATATTTGAATTTACTGTGTTATACGGTATTAATCTGTCACTAAATACAATTCATTACTTTTTGGAACTGAACTGAACTGAACTGAAAAAAATGTAATAGTAAAAACCGTAACGAAAAACCCGTCAAATGAGACGTGCATCAAATACATTCTGGAAGTTATTATAGGTACGTAGGTGGTTCGGTGGTCCATTGGTAGAATGCTCGCCTGCCACGTGGGCGGCCCGGGTTCGATTCCCGGCCGATGCAAGCTTTTTTGTATATATCTCTTAACTTTTACCTTTTTTTTATTTATTTACTCATTTATTCAAATAACAGTTTGTCTAAGAAGAAATGACAGTCTGATTAGCCTAATTTTAGCATAAAAAGGACGTGTTTTGGTGGTTTCATTTGTGATAAATCTTATAAAAGTTGATTATAAAGTGTATTATTAATGTTATTATTGATAATATGGATAATAATTTAAGTTTTAAGTGTGTATTAAATAGCAGTTATGCCGTTCCACGTAAAGGGTTGTTGTATTGCGAATTACTACGTAACTGATTAGAAATTTTGAACTGTCATAGTAAAAAAATTTTGTATCGTAATTAGTGAAAATTATAGTGATAAAAAAAATTTCAGAATTTTCAAAATTTTCAAAATATTTAAATTTTTAATTTATACACATTATCATATTAATGTACATAAAATTTAAGTAATAGACAAAGTTTTTCTCAAAAATAAACAAAACTCCTTTTGCATCCCAAAACAATAATTTTATAGCCTTTGTTGCCGATCGTTCCGATATCACCTGTTTTGGAGCTAAAGAATCAGCTTCAGTCTACTGTAAACGTTGTTGTTTAAGATTAGGGACATGATGGTAGATCCATTATAAAACGACGTACAAAATCGGTTTTATTCTGCTTAAAACGCTCCTAATAACGATGAGAAATATGTTTTCGTTTCATTTTTTATTTAATTGTTAATGAATGCGGCACTAACTTTTTAAACAGCTTTTGCATATTTGTGTAAAATATGGAGCACTCGGTCTTCTAAGATGCCTATGATGGTATCAGCAATTTTACGCTTAGTCAAACTTGGGTCTTTACAATCAATCATATAGACTTGCTCAATGAATTCTGGTGTGGCGCACTTTTTGGACGTCTACTATGTAGCTCATCTACGACGTTTTTACGACTACGTTTAAGCTCTAAAAGCCATCAATGCACAGTTGGAAATGAAGGAGCAGATTCCTTTAAAATTTTAACATTTTTGTATGAATCTCTGTTGCACAAAAAAGAACTTTTTTACTGAATGATACTTGGTTTTTCTATTCTAACAAAATACGCTAGCAACTTCAAATGGCTTGTAAATGTATTATTATTACTTAACCTCTTTATTTGATGTGTCACCATTTTTCTGGTTTTGTTCAGTATCGATAAGAACCAATGTGTTATCTTTTTCTACCTGCTAAAAATCTACTTGTAAAACATATACTTTTTTTGTGCATGTCAATAATATCGTAATTATTATATCTCCAACTTTTATAGTAAATTATTATTTATTCAATAGGTAAATCTAACACAATTGCTTAAAATCTTGGGATATTTAAAAACTTTATTTATTAAATGGTTCAAAAGAATTGTATGAAATAACTTGTACAAGCCTGATACGTGGGAAAAGGTAAATGAACAAAAAGATATTAAAATGAATTATTTTCATAAAAAAATAAGAACAATTTAAAATGTACGCAAACAAAACGAAAATGGAACAAAGAAAAAATATTTTAATAAGGAATGTGGGCTCCTCGTGCATTAATGAGGTCTCTACAACGTCTTTTCATGTTATCCAGATACTCTTTGGGAATCGCCAAGCAGCACTGTTGAAGAGCTTGAAACAGCTGATTACGATTTTAAAATTGATTTTTGTCTTGAAAAACTCTTCGCATACTCAATAGGATTGAGATTGCACTATTGAGCTGGCCATTGCAAAACTGGAATATTGTGCTCTTCCAAGAAATTTCTTGTCACTCTGGCCTTATGTGAAATATCATTGTCGTGCAACAAGATAAAATCATGGCCAATGTTTTGCACGTATGGAACAACTACAGGTTCTGTAACGTAGCGCTCTGATGATCAAAAATCAGAATGAGCTCAAGTCTACTGTCAAGTCAAATTCCTGCCCATACTATAATAAACCCTTCTCTGTAGCTGTGAACCTCTTGCATTCAATTTCTTGTGCCGGGTTTTCTCCATAGATTTTGCTCCCATATAACATGTTTCTTTTGCCCAACGTAGTCCACCGGTCCAATTGCCTCGATTTAAAGGTTGGCATTGGAAGTTAATATTTTAATAATTGGCCCGAAACCATTCGGCGGAGTTGCTGACACATTCAGAAAGGGCGCCATTGAGAAATGGATGCTAAAAAGGCCCAGGAGTGATGGGAAAAATCGCCGGGCAAAGTCTTCGTAAAGGAACACTCGGCGAAGTTAACTGCAGAGCTGCTATCACAAAGGCCAAACAATGTCAAAATGATTTTCAGTCTCTTGACAGTACATTGTAGGCTCAGAAAACACATGAGTCAGCTGAACTTAGCAAATGAAGACATACTGCCAAGAGGAAGAGAAAACCGCATTTCATGTCCTATGCCAATGTGAAGGCCTTGCAAGGACGCGGTATCTAGTACTGAGAGAGAAACCGGTTGCTCCAAGTTTTGCCGAGAGGTCTCTGTCAAGGCTATTAAGTCCATTAAGAGGACAGAGCTGGACAAGGTGCTCTAATCCTATTCTAGAGATAATGGTTGGTCACAATAGATTAGCAAAGGTCGCAGTGATGCATGCTTCCAGCCAACCCAATAAACATTTATCTATCTATCTAAGGTTGGCATTTCCAAAGTCTTCGGCTAACTAAATTACCTTTTCTTAACCTCCTGTATATGATGTGTCTGGAAACAGTCACATTTTGAGCTTTTCGACCATATTTTTTTATGTTACCGAATCCAATTTGAAAAATCTTTTGCATTTAAAAGAGTAAAGTGTCTGTGTGGTCCCATAGTAATAGAGGGTAATTTGCCATTGGAGCCGACTTCAAGGAAATCGAAATCAGATGCCTAGTTGCTTCCAATTTTTTTAGGAAATAATGATTTTATTTCTGACTTTTTCGTGCATTTTTTTGAAGGCGGTTTATTTTTTATTTGTAGTTTAAATAATTAGGTTAACGTTAAAACGAGTATCTTGTCTTTTTATTTAATGTCTGTACCATGGTCTGTACTATAGTCTATACTCAAAATTTTCCTCTACAAAAAATTAATAGAGTTATAGAAGAAACCATCACTAGTTTATTGGTTAAATCTATCAATAGAACGAAATTTGTTGATTCGGTCGCTTTACATTCTCAAACGCATTAAAATGGAATAGTAATCAATATGGTATACGTTCGCTTTAAAAAGATTTTGTAGCTTTATATCAATCAATGCATATGAATGGGCTGTGTGTTGGTTGTGCCGCATGCGAAATTTTTAGGATTTAGGTTAAAGCTCAATTTTCATAGGAAAATAAATGTGGGAAATATATCCATTGCAGGTTGCCAAACTGTAATTTAATATTTAAAAACTGGTTAAAAAAATGTAATTTGTATTTAACAAAAAAAAAATAAATAAAAACATTACAGAACCTTTTATGATATCTCAGTTCAGTGAAAATAAATTAAATTAAAAGAATTTAAAAATAAACTAAATATTACACCAAGTGAACTTAGAAATTTGATTGTACGTTCTTAATAAGTTCTTGCTGTCAATGTGTTGTGAGATTTGTAGGTAGGAAAACCAGCTAAAAATTATTTAGCCAAATTTTGAAATGTAAGATAATATTATTAAAAGAAAGCACAGGTTAATCTTATATACAAAATAATTTTTAATGAAATAGACTGTAAGACTTGTACACGCTTACTGAAGTAAGAGGGAGTATTTTTCTTAACGAAGCGTGTATTGTAAATTATAAATTGTTAGCTGAGCGCTTTCGGCCTAAACACCGGCCATCATCAGAGCTAAAACTAAATTAAGACAAATAATAATTTTGTAAAAAACAACAAGTTGGTACCATGGGGTGGTCGATAAAACAACATCAAACATATATAAAAACTTGAAGCTTCCAGGCTCTTTGAAGAAGAGCAAGGAAGGGAAATTAAAAATTAAGATTAAAAACAGTCGTCGTAGAAGCTGCAAGAAAATTTTTATTTTAATAAATGAAAAAGTTAGAAGCAAGATAAAAACTTTTAGCTGAATAAAGTTAACTTTAAGGGAAAGAAGAATTTAACAGCTCAATGAAGTGGGCAGAAAAGAAGAAAAGAAGAAGAATGAATGTACCTTTAGAGTTTTAGAGGTTGTAAATAAACAAGTTTTACAATAAGTTAAATAACGTAGAAATATGCAATTTAATTAAAAAAATATTATTAATTATTAATTGAATATTAATCCTTAATCATCATTAATTATAATGTGGAAACAATATACCTAGTGAAGATACAATAAAGTGCATATTCCTTAACAATTAAAACTAAAGGCTAATACTGTCTAAAGGAGGTTAATTAATCCAAATTAGAGCTCCACAATTCTTTGAACAACGGTTTAATTTCACAATTAAGATTAATTTGAGTGTTAACACAAAAAACAGGGTCAGAAACCATTTCTCTACAAATCTCTAAATCCTCTAACAAATTAGTTCTCATGTAGTTTTTAACAGCAATATTGTGTAGAAGTTTACTGTTAGAGTTAGGAGAAAATTTATGATTGTTCTACATCTTATGTTGGTCAGACGACTAGGGCTCTTGGGACTAGAATCAAAGAACACTGGGATAGACCAATGTCTTCAACTTTTGGTCATCACATTGTCTTTAACAATTGAGGAGAATTGTTAAATTTTGTAAAGATGTAGAGAATTGTAATGAAAAAAATTGTTTAATTATTTTAAATAATAAGTAAAAATAAAAAAGAAATAAACAAATAAAGAAGGTATTCAAAAGCTATAGTCTAGAAGAGAAGTGAGTTTCCTGCGAATAATAGTTAGCATAAATTTAAAAACATGAGGTTTGTTTTATTTGATTCAGAATCCAATTCGGAGTATGAGGAATTTTTGAATTTTTTTGCCATTAAAAATTTCAAATGTTAATAATAATAATAATAATAATAATAATAATAATAAGGGATTTAGCCATTCAAGCTTTATCTTCTTTTCTTTGTCTTAACTTCTTATAGTTTTGATCTGTACCAATATTTACCAGATTTTATTAATTTTTCGGACTTTTAAGTTATTGTTTCTTTTAATTTTATTTCTTCTAGTGGTTTTTGGCTCCACCGTTTAAATTCAAATGTTATTAACAAAAACGAAGAGAAAGTTAACAAAAAAGGAAAAACCTGAAAAAAAATAGAAAAATCATTATAAACAAATAAAAAAACTCTAGTAAATTTTTACTGCGGAATCTTGTTAATTGTGTAAATAAGAATAGGCTACTGGAAGAAAAAAAATTTTAGGTCCATTATTTAAACTTTAATAACAGATTTTATATGAGCTAAAATACATAAAAAATTGTTTAATTAACAAAATCAACTTAAAAACTCTTTTATATCGGAGTTGTATTCCTTCAAGTGTCTAGATGAGACTATAATTTCTTGAATTTTTAAATTTATATTGTATATTATAAAAAAATTATTTTCTTTCATCAACTTTGCTCGGTGGCGATGCGACGGTGCGCGGCGCCTATACGGCCGCGCGGAACTCTATTTTCAACGTAAAATTAAAAATATAAATAATTGTGCTATAACTCCCGGAGTCCGGACTTTTTTCGTGAAATTTTCTCGTCTTTTAAGATCTTTTTAAATGCTTGCGCTATCTTTAACAGTTTCATAGTTATTGCTAAAAAACGGAGGCCATCTTTATTCTCTTCATTTTTTGTTAATAACAATTGACATTTTTAATGGCAAGAAAATTAAAAAATTTCCCATACTCACAATTGAATTCTGAATCTAATAAAATAAACCCTATATTTTTAAAATTATGCTAATTATTATGCGCAGGAAACTCACTTCTCGTCTAGACTAGTCTAGACTTGGTCAAATGATAATTTAAAATCCATTTGAAATTACCATTTAGCGCAAATTAAAGATCAAGAGGTCCCTTTAGCCTCTCTTGTTTAAATCTTTTGTCACTAAAGGACCAATAACTATACCCGATTTGGTAAAACTATTCTTTTACACATACAAAACCTAGGTTTATTATTATAGTAATATTGCAGCCTAGTGAAATAACAATATTACTAAAAAGAACCGTGAAATTATACGAACCAGTCGTTATTGAGAATAATCAATGTAATTATGATTAGTAGTTTGCTGGCCTCTTTTAAAGAAAGTTTTTTAAGTTTTCTAAATTTTAATTTGTGTACAAATAAAAAAAAAATGTTTTACAGTCTCTTCTTTTGTATTTAATATAAGTACTACTTAATTATTAGAATTCATTTACAAGCCAAATAATATACAATCATAAAATTCCTCTTATAGTACCAATTAAAAATTATTTATACATGCCATAAATAACCACGATGTGCTTTGGAAACAACTTGAAAAAGCATAAATAACTAGCGTTGTTCACCTCTAACCATTACTATCATTTTTTTGATTATTAACTTATTTTTAGCCATTGATTAAAAAACAGTATCTTCAATATATGTGTTTTACAATTGATCCAATAAAATATTAACTACTACAGTAATTTACCAATAATTGATTAACTTACAAATAATTGTATGTACTTTAGTATCATAGATTTAATACTTAAATATTTAATAAAATCTCCTACATATCTAAGTAGTTCTTCTGGCGGGATTCTGAGACCGTGTCCAGCTGGCGGGTTACTGGGACCGATGCCATCCAGTTCAGAAACCCTCCTTGACTCACCTTTACAAGAACTTCCCTGTAATTTTACCTGTCATTTGTGTTACCCTACATTTTTGTTACCCTACCTTGACCACCCCTCATCATCACCACCCTCGATGTGCCCAAATAAAACTTAGAATAATTTTTATGAATGTAGAAAAAAAAATTCTGTGTGTGATTGCGGTTGTGGAATTCGACCCCACAAACTCATGTGTAGAAAGTTGACGCTTTAACCAACAGAGCCATCAACTCACTTGCTATAGAAAATTAAAATGTGTAAGACAAACAGATCCATCTACTTCATATTGTGTAGCAGAGTTGTTGTTGATATTTAGCAGAGACGTTCTAACATTAGCCTAGCCTAGCCTCGCCTCATGAAACCTTTTTACTAAGTCAAATAAATTAAAGTATAATTACAACAGATTAAATTAAAATGAAAATACAGTTTTTATTTTTTTTTTTTTAACTTTTTTTTTGTTTTTATAAAATTTAAATGAAGCAATGAAATATATTTTTAAATAATACACACACACACACACACACACACACACACACACACACACACACACACACACACACACACACACACACACACACACACACACACATCAGACAGTGAATATTTTAAACATGATGGTCTAAGAAATTGAAACAAATTAATTCGATTCAATATATAAAATTTTATTTTTTACAAAAATATATCTACATACTACTACAATTTTTTTTTTACTATTTTCTTTTTTTATTTATATAATAATTATAAAATGTCACCAAATAAACTAGATTGGATTTAATAAAAGCCCAATACTCCTCACCAATACCATCATACCACCTGGAATAAAAGTAATCCTCCTCCATTATATCCCACTCATAATCCCATTGTGGTTGTGATTGGTAACAGTGATAGTGGTAATTAAGTCTCCATATCAAACCCTTTCTTATATTAAGCAGTTCTTCTGCAGACAGAATACCCATGTCGCTGCCAGTCTATAAAAAAAAATTTTAGGAATCTGACATTACTTCATCACAATGTTGGGTTATGACACTGAATGGATGAGTTACAAACTGTTCCATATGATTTTAAATCTTGTGCAGAAATTAATTGTTTCGGTATAATTTTCCTATAATTAATATTGTTAAGTTTTTTAAACCGTTGAATACATTCCCCCATTTAATTTTCATACTGGTGTTCTAAAAATGAAATAAACCCATATATAGTTTAAACTTTTGTTATATGTCTATATTGCACTACCTTTTTAACTTCAACTCTATTTAAGGTATCATCCAAAAAGAAAAAAAAAATTGAATTTGGTAGTAGATTTTTACCAAAAACCAAAAGTGATATTAACCATTATATCCCCATGGTAAAGTGTCCGTGTTGAGATAATTAACAACTCTTTTATCGTCAAACGGACTTAGAGCAATTTTTTGTTGTTTGATAGTAAAAACCTGATGTTTAACAGATTGAATAGTATTTTGAGTCACTTCAATTTGTACATTATTAAACAAACATTTAAAATAATCATCAAAAGAAATAAATTTTATTGCTGAGGATTGTATTCCTTTAGCTTTTTTTACAACACCAAGATTGTTAATAATATTTTGGTTTACTTTAAACCCTATATTTTTTAAGTCATTAATTTTGCGAACTTGGTCTTCATCATTCGTAAGTGTTTTAAAGCAATACATTTTGGAGCGTAATCCAATAAATTCAGTCATAATTTTGCCATTGTTTTCATCCTTCATTAACCCTAAAACTTTTTTATTTTTTCGCGGAATACCAAATACATTATTTTCTGAATAATCTGATGTATCAAACATGTGTATATCTTCTTTGATATATTTATAAATGTCATCAACAAAAAACTGATAGATCAAACTATCTGTGTCAGTATAAAGTAATTTTGCATTGTCAGCAAATTTTTCTTTAATATATTGATAATGGAAATTATATAAAAATGTTTTGGAAATATCAAGTATTGACATACCAACACAAATAGGTTTATTAAATTTAATATTTAAGCGATTCATTTCAATAAGGAGCATGTCTTTACCAAAAATACTGCAACTATGAAAATTTGGTTGTGAAATATAATAATTGGCACCATATCGTCCACCCCATTTAGTAACTAATTTAATATCTCTATATTTTCTTACATTTTCTATAGTTTTTCCAAAAGGTGCATTGTTCATTAATTTATAAAAGTTTTTCTCAAATTCATTTTTGCTTTCCTTTCTTAATTCAGTATTTAAATCAATATACTTTTTCAACCACCGTGATTGTTTAAACTTTAAACATCTATGAATTGCTCCAAGTTTAAGCCCGAGTTGAAGAGCCTGTTGTAAATTTTTGTAATGAATAATATATTTTTGTTTATCGTAAAGCGTTGTTAATAATTTTGGTAATAGTGATGCTGAAGTAGGTGGAACTAAATGTTGAGGACATAGTGGTAAATCTTTGTGACTATTAAACAATTCTTTGGGATAATGAAGGTCTACTTCAAAAATATACCCAAATTCACTATCGTCAGTAATATCAAAAATAGAATTTTCTGTGTAAATATCATCAACCCATTGAAAATCTCCTATAGGTAATGAACAGCTCATTGCTGCCCCATAAAGGTTATTTACATCATAATACATTAGAAAACTTGAACGTTCATTAGAATTAAATTCTGAACCCATGTATTTATTATTAGCCTTTCCGTATCTATTTGAACATTGTGAAACACCTCCTCTGATTCCTTTTTCAATAAACATAATCATATTTACATCAGTTAAAAGATCTAAATTTATTTCAGTTATTTTAAGCATGCTGTCAAATGCTAGACCGGGTGCTGTGTAATAATGAAGGCTATCTAATTGATAAGTTTTTAAACATGCTTTCCGAAAGTTTTCAAAAACATCAACCAGAAGAAGTACATCAGTTTTTAAATACAACTCTGCGTATTCCTAAAGTGTTTTTATATTAAAAGTTTTCCAAACTGTACAAGCATGATTATAATCTAAATCAGATATTTCAGATTTGTTAATGCTACTGAAAAATTTATTCTTTTTTGGTATCGAAGTTTCCTGCAGCTTTTCCCAAGAATCAATGTATTCATATGGGAAAACACCTTTCCTTGTTACTAATTTAAATTTTGTCTCATCATCATAATATTTCCTTGTAACATTTTTACTTTCATCTGTAAGGTAAGATGATAATTTATCCAAACTACTCGACATAAATCTATACGAGTCTAAAAATCTAAAATTAATAGTTGAGTTTTCAATATATTTTGTAAAAGATATATATTTTTCTTTATTAAGAGGAATTAAACTAATTTGACCTTTAATTTCAGTACTAAGAGTTTTAATTAAAAAGTGGCTATCATATCCAGCAAGATTGTGAAATACTACAGGAATCATTTTTTTGTCTTTAAAGTTAAGATTACAAGAACGATGAGCTGGACCTCTGTATTTCCCAGTTAGATGGCAATGGTCTCTTATTTTAGTATCTGACTCGTTAAATGGTTTACAACAAATATGACACTCTTGTGAATTAGCAAATATATTATTTTCTTGATCAGTTAAAGGTTGCATGGGAAGTGATGATAAAGATTGAATTTTATTTGCAATTTTTTCAAGTTGTTTAACAAACCAAACAATACAGTCTTTACCTGTGTACACTTTAAACTTACAAAGAGAATCATTATAAGAACACTTTAGAAAATATGCAATACTAAATGGCTCATGTTTTTGAAACTTTTTCGATTTGCTTGTGCAGTTTTGGTCAACATATTTAACCAGCATGCTTTCTAAATCAGCATAAATTACAAACGGAACCATCAATTTGTTTGAATAATTTTTAAAGCAACATTTTTCATTTTCTTTAGGTAAAGTAATTTTACATTTATTTACATTTTTACAGTTATCATTGTGTTTTAATAAACTTAGTTCACATTTAAAATGATTAAGACATCGTTCGCAAAACCATTTTTTGTTTTTTACATTACCCGCTTGTCTATTTACTAACCGACTAAAATTTTTAATGTAAGCAAAATGAAAACATCTTTTTGAATTATCAATAATTTGATTTTGTTCTGAAGAGATATACGGTAAAATAAGTAAATTAATTTTAGTCGAAAAATTAGTTTTGCTTAGCATTAATGGTAAAATTTCATGTTTTTTAATGCAATAAATGTTTATAGCTAAATTATTTAAAGATTCAAATTTTGATATATTATTTAAAGTTATAGGAAAATCAATTCCATCATATTTTAAAACTTGACTAAAATGGGGATAAGAAGATGTGCGACTTACATTTTTAGAGTCTGGTGCAGGATATAATGCACACACTACAGACCACAAAAAACAATATTTATCACGATTTCTAATATTTATAACACTATCACTATCACGTTCTTGAAAATCCTCTAATTTTACCAATATTTTATCAATAACATTAATCTTATACCATTCAGTCAAGTTTGTACCATGGTCAATTATAATATTTGGTGTGGAAAAATGTTTAACTGATGTTTCAAGATTTTGCGGTTTAATAAATAAACCAGAAAATATAACATTTACTTTTAATAATGAAACTTGTAATTCCTTTTTAATTTTATTTGCAAAAATTTTAAATGATTGATTTAAAAAAATTTTTGGTTCTTTAAATTTAAAATTGATAATAATTCCTGTTTTTATTCTATTATTAAAACATGATTCAACATCTTGCCACATTAAATTTCTCTTTACTATTTTTCTACACTTAAATTTAAACGTTTGCAAATAATACTTTAAAATGCTCAAATTACTTTCAACTTGGTTTTTACTA
Source organism: Altica lythri (assembly GCA_964028335.1). NCBI lineage: Eukaryota > Metazoa > Arthropoda > Insecta > Coleoptera > Chrysomelidae > Altica > Altica lythri. Next base: position 32,642,292 of record OZ034804.1, on the reverse strand, counting down.
CTAACACACGTTTTATTTTTTAAACCTTTGTTTAAAATTAAAATAGATTTTCGCAAATAATTGATATAATAGTTAAATTCAGTTTTAGTTTTAAGTATTCTACTTACCAATTCAATTTTCTTAACCATTTCGGTTGAATATTCTGCCATACTCTTGCTGTTCATTGTGGAACTGGTACTAGTGCTGGTGCTGGTTGTAATTGAGTTGATTTTGTCAGAACGATTTCTGATACAGTTCGTTTCTTTCTTTCTCCTTTTATATAAATATCTTATCACAAATTATTACGTTGTACATAACAACAAGAAACGAAAATTTGTTACAATGTATTGATTGAAAATTGTTACAATGTATTGATTGCTAAATAACTAACATTATCTATATAAGTTTCTTATCATTTTCTTATTATAATGAATAAAGTTCAAGTTCAAGTTCAATGTTGCAACAAGCAGTGGAAATTCTGTTTGGTTATTAAAGTGCTGAATTTGCAATCTTGCTAATTAACTAACATTATCTATATAAGTTTCTTATCAATGATGCAACAATCAGTGGAAATTCTGTTTGACCTTCAAACTGCTGAATTTGCAATTTTGCAGAAATTAATTAATCAGTAACTAACTATTACCATCTACAATAAAAAATGTTTAGATAAGAATTTAGTATTTATAGCGGGGTATCAAATGAGTAAAGCATCAGTTGACTGAAATCATCTAATAAAAAAAAAAAAAAAATGGCAAGCTGTCCAACCACGATTGTAGTGTTTAGCGAAGATAAAGTGAATTTTCCCATAAAATACGCCTGGGTTGTGTGTAAACAACTTTTCCAGTAAGTAAACTTTTTACTTTTATCTTTATTTTTTAATGTTTTTTTTTTTTTCTTTTTTGGTGAATTTATGTTTATTTCTTTTTCAATATATTTTATTTCTATGACTACAATCATTAAAAACTCGAGTCTAAGGGGATTGATTATTTATTAGTCTATTATGTTCACAATGAAATAAAAAATATAAATTGGACAATATTTTTATATTTATATTTTACCTTTTTCTTTTTTTCTTTTTAATGAATTTATGTTTGTTTCTTTTTTTAGATTTGGTGTGAAAGAGATATGCATTAGAGACGATAAAATATTTATCACTTTAAATTATTCACCAAAAGCCCTTACGTTAAAACGAAAATTTGGAAATCTACCGGTTCGCTACATGCGAACCAAGTTAGATGACGAAGAGGAGTTCAAAATTTTGGAAAAAATTGTAAAAAAATACAAATTCAATTTATTAGATGAAGAGGGCCAACCTCAAGTTCTTCCCGCAAAGCGTTTTCTAACAATAGAGGAAGTTCTTGAGAGCAGTGATGAGGATGAGGGGGATGAAAATGTACCGGGATGTAGTAAAAAAAATAAATAAATGTATATTGAATATGTATTTTATTTTTCACACAAATTATTTAAAAATATTAAACTAAGTATAAATTTATCAAACATTTTTCTATAACGGAGAAGTACAAATTAAACACATTTTCTAATGCACAAAAAAAAAAACTCTTACCTTTGAGAAATTAAATATCAATACATATTTTGTAATTTTACCATAGAAATTTTTAACAGTGTACTAAAGAAACTCTATAACAACCAATTGTAGTGACATAATCGTGTGATATTGAAAATTTCTGCAGAATTTGCAAAATCATCGAATACTTTTAGAATAACAACTTGACATTGAACTTAGCAAGAAGTTACAGTCTTTAATTATTATTATTATTATTACACTGTTTCTAAAAGAAAAAATTGTAAAAAAATAAATTTTTGAAAACGTTTTACGTGACTTAAATGTTGTGTTTACGAAAAAGGTTTTTTAATGTAAAGTTTGTTTATGATATAATTTAAAAAAGCTGAATTTGCGTTTCTGCTATCTTAGCGGATGTTGCATCTTCTTTCTGTATGATCCTACCAGTGGCGTGGCTATAACTCGTGTTTTATTTATTACCCTACAAATTTTTTACATAAGAAAAAATATAATTTTTTTAACTATAAAGAAAATTAAATAAAAAAATTATAATTGAAATATAAATAGTAAACATAAATCTTTATAAATAAATCCAAGAATATTTCTTTTTAATATGTTCCGTTGAAACGACCAAAATAACGTTCAAACTCGTTGTGTTGACGTCTATTTTTTGTCACTTTGAAATGATGTTTTTCCATAAGAAATACATGTAACTCGAAAATTTCTTTTTACCTATTTTTTAAAACGTTGAAATGACAAATAATATTTTTTGGCGCTATATTTATTGATTTTGAAATAAAACTCATGATTTTTTATAAAAGTTTATTACATGTTTTCTAAATCTCTTATTACATTATCTTTATAAAAGTAAATATACAAAGCATTAGTACATATTTCCCAATGTATACAAAATAATAAGCAAGAAAGTTTATAAAATATTAGATTTTTCAATCCAGCTATTATGCGAACTGTCGAACCCCAGCCATTTAACGTAGATTTTATTGCCTTTTTTCCTCAGCACTTTTTCAACAAGGTAAACATCAGGATTTTTTGACTTTTGTAGCTCTTCCTCGTAAAATGCTCCTTTAATTGGCGATCCATGTAAATCTTCCAACATGTATGTTACGGGATTAGTTATGTTCACTTTGGTAATTTTAAAAAGCTCCGTAGTCCAATTAGGTGTATATCCTTTATCGAATAGATGCTTTGCCTTGCTTATGCGCACCACATCTCCAATTTTATATTTTCGCGGGCCTGCTATTTTCAAATGATTATAATGTTGCTTCAGAATCTCTTTTTCATTGGATCTGTTTACCTGAGACGGCTTTTGACCAATCGTTCTATGTTTGCTTTCGTTGTACTCTTTTGTAATTTTCGGCAACACATCTATCCACCTGTACGTACCGTTTAAGCTAAAATGCTTGTACAATTTCGTTTTCAGCGTTCTAATAACTCTTTCTGCCATACTTGCTTTCATCTTTGTAAATGTACTGTAATGATTTATGCCATGTTTCTGCATTAGATTTTGAAATTTTGTGTTGTAAAACTCTTTGCCCATATCAGATTAAAGATTTTTCGGTTTGCGTTTTCCTATAATATCGGCAAACGCTTTCGTGATTTCTTCGCCAGTTTTCGATTTCAACGGTCGAGTCCAGAGAAATTTCGAGAAGCAGTCGATTACCACTAGAATCATTTTAAACGATCGATTTTGAGTTGCGTAAGAACTCATTTCAGCCAAATCAATTTGCCATAAATCATCTAAACCTTTAATAATTGTTCGTCGACGAGCATAATTTTTCCGAGCCGGTTTATGCAGCTCATTAACGACTTGAACCTTTTCCTTTGAAAACATGACTGTGACTAAATGTTTAGGGATTTTGTACTAATCGATTCTCCAATGCTTTTATGGTCAAATCCATCGCAGTAATAGTTTCACGAACATCAAGCAGATTCTTTTGATTTATAGTTATTGTATCGATCAAAACAGCAATATTCTTTTTAATAGCCGCTATTTGTGATTCTAAACTTTTATTCATAGCATTCATGTTTTCAGTCAACTTTTGCACATTATTATCCATATATTTTTTATTGACGGCATCGCTGTCTGAGTCAGGATCTTTAACATTACAAAGTTTTAAATTTTCAAAATCAATATCACCGTTTGCGGTATGGACTAAGGTTGGTTTAGACATAAGCAATAGTTTTTTATTGCCTATATCATGTTTAGTACGTCCGAATTTGTCGACACTCATTGTGGTAATGATGTTTAGGCAATAATGCGTGCTTCTTTTAATTCCTCGATAATTGCAACAATTTCATTATCATTCGAAGTATTTCCTGCTTCTTTTGACGCTATTAAAAGCCGAAGCCTGTCAACGAGTTCGTTTGGATCGTCCCAATATTGAAGGTCAATTTTATTATCGTTGTAAACCATTTGCATCCCAGAGCCCACAGTGTCCGAAGGTTTTCGCAAGTGAGAGGTAGCCAGAGGTTTTATAATATGTGTGTATTTGAATCGGTTTGTTCCTTTAAGGTATCCTTTAATGTTTTTATGAGGATTTGTTAATTCTAGTATTGTTCCATAACGCTTTAAATCATCATCATTGAAATTTTTAGGTACATCATTAAAAATTAATTCATACAGACCCGGTGTACCTCTTATCTGTTTGCCTTCTGTAATAATAAATCCATGCTTTTTATCAAAGTCGATTTGTTTGGCACTCAGAAACCATTTAGATGTATCACCATCGTAAGTAGGACCATAAACCGGGTCTATATTATCTTTTTTCTCCCAATGATCTAGAATATATGGATGAGCCATTGGGGGATACTGATCCAAGTATTGCTTAATAACATCTTCTGAAACGTTAAATTCTTTAACAGCCTGTTCTTCGTCTTCATAGAATACTTCATCATTATCATCACTAGTAGTTTCGGCAACATTTTCGAGTTTTACAAACTCAGGTATGCTTGATTGCTCTTTTTGTTTAGGTGATTCCTCTTTTTGTTTAATTGGTTCTTTTTTAGGCTCTAGCTCGTTGACTGGTTGAGGATGAGAGATCACTGTTTGGTTTAGAGAAGATTTTACAATTTTGTGTAGAGGTTCCGTGACGGGTTTAAACAATTTATTTAGTGTCTCATCCGTTTCAACTCTACCCAATTGTAACGCTTTATATTTTTTTCGAATCGATCGAGCCAGTTCGGCAATTTTTCTCTTACGAACGGCAATGTCAACTGGATTGTCTGACATGTTGTCGAATAATGACTGCAATGTTACAATTTTATGTATTTATCGAAACCGATTCGATACCGACCGTTGTTTAAATCAAAGTCTTTCGCAATAACCATTGTCCCATATTTTTCTTGCCAACATTTCGAACACAACTGTTTGAATTCTTCAAAACTCATATCCGGTGACACGTGTTCATCAAAGACATGTTTCAAATTAATAGCATCTTGTTTAAAAAGTACAATAAGGTTACTGTTATCTCTACAAATTTGTTTACAGCATTTCGAGTAGGTTTGTGAAAGAAATGCGCTATCTATATCCCGATGTCGGCCCATGCTGTAGTATTCTCTAATCTTTTGTTGGTTCTCGCATATGACATCATCAAAAATAAAAATTGAATTCGGCTTTGCTTCATTTGGACTAATAACTTCATCGTTTTCTTTAAATGGAAAATATTCCACTCCTTTAACTTTCGACAGCACTTCTTCCAACAATTTATACTTGGGCTGATACAATGACTTTGAATAAACGTAAACATTTTTAAATTTCGCGCCATGCGGATGAAACAGTAATGATAACATAACGTTTGTTTTGCCACACCCACTGGGTCCACAGATTAGCGCTCGAAACGAGTTTGGTAGCAGTGGACCATGTTTACTGCCAGCGATTTGATCGTTTTCTCCATCTAAATTTTCAATCGGCAGTGTGTGTTCTTGCTGAACGACCTTCATGTTTTGACATGTTTTTTCATGTTTCAATGTATAAGTAGTGTAGTAATTCTACAATCATTTCATTTCTCATGTTGGTGTTTGAAGGTGAAGGTGTGCTCAACAGTTTAATCAATAATCTACCGTTTGAGTTACATTATCCTGGTTACAACTTTTTGGGTCCTGGAACTAAATTACATCAAAGACTTGCACGTGGAGATACGGGTGTTAACCTGCTGGACGACGCAGCCAGAGAACACGACATTGCATATTCTAAGCATAAAGATTTAGCGGAACGACATAAAGCGGACGAGATTCTAGAGAATAAAGCGTGGGAAAGAGTAAAGTCCAAGGACGCATCAATTGGCGAAAAGACTGCAGCTTGGTTAACTACCACCGCAATGAAAGCTAAACGTAAACTTGGTATGGGTGTAAAAAAACCGAAATCGTTTAAACGTAATATTATAAGTAAAATACAGAGAGATATAAAAAAAGCTGGTCCTTCGGCTACATTAAAACGAGCAACCAGTATTGCTCTAAAAGCAGCCAGGGTAGCTGTACAAAATGCTGGTGGAAAAAAACAGGTTAAAGTACCTAGAATTATTCCCATCGAACCAAAATCCGGAGGATTTCTACCTCTTATTCCGTTGTTCGCAGGGCTAAGTGCACTCGGGGCGTTGTCTGGCGGAGCTGCTGGAATCGCTAAAACTGTGATTGATGCGAAAAATGCACAAAAAAAATTGGAAGAAGAACATCGACATAACAAAGCTATGGAATCTCTCGGTAAAGGACTATATTTACGAAAAAATGCCAGAGGAGGCTTTGGTCTTTTTCTTAAAAAAAACTAGGCAAGCTACCCAATCGAGGACTATATGATTTTGAACTAAAACGATATGCTAAACTTTTAAGAATCCCAAATTTTAGAGGTGTATTTATGCGAGACACCTTACCTAAAACCGGTCCTGTTCAACGCGAATGCGCAATCCTAAATTTGGATGAAAGCAAAAATCATGGAACTCATTGGGTGGCGTATCGGAAGATTAACAATAACGTGGAATATTTCGATTCATTTGGCAAGTTGAAACCGCCGAAAGAACTTGTACAGTATCTGGGGCCTGCAACGAAAATTGTTTACAATCACGATCCTTATCAAACTTTTAACCAAATTAACTGTGGTCATCTTTGTTTAGAATTTCTATACGATGGAGGCTGTTTTGGCGTACATTAATCGTGAAAAGAACCTGATTGACTTTACTGAACAAGAATTGGCTCGTTTTCCTATACGTTATTTGAAAAGGTACGCAAAACCTTGTGAATTATTACAAGTTTGGTGCAAGTTGCCGCTTGAATATAGATTGGATTTTGAATTGCGAACCTGCCTGCCATGCTTTGTTCATCATAATCGTCCTGAATGGACCACCCATGTTGATGGACCTGCGCAATCACAAGGAAATTGTCATATATGTAAACTAGGTTTAGAAAAATGTAATGAACTTGTGAACAATTATTTAAATAAATGTTAAAGATATAAAATTTTATTTCTTTGTTCAACCTCCAACAGTTATGTTGTTGACGCTAGAGAGTCGTGATTATCAATTTGATTGGACTCCTCCGGTTCCTTTGAGTTTAGATCCAAAGAAACAATACAAGTTGGCATTTCTGTTTTTCTTTTCGTACAACAGTATACCGAATGTAGAGAATGGCAGTAATGCTTTTTACTATTACGAAAATAACGATAAAACTAAATTGCAGAAAATAACCTTAAATACAGGTTGCTATGAAATTTCCGATATTGAAGAGACAATTAGAAATTTACTAAATATACCATCAAATGCAAAGATTGAAGACGTTTTTTCATTGAAACCCAACAATAATACACTCAAGTGTGAAATATTCAGTAGTCAACATGCAATAAATTTCGAGCGCGAAGACAGTATAGGCAGAATGTTGGGTTTCTCAAAGAGGATTCTGGAACCGAACGTAAGACATAGTTCCGATCTACCTGTGGAAATTGTTAAAGTACGAACGATTCGTTTCGAAACAAACATTACCACCGGAGCCTTCTACAACAACAGACCTACTCACACTATCCACGAGTTTGGTATATCCGTAGACCCTGGTTACGCTATCGACGAAATTCCAAAAAATATCACATATTTGCCGGTGATTAATATACCTGAGATTACAAATATTACTATACTGGCATTGGATCAAAATTCAAGACCTGTAAATTTTCAAGGTGAAAGAAGTATATTGGGTTTGGAGTTGAAAGAATGGGATTAATTTTCAACTATATAGCACCTTCATATTTTCAGAAGTCTGCAGTATTGAACAAATCGTTAAAGTGTTCAGTAGGACGACAGCGACGACAACTTACTAGAGACAACGTTTTATTTTTGAAAGCTCTTGGTTTCAAAGTTATTAACAATAATAATAATGAATCGTATACGAACAATTCAAGATCCAATGTTTGATATTTATCGAGAGCCGACTCAGGATGAATCGATTAGAAAATCTGAATACCGATCTTACACACCGTTCATCAAATCGTTTAGCTGCAGCGACATTGTAGAATTTAGTGTAAATCAGGTGGACTCATTCTTTGCAATGCATGATACGTTGTTGACTATTAAAGGAAAATTGGATATAACTGGTAATGGCGATGTTAGTTTGACACCAAACTTTGGAGCATTTCTATTCGATTCGTGTACGTATAGCGAAAGTGCAAGAGAGATAGAAACAGTTCGAGATCCTGGAATTGTTAGCACTGTAAGAGCTTTAACATGTTACAATGAAGAAGATTCTCGTCACCTCGCCATTGCCGGTTGGAATTATCCCACAAATCCTATTCTCAATGCTGCTGATAAATCATTTAGTTTACTGATGCCGCTGAAACACATCTTCAACAGTTTCAATGATTACCCAATGGTAACTTGTGGACGACAAACGATTCGATTCGTTCAAGCTCGTAATGATCTCGATAGCGTTATTGTAACAGAAAAACCAGGTACCGGTAACGTAACTACTTCTACAACCGTACAGATTATGATTCATTCGATGGAACTGAAAGTTAAACATATTTATCCAAATGATTTCGTTAAAGAACAATTGATGCGATCAATTCAAAGCGATCGTCCAATCGTAATTCCGTTTAGAAAATGGGAACTACATGAGCTACCATCTTTGACTGCAGCAGCAAAACAAGAAATTTGGGCTGTTAAAACAACATCTGCAATAGAGAAACCTCGATATGTTATTGTATTTTTCCAAACTAATAGGAGAAATCTGAAAACTGCAGATCCGTCTTTATTTGATCACGTAAATCTACAAGGTCTTAGACTCGCATTGAATGGTGAATATTTTCCCAATGAAAGAATGCAACTTGATTTTGAAAAAAACGACTTTGCGCTTGCTCATTACAACTACAGCGAATTCAATTCCAGTTACAACAGAGTATCAGTGAAACGACCATTAATGGATTTACTAGCATTCCTAAATCGTGCTTTGTTTGTTATTGATTGTTCTAAGCAAGAAGAATCGATAAAATCATCGACTGTTGATGTACGTCTGGAAATTGATGCCAACAAAGGATTTCCTAAAAATACTAAAGCATATTGTATCATAATTCATGATTGTTTATTGGAGCATTACCCCCTAACAGAAATAGTTAAAAATATAATATAAACTACTACCTATTTAGTATTTGCTCAGCTTTCAAAGAAGTTTCATCGTCGTCATCATCATCATGAGAATTGCAGTAGTCGACATTCAAGGATTTATAATAGATAAAGTTTTTTATCCAAAAGAAATCGCTATTCAGATTGGTGGTATAAAATCAAATTTTTTATTTAAACCGCCTAAACCATTCCACGAGTTGACTGCCAAAGACAAAAAAACAACGCGGTATTTGGAAATTTTTTTGCATGGAATACGATACGATTCTGGAGATGTAGATTATTCCGATGTCAATGTAATTTTGGAGAAACACCTACTTGGCAACGTTGATTTGATTTATGTTAGAGGAAATCAAAAAATTGACTTTTTAGAAGCAAAATGCGAAGAACTTGGAATCCATGTATTAATTTATGATGTTGTAAATTATGATGGGACACCCTGTGCAACAAAAAATTTTGAAGCTGTATATTCAGGATGTCCTCACCACGCCAACGGCAAATTTATGTGTGCATATAATAATATTCTTTCTTTGTATAATTGGTTGTATTATACTGTATTACCTAAATAAAGCTATAAAAAAATTAAGGTTTTTTATTGAAACACCTTTTAAAAGTTTACAAATATTTATTGTTATTATTATTATTTAAAAATACATTTCATCGCTTCATTCTTCTGTTGGTTTCTTTCGCCAAAATTTTCATGATTAACAAGCAAACTCCTGCTAACGTTGCCCATGTTATCTGAACTACTTGACATATTTGCTGTTGCATTGGATCCTCCATAGTAATTTCTAGTTGTTGCATTGGGATTTGAAGATTTGATCGCCATTCCCCAAATCCTTCAGAGTTGTCGTTAAAGATTAATTTTAGTTTGTAGTTAAGAGGCGATTCCACTAATTTTAATGCAAACACCTGCAATTTTCCATCATTGACTGTTGACAGACTCATCCTTTGCCATGTATTGCATTCTTGTTTTGTTCCGTTTATATCTAAACACACACCAATATGTGCAACGTTTTGCGGAACGTTAACGTAAAGCATGTTATTTAATATTGCTGTTAAAACAACAAAATTTGTTTTTAACAAGGCCATGGTTTTATTCGTCTTGTGGACGTTGATGATGATGTTGGTAAATATTTTTCAAAAACTTTGTCCCACAAACTTAAATTTTCAATTTTTTTAATACTTCTTTTTGGTCTTCGTAGACAGAAATTTGTTGGTTTAATTTTCTTATATTTTCACAAAACTCTTCAAGTTTTTGACTGTATTCTCTCGAAGCCATTCTAAAACTAAATATTTTCCATGATATGTTTTATTATTAATAGCGAAAGCAAAGTCTGTTATCACTCTAACACACATCAGTCGATTACGTCACACATCACGAACCATCTAATGCACCAAAAAGCGACAAGAAGATTTGAGTGTGTGTGTATTATTATTATTTAAAAATATATTTCATTGCTTCATTTAAATTTTATAAAAACAAAAAAAAAGTTAAAAAAAAAAAAAAATGTATTTTCATTTTAATTTAATCTGTTGTAATTATACTTTAATTTATTTGACTTAGTAAAAAGGTTTCATGAGGCGAGGCTAGGCTAGGCTAATGTTAGAACGTCTCTGCTAAATATCAACAACAACTCTGCTACACAATATGAAGTAGATGGATCTGTTTGTCTTACACATTTTAATTTTCTATAGCAAGTGAGTTGATGGCTCTGTTGGTTAAAGCGTCAACTTTCTACACATGAGTTTGTGGGGTCGAATTCCACAACCGCAATCACACACAGAATTTTTTTTTCTACATTCATAAAAATTATTCTAAGTTTTATTTGGGCACATCGAGGGTGGTGATGATGAGGGGTGGTCAAGGTAGGGTAACAAAAATGTAGGGTAACACAAATGACAGGTAAAATTACAGGGAAGTTCTTGTAAAGGTGAGTCAAGGAGGGTTTCTGAACTGGATGGCATCGGTCCCAGTAACCCGCCAGCTGGACACGGTCTCAGAATCCCGCCAGAACAACTACTTATCTATTTATTTTAAATTATATTCTGTTAGATAGTTTAATTTAATTACCGTTGGTGAAAATGTTTACACAGTAATTTTATATATGTATATATAAAACAAATAATGTTGAATTTTCAGAGAAAAAAAAATAAAAACGTTATTACAGATACCTATTTTAAATATTGATAAAAAATTAATATTTAACTGAATCGAACTAAGCACCAAAATTAATTAAAATTAAAAGATATTCTTTAAACGAATAATTACAGAAAACTGTATCATTGTCATATTTAATAAAGCGTGTTTGTCAATAGATGGCAAAGAATAATAGAATTAACCGTTTCCAAGTATTAAACAGAAACTGTTCGATTTTCAAACCTTGGAGAGAAGCATCTGAACTATGCGGCAAGTATTACTGAGCGCTTATTGATTTCAATATAAGTGTTTCTTTGTAAGCTCAGTTTGGCTAAGCTGCCACAAAGGGCCGTTTGAACAGTGCCCATCGCTGAAACAAATATTGGATCAATCTTGACACTAGTTGCATGCCAAATTTGTTAAATTTCTATGGTAAGGTTTAAGCATTTATTCCCTTTTTGTTGATGCTTATTTAATAGATTTTTATTGTTTAGCACAGCTGCGTCAACCAGATCCAATGTTTATTAATTGTTTTATCAAAAAATACAAAATCTTGCCGATTCACCTGTCTATCAGTGATAATAGGGGATGAAAGTTTGTATGAAACATTGTCAATTTTAAACCGATAGGGCTGAGATTTTGCATGCATAAGCTACTATAACGTAGGCATCCCCTAAAAAAGGATTTTGATTAATTTCACCCATAAGGGGATAAAATAGGCTATAGTGTGAACTATGCAGTAGTCTATCTCAGTAAATCGCTATTTGCCAAGGGACAGGTTTATGTTGCACTTAGTAGAGTGCGTTCTCTTCATGGTGTTCGAATTTTAGATTTAGACATCACAAAACTTACAGGTAAGGCACCTTGTAATAAAGAAGTAATTTAATTAATGATTTAGTTTCTGTTTCATTTCATGCTATTTAACGTATAGGTACTTGTTTATTCTTCTTCTTAGTATTTCTTTATGCCAAGTTGTCCTTAAAATCTCCCTCTGACCGTCCGTCCCACGGGTCTTTAAGAGTATAAGCGTCATACATGTAGTTTACACTTCACTTAGCTTTTCATACTCATATTGCCATGTTTCACATCCTCGTGGTAGGCCAGGAATTCCAAAAAAATTAATTTTGGAAACCAAGTAGGCAATTGACATAAAATTTAGTTTCAAAATTTCTTTTTCGTGTTGATATGAGTTTTAAATCGGTTATAAAAATCCCACATAATATACAAATTTAAGTACCTAAATAATTTATATAATAATAATATGACGTATCTATAAATCAGTAAAAAAACTTTTTACTATAAAAAGTTTTTTTTATAAATTGTGATTATTATTATTAAGTTTTAGAGGTAAGTACAAAAAGTTTTTTCTTTTACCCGGTATTACATGAAAATTTTTTTTGTTAAAAAGTTTATTAATTTATTTAACACCAAAAGTACCTAAGTTTGTTTATGATTTTTGTTTTACGTTTGTCTGAGTTTTTTATTATTAACATTTTCTTGTTATTTAGTCGGGACTGTGAGTTTTTGCCCTAGGTTTTGTATCTATTTTATAAAAAAAGAGTAAAAGTTGACCAATACAAAAGGTACATTAAATTACTAAAAGCTTTAAACGTTGGTCAACCGTCAACCTGGTTTTCATTAAACAATATGGTAACTTGATTGCTAGTCGCGAAAAAGACCTTAAATAAATTTATTAATTTGTTACTCAAACTTATTCACGATAAAATTGTAGAAGTAATAGTCCGGTCAAGTTAGCATCAAAAATAGGGGTAAGGTTATATTAATTCGCACCTTGCTAAAAATTGGCATGAATGTTGGGAACCCTATTATACACAATTTGTCAATTATCCACATCAATGCGAAGTGTGGAAAAAAATTTATTCAAGGTCAAATGTTGCAAAAATCGTTTTTTTGAGTTTTCCAGCTAAACGGTAAGTTTTATAATAAAAATAGGTAGGACAAAAATTATTTATCATGCAATTATCTATAAAAATTGTTTTTACACTTTTTTTCCTAAGTATCACCATTTCGGAGATACAGCATACAAAATGTTGAAAAAGTTGTATTCTTCATAATATGCATGTCATTTACCGTAATATACGTTACAGAACGATAATATAAAGCTGCAGAACAACGTCGTCGAGCTACAACAACATCTTCGAACGTCATTTTTGATGAATTTATGAAAGTTACTACAAGCCAACAGAAACTTCTCGCAAATACACACAACAAGTCTCGGTTCATTTCAATGTTGAAAGAAAAATTTACGTCTGGAAATATCTCTGTAAAGCAAGCTGATAATGATGCTGATGTCCTGATAGTTGAAACAGCAATAGAACAATTTAACTTTACAAATCCAACTATTCTTGTTGGTGAAGATGTTGATTTGTTGGTATTACTTACTGCTCGAACGCCAGCTAAAAAAATTACATGCTTAGATAAGTTTCGATACTTATCTTTTGCAAAAAATACGTATAAAAAGAAACAAGTACAATTAGCTTCTCTTCCTCCAACCTCTGCTTCTGCTCATCAACATCTATTACCTACGGGTATATTATCAAGTTCAAGTATGGCTCGGTAATAAACTAAACCCAGAAGACTGGGATTGGAAGTTAATTGACAATATATTGGAACCAGTTTAGACTTTACTCCCTCCTGCACCGGAAAAACTCCTCAATTCAATTTTTTTGCAATTGCAAAACGGAAGGTAATGGTAAATGCGGCTGTAAAAAAGTTGGTTTGTTTTGTTCATTAGCATGTATTAGTTGTCGAGGCCAATCGTGCTCCAATGTTGAATCGCCAGTAGAAGAGGATTCTTACGATATAGGCGAGGAGACATCTGATGCATCGCTCTTTGAACAATTTATTTGTACCCAGCAGGAAGAAGAAGAAGAAGATGAAGGAGAAAAAGAGCAAGACAGTATGGATTATGTTCCATTAGAAGAGTATCGATCAGACGAATAATTTTCTCAATTTACGCATTACTTAAACCGCTCTTGTTATTTACAATAGTACCATTTTCAATTTAATACAATAGCTTTTTAACTCAACAGAAGCACAATAGATCGTGAAATAGGCCTACCGGGGAAACCACGTAAATAAAACGCGCCATGTACACTAACTCACGGGTGGCGCGGAAACGTGTAGGTCAGTAAAAAGAGCATTTAACTTTGCACTAAATTTCCAATCCAAATTTCTTTTTTTATAAGATTTGGGATCACTTACTGAGTATAAAATCACAAAATGCTGACAGATCCAGGTGACGCTAGAGGCGCCATCTTGAAAAAACGTTTTCGGCCGATATCTCGGAAACTATCATTTTAGAGTAAAAGTAATGTAGACCATTATTATAGGAAATAAAATTTTGCATTTTTTGTTTCCAGCAAACTTTTTTGTAAAACTTACCGTTTACGATTTATGGCCCATTTAATGAACCGATTTTTCGATCGCAGCCAAAACTTTTGAAAGATTAGATTAATCAATAAAATGCAGAAATCCATTTTTAAAGATCCGTTTATTCTCTACAACTTTTGTTTTAAACTTTTTTTTCTAATGTCCATAGTTTTTGAGTCATAGGACGTTTTATGTTGGACTACCGAGCGAAAAGTTGAAAATTTCAAGATACGCATAGAATATAATAGTACAAATTCAACAAATAAATAAAAAAAAATATCCCGATTGTTTATGTAGTTAACAAATAATAGTTCAATTCCTTACCTGCAATAGTAACAAACATTTTTTTATTTTACTTAATTATATTTCGCTGCCGCGTCACCAGCCGAGCGTCGACATTTCTCCATTAAACGTCCTATAACTCAAAAAGTATAGACATTAGAAAAAAAAGTTTAAAACAAAAGTTGTACAGAATAAACGGATCTTTAAAAATAAATTGATGCATTTTATTGATTAATCTAAAATTTCAAGAGTTTTTGGCCGCGATCGAAAAACCGGTTCATTAAATGGGCCACAAATCGTAAACTGTAGGTTTTACAAAAAAGTTTACAAGAAACAAAAGATGCAACATTTTATTTTCTATAATAATGGTCTGAATGACTTTTGCTCTAAAGTTCTTAGTTTCCAAGACATTGGCCGAAAATGTTTTTTCAAGATAACGCCTTTAGCGTCACCTGGATCTGTCAGCATTTTGTGATTTTATGCTCAGTAAGTGATCCCAAATCTTATAAAAAAAAATTTGGATCGGAAATTTAGTGCAAAGTTAACCCGAAAAAACGGCTATTTTTACTGGCGTAGTGTGCATATTATGAAGAATACAACTTTTTCAACATTTTGCATCGCTGTATCTCCGAAATGGTGATTCTTAGGAAAGAAAGTGTAAGAACAATTTTTATAGATAATGGCATGATGAATAATTTTTGTGGAAAACTGAAAAAACCGATTTTTGCAACATTTGACCTTGAATAAATTTTTTTCCACACTTCGCATTGATGTGGATAATTGACAAATGGTGTATTATAGGGTTCCCAACATTCATCCCAATTTTTGGTAGGGTGCGAATTAATGTAACCTTCAATTGTATTTTGACAGGAGTATAATATTCTTTAAATATATTATGTCAATGCGTTCTATACTCTTAAACTTAAAATTTTAACAAAATGTTTTCATAATTTTATCATTATACACATTATATTAATTTTGTTTGTATCTGTGTAGTGTTAATTATTTTGCGAATTTTTCGACAAAATTTCCCAATATTGTATTTTATTGACTAGTAAACCGTTTGGATTATATTTTATTTTAGATTATTCTTCTGATCATCTAGCAAAAAATATTTTCTCTACATTTACTCAAAAAAATGTTATGGTTATTGTGTTATGTACTTAAGCCTATATTTTTTATGGTAGGAATATAAAAACGTTTTAAATTTAAATTGAAAATCTTCCCAAAAATATTGTTACAGCTTTAGTTTTAAGTATCACAAAGATATAAAATAAATGGGACGCTTCCTTAACAATCGTAAATTTTACAACTTCTAAATGTCATTTAAAAATAATAAACATAAAAGTAAATATAAACCGCACAGAGTAAAATCCTATTGTAAACAACGTAAAAGTAAGAACACTTGAATCAACCGTTCCGATTTCTCCAGTGCTGTTTATTTTGGAAACTGAAGCAGTGCAGGGTCGGTTTTAAATTAGGACACTGATGCAAGTTTGTTGTTTAATGCCGCAATTAGTTTGCTTATATATATATTAAAAGTGTATTTATATAAATAAATATCAAGAGGCAGATTAGAAATTTGCACCGAATTCAAAACAGTTACTGTAGCGTTACAAGGTTAGCTGATATTTTCATTCAAAATATTCGAAATATATTATATTGCTAGCCAAGTGCAATACTCTTCTTGGTTATGCCGCAATGATGACGGCTAATGAGCCAGAAACATGCATGTCTGCGTATACCATTCTTACTCGTAATCCTATTATTCTTTTGCGTACATGCCCGTTAATTTACCCCTTTTGTATATATATATATATATATATATATATATATATATATATATATATATATATATATAATGATGGTACTAGTGACTGATTCAATACAACGTGAAGTCAATTGTGGAGTTGCAGTCAACTTTGTGGCCAAGGTAAATAAAGAAAACTCTTTGATTTTAGTCAAGCTTTCGAATTATTTTAATTCTTCATCAGGACAGCTGTAGTGAAGAACAATTTTTTAATATAATAAAAATATTGTAACAAATTATTGTGACTACTTACTAATCTTGAGGTTATAGAAGAAGCGACGAATAACATTTAAACAACATTACAGTAATAAAACATTTTAAAATAAGTACATCACTTTTAAAAAATACATAAAATTAGATAAAATTGTATACATTTAGACATAAAACGACTTATTTAGTTCTTATTCGTGTGGAGGTTTGTCTGTAAGTGATGATTGAGTGTGTTTTAATGTGTCTTTGGTTTCTATTTTTTAATATAAATGTTTTATATGTATAAGTGTTTTTTATATATAAATATATGGTTTTTATTTTAACACAGTAGGAGAGCAAAACAGTTTGTTGATTTATTTATTTCTGATTTTATTATTATCAAGTAAAAATTATATCAAGCAAAATTTTGTTGTCAAGAAATGTGGGATTTTAAATTCAAAAATTTTTATTATTATTGTGTCCAGTTCTATGAAAGTTGTTTTTATATTTATCTTAGTGTTATTTATCTTAGTGTTATTTATCTTTGTATTGATTTATTTATAGTTATCTTTATATTTATATATTAAATTTTATTTATAATTGTTTATTTTTATTTTTGAAAAGATAGAATGTAACAATAAATATTGCTCAGCCCTTCTATATCAGATTTTCTATTAATACATGTTTCCCTTCTGTCAATGTGTGTCATTTCTAAGAACAACTGTTTCTTAAGGTTCCTTTCCCTTTCTAAAATTCTTGTTTCGTCAAACTTAAAAGTATGGCCATTTTTGATTGCATGTTCTGTTAGTGCGCATGCTTTATATTTATTATTTTTAAGTTTGACGAAACAAGAATTTTAAAAAGGGAAAGGAACCTTAAGAAACGGTTGTTCTTAGAAATGACACACATTGACAGAAGGGAAACATGTATTAATAGAAAATCTGATATAGAAGGGCTGAGCAATATTTATTGTTACATTCTATCTTTTCAAAAATAAAAATAAACAATTATAAATAAAATTTAATATATAAATATAAAGATAACTATAAATAAATCAATACAAAGATAAATAACACTAAGATAAATATAAAAACAACTTTCATAGAACTGGACACAATAATAATAAAAATTTTTGAATTTAAAATCCCACATTTCTTGACAACAAAATTTTGCTTGATATAATTTTTACTTGATAATAATAAAATCAGAAATAAATAAATCAACAAACTGTTTTGCTCTCCTACTGTGTTAAAATAAAAACCATATATTTATATATAAAAAACACTTATACATATAAAACATTTATATTAAAAAATAGAAACCAAAGACACATTAAAACACACTCAATCATCACTTACAGACAAACCTCCACACGAATAAGAACTAAATAAGTCGTTTTATGTCTAAATGTATACAATTTTATCTAATTTTATGTATTTTTTAAAAGTGATGTACTTATTTTAAAATGTTTTATTACTGTAATGTTGTTTAAATGTTATTCGTCGCTTCTTCTATAACCTCAAGATTAGTAAGTAGTCACAATAATTTGTTACAATATTTTTATTATATAAAAAAATTGTTCTTCACTACAGCTGTCCTGATGAAGAATTAAAATAATTCGAAAGCTTGACTAAAATCATAGAGTTTTCTTTATTTACCTTGGCCACAAAGTTGACTGCAACTCAACAATTGACTTCACGTTATATATATATTGTTATGGCATCACTGTGTCTATTGTGTAAATGAAATATCTTATTATAAAGTGTGACGACATAGACCAGTGACTATTGTTTTTATAATTGATATAAATAGGAAAATGTTATGGAAACGATGATTTTTGGTTAGATATTGATTTTTGAATTTGATGGATTGTAATTCTTTTTTAAAGATTTGTCATTGATATTGAAAGTTGAAGTTAAATAAAAGGTTGAATTAAAAATGAAAATTGGTTTGTGTTGAATCATCAATAAACAATAAGAAGGAACCCATACCCAAAAGCCGGAGCTAAGAAGTGTAACCATAACAAAATGGTCTTGTCAAAAAAATTGTTGCTAGTTTTCCAAACGATTTCGTATCAAAAACGTTTGTAACTCTGGCAGATTAGTGTTTCTCAGTAGCAACCAAGAGTTTTTTGGTTACCAATTTCGCGATTCTAACAATGATTGAGAAGTTTGTGGTACAGCTTCTACACTATATCAATCATCTGTAATTTGTAATCACCGATGAAATATTAATAAGATTGTATTAGAAAAAATTGAGTACAGAAGTTTCCATTGTTTCCCTACTGAAGTGGACAAGCTAAGAACTGCTGCAGGTACTATAGTAAATGGAGTACCAGTAATAGACGTCTCAGCTTTAGAACAGGCTGCAGATTCTAGTAACGAAAGTAGCGCTACCGGCCAACAACAAAACGAACCTCACGAAGGAGATCCATTATCTACTCGATCGCCACATTTTATTACTGTTACAGTTGCCGAAGGTGACACTGTGGCTTCTTATCAGGGTTAACACATCCAATATGTTGAACCAGAAATATATGCTACTTAAACGAATGGCGGGCAGACACAAATGGCGTAATTTTGTTATGGTTACACTTCTTAGCTCCGGCTTTTGGGTATGGGTTCCTTTTTATTGTTTCAACACAAACCGATTTTCATTTTTAATTCAACCTTTTATTTAACTTTAACTTTAAATATCAATGACAAATCTTTTAAAAAGAATTACAATCCATCAAATTCAAAAATCAATAACCAAAAATCATCGTTTCCATAACATTTTCCTATTTATATCAATTATATAAACAATAGTCACTGGTCTATGTCGTCACACTTTATAATAAGATATTTCAGTTACACAATAGACACAGTGATACCATAACAATATATATTGAAATGGATCTTCCTTCCGGAACACCCTTCTTCAATGTAATTATCGGTCGTGGATGCCAAGATTTCCAATTTAATTGTCTTTAAACACAAAAATTATAAATATATAAAAAAATTCTTCCTCTTCTTTCTAAATCTTTCTTCTTCCGTTGTTCCTCTTCCTAGTACTTTCCAACTCCTTCTTGCTGTTGCCTTTCTATTTATCTATTGCCTTTCTGCTCTCTTAAAATTTCCAAGTCTCTGCTTTTCTGTATCTTCCAAGTTCTGGTTTCTTTCGATTTTATGTAATTAGATCTTTTGATCAGTACCTTTTTGTTTATTTGGTTATTAATTTTTTTTTATTTTAATTTAAATTCAAATTCTTTTATCTAATTTAATTTATTCTCTGACATTTTTTTAAAATTCATTAATGACAATTTTCAATAATAATCTTCTTAACAACGTATATAACAATACAAAAACAAAATAATTTTACAAAAAACATCTAAATAAAAAAATACTTAATCTAGACAACCAATTCACAAATAGTGGATCACGTTCCAACATTCCATTGAAGGAACATGCACCATGAAGAAAAATCCATATCAATATATATATTTGAAAACTTCTCAACTCATCAATGCTGAATGTTTTCACTATAACATTAACAGATT
Organism: Altica lythri; assembly: GCA_964028335.1. Taxonomy (NCBI): domain Eukaryota; kingdom Metazoa; phylum Arthropoda; class Insecta; order Coleoptera; family Chrysomelidae; genus Altica; species Altica lythri. The sequence continues at coordinate 32,621,829 of OZ034804.1, read as the reverse complement.
TGACCTATTCAAAAACACATTTATTGAGAGTGTGGTAGATTTCAACAACATTTTTGTTACTATGCATTTATCACGAAAATATGCTTTGATTATTGTAAATCAGTTTTATAGTTAAAAAGACGTACAAACATAACATTTCTGGTTGATCCGTTCTAAAAGCAAAATTCATCATCATCCAATATAGATTTATTAAAGAATAACTGGAATTTAATTAGCCTATAACAATATTTAAAATTACACTACATTAAGGCTAATTCAGTTAATGGAGCTGCACATGAAAAGTTAATACAGCCTGTAACTATTACAATTATAACTAACTAGCGGACCCGGCGAACTTTGCATCGCCTAACACTAATGTTTTTTTCAATTTTTTTTAATTTTTACGATTAATTTTTGGTATTTTTTATCATATTTTCTCTTTAGTTACCAGTTTTTACTTTTATTTATAGTACTTTGTAATTTCTCGGTTAGGTATATTATCTATATATTAACTGCGCCACCTGACGGTGGCGTCACAGTTCTTAGGTAAGTAAGTTTTGCTCTTTTAAATATATGAGATATTAACTGCGCCACCTTACGGTGGCGTCATAGTACTTAGTTATGTAAGTATTACAACTGCGCCACCTTAGGGTAGCGTCATAATGATTAATTTCGTAATAAACGCGTCCGATCGCTGCAAAATTCAAAGTGCTATAGGGAAAATCGCGGCCTCCGATGCGCTATTTATACTATTGATAGGCACGCTTCTGCCCCGGCCGGCCAGTACCACCGCAAGCGCTACGTCCCGCAATTTTAAATCTGTAATATCTTCGAAAATATTCATTTAAATCTTATGCTGTAAAGGACCATATAGATCTATGTTAAATTAACAATGTATTTAAGCTATTTAGTTGGATAAGGATTAATGCTGTATTGGTTAAAATCGCTTCGAAAATTAGCCATAATTTGTCGTAAAAAGTAAATGACAAAAAAATGTTATTGTGGGATATCCATAAGAGATAGACATATACCATCCCGGACTTTTCTGTAGACCTTTTTCATGTGTACAAATAATTAGTACCTTATTTTGATAAATCTCGTGGGGTTCAGCCTGCGTTTGCAATGTAAGCGGAAAAAAATTGATAATTAACGACATCACATTAGAAACCTCAAAAATAACAGTATTTCTCCACCATTAATGGATGTTATTATACACATAAACCTTCCTCTTGAATCACTCTATCTATTAAAAAAACCGCATCAAAATCCGTTACGTAGTTTTGAAGATTCAAGCCTACAAAGGGACATAGGGACAGAGAAAGCGACTTTGTTTTATACTATGTAGTGATTTTTAGGGTTTAACGATCATTTTGCACTGTTTTACACTTTTTTTACACTTTTTACGCGTTTTTTCGTCGATTTTAAGCGAAATTCCATCGAAATTCGATCACATTTTGTGTTTACTAAACGTAAATGTCAACTTCTGTTAACTGACTGGTTTTAGATGGTGTTTTACTTGTCAGCCGAATTGACAGATAATCGATTTTTTAATATAATTCGTAAAATTAACGACATCACATTAGAAACTTCAAAAATAACAGTATTTCTCCACTATTTAATGGATGTTATTATACATATAAACCTTCCTCTTGAATCACTCTATCTATTAAAAAAAACGCATCAAAATCCGTTGCGTAGTTTTAAAGATTTAATCATACAAAGGGAAATAGGGACAGAAAAAGCGACTTTGTTTTATACTATGTATTGATAATAAGTTCTTAAAATCTTATTATAAAACCTTACTGTACGGAAAAACCTAGAAAGAACTTAAAAACAAAAGTTATATATTTCTTGTGTCGTGCAATATTTATTAAACGCTTAATAGATTTTCGGAAAAACAGCTTTGAAATTCGGATTCAGCGAGAAAAATGCGTAAAAAAAACATTCATGATTGGCAGAAGGAGAATGGGCCACGGAACCACCTCTAGCTGCCGGACTAATGGCTTTGTTAGTTTCTTACAATTAGAATTCGTTTTATAGGTGCCAGTGTGTTAGGGTTAATGGTTTTTGATCAAATGAGGAAAATGTCATTTTAGAAGTCCCACAGGAATCTCATCTTGGTCCCATTTTATTTGTAGTTTTTGTAAACGACCTTGGCTATTACAAAGGGAATTAAAGGTTTTTGATTTATACTAATGACATCAAGCTCTATAATACAGTGTCTTATGTGGAAGATTCAGCTATATAGATATATTTCATGATTCATTGGGAAGCTTCACATCGAAATTAAAATTTATTTTATTGTAAAGTATTTTTGATGCTTTTTTTCCTAGATATTGTTTACACTCTTCTTTTAATTGTTTTTGCGTTTAATAAAAAAAAGGTTTTTAATAAAAGTAATAAAAACATCACATTTGCTTGTGTTATTAGTTCTAATATTATTGTGTGGCAATTCTGTAGGAATATCGAACTAGTGCTGTGATTACTCCGATTGTAATCTAAGTTAAAAGTTAAACTTTTTTAAAAAAAAAGTTGGTTTTATAAAACAAACTTTAGGAGTAGAAATTCTTAAGTGAAATCCTACAGATTTTCGTATTAGAAATTTCTCTCTGTTGATGTTAGTTAAGTGGGAGGAGCGTTTTTTCATTCAGACACTTATTGTTTTTAAAGTGCTTTAGACTCATATTGTTTTTGCATTTACATGGCAAATAAATTGTTGCCATTCCCATACTACCAACAAGCCACTTTGATTACTAAATGTACTTCATCAACTTTCAAGTGCGTGTGTCTCTTCAATAAATACAGGAAAAATAAAAAAAAAATGATTTCTGCTGAAGAATGTTCAAATTCAAATGGAGAAAAACATGTTCATTTATCAAAATCGTTGCGTTCCTAAGGAAAAATTACCAAATATTTTAATAAATACGCCAGCAATTGTTTTATTATGTATTAAATAAAAGCATTAAAAAATAACATGTCCAGGTCAAGCAGAGCATTTTTTGAAGAATATTCGTTTTTTAGCCAGAAAGATAAGATTTTCCTCCATTTGTATAAAACTTTTTGGGACACACTGTATATGCTTTAACTACCAGGAGAATGTGATTTTTACCTGCACATTTATCTGTTTAAATTATAAACTTATTTATTTTGGAACCAATATTTTCTGCTTTCTACAAAATACACGTTTTCCACTCTTATAGCCACTACCTCGTGAAACATTGTGCAGTAGCTTTATTTTATTTAAAAAAATAGGTTTAATGTTTATAGTTTCCACAAATAACCAATTGTTAATTCCTTAAATAAATGTGGCTTCACATTTGTTTCTTTTGACAAAAATTATTCTGTTTCTTAAATTCGTAAGTTTCGCTTCCTTAAAGTGTTTATCATAGACTCGCTGAAATTTGGCCGCTCTTCTGTTTTATTAATATTTTTAAGGTGTTTATTACAACATTTAGGAGTACAACTTTACCAGATTTGAATTATTTTACCTGTACTCTTAGGGCTATAGTGACGCTTATTTAGGATATATTATCTTAGATCCAACTTTCTAAGAAGTACACAGTCGCAGTTCAGCATTGATTAACCAAGTATAATGGAAACTCGTCATCTATTATTTTTAGAACTTTGGAATGTACACATGTGACAACTTGTAACAAACAAGAAAACCACAAGTTACTTACATAAAAACACTAAAAAAATTTTGTTGTTACGACAGATTAGCTTTAAAGTATCAAATTTATTTTGTGATTACAGATATTTTGTCTATACTTATATTTTATATTTTTATCATCTAGACACGCGGTAGCGTGTCAAGCCAAGTTCAAGCAAAGGAACTGGCTAGCCACCGCCGAGTGTAATATTACACGAACCACTTGGTGCCACGTTTGACCCTTCTATAACTCAAAACCACTTTAACGTAAACCCATAAAACTACGTGTGTTTAATTATATCCATAAGGACATCTAGGAGCCCAAATTTCATGAAGCTAGCTCAAACGGTTATAAAGATATGAAGGTCAAAAACTCTTAAATTTTAGCACTGACTGACTGACATAAGTATGTATCTAAACCTAACTAACTTCCAGATGACCTAGAAGGATGAAATTTGAAATCCAGCTCGGTAATTTTATGTAAGCTTAGGAAAAAATCTAAAAATAAAAAAAAGTTAAAAAATAGGGGTGTCCCCATACAAAAAAAAATTTTAATTGTAGCGATGGATCCGTTACAAGCAGATATTTAAAACTATCCCAATATATGTATGTATTATTATATTTGCTATATAAAGAAATGCAAATAACATAGAGAGAGCATTCGAAATAATTGAAGAAAAAGTAGGAGAAATCAAAGAAATCGACAGAAAGAGGAACAGGGAGATGACGGTATAAAGAAGCTATTGTTTAAGGTAAACGGTCGCACCATACACCAGCTACTCCAGCTGCGAGTAGAACACGGAAGCAGTCCGAAGTACACTTCCTTATCAGACCAAGTGTTAAAAGGTTTAAGAAGTGATTTAAGCAATGTAGTTCTTTTGATTATTAATGAAGTTTCAATGATTTCCAACGTTACATTAATGTTTATTCATCTACGGTTAACCGAAATTTATGACACTAGTGATGTGGATGACGGCTGGTTTGGAAGAATTAATATTGTGTTATTTGGAGATCTGCTCCAGCTGCCACCAGTACGAGAACTTTCGACATTCGAAGATATGAACTCGATGATGTGCAAAAATTATTAGGTTCTCTTAGTGCACCAAATTTATGGAACCAATTATTTTCATACGACGATTGAACGACAACATGAGACAACAAAACGACCATCTCTTCGGCGAAATGTTAAATCGTATAAGAATGGGTGTAGTGACGACAATAGATCATCATACGTTAGCTCATAGACTCCTTAAATTAACTTCCCAAAATCAAAATGACAGGCTGAATGAAATTATTGACTATTTTAAATTACTACCTGATAATACTGTTTGTTTATTCCCTACTAAAAATATGTGCAATCAGTTTAATAGTGCAATGTTGGAAAGCATGGAACAACCAGAAATTAAATTGAATTCAATCGATGAAATAGACTGTCCACGGTATTTAAACAAGCGAGCAAAGGAAGTGCTAAAAAAGAACTTCTTGACATAGGCACTTCGATTTTTAGCAGAGGACAGGTCTACGTTGCGCTCTCCAGAATTAAAACACTAGACGGAGTACACCTTATTTATCTAGACTCTAGTCAAATTAAGGCACAAGATAGTTCAATAGTAGAATCGTTATATCTTTATTAAATCGTTATATCGCCCGGATTTAGCTAATTGGAAACAGAAAGCGTATTAAAAAGGTAGCAGATACTGCATGGGCAATGCGCACTATTGTCTCTAACATTCAAGAGAATGTTGACTATAGTTTAAAAATAAGCACAATTTACAAAAAGAACTTTTTATAATAGAAAGTTTTTTACTGATTTATAGGTCATATTTTGTGTCATCTCAACAATGCACAGCATCCCTGATATTGTAAAAATATTAAGTCATACAACGCTGTGATTGATCACAGAGAAGATTGTTTCCTTGTTAACAAAATCAAGGGTAGTTGTATCTAAAAACTTTCTAAAACAGTTTATTTTATTACCAGTTAAAATAATACAAAAAAAAAAAGAAAAAAAACTTCTCTGTCGCGTAATCGATCCCATTATGATAACATAACAGAACTGTCACAAGTGGACTGATCCGCCGCTTAACCAACTACGCTACGAACGATTTATTTAATAACTTTCAAAATAATATTATCTATACACAACTTAGATCATGTTTAATATCAATTCGGTATAAATTTCGAAATCTATGTATATGCCTAAATACACTTGAAACATGCATTGTCATCCAGTTCTTAGCTATCCTGAAAATTTTAGAGCTCTAGGTAGTCGGGAAATAGGTTTAAATTCGATTACAAATTCCACGGAATGACATAGAGACACAGAACACGGCGAAAATATAAAAAACTTTCTAATAAAACCATGCAGCGGAAACGCAAGAAAAAACTTTAAATTTAAATACTTGCCTAGTTTTCTTTACAAAAAGTAATGATATCACACCAAAAACATAAATGTAAAAAAAGGACAGCCAAGTTCAATACAAAAATTCTGCTTGGCTGTGGGCTTCGCGGCAAAAAGAATGGAGATCGAAATGAGTGCCAAGTTATATGCAAAATCCAAATATGTATTTATAGGAACAAAATAACATTATGAACAAAAATATTAAACTCTATTTCTTTGCTTTATTGAATACCTATAATAATTGTTGTTATTTAAAAATGTGAGATCTTAAAAAAGGATAGATTTGACTTGGCCAGTTTTTATCAGAATTAAAGAATATATGTTGAATAGGTAACTTTATAAAATGACTGATTTAATGAAAACTGGCCAAGTCAAATCTAACCTTTTTTAAGATCTCACATTTTTAAATAACAACAATTATTATAGGTATTCAATAAAGCAAAGAAATAGAGTTTAATATTTGTTCATAATGTTATTTTGTTCCTATAAATACATATTTGGATTTTGCATATAACTTGGCACTCATTTCGATCTCCATTCTTTTTGCCGCGAAGCCCACAGCCAAGCAGAATTTTTGTATTGAACTTGGCTGTCCTTTTTTTACATTTATGTTTTTGGTGTGATTGACATTACAATACGTATTGGACGTGGCGATACTTAGATTTACAATACTTATTAAGGGGCATCCATAAATTACCTGAGCTATTTTTTAAAATTTTAATTTAATTTAAAATCCAAATTTTGGTTAAAAGCATAACTTTATTGTACATAAACACATTATATATTTTTCTGATAAATGCAAATTGTTAGTACAATTTAAAAAAATATTTAGATCTTATTTACACGGTATGGAGACATCCCGCCCGGTGAACGATATTTTGATGACTGTGTGCAAGAAATTGTTCCGTTTGGAGGTAAATCGATAATGGTATGGGCTGGTATAACTGTAAGACACACGGCCCTTGTGGTATTTCGGCAAGGGATTGTTCTTTACATGGGGAGATATTGGAACCCTATGTCGTCTTATTGATGCATGATAATGCAAGTCCACACGTAGCCAGGGTAGTGAGAAATTTCTGGCAGGAGCACAATATTAAAGTCATGAGATGGCCAGCTAATATCCCGGATCTAAAATCCTATTAAGCATCTCTGTGATGACCTGGAAAGAAGTTTGAAAGATCAACCCATCCAAAATTTGAGCCAAGTTACAGCTTCTGTTTTAACGATCATCGTTGTCCCGAAGTTTCTTGAGCCAGAGGTGGACGTACTACACTATTTTAAAAATATAAATGTTTGACAAAATAATAGATATTCTTTAATTATTGGATTTTATATGTCTTTATATTCATTTTAGGTAATTTTTTAAATATATTATTCATTTTAATATAAAACAGTAAAAACATATATTGATAGATATGATGTGTTTGTTTTTTTCTTAAAATACTGAAACACGTATGGGGGCTTTTTACACAATTTATTTACAAAATTGTTAAGATACACTGAACTCTGCTGGATAACGTCTAACTACTTGACAATACCATGAACTCTTGTGAACACTTGACTTGAACTGACGTTAACTGCCCATGCATCCCCTTATATACAACATTATTTAATCTAGTCAGTGTGTTTAGAAGTTTCTAGAATTTTCTAGAAACATTATTTAAAATGGTCAGTTGATTTTTTTACAAACTTCTAAAAATCAACTGTCAACAACAATCTTTTAAATTAAGGTCCCTTCCTTTCCGGTTATCCCGTTACACTGCCCCCTCCTTAGATTCATTCCTCCTGGAATGTTATTTCCTACATCGGAATCCCGCACACTCCCTGAGCCAGCCAAACTATCTTCTTGGAGTTGCTGCGCATCTCCACTGTGGTTTCCATGGTAAGGCGCCAAACGATCATGATGGACCACGACGGGTTTCCCTCTGGGAATTTTTACGATCCGATAAATGACATCGTTAATCTTCTTCTTGATGGTGTAAGGACCTTCCCAGTTCTTTTGTAATTTGGGACAAATACCTCGACGCCGTCGGGGGTTATAGAGCCAGACTAAATCTCCAACTTGGTAACTCTTTTCCATCGTCCGTGTGTCATAGTACCTCTTCATCCGATCACTAGATAATTGTAGTTTTCCACGCACCAGGTTGTGTATATTCTCCATTCGATTCTGAAGGTCGGCGACATATTGTTCATGTGCCATTTCTTCACCAGGTTTACAACCAAACACCAAGTCACATGGTAGCCTCATTTCTCTACCGAACAGGACCTTCGCAGGCGTTTGGCCAGTTGATTCGTTGATGGCCGATCGAATTGCCATTAGAAATAGTGGAATATGTCGATCCCAATCCCTCTGACAATCTGACACCACTTTTGACAGATAGTTGGTTATAGTCCGGTTCATTCGTTCCACCATTCCATTAGACTGAGGGTGCATCGCTGTGGTTCTCGTTTTGTGGATGCCTAATCTTTGGCAAACTTCTTGAAACAGCTTGTTCTCAAAATTTCTTCCTTGGTCTGAATGTAATTCTAGTGGTACCCCAAATCGGCTTACGAATTCTTTAACCAATATATCTGCTAAAGTGATGGCTTCCTGATTGGGAACTGCATATGCTTCAACCCATTTAGTGAAGTAGTCCATTACAACAAAGATGTACTTGTTTCCTACATCGGTCTGTGGAAGTGGCCCCAATACATCTACTGCGATTCTTTCAAAAGGACTTCCAACCAGGTATTGCTGCATTTCCGCCTTCGGTTTTCGGTGCGGACCGTTACTGGCAGCACATGTAGTGCATTTACGACACCAACCTTTAACATTATTAGTGCAATTTACCCAGTAAAATCTATCTCGGATCTTTTGCAGCGTTTTCGTGATACCCAGATGTCCTCCAGAACTATCATTATGCATCTGTTTTAAAATTTCCGGTACAGCATTTCTTGGGACCACTATTTGTTTCCTTGTTTCTGTGCCCTCGGAATTTTCTACAAGTCTTTTAACGAGCCCTCCATCCAAAATTAAAGAGTTCCATTGGGACAAGTATGCTTTTAAAGCAGGAGAGGATGAAGATATCTGTCTCCACAACGGACGACGGTCCATTCTCTTCCACTCCCTAATCTTTCTCAGAACGGGATCGTTTTCTTGTTGCTCCTCCAGCATAGAGCTCTCGTCTTCTGGCACAACCTTAACTAAGGCAAGTTTTTCCTCGTTCTGCTCCATACGGGTACAATGGGGGCAATCAGGTCGACATGGTCTTCTGGAAAGTGCATCAGCATTACGATGTCTGGTTCCAGGTCTGTGCTCGATTTCAACATCATATTCCTGCAGTTTTTCGAGCCATCTTGCTATCTGTCCTTCTGGGTTCCTAAAGCTAAGTAGCCACTTTAAACTAGCATGGTCTGTTCTGATCAGGAATTTTCTGCCATACAGATATTTATAAAAGTGTTCGACGGATTTTACAACTGCTAACAGTTCCCTCCGAGTTACACAGTAGTTCTTTTCAGCTTTCGATAAAGTTTTGCTGAAGTAACCAACCACTCTTTCCTTACCGTCTTGTAGCTGTGACAAGACGGCTCCAATTCCCACATTGCTGGCGTCGGTGTCCAGAATAAGCTTACCATCAGAAAGTGGATAAGCAAGAACAGGTGCTGACGTAAGCTGTTTCTTCAATATTTCAAACGCCTTTTGACATTCCTGATCCCAACAGAAGGGCTTATCTTGTTCTGTCAAACGTGTTAAGGGTTTGGCGATGTCTCCAAAATTCTTGACATATCGTCGGTAATAGGAACAAAGACCCAAGAAACTCCGGAGCTGATGTTTGTCGATAGGGATTGGCCATTCCTGAACGGCTTGTATCTTAGCGGGGTCAACAGCAACGCCATCCTTGCTTACGTTATGTCCTAAATAGTTGACCTGTCTCTGGAACAAGTGGCATTTCTTAACATTCAATGTTAGATTAGCGTTCTGTAATCTTTTAAAAACTTCTTGCAGGTTAGATAAATGTTCCTTAAAGGTCTTACCCATTATGATGATGTCGTCTAGATAAACTAGACAAGTTTCCCATGACAAACCCCGCAGGATGTTCTCCATTAGTCGTTCAAACGTCGCAGGAGCATTACAGAGGCCAAATGGAAGGACCGAATTGCCATAACCCTGATCCACTGGTAAAGGCAGTCTTTTCTTTGTCTGCAAGATTCATTTTAACTTGCCAGTATCCGCTTTTAAGGTCCAAGGTAGAAAACAGAGTAGAACCCGCCAAAGCGTCGAGGGCATCATCAATCCTTGGCAGAGGATAACTGTCCTTCTTAGTGACATCATTTAGCTTTCGATAGTCGACACAAAACCGCATTGATCCGTCTTTCTTTCTCACTAATACCACAGGAGAAGCCCACGGACTACTGGATGGTTCGACTATGCCATTTTGAATCATTTCTTTAAGGGCTCTGTCTGCTTCTTCCTTTTTAACTTGAAGCATCCTTCGGGGTACCTGTCGAATCAGACGTGCATCACCAGTGTCAATTCTATGTTGTACAACATCAGTTCTTCCCAGTTTACTTTTAGAACCAAATACAGGTTTATACCGGTAAAGTAGATCGCTTACCTGTATCTTTTCTTATTTTAACAAAGAGGGGTCTAATTTTGTCATTAATTGTTCAATTTCGTTGGTCTCATCTGTTTCCGTAACATTTATCTTGTAAATTATGGCCATTACCGGTTCTAAACTTCCCATTTCCGTGTCCTTTCGGAGAAGAACTGGATGATCGTTCAAGTTGATAACTCGGATGGGTACCTCTTTGGTGGATCTAACAAGAGTCTTACCCACAAGGAGTCCTTTTCCCAATTTATGGTCATGGTTCTTCGGCTCTATCATGGCTGGGGCACCATCTGGCTCCAGTCCATCCAACCGCGCTGTGACGACACATTCGCAGCTTGCCGGAAGTTCGATATCATCGATAAGCTTAATCGAGGCATTGTCAACTTGTTGTCGGTGCAGGAATATTTCTTCATTACCAGTACGAAGGATACGTTGGCGAAGATCCAAATGAATCCCACAGTGGAGCATCACATCCATGCCCAGAACAACATCTTCATCAACGTCAGCCACCAGCACTGAGTGAACAAGAGAGGTTGAACCAAACTGTAGCGTCACCTGTATCTCACCGTAGACTCTAGCAGAATCTCCGGTAGCGGTACGCAGTCTCCAACTGGTAGGCAACATCTTATTTCGCATAATGATGGTTGGTCGGACGATAGTTTTTGTAGCTCCAGTGTCTACCAGCATGCTAATATTCTTCCCATCAAGGAGGCCATCTACATATAAGCTGTCCACGTGATGTCGCAGAGTTGCCAATTTAATGGTGTGAGGGACTTCGGGAATGTTTGGGGTCGAAGTGGCCCTCCAGGAGTCGACCCGTTTAAAGTTTTCCTGCTGCAGGGGTACTTCAGCAGGAGATTTTTCTTCATGAGGGCAAGCATTTCTTATATGGCCTAGTTCTACGCAGTTCCAGCATCTTACTGGGCGCCTTCTTTTAGGAGAGAACTTCATAAACCTCTCTACTACCGCTTCAACGTCGTTAACGGAATGAACGGCATGGTCGTAGTTACCGGTGATTTCCCTTAGTCAAGCAACTCCACGTGAGGCCTCCGTCGCCGCCTCAAACTCCAGGGCAATGGTCAAGGCGTCCACAAGAGTCTTCGGCCGCGCCAACCGTACAGCGCGCTACAACTCGACGTCTCGAAGACCATCGGTGAAGGTTTGGACTGTTAGGCACTCCAGGAAATCCTCCGCTGCATGTGAATACGCAAGTCGTACCATTCTTGCTACATCCGCCTCAAATTCCTGGATAGTTTCTCCATTTTTCTGTTTTCGGCTCTTTAACTGCATTCGGTACACCGGTTGTAGATGAGTTTGACCATAACGCATCTCTAGACGATTCACCAATAACTCGAAGTTGTCAGCTTCATCCGGTGTCAATGATTGCAAGACGTCTGAAGCTTCGCCTCGCAGAGCTACGGTTAGGGACAATGCCTTCTCCTGGGATGACCATCCATTAGCTCGGGCCGCTGCGTCGAATTGCTTCAGGTAATTTGGCCAGGAAGTCTTCCCGTCGAAGGTTGGGGGTTTCATCGTAGTTCGTACTTGGGTCGCCTCACCGTTTCCTCGTCGGTCGACGTCTACGTGGCAGGTCTCCATCCTATCTGCATCGCCGTCGCCGTGGTGGATGGGCTGGTTTCGACGATAAGCTTCCTGTTCTTGTTGAAGCTTCCTTATTTCGGACTGCATTTGCTGGTTGATCTCGTCTCGCAAGTTGGCAACTTGCTGATTTTGCTCGTCTCGCATTTTGGTCACTTGCTGATCCAAGTTGTCCACTTGCTGATTCAAGTTGGCCACTTGCTGATTTTGCTCATCTCGCAAGCTGGACACTTGCTGATTTTGTTCGTCTCGCAAGCTGGATACTTGCTGATTTTGTTCTTCACGAAGGGTGTGCATTTCGGAGCGCAAATGCGATATTTGCTGGGAGAAGGAAGTGGATAACTCTTCTGGTAGGGTAGACATCCGTTGTGACAGCTGGGACATATCTTCGCGCTGGCTCTTTATCTGACTGGAAAGCTCCTCTTGTTGGTTCGTCATTCGTTGTGACAGCTGGGACATATCTTCGCGCTGGCTCTTCATCTGATTGGATAGTTCATCTTGTTGGTTCATTTGTTGTGACAGCTGGGACATATCTTCGCGCTGGCTCTTTATCTCACTGGATAGCTCCTCTTGCAGACGGGAAAGTTGTTGAGTTAGTTCAGAATTTGCTTTTTGAACTGGGTCTTTGAACTCCACAGCGTCAGGGTCCAAATTATTATTTACGTAGTATTTACGGAGCCTTCTCAACAAAACGGATTTGCTCCCAGTAGTTTCCAACTCTACTTCTTTAAGCTCTCTTCTAAACTCAGCCACCAATAGTTCATTTATCTTTTTTCCAGGCATTCTTGTATCTTCACCCCACACCTGACACCAATTTGAAACACGTATGGGGGCTTTTTACACAATTTATTTACAAAATTGTTAAGATACACTGAACTCTGCTGGATAACGTCTAACTACTTGACAATACCATGAACTCTTGTGAACACTTGACTTGAACTGACGTTAACTGCCCATGCATCCCCTTATATACAACATTATTTAATCTAGTCAGTGTGTTTAGAAGTTTCTAGAATTTTCTAGAAACATTATTTAAAATGGTCAGTTGATTTTTTTACAAACTTCTAAAAATAAACTGTCAACAACAATCTTTCAAATTAAGGTCCCTTCCTTTCCGGTTATCCCGTTACAATACTTTTAAGACAGAATAAAAAAAAATATTTTTTTACATTGTCAGTAACGCTTTATCTTTTTTATAGTAGGTACTGATTTAAAGTTTGCATTGTTAAAACAGAATACTGATGTTGTTTATGAATAGATTGTAATTATTTTCAGTATGATATACCAAAAAAGGTAAGATTTTGTCACTTTCTAGGGACAAACTAAACATTTTTTGTAGTCTAAAATTGGAAAAAAGATTATTTGGGAACTGCAGAAGACTATAATCCATTGATTCCCAAAAGGGAATCACCATAGGGTGAAGTTCCAGCACCTTTCTGGTAGTACGAATAAAGTTATTTCGGATTCAATCAGGTATCTTTAATTAATTGAATATGAACTTCTGTTTTAATCAGAAGGCAAAATATAAAATTCGAATCGGATCAGTAGTTTTCATGTGATGCGTGCACAAAGATACAGACAGACAGACAAAAAGAAACTAACCACATTTTTGGGTTCTATATTGATGTAGTAACACCACCTGGTATTTTTTTTTAAATATCTTTAATGTACAGAATTTTCATTTCTACAGTTTTATTATATTAGCGCCATCTAGTTTCAAATAACAAAACTAAATTATGCATGTATGCATGTTGTGTACCTATTATTTTAGTGGTATGTTTCAATGAATCAATGAGATGCTTTCATACAAAATCTGACCTTTCTATTGCCCCATGACAGGTGTGGAGTGAAAAATTTTTATACACCAGATGTTAAGTTAAAAGAAAACAAATACATTTGTGAAAACTGCATTTGAATTGGGTTAGTAATTTTCATCTGATGCGCGCACAAACATACAGACAGATAGACAGACAGACATACAAAAAAATTTAACCACATTTTTGAGTTCTATGTCGATGTAGTAACAATCCCTGCTAATTATTTTTAATGTACAGAATTTTTATTTCTACAGTTTTATTTTATGTATAGATTTCAGATGTCGGCGATATTTCATGTATTGCAGATGACAAAATTACTTCATCTAGTGCAGATGTCATTAGTTAAAAGTATCACGAAATTAGTTGATTTTTAATCTTGAAGGTATTACTAAAAGTAATAGGCAATGAGAGGGGAAATTAAAAATCGGCAGTACTGCACTTTTAGCCTATCCATTGCATAGCTTTTTTATGGTGGGTACTCGACTGGATTGCTGTGACATATGAACTTCGATACCGTGACGTAACGATACGATAGGCTTTTTCATAATATTTCTGGTCTCAATAATCAACCCAGATCATAGTTCTATTTTTGCCACTGGCGGCGCGAGTAACCATAAGAACTTATAGAGCCTTATAAGAACCGATGTTTATGACATTTAAATTTCGCGAAATTAAATTTAATATATAATATTAATTTATTTATTTAAAATTAATTGTCATAAAAGCTGTCAATAGTAACAAAACTTCCCGCGTAAGGATTTAAACGAGTATCTTAGGAACACAAGCGCACTCTACCGGCAATAGTTCTGTCCCCTAAATTGAGACCATTTTTTTAACATTACGTTTAAACTCCTGGTATCTATACTTCGTGTTACGTATGTTCAGTCAAGTTATAATTCAAAACGTGATTACAAGTATTTGCAAGTGATTACAAGTGTTTGCAAGTGATCTAAGTGATCACAACCGAGTGATTGCAACTAATCACAAGTGTTTTTTTTAAGTGATTAAAATTATTTTAAGTAATTACTACCTACTAATTTTAAGTGATAACAAGAGCAATAGAAATAACCAAAATAATCCACACTAACAATTTACTACTATTTATTCCAACATTACTATACGTAGTGTTTGTTTTTATTAAAAACGTTAATAAAAGCAAAAATTCAATATTGTTTTAACATTCTAGTTACTTTTATAAAGATTTTTCGCGGGTAAACTGCTGTAGACACTGTTTGTTGGAAGAAATTAAAACTCCGAGATTAAAAATACTTTATAATGCAGACAACATTTGTAAAAAAAGTTTAAGTACAAAACTTGGCGAATATAAAGTTTTTTTATAAAAAATTGTTCAAAAATCTAATCAGATTTCCGTCAAATAACTACGAACTAATTTAATTTTTTCGTTGTTTTTAAAAGATAAAATGAGATGTTGCAATATGTATTTAAGTTTTGGTTTATAAATTGTGAAAAAAACTAAAACTACTCGTTACATCTAATCCTATAGGATTTAAGTATATTAAAAATTTATTTGACACAAGAAGCGTTAATATTTTTAAAGAATTTTTAGTTTGTGATAACTCTGACTTTAAAGAATAACTTACAATGTAAACAGATTAGTTACACTTAAAGACGAAAAATGGAAGTCATTTGAATTTGCCAATAATCTAAAACGGAGTTATTTACCAAAAGTAGCAGTGATGGCCGTATAAATCTTTTTGCTTGTCTTTGGCCTAGAATGTTTTTCCAGTAAGCTCCATTAAAGATTTTTATGTCCGATAAAGGAGTACTTGCCCCGATATTAGGACACTATCAGTTATCTTGTTTCCGACAATTTTTTTATACCCTGGTACCCAAAGCAAAGTTACCTACTTCGTTTTAATTAGCCAGCAGCTAAGAGCCTATTTTCAGTTTTAGTTTGTTTTGGGCTCAAACGTGGTTGATTGTGAAGTAGCTTGGTTATTGAAATCAAAAGTTTTATTGCTAATAGAAGATTGTAGAAGTCTTTTCCAGAAGCTAGTAAAAGACTAAAATTAGGACCTTTAACCCCTATACCTACTTTTTCTGGTGTTTACGACTCATCAGTATAATAAGTGAGAACTTTTGAATGTTAAGCAATTTTACTCTGTTTTAACTTACACTCATTAATACTAAGAATTAGTGTGAGGGTGGCTTGCATTCTTAGAACCCCATGATGTACTGTAAGATTACCGGGTTTCAATGACTTAATATTGTTAACTTATAGGTTATTTCCAGAGCAATTCTTTCTACATTTAAATAGAAGGAGGGGCAGGCCTGGAACTACCTACAAGGCCGTACTAGGACACGATATCATTGCGCCAATTATCTCTACACAAGCGTGTCTTTGCACTTTTTGCGCCGCTATGTTTCACATGAAAAATTGCTAATAGAAATAGTCTAAATAAAAAAAAATTACATTTGATATAACCATTTGAACTTCTAATTTACAGTAACGTACGCATAACTTTGGATATCATGATCTGATATTACCTTTTTTTACAGAATTGTTTACAGGTGTAATAGTTGTTAAATATAATGACAGTTTTTTTAATATGTTTCTTATGAAAGACTATTGTAGCTTTTGGAGGAAGCTTATTTAGTAGTTATCTGACGCCTGCTGATAACTAGAATATCAATATATCAGTAAGCGATATTACTGGGAATGCTAGCTATTGCTTTTTGGAGTAAAAAAATTACAGTGACCTGTTTATAACTTTTGGCTAGGCAATTTTTAAAAAAATAATTATGTAAATTTTGTGTAAATTTAAATTAAATTTTCAGTGATTAAGTCCAGTCTTGAGTTCTGTAGCTTTTATATTTCATTTCATCGGCTGATAACTTCTACGATCGCTTATGTTTAACCTATATGATAAGTACCTATTAACTCATTTTGGGTAAATTTGCTTTTATGAATATATTGGAACGAAGTTCCCTTTCGTGCGTTACGAACAGTTACGACTGACGCTAGGAGCTAGCCAAAAAAAATTCATACCAAAAGTTGTCACGACACGACACGACACACGCATGTTTCTCTCTCTCACAGACCAAGAAATAAATAACTCTCTCTCCCTCTCTCTCATAGATAGATATATTACAATTAAAAAGACACTATTTTAAATTAAAAGAAAATGTACATTAAAAAGAAAATACTGTAGAAAAAAAATAATTACCTATAATAGTATTACATTTTATTTCATCCTGTTTTTATAAATTAATAAATTCATAAACATTTTAAAAATAGTTCGTAACTTGACTAGTTAGGTACCTACGTCAAATTACCTTAACTGTCAATTACTGTCAAATATTTTAATTTTAAAATTTTGTATTGAATTGTTAATTCCTGTTTTAAATTATAAAGAGTAATTCTAAAAAGATGTGTTATCTAAAGCTCTGGTATTGTATAAATGGACACTTTTGTTAAAAGAAACGAACTGTTGAAGATATTCAGGTGAAAATGGTGATAATCTATTTTGCTTTGAACAGTGTAGTGTCGCGACTTTGTTAGGTTTATACACTTTTTTTGTAGATAATAAATATTAAAATAATAGAAAATAAAAACAATAATGTATCCTGACAGTATTTCTGCACAAGTTCCGTTAGGTAAGTAGATATTTTATACAGACAATAATAAATGCTTATGTATGTATAAACACTCTGTTGTGTTTACAAATTACTAATTCCTTCACTAATTAATCGAAAGAAACTTCGTTCCATCCGGGTGTCCCTCACACTTTTTTTTTTAATTTATTTTGGACTGATAAATAATCAATCCTTTTCAGTTAAAAAAACTGATTTTCTTACCGTCAAATTAAAGTTGTACTTTTTAAGATAACCTGCAATTCCGTAAACTTGGCAATATCAGTGATTTGTTTTATGCTTAAAGTAGCTTCGAGTGAAATATTGTGACAACAGTATCTTCACTTATATTTCTTTAAAATAATAATTAATTTCACATTAGTCCTTACACTCTATAAATTTATCATGTTCAGTTTTAAAACTGTATCAGTATAATCGTCTGGTCAATTTAAGGCATTGACCAGACAAAATCTCCGAACAGCTGTGGGAATCTTGACAGGTCACTGCCAATTGCGACATCTCTTTAGGATAAAATTAACAGAATCGCCGCTATGCAGAGGCTGCGAACAAGAAAAAGAAACAGTAGAATACATTATGTATGACTGCTCTGCTTTTTCTGAAATCAGAAGATCCGTGTTGGGCGAGTACTGGCTTACACCAGCCGATGTCAGAGAGATCCTCCTCGGGAGCCTCATCACCTATTTTAAATCACTAGGCCTGGTGACAGCCTGAGGTGAGGATATCCCTACACACGGGAGAATGCACAATGGGTCATATGTGGCCTCAGTGCTGGCTGAGCACTAGCACGCCCCTCCTTAAATTTCCAGATCCAATTCTAGGATAATCGTGCCAAAAAATGTAGTAAGCCATTTGCTACTTTTTATGGAGTTTCCAGAGACACATTCAAATTAATTCATATTATATTTTTTACACATAGTGCGTCTTATGGTTTACATACAGCTATTATTACGAGCTATTCAGAATAAGCATATTATTTCGGTTCGGATATTGCGTTCATACTTCCAACTTCCACAGAATAACGTTTATTATTTAATATTTTAATTATAACAAAAATTTCATCCTTGAAATAATATTAAAACAGAAAAAAAAACAATTAATTTATTTAATAATCAAACATCAAACACAAAATTTTATTAAAATTGCACAAACTGTTAGAAATGTTAGACACCAGGTTAGACATATATCAATAAGTCTGAGTACCTACAAACCAATCGTTCTCCGTTATTCAGCAAAAATTTTATGTAAGATTTGTGGTGATTTATTTACATATTTTTTGATCGATTTTCAGTTCTTTTCAAAATATACATTGACATTAAATAAATATATTTTTTGATGTATGGCCCAATGGAATATATTATCTATTTAAATTACAAAATCTTATCTATATGGATATGGGCTTCCAGTGTTTCCGTTTATTAATCTGTCAACAAAATTTTTTATAAGATATTGAGTTTCTCGTTGTATATAAATATCTTGTTGAAAAGGGACATTTTGTAATTTTTTATTATCGATGATTTTCGAATAAGCCGTTGCATGGTATCGTCAAGTAGTCAGTGTGCCCTAAAAAAATTATGGAACCAAACAACCTTTATGCACCACAAACTTTTAGGGTATGTTATGAGGTTTTAAAAATAAGCATAATAAATTTGGCTTTACCAGGTAACGATATTTTTAATCGTTTATAATTTAAACTTATAATTGTATAATTACACTTTATAATGCCTTTATTAGATCGACTCTTGAGTATTGTAGGTATCTACTACTGTTTGGTGCCCCTATTACTCGTTCATAAGGACAGAATAGAGAGTAAGTATTCAACAGAAATTTTTAAAATATGTTGCCTATAAATCTAATTTTATAAACGTAAATTATATTTTGTATGAGACGATTAAAGTTATGTTTTATCTTACTAATTTTAGAACTCGGCGTGTTCATTTTGATCTTAAATTTATTTATGAAAAATGAATAGAATTGCATCGTGCAGTTTTGGTAAGAATGCATTAGCATAGATAATAAACATTTTCTTTATAGAATTTTGTCCTGATCTCGTGTCCATCTTTAATGAATGTCATAAAGATCAATTGTCGATGCAGTACAAAACGTCTTTAAACCAGCGCCAAAAATACTGAGTGGTATAAAAAATGCTGAAACAATTTAACCAAATATGTGCAAAATTCATAAACAGCATTATAACAGGAGACAAAATTTGGTAATATTTCTGTAAACTTGGAAGAAAACAACACTCTACACATTGGGTCTTTCAGAATAAACTTAATCACACTAAAGATTTTCGCTTACAAAAAAAAGGATTATTTGAATTTTTATACACCAGATGTTAAGTTGAAAGAATACAAATACGTCTTTGAAAACTGCATTTGAATAGGATCAGTAGTTTTCATGTGATGCGCGCACAAACATATACATTTCTACAGTTTTATTATATGTATAGATACACGCTAATGTCGCTAATTATGCCAAATTATTGATTTAAATCATATAATCCAACCTAACTTAATTACACAATAACACTTAGGTAATAATAAAATAGGAACCCAAAATTAATATGGAGTAGTACCAACCATTGCTCCAGCAGTGCTCGTCACAATTCTTATAGAATTCCGGGTACAAGTTCCAGACTTTGAATTCGTCTACCAAGCATATCCCAAACGTGTCCAATAGAATTTATATCTGGACTGTGCGGCGGCCATTCCATCTGGGCGATGTTGGCACTATTTAAATATTTTCTAATTATTTAAGCTGTATGAGGACGCGCGTTATCGTGTATAAAAAGAAAATTAGCTCCTTCCAACTCAGCGCGTGAAACAACATCACCTGCTAACATTTTATTTATGTACCTTACTGAATTAATTGCTTCTCTAGGAACAAGGAATAAATCTAGGCTTGCCCAAAACATAAAACGCTCACCTGTTCGACGCTATACCCTTTCTCGGCCATCTGTGGATCTTAAGCAATTTATTGATTTGTCGATAAACAAAATGTGCTGCTAATTATCTGCAGTTCACTTTTGATAATCTCTGGCAAATCGCAGCCGGGTGAGACGATGCTCTCTAATAAGTTCTGATCCTGTAGCAAGTCTCCTTGATATCAGATTTGCTGCATTTAATCTTTATCTAACAGCTTTTTCACTTACGTCTACGACCTTTAGATGCTGTACTGGATTACGTATTTTTACTGCTCGTAAATGAAGATCTTTTAATGACAAATTTACAAAACAATGATTATTTCAATTCGAAGTCCTCATACAAGTGCTTGTTCCTGAACGTCCTCTGAAAAAGCCTGTCTCCAAAAAACAAGTGTAAACCCGTTCCACTGTACTTCGTAAACACCTAAATCTGTCGGCGACATATCTTTGGTCTCTTCATTTTGAATTAAAGCAATAGTCGCTGCCACAGTTTCTGGACTTAAAACCATATCCAAGTAAGTGACAACAACCAATGAGTATGTTTTTCAAAAGTCGTTAGCAGAAACAACAAAGATGTGATAATTATAAGATTATAAACTTAATTGATAAAAAAATCTTAATTTTAGCTAGAAAAGATACGAGAGAATTAGAGAAAATATCAATAACCGTTAACGCTGATGAACAGTTATAGAATTTACAACCCCTGTGGAGTGGACAATTAAGATAATAATTGGAAATACTGGGGTTAAGAGTAAAGTAGAGTTTAATATAAAGAAATAATTGTACATAAGAATATCAGCAGCGTCTATTCTATTACTCATTTTGAAGATAAATTTATTATCACACAGTCTGCCGCTATCCTCTAACAGGAAAAGTCTTTATTTACAATAGAATAAATTATTTCTCGAGAAAAATTTCAACATATTTTTCTGTTAGGTATTTTGACAAATTGAACAAATCGGGCAGTACCAAGTTTGAAGCCGTTAATCCATAAATAAAATTCAAAAAGGGAGTTGGATTCGAATTACTTTTTAAGAATTAAATTTAAATCTTTACACATATTTGACGTTGTTGCCATATGTTCAATAATAAAAAAAAATGTATCTATTTTATATCTTTTTTTGTTTGTTTTGTTTTAATTTTTACCTTCATAAATATTTTAAATGGTTATAGAAGCCTTTACATACATCTATGTAAAATAATTTTCTCGTTAACAATAATCTAAATATATAAAACTTAAAGGTGACTCACTGACGTAGTAATCTATCAACGCACAGCCCAAACCACTGAACGGACCGGGCTAAAATTTGGCATGCAGGTGGACGTTATGACGTAGGCATCCGTTAAGAAAAGATGTTGATTAATTCTACCCCCAAGGAGATAAAATAGAGGTTAAAAGTTTGTATAAATCTTCTCAGATTTTTGACTGATTAAACTGAAACTAAAGATTGGAGCTACTATGATGAAGACGTCCGCTTAAATAAGATTCTGAGAAATTCAACCCCATGGGGATAAAATAAGGGGATGATGAAGGATTTAAATTTATTAGTTTAAACCTATTAGTACCCAATTGAACGAATAAATAAAGATGAACAAAATTATTTTTAGTTCTAAATGTTGACAATAGATGGTCTTAGTAGTATTTTAAAACGCGCTATCGTTGTGTTTTCACTTAGTTACATATACCCGATTATGAGTGGCTGCCGTATCTTATACTATACATACTAAACCTAAATATTTCTAGCGGATTATATTTTACGATTTATAAAAGTTTTTATTAACATATATTATAGAAATGTTTTCATTTATTTATTATTTTATTGAAGTGGTTCAATAATGTTAGAACCAGTGTTTCTTTAAAAAGATATAAACATCTTTTAATATCCTATTTATAGGTCTAATTATGTTAACAAAGACTAAAACGGAACGATTAAGAAAATACTAATTAAAAATAAGTAACAGTTTAAAAATAACATTAATAAAAATTTTAAAGATACACTTTCAACACTGTTAACAATACCGGAATTTGTCTAATATACGATACATTTTAAAAAAAAAACAGCAGTTTGTATTTTCTTACATTAAGTTGTTACTGGTGTTTGTCAGGTTGGTATTTAAAAAGTTACCAACTAAGACATTAAAAAACAAGACGTCAGACAATTTAATTTTTTTTATTTTGAATTTTAATGCATTTTTCATTTTGAAGGTGGTTTAATTTTTCCCTTTTTAGATGCTAAACAAAACAATCCTTAAATTAAGGAAAAAAGTATTTGCCACGGAAAAAGTACGTATATGTAGCCGAGTAAAATGTTTTGACGACTTGGCTTTGTCAGATGTGGATGGAAAAATAGTATATTACATAACTAGTACTTACAGAAAGTGACACACTGAAAAGTCACTTTCCGCACAAGTAATGTACACTATTTTTCCTACGACCACGAGGTAACTTCATGAAATAGTCTGTTATGTGATTGTTTTATTTTTGACAGGTTTTACTATTCTGGTTATATGTATTTAGTTTATATTGTGAATAATACTACTTAAGTAGTAGAATAAAATACATACAAATGTTTATAATTAACTTTTATTTTAAAACAATAACTATGGACGATGAATAGATATGAAAATAAATTTAAAGGGATTTTAAACGTTATTTTTTAATAATTAATCTGTTTTTGGAACAAAATTACATAAAAGATACTTTCATTTTTTTTAAATATTATATTGTAAAATCTACAAAAGATAGATACTTCAAATATGGAACTAAGCACATGTGTTAGCTCAGTGGTTTAAGCGAGGAGAACTATATGCGATTCTGTAGCCAATTATAAATATTAAGAACTCGAATCCTTGCAGCTGTTGAAGAGAAAATATGTCCAACATCCTTAATTAAGAAAGAACTTTTTGCGCTTGAACAACTAAACTTCAAGATAGTTTTTCTTTGGACCCCTTCTCACATAGGAATCACTGGTAACAAAAAAGCCGACTTAAACGCGCAAAATCCGTCATTACTGACCTTAATGCCTCCAGAGTGGATATATCAGTAACATCAGATACTAAAAATATTTTACTGACGAAACTGTTTGATAATTGGAATCAAAAGTGGACAACAATACCTTCTAAATTAAGGGAAATAAAACCTGACTTGGGCCAGTGAAAAACTTTCTTCGGTGAAAGACGTCGCCAAGTAATAATCTCCAGATTACGACTTGGGCATACCACTCTTGTAACGATAACACAGAACCACCGTGTCATCGTTTGTACTTGTTAGTATTCCCACCATCCGTTCGAGGTGCGCGGCCGAGATACGACACGTCGTCAAGACTCGCGCAGGCACATCCAGTGAGTGGGAGCACCGTTCAGCTGGTATAAAAAGGCGATGTCATCGCTGTAGAAGGGAGTTCGACTGAGAGTACTGATCTTAGAAGAACTCCAACCTGGGCTCTGGGTATTGACCAGTAGCCACCGACCTTCCCTGCCTTTGCAGCCGAGTATTGATCGGCTATACCGTTCCGATCCTTGGGTATTGACCAAGGGTTGTCGTACCCCGTAACCGAGTATTGATCGGTTACACCGTTCCGATCCTTGGGTATTGACCAAGGGTTGTCCTACCCCGTGACCGAGTATTGATCGGTTATACCGTTCCGATCCTTGGGTATTGACCAAGGGTTGTCCTACCCCGCAACCGAGTATTGATCGGTTGGAACCTACCCTAACTATCCGATACTGACCGTAATCTATAATTTATTTATTTATTTACAGGGAGATTCATCCGAGGGCCGAAGGGGTCGCAGATCAGTTTTATTTCTTTCTTGCAGAATTAATATTTTATTTTTATTGTATATAGTTTATTAACGAAATAAATCTTTATTTAAATCGAAACCGAATTTTACTGAGTCTGGTGTCTGAAAGAGCTACCCGTTACACTCTTACTCATCAATACCTGCTGAATAAAAGTGATCTTCCTATATGTGACCAGTGCAACTTGCCTCTATCGGTTTTTCATCTACTTATACAGTGCCAGAAGTATCGCCAAGAAAGAAACCAGTTTGAACTATCTCTATCTCTAAAAGACATTTTAAATAATAAGACACATGTTTCAAATGTTATACACTTTTTGTCCGAAATTAATCTATTAGACCTAATATAGTGCATTTTGTAACTCATGTACGCTAATAACCTTTACAGGTTGGTGCGTTTTTTGTAAATAAAAAGAAAACTCTTTCAATTACTATTTAACATTAACAAAGTCTAATCTATTGTACTTAAATAAAAAATCAAAGTAGTTTCAATGCGACAAAAAGTTTTTGAATAAAACAGATTTTAGAGCGGCGGTAATGGGTGTTAAGCGCAGCAATTTCCTTTCTTCTCGCAATTAAAATTTGTTGAAATACAAGGACTTACCTACAGTAAGATTTAAAGAAGTATGCTTTAAAAAAGCTTTAACGAAATCTAGTTAAGTAGTGGCTTTATTCGAAAGTTTGAAAAGGTATGTAAAACTATCATAAAGATGAATTTAAAATTTAAACAGCAACGGTAATTAAAGTAATATGTTTTTGGACTTTTGAAATATTATTCATAATTATATTGGTATCAATAAAAATAAAGGGCTCCGCGATCATAGCACCTCATATGTAAAATTTTGATTGACCAATTATACCATTTGAAAGGTCAGAAAATGGTCATAAAAGGTCAATCGGTTTGATTATTTGGTCAGTGATAGAAAAAATTTTATTAAGCATCAAACTTTTTCAAGGTCAATTAATAATTTTAGCACCTCATTTCTCACAAATACCAAAAATGACGACTTTATTCGATAGAGAATGATCTACTGATAATTGGTCAGCCAAAATATATAATTGGTCATATCAATTTTATTTCATAAAAATTAATTAAGTCGCGTAGACAGTCGTGCGCATGCGCTGGGACCTCTCAACAATATCAGGATAGTAAACGTAAGAATTACGAGTCTCTATTATAAAATAAACAAAGTGAGGACATGATTTTTTTTATTCCCTATAGTAAATAATTTGAAAAATATTATTAAAAAAAAACATTTATACTTAAAATTCATACTAACTATTTTATCGTTTATTACATATTGAAATATTTGAATGACCTTATTCAGTATATTAGTAAATGTTTAATTTTAATGTAATAGATTAGAATAATTATTCACATATTTTAATATGTAATAAACGATAAAATAGTTCGTACACAATCAAGTGTAAATGATTTTTTTTTATTTTTTAAAATAATTAAACTTTTTAAAATTAACAAAAAATGCTTATTGGACGAAGGCCCAGGCAATGAGGTTGTGGGCGGTCTGAAGAAATTTTTTGAGAAAAATAGAGTGGTACTAATGAGACAATAGTAGGTGTAATTGTAGTCCATTTTTATGACAGGGTAAAAGCATGCAATATACTAAAATATGGGATTAACGAAATTCTTATGTCCGATAAAACTATAAACGTAGAAATAATACAAAAAGGAACCGGACTAAAATAACAGATGCTATCATAAAAATAAAGCTGTTCTAACTTTTCGATGAAAAAAAATGATAACACGCACGATTGTTTCGTTGAAAGAAGAAAAATCTAGGCATGTAGTAAATAATTTTAAACCATTTTATGTATTTATTTTAGCAAAATAAGTTTTCATTGGCATGCAAAATATTTCAATGCTATACCTATGGATAATAATAAGTTAATACAAATGTATAAATAAATGTTCGTAAGAAAAGACTTGGAATAAGGTCTTGTATATTACCATTCAAATATTTCAATATGTAATAAACGATAAAATAGTTAGTATGAATTTTAAGTATAAATGTTTTTTTTTAATAATATTTTTCAAATTATTTACTATAGGGAATAAAAAAAATCATGTCCTCACTTTGTTTGTTTTATAATAGAGACTCGTAATTCTTACGTTTACTATCCTGATATTGTTGGGAGGTCCCAGCGCATGCGCACGACTGTCTACGCGACTTAATTAATTTTTATGAAATAAAATTGATATGACCAATTATTTATTTTGGCTGACCAATTATCAGTAGATCATTCTCTATCAAATAAAGTCGTCATTTTTGGTATTTGTGAGAAATGAGGTGCTAAAATTATTAATTGACCTTGAAAAAGTTTGATGCTTAATAAAAATTTTTCTATCACTGACCAAATAATCAAACCGATTGACCTTTTATGACCATTTTCTGACCTTTCAAATGGTATAATTGGTCAATCAAAATTTTTTATATGAGGTGCTATGATCGCGGAGCCAAATAAAGACATTTTTAAAACCTCTTTTAATTGGCCTAAGATAAAACCACTGTGTTCTTATTAAAAATTTCAATCTTTTTGACTCTACATCGAGTTTTTTAATTGTCATACATTTAAATTTAAAACTTTTAATATAATTTTGTGTATTTATTGTTTTTGTTATAATTATAAATTGAGTTTTATTGCAGGTACACATTAATTTTTAAAATATTTAAAAAAATGTTATTAATTTAAATATTTTGACAGAGAAATATAATCATAGTCACCAAGATAGTGCGGCGTTAACCAGAAAAGTTTGTTTACTGAAACTGACTCTCTTAAAAGATAAACATAAAAATCTTATGGTTAAAACAAAAGTGTAAAACTAATATATCGGTCATTAAAAAAATTGTTAATTACTTTGGTTAAAGAGTCTTTGAAGTCCCAGCGGGAGGCCAATAAATAAGATATTTTTTTCGACCCTAACAGACTCTTACAGCATCTGGTTGTATACACTCACGATTTTACAATCTATTGATTAAATTTAACAAATATATATGTGTTTATTTTTTTTATAAATAAAAAAAATACCAGAAACGTAAAGAATTTTTTTTCTTATTTTAACCATATGTAATACTTAGGCAAAATTTTGTAGTTTACAGACATGACACCAAAATATTCTAAATTACACTTAGAAAAGAACAGCATTCAATACGCATAAAAATACCTCTAGCAACTGAATCTAACACTCAATATAAATAAATTAAAAGATAATAAATATGTAAAACAACTTTATGCACGACCGGGCGGTAAAGTACAGATTAATACATACATTTACCGGGCGTAAAGTGCCACTTTAGCGCCCGTGGACTACTTTAATAATAGTATATTACTTTACGAGTGGAGTAAATTGCATATTACAGCGAGTGTGTTTGGCCCAGGAACCTTAAAACAATTCTGGAGGACATCTAGCTATCACGAAAACGCTGAAAAGGGTACGAGATAGATTTTACTGGCTAAATTGCTTTAACGATGTTAAGGATTGGTGTCGTAAATGCACTATGTGGTGCTCGTGCCTCTTTCGAGCACACAAAGTTTCTTTATTTAAAGATTTATAGTTATATGCAATCGTTGGCGATCATTTGGTCTCTTCCTTTCTTTTTCAGTGATTTAATAATCACTGATTCATTTTCTTTTTGAAAAGCTTTATGAGATTATTCGTATGGATAGCAAAATAATCTCAACCTGTATAGAAAATATGGAAGATCACCGTTGCCAAGACAGTGGATCGTGGTTGATATAAAAAAGGCGAAACAAGTTGTTTGAAAGATGATTATTTTTGATATTTCAACAAAAGTCAGATGTATTTATTTTTGCTGCAGTAATACAAGTTATTATATTTTCATTTTTATTTTTAATTTAATTTTGGTGTAATAACCCTTGCACTAAAATATTGGTGACCCCGAGTTGAACTCAAGCTGAACCCAATCTAAACTCAAGCTGACCCCGAGTTGAACTCAAGCTGAACCCAATCTGAACTCAAGCTGACCCCGAGTTGAACTCAAGCTGAACCCAATCTGAACTCAAGCTGACCCCGAGTTGAACTCAAGCTGAACCCAAGCTGAACTAAAGCAGAATCAGAGCATCACGACCAGAGTTTTTCGACCTGAGCATCCAGACCCAAACGTTTTGAGCTAAGCATACCGAATCGAAATCCTACGGATAATCGCGTGAAGCTTCTCCAAAAAGGATTTGATTAGGTGAGCCATTTGATTTGCCATTTTTTAGAAAGATTGCATATAACCATTTTAATATGACAGAGCCAAATATCTCTGTCACTGAGGGTATTAATTCTTTAGAAAACTTAAAAAATATTAGACTCACAACTTTCTGGTCATCAAAACCAGAACTTTGGTTCAAACAATTAGAAAGTCAATTTTTTATTTATAATGTCAAAGGTGACAAAAGTAAATATCACATTACTGTGGCACATTTACTACCAGAAATTTTTAGCGAGGTTTATGATGTAATTAGTAAACCTCCAGTAAATGATTTATATAATTTTCTAAAAGATACCATTCTGAGTCGGTTAACATTATCAGAGGAAGCTCGTTTAGATAAATTGCTGTCTAGCTCTGAATTAGGTGATAAAAAACCTTCTACATATTACAGAGAACTTTTGCAAATAGCAGGTGATAAAACAATCGATGAAAAATTATTAATTAAATTATGGAGAAGGCGGTTACCGGATGTAATTGAAATTGCTCTAACTTCTTCTAGTCAAAATGATCTCTCATATTTATTAATTCTTGCAGATAAAATTTGGGAAACACTTAGACAAAACTCGAAATCTGTCTTTGAAATTCAAAATTTTTCTAAATCAGACGAAATGTCTAGTTTGAACAAAACAATTACTAACTTTATAGATCATTGTCAAAATATTTTTAAGAACATATTAGATAAACAAACTGAATTTGAAAGAGAAATTTCCTCTCTTAGAAATAATTTTTCAAAAAATAATTTTTCATCAGACGATTACCATAAATGTCAATGTCAAACTTACCGAAACAGATCAAAAAGCCGCGATTTATCAGTAAATTCAAGTAATTATCGGAATAGAAGTCGTGATAAATCAGGCAATTTATGTTATTATCATCAAAATTTTGGAAATAATGCCAAAAAATGTAACGGTCCACCATGTCTTTTATCAGACACTTTCAACAAAATTAATACAAATTCAAAAAACTAAATAGCTCAACCGTTAATAATTGTAAATCTACCAACAGTGTTCCTATGTCAAAACGTCTTTTTGTTTACGATAAAACTAATAAATTAAATTTTCTCGTTGATAGTGGAGCAGACATCAGCTGTCTTCCCTACAATATGTTTAGCCATCATAAAAAAGATAAAAATATATTACTGACTTCCGCTTCAGGCAATACTATTCTAACTTATGGAAAAAAATTTCTGAACGTAAACCTCGGTTTACGCCGAAAATTTCCTTTTCTTTTTACAATTGCAGATATAGCTAAACCCATAATAGGTGCAGATTTCTTATCTAATTTTGGATTGCTACTTGATTTAAAAAAACAAAAATTAATATAACGAAACTTTTATTATTTCCACTGGTAGATCACAAAATTTCAATCAGGAACTCCCAAAACTATTTACGGTTGAAAATCAGTATACAAATTATTTTAAAAAGTATTCTAGCATTTTTTCATCTCCCAATTTTCATTCTGAAGCAAAATATGATGTAAAACATAGTTACCGAAGGGCATTTACCTTATAGTAAGCCAAGAAGGTTAGATCCCCTTAAATATAAAATTGTCAAAAAAGAATTTGAAGACATGGTCGACTTAGGTATTTGCAGGCCATCATCATCTTCAGTGACGTCACCATTGCATATGGTTCCTAAGAAGGACTCTGCAGATTGGCGTCCCTGCGGTGATTATCGTTTTCTTAACAAACAAACAATTCCAGAACGTTATCCATTAACGTTGATTTCTGACATTAATTTAAAAATTTACGGATCTCAAATTTTTTCAAAAATCGACTTAGTAAGAGCGTATCATCAAATACCCGTGGCTGAAGAAGATATTTACTAAACAGCAATTACTACTCCATTTGGTGCGTTCGAATTTCTACGTACTCCTTTTGGATTACGTAATGCTGGTAATACATTTCAAAGATTTATTAATGAAGTCACCAGAGGATTAGATTTTTTGTTCGTTTACCTAGATGACATTTTAATTTTTAGCAAAAATGAACAAGAACATTTACATCATCTAGATATTTTATTTGAAAGGTTAGAAAAATTTGGCGTTAATGTCAAACCATCTAAATGTATTTTTGGAGTTACTAAGGTTAACGTTTTAGGTCATTCTATCACTCCAGAAGGAATTTTGCCATCTGATGAACGAGTTAAAGTTATCTCAGATTACGAAATTCCAAAAACTTGCAAACAATTACAAAGATTTGTAGGAATGGTTAATTTTTATCATAAATTTGTACCTCAATTCGCAAAAATCTTAAGTCCTTTACACGAATTCATTAACTATTTAAATGCAAATAAGATTAAAAATATTGAAAATTGGCCAAAAGAATGCCAAGAATGTTTTGAAAAAGCAAACGAAATGTTAATTAAAGCATCTTTGCTTAATCATCCTAAAGAAGGAGCAAAATTGATCTTAACTACAGACGCTAGCTCAACAGCCATAGGTAGTACTTTAGAGCAAGTTATTCAAGATGTTAGACAACCTTTAGCATATTTCTCTAAAAAATTAACCAAAAGTCAACAAAACTACAGTGTTTTTGACAAAGAACTTTTTGCTATTTATGAGTCCATTAAACATTTTCGTTACATGTTAGAATGCGTAGATTTCCATGTTTTTACAGATCACAAACCTATAGAAAAAGCAATTTTTTCAAAATCAAAAAAATCACCACGTCAATTTAGATATTTCGAATATATTCTACAATTTACTAACAAAATTAAATACGTAGGCAGCAAAAACGTTGAAGTTGCAGATTTTCTTAGCCGAATTGAGCACGATCAAATCGATAATATTAATTTCACTTTACAAGATATATTTAACGAACAAAATTCAGATATAGAATTAACTAGTCTTTTACAAAAACAAAATTCTTCAAACCAAAGAAGAAACAATAAGGTTTTCCTCAAACAAATTAAAGTTGAAACACATAATTTCAAAATTTGGTATGAAACTTCTACTAATAAACAACGTATATATATTTCTCGAAGTTTACGTTACAGTTCTTTTCTTAAAGTACATAACGTAGCTCATTTAGGCATTAAAGCCACAATCAAAGCAATTAAAAACATATACTTCTGGCCTCATATGAATAAAAACATTAATCTTTGGACGAAATCATGTATTCAGTGCCAAAAATCAAAAATTCTCAAACACACCAAATCTAGTCTAGGAGATTTTAACGTCCCTGAAGGTAGATTTCAACATATTCACATTGACTTAGTAGGTCCATTGAAGCCTTCAAAAGGTTGCACTTGCGTACTCACAGTCATTGATAGAGTTACTAGGTGGATAGAAGTTTACCCACTTCGGAATATTGAATCAGAAAATATTATTAGAACTCTACTAAATCAATATATTCCACGTTTCGGAATACCTCATAAAATTACACACGATCAAGGTACTCAATTCGAATCAAGTTTATTCAAAGAATTCAGTAAACAATTTGGTTTTCAAAGTTTACACACCACACCTTATCATCCACAAGGGAACGGCATGATTGAAAGAGTTCATCGGACTCTTAAATCAGCTCTTGTGTCAAAACTAACTTCAAATTCTTGGAAAGATGAATTGCCTTTGATTCTTTTAGGTTTGCGATCTGCAATCAAAGAGGACTTACAATGTTTACCCACAGAACTTGTTTATGGACAAACGCTACGTATTCCTGGTGAATTCTTTAATACTTCTAAAGAAAATGTAGATATTTATCCTATTTTAATTAAACTTCGTGAAAGACATGGTTCAGCAAAAACATTTGTTCATCCAGAGTTAAAAAATTCAGAATTCGTTTTCTTAAAAGTTCCGGGTATTAAACCAAGCCTCACAGCACCGTACGACGGTCCTTTCAAAGTGGTTTCTAGAAGTGAAAACGTTTTTAAAATTTTGAAAGGTAATAATCGCGAAATAAGTGTTAACATTGACATGACTAAACCAGCTTTTTTATTAAATGAGCAAATTGATAGCACCCAGGTGCCAACCAAGAAAAAGAAAGTCACTTTTTCTATTAATTATTTAAATAGTTTTTAGTTCAGTTTTTAGTTATTTTTTAATCATAATTTTCATTGATTTATATATATATATATATATCAATTTAATTTTTTTTAAGGAGGGAGTATTTGTGGTGCTCGTGCCTCTTTCGAGTACACAAAGTTTCTTTATTTAAAGATTTTTAGTTATATGCAATCGTTGGCGATCATTTGGTCTCTTCCTTTCTTTTTTAGTGATTTAATAATCTTTGATTAAGATTCATTTTCTTTTTGAAAAGCTTTATGAGGTTATTCGTATGGATAGCAAAATAATCTCAACCTGTATAGAAAATATGGAAGATCACCGTTGCCAAGACAGTGGATCGTGGTTGATATAAAAAAGGCGAAACAAGTTGTTTGAAACATGATTATTTTTGATATTTCAACAAAAGTCAGATGTATTTATTTTTGCTGCAGTAATAAAAGTTATTATATTTTCATTTTTATTTTTATTGTAATTTTGGTGTAATGACCCTTGCACTAAACACTAAATGTGCTGCCAATAATGGTCCGCATCTAAAATCGAAGGCGGAAATGCAGTAATACCTGGTCGGAAGTCTTTTTAAAAGAATTGCGGTAGATATTTTGGGACCACTTCCACAGAGCGATGTATGAAATAAGTACAACTTATGGATAATGGAAAGTTGAAGATTTAGTCTGGCTCTATAACCCTCGACGGCCTCGAGGCAATTGTCCCAAATTACAGACGAACTGGGAAGGTCCATACACCATTAGGAAAAAGATTAACGATTTCATTTATCGGATCGTGAAAATTTTCAGAGGGAAACCTTTGGTGTACAATCATGATCGGTTGGCGCCTTACCAGGAAAATCACAGTAAAGGTGTGCAGCAGCTTCAAGATGATGGGTTGGCTGGATCAAAGTGTTTGTGGGATCCCGATTTAGGAAATAACATTCCGGGAGGAATGAATATAAGTAGGGGCAGTGTAACGGGATAACTCAATAAGAAAAGGACCTTTACTTTATAGACTGATCTTAGGTTATATATTCTGGTAATCAAATGTTAATTTCAATATTGTTTTGGATAGATTGGAATAAATTTAAATTTCTCACCTACTCCAGTTATATTCTCATTTTTTGAGTTTGTCATTCTTCTAGACAACCCATTCCATATTTAAAGAGTCATAAAAGTTTTTTTGATTCAAATGATAGAAGTTACGGTAAAAATGCTTAAAAAAACAGGGAGGAAAATAATCAAATTAATTACAGTAGAAATATTTAGACCACTTTTTAGCTTATACATTAAAAATGCAATGTTTTTTGTTATTCTTACTTTATTTGCCTTCTCTCGCGTCACTCGTCATTTATATTGTAAAGAGAATATTTTTGTTTCATTGTAAAACCTTTCGTAAAAATTGACGACTGGAAAGCGAACGCAAATTTTTGAATACAAACATTTTGCTTTCTATTGTTCATGCTTTGTTTGTATATTTAGAAGTTTGTATATTTAGAGAAGCAACTCTGGAGATTTACTGCGATCGAGAGAAATAATGTTTAAAAAAATTTTTAGTTGTGGTCTAAATTTATTATGTTTAATATATATGCGCGGTATTTTAAGCTGTAATTTAAGATATAAATAACTCTGATCGTTTATGTGTTTATAAGGTAACCAGATCTATAGAATCCTAACGACAAAACCATGAATTTTTTGATACAGACTTAAAGTTTTCTTTGACACTTATTCAACTGCTCAAAAACTCAGGATAGAGACGCGCGAAGTACTCATAGTACGCTTTCAAAATTATTGTATAAGTAATAGTTTTTGTGTGGTAAATTATACTCTGTTTAACTTTGAACTTTTCCAGATTTAAGTATTTATAATTCGTTCGTAATAACAATCTATTCAAAATAGAATAATAAGTCATTTGAATGACTTAGTAGCATGTAGGTCACTCTTCCATTAAAGAAAATCTTCTCTATTTATTTAGCAACTAGTGCTAACTACTTAAGGTCTGCCTAAACTAACACAAGAAGTATAGCTAAAAACTAAAACTAGAATTAAAGTACGTCTGGCTTGCTTAAGT
The DNA here is from genome assembly GCA_964028335.1 of Altica lythri. Taxonomy (NCBI): domain Eukaryota; kingdom Metazoa; phylum Arthropoda; class Insecta; order Coleoptera; family Chrysomelidae; genus Altica; species Altica lythri. The sequence goes on along the minus strand of OZ034804.1, from coordinate 32,587,156 downwards.
GGTAAATCTGACTGGTAAGTCGTCAGCTTCAAACCGTTTTAGTCTAAGTGGTTCGTCGTTGTTTTCGAATAGCCGTTTCGGGAGCAAATTAGGTTGGTATTTGACACTGTGACTTGTTATCGTATACTTGACTCAAGGCACTTGAAGATCTTTTTCTATCGGGGCAGATTTCACATACCATGGGGCGTTCACTATGGATCTTAACACTTTATTCTGGAATCGTTGGCGGATGGCGAGGTTGGAGTTGCTAGCGGAGCCCCATAACTGGATATCGTATGACCATATTGGTTTTAGAATAGCTGTGTAAATAAGTAGTTTGTTGTTTACTTTTAACTTAGAGTTTCTACCAATGAACCAGTACATTTGTCTATATTTAATGCCAAGTTGTTTTCTTCTGGTGAATAGAAGTAGGACAGAGAGAAAAAATTAAAACTACATTATATTTTTCTAGCACCTCTCTTCTGTTCTGTATAAAGTTACTGCAATTACAATACTTCTTTTGCGAAACCGACACCAGAACAATCAGAAAAAAAGATCACATGTAGTTTTAATCGTGTCTCTCTGTTTTGCATGTCTCGCAGTAGTACTTTTACAGGATGTTTTCAAATAGTATATGCTAATGAAAATATAATTATTATTTTTCCTTAATAATTGTTAAGCACGTCTTTCTTTCTTTCTTTCTCTAAATTCATGGATCATGAGTATTATACAGAAACAGTTAGAATCTATAGCCAATGTTTATTATTTTTCAGTACGAGTTTTTTTTACATTTTAAGTTTAGAGTAAAAAGGTTGTAAATAGCTTTAAAGCAATAAATTAATTTCATAATATTAACACTGCTTTTTATTCGTCTAAACCAATTCTTAAAACAAATTCTCCACACGTTGAAGGACATGGTCGGTATGGCATGTTTAAAAGGTATCGGCTGTAACTGACTATTAACACTAGAGTCTTAAAGTACAATTAAAACCCGATCTTAAATGTTACTGCCATAAATATGTAAGCTACATTAATGGTTCAGTAGTAGGGCACGGCCAAATCAGCGACTTTGTCGCCGCCACACAAATTTTTAAGAGCCTGGCCAAACCAAACGGCGCGACGTATTATATTATCCACACAACACTCTTTTATTTTAATTATTCAGTTTGATAATGGACGTAAACTAAGGCGTACTGTTGGGAATAGCAGATTTTTTTAATAACCACGTACCTTCTTCATTTTTTTTCTCGTTCGTATTCTCATTAAAATCTGGAAGAACTTTATCGGCTACTTCTAACCATAAATTCATTTTTACATCCCTGTTTGAATAGTCACTAACTTGTAAATCATACAATGCAGGACGTAGTTCTATTTCAGAAATAAATAGTTCTGTGTCAAACATCTTTACTTCTTGAAATATAATTGAATACTGTTGAAATTTAACCTGGATTTATGCAAGTTGCAGCAAACGGATGTTTGCACTAGGCACACGGAATTCCGAATCTGAATTCCTGATCCGGAAACCGAATCAGCAAACCGAGCGTTTGCGCCCAGACTTAAAATATAATTGAATACTGTTGAAATTTAACCTGAATTTATGCAAGTCGCTGACGCTAATCTGGCCACTTTCAGAAGTGTGCGCGTCGCGCGTCTTACGGTTTAAGCAGAATAAGCTCAGCTTGACTCACAGTCCGCTTCGCGCGGGTCGGTTTTTATGGATTCTCAGTTTTTAATATTCTGTTGAAGTAAACGGATATTGCAGAATGAATAATGCTATAGTTGCGTTTTTGATCGAAGAAATTGAGAACGATGAAGAAGACTTATTGTTGCTGACAATGAAAGAGCCCAATAGAAAAGTTGATGATTTATTTTCCTGTCGCAAATCCGAAGGAACGTATGCAGTTACAGTAGAAAGACGACTTTTTGGGAATGAAATAAAATTTCGAGAATATTTTAGACTTTCTAGGGAATTGTTTGAGATTGTTCTAAACTTCATAAAAGAAGATATTGTTAAAAAACCTTGTAACAGATATAGTCATCCAATCACACCAGAAGAAAAGCTGTGCATCAAAAATATGTAGTAATATGTCTTTAACAACTTAATTTTTGTGTTTTAGTGTAATTGATCACTCTTTACTAGCCACCACTTCGATATAATTTGCTTCAGCTTATGTCGACGTCTGCGTCCAAACCCAACCAAATTGATCTCAGCGCACAACTCAAACTCACACTGCTTTGTTAAACTCATCCGTTCAACTAGACAGACTCTTACAAACCGCATGCATAAGACACCTGATGTTAAATTAAAGCGCACGTGAGCTCTGCTCAACTTACTGTCGGCCGTAAGCCGCGCATTGTTCTTAGAAACCGTAGCTTAAAACGCTAGATATGGCCATGTCCGTGTAGTTACATGGGTTGCGTAGCTGCGGCAAAGACGCGGCGTTTGTGTGGCGGCGACAAAGTTGCTGATTTGGCCGTGCCCGTAGATACCTATAATAAATCTGTAGAAGACTCTGTGCGCTATCCGGTCTCACGCAAAAACTTCTGGATGATTTTGATAAAACCTTTTCTGTTGTATAGCTATTAGTCCTCAGCATCATATAATTTAAAATGAGTAAAAAAAATTATTCATTATGATAACACCGTAGAAGAATCTCTCTGTTGTTCAGCTTTCACTACTGAGTGTTTTTTAATAAACTTTTCTTATAGTCTAGCTATTGATACTAATATAGTTTAAAATTTATTATTAAAAAAAATTACAAAAATTAAAAATTAAAAAAATGTAAATAAAAAAAAAACAATAAGAAACCGATAAAAACAAAATTACCAAATAAATAAAAAAAAATAAAACCTGGAAAGAAACGACTAAATATGATATAATTAATAAAACAGAGAGTAAACATTAAGAACAATGTAAAAAAACGAAATAAAAAAAAACATTGTTTATTAGACAGTACGAAGTTTGTCGGCTCAGCTAGTACAACATATATTCAAATACTTTGGTAAACTAAATTTTTTTTACATCTAAGTATACATATAATGAAACTGTATCGGGATCATAGTTCAGGAGAAATAGCAGTTCAAATGGTCAAATAAATAAATGTTTTCTTACAGCAAACTAATGGCACAATTTAGTCAAATACATCATAACTAAATAAAAAAAATATTCCGAACCAAAATCGTCTATTAGGGGGTATAGGAGGGGTGGTTTTTAGGGGTGAAAATGGTTTTTTGCGATTTGTGACAAAAGAATGCATCCTATTGAAAAAAGTCAAATGAAAAAGTTGTTGAAAATAAAAAAATCTACAACTTATGTAATAATCATTTTTGCCCTAACCTCAAAAACTTCCAATAAAAATCCAAAAAACCGTTTTTTTGGTTTTTAATTTTTTTCTTTTACAAAAATGGTTCGATTGAGCTGAAAGTTTAGTCAAATATACTTTGTGCTATTCTAAAAATACTGTATTTTTTTCATTAGGAAATATTCAGCCGTTATAATAAAATTTCACTCAAAAAAAAAATTATAATTTTTAATCATCATTTTGAAACATTTTTTTTTATCAAAAAAGGTTCTCTGACGGCTCATTTTTTTCCTTTTTTTGTCTATTTTAAAGAAATGAAATAAAACCTATGTAGTTTAATTGAAAAAACTGAAGAAAAATGGAAAATAAACAAATTATTGACATTTTTCGATTTTGTGATGATACCAGACATTAATGAATTAGAAAATCACACCGTCGTTCCATATTTACAAGAAAAATTTTTATCAAACGACAATAATAAAAACAAACTCATTAAAATATTGATGGAAGAACTTGGAAAATTTGGATTCACTTGCAAGCAAGCTGTAGAAGATGCCGATGCGCTCATTTTAATCGCCGCAGAAGATAAAACAATTATTGTTATCGGCCAAGATATAGATCTGCTCGTACTGCTAAATCAACTTAATGAAAAGAATTTAGATATACTTTTCCAGAAGCCCTTAACTGGTAATACACCAAATTTTATTCATCAAACAGCTATGAAGATGAATCAAAGCGTAAATATGTTGCTTTCCCTGTTTTACTGGCTGTGATACAACATCAGGTTGTACTGGAAAAGGCAAAAAACAGCAGTACGAGCATTATTAAATTATAAAGATTTTGCTGTCATGTCTGATAGTTTTTATGACAAAAATTCGAGCAAAACGTTAATTGCACAAAATGGATGCAAGCTGATGGCATCACTGTATAACAAAAAGAAAAACGATGTAACGTTACATGATTTACGATATCAAAGTTATAAAACAGCTACAATAAAATCAAATTTCAAATTAGAAAAATTGCCACCAACAGCTGCAGCAGCAGAACAGCATTGTTACAGAGTTTATTACTGGCTCCAAACATGGCTAGGTAATGAACTCACTGCAACGGAATGGGGTTGGAAAATATCCGACGATATTATGAAGCCATGTATGACCACCGAAAAATTAATACCGGATAATCTTTTAAAAGCAATTTTTTGCAGTTGTGAAAAAGGCTGCCTTTCTGCCAAGTGTAGTTGTAGGAAACATGGGCTACGATGCACAGATTTATGTTTTAATTGTAACAAGTTGGGCAACTGTACTAATTTAGAAGCTTAGCCAGTTATAATCGACGATTGCGACTCAGAAGAAGTAGAAGAACGTCACACTGCTCATGAAGATAATGAAGATGAAGAAATCGATGAAGAAACTGTCCGTTCACCTGAAATTGGATCTGATGAAGAAGAATCATCAAACTCCGCAACAAGAGCAAGGTTTGAAATCATTTGAACATGATTTTCAGCATTTAATTAAAAAAGTAATTATAAGATGGAAAATTTTTTTTTTGGTTGTTACTTATATTTTTAAGTTCACTGAAAAAAAAATGTACCTACATAAAATATTCAATAAAAAAACTTTTGGAAATAAATAATGGTTTCTTGATTCAATTTTAATAAGAATTGTAAAAAATATTGTAAAGAAATAAAAAAAATGGCGAAAAATACAAATTAAGAAAAAAAAAATTTACTAGGACTTGAATTCTGTTTTTTGATTTATTTAAAAATTTCCACGTAATTGTTAAATATGCATGATTTATTATTATTTTGATTAATGCTTACAAATAGCACTGGTATAAAAAAAATTATAATTTAAATAAATAATAACAATTTTTCCACGTAAATAATACAAAGTATAATGAAAAATGTCAATAATTTGTTTATTTTCAATTTTTCTTCAGTTTTTTCAATTAAACTACATATTTTTTATTTCATTTCTTCAAACTAGACAAAAAAAAGGAAAAAAATGAGCCGTCAAAGAACCTTTTTTGATAAAAAAAAATGTTTCAAAATGGGGATTGAAAATTATCAATTTTTTTTTTATTGAAATTTTATTATAACGGCTAAATATTTCTTTATGAAAAAAATACAGTATTTTTAGAATAGCACAAAGTATATTTGATCAAACTTTCAGCTCAATCGAACCATTTTTGTAAAAGAAAAAAATTAAAAACCAAAAAAACAGTTTTTTGGATTTTTATTGGAAATTTTTGAGGTTAGGGCAAAAATGATTACTACATAAGTTGTAGATTTTTTTATTTCCAACAAGTTTTTCATTTGACTTTTTTCAATAGGATGCATTCTTTTGTCACAAATCGCAAAAAAACATTTTCACCCCTAAAAACCACCCCTCCTATACCCCCTAATAGACGATTTTGGTTCGGAATGTTTTTTCTTATTTAGTTATGATGTCTTTGACTAAATTGTGCCATTAGTTCGCTGTAAGAAAACATTTATTTTTTCAATCAGGTAACACGACTACGTACAGTTTTAAGAATACAAAAAAATGAAAACAAAGTTAATTTTAATGATACCTAAGATAACATAAAATAATATAATTAAGTGAGTACAAAATAGATATTACCTGTGTAAATGTTCATCAAGTGAAGAAAAAAAAAACTATTAACTTTAATGCTTTATATATTCAGTGGAGCAGCAGCAAAACCAGTAAAATTTACAAGATAAACAAGGTCAGATGAAATTTGAATCAGGTCGTAAACTCACTAGCTATCAAGTTTGAGTCTCAAAGAGAAATTTTCTTAGCTTAAATTTGAATTTATTAAAATTAAAAAGTCTAAATTCATCCTGAAGAGAGTTGAGTAAACTTATTGCATTATAAGCAAAAGATCTATTAAACAAGGCAGTACGAAAGCGTGGTATTGTATATTTTGTCTTGCATCTAATATTTACGGAATGCGTGGAGCGTCGCGTCTTAAAAATGTTACGTAAAATATTAAAATTACGGTTATGATGATTCAAGAGTTTATATGTAAAATTACCTAAATGATGTTTCCACCTGTTTTCCATATTAAGCCACCTTAAGTCGGTTATTTTTTGAGAAATGTGATCATGTTTTTTGAGGTCAAAAATTAAACGCGCACAGGCATTTTGCATTACCTGAATCATGTTTTTGTGGAACGCGTCAAGGCAAGGAAAATATATAAAATTACAGTAGTTGAAAATTGAAAGAACAAGTGATTCCGTTAATGTCTTTCTAAGTTTAAAATTCAAGTAATGTCTATTTGCAAAAAGAATTTTTAACCTGGAAAATGCTCTGCGCCTTAACATTTCGGCATGCTCAGAAAAACGCAATTGAGTATCAATAATAACACCAAGATTCCGAGCCTGATCTACAAATTCCAACTTATTGTTGTTAATATAAATATTCATATTTGACTTAACCAGTTTAACCCCACTTTTATTTCCAAAAACCATTAATTTTGACTTTTTAGAATTTAAATTGAGATTATGTTCATATGAAAGGTCGCTTAATAGTTTCAGATCCTCATTCAGAGACTGACTGGCTTCTGGAAGCGCAGAAGTGTCAAAAGGGATATACAACTGAGTGTCATCAGCATATGCCATAACCTGACACTTCTTCAAAGATGTCAGAATATCAGACGTATAAATAATAAATAGCAAGGGCCCCAATATAGATCCTTGTGGTACACCTGATAAAATTGCAAGTTTTTCTGAGCATTTCTGTTTATAACGAATTTTTTGGTATCTCCCAGATAAATAGGAGTTCATTAAAGAATTTGATGCTTCAGAAAATCCAAAATATTTAAGTTTGGATATCAACAACTTATGGTTGATCGTATCAAACGCCTTTGAATAATCAAGCAGCGCAAGTACAGTGATGCTGCCATGATCTGTATTTACAAAAATGTCATTTGTTACTTTAGCAAGTGCTGTAGACCTAAATTTTGTTAGAATTGTGACCTCCACAATTATATAAGTAGGAGTATTGGTGTGTCTACTGATTAAATCCGGATTATCACTAGCATCTACAAATCTTAAGTTTTACATTACATACACAGTTTTAAATAAAAATCAAGAACTGAATTTACAATAATTTTTCCTATTCTAGTAAAACTATTTGGATGATAGATCGTATAGAAATTGTTTTAAGTGCGCAAAACGTAAATATTCTCTCATCGTGCTTTATATCTTCACACATCCTAGTTGTTCTTCAATAATTCTAGCATGCATAGTTTTTGTAATCGTATTCGAAAGTTTTGGTTTTGTATTCTTTATCTTCTTTCTTCATTTTATGATCTTCATTGTTCCTTTTCTGGATCTGGAAATTTGGGGAGGGGCGAGATAGTGCTTAGCCAGCACTAAGGCCACATATGACCCTTTGTGCATCCTCCCGTATTGTAGGGATATCCTCACCTCAGGCTGTCACCAGGCCTAGTGATTTAAAATAGGTGATGAGGCTCCCGCTCAACACGGATCTTCTGATTTCAGAAAAAGCAGAGCAGTCATACATAATGGGTTCTACTGTTTCATCTTCTTGTTTGCAGCCTCTGCATAGCGGCGATGCTGTTAATTTCATCCTAAAGAGATGTTGTCGCAATTGGCAGTGACCCGTCAAGATTCACACAGCTGTTCAGAGATTTTGTCTGGTCAATGCCTTAAATTTTTTTGCTGTTTTCTCGCCAGGATGAGGTAAAAACTCTCTGGCCAGTCTACAGTTCGTAGTTTTATCCCAGTACTGCATAAATTTTTGGTGAGAGTGCTGTTTGATAAGGTCCACGACTGCGGACAATGTTAGCTTGGTAGATGGGCGAGGGCTAACATATTTGTAGCCCGCAGCCTTCCTTGCTAAATTGTTCGCAATGCGGTTGCCTTTAGAGTTCCCATGTCCTTTCATCCAGCTGAAAGTGACCACGTTATTCTGGCTGGCCTCAGTTAGAGATTGGTGACATTCTAGTACTAAACTTGAAGTGAAACGTGGTCTATTCAAGGTCAGTAGTGCTTGTCGGCAGTCTGTGTATATATTTATATTCCTGCCTGTAATGTTCCTATTGATTAATTTTTTTTGCAGCTATGGTTACGCCTGTGAGTTCTGACTGAACCACACTTGACAAGCCATCCATAGCCCATTTTATTTTTAGGTTTAAGGATCTAGAGTAAATTCCACATCCCACACCTTGCTTTGTTTTTGATCCATCCGTATGTCTTTGATCCATCCGTATTCATTGTTTCTTATTTTATATTATTTTGTATAATCAAATCGTTCCTCTTATTCCCCATATTAATTCCTGTTATTTCCATTGTATCTGTATTTTATACCTGTTCTAAACTTTTCTTCATTACATGTTTAATACATCTTTCACCTGGTCTAGTTCAATGTTAACAGTTTATTCATTAAAGATATTTTTTATACCATTTTTAAGTTTTGTTTTATCATTATTAATACCTAATTAATTTTCTTCTATATTTTCTTTCACAATTTTCTTCAAATTTTCCGTATCTGCTTTTCTATTTTTTCTTGATGTATTATAAAATTATTTATATGTTTTTTTTTCTTTTATATTTGCTTTCAAAATCCTTTTCCAATTTGCTTTTGTTTTTCTTGATATTTGTTTATAATTTTTGACTGAATTTGTTAAATTTCTAAAATTTTTCTTAATAACTTTTATAACTTATTTCGTTAGTTATTTTTTCTTGTTTTTATATATTTTTTTATAATTTTTAGTAAATTTTGTTTATATTTTTATATTAAAATAAAATTTTAAATTTTTACCCAATTTCATTCCTGCCATGTCAGTTGTTGTCCGTCTAATTTCCGCTTCTTAGTTGTTAGATTATTACTTCCTGAAAACACCTTCCAATCAATAAAATATTAAATCCGGGAGTTTGGATTTTGCACCTTAAAGAAATCTATTACTATGAGAAACAAAAAGTTACTCTTTCAATCCCTGAATACAAAATATAAATTCTTTCTTTCTTCTGTCAGTCTCCTCTTTTCTACTTGCTGTACCGTTCTCTCTGCGATTTTATTTGTTTAATCTGGTCTTTCCCTCTATTTGCCTCTGTAGTACTCTGTACTAGTCTGGGTTCAATTTCTTTTTTTTTTAATATATATTTTTTATTTTTAATTAATATACCTACTTACTTTATATTTAAATCAAATTTAATTTTATACTATATATATATATATATATATATATATATATATATATATATATATATATACATATATCTGTAATATTTTATTTTTCCGATCTTGTTTGCCCCTATCTTTATATCATATTTTTTTCTTCTATTTCTTAATATAATACCTATCCTAGATTTTCATTATTTTTCTTTTAACATATTCTTTCTTTTTAAATAGTTTATATTAAGTGTCTTAATATTGCTTTAGCATAAATAATAATCTTTTTAATTATCTTGTTTAAATTCAGTTTAGAAAATTGTCTCCATCTCGGAAAATTAGGTCTAATAAACTCCTCTTCATATTTACCATACTTATCAGTTTATTTTAATTTCATATTATTATATGCTCGTTTTATTTCATAACTCTATGTTTATATTTATATATTTTTTTAATTTATAAACAAAAGTTTTTAATTAAACACAGAATAGTAGCAGATCAAAAAGAAACCAAGTTTAGAAGCTAGAGGATGAGAAAGTAGAAAAAATAAATTGATAAAATAAATAATTTAAATACTTTTAACAACTCGACAATTCTTAATACCGAAGAAGATGATATTTCCATTAATAACACTGTAATTTTATACAATTAAAAAAAAAATACTAAACAAAACAAAAAAAATTCTTCATTGTTAACTCATCCAGTACTGGATGAGTATATTTTATACGTAGGTACACTTTAATAAATTTTCTGTAACCAATAAACACTAAAAATTAAACATGAAAATTGTAAAACAATTTTTTATTAATAACCAAACACATACAAATTCGCTGGAAACCGTCTACAAATTTAATATAGGTGCTGGAACTGTCAGATTTATAACCACACAACTACAAGCAGGGATTAGAAGATATATGAATAAAGTTTTCGAAATCATTCACTAACATATGAATTAAGTTTTAGTACATTAAATGGATACGATCTAAATGTTATGCAATAAATTTACTAAACTGAATTAGAGTTAACCGTTGGCAATTATAAGCCCAGAAAGTTTTATTTGTGTTCAGTACTAACTATCAATGCAAACTGTTTTTAAGATAATATAGTTAGTTTATAAAACGAGTCTTTTATGTAAAAAATGTTGACTACAGTTTCTGTTTTTTTATATTTATCAGAAATCCCAATTCTTAAATATGTTAACCAAACAGGAAATTATATGCGTGCACAATGCACATTTAACAACATATTTATTTCTATACTAGTTGCTTAGATAGACTCGTTCTGTCACAAGAATCGAGTTCATAAATATGGACCATAGATAACGTAGTTTTAATTAGGCCCTCAATTTTATAATAGACTATCTGTTCCGGTGGACTTTGTACCGCATAACATTGTCGTTCCTTTTTTCCATTTTTCATTTTTTTTAAATTTTTACCATTTTGCTCTATTTTGTTTTCAATGATTTTTTTATATTAAATATTTTATATAAGATATCCACTGCACCACCGTACGGTGCGGTGGCTTTATAGTACTTAATTTAGTAAGAAATTCTCGTTTAAATATATGAGATAAGAACTGCGCCACTTTACGGTGGCGTCCTAGTTATTTTAAAATTGTAATATCTTCTAAGATGTTTATTGAAATTAAGTGATGTCAAAGACAATTTTGTTCACAATTAAATACTCTTAATCAACAACACATTTATTTGGATAAAGATTAATATTATTACGTTGATACAACTCTTAACAAATAATGCATTAATTTCGACCATAAAACGGTTCTAGTGAGTTAATCTTAAAAGATAGACATATACTGTCGCGGACATTTTTTTAGATCATTTCAAGAGGAATAATTCTTTCATACATATATTTTTGGTATTTTGAACCGTTTTCGCAGCGTACGCAATGAAAGCCCTTAAGGATCATTAATTTTCCCTGTTTTTTCACATTTTTCATTACTTTTTCGCTCCTAATAATTGCATCGTAATGTTATATAGCCTAAATCCTTTCCTCAATGAATGGTCTATTCAACACAAAAATAATTTTTTAATTCAAACCAGTAGTTCCTGAGATTAGCGCGTTCAAACAAACAAACTCTTAATATTAGTATAGATATGTTCTTAGTTTTTCGTTCAGTACTTTTCAAGTCTATTGCGCATAAGGGGACGGACAAAAAAATAGTCAATAATTCTGAAAATTATAATTTTAAAATCTATCGAAAACATATTAACTTACAGTTGATTTTTTAGTTTATACTATTTAAAGCTAAAATGGTGTATATACGTCTGGTTAAGTAGAATAGCATTTATTTGCTAGACTTCGCCAGGTTTACACCTAATATGTTTTTTTTTCATGGTGACTCTTATAATGTTTATATGTTAATTAAATAAAGGCCTTATTTATTTATTTATTTATTTATTTATTTATTTATTTATTTATTTATTTATTTATTTATTTATTTATTTATTTATTTATTTATTTATTTATTTATTTATTTATTTATTTATTTATTTATTTAAATATGTTTTTATTAAAATCTATTATTGTCTAGTGTTCCAAAACTTATTTATTTAACAATGTTAAAATTAATTAGTTATCTGTTTGTAGTTTAAAAATACATATGATTTATTCTCTTCTAAAATTTTTACAAACTAAAAATGTGTAAGAAATGCCCTCTGTAAATATATAGAAAAACGAAAAACGAAAAGGAATGAAGGTACAAAGAAACAATATGCTTAGAGAAAGGATGAATAAAATGTTTAGGAAGTTCAAAGATATTAGCAAAAAATTAAAAATATAAAAAGAGAACCAGCCACAGAGGTATGCAAGCATAAAAGTTATTGTCAAATATGTGAACTGGTAATGTACAGTTTCGTCTCTTTTACGTACTTCTTGGGAACTGTAACTCTAAGTAACTTGTATTTCTTGTTTGTTTAAAACTTTTATTTTTTTCTTTAAACCGATTTATGAATGGTTTTAATAAAGTTAGATTAAAAACGGCTATTTCTGAAAAAATAGATAGAGTCCCAATCTATACAACGTCGAAAATTTGTGTCTCGAGAGGTAGAGTAAAATCACAAATCAGAGGTACCATTCCAATATCGTCCACTATTCTAGCCTTTTATTTAAATTAAAACGAATACTGGTGTGTTATAATTCGTAATATGTATTCGTGATATGATATTATCAATGATATTGACACAGTATTATTAAAAAAATTGGGCAATTTTTTTGTTAAAATAGATACAAGTGTATTATGCGACTAATCATAAGCTAACGTAAACGTAATATCAATAAAAGTAATTGATATAAGTATATTTATTTAGAAAATATTCGATACATTAACTATCGATATGGACGCCCAGCTGTTCCCCAAATTAGCGATCCTGTTTTATCCAGCGCTCATTTTCACGTGAATAGAGTCAGACACCCAAGCTTAAGCAAAAGAAACAAATTGGGTTTTCTGACAATCTTGTCATTATGGAGAAAGGGTACGCTGATTGAAAAAATCACTAAGTATAGATCGTAGAAAAAATAATCGTGAAAAATGAGAAAAATGGTAAAATTACATAAAACTGAGGTATACCAGAAAAGTTTCAATGGAAGAAGGCTGCTATGTATTTATATTTTTAAGTTTTATCGACTTTTAAGTTTATTACAGTGATTTTCTCACTCAAACCAACACTTTTTAAGTGTATGCCAAGTTTTAAAATATATCATTAATGTTTTCTCCAGTTTTATTATTTAGTAGTTTAAAATAGCAGCAAAGTAATTTATTAAATAATCGCACTTTGTATTAAAGAAATTGCCGCAAAAACTTTCATCAATTATTTATTGTTAGGTAAACACTTTTCTAAAAGTGAACTGAATTAATACTTATAAATAAAATTTAAGCACCTGTCTATGTTTTACAAGTGCTAGTAGTTATTCACATTTTTTGAAATCTGTCTGTCTGTATTGTGACTCTGCTACCCCACACTTGTTATTCTTACATAAAAAACTGTGGTTAAATTACTTGTTACCCTTAATTTATGGCGTCGTGATTCGTCTAGTAATCCAAGTTGTATTGTTGTGGTCCCACATTCTTATTTAGAGTTTGGTATAGAAATTGTGAAATAAAAGAGTTAAATTCAACCAATTATTTATTCATTACCTATATTTATAATTCTCCCTTTATAAATTTTTATTATGAAATTTAAACCTATACAGGAGGAGCTTATTTTGATATCACTTCCTTCCTCAGAACCATACAATAAAGATCGTTTCTGACTAAACTCATTTTGAGTTATACCTAATTTATCTTTGATTACTTTTTGTCGGGAATATCTTTAGGTACATTTCGTTTCACCTTTATTAAATGACATATGTATTTTCTCATTACCTTTTTGTTATTTATATAGTTAAGTAGATACCTGATAATTTTTGTTATATTATTCAACGTAATACCTTTATAATAGCGAAAATGGGCTAAATCAAGTGGCCTATTCCGGTCAGAGGACGCGAGAATGCATGGGATTCTTTAGCGAATTCTTACATGCACTTTCAAGGTTCTCCATATATTGTTACCTCTTTGGGTTAACTGGAGTATAGGTGTAAGACTCTGTCGAACACATGCCACAGAATTCTTCCACAACACCATTATCACGGTAGTGTGTATGTGTGTATTCTGAGAGTGGAATTGCATGGAAAGTACCAATTTAAATGATATAACTTTTGTTTTTAATTACTGCTTAGGTAAAGTGTGTACCTCATACTCGCTGTCTAAAAAGTATTATTGTATTTCATTTATGACTGTCGGTCAACTCTTAACAAATCAAAGCGTCCCTCCACTTAAACATCTGTTGAGCCTTCGGACAGTGCCGCAAATAGAATTGAATAGAAGTAAATAGAAACGGTGATTACCGCAATAATTTAGAGGAAGCAAAGTGGTTTCCTTTTAAAGCACCCTATTTACAATACCTAACTGAATAATAAAGAAATAAAATTTAAAATAGATTAATTTGAAAGCAAAATTACTGAAATAAAGAAAAAATAAAATAAAATGAATGTTATTTATAAAAGTATTTTATCATAAAGTCTCGCAATAGCACAATATATGTTTAACTGTTGTCGCCTTCTTGCCACATAATTTGCAGCTATAGTCTCTATTTAATAGTAGGTGTCCCTTTGAGAATCCTGTAATCAACTTATGTCTTGATCTAACAAAAATGTTTATCAGATTTTCTTGCAGCGTCTAAAAGCCTTTTCTTGTCCTTTTCTTTATAATAATGTAAAGAGGAGAATTAAATCTTGGTAATTTTCATTGTGTTATAACATTCTTTTTTTGTCTTTTAAAACAGAGGTTCTAACAAACTAATGATTTTTTTAAACTGTTCTTTATTTTTTATTGTTTATTATTTATGGTATTACATTTTAGATTACCAAAGTATACAAACAAGAATATATTAAATGACATTAAAGAGAAATTGAAAAAATGTCGTACTCGACCTTTATTCATATCTTAAAAAGCAGAGAAAATGTAGGTACAAAGTTATCATGTGGAGAACACTCTTGCAAAAAGGACCTCGGGCCACAATAGCTTATATTTTGTCCGTCTACTGAGTTCACCTCAGATTATGGTCTTTATTACACTATACAACATTGTTACCGAATTGCTGGCAAGAATATGGCAATAAATTATAAATTATTTGCTACGTAGAATCCTCGTACAATTGGTGAAATCGTAACTAGTTATTACCAACTGTGACATTTTTTTTAGGAAAAAATGAACTAAGACAGAAACGCGAAGTATAACATAAAACAGTCGAGCACATAATCTGTGACTGTTGTATAGCTTTTCTAAAACCCATAAATCCATGTTTGAGCTTTCCACAGATATGTGGAGCTTTCTTGGTATTGTTGTTACATCTTTAATGCAGATAGACTTAAAAAAGACAAGAGTCTGGGAGGTTGTTTCTTCTAAAGATCTATATTTTATATCAAATGTCAAGTAAAATTAAAATTATGATTATTATTTTGCAATTTTATTTCTTGTTATGTAAATTTTAAGTTTATTTTTAGTAAATTTAATGGGAAACGCCACTTTCTATCTTATAAAATTATGCAATAAACATAAACCTTTAATAGCCTGTAGTGGTAATTAAACTTTGTAATATTTAACCAAATGTTCCACTTTATTTAACTTAAACGCCCCCAACAATATGTTGATGTGGTTCTTACTACGAAGCGTTGAATTCCGTCCAGAGTTGTAGGAATAGGACTTATCAAACTATAATTATGTGCAAATGCGTAGAAACTTTTTGATATTATGATACGAAAGTTCTGTGCTAATTCGTGTAATTTGTGGTTGGCAAACGTTTTTACTAACCTATAAATAAAGGAATATTTATGTTAATGAGTGTTTATAATAATAATTTGACTTTTCAGAGCTGTGGTTGAAGTTGACTATGATAATAACTATTCATGTATTTGAATACATATTCATTTAGGTAAATAATACTACAACACAAGCATTGTATTATATATAATACTAGTTTTAATTTTGGTTTTAAATAAGTTTAATTTGTTTTATTCATTTTTTGTTCCGTTTGGTTGAAGTTAAATCTGTGACATATAGGGTGGTAAGTCTGTGGGAGATAGCCATACAGCACCTTTGTTCCAGCCCGAAAAATTTCTTTATAAAAAATAGCTTTTACCTAATAAAAGCGCTTAATTTGCACTTTTTAAAAACGTATTTTTCATAATTTGCACTCACACTTTTTTTTTATAAACTTGATTAGAAATTTGCATTACTTAAACCAGATGCAAAAGCTTATATCTCACTCCCTAAAATGTATTTCGATACGAGCCTTTTACCAAAAATTTGCAAAGGTAATTTCTAATTTGCACCATAGTAAAATTTGCGAAAAATTGTAAAAATAATTATAAAAATTAATAAAACTAAACTACTCAAAACGAAAATGGAGCCACTACGTCATAATCTTATATTCCACGTAGTTTGTAATTGAACGACAATATTATTTTACAATTACAATTTTTAGACTCTAACCTTACTCGTACAGCTCTAAACAACTTTTTTTTGCATTGGTATCCTCAGAAAAAAATGCAAACATTTTAATGTTAAGAACTCCGTATTAGTGCATATTAAATTTGCTCCTGTTTTTATTATAGTTTAAATTTTACAGTGAAAACATGAATATTGATGTGCTTGGTAGAAGAATACGTCTAAATAAAATTGACATCACTAGGGCGGTAACGTTAATTCGGAAGGTTATTCCAGAAGAAATGTGAGTCAGGCCGCTATAAACAGAGCATGGACTTGGTATTTAATTTATGGCATTATCAGAAGAAGGCCCTATTCTCAACGTCAAAAGGCCAAAACAGCTCGAGAAGACCATTCATTAAGTATGTGGGCGATTATGGAACGAACCAATACTGCATGAGCGCTTCAAAATCAGTTAACAGCCACAACGGGGACCAGAATTTCTGATCAAACAGTAAGCAATGGACTTCATCAGTCTCAGTTGCGTGCTAGGAGACCGGTTAGAGTGCCTTCTTTAACAGCAGAGTATCAAAGAGCTCTACGAATTTTTACCGAAGCAAATCGTCATTGGCCAATACCACAATGGAGTACTGTTTTGTTCAGGGATGAATTCAGATTCTGTTTACATCACAACGATGGACGAGTTTGGGTATGGCGACAAACAGGTGAGCGGTATTTGGACTAAGCTGTGCAAGAAACTGTTCGGTTTGGAGGAGGGTCTATTATGGTATATGTTTAAATGGGCGCACCGACTTAGTGGTAATTCGAAACAGTTCCCTAACGGCATTACGTTATATGAAAGAAATTTTAATACCACACGTGATTCCTTTTGCGGATAATATAGGAGCAGATTTAATTTTACAGCACAATAATGCTAGGTCACACGTGGCTAGGATAGTAAGAACTTTTTTCTGTGAGATACATTGGAACGATGTTTATTGGAGCGGCAGCCTATACAAACCATCCACCAACTTCAACAACTTCTTAATTAAGAATGGGAACAACTACCCCAGGAGTTGATCAGAAACTTGATTGATAGTTTGCCCAGTCGTTCTGCTAAAGTTATCAGAGCCAGAGGAGTTCATACTTACTACTAAAAATTGTTTTCAGATACTGCCTTATTTAAAGATCAAAAAAATAAAATCATTATTTATTGACTTACTGTAATTTGATATCTTTATTCCTAAATATAGTCTAGTCAACAAGTTTAAAAACGTGTAAAATATAAATAAAGCTCCTAAAAATATGTGCCATAGATTATTCGATTCGGAATGAGTCTAGAAAAATGTTTTTTAAGGATATATTAGCACATAAAAAATTGCGTATTTAGTTTTTCGTTAATAACTTTTAAAATAATGATATTTAAGAAATTTTGAAATAACGTCCTGAAAGAGGAGGAAATTTCCAATAAAAAAGTCCCAACTGCCGGAACTCTATCTCCATTATTTATAATTTTAATTTGACGTTGAAAATAGTGCTCCGCTCGGCTTTTACAGCATTCGCGCGCTGCCGCTAAACGGGGTTTATAAGATAAAATATTTTTTTTTATGACATAAAATGTGATTTTAAAAATTTGAAAAAATTCCAGTATTTTCTTAACACTTGAAAGAATCTAATTCAGTTGGAAAAATCATTTTGTCACTATTTTTCAATAAGTTATTCAATTGTTAACAAACAAATTTTTTCCTTATCTCTGTTGGCATAAACAATGGGATAAAAGTTATAAATAATTGGCCTAAAAATTTGAAACTTCGTGGAGCCCTTTTCATATGTATACTTTACAAGATCCTGCTATATCGGCAGATCCTGAAATAGAACCCAAAAATACGTCTGTAAAGCTAGAAAGGTCAAGTCGGCAGAATCACTCGTTTTATATCTCAAAATTAAGTGCTCTTTTAGTGCTAATTTAGTACTGATACCGGATATTTGGTGCTGTGATAGGGGGACTAAAAATGAGAACACTGCTTACTTTTTATTAAGCTAGCAGTGTACCATTCGTGACCGCGCTATGATACAGTTGGAGCGAGAGGCACATCAGCTAATAATTAAGTGCTCAATTAGTGCTAATTTAGTGCTGATAACGGATATTTGGTTCTGTGATAGGGGGACTAAAAATGAGAACACTGCTAACTTTTCATTAAGCTAGCAGTGTACCATTCGTGACCGCCCTATGATACAGTTGGAGCGAGAGGCACATCAGCTAATAATTAAGTGCTTAATTAGTGCTACATGCACAAGCAAACAGATTTTTCAAAAAAAAAAAATTTTTAGTTTTTAAGTATAGATAACTGCTGATATAACGATACGAGCAATCATAGAGCTGAAAGATGACTTTAAAATCGGTATTGGTAAAATTGAAAAGAGTTAATAATTAGTACTCAATTAATGCTACCGGTAAACTCAGAAAAATTTAAAAAAAATCATTTTTCAACTGCCCGCTAAGAAGTTTTCAAAAATCGAAAAGTTATGGGTATTATTCTGTATTGCAAATATCGAGTTTTCATCAGATCTCAACGTTATAAGGTAGGAAACTACCTTGACTCTTCTCGCGATGTAGCCGCTGTGTGTGTGAGTTAAAGCTAATGGAATTAAAAGACGTCACTATTTAGTGCTGCCAGTACAGCAAAAGATTTTTGAAAAATAATTTTTTTTTTTTTGCAAATCAACTATCTACTGCTAATATAACGACGCCAGCAGTCTTGAGAGCTAAAAGAAGACTCTAAAACGGAAACTAATGGAATTACAAGACGTCACCATTTAGTGCTTAATTAGTGCTGCCAGTACAGCAAAAGATTTTTGAAAAATATTTTTTTTTTATTTTTTTTTTCAAATCAGCTTCTGCTAATATAACGACGCCAGCAGTCTTGAGAGCTAGAAGAAATCTCTAAAACGGAAACTAATAGATTTAAAAGGCGTCACCATTTAGTGCCAGTACAGGAAAAGATTTTTGAAAAAGCTTATGAAATTTTACAATATGTTTAGAATATTCTTTTAAATTTTCAAGTCGATCGGCGTAAAAGTGTAGGAGAGAAAGCTTAGGAAATTTTGTTCTCAAGCTGAATTAAACGTAAACTAAAAACACTAAACACGTTTTTTGAAACAATGTTTTCAAAATTGGTTGACAAAATTTTAGCGAAATTTATTAAATGTGTTCGAGATACTATTGATAAGGACTCGAATAAAGGTTTTTTTTATTACAACTATTTTTACAATATCAAAGTTTAGTGCAAGTTTTAGAGAAGTTTGAGGTTTTTTTTAAACTACCAAAAATTCAAATTATAATTTTTTTTTCTTCGCCGAATTTCTTATTTGAGGATTCAACTGAAAGATAAGATTCAATTTGATTTCTTCTGTCATGAGTTATGCTGCCAACACGCTAACATTTTTTTAGAAGGGTCACTGGAAATGACTTCGCAATGACTAAGTTATTAACATTTGTCAAAAACTCAACGCATTAAAAATCTCTGACATAATACCCCAAGGTAACAGAAGGACAGAATATTCCTGACATAAAATCCCAAAAAAGTAATTGGAACCATAAGATAATTCTTAGGATAGTGACTATTTCCCAATTCTAATCAGTTATTTATACGGTCAAATGGTACAATAATCTACATAATTAAAAGTAGTATTATTGGTATTGTATAACTTAAATGTTAACAAAAAATTTGTCCTTGAACGAAAACTGTCAATAAAATTTATTGACTTGAGTCTTGTGATTTGGAATAATTTGTTTAATTTTCTACGTGCAAAACAAACCATTTTAAAGAATAATTTTTATTTTATTTAAATTTTTAAATTTTTAAATATTTTCTCGAAAATGTCATTCAATAAAAAAAATGTAAAATTTTTTTTTTGAGTATTCTACTTCTGATTAACTTTAGAAAAAGAAAAATTAGAAAAACGGTTGACCATACAGGACCCTGCAACTTCCCGCTAATTGCATACCTCGGCGGCCTAGACGCTTAAAATTGCACTTCTGATGTTTTTGAGCTCTTCGAGTTCAAACATACAATTTCTGTATTATTTTGAGCTCTCCGAGCTCAAATAAATAGCTTTCATATGCATCAATTTCATGAGTTCCCATTTTAGAGTCTCCTTCTAGCTTTTAAGACTGCTGACGTCGTTATATTAGCAGTAGTTGATTTGAAAAAAAAAATACAATTAATTGAGCACTAAATAGTGACGTCTTTTAATTCCATTAGTTTCCGTTTTAGAGTCTTCGTCTAGTTCTCAAGACTGCTGGCGTCGTTATATTGCTTTGAAAAAAAAAATAAAAAAAAAAATTTTTTTAGGACACACACACACAGACAGCGGCTACATCGCGAGAAGAGTCAAGGTAGTTTCCTGTGACCTTATAACGTTGAGATCTGATGAAAACTCGATATTTGCAATACAGAATAATAACCATAACTTTTCGATTTTTGAAAACTTCGATTTTCTTAGTGGGCAGTTGAAAAATGATTTTTTTTTAATTTTTCTGGGTTTACCGGTAGCATTAATTGAGCACTAATTATTAACTCTTTTCAATTTCACCAATACCGATTTTAAAGTCATCTTTCAGCTCTATGATTGCTCGTATCGTTATATCAGCAGTTATCTATACTTAAAAACGGATTTTTTTTCCAAAAATCTGTTTGCTTGTACAGGCAGCACTAATTGAGCACTTAATTATTAGCTGATGTGCCTCTCGCTCCAACTGTATCATAGCGCGGTCACGAATGGTACACTGCTAGCTTAATGAAAAGTTAGCAGTGTTCTCATTTTTAGTCCCCCTATCACAGCACCCAATATCTGTTATCAGCACTAAATAAGCACTAAATGAGCACTAAATTTTGAGAAATAATACGAGTGATTCTGCTGGCTTGACCTTTCTAGCTTTACAGACGTCCCAAAAATGTGGTTAGATTTTTTTGTCTGTCTTTCTGTATGTTTGTGCGCGCATCAAATGAAAACTACTGATCCGATTCAAATGCGGTTTTCACAGATGTATTTGTCTTCTTTCAACTTAAAAATATAAGTATATAAGTATAAAAATTTCTCTCCCATTCCTTATATAGCGTTGGGGTAAGAAATTTTTATACAACAATCACACGCCACGCGAACGACGTTGCGAGTACAACTAGTAGTAAATATTCTTAATATAAAATACTTAACTGAATATTTATACTTACGTGACAGAAATATAAAATAATCTGTTAAACAAAATGTGATACGTCACTATGATACTTAAGCGGGATTTACATTACGAAACTAGTGGCTTGAAATTAGTTTGATAAAACTAATTTCACCAGTAATTTCACGTGTAAACGTTCAGTTTTACAATGCATGCATTACTTTTGTGACACTGGAGTAGTTTCGTGCTATGCGCATATTTTTAGTGAAACTGAAACAAATGTCATGCAACTAATTTCATGATGTTAAATGCGACGCGAAACTAGTGTCGCGACAGCGCCTGTGCAGAGTTAAACGTGTGGTGCAGCTCAGGTATTGACAGGGCCATTATCTACGCAATACTGATGATTTCATGACACTAAATTTTCAACGAAACACTAGTTTCGTAATGTAAATCCCGCTTAAGACATTAGCTCAGACTATTTTTTGTATATCTATCTACTTAATATTTAAACGGTATTCAAAGGACTTGTAATAGTTATGACATGTATAATAACTAATAACATGTGGTAAATATTTCATCTTTGTTTTTACCGACCAATATACTTTATATGTTTTTCTGTCTGTCTTCTACTCATGCCATTACATATGTAATGATTTTGTCGATTTAATCCTATACAAATTTTCACCGCCAGGTGCACTAATAAAAGTACCTATAACTTTAAAAATATGTAAAAAACCTTATTTCTTTTCATAAGTGTAAATTTTTTTTAATGAGACCTCATTCTATCTAAAGGTAAAAAATTTCAATGGAAACCTATGGTTTTTATGGACGCGGTATCTAGTACTGGGAGAGGAGAAACCGGCTGCTCCAAGTTATGCGAAGTGGCCCATGTCAAGGCTATTAAGTCTCATTAAGAAGGCAGGGCTGAACAAGGTGCTCTAATCCTATTCTTCAGATAATGGGTGGTCACAATAGATCTGCAGAGATCGCAGCGATACAGACCCACAGCCAACCCAATTAACATCTAATTTAATCTATGGTTTTTATCTTTTTTAAAGTTTAGTTTGATTAATCTCTTGCATTCTAACGTCAAAATTGTAAGTATTGCAGAGTCATTTACTTTAACTCCGATATGGCCATATCCCTCGGTCAAATAAGGAAAAATAGCCATACGCGATCCTATAAAGATGATATTATTATAGCTTTTACTTTATATTTTTAATTAATTCTTTCACTATTCGATTGCAGATGCCAAATGTCTACAAGTTACGGAGTGCGGTAATTGGACATAAAAATCACTTAATTCTGTTAAAAATAAGGAAATGACATCTACACTGCTTATAAAATTTAAAGTAAAAAAAGTAAATAAGGCTAAGAAGATTATGGTAGCTAGAAAGTTAAAGGCTGTTCAAAAGATTTTAGAACGCATTAACGACGAAGAAGAACCAATACTGTTAGATTCAGATATTGATACCAAAAATGAACAAGTCAACTATGCTGCGTCGATTAAGACTTACTATGGAACTTTTTGAAGTTATACTTCTATTCGCGCGCCCGGCGTTAGTAATTTGTATGGAGTTAAATCGGCAAAATCAGTATATTACGTTAAATGTGTACTGGCGTGAGTAAGAGAGAGACTGAAACACATATAGTTATATTGACGGTAAAAACCAAAATATTTACCACATTGTTCTTAGTCATAACTATAAGTGCTTTAAATACCGTTTAAACATTCAGTACATTGAAAAGAGATAGATATACAAAAAACAGTCTCAGCTAATGTTTTAGTATCATAGTGACGTTTCACATTGTGTTATACAGATTATATTATGATTCTGTTACGTAAGTATACATTATAGTATTTTATATTAATAATAATATTCCGTAATGAGTTTAGTATTTTTTAGGATTTATGGAGGCTGGAATATTAAAACGAATTAATATCTATTACTCGTTTAATTTCACTTTATTTTATTTAACCCGCAAGAGAAAAATTATCTTTATTTATAGAACTCACTGTCACGACTTACATCTTAAAACTAATTTTTAAGATATATTTATATATCTTCTCTTAAGTGAGGGCTTGGTTTCTTTCCCATGCTTCTCTAATATTTAGCATTAATTCTTTTAATACAAACAAACAGTTTTTCTTACTTAGACAAGAGGGTTGCTTATGGATTAGGTTATCGTTGTATAAAAAAAACATTAAATACCACATTCGAAAATCCCAAACTATGACATTACATAAACATAACAAAATAATATTCATTTAATTACATCGTAGATAAATTTTGAACTTATACTTATAGGCGTCATTTAGATAATTAAAATAATATTTCATTATTTAATTTCAACAGTATTGTAGTCTATATATGGTACCGTCACATGGTTGCAGTATAGGTTGGTTATATTATATCCTGCACTATGCTTTTGGGGTTGTTGGCTACAGAAACAGTTTTTAAGAAATTTATTTCAGTTAAATTTTTTGAATATTTAAATGTACTTATTGTATTCTTTTAATATTTTCACAAAATTATTATAAATATTCTTTTATTCATCGCATCATATATGCATAAAGGTTATTCCTTCGGGAATTTTCTACTGCAAGGGGTCGACAAATACTTGACTTCTTCTTAAAGTTTCGCTATTTAATGCTAGTTTTTATATCACTCTCTTTCTTTGATCTATCTCTCCCTCACTTTGTTGCCAACCTATGCGCTATTCAAAATATTATGTAAAGTCGAAATATCTTTTTTTACTTGGGTTTAAAGAGCTGAAAGATCTCTTCTGGTTGAAGAGCGGCTTCGGTTGTCTTAGTCCTTCTAGATCATTCCAGTACTTGAATTTTTTGTTATCCACTTTTTTCCTTAACTTTTCTAAGACTACTGCTGATTTCACAACATAGTTCTGGTCCCAAATATGGGGTTTTGTTTCTTTCTATTCCTATGTGTCCTGGAACCCACAAAGGGTAACAGTGTTATTTTGTCCTAGTTCATATAGTTTGCCTAGGCATTTCCAGACCATTTTTAAACTAATTGTGTTTGAGTCCACTGCTTTGATGGATATTTAACTATCTGACAAGATGACTATCTTTTGCCAGTGATATTAAATTCCACACATCTTTTAATGGGGCGGAATTCCGCTTGAAAAATGCTTTGATATGTACCCAGCCTTGCTGAGGTTCGGCTCTGTCTTCCGTATATCATTTTCTGGCATTTTGGTTTAGCCCCAATATGGTGTCTTTGTTCCATTTAAATTTATTACCCAGTTTTGTGGTAAATATTCTCACAAAGTTGAATTTTTTGGCATGTCATCTTGGAACGTTTTTGAAATTTGATAAAATTAAATTGATCGAGGTTTTTGCTTAATAATTCTTTCTTTAATCATTCTGTATATTGTTTTTTTCTTACATTTTTTACTTAAATGTGTAGCGGCCTGAGATTTAGAGTTACTTCCATTCCAACAGTAGGGCATGTTCCCATCGTTCCCATAATGCATGCACACTGCACAGGCTAGTCTCTGAATTTTCAAGGGGTTTGTTCTCGGAGTAGCCAGATTAGCTCCTGTGTCCCAAGCTACTGCCCCATCAGTAATGGTTGGTCTCACTATTACTGTGTTACTCCATTACAATGTCCTCGGGTTACAACCCCAATTTTTTCCCTTAATGTATCTACACACCATTAGGGCCTTTGTAGCTTTGTGGATTATTTCGTTTGGGATAAAGGTCATTCTGGTCCTCATCCATACTTTTTGTATATATCCCAGTTCATTTAAAATCACATACAATAGTTTTGTAGTTGTAGGAGTATTAAAGGGTTATTTATATATTCAGCAAGAAATTAATATTAGATAGAGCAAAGAATTGCATTTGCATTAGAATTAATTTGTATATGTAATAGAGCTTTTAATGTTTGTTTTTTTAAATATGTCAAACTAAATTCGTTAGGCTATATTTAAATTTGGTAATTTATATTGATTATTTGTGAAAAGATAAATTTTCAAAGTTGGACTTAATGTACTGTCACTGATAGCCTTTTAATAAAGCAAGATTTTCCAAGTGGAAGATCGAGAAGAGCAAACTTGCTGTCATTCATCATTTATCGAGGTAAAGCACGTTTGTGTGAAAATAAAAATTCGGCTGGTTTGTGTTGCATAACAGATTAGATAAATATGGCTTGAAATGTTTGACAACTTGACAATTCGAATTCTTTTATATATTTAACAGTAACGTCCTGATGATAATCCACTTACCTAATGTTTTGTTTTTCTACACAAACTTTATAAAAATACTTTGTTCTTAAATATTGTTAATCTAAAGCTACATTAGATAATACAATCTAAATTTTGAAAACACTTATAATTAACGTCGTAGACATAACAGTTCCTATAATATGTGACTAATTTTTAAAATTACTGAAAATTATAAACCTGTTGCAGTTTATACCTAATAAACTCATAAACAAGAAAAACAAAGCAGTTGATTTTTTAAACAAACGTACGTTAAATTTGATTACTTTGTAATATTTTAGTATTTTAATATCTTTATTACAAACAAAACCATATATATTGTTTAACTTTAATGCGAAAAAAGCGTATTACTAGGAGAATTCCAAAGCAGCGTATAAAATATTAACGAACTGAATATTATACATTTTTGAAGTAAAACTTCTTTAGCGACACTAGAAGTAAAAAAGTTATTCTAACGGACGTGACGTCATTCTAATAACAGAAACCGGAAACAAAACCTAATACTGACACGATTTTGCATGGGCGCCGGCAGCAGGGTGCAAGAGGGTGCGCTTGCACCCCCCTGCTATGAAAGAAAATACCTGAATTTACCAGAAAATTATATATTTTTTTAATTTTTTTATTAAATTATTGTTTGAATAAAAACTAAAGGCGTCGCGGTTGCTGTCCAAATCATTCTACATTCTATATATATATATTAGATCATAATAGTGTGTAGATGCAGATGCACCCCCTGAAAATAATCCTGGCGGCGCTCATGCGATTTTGCCTCCTATATGAAATAAAATTAAATCTGTAATTGTATGAATTGACAGCTGATCATCTTGTCAATCGAAATACATTGTATAAATAGTTTTTTGTGTATAAAGTGTTTGTATTAAATATGAATAAACAATGTGGATTTATTAATGAAGAAAGTGATGAAAAAATATTGATTGAAAATGAGTGAATAGGTAGGTACTCTATATGCATAAATTTTATTTTTGGTGTGTAATTACACTATTTATACCTAATTATTTATACCTATTATTTATACCTAGCTATTTTCGTTTTATAGACTTAAAGAGCTAAAAAGAAAAATAAATTGTGAACGTCAAAGGGGATATTATAAGCGCCAGAAAGATTTGAAGAAAAATGACAAAAATGATAAAATGACGAGACAGCCACATTCATTATGAATTGATTAAGTAAGTTTATATACATACATACATATTATGATAGTAAATAATTGTTTATACGGAATCTTTACGTTGAGTAAAAAAGCATGTTGCACGTTTTTGTTCATAAAATAATAATATTCAAAATATTTTAACACTTTCTTATACTTATTTTAGGTTTGGTTAGGTAGCCATAAAGGCCATAAAACCACTAGTCAAGATGGCTGACCTTTGACCACCAATAACAGATCCTTCGTAGACGTGAAGGAAACAAACTTAACTCAGGATTTTAAATTTTATGGAATATGCTATAAAATGCTACAAAATGAAATGGTTATCTAACTATCGAAGGCTCTTGTGTTGTGATGTATTACAATAAGGTAGATACAGCTACAAAATCACACATTCTAAACGTAATGTGTGTATATTTTTAATATTGTTTACCTATTATTGAAGCAAAACTTCTTTAGGCACGACTAGGGGTAGATTCTAACGGAAGATTCTGATGGAAGTAACTGTATAATTTCAGCTATGGGAGGAGTTTAAATTTCCGAAATTTATTTATGAAATTTTCAAACGGTTTCAAATACATTAATGGTATTTATAGACTAAAATCTATGTTTCACATTTTAGTTATCATAAACCTATTATTTCATATATAAAAAAAATAATGATAACTTTCAAATTCCTATTTCTAATGAATAATATAAATATAACATCTCATTTTTTTTGTAAAGTATATAGGCAATAAATATGATTGAATTGTAATTAAATATTTATTTTCCGATACGTACGTCAACAAGTTTTACTTCAATCGCGCGTAAAGGTTACACGCACACTCTTTTTTTTTTTGTGAAAGATTATTGTTACTAATCATTAACGATTAACCTACAATTTTTATCTGTAAATCTTAAATTTATGTACTTATCTAAAATGTCATCAGTAGTTCATCTTAGTTTTCTTTCTCCAAATATAATCACTATTTGGTGTGATTTTGAACTAAATCGGTTTTAAAACTAGCACTTGCACTTTCACACAAGCTCTAATCGCTTCTTTTTCTTCAGCCTTCTATGTACATTTGAATTGTCAAAAAGCTGCAGGGCTTCATCATTAACGTGGGAGTGGAGTCTACCCTCAAGTTTCTCTGCGAACCTCTTGATCTCTTCCTGGATTGTCGGCATCTGTAGGTCGCGGTAAAGATCGTCGTTACGGAAGAACCATGGAGTATCAACAATGCATCGCAGGACTTTGTTTTGAAATCACTGGATTACATCTATGTTACTTTATGCTGCACACCCCAGAGCTGTATGCCATATATCAATTCTGGTTTCAGAATCTGCTTGTAAATCATGAGCTTATTGTACGTTAACAGGTTAGATTTTATTCCAAGCAACCAATACATTTTTTAATATGCAGCTCTGCTCGTTACTTTTTTATGTGTTCTTTCCATCTGAGTCGCACATATAGATTCATTCCTAGATATTTGGCTGAATTGTGATATGGAATAATATTATCAGTTAGAATTATTTGTGCGTGTTGGCTTTGAAGGTAAGTGAAGTGACCATGAACCGCCTTAGATTCATTTATTTGTGTCTTCCACTTTTTGGTCCATATGTTTTTTTTATTAGAAAATATTGGAAGTGTTTCTGTAGTTTCTGTATTAATTATACCAACTGCTAAACTAGCTGTGTCGGCCGCGAAAGTGCGGCTACTTTCACATCAGACTGCTGGGGTATGTCACCTGTATATGACAGGTAGAGCACGGGTCCTAGCACACTGCCCTGTTGGACTTTAGTTTTAATTTCCTTTATATCTGAATATACATCTTCCTGTTTTACTTTAAACCTTCATCCCATTAGATAAGACTGGATAAGGTCAACATACTGTTTGGGGAGTATTTTTCTTATTTTATTGATCAAGCCGGCATGCCATACCTTGTCGAACGCCTGAGCTTTATCAAGAAATATCGCTGAAAAAGTCAGTTTTTCTTCATATACCCTCTCGATAAAATCATTTATCCGATGAATCTGGTCTATTGTGGAGTGGCTATTTCTAAAACCAAACTGATGTGATGGAATCAGTTTTTTGTCTTTCTATTAATGGCTTTAGTCTTTTTAGAAGCAGTTTCTCAAAAAGTTTGGACATTATTGTCAGTAGTGATATGGGCCTATAAGACGGGACCACATTTGGGGGCTTTCCTGGTTTAGGAATAAGAATTACTTCCGCCATCTTTCAGACATCCGGTACATATTTTAACCTAAATGCTGCGTTTATAATATAGGTCATTTTAACTATAGATTTTTTTGGAAGTTTCTTCAGTATTTCACTAGTAATAAGGTTAAACCCTCTGGCTTTTTTCGGACTGATGTTTGCTCGAATTATGTCTGCCACTTCCTTAATCGTGACCGGTGCGATTTTTTTTGGGTTGTATTTGGATCATGCTCATCTTCGAGTTGGTCGTGGTCTTCTTCCAGTTGGAATGTTTTTTCAAGATGATCGGTGAAAGTATCAGTTTTTTGCTGATTGTCTCTTGCCCATCCATTATCTAATTTACTTATGGGTGGATAATTTTGATATAGACTGTTCTTTGTAGGTCTTAATCTCCATTCTTAGTCTTTAAGTAGCCCTATTTAATCTATTTTTGTCGCCTGGACATCTTGTCATCTGCTATTTCTTTCTCAGTTTTCTTTTTTTTTTCGTAACAAGTTCTCTTATTTATATAAATCATTTCTGTTTTATTCTGTTGGATTCAATTGCTACGACCCGAGAGTTATCAAAATCCATATTATGCCCCGTATCAATTACGTGTTCAGCGAATGAACAAGATCTTTTTAACAGACGACAGTAGTTGTTGTGCGAAATACAAAGTACGGCTCGTCTGTCCAAAATAAGATCTGTTATACACAATTCCCGTAACACGGTACACAACATTAGACTTCTCTATGTCACTAGATTTACTCCTGGTCCTAAAGAATAAAAGTTCGATTGATTTAATCAATTGCTGTAACAAAAAAAATAAATAAACAAAAATACAATTTTCTTACCTTCTCTTTTTCTTTTCAGTAATCTTTCTGTTCCTCTGTATCAACCAACTCCTTCTTTACTGCTGTTCTATACCTGTCTTCTTTGGACCAAGTCAAATTACTTTTTTGTGTTTTTCTTTTTTAGTTATTTAAAAATTCTTCTTACTATATATTTCATTTTAAATTAATTCTTGATATTTCTTCTATTGTTAATTAAATTTTATATTTTTTTTATTTATTTATTTATTTTGTTTATTTTATTTTATTTATTTTGAATTATCATTCTTGACAACGAATACTTATCTCAAAACAACCAAACAAGGACTACATTCCCATAATTCAACTAACAGAACGTGTCCCCATAGAAAAATCCATATTGGGTTAACAGCAATACTTAACGTAAATAAAACTCTTAAAAGTTTCTTCCCAAGCTTTCGAAATATAGTTATATCATTTTCAAGATCTCTGTGATGTTATAACGCTATTATGTTTACAGAAATTAACATTAATAAGTAAATATTACTTATTAAATTAGAAAATTCAAAATGATGATATTCAAAATCGTTTTTTAATTTAACACGCTTTTATTAACTTCACCTGTTTGTATGTATGTTTGTTTGTAACTCTCCACTCCGCGGCTGCTGCCTCGGATGAGTACGGGACTCATCGTTATTTTTAGTCACTACCTCCCCGTGCCGGGAGTGGGTAATTTGTGCGCCTGCTGAAAATTTTTGAAAACAATACGTTTAATTATAAACGATATGAATGAAATTGTCTTAGAATTAATCTAACAATTCTTTAGATTTCACAATAGTAATTTTTTTTCCAAATTCTGAAAACAATACGTTTAATTATAAACAATATGAATGAAATTGTCTTAGAATTAATCTAACAATTCTTTAGATTTCACAACAATATTTTTTTTTTCCAAGTGATTGAAACAATATGTTTAATCATCAACAATATGAATACAATAAATATAATTTGAGAAATAAAAAAAACACGCTTTCAAAGCGTTTCCAACTAAATAAACGAATAATGATTGAGTGAGGGTCTTGTAATCGTCACAGCAAATTAACGAATCTATTGAAATAAAATAAATTGGACTAAAAAGTAAAAAATAAATATAGTTTAAAAAACTTAAAAACACGGTTTTATAGCATATGAAACTAACAAGTAAAAAAATAAATGTAATTAAGGAAAACTAAAAGGCATGTTTCTGAAAAACATCGAACTAAAAAGTTAAAAATAATTTTCAAAATAAAATTAAAGCAAAAATAAATGAAAAATACTAGTATTATTGTGAAAAAAGCGTGGGCGCTGCATACCATATTTTTCGAATGTCAAGCGCCCTATGCAGCGCCCACGCTTTTTTCACAATAATACTAGTATTTTTCATTTATTTTTGTTTTAATTTTATTTTGAAAATTATTTTTAACTTTTGAGTTCGATGTTTTTCAGAAACATGCTTTTTAGTTTTCCTTAATTACATTTATTTTTTTACTTGTTAGTTTCATATGCTATAAAAGCGTGTTTTTTAGTTTTTTTAAACTATATTTATTTCTCTCAATATTCCGATTTATGAGATATATTTAATATCTTTAATTACACAAATTTTAAAACAAACCCTAGCTGAAAATATCTGTTAGATACAGAACTATCGAGTGATAAAAGAGTATTCGAAAAGGTAATTTAATTACGAAAGGTAATACCCTGAATGTAAAAATAGATACAGTACAGCTTTCCAAATAACTAACTTCTCTTTGGTGCGAATTTTAATATAATCTCTTTGTTGACCAACATCAAAGATAAAACCTAAAAAATGCATGGAGAAATGTTACCATGCGGTTTATAAGAATTTAGTTACTCGAATTTACTATAGAAATCACAGCGACATCTGTTGGATATTAAACCCCGAATAAATACTGTGGATCGAAAATTGCTTTTGGAGTTCGTAAACGTGTTGAGGAAACGACCTTTTGTATTTTCTAAAGAATCATTTCAATTCCACACATTCAAGTGCTAAAAGCGTAAAGTTAGTAAACCAATAAAAACTATTGTCTCGATTTTATTAAAGCTCGTATATGAGATATTTGCAAATATAATCGAAACAGTAGGCATAACCTCTATATATATATATATATATATATATATATATATATATATATATATATATATATATATAATTTGAAATTTATTTTATTTCTTTTTCAAGGAATCAACAAATAAACAAAATGGAATATAAAGGAAAACAGAAAAAATATAAATGTATATTATTAAACTTACTACGTTGAGATTAATATAAAACAGAAAACCAGCAAAATATAGGAAAGATTATTCATAAAAGAATTCTTGACAATCTTATGATTTAAAAATTTTTTTATTGACATTAAATATTATTTCCAGTGTAGGACAAATAAATTTAAATACAGGAAGAAAAAAAAATATATATGTAATAAATAAAATGAAAGTAAAATATAAAAATGAAAATTATTTTTTATCTATATAATTGATTTTTAGAAAGTTTTTTATATTTTCGCCGTGTTCTGTGTCTCTATGTCATTCCGTGGAATTTGTAATCGAATTTAAACCTTTTTCCCGACTACCTAAAGCTCTGAAATTTTCAGGATAGCTAAGAACTGGATGACAATGCATGTTTCAAGTGTATTTAGGCATATACATAGATTTCGACATTTATACCGAATTGATATTAAACATGATCTAAGTTGTGTATAGATAATATTATTTTAAAAGTTATTAAATAAATCGTTAGTAGCGTAGTTGGTTAAGCGGCGGATCAGTCCACTTGTGACAGTTCTGTTATGTTATCATAATGGGATCGATTACGCGGCAGAGAAGTTTTTTTTCTTTTTTTTTTTGTATTATTTTAACTGGTAATAAAATAAACTGTTTTAGAAAGTTTTTAGATACAACTACCCTTGATTTTGTTAACAAGGAAACAATCTTCTCTATGATCAATCACAGCGTTGTATGACTTAATATTTTTACAATGTCAGGGATGCTGTGCATTGTTGAGATGACACAAAATATGTAAAAAACTTTCTATTATAAAAAGTTCTTTTTGTAAATTGTGCTTATTTAATTTATTATCGAAAGTTGGGATGTAATTATAAATGCTACTAAGAGTACTAATTTCAGATTTTTTGTTTAAATTATCTTTACGAACTGTATCTAAATTTATTTGTCCTACACTGGAAATAATATTTAATGTCAATAAAAAAAAATTTAAATCATAAGATTGTCAAGAAGAATTCTTGTATGAATAATCTTTCCTATATTTTGCTGGTTTTCTGTTTTATATTAATCTCAACGTAGTAAGTTTAATAATATACATTTATATTTTTTCTGTTTTCCATTATATTCCCTTTTGTTTATTTGTAGATTCCTTGCAAAAGAAATAAAATAAATTTCGAAAGCTTGGATATTATATAAGAGTTTTTCTTAATACCTAAGTGACTGCAATCCCCAATAAATTTCAAATTATTTATAATATTTCATCAGTCAAGATATATCATTTTTATATATATAGAGTGAAGGGTAGTCTTGACTGACTAGTTAAAGAAAAACTGTTGTATGATCTTGAGGATCCAGAGGACCTGTAAATAAAACATGGGACAAAATCGTGAAGATTTGAAAAGGCGGTAAATGAGAAAAAAATAGTGTTGAGCGGTATGAAGTTCGCCGAGTCTGTTAGTATATATATATATATATATATATATATATATATATATATATATATATATATATATATATATCAGACTATATATATATATATATATATAACAAAACTAGGTGCCAAGAAAATGCGTATTAATAATAAAACAAAGGGGATAACGGGCATGTAACGCAAAAAGGATCATAGGTTACAAGTAGGAATGGTAACCGCAGACATACATGTTTCTGGCTCGTTAGCCGTCATCAGTGCGGCATAACCAAGTAGGGTATTGCACTTGGCTAGCAAAAGTGTTAGCCCCTAAATGTGGGCTCAGCTGGCCGAAAGCACACAAAATGGCGATAGGACTCCTGTGTGAGCGTTCGTTGTTTTGTGTTTTTTGACACATGTTTCCCTACCATCCTTTGCTCCCAAGTACCCAACACTTTTGCTAGCCAAGTGCAATATCCTACTTGGTTATGCCGCACTGATGACGGCCTACGAGCCAGAAACATGCATGTCTGCGGTTACCATTCCTACTTGTAACCTATGATCCTTGTTGCGTTACATGCCCGTTATCCCCTTTGTTTTATATATATATATATATATATATACTATCAGATCCGGCGAACTTCATACCGCTCAACACTATTTTTTCTTATTTACCGCCTTTTCAAATCTTCACGATTTTGTCTCATGTTTTATTTACAGGTCCTCTGGACTTCTGTCAAAGTGCGCAGGCAAACATATTGTGGGATATTGTCAATAAGGTTGTAAGTATCACAATAAAAAATTAAAAAAACCGCACGCATTGAACTAATATAGTAAAAAATATGGACTAGGTAAGTTTTTAATCAATTATTTCAACCACATGTTAGACTGGAAAACGTGAAGAAAATTAAGTAAGCGCGTAAAATCCAATGGAAAATAATAAGTATTTGAAAAGGATGGCGTCTGTCTGCATTAATAGTCCTCCAAATGAAAAATTCGCAAGTTAAGAAAATGTGTTGAGTTTATTATTTTCACAGCAGTCTACCAAAGATATTTCGTTTTATTATGATTATAATTTCCCAAATTACAGATGGTTCAGCTTTGAGTATGTTTTTTGACATGTCCTATACATTATTAATGTCTAAGAAGATTAAAACACGTATTATGATTTTGTCAGTTTACCTTTGTAAAAATTAAGAAAAAGTTTCAGTTCAACAAATGCTTTTTGGTATATGTATATTTGTATATTTTTTATTAATTTAAAAATTGTCAAATAACTGTAAAAAAATGTCCATTTTGTCGAAACATTTCAATCGATTGTTTGTCTAACAAGAAACACGAGGAGGTATGACTTAAAAACAAAAAACAAGAAAATAATATAAAAAAGTTTCTGTATATTCTTACTATTATAACATACTTAACTCTCTTCTTGCAAGGCAAGAAAAGCTCATACCTCCTAGTGGTTCTTTTGAGATTGTCTGACATAATGAGCATTATTTACAGATAATTGTATTAAAAATATTATGAGTAAATACAGTGCAGACTAAGTAATGAGTTAGTCAAATGTTTTTAACAATAACTAAGTTTTAATTTAAAAAGAATTAAATTGCTATTTGACAAGTTTCAAAATGATACAAAATATACAGATATACAAAAACCGTTTTTCTTCTAAAATTTCAAACAAAAATTGATTAAACTTCTGGATCTGGATCTGGAAATTTGGGAGGGGCGAGCTAGTGCTCAGCCAGCATTGAGGCCACATATGACCCATTGTGCATCCTCCCGTATGTAGGGATATCCCCACCTCAGGATGTCACCAGGCCTATTGATTTAAAATAGGTGATGAGGCTTCCGAGGGGGATCTCCCTAATATCGGCTGGTGTAAGCCAATACTCGCCCAACACGGATCTTCTGATTTCAGAAAAAGCAGAGCAGTCATACATAATGTGTTCTACTGTTTCCTCTTCTTGTTCGCAGCCTCTGCATAGCGGCGATTCTGTTAGTTTCATCCTAAAGAGATGTTGTCGCAATTGGCAGTGACCTGTCAGGATTCCCACAGCTGTTCGGAGATTTTGTCTGGTCAATGCCTTAAATTTTTTTGATTTTTCCTCGCCAGGATGATGTAATAACTCTCTGGCCAGTCTACAGTTCGTAGTTTCATCCCAGCTTTGTATAAATTTTTGGTGAGAGTGCTGTTTAATAAGGTCCAAAACTGCGGACAATGTTAGCTTGGTAGATGGGCGAGGGCTAACATATTTGTAGGCCGCAGCCCTCCTTGCTAAATTGTTCGCAATGCGGTTGCCTTTAGAGTTCCCATGTCCTTTGATCCAGCTGAGAGTGACCACGTTATTCTGGCTGGCCTCAGTTAGAGATTGGTGACATTCTAGTACTAAACTTTAAGTGAAACGTGGTCTATTCAAGGTCACTAGTGCTTGTCGGCAGTCTGTATATATATTTATATTCCTGCCTGTGATGTTCCTATTGATTAATTTCTTTTGCAGCTATGGTTATGCCTGTGAGTTCTGACTGAACCACGCTTGACAAGCCATCCATAGCCCATTTTATTTTTAGGCTTAAGGATCTAGAGTAAATTCCACATCCCGCACCTTGTTTTGTTTTTGATCCATCCGTATATACGCTCAGAGCGTTCACTACGTTGGGGTCTGCTGTCTTGTTTGTTAATATTTTGTAGGGTTTGTCAAAGACAAATCTTGGTGCGACGGCATCCGTGACTGCCTGTAAGAGTGGTATCACTTTTATCGATTCCCTCCACAGACTATCTCTATACGTGCCAGTCCCTACAGTGGGTTCGATACCAACCGTGCGAAAGCGTACCATGGTCATCAATGCGACCTCCTTACCAAATATATCAAGGGGGGTGAGACCGAGTATGACTTCCATTGCGCTGGTCGGTGTGCTTTGCATGGCTCCTGTTAGGAGAAGGCATGCTGATCTTTTAATTTGGTTTAATTTTTTGATTGCTATCGTTTGTTTCACTTTAGACCACCATATGTTAGCATAGGTCTTATGATTGCCGTGTAGATCCACATGGTGACCTTGGGGGATAATCCCCACGTCTGTCCTATGGCTCGGCGGCATTGCTCATAAGATATAAATGCTTTTTTAACTCTGCTTTCTATGTGTGAGTTTCACGTCAGCTTGCTGTCAAGGATAACACCTAAGTATTTCACTTCTGTAGCAAAGCTTAATTTAACGTTGAAAAGACTGGGTGCGTTAAAGCCCCTAGGTTTCTTTTTCTTCGTGAAGAGAACCATTTCTGTCTTTTTGGAGTTAATAGACAGCGATTGCTCTTTACACCATGTCTCTAAAGTTCTGAAAGCCACTTGCAATCTGTCGCAAAGGGTGCTTTCAAACTTTTCTGTTGGCAGAATTACAATGTCGTCTGCGTAGGCTACTGTATAGATTTTGTCATGTTCACTGAGGTGGTGAATTAGGCTGTCCAGAACAATGTTCCACAGTAGGAGTGATAAAACCCCTCCCTGTGGACAGCCCCTCGTAACCGATATACAAAACAGATATACAAAAACCGTTTTTCTTCTAAAATTTCAAACAAAAATTGATTAAACTTTATAATGATATGATTTTTCTCGAAATATTCGTTTGTTTCCACGCCAATGGTCAGCATTGGCCTCAATGAAATTAAAATTCCGACAAAAAGGCGACAATAGCAAACTAAGATTTGAGGTAATCTAAGAGATATGTAATTAAGGAGCAAAAAACATTATAGATAGGTACCTTCGTATGCGCGTGGTGAAAGCATTGAGGATTTCTTACATTTATAACGATATTTCAAATTATAGGGACCTGGATTATTTTAAAATGTTAATGAAAATTAATTATTAAAATCTTACTAAATTTAAATACAACATTAATATTTTTTCTCTATTAAACAATAAATAGGCATATGTAAATCCATTACAATCAATCACCACTGTTATAAAACATTAATTGCTACTTGTAAACATTTGTTTATCTATCCAATTAGTGTAGCAATCAACTAAATGAAGAATAAGCAAATAAATATATAATGACAGCTAAATTCTAACAATGAACCGTTACCTAGAGAGCGATTCGCAACAAAACCCATTCTGTAGATTAAAAAACCCGGTAATATATTAATGAAGGGTAAAAGTATATTTGTAAAACTAATAACTCGAAAATCCGATACAACCGAATTACAACAGAAATATATAAATATAAAAATATATACCTTTTTTATTTAAATAAAAACACCGAAATAGAAATGAAAGAGTTGCTGATAAAAGACTGGAAAAAAATAAAACCCATAATGACTTTCTGGATACGGTTTTACAAACAGGTGATTTCGTTATTTCTAATTTTTTCTTTAATTATCACTTAAAACAGATCCACATTGATTAGATAAAACCATAGGATAAAAATCTCCTGCTTAAAATGCTGCTACTCATGTCGCATTTTGCAATTTGCTTCTTTGATGTTTCGTTTGTGTACCACCGCGCTTAGTAAAGGCCGTCGGCATTTCTTTATATTAATATTAAAGCGGCGCGAAACGATTTGAAAATGGGAAACTAAATACACAATGTTGCCGTTACTCAAAAATCTCTAAGTTGAGTAATATAGACAAAATTGATATCATTACTGAAAACTGTTTAAATATGAAGAACCTAGTTAATTAAGTTAAGTATATAGTTTTTAAGAATATTTTTATATTATCTTTCCAAGAGTCATTGGCGAACAATTGAATAGTAAAGTAGAGAGAGAACATTTTCAAAATATATAAACTTAGGAATTTTCGGAAATATATCTGACAACCTAGATTCGAAAGTCGGTTCCTTTGTTGGGGTTAGAAGGCGTGGTTGTCTTGTTACATTAATATTAGCTAAACTATAAAACTCTTTTGTCGTTGGTTGATTCTAAGGGCGATGACGAAGTCCTTTTTATGCGAACTCCCTGTTTTATTTAAGCTATATAGCAGGCAGTGAAAATTGTCATAGAAGCATCTTTTTAGCTATGGTATAAAATATCCAGGGAATCTCTGATTAAAACATAAATTGAAAGTCGAAAACGTATGCCAAAATTTAAAATCAAACAAGGTGTGTTTTATGTTTTGTTTTAAACTTATGTTCAAAATTTCTATTTTAAAATTTTTTTATATTGTTCAATTCGTTAAATTCTTATTTATATTTTACGGAATCACACGTAAATGATAATAATCTTTAAGACTGCACTATAGCTACGATAACATACGCAGTATGAAGGTAACTACTTAGAAAAAAATAATGCCGGATTTGGCATAACCTGGTAGCAGGTCATCATAATAAAAATAAATATTTGCAATTTTTTTATACATATATCCTGTAACCAATTTAAAATTTAATTTTCTATTAGATTGGTATATGTTTCAGTCACTATAGATACATAAAGTTTTTTCGTTTATATTTTTTTAATATGTTATTTACTACTACGACCGTTGAACTTTTCCGTAACTACATGAATAAACATTTCAAGAAAGAAATTGCTACCTGACACGCTTACAAACATATTTTCGATTTTTAGCTCATTTCCATTCATTTGTTTACACTTAAACAGTCACGCGAATTGTTTAATTCAAAAGGCATTAATTGTAATGAAAATTACTTCTGATGTGACAGAGGTATTTGTATTAACAATGCCTTTAAAATTAGTTTTCAATTTATCTTATAGTTATTATCTCTTTGTCCTCCGCTTGATTTATGTTAAACAGTAGCTTAACTTATAATTACTCCTCTGATATTGTGTTTCCTATGCAAATTATTTCGATTTTGCAATGAAATCAGTTTTGTAAATGTTTATTACGAACCAAATTATAGACAAGATCTTGAAAAAAACAACAATAATATTTGAAATTTTATATAATTTTATTATGGTATTGATGAAAATCCATAATTATAGTTTTAGAATATTTTTCGTTACCCACGACTCATAAGTAAATTGCCTATTTTTTAACTTATGTCTCTGTCAGTAAGTGTCAAGTTATTGAGGAGTTGTGTTATAGTTTTATTTACTGCACTAGTAGAGTTAGTAGATAGAAACCTGTTAATGCTTATCTGTTTTAAAAGGCACTTTGTTATTTCTTATTTCTTTTTTAAATACTTTTTTTTTTCATTTGTTGGGTGAGTTTTTATTACTTGGATTTTTTTTTCAATTATTACAATCAAATTTGTAATAAAAGATATTTTGTAGAATTATTTTTATACATGTATATGTCATAGTAATAGTTTATTACTTTACGAGTGGAGTAAATTGCATATTACAGCGAATGTGTTTGGCTAAAGAAAAGAGCTAAATATGCAATTTATTCCTCGAGTAAAGTACTATGCTTTACCCACGACTTATTAAATGGTTTCGTATAAAACTAAAAATAACAAACATAAAATTAAACTTTTAGCATAAGTTGTCAAAAATATTCGATTTCGCAGACAGTTCTGTCTGGGAAATGTCAAATGTTAGTTTAATTTAATATATACAGTAGGCAACCAACATAATAATACAGGTTTCTATCTACTTACTCCACTAGTGCAGTAAATAAAACTATAACACAATTCCTCAATAATTTCACACTTACTTGTCTTACTGACAGAGCTATAGGTTAAAAAATAGGCAATTTACTTATGAGTCGTGGGTAAAATAATTATTCCAATCATTAATATAATAATAATGCTTTATTGTCAGAAATTTACAATTTGTCGACAAAGCTAAAAAACATACAAAAAAAGTACAAAAACCTTAAAACCTAACATATCACATAAACAAAATACAAAAAAAAAATATTAATACAATTAAAGAAATTGAAAGTCATCAAAAAAAAGAGAAAGAAGAAGAAAAGGAAAAAAGAAAAATTTCCTTGAAGTAGTAAATTAGTGTGTATTTGGAAGTATAAAATCATAATATGAAAAATTCATTTACTGTGTACAAAGATCTCTCCAATAAGTGTGCCTTCAAAGCTCTACGGAATGCGGGAAAGAGTGAAATAGATTTGATATTGAAAGGCAGACGATTATGCATCTTTTTTGCATTATACAATATAGAGTTTTTGATTAACTCTGATCGTGGGATTGGTAAACAAAGATCAAGCTACCTGTTTCTAAGTGGATAGTTGTGGGAAGGCGTTTCAGGATTCGCTGACGAGTGCTTGCGGATTAAGCAAACGGATTCAAAAATGAATAAAGAAGGAAGAGTTAAAATTTGATATTTTTTAAAGTATTCCCCACAATGAGTTCTATTGGTTAATCTTAACATGTAACGGATAGCTCTCTTTTGAAGTTTGAAAATACGGTTAAATTGAGTCGCACAACACGTACCCCAGAATGGAATGGCGTAACGGAGATGGGACTCAAAAAGGGCGTAATAGACTGTTCGAGCTGTTAAAAAGTTTAATTCCTTGGTAACTGATCTTAGCGCAAAACACGCAGAACTTAATTTTTTTGACAATGCATTGATGTGCAAATCCCATTTTAATGAGTTGTCAACAATGAGACCCAGGAACTTTACAGAATCAACGATTTCCACACTATTGTTATTAAGTTCAAAAGTTTGTAATGTACCTTTATATGATAAGATTTTAGTTTTAGAGAGATTGAGGCACAGAAGGTTAGAATCGCACCACGATTTAATAGTGACTAAGTCACGAGATACGATACTATAAAGGGATGTACTATCCGGGTTGCTCCAGGTAAAACTAGTATCATCAGCAAAGAGGCAGAGTTTACCACTAATATTTAGGTAGGCAATATCATTAATAAAAAGCAGAAATAAGATAGGACCTAGAACTGAACCTTGAGGCAACCCACAGTCAATTGGCTTACAGAAGGATGTTCTCTCATCAACCCTTACCATCTGACTTCTGTAGGTAAGATAAGATTTAAACCACTCGAGTGGTATTCCTCTAATCCCATAGTGTTGTAATTTGTAAATTAAGATGTTGTGGTTTAAACAATCAAAGGCCTTAGAGAAGTCGCAGAAGATTGTTGCTGTAGAGTTCTGATTGTTAAGACTGGAGTAAACATTGTCAAAGAGCGAGAACATAGCATCATTGGTAGATTTATTGCTCAAGAAACTAAACTGTTGGGGAGTTAGTATTTTATACTTGCAAAGAAAAGATAGCAATCTTTTTTTAAGCAATCTTTCAATAATCTTCGACAACGTGGGGAGAAGTGCTTTTGGGCGATAGTTCGAAGCTTGATCTTTATCACCTCCTTTGTGCAAAGGAATAATTATCGCAGTCTTAAGGCAGCTTGGAAAGACTCCAAGTTGAAGTGACTTGTTAATCAAGTTAGTCAGATGGCTTAGGGTGTTTACCGGTAGATTTGAAAACATTTTCAGAGTAAGCCCATTCGTTCCAGTAGATGATTTGTTTTTAATCTCATTAATTGTGTTACGAAGCTCGGCCAATGATACAGGTGACATGAAGAAACTGTGTAAATTTTCGTTTCTGAGATAAGAAAAAGGATCGTGGGAAGGAGTTATGGAGCTCACTAAGTTCTTTGCTACATTAACAAAGAAGTTGTTTAAGTTCTCTGGAGAAGTAGGAATTTTGTTAGATGAAGAGGCCCGGTCCCTTAATTCATTTACAATAGACCAAGTTTCTTTAGCAATGTTACCCGCATTTCCCAATCTTCTGTTGTAATACATATCCTTAGCAGCTTTGATAGTTTTAATATAAGTTTTCCTGTACAGTTTTTCATAATTTTGGAAGGAGACGCTATCTGAAAATTTTTTTAAATATGATAAACAGCGCATGTTCTTAGAAGATAATTGTAAGCCTCTAGTAGACCAGGGTTTGTGTTGCTTCACTTTAATAGGCCTGAGAGGAAAGGATTTGAATGCAAGATCAGACACTTTTACTTTTGGATTTTAGGGGAAATGTAGTTAATATTGCTTCATGGTCAGAAAAACCTGAATTAAAAACAGTACAGTCAACGATTTTCGGACCAAAAGAAGAAGTGACATAGTCTATGGTGGTCGAACTAGTTTTAGTTATTCTGATTCGCGCGTTGACGTGCATGATTATTCCAAAAGAATCAAAAATGTTCTGAAGAGATTCTTTTGCAGCACAAACACTGGAGTAGTCAATATTAAAATCACCACATACAACTAATTTACCATTTAAAGGAAGGGATTCAAGTAAGCTCAGTAAATTTTGATAAAAAATTTGCAAGTCCGCATCAGGTGTTCTATAAATACAAATAATGAAAATGTCATAAAAATTATTACAAACAATGGAAAATTCAAAATGTTTCTCAGATAATAAATGATCAAATTTAGTCACTGCTGAAAAGTCGTTATTTGTTGACATTATTATAGTACCTCTATGAGATAAATCACTTCTATTAAATCGAGCGACTGTGGTGTAGTTTTTAACAAAGACTGGCTCATCAATATTTAACCAGTGTTCAGTAATTGCAACCACTTCAGGAAATTTTAGCTCTTCTAATGGTAGAAGTAATTCATCTGTTTTATGTCTTAAGGACCGAATATTAATAAAAAATAAATTGAGCCTACCATCATCTAAAGTTTCAGAGTGTGCTTGTTCCTCTGTTCGCGTCTTATTAATTAAAATTTTTTTGAAATTTTGAAATTTATAAACATATACGACCCTTATATATAATGGATTTGGATTTCATGATAATTGAGGTAATATTTATCACTTTAGTTATAATATATAATAATTATCGCATCGCACTTTAGTTAAAGCATCTGATAGGAATGTGAGCAATGAGTCGAGAAAATGTGTCTCCGTACTATTCCCTCTCTCACTCTTATTATTATACAAACGTATAGTGCTTGTTATAAAATATAATAATAAACATAAGAGTGTAAAAATAAATATTTTCAGATATATAATAGATAGTACATTTATACTAATAATTTAGTAATATTTTATACTGTAACGATCTATCGGATCGTTTTAGTAATAGAACCCACCAAACTATATTCGGTGAGATTTATTTTAATGTTATTGCCATTTTCTTATTCGCTACGAAAGATTTTCGATTTTATTTTCCTATCTGACTGTTTCATGGTACCCCGTCTGCAATACAAATAAGTCGATTTTATTGTTTCTTTTAATCATTTTGTTTGTAGAAGTGTCTTAAATTGAGGTGTTATTTTATTATTACTAACAACTAATTTCAAGTAGTTTCATTTTCGCCAAACATCAGTTTTTGTAAACTGGAATAATCTTTAGACCGGTTTTTACACGTGTATTAAGAATTAATTTACTCTCAA
Source organism: Altica lythri (assembly GCA_964028335.1). Classification (NCBI taxonomy): domain Eukaryota; kingdom Metazoa; phylum Arthropoda; class Insecta; order Coleoptera; family Chrysomelidae; genus Altica; species Altica lythri. The sequence goes on along the minus strand of OZ034804.1, from coordinate 32,543,217 downwards.
TAATATGGAAAAATCCGAAACTGATTCTACTTGATTGTAATCTCATTCAGGGATGGATTTCTGATAATTAATTTCATCATTGGGGTCATCATTAGGTTAGAGTTAAATATATTTTTAGAGGCGAGACCAAATTATCGACATTTCTGACTAGAAACCCGGATTTCAACTACTGGAGCAAACTGAGGAAAATTCGTCTCTGGAGAATCTATCCCAAATCCGCGGCAAATCACCAAAGAAGCAGATAAGAGAATAAATTAATTTACCATATTAATATCTTATTGTTATATTAATTGAAATAATTTATATTTTAAATACTTTAAAATAAATTATATAAACGGGTGTTTGTGTGTATTTTGCTTAGTTTGTACTCTGGCGCCCTAATATTTCAGGATTCGGGAGGACTGGTAAAGGGGTTAAATGGAGCCATGACTCTAGTGAGCTATCTAGGGGATTATTGCCCTTTATTGGGAATTTTTACAGTTACAATACTAGAATGAAAAACTGAGTGTTAAATGAAATGTTCGTTGTATATAGACAGATGACGTAATTTACTTGGAATTATTTTTATAAAGATACAGTAAATAATAAAAATGCTACACAAGTAGGGGATGGTGTGGATGGAAGACATAGGTTTTGTCTCGATTTGACGTGTTTCTTGATTACCTACTAAATATTGATTCTACTCCTTAAATGGTAATACCAACTAGGTGTGACTCGCCAAAGTTTGTGACAAATCTGGGTTTGAGACAAGCGTTGTTAAAGTTTTGCGACTAAAAGGTATTTTTTTATGTTTATTCTAAATCATTTATCAAAATGTTTTAGGTAAGTAAGCTTTAACTTTCCTGAAAATTGTTACCTACATATATTAGAAGTCTATAATCGCTGTATTGTTTTGTTAAAAAATAATAAGTGCTCTATTTAAAGCTATATTGGTACAAGGCATATGCTGTGAAAGAACTAGTCATAAATGCTATAAAAGAGCTGGCTCTTTTAAAGCTAATTAACATAAAAACTAAAAAAATATAAAAGCTTTTACTAAGCAATCGAAAAAAAGAGTGACTCAACTGATGATAGTGAGGATGTACCTTTATCATCAATGGAAAAAGTAAATAAAGATACAAATGCACCTAAAGATGGGTATTTTTTTCTGATGTATATTCTAATATTAAGAAAGAATGGTTAAAATGTAAAATCTGTGAAAAATGGGAACATGACTTATTTGGACAGAAAGGTGCTAATTACTTTTGTTCTAACTGTTTTATTTTTAACAACTTTTATTCTGTGGCCGATTGTAGTAGCAACTTAAGATTTGAGTCTGAGTAAATATTGAATTTAGATTAAACTAACATAATAGTGTGTTTCTTTCTATTTGACATGTTAATTGAATTAGGAAAGCAAATCCAGGTTGTTAGTTATCATGTCCAAATTTACTTTAGTTCTACTACGTCTTGATATTTTGTTCGTTCAATGTATGATTGGACATACATGTTCGTGTAAGTGGTAGCGTGGTAGCCGGCTTTTTCATGACAATCGATGCTCCTTCAATCATATTTTTTGACAGAACCGATTTCTACCTTTTTTAAAATTATGATTTAACTATGTTACAGTTGTTTTTTTTACATTCCTATTTTTAATTTTTAAGTCTAATAAAAAAGAATCAATCTATTTGTTATTAATATACAGGGTGTCCCAGAATTAACTACGGAAACTTCGTATACGTATTCCTTGATGACAAATAAGTAGGGTCTTTCCTATAAAAAAAATTTTTTTAGAGACTCCCTTTAAAGAGGGGTGGTAAAATACGGTTTTAATTTAATATCTTCTGATTGGTCCAAGATAAAAAATTAAAAATTTGAGTGAAAAATCATTTTTATAAAGACGCATTTCTCCTGCCACTTTTCACCTGCCCTACCCCATTCTAAGGGTGCAAATCAAGGAACTCCTCTCAATATTTTTTTTGTAACTTTCTTAGCAATTAATATTTTTATTTTTTTACTCCAAACCGAAACGATTTCGCAAAAAACGACAAGGAACAAAAAAGTTTCTAAATAATCAAAACTTCCTAAAATAATTTTTTGTTATTGCAAATATTAATTGCTAAGAAAGTTACAACAAAAATATTAAGAGGGGTTCCTTGATTTGCACCCTTAGAATGGGGTAGGGCAGGTGAAAAGTGGCAGGAGAAATGCGTCTTTATAAAAATGATGTTCACCCAAATTTTTAATTTTTTATCTTGGGACAATCAGAAGATATTAAATTAAAACCGTATTTTACCACCCCTCTTTAAAGGGTTATAACTCTGACAGGAGTCTCTAAAAAAAATTTTTTTATAGGAAAGACCCTACTTATTTGTCATCAAGGAATACGTATACGAAGTTTCCGTAGTTAATTCTGGGACATCCTTTGCTCCCAAGTACCCAACACTTTTGCTAGCCAAGTGCAATACCCTACTTGGTTATGCCGCACTGATGACGGCTAATGAGCCAGAAACATGCATGTCTGCGGTTACCATTCCTACTCGTGGCCTTATTGATCCTTTTTGCGTACCTACCCAATAATTTTCCCCTTTTGTTTATATTAATACGCATTTTCTTGGCACTTTGTTTATTTCATATCCTGGGCTTAGAACGACTCAAACACAATGAGTCCGTTTCGCCAACGTTGCGACGCTGGTTGCTAGCCGAAAACCCATTGGCACAGCTGGCCGAAAGCACAAAATGGCGATAGGACTCCTGTGTGAGCTTTCGTTGTTTTTGTGTTTTTATGTTTCTTTACACATGTTATATTAATTGAAATAATTTATATTTTAAATACTTTAAAATAAATTATATAAACGGGTGTTTGTGTGTATTTTGCTTAGTTTGTACTCTGGCGCCCTAATATTTCAGGATTCGGGAGGACTGGTAAAGGGGTTAAATGGAGCCATGACTCTAGTGAGCTATCTAGGGGATTATTGCCCTTTATTGGGAATTTTTACAGTTACAATACTAGAATGAAAAACTGAGTGTTAAATGAAATGTTCGTTGTATATAGACAGATGACGTAATTTACTTGGAATTATTTTTATAAAGATACAGTAAATAATAAAAATGCTACACAAGTAGGGGATGGTGTGGATGGAAGACATAGGTTTTGTCTCGATTTGACGTGTTTCTTGATTACCTACTAAATATTGATTCTACTCCTTAAATGGTAATACCAACTAGGTGTGACTCGCCAAAGTTTGTGACAAATCTGGGTTTGAGACAAGCGTTGTTAAAGTTTTGCGACTAAAAGGTATTTTTTTATGTTTATTCTAAATCATTTATCAAAATGTTTTAGGTAAGTAAGCTTTAACTTTCCTGAAAATTGTTACCTACATATATTAGAAGTCTATAATCGCTGTATTGTTTTGTTAAAAAATAATAAGTGCTCTATTTAAAGCTATATTGGTACAAGGCATATGCTGTGAAAGAACTAGTCATAAATGCTATAAAAGAGCTGGCTCTTTTAAAGCTAATTAACATAAAAACTAAAAAAATATAAAAGCTTTTACTAAGCAATCGAAAAAAAGAGTGACTCAACTGATGATAGTGAGGATGTACCTTTATCATCAATGGAAAAAGTAAATAAAGATACAAATGCACCTAAAGATGGGTATTTTTTTCTGATGTATATTCTAATATTAAGAAAGAATGGTTAAAATGTAAAATCTGTGAAAAATGGGAACATGACTTATTTGGACAGAAAGGTGCTAATTACTTTTGTTCTAACTGTTTTATTTTTAACAACTTTTATTCTGTGGCCGATTGTAGTAGCAACTTAAGATTTGAGTCTGAGTAAATATTGAATTTAGATTAAACTAACATAATAGTGTGTTTCTTTCTATTTGACATGTTAATTGAATTAGGAAAGCAAATCCAGGTTGTTAGTTATCATGTCCAAATTTACTTTAGTTCTACTACGTCTTGATATTTTGTTCGTTCAATGTATGATTGGACATACATGTTCGTGTAAGTGGTAGCGTGGTAGCCGGCTTTTTCATGACAATCGATGCTCCTTCAATCATATTTTTTGACAGAACCGATTTCTACCTTTTTTAAAATTATGATTTAACTATGTTACAGTTGTTTTTTTTACATTCCTATTTTTAATTTTTAAGTCTAATAAAAAAGAATCAATCTATTTGTTATTAATATACAGGGTGTCCCAGAATTAACTACGGAAACTTCGTATACGTATTCCTTGATGACAAATAAGTAGGGTCTTTCCTATAAAAAAAATTTTTTTAGAGACTCCCTTTAAAGAGGGGTGGTAAAATACGGTTTTAATTTAATATCTTCTGATTGGTCCAAGATAAAAAATTAAAAATTTGAGTGAAAAATCATTTTTATAAAGACGCATTTCTCCTGCCACTTTTCACCTGCCCTACCCCATTCTAAGGGTGCAAATCAAGGAACTCCTCTCAATATTTTTTTTGTAACTTTCTTAGCAATTAATATTTTTATTTTTTTACTCCAAACCGAAACGATTTCGCAAAAAACGACAAGGAACAAAAAAGTTTCTAAATAATCAAAACTTCCTAAAATAATTTTTTGTTATTGCAAATATTAATTGCTAAGAAAGTTACAACAAAAATATTAAGAGGGGTTCCTTGATTTGCACCCTTAGAATGGGGTAGGGCAGGTGAAAAGTGGCAGGAGAAATGCGTCTTTATAAAAATGATGTTCACCCAAATTTTTAATTTTTTATCTTGGGACAATCAGAAGATATTAAATTAAAACCGTATTTTACCACCCCTCTTTAAAGGGTTATAACTCTGACAGGAGTCTCTAAAAAAAATTTTTTTATAGGAAAGACCCTACTTATTTGTCATCAAGGAATACGTATACGAAGTTTCCGTAGTTAATTCTGGGACATCCTTTGCTCCCAAGTACCCAACACTTTTGCTAGCCAAGTGCAATACCCTACTTGGTTATGCCGCACTGATGACGGCTAATGAGCCAGAAACATGCATGTCTGCGGTTACCATTCCTACTCGTGGCCTTATTGATCCTTTTTGCGTACCTACCCAATAATTTTCCCCTTTTGTTTATATTAATACGCATTTTCTTGGCACTTTGTTTATTTCATATCCTGGGCTTAGAACGACTCAAACACAATGAGTCCGTTTCGCCAACGTTGCGACGCTGGTTGCTAGCCGAAAACCCATTGGCACAGCTGGCCGAAAGCACAAAATGGCGATAGGACTCCTGTGTGAGCTTTCGTTGTTTTTGTGTTTTTATGTTTCTTTACACATGTTTCCCCAACATCCTTTGCTCCCAAGTACCCAACACTTTTGCTAGCCAAGTGCAATACCCTACTTGGTTATGCCGCACTGATGACGGCTAATGAGCCAGAAACAAGCATGTCTGCGGTTACCATTCCTACTCGTGGCCTTATTGATCCTTTTTGCGTACCTGCCCAATAATTTTCCCCTTTTGTTTATATTAATACGCATTTTCTTGGCACTTTGTTTATTTCATATCCTGGGCTTAGAACGACTCAAACACAATGAGTCCGTTTCGCCAACGTTGCGACGCTGGTTGCTAGCCGAAAACCCATTGGCACAGCTGGCCGAAAGCACAAAATGGCGATAGGACTCCTGTGTGAGCTTTCGTTGTTTTTGTGTTTTTATGTTTCTTTACACATGTTTCCCCAACATCCTTTGCTCCCAAGTACCCAACACTTTTGCTAGCCAAGTGCAATACCCTACTTGGTTATGCCGCACTGATGACGGCTAATGAGCCAGAAACATGCATGTCTGCGGTTACCATTCCTACTCGTGGCCTTATTGATCCTTTTTGCGTACCTGCCCAATAATTTTCCCCTTTTGTATATATATATATATATATATATATATATATATATATATATATATATATATATATATATATATATATATATATATATTGTGATATTATCCTATTATATGTTATAAATTAAAGAACAGATCAAATTAAGTTATTAATAAATTCATTAAAAAAAAGGAATATTCTTTATCCTGGGCAGAATACAAAGTTTAGGTTGTATATAAATAGTATTAATTTTCTTCAAGTTCTTTAGTTTTAGTGTTGTTTTAATTTTTTCTTCGTTCCTAAAAAAAGGAAACATAAATTTAAAAATAAAATATAAGGAGTACCATGATATATTCATAATTATAAATAAAAGGAATCATGTAATTTTCTTTCTATAAAACAAGAAATTTGTCTGAGAAAGTATGCTAGAAATAATATTTTTTTTATGCAAAGAATAAGTTCAAATATAAATTAAATGTAGAATTATATGCTGTATTAACTAATGCATATAAGTATTTAAAAGTTATTATTATGGTTTAAATTTTAAATGAAAAAAATTTATTAAAAGAATGAAATGAAAAGTTTTAATATTAATAGTAATAAATAAAAAACATAAATTTGTATAAGAATCCTAGGTATAAGATAAATTGTAAATAGAAATTAATCAAGTGCACGGATGTCATAAATTAAGTTATTATCAAGTAGGCATCAGATAGATACTAATAAGAATTGTTAGGATAGTTGTTTTTTGTTATTTTTGTTTTGGAAGTTGTTGATTTTAAACGACTCTCTCTTGTTTTTTTGTTCAGAAAGAGGAAAGACGTGTTAAATTTGCTCTTGTAATTTTTTACGATTTTTATTAAAAAATTTCAATATAAATCAGTCTTGAGTAATTGAATATTATTATAAACGTCTGTAAGAAGAAAACTAAAGTATATTGGTAAGCAGAAAGTTAATTTTTATATAAATAAAAGAAATCAGAAGATGAGAACGTGATAGCAAATGGTGCTATGAATGTTATCTTGAATTTCCAAGTACGTGTTAAATAGAAAGAAGGAATAAGTACATACCAGCGTTGCAGAGTTCATTAAGCAGTTAGAAGACCTTTTTCTTGAACGAGTTTATGGTTTCTTTTGATAATCCTGTAGCAGACTAGCTGAGAGAATTCATAGATCCTAGAGTCACGGTATTAATATTGCACTATTCACCTTAATAAAGAACTTTCTTGTGTTTTCTATATATAATTGGATGAACAATTAATTTCCTCATTTTCACTTTTACTCTATTCACATATTTTATTAGTTTTAAGAATTTTTTGATATGTATAATACCACCATTTATTAATCTTTTCATATCATTTTACTCACATAATTAGTAATCATAGAATCTCACATTGACGAGAAGATAGGTTACAGATCTTCTTCTTTTTAATTTAAACATCCATAGGTATCATTTGGTACATAATAGTTATTATGCATATAATTTCAAGACAATATCAAATTAATAAAATAAAACATTGGATTCTGCCCTGAGATAGAGTCGTTGATAAAAAAATTTATAAACAATAATTCAATTCACATCAAATTTTAAAGTTAAATATAATTATTTTAAATTTACATCATTTTAAATATAACATATAATCAGATAAACAACACAAAATTATAAACAATTAATAATATACATTTACATTTTCATATATGTTATAAAATTGGCGCCCAACGTGGGGCTCTAAATAATACAAACTAGAGCCTATTTGAATAATTAATATTTAAAATATTTTTTTTGAAAACTTGATTTGAAAATTTTTTTTTGTGATTCCGTATTAGTTATAAGCTAAATACAAAGGTAATAGCTTATAAAATATTTATTGGTATAAAGGTATTTCTTTAGAAATTTGCACATTACTTGTATTTATCTGGGTATTTTAAATTGTAAGAATGGATAGAAAAATGAGATTGAGCGATGGTAAAGTAGTAGGAGAGGATAGCGAGAGTAGTGATGGAGGAGAGATTGAGGTAGAGAGTGTTGCGGTACAAGTACATGAAGAGAGAGTATTGGGAGCAGGAGATTATCGAGTGGAGGAATTGATCCAAACTGGACAACAGGAAGGAGCAGAATCAGAAGAAGGTGATAATTTAATGGAGATAGGGGGAGAGAATGATCGAATTATGGTTGAAATGGAGACAGATGTAACTGGTGGTGGAGATGAAAAAGAAGAACAGGAGGTACAAACACAATCAAAGGAACAAGGTCAATTAGACATGCTCAGCATGTTACAAAGAATCATGACGACTATGGACAAGAGGTTTGATCAACAAAAAGAAGATAATGTAAAAATGAGAGAAGATATGAATTATAAATTAGATCAGCAAAAAGAAAACATGGACAAGAAATTGGATCAGCAAAAAGAAGATATTAATAAAAAATTAGATGAAATAAAAGATTAGATTTTTAAAAGAGAAATTAGTAGTATTAAAGAAGATAATTTGAAGATCAAGGAAGAAATGAAAATTATGAAGATAGACTGTGACAAGAATATGGAACAGCAAAATATTAAATTAAGGAATGAAATCCAGAAGACAGGGATTAAAATTAAGGGGGAAATTAAAATTGTAGAAGAGAAAATAGTAGAAGTGAGTAAACAAACAGAACAAATAAAAAAAGAAATAGGACAGATAAAGTTGCAAGAGCAAATTAATGAAAAAGTTGTAGACAATTTAAAAATTAACTTAGGTAAGGAATTTGAAAGGATAGAAGGAGAAATACAGAATCAAAAAGAAACTTGTAGTAAAAATTTAGAATTAACAGGGTTAAATTTGAATAAAGAAATGGAGGATATACATAAGAAGTTACAAGAAGTTATGGAGAAGGATGTTAGAGGAAATGCATGGGGAGTTATGCCTAATATTATATCAAATTACAACAATAATGGAAACATTAACAATATTCATCCTAAGGTGTTTATCAACATAATAAAAAGCAAAATAAAATATACAACAGATTTTATTGAACAAAAATTATTAATACGTAATATGCTAACGGGACATCCTTTATTATGGTTCTGTAATAAAGAAAATCAAATACTGTCAATCCTTGATTTTAAGGAACAATTTTGTGAATATTTTTGGGGGGAAATTCAACAAGCGATATTCAGGGAAAAACTATATTTTGGAAAATACGATTATAGTAGGGGAAGAAATTATAATAATTATGCCATGCAACTATACAACAATGCTCAATATTTGGAACCGAAAATGAGGGAAGAAGAAATAGTTTTGTACGTGGCAAGACAGTACAATCATGATGTGACTGAAACAATAGCTCTACACAATATCAAAACTATGGAAAATTTATCCAACTATTTGATGCGACTGGAAAGAAGTATGATGAGTGAGAATAGGGATAATAGGAATGAAAGAGGTAATGAAAGGAATCGATATGAAAATAGAAGTAATGGGGGTAATAGATTTAATGATAGAAATAGGGATGAAAATAGAAATAATGACAATGACCGATTCAATAATAGGAACAGAGATTTTAATAGGAGATATAGTAATTTTAATAGGAATGATACTAGGGGAAATGTAAATAGGAATGATTATAGATATAATAGAAATGGGGAGAATAGAAATTCTGATAGAAGAAATAGGGAATTTCCAAATAATAATAATTATGATAGGAATGTAGGATCAGGTGATAGGTGGAACAGAGATAATAATTATAGTAATAGAAATTATGATAATAGAAATGTAGTCAATCGGGATAATGAAAGGAGAGATAGAGGTGAAAACAGTAGACAGGTGAATGTTGTAAGTGCTAATCAGAGTGATGTGACTGGTCAAGGCCAGGAACAGAGCGTGGATTTTGCATAAATCGCTCTCATGTGCATAATATCATCTACTCTTCTAAGTATGAACATCCTAGGGAATTTATTGTGAATGATGACGAGGTTAAAATTAATGAACTAAAAAGGTTAATTTTTATAGAGGGGGTTTTCCAAAATATTAAATGTAAAATTATGATAGATACTGGTTCAGAGGTTACTTTAATTAGTCAAAGGGTGGTTTCACAAATCAAACAAGATGATATTATGGTGATAAAAACAAATAAATTATCATTAGTGGGAGCGAATAATAAGAAATTATATGAAACAAGTAATATGATTATGGGGGAAATTTTAATAGGGTTTAAAATGTATAAATTTCAAATGTTATTAATACAAAATTTGAACTATGACATTATATTGGGTTCAGATGAATTAAATAATCATAAGGTTATCATCGATTATGAGGATGAATGTTTAAGATGGGAACAACAAATAATACCATTTATAGTAAAAAAAAATGAAAGTTCGGAAATTAATAAGAATGTTATGTACAACAACATAGAAAATATGGAGTTTGACAAATTAGAAGAAAATTGTGGATTGTATTGGACGGAAGTAGAAATATTATGTAAGAAATATTATAAATTGTTTAATGAAGATATATGTATAGCTACAAATTACACGCACAAGTTGGAGATGAATAAAGATATTAAGAATTTTAAAATAAAAACTTATCCGATACCGTATAAAATAAAAGATGAAGTATATGAAGAATTAAATAAAATGTTGAAGGATGGAATAATAGCAAGATCGGATTCTCCATACATAAATGCAATTACTTGTGTAAGAAAGAAGTCAGGAGAGATTAGAATATGTCTTGATGCAAGAAACATAAATGCCTATACAGTCAAACAATATGAAAGTCCTATGAATGTGGAAGGAATTTTTGGAAGAATTACAAATGCAAAAATTTATTCTAAATTAGATCTTAAACACAGTTTCTGGTTAATTCCTTTAGAAGAAAATAGTAGACCATATACAGCTTTCATGGTAGATGGTATTGTATATCAATTTTGTGTGGTGCCATATGGATTGCAAAGTTCATGTGCAGCTTTAGTTAGAACTTTACATACAATTTTAAATAAATATTGAAACACTTATGGGGGCTTTTTACACAATTTATTTACAAAATTGTTAAGATACACTGAACTCTGCTGGATAACGTCTAACTACTTGACAATACAATGAACTCTTGTGAACACTTGACTCGAACTGACGTTAACTGTCCGTGCATCCTCTTATATACAACATTATTTAATCTAGTTAGTGTGTTTAGAAGTTTCTAGAATTTTCTAGAAACATTATTTAAAATGGTCAGTTGATTTTTGTACAAACTTCTAAAAATCAACTGTCAACAACAATCTTTCAAACCAAGGTCCCTTCCTTTACGGTTATCCCGTTACACTGCCCCCTCCTTAGATTCATTCCTCCTGGAATGTTATTTCCTACATCGGAATCCCGCACACTCCCTGAGCCAGCCAAACCATCTTCTTGGAGTTGCTGCGCATCTCCACTGTGGTTTCCCTGGTAAGGCGCCAAACGATCGTGATGGACGACGACGGGTTTCCCTCTGGGAATTTTCACGATCCGATAAATGACATCGTTAATCTTCTTCTTGATGGTGTAAGGACCTTCCCAGTTCTTTTGTAATTTGGGACAAATACCTCGACGCCGTCGGGGGTTATAGAGCCAGACTAAATCTCCAACTTGGTAACTCTTTTCCATTGTCCGTGTGTCATAGTACCTCTTCATCCGATCACTAGATAATTGTAGTTTTCCACGCACCAGGTTGTGTATATTCTCCATTCGATTCTGAAGGTCGGCGACATATTGTTCACGTGCCATTTCTTTACCAGGTTTACAACCAAACACCAAGTCACATGGTAGCCTCATTTCTCTACCGAACAGGACCTTCGCAGGCGTTTGGCCGGTTGATTCGTTGATGGCCGATCGAATTGCCATTAGAAATAGTGGAATATGTCGATCCCAATCCCTCTGACAATCTGACACCACTTTTGACAGATAGTTGGTTATAGTCCGGTTCATTCGTTCCACCATTCCATCAGACTGAGGGTGCATCGCTGTGGTTCTCGTTTTGTGGATGCCTAATCTTTGGCAAACTTCTTGAAACAGCTTGCTCTCAAAATTTCTTCCTTGGTCTGAATGTAATTCTAATGGTACCCCAAATCGGCTTACGAATTCTTCAACCAATATATCTGCTAAAGTGGTAGCTTCCTGATTGGGAACTGCATATGCTTCAACCCATTTAGTAAAGTAGTCCATTACAACAAAGATGTACTTGTTTCCTACATCGGTCTGTGGAAGTGGCCCCAATACATCTACTGCGATTCTTTCAAAAGGACTTCCAACCAGGTATTGCTGCATTTCCGCCTTCGGTTTTCGGTGCGGACCGTTACTGGCAGCACATGTAGTGCATTTACGACACCAATCTTTAACATCATTAGTGCAATTTACCCAGTAAAATCTATCTCGGATCTTTTGCAGCGTTTTCGTGATACCCAGATGTCCTCCAGAACTATCATTATGCATCTGTTTTAAAATTTCCGGTACAGCATTTCTTGGGACCACTATTTGTTTCCTTGTTTCTGTGCCCTCGGAATTTTCTACAAGTCTTTTAACGAGCCCTCCGTCCAAAATTAAAGAGTTCCATTGGGACCAGTATGCTTTTAAAGCAGGAGAGGATGAAGATATCTCTCTCCACAACGGACGACGGTCCATTCTCTTCCACTCCCTAATCTTTCTCAGAACGGGATCGTTTTCTTGTTGCTCCTCCAGCATAGAGCTCTCGTCTTCTGGCACAACCTTAACTAAGGCAAGTTTTTCCTCGTTCTGCTCCATACGAGTACAATGGGGGCAATCAGGTCGACATGGTCTTCTGGAAAGTGCATCAGCATTACGATGTCTTGTTCCAGGTCTGTGCTCGATTTCAACATCATATTCCTGCAGTTTTTCGAGCCATCTTGCTATCTGTCCTTCTGGGTTCCTAAAGCTTAGTAACCACTTTAAACTAGCATGATCTGTTCTGATCAGGAATTTTCTGCCATACAGATATTTATAAAAGTGTTCGACGGATTTTACAACTGCTAACAGTTCCCTTCGAGTTACACAGTAGTTCTTTTCAGCTTTCGATAAAGTTTTGCTGAAGTAACCAACCACACTTTCCTTACCATCTTGTAGCTGTGACAAGACGGCTCCAATTCCCACATTGCTGGCGTCGGTGTCCAGAATAAGCTTACCATCAGGAAGTGGATAAGCAAGAACAGGTGCTGACGTAAGCTGTTTCTTCAATATTTCAAACGCCTCTTGACATTCCTGATCCCAACAGAAGGACTTATCTTGTTCTGTCAAACGTGTCAAGGGTTTGGCGATGTCTCCAAAATTCTTGACATATCGTCGGTAATAGGAACAAAGACCCAAGAAACTCCGGAGCTGATGTTTGTCGATAGGGATTGGCCATTCCTGAACGGCTTGTATCTTAGCGGGGTCAACAGCAACGCCATCCTTGCTTACGTTATGTCCTAAATAGTTGACCTGTCTCTGGAACAAGTGGCATTTCTTAACATTCAATGTTAGATTAGCGTTCTGTAATCTTTTAAAAACTTCTTCCAGGTTAGATAAATGTTCCTTAAAGGTCTTACCCATTATGATGATGTCGTCTAGATAAACTAGACAAGTTTCCCATGACAAACCCCGCAGGATGTTCTCCATTAGTCGTTCAAACGTCGCAGGAGCATTACAGAGGCCAAATGGAAGCACCGTGAATTGCCATAACCCTGATCCACTGGTAAAGGCAGTCTTTTCTTTGTCTGCAGGATTCATTTTAACTTGCCAGTATCCGCTTTTAAGGTCCAAGGTAGAAAACAGAGTAGAACCCGCCAAAGCGTCAAGGGCATCATCAATCCTTGGCAGAGGATAACTGTCCTTCTTAGTGACATCATTTAGCTTTCGATAGTCGACACAAAACCGCATTGATCCGTCTTTCTTTCTCACTAATACCACAGGAGAAGCCCACGGACTATTGGATGGTTCGACTATGCCATTTTGAATCATTTCTTTAAGGGCTCTGTCTGCTTCTTCCTTTTTAACTTGAGGCATCCTTCGGGGTACCTGTCGAATCGGACGTGCATCACCAGTGTCAATTCTATGTTGTACAACATCAGTTCTTCCCAGTTTACTTTTAGAACCAAATACAGGTTTATAACGGTAAAGTAGATCTCTTACCTGTTTCTTTTCTAATTTTGACAAAGAGGGGTCTAATTTTGTCATTAATTGTTCAATTTCGTTGGTCTCATCTGTTTCCGTAACATTTATCTTGTGAATTATGGCCATTACTGGTTCTAAACTTCCCATTTCCGTGTCCTTTCGGAGAAGAACTGGATGATCGTTCAAGTTGATAACTCGGATGGGTACCTCTTTGGCGGACCTAACAAGAGTCTTACCCACAAGGAGTCCTTTTCCCAATTCATGGTCATGGTTCTTCGGCTCTATCATGGCTGGGGCACCATCTGGCTCCAGTCCATCCAACCGCGCTGTGACGACACATTCGCAGCTTGCCGGAAGTTCGATATCATCGATTAGCTTAATCGAGGCATTGTCAACTTGTTTTCGGTGCAGGAATATTTCTTCATTACCAGTACGAAGGATACGTTGGCGAAGATCCAAATAAAAACCACAGTGGAGCATAACATCCATGCCCAGAACAACATCTTCATCAACGTCAGCCACCAGCACTGAGTGAACAAGAGAGGTTGAACCAAACTGTAGCGTCACCTGTATCTCACCGTAGACTCTAGCAGAATCTCCGGTAGCGGTTCGCAGTCTCCAACTGGTAGGCAACATCTTATTTCGCATAATGATGGTTGGTCGGACGATAGTTTTTGTAGCTCCAGTGTCTACCAGCATGCTAATATTCTTCCCATCAAGGAGGCCATCTACATATAAGCTGTCCACGTGATGTCGCAGAGTTGCCAATTTAATGGTGTGAGGGACTACGGGAATGTTTGGGGTCGAAGGCGCCCTCCAGGAGTCGACCCGTTTAAAGTTTTCCTGCTGCAGGGGTACTTCAGCAGGAGATTTTTCTTTATGGGGGCAAGTATTTCTTATATGGCCTAGTTCTCCGCAGTTCCAGCATCTTACTGGGCGCCTTCTTTTTGGAGATAACTTCATAAACCTCTCTATTACCGCTTCAACGTCGCTAAAGGAATGAACGGCATGGTCGTAGTTACCGGTGATTTCCCTCAGTCGAGCAACTCCACGTGAGGCCTCCGTCGCCGCCTCAAACTCCAGGGCAATGGTCAAGGCGTCCACAAGGGTCTTCGGCCGCGCCAGCCGTACCGCGCGCTGCAACTCGACGTCTCGAAGACCATCGGTGAAGGTTTGGACTGCTAGGCACTCCAGGAAATCCTCCGCTGCATTTGAATACGCAAGTCGTACCATTCTTGCTACATCCGCTTCAAATTCCTGGATAGTTTCTCCATTTTTCTGTTTTCGGCTCTTTAACTGCATTCGGTACACCGGTTGGAGATGAGTTTGACCATAACGCATCTCTAGACGATTCACCAATAACTCGAAGTTGTCAGCTTCATCCGTTGTCAATGATTGCAAGACGTCTAAAGCTTCGCCTCGCAGAGCTACGGTTATGGACAATGCTTTCTCCTGGGATGACCATCCATTAGCTCTGGCCGCTGCGTCGAATTGTTTCAGGTAATTTGGCCAGGAAGTCTTCCCGTCGAATGTCGGGGGTTTCATTGTCGTTCGCACCTGGGTCGTCTCCTCGTTTCTTCGTCGTTCGACGTCTGCGTGGCAGGTTTCCATCCTTCCTGCATCTCCGTCGCCGTGGTGGATGGTTTGGTTTTGTAGACAAGCTTCCAGTTCATGTTTAAGCTTCCTTATCTCGGACTGCACTTGCTGGTTGATCCGGTTTTGCTCGTCTCGCAAGTTGGCGACTTGTTGATTTTGTTCGTCTCGCAAGCTGGACACTTGCTGATTTTGTTCGTCTCGCAAGCTGGACACTTGCTGATTTTGTTCTTCACGAAGATGTGATATTTGCTGGGAGAACGAACTGGATAACTCATCTGATATGGTAGACATCCGTTGTGATAGCTCTTCTTGCTGGCTCTTTATCTGACTGGATAGCTCCTCTTGCTGGCTCGTCATTCGTCCTGATAGCTCCTCTTTCAGCTGGGACATATCTTCGCGCTGGCTCTTCATCTGACTGGATAGCTCCTCATGTTGCCGGGAAAGTTGTTGAGCTTGTTCTTCTTGTTGGCTCGTCATTCGTTGGGACAGCTGGGAAAGTTGTTGAGTTTGTTCTTCTTGTTGGCTCGTCATTCGTTGCGATAGTTCAGAAATTGCTTTTTGAACCGGGTCATCAAACTCCACAACGTCAGGGTCCAAATTATTACTTAGGTAGTATTCACGGAGCCTATTCAACAATACAGATTTGGTCCCAGTAGTTTCCAATTCTAATTCTTCGAGCTCTCTTCTGAGCTCTGCCACCAATAGTTCATTTATCTTTTTTCCAGGCATTCTTGTATCTTCACCCCACACCTGACACCAATTTGAAACACTTATGGGGGCTTTTTACACAATTTATTTACAAAATTGTTAAGATACACTGAACTCTGCTGGATAACGTCTAACTACTTGACAATACAATGAACTCTTGTGAACACTTGACTCGAACTGACGTTAACTGTCCGTGCATCCTCTTATATACAACATTATTTAATCTAGTTAGTGTGTTTAGAAGTTTCTAGAATTTTCTAGAAACATTATTTAAAATGGTCAGTTGATTTTTGTACAAACTTCTAAAAATCAACTGTCAACAACAATCTTTCAAACCAAGGTCCCTTCCTTTACGGTTATCCCGTTACAATATGAATCATTCATTTTACACTACATTGATGATATTTTAATTTATTCGGAAAATGAAATTGTACATAAAAAACATTTAGAAATTACATTAAAAGAATTGGAAAGAGCTGGACTCAAATTAAATGTGGAAAATTGTAAATTTTATCAAAAAGAAGTTAAATATTTAGGATATGTTTTGAATACGACAGGGGTAAGTATGGATCCTGAAAGAGTACAAGCTATTATGAATTATCAAACACCTAAAAATTTGAAGACGTTAAGAGGACTCCTTGGAATTATAAATTATTATAAAAGATTAATACCAGATTTGTCAAATAAAGAAGTTCCTTTACTAGAGCTACTGAAAAAAGATGTTAAATGGAAATGGACACCCGAGAGAGAAAAAGCTTTTCAAGAATTAAAATTTGTCTTTACCAATAATTTAAAAGTGTATCACCCACAATACGATAAAGTATTTATACTTAGGACAGATGCATCGATAGAAAGATTAGCAGGAGTGTTAATACAAGTTCAGGAAGGAGGAGAAGTACCTATTAGTTTTGTATCAAGAGTAACAAAGAATTGTGAGAAGAAGTACACGGTTACGGAATTGGAGATGGCCAGTGTGGTATTTTGTATAACCAAATTAAGGTTTTATTTATTAGGAGTAAAGTTAATAGTGGAGAGTGATCATAATGCTTTAACGGCGATAATGAAAAATAGGTATGCAAATAATAGGGTACACAGATGGTTATTATTGTTGCAAGAATACGACTTTGAGATTAAATATATTCCAGGAAAGAGTAACATCATAGCAGATGCATTAAGTAGGGAAAGTGAAGAACAAGTGGACTATAAAAAATTCAAAATAGGTATAAATAAATTATTGGATAAAGAGGGATTATTTACTTTGGAAAGGGTTATACAAGGTCAGAATTATTTGACAGAGGTGGAAAAGAGAAGAACTTTTACAGAAGACAATATTATTTATAAAAAACTAGAAAATTGGGATACGTATGTTATTACAACTAATTATGCAAAGGAAATTCTATATAATCTTCATCACGAATATGGTCATATCGGAGTAAGAAAATTATGGATGCTATTTAGGGAAAATTATTATGCGAAAAAGGATTTAACTAGAGCCAAAGAAATATGCAAAGCTTGTACAATATGTCAATTAGCCAAAGAAAAAAATTATCATAATAGCAATATAAATAAATTAATTGTGACACAAAAACCATTACAAATTTTAGCAATAGATTTTATAAGTAATTTAGTGGAGAGTATTCAGGGATGTAAACACATATTGGTCATGGTAGACATATTTACAAAATATGTACAGATGTATCCTTGTAAAAGAACAAATACCAATACAATATTAAAATGCATTAAAAATTATATACAAATTCATGGAAAACCAGAGAAATTAATTTTAGATCATGCCACATATTTTGAGAATTATAAATTTTTATCTGCATGTCAACATTATAATATAGAAGTAAATTTTATTAGCATTAGAAATCCATCGTCAAATCCAGCTGAAAGATATATCAAAGAAGTAATTAAATATTTGAGAATTTTATGTATACAAGAACACGATCAGTGGGAAAATAACTTGGATAAAGTACAAAGATATGTGAATGAAACACCTCATGGAGTGACGAAAGAATGTCCAGAGTTTTTATTTAAAGGTAGAGTACCAGAAAGAAAGTGGGAATGGAATAGAAGACAAGAAATCCAAGAAATATTAGATAAAGTTAATAAAAATTTAAAAAGAAACGCAGAACGATATGTCAAGAGACAAGAAAAGAAATTGAAAAAGAAAACTAAATTTGAAAAGGGAGAACTGGTCATAATAAGAGCTTTACAAGTAGCGGATAAAAGGGAAAATTTATGTGCAAAATTATTGATGCCTTTTGAGGGACCATATGTGGTAGATAATCATAATGCTGAAAACAGCTATCGGTTAGTATATCCGGATACAGGGAGATTAAGGGGAGTTTTTAATATTAAGGATGTGTACAAGTTTACACCAGAAGAGGGGTAGATGATATTAATAGCAAAGTTTTGTAAATAATAGTATTAAGATGTAAATATTAAATTAAGATTGAATGGTTTTATTGAAAAAAGGTTTATACAATCTGTGCAAATAATTTTAATTGAGGCTAAAGTTTTTGTTAAATGAGTGTTTATTTATAAAAAAAAAAAAAAATAGATTAAAATTATAATTTTTAATCCAACATCAATGAAATGTTTGATGTAAAAATTTTAATTGGGGGATTTGTGATATTATCATCCTATTATATGTTATAAATTAAAGAACAGATCAAATTAAGTTATTAATAAATTCATTAAAAAAAAAGGAATATTCTTGATCCTGGGCAGAATACAAAGTTTAGGTTGTATATAAATAGTATTAATTTTCTTCAAGTTCTTTAGTTTTAGTGTTGTTTTAATTTTTTCTTCGTTCCTAAAAAAAGGAAACATAAATTTAAAAATAAAATATAAGGAGTACCATGATATATTCATAATTATAAATAAAAGGAATCATGTAATTTTCTTTCTATAAAACAAGAAATTTGTCTGAGAAAGTATGCTAGAAATAATATTTTTTTTATGCAAAGAATAAGTTCAAATATAAATTAAATGTAGAATTATATGCTGTATTAACTAATGCATATGAGTATTTAAAAGTTATTATTATGGTTTAAATTTTAAATGAAAAAAATTTATTAAAAGAATGAAATGAAAAGTTTTAATATTAATAGTAATAAATAAAAAACATAAATTTGTATAAGAATCCTAGGTATAAGATAAATTGTAAATAGAAATTAATCAAGTGCACGGATGTCATAAATTAAGTTATTATCAAGTAGGCATCAGATAGATACTAATAAGAGTTGTTAGGATAGTTGTTTTTTGTTATTTTTGTTTTGAAAGTTGTTGATTTTAAACGACTCTCTCTTGTTTTTTTGTTCAGAAAGAGGAAAGACGTGTTAAATTTGCTCTTGTAATTTTTTACGATTTTTATTAAAAAATTTCAATATAAATCAGTCTTGAGTAATTGAATATTATTATAAACGTCTGTAAGAAGAAAACTAAAGTATATTGGTAAGCAGAAAGTTAATTTTTATATAAATAAAAAAAATCAGAAGATGAGAACGTGATAGCAAATGGTGCTATGAATGTTATCTTGAATTTCCAAGTACGTGTTAAATAGAAAGAAGGAATAAGTACATACCAGCGTTGCAGAGTTCATTAAGCAGTTAGAAGACCTTTTTCTTGAACGAGTTTATGGTTTCTTTTGATAATCCTGTAGCAGACTAGCTGAGAGAATTCATAGATCCTGGAGTCACGGTATTAATATTGCACTATTCACCTTAATAAAGAACTTTCTTGTGTTTTCTATATATAATTGGATGAACAATTAATTTCCTTATTTTCACTTTTACTCTATTCACATATTTTATTAGTTTTAAGAATTTTTTGATATGTATAATACCACCATTTATTAATCTTTTCATATCATTTTACTCACATAATTAGTAATCATAGAATCTCACATTGACGAGAAGATAGGTTACAGATCTTCTTCTTTTTAATTTAAACATCCATAGGTATCATTTGGTACATAATAGTTATTATGCATATAATTTCAAGACAATATCAAATTAATAAAATAAAACATTGGATTCTGCCCTGAGATAGAGTCGTTGATAAAAAAATTTATAAACAATAATTCAATTCACATCAAATTTTAAAGTTAAATATAATTATTTTAAATTTACATCATTTTAAATATAACATATAATCAGATAAACAACACAAAATTATAAACAATTAATAATATACATTTAAATTTTCATATATGTTATAATATATATATATATATATATATATATAAACATTTTTGAATACTTTTAAAAAAACTCGCTCGTACATCCACATTCTCCCCTATTTAGTCGTTTAGCTCAATTATTTGCAATCATAAAAAAGAAGCGAGGAGGTAAAGGTTCCTGATTACAATGAGAAAAGTCCTGTCGACTATGGAATCAGTTTAAGTTTATAATATCATTTTAATCCATAAACGAATTAAGGTCATGTATATTGTGGTTATATTTTACAGTTATATCTTCTTTGTACATTAATGTAATTTTTTCTTTGTATCGTATCGTAATTTACTAATATTTTAAACTTAACAAATCGTTAGAAAATTTTATTTGCTTGTTTATTAATACAGACTTTTTATGTACCTAAATTTATTTATAAAGATACTACATGAATTTTCTCGACACAACACAACAGAATTTCGTTGTCTACATAGTTTCCAGTATCAGAGAGAACATAATGTTTTTTCTTGCGTCCCTGTTTTCATTGTTCTCTGTAATTTATTTACTTTGATATATATATAGAATAGAATGAGAGAATCTGTATTTAAGCGAAAACTACCCCTGAATTATTCAGAAGTGTGTTCATTCTACTACCCGTGGATTATGCACGGAGAATGAGCACCTGTAATGAAGTAATGGTATCCAGTTCAACATTTTTCATATGCATGAATAAATGTATAAGGATTGTCTTTGTAAAACAGGGTTATACGAAAACCAGAGGGATTTTTAATTTGTAGGTGTAAATAAATAGATACACAATGTTACCGCTGATTTTCTTTAACAAAACGATTAACAAAATCGGATTTATTAGACCCATGTAAATTATTCTTCTCTATCGTTATTTGTATGTAAGAATATACATGTAGGTAAAATTTGTGTATGAACTCAAAAACTACTTGACCGATTATTATGAAAATTGGTATATATATTATCCGTTAACTTTTTATTCCTATATCAGTAGACTATGCATTTGATTTCTCGGGTTGACACTTCGGTTTGTTGGGTTGGTACCTAAGACCTTAACTGAAAACGCCCTTCCCTACTGTCGAAATATTGACAGCACATATTAACAAAGTTAAAAATTTTAAAGATAAAAATATTCAATAAACAATGCCAAAAAAAACAGTAAAAAAATACACAACAACATCATTAAATGTTATGGTATCTTTAAGAAACAAAGCAACAGCTGCGAAAGTGCTTATTTAAATCAATTAGCTCAGATATTTACAACCGTAAGTACCATTATATTTCTTTTAAATCAATCAACAGCTAACATAAAGGTATATATTGAAATGGATCCTCCTTCCGGAACACCCTCTTTCAATAAAATTCTCGGTCGTGGATTCCAAAATTTTTAAATTGATTGTCCTAAAAATAAATTACAAAAATTATAAATATAAAAAAAAATCTATCGCGTCTTTCTAAATCTTTCTTCTTCCGTTTTTCCACTCTTTCTTTTCCAACTACTTTCCAACTCCTTGCTGCTGCCTTTCCATCTATTTAATACCTTTCTGCTGCTCAACTCTTTCTCTATACCTTCTTCTTTTACAATTTTCCAACTCTAACCTCTCTGTATCCTCGTATCCAATTCCAATTACTTTTTATTTATTTATTTATAAATTCTTCTGATTATATAATTTTCTTCAACTCTTTTTATTTCATTTTAAATTTCAATATTTCTTACTAGTTAAATCAAATTCTATGTATTTTATCAATTTTATTTTTCTAATGACTTTTACCAAATTACAATCTTTGACAATTCAATCAATAATAATAAAAATTTCCAAAACAACTTATAAACTAAACAAAAACAAATACAATATCAAAAAAAATACTTAATCTAGACAACCGATTTAAAAATCATGACCACGTTCCAACACTTCATTGGAAGAACGTGCACCATGAAGAAAAATCCATATCAATATATATTGCATTAGATTGATTGAGAGAGGTTTTTGTAATGAATATATAAATATGTATCACTTTTTTAAATAAAATTTATATTAATAACATAATACATAACCTTTTTTTGACAAACTTGACGATTTCGATTTTGGATTTTATAGTGACTCTGATTCTTCCAGTGAAATAACGGAAGAGGATTTATTATACAAATACACCGACAACATTGACACGTTACATCTAACTCTGCATCTGTATTTGTTTTTATTTTCTTTTATGTAATTTATTAAAATATTTTTTTCATTGTATCGGTTTAACATAACAAATCTTGGTTTTTCTGAAAAAATTCTGTTATAAAGAACATTATCAAAACATCTGTATATTAAGTCAAATGCAACACCACCTGGGGCGGAAAGGGAAAATCAAAGTAATGAAGTATACTTTCCTTAATTATCCCATTGATTTTGAAATTTTATCATCCTAGAGTCACTATTACAATAATGTCACTCTACGATGCCATTTGGAGGTAAAATAACAGACTTTAAAAAAGATGGATATAGAATTTGAGTACTGTGTTTTTATGTCAAAACTCAAAAATGATGAAATATTTTTTTACCACTGCTTGAATAATTTAAAAGTTTTATTATACATTTGTAAAAATGATTTTTTTTACTATTGCTTAATTAATTTAAAAGTTGTATTAAACGTTTCTAGTTAATATATAAATATGTGCTACCTTTTAAATTGTACTTATATTATTTAATTGTAATAAAATGTAATTATAAAAGTATAGTTTTCGTTCTAAATCAATAAAATAATATGATAATTGACTATAAACAGGGATCGGTTCTGTGCAAAGGAATGTGTTATTTTGAGTATCAGTCAAAATTCATGTGAATTCAAATTGGTTTCCCCACCAATAACAACTTTTTAAATAACAGCGTGATTGAAAATTGCACATTTTAATAAAGAATTACTCCACGTTAAATAATTATTTTTTTTCTAAGATACGAAAGTTAAAACAAGTCAATAAAAAAGACGATACTTTCCTAATTAAAACCCAAACAAAGTGGTAGGGTGAAAAGGGAGTTTCCCTCCAAGCTACGCGAAATTGAAATTGAATCTTGAAATCGAAAAGAACTAAGCATCCAGACGTCGTAGAATTTTTTTACGAAAGGTAGCTAGAAGAAAAAGTATCAATAAAGTTACAAAGATACTATAAAAAAAAATTTCAATATAATTTTGATGTGGACATTGTTTTTTATAAATCAAGTAACAAAAGGCTTTTTCTACTATGGCAGTTTTGCCAAAAAATGCATTCAATATGTTTACAATTACTCATGTAACAGGTAAACTTTAGTAATCTTGCTGAAAAACAATTATTCAATTATGATTCACGATTGGCATCATCATCTATATACATATAATAAAACTGTAGAAATGTATGTATGTATATGTTTGTGCGCGCATCACATGAAAACTACTGATCCTATTCGAATGCGGTTTTCAAAGACGTATTTGTCTTCTTTCAACTTAACACCTGGTGTATAAAACTTTCTCCCCCTACCCCTTTAACAAAATAAGGAAAGAAATTTTTATACAAAAATCAACACGCCACGCGAACGACGTGGCGGGTACATCGAAATAGAACTCAAAAATGTGGTTAGATTTTTTTGTCTGTCTGTCTGTATGTTTGTGCGCGCATCACATGAAAACTACTGATCCGATTCGAATGCGGTTTTCACAGATGTATTTGTCTTCTTTCAACTTAACATCCGGTGTATAAAAATTTCTTTCCCATTCCTTAAATGGGGTGGGGTAAGAAATTTTTATACAACAATTACACGCCACGCGAACGACGGTGCGAGTACAACTAGTACATATAATAAAACTGTAGAAATGTATATGTTTGTGCGCGCATCACATGAAAACTACTGATCCTATTCGAATGCGGTTTTCAAAGAAGTATTTATCTTCTTTCAACTTAACATCTGGTGTATAAAACTTTCTCCCACCACCCCTTTAACGAAGTGAGGAAAGAAATTTTTATACAAAAATCAACACGCCACGCGAACGACGTCGCGGGTACATCGAAATAGAACTCAAAAATGTAGTTAGATTTTTTTGTCTGTCTGTCTGTATGTTTGTGTGCGCATTACATGAAAACTACTGATCCGATTCGAATGCGGTTTTAACAGATGTATTTGTCTTCTTTTAACTTAACATCTGGTGTATAAAAATTTCTTTTCCATTCCTTAAATGAGGTGGGGTAAGAAATTTTTATACAACAATTACAGGCCACGCGAACGACGTTGCGAGTACAACTAGTCATCCATATATTATTTATTTTGTCTGTAAATTATTAATGCAAACTAAAAAATTAGTTGTTAAGTAAGTAATGAACCCACATTGTAGTTAATAAATAACATACCTTGTTTTTGTCTTTATGAGATTTATGATTTAGATTTCAAATTTTGGACTACCTTCATAAAGCTCGATGAACTTAATTAACAGTTTTATCATTTGACCTGACAAAATTCATTATATAAGTAAATACACCAACAATTTATGTCATATAATCACTTCAGACAATTTATTTTACTGAACTCTTTCCATGGAACAAACTGCCGCCTAAACTCTTATTTCCCTTCTCTCAGTACATTTTGGTAAAATTTTTATACAAATCTTTCGGTTTGAAGAAAATATCACTTTTATTGGGTGACTTATCACAATAGGGCAATACACAATTATGTAAATATCTTGTCATTTTTTGTTATTTTGCAAACCTTTTAGGTATAGGTACAGCTAGTCCTTAATTATTTGTTGGCTGTAGTCCTTCCTTCAATAAGTTTGCACAACAGTAATTTTTCAAATATTGTGATACTGTATCAGAATCTGATGTAACAAATTAAATGGAGTTTATAATTGAAGTCAGTTGATTCATCAAGTTGAATAGCAAATAATTTTCCAATTAATTGGGATTTAAGCTGCTCCTGAATTTCAGTAGATATATCCGAAATTCTTTGACAGATCATACCTATCATTTCACAAAGGCATATTGTCAAGCTTTTACCAAACAATATTTATACAATGTCTTTCTCGGGAAGAATAAGGTTTTTTGCTATTATAGTGTTTGATTTTTTACATTTAGATAGTTTGTAAGCCACTTTGTATGATGTTAAAAAAGCTTTCTAGTTCAGAGCAAGCGTGTTCTAATTTTTTTTCTGTTTAAATGATCTAAGTTAAGCTAATACATTTAAACACATAACGCACTGCTGTTTTTTCTTCACTAACTTTAATGCTTGTAAAGCTCAAATTTAGTTAAGTTAAGTCATATTTTCGGGTTTTAGACTAAAATTCTCGTAAATAATTAGAAGTTCAAGGGTCTTTCTGGTTTAGTTTTCATTTGGCTCCAATTACAAATTTTCTGTTTTTGGAGCCTAAAATGATTTCATCGTTACAGCACTGAACTTCTTGTTTAACTTTAACTTATTGTATTGCAACAACTGTCTTCAAACAAAAAGCTACACCTATAAACTCGCTTCTTTATGTATAGCCACGCATCTTGCGTAGAAACAATTCGATGACGATCGACATCTTTCGCGTAACATCATCATTCGCCGCTCCAATTACATATGACCATACCAGCTAGATACATAGTGTTGCCTAGTATAGTCTATTTTTAATTCCCTGGGTTGACTATTTAATTATCGCAATACAACGCGAAAATCAAAATTGTTTACAATAAAATGGAGAGGTGTTAAGTATGAGTTTGAGAGTCTATGCTCTACTTTAACCTCAGTCCAAAAAAATCATACCCCAAGAACAGTAAAAGGTAACTAATTTCATATATTTACATATTTTTAAATTCTATTGTATATACGTTTTCAGTACATAATATACTCATTTCGTTGTTCTGTTATAACAAATCTGCTATTTTCACATTTCTTCTAATGCTAAACCTTAATATTGTGTTAATTCAATGGGAATACAAACTTTAAATTAATTTCATATTCATTTATGTATATTCATTAAGTCGGTCGGGGACCTGATATTTTACCTCTAAATTTAAATTTAATAGAGTAGTTTTTCAAAAACAATTGATATAAAACAGTTGTAGAAATTCGTAATAAATTAATATAAGAATTTGAAATTAGCGCACCACTTTAAAACTTACCATGTAACATAAAAATATTAACTGAAATGAAACAAATTTTATTTCGTATTACTTTACTTTGTAAAATAAACAAATTAGGTGATGCTGTCGCTAACCATCTTTAGGATTTATTAATTTTAAACAATCTTAAAACAATTAACAAAAAAATCACTAATGCAATTTTTTTTGCCTAATAAGACGTATTTCCACCTCTGCTACGAATAACAACTTGGCATCGACGATTCATATTTAAAATAAACGGTCTTAAAGTATTCTTGTCCAATTCATTCCAAATTTGGACCAGATTTTGTTCCAGTTCCAGTTTGGTTAATTAGAAAAATTTCGCAGACGTCTACCAGACATTCTGTACAGGATTAACATCGGGAATATTTGCTGGCCATCCCTAATGATGATTCCAACTTCTTCTAGATAATTTTGCACCATATTTACTACGTGTGAACGTGAATCTTGCATAAGCACAAAATTTTTGCCGATACAAGAAGTAAATGGCATAACATGGTCTTGAAGAACATCAACAATATATCGGTGAGCGTTTATGGTACCGTTATTCAAGAGCACCAAGTTTGTACGACCCGTTAAAGAAACGGCACCCCATACCATAACCGACCCTTCACCCAATAACGTCGTTTCTCGCATGTTACACTATGCATGCCGTTCGTTCACCTCTCATCTATAAAGAGCACCTTATTCCCATCAGCCTCCAAACAATGAACATGATTTTGTGCAAATTCTAAACGCACTCTGCGATGAGCTACGGTCAAGTCAGCCCAATGGCAGATATTTGATTACTACAAGAAAGGAAGAAAGAAAAATAATTTTATTGCCCAACAGATTAATCCATTTACAGGACAATTTATATAGACATTTTTAATATAATAAAAACAATAAAGTAAACAAGAGAAAAAAATATCTCGAATACCGAATCTACAAATTAACAATTGCACATTACTAAATTGTGCATCAGCTTTTATTTTAGATACAACGAAGATTAATATTTAATTAAATATGAAATAAAACAATAAAAAAAGGTTATCTACGTACACATTTGATTTCATTTTGTAATATAAAAATCCCTTTCGGACCTTCATATCTTATTTCCTAACAGCTTCGTATTATTCTTATTTAAAAAAAATATTTTTCACCATAGTATTATCCGAAATTGTTTGGGAATTTATGTAAAGGGAAGGAAACGGTTCATTAAAAACTTAAAGGGTTATAACTCTGACAGGAGTCTCTAAAAAAAATTTTTTTATAGGAAAGACCCTACTTATTTTTCATCAAGGAATACGTATACGAAGTTTCCGTAGTTAATTCTGGGACACCCTGTATACTACACTTAATCTATGGTCACTAATATAAACTAAAAAATATAAAACGTAGGTACTTTTGTGGCCAAAGTTATTAATACTTACAGTGCAATTATTAAGAAAATTCTTTTTGCAAAGATTTTTGGTTGGTATATGTAATAAACTTTTATCAATACGACTATCTGAATAAAAGTATAATTATTTTTATATTAATTAATATGTAAAAAAAACTAAATCGACATTTTTTTATATCATAATATTTATTACATCAATATCTGTGTACATCGGCGTCAATATATGATTGTTAAATGATGTTTATTGTGCGATCCCAATATTTTTTACTTACCGTTTAAAAATCTACAATGAAACTGGAAATTAGAATATTACTTTACAAGTGGAGTAAAATGCACATTACAGCGAGTGTGTTTGAGCTAAAGAAACGAGCTAAATATGCAATTTGTTCCTCGAGTGAAGTACTATACTTTACCCAAGACTTACGAAATGGTCTTGTAAAAAACTAAAAATAACAAACATAAAATCTAAATTTTGGCATACGTCAAATGTTAGTTTAATTTAATGTATACTGTAGACAACCAACATTATTGGTTTAGTTATCTAACCAATGTCAAATGTTAATTTAGTGTATCATACAGGTTTCTATTTACTTACTCCACTAGTGGAGTAAATAAAAATATAACACAAATCCTTAATAGTTTGACACTTACCTACTGACAGAGATATAGGTTAAAAAATTAGTATATTACTTTACGAGTGGAGTAAATTGCATGTTACAGCGAGTGTGTTTGGCCCATAAGCGAGCTTGCGAGCGAAGGGGCTAAAGAAACGAGCTAAATATGCAACTTGTTCTTAGAGTGAAGTACTATGCTTTACCCACGACTCATAAGTAAATTGCGTATTTTAGTTTCTTTAGCCCCTTCGCTCGCAAGCTCGCTCATGGCCCAAACACACTCGCTGTAATATGCAATTTACTCCACTCGTAAAGTAATATACTATTACCTACGACTTAGCAAATGGTTTTGCATAAAACCAAAAATAACAAACATAAAATTTAAATTTTTGCATAAATTGTCAAAAATATTCGATTTCGCAGACAGTTCTGTCTGAGAAATGTCAAATGTTGGTTTAATTTAATGTATACTGTAGACTGTAGGTAACCAACATAATAATACAGGTTTCAATTTACTTACTCCACTAGTAGAGCAAATAAAACTATAACACAACTCAATAATTTGACACTTACTGATAGAGATATAGGTTAAAAAATAGGCAATTTACTTATGAGTCGTGGGTAACCGCAATTTACTTACGAGTCGTGGGTAAAATATAATATAATTTTCTGGCACACAAGACGTAAGAGTAATTGCCAGTATTATAATTTGTTTATCCCAAACCATTCCTAATTTTATTTATTACTTTCCCTACTTTAACAATGTGTATATATATCCCTCTCTCTATTCTAGCCAGAAAATTTCATACCTTAGGCACAGTAAGAGGGTAACTTTATGAAGTTTATGCTATTCTAATAGTATATTACGTATCAAGAGTGGTAAGTATTACATTACGTACGAGTGGAAATGTCTCTTACCACTCGAGTTACGTACTATGCTTTATCTACGACTCAATATTTTAATTTTAATTCTAAATATTTGACATCTCTAAAAAAATATATGACGTACGTACTGTACTGTTATCTACTCCTTTGACAGTAAATGTCATTTATACTCATTGTCACCATGCAGGGTAGGTAAGCTATAACGCACAGTTGTGCGTAATGAAACTTCATTCCAACATGACGTTTCATTACGCACAACTATGCGTTATAGCTTACTTCCCCTGCTTGGTAACAATGAGTATAAATGACATTTACTGTCAAAGGAGTAGATAAAATAATTTATATATTATATTTTGTTATTTTTATTTTAAACTAGTCATATACCTACTAATTGTAAACTACCAACTGATGTTGAAATAAACAATGAAAACAGAGGATTCTAAATGACCTTGTAATATTTTTATTTTTATTTCTTTTTTCTAACGTTTTTTTTTTTTGTTTTTTGAAACTAAATTTTTATTATATATTTCCTATCTCTTTCTATTGCCTTTATTATAGAAAATATTATAATGATTTATTTTTATACAATTCTCGTCCTTTACCGCGTTAAAAAACCCTCTTCTTTCGTTTAGGAGCATAAATTTACACTTTTTACATTACGATGTTTGTTTGTTATTATTTTTTATTTAATTAATATGTTACCACTACACGAAAAAAATAATTGGAGTTTTCTAAAAGCTAAAAACAAAAGACTGGTATAAAAATCTGTCTGAGTGATTCTTTACAAAGAAATTGCAGTTGTATCACGTGGCCGTAATTCTGGACATAATATTTACCAGAACATGATTGTAATCTTGTATTTAGTTTACCCAGAGTTAACAAGAAAAACATTAGCTTGATCCAATTATTTTTAAGATCTTTTCCGTTTGATAGTTAATACACCATACATAAACTGCTTTTAAAAATACTTTTTAGAAAATTATAACCTTTTAATCTTAAACTTAATTTAAAAGAAATTCAACGTGATATCATTATTAAACGCATACTGTGCGCTTTGAAGTCGCAGAACTTCTAAACAGAAGATTTTTTGTTGAACGCAAGTTTTAGAGAGATTTCACTGCTTAGGTAATTAACCGTTTAATAATTTTTTGAAATTATACTTCTATTCATGCACTCGGTGAAAAAGATTTGTGTACAGTTAAATGGGAAAAATCATTACATATGTATTGGTGTGAGTAAGAGAGAGACAGACACACTTATAAGGTATATTGGTCGGTAAAAACAAAGATGAAATATTTATCACATGTTATTAGTCATAATTATAAGTCCTTTGAATACCGTTCAACATTCAGTACATTGAAAAGGGATAGATATACAAAAAACAGTCTGAACTAATGTATGAATATCATAGTGACGGACCACATGATTATTTGACAGATTATTTTATAATTCTGTCACGTGAGTTAACATATTAAGTTTAGTATTTTATATTAATAATATTAATAGTAATATTCAGTAATGAGTATTGTATTGTAGTCTAAAATACCGTCACATGGTCGCAGTATATCCTGCACTATGCTTTTAAGGTTGTTAGCTATATAAACAGAGTTTTTACGAATAGTTGAGGAAATAAAGCACCAAAACCTTCGAATTTTGTAACGTAAGATGGATCGGAATGCGTTTTTTTGCATTGGATTCGTTAAAGTATCAGGAAATTTGTCGCTATATTTTATAATGTAAAAGTGAAAATTGCATTTTTATAATTCACGTTCACAAAGTTTCTATTTCGACACTAAAAACAGTATCGAAATAGATTTATTGTAACACTGTTTTTGGTAACTTTTTGTTTTACACAATTGGTTGCACTGCACTGATTATCAACGAAAGATGAAAGAGTTCAGGTAGTAAATCAAGAATTATGTTGTATTAACTACATTATCAGCGATATTGCGAAATTCAGAATATTTTATTCAAATTTATTGAAATTTAAAATCATTAAAACTGTCAAGTGTCAAAAGTGTCAAGATCGTCAACATAAATAAATATTTCGAAAAACTCTCATTTTATTTTTTTTTATACTTTTAAAAGTTCATTATAAAAAATAGTATGTAAAACTCGAATTACAATGACGGTTTGTAGTACTCGTTCTTTGCAAAACTCACCGCTTCGCGGTTCGTTTCACAAACTTCACTCGTACTACGAAACCTGTCATTGTAACACTTGTATTACAATATACTATTCTGCATTCAAAAAGTACATTCCGAACAGACAATAGAGAGAAAACTTACAACTCGGTAAGTATTGCTGAAAATGGGTTCAATTTATACACTCGGGGTTTTCGGAGTCGCTGAACACGAATATCACGATTCCGAAAGTCTCCACGGCACTTGGTGTCTAGGGTATTTACCTCTTCTCCTGGGGTATCAGTGCACATTTGGTACTCGGTGGTTTTTTGAGTCGCTAAATACGATTATAATAATGGCGATGGTGTTCGGAACACCTGGTGCTTTAGACGGACCTCGTCTCCAGGAATTTTATGCAAATTCGATACACGGTACTAGGAGGTTTTTGGGGTCGCTTACCACGAATATCATATAATGAGTTTGTTAAATCATTCGCATACAAATGTATGAATCCATGCGCGTGCATAGAAGTATAACTTCTGCCGGCAGTCCCACTGACTGCCACACTAGTTTTTTTTTTGTTAATTTATACTTTGACTTCAAAATCTTAACCTAATGTTATCAATAAAATCTGCTGTAAACTGTATCATAGTTTTTGTAAAAAACTATTTTTATATTTGTTAGATTATCATAACTTCTAAATAATAAGTAATTATGTCTTTTACTTTCTTTTTATATATGGATATAGTCCATCTAGAAAGTATGAGGAAACAGCTTAATTGTAATTATTTAGTATATATTTTTTAGAAAGTTTTTATATTTTCGCCGTGATCTTTGTCTCTTTGTCATTTTGTGGAATTTTGTAATCGAATTTAAACCTATTTCCCGACTACCTAGAGCTCTGAAATTTTCAGGATAGCTAAGAACTGTCTGACAATGCATGTTTCAAGTGTGTTTAGGCATATACATAGATTTCGAAATTTATACTGAATTGTTATTAAATATGATATAAGTTGTGTAAAGATATTATCATTTTGAAAGTTTTTAAATAAGTCGTTCGTAGCCTATTTGAATAAGCGTCGGATATGAGTCCAGGTGACAGTTCTGTTATGTTATCATAATGGGATCGATTACGCGAGAGAGAAGTTTTTTTTCTGTGTTTTTTTTTGTTCTACATGTGAAAACAGTAACTATTATTTTAACTGTTAATAAAATTTAGAAAATTTTTAGGAAGTTTTTTAGACTTTACTGTGGACTATGCCGTAATCTATCTCGGTAAAGCGCTATTTGCCAAGGGACAGATTGCACTGACTTATAAATCGCCAAAAAAAACTTTCTACTATAAATAGTTCTTTTTATAAATTGTGATTATTTAATACTTGAATTGAAAAATTCAACCTCTATTTAACTGCAAAAACTTAACTAAAGGTCGAGGTACACCCAAAACTAGGTCAGCGTCATAATTTTCGTTGATCGTTGCCCAGGTCTGTAAAACTGACTGATTCAATTCATTTTTATTTCGTGGGGCTACTCGTTTAACTTTAATCTAAATTAGTTCCCAAAGGTTTTTCAATGGGACTAAAATCTGGTGAAGCTGCTGGCCATGGAATTATTGTCACTCGGTGTTCTTGCATCCAAGCTTAAGCATAGACCGAAGTATGGCACCTTGCATTAACCTGCTGAAAATGCTACCCTTCTGGACATAAAACATGCAACCTTTCCAGATGAAAATCACATTACTTTTCACTATTAACGGTAGCATTAACTATACAGAGAGGTGTAGCACCATATTGAGATATTGCTCCCCAAACCATTATTTTGGTAGAAAATTTGAAAATTTGAACAGCAACAAGTTGTTTTTATAGGATTTTCAAGTGTGTATACATCATTCAAAGCTTATTTTTATTAAAGTATGCCTTGTTAGGGTGATGAATTTCGCCCTGTATATTTAATCTCATTCTCAGTTGTAAATGCGCTGTTGTCACGTCCTCAATAAAATCATAGTGTTAGTGACAATAAATAAAATAACAATTGTGTACTCCATTTCAGCGCCATCAAATCATTAAAACTTAGTACTTTCACAAAAAAAGGAAATCGTCAGTTTAAAAATATATATTTAGATATAATGAATGCATTTACAAAATAATAGTACTTAATTAAATGAAAGCAAACAATAAAAACATTTACAAAAAAGTCTTCATTTGCAATTTAGAACAAATTTTCTATGTCTGTATACTGGTATTATTAAATAAGTTTTACAACAAACATTTAAATTGGACCAGCTATAAATGAGAAAATACAAATTATTTCATTTTGTCGATAAGTATTAAAGCAGATATATATTAAAGAATTTTTCGTGGAGCTTTCCAGGTAGTGCGGTATTATGACATACCAATTGACATTCAGCTATTTTGATAAGTAAAACAAAGATAAAGTTTCCCACAAAATGTTATGCTTCAAATAATGGAAATCCGTTTAATATGTGTTCAATAGCTACAGTGCAATAATTTAGCAGAAAAGCAGATACACTAATGGTAAAATAAGCAAAGTAAAAAAAATGAAACATACAACATTAAAAAAAACATATAAACAACAAAAATTGGAGTAACAGATTCGGTTAAAACTATTTAGTCCACCGCGCACAACCCTTTTTTTTGAAACTTTGTGTATAGCCTCCTATTGACAAGTCCAACAAAGGTTGAAATGATCTAAATTTAAAACTGCTGCTTTTTCGAGCTAGAAATAAACGAAATTTTTAAGCTGTCGGACAGCAATAAATTTGTCGGACAATGTGAGCATTTGATTTAATACTTAATTATAAACAAATTGTATAAAAATGAATTATATACAGGGTGTCCCAGAATTAACTACGGAAACTTCGTATACGTATTCCTTGATGACAAATAAGTAGGGTCTTTCCTATAAAAAAATTTTTTTTAGAGACTCCTGTCAGAGTTATAACCCTTTAACTCTTTAAATGGTAAAATGTGCGCTACTTGATCGCGATACACAATACGCAATTGACATGGTCCTACATTTTATTTTTTTACTCCAAACCGAAACGATTTCGCAAAAAACGACAAGGAACAAAAAAGTTTCTAAATAATCAAAACTTCCTAAAATAATTTTTTGTTATTGCAAATATTAATTGCTAAGAAAGTTACAAAAAAATATTAAGAGGGGTTCCTTGATTTGCACCCTTAGAATGGGGTAGGGCAGGTGAAAAGTGGCAGGAGAAATGCGTCTTTATAAAAATGATGTTCACCCAAATTTTTAATTTTTTATCTTGGACCAATCAGAAGATATTAAATTAAAACGGTATTTTACCACCCCTCTTTAAAGGGTTGTAACTCTGACAGGAGTCTCTAAAAAATTTTTTTTTATAGGAAAGACCCTACTTATTTGTCATCAAGGAATACGTATACGAAGTTTCCGTAGTTATTTCTGGGACACCCTGTATATATAGTAAAAAACGTAACCGTAAATTTCGCATTTTCGAGGTTACGTTTTTTAATATATATAATATATATATATAATTCATTTTTACACAATTTGTTTATAATTAAGTATTAAATCAAATGCTCACATTGTCCGACAAATTTATTGCTTCGTTTTTGCTGTCCGACAGCTTAAAAATTTCGTTTATTTCTAGCTCGAAAAAGCAGCAGTTTTAAATTTAGATAATTTTAACCTTTTTTGGACTCGTCAATAGGAAGCTATACACAAAGTTTCAAGAATGTATTAATCATTTTAAAAAAAGGGTTGTGCGCGGTGGACTAATTGTCACGTTCATCTATTCGTTATGTATTTTCAATTCACCTCCGGTATCAAAGGTAAAATGTTGTCAAGTGAACAGTTTTTCATGTAATAAGTCCAATCCGTCAAAATAATTTCTTCTGTGTCTACAAATTTTTTTTTACATGTCTGGTGTACATTGTCTTAAAGCTTCTGTCCAAGTTTTGTCCGAATATAAAAATGCAAGATGGAGGTAATCGAAGTAAATCATGTGTATGTTAGTTTAATATTTCATCTACTACATATGTCTTATCGTTGCTTCTGTATTGTGTAAGTATAATTGTCTTTTTTTTCATTTTTTTGTCAAATTCGATGTTATTGCTGCTTAACGATTTCTAATGAAACGTCATGTTGGAATGACGTTTCATTACGCACAACTGTGCGTTATAGCTTACTTACCCTGCATGGTGACAATGAGTATAAATGACATTTACTGTCAAAGGAGTAGATAACAGTACAGTACGTACGTCATATATTTTTTAGAGATTTCAATTATTTAGAATTGAAATTAAAATATTGAGTCGTAGATAAAGCATAGTACGTAACTCGAGTGGTAAGAGGTATTACGTACTCGTGTAATTTCGCACTTGCCGCTACGCGGCTTCGTGCGTAACTTTTCCACTCGTACGTAATGTCCTACTTACCACTCTTGTTACGTAATATACTATTATCTACTCGACCTCATATTATGTATCAATTTTTAGTTCGTGAAAACTGTCATTATAGACAGCAGTGCGTGAAGGATTAAAAGTGTGCGTGAAGTAACAATGTATTTTAAATGGGATTTACGTTTTCGCACTGTTTTTGACACACCTTCGTATAATCAAATATCCTTAGTATTCGGGTTATCATGGTGTTGCTATGAGAGCATTAAATTTCAACAAAAGTTATTCTGACAGTTTTGTAGTTTCAATTTGCAAATTTGTAATTATTTTTTATTTGTTTATCGTAGATAAAATATTGTATGAAACTGTGCGTGAAGTGCTTTTTGCGCACTCACGCGAAATATAGCGCTCGCTTCGCTCGTGCTCTAAACATCGCGTGCCTGCGCAAAAAGCATACTTTACGAACTGTTTCATAGTAGGCACATTTCATTTGCATATGGTCTTATTATTGGCTAAAAAGTAGCCTTCCTTGTTATGCAACGTACCAAGTTAGCAAAACTGAGTCACATCCTTGTTTTGTTCCATGGTAGTTTTTTTTTATGTCTCTTGTGCCTAATTTAGTCTGGCTCTGTATTCTCCGAAAACAAGTTGTATTAAATTTACATATATTTTCTATATTTGAAACGGTCGAAGGCTTTTTTAAAGTCAATAAAACTCACTAATTAAAACAAAAAAGCAACTCTGGTATAATATTCCATATCTTTAATATGTGCCAACTCTGCTAAAGTTGTTTAAACCTTTTTTTTTGTTGGGTTAAAGATGGAGAGAATTTGGAGGTGATTTGCGGTTTTACCCACGAAGAAACATGGATTGTATTATCTATGCATTTGGGGTGAGAGGACATTTGTTTGTGGTGCAAACCAAAGTTATCTTTTACCTCAAAAACTACTGGTTCGCTTTTAATTCGGTTGTCAGTGATGGGTTTGGATTTGATTAGTGCATGCTCTTAGATAGGTACTTTGTTAACAACTTACCAGGGGACACTACAGTTAACATTTGCTTCTGCAAAACCAAAACTATTATTCTGATTTAGATTTGTAAATGATTATTAAGGATTCTAAAATAGGTGTTACAAAATTACTGCACTAACACTATAGCTACTAAATACTACAAAATCGATAGAATTTGATGGAACTGGATACTTTGTTTATCAGTAGATTGTCGTGATACAGAAACTAGAAATTATAAAAAAAATAATAAATAAAAATTATTAAACAAAAGTCAAAATATGAATGTTAAGCTATAGACGATGACAATTTTTAAGTTTTCTTTGATCTAGATTAGATATCTCTACACCTTTTAAAGATGGTACTTTATTGAACTTGCTTTTGGCAAACGTTTTGGATCCAAGATCAATATAGAACCGCTTTGTTGAGTGTCGTGCCCTACAGTTTATGAACAGCAACTGCCTAAAAAAATACGAGTGAAAGCATCACTCTTTCTATCTTATTCCGTTAAAAAGATAGACTTACTTGTGAAATGTTTATATAACCATTTTTGTAAAATGTATTGTACCTATGATCTTTAAACAAGTTAAATTAAAAAACAAAAATGAAATTACTAAATAAAAGGTTAAGATGTAATTTAAAAAATTCTTAAATAATTTATAAACTTCTGTCGAGTCCTTTTAAAATTTTTTATAAAGATTATTCTTAAAAATTGTCTTCTAAAAACTTTTAACCAAACTAGTATTACATAGTACCTACTTACTATAATGTATCAGACAGCTGCTTTTTGTAGCCATGCTCACAGCCTAATGTGTTAAATAATTAAAGCAGATTTCTTAGCCTGAAGTTGTAGTTGATTAAGGTTTGCAAAATTGAATTGATATTGATAGAACACTGCAATCGAGATAAAAGCGTTGAATGGAAAGCTTTAAATTGACAAGCTGAATTGAAACACGGAACAGGTAGAGAAATTACTTAGTTAATAAAATCTTTGAAGTGTCTTGTTTGTGATTGCTATTCGGCATCTTATCGGGGTTAGAGAAAGAAGTTACTTTTAATCAAACGAATAATCATTCGACAATGATCAAAGTAAACTGTTTGCATTTGTACTTAAAAAATATAACCTACAGGAAACAGCTGTGTTAATAGATCTTCAAAATTGTTTCAGAGGTGCGTACCTGTCAGTTCATCTTAAAGAAGAAATATTTTTCAACATTTTTCATTGTTCTGTATTCTCAATGTTTAAATGTTTATTGACTTAATTTGTATTTTTGGAACGAAGTTCCCTTTCGGGCATCACGACTGAGACTAGCCGGAAAAAAATCAGACCAAAAAATGTCAAGACACGACACGACCGACACGACACACGCATGTTTCTATGTCTGTCTGTCTCTCTCTTTCTCTCATAGATAGTTTTGTATAATATCTTTATTTAAATAGGAAACTCTTTTATACATAAATACTAATAAAAGTACAATTAAAAAGACACTAATTTAAATTAAAAGAAAATGTACATTAAAAAGAAAATACTGTAGAAAAAAAATAAGTACCTATAATAGTATTATATTTTATCTCATCCTGTTTTTTAAATCAATAAATTCATAAACATTTTAAAAATAGTTCGTAACTTGACTAGTTAGGTAGGTACGTCAAATTACCTTAACTGTCAGTTACTGTCAAATATTTTAAAATTTTGTTTTAAATTGTTATTCCTGTTTTAAATTAAATTGAAATAAAAAGTAATTTTTGGTATATGTATGTCATCTAAACCTCTGGTATTGTATGAATGGACACTTTTGTTAAAAGAAACGAACTGTTGAAAATATTCAGGTAATAATGGATTTACTATTATCTATTTTGCTTTGAACAGTGTAGTGTCGCGACTTTGTTAAAAGTTTATACAGGTTTTTTGTAGATAATAAATAATAAAATAATAACAATAATGTATCCTGACAGTGTTTCTCCACAAATTCCGAAAATTGCTGATGAAGTTAGGTAAGTAGAGATTTTATACAGACAATAATAAATGCTTATGTATGTATAAACACTCTGTTGTGTTTACAAATTACAATTCCTTCACTAATTAATCAAAAAGAACTTCGTTCCATACGGGTGTCCCTTGACACCTCTCACATTTTTTTAATTAGGTCCGTAGTATTTTTTTAATTAATTATGAAAGGAGGCTAGTTTGATGATTTTCGGTACTTATATCTAGGTAGCACTAGTTTTTCATTAATATGCTTTTACTAGCGGAGGCCCATAGCAGCACGTGCAAAAGTAAAGGAAAATTTTACCTCCTGGTAAACAAATTTTAATTCAAAAAGTGTATTATTATATTTAGTATGATTAATTTATTGAATTTTTTAAAATTGTAAGCAATGCAGATTTATTCACTACTAGCTGTACCCGCGACGTCGTTCGCTTGGCGTGTTGATTGTTATATAAAAATTTCTCCCTCGACCTCCTTAAAGAGGTGGGGGGCAAAATTTTTATTTACCAGATATTAAGTTAAAAGAAGACAAATACCTCTGTTAAAACCGCATTTGAATAGGATCAGTAGATTTAATGTGATGCGCGCACAAACATACAGACATACAGATAAAAAAAATAGTTATTTATGATATGAGTGTTAAAAGTGAGGTTTTATTTTGTGAGTTAAAACGTTTGTGAAATGAGCGGAGCGAATTGAACAATTTCACGAACAAAATAAAATCACTTTTAACACAAATACCATACAATGTTTTTTGTACAACTTCCCTATTTTGATAATGAAACGAGCGAATTTGCAATGACAATAAACCAAACCGTGTTAAAAGTAAACTAAACCGTGTTAAAAGTAAACTTGTTTACATGGCAACGTGTTAAAAGTATTTTTAACACGCTGTTATGTAAACAATCGTTTTTAACATTGTTTGCTATCATTAAAAGTGTCAGTTTTAATGACAGTTGTACAAAAACATATTTTTTTAATAGCTTTAATGTACAGAATTTTCATTTCTACAGATTTATTATATGTATAGATTATTTTTCACGCCCCCGCATGCCCCCTTGTGGGTGGAATTTTCTAAAATCCGTTCACAATTGACCTCAAAATTATAAAAATAACTATTGTGCAAAGTTTCAAACCTGTGGGACTTATAGATTTTAAATTTTTATTTTTATTTTTCACGCCGCCGCAAACCCCTGTGGGTGAAATTTCGTAAAATCAGTTCATAATTGACCTTAAATTTATAAAAATAACTATTTTGCAAAGGTTTAAACC
Source organism: Altica lythri (assembly GCA_964028335.1). NCBI lineage: Eukaryota > Metazoa > Arthropoda > Insecta > Coleoptera > Chrysomelidae > Altica > Altica lythri. Next base: position 32,502,995 of record OZ034804.1, on the reverse strand, counting down.
TGTAGGAATTATAAATTTTATTTTTTTACGCCCCCGCAACCCCCCATGTGGGTGGAATTTCGTAAAATCCATTCACAATTGACCTCAAAAAATAACTATTGTGCAAAGTTTCAAACCTGGAGAACTCATAGATTTTAATTTTATTTTTTTTTATTTTTCACGCCCCCGCAACTCCCCTTGTGGGTGAAATTTTGTAAAATCCGTTCACAGTTGACCTCCAAATTATAAAAATAAGATGATTTCTGTATAGTTTTAACTATTAAGGTTGCACACGCGACGGAAGCTTAAAAAATGGAGTAACTTCTCCCGTTTTCCCAACATTTCCCTTCACTGCTCTGCTCCTATTGATTATAGCGTCATGAAAAGTATACTATAACCAGCACAGGAGTATGAAAAATAATTGTACCAAGTTTCGTTAAAATCCGTCGAGTAGTTTTTGTTTCTATAGCGGGTATACAGACAGACAGACAAAAATTTTACTGATTGCATTTTTGGCATCAGTATCGATCCCTAATCACCCCCTGATAGTTATTTTGGAAATATATTTTATGTACAGAATTGACCTCTCTACAGATTTATTATAAGTATAGATAATTCCGATATGGTCTTCTATGCCTCTCAAGTAAAGGTGTTAGGTAGGTATATTATTAATTTCATCTTTTACTATTTCATTGCAGATGACAAATGTTAGGTCGCTATTAATTCTGTTAAAAATGCGGATATAACCAACTACTCTGCATCAAAAATTTATAGTAGAAAAAGAAAATAAGACTAAGACGATTATGGTAGCTAGAAAGCTAAAGGCTGTTCAAACGGTTTCAGAAAGCATTAAGGAGGAAGAAGATTCAATACCCTGCAATTCAGATATTAATACCAAAAATAAACAAAGTTAACTGTGTTGGGTGTCGGGAAAACAATCTTATTAAGAACTGGTTACAATGTGTAACACACACTATTTTTTGGTCCGACTAATTTTTAATATTTTCAAAAGTTCTGTTATGTTCAAGACTTGACTGTTTGTGCTACCTGAACTAAGGCCACTGACTAGAAGAGAGCCGGCAGATATAAGCGCCACATTGGATGTTTATATTATATTATTATAGTTGTGTTGTTGTGTATTGTGTAATAACTTGTTTAATACTTAATATACGTGTTTAGATTCAGCTGTAATTAGTGTTTTAATTAACATAAAATATGTTGCAAACACAACAAGTTCAAAACTTTTTACTTTGTGACATACAAGATTAGATGTTTATAAAAAAATGTTCATAAATTGACATAAATGTCAAATTTTAAAATACAAGTTGTAAGAGTAATTAAATGTAAATTAGAATCCTGCTTATCTTTAGAAAAAGTTATAGGTAAGTTTAGTATATTATACGCAGTTTTTAAATAAATTTAATTAAAATTTGTAATATTCATTATGTATTTTTGATGACTTAAAATTTAAACTCTTAGCGCCATCTCTTTAGATAATCTAAAAGCTACTTTGCCGGCCTATGCCGGAAAATGCCATTTTCCGGACGATTTTGAAGTAATTAATAGTATTGTTTCTAGATGGAGGACCAAAAAAATATTTTATTTAAAGGGCTACTAGTTTCGGGAATATTCCCATCAACAGGCCCTCAAAAGTAAGAACAAAAAAAGACGTAACATTCGAAAATGTGGAATTGCAGTCAACTATTCCTGTTTGCAGTTAGAGGGACAACATAACTTGTAGACCGGTTTCGGCCTATTGGGATTCGTCAGTACAAGGTATATGTTGTCGTCAGCGAGCTTAAGGCATAATCGCTGACTGAAGAATGCACTAGAATCACGATCTATATATAACCACAGAGTGATGGAAATATAAACGATGCGATAGTAGTGACATCTTCACTTCCAACTGCAAAACAGAAATCGATTTGACTGAAATCAATTCACACATATTCGCTCGCTGACGACAACATATACCTTGTACTGACGAGGCCCAATATGCCGAAACCGGTCTACAAGTTATGTTGTCTCTCTAACTGCAAACAAGAATAGTTGACTGCAATTCCACATTTTCGAATTTTACATCTTTTTTTGCGCTTACTTTTGAGGGCCTGTTGATGGGAATATTCCCGAAACTAGTAGCCCTTTAAATAAAATATTTTTGTGGTACTAGACTTTGAGTTTCTCCTTTGTATTACCATTGGACCACATTTGAGATATGGATGATTTTCTCTTTCTATAAGATGCCAGTCTGGCGATCATCATCCGTCATTTTTGTAATTTATTTTGAACACCGAATATGTGTGAATTGATTTCAGGCAAATCGATTTCTGTTTTGCAGTTGGAGATGAAGATGTCACTACTATCGCATCGCTTATATTTCCATCACTCTGTGGTTATACATAGATCGTGATTTTAGTGCATTCTTCAGTCAGCGATTATGCCTTAAGCTCGCTGACGACAACATATACCTTGTACTGACGAGGCCCAATATGTCGAAACCGGTCTACAAGTTATGTTGTCTCTCTAACTGCAAACAAGAATAGTTGACTGCAATTCTACATTTTCGAATGTTACGTCTTTTTTTTGTGCTTACTTTTGAGGGCCTGTTGATGGGAATATTCTCGAAACTAGTAGCCCTTTAAATAAAATATTTTTGTGGTACTAGACTTTGAGTTTCTCCTTTGTATTACCATTGGACCACATTTGAGATATGGATGATTTTCTCTTTCTATAAGATGCCAGTCTGGCGATCATCATCCGTCATTTTTGTAATTTCTTTTGAACACCGAATATGTGTGAATTGATTTCAGTCAAATCGATTTCTGTTTTGCAGTTGTACGTGAAGATGTTACTACTATCGCATCGGTTATATTTCCATCACTCTGTGGTTATACATAGATCGTGATTTTAGTGCATTCTTCAGTCAGCGATTATGCCTTAAGCTCGCTGACGACAACATATACCTTGTACTGACGAGGCCCAATATGCCGAAACCGGTCTACAAGTTATGTTGTCCCTCTAACTGCAAACGGGAATAGTTGACTGCAATTCCACATTTTCGAATGTTGCGTCTTTTTTTTGTGCTTACTTTTGAGGGCCTGTTGATGGGAATATTCCCGAAACTAGTAGCCCTTTAAATAAAATATTTTTGTGGAACTAGACTTTGAGTTTTTCCTTTGTACTATTTTTTTATTTGATTAAAGTTTGTTAATGACTTTGTGTTCTTTTATAGCTACTTAAATCATTAAAGACTGGTCTTAAATAAAAATTAAAAATAAAATACCACTGTTTGATTTTTATAGCCTTTTACAAAAACTGCGGCCATCTTCCCGGACTTATCCTATATGATATATTTGCTACATAAAATTTGGCGTCAAATACAAAGAATGTATAAAAACTGATAAAATATACATCTCTCCGAAAGCTATTTATTTTGCAAAAAAATGTAGAGAAAATCTAATGCTAAAAATTCTAATTTAAAAAAACATTACTTTCTGCTTAAAAGATTAACCAAAATAATGTGAATAGAAATTTCACAATCGAATACCGTAACATTAAACTCGCGTATACATTTAAGGGTAGAAGACAAAAGGTTATGCTACCAGTGTATGCGACTCGAGTAATTTAATAATCTGCAAAAACAGTTTGCATAAAGAGACATGTAAATGTAATTTTATAGAGCAAAGCGTAAAAAAAATGTCGATTGATACAGCCCTATTCAATTTATTCAGAGCACCAATACAAAAACGCGTCGAAAATCCAATTTCCGAGTAATAGACTAACGAGAAGGTTTTTGTAAAATAAATGGTAATTAATATGGTACCTATACCTATTTATCTCTGCTATACCGAATCCATAATTCATTGCTCCCAGTGGGGTATTCGAATTATCTAAATGTGAAATTTGTAACCGAGATGGACAAGAAATCAAATTGGGACAGTTTCTGAAAAGCTATTTCAAATCCTAAATAATAGTTCATTTATCAGTGTTTGTTTTTTGCTAGTGAAAATGAATGTAGGAAATAAAGTAAGATTAATTATACCTTCTTTTTATAATGAATATTTATTAAAAAATTATTTAAACAACAATATTTAAACTTTTTACCTAAAGAAGTCACAAGGCGCTTTAAAAAAAGAAGCACATCGGGGATTTTATAACTTAATCATCAATACATAGTATAAAACAAAGTCGCTTTTTCTGTCCCTATTTCCCTTTGTATGCTTACATCTTTAAAACTACCCAACGGATTTTATTGCGTTTTTTTAATAGATAGAGTGATTCAAGAGGAAGGTTTATATCTATAATAACATCCATTAAGTAGTGGAGAAATGCTGTTATTTTTAAGGTTTCTAATGTGATGTTGTTAATTATCAATTTTTTTCCGCTTACATTGCAAACGCAGGCTGAACCCTACGAGATTGATCAAAATAATGTAGGTACTAATTATTTGTACACATTGAAAAGGTCTACAGAAAACTCCGCGATGGTATATGTCTATCTCTTATGGATATCCCACAATAACATTTTTTTGTCATTTACCTTTTTCGACAAATAATGGCTAATTTTCGAAGCGATTTTAACCAATTCAGCATTAATCCTTATCCAATTAAATAGCTTACATACATTGTTGATTTAATATAGATCTATATGGTCCTTTACAGCACAAGATTTAAATGAATATTTTCCAAGATACTGCAGATTTAAAATTGCGGGACGTAGCGCTTGCGGTGGTACTGGCCGGCAGGGGCGGCGGCAACGGAGGCCGCGATTTTCCTTATAGCACTTTGAATTTTGCAGCGATCGGACGCGTTTATTACGAAATTAATCATTATGACCCTACCCTAAGGTGGCGCAGTTGAGATGTTATAAATTTACACCTGTAATTCTTACATAATTGTAAGGTGACGCAGTTAATATCTCATATATTTAAAAGCGCAAAACTTACTTACCTAAGGACTATGACGCCACCGTTGGGTGGCGCAGTTAATATATAATATACCTAACCGATAAATTACAAAGTAGGTACTATAAATAATAGTAAAAGCTGGTAACTAACGAGAAAATATGATAAAAAATACAACAAATTTATCGTAAAAAAATGGAAAAGACTTTAGTGTTAGGCGATGCGAAGTTCGGTGGGACGCTAGTTTAAGTATAAAATACGAGGTTTGTATACCTAAAAATATTGAAATACATGTTTACTATTTAGTTACATACCTTATTATTTCTCAAAAGGATATATAACTATTGTGGCTACTGCTTTGAATTATTTTACGTCATGTGATACTTTTTCATCCGACTGAAACTAATAACCTTGTAACGTCGTTTTCTTCAGAGGTCCAGTGGGGATTCTAGGGTAGATATGTTTTATTTCTTTTGTTGTATATTAATTTTTACTACTTTGGAAACTTTGGTACGAGCATCGTCTTGCATTATAAGTACGCCTCGTGAGAGCTTCTATTTTTAAACGTTTTGTTTTAAGTTTCTTTAAGTTATATTATACAGGATCCTTCATAGTAATAAAAAATGTTAACATTCACTTACCTGCAGAATGTTGAACTGTAAACTTCTTTGGTGAAGGAGATTTTGCAGGTTTTTATTGTATAGGTAACAGATAACCAAATTTTTCCAAATAGTAACAAGGAAAGCAATCATTCACAAAAGGAAAGCATTAATACTTTGCCTGTATTTCGAGATAAGTTGCAAAGATAAGCTGATCCTCTGACAAAAGGCAAGAAATCCAATGCTTACAAACTTTGGTGTACCTAACCGACTTTGTGAACAATACTATGGAAATATTCTATACTCTCGCCAACATTTTCTGCGACTGTTTTAAATGTTATTAAACAATTTTTTTCAATTATGCCTTTGAAACATCCAGTACTCAATTACAATATTTCTGGACAATTTGATACGCAAAACATGCGCTGTTTATATTTGCACAAATTATTAACAACAAACAATATTTTTAACTAAAATTTTCAAAAATGCAGTGAAATACAAGTAATAGGAACTAAACAGTGTAGTCTTTACAAACACAATTAAAATTGCAGAACGCAGTTAAGTGATTACAGTTGTTTCTTAAAATAATCTGACCAAACATAGGTTTTAACTGAACAAGTCTTGTATATTAACCATCCACGTAAGTATAAAAGGTATAACAAAGGTGTCAAGCTAACCTGCATAAATCATAGACTATACTTTTTATACCACTACTACTATTTTTAAATAAATAATATACATAAACTATATATTATACATAATAAGGTTTCTCTGGTACTGAGGTTTACTTATTAGAATCTTTTGGTGAGTTACAAAATTGTAACTTGCGATTTAAACTGTACAAGATAATGCTGGAATAATATCGATTTTATAGTTTAGTTGTAGAAAAATTTTGCTAATACGAGGGTTGCCAAAAAATACATAGACTTAAAGTGTTTTATTGCTTTTTAAAATATGTCCCACCAAGATCTATACACTTTTGTATACGTTCAATCCAATCGATAAAACAGTTATTTCAGTCTTCAGTTTACACCAGCAAAATCGCTGTTTTAGATGTGTTAATGGCTTATTCTGGCGACTGCTCACGCACATAATTTTTGATCTTTGGGAATGTAAAGAATTCGTTGAGACTAAGTTCGGAACTATACGGAGAATAGTTTAACAATACGGTATTTTGAAGCTCCAAAATCTCGATTGTCTTTTGGGCAGTTTGATTACTTGCGTTGTCCTGATGTAGGATGATTCACCTCTGTGTGTTGCTTTGTTTCACGATAATTTCTGGTAAACAAACGTGTATATACCAATCGGAAGTAACCGTTCTTTGCTCTTTTGAACTAATTATTGCCACATGTCCAGATTTTGACACAAAAGTTGCGACACATTTCGAGAACGGAGCCCTTATGTTGGTTTTTTTCTTATCGTAAAACACCCACACAGCGAATTATTGTTTATTTACTGATTCGTAGGAGTAGGTAAATCCAAGATTTATCGTCACTATCTATATCACGAACGTTTTTTGAGTTTCTTTTGATGAAAAATTTCAATGTTTTTCGATACCAACAGACGCGAATTACTTTTTGAGGGAAACCAACTTCGTAACACCCAGTTCTTCATATAGGATTTTTTGGATCGAGGTCTTTGAAATTCCCAAAGAAGCTTCTATCTTCCGGTATGTTACACGGCAATCATCTTTAATTAGCTGACAAACAGCATCAATGTTTTGCTGTGTGACTGCTGTTTTGGGTGGACCTAGCCTGGATTCGTCACTGAGACTGAAGCGACCACATTGGCATTCGCAGAACCAGCAGGAAATAGCTGACTGATGTGGTGCTTCATTTTCAAACACAGATACCAGTTTAGTAAGACCTCGCTGTTGGGATAAAACTTTCTAAAAATGGTAAAAATTATTGCTCGAAAATGTTCTCGGCTTAGATCCATTTTTTGACCGACTTGCTAATTTCGAAAATTCACTGTACCTACACGGCTTGTTGATTTGTGTCTAACGGTTTTATTGGGGACGCCTTCTAAGCGGCTATATGTTAAACTAAAAAGACAACCCTCTTATCTTATTTATATTTTATATGTAAGGATGAAATTTTATTTCTTCTGTTTATAAACTCAACAGTTTAAATCAAAATATAATATATTATTTTTATAAAGATAATCAAGTACCTAATATCAAAACAGTAAACCTTAAAGTTTTTTTGACGTCAAAACTGCATCAAAGAAATTATTCAGAAGATTCACTTTAATCTAAAAAGAGTAATAAAATTATCAAATTGTTTAAGTTTGTACGTGTTCTTTTACATGTATATTTAAAACATTTAAATTGATTTTTGATAACCTGTTCTATAAAACAAAACCATTAAATCAAGTGATTAGGAAATTACCTTACGCACAAAAATTTGACAATTGAATTTATGCGTAACGCACATAAATTATTAGTTACCGTGTTCTGTGTATTAACTATTGATAATTGTTGTTGTATTAAATATAGGTCAATAATAATTTGAAGGTTCCATAAAGTAAATTTTCTTAGAAAATTTCTCTTTCAGTACTACATAGATTGGTTATATATAATTTGAAAATTATCGAATTTTTAAAACTTAAAAATTAGACAAACAAAAAATGATTTTATCTACTACTTTGACAGTAAATGTTATTTATACTCATTGTCACCATGCAGGGTAAGTAAGCTATAACGCACAGTTGTGCGTAATGAAACGTCATGTTGGAATGACTTACTTATCCTGCATGGTGACAATGAGTATAAATGACATTTACTGTCAAAGGAGTAGATAACAGTACAGTTCGTACGTCATTTTAATTTTAATCTTTTAAGACCCTGTATCTTGGGAAATATACATTTGAAAGCGATGAGAGTTTTCTAGGGTCAGTTGAATTAGGCCACAACCCTTATACAGTAGGTATAGATGTCATTTTGAAAAGAAAACATTAATTTCGTGTATAAGGTCCGTAAGGGTAGACAAAGCAGCATTTATCTGAAAACAAAACGGAGTACAGTATAACAATGAGCTAGTGACATTTTACCATTATCCTAGAGGTGTGGAATTTAAATATACTTAATAAACCACTGTTTATCGAAATGTCGATAGGTCGAGTTGTTTTACCTTTCACTTAATTCAAATAATTAACTCTTGCTTGTATGGTGCTGCCTAGTTCTTTTTCTAACGCTTAATAACTGTCCAAAAATTTTTGATTAAAAGTGCCTGTGGCAAAGAATTGTCCTTTTTTTGGTTTGAATGGATATTTCTGCTCCATCAGCCAATCCAAGATTTTTTTCTCACCTTTGACAAAACGTCATTTCGTCTTCAGTCTTATGTCTGGTAAATTGTCCGACTGTGCTTTCACAAAACCACTTTCCATCATTGTTTTTGATAATAACTAATGTATTCAAACCGTTTACATAGTACAAAACACCACATGATATAATTAAAACACAATTTTAAGCACAAATATATTGTAAACACATGTAAACAACTCAAAGAATATGCTATTTGACGTAACTTCTTTTCGACCAATGATGGGTCGTTTTCTCAGATTTGAATTTCGCGTACAAAATTAACATTTTAATTTAAGTTTTATGGAATGAAAACCAAATTAAATAACGAAATAATGGTTTAGATATAATTTTAAGAGCATAAAGTATTGATGATATTAAAATCAAATAAATCTAAATTACATGCATATTCCCTATTCTGGCAAGCATTGACCAATATAAACATCAGAATTGATCTCTGTCTCTCGAACAAATTATGGACTTGGAAAAAATGGCCACCTACAATAGTACCTTTGTCTCAAATTTTGATTTGTTGGGATATTTAACTGTACTTAGTGTTGTTTTAATGTAGTATAAACAGTTTTTGTCGCTTAATGTATAGTGTGAATATGTGCTTTCCGATTTTTCACCCAGAATGATGATGAATGAATGAAGTATTATTTTTTTTTCATAACGGTTACCTACCCTTTGAAAATACTAAATATATCAAGAACTAGCTGTTCCGGCGGACTTTGTACCACATAACACTGTCGTGTCTTTTTTTCCATTTTTCATTTTTTCAAATTTTTACCATATTGCTTTTTTTGTTTTAATTTTTTTTTTAAATTAGATATTTTATATAAGATATCCACTGCACCACCGTACGGTGGCTTTATAGTACTTAATTTAGTAAGAAATTCTCGTTTAAATATATGAGATAATAACTGCGCCACCTTACGGTGGCGTCCTAGTTATTTTAAAATTGTAATATCTTCTAAGATGTTCATTGAAATTAAGTGATGTCAAAGACAATTTTGTTTACAATTAAATACTCTTAATCAACAACACATTTATTTGGATAAAGATTAATATTATTACGTTGATACAACTCTTAACAAATAATGCATTAATTTCGACCAAATTTTATTACCATAAAAACGGTTCTAATGAGTTAATCTTAAAAGATAGACATATACTGTCGCGGACATTTTCTTAGATCATTTCAAGAGGAATAATTCTTTCATACATATATTTTTGGTATCTTGAACCGTTTTCGCAGCGCACCCAATGAAAGCCCTCAAGGATCAATAATTTTCCCCGTTTTTTCACATTTTCCATTACTTCTTCGCACCTAATAGTTGCATCGTGATATTATATAGCCTAAGGCCTTCCTCGATAAATGGTCTATTCAACACAAAAAGAATTTTTTAATTTGAACCAGTAGTTCCTGAGATTAGCGCGTTCAAACTATTCAGCTTTATAATCTATATATATAAAAGCGAAAGTTCACTCATCACCGTATCTCAGAAACTATAAGACATACAAACTTGAAATTTGGCAGGTAGGTTCCTTATAGGGTCTAGACGTCCGCTAAGAAAGGATTTTACGAAACTCTACCCCTAAGGGGGTAAAACGAGGGTTGGAAGTTTGTATGAAAGTCCTATGTTTTTGAAATAAGGGTCTTGAAAATTAAAATGTTTTCTTTAGAGGTTGTGGAGGTGTACAAGTTTCGTTCCAAATTAGTTAGTAATATTTGTTTTTTTCTTCGTTGATTAAAATTATCTTTATTTCAAAGTTTTATGCCAATTAGGTGCTAGCTTAGATTTGTTTATTTTTCATCGATTATACTGACGGTTGTATCAAAGTGTCATATCGATTACTTACTTAAATAAAGAAGCTTGTATTTTTCATTAAGTAAACTTACGTTTGTTTGAAAATTGGATGGAGAAATTGTAACAGTCACAGTTGAAGGATTAGCAATCCAATGTAGTGTGAAAGAGATACCTGGAGATGCAGCGTGTTTATTTTCATCTCTGCCTTATTTGCTTTATGGAAATATTTCAATGGCTGCTCAAGTTAAAGCTAATATACGCTTCTCAGGCATCTCGACTTTGCGACGCCAGCGCTACCTCGTGGCGCAAGGCCGCATTAGGTTGAGTCAGGTGCTGTGTATTGCCTATTGTTTATCATGCAAAATCACTCTTCTGTAATGAGCGTTATTTAAAAACTTTAGTTGAAAAACCGCTAATTCACGATTGTGAAAATGAACATCACGATCAAGAATCATTTTCAGGCCGTCAAACTTGACAGGTTCCGAAAAAAATTGGTATTTTTCTCACAATAAGTTTTTTTTTCAAACTTAACAATAAATTTGAATGCTTCTGTGTCTAACTAAATGTCCAAGAAAAAAAACAGAAATAAAAAAGCTTTGTCACTCCATAACATTTTATTTGATAAACATTATTGGTACATACTCGACTTGACGGACTGCGACAATCCAATCCTTGCGACGAGCTACTTCCCACGATTTCGAGGGAAATCTATAATAACTTATTCCTGAGATAGTATAACCCCGGGAATTGCACCCAACAACACAACAAGTGTGACCACTAACTTCTTTCGCGGACATTTCACGACAATCGATTATAATTTTAAATTTAAAAAAGCACACACTCCGCGAATTACATAGCATATGACACTTATGGCAGCCGATTGACCCAACCGCATGTCGCGGCAGTCCGCTTGGTGGCGCCACTAGAGGTGCTGAGAGGCGTGTGCCACGTGTCCAACGATTAGCAAAGATTTAGGTGTTTTACTATGGACCGATCCGGGACCTCTTACGATACAAAACGCCTTTATATAGCCAATATGGGTAGGCTGTATACTTGTGGCACAACTTTCGAACTGAAAGCAGCTGGAGAAATATTTACATTTGAATTCCAACTGTTTCAAGGTAGCAGACTTATTGCCAGATTTAGAGAGTCGATACAAGGGATAAAAAGAATGCGTTTTAACGGACATTTTAACGAAGGATATTTTGACGTATTGATTCCTACTAATTATAAAAGCGAAACCTCACTTATCACCATATCTCAGAAACTATAAGGCCTACAAACTTGAAGTTTGGCAGGTAGGTTCCTTATAGGGTCTAGACGTACGCTAACAAAGGATTTTACGAACCTCTACCCCTAAGGGGGTCAAACGGGGGTTGGAAATTTGTATGAAAGTCCTATTAAAATAAGGGACTGAATTAAAATGTGTGTTATTTAGAGGTTGCGGAGGTGTACTTATATTGTATTTTTAGAAATCAACCCCCTTCATAAGGGTTGAACGGGGATCGGATACTTTTTATACAACAATCAACACGTTACTTGAACGACGTTGCGGGTACATCGATTTAGAACACAAAAATGTGCTTAGAATTTTTTTGTCTGTCTGTCTGGATGTTTGTGCGCGCATCACATGAAAACTACTGATTCGATTAGAATCTGATGTATAAAAATTTTGGAATGATTTTTGTATCGGAATAGTTGAAAGCATGAAGAGTGAAATGGGTTACTTTTTATACAACAATCAACACGCCACGCGAACGACGTCGCAGGTACATCGATATAAAACTCAAAAATGTTGTTAGATTTTTTATTGTCGGTCTGTCTGAATGTTTGTGCGTGCATCACATGAAAACTACTAATTTGATTTGAATGCGGTTTTTACAGATGTATTTGTCTTCTTTCAACTAAACATCTGGTGTACAAAAATTTCTTCCCCACCCCTTTAACCGGACAATTGAGGGGGTCAGATTTTGTATGAAAGTATCTCATTAATACATTTAAAAATACCACTAAAATAATACACAACATGCATACATACTTGTTATAATTTAGTTTTGATATTCGAAACTAGATGATGCAAGCGGTTATTAAAACGCGCTATCGTTGTTTTTTATCGCAAATACGTATACAAATGACACACAAATTACTATATCTTACAGATAATTAGGTCCAATGTAGAACTGTCACAGATCAATATTATAAGATAGTCATAATCGGTGTTGTATGATTTATTATTATCGAAATCTGTTCAGTGGTTGCAGCGTGATTGAATGACAAACATGAAATTTTTAATAAAAAAAAAATAATAAAAGTAGTTAGGCCAGACTTATTTTACTAAGGATATACCTACAGAATGATTAAAATTAAATTTTTATATGTAAAATAGACAGTCATTAAATCATTTGTGAATGTCCCAATTCCACGCGAGCAAAGCCGCGGGTAAAAGCTAGTATTAGTATAGATTTAATGTATTTTTACAGAAAACTGTATCATTGTCATATAAAGCGTGTTATCAATAGATAGCAAAGAATAATAATATTCTAACGCTTTATAAGTTTTTGAAAAAACATTTTCAAAGACAATGACCGTTCAACTAAGAAGAAACAACTACCTCCTGGGCTATATGCCCCAACGGATATTGAATTATACTTCAAAGTCAAACGGGGTTGGCATATCTACAAGATATTTAAACCAACCATTCTGGTTTGCAGTTAGAAGGGACAACATAACTTATAGACCGGTTTCGGTGTATTTGCACCTCGTCAGTATAAAGTATTATATTATTATTATTATATTATAGAATAATATTATTCTTTGCTATGTATAGATTTAACTTGTTACTAGGTTATCTAAACCGATTGGCAACAGGTATAAATAAATTTTAGCTTGTACGATATTTTAAAAAGGATTTACTTTAAAATTTAAAAAAGGATGGGTATTCTAGTCTAGGAACCAATAACAACAATTATATATTAATGGAAAAATTGTTTTAAGTACTGCTGTATTTTGTTGCATGATATAGCTAGACAAAAGCAATTTTTTTTAGTATTTCTGCATAAAATGATATAACCATAAGTAATGCGTAATTTTATGTACAGTTTAGGTAGTCTGTAGCGGTAAAAATATCAAGTTTTTGTTAATTCGTAACTTGTGTATAGCACTGTTTTCTTATGTTTACCTAATCGCGATTTGAGAGGTGTTTTTATGAGGTGTTTGCGGCGAAGAGATGAAAGGGAGTCGTAGAGCAAGATTTAGTTATTAGGTACTTATTTTGTTGGATATTCAATGTGTTGGATGTATATGTCTATATAGCATTGTGAGTATAAGCATACCAGCGCCAAATCGAGCAAAAAAGCGGCACGGCCGTACCATTTTTTTCTCGAAGCAGTTCATGCCATTTTCGACCCTTCTAAACTTCATTTCGAATAAAACTAGAAGCCTGAATTTTAAGTTACCAAGCAGGCTTTGTATAAACAAGGTATACTTAAAATTTCATTTAATTTAAACCAGAAGTTTAAAAATTATAACGAGTCAAAATTTCTTAATTTTGTCACTCACTCACTCACTCACTGACAACCGATAATCAAAAGTCTAAGGCACTTTCAGCAGACATAAAAGCTTCGAATTTATTAAAATACAACTAATAAACTAAAATATTTTTTAAATTTGGTCAAATTTTCTAGATACATTAACTGTAACTGATCTTATATTACAAGTGCTACTGGTTTCAGCCTACATCCAATTTACAGTAAAGGTGATAAAGTAACATATACCTACGCACACAAACCTAAAGCCCATGCTACACGAACCACAAAAACGCGACTACTTAGTGGCGAGTAAAATGCGTACGTTACAGAACCACAGAGTTTAAATGGGACCTTCTACACGAGCGACAATGTGGTCGCGTGAGGACAAGTTCGTTGGCGAGCGCGCGACTTTTACGCCAGAGGTTGCGTAAAAGTCGCGCGCCACTTTGTCGCATGTCATTCTACACGTAGCGACTTGCAAGCGTCTGGCCGGCCAAACCCACTGACTAGTGACTTGTCACACTCCATACAGCAGTGCAGTACGTAGATTGTGTTTTTGGCTTCTGGTATATGCAGAAATGTTTGACACAACTTGCACGGGATCCATAGCTGCACTCGCTGTTTAGTCGCGAAGTGTAGAATGAGTCGCGTTTGACTCGCGACAAAACAGCAACAAAAAAAAACCGCTCGTGTAGAATGGTCAACATTTTCACGCGACTAGGTAGTCGCGTTTTTGTGGTTCGTGTAGAATGGGCTTTAGTCAGCGAGTATGACTCGCATTTAACATTTGGTACTTCTCTATGTTAGTTTTACAAAAAAAAATAATAAACATGATAATAAACACTTATTTTTATGTGAATGAAGTGCAACTTTATTTTTTTCACACAGAGAACTTAAGATTTTTGATTTACGCTAAAGGCATCAGGCTCTATAATACAGTGTCTTTTGTGTTGGTGATACAAGCTTTTGCTGCAGAGGGATCTGACTGTAACTCATATTGGTCAGATATTAAATTCATTCTTACGTAATATTTCGTGAATCAAAATTCAAGATTAAAAATCTTAATTTTAAAGTGTACTGTCGAATTTTTATTTTAATTAAATAATTTTTGTTGTTTATTGAAAAAAATAAAAAATAACTTATTTTATGAACAATGTTATGAGTTTGTAGTTTTACTAATTTATGTTTGCTATTATTATTTAAATTATTCCTTGTTAAAAAATAAAAATTATGGATCCACGTTAAACTGTAAGTTTTAGTGAAACTGGTCCTTTCCTCACATAACAGTTTATTGTTCAGAAGATCAAAATAGAATCTTGCGTAAGAAAGGGGAAGGGGGGTTTGAGAAATCTTACGTATACTTACATGGGGGTAGAGGGGGTCAAAATTGACCAAAATTTTCCTTACGTAATTAATGAATGGCCCTCAGGACAAAACTGGAATATTCTGCTCTTCCAAGAAATTTCTTGTCACTCTGGCTATATGTGGAGTAGCATTGTCATGCATCAAAATAAAACCAATGCCAATGTTTTTCGAGTATGGAACAACTACAGGTTCTAGAACGTTTGTAACGTAGCGCTCTGATGATAAAAAACCATCCAGCAGAACGAGATCAGTTCAACTGCCAAGCGAAATTCGTGCCCATATCATAATTGTACCTCCTCGGTAGCTGTGAACCTCTTGTGTATGCTGCATTTGATTTCTATCCATAAGCGTATCCTTCGAGAACCAAATCGAAATTCATTCTGTAGATAGTATGTCTGGAAAAAGTTACATTATGAGCTTCAAGGAAATTTTTAATTAACTCCCGTGCTGTCCCTTTGCAATTACTTCGCGCTTCTATCTGAACATATCGGTCCATATGAGCTGTTCTCAGGGCTTGATTGCTCCATATGTCTTTCCCGAACGTCTTGAGACGTAAGATAATGTTCTAAGTGGTTTCTATAGCGTTTGCCACACCAATTTCGTTTTCGGCCAAATGACGTCTTGGTACTTATGTTAAAACAATTTTTAAAAAGATTTTTGCAATACAACAATTGATAAACAACTACTGGAATCTCGACTAAAATTGTAAATTTCTAAAAATTCTTTGAAAAACAATTTTGTATGGAAACATTCTATGCCGATCAATTTTATTTGTATATTTACATTGATACATGTTGCTAGAATTGTGTTTACTGTCCAACATAGCTAAATGTGTAAAATAAATAAATATCTAAAATATTTAATATCCCTGGATTTTGAGCATGTGTGTATTTAGTTGTTCAGTTACTTATTTTAAATCCACGCTCATAGATCATAACAAAACGTATATCGACGTCAGGTTTCAAATTAATAACATTAGTTAAAATTATTGACTGATGAAATCAAATCAGTGTATTTTGTTAAATTAGTAAAACAAACGGGTAATTTCCTGATTGAAAGCAGAGTGTAAGACAATATACAATATTCTAACTATAACAAATTATTTTTCACTTATTAAGTATACCTACTTGTATTAAAAGAATGAATATTTTATAGTTTACTATCAGTAGACATAAAAATATGTAAATGTGCAAATTATATACGGAATATAATTCTTGTTTAATTGTGCAGATTATAGTATTTTTGTTTAATATGATAATAATAATTATCTATCTAAACAAACAAGACATTGAATAAAAACAGAAGAATTTACAGGATGGAATTTGGTCTTAATAATAAGTGCAGAAAGAACGCGTCAAGAGAATAGCAATGGTAACACTCCGAGGAGCATCGATCTTTTTTACATACAGAAGTAGCACTTTAGCACCGATAAAACAGATGATTGTTCGAAAACTAATCGAAATATTCAAATAAAATCTGGTGAAATTTAAGTTTGTGACAAAATTTTTTCGCATAGATACTATTTTTTAAATGAAAACAATAACGTTAAATTTAAGATAGATGCAAATCTACAACAAATGCTGAAAATTACCTTCCTTAAATATAAGACATTTAACCATACGCCTCATTGATTGTCATATTTGCGTAAATACTGTTATATTTTGACTATAATTCTCAGGTCTTCATTTTCAACAAAAGTAACACTAATGGCATAATTTAAAAATCCAAAGGATATAAACCTGGCAATCGAGCAGACCAACGTTCTGTAACTTTTCTACCTTTTTAACAATTTGTATATAAGTAATTACGTATAATGCTTAAATCGGTAAATGCAGCGTTATATATAAACCATAAGTATTGTTTAAGTTATTGATAAGGAATTTCTTAAATAAAAATCAGGTAACTGTTTTTGTAGGAAATTAAGATGAAACTCGACTTTTAGTCATTATATAAGGCAATACAGGCTGATAAGATAAAAATTGGTTACTTCAAGTCATACATTTACTAAAAAAATGATGCTGAAAATATTTGTCTGTATTTCTCCCCTTAATAACTGTTTTTAAGACTTCGCATACCCTGTCATCCAAAAATTAGTTATTCAAGCAATTGTATAAAAATCCATTAGCAAAATATAAGCGAAAAAAAGTCTCTAGAAAACTGTGACAAGTTGAATTTAAAACGGATAAATTGCTGTTCTTTAAGAATTTTATATACAGAAAAATTGCTTACATTCAATTTGTTGGCAATTTTTTAAAGATTTATTTCAAGTTAATCCCCAATTCATTGGAAACTTAAGTTATTTAATTGCTGAGTTCGTATTTTGAGAAAGCATACAGTCAGCCGTTTTTTTTTATTTAAATGTACCATTAGCGTGCAAACGTTGAAGAACAAATATTGGGTGATGGGATCCTGGATACAATTCAGCATACAATCATCAAGCTTGTAAACCATTTACATTACTGCGAATTTAAGAAACTCTATTGCGAATTTAAGAAACTCTATTGCGATTATTAAAATCACCTGTTATTATTGGATGGCAATGGTGGTGCTATAAATACAAGTATTGATGTATCGTCGGTTTCTTATAAATCGTTACCTTATATTAGGGAACTTATGCCTACAGTAACAAATATCTTCAAGGCAGTTACAGATATTAAAATAACCAATAGAAGTACTATTAATACCATACCCTCAAAAAAAAAAAAAATAATAATAATAATAAGACGCCCCTAGAACAGATAGATGACTAATGTCGTCTATAGTATTCCTAGCAAAAATTGTGACAAAAAATACATAGGCCACACATCTATGCACCCAAAACACCACATAACATCTCACAAAAGTGACGTTAAAAATTACATGCAGATCGTTATTCCTTATCATTACATGAAAAGAAAGAAAAACAACAAAAGACAATGACAATGGTGAGGTATTGGCCATGAAGAAAAATTATAAAAAAAATTGTTTTTGGAGATGGAATTAATAAAACAGTTTGACAACAATTTGAATAAAAAAACAGATGTAAAACATCTTAGCCATATTTATTCATACATATTAATCATCGACTAAAGACTACCAATATTTTACATCGGTAGTACTAGATCACTAACAGTCTCAAGGGTAATATAACAAGACTTTGATTATAGTCGGCTATTTATGTGTTATCTAGATTTCGAGAATATTTCAGTATCAATTTGTTGAGTAATAATTTGACATTAATAATCTTTGATTATTATTGTCAAATTATGTGGAAACAAATTGTAAAATTTTCGAGAAATTTAGCAACAACAAAAATAGCAGACTATTAATCAAGGTCGTGTTATATTTAGGAAGATTATTTCCTGAGACAAAGACTTTATAGCTTTTTCGATGGCATTAGAATCTAATGCACCAAATCTTTCCATTGTAAAAAAATTATAACAACAATTATTAATTTTGAAATTTTGAAAGTTTTTAGAAAGTATACAAACAAGAATAATAATTAATAATGCCGTTGTTAAACTAACAAATATTTGACATTTATATTTGACGTTACTATTTCTCTAGAGAAATAGTCAAGGGTAATATAACATGACTTGACTATAGTCGGCTATTAATGTGTGATCTAGATTTCGAGAATATTTAATCAATTTTTTGAGACATAATTTGACAAATTATGTCGAAACAAATTGTAAAGCTTTCGAGAAATTTAGCAACAACAAAAATAGCAGACTACCTATTAATCAAGGTCGTGTTATATTTAGGAAGATTATTTCCTGAGCCGTTGTTAAACTGACAAATATGTGACATTTATATTTGACGTGACTATTTCTCTAGAGAAATAGTCGCTGATATTGTTCTCGTGCAATAGTCAATGATATTTGATTCTGATTGGTCCAATTTTAAAAAATTATTACATTCTATTGGTTAATTTGAATCGAAGGAAATAATCGGGTAATATAACAAGACCTTGATTATAGTCGGCTATTTTTGTGGTTTCTAGATTTTGAGAATATTTTAGTATTAATTTGTTGAGACATAATTTGACATTAATAATCTGATTAAAACACGAGAGCTTTAGCTCGAGGGCTTTAATCCTTGATTATTAATGTCAAATTATGTCGAAACAAATTGTATAATATTCGAGAAATTTAGCAACAACAAAAATAGCAGACTATTAATCAAGGTCGCGTTATATTTAGGAAGAATAAAAGAATAAAATATTTGTAAGATATGTTTTTTTGTGGTATCAAAATTTTTAGACCGGTAGAGCATGTAATAAAATTCGGCCTTCTTAATAACCGGATTTAAATAATTTAGATCTTTGCATTTGGCGTTTTCTCAAGCCATTAGATTATTACATTTTTGTCGACAATGGTGAATACCAATAATAGAAATATAGCCTGTTTTGAAACAATAAGAAATATGTTCCGAATATTTGCATGAATTCAACAATGCCTTCAGGTGAAGAGTAAAATCTTGTCACGTTGAGGAAGATCATTTTTATCAACATGATTACTTATAATGTATTAAAAAAATAAAATAAAAGACATTTTAAATTGTTGCTCTAAAACATCAGCAAAAGGCAGGTAATATTTCTTGTAATAAACTAAATAAGGAATATAAAATAGTTATTTATGATATGAGTGTTAAAAGTGAGGTTTTATTTTGTGAGTGAAAACGTTTGTGAAATGAGCGGAGCGAATTGAACAATTTCACGAACAAAATAAAATCACTTTTAACACAAATACCATACAATGTTTTTTGTACAACTTCCCTATTTTGATAATGAAACGAGCGAATTTTCAATGACAATGAACCAAACCGTGTTAAAAGTAAACTAAACCGTGTTAAAAGTAAACTTGTTTACATAGCAACGTGTTAAAAGTATTTTTAACACGCTGCTATATAAACAATCGTTTTTAACATTGTTTGCTATCATTAAAAAGGTCACTTTTAATGACAGTTGTACAAAAATGATTTTTTATTTCAAATATCTCAGTGGGGTACCTATTTTACAATTAATTTATTATACATGTTCGCTCCAACAAACATATTTTTTAAATGTCAAAAACTGTACAATAACAACTTTTTAAAACATACCTTTCATTATCATAAATGAATCGGGTTCTGAGCAATCGTCAGTTTTAAGAAAAATCTTTAGCTGTTTTATTTCGGAAATTGGAGCATTTGCGGACATTCGTTTATATAGCAGTTATTATTTTTTTATCAAAATCACTTCCTAAAGTTTTTCGCACTTATTAACCAACAACCTGTATTATAGACATAAGAGCTAGATAATCGGCTCGTGTAACATCACGCTTCAATGACTGGTTGGAATAACAGAAATTAATCTATTATTGTAAACAAAATATATGTTTTTATATACCAGGTTTTTTTAATTTTAATTTAAATAAATGGACTTTTTGATAACCAAGAACTAAGTTTAACGAACTGCCAGCATATTTAATATATGAAAATAAATTAACTAAATTTGAGGTACACCTGTGTAGAACGCAATAATAAAAAGAAAATATGTCAAAAAAATAAACATTTTTGTCTTTATATTTCGTGAAATAAAATGACTATAACAATCTATGGCTAAAGGTTAAATTGTTTTAGGATGAGTTTAAGGAGGTTTATTTTTTTATAGTAGTTTTAAAGAATGTTTGGGTATCTTTATAGATAGGAAATATATTGTTAAAATAGATCAAGATATAGACGAAAATATGCTTAACACGTTAAATTCCTAATATTCCGATATTTCCAAACGTTTTATTGTTGAACGTGTGGAAAGGATTAAAAATAAAAAGTAATACCCACATTACTTAATACCATCGTAAACCATATGTGCATAAAATAGAAGGCCTGTGGTTAGGGTGTCAGTAAAAAATAGTTATTTATGAAACAGTTCGTGAAGTATGCTTTTTGCGCACGCACGCGATGTTTAGAGCACGAGCGAAGCGAGTGCTATATATCGCGTAAGTGCGCAAAAAGCACTTCACGCACAGTTTCATACAATATTTTATCTACGATAAACAAATAAATAATAATTACAAATTTAAATTTAAAAATTTAAACTACAGCACTGTCAGGATAACTTTTGTTGAAATTTAATGCTCTCATAGCAACACCATGACAACGCGAATGCTAAGGATATTTGATTATATGAAGGTGTGTCAAAAACAGTGCGAAAAAGTAAATCCCATTTAAAATACATTGTTACTTCACGCACACTTTCAATCCTTCACGCACTGCTGTCTATAATGACAGTTTTCACGAACTAAAAATTGATACATAATATGAGGTAGAGTAGATAAAATATTTTAAATATTTTTTTAAACTATTTATTTTAAATCTGTTGTCTTTTTAAGCAGAATCTGTCTGCCAGAACTTGCGATAAGAACCATAATTTAAAAAAATTATAGCAAAAATCATTGTTACATTTGAATGCTTCTCGGTGTTATTTTTCTATTTAGAAAAATTAGGCAGAAAAATTAGACAAAATATGCTAAAAAAATTGATTAGAACTCATCTCGACCGTTAAATTCAGCAAAGACCCGCACCTTAGCCCGGTTTGCCAACTACGCCAGTAAAAATAGCCGTTTTTTCGGGTTAACTTTGTACTAAATTTCCGATCCAAATTTTTTTTTTTATAAGATTTGGGATCACTTACTGAGCATAAAATCACAAAATGCTGACAGATCCAGGTGACGCTAGAGGCGTTATCTTGAAAAAACATTTTCGGCCAATATCTTGGAAACTGAGCACTTTAGAGCAAAAGTCATACAGAAATGAAAATATTGCATCTTTTGTTTCTAGTAACCTTTTTTGTAAAACCTACAGTTTACGATTTATGGCCCATTTAATGAACCGGTTTTTCGATCGCGGCCAAAAACTCTTGAAATATTAGATTAATCAATAAAATGCATTAATTTATTTTTAAAGATCCGTTTATTCTGTACAACTTTTGTTTTAAACTTTTTTTTCTAATGTCTATACTTTTTGAGTTATAGGACGTTTAATGGAGAAATGTAATTAAGTATAATTAGTAAAATAAATTATAATTAAGTAAAATAAAAAAATGTTTGTTACTATTGCAGGTAAGGAATTGAACTATTATTTGTTAACTACATAAACAATCGGGATATTTTTGTTAATTTATTTGTTGAATTTGTACTATTATATTCTATGCGTATCTCGAAATTTTCAACTTTTCGCTCGGTAGTCCAACATAAAACGTCCTATGACTCAAAAACTATGGACATTAGAAAAAAAAGTTTAAAACAAAAGTTGTAGAGAACAAACGGATCTTTCAAAATGGATGTACGCATTTTATTGATTAATCTAATCTTTCAAGAGTTATTGGCTGCGATCGAAAAATCGGTTCATTAAATGGGCCATAAATCGTAAACGGTAAGTTTTACAAAAAAGTTTGCTGGAAATAAAAAATGCAAAATTTTATTTTCTATAATAACGGTCTTTATTTCTTTTGCTCTAAAATGATAGTTTCCGAGATATCGGCCGAAAACGTTTTTTCAAGATGGCGCCTCTAGCGTCCCCTGGATCTGTCAGCATTTTGTGATTTTATACTCAGTAAGTGATCTCAAATCTTATAAAAAAAAGAAATTTGGATCGGAAATTTAGTGCAAAGTTATGCTATTTTTACTGACCTAAACGAACACACTGAAAGTGGTGGGATAATACTAAGAGTTATGAGTCACAAGCTCTTAGGCTAATAAAAGCGTGTTAAAAAGTATTAAAAATTTACAACTTGCACTTCGCTACTAAAAAAATCCAAATGTTTTTCTTAATGATGTAAATCATAAGCAATAAGATTAATGTATCATTAACCAGTTATGAAAAAAGTGTAAATAAACAACGATTTTGACACAACGATCGTTTAAAATAATATGAAAGGAAATATAATTATTAAAATGGAACCTAAGTTAGCCACACAAATCCCACATTTACAAACTTAAAAAAATATAGAAAAAATTTTAAGAATAGTGGAAGAAAAATAATTTTAAACGAAGAAGTATCGAAAATATAATATAAAGCAAAAATGCTTTATAAAGTATAATCCTAATATAATAGAGAATGTTATTAGTATAAACTATTATCAATACTAAAATTAAATATATCGTAAAGTTAAACCTAAATCCATCACTACTAGTCATTAAAAGTAAGCTAATGTTTAATTCAATAAAAAATTATTAACATTAGTTGCTAATAGTCATTAAAAAGATTCTGTTTGAATAACAATAATTATCATACAACTTTTAATTTATACAAAAAAATAGATGAATAAAATCCTACTTACTTTATACAACAGTCTTAAAATTGTTTAAAACGCACACAACATCACTTATTCTTTTTATGTAAAAGTAACATTTTTATATCTAAAGAAAACACAAAAAATTCCTGTCAACCACAAAGAACCTGTAAAACGTTAAACAGTTCTATCAAAAAATTATAACAAACAGTAGTTTCAAACACTTTTATTTAACTTTTTCAGCGATTTTGTAACTTTGTCGAAGTGAAAAGCGCACGGATATTTTGCGTCGAACAGCGTCGGGTTTAAAAGCGTCGCTATTTGGCGTCGATCGCGAGGTTGAGCATCCAACAGCGTCTTTGCAACAAAGGGGATGAACGTCGACTAACGAACGTCGAGTGTTGGAGTTACATTCAAATCCGACTGCGATCATGATCAATGACGACTGATTTGGTTGGATTGTGCACTTAAGTAGATATTTCACACAAACGATATATGACATTGATTAGACCAGAAAAAGAAAAGAACATAGTTTGTCGTAAAGAGAAGTATATTATGGTTTTATCTAGAACCACTTTGTAAAATAGAGTTTTACATGAGAGGTACTTTTGAGGGATGAAAATAGTCATAAAAATTCATCAGATTTGTAAAATACGATTTTAACCTATAAAAAACATGTAAAATCAATTATCTGCAAAGAATATTCGTTTTACAATTAAATGTTAATTAGAAATTATTAATAAACCACCAGACCCGGCGGACTTCGTACCACCTAGCACAGACGTCTTGTTCTTATTTTTCGTTTTTTCAATTTTTATTTAGGAATTGCTTGTTTAGTAGTGGTACTTCACTGGCTGGGTGCGGACGTGTTTAGTATCGGCTCTTTCTATAATAATATTTTTAGGTGATAATACTAGTATTTTTATTTAGACATTTTAGAGTGTCTAAAGTAAAAGAAAAACTAATATACATCGAAGTTTACCAAACACTGATACCGTAATTTGTTAACAGAGGCCTCGTAAGCTTCTAAGGACATCATCCTGAACACTCGCAAACCTCCAAACTCCAGCAACCAGCTCACGCACTTGTTAATCAACTAGTTAATATTACTTTATGATAATATCTGTATTCGATTCCTATTTGTTTGCACAGATGTTTTGCTTTTAGAATAAGCTTAAGCAAAGTGAAAACTAGTAACGAAAAGTTCATTTAACACTGGTGGGTACATTTAGCTGTGAATCCATAGACAAATTTTATACTTTTTGAAGATAGTGTTATACAGGTTAGTAAACAATCAATAACAACCACTAAGTGTACGGATTTTGAACATAAAGATTTACATATTTAAAGTCAACAAATTATGTTAAATATATAAGTGCTTAAAAAAGAAAATTTTCTACAATCAGAAAACTATTATTTCAATTGTATTAACAAAATACGACTGGGAGACGACTATGAAAAATGTGTTTTAAATAAATCTTGTTCCAGACGTAAACGAGTTATATTTTTTTACGCGGTAAATGAATATGGTTTCGTACCTAACGCTTTCTTAGTATCTGAGCAAAAATAGAAAAGTCATAAAAGAATAATTTGTCACACGCCCATGGATAGATATTCTTTGTTGAAGTAAAGTGCCGCTTGCTGATACTTATCCAAGTTGTATTGGGAAAACTATAAGTAATCTGCAGTGTCAAAGTGTTACCGAATCACTTCTCGCCTGCAAAGTTCTACTATTTCCCTTGGTAAATAAATATTTTGCAAGTTTACTAACTCGTAATTAATTTATAATACAACGATCATGTAATGGTAGCCGTTAATACACGAACATGTTAGTTTGAGATTAATAGATTAAATCGTTTAAAAAATATTTATTAAAATTATTTAAAATTTTCAAGATAGTTTTCCATGACAAAAACCGTATTTTGACGCAAATAATAAGTAAATTTTCCCCCAGAAGTAAATACTTCTCTGAGATGTTATCCTAAAAACTCTACAAATCCTATCTTAATCCAAAATAATTTTAAAGAAATAGTTTTCAAATTTCCTTCTACCTACATTTTTTTCACTGATGCCTCAAAAACCATCACCGGACACGCAGCCGCCTATATATGCCCAAGCACTACACACGCTATCCGTATTCCTCAACACTGCAGTATGTACACACGAGAAACGACAGCTATTTTAGAGGCCCTCAAAAAGTGTAATGAACTACCACAAAATAACTTTTTAATAGTTACAGACTCTTTAAGTGCAATGCATGGAATCCAACAACTATATCCAAAACATCAAATCTTACAAATGATAAAAACAGAGCTTTATACACTGCAGTGTCAGAAGAAAAATGTCAAATTTCTTTGGGTACCCTCACATGTGGGAATAAGAGGAAACGAAGAGGTAAATGCATTGGCCCTTGAATCAACTGATAATGAAAATATACCTCTTCTAAACAACTACCCATACACGGATCACATACCAATCATCAAAAATTTCATTATTAGTAAGTGGCAGTCCATCTGGGAACAACATGACTCTAAACTTAAGGAAATTAAACCACAGATTACGACTAAACTTCCAATAGTATCTTCAAGAAAAGATCAGGTGATTTTGAATCGCATTCTCATTGGACATTCACGCATTACCCATGAACATTTACTCAAAAGAGATCCTGCACCCGAATGTCCCAACTGCGCTATTCCAATAACTGTTAAACACCTTATAGTAGATTGCCCAGTGTACGATCATCAAAGAAAAATAAATCAGTTAAATGACAATTTAAGAACTATACTGACTAGAACCTATGAAAAAGTTCTGCAATACCTGAAAGACATTAATATATATTATAAGATTTAATTCCTTATCCCTATTGTACTTCTAATGTATTGTTGTATAATGTATTGTTGTATATTGTCTCACCTGCTAATAACTCTTTAGTAGTTGATACGGGTTTTTTTTGTTAAATAAAAAAATAAGTAAATTTAAAATAATGATTATGATAATTAAGGTATGTAACATTTATTGCATTTAACCCTCGGGCGGGCGCGCCTCTTAAGATTCCATGAACAGGCGCACCGCGGCTATTGCACCGCAAATGTTATTTCTTACAAAAAACACCATTTAATAATTTGAAATGTATTTAATAAGTGAAACCAAACATATTACCAAAAATAAATGTAATTCTACCACTAATACTTGAAAAAATGATAATAAAATTAAAAAAATACAAATAATTAGATTAGCCATTTATTTTAATTCCATTTCCTCTTCTCCACATTTTGCGCACGTAATATGTATGGACCTATGCTTTTTACAAATATTTCTTTTACACTTATTACACTTTTGTTGGTTCTATTGTTTTTGTGAGGGCCAAAAATGAAACAAATACCAGCCTTCTTCACCTCTTCCAGGCTCTTCTTCATTTCTGTATTTTGATAGAAAAAAAATAAATCTGTTTAGGCAGCGATTGTATCAGAGCCCTCTCCTTCAAGTGATCTCTAATTAGTTCAAGGTACAGCTTTTTTTTTATAAAACACGTCTATTATCTTTGTTGTCCAAATTGTTAAATTTAAATATTACACAGGCATTTATTCCAGCTATAACCAGATGTCTGAAAAGAATGAAAAAATCTGTTAAAAAATTTAACTAAAAAAGCGACATACAAACGCACACATATACTATACGTGAACATAAACAATTAAACATAATAAATGTGCATCAAACAATCGTAAATGAAAAAACTCCATAAACATATTATACTTACATGACCAGGCGCGCCGCGGTAAATCAGCCGCAAAAATTGCACTTCCTAACTCAAACGCCACACTGCAAGTAATGCCGACCGAAATAGGTTATGTTTAATATATAAGCAGGGGGACAAAAGTATCGTGTAAGAATACCTACAATCACAGCGACGTCAGTTTTAATGTACCTACACTAATTACAAACAAAAACAAAAAATGCGGCATTTTGCCGCTGACGCTCCTGCCGGAGGGTTAAAATACTTTTTGTTAACTTTTTTATTAAATAAAAACACCAAATAACTCTTGCCACAGCTTATTTGAAAGGTTTTAATAATCCGATTCTTCTTTTAGAATATATTTATAAAGTTAATGGTTTTAACCCAAAGACGAATACTCTACATATCAGCTGTTTCTAGCATTATTTGTTAGTAAATAAAAAAATACGAAAAAAAAATGAAATTTGCATAATTTTTATTATTTTATCCACATAGACACAAAACCAATTGTTAAACAGTAGTAACTGCAACTGTCTTAATATACTGTTATTTCCCTGGACTATTCACTAAATTAAAATATCTGGTAATTAGGTAAGGCAACAAAGCAGAAATCCTACCAATTTTGGATTTTGGATTTCTATGATTTTTGTTGCATTTGAAGAACGTGAGGAAATTTTGTGAACTAATAGGTACTATGGGTTTTGGGGGTAGCTGAACACAAATATCATCTCGGCGAAGGTCTGCGATGTACCTAGTGCCCAGGGCAGACAGTTCCTACCTCGTCTCATAGTTTTATGCAGATTCCACACAAAATCATTCGAACCCCGTTTTTCGAAGTCTCTAAACACGATTATTATGTTGGTGATAGTCACTGTGCACTGGGTACCAGAGATTTAGATTGAAAAATTTTATATACTGTTTTTTTTTTCAATTCATCTCTATAACTAGTTTCGAATGATTTTAATGGAATCTCCATAAAACTCCTGGAGACGAGGTAGGTACCGTCCTGGGCACCAGGTACATCAGAGACAAATGTTAAACTGTTTCAAATCATTTTGGACTACTGTTCAAAATTTTTAATAATTTTTAAATCCTCTTTATATATCATCGATTTTGAAAAAGGACTCTATTCATCTATAAATGCAGTGTTTCCCAATTCGATAATTTAGGGATGCTTATTTTATTCAACTCGGTCTTAGTATAGAAAAATTTTAACCCTTGGCTTGTCCCCTATTTATGCAAACGATGAATCTGAAGAAGAACAATGGCTTCGTAATATATTTGGTTTAATTTATTTAATTTATTTAAAACCTGAAGATTTCATGGCTATAATTCTTTCAAATAAAAACATAAAATTTGCAGATGATCATGTGGACACATACTTAGAAGAAGATTTTTCGCCACATATTTGGGCACAAGCTACATCCTCCATGTCCGGACCTACTAATGCATGTGAGTCTTTTCACAACCATTTTGCAAACAGTTTTTACCAAAGAAATTCAAATATTTTTAACTTTTATCAAGTATTGCTTCAGTTTCATTCATTGGCTCAATGTAAAATTAATAGCAAACAGTTTAAGAAAACAAAATAGAAAATGTATTTGAAGGCAGCAAATGTATATTGATGACATTATTTTTAAAAACAATTCTAAATTAATAACTAACTTTGAATGTGTAAAAGTCTTATCTCAAAGATGTCAAACATTTCATGTATTTATATTTTTTGTATTATGTGGTGTTCTTATATTTCTATATTTGTAACTTATTTTAATAACTTTTATTTTAAAATATAAATATTTTTGTATAAAATATTTGTTTTTATACCTGGTAATTATTCTTAAAAATAATTTTGAACCTTGGGCCGAATTTACATAGTGCTTAAGAATTTTTAATCCCTACCCTTTTCAATCTCTTGACCATCAGCCGAGTTTATATACGTCCCTCTGCCCACATGAAATTCGTGTTCAGTGACTTCGAGAAACAGATTTTATATCGAATCTACAGAAAACTTACGAAAACCTTTTTCTACTTGTACTTAGGTATAGGCATTGCTTTAAAAGAAAAAAAATTGGAGACATTTAACCTGTTAAAATGCCGTTAGATAACCGAGATGAAAAAAAAAAAAAAAAATGTAAAAAAACTAACTTTGAAAAAGAGTATCTCGGTTACTAAAAATCGTTGGGCTGTTAAGAAAACGTCATTTAAGGGGTTAAAAAATAGCTATTTTGAGTGAATCAATGGCTATACCGAAGAGTAGGTACGTAGAAAAAAGTTATATCACTCAATTTAAAAAAATTAAAATGCAAAAAAAAATTCAAAATGCGTAAGTAAGAGAATTTTAGCAAAAATGCTAAAATAAGCAAACTTTTATAATTTATATCTCGGTTACTATGAATATATGAAATATTTGCACGAAACGTGCATAGTTTTCAAACAATTCAACAGTGTATGCTTTCACATAGCTCCCAAGAGCGCACTGCTTAAAGTGTTTCTGTTCATATTTTGGGGTGAATTGAACATATTCAGTCATAAAACCTCTATAACGCTGGAGTTTATTTTAATAGTACATAATCATTAACGTCTAAATTGCAAGCTAGTCAAACCAATATGTATTTAGAAGTTTTTTCAATTAGACCATATATAATTTATATCTTACATTTTTTAAAGTTATACGCACCGCACCCGGCATGGAAATTTGTATGACATTAAATCTGTAAAGTCATTACATATGTATTGGAGTAAGTAAGAGAGAGATAGAAACACATATAGGTATATTGGTCGGTAAAAACAAGCATGTTATTAGTCATAACAATAAGTCCTTTAAATACCGTTTAACTTCAGTAAATTGAAAAGAAATAGATATATCCAAAAAACAGTATGAGCTAATGTTTTAGTATCATAGTAGCGTTTCACATCGTGTTTAAGAAATTATATTATTATTCTGTCACCTAAGTATACATATTGAGTTGATATTTATTAATAAGTATTGTATTGTATTCTATACTATCGTCACATGGTTGCATTATAAATTATATTATATCCTGTAGAGGTTGTTGGCTAGATAAACAGAGTTTTGAAGAAATGTATTTCAGTTAATTTTTTGGAGAATTATAATGTATTTTATAAATATTCTTTCATTTATCGCATTATATATGCGTATAGGTTACTTCTTCGGGACTTTTCGTCGAATTTAACTTTTTATGACTTGGCATGAATACCTGGTGAAAGAGGTATAAAATAAACAGGGAAGCCTAAATCATTCCCATACAAAGTTATAATGGCAGCCATGTAATTAGATTGGTGAAACTTATCGTCTAAATTTAGGTTTAATTTATGTTTGACAAGTATTAAAGTTTAGTACATTTCATTGTGGTTATACAAAGTACTAAATTTTCAAACGTTATCTACTTGATATGTGTTGGAAATGAATGATGTTTGTCATAAAACATTTCACCCCGTTGAGAAACGACGCCATTTTGGAGATCTTGAAAATTTATATTGTTGAGAGGCCAAAGAAGACCTGTGTTGTCCTAAAAACTTTTAGACTATTGCTGCAGAAGAATTCCTATGGTTTGGTGAAATATTTCACATATCTTCTGTCCTGTTTTGGTATGTTTACAGAAGTAATTTTCAATTTAGAAGCGAGTCTCTACCCTTAACTGTTTTCAAACTGATTTGATTCTCAAAGTAAACTTTTAATTAACTATAGGTATTCATAGATACTTTATGTATAATAATTATTTAAACAGTGAATATTTCAAGTTACTGTTACATTTTGGAACTTTTGCCAGAAGATATTTGATTTTATGTCGTTGTTAATGATTTTCTAAATTTTTTTTTATGTTTTCTTGTTTATGTATTATATTGAATGAGTATTACTTTCAGGGTAAATGTTATAATTCAAACTTTAATTAGTATGTCTTAATTATAACTATTTGGCTATTAAGAAACCTTAGAAGTGCATTTCTATCCAGGATTTACTTATGGTTTTTTCTAATATTAATATTTATTTTTTTATCATCTTGACCAATAGAAAGTTCTCCATTATTTTTTTATTAAATAAACCATTCATTTTTAAATACATTGTTTTGTTACATTGTTACTAAAATATTTGAGTTCTTTTATTTTTTCCTTTCGAGTAAATGTTCAAAATAAAATTTTTCTTTTGTAAATGATTTCAATTTTGTAAAGAATAATATAAATTGAATATTAAAAAGTATAAGGATTTAAGGAATTTAAATATATGACATTCCTGATCATTTTTAATCAAATAAAGTGTGTTCCCAACCTGTTCATAACAGTCTGGCTACATAGAACTGGTCCTATGAAAAAATGCTTCTCTTAGGTCTAGTAGGGCTATTTTAAGGGTTTGACCTTGTGCTTTATAAGTTGTCATGGCGAAGCAAACTTTAAGCGGAAATTGGATTCTCTTTAACTCAAAGGGGTATTCTGAGGGTATCAAAGTTATCCACGTTTCTCCTTTAGCACAACCAGTAATAACTGTAGCCGCTAAAACATTACGGTAGAGTGCCGTTATTATTAGACTGGTGCCATTGCATAGTTTTGGTGGTCTTAAATTCCTGAGTAATTTTATCGGAGCCACAATCTTTAGTGTGAGGTTACGAGGTGAAAAGGCCGGCAGGGTTAAGGGTGTTTAAAAATTCCACTAGACAATTTTTTATTGTGTTTGACGTTGGCCCGTTAAAGGTTCAACTATCAAATACATACCTAAATTAATTGGATGAATAAAATATTTGTGAAAATAATTTATTTATGTTTTAACCTATTTATTTATTTATCATACCTACCTATTTTCATCCTTTATTTTACCCCTTTGGAGTAGAATATGGAATAAAACCATCTGAAATATAAACATTTGAACGTTTTAGGTAAAAAAAAAACATTAAGTTTAAGGCCTACTTGTACTGGATATAATGTTCCAAAGACCGCTGCAAATTTTTTAGTGATCCGGTTTCACAGTCCCCTTTAATGAAATATTTCCAGAGATTTTTTAGCACTGAATATCGCTTTGGGGTGTGGGTGACAACTGTTATAAATTTGTCATTACTTAAAGTTGAAATTATCCTATTATATCTGAATTTAAAAGTAAAAAAACATAAATCATAAAAAATAATAACTAAGAGTGATCATCACAATGCATTTAAAGAGATCACAAACGATTTTATGTAATTACAAGTGATTTCAACTCATCACAAGTGATTGGAAGTGATTTCAAATGACTGGAACTGTTTGCAAGTAATTGCAGGTTTTTTATACATATGTTCGGACAAAAATACTTTGCAGCGTTAGAAAGTTCCAGGAAGTGGTTACATGAATACATTGCTGCCTTGTTTGGTTAAATAATTATCATAGTGGTTTATTTTAAGGTTATATTGGTAAAAGGCATATGCTGGGAAATGTCATGATAGAACCGGCTCTCTTAGAGCATTTGCTTTAAAGATCTTGGACTGGAATTTAAAACTGAAGAAAAACTGAAAAACCAAAAAAGACACTAATAGACATGCTTACTGGAAAAAATATTAGGTACTGCAAGCAATCGAAAAGAATAACTAGATCACCAGAAGAGTGACTCAACTGATGATAGTGATTATGTTTTTTTAACATCAATGGTAAATGTAAATAAAGATATAAACGCACATAAAATAAGGTGTGTTGTTTGTAATGGTGTATATTTTAATACTGGGGAAGAATAGTAAAATTGTAAAATCTGTAAAAAGTGGACAAATGGCTTATATGGACAAAAAGGTGCTTACTTTTGTTTTAATTGTTATCATTTTTAACTTCCCGCTAAAAAAAATTAAATTTTTTTTTAAAATCGGTTATTGGTTTCACCCCGTTTTTCGAAAATCGAGTTTTCATCGGATCTCAACGTTTTAAGGTCTTAGGAACCTCCCCTGACTATTTTTACGAGGGTGTCTGTATGTATGTATGTACGTGTGGATGTGTGTGTGTGTGTGGATGTATGTAAACCTCTTATAACTTTTATACGGGTTCGACCAATCGGAATGAAATAAAAAGCATTCCAAAGAGTTCCATCTAATTCAGATTCCTTGTAAGTTTTAACCGATTCGAGCCGGTAGATTTCGAGAAATTTCAAAATAACCGAAAAAAACAATTGGTAAAAATTCGAAAAGAGGTTGACCTTAAAGGCCATCCTTGCAACTTCCCGCTAGTTTGAACCGCAAAGCTATAGTAACGTGACGTATTTTGACTTTTTTTGAAATGTTTAAAAAGCCATAACTTTTTAACGGCTTATTCGATTTTGATGTTCAAGATGGCATTCGACGCAGTTTTTTGAGACCTAAAAACGTTACCGAGAATGCAAAATCGATTTGTCAAGTTATTGAAAAAAAAAAACACTTTTTTTGAAATTTTTCGACAACGATATCTCACGAACGAATCAACCGATTTTAATTTGCAAAACGGCATTCGACGTGGCTTTTTAAGCTTGAGAGCTGATTAGGTTATGAAATTGATCAATGCAATAGCCAAAAAGATATGCACAAAAAACATCATTTTTACCAATTGTTTTTTTCGGTTATTTTGAAATTTTTTAAAATCTACCGGCTCGAATCGGTTCAAACTTACAGGGAATCTAAGTTAGATGGAACTCTTTGGAATGCTTATTATTTCATTCCGATCGGTTAAGCCGTTCAAAAGTTATAAGAGGTTTACATACATCCACACACACACACACACATCCACACGTACATACAGACATACAGACACCCTCGTAAAAATAGTCAGGGGAGGTTCCTAAGACCTCAAAACGTTGAGATCCGATGAAAACTCGATTTTCGAAAAACGGGGTGAAACCAATAACTTCCCGATTTTAAAAAAAAATTTAATTTTTTTTAGCGGGAAGTTAAAAATGATGTTTTTTGGGCATATCTCTTTGGCTATTGCATCGATCAATTTCATAACCTATAGATAGATAGATATTTTTGGGTTGGCTGTTAGCCTATATCACTGCGACCTTTGCAGATCTATTGTGAACACCCATTATCTGTGGAATAGGATTAGAGCACCTTGTCCAGCTCTGCCCTCTTAATGAGACTTAATAGCCTTGACAGTGGCCACTCCGCATAACTTGGAGCAGCCGGTTTCTCCTCTCCCAGTACTAGATACCGCGTCCTTGCAAGGCCTTCACATTGGCATAGGACATGAAATGCAGTTTCCTCTTCCTCTTGGCAGTAGCGACAAATGTCTTCATCTGCTAAGTTTAGCTAACTCATGTGTTTTCTGAGCCTACAATGTCCTGTCAAGAGACTGACAATCATTCTGACATCATTTCGCCTTTGTGATAGCAGCTCTGCAGTAAACTTCGCCGAGTAACCCTTTATGAAGAGTTTGGCTTGTCGCTTGCCCGGTGATGTTTCCCACCACTCCTGGGCCTTTTCTAGCCTCCATTTCTCAATGGCTGCCTTTCTGAATGTATTAGCAACTCCGCCGAATGGTTCCGGGCCAATCATTGGAGTGTTAGCTCCCGCACGGGCCAATTCATCAGCCTTCTCATTGCCCCGAAACCCTGAGTGTCCTGGTATCCATGCCAGTGTCAGAGAATTTTGACTAGCGGCATGTGTCAGGGCCCCAACGCAGTCCCACACCAGCTGTGAGCTTATTTGTGCTGAGACTATCGCCTTTAGAGCTGCTTGGCTGTCCGAGTATATGACTACGGTTTTACCCGTTATACCCTGACTTACGATCTCCGTTGCACAGTGTTGTATGGCCGTCACTTCAGCCTGAAACACTGTGGCATACGCACCTAGACTTAGTTGGATTTTTATCCTGTGTCCTCTACTGTATATACCTGACCCTGTGCCTTTCTCAGTCTTTGAGCCATCGGTATACCAAATTGACTCCCCTTGGATTGGAGGGCCATTGTTCCATGAGTCCCTTTCCAGTATTTCTACTCGAAAGTTTCTCACAAAGTTATACCTGGGGACTATCCTGTCCTGAGGCATACTCATTATTTGATCTGCCTTAACCCTATTGTATAACTCTGCTTGCTTTTTGCCTTTTAATAAGGTAATGGGGGCCTGGCCTTGTAGCAGTCTGTGAGCAGTTGCCATAGCCTCGCCCTGAATGTAAATGTGCAATGGTGGTAGGTTGAGTAAAACCTGTAGTGCGTCCGTTGGGGTGGTTCCCATGGCACCTGTAACATTCAGACATGCCTGCCTTTGAATGCTTTCCAGCTGCCTGATTACCCCGGACTGCTGCGTTCTACTCCACCACACCACCGAACCATAGGTTAACATTGGTCTAATGACTTGTGTATACAACCATAGGTTCATTTTGGGGTTCAATCCCCAGTTCTTGCCACACAATTGTCTACACCTACCAAGGGCTATTGTAGCTTTATGTGTGACCTTTTGAATGTGTTGCTTCCATGATAGCCTCTGGTCAAATACCACACCCAGGTATTTGGCCTCTGTGGCCATTGAAACCAGCACGTTATTGAGCGTTATTGGTTGTAAGCCTTGTAACGCTCTTTTATTAGTAAATGGGACAATTGATGCTTTTTTTGGATTGACTGTTAGGCCTTCATCCTTGCACCACTTGTACACCATATTCATTGCGGACTGCATCCGCTCTGAGACTGTACCCAGAAATTTCCCCTGAATGATTATGGCCATATCATCTGCGAAGCCTAGGCAGTGAAGGCCTTCATTGAGGAGTTTTTTAAGGAGGTCATCCACAAGTGCTGACCACAGCAGAGGTGACAGTACACCTCCCTGCGGACAGCCCCTTCCCACTGTTGCCTTAATGGACGCCTCACCTAACTTGGACACTACGATCCTATTCGTTAGGTTAGCATACACCCATTGGCATATTAGTGGGGGGACTCCCCTCCTTGAAAGTGCGTCTGTTACTGACTCAGGTCCCACATTACTGAAGGCTCCTTCAATGTCAATAAACGCCGCTAGGGCTACTTCTTTGTCCTCAATTGACTTTGACAATAGCCTGTTCAAGTCATCCAGCGCTAGGTCTGTGGATTTTCCCGGCTGGTATGCATATTGACGATCACTTAATGGGTTCTCCGTTAAGATTTCGTCCCTTATATATCTATCGACCAGTTTTTCCAGCGTTTTTGCTACAAACGACGATAGACTTATTGGTCTTTATGACTTGGTCGTTTGGTCCGTCATCCTCCCTACTTTAGGGAGATATAAGACTTCCACCTTTTGCCAAACAGATGGTATAAATCTATAGGCCAAACAAGCCTTAAAGATTTTACACAGTTGTGTTATAATTACATCCAGCCCTTTCTGGAGTAGGGCTGGGTATATTCCATCCGTTCCTGGAGTTTTGAATGGACGGAATGTGCTGATAGCCCATCTGATTTTTGCAGGTCTGGTTATTTCGGTAGCTAGCTTCCAGTCATCCCTTGAGGGCCTTACCGGCCTTTGACCGTGGCCTACGCTATCCGATCCTGCTTCCATAAACCGTGAGCCAGGAAAGTGTGCCAATGTTAGCATTCTTAAACTTTCCTCCAACGTTTTGGTGTATGATCCGTCCTCCTTTTTGAGGAGGCTGGCCTCTTTCGCTGTACCATCCTTAGCCAGGACCTTGTGGATTCTTGAACATGCGGGGGTCGTTTGGACTTCCTCGCAGAACCTCCTCCAGGAGTCTCTTTTGGCTTTTCGGATTTCTTTATTGTACAGCGTTAACTTTTGTCTGTACTCTTCCCAGTTATGAACGATTTTGGCCTTGTTAAACAGCCTTCTCACCTGAGCCCTAAGCTTCTGTAGGTGTTCGTTCCACCAGGGAGTGTTTCTCGTGTACTTTCTTGTCTGTTCCGGGCAGTTTTCACGATAAGCCGACCCAATAGCCTTGCTTACCCTGTCCACCTCCCAGTCCAAACTGTACACATCTCTTATTGACACCATTCTATCCTCGAGATTTTCATTGAGGGAATTTACATAGTCCTCCCAATTCGTTCTCCGTGGATTTCTGAACGTGGTCTCAATAATTTTAGGGGTGACAATATTGAACCTTACATGCCTGTGATCCGACCCAGACGGCTCGTCCGAGACATGCCAGTTTTCAATCTTGTCGTAGATGTTATTTATGCAGAGGGTCATATCAAGAACCTCCCTGCGCGTAACTGTTACAAACGTTGGCTTATTGCCTCTGTTTAATATCTGTAAACTATTACTAAGTATAAATTGTAATAGATACTCACCTCTAGGGTTGACGTCCGTACTACCCCACGCTATGTGATGAGCATTGGCGTCGGCCCCCACGATCAACGGTAGGTTTTCCCTCCGGCTGTAGCTAATGATGTCCATTAGGTGGCCTGGAGGACATACCTTGTCCTCTCCAGGAAAGTACGCCGAGCAGACCATTAGCCTTCTGATGCCTTCTTCCGTGGATATTGACAGTATGGCTGCAACAAAATCCCCAGTGCATAGCACCGGAATCAGCTTACATCCAATTGCCTTAGAAAACAATATACAGGCACGGGGCTTTATAGCCTTGGTGTCATATATCAACTCGCCATGGTGCGGTTTTAAGCCTGCAACCCTACCTCCGTATAGCCATGGCTCCTGCAGGAGGGCTACCTCCACGCCTTCTCTCTCAAATCTCCGACACACTATGGCCGATGCAGCCTTTGCATGTTGGAGATTTGCCTGCAGGATCCTGACTGTACCTACGTCTTTATGAGGATCCATACGAGTCCCACGAGAAGCTGGGGAAGGGATGGTCCACCTGGTCAGAGCCCCGTATAACCAGGTAAGGCTAATTACAAGGGGGTTTCGCCCGGTGCGACCGTTCGCGACCAACTTTAACCCGTTGGCCATTCAGTACATCAGCACGGTACCTCACACCTTCACTTAGGGTTGTTTGTGTAATTATTAGCCGTAAGATGAGGGAGGGACAGAAGGCCCTCTCCCAGCTTGCCGTTGCCCGGGGTGTGCCACTGGGAGGCTATTATCACCAGGGTCCTGCCGATCCAGGAGGTGGATCCAGAAGCCTAGTAGCGGTCAGCCACTCAAGCTTCTGCATCCATCCCACCCTTCACTGCACCACCCCACCACCCCCTTCATAACCTAATCAGCTCTCAAGCTTAAAAAGCCACGTCGAATGCCGTTTTGCAAATTAAAATCGGTTGATTCGTTCGTGAGATATCGTTGTCGAAAAATTTCAAAAAAAGTGTTTTTTTTTCAATAACTTAGAGATTTTTTGACAAACCGATTTTGCACTTTCGGTATCGTTTTTAGGTCTCAAAAAACTGCGTCGAATGCTATCTTGAACATCAAAATCTAATAAGGCGTTAAAAAGTTATGGCTTTTTAAACATTTCAAAAAAAGTCAAAAACGTCAAAATACGTCACGTTACTATAGCTTTGCGGTTAAAACTAGCGGGAAGTTGCAAGGATGGCCTTTAAGGTCAACCTCTTTTCCAATTTTTTTATTTGTAACTATTTTTATTTTTATTCTGTGTCCGATAGTACTAGTCACCTGATACTGATAAAAGATTACCTAGTTTTAAGATATTGATTAAGCTTTGGGTCTGACTAAATACAGAATTTAGGTTGAAAAACTAATATTATAGTTTGTTTTTTTCTATTTGACATGTAAATTGGTTCTGTGCGTGTGAATGTTATCTGCTTTTATATTAGGTACATTAAGGGTGGCTTTAATCTCAAAATATTTTTCTTGAAGTCGGCTCCAATGGTTTATATCTTTGTAAAAGATTGAAGTAACAATCGAAACTGGGATTTAATAGCTAAGATTAAAATAGGATGTTATTTGCCATTGAAGCCGACTTCAAGGAAATCAAAATCAGATGCCTGTTGCTTCCATCCTTTTTAAGAAATAAAGATTTTATTTCTAGCTTGTTAGTGCATTTTTTTTAAAGGCGGTTCAATTTTTTTTAAAAAGTTTTTATTTTATTATTTTTAGTTGCTACCTACTTGGTTTTGTCATATGTGGGCGCAAATTCATGATGTACCTACTATTTTCAAAACCTTCCAAATACCGTGCAAAAGTTCAATCCCCAACAATCCCGAAATGTACCAATGTGACTTTTTGGAGAAATAAGTAAATTGTCTAACACCTAGGAACACCAAGCACGTACGGTAAAGGAAAACATCGTGATGAAACGTGGACTTAATTTTCTGAAACCACCAATCCGCAGTGAGCAAGAGAATTGATTAAATGCTCATTCCTTCTCCTTGTGAGAAGAGGTCTTTGGTTTTAGAGTGGGACAGTAACGGGCCAATTATTATGTTTTTATGTTATACATCATTATTATAGTATATTACGTATCAAGAGTGGTAAGTACCCCATTACGTACGAGTGGAAAAGTTATTACACGAGTACGTAATAAGTATTCATTAAGGAAAGGAAAATAATATAATTTAAAGATTCAATAACAATAAAACAAGCAATCAATGCCACAAGGAAATTAATCCGCGTGTGGCTTATAGATATGTGTCTTATATCGCTAATAATAATTAATAATTAAATTATTTACAACATAATTAGAATATATTTTTTTTTTCATTTTTTTTTTTGTTATTCTCTTTTTTATATTTTTTTATATGCATATTTTATATTCTGTGTTACTAGATGCCCATCCCTCCCTTAAAGCTATTCGGATAAACCCCGTAAGGCAGAAACCTTTACGATATTATTTCAAGCAATCCATGAATGTTTTGTCTCGGTTGCATGTGTAGCCATTTTTTTACTTTATTTTTATACAGAGAGTATGAGTTTATTTTTCTTATTTCTGTTGGTAGCATATTATAGATTTTAGGTTTAAGAAAATTGAGGCTTTTTTGGCCTATGGTCTTATTTACTTTAGGTACGTATAGAGATTCTTTTTTATTACGTGTATGGTAGTTGTGCACTATTGCTTTGGTATACTTTTTTTCTCGGAATTGGTGTACTGCTAATGCAAAACAAAATAACTTTCTTATATCGAAAACTCCACTTTCTTCGTATAGTGATTCCGTTGGAAATATTCGAGTTTTACCAAATATAATTTTCAGTATCCATTTTTGTATTACTTCTACTTTATCATAGTAACGTTTTGCAAGTCCTCCCCATGCTATTATCCCATAGAATAAATGCGACTGAACTAAAGCATAATATAGGATTTTTAGCTCGCCAGTACTGCAAAATTTTTGGCAGATTTTAAATTTTGGGATAAGGCATCGTAATTTTTTTGTTAAGTGCTCGCTTTGAATATTCCATCTCAGATGGCAGTCTATGTAAATACCCAGATACTTGACATTATCTTTTAAACTTATTTGAAAAATTCCATTAGAGTTCTTTATAGTCAGTTTCTTGTATTTTGGCATATTGCTGCTATAGCTTGTGAACGGTACAAAATTGGTCTTGTTCATGTTAACGGTAAGTAATTTATCTTGGAAAAAATTAGTAACTATGCTAAAGTCATTTTCAATTTTATTTTTTAGGTCCTCCCAAGTCCGGTCTTCGTAAAAAATCGCCGTGTCGTCAGCAAAGCTGCATATATCTCCACATGTAGGTAAGTCGAACAGTTCGTTGATATACATTGTGAATAGTATAGGTCCCAGTATTGTGCCCTGGGGCACCCCGTATTTAATTTGACGAAAACTGCTATTGCTTTTGCCAACTCTTACACTAATGCTTCGTTCTTCTAAATAACTTTTCATCAACTCGAAACAGTTTCCACGAAAGCCTATATTCTGAAGGGTGTTTAATAATTTAGTATGGCTAAATGTGTCAAAGGCTTTGGCCAGATCCACGAAGATGCATATTGCAGGTTTTTTTCATCCATCGCTTTGTATATTTTTGAAACTAGATGTTCTATGGCATCTTGTGTTGACCTGTCCGTCCTAAATCCGTACTGTTTATCGGATATAAGATTATACTTTGCTAGGTAACTGTCTATCCTTGCTTTTAATATTTTTTCGAAGACTTTTGCAAGAGCTGAAATTAGAGAGATTGGTCGATAGTTGCTTGGGTCTTGTATATTACCTGTTTTGTAGATTGGCAAAACCACAGCTTGTTTGAAACATTTAGGGAAGTATTCTTTTTCAATACATATATTCAGTAAGTAAGTTAAAGGAGCTGTTATATACTCAGCTACTTCCATCAACGTTTCAGCTCTTATATTATCTAATCCCGGTGATTTGTGCTTCTTTAAACTTAAGATAGAATTCAATACTTCAATTTCAGACGTAGGATTTAGAATTATACGATTAGTTGTGCTTTTTTGTAAAAATATTCGTTGTAGTTTTGCAATTTTGTTTGCTAGTTTTCCCCCAATAGAACCAAAGAAGTTGGCGAATGTGTCAGCCTCCGCCCTTTCATTCATCGAAATGCTTCCTAGTAGTATAGGGAGCGGGGTTCTGTGACCGATGGTAAGCATGCCATCCAGTTCAGAAGACCCGCTATAATCTTCACTCACCTCCACTCACCTGTCCTACAAGAACTTACCTTTGATTTACCTGTAATTTGACCTTTTTCTTTTAGCGTACCTTGACTACCCCTCATGACTACCCCAATGTGATTTTAGTCACCCTACTACCCCTCATTATCAACCCCAGTGCCCAAATCGAACTTAGAATAATTTTGTATGAGAATAAGTGTAGAAAAAAAAATCTGTGTGATGTCTGTTGTGGTATTCGAACCCACAAAGTTACGTTAC
The DNA here is from genome assembly GCA_964028335.1 of Altica lythri. Taxonomy (NCBI): domain Eukaryota; kingdom Metazoa; phylum Arthropoda; class Insecta; order Coleoptera; family Chrysomelidae; genus Altica; species Altica lythri. The sequence goes on along the minus strand of OZ034804.1, from coordinate 32,460,856 downwards.
CGGTACCTGGTTTTTCTGTTACAATAACGCTATCGAGGTCATTACGAGCTCGAACGAATCGAATCGTTTGTCGTCCACAAGTTACCATTGGGTAATCATTGAAACTGTTGAAGATGTGTTTAAGCGGCATCAGTAAACTAAATGATTTATCAGCAGCATTGAGAATAGGATTTGTGGGATAATTCCAACCGGCAATGGCGAGGTGACGGGAATCTTCTTCATTGTAACATGTTAAAGCTCTTACAGTGCTTACAATTCCAGGATCTCGAACTGTTTCTATCTCTCTTGCACTTCCGCTATACGTACACGAATCGAATAGAAATGCTCCAAAGTTTGGTGTCAAACTAACATCGCCATTACCAGTTATATCCAATTTTCCTTTAATAGCCAACAACGTATCATGCATTGCAAAGAATGAGTCCACCTGATTTACACTAAATTCTACAATGTCGCTGCAGCTAAACGATTTGATGAACGGTGTGTAAGATCGGTATTCGGATTTTCTAATCGATTCATCCTGAGTCGGCTCTCGATAAATATCAAACATTGGATCTTGAATTGTTCGTATACGATTCATTATTATTATTATTATTGTTAATAACTTTGAAACCAAGAGCTTTCAAAAATAAAACGTTGTCTCTAGTAAGTTGTCGTCGCTGTCGTCCTACCGAACAGTTTAACGATTTGTTCAATACTGCAGGCTTCTGAAAATATGAAGGTGCTATATAGTTGAAAATTAATCCCATTCTTTCAACTCCAAACCCAATATACTTCTTTCACCTTGAAAATTTACAGGTCTTGAATTTTGATCCAATGCCAGTATAGTAATATTTGTAATCTCAGGTATATTAATCACAGGCAAATATGTGATATTTTTTGGAATTTCGTCGATAGCGTAACCAGGGTCTACGGATATACCAAACTCGTGGATAGTGTGAGTAGGTCTGTTGTTGTAGAAGGCTCCGGTGGTAATGTTTGTTTCGAAACGAATCGTTCGTACTTTAACAATTTCCACAGGTAGATCGGAACTATGTCTTACATTCGGTTCTAGAATCCTCTTTGAGAAACCCAACATTCTGCCTATACTGTCTTCGCGCTCGAAATTTATTGCATGTTGACTACTGAATATTTCACACTTGAGTGTATTATTGTTGGGTTTCAATGAAAAAACGTCTTCAATCTTTGCATTTGATGGTATATTTAGTAAATTTCTAATTGTCTCTTCAATATCGGAAATTTCATAGCAACCTGTATTTAAAGTTATTTTCTGTAATTTAGTTTTATCGTTATTTTCGTAATAGTAGAAAGCATTACTACCATTCTCTACATTCGGTATACTGTTATACGAAAAGAAAAACAGAAATGCCAACTTGTATTGTTTCTTTGGATCTAAACTCAAAGGAACTGGAGGAGTCCAATCAAATTGATAATCACGACTCTCTAGCGTCAACAACATAACTGTTGGAGGTTGAACAAAGAAATAAAATTTTATATCTTTAACATTTATTTAAATAATTTTTTACAAGCTCATTACATTTTTCTAAACCTAGTTTACATATATTGCAATTTCCTTGTGATTGCGCAGGTCCATCAACATGGGTGGTCCATTCAGGACGATTATGATGAACAAAGCATGGCAGGCAGGTTCGCAATTCAAAATCCAATCTATATTCAAGCGGCAACTTGCACCAAACTTGTAATAATTCACAAGGTTTTGCGTACCTTTTCAAATAACATATAGGAAAACTAGCCAATTCTTGTTCAGTAAAGTCAATCAGGTTCTTTTCACGATTAATGTACGCCAAAACAGCCTCCATCGTATAGAAAATCTAAACAAAGATGACCACAGTTGATTTGGTTAAAAGTTTGATAAGGATCGTGATTGTAAACAATTTTCGTTGCAGGCCCCAGATACTGTACAAGTTCTTTCGGCGGTTTCAACTTGCCAAATGAATCGAAATATTCCACGTTATTGTTAATCTTCCGATACGCCACCCAATGAGTTCCATGATTTTTACTTTCATCCAAATTTAGGATTGCGCATTCGCGTTGAACAGGACCGGTTTTAGGTAATGTATCTCGCATAAATACACCTCTGAAATTTGGGATTTTTAAAAGTTTAGCATATCGTTTTAGTTCGTAATCATACAATCCTCGATTGGGTAGCTTGCCTAGTTTTTTTAAGAAAAAGACCAAAGCCTCCTCTGGCATTTTTTCGTAAATGTCCTTTACCGAGAGATTCCATAGCTTTGTTATGTCGATGTTCTTCTTCCAATTTTTTTTGTGCATTTTTCGCATCAATCACAGTTTTAGCGATTCCAGCAGCTCCGCCAGACAACGCCCCGAGTGCACTTAGCCCTGCGAACAACGGAATAAGAGGTAGAAATCCTCCGGATTTTGGTTCGATGGGAATAATTCTAGGTACTTTAACCTGTTTTTTTCCACCAGCATTTTGTACAGCTACCCTGGCTGCTTTTAGAGCAATACTGGTTGCTCGTTTTAATGTAGCCGAAGGACCAGCTTTTTTTATATCTCTCTGTATTTTACTTATAATATTACGTTTAAACGATTTCGGTTTTTTTACACCCATACCAAGTTTACGTTTAGCTTTCATTGCGGTGGTAGTTAACCAAGCTGCAGTCTTTTCGCCAATTGATGCGTCCTTGGACTTTACTCTTTCCCACGCTTTATTCTCTAGAATCTCGTCCGCTTTATGTCGTTCCGCTAAATCTTTATGCTTAGAATATGCAATGTCGTGTTCTCTGGCTGCGTCGTCCAGCAGGTTAACACCCGTATCTCCACGTGCAAGTCTTTGATGTAATTTAGTTCCAGGACCCAAAAAGTTGTAACCAGGATAATGTAACTCAAACGGTAGATTATTGATTAAACTGTTGAGTACACCTTCACCTTCAAACACCAACATGAGAAATAAAATAATTTTAGAATTACTACACTACTTATACATTGAAACATGAAAAAACATGTCAAAACATGAAGGTCGTTCAGCAAGAACACACACTGCCGATTGAAAATTTAGATGGAGGAAACGATCAAATCGCTGGCAGTAAACATGGTCCACTGCTACCAAACTCGTTTCGAGCGCTAATCTGTGGACCTAGTGGGTGTGGCAAAACAAACGTTATGTTATCATTACTGTTTTATCCGCATGGCGCGAAATTTAAAAATGTTTACGTTTATTCAAAGTCATTGTATCAGCCCAAGTATAAATTGTTGGAAGAAGTGCTGTCTAAAGTTAAAGGAGTGGGATATTTTCCATTTAAAGAAAACGATGAAATTATTAGCCCAAATGAAGCAAAGCCGAATTCAATTTTTATTTTTGATGATGTCATATGCGAGAACCAACAAAAGATTAGAGAATACTACAGCATGGGCCGACATCGGGATATAGATAGCGCATTTCTTTCGCAGACCTACTCGAAATGCTGTAAACAAATTTGTAGAGATAACAGTAACCTAATTGTACTTTTTAAACAAGATGCTATTAATTTGAAACATGTCTTTGATGAACACGTGTCACCGGATATGAGTTTTGAAGAATTCAAACAGTTGTGTTCGAAATGTTGGCAAGAAAAATATGGGACAATGGTTATTGTGAAAGACTTTGATTTAAACAACGGTCGGTATCGAATCGGTTTCGATAAATACATAAAATTGTAACATTGCAGTCATTATTCGACAACATGTCAGACAATCCAGTTGACGTTGCCGTTCGTAAGAGAAAAATTGCCGAACTGGCTCAATCGATTCGAAAAAAATATAAAGCGTTACAATTGGGTAGAGTTGAAACGGATGAGACACTAAATAAATTGTTTAAACCTGTCACAGAACAACTACACAAAATATCAAAACCTTCTCTAAACCAAACAGTAATCTCTCATCCTCAACCAGTCAACGAGCCAGAGCCTAAACAAGAACCAATTAAACAAAAAGAGGAATCACCTAAACAAAAAGAGCAATCAAGCATACCTGAGTTTGTAAAACTCGAAAATGTTGCCGAAACTACTAGTGATGATGATGATGATGAAGTATTCTATGAAGACGACAAACAGGCTGTTAAAGATCTTACCATTTCAGAAGATGTTATTAAGGAATACTTAGATCAGTATCCCCCAATGGCTCATCCATATATTCTAGATCATTGGATAGAAAAAGCTAATATAGATACGGTTTATGGTCCTACTTACGATGCTGATACATCTAAATGGTTTCTGGATGCCAAACAAATCGACTTTGATAAAAAGCATGGATTTATTATTACAGAAGGCAAACAGATAAGAGGTACACCGGGTCTGTATGAATTAATTTTTAATGATGTACCTAAAAATTTCAATGATGATGATTTAAAGCGTTATGGAACAATACTAGAATTAACAAATCCTCATAAAAACATTAAAGGACACCTTAAAGGAACACAACGATTCAAATACACACATATCATAAGACCTCTGGCTATCTCTCACTTGCGAAAACCTTCGGACACTGTGGGCTCTGGGATGCAAATGGTTTACAACGATAATAAAATTGACCTTCAATATTGGGACGATCCAAACGAACTCGTTGACAGGCTTCGGCTTTTAATAGCGTCAAAAGAAGCAGGAAATACTTCGAATGATAATGAAATTGTTGCAATTATCGAGGAATTAAAAGAAGCACGCATTATTGTCTAAACATCATTACCACAATGAGTGTCGACAAATTCGGACGTACTAAACATGATATAGGCAATAAAAAACTATTACTGATGTCTAAACCAACCTTGGTTCATACTGCAAACGGTGATATTGATTTTGAAAATTTAAAACTTTGTAATGTTAAAGATCCTGACTCAGACAGCGATGCCGTCAATAAAAAATATATGGATAATAATGTGCAAAAGTTGACTGAAAACATGAATGCTATGAATAAAAGTTTAGAATCACAAATAGCGGCTATTAAAAAGAATATTGCTGTTTTGATTGATACAATAACTATAAATCAAAAGAATCTGCTTGATGTTCGTGAAACTATTACTGCGATGGATTTGACCATAAAAGCATTGGAGAATCGATTAGTACAAAATCCCTAAACATTTAGTCACAGTCATGTTTTCAAAGGAAAAGGTTCAAGTCGTTAATGAGCTGCATAAACCGGCTCGAAAAAATTATGCTCGTCGACGAACAATTATTAAAGGTTTAGATGATTTATGGCAAATTGATTTGGCTGAAATGAGTTCTTACGCAACTCAAAATCGATCGTTTAAAATGATTCTAGTGGTAATCGACTGCTTCTCGAAATTTCTCTGGACTCGACCGTTGAAATCGAAAACTGGCGAAGAAATCACGAAAGCTTTTGCCGATATTATAGGAAAACGCAAACCGAAAAATCTTCAATCTGATCAGGGCAAAGAGTTTTACAACACAAAATTTTAAAATCTAATGCAGAAACATGGCATAAATCATTACAGTACATTTACCAAGATGAAAGCAAGTATGGCGGAAAGAGTTATTAGAACGCTGAAAACGAAATTGTACAAGCATTTTAGCTTAAACGGTACGTACAGGTGGATAGATGTGTTACCGAAAATTACAAAAGAGTACAACGAAAGCAAACATAGAACGATTGGTCAAAAGCCGTCTCAGGTAAACAGATCCAATGAAAAAGAGATTCGGAAGCAACATTATAATCATTTGAAAATAGCAGGCCCGCGAAAATATAAAATTGGAGATGTGGTGCGCATAAGCAAGGCAAAGCATCTATTCGATAAAGGTTATACACCTAATTGGACTACGGAGCTTTTTAAAATTACCAAAGTGAACATAACTAATCCCGTAACATACATGTTGGAGGATTTACATAGATCGCCAATTAAAGGAGCATTTTACGAGGAAGAGCTACAAAAGTCAAAAAATCCTGATGTTTACCTTGTTGAAAAAGTGCTGAGGAAAAAAGGCAATAAAATCTACGTTAAATGGTTGGGGTTTGATAGTTCGCATAATAGCTGGATCGAAAAATCTAATATTTTATAAACTCTGTTGTTTCTTACTTTGAACATTTTTTACAAGTATTCTTATGACAAACAAGATACGTTTTCACAGCTTCCGGGGGCCTTTTTGATTCATATCATCTATTGCTCAAACCGTTCAGTCTGCAGTCCGACTAAAACTGTCCTTAGAAGCAGAAGCAATTATTTTTTACTTAGTTTCAACACAAGTTTTATCAAGTATTAAACGATGATGACACAAGACAGTGGTTATAGTAGTGAAAACTTACCGTCATATTCTGAGAGTAGTAGTAGTGAAGATTCTATCTATATGGAAGAAATAAACAGAATATTAAATTTTAACGAAGACAAAGCAAAATGTGAAAATTATTTGCTGCTACAATCATCTTTCACAATTGAGGGGTATGTTATAAAAGTTGGCTTATCTCCTGCAAGAACATTTTCTCCAGCTATTATTTTATCAGAATACTGCAAGCCAAGTAAATTGTCGTTTGGGAAAATGGAATGGCTTGATCTTATTGACTATTTAGATAAGATGAGTTTGATCCAGAGTGCATTTACATTTTCCCGTGGAGATTTTTGTACAATACGACAGTTGGTATCCGATGACACCAGGTTCATAGAAGTTGAAAAACATGGCGTAAGATTTCATCTAACGGAAAAGGATGCAGATGAACTTGTTAGAGTACATCATTGTATCGTAGCTTATCAGATTTCACTTATAGAAAATATTAACTTTAATTGTTATTATAATAATGTTATAGATATTGTAAAAAAAAATTTTGATTTTAACTGGTTTAAAGGATTAGATGAATTTTGTGAAATGTGTACTGATCCTTTATTATGTAACGCTTTGCGTCAGTATATTTACTTTTATGAACAAAATGTAACAAGAGATTTAGAAAATATGAAATAAACTTTTATAAAAAAAAATAATGACTTTTATTTCAAAATCGATAATAATAGCATCAAAAAATGTTATTTTATCGTTACAAAATTCATGAACGTCACAGTTCTAAAATGTAAAACGTCAAAACGTTAAAACAGCGTTAAAATTTGCCGTTTCAACGTTTTAAAAAACTGATAAGAAAAAATTTTCGATTTACATGTATTTCTTATGGAAAAAAATCATTTCAAAGTGACAAAAAGTGACACTTTTCATCGTTTTTTTCGTTATTAAACTCATGAACGTCAAAGTGTCAAAAATAGACGTGTAAACGACGAATTTGAACGTTTTTTGGTCGTTTCAACGGAACATAATAAAAAGAAATATTCTTGGTTTTATTTATAAAGACTTATGTTTACTATTTATATTTCAATTATAATTTTTTATTTAATTTTCTTTATAGTTAAAAAAATTATATTTTTTCTTATGTAAAACATTTGTTGGGTAATAAATAAAACACGAGTTATAGCCACGCCACTGGTAGGATCATACAGAAAGAAGATGCAACATCCGCTAAGATAGCAGAAACGCAAATTCAGCTTTTTCAAATTATATCATAAACAAACTTTACATTATATTCAATTATAATTCATTCTGACTTGATTCATTCATTCTAAAGAAAACACATATTTTATATTATATTATATTTTTTTTTTTACATACTTCAATTTTTTCTTTTAGAAACAGTATAATAATAATAATAATAATTAAAGACTGTAACTTCTTGCTAAGTTCAATGTCAAGTTTTTATTCTAAAAGTATTCGATGATTTTGCAAATTCTGCAGAAATTTTCACTATCACGCGATTACGTCACTACAATTGGTTGTTATAGAGATTCTTTAGTACACTGTTAAAAAATTTTATGGTGAAATTACAAAAAATGTATTCCTATTAAATTTCTTAAAGGTAAGATAAATTAAACACGTAATTAAAAATCAAAACTTTTATTTCAATGTACATTTTGATCTTTTTCAATATTTTGTCCTTCTCCGTCAAGTTCTACTAGTTGATCAAAATCCAATTCAAGTGGTTCAATATAATGAATATTTTGCTTCGATACAGTTCTTCTTACTTCATCAACATCTTCATCTACAAAATTGTATCGATATCGTCGAACCACTCTCTCTACCACCTTGAATTCATCCATGTTTTCCATTTTACTTCTTATGTATTTTATCGGTAGTTGCTGAAACTTTCGTTTTAAAGTTTCAGCTCGTGGCGAATATGACAAGCTTATAAAAACTTTATCGTTTTGAAGTGAGATTTTTTTTACACCATATCTGAATTAAAAAGAACAAATTATAAGTATAAATGAAATTAAAATAATATTTAAAAATTAAAATAAAAAGTAAAAGAAAATATAGAATAATAAACAAAATAAACTTACTTAAACAACTGCTTCATGAAAATGAGCACATCTTTGGGAGGAAAGTTTATCTTGTCCTCTGTAAAAATCACTAGAGTGCATGGAACTGAAGCCATTTTTTGAACACTGTGTATTATTGTTATTCAACTTAAAACACTGTATGATTTAATAAATTTAGTTTATGTGTTTATATACAAATTTTTTGCTGAAATTGCAGTTTTCGAAAACACATGACGTGGCATCGTACAATTACAGCGGTCAGTCACTGATCACGTGTCCTTGAATTCCATCTTTTGAATGGATCGAGTATAGGCACAACAACAAAGTATTACAGAATTGCAAAATTGCACGTGGTATAAACAACGTCATGCAATAATTTGCTTAGTCACTTATTTTGTATACATTGTGAAATATGTACTAATGCTTTGTATATTTACTTTAGTGGTGTCAAGTGCATATTATAACTAAATTTTAGTCAGCAAAAGCAAAGTCTGTTATCACTCTAACCATAAAGATTTATGTTTACTATTTTCTTTATAGTTAAAAAAATTATATTTTTTCTTATGTAACTTCTTGCTAAGTTCAATGTCAAGTTGTTATTCTGGGAACCGGTTAGTTGGACCACGAGTACCTGCATAAATCCTTTTTTGAAAAAGGTTAAAGTAAGCACATCCTTCAGTTCGACCAGGATAAAATTTTATTTTCTAATCGATTTAATGGGATTCTTTGAAAACAATTACAATATCATTAGAGTAGTAGCAGAGTAGTAATAGAGTTTTAATTTTTATCAAATTTTAAATTTTTTTAAATCCAGCAACGTTCTAGTAAGCATCATTATCCTTTATAAGTATCTAGTTAATTTAGTTTGTTTAAGAAGTGTAACTCCACGAAAAATGGATTTGAGTCAATTTTCTTAAACAATTTTTTGAACTTCAATTTTTAGACCCTCATGAAGCAGGAAACTTTTTTTCTAAAGAAATTCATTCAATAATACCCAGTAATCCGAGTCTTTCAAAATTCTACGATTATATCATGGAAACTTATATAGATGCAGAAAAGTAATTTTCACTCAAGTATGTGAGCTTGTACTACAGATAGTATTTACAGGACCACAAACGCGTGTGAATCATTTCATTCTCATTGTAATTCTTATTTTTATAGTTCTCACCCAAGTTTGTTTAATTTTGTAAATATTTTAATAAACTATTAAGCAGAAACATATATTAAAATACATTTCGTAAAATGTTACACCAAAAAACTAAAAAGTGTAACACAGAAAAAAAAAATGGTTTTATTAAATCTAAGATATCAAAATATAGACATGGCCTGTTATCACAAAAAGATTTTATAAAAATTATGTCTTATTATAATTCACATTAATAATAAATAATATGTCAAGTCAATAGTGAATGTTTTAATTCTTAGAATACAACGTTAATCCGCTTGAAGAGCGGTCGTGGTCCAGTCCAACTAATAAGTGTACTTAAAACAGATACTTGGCCTGTGGTCGTACTGTCTGACTCCGGTTATTCTGATACTAGTTGATGATTTTGCAAATTCTGTAGAAATTTTCAATATCACACGATTACGTCACTACAATTGGTTGTTATAGAGGTTCTTTAGTACACTGTTAAAAATTTCTATGGTAAAATTACAAAAAGTGTATTCCTATTTAATTTCGCAAAGGTAAGAATTTTTTTTTTTTGTGTATTAGAAAATGTCTTTAATTTGTACTTCTGGTATACTTATTGTAAAAAATAAAATAATAACAAAAAAATGTTGTTTTATTTTATATAAATAAACTGAAAGTATTCAAATTATTCATTTAGTTAAAATATGTGCAAGATGAAAATTGTAAAACATGGTACGTCTTTGAAAATTGAAAATAATATTTTTGAAGAAATAAATAAACCAAAGATTTCTAAACACAGAAAACTATTTCCAGCAACAATTGAATGTCTGATAGTAGGACCTTCAAATTGTGGTAAAACTAATGTGATGATTAATTTGTTAGAACATCCGAAAGGATAAAATTTGAAAATGTCTACGTTTGTTCAAAATCTTTAATACAATTAAAATATAAATATTTAGAAATATTATTAAAACCAGTAAAAGGAATTGGATTTTATACATTTAGTGAAAGTGAAAATATAATGCACCCTTCTGACGCTAAACCAAATTCAATTTTTATTTTCGATGATGTATCCTGTGAAAATCAAAATGTAATCAGAGAATATTTCAATATGGGTCAACATTCTCAGGTAGAACCCTTTTATTTAAGTCAGATTATATGTATTATAATATTGATAAACAAGTTAATAAACGTAGAATTCCGAATGGATTTTTAAAAAACTTTATTTTGAAAATTACAACTTTAAATCAAGAAAGTAAATTGATTTTTACTTTTAGACTACTCGTTTAACACTAAAAAATATTATAAAATAAAATCTACTTTTAACTGAAACAATTATTATATTATTCTTAGAAATTGTTCTTATCATTTTATAGGTTTGGCATTTCTGCTTAATCGCTGAATTATGCTCCACCTGCAGGTTCGTAACTAACATTATGATTATATAAAATATTACAAAATCCATTTGAAAGTTATGTTTTGTAGAGGTCCAAAGTGTTTTTTAAAAAACTTAAAAAAACTTTATTTTTTAAACTAATGTGTTCGACAATAGTTAAATAGAGATTTAATTTTATTATAATAATATTTTACAAAGTTGATTATAAAATGACATCATATTAATGAATAAACAATAAAAGATAAGAAATGTAAGTAAGCGGTTTTATATAATCATGAGTGTTTTTAATATATTTATATAGGTATCACATATATAACTTGAATTAAAATATTTTATCACTTCCTTGAGAGGTCTAAGGTTACCATAACTATCAAAATAAACAACACGTGTTTTATATTTCTTATACGCTGTCTAGTGGCTTCCAGGACCGTCTTTATCATCCAAATTAAGAATACCAGTTTCATAGGTTCGAATTTTTTTTCGGTAAAGAGGTTCTCATAAAAACACCTCGAAAATTTGAGATATTCCATAACTTTACATATTTTCCCAAATCTATATTGGTTAAAGTTTTTTGTTTATCTTTTTAAATTATTTTTTGTATTAGTTTGTTTTCTTTTTTTGAACCATCTTGTACAACCTCTGAACGTAAAACTTATATTTTAAATGTTGAAAAATTCTTATTTATAATAAAAGACAGAAAAACTTTAAAAAGACTTTTATTTTATCATAATACAACTAATACAAACAAAATAATAAAAGATTTAACTTGTTTTTACACGGTTTTCATCTTGATTGTAGTCATCATCGTCATCACTGAATTTTCGTTTATTGTTGTTGTTGTTATTCTTGTTTGTTGAAGGAATAGATTCATCCATGTAAATTTTTACTTTTTTATTTACTGCATCGTTTGTTGTATCAACTATTTTTCTTTTGGCACGTAATCTTGTATTTAAATTAATTGGATAATTATCAACATCCATTTTTTCAAGTGCTCTGCGTTTCATTTCTCTGTCCAGCTTTTTATGTAGTTGTTGTTGTTGTTGTTTCACTTGTTTTCTTTTATTGTCACTAAGTATTTGTAAACAATAATTTATACCCAAAGAAGCTTTTTCTAAATGCATTTTTACTTTTTCCAATTCTCTGCAACATTTTTTTTTAACTGTGAAACGATAGTCTGTTGCGTTTAAGCCTAGACCCAATTTAACTTTAGCTTTCATAGCACCTGCAACTCCTAGTGCAGTCATTCTCTCACTAAATTCTGTATTTTTTGATCGAAACTGTTGCATCACCTATCAGCTAAAATTTTATCAGCTTCATGTCGTTTATGTAAATCTTTTTCTTGAGAATAAGCAATATCATGTTCTTTACAAGCTTCATCTAATCCATTAATACCAGTGTCACCTCGAGATAAACTTTTTTGTAATTTTGTTCCTGGACCACAAAACTTGTAACCAGGAAGGTGCATTTCAAACGGTAATTTATTTATTTATTACAGAGTTTAACATCTTACTTCTTTAACTGTTGGACAGTAACTATAACCGAAACAGTTGAAAATTAAGTTTCAAAACGATACTTTACTTTTCTTTATTTCTAAATATCCTTTACAGCGACAGCGACAGAAACAGTAATTATAACACTTTCTACAAGCAAGTCCGTCTACCTCATCAAAATTTAACCTATTGAAACATTTGTATTTACAACAATATAGTGTATTGGACATGGTTAAAAAGAAACTAACAAATAATTATTGAAAAACACCTTTGCACCTGGGACATATAAACTGATGACTCATTTATTTTCTATAAATTGTAGAATGTTTAATTCCCAAACTTTTGCGATATAACTCTGCTAAACATTCTATACATACACTGTTTGGTAAATCTGTTTCTCCTTTACATTTAATACAAACAAATATAACACGAATAGGCATATTTTTTAAACCTTCTTTTGTTCTTCTCACTTTAACATTGTGTCGTATAATAAAAAAATATTATGTTACTAACATATATTACCAAATTTTCCAATTAAATGAAAACATTTCATTGCTTCATTTAAATGTTATAATAAAAATAATAATTAAAAAAAAAATAAAAACAAAAAATAAAAACTGTATTTTCATTTTAATTTAATTTGTTGTAATTATACTTTAATTTATTTGACTTAATAAAAAGATTTCATAAGGCGAGGCTAGGCTCGGCTCATTGTTAGGTACGGCACTGCTAAATATCTAAAAAATCAACAGTACGCCTCTGCTAACTTACCAACAACCGTATATGACGTCGACGGAGCTGTTTATCTAACACATTTCAACTTTACTTTTCAAGTCAGATGATAGCCGTGTTGGTTAAGGCGTCAACATTATACACATGACTTTGTGGGTTCGAATACCACAACAGACATCACACAGATTTTTTTTTCTACACTTATTCTCATACAAATAATTATTCTAAGTTCGATTTGGGCACTGGGGTTGATAATGAGGGGTGGTAGGGTGACTAAAATCACATTGGGGTAGTCATGAGGGGTAGTCAAGGTACGCTAAAAGAAAAAGGTCAAATTACAGGTAAATCAAAGGTAAGTTCTTGTAGGACAGGTGAGTGGAGGTGAGTGAAGATTATAGCGGGTCTTCTGAACTGGATGGCATGCTTACCATCGGTCACAGAACCCCGCTACCTATACTACTCTTCCTATTTCTACTTTTTTTGTATTATTATCAAACTCTCTAATAGTTTGCCAGAGTCCCTTTAGGTTTTGTTGATTATTTTTAATTTGTGTTTTATAGTAATTATTTTTTGTTGTTTCTATCAAGTATTTTAATGACTTTGTGTAGTCCGCAAATTGTTGTTTCAGTCTTACATTATCAGAATCTTTTTTCATTTTCTTATAAAGTTTATTTTTTTCTTGTGTAGCTTTTACTAGCCCTGTCGTTATCCATGGTTTTCGTTTTATTTCATTTCTCTTAATTATTTTTGTTGTTGTACTTTGTTCTATGTAGGTAGTTATTTTGTTAATTAGATTTAGTGTAGCTGTTTCTATGTCATTGGTTTTGTATATATCTGTCCATTGTTCTCCCTTTAGAAGTTTTTTTAATGTAGTATAATTTATGTATTTTTTATGATTCTCACTGTTTAATTCATTTTTTAGTTTATTATTTTCAGTTAACGCAACTTGAAGAAGTACTGGTTTATGATCTGTTATTAAATAGTCCAAAACAATAGGTTTAAAAAGATCCAAAGTTAAATTTGTTTTAATATTTATATGATCCAGACATGTCTCTGTGTTGCCCTGCACTCTAGTTGGTGATGTAATAGCCGGTAAGTAGCCATATTCTGCTAATGTATTTAGATATTCATCTCTATCGTATGTATCTTCTATTAAATCTATGTTTATATCGCCAACAATTAGACTAATTTTATTACTATTTTTGTAGGTTTCAAGAAAACTATATAAGTCACTGTTAAACTGATGGATATTCACTGCAGGAGATTTATAGATTGCTAGAAGGTCAATATCTGTTCCCATATATTCTAGTTTTGCAACAAGTATTTTTATTACGCCCAATTTTTTTATATCAAAGGAAAAATTTACATCATTTCTGACGTACAATATTACTCCATCATTTCTATTTAATGATCCATTATTAAAGACAGCAGAAAAACCTTCAATATGATAAATATTCACATCAGGAACGTCAAAAGTTTCGGTTAGTACTATACAGTGAATGTGTTTTAAATATTTATAAATAAAAGTATAAAATTCATCGAATTTTTTATGTATGCTACGGATATTATTGTGAAAAATATTAAAAGTTTTATCTCCTATCCTCAGTAGTGTCTCAAGTTCACTGTTATCCCTAATAGTATCATTAATCTCATTGAATTTGAAATTTTTTATGTACTCATCCATTTTTTGTTATATATACATATATACACACATACACATATACATATCAGATTTTTTTTTTGTAAGTATTATGAATATTATGAAACAATATTTATATAAATATGTATAGAATTGAGAAAAAATAGAAGTAAACATCATAGACACAAAATAATATGCATGCTTATTTACACAAACAAAAAAAAAGGAAAAAAAAAAGTTACTATTGATTTCCATCAGAATTTGACCCGAAGCGGGTTCTTGGTCTCTCAAGTTGTTTTACTGGTCGGACTTCCTTTGCGTTTCTGTTTCCTATTCCCCTTGGTGTAACCGTGTTATTTTTGTTGGTTATTGGTTTTTTGTCCTCTTACCACTCGAGTTACGTACTATGCTTTATCTACGACTCAATATTTTAATTTTAATTCTAAATCTTTGACATCTCTAAAAAAATATATGACGTACGTACTGTACTGTTATCTACTCCTTGACAGTAAATGTCATTTATACTTATTCTCACCATTCTCACGTCATTCCAACATGAGATTTCATTATGCACAACTGTGCGTTATAGCTTACTTACCCTGCATGGTGACAATGAGTATAAATGACATTTACTGTCAAAGGAGTAGATAAACATATTAACTTAACTGCAGAGCTTATTCTGTTGATTTTTGTGGTATATCTTGGAATATCTTCCACATTGATGTCCATACCATACCTTTATAGAATGGCACGTACACTCTATTCTTTTAAATGCAAAACGATTTTTTTAAATCGGATTATAAATACCAGAGAAATAACATATAAAAAAAGTCGAATTGAGAACCCCCTCTTTTTTTAAATCGGTTATAGTGGGACAGTAACGCGCCAATTATTATGTTTTTATGTTATACATAATTATTTAACATATTAACTTAACTGTAGAGCTTATTCTGTTGGTTTTTTTGTGGTATTTCCTGGAATATCTTTCACATTGATGACCAGACCTTAACTAAATTTTTATGGGACCAATGCAATGGGGACGTACCAAAACTCGTCCCCAAGATTGAAATCAAGGACTGAGTTAATCTCCTACCTGAAAAAAGTACCAAAACTCGTCCCCGAAAAGAACAGGTACCAAAATGAGGGGCAAGGTCGAGTTGTCTCCCGTCTTGAGCAGGTAGTATTTTTATAGGTCAAATTGTCTCCCATCATAGGTCGAGTTGTCTCCCAAGGTAATATACATTAAAAGGTATTAATTTTCACAAATTACACCGTTGTTGCCAAATCAAAATTGTTATTTATAAAAGTACGTTAAACTATTGATACCTTTTTCTTTTTATATATATTCTATATATATTCTAAATAGGCAGACTCTAAGCAATGCTGTAAAAATTAAAGCAATAGAAGATGTTTCGGCAAAATCAATGGGCTTGATTAGAAAAGAGGTAAGAGAATCCCATTGTGAAACTATTACCACTCATGACGTTGAGAGGATGAGAAAAAATATGTATACTGCTAGGTCCAAAAATGCATCAAAACTTCCAACTAATATAGTTGAATTTCATAGTTTATTAAATTCTGTTACATTAAAAACTAATAGGGACGAATATTTTATTCTTAAAAATGATGAAATAAATAATATAGTCATGTTTTCATGTAAAACAAATCTTTTTGCGCTAAAAGAAATTAGTGAATTGTATGTTGATGGCACTTTCGATTATTGCCCTAAATTTTTTTTACAATTGTTTACCATTCATGGCTTTAAAAATAATCATTATATTCCTCTAGTTTTCTTTCTTTTAAAAAATAAAAATACATTATCATATAAATTAGCTTTACAATATTTAAAAGAAATATATCTATCTACAACCGGTCACGACTTTCTTCCAAAAACCATAACTTCAGATTTTGAATTAGCAATACACAAACCAATTCGCGAAATTTTTCCAAAAACACAAATTAAGGGATGTCTATTTCACCTAGGTCAAAGTTGGTATAGAAAAATTCAAACTTTAGGACTTTCTACCGAGTATCAGTTAAAAGACAATTTAGAAACAGATATAACTAAATACCTTACTTATATTTTTGGTTTACCATTCCTTAAAGCAGAAGACGTTGGCGATTGCTTTGTTCTTGATCTCGTTGCAATTCAACCAGATGATGAGAGGGTGATTAAATTTAATGACTATTTAGTTGAAACTTACATAGATGAAATTTCTACCTTTCCTCCTAACATTTGGGCTGAAAACTCTTCTTCTTTAAAAAGGACAACAAACGCATGCGAATCTTTTCATTCGCGTTATAATGCTTCATTTTATTATACACACCCAAATTTTAACCAGTTTATAAAAGTTCTTCTAGATTTTCAAATAGATACCTATATTAAGCTTCAAAGTATTGATACCGTGGTCAAAGTATATGATCGAAAAGTATTACCAATTTTCAATTTTTAAAAAATATTTCTTTTAAATGCAGAATTTAATTTGTATTATAAGTGTGTACAGTGAAAAAGTTTTTATATCATTTTTGTAAACATTATTGTCTTGAAATACAATATATCCGTTAATATAAAAGATACGAAATGAAATAATTTTACATTAATAATTTTTATTGACTAGGTATTGTAGGTACTTTATTAACGTTTAAGTATATCGTATTTTAACCCGCTACCTGTATAAGCAAACCATTGTATATTTTCCTTAGTTTTATTATTACCTATAAAGAGGATACCTATGTAACGAACTTAATTTTTTATTGTTTACTTATTTGTATCGAGTATATTTTGTTTTATATTATATAATAAAATAATTATAATTTCCTACGTACTGTTTTATTTTAACAAAATTAGGAAATACCATTCCAAATATTTCGTCAAGATATAAGAAAGATCGATTTGGCAACAACGTTTAGATTTTAAGGTATTATAAGTACTTATGCTAATTACGGATTCAAATCATCCGGGAGACAATTCGACCCTCACCTTTTTGAGAGCAGGTAATATTTTTATTTTGGGAGACAACTCGACTCCGCCGAAAATGAGGATACCAAAATTCGTCCCCATCGGATTAAGGATTATAATTTTAATAAAATATTATAAATTACCAGTAAATGTTAATTTTTTTAATTTATTTTTATAAGAAAAATAGCCTACGTCACATTTGACAATTAACACAGTGTAAAAAAAATAAAAGCGAACAAAATTTAGGTATAAAATATATTACAAAAAATATTTACAATTAAAACATACTCATTACATGTTTTTATAAAAATATGAAATACATTTGACAAAATTAAATCTGCTTAAAACCCTTTTTTTATATTCTTCTATTTTTTTTTTTTCGAATGGACGCGTGTCATAAAAACTTGAATTAAATTTGGCATGAAAAGATTCACAAGCGTTTGTGCTTCTTTCCAAGCTGTCACTTGATTCCGCCCACAAAGTAGGAGGAAAAAGGGCATCTTCTGATATGTAGTTGTTAACTAAATAATCTGAGAAATTCTGTACACGTTCATCTTCTGCTTGTATTTCTGCAAAGTCAAAGGCAAAACAATCGCCTACTTCTCTCGGATTTAAAAAAGGCAAACCAAATATGTAGCGCAACCATTGTCCAATTTTACTACTTCCATCTCGGTAATGCGAGATAAAGCCTAGATTCTGAATTTTTCTAAACCAGGCTTGCCCCAAATGAAACCTACAACCTTTAATTTGGGAATTCCACAACACCGTTTTTATGCTGTTGTGGATTGCTATTTCAAAATCAGCTGTAATAACTTTTGGACTGAGATGTAAATTTAACTTTTCGCATTCATCATATAAAATATAAAAAATATTTTTATAGGAACACTCCTTTTTGTTCGGCAATAAACAAAATACTAGTGATATGTAATGTCCATTTTGTAATACATGCAATGTAAACATTTGCAAAAAATGTTGTGGGTAATAATTAAATGTACCATCGACATAAGTTGGTTTTACAAGAAAATATAACAATTTCTTTGTCTTCATCCGTTGCAAGTAAAAAATTTTCTTCCTTTAAAGTTTTAATAGACATTTGTTTTAAACATTTTATTACTTCTGCCTTACTTTTTGGTAAAGGTGGCAATACTTTTCGTCTGTTATTGTACAAAGTATTTCGTAGGCTATGCATGTCTTTCACTGTCATAGTATCTAATCTATTATTATTTTCTCTCTCTCTCTCTCTCTACATCTCGTTTTTTTAACGCAGCAGTTGCCGGATCGGACTGATCGACAGAAACTATGCGTCCAATCTGTACCTATGATGTAAAAGTCGGTTAAAAGGGCGCTCTTTAATCATTTCCATTTTTCATAACATTATGATTAGTAAACAATATTTTAGGACTTTTTCCAAGTTTTCACGAATTTTTAAATCCTTTATTTATTTTTTCTCGTTTGTTAACATTTTTATTAGGTAGCTATAAATTAGCAATTTTGGACAAACCAGAATGACAAACCCAATTTACCTTAAACTGAACATATAAAAACAAGTCACCAGTTTGGGGGTATAGGTATATTGCTAATTTTTTTTTCGAAATCAGCAATTTTTTTTCTTAGAACTACTAAAATTAGTGCAAGCAGGTATCTGATTGCATAGAGAGTAATTATCAAAGAGTTTTTTTATAGTCCATTTATTCAGAATAATTTTAAAGTTTAAACTTTAAACACCAAACTTTATGGAAACTTGTAAAACTATGCAGACTTTAACAAATTGAGGTTTTTGTGCAAACTAAGTTATTAAAGTAAAATCAATAAAAACCATTATGAACGTCTACATACTTTATAAGATGAATAATAAAATAATAATAATAGTTAGTTGAACCGAACCAGTTTTTATTTTTTTCTCTTTAAAGTTTAAAATAACGAATTAGCGAACACAACTTTATCGTGAATAACTTTGAACTATAAATCATAAATTTACTTTCCGATAACATCGTTTAAACTTTTAGGGCCTATAAAGTTTTAAACTAAGTGATTTTCACAAATTTACAAATCGCACCATTTATTTACAAAATTACTTGTGCCGTTATTGGTCATATACAGCGTGGTTTAATTTTAAAATTACAGCTAACCACTGAAATATCATTAAATCAGTTTATTTGTTGCATACTGCCAACAGGCTTAAACAAAATTCCAAACCAATATTATCTTAATCGCCAAAAGTACACTTTTAAGTTTGTTAATGCATAACAATTAATGGGGAAAACCCGTCGTGGTCCATCATGATCGGTTGTTGCCTTACCAGGAAAACCACAGTGGAGGTGTGCAGCAGCTCCAAGAAGTTGGATTAGCTGGCTCAGGGAGTGTGCGGGATCCCGATTTAGGAAATAACATTCCAGGTGTAATGAATCTAGGGAGGGGGCAGTGTAACGAAATATCCGACTAAGGAAAGGACCTTTTTATAAAATACTGTTTCTAGGTTATTCGAGAATGTTCTGTCTCTTTCTAGTGTGTATTGATTAGGTTCGATTTATGTTTCGTGTACAATCTAGAATATTCATTTGCGTATATAAGGGGATGTATGGGCAGTTAAGGGGAGTTTAAATAATTTAAATAGTTCATTGTATTGTCAATCGGTTTAAACGTTATCCAGCACAGTTCTGTGTATCTTAACAATTTTGTGAATAAATTGTGTTAAAGTCCCCATAAGTGTTTTAATACATACTCGTGTTTTTAATCTACCCACTTTATTATACATTTTTATTTTTTTAATCTTTTTATTATTTTTTTTATTTTATTTTATTTTTTTTAATTTTTTGAAAAATTTTAATCATACTTTAATTTTAATTATTTCATACGAACGAAGACAAATGCAAGTAATCTTTATTACTCTATTATTTAGTAATCCCAATATAACACCATCTACCAAGCTTCTCCGATGTTAAACGTTGGTATAGTTTTTTTTTAAATTATTATAATGGGATAAATATAATGAAATTGTTAACTCAAGAGGTTAATTAGAATGACATAAAAGCATTTCTTGGTCTATTAAAATTTAACATTTAATGGGTATTTCCCAAAAGGGCGTAAATTTCCTAGGTAGCTTACTAGGTCGTGGCTTTCTTAAAGAGTCTCTCACAAACACGAAATATAAGGGCGCCATAGTACCTACAAACTAAACAAATTATACTCACTTTTTTTAAATGATTTATTTAAATTTAATTTTGAAAAAAAATATTTTAATAATTAAAAAAATAATTATGGTTAATCAGATTATTAATTTGGTTAATAAAGGTTTAGAATTAATTTTATCTCTTATATTTCTTCTGGAGATCTACCTCTGTTATTTCCGGGGTATTTCTGCTGGGGAGAATTTTCTTCAACTTCTTTAGTAGTCAGGAACCAGGGTTTCACAATCTGTGTTGTTTTCACCACAAAATGGCGGAAATTGGTTGTCGCCTCAAAAAATTATAAATCTCCTACATGGCACTCTTCACAGATATGGATTGACCCTAATAATAAAATAAATAATCAGAAATCGAACCCTCAACGAAATTACAATTAAGTAGAATCAGTTTCCAGCCAAATCAGATTTTTTCAATTTATTGATAGTAAATTAATTCTTAAAACACGTGTAAAAACCGGTCTAAAATTTTTTCAAGTTAACAAAAATGATGTTTGGCGAAAGTGAAACTACATAAAATTTAGTTGTTAGTAATAATAAATTATCACTCCAATTTGCTACTTCTACTAAATAAAATAATTAAATGAAACAATAAAATCGACTTACTTGTATTTGAAGAGAAGGTACCACTGAGCAATCAGATAGTAAAATATGAATTTTGGTTTTACATCCTTTATTTTACATAATTGATCTCAGTTTATTTCCTTTTCTTCAATGTAAATTTTGTTACCACGGTGATTATTCATTTTTAAAATTTTGGTTTTGTTTTGAAATCCAACCCTCTTTAAATAATATAACAATCTATGAATTTTTGTTTTAGTTTGGTCCCGTTAATAGATGTTGCCAGCAAATTAAAAGTCTTTTAATTGCTTAACATACTATACCTAATAATTAGAGCTTGGATTATATGCCTTAAAAATGGGCTAAATATGCATGCATTTATGCATTAAAAATAGACAAAATATGCTTTTATATATGCAAAATATGCTTTTATACATGCAAAATATGCTTTCATACATGCAAAATAAAAAGACATTTACTTTTTATATTTATATTTATTCAAAGGTTTTCTAAAAAATAATAACATGATTACAGTTAAATTACATCTAATTAATTATTAATATTATTAGAATAAAAACAGTAACTTATTAAATATTTTTCAATATTTTCAATAGTGAAACAAGTCCTCCTATCACTTAAAATATGTTTGTAAGCCGAAAATGAACGTTCCACGTCACTAGACGTTATAGGGGCGTATTTAAATTTCGGTATTAAAAGTGGTGAAATATTCAATATTAAAATTGCCAGATAAAATATTATTTATGTCCTCTAATGTCTGAAAACCTTTATTATTAAATACAATTGACTGAAACTTTTGTCTGATATTATTTTCCATTGGCACAGAGTGTTCAATAGATGTTTTTAAATTTTTAACTATTTCTATGCTCTCAGATAATGTCATGCCCGAGATTCAAGCTTAGTTATGGCTGTGGCTATAGATACATACTTTGCTTGAATCTGGCTAATTTGGTTATAAACTAGGGGATTTTTAAAAATACCTATAAATTTTTTAATTGCAAATAAGGCTTCTGGGTTAAAGTCACAAGACATCTTTAATTTCTTTAAAGTTAGTTGCAACGAAGTTAACACAGTTTAACCAAGTCCCCCATCGTGTTAAAACTGGTTCGGGTGGCAATGTAAGTCCTGGCAAACTATCCTTATAAACTTGAACTCGAAGAGGAGCTTTTACAAAAACTTTTTTAATATTTTTAATTAAACTATTTACAAGTGGAAACTGATTCCTAACCGTCTCAGCCACCCTATTTAATTAATGTGCTAAGCATGTGCAATGGATTAAGTGTGGATAAAAAAATTTTAAGTTCCCAGCTGCTTTTACCATATACGGTGCAGCATCAGTGACCATTAATAAAATGTTATTTATAGGCACTTGTCTAGGTAGATAAAAATTTGTTAACGAATCGTTAATAAATCTGGTTATTGTTAAATTATTAGTTTTATCCAAAACTTTAACCGAAATGAAATATCCTCTGCCAGGAATATTTTCATCTAGGGAACCTATTATGAAATTTGCAATATAGCGTCCCTTTGTATCAGTTGATTCATCAACCGAAAACCACACAGGTTTATCGTCAATCTCTTTTCTTATGGAAATCAATGTATTATCAAAATTAATTTGAACATATTTTTTGCGCAAAACGGAAGAACTAGGTAAATTTTCTTCTTTACAATAAGTTCTAAAAAAAATTCTAAACAAAGGATTATCCAATTTATGAATTGGAATATTACATGTTACAAATAAATTACACAAATCTCTATTAAAATTGTCCTGATGATGAAAACTTGTTCCTTGGTCTGTTATTAACTGTTGAATCACTCGGTTTGGAGTTTGTTTTCTGGATAAGTGAATGATTGTCCCTAAATGTTGATCCACTTGAAATTTTTTTGTACAGACGATCTGAAAAAAAATATCTAACGTCATCGTCAAACATAAACTTTTCCCAAAATTCCAAATTTTTATACAGGCACGGACACAATAATTTTTATGTATTCTATCTAAATCCGGGAGATTGACCACATATTCTGGGACACCCTGTATATAATATCGTTGATTTCTTTTAAATTAGGTTAAATACGGATAAACATTTCAGTATAGCTCTCGTAACTTAGTTTTATCCTATTTTTACGGTTAGGATTCAGCTGACTTTGGCAAAATTTACTACAAAATGTTAATTTTACTTACCAGTTTATCGCAGGTGGAGCAAAAAACATGTTCGGAGTCTACAATTTTTAAATCATTTTTTCCGAAGATCTATTTCTTCATCAGTTGCATTTTTCCACTAGCTTGTTTCGGCATTTTTAAAATAAACTTTTATTTCACAAAAACGGCACTTTAGACTAAATAGTTCACTTTTGCAGCAACACAATTTCACAATCAGTACAATACTTCACCAAAAGAAAGTTAGAATAATAATAAATCAACCACCTGATACACAAAAATAGGTAAATTATATTCAGTTATCTCCTAATTGCACTAGGCCCAATCCTTAATACCTAGTAATAAATATTGAAATACTTGTTACGAATTTCTAGGTAAAAAGCAGGTACAATTGAAAAATTTTGTGTTAGATCATTTAAAATAACCATAAATATGCAAAATATTATTTTACATATGCATTATTATTTTTGATATGCATTTTAGAAATTGGGTGTTAAATATGCAAGCATGCACTTTATATGCATTTTGCATATAATCCAAGCTCTACTAATAATGTCTGTTTGATAATTAGTAACTTTTTTATTATCCACACTACCATGATTAGAAAAAGTGTTAAACTTAAGACACATCTTTGTTTTACTCCGCTTTCAATAGCTATTTTTTGTCTTATCACTTCTAAGAGGAGGTCTGTCTATGTACTGCAAAGAGCATATTATCCAAATATCTTTACTACCTGGTGGCTATACGAGTAAGCACTCAGTATTAGAAAAGAGTGCATACATCTAGTTAATTATTGAATATGTCGTCGCTTGTATAAGTTGAAGACACAGCTATCCAACATTAGTTTTCTATCCGAACCAAAACCCACCCGCGCCCTCACTTTCACTTCTTGGCCGGTATATAATATTTGAGCTGCATTTTATGCCGCGCTGAAGTCAATATAATATTAAAATATACAAACAAGCTCTTACTAGCCACTTTCTTTCGCCTTAATATTTAGATGAGAATATTGCATGAAATCACGGCTATCGCATATAATATCACAACAGTCTTACCTTCTCCTTTTGATTAAAACTATTGTTTATAATTAAGGACTTGAATATTAAATTTTACATTTAACCCTTTTAGACCCAATTATTTTCTTTGTTGAATTTTTTTGTGAAATATATATTAATTTTGAATGACTGATTCAGAAAATAAGAGTTTTTCCAAATTTTTATTTTTTTTTTATCAAAATTTTGTATATTGTCCATTACAAATTACAATGGACATCAAGTTTAAATAAAACAAAGTTTCCGAAAGTAAATATTTATTTTTACTTTTTAGAGTCCATTATTTGTGGTACAACTGCTGTAAAGCAATTACTTACTTTAATACAACATAAATGCACTTTGCATTACTTGAGTTTCTGCTGTACAACCTCGATTTTTGCACGTGTAGCTTCTTTTTGAATGTCACATTACTATTAACCAAAAACATATTTAAACTAAATGTACAAAACGTAGAACGGAAGAAGAAAATAATAGGGAACCGGACAACTTTTTAGATAGTGTTTAAAAATAATCTTTATTCATATATATATAGCCATAAAAAATAATATTTTAATTAAATAAATCCTCTGGAGTATTTGAAAACGTCAAAAACATAGTTTATTTAAAATTGCCGCGAAAACAGCACTTCATGTCAATTCAGATCGCGTGACGTCATTTGTGAGGTAAACAAACTACAAGCCATATTACAAGTGATCAGGCTTAGATAAATTAAGTATTTTGTGTTTCTTAATCATCATGGACCGAAAAAGATATCGTTGGTGTGTTGTACCTTGATGTGGAAATACATCAGTAACTACGCCAAATAAAATTTTTATTGATCTACCTCGAAAACCAGACATACGAAAGAAATGGTTAGACCTAGCAAAACGAAAGTGCCATGGAATGTCTGTTACTTCACCAATTTACTTTTGTGAAGATCACTTTGATGTAAGTACTGTACCTAGAGTGTTATTACACAGCCCACAACACAAATAATTATATTTAGTGTGTACGTAATATAGAAAAATAATTTGGTAAAAAATGGAACTAGTTTTAGGTTATGTTTTCTTTTGTTATTTTTTCAATCATTTCTATGGTTAAGATAAACAAAAAGAAGTTGAAATACCTACACAGATGTTTTTATATTTCTACATTCAGCAGAACAAAAGTCGGAATTAGTGGTAAAGAAACTGCCGACCATGAAAATATCAATTTTTGGGAGATTTGTATTATCGGCTTTTGTATAACCTTGTTCCATAATTAAAAATTAACAGAAGGCTTCAAACACTTGCGACAACTTCTGTTATGACTATAGTACTTCAATTTGTAACTAATCAATTAAATATTTTTAGAAAAATGCAAATAAATTGTAGAAAAACGTGAAATAACATACAAAGCAGTGTTGTTTACTTATAGCTACTCACAAATGACGTTACGCACTGTGATTGGCGTTTGGGTTTTTACGCAGCACAGATAATTTACGCAACTTTATTTATTGATTTAAAATTATAAATCATTGTTATTTCTTAAAAAAATTTATTGAGTGATATTGTTCTATAACAAACTTTATTTTAAAACACATCTTAGATTTTTTTTTCGATTACTGAGAAAGCTGGATTACATTTTACAAAATATGCAATATCATCTTCTTAAAACCCACTAAATTTCATTTGCATACCTCGATCGGTTTTGGATTAATAAATAAATGATCAGTTTTAAAAAAAGACTTCGTATCTCCGGAAACCAATCCCTTTACGGACATCAGTTTATCTGGCAAACTGCCATTTTTTTTATTCAAGATTTTTCCCTAGTTTTTATCTATAAAAAATGTAAAAAAACGTATAATATTACTGCTAAACCTGTTTAATTAATGATTAGTTTACATAAAAAATTCTTTTAAACTTGACATCAGCTTAATAAACAAATATCAAATAACTATACCAATTTGAGTTCATTAGATATTTCCCAGACACAACATTATAGAATTTCAAACAAAGTTTGGGAAAGGTGTGTTTACTTTACAGCGGAGTTTAAATATCGTTTTTTTTCTATTATGTGTCTATAAATTGCTTGTTTCTTTCAATTCAATTGAATTGTTTGTAGTTTAACGAAATCTAAAGACTTTTAGCTATGAAGAAATTAATATATTTTTAAGTAAATCATAATAATAATAATGACTTTTTACAAAAACTAAAGATGGTATAAGTTGAATTTGATGAATTAGAAGTAGTAACAAAATATGAAGCAGATAAAGGACAAAAACGGAATGTATTAGGCTAACCAAAAACTAACAAAGAAGAAAATAATAAACTGGACAACACGAGAAATGATGGTAAAAACAAAATACCCTTACAAGAAGTAGAAGGTGCAATAAGAAGTTTGAAAAAAGAAAAAGTGACCAGACATGATAGGTTAACAGCAGTAATGTTAAAACACGGAAAAGAAATACTAAGAGCAGTCTTGAACAAATGTTGGATCAGTGAGATAATACCTACCGGAAAGTAGGCATTATTGTTCCTCTACTAAAGAAAGGAAATCCCAGAACATGTAAAAACGACGCCGCCTCTAGCTAAGGCGCTCGAGGTTAGTCGCCTGAAAAGACTTTTTCTCTGACACTTTTAGCCATCGTAATGTCATCCTCTAGTTTCAGAAGGGCGCCCCCTTCTTTCGTCTCCCTGATAATCCTCACACTCACATCCTTTGCGTCTTTTAAGATAGGCCCTTTATTAGCTCGGTGTATGATTTTTCTTTGCTTTCCTTTATCAGTACGGTTCCCTTTTTCTGTTTCGGCATTCTTGCCGCCGCGGACAATTGTCTTTCTAAACGAAAAATATCATCCATATCTCAAATGTGTCTTTCTGCCAAAGACACGCATCTTATTTACTCCTGCGTGCACAGCTGTCAGCTTCAGGAGCTTTCGGGAATTCTCCAGTCTGAGGTGTCCTGGCACTGTCTGTCCCACGTTTTTCCTTCTAGTCTTCTTCACACGTTTTCACAAGGCGTTGCAGGTACCGGACCTCCTCATTTTCATCGCTTTTACTAGAGGGGATCATCTTGTACACGTATCTCTCCGTTTGCTCGAGTCTTCCCTCTACACTACACTACTTACACTACTTACCATAGTGCCCACAGTGTAGCCGCTGTAGTTGGTCACACGAACCACCGGAAGCTCCGGGACTTTTGCTCGGAAGGCGCCTAGAGCCTCCGCGTCGCGGCCTGCTGGGTGATGCAGACCGCGACGTCGCCTTCTGCACTGAGGGGCTACCCTTTCACACTTTGGTATTTTTAAATACCTCTTCCGGCCACTCTTCCCCAACGAGGGCTATTGCCTCCTCGGGGTCCTTACATTCAAAAATCCGTTTCCGGAATTGCTTATTTCTCTCAGTGAGGGTCGTAGAGTCCCAATCCGGAGAAACCTGCATCACCGCCTTTTATTATACAGCCACGAGCGACACGTCAGTCTGTGTGCCAGTGGTCGTCTTTGATTTACTCTCGCTCTCGGTAGCCTTACATTTATTCTTCCTTTGGATTCGGGAGAGAGTCTGTCTGAAAATGCTAGCTAACGCTTTCAGCTCGTTTATTCCACTTTTAATCTCCACCTTTGTGTTGGAATTTTCACCGTCAGCGCTTGGAGGCTATTAAACTTACAACTGGTAAATGTCTGCGTAAAAAATGGGGATTAGCTGAATACCCCGTTTAAAAATAATCGTTACGTATCTATTTTTAATTACCGGCTAAAATTAAAGCTGTTCTTTTAAACTAGATGGTTAGAAGTGATTTTAGATCACTCAAACAATCAGGATTAATCTGAATAACCCAAATAAAATGATCGTTGGTATTTTTTTTCTAACTATTTAGAAGTTGAAATATGTATCTGTAGTTATACCCTAATGACTGAACATACCATATTGGCTACGTATTTTTCTGTTTTTTATCTAAACAAAGAACGCTGAAAGAAAATGATTTCATATAATCACTTTCTGGGCGATTGTCTTTGTGTTAACATCGATGTTAAGTATTAAGATTTTTTCTAATTTTGGTGTTATCTTTAAGCCATTATGTTTTTCATTTTATTAAGTAATAATTTACTACAGAGTTGGGCAAATCGAGGTTTAATATTATAATTGATATTTAATTAAAGGATGACTAGGATATTTACCAAAACATACGACAGTGCCGGTCCTAACTTCCATTAGGTTTACATAACGTTAGCAAGCTGTAAACTTGCTTTAAAGTTTCTTTTTTTATTTCCTTATCAAAGAGTTTGGAACTTTTATGTCACCCAACAACAATCTCGTTGAATAAACTTAATAACTTTGAATACTAATTTAATTATTGACACATTTTGATTTAAACAAGGACATAAAATCTCGGTAGGCAACTTACTATTGTAAAATAATAATTTACATTTAAAAAATTGCTCTTGATTTTTAATATATTTTATATTTTTGACAAATAGTACACTTTATTTTTTGGAAGCATGACTTATAGCGAGTTACGCAAAGAGCGACTCGATCACTGAATCGTATTAACTACGAAAAACTAAAAGGACGACCTAACGAGCCGAACGATTAAACGGATTATCATATTTGGTTTATGATAAATTTAATAGATGTAAATAAAATCACATAAAAATGTTAATTTACGTTATTTTATTGAAGTAAAACTTCTTTAGGCGCGACTAGGGGTTACTCAGTAATTCTAACGAACGTGACGTTATATTCTAATGTAACGCAAAAAACCTGATACAAAAAACCTCACACGATTCCGCCTACTATATTAAATAAAAGTTAAATCTGTAATTGTAGGCAACATAATATACATATTTTGCTGACCTGTCAAATTGATAGCTTGTTAACCAAAAGACATTGTTGGTGAATAGTTTTAAGCCTAAAATTTGTGTATAAAGTGTTTGTTTTAAATATGAATAAACAAAGTGGATTTATTAATCAAGAAAGTGATGAAAAAATATTGAATGAAAATGAGTGAGTACTCTATATGCATACATTTTATTTTCCTGTGAATCGTTTAAAAAATCAATGTTGAAATCTCCTCAAAGAATAAAAGATATAAAGTTATTTGTACAGAATATTAATGCACTATGAAGTCTATCTATAAATGTATTGAAATTTCCAGATGGGGATCTATAAATATTTAATATACAACAGGTGGATTGAAGTATTTTAAAAGAGATACTGGAGATTTCAATATCTACTTCAAGTGATAAATTAGTCAAAAAATCGTGTTTCATAATTTCTATGGAAGATTTTGTCAAAATTAGTACACCATCATGTGAATTATTAGTTCTATTGAAGTAACATTAATAGAGTAATTATTAAATCGTATGTAGCCGATATTGTCATTATTGGACCATGTTTCGGAGAGACATAATATGTCTGGTTCATACCTATTGCTTTAAGATTAGGTCTATTCTATTAGTTTTGTTAGAAATTGATTGACAGTTAACATTTAAAATACGGAAGAAATTACCAGATTTATCATGATTTTCACACACACAGTTTTTTATGTTTCTACTGACTTCCTTGCGATACATTTTGCGATACGTACGTCAAACCTTTTGATAAGCTAACCTAACCGTTAATTTCTGTCAAAATTTTTTTAAAAACGTGAAAGTGAAATTAATGAATTTTAGATAAATTACAAAACAAAATAGTTGTCACTTGAATAAAATGGCGGATTCTCAAGAATATTTTACTCTTTCATCAATAAATAATAAAAATATACGAAAAAATCAAAAACCTGTAGCTACTTGTTACTAAACATATTTTAAATTTGAATATTTTGCGATGATACGTACGTCAAATAAGTTTTACTTCAATCGCGCGTAAAGGTTACACGCACACTCTTTTTTTTTGTTAAATATTATCGTTTTGTGAAAAATTTTACCACTTATTGTTTTTAACAAATTTTAAGAATTATTATTTTAAACCAATTTTAAAAATAACAATACTCTGTTATGTCCTGTTTTTATACGAATGTTCAGTCAAATTATACTCCACAGTGTGACTTTCTTTCCTTGGTTATCCCTTGACACCTTTCGTTTTTTATTTTAATAAATAATTTTAAGCAATGGTCCATTATTTCATATTAGGTACTGTTAGATGTATTCAAAATACCATTATAACAAAAGAACACTTTTAAAAAGGTACTAGAACTCTAGGTAACAGTGATTATAAAATTATTTATTTAAATAGAATTTTCACACCGAAACAGGTATCTCCTGTGATTTTGTTCTTATTTGCAATTGCATCTCCTATAAATTTTACAAGGCACAATTGTGGAAGTAAAAGACATGATTTCCTTTACTAAATATTTAAAGTTATCGGATTCTGCTTTCAGTTTATATAGTTATTTACCGTCTAATCTGAAATGAAGTATTAAAAAATGTATGTTCTTAGATTTTACTTCGGTCCCCTTTATTTGAAATATTCAACGAAAATGACTTCGATATTCTAACCAATTTGCTGTTGCATGGGTGTATACATACACTTGTATAAATACACATTTCATATATTCTGGCAATTTCGGTTTGTATAGCAGTATTAAATATCGCTTACCGAAAGACCTCACATATGGTATTAGTATTATATATATATATATATATACATATAAAACGAACAGAGCGTTTTGTGACAGTCTAAAAATGTCCAAAGATGATACATAAGGTATCTAATGCCATACTGTCAATAGTAATAATTTCAGTTTTGAACTGAAATGGTGTCGGTTAGAAATTTCTAACACTTTAAAAGACACCTTGGATGCTGCCATATAAATAGATATAAATATAAATTACTATTGACAGTATGGCATTAGATACTTTATGTATCATCTTTGGATATATACATACATATATATATATATATATATATATATAAACAAAGTGCCAAGAAAACGCGTATTAATATAAACAAAAGGGGAATTTTCCCCTTTTGTTTATATATATATATATATATATATTTTGAGATGATATTAATTACTATGTTATATTAAATAAGAATGTAGAAGGAAAATTTAATGGAAAGTAGAGAAAGGAGATTTTCTTATTTCGAGTCAGAGCGCAAATTTAGTAACATTGGGATTGATTATCATCATCTTCTTCATAATTCCTAAAAAAGGAAAAAGAAAATAGAATAATAAAAAAAAAAAAATACAAATACATTTCAAAGATTTTTATTTAAAGATAAAAAAATGATTAATCTACATTATATAAAGTTTTGATAATTATGAAATTGATAAATGGGTAAAGTAGATAATTAAAAGTTTATAAAATTGCCAATACGTTAGTAATCAAACATTAATTTTAAATGAATTAGGGGTGTAAGTAAATGAGAAAATTAAATTATAAAAAAAAGACATCACAAATAGTTAAAATACATGTTAAAACTTCTACTTACTTTTAAATTATACGTATTTACCAACCATATTCTAATTTATAAATAGTTCAAATGCCAAATGAAATATTCTGAAAAAGAGAAAATTATTAGTTTGTAGTGCTAGTAAATTTCATAAGAATATAAAAAAAAAGAATGATCATTGTTTTAAATTGTAATATTGAATCAAGAATTAGATTTTGTTAATAATTTTATTTGAATAAGAAATTAGTAGGCGATTTGATGGAAAAGATGTATAGATTTAAGTTTGTTGAATTTGTCATTTGTTTTTTTGTTGATTCTGATAGAATCTCACTTGTTTTCTGGTGGTTGAAAGAGAAGTTATATTAAAAATTTGCTCCGTAGAAATTTTGAGTTTTTTTTGAAAGTATTGATGATAGAAAGTATTAAAACAGTTTAAAGTATAAAGATTATCCCAAGGTAACCAGAGAGAGCAATTGGTAAGAGAAATTTATATGATTTTATGAAGAAATAGATATTTCAATTTATGGGGCTGAGCACTTTATGGTATAACTGTATTTTAATTGAGTTAAAGAAGATTAAATTAATATTTAACAAGAAAGAAAGTCATAATTACACTTACCAGAGAAGATAGTAGTCATCCATCGCTTGGTTTTGAAGAGGAAGTGATTATTTGATCTTCATAAAGTTTCCTGAAATCTTTGCTGTATTGGAGGAAGAAAGTAGATTGTCCTAAGAACAGAATCCTGATTCCAGAAGAGGGTGAAGCTTCACACAAATGGTAACAACTTTGCACTCGTTATAATAAAGAGTTTTATATGTGTTTGATTTTTGAAATTTTGATGAACATTTTTATTTCACTGTTTTATGTATTTAACGAAATTATTATTATTATTATTCACTTTTTGTTAAGTTTAATCTAAATTGCTCAGTAACTCAAGTCAGAATACTTCATTTTATATATTTGATGCATGTTTTGGTTTATCAACGGTATCTTTGAAGTTTGACACATTTTGAATTAGAAAGGTTAGAAATTTATATGCAATTCATGCCTGGAAAATATTGATGGTCTAGGATAGTGCGGTTATACAGTCATTTTATTGCAAATTTGTGTATTAATTGATTTTGAATCTAGTTTGGTTGAATATTTGAACTCTGACCTTGACATAAGGGAATAGCCGGTAGCATATTTAATTAATCATATTGGAAAATAATTACACGGAGTTAATTCTTACCTATTCACTATTTATATTTAAAATTTAGAATTAATTAAAGGTAAGGAATATTTTATAACATAGTGATTGATATTATTAAAACATATTATTATTATTATTCATACATGTTATAAATTTTGGCGCCCAACGTGGGGCTCTAAACAATCGAAATTAGAGCCTATTCTAAGAATTAAAACTTGAGAGTTTTGTTAAGGTTGTTGTTTCATTATTTCGCTCTAAACAATCAAAATTAGAGCCGATTCAAATAATTAAAATTTGAGAATTTTGTTAAATTTTTTTTTATTATTTCGCTCTAAACAATCAAAATTAGAGCCTATTTAAATAATTAATATTTAAAATATTTTTTTTTGAAAACTTGATTTGAAATTTTTTTTTTTGTGATTCATATTAGTTATATTTATCTCGATAGAATAAATTGTGAATATGGAGGGAAAAATGAGATTGAGAGATGGTAAGATAGTAGGAGATGAGAGTGAAAGTAGTGATGGAGGAGAGATTGAGATGGAAAGTGTGGCGGTACAAGTACATGAAGAGAGAGTGTTAGGAGCCGGAGATTATCGAGTGGAAGAGCTGATTCAAACTGGACAGACACAGGAAGAAGCAGAAACAGAAGAAGGAGAGAATTTAATTGAGATAGGGGGAGAGCAGGATCGAACTATGATAGAAATAGAGACAGATGAAACTGCTGGTGAAAATGCACAAGAAGAGCAGGAGGTACAGGAAAGACCAGTAGGAGAGACTCAAACAGATTTGTGTAGGATGCTTCAAAGTTTTATGATGAACAATGATAAGAAATTTGAAGAGATTAATAAAAATATGATGAATATGAGAAAAGATATTAAAGAAGATAATGTGAAGATGAAGGAAGATATTAAAGAAGAAATAAATAAAAAATTGGATGAGACTAATAAAAGACTTGATCAGCAAGATAAGAAATTGGATCAACAAAAGGAAGATATAACTAAAATGTTTAGAAGTGAAATTAATAGCATAAAAGAAGACAATTCAAAAATAAGAGAAGAAGTTAAAACTATAAAGAAGGAATTGGACAAGAAAATTGAACAGCAAAACAAGAAATTGAGAACTGAAATACAAGATATAGGAGTACAAATTAAGGGGGAAATTGAAAAAGGTATAGAAATTAAGATAAAAGAAGTAAGTAAATCAATTAAAGAAAATTTACCGGAGGAAATAGAACGTGAAGTCAATAAACATACTGATGTCATAAAAAAAGATATAGGACAAATACGATTACAAGAACAAATTTATGAAGAGGTAGTGGATAATTTAAAAATTAACTTAGGAAAAGAATTTGAAAGACTAGAGGGAGAAGTAGAAAAACAAAAAGGAGTTTGTAGCACGAATCAAAAATTAACCAAGTGTAAATTAACTAAGGAAATGGAAGATATGCAAAAGAAGTTACAAGAAATTATGGATAATAATGTCAGAGGAAATATGGTGGGAGTTCTTCCTAACATGATATCACACTACAACAATACCGGAATTAAATTTGATGGAAACATTAATCATATACATCCAAAAGTATTTGTGAATATAATAAAAAGTAAAACAAAACATATTAGTGATTTCTTGGAGAAAAAACTGTTGATCCGGGATATGTTAACAGGACATCCTTTACTATGGTTCTGCAATAAAGAAAATCAAATGTCGTCAATAAAAGATTTCGAAGAGCAATTTTGTAGATATTTCTGGGGGGAAATCCAACAAGCTACTTTTAGAGAAAAACTGTATTTTGGTAAATATGACTATAATAAAGGAAAATTTCAAAAGAATAATGAGAAAATGAAGCAGACTAATAAAAGATTGGAG
Source organism: Altica lythri (assembly GCA_964028335.1). Classification (NCBI taxonomy): domain Eukaryota; kingdom Metazoa; phylum Arthropoda; class Insecta; order Coleoptera; family Chrysomelidae; genus Altica; species Altica lythri. The sequence continues at coordinate 32,425,807 of OZ034804.1, read as the reverse complement.
AAAATAAAAGAAGATACTAAGACATTTATAAGACAAATAAACTATATGAAGGAAGATAATTTGAAGAGCATAGAGGAAGACACAAATAAAATAGATGAAGAAAGGAAGAAGACTATTAAGAAATTTGTAGATGGATATAAAGCAAAGCAAGTAGCATTCTGGGAAAAATTGTACATTTGGAAATATAAAGAAAGGGGGAAGAAAACTAAATTTATATTAGGTTATACGTATATAGGAAAATATCAGGAAAGGGGTAAGGTATTTAGATTTATTAAAAGGTTAGATGTATAGGAAAATTTATTAAAAAAGGGGAAATAATTCGAAAACTAGAAAAACAAATTATATTTAAATGAATGTTTAGAATGAATGTGATGTAAAAAATATAGAAATGAAAAATTTATAAAAAAATGTTAGGGTAGATGATATTAATAGCAAAGTTTTGTAAATAATAGTATTAAGATGTAAATATCAAATTAAGATTGAATGGTTTTATTGAAAAAAGGTTTATACAATCTGTGCAAATAATATTAATTGAGGCTAAAGTTTTTGTAAAATGAGTGTTTATTTATAAAAAAAAAATAGATTAAAATTATAATTTTTAATCCAACATCAATGAAATGTTTGATGTAAAAATTTTAATTGGGGGATTTGAGATGATATTAATTACTATGTTATATTAAATAAGAATGTAGAAGGAAAATTTAATGGAAAGTAGAGAAAGGAGATTTTCTTATTTCGAGTCAGAGCGCAAATTTAGTAACATTGGGATTGATTATCATCATCTTCTTCATAATTCCTAAAAAAGGAAAAAGAAAATAGAATAATAAAAAAAAAAAAATACAAATACATTTCAAAGATTTTTATTTAAAGATAAAAAAATGATTAATCTACATTATATAAAGTTTTGATAATTATGAAATTGATAAATGGGTAAAGTAGATAATTAAAAGTTTATAAAATTGCCAATACGTTAGTAATCAAACATTAATTTTAAATGAATTAGGGGTGTAAGTAAATGAGAAAATTAAATTATAAAAAAAAGACATCACAAATAGTTAAAATACATGTTAAAACTTCTACTTACTTTTAAATTATACGTATTTACCAACCATATTCTAATTTATAAATAGTTCAAATGCCAAATGAAATATTCTGAAAAAGAGAAAATTATTAGTTTGTAGTGCTAGTAAATTTCATAAGAATATAAAAAAAAAGAATGATCATTGTTTTAAATTGTAATATTGAATCAAGAATTAGATTTTGTTAATAATTTTATTTGAATAAGAAATTAGTAGGCGATTTGATGGAAAAGATGTATAGATTTAAGTTTGTTGAATTTGTCATTTGTTTTTTTGTTGATTCTGATAGAATCTCACTTGTTTTCTGGTGGTTGAAAGAGAAGTTATATTAAAAATTTGCTCCGTAGAAATTTTGAGTTTTTTTTGAAAGTATTGATGATAGAAAGTATTAAAACAGTTTAAAGTATAAAGATTATCCCAAGGTAACCAGAGAGAGCAATTGGTAAGAGAAATTTATATGATTTTATGAAGAAATAGATATTTCAATTTATGGGGCTGAGCACTTTATGGTATAACTGTATTTTAATTGAGTTAAAGAAGATTAAATTAATATTTAACAAGAAAGAAAGTCATAATTACACTTACCAGAGAAGATAGTAGTCATCCATCGCTTGGTTTTGAAGAGGAAGTGATTATTTGATCTTCATAAAGTTTCCTGAAATCTTTGCTGTATTGGAGGAAGAAAGTAGATTGTCCTAAGAACAGAATCCTGATTCCAGAAGAGGGTGAAGCTTCACACAAATGGTAACAACTTTGCACTCGTTATAATAAAGAGTTTTATATGTGTTTGATTTTTGAAATTTTGATGAACATTTTTATTTCACTGTTTTATGTATTTAACGAAATTATTATTATTATTATTCACTTTTTGTTAAGTTTAATCTAAATTGCTCAGTAACTCAAGTCAGAATACTTCATTTTATATATTTGATGCATGTTTTGGTTTATCAACGGTATCTTTGAAGTTTGACACATTTTGAATTAGAAAGGTTAGAAATTTATATGCAATTCATGCCTGGAAAATATTGATGGTCTAGGATAGTGCGGTTATACAGTCATTTTATTGCAAATTTGTGTATTAATTGATTTTGAATCTAGTTTGGTTGAATATTTGAACTCTGACCTTGACATAAGGGAATAGCCGGTAGCATATTTAATTAATCATATTGGAAAATAATTACACGGAGTTAATTCTTACCTATTCACTATTTATATTTAAAATTTAGAATTAATTAAAGGTAAGGAATATTTTATAACATAGTGATTGATATTATTAAAACATATTATTATTATTATTCATACATGTTATAATATATATATATATATATATATATGTAATTCGTAGAGTTTGGGGACAGTATCGGATACCTAACGGTGAGTTTGAGGACCTTTGTCAACTTTGGGGACCGTCCTCAAAAACTTATATGCCTATTGACTATTGATGAGTTTGAGGACGTTTCTAGAAACATACATTTTTATTACAAAAATAAATAATAATCTAGTACTAGATATTTTAAATGTTTTGTTTTACAATTTTTTATTGTTTTTTTCTTTTTAAGTTTCATAAAAAATAGGAGTTAACAATAATTTTACTTTCCCAATTATTATTCCGTTGTTATCAGAAAAACATATATGGTATATTTAAAAATATTACAAGTTTATTTTAATACATTATTAACCATTGTTATAAAACTAATGTTTTCCATCAATAGGGAAAACATTTCAACCGTGAAGACAAATATGAATTTAAAAATGGTGTTCAGATTTTGCTACATACATAAGGAAAAACAACCAAAGTCGTAACGTCATGAACGTTTAAAATTCTTAAACAAAATTTAAAGAAATAAAACAAAAAGTTATATATTTATAAAACCGAAAATAAAAAAATAATGATTAAAACACTAAAACTAACGAACCATTTCAAAAATAAAAAAGTAAAATTGTTATTTTTATTGACAGCATTTATTTAGCTCGCCTCTCTGACTGTTTTGATCAAAATTGTAAATCGAATAAAGTTAGCGACTTGAAATTTTACATTTGGCTATATGTTTGTTAACACTGTAATTTGAAAAAATAAAAAAAGTGTGTGTGTCAGCTTCGACACGCGACTGGAGTTTACCCCTTAAGAACGATCACCATGGTATTTTTGTGTTTTTATAACTTTTATGTAAATAATAGTGCCTAAAAAATATACAACACTGTTTACACTAATTTAACCACCTTATTAGTAAAACCAAGAGATGGCGATACAAATTTATTAAATAGTTATTAGTCGTATTTTTAAAAATTTAATAGTCGTTAAGTCCAACAATTACGTACATAATTGACTTATCAAGTTTATTCTTATTGTATTTTTATTATAAATATCACAGGATGTGAAAATTTTTGAATTTTAACATAAAATCGAAATATTGCCGTATTTTCAAAAACTATTTATTAAAATATATTGATATGCTTAGATATAATTCGTATTCCGTTTAAAATTAATACAGAATGTAATAAAAATTTTCAAAATGATTGAATTTTTAAAAATTTTCAAAATTTTAAAAAATTACCATAATTTCAAAATTCTGAAAATTTTGAAAATTCTGAAAATTTAAAAAATTTTGGAAAGTGCTTTCCCCATGCGTTCAGTATAAGATGTTTGCGAAAAACATAGAGAGAGAGAGAAATTTCTGTTTCACTGCGCCTGCGTGTAACACTTTTCTCTACGTAACGCGTAACGCATAACGCTTTCACTCGATTTTACTACCCATATTTTTTCATACCAGGCGCCTTATATATTACCAGAGAAAGAAACACAAAGTCTCGTACCACAAAAATTTATTTTTGTGGTACGAGACTTTGTGTTTCTTTCTCTGGTATTACCATAATTTGACCACATTTGAGTAATGGATGATATCCTTTCGCCTTATATATTGTTTCTTAAGGAGTAAACTTCAAAAATTGAACGATTGTATCACGTTGTTCATGTTTGTAATATGTAATAATTCAACTTTTTTATATCTCTTAAGATTAACACAACAGAACAAAAAAATAAAAATCGTCGGCAGCATACGACATATTATAAAGGGTATTTTTACCCCCATAAAGGTGGCTGACCCAAAGTGGAGAAATTTATCGAAATTTATATCAAAATTAGGTGCTTTTTAGGTGCTATTTAGGTTCGCAAAACAAAAATTAGGTGCACTAACCGTTTTTGAAATATTTACGAAAAACCATTGGACCGCCAGCCTCTAACAACCTAGCTGACCCATAATAAAAAAAAAACAAAAAACTAGGATTGAATAATCTTTAAATTAAGTGCTAATTAAGTGCTTTTTAAAACACGAAACATAAAATAAAAAATTTAAAAATTAAACGTATTAAAATTGAATATATTGATTGTGTATGGCAAAATGTCACATTTCTTCTTGCACTTTGAACCAAAATGGACATCGGTAGTTTAAAAACAGTTAGAAATCGGTAAAATTTTCTTGTCCCGTTATTTTTTAATGGATAATTCGGACGGTCACCACTAAAAATTTTTTTTATTTTTTTTTAACTCGGACCGCTGAGCTGAGACTTGCAACCGGTCATTTCCGGAAATGATGAATAATATAAAATTTACTTTGTCAGAGATTTAAGTGCTCATTAAGTGCAATAGTTTCACGAGCAAAATAAACTACTAATGAGCAATTTCAACTGAAAATATTTGGCCAAAGTTTTCTTGCGTCTCAACTAAGAGTGTCAATCTGCACTTTTTAAGAACATGAAGATCATTAAAATTTTTAGTGCACCTAATTTTTGTTTTGCGCACCTAAATAGCACCTAAAAAGCACCTAATTTTGATATAAATTTCGATAAATTTCTCCACTTTGGGTCAGCCATCTTTAAGGGGGTGTGATTTTTGACATTTGAAACAAGAAATTATTAAAATGACAATAAGGAGAAATTGAAAACATGTCACATCCAGTGGGACTCGAACAGTGGGTTGCCAAATTATTAGGGACAGTAAATTTTTTTTCCAATTTTTTACTTTACGTGCACTTAAATGCGGTCTGAAGAGTGTAAGCTATCAGGAATTTATGTTTTTAACGTTTGTCATGTTTATGATTGAAATTATAAGTGGTTCTGGGGTGATAAGTGGTATATTTTTTATTTTAAAGATATTTTAATGACAATGACAAGAGAGATACAAAGTGCTATAGCTGCGAAAGAGTGAAAGACGAGTTCGAATATTTTAAATCAAGTTTTTTAAATAATTGTAATAAAAAAATATATAAAATGTAAGTATAATGTAGTGTTTATATTTGTGTTAAAAAATAAGTATTTTTGATATTTTCGGATTTCAATATGGGTCGTGGGTGCGATTTGACTTCGATAAAAAAATCAGAAGAAACAATTTTACTCCAGCACATAAACCAATTCCAAAGGAAGATAGCTGAATTTGCTGGAGTGGCCAAGTCGGCGGTTAACAAAATTTGAAAAAAAACTAGTGTGGCAGTCAGTGGACTGCCGGCAGAAGTTATACTTCTATGCACGCGCATGGATTCATAAATTTGTATGCGAATGATTTAGCAAAATCATTATATGATATTCGTGGTAAGCGACCCCAAAAACCTCCTAGTACCGTGTGCACACACTTTTTGTATCGAATTTGCATAAAATTCCTGGAGACGAGGTCCGTCTTAAGCACCAGGTGTTTTGAACACCATCGCCATTATTATAATCGTATTTAACGACTCAAAAAAACCACCGAGTACCAAGTGTGCACTGATTTCGTACAGAATTTACATAAAACCCCAGGAGAAGAGGTAAATACCCTAGACACCAAGTGCCGCGAAGACTTTCGGAATCGTGATATTCGTGTTCAGCGACTCCAAAAACCCCGAGTATATAAATTGAACCCATTTTCAGCAATACTTACCGAGTTGTAAGTTTTCTTTCTATTGTCTGTTCGGAATGTACTTTTCGAATGCAGAAATGCTATTTCCTATTTTTACATTATAAAAAATAGCGACAAATTTCGTGATACTCAAACGAATCCAGTGCAATAAAAGCATTCCGATCCATCTTACGTTAAAAAATTCGGAGGTTTTAGTGCTTTATTTCCTCGACTATTCGTAAAAACTCTGTTTATGTAGCCATCAACCTTAAAAGCATAGAGAGCAGAATATACTGCAACCATGTGATGGTATTTTAGACTACAATACAATACAATACGCATTACTGAATATTATAATTAATATTATTAATATAAAATACTAAACTTTAAGTTAACTTACGCGACAGAATTATAAAATAATCTGTCAAATAATCATGTGGTTTGTCACTATGATATTCATACATTAGTTCAGACTGTTTTTTGTATATCTATCCCTTTTCAATGTACTGAATGTTGAAACGGTATACAAAGGACTTATAGTTATGACTCATAACATGTGGTAAATATTTCATCTTTGTTTTTACCGACCAATATACCTTATAAGTGTGTCTGTCTCTCTCTTACTTACACCATTACATGTGTAATTATTTTTCCCATTTAACTGTACACAAATCTTTTCCACCGAGTGCATGAATAGAAGTATAACTTGAAAAAATTACTAAAAAATCAGCCACTTTTACCAAAACGTAAAGGCCATAGCGGAAGAAAACATCGCGATCTGACAGGATCATTCGCGATATTTGCCTAGAAAATAGAAAAAAATTGCTAGACATTTAACCCAGTTAGTGCAAGAATCAGGAATACAAGTGTCCAAAAGAACTGTACAGCAGAGATTAGCAGAAGAAGGCTTGATAGGTCATTGTCCCGTCAAAAAACCTCGCTTAACTGAAGCGATGAAGAAAAATGGGCTAAAGAACACCGCCAGAAGACTGTTGAGGACTGGAATAAGGTCAGTTTTAAGATTAATTGCAACTTCATAATGTTTAAAATAATAATTTATTTAAAAACAATAAAGAATTTTTTTATTTTAGGTATGTTTCTCTGACGAGTCATCATTTGAGACTTTGGCCGACAAGAGCAGCTTTGTCAGACGTCGCCCAGGGGTAAAATACCACCCTGACTGTATCGTGGAAAGGGTAAAACACCCTGTTAAAATAATGGTATGGTCTGTTATAACTGTCAAAGGGGTTGGACGCCTCTACATTCTCCAGGGTACCATGAAACAGGACCAGTACCGACAAGCTTTACAAACTCGCAAGCACAAATTATTTTTTTTATATAATTCACTGACAATTCATAACATCTGCTGCGTAGCGCGTACCTTCTTATTTTTTCTTAACTTTTATTCGACTGTGTATACATACAATCATTATAGTTGTATGTTAAGAAAGCTAGCTTTTCCTCTTCTATCATTCTGGGCGTGCTGCATATAGTTTTTTATTTTTCTCTTTGTTACCTCTAGTACTAAATTCTTTCCATAAGTAATTATGATTAATAACATTAACACAAAGTTAAAAAATATTATTTTCGATTTTTTATAAAATATACAACTAAAATAAAATATTATTTAATGTCTTTAAATTTAATATTACATTAGCCCCACTGATTATATCTCATTTAAAATTGATTACAAAAAATATGTATATAATTTTTTACTATACGTTAATAAATAGAAGGAGAAAAGTTGTGCCCTCAGGTATGAAGGGGGCTATTCATATCTTTTTAGTATCAATGGAAATACCCATGGAAATGTACAATAATCCTTTAATAAAATTTTTGTTTAGGTTCAATTGTAAAATTTATTGTTAGCAGGATATTAGGGGATTACTTCATCAGGTACAAAAACTAATTCAAATTAATAATCCGCAATTGAAATAAACAGTGTGTAACGGCCGGAGGTTATCTTAATCCTTTACTCACTATACCTTGAAAACGAAGCTATTGTATTTGAATTAAGCAATGAAATTATTTTTAGAAATAACACTTCTAAAATCATAGGAGTAAAAATTAAATAAATTTAAAAAACTGTGATTTATTTTTATCTCATTCAAATAACATTCAAATATGTATCTTTAAATATATTTTGTGTATCTCACAATATTTTTCATAAAACCTAAAGTACGTAATAAACCGAAATCACAAAAAAATTGGTTTAATTGATTTAAAAAAAATGCATATACCAAAACTTTTTCTATTTAGAGTAAAATTTACTCTAAAGTGGATTTTAATATAAAATTTTTGAAAATGGTTTTATTATTATAACATACATGATCTTTCCTAACAATAGCAAATTCGATTTGGAAGCTTTTCATAGTACCTAAATAGTTAAACATATGAATAATTCTAATGGTTCTTTCACCCAAGTGAACCATTTCTATACAAAATTAAAGGTTCACTATATCATAATGAGACTGAATCTTAAATCAAAACTAGTTAAATAAATAAATATTCCTAATAATATATTTACAATATTTTATTATATTTTAATATTATTATTATTGCTTCTGAAAACTTTCACATAGTCAACTGTAGCATTTTACAATAACAAATAAAACAAAATTGACTTCTCCAAAAAATCTATAATTATCTGCTTATAAATTTCAGTCTCAACGTATTTATACATAGGTACGCCCTAAACATAGGCGCCCAAATATACTGTTTTACAATTAATGATTTCACACATTTCTTATTACTCAAAAAATTTAAAACTTCATTTGATAGAAATATTGTATTTATTTGTGTATTTATGGTGTAAAAACGATCATTATATTTTCTTGAATAAAATAAATAAATAATGGAAATTTTGACAACAACTATTATTAATAAAGAGATATTTAAATAAATGGTATATCTGTTTCATAGTAAAGAGTTTAACTGTAACGCTTTGCATTTTAAAATAACTAGTAAGTAACGGCAACGCGTTGTTTATTTGTTAAAGTAACTAGTAACGTTACACCGTTACTTTCTAATATTATTTGTAAAAATTACTTTTTGTATTTAGGTACTTAAATTTGTTATAATTATAGCGTTTGTTATATTCACTCCGAAGACTAAAAAAATTATAATCTTTTTTATTTTTCTGTTAAAGCTATGTGCTAAACTTATTTATCTACTCCTATTAAATTATATCTTAATTGTTCGACTGCATTTGAGCTAATAATAGTATCCATAAACCAACAGCGTAAGTTATAACAGTTAGTTATTATAACTCACGCTGTTTCCTAGTATGATTCGGTATGTAAATTGTGTGCAGTTATGGAAAAGTCCATTATTGTTATTAAGGGGAGTACCTACTGCCACTGTCACTTGACATTTTCAAATTTCGTTTAGTAAAAATATGAATTCAGATAGTGAAGGTGAATTGTTATGTGCACCTCCACAATTAAGACAAATAACTAATGCTACACTACAGAACTTATGACCAGAAAAGTCGCAAAACAAATATAAACTTGTTTACCAAAATTTTCAAGATTGGTGTAGCACTAAGAACGTTAACTCAGTTACAGAAAATGTAGGTACTTTTAGCATATTTTAATGAATTTGGTAATAAATATAATAAAGCATCGTCTCGTTGGACTTTTAACTCTATATTAAAAAGCACACTTGACATAAATTATGGTATCAAAATAGGGAATTATTCAAAATTAAACGCGTTTCTGAAACGTCAATCATAGAAACATGTAGCAAAAAAGGCAACAACATTTACGCCAGGACAATTTAATGATTTCATAAACGAGGCTCCTGATGAGAAGTTTCTAGTGACAGTTCTATAACCCCTCAACCAGCTAGTACATCTACAACATGTATGCAACAAATACAAAATGAAACCATCTTCTTCTTGTTATGTACCATGTCCTTTCAGGACGTTGGTTACCAACAAGGCTAGTCGAAACCATCACATTGCATAATTCAGTCCCACAAATTCAGTTTACAGGTTGTTCAAACTTTACAATTAATTTTATTAATAAACAAAATAAGTAACTAATTACAACTAAATCGTTTCTGTTATTTTTATAAATATTTAGATTTGTAAATAAAGTTGTTTCTTTGTACTTGTATCTTAGTATTTATTAATATAATGGTAGATAAAGTATAGTATTTAACTTGCGATAATGATCATAACTCACTGGATGAATAACAAACTTTATCTGCGTGAGTTTGGCAGTATGGCATTAGATACGTTATGTATCATCTTTGGACATTTTTAGACTGTCACAAAACGCTCTGTTCGTTTTATCATTTTACCTTGCCTAAAGTTATATACAAGACATGATACTAAGAAAGAGAAGATATGATCTAGCGCATGCTCGTTCATAATCGGCTACGTCATCATGTGACGATTTCAGCCATGACACTTCGTTAACTTGCTTGTACAGCTTGTTGTTGTGGAAGAAATTGTTTTAAAGCGGTTAGTTTTTCCTGTTTTCGATCAATATTTCGGTTGTTTAAGATTGACTAATTAGTGTTGAATTTATTATGAGGTGCTCAGTGTATGGATGTTCCAAAAACAATCAGTGTAAAGATTTTCAAAACCACCCAGTTAGTTTTTTCAGTTTCCCTTCAGATAAACGTGTTGCATCCATATGGAAGAATTTGTGCTGCAGAAAAGACAAATTCAATATTAAATACGCAAGAATTTGTTCAAATCATTTTCAAAAACAAGATTATGTTCGAAATCTCAGACATGAATTGTTGAATTATGAACCTCTTCATGGCAAGAAACTAAAGCCCGATGCTGTGCCAAGTTTGAATTTACCTAACTCGAACTCCTCAGCAACTGACAACGTCAACACTGTTTCGGAACGTAATCTTAGAAAATTGAAAAAAGATAGAACCGAAGAAGTACAGAACATTTTATCTGAACAGTAAGTTATTTATTCCATGTCTTTCTAGTGGTGGATAATTTCCTTTTTAACTTTAACTTTAGTTTAATTGATGAAATTCCTGAGCATGGGGTGAACAGTGGATGTATAACAAATGTAGATAGCCCTAATGTTAATACTAATACAGTTGATGCTTGGTTTGTTTTGGAACATGCATTAATTAATTCTGAATTTTGTTTACAATTTACTTACTTTCAGTGTTAGCACAGATTTGAACATGGTAGATATCAAAGAAAAGGATCAGCACATTTTAAAATTGGAACAACAAGTTGCATCTCTGCAAGAAGAGAGCAATTTATTAAAATCATTGTTCAGCTCGAGACAAATCAAGAAATTGTCTAAAAAAAAGGTTAATTGGACACTCGAAGATATTTCAAAGTCGATTGTTTTATATTCAGCTGGTCCGAGAGCATATCGTATGTTGCTTAAGAAAGGATACCCTTTTCCTGCAGTGTCGACATTGAGATCGTGGTTGAAAAACATAAATCTTTCACCGGGAATTTTGAAACCAGTATTGAACATTGTGAAACGTATTGAAATGCCTGCAGTGGAAAGAATAAGTGTTATATCATTTGATGAAGTCAAGGTTCGACAGGTTTATGAATATGATAAAGCATCTGATAGCACGATGAAAGCTTCACGATATGCACAAGTAATTATGTTGAGAGGTTTAGTTGGAAACTGGAAACAACCTATTTTCTATGATTTCGATTGTAACATGACTAAAGACATTTTGATGGACGTCATTCAGTTTGTTGAGACTTCTGGTGAGTTTTAATATTTTATCTTAATTTGAAATGCATATTTTGGCCATTTTTCAGGATTCAATGTGGTTGCAGTAGTCAGCGATTTAGGAGGTTCTAATAGAGGACTCTTTCAGCAGTTGAACGTGGATTTTAAAAAATCATGGTTTATAAATCCTGCAAATACTGAAAAAATCTTCGTTTTTGCCGATGTACCACATTTAATTAAATTATTAAGGAACCATTTTATAGACGATGGCTTTACAGTCAATGACAAAAAAATTGATAAATCTATAATAGAAAAATTACTTGAATTAACTGATGTTTCTGATCTGAAAATAACAAATAAAATATCTCGTGAAAATATTGATGTAAAAGGTCCTGGAAGACAAAAAGTAAAGTTAGCAACCAAATTATTCTCGCATACCATTTCTTGTGCTATTAGCCGATGTGGAACATTGGGCAAGATGAACAATTCTGAATGGTCTGAATGCTCGAATTTTTTTAAGCAAGTAAGATTTTCAGTTTTTCCAGGGGAAAAATAAAATACATATTGCTTTTAGGTTAATGATTGGTTCGATGTTTTCAATTCTAAGGTACCAAAAATTGATAGTCGAACTAGAATGCAAGCTTTTGGTCTGGCCATTTCACAGCAAGAAGAAATTATTGACTCTTTTTCATCAACTATTTCAAAAATGAAAGTTGGTAACAAGTCAATGTTGCCCTTTCAGAAAGGTATAGAATTTTCTGAGAAAATACTGAATTTTTTGTTTATAAATTTTTTTAAAGGGATTCTGATGTCAAACAATTCTTTGAAGATGCTCTTTCATGACTTGAAAAGACGATTCGACTTGAAATATATTTTAACATACCGGCTAAACCAGGATGTGCTTGAAACTTTTTTTGGAGCAATAAGAGCAAAAGGGGGACTTTTTGACCATCCCAGTCCTTTGGAGTTCAAATATCGGCTCAGGAGTTATATCCTGGGCCGTAATGACCATTCGTTGACGTCCTTTGCAAATGTTGAAGAAGATGGCACTCCAAATTTAGCTGTTTCTGAAGAGGATCTTTCAAAGAAATTATTCTCGAAGTTAACAGCGGATGTATTATCTTCGCAACCTAACCAACAGCAATTGAAGGAACTGAATGAAGTAATTTTGGAGGAAAACGAATTAGAAGAATTGGCTTCTGATGGACTGGAGCATTTAGCTGGTTTTATTGGTTTCAAATTGCAAGAACCAGTGAAGGTGGATTTAAGTGAAGGTGGATTTAAGAAACTATCACCAAAGTTCATGTCAGAAATTGAAGAATTAGAAAATATTTTTAAGTCAGTAAATGGTGACAGTATATTAATTTCATCAAACTATTTGAAAAATTTAGTCGACTTGAGTTCTTCAGTTAATTGTTCAAAATCCTGTAAAACTCTGTTTTTTAGGTCAAGAATGTTTTTCAGGATGAGACAACTGAATAAAGATTTGACAGAAAAACTCCAGTCGAGAAAAAGAAAATATAATAAAATTCTGAATTGAACATTTTCCAGAAACTATTTTCACTTTGAAACACTGTAATTTATGTTTTGTACATTTGTTCTATTCCTTTACCAAATTTTGATAATTTACATTTAATGATATAGTTCATCTTTCAATAACATTGTATTTAAGATTCCCTCTGTTTCAATGTGAGTATCATTTCTTTCATAATTATAAATTTTATTCTTTTCCTTTTCTACGACCACTACGTAAATCATCCATAATATACTAGGATTTAATTCAGTAAATGTCGTTTTACATCCATATTTTCATTACGTTATTTTTTTTGTTTATTACGCAATAGTTTTTTTGTATCTTACTCTACAGTTTTTGTTACTATGGTTAAGTCGAATTTAATTCCAAAATGTGATTGATATGGTTGTCATTCGAGATGTCATTGTTTTATCACATTTTATTTACCTATATTTCTTCAGATAATTATGGTCGTAGAAAAGTATAGTGCATTACTTGGGACGCAAGGCAATTACTGTAATTGCTTTCTTACAACCCGCGTTACGTAATATACTATCGATCTTCATTTAGTTCACTATTTGTTTTATTTATAATTATCAAGCTCTATATAAGTATGTAAAAATCATTAATAAATCAAGTACCTACCAATCTACTTTCATTTACCCTCAGTTTCCGCACAACATCGGGTAACCAGCAAGTGAGGCCGCTTTTAATTTAATTTTAAAAGATTTAATTAAATTGAATTTTACTTAATTCTAAAGATTTTGAAGGAGAATTTGAAATTTGATTGAAAAAAATTAAAGAATTCAATTAAAAACGTATATTATCTTCAATTTTCTCTATTGTGATTTGAATTTACAAGCAGATTTCGAATAAATTCGTCACATGATGACGTCATGCGCGCGTCTCTACCAATTCGAGTATTTGATGTGTCATATCTTTATTTTCTTAGTATCATGTATACAAGATGCAAAGCTACCACTGAAATACCATTTTTGGAGTGAAGATGGAACCACTTGCGACTGTATATCAGTTTCGCATTTGACATCTATAGATATCGTTCAATTTATAGCAGGGATGTCTCTTGATTAGTGACTTGAGAGACATAGCCTGTACTACACTGACGAGCTCAAATAAGAGCGAAACACGTGTCTGTAGATTGGTTTTGCCCTGATATAGGTTGAATGATATTTATATCTATTTATATCGCAGCATTCAAGGTGTCTTTTAAAGTGTTAGAAATTTCTAACCGACACCATTTCAGTTCAAAACTGAAATTATTACTTTTGACAGTATGGCATTAGATACGTTATGTATCATCTTTGGACATTTTTAGACTGTCACAAAACGCTCTGTTCGTTTTATCATTTTACCTTGCCTAAGGTTATATACAAGATGCAAAGCTACCACTGAAATACCATTTTTGGAGTGAAGATGGAACCACTTGCGTCTGTTTATCAGTTTCGCATTTGACATCTATAGATATCGTTCAATTTATAGCAGGGATGTCTCTTGATTAGTGACTTGAGAGACATAGCCTGTACTACACTGACGAGCTCAAATAAGAGCGAAACACGTGTCTGTAGTTTGGTTTTGCCCTGATATAGGTTGAATGATATTTATATCTATTTATATCGCAGAATTTAAGGTGTCTTTTAAAGTGTTAGAAATTTCTAACCGACACCATTTCAGTTCAAAACTGAAATTATTACTTTTGACAGTATGGCATTAGATACGTTATGTATCATCTTTGGATATATATATATATATATATATATATATATATATATATATGTATTGTAGAATAGTAGAAATATAATAAGTAGGTAATACAGTCTTAAATACCAGTCTGGCGTTGATACATAAATTAACAAATATTGTAATAAGCACAATTTACAAAAAGAACTTTTTATAATAGAAAGTTTTTTACTGATTTATAGGTCATATTTTGTGTCATCTCAACAATGCACAGCATCCCTGATTTGGCAAAAATATTAAGTCATACAACGCTGTGATTGATCATAGAGAAGATTGTTTCCTTGTTAACAAAATCAAGGGTAGTTGTATCTAAAAACTTTCTAAAACAGTTTATTTTATTACCAGTTAAAATAATAATTACTGTTTTCACATGGTAAGAACAAAAAAAAAAAAAAGAAAAAAAAAACTTCTCTGTCGCGTAATCGATCCCATTATGATAACATAACAGAACTGTCACAAGTGGACTGATCCGCCGTCTAACCAATTACGCTACGAACGATTTATTTAATAACTTTCAAAATAATATTATCCATACACAACTTAGATCATGTTTAATATCAATTCGGTATAAATTTCGAAATCTATGTATATGCCTAAACACACTTGAAACATGCATTGTCATCCAGTTCTTAGCTATCCTGAAAATTTCAGAGCTCTAGGTAGTCGGGAAATAGGTTTAAATTCGATTACAAATTCCACGGAATGAAACAGAGACACAGAACACGGCGAAAATATAAAAAACTTTCTAAAAAGTAGTTTTGAACAACTCTTACTAACAAAAATTGTGGTTATTTATTTAAGTCTATTTTTTTCATGATAACATATGTTTAATCTGAACGAAAACATACCTATACACTGCTGGACAATTGAAGTGGACCATTACGAAAAAGTAGCCATATTTATTAAAATTACAATTGAATTATAAATTTATTTACGCAGGTTTGGGTTTCTATACGTGTATAGGTATTAACTGCATTTAAAAAGTTTTGTGTTAGGGTGAATTTGAATAATATGCTGTTTTAAATTACCTTTTTGTTTAAAACATTTTAGCAAAGGAACCCGCACAAAATCAATGGAAAAACTTCCTGACTTCCCGTCAAATTGTTAGATATTTTGTGACTACATAGTTCTAAGTGAGTAGAATAAAAATCTCTAGGCTATCCTAGGGTTTTTGAGAACAATCTACTAATGATATCTAAAGATATTTAGTATATCAAAAGTATATTGTAGTATATATTTATGCCCATTAACACTTTTCTTCTATTGACATAGAGCTATTATATTTATTCTCAAAATTTCAGACAATTTGACGTAAAATACTTTTCCATTGATTTTGTACGGTGTCGTTCGTTTTCACCATTGAGAGTTCCTTTATCAATCATATCTACGATTCTATAAAACTTTTGAACAAATTTTACAGAATTTTCTTTAGTCTGTTTTAATAGGATGTTTTAAATTATCAGACTGTGTGAAACATTTCGCATAAATTTTACATTTATAAGATTTTTCGCAAGTGTGGGTTCTAATATGTTGGCTTGACTCAGTTTGAAATGTGAAATTTTTTTAAAAAATCTTTCATTTAAAAGGTTTCTTGTTAGTGTGAGTTCTATTATGAGCTTTTAAATAATTCTCTTCAGTGTGAGTTTTAATATGAGATTTTAAATGACAAGGATATTTAGCGTCCTGGTCTAACCAGTAGCGTCGCGAACTCACTCTCTGTCAATTTATTTTCAATACCTAGCATCTTTAAGGTCAGGAAACTCTGATTTGCGGATTTTTTTTTACAAGCACCTTTATAAAATTAAGTACAGAAAAAAATGATCTTTAATGTTATGGAAATAAAATAAATATACGGAACTAGCTTTTACCCGCGGCTTTGCTCGCGTGAAATTGGGATATTCATAAATGATTTAATGAATATCTATTTTACATATTAAATTTTAATTTTATTCATTCTGTAGGTATATCCTTAGTAAAATAAGTCTGGCATATATAGCTACTTTTAATTTTTTTTTAAATTTAATGTTTGTCAGTCAATCACGCTGCAACCAGTGAACAGATTTTGATAATAATAAATCATACAACACCGATTATGAGTCATTTGTTTTAATAACATCATAGCGCCTTCTAGTTTCGATTATCAAAACTAAATTATAGCACGTATGTATGCATTTTGTGTATTATTTCAGTGGTATTTTTAAATGTATCAATGAGATACTTTTATACAAAATCTGAAACCCCTCTATTGTCCTGGTAAAAGGGGGGGGGGAGAAATTTTTGTACACCAGATGTTAAGTTGAAAGAAGACAATAAACAGCTGTGAAAACCGCATTCGAAGCAAATCAGTAGTTTTACGTGATGCGCGCACAAACATATAGACAGACAGACAATAAAAAATCTAACCACATTTTTGGGTTCTATATCGATGTACCCGCGTGTTGATTGTTGTATAAAAAGTATCCGACCCCTGTTCAATCCTTATAAAGGATGTTGATTTCTAAAAATACAATATAAGTACACCTCCACATCCCCTAAAGAGCACACATTTAAATTTTCTAGTCCCTTACTTCAAAAAACATAGGACTTTGATACAAATTTCCAACCCCTGTTTTACCCCCTTAGGGGTAGAGTTTCGTAAAATCCTTTCTTAGCGGACGTCTAGATCCTATAATGAACCTACCTACCAAGTTTGTAGGTCTTATAGTTTCTAAGATATGGTGATGAGTGACCTTTCGCTGTTATATTTATAGATTAATAGGAATCAATACGTCAAAATGTCCTTCGTTGAAATGTCCGTTAAAACGCATTCTTTTTATCCCTTGTATTGACTCTCCAAATCTGGCAATAAGTCTGCTACTTTGAAACAGTTGGAATTCAAATGGAAATATTTCTCCAGCAGCTTTCAGTTCGCAAGTTGTGCCATAAGTATACAACCTACCCATATCGGCTACATAAAGGCGTTTTGTATTGTAAGGGGTCCCGGATCGGTTCATAGTAAAACACCTAAATCTTTGCCAATCGTTGGACACGTGGCTTACTATATTAGCTCTTACTTGAGCAGCCATTGAAATATTTAGAGATGAAAATAAACACGCTCCATCGCCAGGTATCTCTTTCACTCTACATCGGATTGCTAATTCTTTAACTGTGACTGTTACAATTTCATCCATTTTTCAAACAAACGTAATTTTACTTAACGAAAAATACAAACTTCTTTAAGCAAGTAATCGATATGACACTTTGATATAAACGTCAGTATAATCAATGAAAAATAAACAAATCTAAGCTAGCACCTAATTGGCATGAAATTTTGAAATAAACATAATTTTAATCAACGAAGAAAAAAACAAATATTACTAACTAATTTGGAACGAAACTTTTACACCTCTACAACCTCTAAAGAAAACATTTTAATTTTCAAGTCCCTTATTTCAAAAACATAGGACTTTCATACAAACTTCCAACCCCCGTTTTACCCCCTTTGGGGTAGAGTTTCGTAAAATCCTTTCTTAGCGGACGTCTAGACCCTATAAGACACCTACCTGCCAAATTTTAAGTTTGTATGTCTTATAGTTTCTGAGATACGGTGATGAGTGAACTTTCGCTTTTATATATATAGATAAACGAAAAGTTCAAACAAAATCATACCTGTTTACACCTGGCTGCGTAGAGGAAGCGGCTAAAGGATGGGCAGCAACTATACTTTTTTAAATCATTCGAATACGCTATTATAAAGTGCTGTAAGCTTTATTTCCATACGATATGAACGAAATTTATTTCCAAAAGTCAATTAAAAATATTTTAATTAATACTACTGGCGGCTAATTACTAATTGGCACCCTATGATAAATGAATTCTCCTACTTATGAAGTTACTTGAAAATTAAATTTTAATTGTCTACATTATTCCTACACTAATTTGCAGTGGGATCCTAGACTATTATTGCCTCCACGTGCTCGCCAAATTGCTAGACATCGGCTCGGCATGCTTTCTATTATCTAAAGCGACAGCAATCTCGTTTAATGTGTTTAGATACAGTATACGTCGCAATAATTCTCTTTGCATTCTGTCCCATACATGTTCAATAGGGCTAGCATCAGGTAAGCGAGCTGGCCAAGCCATTCTTTAAATATTGTCGGCTTGAAATATTTCATTCACAATGGCAGCTCGATAAGGTTGAGCATTATCGACCATGAAAATTGGATCTTGTCCATAATTTTTAGTAAATGGTATTAAAATAGTTAAAATACTCCTGTCCCTATATCTTTAAGTAGTAGGGGATTGATTAATAAAAATTATAAGCTATGTACGGCCATTGTAAATGATCCCACCCAATACTGTGATGCTGCTTTCACTAAATGCGATATTTATAGCAACATGTCTGTCATGAAAACGCTCACCAGGTCTTCTCCACACTTAAACTAGTCCATCTGAATGATTTAGCCTGAATCTGGACTCGTCTGAGAACAAACATCGTCTCCATTCTTCCTCAACTGAGGTGCTCTTGAGCCCACTCTGTACATGCTACTCTATGATTCTGATTTAATGCTGGACATCTGGCTCTTTTTCTGGCTCTTAAATTGTATTCCCAAAGTCGTCTCCTAACTGTACGAGAGGAAATAACAGTACCTTTAGCCTAACGCTGATTTAGGTGGGACTGTAAGTAGGATTTGGTCTAACAATCAAATGAATGTAAAGGGTCGGGGCTGGCGTGGTTCTTCGTCGGCGACCTCAACCATGTCTAAGACGTACGCTCCCAGTGGTATTATAACTTTGTAAGGCACTACTGATAAGACACATTAAAGGTTCTTGCTACTTCTCTTTGACTACTGTCTGTTTGAAACATTCGAAGAGGAGCAACTATTAGACTTACTAAAGTAAAACTGTATTGGGACAAGAATTAGAATTCGACAACTTTTTATAATTTTTTTGTTAAAACTGATATCTAATATTTGAAGACGGAGTTTTTACCTGCGGATAAAAAAAACAAACTAAAAGATATATTTCAATCGCTATTTTAAAATTAGAGAATTATTGTGTATGATTTGTTTTGCTAAAGGCTTTGGTCTACTTCAAATGTCCAGCAGGGTATATAAATATATAGGTACATAAATCATTTAATATTGGCTAAGCTGCAAGACAAGATTTAAAGTGAACTCTTACAAGTTTATTCCAAGCGTTCGAATACGATAATATTCATCATCAGTGGTGCTACAATGATAATATCAGTTACAATTATTATATAAGATATACTTGATAATATTAATTACAAACTTAGTAAGATTATGTCTTTAAAGATGTATAAAGTTGATAAAAACTTAACGGTCATAAAACACAAAAATGATACATAAGAAAATTATTTAGTACACATTATGTAGAACGAATTAAAAACAAGTTTCTTGATAAAAGAAATACCGGCTAAAGAGAATTATTTTAAAATTCAAAATATGACATTTACCATTAGATAACCCGTATATCAAGAAAAGGCAAGGAACAGAAAACAAAGCAGCGATTAATGAGAACGCAACTTATTAAATGAGAAAATTATTAATTAAGTCAGAAAAGGTAGAAAATTGATAATTAAAAATAATAGTTGTTAGTTAAAGCTATTTTTATATAAATTTTAATTTTACAAGGAAAAAAATATTAAATTTAATTTGGATAACTCATTTGTTTTAATAATTAAAAATTGGAACAATTGTTATGAACATTACAAAGTATCTAAAAGTGAATCAATAGTATGGCTGGTATTTTTATGTAAAAGTAACAAATAGGAGAAAAATGGATAAGATAACCAATGTCTGATCTATGATTGATCGTATTTTTGGTTTCACAAATGTAAGTTATTTCCAGAAAAGCCTTTTAGCTGTGTTTTTTTCCGATCCAACAGTGTAACATTATTATAATCTGCTCGGTGATCATTATTCAGTGTATGTAAACCCAAGGCACTCCTTTCAGGATAATGTTTATTGTTTGACTTATGGGAAGCAATTCAGTCTTTGAAATCTCTAGCTGTTTGACCTATGTAAACTTGGTCATAGTTACAAGAAAGAATGAAATAAACCACATCCTTGGCAATGAAGTTTTGATGTTGTATTTCAAATTAGAAAAGTCCTATCTCTTCGATCCCTGCGAATTATGTTATGGTTATACTTGACTATATTATCCAAGTAGGTACTTCCTTTCAACCTTTATTTACCGGAGCAACTAGCAACATGCAATAAGCAACAGCAACATATTTTGTTGTACTTCTCATACCAAAGCAATAAAAAATCACTTGTTGATTGTTGAAAATGTCGTCTGATGAAGACGAAGTTATAATAATGTGGCAAATTTAAAGGAGAAAGAAAAGAGAAAGGAGATGATTTTGGATTCATCCAGCATTTTAAGCGTTGAGTAAACATGGAGCCAGTAGATGTGCTCAAGAATTAAAGACGCATCCTACACAGCTTCAAAACTGTTACCGAATGAGTCCGAGTACTTTTGAAACGTTAGTTTAGCTGATAAACAAGACACCCATTACAGATATGCGATCAGCCCACAGGAACAACTTTTAATCACATTTAATTAAATAAAACATACATAAAAAAGTATTTTATTAAAAGAACTAAAAAATTTAAAAAAATTATATTATTGTTCTGTTAAAGACGAATTCCTATTGTCATCATTTGACATGTTGGGTGAAAAATTAAAACCCTTAACGATCTAACACTGGTTAATGAACGAAATATTGGCAAATTATGGGCGATATAGTTGCTTTTTAACCGGCACTTCGTGTTGCTAGCAACATATGTTGCTCTAGAAAGGCGACAGCGATATCATATTGTGTCGGTGTGCGAGTTCAACAAAAATGCAATGGAAAAACACATTGGCGATAATATTGCTTATTGCATGTTGCTAGTTGCATATTGCTCCGGTGTGCGAGCTGGCTTAGGGTACACTTTTGCTAGTTAATTGCTATAGAAAACCTCTTAGCTCTAGTAGATACCTTAATTTTTTGTCTCACTATAAAGATTCAATAAAATTAAAGCTTATCAAAGAAATGAAGAATAGAGTCTTCAAATTAAGTAATAACAGTTTCTAAACTTTTGTATGACCTATTTATATACAACTCGTACCCAGATACCTTAGTCAAGCAAGTGCTATTCAATACACCAAAAGTGTTAAAGAATGTGTACCACTTTAATATATTAGCGCCACCTCGCCCTCCTCCTATTCCACCGGAAATTAGATATGTCTTACTTCCATACATTACCTACGGACATGGCATATAAGCTTGACAGAATCTTTAATTCTCTTAATCTTTGTGCAACTTGTAGTTTGTTTTTTATATTAGTTTTGAGTGTCACAGCCATATGTCATTACTGGTAGTACACATTGATCAAAAATTCGTTTCTTTATATGTAATGGCATTCTGGACCTGAATAATATGATGAAGTTTCGTTTGAATGCTCTACAGGCTAGCTTGATCCATTTGTTAATTTCTGGGAGTAGTAAACCAGATTTGTGTTCTAGTTGTCACAGGTATATGTATTCGTCTACAGTTTCTATGGCTGTATTATCTATTTTTATTTCTTCGTTGTTAAACATGATCTTTGTTTTTGCTAGGTTCATCTTTTATCTGATTTCCGTACTGGCTGTGTTCAGATCGTTTATTAGTTCTTGTAATTCGGCAGGATCGTTAGCTATGGGGTCTATGTCATCAGCGAACCAAGGTGTCAAGATAACGCGTATCTATACATATAATAAAAATGTATATGTTTGTGCGCGCATCACATGAAAACTACTGATCCTATTCGAATGCGATTTTTAAAGACGTATTTGTCTTCTTTCAACTTAACATCTGGTGTATAAAACTTTCTCCCCCACCCCTTTAACGGGGTGAGGAAAGAAATTTTTATACAAAAATCCACACGCCACGCAACCGACGTCGCGGGTACATCGAAATAGAACCCAAAAATGTGAATAGTTTTTTTTGTCTGTCTGTATGTATTTGTCTTCTTTTTCTTAACATCTGGGGTATTAAAATTTCTCTCCCATTCATTAAATGGGGTGGGGTAAGAAATTTTTATAGAACAATCACACGCCACGCGAACGACGTTGCGAGTACAACTATATAATAATAAAACAAAGGGGGATAACGGGCATGTAACGCAACAAGGATCATAGGTTACAAGTAGGAATGGTAACCGCAGACATGCATGTTTCTAGCTCGTTAGCCGTCATCAGTGCGGCATAACCAAGTAGGGTATTGCACTTGGCTAGCAAAAGTGTTGGGTACTTGGGAGCAAAGGATGGTAGGGAAACATGTGTCAAAAACACAAAACAACGAACGCTCACACAGAAGTCCACAAAATAGCGATAGGACTAGTACAGTACATTGATGTAAATCAAACTGGACTTTGTCCATACTGCTCAATGTTTTGTCGATTTCTAGGTATTGTTCCCTTCCATCAAGATAACTTTTAAAAAAGTCGAAAACTTTACCTCGAAAACCATTACCGTTTAAAACTTATAAAAGTTGCTTATGATCAACAATATCGAAAGCTTTTGCAAGATTCAGAAATAAGGCAGTTGTTGGTATACCTACATCTAAATTTTCATTTATATGAGATCTTAGGGAAGAAATGGCATAAGTGTTATTATTATTATAAAACTGTATTGGTTTTGGGAGATTATTTTGTATTTCTCTAGTATGTTGTAGTATAATATAGAAATTTAACAACAAGATAGAGAATAAAATAGACAAGTTACAAGTAATCAGAATAAAACTGAATCAAGAAATGCGATAGGAGGGACCAGAAACTCCAAATCGTTAAGAATATTGGAACATCAACACAATACACAATACATCGAATTTACAATGAGAACAACAATTTAAGCAATTATTGCAAGAAAAACTGTAACCTCTTTTTATCGGAAGGTGGTAAATGCTCGTTTGAAAAGGTTAACTAGTGCGAACGGCACTCAGTTGGTTGGTGGAGAGCGAGCGTGGATTCGGACGAGCTCTATGAAAAATTATAGAAAAGATAAAAAAGAATATATTTAATAGGATAATGAAAGTTAAAAGGGGCAAAAGAAAGAAAAAGAAAGAAATGAAAGAGACAGGAAAATGGGCGCCACTTATGTGTTTTATCCTAAGGATGGGAAAATATAAGAAACCCAGGTAGAATAAGAGAGATATATAAAATAGATAGGATGTTCTTGCTAGAATTAAAATTACACACTTTTAATTAGAAAGTAAAAAATTATACTTACACTTCTCTTCACTTATCCTTATGGTTGGAAGTTAAATTTGTAAAATATGAAAATAATCCAATATTTAATGACTTTAATAAGCTTACTCAAGGTATAGATAATCTGGATTAGAATAACATACACCAGAGAGGAAAAGAAAAATATCTATTTAAACAATAAACAATATTTATTATTTTGCTGAATAATAAACTAGACAAATAAAACAGACAGGTACAAATCCGTATTAAAACAGTAAATACATAATTTTAATCATTTTAGGGACCAATTCACAATTTGGTCTTTGGTTACTCTTAAAATAATATCTAGGTATATTAGGTTATTATTTCGATGTACTTTATGAAGAAAAAAGTGAAACAATAGAGATCTATACAATAAGATTCAATCTCCAAAGAAATAAATAGTACTCTTTGGTCTGTTAGTGAAGATAATAACGATATAATAAAAAACTTACAATTGGCTCCGTAGCGTCTCTCAGGAAGAATCAAAGATTAGCGACCAGCTTCATCTCGGAAATGCGGTAGGAATTTGACCCTTCTTTAGTCTCATCCACAGGTACTTACAGGTGGTATTTACCAAACCATATCAGAGAAATCATCAATCTTTTAATGGGCACTCGGAACGCAATTACTTTTTTTTATTTCAGATAAAAAAAAACGGAAAAATTAGAGCTAAAAAGCACTTGATGTGCTTCTACTTAGCCATCTCCCTATCGAATGAATTCCGTTAGAACAAAAGGCGCGTAAGATACCCGCGAAGCTCACCTGATTTTTAACGCAATCACTGATTGGTCAAAAAAAAAATCGATAACTTCGCTTTAAAAAGTTCGTTAGATTTAAAAGTACCCGCTGCGTTTTTTATCTCGTAGACTAGCACTTTCGTTATTTCTCGAGCAAGGCCAGACTTTACGGAGACAGGGTCGGCTTTTGATTTAAAAAGGGATTATAAAAAAGTTATTAACAGGTTTTTTAAAAATGCTACAAAACAACCACACAAAGAGAATTACAAGAGCCGGGTAAATAATATAAAAATAAAGAAAGTAAAATACAGCTAAAAAATAAACTTAAAGGGGGAATGCTCAAAAACCCTTTGAAAGATGTATGCGAGTGGCGCAAAAGTGCCAGATAAATGACTAACATATTATTCCGACTCATAATAAACAGAGGAATTGCAGTGATCAGTGCAAAGGAAAGTTTATACTTTAGGATATAAAAAAATATAATAAAACAAAAAATTAGACTTAAACAAGCAGAAGAACTAGCTGGTTTTAGAGCGGGACGCCAGAATAAAAACCAAAAACTTTACAAACACATTTAATACGACTAAAGGCCTTTAACAAGGATGTGGTACACTCTTTTTAAAATATACCCCAAAACCACGTTAAAGGGGTAAACAAATACTGTAAAACTGAGGAAACTGAAAGTGGAACCGACTATTAGCTAGAAAAATAATTTTGTCTACTTCGTTATTAGATTACTATTTTATCAAGTGGGAATAAGTTAATTTATTTTCTTTTTACTGAGTCTTTTGTATTAAATATTTAAAGAGTTACACAGTAAATATATACTGTTTCTGTGACATGTACATAACAGGTCAATTATTCTGT
Source organism: Altica lythri (assembly GCA_964028335.1). Lineage (NCBI taxonomy): Eukaryota > Metazoa > Arthropoda > Insecta > Coleoptera > Chrysomelidae > Altica > Altica lythri. The sequence goes on along the minus strand of OZ034804.1, from coordinate 32,400,054 downwards.
TGACAAGTGTTTTATTTGGATATAATTTTCTACTTTTATGTTCTGCTTTCAACAAGGGCTCTTTGTACCTAATCTAAGGGTTGATAAACCTTTGTAATACATTAATTCTATTTTTAAACCTTCATCTCTAAAATTTACAAACACACTGGAACACATTAAATGTTTTGTTTTTTCGTTTAATTTTAACGATATTATTAATTTTTTTGCTTATAATTGGATAAAATTTCACTAATACCATTTTTTTTTCTAATTAATATTGGGTGTAAATATTTCTGACCGTATGTTCAACTTATCATTATGTTTAAAATAACGTAATAAGCTATTTTATATAGTAATTATTTAATTATTTTAAATTATTTAAATAGCGACTGCTAATAATTATCTATTCTAATTTTTGTAAAATAATACTAATCGTTGGTGCAATTCGGGACCAATTTTTGATTAATTTGCTACCAATATAACTAAGCCAATTTAATTTTATAAACTTATTGATGAAGACAAAGCACTCAATAACAGCGCTGCCGCAACAAACATGGGTATAGAATCTATCATTATCAAGCATTAAAATTTAAGCTTTCCACTAGGAATATTTTTACAAAAAGTAGAGATCAATTAACTACCATAAAAGTAGTAAAAAGCTGTCCTAAAAAGAAGTTTTATCGCCTTTACGAAGGTTAGTGCTGGTTGATCTGATAGCAAAGCTTAAAATAAAAAGTTTCGTGCTCTGTACTATGCTATTGATTTTTCTACTCTAGTAAAAGGAAAACATAACACTATTATTCCTGACCACATGCAAAGTGCCTTGAACCTCATAACTACTTGTTTTTCAAAAAAATAAGTTCAGTCAATCCTAACAAAACGACACTCATTTCATTCACCAACAGAAGGAAATCAATGATTCAACCCCCTGTTATGAATACACGCTTTCATTCTCAGAATAGTTATCTTAAACAGAAAACTTACATGAAATCCACATCTAGCAAATGTAACCTTTAAAGCTACAAGCTGTTGACAAAACATTTGGTCGTAAACCTCATTGATCTATATCTATTGGTTATATCTAATGGTTGTTAGCCCTCTAATCACCTATGGTGCACCGATTTATTGGAAAAAGTCAACGCAACAAAAGGCAAAAATATAGTTGCAAAAGCTGCAAAGACTTGCTTGTATGTGGTTCACTGACGCAATGAGATCGTGTTCTAGTGCGGCCTTGGAAGTAATTCTTGACCTGCCTCTACTTACAACTAAATGTAAAGAGGATTTCTTCGAAAAGCACCAAAGTCACTTAAGCCCAGTGATCCTACAGGACATTTTGGGATTCTAAGGGTCAAAGCAATCCAATGCATAAAATTGCCAGCGATATTATATCTCCAATGCCATCAAACATCGAATTGCCACGTTCAGGACGGGAAAAATTTACAAAATACATTTTGTTAATACAAACAGGTAAACTAGCAACTTACAGATTTATCTGAGCAAGGAAAGACGGTTAATCGATGGCAATGTTTATAAACTTATGTGAGGAAAAAATACCTAGGTATACCGTTTACGAGTATCTATTGGCTGGACGTTAAATCTGTTAATTAAAATCTTGTGGTCGATACAACGAGGTGGATAAATTTGCCAGAGGCATATTCTAGTTTTAACCTCACCAGTTTGTTAAAAAGCATTTTCATTGCATCAATTGTTAAGGACCACTTAAGAATTCCTAATAACAACAAGCATTTTATTGCTATTTGAAACTTTATTGTGGATATGGTTGATAAAAATAATTTAGTATCAAATGTCTCTCTGGGATCATTTATTTCACTTACTTTATTGAATGGTACGTCGTCAGTACATTAATTGGTAGCATGTTCTCTTTGCACCATACATTTAATCTGGCCAGGTGTTCCTGAAGCAACATGCGGTTATCTAAGCTACCAAAAAAACTAGACATCCTCACCAAAAATTAATTTCTGAAACTGAATCGTTGGATTCATATCATTTATAAAAAATTAAAATAAAAATGGTTCTAAAATAGACCCTTGAGGTAATCCCAAGAAAGTTGTCAGTTCGAAAAAACTGAAGTTATATTAAACATTTAGGCACTTTTCAAAATCAGTGAGATTTAAAAAAAATTATCAAGCATTTCAAAAATATGGGAAAGTCGGTATAAATGACGTCTACCCAAAATCTCTTTTTAGTTTTGTGTATAGCCATAAAGATCGATATACTTTGGCATACGTTTAAACCAATTGTTAAAACAATTATTATACAGTCTTAAGTTGACACCAGCAAAATCGCTGTTTCAAAGGCATCCATAGCTTCTTGTGGCGACTGGAATCACTGCTTAGGCATTCAACTCTTGATCTTTGGGAACGTGAAGAAGTAGTTAGAACTTAGGTTAAGCCTATACGGTGAATGGTTTAAAAAAATCGCTGTTTTAAAGCTCCAGAAACTCGATTGACTTTTAGGCAATGTAAGCGCTTGCATCGTCCTGGTGTAGGATAACCTGTGTTATTTTTTCTCTTAATTAATCATAATTGAATAGCGACTGATAATAATCATAATGATTTTATTTTAAGTAGAATACTAATCATTGGTGCCATTTGTGGCTAATTTTTGTTTAAATAAATATAAGATAATAATAATTTTTCTAACTTAAATCTACTATTTTCTATCCAGAAAGTATTCTGCAGTAACGTCGTATACCTACCAGAAACTAGTCTTTATGGGGTAAACGTGCATAGCATGAGGAGAGAACCAAAGTTTGTTTTCTTGACTTAAAATAGCAGAGATGATATTATTTTATACGCGTAGAGATATTCAGGTGGCTCTGTAAAGTTACTGTCAGAATAACCTGAATTTAAAAACGGAATACCAAATAAATTTGATAATAATTATTAATCAACATTTTAATTTTGAGTTTATGAAATTTAGATACTGTACAAACAAGATAATGACATTAAGGAGAAATAAAAAAAAAACGGATTCGGCAGGTAACGCCTTTAGCAACAGATCGTAAATAATCGAAGCTGTGATCGTCTTGATTCAAATCATATCAGATATGACACTTACCCACTTCATCATTAAGCACATGTATATATATATATATATATATATATATATATATATATATATATATATATATATATATATATAAACTAACAATATCCAAATTGGATTGGGCAATGTAGTCAGGGGTTGGCGATGAAAGAAAACTTCTTTTTAGTTTGGTCGAGCTTTCGCTGTTTTATTTACAGCTTCATCAGGACGCTGATAAACCAGAACACACAGTAAGTATATTGTAATGTACAATTAAGTTAACCTATATAAATTTTGTAGGTACTTACACTAAGTGAAGATGACGATAAAAGCCATATGCTCAAAGAAAATCATATTTTAGGAGGACAATGCCACCAAAACATTGAAGTTAATAGAAAACAGCACAGATAAGTTTAAAAACATAATTAAAAACATTAAAAACAGATTTTTTAAAAAAAAAAATTAAATCTAATGACTTGGAAAAGGCTAATGTTGTGTATCGAATTACGTGCGACGTGTGCAACAGATCTTATTTTGGACAGACAAGTCGCACTCTATATAGTAGGGTTATTTCACATAAAAGCGACTGTCGCCTGTTGAAGAGATCTTGCTCACTAGCCGAACATGTAATTGATTCGGGGCATAACATGGGTTTTAATAACTCTAAGGTCATAGCAATTGAATCCAACAGAATAAAACGCAATTTCCTGGAAATGATTCATATAAATAATGATGAACACCCACTTAACAAAAAAACGGATATACAAAATTTGTCTGCAATTTACAGTTACCTTTTATCCTGGGAAAAAGAGAATTATATGAATCCTTTTTAATAATACCATCCCCATCTATTTTTCAATATTATTATTGTTTTACAATTAAGTTGGGTTAGTACTACTTCTTCTTTCTTTTAGCATTCTTGTCAATTTGTTTAACTAGCTACTAAAAATCATCTCCTATGTTTAGACAACATACATTACTATTTATTGACTTTGCGTTTAATACAGTAACAAATGAAAAACAATAAATGTTTTGTTTGGTAATTTAATGGTTTAATATTACAGTCGGGATTATTTTACAATCGTTTTCTTAATTTTTAATTTTTATTATTAACAATTGAACACTTCTGAAGAAATTTCTGCAATAACACTCTAATAGTATATACAAAAAACTTTTTTATCTTAAAAAAAAAAAAAAACTTTTTTAAACTAATGACCATTATAGACATTTTTAACTTTTTAACTTTAGTTTCCTGACTGAGCTGATTTCGGCTTTACACACCACCTAAAATTATAAAATGTAGATCAGTTTTAGTATGTTTTTTAAAAAATCTGTTTTTAATGTTTTTAATTATGTTTTTAAACTTATCTGTGCTGTTTTCTATTAACTTCAATGTTTTGGTGGCATTGTCCTCCTAAAATATGATTTTCTTTGAGCATATGGCTTTTATCGTCATCTTCACTTAGTGTAAGTACCTACACAATTTATATATGTTAACTTAATTGTACATTACAATATACTTACTGTGTGTTCCGGTTTATCAGTGTCCTGATGAAGCTGTAAATAAAACAGCGAAAGCTCGACCAAACTAAAAAGAAGTTTTCTTTCATCGCCAACCCCTGACTACAGTGCCCAATCCAATTTGGATATTGTTAGTTTACATGTTTAGTAGTCACCTTATTCTTATATATATATATATATATATATATTATTGACTTAAATCCAGCATCAGGCAATCTACAATAGAATGAGGTAATGTCTTAATTAATTGTCTAAAGAAAAACTGAATTTTACTTACAACTATGTGAGGTTGAAAAAACTTATTGTTGGAATGACTATGAAATATCTGACTAGGTAACAGCAAAAGGCCACTTTTTCTTCTTCTTCTTTTCACGACTGGCATCTGTCAATACTGATAGTCGACAGCCGGAAAGGGAAGACTTAACCTATCACTTTAAAGCCACATGTTCACCGAGATGAATCAATAATATAGATTTTAAATTAATGTTGTGAAATGTGTTATATAAAACATCGTTGTAAATCATATTTGCATAGTAGTTAGTGTATTCATCAATATTCTTCAGATATTTTATAGTCAACAATAAGTTTTTTCAACCTCACATAGTTGTAAGTAAAATTCAGTTTTTCTTTAGACAATTAATTAAGACATTACCTCATTCTATTGTAGATTGGTTGATGATGGATTTAAGTCAATAAAATTTCCGAAAGCTAGCGTAACTACATATAGTTTACTTTTTACCTTTTGCTGCTATCCCCAAAAAAATTTCACCAAATAGTTTTTCCTAACTAGTTCCAGCAAAGAACTACCCTGGCTTTATATATATATATATATATTTATTTATTGATATGATTCTCCTTTTCTTTGGCTCCGGCTTATTCTGGGTCTGGGTTCTATATTTTTCTTTTATTCTTCTGCTTATTCAATTCAAACCAATATTCATTCATTTCAATATTTTATATTAACTTTACTTTAAATACATTGAATTTAAATTAATTTCTTTCAATCAAAAAATTTTCAATTTATAAATTGTCTATCTTTCGACTTAATTATATCACGTCATTTAAATTTCAAAATTCATAATCATCTCTATGGCATTTCACCGCTTTATATTCGCTCTGTGCGTGATTGCAGCGCCAAGGTGTTTGTGAACTAAAGCACGCTGTTTTTAAGTTTTTAGTACGTAAATATACAGAGCTTTGCAGTCACAATTAAATTTTTTATAATTCACGTTCACAAAGTTTCTATTTCGACACTAAAAACAGTATCGAAATAGATTCATTGTAACACTGTTTTTGGTAACTTTTTGTTTTACACAATTGGTTGCACTGCACTGATTTTCAACGAAAGAGTTCAGGTAGTAAATCAAAAAGTATGTTTCTAAATTATTAACTACATTATCAGCGTTATTGCTAAATTCGGAATATTTCATACAAATTTGACAAACATTCAAATTTAAAATCATTAAAACTGAAAGTGTCAAAAGTGTCAAGATTGCCAACATAAATAAATATTTCGAAAAACTCTCATTTTATATATTTTTTATACTTTTAAAAGTTCATTATAAAAAATAGTATGTAACACTCGAGTTACAATGACGGTTTGTAGTACTCGTTCTTTGCGAAACTCACCGCTTCGCGGTTCGTTTCACAAACTGAACTTGTACTACGAAACCTATGTCATTGTAACACTTGTATTACAATATACTATTGTTATATTTTTTTGCACGTGAAACCTTGTCACAAGTAAACATCAACCTTGTGCATTTTATTATGTAAAAATTCCCGAAGAATAGTACCTAATTATAATTAATAATTTAAATACAGTATTAAAACTGCAGCGTCTACTGTCGTAAATGAGAGGTTAAGTTATAGCCAAAGTAGATCAAACTTTAAATAATATTAGTAAGCAGATAAAGCAGGATATGAAACTATTATCAAAATAATATATTACTAATAGATTTAATTATTTGAGACATATAACAAATAATTTTCTATAATGAAATATCAAATTAAAAAATATTCTTTTACAGGAAATAATTATAAAGCATTAAATGCACCTTGATTATTCTCTCAGTTTTAAATATAAATTATAAATTTGAATGTTTTATTTTTCTTTAACTTATTAGAATGCAAGCTATTTTCAATATCATTAATGGTACTAAAATTAAGGTACGGATACTACTTACTTTTGCTTCCAGACTGCAGTGATCCACATTTTTTTTGATTAACTTTCCATTTGGCAGTCGGAAATTTATAAAATTTACAATCACTTTTTGCAATCGTGTTTTTACAATTTACTACACAGCAACTTCGATGGCTATTTCTACCCATTTTTTTTTAATTATCATAAAATTAATAACCACACATGTATTTTGTAACGTCAAAATTAAAAACACCGTCCTTTATTTCCAAAGTTATCCGCTGCGTGCGCTAGTGTCCACTTCGAATTCCCCTACCATGACTTTGCACGGAGCGAATAGGTACATTTAAAAAAAAATAATAGTCACTGGTCTATGTCGTCACACTATACATTAAGATATTTCATTTACATAATAGACACAGTGATACCATAACAATATATTTGTTACAGGGGTGGGGAGAGAAATTTTTATATACCAGATGTTAAGTTGAAAGAAGACAAATACATCTGTGAAAACCACATTCGAATCAGATCAGTAGTTTTAATGTGATGCGCGCACAAACATACAGACAGACAGACAAAAAAATCTAACCACATTTTTGGGTTCTATATCGATGTAGTAACACACCTCGCTAATTATTTTTTAAATATCTTTAATGTACAGAATTTTCATTAGTACAGATTTATTACAGGTATAGATTATTTTTCACGCCCTCCCATGGTCCCTTGTGGGTGGAATTTCCTAAAATCCGTTCACAATTGACCTCAAAATTATAAAAATAACTATTGTGCAAAGTTAGTAGGACTTATAGATTTTAATTTTTTTCACGTCTCCGCACCCCCCATGTGCGTGGAATTTTGTAAAATCCGTTCACAATTGACCTCAAAATTATAAAAATAACTATTTTGCAAAGTGTCAAACCTGTAGGACTTATAGATTAAAAATTTTATTTTATTTTTTTCACACCCTCTCATCCTCCCTTGTGGGTGGAATTTCCTAAAATACATTCACAACTGAGCTCAAAAATATAAAAATAACTATTTTGTAAAGTTTTAAACCTGTAGGACTCATAAATTTTTATTTTTATTTTTTTTTATTTTTCACGCCCCCGCAACCCCCCTGTGGGTAAAATTTTGTAAAATCCGTTCACAGTTAACCACCAAATTATAAAAATAAGATGATTTCTGTATAGCTTTAACCATTAAGTTTGCACACGCGACGGAAGCTTAAAAAATGGAGTAACTTCTCCCGTTTTTCCAACATTTCCCTTCACTGCTCTGCTCCTATTGATTGTAGCGTGATGACCATGCACAGAAGTATGAAAAATAATTGTACCAAATTTCGTTAAAATCCGTCGAGTAGTTTTTGTTTCTATAGCGGTTATACAGACAGACAGACAGACAAAAATTTTACTGATTGCATTTTTGGAATCAGTATTGATCCCCAATCACCCCCTGATAGTTATTTTGGACATATATTTCATATACAGAATTGACCTCTCTACAGATTTATCTATCTATATATATAAAAGCGAAAGTTCACTCATCACCGTATCTCAGAAACTATAAGACATACAAACTTAAAATTTGGCAGGTAGGTGTCTTATAGGGTCTAGACGTCCGCTAAGAAAGGATTTTACGAAACTCTACCCCAAAGGGGGTAAAACGGGGGTTGGAAGTTTGTATGAAAGTCCTATGTTTTTGAAATAAGGGACTTGAAAATTAAAATGTTTTCTTTAGAGGTTGTAGAGGTGTAAAAGTTTCGTTCCAAATTAGTTAGTAATATTTGTTTTTTTCTTCGTTGATTAAAATTATGTTTATTTCAAAATTTCATGCCAATTAGGTGCTAGCTTAGATTTGTTTATTTTTCATTGATTATACTGACGTTTATATCAAAGTGTCATATCGATTACTTACTTACAGAAGTTTGTATTTTTCGTTAAGTAAAATTACGTTTGTTTGAAAAATGGATGAAATTGTAACAGTCACAGTTAAAGAATTAGCAATCCGATGTAGAGTGAAAGAGATACCTGGCGATGGAGCGTGTTTATTTTCATCTCTAAATATTTCAATGGCTGCTCAAGTAAGAGCTAATATAGTAAGCCACGTGTCCAACGATTGGCAAAGATTTAGGTGTTTTACTATGAACCGATCCGGGACCCCTTACAATACAAAACGCCTTTATGTAGCCGATATGGGTAGGTTGTATACTTATGGCACAACTTGCGAACTGAAAGCTGCTGGAGAAATATTTCCATTTGAATTCCAACTGTTTCAAAGTAGCAGACTTATTGCCAGATTTGGAGAGTCAATACAAGGGATAAAAAGAATGCGTTTTAACGGACATTTCAACGAAGGACATTTTGACGTATTGATTCCTATTAATCTATAAATATAACAGCGAAAGGTCACTCATCACCATATCTCAGAAACTATAAGACCTACAAACTTGGTAGGTAGGTTCATTATAGGATCTAGACGTCCGCTAAGAAAGGATTTTACGAAACTCTACCCCTAAGGGGGTAAAACAGGGGTTGGAAATTTGTATCAAAGTCCTATGTTTTTTGAAGTAAGGGACTAGAAAATTTAAATGTGTGCTCTTTAGGGAATGTGGAGGTGTACTTATATTGTATTTTTAGAAATCAACATCCTTTATAAGGATTGAACAGGGGTCGGATACTTTTTATACAACAATCAACACGCGGGTACATCGATATAGAACCCAAAAATGTGGTTAGATTTTTTATTGTCTGTCTGTCTATATGTTTGTGCGCGCATCACGTAAAACTACTGATTTGCTTCGAATGCGGTTTTCACAGCTGTTTATTGTCTTCTTTCAACTTAACATCTGGTGTACAAAAATTTCTCCCCCCCCCCCTTTTACCAGGACAATAGAGGGGTTTCAGATTTTGTATAAAAGTATCTCATTGATACATTATTTAAAAATACCACTGAAATAATACACAAAATGCATACATACGTGCTATAATTTAGTTTTGATAATCGAAACTAGAAGGCGCTATGATGTTATTAAAACAAATGACTCATAATCGGTGTTGTATGATTTATTATTATCAAAATCTGTTCACTGGTTGCAGCGTGATTGACTGACAAACATTAAATTTAAAAAAAAATTAAAAGTAGCTATATATGCCAGACTTATTTTACTAAGGATATACCTACAGAATGAATAAAATTAAAATTTTATATGTAAAATAGATATTCATTAAATCATTTATGAATATCCCAATTTCACGCGAGCAAAGCCGCGGGTAAAAGCTAGTTATAAGTATAGATATATATAAAGTTTAGGTATTTTGACTGTAGATGTTATAAACGTAGGTAAATCGTAGAGTTGCAGTCAAGATTATAGGCTTGAGAAAAACTTTTTGACTTTGTTGTCAAGCTTTTGAATTTATTCAATTCATTTTCAAGACATCTTTACAAAAAGAAAAAGAAACAACAATTAGTTAATTAAAATTTAGAAAAAATTGTTTAAAACTTACCAGTCGTGAGGTTAATAAAAGAAACTTTAACAAACATTACACTTACAAATAAGTTTAAAACACATTATAAATTTTGAAAATTATGAAAATTATAAATTAATATTCTTAGAAATAAAGCTTTATGGTAATCTTGTTGATTCGGGTCTAGTTCATTTAGAGATAGACAGAAATATGGTCACGCACTGTGCTAATCACGTAAAATTTTACTCCTAGTTGCCAGATTAAAAGTAAAAATATTTTTAATGTTAAAATATTGAAACACTTATGGGGACTTTTACACAATTTATTTACAAAATTGTTAAGATACACAGAACTCTGCTGGATAACGTCTAACTACTTGACAATACAATGAACTCTTGTGAATATTTGAACTTGAACTGACGTTAACAGCCCATACATCCCCTTATATACAACTTTATTTAATCTAGTCAGTGAGTTTAGATCTTTTTAGAATTTTCTAGAAACATTATTTAATCTAGTCAGTGTGTTTAGAAGTTTCTAGAATTTTCTAGAAACATTATTTAATCAAGTGATAACAAATCAATTGTCAATAACAATCTTTCAAATTAAGGTCCCTTCACGGTTATCCCGTTACACTGCCCCCTCCTTAGATTCATTCCTCCTGGAATGTTATTTCCTACATAGGAATCCCGCAAACTCCCTGAGCCAGCCAAACCATCTTCTTGGAGTTGCTGCGCATCTCCACTGTGGTTTCCCTGGTAAGGCGTCAAACGATCATGATGGACCACGACGAGTTTCCCTCTGGAAATTTTCACGATCCAATAAATGACATCGTTAATCTTCTTCTTGATGGTGTAAGGACCTTCCCAGTTCTTCTGTAATTTGGGACAAATACGTCGACGCCGTCGGGGGTTATAGAGCCAGACTAAATCTCCAACTTGGTAACTCTTTTCCATTGTCCGTGTTTCATAGTACCTCTTCATCCGATCACTAGATAATTGTAGTTTTCCACGCACCAGGTTGTGTATATTCTCCATTCGATTCTGAAGGTCGGCGACATATTGGTCACGGGCCATTTCTTCGCCAGGTTTACAACCAAACACCAAGTCACATGGTAGCCTCATTTCTCTACCGAACAGGACCAGGCGTTTGGCCAGTTGATTCGTTGATGGCCGATCGAACTGCCATTAGAAATAGTGGAATATGTCGATCCCAATCCCTCTGAAAATCTGACACCACTTTTGACAGATAGTTGGTTATAGTACGGTTTATTCGTTCCACCATTCCATCAGACTGAGGGTGCATCGCTGTGGTTCTCGTTTTGCGGATGCATAATCTTTGGCAAACTTCTTGAAACAGCTTGCTCTCAAAATTTCTTCCTTGGTCTGAGTGTAATTCTAGTGGTACCCCAAATCGGCTTACGAATTCTTCAACCAATATATCTGCTACAGTGGTGGCTTCCTGATTGGGAACTGCATAGGCTTCAACCCATTTAGTGAAGTAGTCCATGACAACAAAGATGTACTTGTTTCCTTCATCGGTCTGTGGAAGTGGCCCTAATACATCTACTGCGATTCTTTCAAAAGGACTTCCGACCAGATATTGCTGCATTTCCGCTTTCGGTTTTCGGTGCGGACCATTACTGGCAGCACATGTGGTGCATTTACGACACCAATCTTTAACATCATTAGTGCAATTTACCCAGTAAAATCTATCTCGGATCTTTTGCAGCGTTTTCGTGATACCCAGATGTCCTCCAGAACTATCATTATGCATCTGTTTTAAAATTTCTGGTACAGCATTTCTTGGGACCACTATTTGTTTCCTTGTTTCTGTGCCTTCGGAATTTTCTACAAGTCTTTTAACGAGCCCACCGTCCAAAATTAAAGAGTTCCATTGGGACCAGTATGCTTTTAAAGCAGAAGAGGATGATGATATTGTAACCTCTTTTTTCTCTAGATGTTAAAAGGCTCGTTTATCGAGGTTAACCAATGCGAACGGCACTCAGGGGGTAGGAGGAGAGCGAGCGTGGTTTCGAACCAGCTAGATGATATTGTATCGGAAAGATATACGGGAATATATTTACTAGAAAAAAGGAAAGATATAAGAATTTAAAAGGGACTAAAGAGAAAATGAGAGAAATGATGGAAAAAGGGGAAGGTAAATGGGCGCCACTTATTTTTTTATCATAAGGATGGGGAAATATAAGAAACCCAGAAGGAAAAAATATTAAATATAAATGTTGGATAAAATGATGTATCAGATGTTATAGATAAAGTTAAAATAAGAAAGATATAAGGGACGTAAGATAAGATGCAGTAAAATTGAGCAAACCGGTAGATGTTCTGGTTAAAATTTTAAATTAAACACTTTTATTAGAAAAACTAGAAAGAGAAAGTTATACTTACTTTTTGTTCTTACTTATCACAACAGCTCTATATATTTTGATCAAGTCAAAAGCTAAAATTTATGAGTGAAATACGTCTTATTCTTGTTGTTAATGAGATTAGATCAGAATAACTTACACCAGGTCAGAAAATAAAACATATAAATAAACAATAAACAATATTTATTACTGTGTGTAGTAATAAGTCAAAAAGATGAACGAAACAAATAGACATATAAAATATCAACAAATTAGATAAGGTAAAATACAGTAAAACACATTAGTGTTTAATCACATATAGAAACAATATTACACATTCAATAACAGCTAAGTATTTTTATATTGTTATTTCTGTGTACCCATTTAAGCAGAATGTGATGTTAAAAAGAAATTGAAAAGTATAAAACGTTAATAAAAAAATTGTAAATCACTTTTAGCTTAAAAGATGTTTTACTCGAGTAAAAGATTGGGGGTACCATATAATAATTTATAATAAAACAATTAAATTTAGATAAACATTAAGAAACCAAAAATTTACTATAAATGTGTTACAAAAATATTTACTCAGGCTCTTCGCAACGCTTTCACTGATAACTGAAACATGTATGTATGCGACGAACTGTTTCGAAATTTGCACACTTTAGGAGTCTGTCGATAAGGTACCGGGTTTTTTATAAAAACCGGTTTCACTGTGGATTCGATAAGCACTTCTTACGTTAATTACCCACACTTAGATATTATTCAGGTGGGTCACAATTAAGTTTTTGTGCCAAAGAAAAAAATGGTAACCCAACTTTTCTGGTAGTTAAGAGATAGTAATTATATTAAAAGACTTACAGTTTGTTTCCTAGATAGGAGAATTAAATGGGGCCACACCCAATTTATACGGTACAGTAGAATCTGGTGATTCTTCGATACTACTAGACAGCTTTTTCATCAGGGAGGTTCTACACTCACTCACTGATTTTAACTTAATTAGAAACACTAAAAAGCAAGTAATTATTTGCAAATCTAAGGGAAATTTGCCGGTATTTGAATCTAGGGGTTATACGAAAATGACTTGCAAGCACAAGGACCCACGCTAGACTGAATTGTAAATCCCGGTAAAAATTAAGCCGCGTCGCTTCATACCACCCCTCTTGCGCCACATGATCTTATTCAACCGATTTGATTGGTCAGTCTAAAAAAATCGATAGTTTTGACGGTTAAAGTCCACTAACGTCGAGAATTTTCTAGAAGGTAATATGATCAGGGTTGGCTTAAGTAAGAAAATATAATAAAAAAATAAAAATTTTGCATAGTGTTTTTTGGACATGCTACACAGCCCCTTCCGAAGAGAAAAAACTGGGTAGAAAACAGTTTTTAAAGAAAGATAAGCTATGGTTGGAACAACAGTAGTGTGTCTAAAAAACTGAAGCTGATAAAGGTAGTGAACATCAAGATGTAGAAAAGCGATCTTAACGAGAACGACAACTATCTAGGTAGAATTGGGGTATTAGTGTCGGTTATTGAATGCGATATAATATTCACACTATTCTTTAGTGCATTAATATACGAGTGAAACTACACGAGAGTTTGAAGAACCACAAGGTAGGTAAAATGTATCAGATCTGTAGATCTTCGATACTAAGTGACCAGATTTTTATAAACGGTACCGGCCAACCGGAAGATCACAAAGTGATCGGGAACAGGTCTACTCCGAAGTTTCTGCACGGAAACAAAAAAAGTGTACAGCTCGGCCTAGACGGGCAGCACTAAGTGGTATCTTTAATGCAAATCGACAAAAAAAGTATTTATATTGCCCTTGACATAAGATGTCAGGACACACGCTACATTCACACACACAAGGAAGAAGGTAAAGAATGCTATGTTCCCATAAGTAAAATTTCCCATAGGAGGCACAACGCGTATTTCCCTTTTTAGGAACTCCTATAAAGAAAAAAGCTGAATTTAAACCAAATTGTTAATAATAATTTTGAAAAGGAGGAAAGAAACACGGACGATAGTTATAATTAGGAATCTAATAAGCCTACCGGCTCCATTAGATCCGACAGTCAAGGTAAGTACGTGATACGTTAACATCTGAAAAGATGTTTGGAAAAGTTCCGTCCTGCTTGGTTGATATTAAGGATATCACCAAATATGCAGTAAGGAAGAGAAGAAAACAGTAATTACTTAAAATATAGTTCTCATTAAGAACATTAAATAAAAAAACTTAAGGTTATAGTTTACACTAAGACATTAACAGGAATCTAACAAATCTTAAAAACAAATTATCCTAACAGTCTTCAATCCTAGCTAGAAAAAAAATAGAGTTAGTAATAGAGGAAAAGAAAGAGAGGAGAAAGAAATTTTATCTGTCTTCCTTACAATCTCAACAGACCCACTACCGGAAAGAATTCCCTACGGCTTTCCTAGGCTTATCTCTCGTGACAAATTGCAAGGTCAAAATAAAATTCCAGAAGAAGTAGTTAAGATTGAATTTTGTTAGTCAAAAAAAGTAAAGTGATTCCAATAGTAGTCATGTGGCGGATCAAAGTTCTTTAAACCATGAAATGTAAAGGTATAACATTGTATGAAAGAACAAAAAACTAAAAAAATTTCAAAAAAAATTCAAAAAAAATTTTCCAAAAAAATTTTCCAAAAAAATTTTATGTGTCTTCCACCAATGTACGATAACCGTTTTATATCCATATCAAAGATAACAAGTAGTTTATGGATGATGAACGAGAAATAAAGTAATAAAAAAATGTTTTCTAAACATAAAACAGTAATAGATATTACTGAACGATACGATAATTAATTCACAAGTGCAGACGCACTTATACGGTAGGTTAACGGTAGATAAAGGAAAAACTATTTTTTCCTTCAAGAAAAAAAATACAAGTGTTAAAACACTCATAAGGTAGGTAAACGGTAGTTACGAGAAACATATTTTCTCCTTCGGTACGATGAAAACAAGTGTTATTACACTTATTAGGTAAATGGACGGTAAATGAGGGAAAGTAAATTCTACTTTCGAGACGATAGAGATAAGTGTTAAGGTACTTATTAGGTAGGTAAACGGTAGGTAAGAGAAAAGTATTTTCCCTTTCGAGATGAAATGTTCAAGTGGTAATACACTCAAACAATAGATAAACGATAAGTATAAGTCTGAATACACTTAAACGAAAAATAAAAGGTGGACATAGAGAAACACATAGCTAAGGAAGTTAACAAGACATAAGGAAATTGAACAAAAGAGAATAGGAAAATGAAGAATTTTTTCCTTTAGATAAAATACGGTAGAGAATAGGAAAATGAAGAATATTTTCCTCTAGATAAAATACGGTAGAGAATAGGAAAATGAAGAATATTTTCCTTTAGATAAAATACGAAAAAAAAGTAGAAAAATAAAATAGATTTTCCTATAGATAAAATACAGGAAAAGTAGAAAAATGGATATTATTTTCCTGTAGAAAAAATACGATAGAGAGTGGAAAATTAAGAAAATTTTCCTTCAGATAAAATACGAAAAAATTATAGAAAAATAAAAATTATTTTTCCTTTAGGTAAAATACGATATGGAGTAGAAAAATAAAAAATTTCCCTTAGATAAAATAAAAAAATATAGAAAAATAAAAATTATTTTTCCTTTAGGTAAAATACGATATGGAGTAGAAAAATAAAAAAATTTCCTTTAGAAAAATTACGAAACCATTGATAAAGGAATGAAGAAGAAAATGATCGAAAGAAAAGATATGCCGACATAAGTAGTTCCATGTTAAAGCCAGTCTTTTAATTTATGTTTGTTAACGATACGAAAAAGATAGACGAAAAAAATATTTACTGATGTTACTGTACCATTTGTTTCTGTAGTTAACATTCTTTTGAGGACTTTCTTTTATCCTCTATTTTCCTGGTGGTGGCTGTTCTTCTGATCTTAGGTACTTAAATAATTTCAACCGCAGTTAAGAAATTTACTTCAAAATTGGCCATTGTGATAAGAAAAAGTAACGGAAATTGTCGATATTAAAAGTGTGTAGTTTTATTGTCGGAAAAATAGGGATTTTATCATCGGGCCCCACGTCGTGGGCGTCATTAAAGTGTAACCTCTTTTTTCTCTAGATGTTAAAAGGCTCGTTTATCGAGGTTAACCAATGCGAACGGCACTCAGGGGGTAGGAGGAGAGCGAGCGTGGATTCGAACGAGCTAGATGATATTGTATTGGAAAGATATACGGGAATATATTTACTAGAAACAAGGAAAGATATAAGAATTTAAAAGGGACTAAAGAGAAAATGAGAGAAATGATGGAAAAAGGGGAAGGTAAATGGGCGCCACTTATTTTTTTATCATAAGGATGGGGAAATATAAGAAACCCAGAAGGAAAAAATATTAAATATAGATGTTGGATAAAATGATGTATCAGATGTTATAGATAAAGTTAAAATAAGAAAGATATAAGGGACGTAAGATAAGATGCAGTAAAATTGAGCAAACCGGTAGATGTTCTGGTTAAAATTTTAAATTAAACACTTTTATTAGAAAAACTAGAAAGAGAAAGTTATACTTACTTTTTGTTCTTACTTATCACAACAGCTCTATATATTTTGATCAAGTCAAAAGCTAAATTTTATGAGTGAAATACGTCTTATTCTTGTTGTTAATGAGATTAGATCAGAATAACTTACACCAGGTCAGAAAATAAAACATATAAATAAACAATAAACAATATTTATTACTGTGTGTAGTAATAAGTCAAACAGATGAACGAAACAAATAGACATATAAAATATCAACAAATTAGATAAGGTAAAATACAGTAAAACACATTAGTGTTTAATCACATATAGAAATAATATTACACATTCAATAACAGCTAAGTATTTTTATATTGTTATTTCTGTGTACCCATTTAAGCAGAATGTGATGTTAAAAAGAAATTAAAAAGTATCAAACGTTAATAAAAAAATTGTAAATCACTTTTAGCTTAAAAGATGTTTTACTCGAGTAAAAGATTGGGGGTACCATATAATAATTTATAATAAAACAATTAAATTTAGATAAACATTAAGAAACCAAAAATTTACTATAAATGTGTTACAAAAATATTTACTCAGGCTCTGCGCAACGCTTTCACTGATAACTGAAACATGTATGTATGCGACAAACTGTTTCGAAATTTGCACACTTTAGGAGTCTGTCGATAAGGTACCGGGTTTTTTATAAAAACCGGTTTCACTGTGGATTCGATGAGCACTTCTTACGTTTATTACCCACACTTAGATATTATTCAGGTGGGTCACAATTAAGTTTTTGTGCCAAAGAAAAAAATGGTAACCCAACTTTTCTGGTAGTTAAGAGATAGTAATTATATTAAAAGACTTACAGTTTGTTTCCTAGATAGGAGAATTAAATGAGGCCACACCCAATTTATACGGTACAGTAGAATCTGGTGATTCTTCGATACTACTAGACAGCTTTTTCATCAGGGAGGTTCTACACTCACTCACTGACTTTAACTTAATTAGAAACACTAAAAAGCAAGTAATTATTTGCAAATCTAAGGGAAATTTGCCGGTATTTGAGTCTAGGGGTTATACGAAAATGACTTGCAAGCACAAGGACCCACGCTAGACTGAATTGTAAATCCCGGTAAAAATTAAGCCGCGTCGCTTCAAACCACCCCTCTTGCGCCACATGATCTTATTCAACCGATTTGATTGGTCAGTCTAAAAAAATCGATAGTTTTGACGGTTAAAGTCCACTAACTCCGAGAATTTTCTAGAAGGTAATATGATCAGGGTCGGCTTAAGTAAGAAAATATAATAAAAAAATAAAAATTTTGCATAGTGTTTTTTGGACATGCTACAATATCTCTCTCCACAACGGACGACGGTCCATTCTCTTCCACTCCCGAATCTTTCTCAGAACGGGATCGTTTTCTTGTTGCTCCTCCAGCATAGAGCTCTCGTCTTCTGGCACAACCTTAACTAAGGCAAGTTTTTCCTCGTTCGGCTCCACTCGGGTACAATAGGGGCATGTATTTCTTATGTGGCCTAGTTCTTCGCAGTTCCAGCACCTCACTGGGCGCCTTCTTTTTGAAGAAAACTTCATTAACCTCTCTACCACCGCTTGGACTTCGCTGACGGCATAAACGGCATGGTCGAAGTTACCAGTGTCTTCCATTAGTCGAGCAGCTGCATGTGAGGCCTCCGTCGCTGTATCGAACTCCAGGGCAATGGTCAATGCGTTTACAAGAGATCTTGGCCTCGCCAACCTTACAGCCCGTTGCAACTCGGCGTCTTGAAGACCATCGGTAAAGGTTTGGATCGCCAGGCACTCCAGAAAATCTTCCGCTGCATTTGGATACGCAAACCGTACCATTTTTTCCACTTCAGCTTTAAACTCCTGGATAGTTTCTCCATTTTTCTGCTTCCGGCTTTTCAACTGCACTCGGTATACCGGTTCTAGATGACTTTGACCATAACGCATCTCTAGACGATTCACCAATAGCTCAAAATTGTCAACCTCATCCGGTGTCAATACATGCAGGACGTCAAAAGCCTCGCCTCGCAGAGCGATGGTTAGGAACAATGCCTTCTCCTGGGGTGACCATCCATTCGCTCTGGCCACTGCGTCAAATTGTTTCAGGTAATTTGACCAGGAAGTCTTCCCGTCGAAGGTCGGGGGTTTTATCGTCATTTGTACCTGGGCCGCCTCTCCGTTTCCTCGTCGTTCGACGTCTACGTGGCCGGTTTCCCTCCTTTCTGCATTTCCGTCGCCGTGGTGGATGATTTGGTTTCGGCGACAAGCTTCCAGTTCTTGTTGAAGCTTCCTTATTTCGGACTGCATTTGCCTGTTGATCTCGTCTCGCAAGTTGGCAACTTGCTGATTTTGCTCGTCTCGCATGTTGGTCACTTGCTGATTTATGTTGTCCACTTGCTGATTCAAGTTGTCTACTTGCTGATTCAAGTTGGCCACTTGCTGATTTTGCTTGTCACGAAGATGTGATATTTGCTGGGAGAAGGAACTGGATAACTCTTCTGGTAGGGTAGACATCCGTTGTGATAGCTGGGACACCTCTTCGCGCTGGCTTCTTATCTGACTGGATAGCTCCTCTTGTTGGTTCGTCATTTGGTGTGACAGCTGGGACATATCTTCACGCTGGCTTTTCATCTGACTGGATAGCTCCTCTTGCTGGCTCTTCATCTGACTGGATAGCTCCTCTTGCTGGCTCGTCATTCGTCCTGATAGCTCCTCTTGCAGCCGGGAAAGTTGTTGAGCTTGTTCTTTTTGCAGCCGGGAAAGTTGTTGATTTAGTTCAGAATTTGCTTTTTGAACTGGGTCTTCGAACTCCACAGTGTCAGGGTCCAAATTATTATTTAGGTAGTATTCACGGATTTGCTCCCAGTACTTTCCAACTCTAATTCTTCAAGCTCTCTTCTGAGCTCAGCCACCAATAGTTTATTTATCTTTTTTCCAGGCATTCTTATATCTTTACCCCAAACCTAACACCAATTTGAAACACATGGAGACTTTTACACAATTTATTTACAAAATTGTTAAGATACACAGAACTCTGCTGGATAACGTCTAACTACTTGACAATACAATGAACTCTTGTGAATATTTGAACTTGAACTGACGTTAACAGCCCATACATCCCCTTATATACAACTTTATTTAATCTAGTCAGTGTGTTTAGATCTATCTGGAATTTTCTAGAAACATAATTTAATCTAGTCAATGTGTTAAGAAGTTTCTAGAATTTTCTAGAAACAGTATTTAATCAAGTGATAACAAAGCAAGCTGACGTGGAACTCACACATAGAAAGCAGAGTTAAAAAAGCATTTATATCTTATGAGCAATGCCGCCGAACCATAGGACAGACCTGGAAATTATCCCCCAAGGTCACCATGTGGATCTACACGGCAATCATAAGACCTATGCTAACATATGGTGCTGTCGTGTGGTGGCCTAAAGTGAAACAAACGACAGCTATCAAAAAATTAAACCAAATTCAAAGATCAGCATGCCTTCTCGTAACAGGAGCCATGCGAAGCACACCGACCAGCGCAATGGAAGTCATACTTGGTCTCACCCCCCTTGATATATTTGTTAAGGAGGTCGCATTGATGACCATGGTACGCTTTCGCACGGTTGGTATCGAACCCACTGTAGGGACTGGCACCTATAGGGATAGTCTGTGGAGGAAATCGATAAAAGTGATACCACTCTTACAGGCAGTCACGGATGCCGTCGCACCAAGATTTGTCTTTGACAAACCCTACAAAATATTAACAAACAAGACAGCAGACCCCAACGTAGTGAACGCTCTGAGCGTATATACGGATGGATCAAAAACAAAGCAAGGTGTGGGATGTGGAATTTACTCTAGATCCTTAAGCCTAAAAACAAAATGGGCTATGGATGGCTTGTCAAGTGTGGTTCAATCAGAACTCACAGGCATAACCATAGCTGCAAAAGAATTAATCAATAGGAACATCACAGGCAGGAATATAAATATATATACAGACTGCCGACAAGCACTACTGACCTTGAATAGACCACGTTTTACTTCAAGTTTAGTACTAGAATGCCACCAATCTCTAACTGAGGCCAGCCAGAATAACGTGGTCACTCTCAGCTGGATCAAAGGACATGGGAACTCTAAAGGCAACCGCATTGCAAACAATTTAGCAAAGAGGGCTGCGAGCTACAGATATGTTAGCCCTCGCCCGTCTACCAAGCTAACATTGTCCGCAGTCGTAGACCTTATTAAACAGCACTCTTACCAAAAATTTATACAGTGCTGGGATGAAACTACGAACTGTAAACTGGCCAGAGAGTTATTACCTCATTCTGGCGAGGAAACAGCAAAAAAATTTAAGGCATTGACCAGACAAAATCTCCGAACAGCTGTGGGAATCCTGACAGGTCACTGCCAATTGCGACAACATCTCTTTAGGATGAAACTAACAGAATCGCCGCTATGCAGAGGCTGCGAACAAGAAGAGGAAATAGTAGAACACATTATGTATGACTGCTCTGCTTTTTCTGAAATCAGAAGATCCGTGTTGGGCGAGTATTGGCTTACACCAGCCGATCTCAGGGAGATCCCCCTTTGGGAGCCTCATCACCTATTTTAAATCAATAGGCCTGGTGACATCCTGAGGTGAGGATATCCCTACACACGGGAGGATGCACAATGGGTCATATGTGGCCTCAGTGCTGGCTGAGGACTAGCTCGCCCCTCCCAAATTTCCAGATCCAGATTCCAAGTGATAATTGTCAATAACAATCTTTCAAATTAAGGTCCCTTCACGGATATCCCGTTACAATATATATATATATATTTCTTCCAAAAAAAAAAGAGTTTAAAAAAATTACAGGAAACAATGTCGGCTGTAAACTCATTAACCCAAAAGAGTCAAACCGGTTATTGTCTCAAATAATATCTTATAAACTACCAAAGAGACTCACTTTTGGTCCCTCCATAAGAAATTTGTGCACATAATATGATGTAAATAAAACATTTGATGTATTAAACTGGGAAAGGAGTTTCACTATGCTTGAATCCACGCGTTTTCGATATTTTATGCGTGAACATCACGGTTCTTGATGGACAATAACCAGATGCTCATACATTTCCCAAAAATTGCGTTATGCTGCCATAATCTCTCTATCCATCTGAAACGACTATAATAGGTCTTCGCCTGATATATACACAATAAAAACCTGTAACTTTCAACTTACTTGCAATTTCATATATTACTTTAATTTTAAATTTGTTTTAAACTGTTTTAATCAAACCACTATAAAGAATATTACTACTTTAATAAATATTACCAGTGTTCAGTGTCTAAATAGAAATACCAATACCTACAATAATATATTAAAAAATAAATCTGGTAGTGTACGACTATATTTCCGCCTCCCTCTAAACTAACTAGGCTCCATTTAGCAAGATTACCAGCTTTATTATAAAGGGTTACGAACCGACCGGTAAGATCAATGAGATGCATGTACTAGTGATGTTCCGGATATCCGTATCCGCGGATATCCGAGGCAAAAAAGATCCGTATTCGTATTCGTATCCATCACTATTCAATTCATAGGATTATAAGCTATATATAGGTGCTATAGTAGTATTAAAAACGAATTTAATTCAATTTAGAGTTTAGTTTTTTTTTTTTTTTATTAAATTGTCTGTTATGATGAGGAACATACACAATTCCTGCTGCACTAAAAAATGCTCGATCGGAACCTTTGTTGCAACTAATAATAAATATTTGCGAGCAATATGAATGATACCTCCAAACTTTTTACTATTAATCTGCCGATACTTTAACTGGTTTCTAGGTAATCTTTTTTCAGACATTTAATAGTTGAGCCAATGAACTTTTCATCATTGCTATCATCTAGGTACTGTCTGTACTAGGATATATGCTTTCGTTTGTTATATTACATAACAAATGATACAATGATCTTTTTTTTAAGAATAATGTAAGTGGACAATAAACACTATTAAACTTGCTAGAGCAAAACCCTTAGACTCCCTTACATTTTCTAGAATGAAATTAAACAAAATTTTTTAATATAATTTCCAAACTTACTCTTACTCTGTTGCAATGCTGTTTATTCATTTTATGTTTGTTTAGGTGTTATAAGAAAAAAAGAAATTACAAAAAATATCGAATTGAAAGTAAATTAAATTAAAATTTGAAATTTACTAAACATGTACTTAAAAAAAAGCTAATAAAAAATTTGGTATTTAGGTTCTCGATTTTAAAATAGATGACCAGCCGCGACATTAAAAGAATAGATTATTATTTAGTAGGTTCTTGTGAAATATTTTTCTAAAATCGCTATAACCAGCTTTTGATGAGTGATTGGTGAGTAAGGTTTTTTAAATATCGCTTTGCTAATCCTACTTAATTAAGTAGAATTCATATCTGGCAAGTTTACTTGCAAATCTAGTCTTTGCCCAGTTGTTCGTGTCTTAAGGTTTAATCGGAATATGTAACTTCTAATATTAATTTACTATTAGGTTATATTGTAATATTGTTAAATGATTATTTGTTTGGGCTAGTCTTGTTTGTGTAGCGAATAAATAATAGGTCTGATGATATTTCATATCAAGAATATGATATTTAATGGCTACTTCTATTTAAATCAGGAATATCTTGCAACGATCTCTGAATCAATAAATTCAATTTTTCTATTCTAAAATCCGTCTGTTTTCTGAAATATTATTATTATTATTATTATTGAGCGAGAGGATATCATCCATTACTCAAATGTGGTCAAATGGTAATACCAAAGAAAACACAAAGTCTCGTACCACACAAATTGTTTTATTGTATTGGATTTGAATACAATAAAACAATTTGTGTGTTACGAGACTTTGTGTTTTCTTTGGTATTATTATTATTATTATTATTATTATTATTATTATTATTATTATTATTAATATTACTATTTTAGCAAAGTCGCTTTATTTTTTTAGTGTTTTCATCATTTAATAATTTAGTTTTAATGTTAATTGTTATATTTATATAATTCAATATGATTAGTATCATTTATACAATTTTTAGATTTATTATATTTTATACTTAACATCATCAAATAAGCTATCTATCTATTTCATTGCCGTACATAATACCCATTCCAAAAATATCTCACTTCCTGTATGAAAAGGAAAAACTTCTCTAACAGGATTTACCCGCGTTCTTCTATACATACCCTTATACGTAAACGTTTTTACCCGGGGTTAAAAGATAATTTATGTGTTCTTTGATTGTGTTGTCCAAAGTGGCGAGATATCCTTAAATGTCATCTATATCTTAAATGGGTAGCAGCAAATTTTTGACGAAATTTACTTTTTAAAATCAACCTTCCATAAGTTTGTCTAATTGTATTTTGACGGTTGGAACAGTTATGTATGTTATGTTGGGGTTGCGCGAAAAACATTTCCTAAATAGCGATCCTCTCTTGGATATGCTGCTCCGAAGGTACACATGATGTTGTATTGTATTCATATTATTAGTCTCTTGAAACAATAATATTATTTTAATTACAGGTAATGTAGTAGGTAGTTTAATCAAAATTGATAATTTTAACCTAGCAAAAGACTAATTGACCGTTTGATGAATAAAAATCAATCCGGTTGTTTTTAAATTTAAAACTAACTAAAAAATATTAACAAATGCTGTACTTTAATAGATGATACACTTTTGCTTAATTTTGCAATTTTATTAAATGTTGTGGTAAAATAGATGAAACCTTTTTACTCAAATTTGAATTATTACAAAAAAACGTCAATTTTTTAGTGATCATTTCATATAAAAAATTTTTGATAAAATTTGTATTACGTGCTACAAGGAGAGTATGAGAATTTTTCGGTGTGTATATTACGTATTATCTAACAATACATGAACAGGAAGAGATATGAAGCAACATGTACTTTGGAAGTCAGGCAATATCTAATAAATACTTTTAAAGTATAATTAAGATATAAGATATATTAGATATTTTTGTATTGTCTAAATCGCTTGAATTAACGCTGATAGATTAATTTGTTCAGAATACATAAAAAAGAACCAACAAATGTCTAACATTTAAAACGAATTATAACCGAAAACCTTTAAAGTTTAACTTCCAACAAGACGGCTAATTTAATTGCTTAGAGTATTTTATAATACAACAGACAGCTGTATTGGAAAAGTGTGGAATTCTAGTGTACACTTTATACAAACAAAACAAAAAATAATTTATAGATGAACAATTTCAGGATAGATTTATCTAACCTGTTTTAAAGCCAAAAAGTAGTAGGTCACAAAGACATACGGTACCTCAGGATCCTCAGGTCGTAAAAGGAGAGCGAGTAGCAAATTTGAAATTTTTGAACATATCAAAATCAAGTTTACCTAAAAGATATAATTTAATAAAATAGAAAAAAAGTATTTTAATACACCGCGCCACCTTATTTGCAGGAAAACAATTTAAAAAAGTTTAACAAAATTTTTAAAATATATCTCCTTTTCTGCAATGATACCCTCGCACTTACCTTTTATCAAAGTAATCAAAATAGTTATTTATACAACTAGTGCGTAAAGTGACCTTTTTTGACGAATGTGAATGTTGTCGCATGAGCCGCAGGCGAATGCGACAATCACATGAGTCAAAAAAGGAACATTTAAGCACGAGTTGCATACAATATTTTTTTTACAACCGAATTTCTTTACAAGAAATACAAGTATAGGCCTGATTTTTTTTTACGCTTTACTGCGAAAAAAAGTATTATATTTAAAACATTATTTTAGATAACAAAATATTTATTTTCTAAATTAATCTTACCTTATAATACCGGTACGTTGAAACGCGAAATGCTTGAATTATAAATTAATTGAAATGTCAATCAGTCATTTAAATAAAAATACTTACCCTTATTCATGAACTGATATTTCTGTCATATTAAAAATCAAATTAAAAATTACTGAATATAATATCTAGTTTTGTATGTATTAAACTGCAATAATTTAACAATTAAATATATTTTCACAAATTTACACAATTAAATAATAAAAAAAAGTTTCCTTACCCGGAATTGAACCCGAGTCATCTGGGTAGAAAGTATATACCTTACAATCTCGGCCACTAACACACATAAAAGTATTTGCATATTCTTATACAAAAAGTTAAACTTTACGAACCTTAAACCGTGCGTAAAGGTAATACTTTACGCACGGTTGTAGAAAAAGAGATATTTTTATTTCTGTCAACCGCTTTCAGCAAGACTTGCTATTTTAAATAAAAAACTATATGTTAATGACAAAAATACATAGGAAAAATCGACATAAGTAGAATCAAAACAGTGTGAGGAACGAATTTGGTGGCTGTTACTGCGGCATATAAAATAAGAAGGTGAATGTCGTGAAGAGACAAACGATTAAAACAATATTAGGTTCTGGCTTTATAAAAACGAAAGACTATCGTTAAAATCATAAAATAAATAATAAAAAAATGTAATATTAACTATATTGATTCAGTGGTTTCGATTTGCTAAATAAACTAATAAACTAGAGGTGACCAATATTTTAACAAAATTTTATATTATAGTTTATATGTAACGAATCATAATAAATGATTACAAACAACAAAATATGGTTAAGGATACAGCAATACTTTTTACAGAAATAACTTTTAATGTTTTTTAAAAATGTCTTAGATCCTAAAGTTTAAACAATTACTATAATGAATAATAAAAGATATACTTTTTAAAAAACCTTTAACTTGGTTGTAAAATACATCAAAAAATTACTCTGGTACCATCGTAGTGTAAACATTCCAGAGAAAACACTTTAGTATATATGTTATGTATTGAACCAGGAATATAGTAAATGGGTACTTACCTTAGTACTTAGTACTTAGTGAAGACCAAAACTCACTTACTGGAGTGACTTTATAAATACGAAATCCTACTTGTAATTTACTATAAAAGACATTTACTTTAAATAAATTTTTCTGTTATTATATACAGTAACTATCACTTATTTTATAAATTTCTATTTTAAATTCACAATCAACAGTCTTTTTACCGGTCGTTACCCCACTTCCATAGAAATAAACAACTAAAATTTTTACAATTTACTCTGATCTACTGTTTGTTTTCGCATAATACACCATATGGTATTAATCATAACATCGGTTAGTGTGAATGATTAATTCTCTTAATTAAACAATGCTGTAGACATTTTTGACGTATAAATAATCCGGACATTTATAATATTATTCAAACAAAAAAGCGTTTGAAATGTTTACCAGGATTTTAGCAATAAAAAAATGTAAACGAGTACTTAGTTTTTAAGTGGAAAGTTGCATTTATAATCGGTATTTTTAGGTGCTGTTCTAGGTTTTGTTGTTCTATATATAAAGAAACAAATGCTGAAGCAATTAAATTATTTAAAAATGGTGTGTTTATTAGAACGTACTTATGTAGAGGTCGGTTAAAAAGTTCTAAGAGCATGAAGGAAATGAAATGAAGGAATGAGTATTTTTTTCATGAATTTTTTCAGTAATTTTATTTTGTCTCTGTAATGATTTTCTAAAAGCTCTGCAAAATATTGTTTCACGGCTTGAATAGCTTTTTCATTTGACGAAAAACGGTTTCCACGTAGGAATTGTTTCAAGTTTTAAAAAAAGTAAATGTCAAATGTAGCCAAAACTGCTAAATGCGGTAGGTGTTCGAGCAAATCGTACTTAAATTCGTTCAATTTAGCCATCGTCAACAAACTTGTATAAACACGTGCATTTTCTGGATACAAATTGATTGTTTTCTATTGTAAACTGGCTCTTTTTTCACGTTTTTTTTTCCAACCGGTCCTAAAGGTTACAATATCTGTTGCACTTTTTTCAAGATAATCAATCAACAAAACCTTTTTTGCATCTCAAAAAACTCATGCTATAAGTAACCTTTTTTGTCGAATATCTGTTTGGAGCTGAAGAACCATCCTCAGTCTACTGTAAACGTCTTAATTCGGCTTAGAATCATCATGGTCACATCATAAGTAATAAAACTACGCACGACGGTTAATTCTGCATAAAACGGTCCAAGTTATGCTGAAAAAATTGTTTTCGGTTTAATTTTTGTTAAATTGTTAACGAATGCGGCACTAACTTTCCGAACAGCTTTTCCATTTGTTATTCTTCCTGTAAAACATGGACTACTCGTTCACCTGAGATGCCCATGGTATCAGCAATTTTACACGAAGTCAAGCTTGGATCATGACAAACAATACTATAGACTTGCTCTATGATTTCTGGTGTTGTTGCACTTTTTGGATGTCCACTACGTGGTTCATCTTCAACGCTTTACAACTTCGTTTAAAATCCATCAATGCACAGTTAAAAGTGAAGAAGTAAATTCCTTTAATAGCATATTTGAATAAATTTATGTTGCTGATAAACCTTCTAGAACAATATTAGTACTGAATTACGAGAAGTAATTATACTGCAAAAAAAATATTTCAAGAAAAACATAACATTAAAACCCAGAAAACATATTTAATTTTTCTTCTGGATTTTGTATTTTCTTAAGAATATTTGATATTTAAATTTAGAATTATTACATAGGTATGGTTAATTAATATCTACTTTTGCACATTTTACGTTATATGCAGATAACACATCCCAAACAGCACAAAGGCATCTCTTAGATGTCAAAACAACGTCTGACATGGATGTTTAAGACAACTTTTGGATGTCCTATGACGCCTGCCAGACATTTTAAAGACGTCTGAAAGACGTCGAATGTTAAAAAAGGTAACGTCTAAAAGACGCCTTTTTCAGACCTCGTCAAGATATCTTTTTCGGACCTCTTTAAGACGTACATTTATTATTTTGAAATTTTATAAATTTAAAAAAAGATCTTGCGCAAACTAAACTTTATTAAATTATAAAAAAAAATAAACTTAAAATAATAACAATATCATTATAACGTTTTATTTAGCCGTCCCTTGCCATTCCTCTGTCCGAAGCTCTTCTTAGCCAGGTTTGTATAGATGTTTCAATTATTTTTATATTGTCGAAACCTGCTAACTCAGCTGAACCTGTCCAACAAAACTAGATTAAATATACATTCTATTAAATCGCTTAAAATGTAATGCAAAATTTCTGAAAATTATTAAAATATTTTTTTTTTTTTTGTTATTTTTATCTTCCATTGCTTTCTTCCTCCAAAATTCATGTTTTAACTGATTATGCATACTCCCGTTCGTTAATTATTTTGAAAGCTATTATTTAAAAGTTAAAATAAAAAATTTTATACTTTATAATAACCCTTGCTTGGTTGGTATCCTTAAATGGACGATTATTTTTCCTTCCTAACCAACTATATTTTAGTGCCTGCTTGTTTGTTAATGAAGAACTTTCATTGGATATATTTTCATGTTCACTATCAAAATGTGATGATACACCCAGGTTCATTAGAACCTATTACTATTTCATTGCATTGTTTTGCAGATTTAGAAGGAGTTTCAGTATCATCATCACTATCACTAATAAAATCATCTTTATTTTTATCAATGGCCCTTTTAGCTCTCATATAATATTTTGATAGATTGCGTTTCATACCTTAAATTAAAAATCCACTAATTTAAAATTTAGAAATAATCATATTAAAAAAAACAACTTACCTATATCTTTAAAAATATGTAAATTTGGTAACAAACTTTGTTAATTATTGTTAACAGCTACTGTACCTATTGTCTTTGTTAAAAACGAAATCAATAGTATATAAATCAGTTAATAATAATAAAACCACACCACAATACTAAATTCAAACAAAGCAAATCAAAACCACCTTGGCACGGACACATTGAAAAGTAAAGTAAGGTTATGTTTTACTTTTACGGTATGAACCGAACAAAGGCACGCGGCACGTGACAGCTTGGTTTGGCTTGGTTGGTAAGCGCGCGCGCAAGCTGATTCGGAGTTAGCCGGGTACCTTCGGTATAGATATTGGACGAAGTACAAGTTTACCACAGGTAC
Organism: Altica lythri; assembly: GCA_964028335.1. NCBI lineage: Eukaryota > Metazoa > Arthropoda > Insecta > Coleoptera > Chrysomelidae > Altica > Altica lythri. Next base: position 32,369,977 of record OZ034804.1, on the reverse strand, counting down.
TTAACTCATAAATTGTTGAAGTAGCACAGTGGAAACAGTATCTGCCTTTGATACAGGAGGCCCGGGTTCAAACAGGCTCTCGGAGTGATTCTTTTTAAAAATTTAAACTTTTTGTATTTTATAGTTATTTTTTATATTTTTAAAATTTCACGCCCCTTTAAAAAATTTATTTGTTTATATTAATAGGTATATGTTATTCGAATAAAATAAATTTCAAATTAATATAAATAATTATTTATGTATCTATTTAAAAAAATTAATTAAATTTGCATAATTAATTTGTTTCGTATCGCTAAATTTTAAATTGATATTAAAAATAATAATAAAATTATCATAAGAGTAAGGTCCAATAAAGATTAAAAAAATACATCTTAAAGATATCTTTGTGTAACGTCTAAGAGACGTCTGTATTAGACGTCTTTATTATATCTTTTATAAGTCTTTAGGCGTCAAGACTTAAAACTGACCTAAATTGGATGTCTTTAAGGCATCTTGTGCTGTCTGGGATATACTATAGGTTAAGAGAAATCTAATACTGTCCTGGAGAACAGATGTAATGGTGTCTTATCTGATCACTTATTTTGGTTCTGCAAAAACTCCTTTCACTTTAATGCAGAAAAGACCCAGATAACAAATATTAACTTAAATCTAAATCACCAATATTTAAAGAAAGTTTCGGATGTCAAATTTTTGGGTTTGTACATTGATAAATGTCCAACCTGGAAAAGTAATTGTTAAATGATTGTCGGTAAATTGAATAGTTTTAGCTATATATTTCGAAACCTACGCTCTGTACAGAAAAAAAATTAATTATGTTTTATTGCGCACTAGTTGAATCATTTAAGATACGGCATATATTTTTGGGAATGTCTTCAGGCTTTAATGACTTTTTATTAAACAAAAGAAATTGATCCGTTGTATTGCTGGTGTGTCTCATATTACAAGTTATTGGTCAGCAATTTTTTAATAAATTCAAAAGAGCTCTGAGGAAATATTTTATTAATTAATTAGGTTAGTTTTAAGTTTTCCTTTGTATTCCTTTACATGACATGACATATTCTATACGAACTCTGTCAAAAGAAAATAAAAATATTTAATTATAATTATTATTATTATTATTATTATCATTAATAGATTCAAAAGATAAGCAACTCTATTTTTTACAAAAAGCGTTTGGAATGCTAATTAAGACTACCTAAGAAATACTTTTCTGATTATTAAAATCTTATGTTGTTACTCAAAATAAGCATAAATTGAAAAATTCAACACCCTATATTTATTTAGCAATTAATTAGTTAAAATATTATGACACCACCTACCTCTATTTACTTTTCGTTTAAGTACCATATATCATAATTTGTAATAAACGAAGCTACATACTCATCCATCAGTGACAGTTTATATTAATTGTGCTTATGAATTTCTTGTAAGCACATCCTTGTATAATATTTTGTAACACAACAATTCAATTTCTAAATTATTTTTATATTTTATTAATCATACTTGTTTTAATGTGAGTTATTACTAATTGATAATAATTTACTAATAAAATCTACCACTCGTTTTGTTTCATTGCTGTAGGTAAAAAATTGAATACTTATACATGATATTCCATTAAAAAAAAACTCGACGAGTGAAACACTATACTTTTTCAACAACCCTCTTTATCTTTTAATAATAAAAAATAAAGCATATTTTTTTGAATTAAATATACCAGAATTTCAGAACATTTATTTATGATTTAAATATTGGTTAATTGTAAAATTTAAACAATTATCCAAAACTATAGGATTATAAACATTGCGATTTGTATGCATTGAAGTAGGCGAAGCCACATCTGTTATATCGTTAAGTGATATCGCTCTGGCAGAAGATGCTCGTAATCCAAGGGCGTTGTATTCTGTATAAATTGTAAAATTTTGGTTTGGATTTGATTTTTGCTGTTAACTGATTGATCAACATATTCCTCCGCAACATTACTAGATTTCGAGCCTCTGTGTTTTTTTAATTGAATTAAACTACGAGTATACTGCTGGTCTCTTACATCAGTCAAATCTGTTAAGTCATCAAAACCACAAGCTCTGAAAATTCTAATAATTAAGACTACCTAAGAACATTATTATCAAGAATTTCTCGCATTAATAAAATAAGTTAACCTTAGTCATTGTCATTAAGTAGTAGGAGTACATTCTTTAAGAAATTATGTATCTTATCGGAAGAAAAAAATTTAGATGCTTTACTTCTAAGACCATCCGATTAGTTTTAAAAAAGAACGTAACTTGGTATATTTAATAATATTAATATTACTTTTGATCGATAAAGTGGTTCATTATATCGAATATAAACCATAGCGTTGATGACCTACATTTTTTTGAGAACCATCCAAAATATGCAAGCAGCACAGATTCCGAAAATGAATTTAGTTGATTTTCAGCCTTCCAAACCATGAATTTTGCGTATATTTGTATCTTTTTAGATTTTACTGGTAATTAACCTAAAGCTAAATTTGCTATTTCTGGTTGGTTATTTGGATAATCTGATTCACTGTCTGATTCAGAAATCATGCTAACTTAAACAATTAACAATACCTTAACAAGAAACGTTAATCTAATGAAACCAGAGGCCACCAGAAATAAATTGTTTTTTAATCACTAGTGATGAAAGTTAACGCAAAAGAATTTCTCTCACTTGTCACGTTTTTGTTAAAAGTATTTTATTACAAAATGACGTATATTTGTGACGGTTGTGCAAAAAAGCAATTTTTGTCATTTGCACCTATCTTTAAAGATAACACCAGTTATAAAATTTTAAATAATTACTGTTTAGAGCATAAAAAATTTTTCAAAATTTTTGTCGTCCTATTTATTTTGGTGTTGTTGTTGACAAATTCTAATAAAAATTGAAAATAAGTGCTAAAAATGTATTTATTACAAATAGTATATGAACTAAATACGTAATAGATCTTCTGGTACCTAATAAACTCTTTAAATTTTAAATTGATTATTTGTATAGTTTTAATTTTCGTCTAATTATCTATTCCAAAGACAATTTTTTTGCAACAAAAACTTTAAGGAAAATAATTAAAATACTATATTCTACAAGCTCTACAATTCTTTAGGTTCCATAGAAGAAAGTAAAGAGACGATTATAAATAAAAAAGTTGTATTCTATTACAATTTATTTCTTTACAGTAATTTTTTAGAATTTTTTTATTTTTTTTTATTGAGAAATAGGATTGTTTCAATAGAACTGTTTATTTTTTCTTTGTATATAACTGTGTTTATAACTAAACGATATAATTTGTTTAATTGAAAAAAATAACCATCAAACTATGACAAAAAAATTTAACACAGCTTATTGTAAATCAAAATTAAATTTTATATTTTACAGCATATCACAACGAAAAATTACATTCGTAACTTCTGAAATTGGCAAAATATTATTTTCGCAGGCCACAACGGCAATGGTGATAATAAGAGATAGAGACTATAAGACCATTTCAAAAATTATCTTTGTACTGTGTAATTTAAAAGTAACTTTTAAAAGAATTTTTTAATATGATTTCGAAAGTAATATTAAAATTAATTTCTTTTGAAAACTGGTTCAAATATAAATTTAATTAATTATACGAGGTACCTACGGCAAATAAGTTAAAGAAATTTAGTTTTAACTAAAAACCAACACTGTCATTCATCATCTGTCTTGGACGAGGGGATCGTCGCGCGTCGTGAAAATAAGTGACATACATTACAGGGCAAGATGTTGTGACTCAAACTTTAGTAAATTTTGACGAAAAGACTGAAATTTCTTCAACAATTGCAGTCTGAGCATTTGTGCGCTGTTTAACGAATTAAAAATCAACAAAGAAACAGTTCGTAAGATGTTACACAAAACTATAAACATACAAAAAGTTTAATCCATATAAATATACAAATGCGAATATTAATCTATGAGGGTCTGTTATCACACATTTAGAGCAGAGTCTGGATAATTCGGTTAGTCACTTATGATGATACTTGGATATTCAATATGAACGGGAGGCGCGTAAACAAAGTTAGAAGTGGGTGAAAAAGAGTAGGGTGTACCAACGAAACCGTGGATGTCGAAGTTGCAACTAAAGGCAATGTAGACCGGTTTTTTTTTAAATCGTTGGTATTATATTTATCGTGCATCGTTCCCTCTTTTATATAGTGACCAATATTAATAGTTCATTGAGCAAGAGCTTTTGACGCCCAAAGGCATTCCATCTTTACCTTACCCACTATGTAGCCCCGATACAGTTCACTGCATTTCTCTATTTTCCAAAATAAAGTTTTAATTGAATTCAGTTGTCACGTAGGTACATGGATTTTTGTTTTTGTTTCTACAAACAATTAGTTTTTTGTGTTTTAATAACTGATTAATTATTTCTTTTTAATCCAATAAATGAGTTTATTGTTAACTAGTTGTACTCGCACCGTCGTTCGCGTGGCGTATGATTTAAGGAATGGGAGGGAAATTTTTATACACCAGATGTTAAGTTGAAAGAAGACAAATACATCTGTGAAAACCGCATTTGAATCGGATCAGTAGTATTCATGTGATGCGCGCACAAACAAACAGACAGACAGCCAAAAAAATCTAACCACATTTTTGGGTTCTATTTCGATGTACCCGCGACGTCGTTCGCGTGGCGTGTTGATTTTTGTATAAAAATTTCTTTCCTCACCCCGTTAAAGGGATGTGAGGAGAAAGTTTTATACACCAGATGTTAAGTTGAAGGAAGACAAATACGTCTTTGAAAACCGCATTTGAATAAGATCAGTAGTTTTCATGTGATGCGCGCACAAACATATACATTTCTACAGTTTTATTATACAGGGTGTCCCATAACTAATGGACAATATAAGAACTGTAGAAAGGGGTGATAAAAATAAGTCGTTTGATACAAACATGCACTAGTAAAATGTTAATAGTAAGCGAGATATGGGGCGTTAAAGTTGACAAAATATTTTTGAAAATTCGTAATATTTAGAAAACAACTGAATGTATTGGTCTCAAAATTGGTACACTATGGTTTTTAACGGTAATAAGCATGATATTGCCTTAATTTTTAATAATACTTCTAGATGGCGCTGGTTACACAGTTAAAATTTGATAGATCAGCGGTATTTTTTTTACCCCCTGTATAATGTGCATTTTATTACAAAATAATAAAAACTGCATCCTTTTGAAACAAAAAAGGTATACTTGTTCAATTTCCATATTTTAATTCGTTTTCAAGATATTGCTATTTTAATATTGCAGTGCATATCATTACACTGCAACTTAATTTTTAGAATATTTTAAAGGGGGCTGTGACTATTAAAAGAACTGTCATTAATTTACTAGTTAAAAGCGAAAAGTTGTCATTACTGTGTTTTTAACTTCTGAACTAAAAATACGGCTTTCATTAAAAATGCCTAGAGGCAATGAATTTACAAATAATGAACTAAGGGATATGATTTGTGTTTATGCACAAGTAAATTATAATGCATGTGCTGCAGTTAGACGATATGTGCAGTTATATCCAAACCGAATTGTACCCAGTCGTAAAAAATTTTAAAGATTGTACTCCAATTAAGGTGAAAGCGGCTCTTTTCGTAAGAAAAATTCTGGTGGTCGACCTAAAATAATTACAGCTGATATGGAAGATGAAATTTTAACAAGAATTATAGAAAATCCTGCATTGAGTACTCGGCGCTTGCAGGCAGCTACTGGTGTAAGTAAATCAAGTGTGTCAAGAATTTTACATACAGAAAAATTGTACCCATATCATTTCACGCCTGTACAAAATTTATTACCCAATGACTTACCAAGGAGACTACAATTTTGTCAATCAATACTCGGTAAGATCAATGAAGATACAATATTTTTAAAAAAGGTACTGTTTACGGACGAGGCTACATTCACACGCAGAGGAGTATTTAATTGGAGAAATAACCACTATTACGATTTTGCTAATCCTCATCAATACAAAGAAACTCATTTTCAGCATGAGTTTTCAATCAACATCTGGTGTGGAATTATTGGCAATAATTTCATTGGTCCATTTGAACTCCCTACAGATTAAATGCGGTAAATTATTTAGAATTTTTGCAAAATGATTTAGGCATTTTACTTGATAAAGTTCCTTTAATTGTAAGGCATGATATGTGGTTTATGCAGGACGGTGCCCCCCCACATTATCCACTTATAGTCCGGGAGCATTGAAATAACAATTTTCCGTATCGTTGGATTGGACGGGGCAGTGAGTTTCCTTGGCCGCCTCGTTCCCCGGAATTTAATCCTTTGGACTTTTATGTATGGGGATATCTAAAATCGTTAGTCTACAATGGTGAAATTCATAACCAAAACGAACTATTAGCAAAAATTCATGAAGCCGCAAATACTTTAAAAAATGGCAACGCGATGTTTTTTAAAGTAAGACAACATTTACAAAAAAGTTTACGAAAATGTATTGAAGTAAACGGTGGTCACTTTCAACATTTAATAAAATAAATGTAATTATTGTTTTCTTCTTTTCTTGTTCCAATTAAATTGTATTCTTCGAACAACCAATGTTTTATTTAGGTAATAATTTTTAAATGCCGGCGTGGCAAGCAGTATTAAAATAGCAATATCTTGAAAACGACTTAAAATATGGGAATTGAACAAGTATACCTTTTTTGTTTCAAAATAATGCAGTTTTTATTATTTTGTAATAAAATGCACATTATACAGGGGGAAAAAATACCGCTGATCAATCAAATTTTAACTGTGTAACCAGCGCCATCTAGAAGTATTATTAAAAATTAAGGCAATATCATGCTCATTACCATTAAAAACCATAGTGTACCAATTTTGAGACCAATACATTCAGTTGTTTTCTAAATATTACGAATTTTCAAAAATATTTTGTCAACTTTAACGCCCCATATCTCGCTTACTATTAACATTTTACTAGTGCATGTTTGTATAAAACGACTTATTTTTATCACCCCTTTCTACAGTTCTTATATTGTCCATTAGTTATGGGACACCCTGTATGTATAGATATAGCTTTAATTTTCTTTTTTGTAGTCAAGTAGTATGCATACTAAAAAAACAAGCAAGTCAATTGTGAACAAAGATTTATATTATAAAAACTACAGATTCAGATAGGAATGTTTGGATTTTAAAAAATGCCAGGTCTAATAAAGGGACCAATTCGGTTTTTATACCTTTGTTCCTGCTAATTTTAATCGCAACAAGTTTAATAAGCAACAAGTAGGTTTAGTTTTAAACGAGCTGCATTCACTAGTTTCAGTATTCCGATTATAATTTGCAGATTTTAACTTGTTGCTTGCTAAAAAATGTACCCGTTTGGCATAAATGTCAGAAAGGTTCCATAGCCATGATAACTTTCAGAGCTCAGAAAAATGTTATCTTTCTGATACCTATTTGTGGATAAGTTTTAATGACATCTTAATGATAAATAATTTTTGCAGTTGCCGTTAGGGCATCAATATATTTTTTAACCTATAACTCTAACCACCAATATTTATTGTACTTTTATAATTTAGTTTTAATTATTGTAAAAATTATAAATAATAACATTTAGGAAAATGCCGATGAAGTATGTAATTATTTTAAAACTTATTAAAACCTAAAAACATTTTTACGCCAATTTTCAGATGTATTAGTAAAACATATGACATTATAATTAATTAATATTAGCAGTGAAGTAAACAGCTGTAGTTTAGACAAAAATAATATAATCAATTCAATCGGTCATAATTGTTCTAAAATTAAACGTACATTTAAATTAGGACGCGAAGTACGAAAACGGTGTCTTGAACCAAACAGGAAACAAGAAGATACGAGGAGAGAACGTAATGAAGAAAGAAGTAATGGCGTTAATGAGAAGTCGTACCTATATTTGTTCTTAGTGTATTTCAAGACGAATAAAAGGTTATTTGTTTTCCTAACATTTATTTATTTGTTTAAATCGTATTAATTTTCATAATATTTAAGTGGCAAATTAGTTCGAAGTGAGTTGTGGTTCTGATCTAAGTGCGATTGTGGAAAAATCTATTAACGTCCAGTTAAGAAATAACTGATTTTATTAATAGTGGTGTAGATATGGTGCAAAAACTAACAAAACTTATTTTTAAAATTATTTCTTGTGCCATACCCATATAAGTTGTTTGTTTGTTAGTATTCGATAGCAAAACCTTGTAAAATAAAAAATTGGAGGGTTAGAAACGCATTCCTTCTAACTCTATCAGATGTTATGGCGTATCGAATGTCTTGGACAGGCGCCAAAAGTACTGTTACGAGCTCTGACCTGTGCCCAGCCCGAGGAGTAAGGTGTAGTAATAATTCTGGGATTTCTAGTCTAGTCTGGTTTGTTTCTGAACGAAATCAAATGTTCTATGAGCTGTTATGACGTCTAGGTGGATCGAGAGTGTTCTGTTCGAGATTTAACTGCATGGATGTTTCTGGAAGGATCTAATACTATAAAAAGGGACGGCTCCGGACGGGAGAATTAATTGTATTTGTAGTAGCTGGCGATAAAGTGCGAATTGTTATACGATAGTATATTGTAATACAAGTGTTACAATGACAGGTTTCGTAATACGAGTGAAGTTTGTGAAACGAACCACGAAGCGGTGAGTTTCGCAAAGAACGAGTACTACAAACCGTCATTGTAATTCGAGTTTTACATACTATTTTTTATAATGAACTTTTAAAAGTAGGTATAAAAAAAAATGAGAGTTTATTAGTGGCTGAGCTCAGAAGAGAGCTCGAACAATTAGAGTTGGAAACTACTGGGACCAAATCTGTATTGTTGAATAGGCTCCGTGATTACTACCTAAATAATAATATGGACCCTGACGTTGTGGAGTTCGATGATCCGGTTTAAAAAGCAATTTCCCGATTGCAAGAGGATTTATCCACTCAGATAAACAGCCAGCGCGAAGATCTGTCCCAGCGGTCACAACGAATGACGAGCCAGCAAGAGGAGCTATCCAGTCAGATGAAGAGCCAAAAAGAGGAGCTATCACAACGGATGTCTACCCTATCAGATGAGTTATCCAGTTCGTTCTCCCAGCAAATATCACATCTTCGTGACGAGCAAAATCAGCAAGTAGCCAACTTGAATCAGCAAGTAGACAACATGAATCAGCAAGTGACCAACATACGAGACAAGCAAAATCAGCAAGTAGCCAACTTGCGAGACGAGATCAACCAGCAAATGCAGTCCGAAATAAGGAAGCTTCAACAAGAACAGGAAGCTTATCGTCGAAACCAGCCCATCCACCACGGCGACGGAGATGCAGGAAGGATGGAGACCTGCCACATAGACGTCGACCGACGAGGAAATGGGGAGACTACCCAGGTACGAACGACGATGAAACCCCCGACCTTCGACGGGAAGACTTCCTGGCCAAATTACCTGAAACAATTCGACGCAGCGGCCAGAGCTAATGGATGGTCATCCCAGGAGAAGGCATTGTCCCTAACCGTAGCTCTGCGAGGCGAAGCTTTAGACGTCTTGCAATCATTGACACCGGATGAAGCTGACAACTTCGAGTTATTGGTGAATCGTCTAGAGATGCGTTATGGTCAAACTCATCTAAAACCGGTGTACCGAATGCAGTTAAAGAGCCAAAAACAGAAAAATGGTTAAACTATCCAGGAATTTGAGGCGGATGTAGCAAGAATGGTACGACTTGCGTATTCAAATGCAGCATAGGATTTCCTGGAGTCCCTAGCAGTCAAAACCTTCACCGATGGTCTCCGAGACGTCGAGTTGCAGCGCGCTGTACGGTTGGCGCGGCCGAAGACTCTTGTGGAAGCCTTGACCATTGCCCTGGAGTTTGATGCGGCGACGGAGGCCTGACGTGGAGTTGCTCGACTAAGGGAAATCACCGGTAATTACGACCATGCCGTTCATTCCGTTAGCGACGTTGAAGCGGTAGTAGAGAGGTTTATGAAGTTATCTCCAAAAAGAAGGCGCCCAGTGAGATGCTGGAACTGCGGAGAACTAGGCCATATAAGAAATACTTGCCCCCATTAAGAAAAATCTCCTGCTGAAGTGCCCCAGCAGCAGGAAAACTTTAAACGGGTCGACTCCTGGAGGGCGACTTCGACCCCAAACATTCCCAAAGTCCCTCACACCATTAAATTGGCAACTCTGCGACATCACGTGGACAGCTTATATATAGATGGCCTCCTTGATAGGAAGAATATTAGCATGCTGGTAGACACTAGAGCTACGAAAACTATCGTCCGACCAACCATCATTATGTGAAATAAGATGTTGCCTACCAGTTGGAGACTGTGTACCGCTACCGGAGAATCTGCTAGAGTCTACGGTGAGATACAAGCGACGCTACAGTTTGGTTCAACCTCTCTTGTTCACTCGGTACTGGTGGCTAACGTTAATGAAGATGTTGTTCTGGGTATGGACGTTATGCTCCACTGTGGTTTTCATTTGGATCTTCGCCGACGTATCCTTCGTACTGATAATGCGGAAATATTCCTGCACCGAAAACAAATTGACAATGCCACGATAAAGCTAATCGATGATATCGAACTTCCGGCGAGCTGCGAATGTGTTGTAACAGCGCGGTTGGATGGACTGGAGCCAGATGGTGCCCCAGCCATGATAGAGCCGAAAAACATGACCATGAATTGGGAAAAAGACTCCTTGTGGGTAAGAATCTTATTAGATCCGCCATCCGAGATATCAACTTGAACGATCATCCAGTTCTTCTCCGAAAGGACACGGAAATGGGAAGTTTAGAACCAGTAACGGCCATAATTCACAAGGTAAACGTTACGGAAACAGATGAGACAAACGGAATTGAACAATTAATGACAAAATTAGATCCCTCTTTGTCAAAATTAGAAAAGAAACAGGTAAGAGATCTACTTTACCGTTATAAACTTGTATTTGGTTCTAAAAGTAAACTGGGAAGAACTGATGTTGTAGAACATAGAATTGACACTGGTGATGCACGTCCGATTCGACAGGTACCCCGAAGGATGCCTCAAGTTAAGAAGGAAGAGGCAGACAGAGCCCTTACAGAAATGATTCAAAATGGCATAGTCGAACCATCCAGTAGTCCGTGGGCTTCTCCTGTGGTATTAGTGAGAAAGAAAGACGGATCAATGCGGTTTTGTGTCGACTATCGAAAGCTAAATGATGTCACTAAGAAGGACAGTTATCCTCTGCCAAGGATTGATGATGCCCTTGACGCTTTGGCGGGTTCTACTTTGTTTTCTACCTTGGACCTTAAAAGCGGATACTGGCAAGTTAAAATGAATCCTGCAGACAAAGAAAAGACTGCCTTTACCAGTGGATCAGGGTTGTGGCAATTCACGGTCCTTTCGTTTGGCCTTTGTAATGCTCCTGCGACGTTTGAACGGCTAATGGAAAACATCCTGCGGGGTTTGTCATGGGAAACCTGTCTAGTTTATCTAGACGATATCATCATAATGGGCAAGACCTTTAAGGAACATTTATCAAACCTGGAAGAAGTCTTTAAAAGATTACAGAACGCTAATCTAACATTGAATGTTAAGAAATGCTACTTGTTCCAGAGACAGGTCAACTATTTAGGACATAACGTAAGCAAGGATGGCGTTGCTGTTGACCCCGCTAAGATACAAGCCGTTCAGGAATGGCCAATCACTATCGACAAACATCAGCTCCGGAGTTTTTCGGGTCTTTGTTCCTATTACCGACGATATGTAAAGAATTTTGGAGACATCGCCAAACCCTTGACACGTTTGACAGAACAAGATAAAACCTTCTGTTGGGATTAGGAATGTCAAGAGGCGTTTAAAATATTGAAGAAACAGCTTACGTCAGCACCTGTTCTTGCTTATCCACTTCCTGATGGTAAGCTTATTCTGGACACCGACGCCAGCAATGTGGGAATTGGAGCCGTCTTGTTACAGCTACAAGATGGTAAGGAAAGAGTGGTTGGTTACTTCAGCAAAACTTTATCGAAAGCTGAAAAGAACTATTGTGTAACTCGAAAGGAACTGTTAGCAGTTGTAAAAGCCGTCGAACACTTTTATAAATATCTGTATGGCAGAAAATTCCTGATCATAACAGACCATGCTAGTTTAAAGTGGTTACTTAGCTTTAGGAACCCAGAAGGACAGATAGCAAGTTGGCTCGAAAAACTGCAGGAATATGATGTTAAAATCGAGCACAGACCTGGAACAAGACAACGTAATGCTGATGCACTTTCCAGAAGACCATGTCGACCTGATTGCCCCAATTGTACCCGTATGGAACAGAACGAGGAAAAACTTGCCTTAGTTAAGGTTGTGCCAGAAGACGAGAGCTCTATGCTGGAGGAGCAACAAAAAAACGATCCTGTCCTGAAAAAGATTCGGGACTGGAAGAGAATGGACCGTCGTCCGCTGTGGAGAGAGATATCCTCATCCTCTCCTGCTTTAAAAGCATACTGGTCCCAATGGAACTCTTTAATTTTGGACGGAGGGCTCGTTAAAAGACTTGTTGAAAATTCCGAGGGCACAGAAACAAGGAAACAAATAGTGGTCCCAAGAAATGCTGTACCGGAAGTTTTAAAACAGATGCACAATGATAGTTCTGGAGGACATCTGGGTATCACGAAAACGCTGCAAAAGATCCAAGATAGATTTTACTGGGTAAATTGCACTAATGATGTTAAAGATTGGTGTCGTAAATGCACTACATGTGCTGCCAGTAACGGTCTGCACCTAAAACGGAAGGCGGAAATGCAGCAATACCTGGTTGGAAGTCCTTTTGAAAGAATCGCAGTAGATGTATTGGGGCCACTTCCACAGACCGATGTAGGAAACAAGTACATCTTTGTTGTAATGGACTACTTCACTAAATGGGTTGAAGCATATGCAGTTTCCAATCAGGAAGCCACCACTTTAGCAGATATATTGGTTAAAGAATTCGTAAGCCGATTTGGAGTACCTCCAGAATAACATTCAGACCAAGGAAGAAATTTTGAGAGCAAGCTGTTTCAAGAAGTTTGCCAAAGATTAGTCATCCACAAAACGAGAACCACTGCGATGCACCCTCAGTCTGATGGAATGGTGGAACGAATGAACCGGACTATAACCAACTATCTGTTAAAAGTGGTGTCAGATTGTCAGAGGGACTGGGATCGATTTATTCCACTATTTCTAATGGCAATTCGATCGGCCATCAACGAATCAACTGGCCAAACGCCTGCGAAGGTCCTGTTCGGTAGAGAAATGAGGCTGCCATGTGACTTGGTGTTTGGTTGTAAACCTGGTGAAGAAATGGCACGTGAACAATATGTCGCCGACCTTCAGAATCGAATGGAGAATATACACATTCTGGTGCGTTGAAAACTACAATTATCTAGTGATCGGATGAAGAGATACTATGACACACGGACAATGGAAAAGAGTTACCAAGTTGGAGATTTAGTCTGGCTCTATAACCCCCGACGGCGTCGAGGTATTTGTCCCAAAGTACAAAAGAACTGGGAAGGTCCTTACACCATCAAGAAGAAAATTAACGATGTCATTTATTGGATCGTGAAAATTCCCAGAGGGAAACCCGTCGTGGTCCATCATGATCGTTTGGCGCCTTACCAGGGAAACCACAGTGGAGATGCGCAGCAACTCCAAGAAAATGGTTTGGCTGGCTCAGGAAGTGTGCGGGATTCCGATGTAGGAAATAACATTCCAGGAGGAATGAATCTAAGGAGGGGGCAGTGTAACGGGATAACCGAAAAGGAAGGGACCTTAATTTAAAAGATTGTTGTTGACAGTTGATTTTTAGAAGTTTCTAAAAATCAACTGACCATTTTAAATAATGTTTCTAGAAAATTCTAGAAACTTCTAAACACACTGACTAGATTAAATAATGTTGTATATAAGGGGATGCATGGACAGTTAACGTCAGTTCAAGTTCAAGTATTCACAAGAGTTCATTGTATTGTCAAGTAGTTAGACGTTATCCAGCAGAGTTCAGTGTATCTTAACAATTTTGTAAATAAATTGTGTAAAAAGCCCCCATAAGTGTTTCAATACGATTGCACGTCTCTTTAATTTATCTATGGTCTAACACGGAAATTGAGTGACATTGGAATAAAAATGGCTGATGATAATACCTATATCTATAGTGCCTTATAGAAACTACATAATTCTGCCTAGTTTTATTTATAAAAGATACAATAATAATTTTAAAATTGGAAGTTTCATTCGATTGTTACCATTGGTACCATATATATTTATTTCATTATTTTTCTCTTCATATTTTACAATTTTTTTACTCTTAAGGACATTTCAAAATCTAATTCTGTGACATTTTTTTTCTCAACAAATTAAAACAGCCTCTCTAACATAAACTAAATTTAAAACTTTTGATCGTAGCAAGCAATTTCTCTGATGACGATTTACACTTCCGAAAAGTTACCAAAATAGTGCGATCCCGAGGAAAATCCATATAAATTTCTCCCTTTGATTTGACTTCGTGAATCGCTTCACCTTGCCAAATCTAATTTTCTTTCTGTACGAAATTGTCCCTCATCATCAGTCGTTAAGCTTAAACTTGGACCCATATTCTTCTTTTACAATTTGTTTTTTGACAATTTCATTCTGGTCAAACGTTCCTTCTTTTTCATTTTGTTGCAGGGATCTCGTGGAGCCGTTTTTTCGAGTTCTTTCGTTTAATCTTGATGCATCTTTATGTTTTTGTTAAAGTCTGTAAATTTTTCTTTGATTTGCAGGAATTTGTCGTTTAGAATTCTAAAAGTTTCTTTAATATTCTAGAATTTTGCTCGAATTTGTTTTCCAGTGTTCTAAAACTTGCTCGATTGTTTTTGGAGAATTTGCTTTTGAAGCGTGATCGATTTTTTTGTAAGTAATCTAGATTTTTTCCAAATTTCTAGAATGCTCCCTCAATTTTCTAGAATTTTCTTTGAAACACTTTTAAGGTTGCGATTCATAGCTAACTCCTTTGTCGATTGAAATTTAAACATTTCTGGATCCATTCCATGATTTATTAAATCTTTTAAAAATACCATTATTCATTAAATTACGATATTCCAGCTACTCTCTGGGCTGCTCAACAGATTATTTAAAGAATCTCATGATGAATTATTTTGTTAAACGAACACCTAACTGTACCAAAACTAATATTTAAGCCTTCCGAGCTTCAGACACACTGGAATAAATCTCATCTGGTTCGTTAAAATCTCCGTAGCTATTTTGATTTTGTTTGTTTAGAATTAGGTATGCATGGTTAAATGTAAAGGCAGGTGTGTAAAGGTGTTGTGTGACAGTATTGTAAAGTTTAATATTTTGATTTGATTTTATTTGATAAATACAAAAATTGTCTTCCTTTAGGTAGCATCTCACATTGGGATAAATGATAATGAGTTAGCCGATAGCTTAGCAAAAAAAGCAGCCCCTGAACAGGAATCAGCTATCTGTATCAATATAGTCCACACAGACCTAACCCCAATCATATCTAGATAACAAGCTAAATGAAATACTTTACAATCAAAGATAGCTCTAGTCAAAAAGTCTATCTTGCCTTGGAAGAACCTCCTCAGTCACCGAAGAGCACAAACCGTCCTATCTCGCCTACGAATAGGACATACCCGCTTGACACATATTGTGTCAAGGGAACCAGAACCAGTAGTGTGTTTAGCTTGTGATGTTCGGTTAAGTGTTTATCATATTCTTATGAAGTATGAAGTCGCAAGAATAAACAATAAGATTTCACACAATATCAAATCAGTGCCAAACGACAGTGACAATTTCGACAACTTATTACAGTTTTTAAAAGACATTTTAAATAAAATTAAACTATTGTTTGCTACAACCGAATGTAACTGTACATAAATGTAAGTACCTAAATTTGTAAAGCTAATAACTCAAAGACGTTGAAGCTCAGTTAAAAAAAATATGTTAATGTTTTTTCTATTAAGCAACATCTTTATAAATAATGAATACTCCCTTGGTGTCAAACTACAATTAAGTCTTATTTAAATGAATATGTATCACTTATGTTTCTTTTAAACTGATGAGTGTCTATGTCCAAAATATTTTCTTTCAAAGAAATTAAAATGGTGACCGGTATTAAAATGATGTAATTTTGTTTTTAATATGATTGTAGGAAAATAAATCGGGAATTTCCATTTACATTTCATTCCTTTATATTTTACAAATTTCTTAATCTTAATGATATTTTAAAATCTTATTCTATGACATTTTTTCTCTCGACAAATTAAAAGTTTCCTAAGGGCGATTCTTACTCTCAGAAAGTTACCGAAAGAGTGGACCCCGAGAAAACTCCTTAAATATATATTAAATCATAAATCATAAATAACTTTTTTCACTTTGTTAAATAGTTAAATATGAGAAATATTTTTTATTATCCGATCGATTGTAATGTTTTGGTTAAAAATCAGGTAGTTCAGCAGTATATTGCATTTTGGAATAAATTGGATTCTACTACCTAATCTCTTGATATTAATACAAATTGACTGCTTAATGACCGAGATAGAGAAACAACAAATTCACGAATTTCAGTTATTTCTGATGTACTGAAATACGAATATATTTCCAAAAGTGCTAAAACTAATTACACAGTATTATTACCTTTAATATTGGATATATCTATTTGAAACTGATTGATCCCTGAGATTTTATGACAAGGGTCGTAAACTGCTTGTATACAGAACTGTTTAAAGCACAAAAAAAGTAAATTATTATTCATTTTGCTCTTATTTATGCACAATCCAATATGACCAAACGAGAAAACTTCGAATATAAAACACGAAAAATTGCAAATGAGCATGCCTAAGGGGTTAAGCGATAATTGAACTGGACGTGAAAGATGAGATTACATCACCACACATAAACTGTAAAACATTAATAATTGCAATTTTTTGGCAAGTACTTTCTTTAAATTTTAAAGAAATTTTTTTTGACGTTTTTTGTAAAAAAAAAAATAAAATGGGACTTTGTCACATTCCCAAAAAATATGTTTCAAATATTCTAAGAAATCACTGCTTTTTAAACTGTTTTAACAGTTTAATATTGTTTTCGTATGAAATATTTTTGTGTCTCATTTTATAACTTTAAAACTACTCTAGTACAAGAATAAAAAGTAAAATATAATAGGTAAGTTTATTGAAAAATACTAAATTTAAATTGTAGCGTTTTTAAAAAACCCTGTAACTTAAATTTGTTTTACAATTTCTTTCATAAATTAAAAGCCTGCCCTGTCTTGGTAACGTTCGATTTTGTTTAAGAAATAACTGAAATACTGGCTACGTAATCAAGCAGCAAAGTATGATATTTCTAAAGCGAGAAGTTGAAAACGAAGTTAAGACATCCTTAGCTACAGCCGCTTTTGATTTACAGAAAATAAAGAAACCAGAAATTGAAGAAAGTGCCCTTATACCTACTGCATCTGGATTTTTTAATAAAGCAGTTCCGAAATGCATTTTTTGTAAAAAAAACACCCTAGCCAAATTTGTGAAGATGCTTCAAAGTTAACTTTAGCAGAGCGGAAAGAAAAATTGTCCAAAAGAGGTTGTTGCGATTCATGTCTTAAATTTGGACACATAGCCCGTAAATGTCGTACCGCTGCTAAACTAGAATGCAAAAATTGCAAAGGCAAACACTATACTTTAATGTGTCCTAAATCTGATGAACTTTCCAAAAACGCAGTTCCAGTGGAACCAGAAAGTTTGTCCAATGTAGTTAGAGAATCCAACTGTTCCTATCATTCAGTCAAAAATTTATCAAACCAAACCTATACTAAAGTCTTTTTACAAACATTAATAATCCAGGTAACAAATAAGAACAAAGTGAAGAAAATTCGAGCTATCATTGATACCGGATCAGAAAGATCATTCATCAGTAAGAAATTAGCTGAAGAGTTAGAACTTGAAGAACTAAGATCAGAAAGTTTATGTCATGGGTTATTTGGAGGCTACCAATCAGAAAAAATTAGTTATTCCTGTTACAGAATAATTGCACAGAATTTAGATGAATCTTATGCTTGTTCTTTTGAAGTATTAGATCAATCTGTAATCTGCTCTAATATCATTTGCATTAAACAAGGACCCTGGATATGGAAATGGAAATGATATGGGAATTAAGTTAACTGATGTTACTGATGGTCCAATAGAAATTCTCATAGGTGCAGATATCGCAGGACGACTCTTTACTGGTCAGAAACAAGTTCCAGCATGCAGATTGGTTGCAATGCAAACTTTATTAGGTTGGACACTGATGGGTAAAATAAAAAATTTAAATTCCCCCAATATGATGGTTACTTCATTGTTTTTTCGAGACAATTGTATCACAGATCTGTGGAATCTTGAAGTTCTAGGAATAAAAGATCCTGTGTTACAGAAATCAGAAAAAGAAAAAGAAGAAGAGATCATGAATAATTATTTGAAATCTGTGACAAAAGACTCGTTTGGCAGATATGAAGTATCCATGCCTTGGATTGACGAACATCCCCCGTTACCAGACAATTTTACGTCAGCAAAAAATCGTTTAGATTCTTTAATGAAAAAACTTGATAAGGACGAATACTACGATGAGTACAATAACGTTCTGAAAGAATGGAGAGAAGAAGGAATTATAGAATATGTACCTGAAAATGTGTTAGCCGAAGAAGCTTACTATTTACCTCATAGACATGTGGTTAAAATTTCTAGTAGCACCACTAAGCTTCGACCCGTGTTTGATGCTTCTGCGAAAGAAAAATATTCTCCTTCTCTAAATCAATGCCTTGAAAAAGGTCTTAATCTAATTTCTTTTATACCTTCTATTTTATTTCACTTTCGTTGGCGTAAATTTGGTGTTGTTTCTGATATTCGAAAAGCCTTTCTACAAATTGGACTTCATGATAATGAAAGAAAATTTCTTCGATTATGGTGGTATAATAAAGATGGAAAACTTGTTTAATTTCGTCATACTAGAGTAGTCTTTGGTATAACGTCTAGTCCTTTCCTATTAGGAGCCGTTATTAAATTCCATTTAGAAGAAATACTGAAATCTACAGACAACTCTAACGATACTGATGTTATTAAACGACTCTTATCAAGCTTTTATGTCGTTAATTGTGTCACAAGCTTAAATAATGAAGAAGAACTAGAATATTTTATCAAAAAATCCACTAAAGTAATGGCTGAAGGAAAATTCGATTTGAGGGGTTGGGAATCTACTGTGTACAAAGATATTCCTAATTCTGACGAAAATGTTCACACTCCTGTATTAGGTCTTTTTGGAATAGAAAATTTGATGTACTTCAACTTAGTTTAGAAGGCCTTAAAAACGTTAATTTAGATAAAATAACTAAGAAGATTATACTTTCTATTGCAAATCGTATCTTTGACCCAATCGGATTTGCCGCTCCTGTCCTATTGTATCCCAAATTAATTCTTCAGGAAACATGAAGTCTTCAACTTGGATGGGAGTCAGTTGTTCCTGAAGATATTAAACAGCATTTTGTATTTTGGGTTCAAGATTTACATTTACTTAGTGAAGCAATAGGTAATACCCCGATGGTTACTAAATCAAAAATTGGAAGTATGCAACAATTCTTTACATGTTTTTTGCGATAGCAGCAAAAATGCCTATTCGACTGCAATATTTTTGAGGAGTGAATTATCAGGATATGTCTTAACTAATTTAGTAACGGCAAAGAGTAGAGTATGTCCTTTGAAGATGTTATCCATACCTCGCGCAGAGCTGATGGCAGCACTTATTGGTGCTAGGTTACTGTCTACTGTTTCAGAAATTTTAAATATTGAAGATTTACCTATTTTCTGCTGGACCGATTCTTCCACCGTGCTTTCCTGGATTAAACAACCTGATAAGTGGAAGACCTTCGTCTGGAATAGAGTTCAAGAAATCAGAAAACTTACGATAAAAATGCTTGGCACTACATTTCAACAAAAATGAATCCAGCAGATTTACCATCTCGAGGTTGTTCTGTAAGAAAATTATTGGAATCGAGATGGTGGGAGGGTCCTGCCTGGCTGCGAGAAGATTTTAGCTATTGGACACAGCAAAATTATGAATTAAATGAAGAAATTGTTTCTGAAGAAAGAACCAATAAATTAACTTTACTAATTTTACAAAACGAAGACAAAACTTGGTATTATAAGTATTTTTCTAAATACCAAAAGATTGTAAACATGGTAGGATGGATTTAACGTTTTTTTAACTTCTGCAAAGACAAAAGAGATAAGAGGAAAGCTAGACTTTTGGAAGGAGAAGAAGAAACAGAAAAGCGCGAAGTGGTTGCTCTTACAGAAGAAACATTTGCTTCTCTTATGTTGGATACAGCAGAGACAGAAAAGGCTGAGGTAGCAGTCATCAAGCTGATACAAGAAGAAACATTTGCTTCTATCAATGATGAAAGACTAACGGCTTTAGTACCTTTCCTAGATGATGATGGTATCATAAGGCTAAAAACTAAAATAACCGAACGTGAAGACACCAGTTATTTTAGATTTCCTCCAGTCTTACCTTCCAGACACCCAGCTGTCTTAAGATTAATCTTTGATTTCCATGTTCGACACTATCACGTGGGAGTACAAGGTCTACTGGGCATCTTGAGAGAGAGATTTTGGATACTGGGAGGACGAAAGACCATCAGATCAGCCGTTTATTCATGCATCACCTGTCGCCGACATTACAGTAAAAATGTAGATTCATTTCCAGTTCCACTTCCCAAAGATCATGTTAGGGATGCAGCCGTTTTTGAAGTTACCGGTGTAGAATTGGCTGGTCCACTGTTTCTAAGAAATGAAGGTAAAGCGTGGATATGTAGATTTACATGTGCTGTCTACAGAGCAATTCACTTAGAGCTGGATTCATCGTTATCAACAAAAGCACTTTTACAGGCTCTAAGACGATTTATTGCTAGGCGTGGCAGACCATCTACTATTTACAGTGACAATGGGAAGAATTTTATTGGAACTGAGAATGCATTTGCAAAATTAGACTGGGATGAACTTAATAAATACAGTACCGCTAAGAAGATCTTGTGGAAACTAAACCCACCTTTGTCTGCCTGGTGGGGAGGATGCACCATGGTGGGAGAGATTAATTGGTTTAGTTAAACAGCTTCTCAGAAAAGTCCTCGGAAAAGCTTGTTTAAACTACGAAGATCTTCTAACAGTCCTCTGTGATTGTGAATCCATATTAAACTCCCGACCTCTAACCTATGTGTCAGAAGATGCCAATCACTTGGTCCCAATTACTCCGGCAATGTTTTTATCAGACATTAAAGAACTTGGAGTTCCGGATGTAGATTTGGTGGATGGAAAGAGTTTAAACAGAAGAAGGAGACACAGACTAAAGTTAAAAAACGATTTGAGGAAAAGATTTCGAAGAGAATACCTGGGGCAACTTTTGTTAAGAGATAAAAAATTTAAGAAGAAAATCCTAAAATTGGGCGATATCGTTTTACCTGGAAACGATAACACGAAAAGACTTGGCTGGCCTCTAGCACGGATAATAGAAATTATTCCTGGAAAAGATGGAGAAGTTAGATTGGTCAGAGTCAAAACAGCAGAAGGCAGCATGTTAAGATTAGTTCAAAGAATTTTTCCGTTACAAGTTGACAGTTTAGAAGAAAAAGTTGAACTGAAGAAAAGGAAAGAGAAAACGTCAAAACCCAAAATTTCAAGTGACACTAGTAAGAAAGAAGTAGTAACAAGATATGGCCGACAGGTTCGGAAACCTCAAAGATTGACTTACAATTAAGTTTTCTTTGTCAGAAAACTTGAGTATGTTGAGACTAGTTCCTACTACAATGACTATTTCCTACTACCTACTTATTACTTTTTATCTTTAGTGTTAGATTATAGTTTGTATTTTTGAATGTCACTGATAGATTACGAATGTACATTAATAAAAAGATGTTTTGCGAAGCCTTACAAGTTTATTCACAATTGACGTAGTTCTCCGTTGGGTAAACGAAGAATACGCTACATCGAGTCATTTTAGCTCTAATTTTCCCGTTTTTTTTTTGTTATCTGAAATTTACAAAGTAATTGTGTTCTGAGTGTCGATTAAAAGGTTGGTAATTTCTCTGAAATGGTTTTGTGAATACCACCTGTAAGTACCTGTGGATGAGAGATTAAGCTGGTTGCTGATCTATCATTCTTCCTGAGAGACGCTTCGGAGCCAACTGTTAAGTTTTTTTATTGTAAAGTTACTATCTTCACTACACGAAAAAAAAGTGCTGTTTTTTTCTTTAAAGATTGAATTTTATTGTATTGTAGCGTGTCCAAAAAACTCTATGCAAAAAATTTTTATTTTTTATAATGTCTTCTTACTTAAGCCGGCTCTGACCATTTTACATTCCAGAAAATTCTCGACTATAACGAACTTTAACCGTCAAACTATTGATTTTTTTAGACTGACCAATCAAATCTCGTGAATAAGGTCACGCTGCGTAAGTGGGGTATGTTTGAAGTGACGCTGGTTTTTTTACCGCGATCTCGAATTCAGTCTAGCTTGGGTTTCTGTGCTGGCAAGACATTAATATGTACAACCCCTAGATTCAAGTACCGGCAAATTTCCTTTAGATTTTCAAAGAACTACTTGCTATTTAGTGGTTTTAACTAAGTTAAAGTCAGTGAATGAGTGTAGAACCTCTCTGATGAAAAAGCTGTCGTTTATTACCGAAGAATCACTTGATTCTACTGTACCGTATAAATTGGGTGTGGCCCCATTTAATTTTACTATCTAGGAATTAAACTGTAAGTTTTTTTAATATCATTACTTTTGCTTAACTACCAGAAAAAGAAGGGATACCATTTATTTCTTTGGCACAAAAACTTAATTGTAATCCGCATGAATAATATCCAAGTGTGGGTAATTAACGTAAGAAGTGCTTATAAAATCCATAGTGCGACCGGTTTTTATAAAAAACCCGGTACCTTTTCTACAGACTCCAAAAGTGTGAAAATCTCGAAACAGTTCGCCGAATACATGTTTCATTTATCAGTGAAAGCGTTGCGCAGAGCCTGATTAAATATTTTTGTAACACATTTATGGTAAATTTTTGGTTTCTTAATGTTTCTCTTAATTTAATTGTTTTAACTTAAAGTAGTATATGGTACCCCCATCTTTTACTCGAGTAAAAAATCTTTTAAGCTAAAAGTGATTTATTATTTTTTATTAAATTTTGACACTTTTAAAAATTCCTTTCACATCACATTCTGCTTAAATGGGTACACAAAAATAACAATATAAAAATACTTAGCTGTTATTGAATGTGTAATATTGTTTCTATATGTGATTAACACTAATGTGTTTTACTGTATTTTACCTTATTTCATTTGTTGATATTTTATATGTCTATTGTTTCGTTCATATGCTCGACTTATTACTATACACAGTAATAAATATTGTTTATTGTTTATTTATATGTTTTATTTTCTGACCTGGTGTAAGTTATTCTGATCTAATCTCATCAACAACACGAATGAGACGTATTTAACTCATAAATCTTAGCTTTTGAACTCATTTATATCTCATTAATATATATGGAGCTGTTGTGATAAGTAAGAACAAAAATTAAGTATAACTTTCTCTTTCTAGCTTTGCTAATAAAAGTGTTTAATTTAAAGTTTTAACCAGAACATCTACCGGGTTACTCAATTTTACCGTATCTTATCTTATATTTCCTATATCTTTCTAATTTTTAACTTGATCTACCACAACTTATTAATTATTCTATCCTATTCCCCATAATCGAATCTTTTTTCCATCTGGGTTTCTTATATTTCCCCATCCTTATGATAAAAAAATAAGTGGCGCCCATTTACCTTTCCCTATTTCATCATTTCTCCCATTTTCTTTTTAGTCCCTTTTAAATTCTTTTATCTTTCCTTTTCTAGTAAATATATCCCCTTAAATCTTTCTAATACGATATCATCGAGCTCGTTCGAATCCACGCTCGCTCTCCTCCTACCCCCTGAGGGCCGTTCGCATTTGTTAACCTCGATAAAACGAGCCTTTTAACATCTTAAGAAAAAAGAGGTTACACATTAATTTGGCGCCCAACGTGGGGCTTGATAATAAAATCCCTATTTTTCCGACAATAAAATTACACACTTTTAATATCGACAATTTCCGTTACTTTTTCTTATCAACATGGCCAATTTTGAAGTAAATTTTTTAACTGCGGTTGAAATTATTTAAGTACCTAAGATCAGAAGAACAGCCACCACCAGGAAAATAGAGGATAAAAGGAAGTGCTCAAAAGAATGTTAGCTAAAGAAACAAATGGTACAGTAACATCAGTAAATATTTTTTTCGTCTATCTTTTTCGTATCGTTAACAAACATAAATTAAAAACTGGCTTTAACATGGAACTAACTATGTCGGCATATCTTTTCTTTCGACCATTTTCTTTTTCATTCCTTTATCGATGGTTTCGTAATTTTTCTAAAAGAAAATAATTTTTTATTTTTCTACTCTATATCGTATTTTACCTAAAGGAAAAATAATTTTTATTTTTCTATATTTTTTTTGTATTTTATCTAAAGGAAAATTTTTTATTTTTCTACTCCATATCGTATTTTACCTAAAGGAAAATAATTTTTATTTTTCTATATTTCTTTCTCGTATTTTATCTGAAGGAAAATTTTCTTAATTTTCCACTCTCTATCGTATTTGTTCTACAGGAAAATACTTTCCATTTTTCTACTTTTCCTGTATTTTATCTATAGGAAAATCTATTTTATTTTTCTACTTTTTTTCGTATTTTATCTAAAGGAAAATATTCTTCATTTTCCTATTCTCTACCGTATTATATCTAAAGGAAAATATTCTTCATTTTCCCATTCTCTACCGTATTTTATCTAAATGAAAATAATTTTTTATTTTTTTTCTACTTTCTACCGTATTTTATTTAAAGGGAAATATTTTTCATTTCTCTAATTTTTCTGCATCTTATATTAGGGGAAATAACGTTTCGTTAAAATTTTGTTTACCGTTTACCATCTATCTCTATCCATCTACTTAACCAATGTTTCTCTGTACGTCTATAAAAGTGGAATCCACATGACAAATATCTCTGCATTGTCCCAGCGTGGAAGATTTGTTTTTACTTGAACTATCGTATCGTAAGTGAATACTTATTTCACTTAACTATCGTTTATCTACCGCTCAAGTGAATTATCACTTGATATTATCTTACCGTAAGTGAAAACTTATTTCACTTAAGTATCGTTTATCTACCGTTCAAGTGTACTAACACTTGAAATTATCTTACCGTAAGTGAAAACATATTTCACTTAAATATCGTTTACCAGCTCAAGTGAATCATCACTTGATATAAGTGAAAACATATTTCACTTAATTATCGTTTATCTACCGTTCAAGTGAACTATCACTTGATATTATCTTACCGTAAGTAAAAATACATTTCACTTAATTATCGTTTATCTACCGTTCAAGTGAATTCTCACTTGAAATTATCTTACCGTAAGTGAAAACATATTTCACTTAACTACCGTTTACCATCTCAAGTGAATCATCACTTGATATAAGTGAAAACATATTTTACTTATCTACCGTTTACCAGCTCAAGTGTATTAACACTTGAATATATCGTTTTGTAAGTGAGAACACACTTCACTTAACTACCGTACCGTTCAGTAAAAACTATCACTGCTGTTTATATGTCTCGTTATCTCCCCTAGTTTCTTCATTAAGCTTGAAATTGACACACCAAAGCCTTATATGTCTCTGATTCCGATGATTCTTCTGAATATGAATTCTCCGAATAGGAACGAATGTTTCTTTGTTTTCTCAGAATTATCCGTATAAGCATTTCTTTTCCATTTTCTTTTTCTCGACCTCTCCGTTTCTTAACATCTCACCCTGACTCAACTGTAAATATGTTTCGTTATCTACTCCCCGTTTGGGAGGCGGGAATATAAAGAATACCCCCAAAGTGTTAAACTGCTTGTCGTAAGAGGCGACTAAGTGCAACCTTTTCCCTTTTCTCTTTTGTTTAATTTCCTGATGTCTTGTTAACTTCCTTAGCTATATGTTTCTCTATGTCTTACTTTTATATTTGCCGTTTAAGTGTATTCAGACTTATACTTATCGTTTATCTATCGTTTAAGTGTATTACCACTTGAACATGTCATCTCGAAAGGGAAAATACTTTTCTCTTGCCTACCGTTTACCTACTTAATAAGTACCTTAACACTTATCTCTATCGTCTCGAAAGTAAAATTTACTTTCCCTCATTTACCGTTTATTTACCTAATAAGTGTATTAACACTTGTTGATATCGTACCGAAGGAGAAAATATGTTTCTCGTAACTACCGCTTATCTACCTTATGAGTGTTTTAACACTTGTATTTTTTTTCTTGAAGGAAAAAATAGTTTTTCCTTTATCTACCGGTAACCTAACGTATAGGTGCGTCAGCACTTGTGAACTTATTATCGTATCGTTCAGTAATATCTATTACTGTTTTATGTTTAGAAAACATTTTTTAGTTACCTTATTTCTCGTTCATCATCCATAAACTACTTTTTATCTTTGATATGGATATGAGACGGTTATCGTACATTAGTGGAAGACACATGAAAATTTTTTTTTGAAAACTTTTTTTGAAAATTTTTTTTGAATTTTTTTAAAAATTTTTTTTTTTTTCGTTCTTTCATACAATTTTATACCTTTACATATCGTTGGTTTAAAGAACTTTGGTCCGCCACATGACTACTATTGGAATCACTTTACTTTTTTTGACTAACAAAATTCAATCTTAACTACTTCTTCTGGAATTTTATTTTGACCTTGCAATTTGTCACGAGAGATAAGCCTAGGAAAGCCGTAGGGAATTCTTTTCGGTAGTGGGTCTGTTGAGATTGTAAGGAAGACAGATAAAATTTCCTTCTCCTCTCTTTCTTCTCCTCTATTGCTTTCTTTTTTTCCTAGCTAGGATTGAAGACTGTTAGGATAATTTGGTTTTAAGATTTGTTAGATTCCTGTTAATGTCTTAGTGTGATCTATAACCTTAAGTTTTTTTATTTAATGTTCTCAATGAGAACTATATTTTAAGTAATTACTGTTTTCTTCTCTTCCTTACTGCATATTTGGTGATATCCTTAATATCAACCAAGCAGGACGGAACTTTTCCAAACATCTTTCTAGATGTTAACGTATCACGTACTTACCTTGACTGTCGGATCTAATGGAGCCGGTAGGCTTATTAGATTCCTAATTATAACTATCGTCCGTGTTTCTTTCTTCCTTTTCAAAATTATTATTAACAGTTTGGTTTAAATTCAGCTTTTTTCTTTATAGGAGTTCCTAAAAAGGGAAATACGCGTTGTGCCTCCTATGGGAAATTTTACTTATGGGAACATAGCATTCTTTACTTTCTTCCTTGTGTGTGTGAATGTAGCGTGTGTCCTGACATCTTATGTCAAGGGCAATATAAATACTTTTTTTGTCGATTTGCTTTAAAGATACCACTTAGTGCTGCCCGTCTAGGCCGAGCTGCACACTTTTTTGTTTCCGTGCAGAAACTTCGGAGTAGACCTGTCCCCGATCACTTTGTGATCTTCCGGTTGGCCGGTACCGTTTATAAAAATCTGGTCACATAGTATCGAAGATCTATTGATCTGATACATTTTACCTACCTTGTGGTTCTTCAAACTCTCGCGTAGTTTCACTTGTATATTAACGCACTAATGAATAGTGCGAATATTATATCGCTTTCAATAACTAACACTGATATCCTAGTTGTACCTAGATAGGTGTCGCTCCCGTTAAGATCACTTTTCTACATCTTGATGTTCACTACCTTTATCGGCTTCAGTTTTTTAAACACACTACTGTTGTTCCAACCATAGCTTTCTTTAAAAACTGTTTTCTACCCAGTTTTTTCTCTTCGGAAGGGGCTGTGTAGCGGGTCCAAAAAACTCTATGCAAAAAATTTTTATTTTTTATAATTTCTTCTTACTGAAGCCGGCTCTGACCATTTTACATTCCAGAAAATTCTCGACTATAACGAACTTTAACCGTCAAACTATTGATTTTTTTAGACTGACCAATCAAATCTCGTGAATAAGGTCACGCTGCGTAAGTGGGGTATGTTTTAAGTGACGCTGGTTTTTTTACCGCGATCTCGAATTCAGTCTAGCTTGGGTTTCTGTGCTGGCAAGACATTAATATGTACAACCCCTAGATTCAAGTACCGGCAAATTTCCTTTAGATTTTCAAAGAATTACTTGCTATTAAGTGTTTTTAACTAAGTTAAAGTCAGTGAATGAGTGTAGCACTTCTCTGATGAAAAAGCTGTCGTTTATTACCGAAGAATCACTTGATTCTACTGTACCGTATAAATTGGGTGTGGCCCCATTTAATTCTACTATCTAGGAATTAAACTGTAAGTTTTTTTAATATCATTACTATTGCTTAACTACCAGAAAAAGAAGGGATACCATTTATTTCTTTGGCACAAAAACTTAATTGTAATCCGCATGAATAATATCCAAGTGTGGGTAATTAACGTAAGAAGTGCTCATAAAATCCATAGTGCGACCGGTTTTTATAAAAAACCCGGTACCTTTTCTACAGACTCCAAAAGTGTGAAAATCTCGAAACAGTTCGCCGAATACATGTTTCATTTATCAGTGAAAGCGTTGCGCAGAGCCTGATTAAATATTTTTGTAACACATTTATGGTAAATTTTTGGTTTCTTAATGTTTCTCTTAATTTAATTGTTTTAACTTAAACTAGTATATGGTACCCCCATCTTTTACTCGAGTAAAAAATCTTTTAAGCTAAAAGTGATTTATTATTTTTTATTAAATTTTGACACTTTTAAAAATTCCTTTCACATCACATTCTGCTTAAATGGGTACACAAAAATAACAATATAAAAATACTTAGCTGTTATTGAATGTGTAATATTGTTTCTATATGTGATTAAACACTAATGTGTTTTACTGTATTTTACCTTATTTCATTTGTTGATATTTTATATGTCTATTGTTTCGTTCATATGCTCGACTTATTACTATACACAGTAATAAATATTGTTTATTGTTTATTTATATGTTTTATTTTCTGACCTAGTGTAAGTTATTCTGATCTAATCTCATCAACAACACGAATGAGACGTATTTAACTCATAAATCTTAGCTTTTGAACTCATTTATATCTCATTAATATATATATATGGAGCTGTTGTGATAAGTAAGAACAAAAAGTAAGTATAACTTTCTCTTTCTAGCTTTGCTAATAAAAGTGTTTAATTTAAAGTTTTAACCAGAATATCTACCGGGTTACTCAATTTTGACGTATCTTATCTTATATTTCCTATATCTTTCTAATTTTTAACTTGATCTACCACAACTTATTAATTATTCTATCCTATTCCCCATAATCGAATCTTTTTTCCATCTGGGTTTCTTATATTTCCCCATCCTTATGATAAAAAAATAAGTGGCGCCCATTTACCTTTCCCTATTTCATCATTTCTTCCATTTTCTTTTTAGTCCCTTTTAAATTCTTTTATCTTTCCTTTTCTAGTAAATATATCCCCTTAAATCTTTCTAATACGATATCATCGAGCTCGTTCGAATCCACGCTCGCTCTCCTCCTACCCCCTGAGTGCCGTTCGCATTTGTTAACCTCGATAAAACGAGCCTTTTAACATCTTGAGAAAAAAGAGGTTACAGTATTCAATATTAATAATATCTACGTATCAAGATTTAAAGTCATAAGTGAGCCGCAGAACACAGTGTTTTTTGAGAAAGCCCGTGTTTTTTTTATCTTTTTGTATTTTTATTAGTATCTCTTATTTTTATAAAAAACAACTTTAACTGGATATGTAAGTACTCTTTTAACTCGACTTAATAAGAAAGCAAAAGGTGATATAAATAATTTTTTTTAACTTCCCGCTAAAAAAATTTTTTTTTTTTAAATCGGGAAGTTATTGGTTTCACCCCGTTTTTCGAAAATCGAGTTTTCATCGGATATCAACGTTTTGAGGTCTTAGGAACCTCCCCTGACTATTTTTACGAGGGTGTATGTCTGTATGTACGTGTGGATGTGTGTGTGGATGTATGTAAACCTCTTATAACTTTTGAACGGCTTGACCGATCAGAATGAAATAAAAAGCATTCCAAAGAGTTTCATCTAACTTAGATTCCCTGTAGGTTTGAACCGATTCGAGCCGGTAGATTTCAAAAAATTTCAAAATAACCGAAAAAAACAATTGGTAAAAATTATGTTTTTTGAGCATATCTTTTTGGCTATTGCATCGATCAATTTCATAACCTAATCAGTGTTTTTTTTCAATAACTTAGAGATTTTTTGACTAACCGATTTTGCACTCCCGGTAAGTTTTTTAGGTCTCAAAAAACTGCGTCGAATGCCATCTTGAACATCAAAATCGTAACGCGTTAAAAAGTTATGGCTTTTTAAACATTTCAAAAAAAGTCAAAAACGTCAAAATACGTCACGTTACTATAGCTTTGCGGTTAAAACTAGCGGGAAGTTGCAAGGATGGCCTTTAAGGTCAACCTCTTTTCGAATTTTTTGTTTAGATTTCATTTGTTTCACTTTTCGCTTCACAGGGTACACAGAAATAACAAAATAATATACATACCTGTTATTTTAAGTGTAATAAAATAGTTATTTATAAAACAGTTCGTGAAGTATGCTTTTTGCGCACGCACGCGATGTTTAGAGCACGAGTGAAGCGAGTGCTATATATCGCGTAAGTGCGCAAAAAGCACTTCACGCACAGTTTCATACAATATTTTATCTACGAGAAACAAGTAAAAAATAATTACAAATTCACATTTGAAAATTTTAACTACAAAACTGTCAGAATAACTTTTGTTGAAATTTAATGCTCTCATAGCAACACCATGACAACGCGAATGCTAAGGATATTTGATTATATGAAGGTGTGTTAAAAACAGTGCGAAAAAGTAAATTCCATTTAAAATACATTGTTACTTCACGCACACTTGTAATCCTTCACGCACTGCTGTCTAGGTATAATGACAGTTTTCACGAACTAAAAATTGATACATAATACGAGGTAGAGTAGATAAATTATAATTTTGGACTGATCACCAAGGTGATTAGGTAATATGTATCTATTGTATTAACATAAATATCTGTCTATATTTTTTTATTTCTGTAATTGTTTGTCTTGTTTACTATTTAAACAAATAATAAATATTGTTACTAGTTTAAATAGATATTTTCTTTTCCTAGCTAGAGCATGTTACTCTGATCAATATCTTCAGTTAATCGAATAAGTTTTATTAAAGTAACTAAATTTTGAGTTATCAAAAATTCTCGTATCTTACAAGTTTAAATTCTAACCATAACGATAATTAAGGGAAAGTGTAAGTATAATTATCTTATTTGTTTCATAAATAATAGTGTGTAATTTCAATTCAAGAGAGAATAATCTGCCGGGGTATCTTGTCCTATATATCTTTTATCTTTTACCTGGGTTTCTTATATTTCCCCATCCTTAGGATTAAAAAAATAAGTGGCGCCCATTTTCCTTTATCTTTCATTTTATTTTCTTTCTTTTCCCCTTTCATTTTTCTTACCTTATTAAATATATTCTTTTTTATTTTTTTGATAATTTTTCATTAAGCTCGTCCGAATCCACGCTCGCTCTCCACCAACCAACTGAGTGGCGTTCGCACTAGTGAACCTTAAGACGAGCATTTACCATCTAACGATAAAAAAGGTTACAAAATATTTTAAATTACGGTGCTGGGAGTGCTGTTTCCATAGTGGGAAAAATCTTAGTTAGCAATAGATAATAGTGCTTAAAAGCGTGAGGTTTGAAACGGAGGAGGGGGGTCTATATAAGCCAACCAATTTTGGACAGTTAGTTTATCTTATTGGACACATTAATTAATATGTCACTATTATTATCTTAGGCCAATTAAACTGATTTCTAAAAGCGATTAGTGGTAGTATAGATACCAAGTAGTATAGCGCTGTTTCTGCCTCTACCATTAAACAATACATTATACACGCACTTCGTCAACACCCTTAGTGGAAATTTTTAAAGTAGTTTACTAAACAAACACATTTTTCAGAAGTTGTAATTTTTCTTTGTAAATTAAATAAAGATTTTTTCGTTTGTGTAAGCTTCATTTTATCTTTATTTATCGATACTGTATTTCAACTTTTAAGTATTCCTTGTGGATTATACTAGTAATCATATAGGATAACTAGATGAGGTTAATTTGTTTTTATTCAACAGGGAGTGATAACCAACTGATCGCTGAATTTAAATTACGATTTATTTTGCTAGCTCATCTAAACGTGATTGATCAAGCTAAATAATTTAAAAATAGTAGATTTATATAAATGTGAGCACTAAAATATATAAATATTTCATATTTTTTTTTTATAATTTAAAACGAATAGTAACTAACAGCACTAGTTTTTCAAATTAAAGTCAAATCATTGATCTTAAATTTATTAAATTAAAGCTTTCTAGGTTAGCTTTGTCGACAGGAGTAACCGAGAAAAAGTGTACGCGTACGTACAGCTCGCCTGTGTTAGGCTCGTTTTACACTTATACGGTTCGATTCGGTTCGGTGCGTATTCGATTCGTTTTCGGTAGCCGCCGAAAAAGTGTGAAACGGTGATACGGTGTGTGTTCGGTACCTAATAGATAACTGATAGAACCGAAAGCCCCCTCGACACGAATCGGTTTCGTTCGGTTTCCATTCGGGTCCAGAGTTCACAAAAGCAATTGGTCGTTTACACACATACGGTTTAGTTTCGGTTCGGTCAGGTTTTTGGCAAGGGTAAAGTGAGTAAAAAATTCAGTACTGCGTATTCGATGATTTGGTCGTGAAATTAAACCTTATACTAACCGAGTGTGTGTGAAGAGTTTTCATTTGTTTTAGGCGCTACCGAAAACGAATCGAATACGCACCGAACCGTTTAAGTGTGAAACGAGTCTTAATCATCGCTCACAAGGTGTAAAGTAGATTCTTACTGTATTATAAGAACTGTATCACTCTGTTAAATTATCCGAGTGTAAAGCATCGAAATTCCGGGTCGTATGCAGTGAGTAATGAAAATTAAAAGTAATTACATAGAAATATATTAAATAGTGAAATTCTTTCTAATGTGTTTAAATAAATGGAGGAAAAAAACTTCAACACTTAACATTCTATTACGTACGAAAGAATGAATGCTGCAACAGGTGTTTCAGAAAGACGTATTTAAAGAATTGTTACGCAACAAACGCAAAAAAGGAATATAGAGCGTAGTGCAAGTTCTTCTTTTACAAGCCACCTAAAACAAAAAATAGGACAAAGACTAAAACCGATTTAGACACCAAATACCAAATATTTTACGAAAATTTAAATAAAGTAGATAACCGGGGGGGAAAAGATTTTCTTCGAAAAGTAGTTCAATCGATGAAATCGCTTTGGAAAAAAAAAACGACAACTAATAAAAAAATTGTATGGAAAGACACGATATTCGAGAATTTAGAATAGCTTTGTTACCTGCAATGAAATCGTACAGACAATTAAACAGAACGATTGTATACATCGGTAAAACTTATATACATGCTTCGCATACTATTGTTACTTGTTGGAACAAACATTCCAATGAAGGACTAGCAAGACCCATTTCAAAAGGGCAATGATTAATTATTGATTATGCTTACAGCCAGAAGCACTTTTTTCCAAACGCTCAAAAGATTATTAAATCAAACTCATATACCGGAGACTACCATCACGAGATAAATTTTACCGACTATAAAAAACGCTTGGTGGAAAAATTTTTCCTAACCTACCTCACAACGTTAAAAAGAATAAACCTCCGACTTCTTACAAAACAAAGGAAACAAAATATGAAAGAATAATTAAGTATTAAAAATATTTGTTTTGGCACAAATATGTTAAAATCTGATTAGTACACTATTAAACTCCATAAGCCAAATTTTAAAACGTTTGAGATAGATTAAATTTTAACTCAACATGGGCAAAGTGTGTTAAGATTACCCCCCTACTAGCCATATTTGAACCCTATCGAATTATTATGGGCATCACTAAAGCAATACGTGGGACAAAAAAAATGTCTATTCATATTGGGGATGTTCAACATATATGCGACACATTTTTTGCCGAATTTAGTGCTCAAGATTGGAAAAAACGGTGTCATCACGCAAAGAAGTGAAAAGAAAAATTCTTGAAAGCAAAACCATTCATTGACGAAGTAACGGAAAATCTGATAATAAATTAAGGTAAAGATTCTCCTTCCGAAACTAAAGAAGAAGATAGTGATTTTGATTCTGATTAATTTCTTGGATAATTATTATTTATTTTTTCTAAAGTTCAAAGAAAATAATTACATAGTGTTTAAAGTTAACGTACGTTACCTATCCCCTCTTTTGATCGCTTTCATGGCATAAGCGGCAGACTGAAGTATATAGGTAGGTACATATCTTTTCTATATAAATAAAATTGAATCACAGACGTTTGTATCATATTTTAATTATCACAAATGTAAACTATCTGTTATTGAATACGATAATGACCATGATGATAAATAAATATTTTTAAATGTATTATATACAGAACAGTAATATTTAATAGTAATTTTTAAATTTTACAAAATATAATTTTATTTAAAATAAAGCTGTATACCTAATAGTATTTATTTAATAATTTTACTTTTTATTTATTTTATGAATTTTGTTATCTAAAAAGATAAGTTAAAAAAATGTATTTTCCAGGATTACCCCTTTGCTAGCATAGAAAGCTTTGTTTCCATCTGAATTTCCTGAATTCCAAACGCTTTTTTTAATTTTAGTTTGTTTATAACTTCGTATACCCTTGGTTTTCTGCAATGAAAAATACAGTGGTTTTCCTTCCTAGATCATTGCCCCTCTTGCACAAGGAAATAATATCAAGCTTTAACCTTGACCGGTAATTAGAGAAACCTTATCCTAATAATAGCAACTCCAATTGATCCATCCAAGAGGAATGTTTATTTTGGTTGGGTACACAACCAATATTAAACCGTATCCCTAATCTAAATTATACGTAACAAATCTATAACAAACTAAGCAGTTATGTGGATGTTTACAAAAGTTACGAAATTATTAGATTATAAGCAAAATCTTTTTTTAGCGGATAAAATGAGTAATTGCCTATATATGTGTTTACGTAGTGCTTTAATTAAAATTTTATGATAGAAAAATTAATCTCATTTAAGTTTTGTTTTATTATTAAACCAGAAAAACCGTCGATATTTCTCGTGACGTCAAAATGTATATTTTAGATTAATATTCCGTTTATACATCATTCACAGTTTATAAAACTTAAAGTAGAAGACCCTGTTAGCATGATGAAATTCACTATCTACGAGGTATGGTTATTGTCGGTCTAGGACAATTCGAAGCGACCGATTCAACGCCGGCCATTCGACGCGGCCGTTTCGACGCGGAGATAATTCAACGCTGGCCCTTTCGACGCAGGGCCGATTCGACGAAAAGTTGTCATAATTAGCTAATCTCAGTGTGTCACTTTTTGTTTAAAATAGCAAATACAGTCAATTAGCCTTACCGGTAATGGTCATTACAGCCTCTTCTGGAATGGTTTAAAGATTCCTACCTAGGGCGCCCTCAAAGACGAGGCAATGGAAGACGTCAGCTTTTATTTGCCATATCATTTTGGTCTGTCTACAACCGTGTCATAAATAATATAGACAGAATAAATAATCACGCTGAAGCAGCCCACAGACGATTGCAAAACGAACTTTCCATGGACCATCCAACAATTTGGAAGTTTATTGATGCCTTGAAACGAGTACAGTCTGGTAGGGATCTGTATTACGTGCAATAACTTTCCGTACAACAAACACCACTTAAATTAAAGAAGCACCGAGAATGCGACGAAAGAATTGTCAAAGACAAATCTTGGTACGGCGGCATCCGTGCCTGTCTGTAAGAATGGTATCGCCTTTATCGATTTCCTCCACAGACAGTCTCTATGGGGGCCAGTCCCTATAGCGGGATCGATACCAACCGTGTGAAAGCGTAACATGATTATCAATGCAACCTCCTTAACAAATATATTAAGGGGGTGAGACCGAGTATCACTTCCATTGCGCTGGTCCGTGTGCTTCGCATTGCTTCTGTTACGAGAAGGCATGCTGATCTTTAAATTTGGTTTAATTTTCTAATAGTTGTCGTTTGTTCACTTTAGGCCACCACACGACAGCACCATATGTTAGCATAGGTCTTATGATTGTCGTTTAGATTCACATGATGACCTTGGGGGATAATCTCCAGGTCTGTCTTATGGTTCGGCGGCGTTGCTCATAGGATATAAATGTTTTTTTAAGTCTGCTTTCTATGTGTGAGTTCCACGTCAGCTTGCTATCAAAATAACACCTAAGTATTTCACCTTTGTACCAAAGCTTAATTTAACGTTGAAAAGACTAGGTTCCTTTTTCTTCGTGAAGAGAATCATTTCTGTCTTTTTGGGGTTAACATATTTTGTCATGTTTGTTGAGGGGGTGAATTAGGCTGTCTAGAACAATGTTCCACAGTCGAGCTCATAAAACCCCTTTTTATTGCACGCATGGAGAGCATCCATCCGCTGACTACTGTAGGTAGATACATTTCGGGTAGTAAGCAAGTGCATTATTTTAGGGAACGTGATTTTATTAAAAGTTTCCTCGATAGCTATGAATACACCCAGGGTAAACTCTTTCCTTTCCAATGATTGCTTGATCGGACCAACCACATGATGTAGGGCCGTATCGGTGGATTTTCATGTTGTGTATGCATGTTGATTGGGATGCAGTGGTTTGGTGTTAATCACTGTATCATTTTTGTACCTTTCATTTGACCTCTCTGGCGTTTTTAATAAGAGAATGATGTAAGGCTATAGGTCGGTAATTTTCTGGAATGGAGTAATCCATTCTTCCAGGTTTTGGTGTGAAGACAACCTTTACTTCTCTCCACATCTTCGGTATTTAATTCAGAGCTAGGGAAGTTCTGAGTATTTGCACTAAATGAGGAAGGAGCGCAACGGTTAGTTTACATCTTACTGTTAGATTGACCCAAGTAATTAATTAGTTTTTTCTGGGCAAAACCGACTTTCTGTTATTTTTTTTTCTGGAAAGTTCTATTAAGATAATAAGGAAATAAATTGAAACAATTCGTTTCTACAAAGTATAATCAACCAAACATAGCAGTGTTTGTTCTAAAAGTTTTCCATAATTAATAATAAGTAGTAAAAGTGTTATTATTAACTTTAGTAAGTGAGTGGTTGTCACAATGAGAAACAAGATACCAATTAATTTTTTATGTACCATTCTTCTGATTTCTTAGGATGTGGTAAACCAACCTCTTTGTGTTGCAGTCTACTCTAAGTAGTCGTAAGAGGCATGGATATCTAAAATAATACGATTTTTTGTTAGCAAAAGAAAGAAGTAACAAACTTTACATTGTAGTGTGTTTCTAAAAAAAAGAATTTTTTTTATTAAAGTGTTGCAGTTGTATTTCCTTTGTCATTAGTATATTTTTAATTTTTTTATTGCCATCTAGGACTCATAATATCTGAGTCACCTGTAGTTTTTAAAACATAAACAACAATTTTTTCCACATGTGTCCCAAGATGAAACAATAATACTTCATGCTTTTTTTTATAATTTTCTGTAACCAGTTTAACCCGTTTTTGGGTGTTTTCATTTAGCTTGTCCATTTTTGTTGTCTTTTGTGCTTATCTATTGTTTGTGTTTAGAAGGTATGCACGTTGCTTGTACATTTCGAAATATTTTTTTATTTGTGTTACAGTATAATTTCGACTTTCGTATTGGTTAAAATCGCTTCGAAAATTAGCCATTATTTGTCGTAAAAAGTAAATGACAAAAAATGTTATTGTGGAATATCCATAAGAGATAGACATATACCATCGCGGAATTTTCTGTAGACCTTTTCAAGGTGTACAAATATAATTAGTACATTATTTTGATAAATCTCGTAGGGTTCAGCCTGCGTTTGCAATGTAAGCGGAAAAAAATTGATAATTAACGACATCACATTAGAAACCTCAAAAATAACAGTATTTCTTCACTATTTAGTGAATGTTATTATACATATAAACCTTCCTCTTGAATCACTTTATCTATTAAAAAAAACCGTATCAAAATCCGTTGCGTAGTTTTAAAGATTTAATCATACAAAGGGAAATAGGGACAGAAAAAGCGACTTTGTTTTATGCTATGTATATTGAGTATTGATATTGATTGATTTATGAAACAATAGATATAATTTTCTCTCTCAGAAAATTATCTAGTATGTGTCATTCAAGGTTCTAAATTTTAGTAATGTCATCTCCAGCAGTTGCCGTTAGTTTAATTAATCCTGTTATTTTATGTTGTTAAATGATAGTGTATACAGTTTTTATTAATAGTGTGTGGCATTAAAGACGACCGTATAATTTACACTAAAGGTATGTCAATTGACTCTGTTTTATGATAAATACCTTTTTTTTTAAATAGCTAAAATGAATTTATAATTACGTATAAACATTGTGTAATCAGTTTTATATATATATATATATATATATATATATATATATACCTATTTATGTCCAGTAATTGTTACATGTGCAGATTTAGTTTTAACATTTTGGAACAGATTTACAAATTATTATTAATTTAAATTGACTGTAAACAGCTTTTTTATATAACTTCTATGTTATAAGTTACGTTCGATGCTGGTGCCAATTTATGCACAATTTACTTTTAGCACCATTTACATTTATTGAAGTTTGGAGTTATCTAAATTTATGTTTTAAGTGAGATCAAACTTGTAATATCTTTCTTACATTTTTTCCGTCTGGTCAAATTTTATAGAAGCTCAGTTGTAAAGCTGCAGTAAAGTAAAATTACAGGCGATAGTGTTTAGGAGTGTAAAGTTGTATAATTTGTTGGTCCTTATAGTTTGTACGTTTGTAGCGAGGCCCATAGCACAACATTAAATATAAAATATAGGTAACACTTATTTTAAAGAAAAACACTTTTGCGAAAAATAAATAATGGTGAATTTACTTAATAAGTACAAAGAGAAAGTTTTTTCAAAATTTAAATAACTCGTTGGCTCACCAATTGAGTTTTTGTTCTTGCCTAAATTCTATCGAACCTATCCAACCAAAACCCGTACTATATTTTTCCGCGATACCTTTGTTCCCAGGCTAAGCAGTTTTGAGACAACTTTTAGGGTGTCAATATCCAAGTATTTACAGACTTACAACTGGGTATCTCGAATTCCGAGGTGAACTTGCTATAATGACTGGACTATTACGTTTATTTCTAGCTCGAAAAAGCAGCAGTTTTAAATTTAGATAATTTCAAACTTTGTTGGACTCGTCAATAGGAAGCTATACACAAAGTTTCAAGTATGTATTAATAATTTTTAAAAAAGTGTTGTGCGCGGTGGACTACAAGTCTCAGTTATCTAAACACCTGATTGGTGTTTTTATTACCCTGCTGAAGGCAATTAAAGTTAAAGTTTGCACGGCTTCGTATTCCGTCGTACATTACTTAGATCAATGACACTTCAAACCTTCATGACTTATTGTGCTAACTTTCCGCATTATATATTGGCAAGCTATTATACATAACTCTGCAACTTTAAGCCTCCTATCATTTGATACCCATTTCATCTTTAAGGCTTAATGTATGCATACCTAAGCTTATTATCGAAAAAGCACCTCTAGGATCGTATTTTCTTTCAGTAAATGTAGAGAAAACGTTTCGCGTTGAAATATTATACCAACTTCATTAAACTAACTACATAAAAAACTTTAAGCAAAATACAACCTGTGAAAGATTCTTCACTTAATTTCTTTATTGTATGTGATATAATTTGTTGGAATTATAGAGCCATGGCAATGCTTTGCACCTGTTGATTACGAATTTTGTAGGTAACTTTCGACAAATGGTTAGAAACTTTATTAATTAACTGCATTTTACTATTTAATAATCACATAATTCGACAGAGTTTATAAAAAAACTCATTTCTCACCTAAATATAAAATATTTGTCCGATTGTTTACAACAAAACAAAAGCTCACAATGTATTTTGTTTATAAGTATTTTTATCAATGTTTAACAAAACATTATATATTTATGTGTCAAGAATGTTATTCTTTATTCACAGACGAAAATTTTAGGCATTTCTGTACCCTTTTAAATGGATTAGATCCTATAAAATCCTATAACTCGATGCGAGTGCCAGTCTTGGTTCCTACTACTCGAGGAAATAAAGCACTGGACCTCCGAAATTGGATCAGAATGCGGTTTTTTGCATTCGATTCGTTAGAGCGTCAGGAAAATTTGTCGGTTTGATAATAATCGTAATGTTGTAAGTCAACCGTTATAGATAAAGCTGTGCTATCTCGGAATTTTTTATAGATTTTGAATTCGCTAATACATTACTCAACTATATCTTTGATAGTTTACGCGGCGTTCGCGTGGATACCTCCCAGTAGGCGATATTTTTACGACCTTTACATAAAAGCATAATAAGTTATAGACCTAAAACCTCCACAAGAATTACTCTTTCTATTTTTGATAACCGTATGAAAATCCGTTTGGTAGTTTTCGAGTTTATCGCATCTACACAGACAGGAGGACAGAAAGACGGGGCCGGGGACTTCTTTTCATAATATGTAAGGATGGAAACTGTACGTTGTATATTACATAACACATGGTTACATGTAAATTACGGCTTGCAATAATTTTTAATTTGCTTTGACCCGTTTACAAGTTATGGGAGTAGATCTACAAAAAACTGGGAATATTTTTTTTTTAAATAAAAACATTTGTAGGTAATATACCAGTATAAGACTTGTTGTAATGGTTACTTGTATAGTTTTGTATGTTAGGAACATATCTCTTAAAATACGAGTTATATACTCTAATTCCATTATGATTCAGCAATAATTTCACATTGTTTATTACATTTATACGATATATCACATTTTCTGTAATTGAAATAAGTCTTTGTTTTCGAATATTAGATTTAAAGTCGGTAGTAAAAGGGTTTTGTAGCAATTTCATCACCCTTTACAGCATTAAATCTGACATATTTTAGCGTTGTTCTTTGTTCCCATTACTTGTGAGTATTCAAAACGCGGATTTAAATAATTAGTTGTCATATTAATAGTAGTTAAAAAGTGATACAAAAATTAGTGTTTCAATTATGTAGGTAAGTCAAAATAAGTTTAATAAAATCAAAGTAAGTGTTTATAAAGTTTAATTATAAGAGTATAAGTCTATAAACAAATGCAGTCTATCGGTATTCTTAGAGTTCCACACACTTTTTTTATTGAAAAATTATTTTATCCATTTACCCACTATAAAAATTAAGTAAACAGTTTTCTTTACTTTATCGTTTATTTAAACCGTAGGGGAGAGCAAGGCTGGTACAAACAAATTTTGTATTACGGTCTACATTTTCAATAATAATTAACTTTTTTTTTTATTTCTTATAGATAACATGCTTTGGTTATTAAGCTTTGCTAGCTAGGTACTTTCAAAAAGATACCCATAAAAACCATAAAAGTCATTTGTTAATACATATAACCCATATTTATGGACAATTTTTAACAGCGCTGGAGTAAGTAATAACGTAAAAGGAAATCATTAACAGAATATAGTACTTATATTTTTTTGAAATCTACACTAAATAACAATTATTTTCAGTTTAGAATCTTTTTAAGCCTAAAATATGTTAGGTTAAATAAATAAATGTTCGGGCAAAAGAAAGTTTATTACCACAAAATAACAAACGATGTAAACACTATTTAAAGAACTAAAATGAACAAATATGGACATATGTATAATGCCATCAACATTAACGTATCATTCTATTGACAATGTCAAAAGTGACCTTTTTGTACACTTGTACCTTTGAATATAAAACCTCAGGAAGGAGGATTTAAACAGAAAAGTGCGTCCGGGATGGCTGTTGCATATGGCGGATGACTGTTTCCGTTACAGCAGTGGCACGTGTATTGAGACCTTTGAATATAAAGATTGAGACAGATATGAAATAAAATATGCAGATTTAAAAAGCAATTTATTAAAAATTCACGAAAAAAACTGTTTTAAAATTAAAATACATATTATTCGTAGCGTTTTCTTCAAGTTCTAATATAAAATAGTTGGTTTATCTACGGAATTAAACTTTTATAAAAAAGAATAGGTATTCTTCTAGTGTTTTATATATTAATTAATTGGTATTGTTTTAACACTAATAAAATTTTATTCTAATTATAACAATTCATTAAAAACATCAAATATAAATCGATTAATAATTTGAAACTA
Organism: Altica lythri; assembly: GCA_964028335.1. NCBI lineage: Eukaryota > Metazoa > Arthropoda > Insecta > Coleoptera > Chrysomelidae > Altica > Altica lythri. Next base: position 32,327,561 of record OZ034804.1, on the reverse strand, counting down.
GTTAAATAAACTAAATAGCAGAAATAAAAAACTGTTACAAACATATAACTTTATTGGCCCTTAAATAAAAATAGTTTCGTATACATACTTCTTCCGCTTTCACCTTTTATATAGTTTTTACAAATATAATTTATCCTTGTGTTTAAAAAAACAATCACAAACCAATTTTATTAATTGGATGGAAAGTTTTCTAAACCATTTTTATCATGATTTTGCATGCTGTGAAATACGTTTTTGTATTAACTTAAAATTATAACACAATTGTCAAAAATATTAATATAAATGGGTAATTTTAACAGTAACTAAAATACACAAAAGAAATAAAACTAAAAACACATGACAAATAGACTATTTAACAGACACAAAAAAGAAACGACAGTTATATATTGAAAAGTTGCATCACCCTATATGAATCATTTTTGCATTGTAATCATTTTAAACTTATATATAGAAGCAAATTGTAAAACTCATAGAACTTCAATTAAATCTTTTAATCAAGTCAGTTGTTGAAAATAAAATAAAATTTTTAAAAAGGATTTTTAACAAAAATCTTTATAATTGGCGCAGTCAGTCGAGGATTCGTGCAAGTTTGGAAAAAATCACATATACTGCATCGAGCACGTAGTGAAATTTGGACAAACTTTATCGTTTTGCCGATTTAAGTGCTTCCTTCCCTTCTGTGGAAAAACCATTTTCAAAGCTAGGAGCCCTTCAGTGGACAACAATTCGACTAGAAGTTCCGGAGAAGGACCAGTGTATTACAGCCTCCTTCTGTGAATCTGTAAGTACCAAAAAATCCTTTTTGCCTTTCCCTTTTGTGAATAGGAAAGATAGTATAAGATAGTAAATTTTAAGATATTTTGAAAATTAAATTTTTATGTCAGAAGTTGACGAAATAACAAATTTATTAAATAATACTTATATAGAACGTGAAAATAATAGAGAAACTATGGCAAACCAAGATTTAGCCAAATTAAACTGGAATTTATTTAAATCTAAGCTAAATAATATTAAACCTTACGACGGTGATAGTAACACATTAAATAAATTTTTAAGAAGTTGTGAAAACTTTATCCAAAGTTACGCATCATTAAATAATAACGAATTAAATACGCATATTTTTGATTGCTTAATAGGAAAATTAGTAGATAGAGCCGAATTAATGGTAGGAAATAGAGTAGAAATATCTACATGGCCCGATTTAAAAAACGCGTTAATTCAAAGCTTTTCAGATAGAAGAGATCTTGATTGTCTTATTCATAAGAATTAACGAGAAGTAGACCTTTTAAAAACGAAAATTTACAAAATTTTGGAAATAGAATTCAATTATTAATGAGTACAGTTATACAGAGAATTAGTAACGATCCCCTTATAAATGTAAATGAGAAAATTTGTCAAACAAATCATCATAAAAAAACAGCATTAAATACATTCATAGCAGGTTGTTCCCCAATTTTAAAAAATAATTTACATTTAAAGAAACCCGCTAGTTTAGAAGATGCAATGGCATATGTAAACGAATATGAAAATTTTGAAAAAATGTACGGACAAATGTCTAGACCTTAGACATATAATACTATACAAACTAAATATAATATATCCAACACAAGACAACAACAAACTTATTTTCAACAACCTAGATACGACACTTATCAAAGTAGGTCTCCTATTTCTTATAATTTTAGTCAAAATACTCAACCTCCAAATAACAAATTTCAATATACACCTCAACATCAAATACCAAAACATTTATTAAATAATAATTATCAACAACAATCTTTTAATAAACCAAATTTTCCTTGTCAACCAATAAACATTCGACCCATACCTCAAACAAATAAAAAGTATTTTACAAATAAACAAGTATTTGGCACACCCACAAATGTATTCAAACCAAGACAAATTCATCCAAATAATCTTCCAAAACCTGAACCCATGTCTACAACCTCAAGACAAACTTTTAATAAAAATCCAACAAATTTTAATCAAAGACAAAATTATTTTCAACAAAATCCAGACTTAAATCCTAATTATACTTTTGAAGAATTACATAATACACATCATGAAAATGAAATTTTACCCGATTACCCAATAAATGAAAATGAATTTTATGATAATTATCAGAATGACGATGATTCCGCTAATTGCCAGGATCACCTTGTATTTTCAAATGAAAGTGAAACCCATGAAGATAATAGCGAAGAATACAACGAAAGCATAAATTTTCAAACAACGAGCCTCTCAGAAACAATGCCTTGATAGAAATTAATTCGTATGCAGCAAATAATCCTTTACCATACATCGAGATATCACAACCCAAGATAAAATTATTAATAGACACTGGTTGTGTGGTTGTTCCAAGTCAATAATAAAACCTTCTGTAATTGAAACTTTTTATCCTGAAACAATTTATCAAAACAATATAACATTAAAAACCGCCATAGGCAGCAAAAATATTCGTTATCAAGCAGATGTACCTGCATTCCGAGAATTTAACAGTATAATCATATTATCAACTTTATTCTTTACGACTTTCATGACTATTTTGATGGAGTCATTGGACTCTCAGACTTATTGAATATGCAACTAAACATTGATTTTCAAAATAAATGTCTAATAAACAATTTTACACAAATTCCCATTAAATTTAGACAACCAAACGACATAAGTTTTTCATTCTCAGTTAACCCCAAAGAAAGTTTAACAAAAATGCTACCAGTTAATATTAAAACCGGAGACATTATAATTGAACCAATAAATTTTGGAAAAATAGAAATTCCTTATTCAATCACTACCGCAAAAGACGGATACGCATTATTAGAAGTCCAAAATCCAACAGACAAATACATTTCAATTACATTACATAATTCAATTGTCTCAAGTACTAAAATAATTAAAATGTTTAAATATTTATAAAATATATATGTATAAAGAAGAAGAAATTCGTAATTTTCACAATATATTATCATATTACCAATTTCTGGGTACTCAAATTACTTTTACAAAATCAAAATTAATATTTGCAATACACTTTCCTATTTATAAACCTGAAACCTTTAAATTATACCACTTATATCCTGTTATCCAAGAAAACAAAATGTTTATTCCTAACCACCCCTTTTTGGTACGAAAGAATAATACTGACCAGTTTGAGTAAGAAGAATGGCCTGTAATTGAAAAAACATTCTATTGTCAAGAAAATTTTGAAATCAAAGACGATTGCTCCTTACAACTATTAAATGGAAATAAGCCAAAAAAAAAAAAAATTGTCAAATCCTAAATGTTGACTTACAAGAATCAATTATAAAAAGAATTACTACAGACGAAATTTTATCTATACCAACCAAAGAAGAAATTAGTAAAATGTTTTCAAAGATAGTACAAACCATGAAGAAGAAATCACTTCGAAGAAAGAAGAAGATACTTTGAAGAAAGAAAAAGACACTTCAAAGAATGAAGAAGATACTTCGAAGAATCAACCCCTGATTCTCTCAGCTTAAGGAGGGAGGAGTTATATATTGAAAAGTTGCATCATCCTATATGAATCATTTTTGCATTGTAATCATTTTAAACTTATATATAGAAGCAAATTGTAATACTCATATAGTCGAGTGTCTAGAGGTTTTTAACTCGGATTAGAGTTACAGTGAATGAATTTATATAATCGACGTGGGGTTTTGTTTTTTATACTATAAATTACAATGTTTACCCAAAATTTTTTTGTGCTTTCAATTTTTTCATTGTTTAAACAAATTATTATGAAAAATTAATTTTTGAGCATATAATTTTACTTTAAATAGTAATTTTTTTTCATTTATACGTTAAATTTCACCTGAATAGACATGGAGGAACATCTTTCGAGAATACCTGTGTATAAAAATAGCAGTAGCGATTTCGAACAGGTAATAAAACTTGGAGGGGAGAGCAAAGCGGCAGCTGCTATGTAGCGCCTATCCGAGCGCGAGCGCCTAGATGTGAAATCCTTCCGAAATTTTTTTAACTCCGTCGGGTCCATTTTATACTGTAATTCTTTCATATTTTGAAGATAAATTTGTGAAGCCTTCACATAGGAAAAATGCCTTGATGCATGAAATATTGGAATCATTAGCTCAATACTATATAAATGTAAATTCCTATCTCCCATACAATCCGCAGCAATGAAGTCCTTCAATATAGTAACCATTCGAAAATAAGTAATCCATAGTTTTGACGCTTTATTTTTATTTTTAAGCTCCAGTAACTTATTTAAAAAAAAAATTGTAAGTGTTTGAAATTCATGGTTTCCAGTTATTTCTGTATAGTTGAACATTTCAAAAATCACAGAGTTATCATCATCAATTATTACATTTGCAAAATCTGTATTGTGTTCCATAAGATTTTCAAAAATCAATTGTGATAAAGCTTGCTGTAATAAAGTATAAGCACGTACTGATCTAGCATACGCATGTCCATAAGTTATGTGATCAATTGTATTTTCAGTATATATGGTAGAAAGGGCTTCTTTTATCCCACTTCCAGCCATAATATAACCAATGGATCCCATGTAATAAGATATTAGAGTATGAAACGAGCCTAGCCTCCACTTGTCAGACCATCCAGAGCAACGCGGCGTGTCAACTCAATCCACCCTTATACTGTTTAATGCCCGACATCGAGAACGGATCGAATAAAAATATAGATGTTGTTTATTAAATATCAACACTATTGATTGTAAAGGAACGTTTCATTATATGGGAAGCATTGAAATAGTTAGTCCAAGTGATGGTATACAACATACAACCTCGACGACCTATCAAGCGCTTGAAGACACTTCCACCTGAATCTGAATTTTTTAAACACGGAAATATCCCTCTGCAAATATATCCAGCTTCTACAGGTACAAGAAATTTATTACAAATGATCAATTAAATATTTTTTGGACGTATTTAAAGTTCAAAAATAATAACAAATTTTCCGGATGGAATGGATTTATGAATTTATTATCTAATGCCCATGATTTTGATGTGTCATCGATAATTTTTTTGCCTTTCATTAACGCAGCTCCAAGTGATTATCACACAATTTACACAACAATAAAAAATTCAGTAGATAATGCTAAAGAATTGGATATGAGAACATGCAGTTTAACGTTTGATCAACCTCTATACATGAAAGCACGGGATATTGCTTCTGCTGTGTATTGTTTTATTTTTTTTATTAAGGATGTCCTCGTAGGTATAGACCTAAATACAAATGTACCGAGAACATCTATTGCGGCAGAAGAGACAATTTATTAATTTGGCATTTAAAGGCTTGCAAGTTGGGACGAGTGGGGAAGACGTGGGAAGGTAAGAAGTTCCACAATCTGGAGATCCTGGGGATGAAGGAACGATCGAATCGATCCGTTCTCGATGTCGGACATTAAAAAGTATAAGGGTGGATTGAGTTGACACGTCGCGTTGCTCTGGCTGGTCTGACAAGTGGAGGCTAGACTCGTTTCATACTCTAATATCTTACATGGGATACATTGGTTATATTATGGCTGGAAGTGGGATAAAAGAAGCTCTTTCTACCATATGTGCTGAAAGTACAATTGATCGCATAACTTCTGGACATGCGTATGCTAGAGCAGTACGTGCTCATACTTTATTAAAGCAAGCTTTATCACAATCGGTTTTTGAAAATCTTATGGAACACAATACAGATTTTGCAAATGTAATAAGTGATGATGATAACTCTATTACTTTTGAAATGTTCAACTATACAGAAATAACTAGAAATCATGGATTTCAAACGCTTACTAAATTTTTTAAAAATAAGTTACTGAAGCTTAAAAATAAAAATAAAGCGTCAAAACTATGGATTACTTATTTTCGAATGGTTAGTATATTGAAGGACTTCATTGCTGCGGATTGTATGGGAGATAGGAATTTACATTTATATAGTACCTATTGAGCTAATGATTCCATTATTTCATGCATCAGGGCATTTTTCCTATGTGAAGGCTTTACAAATTTATCTACAAAATATGAAAGAATTACAGTATCAAATGGACCCGACGGAGTTAAATAATCTAGGCGCTCGTGCTCGGATAGGCGCTACATAGCAGCTGCCGCTTTGCTCTCCCCTCCAAGTTTTATTACCTGTTCGAAATCGCTACTGCTATTTTTATACACAGGTATTCTCGAAAGATGTTTCTCTATGTCTATTCAGTTGAAATTTAACATATAAATGAAAAAAAAATATTATTTAAAGTAAAATTATATGCTCAAAAATTAATTTTTTATATTAATTTGTTTAAACAATGAAAAAATTGAAAGCACAAAAAAATTTTGGGTAAACATTGTAATTTATAGTATAAAAAACAAAACCCCACGTCGATTATATAAATTCATTCACTGTAACTCTAATCCGAGGTTTTAACGTTTTGAATGCTCCAGGCACTCCACTAATAGAACTTCAATTAAATCTTTTAATCAAGTCAGTTGTTGTAGTTTTTGAAAATAAAATAAAATAATTTTTAAAAAGGATTTTTAACAAAAATCTTTATAATTCGACCATTAAATACAATCAAACGTAAACAATAAATGAGTCATAAAGTGGCTGTCCAACATGGCCGTTTCCGTCGCACTTTTTAGTATTGACAATACGCAGATCCCTCCTTCCTGATGTTTTATATTCAAAGACTCGTACCAACATAAACTTAAATAATAATTATTAGGATTGTTAGACAACCATACTAACAAAATATACACACCCTTCAAGCTTAAGTTTTTTAGTAGGTATCAACAGTCTTAAAGGATTTCAATTAGTTACATAAAACAGAACAGTTTTATGTTAATCTAATTTGCGCTTGAAACTAAACTGACTATAGGTCTTCGGAATACGATTTCTCATCATCTAAGAAACAATATGATCCCATTCTTTACATAATAGTATATTACGTATCAAGAGTGGTAAATAGGATATTAAAGTGCATTTCAAAGCCTTTCAGTTGCACGTCATAGGGCATCTATCTCGCTTTATCGTATTAAGTTGAAAGCAATGCAAAAAACGGTACGTCCACTATAAATTTTCGTAAGGCAACAACATTATGAGAGATGTACACGTAAATATTAAATAACTACAATCGACACAATACAGGCATTTCATTGGCTGCCGTTTGCAGTACGGCATGGCCTCATAGTCAAATTGAAATATTGAACACGCTCTGTAGCTATTTTTGATAAACGTCAAAGTTACGCCTGACAGTTTTTATCAGAACAGTACTTCCATTAGTTCCATTTGTAAGTATTGTGGTTAATCACATTTTTTTAGAAGTTGGAATATTATTTTTAATTTATTTATTTATTTTGATAATAATTATAAACATGCCGCGGTATAGCGGAAAAGAGCAAGCGTTAGTATTGAAACTGCTTGCTTATTTCCAATTGGAAAAACAAGCCGGTAAAACTCTATTGCCCGTAAATGCTGTACATGAGGTAAGTTTCACATCTTAAAGTTTAATAAAAATTCATTGATGATCAATTAATTTTAGCGTGTTTCGGCCGCCTTAGGAATATCGCTATCGACTGTAGGACGATTGGCAAATGAAGGTATTCAAACAGATCGTGAATACTCAGCTAAAATGTCCGATTCTGTGAGCGTTAGCCTTGGTCCCAATATTTGGATGAAATATGAACATGGTATTAGGACTTGTATATACAGAATGTTTAGTCAAGGTTGGTATTTACTAAATACATATTTTTCAAATTATATTGTATAAGGTTCTAAATATCTTCATCAATGTTATTATGTTTCCATTTCACATACAAATTTGTTTACTGGTTCATTATGAGTTTATTTTCAAGGGTTAGTTTTACTAATTTTTTTTTAACATTTTATCTTATTTTAGGTGAGCATGTGACTCTTTATACGTTGAAGAAAAAATTAGAAGATATATATGGGATACATACATCAGTTTCTTCACTCAGTAGGGCTTTAAAAGAATTAAAATTCAAGTGGATAAGCTGTAACATTTCTAACAGAAAATATCTCATGGAACAGTCACATGTTACACAAAAAAGATTATGGTTTTTACGAGATTTTAAAAAAAATGAAAGTGATTCTCATCGTCTCAAGCCTGTATACCTTGATGAAACTTGGATATTCAGCAAAGGAGGATTTCGCAAAAGCTGGCAGGATGGTACCGATAAGGCAGTCAGAAAGAAGACTGGTGAAGGTGTACGATACATTGTTCTTCATGCGGGTTCTGAAAATGGATTTATTAATTGACTGTAGCTTGATATTTAAAAGTGGTAGTAAATCTGGCGATTATCATGATTCAATGAATGCTGATAATTTTGAAAGATGGTTTGAATACCAGCTTCTACAAAGCTTAGAAGAACCGTCATTAATAATAATGGACAATGCGTCGTACCATTCCACGTTGCTCGAAAAAATACCAAATGCAAGTTGGAACAAAGTTTCTCTGATGAATTGGTTAAAAGAAAGGAATATACAGTTTCGAATGCCTATTATGAAGTTCGAATTGTTAGAAATTGCCAAGAAACATGTACCAGATAAAGTATACAGGTATGTTATGATATGATATAATTTAATAAGATATTAAAAATGTATATTTTACAGATTAGATAGATTAGCTCTTTTGCATGGCCATCGGGTGTTGAGACTGCCTCCATATCATTGCCAGTTCAATCCAATTGAACTTGTTTGGTCAGAATGTAAACGGTATTACGATGCAAAAATAACTTCGGCTGAACGTATTACTGCAGATACTGTAATTAGTGTTTGGAACGAAGCTCTTCAACAGGTTTAATGAAAAGTTTATTCTTATGCTATGGTTTATAATTGTTATGTAATTGTAGATTACATCAGAAAAATGGAAGAGGTATGTAGACCATACAAGAAAAATTATTGATGAATATTGGGAGACTGAAAAAATCATTGATGCAAGCAATATCTCTCCTGTAATCATTGATTTAAACGAATCGGATAACGAATCAGATTGGGACTTGTGGGAAGACAACTCCGCATAATAAACGTGTATTGTATTCAAATATGTCTGTTGTTCTACAAGTTTAACTTTACCAGTTTTGTTACATTTCAATGATTTCCAAGGTAATTAGTTTATCGAATAAAACTTATTTTTTAAACAGATCTAATTTCTTATTGTAGGTTTCATCCGGCAAGTGATCCTTGTTGTTTTATAATAACTAATTTTAGGAATTTATTTACTAATGTTATATTATTTATGATAATAAATATCAATTAAAAATACATTTTGTTTTATTTTATAATGTTTTGATATATTAATTTCAAAGCCTTTTCCTATTTGGCTGAATACGATCCTGACAAATGTCAAAATTTTGTAGAGTCGCCATCAAATGTCATGTAGTAATCAAAGACATGCCGAAAACATGATATGACGTCATAGTTGGTGACGTGCAACTGAAAGGGTATGAAATGAACTCTATAGTTGATTCAAATAGAAGTGTCATCAAGTGGGCTGGGTACGTGTGAGATCATCTTTAACTTTATTACTAGATTCAATGGAAACAGAACTTTAGTTAGGGAATTATATGTCATCGCGATGTGTCAAAATGTTTATAGTTATACTGAGCATATGATCACAAGCTGGCTAATATTGCGATTCAAATTTAACTAAACGTGGGTACTGCCACTACAAATTTGAATTTTCCAGAGACTACTTGATGACACTTCTATTTGAATCAACTATACGTACGAGTGGAAAAGTTACGCACGAAGCCGCGTAGCGTAATTACACGAGTACGTAATACCTCTTACCACTCGAGTTACGTACTATGCTTTTTCTACGACTCAATATTTTAATTTTAATTCTAAATATTTGACATCTCTTAAAAAATATATGACGAAATTTGCCGTTTAAAATAACATTTATCAAAGTAGTGACAATAAGTAACATCCTAGATTAAATAATAATTTAAAATGTAATGTATGTTGCCTATATCTGTTTTATTTTTATTTTATTTTTTAATAAAAACTATTATATATTTATGTTTTTAAATTGACTAAAAGTTTGTAAATAGACCAAATAAAGTAGTACGTACATAAAAATTTTATTGCAATTTGATTAAACAAAGAAATTTAAGTTTTCTTATCTAAACACACATGTATGTTATGAGATCTCATTACGTGCATGTTATTGTTAAATGTCACTTACACGGAATGTCTACAGTGCGATTTTTGACGTTTACAGTCATGGGCGTAGAAAATAGTATATTATGTTACTAGGAGTAGAAGGCCAACATTATTGTTGAGCCCAGATTCTTGCACTGCCGAGGCGCTAGCCGAGGCTGTGCAAACTGGGCGAAACATATAATGGGCCTTCTGCTCCGAGTAACATATACTATTTTTTCTTCAAGCGTAATAATAATATGCATTTTATAAAAAATATAGAAGGCTTTGTTTATATCTCAACTATTTAATTAATACAAACGAAAAATTACATAAAGTGTTACCTATTTATTAACAGTAATATTAAATGTGCAGTTTTGTATACTGCAGTTGTTTAAATTTAAGCCACTGCCACCGCTTTCAGCTTCGACATTTACAATTTTGTCATTGGTATACATCATATTATTAGTAAGTTGATTGTCGATTATTATGTCAGCGATTCCAGAACTATTACTTGGTTGTTCTTGCCAATTAAGTATTTTTTGTGCAGTTTGTGTTTTACTGGAAATGGAATCCTCTAATAACCCTTCAGCAACACTGGTGGATTTCCATCCACCATGCCGCTTTAAAGCGGTAATATCACCTCCGTTGTCAACTAAAATAGTTGCGGAAGTCCTCCGAAGGCAATGTCCTGTATATTCATGAGGATTTGTTAATTTCAAAAACGTAGCAACGTCTTTTGGTACGTTTGATATTTTGTGGATACCCATTACCACACGGTGACATTTACCATTCTGGTATTTAATAAAAAATCGCTGCAGGCCAATATCATCCGGACGAAGAGCCGTATACTGTCTTACCAAATTCAAATAAAAATCGCCAATTATAGTAAACGACCGTTGTTTTTTGTTTTTTGTGTTTATGATTTTAACCAAAATTAAATTTCCCAAATCTTGGATTTCGCTAGACTTTAAATTAACAAGTTTATCGCATCTAAGGGCTCCTGTGACTCCAAATATTAATATAACCTAAAACAAACGTTGAAATAAATAAAAAAAAAGCTGGTAGCACCGGGATTAGAACCGCTGACCTTTGCGACCGAAGACAAAAGCTCTGCCACTGAGCTACCGTCATTAAATGTTATAAGTAGGAAATAAGGTAATATTTGCTGTCAAGTTAAATATTGATCTGCTAGTAGATATCACTGTCAACGGTTTAATAAACGTAATAATGATTAAAAAGAAATAAGAAAGTACCTACCTTTGTTGCTAAATAAACATTATTTGGTGCATCCTTGAGAAATTTATCAAATTGATCTTGTGTTAATACTTTTGATTTTTTCGGTGTATAATTTTCCCCTTGGCGCTTTATAAATGCAATTAATTTGCTATATTTTTCTATTTTAACATTATGTTTAATGTTTGATTGACTTTTAATCATTGAATACTGTGCCCATAGAGTAGAACTTTTAAACTTTCTGGACAAATTCGTGAAGTATGCAAGCATAACGTTCTCCGTGTATTGCTGTACATTATATTCATTGCACCATTTTAGAAATTTTTCGTATGCAAAATCATACAGTTTACGCGACTTCGTTGGAATTAGAGTTTCAATACTGGAATTAGCTATTTCAACTAATTCCGGAGGCGTACATTGCAATTCTTGAGACATTTTTCACAAAATTTTCAAAACAGACAAACGTCAAATTAAATAAGTTTAAAAATGACAGTTCCTACCTACTTGATTACAACGCCCCATTATTTTATTAGTACAATAATGAAAATTCATTTTTGTACTAGTAAAATAATGGGATATTTCTACGGTCTGTGTTGCAAAAAGTAATATAGTTATTATTATACGCTTGAAGAAAAAATACATTTTAACCAGTCAAGTCTAGATGTTTCTTTATTATAAGACTCAGAGTAAACTAAACAGGAGCATCAGGTATCTTCTTCACTTTCATCCAGCAGAATACGCTTCTTAACATTTTATACTTTTATTATAAATACAAGTGCGAAGCGGGGCGAGATGTTAGCAATTATTAAAAATAAAACATCTTATTTACTTCAATACCATCAAACAATATAACTTCATAAGCGCCTTCTTTTTGACCAACGTCTTCAATTTCTTCGTTCTCATTGTTTCTATCAATAAAATAAAATATCAACTGCTTTTCAGGCTGTTTTCTGGTGAGTAATTTTTTCATTTTCTATATTTTTTTCGAGAGAAGGAAACAACATATTAGGATAACTGACATGGAAATTAATTTCCCTGAAACATTTTTCACACCAGTGGCAACAAGCCCTAGAATACAAGCAACCTTACATGATTTTCCAGTTTCAATTAACAATCGTTCTATTAATGTAAGAAGAAAACTTTGTTAAGCGCATAGAAAAGTGTGAGATTGTACATAGTTAAGTTTATATGATGGGGAAGTGCAAAATTTTTAATATCTTTTTATATAAAAATCTCGTGTCACGATGTTAGTTTGCGCTCCAAAACCAATAAACCTAGTTTAATGAAATTTGGTAGATATTATGTTACTTGTTTTAACTTAAAAGATAGAATCATTTTTATTTTGATTAATCTGAAGTTTTTTTAATCGCGAATGTAAGGTTTTATAGGGTTAAATTCATTTTTAACTTTTACGAGTTTTTTATAGATAGCGGTATGTATGTATGTATGAGCAAGTTAGGGGTAACAGATACACCTGCTACCTAAAAGATCTATTGTGCTATATTTTTGATGATTTCTTAAGACTTATAGCAGCTCTTCTAGTCCTATCTTCCTTAGAAAGTTAAGGATATCGTTGGGTTTTAAGTTAGGTAAATCTTCCTTTTCTGTTTCGTATGACCTTAGGCATTTGACCCTAGAATAACGTAATGCAATGCATGCTGAGAGTATGTGTATTGAGGTTTCATCCTCTACTTCCCAGAATCTGCAGTTTGCTTCATCTACCAATCTTAGTTTCTTCATGTGTCATCTTAATCGGCAGTGCCCGGTTAGTATCCCTGTTTTAATATGGAGGTTCGTTTTACTAAGGTTAAGACAGCTGAGATATCTCTTTTCGTTGTAGTTTTCCAGGAGCGTCTTCGATTGTCTTAGTGCTTCTAGATGATTCCAGTTTTTTTTTTTCTAAGTTTTACTAAGATGGTACTACTGCTGATTCCACAGGATGGTTCTGGTCCCAGGTTTGGGGTTTCAGCTCCTACTTTTGCCAGCTTGTCTGCTATTTCCTTTCCTTCTATTCCTATGTGTCCTGGAACCCATAGGAGGGTAACAGTGTTATTCTGTCCTAGTTGATTTAATTTGTCTACTCATTCCCAGACCATCTTTGAACTGATTGTATGTGAATTCAGAGCTTTGATTGCTGCTTGACCGTTTGACATGATTACAATCTTCTGTCTATGATAGTTCCTTTCAATATTAAATTCTATACATCTTTCGATGGCACGGATTTCCGCTTGAAAGATGCTAGGGTACGCACTCAGACTTTTTAAGTAATTGGTTCTAGGTCCAAAGATCCCTGCTCTCGTTCCTTTATCTGTCTTGGAACCATCCGTGTACCATTTTATGGCGTTTTGGCTTAGCTCCAATGCGGTGTTTTTTGTCCCATTCAGATTTACTTCCCAGTTTTGTGGTAAATTTTGTACAATAAATTGTACAAGAAATATTGTATGCTCATGTTTGAATTGTGTTTTAGACTATTACAATTTCTTGTGCAAGATATATGCTAGGATTCGGCGCAATAGACATAATATTTAATTTTCTTCTCCGTCTTCTTCTGTTTGTGGGCTCAGCTACCTAGGCTATTCGGCCTATATTTAATTTTGATTCGATCTTTTTGACAGAAGTTCGGTTTCATTATTTTTTATATAAAAGCAATTCAAATGTTGCCAGTTCGATTGCGGATACATACGTGTTAAGCAGAGTTTTAAAGCGCCATATGGAAATTTCATGTGCGCGCGCGATTCTTGGATGCAATATTGTGTAAAAAATAGAGCATGTTCTATTTTCTTGTACAATAATTTGACAGAAACAATATTTGATCCAATCTTTTGTTTGAAACTATCCAATTTATCTTGTATTTCTTGTACAAGAAATTGGATAGTCTAAAACGGCTTTAAGTGTTGTGTGGAGGTGTAACCCACGTGGTTCAATGTGGGGTTGGGAGATTGACGCTGTGGCGTGTCTCCTCCGTCGTGGAGCCTTTCCATTTGGCAAGGACGAAGGGAACCATAGAAACCTTTGCCAAGGGTTCATTCATTGTTTAACCCGCTACTCAATACAAATACTTTTTTACAGTTGCAGTGAAAGCAAAAGTATTTTGACAAATTAATTTAAATTGACAGTGATTGAATTTATAAAATCAGTACTATGTTAAATATTAAATTATGGAAACACGTGTATTTATAAAAATGTTTTTCAATTAATATACGTAACTTGCGAGTAAAACTATTCACTTTTTATTCATCTGTATCTGCCGGACTCAATACGTTCGTCTGGGAAACCTACAGATTTATGTAAAAAGAAACCAATAAGCGTTACAGTTTACTATATTAATAATTAATATAGTAAAAATCTTAAAAACTGAAGAATATGTTCGAAAACAAATTAAAATACGGAAAAATGAAAAGTATTGTAAAAATAGAAAAAAAAATATTTAATAAATAATAAAATGAATGTCATAAAAAGTCGAAAATGCCACAGAAGATTTAAAATTTTTAAAAAATTAAAAAATTGTTAAAATTAAAAAAGCCGGAAATATTTGTATTAATTCTTAATATAAAAATTATTTATATAGTACCTTGACTTCGTTCTCAAAAATAATTAATCATGAGAATAAAACGTTACAAACCCAAAGTTGTATTTACTCACATAATCAAAATTGATTCCCTAATTAGTAAGTATAAACCTTAATAACACAGATCGTTGAATCAGGCTTATTCAGACAATAATTAATTTACCGATATCGATAGAAGTTTACAGTTTCCGTACCTCATCCGATTTCAACTGCATTATTACCGAATTGCTGTAATAAAACTTTATCGTTATTATTATACCAAACAGTTAATTTGCCGGTTTTGTGATTTGTAACTTTAGAAGGTAATTATGATTGTTAACGTGTTTATTACAGTTAATTAGTTTGTTACAATCAAGTCAATTGAACAATATTTTATTTCATAAAATATAAACAACCATTTTTTTAATGCACGCATTTCATAAGATGTACATAAATTCTATATAAGCAATTAGAAATAAAGCAATTTTACATGGGTTCTGGTTTTCAAATTTTTGTCTTTTTTTCTTGTAGCTAGTTTTCTTTCTGTTCCTCTAAATCTCCTAACTTCTTCTTTTTGCTTCTATATTGGCTTTATCTGTCTTCTGTTTAGTTTTTTTGACATTTTTTTAACTTTTTTATTTTATTAACATATATTATACCATTTCATTTCAGTTTATCTTTATTTTTATAATGACACTTCCAATGCAATTTTTTATGATTTTAGCTATATATCCTTAATAAACTTTAATGACAATAAGACAAAAAATTAACAAATCCCTAAACTAAAAAACCTAGCAACCGATCCGCTTAAGGAGGATTCACAGAAATTTGTTACCGAAAGAATGTGTCTCCGAGAAAAAATCCATCAATACATATATACAGGGTCATTCAAAATGAGCGGAACACTTGATTTATGGCTTAACTATGAATTATACGATAATTTGACTTAGATAAAAGTTTTTGTAAATTTAATGTACTATTTATTGATCTTTACAGATTTTCCGAAAAAGTAATAGCTTTCAAGATATGACGTCAAAGGACAATATTTTAAATGGATCACCCTGTATTTATATTTTTTTTTTCGAGTTGGTATGACCTGTCTAAATTCATTAATGGTACATTTAGTGGGTCTGAGACTTATGGTTTTATAAATATCAATTAATTAAAAAAAATATTTGACACCAAATGAACCATAATAATTCGAACAACACCTACTTTAAATAAATGTGTTTTATTTAAGTTTAAATTATTATGGTTCATTTGGTGTAAAAGTACAATTGTTCTTTAATTTTGCGCTGCAAACCCAAGAATTTAAATTAATTTATATATACATGTATATAGTATATATATATATATATATATATATATATATATATATATATATATATATATATATATATACACTAAAGGAAAAAAAAGTGGCGCACCCAAAATTTTCAGAAAATATAAACCTTTAAAACTTTTGAGTTGGTAGTCCGATTGCAATGATTCTTTTTTTATTTTAGAGAATGGTTCTTTGGTATTACGACGCTTTTATAGGAGGTTTTAACAATTTTAGGTTTGTAGCCAGTATTGCTTAAATAACAAGTACACGTTTTTTACGCTATTTTTGAAACACCCTGTGGACATTGCTGTTACTCTAGTCGTACTAAGTCGTTTATGGCCATGTTGAGTAGAGCCTCCCTTACAATTTTGGTCTGTAAATCATGTCTCTATCTTAGATGGTTCAAAAGATACAGGCTTTCAAACAAAGTTTGACTTTAATTAGGAATTTTATTAAGTTCACAGAACAGCAACAATAATAACGACTACATAACAACAACAACAATAACGACTACATAACACCAACAACAATAATTAATATCGGGTATTGGCTCCCCTTGCTCTTCTTAACGACTCAATTCTTCTTGGCATGCTTTGAATTAGGTTTGCAATCCTTTCCTGAGGAATATTGTTCCACTCTTCAACAAGGGCATCACCCAAAGCAACAAGATTTTGTGGAACAATCTGACGAGATCTAATTCGACGCCCTAGTTCATCCCACAAGTGCTCGATTGGGTTCATATCGGGGCTATTGGGAGGCCATACTATGGTTGCTATACCAACTTGGTTCAAATACTCACGAACAATTTGTGCAGTGTGTGGCCTTGCATTGTCGTGCATTAATAAAAATGCATCTCCAACGAATGGTGCAAATGGTACTACGTGCTTCTCTAAAATGTTCTCTATGTACATATTGGCCGTTAGAGCATTTCTTGGAAGCACGCAAAGTTCTGTACGGGCTTCCATTGAAATTCCCCCCAGACCATTACAGAACCACCTCCGAAACTCTGTCGCTCTCTAATCATATCCTGTTCATATCGTTCTCCAGGTCTTCTCCATACTCTTTGACGACCATCACTTGAATATAAACAGAATCTCGATTCATCGGTAAATAACACTCTAGTCCATTCGGGATCACGCCAATCCCCATATTCCTCGACGAAGCGACGACGAGCTTCCCTATGACTTTGAAGTAATCTTGGTCCTGTTGCTGGTCTCCTAGCTCTTAGATTAACTTCCTTCAATCTTCGACAAATCGTTTTATCACTTACATGCGTTTCGCGTACTTCTCTTAATTGATGGTTTGTTTTAACAGCAGTTTGGAAACGATTGCGCAAAGTTTGCAATCTAATAAATCGATCATCAATATTGGAGGTACTTCTAAGGCGCCCTGAACCAGCTCTTCTATGACATTGGCCAGTTTCTTGATACCTCTGAATTGCTCGCCGTCCAGTCGTTTCGGGAACACCAACCGCTCGTGCTGCATAGCTTTTACTTTTACCATCCTCTACAAGAGCCATCATTCGTGCAACCTGCTCAAGTGTAATTTGTTGAACCATTATAAATTTTGGCGAAAAACTACTACACAAACTACTGACAGTCAGAAATTTAGCCAAAATGACAGTGTCACAAATAAGCCGTTTCTCGGCCTACTTTTTCCTATTGAAAAAAAAATGTATTTTTGTGTTGAGAGTAAAACTTTGCTTGAAAGCCTCTATCTTTTGAACCACCTAAGATAGAGACATGATTTAAAGACCAAAATTGTAAGGGAGGCTCTACTTAACATGCCCATAAAAGACTTATTACGACTAGAGTAACAGCAACGTCCACAGGGTGTTTCAAAAATAGCGTAAAAAACATGTACTTGTTATTTAAGCAATACTGGCTACAAACCAAAAATTATTAAAACCTCTTATAAAAGCGTCGTAATACCAAAGAACCATTCTTTAAAAAAATTCGAAAAGAGGTTGACCTTAAAGGCCATCCTTGCAACTTCCCGCTAGTTTTAACCGCAAAGCTATATAGTAACGTGACGTATTTTGACGTTTTTGACTTTTTTTGAAATGTTTAAAAAACCATAACTTTTTAACGCGTTATTCGATTTTGATGTTCAAGATGGCATTCGGCGCAGTTTTTTGAGACCTAAAAATGTTACTAGGAGTGCAAAATCGATTAGTTGAAAAACCTCTAAGTTATTAAAAAAAATACACTTTTTTTGAAATTTTTCGACAACGATATCTCACGAACGAATAAACCGATTTTAATTTGCAAAACGGCATTCGACGTAGTTTTTTAAGCTTAAGAGCTGATTAGGTTATGAAATTGATCGATGTAATAGTCAAAAAGATATGCCCAAAAAACATCATTTTTACCAATCGTTTTTTTCGGTTTTTTTGAAATTTCTCGAAATCTACCGGTTCGAATCGGTTCAAACTAACAGGGAATCTAAGTTAGATAGAACTCTTTGGAACACTTGTTATTTTATTCCGATCGGTCAAGCCGTTTAAAAGTTATAAGAGGTTTACATACATCCACACACACACACACACATCCACACGTACATACAGACATACAGACACCCTCGTAAAAATAGTCAGGGGAGGTTCCTAAGACCTCAAAACGTTGAGATCCGATGAAAACTCGATTTTCGAAAAACGGGGTGAAACCAATAACTTCCCGATTTTAAAAAATTTTTTAATTTTTTTTAGCGGTAAGTTAATAAAAAAAGAATCATTGCAATCGGACTACCAACTCAAAAGTTTTAAAGGTTTATCTTTTCTGAAAATTTTGGGTGCGCCACTTTTTTTGTCCTTCAGTATTTCAGTATATACAGGGTGTTTCTAAATTGATGCGAAATATTTTACAGGGTGATTTTTCAGCAAAAATTAAGGGGGGTCTTTGATATAAATTTTTGTTCAAAATCGCTCTCCCTCCAAGTTACAGCCCCTTAAAGTTGAGTGAAAAAAATTGTTTTTATTTAATATCTCCAATATGGAAGAATTTAGAAGAATGAAATGTAGCAGATAATTGATGCTAATAAAGTGGCATTTTTTGACAATTTTTGTAACCCTGCAATGTTTATACAAGGGGGTGAAAAATCAACCCTTTTGATATTTTGCACCAGAACTTTTTTATTCGTCTACATTTTCCTACTTAAAAAATTGATTTAAAAAGACGGACTTAAACTGCAACTTTTTTATGTCTTGACTATTCCTCGTAAAATTGTTAGTTTGATCACAAAAAAATAAAATAAGTTACAATTCGATATTACTTATACCTTTTTCACATAAATCCAGAAGCGTTATTGTTTGTTAAAAATAGAGTAAGCAGGTGTCAAATAATGTCACAATTGGCAGATAATTATTGCTAATAAAATGACATTGTTTGACGGTTTTTGTAGCCCGCAATGTTTATACGAGGGGGTGAAAAAATCATCCCTTATAATATTTTGCCTCAGATTTTCCTAGTTAAAAAATTGATTTAAGAAGGCGGACTTAAACTGCAACTTTTTTACGTCTTGACTATTTCTCAGTAAGTTGTTTCTTTGACCATAAAAAAATTAAATATTAGGTACTCATTACCATAATTCTTGCCTAATTTGTATAGGAACATCTTCAAGAAGAGTGGGCAACACTTCTTTGAGGAAATGGCCGTAGTCGTTTCCATTTAATCTTATTGGTAGAAAATATGGTCCAATTAAATAATCATTAACTGTTTGTCATTATGATATCATTCAATACTGGCATACTTTATTTTTTTTTAACAAACGATAACCCCTCTGGATGTATGTGCAAAAGGAATGAGTAATATTTTATTTTTTTTATGGTCAACGAAACAACTTACTGAGAAATAGTCAAGACGTAAAAAAGTTGCAGTTTAAGTCCGCCTTCATAAATCAATTTTTTAAGTAGTAAAATGTAGACGAATTAAAAAGTTCTGAGGCAAAATATCATAAGGGTTGATTTTTTCACCCCCTTGTATAAACATTGCAGGGTTACAAAAATTGTCAAAAAATTCCATTTCATTAGCAATAATTATCTGCCCATTATGACATTATTTGACACGTGCTTACTCTGTTTTTAACAAACAATAACGCTTCTGGATTTATGTGATAAAGGAATTACTAATATCGAATTGTAACCTATTTTATTTTTTTGTGATCAAACTAACAATTTTAGGAGAAAAAGTCCAGACATAAAAAAGTTTCAGTTTAAGTCTGTCTTCTTAAATCAATTTTTTAAGTAGAAAAATGTAGACGAATTAAAAAGTTTAGAGGCAAAATATTATAAGGGTTGATTTTTTCACCCCCTTGTATAAACATTGCAGGGTTACAAAAATTGTCAAAAATGCCATTTTATTAGCATCAATGATCTGCCAAATTTCATTCTTCTAAATTCTTCCATAGTGGAGATATTAAATAAAAACAATTGTTTTCCCCCAACTTTAAGGGGCTGTAACTTGGAGGGAGAGCGATTTTGAACAAAAATTTATATGAAAGACCCCCCTTAATTTTTGCTAAAAAATCACCCTGTAAAATATTTCGCATCAATTTGGAAACACCCTGTATATATATATTTATAAACGAGTAGTTTTGTTAAAACTATTGATAAATCTGGTGACAAAAATATTGTTATTATCGTCCTATTTGCTCACCGTCATATATAGCTAAAATTATGTAAAAACATACTTATTGATTAACAACATGAATTTAGAGTGGTTAACAAATTAATGGTATATCAAAATGATATTTTGAATGCTTTTGAGACATAATCAAATCCGTGCCATATTCATAAATTTGTCGAAATTATTTGATTGTGTCAATCACAACATTTTAATCAATAAATTGAGAAAGATCGGTTTTTATGGTAGGTAATTTGTTATTATGGATAATTTTATTTCCAATGATGTTCGAGTAAAATCAGGGGTTCCTTAAGGAAGTCACTGTGGTCCCTTGTTATTTAATCAGTTCGTCAATATACCTATCACTCCGATTTTAAGCTTTATATTAAAGTTCAGATCCTACCAGATTGCCTTAAATTACAAACAGATATAATTCTAGTATTTTACAAAATGTTTTAAGACTTAAGATTATAACTCTTGTGTGAAATTTTCATGCATACTGGCTCAATCTTCACCATAATTTTTATTAACCGATAAGGATTTAGCAAAGACCCATGCTTGGCTCCCGTTCGCTTTTGTCCTAGACCAATTCATACTAGGAAATGCTTACCTACCTCTATCTGAAAATTCCTGCATGTTTCTGTCGTAGTTCTTTTTTTATTTAATGATGTAATTCAATAAAAATAATTTTAATTTTTGGTGGATGCGCTCAGTTTATATTGTTTATAATCATCACAATTGCTTAAGGTACGTTGCCATGAGCTGTGAATTATAAATGTGGATTACGAACGTAAACTATCTTTGTATTATACACGAATAATAACATCTAAACAACCATAACTTAACAACTGTCTTATTTCTTATTCTTTTTACGATTCTCAAGATAACTCAAAACATAGTCATTGAAAGAATTAACGCTTTGTACTTTACGAAAGCTATAATTAACACGGAACACAGCTTACAAAAACGAAGCTCGTAATTTATATTTCATGTCAATACATCTTAACAGTTGTTAGTAACAGTAATATCATTTATTTTTTAATATTTATAGGTATAATTCACGCGATAAATGAATGCGTTAACTGGATATTATAAAAAAATCGATACGGTGTTAGCTTTTGTTGAAAGCAACAAAGAGTATTTTTTAATTATATTAGTTTTTCTATTTAAAATAATTTCCTTTAGCTTAAACACACCTATTCCAAAGATCCTCCAGTAATTTTATAGTATCTCTGTAAAGCTCTGCAAAATATTGTTCCACGGTTGCAATAGCATTTTTATTCGACCAAAAATGCTTTCCACGAAGGAATTGTTTCAAGTTTCTAGAGAGGTAATAGTCGGTGTTCAAGCAATTCGTACTTTAATTCGTTCGATTAAGCCAACGTCAGCACACTTGTGTGAACACGTGCATTATCTTGATGAAAAATAATTGTTTTCTTCTGTAAAACGGGTCTTTTTTTCGCGAATTTTTTTATTCAATAGTCCGGGAGGCAGTGACAATTTGTGGACTGATCGTCATTACGTTTTACACTATGTTTTTTAATTCTACTGTTAGTATAAGTGGTGAAAATAGAAAGCTGCCAACCGACAGACGCGGCAAAGGGGGTGGCAGGTATTGGAAAAATCTGCGAACGATGGACTGATTTTCCTGTTAATAAAATTTATCAGACATGTTATTTATAAAATACAGAAAATAAAATATGAAAGCTGCCAATCGCAATTTACGTATCTTTGAAGCTGCCACCTCTCCCAACATGATAAATAGTCCGAAAAATGGACTAATTTTCCTACGGCTGAAACTTTGGAGTATTGTTATTTAATATGTATACAAACATAAAATAACAAGCTGCCAAGGTTTTGGCACGGAAAAAGGTAGCTGCCAAGCTGATAAAATCATAACGTGCCGCAAATACGTTGTAGATGCGCTTCATCTTTAATCGCCTGGTCGGCTGTCTTGGATCTATGCGATTATTATTATTGTTGAACTTTTATAAACTTGAATAGGAATACCATATAATAGATCTATATTATTCTATATTTACAATTACAATTTTAGCGTTATAATATTAATCTCTGCATGCTACCTTGAGAGAACAAGAAATTATGTAAATAATGAATGCAACAAAACTAAATATAAAAAAATATAAAAAAAAAACATAAATATTATTGATACATAGTAACTCAAATAGAATATAACAATGAACCAACTTAACATCAGAAGTAAATGCAGCCTTAAAATCAGCTAAGATCGGAAAATCTATAGGGTCGGATAACGTTTACATAGAAATGTTAAAATTATTAGACCAAGAAAATATTCAACTATTAATTAACTTGATTAACAGAATCTACAGAACAGGAAATTTTCCCCCAGAATGGAAAACATCGGTATTAATACCAATCCCTAAAAAATAGGTTGCAAGGAGTGAAACGACGGAAAACCAGTTATCTAGGACATATATATACAGAGGAACGAAATACCAACTTTTGAGACTGCTCATGGAAGGAAAGATAGAAGGCCGAAGGGGTCCTGGAAGACGAAAGTGTTCATGGCTTAAAAATGTTCGAAAGTGGACAGGATTGGACACACACACCTTATTGAGAGCAGCAATGAACAGAGAAGAGATAACTGATATTGTCGCCAACCTTCAGTAATGAAGAAGGCACCTAAAGAAGAAGAAGTCGCGATTAAAAATTGTCTTCGGTATCTGCATAATTACACTCGCAAATATCATCATCCGAGTAGTGAATATCATATTCATCTTCATCTTCGTCCTTATAATCATCTATATGCCTCGATTCATCATCTGTAATGAAATAATAAAATGTAGTAATAAATTACATTAATCAATTTATAAAAACATCATAACAAATTAATATTTAAATCATGGTATTTTATTTACCTTCAAGTTGTGAATCTTCAGCATCATTCATCGCAGACTCTACAGTAATTTCGTCAATGGATTGCGGAATCTGATCACCTTCAAACCATTTGAATATATATTTGTTATGGGCCAAATCCCAGCCATAGTCAATTGGAGAAATCTGTACTGGCACAGGAAAATGAGAGCGTCTCCATAAATGTGAAATGAATCGTGCTCTCCTTGTATGCTGGAATACTTCTGTTTGACAGGGTGGCAATGTCGCTCCATCAATATTTTTTTTACTGAAGGAAATTGACCCGAAAATCCAAGCGGAAATGCTTTATTAAAAGCACATACTCGTGCAGAGTCCACATTATTTAATTTGCCAAAACCATAAATTTTACAAAGGTAATTTTGAATTGTTTGGAAAAAATCTTCAATATTTATATTGAAATCGCTTAGCTCAATGAATGCATCGATATATTTTTCAGATTTTTCTAAAATGTTGAAAGGACGTTTTTTTCCTTTACGGTAAAATGACGGGTTAAAGTCACACCCAGTAAATTATATGGTATACCTATTCAAGTTTATAAAACTTTAATAATAATAATAATAATCGCATAGATCCAAGACAGCCTGCCAGGCGATTAAAGATGAAGCGCATCTACAACGTATTTGCGGCGCGTTATGACTTTATCATCTTGGCAGCTACTTTTTTGCGTGCCAAAACCTTGGCAGCTTGTTATTTTATGTTTGTATACATATTAAATAACAATACTCCAAAGTTTCAGCCGTAGGAAAATCAGATCATTTTTCGGACTATTTATCATGCTGGGAGGGGTGGCAGCTTCAAAGATACGTAAATTGCGATTGGCAGCTTCCATATTTTGTTTTCTGTATATTATAAATAACATGTCTGATAAACAGGAAAATCAGTCCATTGTTCCTAGATTTTCCGGATTTTGAAATTTTCCTGTCAAGTGCAGCCGTCCTGGTGCGCGGCCGACTTGGGACTTTCATACTTTACCATATCTGAACATCACATGTGCAGTCTACCAATGATAGGAAAATCAGTCCAAAATCGTGTCACTGCCTCCCGGTCTACAATTGCTTCAAAAGGTTGCAATATTATTCTGATTTATTTTTTTACCTTTTTTAAAAACAACACTAACTTTCCAAACAGCTTTTTCATATGTAATTCTTTGTATAAAATAAAAAGTTGTCGTTTATTTGAGATACCCATGGTGTCAACAATTTTACGCTCAGTCAAACATGGATCTTTACAAACAATATCATAGACTCAATGATTTTTGGAGTTATAACATTTTTTAGATGTCCACTACGTGGTTCATCTTTGACGCTTGTATGACTACGTTTAAACTTTCAAACTCATCGATTTTTACATTGTAACAAAATACACTGATACATTACCTTCAAACGGCTTGTACCTAAACCATTTTGTATTCAAATGAAAGATGAAATATTAAAATAGAATATAAATAATATTAAATCCTGTATTGGGTAATAGGTGTTGCTTTATCCTCTACTGGTTAATAGTTGTTGCTTTCAAAACTTTCAAACGCCAGAACAGATATACAAACATGCTTAAAATTTAAAGCCGGGTCCAGACATGTGTAATGTATCGTGTAATGTAACGTGTAATGTAACGCGAATTCTCCGTTTGGACGGCACTGCGAGCATTACGTGTAACGCTCGCCGAATGGTTCGAGGGAATCCATCCGATGTCGGTTTTTCGCCCGAACACAAAGGCGCTCGCGCTGTGCTCGCAGTCTACGTTTGGACGTTCCCGCAACTACTACCTCTCTCGACATGTTCGCGAATACTAAATGGATAGAAAATTCGCGGTAAGTATTCTGGTTGCATTCGTTCTATGCTCAGGTAGCGTCCAAATGAATTCGGATTACATTACACGTTACATTACACGATACATTACATATGTCTGGACCCGGCTTTAGGATATTATATATTTTAAATATTTATTTACTTTACACTCTAAGCTATGTTGGACAGTGTAACACAATTCTAGCAATATGTAGGTATTAGTGTAAATGTACAAATAAAATTTGGCCGCCAAGAAGGTTCCTATAAAAAAAATGTTTTTTCAAAGAAAAACAAAATAAATGAATTTATGATAAAAAATTATTTTGATAATTGATAATTTAAATCTGAATTTTATTAGTTGTTTTTTAATTGTTTTCTTACAAAGGTGATTTAAAAAGTTGTTTTAACATGCCTCAATATCATTTGGTCGAAAATAAAATTTGAGGGCTAGGTGAATGCGCCAAACTGATGTGGCAAACCCTATAAAAAACGGGAATCGTTTAGGAAAGGCAATGGACTAAAAAAGCTATGACGTCAGAGGGCGGGATCTGTCATTTTATGTTTCCAAACAAACTTTTAATGTATGTAAATTGCCATTAAGGTTTTTTTACATCAATAGTTTTAATATTTCCTGTATCAAATAAGATATATTAATTGTAGAAATCGGTTCTTTGGGTGTTTAATATTTATATAAACCATAAATTTTAAGGTAAGAGAGCTCGACTTTTTCTAGACATGCCTTAGAATTATTTTGAGGTTATGTTTTTATTTGTATTGTTTTAAGTTTTGAGTAAAAAATAAGTTTTTAATTCCTTTTTTCAGTAAAAATGCCATCGAATCATGTTATTAAGCTGTCTGCTATTATGCATTTCTTTGATAATAATAAAAAAATGGTAGTAAGAGGTAAAATGCAGTGGATTAGGGCCATATTAAAAGTATGCATTTCTTTACTAATTTTATGACTCTTTAAGGGGTTGTACATGCTAGTATGAAAGACGAAACTTATATTTGTGAGGTAAGGATAACTAGCTTATAATTATTGTCTTAAATTCTTTATTTAAGTTCCGCTTGTACACCTTTTATTTTGAGGTGTTACTTTGGTCTATTTAGTTCTTTTAAAATATTTAATTAAAGTTTATTAGCATAATTATTTAATATTCTAATGATTGTAGATAACAATAAAGAAATCTAGAGCAATCCAGTGGGGGAAAACTCACGAAAAAGATGGTCTGGATGCATTAAAATCATCCCTAGGAATTGATGTAATGCCAACAGGAATTTGGTTATAGAATTCTGGTATATTAGGGGCAAGTCCAGATCGATTAGTAAGTGACAATGCTATTGTGGAAGTAAAATGTCCCTACGCATTTCGCAATGATTTGCTTTCAGAAAAATTCAAAAATAATAAGTTTATTTGTTACTACAACGAAAAAAATGAACTGGTAATGAATCAGAATCATAATTATTACCATCACGTTCAGGGAAATCTATATATTTTAAAAAGAGAAAAATGTTTTTTGTATATATGGACCTTAAAAGAGATAATAATTGTTGAAATTCAAAAAGATCTATATTGGGAAGTGTATTTAACGTATTTAGAGGATTTTTATATAAACCATTATTTTCCCAAATTAAGGTAAATTTTTTGTAAATAAAAATACTATTTTAATATATTCGTTTTTATTTTCTATGTGACCAAGAGCCTATATAATCTATTACCTAAGAGTAATTCTAAAATAAAAATTAAAAAAATAACAAACATACCTACTTAGGAAACTCACAAACAAAAAAGCCATAACATACAGTAATAAATTGTCCTTCTTGTTTATAACATCTTCAAATATTTGTTATTATATTTACAATACCGAAATACGTATATACTTGATAAGAAATCCACTTCTTCCTTTCCACATCATTTCTGGGAAAAGTAAAAAAATTTGCAGTTTTTCTGCTCGCTATAATGCTTGCAATTGGGGACAAAACACATCACCATTTTTACTCAAACAGAATAATATGTAATAGTTAAAAAATACATAATTAATCACAAGATTACCATAATAAAATTTATAAACTTCTGAACAAAACATAACCTCAATTCCACTAAAATGCATATAAAATATAAACACTTACACTAACTTTCAATGTTTATTCACTATCATAAATTGGATACACTAAGTCGTATGAAAAGTGTCCGGAAAATGCTAAGATTTTTGATTAGGAACCAGTACAAGTAATAGAAAAATCTCTTATGGCTTTTTCAATGCAAATTTGTTTTGTTTGGAAACATTTTTAAGCTCCTCCCATATCTGACGTCACACTTTTCTAGTCCATGGGACGAATAAGAATGACAACCCTCGTATGGACCGATATATTCCGTTAGAAGCTGGAAGAAATCGCACAGTGACGTCACGACAGTAGGTTAATCATCTCCGTCGAGCTCATAATGTGATTGTTTTCAGACATATCATCTACAGAAGGTTGAGAAAAGGTAATTTAAATAGCCAAGGTGTCAACCTTTAAATCGAGGGAATCGCGCCAGTCGACTACGTTGTATTTATGTATGTATGAGCAGTTAGGGGTAATGATCTATAGTGTCCTCCTTTTCATTGGGTTTAAAGTTGGGTAGTTCTTCCCTTTCTATTTCGTATGACCCTAGGTATTTGACCCTAGAAGATTATGTGCATTGAGGTTTCATCCTCTACCTCACAGAATCTGCAGTTTGCTTCATCTACCAATCCTAGTTTTTTCATGTGTCCTCTTAATCGGCAGTGTCCGGTTAGTATTCCTGTTATAATTCGGAGTTTCTTCTTACTAAGGTTAAGACAGGTATGAGATCTGTTCTGGTTATAGTTTTCCAGGAGCGTCTTCGATTGTCTTAGTCCTTTTAGATTATTCCAGTACTTGATTTTTCGCTATCCATTTTTTTCCTTTTTTTTCTGGGATGAAACTACGAACTGTAGACTGGCCAGAGAGTTATTACCTCACCCTGGCGAGGAAACAGCAAAAAAATTTAAGGCATTGACGAGACAAAATCTCCGAACAGCGGTGGGAATCCTGACAGGTCACTGCCAATTGCGACAACATCTCTTTAGGATGAAACTAACAGAATCGCTGCTATGCAGAGGCTGCGAACAAGAAGAGGAAACAGTAGAACACATTATGTATGACTGCTCTGCTTTTTCTGAAATCAGAAGATCCGCGTTGGGCGAGTATTGGCTTACACTAGCCGATGTCAGGGAGATCCCCCTCGGGAGCCTCATCACCTATTTTAAATCAATAGGCCTGGTGACATCGTGAGGTGAGGATATCCCTACATACGGGAGTATGTAGGGATATCCTTAGTTTTTCTAAGATTTCACAGGATGGTTTTGGTCCCAGGTATGGGGTTTTAGCTTCTTCTTTTGCCAGCTTGTCTGCTATTTCGTTTCTTTCTATTTATGTGTGGCCTGAAACCCATAGGAGGGTAACAGTGTTATCCTGTCCTAGTTTATTTAATTTGCTAGGCATTTCCAGACCATCTTTGAACTGGTTGTATATGAGTTCAGAGCTTTGATGGCTGCTTTACTATATGACATGATCACAATCTTCTGTCTACGATAGTTCCTTTCAATGACTACGTTGGGAACAAGAACATTGTATATGGAAGATTCACAGTTACAGATGAGGCACCATTATGATATGGGCAGGAATTTTTCTTGGCAGTAGAACTGAGCTCGTTCTGCTGGATTATTTTTTAATATCACAGCACTACATTACAAAAGTTCTAGAACTTGTAGTTTTTCGATACGCGCACAACATTTGTCCTAGTTTTATGTTAATGCATGACAATGCTACTCTACATACAGCCAGAGTGACAAGAAATTTTTGAAAGAGCATAACACTCGAGTTTTGTCCTGACCAGGTCAATAGTGCGATCTCAATCGCATTGAGCATGCGTAGGATATGCTTTAGCGAAAAGTTTTTCAATACCAAACTCAAATTTTATATCGCAATCAGCTATTTCAAGCTTTTTAAAAGTGCTGGATGGCGATTCCCCAAAAAGATCCGAATAACTTGATCCTCAGTATGGAAAGTTGCTGTAGAGCCATCATATATGCACAAGAAGGCCACACTTCTTATTAAAATATTTTTTTCTTTATACCATTGTCACTTTTTTTATAAAAAATTAAATTAATAATTTTTTGCTTAGATTTTAAATTGTTCGTATTTTTTTATGAAAATGAGTCATTTTGATTTCATGAAATTCTTTTCGACCATTTTATAAAGAAAGTTTTTAAATATCCCTAGATTTTGAGCATTTGTATAGAATCGTATTAATAATAATAATAATAATAATAATAATAAAGGTCTTTATTTGCACTTTTGTATACAAACATGTGCCTGATTAGGGCGAGATTTAGCTTAGAGCTATTCATACATCTAACCCATTGAAGACAAAAAATAAAATATATAAATAAAGTACAAAAACATAATAAATTATAAATCACAGTGTAATTATCTGAACACTTAAAATAATAATAATTGAGCTAATAGGAAAATTAGAAACAATAATAAAATAGAAAATAATAAAAAAAAAGATAAAAATGAAAAATTTATGAAAATTCAATATTAAAATTTAAAATATTCAAATTTAATATGAGAATAGAAAATGGAAAATTAGTAGTTACAAACATGAATACTACTGCTGGCTGTTCAGTAGATGTTTTTTTAGATTAAACTTAAATGAGTCGATAGAGAGAGCATTTCTGATATCAAATTCCAGAGTATTGTACAGACTGATCGCATTAAAAGAAAAACTTTTAGTATAACCTGCACTGTAATATCGTGGCAAAGCTAATATCTTAAGAGTCTCTGATAACCACATTATGGGTTGAAGTCCTATAAATAAGTTTTGTTCGAAGATAAGGAGGGGACTTAGTTACAATAATTTTAAATACCATAGAAAGAAGTAGGTACCTAAAAAGATTAAATATATTCAGCCACTTTAATCTACTGAAATGTGCACTAATATGATCATATTTCCGCAGGTTGTTAACAAACCTACAGCATGTATTCTGCATTATTTGTAGACGCCTTCGAGTAGCATAGGTTAAACAAGGAAAGTAGACTTGTATACCATATAGTATTTTGGATATGACAAGATATTGACATAGTTTAGCTCTCGTAGATTTACTAACTAATATATGCTTATTAAGGTATAGTTGACGAAGTGTTCTGTAACAAATTTTAAATAAATGATTAACATGCTTCTCAAATCTAAGATTTTCATCAGATATTAGACCCAAGTTTCTGAAAAATAGAATTGCGTTAGATTATCTCTATAAAACTAAGACTGCCATAAAAAAATAAAGCAAACATACGTGAAATTTACGTTGATTAATGTTACAGTATATAGAATGTAAATTTTTGTGTATTTTATAATTTTTAAAACTATACTTCTTACGAAACGTAAACAGTCATACTTAATAATGTAAAAAATCTTGGGAAATTGTCAAAAAACTTATAAAAAAGAAAAATTATTAAAACGTTATTGAAAACTGAAAAACAACTAAACAAAGAGGGCTTTTTAATTTAAATGTAATAATTCCTGGGTTTCGGTCAATATTTTATTAATTTTTTTTTATTAATATTAACACTACATATGTTTCGGCAATTATGCCATTTTCAAGTGCTAAAATATTTATAAATTAGTAATATTATTAGTTGTATTATTATGTTTTTAATATTACTAATTTATAAATATTTTAGCACTTGAAAATGGCATAATTGCCGAAACATATGTAGTGTTAATAATAATAAAAAAAAAATTTAATAAAATATTGACCGAAACCCAGGAATTATTACATTTAAATTAATTTAAACGGTCAGGAAATATCTTTATTAAAGAGGGCTTTTATAACTCATTTTAAAATGCAGTTTCTTTCGGTCATTCCCACGACTACCAAGTTTTTTAAATAGTTTTAGCAATTAGGGCACAACGCTTTTAACATCACAGTATTTATTCACTATACATAAAATTTAATTACTTGTTTTAATTGGAGTATAGCAGTTGATTTGATCTGCAGCATGTGCTAATATTATTTTTCAGATCCCACACTAAATTGTCAATAGTGTGTTTTTGATGTTGTTAATGTAATTCGCTCTAAAATTCCATTAATAATTTTACAATATTTATAGTTCTAGTTTACAATGTCCCGCCGTCCAGTACACTACGAATATCCAACTCCACCGGAAAACAATTACTATATTGAAGAGTTTGAAGGATGTAATGCTGATTATTCAGATAATGATTGTGGTCAAGAACATTTATTAAATGTTATTGATGTTCCAGCTACTGTAAAGAGAGATTATTACGGAAGAAATCCTACTATAGTTCCTATACATCTAATATCCCGTGCTAGAAAGGTGTCTCGAGGATCACCAAAACATCTTTCTGAGCAGTATGTTCAACAGTATGTATCTATGTTTACTTAGTTAGTTTGTGTTTAGATCTTATGTTTTATCAGATTATTAAGGTAATTCTATTTTTTTGTAGACATTTTTATACTCCCAATATGTTATGTCCCAATTATTGTGATCGCAAAAACAATTGTTATCCTTTAAAACCTTCATCACCTCATGATCAACAGTACCAAAAAAGTTACCAAAATCACTATGATAATGTGGATCAGTTTCGACCAATGGCACAAACTATGGACTATCCAATAGTGGTACACAAACCTGTTGCAACAAAAAGATTCCCGATTACAGTTCCAACCCCAAAGTAAGTGTCATTTATAACTAATAATCTACGTAACATCCTAGTTGTAAAGATGAAAATTCATAGAATAAATAGGAAATTGCAACTATTTCTGTTTAAAGTTTACAAAACCATTACATCAACACGTTAATTACCACAAAGGTCGAGAGTATATGTTTTTTTCCTACTCTCTACAATTATTTTTGAAGTTATACTTCTATTCATGCACTCGGTAGAAAAGATTTGTGTACAGTTAAATGGGATAAATCATTACATATGTAATGGTGTGAGTAAGAGAGAGACAGACACACTTATAAGGTATATTGGTCGGTAAAAACAAAGATGAAATATTTATCACATGTTATTAGTCATAACTATAAGTCCTTTGAATACCGTTTCAACATTCAGTACATTGAAAAGGGATAGATATACAAAAAACAGTCTGAACTAATGTATGAATATCATAGTGACGGACCACATGATTATTTGACAGATTATTTTATAATTCTGTCACGTAAGTTAATATATTAAGTTTAGTATTTTATATTAATAATATTAATAATAATATTCAGTAATAAGTACCTATTGTATTCTAAAATACCGTCACATGGTTGGAGTATATCCTGCACTATGCTTTTGAGGTTGTTGGCTACATAAACAGAGTTTTTAAGAATAATATGGATCGGAATGCGTTTTTTTGCATTGGATTCGTTAAAGTATCAGGAAATTTGTCGCTATATTTTATAATGTAAAAATGGAAATTGCATTTCTGCATTCGAAAAGTACATTCCGAACAGACAATAGAGAGAAAACTTACAACTGTATTGCTGAAAATGGGTTCAATTTATACACTCGGGGTTTTTGGAGTCGCTAAACACGAATATCACGATTCCGAAAGTCTCCGCGGCACTTGGTGTCTAGGGTATTTACCTATTTTCTTGGGGTTTCATGTAAATTCTGTACGAAATCAGTGCACACTTGGTACTCGGTGGTTTTTTGAGTCGCTAAATACGATTATAATAATGGCGATGGTGTTCGAAACACCTGGCGCTTAAGACGGACCTCGTCTCCAGAAATTTTATGCAAATTCGATACAAAAAGAGTGTGCACACGGTACTAGGAGGTTTTTTGGGGTCGCTTACCACGAATATCATATAATTAGTTTGCTAAATCATTCGCATAAAAATTTATGAATCCATGCGCGTGCATAGAAGTATAACTTCTGCCGGCAGTCCCACTGACTGCCACACTACTTTTTTTTTACTAACAAAACACTGTAAACGCCGTAATTAACTGTTTGCCACGCATTAGCTACGAATTTTGTACCACATAGAAAAAAAATAGTATTTATTACTCATGGCAAAATTCGATCCTCCGCTCGGCTGATTTTTTTCTTCGGCCTCCTCTTTGAAAGCAATTGTAATTTATAATATTTTCCTGTTCCTCTACCTACACAGTATATGTTCAGACAAGCTAACTTTGAGCGCATTAACGATTAGCGATTAGCTTTCGAGAGAGTAAGTCCAAGAAGAACACTATCATAAGACGGTGGTTAAATATTGATATCTACTTTAGATTAGGTTTTACAGTGTTTTAAACAATTAAATTGTTTATAATAAATTCAAGTCACTTAGGGCGACTAAGCAGGTTCGTTATTCGGATTCAGCTGGCGTTTTTTATCTGTTTTGCTTCGAGGCATAATTGATCTAAAACCAAAAAACATGTGTGTTTGTACCTTGAAACATAGCATGTACCTTGAAACGTATATTGTTTTAAGGTACAACTTATGTACATTCTAGAAGGGAATTCCAGTGCTCCAATGTAATAAATACATCGACTTATTTACCCAAATTCATGTTAGAGACAAAATAAATAAAAAAACATCGCAAAATACATTTTTTGTTAAATTTTTTATTTCTTAAAAATCTGCGGAACGAGTAACTTCCTGATTCAAACATATACAAACAACTGAAATGGTGGGCAGGTTCGTGATGACACTATTGGTATAACCTACGTTTACACCAACGAAGAATTAGCTGATGCGTTTCAAGGCACAACATTTTCCCCTAAAAAGTGTCCATTGAAAGGGAACAACTTAAAGTGGATCCACTGCAGCACGAAGTTATTTATTAAATATTAAAGAATTAGAAGAGGTGGATATATACAGAATGAAATACATCTGCTTTAAAATTGGATGATTTGACTGTCAATTTTCTTAACTCACATTAGGTTCTTAGGTTATATCTACTTAATTATACGAACTCTGTATACCTTACTTTTTCTATAATTCATATTAGCGCCATTTTGGTCAAATTTTATACTGTAATTTGCTGTTTATTGGCGGATACTTTTTCTACTGAATTCTCATCTGAGATTGTGCTCCTTACTTCTACCCTCCAAACTCTTAAGTGCAACAGTTTTTACGAAATTTAACAATTTACACACTTAGATAAAAAAAAATTTCTTCTTAGTTACTAGAACCATTGTTTGGTAAAAGAATCTTTGCCTTACTGATAACCATTTTAAAGACTCTATCATAGTTGTTATAGATGTATATCTATTGACTTTTAAAATTGTCTTTATACCACGATTTTGCAGCTTTGTAATTTGGCGGTCTGGTTTAAATTAAGAGGATAGATAATAGAATGGAAAAAGGTATCTTGTTTTTTATTTGTAATTTACATTTTTGCTTAAAATAGAATTAACTACTAAGTATTTAAATATACCTATATAGACCGGGAGATGGTGACACAAAATATTAGGTCATTTGTACCAGTATGGCGGTTCTTCAGGGATCTAATTACGTAAAGGCAAAAAGGAAAATGATGGTCATAGCGCTCGCACCGACGGCCCAATCGCGTGGGCGTTAATCGAACGCGTCGGATAAATAACGAGTGTCGAACGATTTGTTCCACAAAAATGCTTGTATTTTCAGATAGTCAAAAAAAAGAAGTAGGCGTTAGCGTAATGCCATACTTATCGGGTGTGACTTACAGCCCGCCATACCGACGCGAATAAATTAATTTAAATAGAAAATTCAACCATTTGTACCAGCCTAATTTTTGCATAGCTAATCATCATCGAGTAGCCATTCACGAAAATCACCTTGCCATACTTTTCCGACAATTCCCAATGGCCGCCATACCACTGCAAAGGATTAATATTTTTTTTTTGCCAAACGATTTGTACCTCCCTGAAACTTTTTTTAACAGTTCCCTGTATGATCATAAATAGAATTCTGATAATGCCATACCTGTGGGAGGTGGCGAAAGTGAACAATATTTTTTTTAAATTCTAAGATTTTATTCGTAATTCGAACAATTTGTACCAGTATGGCACTAATTTTTCCTGTAATTTTGAGGTTTAACGAATATAAATACAAAGTTTCAAACACCTAATTGGCGGCAATCTTGTCTTATAAGCAAAAGTTAGATGTTATGTTGTATAATATTCTGCGGCTCCCACCGCTCGAAAGATTTCTCGAATTGTAGAGATCTTGGCTCATCGTATTAGTTCGGGAGCCCAGAGGGTTTTCGTAGCCGTGAAAGAGACACCAAAGTTTTTTCTATGTATTTTGAGCCCCTGATTACATATATCAAGGGTGGATTCCCGAGAAATGGTTAGGAAATTTGTTATTAACATATAATTTGTTACTAATAAAAAAACTGTTTTTTCATATCTTGCTCGAGTGTGACAGTCTTCCGCCCCATAGTTATATTATGGGATAATTTTTTTTAGGTTGAATTTTATCCAAATGAACCGAATACAATGATGCCATACTGTAACAAATGATTTTATGTCTTGTACCTTGAAAACGTGTCGAAAAATCAGGTTTTTCAAGTATGGCGCCTTTTTTTCCCTCGACTAAAAGTATGGCAAATATAATAATGGTCACATTGTATCGTATAATTGCCAAAAATCCAAATGCCATACTGGTACAAATCGTTAAATTTTTTAATTTTTTTTCACCTTTTAGTTTAAGTCCGACAGTCATCCGCCCCATGGTTAAAGTCTGTAATAATTCTTTTTAGGTATAATTGCATCCAAATGACGAGAATACAATGATGCCATGATGTTAAAAATGATTTTACGTATTTTACAGTCGTATTTTTAAAACGTGTCAAATAAATAAGTATTTGAAGTATGGCAGCACTTTTTCCTCCTACTAGAAGTATGGGAAAAATAATAACGGTCACATTTTGTCAAATACTTTCCAAAAATTCAAATGCAATACTGGTACAAATCGTTTGGCAGAAAAAAAAATATTAATCCTTTGCAGTGGTATGGCGGCCATTGGGAATTGTCGGAAAAGTATGGCAAGGTGATTTTCGTGAATGGCTACTCGACGATGATTAGCTAAGCAAAAATTAGGCTGGTACAAATGGTTGAATTGTTTTATTTAAATTAATTTATTCACGTCGGTATGGCGGGCTGTAAGTCACACCCGATAAGTATGGCATTACGCTACCGCCTATTTCTTTTTTTTTTCGACTATCTGAAAATACAAGCATTTTTGTGGAACAAATCGTTCGACACTCGTTATTTATCCGACGCGTTCGATTAACGCCCACGCGATTGGGCCGCCGGTGCGAGCGCTATGATCATCATTTTCCTTTTTGCCTTTACGTTATTAGATCCCTGAAGAACCGCCATACTGGTACAAATGACCTAATATTTTGTGTCACCATCTCCCGGTCTAATACGCCTGTCTCTCCAAGAACCCTTTTTGTTTAGTAGGTATGGTCTCAATGTTTTACATGTCACTGTAGATTGAAATATAGTATACGGCAAGATGTCTGCATAGCTTAGATTAGCATTATTTAACAATTAACTAGGCTCTCTCCTAAATTTCACTTGTAACTATTTAACAAGTCTAAATGAATGACATTAAATTTATGTCACGAATTTGTTGAAAGCAAACTAACGGTGATCCGTTTCCTTTGGCACTTATTAGAGGTAGTTTATTAAGGAGTCGCTTTATAGTATGCTACATTCCTATAAATTGAAATTAGTTTCCAAACTTCCTTCTACAAAATAATTTGCGATTTTTGTATTTTAAACACGCTAGCTTGAAATGTTTTGTTTTATAAGAAAGCTTTTTGTATAAAAAGTAGGTACAGGCAAAGTAATATTTATAAACAATTAGTAATTTTAAAACTATTCTATACTTATACTGCTACGCTGGTATTATTTTTTTTTTAATTTTATCGATCAGGCAATAAAAATTGACGAATTTTTTTGTCTTACCAAAAAACGAGTGTTCTCAAATTACGTTCTCATGGTTCAATAAAATTTAATATCAGAACTACGTATTTCATGATCTCTTTTTCTAAAAAAATTTTAAAAGTATATACATTTTTTGCTTAAGAAAAGATGCTAGCAACTTTTAAAACCTGGTTTGTAGAGCAATATACATATTTTTTTGAAAGCTCTTAAGTCCTTTCAGGTTCGTATCCATTTACGCAAACAATGAACAATAAAACACACAAAATTTAGTTTGCCTCTTGTATTAGAGTAATTATTTTTCATGTTTAATGTACCTTCATTCGTAAAATCTCTAATAATTTCGCATCCGGTTTTATGATGCTCAAGTAGGTATTCAGAGCAATGATTATTAGGTATTTTCTATACCTCTTCGCTTTATTATTTGTCGTTTTGCACACAAATATTTCTAGTGTATTTTTATTGTTTCAAAGCCTTATGTTTTCAACATATTTAAGTGACTTAATTATACCTCAAATTCAAAAATCTAATGGATTTAAAACCGTCCATCAAGCAGGCCCTTGTTTCGTATCTTGTGATTTTTAGATATTTAGCAGAGTCGTACTAACAATTAGCCGAGACTCGTGGAATCTTTTTACGAGAATATAACTAATTAAACATAAGTTAAATTAAATTAATTGTAATACCAAAGAAAAAACTCAGTCTGGTACCACAAAAATTATTTTATTAGAAGCAGATGTAAATAGACAATGACAACTAGTTTCGACTTACATAGGTCATCTTCAGGTCTGTAAACAATATGAAAAAAAAGGTAGAAAGTGATTCTTATAATAATAAAGTTCAACAACTTACTAAATGTAAAATTAATAATTAATACAATGATAGAAAAAATTCTATGGAATGCAGCCTAGGTGGTAAACAGGTTCCAGTATCTTATTCATATATATGTAGAAGATACTGGAACCTGTTTACCACCTAAGCTTCGATTTCTTTTATTTATTTTATCCTCGTAGTGATCTAATTAGCTCTCGTGCCCCAAGCTACTGCCCCATATGTGATGATAGGTCTCATTATTGCAGTGCAGATCCATTGCAATGTCTTTGAGTTACAGCCCCAATTTTTCCCAGCAATGTTTCTGCACACCATGTGGGCCTTTGTAAATCCATAAAGAAATACTTCAAAATAATTACTATAACATTAGTCAGTATATTTAAGAACAGTTACGTTTTATTACGACTTTAGATTTTTTTAATGGAAATATCAGTTTGGATTTTATAGGCGAAGGCGGACTTTTACAATTTTTATTAATGATTTAAAGAAACCACGTTTAAACTAATTATTGTTATGTACAGGAGGAATAATGGTCTGTTTAATATGCACATGTGATCTAGGTATAATTAATTTTGTCGAGAAGACAGGATAGACAGCTTTGGAATAATGATCTTATTAAAACAAGGCAGTAGAATTTAGTAAACGCCAATTATATTCAGCCAATTAAATATTCCTAGAAACTGCGAACTTTTTAAGAATTTTGAACTACTCGAATATTACGTTTCAAGATTATACCTACTCGTTAAACTAATTTGTATCATTAAGTTAAGACAGAAAATAGTTTAAGCTGCATTTATGTACAAAAATATAAACAATGAGCCTACGTTTTTGGAGTGGCTCCGTCATTTTGTTGAAGTTATTCGTCTAACTCCGGACAGAAAAGTATTGTTGGTTATGGACAACCACGAATCACATTAATATCTTGCAACATTGGAATATGCTTCACAAAATAATGTGATTTTTGTTTCACTTCCTCCTCACACCACACATTGTGTGCCGCCTTTAGATCAATGTGTATATGGTCCTCTAAAGACTTATTCTGAGCAAGTAGTCCTAATTTTTCAAATAAGCCATGTAGGACAAGTCATTTCCTAGTATGAGATAGTAAGGCTTTTTGGTGAAGATTATACCAGAGCAGGTAGTGCACAAAATTCCAGTAACGGGTTTAAATCAACTAGTTTATGGGCCACGAATCGTCACAAATTTGATGAAACAGACTTTTTACCTGCAACTTTAACATAATCACCTGGATCAATATTGAATGTAACTTTAGAAACTCACGATTCTGAAATGCAATCTGCACCAACCGGACATCTCGTACCCGTTTATGCATTGCCTTCGACGGCACCCTTTATCTGTCTATAATAGAAAATCTGTAGAGAAAGACGTTAAATACTTACTAGTTAAGATTCTCTACCAAAAAAAGAAAATTTAATTGATAACAGAATATCTTGTGCTACACCAATGAATGCCATTTTACTTTGTCCAGTATTTTTTCCTTATGTCCTCACTCCTCACGTCAAGCCTACATAAATCAGACCTTTGCCAACACTTAGCCCAAACAAAATTAATCGTAAGCGTTAAGATTCAAAAAGCTAAAGTTTTAACCAGTACACCTATAAAATATCAAAAAGGGGTAAAAAAGAAAGAAAGACAATAAAAAATAACAAGAAGAAACAGACTATATTAGAAAGAAAAATGGCAGTAATAAACCATCTACTATCAAACCTAAGAAAGTTAAGGCAAAAATATACAGACGAAGCAATAAGTTAAATAATATTGTCTTGTTTGTGAAGATCCATATTTGGATCCACCTGATGAAGATCAAATGTGGAGATTGTTATGAATGGGGTATGGGGGAATGGATATAGGCTATTTAAATGTGTTAATTAATTATTTTGATCTTATATTTTTTATATCGTTATTGATTTTTAAAATAAGTTTCTATAATAAGAAGAAAATCTGCAATCACATTTGTAGGATGTGATACGGTCCATGATCGGTCTAGCAGTTTGGCCAATGTATTCTTTTTTACAATTGGTACTCGGTATCTTATATGCTACATCCGACAGACGTTCTGTGGGAGTTTTGCCTTTCATCTTTAAGAAAAATTCTGTTTGTTGTTAAAACTGCAGTATTGGATACATTAGCATTTGTGTAAGACTTTGATACTCTTGCAATTCCATGTGTTTAGTGTTTCACTTGCAGGGTGTGTATTTTTTTTTCAAATTTGTTACTAATTACAGAATATACATACCTAAGTTAAACAATAAGTTTTTGAGTAAGGCACATGGATGAATATTGTTGATGAACAAGTTATACAGTACCTTTCAGTTCTTTTGGTAAAATCATTTATTCGCTATTCGTTTAATTCTCGATTTTATTTGTTTAACCAAGTTGACTTTAACAGAATGTTTATTGTAGGAATAATAGTTAATACACCTACCTGAACTTATTGGTTTTCTGTATTCTATTATCAGATGTACGGTACAATCTTGTATCAATAAACAGTATTAAATGCTTTTCGTCTTTATTTTATATTGTAAACTGGATGTAGG
Organism: Altica lythri; assembly: GCA_964028335.1. NCBI lineage: Eukaryota > Metazoa > Arthropoda > Insecta > Coleoptera > Chrysomelidae > Altica > Altica lythri. The sequence goes on along the minus strand of OZ034804.1, from coordinate 32,286,644 downwards.
GATTGTAACTGTTAAAAATAAATCACGGACATATTTTTTTTACAAAAAAGGCGTTAAAAGGAAGTTTAGGACTGTGTTTAACAAGTTATCCGTAACACAAGCAGCAAGTTTAGACCCCATTGGGCAACCAAAGGTTTGTCTCTAGCAGATTTTATCAAATGTGAAGCATTAAATATCAGTGTTAACAAATCAATTAAAAATACTCTTGATCCATTTTACATTAAACACTTATTTTATTTCAGTGTATTTATAATCGGGTTTAAAAAAAATTTTGTATTCAAAAGAATAGAGTGTCCGTGTGGTTCAATGGAAATTTGGTTAAATCTAGTCATTAATGTGGAAGATATTCCAGGAAATACCACAAAAATCAACAATGTTAATTAACTTATGTCTCCAAAAACACACATTGGTAAATGTTGGTGATTGAATTCTCTTGCACGGTATTCGGAAGGTTTTAAAGATAGTACATTAAAAATTCGCGCCCACATCTGACAAAGCCAAGTAGCAAATAAGAAAGATAAAATCAAAACTTTTTTAAAAAAATTGAACAGCCTTAAAAAAAATGCACTAAAAAGACAGAAATAAAATCTTTATTTCTTATAACTTTACTGCTAGAATTGTCGATCTATATTTTTACTCTTCTGTAATTTATATATGTGTTGCCTAAAAACATTCTTTTGCCCTAAAATATAAGTAAATCTATTATGTAGAAAGTTCCACATAATACCAGTCGTCGCGGCTCACGTGAACGCAACACATTAGTGTTGCCATTTGGCTTAACATTTCAACATGCGCCTATATATACATCTAAACCCTACCACTAGAAATTAGTGTTAACACACCTGAACATACGCAGTTTCAGTTTTCAATGTAACACAGTTTCTGACAAATAAAATAATCCGATTACGAAAGTGTTTTAGAATATAATACCTACTAATACAGAAATGTCAGATATTTATTTTGTTTACTTCGAGCCAACAGCTAACGAAAAGAATGGTATAAGTTTTGTTTGTTACAAAATGCACTGATGGATGAGTTTAGAAACATATTGCGCTTGTTGAATTTTGAGCTTTTTGTATAAAATTAAAGATGTTTGTATTACACATCTTTACTTTTTTTGTTTTGGAAATAAAATAATCAAATTGATTAGTTGTTGTCCGTGTTTTTGTTAAAAATTTTAAAAAAGAATTTGTCTTGTGTTATTCACATAGAAATTGTTTAAAAAACTAAACATAAATTGTTTTTTAATATTTTCAAGAATAGGCTTGCACTAAAAATACAATAAGTTTTTTTAATTTGATATAAACAACACATACACGTCAAAATAGCAATAGCAATAGCAACCTCTCAAAACCCACTATATTTTTTTTATAATTCACGTTCACAAAGTTTCTATTTCGACACTAAAAACAGTATCGAAATAGATTCATTGTAACACTGTTTTAGGTAACTTTTTGTTTTACACAATTGGTTGCACTGCACTGATTTTCAACGAAAGAGTTCAGGTAGTAAATCAAGAAGTATGTTGTAGTAAATTATTAACTACATTATCAGCGCTATTGCTAAATTCGGAATATTTTATACAAATTTGACAAACCTTCTAATTTAAAATCATTAAAACTGACAAGTGTCAAAACTGTCAAGATTGCCAACATAAATAAATATTTCGAAAAACTCTCATTTTATTTTTTTATACTTTTTAAAGTTCATTATAAAAAATAGTATGTAACACTCGAATTACAATGACGGTTTGTAGTACTCGTTCTTTGCGAAACTCACCGCTTCGCGGTTCGTTTCACAAACTGAACTCATACTACGAAACCTTTGTCATTGTAACACTTGTAGGTATTACAATATACTATTCTGAAATCGCTTGGAAATGTCTAGTTTCTCGTATCAAATTCGAGTCGCAAAATACACTATTCTTGTATTTTAGTCCGTTACTGGGCAACCAATTGTACGGGAATATTTTTTTTGGTCCTCCGTCCAGAAACAATACTATTAATTACTTCAAAATCGTCCGGAAAATGGCATTTTCCGGCCTAGGCCGGCAAAGTAGCTTTTAGATTATCTAAAGAGATGGCGCTATGAGTTTAAATTTTAAGTCACCAAAAATACATAATAAATATAACTTTTAATTAAATTTAATTAAAAACAACGTACAATATACTAAACTTACCTATAACTTTTTCTAAATGTAAGCAGGATTCTAATTTACATTTAATTTCTCTCACAACTTGTATTATAAAATTTGACATTTATGTCAATTTACAACTACTTATCATTATGCTTATCATTCGATTATGGATATAGTTCATTGTCTCTGCTATTTTTATATAAAATTATTAAATATTGATTTTAATATTTTCAATTTAACAATTTTCTATGTGCTGCTTATTAGCCAGAGATAATAGAATTAATTAATTAATTTGTCTGTGTTACTAGCACAGTATTTGTATGTATGTATAAAAATTAATTACCAGCTGACATTTTGTCGGCTATCTTCTAGTCAGTGGTCTTAGTTCAGTTAGCACAAGCAGTCAAGTCTTGAACATAACAGAACTTTTGAAAATATTAAAAATTAGTCGAACCAAAAAATAGTGTGTGTTACACGTCCGGAAAATATTTTGCAAGTGCTCGTATTGTTTCGCCTCGGTGCTACGCACCTCGGCTACACAACTTTACTCGCTCTTGCAAAATGTCATTTTCCGTCCTTGGGTCACAATAGTTATTTGTGACACAAGGACGGAAAATGCCATTTTGCAAGAGCGAGTAAAGTTGTGTAGCCTAGGGGCGTAGCACCGAGGCGAAACAATACGAGCACTTGCAAAACATTTTGCGGACGTGTAACACACACTATTTTTTGGTCCGACCAAAGTTCAAAAACTGTTTACTTTGTGACATACAAGATTAGGTGTATATTGACATTATTGACATCTATTGCACGGTTAAAAGAATTAGTAATAAGAAATGATTTTCTGATAATCGATTTTACGATCTTTAATTTTTATACATACGAATACTGTGCTAATAAGCAGCACAGTAAAAATTGTTATATTGATAATATTAATATCTAATAATTTTATATAAAAATAGCAGAGACAATGAACTATTATAGTTCAATGAGCAATAATATAATCGAGATATGTATTTTCATAATCGAATGATAAGTAGTTGTAAATTGACATAAATGTCAAATTTAAAATAAAAGTTTTAAGAGAAATTAAATGTAAGTTAGAATCCTGCTTACCTTTAGAACAAGTTATTAGTTTAGTATATTATACGCTATTTTTAAATAAATTTAATTAAAATTTGTAGTATTCATTATGTATTTTTGATGACTCATAGCGCCATCTCTTTAGATAATCTAAAAGCTACTTTGCCGGCCTAGGCCGGAAAATGTCATTTTCCGGACGATTTTGAAGTAATTAATAGTATTGTTTCTGGACGGAGGACCAAAAATAACTATTCCGTACCTGTGTACGGGAATATTTTTTCTCCACGACCATTAATGAATTTAATAATTCCGATTAACTTCTTGATTGCAGTTTCCTGCTAATCAATTCTCATTTCAGTAAAACGTTTATCAAATAGATGTCAAAGATAATAATAGTATGCCTAATACTATTATGTCGTTTTACAGAGTCTTTAAAAATCAAAGAACATATAGACCGTTTACTAAGACCAAACAACTACTTCCCTGGCTATATGCCACGACGGACATTGAATTACAGTTTAAAGTTAAACGGGGTTAGTATATCTGCAAGATAGAACTAACCATTTCAGTTTGCAATTCGAAAGGATATCACTTGTATTAATTGATGAGACGCAATACGTCGAAACCGGTCTACAAGTGATATCCTTTCGAATTGCAAACTGAAATGGTTAGTTCTATCTTGCAGATATACTAACCCCGTTTAACTTTGAACTGTAATTCAATGTCCGGCGTGGCATATAGCCAGGGAAGTAGTTGTTGGTTCTTAGTAAACGGTCTATATGTTCTTTGATTTTCAAAGACTCTGTAAAACGTCATAATAGTATTAGGTATACTATTATTATCTTTGACATCTATTTAATAATTCCGACTTTATTGTTAGTAATAGAAAGTGTTCATTCTCACTCTTGAGATAGAATATTCATTCTGAAACACTTGCTTCTTATGTGTTTTGCATGTATTTTCATTCTATAACTAGTGACGGAATGACATTCTGTAATTGCTCAACAAAAAACATAGATTGCCCTGCGAATTTTAAAACTGTCACTCAGTTTGTCAGTGCGACAATCTAATTGTTTTGCTACATATTTCAATTTAAATAAACAGAATTAATACATGGTCGTGGAGAAAATACAGTCTGTTACACGGTTAGAATGAAAATTCGATAATTCGTGGTTCCTCTCGCTCGCTACGCTCGCGTTCGGAATTCTCCACTTGTATCGAATTTTCATTCTAACGATGTTACAGAATATACTATTCCGTACCTGTGTACGGGAATGATCCATAAAACATATATAAACAAATTCATATTTAGCGTCTTGATTTTATTTGGCAATAAATTTAAAACCACATTAGTAGTAGTGTCTTAGTAAATCTGGAGGCGTTTTGCACCTCTGGACATCATCGTCACTGTCCATTTTAAATATAATTTAAAATATTTTAAGCAATATGTAACTAACCGAACTGACAGTTGACAATAAGATGACAGTTATGCATTCATAAAACTTTCTTAATTTACGATTATATTTAATGCGATTTCAGAAAAAATAGTATGTGTACCTCGTAGGAAAAGCAACTTCCTGGACTCTCAATGTTTGTTGGCCTCGGCTAGACGCCTCGGCCAACAATTTACATTGTCGTCCGGGAATGTATCGCTTTTCCTACTAGATACACAATATACTATTTACATATCTTGATCGGTTTCAGAGCAATAAATTGATAGTTATTTTGCAAAACAAAGTAACACCCTGTATATTAAATATCTATGCATCTGCGAACAAACGTTTTATATAGCAAACTGTCATTATTTTTTCATTCAAAATCACCTTCTGATTAACATCCTGTATATTCAAAACAACAAATGTAAAAATACCAACAAAAATATTTACTGAAGGCAATAATTAAAATAAATAAGAAAATTTTGTTATTAATTGCTATATCTAAATAAAATACTTTCTTGTTAAATTCTTATTGTACACTTGAAGCTTTCATTATAAAGTTTCACGAACTCCTTTTATCACCACTCCAAGAAATAAATTTGAATAGGTACGTGACAGTGCTTTATCAGTTCTTTTTTGTTATTTATTAAAAAACTCTTTTATTAAAATGGTCAGTATTTCAAATATAAATCCTTGAATGTATTTGTAGATAACGAACCCAAATTTTACGAAACTTGTACTTTACATACATAAATGGTGAACCTTTGCTTTATCTTGAACGAGAATTTTTAGTATAAAATATTTAATAATAAAAGTGATATTAGGTTAATATATTTGTTTTATAACTTATTTTGAAAATTAATATATATCAACTGAAATAACAATAGAGGAGGTTCAAGCGACAATACAGAAATTGAAAAACCGAAAAACTTCTGGTGTTACAATATCAATAATGAACTTATCTACATAGTATGGGGGAATAAAGCTTCAGAATGAACTCACCACCCTGTTTAAAAAGAAAATTATATCTGGGACTATACCAGACGAATGAAGAGTAAGCAAATCTATTATTTTATATAAAAAAGGAAAAAGAAAAAACTCGGTCCTTTTACCAAAATCATTGCAAACAGAATCATGGAAAAGGTTCCAATATCCGAAGAACAACAAGGATTTAGGTCCAATAGATCAACGGTGGACGCAATATATAATGTCGTAGTCACTTGGCGATTCAGGCACATAGCTATCTGACTGGGCTATTTTAGGCACATAGCTATGTGCCCGTCACTTAGAAACGCGCCGAGTATAGATCCATTACATCTTTATGTGACTGATTTTAGCCCGGAGTCACATAGCGATTCTGGCACATAGCTATGTGCGGAGAACAAGTCAGTCACTTAGAGATTTATCAAATTCAAGACCATCGCATCTCTATGTGACTGATTTTAGTCCGTAGTCACATAGCTATGCGCGGAGAGAAAGTCAGTCACTTAGGATCTACCAAGTTGAAGGCTATTGCATCTCTATGTTATTGAATTTTAGCATAAACAGATTTTATAGAAGTGCCAAGCTGCCAAGTACAATTTTTATTCTTGAAAGCGCTTGAAATAGTGTATTAAACAATGTTAGGGGAAGGTGGTGAACTTCTTACGTAGGGACAGTTTGCAACCCGGGCAAAGCGAAGTTATAAGATTGTGTTATCAAAATACTTTTTTCCAAAAATGATAACATTTTTCTTTTTTCATAAATGTGTCTTATATAATATAAATTATTACACAAAATATGTTTAATAATTTTCTATTTCAATTTATTTAAAAGAAAAAAGTATTTCTTAATAAAAAGGAAGCATTAAAAAATATATAAAAAAAATTCAATTCTAATTTATAAATGAACTTTTCCGAATCTCTCCAAGTTTCCCCGTGCTATGTGCCTGGATCGCTATGTGATTGCGGCTAAAATTCAATCACATAGAGATGTAATAGCCCTCAACTTGGTAGATCATAAGTGACTGACTTTCTCTCCGCGCATAGCTATGTGCTAAAATCGCTATGTGACTACGGACTAAAATCAGTCACATAGGGATGCGATGGTCTTGAATTTGATAAATCTCTAAGTGACTGACTTGTCCTCCGCACATAGCTATGTGCCGGAATCGCTATGTGACTACGGGCTAAAATCAGTCACATAGAGATGTGATGGATCTATACTCGGCGCGTTTCTAAGTGACGGACACATAGCTATGTGCCTAAAATAGCCCAGTCACATAGCTGTGCCTGAATCGCCAAGTGACTACGACATATATATTACATCAAATAATAAAAAAATCAATAGAGTTCAACAAACTGATTTATCTGTTTTGTTGATTTGACCAAAGCATTTGACAGGATGCGATTAGATGATAATATAATTAGGATTTTGGATTAAAACAGTATCTATTAAAGGTACCAAAGAATCATACAGGAAGTAAATAGCAGAAGTAGAACCAGAATAAAAACGAACGAAGGGCTGTCTGGGGAAGTTCGAATCACTACAGGCATACGACAATGAGACAGTCTTAGTCCTACCCTGTTCAACAACGTCATGGACCAAATCATTCAAAATATTTAAAAAGTGAACGCTGGATACAGAATGGGTAATCGAGCCATTAAAGTACTAGGTTTTGCAGATGGCGTCATACTCATAGCAGAGACTAAAGATGACCTACAACGTCTGCTATATAAGATGAAAGTGACAGGACATAAACTTAACCTGAGTATCACAACAGAAAAAACAAAATCATTGGTTACTCCAAAGAACCCATAAGGTGTTAACTGTCAGTCGACAACAAAATAATTCAGCAAGTGAGAAGATTCATTTACCTGGGAGTAAAGGTATCAAGTGAGACAAATCTGTTTTAGGAAACAAGAACACAAGCCCTAAAAGCAACAAGAGATAGCGGATATCATATGGCGAAAATGATAAGTGTAATAAGCAAGATGATAATATACAAAACATGCGTAAGACCTATACTAAGGTACGCAACAGAAACCAGAGCTGAAACATCAAAAAAGAAAGGAATAATAAGGACCACCGAAATGAAAATATTAAAAACCATCAAGGGTGTAAACCTCAGGGATCGAATAAGGAGCCAGGACATCAGGGAGAAATTGGGAATACAGGATGTGGTAAGATGGGTTAGAACACGTAAGCAGTTTTGGAGAGACGATGCATGTAGAAAGGATACCAGAAGAAAGATGGGTAAAGTCGCAAAAACCAAATACGCGAAGACCGATAGGCAGACCACCCATAAGATGGTACAAAAGTTGGAGCTCAATATCACAGGAAGAGGTCCTATTATAAGAAGAAGATAAAGAAAATATATACATATGTATATATACATATATGAAAAAGCTTGTTTTTAGTTATGCGAAAAAGTGAAAGAATAAAGTTGTTATATATTTTATACTTCAAAACGTTAAAAAAATAATAGTTTCCGTCCTTAGTCATTCCCTAAATGCCACACCACGTTTTTCTAATTGTTTTTATATTACCATTTTTATTTCCTAAGTTTTTGAAAAATTCTATATAAATGCCATAATGTTTATTTATCTAAACTTCAACTCCAAATTAAAAATATTTTAATGCAAGAATTAAAGCTAAAAGAAAACAAATATAAATGAAATTGATTAGTAGGACAACACGCAAATGTTGGATAAAAATAATTTAAATTTATAATACGTTACTACGTTACACGATAGGGAGACATGTTATATTACACACAATTAATTGTGAGTTGCATTTTCCACATTCACTGCTATCTAATTCAGGTCAGGGTTATTGAAAAAACAACTTCTAAATTTAATTATGAAAAAATATTCCAAGGTAAAAACATACGACAAAAAGTCTATTTCTTAGTAATATTAGAAATGTTTGCTCTTTTTGTCCAAAAATATTTTTTTTTTATAAATGGCGTAACAATAAAATCAACAGACTAGGCAGACTAGGAATCAATATTATCAAAACCAAATTAATAGTGGTCAACAGAAAAATCGTTTTAAAATTAAGTGACTGATAATTAATTCTATCACTAAATTTCACATTCCTTATCCAAAAAAGACAAACTGCTTATAATCCTGAGCTTTCACAACGAAACCATTTTCATTTTATGCATGTTAAATTCTTACTTGCTTCCTTTTCAAACTAAGTGTGTTTCAAAACGCAATTATTCGACTCAGCAGTTTGGAAAATCTTAACTAATTTTCTTTGTCTTGTTACGCTCCTTGTCACCTCAACGACGACAAAATTAAATTCTTAAAAAAATACAATATAATACTTACGCTAGCTCATAGGTCGTGGTTCGAATTTTAATTTGATTGGTAGGTTTTAAGGAAAAATGCGCAAAACACAAAACACTAATTAAAAACTACTTCTAATTTGTTGATATTTTCTTTTTTATTAGGGAAACTGCAACTAAGATAAAAAATAAATCAATATGTTTAAAAATGGTCCCTGGTTATTTTATTAATCTTGATGGTTATGTCAAATTTGTCAAGAGCCGTCTTAAATCTGTAAATGCCTAACAAAATTTAATTGAATATAAAAACATATTTTTATTTTTAACAACTAGATCGGTTTTTGCTTATCAAATATAAAAGAAAAACAATAAATTAACAAAACATCTTCAAATTATATTACTCTTCTTGCAATTTTTTTCCAAGGTTATCAAAACAGCAGCTGTTGCCTGATACGCTACTAAAGACAGTTAATCTAAAAAACATAATCTTTAAAGATCTAAGATAATTGGAAAAGCTTTAACAAATAGATCTCATATGAAATAAATTTAAAAATAGAGAAAAGAAAAAAAAGCAGCAGCAGTGACAATACAGATACTGAAATTGTATTGGAAACTGAAGACTTAAGCAAAAGATTTTATTTGTGATTTTTGTATTGAAGGACATCATTAACCAGATTTTTAAGAAAAATTTCAATTACTTTTTTATTAGAATAAAAACAACAACACTTGATAAATGCAAAAACAGATTTTTTATTTTTGGGCGCATCTAATTTATAAACAAACTAGCAGCCCGCCCTGGCTTTGCACAGGGATTAAGGAAAAATAACAAAAGCCATTAAATTTATTGGGTCAATGCTTCCCTGTAAACAATATTAAATGTTGTTTTATTTTCTGGCAGCAAAATAAATTGATTTTCAGGTGCTCCGACCCGCCTTAGGCGGTTGGCCATGAGGAAAACCGATCCCTACTAATTGGAAGGTTTGACCTTGAGACTTATTATTAGTAAAAGCGAAAGATGTTTTGATAAGAAATTGAAGCGGTTTAAATGGATTTGGTAGATCAGTTGGAATCATCGCTATCCTCAGTGTATGAGCTAGTTGACCAGCTGGTGGTTCAGTTATAATGGTTGCTTCAACTTAATTGTCCTTTAATTCCTTTATAAGTAGCCTTGTCCCATTGCACCTGCTAAATTTGTGATATCTGTCATGATTATGAAATAAGTTATTTTGATAAGGATTAATACCAAGATAAAAACTTTTAAAAAATAAAAAAATAGTTATTGTGACGTAACTATAACAGTTAGACATATGCTGTCGCGGCATTTTTTGTAGATATTTATATATTCTTTTAAATCGTAGTACATTATTTTATTCTATAATCAATAGTATTCTCAGCGCACGCGATGTAAGGATTTTAAGGTCATTTTTGGTTACATTAATCGCATTTTAGTAAGGATCCCTATTTTTTTTTAAATGAAACATAGCCTATGTCACTCGGGAATAGTGTAGCTTGCCAACGGTAAAAGAATTTTTGAAATCGGTCCAGTAGTTTCGGAGCCTAGTCATTTCAAACAAACAAACAAAAAATCAAACCTTTCCTCTTTATAATATTAGTATAGATAATGTTTTTTTGTAATTTAAATGTATAAGTTATAAAACAAACAGTTCAAACTTAATATAAATAATAATTTAATTACAAGCGATTTTAATATATATTTAACCAAAAGAATCAAATACTCGATGATTGAGAGTTACGAAGTAAATGATTTGGATCTTAAAAAAATTCAAATATACCTGCGTCAACTTAAATAATAATAAAAACCATAATCACAGAAAAATTATGAAATTGTAAATAAAGGAATGATTTGGGAATTAGCCCAAATGTATAAAATACAAAATAAACACTTTTTATTTTCAACATTTGAGATTATTAACTAGACAATGATTTTGTTGCAATTCTGTTATAATATTAATTGAATTCATTGATTATGCATTATCAATAAAATATCACGGTGGATGGAAGTTAATAAGAGTGGCTAAAAATTGTATTGATAAAACTATAAAAAATAAAATGAAAGTGACCAATTAGATTTTGTCTCCATTAACTCTAATCACACACATAACCAAACGCATATTACTTCTATATAGACATCAACTATGTAAAAGCCAAATGTTCGTTTTATAATATAATTTTAATCTATTTCTGTCATAAAATCCCATTTTCATTGGTAAATACATGTTTGTCACGATTATAAATCAATAAAATTGTGATTACAAAAATAATTTAATATTACGTAAAATACGTTAAATATATATATATATATATATATATATATATATATATATATATATATATATATATATATAATAAATAAATAATTTCCTGTTAGTGGTGCTAAGCAATGGCTGATTTGTAAATCTTATCAACTTAGCCAGACGTAATAGCTCAGTCAGGATAAAAACTGAAAAATTATTCTTCAGGTATTTAAAGCTTATAATAGTATTATACGTTACAAGGTCGGTAGGTGACTTATTACAGTACGAGTTAGTTTACGGACGAGGCGACGTAGGAGCCGAGTTAGGAAATGAAAACGAGGACTGTAATAACACCTAACGACCATGTATCGTATTATATTTTATTTCATCCTGTTTTTATAAATTAATAAATTCATAAAAATGTTAACAGTAGTTCGTAACTTGACTAAAAATAGTTCGTAACTTGATTAGTTATGTCAAATTACCTTGAAAGCGATCTGTCACTGTCAAATAATTTTTTTATTATTAAGGTTTAATTGTTAATATAAAATTGAATAACATTGACTTCCTTTTAAATATGAATGTAAAAGTAAGTAATTAATTATTTTATTTTTATTTTATAGTTATTATAGTATTTTTAAATGGCAAAAATTAAAAGTAATTGTCTTCCCTTAAGCAATCAGAGCGGGCGATAGACGTTTGGGCCCAAATCCCTAATTAGAGGTAATCTACAAGCACGTTTCGGCCCAAGCGAAAAAAGGTCGCGTTAATCCATAAGCATGTTTGGGCCCTCCAAATAAGGTAATCAAAGTATATAAAATAAATTAAGATATTCAAAATACCTCTGAAAGAATAATAAAATTAATATAACCTACCCAATATTAACTTTTAGAATTTTTAAGGAAAGTCAAACAAATTGCACAAGGAATAAAATATTTATTAAAAAATAATCATATAATCTATATATATATATATACAATATCTATTTAAAAATTATTAAAGTAATTAGAACACACTTTTACAAAATGCAAACGAGTGCATTTGTAGTGCGGGTACTGTTATGTTTATGCTTCATGAAAAAGGAGATAGGCATAACCCCTCTAATTATCGAGGATTAGCATTACTAAATACTACAGCCAGAGTATTTACAACACTGTTGTATAATCGACTAACAGATTGGGTTGAGAAGGAAAATATTATTTCTGAGTGTCAGTCAGGGTTTCGAAGGGGTAGAAGCTGCTTGGATAATATCTTTGTCCTCAGTTCAATCGTTCAAATCCATTTGCGGTTACGAGGTAGAAAGATTTTTGCTGCATTCGTTGACTTTAAACGAGCATTTGACTCTGTTAATCACAATCTTCTCTGGTATAAACTTTATAAACTGGGTGTCAGTACGAAATTAATAAGATTAATAAAATGCTTGTATGATGGTGCCAATATGTGTGTTAAAGACAAAAATGAGTACAGCAAGTGTTTCCCCATCTCTGAAGGTGTTCTTCAAGGAGAGCCACTAAGCCCACTCCTATTTTCTCTCTTCTTGTCCGATATTGAACAGTTTTTTACATCAAAAGGCCACCATGGATAAAGTATTGATATGTCCACTGAAGTTCTTATGCTTCTGTATGCCGATGATTTGATCATCCTTGGCGATTCTCCAATTGACTTATCGAGAAAGCTTAGAACGTTAGAACAATATTCTTCCGACAACCTTCTTACCGTTAATACCGACAAAACTAAAATAATGATTTTTAGCAGGGGAGGTTATCATTCTGTACATCCCTATAAATTTTTCTACAATGGCGTGCCACTTGAAATTGTGAAAAAATACTGGAGGCAGTTAAAGGGCATCTTTTAACAAGCGATCTTAATAGACTAACTCATTCTTCATACCCATTGCTCTATCAAAGTTTATCGCTGCGGACTGTTCCTCAAAAATTTCTGAAAGCTAGAATTATCTTTCTAAGAGTCATTGACGAACAATTGAATAGTAAAGTAGAGAGAACATTTTCAAAATATATAAACTTAGGAATTTTCGGAAATATGGCAGCCTAGATTCGAAAGCCGCTTCCTTTGATATGGTTAAAGGCGTGGTTGGCTTATTACATTAATATTAGTTAAACTGTAATAAGATTTATTTATTTTGTTTTAAAAAAATTATTTGGATAAAAGTTAGATTTTAAAGTTTTTCAATTTAATAGAACTAAACTTGAATCCAAAAACTTTTAACCAAGATAAACAAAACTCTATTTTCGCACTATTAAATGAATTGTTTATATTTCCAATTTTAACCAAAAACTGTTTTAAAAACATTTGATTTTATTAAATTATTTCGAGGCTTAATTCGGATGACCAGATGTAATAATAGGAAAAATTCACGCGTATAATTTGTGTTTCAACTTTCAACTGTACATTGAGCACTAACAAATAAATATATTATGCTATTCATTTTCATTTATTAAGGAGGCAACGATACAAAATCCTATATTAAAAAGTTAATATCACAAATAAATTTCTCGTTTCGTTCTTGTAACTATGATTTATTTTAATAAGAATATACGGTAATTTCTCTATTAAAGACTTTTAGTACCTACTATGTATGTATGTTTGAGCAAGTTAGGGGTAACAGACACACCTGCGACCTATAAGATCTATTATATCCCCCTCTTCTTGCTATATTTCTGATAATTTCCTCAGACTTATAGCAGATCTCCCAGTCCTATCTTCCTTAGGAAGTTTAGGACATCGTTGGGTTTTAAGTTAGGTAGATCTTCTTTTTCTATTTCGCATGACCCTAGGTATTTGACCCTAGATTACGTAATGCAATGCATTCTGAGAGTATCGTATTACTAAGAATTATAGAAAATATCTAGCAATGGTTTTCTAGCACTGGAATTTGTTTTCACCAATCTTTTTTGCGCTGATATTTTATCCATAGAATACCAAACCTACTTCTTTTAAGAACTCTTCTTTGGTTCCAAACAACAAAGCATTTCCCAGTTGTGTCCAGTTTTGTAGAAATAAATATATTTTTGCCACAGACGCCATAAACTTTTAAGTTTAAATTTATTAGTACTTTATTAAGCATTGTTAATAAAACATGTTTTTGCTTTAATTTCATATACTGAGTTTTAAATTTCTGCTTTAACAGTATCAGGTATAAATAAAGTCAAACAAATTGCACAAGGAATAAAATATTTATTAAAAAATAATCATATAATCTATATATATATACAATATCTATTTAAAAATTATTAAAGTAATTAGAACACACTTTTACAAAATGCAAACGAGTGCATTTGTAGTGCGGGTACTGTTATGTTTATGCTTCATAAAAAAGGAGATAGGCATAACCCCTCTAATTATCGAGGATTAGCATTACTAAATACTACAGCCAGAGTATTTACAACACTGTTGTATAATCGACTAACAGATTGCGTTGAGAAGGAAAATATTATTTCTGAGTGTCAGTCAGGGTTTCGAAGGGGTAGAAGCTGCTTGGATAATATCTTTGTCCTCAGTTCAATCGTTCAAATCCATTTGCGGTTACGAGGTAGAAAGATTTTTGCTGCATTCGTTGACTTTAAACGAGCATTTGACTCTGTTAATCACAATCTTCTCTGGTATAAACTTTATAAACTGGGTGTCAGTACGAAATTAATAAGATTAATAAAATGCTTGTATGATGGTGCCAATATGTGTGTTAAAGACAAAAATGAGTACAGCAAGTGTTTCCCCATCTCTGAAGGTGTTCTTCAAGGAGAGCCACTAAGCCCACTCCTATTTTCTCTCTTCTTGTCCGATATTGAACAGTTTTTTACATCAAAAGGCCACCATGGATAAAGTATTGATATGTCCACTGAAGTTCTTATGCTTCTGTATGCCGATGATTTGATCATCCTTGGCGATTCTCCAATTGACTTATCGAGAAAGCTTAGAACGTTAGAACAATATTCTTCCGACAACCTTCTTACCGTTAATACCGACAAAACTAAAATAATGATTTTTAGCAGGGAAGGTTATCATTCTGTACATCCCTATAAGTTTTTCTACAATGGCCACTTGAAATTGTGAAAAAATACTGGAGGCAGTTAAAGGGCATCTTTTAACAAGCGATCTTAATAGACTAACTCATTCTTCATACCCATTGCTCTATCAAAGTTTATCGCTGCGGACTGTTCCTCAAAAATTTCTGAAAGCTAGAATGCCTATCTTTATTGTACGATTGTTGGCGCAAATACGTACCACAAGTAGGAAACATCTGAGATTCACTCATAAACAATCTGTTTACATAGTTGATCAAGGAGAGCTTTGTACCATTTGTAATCTTCATGAACCTGAAACTCTTTGCCATATATTTTTTCAATGTCCTATTTACGCGAGTTTGAGAAACTATGCAATTACATTGAATTCGATGGATGACCTAGTTTTTTTGTTAAATTATGGTTCTACTCAGGAACAGGAACAAATTGCCTACTTTATATTGAACATCCTAAAGTTGCGTTCTTTTATCATTAATGAGTAGCCTTGTATGACATGTTTTAGAGTATTATTATACATTTGTTTTTTGTTTTTTTTTTGTTTTTTATATTTGTGCTATTTTTAGTATCTATTTAGATGTTTGTTCTCTGTATTTTATAACAAACTCTTGTAATAAGAATTTGTAATTCTTCTATACAATAAATCTATCTATCTATCTATCTATCTAGTGCGGGTACTGGAAGCTGTTTTTACTACCCGTATATGTATACATATATGTGATGGATATGTAGATTCTTCCGATATATAAGTATTTACCAAATAATCTGAAAACTGTTCAAGTTTTTCATCTTTTGGTTGTATTGAAGTCAGGTCAAATACAAAACAGTCTCCAACTTCTGTAGGATCTAAAAATAATAGGCCGAAACTATATACTAACCATTTTCCTACTTCTGTTTTATTTTAGTAGTCTGCTGTTAATACTAATTGTTGTATATTTCTCTACCAAGCATGGGTTATATGGAAACGACAGCCGATAATGACAGCTTGAGGCCAAGATAGTTGTATTGCATAATGAATTTCAAAATCTACAACGAACTCTTTAGGATACAAATTATATCCCCACAAACTACATTTTTTCCTTAATTGCATCAAAACATCTATCTATATATATATATATATATATATATATATATATATATATATATATATATATATATATATATTGTATTTGTATTTGTTATTATTAGGAGAAGGTTCTTACGGAAGAAAATATTAAGAAAATCTCTCAGAAATATTGAAAAAATAGACATTTAATTTTGCATACTTTAAAAAACGCGCGTAACGAATGTCAATGTCATTCACAGCCATAGACTATATTACCCATAGTTTTAATTTATGGAATGTATAAATTTTATTTATTTATTAATTTATTTACGGAATTTTCCTTTTTTACAAGTTTTACTCTATAATAATTAACAACATGGAGATCATACGACTAAATTAACTAAAAAACTAGATAACAAGGTACAAATATTCTATATATATTATATATAGGTATATATAAAAAAGGATGTTTGTATGTATGAAATCGATGAACTCAAGAACTACTGGACCGATTATTATGAAAATTGGTATATATATTTTTTTTCACGGAGAAGATTTATATGATATGCTCATTGATGCCACTCGACACCAGGTGGCTCTGCAAAGTAGCAAGTTCTGCCCCGTTCAACCGATTGTCATGAAAATTGGTATGTATATGTATTTTACCACGGAGAAGGTTTGTATAATATGCTCATTGATGCCACTCGCCATCAGGTGGCGCTGCATAGTAGCAACTTCTGCCCTGTTCAACCGATTGTCATGAAATGTGGTATGCATATGTATTTTTCCACGGAGAATGTGTGTATAATATGCTCATTGATGCCACTTGCCACCAGGTGGCGCTGCAGAGTAGCAACTTCTGTCCCGTTCAACCGATTGTCATGAAAATGGGTAAGATGAATATGATATTCGTATTAATGAATGTATCAAATTCAATACTGATTAATAGATATCTATACGAATTCGTATAAATATAAGTTCGAAAGATATATTTTTGGTGCGATAATAAGTAAAACAAAACTATAAACTTTCTTTCCTTCTTTATCTGTTCTTACCTTTTATTTTTCTTAAATTTATTTTAGTTGTTGCCGTAGCAACGTGTGCCGGGTAAAGCTATAAATAATAAAATTCTTTTGTATTGATTTTTGATTAATATCAAGTACGAAAATTTGAATAAATCGCGTTTAAAATCCTTCCCATTCAAATCCCAATCCAGTAAATTTTTATACCAGCTTTAACGTTTCCGTCTTCATTCGTAAATAATAATTTCATTGTATTAAGGGTTTACGGTAGTAAAAAATCTGTCATGGAGGTCACCATATTTTTTTACAAATGGCATCTATGTAAAAAAGCATTGTGGTCCCCATGACTGATTTTCTCCTACTGTTCCTCTTAAATAGTTTACTACAATGTAATATAACAAAAACCTTAGCCACAGCAACGCGTGGCCGGGTCAGCTAGTCGTTTATATGTTTCCTTTGATTTGTCTGGTAATAGACAAAACACCATCGGAATATAATGTCTATTTGGTTGACTTGAATAAGGTAAATATTTGTGTAAAATATTTTGGACAATAATCAAAGTGCTGTCCATATATAAAGTCATATATTTATATAACCATTCCAAATTCTTTTGGCCAGAAAACACAATTATTTGGGAACTTTCGTCGCAACTCATTAGAAAGTTCTGTTTCTGATTTGTTACTATTGGACACACATTTCTCACCGCCAAATGCACTTCTAAACACGATTTTGGTCATTTTCTTCTCGCGTTGTACATAAAGTTTTTGATGTTATATAAGTCTTTGTTTTCAATTGCATCACTTACATTTTCACATATAACTTCTCGTATAATTTTATTTGAGTTGGAACTTATATCCCCAGTAGCTTTTCGTTTAGACGATATTTTAATTATTGTTTCTCTCTGGTATGCTGATGATAAGATTTTTGCATGTTGTGTTGTAAAGAACATTTTTTAATAAATTTTAATCTTCTCCAACCGTAGAAATTGCTGCTGAACAGTTTGTAGTTCGACAACGCCAAGTTTATACTCCGGATTGGAGCTCCCGTTTAAAAATAAATTTTTTCCTCTTTTCAAAACTTTTACACCTTCCATATTTTGCTTCGTTCACGTTATGAAGTAAAAACAAAACTAAAATATATTTGATAAATATTCTTTATTGTACCCCTTTTAAGAGCATTTGAAAAAATCAAAATCCAATTTCGGAATTTCCAAAATTCCCTACCTGCTTCCGTTCGGGCCCAAGCGTGCACACGTATTAAGAAATATATTTCTCGGATTAGGATTATAGGTCATTACGGGGCCCAAACGTGCACTGCCCATCAGAGCAGCGTTGCTAGGCAACACATTACAGTACCTGATACCGTAATGTTTTACTTACCGGCGCCAAATTGATTATAGGGAAGTGTATTTACTGGACAGGATGAAATAAATGGTATTTGCGAGGTAGTAAATAAAAAATAAAGACTATCTGCTTATTTTGCTTTGTTTTTTACCAGTAATTACAAAAATCGAAAAAATACTTTTGTTATAGTTTTTCCAATCTAAGTGTAAGATCGTTCGGTCTTTGTCGGAATTTTTATCCCATTGAGAACAAGGCCGACCATTGACGTTCATAATTTTTTATTAATAATTGTTTTAAATTTCAAAAGAAAACCGGTTTTTGAATATTTGTAAATTTTGTATCAATTTGAAAATTGTCAAATAACAAATTAACTCTTTTTAATTAAAACTTGTTAATTTTACTTATTAATAAGAACATTTGACTCATTATTCAAATAGCACATAACTCATATTTTTATAACAATTGTCTACAAGTAATACTCATTTTGTCAGACAATTTTAAAAGACTGTCTCCAGCAAGGACCACGAGGAGGAATGAGCCTTCCTTGTCTGGAAAGGAAAGGGTTGGGTATGTTAGTAAGAATATAAAATTAGTTTTCGTTTTGAAAACAAGTTTTCAAGATACATTACGATAGTTGTAAAAAAAATTGGTTACAATGACTAACAAGAATTGTTAGTCTTCTAAAGTAAAATCGTAACCAAGTTGAATAGCCACTGGTGCTATTAGCCGTAAAACAGGATATTCCTTTTCTATTTTTATAACATGAGCTTCGCAATTTTTCCATACATCGCCATTAATGCCACTAATTACCGCTCGATTATTCTCAAGGACAACTGCGCTTAAGGTTGGTGACTGATTATATTTTCGTAACGTTTTTTTACAGTACTCCAAACTATTTCGATTGGATTAAAAATACAGTAGTATGAAGGTAAAAGCAAAAGGGTATGACCATGTCTGCTGCAAATGGTGTTAATGACGTATTCGTTTTTAAAATTCTTATTAATTTCTTCTTTACTGGAACCTTTTTAGGAACAGTGATATTTTTGATTGCCATAAATCTTAAAATTTCGTTCTTTTTTGTGTTATTATTAGGTAATTTGTTTAATATGCGGGAATAATACGACGCATAGTCCATAACAATTACCGAATTCGACGATATGTTAGGCAAGAGCTGCTCGACAAACCACTTTTCAAATAAATCGGCTGTCATATTTTTGTGATGATCGGCAGAAGACTTTGTTATATTTTTGGCCGACAATAGCAACGCATTAGTTACAAAACCATCTTTGCTTCCAGCATGAAAAATAATAACACGTTGTCCTCTTGAACACGGTGCATTTAAAGCAAAATTGTTTGCTATCAACCCAGCCGTAGGTACTTGACATCATGCGTATCGAACCAGGTTTCGTCTAAATAAATTATATATCTGTTTAAATTGCGATATTCTTTTATTTTGCACAAATACTCTTGCCTTAGTTCAACGATATGTTTAGATTCCATTATTATCATCCGATTATTTAGTTTCTTATATTTAAATCCTTGCGCAGTGTTTCCGTACTAGTATATTCAGGAAAATCTCTCAATTTTTCACGAATCATTTATAAAGTAGGCACTCTATTTTCTTTTTAAAAGTTATAAACTGTTCGTTGAATAACGTCCTTTACAGCAGTGTCAACCCTACCCAATTTTTTATTTGGTAGCTTTCGTATTAAAGAATGATCCGTAACAG
Organism: Altica lythri; assembly: GCA_964028335.1. Lineage (NCBI taxonomy): Eukaryota > Metazoa > Arthropoda > Insecta > Coleoptera > Chrysomelidae > Altica > Altica lythri. The sequence goes on along the minus strand of OZ034804.1, from coordinate 32,266,290 downwards.
TTCTTAATTTAACAATTTTATATATCGTCGTATACCCGATTTGTGTTAATTCATGAATTCTCGAAACAATCGCATTGTCAGTCATTCAAGCATTTTCTTTTCTTTTAACAATGATACATATTTAAAACAACGCGTTGATATTGAACGTGTTAATCTTTGTGGTTTAATTCAAGACTGTCATTAATATAATTATCATCTATTGATAATTGCGACGATGATGGATCTTGATCACCCGTTTTAAATGGTCGCCAAAACGCCATAGATTTATATATAATTTCTTACCAATTTCTCCAATAAACACACTGACGCTACTGTAAACTAGTCTTAAAATGAAACATTTTGCAAGGTCAGAAGTCAGTCAGAAGTCGAACTACTCGCTAAAACTTGTTCCATGCTGCCAAACTACCGATTCCCATTTCGGTACAGAGTGGTTCTGCTGAATCAACTCCGAAATTTAACTAGATTTACGTTACTACCACGTCGGTTTCTATTAGTGACTCCCCTGTATGTTAAGAAACAGATCTTGTCGGTAAATAGTCTTAGAAAGGCGTCGGCAGTTCTTTCCATAGGTACAATATCTAAGGAGCCGGCAAAAAAATTAAAACGCAGAGCTAAATACTCAATGTTGCTGTTACTCAAAAATGTCTTTAAGTATAAGTCATATATACAAAATCGATTTTATTAGTGAAAACTGTTTAAATATGAAGAACCTAGTTAATTAATTTAACTATATTTTTTAAGAATACTTTCATATTATCTTTCTAAGAGTCATTGACGAACAATTGAATAGTAAAGTAGAGAGAACATTTTCAAAATATATAAACTTAGGAATTTTCGGAAATATGGCAGCCTAGATTCGAAAGCCGCTTCCTTTGATATGGTTAAAGGCGTGGTTGGCTTATTACATTAATATTAGTTAAACTGTAATAAGATTTATTTATTTTGTTTAAAAAAAATTATTTGGATAAAAGTTAGATTTTAAAGTTTTTCAATTTAATAGAACTAAATTTGAATCCAAAAACTTTTAACCAAGATAAACAAAACTCTATTTTCGCACTATTAAATGAATTGTGTATATTTCCAATTTTAACCAAAAACTGTTTTAAAAACATTTGATTTTATTAAATTATTTCGAGGCTTAATTCGGATGACCAGATGTAATAATAGGAAAAATTCACGCGTATAATTTGTGTTTCAACTTGCAACTCTACATTGAGCACTAACAAATAAATATATTATGCTATTCATTTTCATTTATTAAGGAGGCAACGATACAAAATCCTATATTAAAAAGTTAATATCACAAATAAATTTCTCGTTTCGTTCTTGTAACTATGATTTATTTTAATAAGAATATACGGTAATTTCTCTATTAAAGACTTTTAGTACCTACTATGTATGTATGTTTGAGCAAGTTAGGGGTAACAGACAACCTGCGACCTATAAGATCTATTATATCCCCCTCTTCTTGCTATATTTCTGATAATTTCCTCAGACTTATAGCAGATCTCCCAGTCCTATCTTCCTTAGAAAGTTTAGGACATCGTTGGGTTTTAAGTTAGGTAGATCTTCTTTTTCTATTTCGCATGACCCTAGGTATTTGACCCTAGATTACGTAATGCAATGCATTCTGAGAGTATCGTATTACTAAGAATTATAGAAAATATCTAGCAATGGTTTTCTAGCACTGGAATTTGTTTTCACCAATCTTTTTTGCGCTGATATTTTATCCATAGAATACCAAACCTACTTCTTTTAAGAACTCTTCTTTGGTTCCAAACAACAAAGCATTTCCCAGTTGTGTCCAGTTTTGTAGAAATAAATATATTTTTGCCACAGACGCCATAAACTTTTAAGTTTAAATTTATTAGTACTTTATTAAGCATTGTTAATAAAACATGTTTTTGCTTTAATTTCATATACTGAGTTTTAAATTTCTGCTTTAACAGTATCAGGTATATCATCAGTCTATTTGTTTATTAAAATTCGTACTTACATTTTACGTATTTTTTAATTTAATAAAATACAATAAACTTACAAAAAACATTACCCTACTGACTGTTTTGCTTACTTAAAATACCTTTTTTTCAGGTTTTACAAAAAGCCTCCGACAAATGCGGTCTACAGGCGACCCTCTGCCCTTTGTATACCAGGTGCTTCTCAACCGGATCCTGCTGTAATCCATCGCCCCAAAAGGATACCTGTTTTTACTGACAATTTTCATTCAAGAATGCCAGAATTTCAGGTAAACACATATATAATTAAATTCATTTAGTTTGGTGTTGCTGAGATGGCACTTAAAAAACTGTTCCTACGAAAAGCGCTAAAAAGAATAATCCAGAAAATGAAAACTGATTAAAATTTAACTTTATATCATAAAGTTAATAATTTTTTTGGTCATATCTTAAAAATGTTTTAAAACTTTATAAAGCGTATTGAAGTAGCCGTTTTAAAACATAAATACATTTTAATTATTTTTAAGTTTGTGTTTTTCTGTCTGTTTGTAAAATATATGTTTGAGATCTAAATTATAATACAGTTTAAAAACATATTTATAACTTTATAAGTACTATGGTATAATTTAAATATTTGATTATTTAAAAAGCAATTTAGTAACAATTATTGATGGTAGCAAACAAATTCGGCATTATCACATAAGCACGCTTCATTATATTTTGAATTTGCAGGGCGATACTGTAGTCAGGCATACTTTTGATGATATGTTTGAACAAATGGAAAAAGGAGTACTGTCTCAGAAAAATGACAACAAAAATGAAACATCAAAAATGGCCAAATTTTTAAAACCGAAGGTGAGATATTTTCATAAAAAATAAATATATAATTCTACTTTGAATAAACTCCCATTATTTCCATTTTACAAGATTTTTGTAATCTTTTAGCTTTTTCAAAATTTTAGATGTTTTATATACCTACTTTTTATCAATTTTTTTTAGACTTTTTATTTAATTTTTTTCGATTATAGACTGTTCTAATATTTCAAGTTTTTTTAATATTCCTTAATTTTTTTACCATTTAGTGTAACATTAAATTAATTTAATCAACTATACATAAATCTTGGAGAGTGGCAATCAAAACATTCAAACAAACATTAAAAATTTAAAAATAGCCACAAAAAATGTCGAAAATATTCAGATAATAAAAAACAATTTCGGTAATATTAAATGTTACATCTAATCTTAATAAAAATATACAAAAGTATATAAAATTACTAGCTGACTCGGCGGACTTCGTACCGCATAAAACTAATGTCTCTTTTGGTTTTTTCAAATTTTTACGATTTTAATTTGTTTTCATTTTTTTTATGTTATCGTTTTTATCATATTATCTCGTAAGTTATCAGGTGTATACTATTTTTTGATATTTTGTAATTTTTCGATTTAATATATTAGGTAGCAACTGCGACACCTTATGACCCTTACGTCATATTATTTAATTTAGCAAGAATTTGTTGAAATATGTGAGATATAAACTGCGCCAAAACCTTAAGTAAGAATTGCTCGTTTAAATATAAGTGATATAAACTGCTCCACTTTACGGTGGCGCCATAGTACTTTATAAGTCGTAATTGCTAGTTTACATAAATAAGATATTAACTGCACCACCTTACGGTGGCCTACTCAGGGTTGGAACTTTATTACTAAACCGCTAGATGGCGTTGAAGAAGCTAGTTTTTGAGATTTTTTGACAAACAATTTTTTTAGTGTTCATAAAAAATATTTTTCTTTAATAAAAAGTATTCTATGTTACTTCTAATACTTCCAAGAATATGTGTACAAAGTTTCATGATGATCGGTTGAGTAGTTTTCGCGTGAAAGCGTAACAAACAGACTTACATTCAGATTTAGGTATAATATTAGTAGGAAAGTAGGGATTTATCAAAAAAATTACTAAAAGTAGTACATTAAATAACAAAATGAAACAAACATTAAAAAAAAATTCTACTAGTTAGGGTACTAAGGTAGGTGCCTGTTTTTCGTCCTTTTGGCATACTGAAATGTTGAAATATAAAGCTTTCTTTTGTAATGTATGTTTCTTAAATATCTTTGTCCACGACTGTTCTACAAAACGTTCATTATACTAGTGCTTCATAAAGAATAATAGTACCTATTATTCACTAGTGAATAATGGTTCATTATTTACTGCATGACGTCACAACAGAACGTATGTCCAAACTTTATAAGAGAATAACTCATATTAGACAAATTTTATATTTTTCTTTGACATTTCAATCCGTATTTATATGTCAATGGTGTAAATAAACAAAACACATGTATAAAGAATCGACCTACCTTTTACCACTACATCTAAGCTACACACTTTAATCTTTAAATTTAGATCGTAGTTAGTGTAAGTCATACACATTTGAAACTTAATTTACATTACTTATAGCGTAAATTTAGAATTTTAAAGTTGTGATTATAGCAATTGTGTCGTGGACAAAGTATAGTATTCTATTCGTGTATAATGGCTATTATTCACTCAGATGATTTACAGCACTCACCTGTGGCTCGTGTTGTAAACTTTATCTTCGTGAATAATAGCTACCATTATACGCTCGTTGAATAATATACTATTGGTTGAACTTTAAACAGCTTATATAGTAATTTGAAAGCTAGGCTGTATATTCAGAGTTTTTTTAAGTTCCATGATTTACCTACGAATATATGTTTAGGCCCAAAATTCCTTCATCAGGAATATATACCGCCATTAGTAGGAGCTCTTTTGATTCAGCTTTCGTAGGGAATCAGCCCGCATGATCTTAGTGTGCTAAGTTCTTTTACAGATTGTTTTATGTTTTCGTTTGATTGGTAATTAGGTTCCATTTTTTACCTTTTTTATACCTTTTTTTCCAGTCACTCCTGACCTGCTCTTTCCACTTAGACTACGGTCTTTCACTGAGTCTCGCGCCTATTGGTTTTTACTGTAGCAATTATTTATTGATTTGTTTTTTCCTCTACATAGTTCGTGATAGAACTATTTTAGCCTTCTTCTAAGAATTTTTCTTTTCAGTATTTTATTTTAGGTTTATCTTTGTTGGCATGGCACATTGTTTCTGGTGCATTAGTTTTTACTGATCTGACAGCCGCTTTATGTATCTTTTGTCAATTTTTCTATTTTAAAAAAGCTGGTGATATTTCCAGTACGTTCTGTTCCCTGCTTAAATTATTCTACTTACTTTCATCCTTATTCTTCAATCTGTCGACCATTACTCCAAGGTGTTTGAAACATTCTACTTTCTGGAATTTGTAATGGCCGATTTTGATCTTGTCTCTGTTGTAATAATTTATTGAAACTAGCGTGTTCTTCGTCTTGTTCTTATTTATTTTTAGACCTTCGACTTTTCTTTTGTGGTCCTTAACGCATGTTCCGAGCTTTTTTTGCTCCGTGTCTCTTATGCCAGATCGTCTTGCATATCCTATTAGCTGTGTTGAGCCCTAGATAATCAGTTGGTTTCTTAATAACTCCATCTAAATGTATACAGAATAGTATCGTGAGCAGGATTTCTCCACTTTTCTTTTACTAGTTTTGACTTCTGCTTCAGAGTTGTCCATTGTCATTTTTATCAGTCTAATTGGTTCTGCTGTATGTTTATAAAATCTAAAACTTGTTTTGAAAATTTATAAATAGTATATGTAAGTCCGTATTATATTCATGTTACTTTTTAATCATATTTGCCAATAGATGTGTGACATCCACGTTCAATTTTTGTTTTCTGAAGCCTTGCTAATATTGCTCTATCGTGTCTCCCGTGTATTTCTTTATTCTTTTATTGTGTTCCTCAATATACTCGTTACATATATAAAGAGTATTCATTTCACTGGTTTACAGCCATATCTCAGAAACTACTGGACATAGAAAGTTGAGACAACGATATTAGTGTAACAGCGACCATAAGAAAATCTTGGAAATTATTTTTAAGTTCTACAATTCACTAGGAGAGGGCATAATCGAAAGTTAAATATTAAAATGTTAAATGTCTTCGAAAAATTCCCGTTATAATTCTAGTAACATCATTTGAAAGCTAAGAGAATTCTACATTAATTTTGATCTAGGTTTATTAGTGTACCGACGTTAATAAGAGGGGAGAAGCTATTGAAAGCACGTAATCATTTAAATCGTTATAACCACCAAACGACTTATTCCATTGTAGAGAACAAAAGCTTGTTTGGTACAGCAAAGTGGTTATTTTAAAACGACGTATTCATTTATATCTAAAAATTTTTAATAAGTTTCCTAGGGGCTGGGTGCGAAGGATAGGGTGGGAGAACCACGAATCGATCGCAGCGCTCACCGTGGCTAAAAAAGGAACTTACGGCGGACGATTAATCCCTTTTTACTAAGGATTTTACATGGATTTCACTTATCCATGCGTCGATTTAAAAAGTAAATAAACCTTCGTCACGAAACCTGCTGTACAGTCAACTGCAACAACAATGGCAAAAATAGTGATCAGAAATTCTATAAATTTCCACAAAAAGTTGGAAACGAGAACAACGTGTGAAGTAGTGGATAATCGCTATCAAGAGGAAAAAGCTAATAAGCTAACTTAAAAAGCAACATTTTAAATATTTGCTATATTTAGTAGATACCTATGTTGTAGGAAGCATCACGTTTTATTTTTACGTCTTGCACATGTTAAGCCAAAACTAATTCTTTACCTTTGTTGGTTGTTTGAGGTTGGAAAGTTATGTCGTGAGTGATTGCTTGAAAAACAGTTTTAATTATTAATTTGGCCATGTTTAACTGAAAATACACAAAACGTCTGCACGATTAACGGCATTATAATCATATTATTATCATCTATAATGCGATAATCGATTACATTTATTTATTTTTTTAATTACTTCACGTGAAGTTCGCCGTGATAAAGCCCATCTATACTACCTAAAATTTAATGATTTTGACATTTTAGACGGAAAATATAAAAGATAAATATTATTATCGACGCTATAGATTTACATAATCAATACATTTGGGTAGAAAACTAATAAATTACGATGTTTCATTGGAAATAATTATTTGTTTACTTACTTTTCCGTCGACTTTACATTAATAACAATGTTAATGTACTAACTATTGTCTAAAATTGATCATTAATAAGTCGTATTAACGAACAAGAGCGTTAATAGGCTATTAATGTTGAGATCTGTCAATGTCAATATTTTTGATCAGCCGCGTTTTTTTTTATCATGCTATTTTATTTGAAACGTCATTAAATTTATTGCCTGATGTGGATCTCGTGGCCTGATCAAAGCAAATCTTTGTATAATAAAACATACGCAGAGTTTATTTTATGGTGTAATCCAAAAGATATTACTCATTATTCAGAATCAGTAGGTACTAGCACATTTCTCATACCTTGCTAAAAAAGGCTTTTATGGCCAAAATTTTAGATACTAAGAACAACTTTTAATATTAATACAAATGTCGATATCAGTAAATATAATAAACTAATTATATTTATTAAAAAGAAGAAAACTGGATATGTTTCAAAAAAATCAAAAATTTTTAACAAAGAACAAGTACATAAATTTATTTAATATTTATTTATAAGCTATTTTATTATAAAAAAGTCGACGGAAAAATTTTGTAACCAACTCGTAAATTAATAGGAAGTTTAATAATCTCAAACATTAATGCGCTCGCTATCGCTCGCGCATTAAAATATTTCGATTATTAAACTTCTATATTAATTAACTCGTTGCTTAAATAACTATTTCGTAATGACAGTTAGCCATTTGATATTTCAAAGTCCGCCGTAATTGTAAACGCAAGGTGCCGCTGTCATCGCGCACCCAGCGGAGAGGGCGCAATTTTTGTCATAATTACAGTAACTTTGCTCCAAAATCATATGGTATATGTTTGATATCATCGAAGGAAAGTAAATTAAATTTGCAAGAAAATGTCCTTTTATGAAGGTTTATTTAATTTTTTTGAATCTATTTTTTAAAGTTTTGTTTTTAATAATTAAAGTTTCGGTAATTTTTTACAAAAAAAATGTCTATTTTTGTCAGATTGACCCTGATTATTGTTATTTAGATCCCAGCGTCTCTTCGAGGCAAAGAAAAATTGAAATCAAAAATACCAAAAAAGACTCGCACAAACGCCTCCAACACAATGACAACCGCAATCAATAGTAATACTGTGAAAAATACCTTGACTAATCAATCAGCCGAGATAGATACAACAAACATTGATGAACAGGATCCAACTGAAAACTCCCTCGAAAAATTACTTAATCAGCTAAAAAAGTGTGAACTAACTTGTGTAAAAAAAGAACCCTGTAAGGCTTTTCCATCAAACACAGAAAAACAGGAGCTTGAACATAAGGACATGGGACGAGGAGACGGAGAAGATATTTTGATAGATGATGAGGTGATTTGTTTTCATATATTTTGATAAATTTTGTATTACATTGACAGAGGTTGATATTTCTTAGCAAATAATAAATAAAAAAGATTAATTGAAAAACAGCAGCGCCCGACTGTCTCATTTCAAAAGCTGCATTCAATTTTTGTGTTGTTAACATATATAAACAAACAGTTTATCACGTTCCACTCACTTAAAAATCGAGTAGAGATTAATCTTAGTTTACATAATTGTATAATTTATGTTATTTATTATTATTATTTTCCCGAAATAAATTACTAACAGACACTTGAATACTTCGTAATTTCGGTAATGTATAGGTAAAGATTTTTTTTAGCTAGAATTATCTATTTTTTTCTATTTTATTGCTGAAAAACAAAGTGGGTTTCATTTATCAATGTATAGGTATAATTTATATGTATCACTAAGTAATCGCAACTTAAATTGTTTACATTTATAACATTTGAACATATTTTTACTTTAACAAATTTAGGTATACCTAGACTAGATAATCTTAAAATATTAGATTTTTTAAGATTTGTTTAAGTTTTTTATGATTTATTTTTGTCACAATATTCTTTAACTTTGTTGATTACGTTGATTACGAATTCCTTTCTGCCGAATCTTCGAGCTCATCCAAGGTACTCATCACACACGTGGTTCCAGCAGGATGTTGCGACTGCACACACAACCAGGGCTTCGATGACTGCTTCTAGAATTTTTCTCTCGAAAATGTATTAGTTGCTATGGGTACATCCCGTGGCCACAGAGTTCATCGAACTTATCCCCAATGATGTTTTCTTTGGAGGTTAATTCAAAGATAATGTTTATAAGAACATCCCTCCAAGTATTATGGATTTAAAAAAAAAATATTCGCCGAGAAGCCAGCTGAATCGAAGCAGATTTACTGCGGCTCCGCTTTGAACAGTGTGTGCAACTGGACGGAAGACATTTGGATAAAATAATCTTAAAAAAATGAAATTCGCATAAGTCAAATATTTCATTTTTTCTATAAGTTTGAAAACATAAATCTGCCACAAGAACACCAGTCCCACCATATATCGTTATAGACTGACTAACTTTTTAACTATACAACCCAACCACAGTTAAAGAGGCGAATAAATATAAGTTGTAATGTATAAATTCTTTTTAGATTCCAAATTTGATTCAAATATCCCAAGGCGCCTAATCTTACCTTAATCGCTTAAGCCATTGCCTATAAACAATTTTGTTTTTACCTCTTAAACTTAAAGAATACAAAAATATTTTAATCAAGTTACCATCAAATGAACCATTTCTAAGAAAAATACATTTTAAGCATATTTTATTACCAGTTACACAAGTACCTACTTATAAAAATCAGCTTTAAGCTGCCTTTACAACTTTTGACACTATATTGAGGTAAATTTGTCTGTTGTGATTGTGTAATTTCCGTATTTAGAAGTAGCACAATACAAAAATCATTCAAAATATATTGTAATTAATTTAATTTTAATGATTCATTGTTTAAATACTAAATTAAAGTGTAAGAGAAAAAAAATAATTGATTGTCTATTCACAAAAAGTATTACAAGTTTGAGATCATAAAAAAAACATAAAAAAATTTTACGCTGTAAATACGAAAATTTATATGTTTATTTAATTTAGAATCTTTGTTGAAATTAATGGTAATATGTGTTATATTTTAGAAATTCAATTTGAATTTAAACAGTTACAACTACCAAGACATAAGAACTAACATTGAAAGATCTAAATGCGATGGAAAAAATACATCAGAAACTAATAGCATTCAAGGTTTAACTACGAAAATTAACTCTTCTTTGTCAAATTCATCAGAAAAACCAAAACACATTTCGAGCAAGCCAATCTTAGATGATAATTGTGCATTAGAACTCCACAGATCTAAAAGTTATATCGTTAATTTAATCGATAGAGCACTTAGTAAAGAATTGGGAACTGTGCCAAGTCATCGAACTAAAAGGGAGGTAAGTAAGGGGTTTTTAAATATGGTATTCTTATTGTTTTTTATAGAACTGATAAGATATTGTATAAGAAAATAAATTGTTAAACAGAACCAACAACTTCTAATTACAACAAAAAAATAAGAGCTTTAATTTTTATTCTAACGTAGAATATGAATGGGTTATAAAAGAGCGTCGTTGGGGTGTCTCTAAAACAGACCCTTGGGTCAGGTCTGTTTGTGACTCTTGACAAATTTTTTGTGAGTAACTGTGATATCTCACCATATAGTTTAATTGGTAAACAAATTAGTTAAGATTATTGTATTCAGCTATTTCGATATTTTGATTATTCGTTGTTATTGCTCGTACTTGGTAAGGTATCTTCCTTCATCAGGATACCTACCAGATGGTTAGATAACGACGAACTGGGTGGAAAGTGCCACCAGTAAGGCTAACCCTCATCCCAAACCGCCAGGGCACATCTTCAATCCTTCAGGCGTGACAATACTATGAAAACTCAATTTTACTATAAATTACTATGTAAAGACGTATATGATCAGCTACAGTAAGTAGAGTATTTAAATTTAAATAATACATACTACTGCTTGAAAGTGTTCGACTTATGAAATTAAAAGTGTATTGTTACCTATAATTCACTGAGATAGTTAGATTATTAAATACGAATGTTCGGTTTAAGTACACAGTACACATAAAAGATTGTACGTATATGAGAGCACAAAGTTTTTCTGACGAAATTTACTATGCCATTTTAAAATGGGTTATTTTTTTTTTAACAAACATAATAAAACAAAAGAAACGACTATTGTGAGTAATTGATCTTTCAAAATTTTGTGTTAAGTAAAAAAATTAGGAATCTCCGGTAATTTTATTTGGGTCCAAAAAAAAATGTTTATGTTAAAATAAAACAATGTGCAGAACCAAAAAACTATTAGTGCTCTCATTAAACAAGTAATGCTCCAAAGAAACATAGCAAAGCAGTTTGTCTGCTCTCACAAACCTTCCTATTTGCATTTCCTGTGAAGTTGGATCTTCTAACTTCTCTTCATCCCTCCATGGTGCTTGATCGTGCCTAAAAAGTCATTTTTCTTAGGTGTAAGTGTGGAAGTGTGACCCATGTGGTGCAATGTAGGGTTGGGAGATTGACGCTGTGGCGTGTCTCCTCCGTCGTGGAGTCCTTCCATTTGGCAAGGACGAAGGGAACCACAGAAACCTTCGCCAAGGGCTCAATTTTTTCCCAGTATTCAGTGTGGGGTTGGGGGCACCCTCTAGCGGTAGGAAAGGAAGTTTCATTCAGCAGGGTTTCCAGGTCTTCAGGAAGGTCCTAGTCTACTACGGATTGGAGGAGTCTAAGGTTAGGAAGGGGGATCAAATATCTTTTAATTTATAACTTTAATTCTATAATTAAGTATTGTTTTCGTATGATTAAGTGTTGTTTCATTTACAATATACACAGAAACTTAATCTAACTGGGAGAAACGTAGATGTAAGTGCTCCAAAAATATATGGAGCGCAGAATAAGAAAACGTTCACAACGATTTGCTACAAAACAATAATTAATATGGTCAAGATATAAGCAGAGATAAAAACATTTAAAACTCTAGCAGGAAATAATGAAGATATAAGAACAAATATACTTCTAATAAATAAGGAGTGTTTCTCATCTATAACTGCAACAACTTTTGGAAATTTTTAAAGTTTTAACTTACACCATATAAAAAATACTTTGCGCACAAAAAAAGAATTAAGAGTTCCACAGTTATCTAGACAAAAAACTTGACCGGCTAAAATGGTGCCTTTAAAACCTAAACTAGACAATTGAAAATTTGCAGTATTTGTAGTTAGACGAAAATTTACTCAAAATCAAATGACCCTTGAATTCGGGTTCTCAGAGCATCAGGAGGGTAAGCCATACTCCAGGATTTTCTGATATACTGAGAGCAAAACTTCATTATTACCACTTGATTTTTAGGCTTTAGAAAGCGGCAATTATAGATATTTTTTTTATGATACATAATGCAGAATGGGTCGAAACTAAAATTATACAGTTTTAGACTCGCCTACCTATTAATTAATTGTTAAACCAGTTCAAAAAAAGTGTTAAAACACGTCGAAACAATGCCGAAAATGTCTTGACAGCTTATTGATGCAGCAATAGCAGAAAATATAGCTTAAGACAATTTTAATAATTAGATAAAAAGCATGACAAAGTTGGCAACGGGTTATTTATTTTACTATTTTATTTTGTGTTTCATTTCTGCCATTCAAAATTTAAATCTTATTTTGTTTCAGAATCGAATTAATTTTATTGTAATGTAGGTTTTTTTCATTAAAAGTCTTTGGTAAGGAGTTTCATTTATAAAAAACATGTTTGTACACTTGAACACCTCAAAAATTATAAAAAATAATAGATGCTTCCGTATAAGTATAGTTGTCTATAATTAGAAAAAAATTTCCTACAGGGCTTGTGAAGCATACAAGGTTTGTCTTTTTAGTTTTGTATATAGCGATAAAAAAATATAAACTTAATTGCATTTCAAAATATGTCCCATTAAGATCTATATACTTTTTGCATACATTTAAACCAATTGGAAAAACAGTAATTCCAGTCTTTAGTTGACACCTGCAAAATCGGTGTTTTAAAGACATCGATGGCTTCTTCTGGCGACTGGAATCGCTGCCCACGCATTGAATTCTTAATCTTTGAAAACGTGAAGGTGTCGTTGTGACATACGGTAGATGGTCTAATTATTGATTTGATCTTTTGAAGCTCCAAAAACTCGTCTTTAAGCAGTGTAAGCACTTGCATTGTCCTAAACCTAAGATAGGATGATTTACCGTTGTGGCTTGCTTTGTCGGAGTTTCGCGATGAACAAAAGTTTGTTTGCCAATCAGAAGTAACCGTTCCTCGATCTTCTAAAGCAGTTAAGGCAATTACCAGATTTTCTTTGACACACTCCGAGAACAAATCACTTTTGTTTTCCCTCATCGTTTCCCACATAGAAGATTGGCGTTCGTAGGAGTAAATCCAAGATTCATCGCCACTAATAATACTAATACTAATAATAATAATACTCTTTTGAGTTTCCTTTGTTGAACTGTTCCAATGTTTTCCGACACCATTTGACGCGAACCGCTTTTTGCTCTTTTGTGAGCAAATAAGGAATTGAATGAAAAACCAACTTCGTAACACCCAGTCCTTCGTGGATTGAGGACTTTGAAATAAGGATTTTATGTTACTTGGTGGTCATTCTTAATTCTGACGAACCGTATCAATATTTTGCTGTGTGACTGATGTTTTGGGCAGACCTAGTCTGAATTCGTCACTGAGACTGGAGCGACCACTTTGAAATTCGCAATATCAGCGGGAAATAGTTGACTGGTATATTGCTTCATTCCTTTCTATAATGATTTGAAATTCGTTTTATCGGATCTCATACACCCTACCAAATATAGTACTTTTATGAAATAGCTTAGCTCACATATATCAGTCTCTTTCGCATCCTGTACACGATTTAAATATATACTTATGTCTACATTGGCACATTAGACAAAGATTTTAATCATAGTTATTAATAAATTAACTACAGCTAAGCCAGGATTTGGCATTTTTTGCATTACCAACTACCCCTGAAATTTTTAATACACGATTGTGAGGTTTTATTCTGTACAGAGATGGTTTTATTTTATTTTATTTCGTTTCTTTATCTTTTCCAGAAAATTAAATTTACTAAATTCATAATTTTATACTTTAGAATCGTATACTGCGCACAACGTAAACCTGACTGAAATTTCGTAATATGTGATTTCTCCTTTTCAACACATTAATTAATACATGTATTTATGTACCCACTCGGGCACCCTGGTGGATAGAGGGGATAGCTATAAGGGGTAAAGTAGTCAATTTTTCGGAAAATAATAGTCAGTAATAATATGGATGAAAATTTCTACAGTCGAAGGTGATGATACGACAATTCAATTTGAAATCCCGACAGTCTGAGAACTGAGTGCATACAAAGGAGGTGGTGGACAAGGGTAAAGAGGGCTACAATGTGGACAAAAATTCATCATTGATAATATGTCCACCATTTCCAATGGTAAACCCTTGAACATTAATCCGAAGTGGCGTACAGCTTGGTCTTCCTAAGACTGTCGTTTGCCTCTCCAATAATAATGGTACCTAGTACAGACTGGGATAATCTGCGCCCAATTAACACACAATGATTTTTGCTTTTTTTTACTATAATCAGAATTAATAAACATACAACAAAATAATTTATGAAATACTCTATTTTACCAAAAGTTTTATGATCTACAGCTTAAAGACTATATATTTTTTTTACTCTTATTTTACCAACTGTTAGGCATTTCTAATTTGACTTTTGTTTTCAATGAGACATTTTTCTGCAGTAACTTAATTGGATGTTTTTTATTTCTATCTATTCAAAAAATACTCTTTTCACAATTATTTTATTTATGCTATTATGACATTTGTAGCACACTTCAGTTTATTTTAGTTTGATAACATGAATCCAAAGAAAGCAATTGAAATGATGAATCGTCATTCAGAGAATCACGAAAAAGAAGGAGATGATTTAAATGAAACCATGAGCGAATTTTCCGAGTTTACACCAGACCAGGAGGAATTGGTGGAGTTTATAGAAGAAAATGATTCAAGCCGAACTAAACTTTGCTGTCCAACAGGTTGGTAACTACATTTTACTGTTTTTCCTTTTTTTTCGACACCAGTTAACTATATACTTCAGGTGAAAATTATATTAAATGTAATAATCGCTGAATTAAAATTTTCGTTAATAAGTTAAATTTGCTTTAAAATTTAGCTCTTATTATAGGCTATTACGTAAACATCCATATTTTGTTTTGTTTTGGTTTGTGAGCTTAGTAATTATTATTTTACTAGTTTTTTTTATAACTAAGTCAATAGCTTTGAACGTAAAAAGTTTGAATTTGTTTATAGTTTTGCCTAAATTGGAACATAGTCAGGGCATTGTTTATGTAGACATAATTGAAATATATTTAATATTTAGAAATAAATAAAATAACAAAACTTAATGGTCCGGGTTCCCACGTGGAAAAAAAAGGCATAAAGAATAACCGACTGAAACTTTCAGAATCGCTTAAGGGGGGAAACCGGTTTAGATCAATCAAAAAATCGTTGTTTTTGTTATTGCATAAATCGTTAGTATAAGTACTTAAGAATATGTGGTAAAAACTTTGAAGCTAAATTCGCATTATTCCCGATGCTATGAGCATTTAAGTGACCGCCCGAAAGTTTACCACCCGTAACGCGCGGTAGTGAGAACGGTGCGGTCGCTTAGGGACCCTTTTTCGAGTACCATCCTCGGAACCAGAGATAGCGGAATTTCGGCAGAATTATTAGTGCTGGAATAGCTGATTAAACGGTAAGAAGTTTTTATAATCAATTATTGCTTTAAATTTCTAGTTTTCGCTACATTATATTTCAAACGCGTTTTTCTTAAAACGAGTTTTTTCAACTTGTGGGCATTCTAGCTTAAAAAGTTATCGACTAATCGTTCTAAAATTTTTTGGGATTTTTTCTTTATTGAATTCTTATTTATATGAACCTAATTCTGGAATTATATAATTATTAATAATATTGTTTTTAAAGCAAAATAGATGAAAAAATAAGGTAGGTATAAAAAATGACATTGTGTTCAAGCGCCACAAAGGCATGCAATTTTCAATGTTTTTTTATCACAATTAGGTTCATATTCTTAGAAAATACATTGTTAATAATAATAAAAAAAAAAAATTGATTTTAGAGAAAAATTGCAACTTCAGGAATTCCCACCAGCAAGACACTCGGATGACGATTGTCCATGGACAGCACGCTCTAACGGCACTATTTCCAGCGGAAATAGCATAAAAAAATTTAAATTTGTACTTAACTATATAAATAAAATATCCTCCAAACTTAAACAATTTTTAATTATTTCTTCGTTGTTCAAAAAATTCTCGAAAAACACTCAAATTTCTTCCTCCTAAACCGGTTTCCCCCCTTAATTGCACTTAGACCTACAAACTTCCATAGCAACAATATCGATGGATGGGGCGTTTTTTCTGCAGCAGCGGTCAAACGTGTCAAAGTTATAACCCTCCCCGTAGTGATGGATAACCGATATTTTTTTTGTGAATCAACAGTTTTTTATTATTATTACATAATAAAACATGTGACCTACAAAAGGGGAAGGCGTTACTGGTTATTTGTTAATTCGTTGGCAGTCGTAACTATTACATGTTGAGCGCGTAGGCCCCGCCAAACGCCCTCTTCTTTTGTAGGTCACATGTTTTATTATGTAATAATAATAAAAAACTGTTGATTCACAAAAAATAAATCTGTTATCCATCACTCCGGGGAGGGTTATAACTTTGACACGTTTGACCGCTGATATTGTTGCTATGGAAGTTTGTAGGTCTAAGTACAATTAAGCGATTCTAAAAGTTTCAGCCGGTTATTCTTTATTACCTTTTTTTCCACGTGGGAACCTGGACTATAATACACTTATCACAACCTAAAGTTATCATTTTGGAAATTTGTTTTATGGAAAGGTTTTTATACAAATACAATGTAGGTATACCATTTCTAGACCATGTGAATATAACTATTTGACGGTAAATAAGATCAGTTTTTGATGTATTATCAATAACAATTATTGTGGCTAAATAACATTTTTGTAAGTTTTTCACCTAACTATTACAATATATCGTCTAAAGCTTTTTGCTATCGCATATATATAATATATAGGAAAAATAATGATGCAATCACTACCAGAACCCTGTGTTAAATTTGTATATTTTTTCCCAAAAACTAAAAAGAGCTAAAAGTATAAATTTTGGTAAATATATTTTTCTAGTAAAAACACTTTTTTTAATTATCTATTAAAAAATGGTAAAATTAGCAACTCTCACTTCATTCCTTTACTTTAATGAAAATCTGGATTTAAGAGTATTTGTTTAACTAGGGATACTAATTTTTAACTGTAAGAGTTTGGGATGTGAACTAAAAGTAGGAAATCTTCAAGAAATTAAAAGTAGGTACAGGTTGGTTGAAAAGTTTTGAAAGCAAAAATGTATATTTTTTTAATAAAATTATTTTTTTATTCAATATAATTTTCCTCACCTTAAACACACCACACTTCCAATCATCCTCCAGTAATTTTACATATATAATCTCTGTAAAATTTTCCGGAAGCTCTGAAAAATATTGTTCGACGAAAAACGCTGTCCACGAAGAAATTGTTTCAATTTTCTGAAGAGGTAATAATCAGAATAAGCCCAATCTGGTAAATACGGTAGGTGTTAAAGCAATCCGTACTTTAATCCGTTCAAATTAGCCATCGTCAACAAACTAGTGTAAGCACGGGCATTGTTTTGATGACAAATAATTGTTTTCTCCTGTAAACCGGGTCTTTTTTCATGAATTATTTATCCAACGGGTCCAAAACTCAGAGTTAATAGTTTTACCTTTTCCAATAATCAATTAATAAAACCTCTTTTGCATCCCAAAAAACTGATAACAATTGTTCGACTTCGCCTGTTTTGGAGCTGATGAACTAGCTTCAGTCCACAGTAAACATTTTTGTTTTAGTTTAGGATTTAGTCTAATTTAAAGTTAAAAACGACGCACAAATTTGGTTTTATTCTGCTTAAAACGCTCCAAATTACGCTGAGAAATTGGTTTTCGATTTAGTTTTTGTTGAATTACTGACAAATGCGGCACTAACTTTCTGAACAGCTTTTTCATATGATATTCTTTATGTCAAATATGAAGTACCTATTCATCTGAGATGCCTAATGTATCAGCAATTTTACGCTTAGTCAAACTTGGTTCTTTACAAACAATATCAAATGCTCAAGGTGTTGTTACACTTTCTGAGCACCAATTACGTGGTTTATCTTCGACAATTATACGACAGGTTTAAACTCTAAAACTCATCGATGCACAGTTGAACATAACACTTACACCATAACCTTTTTCAATAAAGAATTTTATTGGCAAATTAAAATAGATTTTTTTGTGTATTCAAATGGAAGATTAAAAATTAAACAAGCGTATAAATTTTGATTCGTTTACTGCTTAATAGATGCCGCTTTCAAAACGTTTTAACCAACCATTAGACTGATGTTACCGGATTATTGTATATTTATTAATATCGCTTCTTATTTGACATAGAACTTGAAATGCCATGAACTTCTTGATTTTTCTTTAACAATAAATTGCAGATTGTTGATAAAACATTTTAAATACAATTGATATTTTTTTGTTTATTGCTACCATGGAGATTATGTTTTTAATATGTAATTTTTATACTTTCTGTTCATATTATTGTATTAGCCCGAGAACTGTCTAATAAAAATCCAAACTTTGACAAATACAAACTTTACGTCTAAAATTTTTTTATTAATATACCTACTGTAGAAGTATATTTTTTCGTTTTTCAAAAAACTGAATAAGGTAGTTTGTTTTACTTACCTTGACTTTTTCGAAAATCTTTAGATAAACTTTGATATAATCATATTTTTATTTTACAGAAGAACCAATGTACATTAAACAGCTTAAAAAGCTAAGGTGGGGACATTTACGACATATACAGCGTGAGGTTAAACGGTTGGAAGATCTGGAACGGTTTTTGGACTCCTGTTCCATTACAACTATTCCAGAAATCTAGGAAGTATTTATTTTAATTAAAGTAATGAACGACCTTTTGTATGTTTATTATACAAAATGTTTCTACATTGTAACTAAGTTTTAAATATTTACAATTTTTTACAATGCTATTTTTTACAAATTTTTTATATAAAACACGAAAAATTCTCAATGTAACTTTTTATACAACTTTTGTAAAAAAATATTAAATGTATTTGTTAGTGGTGTTAGAACGTTTTTATTTATTCCCAGAAAAATTTCAAGCATATTTACATATATAAAAATATTAGTTATTTTATTTTATGAAGCTGAAAGTAATCATAATTCGTAATCTTGTTGAAAAATAATCAAATATATGGTACCAATACATTTAAATAGTAGAGATATATATGTCGTAGGCAATCGCCGTAATCCGTCATTCCCTGAAAAGCCTAGGCCAGAGATAATAGAACAGATATGTTGGTACCTAACATAAAGTTGGCAACAAGTTCCGACATCAGCGCGCCATGGTCTCCTGGAAGAAGCTCATCGATTTAAAAATTGGCGGGATATACAGGATATCTAGTTTAAACGTTATATTGGAATAGATACACTTATATTTTAAAATTTTATATTCTTACTGTGATTTAAAACAAGAATATATAAATTTTAAAATATAAGGTATATATTTTCTTACTAGTAAAAATAAAATCAACGAAAATCAAGTTTTAATAATTACTATTTTTATTTGAACACAAAAACATAAAAAATAAATACAATATTGCACAAGATATGTATTTAAGTCTTAATAATAAATAACATATGTTTAACAGATATTTTAATAGGTATAGGGTTTTTACACAAATTGGAAAGAGATGGTTCCGATGACTAGTTCTTTCTTACCATTTCTCAAAAAAGTGGTCTTTCTTCTGAATAGCATCTAAAACAAAAAAAAAAACGAGCAGTACTTCTAATACATAAACTTTATTGATTGCTCTCGATCTAAAAAGATCTCTGTAATATTTCCTTATTATATAAAATACAAAGAACTAAGATTTATGCTCTTGGCACATAAACAAATCAAAATCAATAAATTTACTTAAACATATTATTTTTCTGTTATTCAATTTTAATCAGTTAACCTTTTTACCCTGAGTGAGGAATTTGAAAGAAATATTTGAAACTTCTAATAATAAAAATATGTTTCATATACAGGATAAAAATACTTACTTTTACAATCTACAACACAGCATTTATATCCAAAATAACCTGGTAGTGACATGTTCAAAACTATTCACTATACTTTTACCCCTTTTTTATGGTAAAACTACCTTAAATTTATTTTAAACTAAAATTATTAACACTTAACCTATCACTATGCCGCCATAACTGCTGTTTCGGGCTACCAGCTGATCATATTTCATATTTTGCTGGTTTAGTTCCAATTTTCACCACTACAGAATGCGATTGCGCCTCCAGGAGTGCGCACAAACATGTTGGCGCCTTTGGGCTATGTTTCAAAAAGTCTCTTAATTTGTCTATGGCCTAGGCATTACAGGTACTGCCGGCAATCTCCGTAATAGAATCATTATTACGCAGTTTGACGGAAATAATCCGTCATTTCAGGGACTGACGTTTAAACATTTAGGCAAACGGTGTAACCGCACGAATGATTGAATTTTACAGCGATAGCCGGATGCAAGTTTAGTCAATTCAGAATCATGAAGTTAGTGCTGTTTGTGCTGGCTTAAAAGTAGTGTTTTTTTTATCATTTTATGCAGTAAAATGGATAGCCACAAAAGTAAATTTTATGAGAAAGTGAATCAATATTTTCTGGACAATAAAGAAGCCAAAAAACTGTGGGATTACGATGAAATGAGTGAGGAAAGGACAACCTAACCTATTATATAAACAAATGTAGGGCCGGATCATTCCGATGTAATATAGTCCAGTCAACCTAATCATCGATAAGGTGATAATAAAAAAAAACAAAAACAATTATATGTAAATGCTTTAATTTACTTCCATAAATAATAACTCTAGAAAATAATTTGCTAAAACTTAGGTTTAACTTTTTTGTGTTTAGGTAAATGGGTAAAAAATGTTCCTAAAGTTAAGCTAAAAAAAGATTCCTAGTTATAATCTATTTACATGTTTTTCTATAATCCATTCAAGTCTTTGAAATATTATATTTTTTATTTAAGTTTATCATATAAACAATAAATAACTAAAAAAATTACTCCACTCCCCAGCAAACACACTTCAGTCGGCCCGTCATTGGCGAAGTATTCCAACTTTTGGCGAACTGCTGACAAAATTTGCCAATATTATTTTAATACTTTATATGTATTGGCAAATAATTAAAATCAAAGAAAGCACATCCAAAAAGTGTTCAGTTACTTGATAATTCCATCCCTTCCCAAAAGTTTAAAATTTCTAACTCTTTCGTAACCAAACATAAAACCCGTATCCAATAAGCCTTCGATTACCCATTTCCATCACTTTACAAAATGTGAAAATTCCTTCCCAACATTTGCAAACTCTTCGAAATATACATCACACTCACATCCAATAAGTCTTTTTCAGTTTTCCGTTACTTAAAAATCCATTTTCCATCCCTTCCCTAACATTTGCAGACTCTTCGTAAACATTAACATCACACTCACACCTAATAAGTCTTTTTTAGTCTTCCGTTACTTGAAAACTATAATTTGCCATCCCTCCCTAACATTTCAAAGCTCTTCGTAATCCACATCATACTCACACCCAATAATATCCTAATATTTTTTCTACCTTTTTGGTATTATTTGTACTCCAGGTTGACTGGACTAATAACCCGCAATTTACTAAAGAATTGACGGACTTTACAACCGTCAAACGCCGTAATTTTCAATCAATCAGAAAGTTACACCGTTTGCCTAAAACGTTAGCGTCAGTCCCTGAAATGACGGATAATTTCCGTCAATCACCGTAATAATGATTCTATTACGGCGATTGCGGGCAGTACCTGTAATGCCTAGACTTTTCAGGGAATGACGGATTACGGCGATTGCCTACGACATATACAGTTTTATGAAATAAATAGAAATAAATAGAAATTTGAACACGATGCTGATGGCAAAACTCCTACTAAATATGAAAAAGTAACGTAATTGTTTGGAAAAATATTACGAATAACTTTATCATAATCACTTTTTCCTCATCTGATTACTAATACAGCACTGTGCGAATATTTATTCCAAATTTCCTTTTTAATGTTGGTATCACGTTTAATTTAATGGTTGGGGCATTTCGTCGCAAATTCTTAAATTCCCTCTGATTCTCAGCCAATAATGATACCTAACCAAGTGTGTCTGAGAAGTCATTGAATCAGGATTTTATTTTAGTCTGATTTTTAAAGATGGATATCTCTCCAAAAACACATACTAAAATTGTTACTTTGAGTGAAAATACATCTAACTCAAAGAGATATTGTAAAAGCATGTAATGTGAGCTTGGGAGCTGTTCACAAGATTTTAAAGATGAAAATAAAAATTTTGACAATCGAGGTCGGTGTGTCCGGATTGCGGCGTTTGGTATCAAATGCTAAAGTCAAACAACCCTATTGCGGCCCTCTTAGATTTTTGCCCTCAATACCCCATGACCGGATTGCGGCTGGCGACAGGTAGGCCGATAAAGGGTAATGACACCCTATCGTAATGACGGTTTATAATCCTTAAAATACCTGATTGACAAAATTTCCCAAAATGCAAATCATGGATTTCTTCTCTAATAGGGGTATCAATCGGTACTAGCAAAATTTAATAAGAGAACGTTAATGTCTATATTAATAATTTAATTGGGAGAAATAGTTGAGTGGGAATATTGGGGTGGTGGACAAAATATTACAGAAATTTACCAATAGTGTTCATTGAAAAATGGGCGGGTAATAAGTAAATACTTAAATTTTGTAAAATTCCCAAGGTAATTAACTATATTGCTACAGATGTGTCTTTCAAACAAAATAATAATTTTTGACGAAGAATAAGAAAGGTTCAAGTTGTAAATCCCATGTCTATAAGGAATAAACTTTTATGATATGAATACAATAATATACAAAAAATACGTGATGAGAATAATAGCAATAACATCTTAACAAATAAAGTTTAAACTAAGATAATTAATTCTACAAAACTCCCTGCGTGACCATTACATCTAAGTAACAGAAAAATTTTGAATAGAGAAGAAAACTATGCCATAAACTTAATGATTATTTAATGAAACTACCCTTACTCATACCTTGCTCCTTGTTGTTAAGATATTATGGATTGGTTGTCTCGCTAGAAGGGATTGATATTTAAGTATGTTTAACTTATTTCGAGAATTGTCCATTTCAACAAACATTTGAAAATTGCCTTGCATATTTAAACTTAAGTAAATACGGCCTTAATGTAGGGGTTAATTGCCCTTAATCTACCTGATGGCTATACCGCCGCAATCCGGTTGTCGTTTCATTTCTACATGTTTCTTGGGAGCTACGAGTAATGAATTATCGCCGCAATCCGATTCAGCCCATCGAGGTGAACCAAAAAGGAAGATAACTGCAATGAATAAAACATTTTTATTGGAGGAGAGTAAATTAATCACTAGAAAAACAAGTCGAGAACTTCAGAAAGATTTTGTACTCGTACGCGCTGGAGTTATTATTCATGACGGTACGAAGACAACTTTTGAAAGGTGAAAGAAAAGCAGTTAGCAATTGTTCTCAGATGAGAGCCATTTTTTGGTACAAAGGCAATGGTCCCGTTTCGTTGGAAGAAGTGCTAATGAAAAACTTGGGCTTATATTGATCAAAAAGTCAAACATCTTTTGTAGATGTTTTGGGGCTGCTTTTCTTATAGAGGTACTGGCCCTTGTGCCAATCAAAACCAAGATGAATTCTCAAAAATACGAAGATCTGTTAAAAGAGAAATTAGAAGGAGAGCTAAGAAATGGCAGTGATCAACTAATTTTTCAACAAGATACGGCCCCTTGCCACGTCTTCAAGATAATGACGAAATATTTCAAGGGTAAGAATATACTATGCCTTGCATGACCAGGAAACTCACCGGATTTCAATCCAATTGAAAATCTGTAGGCGATCGTGAAAGATAGACTGTGTCAAATAGATTTTACAACAAAAGAATGATGGAGTCTGTAATCCAACTGTGCCGTAAAAAACTTGTTAACTCGGTGCCAAAACGTCTTCAAGAAGTTAGGAGAGTAAAGTGATTACATAGTTCATATTATGACAATGTTTGTTGTATTAGTTATTTTATTTTGTTCGTCTATAAGAAATAAATGTTGATTTTCTGAATTTTACACATGTATTCACATTAATTTGCACAGTACTGTAATTATAGAATTCTCTTAAATGTTAAATTCACTACTAAAAATTACGAATTAATCGAATTACACAGTTTTTTTCTTGGCAATTTTCTGAATATGACTATTATCATTTTTATCTTCATATGTGTCCTCTACATATATCTCGTTGTCATTTCTCCTATTTCTATAATGTTCCATTGTGTCTTTTGAACTAATTTCTTCACTAGTAAACGGAACATAAATAGGAACCTGTTTTTCTTTAGGAATAAATATATCAGTGATAAACTTTGGCGTAAAATTTACTACTAATGGCAAGACGTTTTCTTTGGCAAACTTTTCGGCTTGATGAAACATTTTTCCTATGTTTTTCGGAATAGTTTGAACGGTGTTTATTAATGTTTCCAAATGACTGTTTTCACCCTGGAAATTAGTTTCAAATATATTTAAAAATAAAGACTTTGTGGTTAGTAAGCACGTTATCTGAAAATTAGTAAGACATTAAATTTGTTATAATAGCTAGAACTAAGTTTGTGCGCATACGATGGTGTGAATTTTGATTATTAAGTTATTAGATGTTTTATTTTTATTACGTATATACTAATCTTTATACACAATACAAATTCCTAACTTTAAAAAAATAATATCGTGATGACTATTGTTGTATATTCTTACGATTTTAATATCGAATAATCTAAAACCAAGCCTATTTGGTGATTTTTTATAGTTGTGAATTTGTGTTGTGAACGTAAAACATTCATTAAAATACAAAAACAAGTACCAAACCCTTATTGATAGAATGATTGACATGTATTTATTTAAACAAACATGAATGAAGTATAACTGTTTTTTATCTATGACATTTTTTCGCCAAGTAAAAAATGTTTATATTGAATTAACAAGCCGGGTAGTTTATGATAAATCTAAGAAGAAAATTAACATAAATTAAAGTTAAAGTTAATACAACGATTTTCACGGTCCACAAATGGTCGTCGACGCCTTTTGAATGGACTCTACGTCAGCATACCGCCGTCCAATTATGGGCCAATGTAGTCTACCGAAGAGAAAAAAGTCGCACAGTGATGGCACCCGGAGATTATAGGAAGTGGTTAACGGTTAAAATGTCATTTTTTGTCAAAAAATCTGACACCAGTGTCGATCGATGTGATGATGCATAATCGTGCAACAAACGTGAATACACGAGAGCAAACGCATCAAACACCAAGATTATACACAGCATTAACCATAGTTTATTCAGCTGGAAAGAATTTTTTGTAAATAATTCCCTTCGAATCGTAGAAACAAATCAACATTGTTTTCTTTTTTAGAAAGTTTTTATATTTTTGCCGTGATTTTTGTCTCTTTTGCATTCCGTGGAATTTTGTAATCGAATTTAAACCTATTTTCCGACTACCTAGAGCTCTGAAATTTTCAGGATAGCTAAGAACTGGATGACAATGCATGTTTCAAGTGTGTTTAGGCATATACATAGATTTCGAAATTTATACTGAGTTGTTATGAATTGAAAGACTTCATATAAGTTTGGCGTGGCCTATTTGGATAAGCGGCTTATTGTGACAATTAAAGTTCTTTTTATAAATTGTGATTATTGACTTTTCCAAACAGCTTTTTTTTTCGGATTTGGCTCGCTTTGGTGCTTCCATGCAGAACTTTGACGCTTGGTTTCGGAAACGTATTGAAAACACAGCATTTCATCACCAGTCACATTGATGTACAGAAAGTTTTTATCTTTCGATGCATTTTTGGTCATCCGTGAGCTTGTGTGGAACAAACCGTAAACATACCTTCCTTATGCTTAAATTCACGGTTAATATATGATAGATCCTATCTTTGAAGCTATTTAGTTTTATTTGCTTGTATCTTAATGAAGATTTTGGCTAATTTTTAATAAACAGGCGCACTTTTTTTACAGTTTCTAGCGTAATCACAAATTTTGGCTGGCTAACATGTTCGTTGTCTTCACGCGATTTACGACACTCTTTAATACATGTAAACCACTGGTGAACGAGGCTACGAGATAAGCAATCATCACTACAAACTTGTTTCAACAATCGATGCGTGTAAATGTTTTCCAAAGTTTAAAAATAGAACTTTATATTAGTTTTTTAGCTACCTGTGCTTGCCGTAAAAATTGTAAGCATATCTGTTCTGCGTTAAAGAGAATATAAATGTCAATTTTACAGGTATACTGTGAATTGCGGAGAGCAGCTGCTGCTTTAAAAATTAGTATGAGGACACTTAAACGAATGATAATAATAACCGTGAGAGGGCAAGTTTAAAGAAACGGAGCTTTCTTAAACCTACAGTGGCTATAGATGTGTTTAACGCTTTAATTCGAAATACTTTTTTATATGTAGATAGATAGATAGATATTTTTTGAGTTGGCTGTTAGCCTATATCACTGCGACCTTTGCAAATCTATTGTTAACACCCATTATCTGTGGAATAGGATTAGAGCACCTTGTCCAGCTCTGCCCTCTTAATGAGACTTAATAGCCTTGACAGTGCCCACTCCGCATAACTTAGAGCAGCCGGTTTGTCTTCATCTGCTAAGTTCAGCTGACTCATGTGTTTTCTGAGCCTACAATGTCCTGTCAAGAGACTGACAATCATTCTGACATCATTTCGCCTTTGTGACAGCAGCTCTGCAGTAAACTTCGCCGAGTGTCCCTTTATGAAGACTTTGGCTTTTCGCTTGCCCGGTGATTTTTCCCGCCACTCCTGGGCCTTCTCTAGCCTCCATTTCTCAATGACTGCCTTTCTGAATGTATTAGCAACTCCGCCGAATGGTTTCGGGCCAATTCATCAGCCTTCTCATTGCCCCGAAACCCTGAGTATCCTGGTATCCATGCCAGTGTCAGATTTTTTAT
Source organism: Altica lythri (assembly GCA_964028335.1). Taxonomy (NCBI): domain Eukaryota; kingdom Metazoa; phylum Arthropoda; class Insecta; order Coleoptera; family Chrysomelidae; genus Altica; species Altica lythri. Next base: position 32,239,018 of record OZ034804.1, on the reverse strand, counting down.
ATGTACAAACGAAGTTAGTTTATAAAAATTGTTATTGGCTTTAGCACATTACTTTTAAAACAGTACACAACAGTACATGAATAGTTCGTTTCATTTTACGTGGTAGACGCATGTGTTTATTACAAAAATTATTTTTTTTCTCTATAAACCATCATAATTTTCTTTAAGTTATCATTTATTCAAAATAAAAGTATGCGTCTACCACGTAAAATGAAACAACCTATACATCATTCAAAGCTTATTTTTATTAAAGTAGGCCTTGTTAGGGTAATGAATTTCGCCCTGTATATTTAATCTTATTCTCAGTTGTAAATGCGTTGTTGTCACGTCCTCAATAAAATCATAGTGTTAGTGACAATAAAGAAAATAACAATTGTGTACCCCATTTCAGCGCCATCAAATCATTAAAAATTAGTACTTTCACAAAAAACGAAAATCGTCAATTTAAAAATAGATATTTAGATATAATGAATGCATTTACAAAATAATAGTACTTAATTAAATGAAAGCAAACAATAAAAACAGTGCGGTATTATGACATACCAATTGGTTTCAGCTATTTTGATAAGCAGAACAAAGATAAATATTCCCACAAAATGTTATGCTTCAAATAATGGAAATCCGTTTATTATGTGTTCAATAGCTACAGTGCAATAATTCAACAGAAAAGCAGATACACTAATGGTAAAATAAGCAAAGTAAAAAAAATGAAACATACAACATTTAAAAAAACATATAAACAACAAAAATTGGAGTAACAGATTTGGTTAAAACTATTGTCACGTTCATCTATTCGTTATGTATTTTCAATTCACCTCCAGTATCAAAGGTAAAATGTTGTCAAGTGAACAGTTTTTTATGTAGTAAGTCCAATCCGTCAAAATAATTTCTTCTGTGTCTACAAATTTTTTTTTACATGTCTGGTGTACATTGTCTTAAAGCTTCTGTCCAAGTTTTGTCCGAATATAAAAATGCAAAATGGAGGTAATCCAAGTAAATCATGTCTACGTTAGTTTATTATTTCATCTACTACATATGTCTTATCGTTGTTTCTGTATTGTGTAAGTATAATTGTCTTTTTTTTCATTTTTTTTATCAAATTCGATGTTATTGCTGCTTAATTACCTTAATTATATTTTGTTGCTGAAAAAGTAGGTGGTCTGTTTTGTTGTACAGAATGAAATGAAGCATTATCCATGTTTACTATACATTTCTCTGGAAAATTAAATAAAGCAGGAATAAGTTAACTAACAATCCAAAAATATCACCATTTATAGTTTTGTGATAGTCAATGTCAGTATTTGAAGAGTCTAATAACAAATCACATCCCTCTATTGACCCACCATTTGCTTCTGCGAGTAAAATTGTAAATCGCTTTTCTTCGGATTACACATGCAATGGATTACTTTTTAAATTAGATTACTGTTTCCATCGACGCGTTGGAGTACCATTTTTTTATATCCACGTCCATGTACACGAATCTGATGATTTCATTGCACTTTTTTAATTTCATAAATTTCTGAAGGAAAGAGATTTGGCTATTCTTCGCTCACTTAAAATTTGTCGTCAGTTCACGTTTTTAAGTTTATACATCATTAATTTTGTATAAATAAGTTCGTTTACCGTTTAAATCTCAGTTTTGTTTTGCGTTAGTCAAAAGTTTATCTGAAGTAAAATATTCGTTTTTATAATTGTACGTCCAAATCTGCCACTGCAATTTTTTTTTAAATGAAGTTCTTAAATGTATCTGCTTGATCTTTCTTCCTTTTATTTGCCGCTTCTTTACCATTAACTAAATCTTTTTTTAAGATGTTTCGTTTATATTTAACACTAACCTAAAAAAAACACGAAATATTTAAAAAATGTATGAAATAAAAATTTAAATGATATTTGATTGGTCCTAGAATAATGAATGAAATATCGATTCGTCCATGTCCTATCAAATGACATTTTAATTATCATTATGGATCATTGTTATTAAAGAAATTAATGAAAATATTTTATTCTGAAACATTTTTAACTTTTACTATAGTGTGTAATCTGGCAACATTGTAAAATAATGACTGACAGAAGAAATGTGAGGTTAGGTATGCTTAATAAATTATAAGTAATTTGAATGTAATAAGAATTTAAAAGTTTATTTAATGTAACAAATAACTTCATATACAACTATTAATGAAATTAAAAATGTTTGGAACTATTTGCTGATAAAAATATTGGAATAATCTTGTATACAAACACAATTACTACTTACATTAAAAACCTAAGAGATGTTATATAAATCCCTCTTCTGAAACTTTCTGGTCTTTTCTAAACATGTAATATCATCTTTGTATTAATTTTTTTGTCTCTACACATTTTTTTTTTGGCATATTAATTTTTTTAATGCATTTAACCAATATATTTATGATATTTGTTGTCATGCTTGTCAGTTTGTGACTTGCAGTGACTTGGTAACTTTCAAACGGCAACATGACAAAAACCAATACCAACGTGAATAAATAAAAAGATAGCCTGCTAGATATAAATAAACGTTGAATCGTTAATATTCATGCCTAAAATTGCATATCAAAATATTTTGAAATTTTTGAGAAAAACGCAATACAGATTTAAAATATGCTATTCGTTGATTTAAAGCGCCCTCTACTATGAACTTCCGAGTACAGTTCGGTGAATCAGTATCTGTTTTAAATGTCGGGGTTAATTTATACCTGACAAAATTTTTACATTTATTCTCTGTACTGGGTTTGTTTGAGTATCGTTGCTCTTTCTAGGTGTCGCGCCAAAATGTTGGAGTATATCACCTTAACACAATCAGGTCAAGATTTAAAAAACATGAAACTGGGAGAACAATAAGATGTAGTAATCTACCTGCAGAATGTAAACATTAGATATCATGGGTAATTGAGCAGGATCAACTTTAAGCAATGCTTCAAACATCAGTTGTCACCTAATTTACACAGTCAATTATCATTATATTACTATTTAACGTAATTTAACAAATGTCCCTTACAAAGTTGATATTGAAAACTGGCTTGCTGAGCAGAAAATTGATTACCTAAGTGGAATGTTGAAAACTGGTGTTAATACACACACATGCGCGCACACACAAACATGTGCGCATACACACGCACGCACTCACACGAACACATACAATAATACTAAAGGGATTTAGTATAATTAAATATGTGAAATTTGACTGAATATGTTATAAATGTCCCTTACAAAGTTCGAACAAAGTTGATATTGAAGACTGACTAGCTGAGCAGAAAATTGATTACCAAGTGGAACTAAATTGTTACAGTTTGTAAAGATGTGTTAGGTCTTTGTTGTTCATAAACACACGCGCACACTCACGCAAGTACGTACGCACGTATGTACACACACGCAAATACTAAAAAACAATAATACCTACTAAGGGGTTTTCGTATAATCAAATATGTGAAATTTGACGGAATATATTATAAATGCTCCTTATAATGTAAGACAAACTGGATTGTTGAGCAGAAAATTGATTACCCAAGTGGAATATTGAAAACTGAATTGCTACAGTTAGGTCTTTGTTGTTTATTCACATAGATACACGCATTTACACACACATGCACACACGCGCACCCAATAATACTAAAGGGTTTTCGTATAATCAAATTTGTGACATTTGACAGAATATGGTGTAAATATTAGTATATTACGTATCAAGAGTGGTAAGTAGGATATTACGTACGAGTGGAAAAGTTACGCACGAAGCCGCGTAGCGGCGAGTGCGTAATTACACGAGTACGTAATACCTCTTACCACTCGAGTTACGTACTATGCTTTTTCTACGACTCAATATTTTAATTTTAATTCTAAATATTTGACATCTCTCAAAAATAATATGACGAAATTTGGCGTTTAAAATAACATTTATCAAAGTAGTGACATTAAGTAACATCCTAGATTAAATAATAATTTAAAATGTAATATATGTTGCCTAAATCTGTTTTATTTTTATTTTATTTTTTAATAAAAACTATTATATATTTATGTTTTAAAATTGACAAAAAGTATGTAAATAGACCAAATAAAGTAGTACGTACATAAAAATTTTTTTTGCAATTTAATTAAATAAAAAATTTAAGTTTTCTTATCTAAACGCACATGTATGTTATGAGATCTCATTACGTGCATGTTATTGTTAAATGTCACTTACAAGGAATGTCTACAGTACGATTTTTGACGTTTACAGTCATGGGCGTAGAAAAAATTAATTTATATCATAGGCACGATTCGTTTTCTGTAGAAAAAAAAACATTTCTGTAACATGTACCGAATTGATTATATCTGGTAAAGTCGACAAGAATATATCCACTGACTTATAAACAGTTTCTATGAAGTCACCATACAACGAAAATGGTTACTTGTCAGAAACTAAGATAATTAAAGTTCCAATTTTTTATACAGACCCATTTTTTCCCAGAATATATTCCAAATCTGTTTCTAATTGCCTTTAACTCTTACTGATTTCTTCGATGTTTTACGAACAACTTTTCCAGCCTGTAAAAAAACTTTGCGTTGTATGTATCTTTTTCTTATCGATTTGATAAAATGACTAATTACATTTGATCCAAGAAGTAAAAGTAATTATTGAGTTTCAAATCAGAAAGTGTAAAATTTGTATTTAATAGAATTAAATGTTTTATCAATAGGTAAATCATTCAAACTTAAAATCACTTTTTTAACATTAATCATTTTTTCATATTTCATTAAAATAAAGACTCCAGAAGAAAATTGAACTGCTCTATTATCTATATATATAAAAATGAATGTTTGTCTGTAAGTCTGTATGTACTCAATGAACTCAAAAACTACTGAACCGATTGTCATGAAAATTGGTATGTATATGTATTTTTCCACGGAGAAGGTTTGTATGATATGCTTATTGATGCCACTCACCACCAGGTGGCGCTACAGAGTAGCAACATCTGTCCCGTTTAACCGATTGTCATGAAATTTGGTATGTATATGTATTTTTCCAAGGAGAAGGTTTGTATGATATGCTCATTGATGCCACTCGCCAGCAGGTGGCGCTGCAGAGTAGCAACTTCTGTGATTGTCATCAAAATTTGTACGTATATGAATTTTTCCACGGAAAAGCTTTGTATAATATGCTCATTGATGCCACTCGTCACCAGGTGGCGTTGCAGAGTAGCAACTTCTGTCCCGTTCAACCGATTGTCATAAAAATTGGTATGTATATGTATTTTTCCACGCAGAAGGTTTGTATAATATGCTCATTGATGTCACTCGCCACCAGGTGGCGCTGCAGAGTAGCAACTTCTGCCCCGTTCAACCAATTGTCATGAAAATCAGTATGATGATCCATTTTTAATGGGTAAGATGAATATAATATTCGTATTAATGTAAGTTACCACCAGATGGCGCTTCCATGTATCAAATTTAATACTGATGAATAGATATCTATACGAATTCGTATAAATATAAGTTTGAAAAATATATTTTTGGTGCGATAAGTAAAAAATAACTATAAACTTTCTTTCCCTCTCCATCTCTTCTTCTCTTTTATTTTTCTTAAATTTATTTTAGTTGTTGGCGTAACAACGCGCGCCGGTTACAGCTAGTATTTGAATAAAAACTGTTTATAAACAGGTTTATGCTTTTAATGCCTCTGGAGATAGACAACTTTAACGTTGAAAAGCCTATCGAACCAACACAGCTTAGTTCAAGCGAAACCCGTGTGTTTATTTTTGAGATTAATGTAGCAGAGATTAGTAGTTTTTAATACATGTTTAATTTAAATATAAGTAACCTGACAAATATTTAATTTAGTTCGTGAACATGAATTTCATGATTAAAAGTGAACAACATTTGAGATAATTTAGTATGGGTACATGTTATATAGTATAAATATGTTGTTAATGAAAATATAAAAAATGTGTTGTATTTTAAGTTAAAGTATAATACCACTGTGTCATTAATACCGTTTGGAAATAGTTTAAGTAAAAACTTAAAAAAGACAGAAAACACACTACGCAACAAAATTTCAGTACTTTTCAAATGCATATAAATTCATTAATTATATCGGATCAAGGTGTTTTTTTTATTTTTTAATTATTGTTATTTTTAGAAATGACAAATCAAAATGAATTTGATTTGTTCCCGCATAACTGGGCTGTACCTATTAAGGCCTAGCAATTAGTTATCCTTAAAAATAGCAGGATTATCCAAATTGTTTATTAAAAATAGCATGTTTACTATCATAAAGTATCCTTTTTACAAGTAATTTAAAAAAACGATTTTTTGACTGATTTATGTCATTTTTAAGATTTTCATATGTTTTAACGAATACCGTCAACATTAATAAAACAAGATGCGTTTCGAAAAGAGGATATTAGTTGGATTTTGCGCTTAAGTGACGAGACGTGGGGTCTCCCTAATTTAAGCGATGGTATAGGTACACAATCGGCCCTTTTCAGGGCCAAAATAATGCATAAAATCCGACTATAACAACCTCCTCGCGGTACGCATCTGGTAATGTTGGTGAGATTCGTTAAAACACATTAAAATCTTAAAAATGGTATAACACCCTCAACAAAAAACTTAGAAAGTCCATTTGTTTTAATTACTCGTAAAAAATGTATGATATTGTAGTTGTTATTTTTAATAAAAAATTTGGTGATCCAGGTAAACATTTAATTTGTAAATTTTTGAAAGAAAAATAATTGTTGGGCCTTAATACGGCGAAGTTATGAGAGGTAGGCTGGAATTCATTTTACATTGTCATTAAAAAAAAAAATTAATAATTACCTACAAAATAAAAAAATTTATACAATAGTACGTTACAATGTCGGTTATACGTTACAAGGTCGGTAGGTGACTTATTACATTAAGAGTCAGTTTACGGACGAAGCGACGTAGGAGCCGAGTCTGGAAATGAAAACGAGTACTGTAATAACACCTAACGACCATGTATCGTATTATATTTTATCTGATCATGTTTTTCTAAATTAATTAATTCATAAAAAATTTAAAAATAGTTCGTAACTTGACTAGTTACGTCAAATTACCTTAACTGTCAGTTACCCTTAAGCAATCAAAGCAGAGTTGCTAGGCAACACATTACACATGATACCCTAATGTTTTACTTACCGGCGCCGAATTGATTATATTATGTTTATTTACTGGACAGGATGAAATAAAAATGGATTGTGTTACAGTTACAGACATCTGAAAAGTACTAAAATTTTGGTAAAAAAATTTGATGCGATTTTTTTTTGCGTAGTATATAATTAGTTCCCTGTCTTTAATTGTTAAAAATATATTAAATAATGAATTTTAATAAATTTATAAGAATTAAAAACTGACGTAAATATAAAACAATTTTTTATTTGTATTTTGTCCTATCTTTTATATTATTGATCGTGTATAAATTACTTTTATGTATTTTGTGAAAATTATGTCATTTAAATAGTATTTTTTTTTATAAATGTCCGATTTTATAAGCAATTATCACCAGTTACAGCAGTTCTAAATACATACATTGACTAACAGAAAAACTGCTCTTAAAAATTGTCTATAAATTCTGGCATAACAATTGATAATGTCTTAGTGCCAGCAAATGGAAGATTATTTAGTAAACGATTATTTGAGATATCTCTCATAGGAAGAAAGTGAGTAAGTGTCACATATTGCAGAAGTAGAATTTAACGACCGATAAGCGATTTGATGGCTAGGCATTCATAGCTTAGTTGTTCGATCCTCAGCGCGTAGTGCTAAAGGTTGCGAGTTCGAGTCTAACTGGATGCGACATTGTTTCAATTTCTCCTTAATGTCAATTAATATATCCTTGCTATACTTTCTAAAAAAAACTTTCAAAAATTTCAAAAATGGAAGATTATTTGTAGCACGACAATCTTGACTCTGGACGCATCGCAGCGACTGTTTTTAAAACATACAATATGATTTAAAACCAAGGCTATTCTGGGAGCATTGTATCGATGAATTTCATAAAAGGACAGTTTTTTAATAGTCTACAAGTATCAAATAAAGAAAAGTAATAACTTATTATTATGATTTAACCTCTATTAGTACTTTTCTATATTCCTTTTAACTAGAATATTAATGACTATAAAAAAATCATCGTTTCAGATGCAAGTCAGGTTAAAGAAATCGCAACCAATTTCGCATTAAATAATTGCTCGTCTGTAGGTACTCATTTTTAAAATTCTATATTGCTGCATCTACAAAATGTCGCCTGTCACACGCACGCCACAATTAAAACATCAAAGTCAGTTTGTTGTATACCATATCTTATATTTTATTTGATTTGATGTATTCTTTGTATGGAAGCCACCTGACATATGGTAAGTGTTACTAAAGCCTAAGGTATTGCTGCCAATTGTGTCAAAGTGTCAAAAAAATTGACTGTCTCTTGCGATACAAGGCTTGGCATTGGCACATTATGTATATTTAACTGTTTTAGGTCTTTTGCCGCATAATTTGCATAGTCTCAATTAAAACCCACCGTGGTTTGCAGATATCCTTTAAACGTTGCATAGTCCGTATTGACTCGTAGCTGATTTCTTCTGGTTTTGCGCAGTGTTTCAGCTCTTCTGTCACACGACTGCCCAATACACATTCTGTTGTGTGCTTGATCACAAATTTGTTCCCGGTCTGTACCTACTTTTAGGTACATTTATAACTGGCTTTGGACTGTAGAGTATTGTGGCTGATCGTTTTCTTGTATGGATTATTAGCCTGCTCATTGTATTTATTTATATCCCTTCCTGGTACATAAACTAGTTTCACACTATTATGTTTTGCCAGGACAGGGTCTTTAAAGCCCCAATTTTCAAAAGGAATGAAACTGCTGTTAATCTCTGCTTCTTAACCTTCTTTAGTCATAGACCCTTCTGTGTCCCAGTAACCCCATCTTTGGTCAACATACCAAAGATGTATATGATATTTGTTGATTTAACCATTATGTCATAGATCCAATATAACATGTCTGGTTTAAAACCCTGATTTTGCTGTGAGTGCCTTTGGCCACATCCATTAAAGTGACTTTCGCTCCCTTGGTTATGGATTCAAGATGGTCGCCCCAGGTAAGTTTTGAGTCTAATATCACTTAAGGTACTCAACCCTACAACTGATGTAAAATTGAACTTGTTTGTAAAATGTCTGAAATATCAAGTCACTGATAAAAACCGTAAGTTTGAAAATTTGATTGCGAGACAGACAATAATAAAAAATGCCTATATGTTGTCCTAAAAAGTTGGAGCCCTTAGAAAGCATTTTTAAATCGACATACATACGTGTCTAGTATGTGAATCATAACAAGGATGTGAAATTATCGTTTAGAATAACACTTTCTAAACACTCTTTATAATATTCGATATTGTATTATTTATATTTGAATTTCAGAATTACGAAAACTAAATTAAATTGATTGGTTTTATTATTTATAAAAATATATAAAAAATATATGAAATATAACAAGAAATATGTACAACAATGCTTAAAAAACTATAAGTAGGCAGCCAATATAAACAGTATGATTTATATCTTATAATTTGTCTAATTTTTCATAATCTGCATTATTTAAACTAACCATGAACTTTCTTTCTTAATATATTGATTTAGAAAATATTTGTTTAATTTTTTCCTTAACAAATATTGCTACTACTTGTATAGTATAAAGATCAGAAAAGCAATCTCAAGATTAAAGGGGAAGTGTAATCTAAGAAAGACATTAGCCAATTCCGTAATATCTCTACATATAAAAAAGCTGTTCGGAACGTTAATGCCGCATTAGTTAACAATTAAAAAAAAAGTGAATCGAAAAAGAATTCTCAGTGTAATTTGAAGAAAAATAAAACCGATTCTGTGTGTTGTTTTATAACTATGGATGAGACTTGGGTCTACCACCATGATCCTAAATTAAAAACAAGATCGTTTACAGTGGACTAAAATTAGTTCTTCAGCTCCAGAATACGTGAAGTCAGAACGATCGGTAAAAAAGGTAATCCATCAGTTTTTTGGAATGCAAAAAGGATTTTGTTGATTGATTATCTTAAAAAAGGTAAAACTCTGAAAATTATTGCAATCTTTAGGACCAGTTGGATAAAAAAAAAACACTGAAAAAAGAGCCCGATTAGAAAAGAAAACACTCATTTTTCATCAAGACAATGCACGTCGTACACAAGTTTGTTGAGGAAGGCTAAATTGAACGAATTCAATTACGAATTGCTTGATCATCCACCGCATTTACCACGCTATAACTTCTTCAGAAACCTGAAACAATTCCTTTGTGGAAGCCATTGCAGCCGTGGAACAATATTTCGCAAAGCTTTCGGAAAATCATTATACAGCTGGTATAAAATTAATGAAGGATCATTCAAATAAGTGTGTTCAAGCTGAGGTAGATTATTACAAAAAAAAAGTATTAAGAAATACACATTCTTTCAATTTTGCTTTCAAAATTTTTAACCAAATATAGTCAAAAAAATTGTATCAGAAAATTGGACTTAAGACGTATAATAGCCGCTACAAAAAGCTAATAACTACCTGGTATCCGTATTAAAGACTCTGAAGTTGAATTTTATTGTCAACAACTATACTAATAGGGGTTGAGTCGTCACACTCCTTCCTATGTTGCAAAAAATCAAATCATGTTAAGTACTTAGTAGACAGATTAAAGAAAGTTGTGGAAAATGAGAAAACAAAGTTAAACGAAGGTAGATGACTGAAAAATACATTTTGATAAAAAAATATGCCTATTGTTTGGCTCCCATGCCACTTAGTAGGTATTCAAGTTCCTGTAAGTAAGTTACTCTTTTTAAATACCATTGACGCTACACTCCAATGCTCCATTGCTAATATTGAAGATACTTAAAACATCAACACCTTTGAGATACTTTGTTGATATAGGTACAACGGAACAAAATTTAGATGACGCTTGCTTATTAAGTTTGATATTTACCAGAGACAAACTCTTACCAAACACAAGGTAGAGTTATTGTCAGATTTCTACGTTAAAAAGCAGTATTTATAGATCTAAATATTATAAGAAAAAAATCATGCTGTGTTAAACTAAAACTAGCCAATGACAAGCAATCTCAGCATAATTTGTTAAAGAAGTGGTTGATAAGAAATTAACAAAATCCAGATTATAATAGCTGAATAAAATATTATTATTATTATAAAATAAAATTGGCTGAAGTATACATAAACTTACAACTTTAAGCTATAAAGTTCATGGCTAGTATATATAGTTATAATTTAATAATTTTGGTTTAATAGCTCCCCAGTAATAAATAAACTTAAAAAAATTAATGATTCAATGGTATATACTTAATTTTTTTATCATCGTATTCAAAAACCGGTAAATTAATAAAAATGGCATCGTCTGGAGATTTAGTAGAAGCAGAAGCGTGATTTGTAACACCAATACTAACATTGAGATCATCCTTAGGTTTTCTTTTGACTTCATCAGGTGGTAAAACTAATTTTTCAGTCCAAATGTTTCTTTGTTGTGAACTAGCAGGTACCAACTCATCTTTGTCTTTTATTGCAGCTTTGATTAGAATAATTTTTTCTGGAGATATTTCATCAGTTAATTCATCAGACTCTCCTTTCTTTTTAATTTTTTGTATATGCGTACGGGGAGTGGTTAAATCCCCATTAACTCCTTCAGATGCTTCTTTTGGCGGTGGATCAAACTTTTGATTTATTTTATTTCTACTTTCATAATTTGCTGTAGACGTAACTACAACTTTGGATGTACTTTCTTCATATTTAAGAGGTACGTATCTTTGGGTAGTAATTTCTTTTGGTATTATAATATCTGAAATAAACTTAGGTGTATATACGCTAACCAAAGGTAATATAGCTTCCCTGGCATACTTTTCAGCTTGTTCAAACATTCTAGCTAGTCTGTGTGGTAGAAACTGAACAGTATTTGCTATGGCCTCTATTGGATTTTCTGAAGTTGATCTTTGATCAAAACCAGAAAGTATTCTTGATTCATCTTGACGTTTTCTCTGTTCCTTTTTAGGTTTTGTAGGTAATTCTTTTGGAACCCATTCAGATTCTTTTGTCGGTTTAATTGTCATTGATTCTGTCATTTTTATTGTTTTTGCTGCATTTTTATCTGTTGTTGGACCAAGTATAGGTTCTGTAATTTCCACATGCTTCTCTTTTCCAGGATCATGTGATCTAGCGTTTTTATTAGAATGTGACTTTAAAATAGGCTCTACTATTTCTGTAACAGAGCTTGATTTATTTAAATTTTCTTTTTTGACTACTTTCGTATTAAATGCTCTACTTGATTCCGCTTCATCTATAACATCGTTATCTTTTTCATTATTCCAAGGTACATTAAAAAAATCTATGGCATTTTTAAAAGATACTCCTGATCTTTCAGTAGATTTAAAATCTTTATCTTCCAAACCCACTCGTACTACTTGTGTGGGATAAAATGTGTTTCTTTTATTATAACTGGTAGTTTCGTTTTTATTTTCATCAGTATGGACTCTATCTTCAGCCTCATTGTCAAAGCTGCTACTTGGTAAATTACATTCTCCTGGATATAGTGGGAGTAAAACTGGAACTCCAGATTCTAAGATTAGGTTTTTCTTACACACTGAAGATCTAGAAAATAAGAAAGATTTAACAATAAAATAATTTCTTGGAAATCAAAGATTTAAATGAATTTTAGCATGTTACTTTGCTGAGCAATTAAATACTTGTTAGCATTGTTATGATAAATTCGTTAAACCGAACAAAAAACACTAACACAATTCAATGTAGTTTTATAAAGGCCAAATTAACTTTTAAATAGGAAAAATATTTTTAATATATTTTTAAAAATTGGTATGAAATATGGAATCTGGCGTAATGATTTTAAAGAAGGAAGGTTAATGTTTTAAAAGAAACTATTTCTGCATTTATGACTATTTACATTTTATTTTGATTAGGTTTTTAATCTTATTCACCATAGCTAACGAGTAATTACGAATAATAGGTACAAATGTCTGTATAAACTGTTAGGTACGTATTTATGTATGTGCGTAATCGGGGGTAGCAGATACACCTTCAACCTAAAAGATCCATTGTATCCTCCTTTTCTTGCTTCTGATGTTTCTTCAGACCTATAGAAGGTCTTCTAGTCCTAGTTCTAGTTGAGGATATCGTTGGGCTTCAAATTAGGTAGATCTGTCTTTTCTATTTTGTATGATCTTAGGAATGTGACTCTAGAATTACGTAATGCAATGCATTCTGAAAGTATGAGTATTGAAGTTTCGTCCTCTTCCTCACAGAATCTGAAATTTTATTCATCTATCCATCCTAGTTTCTTTTTTTGTCCTCTAAATCTTCAGTACACGATTAATATTCCTGTTATAACATAGAGATTGTTTTTACTGAGGTTAGTTAAATCTGTCTCTTCTATTTCGTATGATCTTAGAAATCTAACTTTAGAATTACGTAATGCAATTCATTCTGAGAGTATGTGTATTGAAGTTTCATCCTCTTCCTCACAGAATCTGGACTTTAATTTATCTATCAATCCTATTTCTTCATGTGTCCTTTAAATTGACAGTACCCGATTAATATTCCTGTTATAATATGGAGGTTGTTTTAACAGAGGTTTAGACAGCTAAAAGATATCTTCTGGTTATAGTATTCCACAAACGTCTACAGTTGTCTTAGTCCTTCTAGATCGTTCCAATATTTGGATTTTTCTCTATCCACTCCAGATTGTGGAACTCCTTACCTTCCCACATCTTTCCCACTCGTTCTTGCAGTGCCTTAAATCCCAAATAGATGTTCTCGATACATTTGTATTTAGGTCTTTACCTACGAGGACATCGATAAATAGAAAAAAAAATGTCCTAGTTCATTAAGTTTGCCTTTTAAAAACTCAGGTAGTCACTATGCAATTCGGGGCCGCCCGAATGAAGAGACCTTTCAAACGATATATCACAAGCCTATACTTCCCATTTCAAAAATAGAAAGCTGTACCTGTTGATGAGGTTGAAGGAAGACGTAGCATTTTTACGTTGAAGAATGTTAAATTATAATTTAAATTTACGTGTTTCAAGATTTTTTATACAGTAATCGTAATAATGAATTTATTTCATTTGGCTTTTACACACTGTATAGTAAATGTATAGAAGTTGTAGAATACTTATAATAAAATTAAGATTAAGTTGGATTTTTCCTTTTCCTGATGTCCCGTAGAAATTGTACAAAAAAATATGTTTGGCAAATAAGTATCAGAAACAACAATTTTGATTTTAATAAAAAACATTTTGCTTACGTTTTACCGAAACTATCCATTAGCGTTACTTTATCCATTCTCCATTGAGTTAGTCCTGATGACAACCATCCATTGTAAGCAGTATAAAGTATTTCAATATTAATAGGCGGAGATAATATTGGATGTGGAACTAAAATTCTAGATATTGATTCGCCCATTCGTAATTCTTCATCATCAATTCTAAAATATTAAAAACAAACATTTAGAAAATATTAATAAAATTAACGGACCCAAAAGAGATATTTTTGTAATCAGAATACCTCAACAAACTACCAATAAAATGAAACTGTGTACCATAAAGTTATTTAATTAATAAACCAGTAAGTTATTAAAGCGGTAAATAAACTTATTTAACAATGAGAACTTTAATATACATTGGTAAACATTACTTACTTTGTCATGACAAAAGTTTCATTAAGTGCTGTTTCTCCAACAAGTGTAATTTGGATTTTGCCATAACTTTTTATTGGTACTGTACTAGGACTTGTTTCTATTTTAACATGATACTGATGAGCTACAATAAAAAGGATATTGCAAGTAATAATAACAACGTTCAAATATATGAAAATGTATTTAATTACCACAAAAAGGTTCTTCATCTCTAGTTATAAGATACAGTTGACCTCGACCTTTAGACCTATCTGCATAGTATCCCATATTTCCACACTGTCTGCAAAAAAGATAATATATTTTCTTTAGTAAGTCTCTTTATTCTTTAGAAACTGTAAACTAAAAATTAAAGATTAAACAAAGTTTTATAGATACTACTGAGTAGTAAACTTACGCGACCTAATGCACTAAATATATTATATCCATATATTATGGAGTTTATTCACGCACAGTTGCCATAAGAGCCAATAAAATTTCTTTCGACACAGCTCCAGTTATAAAATGTGATATTTCTATTTTGAAAAAACAATGTCGTAACTAAATATTTTTGTAATTTATTATTCTTTGCATTGTTGCAATACAGATGAAGTCAGTAATCTGTGAAAGAACCAACAACGGTTAGACGAATGTTATTTAAAAATCTAATGACAACAAACAACTGATACAAAGATGGTTTTACGAAAAATTGATACCAGTTTTTGTTTTGATGATGTTGGTTCATTTGAAGAGCTTATGCTTAATAAATTCTCATTTGGTTCAAGCAAAAGTTAAATTCCATCAAATGGCGATGATGAATCAATAACAAAGTTATAGGTTCTTTTAAGAAACATACAGAAGAATACATAATAAACGCAGATTCAGTGTTAAAAATAAATAGTAGCAAGAGAGTTTGACATTGTAAAACATTTTTACGTGCAGTGATAAACAAACCCAACCTGTAACCAGAAAGGCTTCTAAAGATAAAAAAGAGTATTCTGGCATTTAGAAGCAGACGAATCTAGAAATTTTAAATTGAGTTAAGACTGATGATAAATTAATTTTCCATACAAAAACAATACTTCAAGGGAATACATTAATAGTGGTTTGTGCATAGTAAAGATGTATAGAAACTATTCTTTAGTAAGATGTAGGAATCAAGAATAAGGCTACGGCCACATTAGCGGGATTTTACGCTGTGTTTTGACCTGAAAATACGCCAAAAAATAGGCTATACTGTTGTTAGTTGGGCCGGCCAAACACGGCGTGAATTCCCGCCCGAAAGACGCGTCTTCAAGGTCTCCCGCTCACGAATAGGACTGGTTCCATTTTCGAGCGTCTTTTCACGCTGTCTTGGGTTGACACACGGGTTGAATTTCACGCGGCGTGATTTTCGTTAAGAATACTTTTGTTTATTTGTTGTAATTATTGTTCAGCTTCCCGACACGCGAAGACTGAAAACCGACGTGTGTGAAAAGGGATGAGCTGGTTTTCATTCGCGTGAAAAAACTGCTAGTGTGGCCTATTATTTTTATAATGACGGGAATTCACGCTGCGTGAACGAAACGCAGCTTGAAATCCCGCTAATGTGGCCGTAGCCTAAGGCTGTTACAAATTATGACACATCTACGCGCATATTTATTGAAGTTTTCATAAAAAATTAAAAAAGTAAAACAACTTTAAATTGCACAAAAAACCTACAAATATATATTTCGTAAAATCAGAAAAAGTTGTGAAATAACGGAAATAGTAAAAACTGGAAAAGTCTTGAAAAGTGGAATAATCGTGAAGAAATTTTCGTTAATTCTTATGAATTGATTATTTACTTTCAAAAGTTTAATTCTAGAACAGAGCGAGTAATTAAAATCATACTTTGATCTTTTTAGATGAATCCTGAAACTCTTAAGTGTAATATCATTGAGTTATATCAGTTTATTAAAATTAAATAGTCAAGAGAGCAGGATGCCAAACTAAAACTTATAGCATAAACATTAATTTGAACTACAAATATTTTAAGCAAACTTTTTGTTCAAAGTTTTACAACTATTTTTAACTGCAAACAAAAATTTTTCAAAGCACAGATTTCAAAAACGAAATTATTATAATTTGGCGATAACAGTTATTAAACTGTTATACAAATTTAGTGGTATAATAGTCCAAGAGCTGGCTGCAAAAAACCTGGCCTATCGAGTAACCGGATGAAATATTTTTTAAATAATACTACTTACTGTATCTATTCAAAAAATCATTTAGTGCCAGGGCAACAATGGTGCATAAAATTGCTATGTTTTTTTTAAAGTACATTTTTTGGACATGAACTGTACCAATCGAGTAACCGTTTGAAACTAATTTTAAAATGTAGTTTTAAGTGAATAAAAAATAATTATAAACAAGTGCCTCGTTAAATCTGGTGCTAACCCCATGGCACGACACTTTTTTTAATTTTTTTTTGTTGCGTTACTGTACCCGTCGAGTAACCGCTTTAAACTATAATCAAATTAAAATTTGAACATTTCCTATTAAAAAGATACATTAGTGCCACTTCTATTCCAGTGACAAATGCCTGGCACGATACTTTATTTTTCTTCAAGTCCCATGCTATTACTTATACAACCTATTACAGAAACATTTGAAAATAAATGAATAAACATCTGATGGACAATTATATTGATTTTTAAGTGAGTTTTTTTATTTATACGATTATTTTATAAGGTATAAAAATGAAATACAATGCAATTTTTTTAATATATTCTACTATAAAATTAATAAAAACTTAATTATATAAAAATATGCATTGAATTATTACCATTATAAATATCATCCTTATCATCATCATCATTATTGTCATGATTATCGTCACTACTGTCATGATCATCATCACTTTTGACATGATTATCATCATGGTCGCCATTATTTTCAAAATTATTATCATCGTCATTATCGTCATGATCACTTTCATTATTTTTGTTGTAATCATTATTATCATAATAACCATCGTCACAATTATTAATTTCATCCAGCTCTACTTCGTCAAGTTCTACCATAACAATGTCTTAAACTAAAAGAGGTGTTAGATTACCTTCGAACCAAAGCGGTTTAATTTTATTGTCATTAACTGTCCATCACATACCACCAAATCAAGTTAGTGTAGATGTAATTAATGGCTTTTACTTCTTATATCATTTAGGCCCTTCAGTTCCTCAAACGTTCGATAAAATAGCAGAATTAATATTATCAAAAATTTGTAATACAACTGCTTCTGAAATTCACTTAATTTTTTATCAGTATTTTATTCCTTCCATTAAAGATACAGAAAGGCAAAATCGCAATGAAATTAATACATCTTATTCAATATCAGGACCTGCACAGAAAAGGCCTAACGATTCCCATAAAGCTTTAAAAAATATTAAATTTAAAGAAGCCTCAATTGATTTTATAACCGAATATTGGTCTAACAATTGTGTGGCAATAAAAAAGTTTATATAACAAACAAAAATCAATGTTTTTTCTATGAATTTATAAAAAACACTATTGTAAAAAATATTGAACAAGATTTTGCATGTAATCATGATAAGGCCGATACCCGTATTATATATCATAAGATTTGATTCAACTCAAATTCCACCATGTTGGAAGTCACTGAATCAAAAAATTTTACGAACCAATTATGTAACTTCAATGTGGCAAAATGCTACAGAATTTTTTACCAGAACAATGCGGATGGACAGTTAATGACAATAAAATTAAACCGCTTTGGTTCGAAGGTGATCCAACACCTCTTTTAGTTGAATACATTGTTATGGTAGAACTTGATGAAGTAGAGCTTGATAAAATTAATAATTTTGACGATGGTTATTATGATAATAATGATTACAACAAAAATAATGATAGTGATCATGACGATAATGACGATGATAATAATTATGAAAATAATGGCGACCATGATGATAATCATGACAAAAGTGATGATGATCATGACAGTAGTGACGATAATCATGACAATAATGATGATGATGATCAGGATGATATTTATAATGATAATAATTCCATATATATGTTTAAATGCATATTTTTAGATAATCAAGTTTTTATTTATTTTATAGTAGAATATATTAAAAAAATTGCATTGTATTTCATTTTTATACCTTATAAAATAATCGTATAAATAAAAAAACTCACTTAAAAATCAATATAATTGTCCATCAGATGTTTATTCATTTATTCTCAAATGTTTCTGTAATAGGTTGTTAAGTAATAGCATGGGACTTGAAGAAATATAAAGTATCGTGCCAGGCATTTGTCACTGGAATAGAAGTGGCACTAATGTATTTTTTTAAAAAGAAATGTTCAAATTTTAATTTGATTATAGTTTAAAGCGGTTACTCGACGGGTACAGTAACGCAACAAAAAAAAAATTAAAAAAAGTGTCGTGCCATGGGGTTAGCACCAGATTTAACGAGGCACTTGTTTATAATTATTTTTTATTTACTTAAAACTACATTTTAAAATTAGTTTCAAGCGGTTACTCGATTGGTACAGTTCATGTCCAAAAAATGTAACTTAAAAAAAACATAGCAATTTTATGCACCATTGTTGCCCTGGCACTAAATGATTTTTTCAATAGATACAGTGAGTAGTATTATTTAAAAAATATTTCATCCGGTTACTCGATAGGCCAGGTTTTTTGCAGCCCGCTCTTGGACTATAATATCTAGCAACATCAAACGTGTAATGAATATTTGATAGGAAACCTAAACCACATACAACTTTCATCTGATTATTATTCACAGTGAAACCAGTTACAATTTGCTAACCCTTCGCGGGAGAAACTGACTGTGCGTGATGCATAAATATTCTGCCGTGAAAACAATTTTTACCTTTACTATAGTGGAAGGGCAAGTAGGGTCTACTAAGGAAAAGAAGACTTTTAGGTCTATAGAAGAACAGAAAAGGGATTTTGCTGGTTTGCAGATTTGTTTTTTATGCACCGAGCGTTTGTGTAACATGAATAAAAAAATCGTATATAGTTGATTATTAATTATACTAAGTTTGGAATTTGTCGATTTTATGGTTTAAATCTAGATAAAACTCACGTTTAGCTTTTGGAAGTTAAAAAAGCGTTAATTAATATTTCATCTGATAAATATTATGCTTTGTAATTGCTGGTGAAAAAAAATATATTCAAATTACAATAATTACCTTTCATCAGTACATGGAAAACATTTACCACTGATAAATTCCTCATAAGAGTTGCAAGGAAATGCTGGAAAATGACATCTGGGAGAAACAGAATCTATAAAGAATTTGTATGCCCTTCTGTGATTGCACAGTGATCGTCCTTCAACTGCAGAGGCTGAAACAATTACAACTTAAATTACAATTTTGGCTAAAAATTTTAAATAAAGTTAATCTAAATTGCTTATCTCAAATGTATGAACCGCTACTTAATCTCTTATAATTTATAATTAAATTAAATTAAATTATAGGATAAGTAAACCTAATGTTCTACAACAAGATTGGGTTGACGATTTTTACCCTTTAAAAACATCAAATTCATATTTTTATTTTTTGAAGTTATACTTCTATTCGTGCACTCGGCAGAAAAGATTGTGTAGAGTTCAAAGAAAAAATCATTACATATGTAATGGTGTGAGTAAGAGAGAGACAGTAACACATATAAGGTATATTGGTCGGTAAAAACAAAGATGAAATATTTACTACATGTTATTAGTCATAACTATAAGTTCTTTGAATACCGTTTAAGCATTCAGTACATTGAAAAGAGATAGATATACAAAAAACAGTCTGAGCTAATGATTTGAATATCATAGTGACGTATCACATTGTGTTTGACAACTTATTTTATAATAATTTATATTAATAATATTAATAATAATATTCAGTAATAAGTACTGTATTGTAGTCTATAGTCACATAATTGCAGTATATCCTGCACTATGCTTTTGAGGTTGTTGGCTACATAAACAGAGATTTTACGAATAGTCGAGGAAATATCAGCAAAACCTCCGAATTTTGTAACGTAAAATGGATCGTAAAGCGTTTTTTTGCATTGGATTGGTTAAAATATCAGGAAATTTGTCACTATTTTTTATAATGTAAAAATGGGAAATTGCATTTCTGTATTCGAAAAGTGCATTCCGAACACAGAGAAAAATTACAACTCGGTAAGTATTGCTGAAAATGGATTCAATTTATGTACTCGGAGTCTTTGGGGTCGCTGAACACGAATAACTTGATGCCGAAAGTCTCCGCGGCACTTGCTGCCTAGGGTATTTACCTCTTCTTCTGGAGTTTTATGTAAATTCTGTACAACATCAGTGCACACTAGGTACTCGGTGGTTTTTTGGGTCGCTAAATACGAATATGATAATGGCGATGGTCTCCGAAACACCTAGTGCTTAAGACGGACCTCGTAACCAGGAAGTTTATGCAAATTCGATACAAAATGAATGTGCGCTCGGTACTATGAGGTTTTTGGGGTCGCTGAACACGAATTTTGCTAAATCATTCACATACAAATTTATGAATCCAAGCACGTGCATAGAAGTATAACTTCTGCCGGCAGTCCCACTGACTGCCACACCCGTTTTTTTTTTGTTTTTCACACACGTCTAATACTCTACATTTTTAATTTCCTTTCGCCCTTCATGTTTTTGATATTTTTAGTACAGATAAACTTTAATTGACAAAAGTAACATCACTAGTAACAGTAAAAATAAATTCTAAAAATTTTCTATCAACGGTTAACTCTTTTTTAACAATTTTACCGATTTTACCGAATATCGAAATATTCAATAACTTCTCGACATGTTTTTGGACGTATTCACGAATTGCAATTTAAATGTTGTGTTTAATATCGGTAATTATTTGTGACTTGTGTAGACCTAGGAAACCAATTGGAATCTTGATGTCGTAAAATGACAAATAAGGGAAATTTTGATTGTAAAAAAGAATTGTTATTTAAAGTTAAGTGACAAATCCTGCCACTTCAGTGATTCAATTGTGGCCAAAAAATCGCCAGCATTAATTGGTATCTCTAAGCATTGTCAATAACATCATTTTCACCATTACTTTCAAACAAATATGGTCCAATTTGCCCAAAATGGCACTAGCAGTATCTTTTTTTTGTACTTTTGCTAAATAACACAAGGATCACCCCAGATACGACAATATTGCTTTAAGACAAATCTATTCATTTTAAAATGAGATTCATCCTGCTTAGAGACAATGTGTTGATATTTTGTATTTGAATTTAAATATACCGCCAATTTGTCATTAATTGTAGTATATGTGGCGCACTCTGCACTTTAGTTTTATGTTGGTAACAGTTGTAATATTGTGAAAGTGTAGTCAGTAGTTAATGGTTGTTATTAGTACAAGTTTCAGAAGTGTTTATAAAAGTTTCGTTGTAATCTTTAAAATATACATTGTTGAAATACAAAACGTTTATTTATTTTCACCGCTCTGAATTCGATTCTTCAATAGGTTATGGGCTCAAGTCATATTTTTGAGTAATTATCCGGTAATTTGGTAATTCAGAGAGTGAAATAATTAAAAACGTGGTGATGGCGAATTTGGCGAATTCTTTGCAAATTGCGAATTTTCGTGCTTTTGATGGCAATGGATTCTCGAACTGGGAATTCCGGTTAATGATGCTGTTGGAGCAGAATGGATTGAAAGATATAATTTCAACGGAAATTACAGAAACTTCAGAAGCAGAACTTAAGAAAAAGGACATTAAAGCGAGAAATATCATTGTGCAATGGCTGTCCGATGAAGTTCTGGAAGTGATAAAAGGTAAAACGTCGGCAAAAGGGATGTATGATACCCTGAAAGAAACTTATACGAAACGAGGTCTTGCAGTACAAATTGAAGTTCAGAGAAAGATCAGAAATATGAAATATAACAACAAAGAAAAGTTAGCTGTTTTTTTATTAAATTTTGAAAGGACTGTAACGGATTTAAGAAACAGTGGTGGTTTAATGGAGGAAACCGAGGTGATATCGCAGTTACTTGCGGCTATGCCGGTGGATTATCAACCAGTTGTTGCGGCGATAGACGTTATGTTCAGTCAAGATCCCTCAAAAATTAGTTTGGAAATGGTGAAAAATAAACTTTTACAAGAGGAATTAAGACAGGGAAGAGGACAGGAAGTATTTGATGAGACAGCAATGGCCACAAATTGGGCGAACACAAGAAACAGAAATAGAAACTTTCAACGTAGAAGAGGCTATCAAAATTATAGAAGAAATGTAAATCAAGGTCAAGGACAGTTTCCATTCAAGTGTTATCAGTGTAACAAAATTGGTCATAAGAAAAGTGAGTGTCCGGAAAGACGCGTAGTGAATGTGTTAGAAGGAGATAGTGCCAGTGAAATAAGTATGTTAGTAGAAATAGAAGAAGATGGCGGCACTGGGAGCAGTTCGGGTGTAGTTCGATGTACAGAACGCAACTCGAATCAAGAATATCAAGATGGCAAGCCTGATCAAACATCAATCGGTAGAAATGTCAATGTCAATTATGTTAACCTATTTTCAGAAAATGACAATAATGATGGTAAAATTATTTTTATTGTGGACTCAGGGGCCACGAATCATCTAGTAAATACAATAACAGGAAAGTTTTTATGTAATAGTAAACCTGTTGATTATAAAATTAATGTAGCTAAACAAGGAGTGACAATCAAAGCACACAAAGTAGGTAATTTAAATGTTATTAATGATTTTGGTATTAAAGTTAATATTAAAGATGTATTAGAATGTAAAGAAATTCCATATAATTTGTTGTCAGTTAAGAAAATGCAAAAAGCAGGATTAAAAATTATTTTTGAAAGGGAAGGTGTAATGGTTTATGATAAAAATAATAAATTAGTTTTGAAGGGACAATTGCAGGGTAATTTGTATGTTGTTAAATTTAATGTTTTAGCTCATAATGTAAGTATAGCACACGGAGATCCTGAAATATTACATAGAAGAATGGGTCATTCATCTATCTATCCATCGAAGAGTATCTGTGAAGTTTGTATGAAAGGAAAGCAAACGAATAGACCATATACCAGTACACCAGATAGCAGAAAAGCAACGAGAATATTGGAAGTAATCTCATCTGATGTTGCGGGTCCTATTAATCCTCAAACGTATGATGGTTATAAGTATTATGTTACTTTTATTGATCATTTTTCTCACTTTACTTACCTATACTTGTTGAAAAATAAAAGTGAAGTCTTAGATAAATTCAAGGAGTACGAAGCTATGGCTACAGCACATTCTAAAGAGAGAATTTCGAGGTTACGGTGTGATAATGGAGGTGAGTATGCATCTGTTGAATTTAAAAACTTTTGTAGAGAAAAAGGTATTGCAATTGAATATACTGTGCCAAGAAATCCACAACAAAATGGAGTAAGCGAAAGATTTAATCGTACAGTTTTGAATATGACAAGATGTATGTTATTGGATGCTAATTTATGTAAGAGTTTTTGGGGTGAAGCTGTTAGAGCAGCTACATACATAATAAACCGATTACCAACTACAGCGAATAAAACAAGAAAAACTCCATCAGAAATATGGTTAAATCAAAAACTGGATATAGATAAAATTAAAATTTTTGGATCAATTGGATGGGTACACGTACCAAAAGAATTACGAGGAAAACTTGATGAAAGAAGTAAGGAAATGTATTTAAGGGGTTATGCTAAAAATGGTTATCGAATGTGGGATCCTTTAAAGCGACAAATAGTTATTGCACGTAGTGTAATATTTGATGAATTGAAAATGCATGATACTAGTATTCATATTTTTGAAGAAAATGAATTAACTGAAAAGGAAAAGGAAAGTCAAGATGAAGAGGAGATAAATCCAGAAAATGAGGATGACATTGAAGTACAACCAAGAAGAGGTACAAGAGTTAGAAGAAAACCGACTTTACTAAATGATTATGATACAGATTTGGATGGTCTTATGGCAGCTTTATCAATAGGTATTATACCTGAGGATACACCCAATAATTTTACGGAAGCAATTAAAGATAAAGGATGGTCCAAAGCAATAGAAAACGAGATAGAAATATTGGAGAAAAACAGGACTTGGAATTATGTTATTCCACCTGAAGACGTAAACATTATAGACTCACGATGGGTTTTCTCTAAGAAGGAGATAGACGGCAAGGAAATTAAGAAGGCTAGATTGGTTGCAAGAGGATATAAGCAAGAAATGGCAGTAGATGAAGAAACCTTTACTCCTGTAGCTAGGATGATTACATTACGAATGTTATTGGTTTTAGCTCTTGAAACTGATGCACAAATACACCAGATGGATGTTAAATCAGCTTTTTTGAATGGTATATTAAAAGATCCTGTATATATGTATCCCCCACTTGGATTAAGAAATTCAAAACCTGGTTATGTGTGTAAACTTCAAAAAGCTTTATATGGACTTAAACAAAGCCCAAAGTGTTGGTATGATCGTCTTCATATATTTTTAGTAAATAATGAATACAAGAGATCATTGGTTGATCCATGTTTATATGTTCATAAAAACACTTATATTTTAGTTTGGGTTGATGATTTAATAATTGTATCAAATATGTTAATTGATGTAGATAAGGTTAAAAGAATGCTTTCAAAAGAGTTTGAAATGAAAGATTTGGGAAATAACAATAATTTAGTATTCTTAGGGATTGATATTAAGAGAGTAGATAATAAACTTATAATTTCACAGGGTAAATTAATTAAAAAGGTTTTAAAACAATTTAATATGGAAGATAGTAAACCATTGGACCTACCTATTCAATATAAGTTAAATTTGTCAATTGAAAATAATGTAAATATGAATGTACCTTTTAAACAACTTATAGGGTCATTAATGTATATAATGTTAGGTAGTAGACCTGATTTATGCTTCGCTATAACTTATTTTAGTCAATTTCAGAATTGTTTTAATGTTACTCATTGGAAACATTTGAAAAATGTGTTAAGATATTTAAAGAAAACTGAAAATTATGTTTTAGAATTTACAAAAAGTAAGAGAGATTTCAGCATTAGTGCCTACGTAGATGCAGATTTTGCCAATAATGTTAATGATAGGAAAAGCATTAGTGGATTTATTTTAAAGTTGAATAATAATGTAATATTTTGGAAATCTAAAAAGCAATCCATCATTGCATTATCGAGCACTGAAGCTGAATATGTAGCATTGTCAAATTGTATAACTGAGTGTTTATTTCTTAGAAATTTATTAGAAGAAATTA
Organism: Altica lythri; assembly: GCA_964028335.1. Lineage (NCBI taxonomy): Eukaryota > Metazoa > Arthropoda > Insecta > Coleoptera > Chrysomelidae > Altica > Altica lythri. The sequence goes on along the minus strand of OZ034804.1, from coordinate 32,213,067 downwards.
TTTTACAGGATATTGGTCCTATTTTAGTTTTTGAAGACAATCAGTCATGTATTAAAATTGCCACAACCTTAGAAACTAAAAGATCAAAGCATATAGATGTACGTCATCATTTTGTTAGAGAATGTATTCTAAATAATAAAATCACTTTAAAGTATGTACCGACAGAACATCAATATGCAGATTTAATGACTAAGGCTTTAACATCTACCAAGTTTAATTATTTCAGAAATAAGATTGGAGTGGTAGAGTTTTCTTAATTTGAATTTTTTTTTAATTATGTTTATTAGTTGTTTTGCCAAATTGAGGGGGTGTGTTGATATTTTGTATTTGAATTTAAATATACCGCCAATTTGTCATTAATTGTAGTATATGTGGCGCACTCTGCACTTTAGTTTTATGTTGGTAACAGTTGTAATATTGTGAAAGAGTAGTCAGTAGTAAATGGTTGTTATTAGTACAAGTTTCAGAAGTGTTTATAAAAGTTTCGTTGTAATCTTTAAAATATACATTGTTGAAATACAAAACGTTTATTTATTTTCACCGCTCTGAATTCGATTCTTCAAGACAATGAATCTATCATTCGGTATTTAACAATCCAAGAAGCGAAATTACGACTATGTAAATGGACTCTTTCTCTCAATTATGTCTTAAATAAATTTTATAGGGGTGTAAATGTAAATCTTTAAGTAAAATCTTTTATAAAGAGTCATAAGAAAAACCCAACTCTTGCAAACCCTGTGAAATTGATACTGTCGTTCGTTTTCAAATCTTTCACTTACTGCAGCAATTTTTGTCATTTTTTGTACTTTAACGTTTTGGTTTATCAATACATAACTGTATAGGTAAGTATTAAGTTAAAAGTTAATTTAGACGATTATTTATTCCGAAAAAAGAACTATTTTTTAAGGGTACGTCTATTTTTAGAGTTACTTTATATAATATAAAACCGTTATTTCAATGTTTACTTGAACAAAAATAAAACTGTACTACCTTCCACTGAATCATCAAAATGGATTATGTCATATACAAAAACATCACGAGTAAACATTATACAATTCTAAAATCTAGGCATCACATTTGGTTAACATTTTACAAACAAAGCGTTTGCTGATATTTATCAGCTGTAGGCTCTTACTGAAATTATTAAATCCATTACCATTATTATTAATTTAAAAATTTGGTGGTAGAAACATACAATCTGAACAAAGGTATTTCTTAACGGTAGTAAATAATTTTTCGAATTTTAACCATAAACACTATAAAAATACCTATGATTTTAAAATTGTCTAAAATATAATAAGCAGCAATAATTGTTTTCCTATATCTAATGTAAATGAGCACCTGTACGTTATGTGTCCTCTAGAGATTGAAAATAAAAATATTTTAATTTCAATATTGCTCCTACAGAAAGCGATTTTTAATGCTAAAGGTTAAAAAGTCAAAAATATAGAACTATAATTATCATCGGAACTTTTATTTTTAAAAACTGAAACAACAACACAAGGTAGGCAATATGTAACTGACTGATTTGTATCTAGAATATTTGTTACTACAAATAAAAAACGTCCATTTTTTTATCTTTATACTTTATTGAAACTAAGAAATTATGTATGACAAATAACATCAGACAAATGTTTTCCTTTAGAAGCCGCACAAAGCTGAAACCTCCGGACTAGATTTGCCATCACTATGTGGTAAGTTTCCAGAGGAATTCTTTTAATGACTTCCGTAACATTTTTCTGCAGCTGATTTACACTATTTGGTTTGTTGGCGTAAACCCTATCTCTATAAAAAAAGTCAGGTGCCGTTAAATCCGGTGATCTTGGTGGCCAAATGACATTACCAAATCGAGAAATTAAACGTCTTGGAAAGATTGTTCGCAGAAGATTCATTGTTTTCCTAGCTATGCTTCGTCCTGCTGAAACCACAGGTTTTGCACGTTAAATTGAATTTGAACAACCAAAAAGTTTTGCACCATATCACGGTAGCGCTCCCCAGTAACAAAAAGAGAATTTCCTGCAGCATCTTCATGAAGTAAGGTCCAATGGTATCTTTATATCAAGCACCGCACCAACCGTGACTCGACGAGGATGTAGTGGTTCTTCATGGATGACACGAAGGTTCTGTAATGCCCTGATACGGCAATTCTGCTTATTAACAAATCCGGTTGTATATAACTGGGCTTCATAGCTTATTATCATTTGTCGGTAAAAATCGTTATTTTGGGTATTAAGCTGCAATATTGCATGTCTGGTATACGTCTCAAGACGCTCCACAACCCTTTCACGAACTTTTTATACAATATTTTCCGCAGTACAAACAGTTCGAACACGACTCGACCTTTACATGGCAAGTATTTTATTTCAACTCTTGGTTTAAATTTCCGCACCAACTAACGAATAGTGTTGACACTGGGCTCATTATTTTGACCGAAATTTTGATTAGATTATAAATAGTTGCAACAATTGACTCATAATTTAAGTAAAATATTTAAACAATATAAACGCGTTGTGCAATGATGACTTTAACACGTGCTTTAAACAATTACTACGACGCCACCTATTTAAATGAGTCTATCAAAAAATGGTGCGCAATTTAAATCAGTCAGTTATATATTGCCACCATGTATATATGTATAATTGGAAATAAGAAAAAATAATATTGGAAAATAAAAAATTTGTAGGATCTGTATATTGAGAATCCTCTGACATCCATGCAACTAGACTTTCCTGTTTTAATTTTTAAGCTTAGTAGATACATTTTTTGCACCATGAAATTAATTAATGTTTTCAGAATATAAAATACAGAAAAAGTCGTTTGATACCTTTATTTAAATTTGTAATTAAATGTGCTTATATTTAGTCACATATGAACAGAATTTAATAAAAAAATTAATAAAATATCCAAAAAAGCAACTTTGCTAGATTTTTTGCAACTTCTTTAGCTTAACATGTCTTTACCTGCGACAGCGGGCCTTCCATAAATCCAAAACTTTTCTCGACCCTCACAGTAGGTAGATATTCACTCATGATTTTACATCTATTATTTAAATTTAAAAAATATATGTCTATACATTACACTGAGAAAAGAACAATACTCAATATAACAAAATATAACATATTGTTATGGTATTCAATAGTTGGTCTTTATATGTAATATAAGTGTAATTAAGACTAACTAGATATTAGAATTGAATAATCAATTTATGCAAATTATCAAGGAATCATAAATAAAAAAAAAATTTGGGTTGCGAGGTTTCTAGGGGGATAAAAAAAAAAATTATTGATAGAATGTCATAGAATTTTGGAGAGTAAAGTCAGAGAAAAAGTTTAGGGAATTATATAGAATTTTAAAAATTTAAAAACCATTATAAAGTAAATATAATAATAATAGAAATTGAAAATGAAGATAAATACTGAATGTTAATGAATATAAATATAAAAATTATAAAAGAAGATTAATGTATGAATAGAATGTTATAATAACTATATGGTAGAGTTAAATATGGAATAAAATGGATATATATAGAGAAGATTAATTGGATATTTGCATAGATTGGATTTTCAAAATAAAATAAGCATAGTTTATAAAGATAAGTATTTCTGGTATGATTTGTTATCAGCTGGTAATAGAGGTATATTAGAAATAGTTATTCGGGGATTTTAGGAAAAGAGGGCAAAATTTCATTTAAAATTAATTAGTGTTAAGTTTATGACAGGATAAATGATGAATGTTATATTGTTTTTTAAAGTGTTGTAAAGAATTAATATATTTATATATTAAATGATGTTAAAATTGAGATGGACTTTTTAGTTTAATATTATCGAAGAACCCAACCTTGAAGAGTCACAAGAATACAATTATATGAGTATAGAGATCATAACAATTATGGCGAGCCAACGTGTGGCGTGAATAAAACAAGAATCCAGTTTAAAATAGAACAGTATATTGAAATTGAGAGGGTGATATAGACAATTGAAGTGATTAGAAAATTAGAACAGTGAAGAATTGAAATAAAACATAAATACATTATAATAGAAATAAGAGGATTAGGTGAGAGTTTTAAGTATATTTATATTTATATATAAAGACCATAAAATTTTGAAAATTTTAAAACTAAATACAAATCGAATAAATATAATAAAGTAATATAATAAGTTAACATTATAAATTAAATAAATATATAAAATAATTAAAAGATTTGAATAAAATGAATACAAGACAAAATAGAAGAAATAGAAGGAGAGAAGATGGAATACAGGAATCTAATGAAAATATGCATGAAACAGAAAGTAATGATGGATCGTCGGAAGGAGAAGAAAAAACAATGTTTCAAGTGGTACAAGCTGATGTGATAGGAGATGCGACTAGTTCAAAACCACATCAAGAAACAGAGATGGAGAAAATGTTTAAATTTTTGGAAAATAAATTTGATGAAAATAATAGAAAAATGGATTCTATGAAAAAAGAAATAAGAGAAGATATAAAAAAAGAAATAAAAGATATGAACAAGAATATGGAAACATTTAAAGATGAAATGAAAAATATTATTAAAGAAGAAAATATCAAAATACAAAAAGAAGTCGATCAATTGAAAGATGGAATTAAGGCGATGGAGGAAATGGGTAATATACACCAGGAGAAGATTAATAATATAGAAAAAAATGTGAAGGAGCAGAAAAATGAAAATAAGAAAGAAAATGAAAGAATACTACAAACTATGGAAAGGAATGTAATGGAAGTAGCAAAGAAATTTGAAGATGAAACAAAAAAATTACAAGAAATGCAAAATGAAAGAACTGAGGATGGTTCCTATATGATAATACATGGAGGAGAAGGAGCAGTAAAATTTACAGGGAATATCAGTATATTACATCCATGCACGTATATGAATATGATTAAAACTAAGACTAGGAACAAAAGAGATTGGAAAGAAATTATAAGAAGTTCTTTGAAAGATAATGCTGCATTATGGTATGCAACACAGGAAAATGAAATATTAACCTTTAATGATTTTGAAAGGGAATTTCTTAAATATTTCTGGGGTGAATCAAAACAAGGGGTGAGTAGGGAAAAATTATATTTCGGAAAATTCAATTATAGATTAGGGAATAATTTAACTAATTATGCGTTACAATTATATAATGTTGCCCAATATTTGGAACCTCCTATGAGAGAAGAGGAAATAATTTTATATATTTCTAGACATTATGATATAACAGTTTCTGAAACAATAGTTATACAAAATATTAAAAAAAAAGAACAATTGATTGAGTATTTAAATCGAGTTGAAAGAAATTTAAAGATTAATGAAAATAGATCACAAAATTATGAAAATGATAGATTTAGAAATTATCAAAACAGAAATGGATATAATAGAGTAAGAGAAGAAATGCGTAATAGAAACAATGGAAATTATAATTATGGATATAATGGGAGAGAAAATGGAAATCGTATAAACGGAAATACATATAGAAATGGAAATAATATGGATAATAATAATAATATAAGAAATGGAAATAACAGAAATGAAAATGGTTTTCAAAATGTAAATAATGGAAGATATGAAAGATCAAGATATAGAAATATAAATGAAATTCATAATAATAATAATAATAATCGAGAAGATAGAAATGGAAACAATAATGTACCTAGAAGAATAAATCAAATTAATATGCAAAGTAGAGAAATAGAAGAAAATGTAGAAAATGTTAGGGTAGAACCAGAACAAGAAAATTTTTAAATAAGCACCTACAAAATTTTAATGTTAAATGTTGTTATATACATCCTAGTGAATTTATAAAATTAGAAGAAAATAATAATAAATTAGAAGATAAAATTGGATTAGTAGTTGTTGAAGGAAATTTAGAAAATAAGAAAATTAGAATTTTAATAGATACCGGATCAGAAGCAACATTGATAAATGAAAAAATTATTGAGGATAATAAATTAGAAGAAATGATTAAAATTCCAAGAATTAAGTTAATAGGTGCTAATGGAAAAGAATTAGGGGAAATTAATAAGACTATAAATATTAGTATTAAAATTGGAAATAGTATATATAAAATACAAGGTTTGATTATAGGAAATATGGAGTATGATATAATATTAGGTACTGATGAATTAGAAAGAATGAATGTTATTATTAATTATGAAGAAGGTTGGATAAAATTGAAAGAAGAACAAATCAAATTAAATAAAATAAACAATAATGAGGAGATAATACATATAAATGAACTAAGAATTAATGGGGAAATGATGAAAGAAGGAGAAGATATAAAAAGTGATGATAAATATAAAGATGAAATTAATTTGTTATTTAAAAAATATCAAAATTTAATTACATTAGAGAATAATACTGCCAAAGAATATACTCACAGATTTGAAGTAAAGAATATAGAAAATTTTCGAGTTAAAACTTATCCAATTCCATATCAATATAGAAAACAAGTAGCTATAGAAATAGATAAAATGCTAGAAAATAATATAATTGAGAGAAGTGATACATCTTTCATTAATCCAATTGTAGTTGTGAAAAAAGGGAATGGAGAGTTAAGGTTATGTCTAGATGCTAGAAATATTAACAAATTTTCAATACCACAATATGAGAAACCTATGCATATTGAAGCAATATTTGGTAGAATAACAGGAATTGAAATTTTTAGTAAAATAGATTTAAAACATAGTTTTTGGTTAATACCTCTACATAAAAGTAGTAGGAAATATACTGGTTTTAGTATTGATGGTGTAGTATATCAATTTAAAGTAGTACCATTCGGTATACAAAGTGCATGTGCAGCTTTGGTTAAAGCATTACATAAAATTTTAAACAAATATGAAAATTTTGTTGTTCATTATGTAGATGATATATTAATTTATTCAAAAAGTGAAGAAGAACATAAAAAACACTTAAATATTGTGTTAAAAGAATTGGATTTAGCGGGATTGAAAGTAAATAAAGAAAAATGTCAATTTTTCTTAAAAGAAGTGATATATTTAGGATTTAAAATTAATAAAAATGGAGTAGAGATGGATACGGAAAGAGTAGATAAAATTTTAAAATTTGAGAAACCAAAAAGTTTAAAGCAAATAAGGGGATTTTTGGGAATGATGAATTATTATAAAAAGTTAATACCAAATCTATCAGAAAAACAGATTCCATTAGTAGAATTATTAAAGAAAAATGTAAAATGGAACTGGAATGAAGAAAGAGAACAAGCATTCAATGATTTAAAAAAAATGTTTACTAATAATTTGAAGGTATATCATCCAAATTATGAATTAGATTTTATATTAAGAACAGATGCATCAATTAATAAGTTAGCAGGGGTTTTAATACAAGTACAAAATGGAATAGAAGTACCAATATGTTTTATGTCTAGAGTCACAAAAATGTATGAAAGAAATTATAGTGTATCAGAATTGGAATTTGCGAGTATAGTTTTTTGTGTGCAAAAATGTCGATTTTATTTAATTGGAAAAAAATTTATAATTGAAACCGATCACATGGCTTTGAAGAATGTAATGGTCAATCGATTTAATAATAATAGGATATATCGATGGAGTTTATTATTACAAGAATATGATTTTGAAATTAGATATTTATCAGGAAAGGAAAATATTATTGCAGATACATTATCAAGAGAAAGTAGTGAAAATAAGGATAAAGGAAGAATAATACAAATTGGAATGAACAAATTAATAGAAGATGAAGGTATGTTTTCGGAAGAAGAAATAATAAGAAGTCAACAAAATTTAACAGAAAAAGAAAAACAGAATACTTTAATTAAAGATGGATATTATATAAAGGAAATAGGAAATGAAGAAGTTTATGTAATTGAGAGTTATTTAGGAAAACAAATATTAAAAAATTTACATGTAACATATGGACATATAGGTTCAAGAAAATTATGGTTATTATTTAGAGAAAATTTTATCATGAAAAAAGATCAAAAGATAGCAAAAGGAATAACAAGAACATGTAAGATATGTCAATTGAATAAAAATAAGAATAAAGTGAATAAAAATATTGGGAAAAGTGTTACAGCAATGGAAAAATTGGAAATAATAGCAATAGATTTCATTAGTAATCTAATAAGAAGTAAAAATAATAATAAACATATATTGGTAATTGTTGATGTTTTTACAAAATTTATAAAATTATACCCATGTAGAAGGACAAATTATAAAAGTATTAAAAATTGTTTACAAAAATTTATAGAAGAAATAGGTAAACCAAGGACATGTGTAATGGATAATGCAACTTATTTTCAAGGACAGAATTTAGAAAAATTTTTAGAAAGGAAAGGAATCAAAAAGAATTGTATTAGTATAAGACATCCTGCAGCAAATCCTGCAGAAAGATATATTAAAGAAGTGATAAAATTTTTACGAATAAGTTTAAATGGAAAGAAACATAAAGAATGGGAAAATTATATTAATAAAGTAGAAATGTATATCCATGATATTCCAAATGTAATAACAGAAGAAACACCAACATATTTAATGTTAGGTCAAAAACCAAAACGAAATTGGGAAGAAGAAGAAGAAAGAAAAAAATATGATGAAATTATAGAAAAAGTAAGAAAAAGGTTAATGGATGCGTGGGAAAAATATTATAAAAAAATTAAGAAAAAAGTGAAATATCCTGTAAGGTTTAAGAAAGGAGATTTGGTAATAATAAAAGCATATATAAGTGGAAATTTAAAGAAAAATGAATCAGGGAAATTAAAAGCTATATTTGAAGGACCATATAGAATAGTAAATGAGGAAGGTGTTAATAGTTATATTGTTGAAGATCCGATAACAAGAAATGTTAGAGGAGTATTTAATATTGAAGCTTATATAGGTATTTTGAAGAAACTTAGAGTATTCAGAATTTGTGTTAATATGTTAATTGTTATATATTTTAAATTTTAAATTATTAAAATTTTTTTTCTAAAATTTATAAAATTTTAAATTTGGGAAATTGTTATGGTATTCAATAGTTGGTCTTTATATGTAATATAAGTGTAATTAAGACTAACTAGATATTAGAATTGAATAATCAATTTATGCAAATTATCAAGGAATCATAAATAAAAAAAAAATTTGGGTTGCGAGGTTTCTAGGGGGATAAAAAAAAAAAATTATTGATAGAATGTCATAGAATTTTGGAGAGTAAAGTCAGAGAAAAAGTTTAGGGAATTATATAGAATTTTAAAAATTTAAAAACCATTATAAAGTAAATATAATAATAATAGAAATTGAAAATGAAGATAAATACTGAATGTTAATGAATATAAATATAAAAATTATAAAAGAAGATTAATGTATGAATAGAATGTTATAATAACTATATGGTAGAGTTAAATATGGAATAAAATGGATATATATAGAGAAGATTAATTGGATATTTGCATAGATTGGATTTTCAAAATAAAATAAGCATAGTTTATAAAGATAAGTATTTCTGGTATGATTTGTTATCAGCTGGTAATAGAGGTATATTAGAAATAGTTATTCGGGGATTTTAGGAAAAGAGGGCAAAATTTCATTTAAAATTAATTAGTGTTAAGTTTATGACAGGATAAATGATGAATGTTATATTGTTTTTTAAAGTGTTGTAAAGAATTAATATATTTATATATTAAATGATGTTAAAATTGAGATGGACTTTTTAGTTTAATATTATCGAAGAACCCAACCTTGAAGAGTCACAAGAATACAATTATATGAGTATAGAGATCATAACAATATATTACCTATTTAAATTTAAACAGAAGATTGTAAAATCATGAGTGCATATCACCGTCTACTCTGAGGGCCGAGAAAAGATTCGAATTTATGGACGGCCCGCTGTTTCCAGATAAGTGGTGACCTTTAAGACTCTTTAGCCCTTCTTTATTTTTAAACTAATTAAAATTTTATATATTTTAGTTCGTAACACTTAGGCCATGCAATGATTTTAAATTGGAACCCACCTATAAAAGTATGATAAAAACATACTAACTTTTTAAACCTTAATACAAAAGTGCTAGTTTCTTATTCCATTCAGGTGTAAGAAAAACAGATTTTTTAATCAGAAAAAAAACTATTTGAGTAGAATTTTATTTTCAACTTGTCTGTACTAAGACTGTAATAAAAAAGAATAGCAATACTTTCTGTTTTAGTTTTATTTATTTATTTATTTATTTATTTATTTATTTATTTATTTATTTATTTATTTATTTATTTATTTATTTATTTATTTATTTTTAAATTAACAATTTGCGTAATAATATTATTATAACTCATCAAATTTATATCCTGTTATATGCAATAGATGACTTCAAACAAGAAACTCTGCAAACTTTCATAATATTTTATAGATTTGTTTCAGAATGATAATAAAAATAAACTCCTGACTATGCTTTTTTTATCAATCATGAATATATCTGTGAAATATCCTAACAAGCTGAAATTCTGTTGAAACATATTTTCGACCGTGATAATCAATGAGAGATTTTCCCATTATCGTAACACTTACACCAAATAATATCGCTGACAGCGCCTACGAACAAATGGCTACATCCCTTCTGCATCCGCCCTCCATTGGGGTAAAAATCGACATGACCCATCGGTTGAGACGAGCCAAGTCCTCCAAGGATCAAATTTTCGCCGTTACTGTGGATTACGTCGACAAATTCGGCATCATTTTGATCCAAACGAGCACGAGGATCCTGAGACTCGAAAAGAGGGCCAGCTGGATCCAGACCTGAAAATAAAAGGATTAAATTTATTATTAGTTTTACTTGAAACATTTCTAATGATATTGCGTATACCGGGTATAACTAAAAAGATTGAAATATGTATATTAAATTAAATTTCTATATTTTTGTAAAATAAAAAAACAGAATAATTAATTTTCTGGTTTATAGGAAGCAAGATAAATTAAATAAAATCCACCAGAAGTTCTTTTAGTTTTTGATTTTGTTGGCCCAAATATATACTATTCATCTGTCACTTTTACAATTTTTAAGACTGTTTTTGTTGCAATAATAGTTATTTATGTATCAAGGGCGTAAAACAGGCGTTTATGGACCGCAACGTGTAAATAAGAGCCCGAGCCGCAGGCGAGGGCTATTAACACGTAAGGTCCATAAACGCTGTTTACGCCCGAAATACATACAAACTTTTATGCACGACCGACTTAATAATCATTTATAAAAAAACTGCACTGTCAATTGAAAAAAGTCAACTGTCAATTGACAAAAATCTACTGTCAAATATCAACTGTCAAATGCCAACTGTCAATTGTCAAATGTCAACTGTGAAATATCAACTGTCAAATGTCAACTGTAAAATGTCAATTGTCAAATGTCAACTGTCAAATGTCAACTGTCAAATGTCAAATGTCAACTGTCAAATGTCAACTGTCAAATGTCAACTGTCAAATGTCAACTGTCAAATGTCAACTGTCAAATGTCAACTGTCAAATGTCAACTGTCAAATGTCAACTGTCAACTGCCAAATGGCAACTATCAAATGTTAACTGTCAATGGTCAAATATCAAACGTCAACTGTCAAGTTCCAACTGTCAAATGCCAAATTTGAAATGTCAAATCTCTACTGTCACATGTAAAATATTATCTGTCAGCTGTCAAATGTCAACTGTCAATGTCAACGATTGTTTTAATAATAAAACTTATAAAGGATATTTTTTTTGTGAACAATTTGATATAAATGCCATTTCAACTTGCATGAAATTTATACCTCGAACCTCGATATTATTAACAACTTACCCTGTATAACCATTCACCTAATAATTTGTATTCATTCGTTATTTAAAATAAATAATTTGATTGAAAGTAATATGCACAGAGGCTAGAGATAATATTTTAAAACAATAATCTATATACCTATGTTGTCGTTACCCTTACAACAAAGTCAAAATAGGTGGTGGCCATTTTTATTTAGACTCATTGTCAGTTTAGATGATTGCAAGTATTTCAATATTTAAGACAAAAAAATTACTTTACCGCCCGCCATTTACACTTTATCGCCCGGCGGGCGGTAAAGTAGTCCACGGGCGGTAAAGTGGCACTTTACGCCCGCTAAATGTATGTAATAATCTGTACTTTACCGCCCGGTCGTGCATAAAAATATTTAAAATTGTGGTCAAATTAATTAAAAGATCAAATATATACTTAAACCAGGATGATAAATCTAAAACCACAAAAAATTGTAATCATGTCAGATAGTCAAACAGTCAATAAAACACAGAACTCAGACACAATCCGTTTAAAGGTGGTCTGGGAATGTATAGGCAAACTAAATGAACTAGGACAAAATAACACTGTTAGCGTCTATACACACGAACCACCAGTGTCCGACACCGGTGGCGACCACCGGTCGGGCGAGTCTTTACACATGAAGCCACTTGTGTCCGACACCGGTGGTTGCCACCGGGGGCGCATCAGCCGGGTATACAAGGTTCTCCTTCAATAGCCGTTACAAAATCCTTAGTATTGCATTCAAAATGTTTCTCCATAATAAACGATCAAACAATTTCAAGATATAGACACAAAAAGTGGTTGGTGTCTACACATCTATTAAAAACAACGTACTGCTAAAAATAAAATATAGGAAAGTGGCCCGGCCGGTGGCGATGGTAGGACACTAGCGTGGCGGCAGTGGTGTGGTCCGCAAAGTGGCTCGTCTGTAATAGCACATTTAAAACAATGCATTGCTATCGGTGGTCGCCACCTGTGTCGGACACTGGTGGTTCGTGTGTATAGACGCTAACCCTCTGATGTGTTCCAGGACACAAGCTGGCAAAAAAAGAAGCTGAAACCCAATATTTGGGATCAGAACCATATTGTTGAATCAGCAGTAGTACGGTCTTAGAAAAACTAAGAAAAGACGTGGATAGAGAAAAATCCAAGTAACGATCTAAAACGACTAAGAAGTCCGAAGACGCTCCTGGGAAACTATAACCTGATGAGATCTTTCAGCTGTCTAAACCTCAGTAAAAACAACCACCGCACTATAACGGGAATATAAACCAGGCACCGCCGATTAGGAGAACACATAAATAAACTAGGATTGGTAAAGCAGAAATCGGATTATGTAAAAAGAGGGCGAAACATGTTTAAAACCACCTAAAAGTAAAAAAAAAATAATTAAGTTAATAATTCTTTAATAAGCGCATTCTGAAGTTTCGTACAAAGCCTTTATTGAAAGATTGGAATATCAAAATAAAAAATTGCAGTCCAGGGATTAAAAAATTGCATATATTGAAAAATGGAACCTTTTTTAATTTAATGAAATCGTATTAGCCTGATTTAAATAATTTATATCGATATCCGTTTTATTTAGCGACACTTCTGAAAAGAACTACAAACCTTAAAACTAGAGATTTAAAATAATATTTTTTTCTTTACAATACAATAGCTTTTTAATTTTGTCAAATTTTGAATTATTTAGAAGACGGAAGCATGCCAGTACGTTTCTATTTTATCCCAACCCTCTTATGTAGCCGTTACAAAGATTTTCCAGCTCTTTTATGAGTATATTTAGACCATTTTAGACACACGGTATTTATTGTATGTAGCAGTAGATGTGTTGGCTTGTTGGCTATTAGTTTTTGTATTTTACAATATATTTTTATCGGGAAACTTTTGCCACTAAAATCAAAATAATAAATTAATATGTGGAAAATGACCCTTGTTTATTTATCTTGATATTGTCAAGGGTCGTTTTTTCAAAACTGAAAATAATTTTCCTTTCCAAGCTTTCGACAACCATATCGGTTCTCGTTTTCAAAGATATTTTTTTAAGTACTTCTCAGTATTTCAATGCTTTTTGAAGTATTATAAATATACACAATTATGCCACAAAGAAGTTATCTATACATATAATAAAACTGTAGGAATGTATATGTTTGTGCGCGCATCACATGAAAACTACTGATCCTATTCGAATGCGGTTTTCAAAGACGTATTTGTCTTCTTTCAACTTAACATCTGGTGTATAAAACTTTCTCCCCACCCCTTTAACGGGGTGAGGAAAGAAATTTTTATTCAAAAATCAACACGCCACGCGAACGATGTCGCGGGTACATCGAAATAGAACCCAAAAATGTGGTTAGATTTTTTTGTCTGTCTATCTGTATGTTTGTGCGCGCATCACATGAAAACTACTGATCCGATTCGAATGCGGTTTTCACAGATGTATTTGTCTTCTTTCAACTTAACACCTGGTGTATAAAAATTTCTCTCCCATTCCTTAAATGGGGTGAGGTAAGAAATTTTTATATAACAATCACACGCCACGCGAACGACGTTGCGAGTACAACTAGTAGACAATATATTATTAGTTTATTCAAAGTTTTTTATATATTAGTTTTATGATAGAATGTATGTAAAAATTATTTCTATTTGCAATTGAATAAATATTGTAAAATACAGGGTGTCTTATTATATTCTGACTGTTTTTAAGAGCTTATATCTTCGTAACGGTTCTGGATCAAATGATGCGGTTTTTACAGTTAGGTTTAAAAATACCGTAAGTTTTTTTGTGACACATTTATATAAATGGCCTACTTCCAGTTTACCCGCTGGAAAAGTGCCGTTTTTTCAGACAACAGTAAATGTAATTTTTTAAATGGGAGACCCTGTATATTCAGCAATTTTCTAAAAGACGCATATTTTTACTTTATAACAATACCTTAAAGTTTAAAATCGGAGCACAGAAAGGGAAGTTAAAATTAAAAAATTACATCTACTGTATTCTGAAAATACGCCATTTTTCTATCAGGTAAACCGGAATTAGGCCATTTTATATAAACGTGTCACAACAAAACTTAAGATAATTATAAACCTAACTGTGAAAACCGCATCTTATTATCTACAACAGTTTCGAAGATATAAGCTTTTAAAAACAGTCAGAATATAATGAGACACCCTGTATATTAAAGGAATTGAATCCATGACACTCCACCACACGACATTTCATCACGCGACATCTCCTCGACATTTCATCACGGCGACAATTCATCACTGTGACTTTTCATCACATCCCAATTCATCACTCGGACAACTTTATTCATCACAAAATATATTTATCACACCAATTTGAAACAATTCATAGAAAATAAAAGTGGAAATTATCGAATTGGCATTTTCAATATTTATTCACTGTTATTATTCTTATAGCTACATTAACTTTCATTTACCTTTATTATGTGATTAGCAGTAGCTATGTAGAAAGGACGGGTAATTACTTAAAAATATACATGAAAACGATCAGAACGACTGCGTTATTCCATTCCATTCTGAGAATTTTAGAAAATAACATGCCAGTTGGATACAGAGGTAAAAGTGAGTTGAGCATAAAACTTATTTTGTACATGTTTATTTTGTATTAAATGGTCAAAACGTTTATATATTATGAAACATATTGCCAAAATAAAATTGTTTACTTATATACAATACTATTTTGTACAACTTAAAACAGATATGACACTGTTCTAAGAAAAGCTACCTAGTCTATTTTGTTGTTCATAATTTTCGATCATGCGCTGAATTCTAATTTTTAATGATTTGTACTTATTCCTTATTGGAATGCGTTGTCCAGATACATATTGTAAATACTGAACGTGTGCTAATTCGGTTTCTTTCAGCAGACCGCTGAAGAAAGTTCACATTACAGGATGTGCACACTGAAAAAGTGATTGCAAGCCATTATTGCCAACACTCAATGGCCTCAATGCAATTAGTAGTCCTTGCTAATCCTTCAGCAGCTGCTTGCTGGTGATTTTACATGCAAGTTGGAAACAGAGGTTCTCTTCTTCTTCTTCCACGTAGTTGGCGACCACGAATAAATGTAATTTCAAAATAGGATAACAATTCTTCTACATTCTGGCTATCGTCTCTGACACTTCAAAAAATGCATCCTCGATCTCATCCAGTGGAAGTAGCGATAGAGCACAAAACATTTTTGTACTTGTGGCTACGTTGTCTGTGTTGCTCTCATATATGTGTTTTAGGCCGAGGCTCCCAACTTTTCTGAAGAAGGCCTAAAAGAGATAAAAAAAGCATCCTAATATTTGAGCCGTGGGGAATGCTGCCTGGAAGGAGTTCATTGCCGCCATTTCAAAATCGGTGAGAATTCGTGTAGGAGCTGCTTCTGGCATTAAATACTTCAACGCGCTAAACAGCTTTGTATAAATTTCTTGGGATTTTCCTGGTAGTAAAGCTAAAATACAAGGCCACGAAGTACTCTCTGCTTGGACGTGAATGCTGTAAAGTTGAAAAAACAACTCTGTAAGCACTGTAATATAGTATAGTTAAGTATTCTTATTCTTAACATCCTGTAGATTTAAGTTATTAATTATATAATTATATTTTACTAACCCAACCTTGCAAACTTGCAAGAATTATTGTAAGTATTAAACACTCTACTAACCTAGTTTTAATTCTATTATTGTTATCATAATTTTGATTTGAATTAATAAAATTACATTAAAGTAACAAGACGTATTTTTCCGAAAGTAATCCCATTACATGGCGATCCTGCTAAAAAGAATCGATTAATGGAAAATAAAGTAAAATAATGGAAGTAACTATGGTTAAATATTAAAAATGGGTTCTACTCAAAGTAAAGAAGAAATAATACTTACTCAAGCTGGCAATAGTGGTGGAATATCGAATGGTCTGTCCCAAAATGGTATGAAATTATCCATTGGAGAAATACTGGGAATAGTAGCATTTGGTATAGTTGCAGTAATGGTTCTAGTTATTTTATACAATTATATAAAGAAGCGAATGGAAACCAAAATAAGAAGAGAAATTTCCAGAAGCAAGGAATTGGTTTAAAGGAGAACTTAAAAATTTTTATGGACTAAGGAAATCAAATTGGACGATAAAATTAGCGTATAAAATGATTTTTTTTAAGGTAAATTCAATTATTTGTAAAATATAGCGTAAATTAGGACTCCCTTAGGTATAAAAAATATTGTTAGTTATAAGTAATGAGCTCAGTTGAACCGTTTCGACATATACATGAAGAATTAAAAGTATTTTTAAGAAATATAAATAAGGATAATCAAGATAGGCGCGTTGATCATAGTAAAACAAGGAAAAAACTAAATAAATTGGATCAAATTAAAGAGACATTGCAAATTCAAAAAGATCAATTTAATAGTAAAAAATATAATAATCCTGACGATATAAAAAACGTAAAACTAATTTTAGGTTTTATTGAAAAGTTAATATTAGATATAGCAGATATTTTAAATAGTAGGCTAGAAAGTTCTCAAAATAGTATAATGGGTGAAACATTTGATATTAAAACTGCGACAAGTCTGTTACCAATAATGAATGGTACAGAAAATATAACCAAACAGCTCATTGATTCTATCGAATTATACAATGGTCTTTTAGATAGTGACGGGAAAAAGTTACTAACTATTTATGTGTTAAAAAGATGTTTATCAAACGGTGCCAAACTCCGAATGTCTTCAACATATGAAAACAATAACTTATTAGTATCAGATTTGAAAAAGTATTTTTTAACAAAAAAATCTTCGGCAGTACTATCGGTTCAATTAAATAATGCTAGGCAAGGAACTAGGACTGTTGAAAAATTCGGCCAGTATGTAGAAGATTTATTGGTAGAATTAACGGTGTCACAGTCAGATAATAGTGAAAATAGTAATACAATTTTGGCTGCAGTTAATGAAAAAATAGCTATAAATGCTTTCGTTAACGGGCTTCAAAATAATGATATTCGCACAATTGTTAAGGCAAGAAATTATATTAAGCTAAATAAAGCCATTAGTGGTGCCAGGGAGGAAGAAATGTCACACAAGGATAGCCAAAGGTTATTTCATATGCATTCTAATAATTTTCGATACCCCAGGCCTAATAACAAATTTTATCCGCGTAACAACGTTCCACAGCAAAATAGACAAAACAATAATGACCGCTCAAATTTTAATAGAAATACGAATAGACATGGATTTAACAATAATCGGGGCTCTGGATTTAACAATAATCGGGGTTTCGGATTTAACAATAATCGGGGCTCTGGGTTTAATAATAATCGGGGTTCTTTCCAACACGCCTAATGGCAGGGGACGTGGCAGTCACCAAAGAAATTATTATATGCAAAATGTAAATAATACAAATTCAGATGATCGGTTTTTTCGAGAATCGCAATAAGTGCGAAAGCACAATTTTAAAAATGAACGGATTAAATGTAGTAAGAATGAAAAATGGGGTTAATGATTTGAAGCTTCTTGTAGATACGGGCGCTTCTATTAGTGTTATTTTTAAGTCTAATGTCATGGAAGGTCAGTTTATTGATAAAAATAAAAATATTGAAATTCAAGGAATTGCTGGTAAAACAAACACCTTAGGTTGTATTTCACTTTCACTTTGTGTTGATAATATTTCGTTGAATCATGAATTTTTTATAGTTGATGACATTGCATCCGAATTTAATGGGATCATTGGGTCAGATTTTTTTTATAAATATGGTGCAATTTTAAATTATGAGGAATTTTCCTTAAAAATTAACTATAGAGGAAACTATGTAATTATTCCCCTTGAATCTAACATAAGTAACTATACAATAATTCCGCCTAGATGCGAAATTATAAAGTATTTTTCGGTAAAAAGTATAGAAGACTGTATTATTTTATCAGAAGAAGTATGCGAAGGGGTTTTTGTAGGAAATATTCTTGTAAGATCTAAAGATAATCGAATTCCAGTAAAATTTTTAAATACAACTGATAGGGAAGTTAATTTAAAAAATTTTGTGCCTACTGTTGAAAGTCTTGGAAATTTCTATTGCTATAAATTTAATAACACCCTAATGTCTGTTGATCGCGTAGATAAACTCTTAGATTTAATAAATACGAAATCCTTGTCAACAGAAGAGAAACAAGCTGTCCATAAAATTTGTGCAAAATTTGCAGATGTATTTTATCTGGATGACGATCCAGTTACTGTCACTAATGTATGTAAGCAAAAAATTCAATTAAAAAAGGGCGTTTCTCCATCTTATATAAAACCGTACAGATTACCATATGCTCAAAAAGATGAAATAGATAAACAGGTTAGCAAAATGTTGGCTAATGGAATAATTGAACCAACAAATTCAAATTGGAATTCTCCATTACTTCTTGTACCTAAAAGGTCATATCAAAATAATGAATTAGTAAATGGCGAAATAAATAATAAAACCAAAAATTGGAGGATAGTAATTGATTATAGGCAGTTAAATAACCGTATTGAAAACGATAAATTTCCTCTTCCCAATATAGAAGAAATTTTAGATGCATTATCTGTTGCCATTTACTTTTCACATTTAGACTTATATCAAGGATTTTATCAAGTAGAATTAGAATCAACTTCTAAACCTTATACAGCTTTCACGACCAATAAAGGGCAGTTTCAAATGACCAGACTTCCTCAAGGTCTTAAAATTTCACCTAACGCTTTTTCTAGGGCTATGACGATAGCTATGTCTGGGTTAAATTATGAGAGTTGCTTTATTTATTTAGACGACTTAATTGTTTTTGGAAATAGCTTAGAAAATCACAATCAAAATTTAGTTAAAGTTCTACAACACTTAAGAAAAGTAAATCTAAAACTTATTCCGAATAAGTGCAATTTTTTAAAGAAGGAGATATTACATTTAGGTCATGTCATATCGGCAAACGGTATAACGCCAGATTTAGAAAAAATTAAGGTTTTAAAGGAATATCCTGTACCAAAAGATGCGAATGAAACTAAACGGTTTGTCGCTTTTGCAAATTATTATAGGAAATTTATTAAGAATTTCGCTGAGATTGCTGGTCCACTTAATCAGTTATCTAGGAAAGGAGTAAAATTCGAATGGACTCAGAACTGTCAATTAGCTTTTGAAACCTTAAAGAAATGTCTTCAAAATCCGCCATTGCTTCAATATCCTGATTTTTCGGAAAATAATACGTTTATTTTAAAAACAGATGCTTCTGGTATCGCTATAGGGGCAGTTTTATCAAATGGGGACGATAGGCCAGTTGCCTATGCGAGTAGAACGCTTAATAAGGCAGAAAAAAACTACTCTACAGTAGAAAAAGAAATTTTAGCTGTTGTATGGGCAGTATCTAAATTTCGACCTTATCTCTATGCAAGGAAATTTCAAATTTATACAGACGCGAGATCATTAATATTTTTATTTGGTACAAAGAATTCTACTAGCAGACTTACAAAATTCAGATTATTATTAGAAGAATATGATTTTACAATTAGTTATATTAAAGGTCAAAACAAC
This sequence comes from Altica lythri, assembly GCA_964028335.1. Taxonomy (NCBI): domain Eukaryota; kingdom Metazoa; phylum Arthropoda; class Insecta; order Coleoptera; family Chrysomelidae; genus Altica; species Altica lythri. The sequence goes on along the minus strand of OZ034804.1, from coordinate 32,192,781 downwards.
GTCACAGCAGACGCTCTCTCTAGAATCGAAATTGATTCGAATGAACTAAAAAGTTTGTCTCAAAAAACAATTGATAGTAATATGTATGTTTTAACTAGGGCACAAACCTTAAAAAATTCTAAAGGAGATAAAGAAAGTAATGACAATGAACGGATTGATCACCCTGGAATTGTTGAACTTCTTAAACCTCCTTCAGAAGGTATAGAGGTACAATTAGTTAATACAGATAAATTTAGTGAATTATTAAAATTAAATGGAATCACAATAATGAATAATATTATTTATAATTCAAAGTTACACATTATATACATTGGGGATACTCGATCAGCGTCAGCTCTCGATGCGTCGCTGAGAGATCTTCAGACGATATGTATAAAAAATAAAATAAAGGAGTTAATTATAAATAGAAATCAATCGAGCGCGCTAACACAAAAATTGTATGAATTATTAATAAATAACTCCTCAATATTAAAAGAAGCCGGTATAAAGTTATCAGTAATAAGAGAAAAAAAAGTGTAACTAATTTAGAAACAAGACAATTAATTTTAAATGATTATCACATCTTACCAACTGGTGGTCATGCAGGAATAAACCGTACCTACAATAATATAAAGAAACATTATTTTTGGCCAGGTATGTTTAAGGATATACAAAAATTTATTAATCGCTGTGATAACTGTCAAAGACATAAGTATTCAATTCCTAATAAAGAGCCAATGGTCATTACGACTACAGCCTCTTACGCCTTTGAAAAAGTACTTTTAGACCTCGTAGGCCCTCTTGCTTTAGATTCAAAAGGTAACAAATATATATTAACACTTCAATGCGACTTAACAAAATATGTTGAAGCTTTTCCTATTCCAAATAAGGAGTCAGAAACAGTTGCTAAATCATTTACAGAAAACTTTATATTAAAATACGGGATACCTATAGAAATTTTAACAGATCAAGGTACAGAATTTATGTCACAAACTTTTAAAGAAACTTGTAACATTTTAAACATAAATTGCTTAAATTCAACTGCTTATCATCACGAAACCTTGGGTGCAATCGAAAACTCGCATAAAAACTTGGGAGCCTTTTTAAGGATATATTCTTCCGGTAATCCTGATACTTGGAGTAATTGGATACCGTATTGGACATTTTCTTATAATAACATCGTACATTCAGAAACAAGTTATACTCCATTTGAGCTTGTTTTTGGAAGAACTTGTATTTTGCCCTCAAATTTAACATCTAATATAGATCCAGTGTACAATTTCGATAACTATCCAATTGAGCTTAAATATAGATTACAAAAGGCATGGGATGATTGTAAAAATAATCTAATTAATTCAAAAACAAAAAGGAAAAATAAAATTGATCTAAAAAGTAATAATATTGAATATAAAAGTGGTGAAAAAGTTTTGATAGGAAATACATCAACCAATAAAAGTGACCCAATTTATTTAGGTCCCTATGAAGTGGTCACTTCAAAAAGTCCGAATATAGTTATAAATTTAGGTACTAAAATTGTAGAAATTCATAAAAATAGAGTTAAGCGTTATTTAAGTTAACTGAAAAAAAAAATATGTATGTGTATATACAATTTTTTTTTAACGCCCCCGGGGAAGGTGTAATATAGTTTAGTTAAGTATTCTTATTCTTAACATCCTGTAGATTTAAGTTATTAATTATATAATTATATTTTACTAACCCAACCTTGCAAACTTGCAAGAATTATTGTAAATATTAAACACTCTACTAACCTAGTTTTAATTCTATTATTGTTATCATAATTTTGATTTGAATTAATAAAACTACATTAAAGTAACAAGACGTATTTTTCCGAAAGTAATCCCATTACAGCACTTTGAAAGTCCTGTCAGCTATCCAGCAGGTTTTTCTTTTTAAAAGCCGCAGCAGGTCGTTTTTACCTAATTTAATTATTCTCTTATTGTTTTCCCTGCCAGAATCGAAAAGTATGTATGGTAAATACTTTTCCGGGATTTCAAATCTCATATCTTTGGGTACAGGCGCCCAGTTCTCAGCCTTCTCAGCCTTTCTACTCCTTTCTAGAGCACGTTGAAGAGTGGTTTTCTTTGGCAAGCATACCTTAACTCCATCCGACAGATCTTGTGTAACTTGAGCCATAGCTCGCTTTGGTATCATACAAGGTTGAGCCATCAACTCTTTCATTTCCGCAATGGCCTTACCAACGAACGGCTGAAATGGTTGGATATCGTGCGTTTGATCGCTAGGATGGCGTACAATTATAGTCCCTCTTGTATGCAAGATTGACTTGCATTTTGCAGCTTGATATTGTCTACAGCGCCAATGTGTAACACCTTCACTTGTCACTCGGTGTTTCACGTATTCACGAGTCCCGTATATTAGCGTCTGACCTCCTCAAGAAGTTGATCCGAAAGAAAAGGTTTCGTTTTCCATTTCCAGGTGTTTTCGAAAAATTTTGAAATGAAATGTAAGTTCGCAAGTGTCAGAAAATACTGAATAATTTTAAAATTTTGGCCTGTATTTATATAAAAAATACAACCTTCTTTAGCTGTTTAATTGACTCTATTTATCTTTTATTCCTTTACTAAGCATCCGATTCTGTGAAAGGGCGCAGTCAATCTAATCGTTTACACTACAGATATATTTTTAAGTAATTACCCGTCCTTTTTACCTAAGTACTGCTAATCACATAATAAAAGTATGATAAATATTTTTGTGAAGAATAAAGTTGTTCAAGTGATGAATTGGGGTGTGATGAAAAGTCATAGTGATGAATTGTCGCCGTGATGAAATGTCCGTGATGAGATGTCGCGTGATGAAATGTCGTGTGGTGGAGTGTCGTGCCACCAAGGAATTGTATTTAAATATATCATATACAAAAAATGTCGACGAAAACCATCATTATTTTATAAGTGTTATTGGTTTGTAGAATGTTTAACTGATTTATGTTAAAAATTAGTTGGAAACTTACTTTTAACAAGTAATAAACAGTATTTTTAATGGTAGATAGTTCTCTAATAATATATAGCAACCTGTAGTTGACAGCAAATTAATAGTGTTACTTATCTTATATAACTAAAATAAAACTACAAAATACAAAAAAAAGGAAAAAATCAAAAAATTAAAAAAAGGGATAAATATGAAATCATTGATTGTTAGGCGAAATGAAGGTCTTATGCATATTTGTCGTAGAAATGTGACGCTTATTCATAAATATTAAAATTTGGATTTATGGGAACCCACATTCCTGAATTAAGCACAAGCACTTGTTCTAATTAGAAACAATCCATTTGTACTAAAAAAATAAAAGATATCTCGGACCAAAATAAATACGTTTTAAGCAAACAAGAAATAACGTTAATGTGTATTCTTGAAATAGAAATGAAAGTGTTAGGTTTTAGTTGTTTTCATTCTTCCACAAAAAAATGATATAAAATACCCAGAGTCATTATAAATATGTTTTCATAAAAAATAAATAATGATCATTTACCTGTAATTCGGCTTAAATTTCCCAGATCTGCTCCTGCGAAAGCTGCTATATGAGCTCCCAAGCTAAAACCAATGATGTGAGTCTTTTTTAATGACAGTCCATTTTTCTCAACGAGACCTCTCAATAAAAGTGATAACTGTTTGCCAACTAGTCTTGTGTTAGCAGAAGCTTTAACGTAATTTGGTAAAGCGGCACCATTACTCCAGTCTACACAGATTATATTAACTTCTTCCTGAAATAAAAATAATTAGTTAATTGAAAAAATGCATACTTAAAAATAGTTATCTATTGTTTCAGCAGTTATAGATGAGTTGCTAAAAAAGATTAACTTGTGATCTTTTCCTTAATAAGAAAAAGAAATAGTCGAGACAATAAATCACTAAAATCAGCATTACCTCCGAAATTTATACGGCAAGATGGATTTTAATGAATCTTTTTGTATTCGATTCATGGGAGCGTCTGGAAACTATGCGACATTGTAACATTGACATTTAAAGTGATCCCCGGTGAACCTACTGTCTAGGACACCTACTGTTTACATCGTCTCTCAGAGTTTTCAGTAATATCGCTATACAATTAGGCACAATTCCAAACTTGAAGGTTTTTGAGCTTGCTGAAAATAAATATGACATTAAAAGTGATCTACGGAGTATCTGGTGCCCAGAATACTTACTATTTACCTTGTTTCCAGGACTTTTTGGTAATACAATTAGTCAAAACTCATAATTCGAGAGTGTTTGCACTAAATTAAAAAAATAAATATTATGTCAATGAAACTCTATGTCTAGGAGATGACGTAATGATTGCTGTGCTGAGCACTTAATACTCCGTTAATCGCTTTCAATATTATATACGTTCTCAGCGAGCCCAAAAACCCCCTGGCATTAAGTTTTGACTAATTGATTAATGAATTTACTAAAAACTCTTGGAGACGAGGTAAATAGTAGTTACTCTGTTCACCAAGTAATCCGGAGATTACTTTTAATGTCATATTTGTTTCTGTCGAGCCCAAAACAATCGGGTATTGAGTTTTGTCTAATTATTTAACAATATTATCCTGAAAACCAGGTCCTACAGCGATAACTTCCAATGTCATATTCGTATACAAAAATACAGTTTTCCAATATTACGGTATCTCATAAGAGTCATAAAGTTTCCTGATGCTCTCACGAATTAAATCCAAAAATGAATCTTTAAAACCCGTCCTGCCGTTTATATTTGGAGATTCAGTACTTCCACGACACGACTAAATGGGGTGAGTTAAATTGCTACTTCAATATAAATGCTTACTGAACTTAATAAGGAGCGAAAAATATTGCCTGCATTGTGTATTGGGCATATATTTCGTAATATTTAACATATCGAGAAAGTTATAAATTATTCTATATAATTGCATAAGAAGGCTAGAAGATCTATGGGTTAAAACGGTATTCTTCTTCATTCTTTCTATTGATTACCGTTTCCTTCCATATTTCATAATCTTAACGTACCAAGGTTTTTCTCCTGCTTTCATCTGCTTCTTGGTCTTTTTTTTGTTTTCTTTGCCCGCACTAGGTGATCCGGTACTATTTTGAAACCCTTATATTTCTCTCCAGATGTCTCAACCACCTATCAAGACATATTACGCCTATTATATTGGGCGAATGCTTTAAATTCCCTATTTTTTCTTGTTCTATTGTTTTCTTCATATACATATAATTTTCAGAAAATTTTTCTTTCCCTTAATTCTAATATATTAAGTTTTTTACCCTTAAGGTCCATATTTTGCTTTCATATTTCATTGTTTTTTAAGATTTTATTAAGTGTGTGTTTTGAACAAACTGGTTTCATACGGACTCTCGCCAAACCTTTGCAGATCGATCTCCAAGTGGCCGTAGATGGACATTCTCCCAACCTCTACAAGATCAACGCTGGAGGTCCGCAAGGATCGGCTCTAGCTCCTACTCTAGCCACTAATAACCTGATACACGGGTTTGCAGATGATGGCAACCCACACTGTAGCAAAGCGCACAACCGTCCCATATCCCTAGATATTCTAAGATCCACAACGGCTTCTCTCAATCAAGATTTGAGAATTGTAGACGAGTGGGTAAAAAAGAATCTTGTTAATTACAACGCTTCTAAGACAAAGACATGTTGCATATCGAAAAAAAGGCAAACATACGACTCATCTATCACAATGAACGATCAGAGACAAGTAGCAAGCAGCATTACGCTGGTTGGTATAACGATCTCCCAGGACTTACTCTGGAACAAATATATTGCATCGATGGCAACTGCAGCAGAAAAGAAGTTATGCTTTTTTTAAAGCACTGAAATATTTCTCTCCATCCAACTTAGCTACTCTTTACAAAGCCCAAATAAGACCCAATCTTGAATACTACTAACATGTATGGGGATCGGTGGCTCCGTCAAAGCTCAGAGTTCTTGATGCAATACAGAGAAGAGCAATTCGACTAATAAATAACTGCAGTATCAGCAAAAACCCAGCCCCATTGTCCCACCGAAGTACAGTGTCTGATATTTTCTTGTTTTACCGATACTTAAAACGGATTTTGCTCAGAAGAACTCCGCTCTATAATGCCTCCACTTGCCAGACAAGCCAGTGTAACGCGACGTGCCAACTCCATGCCCCCTTATATTGTTCAGTGCCAGACATGGAGAACGGATCGATTCGATCGTTCCTTCATCCTCAGTGGCTCCAGATTATGGAACTCCTTACCTTCTCACGTCCCCCACTCGTCCTAACTTGCAGTCCTTTAATTTCAAAATTAATAAATTTTTTCTTCTGCCCCAATAGATGTACATTTGTATTTAGGTCCATACTTACGAGAACATCCTTAAATAAAAAAATTCGATAAGAGGAAGTCCATCCCTGCAACTTCTCGCTAATTTTAACCGCAAAGCTACAGTAACAGGGTATTTTGACGTTTTTGAGCTTTTTTTGGAATGTTTAATAAGCCATAACTTTTTAATGTTGATGTTCAAGACGGCATTCGACGCAGTTTTTTAAGTTCTAAAAATGTTACTTTAAGTGCAAAATCGATTAGTAAAAAAATCTGAAAAATTAAAAAAAAACAATATTTTGAAATTTTTCGACAACGATATCTCAGGAACGAATCAACTGATTTTAATTTTTAAAACGGCATTGGACGTTGTTTTTTAGGCTTGAGAGCTGGTTAGGTTATCAAATTGATCGATGTTATAGCCAAAAAGATATGCCCAAAAAACATCATTTTTATAAAAAAAAATTTTCGTTTTTTTTTTGAAATTTCTCGAAATCTACAGGTCCGAATCGGTTCAGACTTACAGGGAATCTAAGTAAGATGGAACTCTTTGGAATACTTTTTAGTTCATTTTGATCGGTCAAGCCGTTCAAAAGTTATAAGAGGTTTACATACATCCACACATACATACAGACATACAGACCCTCGTAAAAATAGTCAGGGAGGTTCCAAAGACCTTAAAACGTTGAGATCCAAAGAAAACTCGATTTTAGAAAAACGGGGTAAAACCAATAGCTCCCCGATTTAAAAAAAAAAATTAATTTTAATTGGAAAACATTGGAAGACCCAAATCTAAAATGTTTACCAGATCATTCAATTCGAATAAAAACAAAGTAAATAAAAAGTTTAAAAACTATCAAATACTGTCAGTGTTATATCATTTAATTAGAAAAATAAATATAAGTACAGCATAAGGTTCATATGCCCGTCATTTTGCTTATGGTTGGGAGTTAACATAGTGAGTCGAATTTAGGCATTATGCGTCCGTAGTGTGATCAATTAAACAAATGTATATATGTATATAAACTTACAACAGCCATTAAAGCGCTTCTAATTTCGTAGACCCATATATAACTGCAATCACTTCCGAAACCGTGAATGAGAACCTTGGTGGGCAAACTTCCGTTAAAACCATCTTTAGCCCATTCAAAGGCTTCATCTAATTTTTCAAATGGCACTTCTGCTGGTGGAGACCCACGTTTTCTCCTTCTTCTACCTGGGTACATCAAGAATTTTGTGTTTATGTCTTCGGGCTTGTCGGGGAGGGTGTCTAAATACCCAAAGGGGCCTGAAGCTTCGAAGCATCCTAAATTTTTATAACAAACACTTGGGATATCCTCTCTTTTTAATCTGCAAAAAAGAAGGAAAATAAATTAGAAATTATACACTGTTTAATATTTGCTTGTATTTACAATTTCAACCAGAATTGTACTTTCCCACATATTATTGTTTATTAAATAACGGTATAAATATTTTGAACAGAAGAGATCTTAAAACAGACTAATTGCATGTATAAAAGTATAGTTCAAACACTGTAGCAATTTAAATTAAGCTTGTTTTTATCGATCCATTGTTCACAATAGATCTGCAAAGGTTGCAGTAATACAGGCTAACAGCCACTCTAAAATATCTAATCTAATCTAACGTATCCGTCTGCACCCAATTTAAACCCTTTAACTCGGCATCAATATTTTAAATTTTGCCTCCTCGTAAATCAAACACCCCGGATTCGCTGTCAAAATCAGAAAACGAACGTTACCGTTCTTGCTGAAATATAAAACCTCTGTTTCAAAGAGATTCTAAAATTTTTGGGACTTCTATAAGATTACCTATAGATCACTTTCTTTAACATACCGACTTTGTGTACACGGAGTAAAATGAAATTTATGATTAAATTACAGGCTGAAATGGTGCTTCAGTACGAGATGAAAAAGATGGTGATATAAATATAAGTTTTTATTTGCTTGATTTTCTAATCGATATCAAATTAAAAATACTTGCATTATATTATTGAAGCTAATATTAAAACTAGTTATTACAAAAGCTCTAACTAAATGTTTGGATGCTACAAAAAAAATAAACAAGCTTTACTTAGTTTTAAGAGAGATTATATTTAATTTAAGGTATTAGGTATAATAACCAAATGAACTTATAGTTTTCTTATATAAAATATCTTCCAGTTAATTCGCTGATACTTTGCAGAAAAGTAGTATTTGGTATGCTGATTAAATAATTTAATGAGAACAGCCATCTTTTTTCAAACCAAGAAACCTTCTCCCATGCCCTCAAAATACACTTTCAGGTACCTATATTAATGCACAAGAGATCAAGAAATCATTATCGAACTAAAAAACAAAATAAACATACGCGGAATATCTGTAACTAAAAGAAAGGGATAAGGAACATTGAAAGTAAACGAATTTATCCTCATATATAGCGGAAAACCAAAGCAGGATAGAGCACACTCGGGAGTTGGCATACTACTACATGAGAGATATACCGACTTGATCGAACATATAGAGTATGTAAATCTTAAAAGTATCTCTGAAGCTCGATAACACAACAACTCAATTGATTATCACATACGCCCCAGATACGTCTAAACCAGTACAAGAAGCAGAGTTATTCTATCATGATCTGCAAGACACTTTAGACACCATAAGCAACGAAAACAGAATAATATTATTCGGCGATCGCAATGCTCGAATTGGAAACGATGTGGTACATGGAATTAAACAAAAATATAACGAAGCGACCTGCAATGAAAATGGTCACCTATTAATCGACTTTTGTGCAAGGAACGAGATGCAGATTAATAATACATTCTTCTTACATAAGGATCAATATAAATACACTTTCAACAACAGCAGGGGCCAAAAACCCATCATAGATTTTATAATAACCAACAGGAAAATTTCACCACAACAGGTTCTAGACGTTAAAGTTTTAAATTCCGCTAACATAGGGACAGACCATGGCCTCGTGTTATGTAATCTACTAAACACGAGACCTAAGAAATAAAAAAAAAACACCACAGTACCTATGTCAAAAAATATAACATAAAACCATTGACGACAGAAAGCACAAAATGACATATCGACGGAACACGGAGTACCAACCTGTTGGAAAGAAATTAGAAAATGTATTGAAAAACCAGCAGAGGAATCAATAGGGAAAATAAAAGTTAACATAAACTCAACAAAATACACAAAGCCATGGTTTTGCCGAGAAGTAAAAGAACTAGCAGAAACAAAAAAACAGACCTAACTACAAAACAAAAGTAATCCGAGCAATGAACAACACACAAAATACATACGAATAAGAAACGAAGTAAACTCTAAAATAAAGACCATTAAAAGAGAATATTGGTGTAAATTCACCAGCAACATGGGTAACGACATATACGGAGCGCAGAGAAAGGAAGATGCTTAAAAACCGAAAGCAACCTGTGAACGAGTACATCCAAACAAAAGGGGTGTCATTACAACAGTGGGAAAAATACTTTAGAAAACTATTCGATACACAAGAAATAGAAAGACCAGAAGGCCATGAAACACCACCAAATGCAATATTTAAAAACGCAGAAATAAGGGAAAATTAACAAAATTAAAGAACAGGAAGGCACCAGGTATGGATAACATAGCAAACGAATTCTTGAAATACCGAGGAAAGGAACTTATCAACAAACTCACGATACTATAAGATAATAACCACAGGAAAAATTTCTGACGCACGGCATAACAGCATAACAATACCAATTTTTAAGAAAGGCTAAAAACACTTCTTAACACCACAATAAAACTATTCACCAGTCTTATGAAAGACAAACTACAAGCACAAATTTATAATTCTAGTGCACCAGAAAAATTGCGACTACCCTATCGTTATTACCTAATGACATTTTAAACGGAATTACTTTAGTTTGTGAATGCAACTAAAGATATGGATTTTCCAAATTTCAACTTTTACCAAACGATTAGGTAACTAACTACCTTCAGCTTTGTCTGAGTATGCGATGAATAATATCACTACAAGTACGAGTTAACGTGGTGTGATATTTTAATAATTTTTTAAAAATAGAGGTTTTCAAAAGTGTACTGAATATTAGTTTATGGGTAGAACAAGTGGTTTTATGTATAAGAAGGTTGTAGTGCTTTTATATTGACTGTTGGTGCTGTTCATAATATAGAAATTGAAACACAATCACAGTTAAACATAACGCAGTATTAAAAAGCAAGGCCATTGAGAATGTAAACGAAAGACCTGCAATGGCTATTTGAAGTATCCACGGTAATAAACTATATTAATCCTTAAAATTTAAAAATCATAAGAAAATATGAGAAAAAATATATACAGAGTTCGCCGCAAAATGTTATAACCCCTTTTAAGTTTTTAATAATTTTTAGTAACGTTTTTAATTTTTTTAAAAACAATCACCACAAGATCACAAGACTAGTCTCAGCTCTTCCGGCACATACAGAAGACTGGAGACTAGATCTCAAGTACAGGAATTTGCATGTCCACTTGTGACAAGCTCAGTCTCGGAGACTTGTCACAACTTGTCTCTGAGACTTCCCTCAGACCCGTATACATTTGTGAGTGCAGTCTCGAGACTGATCTCGAGACTATTTTGTCTCAAGTGGACACGTACCTTTACCTCTAACTTTTATATTGATTCAACAAAACAAAATTAATAATTTCAAGTAAACGGAGCTTTAAATGAATCATTTATATTCAGTGTTTTATCAGATAAAAATAAAATAAACCATCATAGCAATTGAATTCAAAAAAAAAATTCAGAAGTTGGTGGTTAATTGTTTTGGGATTAAAGTAATCTTCATAATTTATTTTTTTGAATACTTTAATTGTGATTTATTTTTAAAAAATGTAAAGCAATATTCCAAAATCGGAGAGAACACGTCTGCTACTGTCGTTTTTTATACGTACAGATTTATTTTGCATAAAATTTGGTTAGTTATTTAAAAAAAAAAATTTTGAAAATATCACAGTTATTTATATAGTTTTCTTTCAGGGAACTACGTATGTGCGATAAACCCTGGGACAACACTTAAAAAAAATCATGATTACCTCCCTCATGAGACTTCGTTTATTCAATTATATTTATGTCGAGTCGGACAACTTTTCTATTACGGATAATTTTCGGGTGGAGGGCGGTTTCTGTGGATTTCAGTGAAAAGTTGTCTATTTGATGTACATATTTAAAAAATTTATAAGCTCCATGATTTTTTTCTGACAATCAGAAATTTTTTTTATACAAAAAACGAAAATCATTTTGTCGGGCGGTGGTATTTTTGCGCTTCCGACACCCCAAACATGACAAAGTTATGGAGTCATAAAATTTACACCCTCGCGGCTAATTTTTGTAGGTTTGTTTGATAAAAATCTTTACAATTAACTGGTAATATTGTCCGACAAATTTTTAAGGGCACTCCAGCTGTCGGACTCTCCAAATTTGATGAATTCATACGACCTCTATATTTATTACCTCTCCCAAAATGTTAATTTGATACTTTTTCTAGTGATATTTATAACATACTAGCGGACCCAGCGGACTTCGTACCGCAAATCATTTATGTCATTCTTCCATTTTTCGTTTTTTCAATTTATTTGGATTTTATCGTTATATTTTGTAGTTTATCGATAAAAATATTAGATGTCTAACAATACTTAATTTAGTAAGAATTTCTCGTTTAAATATAAGTGATATTAACTGCGCCACCTTCCGGTGGCGTCACAATACTTAGGTAAAGATTGCTCGTTTAAATATATGTGATATTAACTTCGCCACCTTACGGTGTCGTGATTAAAGTAATCGAATAAGTAGTGGTTGCTCGTTTAATGGAAGCGCCATCTGGTGGTAACTTTCATTAATAAGAATATCATATTCATATTAACCATTAAAAATACAACATCCTACTGATTTTCACGACAATCAGTTGAACAGGGTAGAAGTTGTTACTCTGCAGCGCCACCTCAAACCTTCTCCGTGGAAAGATACATATGAATACCAATTTTTATGACAATCGGTTGAACGGGGCAGAAGTTGCTACTCTGTAGCGCCACCCGGTGGTGAGTGGCATCAATGAGCATATTATGTAAACCGATTGATCAGTTATCGACCGGGGATGAACAATGATTAAATTACCAAAATGGCTATAAAAAAATAGGGGTTGGTGATAAAAAAGTAAAAATTTAGGGTTGTATGTATTTTTCAATGCCACATGATAAAAAAATAAAAACAAAAAATTTCGTCCAAAAATTAAAAAAAAAATTTAAGGGTGAACAACCCTTATTACTTAGGGGTATGAAAAATAGATGTTGGCCGATTCTCAGACCTACTCAATATGCTCACAAAATTTCATGAGAATCGGTCGAGCCGTTTCGGAGGAGTATAAGTTTTAACACCGTGACACGAGAATTTTATATATTAGATTGAACCATCTGGCTGACAAGAATATTGGGGATTTTTCAAAAAAAAAAGAGAAAATATTTTTAATGTTTTAAAAAATAAATCCAATTAATTAGAATTTTCGTCAAAATTTTTAATTAATTTGCTTAAATAATAATATGATTATGCTATTTACAATTTATAATATTAATCACCACCGTTGGATACATTTTTTTGTTAATATTTCCAGTTAAAAATTGTATAGCTTTTGAGATCGCTGTTTTTTGTATTTTGAATACGAGCACGCACACGAGTCCAAAATATAATATAGCTGTAACTGTCTCTACATATACGTGAAATGTGAAATTCATATACCCCAGTGTGCGTGTGCCAACCCAAATGAAAGGCATACGTTATGAGAATCAACCAATATGACTCGTTTTGATTAAAAATAAAAATCGATTTATAATAAAAAGATGAACAAAAAATCATAAATGTCGCAAAAAAGTTTCGACGATTCGGTGGAAAAATCACTTCCAGAGAGAGTGAAATGGATTTATTACCACATCTTGAGGTGTAGTTTTGTTTTATGCATCAAGCAGAAGGCAACGTTACTATTATGAATCGTTTTATCCGTAATTAATATACTTTATAATCTACAAAAATAATTTCACAAAGTCTCATTTTAAACTTAAGAAATATGATTCAAGAATCAATAAAATCCTTGCGATTTTCTAAATTCAAATACTTATAAACTACTCGCAAAAATAGTTTTAAAAGGTCTCATTTTGAAGATTTAGGTGTCAACTATTTAATGGATCGCTGTTACTTCAAATAGTTTTGCTAGATTTTGTTTTAGGTATATTTAATTGTAAATTTAACGTTAAACTTATCTAAATTTTAGTCGGTATCAGGCTTAGGAGGGATTTAATTTTTTCTTTGTCTAAAACAGTGAAACGTACATTTTGAAGTTCAATAAATAGTAGTTTACGTAACAAGTCCTGAAATTGGTCTTTTACTGGACGAGTGGGCAAATCGCAGGGCGAGCTGCAGGCGAGTCCTGCAAGCCTGCGAGTCAAGTAAAAGCAATATTGGGACGTATTACGTACAATATTTTTTTAAAACGGGCATTGTTGTACTATAAACTTCATATTATTCAGTTTACATTTTTATAACAAGAACTCTTTATTAACTAATTTTAACTTTTTTTTTAACAAACCTTGCTTGGGGGGGGCTGAACAATTTCATCCGGTATAATTTCATCTTCCATTAATTCACAATCAAATGCATTATTTTAAATATCCATTTTATAATAAATTTTCACGTTTTCAACTAAACGTCAAAATATGTCAAGTTATTTTATAGTTTTAAATATATACAAAACTCGGTTACCATAGAAACAATTGACCACTATATTAGACTAACTATTTTATTTTATTGTTTTTCATTGAAGATAGGCCGAAAAGTAAATAAAAATGTGTCCGGTAAAAGCTTTTACCGGACTCATTTTTATTTTCTGTCCTTGTCCGACAAAATGAGATTTTCTGACCTAAACATAAACCGGAAAGTATTAATTTCTGGCTGGTTTAAAAAAAATACAATTTTTGTAAAGAACGCTAACCATTCTACATAATTTGGATCTAATAATAATTTGTAGATTCTACTAATAATGAAAATAATTCGGAGTCTTACTTAAATTCAGAAACAGATAAAAATGATGATTATTTGGAGTCAGAAAGTGAACCTGAAGAATCAGTTTAAGAATAATTATTATTTTTCATTATATTTTGAAACAAAATATTGTAAAAATTTCATTCTTTTTGTCGGACAACTACTTTTACCCAATAGTTTTTGTCGGACAATAACATTTTTTATTAAGATATGTCTAACATAATATTATCATTTTTTGCCCGACAAGAGCTGGTAAATATAGAGATCGCATGAAATCGTCGACTTTGGAACGTCCGACTGCTGGAGTGCCCTTAAAAATTTGTCGGACAATATTACCAGTTAATTGTAAGTATTTTTGTCAAACAATCCTACAAAAAACAGCTGTGATTATGATTCCATAACTTTGCCATGTTTGGGGTGTCAGACGCACAAAAATACCCCCTTTAATTGTCCGACAAAATGATTTTCGTTTTTTGCGTAAAAAAATCTTCCGAATGTCAGAAAATATTCATGACGTTATATATTTTTTGAATATATCAAATAGACGACTTTTCACTGAACTCCACAGAAAATGTCCCCACCCGAAAACTATCCGTAATCCGACATGGATAATTGAATAAACCTTATGAGGGAGGTTATCATGATTTTTTTAAGTGTGGTCCCAAGATCTATTACGCTGAAAACATCAAAGTGCTATGTATTGTAAAAAAAAAAAAATTAATTATTTATTTCTTTTGTAAAACTGACGATACTTGTATCTTCTTTCATTTTTTGGTTAAAATTTTAACAAGACAATTATTACCTATTTATTGCTTTTTTCTGTTCTTGTTCCCTTTTCCACTCGTTAACAGATTTCACCACAGCTTGATAAATTTGAGCATCATGCACTTCATCCAGTGCTTCCACTGATGGAGGAACCCAAGGAAACGCCGAACCTGCAAAGAAAAAAATATTAAATTAAACTTAAATAAAATATTTTTCTATCTGCGAATATAGTCTAAAATTATACCTTCAAGATATAATACAAGTTAATGCTCTCAAGGCGGTAAAAACATTTCATGAGTGATATATGGAATATTGAAAAAAATAATCGGTAAGAATAGAATCTGTAAGGCATAATCAAATACATAAATAAATTTTATAATTATTTACTGATACAAAAGAATGTAAGGATATTATTATTTATATCACATAAGTTTTAATATAAGCATTAAACTTTCAGATTAATTACTTTCAAATCACTTTTCTTTATTTCAAAAACAAAATTTACAATTAATATATAAATACTAAATTGGTAAATAAAGTATCTTACAAAATCGTACAGTACGTACAGTATCGTACCTCCTTATGGTGTAAAAGCAAACTTTAATATTATAAACGTCTAGACTATTGAGCCGATATTGTTTAAAATTTGTAGAATATTTATATACTTTATACTTTTAGGGTACAGTTACAAGTGTAAAAATAAAAAACAGTGCTTTTAAATTTTGTTTAAAATTGTAAAAATTCTTATTTACACCTTTGTAATTTCTCATAACCAAGTTTTTATTTTCTGCTAAGTACTAAAGAAAATAACGAATGTAACAAATTTTTATAGTAGATGTGTGTTAAACTTCGCTAGTAGTATAGCAATGTCCCGATTTCATTGTAAACAACTTCGCTGATTTTTTTAACAAATCAAATACCACATTAATACCCTTACGCAACCTGTCTAATCTTAACTATAAATATTGCTCACTTCCGTAACAAGGAAATGATGCCATAAAAAAATTGAAGCCCAACATTACAGTCCTGCATTTTTGGTAAAAGACTGTGCTTCTGTACTTGCATTGCCTGAAATCATCATCTTTTTCTTGAAAATCCTTAAAAGTTTGTCCGATTTATACAAAGGATGACAGAAATAGAAAATTACCGACCGATCTCCATATTATGCAATTTTGCAAATGTGTTTGAAATACTTTTAGAAAGTACCGTTTATTAGCATGTTAACATTGTTAACGAATTTATATATTTTCAACAACATGGTTTTATCAAAGAACGTTCAACAACTTCTAATCTTCTAACTGTAACTCAATGTATAGCGAAAAATGTTGCGTCACAATACTTAAGTAAGGATTGCTCGTTTAAATATATGTGATATTAACTGCGCCACCTTAAGGTGGCGTGATATAAGGTAATCAAATAAGTAGTGGTTGCTCGTTTAATGGAGGCGCCATCTGGTAGTAACTTCCATTAATACGAATATCACATTCATCTTACCCATTAAAAATACATCATCATACTGATTTTTATGAAAATCGGTTGAACGGGGCGGAAGTCGATACTTTACAGCGCCGCCTGGTAGCGAGTTACATCAATGGGCATAGCATATTGAAACACGTATGGGGGCTTTTTACACAATTTATTTACAAAATTGTTAAGATACACTGAACTCTGCTGGATAACGTCTAACTACTTGACAATACCATGAACTCTTCTGAACACTTGACTCGAACTGACGTTAACTGTCCGTGCATTCCCTTATATACAACATTATTTAATCTAGTTAGTGTGTTTAGAAGTTTCTAGAATTTTCTAGAAACATTATTTAAAATGGTCAGTTGATTTTTTTACAAACTTCTAAAAATCAACTGTCAACAACAATCTTTCAAATTAAGGTCCCTTCCGTTACGGTTATCCCGTTACACTGCCCCCTCCTTAGATTCATTCCTCCTGGAATGTTATTTCCTACATCGGAATCCCGCACATTCCCTGAGCCAGCCAAACGATCTTCTTGGAGTTACTGCGCATCTCCACTGTGGTTTCCCTGGTAAGGCGCCAAACGATCGTGATGGACCACGACGGGTTTCCCTCTGGAAATTTTCACGATCCGATAAATGACATCGTTAATCTTCTTCTTGATGGTGTAAGGACCTTCCCAGTTCTTTTGTAATTTGGGACAAATACCTCGACGCCGTCGGGGGTTATAGAGCCAGACTAAATCTCCAACTTGGTAACTCTTTTCCATTGTCCGTGTGTCATAGTACCTCTTCATCCGATCACTAGATAATTGTAGTTTTCCACGCACCAGGTTGTGTATATTCTCCATTCGATTCTGAAGGTCGGCGACATATTGTTCACGTGCCATTTCTTCACCAGGTTTACAACCAAACACCAAGTCACATGGTAGCCTCATTTCTCTACCGAACAGGACCTTCGCAGGCGTTTGGCCAGTTGATTCGTTGATGGCCGATCGAATTGCCATTAGAAATAGTGGAATATGTCGATCCCAATCCCTCTGACAATCTGACACCACTTTTGACAGATAGTTGGTTATAGTCCGGTTCATTCGTTCCACCATTCCATCAGACTGAGGATGCATCGCTGTGGTTCTCGTTTTGCGGATGCCTAATCTTTGGCAAACTTCTTGAAACAGCTTGCTCTCAAAATTTCTCCCTTGGTCTGAGTGTAATTCTAGTGGTACCCCAAATCGGCTTACGAATGCTTCAACCAATATATCTGCTAAAGTGGTGGCTTCCTGATTGGGAACTGCATAGGCTTCAACCCATTTAGTGAAGTAGTCCATTACAACAAAGATGTATTTGTTTCCTTCATCGGTCTGTGGAAGTGGCCCCAATACATCTACCGCGATTCTTTCAAAAGGACTTCCAACCAGGTATTGCTGCATTTCCGCCTTCGGTTTTCGGTGCGGACCGTTACTGGCAGCACAGGTAGTGCATTTACGACACCAATCTTTAACATCATTAGTGCAATTTACCCAGTAAAATCTATCTCGGATCTTTTGCAGCGTTTTCGTGATACCCAGATGTCCTCCAGAACTATCATTATGCATCTGCTTTAAAATTTCTGGTACAGCATTTCTTGGGACCACTATTTGTTTCGTTGTTTCTGTTCCCTCGGAGTTTTCTACCAGTCTTTTAACGAGCCCACCGTCCAAAATTAAAGAGTTCCATTGGGACCAGTATGCTTTTAAAGCAGGAGAGGATGAGGATATCTCTCTCCACAACGGACGACGGTCCATTCTCTTCCACTCCCGAATCTTTCTCAGAACGGGATCGTTTTCTTGTTGCTCCTCCAGCATAGAGCTCTCGTCTTCTGGCACAACCTTAACTAAGGCAAGTTTTTCCTCGTTCTGCTCCATACGGGTACAATGGGGGCAATCAGGTCGACATGGTCTTCTGGAAAGTGCATCAGCATTACGATGTCTTGTTCCAGGTCTGTGCTCGATTTCAACATCATATTCCTGCAGTTTTTCGAGCCATCTTGCTATCTGTCCTTCTGGGTTCCTAAAGCCAAGTAACCACTTTAAACTAGCATGGTCTGTTCTGATCAGGAATTTTCTGCCATACAGATATTTATAAAAGTGTTCGACGGATTTTACAACTGCTAACAGTTCCCTCCGAGTTACACAGTAGTTCTTTTCAGCTTTCGATAAAGTTTTGCTGAAGTAACCAACCACTCTTTCCTTACCATCTTGTAGCTGTGACAAGACGGCTCCAATTCCCACATTGCTGGCGTCGGTGTCCAGAATGAGCTTACCATCAGGAAGTGGATAAGCAAGAACAGGTGCTGACGTAAGCTGTTTCTTCAATATTTCAAACGCCTTTTGACATTCCTGATCCCAACAGAAGGACTTATCTTGTTCTGTCAAACGTGGCAAAGGTTTGGCGATGTCTCCAAAATTCTTGACATATCGTCGGTAATAGGAACAAAGACCCAAGAAACTGCGGAGCTGATGTTTGTCGATAGGGATCGGCCATTCCTGAACGGCTTGTATCTTAGCGGGGTCAACAGCAACGCCATCCTTGCTTACGTTATGTCCTAAATAATTGACCTGTCTCTGGAACAAGTGGCATTTCTTAACATTCAATGTTAGATTAGCGTTCTGTAATCTTTTAAAAACTTCTTCCAGGTTAGATAAATGTTCCTTAAAGGTCTTACCCATTATGATGATGTCGTCTAGATAAACTAGACAAGTTTCCCATGACAAACCCCGCAGGATGTTCTCCATTAGTCGTTCAAACGTCGCAGGAGCATTACAAAGGCCAAATGGAAGGACCGTGAATTGCCATAACCCTGATCCACTAGTAAAGGCAGTCTTTTCTTTGTCTGCAGGATTCGTTTTAACTTGCCAGTATCCGCTTTTAAGGTCCAAGGTAGAAAACAGAGTAGAACCCGCCAAAGCGTCGAGGGCATCATCAATCCTTGGCAGAGGATAACTGTCCTTCTTAGTGACATCATTTAGCTTTCGATAGTCGACACAAAACCGCATTGATCCGTCTTTCTTTCTCACTAATACCACAGGAGAAGCCCACGGACTACTGGATGGTTCGACTATGCCATTTTGAATCATTTCTTTAAGGGCTCTGTCTGCTTCTTCCTTTTTAACTTGAGGCATCCTTCGGGGTACCTGTCGAATCGGACGTGCATCACCAGTGTCAATTCTATGTTGTACAACATCAGTTCTTCCCAGTTTACTTTTAGAACCAAATACAGGTTTATAACGGTAAAGTAGATCTCTTACCTGTTTCTTTTCTAATTTTGACAAAGAGGGGTCTAATTTTGTCATTAATTGTTCAATTTCGTTGGTCTCATCTGTTTCCGTAACATTTATCTTGTGAATTATAGCCATTACTGGTTCTAAACTTCCCATTTCCGTGTCCTTTCGGAGAAGAACTGGATGATCGTTCAAGTTGATAACTCGGATGGGTACCTGTTTGGCGGATCTAACAAGAGTCTTACCCACAAGGAGTCCTTTTCCCAATTCATTGTCATGGTTCTTCGGATCTATCATGGCTGGGGCACCATCTGGCTCCAGTCCATCCAACCGCGCTGTGACGACACATTCGCAGCTTGCCGGAAGTTCGATATCATCGATTAGCTTAATCGAGGCATTGTCAACTTGTTTTCGGTGCAGGAATATTTCTTCATTACCAGTACGAAGGATACGTTGGCGAAGATCCAAATGAAAACCACAGTGGAGCATAACATCCATGCCCAGAACAACATCTTCATCAACGTCAGCCACCAGCACTGAGTGAACAAGAGAGGTTGAACCAAACTGTAGCGTCACCTGTATCTCACCGTAGACTCTAGCAGAATCTCCGGTAGCGGTACGCAGTCTCCAACTGGTAGGCAACATCTTATTTCGCATAATGATGGTTGGTCGGACGATAGTTTTTGTAGCTCCAGTGTCTACCAGCATGCTAAAGTTCTTTCCATCAATGAGGCCATCCACATATAAGCTGTCCACGTGATGTCGCAGAGTTGCCAATTTAATGGCGTGAGGGGCTTCTGGAATGTTTGGGGTCGATTTCGCCCTCCAGGAGTCGACCCGTTCTAGTTTTCCTGCTGCTGGGGTACTTCAGCAGGAGATTTTTCTGTTTGGGGGCAAGTATTTCTTATATGGCCTAGTTCTCCGCAGTTCCAGCATCTCACTGGGCGCCTTCTTTTTGGAGATAACTTCATTAACCTCTCTACTACCGCTTCAACGTCGCTAACGGAATGAACAGCATGGTCGTAGTTACCGGTGACTTCCCTTAGTCGAGCAACTCCACGTGAGGCATCCGTCGCCGCCTCAAACTCCAGGGCAATGGTCAAGGCGTCCACAAGAGTCTTCGGCCGCGCCAACCGTACAGCGCGCTGCAACTCGACGTCTCGAAGACCATCGGTGAAGGTTTGGACTGCTAGGCACTCCAGGAAATCCTCCGCTGCATTTGAATACGCAAGTCGTACCATTCTTGCTACATCCGCCTCAAATTCCTGGATAGTTTCTCCATTTTTCTGTTTTCGACTCTTTAACTGCATTCGGTACACCGGTTGTAGATGAGTTTGACCATAACGCATCTCTAGACGATTCACCAATAACTCGAAGTTGTCAGCTTCTTCCGGTGTCAATGATTGCAAGACGTCTAAAGCTTCGCCTCGCAGAGCTACGGTTAGGGACAATGCCTTCTCCTGGGATGACCATCCATTAGCTCTGGCCGCTGCGTCGAATTGTTTCAGGTAATTTGGCCAGGAAGTCTTCCCGTCAAAGGTCGGGGGTTTCATCGTCGTTCGTACATGGGTCGTCTCCTCGCTTCTTTGTCGTTCGACGTCTGCGTGGCAGGTTTCCATCCTTCCTGCATCTCCGTCGCCGTGATGGATGGTTTGGTTTTGTAGACAAGCTTCCAGTTCTCGTTTAAGTTTTTCTATCTCGGATTGCATTTGCTGGTTGATCTCGTCTCTGAAGTTGGCAGCTTGCCGATTCATGTTGTCCACTTGCTGATTCAAGTTGGCCACTTGCTGGTTTTGCTCATCTCGCAAGTTGTACATTTCGGAGCGCAAATGCGATATTTGCTGGGAGAAGGAACTGGATAACTCTTCTGGTAGGGTAGACATCCGTTGTGATAGCTGGGACATATCTTCGCGCTGGCTTCTCATCTGACTGGATAGCTCCTCTTGCTGGCTCGTCATTCGTCCTGATAGCTCCTCTTTCAGCTGGGACATATCTTCGCGCTGGCTCTTCATCTGACTAGATAGCTCCTCATGTTGGTTCGTCATTCGTCCTGATAGCTCCTCTTTCAGCTGGGACATATCTTCGCGCTGGCTCTTCATCTGACTGGATAGCTCCTCTTGCTGGCTCTTCATCTGACTGGATAGCTCCTCTTGTTGGGTCGTCATTCGTTGTGACAGCTGGGACATATCTTCGCGCTGGCTGCTTATCTGACTGGACAACTGGGAAAGTTGTTGAGATTGTTCTTCTTGTTGGCTCGTCATTCGTCCTGATAGCTCCTCTTTCAGCTGGGACATATCTTCGCGCTGGCTCTTCATCTGACTGGATAGCTCCTCATGTTGCCGGGAAAGTTGTTGAGTTAGTTCAGAATTTGCTTTTTGAACTGGGTCTTCGAACTCCATGGCGTCAGGGTCCAAATTATTATTTACGTAGTATTCACGGAGTCTTCTCAACAATACGGATTTGCTCCCAGTAGTTTTCAACTCTAATTCATCGAGCTCTCTTCTGAGCTCAGCTACCAATAGTTCATTTATCTTTTTTCCAGGCATTCTTGTATCTTCACCCCACACCTGACACCAATTTGAAACACGTATGGGGGCTTTTTACACAATTTATTTACAAAATTGTTAAGATACACTGAACTCTGCTGGATAACGTCTAACTACTTGACAATACCATGAACTCTTCTGAACACTTGACTCGAACTGACGTTAACTGTCCGTGCATCCCCTTATATACAACATTATTTAATCTAGTTAGTGTGTTTAGAAGTTTCTAGAATTTTCTAGAAACATTATTTAAAATGGTCAGTTGATTTTTTTACAAACTTCTAAAAATCAACTGTCAACAACAATCTTTCAAATTAAGGTCCCTTCCGTTACGGTTATCCCGTTACAATATAAAGCTTCTCCCTGGAAAAATACATGTACATACCAATTTTAATAATGATCGGTCAAATAGTTTCTGAGTCATCGATTTCATACATACAAACATCCTTTTTTATATATATGGATAAATAAGGATTGCTCGTTTAAATATATGTGATATTAACTGAGCCACCTTACGGTGGCGTGATATAAAGTAATCAAATAAGTAGTGGTTGCTCGTTTAATGAAAGCGCCATCTGGTGGTAACTTCCATTAATACGAATATCACATTCATATTAACCATTAAAAATACAGCATCCTACTGATTTTCATGACAATCGGTTGAACAGGGCAGAAGTTGTTACTCTGCAGCGCCACCTGGTGGCGATTGGCATCAATAAGCATATCATACAAACCTTCTCCGTAGAAAAATACATAGGCATACCAATTTTCATGACAATAGGTTAAACGGTGCAGAAGTTGCTACTTTGCAGCGCCACCTGGTGGCGAGTGGCTTCAATGAACATATCATATAAACCTTCTCCGTGGAAAAATACATATATATATATATATATATATATATATATATATATATATATATATATATATATATATATATATATACCATTTTTCATAATAATCGGTCTAGTAGTTTTTGAGTTCATTGATTTCAAACATAAAAACACATCCTTTTTTTTCATTTCCTTTTATTACTTTATTTTTCCTTTAACTAAAAGCGAAAGTAATTATAAATTTGTTATAAATCATAAATTTAATGACTGATAATTTCGATATTGAAAATTTAAATAATTTAATTGAAAATAACCTTAGTTTTAGAGAAAATTTAGAATATAACACTGATAATAGTAGTGATAGTAGTAGTAATAATTCAGATAGCGACAATTTAGATATGGCTACCCCAACAGTAAATTACCAATTATTATTTATATATATAGATATAATGTAAACGCTTGTCATTGAACCTCAACAGGCTTCTAAAATGGTGCAATATCAATAATTTATGTCTAAATTCAACCAAATGCAAAGTTATATCTTTCACTATAACATCGACTCGCATTAAGTACAACATTATCGATGATTCTCTTCTAGAAAGGCCTGCGAATTTTAAAGATCTTAGTGTTGTTTTTGACCCTTTCCTCTCATTTAATGACCATATTGACTTTGTTCTAAAGGCTGCATCTCGGACCTACAGTTTTGTTATTCGTTGTAGTCGTGATTTCAGAAGTATCGAAACATTGAAAAAATTGTATGCATGTTTTACATTCTGTATAATTTAATTTCTATGTATATTTGTCATTTGATTCTGTTTTGTATAATAGGGCTAGTCATATAGAGCAGTGTAGGTAAGTACGACAAATAAATACATAAATTAAATAGTGTATGCAAAATGCATATTTTTCATATTATGACCTATTTAAGAGAATGTTAAATATTGTTAAATACTCAAAAACACAAATAAAAATTTACATTTTAGATTTGTTTCTAAGGTTTTGCTTTTAAATTTTAATCGTTTATAGGTAAATAATTACCTAATTGTACAAATAGGTAGGCGAATACGTTTACAATTAGGTACCGTCCTACCGTGAAGTTAAAAACGTGCTTACCTAATGGACTTAAATAGGATGTGCACTCTATAAGAAGTTAGTTTCCAAAAGATGATTTTATTAGCAATTTTAAATTTATTTGTTTTTGAAGAAAGCTATATAACGAAAATCTTGCAGCTGTTAACTTGTCACGACAACCTGTCCTAACCTGTTGAGGAAAATGGGTTTATTTCATAGAAGCCTTCTGACAAATAGGCACCAGTCGTGCTAGAGCCTAATTAGGCCTCTTATACTACAGCCGTTGGTTCATTTCATCTATTCCAGTATTCCTGTAGTTGTTATTATACGTCAAAGAGATGAATGCCATATGTTTGTTGAGTATTTCTAAAATCTTCAAAAATTTATCTTCTTTAATCCAGTATCTCGCCATGACACAGACATTTTAACTATTTCACGTTCCCTTATCTGCAGGTAAGGTGTGAATTAAAAAGCCCCATGTCCTTTGACCGGTATATGGGCCGAATAGAATACTGTATTGACTCTTAGCTGATTCCTGCTTGTTTTGCGCAGTGTTTTCAGTAAATTCCTGCTTTTCAAATCTTCACAGTGTTGGACCTGTCTGTGTGTCAGGTGTAACCCTAAAGCTTTGGATTATTGCTTGTATTTTGACATTCCTTACGTTGAAGTACATCTACCTAAAATGTTTTATAAGACAGATTTTTTGAGGGGTTTATTTCCAATTTTCTGCTTTATTTTGTAGGTAGTGTTCTGAATTGGCTTGAACATGTAGTGTAATTTTTATAATTATTTATTTTTATTAATACTGTTAAATGCTGTTTTAAAAAGCTTTTTTATGCACATATTTATTTCAGAGTTTGTCATTAATTCACAAAGTTTAAAAAAATTCCCACATATCCAATGCACCAAATCGCATTACAACCTGAATTAAAGTTTTAAAAATCGACAATTTACTGCTTTATTTCCTTTACTAAGACGTGTATACCTAGCTTTCGTCTTAAGAGAAAACGCTTATTGTGGCATAAATCATCTTATTGATAGCTCTGGCATACAGTAGAAAGCCAAACTTGGGTTTACCAAGCGGTTATGATTATCCTCTGTCCGGTTGACATATTACTTTCTAAATTGGTTATATTACTTTGTTTATTTTATTGGCAGTGGTTAAACGTTAGCCATTTTCAATGCCCATAGCCTAGTCATTTTAGGATTTCGTAAAATGGAATATACTTATGTTTTGTCACTATCCGAAAAATAATTCGATATCTATCATTATTTAACAATTACTGAATTCTTGACCTATTCATTTGTTTTTTGTTATGGTTCACCTAAAAAAAACACAAATTTTCTTACCAACAATTGTTTCTGTCGGATTCTATAAATATCTGGGAATTCTATGATTAGAATTGTCTTTCTAATTTGCTGGGTGCAGCGATGGCAATCGGTTAATAATCTTTAGGAGTTGCGACATATCCATTTTTTGCAAACCACAGCAGCATGAAAAGTGCTTCGCCTGGTTTTAAAATGCTGACGGATCCATATCGATATTTTTTTATTTTGTTTGGCCAAATTTGAAATAGTAAGAAATGATATCTCGGTAACAGTCCCTTTACAGTACAATGTTTGAAAAAATGATATTTGAATTTCTGCTTCTTTACGATTTTAGTTAGATCTGATGTTTTTCTTTATATTTTTCTTACAATATCATCCTACTGAGCTTCTATATTGTTATGAGAATTCTTATTGGAGTTTCTTGCTACGTTACATGTCTTCTAGTCTTTCCTTACTACTTTCCTTACATTGCACTGCGCTGGTTGTTTAATCACCTTGTTATTCTACTGAGAGCAGTAACGTAAACAAATGCAAGATAAAATAAACAAAAGAAAACGATCATAATATGTATTAACAAAATAGAGAACAATAACAATAAATAATAATTAACTAAACTAATTTATACTAATTTTACCAACCAAAATGCATGGTGACAGGTCACATTTACACACGAAAAGATGTCAAGAAAGAGTTACAACGGCCCAGACCCCAGGGGGTTAATCTTACAGAGAATTTAATCTTAGACTTGTTTCCATCTTCAACGACGCCCTTTTGTACTTAATTTGACGTTGTACTTGAAAATAAAAATTAAACTTTAAAGCTCGCCTCGTCAATATCCAACGTACTGGCTTTGAAGTACCAGAATGTTGTACAAAACAGTATAATAAAATATAAAACTAATATATCAATATTTAGGGCATAGCTGATACTATTTTTATTAAACGGAGGCAGTAAACGAGTATCAAATGGACTTAATCGATGTTAGACGTCTCTTACTTAAACTATTCATCTAGCAGAAGAGGTTTTCGACAACCAGTACAAAGTAATATTTTACAGATTATCCGGTCTAGACAAGATTTCAGATTGCCATCTGTGTCATATATCACTACAAACAATAAATGCTTGAATTGTCTTTAAATAGTATCTTCATTAGGTAACTCAAAGTTGATTTATGGATATAACGCATGTTAAACTAGTATTGCTAACTTTTCAAATGTGTATTAGCCAAATATGGATAAATTAATAAATTATTCTACTAAAAACGGAGACAGTTAGCTTGGGAGTTGCCTATCGTATTATATCCAAATAATATATAATTAATAACTTCTATATTTTAGATTATAGGCATAAAAATAAATGTAATATAATTTCAGATAGAAAAAAAAACTGACTAGTCCACCTATAAAATTGTCATATTAACGATAATTGACAGATAAAAACTTTAGCTTGTACAAAGTGCTAAGAATACACAAAAATTAAGAATCTATGGTCTATTCATGAAACGCGTAGTATTTAACGGACTTAGACTTTTTCATTCAACGGGAATAGACGTCTGTAAAGCTAGAAAGGTCAAGTCGGCAGAATCACTCGTATTATATCTCAAAACTTAGTGCTCATTTATTGCTTATTTAGTGCTGATAACAGATATTTGGTGCTGTGATAGGGGGACTAAAAATGAGAACACTGCTAACTTTTCATTAAGCTAGCAGTGTATCATTCGTGACCGCGCTAAAACGGAAACTAATGGAATTAAAAGACGTCACCATTTAGTGCTCAATTAGATTTTTGAAAAATAATTTATTTTTTATTTTTTTTTTCAAATCAACTACTGCTAGTATAACGACTCCAGCAGTCTCAAAATTATTACTTGAATTATATTAAACTCCAATGTTGTATGAAAAAAATATTATTTTCAATGATAAGAATAATATTTACTTTTGTAAAAAATGTGTTTTTAAACTAAGCTAACGAATCACCAAATTTTATTTTAAGATTTGTAATTAGAAAATATTAAGATAATTTATATTTAACGATGAGTAAAAATAATTAAGGCTGCTAGCGTAGTTATACTAGCAGGAGCTGATTTGAACAAAAATCAAAAAAAAATATTTTTCAAAAATCTTTTGCTGTATTGGCAGCACTAATTGAGCACTAAATGGATGACGTCTGTTAATTCAATTAGTTTCCGTTTTAGAGTCTACTCCCCGCTCTTGAGTCTGCTGGAGTCGTTATACTAGCAGTAGTTGCTTGGAAAAAAAAATATTGTTTAAACCTCCTTTACTACAACGACAGCACTATTTCAGTACTAAATAGTGACGTCTTTCAATTCTATCAATTTTCGTTTTAAAGTCTCTCTCTAGCTCTTAAGGCTGCTAGCGTCGTTATACCAGAAGTAGTCGATTTGAAAAAAAAAAATAAAAAAAAAATATTTTTCAAAAATCTTTTGCTGTACTGGCAGCACTAATTGAGCACTAAATGGTGACGTCTTTTAATTCCATTAGTTTTCGTTTTAGAGTCTTCTTCTAGCTCTCAAGACTGCTGGCGTCGTTATATTAGCAGTCGTTGATTTGAAAAAAAATAAAAAATAAAATATTTTTCAAAAATCTTTTGCTGTACTGGCAGCACTAATTGAGCACTAAATAGTGACGTCTTTTAATTCCATTAGTTTCCGTTTTAGCGCGGTCACGAATGGTACACTGCTAGCTTAATGAAAAGTTAGCAGTGTTCTCGTTTTTAGTCCCCCTATCACAGCACCAAATATCTGTTATTACCACTAAATTAGCACTAAATTTTGAGATATAATACGAGTGATTCTGCCGACTTGACCTTTCTAGCTTTACAGACGTCGGGAATAGGTAGATATCATTATCAGACGACACCTTTGTGTATGTAAAAAATCGACGGAACCGTTTAGATTATAAATGTCCGTTTGAAATGTGAGACGTGTAAGAAAATATGGTGGACTGAAATGTGAGACGTGTAAACAAAAATACTGCAAAAAATAACCGACCCTCCATATTCACCCAGTCTAAAATCCTCAGGGCACCACAGACATGATTAAAACGATGGATACAATAAATAAAGCTTAAACAAGATTTCTGAAACTTTTAAATCCTAGAAAAAGTAAAGCGATCAAGAAAAGGTCCGTTAACAACATCACAGTAATTAAAATGATTTAGGACAAGGGAGTCATTTAGTGTATTACGAACACCAATTCGTAAAAACTTACAAAAGGGATAAAATAACCTTGAAGATGAATAGGTTTTTTTTAACAAAAATAGAAATATGTATTCTAAAGCAAATCCCCGGCCACCGATGAAAAACACTATACATCATTGATAAGCTTCAAACGTAGATTCTGCTGAAGAAAACCACGGTCTATAATTTCTTTGGAGAAAGTATTATCTGCTCTGTTGCTCTTCTTTTCCGGTTAAAGCAAAAAATGTAATTAACATTCTTTCGAAATGCAGCAACCCATTCAGCCTACTGCAGTTTATAAAATCCTTTACTCTTAGTTCTTAGTATTAGGTATTACATTTCATAGTTTGTTTTTTGTTTTTAAACTAATGTCTATTAACGTTATTAAAACATTATTTCTAGGTACCTAAATTTTCCATTACTTCCAGTTTTTCAATATTTCTCTGTTAACAAAATCTTGCCTATACATTATTCGTCTAGCAGGTATAACAGTTACTGAGAATCAATGTAACCAAGGACAATATCGTAGAAAAAAGAGTCGTCCTAATGACTTCGTTACTTTAAATGGGCAAATATTTAAAAATTTATATGCACTACCCTAAAACACTTTCTGTATAGTCCAGAGATTCAGCCCACCTCTTTGCACCTATGAAATAGACTCACGGAGATCACTGTAATTGGCTTATACGGTAACCTTTTTAATTTTATCAAACCGAAATAAAAAAAGTCATGATCAGTTTGGAAAAATGTGTTATAAAAAGTGATTCCAAGATTTTTTTTTAATGATGATTTTTGGTATAAAATAATAGATTTAAAAATTATAATATTATTAATTAAATACAAAAAATATTATTCAAAAGATGAAAATATTTGCAAACTTAATTTACGATTGTTAGCTTTCACTAGTAAGTCTTTTCTTTTAAGTTAACAAAAACCATTATTTATAAATAAATTAACACATTATATCCGTGTAATATACAAATATTTTCGTATGCTCTAAAAATTTCGCCATTATTTACCAACAGATTTGTTTAGATAAATAAACAAATTGTCTTTGGTCAGGAGAAAGATGACACTTTCTTTTTTATGGTCATTTTAAATGAGTCCAATTAAAAAAAATTAAAGATCGAGCTGTTTCTTAAAAATAATAGTTGACTTTCATTAAATTTAATTAACAATTCAACATTAAATAAATACGTTTTAAGGTTTGCATTAAATATTATATTTAATTATAAATAGTAACTTATTATTGAAACCAAATTTTTGAAACATAAATTTGAAGTTAATTTGCAAAATCTCATTATAAGATTATCACTTGCTGTCTTAGATTTAGTGTTTGTAATTTAAATTTAATAATTATTATGAATTTTTGTAGCATTAAGGTTCTTTTACATATTTATTATATTTTTATGAAATAAGTCAATAAATTATTGTGATTTTGCTTCTAATTTATAAACACTTAAGCAGCAATAACAATTTTATTATAATATTTTTTTTTTTAAATTTACTAATTATTAACAACTAGCTGTTCCGGCGGACTTTGTACCGCATAACACTGTCGTGTCTTTTTTTAACATTTTTCATTTTTCAAATTTTTACCATTTTGCTTTTTTTTGTTTTCAATTATTTTTTTATATTAGATATTTTATATAAGATATCCACTGCACCACCGTAAGATGGCTTTATAGTACTTAATTTAGTAAGAATTTCTTGTTTAAATATATGAGATAATAACTGCGCCACCTTACGGTGGCGTCCTAGTTATTTTAAAATTGTAATATCTTCTAAGATGTTGATTGAAATTAAGTGATGTCAAACACAAATTTGTTCACAATTAAATACAATACATTTATTTGGATAAAGATTAATATCATTACGTTGATACAACTCTTAACAAATAATGCATTATTTTCGACCAAATTTGATTACCATAAAAACCGTTCCAGTTCCGGTGAGTTAATCTTAAAAGATAGACATATACTGTCGCGGACATTTTTTTAAATCATTTCAAGAGGAATAATTCTTTCATACATATATTTTTGGTATCTTGAACCGTTTTCGCAGCGCACGCAATGGAAGCCCTCAAGGATCAATAATTTTCCCCGTTTTTTTTTCACATTTTCCATTACTTCTTCGCTCCTAATAGTTGCATCGTGATGTTATATAGCCTAAAGCCTTCTTTGATAAATGGTCTATTCAACACAAAAAGAATTTTTTAATTCGAACCAGTAGTTCCTGAGATTAGCGCGTTCAAACAAACAAACAAATACACAAACAAACTCTTCAGCTTTATAATATTAGTTTAGATTATAAATATACATAATTTTTACATTGACAAATTATTTTACAGCCCTTGGGTAAACCTGTTTTGCATACCTGCACTAATTGTATTGAATTAAAGAGATTATTATTGCAAAATCATGTTGTAAACATTGCTCAATATAATTCCATTCCCTTTACCTGAAAAGTTAATCCTAAGTAGGTATAAACTCCTTCCCGACTTTTATAATCCGTTATGTTAAGTCATTCCTGCGGAGGTTGCAGGTGAATTCACGACGAAATAATCTTTATCGGTAAATTCCCGACGTAAAATTTTTCTACCTACGTTATATATAATCCTAAGGTGAACTTTCGATGATTTAATATTTTTAATTATTTTGGGTATATATTTTTCAATACATATACCTACCTGCAACTGTTAAATTTAAAGAAAAAAATTAAACTTACGTTTTTTATTCGTTTATTTATAATAACTTAATAACATAATGAACGCCACAATTTTAACTGGAGAAGCCAAGAGAGACAAAGTTCTTATATCGCGCATCATCATAAATAACAATTTGCTTTCAAATTTCATCTGCAGTTCCCATTTTGAATTACCGTATTTCTTGTATTGACAATATTGCTACGTTATTATAGTGCGATCTCAATATTTTCAATTTTAATGTCATAATGTTAGTTTTATGCTGCGCTAATATGAGCTACTCAAAATAGTACCTAATCCTGTGCAGACGAAGTCGCGGGCAACAGCCAGTATAGAATAAATACGCTAGGTATATAAACCAATATTATTTTTTCACACTATACGGTGGCATGTCACATTTACTCACGAAAAGACGTTGAGACCTGGTCTGTTTTAGAGACACCCCAAAGAGTTCTTTTACAGACAACTTTAGGCTTCGGACTCTTTGTCCGGCCTGGGAATAAAAATTAAATTATCAAGCTCGCGTCGAAAGACTATATAAAACTCAAAGGTGACTGACTGACTGACTGACTGACTGATATAGTGATCTATCAACGCAGAGCCCAAACCGCTGGACGGATGGGGCTGAAATTTAGCATGCAGGTAGATGTTATAACGTAGGCATTCGCTAAGAAAGGATTTTGATTAATTCCACCCCCAACGGGATAAAATAGGGGATGAAAGTTTGTATGATCTATCAACGCACAGCTCAAACCGCTGGACAGATGGGGCTGAAATTTGGCATGGAGGTAAATGTTATGACGTAGGCATCCGCTAAGAAAGGATTTTGATTAATTCCACCCCCAAGGACATAAAATAGGGGATGAAAGTTTGTATAAAACTTTGTCAATTTTAAACTGTTCGGGCTGAAACTTTGCATGCATATAGTTACTATGACGGAGGCATCCCCTAAGAAAGGATTTTGATTAATTCTACCCCTAAGGGGATAAAATAGGAGATGGGAGTTTTTATGAAACTCTGTCAATTTTAAGCCGATCGGGCTAAGATTTTGCATGCATATAGCTACTATAACGTAGGCATCCCCTAAAAAAAGATTATGATAAATTCCACCCCTAAGGGGATAAAATAGGGGATGAAAGTTTGTATGAAACTTTGTCAATTTTAAACCGATCAGGCTGAGATTTTGCATGCATATAGCAACTACGACGTAGGCATCCCTTAAGAAAGAATTTTGATAATTTCTACCCCTAAGGGGATAAACAAGGGAATGAAAGTTTGTATGAAACTTTGTCAATTTTTAACCGATCGGGCTGAGATTTTGCATGAATGTAGCTACTATGACGTAGGCATCCCTTAAGAAAGGATTTTGATAAATTCCGCCCACAAGGGAATGAAAGTTGGTATGAAACTGTGTCAGTTTTAAACCGATCGGGCTGAGATTTTGCATGCATATAGCTACTATGACATAGGCATCCCCTAAGAAAGGATTTTGATAAACTCCACCCCTAAGTGATAAAATAGGGATGAAAGTTTGTATGAAACTTTGTCAATTTCAAACCGATCGGGCTGAGATTTTGCATGCATATAGCATGCAAGTTTTTAAAGTTTTAAAATAATAATAGTCTAATACCACTCGCGCTTTACTGAGCGGGGTGTGTGGAGTGGTGAGACAGTAGCACGCTGCTGCTGGCCGACATGGCACTGTCGATAGACGCAGATAGTCTTGAAAATTCGAGAACAAATTTGTTTTACTACGTAGTGGTGTACTAAGAAATTACTTTTTTAAATTTCATCCCTAAGGATTTAAAATAGGGGTTGCAAATTTGTATGAAACTCGGTGGCAAAAAACTAAAGTCCACGCGGATAAAGTCGCGGGCGGCCGCTAGTAAAATATAAAACTATTAAATTATTACGTAAAATAAAACTACCCTATTATCGTATGTGACAATTTCATCAATGCATGGATTAAAATATGTTTTCTTGTGGATAATTGTACAAAGTCATTAATTTATTCCGAAAACCTGTTAGTGCTAATACGAATTTATTTACCACTTTCGAATAGGACTTTGGTCGGACTACACAATGTATTCTAACCATTTATTTCAAACTAATCAACAAAGCTAACTACATTCAGCAATTTCCATGTTAAATTTTGAATGGATTAAATCTCCGTGGATATTTTAATTGCCTTTAACAACGACGGGAGCGTCTACGACGCTCAACGTCGGTATTTATTCAGAACTATACAACGAAATTAGCGCGAGCATTTCGGACGGTGCATTTAAACATTGTTAGAATTAACTTTTAATATTTTCCAACTGCACAACAAACACTTTTTAAAACATAATTAAGCCTTGGAGGTGGCTTCCGTTGGTAATTTTTTTATTATCTAAATTCACCCGTGTTCTGACAAAAATGAATTTACAAGTGGGATTTATCTCACTTAATAAAATCATATTATTACCGGCTTCTTGTTTCGACTGTTAAAAAGATAATAATACAATCTTTTAAATTTTCATAGCAGATTATGTCTTTTTTGAATTAAAATACGTCTTTTTTTTATTAAGGATGTCCTCGTAGGTATAGACCTAAATACACATGTACCGAGAACATCTATTGGGGCAGAAGAGACAATTTATTAATTTGGGATTTAAAGGCCTGCAAGTTAGGACGAGTGGAGAAGACGTGGGAAGGTAAGGAGTTCCACAATCTGGAGACCCTGGGGATGAAGGAACGGTCGAATCGATCCGTTCTCGATGTCGGGCATGGAGTTGGCACGTCGCGTTGTTCTGGCTGGTCTGGCAAGTGGAGGCATTATAGAGCGGAGTTCTTCTGAGCAAAATCCGTTTATGTATCGGTAAATAATGGGGCTAGGTTTTTGGTGATACTGGTGTCGTTTATTAGTCGAACTGCTCTTCTCTGTATTGCATCAAGAACTCCGAGCCTTGACGGAGCCACCGAACCCTATACATGCAAACAGTATTCAAGATTAGGCCGTATTAGGGCTTTGTAAAGAGTAGCTAAGTTCGATGGAGAAAAATATTTCCGTGCTCTAAACAGAAAGCCTAATTTCTTTCCTGCTGCAGTTGCTATGGATGCAATTAAATTTCTCATGTAATGTTCTTAAAAAATCTAAGCATTTTTATACACTTTCCTAAAAAAAATCTATTCTTCTGTAGTTTTTAGTAAGCATAAAATTTTTTATAATCTATACAGTAAAAAAGGTTTTACAAACAAATATGAGGTGTAAAAATAGCAAAAACATTAATTATAATTATTCAGATACGGTTTTATTGAAACCTTTGACCATCCATATGATAAACACTCCTTTCGTGCTACTATTACATGTATCAATGGAACCGTTATTATCGAGTATAAAGGATGACTTGTGCTACACCCTGCAGAAGTCGTGCCGGAATTGGTCGTTTTTACGGATACTGGCCGTGCTGTACCGTTCAGATACTGTGTCATTTCAACTAGTTATTTATGGCAGGGCCAGTCATTCATGTGTCTACCATTTACGTATATTCACATAGATAAAATAATAAAGTTTTCTGAAATTGAAATGGCAGATGTTATAGTTGCATTGACAAAGAAAATTTGTAAACACATCGCAATCCAAAAAGATAATGTATACCTATTATATATTCCGAGTTCGTGCGCGGACTGTACTTATCTGAGTGTTTAACAACTGCTAGTTTCGTTTCTATATTTCCTAGTTTTGATCTTTACAGCTTTGGAATTTATATTTTCATGGATTCTCAAATTCGGGTATTCTCTGAGTATTGTCGTCGACAGGAGCTCTCATACATTTTTTTTTTATTAAGTGTTGATATTTATTCTTCTTCATGTCTTCATTACTGTTATTTTATATTATTTATTATTTTCGATCAATATGTGGCATCTGTGACTTACACTAGAAACTGAAAATCAGGACAATATTGTTTTGGATGTGTGTAATCATGATCTAATGGTGGTAGTTGATAACAGTGTCGAGAGAGGTAAAAAAAAAATTATCGATTTTTATAGTGAAGATTACAGTAAATAATTTTAATCGCAAACGTTTAGAAATAGACGGTTTTACACCCTACAAAACAGTTGGAAAGTAGACAAATGTTAACCAAGGTGAAAAGTAGCTACTTTCCACCAGTTACCCTTGGTTACGCTCCTCCATAGATAGAGATCATTAAAATTGGCAAATATGACAAACGTTTTATATTGGTATCGGTATATAGGCAACCAGTACAACAACAAAAACCAAAACGAAACTTCAGTAGAATAAAATTTCTGTGAAAACATATGTATGTACTAAAAAAACCTTGGTAAAAAGAGTGAGATAAATTTGTATTAAGTAAAACAATATATTGTTATGGTATCACTGTGTCTATTGTGTAAATTAAAATATCTTACTGTATAGTGTGACGACATAGACCAGTGACTATTATTTTTTTTATGTATATATAAGCGGTGAAATGCGATGGAAACATGGATTGATCTCTGATTTTTGATTGATAATTTGAACTTGTCATTTGGTATTTAAAGTTGATCTTAATATAGGTAGAGTTATAATTAATTGAATAGTGAATTTTTTTAAATAAAATTAAAAAAGAATAAAAGAAATTAGAAGGAACCCATCCCAGAAAGCCGGAGTTAAGAAGAGAAACCAACACAAAATTGTCGAACCAACGTGGGGCCCAATACAAGTCAACTACTAGCACCCAGAACTGAAAATTCGAGTCCACTGCAAGCACCTGAACTGCAAATTCGAGACACCTACAAGTACCTGACCTGCAAATCGAGACACCTACTAGCACCTAGAACTAGAAATTCAAAATTCGAGACACCTCCAAGGACTTTGACAGACGGGACTGACAGATAGGTAAGATATTTGCATTTATATAATAGACGCAGTGATTTGTGGGGAAAATTTTATTAAAACAATTAAACATAAATTATAAAACTCAAAATAATTAATTGAAAATCAAAAATAATTTTAAAACTAAAATTAAAAAAAAATATATATATATATAATTATGGAAACAAGAAGACAAAGACAGGATAGGGATAATGCACAAAAAGGAGATCATCAAAAAGATGATGATATAAATATTATGGAAAATAATGAATCGGGAGATGAAAAAGAAAATACCACAATTATAGAAGCAATTATTGAAAGTAATGGTAATAAACAAGAAGAAAGTGATATGGATAGGATGTTTAAATTTTTAGAAAAAATGAATAATAAATTAAGAGAAGATTTAAAGAAGAATTTACAATAAAATCAAGAAAAACAAGACAAAAATACAGAAGCAATGAATAAAAATATGGAAGCAATAAATGTAAATATGGATTCTATGAAAAAAGAAATAAAAGAAGATATAAAAAAAAGAAATAAAAGACATGAATAAGAATATGGAAGCTTTCAAAGATGAAATGAGGAAGCAAATGGAAATATATAGAGAAACAATGAAAGATATGAAAATAATTTATAACAAATCAGTAATTAATAAGGACTATGAAATTAAATCTCCTGAAGAAAAAGATATGGGGGAAAATAAACTTAAAAATGAAGATAAATCTGAATTAATAGAAATGTATGAAATAAATATAAATAAAAATAAACCTATGAGAAGATATAAAGAAGAATATATTTACGAAGACATTTTACAGAATGGAAAAAGTAAAAATAATTATTATAAAGAACATGTTACATATAAAAACAATATGAAACAAGAATATGAAATTATGAAATTAAAATTAAATGATGAATATGATGATGATAAGAAGAAAGATAAAGATAATTATTATACAAATGAAGAAACAAAATGTGAAAATAAAGTATATGAGGGTGATAATAAATATAAAAATAGATTAGATTATGATAATGACAATAAAATTAAACATAAAACTAATTTGAATTACAATTATAAGAATAAAAAGAAGTTTAAACATAAAACATATAAAGAAGATGATATAAATTATTTTGAAATAGATAACATTAATAGAAGATTAAGGAAGATTTGGATGAGCATTGTATATAATTATAAAAAGAGAAAAAAATAAAATAGTTAAATAAAAGTAAATGAGATTAAAATAAAATTAAAATTAAGATTAAAATTAAAAATATGGAAGAAAATAAATAAAACTGTTATAAGTTGTTTAAAACAAAATTTAAAGGAACACTAAATAAAGAGGTTATAAAAAATTAATAAAAAAAAAAAAAAAAAATTAAAAGTAAATTTAAAAAAATTAAAATATGTCTTTGAAGAAAATTTTAATTTTTTTTGATTGTGGGGAAATTGTTATGGTATCACTGTGTCTATTGTGTAAATTAAAATATCTTACTGTATAGTGTGACGACATAGACCAGTGACTATTATTTTTTTTATGTATATAAGCGGTGAAATGCGATGGAAACGAGGATTGATCTCTGATTTTTGATTGATAATTTGAACTTGTCATTTTGTATTTAAAGTTGATCTTAATATAGAGTAATAATTAATTGAATAGTGAATTTTTTTAAATAAAATTAAAAAAGAATAAAAGAAATTAGAAGGAACCCATCCCAGAAAGCCGGAGTTAAGAAGAGAAACCAACACAATATATATAATTAGATTTGTATTTTTCTTAATCCAGGTCTTATCAGATATTCAAAATATTATAATAATAGTGACGTTCGTTAAAATTTTTTTGAAAAGATATCAATGTAAATCCACTTTCTGAATATGAAAACCGCATAATTGAAAATGAAAATGCGTAGGTACCTATAACTTACAAAAAACTAAAAGATATTAAAAATTTTTAATTGGTTACCACAGGATGTAAAGGAAATGAACGCAGACTTGAAATTTGCCCGTTTATGAACTAAATGTTTATTAACTTATTTGCATTTAAGGAAAATTTTCGTTTAAAAGTTTTTCGGTAACTTCCCAGGTCGGTAGCATTAGCAATTATGCCTAATGCAGGCGCTTGAGCATTTGTCCCCACGTTCGAATCGGCTAATAATTTTCAAGCGATGAGCTTGAATTTAATTATCGTAATTGTTAAACTGGTGCAGAATTGCAGATTTTGAGGTCGGCAAGCTTTATTTAACTCATCGCCGGCTGTTTTGTTTCTATTCTTGGCTAGTGCCCGTTTCTTTGTAGAACTTGACCTTACTTGTAAATTTAATTTAGACACCCGTAGTACATAATCGTATTGCAGTAATTGGAGGAAGGCGAACACTGATTTGAATTTCTCACAATAAATTAAATTTTTGACAAGCTCAATTATTTTTAGAATTTACGGACCTAGAATATCTAAATACGAACAAAGGAATGTTGTAAGTTAAGATTCAAGTAGAAATATATCTTAACACATTATATTTAAAGTTACAGCTTGTATGAATGCTTTATATGAACGAGGTACTGTAAGGTTAATTACCTTGTTAATTAATAATATTAATGTAATTACTAAAATTTAGTTAAATTTTTGTATAAGAATTCACAAAGTAACATCGATTTTCTCAAAATATATTTTAGCTCTATAATCAGCGAACTGCTCGGCTTGCTTCTCCGAAGGACAGCCTATTTATTTTAGTATCTTTTTAAAAATGTAAAGCTGCGTCCACACCGAGTCGACACTGTCGATCGACTTTGTCTATCGACATTGTTGATCAACAAGCGACAAAATCTGCATCTGTCCACACCAGAGTCGACACAAAAGTTTGTCGATCAGTGGAAATCAACATGTCCGTCGAAGATGACGTTACAGCTGCTTGTGCCGCTTATATTATTATCGCGACTAAAAAAAGAAAAATTGCACGAAAGAAAAGATTTTGGGTTCGACCAAGTCTTCAAAGTAGAACTAAATACAACGCTAGTAATTTAATAGACGATTTAAAAAAAGATGACGTTAACATATTTAGTTTTTAAAGTTTACGTACCTGTGAATCCAACATCTCCCTGGGCTTATTTTTGTAGAGTAAAAATTTCATACTTTCAAAAGCAAACCATTTACTTTTATAGACATCCTCCGTACCAGAGCCGGATTTCTTGCTGTCCTTTATTTTTTTTAATTCCCTTGCAAATTGACTCTGAAGGATTTTGATTTTTTGTTCCACTGCATGCTTTTCGATGTTAAATTCTTTACCAATTTCCATAAGGACATCGTGCCTCAAGTTTCTGTTCATATAGTTTTTGGTTTTACAATCCCATAGATTTGTTTTTAGTTTGTATGCCTCAATAAAGGCTATGACTTTAGCTTGTTCCCATTCCATTTCTCCAACGAAAACACACGGCTACGATGTCAACAAGGCAATGGGTCACTGAGTACTACTACTACTTTAACACTTTGTCGAATGTCGAACGTCGAAAACACGTCCACACACAAAAGTCGATCGACTGCTCTTTGATGTTTACCGACAAGCGATGGAAAACAAATCGACATGTCGATCGATTAATTTTGTCGATCGACACCGTCGATTGCAACGTACACACCAAGTCGACAACGTCGATAGACAAAGTCGACTCGGTGTGGACGCAGCTTAAGTCAGCTAACCAACAAAGATCCAATACTCATATTAAAACATGATTGGATAAAACAGAGGTTGAACTGATGAAACTGCAATTTTAAAACTTGTGCTCTTGGTACTATGCTGAGTTTTATCACTTAGAATTGTAGGGATAAAAAAATAAACTTTTATTTCAACGCGAGTGGGAACGAAAGAAATAAATAGAGGTAGAAAGCAAAGATTTTTATTAGTTTTGAGAAATGAAATGCCATTAGAATCCTTTTTACAAGCCTTGGTTTACACAGAAAATTGGACCGACATATTTTGTATGATATAAGTAGGTAAATAACAAAACATTTTATATAAATGTTGAATATTAAAGGATTAATTACCTAAAAATTAATTAAAGAGTCTTTACTTTGCTTTGCTTGAAAGCGAGCTACGTTATGTAATCCTTGCATGTGGTACAGCACTCAAAACTCACCTTTACGATTTAGAAGTAATGCAAAGGGGATTTTTGAAATTGATTTTTCATAAAAAGGTACAATATCTGTCCAATATATTATACAATGAAAAAAAATGTAGATAAGACAATTAGATTACTTGTATTCTTCTTTATAATAAGATAGCCAATAATATTAAATCTATTAGAATTATTTATTATTCCTGTTTTGTAATTCCATAGATAACATTTTTTATTTTAATCTTTGTGTTTTTAGTTTGGGATCCCCATAATTTTATATTTATTGTCTGTGCATTAATTTACTATTATCATTAGCTTTTCTTAGGATTAACAGAAAGAAGTATATAAGCGATAAGCCAAAATTTTTATAAAAGGACACTCCGCGAAATTTACTGTTGAGCTGTTGTCATTAAGGCAATACAATGTCAGAATGATTGTCAGTCTCTTGGCACGACATTGTCGGCTCAGAAAACTGAACTTGGCAAATGAAGACATCTGTCGATGCTGCCAAGAGGAGAAGAAAACCGCATTTTATGCCCTATGCAAATGTGAAGGCCTTTCAAGGACACAGAATCTAGTATTGGAAGAAGAGGAACCAGCTGCTCAAAATTACGTAAAGAAGCCGCTGTCCAAACTATTAAGTCTCATTAAGAGGCAGGGCTAGACAAGGTGCTCTAATCCAATTCTAGAAATGATGGGTGTTTACAATGGATCTGTAAAGGTCGCAGTGATTCAGGCTAAAATCCAACCCAATATCTATCCAGTGTAGGTATATTCATTCATCGGTATTTTTAGCTGTATTTATTTGCATGTGTAACTAATTACTTTATATAATTACTGTACTGTTACCAGTATAAATTTATTATTTGTCTTTGCGTCACATAAACATATAATCTTGCCGTACTTGACTGAAAGAACATCTACCTCTAAACCCAACCAGCATATCATCGACTGTAACATATTCCGAACAGGTGTAGTTTGCTAAATATACTTACTGTTGGATATGAAACTGTTAAATAAATAGGGCACTGCTGCAAGTCGATCTTCACTAGCCCTCTTTTGGAAAATTGGTCTACCTAAAACACTTGTTGAAAATAATGATTCGACATTCTCATGAATAGACTTCAGAACACTTGAAAGATACAAAAGACCTAAAAAAGCCTAGAGTTCATCTTCGTTTAGATGATCGAAAAATGTACAGGTGTCCCCATAATTCACACTGAGCTCAATAATTTTTTCGTTTATGTATGCTAGAAATGAGGCCAGCATGTCAAGAGTTTTAAGAAGTGACCAGAATTCAAGTGGACTGGATGGTTTTGTTTCTAAGGCAGGTCCACGAAGACCAGGAAGGTGTGTAATAATGCATTTTTAGGTCCCTTATATCTGTTGCGTGAGTAGTAAAAATTTATTTCTTTTTTAGATGCTGTTTTACACAAATGTACAATATGCCTATTTCAAACTAGTTTTACAACAGTATATTATTAAGTGCCTAAGTATTTTACCATTTTTTTCTCATGGTAAGTCCTTGATTGGATTTATGGTTACCTGTACGTCTCTCCTTTTTTTCTGTTGTTTATTGAAATTTAAACTTTGTTATATACTTGCAGATTTTAGTTTTCAATTATTTGGTTTTAACACAAAATTTAACAAGTTTTTATTATTGACCAGTTTTCATACATTATTAAATAATCCAAATTGGATGTTTGTAACGTATCTGTAAAAAGACGACAGTTAGAAGCTGGTTTATAGCTATATATAAAATTAAGGATGTGTTATATTAAGAAGGGTCTCGAAAATTATAATAGGAATATGCAAATTTTAGGCTTGCGGCAGGCGCGATAAAATGTGAATAATCTCATAATCAAATTAATAACGCACCAATAAAATTTAGTAGATAAGATGTAACCGTTAAATCAATTAATAAGCACCTAAAATTATGAAAGTATCAATATGTTTAGTTTATACTTTTGTAAACAAAGATGTAATGTATTGAAAGCTCAGTTACAACGTATTTATTAAGTCATCTGTTTGCCGAAATGCAGAGTGTTAATATAAATTTTTTTTTCAATAATGATTTCCATCTAAATTTTTGCATCACAGGTTCTTAAAGATAAGTTTTCTTTTGTCACTTTGAGATCTTGTTCTAGTATTTTGTTGGCATGAATATGATCTGCTTCTACGATTTTTAATCATGAGTAACCATTTTGTTTTATTTTTTGTGTAGTTGTCATTCAACGGGACAATTTATTAGAAAACCTTTAATTACCTATTATAAAACTTAAAATATTTTAAGATATTAAAAATGTTACTTATCTAAAGAAAGAAAGTATATATTCCAAACTTTTATAAATTTGTTAAATCAGAAAGTTAACATTATTACGAAGCAGGCTCGGACTGACTTACCATCCGGTGAGTTTTTAGTGCCAACGCAACAATTTGGGAAGCTGAAATTTTTTTTGAATTATTAATTAAAGATAAAAGTTATTGCAAATTACCATTCGTATTAATTATTCGAGTTATGGGTGTACTCCTGAAAGTGTACAGATAAAGTTTTCTGCGCTCACCAACTTCTTCATATTGAAGTTAGTGTAGCTGGATTTACAAACTTGACGTTGCCGTTTGCAGTTGACGTTACATTTGCAGTTTGCTGTTCACATTTTAAGTTGGTGTATTTATAAACCTAACGGTGGTCTAGTGCGAATGTCAAAATGCTTAACTGGACAACTGATTTTACTGAGTTTTGTTTGTTAATCTTATTTGGGTTTGTTTTTGGTTTAGCGTCTTTTCGGTTTTATTTGTTATATTGTTAAGTTATTGGACATTTATATATTCGACAGTGTAATGATAATATCAATAATAACGTAAAACACTAT
The DNA here is from genome assembly GCA_964028335.1 of Altica lythri. NCBI lineage: Eukaryota > Metazoa > Arthropoda > Insecta > Coleoptera > Chrysomelidae > Altica > Altica lythri. The sequence continues at coordinate 32,149,429 of OZ034804.1, read as the reverse complement.
ACATAAAAAAACGATCAGCAAACGAACCAAACCCAAACAACGAATAATAAAAATAACAAGTTACAAATACCAAATTTAAAATAGTTGACAGTTATCTATTTTTAAAATAACGAGATTTGATTGGCCCATTGCCAAACAGCACCGCAACGGCAACAGCAAAAGATAAAACTTGGTCATCTTCGAACAGCACCGAACGTCAGCGGAACTAAATCCAACTTGCGAACGTCAACGAGGAGCTGAAACCTCATACTTGTAACTTTTTTGTGAAATCAGCGGTAGTACAGGGAAAGAAGTGGATAAAGAAAAAGCCAAGAATTGGAATGATCTAGAAGGACTAGGAAAACCGAAGACGCTATAATCAGAAGAGATCTTTCTGCTGTCTAAACATGAGTAAAAACAACCTACGTAGTATAACAGGAATATTAACTGTCGATTAAGAGACATGGATTGGTAGATGAAGCAAACTGCAGATTCTGCATTGAATTTCGTAATTCTAAGGCCAAATACCTAGGATTATCCAAAATAGAAGAGGAAGAACTACCTAGCTTGAAGTCAAACGATATCCTAATTTTTCTAAGAAAAGGAGAGCTGTTATCAGTCTGAGAAAACATTGGATTTATAGCCTGAAAGAAGGACACAAAAGATATTATAGGTCGCAGGTGTATCTGCAAAATTATGTTTCGATAGTATTTTGCCCTCAGAGGTAACTAGCCCGGTTCTGTTTTATAATATTCCTAATATTCTCTTAACAATAGAGCAGTTATTTATCTTTATGGGAGATTACATCGAAACAAGGGTTACATGATAATCCACTCATCTACTGGAAACAGTTTATCTGAATAAAAGAGGCAATACTAAATTTGTAAATATTATGTAGTAGCTTACAATGAAAATATGTGATCAATTCGTTTTTATTGTTAGTGTTAAAAAATATGTTTGGTTAAGAAAAATAATTATACACATTTAACTTATTTTTATGTCAATTATATCATCATATATATAATTAGTTATTTTCAGTGGCTTCCTATTGGAACATCTTATTTTTTGTTTGCATTTATGACTGTTACATCTTAGGCCGATCGCATACTTACAAGACATGTGTTCGCAACACGTCTGCTACATGTCGCAGACATGTCGTTTCATTGCCAACACAGCAATTCTTATGGCGAGTCGTAAACCAAACAGAAACGCCGCGGACAGGATGAGACTTGTCGAAAACAACTTTTTTACGACACTGCTTGCTCCAATTTCAAGCGTCATTTGTGTCCGACTGCTGCTTCTGAATGCACGTATATGGTTCAATAATGGAAGATAATCCAACATTTAATGTAAAATTTGTGCACATCGTTGAAAATAAATACACTGCGATGAAGATTAGCTTTACTATATGGATGAACCCAATATTTTCGAGTATTTTTCTTCTTTCGCCTTCGCAATGTTAGAACCGATAATATTGCCACATTATCATCAAACGACATAATGTAGACTGATGTGCGAACTACGGAGTTTTGTTTCCTACATTGGTGCTCAACTGTGTTGAAGCGACATGTCGCAGACATGTTGCAAACATATTTCTTGTAAGTATGCGATCGGCCGAAAGAGCGCAGTTTAAAACACCTGCAAAAAATTAGTGACCACTCACTTAATTATTTAAACCAAAACAGTATCACCACACATATTTTTAATGCCTTAATAATGCAAATGTTGTTTTCTTGTAAATCCAAGTTTTGGTTAGCGAAAGAATCTATTAAACTTACATAACTTTACACTACTTTTTTATAACACAATATCATTAATTTATAACCTTCAAACCAATTATACATATTAGTTAAATTTATTAGCGTGAAATGGCACATAACTTTCATTAACGTGTTTTGTGTTATTTAAATTTCTAAATAACTTATATTTTGTTTCACATAAATGTTTGAGAAAATGGAGCAAATAATCTTGGTCAGAAATCCTGCTCACTGTACGATTACATTTACATACATGTAATAAAACTTCTTAGCCTGGGCGCAGACGCTCGGTTTCCTGATTCGGTTTCCGGATCAGGAATTCAGATTCGGAATTCCGTGTGCCTAGCGCATACATCCGTTTTTTGTATTAGGAATTTATACTGTCAGTTCGAATAGCAACGTTTCTGTGAAAGCATAAATGGACGACGACGATGAATTGACCCAAACACACGGAATGAATTCCAAAACGAACGTCGGTTTTTTTTCCGTTCGGAAATAGTTAGGACGTGTGCGCTTTGTTGGACATTTTGTATGTAAAGAAAGCATTCAGGTTTCAGAATCTGAATTCCTGATCCGGAAACCGAAACAGGAAACCGAGCGTATGCGCCCAGCCTTATCGTAACACCGCGCTGTCGTGGAATAAGTTCGTACTGCTCTGGGTAACAGCGTAACAACTTAACTTAACTAAGGCACTATAAACATAGGTATCATCATCAACCATTTTCTGTTAAATGTCAACCACAAAACCAGAGATAATAGAACAGATGTGTTGATGCCTAATATAAAGTTGGCAGTAAGTACGGACATCAGCGCGCCAAGTTTAAAACTAGTCATTATACTTTTACACATTTTTTATAGTTAAACTATAGTCCATTTCACCGTTTTTGGCCGATTTGATATTAGAAACCACTGAAATAAGATTAAACTGTCATCCAAGTTACCAATGGCGGAGAGTTTTTTTTGTCTAAATAAGGTCGTAAGTTTCTGAAAGTATCAGTGTGGTTTGACATCTACCAAAATATGACATTAATAATTATTAAATTCAACCCTTCAACAACGAGCCGTACATGAAGGTTACTAGGAATGTGAATTAAGTCAAGACTTCCGTATTGAATACTTTTTATCTACCGGTGAAACAAGATGCAGTTACGTAAGTGTTGTATTAAAAAACAAACGTCCTCATTTAAATTTCGAACTTGCCTGTATCTGAGAGAGATGTAACTCTAAATTTACTTCGAGTATGATTTCTGTCATCGGCCAAAAACGGTGAAATGGACTATACCTTAAATTTATATTAAATTAAAACTACTAGCACTTACCCTGTCACCCGCCAAAACTGCTTTTCTGCTTTTCGCGCTACCAGCTGATCATATGTTGCTGGTTTAGTTCTCATTTTCACCACTACAGAATACGATTGCGTGTCTCTAAAATTTGTCTACATGGCTGATGATAATACCTATACCTAGACTAGTATAGTCTTTATACAATGCCTATATCTATAGTGCCTTACCTTAACATAGTAATATCGAGAGGTCCCGTCGATTTACGTTATTTTGTCGCTATATCAAAAAAATGACACACACTGGTGTTTTTCTTTCATTTATTAAGTAAGACACAAGCAAAAATCTTCAGGCAACAATCCGATAAAAAAATTTAATACCATTATTTGCCTAAAATTTTTAATACAACAGCAGAATAGGCCTGGATTTGCCACCAGCGCTTTCTGTGCGTTTATATCTAAGCTACTGCAGCAAGCTCTATCTCATTATTTTATTGCACACCAGGAAAAGACAACTGTAAGTAAAAACTGAACGGCAGCATGTTTCATTTTGTAAAAATATTGACATTTTCCAGTATTTTTTAGAAATTCTCCTTCTATTACAAGTTAGTATGTCAAACAATCTGGTTTCTCTGTGTTAAACCTCTTCGAAATACAAGTAAGTCGATGTATCCTTTAAAAATTTCATTTATTGTTAGTGGGGTGATATTTTATTGATATCTACTAACTAAAATCAAATAGTTTCAATTCAGCCAAACAGTTTTTATATTATCATCAAAGTCAGGGCCGGTTTTTCATTTGCTTTAAGAATTAACTGAATATGAATAAAGTAGAAAAATCAGATTTGTCTAAAAAATGATTCTACTTGGTTGTAAATTTAATAAGAGATTGATTTTTGACTTTTCGTTCCTATTAAAGGTACCTACTTTTAAATTTATTCAAAGAGATCCACCCGAGTTTCTTAACTTTAACTACATTGAATAAGTTCCAGCCGTTTTGTTGATGAAAAGGACGGAATTTTATGTCATGTCTTCCCGAATTTTGAAATTTGGAAAAAAAAATCATCCCTATAGGTTTGATAACATTGCATATGAGTCCATTTAAGGGTTTGTGAACACTTCAATTATTGAGATAAGAAAATAATTAATTCTTTAATAACCATAATAAAGCTTCTTTGAAATAATATTCAAATTGTAAATATTTGTGGAGTTTGTACTTTGGTGCCCTTAGTTACATGTTTGGGGTAGACTCTTAAAAGTTAACCCAGTACTTACTGAGCTGGCAAGGCAAATAACGCCTGTTAGAATGTTTTAATGTTACAAATACGCCACAATGTATTGAGACGAAGATTGCTGACACAACGGTGCGTAACAAAAAAAATTCGAAAAGAGGTTGACCTTAAAGGCCATCCTTGCAACTTCCCGCTAGTTTTAACCGCAAAGCTATAGTAACGTGACGTATTTTGACGTTTTTGACTTTTTTTGAAATGTTTAAAAAGCCATAACTTTTTAACGCGTTACGATTTTGATGTTCAAGATGGCATTCGACGCAGTTTTTTGAGACCTAAAAACGTTACCGGGAGTGCAAAATCGGTTAGTCAAAAAATCTCCAAGTTATTGAAAAAAAAACACTTTTTTTGAAATTTTTCGACAACGATATCTCACGAACGAATCAAACAATTTTAATTTGCAAAACGGCATTCGACGTGGCTTTTTAAGCTTGAGAGCTGATTAGGTTATGAAATTGATCGATGCAATAGCCAAAAAGATATGCTCAAAAAACATAATTTTTACCAATTGTTTTTTTCGGTTATTTTGAAATTTCTCGAAATCTACCGGCTCGAATCGGTTCAAACTTACAGGGAATCTAAGTTAGATGAAACTCTTTGGAATGCTTTTTATTTCATTCCGATCGGTCAAGCCGTTCAAAAGTTATAAGAGGTTTACATACATCCACACACACATCCACACGTACATACAGACATACAGACACCCTCGTAAAAATAGTCAGGGGAGGTTCCTAAGACCTCAAAACGTTGAGATCCGATGAAAACTCGATTTTCGAAAAACGGGGTGAAACCAATAACTTCCCGATTTTAAAAAAAATTTTTTTTAGCGGGAAGTTAAAGAAATTTTAATTTTTTTTAGCAGGAAGTTAAAAATGTTGCGCGTCGCTGATATGATACAAAGTTTTGAAATATGTCTCTACGCAGCTTAAAATGAATCGAAGTATTTATTCATACGTGTTCTGAATTTGTATGAAATCACATAAAAAAAGTTTAATAAAAAATAACGTCACTTTCCCTCTAAACCAAATAGAAAATAGACATGTAAAAAGTATAATAATATTAATTACAGAACACCTGCTGCTAGGAATATTATAAACAATAATACAAAAACATGTATATATTTAATTACATATATAATAAAATATATGTGTATGTAAATGTAGGAATGTAAAACCTTGAAAGTGAACGTAAAATATGTTCTTTACATTCTCCTGATTGATATTTAATAAAACTAATAAAATAAATTAAAACAAACGGTTTAATCTGCATTCCAATACTCTGTTATTTATAGAATATAAAAATTTATTACAAATTTCGAATACTGATTTATTGGTAATAAATCTAACAGATCTAAAAAACATCGCAGTTGCATCTGCAGAAATAAAATTTGATATTTAGTTATTTGAGTTCAACATATGTTGATTTTAAAATTTGATCATGCTGAAAACTTTTTAAGCACCTTGGTTATCCATAAAAAGAAAGCACTTTGGTTAATCAGTTGATAGAATTAAAAATTATCATCAAATTTTAAGCCTATTATATTACTAAAGATTTGAAATGAGTATTGAAGAAATTGGAAAATCCGTCTACAGATACAGATTTAGGTATATTTGATGCAAAACAAATTGCTTTACATTTTAAGATAATCGATTTAATATCAGTTTTTGTAAATTATGTACAATATGCTGAGAATATTAAACAATAAATTTTTAATATTAATGAGTAACATTCCATGAGTTAATAATATTAATGAAACAGAATGTAACAAAAAAGTAACAATCAAATTTTTTGAGTAACTACGTATAAATTTAAGTAATGTGTTAAAAGCTACATCCCTAAAATTAACAGCAAATAATCACTCAGCTAATATTATAAATTAATTTGTTGACTTTTATTATCTGGTTTGGGATAATGATAATTCCTATTTTAAAAAATAGTTTTTTGTTTGATTCTTTGACATTTTACTTTTGTAAATAAATTCAAAACAACTAAGCCGAAGTGTTAGCTCATATAAAGTTAAATCTTCTTCCTGAAAGTCACAAACTCAAAAGGATTTTGAAGTTTCCAAGAAAACGTAAATCATAGCTGCAAATCTAGGTTAACAATGGTCTCTCTTTTATTTGAGTACATCTTAAAAACTTCCAAAATTTCTGCGAAAAGTTGTCCGCTTTACTGCTCCTTTTTTCTCATAAATAATAAATACATAACCGATGTTCCTTTTTTTATAAAAAATCAGGATCTTAGCTCAGTAAATATTAAATTACAAAAAAAAATTATATACATGAAAGAATATTACCTATACATTGTCGGGGATAATGTTTATATTTTACGATACACAATTCTAATAGACAAGTCTAGTAAATACGTCATTTATCAGTGTTATGACAGTCTTATAATAAAGAGAAAAAAAAATTATACAAAGTATCTTGCGTAATGCTGTCAAATTTGTGCGTGGTTAGAATTTCCTAACTCAAATGCACATTGATGCTGCGACGTGGATATAAATATCAACTAGTCTATACCAGGGCAAAACCAACTGCACACATATTTCCATCTTGTTAGATCTCATCAGTACAGTATAGGTTGTCTCTTCAGTCACTAATGAAGAGACATCCCCAGTATAGAAAAGCTGATATTTGATGTCAAATAGCCGCGAAAGTGAGTACAACTCGTAAATTTCGCAAGCAGGCCATGTCTACTCCAAAAATAGCACCGTTGTGGTCGCTTTGCGTCTAATAAATAAACTTATCCACGTCGCAGCATCAATATGCATTTGAGTTAGGAAATTCTAAGCACGCACAAATTTGACAGCATTACGCAAGATACTTTGTATCTTTCTCTCTCTCTCTCTCTCTCTCTCTCTCTCTCTCTCTCTATATATATATATATATATATATATATATTGTTATGAAATCTTTCTTTTCTTCAGCTCCGGCTACTTCTACTACTATTGGGTCTGGATTCAACTTAAAATTCCTTTATATTCTTGTTTATTTATTTTCAATTTTTATTTTTAACTTTAACTTCAATTACATAAATTCATAAACTTTAAAATTAAACTCTCTTCTCAAATTCAAATTCTATAATCATAATCCAAATTTTTCTTTATGACATTTTTTTTTTTAAATTAACTCAATGACAATCCATCATAATCCTCTTCCCCATTCTTTTTTTTTTTTTTTTTTCCCGTCCCTAGGTAACCTCTTAAAACAAAATATCCAACAAAATAAACAACTCTACACTTTCTGAAATAAAATTTTTAAACACCTATATAAAGACAGTTACCTATTATCAAATACAAAAATTTTATGAACCAATCATATCATAACAAAATCCCCCTAAATTTAAAAAATAAAATTTTCTATTAAGACACATTTTATAATTTTAAATTTATTCCATATTTATTATTCTATCAGAATCCCTTACTATTTTACCTTATTTTACAATTACTTTCGATTTCTACCCATTTTAATAATTTTCCTTTATTTTATTTAATCAATTTCTTCCCCCTTTTTCTAATATTTCCCCATTACTTATTTTCCTCTTTATTTTTAATATTAATCTTAATTTTAATTTTATCTCAATCCCATTTGCTTTTAATTAACTTCTTTTTTCTTTTTTTATAATTATAAATTATATCCTTCCAAATCTTTTTTAATGTTCTAATTTCATCACATATTTCAAAATAATTTATATCACCATCTTCATAAGGTTTATTCTTATTCTCCTTATTGTAATTGAATTTAGTTTTATATTTAATTTTATTATTATTATTATCATAATAATATCTATTTTTATATTTATTTCTATCACCTTCATATATTTTATTTTCATATTTTGCTTCTTCATTTTTATAATATTTATCTTTATAATTCTTCTTATCATCGTCATATTCATTATTTAATTTTAATTTCCTAATTTCATTTTCTTGTATTACATTTATTTCTTTTTCTTCCATCTCATATATCTTCTTTACTGTATTTTGCATTTCTTCTTTTACATTTTTCTTTTCCATATTCTCTTGTTGTATAATTATCTCTAATTCTGTTTTTCTCATTTTCATTTCATTTCTTATTTCTATTTTTGTTTCTTCTAATGTTTCTCTATACATTTCCATTTGTTTCTTCATTTCATCTTTAAATACTTCCATATTCTTAATCATATCTTTTATTTCTTTTTTCATATCTTCTTTTATTTCTTTTTTTATTGCATTCATATCTTGTTTTATTGCTTCTGTATTTTTATTCATTTCTTCTTTATTTTCTTGTAAATTCTTCTTCAAATCTTCTCTTAAGTTATTATTCATTTTTTCCTGTTTTTCTTGATCTTCCTTTCTATTTTTTTCTTGTGTTTCATTCATTTTTTTTAAAAATTTAAACATTCTGTCCATGTCACTTTCTTCATGTTTGTTACCACTACTTTCAATAATTGCTTCTATTATCGTGGTCTTCTCTTTTTCATCTCCCGATTCATTTGTTCCCATAATCTGTATGTCCTCATCTTTTTGATGATCTCCTTGTTGCATCTGCAAATCCTGTTTCTTGTTTTGCCTTCTTCTTGTTTCCATTTTATTATTTAAAATTATTCAATTTGTTTTTATTTGATTTAAATTTTAATATGTATATTAAATTAATAATTTTAATTCACCCCCCCGTATATCAAAGTTTCTTATGTCTTATTGACACTGTCAAAATCAAAATTTTTTATAAAAATGATTTGTATCTACCTAAATAATTATAAATTATGTCTTAACAGAATTTATGTATCCCCCCTATTTCAAATATAAACAACAAAAATAAAAAAAACTGTCTCTATATAGAAATTTAAAAATCTTACCCCAGAATACAATTTTTCTAATATGAAATTTCAAAATTTCTATCTCGGTTTCTTGCGATCGGCTTGGTGTCCTGTTTCTTTTTATTCTTTTCTGGGTGTCTGGGTGTTCTTTTTGACAAGTTGCGCCGCACGTTGGTTCATCAATTTATTCTGAAATCTTTTCTATCCTTGTTGTTGCTGTTGCCCCACGTTGGATCGACAATTTGTTATGAAATCTTTCTTTTCTTCAGCTCCGGCTACTTCTACTACTATTGGGTCTGGATTCAACTTAAAATTCCTTTATATTCTTGTTTATTTATTTTCAATTTTTATTTTTAACTTTAACTTCAATTACATAAATTCATAAACTTTAAAATTAAACTCTCTTCTCAAATTCAAATTCTATAATCATAATCCAAATTTTTCTTTATGACATTTTTTTTTTTTAAATTAACTCAATGACAATCCATCATAATCCTCTTCCCCATTCTTTTTTTTTTTTTTTTTTCCCGTCCCTAGGTAACCTCTTAAAACAAAATATCCAACAAAATAAACAACTCTACACTTTCTGAAATAAAATTTTTAAACACCTATATAAAGACAGTTACCTATTATCAAATACAAAAATTTTATGAACCAATCATATCATAACAATATATATATATATATATATATATATATATATTGAGATGATATGAGTTACTATGCTATATTAAATAAGAATGTAGAATGAAAATCTCATGGCAAATAGAGAAAGGAAAATTTTCTTATTTTGGGGTCAGAGCGCAAATGCAGTAACAGTAGGATTAGAATTCCTAAAAAAGGAAAAAAGAAAATAGAATAAGAAAGAAAAAAATACAAATTCATTTCAAAGATTTTTTTTAAAGATTCAAAATGGTTTAATCTACATTATATAAAGTTTCAATAATTATGAAATTGATAAATGGGAAAAGTAAATATTTAAAAGCTTATAAAGTTGCCAATACGTTAGTAATTAAACATTAATTTTTAAATGAATTAAGGGTATAATTAAATAAGAAAATTAAATGATGAAAATATCACAAATAATTAAAATAAATATTAAAATTTTTTACTTACTTTTAAAATATACAAATTTATCAACCATATTCTAATTTGTTAATAGTTCAAATTCCAAATGAAATATTCTGAAAAAAGAAAAATATTAGTTTATAGTGCTAGTAAATTTTATAAAAATAAAAAGAATAATCATTGTTTTAAATTGTAATAATGAATCAAGAATTAGATTTTGTTAGTAATTTTATTTAAATAAGGAATTAGTAGGCGATTAGGTGGTAAGGATGCATAGATTTAAGTTTGTTGAATTTTTCAGTTGTTTTTTTGTTGATTTGATGAAAAGTCTCTTGTTTTCCGATTCTTGATATGTAAGATGTATTAAAAAATTGCTCCGTTGAAATTTTGAGTTTTTTTTGAAAATATTGATAAAAGAAAGTTTTAAATCAGTTTAAAGTATTAATATTATCACAAGGTAACCAGAGAAAGCAATTGGTAAGAGAAAATTACAATATTTTATGAAGAAATAGATACTTAAATTGTGAGCTGAGCAGTATATGGGTATAACTGCATTTTAATTAAGTTAATGAAGATTAAACTAATATTTAATAAGAAAGAAAGTCATAATTACACTTACCAGTGGATGTAGTAGCAGTTTATCTTTTGATTGAAGAAGAATTTATTGTTCGATATCAATTAAGTGTCCTGAAATCTTTGCTGTTCCGGGGAAGAAAGTAGATTGTCCTGAGAAGTGAATTCCGAATCCTGGTTTTCCAGAAGAGGAGTGAAGTTTCATTCAAATGGTAACCCCTTTTACTCGTTACAATAAAGAGTTTTTATGTGTTTGATTTTTATAATTTTGATGAACATTTGTATTTCACTGTTTTACATGTTTAACTAAATTATTATTCACTATTTGATAAGTTTAACTTGAATTGTTTATTAACAAAAGTCAGAATATTTCATTTCATATATTTGATGCATATTTGGTTTTAACAACGGTTTCTTGAGGTTTGTCACATTTTTGAATTAGTAAGGTTAGAAATTTATATACAATCTATGCCTAGAGAACATCATTGGTCTAGGATAGTGAGGTTTTACAGTCATTTAGTTGAAAATTTTTATATTAACTGATTTTAAATCTATTCAGTTTTTTTTTGAATATTTTGAACTCTGACCCTGATATAAGAGAATAGCCGGTAGCATATTTAAATAATAATATTAGAAAATAATTAAATTGAGTTAATTCTTACCTATTTAATATTTATACTTAAATTCAAAATTAATTCATGGTAAGGAATATTTTATAACATAGTAATTTATATAATCAAAAGAAAGTATTATTCATACACTCATATATGTTATAATATATATATATATATATATATATATATATATATATATATATATATATATATATATATATACATATATATATCTGGTATGCATAATGCATAGGTACTTTTAGACATAATTTATTTAAAAAAAGATTCGCAATGTATAGCGAAGTGCAGTATATTTGGAATAGTGCAGGTAATTCGAAATACCTACATATCTTATTTTAAAAGAACGCCATCTATTCTTTGTCGTTGTAAACATAACTGCATTTGAAGAGCGAAGTCAATGAGTACCAAAAACAGCCCACCATCTTGATATTAAAGCCTCAAGACTCACGAGAATAAATTGTTAATTTAAAAAAGTTTTTCGGTAAAAATAAAATCTGTTCTATTTGTTCGTTATATTTTATAAACTCCACATTTTTTGAACTAAGTTCCTTACGGCAGGTATTTTGCTGCGTGACCGAACTGAAAAAAATGTAATAGTAAAAAACCGTAACGAAAAACCGTTAAATGAGCTAGGTTCGATTCCCGGCCGATGTAATTTTTTTTTTATTATATATCTCTTAACATTTACTTTTTTTTGTTAAAGTAATGTGAGATATAATTTTATACATTACTTATAAATTACTCTTTAAAGCTCACCTTGAATTTTAAAGAAGCTTCTTTCTTAACTCCAAGATTTCACTGATTTTGATATATTGACCGTTAAATGAGACGTGCGCAGGCGCTACAGTCGTATACACAAGCAAGAAGCGAGTAGACATAGATAGATAGTGTTATGTGTTGATTCCACATTAGCCGAAGTAACTTAGTTCCTACCTGGTGTCCCACGACACCATTTTAACTTGTAATTATTTAAACTAATAAAGAAAGCTTAATAGTGATTGACTTCTTATGGTTTTGTGAATTATTTTAAGTAAGAAATATTGTACAAAATTGGAACAAATAAATATAATTTGAAATAGTATTCCAAATTACCTGCAGCTTAAGTCAACTTATGGTTTGACAGTTTTTTTAATCGTAATTGTCACAATGTTTGTCATATTTGTAATGTTTCGTCGTTTACATAATTAAACTTCGATAATTTTCTTACACTGCAGTGCATTTTTTGAAGGGTTTACTTGTTTTACTTTTTGTTGTTCCCAAAAAACAAAACGGAATTCCGAATATGCTGCACTTACTATTCAAGAAACTTTCTGAGGTGTTTGTAAATGCTGGATTAGGTACAAAAATTGCAAAATAAAATCTTTCTGTGATCTTGCTTTGGTTCTTCTGACAATGCTATACCACAAAAGCCCCTTTTCTTCAATGTATCTAATCAAGTCAATCTCTACTTACATGTTTTTGTGAGTCAGTCGTTCTTCACTCTGTTTATATCTCCTCCAGTACTCAGTTATTCTTGCTAAAATTTTCCCTTTGTTCGTCTTGTTTATTACCCACATTTCTGATTCGTAGGTAACAGTACTTGGCCTATAGGGTTGATTAACATTTGCTTAGATTTATCTTCTTGTAGAAAGAAATCAATTTTAAAATAAGATAAAACGACTAATGTCAAATTAATTATACTATTATAAATATAAAAGGTTGATTTGCTAATTTAAAAAAAAAATCACAAAGAAAATTTTGTAAACCTCTTTCATTATCCATTTTATGTAAAAAATTTAAGCAAGTACCTACATAAATCACTTTAAATCGACCTGTTCTACACCACTGACAGCAAATTGAAATATCACGTAAGAACATTTTGTCACAAGAATGAAAAAGTAATTTGTAAAGGATCACGACCCTCTTTAGAATATGGGATTTGAAGTGCTCAACACAAAATTGAAACTGAAAACCAGAAAGAGCTGTGGTAAGTCTATTTTAGACACCATAAGCTGTCCTTTTTATACATGAAATGCATAGCAACCAAATTGAGAATATAATAATTATATTTTATATTGTTACAAACATACTTGTAATTTAAAAATTAAATTTAGGAAAGACCTAAACAAGTGAATCGACAAAAACTTATGTTAAAAAAATTGTGTTTCACTCATTAAAAAAAGTTACAATATTACCGAATAGGCAACGTTGTACCCTAATTATCGTGCTGGAGATGTAAACAGTTTCGTCGTTTTGTGAAAATGGATAAAATGAAACCTTAAGCAGTTATAAAGAACTGGGTTTTTAATTGGTCAACTCTTGTGTTAAAAAAAATGAGTTAGATTTTTCTTCTTCGTATTCCACAGTCAAAAATTCAAGTTGATGAGCAGTTGAGACACCCAAAAACCGCTAAAATTGAAAAATTTTGTTACAAAAATTAATAGTACAAAAAGATTGCTAATGTAGCAAACATCTCGATAGATATTATCCACTTCCTTTTTTTATGATGTTCTTTACATGAAATAGCTCTCTGTACAATGTGTTCTATGTTTGTAACAGTTGACCAAAACCCACTTTGAATTAACTCTTCGCAAGTGGTTAGACATAGATAAACCAGTAGTAATAACTCTATAATACAATAATTATAATTATCTTATATGATATTTTCAATGAAATTTCCGAAAAAAATAAGTTATCCACTTTAGCTCAGGGTCGTGGTTTTAAACAGTGAGTGGGGGCCCGCCTGCACCTGTGCCAAAAAAAGGAAAAAACGGTTCGATTTACAGAAAAGTCACGACAACAGTTTTTTTGGGATTCACACAATACCAGCACCAAGGGATATTATGCGTTTTTGCTTGGCCATTTAGACTCTAGACTCTAGAGGATACGAGTAAGGCTAAAAGCTTACATCTGGTCACAAATAAATAGTTCTTTCAACAGGATAACGTGCCTGTGCACAATTCTATAGTTCTGTTGTTGCTGCAAAACTCCATAACTTACGTTTTGGGGTGTTTAAATACACGCCAGAATCACTGAATCTGACTTCCAACTTACATTTCGCAAACTGGAAAAAAATGGCTAGCTAAACAAGTAAGTATTAATTTTAAGTTATGAGACTAAAGCAACGAAAACTACCATAAATGAAGGGACCTTAATTTGAAAGATTGTTATTGACAGTTGATTTTTAGAAACTTCTAAAAATACTGACTAGATTAAATAATGTTTCTAGAAAATTCTAGAAACTTCTAAACACACTGACTAGATTAAATAATGTTTCCAGAAAATTCTAGAAAGATCTAAACACACTGACTAGATTAAATAAAGTTGTATATAAGAGGCTGTATGGGCAGTTAAGGTCAGTTCAAGTTCAAGTATTGACAAGAGTTCATTGTATTGTCAAGCAGTTTAGACGTTATACAGCAGAGTTCTGTGTATCTTAACAATTTTGTAAATAAAATTGTGTTAAAGTCCCCATGAGTGTTTCAAATTGGTGTCAGGTGTGGGGTCAAAATTCCTGATCAGAACAGACCATGCTAGTTTAAAGTGGTTACTTAGCTTTAGGAACCCAGAAGGACAGATAGCAAGATGGTTTGAAAAACTGCAGGAATATGATGTTGAAATCGAGCACAGACTTGGAACAAGACATCGTTATGCTGATGCACTTTCCAGAAGACCATGTCGACCTGATTGCCCCCATTGTACCCGTATGGAGCAGAACGAGGAAAAACTTGCCTTAGTTAAGATTGTGCCAGAAGACGAGAGCTCCATGCTGGAGGAGCAACAAGAAAACGATCCCGTTCTGAGAAAGATTCGGGAGTGGAAGAGAATGGACCGTCGTCCGTTGTGCAGAGAGATATCCTCATCCTCTCCTGCTTTAAAAGCATACTGGTCCCAATGGAACTCTTTAGTTTTGGACGGTGGGCTCGTTAAAAGAAAATTCCGAGGGCACAGAAACAAGGAAACAAATAGTGGTCCCAAGAAATGCTGTACCGGAAATTTTAAAACAGATGCATAATGATAGTTCTGGAGGACATCTGGGTATCACGAAAACGCTGCAAAAAATCCGAGATAGATTTTACTGGGTAAATTGCACTAATGATGTTAAAGATTGGTGTCGTAAATGCACTACACGTGCTGCCAGTAACGGTCCGCAACGAAAACCGAAGGCGGAAATGCAGCAATACCTGGTTGGAAGTCCTTTTGAAAGAATCGCAGTAGATGTATTGGCGCCACTTCCACAGAGCGATGTAGGAAACAAGTACATCTTTGTTGTCATGGAGTACTTCACTAAATGGGTTAAAGCCTATGCAGTTCCCAATCAAGAAGCCACCACTTTAGCAGATATATTAGTTGAAGAATTCGTAAGCCGATTTGGGGTACCACTAGAATTACATTCAGACCAAGGGAGAAATTTTAAGAGCAAGCTGTTTCAAGAAGTTTGCCAAAGATTAGGCATCCACAAAACGAGAACCACAGCGATGCACCCTCAGTCTGATGGAATGGTGGAACGAATGAACCGGACTATAACCAACTATCTGTCAAAAGTGGTGTCAGATTGTCAGAGGGATTGGAATTGACATATTCCAATATTTTTAATGGCAATTCGATCGGCCATTAACGAATCAACTGGCCAAACGCCTGCGAAGGTCCTGTTCGGTAGAGAAATGAGGCTACCATGTGACTTGGTGATTGGTTGTAAACCTGGTGAAGAAATGGCCCGTGAACTATATGTCGCCGATCTTCAGAATCGAATGGAGAATATACACAACCTGGTGCGTGGAAAACTTCAATTATCTAGTGATCGGATGAAGAGGTACTATGACACGCGGACAATGGAAAAGAGGTACCAAGTTGGAGATTTAGTCTGGCTCTATAACCCCCGACGGCGTCGAGGTATTTGTCCCAAATTACAGAAGAACTGGGAAGGGTTATACACCATCAAGAAGAAGATTAACGATGTCATTTATCGGATCGTAAAAATTCCCAGAGGAAAACCCGTCGTGGTCCATCATGATCGTTTGGCGCCTTACCAAGGAAACCACAGTGGAGATACGCAGCAACTCCAAGAAGATGGTTTGGCTGGCTCAGGGAGTGTGCGGGATTCCGAAGTAGGGAATACCATTCCAGGAGGAATGAATCTAAGAATGGGGCAGTGTAACGGGATAACCGTAAAGGAAGGGACCTTAATTTGAAAGATTGTTATTGACAGTTGATTTTTAGAAACTTCTAAACGCTCCACTATATCCAAGTAATCCCGATGAAGAAAGCACATACGATCCTGAAATTCTGGAAGGTTTGAAGATGAATATAACCGATAAAGAGAATGATGACAGTGAATTGAACATTTTTGAGCGACAACAAGAAGAAGACGACGAATTCGCAATTTTATTCTATTCAAATATAATTTTAATATTTAAACTCTCACTTAAATAAATGTATGACATGCCATATTTAATAATAAATAAAAGATACCGTCTTTTTATTTTAAAATATTATTAAAATAGATAATCCAGAATTAATAATCCACTAAAGTTGAGTAATTAAATATAAATAATTAATAATAAGTACAGAAATAATGGGTAAATAATTATAATTTTTTAGTTAATAATTAACTTTATACAACGTACTGATAGCCCATATATGACTGTACACTGCGCACTCTTCGCGCTCTACCCCAAAAACGGTTCATCGTATGAAAAAAAAGTTTAGACAAAAGTTGTAGAAAATTTTATACTCCACAACCTTTATAATAGGTGATAATATCATTTAAGCAATAGAAACCGAGATATTCAGGAAAAATCGTTTTTTGTGACCTTTGACCTTCAATATCTTAAGACGCCGGCACGAGAGCAATTGTGACTTTTGAGACAATATTTAGGACGACAAAACAAAGGTTTCTACCAATTTTCAGCTTATTATCTTTCATTCCGAGGTGAAACCCCTTATATGACTGGGCTACTAAATAACAACCTCATAGTGGCAAGGTGGTGAGTTACGAACTCCAGATCAACGGAAATACTTTTTATTAAGCCAATATGTAGCAGGGAAACAATAGTCAAACAAAACTAACTTTCGTATGTGGAGAGGTTTAGATCGTGCATTTATTTTCTGATGTATTTATTTTTAAGCAAATAGGTATACATCTTTTCACATTTGTGAGATAATATTTCAAGACTTTTAGAGATATTTTATTAACATTACATTATATTATAAAATATTTCTTTGATATAGAACATAAATTCATTTAAAAAAAAGTCACATTTTTTTATATCTTTATATTTTTAAATTTGAAATTTTCGTATTTAATATTATATTATTATTTTATGTAACATTTTCATTTATGAATAAAGTTTTATTACTGTTTTTAAATTTAATTGGTTGTAAGTTTTATAAATTTTTTTGTATGGATTTTTATTATTTTTACAATGCTCTGATTGTTTTATTTATGCATACATAGAAAAATTCATGTATTTTTTTTATAATTAAGATTTGTCTTAAAGTATAATTTAAAGTACAAAATTATAAACAAGCTAATGAGCTAATTAAGTAATTAATTTTGTTAGTAAACACACACTTTATATAAAAATAGTAATTTAATTAATTGAAATATTATGTTGAATATTTCCAATTACAATATCATTTAAAATAAATTTAAATTATAAACATTATTCTTGATGGAAAAGCCCCCGAAATATTTGAAATATTCAAAATAATATAACAACGTATTACACGAATCAAATACAGATTAAATTAAAATAAAAAGAAGATCAGGGAATATGGGAAAATTAAAATGGACTCATAAAACAACTTGAACAATCATACAACAAAGGCAACTAACGCAAACAAATCCTAAATTAGGAAAATACTAATGTGAATTCCATATAGAGAAAATAACATTAGAATTCAATAGAAAATTCACATGAACAAAAAACCTATTTCTATTCGTCAATTTTAAACAAGTATTTAACAAGATAAGAAGACGAAAGATGTTATTGGAAATTAACAACAAAAACAATATTAAGATTTAAAAGTATGTTAGAAATACAATATCTCAAAATAGTATATTGTGTATCTAGTAGGAAAAGCGATACATTCCCGGACGACAATGTAAATTGTTGGCCGAGGCGTCTAGCCGAGGCCAACAAACATTGAGAGTCCGGGAAGTTGCTTTTACTACGAGATACACATATCTACTATTTTTTCTGAAATCGTATTAAATATAATCGTAAACTAAAAAAGTTTTATATATGCATAACTGTTTTTGATTATCATCGTATTTTCTATGAAGCCGTTTCGTCGACATTGTTTGTTAATCATTGTCTATTAGTGTCACAAAAGTGTCAGTTCGGTTAGTTACATATTGCTTAAAATTTTTTAAATTATATTTAAAATGGACAGTGACGATGATGTCCAGAGGTGCAAAACGCCTCCAGAGTTACTAAACACTGCTACTAATGTGGTTTTAAATTTATTGCCAAAAAAGACAAGGCGCAAAATATGAATTTGCTTATAAACGTTTTATCATTCCCGTACACGGGTACGGAAAAAATATTCCCGTACAGTAGGGAAAAGTTAGTTGCCCAGCAACGGACTAAAGTACAAGAATAGTCTTTTTTGTGGCTCGAATTTAATCCGAGAATCTAGACATTTCCAAGCGATTTCAGAAAAAAGAAATTAACATGACACTAAAAGTTTATCAAATAGTAGCATATTTAGCTAATTATCCAGAATAAAGGCTAGCAAACAAACACAGAGAAATGTAATTAGGGATAAATAAAAAGAAATTTAAAATAAAGAGATTTTACAAAAAACTATAAATAAAATGGTTAAGAGTTCGCATTATTGAAGGAGTAGAAAAGATTAAGTACCTCTGAGAAATGTTTCTCAGTAATTGAAACAGAAAAGTAGAATTAATTTAAAAAATAATATTAACAAATTTAACGCAAATATAAAATTATTAAAAAGTAAAACACTAAATAAAAACTACAGTCACCTGCCAAAACATTTAATATTACAAAAAAAAATTAGAACTTAAAGTAATATAAAGAAATGGATAAAAAGTAAAACTTGACAAAACAAACGATAAAGAATACAGAATAAGAAAAAATATACAGCTCCTACACGAAAAATACAAAAAATGAAACACTAAAAAAATTAAATGGCTTGAACCTGTATTTAGAACAGAAAGAGACACAACGGTTTACAAAAGTTTAGAACAGTTCTAAGTATAACCGAAACCAGAAACTGAGAGAAAAAATTGCAAGATTTCATAATGTTAATTCATTCTTATACAAATCTATTTAAGATGTATAGACATGATTTTGATCACTCGAACTGATTTGATAACTGGAGATTTTGGAAAGCAGAACAATAGTGCCAATAAAATCAGTTAAATCACTTTGTAAGTATAGGTGGTATATTTAGAAGAACTTAACTACGTATAAGCAATATATATATATATATATATATATTAATAATAATGAACTCACTTTAACGTTGTATGTCTGATATTTTATTACATTCTGGTATTTACAATTAAGAGGAAATGAAAAGAAAACTATTTTGCATTCATTCACTTTCAAGGCCGTTATCTAGATTAGGGGAACGCCCTGAAAGTCAAAGCCAAAGTTCTTTAACAGTTGGTATTCGGATGAAGTGAAAGGCGCTTTTATTTACTACTAAATAGATATCCAACCGCTCGCAGCTCCGGGCTTAATTTATATAATACTAATATCAAGAAACTTTCAGACTAATTGCATCGGCTTTTATTTTGAACGTTTAACTGTAAAATCGTCAAATAAGTACTACAAATAACATCACCAGTCTTATAGTTATTTATTTAATGTAAGGAACGATTAATACAAATCATAAAACAATTATTTCAAGAAGCAATGAATGTCATTATAGTAATTATAGTATATTACTTTACGAGTGGAGTAAATTGCATATTACAGCGAGTGTGTTTGGCCCATGAGCGAGCTTGCCAGCGAAGGGGCTAAAGAAACGAGCTAAATATGCAATTTGTTTCTCGAGTGAAGTACTATGCTTTACCCACGACTTACCAGACGGTTTTGTATAAAACTAAATAGTTATTTATGCAACTAGTGCGTAAAGTGACCTTTTTTGACGAATGTGAATGTTGTCGCATGAGCCGCAGGCGAATGCGACAATCACATGAGTCAAAAAAGGAACATTTACGCACGAGTTGCATACAATATTTTTTCTACAACCGAATTTCTTTACAAGAAATACAAGTATAGGACTGATTTTTTTTTTACGCACTACTGCAAAAAAAATATTATATTTAAAACATATTTTAGATAACAAAATATTTATTTTCTAAATTAATCTTACCTATAATACCGGTACATAGAAACGCGAAATGCTTGAATTATAAATTAATTGAAATGTCAATCAGTCAGACCCTACGTATATTTAAATAAAAATACTTAGGTACCCTTATTTATGAACTGATATTTCTGTCATATTAAAAATCAAATTAAAAATTACTGAATATAATATCTAGTTTTGTATGTATTAAACTGCAATAATTTAACAATTAAATATATTTACACAAATTTACACAATTAAATAATAATAAAAAAGTTTCCTTACCCGGAATTGAACCCGAGTCAGCTGGGTAGAAGCCAGACACCTTACGTTCTCGGCCAATAACACACTTAAAAATCTTTGCATAATCTTATAAAAGACGGTGCTTATTTTACTTTTTTTTACTAGTTAAAAAAAAACTTTTTTTTTTCACTAGTGAAAAAAAGTTAAACTTTACGAACCTTAAACCGTGCGTAAAGATAATACTTTACGCACGGCTGTAGAAAAAATAACAAATATACAATTTAAATGTTGGTATAAGTTGTCAAAAATATACGATTTCACAGACAGTTCTTTCTGAGAAATGTCAAATGTTAGTTTAATTTAATGAAAACTGTAGGTAACCAACATAACAATACAGGTTTCTATTTACTTACTCCACTAGTTTAGTAAATGAAACTATAACACAACTACTCAATAATTTGACACTTACTGACAGAGTTATAGGTTAAAAAATACGCAATTTACTTATGAGTCGTGGGTAAAAATATTTCCGAAAAAAATGTAAATAAAATTCCGTTTTACTACTACTGGGGAGATTAGATGCATTCAGAATGTTCATATTTCTAGCTTCTATATAATAATAATGAAAATGATATCTACACTAATTTATTTTACTAACAAAACATGTTTCAACGCACAGCGGTTTTTTGCCTGAAGAAAACGCTGTGCGTTAATAAGTACATAAAGCTTTAGTAAAAGAAATTCGTATAAATTTAAAGTGATAATTTCATTTTAATAAATACCTATTATATATTATGGATCTACACCATGTATCGGTTTAATCAATTCAATTCTGTCACTTCTATTGAAACAAGTTTGCCCTTTATAAGATATAGCTAACGGAGTCAAGGTGGTGCTGCTCCTTGGATTAACTCTCAGAAAAGTTAAAAATACTTACATAATTATTAATAAAACTTTTATTTATGTTAGCAAAGTAATTTTAGGAATAGCTTTTAATAATGCCTATATAGATGCGCATAGTATGATCAATTATGCACATAATATATGCAGACAGATAGGTTTCAGTTTCAGCATGCCGATTAAAAGTCTTAATGGCAGCTAGTTCAAAAAACCTCATTCTAGGTCCTTCCAAGGTCGAATAGAGAACTGACCCTCGAAAAAATTCATGTAGGCTGGTGAAGAGCTGATAATCTCAGTATCAACTTCTCACACAGTGGTTTGCTGTAACCCACAATCCGCTGGTTTGTGGTGGAATATTCAAGTTGATGTTATTACAGTATGCTTTATTACCGAATAAGGAAAGGACCCTTACTTGAAAGGCTGTTTTTAGGTAATTTAGCCAGGAAGTATTCCCGTCGAAGGTCTGGACGACAAGCTTCCTTTTCTCGTTGAAGCTTCTTTATTTTGGACTGCACTTGCTGGTTGATCTCGTCTCGCAAGTTGGCCATTTGCTGATTTTGCTCGTCTCGCATGTTGGCCACTTGCTGGTTCAAGTTGTCCAGTTGCTGATTCAAGTTAGCCACTTGCTGATATTGCTCGTCTCGCAAGTTGGCAACTAACTTATGTTGCTCGTCACGAAGAGAGAACATTTCCATGCGCAGATGCGATATTTGCTGGGAGAACGAACTGTATAACTTTTCTGATAGAGTAGACATCCGTTGTGATAGCTGGGAGAGTTGTTGCGTCTGTTCTGCTTGTTTGCTACTGATTAGTTGTGATAGCTCCTCTTGTTGGCTCGAGATTCGTTGTGATAGCTGGACACATCATCGCGCTGGCTCCTTATCTGACTGGCTCGCCATCCGTTGCGATAACTTTTCTTGTTGACTCTTTATTCGTTGCGACAATTCAGAAAATGCTTTTTGAACCGGGTTTTCGGACTCCACAGCGTCAGCGTCCAAATGATTATTTAGGTAGTATTCACGGAGCCTATTTAACAATACGGATTTGCACCCAGTAGTTTCCAAGTCTAATTTTTCGAGCTCTTTTCTGAGCTCAGCCACCGATTTATCTTTTTTCCAGGCATTCTTGCATCTTCACCCACACCTGACACCAATTTGAAACACTTATGGGGACACAAACAATCTTTGAAGTTAAGGTCCTTACCTTATTCGGTAATCCCGTTACAATATATATATATATATATATATATATATATACAATCTTTTACTACTATTAGTACTATCATTTGGTTCTACACGAAGTTAACTGATTTATAAAACTAGTAAATATATTGTACAGAGAATTGTGAGGCAATGTCATAGACACATCTTGTTCATAAAATAGTATTGTTGTGAATGTTTTTACAACACAGGCTTTCAGGCAATGGCAATCATCCAAAAGAATATACTGCTAGACCCGTACCATTTGCCAATTACAATTCTGAATCTTAAATCCAAAAAGGTGTTGCTATTATAGATGGAGCTCTTTTATAAATAAAAGTACAAACTACCGGATTTTTATCGTTATAAAGAACGTCATTTTGTCAAACTGGCTCTTATTGTTGTTCCAGATGGTTTTTTTACTTGCCGATCATGGCCCTTACTTTTCTGATAGTCGAAATACTGATGCACAAAAATGTTGATTAATAAGTTTGAAAATGATAATAATGTCATAAGGGCATGATTTCAAGAAGGCGATATATTACTGATTGCTGGTTGCATTGGGAATTGATTATAAAATGCCACACTTTTTAGAACAAGGACAAGTTTAGTTAACTATAGAAGAGGCCAATAAGACACGTTTAATTACCAAGTCAAGATCTGTAACTAAATCACGAAACGGTCATATTAACTTTTTTGATAGAGTCATTGAAACAGCTCAAGTGACTACCCTCTGCAACTTTTTTAATAGCTGCTGCTTTAATAAATAAATACAATCCTTTAATTTACATTATTAATGCAACTGGTAATATAGCCAGAAGAATGTTGGAACGATCCCAAGAACTAAATGTACTTCAAGTGAAAGTCGAAGTTGATTATCTTAACAATGTGTTCTCTACTTGACCTTCAAATGACCTTGGAATAACCTTAAATAGCCTCTGGGTGGAATTTCTAGGTCGATCGTACTACGGATTCGTGATCAGAAACATCTTAAATATACGATCAGTTCTCTATTTAACCTTGAAATGACCTTGAATAAGGTTTTTTGACCTAGTTGTCATAAAGACTTTTAATCAGCATGCTGAAACCTAGCTCTCTGCCAAATTTAAGCGAATTTTACCAAAATACCATCTTCCATACATTATGTCCGAGACTTTTTACAAAATGTGATATCGATTTGGATAATGCAAGCATATAGAATTTAAGCAGAAATTTGAACCAAAAGTAGGAAAAGATTAGAAACAACATTTTGACTATCGATTAAAATTGAAATAAACTCTATAATCTTTATGTGCCTTGTTGGTTTACCAAATACCTATACCTATTAATAACCGTAATATACTCCGCTGTTATTGCTCTATTTTTCATTAAATATTATCTATCTATTGTGTTATGTGAATTTATTTGCACCTTTAAAAAATTAAATTTTTTATTTGATAAAACTTAACCAGTTTAGATAGTACCCTAATTTTATTTTTATCAGTGCCCTTTTGATGTATCTACGACAAAGTTTTTACTTTTTGTCTGATTTCTGCAGGCAATTTCGATTATGAACGTTTTACCGGTAATATCTAATCTTATTTTTAATACTGTTTAATTAACTTGTAAACAAGTGATTAGAATGATGTACAAAATCGTTCTTCAAACACTTTCATCTGGATTGAATTTAATACAATTGTCGGATTGTCGGGAAAATCATCTTCTAAATAAGTCGTGGAAGCTAAGCTACTTTACTTCATTAATAAATTGCTAATTAAAATTTACCTTTATTACAATTTAGTCTGTAAGCTTTAATGAAATATTTTTTCATTTGAGGTACTCTACTATTTATTATTATTTTAGAATTAAAGTGTTTATTTTTCCACGGGTTTAAAATTAAAATCATTTATTTAGTGACAAAAAAATAAATGTATGAATGTAGTTAGTGCATTGTTTGGTATAATTAAACAAGAATTAATGAATTTGATTTCGACTCATCTGGTTTATAAATTATGCAACCACAGTGCTTCCTAATAATAGTAGTTTACGTAACAAGTCCTGAAAGTGGTCTTTTACTGGACCAGTGGGCAAATTGCAGGGCGAGCCACAGGCGAGCCCTGCAAACCTGTGAGTCCAGTAAAAGCACTTTTGGGACGTATTACGTACAATATTTTTTTTAAAATGGGCATTGTTGTACCATAAACTTCAAATTATTCAGTTTACATTTTTATAACAAAACTCTTTAACTAATTTTAACATTTTTTTTAACAAACCTTGCTTGGGTGGCCGCCTTAACAATTTCATCTGGTATAATTTCATCTTCCATTAATTTACAATCAAATGCATAATTTTAAATATCCATTTTATAATAAATTTTACGTTTTCAACTAAACGACAAAATATGTCAAGTTATTTTATAGTTTTAAATAGATACAAAACTCGGTTACGATAGAAACCAATTGACCGCTATCTTAGACTAACTATTTTATTGTTTTTTTCATTAAAGATAGGCCTGAAAGTAAATAAAAATGAGTCCGGTAAAAGCTTTTAGCGGATTCGTTTTTATTTTCTGGCCTAAAAATAAACCGGAAAGTACTAATTTCTGGCCAGTTTAAAAAAAGATATTATTGACATGTTTCTGTAATGGAATAAACTATTCTTGTGCTTAAACTTTTAAAAATGTTTTTTATGTTAATATAAGTTTAAAATAATCTTAAAAGGATATTTGAGTTTGTTTTCCATTTTTAATAATATTATTATTATTTTAAGATATTTGAATGTTTTATTAATAAAAAAATAACTATATTCTTCCTATTTTAGGAACAGCCAGTTTCATGACATCACCCGAGATGTATACAGGGTCATTCGAAATGGGCGGAACACTCTATTTATGGCTTATCTATGAATTATACAGTTTTTGAACTATTTGTGAATTTTTCAAATTTTCCAAAAACGTAATAGCTTTTAAGATATGACGCCAGAGGATAATATTTTAAAAGGATTTATATATATTTTTTTTCGAGTTGGTATGACCTGTCTAAATTCATCAATGGTACCTACATTTAGTGGGTGTTTTTTAGTTTTTTTGGGCCATTCAAAACAATAGTTATTTGTGACACAAGGACGGAAAATGACATTTTGCAAGAGCGAGTAAAGTTGTGTAGCCGAGGTGCGTAGCACCGAGGCGAAACAATACGAGCACTTGCAAAGCATTTCCCGGTCGTGTAACACACACTATTTTTTGGTCCGACTAATTTTTAATATTTTCAAAAGTTCAAAAACTTTTTACTTTATGACATACAAACTAGATGTTTATTGACATCTATTGCACGATTAAAAGAATTAGTAATAAGGAATGATTTTCTGATAATCAATTTCAAGATCCTTAATTTTTATACATACGAATACTTTAATAAGCAATACAGTAAAAATTGTTATATTGAAAATATTAACATTAATATCTAATAATTTTATATAAAAATAGCAGAGACAATGAACTATTTTAGTTCAATGAGCAAAAATAAAATCGATATATGTATTTTCATAATCGAATGATAAGTACGTAGTTGTAAATTGACATAAATGTCAAATTTAAAATAACAGTTGTGAGAGAAATTAAATGTAAATTAGAATCCTGGTTACCTTTAGAAAAAGTTATTAGTTTAGTATATTATACGCTGTTTTTAAATAAATTTAATTAAAATTTGTATTATTCATTATGTATTTGTGATGACTCATAGCGCCATCTCTTTAGATAATCTAAAAGCTACTTTGCCGGCCTAGGCCGGAAAATGTCATTTTCCGGACGATTTTGAAGTAATTAATAGTATTGTTTCTGGACGGAGGACCAAAATAGTTATTTGTGACACAAGGACGGAAAATGACATTTTGCAAGAGCGAGTAAAGTTGTGTAGCCGAGGTGCGTAGCACCGAGGCGAAACAATACGAGCACTTGCAAAATATTTTCCGGACGTGTAACACACACTATTTTTTGGTTCGACTAATTTTTAATATTTTCAAAAGTTCTGTTTATGTTCAAGACTTGACTGCTTGTGCTAACTGAACTAAGACCACTGACTAGAAGATAGCCGACAAAATGTCAGCTGGTAATTAATTTTTATACATACAAATACTGTGCTAATAACATAGACAAATTAATTAATTAATTCTATTATCTCTGGCTAATAAGCAGCACAGAGAAAATTGTTATATTGAAAATATTAAAATCAATATCTAATAATTTTATATAAAAATAGCAGAGACAATGAACTATATCCATAATCGAATGATAAGTAGTTGTAAATTGACATAAATGTCAAATTTTATAATACAAGTTGTGAGAGAAATTAAATGTAAATTAGAATCCTGCTTACATTTAGAAAAAGTTATAGGTAAGTTTAGTATATTGTACGTTGTTTTTAATTAAATTTAATTAAAAGTTATATTTATTATGTATTTTTGGTGACTTAAAATTTAAACTCATAGCGCCATCTCTTTAGATAATCTAAAAGCTACTTTGCCGGCCTAGGCCGGAAAATGCCATTTTCCGGACGATTTTGAAGTAATTAATAGTATTGTTTCTGGACGGAGGACCAAAAAAAGATTTTTTGTAATGTTTCTCTATAGTTAACAGTTTTCGAGGCTCGAAAACTCAGTGAAAAATCTATAATTTTGTAGTTACCAAGTTCTTTCATTGTTTAAACTTTAACTTTTCAGATTTCGATCAGTAATTGGTGCTTATTTTAATTTAGATCATTGTTTTTTAATTTTAATTATGCGCTTTAACCTAGATTTTTAAGCCACCGCCACGCCTCTGTTGCACTTATGAATATTATAGATACATATTTACGCAAAGAATTCTCAAAGTTTTGATCTAAATTAATAGTTATTGTAATTTTTGGCTTAAATTGAAAGACAAAATAGTGCACAATAAAATTCAAATGGTATCATTTTACATAAAGTAATTGTACAAACGATTAATAATAATCATAACACTTGGTGAAATTATTTTTATTTTTACAAAAAAACAAATTACAACCACTTAATGGTACGCAGTTGACATAATTTTTTTTGCAGCCGCAAGCATTATTTTTGTCAATGTTCTTGCATTTACATGGTTTTATAAGTGTTACCAGAAATAAACTTGAATAATGGATCTGGGTAATATCTAATATCCCACCACTGTCAGATAAATAATATTCATATTTCGTAAAATCGAGAGTGTGATAATAAGGATATATAACATTTCGCGATAATTTTTTGCGTAAGTTTTTAAATTATGCATAAGTGCTACAGACGGAATTATATTGGACCAATATTTTATTTGATTCATTTGTATTAAAATTTTGTGGATTGAACTATTGAAAAAAAAAATTAATAAAAGCTAAGAAAAGAATATACTGATGCGAACAATGAATATTCTACATTTAACAAAATGTACATTATTAAAACATAAACAACATATAAAGGAAACTTTTAGGTACAAAATGGGAAATAAAGGAAATATTTTTTATTAATAACGTGTTTAGAAAAATTTAATAATTGAATATATTTATAAAAGATATAAAAACGGAACTGAACAAAAAAAGAGTGTGCGTGTAACCTTTACGCGCGATTGAAGTAAAACTTTTTGACGTACGTATCGGAAAATAAATATCTGATTACAATTCAATTATATCTATTGTCTATATACTTTACAAAAAATGAGATGTTATATTTATATTATTCATTAGAAATAGGAATTTGAAAGTTATCATTATTTTTTATATATGAAATAATAGGTTTATGATAACTAAAATGTGAAACATAGATTTTACTCTCTAAATACCATTAATGTATTTGAAACCGTTTGAAAATTTTGAAAATTTCATAAATAAATTTTGAAAATTTAAGCTCCTCCCATAGCTAAAATCACACCGTTACTTCCATCAGAATCTTCCGTTAGAATCTAACGTTAGAGTTACCCCTAGTCGCGCCTAAAGAAGTTTTGCTTCAATAATAGGTAAACAATATTAAAAATATACACACATTACGTTTAGAATGTGTGATTTTGTAGCTGGATCTACCTTATTGTAATACAACACAACACAAGAGCCTTCGATAGTTAGATAACCATTTCATTTTGTAGCATTTTATAGCATATACCATAAAATTTAAAATCCTGAGTTGAGTTTGTTTTCTTCAGTTCTACGAAGGATCTGTTATTGCTGGTAAAAGATCAGCCATCCTGACTAGTGGTTTTATGGCCTTTATGGCTACCTAACCAAACCTAAAATAAGTATAAGCAAGTGTTAAAACATTATTATATTATCATTTTATGAACAAAAACGTGCAACATGCTTCTTTACTTAACGTAAAGCTTCCCTATAAACAATTATTTACTATCATAATATGTATGTATTTATGTAATGTATGTTATATAAACTTACTTAATCAAATCATAATGAATGTCGCTGTCTTGCCTTTTTTTCATTTACATTTTTCTTCAAATCTTTCTGGCGCTGACGTTCACAATTTCTTTTTCTTTTTAGCTCTTTAAGTCTATAAAACGAAAATAGCTAGGTATAAATAATAGGTATAAATAATTAGGTATAAATAGTGTAATTACAGACCAAAAATAAAATGTATGCATATAGAGTAGGTACTCACTCATTTTCATTCAATATTTTTTCATCACTTTCTTCATTAATAAATCCACTTTGTTTATTCATATTTAAAACAAACACTTTATACACAAATTTAAACTATGTACCACCAATGTATTTTGGTTGACAAGCTGTCAATTCATACAATTACAGATTTAATTTTATTTAATATAGTAGGCGGAAACGTGTTAGGTATTTTGTATCAGGTTTTGTTTCCGGTACTCGGTACATTAGAATGACGTCACGTCCGTTAGAATTACTGAGTTACCCCTAGTCGCGACTAAAGAAGTTTTACTTCAATAACTACATAGTTAAGTACCTAATTGATTTGATTACTAAAATCTTTAAGATATTAACTTTAGAGTTGCAAGTTGTTTTTTAATTCCAAAAAGCGTTATTGTACATACCTACCGATATAGGTACCTACGTATTTTTTGCTTTTTCCGGCTACTTTTTTTTCACTGAAATGTTATGGAAAATACCGAAAAAAATATTGAGATCTTGATATTAATAGGTATATCATAATTTCCAGTGTTAAAAACAAGTAAATTTTTTTTATTCAATATTTCACAGCTCAAAAAAATTTTATGGTATAATCTTGGTCAATGACAGGATTTCCTCTACAAATGTGTCCATTGCGGTATGATCGGGTAGTACAGGTCACTAAACCCATTTTTTCAATGAAATTAATTACAAGAGCTGCAGAAAACATATAACTGAAAATGCTTGTATAAATTTTAATTTCCTTTCAAATTTCAGAGAACTAAATTGCTAACATCGATACCGTTTAAGATATTCGGTTTTCAGTTGAATTAGTATAGAATTTTCATGGATTTTGGAGCTACATTGAATAAATTATTGATGATTTTTTATTTGATTTTGTGGAATTTTTTACGTGGACCAAATAGGGTATTTTACAATTTTTTTCTGCAAGTATATAGATTTTAGACATAAATTTAAACTTTTGAAAATTTTTTAACGTATACAAACAAGAATATATTAATGTCATTTAATATATTCTTGTTTGCAAACTTTCTAAAACCTTTCAAAAATTTCAAAAATCCCATAAGAGATTTCTCAAATAATCGTTTACTAAATAAAGTTAAACTGTTGAAAACGAAAGTTAAAGTTAAACTGTTTGAAACGAACGATGAATTTGGAATCAGAAAATTACCATTGTTCTTATCAGCTAGTAAAGAAAATATTATATACCTAAGGGACTGAATAATGCTTACATATTTAATTTCATTAAAACTGTTTGACAGAGGATTACTCAGATCATTTTGAGTGCCCTGGTTTTAAAGAGTGGGTATAATTAATACAAATATAATTAGTTTTGATCTCATTTATCAAATATTAAATGCCCATTTTGATTATTAATGAGTGTTAAAATATTAAGCCTTATTATCCTACCTTAGTGTAAGAAGGTCTATTGGCAAGGTTTTTTAAAATGTATAATTTTATATTTGTTTACTCCAAAAGATGGCATTTTTGAAGTTATACTTCTATTCATGCACTCGGTGGAAAAGATTTGTGTACAGTTAAATCGAAAAAATCATTACATATGTAATGGTGTGAGTAAGAGAGAGACGGACACACTTATAAGGTATATTGGTCGGTAAAAACAAAGATGAAATATTTATCACATGGTATTAGTCATAACTATAAGTCCATTGAATACCGTTTCAACATTCAGTACATTGAAAAGGGATAGATATACAAAAAAAAGTCTGAACTAATGTATGAATATCATAGTGACGGACCACATGTTTATTTGACAGATTATTTTATAATTCTGTCACGTAAGTTAACATATTAAGTTAAGTATTTTATATTAATAATAATATTCAGTAATGAGTATTGTCTTGTAGTCTAAAATACCGTCACATGGTTGCAGTATATCCTGCACTATGCTTTTGAAGTTCTTGGCTACATAAACAGAGTGTTTACGAATAGTCGAGGAAATAAAGCACCAAAATCTCCGAATTTTGTAACGTAAGATGGATCGGAATGCTTTTTTTTTGCATTGGATTCGTTAAAGTATCAGGAAATTTGTCGTTATATTTTATAATGTAAAAATGGAAATTGCATTTCTGCATTCGAAAAGTACATTCCGAACAGACAATAGAGAGAAAACTTACAACTCGGTAAGTATTGCTGAAAATGGGTTCAATTTATATATTTGGGGTTTTTGGAGTCGCTGAACACGAATATCACGATTCCGAAAGTCTCCGCGTCACTTGGTGTCTAGGGTATTTACCTCTTCTCCTGGGGTTTTATGTAAATTCTGTACGAAATCAGTGCACACTTGGTACCTGGAGGTTTTTTAAGTCGCTAAATACGAATAATAATGGCGGTGGTGTTCGAAACACCTGGTGCTTAAGACGGACCTCGTCTCCAGGAATTTTATGCAAATTCGATACAAAAAGAGTGTACACACGGCACTAGGAGGTTTTTGGGGTCGCTTACCACGAATATCGTATAATGAGTTTGCTAAATCATTTGTATACAAATTTATGAACCCATGCGCGTGCATAGAAGTATAACTTCTCTCTGCAGTCCCACTGACTGCCACACTCGTTTTTTTTTTAATATTTGATGGTAGTTCATCTGTATGTTAAATTTATAATAAAATTTGTTGATTCGTATAACTAGTTTGTATTTAATATAAATTCTGCCTTTATTAGCGGCATCTACTTCACATATTTTCTACTTACTTTAAATGTGACAATCTGACATTTATCCTAGTTACTATTATTTGTTTTGATGTTTTATTTCAAATAAAGAATTTATGTCCACAGAATGCATATATGTAAACTTTCTAAGTAAACAGATTCAAGAATAACGTATTGTTTGAGAAATACCGTTTACACAAAACTTATTATAATAAATTGCCTATTGTTCACATGTAATATAAATAAACTAGGTTGAACCGAAGATTCACCGACTAGGTCAATTAAATTAGGTAGAACTGATATCACTTAGGTAATATAAAAGTAACGGAATTCTTTTAAATAGATAGTTACAAACCAAACGATCTTGTTCTTTGCAAATCAAGGACACACCTGTATTATCATCAATACAGTGTCTTTAAAAGAAGATTAAATATATATTGTTATGATTTATGGGTTTTTTATAAATAAAATATTCGAATCCGCACCGTGTGAACTGGCTTGTATGACAGGTCGAAGTTGGTCGAGAGAAACCAACAAAAACATCGGCCGACTTTTTGTTACTTTTGCAGCAACCCTTAATCACTCCAAAACCGCCACTCTATTTTTTAATGTGTATTTAAAAAACAATTTGACGTAATCGTATATACACAGATACTACTAAACATGCTTTTCGTTTCAAATACCTTTTTTTAATATTCCTTTTCATGGTTATCGATCTTAATTCTCATATCAGCCAGCGGCAGTGCATGAGGGTTTTTAATTACAAATAAAAACACTATCACATCAAAATAATCATTAGTGTTTAGTCTTTCTAAAGTACAAGAAGTGCATTCGGCGATTTTTACAATGAGTGAAATTATACAACAAAGAAGTTATGCGTCGTTTGCGCGAAGCTATTCGCAAAAAGAGGCCAGAATTACCTATCGGCCGAAAAATCTTGGTTTTTGCACCACGATAATGCACCGTCGCATACTGCATTGATTTTTCGTGAGTTTTTCGCCAAAAATTCAACCAATATCGTTCCACAACCACCGTATTCGCCTAATTTAGCTCCGTGTGACTTCTGGCTATTCAACAAACTCAAACGACCGCTCCGAAGAAAGCGTTTTGGGTCAATTGAAGATATTAAACGTGAATCGCTACGCGTATTGAAGGCTATTCCGGAAATTTCGAGGATTGGAAAAAACGTTGGCACAAGTGTATTGGGGCCGGGTGGGGAATACTTTGAGGAGGACGAAATAGGTCCGGCAGAATAAATAAAGAATTTTAAAATTACTATTTTTTGCTCACAGTATTATGTATACACATATATATTCCTACATCTATTAAATACTTTAGAAATTAACCATTTAACATTCTTTAATACTGGTTTTAAATCTACAAATTTATTCATCTGCATCTGACAAATACATTGAATGTCTTCTTTACTACAAATTCGTTATTCTACTTGACGTTAACCATATATGATATTTACAGAATTGAATAGATTTAATATTTATAGTCAGATAAATAGTTTTTTTTGTGAATAGAACTAATAAAAAATTTGTATGTTATACATCAACAATAAAAAAATTGCTTGTACCACTTTTATTAGCTTTGTCACTTTTTTCAATGTTTGCAGAACTAAATTTATGAAAATATTTAAAGAAAATTAGAATACATTAACATTACAGAAGATTATAAACTTATTTTTGAACAATTTAATATTAATAATACCAGCTTTAGTAGCAGCAATTTATCTTAATATTATATTTTTCTACTACAATAGATGGAAATGTAAGTTAATTTGTTTAAATTTCTAGGTAACAGATAGACGGTAGATGGCGTTGTTTTCAATTCCTAAATAAAATGGAAAAACTGAATACTAAAGTAAAATGAAAAATAGTCGAAAAAAAACTAAGAATTGTGGAAAAAATACATAATTACTAAATTAAGTAATATGCCGCTACTGTAAGGTAATGCAGTTAATAGGTATCTCATAAATTGAATTAATTACTATGACGCCAACGTTAGGTGGTGCAGTTGAAATTTCATATATCTAAACAAGCAATTAAATCTTAAATAAGTACTATGGTGCTACCGTAAGGTGACGCAATAAATATCTCGTATATCGAAACGAGCATAAAATAGTAAAAACCTAGAAACTTACGAGACAATATTATAAAAATGACAAAACCGAGCATTGAAAAAAAGACAAAATCGTAATCTTTTAATTCAGCTTAAAAAATAAAAAATAATTTAAAAATACATGGTATTACTTTTTTCTACAAGCATGCGTAAAACAACACTTTCCCGCACGCATTTTAATCCAGAAAATATCTGTTTCCAAGAATTTTTCCCGCACGCATTTTTTTTATTAAATGAATATGTCCTCCGATAACCTTTTTGACAGATTATTATATTATTACCTTTATCTTGTTGTACATACAAATATTAAAAAAATTAAGATTATTTTACATAAAATAGGGATTTTTAAAATGTTTGTACCTCTGTAAACCTTACTCAAAGCAACAACAATCTCACCTGTTTAAGTAGGGTTGCTATAGCTTCAGTCGTGTATTTATTGACACTATGAAAAATTTAATTGTCACAATCGCATCTTTTCAAGTATCTGAATAATTTTGAACTATTTTTATGCTTGTAGAAAAAATATTGATCCTAACTCTTGCGGAAATTAACTTTCCCGCACTTAACTGCTTGCCCGAACTCCGCTTCGCGTCGTTCGGGCATCGGCAGTTCGCGTGCGGGAAAGTATAACTTTCCGCACTTGTTAGGATAATAACTATTTTCTACAAGCATGCGTAACACAACACTTTCCCGCACGCATTTTAATTCAGAAAATATCTCTTTCCCGCACGCATTTTTTTTTATTAATTAGAGATGTTTGCCAATAACCTTTTTGACAAATTATTGTATTATTATCTTTATCTTGTTGGACTACATACAAATAGTAAAAAAATTAAGATTTTACATGAAAATAGGGGTTTTTAAAATGTTTGTTTTTAAATTTTTTTTAAAAAATCATAATTTATTAAATCACCCCTGTTAACCTTACTCAAAGCAACAACAAACTCACCTGTTTAAGTAGGGTTGCTATAGCTACAGCAGTCGTGTATTTATTGACACTATGAAAGATTTAATTGTCACAATCGCATCTTTTCAAATATCTAAATAATTTTCGAGGTGATTTTGCTTGTAGAAAAAATATTGATCCTAACTCTTGCGGAAATTAACTTTCCCGCACTTAACTGCTTGCCCGAACTCCGCTTCGCGTCGTTCGGGCATCGGCAGTTCGCGTGCGGGAAAGTATAACTTTCCGCACTTGTTAGGATAATAACTATTTCTTTTATGTTTGGAAGTTATTTTTGAACCCTAAATATACTCTCCCATATATTTTTATTACATTGGCCTTTATAACGTTGTTTGAAGTGCATAACAAGTTGATCAAAACGTTTCCTTTTCTCTTATGAATAGGCTACCATGTTATTAATAAATGTATCAAAATAAGCAGGCAGTATATATTGTTATGATTCGATTGGACAAGAAAATTTTTGTATTTTATACTAGGTAACTGTCTTTATATAGGTGTTTAAGAATTTTATTTCAGAAAGTGTATATAGTTGTCTGTTTTGTTTTTTTTTTTGAAAAAAAAGAGGTTACCTAGGGAGGAAAGATATAAACAGTTTTGAGTTTAGAAAGAATTTGAAATAAGTTGTATTTCTGAAATGGTGTTAGAAGAGAATTAATTTAAATAAAAGACTATAAGTAAAAAGTATAGAATTTAAATAAATATAAATAGAATATAAATAAGGAAAAGAAATATAATATTGAACCCAGACCCAAAAAGCTGGAAGCAAATAAAAGGAAATATAAGAACGAACCCATCATACCATAATAATATGTAGGTACTTTAAAGGCATCCTGCAACCCATATGTTTTTAAAATTCTTTAACATATTAGTATACTTTTTCCAATCTAAATGTGAAATTGTTTGCTCTTTGGCGCTTTTTAAATGCCTTTGATGGCATTGCCGACCATTGGGGTGGAATTAAATAAAAAGGGTTCGTAAATTTTTATTAATTTTTGTTTTAAATTTCAAAAGAAAAACGGTTTTTATATATTTGTAAATTTTGTATCAATTTGAAAATTGTCAAATAACAAATTAATTCTTTCAAATTAAAACTTGTTAATTTTAGTTATTAATAAGAACATTTGAGTCATTATTCAAATAGTATATAACTCATAATAATTTTATAACAATTGTCTACAAATAATACTCATTTTGTCAGACAATCCTAAAAGATTGTTTGTCCAGCAAGGACCACGAGGAGATATGAGCCTTCCTTGCCTGGAAAGGAAAGGGTTGGGTATGTTAGTAAGAATATAAAATTAGTTTGTTTTTGAAAACAAGTTTTCAAGATACATCACGATAGTTGGAAAGGAAATTGGTTAGAATGACTAACAAGAATTGTCAGAGTCTTCTGAAGTAGAATCGTTCCCAGGTTGAATAACTAATGGTGCTATTGGCGGTAAAACAGGATAGTCCTTTTCTATTTTTATAACATGTGCTTCGCAATTTTTCCAGACATCGCTATTAATACCACTAATTACCTCTCGAATATTATCAAGAACAACTGCGCTTAAGGTTGGTGACTGATTATATTTTCGTAAACGTTTCTTTACAGTACTCCAAACCATTTCGATTGGATTAAAAATACAGTAGTAAGGAGGTAAACGCAAAAGGGTATGACCATGTCTGCTGCAAATGGTGTCAATGACGTATTCATTTTTAAAATTCTGACTTTTGATCATTCTTATTAATTCCTTCTTTACTGGAACCTTTTTAGGAACATCGATATTTTTGATTGCCATAAGTCTTAAAATTTCAATTCTTTTTTGTGTTATTAGGTATTTTGTTTAATATGCGGAAATAATACGACGCATTGTCCATAACAATTACTGAATTGTACGAAAACCCAATAGATAGTGTTGAATTTCGATTCATAAATAAATAAATAAATAAATAAATAAACGAAAAACTAAAAGAAAGTGGAAAATTAAAAACAGAAAAAATGCGAAAAAAATAAAGTCTAAAAAAAATACCTTTCTAAATCAAGTGTAAGTAATATATACAAAATTGATATCATTAGAAGTGAAAACTGTTTAAATATGAAGAACCTAGTTAATTAATTTAAGTATATATTTTGTAAGAATATTTTTATATTATCTTTCTAAGAGTCATTGACGAACAATTGAATAGTAAAGTAGAGATAAATTTTTCAAAATATATAAACTTAGGAATATTCGGAAATACATCTGGCAACCAAGATTCGAAAGTCGCTTCCTTTGTTGAGGTTAGAAGGCGTGGTTGTCTTTTCACATTAACATTAGTTAAACTATAACAACTTTCAGATCTGTTATTTTCTAAAAACTCAGAGAGGGCTGTGTTAAAATTTTTCTAGCTTGCTTTTTAAACCATATTAAGATTTATCTAATTTGTGGACCAACAAAACCCCAGCTTAAATCTTTTCTTTTGGTAAATTCTGAACAAAATTGTTTTAACTTTTCAAAAGATTCAAATTTTTATCCAATTTTTTTACAAAATCTCCATCAGCACTAACTTAATATGCAAAGGTGGAATTAACATTTTTTACGTTTCAACAATAGAGTCAAATTTTACGTTGTGTTGCGGCACAAAGAATTCTGTATACGACATAATCGTCGGTTATCAGGCTGAATATCCATCTGATGTTTTATAAAGACAGATAACACTGATATTGTGTATATCCACCTTGTATTATTATTTTATAACCTCCAATCAGCAGCCAGTAATAATTTTTAGATTTAAATAAGATTTTAGCAATTTTATAATATTCTCTTAGATGGACAGAGAGAGTAATTGGAATATAATAATTGTGTAATAAAACCTCTTTTAGACTTTTTGTAGAGTTGTTAATAAATAAACACCAATGAGTGGAGAAAAAAAAAAGTGTGAGGTGTCAAGGGACACCCGGATGGAACGAAGTTCCTTTCGATTAATTAGTGAAGGAATTAGTAATTTGTAAACACAACAGTGTGTTTATACATACATAACCATTTATTATTGTCTGTATAAAATCTCTACTTACCTAACAGTTCGTTTCTTTTAACAAAACTGTCCATTTATACAATACCAGAGCTTTAGATAACACATCTTTTTAGAATTACTTTTTATAATTTAAAACAGGAATTAACAATTCAATACAAAATTTTAAAATTAAAATATTTGACAGTAACTGACGGTTAAGGTAATTTGACGTAGGTACCTAAATAGTCAAGTTACGAACTATTTTTAAAATGTTTATGAATTTATTAATTTATAAAAACAGGATGAAATAAAATGTAATACTATTATAGTTAATTATTATTTTTTCTACAGTATTTTCTTTTTAATGTACATTTTCTTTTAATTTAAAATAGTGTCTTTTTAATTGTAATATATCTATCTATGAGAGAGAGGGAAAGAGAGTTATTTATTTTTTGGTCTGTGAGAGAGAGAAACATGCGTGTGTCGTGTCATAGTGTCGTGACAACTTTTGGTATGAATTTTTTTGGCTAGCTCCTAGCGTCAGTCGTAACTCTTCGTAACGCGCGAAAGGGAACTTCGTTCCAAAAACACTTCTATTTCGCGGTATAAGAATTAATTCAAATTCCTATTCAGTCAAAAATAAGTTAAAAGAAGCAAACTTTATAAATAAAAAAAGATATTGTTCAATCATTGTTGTGCTTAATTAACAGAAAGTTCATAAAAAATAAGTATTAAAAAAAAGAAACGACGAATCTTTTATATAGGTACATATACACGTGTTATATTTCAATTGTACGAACTAATGTAATAATGCAACAGCAATATAACAAAAATGGGTGTTGCATATTAATGTAAAAAAATGCGTTGGTTTGAGAACATTATGTATATCTATTTGTCATGTTAACTGACAAACATTTTAGAAAATAACACATTAATAAAATGTAACTAAGTTGCCACAGTATAAAAAAATAATAAAATATTAACAAATTAATTTAAGCAATAAGCACAGAACGATCATCAACATAAAAAGTTCACTGCATTAAAGGACATGGATTTAGTAATCATTTTACGTATGTCAAGTACATACTTGTTCGTCAAACCTCTATTTCTCTGTAGAAAATTGTGAAAGTTTTTTTTATTTAATTTGTTTTCTTATATTAGTCAATAATAATGTAGTTTAGAGGCATTTATTATTTTAAGCCAATTCGCAACCATATTTTCGCGTTTTACTTACAAATAATGGATCAGTTTTGTACTTTACTAAGGTGGGTGCGGCTAATAAAGCCTACCTAAGGGAGAATCTATATAAAATAAAAAGTATAGTAGGTACTTGCTATAAAATATTTGAAACAAATGGAATCTATAGTAGGATAATAAAACCTAATATTTTCACACTAATAAATAATCAGTGTGATCGTCTTGTATTTGGTAATTAAAATTAAAACTAATTATATTTGAATTAATTATACCCACTCTTTAAAATGACAATATATTTCTTTGTTTAATAGACATCAGGGTACTCAAAATAGTCAAAATGATCTGAGTTAAACTCTGTCAGATGGACACATTCTTCATGATACTACTTGTCGCATTTTAAATATTGTTTTCTATACTTTATCTCATTCTTCTCACAGGCGTGAAAATACCAAATCATTTTTATATTTGAGTTTTTTTTTCTTCGGTTAAATCTGATATGCCCTATTAACCGCTAGCACCGTGTGAAAAGAAATACAGAAAATTATAATAATTAATTCGTGATCAATTATTTTGATATAACAGTATGAAAAACAATCAACTATTTTGCAAAATTATATATAAACGTCTAATATTACAAAAATTCAGTCACACGATTTTTTATTATTCGTGCTGCACAACTGTTTCTCACAAAAGTTGTATTTTTGATACTAATACTTTATTACCCGACAGGCAGAAACCATCGAAATATAAGTGGGAATTTGTAGCTAAATAGTTGCTAATTAGTTGCTAATATCACGATTTTGTAGCTCTATTCAAATTACTGCTATCTTTACTACAAGCTAGCAGTAAAGTGACAGGACTGGTCCAAAAAAAATGGACTAATGCGTGTAAATTTGTTGCTAATTTGTTGCTTAAAACCAGTGCAGGAAAAAATTTGAAAAACCCTAGATTCAGCTAGAAATTGTTAATAATAACTACCAACCAGTGTCCCTGCTATCGTGCTATACAGTTTGTATTGACACATTGATGTTATGGATTTTGTTGCTGGTCGCAGATGTCATCAGCAGAGCCCAGCGAGCCAGCAACAAAATAAAATTAAAAATCGGCCCAATCGGGTGACCGGTAACTAACTCCTACTGTCCATGCTATCGTGACACGCAGTTCTTATTGACAAAACTCTGTTATGGATTTTGTTACTGGTCGCAGATGTCATCAGCAGAGCCCAGAGAGCCAGCAACAAAATAGAAATGAAAAATCGGCCCAACCGGGTAACCGGTAACTAACTCCTAGTGGTTAGTGGTTGTTTAAAGCTTTATTTCCAAAATAGATTAGAGTTATTTTTTGAACTAAATAATCCATTTCTAAATATGTATTCAACTTCTATTAAATAATTTTACACGAAATTATTATATGGAAACGTAGGTACCTATACAATAATAAAACGTCGTATTTGTCTTGTAAAATAGTCTCAAGAAGAGGTACAAGTCGCACTTCTTGTTATCCTTAGATATAATGAAACTGTAGAAATGAAAATTCTGTACAGTGAAGATATTTAAAAAATAATTAGCTGGGGGTGTTACATATAAAACCCAAAAATGTGGTTAGATTTTTTTGTCTGTCTGTATGTTTGTGCGCGCATCACATGGAAACTAATGATCTGATTCAAATGCGATTTTCACAGATGTATTTGTCTTCTTTCAACTTATTATCTGGTATGTAACAATTTTTATACAATAAACAACACGCCACGCGAACGACGTCGCGGGTATAGCTAACAGAGGCTAGCTGTTAACTGATAAAATAACCTGTCTTAACCGATAATTGGTTCAGCATAGTGAGAGTTTCGAAATTCGACTTAGATAAGAAAAATGGACCCAGTACATACTATCCCCACAATTTTCTTTATGGATCAATGACCTCGATCTAGAAAGTTGAGGGATCTATGCTCTACAAGTACTTAGGCCACATTTGACTTATGCAACCTCTTGGGAATTCAAACTTTTAAGCCGCCTTTAAAATAGGTGTTCAAATTTCCAATTTAAAAGTGTCTTACTGAATTTTATCCTTAAAGGATGTTGTTGTAGTATACAGAAATCAGTTGCAAATTGCATAAATAGTACCTACTGTGTGAGTTTGCAGTCAGTTTTTTAAACCTGGAAATTCATACAATTTCTTTAGGAATATTGTTAAATAAAAAATGTAACTGCGATCCATACTAGTTTAGTAATTTTTGAAGGGCTGGCCACTTTGCCAAAATCCCCGCATTACGTAGAAAAAAATTCGTCTTTTGGAGTTTATTGACAGCACTTGCCCTTAAAGCAGATGATAATTCGGCGAGCAACTTGCATTCTATTGCATAATACGCTTGTTTATTTGTAGGATGTCTTGATGACTGCATAAACTACTATGTAAATGTCATTAATTACTTTATACTAAAATATAAAAACGTCTAGAATCAAACACATTACCACGTATTTTGACGTAATTTACAGTTATTCGTATTCCACGCATTGAAAGCATAATGAGTAGGTATCTATCCACTTATTGTTGTCGGGACATCTCTAGAATTAAATAACTGCATTATTTTGGAGAACGTAATTTGATTAAATGTTTTTCAAATGATCACTTTTGTAGCACAATATCAAGAAGATCTCTCATAAGAGATATTGTGCACATAATCTTCTGCCGCTACTTTTTCTACCGCTAATCGCAATGGATCAATTTTAGTGTCGCAACATTTCTATATTTAGTTTATAGATAATTTTTAACAATAATATTCGTTAATTCAGCAATATTTTGTAATAAAATTAAAATGTTTGAATCAAAAAAAGAATTTATAAAATGTTATTAAATTTTTAATATAGAACAATGTATACTACTTAAAATTTTATTTCGAATATTGTGAAAAAAAATACTTACCAAATGTGAGCAATCCAGTGAACCATACACAGAACAGTGTAACTGTCACATATGATACCATTTTTTGATAACGAACTTTATTTTGGTCATTTGTAAAACACTCTGTAGTTCTATCACATCACTTACAAACGTTTCCATTCACTGTCAATACAAATAACTTCTAGTAATCACCAGTTGTTCGAACACTGAAACAATAAAAAAGTTACAAAGTTAATATTTACTGTTCTACTCTTAATGTACGGTAATTCACGCGTCTTTAAATATTGTTGCAAAAGATTAGGTAATGAGACTTTTAAAAACTTCTTTGAAACCTGAGTACAATACATCAAGAAGGAATTAATATTGAAATATTGGTTAAAAACCAACAAAAGAATCCATAAAAATCTGTTCTACTGAGAGAAGTCCAAGCAGAGATTAATGCAATATTGCACTCTTCGAAAGAAAGTATTATGAAGACATATAAATCCCATTGCCAGCTGTACTGACATTTCTTAAGCCTTCGTTTTGCGAATCTCTGATTCAGTAACGTTTGGATGTTAGGATGCTAAAGATTTTAAGTGGCAGATATAAGGCATTTTTAATTCAGCTCCAAAGACGATCACATCCACAAAGAAGTCAGAAGCCTGATCCAAGAGATCGAGCTTCTCTAGACACAGTTGCGGTATTTAGAACCAGCTGTTATAGTAACTGTGATTATAAAATAGTAGTGGTCGTCTTCGATATCTGTATAACTTTATTTCATTTAACTTAAAGTGTACTTAAAATCATCCAAATAAACGTTGATAGAAGAGCAAAAGCGCAGGTGTTAGCAAAGGGTACAGCTAAAGCTATTGATGGTGGCCTTATAGCCATACAGGAACTGAACTAAACCCGGACGTGTAAGGATCCAACATGGACTTCGAGAAATCATACTACCATCTTGTGCAGAAATACAAACTGCGCAGCTTTAGTTTATACTGCAAAAGACGGATACACCAAATTACACATAGCGAAGTGGACTATATTTAACGTCTATATACTCCCCAACATCAGTCTAGAGGCATTCAGGACG
Source organism: Altica lythri (assembly GCA_964028335.1). Lineage (NCBI taxonomy): Eukaryota > Metazoa > Arthropoda > Insecta > Coleoptera > Chrysomelidae > Altica > Altica lythri. Next base: position 32,105,870 of record OZ034804.1, on the reverse strand, counting down.
AAGGTCGAGAGTCTGATCGACGAAATTTAGCAGGAAATAGGCGAGATAATAGTATTGGGTGATTTTAACGAAAAGTCAACCCTATGTGGGAGAAAGGAGATTTTCTGTTTGATGGGCTGATAGTTTTTTATCTGGTAGTCCTAAAAATAGGAGAAATACCTATATTTATTAGAGGAGAACAGAGGTCAGTGATTGATATCTCCTTTTGTACCACCGCGGTATAGCTTGAAAAGTAAAGGTCTGTCCGTGAGTACCTGAAAACACTGAACCTACACCGATATATACAAGTTGAAAAGAACATGATTAGCAAGACATCAATTCCTGTGTGACCTTGGACACAGTCTAAAACGTACAGAAAGTCAGCTTCAAAAGAAGCAACATCCCTAAAAGAAGAATGTCTATGTGGTAGAACGACGAGATTGGGGAGGCAAAGAATGCGTGTATGAAGAGCAGAAGGTTTAGTACATGCTTGACTTGTAGCTTCGAGATGCTGAACGTAATTGAATAAGCAGAGGAGGTGTATAACGAGGTTATGAAGCAAATTAGAAACCTCAAAGGGATATCGAAAACTGACTGTTAGAAGAGAATATGCAAAAAGCTAGAAGAACATACTTTCGATCAGGGATACAAAATCATGAACAACAGACCGAAGCATATTAGATCCCCATACGAAATCCCCGATAGCCAGAAGATAGAAATTGCCAGGGAGCTGTTTCCATGAATAAGTGACAGGGTCGGAAGGATAAAGTAGCGATGTTGGCTAGTAGTGCAAACTAGGGAGTAGAAGATATGTACATAAAAGACATAAGGCAAGAAGGCAAAAAAGAATGTGTGATTTACGTCAATAATGAAAGGCACTTATGGCCCGATACAATGTCACAAAGACGTCCGAGTCATAAGGTTTAGCGGAATGGTTTTAATAGATATAAGGAGTCCCACATTTCTAGAGATGGGTGGAACCTGTACCTGGTGTGCATAAAGCTTATATTCTACATATATATTAAAATAAGTAATAGAAGTAAACTATTATAGTGTACCTCTTATGTAATTGTCTAGCCAACTATCGAAAAATAATAAATAGAAAATTACAACCTTGTTATATAGTCTACTAAGCAACGACTAAAGAAGTTCTATTTAACCAATTTTTACTAGCATGTAGTAATTAGTTATATTATAACAGAAAAAATCCAACCCCAAAGAGAGTTTTAAAATACACCAATTAAGATCTGAATTCGTATATTTGTCCATGTGGTTTTATATATTTTTATAGCTATTAGAACTAACTACATATAAATCCCCTAAGCTTTAATTTTTACAGCGTTTTATGAAAACCGAATAGACCGTGAACCAATGCACATGAATTTGGTATCATATATTTGAGATAAAAATAAGGGTGGTTTGAATGGCTAATCCGTGTACAAAAATTTGGATAATTAATTAACTTTTACACAAAAAAAATTATTTACTAATAGTATCAATATTTTCATATTATTAACGATAACCTATAGGAAGCCAAAGATAGAGAGAGTAACTAACGAATGAGTAATATCAACATAAATTGCAAATTTACATGATAAGTGAGGGAAACCCAACATCTACTCTAATTTTAGTGGCACTAAATTAGGTTACTATTGAACGCCTATTAATTAATTAGTAATTTTACAGGAAATTTCGTATGAATATCAACGAAACCTCGGATTCATTCATTAACCTTTCAATTTTCCATATAATTGATAAGAGGCGCTAATGAGTATCGTCGATTCAGTTTTTACACAACTTCCTCAATTTGCGTTTTCTATAATAAAGATAATTATTAATGTTAAGTAATTAATATTCGTTTCATTGTATGCATTTAACATTCACTTCATGATTAAAAAAAGGTAATTAGATATTGTTATATTACAAAGCGCCACGATTCTTATTTATTAAACAAAGCAATGGATTTGTATTGAAAGCGAAATGAAATACTGATTCAAAATATAAAAATATACTAGTCATTAAAAGGTATTTAATAGTATATTACTAAAGCACGGAATATATGCAAATTGCATATACATGCATATTTTGCATATTTTGTCAGTTTTTGAAGAAAATGCATATTTTGAACACATTTTTAATTTACCCGCATATTATGGTCATCTTATTCTATTATATCATCACCAGTCCGCCGCTGACCGTAATCTTTGGGAATTTCAAGGTACTTACTTACCCTAATCTTTGGGAATTTCAGGTACTTATTTGTATCTACTACTATTGTTAGGCGAAATATAAAATAGACAATCCTGTACCATTTTAATGAAGTAATGAGGTTTTTATAAGTTTATAATAGGGTTTTTGGTTTGTACATTAAATATTGGGTAGGTATAACTAGAGTCTTAGGTTAGTATTTTCAGTTTGTCGAAAAGCTTTGGCGTGTTAACAGACAAATAGCGAGTTTTAATTGGTTTTAAAAATGGCGACAATATTAAAAACTGCGACGTGGATTAGGGATATTTCCGAGTTAGAACTTAGTGAAGAAAAAGTTTTTTGCAAAGCCTGTTCAAAAATAATTGTTTGTGAGAAAAAGTTTTAAGTGGATTAGCTTTTAAAAACAGGTATATCGCGAAAGTTGCAAAAATGAAATGTGCGCCAGTTCAGCAGAGTGTTAAAAATGCTTTACAAAATATGGGTGCGAAATCTGAGTCGGATAAGGAACTTTCTCAAGAAGACTTGTGTCAAACTATGATGGCAGCTAACATATCACCAAGAAAACTTCAGCATCCCCAATTTGGAAGTTTTTTACAAAGGCATTGCAACCAAACCAATCCTGATGAGTCGACCCTTGGAAAGAAAAATGTTCATTCGGTATACGAGAAAGTTCTTCAGGAAATAAAACACTTCTACATCGTTGTGGATGAAAGTACCGATGCTTGTGGCAGATATATCGCACATCTAATGATTGGAGCACTTCAAGAAAATAATTTTACAAACGCACACCTAATAGCTTCGAAGCAGTTGGACAGAACCAATAATATGACGGGAACCAGATTCATACAGCAGTCTCTATCAAGCTTCTTTCTTTCAGACCCAGTGCCAGACGAAAGGTTCTTGGTGCTTCTATCTGATGCCGCACCCTATATGGTAAGAGTAGGATAGAACCTTAAATTATTTTACTCCAATATGATGCATGTTACATGTCTTCTGCACGGGATAAACCGAGTAGCAGAAACCATCAGAACAGAATTTCCGTTAGTAAATAAGCTAATTTCAAGTGTTAAAAAAGTATTCATCAAAGCCCCTTTAAGAGTGCAGATGTATAGAGAGACAGAGAGAGACTGCCTGAAGTTAGTTTACCACCAGAACCTGATTAACAGATGGGGAACGTTGATTAACGCGGCTATATTCTACGCTGAAAATTTTGATGCCATTTAAGACTTAATTTTGGACTTGGAGGACGACGCTCAGAGTGTGGTTCAAAGTAAGGACTTGTTACAAAGTGCAAGTGTAGCTAGAGATTTAGTTTTTATTAAAGTTAATTTTGGCTTTATACCAGATATAATCACATCGTAAGAAAGTGGACAATTAAGTGTAAGAGAGTCCATTAGTACCGTTGAAACTTTTTTGGCTAAGTGTGGCAAAATTCCGGGTAGAGTTGGAGATCAAGTAAGGCGCAAAGCGGATGTGACTGTATCAAAGAATGAGGGGTTTAAATTAAAAAAAAAAAAAAAAAATGTACGAAAATAAGTCTTCTGACGAAAATGTACCATGGCCTTATAGTATACTGCCAAAACTTGAATATTGTCCAATTACATCCGTAGACGTTAAAAGAACCTTTTTTTTGTATAAACACATTTTTACTGATAGAAGACAATAATTTTTACTGGAAAACTTCGAAAAGTATCTTTTTGTAAATGCCTTTTATAGTATTTTCAAACAAGAAACTGTATAATATTGTAATATTTTTTGTGCCTTCAATATATTTTATCTATGATTAAGTTAAACTAATTTTGTACCATTTTAAAATAGTAAATAATTGTATCTGACTATGTTTTTCTTACTTAAAATATGTATTTTTTTAAATAAAAACCATTTTTTGAACATAGTATTATTTTTTCACCCCATTTTGTTCTATTACATCATTAAATTTTATTACATATTGGATTGCATATTTTGTAGTAAAAGTCCATATTTGTGCATATTTTTATGAAAAACCATGCATATATATGCGCATATTTCTTCAAAAACTTGTTGCATATATTCCGCGCTTTATATATTACGTATCAAGAGTGGTAAGTAGGACATTACGTACGAGTGGAAAAGTTACGCACGAAGCCGCGTAGCCATCATGTAAGGATGGTAACGGAAGAGAAAGAAGATGATCTAAAGCAAACCTTATTAGTCATAAAAGAAGTTTTGGACCGCTTGAAGAAACGCTCAACAACCAATTACAGCAAGGAACGGCCAAAATGTTTCAACTGTGGACGAGAATGTCATCTAAAGCTTGACTGCTGGTCTCGATCAAGATTGGAGGATAGGCAGAACTGGCGACACACTACATCCGAACCTGAACAAATGAGTTTAAACTCTGCTTAGCCAATGTAACGGGCCGTCCAAGTAGATTTACTGTCATTACGGGAGCTACACGAAAGATGATGAGAGCTAACGTTTCTGACCAGCGAAACAGCAAGATTAGCCCACGTACTTCCGTTCTGAAAACACCACTGGAGAAGAATCCCAAGTTTTGCGAACGCCAAGAAACAAGAGACAGATGGTGCATAGGTACCCAAGGACGAATGTGCGAATGTTGCACACGAATCTATTCGGCAGATTACGTTTATACCTGATGATAAATGTGCAAACGTTACGCAAGAAAGTGTTCAGCAGGTTACGACTATCCCTGATAACGGATTAACGGAGAACAAGGTGAAAGATGCGCAAAGTCAGGATCCAGAACTGAAGGTAATCCTAGAATGGTTCAACGAAGGAGCAAGGTAGCAGTGGCTGGATGTCGGGAAATATGGTCAACCAGTTAAGGGTTATTGGCTACAGTGGGACTCACTGTGTATCGGAGATGACCTAATCACTCGGAAGTGGAAAATCCCAGATGGAAAACTGGTCGGTTACCAAACCGTACTTCCAAGAGCATGCGTTCCAGACGTGCTCAAAGAGCTCCATGATAACCGTTCCGAACGACACTTTTCAGTGAAGAAAGTACGTGAAAGATACTACTGGGTAAACTGTCGCCAGGAGGTGGAAGAGTGGTGCAAGCGCTGTGATATGTGTTCCTCGAAGAAGGGTCCTAAAGCGAGACTAGATTAGGCTGCTTACTGGCAAAAGAAATCAATTTATGGATGTGAATCGTGATGTTATCCTAACATCACGGATGTGGATCTAAAATTGTGAATATTGATAACAAAATGTAATTTTTAAAGCTAAAACATTGATATAATAGCAAAGCGTACCTGATGATGAAAGTAAAGATTCCTACAATTTAAAAGGTAGGTTCAGGTTTGCTTAAAATCAAAAAGAATAAGACCAAATATATGCATGTAACATGCAATCCTGTCAGAGATAGAATCCGAGAAAATGTAACAATGGACAACTATAATTTTAAAAATGTAAAAAAAAAATATTTTGGACTTTCATAACATCAGATAGATAAATAAATAGGTGACAGTAGAGATAAAGAATAGAATACCAAGTGACAATATATGCTTCTTTTGATTGCAAAAACTTATCAAATCAAAAATATTGTCAAGATCATCTAAAATAAAAAAATTGATCGAACCGCATAAAAACCAATGATGAACTAGATATGTTATACCACAGCCCAAATATAGTAAAAACAATAAAAGCGCCTAGAATGTACAGGACACGTCTAAAGATTTCCTGACCTTGGTCGACCGAGACTAAGGTGCAGAGATAACACACTTAAACATCTACAGAAACAAATCATCTTTGCAGCAAAAACCCACATAGGGGAAGTGCAAGCATAACGGTGCATTTGTTTAAATCTATGCAAAAAAAACTACCTCGCCCGTCCCGCGCTACCTTGGTCAATGAAGGTGAGCGAATTTTTATCACAATAAGTTTTTTTGTATTTTGATGTAAAATGTAACATTTTTGACTTGCCTACACTTTTGATTCTTTAATTGTTTCTAACATAACATATTGCCATAGAAAAGGCAAAATAGTCTGGCCAAAACGGACCTCTGCTGTGATACGTTCGTCATTGTACCGCAAGGAACTTAAAGAAAAACCTAATGCTTGCAAAACAAAAGAAAGTGAAACAGAAATTAAAACTAAAAAAAAGACAACGAAAGGAAAGTCTCATAAATCTGGAACAAAAAGAACGTCTAATAAAGTAAATAAAAATTTATTGTCTCATCTATATTTTTAATCCAATAAAGGCTAGGTGCAGTCCCCTATTTGAAGTCTCTGGGCTTATTACAGGTGTGCGTGTGGCCATATAGGTTTGTTCTCACAGCTTGTTGGCAAACTGTTATCTTACAAACTGTAATGTATTTTGTTGCGCATGTCGTATCAGAAATATGTTAAAAACTTGTTTTGAACTAATTTGAGAACAGCTGTTTGATTTATGCATATAGTGGGTTGCATACGCTTCAAGTTTCCACAAAGAAAGTGCTTTTGTGTTGTTATCAAACAAACTAATTGTTTTTCATTATAAAAAATACGTTAATTCCACAATGAGCAATTCTAACTATCATTTTTGAGTCTAACCCTGTGTTTCCAACAAATCTTCTAGATTTGAATCGTCCGTTCCTGATAATTCAGATAACTCACTATCATTAGAGGAAGAAATATCGCCCATATTGTGTAATTATTTTCTATTTACTAGTACAATTACACTTTATTCTAATATAGTTCATAAAACAACACATCACAAATTAGGACCTAGCAAAATTTCTTCTAAAACAAAAAACGCATGCGCACCAAATAAGTTGTAGTTTACTGGAAAATAATCCGCAAACCTTTCTGACTGTTACCAACTTATCAGAAATGTTTGTGCGAACAGTAAACTACTTACTTGATAACAGTTAGAAACTGACGTGAGAACACTTTAAGATAAACAGCGCACACTCCTGACGTCAGCAACTGTTTCTGGCGTGCTGTGAGAACAAACTTATATGGATGACGACGCAGAGTCGCAGAGATATAACTCGTATGCGATAACTGTTCTACAGATTGGATTCCTATTATTTTGTCCATTAAATGTAATAGGTCCATTTTGCCGCTATGTGTAGTCCATTTTGCCCGCTTTTATGAACAAAATGGACCAAATCATTATCTTCTGAATTTATGATTTGATTCAAAGTCTAAGTACGAAAAATTGTACACTGAATAATAATAATAAATAATTCTTCATTAAAAACTTTTTAATAAACCTATCACTGTTGCTTTAAGACAGATTTTTCCCTAAGTGTCCCATTTTACCATAACTTCCCATAGGGTTGTAATGATACTAGGAAGAAATTTGTACTTACAAATTTAATTTTTGAAGTAAAACTTCTTTAGCGACACTAGGAGTAAAAAAGTTATTCTAACGGACGTGACGTCATTCTAATAACAGAAACCGGAAACAAAACCTAATACTGACACGATTTTGCATGGGCGCCGGCAGCAGGGTGCAAGAGGGTGCGCTTGCACCCCCCTGCTATGAAAGAAAATACCTGAATTTACCAGAAAATTATATATTTTTTTAATTTTTTTATTAAATTATTGTTTGAATAAAAACTAAAGGCGTCGCGGTTGCTGTCCAAATCATTCTACATTCTATATATATATTAGATCATAATAGTGTGTAGATGCAGATGCACCCCCTGAAAATAATCCTAGCGGCGCTCATGCGATTTTGCCTCCTATATGAAATAAAATTAAATCTGTAATTGTATGAATTGACAGCTGATCATCTTGTCAATCGAAATACATTGTATAAATAGTTTTTTGTGTATAAAGTGTTTGTATTAAATATGAATAAACAATGTGGATTTATTAATGAAGAAAGTGATGAAAAAATATTGATTGAAAATGAGTGAATAGGTAGGTACTCTATATGCATAAATTTTATTTTTGGTGTGTAATTACACTATTTATACCTAATTATTTATACCTATTATTTATACCTAGCTATTTTCGTTTTATAGACTTAAAGAGCTAAAAAGAAAAATAAATTGTGAACGTCAAAGGGGATATTATAAGCGCCAGAAAGATTTGAAGAAAAATGACAAAAATGAAAAAATGTCGAGACAGCCACATTCATTATGATTTGATTAAGTAAGTTTATATACATACATACATATTATGATAGTAAATAATTGTTTATACGGAATCTTTACGTTGAGTAAAGAAGCATGTTGCACGTTTTTGTTCATAAAATAATAATATTCAAAATATTTTAACACTTTCTTATACTTATTTTAGGTTTGGTTAGGTAGCCATAAAGGCCATAAAACCACTAGTCAAGATGGCTGACCTTTGACCACCAATAACAGATCCTTCGTAGACGTGAAGGAAACAAACTTAACTCAGGATTTTAAATTTTATGGAATATGCTATAAAATGCTACAAAATGAAATGGTTATCTAACTATCGAAGGCTCTTGTGTTGTGATGTATTACAATAAGGTAGATACAGCTACAAAATCACACATTCTAAACGTAATGTGTGTATATTTTTAATATTGTTTACCTATTATTGAAGCAAAACTTCTTTAGGCACGACTAGGGGTAGATTCTAACGGAAGATTCTGATGGAAGTAACTGTATAATTTCAGCTATGGGAGGAGTTTAAATTTCCGAAATTTATTTATGAAATTTTCAAACGGTTTCAAATACATTAATGGTATTTATAGACTAAAATCTATGTTTCACATTTTAGTTATCATAAACCTATTATTTCATATATAAAAAAAATAATGATAACTTTCAAATTCCTATTTCTAATGAAATAATATAAATATAACATCTCATTTTTTTGTAAAGTATATAGGCAATAAATATGATTGAATTGTAATTAAATATTTATTTTCCGATACGTACGTCAACAAGTTTTACTTCAATCGCGCGTAAAGGTTACACGCACACTCTTTTTTTTTTCTAAAAAACCTATTATGAAACAACAACAAAAAAAGATCTACACATTTATTTAATACTAGTTGTACCCGCGACGTTGTTCGCGTGGCGTGTTGATTTTTGTATAAAAATTTCTTTCCTAACCCAGTTAAAGGGGTAGGGGGAAAAAAGTTTTTTACGCCAGATGTTAAGTTGAAACAAGACAAATACGTCTTTGCAAACCGCATTCGAAAAGGATCAGTAGTTTTCATGTGATGCGTGCACAAACATATACATACATTTCTACAGTTTTATTATATGTAGTAGTAATTTAAAATAACATGCGTATAATACCATTTATATTTGGTAAACTTACGATCTATGCAGATTTTTTATTGCATTACATAACTTAGTTAATCATCTTATTTGATATTTACGATAGAATTTTTATTGTCGACCTGCAGCAACCTTTGTCATTTAACATACGATTGACTAAATAACTTATTGTTTTTCATTTGATATTTATATTTATTTAGTACGTTGGTTTTCAAAAGAAATATGCATAGATCGCAAATCTTTGTTTTTTATGACCAGTACCTATTTTATTAATTTCATAAATTTTGTCAGTTATTCATAACCTTTTTTTACATTTATTACACGTACCTATACTATTTTCTCTAACATATTTAAAATGAATTTATCAGATAACTATTTAGATTTAATAATAGATAATTGGTATTTACGGTTCTTGTTTTCTCTACATTAATAAAACTTGTAAAAAGCTATTTAGATTTAATCATATTAAATTTGGGAAAAAATCATTCCTTCGTGATGTGATTTTAATGATACTTTTGATGTAAAACATTTTACAAAAATTGTAGGTTTAATATTTAGATTAAGAAATAGATTATTTTACCGGTTAAAATAAACAAAATTTGAATATTTGAAAATGTTAAATTGTTTAAATTTAGTAAACCACAACAATTTCCGAGATTTATTTATACTGATCAATTTATATTTTTTGATATACTTATTCTTTAAATTTTCTTAGCAAGTAAAACTACTTGAATTAACCAGATTTTTTTAATTCATTGGGACATAAAACATTTTTCACAACTAATGGGTATATGGATAACTTTTCGTAAAATGGAGAGGTTTGTGACATAAACAAAGTGAGAATAAAATCTTCTACTACTATATCGTCGACACCGAATTGTGAAGTTCTGAGCCGAGCAAATTTACTGATAATATGTCTGTTCTGTCGCCTCTGAAAGTTGGCATGCGCATGTGGTGATTCACGACCGTGAAGACAAGTAACCTTTTTATAAAATCCCTTTAAAGTCAAAAAATACAGTCACCAAAATCTTTCTAGCAGCGAGCCAATGTTTGGCTGAATTGAGATTTTTGTGAAAATTAAATAGAAATATCTATTTTTGAAACTTAGAAAGTACCTATACAAACAAGAAAAGGTCGTCGGTAAGACTCGAACTTGTAATCATTATCTTTACGCGGTAACGCTTAACAACTTCAGCAACAGATGCCTTAGTTATTAGTCAGCGCTTAATTCAACTCATGTCAGATGTGACACTTACTCACTTCCTCCTTAAGCACATCTATGCATGACGTTAATGAGAGAGAAGATTTCTCAAATTGACAATTAAAACTCTAAGTCACTTTTTTGTGCCTTGTCTTATATTTTTATTCTTGGATTTTAATTAAACACTTTTAGTAAACATGCAACATTTTTTCAATTTCTCTTTAATGAATTTTCTTCTTTGTATACTTTCTAAATTTTAAAAATTTCATGAGATAGGTATATCTCAAAAATAGTTTTACTATAAATATTTAAAATATTTACTTTTAAATTTTAAAGACAGGAGTGTTGAATTAGTATAAAATAAAAATAATAATAGATATGACTAAATGGCGTTATTTTATTACTTATGTTGTATTATGCATTAGTTATTTTTGAACTTTTATAGTGATAACACTTATTTGTTGTTGTTATAAGTGATTCAACTTCTTTTTTCATAAAATAGCGATTAGTAATGAAGTCGTTGTTAAATGTTGAAAGGAAAAAATGATAATTGTAAACCAATATAAATTTGGATAAAAACATGGAAACCAAATAAGGAATTTCATGTAAGTCTACTCTTTGAGTTAGCAAAGCGGCTATAAAAGTAGACAAACCTGAAACTTTAAATTTAATAATAGTAAACTCAATCATCCCCCGTAAAATTATTTAAATGTTAAAATATTCCAAAATAAATTAAACAAGTTATAATGGTGTCGTGGGACACCAGGTAGGAACTAAGTTCCTTCGGCTAATGTAGAATCGACACTACTCGCTTGTGCATACGACTGTAGCGCCTGCGCACGTCTCATTTAACGGTTTTATACCACGAACTTTTTGTTAAGGTTTTACTATTACATTTTTTTCAGTTCGGTCGCGCAGCAAAATCCCTATCTCCTCCAAGCCTTGGATTATACTACGTTATAGATTAATAATTACGTTTCTTTTGGTTGTACATATTTTCATAATTTTCACTTTTCGTCTGGGCAGCTTATATATCAATAAATTCAATAAAGATATAATTTTTGTAATGATAATGATCGGAATAAGATAATTGAATTAATTTTATTTAAAGTTAAAATAATATTTATAATTTTTTGTTTAACACTGGAAAAAAACTAAAAAAAAAACCATCCCGCGTATTCGATCCTCCAACGATATCCAATCGTGAAGAGTTATCATATGCTAGTCAAATTATTTTTATGTATTTACTGCATAAATTTTGATAATATTAATAATAATAATTTATTATAAATTTTAAGATTAACATTAGTAACAGGTGTAGATAATCCAATTAAATAAAATATTACAACATAATTTACACATTTTACATTTAAAAACCAATGATTTTCATTAATTTATAGGACATCACAAAAGTTGAAATCGTTGGATATTTCTATATTGTTTACAATGTTTATATTATATTATTAATTTTACCTTTCGTTAGGAGATTCTGTAATGAGAAGATCATCTTTTGCCTGATTCATTATACCTCTTATATTTTTTGTAAACACTTTCAAGAAAGTTTCGGTGACACTTAAAAATTATATCATAACTGTCAACATTATGTCTATCGTATACTGAACACTGAGTAGAGGCTAGCTTTGTGTGGAGGCTAGCGGTAACCTGCCTACTAGATTATTCCACGTTACGGTATTTTCGTTACGGTTTTACTATTACATTTTTTTCAGTTCGGTCGCACAGCAAAATCCCTATCTCATCCAAGCCTGCCGTAAGGAACTTAGTTCCAATAGAATAGCAACAGAAAACATTTGCACTAAACCCAGTAAGATAATAATAGAATCCGAGGAGAAGGCAAAAATTTGAATATTATCATCACTAAGGATATTGAGCACATCAGAAGAACAATTTTTATTAGTTAACAATAAAGATTAACATGTCACTTAAATTTTAAATCTTTTTCTTCCTGTGATGCAGTTTATTGTGATCGTACATCTGATTATTATCAGTTTTTTTAATAGTTGATAATAAACATAAAATATAATTTTTCTTTCTTCTCCGATAAAAAAGATAGTTTCTGCATATAATAGTACATTTAAAATTTTAAATAATTATTTTAATTAGAATTTAAGTTAGAGTGAATAATCAACATTTTTAAATTAAGTAAAGGGCCCTTTACAATACAATAGTATACACAAGAGTTCTTTTAACAAATATATTAAATAAAACAAGAAGAGACCATAGAAGCTGCTTAATCATTGTTATTTAACTTTAATTCTGTAAAATAAGTTTATTTCATTAAAAGAGCTTTCAAAGTTAAAATCAAATTTTGAAAGCTCAAAGTTAATTTGTATAGATTAACAACTTTTCGTAAAGTATAAAAAGTTTAAACCAAGATCTTAGAGGTTAAATTATTGTGCGTAAATAAAGATTAGATGTATAATGCTCTCAATGCCTATAATTGAAAATTTAAAGCTGTTTCAAATATTTCTTAAAGTCCAGAACCAAAACAACTAAAAAAATTCGAAAAGAGGTTGACCTTAAAGGCCATCCTTGCAACTTCCCGCTAGTTTTAACCGCAAAGCTATAGTAACGTGACGTATTTTGACGTTTTTGACTTTTTTGGAAATGTTTAAAAAGCCATAACTTTTTAACGCCTTATTCGATTTTGATGTTCAAGATGGCATTCGACGCAGTTTTTTGAGACCTAAAAACGTTACCGGGAGTGCAAAATCGATTAGTCAAAAAATCTCTAAGTTATTGAAAAAAAAAATACTTTTTTTGACATTTTTCGACAACGATATCTCACGAACGAATCAACCGATTTTAATTTGCAAAACGGCATTCGACGTGGCTTTTTAAGCTTGAGAGCTGATTAGGTTATGAAATTGATCGAAGCAATAGCCAAAACGATATGCCCAAAAAACATCATTTTTACCAATTGTTTTTTTCGGTTATTTTAAAATTTCTCGAAATCTACCGGCTCGAATCGGTTCAAACTTACAGGGAATCTAAGTTAGATGGGACTCTTTGAAATGCTTTTTATTTTATTCCGATCGGTCAAGCCGTTCAAAAGTTATAAGAGGTTTACATACATCCACACACACATCCACAAGTACATACAGACACCCTCGTAAAAATAGTCAGGGGAGGTTCCTAAGACTTCAAAACGTTGAGATCCGATGAAAACTCGATTTTCGAAAAACGGGGTGAAACCAATAACTTCCCGATTTAAAAAAAAAAAATAATTTTTTTTAGCGGGATGTTAAAAAAAGTGTGCGTGTAACCTTTACGCGCGATTGAAGTAAAACTTATTTGACGTACGTATCATCGCAAAATAAATTCAAATTCAAAATATGTTTATTAACAAGTAGCTACAGGTTTTTGATTTTTTCGTTTATTACTATTATTTATTGATGAAAGAGTAAAATATTCTTGAGAATCCGCCATTTTATTCAAGTGACATCTATTTTGTTTTGTAATTTATCTAAAATTCATTAATTTCACTTTCACGTTTTAAAAAAATTTGACGTACGTATCGCAAGAAAGTCAGTAGAAACATAAAGAACTGTGTGTGTGAAAATCATGAGAAATCTGATAATTTCTTCCGTATTTTAAATGTTAACTGTCAATCAATTTCTAACAAAACTAATAGAATAGACCTAATCTTAAAGCAATATGAACCAGACATATTATGTCTATCCGAAACATGGTCCAATAATAACAATATCGGCTACATACGATTTAATAATTACTCTGTTACTGTTACTTCAATAGAACTAATAAATCACATGGCGGTGTACTAATTTTGACAAAATCCTATATAGATATTAAGAAACACGATTTTTTGACTAATTTATCAGTTGAAGTAGATATTGAAATCTCCAGTATCTCTTTTGAATTACTTCAAACCACCTGTTGTATATTAAATATTTATAGATCCCATCTGGAAATTTCAATACATTTATAGATAGACTTTATAGTGCATTAATTTTCTGTACAAATAACTTTATATCTTTTATTCTTTGTGGAGATTTCAACATTGATTTTTTAAACGATTCACAGGAAAATTAAATGTATGCATATAGAGTACTCACTCATTTTTATTCAAAATTTTTTCATCACTTTCTTCATTAAACTTTAAACTTTGTTTATTCATATTTAAAACAAACAATTTATACACAAATTTTAGGCGTAAAACTATTCACCAACAATGTATTTTGGTTGACAAGCTGTCAATTTGACATGTCAGCAAAATATGTATATTATGTTGCCTACCATAATATACAATTACAGATTTAACTTTAATTTAATATAGTAGGCGGAATCGTGTTAGGTTTTTTGCGTTACGTTAGAATATGACGTCACGTCCGTTAGAATTACTGAGTTACCCCTAGTCGCGCCTAAAGAAGTTTTACTTCAATAAAAAATCTAATCTACCTGAAGAAATTTAAAAGTCGTGATGTTATGAAAGTCGTGCTAAAAAATATATATCCGCTGATATGATCTGTGAAATTAATAAAACAATAAATTTCAGTTTAACAAACCAAGTCTGTGGTATACAACAAAATAGGTTTCAAACTTAAAAGCAATCATTTTTTTAAGACAATACAGTCGTTTGAAATATGACGGTTTTAAAACATGTAACAAAAATTAAAAGAAAAAAACATTACAAGATGACAATACAAAGTGAAAGACTATCTGAGAAGTCTCGGATAGATGATCGAAGACTATTTCGGATAGAAGATTGAAGACTACAGCGTTACCAACTTTATTCCGGTATATCTGACAAACCCATGAAATATAGATACCAGGAGTCCGACTGGTATCTAGTATTTCATGTACAGAATAACAAACCCAGATCACAGTTCTATTTTTTGTCACTGACTGCGCAAGTATTCTTAGTGAAATTCTAAAGATTGTGTTCTTTATTCAGCAGTTCAGAAATTGTTAAAATGATCGTGTTTACTTGACCGAACGCACCAAAGAAAATTTGAGCCAACGAACTGCCACCTGAAGTAAGTACCCATTTCAAAGGACTACAGGAACATGATTTTGGGATCTCTTTATAAAAAAAAAGTATATGGCAATAAAAAACTTAGTATTGAAACACGTATGGGGGCTTTTTACACAATTTATTTACAAATTTGTTAAGATACACTGAACTCTGCTGGATAACGTCTAACTACTTGACAATACAATGAACTCTTCTGAACACTTGACTCGAACTGACGTTAACTGCCCGTGCATCCCCTTATATACAACATTATTTAATCTAGTTAGTGTGTTTAGAAGTTTCTAGAATTTTCTAGAAACATTATTTAAAATGGTCAGTTGATTTTTTTACAAACTTCTAAAAATCAACTGTCAACAACAATCTTTCAAATTAAGGTACCTTCCTTTACGGTTATCCCGTTACACTGCCCCCTCCTTAGATTCATTCCTCCTGGAATGTTATTTCCTACATCGGAATCCCGCACACTCCTGAGCCAGCCAAACCATTTTCTTGGAGTTGCTGCGCATCTCCACTGTGGTTTCCCTGGTAAGGCGCCAAACGATCATGATGGACCACGACGGGTTTCCCTCTGGGAATTTTCACGATCCTATAAATGACATCGTTAATCTTCTTCTTGATGGTGTAAGGACCTTCCCAGTTCTTTTGTAATTTGGGACAAATACCTCGACGCCGTCGGGGGTTATAGAGCCAGACTAAATCTCCAACTTGGTAACTCTTTTCCATTGTCCGTGTGTCATAGTACCTCTTCATCCGATCACTAGATAATTGTAGTTTTCCACGCACCAGGTTGTGTATATTCTCCATTCGATTCTGAAGGTCGGCGACATATTGTTCACGGGCCATTTCTTTACCAGGTTTACAACCAAACACCAAGTCACATGGTAGCCTCATTTCTCTACCGAACAGGACCTTCGCAGGCGTTTGGCCAGTTGATTTGTTGATGGCCGATCGAATTGCCATTAGAAATAGTGGAATATGTCGATCCCAATCCCTCTGACAATCTGACACCACTTTTGACAGATAGTTGGTTATAGTCCGGTTCATTCGTTCCACCATTTCATCAGACTGAAGGTGCATCGCTGTGGTTCTCGTTTTGTGGATGCCTAATCTTTGGCAAACTTCTTGAAACAGCTTGCTCTCAAAATTTCTTCCTTGGTCTGAATGTAATTCTAGTGGTACCCCAAATCGGCTTACGAATTCTTCAACCAATATATCTGCTAAAGTGGTGGCTTCCTGATTGGGAACTGCATATGCTTCAACCCATTTAGTGAAGTAGTCCATTACAACAAAGATGTACTTGTTTCCTACATCGGTCTGTGGAAGTGGCCCCAATACATCGACTGCGATTCTTTCAAAAGGACTTCCAACCAGGTATTGCTGCATTTCCGCCTTCGGTTTTCGGTGCGGACCGTTACTGGCAGCACATGTAGTGCATTTACGACACCAATCTTTAACATCATTAGTGCAATTTACCCAGTAAAATCTATCTCGGATCTTTTGCAGCGTTTTCGTGATACCCAGATGTCCTCCAGAACTATCATTATGCATCTGTTTTAAAATTTCCGGTACAGCATTTCTTGGGACCACTATTTGTTTCCTTGTTTCTGTGCCGTCGGAATTTTCTACAAGTCTTTTAACGAGCCCTCCGTCCAAAATTAAAGAGTTCCATTGGGACCAGTATGCTTTTAAAGCAGGAGAGGATGAGGATATCTCTCTCCACAACGGACGACGGTCCATTCTCTTCCACTCCCTAATCTTTCTCAGAACAAGATCGTTTTCTTGTTGCTCTTCCAGCATAGAGCTCTCGTCTTCTGGCACAACCTTAACTAAGGCAAGTTTTTCCTCGTTCTGCTCCATACGGGTACAATGGGGGCAATCAGGTCGACATGGTCTTCTGGAAAGTGCATCAGCATTACGGTGTCTGGTTCCAGGTCTGTGCTCGATTTCAACATCATATTCCTGCAGTTTTTCGAGCCATCTTGCTATCTGTCCTTCTGGGTTCCTAAAGCTAAGTAGCCACTTTAAACTAGCATGGTCTGTTCTGATCAGGAATTTTCTGCCATACAGATATTTATAAAAGTGTTCGACGGATTTTACAACTGCTAACAGTTCCCTCCGAGTTACACAGTAGTTCTTTTCAGCTTTCGATAAAGTTTTGCTGAAGTAACCAACCACTCTTTCCTTACCGTCTTGTAGCTGTGACAAGACGGCTCCAATTCCCACATTGCTGGCGTCGGTGTCCAGAATAAGCTTACCATCAGAAAGTGGATAAGCAAGAACAGGTGCTGACGTAAGCTGTCTCTTCAATATTTCAAACGCCTTTTGACATTACTGATCCCAACAGAAGGACTTATCTTGTTCTGTCAAACGGGTCAAGGGTTTGGCGATGTCTCCAAAATTCTTGACATATCGTCGGTAATAGGAACAAAGACCCAAGAAACTCCGGAGCTGATGTTTGTCGATAGGGATTGGCCATTCCTGAACGGCTTGTATCTTAGCGGGGTCAACAGCAACGCCATCCTTGCTTACGTTATGTCCTAAATAGTTGACCTGTCTCTGGAACAAGTGGCATTTCTTAACATTCAATGTTAGATTAGCGTTCTGTAATCTTTTAAAAACTTCTTCCAGGTTAGATAAATGTTCCTTAAAGGTCTTACCCATTATGATGATGTCGTCTAGATAAACTAGACAAGTTTCCCATGACAAACCTCGCAGGATGTTCTCCATTAGTCGTTCAAACGTCGCAGGAGCATTACAGAGGCCAAATGGAAGGACCGTGAATTGCCATAACCCTGATCCACTGGTAAAGGCAGTCTTTTCTTTGTCTGCAGGATTCATTTTAACTTGCCAGTATCCGCTTTTAAGGTCCAAGGTAGAAAACAGAGTAGAACCCGCCAAAGCGTCGAGGGCATCATCAATCCTTGGCAGAGGATAACTGTCCTTCTTAGTGACATCATTTAGCTTTCGATAGTCGACAGAAAACCGCATTGATCCGTCTTTCTTTCTCACCAATACCACAGGAGAAGCCCACGGACTACTGGATGGTTCGACTATGCCATTTTGAATCATTTCTTTAAGGGCTCTTTCTGCTTCTTCCTTTTTAACTTGAGGCATCCTTCGGGGTACCTGTCGAATCGGACGTGCATCACCAGTGTCAATTCTATGTTGTACAACATCAGTTCTTCCCAGTTTACTTTTAGAACCAAATACAGGTTTATAACGGTAAAGTAGATCTCTTACCTGTTTCTTTTCTAATTTTGACAAAGAGGGGTCTAATTTTGTCATTAATTGTTCAATTTCGTTGGTCTCATCTGTTTCCGTAACATTTATCTTGTGAATTATGGCCATTACTGGTTCTAAACTTCCCATTTCCGTGTCCTTTCGGAGAAGAACTGGATGATCGTTCAAGTTGATAACTCGGATGGGTACCTCTTTGGCGGATCTAACAAGAGTCTTACCCACAAGGAGTCCTTTTCCCAATTCATGGTCATGGTTCTTCGGCTCTATCATGGCTGGGGCACCATCTGGCTCCAGTCCATCCAACCGCGCTGTGACGACACATTCGCAGCTTGCCGGAAGTTCGATATCATCGATTAGCTTAATCGAGGCATTGTCAACTTGTTTTCGGTGCAGAAATATTTCTTCATTACCAGTACGAAGGATACGTTGGCGAAGATCCAAATGAAAACCACAGTGGAGCATAACATCCATGCCCAGAACAACATCTTCATCAACGTCAGCCACCAGCACTGAGTGAACAAGAGAGGTTGAACCAAACTGTAACGTCACCTGTATCTCACCGTAGACTCTAGCAGAATCTCCGGTAGCGGTACGCAGTCTCCAACTGGTAGGCAACATCTTATTTCGCATAATGATGGTTGGTCGGACGATAGTTTTTGTAGCTCCAGTGTCTACCAGCATGCTAATATTCTTCCCATCAAGGAGGCCATCTACATATAAGCTGTCCACGTGATGTCGCAGAGTTGCCAATTTAATGGTGTGAGGGACTTCGGGAATGTTTGGGGTCGAAGTCGCCCTCCAGGAGTCGACCCGTTTAAAGTTTTCCTGCTGCTGGGGTACTTCAGCAGGAGATTTCTCTTTATGGGGGCAAGTATTTCTTATATGGCCTAGTTCTCCGCAGTTCCAGCATCTCACTGGGCGCCTTCTTTTTGGAGATAACTTCATTAATCTCTCTACTACCGCTTCAACGTCGCTAACGGAATGAACGGCATGGTCGTAGTTACCAGTGATTTCCCTTAGTCGAGCAACTCCACGTGAGGCCTCCGTCGCCGCCTCAAACTCCAGGGCAATGGTCAAGGCGTCCACAAGAGTCTTCGGCCGCGCCAACCGTACTGCGCGCTGCAACTCGACGTCTCGAAGACCATCGGTGAAGGTTTGGACTGCTAGGCACTCCAGGAAATCCTCCGCTGCATTTGAATACGCAAGTCGAACCATTCTTGCTACATCCGCTTTAAATTCCTGGATAGTTTCTCCATTTTTCTGTTTTCGGCTCTTTAACTGCATTCGGTACACCGGTTGTAGATGAGTTTGACCATAACGCATCTCTAGACGATTCACCAATAACTCGAAGTTGTCAGCTTCATCCGGTGTCAATGATTGCAAGACGTCTAAAGCTTCGCCTCGCAGAGCTACGGTTAGGGACAATGCCTTCTCCTGAGATGACCATCCATTAGCTCTGGCCGCTGCGTCGAATTGTTTCAGGTAATTTGGCCAGGAAGTCTTCCCGTCGAAGGTCGGGGGTTTCATCGTCGTTCGTACATGGGTCGTCTCCTCGCTTCTTTGTCGTTCGACGTCTGCGTGGCAGGTTTCCATCCTTCGTGCATCTCCGTCGCCGTGATGGATGGTTTGGTTTTGTAGACAAGCTTCCAGTTCTCGTTTAAGTTTTTCTATCTCGGATTGCATTTGCTGGTTGATCTCGTCTCTGAAGTTGGCAACTTGCTGATTCATGTTGTCCACTTGCTGATTCAAGTTGTCCACTTGCTGGTTTTTCTCGTTTCGCAAATCGGCCACTAGCTGATTTTGTTCGTCTCTTAGATGTGATATTTGCTGGGAGAACGAACTGGATAACTCATCTGATAGGGTAGACATCCGTTGTGATAGCTGGGAAAATTGTTGCGTCTGTTCTTCTTGCTGGCTCGTCATTCTTTGTGACAGCTGGGACATATCTTCGCGCTGGCTCTTCATCTGACTGGATAGCTCCTCATGTTGGCTCGTCATTCGTCCTGATAGCTCCTCTTTCAGCTTGGACATATCTTCGCGCTGGCTTCTTATCTGACTGGATAGCTCCTCTTGCTGGCTCGTCATTCGTCCTGATAGCTCCTCTTTCAGCTGGGACATATCTTCGCGCTGGCTGTTTATCTGAGTGGACAACTGGGTCAGTTGTTGTGATTGTTCTTCTTGTTGGCTCGTCATTCGTTGGGACAGCTGGGAAAGTTGTTGAGTTAGTTCAGAATTTGCTTTTTGAACTGGGTCTTCGAACTCCACAGCGTCAGGGTCCAAATTATTATTTACGTAGTACTTACGGAGCCTTCTCAACAATACGGATTTGCTTCCAGTAGTTTCCAACTCTAATTCTTCAAGCTCTCTTCTGAGCTCAGCCACCAATAGTTCATTTATCTTTTTTCCAGGCATTCTTGTATCTTCACCCCACACCTGACACCAATTTGAAACACGTATGGGGGCTTTTTACACAATTTATTTACAAAATTATTAAGATACACTGAACTCTGCTGGATAACGTCTAACTACTTGACAATACAATGAACTCTTCTGAACACTTGACTCGAACTGACGTTAACTGCCCGTGCATCCCCTTATATACAACATTATTTAATCTAGTTAGTGTGTTTAGAAGTTTCTAGAATTTTCTAGAAACATTATTTAAAATGGTCAGTTGATTTTTTTACAAACTTCTAAAAATCAACTGTCAACAACAATCTTTCAAATTAAGGTACCTTCCTTTACGGTTATCCCGTTACAGTATTTTAAAAATATTTTGAAACTTTAAAACTTCTGTAGGATCTAAAAAATCTCAAAAATTGTTCTGAAATTTAGAAAATATAAAATTTTTTCTAAATTTGGCGCTAAAGCCCAAAATATTTACCTTATCAATAATGGTTAATTTATAATTGGTAAAGGGTTAATCAAACGACTTTAAAACCCAATTAGTTTAGGAAATCCACCTCTGCAGGGTGCGAGTGACCCAATTATGATTATGAGTTAAAATTACTATACTTAGGTAATTTAAAGTTTTTTAATCCAAAAACGCTTTGTCGATACAATTTTAAGCAATTGTTTTGTAAAGACAGACAAAATAAGGAATTTATAATTGATGATGCTGTCTTTTAGTCATTATTTGTTCAAAAATTGTGCTTTAAGTGTCGTTTAAAAATTTATCGCTCACGTTCTTGTATATGCATTACTCTACATAACCTGCATTGTTTATAAATTGGATTATTTCACACATGCTACTTTCTTCGTTAATTTAAATACAGCTAAAGAAGAAAATATTTTCACATAAGACATCTATTAGTGGTAAAATATTACGAAAAGTTCTATGAACTTGAGGAAGTTAGAATGAATATATAATCATCATACACATAGATACTATAAAGGAGTTATGCAACTTTCACTTACACAATAACTGTATGCGGTTAATTGAACAGGAAACATATAATTACTCATTGTGATGATGATTTTGATTTTAAATGAATCTATTATATCTAGCTAATTCAATCCCAAATATGCTAGTTTGAGTTTAATCTGGTATTAGAATGGTAATATCATGTGTGAAATACGTTTGTTTATATTGATAGAAGATGATAGGAAATCAATTCGCCTCATGTCACGAAAATTCAATTATGTTATAATCTACCACTGTATTAAAGAGGTTGATTCCTCACTATAGGTAAGATGTCGTGACTCAGCTGCCATTAATCCTGACACAAAATCACTACCTACACCTTTGAAACTATTTCTTGTCTTAAGTAGGTATTGTTTTTTTCGTATTGAAATCAAAGATCGGAATCAGTGGCGGATTACTGCCGCACTAGGCCCGGTCTGATACGCCGTCCTTTTTGATCAACAAAATGCCATATATTCTGGTCAAAAATTGTTATTCAAATATATATTTTTTTATTGAAACAGAAGTAATAAATAGTAAAATGAATATTAAACTCTTACAAAAAAAAAAATCATTTATAGAATTATCATGTATTGCTTAATTTGTAATTTTTTTCTTCCTGGCTTTTGTCTGTGCAAAAAGGTCAAGTATATCCTCGTAATCCAGTTCTTGAATTAATTGAGCTTCAATATACAGTAATGAAAAAGCATTAAGTCTGTCTTAGCCCATATTTGCGTGTGGATAAAATTGAACTCTTTTCAAGGTGGAAAGGTGGAAAAAGATCCCTATCCTTAACAATTCGTAGCAGGAATACTTAAAAACATACGTAGACCAATGTCTATATTTGGATAAACATCTCTAAGATTTTGAGAATACAATACATTGCATATTTCTTGTGCAGAACGTACATCATCTATATGCGCTAGGGAATGTTTGAGTTCACATCTTAAATGAATACATTTATTCCCTAATGTCTCTTTCAAATCATCAGGATATTTTTAACCAGTTTATTTGCAAGATTTTTCAATTCATTTATTCAGATTAATTTTCAAAAAAATTAAAATTTTCGTAGAGTATCTAAAATTCAATTATACACATTGGTGTAAAAATTTTCGCGACCAGATAAAGGTATTCATTTACCCGTGACTCACCTACCTGACTTTTTTGGTTTTCTTGCGACCTGTATCATAACTCCAGATAGTGCTTTGGTTTTTTTCATATTCAGAGAATTGTTTGTCTCCCAAAACTTGAAGAAATATGGCCAAAGAAGATTTGTACCAAAGATAAAAAATCCGCTTGAGATTCCTGAAGCTTCTTACTTGCAGCATTAATGCCATCTAAAATTACATTCTAAACACTGACCAGAATTCTAGATGTTGTAATTTTCGCTGCAATCCCATTGCATCAGATCGCGTAGTCGGTTTTTCATCCTTATTGTACCAAAGTAATAAGTTTCAATTAATTAATTATTCTACGCCCCTTTTTTTCTAACGCTTTAACATGCATTATTAACGATTCAACGTTTATTTATATCTAGCAGGCTTTTTATTTATTCACGTTGGTATTGGTTTTTGTCATGTTGGCGTTTGAAAGTCACCAAGTCACTGCAAATCACAATCTGACAAGCTTGACAACAAATATCATAAATATAATGGTTAAATGCATTAAAAAAATTAATATGCCGAAAAAAAAATGTGTAGAGACAAAAAAATGAATACAAAGTTGATATTACATGTTTAGAAAAGACCAGAAAGTTTCAGAAGAGGGATTTATATAAGATCTCATGGGTTTTTAATGTAAGTACTAATTGTGTTTGTTTACAAGATTATTCCAATATTTTCATCAGCAAATAGTTCCAAACATTTTTAATTTCATTAATAGTTGTATATGAAGTTATTTGTTACATTAAATACACTTTTACATTCTTATTACATTCAAATTACTTATAACTTATTAAGCATACCTAACCTCACATTTCTTCTGTCAGTCATTATTTTACAATGTTGCCAGATTACACACTATAGTAAAAGTTAAAATGTTTCAGAATAAAATATTTTCATTAATTTCTTTATTAACAATGATCCATAATGATAATTAAAATGTAATTTGATAGAACATGGACGAATTGATATTTCATTCATTAATCTAAATATCATTTAAATTTTTATTTCATACATTTTTTAAATATTTCGTGTTTTTTTTAGGTTAGTGTTAAATATAAACGAAAAATCTTAAAAAAAGATTTAGTTAATGGTAAAGAAGCGGCAAATAAAAGGAAGAAAGATAAAGCAGATACATTTAAGAACTTCATTTAAAAAAAATTGCAGCGGCAGATTTGGACGTACAATTATAAAAACGAATATTTTACTTCAGATAAACTTTTGACTGACGCAAAACAAAACTGAGATTTAAACGGTAAACGAACTTATTTATTCAAAATTAATGAGATAAAATTTTAAAAACGTGAACTGGCGACAAATTTTAAGTGAGCGAAGACATAGTAAAACCTCTTTCCTTCAGAAATTTATGAAATTAAAAAAGCGCAATGAAATCATCAGATTCGTGTACATAGACGTGGATATAAAAAAATGGTACTCTAACGCGTCGATGGAAACAGTAATCTGATTTAAAAAAAATGTGAGCCGTCACGGGACGCCTGGCAGATGTGAAACATCGACATTATTGTGTAAAAGTAATATGCAGAAAAGAACAGATTAAATATGTCATAATGATAAAATAAAATATTACGATTTTTTCCAGATAACGATGACTATTTATTGAATAATTTTAAAAAGTGATTTCGTTTAGCTTTTTATTTAATTGCCTTAAATTCAATAATCTTAAAAAAGGAAATTATTAAAACACAAATTTATATAGAAGTACGTTACTATATTAATATAATTGTAGTTACTTCATAATTTTAGTACAAACAAAAAGCGATACTAAATAAAAAATAGGAAAATGATGAATTTAACTATGAATACAACTTTATCGTTGAATAACTTTTAAACGGTATTTAAATGGGAAATGTATTATGATTTAGGTACGGGTTAATGTGAATATTAAGGGCTGGTTAAGGTCTGATAATTTTTGTTAGGTCATAATCTAAAAATTTGATGGGTGTTTGGAGAACAAAACCAAATCTGGGAAATAACGGACACCCCAATGTATATAGAGTAGGTAGGTACTCACTCATTTTTATTCATATTTTTTCATCACTTTCTTTATTAACACTTTGTTTATTCATATTTAAAACTAAATACACAAATTTTACGCGGACAACTATATGACAACTATTCACCAACAATCTATTTTGATTGACTAGCTGTCATTTTTACAGGTCAGCAAAATATGTAGGTATATTATGTTGCCTATACAAACAATCATTTTTATATATATAGAATAGATAGTAGGCGGAATCGAGTTAGGTTTTTATGAAACAATTCATACCCTGTCCCGCCAAATTTTTGAATCGATGAGTTTTTTCCCACTATTTTTGGCGCGCCACCAGCGCGTCGCTCAAAACATGACACCAATTTTATATAATATATCAGTACATCTCTTATCGATTATTATCGATGCGTTAGGTTTTTTACGTCATGACGTCACCGTCGCCACGCCAGAAATCTGATTTACGTGCCGCTATAGATGTTTCACATCAAAAGTAATCCATTGCATGTGTAATCCGAAGAAAAGCGATTTACAATTTTACTCGCAGGAGCAAATGGTGGGTCAATAGAGGGATGTGATTTGTTATTAAACTCTTCAAATACTGACGTTGACTATCACAAAACTATAAATGGTGATATTTTCAAAAACTGGATTGTTAATTAACTTATTCCTGCTTTATTTAATTTTCCAGAGAAACGTGTACCTAGTAAACATGGATAATGCTTCATTTCATTCTGTACAACAAAACAGACCACCTACATTTTCAGCAACAAAATAGATATTACAGAGATGGTTAAGCAGCAATAACATCGAATTTGATAAAATAATGAAAAAAAAAAGACAATTATACTTACACAATACAGAAGCAACGATAAGACATATGTAGTAGATGAAATATTAAACTAACATAGACATGATTTACTTCGATTACCAAATTTTTATATTCGGACAAAACTTGGACAGAAGCTTTAAGACAATGTGTACACCAGACATGTAAAAAAAAATTTGTAGACACAGAAGAAACTATTTTGACGGATTGGACTTATTACATGAAAAACTGTTCACTTGACAATTTTACCTTTGATACTGGAGGTGAATTGAAAATACATAACGAATAGATGAACGTGACAATAGTTTTAACCAAATCTGTTACTCCAATTTTTGTTGTTTATATGTTTTTTTTAATGTTGTATGTTTCATTTTTTTTTACTTTGCTTATTTTACCATTAGTGTATCTGCTTTTGTGCTGAATTATTGCACTGTAGCTATATTAAACGGATTATCATTGTTTGAAGCATAACATTTTGTGGGAATATTTATCTTTGTTCTACTTATCAAAATAGCTGAAACCAATTGGTATGTCATAATCCCGCACAACCTGGAAAGCTCCACGAAAAATTATTCTTCAATATATATCTGCTTATCGACAAAATGAAATATTTTGTATTTTCTAATTTATAGCTGGTCCAGTTTAAATGTTTGTTGTAAAACTTATTTTATAATACCGTTTTATAGACATAGAAAATTTGTTCCTAATTGCAAATGAAGACTTTTTTGTAAATGTTTTTATTGTTTGCTTTCATTTAATTAAGTACTTTTATTTTGTAAATGCATTCATTATATCTAAATATATATTTTTAAATTGACGATTTTCGTTTTTTGTGAAAGTACTAATTTTTAATGATTTGATTTCGCTGAAATGGAGTACACAATTGTTATTTTATTTATTGTCACTAACACTATGATTTTATTGAGGACGTGACAACAGCGCATTTACAACTGAGAATAAAATTAAATATACAGGGCGAAATTCATCACCCTAACAAGAACTACTTTAATAAAAATAAACTTTGAATGATGTATATGTCGAGCAGACAAACGAGTTTTAGAAAGACTCTTACGTCTTAAATTTGTATGCGGCACTAAGAAAATTATATCATCGTCTATAGAAAATTTTCTATAAATAATTCACCAAAACAAGAGAGAACAAAATTAAAAAAATTTCGGTATACTGATATGTCAGCTCTAAAATTTTAACGTTCTGAAAATTTGCCTAACCCCAAATCGTGCCGACCTAGGCCAGGGCCATACAGGCTCATGCGGAAATTCATCACTGATCGGAACCCTGTTTCTACTGAAAATTTCAAAGTTAATATCAATTAATTATTACATTAATATCTAAATTTATCGTAAACATAATTAAATTCGGTTTCGAATATATTAAAGAAACTAGCCATAATACTATTTATGTATGTTTGTTAAACTGTGAGAATGCGGTCAAAAATTAAATCACACCCAGCGTGGCAAATTGATACGAGCCGGATTCCCAGAAGAAACATATAAAGAAAGGTGCCTCTTTTCTGCCAATTGTAAGTTTTAGAAACAGTGTGCTAAAATATTTTTAAACAGAGTAACATTTGCACAACATAATTTTAAAAGGCCGTTTAAACGATATTTTGTGCCGACTCTCAAAATTAAGTCTTACAAAATATACCTACAGTATGAAATAAATTTGTATGCCTGCATTGTGTGGCAATTAACGCCTTTATGAACAATGCAAAGTTGTAAATAGCAGTTTTTATCTGGTTATACCTACATAAGCATATGTAAAAAATAGTTTTAAAGTGCATTGGAAAGAATAACCACACTTACATTTTCTGAATTAGACACTAAAGCGCACAATAAACAACGGGTTCAGTTTTACAAATGACCGTTAGATGACACTACTGAAATGTCCCATCAGATATTCGTAAAATTCGCTTTTTGTATTGTGGAATCAGCGGCAGTTTACAAATTGAATGCATAGTTTTTTTGACAGTGAGTATTTAAAAACCCATGTGTGTAAGAAAATTTAAATCACTAGTAAAGGTCGGTGGTGGTCGGATGGTTTTTTACGTTTTTAAGCAAGGCCTAACTAGACAAGAATGCATGGAACTACTTTGTTTAACTTTTGGTAATGAAACACCATCTGGAAAAATGTGATAAATCTTATGAAGGCAGATGAACATCGGTTGTAATTTGAAAAAACATCAATGTTGTGCACTAAAAATAGAAGATTAACATATGATATTCCACGAGACATAAACCTGATCTGTCATATCACAAACTGCAATATATTCGATTTTATATAAAAATTTAGGTGTGAAAAAGATCTGTTTCAGATGATTTTCGCAGAATTTGACCGCAGCTCAAAAAAAGGCTCGTGTGAATTGGTGTAATGTTGTCAAGTTGAATTTTTTGGATACGTTCATATAAATCGGAAACCAAACAATAATCAACTGTTTAGGTATTTTAAAATGAACTGAATCCCACAAAAAATAGTTTGCTTATGACGCTTATGACGAAATATCAACTTAATGAAGACTTCATCATCTGGCAAGACCTCCAGGACCAAAAAAATAGATGAAAATCAAGAAATCCTTTTTGGCTATTAGTAAACAGTATCGAACATTTCTTAGTAGATGAAGATTGGAAAAGAATTTGGTTAAGTGAGAACGTTTTTAACCGAGGTTTAGTAGAAGATCCAACAAAACCACTATCTGGATTCAAACATCCTAGAAATATCTGGTGTAAATTGAACCGTCTACGCACTGGTCATGGACGCTGTAATTCCACTCTCTTTAAATGGGGTGTGTAGAAAGCCCATTATGCCCTTGCAATATAGCCGAAGAAACTATTGAACATTTAGTCAATGAATGTCATCTTACAAGATTTGTTGGCGATTTTCAAGAATTACATGAATTGACACAAAATGCCATTAATCTCCAACACGAATGTGAGAACTGCGCACACCCTTTAAAAACTTTCCGCAGATGCAATATTTAGAAGAGTGTTTTCTCTATAGAACGAATTCTTCAAGTTTAATGACTATATTATTGTGAATATATTATTATTGTGAATATATATATATATATATATATATATATATATATATATATATATATATATCCAAAGATAATACATAAAGTATCTAATGCCATACTGTCAATAGTAATAATTTCAGTTTTGAACTGAAATGGTGTCGGTTAGAAATTTCTAACACTTTAAAAGACACCTTGGATGCTGCCATATAAATAGATATAAATATCATTCAACCTATATCAGGGCAAAACCAAACTACAGACACGTGTTTCGCTCTTGTTTGAGCTCGTCAGTGTAGTACAGGCTATGTCTCTCAAGTCACTAATCAAGAGACATCCCTGCTATAAATTGAACGATATTTATAGATGTCAATTGCGAAACTGATAAACAGTCGCAAGTGGTTCCATCTTCACTCCAAAAATGGTACTTCAGTGGTAGCTTTGCATCTTGTATATAACCTTAGGCAAGGTAAAATGAGAGACATAGCCTGTACTACACTGACGAGCTCAAACAAGAGCGAAACACGTGTCTGTAGTTTGGTTTTGCCCTGATATAGGTTGAATGATATTTATATCTATTTATATGGCAGCATCCAAGGTGTCTTTTAAAGTGTTAGAAATTTCTAACCGACACCATTTCAGTTCAAAACTGAAATTATTACTATTGACAGTATGGCATTAGATACTTTATGTATCATCTTTGGACATTTTTAGACTGTCACAAAACGCTCTGTTCGTTTTATATATATATATATATATATATATATATATATATATATATATAACGTGAAGTCAATCGTGGAGTTGCAGTCAACGTTTGGCCAAGGTAAGTAAAGAAAACTCTTTGATTTCAGTCAAGCTTTCGAATTTATTTAATTCTTCTTCAGGACATCTGTGGTGAAGAACAATTTTTATAAAATAAAGAAATATTGTTACAAATGTGATGACTTACTAATCGTGAGGTTATAAGAAAAGCGACGAATTCCGTTTGACAACATTACACTAATAAAACATTTTAAAATTCAGGTACATCACTATTAAAATACATAAAAATATATACATTTACACCATAAAACTTATTATTTTGTTATTTTTAGCATGGAGGTTTGTCTGTAAATAATTGAATTTTAATGTGTCTTCAATTTCCTTTTTTTTATATATGTGTGTTTTTTATATATGGTTTTTATTTTAACACAGTAGGAGAGCAAAACATTTTGATGATTTATTTATTTAGATTTTATTATTATATCAATTAAAATTCTGTAGTCATAAAATGCGGGATTTTACTTTCAAAAATTTATTTGTTAAATTTTATGAACGTTGTTGTGTTTTTATTTTTATTTATTTTAGTGTTATATTAATCTTTATGTTTGTAATCATGTTTTAATTTATTAATAGTTTATTTATCTTTATATTTATATATTAAAATTTTTTTTATTTATATTTATTTTTGAAACGACAGAATGTAACAATAAATATTACTCAGCCCTTCTATATCCGATTTTCTATTAATACATGTTTCCCTTCTGTCAATGTGTGTCATTTCTAAGAATAATCGTTTCTTAAGGTTCCTTTCCCTTTCTAAAATTTTTGTTTCTTCAAATTTAAAACTATGACCATTTTTAATTGCATGTTCAGTTAGTGCGCATGCTTTATATTTATTATTTTTAATGTCACTTTTATGCGAGATGTTCCTGCTGTGTACAGTTCGGCATGTTTCCCCAATATACACCCTTTTACAATCCGAGCAAGTGATTTCATATACTACATTTGAACTTTCTAAATTACTAAGCGGATCTTTGGTTCGAGTGTATAATCTAGAAATGGTTTTGATATTTTTCGTGCCTATTTTGAAATTGTCATAATTTTTGAATAGTTTTAAAAGTTTAGGAGTGAGTTGTGGGATATAAGGTAAAGAACCAAAAATTGGCTGTGAATTTTCATTAGACAAGACACCTCTCTCAATGTCAAATGTTTGTTGTTGATTGAAATTATTTTTTTCACTTATTCTTGCAATGCACGTGGTACTAAAAATTAATTTATTTAATAATCCCAAAGGGTATGAATTATTTAACAGTATTCCTTTTAATTTAAGTAAACCTTGGTTTTTAAATTTTGGGTGTGATAGTTTTAAAACCCTGTCTTTTAATCCCAGAATTAGGTTAATCTTAGTTCTTGGAGGGTGTTCAGAATAAAAATTAATAAACCTGTTGCTGCATATTGGTTTACGGTACCATTCAGTTTGTAGGATGTTGTTTTGTGTGCGATGGACGATTAAATCTAGGAAAGGTAACCTGTTATTAATTTCTTTTTCCACTGTAAATTGCAGTTGTTTACATTGGTTATTAAAAATTTTTAGGACAAAATCAACTTTATTAAATGGTATCGCAAGTATTAAATCATCAACAAAACGTTTGACAAAAGGAATTTTGAATGGTATTTGATTAATACTTCTCTCTACCAAGTCATCCAGTACAAATACCATTCAAAATTCCTTAACAGGTTACCTTTCCTAGATTTAATCGTCCATCGCACACAAAACAACATCCTACAAACTGAATGGTACCGTAAACCAATATGCAGCAACAGGTTTATTAATTTTTATTCTGAACACCCTCCAAGAACTAAGATTAACCTAATTCTGGGATTAAAAGACAGGGTTTTAAAACTATCACACCCAAAATTTAAAAACCAAGGTTTACTTAAATTAAAAGGAATACTGTTAAATAATTCATACCCTTTGGGATTATTAAATAAATTAATTTTTAGTACCACGTGCATTGCAAGAATAAGTGAAAAAAATAATTTCAATCAACAACAAACATTTGACATTGAGAGAGGTGTCTTGTCTAATGAAAATTCACAGCCAATTTTTGGTTCTTTACCTTATATCCCACAACTCACTCCTAAACTTTTAAAACTATTCAAAAATTATGACAATTTCAAAATAGGCACGAAAAATATCAAAACCATTTCTAGATTATACACTCGAACCAAAGATCCGCTTAGTAATTTAGAAAGTTCAAATGTAGTATATGAAATCACTTGCTCGGATTGTAAAAGGGTGTATATTGGGGAAACATGCCGAACTGTACACAGCAGGAACATCTCGCATAAAAGTGACATTAAAAATAATAAATATAAAGCATGCGCACTAACTGAACATGCAATTAAAAATGGTCATAGTTTTAAATTTGAAGAAACAAAAATTTTAGAAAGGGAAAGGAACCTTAAGAAACGATTATTCTTAGAAATGACACACATTGACAGAAGGGAAACATGTATTAATAGAAAATCGGATATAGAAGGGCTGAGTAATATTTATTGTTACATTCTGTCGTTTCAAAAATAAATATAAATAAAAAAAATTTTAATATATAAATATAAAGATAAATAAACTATTAATAAATTAAAACATGATTACAAACATAAAGATTAATATAACACTAAAATAAATAAAAATAAAAACACAACAACGTTCATAAAATTTAACAAATAAATTTTTGAAAGTAAAATCCCGCATTTTATGACTACAGAATTTTAATTGATATAATAATAAAATCTAAATAAATAAATCATCAAAATGTTTTGCTCTCCTACTGTGTTAAAATAAAAACCATATATAAAAAACACACATATATAAAAAAAAGGAAATTGAAGACACATTAAAATTCAATTATTTACAGACAAACCTCCATGCTAAAAATAACAAAATAATAAGTTTTATGGTGTAAATGTATATATTTTTATGTATTTTAATAGTGATGTACCTGAATTTTAAAATGTTTTATTAGTGTAATGTTGTCAAACGGAATTCGTCGCTTTTCTTATAACCTCACGATTAGTA
Organism: Altica lythri; assembly: GCA_964028335.1. NCBI lineage: Eukaryota > Metazoa > Arthropoda > Insecta > Coleoptera > Chrysomelidae > Altica > Altica lythri. The sequence goes on along the minus strand of OZ034804.1, from coordinate 32,072,748 downwards.
AGTCATCACATTTGTAACAATATTTCTTTATTTTATAAAAATTGTTCTTCACCACAGATGTCCTGAAGAAGAATTAAATAAATTCGAAAGCTTGACTGAAATCAAAGAGTTTTCTTTACTTACCTTGGCCAAACGTTGACTGCAACTCCACGATTGACTTCACGTTATATTGAACCAGTCACTATACCATTATTCGTATATATATATATATATATATATATATATATATATATATATATATATATATAAATCACCTAACGATATTTTTGTTTAATGTCACACAAATAAATGCTTTTCATCACCACAAGAAGCTGTTGAAGCCTTCCAAAATCAACTTCAGGATGAAAAAACTGTTTTAAAAATTGGTTTGATTGCCTGCAAAAATGTTAAAGTCGATTATTTAAAAAAACAATAAAACAGAGTTTTTTTCAAAAAAATATCTCTTCCCTACTTTTTCTGCCTTACAGTAACCGCTCAGCCAAATGCGGCGGTAAGGTTTTTAGTATGTATATTTAATTAGAGACCTAATTCTTCAAGCTCTTAAAATAGGTTAAATATATTTAAATTTATTCTTTGGTTGAAGATTAAAAAAGTATGTATCATAACAATAATAATAATGCAATTATAAAAGTTCGGTCCTGAACTAAATAAGATAGTGATTGATATAAATGCAATTAGTGCAAGGTGACACAAGAATTTCAATTACGGAATAAAAATTTTCTTTCAAGGCAATAAGTGAAGGTATAAAGCTAAAGGAGTTGAAAACTAGTTTAGCAACATTAAACGCCATTATTTATGTAAACAGTGAAGATTTGACACAAAGAGTTTCTCTTTACATTTTAAATCTGTATGAAATATGCTTCTGTAGTCATCGATAGCACTTAAAACAGAAAAATATAAAAGAATACTTTTCTTTAGTTTTCTAATTCATATCCCTTTTTACTGTACTGTTTTTATTCAAAAAATTTTATCGCCAAAGTTCGATATTTATCTTGTTTACAATAGCATTTGTCTTGTATTTATTCAAGAACCTTCCAAAGTATATTTACCAAAAGTAATTCACCCCATTGTTCGGAGAGAATTTATTAGTTGTTAAACAAAATATTAAACTACTTTGGAATTAGGCAAACAGATTAATCTATACCTATATGTTATTCCAGAGCTATTGCAACATATGAATTTATTTTAATATATTATCAAAGAATTGAAAATCAGGTTTGATCTTGATGTTGTATAATATTTTAGGAATTAACATAATTAACTTGCCAAAATTTGAACAATAGATTTTTAAGTAAAATTATACCATAGGTATTAGGAATAATAAAAATAATAAAAAACTTTTAGTTTTTTATAAAACTTTCACTTTTAATGTTTTTTAACATAATGACATGTTTCGCTTTTCTAAGTATCGTCAGATTGACATATAAAGTTACATTTTGTTTATTTGTAGCTAACTATCTGATGTTGAATAGGTAATATTAAGGCTAGATTAAGTATGGAAGTAATAAGATATTATTATAACAATATTAAAGCCTAGATGGTATTAGCCCTAAGGGATTATCCTGGATGTATCTCCCTCTAAGATCAGTATAACTGTGCAATGATATAGAAAAACCAGGAAAAAACTATGTCTGCTGATCTTTACAATAACTTAATATATTTGTATTACAATTATATCTTATCTATGTATAAAATGAAGACTCAATCAAAGTAAACAGTTTAATAGTGGAGAATTTCAAGATTTATTTGTTCATTAACAACTTTTTTATCACTGCACGATATTCGAGTTTTTCCATTGTAACAAAATACACTGACATATTAACTTCAAATAGCTTCTAAACAAAAAATGAATTAACAAATCAAAATAGATTTTTTTTGTGTATTTAAATGGAATATGAAGTATTAAAATAGCCTTTAAATTTTGATTACCCTATTGGTTAAAAATGTTTCTTTTAAAATTTTCAACCAACCGTTATATAGACAATTGTCTTTATTATTGGTCTCTCCTCTAACAAAGCCAGTTAAAAAGATAACATTAAACATTGGGATGCGCACACCACTTTAAATTAAAAAAACAAACAGAAAGTTATATTTTTATTAACAATAACAGTACTTAACTAATTTATATTGTTATAGTTTATAGTTTTGAATGGTTGAAGTACTGTGGATAAATACTTAATTAGAAGATACTTGTTAAAGAGGTTTTAAGTATATATAATAACCTTTTTAAATAATTAACCACGAATATTGCAGAAAAAGTACTATTTTATCACATACAATTAGTAAATATGTTAAAAAGAATAATTAAAAAGACGTGTGAAACTTGGTAAATTCCGATAAAAGCTAAGCTTTCTATGTTATCTTTGACATAGGAGTAAGTATTTGGATAACAAAACTCATTATTAAAATAAAATACAGGGTGTCTCATTATATTCTGACTGTTTTTAAGAGCTTATATCTTCGTAACGGTTCTAGATCATACGATGCGGTTTTTAGAGTTAGGTTTAAAATTACCGTAAGTTTTGTTGTGACACATTGATATAAATGGCCTACTTCCGGTTTACCCGCTAGAAAAGTGGCGTATTTTCAGAAAACAGTAGATGTAATTTTTTTAATGGGAGACCCTGTATATTTAGCAATTTCCTAAAAGATGCATATTTTTACTTTATAACAATACCTTAAAGTTTAAAATCGGTGCACGGAAAGGGCAGTTAAAATTAAAAAATTACATTTACTGTATTCTGAAAATACGCCATTTTTCTATCAGGTAAACCGGAATTAGGCCATTTTATATAAACGTGTCACAACAAAATTTAAGATAATTATAAACGTAACTGTGAAAACCGCATCTTATTATCTATAACAGTTTCGAAGATATTAGCTTTTAAAAACAGTCAGAATATAATGTATAATAAAATAATCTCATCCAATATGCAACTGCCACACTCTGTTTCTTTTAAATGTGTGTTTATTCATTACGTATCATCGAAATACTTTATAAGGTCTGCTTATGTGTCTCTTCGTCCATGTGCGCTATAACTCTTGAACAGAAGATCACATGGTCATGAACTTTGGTATATACAATCCTTATATCATGCAGAAGAACTCTATTGAATTTGGTCTAGATTGGTTAACCTTAAAGGTAACATTTTAACGTTTTTCCGAAACTTGTGTATATTATTTATATTTTTCTCCGTTTCTGTGCGCTATAACTCTTGAACGGATTTTGATATATAGAATCATCATGTCATAAAGAAAAACCCTATTGAATTTGGTCAAGATTGGATAACCTTGAAGGTAAAATTTTAACGGTGTATGTAATTTATATTTTTCACCATTTGTGTGTGCTATAACTCTTGAACGGAAACTCACAGAGTCATGAAATATGTTATGTGGGAATCTTATGTCATGTAGAAGAACCCTATTGATTTTAGTTTCGATCGGATAACCTTAACGGTAAAATTTTAACGGCTTTCCAAAACTCGTGTATGTAAAGCACATGTATAAATTCGACAGTACTTTCTTATTCTACATTGACTGTAATCTAATCTAATCTAATCTAAATAAACCTGGCATGGTCACTCCAGTGGGGCCCCATGTTTTAAGCACTGCTTCCTATGAAAATATTGTGACCAGATTCGGCACCAAGAGTCCTTACATGCACTTGTGCGTGCAGGACTCTAGTTTGCTCAGCTGAAAATCAACACCACGCTGATCTTCAGGTAGGCTTAAATCCAGGTATCCCAAGTTCCTTGAGTTACTGTTGCCACAGGGCAGTTCCCTTTATAAGAGGTTTGATTCCTGTGACTAGCTCCTCAAGGTGGTGATAGGATTCAGGGTTCGTGTCACCGAAGATAAGGAACCGTTTATGGTCCAAGGCCTCACACTCGAATAGAATGTGAGTTGCTGTCTCATCGTCCCGCACAATCGGCACGAGGTGGGTTCCTGTGTCAGAATCCCTAACCTTCGAAGGTGTAGTCTGAATGGTCCGTGCCCAGTGAGCAGGCCCACCAGTACTATTATCTGACTTCTGCCAAGATTCAGTATGTCAGAAGTCAGTTTTTTGGAGTATCCTTTGAGCGTCAGCTTCAAGTGCCTCATACAGTATTACTCCAGTGTTTGGTCGACTCTTCCCAGACCCAGTTCTTGACTTTGGTCCTTACCCAGGCTCTAGGCAGTCCCAATACAGGTTCTGGACCAACGAATCGTGTGTCCGCTCCCTTCTTGGCCAGAAGGTCCGCGGTTTCATTACCTTCAAACATTGACTATAAGTTTAATAGTTTTTATAACAATTTTTTAACTTTCTTATTTTTTTAATATTTAATGCCTGAATATAAACATATAGTAAATATATTAAGGCAGTCATTCTTTTTGTGCTGTAAGTTGTATAGAACATAACACTGACTAAAGTAAGGTTTTTGCATGTTTACACTTATGGACGTACATAAAAGTTTTTAAATTACAACATTATTACGAAAACTGACAATAACAATATATGTTTTGAAAGCATCTCACAGTTCACTTTAATTTGGTATTTGTATTATGCATTTAATTTTGTAACTTGTTTTTTATTAACATACCCGTATAAAAAAATATTTAATCCTTGAATATTATTATATACATTACGTTAGTTTCTTACGAAATAAAATATTTAGATTTAATGAAGATAAAACAATAAAGACCTTAAATAATACCTTGACATATTTTAGGTAGGTAGGTACAAACCTGCTGTAGTTCACAAAGTTTTATAGAGAAGAAATCCGACATAAAAAAACGTATACACCAGTGCTGAAGTTTGAACGGTACACAATTAAGAAACACGAATAAAAAAGCGTTTAAAGTGTTTTTTTTTATATTCAGTAACAACTCATTTTATTAGTCATTAAATCTAACTTTATTACGACGTTTAATCAAAGCATTTAAAATATTTCTGGTAGGTCAGTACACATCATAAATTTAGGCATTCAACTTATTCATTACATCAAAATTTAATATGTACTAAATAACAAAAACATCTTTAAAAAAACAATCTAAATTCTTTTAAAAAATCTATGCTTAAATAGTAATTAATTAACTTAAATGATTGAATATTAATGCTATTGTTATTATAATGAGTTATTCATAATCCTACTTTTCGAATGGAATTACTGTTTGATTCATTATTTACTTATTATATTAGTTTATTCATTTTTGTTTTTAAATTTCTTAAGATTAAACTATGCTGGGTTTTGTTAAGTTTTGTTGTGATAAGGAGATAAGTATTGCATATTGATGAGATTGTCATGTGGATTGTAAAAAAAAATGTCAAATGTAAAAAAGATGAAAAATTTGAATTGTACGGAGGAATTTCAATTTTCAATTAAAAAAAGTAATAATAAAAACAAAAAATAACAAAAAGGTACTAATTAAACAAAAGTATGATTAGGTAAATGAATAGGAAGGAGCTGGAATATAGTAGAACAGAGAGGCAAGAGATAAAAAGTTTAAGCAGTAAGAAGAAGGAGCTGGAAAGTGGAGTGAGTTCATCCGCAAGAAGAATAAGAAAAGAATATTTTTATGTTTTTCTTTTTTTAAAGTGAAACTTTTATTAGATCGTTTTAAGTGCATGTTGCATGTCGCATGTCGGTCGAACGCCGAGTAGGTATAAAGTATAAAGTAGGCGGCGCTTATAGTTTAATACAAAAATGTACGGGAGTGAGCTCATCTGCTAATGAAAACAATCCTACTATTCGTATTAATACGAACTTCGACTGCGTAAGTATCTACGACATGTAACGTCGACGGTTATATTTTACCTATTCGTATTAATACGAACTTCGACTGCGTAAGTATCTACGACATGTAACGTTTTAAAAATATTACAGTAATTTTTGAAACTGAAAATATGGAACTTGAGCAATAAATTATGTATCATATATTAAATAAAATGTTTTAAAACTAATCAAAACACTTTCATTTTTAAACAAATAAACTTTGTAATTATCCTACCCTTGTTATATATATTCATTTCATTCTTTTGTCGATTTACTGAAGTTTTCACTTCTATCGTGTGTGAATCGCACACACACCTTTTGATTTTGATTTTGATTTTGATTTTGATTTTGATTTTGATTTCGATTTCGATTTCGATTTCGATTTCGATTTCGATTTCGATTTCAATTTCAATTTCAATTTCAATTTCAATTTCAATTTCAATTTCAATTTCGATTTCGATTTCGATTTCGATTTCGATTTCGATTTCGATTTCGATTTCGATTTCGATTTCGATTTCGATTTCGATTTCGATTTGTATTTCGATTTCGATTTCGATTTCGATTTCGATTTCGATTTCGATTTCGATTTAGATTTCGATTTCGATTTTGATTTTGATTTTGATTTCGATTTCGATTTCGATTTCGAATTCGATTTCGATTTTGATTTCGATTTCGATTTCGATTTCGATTTCGATTTCGATTTCGATTTCGATTTCGATTTCGATTTCGATTTCGATTTCGATTTCGATTTCGATTTCGATTTCGATTTCGATTTCGATTTCGATTTTGATTTTGATTTCGATTTCGATTTCGATTTCGATTTTGATTTTGATTTGATAAAGCGATTTTTATACCCTTAATGGAATATGATTCGAAAAATTTTTAGTTAGATGTCTATAGGGTAAAAAAAAAGTTTCACTTTTACCGTGGTTTCATAAAACCACACAATGCTTTTTTTGTAATAGTAATCAATATCAAGTGCCAGAATCCACACTCAGGAATTACATATATTAATTGGAACGTGTTCTTACAGGGATGATATAATTATATCATTTGGTGCCATGATACGTAAGGGCTTCGGCACTGATGGTAAGAGATCTTTATTTATAAACTGTCAAGCTGTAAAAAAAATTGCTGAAATATAGGTGTGTGTTTCAGGAGTGATAAGATTGACATTTTTTTTAATTTTTTATTTTTTTATTTTAAATCTAAAATTTTCAAGAGAATAATATTGGTAGTCAGGATAGTCATAGCGCCTTCTTTTTTTCTGAAAAACAGTTTGGTTATATTTTTTGTATTTTTTTTTTGTTTTTGGATAATTGAAAGTTATAAAAAATCATTTATATGATGAGGTTAAATGAAAGGGCTGAGCCGGACTGTGGCGATGATTCATCACTCGTAGCTCCCAAGAAACTGGTAGGAATGAAACGACAACCGGACTGCGGCTGTAGCCGTCAGGTAGACGTATTAAGGGCAATTAGCCCCTACATTAAGGACGTATTTACTTAAGTTTAAATATGCAAGGCAATTTTCAAATGTTTATTGAAATGGAGAAGACAATTCTCAAAATAAGTTAAACTAGTTAAACTAGTTAATTACTAAACTATAACAGACCTTAAATTACTGTCTTTACATATTTTATGTGCTTTTATCCTCTGCAGAATTGACATATTTGAGGTTTTGCGTAGCGAAAGTAAAGATAATAATAATAATAATAATAATAATAATAATAATAATAATAATAATAATAATAAATGTCTTTATTAAAAAAAATGCAAAGAAATAAAATACATAATAAAAATTTTATTGTCATGTCAATGCCTGGCGTAGTCTAGCTTAGAGCTACTCTACTGAACCATTCAAAGACAAAAAGAAGTTAAGGTAAATCCTTTAAATGGCGCAAAGTTTACAAAAATTATAAATATGAATATTCTTTACATTATACAATAAAAACAGTTGTAATTACAAATAGACAAAAAATAAACCAAATTCTTAGGAAGTTAAAATAAAAAACGAATTATATATCGTCATTACGACAGGGTATCATTACCCGAATCTTTATTGGCGTACCTGTCACCCGCCGCAGTCCGGTCATGGGGTATTGATGACAAAAAACTGAGATGGCCGCAAAACGGTTGTTTGACATTAGCATTTGATACCAATCGCCGCAATCCGGACACACCGAAATGAACCTCGGATTTGGATTCAATGCTCTCATAATACCAATAAGACATAACATAATTTGATTCTTTTTACATAGCTTTATTTAAAGTGGTTTCTAAACTCTGAATTTAATTCGTGGATGAAAAATAAACGTTATATTTATGGTTCAGTTTTTAAATTAGCTGCTTAATGGAAAATATCCCATGCCCTAATTAAGACTAATTGTAACAATCCAATTATTATGTTTTATCTACTTTAGATTTAAAACTAACACAAAATAGTAGAATTTGTATACTTATGTGTGTACTATATATCGCATGTAATTGAAAAAACATGTCATAGTTTCAAAATTATAAAATGTCACCACATTCTTTTGTTTGAAATCAACATACAATTAAAATTAATTACCAATTAACTGTTACTATACTCGAGTAATGGAAATACATTTATTCCAACGATTTTCTTTTTTCTTATACATGCAATTAAACACTTACTAGACTTAAATCAATTGTTTTTATTTATTAGGGTCATGTTAGAGATATTACTCAACATCTTGTTTGTTCCTACATGAAATGTTGATTTTTTTGTAAATGAGTAAAATTAAAAGAACTGCATGATTAAAAAAATGAAAAACGTACAATGAACTGTATAAGTAGACCGTTCTTAATTAGGATTTGGATTTAATGATAATGTATTAATTTTTAAAAAGAAACTGGTTCATTGAAAATCGATTTTTTGAAATAAAGAGAAATATTTGAAGAGAAAGTAATAAATGAAGATTTTGTTGTTTACCACTACCCACTCCTTAACACTAAAAGAAATAGAAGAAAATTAAATATTACAATTATTTTTACTAACTCTTAGAACTGTTATTTCAATCTATTCTATTATTATTTACATGTTTAAAGATTTTAAAATGAAGTTTGTAATTTAATCTATACTTAATATTATAAAGAGGAAAAAGATTTGATTTTTTGTTTGTTTGTTTGAAATGAATAGGCTCCGAAACTACTGGACCGATTTCAAAAATTCTTTTACCGTTGGCAAGCTACACTATTCCCGAGTGACATAGGCTATGTTTCATTTAAAAAAAATAGGGATCCTTACTAAAATGCCATTAATGTAACCAAAAATGACCTTAAAATCCTTACATCGCGTGCGCTGAGAATAATATTGATTATAGAATAAAATAATGTACTACGATTTTGAAGAATATATAAATATCTACAAAAAATGCCGCGACAGCATATGTCTAACTGTTATAGTTAGCTCACAATAACTAACCCTCGCAGGTGGTGTAAGACCTTGTCGTTGGTCGGGGGGCTCCTCGGATCGGCGCACTCCGGCAGACAATAGTTAACCGGGGGGCGCCTAGTCGGGGCAAAGACACACCACAAACAGACGCCACCAAAGAAAGATGCCACAACACCGGACAGAAACCAAAACACCAGGGAAAGGACGAAAAAAAAAAACAAACACGTCAGAGGATAAATCAAACGACAAGACAAACGACGGAGACAACCAGCGAAAAAAAAACCCCAATCCTAAGGTGTAGCAACATCGTGCTGACGGGATGAATGGTTCAGGGGAAATTGAACAACAAGCGATGCCCAAAGGAAACGGCCGACCGGAGGGGAACTTTAGGCCTTAGCGAGGCATAGGGCGCACTGCCTCGCTGGACAGGAAAACGTCCCTCACTCGTGGGAACTTTATGGACCTTAACAAAAACCAAACAAAAGGAAATCAAGGAGCTGAACCGGAACTGAATAAGGACAACGAGATGGTAAACGAAGTGGAGAAACAAGGCGGAATTAACATAGCGTAAACAGGAGATCGGAGGAAGTAATTGCAGTGGTAGACAGTGGCAAAGGGCCAACTAAGGTTGAGGACAGCCAAAAGCTGTATATAAAATTCAAGGAGGACATCGTCAAGATGTTTAGGATAGCTGCCACACTCGAGAAACAGGTAAGTATGAGTACAAACACTAAAACGGAGATCAAGACCAATGTATACAGACTGGCAGAACAGATGAAAGAAGCGCCACGGGAAGAAAAGAGTATAAGGGATACGGCCGAGATAGGAGTGGAGAACATAAAGGTAAGTACGGTGGAGGTGGGGATCCAAACTGTCCCCAGAGAGCAACAGCAGGCCGAGATAAAGATGGCACTGGATCAGGCCAAGACCCTCGGGGAAATGAGGGAGTTCTTAGAACGAGAGTGGGATGAGGAGGTCTTCATAGCCACAAGGGCGATGACAGACCAGAGGGACGACCTGGATGCGGGATTCCTAGCTGATCTAGGAAAGGATGGAGAGGGGGTAGCGAAGAGGGCTATCCAAAGATTCCCGGAGATGAAGGAAGTCATTGAGGGAATGAAAGAAGGTGATTTTGACTATGTGGTCAAAAGAACCGAGGCAATCAGAAGGAAAGGAGCCAGCATGTCAAAGGAAGGCAAGGCGAATTATAATATCTCATTGAAAAAGGGCGAAAAAGACGAGGTAGCGGAGATGTGTCTGGCGGCCGAGAAGTTGAGAGGTATGATGGAGGAGAGGCAGGCGAAAGAGGTCGAGCTGTTAGTCGACGAAGGTGAGAACAAGAGAGTCTGGAGGAAGATCCTGGAATACGTATTCCGGGACTCGGGGAAGTCAGTCTTCTGCAGGAACAGCAGAAAAACAGCAGGCTGGCAGGGACTACGGAAGACGGCAAAACAACAACGGACACCTGAGGCCGTTGTCAGGGTCAAGGCGATGGAAGGGGTAACGTACGCCAAACTCCTAGGTAAGGTTAAGAGTAATGTGGACCTCAAATCGTTGGACATTGAGGTAAAAGGGGCCAAGAGGTCGGGAAAGGCCGACGTTCTGTTGACAGTTAGAGGCGGAAAGGAGCAGGCCGAGAGGTTGAGGGCAGAGATAGGCGGCAAGGTGGAAGGAGCAACGGTCAGGGTAAATACGGACCTGGCCATCCTAATAAAAGGCATCGACGAGGTGACCAGTGGGGACGAGGTGGTTCAAGTCATCGCAGAGAAGTTTGCGGTGAAGGAGGAGGAGGTGGTGCTGAGGAAGCTCTACCCGCCGACCAGAGAGAGAAGGATGGCGCTGATGGAAGTGGCCGAGGGGCTCGGGAGAAAAATCGTTGATGCAGGGAGGATTCGAACAGAATGGGGAGCCTGGACCACTGGAGAGAGGATCGACGTAATCAAATGCTTCAGGTGCGGTGGCTTCGGTCATATTGGCAGGAACTGCCAAAATGAGATTGAAGGGACACCAATAAAGGGGAGATGCCACAGATGCGAAAAGCAGGGGCACTGGATAAAGGACTGCAAGGAGGAGCAGCAGACCTGCTACAGGTGCCAGAAGCCGGGACACCAGGCTAAGGGCTGCCGCAATGCGATTAAATGCGCAGCATGTGGCAAAGAAGGGCACCGGGACAATCAGATGAGGTGTCCCGAATTTAGACAGGCCGTGCAGATGGAGAGGAAGAGAAGGGAAGCCTTGAGGAGGATAACCGACGGGGGGGCAAAACACGTCTAAATGGCGACGAAACTAATGCAGCTGCACATCGGGAGGGCCAGAGCGGAACACGACATCTCGTACGCCGAAATGCGAAGCAAGGGAATAGACCTGGCGGTCATCTCCGAGCCAAACATTTCGTTGGCCGAGAGGTTTGGGTACGTGATGGATACCCAATCTTCGGTTGCCGTCGCTATTGTAAATAGAATGGTGGGAGTCGAGAGTATTAAAAGAGGAGACGGCTTTGTCAGAGTGAAGATGAGTGACTGGTACCTATACGGTTGCTACATCTCACCAAACATAAATATTATAGATTTTGGTAGAAAACTAGATGCCATCATGCAAGATGCCAAGAATACAGGCGGAGAATGCATCATAGCCGCGGACCTCAACTCAAAATCTCCACTATGGGGTGCCCCACATGAAGACCGAAGGGGAGAGATGGTGCACGGGTGGATTGTGGAAAATAAGCTGGTGGTTCTGAACAACGGAGAACCAACGTTCCGCCGGGGGAACCAGCAATCACACATTGATGTGACAATGGTAACAGAAAAGCTGGCCAAGCGGATTGCTAGATGGCATCTGGACAGAGTAAATGTGTACACTCACCACCATTATATTTATGAAGACGTAGAGGGAGAAAACAAAAAAACCCCAAAAAATAGTAAAAACAGAAAAACCAAAAAAAATTTAAACGTTTTTAGGTTTAGAGAAGCCATAAGAAGAAAGGCAGCCATAAGAGGTGAGCAGGGATACAACAACCACAGGACGCTCACAGAAGACATTGCGCAAGCGGCCAAGGAGGCAACAGAAACCATCAGAGGAAATGGCGAGCTGACCCCCTACTGGTGGACAGACGAAATTGCAGAGAAAAGGAGGGAATGCATCAGGATCAGAAGAGAAAAGATGAGGATACTAAGAAGACTGATACCTGATGAGGATGGTGGGGAGGAAGTACGGCAGCTGAAGGCTAGCCTAAAACAAGAAAAGAGGAACTTGGAAAAGGCTATAAAAAAGAGCAAAAGAGACCACTGGAACCGACTCTTAGAGGAACTGGAAGGGGACGTATGGGGTGATGGATACAGGATAGCAACGCGAAGCCTGGGAATCCGGGCCCCATACGACCTGACTAGGGACCAGAGGGTTAAATGGTGCCAGAAGTTGTTCCCAGAGACAGAGAAGAGAACAAGCAGGTGGACAGTCCAGGAGGAAGAGATGATGCCGTTCACTAGACAAGAATTGGACACGGTAGGAGGAAGGGTCAAGGTAGGAAAGGCTTCAGGAGAGGATGGGATTCCCCCGGCAGCTATCAAGGCGGCCATAGAGGAAATACCGGAGGTGATGCTCAAGGTCTTTAATGAAATACAAAGAGAGCAAAGAGTCCCAAAGGAATGGAAAGAAGCAAGGGTCGTGCTACTACCGAAAGGAAAAGTAACGCCAGGCGAGGAGCCAAAGGGGTTCAGGCCCATTTGTCTGCTCAGCACAATGGCAAAGGCATATGAAGGGCTGGTAAAGATCAGATTGGAAGAGGAAGTGGATAACCATCTGTCCCCCCGCCAAACAAAGCGAGGCCAAGTGGACAGCGGCAGTAGCAATCGACGTCAAGAACGCTTTCAACACTGCGTCGTGGGAGGCTATCATGAATAGCCTGGAAGAAAAAAGGGTAGGGGGAGGTCTGCGGAACATCGTAGACTCCTACCTTACAGATAGAGAAATCACGATAGAGAAGGGACTGAGCATGGGTGTTCCACAGGGATCGGTATTAGGCCCCCTACTGTGGAATATAATGTATGATAGCTTGCTGCAAGAAGAATGGGGAAGAGGCATAACAGCGATCGCCTTCGCAGACGACCTCATCCTACTAGTTGAAGGGATGGATGAGGAACAACTGATGGAAAGAGCAAACGATGCAATAGAGCAGACGGCGCAATGGATGGATAAATTAGAAATAGCGGCCCAAAAGACAGAAGCGATCATTCTAAAAGGGCCAAGAAACCGAAGGAACATCCAGTTCAGGGTGAGAGGAAAGGACATAGAGCATCAGAGAGAGATGAGATACCTCGGGATAGTAATCGACGACAAACTAAGGTTTGGTAGACACGTCGAATACTGCGCAAAGAAGGCGGAGGAAAGGATGTCCACCCTGGAGAGACTAATGCCAAACGTCAGGGGGCCCAAATATAAGAAGAGGATGGTGCTATATGGAGTAGTTCAGTCTATTCTACTATATGGAGCCCCGATATGGCATACAGCCACATCGGTAGCGAAGTATAAGCATAGGCTGAACAAGGCACAAAGGGAAGCGCTACTAAGGGTGATAAGTGGATACAGAACGGTAAGTACCGAAGTAGTTCAAGTGATAGCGGGGACCCCACCAGCAGACGCGCTGGCGAGAGAAAGGGCGAGAATATTTGCCCGGGAAGACGGCAACACGCCGCGAGCTAGAAAAGAAGAGAGGGCCCATACTGTGGAAGAATGGCAAGCCGAATGGGGGCAACCTCTGCCAGGAGGGAAAAGTAGGTAGAGCAAACATCTGATCGTGAACCTTGGGGAATGGGTCGAATGTAAACACAGCACCGCGGATTACTACTTGACCCAGTTCCTGTCAGGTCACGGCTCTTTTGGGAGCTACACCTACAGAATCGGCAAAAGCGAAACTACGGCGTGCAGAGCATGTGGAGAGGAGAGGGACACGCCGGAGCACACAGTCCTGGAATGCAGCTACTTCGGCGAAGTAAGGCGAAGAACGGAGGAAACCCTCGAGGAAAGGATCACGTCGGACAACATTATAAGAATAATGACAAGAAATAAAGAAAAATGGAGTATAATACACGATATGATAAGGAAAATTATGGCAAGAAAAGAAGAAATAGAAAGACAACAGTAGACAGAAGAAAGAGGACAGTGAAAGTGAAAGGAAGGGAAAGTGAAAACAGTGAAAGAAAAAACCTGAGAAGAACGGTACGCGTAAACATGCCGGTGAAGAAACTTCCGAATGGAAAACTGCCACGGCATGGGGGGTCGGAAAGAGGAAGGTTTCCCAACACTACCTACAGAAGCACGAGCCCCTGTGGGTGTGCCAAAACAAGCAATTCCCCCTCTTAAAAAAAAAAAAAAAAAAAAAAAAAAAAAAAAAAAAAAAAAAAAAAAAACGTCACCATAAATTTTTTAAAAGTTTTTATCTTGGTATTAATCCTTATCAAAATAACTTATTTCATAATCACGACAGATATCACAAATTTAGCATGTGCAATGGGACCAGGCTACTTACAAAGGACTTAAAGGACAATTAAGTTGTAGCAACCAATATAGCTCATACACTTAGGATACCAATGATCCCAACTGATCTACCAAATCCATTTAAACCGCTTCAATTTCCTATCAATACATCTTTTGCTTTTACCTAATAATAATGGCCAACCGCCTAAGGCGGGTCGGAGCACCTGGAAATCAATTTATTTTGCTGCCAGAAAATAAAACAAAATTTAATATTGTTTACAGGGAAGCGCTGACCCAATAAATTTAATGGCTTTTGTTATTTTTCTTTAATCCCCGTGCAAAGCCGGGGTGGGCTGCTAGTACCTAAATTATAAATAGATTAACTTACATATTGTTAATGACTAAAATAAAAACCAAATTAATAAATATAATTAATATTATATTATTTAAATATTAAGATTAAACCTCAATAGTTAAATTATTTTAAAGCCATAATAGTAACAGAAGCTTTGATATAGTTCATATAGATTTTGTGACTGCGGCTGGTGATGTCGAAAAAGATAGTTTAATTTATATTTCGTTAATGATCAAAATATACAAATTTACATATTTTTAACCTATAATCAATTTAATTCTCTTAAACCCTGCTTAGTACAATGATTAATCCGCTAATGTAGCAAAGTGGTTTCTATTCCTATACTTAATCGTTATAGTCATCCCTATACTTAACCCTTCTGGTCGGATATTTGACAAATTAACATTTATTTTATGAATTAGGATAGATAACTTTTATAGACATTTTTCTCATCTTCTTCACTTTTTAGAAATCCGATATAATCATCGTCGTATTGTAGCCTAATTTTGCTAATTATACGTCTTCCATAGGAGCATAGTACCGATTTCAGGATCTTAGTACTCTATATTCATTTGTAAAATTCTTAGAAATTGGTGACATATGTTTGACTTCCTAAATCTAAAGGCTCTACAAATTGAGTGTCTCTTGCACAATCTGCAGGTGGAGTCTCTATTTTACAGCCAAATGGTGTGCAGGTTTCGCTTTACCCGTGCAAGGCCGTAAGACATCTTGTAATAATTCTTAGCTAATTACTACTTGACCTACGCAGCGCTTCAACTCTTCTAGCTCACACCTGTCCAATATACAAACAATATACTGGCTTTTCCTTGAGTCCTGACCATTTTTTTTTAGTGTTCCTAGAACTGGTTTTGGACCATAGAGTTTTGTATTTATTTCTTTTTTTGCAAGTTTATTGCTGTTTTGTATTCCTCCATGTCTAGGCACTCAAACTTGTTTGACACTATTAGGCACCGTCAAAATATCTAATTATTATCGACATTGGTATATTAGTCTACCCCCTTAGAGTTCTTTAAGGTACCACTAACCACCTGACTTTCTATACATCAATTGACCTGCTTAGATTCATAAACCCTTAAATTGTTTTTGTTGCGCAAAGTCAGATTGCACAGGTGTGAATTCATTTTCACAAAAAGTCTTTTTCATATCACATGCATTGAAACAGCTAGTTTTGATCCCTGTTTTGCCTGTCGAAACAAGACAATTTCAGACCAATGTAACTGTCACTCAGAAACTGACATTTGTTTCTGCCCTAGAGAAGAAACAACGTTGTCCCTTCCGTAGGGCAGAAACAAATGTCATTATTTCAAGTCTGTCTGACAGAAGGTTTCTGACTGACAGTTGCATTGGTATGAAATAGTCTTACTTCGACTGGCTACAGAGATTAAAACATGCTGTTTCAATGCATGTGATATGAAAAATATAGTGTGTGGCACGGGATGAAACAAATACGATTTCTGACCGGACGATGACAGCCTCGCTTCGCTTGGGCAATCAACGCTTGCCCTAGTCAGAAATCGTCTTGTTTCACCCTTGTCAAACAATATACTATTTTTCTTGCTATAAGCGAAAATTTGTTTGGAGGTAGATTATACGATCATGGCATTTTTTTTTTAAATTTGACTTAGAATCCCCAAAACTGGTGTCAGGACAGCTTTTTTTACCAAAGGGATAGACATTCAGCACCATTCTAAATCAAATCTCCGTCTTTAAAAACAGACAGGAATAAATTGCTTTACAGAGATCAATTAATTTTTACGGAACTATAAATAAATTAATATCTCAAGGAAAAACTAATCGTTAAGTGGAAATATTTTACGAAATATTATAGGTATGCATAACTTAGTTTGAATAAGTAATAAAAAATGGACGCTCAATCCGATTCGAATTTTAAAGGTATTCAATTTAATTACAACGTAGCACCGTAGGAACCAATTCCAGCAACGCGTCATGACTGCCTATGACATTAACTGCATATTTATAAGAGTAATTTCGTCCATTCCTGCAAATTCGACTCGCGATGAACTGAAAACCAACGTGTGTGACGAGGTATGAGATCGTTTTTACGCGCGTGAAAAACTGCTGGTGTGAAATCCTACCAGTGTGGCCGTAGCCTTATCCTAGATATTATATGTCTATGGTATTTACCCAGAAACCACATTTAAAGGTTTTAAAGGGTATAGTTGATAAAGACCGAATGTTTGTGTTTTAAGTATTGATTTAATACGTGTAAATAGATTGAGTAAACCATTCAAATTAAACATGAGACGGGGTCGAATTTGCAAAAGTTCATATAGGTCTTATTAAATATCTGTTTAAATACCTATATGTTTGGCGGAAAATTGTTAAGATAAATTTAATGAAGAGGTTCTCAAATAAAAAGTAAAAAAATCTATTTTTTTTAAACTACATCAAATTTATTTTTCCATTGTGAACTATTTACATAAAAGCCTTTTAAAAAGTGTCCCATTTTTAACAGAAAAACAAATAAAAATAGTATTTTCAATTTTAATAAGAGGGCTGATCTGGAATTATTTGATATCTAAATACGACACTAACCTACTAAAACATAAAAAAAGTATTTAATTAATAAGAAAGTAATGGATCTAACGAACATTTTAAATAAAAATGCTTTTTGTTGGCTATAAATTAGACAAACAAGAAAAATTGTGAAACTGGTACTTATATATTGGTACGAGCCGGTCCGGACCTGTCGCCCAGGAAGTAGTGCGAAACATACGCCAGTTCTAAGAATCTGGAAATATTTTAGTGGCTTTTCAAACGTTCGAAAGATTCGAGAGTGTTGTATATTCTGGATGTAATTGTGGAGATGCTTCTAGAAGGAATTGATTTCAGATATAAGAGACCGCTTTGGACGAAGACAAAAATAATAGTTGTAATTGTAATAGTTGGCGATAGATAGTGACTGTATCAACGTTGTGTAGATTATTTTAAGAATTTGTGTTTATCAATAAATTGTTAAGTTGGTCTGCTGTTTATTACTTATCCCGAATCCACGAAGGAAAAATTATAACAATATATGAGGAATCTAACCTGTGGTTTTTGTTCTTAGGTTAAGTTTATCTGTGGCACAGCGGCTAAGGCGTTATCGCGTAATGCATAGATCATAGGTTCGAGTCCTGTTAAATATAGCATTTTTTTAAACAATAAATTACTAAGTTCTTTTTTATGTATCTACGACGGTACTTTGACATTCAATAGTTTAATTATTAAGAACAGCAAAATTAATCTACATATTTTTCTTTATTTTTATATATTAAGCCTACATTTTTACCAAATAACCTAAAAGTTATGGGCTTTTATATAATTTACCTGTCAATTTTAAAAGAACCAATTATCCTAAAGATATGGACACAAATAAGATCTTTAATGACATTTTACATATTAAGAGATTTTTGTTTCACTTTCTTGAAAAATGACTAATTTTTGAAGAACTGTATCCTGGAAAGTGTTTTCCGCAAAGAGTTCGCTCGTATTTCAAGTTGTAGTAAATTTTAACCAGTTTAAAAAATAATGGAACAAATCGTTTCCTTAGATGCATTTTTTAGAAGATATTTGGGATCCCAAAATACTTAGATACTATGATTTTATATATCTTTGTGGAGTACTACTAAAAATTCTCAAAAAAGGTTTTAAAAATAACATTTATTAGGTCACTGGAACTTAAATTTTTTATTGAATATTTATATATACTTAGTTGAGTTCTTAGGATACATTTATTTCAACACAGGAAACTAGTATAATATAATCTCTCATAAAAAGCATTTAAAATTAATTTTTTTGATTGGATAATAAAAATACTTCACAGTACTTTTAAAAATTATAAAAAGTGTCTTGCATCAACGATTTCTCATTTCATTGTGCCTTACCATACCGAATACCTCACTTTTTCATTTAAATGCACCGAAATTTATTTACATAACAGAACAGGTACTACATACTTAGTTTAAAAAAGAAATTCTCCAATCGAGCGATGCACGGTATTTTTTAAAACCTCAAGCACATCACCAGTATAAAGTACCCACCAAACGTAAACGCACGAACATGAACAGACACAACAAAAACAAGAATCACATGCGTTTACAGTGATGTTTATTGCGTATTCCTACGCGCTCTCCGTAGAGTACTGAATATTGAGTACCAAACCAAAGCAACAGCTAGGAAATGCGCTACGAGTACTCGAGTAGAGAGGCAGACATTCGCCAGTTTTACAAGAGAGTGGTACTCGATACTTGTACTGCATGGCCTACTTGCCGCTATGCCGGTTTCGAATGTGTTGGTTTGACCTAAAAAAATTCAGCAGCTGTTCGAAATTGGTTTGAATTAATTAATACGGTGTGGGTGGGATTGAACGTACTCAGAATTTATTGATAAGTACCAATGATGAGTAATATATTGGTTAGAAAGTTCAAAATTTCCTAAAAATATATTGTCATCTACAATTGGCTTAGTAAAAAAATGTCTAAAATAAACTTTGCCTGGTATATAGACAAACAAAAAAATGGGAATGGTGTTTTTGAGCGATATTAGGAAAATTAAGGTAGTTCCTCCGCGACAGTCCAGTCAAAAAGTTTCGGAATCGCACTATCGTTAAACACGTTTGTTTGTACTATGACTGTACGTTAAATTTGTTAACGTGAGTGTACTTCTATCCCTTAAACGTATACACATATACTGTGAAATATAATTCTGTTTGGAAATGTGGCAACGTCGCGTTATTTTTATTCTTATTTCTCCTAACCGCTGAAACTTACTTATAGTTTATACTTTATACGTAAGGTAAACTTGCTATTTTTATTGCAATAAATAAATAAATACTTACGGGTGATCGTATTCGTCATAAAGTATTGCAATAATTAAAAATTTACTATCGTGAAAGTTTCGTTTTTAAATGTTTATTAATACCTATAATATTGTTGAATATATTTTGTATCTATTGTTATAAATAATAATAAATTACAAGATTGCTCTATAAGATTTTTCTCTCATTTTAATAATTATTAATAATTGTTATGATTTATTAAAAAAAAGTTGTGATATCCTTAAAAATATTAAATTCGTTTAAATTTCGCGCTATTTCTTTCTGCTCCACTGCTTACTTTCGTAAGACAAATAGATTTTTACTAAATATAGAAATAAAAATAAACTTTATTAAAATGTGTTTTATTAATAAAATATAATGACAAATAATACAAATTATTTAATTCATGTAAGAGCTCTTTGATTTTACATTTAAATTATTTATTTTACTCATCTTTTGCTTATTTCTTCTAATGACAACTTCTAAAAATATTCACTCATGTTTATTTCTTTAGAACTTAACAATAAATAAAGTCACTCAAACACTATTATAACTACACAATCGGCAACAAAAAGTTAGGAAAAGACAATTTAAACACGAAGTAACATGGATTTAAATACAAAACCAAAGTAAACACAACCTTTATTTGCCTCTCAGCGGCCATATTGGTAATAGAAACGTCAAAGTCGCAAAGTCCTGTGACAACGTTGCCACATCGTTTTCATTTCATTAGTCTTTATATCCACTCCTTAGAAAATTATCGCTGAAACGAGTTGTTTATTTCAATTTTTTAATCGAAACTACGAGGTAAATAATTTTTATTTATTTTTTTATATCATCTAAATATAGTATTTTACCAAATATCAGTTTTTCATCGAGATGGTGAAAGTCATTCATTCATAAATTAAAATAAATTGATGTTTCCCACGCATCCCCCATGTTACATGTACAATTAATGTCATTTTTAATTGCAAATATCTCATATCTGATGAGGTAAATCGTCTTCAAATTTTAACAGTATGTGTATTATACATTTACGAGCTTATATTCTGAGTTTTGCGAAATTCTTGAAACATTGCATTCATAACCGTACTACCTTAAAGATGTTGAGACGAAAAATATTAACAGTGGTTGTCGTAAACAGTAGAATTTCACGTTTTCTATATTGACAGTCATGTCAAGCTAAATTTTCTTTGATTACCTTGTATTTACAATAATTGCTCCTTTTCTGCTTGTTTTCTCCTGTAGGACTTCATTTTAGAAATATTTTTAGGATTCTTTCTTCGTTTATACGATTTATCTGTACATACCATTTCAACTACTGCATTTCTATACATTCTATGATGATGTGTGCCTTCGTTTGTATCATCTTCCAACTTCGATTTATTCGCTGTTTCAGCAATCCATTACTGTTGTCAATATTTTATTTTTATTTTTAATACAGGTTAAATGACATGTTTCCGATTCATATATAAAAATAAGTTTTAATATATTCTGCTCGTATTTGTGATTGTGCCCTGAATGGTTTCATCACATTTCTCAATTTCATTCAAAGTTTTCCTATTGTAACGAATTTTTTTGTATTCTATCTTAAATGGTTTTATTACATTTCTCCGTGTCCATTAAGTTTGTCACCGGATATTTCTTATATATTACTAGCGGACCCGGCGAACTTCGCACCGCCTAACACTAATGTTTTTTCCATTTTTTTTTTATTTTTACGATTAATTTTTTGTATT
Source organism: Altica lythri (assembly GCA_964028335.1). Classification (NCBI taxonomy): domain Eukaryota; kingdom Metazoa; phylum Arthropoda; class Insecta; order Coleoptera; family Chrysomelidae; genus Altica; species Altica lythri. Next base: position 32,051,172 of record OZ034804.1, on the reverse strand, counting down.
TTTTATCATATTTTTTAGTTAGTTACCAGTTTTTACTATTATTATATATTATATATTAACTGCGCCACGTAACGGTGGCGTCATAGTTCTTAGGTAAATAAGTTTTGCTCTTTTAAATATATGAGATATCAACTGCGCCACCTTACGGTGGCTTCATAGTACTTAGTTATGTAAGAATTACAGGTGTAAATTTATAACATCTCAACTGCGCCACCTTAGTGTAGCGTCATAATAATTAATTTCGTAATAAATGCGTCTGATCGCTGCAAAATTCAAAGTGCTATAAGGAAAATCGCGGCCTCCGTTGCCGCTGCCCCGGCCGACCAGTACCACCGCAAGCGCTACGTCCCGCAATTTTAAATCTGTAATATCTTCGAAAATATTCATTTAAATCTTGTGCTGTAAAGGACCATATAGATCTATATTAAATCAACAATGTATTTAAGCTATTTAATTGGATAAGGATTTATGCTGTATTGGTTAAAATCGCTTCGATAATTAGCCATTATTTGTCGTAAAAAGTAAATTACAAAAAAAATGTTATTGTTGGATATCCATAAGAGATAGACATATACCATCGCGGAGTTTTCTGTAGACCTTTTCAATGTGTACAAATAATTAGTACATTATTTTGATAATACTCGTAGGGTTCAGCCTGCGTTTGAAATGTAAGCGGAAAAAAATTGATAATTAACGACATCACATTAGAAACCTCAAATCCTCTTGAATCACTCTTTTTATTAAAAAAAAAACGCATCAAAATCCGTTGCTCAGTTTTAAAGATTTAAGCATACAAAGGGAAATAGGGACAGAAAAAGCGACTTTGTTTTATACTATGTATTGATAATTTCTCCAATAAAGTCCGTTTGACTGGTCAACATCAATACATATGCTTTGAGTTTACTTTTGAACCCCACTTCAAGGACCTATAAAGGTTTCATTTTGCCGCCTCCACTATCACACAATAATTTAAACTTAGAAACATACATACGTACTTATAGACATCATGGCAAATTGCCATAATCTATAAATAATATGCTGTTCGTGTGTCTCGCTCAAACTCAAGAATGGCTGAACCGATTTGGTTTATTTTGATATTAAATTATTTGCGATAGTTTAGGGAAGGTTTAAACGGTGAGAAACATAATTAATAACTAACGGAAAATACTAAAAATGGCAATTTATTTTTCCAATACAAAGTGTGTTTCTATTATTTAGTTCCTCATAGCGCTGTAAGTTTATCGTTACTAAACTATACATAGATTGCGTGGTCACCTGTTAAATGGCGTTGTATTTCTGATTTTAAATAATATAATGAGAATACAGTTTGTCCGGTATAGAATGATAAGTTTTAAAATATGATAAAAGAAAAAAATAAAACAGAAAAAAGATGAACTGCTAGAAAAGAGAAACGATTGAATTGAAAATTAAATAGAGAAACGAAAACAAAAATAGAATATGTATACGGAAAAACATTGAAAACAAAATTAAAAAATATGAAAATTCGTTAAAAGGAAATAACAAGAAAAAAATGGATAAAAGTGGATAAAAGAAAAATCTATAGCATCGTTTAACAACTAGATTGCGGAGAAACTTGGTAGATGGCGTTATATTGCGATTTCTAAATAGTACAAACAGAAAGATTATTTGGATTTGTCTTTGTCTGGATAAAATAATGAGTATTGTAATGTAATTCTTTGAAAAATATTGACGCTCTGGAAAAACTGTGATAAATGGACGAAAATCGTGAAAAAATGTTGAAAATCCGGAAAGATTGTTGGAAAAAAAAACAAGTCGTGAAAATTGTTAATAATCTTAAAAATTGTTGAAAATGGACAAACATTTCTGAAAATCTTGATAGCATGTTAAAAACCGTGAAAAAATAAAATAAATAAACTTTGAAAATCCCAAAAAAATGTTGAAACTCGTAAAAAATTGTTGACAATATTGAAAATGATAAAAAAGTCTTAAAAAAAAATTTGAAAAATCATTAAAAATTGGAAAATAAATATTGTTATATCCGGAAAAAAGTGTTGAAATGGTAAGAACCTTATTGAATTCGAGAAAAGTTGTCGAAAATCGAAAAAAAAATAGATAATACCAGAAAAAGATGAAAAACTAGCAAAATTGGAAAAAAAATGAAAAACTGAAACAAAAATTAAAAAGAAACCTGAAAAAAATTAAAATAGGAAAAGATAAGAAAACATTACAAAAAGTGGAAAAAATATATGGAATTATAGGAAAACAAGGAAAATCTTATAAATTAGTAAAAAAGAAAATGTACTAAATCGTATATAGAAAGCATGAAACTAAAGTAAAATAAAAAGTGAAAAAATAGAAATAAACAAAAAGAAACCTGAGAAACTATCAACAAAATTGTAAATTAAAAAAAATTGCAGAAAATCGGAAAAAATTGTAAAAAATGGCAATTCCGAAAAAAATTACAAAACACAACAAAAAAATTAAAAACAAACAAAAGAATATAATAAAACCAAAAATAAAAAAACTTTAAAATCAATCGAAAAAACGAGTAAAAATTTAAAAAAATTATAATATTTGTAAAAGCGGAAAGAAACCGTTTGAAGAAATTGATAAGAAAGTGGCTAAATCGAAAAAAATTAAGAAATAGGGTAAAATTAAAACAAAAAAAAATAATGAAAAAAAGAATTGAAAAACGAAAAAAAAGAAACAGGAGAAAATAAAATATATGGAATAACATGAAAAATCTAAAAAATACGTAATTCAAAATGATGGACTGTACGTGAGTTTTAGAAAAGAGAATGGAATTACGACCTAACAATTTACAAAACACACACACTCACAACACACACATTTTAAACCTATTGATTATTTTTTTTTGTTATTATACAATTAAAATAAACGTTATTCGAATTTTTTTACATTATTATTATTATTATTTTAGTAATTTTAGTAACATAAAATAATAATGTAAAAAAAATCGAATAACGTTTATTTTAATTGTATAATAACAAAAAAAAATAATTTAATATGTTTAAAATGTGTGTGTTTTGTAAATTGTTAGGTCGTAATTCTATTTTTTTTTTCTGAAATGTAACGGCACATATGGCATCGAAGTTAGCAGTTTCTTTCATAACTCACGTACAGTAAGTCTCTCATTTTGAATTATATATTTTCACAGCTAAAATTTTGTAAATCTCACATATAGATTTTTCCTGATGAAGGTTTAAAATAAAATCGAAAGCTACCTATTCCCCTGGTTAACAATTATCCATTTCTAACTATTTAGTACGCTGGAAAATCGTATATTTCCAACTAATTGTGAATAAACAATAGGTATATGTCGCGTAAATATATTTAAATTAACATTTAGATACAATCCTGTATTTAAATAATTGTTTTTCATAAATATTTTAGCGATATTTGTCAATTAATAATAATAAAGAAATTTTTTATAATAATTATAATCATAAACATAATTTAATCAAGGATGATCAGAAATTGCAACACAACTGCAAGGCCCTGTGTGTAATTATAATACGTCTATAATTTGCTAATGTACTAACAATGTTTTCAAACTAGGACAAAGAAAGTGAATTAACTTCGTAAACCTATTACTCTTCGTTTGCGGTGTAAAATAACTTGTAGGTACCTATGGTCTGCACTTTATCTAGTTACCTATATGGAGGTAGTTTCACTAATTTTTTTAAATGACCTTCAGTGGCTTCAGTAGTAGATCCTTCTGGGTACAAGGTCATGTTGAAATTTATATTGTTGCTAGTGATAGCAGTGATATAATGATTCTTCACAAAAAAAATATAATAAATTAAAAAAAAATAATTAATACTTTTCGGACACGCTAGTGAAGAAGAGAAATTTAATATTAGAGTATATCGAATATTTTAAGTTAATTAAAAAAATGATATGTTTGGTTGATGTTATAGAGCTTTTTTTAAATTTTTTTTTATTGTAAGCGTTTTTTCATTGTACAGTTTTTTATATTTGTAATATACTGAACTGTTTTATTTATTCATTTCGATTATTATTTTGAATCGCTATTTAATTTTTTAATTCTTTTTATAACCCAGTTGCATCCAATTTTTTTAATTCTGCATCGACTTTTGAAATTTTGTGTTTTGTTAAAAAATAATAAAGTATCAAAAGTGTCGTTGTGAGTTAAAGGATCATCATTTTTTTACTTAAATTAACCAAACAATTCGATAGGGGGATAAATTCCAAGCAAAATAATTGATTACGATTCAATTATTGAACTTTTCTGTGCTCAAAATGCGATAAGTAGTATCGTGAAGAATGTCTCCGTTTGACATTGGATAACATTGGATCTTTTTAAGTGCCCTAATGCCTGTTAAACAAAGAAATATGTTGTAATTTGAATGCAAATATAATTAGTTTTGATCTTAATTACCCCATTTTGAGTATTTATGGGTGTTAAAATATTAGGCCTTATTATCCTACCATAGTATAATAAGGCCTATTGACAAGTTTTTTAAAGTGTAGTATAATTTTATGTTTGTTTATGAATAAAATGTAATTTATTTTTGTTGGACATACCAGAAAAAACAATTTTTAAATTACTCCAAAATTTAAAAGATTCGTAAAAAATGAATAAATGCAAAATATAGGTCTATTTTTAAAACAAAAATTATGGTTTATTTGTGTATTTTTTCTCTATGTTAAAACAGAATGGAAATATAGCTGGTTGGAGTTTGCTTTATAATGCATGTCTTTGGCCGTTTGGCACTTAAGTTTTTTTAAGATCTGTCTATCTTCTATCTTTCTATCTGATCGTTTAGTCCGGGATGCCCACTACGGTCCGTCCCATTACGGGCCGCGACAAAAATTTACCTCTATCAGTGCCAATACGGTCCGCAACCCTTTTGCCTGCTAAACAAGAGTCCCACCACGGGCCGTAACACTGGCCTTGTGTCTTGGAAATAATCAAATTAGATTATTATACAAAATTGCTAAAATTTAGGACAAATATCAGAGGAGCTTAAAAATAAACCCTTTAACTACCACAATGAGAAATTAGAAGGCATATCAAATTAACTGCCGCATTATCGCATTTGCCCTCGGAATACATTGAAGATGGTTGGTTATTTATCACGGAAGCTTCTCCCATAAATGACCAAATTGTAAAATACTTTGTTACGCAATGGTTAGAAAATTTAACAATTTCGGATATGTGGATTTGATATGAAGAACGTCACAGAACCAACAATGTCTGTGAACCTTGGCATAGTCGCCTAAATAGGCGTATTGGAAAAGCTAAGCTCAACATTAACGAGTTGATATTAGGTTTAAAAATGGACGCGAAATATTACGACGTTGTACAACAAAGACTTGAAAATAATATTTCTAAGATGAATCTACATTCTACAGTCATTATTTAATAGTTGCGGACCGTCATGACACTGTTTACTTTACGGTCTACCTGCTGGAATAGGTCGCGGCCCGATGGTTGTAGTTCAAAAAAATCCCCGAGTGGAGTTATGTACTATCGACTTTTTCTCATTGTGATTAGTAATTCTCGGCCCATTACGATTTAGTACGTCAAACGATCTGGTTTTTGTAAAATACAAGTAAGTTAATGTTAATAATGTTTCCTTTGATGATTTTATTTATTGTGTGTGTCGTGTGTCGTGTGTCTAAAAAGAGGGTGATATTTTCTTGATACTAACCAAAATCAAGTAGTTTCAATTTAGCCAAACATTAGTTTTTTTTACCGTCAAAGTCTGGTTTTTACACGTGCTTTAAGGATTAATTTACTCTCAATAAAATGGAAAAATCTGATTTGGCTAGAAACTGATTTTACTTGGTTGTAAATTCGTTCAGGGATTGATTTACTGATTGTTTTTATTAATATTTTTTCAGCACTTTAATCAATGAACCTGGATGCTACTATTTTAAATTTGAAATACATTCAGGAAGCAACTCGGGAGCACAGTTTTGTTGGAAGAATTTAAGTTCAAATGATTTATAAAGGACATTTTTTATGCCATCATTTAAAATTATTGTGAGTGAACCTTAGGTAAAAAGATTCAAAGTAGTGTTACAAACCATTACGTTATTCCTTCGATGTTGAAATACTTTGATTTTCCCAGAACTAAGGTAGAGGAGTGTACCAAATTTTGTACAAAATACATTAAAAATACTTGATTTTAGATTAAACCAATGAAATTATTATTTATATTGAGTTTCAAGTGTTTTATTTCTAATTTAAATTACAAAAAAATATATACAATATTTATTTTAACGGCAAAAAAAAATGTTTATAAATTTGATGCTCTGGAAAAAAATTCCCAATCCTAGATGTGCAATAATTGGTATTAAGTGTTTGATTGTATTGTAATAAACAAGTACCTATGTAATTAAAAATTTGTCTTTATAATTAATTAAAATCTTGTTACCGACTTCCTTCAACGCAAAACTCACAAATAAAATCGATTGCTTGAATCTCATCTACGCCGGAACACAGCTCATGAGAACATTGATAAGAAGGATACATTTAATCCCTTTCTCTCGTTGAGTACCACAAATGTAATCCTAAAAACAGTAAATACATGAAGCGTCCTCTTCGCATAGTCCTTTTCGTCTTCACTTTCCAATACAATTTCAGTATCTGTATCGTCACTGCTGCTGCCTCTTTAATCTTCTTATTCTTTATAGCTTTAGTTTTTTTGTACTCTTTTTCTTGTATAGTCGGCTTTTGTCGTTTTTTATTGATTCTTCCAGTTGTAATTGTGATGGCGTGAGTACCTACTGTTGGTATGCATTGCCTCTTTGTTTGTTTAGTTTAGAAGTGTTTGCAATAGATGGTGTCGGCACGAGCATTTGTGGCGATACCAACAGTTTTGATCTTCTTAGTGAATTGGTTGTGGGTGTAACAGGAATATTTTCCTGGTTCATTGCTGCGGAGGTTGATGGCCATCTTGGGGTAATCGAGATCACTTCCAACTGTCGCAAGATTAATTGCCGTTCACTGCAAAGTCATGATCACAGAAAATGTTTTTGTTGAAAGGGCCTTTTTTCTTAAACGCCTTAGTATCTATTTCTAAAGTTGATACCTTGGAAAAGGCCTTATTAACCAATTCAGAAACGACCCCGCAGATTCCTTATGGAAAATGGTTTTCGGTGGATTTTTCTGAAACTCTGGCAGAAAGGTTATTTTCAGTACGCCGATGAAATGTCTCAATGGGCACAAACTCCGAAAAAGGATAATTTCAGAGATATCGTATTTCCAATCATAATAATAATCAGAGTTATTGCGTTATTGGGGTTACTAATGAAAACAACACGTATATTGATATGAAAGTCCCCTCTGGGACTCATTTCATCATTTAATAAATAAAATAGTTTAAAATAACTTAAAAACACTCTTTCATAGAATCCATTTAAAAAATAAGGAATAAATAGTAGATAGTTAAAAAAGTATCCATTTTTATTGGCATAAATTCTTAATTTCTATTTCTTTCATGAAAAGCAAGCTATGTAAAAAAACTAACTAAAAATCATTCGTAATAGTTTTAGCCTTTTAGCCGCGTGTAAATGTAGCATTTTTTGCATTTTTTTTTAAATAGGTTTTATTTTTGTTTTAATGTTTTTCAGTTACATTCGCAAAATAATTGATTTACTGGTGATGAAAATGCTCGAAATGCATTTAATTATATTATTTTAAATAGTCGCTTTTATGGTTTTCGGGATATAAAATAATCGTTTGTGATATAGCTTTTCATTTTCGATTACATCTGTTTGTTAGAATTTAAAATTAATTACTGCATTATACTATTTATTATTTCTATTTTCTGATATTTATGTGAATTTTCATTTTCTGCAATTTATTTAAATATTTATATAATTCGAAAACAGTCACATATCTACTAACGAGAAAATATTTTTAAACTGGCATCAAAAGCTGTACACCTATTTACATAACAAATTCAAAATATCATTTTATTTACATCTTACTCTGTGTCTATTGTTAAGATATTCGTTTGATAATTTCTAAATGTCAATCTTCTTTACGTAACAGCATGTAGAACGTTGCTCTCAAATTGCGATGAAAGCCACAAATCATAAACAAGATTACCAGAATATTTTTGTACCTATTTATATCTGCATCCTCTCCTTGGAAATTATTATATATGTTGCTTTAAGAACAAGGTAAAATTAACTTAGACCGAAAAGAAAGTGAAAACTAAACAAGATCCTGACGAAATTTCAGAATACTCTCGTTGTCAAGTTCCAAGATAAAAAAAATCTGGTTCAGATGCATGAATGATTATTTAATTAAAGAATTACTTTCTCAATAAGATTGTGGAATGTAATGTCATAGAATTGTCTATATAGGAGAAGTTGTAAGTAATGGTCACTTAACCTAGGCTTATTATTATTAGTTAAGGTTTGAATTCTATACAATAATGCAGCAAAGCTAGATACTCGCTAATTGGTAGTATCAATAGCAACTCAAAGCAACATTAACATTAAATGTGGGACCATGTGACTCATCGTCTAATAAGTCTTTTAATTCTCTTCACAAATATAACATTTGTTTAAACTTTTAATCTAGATGGTAAGTCATGGATAAAAAGTCTTTCTGATAAAGTAATATATGTTGAAACTTCCCCATTATACTATCAATTATTAAAAACCAGTTAAAATTGTCCTCGTACATGATTTTTAACTTCTACGCGTGGGCTAGTACCTACTGGGAGATGAGAAACTGGCTGCTAAAAGTTATGAGGAGTGGCCACTGTCATTAAGGGGGCAGGGCTGGACAAGGTGCTCTAATCCTATTCCAGAGATAATGGGTGTCCACAATATATCTGCAAAGGTCGCAGTGATACAGGCTAACAGCCAACCCAAAAAATATATATTTATCTATGCGTAAAACTTTAATATATATGCTGAAACATACCACACCATACTGCTCTACTGTGTTGTGGGTTTGTGACTCTGATTGCAACAATTTCAATTTGTTTATCTTCGAAAATGGAAAAAGTTTGGACATTGCAAAGTACTAATTGTAAGTGTAATTGTAAGTATCAGTGGAAACACTAATTTATAAGTTGTGAATAATCTATTGTTAGTCATATGTCAAGCTTATAATTACTAATTCTAAGTCTAATTGTAATGGTAATTTTCTGTTTGTGAATGAAGCTTAAAGCCACTTTTCACGTAGTCCTCAATTAGTAAAAAAATGTGCAATGTTTTTAATTTACACCAAGGACCGAAAGAATTTACATTGATATAATATATACAGAACAACACTTGTACGTTTTTATTCACCACGAGAATATTGCTCCAATCTACCGTGAGAAGCTTGTGCAATATAGACACCTCACTTTTATTATGAGCAATAGACAAAAATTGCCACATTGATCATATCAGCAATATAAAATAGAATAGAATGATTAATTCGTCAGTAAAGTACTTTTCTCATTTACAATAATTAAAAAACACTTATCAGACTAGTCAATTTTTCTCACGCACTACACATGCACACAATGACCCATTCATATCAAATTCACATATAGTCGCGTCAAAGTAGGTTTTTACTTCTAACTTTGGTCGGAAAGGTCCGATCGAGCTCATTTTTTTTTGAAATGTTCATTGAGACCTTAGATTCAAAGTTGTATAAAATCTGGATGCCGCTCGGCTACCCTTCCCCCCCAAATTCGACCCAAGTTGGGGGGTTTTCAAGATGGTATATACATGATGAGACTGCCCTCCCAACTCGGCCAAATGTTCCACTCGGGGGTTTTGAAGTCCCCTCGATCCATTTTTTCGGTCAGGTCGCCTTTTCGACCTTCCCAGGGGCGTCTAGAAGTTCCTCCAAGGGTCCAAAATATAAGATATTTACAGAAATGTGCTCGGCCTGCCACACTGGGCTAGGGGGATTCCGAAGGGCGGGGTTCTCATTTCTGTCAAAAATTAAGGCTTTTTAACCCATAAGGGCCGTATAAAAAGGGGCCCATGGGGTCTCAAAATTATGATTACGCGGGATTGAATTTCAGTGTACATAATTGGTACAATCAAGTATTATAAGGCTACCAACCATTTATTTGAGCAGCTTGCGATTCTATGACCCATCCAGGGGTGACAAAAGGGGTGCCGGGGCCCAGAAAATGTGATTTGATTGGATTCGATACAAACGTGAAAAGTTGATATAATCTGTCCAGCGAACAGTCTCCTCAGCCTTTCTGAATCCATATCACTCTCTTCCGGATCCAGGTATGGACGGGAGGCGTTCCAAGGGGGCTCAAATTGAAATTTTCGTAAAATTCCCTTATCTCATACAAACTTGATACGTTTTGTAGGGGTGTACTTTTGGGTTCCCTGGCATGCGACTATGCACCCAGGGATTTACAAACAAGGGTGCTTGAGGGTGTGAAACTCGCATGTTCATCTAGTACTTGATTCGATTTGATTTCATCAGCTTTAAATTGAACTAATTTGTATAATAAATTGTTAATTAATCAGTTATACATAAATTGAACTGTAGTTTTATAATAAATTGTAATTTCGTGTTGCCCTGGCATGGAACCATCCCTACAGGGAGTAAGGGTGCTGACGAGAGGACACTGAAATTCAATCGCGTGTAATCATAATTTTGAGACCCCATGGCCCATGGGCCCCTTTTTATATGGCCCTAATGGGTTAAAAAGCCTTAATTTTTGACAGAAATGAAAACCCCGCCCTTCGGAATCCCCCTAACCCAGTATGGCAGGCCGAGCACATTTCTGTAAAAATCTTATATTTTGGACCCTTGGAGGCCGTTCTAGACGCCCCTGGGAAGGTGGAAAAGGAGACCTGACTGAAGAAATGGATGGAGGGGACTTCAAAACCCCCGAGTGAAACATTTGGCCGGGTTGGGAGGGCAGTCTCATCATGTATATACCATCTTGAAACCCCCCAACTTGGGTCGAATTTGTAGGGGGAAGGGGGGCCGAGCGGCATCCAGATTTTATACAACTTTGAATCTAAGATCACAATAAACATTTCAAAAAAAAATGAGCTCGATCGGACCTTTCCGACCAAAGTTTTAAGTTTTTGGGTTTTTAACCTTACTTTGACGCGACTAATACGTATAGGCTAATTCTAGATCTTCATAATCTAAGTATATATAGTCTAGTCGAGAAGTTGATTTCCTGCGAAAAATAATTACCAGGCTCTTAAAAATATGAGTGATAGCTCAAACGATCCAGAATGGCATTTAGAGAAAGACCGTTTTTCAATTTTTTTCTGGAGATAAAAATTACAATTGTTATTAACAAAAAACTGAAAAAATAAATAGGCCTTTCGGTTTTTGTTAATATCTTAAAAAGTATAAGTGATAGCTGAAATATTAAAAACGTTTCTGAAAGAGCAGAAAATTTCAGCTGGGATGTTCTGGATTCTCGGAATTGTAGCACCAATATTTATAATTTTAATTTATCGTTGAAAATCGGCTTCCGCGCGGCAATTTTGGAATGCGCGCGTGGCCTCTGTAATGACCGCAACTTTTCAATAACTTTTTTATGCCACTAAATAATATTATAAAAATTAGAAAAAATTCAGATGTCATCTAAACAATTCAAATAAAATGTTCACGCGATAAAAATTGTTGTATCATCATTTTTTAAACAGTTATTTAATTGTTAATTAACAATTTTTTACGGATTTCTGTTATTATAAAAGGCGGTATAAAAGTTTTATTAATTGTTCTAAGAATTTTTCCTTTTTTGGAGCCCTTATTATCAATGTTTTTAACAAGATGACATCATAAAAGTTTTAAAAATTTCTTTAATTCATTAATTATTAATTTGATAATTGAAAAAAACAATTAAAAATTAAAATAATGTTGTTTAAATATATAGTTTTTTAATTTAAAGCTATTGCTGCTTTTATGTTCATGCTAGACATTATATAAATTACCTTTATAATTTTTTCATGCCATTTGTTTATAAATTTTTTATAAACAAATGGATTAATTAAATATTTTCGAAAAATTTTTTTTCACCATATTATTAGCGTAAAAAAATAAGGATTTTTAAATCAAAAAAATTTCTTAATAACAATATTTAATTGTTTATAATCGTTTTTTTTTAGATATTTAATGTTTAAATTAATTATTAAGAAATCTTTTTTTTTTAATCATTGTTTATACTTTTAAATATAACTAATTGCTAAAAAAATTTTTTTTTGTAAACAATTTAGTTATTTCTTTATATACCAATTTGTTATAAACAATTTTTTTTATTTGCAATAATTTTTTTTAGAACACAAAAAAAATAACAATAACAGCTATCTACAACAAAATGCAAAAAAAAAAATTAATTTTTTACGGAACTTTGTAATTTTTTTTTTTTGCATTTTGTTGTAGATAGCTGTTTTTGTTATTTTTTTTATGTCCTAGAAAAAAATTATTGCAAATAAAAAAAATTGTTTATAACAAATTGGTATATAAATAAATAACTAAATTGTTAACAAAAAAAAAATTTTTTTTAGCAATTAGGTATATTTAGAAGTATAAATAAAGATTTCTTAATAATTAATTTAAACATTAAATATCTAAAAAAAAACGATTATAAACAATTAAATATTGTTATTAAGAAATGTTTTTTATTTAAAAATCCTTATTTTTTTACGCTAATAATAAGGTGAAAAAAAATTATTCGAAAATATTTAATTAATCCATTTGTTTATAAAAAATTTATAAACAAATGGCATGAAAAAATTATAAAGGTAATTTATATAATGTCCAGCATGAACATAAAACCAGCAATAGCTTTAAATTAAAAAACTATATATTTAAACAACATTATTTTCATTTTTAATTGTTTTTTTTTCAATTAACAAATTAATAATTAATGAATTAAAGAAATTTTTAAAACTTTTATGATGTCATCTTGTTAAAAACATTGATAATAAGGGCTCCAAGAAAGGAAAAATTTTTAGAACAATTAATAAAACTTTTATACCGCCTTTTATAATAACAGAAATCCGTAAAAAATTGTTAATTAACAATTAAATAACTGTTTAAAAAATGACGATACAACAATTTTTATCGCGTGACCATTTTATTTGAAGTGTTTAGATGACATCTGAATTTTTTCTAATTTTTATAATATCATTTAGTGGCATAAAAAAATTATTGAAAAGTTGCGGTCATTACAGAGGCCACGCGCGCATTCCAAAATTGCCGCGCGGAAGCCGATTTTCAACGTTAAATTAAAATTATAAATATTGGTGCTACAATTCCGAGAATCCAGAACATCCCAGCTGAAATTTTCTGCTCTTTCAGAAACGTTTTTAATATTTTAGCTATCACTTATACTTTTTAAGATATTAACAAAAACCGGAAGGACTATTTATTTTTTCAGTTTTTTGTTAATAACAATTGTAATTTTTATCTCCAGAAAAAAATCGAAAAATGGTCTTTCTCTAAATGCCATTCTGGATCGTTTGAGCTATCACTCATATTTTTAAGAGACTGGTAATTATTTTTCGCAGGAAATCAACTTCTCGACTATACCTTATTTAAAAACTAGGAGGAGCGATTTGAATTTAAGTTGGCAACACTCGCGTTTGTTTATTGGTTAATTTGGAGGCAAGTTTACACTATAAAAATTTGCCACTTACATTTATCAAGTAATTTGTGACATTTATAGGTTATGTTTTCAAAGTGTGAAATATTTATAATGGTGACTTTTGTTAATTGATTTCTTTTTTTAATATAATTATTGTAAGTTTACTTTGTGACTATCTTAGACCATATATAAAATGTCCATAAACATTTATTTTCAATTTTATTTAAATGAAAGAAATGTATTTAAATTTGCCGCCTTGTAAATTTTCTAGTAACTTATTTGGCTGTAAGTCTGGCTTTTCAAATCACTCCTCCTAGTTTTTAAATGAAGTATAGACTAATATAATATATAAAAATGAATGTTTGTCTGTATGTCTGTATGTACTCAATGAACTCAAAAACTACGGGACCGATTATTATGAAAATTAGTATACTTATGTATTTTTCCACGGAGAAGGTTTGTGTGATAAGCTTATTGATGCCACCCGCCACCAGGTGGCGCTGCAGAGTAGCAACTTCTGCCCCGTTCAACCGATTGTCATGAAAATCGGTATGATGATGTATTTTTAATGAATAAGATGAATATGATAATCGTATTAATGGAAGTTACCACCAGATGGCGCGTCCATGTATCAAATTCAATACTGATTAATAGATATCTATACGAATTTGTATAAATATAAGTTCGAAAAATATATTTTTGGTGCGATAAGTAAAACAAAACCATAAACTTTCTTTCCTTCTATATCTCTTCTCCTCTTTTATTTTTCTTAAATTTATTTTAGTTATTGGCGGAGCAACGCGCGCCGGTTACAGCTAGTTAAATGATAAAATATTGAGACAAAACAGTTAAAAATAATTAAGGTTTATAAAATAAGTGTGTTTATACATTTTAATTGAAATCAATGGTAAAATTAACATGCTATAAATTCTTCTATAGATAAAAAGGCTTTAACTGCAAGGAAATGAAAAAGCATGGGTTTGAATTGTTTAAAGTTTTTTATGTTAGCCAGGATTCTAACACGATGCTGAAATAATATTACTCCTTCGTAATAGGGAGATTTCTGGCCTACTGTTAATCTTTGAGTAGGGTATGGGTGTATGGGTATTTGTAGTTTTGACTTAAAAATCTTTTAATGCATAGTAGGTACTATCAGATAAATGTATAAGCATAAAAGAATTTCTTACAGTGTTCTAAAGTATGGACAACTACCAAGCATCTAATAACTCGCTTTTGTACCAAAAAAACTTTATTCACGTGTGCAGAATTTCCCCATATAATCAAACCGTTTGAAAGTAATGAGTAAGCTAGCCCATACTAGTCATCTTTAGTTCATCCAATATCACGGTTTTTCTAAGTTGTCTGATAAACTGCATAGTTCTGAGATGATCTGTGTGCCTTTTCCAGGTGAGCTTTTGATCGATAGTTAAGCCCGGAAACTTAATTCAGTCTACCTGGATCATAGATGTGTGATCGATTTCGTTAAGGCTCAAGGTTTTTTGGCTGGAATAACATGAACACTGCTTCAGAAAGATCATTTTTAGCAGAAGTTGATTAATGTCGTCTGCATAGCCAACTATTGATACTTTGAGTGTTGAGCATGAGTTCTCTAGGTCGCTCTAAACTACATATATAAAAAATAGTGAGGCTAACACTGAGCCCTGAGGAACTCCTTCTTTTAGTAATCCGGGAGCTGATAATCTTTTATAGCTACAATTTGAGACCTTCCACGTAAGTAAGATGCAGCCCAGTCATTTGTGACTCCTCGAATAAAGTTTTTTCAAAAAGAGATCATGATCCACAATGTCAGATGCTCGACTAAAATCAAAATAGAGGGTAAATTTTATTGTTTAGATGATTTTATACTTCTTAATATTATTTTAAGTAATAATGGGTTATTTAAGTCTAAGTATGTATTTTTATACAATTAAAACTGTAAATATATTTATTCAGAAAGGAATATCAATGATAACCATAAAAAAGTAAATGTTTTTTAATTCTCTTAATTGCAACTACTTAAATAAATTAATAATATTCTCATATTCCGTATAATTAAAAAAGGAAACATTAACTATACCAAATGCAAAAGTCAATTAAACGACTTAAATAATAAATTAACGTGGCACAAATTAAATTACATAAATTTAGAATTGTACAATTACGCAATATATAAATACACTTATTAATTTTCCAATTTCTTTTGGCACACTTCCAACTATTATATCAAAAGCTAAATGTAAAATTACAGTTGAATTATGAGAACTAACGGAATTTACTTGTTAAATTACGATTGGTGTATGCCTGCTGCAAAATGATATTAATAAAAAGGTTATAATTAATTTCATTTAAAATTGATATAATTAGTAAATTAAATTGGTCTCGATTCCTGGCTGAGTGCAATTAATATATAGGTAAATAAATAGTAAAATAAAATTTAGATTAATTTATTATGGTTTAACAAAGCAAATTAAAATATAAACAAAAACAACAAAAAAAAAGTGTTACATTAAAGCAATCATTTTTATATAAAAAAATAGTTTTATCATGATTACATTCAAGGTGTTTAAGTATAGGTACTTAATATTTTTCTGATGTTTTTACAGTTAGAGTTTTTAAATCATGCTGGTTTTTAAACTTATTTTGTTTTTTTTTATAATTTTATACTTTTTGTTCACTTATGTTCTAATTATTTTTTAAATTTATTTTTGACGATTACTTGTAATTATTACTATTTACAGTTTTTCAAACGAATTCTAAAACTGATTTAACTAAATGCGACCAAAAACTATATTGACTGCGACCAACACACGTTTTTCACACGTTGCGTTGTACCCTATTATTTTTGCAGTTATCTTTTTAAGTATATTTTTTAAATATTTGTGAATCTATGAACAAGACATTTTTTATCTACTCTACCGACTCTACCTCATATTATGTATCAATTTTTAGTTCGTGAAAACTGTCATTATAGACAGCAGTGCGTGAAGGATCAAAAGTGTGCGTGAAGTAACAAAGTATTTTTTTCTGCGACGAGAAAAAAGTTTGACATTTTATCTCTGTTAACGGGTCACAAAACGTCACTTTTTATGAAATTATTACTTTTTTAGTGAGTACTTTTTTCCCGATATACACATAAATAAAGGTTTCCTTGACAGATAGTTGATTGATAACGCACCCCAGTAGCAAGCTGTCGTCATATTGATGTCACAACAAGGTGATTTTTCGTCACTAAGGTCAGGCCACCAATATCTGACGTCAATATGACGTTACTTTATCGACGTTGAAGAAACGTCATCTAACTGACGGAACCAGTACGTCATTAGCGGGTAGATTTTGTGCCCAATATCAAAGTGGCAAATCCGACCCATCAGGCATGGGATTTGTATAACAATTGTGCTTAGTACTTTATTACCTGCTATGAATGTATATAGTTTGAAAATATTTCCACTACAAATACATAATTATATTTACATTAGTCGAATACATTTTTAAGTAAAAGCGGATATTTTCGATATTTTAAATCTTGTTATTTGCATTTAATTTAGTTATTTCTAAAATTTATATCATTTTGATAATTATTTGAAAATAGCGCCTTTTGGTGGTTCGGTTGGTAAAACATCGGCTGGGACATTGGGTTGGTATTGGTAACAACGCATGTTTAACCTCAACTTCGAAGCTCGAATAATCAAAGGATTTTTTAATTATTTGTGTTAATTTTGATCGCCATTATTGCTTCTTAATATTCTAAAGGATGTTTTCTGTTGTGGAATTTAGTGAGAGTGCAGGAGGTGGACTGGCAGTGGTTCATGAAGGATGGTTTACACCGCGAAAAAGTGAAATCTTATGGCCTCCTTTGAAGGACGTAGTTTCATTTAATAAACTTTTAAAAAAAGGTCAACATCCAGAAGATACTTGGAAATTATATGGTGTCGCAAGAACGTTTTATAAATCTGGTATGTACCTACCAATTTTACTCACTACTATGAAACCAATCTTGTTCATGTACCTACTATTACCATTTTTTCACAAAGTGGATGATTTTGACTACTTCACTAGTGTATTACACCGGCGCAGTAAAATCGGTATTCAGCTAACAATACAAACCTGTACTCGTGGTCGACAAAATCAGACAACTTTGTATTGCCCCGACAATTTTTTGATATTTAGAAAGAAAAGTACCTGAAAATACAACCATTTTTTTTTTATTTCTACGACAACAATTATCTATTTAATTGAAGTCTTAAAAAACTTAAATATTTTTTAGATGACCTTGATAAAGCTAGGGAAAAATTGAAACAGGCCGAGGTCACCAGTGATATAAGTT
This sequence comes from Altica lythri, assembly GCA_964028335.1. Taxonomy (NCBI): domain Eukaryota; kingdom Metazoa; phylum Arthropoda; class Insecta; order Coleoptera; family Chrysomelidae; genus Altica; species Altica lythri. The sequence continues at coordinate 32,033,277 of OZ034804.1, read as the reverse complement.
CCGAACCAGAGGAGGGGCTAATTAAAAAAAAAAGAAGGCTATGGTTATTCCATCAGAAAATAGTCCTGATCAATGGGTATGTTTTCCACTTGTACACACACTGTGTTAAAAGCGATAGGTTAATGTTAGTTTGCATTTGAAGTTAAATTTTGTTATACCTAGTATAATTTTTTTAGTTAGAAATTTTTATCATTTTGAAAGTATATATGTACCTATATATTATTATAATAAATGGTTGTGTTAAACGTATAAGAGTTTTATTTAAGGTGCAACATTCAACCATTATTGAAATTTAGAAATTAAACAAACAAGAAATTATTAAACTGACATTAAGGAGAAATTGAAAAAATGTCACATCCAGTGGGACTCGAACCCACCATCACTGCCTTATACGCAGGCACGCTTTAACCACTTAAGCTATTGGATGATCAAGTGGTTAGGAAGCGAAACGTTATAATGAATTCAAATCCCATCAGATATGACATTCACTCACTTCCTCCTTAAGCACATGTTACATGACGTTAATGAGGGAGAAGTTTTGTCAAATCAACAATTGATACATCAAACTCTAGTCACTTTATTTGTGCCCTGTCTTATATTTTTATTCGGTTAGGAGACCGGAACCATTTATTTTTAGTAAACTATTATTTTTGAGATAACTCTCAACGTATTTTTGAAATTTAGAAATTAAACAAACAAGAAATTATTAAACTGACATTAAGGAGAAATTGAAAAAATGTCACATCTAGTGGGACTCGAACCCACCATCACTGCCTTATACGCAGGCACGCTTTAACCACTTAAGCTATTGGATGATCAAGTGGTTAGGAAGCGAAACGTTATAATGAATTCAAATCCCATCAGATATGACATTCACTCACTTCTTCCTTAAGCACATGTTACATGACGTTAATGAGAGAGAAGTTTTGTCAAATCGACAATTGATACATCAAACTCTAGTCACTTTATTTGTACCCTGTCTTATATTTTTATTCGGTTAGGAGACCGGAACCATTGATTTTTAGTAAACTATTATTTTTGAGATAACTCTCAACGTATTTTTGAAATTTAGAAATTAAACAAACAAGAAATTATTAAACTGACATTAAGGAGAAATTGAAAAAATGTCACATCCAGTGGGACTCGAACCCACCATCACTGCCTTATACGCAGGCACGCTTTAACCACTTAAGCTATTGGATGATCAAGTGGTTAGGAAGCGAAACGTTATAATGAATTCAAATCCCATCAGATATGACATTCACTCACTTCCTCCTTAAGCACATGTTACATGACGTTAATGAGAGAGAAGTTTTGTCAAACATCAAACTCTAGTCACTTTATTTGTGCCCTGTCTTATATTTTTATTCGGTTAGGAGACCGGAACCATTGATTTTTAGTAAACTATTATTTTTGAGATAACTCTCAACGTATTTTTGAAATTTAGAAATTAAACAAACAAGAAATTATTAAACTGACATTAAGGAGAAATTGAAAAAATGTCACATCCAGTGGGACTCGAACCCACCATCACTGCCTTATACGCAGGCACGCTTTAACCACTTAAGCTATTGGATGATCAAGTGGTTAGGAAGCGAAACGTTATAATGAATTCAAATCCCATCAGATATGACATTCACTCACTTCCTCCTTAAGCACATGTTACATGACGTTAATGAGAGAGAAGTTTTGTCAAATCGACAATTGATACATCAAACTCTAGTCACTTTATTTGTGGCCTGTCTTATATTTTTATTCGGTTAGGAGACCGGAACCATTGATTTTTAGTAAACTATTATTTTTGAGATAACTCTCAACGTATTTTTGAAATTTAGAAATTAAACAAACAAGAAATTATTAAACTGACATTAAGGAGAAATTGAAAAAATGTCACATCCAGTGATGGTGGGTTCGAGTCCCATTATAAAGTTTATCCCTATCTGGTTTATTGGATTTTTGCCATTTTTTCATCATTCTCCCCCTTAGCTTCCTTATGTAGTGTGCCATATTCTATCTTTCCCACGAAAATGCAGGTGTTTGATACTTCAGGTGTCCGTGAGACGGAGCCTAACACAGCGCGCAGTCACCAAAAAGAAGTAGAAAACCCAGCGTTTCTCGTTATTCACCTTCTTCTGATTTCATTATAAAGTTTATCCCTATCTGGTTTATTTGATTTTTGCCATTTTTTCATCATTCTCCCCCTTAGCTTCCTTATGTAGTGTGCCATATTCTATCTTTCCCACGAAAATGCAGGTGTTTGATACTTCAGGTGTCCGTGAGACGGAGCCTAACACAGCGCGCAGTCACCAAAAAGAAGTAGAAACCCCAGCGTTTCTCGTTATTCATCTTCTTCTGATTTCATTATAAAGTTTATCCTTATCTGGTTTATTCGAATTTTGTCATTTTTTCATTATTCTCCACCTTAGCTTCCTTTAAATGTAGTGTGCCATATTCTATCTTTCCCACGAAAATGCAAGTGTTTGATACTTCAGGTGTCCGTGAGACGGAGCCTAACACAGCGCGCAGTCACCAAATAGAAGTAGAAAACCCAGCGTTTCTCGTTATTCACCTTCTTCTGATTTCATTATAAAGTTTATCCCTATCTGGTTTATTGGATTTTTGCCATTTTTTCATCATTCTCCCCCTTAGCTTCCTTATGTAGTGTGCCATATTCTATCTTTCCCACGAAAATGCAGGTGTTTGATACTTCAGGTGTCCGTGAGACGGAGCCTAACACAGCGCGCAGTCACCAAAAAGAAGTAGAAAACCCAGCGTTTCTCGTTATTCATCTTCTTCCGATTTCATTATAAAGTTTATCCTTATCTGGTTTATTCGAATTTTGTCATTTTTTCATTATTCTCCACCTTAGCTTCCTTTAAATGTAGTGTGCCATATTCTATCTTTCCCATGAAAATGCAGGTATTTGATACTTCAGGTGTCCGTTAGACGGAGCCTAACACAGCGCGCATTCACCAAAAAGAAGTAGAAAACGTTTCTCGTTATTTATCTTCTTCTGATTTCATTATAAAGTGTATCCCTTTGAATATAAAACATCAGGAAGGAGGGATCTGCGTATTGTAATACTAAAAAGTGCGACGGAAACGGCCATGTTGGACAGCCACTTTATGACTCATTTATTATTTACTTTTGGCTGTGTTTAATAATGGTCGTTTCTTTTTTGTGTCTATTAAATAGTCTATTTGTCGTGTGTTTTTAGTTTTATTTCTTTTGTGTATTTTAGTTACTGTTAAAATTACCTATTTATATTAATATTTTTGACAATTGTGTTATAATTTTAAGTTAATACAAAAACGTATTTCACAGCATGCAAAATCATGATAAAAATGGTTTAGACAACTAACTATCCATCCAATTAATAAATTATGTTTGTAATTGTTTTTTTAAATATAAGGATAAATTATATTTGTAAAAACTATATAAAAAATGAAAGCGTAAGAAGTATGTATACGAAACTAATTTTATTTAAGGGCCAATAAATTTATATGTTTGTTACTGTTTTTTTATTTCTGCTATTTAAGTTTATTTAGGTAACTATAGTTTCAAATTATTAATCGAATAAAATTTTATTAGTGTTAAAACAATACCAATTAATAAATCTGGTGCTTTTTTTATATTTAAAAGGTATAAAATGTAAGTAAAAACTAGTTTTTATAACTATTTCAATCTATTTTACTATTATTTAAATATATTTTACAATGATTATTATAAATTTAACCGAACAACTTCAAAGACTGAGGCCAATTTATTTGAAAGATTTGTAACCAATCAAAAAATTTCTATTTCTAGCTGTCAATAGTGTCAATTTGTTGAATTTTGTATTTTGTAAAATAAATTATTTATCAATTAAAATAATGGACCAATACGGACCTAACGCTAAAGAATACAATTTTGATTAAATTTGTCAATTTTGCATTGGATGGGGTGCTAAAGTGTAGTTTTTTTTTGGCCAAAATTTAAAAAAATATTTATGAAAAAACTAAAGGGGACCTAACGAAAAAATTGTGGGACCTTGAAGGACCTAACGGGGACCTATCGATTAAGGTCATTTTCGACCCAAAATTCCATGGATGGGGTGCTAAGTTTGCATAGGTACTAGAGTTTGATGTATCAATTGTCGATTTGACAAAACTTCTCTCTCATTAACGTCATGTAACATGTGCTTAAGGAGGAAGTGAGTGAATGTCATATCTGATGGGATTTGAATTCATTATAACGTTTCGCTTCCTAACCACTTGATCATCCAATAGCTTAAGTGGTTAAAGCGTGCCTGCGTATAAGGCAGTGATGGTGGGTTCGAGTCCCACTGGATGTGACATTTTTTCAATTTCTCCTTAATGTCAGTTTAATAATTTCTTGTTTGTTTAATTTCTAAATTTCAAAAATACGTTGAGAGTTATCTCAAAAATAATAGTTTACTAAATATTCAACCATTATATCTAACGTCATATTTACGTAGCAAATTTGGGTTTTGTGACGTCCTTTTTTACCGTCAATATCACGTCAGAATACTGACGTCATATTTACGTAGCAAATTTGGGCTTTGTGACGTCCTTTTTTACCGTCAATATCACGTCAGAATACTGACGTCATTGGGCTGTGACTTAGGCCCGTCACTGTTACGTCATTCCTACGTCATATCTAAGGTAACTTTGACGTAACGGATGCCGTAAAATATACGTCATTATGACGGCAGGTTGCTACTGGGGCAGGTCTAATTGTCACTATAAGGACAAAAGCCTACTAGTTTTAAAATTCAAATTTTGCATCAGTAATTTTCTGATTTTATTTAAAATATTAAATCGTCGTCACAGAAAAAAATAGTGTATTATACACGGGAAAAATATTAGATTTTAACTCTAATACTTTTTTCCTTGTATAATAAATAACTATTTTTCTGCGACGAGAAAAAAGTTTGACATTTTATCTCTGTTAACGGGTCACAAAACGTCACTCTTTATGAAATTATTACTTTTTTACCATGGGAAAAAAGTGAGTACTTTTTTCCCGGATATATACACATAAATAAAGGTTTCCTTAGCAACGCAGGTCTAATTGTCACTATAAGGACAAAAGCCTACTAGTTTTAAAATTCAAATTTTGCATCAGTAATTTTCCGATTTTAATATATTATTTTATTTAAAATATTAAATCGTCGTCACAGAAAAAAATAGTGTATTATACACGGGAAAAATATTAGATTTTAGCTCTCGGTTTTTTGTCTCCCTCCGCTTCGCGTCGGGAGACAACACAACCTCGAGCTAAAATCTAATACTTTTTTCCCTTGTATAATAAATAACTATTAAATGGGATTTACTTTTTCGCACTGTTTTTGACACACCTTCATATAATCAAATATCCTTAGCATTCGCGTTGCCATGGTGTTGCTATGAGAGCATTAGTTTTGTTAGTATCTTGTACCTAAATGAATTAAAAATAAATTGCTTTCTTGTAATTATTTTTTATTTGATTATCGTAGATAAAATATTGTATAAAACTGTGAAACTGTGCGTGAAGTGCTTTTTGCGCACTTACGCGATATATAGCACTCGCTTCGCTCGTACTCTAAACATAGAGTGCGTGCGCAAAAAGGAAACTTCACGAACTGTTTCATAAATAACTATTACGAAACTGATTTTTATTGTGAAAGTGTCTAGTGTATGTCGGATATTGCTAAGATAGTTTATGAACTCTTCTGAATGTAAAATATTCGATATCTTTTTCAGGAAAATGGCTGGCAGTCATAAACAAAGTTTTAAAATTTTACATATTATGTAACTAACGTTACTTTACTAATGATGAATGTTATCTGAAACATAATCATTTTATTGTAAAAAATTAATAAATATAATTTTATAGTGCTTGCCGCAACCGGGAGAATGATGCTCCACATGTAACATCAGGAAAACCATAAAAAAATCGATTTCAGGAGGGCATAACATCGATCCTAAACCAAACATCAAGACCCTCTAGTTGTTATCGTTTCGATAGACACCAAACAGGCAGCTTTAGCATCGACGGAAAGCAATCCGCAATGTTGGTGAATACCGGAACAACAAAACCATTATTCTTCCGGAAGTAGTAAAGATGTTGTCCTCTAGATAGCAACTGCGACCCGTTTCTGAGGAAAGAGCAAAAGACCATCGCGAAGCGGATGTTAACGTACAGTTCGGCTCTACCCCTTCTTGGAAATGGAACGCTCATGGTGTCCATCTGGAATAAGATCATCAATACTAGCACTGAAGAATTAAGCATTTATCCAAGGTAGGCAATAGTTGCACTTATAATAGCTCATCTGAACTGCTCCAGCCCAGTGCCAGTTTCAGCTATGTTGCAACCCAAAAAACACGATCAGAAAGTGAAAAAAGACGTTCTTATTGGAAAAGCACTTCTAATATCTTATGTGAATGTTCTTTTTCGAATAATCAACATTAATAACAATTCAGTTACTATTAATAAGGGAATTCAATTGGAAACCGTGGAGCCTGTGTCCGCCGTGATCCACCAGGTGTCCGACAGGGAAGAACAGAACAGGAATCATCCCATGGATCAGGTGATGGCAACCAATCATCCTCAGTCTGATAGAATATTTGAAAGAATAAACAATAAACCGAACACTAGTCAACTCTTATCAAAGGTTGTCTCCGAACGAACACATTCCATTGTTTCTAATAGCATAATGTCCATAAATCTACAAGACTCCATCCAAAGTCGTTTTCGGTAGGTAGATGAGACTTGGTGCGATTTGGTATTTGGCTCCTGACCCGGTGAAGACTACGTATACAATCTACAGAAAAAAATGTTCGTAACAATCCACAGTTCGCAAGTTACTGGTTGCAATAGCATTAAAACGTTCAAGCTAACGAAAGGGTGATCTCGCCTGACTGTACAAACCTTAAAGGAAAGGGAATCCGTGTCCAACAGAGAGCTTTACGAAAGAGTACAGAAAATGAGCAGTTTCGTTTAGATGGTCGCCAAGTTGACGTGCCAAGGGGAGTGGGGGATTGCAGTGAAGGGGGATGGATGCGAGAGTTTGAGTGGCTAACCGCTACTAGGCTTCCGGATCTCCCCCCAAATCGGTACGACCCTTGTGTAATAGCCTCCTAGTAGCACACCCCGGGCAAGGGCAAGCTGGGAATTTTACTGCAGAGCTGCTATCACAAAGGCGAACCTATGTCAGAATGATTGTCAGTCTCTTGACAGGACATTGTAGGCTCAGAAAACACATAAGTCGATACTGCCAAGAGGAGGAGGAAACCGCATTTCATGTCCTATGCCAATGTAATGGCCTTGCAAGGACGCGGTTTCTAGCACTGGGGGAGGAGAAACCGGCTGCTCCAAGTCATGCGGAGAGGCCACTGTCACGGCTATTAAGTCTTATTAAGAGGGCAGGGTTGGACAAGGTGCTCTACTCCTATTCTAGAGATAATGGCTACCAGCCAACCCAATAAACATCTATCTATCTACCAAGTCATCAGTGATAGTTACTGTTCGTTTGTTTACTATTTTCTTGCACGATTGATCATTTTTGACTGTTTACCGTGACAGATTTTACGTCAGTAGGTGACATTTACTAGCAACTCGACGGTAAGTAATCCAACTCGACGGTAAGTACTCCAACTCGACGGTAAGTAATTCACTTACCGTCGAGTTAAAAAATCTCTTAATTTTAATTTATTTTTTGAAAGAATAAAGAAAACTAACGAATTATTTATTAATATTGAAACTTATGGTACAATTTGTTAAATTATTTAATGAAATCCCACTTGTTTGGGCTGTGGTTTCACTTCTAACAAAAACTCCTGCAGAATCGCATACATTAGTAGTATTACTAGTATTGCACAATATTTTTTCGGCAAAATCTATTTTATTTTGAAGAGAATCTTCTACATAGCTTTCTGCCACTATCGATGAACGCCAACCTCCATGACGCTTTAATCCGAGGACATCAACACCTTTATTAGCCAAAAGCGTTGCTGATGTCCTCCTGAACGAATGGCCAGTATAGTTCTCGGGATTAGGCAAATTTAAGAATTTGGCAATTTGAGAAGACCAGCCCCCGATTGTCCCTTTCCCTATTACTTGAGCACAACATTTTCCTTTGGCGTATCTTAAGAACAAATGATTTGATTTTACTTATAATGGACGAAATTTTATATACTTTTGCAGAATTTCTAAATATGGAATTTTATCGTCTGGTTTGATAACGACTGTAAAAGTACGCTGGATGTTCGTTTTTGTATTGGGTACTTTTACAATCATTAAACCATCGGTTTGCTGGATGTCATTCATAGTAATATTATATAATTCTTCTCTTCTACAGGCACCAGATATTCCCAATATCATTGCGACCTACAAATTATGAAAAAATCTTCATTAGAGTATTTCTTTTACCTAAACTAGCTTACATTACCTTGTGAATTAGAAATTCTTCATCCGGTGCTTCCATCAGAAATTTTTCAAATTGCTCCCGTGTAAAAATGCTCGCTTTCTTAGGCCTATAGCCAACATTTTTTCTCTTCAAATACGCGATCAAAGTTGAAAATTTGGAAATATCAATGCCATCATAAAGAAAAACGGTGGATTTAATCATTGAATATTCTGCCCAGAGGCTTCCAGGAGCTTTCAACTGCATATGTCTTTGAACGAAATATGCCAATAGAGTATTTTTATCGATTCTTAAATTCTTGCCTTCGGACCATTTTTTAAAACTTCGGTAGGTATTTTGATAACGGATTTTGGATTTTTCGGGAATAATTGCGGAACACCCTTCTTCCCAAGCCCGTTCAATTTCTTCAAATTCACTTTCGCTCATATTTTAATTTATAATAATTAAAATTATACTTAAAATTATTGACAACTAAATAAAAACTCAATTCTCCATTGTTGTTATGCAACCTAGTTACTACCTAACAACCAAAGTATCTATCTTGATAAAATGAATGAAACTATAATATGACGAAAATGTTTAATTTTATCTATCTTCTATCTATATATATAAAAGAAAGTCGTGTTAGTTACACCACTTATAACTCAAGAACGGCAGAACAGATTTGGCTGAAAATTGGTAGGGAGGTAGCTTAGAGCCAGGAGATGGACATAGGATACTGCTCATTGTTGCCACTCGCCACCAGGTGGCGCTGCAGAGTAGCAACTTCTGTCCTGTTCAACCGATTGTCATGCAAATTGGTATGTATATGTATTTTTTCACGGACAAACGAATATGCTATGCTCATTGATGCCACTCGCCACCAGGTGGCGCTGCAGAGTAGCAACTTCTGTCCTGTTCAACCGATTGTCATGAAAATCAGTAGGATGCTGTATTTTTAATGGTTATTATGAATGTGATATTCGTATTAATGGAAGTTACCACCAGATGGCGCTTCCATTAAACGAGCAACCACTACTCATTTGATTACTTTATATCACGCCACCGTAAGGTGGCGCAGTTAATATCACATATATTTAAACGAGCAATCCTTATTCTACCTATATATATAAAAAAGGATGTTTGTATGTATGAAATCGATAGACTCAGAAACTATTTGACCGATCAATATTAAAATTGGTATGTACATATATTTTTCCACGAAGAAACTTTATATGCTATGCCCATTGATGTAACTTGCTACCAGGCGGCGCTGTAAAGTATCGACTTCCGCCCCGTTCAACCGATTGTCATGAAAATCAGTATGATGATGTATTTTTAATGGGAAAGATGAATATGATATTCGTATTAATGGAAGTTACTAGCAGATGGCGCTTCCATTAAACGAGCAACCACTACTTATTTGATTACTTTATATCACGCCACCGTAAGGTGGCGCAGTTAATATCACATACATTTAAACGAGCAATCCTTACTTAAGTATTGTGACGCCACCGGAAGGTGGCGCAGTTAATATCACTTATATTTAAACGAGAAATTCTTACTAAATTACCTAAGTATTGTTATGCATCTTATATATTTTACCGATAAACTACAAAATAAAACGAAAACAAAATGGTATAAACCTGATAACTAACGAAAAAATATGATGAAAACGATAAAATCAAAATAAATTAAAAAAAACGAAAAATTGAAGAATGACATAAATGATTTGCGGTACGAAGTCCGACGGGTCAGCTAGTAATTTATAATGGTATCAATCGTGCAAAAAACGTTATAAGTATGTCGAACGTTAAGGGTAACCGATCTCAGATAATAATTGGAGTCGTCGCTCCGCTCCTCCTCCAAACAATTGTCTTTGATCGGTATAAAACCCTTACCGTTCTCCATACATAATATACTATAACCGACTTCAAAAAATGAGAAGGTTATCAATTAGACCATATTTTGTATTATTGTTATTTCGTTAAATAAATTCTACATTACAGTGGTACAATAGTTTCGTAGCATTTTCTAAAAATTTCCAGGTTAATTAACATACTTTAATGGGAAAAATTTATAGCATATTGGTACGTATCAAAATACCCCATATACATTTTTAAAAAACTAAAGCATGCGCTTAAAATTACCTAGTTTAAAAATCTGTATAAAAATTTTGTTACCAGATGTGTTAACTTATCTACGACTTATATTTGGTGTATCAATATGCTCCTTACATTAGTGTTCCGCTTTTCCGTTTTCCTAAGTCTTTTAGTTTGAGCAAAAAAAATAGTGTAGCTGTAATGTTTATTTTGACTAATGTTTATTTTATGTTAAATATTTGTAAATTTGTGCATTATTTAATTTAATATTTGTATTTTTTGTATTATCTTCGAAAATATTCATTTAAATCTTGTGCTGTACAGGACCATATAGATCTATATTAAAATAACAATGTATTTAAGCTATTTAATTGGATAAGGATTAATGCTGTATTGGTTAAAATCGCTTCGAAAATTAGCCATTATTTGTCGTAAAAAGCAAATAACTAAAAAATGTTATTGTGGGATATCCGGAGTTTTCTGTAGATCATTTCAATGTGTAAAAATAATTAGTACATTATTTTGATAAATCTCGTAGGGTTCAGCCTGCGTTTGCAATGTAAGCGGAAAAAAATTGATAATTAACGACATCACATTAGAAACCTCAAAAATAACAGTATTTTTCCACTAGTTAATTAATGTTATTATACATATAAACTTTCCTCTTGAGTCACTCTATTAAAAAAACCGCATCAAAATCCGTTGAGTAGTTTTAAAGATTTAAGCATACAAAGGGACGTAGGGACAGAGAAAGCGACTTTGTTTTATACTATGTAGTGATGGTAGCTGAATTGGATAAGCTTCTAATTGTGACAGTTCTGTTGGGCTCAAACACGGAAGAGAAAGTTTTTTTCTCTGTTTTTTTTATATAATAGTAATATGACCTAAGTAAAAAAACTTTCTACTATAAAAAGTTTTTTAAATTGTGATTATTTTTATATTTTTTGTGTTTAAATAGGCAAACTCTGATGAAGCAAAAAAAAAATCAAAATAATTATTTAATTTAAATCACTTTATTAAGTAACTATTAAAAAAATTTAAAACCTATTGAGATAAGATTAATTACTAAACATTTTTTTAATATCGTTTACCCTCGACTTAATCTCAGGTTGGGTGTCATTGGCGATATCAATTAAAGCTGTACTGAACATTCTTCCTAAGCATTCAAACTCTTGTTGTCTTTTCTTATCCTTTAATTTCGTCCCCAAACAAAGTACTACATTCAAAGCTTCCTTTCTTAGCCTTGTATGCTTTCCGATTCCTAAAGCATATTTAACAGCTTTCACTACATCTTCCACAATTTTTTCCAAACTCTGCTTCTCATTATCACTTAAATTATCTTCATTTAACAATAATAATTTATCAACATAAGCATATAATGCTGCAACAACGCTGACTTGAATAGATCTAGTCACTGTTGGCAAACACTGTACTGTATGTTCCACAAAAAGTTCCCTGTATTTTTCCTGAGTAGTTTTACTATTTGATGGCCAAGCTTTACCTAAACAATCATAAGCAATTTCCTTTAATTTAATATTATTTTCCCGATTGTTACTTATTTCTTCACTGGAAGCATCTTCGTTTTCTTCTTTATTCGCATTTTGATCTGTAATGACCGTTTGAATTATATTGTAGGCATCTTCAAATTTATCGATTTCCAATGACGATAAAATTTCACCTAATGCTTTTAACGCACTAATTTTATACACGACTTCTTCTTTTCTACTTTCTTTTAAGACTGCATCAACTATTTCGCCAGATTTAACTTCTGGGTCGGCTTGTATAGCATCTCTAAAAAATTTGAGTAAAATAATTAGTTCTTTATCAAATTACACAAACCTAGTAGCATAAATGTGAGAAAATAAGAACACAAAAAACAGCAAGAATAAAATGAGAAATAATAAAAAATAGATAATTTACTTTCTATTTCACTTACTTGCAATTAGTAGAAATGCTAGCCAGAGCATTAAGAAGTTTGTCCTTACCATTCCACGTCCTTCCACTCAAACCAATTAATAAAATATTTATTAATGAATTTCTGTATATTGCATCCATAGAACTTCCTAGTTTATTAGCAACAGTTGAAACTGCGTTAGCAGCCTAAAATAATAGCATAAGAAATAGTTTATTATTTTGTTTAATTTGATTCAGGTTTATAAACATCAAAGTTACTGAGTACGTAACTTGTTTATTTCTACGTAAATTATACTTTAATATACGAACTTTAAATATTAATTGGTAAAAATAATTTAAAATGTCTTCTGGAAAATATATAATATCTACAACATTGTGCTTACATTCGTATGGAATACTCTTATTTAAATTTTCATACAAGGCAATTCACAAAACAAATTATACCTGTGCTTTCATTGTCCAAGAAGGAGATTCTAAAGCATTCTTCAGAATATTGCAGATATTTTTTAAATTCTGACGGATACCGGTTTCAGTTCCAGGGCTTTGTTCAGACCAAATTTCATTCCAGATTTCTAAAGTTCGTTCTGTTTCCGGAGTTTTTTCTGCGTGCATAGCAAAGAAAACCAATGGTAAAACAACATCAGCATGAGATTTTAGAATTTCCTGATTATGAATTCCTATAGACTGAATAGTTTGAGCACAAGCTGACCTTATCGAATCATCTGAAAATATTTATAAATTAACAAGATAATATTAAATTATTAAAGTTATTAAAGCACTTCATCAGAAATACAGTGCAATAATTAACACTATTAAGTTCAAGCATTAAACACAACGCTGAAATTAACAACAAAAGTGATAACGAACAAGCTGAATGCAATTACAACATTAGCAGAAGAACAACAAGGATTTAGATCGGGAAGATCATGTACCAACGCCACATTTGTAATCAGACAAATCCAAGAGAAAGCACTAGAATACAACAAACCTGCATACCTGTGTGTCGTGGATCTAAAAAAAGGAATTTGACAGGGTCAAACTGAAGGACATTATCCATTTACTATATGCAAGAAACATACCCCTATGTCTAATCAAAACAATCGAAAATATATACCACAACAACACCATAAAAATAAAAGTAGAGGACGAACTAACCGATCCCATTGAAGCTGGCAACGGGAGAAGACAGAGAGATTCTCTGAGCCCCCTGTTGTTCAACCTAATCATGGATGAAATAATAAAAAAAGTAAGAAAAAAAAGGATTCCAGATGAGAGAAAAACAACTAAAAATAATATGTTATGCAGACGACGCAATACTAATTTCCCTAAGTGAAGACGATTTACAACGTATGTTCCACCAATTTAACATGACCGCCAAAAACTTCAACATGACAATTTCACCAAAGAAGACAAAATGCATGGTCGTAACAACAGACTTACTCAGATGCAAATTGGAAATGCAGGGACAAATAATTGACTTGTTCAAATAATTGAACAAGTCATGGAGTTTAAATATTTGGGCATCACACTATCCAGCTACGGAAAGCTCGAAACAGAAGTAGAAGGCCAAGTGAATAGAGCAAACAGAGCCGTAGGATGCCTGAATGACACAATATGGAGGAACAAGAATATAGGGAAAGAAATTAAGGGCAGAATTTACAAAACAGTCATAAGACCAATAATGACATACGCGGCAGAAACGCGACCCGACACAGAGAGAACAAAAAGAATGCTAGAAACAGCAGAGATGAAAATCCTTAGAAGGATCGACGACAAGATCTTCTGGGATAGAGCCAGAAGCTTAGATATACGACGGAGGTGCAAAGTGGAGAACATCAATGAATGGACAAGGAAGAGGAGAGGAGAATGGAATGACAACATAAGTAGAATGACAGCAAATAGAGTGGTAAGGACGGCGAGAGACGGCTCCCCAATAGGGAGGAGATCAGTTGGAAGGCCACGAAAACGATCGAACGATAACATACTGAAGGCACATTAAGATACAGGCAGCGTAATGCCTATTAGAAAAGAAGAAGAAGAGAGAAGTTCAAGCATAAAAGAGCACCAATTGATTGCGGACTAAGCATCTGTATAAATAATGTTACTTAATAGTATGTACTTATAATTATAGAACTTTTGATTATTATTTTTGGTTTGTTTAAAATATAAAGATTTTCTACAAACTCCTCTTGTCTTTCTAAGTGAAAAAATATGGTGTAAGATTAGTTAATCATTAAAATAACTTCTAAAAGATGCACCATGAGAAAAAAATAAAGCGGCAAAAAAGTTGTAAGAAAGATACGGAGAATTTAAATATGTTAGTAAAAATGATTAGATAATTATATTCCTAAAAAATAAATATTTCGTGGTAATTTCTAAAATTAAATATAAAGTTAAACTTTTACCTTCTCGTTCAAAATACCATGTCTGTAATTTGGTAAACAATTTCTCGAGGCTAGATTCCTTTGCAGTAGAAACTAAATGTCCAATGGCAGTTGCATTATGTTTTCGAATAGCCGAGTTTCTATCAGTTAAGCCATTCACTAGCACAGCCAAAAATTTACCTAAAAATTCAACAATGTAAAATCCATACATATATCACTAGAATAATATTTACCAGTGTAAGGTTGAACATCTTTACCGAGTTGAACAACTAAAAGAGTTATAAAATGAGTACATGCTATCCGGGTTCCTAACCCAACAGAACTTTTCATTAGTTCGATAATTCTTGGTACTAGTTCCTCTAAGATCGTAGCATCCGCATATTGAATACTCTAAAAATATTGATAAGATTATCTATTTACACATTCAGATACAAAAGCTACTCCTACTTTTGTTACGGTCTCGGTAGTAAAGTGTTGTTTGGCTATTGAAGCTCTGGCACTATCCAATGCTTCTTGTGCTTCATTTTGCGCTCCTAGCCGGGTGCTCAGATATGATAACTTCGTTGATTCCATTTCTCCTGTAGCTTGTAGAAGAGCAGGTATCAGTTTTGGTAAAAAAGGTTTAAGTTGAGGCCCAGCTGAGGTAACCAGCTCTGATACGGTTTGTAAGCTAGAATCACATTACGTAATATTAAAAACAAATAATTTTGAGTAATTTGATTTATTTTGATTCTGTATTCTGATTTAACTTACCTAATAAGCCTTACCTCTCCAACTGTATTTGTTATGCCATTATTTAACAATACCGGTAACACAGCTTCCACCATTTTAACACCTGCTTTTCCTTGAGTAACATCACAACCTCGTATACACAACTAAAAATGGTTGTTGATTATATTAAAGATATTAAACATCTGAACAAAATGTGAAAATAGTAATTAATCATAAGTCCAATTAAGTAATTTACATATGAAACTTTGTTACATATTTCGTTCCTCTGCACAGAATTATTTTTCAGTTTATACTACAAAATAGTATATTGTAATACAAGTGTTACAATGACAGGTTTCGCAGTACGAGTGAAGATTGTGAAACAAACCGCGAAGCGGTGAGTTTTGCAAAGAACAAGTACTACAAACCGTCATTGTTATTCGAGTTTTACATACTATTTTTTATAATGAACTTTTAAAAGTATAAAAAAATAAATAAAATGAGAGTTTTTCGAAATATTTATTTATGTTGGCGATCTTGACACTTTTGACACTTGACAGTTTTAATGATTTTAAATTTGAATGTTTGTCAAATTTGAATAAAATATTCTGAATAATTTAGTTAATACAACATAATTCTTGATTTACTACCTGAACTCTTTGTGAACGTGAATTATAAAAAAATAATTGTACCATCGTCCCTTATGGAAATAATATTAGTGACTGTTTGATACTAATACCTATCTACCTACCTCAGATAAAATTTATTCTTATTCCAAAATTTTTGTTATCGAAATGTACAAATAATACCGAAAAAATAACAAAAAACAGTAAATTCAGTGGTGAAACTATAGATAACAACCATTTTTGTGATGACACTAATCTACTTAAGTAGAGTACAAATTTAAGCAATTTAAATACAAATAAAGTCATTTGCGAATTAATATAGAAGGAACAAAACAGTAACAAGGGCAAAAATATTACAATAACTAAGTAAAAGTGAAAAAACCTACTAACCTTACTTAAAATTCGGCCAGTTCTCGTTGCTGTAATTCTAGTTTGTTCATGATGATCATCCATAACTCTAAACAATTTCGTCCACAATTCATCCATAAATTCTACAGCGTCGTGAATGGATCTATTTGCTGAGCCTTTAAGAAAGTCTTGTAAGGCTAGACAACAAGACTGACGAACCCTATATTGATTTGCGTTAATATTTGCCAACAAGTCAGTCAGGATTTCATTATAGTACTCATCTAACTATAAATAAAATAAAATCTTTCATAAGCGATAATTCTCTTGCAAAATAAATAAGCTACTTACAATTTTTCCCGGTTCTGGTACCAAGGTTCTCCAAATATTATGCATCGAAGCTTGTATATTTGGTGTTGGATCATACTGATACCTGTATAACTTAGGTATAATAGTTGAAAGATATGGTTTAAGATTTTCACCACACTTTTCAGCTATAGTTGAAAATCCAAAGGCTGCACCTTTTTTCGAGTTCCACATCGCATTATGGTTTGCTAAATGCATAAACTGATATATTAAATCCGGCTTGTTTAGATCTGATGCCAAAGAACACAATTCTTTGTAAGTTGTTAAATTGCCACTAAAATAATATTTTTAATAAACATAAGGTACGGTGTTTTCATATAGCAATAAATGCAATTATTCGATATGGAAATTTACATTTCATTATTATACTTAAAATTAAGAATAAAATAAGAATATGTAATTTACTCAATGAATATAAATTTAGTGTATAGAAGAGCACAACTCTTAGTAGAAGTGTGTGGTTTACACATATGATAAATAGCAATAGCCAAATCAAAATAAACGTATTCTTTGATGGCAGAGAAGTATAACAACATTATGGATCCATCTGTTTAGAACTTTGATACAGCCAAAATTGAAGATATTGATTATCGCGTTTATATTTGACATCACTGAAAAGAGATTTTGATTAGGTTATTATTCTTTAGAGCAAAGTTTTAGGACGGTGTTATTTAAAGTGCTTACAGCTAAGTTGGAAATATGCTATACAGGAATCATTTGTACTGTTCCAGAAGATATTAAATATTTATTTAAGATCCAGTGAACAGTATTCTTCCAAAGTGTTGTATATAAGATGTATTTTTTTTCTTGTTAGCCGATTATATTTCCGATAACAATAATTTAATTTTAAAAGGTTGAGAAACAGATTTTTGTTAGAAATACTGTGGTGTGTTAGAATGGTACAAAATAATGCATAGCATTTCTATGTAGCATTAAAACATCATGCATGAAGAATTATATCTAAGAGACAGATGTGGTACTGTAAATATTCTTTAAAATTCGAATATATTTAAAACGAATTACTCACCCTGTAGGTGACTGGCCCAACTGTCCCTCATCAAATATCTTTGTATCCTTTGAAACTTGAGTTACCTGACGTGTACCAGAAGTTAACTGTCTTACTAACGCTTCTAATAATTCCTCAGATTTGTAAGTGTCGTACACTACACACAAACCTTTCGAAGCCACGTCTTGAATGATGTCTAATTTTAATAAAACAAAACAAAAGATAAGTAACACCCTTAAATAAGTAAGCAATCTAAATAAGTAATCTCACATGTTCCACTTATTTAAACCCATATCAAATAATCTAGAAAGGTCTTATAGTAAATATAACATAGATATAATAAATACATTACCATTATTTTCAGATAAGAAATCCATAAATACAGTTTGCAGATGTTTTAGCCTTTTAGTGATTGGTTCTCTTTCCCCACAGTATTTAATTACGGCTAACAACCATATACTAGAAGCCTGTTTCGAGTTAGGATGCGTCTGCTTGGCTAAATCCAAAAGTTCACCTAGTAGCCATTCTAAACTATCATCTGCTTGAGGTTCTTTTACGAGGGGAACATAATCCTTTGGTAGAGTAGTCCATGGATTTCTGGCCTCTGGTGACCAAACTCCTTTGCAGCACATCACTAAAGATTCTCCAATAGTAAAATGAACTTCAATATCTTTGGTCTGAAACAGAAATATTTTATGTTGGTGAATATATCCTTATATGGTCAATCTGTCAATCTACCTCTTTAGCAGTATTTAACAACCCTTGCAGCACTTCTCTTGAATGAGGAAATTTTCCTCCAACACACAACAAACCCAAACTTCTAGCAGCTTTTTCCCTTACTTTTGGTGATAGTTTTGTATTATTCATTACATCTAATAATTGGTTGACTATATCTATTTTGGTAACAGTATCTGTAGCCATTCTTTTTGGATCAGGACTTCCACTTTTTATTGGTTTTCCATCTTCTAATGGAAGATTACCAACTCTACCTATTAAACCAATACTACTACTAGCTGCACTAACTAAGAGAGAATTTTGATGTTTCAAAAATGGCACTAAAAAATAAATAATTTCGAATATAAAAGTATAAAAAAGTGTAAATGCTGCGATTGTACCTAGGCTTTCAATACATAGCTTCGTAAGCTCCAAAAGAGACATATCTTTATGATTCGTATTGGTAAGTTTCAGTTCCAAACAACGACCTATAGCAAGCAAAGCTCCATGTTGACCTTCCAATTTTTTCCCATTAGCTTGGGCTAGAAGATTCTTAACAGCCGCTACAAAATCACCCTCACTAGCGGAATATGTTAGAATTATGGAATAAAGCAAAGAATCGCATTCTCTGACCTCTTCATTCGTATTGGATAATTGGTCTTTTGACCACTGAAGATTTTTTAATACATATTTGTGTAAGTCAGGAAGACAACCTATTAACTCGGCTAGGCAGCTTAATGGTACAGGTGCTTAAATTAAAAATTTATAATAACATATTACCTTATGTGCCAACAATATTCACCTGGATTTGCTATCATAAGATCCCTTAACAATCCAGCATACTGAACTAATGGATGATCATCGGGGTTACCAGTTCCTTGTTTGATTTTTTCTTGGAGGTACCTTGCTATTATTGGTGTATATTCACATGGGTGTTTTAGTATGTCTCTGGTTAATGGTACATCTAAATCTTTCACCAAGCACAACCTCAGATATACCAATATCTAAAAGAACATCTATCAATATATTTTTTTGTTGCTTTAGATGTAGAGCAAAAATACATGGACCAATCAGAATTTTACCTCTGTATAAGTAGACACACTAAATGGCAAAACATGATTTCCAACAGTGAAACATTTAGTTTTTGCTTTTAAAGTGGCTTCGGCTTCTGTAGAAACATAATAAATTATTTGTTCAAATGATGGCATGATTATTTTTTCCTTCAACTTAGTCAAATCAACATCATTTTTTCTAGTAGACCCATACAAGGATTTAAATGCTTCAGCAGAGACTTCTTCTTTGCTAAAATGAATGTCAGTTAAATTATACACTATCTAAATTTCTAATCTAATAACAATTAACTTACGTATCGCCTGTAGCAGTAAGGAGCAAATATTTAGAAGGAACATGATCAGGTGGAAAAATAGTAGCCAAGGTTCGTACTGCAGCAAATCTGACCATGGGTTCATCAGAAACTATTTTACATTTATTTAATAAGAACAGAATATTCAAACGGTCATCTTTATCACACTCTTCGGGTAAAATATCATACTTGTAAGCTAAAATTAGGTTTAAAACACCCTCTCTAATTTGGAGACGTAACTCAGGACTGGCTGTTTCCATATTAGTAAAAAACATATCCAAAAGACCCACATCATGGTACACAATTTTCGGAAATCGTTGAGCTAACATTCCAATCGTAGTATACGCTTGACCATGATGAACGTCTTCGCCTTCTTTTATCAGTTTTTGTAAGCCAGAGAGAAGAACTGGAGATACTTTGCTTAAGGGGTCCTCTGGAGCACTAAACAATATTTTTTTATTTATTATTAAATCACAAATCTGTAGAATAAGTGTCGGTCAATTTAAAATAAGAGCAACGGGAATGCAAACACGAATATTAAAAATGTGACTGTAGCATTGTCAGATGTTTATTTATTATTTTATATTATTACTCTTACTAAACAAAGTTTAAATGTTGGGAAGTTCTTGATGTTTGAAATTATGATAACATACCATTTTTGACAGACTGGTTTTTATTTGTTCATATAATATTTAGTTTTGATACATTTTAATTACCAAGCTAAGATGTGTTTTGCAGTTTCGGTAATGGCCATGTAGTGGCTTCTCAGCCTGCCCTTTAAGATATTGATTTCTACTCATTGTAGTTACACGGTAATGCAGTTTTATAATGAAATATATTACATTCTTTGATTTTTTTATTTACTTTGGGCTACTACAAGTGGTAGAAAATAAAAAAAATATTCGGTGTGGAATTTTCTTACCAATTAATATACTGAAATAATTTGACCTCTAGTGGTATTACTAGTGAAAACACGATCGCTGAGCATGAGTATTTGTAAATCCAATACTTTTATTTTTTATAAACTATCCAAATTGATGGAAACGAAAACTATACTGCGCACTCCTTAAAAGTATTATGACTTAGAGGAGTATATTTTAATAATTTAAATATGCTACATCTTCAGAAAAAATTAATAAGATATACAAATAATTATAAATTTGAGAAAAAAAAACAAAAGTACTACATTTGGAGCAGTTAATTTGTTTAGAAGCGATGATGTAAAATGTTAAACTGTGGAACTAGGAATTAAAGTATTTCTCGACATAAAAAGGGTTAAAGCTTTAGTAACAAAAATAGTTATTGTAATACGAAGTAAACTACCCACAAACTAGAGGAAGAGTAAAATAAAGTTTTGGATTATTAAAAATGCCTGTACAGAAATATAAATGATTACTTATAGTGTTATATTTTATTTATTGTCTTTCCAAAATTGCAAATATATTATAATATAATGTTTTTGTAACTCTTTTTTAAGAATTAATATAATTATTTAGTCTTTTCGTAGTTTTGAGGGATTAGCATGTCTGTGCAAACATTTAAAATGATTAAATAAATAAAATAACTTAAAACTCTATCTACGTGCATACCTAACGCTTCAGTGCATAATTTCAGACACAATTAAAATCAAACTGGCACATATAAACAATAGTGAACATTAATTTTAGTATAGGATATAATAGTAATATTCCATATTGGAATCGCATATGCAACCTTTACACTTTGGCTGTAAACCACTGGAATTACACAACCCGGATTCTACAGATATATCGAAGTCTTACCTTCGAATAATATTTCCGGTAAAATTAAGAGCTAAATTCTTTAGCCTAGTGTTGGTATTAGCTCCATATAAAGAGTCAAAAATAATTTGAATGCATTGTGGAAAAGAAAACCCTGAATCCGAAACTCTGCATAAAGCTGTCAATAATTTGAGGCGAATTCTCGTATTAGCTGGAGATTTTTTCTGATCTGGTTTGACAGATTTTCCTTGGCTACCCAGATAGAGGTTGTATAAAGGAATAGAAGTTTGTGGAGAACTCCAATCCACAGATCTGAAATTAGTTACAATTTTTTATGGTAATTTCTATCACTATTATTCTCTTAAATCAAATTCTTACCCAATAACCTTCTTTAATTCTGTATCAGCTAAGTTTGCTACACCAAACCTAGTGTCAGATGCTGCAACCACTAAATGTGGTAACACCTCTTCATTACTAAATACTCCATGTCCTAAGAACCTTACAACGCCTAGTTTAACCTAAAAATAAATAAATCTCTGAATAGCGTATAAATTTTGGAATAAAAATATACATATTTACGAATTTAACTTAAAGTATTAACGAAAAGTAAAATATTTACTTCTTCTAAGTCTTCAGGTTTCATAGGATAATTGCTAGTAATTCGTTTATACGACACTTCGCTCATACATGGAGGAACTGGTAAAGTAACATTAGTTGCAGGATTTTCGTTATCAGATTGAGGAGATAAAGCACTAAAAATACGGTTATTACTTATATATACCTAGGCATTTTTTCTCAAAAAATAAAATAGTGAATACAATAATTGAGTCTTGTGAACCGATTTTACTTATTTTTAAGTAATTTATAATGATAAATACATCCTTAATAAAACTTACCTATAAGGCAGTAGAATCATATCCAATAAAAGTTCTAACATTTTTTTTCTAATTTGAGGTTTTTCGTGTAAGCCAAACAAACTCACTATCTTTTCAGGTTCAGTGGGAACTTTAACTTTGCCTAGAATAGGAATAATAAGTAAAAGTAAGCTATCAATATGTGACTGAGGTTTATTTTCTAATGCATTAAGTACGATTGGAACCAATTCCGCTTGCTTTTCCACTGGCAAACGTGGATAACCAACTTTCAAATATATGATAGTGAAATTCTAAAAATGAATAATTAATTAAAAATTACAAATATATAACAGAATACTTAAGGAAGTTACAAAGTAGGGTTAAGGATTTCATACAACAAAATATTTTTATTTGAACGTATGTTTGTAGCTAAAAAAAATAATAATTATTTGCTTTTATCTCCGTACATGATTTCCTAATTTTACTATGGAACGTCCTTAATGATTATGTAAACTGTAAACAATAATAGAAGAGTTCAATAATACGTATTACTTACAATAACAAACGAAGTGGCAGCAGGATCTTGATATTGTGTTAACAACGATTCAACAGGTAATTGTACCTGAGGCCTAGTTTTTACTCGTTTGTTAACATGAATTAGAAGTTCCATTACCTAAAAACAATTAGCAATTAAACAGTTTTATTTATTGAATTTGGTAAAAGTATTTCCAACTGACTTTTTTACGAACTCCTTCTTGTTGTGATGATAATTTTAGCAATACTGGAGGTAAAAATTTACATAGAACGTTCTGTAATTGTTCATCAGTCTCTGCTGAACCAAGACGAAGAAAAACTCTCTCTAGAAGCACTGCAAAGAACAAACAAAAATAATTTTTATGATTTCAACATAAGTAAATTGCACTGCAGGGTATGTTTAACCGACACGTATTTTGTACGAAACCATTAGTTTACAAAATGTTAGTTTTTCTATATTATATATTAGCGTTTTAATGTAAGCAACAATAGCATATTTTATTCAAATTAGTGATACCTATATTATATTTTAACACAATAAAATCGAAGGGTTGAACTCAATAAAAAAATGTTATTACTGATCTTGACTGGCTTGTATAATTAAATCTATTTATTTTTTTGCCTGTCGTTTAAAATTTCTTGTTATTATGAAAACAAGCTAGCGCAAATAAGTTTGGACTATAAACTACACGTTTACTTCAAGTTCTATTAAAACTATGGAGCTATCCTCCATAATTAAAACACTGTATTCAAATTTAATCAGTGAATTTAAAATCTGCTTTAATTATATCATTTTCGGTAACAACTGTGCGTTATTTAAAACAATATTTAAGATCACCTTAAAATATTGTGTGCAACTCTTTTTAAATGGTAATACAAGGTAAATAGTGTTTCTTAGTCAATAACTTGTGGATTTTATACAAAATAAAAAATGTATTTAGTATTGAGGATGACAATTCAAAATTTTACTTACTTAATTCATCAGCAGCTGCAGCCATGGTTTTGTTTTAACAGTATCTAGATTTAATTGGCAAATATTTTATTTGAAATTTTATTCAGTAATTACCGTTTTCACATTAAAGATATAAAAAAAATAGGACCAAAAAATCTAAAACCTCAAAATACTGACTATAGTTGTCAATTTTTATCCCCTTTTTTAGGTCTGTGATGCTTTACGATACGCAGTCACCTCTTTGTAAACTTTACTGTTCATACTAATATTAAGTAATGAAGTACACTTGAAAATAACCTACAGAAATTTGTTTCGTTTTATTATGTTATTGTATATTTTAATTTTTGATTTTGACGAATATCTCTTAAAATTATTTAAAAGTGATCGTCGAACCAACAGAACAATAATCTGTCACTGTCAGTTAAAAACAACTCTTACTGACAGTGACAGAACTCAGTGTGGTGTAACGTCAAATCAAAACAATCATCGAAGTTCATAACACATTGTGGTTTATGACTGTGTATAAAACAGTTTTGTTTTATATTTTAAAGATATAATTATTTTTCTCTAAAGTCTATTATGTCTTTAAGACCAGATGATCATCGTCGAAAATGGGACCGAGAAGAATACGAAAAACTAGCAGAAGAACGGCTGAAAGAAGAAAACTTCCAAAAAGAGGATGGTGACAACAAGAAAAAGGGGCCTCCAGTAAAACGTGAGCTTCTTAAAACACGAGAATACAAAGTAGACCTCGACTCTAAATTAGGAAAAAGTACTGTTATTAATAAAAACACACCTACATCACAATCAGGTGGCTACTATTGCAATGTATGTGACTGTGTTGTTAAAGATTCCATTAATTTCTTGGATCATATTAATGGTAAAAAACATCAAAGAAACTTGGGTATGTCCATGAAAGTAGAAAGAAGTTCATTGGATTCTGTAAAAAAGAGGTTTGAGCAAAACAAAAAGAAATTGGAAGAGAAAAAGAAAGAATATGATATGTCAACACGTTTACAAGAATTAGCCGAAGAAGAAGAAAAATTGAAAGAATATAGAAAGGAAAAAAGGAAAGAAAAACGAAAAATTGAAGAAGACAGTGATTATCCAGAACCACCTAATGAATTGGCTAGTATAATGGGCTTCTCTGGTTTTGGTGGATCTAAAAAAAGTAAATAATCATGGACTTAGAATATATCTGAGATTTAGGTGAACATTTGTATTATTTTTTCTAGTAGTGTATGAATTTCAAATTGTATGTTAAATAATAATTTCCTTTTATATTAAAAAAAATATTGTTTAAAGCTTTCTAGTGGATATTTTAGTTACTGTTGATTGGAATAGTAATAAATAAGTTTTCCCAGCACTTAATTATACATTTTCTTAAAGTGAATCAATTTTACTTACTGTCATAGCGATCCTATTATCTGTTTTTACATGTTTCAGAATTGAATATGCATTTTCCATTTTTTATTAATTGTTTGTCTATCGGGGGATAATTTCTTGTTTATTATTATTTTAATATTGTCTTTTGTACCAAAACTACACTTACAAACCCAAATCTCAAAAAATAGTTTTTTTTTTGTGTTTTGCCACAATTGAGACAATAGAATTGGCAACTTGCAATAAGAGAAATGGTAGAAAAAATATATATTTTTCAATTATACTATAAAGGGGTACGCATAAAAATAATTCTATGTAAATAAACCATACCATAACATATTTCCAACTAATCCCAAGATCACTAAAAATACCGAGTAGTCTATTACCTACAAAATTTAAAAAATTATTCTTATGTAAACAGTTTTCTTTATGTGATTTTTGAATTTTTGATATTAGTAAGTATACCTTTGCTGTCCCTCTCCGTATGATATATTTATCGGGCATCGGGTCTTTAACAACTGGGAGCTTGTTAATACCCCTGCATGAATGGCCTAGAGAATTATCAATAACAGCTTCTATTAAGTTGGTTAATGTTACTGCTGCCATTTTACCACAGACTTTTGCAGTTTTAATATAATAGCAGTCTACTATGTCTTTGTATATTCTTAAATCAACAAATAATAAATATAAATCTTATAGCATGCAGAAAAACTCTTTACTTGCAAATTTTTTTATCATCTGGTTCCTCGTTCCAGTCGGCCGGACCGTTGCAACTTTCAAAATCTTGTCGCAGCTCAAAGAGGCATGGATGCACAGCAAGAAATTCTAAAATTTGGATTCTGTATACTTAATGATTTGTGCAGCACGTAAAATAATACATACTTTTATACCAAGGGTTGTTGTCGGTACAACAAACTTTATTGTTTAATTCTTTCACTCCTTTTATTAAAGATACGTATAAGCCTCTTGGATTTTTTTTTATACAATCTTTAAAAGAGGCCTCCATTATTTCCATATTTTCTTCCAATTTGCTACAGAAGAAATATATTAATCGATATGTAATTGCCAACAGCTTTTGAAGTAGTATTTTTTGTCTTTAGTTTAAAGCAGTACACACCTGCATAATATCTCTAACTCGTAAATAGCCAAGCCAAATATTCCTTCGGGACTTAATACTTCAATTTTTGCTAAAAACTGAATTAATTTCTCTTCATCGCAAGGTATCGAACAAATTTCTTTTGATGACCTCGCCGGTTCTCCTACGAAAGAAAATATACTTATTTATTTTATTTCTAATTGAGTACTTACCATTGTGTATAATATTAATAATTAATATATAGATAAACGTTAATCGCATATTTTCAAATTTGACGTCTAGAAAGATGGAACTTATGAATAAAACAACACAAAACAGACATTAAACTCTGTAATATACCATGTGTTCTTAATATTAATCAGAAATTTAACAAAGATTCTAAGTTAAGCAAAAGGTCATCTCTGGGTAAAAATGATATTAAAGTAGTTAGTGTTAATGTATTTATAATCAAAAGTATGTTAAATCTTACGGTCTCTTAAAAGTTCAAAATTATAGTAACTCTATTGATGAATTCAAAGCAGCTATATTTTCTTATCAATTTATATTGTTTTTGTAGATTATAGAGCAATTTGTTAAAAACTGCTATTGTTTTATTGTGAAGCTGTTTTGTATATGGATGAGTTAGTGCACGTCGATTTTTTTATCCGCATTAAAAATCGTGATCCAAATTATAACCATTTTTTTCTATCTAACAAATTATATTGGTACATGTACTTATAAAACCATGTAATGAACAATTGGAATCAAAATTTTTGTTAAGGTAGAGAATGTGATTATCATATTTATTGTGGTATCCCAACTAACAATTTGGTTTTATAACCTTTAGTCAATAGAGCGATTCTGTTTTATTATAGTTTTTTAGCTGCTGTAGAAATTCAAAATTGTTTTTTAAATGCCGTCTTAACAACTATTTGGTCGTCGGGACTATTTAGTTTTATAATTTAACAGTAAGAACGTTCTTAAAACAAAATTATAAAATATCTTACAACATCGCAATAAAATTGTTTTATAAACGTTTATAAAACAATCCTTCAAAGCATTATATCCTATACAACTAAATTGATTTATAACGATTGAATGTGTTAATCTTTTAAAACATATTTATTTCTTTAAGGACAATTATAAAGCAGCTTTATAGAAGTTTTTAAAAATATTAATAGAACAGTTTTATTACAGTTTTATAGAAAATACATCTTTAATAAAATCAAATTGTTTTTACAAAACCTTTTAAAAAACTATTTTATAAGAGCTTTAAACATATCGTGTATGAATCTTTTATAAAGTCGCTGTGGGATAAGATAGTTTTAATAAAAGTAAATAGATTTCATAATGTACATTTATAAAAGCATAATAAAATAACTGTAACACTCAGAACGCGATATTTTATTTGTCAGTTTTCTATGTTTATATCTATTTGTACGTTCGTCTTTGTATACAAAAAAAGTCTGCTTCAAAAATTAGTGCCTGGAAGAAAGTAAAACGAAGTGGTTATTTTCGCTGAAAAGTAAAAACCAACTTTCAAAACATTTTAAGTTCTAATTTTCTGAGTAGTGTTAGAACTTCTGTTGATTCCAATGAATGTGTAGATAAAAATGTTAATTATAATGATTTAACAAATTTTAAAGACTTGTTATTTTGGGGTAAGGTAAAAGTTGTGTGAATTATTAACATATACGATTGAGAGAATAAAAAAAAAGAATTATTTCGCTCTCTGAGTAATAATTATAATTAATTGTATAAATAAACTAGAAAGAAAAAAATTAAATGATAACCCGATTTTATTTAGATGCGCCTCTGTAAATGAGGATTACTTTATCAATTTAAATACAGTCCTTGCTGGTAGCTTCATTATTTTATTAATGTTGCTTTTGCAACAAAATTATTTTATAGGTACGCAGCCATTTAATTGACATTTTAAAGTCGTCCATTTTGGATTTAGTTAGATAAAACCTAGACATACTCACTTTTTGTTTTCTAATCACTTATAATAAAGGAAAATTGGATTTAAAACAATGTTGATTATCATTCTTAATAAAATTTCACCAATATATTACGAAAATAAGAAAAAAATAAAAATAGTTATTTATGAAACAGTTCGTGAAGTATGCTTTTTGCGCACGCACGCGATGTTTAGAGCACGAGCGAAGCGATTGCTACATATCGCGTAAGTGCGCAAAAAGCACTTCACGCACAGTTTCATACAATATTTTATCTACGATAAACAAATAAAAAATAATTAGAAATTCAAATTTGAAAATTTAAACTACAAAACTGTCAGAATAACTTTGGTTGAAATGTAATGCTTTCATAGCAACACCATGACAACGCGAATACTAAGGATATTTGATTATATGAATGTGTGTCAAAAACAGTGCGAAAAAGTAAATCCCATTTAAAATACATTGTTACTCCACGCACACTTTCAATCCTTCACGCACTGCTGTCTATAATGACAGTTTTCACGAACTAAAAATTGATACCTACATAATATGAGGTAGAGTAGATAATAGTTATTTATGCAACTAGTGCTTAAAGTTACCTTTTTTGACGAATGTGAATGTTGTCGCATGAGCCGCAGGCGAATGCGACAATCACATGAGTCAAAAAAGGAACATTTACGCACGAGTTGCATACAATAATTTTTCTACAACCGAATTTCTTTACAAGAATTACAAGTATAGGCCTGATTTTTTACGCTTTACTGCGAAAAAAAATATTATATTTAAAACATATTTTAGATAACAAAATATTTATTTTCTAAATTAATCTCACCTTATAATACCGGTACGTAGAAACGCGAAAT
Organism: Altica lythri; assembly: GCA_964028335.1. Lineage (NCBI taxonomy): Eukaryota > Metazoa > Arthropoda > Insecta > Coleoptera > Chrysomelidae > Altica > Altica lythri. Next base: position 32,003,999 of record OZ034804.1, on the reverse strand, counting down.
GCTTGAATTATAAATTAATTGAAATGTCAATCAGTCATTTAAATAAAAATGTTTACGCTTATTCATGAACTGATATTTCTGTCATATTAAAAATCAAATTAAAAATTACTGAATATAATATCTAGTTTTGTATGTATTAAACTGCAATAATTTAACAATTAAATATATTTACACAAATTTACACAATTAAATAATAAAAAAAAAAGTTTCCTTACCCGGAATTGAACCCGGGTCATCTGGGTAGAAGCTATATACCTTAAAACCTCGGCCACTAACACACATAAAAGTATTTGCATAATCTTATACAAAACAGTGCTTATTTTACTTTTTTTTACTAGTAAAAAAAAAACTTTTTTTTTCACTAGTGAAAAAAAGTTAAACTTTACGAACCTTAAACCGTGCGTAAAGTTAATACTTTACGCACGGTTGTAGAAAAAATAAATTTTTTGTGTTTGCAATCATTTAACGAAATAATGCAAAATATAGCGTCGCGTGTAAATTTCAATGTAAATGTACTATATATTTTTTGGTCCTCCGTCCAGAAACAATACTATTAATTACTTCAAAATCGTCCGGAAAATGGCATTTTCCGGCCTAGGCCGGCAAAGTAGCTTTTAGATTATCTAAAGAGATGGCGCTATGAGTTTAAATTTTAAGTCACCAAAAATACATAATAAATATAACTTTTAATTAAATTTAATTAAAAACAACGTACAATATACTAAACTTACCTATAACTTTTTCTAAATGTAAGCAGGATTCTAATTTACATTTAATTTCTCTCACAACTTGTATTATAAAATTTGACATTTATGTCAATTTACAACTACTTATCATTCGATTATGGATATAGTTCATTGTCTCTGCTATTTTTATATAAAATTATTAGATATTGATTTTAATATTTTCAATATAACAATTTTCTCTGTGCTGCTTATTAGCCAGAGATAATAGAATTAATTAATTAATTTGTCTATGTTATTAGCACAGTATTTGTATGTATAAAAATTAATTCCCAGCTGACATTTTGTCGGCTATCTTCTAGTCAGTGGTCTTAGTTCAGTTAGCACAAGCAGTCAAGTCTTGAACATAACAGAACTTTTGAAAATATTAAAAATTAGTCGAACCAAAAAATAGTGTGTGTTACACGTCCGGAAAATATTTTGCAAGTGCTCGTATTGTATCGCCTCGGTGCTACGCACCTCGGCTACACAACTTTACTCGCTCTTGCAAAATGTCATTTTCCGTCCTTGTGTCACAAATAACTATTACAGTAAAGTTCTCTGCGTATTAAAAATTGGTACCAAGTGTCCACTAAATAATACTTCAAAGTTTAAACTGTTTATTGTTTTGAAATGTAGGTGAATAAAATAAGTTATGGCCTTGTCCAAGTTTTCGCTCTTTACAAAATAAAATAGTTCTTTTCGAAACAGTTAAAAAATATTTTGGTTCGTATGGACATTTCTGTATCACTAAACTTGTTTTATAAAATGAAAGCATTATGAAGCATATATGAAACGGTTTTATAGTGATTTTATAGTATTTTTTTAAAAGCTGTATAAACGTTTATATAACTATTGTATTGCAGCTACCGCAAACATTATAAAACTTGTTAAGCAGCAGAAATATTTTATAACCTGCGCCTTTTTGGGCTTTATAAACGTTTTTACAATGTTCTTACAATAAAAGATGTTTTATAAAACATGTTTTGTAAACGTTCTTACAGTTTTATAAAATATAAAATTGTTAGTTGGGATTCTATTAAGCAAGAAGATTTATAAAAAACATTAAATCATAATATATCGTTAAGAAATTTACAGACAATAATAAGCACGTGTTTTTCAAATAGTGAAACGTAATGTTACGACTCTAGCCGGACCTGCCACCCAAGAAGTAAACGAGACAGACGGGGCAGTTCTGGAACCTGATATTGTTCGATTGGAAGGCGAGAATCTTCGACGTTCTAGAAATGTAACAACGTTATCGACGTTCTAGAAGAATTGTTACTGTGTGGTTTGTGTAGATGGTTCTAGAAGGATTTATTTTATATATAAGGACCGGTTGGAAGGAGGACAGTAGAGTAGTTGTTATGGCGATAGTCGGCGATAAATAATAGTGGTGATTGTATTAGTTTGCGATAATAATTAATTGTATTTGTAGTAGCTGGCGATAAAGTGCGAATTGTTATACGAGATATTTTAACGACGCTATTTAGTAATTATAATGGTGTAAATTAGTTAAAGAAAATTGTTATTTAGTTGTGTTAACTAATAAATTGTTAAGTTTGTCTGCTGTTATCACTTATCCTGGATTCACGAAGGAAAAATTATAACAATTGGTGTCAGAAGTGGGATAAGTAAAAGAAGACGTCGATTTCTATGGTAAACACAAGAACTACTAATTACGACGAGATGGAAGAAATTAGGAAATTGTTGGTAGCTATGGAACTGCGTCTAGAACAGAGCAGAAAGGAAGAAAGAGAGGCTGATGAACAACGCAGAGAGGAAGAAAGAGAGGCTGATTAACAACGCAGAAAGGAAGAACGTGAAGCTATGGAACTGTGTCTAGAACAGCGCAGAAAGGAAGAACGTGAGGCTGATAAACAACGCAGAATGGAAGAACGAGAAGAGAGAAAAGAAGAACGAGAAATGTTCATGAAGATATTCAAAGATCTAAAAGAAAATAAAGTAAATAAACAGGAATTCCAATAGCTTCAAGAGCACGTTAAGGAAACCAAGGAAGAGCTTCTACAGCAAATTCAAGAAACTAAACAAAAGCTATTCTTCGACTCGAGGGACAGAATGTAAGAAATTCTGCTCCATCTATGATTGTGAATCCATCTACGATTGTGACTCCATCTCACCAAGGTATAATTAAGCCCCCTACGTTTGATGGTGAAACTTCCCTGGAACATCTACAGAAGACAGTTTGAAGAGGCTGCAGAAAGTAACGGCTGGAGCAATGAGAAGAGGCTCTTATGCTAACCTTGAGGAGAAAAGCTTCCGAAATATTGCAAATTATACCGATTGAGAAGCAACGCAACTATGAAGCGGTTGTATCAGCCATGGGAGTTAGGTATGGCAGCCAATATCTAAAGCAAGTGTATTAGAGCCAATTGAAATCAAGAATGCAAGGAACACCCGAGACACTACAGGAGTATGGGGCTGATATAGAAAGACCGGTTAGATTTGCCTATCCAGATGCACCGGAAGAATTCAGCCATCAGCTGTGTGTGAGCAGTTTCATCGATGGAGTGGAGGACACGGACATGCAGCTAGCGTTGAGGCTTGGACGTCACCAAACATTGAAGGATGTTCTTGTTTATGCGCTGGATTTTGAAGCAGTGAAAAATGCCTCCCACCAGTATCATAAGGTCCATAATGTAAGGATGGTGACGGAAGAAGAAAAAGTTGATCTAAATCGAACCTTATTAGCCATAAAAGAAGTTTTGGACCGTTTGAAGAAACGCTCAACAATCAAATACAGGAAGGGGCAACCAAAATGTTTTAACTGTGGACGAGAAGGTCATCTAAAGATTGACTGCTGGTATCGATCAAGATTAGAGGATAAGCGGAACTGGAGACACACTACATCCGAACCTAAACAAATGAGTTCAGAAAAACTCTGCTCAGCCAATGTAATGGACCGTCCAAGTAGAGCCACTGTCGATACGGAAGCTACACGAACGATGGTGAGGACTAACGTTTCTGACCTGCGAAACAGCAAGATTACCTCACGTACTTCCGTTCTGAAAACACTACTGGAGAAGAATTCCAAGTTTTGCGAACGCTAAGAAACCAGAGACAGATGGTGCACACCCGATGACGAATGTGCGAATGTTGCACACGAAAGTATTCGGCAGATTACGGTTATACCTGTTGATGAACGTGCGAACATTACGCAAGGACGTGTTTAGCAGATTACGAATATACCTGAGGACGGATTAACAAAGAGCAAGGTGAAAGACGCACAAAGTCAGGATCCAGACCCGAAGCTAGTCAGAGAATGGATCAACGAAGGAGCAAGGCCGCAGTGGCAGGAAGTCGCGGAATATGGTCAACTAGTTAAGGGTTATTGGCTACAGTGGGACTCACTGTGTATCCGAGATGACCTAATCACTCGGAATTGGGAAAGCCCAGATGGAAAACTGGTCCGTTACCAAACCGTACTTTCAAGAGCATGCGTTCCAGACGTGCTCAAAGATCTTCATGATAACCGTTCCGGAGTACAGTTTGGAGTGAAGAAGACATTGGCCAAAGTGCGTGAAAGATGCTACTGGGTAAACTGTCGCCAGGAGGTGGAAGAGTGGTGCAAGCGCTGTGATATGTGTTCCTCGAAGAAGGGTCCTAAAGCGAGGCTAAGGAGTGTCCACGATTTTGCCAGGTCAAAACTGCAGATGACAAGTGATACGATGAAAGTCAGATTTGACAAAAAGTCGACGCCAATATCCTTTAAAGAAGGCGATGCAGTATGGTTATATCAACCACAGAGAAGAAGAGGATATTGCCCTAAACTACAACGACCTTGGGAGGGACCTAATTTGGTTAAGAAGAAAAATAACGACCTAGTCTATAGGATACAACTGTCACCGAGAAGCAAACCGAAAGTCGTCTACATCGAAAAGTTGAGCCTTTGTAACCGTATAATGGACGTGGCCCTCCGAGATGGAGTATAGAATAAATGTTGTTCGGGGCGAACAACTTTAAGAAGGGGGGTAGTGTTACAACTCCAGCCGGACCTGCCGCCCAAGAAGTAAACGAGACAGACGGTGCAGTTCTTGGAACCTGATATTGTTCGATTGGAAGCCGAGAATCTTCGACGTTCTAGAAATGTAACAACGTTATCGACGTTCTAGAAGAATTGTTACTGTGTGATTTGTGTAGATGGTTCTAGAAGGATTAATTTTATATATAAGGACCGGTTGGACGGAGGACAGTAGAGTAGTTGTTATGGCGATAGTCGGCGATAAATAATAGTGGTGATTGTATTAGTTTGCGATAATAATTAATTGTATTTGTAGTAGCTGGCGATAAAGTGCGAATTGTTATACGAGATAATTATAATTATATTAAAGTTATGTAAATTAGTTAAAGAAAACCCGGATCCACGAAAGAAAAATTATACCAGTAAGATAAACCAGGTATTATAAGTTTTCAGAGTTGGCGCATGCTTGGTATACTGGAAAATTTTTATTTTTTTTTATTTATTTAAGGATGTTCTCGTAGGTATAGACCTAAATACAAATGTACCGAGAACATCTATTGGGGCAGAAGAGGCAATTTATTAATTTGGGATTTAAAGGACTGCAAGTTAGGACGAGTGGGGAAGACGTGGGAAGGTAAGGAGTTCCACAATCTGGAGACCCTAGGGATGAAGGAACAATCGAATCGATCCGTTCTCGATATCGGGCACTGAACAGTATAAGGATGCATGGAGTTGGCACATCGCGTTGCACTGGCTTGTCTGGCAAGTGGAGGCATTATAGATCGGAGTTATTCTGAGCAAAATATCCGTTTATGTATGGGTAAAACAAGGAAAGATCAGTCACTGCTCTTCGGTGGGATGATGGGGCTAGTTTCGTTTATTAGTCAAACTGCTCTTTTCTGTATTGCATCAAGAACTCTGAGCCTTTACGGAAATGCCGAACCCCATACGCATGGGAGCAGTATTCAAGGTTGGGTCGTATTTGGGGTTTGTAAAGAGTAGCTAAGTTGGATGGAGAGAAATATTTCCGTGCTCTAAACAGAAAGCCTATTTTCTTTCCTGCTGCAGTTGCTATGGATGCAATATGTTCGTTCCAGAGTAAGTCCTGGGAGATCGTTATACCAACCAGTGTAATGGAGTCGCTTGCTACTATACCAGGATATGCAATCGCATGTCACTGTGTAGGTTGCTATCATCTGCAAAACCGTGTATCGGTTTATTAGTGCCTTCTACTAGATCATTAATGTTTAATAGGAATAGAGTAGGAGCTAGAATCGATCCTTGGAGAACTCCAGCGTTGATCTTGTAGAGGTTGGAAGAATGTCCATCTACGTCAACTTGGATGTGCCTGTTGGAGAGAAAGTTGAATATTCATTTGCAAAGGTTTTGCGAGAGTCCGTATGAATGCAGTTTGTTCAAGTGCTGCGTGCCACACTTGATCAAATGCTTTTGAGATGTCTAGTGATACTATTTGAGTCTCTCCATAACGGTGAATGGCATCACTCTAGACATGAGTTACATATGCTAGCAGATCGGCTGTTAACCTTTGTTGGTGGAAACCATATTGCCTGTCACTTAAAAGGTTGTGTGTCTCAAGGTAGATCAGGATCTGTTGATTGACGTATTTCTTCATAGTTTTGCTAATAACAGATAGAAGAGCTGTAGTTAGAAGGCAGGGTTTTACAGCCTTTCTTGGGTACTGGTTGTACTCGAGCAGTTTTCCAGGATTTTGTCAAAATACCATTATCATATGATAGTTGAAATAGCTTAGTGAAAACTGGCGCTAGTTCAGGAGCACAAGCCTTTAAGAGTAAAGCAGGTATTTCATCAAGGCCGCTTGCTTTGTTAGTATTTAGAGTAACAAAGACTCGCTTAACCCTAAATATTTTATTTTTCATTGTTTGTGGGAAGGCCGTGGAATAGAAGGTAGCTCCATGTTATCCGGTGGGTTAAGTGTCGAGTTTGAAGAGAATACTTTGGCAAAGTGTTCTGCCTTTTCTGTGGAGGACGTAACTATTGAGCCGTCATCTGATGTGAGTGGAGGGAACGAGCTATTTGTACAATTGTTACTGATATTTGGCGAGAGTCCAAAAGGACTGGCTTCCATTAGGGTTTGACATTATCTTCTCTCTCATTCGAGCGTCAAAAAGATTTTTGGAATTGGAAATAGTAGTGTTGTTTTTAGCGTTTATATTGTCCTATTTTGTTTCTTTGAAGGATTTTGTGGTACCTGATCTTAGCTTTTCGAGCTACATCGCAATGTTTATTAAACCAGCATGACTTAATACGCTTTTATAAATACAATTTATCATTAAATATAAAAAATCCTTGTAATATTTGAAAGAAAAAGCTGTAACAACTACAAAAAAGAATCACATTTAAAAAATTAAAAAAACAGAATATAATACAAATTTTGCTAAAAATTGATAAAATAGTATACAAATTATAAAGATTGTTTTGTCAATATATTCTAATTCTATCATGGTATAAAAGTTGGAAGACGTTTCTATTTTTCTTGACTGATCTAATAACGATCAATATATTATCTAAGACAATTGTGATCATTAAATTAACAAAAAACAATCAATAATAGTATATTAAGTATCAAGAACGGTAAGGACATTTTACCGATCGAAAACAATTAATTGGAGAGGAGCGGAGCGTAGCGGAGCGACGACTCCAATTTTTGTCTGAGATCGGTAGTCCTTAACGTTCGTGATGCTTATAACGTTTTTCGCACGATAGAAATATTTTTCCGTATTAGACAGAACAATTTTGACATTTTAATAACGTTAAAATGTCAAAAGTGCTTTGTATACAACACATATGCAATTATTTCCTTCTAGAACGGTAAGTAAATTACTTGCCGTTCTGTTTCAGTAAACAAAACATACTGATCAGGCAACAAACGCGGTTACTAAGCAAAATCGTTCTATCGTGCAAAAAATAATATGTAGGTTGGTTCCCAATTTTTACATTTCCATTTTTTACGATTCTTCCAATGTTTCAAGATTTTTTCAGTTTTTTTTTGTGAATTTTCAATCTTTTTACTATTGTTTCAAATTTCGTATGAATTATCTGATTTATAAAGTTTTTTCTAATTTTGCATGATTTTTCACACAATTAAGTAAGTATTTAGTACAATAAATATTATATCGCTTTTTGGTGACTCTTTTTAACATTCACCTTGATCGCCATAAGAAGCATTATTAGTTTAAAAGATGGTTAAAACATAATAAATGCAATCTATTTGTAATGTATGATTCAAATGAATTTAGAACCGTTTTATTGTTTCTTCTACAAACTATTTAACTTTATATCAAAGATTCTCAAGCTGCACCAGTCAACTATTTCTCGCTGGTATTGCGAATCTCAACGTGGTAGCTCCAGTCTAAGCGACGAATCCTGGCAACATCCACCCAAAACAGCAGTCACACGGCAAAACATTGATGCAGTTCGTCAGCTAATTAAGGATCACCGCCATGTAACATACCTGCAGATAAAGGCATCTGTATGCCTTTTAAAAACCCCGATCCAAAAGATCCTACATGAAGAACTGGGTCTTACGAAGTTGGTTTTCCGTTGTATCCTCATTTGCTACAGAAAAGCAAAAGGCGGATCGCGTCAATTGCTGTCGAAAAATAGTGGAACGGTTCAACAAAGGAAGCTGAAAAAACGTTTATAGAGCTGTTAGTGGCGATGAATCTTGGATTTACTCCTACGCCTACCGGAAAATAAAAAAATATTTTTTTCCTGTTCTTTAGGGGCGTCCTAGATAATACATTTAATGTTTTCATTTTTTTTTTAATAATAATTGTTGCTTTACACATACATTGCTGTCAAAGAACCAGAAAATAAGCTTTCAGAATGTGAAAACCTGGTCGAAATCAGTAAAGCCGTTTTCAAGTTACAGCGTTTTAAAGATATTTTTTTATAGCAAAGTTTTGACACATTTTTTGTTTAGTAGTGTCTCTGGGACTAAAGGGCTGTAATCAAAAAACTGGCAAAAACGTCTGGACATATCGATATTACTTTGCTAATGACCTATAATTAAATGCGAAAAAAGATTATTACCGGAATCGGATACCTCTAAACTTTTTGTAATTTTGCATCTGTTCATTGACCATGAACATTTGATTATTTTTCAAAAATCATTTTGCGCCATGTCATCTATAATAGACGAAATGGGCTTTAGCATACCGAAATACACAGCTAAAAATATTTTTTATTTCAAAAGTTACTACAAGTTAAATATGGTGCTAAAAATTGCTTGTCCCGATTTTTTTGGCGATCAGTTTAGTTTCAGTTGCTATGTGGCTAAATTTTAGTAATAAAACTAAGGTCCTAGAATTATAGATTATATATAAAATCACAATTTATAAAAAGAACTTTTTGTAGTAGAAAGTTTTTTTTGTGATTTATAAGTCATTACTATTATTAAATTATTTTAAATTATTACAAAGTGTAACCTGTCCCTTGGCAAATAGCGCTTTACCGAGATAGATTACGGCATAGTCTACAGTACAGTCTAAAAAACTTTCTAAAAATTTTCTAAATTAGTTTATTTTATTAACAGTTAAAATAATAATTACTGTTTTCACATGTAGAACAAAAAAAAACTTCTCTCTCACGTAATCGATCCCATTATGATAAACATAACAGAACTGTCACCTGGACTCATATCCGACGCATATTCAATTAGGTAGGCTACAAACGAATATTTTAAAAATTTTCAAAATGATAATATGTATGCATAACTTATATCATATTTCATATCAATTCAGTATAAATTTTGAAATCTATGTATATGCCTAAACACACTTGAAACATGCATTGTCATCCAGTTCTTAGCTATCCTGAAAATTTCAGAGCTCTAGGTAGTCGGGAAATAGGTTTAAATTCGATTACAAAATTCCACGGAATGACAAAGAACACGGGGAAAATATAAAAACTTTCTAAAAAATAAAGACAAAACTTAAAGAACTGGACTACATTACAAAAAAATGTGGAAAAATCATGAAATTTGAATAAATAATAAAGTAAATAAATAATTGGAAAATACCTATAAAATTGATTTTGGAAATAAGTTCTTAGGTATATATTTCTAAGGAATTATAGTGTTAAATCTATTTTGTATTTGTTTTATTTGTAATGGCAAGAAAGTTCTCAGTTAGAACAAGAAAATAAAAACAGATTTCATAAAGAACATATTATCCGAAATATTTCAACAAAACATATTTAAACGGAAAACACATCATTATATCTTTCTTGTTTCCGTGTGGCTTAAAATGCTTTTATAACAAAACATGGTACTTTTATTATATATTATTTTGTTATTTAAATTAGAGCATTGTCATAACAATTTATGATTATTCAGATTTCTGATAATATGTGTAATAAGATTCTTTGCATGATAAAAGAATAGAAAATGTGCAGATGCTAATATTCCTCCTTCTACTCAAACAGTTGAACAAGTTTTTGTTTTTGATATCTACTATCCGCTTACGGGCTACATATCATAAACCGCGAGAGCAGCCGGGAGTCTGGCCACTCCTGACAACTTTATTTATTAATCCTACTCGACAAACGTATCACGTAACCTACTGTTGCGCTTTTAGAAAGTGCAGAGCTCGATATGTTTTAAGGATTTAATTAAAATTAAAAGACAACAACAATTAAAATATGAAGCAATTAATTTTAAATTGTTTCGTGGTAGCTCTTCTTCTTATAGAAATCGGAGAGACGCGTGACTACGGTTTCTTTGGGTGTCCTTCAAAATGTACGTGTTATAAAAAAGCTGTGAAGTGTATTAAGGGTGGTTTGAGGCAAGTTCCGGTAACAAATCCCATCAGCGTCTTTCTGTAAGTATCTATATACTTATAAACTGCTGAAAATGTATTTGCTGAAGATGTGAGGTGTAGTCGTGTAGTTAAACTTTTAATGTGTGATCAAAAATTATTTTAATTAATTGAAGTACCTCTAATATAATAAAGGACCAAAATCATTAAATCGTAATCGAAATATACAATTATTATAATAATCTATGTTTACATATCGCATTAGTATAAAATTGCTACAAATTACTTTATAATTTTTCATAGTTTATTAATGTTTTCGATTTTCTTACCCTTACTTTTTGCGTTTTCAGAATTTACCTATATTTTTAACATCTTTAGAGAGAGCATTTTCATTGTTTTTAGTTTTCTCAGATTTTCATCATTATAATGTTTGATATGTTGATAATTTAACAGTTTCATTAGAATATGTTTATTGTTTTAAATTCTTGGAGTTTTAAGTTTATTTGCCATTTTTTATATTTGTCTACTGATTTCTCTATATTCGACACATTTAAGGCCTTTTTTAGGGTTCCGTAACCAAATGGCAAAAAACGGAACCCTTATAGATTCGTCATGTCTGTCTGTCTGTCTGTCCGTCCGTATGTCACAGCCACTTTTTTCCTCTAACTAAACTTTACTGTTGAAACTTGGTAAGTAGATGTATTCTGTAAAATTTACCTTAGGATTTTACACAATAATACAAAACAAGAAAAAAATTGTGGGTTCCCCATACTTATAACTGATACTCAACAAAATTTTTTTTATAAAACTCATACGTGTCTTCAAACATGATATTTGAGTTTCTAATATTATTTTTTTTTCTAAAGTGAATAGTTTGCGCGAGAGATCCTTCCAAAGTAGTAAAATGTATATTCTATTCTGTAACTTCTAGAAAAATTTAATTGTAAAATTAAAAAAAATATGTGATCATGTAAACTTCCACCAAAAATTGGTTTTACCGAGATCTAATTAGTAGTTTTTTTTTAAACATCGATCAACGTTACAACGAACTACAAGAACTTTTATATTGTTTCTTAATGCTACGGAACCCTTCATGGGCTAGAAATGATTTCATAATGTTTTGTCAATTTTTCTGTTTCAAAAAGAAAGTAAAATCTTGGTACTTTTGTTTTACTTCATTTCTAACTTCCACCCGAAAATCAGTTCTCGTTATGTGACATCATGTGGACCTAAACAGATGGCAAATAATTTTAAATAAATTAACTGATATTAAACTGATATATTACCTACTGATGGTTTATTTAAAAAAAAAAAACGTTTTTAAGTAGACGGGTTGACGACTTTTAATATAATTGTGAAAATGGTTAAAGAGTCTTTGAAGTCACCCCTTACCTGGGCCCACCGGCCCTAACAGCATGTGGTTGTACGCACTCACGATTTTACAATCTACAATCTATTGTTTAAATTTAACAAATACATATTATATGTTATTAATTTTTTATGAATAAAAAAATAAATACCAAAAACGTAAAGATAATTTTTTTCTGATTTCAACCATATATAATACTTACGCAAAATTTTGAAGTTTATAGATATGACAGCAAAATATTCTAAATTACACTGAGAGAAAAAAAAAACAATACTCAATATAACATAAAATACCTCTAGGGCATGTATCTAACAGGACTTTTGAAGTTTACAGATAAGACACCAAAATATTTTTCATAAAACTAAGACAGGAACAACACTCAATATAATAATTTTATATTATACTAGCTGACCCGGCGGACTTCGTACCGCAAATTATTTATGTCATTCTTCAATTTTTCGTTTTTTTAATTTATTTTGCTTTATCGTTTTCATCATATTTTCTCGTTAGTTATCAGGTTTTTACTATTTTTTTTCCGTTATATTTTGTAGTTTATCGATAAAATATATTAGACAATACTTAATTTAGTAAGAATTTCTCGTTTAAATATAAGTGATATTAACTGCGCCACCTTCCGGTGGCGTCACAATACTTAAGTAAGGATTGCTCGTTTAAATATATGTGATATTAACTGCGCCACCTTACGGTGGCGTGATATAAAGTAATCAAATAAGTATTAGTGGTTGCTCGTATAATGAAAGCGCCATCTGATAGTAACTTTCAATAATACGAATATCATACTCATCTTACCCTTGTCTATGTCTTACCCATTAAAAATACATCATCATACTGATTTTCATGACAATCGGTTGAATGGGGCCGAAGTCGATAGTTTACAGCGCCGCCTGGCAGCGAGTTACATCAATGGGCATAGCATATAAAGCTTCTCCGTGAAAAAATACATGTACATACCAATTTTCATAATGATCGGTCAAATAGTTTCTGAGTCTATCGATTTCATACATACAAACATCCTTTTTTATATATATAGATAAATAAGGATTGCTCGTTTACATATATGTGATATTAACTGCGCCACCTTACGGTGGCGTGATATAAAGTAATCAAATAAGTAGTGGTTGCTCGTTTAATGGAAGCGCCATCTGGTGGTAACATCCATTAATACGAATATCATATTCATATTAACCATTAAAAATACAGCATCCTACTGATTTTCATGACAATCGGTTGAACAGGGCAGAAGTTGTTACTCTGCAGCGCCACCTGGTGGCGAGTGGCATCAATGTGCATATCATACAAACCTTCCCCGTGAAAAAATATATATACATACCAATTTTCATGACAATCGGTTGAACAGGACAGAAGTTGCTACTCTGCAGCGCCACCTGGTGGCGAGTGGCATCAATGAGCATAGCATATTCGTTTTCTCCGTGAAAAAATACATATACATACCAATTTTCATGACAATCGGTTGAACGGGACAGAAGTTGCTACTCTGCAGCGCCACCTGGTGGCGAGTGGCATCAATGGGCATAGCATATTCGTTTTCTCCGTGAAAAAATACATATACATACCAATTTTCATGACAATCGGTTGAACGGGACAGAAGTTGCTTCTTTGCAGCGCCACCTGGTGGCGAGTGGCATCAATGAGCATATCATATAAACCTTCTCCGTGGAAAAATACATATATATATACCAATTTTGATAATAATCGGTCCAGTAGTTTTCGAGTCCATAAATTTCTTACATAAAAACAGATCCTTTTTTATATATGTATATAGATTGAGCTTTGTTCCTCTAGCGCCTGTATCTACCAGGACTTGTCAATAAATATTAATACTATTAATAGTAATAAATATACTACCCATCACCATCATAAAGATTATAATGATGTATAACGTGTGTAAAACAAGACACAAATAATTGTCAATGAATACTGCTTAACACTTTATATATTTTCTGTTATTACCGAACAATACAAATTGAAATTGATATTAAAAAAAAACATGAGGATGTTTTGTAATGCAATGGCATTATCATGAGGGTAAATCTCTTTAAATCCGATTTGTTATTAGCATTGTTAAAGTTTGTTTATTTTCAAAACCTTATTATGAGATTATCCCTTGCTGTCTTGGATTTAAATTGAATAATTATTGTGCATTTTTGTAGTATTAAATTAAGGTTCTTTTGTATGTATGTATGTATGTATACATACAAGGTTCTTTTACATATTTATTATTTTCAAAACCTCATTAGGAGATTACCCCTTGCTGTCTTGGATTTATTTAATATTTATTAGGTATTATTGTAGTATTAAGGTTCTTTTACATATTTATTATTTTTTAATTTATTTATATTAAGTATTAGATTCAGGTGCTAGAGGTATTTTATGTTATATTGAGTGTAGTTTTTTTCTCAGTGTGATTTAGAATATTTTGGTGTCATACCTATCTGTAAACTTCAAAATTTTGCGTAAGTATTATATATGGTTAAAATTAGATTTTATTTATAAAAAATTAAACACATATATTTGTTAGTTTTAAACAATAGATTGTAAAATCGTGAGTGCATGCAACCACATATTGTTAGGGTCCAAGAAAAGGTCTTTTTTATTGGTCTTTTATTGGTCTCCCGCTGGGCCCTGGTAAGGGGTGACTTCAAAGACTCTTTTACCGTGAAAATTACTCTAAAGAACGGTTTTAAATCATATACTCTAGTCAACATCTTCAAAAACGTGAAAAATTAAAATAAAGGTCCTAAAAATATGAGCGATAGCTCATTGGATTCGGAATCACCTCTAGAAAAATGTTTTTGAAGGAAAAGTGTGCAGGCAAAAAATTGCAATTGTTATTAACAAAATAAGATGAAAAAAAACAGATGTTTATGTTTTTGTTAATAACTCGAAAAATATTAATATTTAAGCAATTTTGAAAAAAGCTCGTTAAAGAGGAGGAAATTTCCGAAAAAAAAGTCCGTCCTCCCGGAACTCTATCTCCATTATTTATAATTTTAATTTGACGTTGAAAATGGGGCTTTGAGCGGCTTTTACGGCAAGCGCGCGCTACCGCTAAACGGTGTTTATCAGATAAAATATTTTTTTTATGACATAAAATGTTATTTTAAAAATTTGAAAAAATTCCAGTATTTTCCTAACACTTAAAAGAATCTAAATCAGTTGGAAAAAACATTTTATCACTGTTTTTCAAAAAGTTATTCAATTGTTAACTAACAAATTTTTTCCTAATCTCTGTTGACATAAACAATGGGATAAAAGGTATAAATAATTGGCCCAAAAATTTGAAACTTCGTAGAGCCCTTTTCATATGTATACTTTACAAGATCCTGCGATAAATCTTTATAAAAGTTTATTAATTTGTTAATAATACTTTCTAATATCATACGTCACGTTAACTGTAGCGCCAAATAACTTGCCAATTAAAAAAATGATATATCTTTTAAACTATTGGAGATATGATAAAGGATATTCAGGAGTTTTTTATAGAAAATAAATTTCTCTTTCAAATAATTCTAAAACCAAATTCGTATTTATTGTTTATTAGATACTACATGCATCTATTTGGAAAAATTCTGTATTTTGTTTTACTTTTTCGCAATATTTTGCAATACTTATGAAAAATCATAATTGACAAATTAATAAACTTTTATAAACATTTATCACAGAATCTTGTAAAGTATACATATGAAAAGGGCTCCACAAAGTTTCAAATTTTTAGGCCAATTATTTATACCTTTTATCTCATTGTTTATGTCAGCAGATATTAGGAAAAAATTTGTTAGTTAACAATTGAATAACTTTTTGAAAAACAGTGATAAAATGTTTTTTCCAATTCTTTTAGATTCTTTTAAGTGTTAGGAAAATCCTGGAATTTTTTCAAATTTTTAAAATAACATTTTATGTCATAAAAAAAATATTTTATCTGATAAACACCGTTTAGCGGTAGCGCGCGTATGCCGTAAAAGCCGCTCAAAGCCCCATTTTCAACGTCAAATTAAAATAATAAATAATGGAGATAGAGTTCCGGTAGGACGGACTTTTTTTTCGGAAATTTCCTCCTCTTTAACGAGCTTTTTTCAAAATTGCTTAAATATAATTATTTTTCGAGTTATTAACAAAAACATAAACATCTGTTTTTTTTCATCTTATTTTGTTAATAACAATTGCAATTTTTTGCCTGCACACTTTTCCTTCAAAAACATTTTTCTACAGCTGATTCCGAATCCAATGAGCTATCGCATATATTTTTAGGACCTTTATTTTAATTTTTCACGTTTTTAAAGATGTTGACTAGAGTAATAACGCGTAAGGTAAAACGTTTTTCGGGGAGAAAAACAGTGTAGAAACATTTTCACTTCAATAATAGGTACCAAGTCTAAAGGCAATGAAATAGTTTAAATCAAATAGATGAGAAATTGATTTCTATGCAGCCTAAAAATAAATCAAAGAAAATTATGAATTTAAATTTTAACCCCCACACTTTCTAGCAAATAATATTGTTAGTCAACTTGAATTAACTATTTGGGATAATTATAAACATTCGCAATGTCTTGACTTAACAATTGCTGTTATTATAATACAATGCATATACGATTCCCCTTATTCTTGAAACTAAATGCACGGTACTGGTACTGATATTATTATTTCGTCATACTTAAGTTAACACTTCTACTAAAAGTGTGGTATATCTTAGCGATTTCCCAGAAAATGTTTAATCCATACGTAAGCAATTTTCTTTTATTTATGTTTTTGTCATAAATATAAGTAACTTTTACAAAACTCATTCGACAACTGACTAAAAATAACAATTATTTAGTTGCAAGGTAGAAATTTGCTGTAGGTGCACATATAATTTGTGCGGCTAGGCTAAAATTGTGTTTTATTTATGATTTCTATTAGCTAATATTAGCAAAAATTTTCCATGTTGAATTGATTTGTCGTTCAATTCTAATCAAGAGAATAATTAAATTAGTGTATGAAACACTATTTACCTGATTAGCTCGGAGACTGCGCGCAGGGAGGGTAAGCGTTTCGGGATATGATTTGTAAGTAAGCGCTATAATATAACACTAAAAGTGGTTACTTTTTGCAATACGTTGATGCGCGGATTTATCAGACGCGCGGTATTATCTAACTCTCCCCTACATGTTTCTTGTAACATATCTAAAATTTGCAAATTTTGAAAATGATTATGAATATTTTTTCTTCTCAAAATCATTCATTGATTGTTAAAATCATTATTTTTTACCTGAGCCGTTTTTTGGATGACCGCCGTGTAACATACCAAGAGATAGAGGTACCTTTGGGCATTTCCTTGACCTCCATCCAAAAAAACCTACATGAGAAGTGAGTGCTACCCAGTTGGTTTCCCATTGGATCCCTTATTTGCTCACAGAAGACCAAAAAGCGGATCGCTTCAAATGGTGTCCAAAAACAATTGAACGGTTAAAGAAAGCTCAAAAAACGTTTATAGTATTGTTAGTGGCGATGAATATTCGATTTACTTTTACGAACCGGAAAGTAAACGCCAATCCGCTGTGGGTAAATCGCGATGAGGAAAACCTAATAAATGTGATTCATTGTCGAAATGTGTCAAAGAAAATGGTAGCAACTTTTGTGTCAAAATCTGGTCATGTGGCAACAATTGCTTTGGAAAATCGAAGAACGGTTTTAGTCCCTATTAGTATATAAACGTTTGTTTACCAGCAGTTATTGCGATACTCCGACAAAGCAACACACAATGGCGAAGCATCTTACATCTGTACTATGCAAGTGCATATATTGCCCAAAAGACAATAGAGTTTTTGGAGCTTCAAAACATTGTCAGACTGTCCCGACCTATGTTCCAACGACTTCTTCACGTTCCCAAAAATCAAAAATTCAATGCGTGGGCAGCGATTTCAGTCACCAGAAGAAGCCATCGATGCTTTTAAAACAACAATTTTGCAGGTATCAGCTGAAGACCGGAATTACCACTTGGTTTGAACGTATGCAAAAGTCTATCGGTCTTAATGGGACATATTTTGAAAAGTAATAAAGTACTTTAAGTCTAAATGTTTTTGTCTTTATGGCTATATGCAAAACTAAAAGGACAACCCTCGTATACATCCAAATTTGAACTTAATCGGCCCAGAAATAAACTAATATTATAAAGAAAAAACATTTTTTTGTATGAATGTTTGTAAGGTTTTCACACAAAAAATAGTCGACCAGTTTCAAAAATTCTTTCACCTTTAGGAAGCTGCACCTTCACTGAGTGGCATAGAAAATATTACATTTTGAAAAAATAGAGAACCCTAATAAAAATGCAATAATGTAACCCAAGAAGTGAAAAAATTGATCATTAAAAATCTGTCATCGCATGCGCTGCGAAAACTATTGATGTTCGAACAAAAAACTGTTCTACAGTATTATAGAACTTAAGCAGGATTTACATTACGAAATTAGTGGTTTGAAATTAGTTTGATAAAACTAATTTAACCAGTAATTTCACGTGTAAACATTCAGTTTTACTATGCATGCATTACTTTTGTGACATTGGAGCTATGCGCATATTTTTTGTGAAACTGAAACAAATGTCATGCAACTTATTTCATGATGCAAATGCGACGCGAAACTAGTGTCGCGGCAGCGCCTGTGCAGAGTGGACTGTGTTGCACCCAGATGCTTTTTTTGAACATATCCTCGAATCCACCAACGTCTTTTCTTCCAAGATAACCTTTTTTATACTTTATATTTTATCATTTCTAAAATGACATTTTGCATCCTAAAATGTAGCTCTGATTTTGACAGGGCCATTATCTACGCAATACTGATGATTTCATGACACTATAATTTTCAACGAAAGAAGTTTCACATGTGCTACAATTAATTTCACGAAACTAGTTTTATCATGCATGACACTTGTTTCGTAATGTAAATCCCGCTTTTTTTCAATATCTACAAAAAAGTCCGCGATACTATATGTAGTTAGGCTACTACAATTAATTTTTTATATTTTTAAAGTTGATAAAAGTACCAACAATAATCAAACCATATTATGCATACCTCTGTATTAATCGTTATTCTATTAAATGATTTTTTCCTAAAGACCGTTTCTAATCTACATGTAAAATACTTTTTAAATTATTAAAATCGGACATTTAATTCAAAAGCTATAACCAATTTAAAAATGTCAATCTGAAGAAAATAAGGCTTAGGGGCGTCCATAAAATACGTGAGATGTTTAAGGGGGGGAGGGGTCGAGTCAAATGTCATCTAATCTTACGTTGGAGAGAAGAGGATCTCCCCAAATATCACGCAATTTTTTTACTGATTGAAACAAAAAAAATTATACTGTTTTGGTTCATTATCCAGATTGTACATGCTTAAGATTAAATCTTGAGCGTAATCGTAATACGAGTAAGATTATTCACTAATTCGTTCAAAAGATAATAATTTCATTCATATTTCGACATGTTGGTTCCAATAATCTCCCTTGAGACCGCTCATGATTCTCCATGGACTGAATTAAAGTAGATAGTCTTTTTTTTAATCGCAGTAGTTACGATTTAAGTATTCTATTGTTTAATCTTTATTACACTTATAGCTCTCAGCAATATTGTTTTTACTAGTTCTAAGTAGTCGTAAATAAAAGCACGAAGCAAATATTTTTTTACGATAAAAATCCAACGCGTTTACATAAGAAACTCACGTGAGATTGGGGGATGGGGGAGCAGGTTGAATAAAAACTCACGATATCTCACTATGGGGAAGGGAAGTACAGAAAATTTAAAAAAACACCTCACGTAATTTAGTAGACTTTGCACTACCACGAGATTGGTATCTACGCGTGTGAAACTGCGGGACATTGCTAGTGAAAAATATAAAAAGAGTGTGAAATAAATATTTTTATTTTATACCCCCAACCCAAATACACCATATTAACATTTCAAAAAAACATTTTTTTAAGAAAAGTTAGTGCATTCACTTCTTTTGTGTTATCTTGTTTCACTGGTTTTGTTTCTATTCGGCTTGTTGTATAAACAAAACTATTCAGTAAGCATGTTTATATTTTACAACTTCATTTCTTGGACGGGTTAACTTGTAAATGAACCATTCAATTCATGTTAGTATCTTTCCGGAAATCTCATTTCAAGACCATTAAAATTAATGAGATTTTTTTGTACAACCTCCATTGAAAGCGGCAAAAGAGTTCGGAGTATAAATATTAGGTAGGTACCTAGTTTTTTTGATTTAGAGACATTTTTCACAATACATTAAAATCTATGAAAAAATTTAAAATTAAAGTTTTTATAACATTTTTTTAATTTCATTGAACATAATTAGTTATTCAAAAATTGATTGTATTTTTAAAAAATGTTTATATTTTCTAAACTACATAAAGTTTTCAAGTCAAATATTAAGTAATTTGCCAGAAATAAACTAATAAATATATTCTGAATTACAATTTATTTTGATCATCAAGTTCGAGTTTTGATTATTCCAAAACAAAAATGTGGGAACTTTGAATATTTTATTAAACTGGTTTTATGCGTAATGTTTACCTGCCAATATATTTTAGCGATTTTTACATTTATTTGTTTTTTGTGAGTCATACAATTTGTATCTATAAATATCTCTGTTATTTAATAAAGTTTCTTCATAATCCTTTTAGTAATAATTATTGTTACTCACTATTCTGTGGTTACAAGAATAATATTTGTGTTACTAAGAGTTATTTTTAATAAATTGTCAGACTTTATCAAATGATTAAATGACAATATATTTGAGCTTTAACCTTACGCATATGAAGAACTATACACTATACCAGATAGATTTAGTTCAAGTTTAATTCTATTCTTGTTTTAACTAACGATAAAATTGATTTCGTACGCTTGGTCCAGAACAAAGCAAGTAAAAAGTACAAAGTTGTATATATCTCAAATGATGATTTAGTTTTATCTATACAACCGTTGCTAACAAAGTTACTACATTAGGCAATGAAATGTTACGGTATTCAAAAGGTCTATGTTTTTATTAAAATGGATATTTTTTATGGAATTGAGTTATATAAAAACTGTAACAGTACATTTTTCTATAATAGTAGGTCTCGGTTCTTTTGAGAGTAACCGGATAATTCCCCACACGACAATTTCCCAGAAGAAAATTGCACACAGCATAATCCCCACAGTCGTAAACGCCCACACGCAAAATACCCACACCAGAAAATGCCCGCATGGAAAAATGCCTACATGGAAAAATACACACATAGAAAAATGCAGACAGAAAATTAGGCATGTCGGTGCAAGAATATGAAAATTTTTGACGATAAATTAAGATATTTAAGAAGGTTGGCCAATTTACAATAATGGCCAACACTTTAAACTCTTAATAATAACTAACAATAACATAACTGTTTTAATTGTTTAATAAATTTAATGTTTTTATGAATATTTTTTAAATTTTACAATTTTTTGAAAAAAAAAACTTTATAAAGCATTCTTAAGCTGAAATTATGTAACATTAGTTACCCAACAAATGTAACAATGAAATTCCTCTTTTTACAGATAAGTCATTCGTACATTTTTTTATAACACCTTAATTCAATTAGGAGAATGAATAACTTTGAGGACAACTTGTTTTAAACAAGTATTTTTTTTATAAATACTGGCACCTAAATACTATCAACAATTAAAGTTTGTAAGAAAAATGTATAATAATATTTACGTTAAAAGAATATGCCCAGTGTTCGGTGTGCAGTTTTCCGTGTGGGGTTATTTCAGTGCGAATTATCACGGAATCCTTTTGAGAAGTTTAAATAAATCCATTTTTTCTGCGACGAGAAAAAAGTTTGACATTTTATCTCTGTTAACGGGTCACAAAACGTCACTTTTTATGAAATTATTACTTTTTTACTATGGGAAAAAAGTGAGTAAATTACAGAATCAAATTGACAGATAGTTGATTGATAACGCAGTTCTAATTGTCACTATAAGGACAAAAGCCTACTAGTTTTAAAATTCAAATTTTGCATCAGTAATTTTCTGATTTTATTTAAAATATTAAATCGTCGTCACAGAAAAAAATAGTGTATTATACACGGGAAAAATATTAGATTTTAGCTCTCGGTTTTTTGTCTCCCTCCGCTTCGCGTCGGGAGACAACACAACCACAAAATCTAATACTTTTTTCCCTTGTATAATAAATAACTATTTCTAGAATGATTTAGTTTCATATTATTTTCCAAAATTTCAAATGGAAAAAAAATAATCAGTTAGTGCCAATGTACCTATATCCTAAATAAGAAAATAGATTTTTCTGTCATCCTGTTGGCTTTCTAATAAACCCCTTAATTATTCTCTGTGTTTTATTTTCACACAATAAATATTAAATATATATGAAAAACAATTCAGGAAATATGGAAAAATGTAATTTCATAAAAACTTAGGCACTTGTATATGTACCACCTAAAGTAATAAAGTAAAGCCCCTAATCACGTTTTACTCTTTAGTTTATATTACCTATACATATTCAATAATTCCTTGAAACACATGATTTTAACAAGTGCTACGGTATTCTTCATTTATAAATTCATTTCAATAGATTATAAAATGCATTACTTGTAACTAAGTTGTAAATGGAACATTTAGTAGAAGAATAGTAAATAATTTAACTAAAAGCTTTATATACTGAATTACCTACTACATTCATTGGTAGTTCTGCTGGTAGAACAACGCCTTGAATGAGGGAAGTTCGGGGTTCAACTCGTTACATCAAATCCTGATTCAGGTATATTCAAGCGAAGCTTTTTATGAGGTCTTCGGCTACTAGAGAAAAGCAACTTGGCTAGAGCAATGAATCGAGAAAAAGTGTCCGCGTGCGCGTACTTTATTACCTATCCAGTCGCTCGCTCTCGTGTCATAGCGGTAGACTGTGTACCAGTACGTTTCTAATTAAATTGAATCAGATATGTCTGTATCATGTTTTAGTTATCACAAATCTATATAGTGTATAACAAAATATTTTCAAATTTATAATCTACATTAATATTTTATACTAATTGTTATATTTTACAAAACCCAACCCTCCTTCAGCGCCGTCGCGGTGCAAGCGGATCAGACTTAATACTACTTTTATTATCTTCTTTCCTTTTATTTTACACAAATACAAGAGCTTTCCTCACGGAGTGATGAATAATAGAATACGCACTCGTGATGGGATCACGCGTCTTACGTAATGTACTATTGGGTGACAAAATGAAAAAAAAAATGGCCCTTGGTAAGCCAGGCGGATCAGTAGATTTATATTAATTAATTATATTAAAAGTATACGTTTTAGACAAAAATGTTTTAGATAAAAGTTGTAGGTCTCTTTAAGACAAACAAAAAAGTCCATTAACATTTTTTTGTACAGGGTGAAGTAAAAAAGTTACGAATTTTTTTCCATTTTGATTTGATGTCACGCCCAAACGGCCTTACCGATTTGACCCATTAACGAACTCGACCGAGATTTTGGGACGATTGATTTTTGTACCAAATTTTATTTCGATCCGTTAAGAAATGCGACCGCTATCGTGTCCACAGATTTCGTTATATCGGAACTATACATCCTACTAATATTATATAGGCGAAAGTTTGTTTGGATGGATGTATGGATGTTTGTTCCTCTTTCACGCAAAAACTACTAAACGGATTTTAATGAAACTTTACAGTAATGTAGCTTATAGATCAGAATAACATATAGGCTATAATTTATAAAGATATTGTGTGAATTGTCCAAAATATAACGATAAATGTCATTTAAGTCTGAAAAAATTCTGCAATCTGCGAGCTACTCAGGCGTGTGCTGCAAAAACAGTTAGTGCTACATGTATATAATGTATGGTGAAAATATTTATCTTAAATAGTCCTACAAAAAATTCTGCGACACCATATATATCTATCTTTTATGAGTAAGCCATTATTGTCAAAATAGTGAACCATAAATACAATAAAAATTGATAATTTATTTCTAATGCACATTTGGTAGTAATAAATGGATCCTTATCAAAATGAATACTTTTATCGCTTTTGGTATTTAAAGGAGATAAATTTTGTCCTTCACAATACATCATTTGAGTAGCTACCTATAGGCCTATGATTAGGGGTTTGCAGTGCTTAATTACTGTATTTTTGACAATATTGTTACGTTATTACAGTGCGAATGTAACATCTCAATATTGTCAGACTGTTATATTTTTCAAATACGACCCAAAAATTATGTATGTTATAATTTTAATGTCATAATGTTAGTTCTTTTCACGCTAATATAAGCTACTCGAAATACTAATACTGCGCACACGAAGTCGCGGGCACCAGTTATTGATACATAAAGACCTTGCTTTTATTCGAATTACACGCAGACGAAGTCGCGGGCAAAAGCTAGTACATATATATATACATATATATTATAACATATATGAAAATGTAAATAAATATTATTAATTGTTTATAATTTTGTGTTGTTTATCTGATTATATGTTATATTTAAAATGATGTAAATTTAAAATAATTATATTTAACTTTAAAATTTGATGTGAATTGAATTATTGTTTATAAATTTTTTTATCAACGACTCTATCTCAGGGCAGAATTCAATGTTTTATTTTATTAATTTGATATTGTCTTGAAATTATATGCATAATAACTATTATGTACCAAATGATACCTATGGATGTTTAAATTAAAAAGAAGAAGATCTGTAACCTATCTTCTCGTCAATGTGAGATTCTATGATTACTAATTATGTGAGTAAAATGATATGAAAAGATTAATAAATGGTGGTATTATACATATCAAAAAATTCTTAAAACTAATAAAATATGTGAATAGAGTAAAAGTGAAAATGAGGAAATTAATTGTTCATCCAATTATATATATAAAACACAAGAAAGTTCTTTATTAAGTTGAATAGTGCAATATTAATACCGTGACTCCAGGATCTATGAATTCTCTCAGCTAGTCTGCTACAGGATTATCAAAAGAAACCATAAACTCGTTCAAGAAAAAGGTCTTCTAACTGCTTAATGAACTCTGCAACGCTGGTATGTACTTATTCCTTCTTTCTATTTAACACGTACTTGGAAATTCAAGATTACATTCATAGCACCATTTGCTATCACGTTCTCATCTTCTGATTTCTTTTATTTATATAAAAATTAACTTTCTGCTTACCAATATACTTTAGTTTTCTTCTTACAGACGTTTATAATAATATTCAATTACTCAAGACTGATTTATATTGAAATTTTTTAATAAAAATCGTAAAAAATTACAAGAGCAAATTTAACACGTCTTTTCTCTTTCTGAACAAAAAACAAGAGAGCGTCGTTTAAAATCAACAACTTCTAAAACAAAAATAACAAAAAACAACTATCCTAACAATTCTTATTAGTATCTATCTGATGCCTACTTGATAATAACTTAATTTATGACATCCGTGCACTTGATTAATTTCTATTTACAATTTATCTTATACCTAGGATTCTTATACAAATTTATGTTTTTTATTTATTACTATTAATATTAAAACTTTTCATTTCATTCTTTTAATAAATTTTTTCATTTAAAATTTAAACCATAATAATAACTTTTAAATACTCATATGCATTAGTTAATACAGCATATAATTCTACATTTAATTTATATTTGAACTTATTCTTTGCATAAAAAAAAATATTATTTCTAGCATACTTTCTCAGACAAATTTCTTGTTTTATAGAAAGAAAATTACATGATTCCTTTTATTTATAATTATGAATATATTATGGTACTCCTTATATTTTATTTTTAAATTTATGTTTCCTTTTTTAGGAACGAAAAAAAAATTAAAACAACACTAAAACTAAGGAACTTGAAGAAAATTAATACTATTTATATACAACCTAAACTTTGTATTCTGCCCAGGATCAAGAATATTCCTTTTTTTTAATGAATTTATTAATAACTTAATTTGATCTGTTCTTTAATTTATAACATATAATAGAATAATATCACAAATCCCCCAATTAAAATTTTTACATCAAACATTTCATTGATGTTGGATTAAAAATTATAATTTTAATCTATTTTTTTTTTATAAATAAACACTCATTTAACAAAAAACTTTAGCCTCAATTCAAATTATTTGCACAGATTGTATAAACCTTTTTTCAATAAAACCATTCAATCTTAATTTAATATTTACATCTTAATACTATTATTTACAAAACTTTGCTATTAATATCATCTACCCCTCTTCTGGTGTAAACTTGTACACATCCTTAATATTAAAAACTCCCCTTAATCTCCCTGTATCCGGATATACTAACCGATAGCTGTTTTCAGCATTATGATTATCTACCACATATGGTCCCTCAAAAGGCATCAATAATTTTGCACATAAATTTTCCCTTTTATCCGCTACTTGTAAAGCTCTTATTATGACCAGTTCTCCCTTTTCAAATTTAGTTTTCTTTATCAATTTCTTTTCTTGTCTCTTGACATATCGTTCTGCGTTTCTTTTTAAATTCGTATTAACTTTATCTAATATTTCTTGGATTTCTTGTCTTCTATTCCATTCCCACTTTCTTTCTGGTACTCTACCTTTAAATAAAAACTCTGGACATTCTTTCGTCACTCCATGAGGTGTTTCATTCACATATCTTTGTACTTTATCCAAGTTATTTTCCCACTGATCGTGTTCTTGTATACATAAAATTCTCAAATATTTAATTACTTCTTTGATATATCTTTCAGCTGGATTTGACGATGGATTTCTAATGCTAATAAAATTTACTTGTATATTATAATGTTGACATGCAGATAAAAATTTATAATTCTCAAAATATGTGGCATGATCTAAAATTAATTTCTCTGGTTTTCCATGAATTTGTATATAATTTTTAATGCATTTTAATATTGTATTGGTATTTGTTCTTTTACAAGGATACATCTGTACATATTTTGTAAATATGTCTACCATGACCAATATGTGTTTACATCCCTGAATACTCTCCACTAAATTACTTATAAAATCTATTGCTAAAATTTGTAATGGTTTTTGTGTCACTATTGATTTATTTATATTGCTATTATGATAATTTTTTTCTTTGGCTAATTGACATATTGTACAAGCTTTGCATATTTCTTTGGCTCTAGTTAAATCCTTTTTCGCATAATAATTTTCCCTAAATAGCATCCATAATTTTCTTACTCCGATATGACCATATTCGTGATGAAGATTATATAGAATTTCCTTTGCATAATTAGTTGTAATAACATACGTATCCCAATTTTCTAGTTTTTTATAAATAATATTGTCTTCTGTAAAAGTTCTTCTCTTTTCCACCTCTGTCAAATAATTCTGATCTTGTATAACCCTTTCCAAAGTAAATAATCCCTCTTTATCCAATAATTTATTTATACCTATTTTGAATTTTTTATAGTCCCCTTGTTCTTCACTTTCCCTACTTAATGCATCTGCTATGATGTTACTCTTTCCTGGAATATATTTAATCTCAAAGTCGTATTCTTGCAACAATAATAACCATCTGTGTACCCTATTATTTGCATACCTATTTTTCATCATCGCCGTTAAAGCATTATGATCACTCTCCACTATAAACTTTGCTCCTAATAAATAAAACCTTAATTTGGTTATACAAAATACCACACTGGCCATCTCCAATTCCGTAACCGTGTACTTCTTCTCACAATTCTTTGTTACTCTTGATACAAAACTAATAGGTACTTCTCCTCCTTCCTGAACTTGTATTAACACTCCTGCTAATCTTTCTATCGATGCATCTGTCCTAAGTATAAATACTTTATCGTATTGTGGGTGATACACTTTTAAATTATTGGTAAAGACAAATTTTAATTCTTGAAAAGCTTTTTCTCTCTCGGGTGTCCATTTCCATTTAACATCTTTTTTCAGTAGCTCTAGTAAAGGAACTTCTTTATTTGACAAATCTGGTATTAATCTTTTATAATAATTTATAATTCCAAGGAATCCTCTTAACGTCTTCAAATTTTTAGGTGTTTGATAATTCATAATAGCTTGTACTCTTTCAGGATCCATACTTACCCCTGTCGTATTCAAAACATATCCTAAATATTTAACTTCTTTTTGATAAAATTTACACTTTTCCACATTTAATTTGAGTCCAGCTCTTTCCAATTCTTTTAATGTAATTTCTAAATGTTTTTTATGTACAATTTCATTTTCCGAATAAATTAAAATATCATCAATGTAGTGTAAAATGAATGATTCATATTTATTTAAAATTGTATGTAAAGTTCTAACTAAAGCTGCACATGAACTTTGCAATCCATATGGCACCACACAAAATTGATATACAATACCATCTACCATGAAAGCTGTATATGGTCTACTATTTTCTTCTAAAGGAATTAACCAGAAACTGTGTTTAAGATCTAATTTAGAATAAATTTTTGCATTTGTAATTCTTCCAAAAATTCCTTCCACATTCATAGGACTTTCATATTGTTTGACTGTATAGGCATTTATGTTTCTTGCATCAAGACATATTCTAATCTCTCCTGACTTCTTTCTTACACAAGTAATTGCATTTATGTATGGAGAATCCGATCTTTCTATTATTCCATCCTTCAACATTTTATTTAATTCTTCATATACTTCATCTTTTATTTTATACGGTATCGGATAAGTTTTTATTTTAAAATTCTTAATATCTTTATTCATCTCCAACTTGTGCGTGTAATTTGTAGCTATACATATATCTTCATTAAACAATTTATAATATTTCTTACATAATATTTCTACTTCCGTCCTATACAATCCACAATTTTCTTCTAATTTGTCAAACTCCATATTTTCTATGTTGTTGTACATAACATTCTTATTAATTTCCGAACTTTCATTTTTTTTTACTATAAATGGTATTATTTGTTGTTCCCATCTTAAACATTCATCCTCATAATCGATGATAACCTTATGATTATTTAATTCATCTGAACCCAATATAATGTCATAGTTCAAATTTTGTATTAATAACATTTGAAATTTATACATTTTAAACCCTATTAAAATTTCCCCCATAATCATATTACTTGTTTCATATAATTTCTTATTATTCGCTTCCACTAATGATAATTTATTTGTTTTTATCACCATAATATCATCTTGTTTGATTTGTGAAACCACCCTTTGACTAATTAAAGTAACCTCTGAACCAGTATCAATCATAATTTTACATTTAATATTTTGGAAAACCCCCTCTATAAAAATTAACCTTTTTAGTTCATTAATTTTAACCTCGTCATCATTCACAATAAATTCCCTAGGATGTTCATACTTAGAAGAGTAGATGATATTATGCACATGAGAGCGATTTATGCAAAATCCACGCTCTGTTCCTGGCCTTGACCAGTCACATCACTCTGATTAGCACTTACAACATTCACCTGTCTACTGTTTTCACCTCTATCTCTCCTTTCATTATCCCGATTTACTACATTTCTATTATCATAATTTCTATTACTATAATTATTATCTCTGTTCCACCTATCACCTGATCCTACATTCCTATCATAATTATTATTATTTGGAAATTCCCTATTTCTTCTATCAGAATTTCTATTCTCCCCATTTCTATTATATCTATAATCATTCCTATTTACATTTCCCCTAGTATCATTCCTATTAAAATTACTATATCCCCTATTAAAATCTCTGTTCCTATTATTGAATCGGTCATTGTCATTATTTCTATTTTCATCCCTATTTCTATCATTAAATCTATTACCCCCATTACTTCTATTTTCATATCGATTCCTTTCATTACCTCTTTCATTCCTATTATCCCTATTCTCACTCATCATACTTCTTTCCAGTCGCATCAAATAGTTGGATAAATTTTCCATAGTTTTGATATTGTGTAGAGCTATTGTTTCAGTCACATCATGATTGTACTGTCTTGCCACGTACAAAACTATTTCTTCTTCCCTCATTTTCGGTTCCAAATATTGAGCATTGTTGTATAGTTGCATGGCATAATTATTATAATTTCTTCCCCTACTATAATCGTATTTTCCAAAATATAGTTTTTCCCTGAATATCGCTTGTTGAATCTCCCCCCAAAAATATTTACAAAATTGTTCCTCAAAATCAAGGATTGACAGTATTTGATTTTCTTTATTACAGAACCATAATAAAGGATGTCCCGTTAGCATATTACGTATTAATAATTTTTGTTCAATAAAATCTGTTGTATATTTTATTTTGCTTTTTATTATGTTGATAAACACCTTAGGATGAATATTGTTAATGTTTCCGTCAAATTTGATTCCACTATTGTTGTAATTTGATATAATATTAGGCATAACTCCCCATGCATTTCCTCTAACATCCTTCTCCATAACTTCTTATGTATATCCTCCATTTCTTTATTCAAATTTAACCCTGTTAATTCTAAATTTTTACCACAAGTTTCTTTTTGATTCTGTATTTCTCCTTCTATCCTTTCAAATTCCTTACCTAAGTTAATTTTTAAATTGTCTACAACTTCTTCATTAATTTGCTCTTGCAACTTTATCTGTCCTATTTCTTTTTTTATTTCTTCTGTTTGTTTACTCACTTCTACTATTTTCTCTTCTACAATTTTAATTTCCCCCTTAATTTTAATCCCTGTCTCCTGGATTTCATTCCTTAATTTAATATTTTGCTGTTCCATATTCTTGTCACAGTCTATCTTCATAATTTTCATTTCTTCCTTGATCTTCAAATTATCTTCTTTAATACTACTAATTTCTCTTTTAAAAATCTTATTATCTTCTTTTAATTCATCTAATTTTTTATTAATATCTTCTTTTTGCTGATCCAATTTCTTGTCCATGTTTTCTTTTTGCTGATCTAATTTATAATTCATATCTTCTCTCATTTTTACATTATCTTCTTTTTGTTGATCAAACCTCTTGTCCATAGTCATCATGATCCTTTGTAACATGCTGAGCATGTCTAATTGACTTTCTTCCTTTGATTGTGTTTGTACCTCCTGTTCTACTTTTTCATCTCCACCACCAGTTACATCTGTCTCCATTTCAACCATAGTTTGATCATTCTCTCCCCCTATCTCCATTAAATTATCACCTTCTTCTGATTCTGCTCCTTCCTGTTGTCCAGTTTGGATCAATTCCTCCACTCGATAATCTCCTGCTCCCAATACTCTCTCTTCATGTACTTGTACCGCAACACTCTCTACCTCAATCTCTCCTCCATCACTATTCTCGCTATCCTCTCCTACTACTTTACCATCTCTCAATCTCATTTTTCTATCCATTCTTACAATTTAAAATACCCAGATAAATACAAGTAATGTGCAAATTTCTAAAGAAATACCTTTATACCAATAAATTTTTTATAAGCTATTACCTTTGTATTTAGCTTATAACTAATACGGAATCACAAAAAAAAATTTTCAAATGAAGTTTTCAAAAAAAAATATTTTAAATATTAATTATTTAAATAGGCTCTAGTTTGTATTATTTAGAGCCCCACGTTGGGCGCCAATTTTATAACATATATGAAAATGTAAATGTATATTATTAATTGTTTATAATTTTGTGTTGTTTATCTGATTATATGTTATATTTAAAATGATGTAAATTTAAAATAATTATATTTAACTTTAAAATTTGATGTGAATTGAATTATTGTTTATAAATTTTTTTATCAACGACTCTATCTCAGGGCAGAATTCAATGTTTTATTTTATTAATTTGATATTGTCTTGAAATTATATGCATAATAACTATTATGTACCAAATGATACCTATGGATGTTTAAATTAAAAAGAAGAAGATCTGTAACCTATCTTCTCGTCAATGTGAGATTCTATGATTACTAATTATGTGAGTAAAATGATATGAAAAGATTAATAAATGGTGGTATTATACATATCAAAAAATTCTTAAAACTAATAAAATATGTGAATAGAGTAAAAGTGAAAATGAGGAAATTAATTGTTCATCCAATTATATATATAAAACACAAGAAAGTTCTTTATTAAGTTGAATAGTGCAATATTAATACCGTGACTCCAGGATCTATGAATTCACCATAAACCATAAACTCGTTCAAGAAAAAGGTCTTCTAACTGCTTAATGAACTCTGCAACGCTGGTATGTACTTATTCCTTCTTTCTATTTAACACGTACTTGGAAATTCAAGATTACATTCATAGCACCATTTGCTATCACGTTCTCATCTTCTGATTTCTTTTATTTATATAAAAATTAACTTTCTGCTTACCAATATACTTTAGTTTTCTTCTTACAGACGTTTATAATAATATTCAATTACTCAAGACTGATTTATATTGAAATTTTTTAATAAAAATCGTAAAAAATTACAAGAGCAAATTTAACACGTCTTTTCTCTTTCTGAACAAAAAACAAGAGAGCGTCGTTTAAAATCAACAACTTCTAAAACAAAAATAACAAAAAACAACTATCCTAACAATTCTTATTAGTATCTATCTGATGCCTACTTGATAATAACTTAATTTATGACATCCGTGCACTTGATTAATTTCTATTTACAATTTATCTTATACCTAGGATTCTTATACAAATTTATGTTTTTTATTTATTACTATTAATATTAAAACTTTTCATTTCATTCTTTTAATAAATTTTTTCATTTAAAATTTAAACCATAATAATAACTTTTAAATACTCATATGCATTAGTTAATACAGCATATAATTCTACATTTAATTTATATTTGAACTTATTCTTTGCATAAAAAAAAATATTATTTCTAGCATACTTTCTCAGACAAATTTCTTGTTTTATAGAAAGAAAATTACATGATTCCTTTTATTTATAATTATGAATATATCATGGTACTCCTTATATTTTATTTTTAAATTTATGTTTCCTTTTTAAGGAACGAAGAAAAAATTAAAACAACACTAAAACTAAGGAACTTGAAGAAAATTAATACTATTTATATACAACCTAAACTTTGTATTCTGCCCAGGATCAAGAATATTCCTTTTTTTTAATGAATTTATTAATAACTTAATTTGATCTGTTCTTTAATTTATAACATATAATAGAATAATATCATAATATATATATATATATATATATATATATATATATATATATAAACTTTTGAACGGAAGGTGTTTTTGAGGTCAGGGGGACCTAAAACGAAAAACGGTAGTGAAATTTTCCCGAAGTCGTGACCTGCGAACCAGCTGAATAGTAGATATAAATCTACTAAAAACGAATTTTCCCAGGCGCGGTACCCAGCTAGATCGATTTTTTACATCCGTGTGTAGTGTGTGCACCTATATTTCAAATTTCAACGAAATCATTAGAGCCGTTTTCGAGAACCTATTGCAATACATGCAGACAGTTGCTTGTTTAATATTATAATATTGTATATATAGAGTATTTAGAAACACTAACAGTTGTGTAAAAATATTCATTGACCTATTTGGTACCCAAAGATGAACAGGAAATAATTTCTGTTTAATTGATCAACGATTTAAGTAACTCAATAGCATACTACAGGGTGTGTTCGATTATTAAGTTGTGATGATATGTTAGATAACTCGGCCATGAATTAAATACTTATGCACATGGTTTTAAATAAACACACACTCAAGATTAGTATAATATAGACATGGTGCAGTTGTTATTTTTAGATATAAAGTTAAAGTAGCATTAAACTACATCCACTAAAAAACTAGAACAGAGCCATTACATTTATTTAACAGAAACAAATACCGAACGGATATAAAAATATTATTTTATATAAAACCAAATAAAACTTATTCCAAAAACAACTACGGTATATACAACGTTTACATCAGATTAATATTAATAGAATTTTTAGAGTTATTCCGATTTTTTTAAGATTTTTTAGTTTATTAAACAAAGAAGATATAAATATCACTCTCTACAAAATTTAAATTTGATTAAATGACTGATGACAATTTCACTCCTATAATTTTTTTTTATTGGCATCACAAGTTACGGGACCAACAGATATTTGGGATTAAACTTTAGAGATTTTTCAAATAGTAAGTGCTCCTGTATGTAATCTGTTACCAATTTCCAATAAGAATATCTATTTATTGAAGGAATGTTCATTTTTTTGCAGAAAATGTGTTACAGATTTTAAAATATTTTTTATTTAGATCGTTTGTGATAGATATACACTCTTTCAACTCCGAAAACAGTGACCAAAAACAACCAAATTATGCATGCAGATGATTGCGAATGAGCATCCGGATGATTGCCGAGGCGGTAAACGCCGATAAAGAAACGGTTAGAAAAATTTTATACGAGGAATTACACATAACAAAAGTCTCTGCAAAGTTGGTGCCAAAAAACCTAACTCCTGACCAAAAGCTCACTTTTTAATACGATGTTGAAGCATAGCGGAAATCGATGCATTGGAAGATGCCTAAATCGCCTAGAATCAAAAAATAAGGATGTCCAAATCAAAATTCAAGGCAATGTTGATTGTTTCTTTCGACATTAGGCACAGATTAGGCACAGTATGACTTTTTTGTTTCCGAATATCCTCAGATTTGAGTTGATGGAAGCGGTAAAGCAAAAAACGACAGTGCTCCAAAAGGCCCTCAGCAAAGAAGACTTCCCGCACTGCTTTGGTCAATGGAAAAAACGGATGAAAACCAATCTCGTTATTCAATAGAAAACAGTAATAGCAAGAAATGGACTATTGTGAATCAGTGACATAGCAGATGATTATACGGATATAAATAAATAATTCGTATTTATAGTAGCCAATTTGTGACTACTACTTAGCTTAATCATTATTCTTAATATGAACTTTTTAGACAGTGGTTTTTGGATCTGTCGATTTCATTTGCAACTGACTTTTTAATTTTTTCCAACAATGCTCAAACTTCAATAAATCAGTAAATTTTATCGTTCAATTTAAACGAATACATCAAGAAATTTAACAGTGGGCATCTAATATTGAGATAATAGTTTTCTATGATCATAATCTTATGTTTATCTGAGTTTTACAAAACATGAATCACATTTTTAGCTTTTTATCATGTTTATATAACCAATCGTGACATAAATTCATCGACCCTTTGATAACCCAGTCTAATTTCTATTTCCTTATAACCTTCGACTATGAAAGCTATAACAATATGTATTACACACATTAAATACTTTTTACATTCCTACACTAGATCTCTGTTTTGGCATTCTTCAACCTGAGTTGTAAGTAACCTAAAGATACTTAAAATAAAAAATATTTCAGATATAAATACATGTTTTTCTTCAAGTTTAAATAACAATAATAAATTCACTAAAAAGTCTTAGCTAAATAGTTATGTATAAACAACCAATTTAACAACCGCTACTGCTTTTGTCAATACAAAGTGTTTTACTCTTAGAAACTGCCACGATGTGGAAATGGATCTACTACCTAGTTGATACTAAAGTAGGGAAAGAAAAATTGGTAATTATAGATTACCTAAACGGTACTTTATTGCTACAATTCTTTTTACATTTTGGAATACTGTGGACAGTACCTGTGTAGTGATTGGCACCACAAATAGTATAAATATATAAGTGGGAGAAAATAATATTTTTGTCATATCATCCATTAGTAACTCCATTATACGGTAAAATAATTTTTTTCAGCTGCATATTGGCAATAATGAATATGATTACTTACACACTTTGATGAGTATTCTTAGATTTCGATAACAGGTTCACATTTTCTTAGGTCAAACAATCTGGTTCTTTTGTGTGTAACCTTTTCAAAATACAAGAACGTTCAAATTTATTCGAAGAGGTCCACCCAAGTTACTGAACTATAACTAGATTGTAGAGTTTGTACTTTGGCGCACTTAATTACATGTTTGGGGACGACTGGTAATACTCTTAAAACGTAACTTGAGCTAAAAAGGTAAAATAACGCATTTAAGGAAGTTTTAACGTTACTAATTTTTAAATTTCAAAAACTCCATGAGAGTTATATCAAAAGTTTAATTATTCTACCTAATACGATTAACAAGTTAGTTCAATTTACTTGCCAAAAGATTGCAAAGTTGATGTTATAACTTAACTAAAAGTCAGAATATATACCTAGAAACTTGTAGATAACTTCACATAAGGTTTGTTCCCACCCGCTATCTAAACCGTTTCAATAGAGCACAAGCAACTCTTCCGAAGATTATCGGCGATACTAAGTTTGTGTTAATAAGATTTTTTAAGCTAATACAAATTTGCATTTATTTAATATTTTATAACATTAAAAAATTAAATGATCTTTTACAGAGACCTTCGCTTTAACCAAATAGGGCAAATTTCTGCAGGAACTTTCAAAGATAATGATCAGTTGGAATCGCTTCTTCTCAATAACAATAAAATAGGATTTTTAGAACCAGGAAGTTTTGAAGGACTTAAAAATATTCAGCACATCTACTTACACTACAATCATATTAGATTTATCCATCCCGACGCATTCAAAGGGCTCGACAGTTTAGAGAGATTGTAAGTAGAAACATGTTTACACTTTTAGCTTTTTAACGCCTAAAAATTTTGAAGATTTCTAGTCTTCACGATTTTTCCACTAAAATGTTTGGATTTTAATAAAATTATCTCGAATTGTTTTAAACCAACATTTATTGTACATTGGCTTATTTATATATTTGTTTTTGTAGATATTTACATCACAATAAATTGGAAGAAATTTATCCAGGCACTTTTTCAAATCTTCCCTCTTTAAAACGTTTGTAAGTGTATATTACTCAAATCATCCCTTTAGGTTAGCTTTGTTAAAATTTTAAGGAATCTCTACCACAATCATTTGAAACATTTGCCAGAAGATGCTTTCCATAATTTACCATCTTTGCAAAGACTCAGGTTAGATCACAATGCTCTAGTGTGTAATTGTGAGATGCTTTGGCTAACAGAAATGTTAAGCAATAATTCTGTAGAAGGATCGGCGCACTGCAGATATCCTATAGAAATGCAAGGAGTTTCTTTGAAGGAAACCAATGCTGAAGAACTTCATTGTGGTAAGAGTTAACACAGCAAAACCATAAAAAAAACATTAAAAAGATTTCTTTCACAAAATATTGTTGTAAAAGCTAATTTTAGTTACTTAAACCAATTAATGCAATATTTACCATCTATATATATTGTCAGTATTTATATGATACTAAATTTTGTTAATTAGAATCTTCATTAATAAAAGAAGGTCCACAAGATTTAAAGATAACACTAGGCCAGAATGCAGTATTTACTTGTAAGGTTCATGATCCATCAATATCAATTTATTGGATGAGGAACGATCAGGAACTAATACCAAATAATAATAAATACGTTATTATGGAAAATGGTACTCTAGTCGTACAGAATGCCAATGAGAATGATGACGGATACTATGAATGCATAGCAAAAAATACTAATAAAGAAGAAAAATCAGCTCCGGCTAAAATGGTTGTTGAAATATCAAATGAAACTTCCAATCAAAGTGATGATGGTAAGTGCATAGTTAGATAGACCATGTCACCGGTCAAGTAAGTCAACCTTATTGCTCTTCCAAATAAAAAAACTAATAAAGAAGTTTGTAAGACTTGTAATAATTGTTTATTAAATAAAAAATCACCAGATAAATCACTGTTGCATACGTGGCCTTATCCTGAGCAACCGTGGTATCGGCTTCATCTCGATTTTATGGGGCCATATCTCAATAAGCAATTTTTAATTATTTTAGACGCTCATAGTAAGTGGATAGAAGTTTTCCCAATGAACTCAATTACTTCAAGATTAACAATTGAAGTTTTAAGATCATGTTTTGCACGTTTTGGATTGCCAAAACAAATTTGTACTGACAATGGAAGTTCATTTTGTTCTGTTGAATTTCTATCTAAAAATAATATAACTCATTTCACCACTCCACCATATAATCCTGCCTCTAATGGCGCAGCAGAGAATGCAGTGAAAACAGTTAAAAATGCACTTGGAGAAAATAAATCTATTGACATTAATTTAGTTTTAAATAATTTTATCTACTCTACCTCATATTATGTATCAATTTTTAGTTCGTGAAAACTGTCATTATAGACAGCAGTGCGTGAAGGATTAAAAGTGTGCGTGAAGTAACAATGTATTTTAAATGGGATTTACTTTTTCGCACTGTTTTTGACACACCTTCATATAATCAATTATCCTTAGCATTTGCGTTGTCATGGTATTGCTATGAGAGCATTAAATTTCAACAAAAGTTATTCTGACAGTTTTGTAGTTTAAATTTTCATATTTGCATTTGTAATTATTTTTTATTTGTTTATCGTAGATAAAATATTGTATGAAACTGTGCGTGAAGTGCTTTTTGCGCACTTACGCGATATATAGCACTCGCTTCGCTCGTGCTCTAAACATCGCGTGCGTGCGCAAAAAGCATACTTCACGAACTGTTTCATAAATAACTATTTTATTTGATTACCGTTGTACGCCTCATTGTACCAAGCAAGAAACCCCAGCTAATTTATTGATGGGTCGTGAGTTACGAACTCGTTTTAATGAGCTTTTGCCTAATTGAAATAAAAAATTGACAGAACGCGTTACGAAAGTTCAAAACAAGCAGAAATTGTATCATAGTGGAAAACGTTTTTTGTGTGTCGAACCAGGTGAAACTGTTACTGTGCGCGATTACCGCAAAGTGAATTTAAAAACTTGGATAAAAGCTATTATTTAAAAAAAAAATCGTAAAGCTACTTATATTGTGACGATACCTGAATTAAATGTAAAATGGAAACGTCATTTGAATCAGATTAAACAATTCCATATTGTGGATTCTGAGATCAATGATAATAAAATTGAAAATGATTCCACAATAATTTATGATACCAATGAGGTTACCACAGATAATCAAAATGATTCTACTGAAAATGTTACTAGTAGTTGTGATAATACAAGAGTTGTAGATAGACCTAAAAGAAAGGTTAAACCTCCTGAACGTTTGAACTTATGAAAATGAATTTATTTTTATTTCAATTTTTGGTGGAAAAATAATTTTATTATTATTTTTTTTTAAGGGGGGAGATGTAATGTATATATTTGGCTTGTAACACGCTGTATTAGTAAATTCTATTTTATTTATGTTTTACGACTGCTTATCAGTTTTGGAAGGTATAGGTATAAAAATTAGTTTTTAAATGTATCGGTGTGATTGTTTTATGTATTTTAACAGTTCTGAATAAACAACTTAAATGAAAGTTTGTATTATTTTTGAGACTCATTTCTTTATGTAATAACCATCAAATTATGGCAAATATATTACACATGAGAGCCCACTTATATCTTCTATAAAATTTTCACAAATGTTTTAAGTTTTTTAAAGTAACGATTTTTTTTTTTCAATTTCCCCAGATCCTTACTACATAAGTTTTAACTATTTTATCCTTTGCACCAAAAAAGGTTGTTAATTTAATTTGTGGATATACAGTACGTAAATTTTCTTTTATATTTCTTACTAATTTCATCTAAACCCTTCCTACTGTCTTTTTGTTTACCCAAATTTCAATAGCAAATATAGTTATTGATTTTATTATCGTATTATATATTCGCATTTTTCTGATTATCTATAATTTGATGTTGTGTTTTTTATGTCGATTGCGTTACAGTAAAACACCTAAATATTCACCTTCTTACATTCATAATTTAAATTTTCTCCCCGTTCGTTTTCATGTTATGTTACAAGTTTTATTGACTATTGACATACAATTTAATTACATTTTCAGATCAGTTACAATTTGTAGAAGCTCCAACAAACGTATTAGCATCCATAGGAGATCCAGAACAAACTTTAAACTGTAAAGCAACTGGATTACCAACACCTGTAATAAAATGGGCTCGAAATGGTATAAGAATACCTCCTTCCTATAAACATACTTACCTTCCAAGTGGTTCTTTATTAATAAGAAATATTGAAAATACCGATAGTGGGACATACCACTGTGAGGCTGTAAATATTTTTGGAAAGATAAAGGCAGAAGCAAACCTTATTATTAAAAGTAAACAGTTTTCATTGTAATAACAATAATGTTTTTAATCGAAAATTTGTAGCTCCACCTATTTTTACTGTGGAACCAGAAAATACCATTGTTCAAGTTGGCTCTAATCTCAAATTGGAATGTGTAGCTTCGGGGACACCAATTCCAGAAATAACATGGTTTAAGAACGATCTGGAGGTGTTACCTAATGATGATAATGGTAGAATACAACTAAATGAAGATAGAACTTTGCTTGAAATTAGTAATGTCCAAGAGTCTGATGGTTCACTTTACGTATGTGAAGCTTGGAACGAAGTGGGTATGCGTGAAATCAGTGTTCAGGTTACAATTCAGAATACTTCTTATAAGTCTCCTAAATTAGTCTACAAGCCTACAAACATTGAAGTTTTAGTGGGTAAGTTTTTCTATCGGTCAGAATTTGAAGATCAAAAACCAAAGAAGTACCTAACAGCTAACAAACTGTGGAACTCACAAGATTTTTAAGTTTTCAGTTTATATTATACTTGTCAAATAATTATATATTTTGGCCTAAGGTTCTACCATTGAACTACCATGCAGGGCCACGGGTGATCCTAAACCTGGTATTACCTGGCAGAAAGACGGATCAGGTATGCAAAGAACTGGAAGATTCAAAGTTGGTTTGAATGGTAACCTGTATATTTACAAGGTTACTCCTGAAGACCAAGGACGATACGAATGTATGGCTATTAACGATTATGGAAGAGACACAGCTGCCGCTTATGTAACTGTAAAGAAAATTAGGGATCCGACAGGTAGATACTTACATAAATAATTCATATATGAATTACATAAAATCGATACGTGCTCCTAAAGAAAACAACTGTTCATGATTCAGAAACTACACATTAAACATCTTTGATTAAAATATATTGAATATATAAGCATAAATTTAATTTACATAGTAGGGACGTAAGTACGCCAAATACAATTTGAATAAATATTTTTTGTAGGTGTGTATCTTGGAGATCAATATGTTAAACTAGCACTTGCTGAAGCAACCGAAGAAATTGATCGCGCTATAAACAACACATTAGATACTCTTATTAATAATAAGGGAACACATAATCCGGCTGAATTATTTAGAATAATCAGGTAAAACAACAATTCATTTAATTACAGATTACAAATTAAAATGAGTAACTGTGGCAACAGTAACTCAAGGAATTTCGGACACCTGGATTCTAGCCTACCTGAAGATCAGCGTGATATTGATTTTCAGCTGAACAAACTAGAGTCCTGCACGCATCGGGTGCATGTAAGGACTCTTGGTGCCGAAGCTGGTCACAATATTCCCATAGGAAGCAGTGCTCAAACATGGGGCTCCACAGGAGAGACCATGCCAGGTTATTTAGATTAGATTAGAACCGCTTTAACAAATTAATGAATTGACAACTTTATACATGATTTCTAATTTATATAGATATCCTGATGCTCCAGCCCGAGAACTAGCTAGAGCTTCCGAAATTTATGAGAGAACTCTAATAAAGATTCGTTCATACGTAGAAAATGGAAATCTAACAATGAATCCGATATCAGATTTTGATTATAAACAACTTTTATCTGTCGAACATTTGGATCTTCTTGGCAGATTATCAGGTAAAAAATTTAACACAACGCACATAAATTCATTTTT
Organism: Altica lythri; assembly: GCA_964028335.1. NCBI lineage: Eukaryota > Metazoa > Arthropoda > Insecta > Coleoptera > Chrysomelidae > Altica > Altica lythri. The sequence goes on along the minus strand of OZ034804.1, from coordinate 31,962,366 downwards.
GTTCTATAAACATATTTTCTTAAACTTCTTAGGATGTAGTACTCATCGCCTCATGAGAAACTGTTCTAACACGTGTTTTCATTCCAAATATCGTTCTATTGATGGTACTTGTAACAATTTGCAACATCCCACATGGGGAGCATCTCTCACAGGCTTTCGGCGAGTGCTAAAACCAATTTATGAAGATGGTCTCGGAAAACCAGTCGGTTGGATTAAAGGCAAGAAATATTATGGTTACCCGAAACCAAGTTCTAGGTTGGTTTCAACTACCGTTATCAGTACAAAGAAGATTACTCCGGATCCAGAAATAACACATATGGTAAGATTATTTCCATCACTTACATCTTTCAAGTAGCTAGTGACATCAAAACATGGATAAAATTTGACATACAGTTTGAAACGAAAAATACAGTAGACGCACGAGTTAAATAAAAGCTTTAAAAAGTATATAATTAAACCTAATGTACCCGTTTTATTTGAAGTGTTTTCTTAAATAACGTTTTTTAAATTTAACAAGGTAATGCAATGGGGCCAGTTTTTGGACCATGATCTCGACCACTCGTTGCCATCAGTATCTTCTCAAAGTTGGGATGGTCTTGACTGCAAAAAAAGTTGTGATTATGCAGCACCTTGTTATCCTATGGATGTCCCACCAAATGACCCTAGGGTTACAAACAGAAGATGTATAGATTTCATTCGAACATCATCAATATGCGGTTCTGGAATGACATCTGTATTCTTTGATGCCATACAACCAAGAGAACAAATAAATCAACTTACTTCATACATTGATGCATCACAAGTTTATGGTTATTCAGTGGAATTAGCCAATAATTTGAGGGACCACAATACGAATTGGGGAAGACTCCGAGAAGGTCCTATATTTCATGGTATGGAATCAATGAATATTAATTACTGTTTAAAAATCTTGTAAAATCAAGAAAGCAATTCGCATGACACACTTTTGTTTGTTTTTTTCTTGAAGTGGAAAATTTTCCTAACAAATGTTTAATGACAAATTTATTCCAAAACAAATATTTTGAAAAGTTTGATTTTTTTTTTGTAGGAAGAAAACCGTTACTACCGTATGCTGAAGATCAGGGAATAGATTGTAGAAGAAACCTCACTGAAAGTACTCTCAACTGTTTCGTTGCTGGAGATATTCGTGCTAATGAACAAGTGGGTTTACTTGCTATGCATACTTTATGGATGAGAGAACACAATAGAATAGCAAAAGAATTAAAAACAATCAATCCGCATTGGAACACAGATAAACTATATCATGAAGCTAGAAAAATAGTAGGAGCATCAATGCAACATGTCACATATAAACAATGGTTACCCATTATTTTGGGTAACAGAGGTATGGAAAAATTGGGAGAATACACAGAATACGATCCCACTTTAAATCCTGCAATATCCAATGTTTTTGCCACTGCAGCATTACGATTTGGTCACACTTTGATTAATCCTGTGCTACAGAGGTACGACGCGGATTTCAATCCAATAAGAGAAGGGCATTTACCTCTTTCGAAAGCATTCTTCTCCCCATGGAGATTAGTAGAGGAAGGAGGAGTCGATCCTTTGCTCAGAGGATTCTTTACTGTAGCCTCCAAAATGAAGAAACCTGATGAAAACTTAAACACCGAATTAACTGAAACTTTATTCAAAGCAGGACACGCAGTTGCCCTAGATTTAGCTGCAATGAACGTACATAGAGGTAGAGATCATGCTTTACCAGGTTATTTGGAATATCGAGAATTTTGTAATATGCCTCCTGTACATAGTTTCGATGATTTAAAAGAGCATATTAGTGATGATAATGTCAGAGAAAAACTAAAAAGTTTGTATGGGCACCCTGGAAATATTGACGTATTTGTCGGAGGTAAGTTAAATCTTTATATAAAAGTGTTATAAAACAATATTGTCTCACTACTCATTAGTGCGTTTTTGATTTAGTATATTCTATTTGGATTGTGTTTAAAGGAATCAGATTTATATCATGTAATTTAATCTCATTGTTTTGGGCTCGTTAAGTTACGTTTAAAATTCATAAAAGTGTCTGAACTTGATGCACCCTTGTTATTTCCATCTCTCTGGAACGTTCCTATTTAAATAACGATCTGTCTATCTATCTATCTATCTATGAGAGAGAGAGAGAGAGAGACAGACAGAGAAACATGCGCACACCGCACGGCTTAAAAGTCTAGTCTAGTCTCTTCGCAACGAACGATAAGGAACTTCGTTCCAAAAAATCCCGCACAATTAAGCACTAGACCAACAGGCATTTAATTAATGTCGAGTAAATACTCCTTATGTCACAATCTACCTACTTAATTAAATACTCCAGAGATTTTTATTTAAATTTTAATCATTTTATACATAATAGCTTTTTAACAAAAGAATTGTATCGGCGAAAAAACTGAAAAGCGTAAAAAAGTAACATTTTTTATTTAACCTTAATCAACAAGTTTTTAAAATATTTTAAGTATACCTAATTACTTTGAGTCTGCGCCAAACCTAAAGACACAGAGTATGGAATTCGAGTTGAGTTACCCGACGCCGAACATTTTCTAACATAATTATATCACGCTGTAGAACCGGACACCACACTAAATTGGCAAACTCTAGCACAAGAATCACGTAAGTCTTATATAATTTTGCCAATGTTTGACGGTCACGTGACGAAAACACTTTCTTAAGAAGGTACGCCATGCGATTAGCTTTATTGCACTGCTGAAGTATCTGAGGAGTCCAAGATAATTGTGAGTCTATTAAAACGACGAGATCAGAGTGGCAATCAGACTTTTTTTAAACGGAACCATTAATATAATAATCTAACCGAGAATTATTTTTTCCTACATCTAAAACCACACACTTCTCTATATTAAGCGGTAGGCATCAGTTCATGCACCATCGAAAAATACTGTCCAGATCATTTCGCAAGGATTGAGAGTTTGTTATGGGGTTATTATACAACTTTGTATCATCTGCGTACACTGAGAACTTTGACGTAATAATACAGTTTAACCCAGATGTTGAAAAGTAATGGCACCAAAACAGATCCTTGAAGGGCGTAACTTAGTACGTCTTGAAGGGCGCTATTAGAAGATTGTATCTTCACAGAGATTTTTCTTTCAGCTAAGAATGCAGAAATCCAGTCTAAGAGTTTTTCTCGAATTCCAATCCTGTTTAGCTTATTTAATAGCCTTTTTCTTGGAACTTTATCAATGCTCTTTCCCCTATCTATTTCAGTAGTCCAATCGTTTAGGCAGTACAATAAATTAATGAAAACCTGGTAAAGCCGTGTTGTTCGTTTGGTATGATCTAGTGGTGGCTCAAAAAAGTATATAAATGGTACACAATAATTGATTCCATAACTTTACAAATGATCGAAGTAAGACTAATTATATTTTTTTTAAAACCGGCCAAAAATTAATACTTTCCGGTTTATTTTTAGGTCAGAAAATCTCATTTTGTCGGACAAGGCCAGAAAATAAAAATGAGTCCGGTAAAAGTTTTTACCGGACTCATTTTATTTACTTTCCGGCCTATCTTTAATGAAAAAACAATAAAATAGTTAGTCTAAGGTAGCGGTCAATTGGTTTCTATGGTAACCGAGTTTTGTATATATTTAAAACTATAAAATAACGACATATTTTGACGTTTAGTTAAAAACGTGAAATTTATTATAAAATAGATATTTAAAATGATACATTTGATTGTGAATTAATGGAAGATTAAGGCGGCCACCCAAGCAAGGTTTGTTAAAAAAAATGTTAAAATGAGTTAATAAAGAGTTCTTGTTATAAAAATGTAAACTGAATAGTATGAAGTTTATGGTACAACAATGCCTGTTTTAAAAAAAATATTGTACGTAATACGTCCCAAAAGTGCTTTTACTGGACTCGCAGACTTGCAGGGCTCGCCCTGCAATTTGCCCACTCGTCCAGTAAAAGACCACTTTCGGGACTTGTTACGTAAACTACTATTGAATCAAATTTATTTCCTTTCTTGAAAATTGGTTTTATGTGTGCTTGTTTCCAGATAAATGGCAGAGTCACTGAGTAAAATGGTACTTAGAACTTACTGATTAAGGTTAAATAAAAAAGTTTATTTTTTACGCTTTTCAATTTTTTCGGCGATTCAATTATTGTGTTAAAAAGTTATTTTATTATTTTTTGGGGCTTAATTTACTTAATTACCAACTTAATTGCCGAAACCATTATGATATGTAACTAAACTGTATCCGATATGGTCTAGTGGCTAGGATACCTGGCTTTCACCCAGGAGGCTCGGGTTCGATTCCCGGTATCGGAAACTTTTTATGTATTTATATTTTATAAGGCGTGAGTATCTCCAGTTTGACCTAATATTTTCGAAAGCTTTTAAAATATTTTTAAATCAATCCAATTTACTATTCATAAATTCGAGTTTATATATATTTACGCGTATTACGTAATTAAAGAAGTTTCACTTCAAAATCGACAAATATGTTATTGTTACTCCATTCAAAATATTCCTTCTGATTTTCTGCTAATTATAAATATTTCAGGAATTTTGGAGGATCAAATTGACGGAGGAAAAATAGGTCCATTATTTCAGTGCATACTTATTGACCAATTCAAGCGATTACGTGAAGGTGATCGTTTCTACTATGAAAACCCCTCAGTATTCAAACCTGAACAACTGGATCAAATAAAACAATTTTCTTTAGCCAGATTGATCTGTGACAATGCTGATAACATAAATTCCATTACTCGGGACGTGTTCAAATTACCAGAATTGCAAGGGGGAATGATCAGTTGTGAAAATATACCAAAAACAGATTTAAGAATGTGGTACGAATGTTGGACAGATTGCAAATATTTCGAGAAACACGATAGTTCGTGTGAAGTAGATTTCAGAGAGAAGGATTATACAAAGAAACGTGTTGTTAGGGATATACGTATGGAGCCATAACAGAAATCTGCCACAAGGAAAAAATGTTTAGAGATAGACATTATGACATTCAAAACTAATTTCTAAAAGTATAAGAAAGAAACGAATAATAGGTTAAAATAATGTATTTTTTTCAATCACTACATTTTTTCTCTTAATACATTTTCTCAGGTAATTCATATATTTAATTATATTTATAAATTAGAAATAAATGTTTTTATTGTATTTTTATTCATATACAAGAAAATTCCAATTTCCAAACATGCATATCGGTATTTATATAAGCAGGTAGTTTTTTAGAAGCTTCGTAAATAGAAAGAAGAAAGCGATTTTTGACGTGACAACGTCTTATAATTCGATGTAGCCGGCTGCACGCACCAAAAAATGAGGCGTTCCGAATGAAAAATGTTATCCATACAAAATATCTATCAAACAAATAAAATTAAAATTTTCTTTTCAAAAATGCAACCATTCCTTTAGTATTTTCTTATGACGTTGTCACGTTCAACTATCGTCAGTAAACCGATTTTATAGACAACCATTTTTTTTTTAAATTTCGGCAACTGAACGAAATCTTATTTTCAAAAATTTTATGCGTATAAAAATAGAGTATGATTTTCAAACTTTGCAAAATAAAGTAAATTTTTTGATCTTTATATTTCCGTTGGATGTTGAGCTTTTTCTGGTTTTAAGAAGAAAATAGTTTCTTCAGTTTTAGTTCAAGTAGTGAGTAATACGAGTGAGTCTACATCTTCACCAACAACTATAGTTATTTTAGTCAAACCATTAATAAACGTATTTTTATGATATTTATTTTACTGGTTTTTGAAAGTGGTTTTAAATTTTTAACAAATTTTTATGGTTACATGCTCGATATTGTAAAAGAAACTATATAACTCTATAAAAAAAATCAAACAGAGTGACAACAGTCAATTTTAAGATTGATAATATATAAGGATATGGGTACTTAAAGACTAATGCCTAATAACAAGTTGAATAGTGAAAAAATGTTTTATTCTTATGCAAATATTTTTTAACATGCTTGTTTGGCAATTTTTCAGCGTGCAAATGGTTCTTATCATATTTACTTTTTTAACAGGCCCTTTTTATATCCATCCTTCTTTTTTAAATTTGTTGTTTTTAAAAGTTTGTTTAGACTTTATCTCATGGTGAAATCACAAACTTATTATTTCTTAGATCATAAAACTAAATATCTACTATAATTCGTCACCAACCTCATCAGGTTCAGATTTAGTTTCATTTATTTGAGCTTTAGAAAATTCTTCATACAATTTCTTTATAGTTTCTGGTTCATCATCACTGTCACTAAATATAACATACTCGACAGGATTTTCATCAATTTCATCATATTCTGCACTTTCTTGTAAACAGTCCTAAAATAAAATGCAACAACATAAAAACATTGATATCAATTGATATGAACCTAATCTTGACAACTCCATAACAAATAATAAAAAATGTAATTTTTTTTTAGAATTACAAATTATAGTGGACCCACCTCAAAACAATCTGAAAATTTTAATGTTCCTATTTCTTTTTGAAAATTTTCACAATTTTCTCTTAATTTATTTTCACATAAATACAATTTGTCCATATTAATATCACAATAAGGACAAACTATTGGAAACATTTCCTTTTCTACTTCTCTATGTGCAAGCGATTTACATTGAGGGCATTTATAATCAGGTACAACGATTATAGGCATCATAGAAATACAACACCGACTATCTGTGTGGGGTGGAAAACAAGTTGGACCCAAAACCTGTGTTATTACGTTAAGAAAAACAAGTTTCAATAAACATATTACTAAAAATGTAGTTTTATGTTAAAACATTTTTGCCTAAAAGTCGTGAGTCCTTGCTGCCGATGCGAGACTAGTGTCTGTGAAATAAAATATTAGGTTATGCTGTCTCTCTTGCGTAGTTAGCGTGGTGAGCCTCCTTGGGATTGGGAGAAGTACTCACCACAGAGTCAAGCTATCGGCGGAAAAAAGATAGCGAACAGTTGAAAATGTAATTTCAAATGATATTTTACATTTTTAAAGTGTAGTGAGTCTTGTGTCATAAAAAGAAATATATTTTCATTGTATCTTTGTTATTGTCTGAAATTAATACAATATTAAAGACTATAGATGAAGTCTGTGCAAATATTCTGGATATTTTTACTTAATTTGCAACTTAATTTCTACAAAAAAGTTAACAGTCTAGTTAATATATGGCCAACCTTCAATATCGTGCACGATAGACAAAAACACAACTAAGGTATTATCGAAGCGGCTAATTAAGACGGAAAATATAATAACAATCTGAATACTGGGCTACAAAACATCAAAAAGGAGTAGTAGCATAAAATTTGTTCAACTTAAAAAAATCACATTTCACAGTGGACTAAAAAAGATGCTTCCCAGCTTTTTCACATTAAAAATAAACACTGTGATATTAGCCAATTTAGAAACCGAAGAAGATCTTCAACGTGTTATTCATCAAATTCAGAACCATAAACGATAAGATGTTCGATCTATTCTTAACGTGGCACTAGATATTGTAGGTGTGGTATTCTATCAAATTGGAAATAGAAATGGAATTTTGAAGCATCTTTAATCCAGATAAATATTAAAATTATGCTTTTATCTTTATGAGTTAGTAATCAAAATGGTTTAACATAAGTTTACAGGTCTCAATTCATTAGATGCTTTAGAAACATTATCCAAGATGAAATTTCTATGTTTAAAATTGTACCTCTGAGACCAGTTGCAATCTCCCTATCAATAGGACGTCGTCAGAGATTTTTTAAATATTCTTACCATGCTAGTATTGTGTCCAACAGATGCCACAGCAAAATGAATGTATTGTGCAATTCAAAATGACTACCTTATTGTAATAAATAACTAGGTTACTGTGTGCATTAATTATAAATAATTCAGTTTAATTTCTCATTCCAGTTATAGTCAGCTTTCCCAAGGAAAGTCAACTTTGAAGGTTTAATTAAAAACAAAATTCACTAAAAACTTACGTCACAGGATGTTTTGGCTAAGCGAAGATAACAATTTAATAAGGTACTTTCTCAATTTCGGAGAGAGCTGTTTTGTACCAAATTTTTCATGTTGTTCATAGTCATATCTGCTTCCGTTTTCTTTAAAAATCCATTTTAATTGAATTCTGAAAGTACACGATCATAACAGCTAATAAAAAAGAATTAGTAATGGAAATTGGTATATTTCTAAATATACTTAATATAGGAATGTTTAGAAAAGGATATTGTCTCCGCACCAACAGCATATCAAAGGTTCTGGATATTCCAATTCATTTGCTATTTCCATCACAGATCTTATACTATCAATAAAATTTTGTCCAACATTAACTTTAGGTAAGATATTTTTTGCTACCATTTCTTTTAAGAAAATATTCTGTAAAAATAAACTCCTCATCTGGAATGTTGTTAATTCACCAGCAGAACGTTGTTTTAATAGCCTTTCCATTCTCTCCGTGACTATTTTAATTTGTAATAAATAATGAATTAAAATGTAAGGTTTCATATCATATGTTTTTACAATGGGTATTTTTTTAAAAACCATTTCTGAGAGTTTTGCTAACCACCTTAAAGTTTTGAGTTTTGTTATTGATAATGTATCATAGTTTAAATCTGGAAGACCTAACCAAGGAAATCGTTTTTCCTTCAAAGAAACAATCCTAAAAAGTGGAAAAATAACTAAAATTTGTACTAATTTAGAAATCCCCTTCTCTTATAATTACTTTATAGTAAAAAACAATTATAAAATACAAGCAAGCGTAACTGAAATAAGGTATTTACAAAGAAAAATAAGCTACAGTTTATAATTCGAAAAACAAAAAAAGAGAATGACTATAAGAAAATCGTTATATGAAAATAAATTAAAACAAAGATACTCGAATATATGTTGATTTAAAATAAAGTATATAAGAAAAAGTCATTTAATAAAATCTTTAATCTGATATCAATAAAAAATAAAGAAAAAAATTAAAAATTAATGAAAGAAAACCCTAAGATTGATAACGCTCTAAATTCACTCTGTGGACAAATCAAGTGGAAAGAAGTTATGAGGAAACTATAAAGAAAATTCATCTTTTCCAGGACACTTTTTTTCATTTTCAAAATTTAAACTGGAGTTTGCTTCATAAGTTTACTATTTTTATATATTATAAATATAATTTAAAAAAAACGTTGTGGTGTCGTGGGACACCAGGTAGGAACGAAGTTCCTTCGGCTAATGTAGAATCGACACAATTTGAAATTATATGAAAATAAACGTGGCTACTCACGAGTAAAATGTATCTATAATGTGAGTATTCGCCACGTGCTTGTCCATGAATTCATGAGTATGCATTGGCGGGGTGGAATGGTAATAGAGAGAGAAGGGATGAGAGAACGAAAAGAAAGAGGGAGAAAGAGAAAGGTATTATACACTACTCGCTTGTGTATACGACTGTAGCGCACGTCTTATTTAACGGTTTTATTCCACGGACTTTTTCTTACGGTTTTACTATTACATTTTTTTTTAATTCGGTCGCGCAGCAAAATCTCTCATTGCATTTAACGATTTTATTCCACGGACTTTTACTTACGGTTTTACTATTACATTTTTTTCAGTTCGGTCGCGCAGCAAAATCCCTATCTCCTCCAAGCCTGCCGTAAGGAACTTCGTTCCAAAAGCCAGTCCTAGCCATCATCAAAAATAAAAATAAAAAACGTGTGGAACTCGGTGAAGCTGTAAATATATTTTTGGCGCAGAAGAATGAATAGAAAAGGCACATTTAGAACAAATTGCATGTGTCCCTACACGTGATTTCGACCGAAATATTCGTGCATTCGATAAAAACATATCAGTAGTCGGTTTAATTGGTATAAACAGTTGAAATAGCGGGAAACCTCTAATTCATTTTTTATTTTACTCTAAAAGACGATTTTTTAAATTCATCAACAGTGCAGGGAATGACACAAGATCTGAAAATACAGAATTTGTACTAAAAACTGAATTTCATATCATACTTTTGACAACAAAATTGCTTTAACACATGAAATCCTACTCCTCGCTAAACTAATGAAGCAACTTCCAATTTCATGAATGATAATTTATCATATCGAAGGTTTTCGAGAAATTAGAATAAACAATTTTTTATTTTGTCCTTTTTGTCGAATGAATACCCAATTTAAAATCTTATTGGAAATGGAATCAGAGCAGAATTTTGTACACTTCACAGGAACTCACCTGAGCACTTCAACACAGTCCCAATAATCCTTGATACTACCGGTTACATTTTTCCATAATATTTCTAAAGGGTTTCTTGAGACATCACAATATACTAACACAGATAGATGTTTATCTTTACTACAACCAAGGCTCTTTAAATCCCAAGGATAAGCCAAAATACCCAACAACACTCTATTTTTTGAAAAGAAAAATCCATGTGTACGATATTTTAAGACATCGTATTTTAAAGAAATAATTGATTTTTCTATAGTTATCTGATTGTTAATGACATTTATTTTCAGTTCAGTTAATACTCCAGGTAAGGAAAGGACTATTATTTTATTATTTTCGAGATATAAGCCTGAAAAATATAGAAACTCGTCAATGTCTTTGATTATAGATTAATATAATTACCTGTTACATAATATTCCTCAATATACACTGTCACAGAATCAAATATTTCCCCCTTTTTATTAATTCCAAATATGATTAAAACTCTCTGTTTTACAATAATTATAAATGTATGGTTATTGTACAGCATTATGCTAATTTTATCGATCTTTATTTTGTCAGTTTCCTCTAAAAAAGGCTGTTCTTCTGCGAAAACCGCATTTGGTTCATTTAATTTTGTTATATGAATAACACTTAGTTTTCCTTCTATGTCACTAAAGAATAAACCACCGCCTAAAAAATGTATACATTGTTTAAAAGATCACGTATTTAAATTTTAAACACAAACAATTATATTTAAAAAAAGTCCAAATGTGTAACCAAAAACTTTATTCGCAATTAACAGATAGATTTTTCAACATTTTTTTTTTGTTCCTATAAATGAAAGCTGAATACTGATCAAATTCCTGTTGGTATTGTTTAGAGTCGTTATTTGCCATTTTTAATATCGTTCAAATTGTTAAAAATAAATCGATGTGAATTCTTCGATGGCTATATAATTCTAAATTGTGATAAACAAAAGTGTAGAATTCGGTGAAGCAAAGGTTTTAATATCTGATGTACTGGAAAGAGCAGTAACTGAACAAGGTAAGGAGAGGTACAAAGAGCATTTACTTACTCGAAAGTCGGAACAAGGAGAAATAGATACGCCAGGGGAAATGCCGTTATTTATTTTTTGTGACGGTTTTTCTGTCATAACACCTCTTCCGAACTTAACAATAAGCTTTGCTTTAAAAATATATACACAGAGGGAATAAATCTTCGGCTTTAATTTGGTCTAAGAAAATTTATTTTTCTTTTCTGATTCAGAATTTATTCCAAATGGGTTTTGTTATTCTATGTGAATAAATTACCGTAACTATGAAAAACTACATTTTTTCAACAATAAGTACGTACTACAAAAATCTTGCAATATACAAAATATTTATCCGATAATTCTTAGTATCAACTATCAAAATCATACAAAAAATCGGGACTATACAAATAAGAATAATCAGCTCATCAGAAGATTCGTTTTCGAGATGTAGATTATAAAAAGCATTTCGAAAGAAAATACGAAATAGTTTTACGATAAACTAAAAAAATTAACAAAATAAAAAATACATACCAAATTCACTACTTTGATGCCACTGCATTGTTGAAATCCTCTTCAAATGTGTACTACACCTACCCAAAAAGGTAGGTACAAATTGTTTACCAATTTGATATGGTTCTGCTGTCAACCTCCATATTGTAATATCACCGTTTAAATGTCCCACGAATATAACAGTAGCATTGGCTCCTTTATTATCAAATGCATGACCCCAAGTGAAAGCTGTAACATACAGATTAGAACTTGATTCAGTTATTTTGTTCCAATAAAGTTAATAAAATATTGTAATTTTTTTAATCTATGGTTGGAAAGGATCATAAAATATGAACGTTAGAGTACTAATAAAGTTTAGACATTTTTCTAGACAACTAACATGTTATGATTATCACCCGGTTTGTTTTGATTTTGTAAACTAGAACCGAAAATCTAGTGTACCGATGGTCGTAAGGTACCATGGTTCTACCACAATAGATTCTAGTCAAGCTATTAGATTTAAAGCAACTTATATTTTGGGGATTGAACAATTCTGGAATAATTATTCAAGGATTCAATTGTAATTTATATCTAATATATTAATACTCGTTAAAATGCTTTAAAATAATTATTATTTATTAAATTTTACTATTAGAATAAACCATAATTTTTAATGGATATTTCTGCAACTGGGCAGTATCTTAAATTTTTAATATTTGTTGATTTTCTATAACATTTTTACAACTTTTGCGGCTATCTTAGTTTTTGATAGGTAAAAGTATATCGTGAGATTTAAACCAGTATTCTGTATTTATAAAGGTTATATATGTACTTACAAGTGGGAGTAACGATATGTACTCGTTTTTTATATTCTTCTGCTTTCCAAACTAAACCAAATCTAGAAGCGTCACTCCAGTTTAACTTCTCAACTTCTGTAATACTTTGAGAAATATTAGCAATCAATTGGTAAACAGTTTCTCCTGTTTCAGTTAAAATTTTCATAAAAACTTCTAGGCTATACATATTGGATAAAACTGCTATAAAACAGTTTTGACCGCAACCTATACCTCTTGGGGACCATTCTGCGTATACAGGTACTGGATCAATAGGTTTCGAATAATTAAGATAAGGTGTATACTCCAGTTTCATTACAAATTCGTAAACATCTTCCTTAGGTAAATGATTAAAAAAGTTATTAACATCTATACCAACATTGCTACTGGGTGAATAATTTGTAACGCGTAAAATGTGTTTGGAACACAAGAATCGTGGCTGCTCATTGTTGACTGAATTAATAAATCCTAAAATATACACCCCAACATCATTTATAATAAAAAACCGATTGTCTTCTGAGTAACTACAGGCAAAATTCAACGATAAATGATTGGATAATTTAAAATGATCTATTAACTTTAACTGTAAAGTCATATTTATATTATATATAGAATGTAGATATAAAAGTTTTCACTTTCACATACTTTTGAACTTTGCTTTTGAAAATCATAAACAAAAAAGTGAGGTTACAGTTGTTCTTTACAATAATATTCGTCTTCTTTTTTTAAATCGTTGTGAGTATCTACTCAGTAAGAAAAAAGATCCACTGAACATCATTGACAGTGCCGGCGTTACGTTATTTTTAAATCATTTAAACTGGGGTATATAAATTTTGGCGCCTTCATTGAACTGACTTGTGTTCCGTTAAATTATCGACATTTGAGGTCTTAGCAAAATGTTCCCACACTAAAAAAAATATTTCAAAGTATTTAATACAGGGTTTTAAAAAATAGTGTCACAAAATTAATTGCGTTATGATGTTCCCCAAAATAAGCAAAAAAGTATTAATAAACATATACCCGCAAAATAACGGTTTCCTAGATACGGACCATCTTGCGTTTTGATGTGTACAAAAAAACAATGATATTTATTAACAAACAACATAAAGATCGATGTTCAAAGTGCCCTGCTTCCTCCGTTTCAATCCAGCTACGACATCTCCACCGCAGGGACTGTCGAACTCTTTCCAAAATACCTTCATTGGTTAGGATTCCATGACATCCCTGCTCTACTATTTTACTCGAATTTTTTTAAGTGTCCCCAAAGGAAAAAGTAAAGGCGTTTTAAATCAGGTGATCTTGCAGGCCATGGTACTGATCCGCCCCTTCGTATCCATCTTTATCCAAAAGATCTATCTAAATGCTCTCTTACGGCAATTGAAAAATGGGCCGGAGCACCCTGCTCTAGACTATAAAAAAAAAATAGAAGTGTCATCAATTAGTCTTTGGAAAATTCAAATTTGTAGTGGCAGCACCCACGTTTAGTGATATTTGAATCGCAATATTAGCCAGCTTGTGATCAGATTGCTACTTTGAATATAAAACAATATTCAAAGGATTGCTACATATGCTCAAACATTTTGACACATCGCAATGACATATAATTCCCTAACTAAAGTTCTGTTTCCACTGAATCTAGTAATAAAGTTAAAGATGATCTCACACGTACCCAGCCCACTTGATGACACTTCTATCTGAATCGACTATACCTGCACTAGAAAACAACAGAGACAACATTGTCTGGCTAAAATTAACACTAAAAGCCTCTAGCAAATTTATATGTTGTATTTATCGGCCATCAGACTATAATTGCGATGAACTACTAGACTATCTATCACAAAAGATCGACTACCTTAATAGTGAGTAGGTACCCTTCTGCAGAGATAATTGTGCTTGGGGACTTTAATGTTCACCACGAAAAGTGGCTTAAGTCCAACAAAACGGACACAGAAGGCAGGCTAACTGAAGAGTTTGCAATTAGCCATGGGCTGTCCCAACTAATCGACAAGCCCACTTACTTTCCCAGAGCTGCCAATCACAGTTCTAATACTCTGGATCTTTTTTGACTATTCACCCTGAGCAATATAATGTAAATGTTCTGTCTCCCCTAGGTAACTCTGATCATGCTGTAGTAGAAGTCAAATGTCCAATCGAACCTGACTCATTCGAGGCACCACCCAAGAGAACTTTTTGAAATTTAAAAAAAGCAGATTGGGAAGGCCTTCGAGACTACTTTGCAACTTTTCCCTGGAATTTAGTCTGCTTTATTTTAACAAAGATCCATCAGCAGTTTACAACAGTATAACTGAAATCATTCAGTGTGCCATGGAAGCTTACATTCCTTACTTTACCAAACGCTTAAAAGCCAAACAGAAGCCATGGTTTAATAAAGATTGCGATGTAGCTCGGAAAGCTAAGATCAAGTCCCACAAATTATTTATACAAAATCCATCAGAAGAAACAAAACAGGATGATATAAACGCTAGAAACAGATACAACACCACTATTTCCAATTCCAAAAGTCTCTTTGACGCTCGAATGAGAGAGAAAGTAATGTCAAACCCTAATGGAAGCCGGTCCTTTTGGACTCTCGCCAAACATATTAACAACTATTTCACAACTAGTTCGTTCCCTCCACTCACATCAGACGACGGCTCAATAGTTACGTCCTTCACAGAAAAGGCAGAACTCTTTGCCAAAATATTCTCTTCGAACTCGACAGAGAGTCCTTGCTACTCTATATAACAACAAAGCAAGCGGCCTCGATGAAATACCTGCTCTACTCTTAAAATGTTGTGCTCTTGAACTAGCGCCAGTTTTCACTAAGCTATTTCAACTATCATATTGTAACGGGATAACCGTAAAGGAAGGGACCTTAATTTGAAAGATTGTTGTTGACAGTTGATTTTTAGAAGTTTGTAAAAAAATCAACTGACCATTTTAAATAATGTTTCTAGAAAATTCTAGAAACTTCTAAACACACTAACTAGATTAAATAATGTTGTATATAAGGGGATGCACGGACAGTTAACGTCAGTTCGAGTCAAGTGTTCAGAAGAGTTCATTGTATTGTCAAGTAGTTAGACGTTATCCAGCAGAGTTCAGTGTATCTTAACAATTTTGTAAATAAATTGTGTAAAAAGCCCCCATAAGTGTTTCAAATTGGTGTCAGGTGTGGGGTGAAGATACAAGAATGCCTGGAAAAAAGATAACTGATTTATTGGTGGCTGAGCTCAGAAGAGAGCTCGAGGAATTAGAATTGGAAACTACTGGGAGCAAATCCGTATTGTTGAGAAGGCTCCGTGAATACTACGTAAATAATAATTTGGACCCTGACGCTGTTGAGTTTGAAGACCCAGTTCAAAAAGCAATTTCCCGGCTACAAGAAGAACAAACTCAACAACTTTCCAGGCTGCAAGAAGAACAAGCTCAACAACTGTCCCAGTTGTCAAGTCAGATAAGCAGCCAGCGCGAAGATATGTCCCAGCTGTCCCAACGAATGACGAGCCAACAAGAAGAACAAACTCAACAACTTTCCCGGCTGCAAGAAGAGCTATCAGGACGAATGACGAGCCAGCAAGAGGAGCTATCCAGTCAGATGAAGAGCCAACAAGAGGAGCTATCACAGCGAATGACGAACCAACAAGAGGAGCTATCCAGTCAGATAAGAAGCCAGCGCGAAGAGGTGTCCCAGCTATCACAACGGATGTCTACCCTACCAGAAGAGTTATCCAGTTCCTTCTCCCAGCAAATATCACACCTTCGTGACGAGCAAAATCAGCAAGTTGCCAACTTGAATCAGCAGGTAGACAACTTGAATCAACAAGTGGACAACATGAATCAGCAAGTGACCAACATGCGAGACGAGCAAAATCAACAAGTCGCCAACTTGCGAGACGAGCAAAACCAGATCAACCAGCAAATGCAGTCCGAGATAAGGAAGCTTCAACAAGAACAGGAAGCTAGCCGCCGAAACCAAACCATCCACCACGGCGACGGAGATGCAGGAAGGATGGAAACCTGCCACGCAGACGTCGAACGACAAAGAAGCGAGGAGACGACCCATGTACGAACGACGATGAAACCCCCGACCTTCGACGGGAAGACTTCCTGGCCAAATTACCTGAAACAATTTGACGCAGCGGCCAGAGCTAATGGATGGTCATCCCAGGAGAAAGCATTGTCCCTAACCGTAGCTCTGCGAGGCGAAGCTTTAGACGTCTTGCAATCATTGACACCGGATGAAGCTGACAACTTCGAGTTATTGGTCAATCGTCTAGAGATGCGTTATGGTCAAACTCATCTACAACCGGTGTACCGAATGCAGTTGAAGAGCCGAAAACAGAAAAATGGAGAAACTATCCAGGAATTTGAAGCGGATGTAGCAAGAATGGTACGACTTGCGTATTCAAATGCAGCGGAGGATTTCCTGGAGTGCCTAGCAGTCCAAACCTTCACCGATGGTCTTCGAGACGTCGAGTTGCAGCGCGCTGTACGGTTGGCGCGGCCGAAGACTCTTGTGGACGCCTTGACCATTGCCCTGGAGTTTGAGGCGGCGACGGAGGCCTCACGTGGAGTTGCTCGACTAAGGGAAATCACCGGTAACTACGACCATGCCGTTCATTCCGTTAGCGACGTTGAAGCGGTAGTAGAGAGATTAATGAAGTTATCTCCAAGAAGAAGGCGCCAAGTGAGATGCTGGAACTGCGGAGAACTAGGCCATATAAGAAATACTTGCCCCCAAAAAGAAAAATCTTCTGCTGAAGTACCCCAGCAGCAGGAAAACTAGAACGGGTCGACTCCTGGAGGGCGAAATCGACCCCAAACATTCCCGAAGCCCCTCACACCATTAAATTGGCAACTCTGCGACATCACGTGGACAGCTTATGTGTAGATGGCCTCCTTGATGGGAAGAATATTAGCATGCTGGTAGACACTGGAGCTACAAAAACTATCGTCCGACCAACCATCATTATGCGAAATAAGATGTTGCCTACCAGTTGGAGACTGCGTACCGCTACCGGAGATTCTGCTAGAGTCTACGGTGAGATACAGGTGACGCTACAGTTTGGTTCAACCTCTCTTGTTCACTCAGTGCTGGTGGCTGACGTTGATGAAGATGTTGTTCTGGGCATGGATGTTATGCTCCACTGTGGTTTTCATTTGGATCTTCGCCAACGTATCCTTCGTACTGGTAATGAAGAAATATTCCTGCACCGAAAACAAGTTGACAATGCCTCGATTAAGCTAATCGATGATATCGAACTTCCGGCAAGCTGCGAATGTGTCGTCACAGCGCGGTTGGATGGACTGGAGCCAGATGGTGCCCCAGCCATGATAGAGCCGAAGAACCATGACCATGAATTGGGAAAAGGACTCCTTGTGGGTAAGACTCTTGTTAGATCCGGCAAAGAGGTACTCATC
The DNA here is from genome assembly GCA_964028335.1 of Altica lythri. Taxonomy (NCBI): domain Eukaryota; kingdom Metazoa; phylum Arthropoda; class Insecta; order Coleoptera; family Chrysomelidae; genus Altica; species Altica lythri. Next base: position 31,944,404 of record OZ034804.1, on the reverse strand, counting down.
CGAGTTATCAACTTGAACGATCATCCAGTTCTTCTCCGAAAGGACACGGAAATGGGAAGTTTAGAACCAGTAATGGCCATAATTCACAAGATAAATGTTGCGGAAACAGATGAGACCAACGAAATTGAACAATTAATGACAACATTAGACCCCTCTTTGTCAAAATTAGAAAAGAAACAGGTAAGAGATCTACTTTACCGTTATAAACCTGTATTTGGTTCTAAAAGTAAACTGGGAAGAACTGATGTTGTACAACATAGAATTGACACTGGTGATGCACGTCCGATTCGACAGGTACCCCGAAGGATGCCTCAAGTTAAAAAGGAAGAAGCAGACAGAGCCCTTAAAGAAATGATTCAAAATGGCATAGTCGAACCATCCAGTAGTCCGTGGGCTTCTCCTGTGGTATTAGTGAGAAAGAAAGACGGATCAATGCGGTTTTGTGTCGACTATCGAAAGCTAAATGATGTCACTAAGAAGGACAGTTATCCTCTGCCAAGGATTGATGATGCCCTCGACGCTTTGGCGGGTTCTACTCTGTTTTCTACCTTGGACCTTAAAAGCGGATACTGGCAAGTTAAAATGAATCCTGCAGACAAAGAAAAGACTGCCTTTACCAGTGGATCAGGGTTATGGCAATTCACGGTCCTTCCATTTGGCCTCTGTAATGCTCCTGCGACGTTTGAACGACTAATGGAGAACATCCTGCGGGGTTTGTCATGGGAAACTTGTCTAGTTTATCTAGACGACATCATCATAATGGGTAAAACCTTTAAGGAACATTTATCTAACCTGGAAGAAGTTTTTAAAAGATTACAGAACGCTAATCTAACATTGAATGTTAAGAAATGCCACTTGTTCCAGAGACAGGTCAACTATTTAGGACATAACGTAAGCAAGGATGGCGTTGCTGTTGACCCCGCTAAGATACAAGCCGTTCAGGAATGGCCAATCCCTATCGACAAACATCAGCTCCGGAGTTTCTTGGGTCTTTGTTCCTATTACCGACGATATGTCAAGAATTTTGGAGACATCGCCAAACCCTTGACACGTTTGACAGAACAAGATAAGTCCTTCTGTTGGGATCAGGAATGTCAAAAGGCGTTTGAAATATTGAAGAAACAGCTTACGTCAGCACCTGTTCTTGCTTATCCACTTCCTGATGGTAAGCTTATTCTGGACACCGACGCCAGCAATGTGGGAATTGGAGCCGTCTTGTCACAGCTACAAGACGGTAAGGAAAGAGTGGTTGGTTACTTCAGCAAAACTTTATCGAAAGCTGAAAAGAACTACTGTGTAACTCGGAGGGAACTGTTAGCAGTTGTAAAATCCGTCGAACACTTTTATAAATATCTGTATGGCAGAAAATTCCTGATCAGAACAGACCATGCTAGTTTAAAGTGTCTACTTAGCTTTAGGAACCCAGAAGGACAGATAGCAAGATGGCTCGAAAAACTGCAGGAATATGATGTTGAAATCGAGCACAGACCTGGAACCAGACATCGTAATGCTGATGCACTTTCCAGAAGACCATGTCGACCTGATTGCCCCCATTGTACCCGTATGGAGCAGAACGAGGAAAAACTTGCCTTAGTTAAGGTTGTGCCAGGAGACGAGAGCTCTATGCTGGAGGAGCAACAAGAAAACGATCCCGTTCTGAGAAAGATTAGGGAGTGGAAGAGAATGGACCGTCGTCCGTTGTGGAGAGAGATATCCTCATCCTCTCCTGCTTTAAAAGCATACTGGTCCCAATGGAACTCTTTAATTTTGGACGGAGGGCTCGTTAAAAGACTTGTAGAAAATTCCGAGGGCACAGAAACAAGGAAACAAATAGTGGTCCCAAGAAATGCTGTACCGGAAATTTTAAAACAGATGATAGTTCTGGAGGACATCTGGGTATGACGAAAACGCTGCAAAAGATCCGAGATAGATTTTACTGGGTAAATTGCACTAATGATGTTAAAGATTGGTGTCGTAAATGCACTACATGTGCTGCCAGTAACGGTCCGCACCGAAAACCGAAGGCGGAAATGCAGCAATACCTGGTTGGAAGTCCTTTTGAAAGAATCGCAGTAGATGTATTGGGGCCACTTCCACAGACCGATGTAGGAAACAAGTACATCTTTGTTGTAATGGACTACTTCACTAAATGGGTTGAAGCATATGCAGTTCCCAATCAGGAAGCTACCACTTTAGCAGATATATTAGTTGAAGAATTCGTAAGCCGATTTGGGGTACCATTAGAATTACATTCAGACCAAGGAAGAAATTTTGAGAGCAAGCTGTTTCAAGAAGTTTGCCAAAGATTAGGCATCCACAAAACGAGAACCACAGCGATGCACCCTCAGTCTGATGGAATGGTGGAACGAATGAACCGGACTATAACCAACTATCTGTCAAAAGTGGTGTCAGATTGTCAGAGGGATTGGGATCGACATATTCCACTATTTCTAATGGCAATTCGATCGGCCATCAACAAATCAACTGGCCAAACGCCTGCGAAGGTCCTGTTCGGTAGAGAAATGAGGCTACCATGTGACTTGGTGTTTGGTTGTAAACCTGGTGAAGAAATGGCACGTGAACAATATGTCACCGACCTTCAGAATCGAATGGAAAATATACACAACCTGGTGCGTGGAAAACTACAATTATCTAGTGATCGGATGAAGAGGTACTATGACACACGGACAATGGAAAAGAGTTACCAAGTTGGAGATTTAGTCTGGCTCTATAACCCCCGACGGCGTCGAGGTATTTGTCCCAAATTACAAAAGAACTGGGAAGGTCCTTACACCATCAAGAAGAAGATTAACGATGTCATTTATCGGATCGTGAAAATTCCCAGAGGGAAACCCGTCGTGGTCCATCACGATCGTTTGGCGCCTTACCAGGGAAACCACATCAGTGGAGATGCGCAGCAACTCCAAGAAGATGGTTTGGCTGGCTCAGGGAGTGTGCGGAATTCCGATGTAGGAAATAACATTCCAGGAGGAATGAATCTAAGGAGGGGGCAGTGTAACGGGATAACCGTAAAGGAAGGGACCTTAATTTGAAAGATTGTTGTTGACAGTTGATTTTTAGAAGTTTGTAAAAAAATCAACTGACCATTTTAAATAATGTTTCTAGAAAATTCTAGAAACTTCTAAACACACTAACTAGATTAAATAATGTTGTATATAAGGGGATACACGGACAGTTAACGTCAGTTCGAGTCAAGTGTTCAGAAGAGTTCATTGTATTGTCAAGTAGTTAGACGTTATCCAGCAGAGTTCAGTGTATCTTAACAATTTTGTAAATAAATTGTGTAAAAAGCCCCCATAAGTGTTTCAATATGATACTGGTATTTTTCCAGAATCCTGGAAAACTGCTCGAGTACCTACAACCAGTCCCCAAGAAAGGCTGTAAAACCCAGCCTTCTAACTACAGACCCATAGCTCTTCTATCTGTTATTAGCAAAATACGTCAATCACGAGATCCTGAGCTACCTTGAGACACACAACCTTTTAAGTGACAGGCATTATGGTTTTCGCCAACAAAGGTCAACAGCCGACCTACTAGCATATGTAACTCATGTCTGGAGTGATGCCATCCACCGCTATGGGGAGACTCAAATAGTATCACTAGACATCTCAAAAGCATTTGATCAAGTGTGGCATGCGGCTCTTTTGAACAAACTGCCTTCATACGGACTCTCGCAAAACCGTTGCAGATAGATATCCAACTTTCTCATCAACAGGCACATCCAAGTTGGTGTAGATGGACATTCTTCCAACCTTTACAAGATCAACGCTGGATTTCCCCAAGGATCGGCTCTAGCTCCTACTCTATTCTTATTACACATTAATGATCTACTAGAAGCCACTAATAACCCGATACATGGTTTTGCAGATGATACCAACCTACACTGAAGCAAAGCGCACAACCGTCCCATACCTCTAGATATTCTGAAAGAGAACAGAAGAACCACACTGGCTTCTCTCAATCAAGATTTGAGAATTGTAGACAAGTGGGGAAAAAAGAATCTAGTTAATTTCAACGTTTCCAAGACAAAGACATGTTGCCTATCTAACAAGAGGCAAACATGCGACTGATCCATTACAATCAACGATCAGACACTGGTAGCGGGCGACTCCATTACGCTGGTTGGTATAACGATCTCCCAGGACTTACTATGGAACGAACATATTGCATCCATAGCAACTGCAGCAGGAAAGAAATTAGGCTTTCTGTTTAGAGCACGGAAATATTTTTCTCCATCCAACTTAGCTACTCTTTACAAAGCCTAAATACGGCCTAATCTTGAATACTGCTCGCATGTATGGGTTTCGGCGGCTCCGTCAAGGCTACGAGTTCTTGATGCAATACAGAGAAGAGCAGTTCGACTAATAAACGACACCAGTATCACCAAAAACCTAGCCCCATTATCCCACCGAAGAGCAGTGGCTGATCTTTCCTTGTTTTACCGATACATAAACGGATTTTGCTCAGAAGAACTCCTCTCTATAATGCCTCCACTGGCCAGACCAGCCAGAGCAACGCGACGTGCCAACTCCATGCACCCTTATACTGTTCAATGCCCGTCATCGAGAACGGATCGATTCGATCGTTCCTTCATCCCCAGGGTCTCCAGATTGTGGAACTCCTTACCTTCCCACGTCTTCCCAACTAGTCCTAACTTGCAGGCCTTTAAATCCCAAATTAATAAATTGTCTCTTCTGCCACAATAGATGTTCTCGGTACATTTGTATTTAGGTCTATACCTACGAGGACATCATTAATAAAAAAAAACATATCTAGAAAAGACAACGGTCAAATTTGATAAGTAAAGCAAGTTTTTGAGAATGAAAAAAGGGATAATCCAAATATGATACAAAAACACAAAACACTCCGCATCTCCGAAATCGTTAATTTGCTGATATGTTTATTGAGAATTTTTTGCATATTTTGTGACACAACCGTATTTGTCATTACCAGTCTGTGTTTTTGAAGTTATACTTCTATTCGTACACCCTGTAGAAAAAGATTGTGTAGAGTTAAATGGAAAAAATCATTACATATGTAATGGTGTGAGTAAGAGAGAGACAGAAACACTTATAAGGTATATTGGTCGGTAAAAACAAAGATAAAATATATACACCACATGTTATTAGTCATAACTATAAATCCTTTGAATACCGTTTAAACATTCAGTACATTGAAAAGGGATAGATATACAAAAAACAGTCTGAACTAATGTATGAATATCATAGTGACGGACCACATGATTATTTGACAGATTATTTTATAATTCTGTCACGTAAGTATACATATGAAGTTTAGCATTTTATATTAATAATAATATTCAGTAATGAGTATTGTATTGTAGTCTAAAATACCGTCACATGGTTGCAGTATATTTTGCTCCATGCTTTTAAGGTTTTTGGATACATAAACAGAGTTTTTACCAATAGTGGATGGAGGAAATAAAGCACCAAAACCTCCGAATTTTGTAACGTAAGATGGATCGGATTGCGTTTTTTTTGCATTGGATTCGTTAAATTATCTGGAAATTTGTCGCTATATTTTATAATGTAAAAATGGAAGTTGCATTTCTGCATTTGAAAAGTACATTCAGACAATAGAGAGAAAACTTACAACTCGGTAAGTATTGCTGAAAATGGGTTCAATTTATATATTCGGGGTTTTTGGAGTCGCTGAACACTAATATCACGATTCCAAAAGTCTCCGCGGCACTTGGTGTTTACCTCTTCTCCTGGGGTTTTATGTAAATTCTGTACGAAATCAGTGCACACTTGGTACTCGGTGGTTTTTTTGAGTCGCTAAATACAATTATAATAATAGCGATGGTGTTCGAAACACCTGGTGCTTAAGACAGACCTCGTCTCCAGATATTTTATGCAAATTCGATACAAAAAGATTGTGCACACGGTACTAGGAGGTTTTTGGAGTCGCTTACCACGAATATCATATAGAAGTATAACTTCTGCCGGCAGTCCCACTGACTGCCACACTAGTTAACTTCCCGCTAAAAAAAATTAAAATTTTTTTTATAATCGGGAAGTTATTGGTTTCACCCCGTTTTTTGAAAATCGAGTTTTCATCGGATCTCAACGTTTTGAGGTCTTAGGAACCTCCCCTGACTATTTTTACGGGGGTGTCTGTATGTCTGTATGTACGTGTGGATGTGTGTGTGGATGTATGTAAACCTCTTATAGCTTGACCGATCGGAATGAAATAAAAAGCATTCCAAAGAGTTCCATCTAACTTAGATTCCCTGTAAGTTTGAACCGATTTGAGCCGGTAGATTTCAAGAAATTTTAAAATAACCGAAAAAAACAATTGGTAAAAATAATGTTTTTTGGGCATATCTTTTTGGCTATTGCATCGATCAATTTCATAACCTAATCAGCTCTCAAGCTTAAAAAGCCACGTCGAATGCCGTTTTGCAAATTAAAATCGGTTGATTCGTTCGTGAGATATCGTTGTCGAAAAATTTCAAAAAAAGTGTTTTTTTTTCAATAACGTTACTATAGCTTTGCGGTTAAAACTAGCGGGAAGTTGCAAGGATGGCCTTTAAGGTCAACCTCTTTTCGAATTTTTTTTTGTGACTATTTCACTAGACTATTTTTAACTTACAAAACTGCATAGCAACGGCACCTTTCATATTGACAATACGTAATATTTCAGCGACAAAATTATGACAGATCCGTTACTAAGGTGTCTGGTATTTCTATAGTTGTCAGTTTCACAAACGTCATTGAAGATTATGTTTCGTTGATATTGTCTTGTTTTTCTCGTGAAATAGTCTTGTCGAATACCATTCGAGAGAAAATTTTTTCCCGGCCAAATTTTCTTCTGGTTTTATTCAAGTTTGTTGCTTTTTGACAATTTTCGCTCATGAAATTTTGACAAAATTTCATTCGCATAAATTGCCAAGCAACAAACTTTCATACCAGTCGAAAATTTTGGCGGCAAAATTTTCTCTCTTATGATATTATATACGATACATAATAACATGCCGTCTAAGTACCCCTAACAAAAATTAAAGATCTTTTTATTACCTACAACTTTGATGTTCAACATTTTTGTCTCCGGTAGAAAACGCGACCAAACTATTGCCCGAGGATTTTTTTTCACTTAAACCCCTTCACCTAAGTAAGTCCCCACGGTCCGTGGGTTCATTTTTTTTGTTATCGCGAATAATTTTTTATGTTAGTAACAGCTCGTTCAGACGGAACGGCTCGGGTAGTTTATCGGATGTCGGGTTTCTTAGTGGCGCATAGTTTTAAATGTGCGTCATCACACGAATCGACCGTGTACCGGGCTAGGACATCTTGCCGTTGCCGGCAATATTTATGCCCGGTTTTGTCGCTGCAAATCGGCTGCCGTGACACAATAAATACAAGTTCACTAAATTATTTGGTGAAAAGCAAGTTGACCAACCAGTAAGTTTATTAATTACTTATTTAATATACCTTTTTTATATATTTTCAAACTTTTCATAAAATAAAAACAAAATCAACAGCGAAAATATACACACACCCGACTAAACAAGTACCAATAAAATATTAATAATAAAAAATTCAGACCTACGTGGAACAAAAATTAACAATAATCTTACTTTTCTTTGTTTTACTTTGTAAGGTATAAAATAGTGACCTTGAATAAATTCATGAACTTCTTCACGTATTATTTACCTAATTTGATGATTAGGCTTTGAGCTTTAGTCAATAAAATCGTCTGTTTTCTGCAAAGATTCCAAAAAATATATATATAAACTTATTATAGTTTCCTTTTGGGTTGACAAGCAATTAATAGAAAACTTCCATCCCACAAATACAAATATACTTACATTCAATTCTACACTATTCTGACTACTTTTAGTAGAATAGGCTTTTACTATCAGATACGGAAACTGTAATTTTTTAAATTTAATCTATAGAAAATCGGGTAAATTATAATAAGAGGGTGAGTGTAAAAAAAAACAATAAATAGACGTTGACTTCACTGTGTATAATATAAACCACTTTTATTATTAGAAGAGCAGCGATTATAATCTGTATAATTTGGCATCACACCATTGTTAATATTGTTATTACTATTATTATAAAAATTCCAATATCGACTAGAATCTGTTCTGTAAACGTTAGTAGATAGGCGATTATCCCACAAGTATCCATAATTTTCATCATACGTTGTCATCTGATTGTCATATTGATAACTGTTATTGCCATACTTACAATTTTCGAAATTTTTTTGACAATAAAAAGTTTGATATAAATGTCTGTTTAAAAATGAACTAGATAATAAGTTAGCTGTTGTTTGACTAAGCTCAGTACTTAAAATGTTAATAAAACGCATCATTTCCATCGGTTGCTCTTGTTGAAGAGTTTGTGTTAGTGCTAGGATATAATTTCTTGCCAACTTTAAAGTTTCAATTTTCGAAAGCTTTTGGGGCACTGTGCTATTATCTGAAGAAGTCATGTGAATAGGCATGTGGCTAGAAATAAATAATTCTAATTAAAAGAAAAATATTAAGTTATGGATAATTCATAAATCTATATACATATAATAAAACTGTAGAAATGAAAATTCTGTACATTAAATATATTTAAAAAATAATTAGCGGGGGTGTTACTACATCGATATAGAACCCAAAAATGTAGTTAGTTTTTTGTTTGTTTGTGCACGCATCACATGAAAACTACTGATCCGATTCGATTGCGTTTTTCAAAGATGTATTTGTCTTCTTTCAAAACATCTTTAACGGGGTCAGGAAAGAAATTTTTATACAAAAATCAACACGCCACGAGAACAATGTCGCGAGTACAACTAGTCTTTAATAAACTATTATTAAAAAAGATCTTATATTCAAATCAGAAAGTCTCAAAAAATAAAAAAATGGACAAAATAGTGAAACGCCTAAAAGATAAGCCACAAAGTTACAATTCTATCAAACTTTACAATACAAAAAGGGAAAATGTATTAAATAAAGATAGTAAACGATTTGTACAGAATATTTCCTTTGGTATGTATTAATATTCTTAAACAGTATGAGTGGTATGTTCAGATTACTTCTGATTTAAAAAATTTAACTCAATCTAATCGTCCGTTGCAAACTTCCACATATAGATTGCTGTTGTGACCGCCAAAATTTCAACATTTATCGAAATTATCTTTTTCTATATCAAACTATTCAAATACTCAAAAAATTCACGGCAGGTTAATTAAAATTAATTAATAATATGTTTGCACATTACACATTTTTGTATACATTGATAATAAAAATTCATATAACTGATTATTTAGGATTATATTTTGAAACTTCCATTTTGCATATTTAGATTTTGTCAAATATTTACATTTTTACGATTTTTGAGTTTTTTTCATATTTTAAAGATTTTTTAAAATTCTTCAATTTTTTTCAAGATTGTTACAGCCTTTCTACGATTTTATAATATTTTTCCCAAATTAACAAATTTTTTTTTTATTTTTCGCCAAATATTTCGTTTGTTCTATTTTTAAATGTTTTACATTTTATGCAAATTTAACATTTTGGTATATTTGGTAATTTCTAGATTATTTATTTGAAATTGTGTCTCCTTTTTAAAATATGTTTTTAAATACTACAATTTCTCAAGTTTTTAAAGTGAAACTTTTATTAGATCGTTTTAAGTGCATGTTGCATGTCGGTCGAGCGCCGAGTAGGTATAAAGTATAAAGTAGGCGGCGCTTATAGTTTAATATAAAAATGTACGGGAGTGAGCACATCTGCTAATGAAAACAATCCTACTATTCGTATTTATACGAACTTCGACTGCGTAAGTATCTACGACATGTAACGTCGACGGTTATATTTTACCTATTCGTATTAATACGAACTTCGACTGCGTAAGTATCTACGACATGTAACATTTTAAAAATATTACAGTCGTAAATAATAATTTTTGAAACTGAAAATATGGAACTTGAGCTATAAACTATGTAACATATAGGTATTAAATAAAATCTTTTAAAATTAATCAAAACACTTTCATTTTTAAACAAATAAACTTTGTAATTATCCTATCCTTGTTATATATATTCATTTCATTCTTTTGTCAATTTACTGAAGTTTTCACTTCTATCGTGTGTGAATCGCACACACACCTTTTGATTTCGATTTCTATTTCTATTTCGATTTCAATTTCGATTTCAATTTCGATTTCGATTTCGATTTGATAAAGCGATTTTTATACCCTTAATGAAATATGATTCGAAACATTTTTAGTTAAATGTCTATAGGGTAAAAAAAAGTTTCACTTTTACCGTGGTTTCATAAAACCACACAATGTTTTTTTTTTATTTTCCAAGATGTTTTCCGGATTTTTACGATTTTATTATAATTTGGTCTTTCTTCAAAATTGTTACATTATTTAACCGACTTAAAAAAGACGAGGGAAAAATTCGAACCATATTTTTTTAAATATTTGTCTCATTCAATTTCTATCTTTTAGGATTGTTAATAATTTTTAAAATTTTTGTAAATTTTATGCGACTATTAATATTCAACATTTTTTCAAATTATTTAAATATTCCCTATACGTTCTTTGCGGCATGAATTTCTAGTTTATTTCATTGTCTGAGGTCTTAGTACTTTACTCTCCCCTAGCCAAAAAATTAACGATTGCATAATACTAGCTTATAAGCTAGTTGCAACCAGTAAAATAGCTCAGTTTTTTACTTTACTCACATTAGCGAGTTAGCTAATGAATTTGATTACAAGAAACGAGTTTAATATCTACTAGAGAGAATTCATCCTAGCAAGTGGACCCGCTTTTTCTAATTTATAAGATATTTGTATCTTAAGAATACCAATTTTACGAGTGTGACCGAATAGGTCACAAGTGAAAACAACCGCATCACTATATGGACTGGATGTGAGTGAAAACTGATGTGGTGTTTAGTAATTAGACTTGTTCAAAAAGGAAACTGTAACAAAACCAAAGTTATGTTAGTGTTTGAACCAAAAACATTACCCAAAAAACAACAAATTAAGAAATAACTTTTACCTTATGTTAGGTATATTATTATAATATGATTTTGTTAGTAAAACTAAAAAAACTTCATTAAGATTCTTTTAAAAAAAGTTTTATTTGATAATATAACTTACCTTCTAAGTTTATCTAAGGCTGCATTAAGCCCATGCATTCTATTTCTTTCTCTAGCATTGGCTTTGGAACGTCGTAACTTTATTTTATGAACTTTCTTATCTTTTTGAAATGTAGTTGTTTCCATAATTTAGTGAATGCATTTTTTTAAGCATACATATTTTAGCTTAAATTTCTAAACAGCACTTTCCCACACTCTGGGATTCTCAAATCGGTCGGTAGTTCTATATATAATATATGGGATTACCTATCTTCTATTGTTTGTCTTCTGATTTTACCACTTGATGCTTTTCCCGATAAGCCCAGGTTATCTACGTGAGCCATATGTCAATTGCATTACGATATGGGATATTAGAATTAATTATCGGGATTACAAATATGACTTTATTTAGATAAATGTTGAGCCATATGGTTCATTTTTTTATTTCCCTCGTTTTATAAATAATAATAAGCTATTTTTCCAACGGCTTTAATGAAATATCTAGCTTAATATTAATCTTTTATTGATTAGATTAGTAAGCATCTATTCCTCACTAGTTGATACGGAAATAAGTTTTTATTTTGTTTATTTATTATCTCAAAAGGGCATAAGAAAATCTCATTTTCTGATGTTCTATTTTGGTAATATCTCCAGAATTTTTCTTCATATTATTAAATATTGTAATAAGACGTATTAAACCTTTTTAATGAATAAAAATGTATCTTTTTAATCAAGTCAGAAGAAAATTATAGTGTTCATCAAGTAAGGAATGTCCATTTTCCACGTGATACGAATTTGTAGCCCAAAATATAGTACTAGATATAAATCAAATTGCTATTTGTTTTACCTGATAGATGCTTACTTACTTTTGAATGCCAATTATTTTTACGATTTTACCAGGGATCCATTATATTAATGAGCCTAGTGAAATTCGTATTAAATTTTTTTAACAAACAATAGAATCAACCACTTATTGCTTTTGACAATTTACTGGACAATCGCAAGATACGCACAAGATGAATAAATAAGTCGCAACCAAACTCCAAATGTTTATGCACACCTTGAGGGCATTTGTACCTTTGAGCATTATTTCGTTTTCGTGTTTGTTCCAGAGTATCTTGTTATCTAGGGTTAGCCGTAGATATTTGACCCCTGTCGTCCACTCAACGATATTTTCATCGGGCTTTATTCCAACGGAGTGATGCCACCTGCAGGGCCCCGGATCCGTGCCCAGGATACCCTTCGTCGAACCCCTTGGAAGAGAGTTCGCAGAGTCACCCAAAGGAAAACTCGTAGGAAGCTTCCACTTTCTCAACTGAGGCTACTTCAAGCAACAGGACAACAACTTTCAGATGAGCTCCAGAAGCAACTTGAAGAGGCACCACTTAACATAAGATAAATTAAAATAAAATTAAATAATTGAATGATAACTTAGGAACAATTTGTACAGAAAGTAGGCTGAGGTTTTCTGTGGTTTCCCTCGATTCAAGTTCGACCTGTCTGTCTGGAAACAGCCTGTTTTAGGAAGAAATTGAAGAATGGTCTTTTTTAAACGGGATAAAGTTGCCACAGAACACTGATAGATAAAATGCAGGAAACATTAATTTGTAGCACTACCCTAAAAAGGCCAGTGAGTCCTACAGCAGGGTATAGGGAAAAATGAAATAGTTTTATTTAAGTAGACCGAGGTTTTATGCGGTTTGTCTCGACCGAAGTTCAACCTATCTCAACCTAGAAAAACTTGCCAAATGGTCTTTCCTTGACAGGATAAAGTTTACACAGAGAACTCTTATAGATAGGGCAGGGAACATAAAATTGTAAAACATCTCTGAAAAGGACAGTAGGTAGGTACTAAAGGTACACAATAATAATAATAATAATAATAATAATAATAATAATAATAATACACTAATGTTAATCTAAAACAAATTGTAACAAACAATAGAATGTTTTGAAACTTGAACTGTTCTAGTATAAATATTGTATAGTTTTGATTTAAAAACGTTCTTAAATCAATGGTAAGCTTTTTACCACAATCATGTTAGTTTTTGATACTTCTTTGGCAATTCTATCGATTTCTCGTTTCCAGCCAACGTGTGAGTGAATCGAGATTAGGATTGCACTTTTGAGAGTAAATAATATGAATGAATTGAAACTTGCAAGTTAATTAGTAGATAGGTACATATAGAAACTATTCTATCATTTAAACATACATAACGTATTTAATTTTTCATTTTAGATTTACATTGCTAAGTAATGGTAAAAGAATTTAAAGCAAGCTTTGAAGTAGAAATATTTGTGAGAGGATACTTTGAAAAAGGAATATACAGGATGTTGTTGGTGAAAGGTGTTTGCTATATTTTAAAGATTTAGATGTATATTAAATACATAGGTGTTTAAACCAGTTTTGAGCGAATAATGGATAGGAATACTAATACTCCAACCAAGGCGACTTTTTTAGCTAAATTATAAATGAGTGGAAGTAAGGAATTTGGTAAACGAAAAAATTCTTAACTCGGAAATATTAGCAAACGTCCGGGAATAAAGAATCTATATTAAAAATAAGGAAAGAATAAACATAAAAGATTATGTAAAAATAATAATATCTATTACAAATATATTATTTTGGATATAATATGTATAAAAGTATAAACCTCCAATATAAATATACTTATATACTTAAAAACAATTAAGACAATAAATCACCTTAAAGAAATATGGTCAAAACTCAAAACCTAAATCATATTTGACATATTACTCTTCTTAAGTTTGCTATTTTTGTCCACATTCCTTATGTGGTAAAATTACAACACTAAATAAATTCGGAGAACATATATGTACTTGTACATATAAGTTCTTTATATAATAATACCGGAAACTTATATTAATTACTTAGGAAGGGGTACATATTTTTAACAGCGATATCTTCAGATCGTGTAACTAAATGGCCGTTGTCTACGATTCCCTTTTCATAAATTAGCCGTTTAAGAATTCTAACAAATGAAATACTTAAAATTATTTTTTAATAACTGTAATGCTGCAGTCTCATACATTTATTTATTAATATGTTTTTGACCCCTAAATGATTAAATGGTTAGAAGATGGAAAGGTCTTTTTATTTTATACGTAAAAGCCTGGGAAACAAATACAATACCAAAAGAATGGAAGAAAAACGGTACCCTTTAAAGTATATACAGTAATAATATAAAGAAAAATAAGAAAACTATTAAAACACAAAATCGAAGATGAACAGGCAGCTTATAGGTAAGAAAGAGGCACATCGGATAATATATTTATAATCAGAAATCTAATTGAGAAGAAAAATGGAGAAGGAGAAGAACTATATCTAACATTCATAGACCTTAAAGCTGCTTTTGATACGGTAGATCGTTCTATAATAGTAATAATATTGAAAGATTTAAAACTTCTAGACAAATTAATCAGTATAGTCAGAAGTACTTACAAAAGAGTACAAGGTACAGTCATACTAAATGGAAAGAAATCAGAACCATTTGAAATGAATAAAGGAAAGAAGATGCAGACACTAATAGACTTATGGACCTCTGAAATAGAAAAATGAAAATGGAAGTCAACACCAAAAAAATATGATTATAAAAGCCAAAAAGGAAAACAGTGCAAACAACACCAAATTCTTTTGTAAAGGAAAACAACTAGAAAATGTTACGACATATAAATACCTAGGAGCAATAATAACAGAAGATGGTAAATTTGACCTGAAAGTAACAAACAGAATAAACAAAACAACCAAAATTTACTATTGCCTACATAAATCAATATTCGGAAAAAAGGAAATAGAAAATAAGGTCAAACTTCACGTAATGTCATATCCGTGCCGACCTTAAGATACGGAGGTGAATCCTGGGTCTTACAGAAGAAACATGAGTCCGCACTTACAGCAATAGAAATGAAACATCTTAGAAAAATAGAGGGAAAAACACGCTTAGACAGAAAACGAAATGAAAACCTTAGAGAACTACTAAAACAAGAATATATAATAGTGAAAATACATAAAAGAAATCTAACATGCTATGGACACGTACTAAAAATGACAGAAGACAGGTTAACCAGGAAAACTATGGAAATGAAGAGAGTAGGCAAAAGAAGAAAAGGAAGGTCAAGAAAAACATGGATATCGCAGATTATAAAAATAGGTGAAGCAAAAGGAAAAACACTACAAGAAATGAAAAGATTAGCACTGGACCGGACAGAGTGGAAAAAATGGATTAACAGAGCATTTGTAACGTTCGTTTTTGGGCCGAAATCCACCTGACTATATTTGGTATTTATTTTAAGTTGTATCGCGTCGTCGTGGAGGGAGAAGGGCGAATTGTTTTCTTCGTCAGCTTATTAGTTCGATTCTTCCATTTTCACTCCGTTTCTTCACTAAATCAGAAACATTATCTGAATATTTTCGGCCCTTCGTTATAAGGTATTGCCAAATCAAGAAGGGCCCTAGTAAGAATTATCTTTCAATTCAATAAAGAATCGCTGACAGCCGTCAGCCATTTTGTACCTGAACAATAAGTCGTCACAAAGAAAAAACCATCCCGGGATAGTTTATTAAGGAAGATTCTATCTTTAAGAAAAGACCTGACCATCCTTGATTGGAAGTAGGAAAGAATTCCTGAAGATAGATAGTCAAGCTCCACCGAAATAGAAGCCAGAATAAATAAAGATAAGAGAATTAATTAATTATTTATTTCAAATTTTTTAACAAAATTCTTGAATTCTTGATCTTAAACTGATTTTTTGCGTATTATTTGTTTGTCTGTACTTGGCGCCCAGAATTAATTGTTTGGGGAAAATTGATAAAACTCAGAGGGAAGCCACGAACCCAGGAGCTAGCCTAGAGTAAATTAGGGTTACATATTATTTAATGATAAATACTGTTTTTTTTATCAATATACTATAATATACACTATTAATCTAATATTTATACGTCACAAGCTGCTCTTGACTTTTTTGTTGTGTTTTAAAAGTAATATAAAGATATTGCTATTAAAAAATATTTTAACAAAAATAATTAGCAATTATTAAAGAATTATGTAGAGATATTCATTTACAACAATGGGGTTTTACACTAAACTGTAGATTTTTCGTTTCAGGTATTATTATATTAAAGTATCTGCTATAACAAAAATTCAACTATCAAAACAAAAATGAAATAATACTTTCAAATACCTATCAACATTCTAATAATTGTTCAATGAAGTATATCTATTTTCTAAAGATAATAAACTAATTTTAAAACAAAATCTGGAGAACTCAAATTGTACTCTCTTGACTATAGTGCTGGTCAACAAATTCAGCTGGTAATTTCCTGAAGACCGATGCAATGTTTTTCTCTTGACTGTCACAAAATTCATCTGGGGAACTGCTCAAACCAGGTTCACCGTAATTTGAATGCTGAAATGAAAACCTCCTGATGACCGGAAAACATTTCGTAGTATTTTCCAAATAAGTAAGTATTTGACTTTCGTTCCATCGTAATTTAGTCCAGATGTTTAAGTAAAAGTCTGAGTTTCGTTTAAAAATAAGAATAAATGCTTGACGAGCAACATTCTCAAATACAGGAAGCTTTATTTTATATTGGCAATTGTTTCTGGATGATTTCTGTAGAAGCTTGTATATTCTTGAAGAATAATGCTTGACAGTATATATAATAATAGGTATCAGATACTCAGTATCTTCATCGGAATTGTGAAATTCCATAAGAGACTCAACAGCTAAATCAAATTTAATTACCACAAATACCATCCCTTTAAAATAATTAATCAGAACAGTCTGAGGTGTGTTAAAAGAATAATTTATATCCAATTGGGTGAAGTTATGGTTTGCACTTTTATACAATGTGGATGACATTACTATTGCTTTTTTTAATTCTAATGGATTATCATTTATACAATATTTTTGATAACTAATATTATTAATCGGTTTAATTCTATACCTAAAAGGATTGTTTTTAAAATTGTGTTCTTGAGTTACTTGCCGAGTATGAAAGTTAAAAACTTTTCCAAAAAAACATAATTCTTGTTGATATTCACCACCAACTCGTGTACTTTTTTCTTTATTCAAAGGAAATATTTTAGAAAGAGTTTGTTCAAATAAATCGAGTCTGGATTTCGTAAATGTACAAAATAAGTAATCATCAGCTTGTCTATATATAAAATCCGTAACGAAATGCTTGAGAATTTCTTTTTCCTTAATTGTAATGTACAACTCACAAAAATCAGCTGACAAGTTATCCCCTTGAAGAAGACCATGATTCCATTTATAAGTTTTCTTATTAAGAATAACATATTGGTTTTGAATGTGATCGAGTAAAAACTTTTTTTCAATATCCAGTAAATTACTTTTAATAATTTTATTTGCTAGTACATGTATTTCCACATTACCATAAGCATCCTGAATATCCATTTTCACACCATACAAAGTACTGTTTTTTTTCGACTCAGTATCGTTTAAATTTTCCCAGAATTGAAATAAATTGCATCTTTCAGAAATCCTTTCTTCTGTAACCATTTTTTTAAGTAGTTTTGAGAAATGTTTATATTTGTTTTTAGAATCAATATCTTTTTTATTGGCTATAATCACTGGTCGATACTCATTTCCTTCGTAATTGCTTTTTGGATGGATATTTAATCGTCCCCTTACAGCATGAACTTCTGATGGAATTATGTGGGTCTTACGTTCCATTATTTTGTAAATTCTTGCCTAAAATATAAAATGCTATCTAAACTTTGTTATATTTGTTCTAATTTATTTAATTCGAGGACGAAATGAAACTAGTATGACGGTTATTGAAAGTTGGTATTATCTTTTAAGCTATTGAACAAGGCGAGGACATCTCAGGTATCAAGAATCATCAACAAATATAATTTTTCTACAAGCATGCGTAAAACAACACTTTCCCGCACGCATTTTAATTCAGAAAATATCTCTTTCCCGCACGGAGTGCGGGAAATACTTTTTCCCGCACGGCGTGCGGGAAAGATTTTTTCCCGCACGCATTTTTTTTTATTAATTAGATATGTTTTCCGATAACCTTTTTGACAAATTATTGTATTATTATCTTTATCTTGTTGGACTACATACAAATAGTAAAAAAAAAATAGGATTATTTTACATGAAAATAGGGATTTTTAAAATGTTTGGCTTTAAAAAATTTTAAAAAAATCATAATTTATTAAATCACCCCTGTAAACCTTACTCAAAGCAACAACAAACTCACCTGTTTAAGTAGGGTTGCTATAGCTACAGTCGTGTATTTATTGACACTATGAAAGATTTAATTGTCACAATCGCATCTTTTCAAATATCTAAATAATTTTCGAGGTGATTTTGCTTGTAGAAAAAATACTGATCCTAACTCTTGCGGAAATTAACTTTCCCGCACTTAACTGCTTGCCCGAACTCCGCTTCGCGTCGTTCGGGCATCGGCAGTTCGCGTGCGGGAAAGTATAACTTTCCGCACTTGTTAGGATAATAACTATTTGCAACAAACAAATATTGATGAAATTTAGAACATTTTGTTCTCTTAATATAAGGGGTTACTACTTCAAAGCTAGCTTACAGATACTCTATCCATGTACTGCATGAAGAAGCGATATGATCTGGCATGTAATATTCTGCAAAATGTTATAATTCTATAAAAAACGATTTTTTATACTTGTTCGTGTAAAAACTACGTATTAATCAATAAATAAAAACCTTTTTAAATAAAATTAAACCGCCTTCAAAAAAAAGAAAAATGCACTAAAAAAGCAGAAAATTAAATCTTTATTTCTGTCCAATGGACCGCAATGGACCACATGCATACTCTACTCATTTGAATCCAAAAAGAATTTTTTAAATCAGATTATAAATACCAGAGATATGCCGTAACATACATAATAGTTATTTATGTATCAAGGGTATAAATAGATGTTTATGCCCTGAGGGCGACGTCTTACGAACCCGAGGGCCTCTGGCCCGAGGGTTTGTAAGTCGCCCGAGGGTATACACATCTGTTTATGCCATTGGTACATACAAACTTTTATGTCATACTAGTTTGTTATTGCAATCCAATCTCAATACAAATCAGTATTTTAAAAATCCGGTTTGAATTAATAGCATTGCCACTTTCTCATAGTAGGCAATATCGTTGCTAGGTGAATGTTGACAAACGTAAATGTCATAAACTCGCAATAATTGTTACATGTGTCAAAGTAAGAAGTCAAAATGGACGAAGATTTTGGAATTCCTGACGAAATTATTAAAAAAGCAAAGGAAGCAACTGAAAATCTGTTGCCACAAAAGTCTAAAAAAGTTTACGATATGGAATACCAAAAATTATTAAGTTGGATGCAAGAAAACTACGTAAAAGATGTTAATGAAACTGTGTTGCTTGGATACTTCGGCGATCTCGCTAAAACATGTGCTCCGAGTTCTTTGTGGTCCAAATCTTCCATGGTAAAGAAGACTTTAATACGAACCTTGTTCAATTGAAACCCATCTTTGGTCCAAAAAAAAATTATTAGCAAATATATTTACAAATAATTACCACTACAATTAAGGCCCATATCCCATTGTTTTACCAACCGATGTATACCCTGTTTAAAGAATTCTTGTGGCTGCTGCTTGAAGAATACTTTCACGGCATTTTTTACTTCTTCGTTCGACTGAAAACGGTTACCTTTTAACGCTTTTTTCAGTGGACCAAATATGTGAAAATCGCATGGCGATAAATCGGGACTATAGGGTGGATGCTCTAATACCCTCCATTTCTTTCGTTGTAGATTTTCTTTTACTACTTCGGCAACATGAAGCCGAGCATTGTCGTGCAGCAGAATGACACCGCGTGAGAGCTTTCCTGGCCGTTTTCGTCTTATTGCTTGGTGGAGCTTGTTCAAAGTTTTATTATACAGGTTTGCGTTGATATGCACTCTAGGTTCTGTAAACTCTATAAGCAAGGGTCCTTCATGTTCAAAGAAAAATGTTAATGACCGCACGCTGATTATATTTGGACGGATTGTTAACAACAAACGCCATTTTAAAGTCGTAATACTTAAAATAGCTCTGACATACAAATGCTAGGCACTGATCAGTGTGACGTTTACAAATACAACTAACATTATAAAATGTCACTTGAATGATTACAATTGTTTCCAAGGCTAACCTGACCAAAGATGGGTTTCAATTGAACAAGCCTCGTAGTAAATAAAATATTAACATTGCTAATTACTATAAGTTAATGGAATATTTGAAGCAAACTTCAAAAGGCTACAAAGCAAAGAAGTCTAAAATTCTGTCTAGAGAAGATGTTTTAAAATTTATTTATAAGGCACCGAACGAGACGTTTTTTATGCCCGTGCGGGCCATAGTCGGTTAAAAAAATGGGTATTAATTGTTGCTAATGCTGACAGGTACTGAATAAGAATACAAAAAAAAATTAATGTATAATTTATGAACTTACCATAAATCTTTCGAATACTGGCCTCTTTACAAATTCGAATGCATAACATTTAAGTTTTTTTACAACTATGTAATACCTTTTAATTAAAGGTTTTACCACGTTATTTAGAAGAAACAGATTGGTTTCTAAAAGTAGATCTCTTCCTTTATTTTGGATACCGGTTTCTTCTTGTATCCAACTCATCGCCTGAATGTTGTATTTTTTATACAACTTAGTGGTAAACATAGATTCACTTCTGGATTGAGTCAGAATGCTCGTGACTGCATTGTGAAACAGCTTTCTATTTATTTGATTTCCAAAATAATCATCTAAAATAATCTGAAATAGGAAAAGCATAAAAATATATTTGGATTATATATACATATACATATCTTCAGTAAATCGAGGAAAAAATGAAACAACTTTTTGGACTGCACAGTCTAGCTTGCGAATTTACTTAATTCTTTATGAAATCATCTGAAATATTTTCATAAAAAAACATAGTTTAGGTACATAAATATCTTAACTAGTCTTGAGTCTTTTCTAAGTTGACCTATTCAACAAAAATCATGGGGAAAGTAAAGTGCTCCGATTTAAGAACTAAAGACAAAAAAGAGCTTACTAAGCAGGTCGATGAACTTAAAACAGAGCTTACCAGTCTTAGGGTAGCCAAAGTTACCGGTGGAGCTCCCTCAAAAGTTATCCAAAATCCGTGTTGTAAGGAAAGCTATTGCTCATGTTTGTATAGTTATGCACCAAAAAAAAAAGGAGAACTTGAGGAAATTGTACAAAAACAAAAAGTACAAGCCTTTGGATCTTAGGCCCAAAAAGACACGTGCTATTCGTAGGACTCTTTCTACACACGAACAGAGAATTAAAACACCTAAAGAAATCCGTAAACGATCTATCTTCCCACCAAGAAAGTTCGCATTGAAAGCTTGGTTTGTATTATCAATAAATTATTGTAAAAGCTGTTGAAATTTACACCCATTGAACATTTCGGTTTGCAACTAGGGACGGAAACCAGTCCCTGTCTTGCTACATATGAAAGCAAAAACGTACAATAGTATTATACGTTACAAGGTCGGTAGGTGACTTATTACAGTACGAGTTAGTTTACGGACGAGGCGACGTAGGAGCCAAGTCAGGAAATAAAAACGAGAACTGTAATAACACCTAACGACCATGTATCGTATTATATTTTATTTCATCCTGTTTTTATAAATTAATAAATTGATAAAAATTTTAACAGTAGTTCGTAACTTGATTAAAAATAGTTCGTAACTTGATTAGTTAGGTCAAATTACCTTGAAAGCCATCTGTCACTGTCAAATATTTTGTTTGTTATTAAGATTTAATTGTTAATATAAAATTGAATAACATTGACTTCTTTTTAAATATGGCAGTAAAAGTAAGTAATTAATTATTTTATTTTTATTTTATAGTCATTATAGTATTTTTAAATGTCAAAAATTAAAAGTAATTGTCTTCCCTTAAGCAATCAGAGCTTCGTTGCTAGGCAACACATTACAGTATAGTTTATCCAAAACCACTTGAATAGGCGTGGTCAACGCTCTTTTCGAATTTTACGTATATTACGACCCTAGGCCAGAAAGTTGGATTTTCTATATTCCACGCGTTAGAGCATCCAACTTTTTGGCCATGGGTTGTATACTATTTTTCTTGATCCCCATCCGAAGATAGTCCGCCAGAGCGCGCTGTAATTCAAGCAAGCCATAAAAGTTGGACTTTCTGGAGCAAAGAGCTGCCAGAAAGTGCGTATTTTCCGGTAGGGGATCAAGAAAATCTGTAATTCAAGCAAGCCAAAAAAGTTGGACTTTCTGGATCGAAGAGCTGTCAGAAAGTGCGCATTTTCGGGTAGGGGATCAAGAAAATTTTATTGCACGATCTGTAAGTGCACAAAATATATATTTTTTAGTGTTTATGTCATTTTTTTGTTATATATTCCTACAATATACAGGGTGTCCCAGAATTAACTACGGAAACTTCGTATACGTATTCCTTGATGACAAATAAGTAGGGTCTTTCCTATAAAAAAAATTTTTTAGAGACTCCTGTCAGAGTTATAACCCTTTAAAGAGGGGTGGTAAAATACGGTTTTAATTTAATATCTTCTGATTGGTCCAAGATAAAAAATTAAAAATTTGGGTGAACATCATTTTTATAAAGACGCATTTCTCCTGCCACTTTTCTCCTGCCCTACCCCATTCTAAGGGTGCAAATCAAGGAACCCCTCTTAATATTTTTTTTGTAACTTTCTTAGCAATTAATATTTGCAATAACAAAAAAATATTTTAGGAAGTTTTGATTATTTAGAAACTTTTTTGTTCCTTGTCGTTTTTTGCGAAATCGTTTCGGTTTGGAGTAAAAAAATAAAAAGTAGGACCATGTCAATTGAGTATCGTGTATCGCGATCAAGGAGCGCACATTTGCAAGGTAGGTTATAACTCTGACAGGAGTCTCTAAAAAAATTTTTTTTATAGGAAAGACCCTACTTATTTGTCATCAAGGAATACGTATACGAAGTTTCCGTAGTTAATTCTGGGACACCCTGTATAGTTCGAGATGTTTCCCCAATTTAATTTTGATTACAGTTTATGAAGGAAATTTTATAAACTATATTCGAACTTTCCTTGGTTGTAAGTAAATCTTTGGTTTTCGTATATGGTTTAGCAATAGTTTCTACATTTTTGTGTCTATTTTAGAATTTTTAGTATTTTTAACAAGTTTTATTAAAAAGGGAATAAATGTAAGTGGTCATCTTGAGGAGTCTAGTCACTTGGTTGTTCGACACCATTGATGATGTTCGTGTTGTACTAAAAATTGACTTATTAAATAGGACCATTGGTAACAAATTCTCTGTAAGTTTTGTTCTTAACTTTTTTATACGTAGAATGTGATAACTTTTTTATCTTGTTTTTAAGTACAAGAATTAAATTAGTTTTCATTTTTGGTTCGGATGTTTATGAATAGGATACTGCATATTGATTTGCGATACCATTTAATTTGAAGAGTGTTTCCTTGAATTTGGTGGATGATCATATCAAGAAAGTTCCGTTTTATGTTCCCTTCTTGATCGACAATGAATTGTAATTCCTTCACACTGGTAATTTAAAACTTTTAGGTGATCAATGAAATTTTAAACAAAATTTAATTTTTTTTTGTTATGGGGTTCTTGACTGTTGATTTAATAATCGTAAGTAAAATTGGGTACGTGTGTTGCCTTTGTAAAGGTGAGCAAGAATAGTAGGAGGCCTCCTCTACGAAATTGCATCCCCTGTAATGTATAACTTTAAGAACTAGTTTCAAGTAAATAAATTTGTTTGATCTTATTTATGAGTGAATATTTAATATTTTGTTTATGATAAATGTAATTTTTTAATTGTATAATGGCGGTTTTAATTGAACCTGTTACTTTAAATGTAAAAAATGCAAAACTGTACCTGCGAAAACAATTCAAATAAAGAAAGTGTATCAGATAACAATAAAGGTGGGTTTACACGAGACGTAAGCCACGATCGTATTTCACGATCTTAAGACTCCCGAGCGTGGTTTCAAAAAGCATCATACGAATCGTGATGGTGTTTACACGTGAACGCGATTTTAATTCAGTAAGATGGAATCGTTAGTAGCGGAAGCATGTGCGTTTTGTCCGGTGTATTGGCTAAACAACTAAAACAACGATTAACAGAAATTGACAAATTGAAGTTAAAAAGAAGAAGGAAAAGAAGATGGTGGGTAAGGCAGTGGATTCAAAGACGGAACAATAATGGTGGCTGTGCATTTATTTTCCGTGAATTACGAAATGAAAATCCAGAAGATTTCAAAAACATTTTAAGAATGTCAGATACACACTTTGATTTTTTATTAAATTAAATTTTTTATTAAATAACATTCTTTACACTCATATCTTTTGCAACTCTTTGTACTTTTACAATTTAAAATGTTGTAGGTATAATAATTTAATTTATAATATATAATTCCATAATTAATAACCTATATATAATATATTATAATAAATTATTATTTTACAAACAAACAAATATGCTTTATATTATACAGTGTACATCACGACTGAGCTTTCACGACTGAAATATCCAACATGGTTTGATATTGTACGAACCAGGCGTGACAGGTTCGTGAACGATAATTCCACTATCGTGAAATACGAATTGATTGTTACACAAACCGTAAGCCATGCTTTCGTGAGCCACGATCGTGGCTCACGTCTCGTGTAAACCCACCTTCAGTAACTTTTAAAGATATTAAGAATTCAGATTTTAATTTTTACTATTGTATTTCTAGATGAAATGGAGTATGATAAAAAAACTGTCACTTTTTATTATATTGAGTAAGATGACTTTTTGAAGCAATAATATATCAGATATGTAATTTCTCAAAATAATGTGTAACGTGCGAAAAGAACAACCAAATATATAAGATACTGTTAATTCTATGAGAAAATGTATTTTCTTAAAAGAAATTATTTACTCGTTAAATTACCAGGCGATTATCCATAAGACTGGTTTAGACTGTTAGCTGATGAAGATTTTTTGGAAATGAATACAACATTGAGGTTCTACCCACTAACAAAAGCAAGAATTTAGCACAAAAAGACTCTTTCAGAAACGTTTATAATATTTCAGCTATCACTTATACTTTTTAAGATATTAACAAAAACCGAACTGCCATTTTTTTTTCAGTTTTTTGTTAATAACAATTGTAATTTTTATCTTCGGAAAAAAATCGAAAAATAATGGTCTTTCTCTAAATGCCATTCTGGATCGTTTGAGCTATCACCCATATTTTTAATAGACTGGTAATTATTTTTCACAGGAAATCAACTTCTCGACTAGACTATTTAGTCCGTTTAAGATTAAAATATCTAAATTCTTTACAAAAAACTTTAAACGTGATCCCGATAGTTTAGAGCATATTGAGCACATACACATCGAAACATTTATATTTCTTAAAAACATTTTAGAGATTGTTTACCAATTTCTGCTGTAAAAAAAAACTGGATGCGTCGCGCCGTACGATGTGTAGGTATGTGCTCAATAAGTCCTAAACTATTGACTAACACGTTTTATTTGCGATATTTAAAGCTTTAATTTAAGGTTAATAGAATTTTAAAAAATATGTCAAAGTTACTGAAACTACCATTTGAGACGTTCACTTCCAAACTCAAAAAAATTCAACAAAGTACGAAAAGTTAGTATATTAAATGAATTAATTATTATTAGAAAAAAGTATAAAACTAAACTCACCTTATCAACCAAATCTAATATTCTGTCGGAGCAAGTGTCATTTTTCATGATATATTTATAACGTTTGTAGATAGCCCGTAGTATTTGAATCTTCTGATTAATCTGTTGCGACTTCTTGACGATTCTCCATTGTTTTTTTACCGAACTTGCTTTCGTAATATTTATATCTAATGGATAAAACTGATATCTCATGATTGTCCAAAACTAGAAGTCAACAACACACACTCCCTTGTTGGTTTATGTAGCTCACAGGAAGGATTCACTTATAATCACAAAACAACAAGTTTAAGCCTGTTCAATATCTCAGCGTGGTGGATTCCCCTTCCTATTTGATAGTTAACACTTTAGTATCGAATTTATTGTTTGTTCGTTGTTCGTATTTTTTAAAATATTTTTCAAAAATGTAAATTGAGCCTTGCCCTTGATATAAGGATATATGCGTTTTTTTTTAAATTCTAATTAGATATTGTTTGTTCAGTCAAAAAACAAAAAGGGTTGTTCGATGGTATTTTCTTTTATAATTAATTTTATCTACTGTACCTCATATTATGTATCAATTTTTAGTTCATGCTAACTGTCATTATAGACAGCAGTGCGTGAAGGATTGAAAGTGTGCGTGAAGTAACAATGTATTAAATGGGATTTACTTTTTCGCACTGTTTTTGACACACCTTCATATAATCAAATATTCTTAGCATTCGCGTTGCCATGGTGTTGCTATGAGAGCATAAAGGCGGAAACATACTATCAAAACGTGACACGACGCCACGCCACCCGACGCATGTTAGTACCTCTCAATTCCATA
Source organism: Altica lythri (assembly GCA_964028335.1). Taxonomy (NCBI): domain Eukaryota; kingdom Metazoa; phylum Arthropoda; class Insecta; order Coleoptera; family Chrysomelidae; genus Altica; species Altica lythri. The sequence continues at coordinate 31,917,727 of OZ034804.1, read as the reverse complement.
TATTTAATACAGTTAGAAACACATAGACAACACGCTATGTGACCACACGCCGCAATATAAATATATGGACTAACATGCGTGGCGTCGTGTCACGTTTTAATAGTATGTTTCCGCCTTTACTTTTGTTAGTATCTTGTAAATGAATTGAAAATAAATTGCTTTCTTGTAATTATTTTTTATTTGATTATCGTAAATAAAATATTGTATGAAACTGTGCGTGAAGTGCTTTTTGCGCACTTACGCAATATATAGCACTCGCTTCGCTCCTGCTCTAAACATCGCGTGCGTGTGCAAAAAGCATACTTCACGAACTGTTTCATTAATAACTGTTTTAATTTGATTACTTCAAATGCGCATTCGCGTGCTTTTAATTAATTGCGCGGTCTATTTAACATTTTATTGTATAATAATTACAACTGTAATAATAATGATAATAAAATACAACGATCTTGCAATTGAGATACAACAGATGAGGCATGCTAAGAAGGTCGAAGTGATACCAGTAAGGTCTTTATATTGTAATTTAATAATGATATATCTACTGAAAATCCTGAACTACTGGAAATATCCTAAAATTTAAAAATACTTCTAAAATTCTGGAAATATCCTGAAATCCTGATAAAAATACTTTTATGTATGGAAGAATTTGTTTATTTTAAAAGAAATATTAAAAAAAAAATTTAAGAATCGCGCGATTCGTTTATCAATATGCTTTATATTGTAATTTAATAATGATATATCTACTGAAAATCCTGAACTACTGGAAATATCCTAAAATTTAAAAATACTTCTAAAATTCTGGAAATATCCTGAAATCCTGATAAAAATACTTTTATGTATGGAAGAATTTGTTTATTTTAAAAGAAATATTAAAAAAAAAATTAAGAATCGCGCGATTCGTTTATCAATATGCTATCACTTGAAGCTTCACCTGCTCAGTTAAACAGAGATAAAAATTATGTGTCTGTATGCACATGATAGCGTATAAATATAGAAGATAGCAAATTCACCACTTCAAAAGTAGAAACGAGTTTTACTAAGAGTTATTTCTTATATTTGTTTTTTGATATAAAGTTATTAATGTAAATCGCATACAAAAATTGATGGTATGTAATATATATGCAATATTTAAAGTAAACGAAGCTGGTTTAGGTCCTTATTATAAGTAAAATTGAATAAAATTGTTCAAAAAGAGCAGTTGAACTTGCTTGTGAAATTGTGGAAGGATAATAAAAATATTGAGACAAGGTACTTGAATTATTGCATAAGTTTTTAAAGATAATATAAATGAATTCGGATTAAAAATAAATAAAATTATTCAAAATGATGGTTCCAATGTAAAGTAAACATTTTTAAAAGAGTGTGTACATTACACATTACAAGTAATGCTTTTAAGAATGGGTACAGTAAAACTAACTACAGTAGAGTAACTACGAGTTGTCTTTTTGAAGTAAAACTTCTTTAGTCGCGACTAGGGGTAACTCAGTAATTCTAACGGACGTGACGTCGTTCTAATGTACCGCGTACCGGAAACAAAACCTGATACAAAATACCTAACACGATTCCGCCTACTATATTAAATAAAATTAAATCTGTAATTGTATGAATTGACAGCTTGTCATCTTGTCAACCAAAATACATTGGTGGTAAATAGTTTAAATTTGTGTATAAAGTGTTTGTTTTAAATATGAATAAACAAAGTGGATTTATTAATGAAGAAAGTGATGAAAAAATATTGAATGAAAATGAGTGAGTACCTACTCTATATGCATACATTTTATTTTTGGTGTGTAATTACACTATTTATACCTAATTATTTATACCTATTATTTATACCTAGCTATTTTCGTTTTATAGACTTATAGAGCTAAAAAGAAAAAGAAATTGTGAACGTCAAAGGGCATATTATCAGCGCCAGAAAGATTTGAAAAAAAATGAAAATGAAAAAAATACGAGACAGCGACATTCATTATGATTTGATTAAGTAAGTTTATATAACATACATACATATTATGATAGTAAATAATTGTTTATAGGGAAGCTTTACGTTAAGTAAAGAAGCATGTTGCACGTTTTTGTTCATAAAATAATAATATTCGAAATGTTTTAACACTTGCTTATACTTACTTATTTATGAAATTTTCAAAATTTATTTATGAAATTTTTTAAATTTCCAAACGGTTTCAAATACATTAATGGTATTTAGAGAGTAAAATCTATATTTCACATTTTAGTTATCATAAACCTATTATTTCATATATAAAAAATAATGATAACTTTCAAATTCCTATTTTTAATGAATAATATAAATATAACATCCCATTTTTTGTAAAGTATATAGACAATAAATATAATTGAATTGTAATTAGATATTTATTTTCCGATACGTACGTCAAAAAGTTTTACTTCAATAGCGCGTAAAGGTTACACGCACACTCTTTTTTTATTTGTGAATTATTTTGGCTTGGTTCTTTTTTAGAATTTCGTTGTAATCAATATGACTGCACGTTCTGCTGTTCTTAAACAATAACAAAAATCGAAAAACAACTTATTTGTTAATAAAATTTTTCTTTTTTTTTGGGCAAGTAGTTATAATAAAGATTAAAGATTAAAAAAAACTGGTGTGGCAGTCAGACTGCCGGTAGAAGTTATACTTCTATGCATGCGCCCGGATTTAGAAATTTGTATAGAAATGATTTAGCAATATCATTATATGCTTGAAGCATAGACTTACTATACAGGGTGTCTCATTATATTCTGACTGTTTTTAAAAGCTTATATCTTCGAAACTGTTGTAGATAATAAGATGCGCTTTTCACAGTTAGGTTTATAATTATCTTAAGTTTTGTTGTGACACGTTTATATAAAATGGCCTAATTCCGGTTTACCTGATAGAAAAATGGCGTATTTTCAGAATACAGTAGATGTAATTTTTTAATTTTAACTTCTCTTTCTGTGAACCGATTTTAAACTTTAAGGTATTGTTATAAAGTAAAAATATGCGTCTTTTAGGAAATTGCTAAATATACAGGGTCTCCCATTTAAAAAATTACATCTACTGTTTTCTGAAAATACGCCACTTTTCTAGCGGGTAAACCGGAAGTGGGCCATTTATATAAATGTGTCACAACAAAACTTACGGTAATTTTAAACCTAACTGTGAAAACCGCATCTTATTATCTAGAACCGTTTCGAAGATATAAGCTCTTAAAAACAGTCAGAATATAATGAGACACCCTGTACTATAAATCCGAATTTCAGTGTCCATTTTATGGGTTAAAATGCAATCTACAGTCAAAAAATTAACAGTTTTTTTATTAGTAACAAATTATTTGTTAATAACAAATTTCCTAACTATTTCTCGGGAATCCACCCTTGATATTTGTAATCAGGGTGTCAAAATACATAGAAAAAAATTTTTGTGGACCCTTGTCTCTTTAACGGCTACGAAAACCCTCTGGGCTCCCGAACTATAATTTATTTATTTAAAATTAGTTGTCATAAAAGCTGTCAATAGCAACAAAACTTCCCGCGTAAGGATTTAAACGAGTATCTCTTAAACAAGGGCGCACTCTACCGGCACCAGTTCTGTCCCCTAAATTGAGACCATTTGTTTAACATTACGTTTAGACTTCGTGCCTCTGCCATGAGGTCGCCATTTTGGTACAAATGGAACACCAGCGCCCTCTTATTTTGGTAGCCCTATTTGCATACATGGAGTTCGTACTCCTTGTCTAGTCTCCATGCCTCTGCCACTGGTTTTGCCGGTTTTTTGACTCTAACCTCAATTTCACTCTGTATAAACGTATAAACAAACGTAGAAGTTTAAAATATATAAGTCTATCCATAATCCATAGACAAATTCTATTATCTCTGAGTCTATCGGCTTTCCATTTATACGTTTTCACACAGGAAGGTTTATGATTTATGAGCGGTATACCATTAAGAGGAGTTCATCTAGGTATTGTTTTTAGGTTGTGACTCAGATTTTTAGAGACTTAATTGGTCGTGTATTGCTATTAACAGCTATTCTGCATTTTTTTATGTTTTGTTTTTATTAACAGAATAGTATTTATGTTCTTACCTAATCACCATTTTTTTTAACTGATTGTGGGCAACAGTTTGTACTATCAAGAAGGATTAATTCAATTCATAAAGTTTTTATAACACGGCTTGCGGCAGTTAGTCGTATAAATAATGTACCAATTATAAGCAAATCAAAGTACACCAAAGTTTCAAGCCCTAGGGATTCACACTTTTAAATGGAAAGTCGTAACCACTTACCTACTCTTTCTATTAATATGTCTATGATAAAACTCACGAAGTATAGATACTTCGTGATAAAACTGATGGTTTTTCTTTCATCAATACCACAATGAATACTCTCACAAATGTGTGGTTAACTTTTGTATGTCTTTTCGAATCAAATAATTAATTAATAACAAAAAAGTATTGTCATACAGTACTATAAAGTAAAAGACCAATAGACAGATTGAGGTTAAGTTTTACAAAAGAGTAGAAATGTTGGCAGTTAATAGTTCTGAAGGCTTGGTACAAATTCAAATACTAAAAAATGGAAAATTCACAAAGTTTTAATATCAACTTCCAGCAAAGATTTGATAAAAGCAACTCCAACGCCCATAGAAAGCATATAGCAAATATACTAAAAGGAGCAAGTACACAGTAAGTATTTCTATAGTTTTGAAACATTGGTTATTTTTGTTTTAATTTTTAAGATTAAACAATCAAGATGTTTGTTCTCTTGTGGCTAATGAACTTCATAGTTACACGAATAATAATTACCAAGAAAAACTAAATGATAAATTAAATTCAGTTTTATCACAATCTAATCGTATAATCGGAGCTAATTTTACATCGAATTTAGACAAAATCGATCCAAAACAATACATAAAACCATTAACTTGTACTGTTAATAAAAGTTACTGTCCTCAATCAGAGCAGTTTCCAGAACACGAGTTTATACAGTTAATGGAAGTATTTAAAAATAAAAATACCAATCATTCTTCGATGCCGAATCAATTTAATCAATGTAAACAAGTTATATATCCTGAAAATAAGAGTGAAAAAATTAATAAAAATAAAAAAATCGAACAATCATCCTTTAAAACAGCAAGGGAAGAATTGGAAGTACAGATTGGACTTAAATATGGAAATGCACAAAAAAAGAAATTGGGAAATAGAGGTAGAGGTGTCAATAGTAAATTTATACCACCTATTTTGGCTAATAGTGGAAGGTGAGTTTAGTTGTTTTATTATTAGAGACCCAGGCAACGAGTATAATTTTAGCTATTTATGACCTTTTGCAAACCTTTTTTTATTCTTAGTTCTGTCTTTTTACTTTAATTATCTAATTCCATTCTAGCAATGAAGAGGTAAAATTGGAATCAAAGTTAGAAGATCCAAGTAAGCTTGATAAACGTTTACAAAATATCGAAGCAAAAATGATTGAATTAATAAAATCAGAAATAATGGATTGTAATACAGATTTACATTGGGATGATATTGCTGGCTTAAATTTCGCAAAAACTGCAATCCAAGAGGCAGTTGTTTGGCCATTGTTGCGACCAGATATTTTTACTGGTCTTCGGAGACCCCCTAAAGGGATTTTATTATTTGGTCCACCAGGAACGGGAAAAACTCTTATTGGTAGATTAATTCAAATTAATAGGTTGTTATGGTATATTAAATTCATTATTTGTAGGTAAATGTGTAGCGTCTCAAAGTAAATCGACATTTTTTAGTATCAGTGCATCATCGTTGACATCGAAATGGGTTGGTGATGGTGAAAAAATGGTTAGAGCATTATTTGCAGTTGCTAGAGTTGAACAACCATCGGTAAGTGTGTAGTTTAAGCAACTATAATAATTCTATTGTCAATTTAAAAAAATCTAAACTTTTAATTCCTTTTTAATAAAAAGTAAAATATAAAAATTTATGAGACCAAATCTTAAGTAAAATTTTCAAAATTGTTTGTTAAAATCAAAAGAATTCTAGGTAAGAAATATTGTTTTGAAAAAATTGTTCATTTTTCAAAGTAACATATTGCAGCAATATTACATTTTATAAAATATCCGAATTAAAAAATAACTTTTTGAAAAATTTTTATTACAAAATAATAAATCTAAAAATATTGTAGGTTATATTTATTGATGAAGTCGACTCATTATTATCCCAAAGGAGTGATACCGAACATGAAAGTTCACGTCGCATAAAAACAGAATTTTTAGTACAATTAGATGGCGCCGCAACAGATTCCGATGAGCGATTATTGGTAATTGGTGCTACCAATCGCCCACAAGAATTAGATGAAGCCGCAAGAAGAAGATTTGTAAAAAGGCTATACATTCCATTACCTGAAATAGAGGCTCGATTACAACTAGTGAAAAAACTCATTTCCAACGAAAAACACGAATTGAGTCAAGAGGATTTTGATAGAATTTCGGTCCTTTCTGACGGTCACTCTGGTGCTGATATAAAAAATTTGTGTTCAGAAGCATCATTAGGACCAATTCGGTCTATTGATTTTAATCAAATTGAAAACATCCAAGTAAACGATGTTAGGCCGGTCCGAATGGAGGATTTTGAAAAGGCGTTTAATAGAGTTAGATCCAGCGTTTCACCTAAAGATTTAGAACAGTATATAACTTGGGATAAATTGTATGGGTCCGGATTTTAAGTTTTGTTGTAATTCGTTTTTAAGAATAAAGTATTTCCTTCTTATTATTGATAAATATTGTTTCTCATATCCTCATTTCATAAATACTTATACTTGACAGTAACTTGAGTTTTAATGCCCGTAAAACGGTACTTATCATATAACTGTTGTGATTAAATGTAGGGTGTATATAAAATTTTCAAGATTGTATGTGCCTTTCTTTGTCTATAAAAGCCACTTGACATAGTCCTCAATGGTCTTACAGCAGCCAAATAATTAAGTAAGGTGTAGAGGATTTATGCTCGCGGAGTCAATTTGAAGTCTTCAATGAATGAATGCCTCCTGTGATCCAGTGCCTCGTAATGGCATACTTATAATATGCGGTGTTTTTTTCTTATATTCTTGATTGTGTTATTTAGTCTTGTAATTCAGTTTGCCTGTTGGGCTAATAAAGTTGTTTTTTTACATAATATCTAGAATCTTTCATAACCGCTCATTATTGAAATAATTATTTATAACCAAGTTACATTAGTTCAAAATGTCAAAAATCAACTTAAAAAACAAAGGTATTTGTTTATATTAATAAGCATTTTGCAATAAGTAAACTTAAAAGTATCCAATTTGATGTTGCATAAAGTTTTTATTCAATTCAAGACAAAAATTTTGAAACTCGCTAAACTTAATTTATTGCATGTTTCGCTACGAAATAGAGATTTTAAAGTTTAATTATTGGAGCGGCCGACGCGCTAGTCGAGTACAATCCTATATGTTTACTAGCTGTCCCGGCAGACTTTGTACCGCATAACACTGTTGTGTCTTTTTTTCCATTTTTCATTTTTTCGAATTTTTACCATTTTGCTTTTTTTTTGTTTTTGATGATTTTTTATATTAGATGTCCACTGCACCACCTTACGGTGGCTTTATAGTTACGTAATTTAATAAGAATTTCTCGTTTAAATATATGAGATAAAAACTGCGCCACCTTACGTTGGCGTTCTAGTAGTTGATTTAGTAGTAATTGCTCGTTTAAATATATGAGATATTAACTACGCCAGCTTACGGAGGCGTTATATTGACCCTCGACCAGGGTACTCTTAAAATATAATCAAAAGTTTCTTTTTTTATTCTCATGTAGTCAACAAAAGATCCGGTTTTTTTCTTAAATCTTCATATACATGATGAAATTTTCCATACAACATACGTTTTTTGTTTAAAGGATGCACTTTCGTCTTTTGAGATCCTTTATGTAGGTACCACGTTTTAGCACTTAGATTTAAAATAATATCTTCATCGTCCGAAGAAGAGGATGTCGAAAAATCCATGTTTATAGGCGATCGTTCACGCTTTAACTGGCGCAAAAGTGCGATGCTCCAAGCCTCGATGTGACCACGGGTGCGCGTGGCTCGGAGCGAGGGTCAGAGCAAAGGTCCGAGGTATTATGCTATGGTCTAGGGTCGATGGTCCCCGTTGTGTCCATACCCTAAGCTCAGTTTGGACCCTGGCACCAAGTATCAGACCTTTAGCTCCAACCTATGCGCGGAGCGATGGTCGTTGCTCCGATGTAACCACATAGATCTAATATTATGTGTTTATTTTTTTGGTGAGCGAGCTATGGTGCGATGCTATGGTCGGAGCGATGGTCGGCGCTCCGTTGTGGCCGCACACTAAGGGGTGCTCATATATGGAACACTATTTTATACAATCAAGTGCCGGGAACCCAGCGATAATATATAATAAAGAGATGTATTGATACCTTATATAAAGAATTGCTGTAGGAAAGTAAAAATAAGTGGAGCTTTTTGACAAATTTTCGTATATTTTTAAAAATCTAACTAGCATAGATATATAAACAAATATATACCAATATAAAATTAAAAAAAACATTAAAATTAAAAAAAATTGTGAAAAATATATAGTTCTAAATTTATACTTTATACATTAATTATGCCAATCACAAAAAGCATGCATGTAATATAAGATACAATTTACTTTTAGTAAAATAAATAAATTCTATTCTTTATATAAAATTTAAAGTATCTTATTAGATATATTTGTAGTTTTTGTACTGAATATTTTCTGTATGAAGAAATAAATTATCTTTACTTGTTTATTACTACTTATTTAATTAAAACGTATAGCTATTTTTAGGAAATATTTAATTAAGCTTAATTAATATTTCACATGCGAAATTGTGTCCCATACCGCCATTTGATATAAATTTGATCAGGAGATACCTAAAAAACATCACAAATGTATTGTATGGTAAATTAAGAAAATTCTTAGTGATAGATTTTAAATTTCTTAGTATTATTAAATTTTTTTGTAGAACCCATGGATGTATTAGAACCCCACTTTAAACATTCAATTGAAAAATAATTGTTATAATTCGATTAGGCATTATATCGTAAGTGGATCTTTGCGATATTTATTTCGTACAATTTTGGAAAACTTTCTGATCAAATTTAAAAATAAAACTTTCAAGAATCAAAATACAGCGATATACAGAGGATATGATAGTAAATTGTGTATTAGTTTTAAATATTTTTAACTTTAATACCAATCTTAAAATGTTTAATGAAAAATTCTGTATTTATTTTGATGGAATACTTTTTTGTGATTACCTACAGAAATATAGGGATCTATATGGTTTGTTTCAAAACCAACAACAAAAAATAGACAAAACATTTTTAGTAATTTTAACAAATATTTTTAATCTATCCATTAATTAATAATAAGTTCTTTGGTGAGGGCATTTAGGAGCTCTGTCGTTTTTTGCTTTACAGCTTCCATCGACTCTTCGGAACCAAAAAAAAGTCGCTCGTTGCCAAATCTGGCGAGTATGGCGCGTGTTCGAGCTCTGGAGTGAGTTTATTGGTCAAATACTGCTTCATATATAGCGCGTTATGGGTAGGTGCGTCGTCTTGGTGCAAAATCTACGAGTTGTTCTTCCACAACTCGGGTCGCTTCTTATGAACTCGTTTTCACAGGGTTGCCGAAACTGACAAATAGTAAGTCTGATTAAAAGTCTGACCGTATGGACCCATTCAGTCATCATGATACCGTTAATGTGGAAAAAAATAATCAATATTGCTTTGAATTTTGATTTGGACATACTTGATCTGGACGACTCAGGCGTCTTTCAAATGCATCAATTATCACTTCCTTTTAACATCGTATTAAAAAATACACGTTTTGTCGCAAATAATAATGTTTTTCATCAGTCTGGATTCTTCTTTTAACCTTTCAAGGAAACCTTAGCATACCTGTTGACGTACGAGCCTTTGGTCAGGAGTCAGGTTTTTTGGCACCAACTTTGCACTGACTTTTTTCATCTGTAATTTCTTGTGTCAAATTCTTACTGTTTTTTGTTTTATTTGCGTTTACAGCTTCCGCTCATTTGACAATCTGCACGCACAATTTGGTTGATTGTGGTCACTGTTTCCGGAGTTGAAACAGTGACATGCTGACTTGGGCTCTGATCATCTTCAGTGCTCTTTCGGCCCTCACTGAAGCGGTTGTACCACTCAAAAACACGCGCACGAGATAGGAAATTGTTCCTATAGACATCTTGCAATAATTTATAGCACTTAGTCGGAGTTTTTTTCAATTTAACGAGAAATTTAATATTGATACGTTGCTCCTGTTTGATACGTGGTTTGATACGTGCCTATAGAAGACTTCTAGATACTCAATGCACTACTCGTTTTTTCCCCACCCTTCTAGGCACCCTTTAGGCGCACAGTCTCGTAATTTAATGCCAGACCTCGTATAAGCCGCCCAATAATATGAGCTCCTCTGATCCGTTTTCCACGTTGTATCGGTTCGTTTTATCTTTGTTCTTGTTCTTGTGTGATCTCACTTGGTTTTATATTGAATTTCATTCTCTTCTGTTTCATAATTTGGTCCTCCAGTCACAAATGCCCATGTTGTTAATATCTTCTCTTACTTGGTCTTTCCATCTACACTTTGGTCTTGTCCTTTGGTCTCGTATTTCTGGTTTCCACCATTGTTTTTTTATTAATTTATCTTTCTTCCGTCTTTGTATATGCCCAAACCATTTCAAACTTAGAGTCTTTATGTGTTCTCCCTTCATTTGCGCTGTTATTTCATAGTTGAAAAGCCTTCTTGAGTGTTCTCTGTTCCGAGGATTTTTCTAAGAGTTTTCCTTCGTAGTATTCTCAATCTATCCTCGTCTCTACTAGTCAGGCACATTGTACTTGCTCCATATGTTGTTAAGGATCTGATTATTGCCTTGTATATCTTGAACTTGGTATTATGAACTTATTAGAAAGTTTTTTATATTTTCGCCGTGTTCTGTGTCTCTGTGTCATTCCGTGGAATTTGTAATCGAATTTAAACCTATTTCCCGACTACCTAGAGCTCTAAAATTTTCAGGATAGCTAAGAACTGGATGACAATGCATGTTTCAAGTGTGTTTAGGCATATACATAGATTTCGAAATTTATACCGAATTGATATTAAACATGATCTAAGTTGTGTATAGATAATATTATTATTTTGAAAGTTATACAATAAATCGTTCGTAGCGTAGTTGGTTAGGCGGCGGATCAGTCCACTTGTGACAGTTCTGTTATGTTATCATAATGGGATCGATTACGCGACAGAGAAGTTTTTTTTTCTTTTTTTTTTTTTGTTCTTACATGTGAAAACAGTAATTATTATTTTAACTGGTAATAAAATAAACTGTTTTAGAAAGTTTTTAGATACAACTACCCTTGATTTTGTTAACAAGGAAACAATCTTCTCTCTGATCAATCACAGCGTTGTATGACTTAATATTTTTGCAAAATCAGGGATGCTGTGCATTGTTGAGATGACACAAAATATGACCTATAAATCAGTAAAAAACTTTCTATTATAAAAAGTTCTTTTTGTAAATTGTGCTTATTTAATAGATACCTATACTATAATAATATTAGTAATAATCTTTATTTCATAAAATATAACAACAACAACAAACAAGTATACAACATTAAAGAAATAGTATTTATCTACTCCTTTGCCAGTAAATGTCATTTATACTCATTGTCACCATGCAGGGTAAGTAAGCTATAACGCACAGTTGTGCGTAATGAAACGTCATGTTGGAATGACGTTTCATTACGCACAACTGTGCGTTATAGCTTACTTACCCTGCATGGTGACAATGATTATAAATGACATTTTCTGTCAAAGGAGTAGATAACAGTACAGTACGTACGTCGTACGTCATATATTTTTTAGAGATGTCAAATATTTAGAATTAAAATTAAAATATTGTGTCGTAGATAAAGCATAGTACGTAACTCGAGTGGTAAGAGGTATTACACGTACCCGTGTAATTACGAACTCGCCGCTACGCAGCTTCGTGCGTAACTTTTCCACTCGTACGTAATGTCCTACTTACCACTCTTGATACGTAATATACTATTAGATAATCCTCTAATGTATAAGGTTCTTAAGTGATCAGTGGAATATTAATCTGTTTTTTAAATTTATTCAACGTATTTAACAATTTCGGGTAGTTTGTTAAAAAGCCGAAGAGCTGCATATGTAGGCTTTCTTTCCGATGATACCAATATGTGTAAATTATTGGCAATATTGCCATTTCGGGTTGGATATTCATGATGTTTTCCACATTCTGTATAGTTCGATTTGTTTTTATAAAAATTCATATTATATATATAATATACAGGGTCATTCAAAATGAGCGGAACACCTGATTTATGGCTTAACTATGAATTATACGATAATTTGACTTAGATAAAAGTTTTTGTACATTTAATTTACTATTTATTGATCTTTTCACATTTTCCGAAAAAGTAATAGTTTTCAAGATATGACGTCAAAGGACAATATTTTAAATGGATCATCCTGTATTTATATTTTTTTTCAAATTGGTAGGACCTGTCTAAATTCATTAATGGTACATTTAGTGGGTCTGAGACTTATGGTTTTATAAATATCAATTATTAAAAAAAATTATTTGACACCATATGAACCATAGGTAATAATTTAAACTTAAATAAAACACATTTATTTGAAGTAGGCGTTGTTCAAATTATTATGGTTCATTTGGTGTCAAATAATTTTTTTAATAAATTGATATTTATAAAACCATAAGTCTTAGACCCACTAAATGTACCATTAATGAATTTAGACAGGTCCTACCAACTCGAAAAAAAATATAAATATACAGGGTGATCCATTTAAAATATTGTCCTTTGACGTCATATCTTGAAAACTATTACTTTTTCGGAAAATGTGAAAAGATCAATAAATAGTTCATTAAATGTACAAAAACTTTTATCTAAGTCAAATTATCGTATAATTTATAGTTAAGCCATAAATCAGGTGTTCCGCTCATTTTGAATGACCCTGTATATATTGTTATGGTATCACTGTGTCTATTGTGTAAATGAGATATCTTACTGTAAAGTGTGACGACATAGACCAGTGACTATTTTTTTTGATAATTTATATAAATAGTAGATGAAATGTTATAGAAACGGTTATTGATTTTTTTTATTTGACTGATAATTTTTTTTGAATGATATGTATTGAAAGTTAAAGTTAATATAAAGTTTAAATTGAATAAATATTTCTTTAAATTAAATAAAGAGCAGTAGGTAATTAAGGAAGAATATTATTAGAATCCAGACCCAACAGCCGGAGCCAAAGAAAACATATTTTATAATAAATTGGCGCCCAACGTGGGGCCCACTACTAGCACCTAGAACTGCAAATTCGAGCCCACTACAAGCACCTACAACTGCAAATTCGAGTCCACTACAAGCACCTGAACTGCAAATTCGAGCCACCTACAAGTACCTGAACTGCAAATTGGAGACAACTACTAGCACCTAGAACTGCAAATTCAAGACATCCTACAAGCAACTAGAAATTCAAAATTCGAGACACCTCCAAGGACCTTGACAGACGGGATTGACAGATAGGTAAGATATTTGCATTTATATAATAGAGGCAGTGATTTGTGGGGAGAATTTTATTAAAACAATTAAACATAAATCATAAAATTAAAATTATCTAATTGAAAGTTAAACATAAATTGTAAAATTATTAAAAAATAAAATAATTATGGAAACAAGAAGACAAAGACAGGTTAGGGATAATGAGCAAAAAGGAGCTCATCAAAAAGATGATGATATAAATATTATGGAAACAAATGATTCGGGAGATGAAAAAGAGAATACCACAATTATAGAAGCAATTATTGAAAGTAATGGTAATAAACATGAAGAAAGTGAAATGGAAAGGATGTTTAAATTTTTAGAAAAAATGAATGAAAAACAAGAAAAAAATAGAAAGGAAGATCAAGAAAAACAGGAAAAAGTGAATAATAAATTAAGAGAAGATTTGAAGAAGAATTTACAAGAAAATCAAGAAAAACAAGACAAAAATACAGAAGCAATAAAAGAAGATATGAATTCAATGAAAAAGAATTTACAAGAAAATAAAGAAGAAATGAACAAAAATATGGAAGCAATAAATGTAAATATGGATTCTATGAAAAAAGACATGAATAAGAATATGGATTCTATGAAAAAAGACATGACTGAGCAAATGGAATTAATAAGATCAGATTTACATGGAGTTAAAGAAGAAATGAACAAAAATATAGAAACATTTAAAGATGAGATGAGGAAGCAAATGGAAATGTATAGAGAAACAATAAAAGATATGAAAACAATTTATGACAAATCAGTAATTAATAAGGACTATGAAATTAAATCTCCTGAAGAAAAAGATATGGGGGCAAATAAACTTAAAAATGAAGATAAATCTGAATTAATAGAAATGTATGAAACAAATATAAATAAAAATAAACCTATGAGACAATATAAAGAAGAATATATTTACGAAGACATTTTACAGAATGGAAAAAGTAAAAATAACTATTATAAAGAATATGTTACTTATAAAAACAAAATGAAACAAGAATATGAAATTATGGAATTAAAGTTAAATGATGAAGATGATAAGGAGAATGATAAAAATAAATATTTTAAAGATAAAGAATTAAAATATGAAGTTAAATTATATCAAGCTGAAGGAAATAAATATGATATTAAACTATATTATGTAAATAAAATGAAATTTGAAACTAAATTCAGTTACGATTATAAGAATAAAAGGAAGTTTAAACATAAAACATATTATGAAGATGATGATATAAATTATTTTAAAATAGATGGTAACATCAATAGAAGATTAAGGAAGATTTGGATGAGCATTGTATATAATTATAAAAAGAGAAAAAAATAAAATAGTTAAATAAAAGTAAATAAGATTAAAATAAAATTAAAATTAGGATTAAAATTAAAAATATGGAAGAAAATAAATAAAACTGTTATAAGTTGTTTAAAACAAAATTTAAGGGAACACTAAATAAAGAGGTTATAAAAAAATGATAAAACAAAAAAAATTAAAAGTAAATTTAAAAAATTAAAATATGTCTTTGGAGAAAATTTTAATTTTTTTTATTATTGTGGGGAAATTGTTATGGTATTACTGTGTCTATTGTGTAAATGAGATATCTTACTGTAAAGTGTGACGACATAGACCAGTGACTATTTTTTTTTTGATAATTTATATAAATAGGAGATGAAATGTTATAGAAACGGTTATTGATTTTTTTTATTTGATTGATAATTTTTTTTTGAAGGATATGTATTGAAAGTTAAAGTTAATATAAAGTTTGAATTGAATAAATATTTCTTTAAATTAAATAAAGAGGAGTAATTAAAGAAGAATATTATTAGAATCCAGACCCAACAGCCGGAGCCAAAGAAAACATATTTTATAATAATATATATACCCTAAATTGTTAAAAGTTTCATTTAAATAAACCTCTACATGATTCTCTATATTTAAGTTTGAAGATGGTTCTGATTACTCGTTTCTAAATTATAAATATTTTTGATAATATATTTAAGTGACTTCCCCATAATACGATACCAAATTTTGCAGATGATTCAAAGTTCGCAAAATAAATTATTTTTAAAGATTTGTTTTAGTTATCTACTAACAATTTTGATACTATAAGAAATTTGATTAAATTTTTTACGTAGATTAATTATTTGATTGTACCAATGAAGATATTCATTAATATACATTCCTAGAAATTTGATGTTTCAATTCTTTGTTGTTGAGTTCGAAAGAAAATAACATTTGTTTTGTCAACATTTTGTAATAAATTTGAAAACCAAATTTCATTATTAGATTTTTTTAATAGGTCAGGATAATATTTATGAGAAATTAACACATTAGTATCATCAGCGTAGTTAGTAATATGACCAGAATTTTCATATTTATGTAAAGTTTCTAAAATGTTCATAAATATTATGAATAAAATTGGACCAGTCATACTGCCCAGTGGATTGCCTATAGTATCCTCCTGAATGCCAGATTTAGTTATTTCATACTTTTTTACAATTTTTACGTTCACTGAGATATGATTTAAACCATTCTAAAGCATTTCCCCTATTCCAAATTTTTCTAATTTAAATAGTAAATATTCATCGTTTGAGAGATCCAAGAATATATTTCGTTTTGTTCAAAAGATTTAACAATCTATTCAGTAAACTGTATGATTGCAGTCATTTGCACGATCTGCCCTTTATTTAACCATGTTAAAAGTTAGTTAAATTATTAAAATGTTTTATGAACTTCATCGACGTATTTCACACAGCCATTTTAAATTTCTTGGAAAATCATGGTAAAAAGCTTATTGGTCTGTACTTTCCAAACAATTCACCATCACCCTTTTTGTATTAGAGACAATTGAGAACGTCCAAACAAAAAAGACTGTATCCACTCCACAGGAGAACCTCGAATACCATATGAATAGAATTATTTAATTATCGTTTATCCATGAAGAATCGAACTAAAATATTGTAGGATGTTTCATTAGAAATTTTAAGATTAGTATTTTTTTTGATAAATTTGTTAAAAATGTCCAAACACTTTGTCTATCTACCTATTAAATTCAGTTTTGATACCTCTGGAAACTTCAGATATAATTAGTCCATCACAGAGTATGAAATTTTTCACAATATTTATATATTCAATTTTGCTCGAAAATTAACTTTGGAATATTAGATTTTTATTAAAAAAAAACTATGAAAGAATTATTTTATTCACTTTTAATCTCGGCAATATTCTTCAGTTAGTAAGGATGTAGAATAACTGTTATTCCAAAAAATATCATGTTAATTGTTTATTACAGTTTTATTAAAAAATAGAATATTTGTTAAAAGTGCTGTATAATAATTATAAGTAACAGTAACAGTATACAATTTCGTTATTACAACCAATGTTAACATAGTTGTTTTAATTAACTTCTTCATTTACATGATAAAATACGATAGTTTAAAAACGAATAAAACAAAATCAAATTTGTTTCATTTGTTAAAAGAGCACATATGTAAAAAAAGGAATAAATAATTTTCATGTCGTCCGATTTGTATGCCCATCACAAATCAAAACCTACTAGAAAATTATTCTTTTAAATTTAAGTACTCTTATTTTACTTATCAAGTATACATAGTGTATTGCTTTTTTTTTGAAAATATCAGTTACTTAAAAGTATTGAACGGAGTTGTACGTTTCGGTGATTAATAAAAAATCTTTATTGTTTAAGACTATCGAAAGAGTCTTTATTTTG
This sequence comes from Altica lythri, assembly GCA_964028335.1. Taxonomy (NCBI): domain Eukaryota; kingdom Metazoa; phylum Arthropoda; class Insecta; order Coleoptera; family Chrysomelidae; genus Altica; species Altica lythri. The sequence goes on along the minus strand of OZ034804.1, from coordinate 31,900,364 downwards.
GTATCCGGTAACGTAACCGGAAGTATCCGGAACGTCTTTTCGGCCAGCGATTCCTTTACCTTTGCCGGTTTCATCGAACCTCTGTTTGTGGGTACCTGTATATTTTGAATGGTCAGTCAATCGGTTCACTGTTTCAGTTGATTTGACATTCTGAAAGAAAAAAATATATAAAAACAAAATTAATCAATCAATAATATAATATTTGAATTTTTTTATTTTTAGGAACAGTACTGCAACTAGTTTTTTTTATTTTTGTCTTGTTCTTTGTCTCGTTGTCTTTCTCTTTCTCTTTGTCTTTCTCTTTGCCTTTCTCTTTGTTATTCCGGGTGGAATGTTTGGAATTAAACCTATTTTCCGACCACCTAGAGCTCTGAAATTTTTAGGATACCTAATGGCTAGATAACAATGCATGTTTCAAGTGTGTTTAGGTATATACATAGAGATTTTGGCACAATTTCGGGTTGATATGAGTTTTAAATCAATTACTAAATCTCCCCATAATATACAAATTCAAGTAAGAAAATAATTTATATATAATATATAACCCGAGCGCTGCTTATATGTAAATACGTTCATCAAAGCGCTCTAACGCTATTTTTTTTGCAAACCAATCTTATTTGATAAAGTCATACTTCTAGTTTCAAAAGTCGTCGGTAGAATCTCGGAAACTAAGAGTCGTACGAAAAAAATTAGTAGGGACATTTTTTGCTTAGAATCGTCCAAAGAACACGAAAATGCGTTAACTTTTTTTAAAAAAATATTTTTTTAATTAGGTGCAATATAATTGTTAATAACAAATTTTCTGACACTTGTACCACCTCCCACCCAAAAAAATTGTGTTCAGGAGGTCAAAATACATTAAAGAACTTGGGTGGGTTCATCTTAATACAATTGGTCATGAAATCGATCTGGCGACGCGACAGAACTATATCGTAATTATCTATATTGAGCACATCCCGAAATGATTCCAGCAAAAATGGAAAATGTCCAATCCAAAAGAGATCTCGCCTGTTTCTTTTACAATATTTATTTGATACGAAATATGGAAAAGTACTTACATACTTCACAATATAGGGTCTCAAAAGGGAACTTGATGTTTTTTTATTTAATCTTAATACCTACAAAGAAAATTTATTCCATTATTAGTAAAATTAATTTAAATTAGAATAATTTCCTTCCAATCTATAGAATTTTGTTTATTAGCTTAAATATAAAGGAGAAAATAAAATAGGATTTAGGTTTAAAAATTTATCATAAAATGTTGTTTTTTTACTTTAAGATTAGATTTTTTTTAGATTTCTAGATGATACAGTCAGACAGATTATCTAGTTCTAAGTGCGTCAGGAATGAAATAATAAGTATTAAAATATAATGTTTAGCAATAAAAAAATTGTAAATAAAAAACGAATGTGGCAGTCAGTGGGTCTGCCGGTAGAAGTTATACTTCTATGCACGCGCCCGGCGTTAGAAATTTGTATAGGAGATTTAGGAAAAACATTATATTATGCTTGATGCATGGACTACTATAGTCCATTTCACCGATTTTGGCCGATGACAGAAATCATACTCGAAGTGAATTCAGAGTTACATCTCTCTCAGATACAGGCAAGTTAGAAATTTAAATAAGGACGTTTGTTTTTTAATACAACACTTACGTAACTGCATCTTGTTTCACCGGTAGATAAAAAGTATTCAATACGGAAGTCTTGACTTAATTCACATTCCTAGTAACCGTCATGTACGGCTCGTTGTTGAAGGGTTGAATTTAATAATTATTAATGTCATATTTTTTTAGATGTCAAACCACACTGATAGTTTCAGAAACTTACGACCTAATTTAGAAAAAAAAACTCTCCGCCATTGGTAACTTGGATGACAGTTTAATCTTATTTCAGTGATTTCTAATATCAAATCGGCCAAAAACGGTGAAATGGACTATATACTATAAATCCAAACTTCTGTGTCCATTTGATAGGTTAAAATAGTATGTTACAAAATTTCGCTTATCGATCTAAATCCAAAAATATCTATTGCGAAAATATATATCGTTTGTACATAATATCAACTAAAAACTGTATACAGTAAAAGGTAAATCTGTGCCGCCAACGTGTGCAGTACCAAATATTTTGACTAGCGTATTGGTTGGCAACAAGGTGAGGGAGCCGCTTTAATAGAGAAAGATTGAAGAAAGAGTGATTTAAGTACTAGCATTAAATAGCGAAACTTCAAGAAGAACATAGCGTATTAGTTGTTAATGTAATTAAAATAATATTTTTAACTTACACCAACGCCATGTAACCCAGGTTGTCGACAAGACTCCAATTTCTTTACTATATCTTGAACCTCAATCTTCTTAGCTTTAGCTAAATCTTCTAAAAATGTTTTGTATTGGACAAGTGTAACCTTCTGCGATTTCAGTTTCTTGAAATAGATACCTGAAAATTAAAAAGGTGAAAAGAAACGTAATACTACAAATTTTTAAGAATTTTTAGCATAAAAACAGGAAAACTTAAGTACACTTTTCGTCTCATTAAGTAATTGTTAGTTAGATACTGGTAAAAAATTACGAATCTACTTTAAACGGATAAATTAAGAAATTGATACCTGTGTTTCTTTTAAATACAAAAAGTCTGACATATAGTGACAAGTCTTACTGCAGTCTAATTAAGCTTATTGTACTTTTTTCATTGGTTTGTCTCACTCATTAAAAAATCTTGATACCCTGTACAAATTTGTGTAGGTCTAGGTCTAATGGATGGGAGCCATATGTTTGTGGAGATAATCTGAAGTCTTCAAAAATCGACTATCTTCTGCTATCCAGTTTCTCGCAACAGTACAGTGTATGTTTAACTATTTCAGGTTCCTCGCTGCATAACCTACAGCTTGGTTCTCCAGTATGCAGCCCCAAGGTTTGCAAGTTAAAGCTTATCTGATACACTTCTGTTAAATATTCATTCTGCTTTGTGCTTGGCCAGAGATGCAGAGAAGCCCATCCCTGTCTCCTATTTTAAGATAATGTAAAGAGGAGAAACCTCTAACAGGACTTCCATTGCTACTGTTAAAATTATGCCAAGACAAGCAACTCTCTGAACCATGCTTAGCTTGCTGATGGCATTTATTGTTGCATATTTGACCACCACGCAAAAGACTCATATGTGCCTGTTGGTCCAACTACTTGATTATTTCAATATAACATGTCTAGTTTTGCCACATTTTGTTGTAAGTGCATGCGTTTGGCCATCATTAAAGTGGTTATTACCTTCTTGGTTATGTATTCAAGATGGTGGTTTTAGGTACCTGTGTACTAGTTTATCATTATTTTTCTATTGATTGGGAGAAAAGACTTGTGTTCTTTAATAACATTCTTTTTAAATAGTCAATTAGTTGGAAAATGTTAGTTAAACTAAAAATTTTCATATTAGCAATATATTGCTAACAAAGGAAAGGTTAAAAGTTACAAATAACATAAGTCATTTTTTCAGCTCAATAAAATACCATTCTTACATTTTTATATGCCCCTGTTAACAAAAAAATTGATATTCAAATAACTTCTTTAAATGAACCAACCACAGCATTCCTCTTAAAATCTAATTATCTCCATCGTTTGTCAAATGTGGTTTAAATACTAAATCTGACAAACAAAAGGTGATATGTAGTAAAAAAAAAATAGAATTCAAAATCAAGATAAAAAAGCCTATACAGGGTGAAATTTGAGTAGGGCTGTTTTTATACTATAAACAAGAATATTTATATGCAAAATGCAGATGTCAGCACGTACGTATTGAACACTCATTAATTTACAACTTAAATATTTAATTTGAAAATTCTTATCATTTCTCAGGCAGCTATCCAGGAAAAGTTAATTGATTGATCAATACTTAGATACTTTTTTTGTTTTTTACAGTAAATTACAATTTTATTATTTATTATCCGACCAAAAACACTAATAATTAGAAGATACCGACCTGTATCGGTGGTTGTAATTTTCTTTCCATCAATAATTTTAGCTTGTTTCATCCATTTGTCACTGTTTGACAGTGTGATGTACTTTCCATCTGACTTCGGGTCTCCAAATTTCGCAAAGTTCTTGAAGTTTGCTTCCAAAGTTTTAGTATCAGGGGTCGGTGATGGAGCTGCTGGAGCGACTTCTCCAGCTGCTGGTGCGGCATCTCCAACTGCTGGAGCGGCATCTCCTACTTTGTCACTCATTATAACTATTAATTCAGTGTTTGTACTAACACTTTGACCTGGCTCTTCTTTATTATTAGTTCCTATTTGTGTGTTAATGTATGTTTCAATGATTTCAATAACTTTATTAGCAATATCCTTTACGGTTTCGTTTCCTTTCACTTTGTGATTATCAAGTATTACACTAAAAAGATCAGTGGTATCTACTTCGAAATTAACTGTGGTGTTAGAACAAGTATTTTCTTCAACACAATCTATAATATTTTTGTCTGATTCTTCCTTATTCAGTGTTTCTTCGATATTCTCGTTTACTTTATTTTCTTGTTCAGTGTTGTTTCCTTGTTTACTATTCTCTTTAACAAATGTTTCTTGTTTAATACTTTCTTTTATTTCTTTACGCGTATCGTTTTCAATACTACGTTTTGTTTCTACTGTAAAGAAAGTTTCGTCTTCGTAGATCTTAACAATATTTTCTACACTGGCAACAATTTCTTTTTCTTTCCGCTTGAAAATATCTTCTATAGACTTAACGAATATATTTTTTATATTATTATTTATTTCCTCTTCGAGAGCTTTTTCCAAATTACTATTAAGTTCAGTAGTCGACTCTTTTGTCAATTTCTTGTTGTTATTTTCAGAAGTACGTTTTTCAATATTATTTATTTCGCCTTCAAGATTTTTTTCAAAATTATTGTTTAGTTGAGTAATCGACTCTTGTTTAAGATTCTTGTTGTTATTTTCAGAAGTAACTTCTTCAATATTATTTATTTCTTTTTTAAGAGTCTTTTCAAAATTATTGTTTAGTTCAGTAATCACCTCTTGTTTAAGATTATTGTTGTTATTTTCAAAAGTGCACTCTTTAATACTATTTATATCCTCTTCAAGAGTTTCCTCTAAATTATTGTTTAGATAAGTAATGGGCTTTAGTTTAAGATTCCTCTGATTATTTTCAGAAGTATTGTCTTCAATACTCTTATTTTCCTTGTTAGATACGTGTTCAATATATTTACAGACTCCTTGATTATTATTGTCTATAAGGCTTCGGTTTAATTTTACTTTAATAACAACTTCTTGTTCGATATCACTAATTAATGAATTTTTGATATCGACTTCAATATTCCCGTTTAATGTAATTTTCTTGATAAATTCTTCGTCAATATACTTAAAAATGTTATCTTTGTTAAGAAAGATATTTTGGCTACGTTGTTTAATCTGATTTTCTCTGAGGAAATGTTCTTTTACAATTACGTTATTCTGATTGACTTGTTTGATAATCTCAAATGTTCCTTCGTTAATATCTTCTTTAACGGTAGGGATTTGTTCGGCAATTACTGTGTTCTGAGTTGGTAAATTTTTTTCTGTTTCAATAATATTTTCAATTATGCAATTTGTTACTTTGTTAACAATTGGTTCTTCAATGCTCTCGATAAATCTTTCTGTTGTAGTATTCTTGATTTCTTTTAAAATACAATTTTCAGGTATTTGACCGTATGTATTACAAGTTACTTCTTTGATATTTTCGCTGTCTTGATTTTTGGTTACTGCAGTAAACGTATCCTTAAGATTGCTGATAATTACTTCCTCAGGCTTTTGATAATTTTGATAAACTTCTTTTCCTGTATCCTTACTTCTTATTAAATTTTTACCGGACGTATTATTTTTAAAATATTCTCGAATGTTCCCTTTGGGTGTTATATAATTTGGCTGTTTGATAATATCTCCGTGTACAAGATTAACAACTTTTTCAATACTTTCCTGAACTTGACTTAAAATATTTTCTTCAAATTTGACTATGTTTTGCTTGTTAGCTTCTTCACAAATATTCTCAGCAACTGTTTCTTGGTAATTTTCTTGTTGTAAATATTCACAGACTCGGTTACTGTCCTCGCTTTCTCCAATATTATTTTGTTTATATATTTGATTGTTAATTACTTCGTAGTCTTCTTGTGACAAAGTATTAACAATTTCTTGATGGGAATATTTTATAATATTTTCACTTTCACTAAAGTTAATATCTTCAGTTTTATTCTCTTTGTTTTCTGCTTTTAGTTGATTTTGAATGCCAGTGTCGACAAGATAAACAAGAGTTATTTTGTCTTCTTCCAACTCCTCAATAACCGGTTTGAAACAATTCTCTGTTCCGTTGTCTCCAGTAGAATCACAATTTGCAGTCACTTTCTGATAGTTTTCTGCTTCTGATATAACGGTAGCTGCTTCTTCAATTTCAGAAACTTCCTCTTCAAAACCTGTAACTTTTTCTCCCAAAACACTGAAAACTTGTTTTTCTACAATACCCCTAACTTCCTCTAAACCCCTGACAATTTCTGGATCTAAAGCACTGGAGACTTTTTCTTCAATAGCAGTGACTTCTAAGTTGGTAAGTTGTTTTTCTCTAGACTGGTTTTCCAAACTACTATTAACCTCTTGTTCTAAACTATCACTGGAAATTTGTTCTGTTAAACTATCATTAACTTCTTCGCCTAAAACACTGATAACTTTGTGTTCTTCGCTAATTTGTCTTTCATAAATATCGGTAACTACTTGGTCTAAAATATCATTTACCTCTTCTTTAGTAATTCCTATAGATGGAACGATTTTAATATTCTCGCTTTGTGACTTTAAAGTTACTGTTTCTGCAAAATTACTATCGTAACTCTGTATGCCAGATAGAGTTTCGTATTCACGTTGTTTAAAAGTGTTTTCGATATGTTCAATGCTATTTATATTTGCGACTTCTTCAAAAGAGTCTGTAATTACGTCAAAACTTTCAGTTGTATTTTCGTCAGAAGAAATTTGCTCGGACAGTTCTTCTTTAATTTGTACTAACAGAATTTCTCCCCAATAATCCTGAAATTTGTGTTCAATGCGATCGTCTACTACTGTGAGTTGTTCAACAGAAGTGTCGACTTCAATTTGTTCTGGATAATCTGCTTCCTTGATTTCTTCAAATTGTGGTTCTGCTGAGATTTCCTCAACATTAATTTGTTCAAGATAGTCGTCTTTGTTATTTTCTTTAAGTCGAACTTCTGCTGAGATTTTCTCAACTGCTATTTGTTCAAGAAGATCCTCTTTTTTTATTTTATCAAAGAAAGATTCTGTGATGATTATTTTAATAGGATCGCTCACAGTGATTTCTTCGAAAAGATTATCTTCTGGTGTTTCTAAAATAAAATCTGATAATGGGGTTTTACTAGCACAATCAGTTACTGGGATTTCTTGAACACAATTGAATTCTTTAAAATAATTGTTTAATGCGCTTTCTGTAACACAATCAATATTTATAAATTCGTCAAATTGATAATGTTTCTCTAAACAATAATCGATAATGATGTCTTCAAATTGATTTTTTCTATTTGAATGATCAGATTCTGTATAATTGACACTAACTAAAACACTACTTTCTGGATGATTATCGTTTTTGCTGGCACTATTGTTAACTGTTTTTGTAACAAAGTCACTGATTTTCCCAACAATTTCGGTAATTTCTTCGTGACTAGTTTCTTCGATAATTTCTTTAGTTATATCTTCGTCAAAGTTGTCCTCCTTCTGAAAAAATAAATCAAGATTACTATATTTGAAGTATAAAAGTACAAATACAATAAAATGTCAAATATTCTGTTGCGAAAAATAAAGGTTATCTGAATGTTAAAAATCGTCAAACTGGATCTCTCAAGGCTGCCATAAACTGGTACAAGCTTGCAGTTGGTTCTTGTGGGATAATTGTAGAAGACCTCATGTGAATTGTACCGACAAAGATTTTGATAATGTGCAAAACACATTGTAGAATGTACGCACAAGGTAAGGTCAGAATTTATAAGGTTTGAAAAGAGTCTCTACAGTCCTCTCTCTAACCAAGTCCACAGATTAAGCTAACACATTTTCTTTGTTATTCAAACACTTTATCACTATGACCAGAGTGACCCCAGGAGAGAACAGCATAAGTTAAAAGTTACTGTGATAAGCTCACTGGCGGTTACTTGAACAAGATTTATATAAATAGAAAGAATGGTTGGGAGAGTTGTTATGTGCTGTTCCTAGGTCAATCATACATCCAAGTAAATCCCAAGAAACTTGGCCTCGGTTTCACATTGAGTTAGAGAATGGTGATCATAATCAGTGTTATGTCTTAGGGTAAAATTAACACCTGGTGATTTTGCATTATTTAAAGACAGGCGACTAGCTAGAAACCAATGAGATAAGTTGTTTTCTGCAGTATGATAATTAAGAATACCTACTAATTTCTGAAGGATGATAGCTAATATAAAAGGTAGTGACATCAGCAAATAAGACAGTGTTAACTACGTTTTTCTGAGAATAAGCCAAATCATTGATATAAATGAGGAACAATATTGGGACCAAGACCGACCCTTGAGGTATACCATATAACAGCAATTGCTTTGTAGAATCACATTATTTAAAGTGAACATATTCATCACGATCAAAAAGATATGAATCAAGTAGCTGAATAGCATTACTCCGAAATTTATAGTGAGGTAATTTCTTTCTTAGCGTCAACTAAGATTTTGATGGCGGTGAATAGCTTTAACTAGCGTTAATGCTTAATCGGCGATTAAATGACTAAATTAACAAGCAGTGAATACGGGCCCTTAATGGTGCGTGTAATTGAATACTAATTCACTTAATATGATTTATTCTATAAATAACAGCTTATTAAAATTTTGCAACAAGTAAAAACAAATATCTCTATAGGGCTTTAATATATCCTCTTTCTATGTCCATACAAGTAATCGTTCCAAATTCCTTCTAAAATAATAATAGCCTTTATTGTCCAACAGATACAAAATCCCTTTACAGAGCAATACTGTAGCATGTTTAAAAAACTCGAATATAAATAATTGTCATTTTAATCATTAAATCTTCCTTATTACCGCCCTGTACCCTCAGCTTAAAACACACCATGACAAGGGTTAAAATTTTAACGGCTTTTGGTTGCTATGCAATCAAATCCTTGAGCTGTACCGTTATAACGAGGCGTCCGCCACTAAAAAATAGATCCTTATGTCATAATCGTCGAATCAAAATTCACGCTCCCCCCGAGAGTGACCACTGAAGTGGCTTGTTCTGAGGAGAGGGTAAACTACAAAAACGGGTAGGAATCATTTTTTGAGGTAGACAGGGTGAAGTTTTTTAATATCATTATTATTGCTTAACTACCAGAAAAGAAGGGATACCATTTATTTCTTTGGAACAAAAACTTAATTGTAATCCGCATGAATAATATCCAAGTGTGGGTAATTAACGCAAGAAGTGCTCATAAAATCCATAGTGCCACCGGTTTTTATAAAAAACCCGGCACCTTTTCTACAGACTCCAAAAGTGTGAAAATTCGAAAAAGTTCACCGAATACATGTTTCAGTTATCAGTGAAAGCGTTGCGCAGAGTCTGATTAAATATTTTTGTAACACATTTATGGTAAATTTTTGGTTTCTTAATGTTTCTCTTAACTTAATTGTTTTAACTTAAACTATTATATGGTACCCCCATCTTTTACTCGAGTAAAAAATCTTTTAAGCTAAAAGTGATTTACTATTTTTTTTATTAAATTTTGATACTTTTAAAATTCCTTTCACATCACATTCTGCTTAAATGGGTACACAAAAATAACAATATAAAAATACTTAGCTGTTATTGGATGTGTAATATTGTTTCTATATGTGATTAAACACTAGTGTGTTTTACTGTATTTTACCTTATTTGATTTGTTGATATTTTATATGTCTATTGTTTCGTTCATATGCTTGGCTTATTACTACTCACAGTAATAAATATTGTTTATTGTTTATTTATATGTTTTATTTCTGACCTGGTGTAAGTTATTCTGATCTAATTTCATCAACAACAAGAATGAGACGTATTTAAATCATAAATCTTAACTTTTGAACTCATTTTTATCTCATTAATATAAATGGAGCTGTTGTGATAAGTAAGAACAAAAAGTAAGTATAACTTTCTCTTTCTAGCTTTGCCAATAAAAGTGTTTAATTTAAAGTTTTAACAAGAACATCTACCGGTTTACTCAATTTTACCGTATCTTATCTTATATTTCCTATATCTTTCGAATTTTAACTCGATCTATCACAACTTATTAATTATTCTATCCTATTCCCCTAATCGAATCTTTTTTCCATCTGGGTTTCTTATATTTCCCCGTCCATATGATAAAAAAATAAGTGGCGCCCATTTACCTTTCTCTATTTCATCATTTCTCTCATTTTCTTTTTAGTCCCCTTTAAATTCGTTTATTTTTTTCTAGTAAATATATCCCCTTATATCTTTTTAATACAATATCATCGAGCTCGTTCGAATCCACGCTCGCTCTCCTCCTACCCCCTGAGTGCTGTTCGCATTTGTTAACCTCGATAAAACGAGCCTTTAACATCTTGAAAAAAAAGAGGTTACAATACTAATACACTCTACATAGTCTACATCATTGTACATCAAATGCACATAAAGAAAAAATATAAATAAAATATATATATATATATATATATATATATATATATATATATAAAGATTAAAATTCTTGGAGATGCAGTCAAGTTAGGCTTTTATAAGAAAACTCTTTGAAGTTTTTGTCTAGCTTTCGAATTTATTCAATTCATTATCAAGACTTTCTACAAGATAAAAAATATTGTTAAATACAAATATTTGTTATAAAAATGAAAATTTAAACTTACTCTTCTTGAGGTTAACATTTTCTTAGCAATATTTACTATTTTATATGAACACAATTTTAGTTTATAATATAATGACAGTTGTTAAATTTAAATTTCAAAATTATAAGGTCTTACAAAATCTACATCACAGTAAGTACACTTTATGTAAGAGTAAGTTTAAATTTTCATTTTTATAACAAATATTTGTATTTAACAATATTTTTTATCTTGTAGAAAGTCTTGATAATGAATTGAATAAATTCGAAAGCTAGACAAAAACTTCAAAGAGTTTTCTTATAAAAGCCTAACTTGACTGCATCTCCAAGAATTTTAATCTTTAGATTTAAACAGTCACTAATACCTTTACGTATATATATATATATATATATATATAAACAAAGTGCCAAGAAAATGCGTATTAATATAAACAAAAGGGGAAAATTATTGGGCATGTACGCAAAAAGGATCAATAAGGCCACGAGTAGGAATGGTAACCGCAGACATGCATGTTTCTGGCTCATTAGCCGTCATCAGTGCAATACCCTACTTGGTTATGCCGCACTGATGACGGCTAATGAGCCAGAAACATGCATGTCTGCGGTTACCATTCCTACTCGTGGCCTTATTGATCCTTTTTGCGTACATGCCCAATAATTTTCCCCTTTTGTATATATATATATATATATATATATATATATATTTATATATATATATATATATATATATATATATATATATATATGTTATGATGTAGTGTTTCACGGATGGTAGAATGAACAGTAGTGGTGTTCCGGGTTTCAATCCGTTGGTTGTTTGTGTCTTCACGACGTTTCGCCAACATCTCAGCTGGCATTTTCAAGTGATGCTTCCTTTGCGGCTGCTCAACTTGGAATATATATATATATATATATATATAATCGCCAATCAAAATCAAAGTCGTAGTGCAAACAAAAAGCAAAATTATGAATTATTTTTAGCAATCCTCTTAATTTCGTTTAAAGCGTTTAAAAATAGATCAGAAGAGTTGCAAATTTTATTAAAATTATTGCACATTGTGCTGACTGGAGACTTGTTCATGAGATTTTTTCTAGGCCTATTAACATAGAACACTAAATTTTGTCTATTTTTAAACTGTGGAACATTAAAGTTAATTGAACCAAGCAAATCTGGACAATCAATAGTACTATGCAATAATTTATACAAGCATGTCAAGGAGGCAAGGTGTCTTCTAAATTCCAGAGTTTCTACATTAAATCGGTTTAATAAAAGATGATAGTCAATACCTCTTTGTGGGTATATACCATCCACTTTAAATGCTAAGTACTTTAAAATTTTTCTTTGTATTGCTTCTATTCGGTTAATTAGGTTACTGTAGATAGGATTCCAGACTGTTGAACAGTACTCAAGTTTGGAACGGACATATGCGAAATAAAGTGTTTTTAAAACAAGTATATCATCAAATCCCCTACAGTTTCTAACTATGAATCCATGCATTTTAGAAGCCTCATTAATTTTTGAATGTATGTGTTCAGTGAAGCATAAACTTGAGTCAAAGACTACCCCCAGATCTTTTTTGGAAGAATGCCGTGATAATACATTGGCATCTAATTCATATGGAAACTCAATGCATGCGTTTCTCCTTGTATATGTCACTACTTTGCATTTTGTTATGTTTAGTAAAAGTTTATTTTCAAGGCATCATTCAAGAACTCTATTGAGATCACCTTGGAGATGAAAACAGTCATCCCAATGTGAGATCTCAAGATAGATTTTTAAATCATCAGCATAAAATAATCTTGCTGATTTAAGACATCTGTCTAAATCATTGATAAATAACCAACTTACTAAAGTAACAAATTTTACTACTTATTTACGTAATTTTTTTAAAAAATTGGTGAATTACTCTTCCACTAAAATTTTAATATCTTACACCAATGATATGTAATACCATCCTGGTGACACTATATTTGTTAAGGTTCAAATATGGGGAGGTTATAATCAAGGGTAATATAACAAGACCTTGATAATAGTCGGCTATTTTTGTGGTATCTAGATTTCGAGAATATTTTAGTATCAATTTGTTGAGACATAATTTGACATTAATAATCTGATTAAAGCCCGAGAGCTTTAGCTCGAGGGCTTTAATCTTTGATTATTAATGTCAAATTATGTCGAAACAAATTGTAAAATGTTTGAGAAATTTAGCAACAAATATAGCAAACTATTAATCAAGGTTGTGTTATATTTAGGAAGATTATTTCCTGAGAACAGCTTTTTCGATGGCATTATTTTCTAATGCATCAAATCTTTCCATTGTGGAAAATTATAACAATAATTAATTGTCGTTGTTAAACTGACAAATATTTGACGTGACTATTTCTCTAGTGCAATAGTCGCTGATATTGTTCTAGTGCTAGTGCAATAGTCGCTGATATTTGATTCTGATTGGTCCAATTTCAAAAAATTATGACAGTCTATTGGTTAATTTGAATCGAAGGAAATAATCGAAATCAATCGTTTCGTTTAAAAAAAAAACTTAAATAAGGGTTTGCATTTAAAAATTCCCGAAAAAAATGCTCCAATTAATTTACTTTTATTTCTACAGTTATTCCCGAATTTGAAAAGTAATATTACGATTTATATAAATTATACCAATGACATGGAGTAGAAACTATTTTCATGTAATGAAAATGTTGCTTCACGAAGAAGAATGTTTTGACAAATATGAGTAATGTTAATCACAACAGAATTCATAGCCTTTTATATTTCAATTTTATTTAAAAGAAAAGTTTCTTATGATAAAACATTTTTTTGCTGCCCATATATCGCCAATTTGAGACTATTTATAAATTAAATCACCATGATTTCTACTTAATCATATTTTCAAACAATACTTGTCTTTCATTTAATTTCCTGAATATTCCTAACAATATTTTTCGTTTTTGTGCCTTTACCAAATCGATTATAAATATCTTTCACAGAACATGTGTTTTCGAATAACAGACATCAATTTTATTATCACTTGTTAAAGTACTTTTAAAAACACTTTTTTATTTACATACCTATAAATCTATTAATATCTCGAAAACTGACGGTTTTGATGTATGCTATTGATCAAAATATTATATAAACTTTACGTTTAGAAATAAAAATAATAATGATATCATCGTTTTGTTATCGTAGTAAAATGAAAAGGTTAGTTATTTGTTTATTACTAAATGAATCTAGGTTTTATGTATAAATAAAATTCAATATAACAGTAATATTTATTTAATATTGTTGTACAATACTTTTTTTATCAATTTCCCATGAAAATTGTGAAATTTGATACAACTATAGACCATTTGCAAATATTTATATTTCTTATTGTACAAGAAAAAATAAAGTATCGATTTTTATTTCGCAAAGGTGTGACTTATTTTTATTTTGACAACACTTTTTTAAAGTTACACGAAAATGTTAAATTCAAATTGAAAAAAATTGATTTTTTTATATTAACTTAACTACTGTTTGTACAATAAAATTTTCAATAAACATACACGTAATTTCTTTACGAAAATTAACAAATAAGATAGTAGGACTTGCAATAACAAACGTCCCTATTACAGATTGATCTAGGAGAACATAGAACGACTTCTATCTGGTAGTCACAATTGCTGTCTACAAGAATCGAAGAAATGAAAATAGGCCACGATACTATCTGCATCAATACGACCAGAGATGGCCGCAGGGAGGAGCTGGATCCGCATTCATGTGGAGTCGTACTGTGGACAGCTTACTCAGGCAATTGACCGAACTAGGTCAAGGGTATTCCAATGACGTGGTTATCCCCGCAAGACATATATAGTACTTACGGAGCGGACTGAACAAAGCAAAGCAATGGTGTTACTCGGTGGGACTTAATATCAACCTCACCAAAACCACTTTACTAGCCTTTACAAGGAAAAAGAAACTTAACTTAAAAACAGTCAAAGTAGATGAGAACATCGTTAAGTGGAAAACAGAAATTAAATATCTACGGCTAACCCTAGATAACAGGTTACTTTGGAACGAATACGAAAACGAAAAAATACACAAAGCTACAAAGGCTCTTATGGTGTGCAGAAACATTGCAGGAAAGAATTGGAGTTATAACCCAAGGATATTGCAATGGATGTACATGGCAATAGTGAGACCAATCATCACTTATGGGGCAGTAGCTTGGGACACGAGAGCTACTCTGACTACTACGAGGATAAAACCTCTCGAGGGTTCAGAGACTAGTCTGTACATGCATTACTGGAGCTATGGGAACATACCCCACTGGTGCAATGAACGTAATTCTAAATCTCACGCCACTACACTTTTAAATAGACAGTTTAATGGTCGAAGGAACAATCAAGGAAAAACCTAGATCACATCAATTTGATCAAACTTTGGAGATATCCCAGAAATTTAACTTTGTAAGAAAATTCACTACAAAACTGTGTAGTAAATCTGAATGGGATTAAGACCATATATTGGGGATAAACCAAAATGGACGGCTGCAAGACAGATGAAGGAACGGGAGCAGGGGTTTTTGGACCTAGAGACAAATCCTTAGAAAGCCTTAGTGCATACCCAAGCATTTTTCAAACGAAAATCAGCGAAAGATATGTAAAATTTAATATCGAAAGGAACTGTCGTCGACAAAAGATGGGAATCATGTGAGATAGTCAAGCAGCCACCAAAGCACTGAACTCCCACAAAACTAGTTAAAGGATGGTCTACGAATGCATAGTAAACTAAATGAACTAAAACAAAATAACACTGTTGCCCTCTTATGGGTTCCAGGACACATATAAATAGAAAGAAACGAAACAGTAGACAAGCTTACAAAAAAAGGAGCTGAAACGTCATATTTGGGACCAAAACCATCTTGTGAAATTAGTAGTAGTACAGTCTTAGAAAAACTTAGGAAAGAAATGGATAGAGAAAATCCAAGTAAAACGATCTAGAAGGACTAAGACAACCGAAGACGCTCCTGGGAAACTATCATCAGCAGCTGTCTAAACCTCAGTAAAAAAACCTCCGTATTATAATCGAAATATTAACCAGTCACTGGCAAATAGGAGGACACATGAACAAAGTAGGATTGGTAGATGAAGCAAAGTGTCGATTCTGTGAGGAAGAGAACGAAACCTCAATATACATACTCTCAGAATGCATTGCTTTACGTAATTCTAGGGTCAGCTACTTAGGATCATACTAAATAGAAGAGAAAGATCTATCCAACTTGAACCTATTCCCGAGGAAAAAGGAAACTGTCAAACTAGACAGCTTAAAAAAAATAATCACTGATAGTAACATTTTAAGTTTTAAACCATGCAAAACTTTTTATTAATAATATTTTTTTCACAAAAACAATAAAAAAGTATTCTATCTCAATGGTTCCGACCTATATATATATAATCGTTTGAATCAATCTGAAAGAATTATTTAATTTTTCATAATTCCACAACACAAACCTGAGTATAGTAAAATATATATTTTAGAAGAGGTCGAGGAAAAACTATTGGATAAAATTGGTGTAAGCATAAATTGGAGTTAAGAATAGATTAAAAAGATTAGAAGGAGCGGCTCGAAAAAGTATTACATGAGGGTGAGGCCAAATATTTTGATAGCACACATTCCTATCCTATTTAATAACATACAACAGGGAACACTTTCGAAACTACTGCACGTCATTTACAAATTAGGTATTAAAAATTAGTTGCTAATTGAATCATTTTTTTTTATCAAATTAGATCAAGCAAACAATTTCCTGATTATAGCATGCAAAATTTCTCGTCTGAAAAATTGATCAATTTCTTATATAATTCATGGTGTAATATAAAACAGTTAATAATCTAATGTAAAGAATGGATCCAGAAACAAATTCGGGGTGTCCATAACGTAAAAGATATGTTTGCATTATTTTGATATTCAATAAAAAATTATAAAGCGATTAATAATTGAGTGTGGATTGGCGATTTGGCACAGTCATCATATGCAGCAAATCTCCCTAGACCTAAGCCATGTTTTCAGACTTTTCAATGCAACTAAAGACCTTTTTAACATTTAATTTTTTTAACATAATTTTATTAACTCACTTATTGGTTGCAATTCTTAATTCTCAAAAAATTTAGATGACGTGGTCTTTTTATTTCTATATTAATTTAAATTATTTTTAACAATATCAGCTAGCTGTATTTCCAAATCTTATTTCTGCATTGTAGCTTCTAAACATAAAAAATCAAAATATTTGCACACCATTTTTTTGTTTCAACAATTTCTATTTGAAAGAAAGAATTTTACATTTTTTGGTGTAATAGATTTGGTTGTGCGTAGTAAAATAAGACATTTTATTTGGTTAGACTAGGAGTATAATAATATAGAAATATGAAAACGTTAAATTCTGTACTTATGTTTGATTCAAGTAATTCAATTGATTATTGAGTTAATTGCTTCTATGTCCTATGTCCTATGAATATCAATTTTGCAATAAAAAATATTCTCTAATGGTGTAATAAACTAAAAAACAAAAATAAAAAACTTCAGTGATGTTTAAAATGCCAGACTTTTACTTAAATACACTTTTTTAAAACCGGCCAGAAATTAATACTTTCCGGTTTAATTTTAGGTCAGAAAATCTCATTTTGACGGACAAGGCCAGAAAATAAAAATGAGTCCGGTAAAAGCTTTTACCAGACTCATTTTTATTTACTTTCCGGCCTATCTTTAATGAAAAAACAATAAAAAAGTTAGTCTAAGATAGCGGTCAACCGAGTTTTGTATATATTTAAAACTATATAATAACTTGACATATTTTGACGTTTAGTTGAAAACGTGAAATTTATTATAAAATGGATATTTAAAATGATGCATTTGATTGTGAATTAATAGAAGATGAAATTATACCAGATGAAATTGTTAAGGCGGCCACCCAAGCAAGGTTTGTTAAAAAAAATGTTAAAATTAGTTAATAAAGAGTTCTTGTTATGAAAATGTAAACTGAATAATATGAAGTTTATGGTACAACAATGCCCGTTTAAAAAAAAATATTGTACGTAATAAGTCCCAAAAGTGCTTTTACTGGACTTGCAGGCTTGCAGGGCTCGCCTGTGGCTCGCCCGGCAATTTGCCCACTCGTCCATAGTAAAAGACCACTTTCGGGACTTGTTACGTAAACTACTATTGTGACACAAGGACGGAAAATGACATTTTGTAAGAGCGAGTAAAGTTGTGTAGCCGAGGTGCGTAGCACCGAGGCGAAACAATACGAGCACTTGCAAAATATTTTTCGGACGTGTAACACACACTATTTTTTGGTCCGACTAATTTTTAATATTTTCAAAAGTTCTGTTATGTACAAGACTTAACTGATTGTGCTACCTGAACTAAGACCACTGACTAGAACTACTAGAAGACAGCCGACAGATATAAGCGCCACATTGGATGTTAAATATTATAGTTGTGTTGTTGTGTATTGTGTAATAACTTGTTTAATACTTAATATACGTGTTTAGCTTCAGCAGTTATTAGTGTTTTAAATAACATATGTTGCAAATACAACAAGTTCAAAAACTTTTTACTTTGTGACATACAAGATTAGATGTTTATATAAAGATGAGAGAATGAACTATTTTCATAAATTGACATAAATGTCAAATTTTAAAATACATGTTGTGAAAGAAATTAAATGTAAATTAGAATCCTGCTTATCTTTAGAAAAAGTTATAGGTAAGTTTAGTATATTATACGCAGTTTTTAAATAAATTTAATTAAAATTTGTATTATTCATTATGTATTTTTGATGACTTAAAATTTAAACTCATAGCGCCATCTCTTTAGATAATCTAAAAGCTACTTTGCCGGCCTAGGCCGGAAAATGCCATTTTCCGGACGAATATGAAGTAGTTAATAGTATTGTTTCTGGACGGAGGACCAAAAAATACCTACTATACGTAAATTACTATTTTTATCCACTTTCGCATATATTATTTTACTCATAGTTTAGCAAAAAAAAATTCTTTGATTTACTAAACACAGCCAAATATAAATAGCGCCATCTATAAGAAACGCCAGAGTACAAACAGCCAAAAAATTTAAAATTATCAGTTTTTAGAGCAAAGTTATGAAAATAAAAAAATACTGTAAAAATCGAGATTCGCATTTAGGATTAAACATCCGATATCTCGGAAACTAACAATATTTGTTTAAGACAAGTTATCACCATATTTTGAGGTCTAGAATCTACATTTCAGATATTGTACATTTTTCATAAGTTACCTTGTATATATACTTTTAAAAAAGTAAGTTGCATCAAATCAATAGGATATAAAATTCAACCTAACAATAATCGTATTGCTATTGCTTTTTTTAATTAAGAATAATAAGAAGGCACTTAGCTCACGAAAGTGCATATATTTAAATGGATTTCATGGGTTACACATTACACCAAAAATAGATTCTGATTTATACGTGGAATAAATATACCACCAAGGTTATACTAGAATTAATGTTAATGTGATTATCTTTTTAGCTTAATTAATATTACCTATATGATTTAAAAGAGAAGCGATTATATCATATACGAAAATAATACTATTAATAATCATATTTAGGTAAACTTTCTAATTGGTTTATCTGCATTAGATATTTAATGCATTAATAAAAAAAAAGATTTTAATTTTTAGAAAGGCTATTGAAGTAAAAAGATTATCTATTATATCATTAACTTCTTACTATCAGCAAATAAATAAAGTCTAAAATTGGAAATTACTCAAATCAAATTTAAATTTTTTGATACAAAATTGATATAATGATATCAGTAATATTTATTTGTATAAGACAATTTTATAAACGTATTAAGTAATTATATATTATAAGTGTGCCATCGAAGCTTATATTCCTTACTTTACCAAACGCTTGAAAGCCAACAGAAGCCATGGTTTAATAAATATTGGATTGTAGCTCGGAAAGCAAAGATTAAGTTCCACAAATTATTTCTACAAAATCCATCAGAAGAAACAAAACAGGATGATATAAATGCTAGAAACAGATACAACGTAATTCAAGGCTCAGAGTTCTTGATGCAATACAGAGAAGAGCAGTCCGACTAATAAATGACACCAGTATCACCAAAAACCTAGCACCATTGTTCCACCGAAGAGCAGTATCTGATCTTTTCTTGTTCTACCGATACTTAAACGGGTTTTGCTCAGAATAACTCCGCACTATAGTGCCTCCACTTGCCAGGCCAACCACAGCAACGTGACGTGCCAACTCCATGCGCCCTTATACTGTTCAATGCCAGACATCGAGAACGGATCGATTCGATCGTTCCTTCATCCCCAGGGTCTCCAGATTGTGCGACTCCTTACCTTCCCACATCTTCCCCACTCTTCCTGACTTGCAGGCCTTTAAATCCCAAATTAATAAATTGTCCCTTCTGCTCCAATAGATGTTCTCGATACATTTGTATTTAGGTCCATACCTACGAGGACATCCTTAATAAAAAAAAAATGAACACCAACTACCATCTAAGCAATGTTTAAGTAGGTTCGAAAAAGTTGGCAAACGTTCAATAATATTCAAACACATACAGGATGATCAAATAGCTTCCTATGGAGAATTTCAAATCCGAAACAGATGCCGCCAAGACTGGCAGTATAAATTAACATTTAATAAATTTCCTGCACTAGAATACAAATATTTTTCTTCCCTTCGGAAAGTAGTTGGAGATTTGTTTTCTGTTTGTCGGGTGGTGTCACTCATAACACCGACCCAGAAACTGTAAGAAGTGTATGTTATACTGTGTAAATATTATACTTGTCTATCACTCTATGCCAAAATAATTCTAGTTGGATAAAAACATATTATTAGTAAAAGTTAAGTTTGGTTTCAAGTTTTGAAGAGGGTAATTTTTTATTGTGTTAAAAGCTAATTTGTAAATTAGTAACAAATGAAATCGCCTTACATGGAACAATAATTAAACCAGTACTAAAATTTATTATTATTGCCCGTTTTAAAATAATAAATATGGATTTGACCAAATTATATTCAAAATTTGATTACTTTAATTATTAGTGAAATATGTCGACATTAAAATGTTACGGGTGTGAAAAATCGTAGGTAGTAATACTAATGACTTTGTGCATAAGTAAATATTATTTAACACAGGTGATGAAAGTTCAAATCTGTGCTTATCGCCAAATTTAAATATTGTCATGTCCTTGATAAAATATTGGAATTTGTTTAATACTTAGTTAAATCTACAAATCAAAGATAAAAAATAGTTGACGCTATATTCATTTACACATTTTTAAAACTTTCAAAGGCGAACTATTTCGTTATTATTTAAATTAACAACAAAAATTACGGGATTGATATAACTGGTTCTAATAACAAAGAAAAAATTAAAAACCCGTGAAATTAATTTTAATTTCAATCTTTTCCTGAAAACGACAAAAAAGGAACTAGATTTAAACAGATTCCACAGTAGAGTTAAAGAGTTCTCAATGGCAAGGTTAGGAAGGGTCCATGTATAAGGAATAGCCAGAGTAGCAAAGTAGCAGAGTAGAACCCTAAATTGTGGGGTGTCAGTTAAATTTTGTAGCCTCAAGAAAAACTCTTTGACTTTACTATTAAGCTTTCGAATTTATTTAAATTTTTAAAGAATTCAGCTAGTGTCATTATGTTGGCGAAACTAACAGCAAAAGGACATTTAGTACTTTACTTACCTCCAAAGATTACTGTTAAATAAAAAAAATACCATGTCATATTTCCATTATTTGTCATGTTATGTTTATATTTCTACCAGTGGACATTGTAAAAATTTTAATTATCATCAATTAAACAATTATAATGTGTAAATTCAGAATAAGTTTCAACTAGCTTCTACATCATCACCAATTTAGTTGTCAACATATATTATATTGAATTGTGAATATGTTGTATTTAACATCGAAGGTTTATCCTCACAATGATGTAATTTTGTATAAGCTTGTACATATAAATCTTATCTTTCAGTTTCTCTGAAGATGGAAATAAGATAATAAAAATTTCCGAAAGCTGGGATCATCGTTAAAGAATTTTCTTTAATATTTATATCGAAACTTATGACCAATTAATGTCGTTAAAAAATATCTACTATACGTTCAGTGAAGTTTGTTTTGATTTATATAATGCCGCTGTTTTACCAACCGTGAAATAATTCGGAGATAATCTAATGGTTTCTCCATATTTTCCTTTTAAATATGTATATACCGTTTTTTTTGTATAATTGGTTAAAGATTTTACCTTAATTCGACATATTGTATAACCGGAAAATAAAAATGTTGAATGTTGAATTTTATTGAACCTAACTTGTTTACGCTGTAAATTAAATTTTATTATAGATAAAATAAAACATAAAATACTTAATGCATAACTGAAGACTTCAAACTTAGAATTTTAAACAATTATATCTAAAATCGACTTCGATTAATGAGACACGAGACGAGAGAAGGTGAGAGTAACAAAAATCTCGTCTCAGTCTCGTCAATTTCCAAAAAATTGAGTCTCGTTCAAGTCTCGGTCTCGTCTCGTTACTAGTTGTCTCGTCTCGCTTAATTGTAAATAATGATTATAAATATTATATAAACTAAAATAATAAATAATTTTTTAATGCTATATTTATAACGCTATTATACATAAATATTCATGATAAGAGATGAGTTACTATAAGAAGCGTGAATAAGTTAAAGTAAAAATTTGAAAAAATCATACTCGGTTAGTGATTTCTGTTTAAATTTACAATAAAATATATCACAGATGGTCACAAGATTTTATATTTTCTAAAATATATTGTTTTCTGTACAGTCCATTTCTGATTTTTCGAATAAAAACATCAGAAAAAGAATTTAACGAGACTAAAAATGAGACGCTCGGGTTGCCCTGTATGTAGTCTCGGTATCGCCCATAGTATTTTCCAAAACGTCTCGTCTCGTTTCGGAAAAGCGAGACGAGAACGAGACGAGAAAAATCTAGCTCTCGTGTGAAGCCCTTTTAGTTTTGTCTCTTCTAAACACTTTTTTTAATAGGATGGTAATATCTAATTATTTTGGCATATTTTTAACAATTATTTAGGTCTAAAACAGCTTTAAAATATTTTCGAATATTTTGGAATTAAGAATTTATATTAATTAAGGCGTAAAAACGACGATTGATCGTTCTTGATAAAAAATTATAACTATTTCTTTGCTTCTTAAAGAACGTTTTAGGGATTGTACAAAATATTAAAAAATGACAACAAAAAACGTTACACTTGGTTATGATTGTGCGAGATATCTTGGTCTTGGAATATTGGAGAAACCTTGAAAAACGTGAAAATTTTTAAAACTTTAAAAAACTTGGAAAAAGAGTGAAAAATTAATAACAAAAAAATAAAAATTTGAAAAAGGTCGTGAAAAATTATAATAATCCTAAAAAATCGTGAAAAATTATTATTGATCAAAGAGAGTTATTTTTACATGCAAAGTAGAAGAGTAAGTTCTAGTGGTCAGTCCCACGATTGCTATGTTTTTTTACAAGCCCGTTTAATAATAATAATAATAAAAAACTTTATTAAAGAAAACAAATGCATACAAAAGAATAAATAAGATACAATTCATTATATTGTAACGGGATAACCGTAAAGGAAGGGACCTTAATTTCAAAGATTGTTGTTGACAGTTGATTTTTAGAAGTTTGTAAAAATATCAACTGACCATTTTAAATAATGTTTCTAGAAAATTCTAGAAGCTTCTAAACACACTGACTAGATTAAATAATGTTGTATATAAGGGGATGCACGGGCAGTTAACGTCAGTTCGAGTCAAGTGTTCAGAAGAGTTCATTGTATTGTCAAGTAGTTAGACGTTATCCAGCAGAGTTCAGTGTATCTTAACAATTTTGTAAATAAATTGTGTAAAAAGCCCCCATAAGTGTTACAAATTGGTGTCAGGTGTGGGGTGAAGATACAAGAATGCCTGGAAAAAAGATAAATGAACTATTGGTGGCTGAGCTCAGAAGAGAGCTCGAAGAATTAGAATTGGAAACTACTGGGAGCAAATCCGTATTGTTGAGAAGGCTCCGTGAATACTACCTTAATAATAATTTGGACCCTGACGCTGTAGAGTTTGAAGACCCAGTTCAAAAAGCAAATTCTGAACTAACTCAACAACTTTCCCGGCTGCAAGAGGAGCTATCAGGACGAATGACGAGCCAACAAGAAGAACAAGCTCAACAACTTTCCCGGCTGCAAGAGGAGCTATCAGGACGAATGACGAGCCAACAAGAAGAACAAACTCAACAACTTTCCCTGTTGTCCAGTCAGATAAGCAGCCAGCGCGAAGATATGTCCCAGCTGAAAGAGGAGCTATCAGGACGAATGACGAGCCAGCAAGAGGAGCTATCCAGTCAGATGAAGAGCCAGCAAGAGGAGCTATCCAGTCAGATGAAGAGCCAGCGCGAAGATATGTCCCAGCTGTCACAAAGAATGACGAGCCAGCAAGAAGAACAGACGCAACAATTTTCCCAGCTATCACAACGAATGTCTACCCTATCAGATGATTTATCCAGTTCGTTTTCCCAGCAAATATCACATCTTCGAGATGAACAAAATCAGCAAGTGTCCAGCTTGCGAGACGAACAAAATCAGCAAGTGTCCAACTTGCGAGACGAGCAAAACCAGATCAACCAGCAAATGCAGTCCGAGATAAGGAAGCTTCAACAAGAACAGGAAGCTAGCCGCCGAAACCAAACCATCCACCACGGCGACGGAGATGCAAGAAGGATGGAAACCTGCCACGCAGACGTCGAACGACAAAGAAGCGAGGAGACGACCCATGTACGAACGACGATGAAACCCCCGACCTTCGACGGGAAGACTACCTGGCCAAATTACCTGAAACAATTCGACGCAGCGGCCAGAGCTAATGGATGGTCATCCCAGGAGAAAGCATTGTCCCTAACCGTAGCTCTGCGAGGCGAAGCTTTAGACGTCTTGCAATCATTGACACCGGATGAAGCTGACAACTTCGAGTTATTGGTGAATCGTCTAGAGATGCGTTATGGTCAAACTCATCTACAACCGGTGTACCGAATGCAGTTAAAGAGCCGAAAACAGAAAAATGGAGAAACTATCCAGGAATTTGAAGCGGATGTAGCAAGAATGGTACGACTTGCGTATTCAAATGCAGCGGAGGATTTCCTGGAGTGCCTAGCAGTCCAAACCTTCACCGATGGTCTTCGAGACGTCGAGTTGCAGCGCGCTGTACGGTTGGCGCGGCCGAAGACTCTTGTGGACGCCTTGACCATTGCCCTGGAGTTTGAGGCGGCGACGGAGGCCTCACGTGGAGTTGCTCGACTAAGGGAAATCACCGGTAACTACGACCATGCTGTTCATTCCGTTAGTGACGTTGAAGCGGTAGTAGAGAGATTAATGAAGTTATCTCCAAGAAGAAGGCGCCAAGTGAGATGCTGGAACTGCGGAGAACTAGGCCATATAAGAAATACTTGCCCCCAAAAAGAAAAATCTTCTGCTGAAGTACCCCAGCAGCAGGAAAACTAGAACGGGTCGACTCCTGGAGGGCGAAATCGACCCCAAACATTCCCGAAGCCCCTCACACCATTAAATTGGCAACTCTGCGACATCACGTGGACAGCTTATATGTAGATGGCCTCCTTGATGGGAAGAATATTAGCATGCTGGTAGACACTGGAGCTACAAAAACTATCGTCCGACCAACCATCATTATGAGAAATAAGATGTTGCCTACCAGTTGGAGACTGCGTACCGCTACCGGAGATTCTGCTAGAGTCTACGGTGAGATACAGGTGACGCTACAGTTTGGTTCAACCTCTCTTGTTCACTCAGTGCTGGTGGCTGACGTTGATGAAGATGTTGTTCTGGGCATGGATGTTATGCTCCACTGTGGTTTTCATTTGGATCTTCGCCAACGTATCCTTCGTACTGGTAATGAAGAAATATTCCTGCACCGAAAACAAGTTGACAATGCCTCGATTAAGCTAATTGATGATATCGAACTTCCGGCAAGCTGCGAATGTGTCGTCACAGCGCGGTTGGATGGACTGGAGCCAGATGGTGCCCCAGCCATGATAGAGCCGAAGAACCATGACCATGAATTGGGAAAAGGACTCCTTGTGGGTAAGACTCTTGTTAGATCCGCCAAAGAGGTACCCATCCGAGTTATGAACTTGAACGATCATCCAGTTCTTCTCCGGAAGGACACGGAAATGGGAAGTTTAGAACCAGTAATGGCCATAATTCACAAGATAAATGTTACGGAAACAGATGAGACCAACGAAATTGAACAATTAATGACAAAATTAGACCCCTCTTTGTCAAAATTAGAAAAGAAACAGGTAAGAGATCTACTTTACCGTTATAAACCTGTATTTGGTTCTAAAAGTAAACTGGGAAGAACTGATGTTGTACAACATAGAATTGACACTGGTGATGCACGTCCGATTCGACAGGTACCCCGAAGGATGCCTCAAGTTAAAAAGGAAGAAGCAGACAGAGCCCTTAAAGAAATGATTCAAAATGGCATAGTCGAACCATCCAGTAGTCCGTGGGCTTCTCCTGTGGTATTAGTGAGAAAGAAAGACGGATCAATGCGGTTTTGTGTCGACTATCGAAAGCTTAATGATGTCACTAAGAAGGACAGTTATCCTCTGCCAAGGATTGATGATGCCCTCGACGCTTTGGCGGGTTCTACTCTGTTTTCTACCTTGGACCTTAAAAGCGGATACTGGCAAGTTAAAATGAATCCTGCAGACAAAGAAAAGACTGCCTTTACCAGTGGATCAGGGTTATGGCAATTTACGGTCCTTCCATTTGGCCTCTGTAATGCTCCTGCGACGTTTGAACGACTAATGGAGAACATCCTGCGGGGTTTGTCATGGGAAACTTGTCTAGTTTATCTAGACGACATCATCATAATGGGTAAGACCTTTAAGGAACATTTATCTAACCTGGAAGAAGTTTTTAAAAGATTACAGAACGCTAATCTAACATTGAATGTTAAGAAATGCCACTTGTTCCAGAGACAGGTCAACTATTTAGGACATAACGTAAGCAAGGATGGCGTTGCTGTTGACCCCGCTAAGATACAAGCCGTTCAGGAATGGCCAATCCCTATCGACAAACATCAGCTCCGGAGTTTCTTGGGTCTTTGTTCCTATTACCGACGATATGTCAAGAATTTTGGAGACATCGCCAAACCCTTGACACGTTTGACAGAACAAGATAAGTCCTTCTGTTGGGATCAGGAATGTCAAAAGGCGTTTGAAATATTGAAGAAACAGCTTACGTCAGCACCTGTTCTTGCTTATCCACTTCCTGATGGTAAGCTTATTCTGGACACCGACGCCAGCAATGTGGGAATTGGAGCCGTCTTGTCACAGCTACAAGACGGTAAGGAAAGAGTGGTTGGTTACTTCAGCAAAACTTTATCGAAAGCTGAAAAGAACTACTGTGTAACTCGGAGGGAACTGTTAGCAGTTGTAAAATCCGTCGAACACTTTTATAAATATCTGTATGGCAGAAAATTCCTGATCAGAACAGACCATGCTAGTTTAAAGTGGCTACTTAGCTTTAGGAACCCAAAAGGACAGATAGCAAGATGGCTCGAAAAACTGCAGGAATATGATGTTGAAATCGAGCACAGACCTGGAACCAGACATCGTAATGCTGATGCACTCTCCAGAAGACCATGTCGACCTGATTGCCCCCATTGTACCCGTATGGAGCAGAACGAGGAAAAACTTGCCTTAGTTAAGGTTGTGCCAGGAGACGAAAGCTCTATGCTGGAGGAGCAACAAGAAAACGATCCCGTTGTGAGAAAGATTAGGGAGTGGAAGAGAATGGACCGTCGTCCGTTGTGGAGAGAGATATCCTCATCCTCTCCTGCTTTAAAAGCATACTGGTCCCAATGGAACTCTTTAATTTTGGACGGAGGGCTCGTTAAAAGACTTGTAGAAAATTCCGAGGGCACAGAAACAAGGAAACAAATAGTGGTCCCAAGAAATGCTGTACCGGAAATTTTAAAACAGATGCATAATGATAGTTCTGGAGGACATCTGGGTATCACGAAAACGCTGCAAAAGATCCGAGATAGATTTTACTGGGTAAATTGCACTAATGATGTTAAAGATTGGTGTCGTAAATGCACTACATGTGCTGCCAGTAACGGTCCGCACCGAAAACCGAAGGCGGAAATGCAGCAATACCTGGTTGGAAGTCCTTTTGAAAGAATCGCAGTAGATGTATTGGGGCCACTTCCACAGACCGATGTAGGAAACAAGTACATCTTTGTTGTAATGGACTACTTCACTAAATGGGTTGAAGCATATGCAGTTCCCAATCAGGAAGCTACCACTTTAGCAGATATATTGGTTGAAGAATTCGTAAGCCGATTTGGGGTACCATTAGAATTACATTCAGACCAAGGAAGAAATTTTGAGAGCAAGCTGTTTCAAGAAGTTTGCCAAAGATTAGGCATCCACAAAACGAGAACCACAGCGATGCACCCTCAGTCTGATGGAATGGTGGAACGAATGAACCGGACTATAACCAACTATCTGTCAAAAGTGGTGTCAGATTGTCAGAGGGATTGGGATCGACATATTCCACTATTTCTAATGGCAATTCGATCGGCCATCAACGAATCAACTGGTCAAACGCCTGCGAAGGTCCTGTTCGGTAGAGAAATGAGGCTACCATGTGACTTGGTGTTTGGTTGTAAACCTGGTGAAGAAATGGCACGTGAACAATATGTCGCCGACCTTCAGAATCGAATGAAAATATACACAACCTGGTGCGTGGAAAACTACAATTATCTAGTGATCGGATGAAGAGGTACTATGACACACGGACAATGGAAAAGAGTTACCAAGATGGAGATTTAGTCTGGCTCTATAACCCCCGACGGCGTCGAGGTATTTGTCCCAAATTACAAAAGAACTGGGAAGGTCCTTACACCATCAAGAAGAAGATTAACGATGTCATTTATCGGATCGTGAAAATTCCCAGAGGGAAACCCGTCGTGGTCCATCATGATCGTTTGGCGCCTTACCAGGGAAACCACAGTGGAGATGCGCAGCAATTCCAAGAAGATGGTTTGGCTGGCTCAGGGAGTGTGCGGGATTCCGATGTAGGAAATAACATTCCAGGAGGAATTAATCTAAGGAGGGGGCAGTGTAACGGGATAACCGTAAAGGACGGGACCTTAATTTGAAAGATTGTTGTTGACAGTTGATTTTTAGAAGTTTGTAAAAATATCAACTGACCATTTTAAATAATGTTTCTAGAAAATTCTAGAAGCTTCTAAACACACTGACTAGATTAAATAATGTTGTATATAAGGGGATGCACGGGCAGTTAACGTCAGTTCGAGTCAAGTGTTCAGAAGAGTTCATTGTATTGTCAAGTAGTTAGACGTTATCCAGCAGAGTTCAGTGTATCTTAACAATTTTGTAAATAAATTGTGTAAAAAGCCCCCATAAGTGTTTCAATATTAAAAGGCGAGATTTCGGTAATTATTTTACAAAGTAAAAGATCCCCGATTTTAAAATCTAACCCCAAGTAAATATAAATTAAATTAAAGAACCCTAAATTAACATTTAGCTAGAAAACACCGTGATGGAGGAAGCTGCGTACTGCCAGGAATAAGTAGGTACTATTGCAAGCCTTACATAAAAATAAAAGAAGAATTCGACAAATATTAGGAAAGTGAAAGAAAAGCGCACAATACAAATCAATACTATAAGGTAGACATAAACATACGTTTTAGTTTAAATTTAAATGAGGCAATAGAGAGCTGTTTGAAAGATTTTGGGATAGAGTTATAAATGTTAGCTATTTGGTAGGAAAAGCTCTTTTTAAATAACTGTAATCTATGAGCTGATACGCTTAAAAGCCCTCTATGCCTCAAATTCAAATGATGTACATCAGTTCTGAAGGTGATTTTTCTCATTAAGTATGGTGGACAGCGTAAGGTTATAATTCTATGATATAAGCAAGATGAATGTAGCCTACGTCTGGATTTCATATCCAGCCAACCTGCATCTATAAGCTTGTGTGATATCCTCTCCCTACGGCGAATACCAAAGATAAGGCGAAGACACGAATTTTGCATTTTTTTAATTTTCCGAATGAAGGTGCTGTGGAGGAAGGGGCCATACAACGTATCACAATAGTTAAATTTAGACAGGTCCAGGGACTCACACAAAATTTTACGGTTATTTACACTGAGACAGGAACGATTGTTATAAATAGTTTTTAAAGCGAGAAATGCACTCTGAAGCAGACCGTTTACATGATATTTAAAGGACAATGCATCATCGATCACAACACCCAGATTTTTTGCTCTGTCAACAAAGTCAAGTTGCACTCCATTAACATTTAATATGATAGGTGGTAAAACATTGCGAACAGAGGAGGCAGCAAAGAGAAGGGCTTTTGATTTGTTTTGATTAATATGCAGCGCGTGAATCTTGGAAGCCTTCGTTAACGATTCCAGATCGTCATTAATTAGGCGAATAACCTCAACGACGTTAGATGGATTGAATGAGTGGTAAATCTGGGTGTCATCGGCGTATAGATGAATTTTAGAGGATTTAATGTAAGAGTGAATATTAGAAGTATATACAGTGTACAGGAGCGGACCCAATATGCTTCCTTGTGGTACACCTGTTCGAATTGATGACCAGCGAGAATTTTCCCCATTTAAGACTACCCTCTGCATTCGATCCTCAAGATACCCATATAGTAATAGCACCGCACTATCACTCAAACCGCTATAGTGTAATATTGATGTAAGTGTTCTGTGGTCTAGAGAATCAAACGCTTTGGAATAGTCCAACAATACTAGTATAGTTGCCTGTCCCCTATCTAAGGCCTTGACAATGTCGTCCGTTATATGTAACAATGCCGTTTCGCAACTATGATGAGATCGAAAGCCTGATTGGTGTTCGTGAATTATGTTGTTGGCATAAAAAAACTCAGTAAGTTGGTCATGTATAACTGATTTCCATATTTTTGAGAAGGTAGATAAGATAGTGATAGGTCTGAGGTCAGCATAGATGGAAGGTTGAGACGTTTTAGGGAGAGGCATCACTAGAGACTCTTTCCATTCACTAGGGAAGACTGAGTTTTCAATGGAGTAGTTAACAATGTGGACAATATATGGTATGAGATGAGGTAGACAAAGTGATAACATATATTTATCAATACCATCTGAACCTGCACTAGAATTCTTTAGTTTATTAATTGTTTTAATTATATCAACGTCATTTATCAAACGAAAATTAAATTTATCCCGTACTTTACAATTATTGGCATAAAAGTCACATAAATCAGTATTATAAGTCGATGTAGGAACAGATTAATCCTGATTAGAATCTTCAAATTCACATAAATCGTCACTTTGAAGAGTTTAAAAAAAGGACTAACTGCAGTTCTAAAGTTTAAACAAATCATCGTACTTTTCATACTTGATTTAAACGAATTCTGGTGTTGAACAGTGTGTTTAAATTTTGTGTCCCAAACCAGTACCTATCTAATGAAATTAAGACTTTAAAAAAATTTGATGGATATCGAATTTAGCTAAAGTTTCTCATCTAGACTTTCGAAGAGTTCAGATAGATATTTTGAAGCTTTTAAATTTTTAGACAATATAAAGTAAAAGTTTTGCGTTTTAAATCTGAATATATCATTAAAAAAGTATTTGAAGCCCTATAAGACAAGTTTTTTTGATCCTTTGTAAGACATTGTAAGTTAATAGAAACATTAATTTTGTAGGAAATATGTAGGCAATTAAAAAATATGCAAAAATAAAACGTATTGATTTCACACTGTGGTGATAAAACAAATATACTTATTTTAAAGTGTTTACGTAATTTTCTATTATTAGAAATTCAATAAAGACATAAAAAGCCATTGTTTACATTTCCAAGTGTGTTTAACAATATTTATAAAAATACCTAGGTACACACAAAACAGTAATTGAAACAAAAATTAGTATCTAATATCCTTCAAATTTGAATTATTTACATAGTTATCAATGAAGTAATTAAAATGATACAATCCTAAGATTTCTTCCCAGATTCCCGTTACGCATCCCTATGCGCAAAGGTCCTACAGGATTATCGATTTATTATTCATTACAGGAATAAATTACCCTTTGTTTGATCAAATAAAAAATCTATGTATCAATAAAAATTAATTATTGACAAAATTTAATCAATAAAATGGCAATAAAAATCAATTTTATTTAAAATTTTCTCTTTACTAAATCGAGTTGGAGCTAAATGATCAACATTGACATTGAAAGATAAAGCGATATAACTAACACATTTTCACAAATAAAGATGAGGTAATAACATACAAAAATTTATATTAAAAATACTTACTGTGACGTTGAATATAAAACTGGCAGGATATTTAAAATTATCGATTTGGTAAGCAGCGAAGTTAGACTTCGAAACTGTGGAGAACTCTCGCAAGCATCCACTACTACGCGTATACAATCACACACTGCAGAAAAATGGGTCGAACCTTGGCTTATCTGACAAATTATTTTACCTAATTTTAATTATCATTTAAGACGTAGATATGACTGGAGGAGCTTTATTTAACTATTTATTTTCGTGTAGATAATTTGTTTACAAATATGTATTTTCTAAAATTGAGACGCACTACAATATTCTAACAAGTTGTTACATTTGGAAAGCCCTAAAGGAAAAGCTACCAGTAAAAAATATATAATTTAATTTGAAAGAAAATTTAAATTTCTTTCTTAGGATGTTTTTATTGTATGTATATGAATTTAAAGCTAATCGACTTGAACTGTACTGTTTACTGTTTTAATGTAAATCATTTAATCTAGAATCAAAATTAAACAAAGTAGTAGTACTCCGACAGCTAGAGGTTTTCCGTGGCCGATTTTCCTCCTGTTGATCAGGAATGTTTTTTGCGTATTTTTTCTCG
This sequence comes from Altica lythri, assembly GCA_964028335.1. Taxonomy (NCBI): domain Eukaryota; kingdom Metazoa; phylum Arthropoda; class Insecta; order Coleoptera; family Chrysomelidae; genus Altica; species Altica lythri. The sequence continues at coordinate 31,867,463 of OZ034804.1, read as the reverse complement.
CTGAATCCGAATCTGAAATCTGTTTTTCCAAAAAATGGTCTGGTAAATTGTTATTAACAATTTAATTGTTTAAACAATTATAACTAGAAAACTAAGATAGGTACGACATTTCTTTCAAATACTTTTTTGATCATTATGAAAAAACAAAAAAATGAGTTTTAGGACATTAAAATCCGTTTCCATATTGCAAATGTAGGTAGTTAAAAATATTGCAAAATATCACACCTGTTTTTGATCGCAGATTTTTTATCATAACTCTGGTTCTAATAAAGCTATCCTATTTCATGACCTCTTATTTTGAAGGTCACATTATTAGCTTTAAATCGAAATAATATAAATGTCTCTAACATTGTTTTTAACAAAATTATACCCACTTAAACGCCAAATTTTTACATAAAAATCGCTAAGTAATTTGTTTATGACAACTTTTCATTAGCTCAGGTTTAAAATGTCTCTAAATTTTTTTCTAATGTATTCTAAGATTAAATACAAACATTTTAAGCTTTGCTAGGCCCAATTCACATAGAACGGACATCGGGCAGAGACGTGGCGCGAATCTTTGTCACTTCGGCGACTCTCCTACGGAAACAAATGGTACAAATTTCACAGAAGCGACGTGAAGTACAAGAAGGGGCACGCCAGTTCCTTACCACGTGTTTCCGTGTTTATCTTAAAAATGCGGGATGAAGTTGACCCCAACACACAATTTTCTAAATAAGTTGGCTTAAAAAAAATCGGAAAAAAAGATCCGGTTTACAAAAGAAAATCATTTTTCATCAAGACAATGCACGTGTTCTGATAAGTTTGTTGCAGATGGTTAAATTGAACAAATTAAAGTACAAATTGCTTAAACACCCACGGTATTCACCAGATTTGGCCCCACTTGAAACAATTCCTTCGTGGACAGCGTTTTTCGTCGAATGAAGAAGCTAATCGTGGAACAATATTTTTTAGAGCTTCTATAAAATTACTGGAGGATCATTGGAATAAGTGTGTTTAAGTTGAAGGAGATTAAAAAAAAATTTGAAAAGTGGTTGACCTTAAAGGCCATCCTTGCAACTTTCCGCAAAGCTATTTTGACGTTTTTGAGTTTTTTTTTGAATGTTTAAAAAGCCATAACTTTTTAACGCGTTATTTGATTTTGATGTTCAAGACGGCATTCGACGCAGTTTTTTGAGGCATAAAAATGTTACATGAAGTGCAAAATCAATTAGTAAAAAAATCTCAAAAATGTCAAAAAAAACAATTTTTTGAAATTTTTCGACAACGATATCTCACGAACGAATTAACCAATTTTAATTTGCGAAACGGCATTCGACGTGGTTTTTTAAGTTTGAGAGCTGATTAGATTATGAAATTCATCGATGTAATAGCCAAAAAGATATGCCCATAAAACATCATTTTTACCAATTGTTTTTTTCGGTTATTTTGAAATTTCTCGAAATCTACCGGTCCGAATCGGTTCAAACTTATAGGGAATCTAAGTTAGATGAAACTCTTTGGAACGCTTTTTAGTTCATTCCGATTGGTCAAGCCGTTCAAAAGTTATAAGAGGTTTACATACATCCACATACACATCCACACATACATACAGACATACAGACACCCTCGTAAAAATAGTCAGGGGAGGTTCCAAAGACCTAAAAACGTTGAGATCCGATGAAAACTCGATTTTCGAAAAACGGGGTAAAAACAATACCTTCCCGATTTTCAAAAAAAACTTTAATTTTTTTAGCGGGAAGTTAAAAACAATGTCATTAAAAAATATATTATTCGATTTTTGATTTCAAAACTTTTTAACCAACATGTAAGTAATACAATTTGTAATTGTCTTCTTTTACAAATCATTTTACCAAACACTTACGATTTAAGGTTGTTTATTTAGTTTAGGTACATGTTAAATTCTCGCATTACATCGATCAGTTTTCCTCTTCTGCAGCCACAATAGATGAATCCAATATATCTTTTTTGTTTTATTTACATTACCCAAATACACAAAATCCTACATATCTTCATCACTGCTTGATAAAGACTTGTTGTAGTCCATAAAGCCAACAGGTTACTTATCCTTTCTCGCCACTCTCCTGCACCTCTACGCCACGTTTCCGCCACGTCCATGTCTCTTCCCTGCCCGACGCATTTGTTCGAGTGAGCTGTTAAGTTCACTTTTTTTAATATATTATTATTGTAATCAAACTAGATCCTCAAATGAATCATTACAGCAATTTACATTGAAAAGTAAGTACATAACGCATCTATTAATGTTTCTGGTCAATTTCTATTAAGGTAACAATTGTGGTGTTTTAATCCGGAAAATTACAGTATTCCTACATAGAATCTAATTTATTCCAACGCCATCTTCAAGGTCAAACATGTATAACCTTGTTTTAAAATTTTATATTAGTTTTATTTTTGTTTAAAAAAATAGCTCTAACCCAAATTTCAACCAGAAAAATTATTAACATATGTAAACAAAAATAGATTTTGTTTGTCAATTAAACCCATTAAAATTATTATTATTATTGGTCTTTTATTTATGACCCACCCTTAATACGAGATATCATATGGAGGTATCCATTATCTTCTATGGTGCCACAAAATGTTGGTTCTTAACCACCGCTCTTCCAGCCCCAAAAATTTCTTTAAAAAAAAATTGTTTATACCTATTAAAAGAGCTTAATTTGCACCTTTTAAAAACGTATATTTCATAATTTGCACCCTCGTACTTTTTTGATAAATTTGCTTTACTTAAACCAGATTCAAATGCTCATTTCTCACTCCCTAAAGTGTATTTCGATATCCACCTTTTACCAAAAATTTGCAATTTTAATTTTCTAATTTGCACCATCGTAAAATTTGCGAAAAACGGTAACAATTATTATAAAAATTAATAAAATCATTTCCTGGCTGATGTACGTTCAGAAATAAATAACAGCGCATGCGTTCACTACCCGCAGTTACTTATTTCTGACAGCAGTCCGAAACTAATTTTATTAATTTTTATAATAATTGTAACCGTTTTTTCGCAAATTTTACGATGGTGCAAATTAGAAAATTAAAATTGCAAATTTTTGGTAAAAGGTGCATATCGAAATACACTTTAGGGAGTGAGATATGAGCATTTGAATCTGGTTCAATTAAAGCAAATTTGTAATCAAGTTTATAAAAAAAGTACGTGGGTGCAAATTATGAAATATACGTTTTTGAAAGGTGCAAATTAAGCTCTTTTAATAGGTATAAACAATTTTTTTTTTAAAGAAATTTTTGGGGCTGGAAGAGCGGTGATTGGTTCTTATCTATATGGTCGAGGAAAAGGAGCACTAAAATAGACTGGATTTTTTAACGGCAAGTCGGATTATAATGAAGTTTATAAAACATATCTGCTACGTACGAAATCCCAAATTGCTTTTGTTTATAAGAAAAATGTAATTCAATACTTCATTAACAATTATTCAATTAAAAGAAGTTTATAATACGGGAAAATAATGAGACTGAGCGAGAGTATGTCAATTTAGCTTACGAAGTAATTGGTGGACGGAAATAATAGTAATGATAAATAATAAAATATATTGAAATTGTTATGCATTTCATCAATACTAAATTAAAAATGGATCTGTTTATTTCCATTATGAAACTTACTTTCATAGTTTGTGAATAATTTGAAATTTTTAATTTAAATTTGCATTTATTTTCCATTTTTCTCCAGAGAATGATAAAAAAATATTAAATGTTCTACTCGAACTCGTTACTCGTAGGACTGAGCCTGTGGAGTACTGTAAAAATTAAATATTTTCGCAAATAAAATTCCTTTAAAATACCAAGAGACAACGAATACACCACTTATTTCTAACACCACTTATGTCGTAGATCCGTAGATCATGGTTGTTAAGGTATTCGTGTTCAGCATTCTCAAAAACTTTCGAATAACAAGTTAGGATCAAAAATTTAACAAATTTTCATAGCATAGGCATACGTTTAAACACCCGCTGTCGGATATAGGTAAAGTTTGGTTCAAAATTAATTTTTGCATTCACACTTCATGCCGCCCAAAAATGCCGAGAAAAGATTTCCTTTGGCGGCATTTTTCGTCGTCATCAATCCTTTGTCGGCATCCTCTGTCGGCATGATGTGTAAAAGCAAAAATTAACTTTGAACAAAACTATACTTCGGGAACTTTAGTCGTCACGATATTCGACCTCTAAACCACTATAGTAACGAGTTTGAGTTATTTATGTAATAAAACTCCAGAGGAAGACACTGCTGATACCCTTTCCGGGCACCTGGTTCTGATGGACTCTTGCCATTGCTATTTAACAACCTCGAGTAACGACTTTTAACGAATTAATATTCATAATACTTCAGTAAAAGAAGTTCATAACACTCTTTCGTAGGACCTCGTCGATCTGAAATAGGTCATTAATAGATTAGTTCGCAAAGTCTTTGGAAATTCTCACGAATCGAACGCAACAAATGGCATTTAAATCGGTATTGCCTTTTAAAAAATCTATAGTTCAATTCTAATAATCATTTTGAAAAGATTAGTGTGGCTGAGCACAGCAACAATCAACTGATTTTTGAGTAGTACTTCGGATATTTATCCGCTGGTAGCTTAAGTTAAAATGTTTACTATACTGAAATAAGTGTCATGATTTACGTTAATTATTAATACGAAGAAAAATGTATCATCAAGCATACGTAAGATCCATACTAGTGGAGTGTCTAGAGGTTTTTACCTCGGACTAGAGTTACAGTGAATGAATTTATATAATCGACGTGGGGTTTTGTTTTTTATACTATAAATTACAATGTTTACCCAAAATTTTTTTGTGCTTTCAATTTTTTCATTGTTTAAACAAATTATTATGAAAAATTAATTTTTGAGCATATAATTTTACTTTAAATAGTAATTTTTTTCATTTATACGTTAAATTTCACCTGAATAGACATAGAGGAACATCTTTCGAGAATAACTGTGTATAAAAATAGCAGTAGCGATTTCGAACAGGTAATAAAACTTGGAGGGGAGAGCAAAGCAGCAGCTGCTATGTAGCGGTATCCGGAATTTTCTTCGAATTAAATTTGTTCGAAGAAATTTATTCGACGGAAATTTGTTCGAATGTAATTTGTTCGAAAAGAAATTTGTTAGAATATAAATTTGTTTAAAAGTATTTTGTTAGAATTGAATTTAAATATTCCTACTAAAACATAATTTTATTAATAGTTTCAAAAAATATAATGAGTGAGCTTATAAATAAATTAACATTTAACAAATTTTTGACGGTATTTAATTTACTTATCACTATTATATACATACAGCTTATTAGGAATACAATTACATACAAAAATATACCATCGTACTTACAAAGAAATATTATATTGTACACTCTTACATCAAAACCATTTATTACATTACAAATTTCTGTCGAATAAATTTCTTCGAACAAATTTCATTCGAAGAAATTTCCGAGAACCCTATGTAGCGCCTATCCGAGCGCGAGCGCCTAGATGTGAAATCCTTCCGAAATTTTTTTAACTCCGTCGGGTCCATTTTATACTGTAATTCTTTCATATTTTGTAGATAAATTTGTGAAGCCTTCACATAGGAAAAATGACCTGATGCATGAAATAATGGAATCATTAGCTCAATACTATATAAATGTAAATTCCTATATCCCATACAATCCGCAGCAATGAAATCCTTTAATATAGTAACCATTCGAAAATAAGTAATCCATAGTTTTGACCTTTTATTTTTATTTTTAAGCTCCAGTAACTTATTTTAAAAAAATTTAGTAAGCGTTTGAAATCCATAGTTTCCAGTTATTTCTGTATAGTTGAACATTTCAAAAATCATAGAGTTATCTTCATCACTTATTAGATTTGCAAAATCTGTATTGTGTTCCATAAGATTTTCAAAAACCAATTGTGATAAAGCTTGCTGTAATAAAGTATAAGCACGTACTGATCTAGCATACGCATGTCCATAAGTTATGCGATCAATTATATTTTTAGCATATATGGTAGAAAGAGCTTCTTAGAGTATGAAACGAGCCTAGCCTTTACTTGTCAGACCAACCAGAGCAACGCGACGTGTCAACTCAATCCACCCTTATACTGTTTAATGCCCGACATCGAGAACGGATCGAATAAAAATATAGATGTTGTTTATTAAATATCAACACTATTGATTGTAAAGGAACGTTTCATTATATGGGAAGCATTGAAATAGTTAGTCCAAGTGATGGTATACAACATACAACCTCGACGACCTATCAAGCGCTTGAAGACACTTCCACCTGAATCTGAATTTTTTAAACACGGAAATATCCCTCTGCAAATATATCCAGCTTCTACAGGTACAGGATTTGCAAAGATAATAATCACGTTACCAGAAGTTGAACCGAATGTCAAGAAATTTACTACAAATGATCAATTAAATATTTTGTGGACGTATTTAAAGTTCAAAAATAATAACAAATTTTCCGGATGAAATGGATTTATGAATTTATTAACTAATGCCCATGATTTTGATGTGTCATCGATAATTTTTTTGCCTTTCATTAACGCAGCTCCAAGTGATTATCACACAATTTACACAACAATAAAAACTTCAGTAGATAATGCTAAAGAATTGGATATGAGAACATGCATTTTAACGTTCGATCAACCTCTATACCTGAAAGCACGAGATATTGCTTCTGCTGTGTGTTTTTTTATTTTTTTTTTATTAAGGATGTCTTCGTAGGTATAGACCTAAATACAAATGTAACGAGAACATCTATTGCGGCAGAAGAGACAATTTATTAATTTGGCATTTAAAGGCCTGCAAACTGGGACGAGTGGGGAAGACGTGGGAAGGTAAGAAGTTCCACAATCTGGAGACCCTGGGGATGAAGGAACGATCGAATCGATCCGTTCTCGATGTCGGGCATTAAACAGTATAAGGGTGGATTGAGTAGACACGTCGCGTTGCTCTGGCTAGTCTGACAAGTGGAGGCTAGGCTCGTTTCATACTATAATATCTTACATGGGATCCATTGGTTATATTATGGCTGGAAGTGGGATAAAAGAAGCTCTTTCTACCATATATGCTGAAAATACAATTGATCGCATAACTTCTGGACATGCGTATGCTAGAGCAGTACGTGCTCATACTTTATTACAGCAAGCTTTATCACAATCGGTTTTTGAAAATCTTATGGAACACAAAACAGATTTGGCAAATGTAATAAGTGATGATGATAACTCTATTACTTTTGAAATGTTCAACTATACAGAAATAACTAGAAATCATGGATTTCAAACGCTTACTAAATTTTTTAAAAATAAGTTACTGAAGCTTAAAAATAAAAATAAAGCGTCAAAACTATGGATTACTTATTTTCGAATGGTTAGTATATTGTCACATACGATAATAGGGTAGTTTAATTGGTTGATATTTTATTGTATTATTTTGTATTATTTTTAATTGTAATTATCCAGGCCAAAGTCAGTACGTTAGATTTCAAGGCGACCTTATATAGTTTAATTCTTATTCTCACGTAGCGTAAGAATTGGATATAAAAGAGCGTCGTTGAGGTCGTACTCGAGGAGTTCGGAGTCTAAGGTTGTCTGTAAGGGTCACCCTCTGGGGTGTCCCTAAAACAGACCCTTGGGTCTGGGCCGTTGTGACTCTTGACTTATTTTCGTGAGTAAGTGTGACATGCCACCATTTAGTTTATTTGGTAAGATTAGTTAAGATTTGTTATTTAGTTATTCGTTAGTTATATTTAATTATTCATTGTTATTGTTTCTTGTTAATATATTTGTTGTTTGTTTCCTGTTGTTTATCTAATCTTCCCCTTGGTTAGTTTTCTGCCTTCAGCAGGATACCTAACCAGGGAGTAGATAACCACGACCTGGGTGGGAAGTGCCTTCAGTAAGCTACCCCTCATACTCGTATCGGTATGAGTTCAAATTTGAGATTAATTTAAAAATAGTAATTCCCTAATGCTCTTTCTAGACAAATTTTAATAGTATATGTTTTTGTATGTTTTAGGACCGAGTTATTGTTTTCATGTTTAACTGTTTAACGTTTTCCCCACATCTTCTTCAGGAAGACGCGATCCAAGAGATGCTTGCTCAGTACCAGAATTCTAGAGAGAAAGGGTCCTTCATCCTGAGTATGGTATGGGTCTTGTCTCAACGAGTAAGAAAGGTCTCCGTCGAGGAATGGAAATGGTCAGCTTCAATACTCCTATCCCAATAGCAGATCTTCCCAATGGATGGTAGCCAAAGATGGGAAGACTGTAAATTTATGGTTGAAAAATGTATTAAGGTGAATGGTGTGATGGAGTACCGTCTGATGTTGGCCATGGACCTCGAGAAATGGAGCTATGAGACGATGGTTTTCACAGAGTTACAGACAGACCAACATACCAAAAAGGGATCCGCCTAGCCAGCGGTGGACCTGGCGTTTCTAGACGAGGGCAAGACAGGTCATTCTCCGAGAAGAGCAGATTCTAACAGAAGTGTGGTGGATTATAATTATTTTGTAAAACTCAGTCCTATACATACACCCCTGTAAGCCAGAGCCGAGCAAAGCCAGGGGCTGGCTTTAAGGAAAGGGGGGCATGTCACATACGATAATAGGGTAGTTTAATTGGTTGATATTTTATTGTATTATTTTGTATTATTTTTAATTGTAATTATCCAGGCCAAAGTCAGTACGTTAGATTTCAAGGCGACCTTATATAGTTTAATTCTTATTCTCACGTAGCGTAAGAATTGGATATAAAAGAGCGTCGTTGAGGTCGTACTCGAGGAGTTCGGAGTCTAAGGTTGTCTGTAAGGGTCACCCTCTGGGGTGTCCCTAAAACAGACCCTTGGGTCTGGGCCGTTGTGACTCTTGACTTATTTTCGTGAGTAAGTGTGACATGCCACCATTTAGTTTATTTGGTAAGATTAGTTAAGATTTGTTATTTAGTTATTCGTTAGTTATATTTAATTATTCATTGTTATTGTTTCTTGTTAATATATTTGTTGTTTGTTTCCTGTTGTTTATCTAATCTTCCCCTTGGTTAGTTTTCTGCCTTCAGCAGGATACCTAACCAGGGAGTAGATAACCACGACCTGGGTGGGAAGTGCCTTCAGTAAGCTACCCCTCATCCTAAAACACTAAGGCACAATTGCCTTAATCCCCCCAGGCGTGACAATATTGAAGGACTTCATTGCTGCGGATTGTAGGGGAGATAGGAATTTACATTTATATAGTATTGAGCTAATGATTCCATTATTTCATGCATCAGGACATTTTTCCTATGTGAAGGCTTTACAAATTTATCTACAAAATATGAAAGAATTACAGTATCAAATGGACCCGACGGAGTTAAAAAAGAATTCTGAAGGATTTCTCATCTAGGCGCTCGCGCTCGGATAGGCGCTACATAGCAGCTGCCGCTTTGCTCTCCCCTCCAAGTTTTATTACCTGTTCGAAATCGCTACTGCTATTTTTATACCCAGGTATTCTCGAAAGATGTTCCTCAATGTCTATTTAGGTGAAATTTAACGTATAAATGAAAAAAATTACTATTTAAAGTAAAATTCTATGCTCAAAAATTAATTTTTCATAATAATTTGTTTAAACAATGAAAAAATTGAAAGCACAAAAAATTTTTGGGTAAACATTGTAACTTATAGTATAAAAAACAAAACACCACGTCGATTATATAAATTCATTCACTGTAACTCTAATCCGAGGTTTTAACGTTTTGAATGCTCCAGGCACTCCACTATACTGCTTTATGCTTCTCCGATCTGGATAAACACTTGCAACAGTAATCTTGACAAAATAATAAGTACAAAAACCACTCAATTACGGCGAATAATAAATCTAAAACCTTACCAAATTTCGAACATTAACCTCTATAAATATTTTAAAGAACATCACAAACTATACCCGAGACGCTCAAAAGATGGAATTCAAGGACGCGTGATGAGTGACTGGCTGACGTAATCCTACTATGCCACGCCTTCTAAACTGAAATAACGAAGGACAGTTTACACTGTACTCATACCAGAGATAATATAAACTGTAGGCATCGAGGGTGGGTACGTTTTTGTTGAGTGGTGTAATTTGGACTTGTGACGTTGGTTGGGGAGAGTAATATTCAAACAGTGCGTGCCGTTCACGTGATCATTCCATCTTTTGGACGGCTGGAGTATAACTTTAGTTACGTTAACTTTTTAAAAACTTCATAAATGATCATTACATAAATTTACCTTTATATAAAAATTAAATAATAAAATACTTACTTTAAATACATCTACATATTTTGGTTGTTCATACTGACCTGGATGGACTAGAATTAAAAAATTGAGAGTTAACATCATAAAACATAAAAATAAAGAACAGATTAAAAATATTCCCTTTCATTAAAATGTACGATATTTATGAAATGTATAAAAAAATTCTGGGTATATCCCAAAATAGAAAGAACAATGTTTTTGGCATATTCAAGAATGTTGAAATAACCATTATAACATTTGCCATAAAACTGTTTAAAGTGTAACAGAATCTAGAAGTACAGTTGGTAATAAAATAATTTTAATTTATTTAGAATAACTAAAAAAATAAAGAGAAGATATAAAACAAAAACAACTGAAACATCTTTCTAACACCAAATTATTAAAAAAGTAATGTATTGAAATTCGTGTTTACACAAACTAAATGAAACCATAACAAATGGTAAATAGCAAAAACACGATATTATTAAAAATCTCTAAAACTTCAGAGCCCAATATAAAACAACGTTGACGAAGTCTTATTAAAAAAATATACTTTAATCTCTTGGCTATTATTGGCCATGTCCAAAATAAGAGTGTTAAAAGGAACTAAAACGTTAAAGGGTTTTTATTGTTTCTTACGTTCAATTAACCCCAAAATGTAAAAAAACGCGTAGTGCTAGTATTTTTGAGATCCAACTGAAAAGGTCCACTTTTTAAATTTTTACATTTTTCTCGAAAACAATACATTTATTGCACATATATCTCAACAGAAAAGTTGTAGAGAATTAAATTTCCAACAAAATGGGCTCTTCTAAAGTGAAAAGAGGTTTTTTCCATAAAATTCTGTCGAAAATACAAACCTCCTTTCCTAGGCAGTATCGAGAGATGTCTTCATCTGGCAATTTCTGCTGACTCATGTGTTTCTTGAGCAGATAATGTTCTGTCAAGAGACTGACAATCATTCTGACATAGTTTCTCCTTTGTGATATCAGCTCTGCAATAAATTTCGCCGAGTGTCCTTTTATGAACACTTTGACTTTCGCTTGCACGGAGATTTTTCACACTACTCCTGGGCCATCTATAGCCGCCATTTATCAATGACTGCCTTTCACAACGTCGTGTCAGCAACCCCGCCTAATGGTTCCAGGTCAATCATTGGGGTATTAGCTTATTTGTGCAAAAACTAGCGCCTTTAGAGCTGAATGGTTGTCCGAGTATATGACTACGGTTTACTCCGTTATACCCTGATTTATGATCTTCATTCCACAGTGTTGTATGGCCATTACTTTAGCCTGACACACTGTAGCATTAGCACCTAGACTTAATTGGACTTATATACTGTGTCCCCTACTATATATACCCAACCCACATTCTTTTCTCAGTCTTTGAGCCATCGGTACACCAAATTGATCCCTTTGAATTGGGCCGGGCCATTATGTCATAAATCCCTTTCCAGTAATTCTACTCGAAAGTTTCTCGCAAAGTAATACCTGGGGATTATCGTATCCTGAAGCTTCTTTTTTCCCTCAATAGGAGTCTGGCCTTGTAGCAGCCTGTGTCTGTGACCAGTTGCCGTAGCCTCGCCCTGTATATAAGAAAAGTAGATAATTTTTTCTGTAAACCCAGTTGTAAAAGTTCGTTGATAAAAAATTGACCAAGATATTTTTGTTTGAACACAGCAATTATTTCCGATTTTTATTGCTTTTATAGTAATAATACCATTTCTTATATTTTCTACAAAATTAATATTTTACTAAACGAGAAAATATCTTTTAAATAATAAATAAATATTTAAACAACGGTAATTAATTATACTTGAATATTGCCTTTTTATCTTTTTAAGACGTGGAGTTTTTTTGCAAAATAATCAAATTTGCCATGTCTTCTTGTCGCACATTATTGCACTTTACTCCCATGCACTCTTTGCAAAAATAAAGAGCAATTCATAACTAGTTTCCACAGACCATTTTTATTTGGCGTAGGAGGTGCTATTTTGCACATTTATTTTATACAAATTAAATTAAAATTTAATTCAGGTAGCATTTTGAAAAGTTTGACGAAATAGTAATAGATTTTGTTTTAAAAAATCCAAAAGTAAGAGTTTTTCTTTTTGAATATTTATTTATTATTAAAAAAATAATTACAAACAGTTTTTTATTAAGAAAAATAACAATTGTTGTTAAATATTTAAGAAGTGAAACACAATATCAATATAAAAGCCACAAAAATGGTTGTGTTCAACCAAATATATCTCGGTCAATTTTAAACCAAAAAGCTTGTTACGAGCCAGTCCGGACCTGTCGCCCAGGAAGTAAACGAGACAGACGGGCAGTTCTTGGAACCTGAGAATTTTCGATTGGCTGCTGGAATCTTCGATGCTAGAAATGTACGTTAGCAACGTTTTAGAAATGTAACGTTAGCGACGTTCTACAAATGTAACGTTAGCGACGTTCTAGAAGGAATTAATTGGTATATAAGGACCGCTTTGGATGGGGATGACAGTTGTTAAGGAATAGTTGGCAATAAATAAGAAATGTATTTGTAATAGCTGGCGATAAAGTGCGATATTGTTGTACGAGATATTTTAAAGGAGTTATTTATAAAATGTGACTGTATTAAAGTTGTGTAAATTAGTTTAAGAAATTGTTTTATTTACTTGTGTATACCAATAAATTGTTAAGTTTGTCTGCTGTTTATCACTTATCCCGAATCCACGAAGGAAAATTATAACAGGCTTTTACAACCCACCATTAAAAAAAAACTATCTACTTTTTCTATACTAATATTATAAAGAGGAAAGGTTTGATTTTTTGTTTGTTTGTTTGTTTGTTTGAAATGAATAGGCTCCGAAACTACTGGACTGATTTCAAAAATTCTTTCACCGTTGGCAAGCTACTCTATTCCCGAGTGACATTTTCAAAAAAATTAGGGATCCTTACTAAAATGCCATTAATGTAACCAAAAATGACCTTAAAATCCTTACATCGCGTGCGCTGAGAATACTATTGATTATAGAATAAAATAATGTACTAGGATTTTGAAGAATATATAAATATCTACAAAAAATGCGGCTACAGCATATGTCTAACTGTTATAATTACGTCACAATAACTATTTGTTAATTTTTTAAAAGTTTTTATCTTGGTATTAATCCTTATCAAAATAACTTATTTTATAATCACGAATTGAGCATGTGCAATGGGACGAGGCTACTTATAAAGGAATTAAAGGACAATTAAGTTATAGCAACCATTATAACTGAACCACCAGCTGGTCAACTAGCTTATACACTGAGGATACCGATGATCCCAACTGATCTTCCAAATCCATTTAAACCGCTTCAATTTCCTATCAAAACATCTTTCGCTTTTAGTAATAATAAGTCTCAAGGTCAAACCTTCCAATTAGTAGGGATCGGTTTTCCTCATGGCCAACCGCCTAAGGCGGGTCGGAGCACCTGAAAATCAATTTATTTTGCTGCCAGAAAATAAAACAACATGTAATATCGTTTACAGGGAATCGTTGACCCAATAAATTTAATGGCTTTGGTTATTTTTCTTTAATCCCCGTGCAAAGCCGGGGCGGGCTGCTAGTCTTATATAAAACAAAATAGCTATACCTATCTGGACCAAAAATTGAAAAAAAAATAGAAAATCGACATTTTGCTGTTTTTCCTTTTTGTTTTAATAATTTAGGTGATTAAAATATATTTCTTAATTGCTTAAGCAAACCATTTTAAAGGAAAGAATCTGTTCTGTTTGAAATACACTTTAGGAGCGCATTTTTTGTATGCACAAATGCTATTTTCCAATATTACATGATCGCATAAGGTCACAAAGTTTCCTGACGCTCTCATGAATTGAATGCAAAAAGAAGCATTAAAATCCGTCTTGCCGTTTAAATTTTCGAAGATTTCGACGAATTGAACACGAAAATCGAAATTTTGCGTTTTTAAGGGTTAAAAATATAAAACTTATCCTATATGAACTATGTTAAAATTTTGCCTTATTTTCGAGATACATACCTACATTAAAAAACAAACTGTGTGCATTTTCACCCCTATTTCTAACTTACACCCCTCTCATTTAAATCACTCCGTGTTTGTTTTATCTAAAATGACCATTAAAACGATTCTTGAAATAAAAATCCTTGATTGTTTTAGTTCCTTATTGCCCTCATTTTTAGGACATAATCAATAACCTGAAGTATCTTAACAGAAGCTTAATAAAATATTTTCGTATACTTTACTAAATGTTCAAAACATTTAAAATATATATATATATATAAACAAAAGGGGAAAATTATTGGGCATGTACGCAAAAAGGATCAATAAGGCCACGAGTAGGAATGGTAACCGCAGACATGCATGTTTCTGGCTCATTAGCCGTCATCAGTGCGGCATAACCAAGTAGGGTATTGCACTTGGCTAGCAAAAGTGTTGGGTACTTGGGAGCAAAGGATGTTGGGGAAACATGTGTAAAAAAAAACATAAAAACACAAAAACAACGAAAGCTCACACAGGAGTCCTATCGCCATTTTGTGCTTTCGGCCAGCTGTGCCAATGGGTTTTCGGCTAGCAACCAGCGTCGCAACGTTGGCGAAACGGACTCATTGTGTTTGAGTCGTTCTAAGCCCAGGATATGAAATAAACAAAGTGCGACGCTGGTTGCTAGCCGAAAACCCATTGGCACAGCTGGCCGAAAGCACAAAATGGCGATAGGACTCCTGTGTGAGCTTTCGTTGTTTTTGTGTTTTTATGTTTTTTTTTACACATGTTTCCCCAACATCCTTTGCTCCCAAGTACCCAACACTTTTGCTAGCCAAGTGCAATACCCTACTTGGTTATGCCGCACTGATGACGGCTAATGAGCCAGAAACATGCATGTCTGCGGTTACCATTCCTACTCGTGGCCTTATTGATCCTTTTTGCGTACATGCCCAATAATTTTCCCCTTTTGTTTATATTAATACGCATTTTCTTGGCACTTTGTTTATTTCATATCCTGGGCTTAGAACGACTCAAACACAATGAGTCCGTTTCGCCAACGTTGCGACGCTGGTTGCTAGCCGAAAACCCATTGGCACAGCTGGCCGAAAGCACAAAATGGCGATAGGACTCCTGTGTGAGCTTTCGTTGTTTTTGTGTTTTTATGTTTTTTTTACACATGTTTCCCCAACATCCTTTGCTCCCAAGTACCCAACACTTTTGCTAGCCAAGTGCAATACCCTACTTGGTTATGCCGCACTGATGACGGCTAATGAGCCAGAAACATGCATGTCTGCGGTTACCATTCCTACTCGTGGCCTTATTGATCCTTTTTGCGTACATGCCCAATAATTTTCCCCTTTTGTTTATATTAATACGCATTTTCTTGGCACTTTGTTTATTATATATATATATATATATATATATATATATATATATATGCGTATTAATATAAACAAAAGGGAAAAATTATTGGGCATGTAGGTACGCAAAAAGGATCAACAAGGCCACCATTCCTACTCGTGGCCTTGTTGATCCTTTTTGCGTACATGCCCAATAATTTTTCCCTTTTGTATATATATATATATATATATATATATATATATATATATATATATATATATATATATATATATATATATATATATTTAAAGTTACTGCGTATAGGTACTCTTCCTACATCGATGAATATAATACAGAATATTTAGAAAATCTTAATTAGTTTGAAAAATAATAAAAAAATTAACTTGCCGTCATTTCTATCACTGTTACAAAGCATTGAAAAATTCACTGAAAATTTAGAATTTGAATACCTAAACTCTTGTTACTGACACATTACATACTTTTGACAAAAAATTTTAAAACAGTATGGTTGAAGTAAGGCACATGTTTATAGTGCCTTAGTTGAAGAGCTCAGCTGTTAGATATATGAAATTAATTTAAAATTTGAATATATAACCAACATACATGTTTAACAAACACGCGAAAAACGTCCAGATATATTTGTTAGAAGCTAAATAATTATTTTTTAAAACAGTAAATGAAATTTTCTAAATTCAAAATTGGCTGTTTGGCAGCTCGAATCTAAAATGGAACTGAAAGTGTATTAGAAGAACAATAGACAAATTTAAAAGAAGAACGTATTAAAAAATAACTGAAATTATGGTGGTATGGAGTATGGAGGGTATAAAAGAGGTTTTATATTCAAAGGTAGAGACTGAAGTATGGAGGGTAGAGGTAGACTGAAGACTGAAATGAAAAATTTTGGTCAGTACCGTGAATTTGGCACCCGCAATATTTTTGAGTCTACATTGGCTAGAATAATTTCTTCAGACTGGCCCTAAATTACTCCGCTTGAATTTTTTTAGTCATTTGCGTTTTTAAATAAATGAAAAATTGAAATTATTGGGCTGTGGTATCAATCATAGAAAAAAATTATGGTAAGGGTGCAGAAGTTGTTCCTGCAAAAATGAACAATATGCGCAGGTCTGTGCGCATTGAAAAAAGTCACAAATTGATCTGAATTCTGCGCGAGAAATTCAAATTTGCATGCATTGTTGCCAGATCCATTGCATATCTGTAACAATCGGAAACTTGTGAAATACTGAAATACCACAAAATATAGCATTAAAAATACGGTTATACTGATTATCATGGTCTGTCCAATGAGCCTAAATTCACGTGTTAGATAAAAGTTTTGTAAACAAACATTTTGGTTAGAATTTCTATTTGAAAATACTTTATTTTAAGTAAGTATGTATGTTCAAAACTGTTAAAAGATTAAGTTATTTGAATTTTAGTCTTAATTATAAGCCAAGTTGTAATGTAATATTTAAAGCAAAGTTAAAAACAAAATAATAGATTCTCTAGAAGGCTATAAAACATTTTAATAGTCTTTTAAAAACAAGAAAATTTTTAAAGCTGTATTGAATAAATTTATTGTATTAAAATCAGAGATTTATCCATATGTGTATTTGAAAAACGTTACAAAATATTCAGTATACTCTTCAGAGTAAGAAACTCGTTACAATAGGTTAAAATGTCCGATTTTTACTGTGTGAAGAAATCATTTGGTTTCATATGCCAATCTAATTCCATATTAACCAAGTTTATCAAGAAGTTTTAAGTCGTTAAACTATGAGATATTAAAAATACACGATTTTATATTATATATTCAATTTATTATACATAATTTATATTAATATAATCTGGGTCATAATAATAAAGTTTTTTCCAGTAGGTATATTGATTTATTAAATATTTCATCGATTCTAATATTTTATGGCCTTCAGAACAATTATATGTAAATTAAAGCTAATTTTTAAAAGATGCAAAGAGAATTAGGACTTAGAGTAGATAATACTACTCGTTCTGTTTAAAACACTTCAAGTTGTCCAAGTAAACAAATTCTAGCCATCGTAAATTTGAACGCGAGAGTTGGCAACAGAGCTCGCCATAGTCAATCTGACTTTAAAAGCGCGTTCTGTCAGGGATAATACTACTCGTTTAAAACACTTCAATTTGTCCAAATAGACTGCCTAAGTCGTGACGTCACAGCGATGGGCGGATCTTTTTTTGGCTTCAAACAAACCCGTTGTCAATGTTAAATCCTCATAAGGAATTTTTCTTTTAGTGTTTTTGTGAATATTGTGATAAAATAAGACTTTTCAGTTGGATATATTGTTAAAGGAACTTGCTATTTAAGTGTTTTTCATTCGTTTTTGCCCAGGTGAGTTAATGTAACGTATTAATTCTGCTTTAAACTTGTTTGAGGTTATGTCTATTTAATTTTTGTTGACTTTTCGAGTATAAATACATTCGTTTTTAGGGTTTTAAGATCCAATACTGCTTCAAATGGGTATGTGCTTTGTTTCGGACTTTAAACATTACAGTTTAAAGCATCCATGTAAGTTTTTTCGGTTTCCAAAAAACAAGACCGAGAGAAATAGGTAGATGGATTTCTCTCATAAGGTAAAAGAATGCTAATATTCACTTTAAAAGATTTATGTTTTAAATTTATTTATTTACAGAAGAAACGATAGAGATCCAAGTGAATTTGTGTGTGATTATCACTTCAAATAAAGAATGGACCAACTTTATTTAATTTCAATGTTCAGAAGAAGTTTAATATAAAATCACCAGAAAAAAAGGTATGAATTTTGTTGCAGAAAATCCATTAGTCTAATCAACCACTTTTTTTAGGAAGCGAACTGTAAAAAACCTTCTGGCTGAGTGTTATAATATTCTGCAGCAAGTTCCATCATATTATATATTACAAATTTCAATTATTTTTCAATTGTGTGCAGCCCTCACAAACTTTCAATATCCCCCAATTAAAGAAGTTGAGGAGTATTATTGAAGGACGAAATATAATTTGGAGTTACAAATATATTTTATTTAAGCAATATATTTCCTACAGTACAGTTTTTACAATCATTAAAAAATATTAAACCAGAAGCATTGTTTTAGTTTATTTTACTTCCAAGTTTTGTGTAACATCTACAGAAAAACAACTATAGTACATTCAATACACCAATTTAAAACAGTTTGTTTAAAAAAATCTTTATTGACAAAATAGCATTGCACATATACAGTAAAAGTTTTAAAATTTTTATCAATTTAGTAATTTTTACATTCATATAGGCTACATTTTAAGATTATTAAATTGATTTTAATAACGTTTAAAGAGAGATAAGGACCCCATAACTCGTCACTTTTACGGTATTTTTTGACTCCAAACCCTTTCTCATTAAATGACAAAATATTTAATGCCAAGTAATTATTGTTACTAAAACAATTGATATAAAATCTCTGAAAGAAAAACATAACTACATAATAATGGTGCACAAAGTAAATATTAAATATCTGCTAACACTGTAGAATAATCTAAAGTCACATTGATAAACGCTCTATCTAAATTTTATACTAATTATCTTAGCAATTTTACAATTTTCTTAAATTATTCAATTTTCTAACAACTTTCATAAGTAATGTTCTATGTAGAAATTTTCCAAGAGTGAAATGGTTTCTTTCCATGATTCATCAAAGTCTACAGTCTTCTTTCAATGTATGAATACATAAGTAACATTTTTTATTTTTTAAAATATGTAAAGCTCCTTGAATTTGGTGATAATATTGTGATTTGTATTGAAGAACATGTTACCCTTATCGTCATAAAAAATTATATATTTATTATAATTCTTCAATTTTTCGGACAAATGATCATTTCTAAAGGAATATGGGCATTTTACTTTTACAATAACTTCTTCTTCATCAATTATTCCATCAGGGCTAGCACCAAGAAGTCCTGAATTTGTTAGCCATACTCCAGTTGGCCGAATATTTAAATCATAAACCTGCGTCAAATGATCTAGAGCATCTTTTTCTTGAGTTCTACCCTACTGGATTGCTTTGATACCATCCAAATTGTATTCACCTAGAAAAATAATGAATTAATTATAATAAAAAATGTATGTCAAATTTAACTAAAGTAAGAGAATGCTATATAAAATACAGTTTTTGAAAAGACTACTTTTTGAAAAATTATCGAATTATTTATAACATCTATGACAAAAGTACAGTTGAGTCCGTGGTTCTTTACCCGTGCGTCATCATTTAAAGCATACGAAGTAAGTCGGAAATCGCAACTTAATAACATGCGGTAGCTGTTTTGATATTAGTTTCATGCGTGGAAGACAATGACGCTAGATTAAAAGTATGTGTTTTATCTCGCCAGGTATTAGTGACGCACGGGTATAGAATCACGGACTCAACTGTATGTAATAGATACTTATATGATTTGTTACTCACCTAGTAGTGTGTTGAACAGACTCACTGAGAATCTGTTTCTCCTACACGCTGCAATTATAGCTCCAAAGTGGCTGGCAGTCATAGATACCTTGTAACTTTTGTCTTTCATACTGGCAAATATTTCTCCTCTGATAATCTGAAAATCAGAGTCAAAGTCCACTTTTTTCACATGACTGGATTCTAAGGCGTTTTCACCCTTTTTTTATAATTTTGTTGTCATCTATAAAAGCATTGATGCTAGAAAGTTTTAGAACATGTTTAAAAGCCATTATTTTCTTAACAACAAATGGATCTGAAAATAAAACAAACAAAAAGGTACTGCAAAACTTAAACAGACATAACCTCAAACAAGTTTAAAGCAGAATTAATACGTTACATTAACTCACCTGGGCAAAAACGATTAAAAAACACTTAAATAACAAGTTCATTTAACAATATATCCAACTGAAAAGTCTTATTTTATCACAATATTCACAAAAACACTAAAAGAAAAATTCCTTATGAGGATTTAACATTGACAACGGGTTTGTTTGTAGCCAAAAAAAGATCCGCCCATCGCTGTGACGTCAGACTTAGGCTGTCCATAAACAAATTCTAGCCATCGTAAATTTGAACGCGAGAGTTGGCAACAGCGCTCGCCATAGCCTCTGTCTTTAAAAGCGCGTTCTGTCTGGGTACAACTTCTGCACCGTTACCCTTGTATCTATACTTCGTGTATAAACCATTCAATTTTACGTAAAAGTACAATTTCTGAGTTGCCAAGGCGGGTTCATGTAAATGCGATTTGCGAATGCGATCTTCGCAAAAAAAAATATCTCGTTTTTATCATATTCAAAGTTTTTATCTCAATTCATGTACCAGCGAATGTTTTGACACTTTTGACAGTATTCTGGGGATTTTTATACTGAACGTTTACCGTTACTGCCAGTTAGTGTCACCGTCACACAAATAAACAAAATTTTGAATTTAACAATACTCCATACAATACATTATACATATAAGTATGTATGATCATTTAATTTTATATCAAAGTTAATACGATTATAAGTATGAACAACGAATACGATAAAGAAACTGATTTGTTTTATTGGCGATATATCAATATAGTTGAAGATATAGAACTACATAAACATTAGTATTTTTAAGTTCGATAAACCCTTACATTATGTTAATAATGAATAAAACAAGCTGCATGACCGTGGGTTTATACAGCAAATAAGATAAAATAAGAAATAGCATAAGGAATAAGACAAAAATTGATGCGTTTATACAGTCAATTAAGAAATAAGAATCAACCAATGAAATCACGGCTTTTTATGACAATGACGTTCATGTCTATCGACAATTTCATGTTTATTGTACTTTGTGCGCCAAAACTTTTAACCTAATTTTCAATTTTCATGTATGGTCGTTTCATATTTCACCGGGAACTCTTTTATATTTGTTTAGTAAATTATTATTTTTCATTCTTCGCGAAAAAATATTGAAGGTTAGGAATGAAACAATTCTGTCATTTCTGCACATGCGTACTTCAATTTCCGAACTAAAATAAGATAAGAATGAAAAATAAGTCCATTCTTATTTAATTCCTTATTTCTTATTTTTATTCAGTACATGTATAAACGCTCTCATTGAATTACGTATGTTCTATTTTCTTATCTTATTCCTTATTTTATTTTTATCGCTGTATAAACCCACAGTCTCAATCCACCCATATTTTATAGAAAAATAAGTGGTAATATTTAATTTTGGGATCCTAGTGTTATGCGCATGACCACGTGAATTCAAAATGTATGTACTATTTCGAGCGCTGTTGTCAAATCTCGCATTCAAATTTACAGTGGACTTGGACAACTTGCGAATGTTTTAAACGAGCACTATTACCTACTACATACCAGTTTTTATTCTCTTTGCATGTTTTAAAAAAATTGCTTTATTTTATATAGGTATATTTGTTCTGATGGCCATAAAATATTAGAATCGATGAAATATTCAGTAAAATATAGATCATATAGAACGAAGAACAATGTTATTATTGTGGCATAGATCATTCGTACATATTTTAATATCACATCAAATTTCTCTTTCTACCGGATGCGGATAGTGATAGTTTTGACACTTATTGTGCTCTACCAAGGGCGCTAACATTTAAATGATTTAAATGTTGCGCTAACGTTATTTAATATAAATTTATTATATAATTTATTAATAATTTATTATATATATTATATAAATTAAATATAAATTATGTATAGTAAATTTAAATATATAATATAAAATCGTGTATTTGTTGGCTCATAGCTAAACGGGTAAAACAACTTGATAAAAATAACCCCTTTGTTATTCCCTCAGATCCTTGTGGCCTCGGTCTAAGTTAGTTGACAATACAATACATTTGGGTTTCAAAATTTCAAGTAAATCTATGATATCTCATTATAAACATTTTAGATACTTTACGTGGATAGGATTAAATAAGAGTAAGTGATTAGCACATTAATAGAATTTTCGAAGATAGTTTCATAGTTTCATTTATTTATACTTCACCAACTGAAACACATTAGGTAGATATGATTGTAAATATAGTAAAAAAACTGAAAATATTTTGTATTTTTATAAGATAAAATACCTGATACAATATTTTAGCCAGTAGGGTTTAAATCACCCGCGTTCAATTTATTTTAAACGCATATACCTTTTTCGAACCATATTTAAATAATCTATACTCTATAACTCTATTTAAAAACTAGGAGGAGTGATTTGAAAAGCCAGACTTACAGCCAAAAAAGTTACTAGAAAATTTACAAGGCGGCAAATTTAAATACATTTCTTTTATTTAAATAAAATTGAAAATAAATGTTTATGGGCACTTTCTATATGGTCTAAGATGGTCACAAAGTAAACTTACAATAATTATATTAAAAAATTCTAACCAACATGTTTGTTTACAAAACATTCTACCTAACACGTCAATTTAGAGTCATGGACAGAACAAGAAAATCCGTAAGTTTTTATGCTTTACTATAACTTACTAGAACAACATGTTTTATAGTATTTCAGTATTTTTACAGGTTTCCGATTATTACAGATATACAATTAATCGGGCAACAATGCATGGAAATT
Organism: Altica lythri; assembly: GCA_964028335.1. Lineage (NCBI taxonomy): Eukaryota > Metazoa > Arthropoda > Insecta > Coleoptera > Chrysomelidae > Altica > Altica lythri. Next base: position 31,844,281 of record OZ034804.1, on the reverse strand, counting down.
TGAATTTCTCGCGCAGAAATGAGGTGAATTTGGGTTTTTATTTCAATGCGCAGAGACCTGCGCGGTCAGACGTGTTTAGAAGGATCCGGAAATCAAACATAGCCAAATAGGTATATCCATATAATAGTCTGTTATATTAGTTTTCTACTGAGTAAAGTAATATAATTATGTATTTTACCACTTCACTTTCACACATCTTATCTACACTTGTTTTGGAGACCTAACCTAACAAACAAAATTCAAAACAAAACATTGATAGGAACTGCACATGTGTTAACAAGAAAAACTGCGAAATTCGCTAAAATATTAAAACAGTTTCAAGATTCCCGCCCTTCAGATTTTAAATAATGCGAATTCGCAAGAAATTAAAATTGACATTATTTGTCAAAATTTCTTGGCTGACGTAATTTTGATATTAACCATATTCGCCATTCGCAAATCGCAATCCGCATTTACATGAACCCGCCTTTGGCTTAATAAAATCATTGCGTCTGTTCTTACTATTTCGTGCAACTTGATGTTTTGTGTATGTTTAATTACATTTGACAATTTGACATTCATTTCGTGTCAATCCATGTGATAAAACGTTTAACGAAATTTGTTCAGCTGCTAAAAATATTTGCTATTTTCACATAATTAAACGTACGAAATGGATGTTGTGTAAGTAACCAACAATATTAATTGTATTGAGGTTACTGAGCATTTTGTTTTTTAGGTTAAAAGAAAAATGTGACACCTCCTCTGATGGCTCATCTTCCAAGAAGAAACACAAAAAGGAACATAAACACAAACATAAAAAACATAGCTCTGAAAAATCAGAGAAAGATAAAAGTAAGAAACATAAGAAACATAAAAAGCATAAAAACAAAGATCAGGATTCACTTTCCGACAATGGCAGGTACACTCCACTTAGTGAAAAGAATGGAGTAGTTAACGGAAAAGTAGAAGTTTTGCAAACAGAACCACAAGCAGTTACTGATTACATATCAACAGGTTTAACAACAGATATAGTGTCTTCAGAAAGTGACGATGTTCCCGAAGCTGATTGCGACAGTGTTGATATTGATATGAATGTGATAGAAGCTGATATGGATCTCGAAGACCTTATGAAACAAAAAGAATTGTTACAAGCTCAACTTGCTAAAGCTGGAGGTTTGTCAGCTTTGGACGAAGTAAAAGAAAATAAAGTTGAAGAAGTTATACTGTTAGATGATGACTCAGACGATCAAGAAACTCCTGTTATTCCTGAAAAGAAGTCACGCAGTAGAGAAAGGAAAATTGAAATTAGACCAAAAGATGATGTTAGAAAGAAGAGTAGTCATAACAGAGAGTATTTACATAGGGATCAGGAACGAAGAGACAGGTAAATATATTAATCTAGGGGTTCAAACAAATTAGATCACATAAATAGGTATATAAAAAGAAATTAAAATTTCTGGTAAAGATATTTTACCTGGAAAATTTCTTAATAAATAACTACCATATTTTTGAATTTTTTCTCAATATATTTTAACTTAACCACTAATAATCCATGAAATGAATTAAATAGATTGTAAGAGGAAAACTAATTATGGTTGCTTAGGAAACGCAACCATCACATGAGTTCATTGACTAAACGGTTTTTCACATTAGCCAACTTCAACTTCACAATTTAATTGTCTTTGAATACATTGATTTTGATCAAATTTTGTATCTACTTTTTCCAGGTATAATCGAGAATTGGAAAGGCACAGAAGCAGACACGACCGTGAAAGAGAACGAGAACAGGAAAGGTCTCGTTCTCGCTATCATGAAAGTTCACGTCCGAGATCTCGGGATCGTTCAAGAGAAATTCGATCTAGAGATTCTCGCAATTATACTCATAGGGATAGATATAAAACGGACTACGACAGATCTAGAGATAAAGGAAAGGAAAAATCTAAGCATGTACGGCATGATAAATTTAAAGATTCGTTGAGCGAAGGGCAGAAACGTCAAGCTAGTAGTGATAGTAGTGATGTCGAGATGAATATTGATCTAAACGATGAAGATGAAGAGGCTATTATTGAAAAAAGGAGAAAACAGAGAGAAGAGTTGTTAAAGGTAAGATATCTTTGGAGGTTTGATTTGGTACCAAACCAGATTACCAAATCTATTATGAATAATCTAAAATTGTAATTTTTATGGGACATTATTTTATTTAAATTAGTATTTATATATTTTATTCGAATATCTATTTATTTTTAGCGTTTGGGTGCAAATTCACTCACCAGTACTGAACCAAAGTCAACATCGCACTCCCCTGAAGTACAAGTAATAGAAGAAAAATCAACCATTAAGAAAGACAAACCACATATTACACAATCTAAAAAACTCGATGAACCTCAAAAATTAGATTCACAAAAAATTGAAGTACAAGAAAAAGTAATTAAAAATGTTAATGAAGAATTAAAAAAGCAAGATGAAGAATCTTTAACGCCACCTTTATTGCCTAGTATGAAGCCAATAGCAACACAAAATGTACCTGCCAAGAAAAATGATCAAGATAAATGTAAACCAAAACTTGATTGGGATATGTTTGCTGAACAAGATATTTTTAAAATGAATTGCGTAAGTGAAATTATTTGTTTGTAAAGAATATAACAAATTTTGAATTAATATTATATGTAAATTATTGTAGTCTCCAAATACTATAGCAACCAAAGCTGCCGGAGCAGAAAATCCAGCACTTACAGATAATTGGGATGATGCTGAAGGTTATTATAGAGTTAGAATAGGTGAAATATTAGATTCCCGGTATATGGTATATGGTTATACTGGACAAGGTATGTTCAGTAATGTTGTAAGAGCTCGAGATCAAGCACGAGGAAACCAAGATGTAGCTGTTAAAATCATTAGGAACAATGAAATTATGTAAGATATGTTTTTAAACACTTATTCGTAGTGCACCTCAAGACCTAAAAAAATATAATGATATATACTATTCTACCACTAACCTAACATAACTTTTTCAGTCAATGTTTTCAAATATTCTTTTATTAAAGTTTTTTGTTGTATAAAATACTCTACTTTAACTCAATACAGTATTTCGTATACTCATATATCGTTGTCTTCTCTAGGCACAAATCTGGTCTTAAAGAATTAGAGATATTAAAGAAACTTAATGATACAGACTCTGAAGATAAGCTTCACTGCTTGAGATTAATTCGACACTTCTTTCACAAACAACATCTTTGTATGGTATTTGAACCGTTAGCGATGAATCTAAGAGAAGTTTTGAAGAAATATGGTAAAGATGTAGGCTTACACGTGAAAGCGGTGAGAAGTTACACACAACAACTTTTATTAGCATTGAAGTTGTTAAAAAAGACTGGAATTTTACACGCTGGTAAGACAACTTGCACTTTTAAAAACTAATTCATGGACCATTTTTACATTATTCTTTATTGTTGTGGCGTTGGATTTAGATTTAATGGTTTTTCAGTAATATATTTGGGTCTTCTTTTAACTCTTTTTTTTTTTTTAATTTTTATTTATGTTATCGTTGGCTTTTAGTAACCTGATTATGTGATATATATCTTTTATGGGATTGAAGATAGAAATTAAACAAGACTGAAATAAAAGAAAAATTGAAGAAAAAAGTTACTTCCAGTAGGGATCGGAACTACGATCTTTATTCATACTTTGTAACCCTAATAATCCCTTAATAAGTTAAATTGGCACGTTGGGCGCCCATTTGTAGCTTAATAAAATTCCCTTTAGCTCAACCGATTTCGTGGCTTCTTTTCCGAGTTTTATCAATTTTTCCCAAACAAAAATTATAGGGCGCCATAGTACAAACAAAGCAACATAAACACCAGTTTTAAATGATTTATTTAATTAATCATTCAACTATAAAATTAACTGTTATTCGAAAATTAATTTCTCCTTGGTTTATTATCAAATAAAGTTTCTGCCAGGGATGGATTTGATTGGGCTTCGGTAAATTCAAACAATAATTAAAGCCAGTTAACTTCCCACAAAATGGCTGTCGGCTCGACACGTCTTCAATTTAAAATTTCTAACTCCTACGTAGGACTCCTCCAGATGTGGCATAAACCCTAATAATGAAATTAACAATCAAAACTCCATCCCTTAATAAATTACAATCAAATAGAATCACTATCTGGTTTGTCCATATTATTCAGAAATAATTAACTTTAAATACACATGTATAATTCAATCAATAATCAAATAAAAAACTGATGTTAGATGATAGCGAGTCTACTTGAAATTAGGTGTTAGTAATATTTAAAAAAACATAATTCACCTCAATCTGAGCAATTTATACAAATAAAATTAATACCTGAAACTATAGAATTACTTACTTTTATTAAAGAGAACTGTCACGTGCATAAATCGGCGTCAATATATTTAAAAGTTAAGTTAATGTTTCAACGCGATCGTTAGCCTTTTAACGGGTTCTGGTCCGTGTGGTAGGAATCTTATTGACTTGACCCGTGGAGAGAGTAGATAATTAGAATGTTAGGTCGAAAACATATCGGGTTTTTACTGTTTAAGCTAATAGCTAAAATTTTAAATTAAGTAAATAAGTGCATCGATTCCTTTTGATATTAATAATACATTCAGTTTAATGAATTCGATTTAATTTTAACATCGTTTCGGAAATCAAATTAATATCTTGCAAAGCCGTTTATGCACAACGGAACACACTATTTCCCCTTCTATACTCACAAGTGTCATTGCGGGAAGGTATGCGTGAGCTATCGTGATTTTAGCGCTCCTCTTGCATTTCAACAATTGTACGAACACATTAGTATTACTATCGAATTAAGTGACGCCATTTTGTGAAGTTGAAAGTTCTTCTGGCAATATTCAAGCCATCCTTATGGGTTTTTGAATTTCACTTCAATATATTTTATCTAAGCCTCATTTTTGGTTATTCCTTGGTGGTATTTTTGAGTAGGCGTATAGATAACTCCATATTTTTGGGATTTAATTAAATGGTGCTTTCTTCGTGTGATTGCTAGAAAGTTCGTTACGAAGAAGCGTGGACATCCGATTAAGAATCACGAAATTTGCTACAGGGTGCTAGCGAAATAACATCGCAGATTGGCTGCTTAACCCCTAATCTTAATATAAAAGGGGTTTTTGGACCTGGCGAGTAAAATATTTTTGGACCTGGCGAACATTTGTTTTTGGACCTGGCTGAACTTGTTTTTGGATCTGGCGAATAATTTTTTTTTTTACTGGACTAATATTTTTGGACCTGTCAAGTAAATTGTAAGATCAGCTCACTGCTGAGGAATCAACACCGAGCCTCACCATCCACAGAGCAGCAGGCTATTAACGAAAGCCTCACTACAGATCTGCGGATTAACAGATAAGCCAAAAATTTAATTTTAAGTTCAAGACATTGTAATTTTGTTTAAGCGGAAGCAACATTTTATAGTTTGCATTTTTAGGTACTAACTATTTAGTAATTTTTTTTTGCGCTGGGTGATCACTCTCGTATTTTATACGCCAGTAATTAGTGGTATCATATTTGTTTATTGTTTTTATCGCTTATTTTTCATTGTTTTCAGAGATTGTTATTAAACCGTTGGGTTTATATTATTGTTAAATATACAGATAGATCTAGTTTTGTTGTCTTACTCAGCCAATCACCCACTCACCATATTTGTTATTCAATCAATTTTTTTTTTTATTAAGATTCCTAAATTCATTATTTATCTCCAGTAAGATAGGTCAGTGCCTGGAACATCAGGGGTTTCCGATTTGTACCGTTTAAATCGGTGGCGCGACTCACACTTTTGTACTTACCCTCTACGGCTGAGCTGGGCACAAATTTGCCAGTAGAGAAACCACTTACCCATCTTAGCTGGAGTTGATGATTTCAATTTAAACCATAAGAATAATTTTTCAAGATTAGATTTTATTTTTTTTTTTACTAAAAGTACGTGGCAGAACTTATCAGGAAGACGACAGAAATTAAAATGAACGCAAAATATCTATCGAAGCGAAATGAAAACTTCGGTTATCGGAGACTCTTGTCTCCCACTTATAATCGCGACACAAAACAATAAAATAAAACTCTACAAATAGTCAGGTAGATTTCTGAACTAAAACGATCACCAGATCGTTACAACTTAACGTTTTAAACAAGTGTTTATTTAATCTCTAACTTCAAATCCATACGAGATAATTTCTTTAAAGCCATTTTATGCTGTTTTTTCGTGGATTCATGTTGTTTTTACATAAAAATGCAAAATTGCATTGGTGAGTTTGATGTTTACATTTGTACAGTATTTTACTGTTTTATTTATTCCAGAACTTTTAAAATAAAGGATGAAAAAATAACAGGATAATTATAGATTTTTCTAGTTATACTATATACTAAATATAGTCTACTAGAGTATGTTTTTGACATTAATCAGCGTTGTGAATTAATTTTTGATTTTCATGATTTTTCATTGTTGATTTTCTATTTTGTAATTTTGTATCTATTTAGTTATTTGATCACACGAAACTTAAATATATCTATTTTTCATAGATATCAAGCCCGACAATATATTGGTAAACGAAAGTAAGCATCTTCTAAAACTATGCGATTTTGGTTCAGCATCAAAAATTAATGAAAACGAAATCACTCCGTATTTGGTGTCCAGATTTTACCGAGCACCTGAGATCATACTAGGAATGACATATGATTACGGTATCGACATGTGGTCGGCAGCATGTACTATTTACGAACTTTATACTGGAAAGATAATGTTCTCTGGAAAGAGTAATAATCAAATGCTAAAGTTTTTCATGGATGTAAAAGGAAAGTTTCCTAATAAAGTTATACGAAAGGGAGCTTTTAAAGATCAGCATTTTGATAGCAACTGTAATTTTTTATATCATGAGATAGATAAGGTCACTGAGCGGGTAAGTGAATATTTTTTTATTGAGAAAATGCTGTTTTTCGCAAGGGTCCTTCTATTTTAAAAACTATACTGTTTAATATATTAAAAAAATCATTAGTTCCCACAATTTTTATTTTATTATACTATGCATGTTATACAATATTTTAATTTATTGCAGAATATTTATGTTTTTATTCTTTTGATATTATTTTAATCAATAGACAAAGTAAGAGAGACATTATCTGTTACGGGAATTGCCTTCCGTATGGATTCTTTATCACGACTTGAGTTAACAAACTTTTAATATATTTTTTTCTGTAGGAAAAAGTGGTAGTTATGTCTGTGGTAAAAGAAACAAGAGATTTACAGTCAGAACTCATAGCGGGCCAGGCTTTACCCACAGACCAGCTACGTAAAGTTAACCAGCTCAAAGACCTTTTGGAAAAGGCATTGGCTATTGATCCGGCCAAAAGGATTAGCCTTAACAATGCTCTTACTCATCCATTTATCCAGGATAAGATATAAAAGAGGTTTAGAGAGGTAAACACAACAGGAAAATCGCAAAAATATTTTTTTCTACTTCTAATTTACACTGATGAAAGACGTTTGCTTGTATATAATAGTTAAAAATAGTGTACACTTTTTGTGAACATAAAATAGTTACGAAATAAATTTTATCAGTTTTACTGATGATTTTATAATATATGGGGTTTAGTTTCTTTTTCACAATTCTTAAGATTATTACTATATTTATGTTTTGTTGCAGAAAATCCGTGAAGGATTGAATATATATACCGGAGTAGTAAGAAGGATCCAACCTCATGGTTAAAAATTTAAAACCACATGGTTGAAAATTTAAAGGTATTTTTAGTGGGCAGAACGACATGATTTTCAAAAATAAATTTTTGAATACATTTTTTTAATTAATAATTACGAGAAATAATTATTGGAATATTTCCTTAATATAAGGGTTCAATCAAAATAGTATTAATATATTTAGTTTTTAGTTGCTTCCAAAACATTCGTATAAAATAGTTTCGGTATAGTCCTTACTTTTTGTAATGAATTTTAAACAGTTATAAAATCAACAAGGATGTTGAAAATGTATTTAACTGATGTCATTCTCAGATACATTATTTCCAAATACCATAGAATATTTTTTTTAATCAAAAATGTATTCAAAATAACGCTTACTAATGTTTTTTGACAATTCTCATTTGCTATATTTTTATTTCCAGTGACCAGTTGAAAGAACTGAGTCGTAACAGAGAAAAACAGTAATAACGAATTAAAACGTGAGCTGAAAAAGTTTGACATGCTGGGACTACTTGAAAAAAGGATAAGTATCACATCTTTGAGTTATTGCTTAACTAATACTTGTAATTTTTATTTCAGTTAAATTTACTTATTTTTAAAAGATATCATCAAATACTAATAAGGTAAGTATTATTAAATAATGCATTTAAAAAATTTAGAAACTCGGAGCAATTAAAATTAAAAAATGTTACGTAGCAAATGTGTTCACTTAATGTAAAAAATAACTGAAACGATAATTATAGGCAACTGTTTATAATTTTAACCTTAACTGTATAAAAACTAAGATTTTTTTCCAATTCCAAATAAAAAATAATGCAATATTTTATATTAAAATATTTTCTGTCTTTCGTGCATTAACCCATACCGTCCCACTTCGTTTTTTTAAATTCGCCATTGATACCCGATGTTTCATAACTGTTGCGTGATATTTTTTTTACGAATAATGAATAATGCTACAGAGTATAAATAAAATTTAACTACTTATGTAATTATGTATACACATTTTTTTTCTGTAACTACATTTTTTAAACGACTTATATTTTGCGTCATCAGTATCCATACTTTTTATTTACATTTTATAGCATAACTGCATTTATATTTTCTTTTCGTATGCACCATTTTTAAAACTCCCTACATTTTATAGTGAAACTTAAGGCGCGTTCTCACGAGTCAAGTTTAGTTGACCGATTATAGTTGATCAACAAAAATTGAATATAAGTTGAATCAGTTTTTGTTCTGACATTTCAACAGAACATGTTTCAATTTTATTTTCAACACAGTTAAAAATCCCCGGTCGACACTACTGTCGAGCTCGATATCACTATATCAATACACATAGATACCACTTTTTTTTGATTTGCAAACCAATGAATGTTCTTTTTTATACATTGTTCTAATTGTCTTAATTTTATTCTTTAGATCAGCAACAGTAAGACCGCCAATTTCCATTTCTTTGATAATAGAACCCAAAGCACTTTCTCTTGCATCTCTATTTTTATATGTATCTAGTCGATGGTTCCATAGACAATCATGTTTATGATAAAGTTCTAAGAACTTTAACATCAAGCTTTCAGGCCACTTAAGGCTCATTTTTAAAATTAAAAATATTTAATACGTTCAAAATAGAAAAACAAACAAACTGACAAAATAATAAAATGCACGTGTGTCTGCCGGTTGGTAACAAACTGAAGGTTCAACTTGAATCAACTGTAGTAGGTTGTTCTCACGTGTCAAGATGGGTTTCAACTTGAAAGAACGACTCATACTTGAACGATAAAGTTTGAACGGGTCAAACTTTTGTTGATCAACTAATTAGTTGTTCAATTTTATTGAAACAAAGGTTCTCACTACAGATTTTATTCAATTTTTGTTGATCAACTATAATCGGTCAACTAAACTTGACTCGTGAGAACGCGCCTTTAATACATATATTGTTGATAAACATCAACTCTTTTTTTTTCATGCAATATTTGCATCGTTTTTTGTTTTCATCCCTTTAGCATTTTTCCCTATTGTTGAGAGGTAGTAAATTTCTTTGTTGGGTTTGAACACCTTTTCTTTAGGTAGGCCGAACAAACTTTCTATTCCAGAACACCTAAACAAATCAATTTTTTTCCTTCCTCATCTTCCCTGTTTATAGTATATGCGTTGAACAGCATTATATTAAAAATATGGATGCCAATTTTCTTATACCATCTGATGGTTTTCCTATTTGCTAGATAGTATGCCAGCATTTGGTCAAGATGGTCAATCTCTCCCTCCCCCATATAGTTATTATACTCAGCCGCCGGTTTGAGCTATCTTACTTACGATGCCAATAATCCAGTTCCAAGATTCTAAAACAGAAAGTAGCGGGAACATATTAGAAATGAAACGAGCTTAGCGCAACAGTTGCATGAGCGAGGTAATCGCCTCTGAGGCAACTGTTGCGTGAGTGGGACGGAATGGGTTAATATCTTCATATCCATTTTTTCCCAACACAGACCCATAAGATTGAAGAAAATATTTATTCCCCTTTATATTTATTGACTTTATTTAATTTAATGCATTCCTAATAATGTTTAATAGTTAAATTTGTAGTAAAATCTATAACCTCACGAACTTTTGTGAGTAAATAACAAAAGATTGCATAATTTAACAACTATTCTATTTCATTTATATATTATCTTGCCTCTGATAGATATTTGTAATTTAAAAAAGGAATGGAAAGTAATACAATAAATTCCGGGAAAGAATATCTAAATAGACTTACTCGTTAGTGATGCCGTGGCTACAATGAGAAAAGCTAATTGAAAATCGGAAAAAATATGATAGTAGTGTTGCTTGTTACGATTATTTGTGTGCATCTTTCATAAGCTTATCTCCTTCAAAATCGTATTGCGCGTTGCCATATCCCGATATATCTTTGTTATATCGGTGTTCACTTATATATATATATATATATATATATATATATATATATATATATATATATATATATATATATATATGGTATTTTGACTTAAAGGTAAATCGTGGGGTGGCAGTCAAATTTTTTGTCTTGGGAAACACTTTTACCTTGTAATCAAACTTTGGAATTAATTTTAATTCTTTATAAAGACATCTGTTTACAAAAAGAAGAACAATTTATTATTAAAATTTACAAAATCTGGTTAAACTTACCAGTCGTGAGGTTCTAGTACAGAAAGAAAACATTACACTTAACAATAAGTTTAAAACACATTTGTACCACATCAACTTCATTAATGTTAACAAACAACCAAGTTACGTTACCAAATAATATTACTAATACAACAAATACTTCAGTTTCACCTACTTTTTTATCACTTCCATATATTCCCTTTTTAAGAACTAAACTGCTAAAATTATTTAAAACATGAAAACCCTAAAATAGCTACAAAGAATATAAAAACTATTTCCAAACTATATACTAAACAAAAGAACCACTAACATTAAACGAATGTTCAAACGTAGTTTATACAAATCCCTTGCCTTAATTGCAATGAAATATATATGTAAGGTAAACATATCGAACTTTATATAGGAGAAATATATCACCAACAAATGAAAATCATGTGCCCTAGCAGAGCATGCAATAAATGATACACCCATTTAACTTCACGGACACATGTATTCTAGATAGGGAAAAACGAATACAAAAGAATATTTTGGACTGACCCTTATTCGGGGAATTGAAAATTGTATTAACATCAGAAAATCAGATTTGCAACATCTAAGTAATATTTATTGTTACATCTCATCTCATACAAAATTAAAGTAGCAAAAGGTCACATAATAAATGGAAATACGTCGAAATTAAATTTAAAATACATAACAAATAAAAAAAAACAAATTTTGCAAAAAGAAAAATAAAGTTTTGTTCTAGAGAAATCTTGAAAAATTCTTCATTTTAAAACTAGAATTCTGGTTTCCAATGTATCTTTATAAAACAATCTGGTTCAGAATAGCAATTTCAGTGTCAGAGATATCCAGATTGTAAAGTTGCCACCGATATTCGGGTGGGTGGTGTAATCGGTGGCTTTTGGGCATATTTTTAGATGTTTTGTTTTGAAAGTGGCCAACTAAATAATTTAAACAAGTAGCCAAGTTACAAGAAAGTAAATCTAGTTTGGTGTGTAAAAGAAGTTCAGTGTTTATCTACTTTTCAGCTGAAGAGATTTGATTAGAAATCAACTTTAAGAAATGTTGACAGTGTTATATTTAAAATGAAATAAAAATTTTATACTCTTAAGTGTTTTTTCACTTCCTGCTTTTAGTTATGTATCAAATACTTTTACTAATACTAAAAAAAACCTAAGTTAACTGTCAGGATCTGCTTGTAATTTTTTATCATTTGTCAATTCATCCATTTGCTCAACTTCATCGTCTTTCCTAGGAAGATGCAAACGAATAGTTTCTGGACTCACATTGGACATTTCTTGGCGTGTTCTCCTGGAATTTGCGTCCATAAGATCATCGTAACAATTTTCAGCAACTTTTTCCGTCCAATTTTCTTAAAAAACGTATTTTAACCGATTTTGACAAATTACTCGAAAAGTCTTAATATTACGGAAAAAAATCTTGTCTGTAATAAAAAACCGAGTGGTTCTTTTTGTTGTTGAAAGACGGTTGTTTTTTAAGAAAACTAGGGTCATTTTGAATTCCGCCTCTATGATAGACCACATTCTCGTTTCTGATCATTCTTTGATAGTCCATTCTGGTTTGCGTGATCTCCACATAATTAGCGACCACAAATTAGTTTTTGTTATTACAAATATTTCCCCTCCAGTGGCTGCTCCTGTTTATACTAATTTTAGGGACTTCCTCGTTTTTATCTGGATCGATTTCGTGGTGATTTCGAGTTGGTTCCTTGGCAAATACTGTACGAATTCTCGGATATAAATCAGAAGGTAGATTTTTTCTCCTGCAAATTTTTATTTACACGCTCCAGTATCCAGTAGTAATCCTTTTATTAAGCAATATAAACCGTGGATTACTCCTATTTTGTATCGTCTAATGTCAATTCTCTACCTTCTCTGGGTATGATGGATAATTTCAATGGTACGCTTCTATTTCAAGATGACAAGTTTTCGTTTTCTCTTGTTTCTCCCGAGGATGTTTATAATCTGGTCTTCGGAATTAAGTTAAATTCTGATGGCATTACGGGTAAAATGCTTCACCTATTTTGCCCATTTGTTCTATTAACTTTTGCAAATTTTATTAATACATGCCTTCTAGAGAGGGTGTTTTCTTTTGTCTGGAAGGAAGCCATTACTATGCCTATTTCAAAGGGTAAAAAGTGTAAGGCATTAGATCTAGACCGATAAGTATATATACCAGTTTCGAAAATTTTGGAAAAAATTATTGAACTTCAATTGCGGCAATATCTGGACACTTTTGGAGTGCTTCCTGAAACAGTCTGGGCTTAGACCAGGTCATGGTTGTGCAACTGCTCTATGTTGTTTAACAGATGATGTTTATGCATCCCTTGATGCTCACCTAATTCTCATAGATTTGTTACTGAGGGTTCTTCATTATATTGCTCTATCAGAGATTCGTTTGGCATTCTTCACTAATTATTTCTATAATAGGTCGCCGCTAAGATATCTGGTGAGCTTCCCAACCATTTGCCTTTGTCTGCTGGTGTGTCACAGGGATCTATTTTGGGTCCCTTGCTGTAAACTATATATACTTCAGATTGATATCGTTTTTTGAAGGTATCATCTATATATCTCTTGCCAAAGATACGCAGTTGTACTACTTTTCATTTTTCACTAACGAGGTGGCAGTGGCGGAGCCAGAGATAATAGAATTTGTCTATGGGCGGAGCACATTATCAATGAAGATTTAACTCATCTAAGGTTAAATGCGAATAATTATTGTTTAAAAATTAATCCTCAAAAGTCGTCTTTGCTCGTTTTCTGCAGAATCTACGTTTGAAGCTTAGCAATGATGTATTGGGTTTTTCATCGATGGCCAGGGATTTATCATCAAGGGCGCTACATTACAAATGTTCTGGAACCTGTAGTTGTTCCTTACGCACAAAACATTGGTGTTGATTTTATTTTGATGCATGACAATAATACTCCACATACAGCCAGAGTTACAAGAAATTTCTTGAGAGAGTAGAATATTCCGTTTTGCTCTGGCCAGCTCAATCGTACGATCTCAAGTATGCGTAGGATATGCTTAAACCTCAGTATGGAAAGACGCTGTAGATCCATCATAAATGCACGAGGAGGCCCCATTCCTTGGATTAATAAATTTTAGTTTTTTTGCATACATTTTAATTTGTTTTTATTAAAAAAAAATGAGTCATTTTTATATCTTCGTCCATTAGGTATTCCCACGTATCAGGCACATAAGTTATTCCAAAAAATACTAAATTTCAAAACTTCTTACTATTTTTATTTAAAATCTATATTTATAAAATTGTATTTTTTTTCATTGTCATTTTTTTTCAAATTCAATTAATGACAATCTAATCAGTATTACTACTCTACCACAACACAATTACAAACTGAAAATTTAATAAAAACCTATATAATACAAATTCAACACTAAAAATAGCAACCGATTTACTTTGTGTAAATGGGTATCCAAGGAAAAATCCATAGGGATCTGCAAAACACAGAATCCCATTTATCATACGGTCTTCTCCGAGGTCTACGGTGTTCTCTTGGGCACCAGTCTATTACCCGTTCCGACCATCTTCCGTCGGTTCTTCTTCCATTTCGATCTTAAAATCAACTCTATGATGTCTTTTATGTTCGTTTGTCTTTGAATCCATGTATTTCATCTTCGATCTCGCCGAGTGGTACCCATCATTGAACGTTCCATACTGCGTTGTGCCGTTTGTAGCTTTTGGATGGCTTTAGCTTTTAGAACCCATGTTTCACATGCGTTATACTCATTACCAGGACAATACATTCGTTGAATACTTTGCTTTTTAGACTAAGAGGCATATTTGATTTGAATGTATGTCGGTTTCTTTCAAACGCTGACCATTCCTTTCTAATTCGTTGCGATATTTCTAAATCTATTTCTAGCGTGACGTGATGTCCAAGGTAGACATAGGACTGCATAATTTCTATTGATGATTGTCTGATATTTACGAAACAAGAATTATTAAATTCTTTTCCCATAATCTTGGTCTTGTCAATATTTACTTTTAAACCTATATCATGGCTTTTAACATTAAATCCTGCAATAGGATTTCCAGTTCTTCTTTGGATTGGCCAAGAAGAACTAGATCGTCTGCAAATCGCAAATTACTCAGGCGTTGTCCGTTGATGTTAATTCTCTTATTCTCCCAATTCAGTGAAGGAAACATGTGCTCCAAAGCCACTGAAAATAATTTGGGTGAAATCGCATCACCCTGTCGCACACCTCTTTTTAAAGTAAATCCATTCTAACAGAAGCTGTTGCCTGTTGGATGTTCTGTATAAGTTCTATGTACGTGGAAGTTACTCCCTGATTGATAAGGGCTTCTACTACTGAATCGAAAGCTTTTTCGTAGTCTACAAAGACCATGCAGGGTGGAAAATTATACTCGTTAGATCGATTTAAACTTCACACAAGTGCTTTTGTTAATTACATGAATGAATATTTATTACCTATATCTCAGTATTTGTTGATTCATCTAAACATAAACACCAACCAATATTTATGTATAGAAAACTCAAAAAATGTTATTTCTCTGCTGAATTTGCGTGATAAATACTAATTAAATCCGTAAAATGGAAAGGAAAAATTTAATACTTAATTGTGACCATTTGACAATGCCCCTGTATATGTTGATCCGACATTAGTTGCTAATAGCACCGCAAGGGGACATGACATTTATTTGTTTGACACTTTTAAATTATGAAATTATTCAACCATTGTTTATATTGTGATGTCAGCTGTTTGGGTACAAAAAACAATAGGAATTAAATAATTTTAAAAATGATTTAGAAAAAGTTTATAACAACTAAAATGCCTCATACTGATCGATATCCAACATGGGTAAGTAGATTTGTTTATTCATTATTTATATAAATAAAAATCTGGCAACAAAAAACTTATTTTCTTTACATATGCTTAGTGGGTGTTCAAAATTTTCAATACTCAGTTTATATTATCACAAATAATTGTTAAACTTTTAACAAACTATAAACTTTGAGGTTACCATTTATTTTCTGTTTTAGTCTCTTATCAAATAGAAATTATTAGTAATTTGTAATGTAATTAATTGTACCTTTTGATAAGGATAATAATTAATCTTTATTAATTTATTGATACAACTGTTATTATGCTAAGTGTTTCACCCGTATCTTTTAAGCCCTGTTGATTTTAAAGTTTTAATTAATAATTGTTTACATTTAGCGGATAATTTAATATTAGTAATAGCTGATTAGACAATCGCATAGAAGTTAAATGTTTAAAAACTACTACATCATCCGCCACTGATTGTACGTTTTACTATATATTTTATCAGGGAAAATAATTTACAGTAAAGCTTCAAGAGGGTGAGTAAAAACATTTTTCTGACTTTTTAATTAGTTTATATTGAAATTTGATTTATTGCAAAGCTCAGGCAGTTGACATAAATTCGAAATTATATTATGTACAGTTAATAGTTAAAAACGGACTTCCTAGTTGCCAAAGTACGCCTCGAGAATAAATTGAAGGTAAAATTTTATTGGTTAGATAAGCTACCGATAAAATTAATTATATATATAGTATAGTACAATGACTTATGCTATAGTACGGTCAGATATATTAGAAACTGAGTTATATCATAAGGATGGAGCATTACCGTCTTAGCAAGTACATAAGAAAATTTTTCTAGCAGGAGATAAGAAACTTCTGTTGAATTTTATTGAAGCTTAGTGAAAATGTAGATAATCATTTTTTACATATATTCTGGTTCTGGTATAATCTTGTCATTTACAGTAAAATACATTCAGGTTCAAGGTTTATAAAAATTTCAACTCATAAAAATACTTAAAATTTATTCTAACAATGCCACTAAGGAAAAACTAAAAAAAGCTATATCCGAGAAGAATAAAACCTGTTATCTCTGTCTCTCTGTCATTAGAGATCTGATTCCTGTCCAATATAGTATTGTTTATTCTTTTCTGATTGTCATTTCTTTTTTGCCTAGTTTGTCCGTAGTTTGCTGGAGAATTCGTGTCACATCCATTAATGTAGGTATCTCAAATATTTTAACCGCCATTCTTGAAGATGTCTGGACTACTTTAAAATCTGATTTTTAGTTTTTAATAATTTTAAATTTCATTTCTACAGTGTTTGTCTTAAGCAGTTAATTTTGATTTTATCTGCTTCAAGTATTTTCATTAAGTTAACAAAATTTGGAATGGATTGCTTTTCATACAATTTACAAATTTTTCATTCTCCGACGTTACTCTTTTGGGTTCTGAAACTCCGTTTTACGCAATATAGGTATCACACCGTTGGAGAAATTTTTTAATAATTTGTATAGTATATGTTGATATTTTGCACACTGTTATTAGTATTAGACTGATTATTTATTTTCGCGTATAACAAATAAAATAAATTTAAGAAAAATAAAAGAGAAGAAGAGATAGGGAAGGAAAGAAAGTTGATAGTTTTGTTTTACTACTTATCGCACCAACAATATATTTTAAGAACTTTTATTGGTAGGAATTCGTATGGATATCTATTAAAATCAGTATTGAACTTGATACATGGAAGCGCCATCTGGTGGTAACTTCCATTAATACGAATATCATGTTCATCTTACCCATTAAAAATACATCATCATACTGATTTTCGTGACAATCGGTTGAACGGGACTAAAGTTGCTACTCTGCAGCGCCACCTGGTGGTGAGTGGCATCAATGAGCATATCATATAAACCTTCTCCGTGGAAAAATACATATGCATACCAATTTTCATGACAATCGGTTGAACAGGGCAGAAGTTGCTACTCTGCAGCGCCACTTGGTGGCGAGTGGCATCAATGAGCATATCATACAAACTTTCTCCGTGGAAAAATACATATACATACCAATTTTCATGACAATCGGTTGAACGGGACAGAAGTTGCTACTCTGCAGCGCCACCTGGTGGCAAGTGGCATCAATAAGCATATCATACAAACCTTCTCCGTGGAAAAATACATATACATACCAATTTTTATAATAATCGGTCCAGTAGTTTTTGAGTTCATTGAGTAAATACAGACATACATACATACAGACAAACATTCATTTATCTACTCCTTTGATAGTAAATGTCATTTATACTCATTGTCACCATGCAGGGTAAGTAAGTTATAACGCACAGTTGTGCGTAATGAAACGTCATGTTGGGACGCGTATTTATGCATGTAAACCAAAATAGTTTGCTGTTTTAAATAATTGTTACATTAAAAAATAGGTGTGCAGCAAATATCTAACCCACACAATATTATAAATTAAAAATATATAATAGTTTTTATTAAAAAATAAAACAGATTTAGGCAACATATATTACATTTTAAATGATTATTTAATCTAGTATGTTACTTAATGTCACTACTTTGATAGATGTTATTTTAAACGTAAAATTTTGTCATATATTTTGTTAGAGATATCAAATATTTAGAATTAAAATTAAAATATTGACTCGTAGATAAAGCATAGTACGTAACTCGAGTGGTAAGAGGTATTACGTACTCGTGTAACTTTTCCACTCATACGTAATATCCTACTTACCACTCTTGTTACGTAATATACTATTTTATATATATAGAAGATTATGGTGATATTGGTACTCACCGAACAATTTACCTACTGATTATGTTATGTAGGGGTCATATCCTCTTTTCAATTCAATATGCTTAGTGCTTTTTGCGTTAATGAAATGAAGGCCCAATGAAGTAAACTACAGTGTCTAAATTATGGTAGACTTTGATAAGTTCAGGCTTTATAATAATAAATTAGGTTTAGTCCGTACATATGTACCTTATATTTATTTCTCAGTTATATGTAAATTCTTGGATGTCGATTTTTCAAAGACACGTTCATTGTTGATTAAAGCTCCGTTCGCCCGTTGCATTTTGTATTTTTTATATTTCTGTATATTTTCCATATTACTAAATTTGAAAATGGTAAGAAATAATTCAAACCAATTTTAATCTTTTAAACCTTTAAGACCTTCTTGTATATTTGTTGTCTAAAAACTGAGCGAATCTAGTTCATAAAACATCGCCATAACGTATCTGACTGCTAACATTAATTAGATTAAAACTAAGTCAAGATCACCCTTTTAATACGAAAAACTAAAAAGTGATTTGGTGTATAAAAGTTATTCCATATTCTTTCACAGTTCAATGTCTTACATTAGTATTTTGAATTATTTGTTGAGATAATTAGTTGAACAACATGTAATTAGAAAATTATAATCCACAAGCCCTCGTAAAAAATACTACCATGAAGCTGCACTTTCGTGAAAGGCCCAAAAATTTCGGAGTCCGACAGCTTTCCGTTTTTGGGAAAACTTGACATGAGGCAGGCTTCCTGTAAAAAATAGAAAAATATGTAATTTTTACAATAAGCTGTAACGACCAGATTACTAATTTTATATTTAAATAGAAGATAATTTTAAATAAATCACGTAAAACATGTCGATTTTAAGCATATTAGGTTGATGAAGACGAGCAATCTGATTTTATTTAATTGAAACCCCAAGAAATTTAATAGTGTTAGGTTTTTCTCCGTGGATTCAGGATAAGTGATAAACATCAGACAAACTTAACAATTTATTAATAAACACAAATAAATACCAAATCTTAAAATAATCTACATAACTATCTAACGTCTTTAAAATACCTCGTACAACAATTCGCACTTCAATCACTGTCTATCGCCCACTATTACAATTCTTATTCTTCTCCGTCCAAAGCAGTCCCTTATATATGAAATCAATTCCTTTTATAAGCATCTCCACAATTACATCCAGATTATACAACACTCTCGAATCTTCCGAACGTTCCAAAAGCCACTAGAATATTCGAAGATTCTCAGAACGGCGACTCACTAACCCTACTTTCTGGGCGACAGATCCGGACCGGCTTGTAACAATAGCATAATTTTCTGACAAAACTTTTAGCAGTTCGACCCTCCAAAATTCTTGATATTTCGATAAAAATTTGTTATCACAAAAACTATTTCTCTGATTTTGAATAAACATTTCTGGAAGAAATCAGATTTATGTTTTTTGATCAAGATAACATGAATCGACATGTTTAAAGTTGGTTACAAAGTAAAAATTTCCAAATACAAATTTTTTCGCTTTTTTTAAATATTCTTTTATTTATTCATAAAATTAACATACCAAACATTTTATTGTGAAACAGACATGTTTACCCATCTTACAGGAAGCTTGCCCAATATCACTTTATTCCGAAAACGAAAAACTGTCGGACTGTCGGACTTAAAAATCTTGGGTCGTTCAAAAAAACGCAGCTTCCTGGTAATAATATATCAGAATATAATATGATAAAAAGAATAAGGCATTGCATATTTCTTAAGTTGCTAAATTTAATAATTAAAAAAAAAATATATGCATCGAAAAAGATGGACGGCAATTTGAACATTTAGGGCGGCATTGATTTAAATATTTATAATATTTAATTTAAATTTGCTGCCTAATAGTGCATATATTTAGCGATTTAATTATTATTTTGTTAATATCTTCGGTTTGAAAAAAGGTAGGAGGTTGCGGTTTGTGGCGAATTTTAGGGAATTTTGTCCTCTATTCACCTACCTTAAAAAATAAATTTAAATTTTTCATGAAAATGCACAATAGGTATATATATATTTCCAAACAGCGCCTTTTGGCCATGGCAGTAAAATATTTGTTGGTAATATTTAAACTGTGGATTGTTAAGTTAAAAAAGCTCTTTCAAACGACATTTAAGTTTGTTAAATTCCGTTTGGCCCTTTAAGATTTATGGCTATTTAAATGAAAACAAGTTCGACGCTCCCCCACCACTTTATTTTATGACATAGACTAAAAATTCTTTAACAAAAAAAATCCGAAAATTTCCAAAGTTTACTATGATCCTACTTAAAATATTCCTTTTCTTTTCTTTTCTTTGTAAAAAAGTCCTTTTTCGTAATGACCGAACCATTTGCACCCCCTTGCGGTCGTTTAAGAAAGTTGAAAATATTTTCCAGCAATTTCTCTTGTCCACTTTAGTAATAAAATTTTTTACCGCAAGCCTCTGCGATTAATAGTTTCCGAGATACAGCCGACGTCCATTCTTAACGGGCCACCCTGTACATATTTAATAACATTTTATAACAGAGGGAGAGTACTAGAAAAATTGTTATTAAAGTCGCCGGTATTTTTGTCAATCGTTCAATTCGAACACTTCTTCATAATAGTCCACCGCGCACAACACTTTTTTTAAAACGATTAATTCATACTTGAAACTTTGTGTATAGCTTCCTATTGACGAGTCCAACAAAGTTTGAAATTATCTAAATTTAAAACTGCTGCTTTTTCAAGCTAGAAATAAACGTAATATTTAAGCTGTCGGAACGTGACCTGGTAAATTTCGCATTTGTTTGAAAATTATTATTATTGTTTTTAGGTGGGCTTAGTTTATATTTTCAATTTGATTGTCGGGACCGGAGCTCTGACTCTACCTGCTGCTTTTGCAGGTGCGGGATGGCTGTTCAGCACATTCATGATGATGTTTTTAGCATTCATAAGCTTTGTCACTGTCACTTTTGTAATAGAAAGTATGGCTTGTGCTAATGCTACTCTACAAAGGCAGAAGCTCCAATCCAATGAGTTCTATGTAAGTTAATTATCTTATGTTTTATTTTGTTTCTAAAATATATTATTAATATTCCGAAAACTTTGTAAATAATCAATTTTTTAAGTCCTTTCTTTATAATGTCAGTTTTTAGTTAGTTTCTTTTTGGGTGTATTTGTATGAATATTTTTCTTTTTTTTTCCCTAGTTAAAAAGATCTATCTACTCGTATCTATTATTATTATAGAAGTATTGGAGCTAAGAGGTAATAGTTAGTATATATATGTATACCTTGAAAATGATACATTATCAAAAAAAAAAAAATGTTTCTGTGACCTAAGCAGTTAACTACTTTCTTAGTACAATATTCAAAATTCTACCAGTTGCAAATAATGTCCATTGATTAGTTTTATCAATATTAATCTATTACTATAAAATTATAAAGCAATTCTGTAACTGAATATAAAAATGTTTAGTTCAGATAGATTTTCAAATGCATCGTTTTTTGCAGAGTGAACAGCAAATAGAAGGAGAAACCGAATCTGAGCCTGAACATAGTACTGAAGAGACTGCAATTCTGAGAGTACCTCGTTTATATTCATATTACAAATTAGACACCAAAGTAGAATTAGGAGAAATAGCTGCTTTGTATTTGAACAAATTTGGGCATACTTTATTTTTTTTCTCACTGTGTATATATCTTTATGGAGATTTGGCTATATATACAGCAGCATCGGGAAAAACTCTGGTTAACCTGTTTTGTAATAATGGAAATGAAACTGAAGATTATAGTAAAATATGTTTTCAAAATTCTTCCTTAACTAAAATAGATATGTATAGGATGTTTGTTACCACTTTTGCTTTATTGGTAGGCCCTTTTGCCTATTTTAATGTACAGAAGACTAAACTTTTACAATTATTTACACTTTGTATTAGATGGCTGGCTTTTTTTATTATGGTAACTTTAGCTACCATTAGGTTAGCTAAATTAGGACCCCAAGGCAACCCTGATTTAATAGACCTGAGGGAGGTTCCAGCACTAGCTGGTAGTACTGTTTATAGTTTTATGTGTCATCACTCACTGCCTAGTTTAATAGCTCCAATTTCCGATAAAGATAAAATCATGAAAAAAGTTAGTTACGATTTTATTGCAATTTGTTCTTTTTATTTATTATTAGCGTTAACTGGTTCTTTTGCTTTTGCAACTTTAAAGGATTTATATTCTCTCAATTTTATTTATAGCAATGACTCTAATTTTATTAGTAAAGTTATTGGATTCTTTTTAGTAGCCTTCCCTTTATTTCCAATGTCTACAAGTTTTCCAATTATAGCTATAACTCTACAAAGTAACCTAAAAAATTTAGTGCTAGATAATAACAGACCGGGACCTAATGCTGCTCTAAATCGGTTATTTTTTCCAACTTTAGCAGTCGCTCCACCTGTTATAGTGGCACTTTGTACGCATAATATTAAATATCTAGTAGAAATTACCGGTAGTTATGCTGGTGTAATAGTACAGTACATTGTACCTACAATTCTCGTTACTTATGCAAGAAAGCAGTGTATTAAAGATTTCGGATCTTGTGTTCATAAGTATTCCAGTCCTTTCAGAAACAAATTTTGGTATTTATTTGTGATATCTTGGTCAATTATTTGTTTAATCTTTGTCACCGTAGATTTTGCCTTAAACAAATGACAAACAATATTTTAGCAGATTTACAGTGACAAATCATACATTAATGCTTCAAATATTTAATAATTTATTTTTTCAGGGAAAAGAATATAGCAATGCTAAAAAAAAAGAGTGTGCGTGTAACCTTTACGCTCGATTGAAGTAAAACTTATTTGACGTACGTATCGAAAAATAAATATTAAATTAAAATTCAATTATATTTATTGTGTATATTTATACTTTACAAAAAATGATATAATGTTATATTTATATTATTTATTAGAAATAGGAATTTGAAAGTTATCATTATTTTTTATATATGAAACTAGCTGCACCCCGCGCGCGTTGCTACGCCAGCAACTAAAATAAATTCAAAGAAAATACAAGAGAAGAAGAGATAGAGAAGGAATGAAATTTTATAGTTTTGTTTTACTTATCACACCAAAAATATATTTTTCGAACTTATATTTATACGAATTCGTGTAGATATCTATTATTCAGTATTGAATTTTATACATGGAAGCGCCATCTGGTGGTAACTTCCATTAATACGAATATCATATTCATCTTACCCGTAAAAATACATCATCATACTGATTTTCCTGACAATAGGTTGAACGGGACAGAAGTTGCTAGTCTGCAGCGCCACCTGGTGGCGAGTGGCATCAATGAGCATATCATACAAACCTTCTCCGTGGAAAAATACATATACATACCAATTTTCATGACAATTGGTTGAACGGGACAGAAGTTGCTACTCTGCAGCGCCACCTGGAGGCGAGTGGCATCAATGAGCATATCATATAAACCTTTTCCGTGAAAAAATACATATACATACCAATTTTCATGACAATCGGTTGAACGGGACAGAAGTTGCTAGTCTGCAGCGCCCCCTGGTGGCGAGTGACATCAATGAGCATATCATACAAACCTTCTCCGTGGAAAAATACATATACATACCAATTTTCATATTAATTGGTCCAGTAGTTTTTGAGTTCATTGAGTACATACAGACATACATACATACATAGTATACAGACAAACATTCATTTTTATATATATAGATAGTAGGTTTATGATAACTAAAATGTGAAACATAGATTTTACTCTCTAAATACCATTAATGTATTTGAAACCGTTTGAAAATTTTATAAATAAATTTTGAAAAAATTTTGAAAATTATGAAAATTTTGAAAAGTTTGGAAATTTTAAAATATTTGGAAATTTTGAAAATTTTGTAAATTTTGAAAAATTTGGATATTTTAAAAATTTTGAAAAATTTGGAAATTTTGAAAATTTCAGCTCCTCCCATAGCTGAAATCACACCGTTAATTCCATTAGAATCTTGCGTTAGAATCTAACGTTAGAGTATGACGTCAGAATTGTAACGTTCCGTTACAAAATCTAACGTTAGAATATGACGTCAGTTCCGTTACAATTACATCTGTTAGAAAATAAATCTGAGTTACCCCTAGTCGCGCCTAAAGAAGTTTTACTTCAAAAACATAAAGATTAGGGTAAGTTATTATTAGTTAATATACAAAAGGTATTAATCATGCATTATAAATGATTTGTCACTGCATGGAAAGATGTTACAATTTATTATAAAAAATCTATCTTTTATTACATGTAAAAGTGTTACCAGTATTGCTTTAATCGTTAGACAGGTTTTTATTTATTTACATATATACAATAGTTCAATTATATTTTTTTATTAACTGTTCATTTTAGACCTATTTATATTTTAATAGAAATATTTAAGTTATTGAAATATTTATATTAAAAACAAATTTCTTGAAACTACAATTGAATTGTAGGTCTCGAGTTATTGTTTTGTTTATGACAAATTATATAATATTATCCAGTTATGTTTTTTTTTATTTATTTTTTAATTAGAAATATGGAGGATAGAGGTAAGGAGTACCATCTCATATGAGAAATCAGTAAAAAAAGTGTCCACTAGTAAACAGCAAATTACAGTTCAAAATTCGACCGAAATGGCGCTAATATCAAATGAGTGTATAAATTATAGAGAACGTAATAAGCAGAGTTCGAATAATTAAGTAAATATAACCTAAAAAATTACTGTGAGATAATATTGACAGTAATTTTTAAAGCAAAAGTGTTCCATTCAGTATATATCCACATCTCACTAGTCTTTAATATATAGCGCTTCATTTAAAAATTACCCTCGTACTACAGTAGCGCCACCTTAAATTGCTCCCTTTCAACGGACACTTTTTAATACACTGTGATGGTCCTCCTTACTTCTACCCTCCATAATTTGAAAGAACTTGCAGATCTTATTTCAAAAAACTAAATTAGATTAGAAATTATTTCATTTTTAACAAAGTTTGTTATTAGACTGGGAGCCTATACCCCGTCCGCTGAAAAGATGGAATTCAAGGATTCTTGATCAGTTAATACGGGCATCTGAACGGCTTAATCTTACGATGTAACGCCTTCTAAACTGCACTAAACGAAGGACAGTTTAGACTATACTCATATCAAAGATGATATAAACTGTGGGCTGAAATAAGGAGTACATTTGTCTCGTGATCATTCCATCTTTTCGACGGCCAGACTATAGTGCGTTTTTTCAGTAATTTAGTGATAATCTATAATTCCTTAAGTGTTTTTTTTTTTTTCGGTGAAACGCCCAATGTCGTTCTACAAAACTTGCGATATATCCCGGACGGCTGCCATTGTAAATTTGTCAAAGTTACGTGGGGTGAAATTTTATCACTAATAGTCCAATTTTTATGGTATTGCTTGATAATTATATCAATAACAAATTAATATCGTTGTCCTAGAAGTCGGCTAATAAAGATTTGTAGTCCTTTGCTCTGAATATGTTCGTTTTACAATTATTAATAACATCCTAAGTTGGTTCCAACTCACAATATTCCCATAAACAGCAATAACAGTGGTAGTTTTTCTAAATATTCAATACTTATTTATTGTTTAAACGTAGTATTTCAATTAATAATAAATAAAATTAATTTTATTTATACTAATTTTTTTTGTATGAGTATTTTTCCATTTTAGAATTATTAGAAGTATTGATTCTTTTGATTGAATCACAAATTGGAGTTATCTCTTGATAGAAAATTAATAATTTCTGCATAAGTTAAATAATTTTAATTTTAAATAAAGGTATATATCAATGTGTATGTAGGTCAGTCAATTTTTTCATCAAAAAAAGTAAGGTACAAACTACGTGGTGGGTCTTTCAGATATTAATAAGCCAAGAATCATGGAACTAGCATATTCACCTCTTACGGAAAAAAAATTTTCGTAGAGGGAAGTTTTGGGCGTGTCGTCAAAACGAAGCCAATTAAGGCTTCGGTTACTATGGGTGTGGATTCTGACGAAAATGTGTTCTGACGAGTTCCTCGAAAATCTTCGTCCGAACTCGTTTTCTGGTATTCAGATCGTCAGTACGTTTCTGCCACCCAGCGAAGATGGACGAACTCGATGATTTATATTTTATTGGGAATCCTTTAATAAAGTTATTACTTTTAAATAGTGGAAAATCGGAGAACGTGAGCCAGTTATTTGCTGGTAGAGATGACAGAGGAGAATTTCAAATGTTGTTTCAAGAGTTATGGGACCAACCAGAAAAGTTTTTCGAGTAGGTACTTCAGGGTGACACCAGAAATATTCGAATACATACTGAAGGGGATAGAAGAAAGGATCGTAAAGTTCTCCAATTTTCGCAACTGTGTTTCGCCAACCCAGAGACTGGCTATAACTTTACTTAGGTACTGCTAGTGTTTAGTTCTGGAGCAATGTACTCCCATATTCGCCGAGAAACATCTCGATTATGGAATTTTTATCCTTCATATACCATAAACACCCTTTCCCTTATACAGAAGTAATTAGTTTATCAACGTCCATGGTTAAAATTTGTTAACTTCCACAAAGTCCTCTTTTTTGTAAAAAATCTGGTCGCAAGAGAAAATATTAGAGTGGTTTGAACGCTCAATTGATACTGACGACGATGAGCGTACTCTGAAGAGCCTTTTCATCCCACAAGAACCACTTTCATTTCAAGTGAGCTCGTCAAAATTGAAAGTGTGTGATCAAATGTGGATTTCTTATTTGGTACTTTGGTAGTAACGTAAAAAACATGTTTTCTTTATTTTATACCAAAATATTTATAGATTTTGCAAAATAATCAAAAGAAATTCAAATTGTTTTTAAAAGAACGCTCTGTGATTGGTTCCGACTCGTGTGGCGTCACACGCAAATAAACACTATTTTCTATCATTTGCTTTGTGAGGTGTCTATTGATTTTTTGAGGTTTTTATCGATCTATGTGCATTTTTCACGAGTGTCTTAAAAATCCCAAAGAAACTTATTTTTAGTTATGTAAACAATTGTTGATCTCAAAATGAATAAGAATTTTGTGCAAGTCCATTTTGTACTTTATGTAATTAATTTTATCATTCTCCATCGCAATTCAATAATTATGACATTTTAACGAAGTAAATACAGTAAGTGGTATTATGTTAAACAAATCAACAAAAGGTTTTAGGTAGGTTAGATCTAGGTATTAATATGCTAAGTATTTGGTTTAATAAAAATAGCTATTTATTTACTCGTTGGAACCGATACAAATATTTTTTTGGAAGTTTTTAGAAGTATTTTACGTTTTAACACTATACACTAGTTTGTTTAGTGAATTTAAAGGAAAATCAT
Source organism: Altica lythri (assembly GCA_964028335.1). Classification (NCBI taxonomy): domain Eukaryota; kingdom Metazoa; phylum Arthropoda; class Insecta; order Coleoptera; family Chrysomelidae; genus Altica; species Altica lythri. The sequence goes on along the minus strand of OZ034804.1, from coordinate 31,816,426 downwards.
AAAATTGCTGTGCGTACATTTTTGTTAAGCTAGTTTACTTGCCTGTGATGTCACACGGATCACATAGCGTCTGCCACAATAGAGAAAATATTGAAATTTAATTTTTACAAGAAAATGCTATAATTTTCCCGAAAATATGTACGTGGTTTGTTTATTATACAGTACAGAATCATTTAAAACAATTTTTTAAAATAGACATTGTTATTAATCACTGGAAAAATAAGCCTGGACTCCCGGTCTATAGTCTTAATAATTACTAGAAATTGTAATTAACTTAATTATAGGGAGTTGTAAGACTTACTTAGATTTTAAATTCTTCATTTTAAACAAAAATGTCAAATTACCTACGTTAGTTATATAGGAACAAAAAACGCAAGACATATGAATTTTTAAAATTATACCTCGAGGCCCAATTGTCCGGCAGTGACCTAAATGCAAGTGGAACCAATGCGAGATTTGAATGAATGTTAGTTGCCATGTTAAACTGAGAAAGACTTACTATCTTTGTTTTATTAACGCGCAATAGAAAGACATACTTTTAAGAAAAATGTCAAGTGGCACTAGCGCACTTAATAATATTCTTCAGTTTTGACATTTTTCTTAAAAGTATCTCTTTCTGTTGCGCGTTAATAAGACAAAAATAGTAAGTGTTTCTAAGTTAAACATGGCAACTAGCATTTATTCGAACCTCGCATTGGTTCCACTTGCATTTACGTCACAATGACGTCACTGACAGACAATTGGGCCTCGAGGTCTAGTTTTCGTTTATTTTAAAATAAACTGATAACTTTAGCTATGATATATAGTACAAGATCTCCTGATATAACCTAATAAAATGTATGCATACTTGTTAGTATGGACTCACGACCGAATTCATCAAAAAAGTTTCACTTTTACTCTTAATAAAACAGTCCACTATTTTTTAAAAACCAAATTAAAGTAACTCCCATACCTTTAATACCTACTCTAATGAATAAGTTTTAATGTCACTTTATAATAGGTAAAAAGACGAAAGTTATTTTAAACCTAAGGTAGTCATTTAAAAAATCGCATTTGTTTATAAATATCAAGAATTACTTACCATCATTTATAAAATTAGATTATTTTTAATATTTAACGCATAAAAAAGTTCATTCATGGCGGTTTAAAAACTAACGCACTATCCCTTAATTTTAGGGGTTGGATTATGAAAAGTAAAAGCTTTACGATAATATATATTTATTATTATATGTTCTATTTTTTTATACAATTTGTATTGCATAATATTGATGTATGTATTGTCGTTAAGTGTATTTTTTCACATACAAGTGTTAAATCACTTAGGTGCATTGCCGTTTTTTCTAATTTTTTCCTACAATTAAAGTAAATTAAAGTAAAGAACCCGAGATATTGGGAAAAAGGTCCACTTTGGGCAGGCTTATTTTTGTTTACATAATTTTGGAAATAATTGGATTAGAAAATAAGTTTTGGTTTAAAAACGATGCAAATGACACGCTTTAAACATTATTTATTATGGGTACAAAATCGGATGTAATAATTTATATCCTGCCTACAACATTTAAGCATTAAATATCTGTTAATAATTTTTGCATCTAATTACGTATACTAAATCGGCTATAAGTTGATCAAAGAAAATCATCAAGGTGATTCCAAACACATGCAGCTATCTGTTTATGGACGTTTAAAAGAGAATATTTGTTTATATATTTGAATAGATGCATAAAAAACTATATTCAAATACAGTTGCTCAAACATTACGGCTTTACAGAAAATCTTGTGTCTGTAAATATCCATTGAATTCAATATTCTGTTACTTAATAGATACTAGTCTTATGTAAATGAAATATTTAATTCACTAATTTTAATTTCAATCCGAAAGTTAATGTAATAAATCAGAAACATTTTGAAGGTTACGATGATGTCAATAAGAAGGTTCCTTTTAAGGACTAACAAAACTAACAGTTGTCAACAAGGTCACATTTATTCAATCACGATACTACATTTAAATAAAAATCCATCATTTACCCCGGTTTTTGATATAATTTCCTAAAAAGTAAACTTTACTGTAAAATAGCAATATTTGTAAACTAATAAACATAAATCGCAGAAGTACTTTGAACATTAAATTTGAGTACTTTCTTTTTAGTTTTAATCCATTTGTACCTACTTCCAAAGTCCCTTGATTTATCAAAAGTAATTATTTTACCGCTAGTGGACTATATATCAATGGCGCTAAAGTTCCCTATATGCCGGATTAAATAAAACTCTTTAAAATCATTCAAAAAACTTTATCACTAAGTTCCTATTTATAGCAAAAAGTTGGCATTACTGTTAAATGACAAAAGGATGATCGACTTTGCCTCCAGTAATGCATATAGGTTTTCTTCTAATCCGGTAGAAAACTCGTAAATCCGCGGTAACCATAGCTTATTCCAATATTTACTGTGTTTAATTGCTGCATGTACATGCGACGACTTTCGGTGGGAAATATGTACGGAGGAAAGTCGAATTTTCGAACTGGATGGGAAGAAAACTACATTTACAAATCCCAATCACAAGTAAAAAAAAACAATCTGGTTATTCTGAGGAATTCAATACAGTTTTCTACAAATTCTTTATCCCAGCAAGTTAGAATATGTGTAAGTGATTTCCTTACAAATGGGAATATAAATTGTAATTAAAGTGTAGGTTCGTAAAATTAATTATTTTTTTGTTTGGTAGTTTTCTTGCAAATTAAATGTCTAAACGTGTTGGTGCTTCCAAATTCTAAAACTAACTCCTTTAGAAACCAATATAAATAAATAGGTATATCTGTGTAATAACTATTTTTAGAGTTTAATAATGATCAGATGGTCAAATTTTATTTATAAACTGTAAATTTAAAAAGTATAATATATTTATTTTACCAAATATGTATTATTTATTTAGACACTTTTTTGTGTCTTACCTTAAAGGTTAAAGGAGAAGTGGGTATGTGTCAAATGTGACCTAAGTTGAATCAAGACTATCAAAAAGCTGAATAATTAATTATGGTAGTTAAAGTGATTAGAGGTGTTATCTTGTTTATGTTAAGATTGCGGTCCTGCTTGATGTGATATTTCTTCAGTTTCTTCTTTGTCATTTTCTTGTTTGTATAGGTAGGTACCTTCTAAATTTCAAAGATCTCATGAGAGATATTCCAAATTATTGGTTTATCATATGTCAACATTATTTTTAAAGAAAAGAATATTGACGACCTCACCACAAAAACAGTCGACTGATAATTGGGAATGCCCTGAAGAGGGCTGGCTTTATTTAGTTCAAAATATGGCCAACCATAAATTTTTACCTTCAACGCTATTCCATTGAACAGAAACCAACTAATAATTATTTTGGTGACCAACTAAGCACAAATATTTTTGTATTTATGCAACCAGTTTTTTGAGTTTTTTAGAATATTTAGAAAGTATACAAACAAGAATATATTAAATAACATTAAAGAGAAATAAAAAAAAGAGGTTGACCTTAAAGGCCATCCTTGCAACTTCCCTCTAATTTTAACCACAAAGCTTTAGTAACTTTGCGTATTTTGTCTAGTATGCATTAAACAAAGTGATTTTTTACACAAATTGGTTGATTTTATAGTATATTACACAATGATATTACTTTACGAGTGGAGTAAATTGCATATTACAGCGAGTGTGTTTGGCCCATGAGCGAATGTTGGAATGACGGTTCATTACGCACAACTGTGTGTTATAGCTTACTTACCCTGCATGGTGTCAATGAGTATAAATGACATTTACTGTCAAAGGAGTAGATAACAGTACAGTACGTACGTCATATATTTTTTTAGAGATGTTAAATATTTATAATTAAAATTAAAATATTGAGTCGTAGATAAAGCATAGTACGTAACTCGAGTGATAAGAGGTATTACGTACTCGTGTAATTACGCACTCGCCGCTACGCGGCTTCGTGCCTAACTTTTCCACTCGTACGTAATGTCCTACTTACCACTCTTGATACGTAATATGTTATTAATGTATACCTATATACTGTAGGCGTGATTCAGTGCATAATACAGGTTTCTATTTACTTACTCCACTAGTGCAGTAAATGAAAATATAACACAACTGCACAATAATTTGACACTTACTGACAGAGATATGGGTTAAAAAATACACAATTTACTTGGGTAAAATTGTTTTATGCTATTTTACATCGTTTTTTAGCTCTTATAGACAAAATTTATTTTAAAAAACTAATTTAACGAAATTTGAAAATGATTTGATGTAAATTAACAGATTTGAATTTTTAAAATGCCACAGCCGCAATTTTTTGAACACGGCATTCGACGTGGTTTTTTAAGCTTAAGAGCTGATTAGGTTATGAAATTGATCAATGTAATAGCCAAAAAGATATGCTCAAAAAACATCATTTTTACAAAAAAAAAAAATTGGTCCAAATTGGTTCAAACTTAAAGGGAATCTAAGTTAGATGATGGAACTCTTTGGAACGCTTTTTAGTTCATTCCGATCGGTCAAGCCGTTCAAAAATTATAAGATAGTAGAAGATCTGACCATAATAGTTACATACATCCACACACACATACACACATCCAGACAACCTCGTAAAAATATATAGGGGAGGTTCCAAAGACCTCAAAACGTTAAGATCCGATTTTCGAAAACCGGGGTAAAACCAATAACTTACCGATTTAAAACAAAATTTTTTAGCGGGAAGTTAAAAATGTCGCATCCAGAATGACTTAAACCCGTAACCTTTACCTCTACGTGGCAATGCTCCAAACCTAAGCTATGAATGCTTAGTAATTATTTCGCTTTTTGGTCGTTAAATTCAACTCATGTCACGTGTGAGAGTAATTTCTCCTTAAGCACATATAGCATTACGTTAATAAGAGAGATTTTGTTAAATCGACAATTGAAAGTCATTTTATTTTCGTCGTGTTCTTTGTCTTTCGCTTTGTCTTTCTCTCTATCATTTGGGGTGGAATTTTGTAATTTTAAATCTATTTCTCGACCACCTCGACCTCTAAAATTTTCAGGATAACTAAGAACTGGATGACAATGCATTTTCAAGTGTGTTTAGACTATACATAGAGATTTTGACACAATTTCAAGAAATTCTAAATTTTATATGGGAAAATAGAAAGTTTTTTATTATCGTCGTGTTCTTTGTCTCTTTGTATTTCTCTTTGTCATTCCGGGTGGAGTTTTGTAATCGAATTTAAACCTATTTCCCGACACATAGACCTCTGAAATATTCAGGATAGCTAAGAACTGGATGACAATGCTTGTTTCAAGTGTGTTTAGACATATACATAGAGATTTTGGCACAATTTGGTGTTGATATCAATTTTAAATCGTTTAAAAAATGCCAAACATACAAATTTAAATAACAAAATTTTTTATATAATAGTAATGTGAGTAAAAAAACTTTATACTATAAAAATTTCTCTTTATAAATTGTGATTATGTTCTGCTGCCACATGTCTAGTCAAATAGGTACATATTGAAACTTTTTGTTACTGTGTCCATAACCTTTCAGTACGACCAATAAAAGAAATGTGTTGAATGTACTTTTTATATCCATTTAATTGACATTAATTATTTTATAAATAATAAATAAAGTTTTCTTACTAGCAATAACAATACTTAACTGTTGCAAAAATGGATCAAGAACATTAATATTGCGTGAAAAGTCGGATCTTTTAGAGCTAAAATATAATCAAAATTTCAGCTTTTAAAACGGGTAAACTGGGTTAATGGTTTTCGTAAAAAAACATTTGTGGATTTAGGAATCTGAGTAAACGGTAATTTAATATGTTGTAATAAATTAACCAGTTTACAAATTTTGTGAATTTTAAATATGTATTTAGAACAGATACATCAGTAACTGTACACAAGTTTTTAGTGGTTATTTATAACTTATATGTGGTTTTCTTGTGCAAAAACAAAGTCAACAGAGCACAAATAGTAAAAAATTGTCAATAGAAAATTTGACCAAATAACCAAAATGCCAATACATATAACTATAGCTTATATCTTATTGACCCAAATTAAAGGAAAACCTATATAAACAAGACAGTGGGAGGGATTATCAAAAGTAAAGATAATATACGGCTTCAAATAACCATGATAAAACAGAAAACAGCACATTACTAGCTAACTTGTGCATATACATTGACTTACTTGAAAAAATGTCTGAAAATAAACGTATTGGACGCCGTCAAAATATTCCAATTTTATACACCAAAGGGACTCATTATGAAGTCGGTTTCAATGTGGTAAGCAAATATTTAGTAGTTCATTAGAGTATATTTATGAAAATTAAACTATTTAATGAAGTAAATAACCTATTTTATCATAATTAAACCAAATTAAAAATTTAAATATTTTAATTTATTGGTTTGTTTAATGACGGAAATGTGTAATTTACAAAATATATAAAACAAACAGATTGCATTTTATACCACTCTACTTATGGTTAACTGGATCATCTTGCTGTAAAAAATAATTATAATAATAATAATTATAATAATAATTAATAAATACCTGTTTAGTGCTTTTTTGCCTGTAAAAATAGTGCTGTTTTTGCTTGAGATACCTATTGTTAATATAGAGCGAAATTCTTGAAAATTTGGATTTAGGCGGTAGTATTTAGTACCTTCTTCAAATTCTACCCAGTGCCGAAGACCGGTTTAGCTTGATTTACAAGGGTTGAATCTTTATGATTAATGATAAATTTTATTCAAGAATATCAAGAGATTCATAAACAAATCATTTAAACGTTATTTCAACGAATTACTACAACTATTTTTACAATAATTATTTCAATAAGGGTTAGTTTTCAATCCTAAAAATTAATAACGCGGTCTGGCACAGGGTAGAATTTGAAGTAGAAGGGAAGTAGGGCCTAAAGCAAATTTTTATGAAAATTGGTCTCTATTAACACAATTTCACATTTAAATTTAATTGTGGTCCTTTTCATTAGAACGAACTTCAAAGAGTGTAACATTAACTTCGGTTTAGCGTTAAAGACCTATAAAGTTGAAATTCTGAATTTAGTCAAATTCAAAGTCGAAAGTTAGATAAATTATGAACTAATTCAGTTTTATTAAATTTTGGCTTCGAAGTTGTAATTTAGTTGAATTCTTTGTTTAAACTCAGAGAGAACTTAAAATAGTGCATAAAACAAGAAATTAACAAAAAAAATAAAATGAATTTTGAGCAGTTTCTAAAAGTTTTCGTAGGTTAGTAAAAGAAAAAAATTATTTAGTTATTTTGTCCCTACAAATGCAAAATTTTTGCTATTTTGCAATCGGTTTTCGGTAACCAAACGTATATGCTGCTTTTCTTAGTGTTGTTAACTCCGTTTGTTGAATACAAATTATTATAGACCAATCAGTATCTGTCGAAATGAAGACCACAATGGACATTTTTCATAGGAAATCCCTTCAGGATGTGACCAATATCGATATTCAAGATATGGGCCAGTCGCAAACTCTGTGCTAAAATTTTTATTTAACAATTTTAAAATTAGTGGACCAAATTTAATTTTGAGCCGTCCTTTATCTGAGATACCAGTAGTAGACTGGATTACAAACTTAAGCACACGTTAAGCACGACATTACCAATTCTGAAGTTTCGAAGTACCTAAGCTACAGAATTGCACAAAAGTTTAAAACTTTTACCGATGTAAAATAAATCAAGGAAATCTTCGAAGAAGTGTCAGATTTGCTATTCGTGAAAATAAAAACTAAGTTAAAAAACTATTCAAAGTTTACAGTTATTTCGAAATACTGTGATACGCCGTATAGGTACAAACGATAAGTAAAGACATAAGCCAACAATTAAGAAAGATATCGTTACTATTTCGCTACAACTTGAGGAGTCAAAAGATATCACTGATACTGCACAATTACTTATTTTTATTCGGAGAATCTTTGTTGATTTCTCGACGAAAGAGGAACTGCAAGTATTAATTCGTGGCCTTGATATATTCACGGAATTCAGAACACATATTAGACAGATTAGGCTACTCGTATCAATGACAACTAATCAGGCTCCTGCAATGACAGGTATTTATAATGGTTTTATTGCTCTTTGTCACAAAGACGAAGATTTTCCAGACTTTATAATTCATCAACAAGTACTGGCTAGTAAGAGATTAAACACAAAACATGTGATGGATATTTCTTTCAAGATTGTAAATTCCCTAAAAGCAAAATATCTTCAGAGGCACCTCTTTTAAGAACAATTAGTTGATAAGCTGCCATATTTGGCATTACACAGTGACGCTGACGTAAGGTAGCTGAATCGACAAAGATTTCGATATCTATTGGACGAAGTTTCTTTAAGAGAGGGATGATAATTATCAACAATTTGCGTGATTTAGACTGTCATTGTAATTTAGCATTTTTATCAGATTTTACTGGAAAACAGCATATTAAATGGATTACATCATCCTTTAAAACGAAGTTATTAGACCCAAAAAAAGTTGGCATAGAAGTATAATAATTGCCAATATTTCTTAAATGCTCCTAATTGCTCATCAATTGCTCAATTATAATCTGCAATTGCTCACATTATTAATTAATTATTTAATTAGTTATTAACAAATAAAAATACAAATAATTTTTTCTCAATTACGTGAAGAGCATTCAACTTTTATAATAAACCTTTTCTTTAATAAATTGCTCACAATTTGCTCAATTATAATCTGCAATTGCTCACATTATTAATTAATTATTTAATTAGTTATTAACAAATTAAAATACAAATCATTTTTTCTCAATTACGCAAAGATTATTCAACTTTTCTAATAAATTGCTCACAATTTGCTCAATTATATTCTGGAATTGCTCACATTATTAATTAATTATTTAATTAGTTATTAACAAATGAAAATACAAATCATTTTTTCTCAATTACGCGAAGAGCATTAAACTTTTCTGATAAATCTTTTCTTTAATAAATTGCTCACAATTTGCTCAATTATAATCTGCAATTGCTCACATCATTAATTAATTATTTAATTAGTTATTAACAAATAAAAATACAAATATTTTTTTCTCAATTACGCCAAGAGCATTCAAGTTTTCTAATAAATCTTTTCTTTAATAAATTGCTCACAATTTGCTCAATTATAATCTGCAATTGCTCACATTATTAATTAATTATTTAATTAGTTATTAACAAATGAAAATACAAATCATTTTTTCTTAATTACGCTAAGAGCATTCAGCTTTTCTAATAAATCTTTTCTTTAATAAATTGCTCACAATTTGCTGATATTATTTTTAACATAAGTCTCATTAAATTTCTTTTATTTATTTTTAATTAATTAAAAATAATTATTGCTATTTGAAACGGTGATGGGTGACGTGACACTAGCAGAAGATTTCTTGTGCGCATGCGCATGAATAAAATCATTGCGCATGGCATACACAATTTATATATGTTATTAATATTTATTTATTGTTTACATTTTAAGACCCTTCTTTTTCTGTTTGTGGCCTCAGCTACCTAGGCTGGGCCGATTAGGCTAGGTAGCTGAGTCCACAAACAAAAGAAGAAGAAGTGGCTGCAATATGGTCTAGAGCCAGTCAGCATTGTAGTCACTATCAAATCGAGCTGGCGATTGCCGAGTAGCAGAGCCATACAACAAACAAGGACAAGGACAGCATAATTAGTAAAAATGATAATTAAATAATACAAATTATCATTACTTTTAAGTGAGCATTTGGTAGGTATTAATTCGACGTCCCTGAATTGTTGAATTGAAATGTTGGAATGTGCATGCGCACAAGAAATCTTCTGCTAATGTCACATCACCCATCACCGTTTTAAATAGCAATAATTATTTTTAATTAATTAAAAATAAATAAAAGAAATTTAATGAGACTTAGTTCGAAAATAAGATGAGCAAATTGTGAGCAATTTATTAAAGAAAAGATTTATTAGAAAAGCTGAATGCTCTTAGCGTAATTGAGAAAAATAAATTGTATTTTCATTTGTTAATAACTAATTAAATAATTAATTAATAATGTGAGCAACTGCAGATTATAATTGAGCAAATTGTAAGCAATTTATTAAAGAAAAGATTTATTATAAAAGTTAAATGCTCTAAGCGTAATTGAGAACAAAATGATTTGTATTTTCATTTGTTAATAACTAATTAAATAATTAATAAATAATGTGAGCAATTGCAGATTATAATTGAGCAAATTGTGAGCAATTTATTAAAGAAAAGATTTATTAGAAAAGTTGATTGCTCTTCGCGTAATTGAGAAAAAATTATTTGTATTTTCATTTGTTAATAACTAATTAATTAATTAATTAATTAATAATGTGAGCAATTGCAGATTATAATTGAGCAAATTGTGAGCAATTTATTAAAAAAAAGATTTATTAGAAAAGTTTAATGCTCCTCGCATAATTGAGAAAAAATGATTTGTATTTTTATTTGTTAATAACTAATTAAATAATTAATTAATAACGTGAGCAATTGCAGATTATAATTGAGCAAATTGTGAGCAATTTATTAGAAAAGTTGAATGCTCTTCGCGTAGTTAAGAAAACATTATTTGTATTTTCATTTGTTAATAACTAATTAAATAATTAATTAATATTGTGAGCAATTGCAGATTATAATTGAGCAAATTGTGAGCAATTTATTAAAGAAAAGATTTATTGGAAAAGTTGAATTCTCTTCGCGTAATTGAGAAAAAATTATTTGTATTTTCATTTGTTAATAACTAATTAATTAATTAATTAATAATGTGAGCAATTGCAGATTATACTTGAGCAATTGATGAGCAATTAGGAGCATTTAAGAAATATTGGCAATTATTATACTTCTATGCCAACTTTTTTTGGGTAGTTATTAGTCTGCGCTAGGAAATATTTCTACGGGAATACGTAAATTTGGTCCCAAGAAATAATAGGCCCAAAATAACGAGTAAATTGGGTACCAAACTTTGTTTCTAGCTTAAACTGGATATGTAAATTCAGTCTCCAGTAAATTATTTTATGAATGGTTCAGTAAATAATAACATCTTGTTATCTGTACATTAAAATTATTACATTACTTAATTCCTACATGCTACATGCTAATAAACAGATTATAAGATCTCCACATTCTTAAAAGACACAAAAAAAGTCATCATGAAACCGCACAGTGAAATGAGACACATTTAATGAAACGACTTATTTCATTTTTGGAATAAATTTTTTACGATTTCGAACTTTACTGTTAATAATTGTGGCATTCAAATGTACACTCTGTATTTTTACATATGTTTCAACCTGAAACTCTTTTAAGTTTATCAACAAAACCAAATATTTTGGGTAAGACTTGTAAAACGAATCGTTAAAGTCTCTGTGAAAAGATTCACAAGTATTGGTAGTTCTTGTAAGTTCTACTGAGTTTTTAGCCCAAACTGTAGGAGGGAATAGTGACTCCTCAGATATGTACCTAATTATCTATTAAATAATCGCAATACATCTAATTTTTTTCATCGTTCAAAGGTGCAATAGAGAGCAAGTCAAATACAAAGGAATCACTCACTTTAACAGGATTTAGAAAGGTAAGCGCAAAAGTCATTCTTAGCCATCTTCCCGCGTCGGAACTTTCATCTTTGTACAAAGCTGTTAGACCAATTTGTTACATTTTTCTATACCATGCTTGCAAAAGATGAAATCTGTAGCCTATTATTTGAGCTAAAGGCCAAATTTGTTCTACATCCTTACGGATACCTTTTTCAAAGTCGACAACAATTTCACAAATGTCTAATGTAACGCTATTGTTGTTAGAGATTTCTTTAACAATATTAAATAACTTTTTATATGTTTCACTACGTTTGTTGAGTAGTAAAATTAATGGGATATAGTGGCCATTATAATACCCGTGTATGGTAAAAAAGTATGGGCAGTAGTTAAATGTGCCATCTGAATATAATCTTTTGACTCTTCCGATAAACTCAATATTTGTTTGACAAGAAAATACCATAATTTCATCAGTTGAATCTTTAAAGAGTAAAAAATTTTCACCTTTAGATGTCTGAATGTTCATGTTCGCCAGAATGTCAAAAGTTTGTCCAATACTAGTCGGCAATGTTGGAAGCAGTTTTCGTCGGGCGTTGAAAAGATTCCTCTTTATCCGTTGTTTTAATCGCTGCAGGCAGGTCATTTTGAAGCTCCTTCCGAATGATTTTTAAAGGCTTCGCGGATAAATCGTCAGTTGTCTTTCTTTTGCAAGAACCACTTATAATTTGGCGCTGTAGCTGTTCCACATTCGCACTGTGACATACTTTGTTATACAACTTTCCACCTCGCCCACAGTAAGCGCATATGATTTACATTTACTTTTGTTAGTGCAAATCAACCGTTTTCCCCAACTGTTTAAGCTTTTTTGAAAACTATACTCATAGTTATTTATAATTGCTAAAGGCTTTCCTTTTTCGCTTAAAATCTATCTATCTATACCTACATATAATAAAACTGTAGAAATGTATATGTTTGTGCGCGCATTACATGAAAACTATTGATCCTATTCGAATGCGGTTTTCAAAGACATATTTGTCTTCTTTCAACTAAATATCTGGTGTATAAGATCCATCGCAAATCGAAAATATTCTTTTAAACAACACACACCCAAAACGCTGATTAGCTCAGTTCGAATTCTCAACAGAAATGAATTAAAAAAGAAAATATTGTATACTTATGAGAGGCAAAAATGTCGGGAATTTCCACCCGTAATAATCCTAATTACTTCTTTCTACGAAATCGATTAAGCGGCAATTAAGATGGTTGGGACCGAATGTAGGTAGGTACTTATCGACAAAAGTGTAGAAAATTTTTATTTTAACCTGGGACCCAATTTACGATCACCCATTTCTACAAGCAAGATCATCATCAGGCCTGGCCATTGTTGTCCAATAAGAAATATCCCAATTTGAAGAAATGTGTTGAACAACCGCATTCATATTTTGATTCAAACATTTTTAAGTGAATCAGTATTTTTCTAGTTTAGAACAAACAAAAAATAAACATCGTTCTCACTTGACAGACGCTCATACATTGGATTGTTTAAGGTTTGCAACTTCGAACTACATACCTGACTTTGCTAATCCAGCGGAAGATGTTTAGACGCAATGCTCACACTAATATTACTTAGAAGTTACTAAGTTACTAAGAATAGTTTTATATTTTCCCTCATAGTAAAATAAAAATGCTACATAATTTTTTACCAACTACTCTGTTTCATTTAAGATTTCAAGAAGTACCTATCTGATTGGTAGTCGCATTTGGTGTCATCAGTGAAAAGTCGATCTTGACTCTTGAGTCTAAAGTTGGCTACCCCTGTACTATACTGTTAAATAAGTTGAACAACATATCTAAAAAATTATGATTTGAATGTATTTAGGAAACTAAAATTATTTACTTAATATATATTTTTTTAATTAAAGCAATATTATATTCTGATTAATTAATCAAGTACAATAACATTGACATTGTTGATGTCAGTAATTATCCTCAAACTAAACGTTATAGATTTTCCTTTCGAATCAATATAATTAGTTACGTTTTTGTTTTTATTCAAAATATCATAAAAATTCTGTTTAAAATTGTTGTTGGCCGTTAAACATTTAAATAGTTCCATCATTTTTTTCTGTCTAAGAATTTTATCGAATTTTATCTTTAACTATTTAAGATGCTTTGTTCTAAATTACCTATAATGGTTTTAATTATTTATCCTAGGTCATTCATCTGTCCTCGTTTTATTTTTTACGCAATATAAAAGTGTTTAATTTACCTCTTAATTCCAACAGATAATTTTAAAATTGAAAAATTTTTATTGATCTTTATTAATTTTCCTGGTATAAGATTTAATATTTAAATACAATTACCTTAGTGATAGTAGTACCTAATAAACAAATTAAATAGAAAAAGTTATTGGGTGTTTCAATAATTGATAACTTCGTCTACAAGTTACCATTGCGTAAAATAAGACCGTGAACAAAGTATTCTATCTATTTCATTTTTTACACATATTCCATTTTTATTATAAAGTACCTTTATATCGTAATAAACCGCTAATGAACATCTATAGTGCTTATTAATTGTATTAAAATTCTTTAAGAAAATACTATTAACATTCACCATTTCAAAACGATTCAAGTTCGATAAATTTACAAAAATGTATTTATTTCTAATATAAAACATACAAGGTGAATGCAAATGGATAATCTTGGAGTAAAAAAATCTTTTTTTACCTAACTTACCTATTTTTAAAATCAGTCGGTTGTTGTTAAGTTTCTGACTAAAAACGAATCAGTATTTCGTTGTCAACCAATTTTATGTTTTTGAAGTATACTCCCATTCGCGCGCCCGGCGTTTGAAACTAGTATGAGGTTAAATCGACAAAATAATTACATTACGTTACATATGTAGTGGCGTAAGAGAAAGACAGAAACAAATATAGGTATATTGGTTGGTAAAAACAAAGATGAAATATTTACCACGTGTTATTAGAAGAAGTCTGAGCTAATGTTTTTGTATCATAGTGACGTATCACATTGTGTTTAACAGATTATTTTATTATTCTGTTACGTAAGTATACATGTTAAGTTTAGTAATTTGTATTAATAATATTATTAATTCATTATTATAGTCAAAAGTAGTACCGTCACAGGCTTGCAGTATATGTTACATTATATCCTGCATTATACTTTTGAGGTTGTTGGCTACATAAATACAGTTTTTAAGAAATGTATTTCAGTTAACTTTTTGGGAAATTATAATGTATTTTATAAATATTCTTTCAGTATTTCCACAAAATTATTATAAATATTTTTCCATTCATCACCTTATATGTATACGTATACGTTACGTCTTCGGGAGTTTAGCTTTTATAATTTGGCATGAATAAAGGTGCAAGGGGTCAATAAATACGCTACCTCTTGAAGTTTCGCAATTTAAGGCTAGTTTTTTATCACTCTCTTTCTTCGATCTTTCTCTATTAAAGAGGCTCCCTCACTTTGTTGTGAACCTATACGTTAGTCAAAATATTTGATACTGCACCCGTTGGCGGCACATATTAACCCTATACTTTATATAGTTTTCAGTTGATATAATGTTCACACGACATATATATTTTCGCAACAAATATTTTAGATTTTGTTCGATAAGCGATATTTTGCAACATACTATTGGAAAGATGAAGAGTTTTATTATACGATCTGTTTTTTTTTGACCTACAAAATGGACATAGAAGTTCAGATTTATAGAATAGTAGGTCCATGCTGCCAGCATATGATGATTCATATACAAATTTCTAAACTCGGCGCGTGCATAGAAGTATTACTTCTACCGGCATGCGGCAGTCCCAATGACTGTTACACCCGTTTTTTAATGAGATCGAAAACAATGCAGCTGTACTTATATCTTTATAGAAAATGCCTTTTTTAGGTAATAGATAATAAAATATTTGGGTAATTGAACCATCTAAATAAATTTACTAAATAAAATTGATAATCCAAATCGATACTTTAAATATTTAATTATTGTTTTTTTTTTCATTACTACATCTAAATCATAACAGTTTTCTGTCCGTATAATTTTAGTCAAGCTTTACAAGTGTGTATCTTACTTTAGAAGCACGTGTTAAACGTGCGGAAACATGATTATTTTCATGAGTGTTTTTTTGAAATGATTATTGACTGTTCAAAGTTTAAGACACCTGACCTGTTTTTGTTTGATGACGATTTTCTTCAAGGTGTTCTTACTTTAGGCATTTTTATTTTTGATTTAAAGGGATACAGATCTTATCAATAATATAAGTAAACAATTGGAATTTCTTGGTCTAACCTCGAACGCCACCTACTGAGTGTTGCTGTGTCAATAAAAAAAAACAATAGTAGTATTACCATTGTATAAAGAGTCTTTATACAATGGTATTACTATTTGCAAGTTTTCAGGAAGAGTCATATTTTTCAGCTTATTCCAAATGAAATCTAAGCTAGATCTATCTATCATCTCCGAAACCCCTAAAAACTAAACTGTTGAAGCCGTCTTCGAGATTCAGATTAAATTAATATATACAGTACTTTAGATTGTAAAGGCCCTTGACTGATATTTATTGCATTTAATTTCTTCTTCTATTTTTTACCAGGTTTCTCCATCTCCAATCTTCTATTCACTTCTTCTTTATGTCATCTACTACCACATTCAGCCATTTCTTCCCCGGTATACCTCTTCTCTTCCTGCCTCCTTCTTCTTCCAAGGTCGCTTTACTAGTATGTCTAGTTATATATTTTTTCAAAATCATATATTCTGGGCACTACTTTGAAGCTTGTTTCTTTGGCTAGTTCATTTGGGACTTGGCTCATTTCCATGTATTTTATCTGCACTATTTTCTAAAAAATATTAAAAACTCATTTTTTGACCTTGCGATTAGCGTGTCTTCCTCTGTGTATGCAATTACCTTATGTTTGAAGTGATATATATCATTCCTCTTATTATAATCAGGTTTTCTCGTAATATCCATTCACATACGAGGTTCAATAAAACGGTAGAGAGGGGATACCCTTGCTTCACTCCTCTTTTAGTAGTAACATTCCTTACTACTTTCCCTTCTACTAGTACTTTCATTGATTTTTTCTCCAAGGTTAATTTTATTAACTTTATTAATTTTTAAGAAAGGCCTAGATTGCGAAGTGCTTTATATAACTTCGATTTTACCAATGCATCATACGCCTGTCGGAAATCTGTAAACAGAAAGTATGAGCCCAGGTTTTGTTCGTAACTGTTATGCTGTATCCTTTTAAGGTAAATATTTGGTCTCATGTTCCCCTTCCTTGTCCAAAACCTCCTTGGTATTCTCTGTTAAAGATTGGCTTAAGTCTGTTGTGAATAATTCTGGACAGTACTTTATAAGTTACATCTAACAGTCTTATTCCCCTAGAATTTTTACACATCGTCCCATATAATTGCGTTGTTTCACATCTCTGGTAGTTGCACTTTTTTTATTAGGCTGCTAACGCATTGTTATCAAACTGCCTCCCCTCCACTCTTACTATTCTTCAAGATTTTCATTTCTTCTAATATTTCATCTCTCTACGTCATTTCTATTAGAAGCCATTTCATTTTCAGTTATATCATCCTGTTCCTCCAAATCATTCAGCAGTTCATTGAAGTGTTCCGCCCATCTATCTAGCCGTTCTTGTGAATCTGATAATATTTGGCCTTCCCTGCTTCTACAACCTTTAATTGCTTTGTACCCTGTTCCCTGAAATCATTTTATTTCTTGTTAGAAGTTTTGTACCTCTTTATTTCTGTAATGGTCTTTAATTGTTTTTATTTTTTTTACTCCATAAAATATCTTTTTGTTTACATACCTGTTTAGCTTTTTTCTTGCTTCCTCGTATAGTTTACTGTTGGCTTCTGTGTTTCTGGTAAGTAATATCATTCTAACTACATTTCTTACAGTCTTCGTCAAAGCAATTGCATTTTTTAGAGGTTTTATTCTTTCCGAAGCTTGTTTGCAGACTGTTCGTTATTATTTGTTTTTATCTGTTTCCATTCCTTATCTATATCCTCAGTTCAGGGTGTTCCATTAATTTAGTTTCTATTGAATTCTGCAGTTCTTTCACGACCTTCGTGTTATTAATATCTTCCATGTTGAATTTTCTGAGGGTTTTATTTTTTAAGTTCTTGTACGTGGTCAGTTTGCATCTGCTGCTCAATAGCTTCTTAGTTCTTTTACTACTCTTTCATGTAGTTTTTAGATGAGTAGGTACATGGTCTATTTGAATCTGCGTTCTTCCATCTGATGAAGTCCATGTATTTTTATGAATAACCCTGTGGTCGAAACTTGTGCTTTTTATTACAAACTTATTTTGTTCGCAAAAGTCTATCAATATTTGTTTGGCTCCTGTTATTTTTTAAAATCTTTCTTGTCCGATTTTTAAATTCATGTAGCCTATCAACATCTTTATGTAAAATTTCGGTATTTTTTCTAGTTGTGTACACACTTCATTATAAAATTCATTCTTTATTACAAGGTCTTTATCATCTGAAGGTGCATGTATGTTTACTATACTAAATTTTCTACATTTACATTGAACTCTTAGTCTACACAATCTATTTGAAAATCGGTTATTAATGTACTTAGTCTTTTGTTTACAAGGAACCAAGTTCCAATATCTGTCGTCACTCCCACTGTTTAAAATAGTATATTATGCAACGAGCGTTTAATGATAGCCATTAAGATGCGAGTATGAGAGTTACGACACGAGCCGCAGGCGAGTGTCGTAAAGAATACGAGCATCTTAATGGCCATTAAATGCGAGTAGCATACAATATTTTTTCTACGACCTTTCACAATAATAACATTCAACTTATATGAACTAAAATTTATTAAATTAAGAAACGAATACAAATCATATTATGATCTAAAATTAATTATTTGTTGTACGTAATTATATTTTGTATTGTACAATTATTAAAATTAAAGCGAGACGATGCTGACGTTGCTACAGCATCAGTTGATGTTGAAGGAGCAATATGTACTTCGTTGGTAATATTATTGCACTCAATAGAGTTCAATATTTGGTTACTTACATTAATTTTATTTTGTATTGACTCGTCAATATAATTTTCGGCAACTGCTGTGGACTTCCACCAGAGATAATTTGTCTATGACTTCCACCCACCGTGTCTTTTTAGTGAGGTTATGTCTGCACCCGAATCAACTAATATTGTCGCAGAACTGCGACGAAAACAATGTCCAGTGTATAAATTCGGATTCTGAAGATTTAAAAAAGTGGCTATTTGTTTTCCCATATTGCCAAATTTATTGATTCCCACATTTTGGACAGTGCATTTTCCATTTTGGTAATTTGTGAAAAAGTTTGGTGCAATACAATTTTTTGGGCGTAGATTCATATACTTCTTGCAAATTTGATAATACTTCCCTGTGATGGTAAATTTGCGTGTTGTTTTAGTTTTTGTATCTTTTATTGTTATTAAAAGAGTGGAGTCAAAATCGTGAACGTCATTAAGTTCCAACTTATATAACTCATGTCGTCGGCATGCTACCATAATTCCAAAAATGCATACAACCTTCAACAATAAATACTGTTTATCTGGGGCTTCTCTGATAAATTTTTTTATTTCATTTGAAGAAAATGTTTTGGCCTTTTTGGATGTATATCCTTCAGATTTTCTTTTTAATAAAGCATGTAATTTGGTATAATTTGCTTATATCCACTTTGTTTTTAATTGTCAACGTAGATTTCAAAATAGAATACTGGGTCCATAAAGTTGGAGATTTAAACTTTTTGGCCAATTCATCAAAATAAACAATTAAAACGTTTTCAGAAAAACTGGTAACCTTATTCGTATTTCGCCATTTCATAAACTGTACATACACTTTCTCGTATGCTTCTCTCGATTTTTGTGGCAACAAGTTGTTTGCTGTGCAGTTGGCACGTTCTGTTATTTCTGGTGGTGTTAAATTCTCTTCATCACTCTCAACTTCAATCATTTTTAAAGTTTTTCAAGTTAAAATTCAAGATTCTTTGACACTTTGCTTAAACTTGAACTGTCAAATGATCTATTTCTGCTGTTCATGACAGATGTGATATAACCAATAGCTATGTAATTTTAATATGACGTCACCACCTGATGCTTTTTTATTGGTTAAAAACTTGTATCTAAATGAAAATCTGTACTTTTAGAGATCCATTTAGATACAGTTGTTGAAATTTTAATTGACATTTTAAAATAGGGGAGTAGAAAAATTAATTTATAGGCACGTTTAAATTTATTAGATAATAGTAGGTAGTATTATTACTCGCCGATAGTCAAAAAGAGTGATATATTTTAGTTACTTCTCGCAGTTTTTCATTGCCTGAAAACTCAAATGAAATCAAACTTAGATAGATAAATTTATTGCCCGATTATAGTAGTTTAACTACTCGTCAACAGTCAGATAGATCCATATTTTACAGTTTAATGTGGCAGTTTTTTATTGCTTGAAAATACGGATGACATGATGAAACCTAGCTAGATCGATTTATCGTCCCCATAAAGATCGTTAGAACCGTTTTCGGTCGTTTAGACATATTAGATTTATATATTTCGCAAAGTCGGGTAAGTTACAACCACGGTTCTTTGTTTCAACAGTCCATCCCGAGATAATAGAGTCATCTCAGGTTACTTCTGAAAGTACTAACGATCGTATTATTTTCGAACTCTTCTACATAACATATGAAATTATATATACATTGTGTTTTATTAACAATTCAAAATCCCATATCTGAAGAGTAGATAAAAGCATTTTTTTCGAAAACAGTTTGAAATAGCAAAAAAAAATTGGTTATTGCTATAATTTTTTGTGGACAGTTTAAGAAATAGTTACATTGTTTTTTATTATACCAAAAAACATTAAGTGGCCAAATTTTCAGGCCGATGTAGACTGTTAGATGGGTTGAGCTGTGCTCTACCAGCATTTAAGGCATATTTTACCCATTATACCTCTCGAAAGTGACAGGATACTGTGACATAATTATTTCATCTTGCTGTAATCAGTTGATACTGCATTATGTGAGCAAGATGAAATAATTATGTCACAATATCCTGTTGGTAAATGTAAAAATCACAATTATTGTGATTTTTACATTTACCAATGCTAAGGTTTTGTCTGATCTGTCTTAATTTTTTTTGTGTTCTCGCCAGGATAAAGTAATGACTATCTGATAAGTCTGTACTCAGTTGTTACAAGCCAGCACTTGGAAAAAATCATTTTTGTTTCTTGTTTAAAAAGGTCAGTCTTGTCTATGGGTCAGTCACTACGGTCATTGCTAGTTTGATATTCAGTCGAGGATAGTCGTTGTCTGCAGCCTTCCTTGCCAAAGTATCTGCACTACGTTTTCCTTTAGAGTTGTCAAAGTAATTGTGTTCTTCGGGGCATACTAAATTAGCATTCTAGAACTAGCCTTGAGGTAATGTGTGGTCTATGCCAAGCTATACACATCCACAGCTTATTTTAGTTTTAAGCTAAGTGATTTGCTGGCTGATTAGTTAATATACTGAACGTTTTGTCTAACAAATATTGGTGCTAGAGGATCCATATTTGTTTAAAGAAATGGTATTGCGGTTCGGCTTCTATAGTTGGTTTAATACCAACAATAAAAACATGTCAACAAAGGTAGCTCTTTAACATACGTGTTAAAATCAGTGAGTTAAAGCAAGTGTTTCGTTAATCTGGTTGATGTAGGTATAACGATTAAAAGAAAGCATGCTGATCAGTTAGTTTAGTTTTCGGATCTTGTGATTACCGTAGGTCTTAGGATTTCAGTGTAGATGCACATATTGCACATAGATATTCTATGCTTTTAGCATCGAATCTCTTTAGGTTCAATGGAATGGTTCATTAGATATGTATGCTATTTTGCAATATTATCTATGTGCATTTGACATCTGCAACAAAGTTTAATTTAATATGGTGATGTGTAGATGTGTCGAATCCTTAGCCTTTTTTTTCGCGTGAAATGATCCATTTTCATCATGTTTAGATTGATAGATAGCAATTGCTCTTTAGATACATCATGTCACAGTAGTATTAAGAGCGATTTACATTCTACCGAGTAGTACGTTTTTATATATTCCTGTTGGTAGGATGGCCACTTCATCTGCATAATTTTCTTTGACCTCATTTTCTTTAAGGCAGTGCAAGAGGCCGTCTAGAACCAAGTTCCACGGATATAGTGATAAGACATCTCCCGGCGGACAGTCCCTTGCTACCTTGTCACGCATCATAACGTCATTAACAGTTGTTTAAATTGCACGCATTTAGAGAAGGTTGTAGGAACATTTATAGCAGAGAGCGATTGCTTTTTTTATTAAGGATGTCCTCGTAGGCATAGACCTAAATACAAATGTACCGAAAACATCTATTGGGGCAGAAGAGACAATTTATTAATTTGGGATTTAAAGGCCTGCAAGTTAGGACTAGTGGGGAAGACGTGGGAGGGTAGGGAGTTCCACAATTAGGAGACCATGGGGATAAAGGAACGATCAAATCGATCATCCGTTCTCGATGTCTGGCACTGAACAGTATAAGGGTGAATAGAGTTGGCACGTCGCATTGCTCTGGTTGGTCTGACAAGTGGAGGCACTATAGAGCGGAGGTCTTCTGAGCAAAATCCGTTTATGTATCGGTAAAACAAGGAGAGATCAGACACTGCTCTTCGGTGGGACAATGGGGCTAGGTTTTTGGCGATACTGGTGTCGTTTATTAGTCGAACTGCTCTTCTCTGTATGGCATCAAGAGCTCTGAGCCTTGATGGAGCTGCCGAACCCCATACAGGCCATACATGCGAGCAGTATTCAAGATTAGGTCGTATTTGGTCGTAAAAAGTAGCTAAGTTGGATGGAGAGAAATACTTCCGTGCTCTTAAAAGAAAGCCTAATTTCTTTGCTGCTGCAGTTATTATGGATGCAATATGTTCGTTCCATTTTCGCTTATTTTGAGAAATGCAGCTTTATCAAATCTTCCTTTGAATATCTATGAATATGCATTTGAAGCTTCCTAGTAACGACAAAAAAAGTAAATACAATTATGTCATTCATCCTATATTTCCTAATTTTTTATTACTAATAAAACACCTTGTATACCTAATTAACGATATTTAAGTTGCCTTTCAAAGTGTGCGTGTATGTTTTCTTTAATATAACATTTTGCGTAAAAAATGGCAATGGTTTTAAATCTTAATTATTCTACTAAGCAAAATACGTTCCTTATGATTTAAGTAGTTCCGATTTTTTGCTTTATTATTCTGTTTACTGAATCATCTGATACCTATTTGATCACCATGTGTTTTGTTTGCTTCTAATTAGAAATATATTGAGTGAAATGCCAGGTTCCGCATGCATTTTTTAATTAAAACTAAGTTCTTGTTTTGATATAAAAAATAGGTATGCTTATACCCAGGTTTACACATAGTGTCAGAGATGCGTAGTGTCTTTTGGAAACTCCTTTATCAAAAAATCCAATGTAGAAATATTAATGTATCCTTCTAGGTATTTTATATTTTTTTTACCATAACAACTATATAATTACGTAACGTCAACAATACAAACAAAAGTGGGGAGTTATCATAAAAGTATGCAATATAAGAACAGACTAAAATTATTTTAAGTTGTTAACAGTGTTTGGTGATTAACTGGTCAAGTTAGTTTTTGCAATAAAAATATAAAAATGCCTGTAACTGAGTCCGTAGGTCGGCGACAGAGTATTCCGATTTTATATACGAGAGGAACTCATTATGAAGTGGGATATGATGTTGTGAGTACTGAAAACTTTTTTGATAAATATCTGCAATCTTTTAAATATTCTTAAATTAATAAATTGATTGTCTTTAGAGAAAAAAAAATGAATCTGCAAGAAAACAGTTGGAACCTTAAATTTTTTTATTAAATAAACACATTTCGAAGTACCTATATACAAGCAACTAAAAAATAATCCCGAAATTAAATTGCAATTATGACAAAAGTTGATAGAGTAAAAATTTCTTCGAAAGAATATTTTTTGAATACAAATAATAGTTTTTGACATCGGAAAGAAACCTAATTTAGTTTATTTTAATTTACGTACACAACCTTTTACACCTTTTTTAATTATCCAGAATCCCAATCTAATTAAAACACAACTTATTATTATTATTAGGTACTTTTATTTTATCACAAAATAATTATATTGGTAATAGAAATCATAAAGAAAAATATTATTATTTTTTACGACAACATTAAGTTTTCTAACAATTAGAATTACACATTTTTGTAAATGAGTGTAGGTATATGTTAGGAATAAAGTCATCATCTACTGCTGATACATCCTTCAACTGATGTTACTACATATAGGTATAATTTTTATTTTATTTAATATTCAAATTTGTTAATTTCTATTGCCAAATTTTGATACCTACTTTGATATTTTTCTATTTGTTACATTATAGTAGTTTACGGAACAAGTCCCGAAAGTGGTCTTTTACTGGACGAGTGGGCAAATTGCAGGGCGAGCCCTGCAAGCCTGCGAGTCCAGTAAAAGCACTTTTGGGACGTATTACGTACAATATTTTTTTTAAATCGGGCATTGTTGTACCATAAAATATGTCAAGTTATTTTATAGTTTTAAATATATACAAAACTCGGTTACCATAGAAACCAATTGGCCGCTATCTTAGACTAACTATTTTATTGTTTTTTTCATTAAAGATAGGCCGGAAAGTAAATAAAAATGAGTCCGGTAAAAGCTTTTACCGGACTCATTTTTATTTTCAGGTCTTGTCCGACAAAATGAGATTTTCTGACCTAAAAATAAATCGGAAAGTATTAATTTCTGGCCGGTTTAAAAAAAAATATTATATGACAAAGAAATAGATATATCTATTACTAATCCATTTCCATGTATTTATCAGTTAAATAAAAATGGTTTCATCTGTATAATTTATTTCTATCCCAATATAACATAGAATTTTGACTTCTAAAAAGGTTCAGGAGAAGGCTTATTTATAATATGGTTTATTTATATTTTAATCCTAATTCAGATCAGCTTCCTGTAATGTGTTCAATGGTTTCTGAAGCTGTCTCACATCTTCTACATAAGTCAATTTGATTAACTGTTAAAATTATTTTTCATAATCATTATTATTATTTTGATACCGTTATTATTATTTCATTTTATACAATTTATAGATATTATACCAAAAAAAATCTATAATCCTTTTTATAGTTTATAAATGTTTCATAATTAAATCTCATAACTGTCTTTTTATTTCTTCAATTTCTCTGTTTGGCGCTACAGTATATTCACTGAAGGTTTTCACCTCGGAGTTTTTTCGTACTACACCGATTGATTTCAAAATTTGACAGGAATTGTAAAATAAATCAAATAACAAAACTTATATGGACCCCTTCTAGGGGGGAAGTTAAAATGTTTAAATTAACCCAGGAATGTAGTATGATTTTTTTTCTAAACCAATACTTTTCGAGTTATTTATGATTAAAAATGTATAAAAAAACGCGTTTTTTAGTGTTTTTTTGCTGATAACTCAAAAAACTTTGTGTTTTATGAAAAAATGTAGCTTATGAAAAAACAAAGAAAATCCTTTTTTTTATTAATATAAACCCATCACAAGCGGAGTTATGGCACTTTAAAGGTAGGTAGTTTTTTGGTTACCATAAATTTATTCGAAGATTTCAAAGCTTAATAATGGAAAAACGATATTTTTTTCAAATAAAACTTTTAAAGTATTAAAAAAGACTTTTAAAATGAGCTATAAAAAAAGTCTGTAGGACGTAAATTGATGGAGTTATGATTAAAATAAAATGAATCACTTTATTTAAAAAAAATGAGCAATAAAATTTAGGCCATTACGATTAAAATTAATATAAATCGTAACCTATAAATAGTTTACTTTATTTATATGCTTAAGAAGTTTGAATGGTTTAAAACCCATAGTTTTGGCAAAATCACTATTTAAATATATACAATTTTTTTGGAAATTTAAAACAAGCAATATTTTTGAGATACCTACCTATCTTTAAAAACAATGAAGTTACAAAAAAAAAATGTAGAAAACAAAAATATAGATTTTTTTACTGTCTTTTTTTTTGTATTTTTATAGCATAAATATTGATTGAAATGTGGTCGTTCAAAGCTTGCATCCTCATGCAAAAGGTAGCTTTTCTGAGCCTTTTAAGGTTAAAACTTTCTAAAACTAAAAATTCAACACGATTACAATTTACATGATCTTATAGAGCATGAAATTACTTACAAAATGTTTTTGGATGATTAAAATATCTCAAAAAGGAGCGCAGTTATCGCTAAAAAAAACGAAATGTAGTTTTTCATATAAAATCATTGAGCAAAGAAATTTTTCAAAATTTGGAGCATTCATCAAGTATTTTACCTATGGTGGAAACATTGTAAAAAATAATTATTATAAATTCTACTATTACTCTTATTAGATACCATTTCTTTCTAAAAATTACTATAAAAACATTTAAAGTTGCTAAAAAAAACTTTTTAATTTAGTTAGGGATAGTAATATTGCTAGATACTATAAATCGAGTTCCACGCAACAACACAAATATTTATAACATAATTAATAGATTTCAATACGTATAGAGCCTACAAAATGCTATAATCTATTGATTTTTAATTTTTCAATAAAAAGGGTAGTTTTCATCCCTTAAAAACAAAAAGCACTGGTTGTACTTATATATCTTTTGAAGTGGAGAGTACAGTGAGCATAATTCCAAATTTTCAGAACAATCGATGTAGTCCGAAAGAATTAGGAGGGATTACCTGTTTTTCGGCTTCAGTGGACAACTAAGATGAGTTTTTAAGCTTTTTATTATCTCTTCAATAATAATTTAATTTTCAAACCTTAAATAAATGCTCCTTTCAGGGTAGTATAACTATTTTTATGTTTTCCAGCATTGTCTATACTCTATACGATGCTACTTTACCTAACTATATGCATACTATACATATTGAAAATAAAAAATTATTACATATTTTAGTAAAAATATTTGGATGTTCTGCAGTTCTGCAGCACAGAAACGGAAACCAAACCCAATCTCTGCCAAACCCCGTATACAGATCTCCAATTATTAAAATTTAGCATAAATTATAACTAAGAACCTTAACAAAGTATCTTAATTATCTATTACTAGCTTTTACCCGCGGCTTTGCCCGCGTGGAATTGGGACATTCACAAAATGATTTAATGACTGTCTATTTTACATATAAAAATTTGATTTTAATTATTCTGTAGGTATATCCTTAGTAAAATAAGTCTGGCTTAACTACTTTTAATTTTTATTATTTTTTTTTTATTTAAAATGTTTGTCAGTCAATCACGCGCACGCTGCCGCCGACCCGGCCGGCCTATAGGTACCACCGCAAGCGCTACGTCCCGCAATTTTAAATCTGTAATATCTTCGAAAATATTGATTTAAATCTTGTGCTGTAAAGGACCATTTAGATCTGTATTAAATCAACAATGTATTTAAGCTATTTAATTGGATAAGGATTAATGCTGTATTGGTTAAAATAGCATCGAAAATTAGCCATTATTTGTCGTAAAAAGTAAACGACAAAAAAATGTTATTGTGTGATATCCATAAGAGATAGACATATACCATCGCAGAGTTTTCTGTAGACGTTTTCAATGTGTACAAATAGGTAATTATTTTGATAAATCTCGTAGGGTTCAGCCTGGGGTTGCAATGTAACCGGAAAAAAATTGATAATTAACGACATCACATTAGAAACCTGAAAAATAACAGGTATTTCTCCACTATTTAATGGATGTTGTTATACATATAAACCTTCCTCTTGAATCACTCTATCTATTAAAAAAAAAACCGCATCAAAATCTGTTGCGTAGTTTTAAAGATTTAAGCATACAAAGGTACATAGGGACAGAGAAAGTGACTTTGTTTTATACTATATGTAGTGATTTAAAACAATGTAAAATATTTTTTGTTTTTTTCTTTTGTTTTGAATCACAACTTTTAAGTTTTGCTTTTGAAACTACTTAATATACAATTTGTATGATGTTTACTTTAATAGTATATTACGTATCAAGAGTGGTAAATAGGATATTACGTACGAGTGGAAAAGTTACGCACGAAGCCGCGTAGCGGCGAGTGCGTAATTACACGAGTACGTAATACCTCTTACCACTCGAGTTACGTACTATGCTTTTTCTACGACTCAATATTTTAATTTTAATTCTAAATATTTGACATCTCTTAAAAAATATATGACGAAATTTGCCGTTTAAAATAACATTTATCAAAGTAGTGACAATAAGTAACATCCTAGATTAAATAATAATTTAAAATGTAATATATGTTGCCTATATCTGTTTTATTTATATTTAATTTTTAATAAAAACTATTATATATTTATGTTTTTAAATTGACTAAAAGTTTGTAAATAGACCAAATAAAGTAGTACGTACATAAAAAATTTATTGCAATTTGATTAAACAAAGAAATTTAAGTTTTCTTATCTAAACGCACATGTATGTTATGAGATCTCATTACGTGCATGTTATTGTTAAATGTCACTTACACGGAAAGTCTACAGTGCGATTTTTGACGTTTACAGTCATGGGCGTAGAAAAACATTTTTTTCTACGCCCATGACTGTAAACGTCAAAAATCGCACTGTAGACATTCTGTGTAAGTGACATTTAACAATAACATGCACGTAATGAGATCTCATAACATACATGTGCGTTTAGATAAGAAAACTTAAATTTCTTTGTTTAATGAAATTGCAATAAAATTTTTATGTACGTACTACTTTATTTGGTCTATTTACAAACTTTTAGTCAATTTAAAAACATAAATATATAATAGTTTTCATTAAAAAATAAAATAAAAATAAAACAGATATAGGCAACATACATTACATTTTAAATTATTATTTAATCTAGGATGTTACTTATTGTCACTACTTTGATAAATGTTATTTTAAACGGCAAATTTCGTCATATATTTTTTAAGAGATGTCAAATATTTAGAATTAAAATTAAAATATTGAGTCGTAGAAAAAGCATAGTACGTAACTCGAGTGGTAAGAGGTATTACGTACTCGTGAAATTACGCACTCGCCGCTACGCGGCTTCGTGCGTAACTTTTCCACTCGTACGTAATATCCTATTTACCACTCTTGATACGTAATATACTATTATATACAAGTTATCGGTGTAATCGTTTTCAATCCTGTGTATCATATAATAAGAATTTATAATACCTGATTTGTAGTAAACTAATATGTAATTATTATGCGTGCTCTTGCTATTCAAGGTGAAAGTATTGTACAATAACTATCTTAAGACATGTTACCATTAGTTTAAGCTGTTACATTGCCAATGTCAGTGTTATCGTATGTCATGTTTGAATAATTTTGTGGATTTTCGATGAGGTTTCTTCCGAGAATTAAGAAGGTTTCATAGTAGGGTTAAGAAGGCCCCATAGTAAAATTAGAAAATGCTCTTTGTTGCTGAAAGAATGCTTGTGTCAAAGTTAGACTTCATGATTTTTTTCAAAATTATTTACAGTTTTGGTAATTTTACAGAGCATATTTTTGTAGCGGAAAGTGATAATAATAATAATTTTCTATCTCCGAAAGTGTGCGGTAAAAAATAAAAAATCATGGAGTTCTATTTTGTTATAAAAATGTGTGTAAAATTCACAGACCTTCATATTTGCATTTGTAAGGATTTAATTCTTGTTATAGTAGGTTATAGTAGGTTTATCTTGTTTGCTCTTAATGTTAAGCTGCTTAGTTAGGTAATCCAATACAACTAAAAAATATAATTTTGTCTTTTTAGATTACCGATTAGACATTAATTAATCTATTCCGTTATAAAGTAGTTAATACGTATCAGTAGATTTTGTCATAGTTACTGGACAATATTATAACTTAATTGATTTTGGGCTTTTTGTAAAAATTTTTTCGAATATCCCGTCAGCTTCAAAGGTTCTTGCAAGATCTAGTTCTGTAAGGTAATTTCTTTTAATGTTTTGAGTTACACAATGATCAAAAATGACCTCTTACATCTTTTGATTACTTTCTTTACCTACAGCCTATATAAAATATACCTACTTGTTTATATCTAGGTAAATAGAGTCATTGGTAGGTAATCCGAAATAAAAAATCATACAGAGGTAAAAAAGTAATAAACTAAAAGGTTATAAAGTATAAAGAGTTTATGGGACAAAATGTTAATAAGATATTCTTACTAGTCTCCTTTGCATCTAAATTTAAAAAAAAATCAGTATGTATATCTACCCACTGTTAAAAATTATGAATAACATGACCTTAGGTCTAATGGTATTTTTGTAGTTAACCCATTTATTTACACTTAAAAAACAAGGAAACTCGTTTTGAAGGTAAAATGCATTCTAGTTTCAATTAGTTATCACATCTAATATTTTTCAATTTTCCCTGATCAACAAGTTATTAATTAAGACTGATAATTACACCACTAGGAAGGTACCTATAGGTAATAACATATTTTTAAAATAGTTTTCCGCATATGCAATATCAAGAAGGTCGTTACATAACGCTTTTGAAAACTTGTCAGTTGATTTCTAAATCTAATAAATTTTAATATTAATTGCTGTTAACGGTATATTTTATCAGAGTGGTTATTGTGAATATCTAAAATCTAAATGTTGATGTTTAGTCATAGGTTAAACTAGTCAATATTTATAACTTATTTGCTGAATGAGTTCCCTTTTTATATTAACTGATTGAAGAAGGTTTCGTGTTACTTCTATCAACCAGAAGAACTCGATAGATAACCATACCCTTATAATGATGATGATAAAAAATACTTCAAAATTTTCAATTCCAGCCTAAATGATATATTGTAGTAATTATATTAAGAAATTTGAGGGTGATATACAGATCAACAGAAAATTAATTTTTTATTGATATTGCTTCCTTCTTTATATATTTTCCAACTGTCAATTGTATCAACATATTATGCTCAGTTAGTTAGCTGGCTATTGAGGCTTTAAAGACCTCTAAAGTGGACTTCAGACTAGTGCACGAATTTCGAATAGAAGTTGGTGTCCTAGCGGAACATACCAGTGTCTAACTAGTTTCGGTGCCAGGGCATAGAAGAATGCAAGACAACGAGCAGGCTTATAAACTTGCAAGAAAATGATCAGCCACTATATTCTACCTTCCAAGGCAGGTTATAGGGGTACCAAAATGTACGATCAAGATCAGAATGAAAGCCTGAATCCGTAGACAACACAACTAGCACTAGGAACACATCTCTGACCAATTACACAGCAGAATGTGTATTGAATAGATGTGTGCCAGAAGAGTTGAAACACTGTGAAAAACTAACAAGAATCAGCTACGACTTATTACTGGCCCTGCATGAGTTAAAGGACACCTGCAAAGCATGACTTTATAATGGAGACCAAAGCTGCAGACTATGCGGCCGGGACACTGAAACAATTAAACATATACTGTTCTATTGCGAGGCACTGTTTAGCAGGACACAGTCAATTTTTTGAGCCTCCACAAACTTTGAAACCTATCCATTAGACTTGTACGAGCTGGTACCAAGATCAAGGAGAGGGTGCCATTTATTAAAAAACTAAATTGTAAAAAACGCTGAATTTAGAACAATTGTACTTTATAAATGTACGAACGATTAAAACTCAAAAAATTGAAAATCATATATCCTGGTCAAAAGATATAACGTTTTAGATTCGCCATAAAACCCAGTGTTACTTTGTTATTATATACAAGCCTAAGTACGTGATAAAAAAATCTGAAACAATTAAGTCCCTTTTATTGTAGCAAAGTATAATAATTTCAATATTTAAAAAATTCGTACATTTTCTGTGAACGTCATTAATATGTGCTGCATTTAATCCGAATAATAAAATTATGTAAATAAATAATCATAGTAAAACCAGTTTTTTTTCAATGCAAAAGTATAAAACCTAATTTTGCACGATTATGGTAGAAGGCGTTGCAGAAAATTACATACTAGACCATTTTTGACCTTCAAGATACTGATCAGTTTAAATTTGTTTATTAATTTTTTTTTTATTTACTTTTTTAATAATGATGTAATGATCACCCTGTAAATTGGTAATTATGGTAATTAGGTAAGATCATGAGAACTTGAATTAACGTCTATAACAGGAACTTCTAATTTTTCTAGTTAAAAAATGTCATTGAAAAAATGAACAGATACGTGGTTCACCAGGATTATTGGTATCCTTAAATAGTTTTTTTTTAACTATTATTTTTATAAGTCGTTTATAAAACCTATTTATAAATCAGATATAAAGAAAATATTTTAAAAATATGTTTTTTTAAATTAGATCTCTTTTCCATGAAATAATAAAATAATTCATTTATTTTTGACTGATTATTTTTATGGCATTCCTCCTGCACAAATGTAATGTATACGTATCCTTTTCTCACATCATGCCACACTTCTTTCTCTCTCTTCTCCACAACAGTGCAACCGTTAATGATACAATCGTATCTTGCGCAATGCTGTCAATCTCCAGGTACATAACCTAGATTTGTGCAATTTTGGATTTGACCATGACCATCACCACCATTCATCATCACCAGATATGCAATAAGATCTAAGGTCATCATGACCTGTAGAGGTCGTATGAAGTTCCATTTAAAAAAATTCACCTGACCATCGCCTGACCATGATGGTCATGGTCATGGTCAAATCCTGAATTACCATTTGATAGCCAGGGAAAAATCATAAATTTTATATCTTGCAAGTTTTTTTCTGTGACCCATGGTTTATGAGTTACAACGAGGTTTCTATTTTTTTCCTCACCCTACTGTATAAGGAATGTTGTATTTAATAGATATTCCGTGTACATGTAATTGCAAGATTTAAGTGTTAATTGAAAAAATATACCTGAACCAAAGATTAAATTTTTTGTTAAATGATAATAATTATTTAACTTCAATCATTTTTTCCAGGGAAGGACATTTTCTGGATTAATCCACAGTTTTCTAAATGGAAACAAAACGATGGATGAGGAATTTATACCTGCTTACAATTCTCCTCAAGGAAAAAAAGCTTATGAAAGTACATTAAATTCTGTAAAACAAAATTTTCCTCAATACGTCAGGGAGCTTGAGGGAATAGCTGATGGAGCGAATGTTCCATTTTATAAGGTAAGGATCAAATAAATCCCAATCTTTCATTTGAAATTTATATTAACCTAAAAATGTTATTTTCAAAATATCTGGAATCTGTTACATCTATTTTTATTCTTTTGTTTCAACAGAAATAGCCCATTTTTCTTTCTGGCTCCATTCTTATCTATGAATTACCCCTATACTTTGATATATCTCTTTGGCTGGTTTTTCCGCTTGCATTTTTCTATTTGTTGATTGTTACTAGAGCTATTTATTTCTTTACATATTGTTTATCTACATTAAAATGTCTTGTCCGTTCTAATTTTATTATTATGCATCATTCATCTATTTTATTTTTTCATAGTTTATTCTCTTTCCTATGAAAATAAAATCATTTTATATAAGTAGGTAACCTGAAATTTTTGATTGTGATAAAGATACACACATAACAAACAGAACCTACATATTCTTATGGGATAAGCTCACAAAGGGATTTAAGGAACATTCTTTCCTTCATTCATCTCACAATAATAGATTGTTATTTGCACCAGTATCCCACCAAGTATTTTAATGGATTTTCTTTAACAAATATTACCATTAAGTGTAAGTATATTTTTTGGTGTTTTGGGGTCGTTGGACGCAGATATCAAGTAATCAATAAGATATATTGGGATAATATGAAAAAATTTCCCATTTTTTTCTCAATATCGATACGAAAAATAAAATGTTCATAAAAATTCGAAAAAGGCCTTTAAATTCAACTAGTGAATAATAGTCTCTAATCGGCAAAATTTTGCTTTAATCTATATTTAACTTGCAAAAAGGATTACATTTAAGAGTAAAAATTTTGGATCTTTTTTTTTTGTTTTTTTGCAAAAAATGTTTTTCATAAAAAAAAGTTTAACATAATTTTTTTTTCATATCACATGCATTGAAACAGCTTGTTTTGATCCCTGTTTTGTCAGTCGAAACAAGACAATTTCAGACCAATGCAACTGTCAGTCAGAAACTGACAGTTTTTTCTGCCCTAGGGGAGAAACAACGTTATTTCTGCCCGGCACATTCATTTATTTATTATTTATCTCTTTATTTCAAGTCTGTCAGAATCGCATTTGTAATAAACAAAAGCGAATAAAATCATAATCGTCTGACAGCTGTCGTCAAATCGTTGTCAAGATATTACTACACTATTTCTCTGAAATAGTCTTACTTCAACTGGCTACAGAGATAAAAACTCGCTGTTTCAATGCATGTTATATGAAAAATATAGTGTGTGGCACGGGATGAAACAAAGACGATTCCTGACCGGGCGAAGACAGCCCTCGCTTCGCTCGGGCATTCAACTCTCGTCCTAGTCAGAAATCGTCTTGTTTCACCCCTTGCCACACAATATACTATTAAAAAATAATAATAATAATAATCTTTAAAATTTTCGCTTTTCGTTTAGATCAACTGGAATAATTGTCTAAATT
The DNA here is from genome assembly GCA_964028335.1 of Altica lythri. Taxonomy (NCBI): domain Eukaryota; kingdom Metazoa; phylum Arthropoda; class Insecta; order Coleoptera; family Chrysomelidae; genus Altica; species Altica lythri. Next base: position 31,782,206 of record OZ034804.1, on the reverse strand, counting down.
AACCCTTTTTTGGTATTAAAAGTCCATTTACCGACTATTGTTTTTTTGAGTTTTATATGTTTCTAAGTTTCATCAAACGCAATAATCTGAAAACATTAAATAGAAACAACAACAAAAGTTTTCACTAGGTAGTCAAAATAAGTAACATCCTTTGAAATGAAAAACATGTTCCAGAAAATTCTTTTATTTATTCGATATAGTCTCTTTAAAGTTCAATACAACAATTTCAGCGATTTCCAAATGAAATGATCCTGGAAACTCTGTATAATACTAATACGTGTTTGTTTAGTCAATTATTTTTTCGTGCAAAGTTAAAATTTTATTTACTCGTCACATTTTGAAGGGGGGCAAATCAGAAGAGTACGCCGGATGAGGAAGTAATTATAATGCTCTTGTGAGCATTGTCTTGGAGAAAAACACATTTTTCTTTATCATATGAGGCAGTTTAACATTGAGTTCCTACTTCAATTACTCCAATAATGGACAATAATATTGGCTATTGGTTTTAACTTTTTCAATGTAGTCAATTAAAAGGATCCTTTGTGACCCCAAAATGAAGTGGTCGTCACTTTTCCGAGCCACTGAGCCATTCTTCATTGCTTCAGAGCATTTTTGCCGGCTTTAGTCCACTGCCGTGCGTTCATTATATTCTGTGTAGAACGGGGATCAAGGTTTCATCGACGGTTACCAGTTAACACCAAAAGTTTGACGGATTCTGTCCAAAGGACAACACTTCTGAGAAGTGGTCCCACGATCCCACAATGGTTATCAAACGCGGCACACATCAACAATATAATTTTTTCATATTAAAAACTTCGTTTTAAATATGACTATAATACCTGGATTAACATTCACATGGCATTGATGTCATTTGACGTATTGCAATACGCGGTAGGAATGAAGTGTAGTTGCAAGGTTTAACTTAGAAAGACTTACCGCGTATTGGTTCTACTTGCATATACGTCAAATGACGTCAATGCCATGTGAATGTTAATCCAGGTATAGTGCACATTTTCTGAATGACCTCCGCCTATTCACGCATCTTTATTTTACGAACTGGTAAAACCATTTTATCGGTTCTGTTTACATTTTCCGGTGGAACTGCATCGGGACACTCTTGAGGTATGAAACTTGGTGTTATCCTGCAAGAATATAACTTTCTTCAGATTAATCAAAGAAAGCTGGGTAAGTGCTGTTTTTACTCGTTAAAGCTGCTCACAATACAAGTAAGCAGTGATAGTGATGGTTTGGCCCTTTCCAAAAACTCATAATGAACAACTGCAATTGCTATCCACCAAACAAACAAAATCTTGTTTGGGTGCGAGAAGGCCATGGGTCTGGATTTTACCGAATCAGTAGGCGACAACCAATGATACGACCGCTTAGAATTTGGAAACCAGATCCATTTTTCGTAGCAAATGGTTCATTATCGATGCGTGAAATGTTTGCTAAACAAATGGTTAGACGACTTAATTTTTATAATTTGTCAATTCATGCGGAACCCATTTGCTTAACTTTCATGTCTTCCCTAACTGATAAATAGTTTCAGGACTCACACTTAACATTTCTGCAAGTTCTTGGCACGTTTTCCTGGAACTGGCGTCCACTACCTGTCGAAGACCCTCGTTGTTCATGATTTTTGGTCTCCCTGAGCGCATTTCATTGGTAAAAATGAGATTTCCCGAAGATCGTCGCGATTTTTTTAATTATTAAAACTAGAAATGTACAAAATTTATGTGTGCGAAAAAAGAAGGAACTTATTTGGTTCATTTTACACTAAAATTCTAATGTAACTTTAATTGAAAATAACCTTGATTTTAGTCCCATTTGCTCTTTGAGACATGTTCTTCATTTTTCACTAAATTTTAGCTGCAATATCGATTCCATTAGGTCTACCAGCTGGTATATCACTTATAAAACAATCGAGAAAAATGTTTACTGCAATATATCCTAAAAGTTTTTTTTACAGTATTTATCCTACTTTTTTTTCTTTTTCTTTATTTATCTTAAAGGTTATGCTAGCTAAATATGCAAACTGGCATTATCCTGTATAGATTTTTAAAACAATTTTTTTTTGTTTAATAAATAATAAGCTAATAAATTTTACTGTATTTTTAAGGACTATGCTAGCTTACTACTTTAATTAAATTTTCAAAACACAGAAATTGGTAATAACTTTAGAGGAGACTTCATATTTGAATCAAAGAGACTTATTATGCATATATCTATTTAATTAAATCAAATAATTTTGGTCCTCTATTTAATGTAATTAATTTTTTATTAATAGATATTAGTAATAAAAAATAAATATTTTTTAGTTATTTTTGCTCCATATGGATGATATAATGTTGTCGACTGTTAACTCGGAATCAAATAATGCTCATCCACTGGGTTGTTCATCTATATGTGTAAATCAGACAAATCAGGTAAAAGATAATATATAAGCTAATATTTAATTTGAAGAGTATTCTGTATTAACGGATTATCTACCTTGTTAAGGTTTCTTAATTAATTTAACAATGGGATATCAGAATTAGATTGTCTACAATGTAAAACAACTGACTATTAAAAAACACATTATAATTATATTTAAGTGTTAGGAAGTTATGATGTCAATTTTACATGTTAATTAATTAAAAAAAATGTTACCAAGTCCCAGCTTATTAGAATATTTGGCATTGACACTCAGAGATAATATATAATTTTATTTTATTATTTATTATATTATTTATTATATTGTCCCTGTTGACACTTCAAAGTTCATTATTTATATATGCATCACAAAACATAAAAAATACTGATAAATCAAACAAAAACTACCAATATTTTTTTTTTCGTTAAATTCTATCAATTATAAAAGCATTTAAAAACATCGATTATTATTATGTATGGAATTAGTCCTATAAACTTGAATATCCAAAAATTTTCATTTAAAATATCATAAAAATTAATCATTTTCGTGTTTTTAATGTATTATATATATTAAGGAAATCCTCGGACACACTGAAGATGCGCTTTCAGAAACTTTAAACCATATATACTTTGTTGCTGCCCATATTATTCCTGAAAAACCTGAAGGAAAATGGAAAGTAAAGGAAGAGAAATTTGTTTCGTTATGCTATGCTGGTCATTTACCAGGTTACACAATGAGTTACAATCACAATGGATTTATATTCACTATAAACACTTTAAGTGTCAAACATACAGTACCAGGAAAATCACGTATGTATGTATGTATGTATGAATGTATGAACAAAATTAGGGGTAACAGATACACCTGCCACCTATAAGATCTATTGTGTCCCCCTTTTCCTGCTATCATTCTAATATTTCCTCAAACATATTGCAGCTCTTCTGGTCCTATCTTTCTTAGAAAGTTTGGGATATCGTTGGGCTTCAAGTTAGCTAGGTCTTTCTCTTCGATTTCGTATGACCCTAGGTATCTGACCCTAGAATAACGTAATTCAATGCCTTCCGGGAGTATGTGTATTGAGGTTTCATCTGTCATAATAGGACTCGTCAATATATCATTGATGTCAGTACTGTCAGATGCATCGCGAATAAATCCCATAATGTGTTAAACACAGACTATACTCGAGGCCCAATTGATTGGCAGTGACGTCATTGTAACGTTAAAGGAGACAAAGATAGTAAGTCTTTCTAAGTTAAACATGGCAACTAGCATTCATTCGAACCTCTTATTGGTTCCACAAGTATTTACGTCACAATGACGTCACTGCCAGACAATTGGGCACCGTAGTATAATTTAGATTCATTCGATACTGAACCGTTGTATCGTTTAGAACTACCCCTCTTAAATAATGGTATATGTATCATCCTCTAACTCGCGAATCTGAACTTTGCTTTATCTACCAATCCTCTTAATCAGCTGCGCCCGGTTAATATTCCCGTTATAAAACGGAGGTTCTTCTTACTAAAGTTTAGAGAGCTGAAAGATCTCTTCTGGCGATAATTTCCCAGGAGCGTCTTCGATTGTACTTGGCTTTTTCTCCTTCTTTCTTTTTTAGCTTTTCCAAGAGTGTACTACTGGTGATTCCACAAGATGGTTCTGGTCCCATGTATGGGGTTTCAACTCCTTATTTTGCCAGCTTATCTATTGTTTCGTTTCCTTCTATTCCTATGTGTCCTGGAACCGATAAAAGGGTAACACTGTTATTTTGTCCTAGTTCATTCTCATACCATCTTTGTATCTAAGTTTAGAGCTTTGATGGCTGCTTGACGATCTGATATGATTACAATCTTTTGTCTACGATAGTTTCTTCCGCTTGAAAAATGCTTGGGCATGTAGGATTTCTGAGTACTTGGCTCTGTCTAAAAACCCTCTCCTGTTCATTTATCTGTCTTGGAGCCATCCTTATACCATTGATATTTTGGCTTAGCCCCAATATGAAGTATTTGTCCGATTCAGATTTACTACCCAGTTTCGTGGTGAATTTGTGGCGCATTTCCCAAGTATATTTCTATGTATTGTTTTCTTCCTTACATTTTCTACTTAAATGTGTTGTGGTGTGAGATTTAGGATTACTTCCATTGCAGTAGATAGGCATGTTCCCATTGCTCCAGTAATGCATGCACAGGCTAGTCTGTGAATCTTCGAGAGGTTTGTCTTCGTAGTAGTCAGATTAGCTCTCATGCCCTATACGTGATGATTGTTCATATTATTGCCGTCCTGCAATGTTTCTGCACACCATAAGGGCTTTTGTAGCTATTATTTCGTTTTCGTGTTTGTTCCAAAGTAACCTGTTATCTAGGGTTAGCCCTAGATATTTAACCTCTGTTTTCCACTCAACGATATTTTCACCGACTTTGAAGGATTCTGGCCCTCCTCCACACTTCTGGTATATATCCCAGTTCAAAACTGCTCCGACTGAATCGGATCAAGTGAGGAATAATTGTCTCCTGCACTTGTTCTAGTAGGGCAGGAAATATTCCGTCAGTTCCAGAGGTTTTGAATGGCTGAAACGTGTTCATAGCCCACTTCATATATATTTTGCGATTGCAGTCTTCCCTGGTTGGTCTTTTAGTTTTATAACTCGTATTTTCTGAAAGTGAAGCATGGCTTATTCTTTTTCGCTTTCTGTGAAGCGTCCATCTGGGTTTTGCAGTGCCATTACTGTATCTACTCTTCATTTTGCCAGGACTTTGCAGCAGAAGGTGTAGAGTCTATTTCTCCGCAGAATTTCCTGATGCTATTTCTGTTAGCTTTTCTGGTCTCTTTATTCTAGGTTGTGAGTTTCTCGGTGTAGCTCTGCCAATCTCCGTTACGCCTTGGCTCTATTGAGGAACTTCCGTGTTTCGGCTCTTAGATTTGACAGATAACTGATTCACCATATTGCGTCGTTTAACTTTCTGGTCCTCTGAAAAGGACATCGAGTATTGCCTCGTTTAATTCTACAAGATTATTCTCTAATACCAGGTGGTTTTTGTCTTTTTCTGTGGCTCGAAGTCCTGTTTCTGTTTAGGTTAGTGTTATAATTTTCCCAGTTGGTTTTTCTGGGGTTTCTCCTGAGTATGGGCTCAGGAGGATTGCACTCTAATCTGCACATGATAAGTCTGTGATCAGAAAGTAACGGTTTATTCGAAACTCTCCAATCTTTTACATGATCTTTTAGATTAATTGGCTTAGTGTTATGTCTAGCACTACTTTTCTTAAACTTGTTACAATACAAAGGTAGGGGTGTGTAGAATAAGATTCTTATTGAGAATAAATTTTAAGATTTGCTCACCTTTTTGTTGATGTATGTGCTTCCCCATACTGTATTGTGAGTATGGGCGTCACATCCTATGAGTAACGGTTGCTTCTTGTTATGACAGTATTCTACTAGATTTTGCAATTCTGGAGGCGGTACATTCCCGTCTCCTGCAAAGTGGCATGAAGCTAGCATGACTTCTTGACGTCCTATCTTAACTCGAGCTCAGCTTGAATCGAAATAAGGTCTTTCGACATGAATTCTAAAACGCAACAATACTTTACTTTGTATATCAACTTTATTTTCCTACTGGCAATTCCTCTCTCCTGACCTTCACGAACTCATGGTTCCTGAATTGGTGCAATTCCCATTTGGTTTCTAATAAACTTTCTTGAAATATCCGCTGCTACTCACTTAGCATGATGAGCGTTTAGCTAAGCAATATTTATTCCCATTTTTTATCTACCTCCTACCGTTCTTCTCCAGAAGAGGTGCGGAACCCTTCCTCACTTCCAATAACGGTGTCGTTTTCGCATCCCACTTCCTCTGGATATTATGTTCCATAAATAAACTTTCTAAATAGATTTGCTTATTTGTGTAATTTTAACTTTAATTTAGACAACTAAATTAAACTCGAATGAAAATAAGATTAATTATCACAAATATCATTTTAAATAATTAGTGTAATATATCATTTTCAGCAAGAATGTTTATAACCAGGGCTTTACTTGGTGCAGAAAATTTCGTTCAGGCTCAAGAAATTTTAAGAGATCGTGGTTGTGGAGCTGGCAATGGTTGTTCAGTAAATATGACATTTTTATCTCAAGAAGGTGATAGACTGTTTCATAATGCAGAAATGGCGCCATCTGATAAAGCAGAATCTCAATTAAATATTTTTACTGCTAGTCCAGGAGAAAACATCATTCATACTAATAAGTACGTATCATTAAAGTATTTCTAGAAATAAAAGTACTCGCAGTTTACTGTTTGCTGGATAATTTTGATTATACTGATGCAATAAATTTCAGAATTTACTCGAGTTACTCAGAGTTTACTCGAGTCGAACTATCATACAAATGAAAAAATAAGCCTGCAGTACAGATAGTTAATTATCAGAAATATCGAATTTTGAGATTTTCATTTGGGAAATTTTTTATATAATTCTGTAATATTGTTTTTTTCAAAGTTACATACATACATATTTTGTTATTTCTATTCCATATTTAATGTTTAAATGAACGATGCAGTGTGGTGTTGAAACACTTCTCAATTTCCAAAAACAACGGAAGATACCTACCAAAAATTCCAAGTCAAAGTGTTGCAAACAATAATCATCAATTAGTAAACACCCTGTATAAGTCAACTAAATAAAATCTTTTTTTTTTAGATATTTACGGATAAATATAGACGAGACAAATGAAGAAATGTCGAAAAGTAGTGTAGGTCGAATGGCAACATTTAAAAACAATTATCCACCTCCAAAAAGTAAAAAAGATGTAATAAAAATGTTAAGTGACCATTCCAATGTCGATTACCCTGTATTTCGTGATATTCCTGATGATTATGTTAAAACAGTCGCAGTTGGTAAGGAAAATAATATTGTTTTTAATAATTAAAGAATAGTTTATTGTGTATCTAGTAGGAAAAGCGATACATTCCCGGACGACAATGTAAATTGGAGTCCGGGAATGTGCTATTACTACGAGATACACATACTATTTTTATTCTGAAATCGCATTAAATATAATCGTAAACTAAGAAAGTTTTATGAATGGATAACTGTTTGTCCATTTCATCGTTTTTGGCCGATTTGATATTAGAAATCACTGCAATAAAGATTAAACTGTCATCCAAGTTACCAATGGCGGAGAGAATTATTTTTCTAAATTAGGTCGTAAGTTTCTGAAACTATCAGTGTGGTTTGACATCTACAAAAATATGACATAATAATTATTAAATTCAACCCTTCAACAACGAGCCGTACATGACTGTTACTAGGAATGTGAATTAAGTAAAGACTTCCGTATTTAATACTTTTTATCTACCGGTGAAACAAGATGCAGTTACGTAAGTGTGGTATTAAAAAACAAACGTCCTCATTTAAATTTCTAACTTGCCTGTATCTGAGAGAGATGTAACTCTAAATTTACTTCGAGTATGATTTCTGTCATCGACCAAAATCGGTGAAATGGATCATCTTATTTTCTATGAAACCGTTTCGTTGACATTGTTTGTTTCTCATTGTTGATTAGTGTCACAAAACTGTCAGTTCGGTTAGTTACATAATATTGCTTAAAATATTTTAAATTATATTTAAAATGGACAGTGACGATGATGTTCAGAGGTTCAAAACGCCTCCAGAGTTACTAATGTGGTTTTAAATTTATTACCAAATAAAATCAAGGCGCAAAATATGAATTTGCTGATATACGTTTTATGGATCATTCCCGTACACAGGTACGGAATAGTATATTCTGTAACACGGTTAGAATGAAAATTCGATACGAGTGGAGAATTCCGAACGCGAGCGAGAGGAACCACGAGTTATCGAATTTTCAGTCTAACCGTGTAACAGACTGTATTTTCTCCACGACCATGTAATAATTCTGTTAAATAAATATAAAGTTTCCATATAGTTTTCAAGTATAAAGATCTCTGTTCAATAGTTCTAGAATGAAATATTTATATACCTACCTCCTATAATAATTAGATTTGATAAAAGCATCGCCAAATCCAGTTACCGCAGTAACCAAATATGGGTGATCAAGAAATTTACATACATTGGAAAGTATTCAAAATTTTTGATAAACCCACTAGAAATATATTGCAGAAACAGAAGATATATATTCATTCGCTGTTCCCACTTACATGGAATTTAACAAGTTCTACTCGTTTTCTGGTCAAAGGAAAGAATAAAGCGATTTACAGATTATAATCTTTCATCTACACTATACGATATAATTCAGTAACCAATGTAAGATATAAAATAATACTTTCTGTGTCTATAATAGTATGTTCTGTCTTATTTAAATATTATCAAAAATTGCAATGTGTTTCCCTGTGTTTATCACTCTAATATAGCCAACAGATGGCTCTGACGTTTCTTTCGAAAAGGCTATACATTTTTTTAATTGATCAGAATAACATGTAAGTAAATAATTAAATTTTTGTAAAAAACTTTTTGGCAACTAATAAATGTGTACGAATGTATATGATAGGTACAGAGATAATAGAATTTGTCTATGGATAGGTAGGTACATCCATAGCACATATAGGCTTATATCATTTATCTATTATTCCTGTTCAAAATAGGTTCTTCGTATCCATGCAAAAAATGATTTAACATATTAATCTCCGAGACGTGTACAAGATTAACTTCCAAATTTAAGGAATTCATGAAAAAAGTTCAAACGGTCCTAATTTAAGTTGTAAGTCTTTCTCGACTAAATGTCTCTCTCTTACACTGTTTCACGATACCTATACCACAGTCTGTATACAAAACTCTGTAACGTTACTAAGCGAAAATAAGCGCTTATTGGATAGCACTCCTTCAAGTATTCCGACTACATTTATTCTTCGGTTAAACATCTTCTAGACAATCTAGTCGATTCACTGCCTTGAATTTCATACAAACATATTTATCGAAATAATTTTAGAATAATCACTAAGCACTGCTTTTTGTATACAATTTGAGTAACGTAATTTTAATACATTTATATTTGTTTATTTTAGGTATATTTGATTGTAAAGCCAAGACATGGAGTCTCTATTCTGATAATCCTCAAGAAAATGAACCGCTAGTTGTGCTGCCATTGGTACTGAAAGAAAATGAACTGTGACTATCGACTAAATTATACGAGCAACAAATTATTAACTTAATAATATTGTTAATATGTAAACTGATTCATAATGTTAATTTTGTTAATTCTTCAAGAAAAGAATTTCGTAACAGTCTAAAAAGTTGTTAAAACTACATTTGTGTTAGTGACAAAAAAAACAATAATCATTATTTTTTATTAAATAAAAACAACCTATCAACCAACCTTAACTAACATAAAAATATAAGATATTTATTTATAATACAATAGATATATTTCAATTTTATGGAATTGCTGATAAAATATTAGTGATCACATTAAATTATCTAATTTAAACAAGTATGTATTTACATTCCACAAGCGCCACCAGGACATCCACCGATAGTAGGAGGATTGATGTCACTAATTGTCCTAAATCTTCCTCCTCCACCACCGCCTCCAGGTCTAAAATATAATCTTTGTTATAAAACAATTACAAATACATAGTTTGAAATAATAAAATGAATTTAACTTCAATACTAAAAAGAATATCTAGTACAATCTGCCCAATTTCACTTTAGCTCTGACGTTGAGATGCGCACTGGTTTATGATGAACCAAGGTGGGGAGACGCTCAGATTGTCGGTCTCGAGACAATGTCTTCTGGCTTTGTTGCGATGCTCTCTCTTCTTCATTTGCGCATATCACAGCTAAAGTGAAATTGGGCAGATTCTAGGTATTATATAATAAGAACAAAATAGAATTTTAAAATATTCCTTGACCGGGACCTTCTGCTTTCTACACAGACACTCTTCCAACTAAACCACCCAGGCAATTAGTAACTCAGGAGAACTGAAAAATGATATTGTACCAACTAGTGCAAACAATTCTTGTTTAATTTAAAAGTCGACGCGGTGATGTCCCGTTTATATAGGATTACTAATAATAAACAGAAAAAATTGCAAAAGTAAAATGTCAAAAGAAGACAACATCATTGTCTAGTGTCGGCAAACAACATTATTCAAAACAATATCCGGTATAACACTGATTTCTGCTCCATGAGTTCCTTAAAACGTATAATTTTAACATATTGTTAGAAAAGATATGTTAATTTAATAAATAGCAGATGTTCAAACTTTAAGTCGGAACATTACCTTGGCGGTTCAGTCGGTAGAGAGTTTGTTTTAAAAAGATTCCCGGCTAAAACACAAGCTAACAGATGTTTTCTAAAAAAATTATAGAACACGGTTCTTACACACGTAAAACATAACAAGCGGGATTATTTCCTATACCTGGATTTGCATTCACTTGGCATTGACGTCATTTGACGTATATGCAAGTAGAACCAATACGCGGTAGGAATGAAGCGTAGTTGCCAGGTTTAACTTAGAAAGACTTACCGCGTATTGGTCTACTTGCATATACGTCAAATGACGTCAATGCCAAGTGAATGCAAATCCAGGTATAACTCAACTTACCTTCCACTTCCCCAAGATCCACCACTACCACCACCTCCTCCTCCTCCTCTTCTTCCAGTAGTACTACCACCCCCATTTGAACTGCCTGAACCTGCTGTATTCATATCAATAGGGATCAAGGTTAGAAAACTAAAAAAAGATATAATAATTCAATTTCAAATTTGTTCATTTTTACAATGTGGAATATAAAATATGAATGACCAAAATTAGTGAAATGCAACACAATAATTATGTAAATTTATTTATTGACCATAAAACCTCTTCCACACGATACAATTAGATTGTCGATTAAATTGGCCCACAATCTGATTGCTCGTCCACACATACCAATCTAATTGGTAAATTTTATTTTGAGTGTGAATCGCGGGCTTGACTGTCGTATATTTAAGTACATTAAGTAAAAAACAAAAAATAGGATTGATTATCGCACTTATTACAAATTTAAACGAGAAAAAAATAGGAGAATGTGGATAAAACAATGGCTATTGAAAAGAAATAAATGTAACCACGTGAATATTGTTAGGGATTTGAATGGTGATAACTATCGAAATTTTATGAGAATGGATTGCGAAACTTTTAAAGAATTGTTAAATTTAATAAAATCATATATAGAAAACCAAAATATTGTAATAAGAAAAAAAAAGTTTTCAAGTTCTCCAGTTTCTTTTTCAGTATTTCAAAGGTGATATTTTTATCGATAATCTTCCCTTTATCGAGCAACACCTCCGAGCATTTTGTCGTACTTGTTTATTTTTATAAAGTGTGTGACCTACATCTCATAGAAATGGCAAATCTTTATATAAAACGAGAATATCCTCCATAACTTCTCTTTCGGTACGAATCAATGTATTTTCTTCAGCCATTTTGAAACAGTATGTCTGTAAAATCTCAATGACCTTGAGTTGGCCAATTTGACTCTACACGATGCAATTAAATTGCCAATTTAGTCAAATTGTCCCTTAAATTGTATCGTGTGGAAAGGGTTTAAGAATGAAATTAAATAAAAAACGGTTAAAAATGTTGCTACTGTTTAAGGTTTTTGTTAATAAAAATGATTGTAATTTTGTTAATATGTACTTCGATAATTAATTACATTTTTTCGTAAATCAATAAAAAATAAATTACTCTCCTTTCATTGTCTCATATTATGTTACTGAAGCTACTGATTGTAACCAACTGATTTTTCTAAGGCCCTTACAATAAATAAATTATATAACTTTGGCTTTAATGACTCGCTCATTAAGTTATTCAAGTTTATAATATTTAGTAGAGTGCAGTATATAACAAATAATGGTTATTGCTCTAGAAGTCTAGAACGTATACTTGGTTTTCCGCAAGGCTCAAATTTGGGCCCACTGTTTCTTTTTACTTTTTATTAATAATCTTGATATCTTGTGTGAAAGAATAAAATTCATTTTTGCAGACGATTTTATTTTATTAAAAATATCCGACGTTGCCGATTGTCAAATACTTCAGAGCGAACTGAATATGGTCCATAATTGGTGTATGCAAAACAACCTTTTTCTAAATTTAGAAAAGTGCAAGGTCAATACATTTAGCCGCAAATCTGTACCTCTGATAAGATGTATTTCTGTAAAAGATTTAAGTGTTAACTTTTGACAGTAAGGTGGAATTTATTGATCACGTTACAAATATTACAGCTTAGGCAATGTAATCACTTGATTTTATTGTTAGAAATTGTAGGTTTTTCACTAATATTCAAGCATTAATAATGCTTTTTCTTGGTTAGATCGAAACTTAAATTTGCCTCTGATGAGTCGAGTCCATATTACCAATCCTATTCAATTGTTGGAGAATGTACAGAAAAAATTCCGAAACTTTATATCCTACAAATCTGATGGAACATATCTTGCAAGAGGCTTTGATTCATATATATTATTAGATCGATTTCCGGGTTGATTATCTACGACTTAGAAGAATAAATAGCAGTTTGGTATTTCTTTTTAAATTATTTAGTATCATAATCGACGTTCCGAATTTACTATCTAAATTTAATCTTTTTGTTCCCCGAACCCATTAGAGAAGTACTTGCACATTTTACTCTGCGCATGCAAGAACTAACATCTTGCTGAATTTCCCGCTGCATATCATTTCTGATAGCCGTGATATCAATTATCATTCTTTAGCTCAAATTTTAAAACAGTTGATTTAAAATATCTCTTTAAATATTCAGTTTAGGTAATCTATTGTGTTCTTGCAGTCTATTATACAAGTTTAATTACTTTATTTTCTTTTGTTTTGTTGTAATTTTTTATATGTTAGGTAATTTAATAATATTTCCTTTATGTGTTTTATCTGATGGATAATAAAGTCCTTATTATTATATTTATATTATGATTGAATAATGGCTTCTTATGTGATAATTATGAATTTGATGTATTTCAAGTTTTAATTTTTAAATGCCAAAGTATATGTTTATCCAAGATATCTTCAATATATTAAGAAAAATTTTTTTGGTTCATACTTTTCTTCATAAATGGTATGATTTTTAAGAAATAAACAGGTGACATCATCACATCAATGGTAACTGTAGAACTCCACCAAATACTAGTCTTTTTTTACTGATATATTTATTATCAACATACAGTATCGTCTGTAAAATCATACCGAAATATGACCTCGTATTCAACTCACACATTTCTTTATTATATTTCAAGTCACTATTATTAAACTTTGGTATTTATATACTTACAAATGCATGAAGAAATTGATAACATTATCAAAAAACTTAGAGATACGTGTAGTTAATGGGGGTGACTGTGAAACTTGGCCACCTAAAAGAATATAGTTATAAATGATATAAGATATTTTACATACGTACTAAATTTAACGAACCTGTCACATAAGCCATCGTTGTTTATAAATAGATGAACAAATTTTACGATACAAATGATGAATGTTGCTCAAATAATTTTAATTTGTTTTTTAATAAACTAGAATAACACGTCAGTTTTAACTTAACTAATCAACTGTCAAAAGTGTCATTCTTCTTTTTTTTTTCTTTACTTTTCGTAATCATTGAACTTTTTAACGTTTTCCACTACTTATAAAGAATTTAAACATTTCATTATTATATTAAAAAAATATGAATTAACTTTCATTTTTGAAAAGAAATATAAATTTTGTTAGAATCTTCTTATGGTAGAGTTACATCAGAAAAAGTGTCATATGTCAACGTTCAATAGTCGGAAGTGGCAGCCATATTCGTGTTCCATGTTTTCAATTTCTTTTTGTGAATTTTCTGACACGACGAGAATCACGTTGTAGATTTTCTACATACAAAGACAGGTAAATTGAAATTATTGTTATAATTTGCTACATAAAATATAAATAAGAAGTTTAGTGTTTATCTCATACTAACAAAGATCAAATTTTTATTTTTTTTTACGTATATTATTCTAGCATGGCTCCGAGGTACGAAATAGCAGTCGGTCTGCAAAAGGGCCATAAAACTACAAAAATCTCTGACAAATCCAAGTTAAACAAAGTTCGTCCCGCTAGGTTGAAGGGGATCCAAACCAAACACACTAAATTCGTAAGAGATTTAATCAGAGAAGTTGTGGGACATGCTCCATACGAAAAGAGAGCTATGGAATTGTTAAAGGTATCTAAGGATAAAAGGGCTCTTAAATTCTTAAAGCGTCGTCTTGGCACACACATCAGAGCTAAGAGGAAGCGTGAGGAATTGTCCAACATCCTTACCCAGATGCGTAAACAACAGGCTACACATAAGTAATCTTTTTTTTGTATAAATAATAAATTGGTTAAATACTAATTTTGTGTGATTATTAATCCTATATGCATATATCTTAAATCTCACTCTGTTAGTACAATAATCATTTTAAGAGTTATTTGATTTAAAGTTAAAAGCCTATTTATTAGAAAAGGTATATGTATTAGATCTTGTTATTTTTAAATAATCCACATTTATACTATCTATTGTGTATACAATAATTGAGAAATCCGAAACAGGGAACTTTTAAGATTTTAATTTATATTTCACAAAATACACATCACAAACTAGAGGATTTAATAAAAAAGGAATAAAATTCATTCTCTGAATCGTAATACTAATGGTTCATCGGAATTAAAATTATCATGAGAATATGCCTTCAAGCATTTCGGCGACTACTTCCCTATATATATTGTTCAATTACTCTGGAGAAGTATTCAGGGTTTCCGAAAAAAATCACCAGCTGCAAATATTTTGAATAATGTATACGAAGTTATAAACAATCCTTTAAATGTAGAATTTTGGAAAAACTGCATTAAAAGGAAAAATTCAAAGGTTTTGCTAGACCTAAACCCAATAGTATTTGAATCCGGTATTAATTCTTCTCACTCTCACAAGAATTATTACGATATTTATTATTTTGTTATTGTTTTTTTATTATTATTTACCTATATTCTGACTTTATTAGATCTACAGCTAATATATCCAAGCCTTGTAAAATTTTTTGGGAGAGAAATATATTTTTAACGTGAGAGTGTTAGAGTCAAAACGCACTGTGGTAGTGACGAACTCTGGATTGTTACCGGGATTAAAAAGATCTAGAGATTTTTCTAGATAATCATTATTATTCAAACTAAAAACCAGAGATAATTTGTCTATGCTAAAAACTAAACCCTTTATTGCAATAGTTACTTCCAGTTGCCAGCTGGTCTTTACAGCACGGTGACAGTTCTTTTTTATTAAACAACTTGTTTGTTTTATAATAACATATTCTTAAGTGGGACAAAAATTTATATCCAATATATAACAAAAAAAAAAAACGTGTGCGTGTTTGTACTTATGTACGCACTTAAGAAGTTTTACTTCTTTGGCGTATCAAGATAAAAATATTTTTTAAAATATGCATACCGTTAACTAACATAAAAATTCAACAAACGTACTCAAAGTAATTGTCTGACAACTACTGATAATCACTGGTTATCATTAAATGAAATCAATAAAAATTATTTGTAAATAATTAAAAAAACAACATTTTATACACAAATTATAATGAAACCGATTTGTATTAACTTCAATTCTTTACTATTCACATTTAATGGTTTTCTACTGCTGTTCTACTGTTTTACTTTCAGCGGCCAAACTTTACAGTGCAATTGTCATATTAAAAATGTAAATAACAAAATTGTCAAGTAAATATTAAAATGTTAATATAAATAATGAAAAATAAGTAAAACAAGCGGAAATCTAATTCGAAATTCGAGTATTACAAACGAAAAAAACTAAAATCTTGACTATCTATTTTCATAGTGTCGTGACGGTGTGCACGCATCCTAAACATTTACCCTCATAATTTTTCTCCAACGCTTCAAAAGAAGTATGACTTCAATAACTAAAATTTCTACTTATATGGAATTTAACGTTATACCAGCTGACAATAGATAAATTGTTATGATGTCAGTAGACCTATCAAAATTACGTACGCCAATTGAAGCTGGAGATGCCCAGAAAGTAAATCCTAATATGTTCCATTCCTTATAACTTATAACCAAGATTAGACTTGTGATTAGAATGATGTTACTTGTTAATTTCAGTCTAACAGAAAAAAATAAGTAACTGTTTTGAATTTATTTTATTAAAGATCTTGTTGGAGGTCCATTTTCCCGTGAATTTGTTAACAAAAAAAGGATGAAATAAATCTTGAAATACAGTACTTTATCTTCTACAAAAAATAAGTTTACAGATCATATTGTTGAACAAGCGCATCGTATTCAGGGTCTCCTCCATTTTTATATCTCTCTGCCAATATCAAGCTAACGTCTGTGCTTACTTTAAATGCGTCTACAGCAGGATCTTTGAACATGGCTTCTCTCCATTTCCTGAGTAATGGAATGTGTGACTCTTCCAAAGGCAATGGGTCACCTAGTTTGTGAGCTAGGACTCCACAAGATTCACCCCAGGGCCAAATCATGTAATCAAGCTAGAAAACAGATTTATATAGTACAATTTATTGAAATAAAGATAAAAATGAGCATACCATTCCAGGTTTGTTACCTCCAAAGAAAGTTGTACCACTTTTTTTAAGTTCATCTTCATATTTCTGAAGTTCACCTACAAACACGTCAACCCATTCTTTTGGAGTTTTTTCATCAATATTTCTCATACATTTGTAGTAGAGTCCCACAACGTCACGGATATTGTCAATTAGTTCCTTATGTCTTTTCTTAATTTCTGGATCTGATGGGTAAAGTGGATGTTCAGGATAGTTTTCGTCAAGGTAATCAGAAATATCTAAGCTTTCTACAACAACTTTAGATCCATCAAGGAGTGTTGGAACTTGACCTGAAAAACACAAAATTATATCTTAAATTTCTTTATTTTTATATGGGTTCATTGTACTGTAACCACTGACTCCATCCTCTGAAGAAGTTTTATAAGGGGCGAACAAAACTTTTCCTTTTTCCTGCTGTTGGTGATGTTTTGGTCCCGGTACTTCTTATTTTGATAGTGATTATATTATAATAATGGTGATTATAATATAATATTAACCAATAGTGGTCACTGTTCATTGGACTCCGTTCGTCAATTTGTTGTTAATGATCCTGTTCTCTCAACAATTTGAGTAGTTTGTCTACATGAATTTTCTTCAGTGTTTCGTATTGGTTTTCTGACAAGCTTTGTATCTTTACTTTCTATGCTGCTGATATAGTTAGTCTGTGAACAAGATTTTCAGTTATTTGTTAAATTTGGTTGGTGTGTGATGTTCTTCTTCTGGACAGTTCCTTTGCTGTGTCAGTTGTTACGTTATTGTCTGTTTTTGTAATACTTGGTGTTGATAACTTTCTTCTCAGACAGCCAAGCTGCACTGTTGGCCTTAAAACAATTCCGGGTTAGTTCCAAGCTGATCAGGGAGTGCATACAAAACCTGAATGAACTGGCTAGACACAACATGCTCTTCTTGGAGTGGGTGCCAGGGCATAAGGGTTTTGAAGGTAATGAAACCGCGGACCTTCTGGCCAAGAAGGGAGCGGACACACGATTCATTTGTTTAGGACCTGTATTGGGACTGCCTAGAGCCTGGGTAAGGACCAAAGTCAAGAGCTGGGTCTGGGAAGAGTCGACCAAACACTGGAGTAATACTGTAGGGTTGAGGCACTCGATGCTGACGCTCAAAGGATACTCCAAAAAACTGACGTCTGACATACTGAATCTTGGCAGGAGTCAGATAAGAGTACTGGTGGGCCTACTCACTGGACACGGACCATTCAGACTACACCTTCGAAGATGGGGATTCTGACAAAGGAACCCACCTCGTGCCGATTGTGTGCCATGGACGATGAGACGGCAACTCAGATTCTATTCGAGTGTGAGGCCTTGGACCATAAACGGTTCCTCATCTTCGGTGACACGAACCCTGAATCCTATCACCACCTTGAGGAGCTAGTCACAGGACTCAAATCTCTTATAAAGGGAACTGCCCTGTGGCAACAGCAAATCAAGGAACTTGGGACACCTGGATTCAAGCCTACCTGAAGATCAGCGTGGTGTTGATTTTCAGCTGAACAAACTAGAGTCCTGCACGCACGGGTGCATGTATAAGGACTCTTGGTGCCGAACCTGATCACAATATTCCCATAGGAAGCAGTGCTTAAAACATGGGGCTCCACAGGAGTGACCATGCCAGGTTTACTTAGATTAGATTAGAATACTAGGTGTTAATTTTGGGAGAAGTTTTTTCTAGTCGCTGTTTTGGTATACGGTTTGTAGGTAATTGGAGTAGTTCTGTTTTTATTTCTTTTCTCTGTTGTTCGTTCCTTTATTTGCATCATTTTTTGCTATTTATTTCCCTATAAATTTCTTTGGTCTTTTTCTCGGTGTGGTTGTGTGTAATTATCTATTACTGTCCAAATCGAACGATTTATTTCGTCTAGGTGGCTATTGAGAATATTTATAGGTTTTTGTCCTATTGTCGTATGCACTGAACTGCTGTAAGTAACTGTTCTTTGATATTTAAAGTGTATTTTTGTGTATAAAAAAGATTGATAAATACTGCTTCTTATTGATTGACTTAGATATTGATTTATATAGTATGTTTCTTCTGAATTGTTCGTTGCTCTCTGACTATTGATGAGTTATGGGTTCATTGTATTTTAACACGCATGTATTATCTTAACTGAAGGGTGGTACCCTAGGCTATATAATTTACAATTACAAAATTAAAGCTGGAGATGCTCGTCGTGAGTCTGGATTGGCATTCGCTATAGAGGTCTAGTGTACGGTAGTAGCGTATAAATTGATGCTCCAAAACGGACAAGATTATGTTAAACAGAATTTTCCAGATTCATTATAAAATATTATTTTAATACTTGTTCCAATATTCTTTCAAGTAATAAGATGAATATAGGTAAATATTAATATAAATGTGTTTTTTATTATATGGTCACGGTAACCTTTTTATAATATTTATAGAAGAAGTGGCTTGTTAAAATCACAACTTACCTTTTGGATTAATTTGTAGATACCATTCTGGTTTGTCCCTTAAATGAATATTTACGATATCAAAGTTAAGATTTTTTGCTTGTAAAACCAACAGTGCTCTCCTTGCGAAAGGACAGAATCTCATTGAGTAAACTCGGAGAACTCCTTCTTTTCGTGGTGGTTCTACAGAGCCTAGAAAAGTGGTAACAATTTTATAGTTTTAACATTTAATAAAACTATCTACTTGTGAGTTCACTCATGAAACAGAAAGAAAAGTTGTAACTATTAACAATTTAAAATGTTTTTTATCTGTTTTTCCAACTGCTACCATACCAGACACCTGTTTTCAACCGAAAAGAAGTTTAAAAAAAAAGTAAAAAAAACTACAATTATATATTATTATATTTTTATTATTAATTTATTCATAGTTTTTCGATTTTCGTGTGTTTGATTTTGACTATTTGATAAAAGAATTTTTTGGCTTGCAAACATACTTGATATAACAATAAAGAGTATAAAAATCACAAGTTGTCACAATAAAAAAAGTTAGTGATTGTCGCGTATTTCTTTGTCAATTTTCAATAAAAATTATAAAATACATATTTTAAGAAACTTTATGAAACCAACCAACTTATTTAATGTACCTACTCAGATATCACTTGCAAAAGCCAAGGCTGAACATTGATACCACGGAAAAAACAGCTTAAATATTTGGTGATCAATTGGTCATAAATGGTCAAGTGATTATAACAGTAATTAACTATTAAGTAGGTACAGTCTAAAACTTTTAGAGACCCAAATTCAAAATATAATTCCCTGTGACAGAGAATTTCATCCGAAACAACCTAAAATTAGGGAGATTCACGCAAAGTATTCAAATTTTTAAAACTTCCTGAAATTTTGTAAATTTAATCTACATAGAATGATAAATAAATTAAAAAATTAAAAAACAATTGGTTTCCATGATATTTAATGATTAGATTTGAAAATTGTAATTAATCCTTATAGGTAAAGGGAGATTTCACAAGTGAATGCAATTTACGATTAAAAAAAATATTTTCATTGAATCTGATAGAAAAAATAATAAGCTACCTATCCATGGTTAAAAGTAGGTTTCCGAACCGAGATATTCAATATTTTTGTATAAAAAAACACAAGGATCATCCGTTCTATATTTCTATATTTTTTTATTAGGCAATTAAATGCTAATAATTATTGAATATATTAATCTTTTCCCCAATTTTTTTTTTTGTAGACCATCTTTACGCTAGCAGGGTATTTGGATCTTTTAATTGGAAAGTATAGATCGCCCAACGAAAGTTTGGGACAGCCACGTGGCCTCTCGTTCAATGCGCAGTGGTTTTTTTACGAGCGTTACGATAACAACGACCGTTGTCAGTGTGGTAGCTAGAATGGTTTTGTAAACTGTATTTAGCTACGGATATGCTGAGTGAGTTTCTGAGTTGTTTTTTAAATGTAGGTATGTATTTTTTTAGTTTAAAGTGGGCAGTAACAAATTTATATAAAATAAATTCTTCTTAATTATGTTGGCATCATACATTAAAAATTAATTTAAGATGTATAATATATTTTTATTTCCGTCCGCCACTGATAGAAAGACTCCGCCTACCTGCGCCGACTAACACGTGGCTGTCACAAACTTTCGTTGGGAGACCTATATACCTCTCAACATTTAGTCATCTTTGGTTCATGAGAAAAAAAAAGGAAAAAAATAAAAAATATCGAAAATAAAATTATTGAACAAAAATTAATAATACCAGACACTCAATGAACAAAATAATAAAAGATAATGGTGTCGTGGGGCACCAGGTAGGAACGAAGTTCTTTCGGCTAATGAAGAATCGACACAATTTGCAAAAAAAATCGTGCTCAATTAATGTAGGTTTTCTTGATTTTTCTCTTAAATTTTTGCTGATTAGTTTTTATTTAAGTACAGGAAAGTATTTAGGAAATTCAGTATTTTAGGAAATAATAAATTACGTAAAATAAAACAAAAATCGTAATTCCAATTATCAACTAAAATAACAAAATATGTCTCTTTATTTTTGTTTGACAACATAAAATTACATATAAATAGAAATAATTACAAAAAAAGTTTATTATTATTATTATAAATAATTCTTATTAATCAGTCTCGTCATTAAATTCTATTGCTGAAACTATATTGGCTTGAGGGAGAAAGAGAAAGGTATTATACACTACCACAGCCGTACTTTACTTTAGTAGAGTAGGGCTGTGTCCATAGACAAATCTCTGGCTGTGACACTACTCGCTTGTGTATACAACTGTAGCGCCTGCGCACGTCTCATTTAACGGTTTGATTCCACGGACTTTTTCTTACGGTTTTACTATTACCTACATTTTTTTCAGTTCGGTCGCGCAGCAAAATCCCTATCTCCTCCAAGCCTGCCGTAAGGAAATTTGTTCCAAAAAAGATTAATACTTCAAACTCACGTAGAATATTAAAGCACCTCAAAAGAGACATACAAGACTCGATAACAGCTTAAAATAATGAATAAACTCTATAAACGTTATATACTAAAAAACAAATTCTGATTTTCATCCAGCGAATTGAAAAAGCTAATGTTTGAATAAATCTTTATTACAGTGGTGATCAATTATCTTCATAAAAAATCGATCCTAAAAAGTATCCGCTTAACGAAATTATCCTGTTTATTCAGAAAGTAACGGTATATTTCACGTTTAGCACGATCTTCTGGATTTTGGTACTTATTAAGGGTTGACCAGTTACAATTTGGTTCTTACCAACTATCCTTAAGATGAATTAATCCTAAACAGTTCCACTAAATTCTGAACAATTAACATTCATATCTGCCCAATTACATATGCTAGTATGGTACTATTATTATTATTATTATTTTTGAATAATCCAACAATTTTGTGGTGCTATTGTTTCATTTTCTATATATTTTTTCCATTTTTTTTCTCATGAATCAATGCTGACCAAATGTTGAGAAGTCCTGACCAATTAATTTTAGGTTGTTTGGAATAAAATTGTCTGTCAAAGAGACTTATATTTCGAACTTTGGGTGCTAAAAGTTTTTGACTGTCCTTAAAAATTAACATTTTAAATTTCTAGAACTCAAAAGCTGACAAATTGACCAATTATTTAAGCTGTTTTTCGAAGCAATATTAAAAATTAAAATTAGCTATCAATGTTGAGCCAAAAACCAATTTCGTTCGGCCCAAATTCGCATTTTAAAGGCTCTGGTTCTCAAGTCTTATAATAAAAATTAAAACTACATACATATATTAAGCATAAGAATCCATTAAATTTGGTTTGCAATAAATTGTTTATTTAGTGGTTCTTCCCGTACTTCTAATTAAACTTTTTGGCAAATAAATGGGCGTTTGCAACCGATATTAAACGAAATTTAAAAAAATCTCTAAGTATTGAAATCTGCCAATGAAATAAGGACTGTGATACTTTAAAAATCTGTGTTCTGAAAGTCAATCGATAAATAGGCACTTTTATTTCGTACGTAGTTATATTAAAGATATCGATTACTATTATTTTATTTTCTTATCATAAATAAATAATCTTACCAGAACGTAAATGTATTTTCGACATTCTCAGGTATATGTGTCTACACTCCTACAAAATGCGCGATTTGAGTTGTACTTAATTATTTAAAATTAAAGACTTTTACAGACAATTTGCATACGATAAAATAAAGAATTCGCCTGCTTCACCTTGAACTTACTAGATAAGATATCCACTAACTAATAAGCATAAGCACTTTCTAATTTGTTGCGGTCATTTTTTAGGAAATACTGCTTGGAAATAAAATAGTCTACGCAACGCATATGTACATTTAGTGTAATCAGCTATCAAAAATACTTCGTTCCACTGATAAAATTGGATTGTTTAATATAACGCTAATAACTTATTATTAAGTGGGTAAATATTTACGGTTATGATCAATAGTATCTAATAATAGATTTAATTTATTCACACTGTTAAAAAGAAAAAATTGGCAAAACGTTAATCATACTGTTATGATTTGATTGGTTATAAAAAAAATTGTATTTAATAATAGATCTTTATATATGTAGTTAAAAATTTTATTTCAGAAAGGAAATTGTTTGTAAACTTTTTTTTATTTTCATATAGAGTATTAGTTACCTAGGGAAGGGGGTATAAATAATTTAATTTGAATTTGATAAGAGATAGAATGAAATATTTGCTATTTCTGTAAAACAATTTGAATAATAAAACAAAAATCATTCATGGAATTATTTAAAAAAAATACGAACTCCAAACCGGTTATAAATAGATTTGCAAATGTTAAATGTTGTTTTATTACCATTTAATAATTTTTTATACAATTAAGAAAATAGATCAAAATCTTGGAAAAAATTATACAGGTAAAAAATGCGCACAAATATCACTGATTTTGCTATCTAAAGTAAAAATATATTCCGTTTAAAAATAGTACAATTGAACACTTTTTCAAAATTTAGGTTTTGTTATACAAATGTAGTCTAGTTTAGAAAATTAACTTCACAACATAAATGTATTTTTAAATTTTCGTTTACTACTGATTATTATTATAGTGTTAAATGTTAGTGGCTACACAATGCAATATACTAGAAAAACATAACATTATTTTCACCAGTATGTAGGAAATGACCAAGATTGTAATACAAATAAGAATAAATGTTTTATGAGGATAATCCAAAAATTTAAAGAAATTGGCACTTCTTAATAAACCAGCTTCCGGTTCTTGTTTATTATGATTACTAACAGACTTTAAAAGAAAAACAATTTCAATCTGTAAAAATGTATTTCAAGTGTTTTAGCAACAAACAGAGAAACTATTAATTATACTGTCAGCATCATCTACAACGGCTTCATCCCATGGTCCGTATATAGTTTCTTTATATTTCTGTAAGTGAATATACAAAAGTGGGCAAATAATACTTATTAAAACTACTGTGCATAAAAATAAAATTGTAACTAATGCACTTATATAAATTAAACAGTAAACGTCAATTATAAAATAGATAACCACAATATAAACAGGATACTTCATTGCAGTCCATAAAATAGGAAACAGTACAAACATTTTAATAGCGGCTGTTACCAATACAAATGCTTCAAAAGCTGATGATAATCTGGACGCTAAACATATAGATGCAAATATTGCTGTACTAAGAGATACACTATTTGAAACCATTGCAGCACCTACTCCGTAATCGAAGAATATCATATGAATCATCATCATTAAAAATGTTGTAGTATAAATTGTATCAGTACTTACAGTATCTGTAAGGGTATACAAAACAGGTGAAAACAGTCTTCCTACTATTATAAATGTTAACATAGTTCGAACATCATGGCCCAACTTATCTTTAATGTTTTCAGTAAAATTCAGTAAGTAATAGATGAATCCCAGAACTGTTATTGCACTGGTATTGATAAGAACAACTGTTGGTTCTATCCACTTGTTCAACAAACAAAAATATATTATAACAAATGTAACTATGTTGCAAAACTCTTGTAATATGGCTAATGAACCCAGAAATGCTTCAAAAAAAGTAACTTCTTTGAAATTAATGTTTTTCTTTAATTCTCGAAGAAATACATTTTTATCAGTATAGTTATCTGGATAGGGTTGTTTTTCGTATAATATTTTTCTCCATTGTTTATTAGTTGTCATAATTTCAAAATTCTTCGTTATTTAATTATACATTATATTATTTAATTATTTTACGTTCTAAAAACAAACAAATGCTATTGTTTTGTTTAATTTAGAAACAACTATTCAAAAGTGACATATTTTCATTATTTTCTTCTATGTACTGGCCTAAGTAGCCTCAGACCTTTGAGTAGATTGTTCACAAGAAAAGTATAGTACATAGTATGTCAATTACTTCAAAATAGACCAAAATTAAAGATAAGCGCAAAATACAAATAGTTTAACTATTATCGCAAATTTTCTGTACTATTATATAAAACAATTAAAGAATAATAATACACATGTACCTATGAATTTAATGTACAAGTCCAAGATCCGACAATACTCAAAATGTCATTTGTCAAGAACAGCTGATATTTTGTTAATATTGTCTATTCATGTCAAAAAAGTAATAATAAAAATTATTTGGATTTTTGTCATTAAAATAAGCAAGTTTACAAAAGTTGGTAATGGTGCAAACATTATATCAACTCAAGCTTAAATTTTTTTAAGAATGTTTAAGAATTAACATATGGGATCATATATTTCCAGAAGAATGTCTGAAGACGGTGGCTCACGACCAGGATCAGAATATTCAGATTCTCATTCTGATTCTGAACCAGATATGCAAAGTTATGCGCATATGTTACAAAGTTTTCTTAATAGGTATAAATTTTTTATTCTTATTAGTTTAATATTGTGCATTTTCATATAAATGGTTCGGATTAATCGAAAATACCTTTTATGTTTTACAGTTAGAAATTTTTGGTAATATATGTACATTAAAATTTTACCAGTATATTGTTAATCATTAGACCAGAACTCTAATTTTTTGTAGAAATGAGAACCAATATTAATGCGATAACATAAGTATAACGTTTGTTTCTTCTATTTAAATAAAATCTGGAGGTAATTAGTAAAGTAAGCTTATTTTTTTATAAATCTTGAAATGAATATCGAATACTTATATCATAACTTTAATGATATCTTGGTATACTTTGTTTTTAATAAGGTGCATTACATAAACGCATTTACAAATATTTTGTTTTTAAACTGAATCTGATTCTGTTTTATAATCATCTAAATGTTAGTCAGCTAGTAACGGTAAATTTTAGAGTTTTTCCAAACAAATTAAGGTATTGAGAAAAGTGTTTAAATATTTTTTGTTATTTATTTTAATTTTAATTAAAAGATACTCCGTATTAAAATTAAATGAACATTTATTAATTTTTCCTTTTAATTTATTTTTTTGGTTTATGATAAAAATAATAATTATTAAGATTTTTACTACTAATCAAGTACAGTAGTAGTATGAGATGAGTTGTTTAGAACTTTTTACAGTAAAATTTTGGTCAATTATTTTCGATCATTAAATCTGTGAATATTTTTTTTGGGTTCAAGGATTAACTTCACGTCATATTAATAGTTTCTAAAGTAATGGGAGTAAAGTACAACAAACCTCAGTTAAATAAAAGCTTTCAAATTTTGTTTTTTTTAGCCTATAGCATAGCTTCATTTATATTGTCATTTTTTTGTTTTTGACTCATAAATATTTTTTATCGTTTATTAATATTATGGATGTATCTTTAAGTCCTTAGTTTGTAAATAAATAAAATTTGATCGCATTGTTATAGTATATTTATATGGTTATTGTAGGCAAAATATTTGATAAATTAAATCATTTAAATATCTATTTTATTTATTATCTGGTTTAATTATTTTCATCCAAAAGTTATCTTGTCTGTTGAATTAAATGACATGTTAAGTTTGAAATCAGCTACTTAGCACATGTGCTTTAAATGATATTTTGTTGACTAAAATAAAAAAATATCATTTTATTCAGTTTTAATTAGTTTCTGTTATTAAATTTAAAAATTAGTAATGGGTGACCAATTATTTTACTCACAAATTAAATGGAAATTTGAATTTTCTATAACAGTTTTTTGCATATCTGTACTTTTCTATAAAAACTGTGTAAAATATTGATATAAAGTATATCATAATTTTTACATAGAAGCTGTCAAGTATATAGATTATATTTCAACGCAAAAACAAAATAACAGCAAATAATTTGTAATTTTCAACAAATTTCAGTTTTTTTTTTAATTATGCAACTTCCTATTTAAAAAATGAGAGTAGGTTTTTTATTGTTACATTAAAGAGTGCATTTTCTGTATTATTTTTTAGCGGGCAAATACATCTAGTAACTCCAAGAGTTTCTGAATTTCATCATGGAATTAAAGAACCGAAGATTAATAGAAAACCCAACACTAAGCGACTTGATGTAAGTAAACAATAGCTGATGATGGAAGTAGTGAATTTCGGACAATCTTGTTTTTAAATGATGATATTAACATTGTGTTGCATTAATATAAGGATACCAAGTGTTGCCAAATTGTGTGTGTAATATGTCGTTTTAGTTTATATCTAAGTCAAATCGAGAATTAAGAAACTTATTTAAATGATAATTTAATTTTTTATCCTTCTATTAATTCGTTACTGGTACTTGACCTGAACCCTGCTTGTTATACGCTGTGCTTCGTCTTTTTTTAGAAATCATTTGTCTAAAATGTATTTTGACAAGTGCTTCACCAGGGAAATGTACCTACTGATGATTGTATTGTCTGGGATTCCAGTCCTTTATGTGTCTCTGGACCGTACTTTTTAGTACTCTTAAATCTGGCTCTGACCCGTAGAATATTGTACCTGCTTCTTTACTTGCACCAGAACATTAACTTCTTCTTGACGCTCATATACTAGTTGAGTCGCTATCTCTTGTGATCGGGGTTTGATTTAAATTTATATACGTTTTTTTTCCAGCAAGTACCCAACGATACTGAATTCTGTCTAAAAAATTGTCAGATAAAAAACAGACATTCATTTGATTTAAAGAATAGCTATAGTCGGTGATCTGGTAGAGCTATAGCCACAAAGGTTAATATCATGGGGATATGCTGAAGCTAAAAAAGCTCTAACCAGCATAGGGATCAAAAAGATATCGTGAAAAAACTTTATCTTTTAGATAAGATTAGTGCAGCGATTCAACGCAACAATTTTGGATACAGCAAATTTGTATGTTGCTGCAAAGGAATTGGAAACGTTTATGTTGTATCTTAAATACAAAAAATAGTATGAAAAAGACCCACGTAAAGACCTGTTTTACTATCATACTCTTGAAAAACAAAATTTTAGAGCCACCTTCCCGAATATTGAAAATAAATATTTACTAAAGAAGCTTCGTCGTGCCCTTCTGAATAGAATTTCTTTAAAAATGTTTTTATATTAAATATTTGTTTTCTTCTGGGTTTTATTTTATTAGGTCTCTAATCATTTAATTACTTTTTTTTTCTTTGACACATTCAATGCACAGGCCTATTTTTTTCTTATAGCTTATAGTAATAGTGGTCTAGCGTTTCGTTAAGAGTTTTATTATCGCTCGCATTATGTATAAAATATATCTTATAACTTAGCATCTGAACGAAATTGGTGAGGTATCATTTACGTTTTTTTTTTTAATTTAGAAAGTATACGAACAAGAAAAAGACATTAAGGAGAAAAAATGCCGCTTCTTGACTTGAATCTGCAATCTTTACCTATACGCGGTAACGCCTCTAGCTACTACAGCCGTATATGAATAAAATTTTATCTGAAATACATATTCACATACTTTCTGGCTACCGTCAGTAACGTATAACTCGTTCAAAATTCTAAGGTTAACATATTTTTAGAAATTTATATGTCACTTTATATAATTATAATGTTTTTCAGGCTAGTGAATTTTCTATGTTAACCAAACAAACATCAGGTTTAGGTGATCATAGGTTTAAAAAATTAGATGAAGATCATATCACAAAAATGATGATTAATAGAGAGGTAAGAATATTAGATCTAACTTAAAATTCAATTATTTATATTTTAAATACTTTTTTAGACAGGAATTGATGGTATTGGTTTTTCACAAAGAAAAAAGTGTAAAATTTCTAATATGTACTTACCCAACATAATGTCAATATTGAATATCTCCTCTGGAAAAGCTTTTTGTGGAGTTTTTTCAAAAAATGGCAGTCGTTTTATTACAGCATCACAAGGTATTTGTATAAAAATAAACCATATTTATTTGATTAAAATTTATAAAAAATACTCCTTTACATTTATATGTAGTATAAATTGGAGAGGTATTGGGAGTAGCTTCAACGAGTACCAGCTGCACTGATCCAACATTCTTTGATCAATCTAAAAAAAGTGGTAAGTTATTCTTGTAGGATAACGCCAAGCCTCATACCGCAAGAGTGACCCGAGAAAAAAGTTCTTAACTCGGCTGGGGAACGTTACCACACGCCATATTCTTCCGACATGTCGCCAAGTAATTTTCACCTGTTTTGTCTCTTGATAACTAACCGCATCAATTTAAATGATACAATATATAGTCATAGTACTATTACCCTTTTTAGTTTTAGATCAATTTTACTTATATTTATTTTATTGTATTTATTAACAATTAGTCTAACATGACTGTTTCAGATCGAACCATTCGAGTGTATAATTCTGAGGATGGGTCGTATAAGTTCCTTCATTTAATCTCTGCTCAAGATGTTGGTTGGAGTATAATAGATGTCGCTTTTAGTCCAAACAATGAACAATTTGTATATTCCACTTGGTCGTCTTCACGTAAGTATTTTCCAATCACCAGCAATTTATGCGTTTTTACTTAAGCACTTTTGTTGCTGGTGTTTATTGAGTAATTAAATTAGTTTCAATTATGTGTTTTTGGATATATCGGTAACGGGCCGTTTTTAAAGTTAAAAAGTTGAAAGAGTGTAAAAAGCGATAACACACTTCATACATCATCTGCTTAATATTAAATTAAATTATTAAATTATATTTTCATATGTAATTTAAATAATTTAGTGGTGATACCAAAAGTTTTTAAGGCCCCAAGTGTAAATATTACATTTCAAATTGTACTTTTTCACTTTCATTTCATTCAGAATATAACGTTCTGAATAAGATTTTAATTATAAAGCGAATAAATCGATTGCGGAATCGACGTTCTTTGGAACGATGATTCGCTTGATTCACTTTTTCATTCACATTTGGTCTAATTGCATCACCAATGTTTTCACTAAAATATTGACAATTAAGTATTCTCCTGTGTCCACATTTCACTTCTGTTTAAAGTTTTTAAATCATTGCGGTACTGGCTTACTTTATTTTCTAGTTACAAGATTTAATATTTCATCACTTTAAATTATAACTATACATATGCAGATTTCAGTAATGTTGTTTTAAAATCTCGATTTTCTATTTGTAGTTCACCTTTGTTCTGTAAATGAAGAAAATGACTATCAAGAACCACTCAGCCTTATGAAAAATGGGCGCAGATTCTGTGTCTTTTCTGTAGTATTTTCGTCTGATGGAAAAGAATTGCTTGGTGGAGCTAATGATGGTTGTCTGTACATATATGATCTCCAACGCCATAAAAAAACTTTAAAAGTACAATTTTTTTATATTCCTTATAATCATAAATAATTATAGAAAAAAAGTACTAGAATACTGAGTCTGTCACAAAAAAAGGCCTAAATTGTAAAGTCTGTGACAAAAAGAAAAGCGGACCTAATAGTTGTAACTTACCAAATATGACTGTGTATCTATTCGAAAGAAAAAAGAAATAAAATCAATTCTTTGAATTTTTAGATTCCGTCTCATGAGTATGATGTTAACAGTGTATGTTTCGCTGATAGTTCTTCTCAAATTGTGTACAGCGGAGGTGATGATGGTCACGTCAAAGTTTGGGACAGACGAACCTTAATTGAAAATTCTCCTAAACCAGTCGGTATATTTGCGGGACATTTTGATGGTATAACTTTTATAGGTAGGTGATTTATATCATGCCGTTGCACATAATGATTTTAATAATGTTCTATGTTAAATTTAGATTCAAAAGGCGATGGAAGACATTTAATATCAAATAGTAAAGATCAGAGCATTAAGCTGTGGGACGTGCGGGTATTTTCAGGAAATGATGCTGCTGAAAAGTCCTTGAATGCAGTTAAAGAACAAACATGGGATTATAGATGGCAAGAAGTGCCCAAGAAACGTAAGTACAATCAATCTTTTCTTCAAAAATAAATGCTCACGTAGTTTTATTGACCGTCCACCAAATCACTAAAGTTAAATCGTTAATATTCAGACAGCATATTATGTATTTACATATTACGAATTAAGATCTATTTAACAACATTACTTTAATGAACTGGAACGTTAAGTCGCAGTTTTCAATGTTAAATGACATGGTTGATTGACTTTTGAACAAAACCGGTTTACAACATTAATTGTATGACTTTTTTTATAGTTTACAGCCAAAACAAATTAAAAGGTGATACATCTGTGATGACTTATCGAGGACATGTTGTGATAAAAACTCTCATGAGATGTAGATTTTCGCCGCTGGAAACTACTGGACAGAGATACATTTATACAGGCTGCGGTATCGGAAGAGTTGTAAGTAAGTATAAATGTGTGGATATTTGTGAAATCCGATGAAAGCGAAGCTTTTAATGATAGTTTATGTACTCGAAAGTGGGAATGAAAAAGGCAAGGAGAAGCTTAATCGAAAAGGAAACAAGAGATAGACCAGGGGAAGTTCCGTTACTCATTTTTGTAACAATTTTTTTGTTGCAACACTTCTTTTGAACCTACCATTAAAAGGACTATTTCGTAAATATTTTTTACTTAAAATAAATGTAACGAAAAATACTCAAAAAAGCTGCATTGATGTGAGACTTTTTTGAATATCAGAGTACAGATTTAAACTGAAATTTATATTATTCTTTAAATTTTTTCAAGCAGTAACTTCTTATATTATCAAAGTTTATTGTATTGTTAGTCACATCGCCCTACTCTCAAATAAAAGAAGTATCGAATTCTAAAAATCTGACATTTCTACATCAGGTTGTTGGATTTAGAATTCTTCAGATTGTTTGATTAAGATAACTTCTTCATTGACTACTTCAGCAAAAGAACTAGCTGAATATAATTTAAGAACTAATCAATATTTACATTAAATTATACATCTGTTAAATATTCCTGAGAGCCCCTACAAACATAGTAGATTGTTAACTATTCAGGTATATTAAAAACTTTAATACAAACCATTTGCAAACATGTGGTTTGCCGTTCAAAACGACTTACCCATTCAGTGTGTCTAGTGTTAGTTCATACCCAATATTTACAGAAGAAATTCAATCGGGATCCAATAAATCATGTAACTTAAGAGGTTGTGTTACAAAATTTATGAATTGTTTTTCTGATTCTTGAGAATAAATAGTTTGTTTTTGTAATTAGTAATAACATGGTTTAAACAAACACGAACATTTTTACTTAAGATTTATTTAAGTCCTAGTGTCCTACTGGATGAGAGAGGACTGGGTATCAGATACAGGCATGATGGCAGTCTCTTCAATTTGGCACGGTTGAAGGCAAAAACAAAAACTAGAAACTGCTATATAACAGAACTAATGTGTGCACACGACTGTGCATTAATAGCCCGTTCTCCAAACCAACTTCAGAAAATAGTCGACGTCTACTAGGAAGCTTATCAAGCTCTTGGTCTTGAATTGAATCCATCTATAACTAAGAACTTTTTGCAAGGGCAACAACTATAAAAGCTGAACTCATTTAATTATTTTGGCAGCACTCTAAATACCAATGCAATTATAGATAAAGAAATTCAGTGTCAGTGTTGCATCAAAGGCTTTCTCGAGGTTGCGCCACAGAGTTTTCGATAACCACGATCTAGCACTTGAAACAAAAATGGCTGTATACTAAGCAGCTGTTCTGTCATATTAAAATTAAAACTCTTGAGCGCACACAACAAAGTCATTTACGTCAAATGATGTGCGTTCGCTGGAACCATCGAATATCCAATCAAAAGATTCTTAGAAGAGCTAAGTTTCTGCCTATAGAGACTCTGTTGGGCAGGTCATGTCTATCGATTGGATGACAGTCGATTAGAAAAATGTGTACTTTTTGGAGAACTAAGCGAGGGGGTTCGTGGGATTGTGGAATTCCTTACCTTCCTACCTTACGTCTTCCCCACTCGTTCTAACTTGCAATCCTTTAAATCCCTAATTAATAAATTGGCTCTTCTGCCCCAATAGATGTTTCCGCTACATTTGTATTTAGGTCTATACCTACGAGGACATCCTTAAATAAAAAAAAAAAGACGAGGCTAGAAAAAATATAAAGACGTTTTACACGAAAAACTAAAAATAGTCAACTTAGCAGGCAACTGGGAACGCCTTGCAACTAATAGGAGCAATTGGAGACAAATGGTGTCAAACTTCCATTCTTAACCCCGTCGTAGAGCATTAAACCACACACAATAGGACTTTATAGCCACAGGCGCACGCACATGCAATAATGGAATAGTGGATTACTTCAAACTCGGCATCGATTTTCGGCAATACATACTGTTCTATAGCTAATATCCATATTTTTCGGTGTTCTTTACATGTCTGTTTGAGCTTGAATATTATCGTGTTAAGATAATATTTTCTATCCATAACGCCATAGCTTTGGTATTAATGGTATGAGCAAAAGGTGTGTCTATTATGTAAATAGTCGAATTTCTATATACAAAAGTAAAATTAAGTTAGCATGCCTAACCTTCCAATCGGTGAGCAATAGACGTACCTCTATTTTTTCGTTATATTTATTGTTTAGAGGCTTGAAAATTAATATATTTTTTAAGACAGTTAATTTACCAATTTTGGGAAAAACGTTACATATATATATATGCCTTATTACAGTATACGATACTTTAACTGGAGAAATTGTCCAAGCTTTAAGAGGACATGATGCTTGTGTAAGAGACGTAAATTGGCATCCTCACAGGAATGAAATTTTGAGTTCTTCGGTAAGTTTCACTTTTGTTCGTCGAAAATTATTTTTTTATTTAAAATTTTGTACAAATCATACTGTTCTAATTCATCCCTGTTCAAAATCTTATTTTTGATTAGATTAGAAACTAATTCAATTTTTTTTTTACTATTTGAACTACGTAGTGGGATGGTACAGTGGGTATGTGGGTATACTCAAATAGTAATGCTTCCCTTGAGGATGAGATACCAAAGCTGGAGAATGAATCTTATGATTCAGATGGTTTAGTTAGACGTAGTGTGAGACTTGCGTTAAAACGACGTAACCTAAAAGAATAAGTTGTAATGGTTTTAACTTTACAAAATGATTAATATTTTTATAAATGTAAATAAAGCAGTTACAAAAATCCGGAAAATTTTATTTTTACAACCTCAATTATAAAACCACTATTAATTGAAATATATGTTAAAAAGGAGCACGTTGATTTTTGTTGGAACAGCTTCATAATAACTTACTTATATAACAATAATTCAGTTTGCCCTCTCAAAACAAGAAACAATCTAATAAAAGATTTGTAATTAAATTTTCTCGAAGAAAAATAAATGTTTTTTCTTTTTCCTCTTGTTGCAACATACCAATAAATGGAAAATAAAATGGAGAAAAAGGTGATATGACTCAAACTGCGTGTATTTTTGTATTGAATAAAATAGCCCTTACTGTTATATCTGGCGTATTATTATCTAACTATAGTTTGTTCGAAATTTTATTGAGAGATAGTTAATTTAAATTTATTTAGGTATGCGGGAATGACTTCAATTCCATGCTTAAAATGAGTTAGGCATGGTAGTGGTAGAAAAAAAACTTATTATACAATGACAAAATCTTATGGCAAAAACACGGAATAAAATTATTGGCAATTTGTCGTCAAAAAAAAATATTTTTTATTATATAATATTAATTAAAAATATTAGATGTATAAAATATAAGATGTGTATAAATTACATAATACATTATTATCGTATCACACTTTTAAACTGACATTAACATTTTAATGTTCCACATTGGGAATGTTTGTACGTATTTTAATCTATAATTACTGTTTATGTTCCAAAAACAAAATATAGAATGTATAAAACGCAAATATAATGAAAACCAAACCAACTGCTATAAAAAAGGTTTTTCTGTTATGAGTTCTTAAATGCGCTAGTTGCTGTTCATGACTTTTAAGTAATTTTCTCATTTCTATTAGTTCTTGCTTAATAATCTTTTTTTTACTTTCGGAAAAACTTTCATTTAG
The DNA here is from genome assembly GCA_964028335.1 of Altica lythri. NCBI lineage: Eukaryota > Metazoa > Arthropoda > Insecta > Coleoptera > Chrysomelidae > Altica > Altica lythri. Next base: position 31,746,872 of record OZ034804.1, on the reverse strand, counting down.
CATTTTGTCTTCTAAATCGTGTATTCTGGCAAATGTGTTATTTATCGTTTCTTCTGTTTTACTTATCTAAAATGAATGATAATTGCTGGTTATATCGGAAAATATTTATTATAAGGAATCATTTTTCAGATCACAAGTATTTAGATTGTTTATATCTAAGAAATAAATAAATTAATAAAATTTGGTATCGATGGTAATTATAGGATCAAATTATCGTAATCAAGGCAATATAGGTATAACAAATTGCATAGAAATAAATATTATTAAAAACATTATAGATAATTGTAAGATTGTAACTTTTGTCTTGTAATTTTATTTTTAGAAAGTTTTTTATATTTTCGCCGTGTTCTGTGTCTCTGTGTCATTCCGTGGAATTTGCAATCGAATTTAAACCTATTTCCCGACTACCTAGAGCTCTGAAATTTTCAGGATAGCTAAGAACTGGATGACAATGCATGTTTCAAGTGTGTTTAGGCATATACACAGATTTCGAAATTTATACTGAATTATTATTAAATTAAATATGTATACATATTATCATTTTGAAAGACTTCATATAAGTTTGCGGTGGCCTATTTGGATAAGGGGTGAAGCGGTAGATTGTGACAATTCTGTTGGGTTATTGTAATAGGATCGAACTCGCGAGAGAGAAGTTTTTTTTCTTTTTTTTTTTTGTTTATACATGTGAAAACAGTAATTATTATTTTAACTGGTAATAAAATAAACTGTTTTAGAAAGTTTTTAGATACAACTACCCTTGATTTTGTTAACAAGGAAACAATCTTCTCTATGATCAATCACAGCGTTGTATGACTTAATCTTTTTACAATGTCAGGGATGCTGTGCATTGTTGAGATGACACAAAATATGACCTATAAATCAGTAAAAAACTTTCTATTATAAAAAGTTCTTTTTGTAAATTGTGCTTATTCCTACTCTTTTTTTAGCAGTCTTACATAGCTTTCGTACTTACCTGATCCATGATAGAATTACTTGACGAGCTCATTTTATAAATTACTAATTTTTTGTAAACTCTTATCGTTCACTTCTTTTAAAACTTCGTTCTGAGAATGAAAATTGCAACGTTTTTTCGGTTTTGTGTAAAAATAATATTCAGTACGGTTTTAAATGCAGGTTATTATCTCTGACCATACTATAAACCACAGATTAATAACCCTTGCTATAAACTATATAATCTTTTTCGTTCAATATAGATTGAAAATCAGAAATTAGAACAATCAACGTTGATGTATTTTTTTAATGTTGGTTGGTCGTTACCTTTATGTGCTAATAGTTACTGTTATGTGTATACATACATAGATTTAGTAAAAAGTATAAAACAATATTATTTGTGATGATTAAATACTAAAATCGGAAAGAAATAACTATCGTATAGATATTTAATATTCTAGTAATAAACTAGAAATACAAGCAGTAGTTCAATTCCTCCTGTTTGACTGTATAACCATCTAGTACAAGCTCACTAATTACCATGTAAAAAGAAAATGTATGGTTATATTTAAGAGATCTGTAAAATAGACGCCGCTAAAACGTTTTTATTTGTCTGATAGTTTTTTCTTAAACTTTTCAAAATGAAACTTGTACGGTGAGTTTAGTACCTCACATTTCTCTAAATAAGTGTAGATTTTTTAATACATACTAGTCTGTTTTAAAATACTGGTTTGACTTAACCTCACTATGAATTTTATTTTTTAGGTTTTTGATGAAGTTAAGTCACGAAACCGTGACTATGGAACTAAAAAATGGTACTCAAGTCCATGGTACAATCACTGGAGTAGATGTAGCTATGAATACTCACTTAAAAGCCGTCAAAGTAACAGTAAAGAATAGAAATCCAGTTACATTAGATACCCTAACAGTTAGGGGTAACAATATAAGATATTACATTTTACCAGATAGTTTACCTCTAGAGACGCTTCTAATTGATGATACACCAAAGGCTAAAGCTAAGAAGAAAGAATCAGCAAGAGGTGCTGCTAGAGGTCGAGGCAGAGGCCGCGGTAGAGGTGGTCCAAGGGGCAGAGGCAGAGGAAGAGGTCGGAGATAAATCATCTAGCCATGTATTATTTAAGTTTTATTTTTGTAAGATTATTTTTAATACGGCTTGATAAATTAAATATAAAATTTCCTAAGGGTAAGTGTAGTGAATTTAAGTGATGAATAAAAAACATTCAGATAATCAGATTATTTTAGTACATTCATGTGAAATAAAATGTAGGTTCTTATGCATTTTTAATGTCGAAAATCTTGGGATTGGTCGCGTGTTTCAGTGTTCTTCCAAAATATGCTGCCTAAAGAAAAGGTTGTAACTCTCCTGAATCTTAAATTTCGATTTTTTGAATTAACGAACCGTCGTACGGTAGATATGTTTTTTTAAAGAAAAAAAAAAATCTAGAAGACCCTGTAGGAAAATTTATATATAAAATATTATAACTTTTGGTATTTATGTACATGAACAGTTATAACTTATTGTAGTATTACCTGGGGATAAAATATTTATTTTTAATTTTTCAGATTTATTTGATTGAAGTCAAAAAAAAACTTAATGATCCATGACTCAAAGATTTACATTTTAAAAATCGGCTATCTGAAGGATGGTTTCAAAAAAGCATAATGCGCTTATTATTCCGTAGCTACCCATTGTTGGCTCAATTATCCGTTTTTTTGAGGTTCAGTTATTATGTTTTTTTCTATTTTATAATAATCCGATAATACATTAATAAAATTTGATGTAACAACAATGTACGCAATTTACAGCCTTGCGCGACCAATTCTGGGATTTAGGCAATTAAATATGCTTTGCTCTAAGTCTTACATATAAACATTAAAATAAGAGTTCTCATATTTTACTATAGTTTACATTTATTTGTCACCCGGTGAGAACTAAGTATTTCGATAATCACAATAAATATCAAGGTACAGTTTTCAGTGTTTGATTACAAAACCAATCTGAAATTTTCAAATTAAGCACTAATAACTAAAATCCAGTAAAGTTTCACGTTCCTCACGTATCTTCCTCTCTTGGCTTCACTGTGATGAGATGTTGAGACTCGCTAATGAATTCGATGCATTGAAACATGTCGCGTTGTTAAAATAAATTAGTGTAGATTTAAAGTTTTTATTAATATTATAAACTTATTTCAGATATGTGGCCATACATGAAATATATTATCATTATACATATTATCAGTGCCTGTGGCCTTAGGCCAAATTAACCCGAGCAGTCCACGTCCTTTAGGTGGAAATTAAATTAAATGTACCTTATATCAATCTCACGTTAAAACGCTGCGGGCCCCTTTTGCTTGAGGCCTTAGGCACCAGACTGGTCGGCTTAGTGTTAAATCCGGAACTGCATATTCTATCGGTTCTTTCATTCTAGTAGGAACAACTAAATCCGCAGTTTTCATTATATATGTAAAAGTGATTTTTCCCAACTAATTGCAACATTTTTTTTATAATTCTCTTTCAATTAGCTGCTAGACATAATATATTTGAATTTAGCTAAAAAAATATTTCGATTGAATTAAAAATCTAATTGGATTACCTATATTTTCGGTTAAATATTCCAAAGTATTTTTTTTTTAATATTTAACATTTTAAAATCTGTAATGGGTCTTACATTTATATAAAATTAAAAAATCATTATCATATAATTAAATTTAATGAAATATAAACTTATTTTTAAATCAGGTGTCAATAGTAAGGTATCACGAAAAAAATCCTGAATGATTTCAGAGGATAACGATAAAGTATGGAATATTGGTATTTCTTATTTTCCACTTCTTTAATTCTTTTGATGGCGTATCGTATATATTATAGATTATAGATCTGTTGTCTCGACGATGTTGTTTTAATATTCCGTTCGCCATATTCATAAACGCTAAGATTTCATAATTACCTGATCTTTAACGACTTTTTTACATCTAAAACCTATCTTCGTGTAGCCTGTTCACTAGAAATTCCTGGTGTCGGAAAAATTTGTTCGTCATTTTATGACGAATAAGATTTTTATCCACAGGATCCAATTTTTCAGAAACAATTGTATCCCATCTTGTTGATTTTTGAATAACAGGATTCCTTACAATTATTCTGCCTGGAATAGATATTTTGATGTGAAACATCTATAGCCGCACTAAAACCGATTTCTGGCGTGGCCAAACACAAAAAACCTAACACGACTATATATATAATTACCAATTTTCATAATAATCGGTCCAGTAGTTTTTGAGTTCATCGATAACATACAAACATTCATTTATATATATAATTGGAGTCCTATCGCCATTCAATATAACAATATAATGCCTGCGTGATCTCAAACGCGAAAGCAGATGCTACGCGCATGCGTATAAACAAAATAGTCCATGAGTTTCAGAGTAAGAAAGCAATCTACAGAGAACATCTCACTCGCACTCAAGCGCATAGATAATGCTGTCGCGCTTACACTTACAGGATAACTTTAATGCGTCTGGGGGAGGGGGGGGGGTTATTGGCACATGGTCTGGCTGCATACAAAAGGTATTAAAATACTCCCATAAATATATATAAAAATTGGAAGTTAGAAAATATGAAAGAACTTTTTTATGCAAATTTAAAGCGTCTGGCGGGAGTTACCTCCCACAAGAGGTGTCTGGCAATATTGGATTATGATTTCGTACAATATTTTGTAAAACATATCCAAAAGTCAGCTGTTAGAATTTAAGGAAAGTAAGCCATATTTTTATGTACCTTTCTTACCTGTTACCTGTAAAAGGGCCGGCTAACCAAGTTAGCGGGTATGCATAGGTGCTTAAGCATACATTACCCCACACATTTCTCATAATTTTGAGAGTTAGAAAATAAGGAAGGTTTGGGGCCCCGGGATCTTGGACTATTACAAAATAATGTCGATGTTTCACATCTGCCAGGCGTCTGTGACGGCTCACATTATTTTTTATTTTTATTTTTTTATTTATTTAATTATTGGCCCTTTTATATTATATATGATACAATGTGTAGGACCAAAATGTTAAAAGGTTCAATTAAGATTAACAAATATTACATTAAAATTAACAGGTTATACATGAACTCTACAAATTATATACCCTTACATATAAATGTAAACACGTATATGCATATATAGGTACATTCATACATACATACACACATTCACATATATGACAAATTATAAATACACAATACTACAAGAAGAAATTTAAGAAAAACGGTCGTCACTTTAAAAAAGACTCCACACTATATAAACATTTTTCGACTAAGAAACAATTGGGATTTCTTTTGAAAGTCACAGTATTCTTACTACCTTTAATGTCACTCGGCAATACATTAAATATTTTAGGCCCCAAGACTTCAGGAGAATTGCAGGCAACTTTCACTCTTGAATAGATTATATTTTATAAAGAGTAAGGAATGCATTATATTTATAAAGGCAACGCGAGTAGAAAAGTTTGTTATATGGGTTTGGAATAGCTATGAATTCCGTACGAGTCATACACTTTACTTTTTTTACTACAACATGCTTGTAAGTTTTATTTCTATTTGTCAAAATTCTCAGTAAATTATATTCTATTTAAATCAATATTTTTACGTTTAGTTTTACATGAATTATCGTGTGTTGTTGGTAACGCGCTGATCTCTCAATTTGGAGCTCCAGCTTCAATCCTAGCTCGGTGCGTGTTGTTTTATTGAGACTTAACAACTTTTTCACATTTATCTAGTAACTACATATTAAAATTTAATTAATGCCGTATCTTAAACTTACTTAGAAGTACTTTCCACCTCGGTCTGTAATATAGGTACTATTAATTCCTAAATTTGCGGGATATACGAATTCCTAACCGTGGTCATAACATTTGGGGATTAGTAAGTAATTCGGTAATCCTATGTCCGAATTCCTAACTAAACATTTTTTACCTGTTCTTGGCGCCTACTTTAGATTTTCTTAATCGAATTGAAGAAAAGAAATATTTCATCTAAGAAGTACTTGAAACTTATCAAATGTATTTCGTATAAAGGACCCCGCACTAACTAAATGGATTTTGGGTCCCGGTCGAATTGGCTGAAAATTCAGTATGTTGTTGTTCTCGACTTTCTGATCAAAAGTTATCATGGGCCAAACATAATCCTATGTATATTTTCCAAGATATAAAATGACGTAATATGTGATATTAGCTGTAGGCCTGAGTAAGGCTTAGTAAGATTTTGGTTAATTGATTTAAAAATAAAGGTCTTTAATGATCTCCAATCAGTAGACTGCTATGGTTTTTGACACCTCAAAAATGAGCTTGATGATATTTCCAACCTAAAGGTCACCTATGGGTAATTTGAAGGTCCTTTAAGGCCCAACTTAACCGATTAAGTCCCAAAAAGACGCGTTTAGAGCATTTTTTTCAACTGGCATAAAAATTGTTAAAAACTTCTCATAAAATATTCAAACCAATTAATATCGACGTGCAATTTCATGAATTTTCCGAATCTGAAATTATTTTTTATAAAAAATTAATTTGAAGAGGTTATGTTTATTTTTTTAACAAAAACTGTCTTTTTAATTATAAAATTAAAAATCGAGTTTTGTTATTTCAAATAAGAGGAGCTTATAGCCCTAATGTGAAAATATCGGGTCCTCGAACCTTGTTCTATAAAGATTTATGGTATAAGCTTTTTAAAACACGCCTGATTCAAAATGGTGGCACCTAATATGTAATATTTTGGGTATATATTGTATCAAACTGAATTGTGTACCTACTTATGCTAGGAATTTTTTTGACGTCGCTGATTACGAATTTAGGGTTAGTTTTTAAAAATCCATGATGGCGGAAGAAAAAATTAAAAATCCTGTATGGCTAGAATTTACATATAAGGGGGTTTTCGAGGTCGCTGATTATGAATCTGATGATTGATATGTCTGTGTCTGCGTCTGTTTGTGTCTGTGCCTGTCTGGTTCTGTTTCTGTTAGTACCTGTGTCTGCCTGTGTTTGTGTCTGTCTGTGACTGTGTTTGTCTATGTCCGTGACTGTCTGTGTTCGTGTCTGTATATGTCTGTCTGTCTTGTGTCATATTAGATGATTTTTAATTTTTTCTTTCGCCATCTTGGATTCGCTATCTAGAGTTTTTAAAATCTAACCTCAGATTCGTAATCAGCGACCTCAAAAACCCCCTGATATGAAAACTATAGCCATATAGGATGTTTTTTAAATTTTTCGTCCGCCATATTGGATCCGTCATCTTGAATTTTCAAAAATTAACCTCAAATTCGTATTCAGCGACCTTAAAAACTCGCTTGCATAAGTTATGAAAAAAATTCATTTCGAAAAAAGTTTGATACGATATATACCATAAAATATTACCTACTTGAAAATATATTTTCAGCCATACCTATCTGATGCCACCATTTTGAATCATGCGTGTTTTAAATGCCATAAATCTTTATAGAACAAGGTTCGAGGATTCAATATTTTTACATTAGGGCTATATGCTCCTCTCATTTCGACTCAAAAAACTCGATTTTCAATTTTATAATTAAAAAGACAGTTTTTGTTAAAAAAATAAACATAACCTCTTCAAATCGATTTTTTATAAAAAATAATTTCAGATTCGGAAAATTCATGAAATTGCACGTCGATATTAATTGGTTTGAATTTTTTATGAGAAGTTTTTAACAATTTTTATGCCAGTTGAAAAAAATGCTCTAAACGCGTCTTTTTAGGACTTAATGGGTTAAGTTGGGCCTTTAAAGGACCTTCAAATTACCCATAGGTAACCTTTAGGGTGGAAATATCATCAAGCTCATTTTTGAGGTGTCAAAAACCATAGCAGTCCACTGATTGGAGATCATTAAAGACCTTAATTTTTAAATCAATTAACCAAAATCTTACTAAGCCTTACAGCCTACAGCTAATATCCCATATTACGTTCTTTTATATCTTGGAAAATATACATAGGATCATATTGTGCCCATGATAACTTTTGATCAGAAGGTCGAGAACTACAACATACTAAATTTTCAGCCAATTCGACCGGGACCCAAAATCCATTTAGTTAGTGCGGGGTCCTTTAATAATTTTTAATTTAAAATTAATTTATTTGTGTATATTTTTATTTCAACTATTTTTTTTTATATATTTTGACATGTAGGTATGTAGATATTTAATCAAATTAACAAAAATAAATATATACTTATTTGCAATTTTGAAATTTCTTTAATTTTATTAATTAAACGAAGATAGAAAAAAATTCCAAAAATAAAAATCACACGAAGTTAAAAAAAATCTTTACTTTACTTTACTTTAAGATTTTAACGCGCTTTACTTTTACGAGTCAAATCTAATTAATTAATGAATCTTACAAAAAAAAAATAATATAAAATTTTGCAACACACATTTCGTTTTTAAAATTTTGAAGACTATTTTAGATTTATTAAATTCAGAATTAAATAATATTTGTATGCAGTTAGGAATTCGGACATAGGATTAACGGAAAGGGTCTGAGTTCGGTAGCCCAGCTGGGGGTCGATCGTAATGATCTGACCATGGTTAGGAATTCGGTACTACCCTAAATTTGGGGGGGCATAACTATCTAACGAAGCGATTCCGGATATTACTCATAGGAAACTGTTTTATTACTTTTGTATCATAAAATAAAATTTGTAATTTCACCACTTAACTCTGTTTATTATACTATGTTGTTTTACTAATACAATCTTTTTCTCTTGGGAAAAATGAAGTACTTTCCACATCGATATGTAATATACTATTATTCTACGATAGTTATTTCTCTAAGTTGTAAATTAAAATATGCTTCAATTTTTAAATTTTGACTGGACTATAAATCAGCAAACCACAATAAAACATTTTGCAAATTTTGTTTGAGCATGCGTCATTTCAACTGGTGCGTTTGCTGAGCTCTGGCGTAAACATGGCGATGTCGGGAAAATTGTGAGGTTTTAATAAAAATAAATAAATGTTATTCAGTTTTAAACTCTTAAGACCTTAATTACGTTCCCGTGTATTAAATAATGTGAGTGTTTTTATTTGTTTGCAACTCGTGTTCAACTGAGGAATTCCCTTCAATTAGGTTTGACATTTAATTTGTCAGGATATTTACATTTTTGATTTTGATTATTACAATGTTTTGATTTAATTGTTAATGATTTTTATAATCTCTGCTTCTAGCCTCTTTTTTACTAGTTTATGTTTTGAAAATTCATGTATATCTTGTTCTGTATTTTTATATTGTCAAAATTTTTATAGGTTAAGTTAGCATTGGTTAACGTTTTTTGCTAATATTTAATCAAAAATTATACTGTGTTTAGTAAATTTAATAGGGATTTATTGGTGCTGTAAAAATTTTGCGGATAAATAAAACTGGAACAGGAACCAACATGCGGAAGGCCCTTAAATTCTGTTATGAAAGTTTTCGTATCAAGGTAGGTGAAAATATTTTTAACTTGCTGATAATTAATTACAATGTAATGCTTAATAATATTTGCTTTTAATAACCGCTCAAAAGACCCAGATAATTAATTTTGTATTTATTTTTGTATATATAGTTTGCATTTGGCAAGTACACAAAAATCAGTTAGCAAGTGATATATGGGTCTAACAGATGGCTCTCATTGTATGAGTTCAGAAAAATTCCCAGGGTAACCCAAGCTAATAGTATCTGGGGTGTAATTCATCTTTACTTACGATTTTCACATTTTTGTTGTGGTTGCTTTACAATTTATAATAAAATATTCTATTCGACTTTAAGGTAGTACGGTTATGAAAGCAATGTTTCAAGAATTTCGCAAAACTCAGAATATAAGCTCGTAAATGTATAATACACATACTGTTAAAATTTGAAGACGATTTACCTCATCAGATATGAGATATTTGCAATTAAAAATGACATGAATTGTACATGTAACATGGGGGAAGCGTGGGAAACATTAATTTATTTTAATTTATGAATGAATGACTTTCACCATCTCTATGAAAAACTGATATTTGGTAAAATACTATATTTAGATGATATATAAAAAAATTAAAAATTATTTACCTCGTAGTTTCGATAAAAAATTAAAATAAACAACTCGTTTCAGCAATAATTTTCTAAGGAATGATATAAAGACTAATGACATGAAAACGATGTGGCAACGTTGTCACAAATAGGGCATTTCATGACAAGACTTTGACGTTTTTATTACCAATATGGCCGCTGAGAGGCAAATAAAGGTTGTGTTTACTTTGGTTTTGTATTTAAATCCATGTTACTTCGTGTTTAAATTGTCTTTTCCTAACTTTTTGTTGCCGATTGTGTTGTTATAAAAGTGTTTGAGTGACTTATTTATTGTTAAGTTCTAAAGACATAAACATGAGTGAATATTTTTAGTTGTCATTAGAAGATTCTGATGTTACCTCTAGATATAAGCAAAACATGAGTAAAATAAATAATTTAAATGTAAAATCAAAGGTGTGTAGAGCTCTTACATGAATTAAATAATTTGTATTATTTGTCATTATATTTTATTAATAAAACACATTTTAATAAAGTTTATTTTTATGTCTGTATTTAGTAAAAATCTATTTGTCTTACTAAAGTTAGCAGTTGGAGCAGAAAGAAATAGCACGAAATTTAAACGAATTTAATATTTTTAAGGATATCACTTCTCAACTTTTTTTAAAAAATCATAACAAATATTGATAATTTTTAAAATGAGAGAATAAATCTTATAGAGCAATCTTGTGATTTGTTATTAATTATAACAATAAATACAAAATATATTCAACAATGTTATATTAATAAACATTTAAAAACGAAACTTTCACGACAGTAAATTTTTAATTATTGCAATACTTTATGACGAATACGGTCACCCATAACTATTTATTTATTTATTGCAATAAAAAGAGCAAGTTTACTTTGCGTCTAAACTAAAAGTTTCAGTGGTTAGGAGAAATAAGAATAAAAATGACGCGACGTTGCCACATTTCCAAACAATTATATATGTGTATACGTTTAAGGGATAGAAGTACACTCACGTTAACAAATTTAACGTACAGTCATAGTGCAAACAAACGTGCTTAACGATAGTGCGATTCCGAAACTTTTTGACTGGACTGTCGCGGAGGAACTACCTTAAGTATGTAAAAAGTGTGCGCTATGTATATTTTTTGGAGGTTCTTTCAAAGCACTAGAACTGCATACTGTGTTAACCGGTAATTGTATGTGAATTAACTCTTTAACTCCTAGTATCCTCTATACATTATTATTTCGAATTTCTATCTTTGTACGTAAGGCATCAACCATATGAGTTCCAGAAATGTATTAAAGACGTATTTTATGTTTGTCTATATTTAGATTTTTTCATTTTTTTAAGAATCTCAGAAAATAACATTCCAAAAATGGTAAATATTAAATATTGTACACTGACAGCCTCAGACTATCTATATGAAGTATTCTTACTTCAAAAATATATTTCTTCGTAATCGTAAGATATTTTATTGGGGTATTCTTTTAATTAATATTCTATATTTATTCGCTACAATTAACCAGTATTTTTTTATGTAATGTCTATACTGGTTTAGACAAGACGTTACAATAGAGTAGAAATATTTGTTTAAGGTATATTGACGAACATGTAAGCCTGTTCAATTTTTGCATAGTGAATGTGTTCATAAAATATTAAAACTACTCCTAGTTATTACTTGCATTTAGCTAAAAAATTGAACTTTTAATCTATTTCATATATTAATCTTCAATCAAATACTATAAAGATATTAATTTCCAAAATATTTCAATAGTCAATACTACCAGCAAATACAACCAGTGTCCTATATTTTTGAAATTTAGAAATTACACAAATAAGAAACTGATATGAAAGACATATTTTTCCAATTTATTCTTAGTCATTCTCTTATTTGTGTGATTTCTTAATTTCAAAATCCCATGAGAGATATCTCTAAATAATTAGTTGACTAAAAATCCAGTCTCACTTTTTGTGCACTCCAGAAGTTTTACATATTTCGAAAATTTTTTAGCCTCATTGTTTCTTTCACTGTATTCTTTCACTATTTTTAAAACTTCGCTTTTGTTTTTTTTCTATTTTACTCTAAAAAATAGAACGGACATAGAATTAGCAAGAGAAGCAACAGTATTATTTGTTTGTGTGAAAAAAATCACCTCGTATTCTTATAAGATTATAGTGTAATATAATCTGATATTTAAATATTGTCTATAACTTCTTTGTGGCATAATTACATATATTTTTACTTCTTTAATCAGGGAATTTTTGCCACTAGAATCAAAATAATAAAATAATAAATCAACATTTTGAAAATGACCCTTGTTTATTTATCTTGATAGATATGTCAAATTTGTCAAGGATTGTTTTTTCAAAACTGAAAATGCTTTCGACAACCAGATCGGTTGTCGTTTTCAAAGATATTTTTTGAAGTTATACTTCTATTCGTACACTCTGTAGAAAAGTATTGTGTAGAGTTAAATGGGAAAAATCATTACATATGTAATGGTGTGAGTAAGAGAAAGACAGAAACACTTATAAGGTATATTGGTCGGTAAAAACAAAGATAAAATATATACCACATGTTATTAGTTATAACTATAAGTCCTTTGAATACCGTTTAAACATTCAGTACATTGAAAAGGGATAGATATACAAAAAACAGTCTGAACTAATGTATGAATATCATAGTGACGGACCACATGATTATTTGACAGATTATTTTATAGTTCTGTCACGTAAGTATAAATATAAAGTTTATTATTTTATATCAATAATAATATTCAGTGATAAGTTTTGTATTGTAGTCTAAAATACCGTCACATGGTTGCAGTATATTTTGCTCCATGCTTATAAGGTTGTTGGATACATAAACAGAGTTTTTACGAATAGTCGAGGAAATAAAGCACCAAAACCTCCGAATTTTGTAACGTAAGATGGATCGGAATGCGTTTTTTGCATTGGATTCGTTAAAGTATCAGGAATTTTGTCGCTATATTTTATAATGTAAAAATGGAAATTGCATTTCTGCATTCGAAAAGTACATTCAGACAATAGAGAGAAAACTTACAACTCGGTAAGTATTGCTGAAAATGGGTTCAATTTATATACTCGGGGTTTTTGAAGTCGCTGAACACTAATATCACGATTCCAAAAGTCTCCGCAATTGGTGTCTAGGGCCTAGGGTATTTACCTCTTCTCCTGGGGTTTTATGTAAATTCTGTACGAAATCAGTGCACACTTGGTACTCGGTGGTTTTTTTAAGTCGCTAAATACGATTATAATAATAGCGATGGTATTCGAAACAGCTGGTGCTTAAGAAGGACCTCGTCTCCAGGAATTTTATGCAAATTCGATACAAAAAGAGTGTGCACACGGTACTAGGAGATTTTGGAGTCGCTTACCACGAATATCACATAATGATTTTGCTAAATCATTCGCATACAAATTTATGCGCGTGCATAGAAGTATAACTTCTGCCGGCAGTCTCACTGACTGCCACACTAGTTTTTTTTTAATACTTTTTCTTATTTCAATCCTTTTTGGTTTTAAATTTATAATTTGTTTTTTTCTTAGATAGATTATCAACTCATTCTTTTTTTTAAGGTGGTTAGCCAAGATCTCGGTAAATCCAAAGAAAAATTGCAAATTGATAACCAAATTGACCATATACAAAATTGAAAAACGACAAAAATTCCATATATAAAAGTTATTTCTGAAAAAATTCAAAAAATTGCTAATTCTTTTAATATTAGAACAACTTTTCAAACGAATAATACAATTAGATCACCTTTATCCAAAACAAAACCAATTAATTTAGATAAAAAAAGAAACAATTGTGTTTTTACCATGTCATTGTGACAAAGTCTACATTGGGGTATCAGGAAGACCTGTTGAAGTTTTCCTTAATGAACATAAAAATTATCTAAGAAAAATTTATTAGAAAAGTTGAATGCTCTTCGCGTAGTTAAGAAAAAATGATTTGTATTTTAATTTGTTAATAACTAATTAAATAATTAATTAATAATGTGAGTAATTGCAGATTATAATTGAGCAAATTGTGAGCAATTTATTAAAGAAAAGATTTATTAGAAAAGTTGAATGCTCTTCGCGTAATTGAGAAAAAATTATTTGTATTTTTATTTGTTAATAACTAATTAAATAATTAATTAATAATGTGAGCAATTGATGAGCAATTGGGAGCATTTAAGAAATATTGGCAATTATTATACTTCTATGCCAACTTTTTTTGGGTGTTTTTATAGAGTACTAGCGGACCCGGCGAACTTCGCATCGCCTAACACTAATGTTTTTTCCAATTTTTTTTTATTTTTACGATTAACTTTATGTATTTTTTATCATATTTTCTCGTTAGTTACCAGTTTTTACTATTATTTATAGTACTTTGTAATTTCTCAGTTAGGTATATTATATATTAACTGCGCCACCTGACGTTGGCGTCATAGTTCTTAGGTAAGTAAGTTTTGCTCTTTTAAATATATGAGATATCAACTGCGCCACCTTACGGTGGCGTCATAGCACTTAGTTATGTAAGAATTACAGGTGTAAATTTATAACATCTCAACTGCGTCACCTTAGGGTAGCGTCATAATGATTAATTTCGTAATAAACGCGTCCGATCGCTGCAAAATTCAAAGTACTATAGGGAAAATCGCGGCCTCCGATGCGCTATTTATACTATTTATAGGCACGCTTTTGCCGCCCCCTGGCCGGCCAGTACCACCGCCAGCGCTACGTCCCGCAATTTTAAATCTGTAATATCTTCGAAAATATTCATTTGAATCTTATGCTGTAAAGGACCATATAGATCTATGTTAAGCTATTTAGTTGGATAAGGATTAATGCTGTATTGGTTAAAATCGCTTCGAAAATTAGCTATTATTTGTCGTAAAAAGTAAATGACAAAAAACTGTTATTGTGGGATATCCGTAAGAGATAGACATATACCATCCCGGAGTTTTCTGTAGACCTTTTCCATGTGTACAAATAATTAGTACCTTATTTTGATAAATCTCGTAGGGTTCAGCCTGCGTTTGCAATGTAAGCGGAAAAAAATTGATAATTAACGACATCACATTAGAAACCTCAAAAATAACAGTATTTCTCCACCATTTAATGGATGTTATTATACACATAAACCTTCCTCTTGAATCACTCTATCTGTTAAAAAAACCGCATCAAAATCCGTTTCGTAGTTTTAAAGATTTATGCCTACAAAGGGACATAGGGACAGAGAAAGTGACTTTGTTTTATACTATGTAGTGATTTTTAGGGTTTAAAGATCATTTTGCACTGTTTTACACTTTTTTTACACTTTTTACGCGTTTTTTCGTCGATTTTAAGCGAAATTCGATCACATTTTGTGTTTACTAAACGTAAATGTCAACTTCTGTTAACTGACTGGTTTTAGATGGCGTTTTACTTGTCAGCCGAATTGACAGATAATCGATTTTTTTAATATAATTCGTAAAATTAACGACATCACATTAGAAACCTCAAAAATAACTGTATTTCTCCACTATTTAATGGATGTTATTATACATATAAACCTTCCTCTTGAATCACTCTATCTACTAAAAAAACCGCATCAAAATCCGTTGCGTAGTTTTAAAGATTTAATCATACAAAGGGAAATAGGGACAGAAAAAGCGACTTTGTTTTATACTATGTATTGATTTATAAGTACATATATCAAATTCGGCAACAAAGAGGACATGTTAAATCCTATGTACTGTTTTTTAAATTTCTCTGTAATAAGTAATAAGTGGAAGTAGTTTTAATGTTTACTGGGCAAGTTTGTTTAAAATATTTGTTATTTATGTTCGTACTTATCTCTGGTTAAATATTTGTCAGTGTGGTTTTTGATTGTTGAATTTTTAGGCGGTACGTGTTTATTGTGTCATCTGTATATATTATAAAACAACAGACGTTCACCATTAGGATATTTGTTTAAACTGCAGATTTGTTTAATTAGTACAGTTAAAGTTAGATGCTGGAAGATTTTTTCGAAATACAAAAGGATCTGAACTAAACAAAACAACAATAATTTTAATCAACAAATGTTGCAGAATGCAGAATATTAATTATTCTATCGCTTTACGAGTTTTTGAAAAACATTTTCAAAGACATTGACCATTTAACTAAGAAGAAACAACTACTTCCCGGGCTATGTGCCCCGACGGATATTGAATTATACTTCAAAGTCAAACGGGGTTGGCATATCTAATAGATAATTTAAACCAACCATTTTGGTTTGTAGTTAGAAGGGACAACATAACTTGTAGACCGGTTTCGGTGTATTTGTACCTCGTTAGTACAAGGTATATGTTATCCGTATAATTCAATATCCGTCAGGGCACATAGCCCGGGAAGTAGTTGTTTCTTCTTAGTTAAATGGTCAATGTCTTTGAAAATGTTTTTAAAAACTCGTAAAGCGATAGAATAATTAATATTCTGCATTCTGCAACATTTGTTGATTGATAACTCGCTTTATTAAATAAGACACTATTACAGTTTCTTGTAATAATACTTTAACAATAATTTTAATTATTATTACTTTAAAAATTTTCTAATCATGGATAAAATAAAATAAAACAGAATAAAAGATCAGTTAAAATACATAAAATAAAATCTAATACAAATAAATAACTTCTGAAAGTATAATATATTGTTTGAAACATTATGTTGTATTTCGTAGATTTAGTTTGGCGTCATCTAACATTGTTAACAGATATGCTTATTTTAACAAAATATTCTCCATCAGAAATTTTTTCTTATTGGTTTTAGAGTTTCTACTATATATTTACTAATTGCGATTTATCTTTTAGTTTCTAATTTTGGACCTGGGCACCATCTACGAGATTCCTCAATACTCTTAAAACCAAGTACAAGTTGACACATAGCTTATTTATTATATTAAATTATATTAATATAAAGTCAACAGAAATCGTGGATATTGCATATAGTTAAAGTCTTAAATATTTTTAAAGCGAATCTTTCTATCTTAGCTTTGGTGAGAGGAGTAAATAGAGAAAAAGTGTCCACGTACGGGAGAGGACCTTGTTTTCTATTCCCTCTCTCGCTCTCATGAGTCTCATGGCATACGCGACAGGCTGAAGTATACCATACCCTCGACCATACCCGGACGTATCTATTTAAATAAAATTGAATTACTGATTTTATTTCATATTTTAGTTATCAAACCTATAGTATCTGTTATAGAGTATTTTCAAATGTACAATATACGGTACATTAATATATTATAATCATTTTTGTTTTTTACAAAATATTATTTTATTCAACTTATAGTTTTATGGTAGTATTCATTTAAATTTTAATTTACTGTTTTATTTCATTTATTTAATGAATTTTGTTGTCCAAAAAATATAGTACTCTATTGAAGATAGCATAGAATTCCCCGAGTTCCACACGTCTTTTTTTTAGTAAAGTTAAATAAAATCTTTATTTCTTAAAATAATTGGAACCAACTAGGCATCTGATTTCGATTTCCTTGAATTCAATGGTTTCTATGTTTGTAAAAAAATTGAGTTACTTACATTCGAAATCTAGATTTAATAGCTAAGATTGAAATAGATGGTAATTTGCCATTGGAGCCGACTTCGAGGAAATCGAAATCAGATGCCTAGTTGGTTCCAAATTTTTTAAGAAATAAATTATTTTATTTCTGGCTTTTTAGTGCATTTTTTTTGAAGGTGGTTAAATTTGTTTAAAAAAGTTTTTATTTTATAATTTTTAGTTGCTACTTGGCTTTGTCAGATGTGGGCGCAAATTCATGATGAACTATTTTCAAAACCTTCCGAATACCGTGCAAGAGATACAAAGTTCAATCCCCAACACTCCCGACATCGACATGTACCAATGTGACTTTTTGGAAAAGAAAACATTGCGATAAAATATGGACTTAATTGTCTGAAATCACCAACCCGCAGTAAGCAAGCGAATTGATTAAATGCTTATTCCTTCACCTTGTGAGAAGAGGCCTTTGGCATTCGAGTGAAACAATAACGGGCTAATTATTATGTTTTTATGTTATACATCATTATTAACATATTAAGTTAACTGCAGAGCTTATTTTGTTGATTTTTGTGATATTTCCTGAAATATCTGCCACATTAATAACCAGACCTTAACCAAATTTCTATGGGACCAATTGGACACTCTACTCTTTTAAATAAAAAAAGATTTTTTCAAATCGGATTATAAATACCGAAGATATTCGGTAACATACATAATAAAAATATGTTGAGAACTTTCTCGTTTTTTGAAGTCGGTTAAAAATACATTAAATACATACAATAAATGCACATATTACCATGCGTTTGACACAAACATTCATACACAGACATAATGTTGGATATTACGAAAACATAGCTTCTTCTTCTTCTTTTTTTCTGCTTCTTCTTATAATAGGACGTAGTCCTGTTTTAATCCGATATGTTTAGCCTCCTTTAGAGCTCTTTCTGTGATATTGAGCTCCAACTTTCGTACCATCTTCTGGGTGGTCTGCCTACCGGTCTTCGCGTATTTGGTTTTTGCCACTTTACCCTCTTTGCTCATCTCTTTTCTGGCATCCTTTCTACATGATCTCTTCAACACCACTTGCGTGTTCTAACCCATCTTACCACATCCTGTATTCCCAGTTTCTCTCTGATGTCCTGACTCCTTCCTTATTCGATCCCTGAGGGTTACACCCTTGATGGCTCTTAATATTTTCATTTCATTGGTCCTCCTCTGGTTTCTGAGGCGTACGTTAATAGGCATGTTTTGTATATTTTTATCTTGCTCTTTGCAGTCATTTTGTTTTGCCATATATATTGTAACAAGAAAATTGTGAAACATTAATCTGAACTAACTTACAATGTGATATAGAAAAAAAATATTTTTATTGCCGGTTCATGGATCTTTTTCTAACTAAAATCTTTCTTTATCTCGGTTTCAGTAATTTCTACTTAATAAAACTTTGACAAGTCGCAATAGGAGACAAATAACTACAATTTTTCAAAGAATTTCTCTCCATGAGCATGCCACAAATTATTCATATTATTCTTGTAAATTATATTTTTATTTTTGTTTTTTACTCACTTTTAAAAGAGTTGCATATAATTTATATTGGAAACGTTTTACAAAAGTACCTCAATTAATGATTTATCAAACAATTCTTTATTGCTATAAAAGTTTTCTACCCACTGTATTTGTTGATGTTTATTATTAAATTAGGAAATGTTTACTGAAATTTTTATTAGTTTAATTTTTTTAATTCCAAACCATATTTATATAATGTCCCCGACTAAGTGAGTAAACAAATTATAAATAAAAAAATAAAAGAACCATATAATTAATGTATAGCACGTCCACGCAGAGATATTCTTTGAAGTAGTATAGTGCCGAATCACTGGAAAAAGTAACATGTGATTAGTAGATTATACATACAAATAGAGGATGCGGACCTATTGGATAGGTAGAAAAAATTAATCTACGTTTACAAACAGATTATGGCATTTGACTTACATTGTAAATAACGCTTTATTCTACACTTGCGTTGTTAGACGTATCTTTTTCTGACTCAAAATTACTTTTATCTGGTAAAACTCCGCCCCAATCTGATGCAGTCAGATTAGAATATTTTTGTAATTTTTTATCCATTGATCTCTTATTTTTAGATAACGGAAAAATAGCAATTAAAAAGTTTTTAAAGTAAAACTTCTTTAGGCGCGACTAGGGGTAACACGGAACGTGACGTCATATTCTAACGTTAGATTCTAACTGAAGATTCTGACGGAAGTAACGGTGTGATTTCAGCTATGGAAGGAGATTACATTTTCAAAATTTCAAAATTTTCTAAACTTTTAAAATTTTCAGAATTTCCAAAATTTTCAATATTTTTCAAAATTTTCAAAAGTTTTAAAATTTTCAAAATTTCCAAATTTTTCAAAATTTATTTATAAAATTTTCCAAATGTTCAAACGGTTTCAAATACATTAATGGTATTTAGAGAGTAAAATCTATGTTTCACATTTTAGTTATCATAAATCTATTATTTCATATATAAAAAATAATAATAACTTTCAAATTCCTATTTCTGATGAATAATATAAATATAACATTATATCATTTTTTGTAAAGTATATAGACAATAAATATAATTGAAAACTACCAATGTCAATATTTTTATCAAACAGTATAGAAACGTGCAGATGTCACGCGCCAGCGGCGCCAGTACGCTAACTCTGGGAACCCCAAATCTGCGCCAAATCCACACCACGGATTTTCTCGTAGTTAACATAAGAAATTATCTTCTGTTTCAGGCGACAAATACGAGATAACTAGTATTGCAAAAACTGTTCACTAATTCTATTTCTAGCATTTGTTAATAGTGAATTGTGTTTATAAAACATAAAAAAAACTTTGTTTTTATAATTACTTGACCTTAAAACTTCTAATACCTATATTAAACGAAAACTGCCACCGAATACGACATAAAATTTATATAAAAATTTTACTGGCAGAAATTTTATTTGTATGTTTGCTGAAAACAACGAATGCCTCTATTCCTTTATCAAACATTCTTGTATGCAGTAAACCAAGTGTTGACAGTGCATGGATTTACTGCTTAAATACTGCGAATGATCTTATTAAATATAAAAGGTGACCGTGATAATCAGAATAGTTATTGATTTATATAGGACAGTTCATACAAAAATAATGACCAACATCATAATTACGAAATTAACATACCTCACTCATTAATAGTTATTATCCTAACAAGTGCGGAAAGTTATACTTTCCCGCACGCGAACTGCAGATGCCCGAACGACGCGAAGCGGAGTTCGGGCAAGCAGTTTAAGTGCGGGAAAGTTAATTTCCGTAAGTGTTAGGATCAGTACTTTATACAACTACTGCTCTGGAAGTAGAATTTAAGAGGAATATAACAAATAATTTTTTCTTTTGACACATCTGGCAATAAATTTGTTGTTGCATTTTTAGCTGATTCAACTAGTTCAGGTGGAGTTAAACATCTTGTTAAATCGACCATTATTTTAAATAGTACACTTTTTTTAATTACCTACACTTTCTTTTTGCGTTTAATACAGTTGCGTTGTGACAGTTGTGACATAAATTAAAAAGGGTTAGGACTGATCAAGTAGTCTCTCTAGTCAAATAAAAACGACAGATAGTTTAGGCGGAATCCGTGTAGTTATGTGGTCATAACCAAACATGTGCGTTTATGAAATACATATAGTCAAGTATGCGACTATTGTGTACTTCGGAGATGACATACTGCGCTCGAAAAGTCAACTTCCAGAGCAGGCGTTGTATAATAGTTATTATCCTAACAAGTGCGGAAAGTTATACTTTTCCGCACGCGAACTGCCGATGCCCGAACGACGCGAAGCGGAGTTCGGGCAGGCAGTTTAAGTGCGGGAAAGTTAATTTTTGCAAGTGTTAGGATCAATACTTTATACAACTACTGCTCTGGAAGTAGAATTTGAGAGAAATATAACAAATAATTTTTCTTTTGACACATCATCTGGCAATAAATTTTTTGTTGCATTTTTAGCTGATTCAACTAGTTCAGGTGGAGTTAAACATCTTGTTAAATCGACAATTATTTTAAATAGTACACTTTTTTTGCGTTTAATACAGTTGCGTTGTGACATAAATTAAAAAGGGTTAGGACTGATCGTTGTTTTTAATGTATGATTCACATGAACGATAAAAATAACTATACTATCGCGGCATCAGATGGCGTTTCAGTAGTCTCTCTAGTCAAATAAAAACGACAGATAGTTTAGGCGAAATTCGTGTAGTTATGTATTCATAACCAAACATGTGCGTTTATGAAATACATATAGTCAAGTATGCGACTATTGTGTACTTCGGAGATGACATATTGCGCTCGAAAAGTCAACTTCCAGAGCAGGCGTTGTATAAAGGTCATTAGTTTAACATACGTTTGGCTCGATAATTATCGAGAAAATGGTTTTCAGGCATCATCTGCAACAACAAGAGAAAATGATATTGACAGGCAGTTTAAATAATTTAGAAAAACATTTTAATTACGAAGGGGACGATAAAGCTCATGAATTAATTGCAGAATAGATTTTCAAAATAAATTACTTTTATATCATTATCGGCAATGTGTGCGCAAACTGCAATCCAAGGGATGAGGCACTCAAACATCATGACAGCATATTTGGTTTCGTGTATAATATAATAAGCACAATTCACAAAAAGAACTTTTTATAATAGAAAGTTTTTTACTGATTTATAGGTCATATTTTGTGTCATCTCAACAATGCACAGCATCCCTGATTTTGCAAAAATATTAAGTCATACAACGCTGTGATTGATCATAGAGAAGATTGTTTCCTTGTTAACAAAATCAAGGGTAGTTGTATCTAAAAACTTTCTGAAACAGTTTATTTTATTACCAGTTAAAATAATAATTACTGTTTTCACATGTAAGAACAAAAAAAAAAAGAAAAAAAAACTTCTGTGTCGCGTAATCGATCCCATTATGATAACATAACAAAACTGTCACAAGTGGACTGATCCGCCGCCTAACCAACTACGCTACGAACGATTTATTTAATAACTTTCAAAATAATATTATCTATACACAACTTAGATCATGTTTAATATCAATTCGATATAAATTTCGAAATCTATGTATATGCCTAAACACACTTGAAACATGCATTGTCATCCAGTTCTTAGCTATCCTGAAAATTTCAGAGCTATAGGTAGTCGGGAAATAGGTTTAAATTCGATTACAATTTCCACGGAATGACACAGAGACACAGAACACGGCGAAAATATAAAAAACTTTCTAAAAAGATTAAAGGAAACTAGTGATAGTAAACTTTTGAAGCAATGCAGCGACTTGAAAATATCTATGACATGAAGAGTGCGAAGAACTTAGTATGATCATCCGTGTGTATGAAGGAAACGACATTATCTCGGTGCTGAAATACATAATACAAAAAAGTTTATCCCACTATCAAAATGGTCTGTAAATTATTTCCATTGGGCTTTTTTGACAAAACTGCTTTTTAAACAATAAAGTTTTTCAATAAAACAATATTTCGATTTTATTCTTAACACAAAATTCGTTCTCACTTATATCAAATTCTATAAAAAAGTAACAAATACAACTATCACTTTCTATCATGTTTTTAAAATGTACCTCACATCAATACTCTTAAAATTCATTAGAATAAATGCGTCTAGGTGTTGTATAACCACATCTAAATGCTTGTCTTTATTTTGCCACATTTTACTTATAACATTTATCTTTCTAAGCTGATTATACCATTTTACAGATAAAACTACAAATTCGTAGGTATAGTTTAACTAATATTAATGTAACAAGACAACCACGTCTCCTAACCCCAACAAAGGAACCGACTTTAGAATCTAGGTTGTCAGATATATTTCCGAAAATTCCTAAGTTTATATATTTTGAAAATGTTTTCTATACTTTACTGTTCAATTGTTCGCCAATGACTCTTAGAAACATAATATGTAATTAAAAAATATATACTTAAATTAATTAACTAGGTTCTTCATATTTAAACAGTTTTCACTTCTAATGATATCAATTTTGTATATATTACTTATACTTAAAGACATTTTTAAATAACGGCAACATTGTGTATTTAGTTTCCCATTTTCAAGTCGTTTCGCGCCGCTTTGATATTAATGTAAAGAAATGCCGACGGCCTTTACTAAGCACGGTGGTACACAAACGAAACATCAAAGACTCAAATTGCAATATGCGACATGCGTTAAATACCGCGCAGAGACTTGTGCCGCATTACAGTAACCAGTAGCGTCACTGATTTTTTATATTAGATATCCGCTGCACTACCTTACGATGAGCTTCGTAGTACTTAATATAGTAAAAATTTCTCGTTTAAATATATGAGATAATAACTGCGCCACCTTACGGTGGCGTTATATTATTTGATTTAGAAAGGTATTTTTTGACTTTATTTTTTCCGCATTTTTCTGTTTTTAATTTTCCACTTTAGTTTTTCGTTTATTTATTTATTTATGAATCGAAATTCAACACTATCTATTGGGGTTTTTTACAATCTAAATGTTGAATAAGCTAGAAATCAAAATACAGTACCATCTACCAGGTGTCTATCACTATCTAAATGTCAAAGGTGTATAAAGTTACTTCAATTAACTGAAACTGTCATCTATAGGAATTCGTAGAACTAAACAATACATGTCTCTTAGGGGATATTGTCACTTTACTGTCGAAATACACAAATAAGCAAAAAATTAATAAAAAAAACTTTTTCCACATATACACGAACACAAGAAATATATATATATATATATATATATATATATGAACAGTAGTGGTGTTCCGGGTTTCAATCCGTTGGTTGTTTGTGTCTTCACGACGTTTCGCCAACATCTCAGCTGGCATTTTCAAGTGATGCTTCCTTTGCGGCTGCTCAACTTGGAATTCCAAGTTGAGCAGCCGCAAAGGAAGCATCACTTGAAAATGCCAGCTGAGATGTTGGCGAAACGTCGTGAAGACACAAACAACCAACGGATTGAAACCCGGAACACCACTACTGTTCATTCTACCATCCGTGAAACACTACATCATAACATATATATATATATATATATATATATATATATATATATATATATATATGTTATGATGTAGTGTTTCACGGATGGTAGAATGAACAGTAGTGGTGTTCCGGGTTTCAATCCGTTGGTTGTTTGTGTCTTCACGACGTTTCGCCAACATCTCAGCTGGCATTTTCAAGTGATGCTTCCTTTGTGGCTGCTCAACTTGGAAATATATATATATATATATATATATATATATATATATATATATATATTGAAATGGATCCTCCTTCTGGAGCACCCACTTTCAATGAAGTTCTCGGTCGTGGATACCAAAATTTTTAAATTGATTGTCCTAAATAAATTTTAAAAATTATAATTAAAAAAATAATTTATCTTCTTTTAAATCTTTCTACTTCCGTTGTTCCACTCTTTCTCTATATCTTCCTCTTCCAACTACTTTCCAACTCCTTCTTGCTGCTGCCTTTCTATTTATCTATTACCTTTCTACTGCTCAGCTTTTTCTCTCTACCTTCCTCTTCCTACAATTTTCCAACTCTGACCTTTCTGTATCCTCTCATCCAATTCCAATTACTCTTTATTTATTTATAGACTCTTCTTATTATATTTTACTTATATTCTTTTTATTTCAATTTAAATCTCGTTATATTTTACTATTTTAATCAAATTCTATGCATTTTTGTTAACTTTTTATTTTTCTAATGACTTTTTAAAATTACAAATCTTTGACAATTCAATCAATAATCATCTCTTCACAACATAACTTATGAACTAAACAAATACAATATAAAAAAAATACTTAATCCAGACAACCGATTTAAAAATCATGACCACGTTCCAACACTTCATTGAAAGAACGTGCACCATTGAAGAAAAATCCATATCAATTTTTATATATATATATATATATATATATATATATATATATATATATATATATATATATATATATAAAATGACATTTTGTCGACCATTTGAAATGGGTGGGTGATCAAGATCCATCATCGTCGCAATTATCAATAGATAACATAACAATTAGGTATATTAATGACAGTCTCGAATTAAAACACAAACATTTACAACTAAAATTAACAAGTTTTAATTTGAAAGAATTAATTTGTTATTTGACAATTTTCAAATTGATACAAAATATACAACAACCGTTTTTCTTTTGAAATAAAAAACAAAAATTTATGAACAGACCCTTTTTATTTAATTCCACGCCAATGGTCGGCATTGTCCCCAAAGGGATTAAAATTCCGACAAAGACCAAAGGATATTACATTGACTCTGGAAAAAGTATAGTTATTTCCTTTTTTATAGAATGACTTGCACTGACCAATTGACAATCTGTTGTATTTTTTGCTAAATCCTTTAAACCATCACATATATTGCTTAGTTTGTATTTAACGGCCTTCACCGATGCTACTCTGCACTCCCTTCTATTTTCAGAAAGTGCTACATGAAGTGCTACATTTTACATGAACGTTCAAAATAACCCTCATCTGCCCTTGAACCGACAAACAGAGTGTACAACCTTTCTAGCAAAGCCGATGCTGCATCTCCTAGGATCAGATTCTATCTATGACTCCCACAAGGTAAAAAAAAACCGTTGTGTGGTTTTATGAAACCAAGGTAAAAGTGAAACTTTTTTTCACACTATAGACATTTAACTAAAAATTTTTCGAATAATATTCCATTAAGGGTATAAAAATCGCTTTATCAATCTTAATTTTATACTTGGAAAATTGGAATGGACCGAATATAAATAAAAATATAATTAATTTAATATTCATACAAAATAAGTTAAATAATAATAAATTCAAGTACTCAAAATTGAAATAAATCCATAAACAACAACATGCACCAGCAAAAAGTTCTAACAATTAAACACTGACAAAAATTAAACACAAATAATATAGCGTGGAGCACTGGCACAAATGAGTAATACTATACACTACACGGTCAGCTGCTGCAAACTATAGGCGCCGCCTACTCAGCGGCCGACCACGCGACATGCCGACATTCGCTAACACAGACCAAAAAGTTTGGGACGATGTAATAAAAGTTTCACTTTAATAAAGCAACCCTAACCCTATAAAGTTGCCGCTTGTCTCACTCGGATCTGAGTCAGATGTTAACTTCTCGCTATGAGCTCTGAAGGTCAAATTGTGAGATGCTGAAAAATTGAGAAATGTGAGGAATCGTTTTAAAATATCTGTCCAACGTTGCCATTCTTGTTCAACTTGTGACTGAGCCAAGGAGTCAATAGTGGAACAGCTTTTTAAACCATTTTTTAAATTAATCCATTTTAACATAGAATCTTTGTGCCTTCGAATAGATTCGTGAGATTTTAGATAATCACTTAAGTGTTTCTAATCATACACTACTTCTTTTAATCCAATCTTTGTTATTTTCTAGCACGAATATTCGACACGGAAAGCAGTCAACGGCAACCTTTATTTGTGAATAAATCATACAGCACCTGTTAAGTTTTTCACTGTTAACTAATATCTTATGATAATGATATTCTCTGATTTGTCGTCCACTATTATTTATGGGAAATAAATCAACTTTAACCCGGATTGGACCTTTCAATGCAATCTCAGTTCGGTCTACATCAGTAATTGTTATGGTTCACAAAACAGGGTAATTTTGATGGTTCAGATTTTCAATTCTAGCAGTTATGGATGTAGACATGACTCGTGTTCTTGACTGGATAGCGTTGATGGCGACACCGGTGACCTAAGAGACTATGATGTAGTTAATTCATCATCAGTCATCACCCCCGCTGTTTTTACTTGATGATGGCTGTGGCACCCACGATGATGTGGAAGGAATGTTTTCAGCTGGATCAGGATTAGAGTCATTTTCAGTTAATAAATGTTTTGTAGAGGTTTTTGGATCATCACTCTTTATATACTATTTGGATAAATATCCGCGTAAATTTTCTTGTACCTGTTTTCTTTTGATACCTCGATTTCTTTTTGAACTATGTGATTCAATTTTTTTACCGCTATCACGATCACGCAAACTCACTTCGGAAATCTTGTTTTGTTTCGCAGAAACAATCAGAAATTATTTTTTAGGGATCACACAATATTTTTACACTTTTTTAGCTTACTCAATATTTCAAATACTGAAATTTACACTTTTTCACCTCACTTAATACCTTAAATACTATAAGAACGTTTAATTCAATAAAATTGAAAAATATGAACGACACAGTAAAGAATTTGTAATTTATATTCAAAATATTTCCAAGGCGACAAAAGGTGACGAATGAAATGAAACACGGGGATTCCCCGAGCCATAGAGGAGAACATTATGTCCCGACTCCCGAGCTGACCCGTCTACTATGCGATTAAGAAATCAATTGTTTCGAGGCGCGATGTACCTGCTAATGAATTTTTCAATTATGTTTTGTGAATCAAATCAAAGTTTAAAATAAAAAAATAAGATAAAAAAAAAACTATATTTTCTTTTGATTGGGTTGTTGCGTGAGGCCCCGGACGATTACCGCGTTTGCCTCCCCTAAAGCCTACGCTGACACTGGGAACTTTATTGCCCATCAGGAAAGTATTAGGGGAAAGATAAAGATAGGAAACAGTCAAAAATAACTAGATGGGCTAGGTCGTAACAGTGACCATTTTAAAAGTTTTGCGACATCGTAAAAAGAAACCAGGACAACTGTCTATTTAGAGATTGCTGATTGATTGGATGATAAACTCGTTTTAGCTATGCTCTGTTGAAAAGCCTGAAAGCTTTTTTATAAATTAGATACTTTGTAATAATACTGGACGAGTTAATGAATAATATAAATAACAAGAAAACCAACAAACTAGAAATTACAATACATTTAATGGACAAAAAACTCGTTCTAAAGACAGGACGTGATCTCAGGTTTTCTGTAGTTTCCCTTGATTTAAGTTTAATGGGTTTTAGGAGTACATACTTACCAAAGTCTTTCTTTTACGGGATAAACTTGCTACGAAGAACTAAACACACTGAAATGGACTACCGGTCGTACAGCAAAGCAAAGGAAATTTCATAAACAATATTGTAATCAAGAATAAATTATACCTTAGAAATAAACATTTTTAAACTAGAACTTATACTATATAAATACAATCTACTTCACAATTTGTGAGATAAATTGTACGGGTCTGAACATTTCTTAACCACTGATATTTACTATAGATTATGTCCTTAAAAGTGGGTCAATAATGAATTAAAACGTTCAAGAGTTTTTATTGCATCTGATCATTCAAATGGTCAGTTTAGATGAAAAAACGTGGATTGCTATTAAATTAGAGGGTGGAATTTAGAGATAAGGATTAAAATGCTCTTCTTTTAGCGTTTTTAATATCTCAAAATCGAGACAAAATTTTGCCATTGTTCATATACAGAATTTTGTAGCCAACTATTTAAACTATTGTATTTCAATAATTAAAAAATGTATTTTAATCAAAGGTAATACCACGAGTCCTTAAAATTTTATCGATAAATTTTTAGTTTCCACGAAAACTTTTTTATTTGGCAAAAATACGAAAACAAACTGAAATGTGATAAAATCACGAGTCCGTAGGACGAGTAATTTTATCATATTCAGTTTGTTTGAGTAGTTTTGCCTAAAATAAAAAAGTTTGAGCCTGGAAAATAAAAATTTATCTAGTAAAATATTACAGGACGAGTGGTATTTGAGAAGATTATTTTTTGAACCATTCTGTACAAAAACTACTTTATTTAAAAAACTTCCTAGAACAACTTATATTTCATAATTAACACAAACGAAATGCCGTTTCCCCCCCTATTAACTTATCCTGTACACTAGATAGTATTGACAGTTGTCGTGAGCGTCGTGAAAACAGGGTTATAATTTGAATAAATATTTATTTTTATACCTATTTATACAATTATATTATTAAAGAGAAAATTACCAAAATAAAAATTATTAGGTATATCTATTTAAAGTTTACCTACAAGACCACATTTGCCTGTAGGCATATAAAAGATTTAAATGCATGCAGAACCTGGAAGCAGGTTAGTTTTAAAGTACCTACATATTTGATTTTTCATTATCGTTTAGATGAATTGAATTGTGATAATAATACTAACAAAATATATTTCAGAATATTTAGATAATATAAATGAATGTTGATTTATAGTAAGGTACTTATAAACAAGAAAATTGATTGTTCAATATTGTTATTGAATTTTTGACAGTTCTATAATTTTATCAATACTAGTAAAACCACTAGTGGTTTTATCAATATAAACCGGAATGATTGGCTAGATTTAGCATAAAGCATTGAAGATTAAGCGTTTTCATTGGACGAAATCACAAAATTGTGATATTTTGACAGGTGAAAAAAATAATCCCTTAAATTGGATAGGTACCAAAAAGAAAAAAATGCAAAATTTCGATTGTTTGTCTATTTTTTATGATTTTTTTTTATACATAACTTTTTTTTTGAAACAACACAGGTAGGTATACATATTGCTGGTATTGCTTCATATAAAAAAGTAGATACAATTTTTCTTATAAAGGGTGGGTTGTAAAAGATTTTTCCTTTAAAATTGAACAAGATAAGTTATCACTATTTTGTTTTAATATTTATTGATTATAAAAAATAGTATTTCATTAAGCACAAAAATACTTTTGTTAAAAATATGAGAAGTTAAACATAACATTAAAGTAAAAGAGATAAAAAAACGAGGGGTAAACCGCTGGTAAAATTTTGTACACTAATTCCACTTTCATGGAGTAATACACAGTAATACCTGTGTAATACTGGTAATTCCTTAGTAATACCTAGTAATTCCCCTGTAATACCACTAATTCCCCAGTAATACCACTAATTCCTCTGCAATACCCCTAATTCCATTGTAATACCTAGTAATTCACAATAATAATTAGTAATTCCTTGCCTATTTGTGTTGATATCCTATTTTTAAATGTTAAGAATATAGATTTCATCAAGTGAAATTAGCAAATTACCACTCATTATCAGTTACATACATACATAATCGAAAACCTCTTATACCCGGAGGTGTCAAAGTGTACAAGCTCTCTTAATTTTTAAATTTAGAAATTTACGCCATTCTTTTCTGTCTCTAGCCAGTTCCTTCGCCTCACTCCACGTCTTCCCCCTCTTCTAGAATCTCACTTATGCTATTGTTCCATGTTTTTCTTGGTCTTCCCCTCCTGGTTTTCCCTATTTTTCTCGCCTCCCATATTTTCTTCACTTGTCTAGTTTCATTCATTCTGATCATGTGTCCCCACCATTTTATTTTCTTTTCCTCTACTTTATCCTTTATTGATTTCGTTTCTAATTCTTTTCTAATGTCTTCGTTTCTTCTTCTATCTGTTCTTCCAGCACCTAGCACTTTTCTTAAATATTTCATTTCACTTGTTTGCAGTCGTTTTGTTTGTCTTTCGTCGAGTACCCAATTTTCTGCTCCGTAGGTTAATACTGGTTGGTACACTGTTTGATATACGATCATTTTTGATTTTGTTGTTATTTCTTTTTTATTCAAGAAGTTTTTGTATAGTGCATGATATAGTCTTGTTGCTGAATTTATTCTGGCGCCAATCTCGTCTTCTTGTGTCCATTTATTATTTAAATTTATTTCGAAATATTTCTACCTGTTCGATTCTATTTCCTTCAATCTTAATGTTTGTTTTTGTTTTGTTTTTTGTTACTACCATCACTTTAGTTTTCTCGGTATTTACTCTTACGTTGTATGTTTTTAGTTCTTCTGTCCATATTATCATGTTCTCTTGTATTCTTTTTCTGTTCTTGCTATAAGCACTATATCATCTACAAATACGCATGTTTCTATTTTCACTACTTGCATGTTTCTATATCCCACAATATATTTTTTAGTTTTTGGCCAGCAAGCTTTTATTCGAGCTTTTATTACCTCTCCATCAAGCTTATGAACAATAGTGGGCTCAATACACCACCCTGTCTGACTTCTTTCTTATTTTTAAAGATTTTCGATGTTTTATTTCTTGTTCTTACTTGGTTATTTGTATTTTCATAGAGACTATATATCACTTTGAGCAGCTCTTCATCTATATTCTTGTTCTTTAGGCTCGTCCAGATTCATGTCCCGTCCACCATATCAAACGCCTTTTTCATGTCTAGGAATCCTAAAAATATTTCTTCATTTTTTACTATAGATTTTTCTATTATTTGTTGCAAAGTAAAATTGTGGTCTTGTACACTGTGCGCTGGTCTAAATCCACTTTGTGCATCTGCTAGTCTTGGTTCTATCATCTTATGTAACTTATAGTATTTTTGAAGATAATTGGTTCAGAGTTAATGGCAAGGAAGTGCACCCTATTGTGATAGGCAATAAACAGCAGGTATATACAGCCTTTTCAACCTTATCTATGAAAATATTACTTAAAGGACTGTGAAAGTTTATGTCTATTAATTCTTGGTTGATTTAGTATTAATTTGGAGAAATTTATGATTGAATTGGCTGTTATAATACTTGATGGATATAACTAAGTTAAATAAAAAGTTTATATAAGTACATATATATATATAAGTTTATAGCTTAACAGTTTCTTTTAGAACGAATAATAATCTAAGCTCACACATTAAAAACAACAAATCCAAAATTAATAAATCACAAAAATCTGGTGTTTACAAACTTAACTGTCGTGATTGCCCTAAAACATACGTAGGTAAAACTTATAGAAATTTCAAAACACATATAAACGTAATATACGACATATCATTAAAGTCTTGTTTTACTTAGAACAGCAATCCTTTTTAAATAGCAATAGTAAGTACACTAAATATATAATTTTTAGTCCGGCCCTTATCGATAATCTGTTACCTGGTTGTATATTGCTCATCACAATAGGGTGCACTTTCTTTGCCATTAACAAATCAACCAATTTTCTTGACAACGACTATACTCTCTATTATTATCTCGTATACTTTTAGTCCTGCGCATTAGAGAGATATTTCCGTATAATTTTCCCTTCTTATGTATTGGCAAGATTGTTGCGATGTTCCAATCTGAAGGTTTTTTTTTTAATTTTCCATGCCATATTTAATATTTCCAACAATTCTTTCTTTTTTTTTGGTCCTAAGTATTTTAGTAATTCTGTATCTAGCTGGTCACATCCTGGTGCTTTACCTACTTTAATTTTCCTCAAAGCTTCCTCAAGTTTTTCCATTTGTATTCCAGTTATATCTGATTCGTTTATGTTGTCTATCCCATTTCTCTTTTCATTTACCACTCTTTTATTTTCACTATTTAGTAGCCCTGTGAAATATTCTTGCCATCGCCCGATAATTTTTTCTTCATCTGTTATGATATTGCCTTGTTGATCTTTTATTTCATTAACTCTGTTTGGTTTTTTCATGTTTCTCGATGTTCTGTAGAATAGCTTCTTGTTTCCTTCACTATTTTCCTGCATTTTTCTTGCAAACTCTTCCCATCCTTATTTTTTTGCCT
This sequence comes from Altica lythri, assembly GCA_964028335.1. Taxonomy (NCBI): domain Eukaryota; kingdom Metazoa; phylum Arthropoda; class Insecta; order Coleoptera; family Chrysomelidae; genus Altica; species Altica lythri. Next base: position 31,713,703 of record OZ034804.1, on the reverse strand, counting down.
CTTTGACCATTTCTTTAACTTTGATTCTTTGTATTTTATATATGCCATATGTTTGTTGACTTCTACTTTGTAAAAAATTTTTCCACAATCTTTTCTTTTATTTCTTTTTTTATATTTTCGCTCCACCAGCTTGTTTGTTTCTTGGTTCTTGGATTCTTGGTCTAACTACTTCTAATATATCCGCATGTTTGTCTTGTTAGTTTCAATATTGTCTCTTTGAAATTTTTCCACTTATCTTCTATGGCGCATGTGCTATTTATGTATTTGCGCAGCAAGTAGATGCAAGTAATACCTGTATTACACAGTAGTAATACCACATAATACCCATAAAATTCCCACAAATTCCTGGTAATACACGGTAATTCCTAGTAATACACAGTAATACTTGTGTAATACACGGTAAATCGTCAAAATCATTAAATTACTATACATACATAATGGCGAGGGGAAGAGAGACAGAGAGAGGCAGAAACACATATTAGTTGGTAAAAACAAAGATGAAATATTTGCCACATGTTATTATAGTCATAACTATAAGTCCTATGAATACCGTTTAAATATTCAGTGCATTGAAAAGCGATAGATATACAAAAAACAGCCTGAGCTAATGTTTTAGTACTATACTGACGTTTCACATAGTGTTTGACAGATTATTTTATTGTTCGGCCACGTGAGTATTTATATTAAGTGTAGTATTTTTTATTAAGAATATTATTAATAAAATTCATATTATATCCTAAACTATGCTTTTGAGGTTGTTGGCTAGATAAACAGAGTTTTTAAGAAATGTATTTCAGTTAACTTTTTGGAAAATTATAATTATAATTATAATATTATAAAATATTATAAATATTCTTTCATTATTTCCACAAAATTATTATAAATATAATTCATCGCATTAGGTCACTTCTTCGGGAATTTTTTAACTTTTTATGACTTGCCATGAATACCTGGTGCAAGGGGTCAAAAAATACGCTACCTACGTGACTTATTCTTAAAGTTTAACTCTCTTTCTTCGATCTTTCTGTATTAAAGAGGCTCCCTCACTTTGTTGCCAACCTATACGCTAGTCAAAATATTCGATACTGCAAAAGTTGGCGGCACTGATTTACCTTATACTTTATATAGTTTTTAATTGATATTATGTACACACGATATATATTTTCGCAATAAATCTTTTTAGATTTTGATCGATAACATACTATTGGAAAGATGAAGAGTTTTATTATACGATGTGAATTTTTGAAATTTCACTTCTATGCACGCGCCCGGCGTTTGAAATTTGTATGGGAGTGAATCGGCCAAATCATTATGTTACGTTTAATATGTAATGGCGTGAGTAAGAGAGAGACAGAAACACATATACTTTTGTCAAAATATTTATTAACTCCTTTGTTTACCATATTCCTATTACAGGTCAAACTTTCCTTATTTGCAGCTGCTAGTTTAGTACAGTATAGTAGGTCCATGCTTTAAGCTATTGCTAACGGCTGGCGTGTGCAAAGAAGTATAACTTCTACGGACAGTCCCACACCCGTTTTTTTATATAAAGCAATACCTGTAATATCTAAGGTACTTACGCCTAATAAGGCCCTGTTCTTAAGATGGCCCACTTTCAACATTTTGTACGTATAAAAGTTCAAATGAATTTAAATTTTGCGCCCATGTTCGGTTAGTGCCATAGACAAAATTGCAACTTCATAAATAAGGAAGACAGTCGTCATTTGTGCAGTGGTTGCCAGTTTTTTAGTGTCGTTGCAAAGGGCTGACGATTTATAATCTTCTAATTTAAAACTTTTTAGTATTTTCTTAAGAAAACAAGAAGTTTTCGTGTTTTTTTTTTAAATACAGCGTTACTTGGGTTTATGGGCACTTGACTCAACGTAAGAGTTGTTTATATTATTTGTTAATTTTCATTTATAAAAAGTAGTTCTTGTGGCGGGGTAAAGTACCCTATAAAGGCCCATCACATCCTATGAATGCTCGGCCAGTCGAAGATATGAGACAATTCAGATGTTTTTTTGAAAAAAATATTTGGTCTTTAAATAAACATGTTTTTTCCAAAAGTGATTATTAGAATAACGCCACAACATTGTTATTTGTTGAGTTTATTTAGAGGTTTTTGTTTAGTAGGTAAATTAAATTTTGCTAAGTCTAAGATGGCCCACCGTCCAATTTGTGACCAAAAAAAACTTGTGTATCAGACTGATTACCTAAGAATATCATATAATATTAGGTCAAGTTTTACATAAATACTTATTTTTTGTTTTGATAGGGTTTATTGATTACATAATTATTATCGGGCTATGATAAGTGCCTATGTTCCTAAAAAAGCCCACTTTAGAGGTTTTAAAAAACAATTATTATCTTAACGAATTGTTTCCAAACATGTTGATTTGTATGTTTACTTTATTCATAAATAAATTACCTATGTTGTGATAAAGGCAGTTTTCACAAATTTATATTTCTTTTCCAGCTATTAAAATTTACCAAAAAGTGGGCCTTACAGGGCGCATGTACCTTATACCTAGTTTTAACCCAAAACAAGTTATAGACAAAAACCGAAATTTTTTGTTTTCAAAATGTGAGTAACTAATCGTTATTTATGTATCAAGGGCGTAAAACAGGCGTTTATGGACCGCAACGTGTATTAACACGTAAGGTCCATAAACGCTGTTTACGCCCGAAATACATACAAACTTTTATGCACGACCGATTTAATAATTATTGATAAAAAAAATTGCACTGTCAATTGAAAAAAGTCAACTGTCAATTGACAAAAGTCTACTGTCAAATATCAACTGTCAAATGCCAACTGTCAAATATCAAACGTCAACTGTCAAGTTCCAACTGTCAAATGCCAAATTTGAAATGTCAAATCTCTTCTGTCACATGTAAAATATTATCTGTCAGCTGTCAAATATCAACTGTCAACGATTTTTTTAATAATAATACTTAAAGGATATTTTTTATTTTTATTTTTTGTAAACAATTTAATATAAATGCCATTTCAACTTGCATGAATTTTATACCTCAAACCTCGATATTATTAACAACTTACCCTGTATAACCATTCACCTAATAATTTGTATTCATTCGTTATTTCAAATAAATAATTTGATTGAAAGTAATATGCACACAGGCTAGAGATAATATTTTAAAACAATAATCTATATACCTATGTTGTCGTTACCCTAACAACAAAGTCAAAATAGGTGGTGGCCATTTTTATTTAGACTCATTGTCAGTTTGGATGATTGCAAGTATTTTAATATTTAAGACAAAAAATTACTTTACCACCCGCCATTTACACTTTATCGCCCGGCGGGCGGTAAAGTAGTCCACGGGCGCTAAAGTGGCACTTTACGCCCGCTAAATGTATGTAATAATCTGTACTTTACCGCCCGGTCGTGCATAAAATATATTTTTTAATTATTTAAATACGTAAGTTTAAAGTAAAATTCAATTCTTTATAAAAAATTCCTTTGACCTAGGTATGCGAAAATTTTGCCTCGTTTTCGTGATTATTGAATAAAAAGCATCTCTAAATTCCACTCTTTTAATTTAATAGCACTTTGTTGTTTCTTCATAATAAATGAGGAGAAATCAGCTGTAACTTCTTTGCCAGTAATTACTTTACAACTTATTACATCTCACTCTGTATGTACGCTATTTTATACAATATAACTTCACAACAATTTTCACTGAGTTATTGGATTTACTACGCTATAAATAAGTGGCTCTCTTGTTTTATTACAAATGAAAGTGTCACATGTTAACTTTTTTTATGGGATCCACAAAGAAAACTACTTTTTTTTATGAATTTTTCATCCCAAACTTCTCAATATGACCACGTACAATCAACGACCGTACAACTTCGACCGTATGCCTCCAACGAGTTGGAGTATCGATCAATCATTGCTGGTTCAGGAATGGCTCTCACGGCCTGGTAGTTCTGCAGGAGAGTTTATGAACACGTGAGCGGTCTTGTGTGAAAAACATCGTCAGAGAAAATAATGCACCACCGATGATTGTTTCAAATTGTGGTTGGGTTTTACTAACCAAAAGGCTGCAACGAGATACTAATTATCTCCAATCGAGCTTTTCCATATGCTCATTTCAAAAAATTTCTTATACAAACTAGATATGTTACAATGTTTGTTTTATGTGATTTATTTGTACACCTTTTTAAAAAGATTAATATTAGAGTCAAATCATATCATAAACAGAGAACAGCTATAAAAAAAGTTCTATTTATAGCAATCTTTTTATCTATTCGTAACCTTATTAGTTGAGTGAAGGATTCCAAATCAATGCTATTTATACCGGCTTTACCAAAATGTTCGATAAAATGGATCACATTATCTTTATAAATAAATGTGCTGATTTGAGTAAACCTGGTAATGTGCTCTTCATATAAAAAACCCAAGCTACCAAAATACGTATTTATACTTCTGCTGTCACAGATATTACTTCAGGAGCTCTTCAGAAGTCTAATCTGGGTGCTCTTTTATTTAATATTTATAATGGCATAAAAATGTTTTGCTTTTGGCAAATTATCTATTGTACGCGCACGTTAATTTTCCAGAAAATAACAAGACAAATTAGATATCTTATCAAAATCTATTCCAACACTTGTGGTAATCTTGATTTAAAAAAGTAAGATAGTTTCTGTTGTTAAAGACATCTGTATCTATCTCGATAGTAAATTATTGTTTGACCAACATATTTAGTACATGTGTACTAAGACTTATAAAACACTTGGATTTATATTTACAACGTGCATAAGCTTTAAAACAACAACTTCATTATTTCAAGACATAACATAAGACAACAAGTTTTGTATATCCATCAAAGCTTTACTAGCTATCATTATAATTTTCGCTTTATCGCTGCTGTAAATCTTACAGCTTAGCAAGTTTAACAGTCTGCTTCCTTAACAACTTTGTATACCACATTAAAAAAGTTTTATGAGGATAATTTCATTAACTAAAATACTTCAAATAATAATATATAGTCCATTTCATCGTTTTTGGCCGATTTGATATTAGAAATCACTGAAATAAGATTAAACTGTCATCCAAGTTACCAATGGTGGACAGTTTTTTTTTCTAAATTAGATCGTAAGTTTCTGAAACTATCAGTGTGGTTTGACATCTCCAAAAATATGACATTAATAATTATTAAATTTAACCCTTCAACAACGAGCCGCACATGACGGTTACTAGGAATGTGAATTAAGTCAAGACTTCCGTATTGACTACGTTTTATCTACCGTTGAAACAAGATGCAGTTACGTAAGTGTTGTATTAAAAAACAAACGTCCTCATTTAAATTTCTAACTTGCCTGTATCTGAGAGAGATGTAACTCTAAATTTACTTCGAGTATGATTTCTGTCATCGGCCAAAATCCGTGAAATGGACTGTAATTTCCATTTATTTTTCATTTAATAGCAAATAGTGTTTCTGGGTTCGTCCCGTTTTGTGTTATTTTTTGGAAGACAAAAACAAAATAATGATTTAGTTTCGATTTTTCAAGCAAAACCACTACTTGAAAAAACCCAAATTAACGAATCTAATACTTAAGAATATTTTACAGTCATTCTATATGTATATATATATATATATATATATATATATATATATATATATATATATATATATATATATATATATATATATATATATATATATATATACATCAAATGTTTAAAACTTAGGAATAAAATTAACGTTCAATTATCGCTTCACACCAAACTCTATTATCATCGATTTCTGTACGATAAAGTAAATATTTATGATCTTCGCAATGTAATTAGTAAAGCATCTATATCTATACGAAGAACAAAAGATCCCGGGTGCAAGGTATATATTTTTTTTTAAACCAGCCAGAAATTAATACTTTCCGGTTTATTTTTAGATCAGAAAATCTCATTTTGTCGGACAAGGCCAGAAAATAAAAATGAGTCCGGTAAAATAGTTAGTCTAAGATAGCGGTCGATTCTATGGTAACCGAGTTTTGTATATATTTAAAACTATAAAATTAAGTTAAGGCGGCCACCCAAGCAAGGTTTGTTAAAAAAAATGTTAAAATTAGTTAGTTCTTGTTATAAAAATGTAAACTGAATAATATGAAGTTTATGGTACAACAATGCCCGTTTTAAAAAAAATATTGTACGTAATACGTCCCAAAAGTGCTTTTACTGGACTCGCAGGCTTGCAGGGCTCGCCTATGGCTCGCCCTGCAATTTGCCTACTCGTCCAGTAAAAGACCACTTTCAGGGCTTGTTACGTAAACTACTATTAATACTACAATAGAATACTGTCAATATTAATTCAAAATATGGAATGGATATTATTTCCTCATACTGTCTCATACTTAGCGCACGCTGTACGGTATGACAGATGATGAAAAATGGGTATCTCTAATTAATTTAAATAAACCATCTGTCAATAAAATTTCCAAACTACTATACTAAAATGTGATAATATACCACCAGAAGTAGCAGTGTACTGAAGAGGCTGTGGTAATTTATTATCAGATTAATCAAAACAGTTCAAATAAAAATGTCGGACTGGACATGTACTGAAAAGTCCCGGGCCTAACACAGAGGGGGCACCACAAATATCAATTCCTTATTATTATTATTGACAGCACCTATCCTTCAAAAGGCTACATGTAAAATTTCATTAATATCTGTCCAATGTGCATTACCTCCGTGTTTTTTTAACTATGGAACAAAGTGAATTTCGTGTTTTGATTAAGCATGGTGGAGAAACTTGATAAATATGGCAACTCTTCTCCATCGAATACAACAGTCAAGAGGCGGATGTAATAATTTAAGTTTGGTCGTACGAGCGCAAATGACGAACGTCGTTTCGAACGACCTTCAGACGTGGCTACGCCCGAAATGTTAGCCAGAATGGAAAAACTCGTGACCAGAGATTGGTCATTGAAATTGTGGGAGCTGGCTGACCTGGTAAACATATCATCTGAAAACGGGTATACAACATTTTGCATAATCATTTGAACATGCGGAAACTATGCGCTCGTTGGGTGCTTCGCGTGCTCACAAACGAGTTGAATGTTTGGAGGCGAATTTTTCCATGATAAAGCGCAATCGATCTGAGTTTTTTGGCCGTTTGATAACCGTTGATGAAACATGGATTTATCACTATACGCCTGAGAGTACCGAGCAGTTGAAACAATGGGTTTCCAAGGGGCAAAGTGTACCGAAGAGGCCAAAGTCGCAACAGTCTGCCGCAAAGGTGATGGCCACCGTTTTTTTGGATGCGCGTGGAATTACTCACGTCAATTATCTTGAACACCGCTCAATATTATAGCGACATATTGGATCCATTCGATGCTGTTTTAAAGCCTAAACGCCCTCATCTAAAGAAGAAAAAAATGTTCTTTCTCCAACACAACATGCCCTCTCACAAAGCCGTTAAGACGATTATCGAATTGGGCTACGAAATCCTTTCCCAACCCCCCGTATTCGCTAGATTTACCCCCTGCGACTATTAAATATTTCCAAACTTGAAAAGCATAAAAAATATTCTATTCTTGAACACTTTAGAATAAATTTTTAATTTAATTTTAAAGTTATTCTTTTTTTGATATATTATGTAGGTACATTCCAAACTAAGTTGCAATTCAAGTTTACCTTATGTTTTACTTTCTTTGAAATTATTAATGTCAGCCTAAACACATATACCAAAATATTTATTTGGCGTGGGTATGTTTATAATAGATCTAATAAAGTAAATTACGGAGTTTACACATTGGTATCCGTCAGTTTGTTTATACTTTTACAAAATCAATGTATAAAATTCAGTCAGCTAAGTAAAATCTCATTTTTATTGTAATTATTACTCGTCTTGACTTTTGGTTTAACTAAAATATAAATGTTTTCTATGGTACTTACCAATTCTTGTGTTGCACCATGTTTTACCTAAAAGTATGAATTTTTATGAACAGTATTGAAAAATCATTTCAGTTTAGTGAAAAAGTTCAATTTTGTTTAAAGAGCTTTCTATATTAAACTTATCATTTTGGTTTTTGGTATACTACACTGAGAGAAGTCTATTGTTAAAACACTAATAATTCTTGCTCTGCCAACACTGAGGCCACATATGGCCCATTGTGATTCCTCCCGTGTGTAGGGATACCTACATCTTAGGCTGTCATCAGGCCTAGAGATTTAAAATAGGTGATGAGTCTCCCGAGGGGGACCTTTCTTACATCGGCTGGTGTAAGCCAGTACTCGTCCAACATGGATCTTCTGTCTTCAGAAAAAGCAGAGCAGTCATACATTATATGTATCTACTGTTTCCTCTTCTTGTTCGTAATTCCTGCATAGGGGCGATTCTGGTAATTTCGCAAATGGCAGTGACTTGTCAAGATTCCCACAGCTGTTCAGAGATTTTGGCTGGTTAATGCCTTCAATTTTCTTGCTGTTTCCTTGCCAGGATGAGGTACTACTACACAACAGCTTTTAGCTGATCTTTTGCTGATCAACAATTTTTGTGCTCAACTTTCAACACAAGTTAACATTATGACAACTATAATCTTAACACAAACGAATTTTAAAATTTAAAGAAAATAAAGAGGTGGTGCTTTAATTTTTTCCGTGAGTTTACATAGGTTTTTCTTGATTTGGTTTGAACGTGATGATGTCTTGTGTTTGTTTTGTGGTTATAATTTGGAACTAGGGAAATGCTTTAATTTGTTAAAATAATGTTCACAACTGGTGATAATAAAATATCAGAATTACCACTCAGTCGTTACAAATTTTGTAGGTAATATAATATAAAAAAAAACTTCCGGTATTGATACTGTAAAATTGTGACTACTTATTCTGTAATGTGTCAGAACCTACATTAAAATTCTTTATAAAACAAGTTGATAGTTAAATAACTTTGATAATAAAATTTTCTCGGGAGGCGACTTCAGTGAGTTTCATACAAATAACTCCCAGATTTTGGATAAGGCCTTCTTTTAGATTTCAAGTTGAGAAAGTTTTACATTGTATCTTTCCCTGAAAACCGTCATCGTGACCGTAAGAAGACTTTGAAGCGCCTTTTATTCGAAATGGAAGGTTGAGTTATGATAATTTTATGTAAAACTTTGTTATTTTTAAAATTGCTTGCGTCTCAGATTTTACGAAATTCAATAAAATAACATGAACGGTTTCTTACATCAACATTTTTTAATTAGAAAAACAATTCTTTCTTAACAGTTTCGACAATAGTTTTTTGTATATTTTACTATACAATTTTTATTCTTGAAAATAGCTAAAAAGGGAAATTTTGCAAAACTTTATTACATTTGTTTTTTTTTAAGTATTTAGATATCTCTTACAAACTTACTGTTTATCTAAATAGTAGTTTACGTAACAAGTCCTGAAAGTGGTCTTTTACTGGACGAGTAGGCAAATTGCAGGGCGAGCCATAGGCGAGTCCTGCAAGCCTGCGAGTCCAGTAAAATCACTTTTGGGACGTATTACGTACAATATTTTTTTTAAAACTGACCTTGTTGTACCATAAACTTCATATTATTCAGTTTACATTTTTATAACAAGAACTCTTTATTAACTAATTTTAACATTTTTTTTAACAAACCTTGCTTGGGTGGCAGCCTTAATAATTTCATCTGGTATAATTTCATGTTGCATTAATTAACAATCAAATGCATCATTTTAAATATCCATTTTATAATAAATTTCACGTTTTCAACTAAACGTCAAAATATGAGTTATTTTACCTTGCCGAAGGTTACTTTCAAGATGCAAAGCGACTATCGTAGTACCATTTTTGGAGTGAATGGTTTCTACTTTCGCAAGTTTACATCTATAAGGATTTGGTCAATTCATACAGGGGATGTCTCTTCCTCTTCATTAGTGACTGAAGAGACATAACCTATACTACACTGATAAGCTCCAAAAAGAGCAAAACACGGTGTCTGTAGTTGGTTTTGCCCTTGTATGAGTTGATTAATATCCTTATACTTATATCGCAGCATCTACAGGTGTCTTGAGTAAGGAAATCTAACCAAACACCAATCCAGTTTAAAACTGGGTTTATTATTGACAGCCCGGCACGTTTTGTATCATCTCTTACATCTTGTTATACAGGGTGCGCCAGAGAAACTTACTTTTTTAAAAAGTCATTAAAAACAAAAGTAATTCATTTTATTTTCAAAAATACAACATCCCAAATTTTTTTTGAAGCAGTTTTGAAAATGGTATCAGATAAATGGCGACCATCATTGTCTATATACTGAATAAGTCGACTTTTAAAGTTCCTCTCCACTCTTTGCAGCATATCGATCGGTATATTGATAATGGCGTCGTGAATGTTGTCCTTAAGGTGAGCTATGGTCTGTGGTCGTTTGACAAAAAGCAGTGATTCCAAATAACCCCACGAGCTGAACGCCAGGGGGGAGCGCAACACTGATTTTCTCACACGTTTAACAATTTTCGGAGTTCTGGTGGTCCGTTGACGTCCATTTCTGGTCTTAACGACACTTCCACACTCCCGCAATGAGGTAACCCACGACAGATTCGAATTTCGTCCAGGAACCAGTCTGTGTGGAGGAATATCAAAGGGAGCGCAGAAGGCACGTTTGGTGGCTACAATCGAGCCTCCATTAAAGGTGTCTACGGCGAACGCGTGCTGCTCTCAAGACCACAATATGATGGCAACTGACTATACAGGGGAACAAACTTTGGAACTCCTCCCCCCAGACGCGCTCCCTCCCATCACTTAGTCAAATTCACTCGTCAAACAGGAATTTTTTCAAATAAGTAAGTTTCTCTGGCGCACCCTGTATAAGACTGTCACAAACGTCCCGCTCGTTTTATGTTTTTATAGTTTTAAATATATACAAAACTCGGTTACTATAGAATTGACCGCTATCTTAGACTAACTATTTTATTGTAAATGCGTCCGGTAAAAGCTTTTACCGGACTTGTTCGACAAATTGACATTTTCTGACCTAAAAATAAACCGGAAAGTACTAATTTCTGGCCGGTTTTAAAAAAAAGTATTTAAGTTGTCTTTTTAATGTTGATAAAAATTATTATCCGATATCGTGTTGATGATGGCCACATCGCGTTTGCTATCAGTCGTTTTGACTTCAACACATGGCATAATCTTTCATTTCAACGGGTACAACAAGGTATAACTGCTGTAAATTATACATTTTTTCTGCTAAATAATTAATATACTTTTGGCGTCCATTTTAAGCTAGTGAAACAAAAATTAATAAAACTTAAAAAAATGATATGATTTTTCTCGAAGTATGCGTATTTCCACGTCAATGGTCGGCATTGGCCTCAATGAGATTAAAAAGTTGACGATGGTAAAGTGACATTTAATGGACTATACACAATTAAAAATGCTGAAATTGTGTAAATTTTAATTTTTTGTATTTAAAAACTCCACTATAGCAAAAAACATTTCAAATTTAAAAAATTGTGATGTTCGGTGTAGCCACCTTTAGCCCGGATTGAATCTGTCCGCAAAAGCTTCACACAAAGCGTGAATGTGCCCCTGGCCTGCACGTGTATTTCGTTTCATTCTCTACAAGAAATAAAATATCTATTGGGTTTTCGTCCAGGAACTTTGTTAGTCATTACTGTAGAGAAATGTAGCTGGGAACATTTTTCTTGTAAAAAAACGTTGGGTTTCACGAGTCTTGTTGAAATGTTCAAAGGTTTTTACCTCGGTTTTTACCGAATTGTGCAAAAGGTAAAAAGCAAACTGTCTTTTGTGCAATTGTTAAATTTTGCACTTTTGTAATTTCATTTATTAATTCATTGTTAATATACGTTTCAAACAGACACATTGGGATTTTTCGTCTATTGAACTGTGCTTTGTCGTGGATTACGTTCAAAGCGCCTTTACCTTTTGAGCGCGCTTTACTTTGTAATCAGCGTTTTGGTTGATACTACAGCGTGGAGTTGGTAACACTTTGAACACAGATTCCTCTCTTCTTCGTTATTTTATAACGCACTTGTACTAATTTTCAACCAGTTTTATTCAATACTTTAGAGTGTTTTAACTCAAGGGGAGAATTTTGAAAAATCACAAATTGGGAATCTACTAATTCGCTAAAATCAAAAATATTCTTAGTCCACCTAACAGCAAATATTTTTGAGATTTTAGTCACCTTTATTAACCTTTGATGCTGCAGTTGACTCCGTATTTTCCTTTTTATGATTATTTGTTATTGTGTTCAGTTTAATTTTTACATTACTACTACAGTAATGTTCTTAACATAGAATTTTCCGTACCAATTTGGCTTATTTAGTCTATTTTACCTCTTTACTTTCCCACTACACACTTTAGTCTACCACCGATGGACATTTTGTGTTGATTACATAAGAACCTTTTCGTCTCATTCCAATAATGTTTTATATAATTAATTTTGATTACATTTGACCTGATGATGACCGTTACGGTCGAAACTAGTTTTCAATAAATTTCATTTTACAATAAATATACTGTGTGGTACGGACTTTGTGTTTTCTTTGGTATTACCATACGACCACATTTGAGAAATGGATGATCTCTTACAAAAATATTCTTGTAAAAGAAAATATTCAAATCCTAGAACGTTAGGCACTCATAGCGAGGGATTCGCACCTAAAAAAAGTAGATACCTACCACACAAATTGGTGTATTGTTATATTAAAATTGTTTTTATAGTCGTTCGTGCATATACATAATTAAAACACCGTATGCACAGTTTTTGTAGCATTTCTTTTTTCATCAGGTATACCTACTGAAAATTGTGATCATTCTGAAAATGCTGTTGCGTGCACGGTAAATCCAATTAGAAATGATAGATGGTGTATCGTGCAAAATTTATTACTTGAAACGCAAATCCGCTTTCGGTTTTTGCCATCTTCAGTGTAATTCAAGCGAACAAATATTATTCGTGTCACACCAAAATGTACGAGGCAGCTGAATTGTTAACATTAAGGCATAGTTTTGTCATTAAGCGGCAAAACTTTTTCACCGAAAGCAGTTGAAATATTCAAACTTCGTTTTTTAGAAACCGCTGTTCTTTATTTTGATCAGTTTAATCTTAATATATAAAAATCCAATGTCATGATGTATGATGTAAATTAACATTAAGGCATAGTTTTGTCATTAAGCGGCAAAACTTTTTCACCGAAAGCAGTTGAAATATTCAAACTTCGTTTTTTAGAAACCGCTGTTCTTTATTTTGATCAGTTTAATCTTAATATATAAAAATCCAATGTCATGATGTATGATGTATGTTCCCAATGAACTCTTCACCAAGTCAACCGAATTTGATCAAAGTTGGCATTTAGGTGCAATTTTGTCCAACTTGAGAGATAGGATAATTTTTATTTGGATTAATGGTCTCAATAATTTATAAGGAACAATAAGTTGACTATCAATATTGATTACTGTTATTAATCATAAATTTCATAAATCTCAAACAGGTGGCGCCTTAGATTATTTTTTTTACAAAAAAACTATAGGACCTTCCGCTGTGAACTTTTCATAGATGGCGCCTTAATTATTTTTTTTAGAGAAAATTATAGGACCTTCCGCCTTGAACTTCTTACAGATGGCACCTTTGAATTCTAAATTTCTATATGTGGTATACATATATAATACATATAAATTTCTAATTCTAAATTTCTATATGTGGTATACATATATAATACATATAAATTTTTGATCGATATATTACGTAACACCGATTTTTCTGAATTATTTTTCATTTTATTTTCAGGTGTTCTATATTATTTTAGTTATTTATTCAACTACTAACTTTAAGGTATATTAAAACAGCAAAATATATAAACCAAAAAATTTGAGTACAAGAACTATTTTTCACAATAAATAATTGTAAGTATAGGTTCGTTTTATCTTGACTAAAAAATTTTATATTTTTTTTATTTCGATTGAATTTTAACTTATTTAATTATTGTTTTTAGTAAAATGCCACCAATAAAATCGAACAAAATCTCAACAATGCCCGTAGCATTTTATTTTTTTTATTAATAGAATGAACTTGAAAATGTTAATCTAATTTGTGTTAAATTTTGTCTTTTAAATCTTTTTAAGCTAGTATTTAAGTAATTTAGACGAGTATCCTCACTGGGTATCAGAAAATGATCAAAAATATTGGTTTACTATATGAAAGTTTTATTCTACCTAAGAAAAAGAAAATCAATTTTGTTTTTATTTAAATTTTGCCAGTATAGCATTAGAGACCATCAGATTTTATTAACATTAATTTAAATTGGTCATATTTTAAATTTTTCACAAATATTGAGAAGTTTTAATAAATTAGAATTCCGAATCAGAAAAAAATGTCGGTCGATATGTCTCGTGCTCTACAACCTAAACTATTAAAACAATTTTTTCGATCGTTTTTTGCTACTTACTTATGCACGACTCTGTTATTTTCCCAATTATGTAAATATTTTTTTCTGTCTACCGCCCATTTATGATAAATTTTATCACACTTAAAATCGTTAATTTATGTACCCTAGTAACGAATGATTTTCTATTAATCGTCAATTTCATAATAGCCAACACAACATGTATACCTATATCTATACATACAGGGTCATTCAAAATGGGCGGAACACTTGATTTTTGGCTTAACTATGAATTGTACAATAATTTGACTTGGATAAAAGTTTTTGTACATTTTATGTACTATTTATTGATTATTTCAGATTTTCCGAAAAAGTAATAGCTTTCAAGATATGACATCAAAGGACAATATTTTAAATGGATCACCTGTATTTATATTTTTTTTCTAGTTGGTATGACCTAGCTGAATTCATCAATGGTACATTTAGTGGGTCTGAGTCTTATGGTCTTATAAATATCAATAAATTAAAAAAATTATTTGACACAATATGAACCATAATAATTTAAAGTTAAATAACACACATTTATTTAAAGTTGTTCAAATTATTATGGTTTATTTTGTGTCAAATAATTTTTTTAATTAATTGATATTTATAAGACCATAAGTCTTAGACCCACTAAATATACCATTGATGAATTCAGACAGGTCATACCAACTCGAAAAAAAAAATATAAATACAGGGTGATCCATTAAAATATTGTCCTTCGACGTCATATCTTGAAAGCTATTACTTTTTCGGAAAATCTGAAAAGATCAATAAATAGTACATTAAATGTACAAAAACTTTTATCCAAGTCAAATTATCGTATAATTCATAGTTAAGCTATAAATCAAGTGTTCCGCTCATTTTGAATGACAATGTATAATAAAACTGTAGAAATGTATATGTTTGTGCGCGCATCACATGAAAACTACTATCTTATTCGAATTCGGTTTTCAAAGACGTATTTGTCTTCTTTCAACTTAACATCTGGTGTATAAAACTTTCTCCCCTCCACCCCTTTAACGGGGTGAGGAAAGAAATTTTTATACAAAAATCAACACGCCACGCGAACGACGTCGCGGGTACATCGAAATAGAACCCAAAAATGTGGTTAGATTTTTTTGTCTGTCTGTCTGTATGTTTGGGCGCGCATCACATGAAATTTACTGATCCGATTCGAATGCGGTTTTCACAGATGTATTTGTCTTCTTTCAAGTTAACATTTGGTGTATAAAAATTTTACTCCTATTCCTTAAATGGGGTGGGGTAAGAAATTTTTATACAACAATCACACGCCATGCGAACGACGTTGCGAGTTAGTATATTATAAAGCAGGCAAGTTATATACATGGTGTGACATAATTACCTACAAATAACGAATCTTTGTAGTATAAGAATTTATATTTATTTTTTTTAAATAATCCGCTACGTTTTGGTCAATACTTACCTAGTTTCGTATAACATATTTATAAGCTTAACCATTATACAGACTTAATCTACTTCTAATCTCTTTCGTCATTTGTTTATTCCCATTAACGCATCAATTCATTATTTCAGACGTGCCATTTGTTTCGGCGGCCATTTAAATCAGAGTTGTTTTGTAGTGGTCATGTTTGTTTTCCTAATCTCTAATTTGTTATTCAAATTTGCAATGAGGAACTTACTTCATTGGGTTAAAATCGCTGTTCGGGGTCTATCTTTTAGTTTGTTCATTTGTTTTTGTGTGACGTCCGTTCTCGAGCCGGACGGGTCGGGCTTCATGCTAATTATCGTTAATTTAATACTAACAGTTGTTTGTTATCTAAAATATTTTCCTGAAGTGTCAGGACTAAACTAACTAAACTATCCTGACGTGTCAGGTGAAAATTGAGATTTTAGGTTAAGTTAATATTGTTAGACGCTTAATTTGTGTTTTTATTATCGGAATAATTAGTTAATTATACCAGTTTACAGTATATTTGTTGCTAAAATAATTTTAGCTGTTGCTAACTTTATATGGTATGCATATTTCAAATATGGTTAAAGAGTCTTTCAGGTCACCTCTTACCTGGGCCTAGTAGGAGGCCAATAAAAGAGACCCCGACCCTAACAGCATGTGGTTGATGTTACAAACTATTGTTTAAATTTAACAAATACTTATATGTGTTTAATTTTTTTAGATAAAACAAATAAATATCAGAAACCTAAAGATAATTGTTTTCTGATTTCAACCATATATAATAACTTACGCAAAATTTTGAAGTTAACAGGCGCTAGAGGTATTTTTTGTTATTATGAGTGTTGTTCTTTTCTCAATGAAATGTAGAATATTTTGGTGTCTAGTCTGATACAACTTTTCTATGGTAGCATGGACCTTCTGTTTCGGACTTAGTGATGTTAGACCCAGAAGCCGACCGCATTTTCATTATATTACTCATTAATTGGCTTTAACCACTCCAATGCCTAGTGCGAGCTTCTTTTTGTACCTGATGTGGCTATATTCCATCTTAGATGCCTCACACTCCTTCTTTGACTGTTTTTAATATTAATTTTAATTTCCCTTTCATTCTCTTCTTCAAAGAGCTTGGAAGTTTTAACTTTTATATGTTTGATGTTGTTTTTTCGACCACCCTATGGTAGTTCATATGGAATGGTTAATTTTGGATGACTGTACAGTCTACTTTTCATTTTCTCCCCTGGGGTATTGATTAACCTTTGACTTTTAGCTCTGATGATGGCCGGTGTTTAGACCGAAAGCGCTCAGCTAACAATTTATAATAATTTTCAATACACGCTTCGTAAAGAAAAATACTGGTTTTCCTGTTCCCTCTTACTGGATTAATGTTAATTATACAGTTGTAAAATCTTTAGTTACTGAAACTATAATTCAGGTCATTTAACTTTTGTTAATCATCAATTCTTTCTTAAGAATAATCTACCTGCTGATTTCTTTTCCATTGAAATTTTTGCATCAGTGCTTTTACTTTCAAAATTCTTGCTAAAAAGTGTCATTTTTATCCTGTATAGCAAGTACTCCAAACTTTTAACTGTACGTTCATTGTACGCCAAAGTAAGAAGTATGTACTTTTGAATCGCTACTTTCGTTATTTTCTCACTTCTAATTACTTTGTTTGGTACGGGTATTAAAACAATAAAGAAATCAGATTTGAAATATTGCTCAGAAAAAATCTCTTCTTTTTGAGGGCCCGAGAATGATTGTAGGTAAAAAATCTTGACATTGTGCTTTTTTAACCAAAAATCTATCTTTAAAACCTGGTTATCGACTTTCGCGTACGAGGATCGGATTTGTGCGAGAAATATTTTCTACAAAAGTTTTTTTAGTTTTCAAAATTTAAGTATTTCGATACCAATAGTTCGACGACAGAGTAGCCTATTTATAATAAGCCTTTTTGTGACAAAAAAGTACGGAAAAATGACTTTGTTATTCAGTGGATAAAAACAGGATACTCGGCACAAAATTCAACTTCAAGCTTCTATGCGATTTGTTTTTAATCAATAAAAATCTCTAAAATTCGAAGAAAATTTAGCTTTTTGCGTTTTGCCCAAATTCTATGTACTATGGACCAAATTATAAACAAGTAAACAACGTACAAAATGCGCTTTGTTAAAATTATTTTTGTCAATTAGTTTTTAAAATAATTATAAACAAAGATAAAAGTTTATTTAAATGTCTAATTAATATAAATTTATTTGAAAAAGTATTCAAATGTATTAACAAGTTAGATCCTTTAATGTGTGAGATATGGTCTAAAGATCGGTGGTGCTGCATTTATGGTTTTTGTAAAATGAGAATTTAACCATTGCCAGTCCATAGTAGCTAGTACTCTTTTACTTATAGATTTTGAGGAAAATGCAAGAAAAAACATTTTCGTCGAATTTAAAAGGTTTTAGAAGTTTGGAGTTGGATTTTGTACCAATTATCCTGTTTTTATAAAATGAATAGGTACGTTAAGAAAGTCATTTCTTACTTTTTTTTGTCATGCATTTTTATATCTAACTTGGACAATCTTTATTCGATAGTATGAAAACAAGTAAATCTAGTGGGAAAAGTTTCGTACGATGGTTACTCAATTCGTAATGCAGCTGTCAAAGGCCCTTTATCAAACTAAAGAGAATCCATCGCCTATAGTGTTCTCAATGATCAATCCGTGTTAAAGGTAAATACCAAATAAGAAGATTCTTTTTGCACAGATTTTAAGTACAAGATATGTTCAGAAAAAAAACGAGAATATTTGAATAACTCATAAGATCTTTATTTATCATCAGTATCCATGTTTCGTCACTAGTTATGATTTTTTTTGAGGATATATGTATTTTTATTGGCGGTATTAAACAGCTCCTGAGCGATATTTTCTCGGCCTTTGAAGCGTTTATACCATTCTTCATACACTCTTGGTTTACCCATTAGTAGATTCACTAAAAGCCGTTTTAGACTATCCAAAAATATTGTATGCTCATGTTTGAATTCTGTTTTAGACTATTACAATTTCTTGTGCAAGATATATGTTAGGATTCGGCGCAATAGACATATAATCCGTTCACTTTTTATTCCTATCTCAGTAGGCTCTGTTAGTAACATGAAATTCGCCCTGTATAATACACGTCTGAGTTTACTGTTCTGTGGTCTTGTTAATTGTAAGTACGATGTTGTCACGTCTTCAATAAAAATATGTGTATTCAGTACAAATATCTTAAGTAATTAAATTTGCAAATCAAATTTAAAACTTGTAGAAAATAAGTCAATATATTAAATTGAATACTAAAGTAGATGCGTCAGTTTTCACTGCAAGTAGTAATAATATCCAAGAATGGTCTATTTGAATTCACATGAATTTTGACTGATACTCAAAATAACACATTCCTTTACACAGAACAGATCCCTGTTTATAGACAATTATTATTTTATTGGTCTATAACGAAAAATATACTTTTATATTAAATTTTATTACAAATAAATAAGTACAATTCAAAATGTAGCACATATACATATATTAACTAAAAACGTTTAATACAACTTTTAAATTAAAAAATCATTTTTACAAATGTATAATAAAACTTTTAAATTATTCAAGCAGTGGTAAAAAAAATTATTTAATCATTTTTGAGTTTGACATAAAAACACAGTACCTACTCAAATTTTATATTCATCGTTTTTAAAGTCTACTATTTTACATCCAAATGGCATCGTAGTGTAACATTATTGAAATAGTGGCTGTAGGGTAATAAAATTTCACATCCAATGGGTTAATTAAGGAAACTAATCCAGTAAAAATTTGATTTTCCTGGTCCGCCCCAAGTGGAGTCGCATTTGACTTATATATTATGCAGATGTTTTGATAATGTTCTTTATAACGGAAATTCTTCAGAAATTTTTCAAACCGATACAATGAAAAAATATTT
Source organism: Altica lythri (assembly GCA_964028335.1). Lineage (NCBI taxonomy): Eukaryota > Metazoa > Arthropoda > Insecta > Coleoptera > Chrysomelidae > Altica > Altica lythri. Next base: position 31,693,889 of record OZ034804.1, on the reverse strand, counting down.
TAATAAATTACATAAAAGCAAATAAAAACAAATACAGATGCAGATTTAGATGTAACGTGTAAATGTTCTTGGTCTATTTGTATGATCAATACTCTTCTGTTATTTCACTGGAAGAATCAGAGTCACTATCAAATCCAAAATCGGAATCGTCAGAATCTGATTCCTTCAATGAAATAATTAAAGGAGGAATATTGTCATGTGAGCAGTTTCCCAAGTAAGTAGTCCAATCTGCCAAAATAAGTTCGTCTGTATGTCTACAAAAATTTCGCCACATGTCTGGTGTACATTTAGTCAATGCTTCTGTCCACGTTTTTTTAACTCTATCCTGGTCAAGATAAGTAGATGTTATATGTTTGTTATAATATGTCTTAGTAAACCCCCATGCTAGTTCTATTCGATTGTAATGACAATGGTATGGTGGTAGTCGAAGTACTTCATGTCCTCGTTGTTTTAAAATTTCATCCACAATATATATCTTTTCGTCAGTTTTATAAGGTAAGATTATTGAGTACAGTTGTCTCTTTGTCATTTTTGTGTCAAACGTAATGTTATTGTTAATCAACCATTCCTGCAACATCGCTTTTTTTGCTAAAATAGGGTGGTTTGTTAAGTTGAACTGAATGGTATGGCGCGTTGTCCATGACCACCACACATTTTTCTTGAAATACAGATAGAGCAGGAATGTGTTGATTAACAACCCAGTTTTTAAAAAGGTCACTATTCATACTTTTGTGATAGTCAAAGTCTGTATTCGAAGACTCTAGTAACAAGTCACATCCTTCCAAAAATCATCCAGTGTCGTGTGAGCGTGTAAAATAGTAAATCGCTTTCTTTCGGATTTTACACGAGCTGGATTACTTTTCAGGTCAGAATCGTGTACCCACTGACGCACTGAGCTACCATTTTGATAGATCCATGTTTCATCTATAGGTACAGAAATGTAACTCTCTCAGTAAGATTGTTTAGTTGTTTATATTTCCGAATGAAAGTGATTTTACTAATTTTAACGTGTCGTTGTTCACATAAAATATGTCGTCCATTTACTTTTTTAAATTTGTATCCCATTAATTTTATAAGTTTGTATAGTGTAGTGCGTCCCCCTTTAAAATCAAAATTCTGTTTAGCATCATAGCATAAGTCCAAAGTAAAATGTTCATTTTTAGAATGGTAGATCCAAATCTGTCGCTGTAAGTCTTTTTTAAAATAAACTTCACAAATGTATCAGTTTTACTTCCTTTATCTGCGACTTTCTCATTATTTTTCAATCCTTAAGGTGATATACTCCAACATTTTGGCGCGAAACCTAGAAAGAGCAACGATACTCAAACAAACCCAGTACAGAGAATAAATGTAAAATTTTTGTCAGGTATAAATTAACCCCGACATTTAAAACAGATACCGATTCACCGAACTGTACTGGGAGGTTCATAGTAGAGGGCGTTTTAAATCAAAGAATAGAATATTTTAAATCTGTATTGCGTTTTTCTCAAAAATTTCAAAATATTTTGATATGAAATTTTAGTCATGAATAGTTCGTTTCATTTTACGTGGTAGACGCATGTGTTTATTACAAAAATTATTTTTTTTTCTCTATAAACCATCATAATTTTCTTTAAGTTATCATTTATTCAAAATATATACATTTAATGATGTTGTTATGTATTTCTATACTGATTTTTTTGGCATTGCTTATTGAATATTTCTATCTTTAAAAATTTTAACCTTTCATAATATGAGCTGTCAATATTTCGACAGTAGGACAGGACGTTTTCAGTTTTGGTACCAACCCAACAAAATGAAGTGCCAATCCAAGAAATAAAATGCTTAGTCTACTGAGATAGGAATAAGAAGTGAATGGATAATAATATTTAATTTTATTTTCCATCTTCTTCTGTTTGTGGCCTCAGCTACCTAGGCTATATTTAATTTTGATTGGATCTTTTTGACAAAAGTTCGTTTTTATTAAATGTTTTGATTATTTTTCATATAAAAGCAATTCAAATGATTAAGCAAGCAGCTCAGAGATAATATATAATAAAGAGATGTACTGATACCTTATATGAAATTGGTCACATGTTTTGAGCGACACGGTGGCGCGCCAACAATTGGGGGAAGAAGCTCATCGATTCAAAAAATTGGCGGGACAGGGTATAAATTCTGTTTCATATAGAAATACACTTTTAAAGCTCATATTTTGATAATAATAATAATAAATAGATAAACATATATGTTTTAAAGATCAGAATAATTACGCTAATATCACAGAGAAGTACAATTGTTATTTCAAATGAATAAATATATATAATATGGTCGAAAATTTAGAATAATATTAAGTAGCAATACACGAATAATATTAAAAGTAGAACCCATCAATAAAAGAGATTGCACAACGCACTCGATAACTTAAAATTATGGATCATCTTACAAAATGCATACAGATATTTTAATAGGTAATATTTAAGAAGTTTCCATATATATATATATATATATATATATATATATATATATATATATATATATATATATATAAACGAAAGGGGGAAAATTAATGGGCATGTACGCCAAAAAGGATCATAGGGTCACGAATAGGGAATGGTAACCGCAGACATGCATGTTTCTGGCTCGTTAGCCGTCATCAGTGCGGCATAACCAAGTAAGGTATTGCACTTGGCCAGCAAAAGTGTTGAGTACTTGGGAGCAAAGGATGGTAGGGAAACATGTATTAAAAACCAAAAAACACAAACAACGAAACTCACACAAGAGTCCTATCGCCATTTGTGGCTTCGGCCAGCTGTGCCCACTTTTGCTGTTAATTTGGAATAATTCTCCTTCATATTGATTTTCGGAATATTGGAAGATTATCTGGAAATCCTCATTATCTTGAGGATATTGACAAAGTGACGGCAAAACTTATTTGTTTTTTTTTTCTGTTATACAATTGTATACAGTTAAGCTATTTAGGAACGATTATCCATACTGTTTAATTATAATCAAATCTGTTTAATCAATATGATTTAAGATCTCGTAATTCTTCTGTAATACATTGGATTGGATAATACAAAGAAAATTAAAAAAGGGGTAAAATATAATAAAAAATGAACCTGTGAAACTGATCCAGTGTAATTGTACGGATATTAAAGGACGTTTGGGATAATATTTTTTTAATATTTTAAGTTGCATTGCTTGCATGGTTATAGTTATTATCCTAACAAGTGCGGAAAGTTATACTTTCCCGCACGCGAACTGCCGATGCCCGAACGACGCGAAGCGGAGTTCGGGCAAGCAGTTTAAGTGCGGGAAAGTTAATTTCCGCAAGTGTTAGGATCAATACTTTATACAACTACTGCTCTGGAAGTAGAATTTGAGAGGAATATAACAAATAATTTTTCTTTTGACACATCTGGCAATAAATTTGTTGTTGCGTTTTTAACTGATTCAACTAGTTCAGGTGGAGTTAAACATCTTGTTAAATCGACCATTATTTTAAATAGTACACTTTTTTTAATTACCTACACTTTCTTTTTGCGTTTAATACAGTTGCGTTGTGACATAAATTAAAAAGGGTTAGGACTGATCGAGTAGTCTCTCTAGTCAAATAAAAACGACAGATAGTTTAGGCGGAATCTGTGTAGTTATGTGGTCATAACCAAACATGTGCGTTTATGAAATACATATAGTCAAGTATGCGACTATTGTGTACTTCGGAGATGACATACTGCGCTCGAAAAGTCAACTTCCAGAGCAGGCGTTGTATAAAATTATTTTATCAAGTTTAAAAAGGTTTTGATAAATTCTTTAAGTATTCAAATTTTTACACCATAAACTGGTTTTATTAAAATGTTGTCGATTAAGATAATCATGTCAGATAGTCAAGCAGCCATCAAAGCTCTGACCTCAGATACAATCAGTTCAAAGATGGTCTGGGAATGCCTAGGCAAATTAAATGAACTAGGACAGAATAACACTGTTACCCCCTATGGGTTCCAGGACAGGTAGGAATAGAAGGAAATGAAACAGCAGACAAGCTGGCAAAAAAAGGAGCTGAAACCCCATACATGGGACCAGAACTATCCTGTGGAATCAGCAGTAGTACAATCTTAGAAAAACTAAGGAAAAAAATGGATAGCGAAAAATCCAAGTACTGGAATGATCTAGAAGGACTAAGAAAATCGAAGACGCTCCTGGGAAACTATAACCAGAAGAGATCTCACAGCTGTCTTAACCTGAGTAAGAAAAACCTCCGAATTATAACAGGAATACTAACCGGTCACTGTCGATTAAAAGGACACATGAAGAAACTAGGAATAGTAGATGAAGCAAACGGCAGATTCTGTGAGGTAGAGGATAAAACCTCAATACACATACTTTCAGAATGCATAGCATTAAGTACTTCTAGGGTCAAATACCTAGGGTCATACGAAATAGAAAGGGAAAAATTACCTAATTTAAAACCCAATGATATCCTAAACTTTATAAGGAAGATAGGACTAGAAGAGCTGCTATGTCTGAGAAATCATTAGAAATATAGCAAGAAAAGGGGGACACAATAGATCTTATAGGTCGCAGGTGTATCTGTTACCCCTAACTACATACATACATAAATACATACAAGATATACATATTTTATAATCACTTCTTTTAAGGAGTAGCTACATCCAGTGTGCGTGCTATTACCCGTAGTGACAAATTAATGGTAATAAATAAATTTATGTTCACCATACGACAAAGTACATATACTTACGTATCTTCTAGTTAATTAAAACACCAAGGTGAACTTTTTCAGTCCATAGAAAACTTTAATATAATAAGCTGAGCTTTAACAACGGTTAACTATAGTAAAGTTTGAAACTTTTGTTTTACAACCTATTACGAGTTTGAAATTTTTCTTATTTAAAATCGTGTTAGATATTCTGGAAGTATATGTGATTTGCAAATATTACTGGTATCAAGTACATATGTGGAAATAAGATAATTGTGAACAGGTTTCTTGAATTTGGAATCCCTTACAGTTCAAGCCATGATATTTTAATAAACACGCAATTTTTCAATGTTCTTAATATAATTCGAAATAATCAAAAGAACGCCTTTAACACATCCATATAGTCGTATTTGACGCATCATATATCTGTTATTTAAATTTTTGGACTGCAACATTTGTCTCCTCTATATACACACAACCAAACTTATATAGAGTAACTCTGTATTCAGTTGATATGCCAACATCCTCAGCAACCTTCCTAATAGTAATTAGACGATTTTTTAAAACCATTTGCTTCACTGATTCGACAATTTCATAACTTGTTGACGTGCTCGGACGGTCATCGTCATCAATGTCTTCACGGCCTTCTTTGAAGCGTTTATACCAATCATACACTATTGGTTTACTCACAGTAGTATCACCAAATGCCACATTTTGAATGCATTGGCACACTTTGTTTCATTTTTAACGCAAAACTTAATGCAGATTCTTTGATCCATTTTGTTCGACAGTAGAAAATCGAAGAGTATACCAAAACACGTCTAATCTTTCTGTTTGTCAAACACAAATTAACACTGCAAAATAGCTGATATTGTTAATATAGTACCTGAATGACCGAGCTTTGCTCGTGAAACATCTAAATCATCTGCTCATATGTTAGTCAAATTTTGCAAACATCTTACTTTAGCAGCGCGTATTCGACGAGCATAAACCTGATCATTTGCATTAATGGTTTCTTGAAATGAAAGTTAGATAAACAGGTTAGTTTGTGTTTTTTTGATGCGGATGGTCCCTTGGATTAGTCCAATACTTTGCTGAATGTGCTACCTGAGCAGTTATGCATTATTTCACAGGTTATCTTACCCCAACAACCATGTTATGTGGAAAAAACGAATTTTCCCAGACTTGGTACCTGCTAGATCGTTTTTTTCCTCCATGTGCACCTATATTTCAAATTTCAACGAAATTGTTAGATCCGTTCTCGAGAACCTATGGCAATACATGCAGACAGTTGCTCGCTTAATATTGATTATCGATAAAACACCAATAAAATGACAATTCCTAAAATTGATTCCTAGCTAGATCGATTTATCGCCCCCGAAACCCCCTACGGGATAATCGTTGGAGCCGATTCCGAGATTCCAAATATATATACAAGAATTGCTTATTTAAATATATTAGATAGATTAGATAGATATTAGGGATAGAAAAAAAATTCGAGAATCGAATGTATGTAGCCCGTGAAATTCAAAATTCTCGTTTCTTTCTGAACAAACCTCGTTTTTACAGGATTATTTTTATGTAAGTTAAGTAGAAATCCACAACATGATTACAGTAATTTAGTTAATTCTATTACTTTCTGAAAATATTCAGTACACTCTATTTATCTACTTTAGCCTGAGTTTGTCGAAGGGACGTTAAAGTACTGCTAGAAATCAAACATCAGGAATGAAAGTAAAGAGAACTCGATTCTGCAATCTTTGTTTTTACAATTTTTGTTTGTTTATTTTTTAACTTTATGTCTCAAATAATTAAATTAAACTAAAGCATACCTTAGGTATAATTTTCAGCGATTCATAACATAATAAGGTTTTATTATTACTAATGAGGTGGTATAAATATAAGTACCTATTTTCATCCGCCATTTTGATTCAGTTGTAACTGATTGCTAAGTATCTTGTACAAATTGTCACGCCTCGAATGAAATTATCGTTCTATTTTTAATACTTTTAATAATTTTGGTATAATTCGTTTCATAAAAGTATAATTAAATATATTTTTCTACGCCCATGACTGTAAACGTCAAAAATCGCACTGTAGACATTCCGTGTAAGTGACATTTAACAATAACATGCACGTAATGAGATCTCATAACATACATGTGCGTTTAGATAAGAAAACTTAAATTTCTTTGTTTAATCAAATTGCAATAAAATTTTTATGTACGTACTACTTTATTTGGTCTATTTACAAACTTTTAGTCAATTTAAAAACATAAATATATAATAGTTTTTATTTAAAAATAAAATAAAAATAAAACAGATATCGGCAACATACATTACATTTTAAATTATTATTTAATCTAGGATGTTACTTATTGTCACTACTTTGATAAATGTTATTTTAAACGGCAAATTTTGTCATATATTTTTTAAGAGATGTCAAATATTTAGAATTAAAATTAAAATATTGAGTCGTAGAAAAAGCATAGTACGTAACTCGAGTGGTAAGAGGTATTACGTACTCGTGTAATTACGCACTCGCCGCTACGCGGCTTCGTGCGTAACTTTTCCACTCGTACGTAATATCCTATTTACCACTCTTGATACGTAATATACTATTACAACTGCTGTAGGTATTCATTAACACCTGGCTCTAGTTTTATACATCTGTTGAAAACCGCATAGAGCAGTTCATAATCTGGTTTCGACTGTTATGCAATTATCATACAGTTGGTAATCTACATGCAGTTATAGTTTGTAGTGGTTTAATAGAGATTCAAATTGAGTATTAATTATCTTGCGGACACTATTAACATTTTGTATTCTTTACTTACAAATATTTTATTTTGTTTTATAAATATTTTTTAAAGTAGTAATAAAAATCGGTTGTCTGTAAAGTCGGTTTACTGATAGTTGAACGTGACAACGTCATAAGAAAATACTAATGGAATGGTTGCATTTTTCAAAAGAAAATTTTATTTTATTTGTTTGATAGATATTTTGTATGGATATCATTTTTCATTCGGAACGCCTCAGAGCGAGGTAACGCCTCATGAGCCGTGCCTTCAGCCGGCGAGGTAACGCCGCATGAGTCATGTTTTTTTGGTGCGCGCAGCCGGCTCCATCGAATTATAAGACGTTGTCACGTCAATAATATTTTAAATTTATTAGAAATTGTCAAAGCCTTTTGAATATTGCGATTTAATTCAATATATATGTTACAGTTAAAGTTTACACCCCAGTTAGTGTAAACAGAAACTAGTTAGTCTATACATTTACGTCGCATATTAGTTAATGTATAAAAGACCAGAGAAAGAGAACACAATTACTGGTTAAAGTATGCAATGACTAGTAATTGTATACATTTACTATTATCGTTTAGAAAAAACATAAAATCTATTTAAAAGACTGTTTTTCTAAATTTTTTTTTATTATTTTTATAAAAAAGGTTATTTTTTACAAAAAAAATGTTAAATTCTTTTATATTTATTAAATAAAAATAAAACATTAGATAATAATTAAAATAATTCAACAGAAACGATATAAAACCATCTTAGTAATAAATATATATTTTATCTATTTATTACAACAACTTAAACTAAAATGACATTTAGAATTGCATAAAACTTTATTCCTCACACAATTGCACTTTTTTGTACCGCATTTAGTTTTACAATTACATTTAGAAAAGCCTTGGCCAGTCCCGATTGATTGTTGGTTGGCAATTGTTCTAAGGGACATTGAGTTTGTTGGAATTTCTTCTAAATCAATTATTTTTTCAGGACAAAGACTAAATTGGGATCTTGTGTGCAAATCTTTTAAAATTCCGTTTCGTGCCCTAAGCTGATAAAATCTATCATCACTTTTATTTATAACACATGCTAATATTGATCGTGCGTCCCCTCTCCCTTTATCTACATCTGGTACCTTAATTCGCACAGTCATACCAATATCAGCTGGAGGATGAGAACTATCAGATATAATTTTCATTCTCTTAGCTTGACTTTCTAAGTTTTCTTTGGCCCCTTCTCTGTTATATAAAATTTCTTTTTGTCTACAACAAATTTGGCATAAATCGCAATTCTTAAAGGAGTCAAAATATATGCCACACATTTTACACGTTTTTTTAATTTCCCCTTTTGGGCCTTCTGTAGTTTCTTCAAGAACTTTTTCAGTTATTTTTGATAGTCCTCCGTCCAAATCCTCAAACAAAATATCCTCTTCCAAGGCTTCTTATAATGTAGCATTTGTTGTATTTTGTAAATTTTCTTTTAAAATATTATTTTGATCTACATTAATATTTTCCTCTTCTTGTTGCAGCGTATTATCTTCAAGAACATTACGATTTAAAATTATTTCTGTTTCCTGTAAAGTATCTTCTCTTAAAATTGTTTCAAGATCTTCTTCAGTATTAATATTTTGAATGACATCTCTGGGTAACATGGATGAAGTAAGTCCAACTTTTGCAGGTTGCCCAAATAATGCTTTATAAGGACTTCTTTTAATTCCTGAGTGAAAAGCTCGATTTTTCATAAATTGCACAAAACCTCCAATTATTGCATTTTTCTTGTTGCATCCAGGTATTTAAAATTCTTTCTATATCTTGGTTGGCACGTTCAACGCTACCTTGTGATTGGCTATGTCGAGGTTTCCCATGCACTATTTTTAATTCAGGCCAAAGAATCTTTAAATCTTCAATAATTCTATTGACAAATTCACGTCCATTATCAGATTGTAATATTGATGGTGCTCCAAACAACAAAAAAATACTAAGAAGCTGCTCCGCAACTTCAACTGCTTGTTTACTTTTTAAAGGCCTTAAAATTACAAATTTTGTCAGGTGATCCTGGTAGACCATAATAAATTTAAATTCTTCATCAGGCTGGGATTGAAAATCAATTAAATCAACCTGACATCTTGTGTTAAAATGAGAGAAAATCATCGGTTTAACTACTAATCCTTTTTTATCACATTTTCTTTTTTGTAGGCATGGTTCACAAAAATTTAAAAATGTTTGTATATCATAAATGGTTATATTTTTATATTTACGTTTAAGTTCACTTTTCATTCTATCGCGGCCTCCATGTCCAATAGCTGCATGACTTTCGTATAAAATATCAAAAAGTTCTTCAAAAATAACATAATATAGGTAGGACTTGTTCATTGTTTACTATAGGATAAATAAGTTTCTCTTTGTTGTTAACTGTAACCATGTCATAATGTCGTAATAGCCAGTAATGACGATTATCCTTCTTAGTACTATTTTTAGCAGCTTTTACTTCATTTAACAGTTTAGAATACTTTTCTAAAGACATGTGAAAAGCATTTACTTTTTGTACTTTTGTATTTAAACATTCATAAAATTTATTTTTCATAGTTTCTCTATCCATCTCGTACAATTAAACTTAAATACACTAAAAAACACTAGATCGCACACAAAAGTAAACTAACTTACGCAAATTGATATTTTAAGGTTAGAAAATCAATTCTTTTATGCACACTAGCACACTCCAACTACATTTAGTAAGAGAATGTATACATTTACTAGTTAATGCTTAAATTACATTTAATATGAATACTTTACCGTAGAAAATTAGTAAATGTATACATTTACTGGTTAGTGTATACTTTTACGAAAACTATGCTTTAACTGTAACATATATATTAATAGACTTACGGATCGAGTTACAGGTTCGTACTCAACTTTATGGCATTTGTATCTGAACTTTTTTGAGTATTAATTATGATGTTGTTCATTCTCGACTGTGATATGACAATTTGGCTAATCAATAACGCCATGCAAATAAAACTTAGATTAAAACTTCCATCTTATTACCATTGTGACAGATTATATCCGTCAAGTCTAACCATTCAGCGTTACAAACATGGAGACTAGACAAGGAGTACGCACTCGACCGGGGGAATTGCCAAAATCTGTCCACGGTATCGTACATATTAGGTTTACGTTTTTCACCACCAGCGTCGCTAGTTTTCCTTTTGTACCGGTATGAATATAGACAATTAAATAATTGTGAATTATTAAATAGTTTTTATTATTTATATCTGAAAGATCGAACTATTTTTTTCATTGTGTAAATAAATTAATAATGAAATAATTAAAAATTATTTATATTATTTCAAACTACGTCCTCATTGGTCGCCATTTTGCTACAAATGGAACACCAGCGCCCTCTTATTTTGGTAGCCCTATTTGCATACATGTAGTTCGTACTCCTTGTCTAGTCTCCATGGTTACAAATGGCAGTGGTGAGAGAAAACTATACATCAAACTAACTCCTAAGATATTTTTTTGAATATTAAAATAGTAAACACATAGATATCTAGTGAAATGATGACTGGTTTTGGTGAAAGGGCCCTAATATAAAATAATTTTATAGGGTTTTCTTGTTGTTGATTGGAGAGTAAAACACTAGTAGCATTATAGACCACTCATTATCTCAGGACTTCTGCTATAAAGTCACGTAACTCTAATTCATGCCACTTAGGGACACACCATAATACTGAGCTGAATGAACAAGCATAACAGTTCTTAGATCTAAATTTATTGTGGACAATTGAGCAAGGAGGTCCTCCGGCATCAAATATCTAACAATGTCATCGGTTACGGATCTTATGAGATTAGGAATGCTTAATGCGTACAGACTTGTCAGGAAGCCATTATCTTGTCTTGGCGTGAACATATTAAGGCTCTGATGAGACAGAATCTTCCTATTATTGAGTTAATCGCAACTATTTATTCATCTCTTCAGGATGAAATTAAATGAAGTACCCTTATGTCGGAGATATGAACAATATATAGAAACACTGGATCGCATAATATAACTGTTCCATTTTTTTGTCAAATCCGAAAATCTATTGGGCGAGTACTGCCTAAAGGTGATTTACGCTACACAGTATAAAGATCGTGCCGTAGATGCGATCTATTTCTACCGGGTCTTGTTTTATTTATTCTATTGGCATGTCCAATATTTACAGTTAATTATTTCAATAATTACATAAATATGTTATGAAGACAAGTGTGTAATAATTTATAATGTTTTAGGTTTAAATCAAAGATTTTATTTACTTACCAGATTGATTTATTTCGTATGATATTTTTTTAAGATCAATTTTTTGTTTTTTATCCATATATTTAGAATGAAAAATATCGTATTGTCTTAAAAAAAGTTCGTAATACTTTTCGCAAGCTCAACTTTACTGTGATTAGTTTTCTAGTAATGTGTGTTTATCCAGCGAGTAGGAACACATTTTTATTGCGACATGCATGCCAGGCATTGGAATAATAATAATAATAGATAATAATAATGTTTATTCATGTTATCATTAATACAATTCAATTTACAAATACAGAGTAGTATACATTAAATAAACATGAAAAAAATCACAGAAGCTGTGGTGAACACAGCTTGTTTGTGATGTTTACAATATAACTAAGGACGATGTACAATTTTTTGGTTAAAATACATATTACAACATAATAAAAAAACGACAGCACTAATTTCAAGTAATTATCTTAAAAAATGAGGCAATATCTAGAAAAGAAACTTAAGAAAAACAAGTCCGATCCAGGAAAAAAAAGCCATCGGGATTTAGTAAAGATTTAGTTTATGTTTTATTATTTATTATATCCGCAATTAAATGTCTATCTGTATTTTTGGTCCCTAATTTATACTCTAGTCAACATCTTCAAAAACGTGAAAAATTAAAATAAAGGTCCTAAAAATATGAGCGATAGCTCATTGGATTCGGAATCACCTGTAGAAAAATGTTTTTGAAGGAAAAGTGTGCAGGCAAAAAATTGCAATTGTTATTAACAAAATAAGATGAAAAAAAAACAGATGTTTATGTTTTTGTTAATAACTCGAAAAATATTAATATTTAAGCAATTTTGAAAAAACCTCGTTAAAGAGGAGGAAATTTCCGAAAAAAAAGTCCGTCCTCCCGGAACTCTATCTCCATTATTTATAATTTTAATTTGACGTTGAAAATGGGGCTTTGAGCGACTTTTACGGCATGCGCGCGCTACCGCTAAACGGTGTTTATCAGATAAAATATATTTTTAATGACATAAAATGTTATTTTAAAAATTTAAAAAAATTCCAGTATTTTCCTAATACTTGAAAGAATCTAAATCAGTTGGAAAAAACATTTTATCACTGTTTTTCAAAAAGTTATTCAATTGTTAACTAACAAATTTTTTCCTAATCTCTGTTGACATAAACAATGGGCTAAAAGGTATAAATAATGGCCTAAAAATTTGAAACTTCGTGGAGCCCTTTTCATATGTATACTTTACAAGATCCTGCGATAAATCTTTATACAAGTTTATTAATTTGTTAATAATACTTTCTAATATCATACGTCACGTTAACTGTAGCGCCAAATAACTTGCCAATTAAAAAAATTATATATCTTTTAAACTATTGAAGATATGATAAAGGATATTCAGAAGTTTTTTATAGAAAATAAGTTTCTCTTTCAAATAATTCTAAGACCAAATTCGTATTTATTGTTTATTAGATACTACATGCATTTATTTGGAAAAATTCTATATTTTTCTTTACTTTTTCGCAATATTTTGCAAAAGTTATGAAAAATCATAATTAACAAATTAATAAACTTTTGTAAACATTTATCACAGAATCTTGTAAAGTATACATATGAAAAGGGCTCCATAAAGTTTCAAATTTTTAGGCCAATTATGTATACCTTTTATCCCATTGTTTATGTCAACAGATATTAGGAAAAAATTTGTTAGTTAACAATTGAATAACTTTTTGAAAAACAGTGATAAAATGTTTTTTCCAACTGATTTAGATTCTTTCAAGTGTTAGGAGAATACTGGAATTTTTTCAAATTTTTAAAATAACATTTTATGTCATAAAAAAAAAATTTATCTGAAAAACACCGTTTAGCGGTAGCGCGCGTATGTCGTAAAAGCCGCTCAAAGCCCCATTTTCAACGTCAAATTAAAGTTATAAATAATGGAGATAGAGTTCCGGGAGGACGGACTTTTTTTTCGGAAATTTCCTCCTCTTTAACGAGCTTTTTTCATAATTGCTTAAATATTAATATTTTTCGAGTTATTAACAAAAACATAAACATCTATTTTTTTTCATCTTATTTTGTTAATAACAATTGTAATTTTTTGCCTGCACACTTTTCCTTCAAAAACATTTTTCTACAGGTGATTCCGAATCCAATGAGCTATCGCTCATATTTTTAGGACCTTTATTTTAATATTTCACGTTTTTGAAGATGTTGACTAGAGTATTAAGTTTATATTTAAATGTGGTAATTTTATTGGTGTTTTTTAATTGTGTAGGTATAAAATTGTACAGTTTGGGACCTAGAAAGTCAGCACTTCTTTGTTTTATCGTTTTTTCACACTTCGGTATCTTAACGTTTCCCCCCTTTTTTCTGGTGTTGTAAGAATGTTCAATTTTTTCAATAGTAATTTTATTTGTGTGCATTTTTAAAATTAATTTTTGGGCATATAACTGTCTTACATCTAGTATACTGTTTATGTTGTATAGTAAGTCGGAAGAATACGCAAGTTTTTTACTGCAGATAATTCTGAGTATCCATTTTTGAAGGACATTAACTTTTTGTAAGTGACTATCGACTATTCCTCCCCAACCTAAAATTCCATATGAGAGCTGTGACTGAACTAAGGAAAAATAAACAGTTTTTAGATGACTTATATCAAGAAATTCTCTCAGCATTTTAAATCTACTTATCAACCCTCTGAGTTTCTTACAAATATTATTTGCTTGGAGATCCAACAATTATCCCAAGATATTTAGCGCACTCAACTTCCGGTATAGATGTATCCTCATCGATTATTATACTTCCCATATTTGGTAAGCTGTTAACATAAGATGTGAATGGCAAATAATTTGTTTTTTGGATATTAAGCGTTAATTTGTTATATTGAAACCATTCTTTAATTTTTTTGAAATCTGTTCCAGCTAATTCTCTTAGAGTCGCCCATGATTCAGCTTTATAAAAAATTGCAGTGTCATCGGCAAAACTTAAAATGGTGCCCTGGATATCTAAACTTAAAAGACTATTTATGTATAGAGTAAAAAGCAAGGGACCGAGTACCGTACCTTGTGGCACACCAAAAGTCACCATTTTCATCTCGCTTTTGGTATCACCAATACACACTTGTTGTTGCCTGTCTACTAGATAGCTTTCTAATAAGTTATATATTTTTCCCCTTAGACCATAACTTTGTAACTTGTTTAGCAGTAATGTATGTGATACAGTATCAAAGGCTTTAGAGAGGTCAACAAATATACTTAAAGCAGGTGTCTTTGAATCAATTGCTTGATAAATATATCTTGTTAATGTGCAAATAGCATCCTCCGTTGATTTACCTTCCCTAAAACCATATTGATATTCAGATATAATTTTGTGTTTATTAAGGAACTGGACTAATCTTGTTTTTAATAACTTCTCCATTAGTTTTGAAATAGTTGAAATCAGAGATATGGGTCGGTAATTACCAAGTTCTAATATTGATCCATTTTTATATAAAGGTTTTATTAATCCAATTTTCAAACATTTTGGAAAGTTTGCTCTTTCGAAACAGATATTAAATAATATACTTAATGGTTTAGCGATGATATCTGCTACTTCTTCTGGAAAGAATGCTATTCGATGATTTGACTGCATGTCCCAGCCGAGCCGGTCAAATATATATTAGTTCGTTCAGAATTATGTTGGAAATCTATGACCCCGCCTCGTCCGTGTTACCCTAAAGGCTCGTTTCACACTTATACGGTTCGATTCGGTTCGGTGCGTATTCGATTCGTTTTCGGTATCCACCGGAAAAGTGATACGGTGTATGTTCGGTACCTAATAGATAACTGATAGAACCGAAAGCCCCCTCGATACCAATCGGTTTCGTTCGGTTTCCATTCGGGTCCAGAGTTCACAAAACCAATTGGTCGTTTACACACATACGGTTTAATTTCGGTTCGGTCACGTTTTCTCTATAGCATTGTGAAAAAAGTGAGTAAAAAATTTAGTACTGCGTATTCGATGATTCGGTCGTGAAATCAAACCTTATACTAACCGAGTGTGTGTGAAGAGTTTTCATTCGTTTTAGGCGCTACCAAAAACGAATCGAATAAGTGTGAAACGAGTCTAACACGGTGTAGCGTAAATAAAATCCTTTACTCTAGCCGACGCCTTGAAGACACCGTTTGAAGATGTCGTCACCAATTTTAAGTTGATAGGTTTGATAACGACCTGAGGCAAAGAGTTCCCTATCATCCGGAGGTGGCACTATGGCTCAAGTGTGGCCTAGATGCAGCTCCAGATCTTTTCCTTGATTACATCTCAAATCAACAATTTTTTTCAATTAATCAGAATCCTTGGTTTATAAATTTATCGGTTTGTTGAAAAACTTTGAAAACGACACTTTTACCAGTAGAAAAATCAAAAGTTATATTATTTTTTAAAATTTCATTTTCCATTCGCATATACAAAAAAATCTATTATGATTTGTCAATGCATTCTTTGTTTTTAATCCATTTGAAGTTGACGTGTATTTTGTTACAATGGAAAAAACCGAACATCGTGCAATGATGATATTCTTTGTGTTAGAAGGTATATCAGCAATAGAAATTCATACAATAATGGTTAAAGGAATCTGCTCCTTCATTTCCAACTACATTGATGGGTTTTAGAGTTTAAACTTGGTCGTACAAGCGTCGAAGATGAACCACGTAGTGGACGACCAAATATTGCAACAACACCAGAAATCATTGAACAAATCTATGATATTTTTTGTCCAAGTTTGACTTTTTTATTCCCTAAAGCTTTTATTTTAAACTTTTTTTCAAAAAATGCATACTTTAGCCTGTAGAATTAAAAAACTGGTTTTGACTAAATTTGGCAGCTCTCTGCTTATAAACAATACCCTTTCAGAGGTTACTTTTTGTATATAATAATATGTGTAGTTATTGCCCTTAAGACAGCTGCACCGGTCCGATTCATTCCTGAATTATTGTTAAATATAGCCTTTTTTTCTGTCTATTGATTGGACTATAAATGTTTCCCGTCTATCTTTGCGTGACATTAGGTCTGCGACACGTGAGGGCACGGTGTCACTCTGGCTATCCTCTAGTCACTAAAATAAATTTCACTAACATTGTTATCAGACATACATGTCTACATTGTATTCTTGCTGAAATTCTGGTAAAAAATTATGTAATATTTCATATAAAAATAAAGATATGATGGATCACGTAATTCCATTACGTTTATAATCAAAACTTCCACTAGAAACAAATGTAACGGGGTTATACTGCTTTATATAATATAAATAAGGAGGAAAGGAAATCGAATTTCTTTTTTTAACATTCAATTATTTGTAAATAATATACTACTAAAACTGTTTTACTAACAATACATTTGCTAAAAATTGTAAATTGTATTTTTAACTTTCTATTATAAAATTTTATAAACCTTTTTAAAAACTAGATTCCAAACATTATTATTATCATAAGGAACTATATATTTTTTAATTAAAAAAATCTGAGATTTCAGAATGTCATAAATTTTTTTTTGATATATTTAGGACCAACCAGTCTCCGATAGGATTTAGGTGAACATGTAGGCCAGTCTAAAACTGTGACACCTTAAGTTTTCAATAATTCTCAGCCACTCTACTCCTTTGGGGAGATGCTTTTTCATGCATGAAGATAAAATTATTTATAATTAGGTACAGATCCTGAAAACCTAAGGATTGCTTCTAGCAATAAACAAGGCGCTTTCAGCTATTGATAAGATCACAAGTTCGATTCCTGCCATATTATGTAACATTCTTAATTTTTTTTAAATATAATTTCGTTTTTGTCTATTTTCAAAAATACTCTATACTACAATTGTTAATTAAAGCCGATGGCCTAGTAACCAACTTAAGAGAGAATTATGGAAATTAAAAATCTATTTCGTATAAACCCTGCTTTAATAGTAAAAATTGGGGTCCCAATTCCTACTTCCGCTAATATTCTCCACAAACCAGTTTCTGGATTCTTCTCTACTCGTGCCAAAATTGCTTTTTCTTAGTATACAGTTACATAAGCCGGCCACTCACGTACAGTTTAAACTGTCAGTTTTAACTGTACAGTTATAACTGTACAGTTATAACTGACAGTTAAAACTTTACGTGTGTGAGTATTGTAGTCTCAGTTAAACTCAACTGTACAGTTTAACTGGAAAATACAAAACTTTCATATATCAAAACTGAAGGGTTTAACTGAACTTAGCGTGTGTGGCACTGTGTGGGGTGTGGGGGTTCAACGTTACAGCTCTCAGTTTAATTTGTGCCGAGCGAGAGTGACCATGTCCCGAAATATACAGGACCAAGTGGTAGTTGATTTCATCGAAATCCACAAATCTGAACAAATCTAACCATGTCTGTGGAAAGTGAAGTCAAGTGAATACAATGATCGCTGTAGCAAAGATGCTGCATATAATGAATTTGATGAAAAAGTTGTACGAGTTAGAACCTGGTTCAACAAAGAAAAACGTTTGAAAAAAACCTAAGATCTACTTTTCTGAAAGAAAAAAGAAAGTAGAGGCATCTAAGAAGTCTGGAGCATCAGCAGATAACATCTACAAGCCGCCGGTTCTTTGGTATTATGACTTATTTGAGTTTTTAGGAGAACAAGACACAGCAAGAGCGTCAAGTTCAAGTCTGGAGAGTGAAACTGAAGAGGTAAGGAAAACAGCATTTTGCTATTGGACTTTGCATCATTTATAAATTAATTCATAAAATTATTCCTGATTTCTTTTTCATCATTAGAAATATTTCCTTGACAACGGTGAACTGGAATCATGTTGGATTGAAAACTACCGCAACCATTGGAAATAATAAATCTGTCTTGACTATTCTCTTGATACATACAGTTTATAGGTGCGTAAATACTTGATTGATGTTCAATCAAAAAATTGTGTAAAGCACAAGTAGCCATTACCACTTTCTCCACATTCCATGGTTCTAAATTAATTGGGTACTGAAAGATACAAAACTGTGATATCAGTGAAGAACAACGAGGGTTCCGTGTAAACTAGCTACCACAAATGCATTATTTGTTCTAAGGCTAATAGCAAATTTGGCTTTATCTGCTTCATTAATATAACCCGTGCCTTCAATAGGGTAAGGCTTGTAACGATGTAGC
Source organism: Altica lythri (assembly GCA_964028335.1). Classification (NCBI taxonomy): domain Eukaryota; kingdom Metazoa; phylum Arthropoda; class Insecta; order Coleoptera; family Chrysomelidae; genus Altica; species Altica lythri. The sequence continues at coordinate 31,674,969 of OZ034804.1, read as the reverse complement.
GATTTTAAGCAGTCTCAAAGCTATTTACTGAAATTCTGACAGAAGTGCCACAGAGTGAAGAAAACAAAGGGTTTCGTCAAAACACATCTACCACAGTCGCAATATTTATTCCAAGGATGGAAAAGCTATCGAGTTTAAAGACGTAGGCTTGTCTAAGAGAGGCCCATCTTTTTAAATGTCCGAGTAGATTGCATGAAAATTGCATTTAGAAAATATAGTGAATGTAGCTCCTGTAGTGCATGTGAGATTATTAAAATGTTACATTAAAATAACCTGTACTATGTTCATTGTTTATGGAAAATTTAGACAGAATTAAAGTTGTAAATTTTAATGTTCACGCAATCAATAAAGTAACTGATGTTTTCACTGTTTTTATTGTCTTTTCATCTTTTTTGTTAACCATTCGTGTTTTCTGTAAAAACATTTCATTTTGGTTCATTCTATTTTTCGGCATTTCATACCCGGATTGGTTGTTTAAATAATTAATTTAGACTTGATGCCATGATAATTCCGGTGACAATAAAAAAATCTCTGTTTAGTTAAAAGAAAAACAGAATAAAAATTAAAACAAATATTACAATGAGTTTCAAAATAAAAAATACTTATCTATATTAAAAATAAAAGAATATTAAAAAGGAAAGTAAATATGAGATACAAGAAGTTTGAGCAGTACAACTTGGCTAAACCAAATTGAACCGCGAGATACGCAGTGGTTTATTTAAAAGGCGATCTATAAACTGAAGGGAAATTGCCTACCGGTTGTTTTATTATAATATATTGTTGGATTTTATACAATGTTTAAACTTTACATAAGTTTGTGATGTCATAAAACAGTAGTAGACATTTTTGAAATTATACCGACAAAAATATATTAAATGACAAGACTCAAACCCACAACTTTACCTATACGCTGCAACGCTTTCACAAGAAAGCTATGAACGGTTTGTCATCAATTCGCTTTTTGTCGTTTAATTTAATTTTTTATTTTATTTAAACCAAAATATCCAAAAACATTTTTTTCCGAGTGAATAGTTATAAAAAAAAGTTAGACAATTTTGTGTAATTAATAATCAATATAATGTTTCACTTTCAGATTTTTTAGATAAAACGAGAAAAATAAGCATATTTTATTTTTTCACAATTTGTCGAGGTATAGTTTTAAGTGTTAGTTTCAAAATTTCTTATTATTTTCTACTTAATATATTTAACCATTCTATACAGGAAAATAATCACAATATAATTTTACCCACGACTCATAAGTAAATTGCGTATTTTTTAACCTATAACTCTGTCAGTAAGTGTTAAATTATTGAGGAGTTGTGTTATAGTTTCATTTACTAAACTAGTGGAGTAAGTAAATAGAAACCTGTATTATTATGTTGGTTACCTACAGTTTTCATTAAATTAAACTAACATATGACATTTCTCAGACAGAACTGTCTGCGAAATCGAATATTTTTGACAACTTATGCCAAAATTTAAATTTTATAGTTTTATACAACACCATTTGGTAAGCCGTGGGTAAAGCATAGTACTTCACTCGAGGAACAAATTGCATATTTAGCTCGTTTCTTTAGCCCCTTCGCTCGCAAGCTCGCTCATGGGCCAAACACACTCGCTGTAATATGCAATTTACTCCACTCGTAAAGTAATATACTATTATTATTAACGATTCAACGTTTATTTATATCTAGCAGGCTATCTTTTTATTTCTTCACATTGGTATTGGTTTTTGTCATGTTGGTATTAGAAAGTTACCAAGTCATTGCAAGTCACAATTTGACAAGCTTGACATCAAATAGCATAAATATAATTGTAAATTGTGTTTAAGAAATTAAATATGCCAAAAAAAAATTGTGTAGAGACAAAAAAATGCATTCAGAGATGCTATTACATGTTTAAGAAAGAGCAGAGAATTTCAGAAGACGGATATTTACAAAAGATCTCTGAGGTTTTTAATGTAAGTACAATATGTGTTTTATACCCGATTATTCCATTATTTTCATTAGCAAATAGTTCCAAACATTTTTAATTTTATTATTAGTTGTATATGAAGATAATTGTTAGAAAAAATACACTTTTACAGTTTTTACATTCAAATTACTTATTATTTATTAAATGCACATAACCTAAAAACTCACTACTTTTCAATATTTTACAATGTTGCCAGATTATGTAACATAATTAAAAATGTTTTAAAAATAAAATATTTTCTTTAATTAATAAAGTTTGGTAATTAAAATGTAATTTGATAGCAAATAGATGAATTAATGTTTATTCATTGATCCATTAAATTAAATTTTTATTATTTTTTTAATCTTTCGTGTTTTTTTAGGTTAGTGTTATATCTATACGAAATATCTTAAAAGAAGATTTAGCTAATGGCAAAGAAGCGGCGGATAAAAGGAAGAATGATAAAGCAGATACATTTGATAACTTCATTTTAAAAAAAAACTTGCAGCGGCAGATTTGGACGTACAATTCCAAAAACGAATATTTTACTTTAGACAAACTTTTGACTGATGTGAAACAAAACTTGGATTTTAGGGGTGAACGTACCACTTTATACACACTTATAAAATCAATGGGATATAAATTTAAAAAAGTGAACGGACGACAAATTTTAAGTGAGCAAAGACATATCAAAATCGCTTTCCTTCGGAAATTTATGGAACTAAAAAAGCGCAATGAATCAATCAGATTTGTGTACTTAGACGAAACGTGGATATACAAAAATGGCACTCCAACGCGTCGTTGGGTACATGAATCTGATTTAAAAAGCAATCCATTGCATTTGAAATCTGAAGGAAAGCGATTTACAATTTTACACGCAGGAACAAATACTGGGTTTTTAGAGGGATGTGACTTGTTGTTAGACTCTTCAAATACTGACATTGACTATCACAAAACTATGAACGGTGACATTTTCAGAAACTGGATTTTTAATCAACTCATTCCTGCTTTATCCAATTTTTCAGACAAATGTGTAGTGGTAATGGATAATGCTCCTTATCATTCTGTGCAACTAAACAAACCACCAACATTTTCAGCAAAAAAAGAGATAATGCAGGGATGGTTGAGCAGCAATAACATCGCATTTGACAAAAAAATGACAAAAAAACAATTATACACTTTAATTCAACCATACAAAAGTAACGATAAGACATATGTAGTAGATGAAATATTAAAGCAACATGGACATGATGTACTTCGACTACCCCCATACCACTGTCAATATAATCCAATAGAGTTGGCATGGGGCTTTACAAAGACGTACTATAACAAAAATATTGCATCTTTATATTCAGACAGGGATAGGGTTAAAAAAACTTGGACAGAAGCGTTAAGACAATGTACACCAGACATGTGGAAAAATTTTTGTAGACATACAGACGAACTTATTTTGGCAGATTGGACTACTTACATGGGAAACTGCTCACATGACAATATTCCTCCTTTAATTATTTCATTGGAGGAATCAGATTCTGACGATTCCGATTTTGGATTTGATAGTGACTCTGATATATCCAATGAAATAATGGAGGTGGATTAAAAATACATACAGAACAGATTAACAATAGTTTTAACCAAATCTGTAGCTTCAATTTTTGTTGTTTATATGTTTTTTTTAATTTTGTATGTTTCATTTTCTTTTGTACTTTATTTATTTTACTATCAGTGTATCTGCTTTTCTGCTGAATAATTGCACTGAAACTATTAAACACATTTTAAATGGATTACCAATATTTGAAAGCTTAGATATATAACGAAACATAACATTTTATGGGAATTTTTGTCTTTGTTTTACTTATCAAAATGGCTGAAACCAATTGGTATGTGATAATGCCGTAGGTACTACCTGGAAAGCTCCACGAAAAACTCTTCAATATATAGCTGCTGTAATACTTATCGACAAAATAAAATATTTTGTATTTTCCTCATTTATAGCTGGTCCAATTTAAATGTTTGTTGTAAAACTTATTATATAGACAGAGAAAATTTGTTCTAGACTATTTTCTAAATGTTTTTATTGTTTGCTTTTATTTAATTACTATTATTTTGTAAATGCATTCATTATTCATTATATGTAAATATATATTTTTAAATTGATGATTTCCTTTTTTTGTGAAAGTACTAAGTTTTAATGATTTTTGATGGCGCTGAAATGGAGAACACAATTATTTTATTTATTGTCACTGACACTATGATTTTATTGAGGACGTGACAACAGCGCATTTACAACTGAGAATAAGAATAAATATACAGGGCGAAATTCATCACCCTAACAAGGCCCACTTTAATAAAAATAAGCTTTGAACTTTGAATGATGTATATGCAGTTGTTCCTCCAGGGAGCGATCTGCTTATATATACATTTCAAAGATAATTTCCGCTATATAAAATGACTAGCCAGCTTCAGTAGAATTTAAGATAAGAATTTTTTATTACCACCCTCTCGAAGAAGAAAGTTTTATTTAGATATTTTGTTTCAAAAAATATAGCAGCAAATCAATTTGAAAAAGTTTTATCCGGTTAACCTCTTAGGAAAAGTTACCTTGATTTATTACTCGCTGTTACAGTTCAACCTCTCGCTGATTATGTTTTTATGCCTCGGAAACAGTTCTGGAGAAAAATATAAATACTATAAAACGTAATCTTTTTACATTTATTTTAGACTAGCAGCCCGCCCCGGCTTTGCACGGGGATTAAAGAAAAATAACAAAAGCCATTAAATTTATTGGGTCAACGCTTCCCTGTAAACAATATTACATGTTGTTTTATTTTCTGGCAGCAAAATGAATTGATTTTCAGGTGCTTCGACCCGCCTTAGGCCGTTGGCCATGAGGAAAACCGATCCCTACTATTTGAAAGGTTTGACCTTGAGACTTATTATTAGTAAAAGCGAAAGATGTTTTGATAGGAAATTGAAGCGGTTTAAATAGATTTGATAGATCAGTTGGGATCATCGGTATCGGTATGAGCTAGTTAACCAGCTGGTGGTTCAGTTATATTGGTTGCTACAACTTAATTGTCCTTTAATTCCTTTATAAGTAGCCTCACCCCATTGCACATGCTAAATTTGTGATATCTGTCGTGATTATGATATGTATGTATGTATAGATCCGATATAACAAAATCTGTGGACACGATAGCGGTCGCATTTCTTAACGGATCGAAATGAAATTTGGTACAAAAATCAATCGTCCCAAAATCTCGGTCGAGTTCGAATCGGTACGGCCGTTTGGGCGTGACATCAAATCAAAATGGAAAAAAATTCGTAACTTTTTTACTTCACCCTGTACAAAAAAATGTTAAGGGACTTTTTTGTTTGTCTTAAAGAGACCTACAACTTTTATCTAAAACATTTTTTTTGTGAAACGTAAACTTTTAATATATTCAATTAATATAAACCTACTGATGCGCCTGGCTTACCAAAAGGGCCATTTTTTTTAAATGAAACATAGCCTATGTCACTCGGGAATAGTGTAGCTTGCCAACGGTGAAAGAATTTTTGAAATCGGTCCAGTAGTTTCGGAGCCTATTCATTTCAAACAAACAAACAAACCTTTCCTCTTTATAATATTAGTATAGATTAATGTATTTCCTTAGTTAAAAAGTTTATTTTTTATGTATAAACATTTTAAAAGTTTAGTTTAGAAAGGGTTTATTTAATAGTGTTATAAAAATTACTTAGTTTAGCTGGCCGAATAATAAACCTGTTTTTAAACAAATTGTCCAAAAATCAAATCCAAGATCAAAAACACGATTTGACGTGTTCTGAGTCGATTTTTCGCATTTTCTGACATATTTTGCATTTTGAGGTAGACATTTTCATTTTATGGTCAAAATTTTCATTTTTAGTCATTTTAAGTTCGAAATGCAAAAACACCACAAAACAAGCACTTTTCTGTCGATTTGACTTATTCTGAGTCGATGTCTCGCATTTTTTTGTCATATTTTGCATTTTAAGGTAGAAATTTCCATTTTATGGTCGAAATTTTCATTTTGAGTTCAAAATGCAAAAACACCGTAAAACCAGCACTTTTCTGTCGATTTTAAGTATTCTGAGTCATTTTTTGCATTTTTTCACATAGTTTGCATTTTAAGGTAGAAATTTTCATTTTATGGTCAAAATTTTCATTTTTAGTCATCTTGAGTTCAATCTGTCCAAAGTTTTTCAAATCTCTATTATAATGAATACTTGCTGTACCGCGACGTCATTCGCGTGGCGTGTTGATTGTTATATAAAAATTTCTCCCCCTACCCCGTTAAAGGGGTGGAAGGAAAAATTTTTATACGGCAGATGTTAAGTTGAAAGAAGACAAATACATCTGTGAAAACCGCATTTCAATCGGATCAATAGTTTTCATGTGATGCGCACACAAACATACAGTCAGACAAAAAATATCTAACCATATTTTTGGGTTCTAGATCGATGTGTAACCCACCCGCTAATTATGTCTATTGTACAGAATTTTCATTTCTACAGTTTTATTATATGTAGGTATGGATAATAGCTATAGTGATAGATTTCGAGCAAAACTAAAAAAAAAAAAAACAATTTTTAATGTAATTTTCGAGGATTTTTTTAATTAAAAACAGAACGCATGGAAATTTGGAGTCAAATTTTATCGTTTTTTTATTCCCTTAATACTTCGTTGGAAAAGTCATAAGTCATTTTCCTCTATTTACTTTGTTATAAAACGGCTTATACAGTTGAGTCCGTGGTTCTTTACCCGTGCGTCACTAATACCTGGCGAGATAAAACACATACTTTTAATCTAGCGTCATTGTCTTCCACGCATGAAACTAAATACAAAACAGCTACCGCATGTTATTAAGTTGCAATTTACGACTTACTTCGTATGCTTTAAATGATGACGCACGGGTAAAGAACCACGGACTCAACTGTATTTTATAGATGACCTGGACCAGGGTGGAGAAAAGAGTATTGTATTTCACAATGCTTATCATTATCATTATGATAATCAAAGTTTTTATACTGTATTAATTAAAATATATGTTAAAAGTGTTTAAAATTATTCATTTTACAATCTGCATTTGCAAAAAAATACATATTTAGAATTATTATTATTAGGTATGGACCGCAACAGGTAGAGCCATCATTTAATGAAATGGTAAATAATATGACATAGCCAAACAAATTGCTAGACCACCTCTTTTCTCCACCCTGACCTGGACTAAATAATTGTTCGCCTAACGGGCGATGTATTTTTACTTTAGGCATAATTTTTTCTCGAAAATGCATAATTCCTGATTATTTCATAATTGTTTTACTTTTTTAAAACAAGTGATGCTTGTTTTACATCGAAACAATACTTATAAATGATTTAGCATATTATAATATATGACCCATAAAAATATGTAGGTAATATTACTATATTTATTATACATAAACTTTAAAAATAATTCTCTGTAGTTTAGTACCGTTTTAATGCTATAACGAACAACGAACGTTCCCTGTTGCATAAAAATAATAATCCGATTGACAGTCAACTGGTTCTTAACCGGGGTAAAAACCTAAATCTATGAATACCACCTCGACGCCGCTTTCCCACAATCCTGCTGAACGGAGCGCAAACCGCAGGAGCAGCAGGAGAGAAAAGCATAGCGCTGGAGGACCGGCAAACTCAAGTAGGCGCGCGCGACCCGTCCCGTTACCTCGCCTGCCTGCCAATATTGATCTTCGCTCGTTCTGAACGTTCGCGGCCTCCTCAGGACCAGTCAAAGGACAGCAGAGCGTGCTACCAACTGGCCAATTGCCACCAACCGATACTCTTGCGTTTTCGACGAGACCATTTTCAAAAGAAGTTTGTTTGCGAACTCATCTCCCGCGAATAAATTTCCGCAATGCCGCTGATGTGAAGCGTGTGCTAATTTTTATTGCTGATAATTTTTCATTTGAAATTCAAAACTAAGGTTCTGCGGTGGTGCGGAAGCTGTGTTTGTGGTGGTGCTGTCGTTTTTTGGGGTTGACATTATTTATAGTGTGTTCAACAGTTGTGACTCGGGTTTAACTCTGATTTAGTGGCGGTGACTCCATAGTTTTACACTTTATCTACTGAGAATTTTCGTTTTTTGCTGGTAATGTTCTTAAGTTTTAACTGCTTATTTTTGTTAACTATTCTTGTAGACTCATAAAAATGTAGCTACTATTTTTTAACTGAAGCTAGTATTTTTATACATTTATGTTTTTATTAACGTACAACTTTCTACATTTTTAGATATCGTTACTACCAATTACGAATTTTCACTAAGTACTAAAAATATCATATTTAAAATCTATTTAGATTTTTTTATAGTAAAAATAAACTTAAAAATAAAAAATTCTAGATATTTACATCAACAACCTTTCGTTTTAAAAAATTAAAAAGCTGGAAATATATGGACTTTTGTGAATATTTTTTGTTTCTCACTGACAGGTTTTTATCGAAGTAGATAATTCATACCAAAACAAATAAAGCAACGGTAAATAATCAACACAATACTTAATTGATTTATAATCTGTTATACATATCACAAGATTGTACACATACTGTATTAATACAGTTTGAGTTTTTTAGGTACCTACAGTTTGACATATGATATAAAAGTATATTTAATTAAATTTTAATTGGATAATAAGTGGTTACATTCTTTTATTTTAAATTCTGTATTAAATATGCCTAGAAGAGGTGTGCAACGCTTCAAAAAAATATATACCTAAACACAAAATAATTTCGAAGCAAAGTATATTTATTAGATTCAACACGATATTTGTTTTTTCATATATTTCTTTGGCAAAAATACTTTATATTATTTATATTTAACACATTACCTACCATAAGACTTTTTTTAAATGTCAGTTAAGACCATACCATAGAATTTATTGATACACCAGCAGCCATGTCAGCCAGATATGATTGATATAGATTTTTGTAGTGGGTCCATTCGGTCATATTTGAGTATCACAATAATTTTCTGTATCCTTCTGTCACGTAGATTTACTTGGTGGTCCTCAGTGAAACTTCTGTAAAAAACTGGTAACGCTTTAAGAAAAACTAATAATAAATCAGCAGAAAAATATATTGTTTATAATTCTAATATAAAAAATAAATCCAAAACAGAAAAATAGAAAGTATCAATAATTTTAAAGCAATCAACACATGTATGGGGTTGATCTGAACAACCAACGCAATAGTAATATATTTTTTTATCATCAGTTCTTCACAGAAAAGGTGTTACTTTAGCGGGGTTTGTAAATTGGACGAGTTTGTTTATCAATGCGTTTTTGCATATGTTCTTCTTTTTCTTTTATATTTAGCATTTTTTTAATTTATTGTGCTCGGAAACTACTTATTTGTATATTTAAATATTGTCTATAGCTTCTTTGTGGCTTAATTGTATATATTTACTTCTTTAATTGGGGCACTTTTGCCACTAAAATCAAAATAATAAAATGATAAATCAATATTTTGAAAATGAACCTTGCTTATTTATCTTAATAGATATGTCAAATTTGTCAAGGGTCGTTTTTTCAAAACTGAAAATGACTAATAAAAAGCATTGCAATAAGAACTATTTAAAAAAATATATTTAAAACCGACAACCGATCTGGTTTTCGAAAGCTTAGAAACGAAATTTATTTTAATTTTTCTTAGGCATTTTCAGTTTTGAAAAAACGACCCTTGACAAACTTGACATATCTATAAAGGTAAATAAGCAAGGGTCATTTTTAAAATATTGATTTATCATTTTAGTATTTATTTTTATTGACAAACGTTCCCCAATTAAAGAAGTAAATACCTATTTGTATATTATTATTCTTGTTATTGACTATGAACTATCTAAGGTTATAATTCCAAGAGCAATTTCCTATACTGTTTTAATCCTTTTTAAAATTTTCGTTTAAAAAGACATATGGCCCGATAGATGTATAGATTTTCCTTTATTGTAAGCTGGTTTCATTTTAGATCAATTTTTATCCAGTTTTGTCGGTCTTGTATTAATTTTTGGTTTTGATGGGTCAATGTTTTCTTTCATTTTACGACATCGGTCAATTGATACGAACGTCGCAAGCTCGCTCATGGGCCAAACACACTCGCTGTAATATGCAATTTACTCCACTCGTAAAGTAATATACTATATAATACTAGTTATTTACGTAACGAGTTATGAAAAGTCCAATTTTGTTTAACGAGTGTGATGTTGCAGCAAGAGCGAAGCGAGTGCTGCAAATGAACACGAGTTAAACAAAATGGCGTTTTATAACGAGTTCCGTACAAGATTTTTTATAATTTTGACGAAATTCCATAATTAAAGAAAATCATAATTATCTAATAATAATTAAAAACAATACATCTAGTTCTCGTGTTTATTTTGCATTGACACCTTTGTAATGACAATTCTATTTAATACAGATATAATTAAAAGGTAAGTTTCTGATTTACCTAAATATTAAGTATACCTACTTATTTAATTTTTTGTTTAAAAATGTCTGCTTTTAAATATTTCTTTAATAAAGTTAGTATAAAATATTTCTTAGTTGTTTACTTATATTTGCTTTATATTTTTCGTAACTTGTTTTGAAATGAACTTTTCAAAACTAGTTACGTAAAGTTTTACTTTTCAAAACTAGTTATGAAAAGTAATGACTTTCAAAACTGACAGCAGTTTTGAAAAATGTCACTTTACTTGTCAAAATTATAAAAAATATTATTTCAACATCAAATATTGTATATTTTTGTATCGTTCTCTAAATATGTAATAGATTTCATTGAGTATTTCTGGATCTGGATCTGGAAATTTGGGGAGGGGCGAGCAAGTGCTCTGTCGAACTAAGACCACATATGGCCTTTTTATTTCAGAAAAAGCACAGCAGTCATACATTTTATGTTCTACTGTTTCCTTTTCTTCTTCTTCGCAACTTCTGCATAGGGGTGATTGTGCTAATTTCATCCTAAAGAGATGTTGTCTCAATTGGCAGTGACCTGTTAAGATTTCCACAGCTGTTCAGAGATTTGGTCTGGTCAAGGCCTTAAATTTTCTTGCTGCTTCCTCTGCTGACAAGAATTTATATTTTGAAAAAATAATACAAAAAATGTGCGGATTTCTTTAAATAATTTGTAAACCAGCAAAACTGTATGTGAACCATTTTGTTCATATTCTACGTTTATACATTCAAATAATTAAAAAATGCAATATAGCTTTTAAATCCGCATTTATTTAAAAAACTTTTTATTCTTTATTAACACAGTTTGTAATATTTTACCGTTATTCTTAATATGTAAAGCGTACCGCAAATAAGTTAGGTACTATAAAAAAAAAGTATGGAGTATCTTATGTGTATATCAAAAAGTGTTAGATTAAGAGGTGCCGCCATAATAGAAGGATAATTTTTAAATGAAATACTAAAAATTAAAGAATATGGAGAGGTGGATATATACAGACTGAAACACGTCTGCTTTGAATTTGAAATATTTACAAAAAAAAATATCACTAATTATGATAAAAACGATAATTGTTATACTTTTTACACTTATCGTTTGTAAATACATAAGAACTATTTACAAAAATCGTATATTTTTAAAAACTTTTAAATTATTGGTGAATTACTTAGATTAGTTTCATGATTTTTATTCATTTATTATTTAACAAGTGTTCAATATGAAAAAACGAACTACAGTATATAATCTTTAGTAAACTATGATTTTGAGGTATCTCAAATAATAGTTTACTAAAAATCCATAGTTCTGGTCTCTTAACAGAATAAAAATAACTTAAGAGTTTGATTGTTTCAATTTTCGATTTGACAAATAATCTTTCTCTCATTAACGTCATGTTCTATGTGCTTAAGGAGAAAGTAAGTAAAGGTGGAAACAGACTACTATCACGTCACCTGAGCTCATATTCCGTTACATTTTCATGTTTTTATGGTAATATCACGCTTAGAAACACACTGCTATCACGTCTAATGGAATTTTCGTGAGTATTGCATTGGTTTTCAGTGCAGTGATTGTTTTTCGACGGCGAATGAATTTAATAGCTTAATTAGTTCTTCGGAATGAGAAGAAGAACTGGAAAGTGTAGGTAGTTGTATAGTTTTGGATGAATGTGGTAGAAACCTATACAAAGTAAGGGTACACGATATAAATAAAATTGCCGTTTGGAATATTAGCTGGTCGTTGGAAATGTTTCCGAAGATACTACCCGATTTTGTTGACACAGTGTTGCCGGCATAACTTGTTATTCAAAGATAAAATGTTACAATCTGACACCTAACTAACGCAACTTTCTCAACAAGTCTTGTTAAATTTGAAACCTATAAGAAGAAATTGCAGTTGCGAAGTCTTCCAAGTTCGACAGAACTATTTTATTTCAGATAATGGTAGTTTAGTTTAATATATAAATCTGTCACTAGTTGAGGTTGTATCTAGTGATGTTCTTCAGTACACAAGTATGGTAGTAAGTACAATACAGTAGGTACGTATTCAAAAACACTTGGTAAGTGTTGACAGTACTTTTACAGATCTTTTACTTGAACTAAAAAAAAAATACATTACAGAATTGTTACATGGGTCGGCGCTTTCAAACTGTAATATTTATGATATTGTGGGTAATGATTAGTTTAAATTTACTTACTGTAAATATCCACGAAAAACTTGTGATATATTTGTACCCTCTGAGACCGGTCGGTAGGCCACGTGAGCACCATCTCTAGAATAATAAATAAAATTAAGAATTGTAAAAGTACTGTCAACACTTACCAAGTGTTTTTGAATACGTACCAACTGTATTGTATTTACTACCATACTTGTGTACTGAAAAACATCACTTGATACAACCTCAACTATATGTAAGCCCTTATAGACCAAAGTTTGGGACAGCCACGTGGCCTCTCGTTCAATGCGCAGTGGTTAGTTTACGTTACGATAACAACGACCGTTCTGAAAGCTTGTCAGTGTGGTAGCTGGAATGGTTTTGTAAACTGTATTTAGCTACGAATATGCTGAGAGAGTTTCTGAGTTGTTTTTTAAATGTATGTATTTTTTAGTTTAAAGTGGGCAGTAACAAATTTATATAAAATAAATTCTTCTTAATTATGTTAGCATCATACATTAAAAATTAATTTAAGATGTATAATATATTTTTATTTCCGTCCGCCACTGATAGAAAGACTCCGCCTACCTGCGCCGACTAACACGTGGCTGTCACAAACTTTCGTTGGGAGACCTATATTTTGATACTTACCAGCAAATACTACTATCCTCTCTCTATATATATATAGAATTATCGATTAATTTCAAAAATAAAAGTGCTCATAAAGACACTTCTTGGCGGATAAACATTAAATTCGGTCAATTAGGTCTCCGAGATAGAAACATTCAAAATTAAACTTAGTTTATAAATATTCATTAGCAGCTACGTAGGATACCAAATCTTTCCATCGCTTAAATTATAGATAAAAACTTAAAAGCAGAATTAGCACAAAAACCAGTGAGAAGAAACGCCGCGCACTGTGTAAAAATTAAAACTGATTCAAATTCGCGATGCGGTTTAATCCCAGCTTTTACTGGTACAACTTTTTATCCTTTTTTTTTTTTAATCTCACGAGCTCAAAAATTCCAATTATAAGAATATTAAGTTATAAGAAAATGTTGAAGCTAGTTAGTAATTTATGGTATTACAGTAAGAGTAAGTGGAACATAAGCATTTTAGTAATAGCCAAACATTAAAATTTTCCTTCGGGTGAATTAGTTAAAGTTTTTAATAATAGTAATAAATAAATTTGATTATACCTATATAAACACAAAAAAGACTACATTCATGATTGTGGAAATGCGATTTAAAAGATACAAGATAGTTCAAAGTGTTATATACTTCTAACTCTTAATTGAAAGAAAACTTTGCTAAATACCAACTAATTAAAATTAGAAAGAGAAAATCATCCATATCTCAAATGTGGTCCAATAGTAATACAAAGGAAAAACTCAAAGTCTAGTACCACAAAAATATTTCATTTAAAGGGCTACGAGTTTCGTGAATATTCCCATCAACAGGCCCTCAAAAGTAAGCACAAAAAAGAAGTGACATACGAAAATGTGAAATTGCAGTCAACTATTCCCGTTTGCAGTTACAGGGACAACATAACAACATGAAATAATGTCGTAATGAAGACATGAGTAACTGTGTTATTATTTTGGAAAACTTGCAGTACACTCGCAAACTGCATAAAATGATAAACACATTTGCACTCTAAACTCTAACCCCAAATTTAAAACTTAATTTTATTTGCACAGGTACGAACAATTTGTACATTTGTTAGACTGCTGACAAACTGGATGCGTCTACGATTACTCACCGGCTGGTTAAATGTGCTCAGCTAATGTTGGATCTTTCATCAAATTAAGGAACGTCTATTAGGTATTTACACCGTATAGCAAAACTGTTATATATATCTTACATTCTTAAGCTGTGATTAACCCTCAGTCTATTCCGACTACATACAAAACAAACCGGTGTTCATTAATGAATTTGGCATTTTTTTAGCAAGAATTAGGGTGCTGGTGGTGTTAACTTTTTTTCGATTTAATGTTTAATTATTATATGAATTTTTCACATATACCCTTCCACCCCATTAATCATTTTATCAAAATGGTCCTAATGTATGTTTTCGTCCTTTATGTATCAGGATCGAAAAATGTTAATAATTGACCATAAATACAATAACGGCATTGGATCAATAACACCCGTATAATCAGCATTATTGATAGTATCGTTCATGAAAAAAAAATACGCCGAAGCATAAACCTTTCAGGCAATATATTTATCATGAATTTTTTCATCACGGGATATATTTCAATAACTATACCGGTTTATTGGAAAATAATTCAAAGGTCTGTGTCAGATACCTATTTTAAAAATAATCTTTGTTTAGTAGAGAGATGATGTGAAAAATGTGTTCAATTTCAAATTTGTGTTATTGGTGTGATAAAATGAGAAACAATCCGTTTATGACTGGCCAAGAAAAAGCGATAGTAGTAATGATTAATTAAATACAATTAAGTATTATTTAGTTTACCATCTAAATAGTATATTCAAACCAGTGGATACAATTTAATTTACTTATTGTTTATTTTGATTAAGTGATGTTACAATATCATATGATTTTTTACTTTATATTTTGCAAATTTGATATAATTATTTGTTTAAATCAATATTTATTTATGTTTGTTAGAACTCGTACCATCTACTTAAAAAAAAAACAATTAAAGAAGATATCAGAGAACAAAGAATAATATTATTCTAACGCTTTACAAGTTTTTGAAAAACATTTTCAAAGACAATGACCGTTCAACTAAGAAGAAACAAATACTTCCTGGGCTATATGCCCCAACGGATATTGGATAACACTTCAAAGTCAAACGGGGTTGGCATATCTAATAGATATTAAACCAACCATTCTGGTTTGCAGTTAGAAGGGACAACATAACTTGTAGACCGGTTTCGGCCTATTGGGCCTCGTCAGTACAAGGTATATGTTATCCGTCAGCGAGCTTAAAGCATAATCGCTGACTAAAGACTACACTAAAATCACAATCAATATATATCTATGTTGGACAATTTACATTTAAATGGAAGATGTTAGTTTTATCAATACTAAATACTAACCGACTAGTATCACACCATTCTTTCACTCTAATTATGACTTCCTTCATAATTTTGGATAACTCTAGATTGCTCTTAGTTATCACCCGCAAAAATTATAAATTTGTTAAAAAATCCAATACTTTAAAAAATATATTTTTGTAATTATTTTTACTTGCAGTGTACATAACGTATTGATTATATTTAACATGTAGAACAAAGAAAACTAAATAAATATACCTATAAATTAAAAAAGTTATCAAACTCGCCCAAACTTAACAAAACCAAACAATAAAATACTATTGCCTTCAAAAACCTGCTTTAACCATATGTTTTAAAAAACAAACTACTTGTTCACATTAATATTTTATAAATATAAATAACAAAACTCAAGAATCACTTAACAAAGTCGTAAAATCCCTAATTTGCTGACTATTAAAATTTATTAACAGTAGTGTTTTTATTTTAAATTTCTGGAACGATACTATTTGCAACATTGTTGGAAACTTATGCGACTTTTACGTAGTTTCTGTAATAAATTGTTCGTTACATGACTACTATCTTTGTGCATTCACGTTATTAAGGGCACATCTATCATCAGCAAAATGATTTTTCTCTGGTTATCTGGAGTGCACTTTATTTTCATATTGTAAACATCTTCCTCTTTATATGGTTTGTATTTGACTTCTTGTTCTTTATAAATTTTATACTAATTACTTTATGAAATTTAAGTGGCAGTAAGTGAAATTAACAATATATCTACAAAAACACTTCAATTTGAGTCTTTAATGAAATAATAGCAATAAATAGTGTGAATAATATAGTAAAAATGACGAATTATGACTTATTGGATTCGCGTGATTTTCTATACTAATCCGTTGACTATTAATACAAATAACACTGCACATGTATTTCCAAAACCATAAATGGATTGGGACACGGCATAAAAATAATATGTTTATATAAAAATAATATTTATCCCAACTTAACTATATCCAAAATAGTTTGGTTACATTTCTATAAGCTGTATATACTAAAGCGTCGACTATTAATACAGTAAACACTGCAAATGTATTTCTAAAACCGTAAATAGATTGGGTCACGATAAAAAGCAGTATGTTTATATAAAAATAATATTTATCCCAACTTAACTATATCTAAAATCGTTTGGTTACATTTCTGTAAGATGTTAAAGTTTTTTGGAAAATGATTGATTGTGCTCATAAAAAGATAATATTTGATTTTTATAGTTTATGACATGGAAACTTTATACCTACCAGCAGAACCAAGCAATGGAGAAAAAGCAGTCTCAAAATACAACGCACGATGTAGCTTTGTAATCGTATATACGCTGCTGGGGAGCGGCGCGAAGATTAGGATTGTATCTTTATTGCGTATTTATAGACATGCGAACGTCAAAGTATGAAATTTACTGCAATATATTTAAAGAAAATTGACCATTGGAGCGTGTGCAAAATCTTAAAAGTTCAGTAAAATTTTAATTACAGTTTTTTTGAATAGTGTTTCTCGAACACAAAGCCCATTTTCTCTTGTTTTTGGATTTCTACCACTTTTATAATCTTAAAACCATTCCAATAACGGTTGAAGTTCTGCCCTAACGTGTTGTGATAGCTGATCAACCACTCCATCCAAATCTTCTGCCGGTACCAATGCCAGGAATGAAATCATGCAAGACAAGTTCAATTCTTCTTGTATTTTCTTTCAAATTTTTAAAAATGTGTTAAAAATATCCGAGTATTTGCGCGTCAGGAAAAGCCACTCTAAATAGAGTTGATGGCAGTCAACTTAAATTCATTTCGATATCATTTCAGTTACAAGGCGAGGCATCATTATTTTCATTTTTCAAATTAACTCTGCATATGTGCCGGCTCGTTTATTCGGAAGTAACGCGTAAAATGCCGGATGAACTATATTTCCTCGTTTGGCCATAATTATGTAAATTTACTACGATGAGCACAGGTTTAAATGTTTCATTTACAAACCAATGTTTGGCGTTGTTTAATATCTAAAACAATATAGGTATTAAGCATCTTGTAGAATTTTTAGATTTATTAGATTGGAGCCATTTTTTTTTGTAAATCGTTCTGTAACAGTTACTAGCCTACATTAATTGAAAAAAGCGCCTGTCTAATATTGATGTAACAACGTGAATAACTAATAGACGTACAAAACTCTGATAAACGTCGCTGTTTTACACAAATCAAAATACTCATCGCTCATACGAAAATTTCCTTGAACTTTATTGGGTCCAACGTAAATCTTATTGTCTTCAGGTATTACCAACTGGACTATAGATTGCGGATTTGGTAAAATGACAGCTTTCTCTTTTCTTCCTCTTCTTTCTATCTTTTTAAGGTGTGATGGTAAAGTCGCTTTGCAGCTACTAGAGCTTGCCAAAGAATGCCTGAGACCTTTGTTCCATTGTCGTTGCTACTCTTTTTTATATTCGTCTTAACGATTTCAGCTTCAACATACGCCGGCATAGTATCATGACAATGATTGTTGGCCGTCTTTATTATATTTCCGTTGTAAGTATGAATCCGAGCTTTCCACCTTACTTTTCCATCTTGAATGGTTTAGATCCACATACACTGTCCTTATCGAATTCATACAGATGGAATTTTTGTTAGCCGCCCTTTTTTATAACATCCATGGTACCAAGAACTCATCATGTTAATTATTTGCTTTTTTAATAAAGGTTGTTGATGTAAATAATTCATAATAATTATATAAAAACACAGAGCTGCAAGTTTGAATCCAGTAGACTATAATATTATTTAAATATTATCAAATTATTTTTTCTAACTTTGAACATGTTATACGTTTCTAGAAATCATGAAAATAAAGTAACATTTTTTACACGTCCGTAATGTATAATAGTAGTTTACGTAACAAGTCCCGAAAGTGGACACTTTTGGAACGTATTACGTACAATATTTTTTTTTAAACGGGCTTTGTTGTACCATAAACTTCATATTATTCAATTTACATTTTTATAACAAGAACTCTTGATTAACTAATTTTAACATTTTTTTTTTAACAAACCTTGCTTCGGTGGCCGCCTTAACAATTTCATCTGGTATAATTTCATCTTCCATTAATTCACAATCAAATGCATCATTTTAAATATCCATTTTATAATAAATTTCACGTTTTCAACTAAACGTCAAAATATGTCAAGTTATTTTATATACAAAACTCGGATACCATAGAAACCAGCTATCTTAGACTAACTATTTTATTGTTTGTTTCATTAAAGATAGGCCGGAAAGTAAATAAAAATGAGTCCGGTTATAGTATTACACGTTACAAGGTCGGTAGGTGACTTATTACAGTACGAGTTAGTTTATATAGTTTTATAATATTTTAATGAAAACGAGTACTGTAATAACATCTAACGACCATGTATCTTATTATATTTTATTTCATCCTGTTTTTATAAATTAATAAATTCATAAAAATTTTAAAAATAGTTTGTAACTTGGACTAGTTACGTCAAATTAACTGTCAGTTACTGTCAAATATTTTAAAATTTTTGTATTAATTGTTAATTCGTGTTTTAAATTAAAATAAAATAAAAAGTAAGTAATTAATTATTTTATTTTAATAATGATTTTAAATGTCAAAAATTAAAAGTAATTGTCTTTCCTTCAGCAATCAGAGCAGAGTTGCTAGGCAACACATTACAGTACATGATACCGTAATGTTTTACTTACCGGCGCCAAATTGATTATAGGGAAGTTTATTTACTGGACAGGATGAAATAAAAGCTTTTACCGGACTCATTTTTATTTTCTGGTCTTGTCCGACAAAATGAGATTTTCTGACCTAAAAATAACTCGAAAAGTATTCATTTCTGGCCGGTTATAAAAAAATAATGTTAAACAACAGCGTCGAACTGGCGTCTCGTCGAAACTGCAGCGTCGAATCGGCCGCGTCGAACTGTCCTAGACCGTATTTTCTGAAATGTATCTGTTGTTGATATACATTTCCGATAAATATTACTCTTAAGTGTTACATTGCAGAAGTATGATATTCTTAACTTACACCTAAATCTAACATTTGGAGTTGGATTAAATCATTATTTTAATCATACTTTAGCTATGTAGGTACCAACCTTTAGGAGACAACAAAACGATGTTAAAACTTTACTTAATTTAGACAACCTGCATTTTTAAACTGACATTTTATTGATTGTGGTAGAGCTTAAGACAAAGTTTTTATTTAATAATATAGAATATGAAAAATAGCTAAGCTGTTGGGCGGTGTAAATATTATGTATATTTCCCAATTTTGTAAATGTATGTTTCTATTATACAACTGGATTTTTTTACCTATTTAATAATAGTATTTCTAAATAATTTTAAGAGCGCATCATTTTGATTCGATTTTCTGAACACTTTGTTCTTTTGTCTTCTTTCTGGTTATTTGGTTAATGAATCATTATCATTCGATGTCTCCTTTTTTTATTTCATCTAAACTTGAGTTATTACCGTTACTCGAACATTGCAGTCGAAGAAATTAAACTATTCCAGAAACTTAATTCAAGTTCGGAAAGTTCCGATTCGAAGTTTGTAACATTAAAACATTCTTAATAAAAAATTATTTATTAGGTAGGTACTTGATTTATAACTATATATTAAAAGTTACTAAAGATACACATAATTTTAAAATTAATAAGAACTTTAATATAATAGATGTATAAACTATTTGGTAATTAACTATCCTGTATCTACTTACTACTACAAGATAAAATTTTCAGAAAACAAGTTTTGGATATAGTTAATTTTTTCATATTCAGTCTTAATTTTTGAATTTTTAAGGCACTGTATAATTCGGATATATGTTGAGCTCCACATATTTGTATAGCGGACGCTAATACAGCACAACGATTAGGTACCTACCTTTCGTTACAAAGGACGAAAGTTGATCATCATTCCTGAAGGATAAATTACTATCCGAGACCAATGCGAGAGGTATGATCAAGTTTCGTTCCGAGTATATACAGGGTGTCCCAGAATTAACTACGGAAACTTCGTATACGTATTCCTTGATAACAAATAAGTAGGGTCTTTCCTATAAAAAAAATTTTTTTAGAGACTCCTGTCAGAGTTATAACCCTTTAAAGAGGGGTGGTAAAATACTGTTTTAATTTAATATCTTCTGATTGGTCCAAGATAAAAAATTAAAAATTTGGGTGAACATCATTTTTATAAAGACGCATTTCTCCTGCCACTTTTCACCTGCCCTACCCCATTCTAAGGGTGCAAATCAAGGAACCCCTCTTAATATTTTTTTTGTAACTTTCTTAGCAATTAATATTTGCAATAACAAAAAATTATTTTAGGAAGTTTTGATTATTTAGAAACTTTTTTGTTCCTTGTCGTTTTTTGCGAAATCGTTTCGGTTTGGAGTAAAAAAATAAAATGTAGGACCATGTCAATTGAGTATTGTGTATCGCGATCAAGTAGCGCACATTTTACCATTTAAAGAGTTAAAGGGTTATAACTCTGACAGGAGTCTCTAAAAAAATTTTTTTTATAGGAAAGACCCTACTTATTTGTCATCAAGCAATACGTATACGAAGTTTCCGTAGTTAATTCTATTTTAGTTATACTATTTTTCTTCCTAGCCTGTCTAAAGGTTGTGGATAATGCACAATAAACAGAGCTATCCTCTGTGTTGTCTCCCTCCAAGTACATACACGAGAAAATCGACTTTCGGTGGAGGAAGGAAAGTCGAAAAGTCGATCAGGGTAGGAAGAATAAGTCATTTCTCGCTTAACGCTTTGTATAAACCAGTATGACTACGTATCTTATTATTAAGAAACGTGAAATGGTTAACAAAATTACCAGATATATTCTCGTTCCAGAGACATAGTCAGGTAACAACTTTTCGTAGTAGGTCCCCATAATAACCGATAAAGTCATCAATAGCACAAGTAAAATGAAAAATTTTAATTTTTAGTTTAGTTTCTCAGAAATTCAGGTATATCTGTTAAAAATGATAACATTAACGTTATTGAAGTAAAACTTCTTTAGCGACACTAGGAGTAAAAAAGTTATTCTAACGGACGTGACGTCATTCTAATAACAGAAACCGGAAACAAAACCTAATACTGACACGATTTTGCATGGGCGCCGGCAGCAGGGTGCAAGAGGGTGCGCTTGCACCCCCCTGCTATGAAAGAAAATACCTGAATTTACCAGAAAATTATATATTTTTTTAATTTTTTTATTAAATTATTGTTTGAATAAAAACTAAAGGCGTCGCGGTTGCTGTCCAAATCATTCTACATTCTATATATATACAATATTAGATCATAATAGTGTGTAGATGCAGATGCACCCCCTGAAAATAATCCTAGCGGCGCTCATGCGATTTTGCCTCCTATATGAAATAAAATTAAATCTGTAATTGTATGAATTGACAGCTGATCATCTTGTCAATCGAAATACATTGTATAAATAGTTTTTTGTGTATAAAGTGTTTGTATTAAATATGAATAAACAATGTGGATTTATTAATGAAGAAAGTGATGAAAAAATATTGATTGAAAATGAGTGAATAGGTAGGTACTCTATATGCATAAATTTTATTTTTGGTGTGTAATTACACTATTTATACCTAATTATTTATACCTATTATTTATACCTAGCTATTTTCGTTTTATAGACTTAAAGAGCTAAAAAGAAAAATAAATTGTGAACGTCAAAGGGGATATTATAAGCGCCAGAAAGATTTGAAGAAAAATGACAAAAATGAAAAAATGTCGAGACAGCCACATTCATTATGATTTGATTAAGTAAGTTTATATACATACATACATATTATGATAGTAAATAATTGTTTATACGGAATCTTTACGTTGAGTAAAGAAGCATGTTGCACGTTTTTGTTCATAAAATAATAATATTCAAAATATTTTAACACTTTCTTATACTTATTTTAGGTTTGGTTAGGTAGCCATAAAGGCCATAAAACCACTAGTCAAGATGGCTGACCTTTGACCACCAATAACAGATCCTTCGTAGAATTGAAGGAAACAAACTTAACTCAGGATTTTAAATTTTATGGAATATGCTATAAAATGCTACAAAATGAAATGGTTATCTAACTATCGAAGGCTCTTGTGTTGTGATGTATTACAATAAGGTAGATACAGCTACAAAATCACACATTCTAAACGTAATGTGTGTATATTTTTAATATTGTTTACCTATTATTGAAGCAAAACTTCTTTAGGCACGACTAGGGGTAGATTCTAACGGAAGATTCTGATGGAAGTAACTGTATAATTTCAGCTATGGGAGGAGTTTAAATTTCCGAAATTTATTTATGAAATTTTCAAACGGTTTCCAATACATTAATGGTATTTATAGACTAAAATCTATGTTTCACATTTTAGTTATCATAAACCTATTATTTCATATATAAAAAAAATAATGATAACTTTCAAATTCCTATTTCTAATGAAATAATATAAATATAACATCTCATTTTTTTGTAAAGTATATAGGCAATAAATATGATTGAATTGTAATTAAATATTTATTTTCCGATACGTACGTCAACAAGTTTTACTTCAATCGCGCGTAAAGGTTACACGCACACTCTTTTTTTTATTTTTATTAATTTATTAAGTTTAAAATATTGGTATGCACTTCCACAAATAGAAATAATTGTTACAAACGTTAAAAGTTTTTTGATTATACTGTTATTCTTTTGACGATCACAACACTTGTAGCGTGATATGCATCTCGAGGGAGCTGGAGGAAAACTTGTAAACGATATCATAGTACTTAAAAATACAAGGATGCAAGGAGTAATCGTTTTACAAGAGTGTAATATTGGTGGGTTTTGGGTGTTACGTTTAAGGACCCTGTTATAGGACTTGTGTACTTTTCAGGGATGGATGTTGGTGTTTAGGATGGAGTGAGTATCAGTCATTCGGTGCTCGCTTTCAGGTTTTCCTGATGTTGTTTTCCTGTGTCCTGGATCCTGGAACGTGCCTAAACTATCACAAAATACTTTGGTATTGACTGAGTGTGTGTAATCCCCCATTTTGCAATGTGGGTTTGAGAGATTGACGCTGTGGCGTTTGGCCTCCCATTTGCAAGGACGAAGGGAACCACAGAATCCTTTGTCAAGGACTCATTTGAAAAGTACACGCCCGCGCAAATAGCTTTTATCCACTTTGCCAACATTTTTTAATTTATAAAAAAATGACGAGGTAAACAAAATCATATTAAAAACAATTGTTTCATTTATAAACGTTCAAACGATTTCACCTCGAAAAATAGAAATCATTTTCGTGGTAGAAAGATATAACTTTTCTTAAAAACAATAACTTAAAAAAATAACTTCAACTTTGGCCTTCTGTACCTATTAGCCAAAATATGTGATTAAAATATAAAAAAAATCGGGTCTTATTTTTTACTACATGTCCAATATTCAGAAAAATCAAACGTTGTTTGTGTAAGAAATGGACGTTCTTAAGTGGTACAAAGTTCAAAACCCACCATATCTTTCAAATACACCTTAGTGAGCTTTCACACCAAAGTAGCAGGCGACGCGCGATGTGCTGCCTGGAAGCAGAAAGCATGCTACTTATTTTAAAGCCTATATAAATATATAGGTGATTTCACACCGAAGTGGCGTCGCAAAAATGCGACGTGGCAACATGCTACGTGCAACTCGAATATAAAACAGGTCCTTAAATTTGATACTGCTTCCAGGCAGCACGTCACACGTTGCATGCTATTTTGGTGTGAAAGCCCACTTATGGTAATCATTTGAAAGTCCAGTAGATAACAAAATATTTTAGGTGTGATCTGGCTATAAAAGTAGTACATAATTGAATGTTGCTTTTGATTAGTACTCTGCATATCCTATCTGTAATTTAAGTTCAAACAAATTAGTTTTTCCCGTGACTCGGCCAGGTCTTTGACAAGTTTTGGTAGGATAAATCTTCCGCTTGCTGATGATACTCGTAGAATCATTGTGAGTTCATTTTTTCTGACTTACAAAAAATGTTGAATCGGATAAAGTGTTTAAGCAACTAAATAATAAATCGCTTTGATATGTCGGCTGTACAAAACCCAAATTTCCACGCAATATTTAGATTGCAACTCCATTTTTGCAATAGTTATTAGCATTAACAATTTTCTAAACAAAGAATTAGTAAGTCAACATTTTAAAGACTTTTACTTGCTTTATCAAATTGGTATCTAATATATTGTTCAAAATGCTTTACTCTTTACTGGTATACGGAAGAAGTTGAAATGGTGCATTTTTTGACTTATTAATTAAAAAACTCCACCAACCCACTGTAGGAAAGATATTGTCAAATACCAGTCCCCAACACCGCACTTTTTTATCTTATTTCTCCAGACTATTGTAATGCTTTTCGGGAAACAGAAAGTGAATATTGATAAATACATATTTATAACGTTTACATTTATTTTATGTCTTAAGAGGTTATTAGGTACTAAATATACACAATTCCATTTCCCTTTTTCAGTAGTAGGTGTAGTAATTTTTAAATTATAATTTAAAAATTCCTACACCTACTAATAATTATTAGGAAACCAAGACGGAAATTGAAAACTACACATAAATATTGCGTGTAAAATATATAACAGTTTTATTTGACATTCCTATCTTACAAATTGTGGTCTGCGAAAGTAAGTATATACATATAAAAGTCGATTTATATGTTTAATTTAAGATAGTTGAAATTTTTGTGCTTATTCTTAGAAATTTACTGATTTTTATGGACTTTATTAATTCATTTCGTGCAATAAACAAGGTGCTACCGTCAATTTTGTAGTAATTATCGAGGAACTAAAAATAAACATCATTTACGTTATCTATAAATAAAAAGAAACCAGCTTAGATCTGTCGATGATTTCCTTTTAATTAAGAAGTCAGGTGTTTTAAAAGTGCTCGCTAAAAACTACATTTTTTGATAATAAATATTTGTTTTTCTTTAGAGGATCAATATTATTCAAATATATATGAATTTATTTAAAACATGCTTCGTTTGAACTATTCAATTGAGATTAACATGATTAGTGATTAAAATTATATAAATAATTTATACAAAACTTAGAGCAGGGACGAGTTGTGCTTTGAGGTCATTTGCTTCCTAAATAATTATAAGAACCGAAATAGTAATTTACGTTTCAAGGCTGGGAACGGATTGATCACGATACGATTTAGATGTTTAGAGCCGAGGCTGGAATTTCTGAACGAGTACCGTATCGTACAATGTTTTATTTTATACTGTGTTTTATTAAAAATAGTGTTGCCCAAATGCAAGAACAAGACGAGACTTAGCCAGGCTTGGTCTTGGTCTTGCGCGAATACATCTGGTCTTGGTCTTGGTCTTGCGCTCCCAGTTTTGGTCTTGGTCTTGCAGCAAGAGTCTTGCAAGTCTTGCAATTACCTATTAGTCTATTACTATTTATTAAAGTTTATTTTAAATCTTAGAAAAACGTATTAGAATTGGAACATTGTGAGCTTGAATTAACATAGCCATAGTAAAGATCAAGCAGATTAATAAATT
Organism: Altica lythri; assembly: GCA_964028335.1. Taxonomy (NCBI): domain Eukaryota; kingdom Metazoa; phylum Arthropoda; class Insecta; order Coleoptera; family Chrysomelidae; genus Altica; species Altica lythri. Next base: position 31,648,731 of record OZ034804.1, on the reverse strand, counting down.
ACTGAAGATTTGATAAGAAATTTGAAAAACCAACTGACCTATATGTCGTTTTTTATGGAAGTAACTGTTTCTTAATAATAATATCTTATAATTAAGAAACAGTTACTTACACATTCCAATTTGTTTTTTTACATGTCTTACTCGAGTTACTCGAGTCCCTTCAGCAACATGAAAACAGCTGGTGATCTTCAAACAACTGAGCTGATTTTACACCATGTACCTATACACCGAACTGTTACACCTAACTACTCCGTGAAATAGCGCTAAGTCCTAGCTGCAAGACGCAAGAGTCTTGCAGGCTATGTCTTGTTCTTGCTCAAGTCTTGCACGGTCAGTCTTGGTCTTGGTCTTGCTAAAAATACGTGGTCTTGTTCTTGGTCTTGGTCTTGCAAAAACGCAAGAACAAGACCAAGACTGCAAGACCAAGACTGAATTTGGGCAACACTAATTAAAAATGATTTTTTTATGGATTTATCAACACTGGTGCATGGAAAATTTTATCTGTTGTGAAACAATACATTGAAGATTCCTTAAAAAACCAAACAAAAGTAACAAGGATGATTCAAAGTGATGGAAATTTATATACGGGTTTTTCGGATCAAGCAACAATCTATACTCACCGCCACTACCATGTGTTCAAAAGATTTTGTCTCTAAAGCTATTTCTGCATTCAGCTTGCAAGGAAGTTCACATTACACAGTTACGGTTAATTGTAATTATAATTTTTTTAGCTTGATTTTGTAGTTTTAAAGATGAAATCTTTTAAAAATGAGAATATTGTGATTCTTAAAGCAATCCGGATCAGTAAAAATTTCCCGTCCTCAGCATTGTAATGAGTTATTTCTTATTTCCCATTTCCCAGACTCAATCGATTCCGGGAAATAGCCTATTACAGCACAGTATGAAATAAAATGAATAGCCGAATTACTCGAAATGAGATAAAGCTTTCATTATTTAAAATAATATCTAAAAAAGTAGATAAAAAAAGATAGATAAAGTCTTTTACATTAGCTTTATATAGTTGTTACGGTTCATTTTAAAATATCCATTTTGGATTTTTCAAGGATTTTAAATTTCCAAATGAGGTGTTTTTAAAGATCTAACCGGCTGGAAGAAAGCTGTAGTCAATTAAGTGGGTGTACGAGTGAAATGCTAGTTTCTCTCTTTATTGCTCTCTCTTGCTAGTGTATGTCTAGATTGTCTAGTATATGTCAGATTATTTGTCAAATGGGCAATTCAGATATCAAGCTCTAAGTCACTTTTTTGTGTTCTGTCTTATATTTTTATTCGGTTAGGAAATAGTATATTGTATTGTGAAACAAGTGGTAAAAGCGCTTTTCTCACGTGTTGCACACTATACTTTTTTTACGACTACAACTAAAAAAGAAAATAATGTCGTAATAATTTATTCTAAATTATAAATAGTTACCGAGGTGTTGCTTACAAGTTCTAAACATACGTTTAATATGTACTCACCGTCAAATTTAATAATAAAATATATAGATATTGTTGGATTCTTTTAAATGAAATTTACCTTTACTAATAAATATATTTCATATATCTATGTTATTTTTGTATATTCATTGTACTTCTTAACATCGAGTACTGGGACCACATTTTAGAAAACTTTAAAGTTTTAGATAAATGCTCAAAATCAACTAAAAAACGTTTTCTGAAAGGGATTTCACTTTACAATTTTTCTTCCAATCCATAAACTTATCATAAGCCATTTCATTTCATTTCTTTCTGGAAGTTACTGGTAATGAGTCCAGAGTGACATTTGTCACTGTTTCCAGTATTTCTGGCGGGGTACTATCATAATCACTTTCATCTATATCCATAATAAAACATTTAACGAAATTTAAACCTATTCTATTTTTTGTAGCTTTTATGACAAAAAACTGAAAACTCAAGAACCTAGACATCAAGCCACCTATGTTGTGACTAAAAAAATGTAAATTCTCCATTTAAATGTACATATCGTGGAATAAATGATAAAAGTCGTGGGATAGATTCATTTATTTCTAGGCTTTGCAAAAGTCTAACATTGTAGCATTCGGAAAATGTAAGAATAGAGCTATATTCTATAGCAGTGGTAGAAAAAACAAATTATAGATTTTTAGTACTTTAATTATTTGAGACGGACACAAAAAAAGTAAATTAGACTTTGATGTTTTAAGTCGTTATGACAATTAAATTCACACATTCTATGTCACCAACGTCAAAAATGTGCGGAGGAATTACATAAGTGTCCTATACGGCGTAAGTTGATCGAATGGATAAAGACGCTATCGGCTATTAATAGAGTTAGTAGGTTTAAGTCCTGCCGGATCTGATATTTTTTAATTTTTCCTTAATAAAATTTCTAAATTTAATAAAATTCTATAAGAGATGTCTTAAATAATAAATTCACCAAATATTTACATACTTAATCTCCTATGGATTTCTGTAGAGTTATACCTGTTATTATTTTAATGTAATAAATATATTATATTCCTTTTTTTTATTCAGCTTGATGCGTTTAAATTATTTAGTTGGCATTAAACTTTGGCGAGTAAAATAAATTATACAAATAATTTATTCAAAACTTTGAGAAGGGCTAGTTGCGTGCAATAGTACTTATCTAGAGATATGATTAAAATATAAGAATTGCAAAATTAAAAATAGAATTACGCGCAACGCGATAAACACTTCATTAATTAGGATATTAGAGTAATTTATTTCAGAAATAGTAAGGCATACATTTTTCATATATTTTTAAGAATATTAAATTTATTTTGTATATGCATTGTTTTAAATATTGATTTCTTATTCCCCTTACCGTAAAGTGATTTGGTATCAGTAACGTTGATATTTTTGTTTCTTATTTTAATATAAGTATATGTTATTATAGTGTTTGAAATATATTATTATGTCCATGTCAAAGAATCGAATTAATAGTCAAAATAAATTTAGAATGAAAAGTCGATTTTATATTGTCCGTATCTTTTTTAAAACAAAAATGTCATACTTATGTGATTTTTAAAATATCGGCAGAGACGCAACGTTAAACAAAAATAAAAAAAATACCAACAATTAATACAGATTTAAGAAATAATAAATTTAATATATAATATTTAACATTCTCCCCCTTTGTTTTGCGTTTCAGCCAAAACTGAAAGTTTCTTAAAATCCAGAACAACTAATGTTGAAACTGGTCTTCGAAAAATTGTTCCAGAGCTATTTTTCGCGTCAATTATTCTGGTAACACAGTCTTTTGCAGGATAAAAGCGAACAACTATAGCTCTTTGCCAGTTGTGGCGATAATCATTGGACCGTGCTAAATACTTCTTTTCTGTTCATACTATTTTGTTCCTTTTATTAGTGACGATAGATATTCTCTGGTCCACCGAGACCAGATTATGTCTGCTAATCGCTAATCCAACTGGACATTTGGTTCAAGTCACTGTTACATGATTTTGTGCACGGAAGTGCAGCATAGTTGGGTCCAATCAAAAAATAATTGGGAGTCAAGCTTTCGTAGGAGTCGAGCGATACATGAGTCAGTGGACGGGAGTTGAGGATGTTTTCACACCCCGCGAAGAGTGTGCGGTGAATATTTTCAGGTGGATTTTTTGTTGTTAACATTTCTTTGAGGATTTTTTTCGAACTTTGAATGAGGTGTTCCCAACTTCCACACATATTTGGCGGTAGATGAGAGTTATATGCGTTTAAGGGTCAAATAATTTTAAATTTATTTATTTTGAAGATGAGTTTTAAGTTGTTTTGACAATTCTTTGTCTCCTCCAATGAAATTACTGCCGCAGTCACAAAAAAGTTCTTCCGGGAATTTACGTCTGCCACCCATTTGACGACTTCAGGTACTTCTAAAGGTTCGAAATAATCCAAACCCGATGAAATAAACGGACGAATCGTTTGTTCTGTGTGACAAGTTGCATGGTAGTTGACCCATTTAAGGAATAATTGGTTACGTTGTTCGTTTCTTACACCATTGACAACTATTCCAAATGCTTCTCACAGCCTGTGTCATTCTTAGAATCCAAAATCGTGGACGAAGATTGTTGTTAATGACTTCTTGGCCATGATGTTAGACCTCTTTGTAGTACCCCTGAATCAGAAGTTTAGTAATTATATGATTAGTGTCTATTAGAATTGGTCTTTTTGTATGCAAAGTTTGGAAGATTTGTTCCAATAAATCTGTTTAGACCGTCTTCTTCAGAATAGCTACAAGACAGTTTGATTTTTGAGCTTTTTTGTTATTCAGAATAGCTATTTCACTGTAAAATACATCTTGTTAAACTTAATATTTTCAGCGCTATCTAGTTCTTCAATAGAAAGCAATTTTTCTAGTCTTGAAGAAATTTTTCATCCTTAAAACATAAGCTGTACTTCTTAACAGCCTCTGTCATTAGAAAAATCTATTTACATTAGGAATTATATTTTCTTTAAAATGTAAAAGAAAAACAAATTTTTTTGGTCCAGTTTCCAATGCCTTTAAATCAACAGTGGGATGTTCTCAATTTTCTTTAAATCCAGTGGAGTACTGTTTTAGAGTAGCACCAATTTTTGTATTTGTTTACTTAATAACCCATGTATTATTTTTAACGATCTGAATTTAATTTTCGTTTACTATACTTTACTAGTTGTTTAACTCACATTTTATACAACAGCTGATGTGTCTTGAGATGTTTCCTCAGTTTTAGTTGCTATTTATTGTATATATACCTATTAGTTGTTTACTTTGTATTTAAGAAAAAGCTAACAGATTTCAAGCTTTTTCACAAAAAAGGGAAGCATCTAAAACAGTCTTAATAGAAAATTTAACTGATTAAATTAAATTTAGAATAATTAAATGTAACTTAAAACTGAAACGATAATAATTATAATCCTTTTTTTGTTGCAGGTAAGTCAAGATGTAGGATGTATCATGCAGTAAGTTAAAATGCTTTCCGTTCAACTAACAAAAAAGCTCAACCTTTAAAATCAATTACTTAATCGCGACTAATGACAATGTTTCTTATACTGGATTAACACTAAAGTTGTTGGTTGATGCTTTATGATTAATATTTTGCCCTAAATTAGTGGTTAAATTAAGTTGTTTAAGCATATAAAAAAAATATTAAAAAGTTCGAAGTATGATAATAGTTATTTACGTACCAAGGGAAGTAAGTAGACGTTTGCAGTCGAGAAGGGATATTAACACTTCGAGACTGCAAATTACTTACTTCCCGTGTTGCGTACAATATTTTTTCTACTACCACGCGCATAAGTCATGTTCGAGAAACATTTGTTTTGGTGGCAGGCACCTTTACAATTAAAATACTGTCTTTGTCAATGTGATCTACCGTCATCTGTGTAAGCTCACTTTGCCAACATGCTCCAGATATTCCCATTATTAGAGCCACCTAAAAATATCTTTTAAAAAAATACCTTATCTAATATTCTTATCTAATACTTTCGATTACTTTGGAACGTATTCAACATTTTGTGTTTTTAGAAACATTATTAATTTTGCAAATGTACTTATAATATTATGATTTACTTCTATCGTAGCTTTTATCATGCTGTGTACCTATAGACCATATGAACGACGCTTTTAAGGTTTTTGCTTTCTCTGTGAAGAAGTATGTTTAGATTTCAGCCATTCCATAAAACTTGAATATTCTTTCTTACAACGAAACTCAGATTATTGGGAAGAAGTTTCTTTTAGTTTCATTTGCTGTCTACTGCTCTCGAAATCAATAATTTTAAAACAACCATTTAAAAATACGTACTATAAAAATAACAACGAATTTAATAGTTAATTTAAATTTGACAGCTGTCAAACAGAATAGCTTTGTTAGTAGTAATGATTCTAAATCTAAAAAATATAAATTTGTATAGGTAAGGCACTATAAACATAGGTATTATCATCAGCCATGTTTTGTCCAATGTCAACCACAAAACCAGAGATAATAGAACAGATGTGTTGATGTCTAATATAAAGTTGGCAACAGGTTCCAACATCAGCGCACCATGTTTTTGTTTAAAATTTTACTTTAACACCCTTTTTATGCTTAAAGTACCTTAAATTTATTTTAAACTTAAACCACTAATAGTACTTACTCTGTTACTATACCGTTATAAGTACTTTTTCGCTTTTCGCACTACCAGCTAGTTTAGTTCCCATTTTCACCACAAAATACGATTGCACGTGTCTCTTTAATTTGTCTATGATCTGACATGTAAATTGATTGACATTGGAATAAAAATGGCTGATGATAATACCTATGTCTATAGTGCCTTAGTATAGGTATAATTTACTGAAAAATCATTGCTGTTATACATATTAATAAATAATTAAAAAATAGTAATACAATTATAAATTTATAATTTGTATTTGACATTTAATTTTGAGACAATTCGTAGTTTACCCTACGAACATAACTTATTCTTTGCAGGCGAGTTGTAACCAATCAAAATCGTGTAAAGTAAAAGTCCCATGGGAGTTTGTTTTACATGTTTCTGATTGGACAGAATTGTATTTTACAATCCCGATGAATGTTTATGATCACTTACACTCCTCAAAAGTATCATGTAAAACGCTATTTTACAAAGTGGTAGGAGAAAATAGTTATTATCCTAACAAGTGCGGAAAGTTATACTTTCCCGCACGCGAACTGCCGATGCCCGAACGACGCGAAGCGGAGTTCGGGCAAGCAGTTAAGTGCGGGAAAGTTAATTTCCGCAAGAGTTAGGATCAATATTTTTTCTACAAGCAAAATCACCTCGAAAATTATTTAGATACTTGAAAAGATGCGATTGTGACAATTAAATCTTTCATAGTGTCAATAAATACACGACTGTAGCTATAGCAACCCTACTTAAACAGGTGAGTTTGTTGTTGCTTTGAGTAAGGTTTACAGGGGTGATTTAATAAATTATGATTTTTTTAAAAAAATTTAAAAACAAACATTTTAAAAGTCCCTATTTTCATGTAAAATAATCTTAATTTTTTTTACTATTTGTATGTAGTCCAACAAGATAAAGATAATAATACAATAATTTGTCAAAAAGGTTATCGGAAAACATCTCTAATTAATAAAAAAAAAAATGCGTGCGGGAAAAATTCTTTCCCGCACGCCGTGCGGGAAAAAGTATTTCCCGCACTCCGTGCGGGAAAGAGATATTTTCTGAATTAAAATGCGTGCGGGAAAGTGTTGTTTTACGCATGCTTGTAGAAAAACACTTTTAGTTTATCTAATAGATTCACCTATATTTACCGCGATTTTAAATCGAAGTTCGTTTTATAGTTTTCCTTAATAGCTAATATTATTATTAGTGTTGATCGTTTCATGATTGTAGCAAAATCCAGGTCGAAATTATTTTATATGAATGATAGAACTTAGTCTGTTGTTTCAGCGTTACCCTTTTGGTAGAACACCAAAATCGGGAAAATTATCTTCGATCATTAATATAGTAATAAAAATAAAACAATATATGACAATCCGGGAATGACGGAGGAGGTAAAGTATGGCTTTCTTTATTCACTAAAGTATAATTTGACCAAACCTACCTACATATGAAAAATATATAATCACTTGTGATCACTTGCAATCACTTGCCATTACATGCTATCACTTGAAATCGGTTTGTTAATCATTTAAAATTATTTGTGATCACTTGCAATAGCTCAATTAAGATAATGTTACCGAACGTACGTATGACATTGATTATCGTGATGTCACGTTTTCGAAGTTTGTACGTATAGCGATCTACTCGCGTACCCCACCATAAGAAAGATAAGCTTCCAATTAGATTAGCTATTGTACATATACGAACTCTAACATTGCAATGTTTAAACACTTTTGATTTCTTAGCAGATTACACATTTGCTTAGTTATTACGAAAATTTTCATTTTGTGACACATTGAATATATGCTATTTAAGTATATTTCAAGGTTATTAGTCGTTTTAAGCTTCTTTGTAACAGGAATAAACCATCTGGAGATAATTCGCCAACAATTAATTGAGATCAGATTTTTTTCCAAATTTGTAGATATTATAACACTGGTGTGGGTTTAAAAATTTATTTAACGAAGTAACCATACAACCGAGTATAAATAAGTAAATTCAACATGACAACAAGAGTATAGCTCAAACAAACTGCTCGACACCGATCGCCCACTGAATACCTGTTGTTTTAGAAGTTTATCAAATATACAGGGTGTCCAGTAAAGAATGGGCCAAACTTCGGATATAGTTAATTTGGACCAAAATATGACGATTTAAGTCAACTTACCTTAGTGCAATTTTGCTTGCTTTAGAAGTTACAGGGTGTACCAAATTCCTTAACAAATTATTGTAAATTATGTAAAACTAAAGTCGAAAGTGCGACTAAGTACATTTGACAGTTACTTACTAGATTGAACAGTCTGAAATTAAGAAGTCCGAGAGTTTTAAGTAGAAAGTAGGTTCTCCAAACATTCGCAGGGTCAGATCAAAGTTAAGTTATCTCTGAAATGGTGCATTTTAGCGACATGTAACAAGAATAACTTTTTTAAAGCAAATAGAATGAGGATTCAAAGTAACTGTCCATTTCCCAAAAATTTGTGTTCCTAAAAAAATTGGAAAAAAAACTACTAGTGGCATGGGAGTTCTGAACACCCTGTACATCTATCATAAGAAATAAGCCTATATTCGTGTACAGCACCCCAAAAAACCTGCTTTGCCAGAAACTTGAGTGCATTTACTCAACAAAATAACTTCATTATCTCAAAAAAACGAAATAAAAAAGTTATGTTCTACACCCTGTAACTTCTAAAGCAAGCAAAATTGCACTAAGGTAAGTTGACTTAAATCGTCATATTTTGGTCCAAATTAACTATATCCGAATTTTGGCCCATTCTTTACTGGACACCCTGTATAGGAAGTTTTGAGAACTTCATGAAATATTCCTGCCAATTTTTGACCAATCGATGACAGCTATAGGTGAGTGGAGTTGTCATTAATGGCCTTTGATCTCTACTAAGCAATCAATGCAATATTTTTGTAAATTTTCGCACTGTTAATGAAATATAATTGCCCTGAACATGACGCTCAGACGTTGCCCGCAATTATCTTCCCTTTCGCGAACCTTACTTCTCCTTAAGTAACCTGATGAAAAACCTTATTGAGCGAATAATCCTGTTCCTGTTGTTTACGACACTGACATCAAATTTGGATTCGTCTCTGAAGATGATACTATCCAACAGTTTAATATGTACTGATCGACATAATGTAAGACGTGTTTTCTTTTGTCGTTCAGTCAATAGAAGTTCTTTTTTAGTCTGCATATTTTTTTCCAGTTTTGACTAAAAGCTAACTTCGCATACTCATCTTATAAAACTAAAGTTTACTTTTACGCATCCACTTTTTGCAAGTTTGAAAAAGGGTTAAACTTAACTTCATTCTATTTAATAGTTACTGCTCTCCGCAATGGTTTTTGCTCTGTCTAGACTCTAGACCTAACTAACTTAGGCTGACCCAGATGTTTTTCTTTTATAATAGTCCTATCATTTTCTCTTTACGATTTTATAATGCATTGAGCGGTAGCTATAGATATTAATAGTTCTATAACTCTCTCGTACTTGTTTGAAACTGTAATTCTTTTTAACTGTTAACACTGAACCATTCGTTAGAGAACTACCAAAACACAACAACCAACATGTCAAGCTTTCTAATGTTGCGTTACTTGATTTATAATGTAACTAGCAATAAACATATGCTAGCCATATTTTGTTCGAACAGTTAACTGTCATTTCGTGTTTCAGCAAATGTTTTTAATTGTTATATATGAATATAAAAAGATACTTAATAACTTAAATAAAACTCTTTAAAGTTTCTTTTCAAGCTTTCGTAATATATTTATTTCATTTTCAAGGAGCTACAACATTTCATAAGTGTAAGTAGAAATTTATTATAAATTGTGACCTGAGCAGAGAATTTTTGGAACGTTATTATCGAGAAGGCAATCGTTTTCTTCACAGTATAGCGACGGAAGATGAAACATGGGTATTCCATTATAATCCAGAGACAAAAAGACAGACCATGGCTGACCATCTTCTGGGACGCAGAGAGGGATCTTCATAAGGAATACATGGTTCGTGGCACCACCATCAATTCTAACAGCTACTGTGTCACCTTACAGAAGCTGAAGAGCCGAATTCGAAGGGTTCGGCCGGAATTAACCCGATTTTTGCTCCATCACGACAACGTGCGCCCTCACTGCAGCGCACAAACCAATGTCAAGATCGAGCGCCTGGACTTCGAGATCGTACCGTATAGCCCCGATTTGGCCCCCCCGGATTTTTATTTGTTCCCTAAGACGAGGGAAGACCTTAAGGGACATCACTTCAACTCGGATGACGAAGTTGAGCGCTTTGGTTTACAAAAATGTATCGATCTTAACTGTGAATATGTTGAAAAATAACTATGTCATTTTGTTCAGTATACTTTTTTCTACATTTTAAAACTTATTTCATTTATTTATCTCAATTAGAACGTATTCTAAAGGGTAGGAGGCATTACTTTTCAACTGAACCTCGTACCCAAAATATTTAAAATATTACAAATTTTTGGATTCGAAAGGCCGCCAGTTTCCTGATCATAGATGTAGACGGCGCCAGCGACTCAAATATTATTACCAATTGGTTTCGTTTAAAAAAGGTTTGCTTGATATGGTTAGAAAGCAATGTTTTGACACAGCCCTACTCAAAGTGAAGTACGGCTGTGGTTTTGATTAATTATTTAAAAAGTTTCTTTAGTAACGACGAGGCCATCCACGTGTGACTTAATACAAAGCCGACTTACAACTTATTGTCTGAAAGTTTGCATAGGACATGTCTATTATATTAGTGGTTAAAAAGGATTATTATCTGGGTCACTGCTTTGAGACTTTGTGGGTATAATATAATATTTATAGATATTCTTTAGATGTTCGATAAACTTTTTATCGCTAAATTGTTAATTTGGCCATATTGACTATTGTTATTCAATGACAGCGGAGTCACAATGGGGTTTAATAGTACTTAGGTACTAACAATGGTGTGCACCCAATTTAAATTTAATAAATATTTAAATGAATTACTTGAATACCAATTTTTGATGTGAAACATCTATAGCCGCACCTGAATCAGATTTCTCGCGTGGCGACGGTGACGTATGATTCGTATGACGTAAAAAACCTAACGCATCGATAATATATAATAAAGAGATGTACTGATACCTTATATGAAATTGGTCTCATGTTTTGAGCGACGCCGACGGTGGCGCGCCAACAATAGGGGGAAGAAGCTCATCGATTCAAAAATTTGGCGGGACAGGGTATGAATTGTTTCATAAAAACCTAACTCGATTCCGCCTACTATCTATTCTATATATATAAAAATGTTTGTTTGTATAGGCAACATAATATACCTACATATTTTGCTGACCTGTAAAATTGACAGCTTGTTAATCAAAATAGATTGTTGGTGAATAGTCCCTGTAAAATTTGTGTATAAAGTGTTTGTTTTAAATATGAATAAACAAAGTGTTAATAAAGAAAGTGATGAAAAAATATTGAATAAAAATGAGTGAGTACCTACCTACTCTATATACATTAGGGTGTCCGTTATTTCCCAAATTTGGTGTTGTTCTCCAAACACCCATCAAATTTTTAGATTATGACCTAACAAAAATTATCAGACCCAAACCAGCCCTTAATATTCACATTAATCCGTGCCTAAATCATAATACATTTCCCATTTAAATACCGTTTAAAAGTTATTCAACGATAAAGTTGTATTTATAGTTAAATTCATCATTTTCCTATTTTTTATTTACTATCGCTTTTTGTTTGTACTAAAATTATGAAGTAACTAAAATTATATTAATATAGTAACGTACTTCTGTATAAATTTGTGTTTTAATAATTTCCTTTTTTAAAATTATTGAATTTAAGGCAATTAAATAAAAAGCTAAACGAAATCACGTTTTAAATTTATTTTCGTTCTGTAATCTAACGACATCTGTGAGCAATCTGAAAAAACGTACAATAAATATTGTGATACCATTGTGATACTATACGATAATATACTTTATTTTGTATCCAAATTTTGAATTTGTTAATTTTATTACCTATATATATATATATATATATATATATATATATATATATATATATATGTATTTAGTTTGATATAAATAAAAATTATGGTGAAAATTACAAAAAAAAATCGTGAATTTAACTCTGATGACAAATTTATTGCAAATTTCCTACATGAAATAGATATTTAATTATTTTTAGCTACATTTGTTTCAGTAAAAAAAATTAACGACAAAAAGTGCAAAAATGCCATGTTATTTAAATTGGAAATATCTTATGATTTAGGCACGGGTTAATGTCGATGTTTCACATCTGCCAGGCGTCCCGTGACGGCTCACATTTTTTTGTACATAAAAAGTTTTAACGGTAATTAAGGAATCATTTAATAGTAAACTTTATTTATTAATACTGAAATGATGTAGAAAAAAGTTTAAATAGTGTCCAGTAAATTAAGATAGGTTACTCAAAATAAAGTAGGTAACACTTAAATGCACTTGAAAATATTATGGGATGTCAAGAAATTACTAAATATAGATATCCTCTGTAAAATTTGGTATTTGACCATTTAATGGTTATTAAATAAACTTTTCCTGATTAATTTTTTCTGTTACTGTTATGTTGCTTCCGATAAAATAATCCTAAAAATGTAATGGATTTGTTACTTTTAACATTTACTCTAAAACTTTTATGTGCTACCAATCGAATAAGAAATGTAGCTACTATAATCTATTTCACTTGATTTATATCATGCCATTCCCTCTAATTTTCTGACCATTTACAGTTTTTCTCTTATCTCAAGACAGTGCCTTTACAAAACAATAAATCTTTAGGATTTATAGAACTTCACAGAAATTCCAATAAATTCGTTGTTAACGATATTAAATTTTCTTGGTTTCTAAGTTTTCTTTTACATATAATAATTTTAGTAATCAATATTTTTAGAAAGTTTTTTATTTTCGTCGTGTTCTTTGTCTTTCTGTTTGTCATTCCAGGTGGAATTTTGTAATAGAATTTAAACCTATTTCCCGACCACCTAGAGCTCTGAAATTTTCAGGATAGCTAAGAACTGGATGACAATAAATGTTTCAAGTGTGTTTAGGCTATACATATAGATTTTGACACAATTTCAAGAAATTCTAAATTTTATGTGGAAAAATAGAAAGATTTTTATTTTCGTTGTGTTCTTTGTATCTTTGTCTTTCTCTTTGTCATTCCAGGTGGAATTTTGGAATCGAATTTAAACCTATTTCCCGACCACTTAGAGCTCTGAACTTTCAGGATAGCTAACAAAATGGATGACTTTGCATGTTTCAATTGTGTTTAGGCATATACATAGAGATTTTGACACAATTTCAAGAAATTCTAAATTTTATATGGGAAAATAGTAAGTTTTTTATTTTCGTCGTGTTCTTTGTGTCTTTGTCATTCCGGGTGAAACTTTGTAATCGAATTTAAACCTATTTCCCGACCTTCTAGACCTCTGAAATTTTCAGGATAGCTAAGAACTGGATGACAATGCATGTTTCAAGTGTGTGTAGGCATATACATAGAGATTTTGACACAATTTCTAGAAATTACAAAATAATTTATATAATAGTAATTTGACCAGTGTGGCCTATAAATCAGTAAAAAAAACTTTCTACTATATAAATTTCTTTTTATAAATTGTGATATTACTGTTGACATTGATCAAACTGCTTAAAAAATATATTCAATACGTTAACTTTTTATCATCGAATATATTGTACCTAACATTCATTTCTAGTCAACATAATGTGTTTATAATGTGTGAGTATAATATCCCAATGCTTTTACATGTTAGTTAATTGAATTTGCTTTAGTTAGTTTGAGTATCAAAGGAATAATGATTGTACTGAAAGGAGAAACATTAACTTAAATAAGTACCTACGATAATAAATATGATATAGTTTCAGCAATATTGAAAGCTCTATTTTGTAGTCAAATGCACGTTGTAAAATTTGTGCGAAATTTTATTATATGTTTATATTAAGCGATTAAAAACGTGAGTATGACCATCCTTCATGTGGTATCCACTGTCAGTAATTGTTAGTCAATCTGTCTTCATTCTTGACAGTAAAGCTAGGTACTAACAAACCCCCTATCAGCGACCAAGATATTTAACAAAAAATGGCCCTTGGTAAGCCAGGCGCATCAGTAGATTTATATTAATTGAATATATTAAAAGTATACGTTTCAGAAAAAAAATGATTTAGATAAAAGTTGCAGGTCTCTTTAAGACAAACAAAAAAGTCCCCCAACATTTTTTTGTACAGGGTGAAGTAAAAAAGTTACGAATTTTTTTCCATTTTGATTTGATGTCACGCCCAAACGGCCTTACCGATTTGGCCCATTAACGAACTCGACCGAGATTTTTGGACGATTGATTTTTGTACCAAATTTCATTTCGATCCGTTAAGAAATGCGACCGCTATCGTGTCCACAGATTTCGTTATATCGAAACTATACATACATACATACATACATACATACATACATACATACATACATACATACATACATACATACATACATACATACATACATACATACATACATACATACATACATACATACATACATACATACATTCATACATACGAACCAGCTGAATAGTAGATATAAATCTACTAAAACTGTAGTGAAATTCTCCCGAAGTCGTTACATGCGAACCAGCTGAATAGTAGATATAAATCTACTAAAATATGATAAAACCCATAAATTCATATTTCTATTTGCTTTATTCTAAATTTTAGTGTTGAAAGTCTTGAACGTTTTTTTAGATTATTTTATAAGTTTTTCTTTTGAAAATTTCTTTTTGTATATCTGTATTTTAATTTTCATTATTTACAACGCTTGATTTCTATAAATTTTTGTCTCTAAAATCGAAATCTGAAAACTAGGTTGCGATATTGGTTAGAAAATTATAATATACTACCTGACCCGGCGAACTTTGTATTGCATAAAAATCAATGATTTCTTTTATTTGTTTAATTTTAGTAGATTTATATCTACTATTCAGCTGGTTCGCAAGTCACGACTTCGGGAAAATTTCACTACAGTTTTTCGTTGGGCCCCCCTGACTTCAAAAACACCTTCCGTTCAAAAGTTTATATATATATATATATATATATATATATATATATATATGTATATATATGTATATATATATGTATAGTTCCGATATAACGAAATCTGTGGACACGATAGCGGTCGCATTTCTTAACGGATCGAAATGAAATTTGGTACAAAAATCAATCGTCCAAAAATCTCGGTCGAGTTCGTTAATGGGCCAAATCGGTAAGGCCGTTTGGGTGTGACATTAAATCAAAATGGAAAAAAAATCGTAACTTTTTTACTACACCCTGTACAAAAAAATGTTAGAGGACTTTTTTGTTGGTCTTAAAGAGACCTACAACTTTTATCTAAAACATTTTTTTCTAAAACGTATACTTTTAATATATTCAATTAATATAAATCTACTGATGCGCCTGGTTTACCAAGGGCCATTTTTTAACTTCCCGCTAAAAAAAATTAAAAATTTTTTTAAAATCGGGAAGTTATTGGTTTCACCCCGTTTTTCGAAAATCGAGTTTTCATCGGATCTCAACGTTTTGAGGTCTTAGGAACCTCCCCTGACTATTTTTACGAGGGTGTCTGTATGTCTGTATGTACGTGTGGATGTGTGTGTGTGTGTGTGTGGATGTATGTAAACCTCTTATAACTTTTGAACGGCTTGACCGATCGGAATGAAATAAAAAGCATTCCAAAGAGTTCCATCCAACTTAGATTCCCTGTAAGTTTGAACCGATTCGAGCCGGTAGATTTCGAGAAATTTCAAAATAACCGAAAAAAAACAATTGGTAAAAATAATGTTTTTTGGGCATATCTTTTTGGCTATTGCATCGATCAATTTCATAACCTAATCAGCTCTCAAGCTTAAAAAGCCACGTCGAATGCCGTTTTGCAAATTAAAATCGGTTGATTTGTTCGTGAGATATCGTTGTCGAAAAATTTCAAAAAAAGTGTTTCTTTTTCAATAACTTAGAGATTTTTTGACTAACCGATTTTGCACTCCCGGTAACGTTTTTAGGACTCAAAAAACTGCGTCGAATGCCATCTTGAACATCAAAATCGTAACGCGTTAAAAAGTTATGGCTGTTTAAACATTTCAAAAAAAGTCAAAAACGCAAAATACGTCATGTTACTATAGCTTTGCGGTTAAAACTAGCGGGAAGTTGCAAGGATGGCCTTTGAGGTCAACCTCTTTTCGAATTTTTTTAATTGTTTTCCGTTTTTTTTTTCGTCTGTTTTGAGTGTTTTCCCATTCTTTCTGATTTTTTTTTTTGGATTTACTGTTCTGGATCTGGAAATTTGGGGAGGCACACCAAGATGGGTCTGGATCTGGATCTGGAAATTTGGAGAGGGGCGAGCTAGTGCTCAGCCAGCACTGAGGCCACTTATGACCCATTGTGCATCCTCCCGTATGCAGGGATATCCTCACCTCAAGGTGTCACCAGGCCTAGTAATTTAAAATAGGTGATGAGGCTCCCGAGGGGGATCTCCCTGACATCGGCTACTCGCCCAACACGGATCTTCTGATTTCAGAAAACGCAGAGCAGTCATACTACTGTTCTACTGTTTCCTCTTCTTGTTCGCAGCCTCTGCATAGCGGCGATTCTGTTAATTTCATCCTAAAGAGATGTTGTCGCAATTGGCAGTGACCTTTCAAGATTCCCACAGCTGTTCGGAGATTTTGTCTGGTCAATGCCTTAAATTTTTTTGCTGCTTCCTCTGCTGACAAAAATTAATTTTTTGAAAAAAAAATTACTGTTTTGATGTTTTCCTTTTTTTACAATTTTTTGTTTACTTTTCATTTTTTCATCTTATTTTCTCGATTGTTTACTTTTCATTTTTTCATCTTATTTTCTTGATTGTTTTTAGGTTCTTACCATGTTTATCCATTCTATTTCAATTTTTCCTTTTTTTTCAGTTTTTCAAATTTTTCATATTGGTTTTTGAATTATTGCGATTTTTTTTGTTACCATTTACCGTATATTTGTTTCTTCTTTTTTTAGATTCTTCCTTACTTTCTCGATTTCTTATTTTCCGATTGTTCTCATTTTTTGTTATTTTTTTTAATGTGCGTGATTTTTATTTATTCTGTTTTTTTTAAATTTTATTTTTGTTTCATCCCGTTTTACACTTCTTACAGACGTATGTTTTACATTGAAAAAAACGCGTCATTTGAAAGAAGAAAGTACGGAATAATATTAAGACATTCCAAATCTAGTTTTATTTTAATTATTTAATTCAACGAGGTCATTAATACTGGTGTATCTGTGAATATACTAAATAGATTTATTTTTTATACATTAAACTTTGTAATTATACTATGCAAGTGTTTATTTTCGATAATAAATACGAACTACGTATCTTATGTGTTATATAATTAAAGGCTGGACACCTATGTAAACTTTTATGTGTAGTTGACTGTTCGATAGAAAACAAACATTTAGTGTGTATAGAATTGTTAAGTGCTCCTGCATTTTGAGGCAGTAATTGATGATAATGATTTAGTTATTATAAGGTGCGTGAAAGATTTAATTGTAAGTGGTCAAGTGATTAAAAATGATTGCAAGTGGTTTCAAGACACTGTAAGTGATTATAAGTGACAATCCGGTAGGTGACGCTGCTTTTTGATTTTTAGATTATTCAATTAAAAACAGGAAACTAATCAGAAAAACGAAAAACAATCACATATTTTTTAAATAAATAGAAACATGAGAAACTAAAGGTGGCGCAGTTGATAACAACAATTCTTACTTTAAACTGTGAAAGGCTTTCGCGGCCATTGTCTAATGTATCAATGGTTTTTGGGCTGTTAGGCCGGCGTCGATTGTCATTTTGACTTGACGTTTCGCCAACACGAGCGGTTGGCATCTTTATCTTTATTCCGGGAGTGACAGACAGAATTGGTCGATTGCTAAGAAAGAAAAATGTGAAAACTATTTTCAAACCAACAAGAAAAATCAAAGAATGTCTTCGATCGGCAAAAGACAGAAGAGATCCACTGTCGGCTTCGGGAATTTACCGCATTCCGTGCACATGTGGAAGCGTGTACATAGGAACCACCAAACGCTTGATCAACACCAGGATTAAAGAGCACAAGGCCAATTGCCGTCTGGGGCAGACAGACAAATCCGCCGTAGCGGAACATACCCTCACTATGGACCATCGGATTAAGTTTGAGGAGACCCAAGTCCTCGCTACTACATCAGCATACCATTCCAGACTCTATAGAGAAGCCATAGAGATAGAGAAGCACCCGAACAACTTTAATAAAAAAGAGGAAGCAGTCAAGATTAACAAAACATGGGTCCCGATAATAAAGGGTGCGAAAACTCTACCCTTAACGAACAACACCGACCAGAACCGATTGGAATCGAAAGCAACTGAGGCCCCGCCCACTTCCTTCCCGACGTATAAATATGGGCTCCGATCACGCAGAGCTTATTAGTTGGCAGACTGTCAACCAGGAAGCAACTTCTGAAGATGTCAACCGCTCGTGTTGGCGAAACGTCAAGTCAAAATGACAATCGACGCCGGCCTAACAGCCCAAAAACCATTGATACAATTCTTACTTTCTTTCGTACTATGATGATATCTTAAGATGAGCCATTATAACATATCAAATATTTAAACAAGCAATTTTTACTAAATTAAGTCTACGACGTCACCGTAAGATGGAGCAGTCGATATCTAATATATTTAATCAAAAAATTACAAAGTATAACAAAAACAATAGTAAAAACCTTGGAAACGTATAATAAAAACGACAATACCAAAAAAAATATTTGAAAACAAAATGTAGAAATGAGAAAAAACGTAAAATGAGACAAAGATATTAGTGTTAGGCGGTACGAAAGTTGATGGGTCCGTTAGTTGTAATATCTGTATTCATAAATCGAAATAAAAAATGAGAAAAAAAATAAAAATAAAATAATTCATTAAACAACAAACAATAACCAAAAAAGTAACTGTATATAACATTAACTTACAAAAATTCGCCTAAAGTTGAGAGAAAAATGGTTTTTTAAAACAGTTTTTGTGTTTTTCAATATAGACTATCTAAAATATATACATTAGAGTTGTAAAATAAGCTCAGATAATATTTAAATCTTTTATATATAAAAATAAAAATGAATCGCCGAAATGTATGTAAGTACCTACCCGCATAATTTCAGAACGACTGCACCAAATTGGATAATTTATTTTTTCATGTGTTCGTTATTGCCAAGACAAGGTTTTTATATCAGAAAAATTATAAAAAATAAGACTTTCATTTTTTCCACATAAATAAATATGTGGTAAAATGATATTTATTGTTTAGTTTTACGAATTCCTAATAGATGACAGTTTGCGTTAATTAACGTAACTCTTTGACATCTAGGTTGGATAGAAACCCGGTAGTTGGCCCTGTGTTTTGATTTCTAGATTATTCAACATCTAGGTTGTGGAAAAACCCACTATATGGTGTTGCATTTCGATTTATAAATAAATAGATAAACAGCAAACTAAAATGAAATGAAAAATTGTAAAAAAACAGAAAAAATTGCGGACAAAAGAAAGCCTTACGCTACTGTATAGTGGCTCAGTTAATATCTAATATATTAATACGAGCAATTTTACTACTTAATTGAGTACTATGACGCCACCGTAAGGTGGCGCAGTTAATATCACATAAATTTGAACAAACAATTCTTACTTATGTAATATGGAAGGTGGCTCAGTTAATATCTCATATATTTAAACGAGAAATTCTTCCTAAATTAAGTACTGTAACGCATCTAATATATTTAATTGATAAATTACAAAATACAACTTTTTATAAACCTTTTATAAAACTTTTTCATTAAAGGATTTTTCCCTAAAAATGTAAATGTGTCGATAACTATTTGTTTTCTAAATTGTAAAAAAATCATACCTACTCAAAAATTTAAAGTGACTTTTAAAAATCCCTTTTAAGAAGATTTGAAATTTTCTTATTATTTACAATTTCGTAACAGCAGGTCCATTTCACGATAAAGTTTTTTTCCCATAAAAAGTATCTGCAACAGCCTGATGTTGCACTTTTCTGTCTTCACAGTAGACACGAATATTCTCTCTTAAAAATTAAATCAAAGAAATTATATGAAGTAAATTCCATTTACATTTTTTTGATACAATTTAGTTTTTAAACACTTAAATAAGAAAAAATATTTCCAACTTTCTGGTCGGCATAACAAGAACAAATATTTTTATATCTTTTTATAATGCTTTTAGGATCCATTATAACGTTTCAGATGTATTAAATTTAAGAGCTTTTAAGAATGTATGAAAGAAAGCTCTACAGATTGTAAAGTATTTTCCGTTAAGCGAATAACAAAAATAAAATTAAAAATCTTGCTTTAATTAATTATTAACATTAAGATCTTGAAACTTAAAAGGTTGGATAAACAACAAATTTTGTTAGCGATAAGTTTTAAACTAAAGCACCAACAAAATTGCAAACAGCCCTTCTAATCCACGCTAACGAGATCGAGCAAAATGTTCTTATAACGCGAAAAGGTCAAATGAGGGCATCTCCTTACACAACAGCGACGAAACAAAGTTACTTCAAATAATAGCTGCTAAGTCAGAAATGGATTAGCTTTAAAAATAACCTGTATTACAAAAGTTTTATGACAAAACTTCGCTGTTGAAAATATTAAACATATTTATTTAAACTTGGTTTTAATAAAATATCGACCAAAAGGCAAATTAACTCTGTTGTTATCGCTTACATTATCCAGAATTCTAAAACCTCGTTGAACACTTACTAAAATTGTAAACATATTTTTAAAAGTAAAATATTTATAAAAAACTTTCTAAAGCAGATTGTAGATAAGGAATACCGAAATGACATTTTCTTGTTTCTATCCTTATTAATTTTCAAAAAACCCATGAGAGGTATCTAAAAATAATTGGTTTACTAAACTTTCATCGTTTCCTAACCGAATAAACATATAAGGAAATGAATACCGCTTTTAAATTTGCCAAAAAGTGTATGACTGAAAGTATTGTTTGAATTTCGTGTGGATAGCATACTGGAAAGTTCAATAGTAGAACGTCGCTGTGTTAGTTATATTAAAGATTTAATGTCTCATATGGGATTGTAAGTAGAGAATTTAAAAAAATCTGTTTTAAATAACACAAAAGAAGTAATACCCCATATACACTCAATATGTTGCCTCATATTTGGTCAAAATCATTTTTAAACAACACAAGGTTTGTACTTAATAATGAAGAATACTTATACATTGTACATAGTCCAAATCAAAGAAAAACCCAAATTTGAAGACAAAGTTTTATTTTAGTGTACTGTTTCCAATGCTAAAGTGTCGGTACTGTATAACACTTATCATGGTGATTAGTGATTACCAAATAATGTTTTGGACGAATTTAGCTTTTTTTAATTAAAAGAGAATTACGAACTAGTTATACTTCAAACATTATCGAAGAATCTCCATTTGTTTCTCTTTCAGGTCCTTATTTATTTTATACAACCACTTCAACTTTGGTACTCCTTTCTTTCTCTCATCCCGAATCTCACATTCATGTATTTTTTTACTCTCATAATTTTCTGCTGTCTGCTGGTGTACCTAATTTTTAATTCTGACAAGTCCCAGATATTTAATCAGGTTTAAATATGGGAAACATGCAAGAAAATTTAAATTCTATTTTTTTATTTGGTTTTAAAAGACAGCTACACGACGAGTGGGTCAGCATTGTCTTGCAAAAAGAAAGTTATTTTAATCGATAGGCCGAAAGGTATATATTAGTGAACTTGTAGAAGATTCATAATGTGTCGATCTGCAGTTACAGTTCGGTTATTAACTTCCAAAACATCCCTCTGAATTTGACAAAAAGTATATTTTAAAATTTTTTATTTTCCTCAAAAAATTAAATTTGCAGAGTAACAAAATTATTAGCAATTCTGCTTTTACCGACTCCAAAAAAAATTTAATGGTGTTTCTAAAGGGGAGTAGGTATTTAGGAATTTTTGATTTAAGATTTTAAACGTGCTTAAAACACTCTAGGTTTCTTTCAATTTATAGAATCTTTTGGCAACATCACTCTACAGTGATATATAAGTCGATGTTGTATCTATTGTAGCAATTTCAGGAATAAACTAATCACACAAACAGATCACATTTAAACGCTTACCTACAAAAAAAAGATTAAGAGTTTCCAATGTAATATAAAACCTTTTTGATGTGTATTTATTGATTTCGACATTATCCTCGACATTGTTTATCTTGATCAAATTGTATAAATCAATAGCGATAAAAAATTCATGACAATTTTGATTTTTTCTACAAAAATATTGAATAAAAGATGTACTCGCTATTTTTACATAATTTATTTTCATTACTTTAAAGTTATATTTTTTAGCAATTTTTTAGTAACCGCTTATGATGGACCACGACGGGTTTTCCTCTGGAAATTGTCACGATCCGATAAATAAAATCGTTAATCTTTTTCTTGATGGTGTATGGACCTTCCCAGTTCTTCTGGAATTTGGGACAAACGCCTCGACGCCGTCGGGGGTTATAGAGCCAAACTAAATCTCCAACTTGGTAAGGCTTATCCATTGTCCGTGTGTCATAGTACCTCTTCATTCGATCACTAGATAATTGAAGTTTCCCACAAACTAGTTTGTGTATATTCTCCATTCAATTTCAAGTACGAAATTAGTAAGATAGAGAGAAAAACTTACAGTTACATGTTAAATATCCAGTTTCGCATGTGCTCAATTCCGTTCAATCAGAAAATTGGTACGAGTAAAATGTCATATAGTTTTATTTTTTCAGTCGGCTTACTGTTCCCGTACTCAGAGCATTGAATGCTGTCTGGTTAGTAAATTCTTGACCAGTGAAAATTGACGAGACTAAATTGAAAATATTTGAACAACACATTATATTGAGTAGATTTTAATTGACCGGTTTGAGTTTATCAACAATTTCTTCTCGATGAAGAGAAATCTGACGGAATCGAACAATTTTTTTCTTTCAATATCCCCAATATCAATATCTTTGAGTTGTGAAAACGCGCCCTTAATGAGTGTCATGTAAAGGCATAAGATTTGACCACAATGAGTTTAAAACTGTCGTCCATTATTTGAAAACCTTAAACTCACTGATACGCGTTTTGGAATACAGCATTTATGAAAATAAGGTGATGCCTACACCCAATCAATAAGATGTTTTTGAAGTTACAATTCTTCTGGCACAGACTTTAATAAGGATATACAGGCATAACTTTTGTAAGGTTTTTAAAAGACTGAAGTGTAAGATATTTTTCATAACATTGAAATAGGAGAAATACTTTTTTCTGAAATCGCTTGGAAATGTCCAGTTTCTCGGATCAAATTCGAGCCGCAAAATACACTATTCTTGTATTTTAGTCCGTTACTGGGCAACCAACTGTACGGGAATATTTTTTCTCCACGACCATTAATGAATGTAATAATTCCGACTTCATTTTTAATAATAGAAAGTGTTCATTCTCACTCTTGAGATAGAATATTCATTCTGAAACACTTGCTTCTTATGTGTTTTGCATGTATTTCCATTCTATAACTAGTGACGGAATAACATTCTGTAATTGCTCAACAAAAAACATAGATTGCCCTGCGAATTTTAAAACTGTCACTCAGTTTGTCAGTGCGACGTTCTAATTGTTTTGCTACAAATTTCAATTTAAATAAACAGAATTATTACATGGTCGTGGAGAAAATACAGTCTGTTACACGGTTAGAATGAAAATTCGATAACTCGTGGTTCCTCTCGCTCGCTTACGCTCGCGTTCGGAATTCTCCACTCGTATCGAATTTTCATTCTAACCTTGTTACAGAATATACTATTCCGTACCTGTGTACGGGAATATTTTTTCTCCACGACCATTATTAAATGTAATAATTCCGACTTCATTTTTAATAATAGAAACTGTTCATTCTCACTCTTGAGATAGAATATTCATTCTGAAACACTTGTTTCCTATGTGTTTTGCATGTATTTCCATTCTATAACTAGTGACGGAATAACATTCTGTAATTGCTCAACAAAAAACATAGATTGCCCTAAGAATTTCAAAACTGCCACTCAGTTTGTCAGTGCGACGTTCTAATTGTTTTGCTACATATTTCAATTTAAATAAACAGAATTATTACATGGTCGTGGAGAAAATACAGTCTGTTACACGGTTAGAATGAAAATTCGATAACTCGTGGATCCTCTCGCTCGCGTTCGGAATTCTCCACTCGTATCGAATTTTCATT
The DNA here is from genome assembly GCA_964028335.1 of Altica lythri. NCBI lineage: Eukaryota > Metazoa > Arthropoda > Insecta > Coleoptera > Chrysomelidae > Altica > Altica lythri. The sequence goes on along the minus strand of OZ034804.1, from coordinate 31,624,246 downwards.
CTAACCTTGTTACAGAATGTACTATTCCGTACCTGTGTACGGGAATGATCCATAAAACGTATATAAGTAAATTCATATTTAGCTTCTTGATTTTATTTGGCAATAAATTTAAAACCACATTAGTAGTAGTGTTTTAGTAACTCTGGAGGCGTTTTGCACCCCTGGACATCATCTTCACTGTCCATTTTAAATATAATTTAAAATATTTTAAGCAATATGTTACTAACCGAACTGACAGTTTTGTGACACTAATCAACAATGATAAACAAACAATGTCAACGAAACGGTTTCATAGAAAATAAGATGATATCAAAAACAGTTATGCATTCATAAAACTTTCTTAATTTACGATTATATTTAATGCGATTTCAGAAAAAATAGTATGTGTACCTCGTAGGAAAAGCAACTTCCCGGACTCTCAATGTTTGTTGGCCTCGGCTAGACATTGTCGTCCGGGAAAGTATCGCTTTTCCTACTAGATACACAATATACATACTATTCATTTCAAAATTATGCGTTATGCTGTACACATGTGATGTAAAGATGACTTTCATTCTAATTATTTTATATACACATCAAACATTACTCTAATATTTAAATGTTTATTTTATAATAAATACATACTAAGTAAATTATATGCTATACTTATAGTAAAATGCTGTACGCTTACAGATGTGAAATTGTATTGTCAGTTGTTGACACTCTGATATAAATCGCAACTTTGTTTGTGTATAGAAAATCATTAAAATTTTCAAATGATCATGGAATGTGAGGCAATATTCCATATATTTTCTAGTTATTATAACGTGTAAAGTGAATTGTGTTAAATCGTCAAGAAAAAAAATATCAAGTTAGGTTAGTGCCGTTTTTTTTGGAACGAAGTTCCCTTTCGCGCGTTACGAACAGACGCTAGGAGCTAGCCAAAAAAAAATTCATACCAAAAATTGTCACGACACTATGACACGACACGCATGTTTCTCTCTCTTACAGACCAAAAAATAAATAACTCTCTCTCCCTCTCTCTCATAGATAGATATATTACAATTAAAAAGACACTATTTTAAATTAAAAGAAAATGTACATTAAAAAGAAAATACTGTAGAAAAAATAATAATTAACTATAATAGTATTACATTTTATTTCATCCTGTTTTTATAAATTAATAAATTCATAAACGTTTTAAAAATAGTTCGTAACTTGACTATTTAGGTACCTACGTCAAATTACCTTAACTGTCAGTTACTGTCAAATATTTTAATTTTAAAATTTTGTATTGAATTGTTAATTCCTGTTTTAAATTATAAAAAGTAATTCTAAAAAGATGTGTTATCTAAAGCTCTGATATTGTATAAATGGACACTTTTGTTAAAAGAAACGAACTCTTAGGTAGGTAGAGATTTTATACAGACAATAATAAATGCTTATGTATGTATAAACACTCTGTTGTGTTTACAAATTACTAATTCAAAAAAAATATAAAAATAAACTCTAATCAGTGCTTATAGCACTGGCCTCGAGAAAGACCAAATGTGTGTTATTACATCTAACATATTATTAATATACCACCTTTATTTAACAATACAATATATATCCCTAGTATCTAACTTATACCTAAGTGTATTTTTAAGTTTTTTACAAATCTTCTAACGCTACTGCTATTTTTTACATCCTCCGGTAACCTGTTAAATACTTTGGATGCCTGTGCTATTGGATTATTAAGTCCTATATTGGTTCTCATCGGTAACTGATAAATCGAGTTTACACCTCTTGTTTGGTGACTATGCACTTCATTATAAAAACTTATCTTGGTGTTACACTTTTGATTTTTGTTTATAACTTTATACATTAATTTGCTTTGTTCTAATTCCAATAATAAATTTTTTCTCCAACCATCAAAAAATGTTGACATTTTTGTACTATTTTCAGGTTCAAAAGCCATCAATTCCCTTACCGTACAAAAATTTGCTCGTTGCTTAGCAACACTTTTAATCCTAGGATTAAAAACGCTACTTTTAATCCTAGGACTAAAAGTAATTGCATTTGAGCTCTCTAATTGAAATTTGAAGAAAAAAACATTGTCTCTTACAAACTTAGTGAAACAAACTAATTGGGCAACTATATTACACCATAAGAACACTCTCCGCATAGTTTTGCAAATTTTTTTCTTTACACCAATCCATGAATCGCTGATATGCAAGTTCATAAACTTGGCGAGATTTGGGTGGCAAAAGATTTAGATATACTGCTTCGGCACTTTCCAATATATCCGCAGGTATATTTTCATTGTGTTCGGGATTCATTTTAAAAGCAGCGTAATAACTACTACAAAAATTATATGATTAGTACGTCTACTGACATCTACTTGACAATCAATATTTACCAACAATACCAGATATCCATGACTACCGACTTGCTATCGCTGTTATAATTAATAGGTGTTCAAATTTATTACCAAATTATTAACGATTTTTGAATAAAACTAAATTTATTTTAATTTTGACTTGGTTGGAGAAAAAATAGTATATATCATACGGACTAAAAGTGCCTATTTTTACTCGCAATTTTGCATTCGCTCGGCTGCGCTGCGCTCCGCCTTGCAACTGCAAATATTGCTCGTAAAAAAAATATGCACATTTTATCCTTATAATATAATATACTATAATTTACAAATATTTAATTCCCTATATAACGCGTTTGTATTAAAAAGTCTATCATAATTAAATAGTACTTTAAGTGCTTTATTTTGCAGAATTTGTACCCTACAGAAGTTGGTTTTGTTACACATACCCCAGACTGGAAGAAGATACCTTAGGTGTGACAGAAGGAAAGAATTATAGACACTTATTTTGGTTTTTTCTGTTAATTAGCTCCTACACTTGTAAATTGCTGAGATCATGGGTACTATTTTATCGCTAAGTTTATTTACATGTTCACTCCAATTTAACTTATCGTCAATAGTTAGGCCTAAGTATTTAATATGTGACACCTGTTCTAAAAGTTTGTTATTAATTTCTATTTCTAAGTTGTTTACATATTTATTTTTTTGTTTGAAAACTATGTATTTCGTCTTATCAATGTTAATTTTTAGCTTATTATACCTTAACCATCTTAAATATCTATGCATCACCTCATTAATCTCCTGACTTAAAGTAACCTCCTCTATTCCTGTAAATACAAGGACTGTATCGTCCACAAATGAAAAGTATTGGGCTCTAAGGCCAGCAAACTTCAGGGAAAGTACATATAAGGAATAGAGTAATGGTCCTAATACTGAGCCCTGAGGCACACCGAATGTATTGAAGTCAAACTCACTACTAAATTGACCAAGTTTTACATATTGTTTTCTTTCGCATAAGTAGGATTTTATTATGTCGTATATCCCTCCCCTAAAGCCCATTTTATACAATTTATTTAATAAAATTTGTATGTTTACGACATCAAACGCCTTCCGTAGATCTATAAAAATAGCCACAACAATTTTTTTATCATCAAGCATTCTTGATATATAATTTATAAAATCGACTGTGGCGCAGAGAGTGCTACTATTTTTTATGAAGCCATATTGGTAATCATCTAACAGTTTATATTTATTAATAAATGACAATTCCTTCACTAATTAATCGAAAGGAACTTCGTTCCATCCGGGTGTCCCTTGAAACCTCACACTTTTTTGTTAATAGTACAGGCCATTTTGAAAAAGTAAAACTTGCGGCGGTATAAATTTGTTTTACTCTGATATGTAAATTCATATTTTTTAGGAGCAGATATAAATTTTTCTAAAAAAATATCTCTAATATTTTATTTATATATAAAACCGTCATAAAGAAACTATAGAAAGGAGCTTTATTATCAGGTACATTTTAGTATGTTTTGAGCCAGTCCGTCACTAAAGAACTGAATTGCTATCAAAAGTCGACGCCAACATGGCTGAAGAGTTTCTCATCTTCGTCGCTTTTTTATCCTACATCTTCCGAGATCCTCAAGAGTTTCAAGTGGTTGGGAAAGAACCGTAACCGCATTCTGGGACGTTAGAATTGACAACTACTCGGATTTCTGCTAAGATTTATGCTTTGTTGTTAATATTTGGTCTGAATAAAGATAAAAAAGGTCTTTAGAGAGTTACGATTAAGTATACAAAAGTATATCGTTTTTCTAAAAAACAAAAATAAATAATTAAGTCAACGACAACAAAAGATTTTTTAAATAGATTCTCAGTTATTTATTATGTTAGAAGGTGTAATTTTTAAGTATAATAAATTAGCTTTCGCTTAACATAATGAACAGATCTACAGATTTATACTAAAATAAATAAAAGTCTTGATTTAATTTAGATGCAACCAGAATGCGGGTGAAACATTGTTTAAATTTTTAAATAACGACATTTTTGTAACAAGACATTTTTCTATTTTGTTTTGGTTTTATAAAATGTAAAATTAAGGTTCTTACTTACACAGATTTAAACTAAATTGATAGTAACGATATCTAATATTTATTAACTTTTTTAGAAGTATATAGACAAAAATATCTTGGTATGATTATTCTATTCACTTTAGTATCACAACAGCTTTTCAATCTTTTTATAACTAAAAATCATTTTCAGAAATTCATAGATTTCTTTTTTGTTGTGCCATATCTCGGTAGACCTACCCATCAATTTTTACGATTTTTGATAGAGAATATAGCTCCACTAAATGTTTCTCGCGAGAATTCAATTTTCCACTATCAACGGGTTTATAGAGCAATAATATTTTTTACTGTTGTATCAGCACGGAATCATACGTTAGCACTCCAAAAATATGATATACGCCTGAAAGTTTAATTTTTTATGTGAAGCTAACTAAATTACATTTACAATTCAATGATATGTGAGAAACTGCATAGAATACATGTTGTGTTGTTAGTTGCATTTTATTACCCACGACGGAACGGTGATGGTAAGTGCATTTGGACATGATCTTAGATGGGTGTTACGGTAATAACTCACCAGGGGCCAGTGCATTAAACATTATCATTTATCTTTAAAACCACTGGTCTGATGTTATTGCGGATTTCAGTGACGGGTTTTGATTCCATTGGTGCATGTTCTAAGATTGGTGTTAAAGTAACAACTCACCAGGGGGCGCTGCAGTAAACATTTGATTTTATAAACCAATATTGCCTTTTATCTCCTTAACTAGTAGTCGAATTTTCAGTTATGGGTTTGGTGCAGGTTGTTAGGTAGGTGTTACGGTAACAACCATGGGGCACTACAGTTAACATTTGCTTCCACAAAACCAACACTACTAGTCCGATTTGGATGTGGTTTGTGTTTGATTATTGTTGATTTTTAAAAAGAAAGATTTAACGCGTCTTATTATTTGTTTATAACACAAACTCCGTGACGATTGCGAAAACACTGATGTAACATATTAACATTTATTGTTAAAAACTATTAAATTATTTAGGATGTATTTTGTAACTTATTATTGCATAATAGTAATATCTATTGCAAATAAATAAATAAACGATTAAATAAATAAATAAATGAATAAATAAATAAATAAATATATAAATATATAAATATATAAATAAATAAATAAATAAATAAATAAATAAACGAGTGTGGCAGTCACTGGGACTACCGGCAGAAGTTATACTTCTATGCATGTGGCCGGATTCATAAATTTGTATGCGAATGATTGAGCAAAATCATTATATTATATTGGTGTTCAGCGACCTCAAAAACTTCCTAGTACCGAGTGCACACTTATTTTGTATCGAATTTGCATAAAATTCCTGAGGACGAGGTTCGTCTTAAGCACCAGGTGTTTCGGACACCATCGCCATTAACATATTTGTATTCAGCGACCCAAAAAACCGCCGAGTTCCAAGTGTGCACTGATTTTGTACAGAATTTACAGAAAACCCTAGGAGAAGAGGTAAATACCCTAGGCACCAAGTGACGCGGAGACTTTCGACATCATGAGATTCGCGTTCAGCGACTCCAAAAACGCCGAGTACATAAATTGAACCCATTTGGAATACTTACCGAGTTGTAATTTTTCTATCTATTCTCTGGTCGGAATGCACTTTTTGACTATTCTTAAAAACTCTGTTTATGTAGCCAAAAACCTCAAAAGCATAGTGCAGGATATAATGCAACCATGTGACGGTATTTTAGACTACAAATACAATACTCATTACTGAATATTATTATTAATATCATTAATATAAAATACTAAACTTTATATGCTTACTTACGTGACAGAATTATAAAATAATCTGTCAAACACAATATGATACGTCACTATGATATTCAAAACATTAGCTCAGACTGTTTTTTGTATATCTATCTCTTTTCAATGTACTGAACGTTTAAACGGTATTCAAAGGACTTATAGTTATGACTATAAACATGTGGTAAATATTTCATCTTTGTTTTTACCGACCAATATACCTTATATGTGTTTCTGTCTCTCGCTTACTAACACCATTACATACAGGGTCATTCAAAATGAGCGGAACACTTGATTTATGGCCTAACTATGAATTATACGATAATTTGACTTGGATAAAAGTTTTTGTACATTTAATGTACTATTTATTGATCTTTTCAGATTTTCCGAAAAAGTAATAGCTTTTAAGATATGACGTCAAAGGACAATATTTTAAATGGATCACCCTGTATTTATATTTTTTTTTCGAGTTGGTATGTCCTGTCTAAATTCATTCATTAATGTTACATTTAGTGGGTCTGAGACTTATGGTTTTATAAATATGAATTAATTAAAAAAATTATTTGACACCAAATGAACCATAATAATTTAAACTTAAATAAAACAGATTTATTTAAAGTAGGTGTTGTTCAAATTATTATGGTTCATTTGGTGTTAAATAATTTTTTTAATTAATTGATATTTATAAAACCATAAGTCTCAGACCCACTAAATGTACCATTAATGAATTTAGACAGGTCATACCAATTCGAAAAAAAATATAAATACAGGGTGATCCATTTAAAATATTGTCCTTTGACGTCATATCTTGAAAGCTATTACTTTTTCGGAAAATGTGAAATGATCAATAAATAGTACATTAAATGTACAAAAACATTTATCTAAGTCAAATTATCGTATAATTCATAGTTAAGCCATAAGTCAAGTGTTCCGCTCATTTTGAATGACCCTGTATGTAATGATTTTTCATATTTAACCCCACACAAATCGAGTGCATGAATAGAAGTATAACTTCAATAAATAAATAAATAAATAAATAAATAAATAAATAAATATATAAACTAATTATTTAATTACCATACACAAACAAAAAGTCATAGATTAATAAACGGTAAATATAATTTTGTTAAATGCGCTAGTTATATAATAAGAATAAATCTCATAATATCCAGCAATATCAATCTTTCAGAGAGAACATGCAATTCGACACAAACTAAACTTGTGAAAATTGAAACTCCGCAGAAAGTGATTGTTTATTTTATAAAGAGATAGTTAATTGTGTATCAGTTTTCTTTTCCTCCAACTTGAATTATCGGAAAAGGAAATATCAACAACCCTATTAGATTAAGGTTGTGTTCGGTTTCTTTTATTCTTTGAAAGTTTTTATTAGATTTAGAAAACATCTGTAATTCTTATACAGGGTATATTTTATACAGAAAACACTTTTGGATAAGTATTGCCTCAATTTTTGCATTTTTTGTAAGCAATAAAATTGCGTTTCTCTGTCATACTTACAATACAAATATTGTCTATGATGTGAATAAAATGGCGTGAAAAAAGAGTAGTTTTAATAAGATTTATTTAAATACAACTTCTGGCTATTTAATAACGAATTGTAGGTCAAAAGTATTCTGCAATCATATGCTGGCTTTGTTTTTGGAAAAAGGAAATAGTGACAGTGAGATAAAACAGGTGAATAGGTTGCCTGTTAAAGCACTTAAGTGTTAAGCGTCACAAAAAGTGCGTTATCGACTGGTGAGTTGTTCTGGCGCAAGATGTTTTTCCACAAAGCCACACACTGGGGCTATAAGTTTTATTTGATTCAAAATCACCCATAATTTTTGATAAATCTTAAAAATTGGTGATGTAAAATATATTCACAGCGGCAATTTTGACAATAACTTTCAAGGACATTTAAAGAGCAAGTTTTATTAATGGAAATGCCTAGTTTTAAACATTTTGTTATGTGCATATTGATAAGCAGCATTTAAGAAATTAGGCTTTGTGACTCTCTTTAATATGTAAAAACGAAGGTCCCACTTCAAGAAGGTGCTTTTGACCTGGCATCCCGAGTGTGCACCGACCGTATTGCCCAAATAGTAAGTTTGACTCTTTGAAACACATTCAGTCATCATGATGCCGTTGATATGGAAGAAAAATATTAGCATAAATTCAAATTTTTATTTCGACAGCCTTCCTTTTTTTCACTCTTGACTATGCAGGATTTTTCCAGTGCACGGATTGCTGTTTAGTTTTAACATCGTATTGGCATATCAACGATTTATTGCAAGTGATGATGTTTTGCATAAATTTAGGCTTACACGTATTTCCATAAAAAATTAAAATATATTCAGACTATAAACTAGACATAGATTGATTTTGTCAATAATGAATATTACTTTATTATTTTCAGCTTCAATTTGATACGTGCTTTGAAAATTTGCATATAAATATACCACTAATCTTGATTTAAGGTTAATTAATGTTCCAATGTTTTTAGAACTAGGAATTGAGTTTTACTGCCAGTAAAGTTTATTTCGAACGTTGAATGTGTATATTACGTATATTGGTCGTAAATTGGGTTTCTTGAATTATTAGTACATTTTGGAAACAATTAAGCTTGTCAGCTTTTCAGCATTTCTATTATTACCTATTAATATTTTAGTCAAATATTACAAAGGTATATTGACAAAACAAAGTAAATTCCATCGAAACTAAAAGTTAATAAACTAACAGAATACAGTTTTCGATATTATATTTCTTTTTATTCTATAAATAGGACTTTGTTTTCGCGATAACTTCTTGAAGCTAAGTCTGATTTATTTTTTTGCGGTCTGTAAACAAAAACGTCACTAGGCCAGATCTGAAGAATACAGGGAATGTGGAAGTAATGTCTAGCTTAATTTATGCAGTTTTGCCATCGTTTTCATTGATTTGTAATATGGTGCATTGTCTTGATTACAAATCACTTCTTTCTTCCATAAATGGAGCCGTTTTTTCGTGATTTCATCTCTCAAACGGTCCAAAACGCTATAATCGTTGATGTGGCTCTTCTCGAGGTAATCGATGAATATTATACCTTGCGTATCCTAAAATACTGATGCCAAAACCTTGCCAACAGACTGTTGCTTCTTTATACGCTGCTAAACATTGTTTCGAATCATCAACACGTTGTTGCTTTTGATCGATTATGAACACGCGCGGCACCTATTTTGCATACAGATTTCACATGTTCTAATATTTATATCCAACATATTCCTCTGATATGTTTTAGAGGCTCTCAGCTGTTTCGATCACCTTCACTTTTTGATGGCTCAAAATTATTCTGTAGACTTTATATCCCGAACTAATTGTCCGACAGCTTTCAACTTTCTATAGGTACGTATCTTTTAAAGTTTGGTGTTAATTGAGAATCAGATGGTCAAAATTTTACTAACATCTTCTATGTGTAAGCCTACAAAGTTTTCAACCCATCGATAGGAATATACTGAAGACCGACGACGAAATCTTCATCCTCCATATTGCTTTTAGAATAAAGGAATAGTTCAAAACTCACATAGCTTCTCTATTACCAAAAAAAAGAAACGGTTTTGTTAGCAGGAACGGTTATGGAAACAGTGTTTTGTGATTTTCATTGTATTATCTTTGTCGAACAACTCACGTGGTGTGCGATTGTAAGGGCGAAAATACCTGTAATAGGTTTTTAATTAGTGTCCCATTCGCCTTATTTCATAGCGACTACCATATGTTTTCGAAACTAAAAGAAAGGCCCGGAGGAAAGAGATTCTTGTTTTATTCTCTCGCTATTTCGGTTGGAATATTGTTTAAATAAATCTGATGCGACTATTTATTATTCGCAGAATATTAAATCGTTGTTTATTCACCTGCCTATAGGAAATTTAGTTTGAAATTTACAGCTTTGCTGCGTGACAAAATAGTACGTTATGTACCAATAGCTCTTATAAAATTTGAGTGCTCTCAGCAGAATATTTGATAATATTTTAACATTCTGTGCATTTCTCGGACGTGTATACCTATATCCTTATCAAATTGAAGAAATCGCCCAATAATCGAATTTTCTTGTCTTAAAAGCTAGTTTATTTCTAGAAAACTAAATTAATTAAATCATCTCTGTAGATGCAATATACACTACTCTTACACACATAAAACAATTACACAAGTTGTAAATTGAATTCGAGAGAATAACGGTACAAATGAGTTTTTACTTATATACAGGTTGTACCACATAAAATGCTTTGAAACAAACAATTACTTGATCTAATTAATATTTGTTACAGCTTCTTTTCTTCGTATTCTCCCACATGAATCATCAATCTATATTATCAAAATCACTTATGAAATATTAGCGACTGAGTCGGTTATGCAATGTCAAATTGGAGTCGCGATGAATGAGCGCAAATAGTCCTGATGAAGGACTACATTATTGTGAGCTAGGCTTAAAATATTGAAATTTTAGCGTTTTGTAGAAAAAAATGATAAGGTACACGAGACGGTCTCAACAAGAAAGAAAAAGAGTCCCAACTCTTTGTCATGAGTCATGATTATTTTATCCGATTTGTATGACAATGACATTTACAAATGCTACTTATACTAATACGATACAACCGCAACTCGCTAAAAAAGATTACATGAAAACCTATTGGCATACACTAGGTTTAAATATAAATCATCGCAGAAGTAGATTACATTTTGTCGGAGAGCACCTTGTCTGGAATGCTAATAATTAATGGGTTCATATACAAATTTGTTTACAAAGTTTAGTTAGACATGTGAGAGTTATTGCACAGGCAATATGGACAGTATAATGTAATGGTTTTGGGGAATTTCTCTTGCCGCGCGTATGGAAATTGCTCCTTTTAGAGGAGAATCCTTAACGAATGAGGGTAAACTAACTTCCGGGCAGTTCTGATCTCAATCCCATAGAGAATTTATGGGATATCATTGATCGTCGACTTAGAAGTTGACATTTACTACCTATATCTTTTGGCGATGTGGAGAATGGTTGAGAAGGTATCTAAAAAGTGTGAAATTTAATCAGTTATAAAGGAAAAGAGGAATAATTACACACTTATAGTATGTGTAAGGGGGTAAATTAATTTTGCAGAGTAGTATATTTCTAAAATGTATATGGAGAACTTAAATCAAACTTTTATGATTTTCTTTTCGTACGATATAAAACTGTTTTATGACACTATATGTGAAGTCTTGTATTTACTAATTTATATATTAATGTATAAAAAAAAATGTGAAAATTATTGTGTTCTGTTCTAAAGTAACTTTATTATAAATTTCATTCATAAAACTTAATTTAATATGAAAAAAAATATTATCTTAATAATATTAGAGCATATAAAACTATGTATCTAAATCGCTACGATACTTTATCTAAACATATAATTGCATCGAACTTACAGAATGTACAAAATTGCTTATTCTAGGGTGTTGGCAACTTGTTTAAAGAAATGTTCTCATATTTTTGGTTAATATTCCTTTTGTGCTAGGGTGTTGACAACTTGTTTTAAAGAAATGTTCTCATAATTTGGGTTAATATTCCTTCTGTGCTATAATAGTAGGTACTATTTGGGTATTCTTGATCTACTTATACTGTGCATTATCTGAACCTGTTACGTTAAATTTTGTTAAGCTCTAGCTCTGAATATTTGGTTGGTTAGGAAATATATCCTTAAGAAACAGTCAAACTATTAAACTTCTAACCCTGTACAAACTATCAGAAACAAACATGTTTTTTTTATTCTCAATTTTTTAGTAAATATTATGTCATTGGGGATACCTACTATATCTGCTGTCACGCACTTTTAGATAGATAGATATTCACTTGGTTGGTTATTAGCCTGTTTCATTGCGACCTTTAAGTGTGTCTATAGGGTGAACATCCATCATCTCAAGAATATGAGCCTTATCTTGGCCTGCCCTCTTAATGATAATAGCCTTGACTGTGGCCTCTCCACGTAACTTGGAGCAGCCAGTTTCTCCTCTCCCAATACTAGATACCCCTTCCTAGCAAGGCGTTCACACTAGCATAGTACATGAAATGCGGTTTCCTCCTCCTCTTGAAAGTATCGACAGATGTTTTCATCTGCCAGGTTCAGCTGACTCAGGTATTTTCTGAGCCGAGAATGTCCTACCAAGAAACTGACAATCATTCTGACATCGCTTTTACCTTTGTGATAAAAGGTCTGCAGTCAATTTCGATAAGTGTCCTTTATATGAAGACTTTGGCTTGTTCCTTGCTCAGTGATTTTTCCCACCTGTCCTGGGCCTTCTCTAGCTTTTATTTCGCAATTGCTACCTTTCTGAAGATGTCAGCAACCCCGCCGACTGGTTCCGGGCCAATCATTGGGAAATAGCATCCGTTCTAGCCAATTCATCAGCCTTTTCATTGCCCCGAAACCCTAAGTGTCCTGGTACCCATGCTTGTATCAGAGGATTTCGACTTGCGGTATTTGTCAGGGCCCTAACGCATCCCACACCAACTCTGAGCTTAGTTGTGCCGAGCCTTCCCTCTTTATACCTTGACTTCTGATCTCCGTTGCACAGTGTTGTATGGCCATTACTTCAGCCTGAAACACAGTAGCATACGCACCTAGACTTAATTGGACTTGTACCTCTTCTACTATATATACCTGTCTCAGTTTTTTAGCCATCGGTATACCAGATTGACTCCCCTCACGCACTTTTACTCGTCGATTTTTTCATCATTGTACAGTTTTTGGATGTCTACTGCATAATTTAGTATTTGTACTCCTATGACAATGTTAAAATTTAGCAACAAAGTTTTTACCAATTAAAACCAAACGACTTTAATAGTGTTTGATTTGGTTTCGGTTATTTTTAAGTTTTTTATCACTGCTGTTAACGCTGTTATTTCTATTGTAACACATTCAGACGAGACATTTATTTTGGTTTATTTACTCTTAAAAACAAACTGTAGACACATTCCTGTTTATCGCCTAATTGGTCGTTATTGCTATTCCTGTCTATTCAAAATAGTCACTGATCTATTCTCGTACTGATTCAATTGCAGCTATAAAAACACAATGGAAATTTTCTTAAAATATTTATGTGTTCAATTGTGAGCAAATAGTTTGCCAATATATTGTGAATGTAAGAAGTAGTAACTTTATTACTGAATTTCTTGCAGTTTATTGTTATCTGTAGATTAATTCGAACAATAACTCGAAGTTAATTCTTCTTTATGTTATTTTCCGTAATTCGAACAATAACTCGAAGTTAATTCTTCTTTATGTTATTTTCCGTAATTTTTTTTATATACAGGGTGTTTCAGGATTATATGGTCAAATTAAAAATTTCAGTTCAGGACCCAAAAATAAGAAAAAAGTTTCCTATGGAATAATATCCGGAAACGCTTCGTTAAATAGTTATGCCCCTCCAAATAAGGGGGTTGAAATTAGGTTTTTAATTTTTTACTCAAAGATAGGAAAAGCCAAAAATATGAACTTTGGTAAATATTTTGTACTGGTAGAAACACTTCAAAAGATTTTTTTTTAATCATCCCCTATTATCAAAAAGGGTAAGATTAGCAACCCTTAATTCGTTTTTTACTACAACTTTTATACTTGTTAAAATTTTATCATAAAAAAATACACCCTGTATAAACTAATATATTTAGAACATTTTTTTACTCTTAAAGTTTTTTAATAAAACTAATCGATTTTCATTAAAAAAATAAAATATTCAAAACCGCACTATTACTGATTTAAAAAATTATTATCGTAACAAGACGAAAAATATCTAGTAGGCTGCTGTCAAATAATATTAGTAGAGGTGTTTCTACCAGTACAAAATATTTACCAAAGTTCAAATTTTTAGCTTTTTCTACCTTTGAGTAAAAAATTAAAAACCTTATTTCAACCCCCCTATTTAGAGGGTCATAACTATTTAACGAAGCGTTTCCGGATATTATTCCATAGGAATCTTTTTTCTTATTTTTGGGTCCTGAACTCAAATTTTTAATTTGACCATATAATCCTGAAACACCCTGTATATTAATTTTGGTTTACGCCTTCTTTAACTAGCTGGCCCGGCGAACTGTTTTTAATGCTTCTGTCATTTTTATCATATTTTTTAGGTTTTTATAATTTTTTTCGTTGTTTTTTGTAATTTATCGATAATATATATTAGATATTAACTGCGCCACCTTACAATGGCGTCTTAATACTTAATTAAATAAAAATTTCTGTGTAGATATATAAGATATTATAGTACTTATTAAAGTAAGAATTGTTTGTTTAAATAATTGAGATGTGAACGGTGCCCCCCTTACATAATTAGATAAGTATTTTCTTACTTTTGTCTTTTTCCGCATTTTTTTTGGATTTTTTAATTTACTAAAGTCTCTCGTTTTTCTATTTAATTAGAAATGGAAATACAACGCAGTCGAACGGGATCAAATTTTTCCGTCTCTTGGTTCTAAGCTACTTCCCCACCAATTTTCAGCCAAATCGGTTTAGCGGTTCTTGAATTATAAATCTGTACATATAATAAAACTGTAGAAATGTATATGTTTGTGTGCGCATCACATGAAAACTACTGTTCCTATTCGAATGCGGTTTTCAAAGACGTATTTGTCTTCTTTCAACTTAACATCTGGTGTATAAAAATTTCTCTTCCATTCCTTACTTGGGATTGGGTAAGAAATTTTTATACAACAATCAGACGCCACGCGAACGACGTTGCGAGTACAACTAGTAATATATATAACTAACAACTTTTTTTTATATATAGATTGTTTTAAGTAACAGATTTTAACTCCAGTTATCAATGTAAGATCTATTTTTTAAATTATTAAGATCTATCTTTAACCAATATTCTTGTTAAAGTCGTTTTAGACTATCCAATTTCTTGTACAAGAAATATTGTACAAGATAAATTGGATAGTTTCAAACAAGAGATTGGATCAAATATTGTTTCTGTCGAATTATTGTACAAGAAAATAGAACATGCTCTATTTTCTACACAATATTGCATCCAAGAATTGCGCGCGCACATGACATTTCTATACGGCGCTTTAAATAAACTCTGCTTAACACGTATATAGAAATACCCGCAATCGCACTGGCAACAGCTGCTTGCTTAATCATTTGAATTGCTTTTATATGAAAAATAATCAAAACATTTAATAATTTATTTAATTCTGTCACGTAAGCAAACACATAAAGTTTAGTATTTTATATTAATAACAATATTTATTAATGAGTATAGTATTGTAGTCCATACTACCGTCACATAGTTGCATTATATCTTGCACTATGCTTTTGAGGTTGTTGGCTACATGAACAGAGTTTTTAAGAATAGTCGAAAAGTGCATTCCGAACAGACAATACATAGAAAAATTACAACTCGGTAAGTATTCCAAATGGGTTCAATTTATGTACTCGGGGTTTTTGGGGTCGCTGAACACGAATATCATGATGCCGAAAGTCTCCGCGGCACTTGGTGCCTAGAGTATTTACCTCTTCTCCTGGTGTTTTATGTAAATTCTGTACAAAATTACACTTGGAACTCGGCTGTTTTTTGGGTCGCTGAATACGAATATGATAATGGCGATGGTGTCCGAAACACCTGGTACTTAAGACGGACCTCGTCTCCAGGAAATATTATGCAAATTTGATACAAAATGAGTGTGTACTCGGTACTAGGAGGTTTTTGAGGTCGCTGAACACGAATATCATATAATAATTTTGCCAAATCATTCGCATAAAAATTTATGAATCCGGGCGCGTACATAGAAGTATAACTTCTGCCGGCAGTCCCACTGACTGCCACACCCTTTTTTTTTTGGAAATTCATATTTTTATATTTTAGGTTATATGATTTCTTAATATTAATTGAATTGCAGTATTATACAGGACTTTTTAATACATTTAGCATTATATCAGCTTACGTGGTCCATTACGATTTTCGTATAATGTGGAACTTTCACATCTGTCTTAGTTCCCAAATAATAGCTGGATTATCTCTTTTTCGGTAATTTTAGAACATATTTGTGGCTACTACTCTAAGCGTATAATTTGTTATTGTTTTATTTCCATAAAATTCCAACTAAATTTGTTATTGTTATTAATTCTATTAGGGCAAAAAAATAAAATTTTGTCCTTGCATAGTTTTTTTTTTTAATTTAAACGATCTCTGTAAAATTCTCTTCTGCATATGGTGTTTATGCATTTAACGAATTATATAACGACATAAAATGTGAGACGAATTTAAAAAAATTACTGTACTTAGTACTTAAAATATCGCTTAATAGTTTATCATAAATAGTGGACCTTGGGTCCACGGCTAAATTTATTATTTATGACCACACCGCCGAAACTTTTGTTATTTGTTTGTTATTTGAGTGAAGTCGGACGAATTTGGAGATTAGCGCACTATAATAGTGAGGCGTTTGTCTCAAGCTGTCACGAAGTTCTCAATTTTATGCAAGACGAAAATTTATATTAACCACATTGGTAATTTTATCACAAACAACTAAAAAAATTTTTTGGGCCATTTAGTGTAAAATTTATGAAAAGAAATTAGAACCACATGGCTAATTTTAATATAATCTATCATAAAAACTGTTTACAATATGTGGTAACCTTGTCGGAAAATTTTCACGGGGCATTTAAACCGTCAGAAAGTTCCTGTAACCCTTTCATTTATAACCATTTTTCCGACAAAAATAGAAAAAGGAAATGTATAAAAACATCAAAATTAAAGGTAATAGTAGTTTACGTAACAAGTCCCGAAAGTGGTCTTTTACTGGACGAGTGGGCAAATTGCAGGGCAAGCCTCAAGCGAGCCCTGCAAGCCTGTTAGTCCAGTAAAAGCACTTTTGGGACGTATTACGTACAATATTTTTTTTAATACGGGCATTGTTGTACCATAAACTTCATATTATTCAGTTTACATTTTTATAACAAGAACTCTTTAGTAACTAATTTTAACATTTTTTTTAACAAACCTTGCTTGGGTGGCCGCCTTAACAATTTCATCTGGTATAATTTCATCTTCACAATCAAATGCATCATTTTAAATATCCATTTTATAATAAGTTTCACGTTTTCAACTAAACGTCAAAATATGTCAAGTTATTTTATAGTTTTAAATATATACAAAACTCGGTTACCATAGAAACCAATTGACCGCTATCTTAGACTAACTATTGTTTTTTTCATTAAGGATAGGCCGGAAAGTAAATAAAAATGAGTCCGGTAAAAGCTTTTACCGGACTCATTTTTATTTTCTGGCCTTGTCAGACAAAATAAGATTTTCTGACCTAAAAATAAACCGGAAAGTATTAATTTCTGGCCGGTTTAAAAAAAAAGAAAGTAAGTCACGAGTGTCAAAATAATGGCTTTTATAATAATCAGAGGTAAACTGACTCAATAATTAATAAATTAAAAACGTCAAACGGTGAAATAAAACGATACGTTTAAGAAAAGATGTATGTGCAAATAATTTGAGGCCTTTCTCTAAACAGTAAGTAACTACCATAAGGGACGTGAAGGAAGAAAAAAATTGCAAATGGTAAAAAAATGACAAGAGAAACAAACTAAAGTTATTAGTAATAAAATTTTCATAATTATTAGTTATTTGATTAGAAATAACAAACAGAGAAAAGGAGCTTTATCATAAGAAGAATTTTCCACATATTTAAACAATAAAACAAATGAGTTGTCTTTCTTTAAAAATTCTATATTTTATAAATGGTACAAATAATATATTAAAAGGTGATATGAAATAGCTACATCCAAGATTATATGTTTCTACGATATTTAACTGAATAGTACATTTTTTATTGTGGTAATTGCCAAAAGTAACTGTTTATACTAACACAGAAAAATGTAAGAAAAACCGTTAAACAAGTTTCGTGACTAGTTATCTTTCCATATGTTTGTAATCGAGCATCCAGGAAAAACGTGGACCATGAAATATTTAGGTTCATCAAAGGGGATTACAGAAAATAAAAGAAACTTTACATAAAAGAATACAATAGATATAAATCATAATTTTCATTATCCGAAATTTAATACAATGCAATACAATAAATGTTTATTACCAAAAATATATAAATTACAATGAACAATAAAGGAAAATATAAATGCTAAATAAACATGCAAAACAACCAACAACCAATAACGCTCAATAACGTGCTGGTTCCAATGGCCACAGAGGCCAAATACCTGGGTGTGGTATTTGACCAGAGGCTATCATGGAAGCAACACATTCAAAAGGTCACACATAAAGCTACAATAGCCCTTGGTAGGTGTAGACAATTGTGTGGCAAGAACTGGGGATTAAACCCCAAAATGAACCTATGGTTGTATACACAAGTCATTAGACCAATGTTAACCTATGGTTCGGTGGTGTGGTGGAGTAGAACGCAGCAGTCCGGGGTGATCAGGCAGCTGGAAAGCATTCAAAGGCAGGCATGTCTGAATGTTACAGGTGCCATGGGAACCGCCCCAACGGACGCACTACAGGTTTTACTCAACCTACTACCATTGCACATTTACATTCAGGGCGAGGCTATGGCAACTGCTCACAGACTGCTACAAGGCCAGGCCCCCATTACTTATTAAAAGGCAAAAAGCAAGCAGAGTTATACAATAGGGTTAAGGCAGATCAAATAATGAGTATGCCTCGGGACAGTATAGTCCCCACTCCCCAGGTATAACTTTGTGAGAAACTTTCGAGTAGAAATACTGGAAAGGGACTCATGGAACAATGGCCCCCCAATCCAAGGGGAGTCAATTTGGTATACCGATGGCTCAAAGACTGAGAAAGGCACAGGGTCAGGTGTATACAGTAGAGGACACAGGATAAAAATCCAACTAAGTCTAGGTGCGTATGCCACAGTGTTTCAGGCTGAAGTAACGGCCATACAACACTGTGCAACGGAGATCGTAAGTTAGGGTATAACGGGTAAAACCGTAGTCATATACTCGGACAGCCAAGCAGCTCTAAAGGCGATAGTCTCAGCACAAATAAGCTCACAGCTGGTGTGGGACTGCGTTGGGGCCCTGACACATGCCGCTAGTCAAAATTCTCTGACACTGGCATGGATACCAGGACACTTAGGGTTTCGGGGCAATGAGAAGGCTGATGAATTGGCCCGTGCGGGAGCTAACACTCCAATGATTGGCCCGGAACCATTCGGCGGAGTTGCTAATACATTCAGAAAGGCAGCCATTAAGAAATGGAGGCTAGAAAAGGCCCAGGAGTGGTGGGAAACATCACCGGGCAAGCGACAAGCCAAACTCTTCATAAAGGGATACTCGGCGAAGTTTACTGCAGAGCTGCTATCACAAAGGCGAAATGATGTCAGAATGATTGTCAGTTTCTTGACAGGACATTGTAGGCTCAGAAAACACATGAGTCAGCTAAACTTAGCAGATGAAGACATTTGTCGATACTGCCAAGAGGAAGAGGAAACTGCATTTCATGTCCTATGCCAATGTGAAGGCCTTGCAAGGACGCGGTATCTAGTACTGGGAGAGGAGAAACCGGCTGCTCCAAGTTATGCGGAGTGGCCACTGTCAAGGCTATTAAGTCTCATTAAGAGGGCAGAGCTGGACAAGGTGCTCTAATCCTATTCCACAGATAATGGGTGTTCACAATAGATCTGCAAAGGTCGCAGTGATATAGGCTAACAGCCAACCCAAAAATATCTATCTAAACATGCAAAATATCTTAAGTACAAAAGCACTTGTAGAAAAAATTTGAATATAGTTTTTCTATGTACGTACATACGTACCACCCTATTTATTAGTACTATTATCATATTTATTAATTTCTTTCTATAATATAGATGCGTCTACATAGCGCACCAAAAAAAAGGTTCTCCTCTTTATTTTGTCGAGGTTCCAGTGGACTAAATAATCAATTACTACCAGCCGATTTCTGAAAGCTTTAGAACAAGTTTTTTACTTATAGAACAACTGTTTGAGCGAATTTGTATAAGGCTGTGTCTTCAGCGTATAACTGAATTGATTTTTTTTAATGTCGGGGTCGCCATGGTTGTAGATTATTTATAGAAGGGGGCTAAATTGAATTCTTGGGGTACTACTGCTTATGCTGTAAAAAGCAGGAATTGTTCTGTCGAAGAGGTAATAATTAAAGATCATTTTGAAGGTGTGGAATGTTTTAGCGGACCTAGTAAACGTGGAAAGAGGGCCAGAAAAAAATGTTGGTTTTTTATATAATCATAATCTTATAAAAAGTCTTATATACTGCGAGCTAAATTTTGAATGAATCCAGCATATCAGACATAATCTAAAATTTTCTGAAGGTTTAAAAGTATGTTTTATGATTAATTGTTATTGCAAATATTTCTAGAATGGGATTTTGGGTGGTCAAGGCTGACATTATGTTGACATTGGGGAATGATCGACTTTAAGTTTAGGTTTCATAGATTCTATTTTTTTTTTGAGCAGAAATTTTTAGAAAATTTATGTATTAATAAAATTTTAGTTCATATAGTAACATTCTTTATGTTATAGTTTTTAAGTAATATTTTATTTTCTTACTTTATTCTTTTATCTTAAGCCGTCTCTTATATAACATACCGATTGGATATATTCATATAAATTTAATTTAATTCTACGAATTGTTGTTAGTGATTCTAAATTGTTTCATGACACATTGTAGATAATAAAACTTTCTGTTCACTAAAAGAACGTTATTTAAAACAGTTACATACGTACACGAGCCATTGCTGTGTTTGTTATTGTTATAAGATTTATGTTGTGATAATAAAAAATTAGGCACGAAAATACCAATTGTTTTTCAGTCTTTGCTCGTTTTACTTAAATTAAAAATAACCACAAACTGTAAACTTACAAAAAGAAAGAACATTTTTCAGTACAACTTTAAAACTGTCTGGCTCTCGATATATTGAAAGAAAATATGATACAAGCTGATTACTTTCGTGAACGCAGAGGAAACCATGTTAGATTAAGTTCCGAAACAAAGGGATTTCATATTTTTGATACAAATGCCATAATAGCTTCGGTTTGAAGCCAACGGTGTGGAAAAAACAAAATCAGACAAACACAGAATTGTCAACACTATTTCATTTCATCCCTTTATCAAAACTAGTCGTTTCAGCTATATGTTTGGAAATGATAAGGTGAAACGAAATGTTGAATTAGTTCGAATCGGAATATTTTTACTAAAAATCTGAAGTAAGAAAAATCCGCTTGGGATATTTAAGTACCATTGGTTTGCATGAATACTTTAACGGAACCACACTATCTCGATTGTTGTACGCTAAGGCAACGGTATAAAATATCGATACAGCGATGCAGAAATCTTAATAAAGATACGTAATTTTGCTGTTTTGATGTTAAAAAAGCAATTAATAACGTTAAGCAAAAACAAATGATAGGTATTGCCAACAAATAGATAAAGATGATAACAAACTGGTACTGTGACACACAGTGCAAGTGAAATAGCAACAAAATTTCTGAAACCGTAGAGATCAAGATCAGTATTCGAAAGCGTTGCATATTGTTTTGACATAATTTACGCTTAATAAATATTCCAACCATGATAACACTTGCGGATCCAAAAGCTATAATAGTGATTCATGCTTGGTTAAACTATTTGAAAGCTTTCCAACCAAAGTTAGTGTAAGGATGTTATAAAGTATAAAAACATTTTTTTATAGACTACCTTTTTATGATTTATAGGACACAGTATAAAATTATAAATTATTTTGGTTTTTAAAACCGTGTGTAAGAAAAGAATTTTATAATCAATTTTAAACCCACTCACTGCAGTGCCATCTATCGAGAAAAGTTTGAACTAGTTTACCAAATATAATTGAAAATTAGTAGAAATTGTAATTAAACCTTAATACATCTGTCCAAAACCACTTAAACCATGTATTGTCATCGAGTTCTGAGCGATCATGAAAATTTCAGATCTGTACTTAATCGGAAAGTTAGTTTAAAATCGGTTACAAAATTCCACCTGGACAGACAAAGAGACAGATTTCGTTGGACCCGCTACCTCTTTCTTAATGAGGATAATACCTACACTTATAATTGTACCTAAAAATTAAGTCGACCAATAAAGTAATGCATTAAGTGCTTATAGACTGTAAGTATTAATGGAAAGATTGTTATGATTATTGTTCGTTCTAATAAAGGTCGTCATCCTGCGCTGCAGCATCACTCACTATAGTAACTAAGGCGTTAAAAATTTATTTGCTAAGATGTGGTTCTCGACAGTTATAAACAAAATTGTGGTAAGTATGGCATGGTACTTATTTAATTTTATAGTTCATAAAACAACTATGTGATGAGATAGTTGCCCAAATCATATTTGAGTTAAAACCCGGCGAGGCTGCTTGAAAATAACGAAAAAGCAATATTGATCGGGTCATGTTATTGAAATTGATGAAAGCGCTTTTGGGAAATGGGGAATTTATCGAAACCGGAACCGAGACACAGCAACACTTGGAGAAATCATCACGTTGACGTGTTAACAATGATCGATCTGAATATATCCATCATTTACAGTATTGTTCTTGTAAATCAAAACAATCTGTAAATTTACACACAAAACATCGAAACGAAATAGTTTGGAATCAGTCTGGACTTGTGAAGCAGAATTGAAAAAAATGTACAGACGATTATTTAGTTTATGTTAATTTAGTACTCCTTAGAAGTCGATTTATTATTTAATTTTTTTAAATACAACTAGTTAAATTTGTTTAATACATCAACAAATGAATGTGTATTTAGATTTTATTTATTAAATGATCAAACCTTATATTTGTCATCAAGATATGTCTAACGTTCATTCCATGCATTATATCAACTTTAGTTACTTGTAAATTGCTGTATCATCGTTACTTGTTACTGATTTGTATTAGGGTGTAATCAACAAAAGAAGGTACAAATAAGGAATTTATTTTTCGATCAATAAATTTAATTAAGTACCTAATCAAAAAGAAAGGGTATACAAGGATTGTGGACACTGTACAGATGGACACCTTGGAAATGTTACCAGACAGGATGGTGAAGATCACAGATCTAGAAAAGCCATACAATGTCAGTATTACTGACAGGGCTGCCTGGGAAAAAGGAACCTGAATACATGAAAAGGGGGATCACTTGGTATACGAATGGCTCGAAAAAGACAACAGGCACTGGGGCGGGAATATATGGAGTCAGACCCAAGGCGCAGTTTTGCGTAAGCCTGGGTAAACTGGCTACTGTTTTCCAGGCTGAAGTTGTTGCCCTATCAGAGTGTGCAAGAGTGTGTTTGGAGCGTGGTCTGACAGGCCACACCATAAACATAAACTCGGACAGTAGAGCAGCGCTAATGGCACTTGACAGTTTTGACTTTACCTCTAAAGCAGTATGGGACTGTCATCAGGCCATGAAAACCCTGGGAGAGAACAACAAGGTTATCCTTAGTTGGGTTCCGGGGCACAAAGGTATTGCTGGCAATGAGGGAGCTGACAAGTGGGCAAACAAAGGAGCTGAAAGCCCGCTCATTGGTCCAGAGCCGACGTGTGGTATTGCTTACAACACAGCACGAAGAGCCGTTCGCCAGTGGATGGGCATAGAACATCGAAAGAGCTGGGAAAGAACAGAAGGCAACATACAGTCAAAGAGAATGCTGCAGACACCTACTGGTGCTATACCGGCAGATGCCCATGGGCGGAGGAGGAAGACTCTGTGGAAAGTGGTTGGCTTCATCAGCGGCCACTGGGTATTCCGCGGACATCTTCATAAGATGGGAATTCAAGTTGAAAACCTCCTATGTAGAAAATGCGGTGAAGAGGAGGAGACAGCCTTCCACGTGATATTCATGTGCCCAGCCCTGCAAGGTCTGCGTGTGAGATCCCTTGGCCTACCGACCGGACCGGAGATTAAAGGGAAGAACGGGTAACCATAGTCAAAAGGATCTCATGGTTTATTAAGAACCTGGGATTTGACGGAGAATGAGGACCTGTGAATGAGGGTGCACAATAAGCTGTACTAGTTGCGATGCAATCCTATATGGTCTACCCCTAAGCCTGGCCCTCTGTAAAAAAAAAAGAAAGGGTCTAGTATGCTTACTTAAAGCACTGTCCATTTGCTTTGTTTTCTACAACACGTTTATATCAAAAAGTAGAGTATCCTTTAACACAATAAATATCTATACAAATTTAATGTTTACTATATTATAGTACAATATGTAATCCACTGTCTACTCTAAGAGGAATTTTATGAGATATTTTTTGTCTAATAGGAAGATACAAAATATTGATATAGATTCATTAATTCTTTACAAATTCTCGTCATAAACTTATACACGTCTCCCAGCCATCGGTGCTAGAATCCTTCTTCAGTAAATATTTTTTTGCGCAATAGGTGTTCCATATATATTTCCAGCGTGAAATTTATTTAAGTTCGGAAAAAGGTTAAAATCTGAAGGCGCCAAGTCTGGTGAATAACGTGCATGCAGCACAATTTTAAAGTGTAAAGCATTAAGTTTAGCCATCACAATGAGAGCCAGACGTGATCTATGTTTTTTACTTCAGTTGAATTGGTGGTTACAATTATATTCGGCGTTAATCGTTTTGCCATTTTCCAGATAATATACGAATAAGGTTCCAAAGAACCATTGCTATAACATTTAATTACTACAGATTAGCAGTCCATAATAACAAATCGCCCCAAAGATTGTTGGATTTGATTCGTAGAGAGCCAAACATTATTCCGAAATTATTATTATCAATGAAGTTAACGCGATACCCCAAATTTTGGTCTTCCAGTAAGCTCTTAATTTTGGACTCGTGCGACCACGTTTGAAGTCCGCTAGCCATATTTAACTTATGCAAATGAAAAAGTGAATTTCTTGAATTCTGCTTTTAACTGCGCCTTACCGCACACTTCGTTTTTTTTCATTTTTTTTTTTTTTTTAATTGCAAGACTAGACAAATCTATAAAACCACAGAATACTAATAATACATATTTTGTGGCTATACTAAAGGAATATGACGTTTTAATACGCTAAATCATTACTTGTTTAAACCGGAAATATCTCATCCCACATTTGTATTAGAAATTTTATTGAGTGAGCAGGAGATTGTAAATTTGTTGACGCTCGGACCCTTCATATACAAGAAGTGATTTGTCATTTATCTTTCCTTGTATACATTGAATACGTAATTATCCAACAGTATTTTACAACGTATACGATAGACAGATGCAATTTGCTAAGATTGGGAATTTTCAATTATCAAATGTTTATACAGATGGCAGCGGTTTTCAAGAAGTCAGTCAGTTGCAACTTGTCTAAAATAACTGGCGTAGCCTGGCCGCAAGTTAAATATTGGTTTCATTTCAGAGTTCTTCGGTGATTTTAGCTGCCACACACAATTTCACAGTTCTTAACTTTAAGGACAAACTTTTGAATTGCATTTCAAAAGTTTCAATTCTTAAAATGTGAGATTGTCTTTGACGGCGTTTCTCAACCATTTTGGATCTAGATACCTGTAAAAGTTTGGATAAAAGTTCACTCATCGGTTGTTTATATGAAAAATAAATGTAAGTAGATATTACAGAAATAATACTTTACTATTTTTATAATCACACTTATTTCGATTCCTACACATTACATACTAGAAAATGCATATGAATAGAATTATAGAATGTGAAAATCAGAAATAATTAGTAGTTTTTTAAATATAAATTTCTCCACATGGGTGAAAACACCAATGGAATTCAATCAAAATAGAAAAGTTTTAATTTTTTTTATTTAACCACACTTTTGATTCTTTGTGAGTCTTTTTTAAGATATATAACTTATATCTTTATTATAACACCTTAAAAAGTGTAATTAACCGTCTAAACTTTAATCTAAAACTAAGTAGGTAACTAAGAGATATCTATTATTTATAAAAACAATCAATGTCAATTTAATGTTATACGTTATTAAATTGATTAAAGAAACTTCTGGTCGTATAAAAAGGTTATGGGCCCAGTAGTCTAATATTTAAACAAAAGATTCAATATGCCTTTGACCAGAAGAATAATATATTAATACTTCAAATGTAACAACTGTCCAGTCCATCTTCACTTCTATTTCGAATATGGACATGACTTGAAAGGCCGCACTAACTTTATTGAAATTTGTTATAAAGACAAGTTTAATGTTGGAAAGAACCTTGTCGAAGAAATAGTTACTGAAGAAAAACTAAAGACAGATATAATAAAGCCTTGGGTAAAATTGGTTTTACTATAAAACTCTCTTGTTATATTCATGTCTGTAAAGACATTTTATCTGAAGAACCATGACAAAAATGCGTTTCAAGCTAAGGATATGATCAGAAAAACGTCTCTGAAAATATTTTGTGTCTACTATTCATAGGCACGCTGATGGTGATTTTGTTGCATTTGTTATGCTTAATGGTCTAAATTGATACTATAAAGTCCAGTGATTCCCAAACTTATTTGACCTATCGCCCCCTTTCCAGAAAAAAATATTAGCCAGCGCCCCCTGGACTTTTTTTTATTTTAATAGCAATTAATAAGGGATATAAATATTATTGTATAAAGATGAATTAACAAGTAAGAAACCAATTTTGATGAAGTGCACTATTTTAATAAATCATAAAACGTTTCGGGAAAAAATCTTTCCATCATCAGTGGTGTACTAATTTTCTAGAACCTCAAATCAGTATATTGAAATTTACAGACATATTATATTTGTAATAAAATATGTCTGTAAAATTTGATATGCTGACTTGCGGTCGTCGCAATTAGTACATCACTGATGATGAGAAGGTTTTTTCCCGAAACGTTTGATGATTTATTTATTAAAATAATGATTATTAGCAAAATTATTTTTTTACTCGTTAATTTCTCTTCAGTCTTCACATTATATGCAAAACTGTTAAAGTATTTTACATAATTATTGTATGTACGTTTTTCTTAAAATATAGTAAAGAAAGTTGTAAATTAAAAACATTGAAGTTTGAAATTATGAAACTATTTATTAAATTAAAAATAAAGATGATACAAAAAAGTATCTTAATTTTAATGTGAAGGATGAACCTGGTGTGCTGCTACCAATTTAGCAATTTTCGGTTCTATCTTCGTCAGCAGTAATCTTAAATCACCGCGATCGACTATTTGCAATCGGTTTCTTTTTTTTTTTGTTAATAAATTGGTTACCTCACTGAATCCACGTTCCACTACTTAAGTATGATGACGGAAATGCAATCAACAATTTTTGAATGACAACCCAAATTTGTGAATAAGCCGTAGGGATCTCCTTTTGCAGTCAGAATTGTTGGTAGCCACTTTTGAATTTATGTTTCAATTCATCATTTGTAGTTACTTCCATCAATTCTTCTTGTAACTGTGGAGAATCTTCTGTATTTGCACTTAAAAAAGGATCCAAAATCCAATCAGGTATATTTATTTTTAATATATCATCACATCGTTTCTTAAAATCTGAATGGAGTGCATCCAAATGCTCATAATAAGTAATTATGTTTTTATTAAATTCAATTCATCCCCTTGAAGTTAAAGATTGCTTTCTTTAAATTTTTTAAACAAATCGGTCAAGTAAGCGATGTCACTTTTGGATTGAATTAGTTTGGATCGCAAATCCTCATTTTTATCTTTTTAAGAACTTCAGCACCGAGTTAAATAGCTTGTAAAACCTATCTAAACAGGCACCCTTTGACAACCATCGAATTTCTGTATAAAGAAGCAAACGATTGAATTCTTCATCGTTTTCAATACAAAGCTGCTTAAATAATCTATCATTCAATGATCTTCTTCTGATTGTGTTGATAGCTTTAATTACATATTGTAATGAATTATGTATAAATCTTATCTTACATTATTAACATTATATTATTTTATTTATAAATGTGTTATAAGTGTTACCATTTTTCTAATTATTTTCTTTTTCCTTTTATGCTTTCACCGCCCCCCTGGTTTCCTGCAGCGCACTCCAGGGGGCGGTAGCGCTCGCTTTGGGAATCACCAATTTATAGTATAAACCAATGGTAATGACACTAACCAATATTAATACTAAGTTCTCATTAGACAAGGTGAAATGTAAGCTAATAGAAAAAAAAATTGTTGAAAGAGAAAGTTGTTACAAGCGAAGAAGCATTAAATTCTAAAATATCCAGAAAAATTATTAAATGTTATTCATGTCGAGAAAAGGGGCATAAAAAATTAGATTTTATTAAAAACAAAAAAAATAATAATAAGCCTAAATCAACATTATTAATTACAGCACTATTAACATCCAAATTTAAATTCGAGAGGGTAAATTGATTCAGGTGCCTCATCACATATGTAATTGAGAAAAAAAGCCGTAGCCGAATGTAGTTTTATATTAGTGGCAAAAGCAAAGAAATTAATATCTAACGGAAAAGGTGATATTTCTCTTAATGTAATAAGACTAGAACGTACTACCTACCACTAAAGTGACTTTAAATGTAGTTAGTGTATGTACCTAGTCTCATTACAAACCTGTTATCTGTTGAAAATGGTTGGAAAAGGATTTGTGGTACTTAATAAATTTGGGTATAAAATTTATGATTTCAAGTGTGAATGGTCAAATTTAAAGTGAACGGACAAATATAACTTAGTGCTTTACTAAATATTGAATTATATATTGTGAATCATTCTTTACCTTTAGCAAGTGAAGAAAATTATATCCAAGCACTTACAATTACTTCTAAAAAAGAGTTTCAACAAGGCATCTGTAGCATCTAAATCTATTTAGGAAAAAATTTATGACAATACTATTAAAGATTCAAACCAAAAGAATATTGTAGAAGTTTTTACAGCAGTAAATGAAAATATTCAAAATAATGAATTAGAAAGACAAAAACCAAGTAAGTACTTACTTCTAATAGACTAACAATAATGAATGCCCAACAAGTATGAAAACAAACTATAGAAAATAATAGGGTTTATTCTTTCCCAAACGGCAATTTTAGTGATACTGTTGATATAAAAGATGCTTTGTCTAGATCGGATCGCTTTGTCCAAATGGGTACTTGATATACGAGAATAATTATGTTCATTTACTTAAAACCAAACATGGGAATTTGTCGACCGACCAGAAGTAAAAAATATAGTAAAGTGTAAATGGATATTTAAGTTAAAAATTTTACATAATAAAGTATCACAAAAAATAGTGTAAAGTTTCTTGGTTGGTTTTTTAACGTTTACCACGATCGACGGAATGATTAAAACACAAGAACCATAATTCTATATACTAATACGTACACCAATGCTGATATAGTTTTAAAGTGTTTTAAACTTGGTGGGTTTATACTTTTTAACTTCCCGCTAAAAAAAATTAAAATTTTTTTTAAAATCGGGAAGTTATTGGTTTCACCCCGTTTTTCGAAAATCGAGTTTTCATCGGATCTCAACGTTTTCAAGTCTTAGGAACCTCCCCTGACTATTTTTACGAGGGTGTCTGTATGTCTGTATGTACGTGTGGATGTGTGTGTGTGTGTGTGTGTGTGGATGTATGTAAACTTTTTATAACTTTTGAACGGCTTGACCGATCGGAATGAAATAAAAAGCATTCCAAAGAGTTCCATCTAACTTAGATTCCCTGTAAGTTTGAACCGATTCGTGCCGGTAGATTTCGAGAAATTTCAAAATAACCGAAAAAAACAATTGGTAAAAATGATGTTTTTTGGGCATATCTCTTTGGCTATTGAATCGATCAATTTCATAACCTAATCAGCTCTCAAGGTTAAAAAGCCACGTCGAATGCCGTTTTGCAAATTAAAATCGGTTGATTCGTTCGTGAGATATCGTTGTCGAAAAATTTCAAAAAAGTGTTTTTTTTTTAATAACTTAGAGATTTTTTGACCAACCGATTTTGCACTCCCAGTAACGTTTTTAGGTCTCAAAACTGCGTCGAATGCCATCTTGAACATCAAAATCGAATAAGGCGTTAAAAAGTTATGGCTTTTTAAACATTTCAAAAAAAGTCAAAAACGTCAAAATACGTCACGTTACTATAGCTTTGCGGTTAAAACTAGCGGGAAGTTGCAAGGATGGCCTTGAAGGTCAACCTCTTTTCGAATTTTTTTTAACAAGTATCACTTATTTGTGTAGAAGAGAGTTAAATTTTTTAATTGAAATTGCCAAAAATATACAAATTTTAAGTCATATTTATTCAACGACTAGGTAGAACTTAAGTGGCGCTCCTGATAAATGAGATCAAATTTAATTTTATATTATTACTCCTTATTCCCAATAGTCACTTTGTAAAAATTTTAACTTAAATTTAATAAATGAATGCAGAAATTTAGTTAAAAAATAAATTACATAAAACACCCCAATATGGTTAGCAAACATTCGGACTATTAGAGATATTAGCTAAATCGTCATATTTTAAAATCAATGTTTTGCCACTGCTTACATTTTTAATGAGGACTTGTATAAATTAGGTGGCTCGACGAATTTCTAATTTATACATAATTTTAATTCAATTAATTCTTATTAGTTACTTTGTGGATATTCTGTGCCAACAATTCTGGGAAAATATTTGACAAGTTAATTAAAATTGTGAGCAGTCCACAGAATCGTTTTCCCCGAAAATTTATTTTTTTAATTTATAAAACGCGTAGTTAATTTGGCGCTACTCGAGATTCCTTAGACTTGAGACTTAAAAAGGTATAAGCTATTCGTGTTTGGCATACGTAACACCAAATCGATCACCCCTATAAATAATTCATAGAATTACACCAATTCCAGTCATGATATCTGGGTACGGTGGATTTCTATAACCGCTAGCAATAAAATTGTTATTTCATATCACGAAACTGTCAAATTACAGTTTAGGAAGGGAAGTTTTTTTGCATCAGCATATGTGAATCGAAAAGTGATTTTTGTAAAAGTTTTAGTAGATAAAACGGAAATAGAAACTAATATATGTATTAGTTTCTCTAAACAAGTGAATCATAGATTTATTTATTAAATCGATGCTAATTTTGAATCCATGTTTAATTTTTAAAACTGAAGGTATAGTTTATTGAATCTGTCGAGCATGCAAAATCCTTATAACTTACATTTGCCGTTAGAGAGGGCGAAATCATTATTCTAGTTTTTTATGATTTATGAGAGCTGGAATATTAAAACGAATTCATATCACCACACTCAAAAATCCCAAACTATGACATTATATAAACATAACAAAATAAGATCTATTCCATTATACTGTAGATAAATTTTGAACTTATAGGCGTCATTATAGTATAGGATCCCGATAGAGAACGACCTTCACCGAGCTGGTTAATGGACCAAATATATTTTTTATGTAATTTATTATATCAAAAAATATATTGCATATGGGTTGCCTATCGAATTTCAGTCCAGGATATTTTTAATTAATTTTTAAAATTTTTTTGTGCGACTGAGAGGCCTCTACCAACCGTCCCATGCGATAGAAGAGGACACAACATAACAGCGTTTGTATCCCGGCCTTTTAAAGAGAGAGAGAGCGCATACTCTCTGCTCTTGAAGACAAAAAGAATAGCGATAGACGCGTACATTCTGAGCATTATCTTGGAGTAGTTTCATATTAAAATAAAGGATTAGTTTTTAATTTTTTTTTCAATCAATTAAATATATATGTGTATATATTTTGTTACATTAAAGTATATATAAATCTTTAGTTAATAAGAAGGTTATAGCAATACATATATAATTCCAATCTTGCAAATTTTTTTTTTCCTATTTAAAAATATTAACTGAAAAAAATTAAAGCAATTTGCTGTATATAATTAATGTATCTATAAATATATACTGACAAATTAAAATCAATTGAAATTATTGAAAACAATTCAAATCTCAGCTGTTATGTTGTGTCCTCTTCTATCGTATGGGACGGTTGGTAGGGACCTCTCAGTCGCACAGAAAATTTTTAAAAATTAATTAAAAATATCCTGGACTGAAATTTGATAGGCAACCCATATGCAATAAATTTTTCAATACATTAAATTACTTAAAAAATACGTTTGTTCCATTAACCAGCTCGGTGAAGGTCGTTCTCTATCGGGATCTTAGACTATTGAGATAATTAAAATAAGAATATTTCAGTATATTTTTTAACATCGTTATACATATTTCAAGTATATAAAATCTGATTCTTGATATAAAATGATACATATATTTTTCAAATATCTGAGTTAATATCTATTTAGTTTCCATCGGAAAAATTCTCCAATATAAATTACTCCGCTAAAATTTAAACCAGTATAAGGTTTTCTATATATTTCTATATTGTCTAAACAATACTAAAAGTTTACAGAAAGTAAATAATAGGTTAAACCTAAACAGTTACTTAGTTCTACCGTATTTAGAATAAATACGTTGGCCAGGTGAATGATTGCACTTATTACTTGGAAATTTGTTTGTTAACCGGTGTAATTTATACACTCGGTTGTTATCATGGTGTAAGTATATTACACCATGGTTGTTATTGTATAAAAGTAGACATTACCAAATACTGCAACGGTTGTGCTACAGGTAATAATACTGTAACCTCTTTTTTCTCTAGATGTTAAAAGGCTCGTTTATCGAGGTTAACAAATGCGAACGGCACTCAGGGGGTAGGAGGAGAGCGAGCGTGGATTCGAACGAGCTCGATGAAATCTTACTAGAAAGATTTAAGGGGATCTATTTACTAGAAAAAGAAAAGATATAAGAATTTAAAAGGGACTAAAGAGAAAATGAGAGAAATGATGGAAAAAGGGGAAGGTAAATGGGCGCCACTTATTTTTTTATCATAAGGATGGGGAAATATAAGAAACCCAGATGGAAAAAATATTAAATCTAGAAGTTGGATAAAATAATGTATTAGATGTTATAAAGTTAAAATAAGAAAGATATAAGGGACGTAAGATAAGATGCAGTAATATTGAGTAAACCGGTAGATGTTCTGGTTAAAATTTTAAATTAAACACTTTTATTAGAAAAACTAGAAAGAGAAAGTTATACTTACTTTTTGTTCTTACTTATCACAACAGCTCTATATATTTTGATCAAGTCAAAAGCTAAAATTTATGAGTGAAATACGTCTTATTCTTGTTGTTAATGAGATTAGATCAGAATAACTTACACCAGGTCAGAAAATAAAACATATAAATAAACAATAAACAATATTTATTACTGTGTGTAGTAATAAGTCAAACAGATGAACGAAACAAATAGACATATAAAATATCAACAAATTAAATAAGGTAAAATACAGTAAAACACATTAGTGTTTAATCACATATAGAAACAATATTACACATTCAATAACAGCTAAGTATTTTTATATTGTTATTTCCGTGTACCCATTTAAGCAGAATGTGATGTTAAAAAGAAATTGAAAAGTATCAAACGTTAATAAAAAATTGTAAATCACTTTTAGCTTAAAAGATGTTTTACTCGAGTAAAAAATTGGGGGTACCATATAATAATTTATAATAAAACAATTAAATTTAGATAAACATTAAGAAACCAAAAATTTACTATAAATGTGTTACAAAAATATTTACTCAGGCTCTGCGCAACGCTTTCACTGATAACTGAAACATGCATGTATGCGACGAACTGTTTCGAAATTTGCACATTTTAGGAGTCTGTCGATAAGGTACCGGGTTTTTTATAAAAACCGGTTTCACTGTGGATTCGATGAGCACTTCTTACGTTAATTACCCACACTTAGATATTATTCAGGTGGGTCACAATTAAGTTTTTGTGCCAAAGAAAAAAATGGTATCCCAACCTTTCTGGTAGTTAAGAGATAGTAATTATATTAAAAGACTTACAGTTTGTTTCCTAGATAGGAGATCTAAATGGGGCCACACCCAATTTATACGGTACAGTAGAATCTGGTGATTCTTCGGTAATACAAGACAGATTTTTCATCAGAGAGGTTCTACACTCACCCACTGACTTTAACTTTATTAGAAACACTAAATCGCAAGTAATTCTTTGCAAATCTAAAGGAAATATGCCGGTACTTGAGTCTAAGGGTTGTACATAACGACTTATCAGCACAGCAACCCAACCTAGACTGAATTCTAAAATCGCGGTAAAAATTAAGCCGCGTCGTTTCTAACCACCCCTCTTGCGCCACATGATCTTATTCAACCGATTTGATTGGTCGGTCTAAAAAAATCGATAGTTTTGACGGTTAAACCGTTAAAGCCGAGAATTTTCTGGAAGGTAATATGATCAGGGTCGGCTTGGGTAAGAAAAAATAATAAAAAATAAAAAAAATAAAAATCTGCTGCCTAGAGTTTTTTGGACATGCTACACAGCCCCTTCCGAAGAGAAAAAACTGGGTAGAAAACAGTTTTTAAAGAAAGGTAAGCTATGGTTGGAACAACAGTAGTGTGTTTAAAAAACTGAAGCTGATAAAGGTAGTGAACATCAAGATGTAGAAAAGCGATCTTAACGAGAACGACAACTATCTAGGTAGAATTGGGGTATTAGTGTCAGTTA
This sequence comes from Altica lythri, assembly GCA_964028335.1. NCBI lineage: Eukaryota > Metazoa > Arthropoda > Insecta > Coleoptera > Chrysomelidae > Altica > Altica lythri. The sequence continues at coordinate 31,589,490 of OZ034804.1, read as the reverse complement.
TTGAATGTGATATAATATTCACACTATTCTTTAGTGCATTAATATACAAGTGAAACTACACGAGAGTTTGAAGAACCACAAGGTAGGTAAAATGTATCAGATCTGTAGATCTTTGATACTAAGTGACCAGATTTTTATAAACGGTACCGGCCAACCGGAAGATCACAAAGTGATCGGGAACAGGTCTACTCCGAAGTTTCTGCACGGAAACAAAAAAGTGTACAGCTCGGCCTAGACGGGCAGCACTAAGTGGTATCTTTAATGCAAATCGACAAAAAAAGTATTTATATTGCCCTTGACATAAGATGTCAGGACACACGCTACATTCACACACACAAGGAAGAAGGTAAAGAATGCTATGTTCCCATAAGTAAAATTTCCCATAGGAGGCACAACGCGTATTTCCCTTTTTAGGAACTCCTATAAAGAAAAAAGCTGAATTTAAACCAAACTGTTAATAATAATTTTGAAAAGGAAGAAAGAAACACGGACGATAGTTATAATTAGGAATGTAATAAGCCTACCGGCCTCATTAGATCCGACAGTCAAGGTAAATACGTGATACGTTAACATCTGAAAAGATGTTTGGAAAAGTTCCGTCCTGCTTGGTTGATATTAAGGATATCACCAAATATGCAGTAAGGAAGAGAAGAAAACAGTAATTCTTAAAATATAGTTCTCATTGAGAACATAAAATAAAAAAAATCTTAAGGTAATAGATCACACTAAGACATTAACAGGAATCTAATAAATCTTAAAACCAAATTATCCTAACAGTCTTCAATCCTAGTTAGAAAAAAAATAGAGTAAGTAATAGAGGAAAAGAAAGAGAAGAGAAAGAAATTTTATCTGTCTTCCTTACAATCTCAACAGACCCACTACCGGACAGAATTCCCTACGGCTTTCCTAGGCTTATCTCTCGTGACAAATTGCAAGGTCAAAATAAAATTCCAGAAGAAGTAGTTAAGATTGAATTTTGTTAGTCAAAAAAAGTAAGGTGATTCCAATAGTTGTCATGTTACGGATCAAAGTTCTTTAAACCAACGATATGTAAAGGTATAAAATTGCATGAAAGAACGACAAAAAAATTTTAAAAAAATTCAAAAAAAAATTTCAAAAAAATTTTCATGTGTCTTCCACTAATGTACGATAACCGTCTTATATCCATGTCAAAGATAACAAGTAGTTTATGGATGATGAACGAGAGATAAGGTAATAAAAAAATGTTTTCTAAACATAAAACAGTAATAGATATTACTGAACGATACGATAATTAATTTACAAGTGCAGACGCACTTATACGGTAGGTTAACGGTAGATAAAGGAAAAACTATTTTTTCCTTCAAGAAAAAAATACAAGTGTTAAAACACTCATAAGGTAGGTAAACGGTAGTTACGAGAAACATATTTTCTCCTTCGGTACGATAACAACAAGTGTTAATACACTTATTAGGTAAATGGACGGTAAATGAAGGAAAGTAAATTCTACTTTCGAGACGATAGAGATAAGTGTTAAGGTACTTATTAGGTAGGTAAACGGTAGGTAAGAGAAAAGTATTTTCCCTTTCGAGATGAAATGTTCAAGTGGTAATACACTTAAACGATAGATAAGCGGTAGTTATAAATCTGAATACACTTAAACGGCAAATATAAAAGTAAGGCATAGAGAAAAATATTTAGTGTTGAGTCATAGTGAGAGGTTGAGAAAAGGAGAAGTCAAAGAAAAAAAATGGAAAAGGAATGCTTATACGGATAATTCTGAGAAAACAGAGAAACATTAGTTCCTATTCGGAGAGTTCATCTTCAGAAGAATCATCGGAATCAGAGACATAAGGCTTAAGGTCTTTTATATGCCAGTTTCCTGCTTTTGATCCATCGGGATTTTGTAATGTATATACTAGTGGAGATAGTTTACGGACAACTGTACATAAGAGATATTTAGGAGCTAATTTGGACATAAACTTATCGGCAGCTTTGGAGAGGACTTTATTTCTTCTCCACACTTTATCACCAACGTTGAATTGAATATTTCGACGACGAAGGTTATAGGTTTTGGAATTTCTTTGATAGGCCTGATGAAGATTGTGTTGTATTTCAAAAAAAATATCCTTTAACCCTTGTATATCTGAAACGTATTTATCGTATTGTTCAGGAGTATTAAGGGACATAGGACGATCAGCGCCATTAGCGGAATAGTAATTTCCAGATATCGGTACATGTCTCGCGAAATTTAAAAATGATGGAGAATATTTGGTGACTTCGTGTCTAGCGGTGTTGATAGCCTGTCGGATTTTAGAAAGTTCATTATCCCAGTTAGAATGTTCATCGATATAACACCTAATAGCGGTTCCAATGGTTTTATTCGTTCTTTCTACAAAATTACACTGTGGTGAATAGACGGCATTGAACCATATTTTTTGGACTTTGTATTGATCACAGAGATGTTTCATCATGGGAATGTTAAGGTTTCTAGCGTTATCGCAGATAAGGAATTGAGGAACACCAAACATGAGAAATACTTCATTTTCTATGAAATTAACGATATTTTTGGTGGTGGCTTTTCGTAAGGGTTGTAATAAAGTAAATTTAGAAAACCAATCGGTAACAACTAAGAGCCAGGTATATCCTTTTTTGGAGCGAGGGAGAGGACCAATAAGATCAAGTGCGATAATTTGCCATGGGAATTCGGCAGATTTCTCTTTTCCCATTAAACCTATTTTAGTGGAGGTAGGCATTTTTTGGGCTCCACAAACTTTACAAGATCTAACAAAACGAAGGACATCGTTTCTCATTTTAGGCCAATAATATCGTTCTTGGATTCGGTTCAGTGTTTTGAAAAATCCGAAATGGGCACAGGTAGGGGGATCATGACAAGATGACATAATGTCATGTCTCTGGGGTTTTGGTACGAAAACTTTCCACTCTATTAGTGGCGAAAGGCAATTTGGAAGGGATTAATTTATAAACTAAGTCATTATCTACTTTCCATTGAGGATAAAGCTCAGGGTGTTGGAGAATTTTAGTACGGAACTCATCGAACCATACGTCTATTCGATTAGTGTCTAACTCAAGATACGAGATTTGGGGTTGTTCAGGGAAGGCACGACTCAAGGCATCAGGAACGAGATGGGAAGATCCCTTACGGTGGATAAGGTCGAAATTATGTTGACGAAGGCGCATAGCCCATCAAGCAAGTTTTCCAGAGGGATTGTTGATATTTTTCAACCAAAGTAAGGAGTGGTGGTCGGTAATTACTTGGAATTTGGTACCTTCTATATAGGGGCGGAATTTTTCAATGCTGAAGATGACAGCTAGACATTCTCGTTCTGTGACAGAGTAGTTACGCTCTGCTCGGGATAAGGTTCTGCTAGCATAAGCTATTACGACATCTGAACCATCAAATGACTGTGTGAGGACACCGCCAAGGCCAGTATCACTAGCATCACATTGGATTATGAACGGTTTAGAGAAATCTGGCTGTGTTAACACAGGGGCAGAAATAAGGGCTTCTTTTATTTGGGTGAAGGAGAACTCCGCTTGGCTAGTCCATTCGATAGATTGTTTTTTCTTTTTACCTTTCAATAGATCATTAATAGGAGAGACAAGGGAAGAAAAGTCTTTGATGAAACGACGGTACCAGGAACACATGCCGATAAATCTTTTGACCTCTGTGAAAGTTGTCGGACGGGGATAATTGATCATGGCCGAAATTTTATCAGGATCTGTTTTTAGAATGTTGTTCCCTACGATATAACCTAGAAATTTTAGTTCTGGCTTGAAAAATTCACATTTTTTGACATTTATCGTTAGGTTGGCATCTTTTAGCTTATCTCTGACTTCAGATAAGAGACGAATATGTTCTTCAAATGAATTTGTACAGATAATAATGTCATCAAGATAACAAAAGATATTTGGTTCGTAAGCCGGACCGAAAATAGCGTCAACCAAACGTTGCTGGGTTTGAGCAGAATTGCACAATCCAAAAGGCATTACAGTGAATTGAAAAGAGCCTCTGCCGATAACACTGAAAGCGGTTTTATCTTTCGAAGAGGGATCTAAAGGGACTTGCCAGAAAGCTTTTCGTAAGTCTATTGAACTTATAAATTTGGTACCTTTGAGAAGGGAGAGAATTCGATCTATATTTGGCAAAGGGTAGGTATCGTGTTTAGTTACATCGTTGAGGGTTCGACCATCGAAACAGAAACGATATTCGTCATTAGCTTTTTTGACGAGAAGTACTGGAGAACACCAAGGACTATTTGAGGGTTCTATGACACCTAGACGAAGCATTTCGTCCAATTCGTCATTAAGAATCTTCGACATATAGGGAGACATTGGGAATGGTCGTTTTTTGAAGGGTTTTGCATCCCCGGTATCGATATGCATTTGTATTTTATCGGTACGACCTAGCCGGTTAGTATTACTGATAGCAGAAAAGGAATCTATAGTATTTTTAGCTAGTGTCTGTTGAACAGGAGTTAGAACTTCGAGAGTATTAAGGGATGTGATGTTTAGTTCTGGTTCCATTTCAGAGAGAAACTGGGGTTTAGAAGTGCTGTTGGAAGACCAGGTATTTTTGGAGAAATCAATAATAAGTGAGAAGGTTTTTACAAAGTTATTTCCAAGAATGAGGGTGCAAGGTAGTGAAGGGACGACTAGTGCTTTAATGACATGTAAAATATTGTTAGCTACAATAGGTAGATCTACAGTACCAGAGACAACTTGGTTAGTGCCATCTGCTAGGGAAACATTTCGATGTTCAGAAGAATTTATTTGTACATTATTGACTTTAAGGAAATTGAGGGCTTTATTACCAATTACGGTAATTGAACAACCGGTGTCCAACAGGACGACGAAATTTGTCGAGAAAATTTGTATGGATAGGTAGGGTCTTGTATCGGTAGACTTGTTCAGTAAAACTGGGGCAGTTATTTGTAAAGGGTTTTGAAAGAAATTTTTAACAACTTTTAGCCATTTCTCCCATTGATCTTGTTTTTTGATATCGGTTTTACTAGGGCGGTAAAGAGAGAGTGCACCGATACGACATTCTCCCCTAGTTAGTTTTTTGAACATCGGGGGCAGGTAGAAACAGTGACATTTGGGGAACCACAACGATAACAAAAATAGGAATTTTGTTGATTTTGACAGCTAGAATAAATGTGTCCTTTCTTATGACAATTCCAGCAGGTAACATCCCTACTGTTAGAAATATTAGTTGGATTAGAAGTACTCGCCACGTTGTTGGAGGTAGAAGGTAAGTTAGATGTTCTCGGTTTATTAGTTCGTTGTTTGGGGCGCTGATTAGTAGAGTCAATAGCAGATACTTTGGTTTGGAAAGAAGGTTTTTGAAAAGAGAGTGATTTGGCATCCTCCAATTTTTTAACTAATTGAATTAGATCAGAGACGGTATTTACATTGGAAAGGGTTACGTGAGGAATGTATTCTGGAAGTAAATTTCGGGTGATGTATTTTAGTTTGCTGACTTCAGCTGGTTCACGAGAGAGACGTTTGAAGAGAGAAGTGAGTTGAGCAACAAAAATAATAATAGACTCGTTCTTTTTCTGTTTATAGCCTTTAATTTCCTCCCAGAGTTGTTCATCATTTTCTGGGGGTAGAAAGGTTGATTTAAGAACATTCGTAAGTTCATCCCAAGAGTTGAGAGAGGTTTTGATGCTGCGGAACCATATTAAAGCATCCCCGGTGAAAAGTTCAACCGCTGATTGAAAAAGAGTTTCAGGTAGGATGTTGCGGGATTCAGCTAGTTCTTTAATTTTTTCTAGAAATTCAAAAACGCTTTTAGGATCACCGTTAAATTTAATATTCCATTTCGATAAAGGAAAACGATCTAAATATCTAATTTCGGGGGTAGAGACGTTAATTATAGGTACTGTGCCTTCTGTATTCGGAACTGAACTAGAAGAAGGTGAATTATTGAAGGGAATGGTTTTATCTATCATTTCTTGTTCGAGAAGAAGACAAGTGGTTTTAGATTCATCGCGGAAATTTGTATCATCCTCGGAAGGATTTTCAGGTAGAGGTAAACGTTGTATTCTGCCTAACAAGTGAGCGATCCTAGATTTTACTCTACGAAAACATGAATCTGAAGAAGAACCTTCAAATTCTTCTATTAAATTGGAAACGCTGTCGATAGAATTTTTAATTGCTACTTTTTCGTCTTCTAAGTTAATGTTTTCTAAAGTGAACGTACCGTTTGTTTCTTTGGTTAACAATCTTTTGAGGACTTTCCTTTTATCCTCTATCTTTCTGTTGGTGGCTGTTCCTCTGATCTTTAACTCGTAGTTAATTTCGTCTGCTGTTAGAAAAGTTACCTCAAAATTGGCCATTGTGATAAGAAAAAGTAACGGAAATTGTCGATATTAAAAGTGTGTAATTTTATTGTCGGAAAAATAGGGATTTTATCATCGGGCCCCACGTTGTGGGCGTCAAATTAATGTGTAACCTCTTTTTTCTCTAGATGTTAAAAGGCTCGTTTATCGAGGTTAACAAATGCGAACGGCACTCAGGGGGTAGGAGGAGAGCGAGCGTGGATTCGAACGAGCTCGATGAAATCTTACTAGAAAGATTTAAGGGGATCTATTTACTAGAAAAAGAAAAGATATAAGAATTTAAAAGGGACTAAAGAGAAAATGAGAGAAATGATGGAAAAAGGGGAAGGTAAATGGGCGCCACTTATTTTTTTATCATAAGGATGGGGAAATATAAGAAACCCAGATGGAAAAAATATTAAATCTAGAAGTTGGATAAAATAATGTATTAGATGTTATAGATAAAGTTAAAATAAGAAAGATATAAGGGACGTAAGATAAGATGCAGTAATATTGAGTAAACCGGTAGATGTTCTGGTTAAAATTTTAAATTAAACACTTTTATTAGAAAAACTAGAAAGAGAAAGTTATACTTACTTTTTGTTCTTACTTATCACAACAGCTCTATATATTTTGATCAAGTCAAAAGCTAAAATTTATGAGTGAAATACGTCTTATTCTTGTTGTTAATGAGATTAGATCAGAATAACTTACACCAGGTCAGAAAATAAAACATATAAATAAACAATAAACAATATTTATTACTGTGTGTAGTAATAAGTCAAACAGATGAACGAAACAAATAGACATATAAAATATCAACAAATTAAATAAGGTAAAATACAGTAAAACACATTAGTGTTTAATCACATATAGAAACAATATTACACATTCAATAACAGCTAAGTATTTTTATATTGTTATTTCCGTGTACCCATTTAAGCAGAATGTGATGTTAAAAAGAAATTGAAAAGTATCAAACGTTAATAAAAAATTGTAAATCACTTTTAGCTTAAAAGATGTTTTACTCGAGTAAAAAATTGGAGGTACCATATAATAATTTATAATAAAACAATTAAATTTAGATAAACATTAAGAAACCAAAAATTTACTATAAATGTGTTACAAAAATATTTACTCAGGCTCTGCGCAACGCTTTCACTGATAACTGAAACATGCATGTATGCGACGAACTGTTTCGAAATTTGCACATTTTAGGAGTCTGTCGATAAGGTACCGGGTTTTTTATAAAAACCGGTTTCACTGTGGATTCGATGAGCACTTCTTACGTTAATTACCCACACTTAGATATTATTCAGGTGGGTCACAATTAAGTTTTTGTGCCAAAGAAAAAAATGGTATCCCAACCTTTCTGGTAGTTAAGAGATAGTAATTATATTTAAAGACTTACAGTTTGTTTCCTAGATAGGAGATCTAAATGGGGCCACACCCAATTTATACGGTACAGTAGAATCTGGTGATTCTTCGGTAATACAAGACAGATTTTTCATCAGAGAGGTTCTACACTCACTCACTGACTTTAACTTTATTAGAAACACTAAATCGCAAGTAATTCTTTGCAAATCTAAAGGAAATATGCCGGTACTTGAGTCTAAGGGTTGTACATAACGACTTATCAGCACAGCAACCCAACCTAGACTGAATTCTAAAATCGCGGTAAAAATTAAGCCGCGTCGCTTCAAACCACCCCTCTTGCGCCACATGATCTTATTCAACCGATTTGATTGGTCAGTCTAAAAAAATCGATAGTTTTGACGGTTAAACCGTTAAAGCCGAGAATTTTCTGGAAGGTAATATGATCAGGGTCGGCTTGGGTAAGAAAAAATAATAAAAAATAAAAAAAATAAAAATCTGCTGCCTAGAGTTTTTTGGACATGCTACAATACTGTGGAGCTAAGACCACTCTGTCAAAAATAACGTAGCATTAGAAGAATTAAGAATAGAACAGATAAACAGATCGAGGCGGTGGAAGTTTTGTCAATCAACGTAACAAGGGATTATTAAAACAATTTGTTTAACCCACAAAATGCTTACAAAATGTTTAGAAATATTTTCCGAGGATACATCCGTACTTAGACATAATTATATCAGTGGTTTTATGGCAAAGACTGGCCATGAATAGTAGGTATATGAATATGTTCACTCATACATAGCTGCACATATAAAGGTAATCCTTAACAAAAGGTGACATCCATTTTTTTAATACTTGGACATTTGTCAACAACGTCTGTTATATATAAAGCTACGCTACTTACAATAATAATGTTTGTTATTGTATCAAAAATGTCGATTTTTTTGCCAAAAAAGCATTTGCAGGAAGCTTTACTTTTTGTAAAGAAAAACTGAGCTAAAGCTCATAAAATTCTTATAGTAGTCTTCGGGCATCGGCAGTTCGCGTGCGGGAAAGTATAACTTTCCGCACTTGTTAGGATAATAACTATTTCACACGCTTAGACCATTGAATTGATTTACTTCCTAGAATGTTAAAAATCATGTAATAAACACATTTCCAGCCCCTGTCAATAAAACTTACCTACGGTTCGTATTTATAGGTCAATGATTAGAGCAACTAAAAGCAGAACTTGAGGAAAAAAATACTTAATGCTTTAAGATTTTAAGTGCGTGTATATACCAGTTTTCTGTCATTATTCTTAATTGTATTTCTTCTTTGACGTTTATAGTTACGGATAGGTTCTATAGTTACGGAGTTACTATCACTGTCAGTTCAATGAAAAATGCTTATATTTTTATTTCTCTGCTTCTGATTCTTATTATATCCTTTTATGCTACGTATTGTATTTGTTGCAACTCATCCAAAATATTCTTCAAATTCAAATCCAGCTCTATATCCGATTTTTTTTATACTTTCCTTTTACTACTTATCTTTGATTATACCTGATTTCATGTTGCAATAAAATCTCTTTAGTTTATTAGTATTTACGGTAATTGAAAATTCTAATTTTCTTTCAACACTTCTTACATATACTTTATCCAAGTTGTATTCTATATAAGCCGATTAATACGACCGGTATTAGAGAGAATGAATACGATCTGTTTAGATCGTCTGTTTGTCGTGTATTAGCGATTATCGCGGTTTAATGATTACGAAAGTGCCCATTACGGTTCGCTATTATCGGCAAATCCGGTTAATGATTATGGAAACCGTAAAAAGTTGGGTTTACAGTTTAATTAAAGTAATGCATACTTCGAAGGGATGATAAGAGAAATTGGGCGGAAAACGAGCATTTTATTGCAACCGTAGGCGAGGTAAATTCGATAAAAATATTTTATATCAAAAGCCAGTCTTCTATATCGAGAAATATAATTTTAAAAAGAAGACATGTTGACACATCCATATTTTAGAAAACAGATTTTGTAAATCATGGAATATTTAGTAAATATTTCCCGTGTCGATTTTCTATTGGTGTCACACACACCCTGTAGACGTTCAATACCTAAACTCCATGGTTTACAAAATCGGTTTAACGATTTAATTAACGAATAAACCAGTAGGTACTAGATAGGTACATATTTTAGGATTTGTTAGACAGTTTTTGAAAGCATATCTTTCTTATGGCAAAGTTCGCAGCTGAATTACTGAGACGTATAAACTCCGAAAACGTGATGTTACGAACGTCACGAATTCAAGTGATCAAAAGTAACAACAACTGATCATAGGTAATTTCAAGTGATCACAACAAATTTTAACTGATCACAAGTGATTGCAAGTGTTTGTAAGGGATGACAAGTGATTGTAAAATATTATAACTGATTTCAAGTGATCACCAATGATTGCAAGTTTTTCACACGTATATTTGGTCGAATAATACTTTTTAAAGTATAAAGATAGGTATTCTCTCCTCCTAAGAAGTTGAAAGATGTAAGTACTTGGGCCATGTGCAGAGAATGGTTCCATCTAGAATTCTCAGAAAAAAGGGAGTGGAAAAGAATATTACACCAAGCAATTGGCCTACTAGACTCGTAGTACTTACAAATTATTATTATTATTATTAAAATTATTATGCTCTCCTCTATTATTCCTGGAGTGAGACATCTTGTTATTATTTATACTCCACAATAATTTTATAATTTTCCAAGAATACGCAAAAGTTTTAAGGTATCAAAATTTTTTCAAAAATTTTTACAGTAAGATATATTTTATATAAATGGTATGGAAGAATAATATTCCATTTCAAAATTCAACGCTCGCACTAGAAAATCAACAAGTGTTGTAAAGTAACAACTGAGTAATAACTTACAAGATATGACCTTATCCTGGCAAGAACATAGCAATAATAATAAATGCGGTACTCGTAAGACAAATTCTTTACAGTAGTATTTTGCCTATATATATATATATATATATATATATATATATATATATATATATATATATATATATATATATATATATATATATATATATATATATATATATATATATAAATATATAACCAAATACCAAAAACTTATAAAATAGTCTAATCTTCGTAATTCAATTAATTGAGAAATTTAGAAATTAGATAAACAAGAAAATGATGTTAAAGAAAAGTTTAAACGTAATAAAATTTTACCGGACCCAGATCGAACCGAGAACGGACTGAGATCGGCTTAATAGTGTAGATCTACCCTTAACGTAACTTTTTTGTCCAGTTTCTAAATTTTAAAAAAATGTCAATTAATTGGCGGTATAAAAGTTGAAATAATTTGCATATGACATTATACCAGAATACGATAGTCACGAACAAAGGATTTTTACCAAATATTCATTTAAGTTATGAAATAGTAGTTTACGTAACAAGTCCTGAAAGTGGTATTTTACTGGACGAGTAGGCAAATTGCAGGGCGAGCCATAGGCCAGCCCTGCAAGCCTGCGAGTCCAGTAAAAGCACTTTTGGGACGTATTACGTACAATATTTTTTTTTAAACGGGCATTGTTGTACCATAAACTTCATATTATTCAGTTTCCATTTTTGTAACAAGAACTCTTTATTAACTAATTTTAACATTTTTTTTTAACAAACCTTGCTTGGATGACCGCCTTAACAATATCATCTGATATAATTTCATCTTCCATTAATTCACAATCAAATGCATCATTTTAATTATCCAATTTATAATAAATTTCACGTTTTCAACTAAACGTCAAAATATGTCAAGTTATTTTATAGTTTTAAATATATACAAAACTCGGTTACCATAGAATTGACCGCTATCTTAGACTAACTATTTTATTGTAAATGAGCCCGGTAAAAGCTTTTACCGGACTCATTTTTATTTTTTGGCGTTGTCCGACAAAATTAAAATTAATAATTTAAGTTCAGGACCCGAAAATAAGAATTAGTTTTCTTTGAAGTAACAATTTGTTAAATAATTATGCCCCTCCAAATTTGGGTGTTAAATAAGGCTTTTGAATTTATTTTAAACAAAAAGAGCTAAGAATGTAATTAACTAGTAGAAAAAAAATTAGCAACATAAAAAATGAAACAGTTTCTGGACATTAATTTGCACTAAACCTTTTTCTTAATAATTTTGGGTCCTAAACCTAAACTTTTAATTTGACCGCATTACTCTGTATCATATGATGTAAATAAAACAATGGACAGCGATGAAAATATATAGTACCTATAAAGGTAAGAAAATCGGAACATTTCCAATCTGCTTCCCAAAACACTTGCGAGAGTTACAAAATAACTTTAAATAACTAAATTATTCATTGATAGGTACCAATATTTTAAAGCAAATATCTATTGGCGTCAGCGGAGTGTGAGAAATCGAACTTCCCACGGATCTGTAATAATAAGAAAATGAAAATACGTAACTATAAGAACAATGACTACAAAAAATATTGTACTTACTAGCTTTTACCCGCGGCTTTGCTAGCGTGGAATTGGGACATTCACAAATGATTTAATGACTGTCTATTTTACATATAAAAATTTAATTTTAATCATTCTGTAGGTATATCCTTAGTAAAATAAGTCTGGCCTAACTACTTTTATTATTTTTTTTTATTAAAAGTTTCATGTTTGTCAATCAATCACGCTTCAACCACTGAATAGATTTCGATAATAATAAATCATACTACACCGATTATGACTATCTTATAATATTGATCTGTGACAGTTCTACATTGGACCTATTATCTGAAATATATAGTAATTTGTGTGTCATTTGTATATGTACTTGCGATAAAAAACAACGATAGCGCGTTTTAATAACCTCTTGCGTCATCTAGTTTCGAATATCAAAACTAAATTATAACACGTATGTATGCGTGTTGTGTATTATTTTAGTGGTATTTTTAAATGTATTAATGAGATACTTTCATACAAAATCTGACGCCCTCAATTGTCCGGTTAAAGGGGTGGGGAAGAAATTTTTATACACCAGATGTTTAGTTGAAAGAAAACAAATACATCTGTAAAAACCGCATTCAAATCGAATTAGTAGTTTTCATGTGATGCACGCACAAACACCCAGACAGACAGACAAAAAATCTAACCACATTTTTGACTTTTATATCGATGTACCTACGACGTCGTTCGCGTGGCGTGTTGATTGTTGTATAAAACGTAACCTATTTCACTCTTTATGCTTTTAACTATCCCGATACAAAAATCATTCCAAAATTTTTATACACCAGATTCTAATCGAATTAGTAGTTTTCATGTGATGCGCCCACAAACATCCAGACAGACAGACAGACAAAAAAATTCTAAGCACATTTTTGTGTTCTAAATCGATGTACCCGCAACGTCGTTCACGTGGCGTGTTGATTGTTGTATAAAAAGTATCCGATCACCGTTCAACCCTTATTAAGGGGGTTGATTTCTAAAAAACAATATAAGTACACCTCCGCAACCTCTTAAGAACACACATTTTAATTCAGTCCCTTATTTCAATAGGACTTTCATACTAATTTCCAACCCCCGTTTGACCCCCTTAGGGGTAGAGGTTCGTAAAATCCTTTCTTATCGTACGTCTAGACCCTAAAAGGAACCTACCTGCCAAATTTCAAGTTTGTAGGCCTTATAGTTTCTGCGATATGGTGATGAGTGACCTTTCGCTTTTATAATTAGTAGGAATCAATACGTCAAAATGTCCTTCGTTAAAATGTCCGTTAAAACGCATTCTTTTTATCCCTTGTATAATAATATTTCTCCAGCTGCTTTCAGTTCGAAAGTTGTGCCATAAATATACAACCTACCCATATTGGCTACATAAACGCGTTTTGTATCGTAAGGGGTCCCGGATCGGTCCATAGTAAAACACCTAAATCTTTGCTAATCGTTGGACACGTGGCTTACTATATTAGCTCTAACTTGAGCAGCCATTGAAATATTTCCATAAAGCACATAAGACAGAGGTCTGTGAGACAGAGATGAAAATAAACACGCTCCATCGCCAGGTATCTCTTTTACACTACATCGGATTGCTAATCCTTCAACTGTGACTGTTACAATTTCTCCATTCATTTTTCAAACAAACGTAAGTTTACTTAACGAAAAATACAAACTTCTTTAAGTAAGTAATCGATATGACACTTTGATACAAACGTCAGTATAATCAATGAAAAATAAACAAATCTAAGCTAGCACCTAATTGGCATGAAACTTTGAAATAAACATAATTTTAATCAACGATGAAAAAAACAAATATAACTAACTAATTTGGAACGAAACTTGTACACCTCCACAACCTCTAAAGAAAACATTTTAATTTTCAAGTCCCTTATTTCAAAAACATAGGACTTTCATACAAACTTCCAACCCCCGTTTTACCCCCTTAGGGGTACAGTTTCGTAAAATCCTTTCTTAGCGGACGTCTAGACCCTATAAGGAACCTACCTGCCAAATTTCAAGTTTGTATGTCTTATAGTTTCTGAGATACGGTGATGAGTGAACTTTCGCTTTTATATATATAGATTTTAAAACAAAATAAATAAAACAAGCTGCTAATTGGTTTTGTGCGTAATTGGAAAATAGTTGGAGGAGATAATTATATGCCACTGGCATAGTCCAAGGTTACCATAGTGCAAATGTGAGACACAAACTACTTCCCCAGTTGATTTGGCCTTAAATATAAGTATATTAATTTAAAGTTAATAATATTTACATAGTTTAATGATTCTTTTATTGTTTAAACAATCCTGTCACTATCACCGCTACAACCATAGACATATTAAAAACAGACTAGGCTCGGTATTATTCGTTTAAAGTTCATGCGGGTTTAATGACGGCTGGTTACCGCTTCCCTTGTATTATATTACCTGGTTTTGATCTTTACAGGTTTGAGTTTCATATTATCATGAATTCACAAATTTTTGTATTCTCCGAGTATTGTCGTCGACTGGAGCTTTCGAAAATTTTTTGTTATTTTTTGTTGTTATTAGTTTTATAATAACTGTTATTTTATTTCATTTGTTATTTTCGATTAATATGTGGCAGCCGTGGCTTAAACCATAAACTGAAAAACATGACAATAATTTTTTGGACGCGAGTGCTAATAATCTAATAGTGGAAGTTGATGACAGTGTCAAAAAGTTATCGGTTTTTATATTGAAGATGCTCATCAAATAATTTTAAATGTGTATGAAGAAATGTGTAGATGCTGTAAACCAGATTGTAACCCTTACAGAGCTACTTTGGAGTCTGTTGTAACGGAACATTGCCAGCAAAAGCCAAACTCCAAAACTAAATGCATCTGTAATTAAGTTGATAGAAAGTGAAGTCGTTGCTATAGACAATTAATACTCAACAAGTTGCATTGAACATGTTAAACAAGTAGAGCCTAAATCCCTAAGGTATTTTCTAGTGTAAATAAATTGATTATAAATGTATACAGTATTGATGACGATGAGATCGATACTGATATTGATACTTGATTTTAATTATTATCATGATTTATACCTTTTTCAGTTTGTAATGTAAGTTAATAGTATGCTAATCAATAAATTAATAAGCGAATTTGAAACATTAAATAAATAAATGTAGACAGTAGTGATAACTATGAGATTGATACTGATATTGATACTTGAATGTAATTATTATCATTATTTATACTTCTTTTTAATTTGTAATGTAATAAGTTTATATTATGCTACTTAATACATTAATAAGCAAATTGAAACATTTCAATTAAAAATTTTAACAAATGTAGTCTTTTGTTGGCTTTACGAAACAAAGCCGATGTATACATATAAGTTATATGGAATTGCAATTATTGTGTTGTAATCATTTTTTAAGCCATGGGACGTTCCTGATACAGTAAAAAAAGCGTTATATTATTTATTAAACTATTTACTTGTGAAATATCTTAGCAAATTGGAATAAACATTATAAAACCATGAAATTAATAAGAAAGCTAAAAAAACTGTTTAAAAAATATAAACAAATTTGGAAAAAACTAAAAAAATGGAGGATATCATCCATTTCTCAAATGTGGTCAAATGGTAATACCAAAGAAAACACGAAGTCTAGTACCACACAAAATTATTTTATTAAGTAGTCTAAATTACGTAAATGACAACTAGTTTCGACCTCTATAGGTCATCATCAAGTCAATACAAAAAGTAAAATTCAAAAATTCATACAATTATAAAATTCCATGGAAAACAGCTTATGTAGTGAAAGGTTCCAGTCTCTTCCACATAAGGAGGGAGAAGGTCAAAAAATGTTATAAAACACTTTAAGTCAAGTAAGAATACCCTAAGGAAGGGTGACAAAAACCAGAGGATCACCGAAAAAACAAAGTGTAGAAGGTGTACGTTAGGAAGAAAGTGACTTAAAGATTTATGGTAGCAGATGAATGTAAAAATCCGTGGAGGATATGTTACAGTAAAAGAAAAGGTATTGGAATCTCTAAAATTAGAATGTGTTCTGTAGTAGCGTGGAAATACGTACAAAAACAGCAGTAAGGTCTGTTGGAAATTAGACCGAAACCAAAGGCTTGATAAAAGAATTGCTTCCAGAAGGGTGACCATGAGGCCGCAGGTTGTTGATGACTTCGCCATTATATAATGATTCAGCTCCAAAAGTAAAGATGTATATAACACAACACAATCACAGACTGTACACTGTTGTTGGAAAAATCGGATGTTAACAGATTCAATTGTAAGTAAAAGAAAGTTGAAAGATAACAGTGCGTTAACGATGGTAGATATACAACAATTAAAAATAATAGATTATCTATGTTTTCACCTTTTGTTTTTTCAATTAATAAAACATATTTTCTTTAACTTTTACCTTTCTGTACCACTACAATTTCCTTGATTGGTTACTCATTGGCTTATTACCTTATTACCGGTAGTTTGCTCAATTATACACCATTTTTTCAAATACCGCATACCTAAGCTGTTTTTCCATGGAATTTTATAATTGTATGAATTTTTGAATTTTACTTTTTGTATTGACTTGATAATGACCTATAGAGGTCGAAACTAGTTGTCATTTACGTCATTTACACTACTTAATAAAATAATTTTATTTCATCCTGTCCAGTAAATACACTTCCCTATAATCAATTTGGCGCCGGTAAGTAAAACATTACGGTATCAGGTACTGTAATGTGTTGCCTAGCAACGCTGCTCTGATTGCTTTAGGGAAGACAATTACTTTTATTTTTTGACATTTAAAAATACTATAATGACTATAAAATAAAAATAAAGTAATTAATTACTTACTTTTACTGCCATATTTAAAAAGAAGTCAATGTTATTCAATTTTATATTGACAATTAAATCTTAATAATAAAAAAATTATTTGACAGTGACAGATGGCTTTCAAGGTAATTTGACCTAACTAATCCAGTTACGAACTATTTTTAGTCAAGTTACGAACTACTGTTAAAATTTTTATGAATTTATTAATTTATAAAAACAGGATGAAATAAAATATAATACGATACATGGTCGTTAGGTGTTATTACAGTACTCGTTTGTATTTCCGGACTTGGCTCCTACGTCGCCTCGTCCGTAAACTAACTCGTACTGTAATAAGTCACCTACCGACCTTGTAACGTATAATACTATTGGGTGGTACTAGACTTCGTGTTTTCTTTGGTATTAAAAAAAAAGTTATTTAATCATAATGTGAAAAAATAAGAAATAAAAATAATCAGAGAGAGCTGATCTTTGCAGGAAAAGTTTTCTTTTGTGAATTGGATAGAGAAAAATGAGAAAATTGGAAATAAATCCATGACAGATTCAACAACCACACATGTATTTACCCAGTCACTATTTCAGAATTTTTTGTTTATATATTCGTCCTCCAAAATCCTATACGAATGGAGCAAATAAATTGCGAATGTTAACAGTTCTTGTTTACGATATCCGGATATCCTGTTCACGTTACCAGGTTTTTGGATTTATGTTGACAAAATGTTATCTGTAAAAAAAGCAAATAGAGAAATATTGTCATGTAATATATTGTACATATTGACTTTCGAGCAACCACAGTAACATGTATCCAGATATAAAAGATAATGTACCACTAAAAATAACAAACTTAGTTTTTAGAAAACAATTTGAAAACTACCGAATAGCGTGTAGAAGATGTATTTTTTGTTTACATTTTTCCTATTGATAAATTGAATCAAAGATAAACATTGTTTATTTTTGCTTTGCAAACAAAGAGGAGGATTTGGAAAAAGAATGTAATAAATATGACTATCCAATTGACACAAAAAAAAAGTGAGAGGTGTCAAGGGACACCCGGATGGAACAAAGTTCCTTTCGATTAATTAGTGAAGGAATTGTAATTTGTAAACACAACAGAGAGTTTGTACATACATAAGCATTTATTATCGTCTGTATAAAATCTCTACTTACCTAACTCTATCAGCAATATCCGGAACTTGTGCAGAAACACTGTCAGGATACATTATTGTTTTTATTTTCTATTATTTTAATATTTATTATCTACAAAAAACCTGTATAAACTTAACAAAGTCGCGACACTACTACACTGTTCAAAGCAAAATAGAAAAAAAAATAGTAAATCCATTATTTTCAACAGTTTGTTTCTTTTAACAAAAGTGTCCATTTATACAATACCAGAGGATTAGAGGATATACATCTACCTAGAATTACTTTTTATTTCAATTTAATTTAAAACAGGAATTAACAATTTAATACAAAATTTTAAAATCAAAATATTTGACATTAACTGACAGTTAAGGTAATTTGACGTAGGTACTATTATAGGTACTTATTTTTTTCTAAATTTTTTTTTTTAATTTAAATTAATGTCTTTTTAATTGTACTTTTATTTGTATTGTAACGGGATAACCGTAAAGGAAGGGACCTTAATTTGAAAGATTGTTGTTGACAGTTGATTTTTAGAAGTTTGTAAAAAAATCAACTGACCATTTTAAATAATGTTTCTAGAAAATTCTAGAAACTTCTAAACACACTAACTAGATTAAATAATGTTGTATATAAGGGGATGCACGGACAGTTAACGTCAGTTCGAGTCAAGTGTTCAGAAGAGTTCATTGTATTGTCAAGTAGTTAGACGTTATCCAGCAGAGTTCAGTGTATCTTAACAATTTTGTAAATAAATTGTGTAAAAAGCCCCCATACGTGTTTCAAATTGGTGTCAGGTGTGGGGTGAAGATATAAGAATGCCTGGAAAAAAGATAAATGAACTATTGGTGGCAGAGCTCAGAAGAGAGCTCGAAGAATTAGAATTGGAAACTACTGGGACCAAATCTGTATTGTTGAATAGGCTCCGAGAATACTACCTAAGTAATAATTTGGACCCTGACGTTGTGGAGTTCGATGATCCGGTTCAAAAAGCAATTTCTGAACTATCGCAACGAATGACGAGCCAACAAGAAGAACAAACTCAACAACTTTCCCGGTTGCAAGAGGAGCTATCAGGACGAATGACGAGCCAACAAGAAGAACAAGCTCAACAACTGTCCCAGTTGTCCAGTCAGATAAGCAGCCAGCGCGAAGATATGTCCCAGTTGTCCAGTCAGATAAGCAGCCAGCGCGAAGATATGTCCCAGCTGTCGCAACGAATGACGAACAACCAAGAGGAGCTATCCAGTCAGATAAAGAGCCAGCGTGAAGATATGTCCCAGCTGTCACAACGAATGACGAACCAACAAGAGGTGCTATCCAGTCAGATGAAGAGCCAAAAAGAGGAGCTATCACAACGGATGTCTACCCTATCAGATGAGTTATCAAGTTCGTTCTCCCAGCAAATATCACATATTCGTGACGAGCAGAATCAGCAAGTAGCCAACTTGAATCAGCAAGTGTCCAGCTTGCGAGACGAACAAAATCAGCAAGTGTCCAGCTTGCGAGACGAACAAAATCATCAAGTGTCCAACTTGCGAGACGAGCAAAACCAGATCAACCAGCAGATGCAGTCCGAGATAAGGAAGCTTCAACAAGAACAGGAAGCTAGCCGCCGAAACCAAACCATCCACCACGGCGAAGGAGATGCAAGAAGGATGGAAACCTGCCACGCAGACGTCGAACGACAAAGAAGCGAGGAGACGACCCATGGACGAACGACGATGAAACCCCCGACCTTCGACGGGAAGACTTCCTGGCCAAATTACCTGAAACAATTCGACGCAGCGGCCAGAGCTAATGGATGGTCATCCCAGGAGAAAGCATTGTCCCTAACCGTAGCTCTGCGAGGCGAAGCTTTAGACGTCTTGCAATCCTTGACGCCGGATGAAGCTGACAACTTCGAGTTATTGGTGAATCGTCTAGAGATGCGTTATGGTCAAACTCATCTACAACCTGTGTACCGAATGCAGTTAAAGAGCCGAAAACAGAAAAATGGAGAAACTATCCAGGAATTTGAAGCGGACGTAGCAAGAATGGTACGACTTGCGTATTCAAATGCAGCGGAGGATTTCCTGGAGTGCCTAGCAGTCCAAACCTTCACCGATGGTCTTCGAGACTTCGAGTTGCAGCGCGCTGTACGGTTGGCGCGGCCGAAGACTCTTGTGGACGCCTTGACCATTGCCCTGGAGTTTGAGGCGGCGACGGAGGCCTCACGTGGAGTTGCTCGACTAAGGGAAATCACCGGTAACTACGACCATGCCGTTCATTCCGTTAGCGACGTTAAAGCGGTAGTAGAGAGATTAATGAAGTTATCTCCAAGAAGAAGGCGCCAAGTGAGATGCTGGAACTGCAGAGAACTAGGCCATATAAGAAATACTTGCCCCCAAAAAGAAAAATCTTCTGCTGAAGTACCCCAGCAGCAGGAAAACTAGAACGGGTCGACTCCTGGAGGGCGAAATCGACCCCAAACATTCCCGAAGCCCCTCACACCATTAAATTGGCAACTCTGCGACATCACATGGACAGCTTATATGTAGATGGCCTCCTTGATGGGAAGAATATTAGCATGCTGGTAGACACTGGAGCTACAAAAACTATCGTCCGACCAACCATCATTATGCGAAATAAGATGTTGCCTACCAGTTGGAGACTGCGTACCGCTACCGGAGATTCTGCTAGAGTCTACGGTGAGATACAGGTGACGCTACAGTTTGGTTCAACCTCTCTTGTTCACTCAGTGCTGGTGGCTGACGTTGATGAAGATGTTGTTCTGGGCATGGATGTTATGCTCCACTGTGGTTTTCATTTGGATCTTCGCCAACGTATCCTTCGTACTGGTAATGAAGAAATATTCCTGCACCGAAAACAAGTTGACAATGCCTCGATTAAGCTAATCGATGATATCGAACTTCCGGCAAGCTGCGAATGTGTCGTCACAGCGCGGTTGGATGGAATGGAGCCAGATGGTGCCCCAGCCATGATAGAGCCGAAGAACCATGACCATGAATTGGGAAAAGGACTCCTTGTGGGTAAGACTCTTGTTAGATCCGCCAAAGAGGTACCCATCCGAGTTATCAACTTGAACGATCATCCAGTTCTTCTCCGAAAGGACACGGAAATGGGAAGTTTAGAACCAGTAACGGCCATAATTCACAAGGTAAACGTTACGGAAACAGATGAGACCAACGGAATTGAACCATTAATGACAAAATTAGATCCCTCTTTGTCAAAATTAGAAAAGAAACAGGTAAGAGATCTACTTTACCGTTATAAACCTGTATTTGGTTCTAAAAGTAAATTGGGAAGAACTGATGTTGTACAACATAGAATTGACACTGGTGATGCACGTCCGATTCGACAGGTACCCCGAAGGATGCCTCAAGTTAAGAAGGAAGAAGCAGACAGAGCCCTTAAAGAAATGATTCAAAATGGCATAGTCGAACCATCCAGTAGTCCGTGGGCTTCTCCTGTGGTATTAGTGAGAAAGAAAGACGGATCAATGCGGTTTTGTGTCGACTATCGAAAGCTAAATGATGTCACTAAGAAGGACAGTTATCCTCTGCCAAGGATTGATGATGCCCTCGACGCTTTGGCGGGTTCTACTCTGTTTTCTACCTTAGACCTTAAAAGCGGATACTGGCAAGTTAAAATGAATCCTGCAGACAAAGAAAAGACTGCCTTTACCAGTGGATCAGGGTTATGGCAATTCACAGTCCTTCCATTTGGCCTCTGTAATGCTCCTGCGACGTTTGAACGACTAATGGAGAACATCCTGCGGGGTTTGTCATGGGAAACTTGTCTAGTTTATCTAGACGACATCATCATAATGGGTAAGACCTTTAAGGAACATTTATCTAACCTGGAAGAAGTTTTTAAAAGATTACAGAACGCTAATCTAACATTGAATGTTAAGAAATGCCACTTGTTCCAGAGACAGGTCAACTATTTAGGACATAACGTAAGCAAGGATGGCGTTGCTGTTGACCCCGCTAAGATACAAGCCGTTCAGGAATGGCCAATCCCTATCGACAAACATCAGCTCCGGAGTTTCTTGGGTCTTTCTTCCTATTACCGACGAT
This sequence comes from Altica lythri, assembly GCA_964028335.1. NCBI lineage: Eukaryota > Metazoa > Arthropoda > Insecta > Coleoptera > Chrysomelidae > Altica > Altica lythri. Next base: position 31,567,255 of record OZ034804.1, on the reverse strand, counting down.
ATGTCAAGAATTTTGGAGACATCGCCAAACCCTTGACACGTTTGACAGAACAAGATAAGTCCTTCTGTTGGGATCAGGAATGTCAAGAGGCGTTTGAAATATTGAAGAAACAGCTTACGTCAGCACCTGTTCTTGCTTATCCACTTCCTGATGGTAAGCTTATTCTGGACACCGACGCCAGCAATGTGGGAATTGGAGCCGTCTTGTCACAGCTACAAGATGGTAAGGAAAGAGTGGTTGGTTACTTCAGCAAAACTTTATCGAAAGCTGAAAAGAACTACTGTGTAACTCGAAGGGAACTGTTAGCAGTTGTAAAATCCGTCGAACACTTTTATAAATATCTGTATGGCAGAAAATTCCTGATCAGAACAGACCATGCTAGTTTAAAGTGGTTACTAAGCTTTAGGAACCCAGAAGGACAGATAGCAAGATGGCTCGAAAAACTGCAGGAATATGATGTTGAAATCGAGCACAGACCTGGAACAAGACATCGTAATGCTGATGCACTTTCCAGAAGACCATGTCGACCTGATTGCCCCCATTGTACCCGTATGGAGCAGAACGAGGAAAAACTTTCTTTAGTTAAGGTTGTGCCAGAAGACGAGAGCTCTATGCTGGAGGAGCAACAAGAAAACGACCCCGTTCTGAGAAAGATTAGGGAGTGGAAGAGAATGGACCATCGTCCGTTGTGGAGAGAGATATCCTCATCCTCTCCTGCTTTAAAAGCATACTGGTCCCAATGGAACTCTTTAATTTTGGACGGAGGGCTCGTTAAAAGACTTGTAGAAAATTCCGAGGGCACAGAAACAAGGAAACAAATAGTGGTCCCAAGAAATGCTGTACCAGAAATTTTAAAACAGATGCATAACGATAGTTCTGGAGGACATCTGGGTATCACAAAAACGCTGCAAAAGATCCGAGATAGATTTTACTGGGTAAATTGCACTAATGATGTTAAAGATTGGTGTCGTAAATGCACTACATGTGCTGCCAGTAACGGTCCGCACCGAAAACCGAAGGCGGAAATGCAGCAATACCTGGTTGGAAGTCCTTTTGAAAGAATCGCAGTAGATGTATTGGGGCCACTTCCACAGACCGATGTAGGAAACAAGTACATCTTTGTTGTAATGGACTACTTCACTAAATGGGTTGAAGCATATGCAGTTCCCAATCAGGAAGCCACCACTTTAGCAGATATATTGGTTGAAGAATTCGTAAGCCGATTTGGGGTACCATTAGAATTACATTCAGACCAAGGAAGAAATTTTGAGAGCAAGCTGTTTCAAGAAGTTTGCCAAAGATTAGGCATCCACAAAACGAGAACCACAGCGATGCACCCTCAGTCTGATGGAATGGTGGAACGAATGAACCGGACTATAACCAACTATCTGTCAAAAGTGGTGTCAGATTGTCAGAGGGATTGGGATCGACATATTCCACTATTTCTAATGGCAATTCGATCGGCCATCAACGAATCAACTGGCCAAACGCCTGCGAAGGTCCTGTTCGGTAGAGAAATGAGGCTACCATGTGACTTGGTGTTTGGTTGTAAACCTGGTGAAGAAATGGCACGTGAACAATATGTCGCCGACCTTCAGAATCGAATGGAGAATATACACAACCTGGTGCGTGGAAAACTACAATTATCCAGTGATCGGATGAAGAGGTACTATGACACACGGACAATGGAAAAGAGTTACCAAGTTGGAGATTTAGTCTGGCTCTATAACCCCCGACGGCGTCGAGGTATTTGTCCCAAATTACAAAAGAACTGGGAAGGTCCTTACACCATCAAGAAGAAGATTAACGATGTCATTTATCGGATCGTGAAAATTCCCAGAGGGAAACATGTCGTGGTCCATCACGATCGTTTGGCGCCTTACCAGGGAAGCCACAGTGGAGATGCGCAGCAACTCCAAGAAAATGGTTTGGCTGGCTCAGGGAGTGTGCGGGATTCCGATGTAGGAAATAACATTCCAGGAGGAATGAATCTAAGGAGGGGGCAGTGTAACGGGATAACCGTAAAGGAAGGGACCTTAATTTGAAAGATTGTTGTTGACAGTTGATTTTTAGAAGTTTGTAAAAAAATCAACTGACCATTTTAAATAATGTTTCTAGAAAATTCTAGAAACTTCTAAACACACTAACTAGATTAAATAATGTTGTATATAAGGGGATGCACGGACAGTTAACGTCAGTTCGAGTCAAGTGTTCAGAAGAGTTCATTGTATTGTCAAGTAGTTAGACGTTATCCAGCAGAGTTCAGTGTATCTTAACAATTTTGTAAATAAATTGTGTAAAAAGCCCCCATACGTGTTTCAGTATTTATTGTATTAGGGTTTCCTATTTAAATAAATTTAGGTATATCTATCTATGAGAGAGAGAGAGAGAGAGAGAGAGAGAGAGAGAGAGAGACAACATGCGTATGTCGTGTCGTGACAAATTTTGGTATGAATTTTTTTTTTGGCTAGCTCCTAACGTCAGTCGTAACTGTTCGTAACGCCCGAAAGGGAACTTCGTTCCAACTGCTGTAAAAATCAGCTCTTTGATTATATTCATTTTTTGGTTTTTCATAATATTCTAATTAAATAATTTTTTTCAGTTTTTTCAAATTTTTAAGATTTCTTTCAATTTTTTCATGACTTTCCAATTAACCTATATTTTTTGCGATTTTTAAATTATTCAACTTTTTTATGAAATTGTAACAACTGTTACTCCACTTTCTAAGATGTTAATAAAGGTGATAAAAAAACGCTCGATTGATATATCTAATGATAAGAACAGAAACAGAGAGTCAAAAGGTCACCAATTGCGGTCTGCACTCAGGGGGTAGGTGGAGAGCGAGTATCTGGCAAGCGTTGGAAGTCATAGGGGTACCAGAAAAGATCATAAAGTTAACCAAGATATGCGTAGAAAACTCTAAAGCCAAAGTTGGGATAGGAAGGAACAACACTGAAACATTCTCTATCAACAATGGCCGAAAACAGGGCGATGGCCTGTCACCATTGCTCTTTAACATAGTGCTGGACATGGCTATCAAAGAAACAAACATCGGTATGGAAATATTCACAAATAAGGGCCCAGAAATGATCCTGACATATGCCGACGATATTGACACGGTAGGAAGCAGTACGATCAAAACAAAAAAAATGTTCATGAACATAGAGAAGAAGACCAAGAAGGTGGGCTTTACGATCAAAGAGGACAAAACTAAATACGTGCATGTCAGACGGAGAGCAGGAAGGGACAGAATAGGGCAAAATATAACCATGGACACCAACAATTTTGAATGCTTAGATCAATTTCAGTACTTAGGAGCAGTTATAACCTCGGACAACGATATCACCAGCGAAATAAAAACAAGAATACAAAAGGGCAATTCATGTTTTTTTCGCCTTGCAAGATCTATTTAGCCAATTATTATGTACGGTTCGGAAACATGGACACTGACGAAGCAGAAAGAAAGATGCTGCGGAAAATCTTTGGGCCGACAGTAGACGAGAGAACGGGCCAATATAGAATAAGAAGAAATGAGGAGCTTAAGAACATATACAAAAGACCGAGTTTAGTAAACGAAATAAAAGCACAAGGGCTCAGATGGGCCGGACACGTACAGAGATCGCCAAACGAACGTCTTATTAAGAGGATATGGGAGGAGAACCCAGTAGGAAAGAGACCTTTAGGAAGACCAAGGCTCAGATGGAGAGACAATATCAGTGAGGATGCAAAAGTCTTAGGAGTACGGGACTGGAAGGAGGCGATGTTGGACAGGGATAGGTGGAGCAAGTCGTAGATGCAGCTAAGACCCACGAAGGGTTGTGACGCTACGAGAGAGAGAGAGAGAGAGAGAGAGTCGTGCATTCCAGATGTTACTGTGGTCAGAATAGGAATATACCTAGATGCATGGTATACAGGACGCCACCTGATTTTTATAAAAAAAAGGAAAATGAAAGTATAATAGGGATGTTAAATATATGTATACGTTTAAAGAAGATATTCTTTTATCAAGAGTTCTGTAAATTTATAGCTACATACCTACCGTCCATTTCTTAGGCTTAAAATTCTGAAAGACCTCGTTAAATAACAACAAAATACCAGTTACAAGGTGGATAAGAGTCTAATTATTTACAAAAAGGTATGTAACGAGATTAACAACTGTTACTGCGGCTTAACTACAAAGATGGAAATAGTGTGTATAAACAAAAAAACACAACAAATAAATCAACAAAAAACAAAATGGTGTACTTATTGGTCGAACTAATACAAAAAGGAGGTGTCATACATAAAGCAAATAAAAAATTATTAAAGACTGAATACTAAAAAAAAAAAAGAATTGAACGAAAACAAAACTATACTAAAGTTAGTGAGCAAATTATCTGATTCTTTTGTTTCAGTTCTGTATTATGAAAAACATCGTTTTTTTTTAGAATTAGCAAAAAAATTATAAAAACAAAAGTGAATCTTATAACAAATACAACAAAAATTTGGTAGGATGTTGCATTAATAATTACTACGAAAAAATATACAGTGGTTGCTTAGATAACTAGTACAGGATAATCACCGGCATTCTTAGCACAAAACCATAAAAGTTTTTCAACAAACTTAATGCTATATAGTGGATATTTTACGTTATTTACACAGAACTAAATAAATTTAATAACTACTGTATCCATAGTAACCATATAAAACACAAACGAACTAAGAAAAACACCGCTATTGATTTCTACAATCAAAAACTAAAGTTACACTCCTTACGAAGTGGACCTACCTCTATGCCGAAAAAAATAAGATCAAGAGGTTTTAGTGTTTGGTCTGTCTATGCTTCTACGCACCAAAAAGAAACTAAAAAGAAGATTTAGCATAGCAACAGGTGTAACCACGCGACCAACGGTCGCCGGGAGCTGATCAAATTCTCAGAAATCTATTCACGTAGTCGCAACGGTTTTTGCGGCATTCTAACTTAAAAAGGGCGGGTCTATTCTGAGAAACGAAAGGGGTCGTTCACGCACTTAAGGACGTTAATTTATAAAAAAAGCCTTATAATAACTTCTATATGAATAGAGAAAATAGAAAGAGACAAGAAATATCTAATAAAAACTTTCCATACTCGATCCGTTCAAAAGTTGGAATTCAAGGACGCGTGATCAATGAGTGGCCGGCGTAATCGTACGATGCCACGCCTTCTAAACTGAAATAACGAAAAACAGTTTACACTGTACTCATACCAGAGATAATATAAACTGTAAGCATCGAGGGTGGGTACTTTTTTGTTGAGTGGTGTAAATCGGACTTGTGACGTTGGTTGGGGAGAGTAATATTCAAAGAGTGCGTGCCGTTCACGTGATCATTCCATCTTTTGAACGGCTCGACTATAGAAACAAAAAGAAAAAACAGAAAGGCGTTGTTCTGTATACAAAAATAGGAACGAATATACAGGGTGAAATAAATCTTTTATAATTCTTTACATATTTTTAATTGCTCATCGCCTTACATATTTTACATGTACAGCCACGTAAGCGATGTGGATCGGCAATCTACGAAAGGAGTTGTAAGAAGAAAAAAATCATGAAAATTAAAAAAAAATCGTGAAAAATTGGAAAAATCTTGAAAAACTGCAAAATTTTAAATTTAAGATTAATCCCTCGTTTATACAATACAATGCTGAATTTAATTTTAGAAGTTTTTCTGTTATGTTCCAAATAACAAATTGTATGTATATTTTCCAGATAAGCATAGTTTTTTATTTGCCAAGAAAATGATCATTACTAATCAAGATTTATTATTTTATTTGTACTTGCCAAACAACTGATTTAATTATTTCATACTGTGAATTGTTTTTCCTAAGTTGTAAATATAACAGTACAATTTACCTACAAATATGCATTAACATAGAACATAAACAAATATAAATAAATGGTTAATTAATTGAAACTGAGATCAAATCAACGTTATTATAATATCACGATGCATTTATGACTTACGATATTGTTTGCGGTTTTTAAACCAGAGGAGGATATGAGTAATTTACACATTTTTATAAATAAAATTTAATGACACATTAAGATATACTACATTTTATTTAGTAGTAAATAAACGTATAACAACAACCTTTTTTATAAATAATTTATATTATTATAAAATGCACATGCACGGTAACAAACAATGCTTTAATTTTTTAAACTGGTATTATGTTCTATAATGAAAACAACTTATTTCTAATAGGTAGGTACTGTTAGGTTTTTTATACGCGGATGATTTGAGATATTCAGGGCCTTTTGACGGAATGGCACTTCTACCCCAGTTTTGATGTATTAATCTTGTAATATCATTTGTCTTTAGTATAACTTTCAGAGATCGCGTTTTAATCTAGTTTTGTGCGATATGTTTTTTATTATCAAAAGTTTATCTAATATTTAAATAAAGATAAAGATAGACGTAATATTAAAGGTATCCGCTTCTTTATTTACAATAGTTAAAAAGTGGATCGCGGACTTCCCAGTAGTCGTCGAAGTAGGTACTCAAGATAAAGAGTGCACCAGAAGATCAAAATCGACAACATCAGTTCTTCAAAAAGTTTACAAAGCCATAACGAATATATATGTTGATTGAAATTGACAAATGTAGCTGACGTTGCAAGTTTATCTAAAGAAAGAATTTATCACATCCTTAAAATTTTGGGTCGAGAAAATTATTAGTTAACACATGGCCAAAAACTGCAGCATTTTACGAATTTGTTACCTGGCCATTCACGAGTGCATTCATATCTCCCCAGGCTTCTAGGGTGGAGAGTTACCCTCATCTCCTTTAATCCTCCTCTTTCATTCTTAACTCCACACAAACTTACTCATGCACACAAACCACCAATTATTACCTTCATTAACAACCATAAATTCTAGCAACTCGCGCATTGAGTTGCTATCCCAAGCAATCTGTTCCAACACTCTCCTTTCACCTGCCTATTTCTTACACTCCAACATTCTATGCTGCACAGTGTACAAAGCACGACAGTACGGATACTCGGGTGTTGCTGCCTTTCTGAACCTGTGGACGTACGACTGGAAACAGCCGTGACCGGTCAGTACCTGCGTGAAGGCGTAGTCCGTATGACGATGATTACACCCCAACCAGGTTCTTATGTCCGGAATGAATTACTTTGTCCACTGAGCCATATCTTCCGTCCTCTCTCACTCCGCTTGCCACATCTTCCGTACCCTTTCACCGATGTCCCCGTCGCAGCAAAGATGGTACATTCTCATTCTTTCCTCTGTGAGGATGTGTTGATACACATCCCCCAACTACCCAAAGCGCAGCGGCGGATATTATGCGGTAGGCACACGACACCCTTATAATAGACTTGTAAACCCTAATTAAGAAGCTGCCTATAGAAAGGGATTTCCATCGCAGAACATCAGACCGGAGCCGCATAAATGACGATGGACAGAATTGTCGAATGTAGTGCCTTCCTCCTTTCGGGTTTGCGCCCCCGCAATACTTGGCATTACGCTACCAGGCTCCACGCTCCGTCTGGCCGCTTTGGTGGTCACCATTTTCAGTTGCTCTACTCATCCAGCTTTCTCGTTCAGAGTTACCCCCAGATACTTGACGTATCGTTTGGGTGTGATCTTCACCCCCATTCACCTCGAAAACCACTTCTTCTTTTTTTCTTGCATGCGCATGACGCCGTCGTATGCCAGGTTTCAAAGCGTATGATCTAACATGGACCTCTATGGGACTGTGGACGAAACCTGGATCCACTAGTATACTCCTAGATCAAACAACAATCGAAACAGTGGATAAGTATGGAAGAACCAACGCCGACGAAAGTAAAAAGCTGCCCATCTGAAGAAAAAAATCATAGCATCAGTTTTTTTGGGACACGTTTGATTAAGTACAAAAGGACAAAATGATTAATGTTGAATATTATTGTAACCTCTTTAGTAAATTAGAGTTGAAAATAATAAACGAAGGACATTTGTGGTGAAAAAAAATTCTATTGTATTAAAACAACTCCCTAATCCCTAAACCATAAAGCTCCAAGTGTTAAAGCTCTCAGTATGACGGCTCACTTTCAACATGTAATATAAATTAAATATAAGAATGAATATTATTTTTTCTTTTTGGTATTATATTTTTCTTATAATTTTTGAATTTTTCATTTAAATCTAGACTATTTTTGAAGTTTTCATTTTTTGCTTTTATTAACATTTTTAAATGCAGTTTTGATTCTACCAATATTACTTCTTTAAAATATCTGGATATTGCCGGTTGGGCTATAATTGGTCTTTCTTTTGTGGTTTTACCAATCTTAGTAGCTACCGTGCCCCAAAAATTTACAAAGAGAAAATTCCATAGGCACACCAAAAGTCATATTTTAATTACACAAATAGGTACCCTAAAAAAAACGTCTTATCGCCGCGCTTGCTACTGTTTAGCGTAAATAGCTTTCAGAGTAGACAACCCTTACAAAAAATGCGTCATAGGTCTTTTTCCCAGTCGATAATTATGGTGGTGCCATAATTCTATAGTATTAGATATATATTTGTAAACAATTGTTTTTGTAGCGATTACACAATAATAATTGACATGCCAACTAACATTGGAAATATTTACCCACCAAGAATAATTTTTCAGAACAATCTGAAAAAAATATCACAGCTGTGATTAACAGATGTTGTTATGTCTCACTTCAATCAGTGCAGAAACAAATAGTAAATTTTTACAGTATTTCCAATTGGCTACATTTATTGATTACAAAATTTTGAATATTTTACTTATACATCGTATCTATGTACATTGCAACTCATTATTGCCGAATAAACTTCTTTGATTTTGTTCGTGAAAACCTTCCTACATTCCTTCGATTGAATCGTCGTGGGAATCTCGAAACGTCTTTTTCTTTAATCAACTTTTAGAAAACTGATGCTGAATATATAGGTAATTTTCGTAAGGTCACCGTTGATTAGATGAGTTTTTGATTAGAAGCAGAACTAAACAAGGAATACTAATCTAACTTTGTCAATTTGTTTCTTGTTAGAACAAAGAACGCAGAGGCACGTGATTTAATTTAAAATGAAAATGAAATACCTAATGGTACCAGATAGAAGAAACTCTGCTTTAAATTTATTACTTACTCCTCAATTTTCTGAAATAGGTAAAGTTACAATATAATTTTCCCTTGTATATAGAACGTATACAAGTTGTAATTTTTTAAATTGAAACTTTAAAAACTTACTTATACTTAGTTTATCACTACCTTTTTATATTCTTCGCTTGTTTTCTCATTGTCTGTCCGGATGGAATTTTGTAATCGATTTTAAACTTACTTCCCGACTAAGTACACATCTGAAACATGATTTAGTGTTAAGATTTAATTACAAATTCTACTAATTTTCAATTTTATTTGATAAACTAGTTCATTTTTTTTAATAGATGGCGCTGCTGTAACTGGGTTTAAAATCGATTACAAAATTCTTTTCTCTTTAAAAAAACAAAATAATTTATAATTTTATTCTGTATTTATTTTTATATTAATGATATTATCCCAGTTACCAATAGGTTCCAGTGTTATAGACTCATTTGAGTTGTTCCTCTTCACGGAAATCTTTAGTAAAAGGCGAAAGATTTATTCGCTTTGAAGAGAAACTAGCGTGACAAAAGCTGAAATTGAGATGATATTTGATAGATTTTGTTGAACGTAGAACACACTGGCATAAGTAGCGCCATCTGTAAAATAGTTAACGATAAACAGGGATTTCGTGCAACAAAGCTGTGATGATATCAAGTATCGTCTCAAGTTCAACTTTCGTCACTCTGGTTTCTCTTCAAAGCGAATAAATCTTTCGCCTTTTACTAAAGATATCCGTGGAGAGGAACAACTCCAATGAGTCTATAACACTGGAATTCATTGGTAACTGGGATAATATCATTAACATTAACATAATATGACTGTACACAGCAATCGCTGATTTCTTCAATCATACACAAAATACCGAAAATACACAAAATAAATGATTTTCAATATTATGGTGCTTTTATTAATTTCTATGGAGTTCAATAGCATGCGCTACCATATTATTGCATGGTACACCATTCCCGAGTCATAAAAAACAATAGAAAAAAAAATTGGAGGTGTTTTAAGGTGAAGCCGTGATTTCAGAAATTTACCTTAGTTTCTAACAAGATATAAGTTCATGGTTTAATTTCTAATTTGATTTTTAGTAATTCTGTTTTAAGAAAATTGGGTGACAAGTACAAACTTCACAAACCAATAACTAATTTGGGTGTAACTGATTTATTAAAAAAGTAACAAGTAAACGAATGTAATCAAGATTAGAAGTCAAGATTTTAATTTAATAATTCGTTCAATTAGATAGTTATATTTCTACAAAAACCTCTTAACTTCTATTTGCTTCTTCCCCAGTATAAAGTAGGTTCGTCCTAATTATAGTTCCGAACAACAGCGGCCGGTGAATACTAATCCAAACAGGCCTGATCCAGTTCGAACCGTCTAATGCTTCGATATATTAAACTCGATATTTAGAAGGTTGCAAGACTTGATCGAAAATTTGAGTAAACCTACCCACGTCGTCTAAAGGTGATCGAAGGTAATCTATTTTGATTTAAGGAGATCTAAAAAGATCTAGGTCCTGTTCAAATACATTTAGAATTTTCCCTTTGCGAGAAAGAAGACAATTTAGAAAAATTGAATACTGTAACAATTTCTGTGCAGTTATATAATGAAAAATCATTTACCCACAACTCAATAAAACAATTGTATTCAGATTTTGCTTGAAAAACAATTACATAAGAATTTCATAATAAAATGTTAGACTCCAAATTTTTATTAACTATCGTAAAATTTTAAACCTTTAAGTTAATAAGTCTAAATATCACTAATATTGACTTACTTTATATCAGAAAAGTTGTTTTTTCACAAGACTCACGTGAAAATTTGGTTCCATCTAAAGCCAAATTTAAAAACAACCGAGTCACGTTTTACTACACTAATTTTCTTAAATATGCCTAATAAAATATCTCCGTTTTTTTAGTAAGATAGCAAATTTATTTTACCAGATACTCACGCCTAGTTTTTCCTAAATCTGAACCTGTTCTTTTCAGAAAATCTTCCACAGTAATAGAGGAATATCAAATGAATCAAATTGTCTTGGAGTTTATTTCTTTTGCAGTTTCAATTTCCAATAAAGTAACCTCCATCCAGCCTTCAAAACTTATCCAAATCGTTTACAAAATAAAGTCAATATTCAAATTTAGAAAAAATAGTCCAATAATGACTTGTACATTTTTCTCCAAAGTAAGTATAAGCGCAATGTAGCGAGCTTTACTGTAGTCGAACCTTAAGTGATGTTCTAATTTCAGTTTCGATTTAAAGTATTTAGAGCTTCAACTTAAACCGTATAAATTTATAAAAAGGAATATTTTCTTACACTTATGGTTTGGTAATCTAAAGGTAGACAATAGGGAAAAGTCTGCATGTATGCACACAGCTAGATAGTTAATAAATAATTGCCCGTTTTATTTAGTTGCAAAGAGAATTTCCAAACGATTTCGCACCGGCACCGTTTAGCGATCATCTCTTTTTTGTTCGCTGACAACTGACTCATAGATTATGATGTAGCATCCAGAGATAATTTGTCTATGGTAGCATCAGTTAAGGTTAAGCTTAAGAATAAGCTAATTTTGTAAGTCACCTTATTTTAAGAAAAAGTGTATATCTATCCTTGCTCGGTATATCCTAGAATTTTATAAACAGATTTAAATTCAGTTTACATACTGCATTGAATTTAAGAAAAAAAAAACATTTGTCTCCCTTGAATATAAAATCAGTATGGTTTGAATGAATATCACAGATTTCAGTTTCAGTGCTGGCTGTAAAGGAAACAAAGTTAAGCCCTTCGAAAGATTCGAGATGTGCTCTGTATGGCATTTTGATCAATATTTAAACGACCAAAATATACACCGAATTCGGGTATGAAACCTTACACAGAAATATGTTCTGGAATAGAGTGGAGGTTTCATGTTATTTACCCGATAAAAAATGAAATGTGAATATTTTTACAATACGAGGATTATTTTCTTCGATTTTTTTTTGGGTTATTGCGACTATAAATATAAAACATTATATTATTTTTGTTATAGAACCCTTACGCATAAGGTTTGCTTAAAGTATAACCAATGTATTCCTATATTAGGTACTAAAATAAAAGGCTCTTTTTGATAAGGGCTGTACTATCTATCTGATCCATAAAAACAAAAAAATACAGTTAAAAAAGAATCTACAAGATAGGCTCAGCTAACCGGACCCAAATGAAACAAAGTAACAGGTTACAATGGCATACGGCAATAATGATATTAAAATTTAATTTAATTAGAATTTAGTGAAATGAACAGAAAAGCAAAAGAAAATAAAAAACGATGTTTATACCGAGAGCCGCCTTATTTTTGTTAAAACAGGGTAAAACTGATATTTTGAAAATATCTCTTTGACTACAACTGTTTCCAAAATGAAAACCATACACTTAGCTTCTACCAATCTTATCTAAAAGATAAGTGCTTATCAACTTCTAAATGTAAAAACAAATAAGTTAGAATACAACATATTGGGAAACGAAAGAAATGATAACCTACCCTTGGGAAAGAAGTACATGTTGATGTGCGAAACATTGCAAATATCCAGAAATATCACAAAATATAGTGAAGAGCTACGGTCTACGGTGTAGAAGTCCGGGACATTAACATAAGAAATGAACTTTTTCTGAATAAACTGCCAGATGTCTAGATTGTAACATATAAGAAACAAAAACAATTGGAGAAATCATAAAGATGAAAAAACTATAATAGAGGAAATTGAGAAAAAAACAGCTGACATGGTTTCGTTACGTGAAAAGAATAAACGAACATTGCTGACCAAGAGAAATATTAGAATGGAAAGAAGAGAAAAAGGACGACCAAGGAGAAGCTGGAGAGATAATATTCAGATTAGTAAAATACATAAGTAAAATAAACAAAAGTGGTTTCTTGCTATGCGAGACCATAATTATGTTAAGAAAATGCAAATAGGGTTAAAACACTATACCGGTTGAATCAGATCTTACTTACAAACTATTATTTGAGATATCTCAATCAATGGATTTCGCTACTGGTTATATGTCAGTTTAACAGGAATATATTTTGTCTACCACAAAATAGAGTCATATTTAACTGTTTTAAGGTTGGAACCGATGTCATTTCTACATATTATCTCACCGGCAAAGAATAAACTCAAAGCTTCAAATTGAGAATTCAGCTTCTTACCGATAACCCACAGAAATATTTGTCAAAATAAACGACAAAACAAGAGAGAGATTTTTGAAAATACAACTAAATTTTGCAAGTAATAGAAGAACAAGTAAATTTTATTACCTATATGAACTGCAAACCAGAATGGTTGGTTTAAATTATCCATTAGATATGCCAACCCCGTTTGACTTTAAAGTGTAATTCAATATCCGTCGGGGCATATAGCCCGGGAAGTAGTTGTTTCTTCTTAGTTGAACTGTCAATGTCTTTGAAAATGTTTTTCAAAAACTTGTAAAGCGTTAGAATAATAATATTCTTTGATATCGATATGAAATAGTTATTCCATGCTCGAATAACTGTCATACTCGCCTTCCGCTCGTTTGACCAGCTTTTTCACTTGTGTGAAATATAGCGCACCCCTATTTTTTAAAAAATAAACTATTCGGACCATGTGTAATTGATAAAAAACAACAATTGCCACGTATTTTAATGAAATTAAAAACAAAATAAAATTTTGAAAAATAAATAAATTAATTAATATTCAACTCCAGCTGAGTTCGGTAGTGGTTTCTCTACTGGCAAATTATGCCCAGCTCAGCCGTAGAGGGTAAGTGCTAAAATAAAGTGAGTGCGCCACCGATTTGTACGGTTAAAATCGGAAACCCCTGATGTTCCAGGCACTACTTCACCCACTGGAGATAATTAAATAAATTCAAAATATTAAAGAGTACTATTTGAATTGCACAATAAAAAAAACGATAAAGTGAGCTAAATAAAACAAAATATCAACTAGACCCTTCTTTAATAAAAATTGAGAATTTTACACATGTCAAGCCTCGTGCTGGACAACGCTATTGATATTTATATAAAAACAAAGAATTAATGAATAATTTTAAAAGTTAAATTTATCAATATGTGTGATCACACTCAATACAAAAAAAAAACAAGAAAAATAAATCTTAACTATCTATAGTTACGACTTAATCTAATTAGGCTTATCTGTTAGTCCTTGGCATTTCTAATACTTAGGTCGGTTCCAAAACCCAAGCCTGTTCCAAAACCAATAGGCTTGCACCAACCACAATAACTTAAGCTCGAACTAAGTATCAGGTCTAGGATTTCAGCCTATAACTAGAATTTATGCTTGTATCTAGGACTTATGCCCGTATCTAGGACTTATGCCTGTATCTAGGACCCTAAAATCGTAATTTAGTATTAACATTAGCTTAAACAGATTTTAATGACTCCTTGAATTAATTTGATTTAATAACTTTAATACAATTTGAACACATTAACTTAAATTTGTACTACAATGAAAGAATAAAAATGAATTTAAATGAATAATACAACATTAAGAAGTTGACTTCTCTGAATTTACAATTAATGAGCAAAACTAATGATTTAAATGTACTCAACAAACCTAAATTTGACTTGCTAGTCACAACAAAATTATAACAATAAATTAAATCAAAATTTAACATAAAATTAATTAATAATTGTAAAAGAATAAGCAAAAAGGAGTCTAGTTTCACATTAATAACCTACATACAAGACACAAAGAAATACATATGCAAAATAAAGATATTACAACCAAAATTGTGACCATATGGCGGTATTAATCTTATAAAAATAAAATTTCGTAACTCACCTATTAAGATAAAGTTTCTTTCATTAACCTAGTGACACCCTAGCTGGTAGACGGGTAAATCAATCTCCTCGTTGCTAATTGCGGGAATTCTACCACAGTTCACCGTCTGAACGATTTTAAATCTCCAAATCTACCTACTGTCTGTTTCTTGATCTATCTACGTTTCGTCCGAAATAAAATAAGAAAAGAGAAAACCATAAGGATTGAACAAACCACATGAATAAAAGGCGTTTTACTTACCACAGAAGATTACACAAAATATCCCTCCACGAGGATTTTTTCCAACGAATCTACCAAAATAACAGGAAAACTAACTCCAACAATATTCGATAGGAAAAACTGAGGTTTAATTTCAAAAATCCAAAATTAATTGTTACGGATTCACCGCGATTTAAAACTTAAACCAAAAATCTTCTGGAGCATCTGCTCGAGACTAAGGTTGACAGTCAAAAGGAAGTTTCTACGTTTCACAATTCATGAGATTGACACACCTCAAAATAAATGGCCTCTACTACTATTAGGACAATAACCGTAGGATCAACAGCTACCAACTTACGAGCAAACAGTAATCGTTTAATAACAACAGATCTTATACTTAACAAGGTAACACCAAAATCTCAACATTACTTGATTTCTCGTTCATATACAATCTTTAGATGTCGGATGCTAAAATAACGAACTGCAGACGACAACATTCTAAGTTTTACGACGGAAAAAAGGAAAAGAAGATTTCTTCGGTCCTTGACAGTAGTTCAAACGTCCTAACCCAACATTTGTTCTGAATTTTAATAAATAAACTTTCAAAACAACATTAGTAGCAATTTGTGGCCAGAATATATTTATAAGTTGATGATTAACTATAACTGAACTAAAATCAACCTGAACCTGTCACGATTTACTCCTTAATAACGGAGAATTCATAAGGTAAGCAATTAGTTATAACTATTGTGAATTTAAACCCGTGACACAATACCAGATCTTTCACAAAACAATAAAAAGTTATTCCACTTATTTTGACTGAACATCTACAAAAACTAAATGACAAAAATCTCTGTCAATATTCTGTAAAAAATGTTAAAACAAGCTGAAAAATCACATTCCTAAAGAGGGTGAAAACCTAGACAAAGCTCTAGCTATATTGTCATCATACATACACGAACTCGAAAGAAGCCTGCGAGAACAAAAGAAAAAATATCTGGCAGTAAAAAACAAATTTTAGTTTGTGAGCAATTAAATTATAGCAGCAATGATAAATCCGCAGATTCTGTAAAACAAAATAATGTAATTAGTCAAGTGTCAATAAAGAAAACAACGTAAAAAATTAGAGTAGATTTTAATTGGTAGAGGGGTTTTAGTTGATGAAGTATTAGTCAGAAAGGTTTTACGTCGGTTTTTTTGAATTGTTCTTATATTTTTATGCAAATAACGTACTATAAACTAAAATGTAGATATTGTACAGAAACAGTTTAGATTATTCTATATTTACGTTAAAAAGGTTCTATCTCTGTTATTTTGACTTGTTTTTACATTTTTATGCAAATAATGTATTACAAACTTTTTATTATATATTGTACATAAACAGCATCGATTTGTCTATATCTCAGTTTAAAAAATATAACTTCGTTACTTCGACTTTTTTCTTAAAAAAAAAATGTTTAACAAACTAAAATTATAAAATACTAGCTGTCCCCCTTTTTTCGTTTTTTCGATTTTTTTTCCATTTTGCTTTTTTTTGTTTTGTTTTTTGTTTATATTAGATATTCACTGCAGCACCTTACGGTGGCTTGATAGTACTTCATTTAGTAAGAATTTCTCGTTTAAATATATGAGATAATAGCTGCGCCACCTTACGGTGGCGTCCTAGCAGTTGATTTGGAAAGGTATTTTTGGCTTTATTTTTTCCGCACTTTTTCTGTTTTTAATTTTTCACTTTCTTTTAGTTTTTCGTTAATTATTTATGATTCGAAATTCAACACTATTATTGGGTTTTCTCACAACCTAAATGTTGAATAATCTAGAATAGTAGGTACATTACGTAACGAGTGCGGAAAGCAGGTGATCCCATCACGAGTGCGTTTGTCGCGTGAGCCTAAGGCGAACGCGATAAAAAGCACGAGTGATGGGATTACCTGCGCACCACACGAGTTGCGTATTCTATTTTTCATCACTCCGTACGGAAAGCTCTTGAATTTTTCTAAAATAAAAAGAAATAAGATAATAGAAGTAGTATTAGATCTGATCCGCCTGAACCGCGATGGCCCTGAAAGAGGGTTAGGGGAGGCGGATACCCCCCATTAAAAAAATTTTAGAGTTAGGAAATTATAACATTTTTATTAAAAAAAACACACTTTTTTATTACAAAATTTTGTATAGTTATGAATCTTTGTTAAATACGTTAAATGTAATATTTGAACAGTTGCTTAATTCTAGAGACATATTTTTTTTTATTCAACTTAAGTGTATTAGATAATAATTGAGAATCAACAAAATCTTTATTTAGTAATGAAACGTTTGATTGATTATATCGTGGTGCATTTACTACCGCGTTATCAGATGCAAAACTATTAGAAAATTCATCCTCAATTTCTCTTAATTCACTTTCTATCTCATTTATTTTTGATTGGGAAACACTTATCAACTCTGTTTCGGTCATTCATTGCTTTCCGCACGGTCCTGCATGGTCGAAAGCAGTGCTTTCCGCACGGAGTGATGAAAAGTTTTATATTTCGTAACGTCATTGCTTTCCGCACGGTCCTGAATGGTCGAAAGCAGTGTTTTCCGCACGGAGTGATGAAAATCAAAATACAGTACCATATACCGGGTGTCTATCTAACCTACATGTCAGACGAGATGTCAAAGGTGTATGGAGTTACTTCAATTAACTTAAACTGTCATCTATTAGGAATTCGTAGAACTAAACAATAAATGTCTCTTAGGGTATATTGGTCACTTTACTGTCGAAATACACAAATAAGTAAAAAATTAATTAAAAAAACATTTTCCAGTGAACCAAATTAAAAGTCTAAACCATTCTCGAATTCCCTTGAACACCCACAAAAAATTTCATCAAAATCGGTCCAGTCGTTTAGAAGGAGTTCAGTCACATATACACGAACACAAGATAGACTATAAAGAAAAGATTGTACACAAACAGCTTGGATTTGTCAATATGTACATTTAAAAAGTTTTAATCCGGTTATTTTGACTTGTGTTTATAATTTTATGCAAATAACGTATTACAAACTGATATTTTAATGCAAAATTTTGAAGTTTACAGGCACTAGAAGTATTTTATGTTATTATGAGTGTTGTTCTTTTCTCAATGTAATGTAGAATATTTAGATGTCTAGTCTTTTTTGCGTAAATATCATATATGTTTGAAATCAGAAAAAATATCTTTACGTTTCTGATACCTATTTATTTATTTTTATTTATAAAAAAATTAATTAAACATACTTTTAAAATTTAAACAATAGATTGTATAATTATGAGTGCATACAACCACATTCTGGATCGAGGGTCGAGAAAAGGGTCTCATTTATGGACCACCCGCTGTTCCCAGGTAAGGAGTGACTTCAAAGCCTTATATTATAATTTATTATTACTTAACTTGACGTTAAAATGACTTTAAAAAAGATTTTATTTTTTTTATAAACAAATTGAATACCTTTTTTATTTTTCAACATATTTTACTATGCCAATATGAAGTAAACCGTTTATTTTTTTAAACAGAGTAAAAAAAGTCTAAATAAAAGATTCTTTCTCTGGCTGAAATCTTTTTTTTCATAAGTATAAACTGCAGCTTACTGAAAAATATTGAATTTTCTTCGGTTCTACGTAGAACCTTCTTTTTTTTAAACTGGGGTAGGTCGACGAAATATTAACAATGGGATAATTTTAATTAATTAAAAAAATCGGAAAATTTATTTTTCAACATTTAATTTTAATGTAAATCAAAGTTTTTTTAACAATAAAAAATGAGTTCACCTTTGGCTGCAATTGGTTTTCAATATTTAAGTTTTAATTGTTTTAGAAAAATTATACTTCCTCAGTAGAACTCATCCACAACACAAACCTATTCATGTAAAACTGTCTGATTGAGTTGATTTAACTTTTACAAAATATCCACTGCAACTTGAGAATAAATTCGTCGTCGATTAAATGTTCAATATATTCCTAAGTAAATTATAACTTCCTTCCGTATTTCCACTAATCGTGTCAGTCCTTTTCTTCTGGATATCCAGTGAACTTCTGTATGCCGAAGGAAGGATATACGAAAACTGCCCATTTCTTCTAATAGAGCTTTTGCAATAAGAGAGTTGTAACGGTATAGTTTTAATATAATTTACAATTTTAACACGGCCGTTGGCTCGATCCGTTTGTGTGGTTTTGCAGACAGAACCCATACATTTGTTTGCGACCCTGCAGTGAGTCGTGACCCATAGTTTAAAAAACTCTGCTCTATACTAATTAACTGTAATACTCGAATATTTAAACGACTGAAATACCTATTAATTAATTAAATTCAATAATTATGTATTTTGATCAATTGGAAGCCTATATTAAAAACAAGATGTTATTCACAGAATTTTTTATCGATATTTCATTGTCATTTTCTAACTAACATATTATGCGTTAAAATTATCAAATGTATTTATTTTTTTTGTTATTAGAGACTTATACTAATGGCGAATAATTTCCGAGTTATAATACATAAAATAGGATAATAAAATTAAGTTTCACATACTAAATAACTCGTTTTAAATTCTTTCCTTGTACTAACAATCCAAATAAAGTAAATAGATTCTGTTTTATAACCGTAAAAAAGTAACTAAGCGTTTCATAATTTATTACTGTGTCGTTAATTTACCTTAATAGTCAAAAGGTATTTAACAATATTTTAAGAGTGAAATACAGCATAGAACAGAGATTTTTTTACATAACCTTATGGATATGATACTAAAAGTTTATGAACTTAGTTTTGACGTATTTATATTTTGTGAAAATGAATACCTTTATTATTATCTTTTTGGTCCAAAATAATGTCATTATATGAAAATGTTTACTTTTAATCTCTACAAGATAAAAATATAGGATAAAATGGCAATATTTTAAATACTTTTTACTATACAGTTAATACCAAAAACTCTCGCAAAAACTTGTTTCATGCCAACAAATCTCTCGGTCCACATCGTTGTCGCTCACCACCAGTGTTACCAACCTAAAATTTCTGGAATCGGTAGATTGATACAAAAAAAGTAGAAATTGGTATATTTAAATGGCTGCAAAGTTTAGAAAATGTTTATTTAATAAAAACAGGTAAATTCCTAAATCGATAGATCTACCAAAAAATCGGTAGAGTTGACATCGCTGCTTACTAGTTCACACAAAACTGTACAAAAATGTTTAGCAAACGGTAGAACTTCAAAGGTGGCGCGAAAAGTGATCCTACTATTCTTGTCTATATACGGTGTTAACAAGATTTTCTTGGAGCACAATTAACTCAAAAAAATTAAGTGGAAAGTGAGATCTTTTGTTACATCATCTGATGTGATATGTCTTTTAATTCTCTACAACTCTACAAAGTTAGAGTGTAAGAGTCATTATCTCTTGTATTAATTTTAAATAATCGAATCATTCAAGAACATACTCTCCTGCACATGCAGACCATGCAGCAATCTAATTTAAAACTCATCTTTTACATTTTTCTAGAGAAATTAATGTACATATTAGTTTATATAAAATATATGTAAGTAGGTATGTGTTTTTTCCTAGTTCATTCAGTGTTTGAGGTTTTTCATTTAATCTGTACAGGAAAAATCAAAAAAGAGTCAAATCCAGTGAACGGTAAAAAAAGTCTTGCTATCTATCGTCCTGCTTATCTCCGAAAAAAATTTTGTTTTGAGTATCAACCTGGTTTGTTATTATAAAATACAGGATAAAACATTATTCTTAATACCCGATCGAAAGTGCGTCTTTTCCTGTTCAATTGTAAGGCAATTATGTATTGTAGCAGCGCGCATGCTCTCCACTATAAAGAGCCAAAAGAATTTACTTTGGCACCGACACCGAAGGCAGCCGAAAGTCACCAATCGTTACCGCTCACTCGGTTTATTTGTTGTAGTGTATAGCGAGTTATAATTTTAAAACTGCGACTTTGAAACTGTCTGATTATTTTTTAATAAATGTAAGTAATAAGTATATTAATTTAAAGTTATTATAAAAAACGATATAGGTAATCAAAAAGAAAAAAAATTACTGAATAATCCTCATCAGAGGAATCTATGGAAGAAGAAGAACTATTACGGAACTCAAATGTCAGGGCAGGCATCAAGCAGACTAATAAAAATTATAATTACGAAACCAATTGTCTGCTAAACGTAGTTGTGTTTAATAGTATATTGTGTGGCACGGGATGAAACTAAGACTATTTCTGACTAGGGCGAGAGTTGATTGCTCGAGCGAAGCAAAGGCTGTCATCGCCCGGTCAGAAATCGTCTTCGTTTCATCCCGTGTCACACACTATATTTTTCATGCATTGAAACACGGAGGTTTTAATGTATGTAGCCAGTCCAAGTAAGACTATTTCAGAAAAATAGCGTAGTAATATCTTGACAACGATTTGACGACGGCTGTCAGACGATTATGGTTTTATTCGCTTTTGTTTATTACAAAAGAGATTCTGACAGACTTGAAATAAAGACATAATAAATAAAAGAATTTGCCGGGCAGAAACAACGTTGTTTCTCTCCTAGGGCAGAAGCAACTGTCAGTTTCTGAATGACAGTTGTATTGGTCTGAAATTGTCATATTTCGACTGGCAAAACAGAGATCAAAACTAATTGTTTCAAGGCATGTGATATGAAAACGTACTTTCGACCGGGTCACAGTGCAGGAATCTCAAACTTTCTGCCCTTGTAGTGTAATATACTATTGGGTATCTTTTTTAACTACTTAATAATTTAAGGTTAATTACAACATTACAATCGACAAACAGAATTTAAAATAAATAATGTAGACACCCTTTCACAGGCAGTAATTATTGTAACGCCCTCACTGTTTAATATTTAATTTTAAAGGTGATTATTTCCTTTGATTCAAATTAACCAATAGAATGTAATAATTTTTTGAAATCGAACCAATCAGAATCAAATATCAGCGACTATTGCACTAGAACAATATCAGCGATTATTTCCTTCGATTCAAATTAACCAATAGAATGTCATAATTTTTTGAAATTAGACCAATCAGAATCAAATATCAGCGGCTATTGCACTAGAACAATATCAGCGACTATTGCATTAGAGAAATAGTCACGTCAAATATAAATGTCAAAAATTTGTCTTCTCAGGAAATAATCTTCCTAAATATAACGCGACCTTGATTAATAGTCTGCTATTTTTATTGGTGCTAAATTTCTCAAATATTTTACAATTTGTTTCGACATAATTTGACATTAATAATCAAAGATTAAAGCCCTCGAGCTAAAGCTCTCGGGCTTTAATCAGATTATTAATGTCAAATTATGTCTCAACAAATTGATACTAAAATATTGTCAAAATCTAGATACCACAAAAATAGCCGACTATAATCAAGGTCTTGTTATATTACCCTTGATAAAATTTGATGGAAAAAATTGAATTTTCTATAGTATCGTGGCGTGGTTCAAAAAGTTGTTGTATTTTATGCGGTGTCCCGATGAGTTTCAGTTTCACAACTAATATCGAATTCTAACATGCCTGTTAACTATGGTTTTGGCAAAACTAATAATTTTCTCGAGAATTAATACAATTACATTCAGAAGCACAAACTGTTTTATAGATGAATATATTATAATTTTGTGGATAATAAATATTAAATTTAGGTATTCTTACAGGACATAGACCTTAGAGGTCTTTACCACCATGGGGTGTTTCGGCAGCAAAGACAAATTGTCCAAAGAAGATATGGATTTTTTAAAATCGCACACTCGTTACGATGAGAGCACAATAAAAGAATGGTACAAAGGATTCAAGGTAAGATTTTTTCACTATCAATCCTCTAAAGCTGAGTTAGTGTTAATCTTTTTGTTTATATTATGTAGATGTCGCTCTAGGTTTATATTTTTTTGTTATCAAAATGTTTAAAACCATTCATTATTCCATTTAAAAAATGATAAATAAACGTTGGCACACCATTAATCCAAATAACATATGTACGCTCGACTTTATTGGAGTAAAAAATAGAAAAACAAACTTTATTTCCGAGCATTCAAGATTTATTACTGTAATGTTAAACTTAATTTTATTGTTTATATTAAGGCTACTCATTAAAATACCGAATAAAAGTAGCTGTATTTGTGCCTTAACAAACAATGGTGCGCTCTCGGTTTTGGTAGTGGTAGTTACCCTAGGGGCGCTTTTATCCCAGTTGTCTATTCACCTGATATTAACCCTTATTACTCTGTTAAAGGCAGTAATTTAACAAAGTGCAAGATCAGATAAATAATACGAAATAAACAGAAAACATCATAACAAAAAACGAACAATAACAATAGGTAACAAATTTATCGAATAATAAATAAATACAATACAAACAAATTAAAATTTTCGACTAAATTGTTTATTGGCTAGCACCATTGACATAAACGAAAATTCGTCAATTATAGCGACAAAAGACCCAAAAATAGTCTGTCCAATTAACACAACAACCTCGGACTCGAATGATTTGTTAAATTGAAGAAAAATCAATGTTGACATTATAAAACTAGTCGGTCGAACATACGGTTTCGACTACTTGCACGATTTTCAAAGTAATAGCGCAGTTCGTATTTTGTTTCGACTAATCATGCTGTATTCACAGATGTCTCAAGCATTTGAGATTGAAAATCTGACACCTTTATTCGAAATTTATACTTCTATAAGTGCTTAGAATTCCCAAAGTAACTATTAGCTTTGTTTTCCCGAATATACTACGGAAAATTGTATATTTACGTTATATTAATGATTTACTTTTGAGAGTAACGTAGGTAAAAGTTTTGGCGCAAAATTCATTGGCTTTAATTTTAACAAAAACAAAAGTTCTCATATAAATTAGATATTACAAAAAGTATCTACTAGTGTTTGTGCGGGTACCCAAAGTTAAGATATGTATGTCAAATAGTCCAGAATGAGAAATTTTCACGTAAAACCGTTTATAGAACAGAAGCAGAGTGCGAGAAGGAAATACCATGCCTGCAGAAAGTGGAAGATCACGTACATTTTCTGCACAGAGGTCATAAACATTGGTGAGAAGATCAAAAACAGTTTTGAATGTCACCGAGGGGACTGGTTTTTCAATACAGATCTTCTAAAAAGCCGCGTTTACACCGGAGTTAATAACACGAGTTTTTAACAAAAAGTTATTAACTTGACTGAATGGCCAAGAATTTCTCTTAACAAAAGTTAATAACTCGTGTTTTTAACAGAAAATTCCTTGTTATTAATAAGATTTATGGTATCCATCGAGAGTCGGTAAAGATCAAAGGAAATGTGTTATGTTTTCAACAAATGTTAATAACAAAAGTTAATGCCTCTTTTAGCGCGTTAACTTTTGTTATCAACAGGTTCCTCGGAAGACCCCGCAACCCCGGCATCATGCTACACAGAGACAGAGCGCGCCAGTCGCCCCTTAGTACCAACTACAGCTGCAGACGAAACACGTGGAGACAGAGTGAAGTTACTGCGATTTGTTATTTGTTTATTGTTGGCGTGAATTGTTTTATTTAGTTTATTTTAATGATGGAAAGTGAATGGAATCAGGAGCAAGTGATCAATTTGATAGATCTGTATCGCGAGCGCCCAGTGTTGTGGGACCCAACCAATGCTGATTTCAAGGACAGAAACTTAAAAAACTATGCTTGGACAGAAATTGGCCAAGCTCTACGCATGACGAAAGTTGAAGCTAAGAACAAGATGACAAAAGTGATAGGAAAATTTCAACGAGAGAGCAAAAAACAAAAAAGTGGGTCTGGAACAAACGCAAAAGTAAAGTGGTTTGCTTACGAGCATCTATCGTTTTTGAGGGACAAAACCGTGCCCAGACCAACGAGCGAAGCGGGCTTGGAGAGGAATGGCTTTTTTGTAGTTGGTGTCCTTTTTGCCAATTCTGTGCCCCAGTTGTCCGATCAACCACTCAACATCACAGCTGGTCATGCGGAGGAAATTTTTGATGCTTCCGTCGCACCTTAGTTCGCCTGAAAGAGGGTCACGATCGTCTTCTTGCAGATCATTTAGCATATCACTCCCACTGTACACAGTCCTTGCTCTGAGTGACGGTTTCACCCAGTATCTCCTACGTCTCCTTTGAGCAGCAGTAGCCAAAACAACGCACGCAGCTGCAGCGAGAACCACGTCATCCTCTCGCACCATTGTCTCACCTAGAACTGGCTGTGCATGAGCGTTGATAGATGGCGGAGAGACTTTTAACTTTTGTTGATAACAAAACTAGCAGCCAAAAAAAAGGTTGTTAACATTTGTTAATGACTTTTGTTATTAACATCAGTTAATAACAAAAATGTTAAAAACTCGTGTTGTTAACTCCGGTGTAAACGCGGCTTAAAAAGTACGATATCGTTGGAACTGACGTGAAATGGTCTAATATATTAAAAGAGACATTGTGTCCCAAATACTCTCAAGTGGAACTTCTTTGTATACCAGGATGGAAAAAAATATTATATTAGATGATGAAAAGCATACTTGAGTAATTTTAAAATTAAGGGAAACGATGAATTTTATAGGGAAAACGTAGAAAAGTGCCCTGACAATGTTAGGTACAAACATAAAACGAAATTTGCAGATAAAATTTACAGCAGGGATGTATCTCGACCTTTAGTGGGAAGAGTGAGGGGTGAAGCTTTGAATAGACCGATGTATATTAAAAACTTTCCAAATTGCTTCATTTTCTTCAAGAATATCATGCGTTTAAAAACGATAATCCCCCAAACTTGGCGCAGGCTCGCCCCATAGCAAGGTTTATCATGGAGGCTGAGAAGCCTAAGATGAAAAATAATTAGGACGGATATTTTAGAAAAACTTAGTAGTAAATCTAAATTCTGTTTAGGATCTCATGAGAAACTTTCGAAGAAATTTGCGTTTGGTAGAGGGTGAAAGGGCCACTGGATATAATTGAATAGTTAGTATTTAAAAAAATTCTTCATTAAAATCTAATAGGTATTTATGCCAAAACATTTAGGATATTCGTTAATTCATAAAATGTTTTCATAGTTCTGTTTCTAATTCCGTAAAAACCAATGTTAATACAATTTTGTTTAAATCTTCAGGTAGGAAGCAGTTTCTAGACCAAATGCGTCGTATGCGTTTCTTCGAAAATCTCTTTCTTTTTTTGGCGTAAAATCAAAAATAAAAAACAAATATATTTCGTACAATAACATTTCATTTTAATCCATTACAAATTGTGGGGTTAGATTATACATACGATTTGTCGTGAAAACAAGTCGAATTGCTTAAAAATGTTTATATGTAGGTACGACAAATCCAATATTTCAGCCATGCAATAAAATTCATCCTGCGGTCCGTGCGACATTCTACAAGTTGCTTAATGTAAAGCCACTTATATGGTTAATGTGATCTTCTAAGTAAGAATAAAAATTTCCAAACCCCCCTCAACATCTAACGTACTGACATACAAAATAATTAAAACCATTAAAATATTTATCAATTTATATAATAATTTCTAGGTACAATGAGTAAAATGTTCTGAAAAAAATCAGTCCTATGAATATGCGACTCGAGTTTGGTAAATAAATAATTGCAATAAATCTTAAGTAAAGTGGATGTCATCTCATTTTTTTCCGGAAGACCTCAATTTTTTACTCTAAGAACCCGTCAAATTGTAATACATCATTTGTTGTATTCCTTCATTCGCCTACAAGAAAGGAAATAATGATCAAGCTCGTAACAACGATGACTAATGTTTTTGAAGGAAGGTATTTTCTCGTAGCTTTTAAAAAGTTTCGGTTTTCTTTTTGCTACCCTATTTCAGCGAATGGAATCAGTCATTTTATATATTCATACTTCTAAAAGTTTCTATTTGTTAAAAATACTATTTACTATTCATGACTAAATTGCAGATATGTAAAATAATTGATAATGTTAATATCAATTTTTAATAAGCTTAAATAAACTATACATTTGCATTGACACAAATTTTAAATTAACTATAAATTGAGTTTCCAAAATTATCCGGTACAAGTTACCCTATTTTCATTTCATATCAGATCTAATGTTAATTTATAAATAGTATCCACAGAGTTTTTTGGATATAAAAAACCCAGAATATTTTCTTAGTTTCAGAATGAATGGTTGTCTGTCTATTTGACACTGAAATATTTGACTGTCCATAAAACGATAATGAAATTCTTAGTTTCTACTTAATTTAGGCTTGCGTGCCTAACAGAATCATTTCAATTTTGGAAGAATGTGTTTTTTTCACATACATGTACCTAGTCCCTTTCTTTTGAAATTACAACTTTATTAAAAAAATTACTGTTTTCATTATTTTTTTTTATAACTAGCTTTTGTATCCTACTTTGTATACTTATCAAATAAAATTAACTGTTCTTAATAGACCAAGCCTTCTTTTTAAATGGTAATGATTATATCAAAAGATATATGCTCTTGTTACATTCATTACTAATTTGAATATGATTACTATTTTTTTTAAACGTGAATTCCTAAAATATAATGACGAATATAATAGTTTCAGTAATTGCGTTTACTACTTTAGAAAATGATACCAATATCGCATTAGTAATCTTTTATCAATCAATAAATCGATCTAACTAGGTTTCATTTTTGTATATATAAGCAAAATTTATAAAAAGAAATTTTTATAATAGAAAGTTTTTTACTGATTTATAGGTCATATTTTAAGTGTCATCTCAACAATGCACAGCATCCCTGATATTGCAAAAATATTAAATCATACAACGCTGTGATTGATCATAGAGAAGATTGTTTCCTTGTTAACAAAATCAAGGGTAGTTGTATCTAAAAACTTTCTAAAACAGTTTATTTTATTACCAGTTAAAATAATAATTACTGTTTTCACATGTAAGAACAAAAAAAAAAGAAAAAAAAACTTCTCTCTCGCGAGATCGATCCTATTACGATAACCCAACAGAATTGTCACAATCAACCGCTTCAACCGCTTATCCAAATAGGCCACCGCAAGCTTGTATGAAGTCTTTCAAAATAATAATATGTATACATATTTAATTTAATAACAATTCAGTATAAATTTCGAAATCTATGTATATGCCTAAACACACTTGAAACATGCATTGTCATCCAGTTCTTAGCTATCCTGAAAATTTCAGAGCTCTAGGTAGTCGGGAAATAGGTTTAAATTCGATTACAAAATTCCACGGAATGAAACAGAGACAAAGAACACGGCGAAAATATAAAAACTTTCTAAAATATTGTATCACGATGTTCGTTTGCACTAATTTACGAAACCACTGAACCGATTTCAATGAAATTTTGTAAATATTTGTTATTTGCTTTAACTTAAAAGGTGGGAGATTTTTTTATATTGATTAATAAGCATATGAAACATTAATGCAACATAATTAACGGTCGTGCTTAGTTTTTTTGCGAAAGAATCTTTAAGTTCCATCTTAGTTTTTTTGGTAATTTTTTTACTCTTTGTCTAAATAGAAGGTTAAAAAGCTACACTTAACACTTGGTTCAAGATCAAAGGTTTTTAATCCTAAAAATGAATTTTTACTTTTATATTTTGATTGTTATTGTGGTACGTTGATGGATTTTTTTGAGAATCTAATGTCGAACATTCGTTTGCAATAGAGTAAGATCTTTACATGTCTATGTTACAGCGCTATCAAGCTGGCAGTGAAAAGTCGGCAGAAACCATCGAAATATGAGTGGGAATTTGTAGCTAAATAGTTGCTAATTAGTTGCTAAAATCACGATTTTGTAGCTCTATTCTGTTCCACAAAAAACAATCATTAGAAATCTCGCGTTGAAGGCTCAAAGATCGCAACTGCTTAACATATGTTAACAGTTAAGTATGTAAGGATTCGTTGAAAAGTTTTGAAAGCGACCTATTATTAACCAGAAGAGGAATTAAAATTAATACGGTATTTTAATATTTAATCTTCCATATGAATACAGAAAAAATTAATTAGATTTTCATTCTTTGTTTATAAGCCTATGAAGTTGCCGTGTCAGTGTTTTGATACAATGAAAAAAACAATATTGTGCAGTGGTAAAACTCTTTGTTTTGGAAGGTTTACCAGCAACAGAAATTTATACAAAAATGGTAAAAGTGTTAAAGGAATCTGCTCCTTCATTTGCAACTGTGCATAGATGGATTTTAAAGTTTAAATAACACCAGAAATCATTAAGCAAGTATATTATGCTATTTGGTAAAGATTTAAGTTTGGCTAAGCGCGAAATTGCTGATACCATAGGCATCTCAGATTAACTAATACTCCATATTTTACAACATGTAAGAAAGCTGTTCGGAAAGTTAGTGCTACATTCGTTAACAATTCAACAAAAACTGAATCGAATACAAATTTCTAAGAGTAATCTGGAGCTTGCTTTAGCTCCAAAAGATTTGAAATCAGAATTATCGTCAAAAAAGGGTATAGCATCAGTTTTTTTTATGCAAAAGGGGATTTGTTGATTAATTATCTTAAAAAACGTAAACCAATTAACTCTGAATATTATTGCAACCTTTTGGAACAGTTGGATAAAAAAAATTGTGAAAAGAGACCCGGTTTACAAAAGAAAACCATCATTTTTTATCAAGACAATGCACGTGTTCACACAAGTTTGTTGACGATGGCTAAATTGAACGAATTAAAGTACGAATTGCTTAAACAGCCACTGTATTCACCAGATTTGGCTCCCTCTGATTATTATCTCTTCAGAAAATTGAAACAATCCTCTGATGGAAAGATTGCAGTCGTGGAACAAAATTTTCTAAGCCTCCAGAAAATCATATCAGAGATGGTATAAAATTACTGATGGATCATTTAAATAAGTGTGTTTAAGCTGAGGGAAATTATTTTTACTTTTTCAGTTTTTCTCATTCCTAAATATTCTGGATATTCCATAAATCTAGTTGTAAATTTTGGGTTCCCAATCTTGACTCTATTTGTACACTTGTTGCAATATTTTGTATATTTGTTATATTTTTATGAAATTAATATTTTTAGAAAGTTTTTTATATTTTCGCCGTGTTCTGTGTCTCTGTGTCATTCCGTGGAATTTGTAATCGAATTTAAACCTATTTCCCGACTACCTAGAGCTCTGAAATTTTCAGGATAGTGTGTTTAGGCATATACATAGATTTCGAAATTTATACCGAATTGATATTAAACATGATCTAAGTTGTGTATAGATAATATTATTTGGAAAGTTATTAAATAAATCGTTCGTAGCGTAGTTGGTTAGGCGGCGGATCAGTCCACTTGTGACAGTTCTGTTATGTTATCATAATGGGATCGATTATGCGACAGAGAAGTTTTTTTTTCTTTTTTTTTTTGTTCTTACATGTGAAAACAGTAATTATTATTTTAACTGGTAATAAAATAAACTGTTTTAGAAAGTTTTTAGATACAACTACCCTTGATTTTGTTAACAAGGAAACAATCTTCTCTATGATCAATCACAGCGTTGTATGACTTAATATTTTTGCAAAATCAGGGTTGCTGTGCATTGTTGAGATGACACAAAATATGACCTATAAATCAGTAAAAAACTTTCTATTATAAAAAGTTCTTTTTGTAAATTGTGCTTATTTGCTTTATTGTGAAAAACTAAAATCAATTATTTATATATTTTATGCTTCTTTTCCTATTTAAAATATTTGATCTATTTTATAACCAAAAAACGAAATCATTTAATTTATTTTTTTAGCATTACTGACAACTTCTCTCTCTCTCTCTCTCCCTCTTTCTCTCCATTTTTGCCTCAATACTAAGCGCGCCGCGACATTCAGAATAATAATTTAGACTTCCCTTGCCGAATGTTAAAACTAGATAAAGTAGTTTTGTTAACGAATAATTTTAAAAGCGTACTTCCAATTTAAACCGAAGTATAAATATATTTTCATTTGGTTTAATTAGTCTCGTTACTACAAAGTAAGGATTTAGAAATAAATACAAAATTCTCTCGAACAACATGGAAAATTTAGATTTTTGGTATAACATTTCAAACAGAATTACTAATTAGAAAATATTTATTATTTGAAGATGGTATTACCAAATAGTTGCATTTTCTCTGAAAATATAATAGACACAAAGTTTAAATAGAGCATGTTTATTACTCTCTAAAGATTTGTCAGTTTGCCATTGTTAATAAATACAATGGACATTTACGGTAATTTTAACAGTTTGCTGAACATGTTAAAGTAAGTTGATTGTGTTATGATTTGAAGGCTGTTCACAAATATTTGAACATGTAATTTTAAATGTGTTGGCGTATAATGTAAATTTAAGACAAAAATTTACAGAAACATCTGAGTTGAGCTCCTACAAAAATATAAGTAGAAAGCGAACTAATCAATTTAAAATAAGAAAATATATCGATAAGTATAGAATAGTAGTTTACGTAACAAGTCCCGAAAGTGGTGTTTTACGACGAGTAGGCAATTGCAGGGCGAGCCGCAGGCGAGTCCTGTAAGCCTGCGAGTCCAGTAAAAGCACTTTTGGGACGTATTACGTTCAATATTACTTTTTAAACCGGCCAGAATTTAGTAATTTCCAGAAAATTATTGTGATACTCCGGTAATAGTATTATACGTTACAAGGTCGGTAGGTGACTTATTACAGTACGAGTTAGTTTACGGACGAGGCGATATAGGAGCCGAGTCTGGAAAGAAAAACGAGTACTGTAATAACACCTAACGACCATGTATCGTATCATATTTTATTCCATCCTGTTTTTATAAATTAATAAATTCATAAAAATTTTAAAAATAGTTCGTAACTTGACTAGTTACGTCAAATTACCTTAACTGTCAGTTACTGTCAAATATTATAAATTTTTTTTATTAATTAATTCTTGTTTTAAATAAAAAAAAAATAAAAAGTAAGTAATTAATTATTTTATTTTTATTTTATAGTCATTATAGTATTTTTAAATGTCAAAAATTAAAAGTAATTGTCTTCCCTTAAGCAATCAGAGCAGAGTTGCTAGGCAACACATTACAGTACATGATACCGTAATGTTTTACTTACCGGCGCCGAATTGATAACAGGGAAGTCTATTTACTGGACAGGATGAAATAATAGCTTTTACCGGACTCATTTTTATTTTTTGGCTCGGTCCGACAAAATGAGATTTTCTGACCTAAAAATAAACCGGAAAGTACTAATTTCTGACCGGTTTAAAAAAAATAAACTTATAAAAAGTAATCATCTTAAAAACGTACGCACCTTTCTATATATGATCAGGGCAGGATTTCGGATAGGACAGGCAATACTTTTTGGTTTTAAATTAAAATAATAAGAAGTATTTAAAAAAAATATATTTTTGAAAACGAAAGCTTAGAAAAGAAAATTAATTTAATTTTTGTTAGGGATTTTCAGTTTTGAAAAAACGACCCTTGACAAAAATTCATTAATGTCTCAGTTAGAATCCCCCATACAGCAAATATTCCCAAACTGAAAGAAACTGTCAAGCCACTTAAAACTTATTATGGTGGCTCACTTTTCATTTACTCCTTGTATATACTTTTAGAATGTATTTGTTATCTTTAAATTATTAATAATAATAATAATATAAGCTTATTACACATTTTTCATTATTTTGAATATATGTCTCCACCTGGTGATGGTCTCAATTTTGTTCACGTAAAAAATGACGAAGTAGTTACATTTAGAAAATAGTAAGAATAAAAAAAATGAAATGTGTTCTCTGCTTCTCAAATGCTCTCCCTCTATAAAGACCCTCGATTCTCTCCGAAAACCTAGAAAATGATTCCACTTTCTGTTCCATGTAAAGACTGAAAGGGGCAAATTTAATTCGAGCTAAACTTGAGACTGTGCCAATTTACTTATTCGATCGTCCTAGCACTCAAGTAGGGTATATTCCTTTCGGGCCTTGCTTAATTTCGGAAAAGTGTTCGTTAGTACGATGGATGTGACGAGCAAAATGGAATGGATCGTATGAAATGAAAATATTCGCCTCAATTCCAACGCTAGCGACGCCGGATAAACGAATGTAATTCTTTGAAATTAATCGACAGATTTTCCTTTTATCGTATTTTTCGAGAAAAATATGGAGGTGATTAAATTGACCTAGATAAATTAATAACTCTCAATAATTTTATACCAACAAGATAAATTATTTAAGAAAAAGAGTTTTAAACAAAAATATTCAAAGAAAACATGATACAAAAAACAAATTTTCCTTTAAAAATACGATTAAACAATAATAATAAATACTTATATACCTATATAACTTCTTTGTGGTATTAATTTCTAAGTTATTTTATTATCTAAGAAGTTTATTGCTACTTAAAACATAAATAATTAAAATAATTTAGAGTAGCCCTCTTTTAGTTTATTAATGTTGATATGGTAGATTTGTCAAATTTGTCATAATGTCTAACAAATTCGTATTAAATACAAAAATGTTTAAGATACATTCATTATATTTTAACAAAATGTTAAATGTTTCTTTTGTTGTATCACGGAGTACCTTCCACATACATAGAACTGATACAGAACATATATCATCAAGCAACATCTTCTGGTAGAATGGATGAAAAGTTGGCACATTTTACTTTAAGAAGAGGTGTGCGACAGGGTGATGCGATGTCACCCAAATTATTTTCAGCGGACGATCTAGTTCTTCTCGCCCAATCGAAAACAGAACTGGAAAATCTATTGCAGGATTTAATCCTAAAAAGCCAGGATATTGGTCTAAAGGTAAATATTGACAAGATTATGGGAAAAGAATTCCATAATTCATCTTTCGTAAATATCGGACAAACCTCAATAGATGTTGTGCAGTCCTATGTCTACCTGGGACATCACGTCACACTTAAAACAGATATACTTAGATGTAGAAATAGCGCAACGAATTAGAAAGGGATGATCAGCGTTTGGAAGAAACCGATATATATTCAAATCAAATATGCCTCTTAGTCTAAATAGCAAAGTATTCAACGAATGTATTCTCCCTGTAATTACATACGCATGTGAAACGTGGGTTCTAAAAGCTAAAGCCATCCAAAAGCTGCAAAGGGCATAACGTATTATGGAACGTTCAATAATGGATATCACTCGGCTAGATCGAAGACGAAATACATGGATTCGATCATAGAGTTGATTTTAAAATGGAATTGGACAGGGCTTATAACAAGAAGAACCAACGGAAGATGGTCGAGTAATAGAATGGTGCCCACGAGAACACCGTAGACCCCGGAGAAGACCGCATGATAGATGGGATTCTGTGTTTGGCAGATTCCTGGGACGAACATGGAGAAGAACTGCACGTAGAATTGAAGGGCACCCGGAGAGGCTTTCATCCAGCAGTGGATTAACAATGACTAAAGATGATGATGATGATGATGTATATAGTTATTCCAATTTTATTTTTAAAACTATACTTCTTATGGGATGTCTTGGCGTTCGTGCTAAACATTAATAAAAGCGTGTTAAAAAAACCAGCGTTGTGCTATTTATTATATTATTTTACTAGATGACCCGGCGAACTTCGCTAACAACTAATGATTTTTTTCTCATTTGCCTTTTCTTAATCCTAACGTTTTTTTCTCGTTTTTCGATTAATTTCCATGATTTTTGTTTTTGTCGATTTTATCTTATTTTTTGGTCTGTTTTCAGGATTTTATTTTTTTTTCTTCGTATTTTGTAATTTTTCTTGTTTTGTCATTTTTTAGTTGTTTACTTTTTCAATTTTTTACATTTTTCCTCTATTTACAATTTTTATGATGTTTTTTATTTTTTTTTTTTTTGTTATTTTTTATTTTACTTTAGTTTCTTACCATTTTTTTCTAATTTTTATGATTTTCCCTTTTTTTAATTATTTTATATATTTTATCTATTAGGAATTTATACTTTTTTTGTGATTTTTTCTTTCCCTTTCCTATTTTTTTTTGTATATATTTCTTTCGTTTTCCTTTTTTTTGGTTTCTCGATTGTTTTTTTTTAATTTTTGTTGTTTTTTGTCTATTCCTGTTGTTTTTTTTTACAATTTTTTTAAAAATTTTCCCTTTTTTTGGTAGCCTTTCGTGTTTTTTAACTTACCTACTTTTTTTCGATTCAAGAAATACTCTTGAATCGAAAAAATCGATTTTTATTATTTTTTTTTTTTTTCATTTTACGATTTTATTGTATACTAAGCTGTACCCGCGACGTAGTGGCATGTTGATTGTTATACCTATAAAAATTTCACCCACGACATCGTTAAAGGGGTGGGGGTAGAAATTTTTATATACCAGATTTTAAGTTGAGAGAAGACAAATACATCTGTGAAAACCGCATTCGAATTGGATCAGTAGTTTTAATGTGATGCGCGCACAAACATACATACAGACAGACAAAAAAAATCTAACCACATTTGTGGGTTCTATATCGATGTTCTATATCACCACCCCCCTCACCCCCCCCCGCTAATGATTTTTTAAATATCTTTAATGTACAGAATTTTCATTTCTACAGATTTATTATATGTATAGATTATTTTTTACGCCCCTCATGCCCCCTTGTGGGTGGAATTTTCTAAAATCTGTTCGCAATGACCTCAAAATTATAAATATAACTATTGTGCAAAGTTTCAAACCATACTTATAGATTTAAAATTTATATTTTTATTTTTCACGCCCGCGCCCCTGCAACCTCCCTGAGGGTAATATTTCGTACAATCAGTTCACAATTGACCTCAAACTTATAAAAATAACTATTTTGCAAAGTTTTAAACCTGTAGGTTTTATAGATTTTAATTTTTATTCACGCCCACGCAACCCCCCATGTGGGTGAAATTTCGTAAAATCTGTTCACAATTGATCTCAAAATTATAAAAATAGGTAAATATTTTGCAAAGTTTTAACCTGTAGGACTCATAGATTTTAATTTTAATTTTTTTTATTTTTCACACCGCCGCAACCACCCCCCCCCCTATGGGTGAAATTTTGTAAAATCCGTTGACAGTTGACCTCCAGATTATAAAAATAACTATCTTGCAAAGTTTTAAACCTGTAGATTTTAAATTTTATTTTTTTTATTTTTCACGCCTCCGCTACTCCCCTGGTGGGTGAAATATTGTAAAATCTGTTCACAGTTAACCTCCAAATTATAAAAATAAGATGATTTCTGTATAGCTTTAACCATTAATGTTGCACACGCGACGGAAGCTTAAAAAATGGAGTAACTTCTCCCGTTTTCCCAAGATTTCCCTTCACTGCTCTGCTCCTATTAATTGTAGGGTGATGAAAAGTATACTATAACCAGCACAGGAGTATGAAAAATAATTATAGCAAGTTTCGTTAAAATCCGTTGAGTAGTTTTTGTTTCTATAGCGGTTATACAGACAGACAGACAGACAGACAGACAAAAATTTTACTGATTGCATTTTTGGTATCAGTATCGATCCCTAATCACCCCCTGATAGTTATTTTGGAAATATATTTCATGTACAGAATTGACCTCTCTACAGATTTATTATAAGTACTTATAGATTATATATACATATAAGGTAACTAACTAAGTCCGCATAATATTTTTTATAGAAAACAGAGTAATTTTTAAATATTATTTATACAAAGTTTCAACTCCTTATTTACACTTTTAAGGAGTAAATTCTAATGAACCATGAAAGAATGATAATTAGGATTGTAAATGAGACATAATTCCTATTTTCCTATCCTTCATTGCAATAGAATTGTTTTTTTACTTTCCTTACAAAAGTTGGTTGTAGTTCTTAATAAAAATTTTCCAATATATTTTTTTTCATATTCTATTTTCAAAAAATAAACCCTGACATATTTATCTTTTTTCTTAAAACAACATACTCAACCGATTTCGATTTAAAATAAATTTTACAGCTTTATTGAGCTACCTTTTTTTTATCTTCCAGAAGAATGAGATTCGTAATCCAATAATGTCTCGATTTAACAAGAATACAATGAAATTTCATGTACTCTCGTTGCTTCCTTCTCTTCTTGCTATAAGCTACAAAGCTGCGATTTCTAATTGAAGTTCCCTTTTCAACCTGTCATCGTCATCGTGGTCGTCGTAGTATGTGTGTGCCTCTCGAGTCTCTGTTGAAAGCTTTTGTTTTCTGGTACAAAGGCCCTTTTCCAGAATATATCTGAGCCATTATATTTTCGCTCACAATAAATAACACAATTACGGTGCGTCGCGCATTGGAAAAGGTGACAATGGTTCCGTGAAATGAGATATGCTCGGGAGTTTGAATGCTGAAGGGAAAATAAAAAACATTCCTATCATATCATATCTGGTTTAAGTTCTGCTTGATAATGGAAAATCACAGTTACATAAAAGCAAAAATAATTGGTATTAAGATTATAGACGTGGAGTATCTTGAAATAGTAAGTAAATTAATATTCTTTCTTTTTTTTTTCTATGCCTTTATCTTTTAAAATTTTACTCGCCTCCTTAATCTTTTAAAGATGTGCTTCTTATAAGACGTTTTGACGAACAGAGTGAATGTACAAAATGGACAGGAAAAGCGTTACATGAAAAATACCCCTGTCCTGCATATAGTTACAGTACTCTGCGAATTTGGCAGTTGGCAGTTAGCATCACCTTTAATTCAATGGTGACGGCATTTCGTCTCAGATTCTTAAATTATCTCTAATTCTCAGTCAACACTAACACATAAAAAAGTTACAGAAGCGTTGCATTTCGGATTTATTTCGAATTATACTGTGTCTTAGAAGTTATTGAATCAGGACTTCATTTCATTCTGATTTTTGAAGATGGATCTCTCTAAAAATACGTACTAAAATTGTTACTTTGAGTAAACATCTATGTCTCAAAGAGATATTGCAAAGGAATGATTATTATGATTCTACGGTGCAAAGAAAAGTAAGACATCAGAAGAAACAGCTATTGACTGCTAGAAGGATTAAAAACGGTATGATTGGACGAAAAAATAAGAGCTAGACTGCTGAGGACTGGAGAAAGTATTGTTCTTAGATTTGAGCCACTTTTTTATACAAGTACAAAGGTCTCGTTTCGTCAGAAAAAGTGCCAATGAAAAACTTACGCCGCTCATTCTAATCAAAAAGTCCACTGAAAAAATGTTTTCTTACTAGATTCCTCGTGCATGATGAATTCTTAAAAATACAAAGACTTGTTGGAAATTAGATTATAAGGTGGGCTGAGAAAAGAGGATGTCAATGACAAACCAATTTTTTAACAAGATTTGGCTCCTTGCCACGTCTCCAAGATAATGACGAAATATTTCAAGGATAAGAATATACCATTTCTTGAATGGTCAGGAAAACTCACCGGATCTCAATTTTTGGGTGACTGTAAAAGCTAGTCAGCGCAAAATGGATTGCACAGCAAAAGAAAAATTGATAGAGGCTGTAATCCAGATAAAGTTTCGGGATCGGCAAATCACAGAAAATTGTCAAAACTTGTTGACTCGATGACAAAACGTCATTAAGAATTTATTAAAGCGAAGGGAGGACATATTTCATATTAAACAAATGTATAAGACATTCTAACGATCGAGGGGGAACATTATGAAAACGATATTATTGTAATATTTAATTGTGTTAAATATCTTTGAAATTTGGAAAAGTTGATAATTTTATCCATGAACTTTAAAGAAGTTTTTTTAAAAAATTAACTGTTGTCTACTTCGCTACCTTATTTATCAATTTTCTATCGTTTTTGCCGATTTGATATTAGAAATCACTCAAATAAGATTAAACTGTCATCCAAGTTACCAATGGCGGAGAGATTTTTTTTATAAATAAGTCGTATATTTCTGAAACTATCAGTGTGGTTTGACATCTACAAAAATATGAGATAATAATTATTAAATTCAACCCTTCAACAACGAGCCTTACATGACGGTTACTAGAAATCTGAATTAAGTAAAGACTTCCGTATTGAATACTTTTTATCTACCGGTGAAACAAGATGCAGCTACGTAAGTGCTGTATTAAAAAACATACGTCCTCATTTAAATTTCTCATATGGAGGGTAGAAGTAAGGAGGACTATCTCTTATGGGCAATTAGTTGAAAAAGTGTCCAGCTGTTTACAGCAAATTATTGATCGGAAATAGCGCTAGTGTAGGAAGTGGGTATGATATGAACTTAGCAGTTATAAACAGAGTGAAGTGTGATGAGTTGAAGCAATAACCTATGACCTATGAATTTCCTGCGACAACGTGCATAGTGATTTGTTTTTTTATGAAATTTTTTTGAAACATCTTTGTCATTTTATTGATTTGATTGATGTTAATACAACAATAATCTAGTATCCTTATCTAATAGTTTGTGGCGCTCTTTTAAAAATTCTTCCACTTGCTACTATAGCGCCACCTTAATTTGCCCAATTTCAACGGACACTTTTTAATACACTGAGATGGTCCTCCTTACTTCTACCCTCCATAATTTCTCACTTGCCTGTGTCTGAGAGAGATGTATCTCTAAATTTACCTACTTCGAGTATAATTTCTATCATCGGCCAAAATCGGTGAAATGGATTATATACACTTTTCCACTTACATTTCTAATTTCTTAAAAAATAAATGATTTTTTAATCAAATACGTATAAGCTCATTCAACTACAAATAATCCATTTATTTTTGCCGCACTTGAAAAATTATGGAATCAAAAGAATATAAAAAAAATCGGTCAAGTCAACTATCCTTATTTTCATCCCACATATTTTCATGACAATAATGGTTTTATATGATTTCCTGTAAAAATAAATAAACCAATTTCAGTTATGTGTCTAAAACTGTATAGAAATAAACCCGTGTTCGGTTTATAATAGAAGAATCCTTTTGAGCTTTCGTATCACAGTAATTAAAACGAAGAAGTACAATGTACCCTTAGCCTAGATACTAATGACAATTCTGTTTGTTTTGTAACTCGTACCAGCGCCAGTTACGTGCAGATATGATTTTTTTAACCATCGACCGCAACGACATCTAGGTCATTGAAGTTTACATTCCTAATAGTCTAATAAAATGTTTACGGTACAGATATCAAAAATGAAAGTACTTGTACTTAATACGAATTATTTATAGCTCCATTACAGATCTAAAAGGCCAGGGTAACAAATTAAACATATCGTCAGGTACGGATCCGACTTATTGTATACGATTTACATACAAAGCGAGGTAATAGTACAAAAGCACTAAACACAAGTAGCAATTGTGAATACAGAGTGTTTCGAAACTCTCCGACGACACAACGATAACCTAACCTTCTAGATGTGATTTTATGTTTAATAAACCTACCTTAATACAAAATAGTGATAGAGCCCTTTGATTACATTCGTAAGTTTTTGAATATATCTCTAAGACAAACACGCTATACTGTTAAGACATGGTTACATATTGGGAATTGAACGACTGGTTTAGATATTGTTTTTTTATTATTGACTAGCTGTACCCGGCTCGCGTTGCTACGACCACAACTAAAATAAATTTAAGAAAAATAAAAGAGAAGAAGAGATAGAGAAGGAAAGAAATTTTATAGTTTTGTTTTACTTATCACACCAAAAATATTTTTTTCGAACTTATATTTATACGAATTCGTATAGATATCTATTAATCAGTATTGAATTTGATAGATGGAAGCGCCATCTGGTGGTAACTTCCATTAAAACGAATATCATATTCATCTTACCCGTTAAAAATACATCATCATACTGATTTTCATGACAATAGGTTGAACGGGGCAAAAGTAGTTACTCTGCAGCGCCACCTGGTGGCGAGTGGCATCAATGAGCATATCATACAAACCTTCTGCGTGGAAAAATACATATACATACCAATTTTCATGACAATCGGTTGAACGAGACAGAAGTTGCTACGATGCAGCGCCACCTGGTGGCAAGTGGCATCAATGAGCATATCATACATACCTTCTCCGTGAAAAAATACATATACATACCAATTTTCATAACAATCGGTCCAGTAGTTTTTGAGTTCATTGAGTACATACAGACATACATACAAACATTCATTTATATATATATAGATAACGGTGCGCTTGATGAGGAAAAACATTTTTTGTTATTTACTATGTTTTTCTTGACCACAGTATCAGACAGCAAATAAAAAAATAACTTATTTATAAAAAATATCCTAAAAATTTTAGAGCAAAAATGGTTGTTGACCCTCCCCTGCAAGAAGCAGATCGTTTCTGATTGCAATAAAAAAAGTCTTAACGAAACTTTATACTTTCAACTAAAGATAGTCTATAACAAATATGTATATTTAAGTTATATTTGAAATTAAGGACTCCAGGTTCTCATATTATAATCATGTAATTGGAAAAGTACGTAGTGCCTCAGAATTACACAATACCTATGTATTGCAAAGTTTCTACAGAAAAAACTGATTATACTGACACAGCAGCTTGGATTTTCTTATGGACATTCCACTATGACCAATGTCCTCTGGTGTGTTAATGAATGGTCAACATCATTAGACATAAAAATTGCTGTAGATATTATTTATCTTGATTTTGCAAAAGCATTCGATTGAGTTATCTTTTGATTACTTAAGTCCACAGAAAGACTTAGAATATTCCCACGTTTGAACACCGCCAATTTCAAAGCGATTTGATTCTGACCTTCCGTATACTAAAATTTTATTATGGAAGCTTGAGAAGTGTTTTTATTCTGGATAGTGACCAATGACGTCGTGGTCATCAGTTTAAATTTAAGAAGGCACAATTGACAAATTCCAGGCAACAGTTTTTCTCTAATCGGGTGTTTTCCGTATGGAATAGACTTCCTGCAGGTATTGTTGGTGCTCCATCTGGGAATGTATTTAAGAACAAACTTGAATGTCACTTATTTCAAGTTTGAACACATTGTTACTTAGTGTTGTTCTGTTCTTTTGATATTTTTCGCACATATTGTAATTTATTAGGCATATATGTCATGTGACATGCACAATGGGGCATAAGTGGCACCATTGCTGACAGAGCACTTGCTCGCTCCTCCTCAAATTTCCATATGGATCATGTGACCCCTCTTCTAATTTATTTTGTAATAATAATAATAATCATATTTTAACTATATTAGGTTCCCTGTAGCATAATAGGGTCTTTCATGGTTTACAAATGTCCTGTACCGGTAAGAAATCCTGTAATTAATCTTAACTGATTCATTGTTTTTTACATTAGCACCTGATTTTGGTGTTCCTAGAACTGACTCTGGACCGTAGAACATTGCGGCCGATCCTTCCCTTGAAAATTACTTACTTGGCTTCTTGCCTTGTATGTTCTAGCAACCCTAGTTCAGTCAGGTAGCAAAAACTTTGGTACTTAATTGTAAATGTCAAAGAGAAAGTAGCTTTGTTTTTATCCAGTGAAAAAGCCCATTAAAAAGGTGTGTACTCTGGAAAGAATAAAACTAATGATGTGGTAAGCTATAAGCAATATCTAGCAGCAATATCTCCAGGTCCAAACCGAGTCATTCCCTCAGACTAATTATTTATCCGTTTCTCTTAACCGTTTATAACAGAAAAAATATTAACATATACCAAGTATTACTATTCTTATGCACATTTGCTATTGTGAATCACTTGGTATTATTTCATAATTTTACAAATCCGCTTTTACCACATTAAAAAAACGGATATAATTGTGATATGTTACCTTAAAACTAAAATAAAATGG
Organism: Altica lythri; assembly: GCA_964028335.1. Taxonomy (NCBI): domain Eukaryota; kingdom Metazoa; phylum Arthropoda; class Insecta; order Coleoptera; family Chrysomelidae; genus Altica; species Altica lythri. The sequence goes on along the minus strand of OZ034804.1, from coordinate 31,524,430 downwards.
CAGAGATTCATTTCGAAAGCAAACAACCGAAAGTATTTTATACATAATTTTAGTAAGTATGCTGTTAATGAAAATTGCCTTTGAATGTATTAATTAAAAATATCTTTCAGTTTCTAAACACATTTTCAATGAAGAAACCTCGTATAATCAGTAAATACAAAGCATTCTCGTTAAACCAACATTTACTTATTAAATAAAAACACATATTTATTTAACTATCGCTTTTGAAACTGGATTTCATTTAACGGCGTTATGAACACGTTGGTTAACTACATAAATCGTAACCTATTGAAACCTGAATATGTTCGAGTTTTTATCACCTGAGAACTAGATATATAGAAATATTTCACATTAATTCGTTTATATATCCCTCTATATTTTCAAGGTGTCCACAAACATAAAAAGCTTGAAAGCAGTAAGGAAATATATAATATGAAAATTATGTACTTTAATAAAACTCTAATCTAACTAAATTCTTATAAAAAATATTTATAGCAGTCTGATATCGTATTCACATCGTAGAATATGCTAATGCCATTTGCATAATTTTACTTTCTGGACTTTATGTCGAACTTCTACGTGTGCAGCTCGTATATGGGCGTAATATTCTCATTTGTAGCACGGTTGCGTGTTAAGCAGTTGTGCAATAAATTTAGTAATTCTTATAGATTAGGTATTCAATGTGAATTAAATCTATAAAATACTAACTGTTTAGTAACTAGATAAGTGCAAAAATGAAATTTGTCGTCTTATAATAACAACTATATTCGATACCATTTCTGCAAAACAAAAATATCGCACCAAGTTATATCATTGGCAACCCTTGTATCAATTTACAAACAAATCTTGAACATGATCATAACCACAAAAGACCTGACAAACGGCTTTATCCAACCTAAATACAGACAAGTAATACTCTATTTGCACAGATCAAGCTTTACCTTAAGCTTACTACTAAAATGGCTTTAAGCTGTAAGGCCGTTTAGAGGAATCAACTTAGTCTGAGCTGAATTGATTAGCATTTCGACTTCAAAGGTAATCGTATTGCGAATAGTGTGGCAAAGAAAGCTGCACAAATATGTTGGTTTTCGCCTTCCACTAAACTAGCACTATACTTGGTTACGGACCTTATTAAACAACACTCCAATCAGAATTTTATCAGACAACAGACATCTATTATCTGATCCTGGCGAGGAAGTAGCAATTCAACACAAATGATCGACTAAATACAATCTTTGTATAGTTGTGAGAATCGTAACTGATCATTGTCACGGGATTTATTTTAGATACTACTACAGTATCAGAAATGTGGAAAGGATTCTAAAACAGTGGAGTATATACTGTTGTGATAGCTCCGTTTTTATTTAAACTAGGAAGTACATGTTTCCTAATACTGGTTTATTCTATTCAAATTTAGGGAGGAGTAAAAAATATCGTTACTTATTTAAGAAGAAATTTAAAGATCTCAATGGAGGTGTTTTAGTAGTCCAATGTGATCCTTGGATTATCAATCAAATACTGAACGATAGATTTTCAGTTAAAGCTGAACTTTCGATACCCAGATATAGAGGTGACCTTCAGATTTTGAATTAAAGCTGAACTTTGGACCTTCTTGCTAATCTGGATTAACCCTTCAAAAGAAACGATGTAAATTGGAAGAATTTGAATTTATTAAAATAATCTTCATAAGAGCAGATTATTCCTGTTAAGAACACGTGCTTAACCAGTGCTTTAAATATAAAAACGCTATCTGATTTTTCTGTAGCTGTCTCTTAAAACCTAAGTTAATTAATTTTTTAATACTAAAAATTACTTACTTTTGTAATGAAAAGGTGTGCATCATCTAAACAATTGACAGTACTCTTCGAACGTTTTATTTCGTAAAATCGGACTCGTATAAAAAAGTCGACTTTAAGCTCTTGTTGCACAATATACTATTTTTGTGCATGTGCAATGTGCATGGCACAAATTCTTGACCTCTATTAATGCGTTTGAATTTGCAACTTGTAAAGATAGTAATACATGTGGTCCTGCTCCCATTTATAGATATGTTTCATTACATGGTGCACGATTTTTTACACAATTGCATGTCTATTTAGTCTACTTGCCCGCGTGAGTTAATTTTGTTAAATCCATCGGTTTTACAGTGTTGATATATTAAGTTGTTAAAATTTTAAAAAATTTGCATCATTGTGAACAAAGTATTTCTCTGCATTACGTACTGGATTAAATGGCATTTCCACTTCAAAGGTACACGTATTGAGGATACTGGTCAAATATGTTAAATCTTACCCTTCCATTACCAGCAATATTCTTGGTTACGGACCTTATTAAACAACACTCCGATTAGAATTTGATCACAGGTACCAGAGAGCTTGTACCTAATTCTAGCAAGATTCTAAAACAGTAGACCATATATTTTTGTGATACCTTTGCTTAAACCAGGAAGTACATTTTTGGCAAATACTGCCTAATTCTACATTTTAGAAAGGCGTAAAAAATATCGTTAGTTGTTTACGTTAGTATCCTTAAAAATGATCTGGTATAAGACGGAGAGCTGGCTACGAAAATTGAAAATGATAAGGTGCAGTAAAAATAATTATATAAAAACATTCATTATCTATTGTGTAGCGCGTAGTGTCCACTGCCAGAAGTCTCTCCCGAGGCGGAACGCGTGGGCGGGCGGCCAAACTTGTAAATTTTTGACATGAAAAAAATCATAAGGTGCAGTTTTGAAAATTTTATAGTTTTATAGTTTTTACCAATAGAAATAGTGTAAAACTATTGCCAGAAGTCTAGATCGAGGCTAAAATGTCGCCAGAAGTCATTAAAGTTGTAAATAAATTATTAAAAAAAAATGACAAGGTGCAGTTCTGGCGAATTTGTTTTTATATTATTTATTGTTAAAAAAAAGCAAAATGTAAATTGCCAGAAGTCTAACTGGTGGCTAAGTAAAGATAAGCTAATTAAATCTTTGCAAATTTTAGAACTGAAAATAGTGGTTCTTTAAATGGAATGACAAGGTGCAGTTCTGACAATCGTTATTTTATATTACTTATAGTTTAAAAAAGCAGTGTATGTAATGACAGAACCCCAAATAGTGGTTAACTATTTAAAAAAAATGGCCCTTGGTAAGCCAGGCGCATCAGTAGATTTATATCAATTGAATATATTAAAAGTATACGTTTTAGAAAAAAATGTTTTAGATAAAAGTTGTAGGTCTCTTTAAGACAAACAAAAAAGTCTGCTAACATTTTTTTGTACAGGGTGAAGTAAAAAAGTTACGATTTTTTTTCCATTTTGATTTGATGTCACGCCCAAACAGCGGGTTCGATTTGGCCCATTAACGAACTCAATCGAGATTTTTGTACGATTGATTTTTGTACCAAATTTCATTTTGATCGGTTAAGAAATGCGACCGCTATCGTGTCCACAGATTTCGTTATATTTGCGGAACTATATATATATATATATATATATATATATATATATATATATATATATTAAACTTTTGAACGTAAGGTGTTTTTGAGGTCAGGGGGGGCCAAAACGAAAAACTGTAGTGAAATTTTCCGGAAGTCGTGACCTGGGAACCAGCTGAATAGTAGATATAAATCTACTAATAAGAAATACAGTTAAAAATTACTAAATTGATAGAAAAATTAAACGTTTTGCAATTATCATTTAACAAAAATTTTGACTTCAATAATTTATTGAAAAACATTTGAATAATTCATTAATAATACGAGATGTGAAATGTTTTTTCAAAATTATAAAATAAAAGATGTAAACGAGCCATTCAAAAAAACATTAAAAAAATTTTATTCGTCATCTTTGCCTCCTTGCCCGCAGTTACCATCCACGGTGAAAGAAGTCTTACTAAATAATAAAGAATTTATAGCTGTAGTATTAAATTATTACATAATATAAAGGTCTCATAATATAATTTATTTATAAAAATATTATACGTAGGTACCTATTTTAGATGTCGAATCAGATATAGATAATGCTACCGATGAAGATGAATACGATTGTGAATGTTGAAAAATATTGGCACTCTCGAATATATTATTCTTTTAATTATAAATATGTAGTTTAAAAAAGCAGTGTATGTAATGACAGGACCCTAGTGGTTAACTATATGAAAAATAATAAATAAATTACTGCAGTGATAGAACAGTTTTTTTTTATTAAAAACAATTTCAGATATTAATACTTAAAAGAATGATTGGTGAATATAAAGAATTTTCCCAATCTTGTTTTCATTAGTTTATTTATTATAAAAAAAATTGAATAATTGATACTGCCAATATTTTTTAACATTCACAATCGGATTGATCGTTTTCATCTTCATCGCTAGCATTATCTATATCTGATTCGTCATCTGAAATAGGTACGTATAATACTTTTATAAATAAATTATATTATGAGACCTTTTATTATGCAATAATTTAATACTATAGCTTTAGATTCTTCATTATTTAGTAAGACTTCTTTCACCGTATGTATGTATAGTTCCGATATAACGAAATCTGTGGAACGATAGCGGTCGCATTTCTTAACGGATCAAAATGAAATTTGGTACAAAAATCAATCACCCAAAAATCTCGGTCGAGTTCGTTAATGGGCCAAATCGGTCCGGCCGTTTGGGCGTGACATTAAATCAAAATGGAAAAAAATTCGTAACTTTTTTACTTCACCCTGTACAAAAAAATGTTAGTGGCCTTTTTTGTTTGTCTTAAAGAGACCTACAACTTTTATCTAAAACATTTTTTTCTAAAACGTATACTTTTAATATATTCAATTGATATAAATCTACTGATGCGCCTGGTTTACCAAGGGCCATTTTTTTTTAAATAGTTAACCACTATTTGGGGTTCTGTCATTACATACACTGCTTTTTTAAACTATAAGTAATATAAAATAACGATTGTCAGAACTGCACCTTGTCATTCCATTTAAAGAACCACTATTTTCAGTTCTAAAATTTGCAAAGATTTAATTAGCTTATCTTTACTTAGCCACCAGTTAGACTTCTGGCAATTTACATTTTGCTTTTTTTTAACAATAAATAATATAAAAACAAATTCGCCAGAACTGCACCTTGTCATTTTTTTTTTAATAATTTATTTACAACTTTAATGACTTCTGGCGACATTTTAGCCTCGATCTAGACTTCTGGCAATAGTTTTACAATATTTCTATTGGTAAAAACTATAAAATTTTCAAAACTGCACCTTATGATTTTTTTCATGTCAAAAATTTACAAGTTTGGCCGCCCACCCACGCGTTCCGCCTCGGGAGAGACTTCTGGCAGTGGACACTACGTGCTATACAATAGTTAAGGAAGGTTTTTATATAATCATTTTTACTGCACCTTATCATTTTCAATTTTCGTAGCCAGCTCTTAGACTATATGAGGTGTTTTCTGTCACTCTTCGAGTGATTGTGTCACATTTTAAAAATATCTTAACCCAAAAATTAAAATACTAACGCTATACCCACTTTAATACCTAGACTGAATGTTCCGATTTAAATCCGTTCTCCCAGTGCAAATAGAAGAAAAATCTGAGCAGTGTCGTAACGCTCCCTCTAGGTATTATATATGTCTATTAGATAAGCTTTTGTTTATGGTTAAGGTTATGTAGCGCTACGAAAGTTTTCTCAAAAAAGTCCCCAAAGCATCTTTCTCGACTTTGATAAAAAAAAATTCCGCCAAAAATAAAAATTATTACAAATTTAAAAAAAAATCTATTGAAAAATCGTGGTACGATTGATTAAAACTTTTTGATTAAAAAACACTTAAAATATCTGAATTTTTTTCTAAATTTTTAAGGGTAAAGGACCACATTGTTTTCAAATTCGTCAGCTTTTAAAAATTGCCCGACAAAATATCTATTTTTTGAAAATATTGCTTTTTTATATAGTTATTGGCAAAATATTTATACTTTGTGGAAAGAACATGTAATTTCCGACATTTTTGAAAGAATACATTTTTTTGATATTTTCATTAGTTTTCGAGATATTGACACTTTTATCAAAAACTGGAAATATGTGAAATAAAAATTGTGGATTCGCTCTTTCACTACTTGTTATTATACATGCTACTGTTCGGAAGGTCGTGTGGTGCCCACACCAGATTTTTTAATAAGAGTAAACGTCCACTTCCGGTCGGCCGATTTTACTCAAATTCTATCAGATTCCTCCGATGGTGATTATAAGTAAGGCTTAATAGTTTCATTCCGATCCGATTAGCCGTTTAGCCGCAAATGTGTTCACAGACACACAGACAGACAGACAGACACACAGTCAGACTTTTTTATTTTTAGGTTTCTTAGGCTCAAGGAACCCTAAAACGCGTATTTCCGCTAAAAACCCGAGATCGAAATTTTTCGCGATCACAATACCTTCCTCTAACAGCGTTGCTGTTCGGAAGGTAAAAATATATATAATGAATTTTTTAACATATCTTTAAATATTTCGTGAAAGTCATTAACATTTTTTCTTGTAAAATAAAAAAATTTCTGATAGATTAGGTTCTGCAGGAAATTCTTTATAAGTAATTTCATGTATGACGAAGGTTATCCATATCAAATATGGGTTTCATTTTTAATGAAATAATACTCAAAATCTTTCCATATAATGTTAATTTAATTGAATTTTTGAGTATCTTTCCATAAAATAAAATATTAGGAGTTTTGAAGCTAGACAGGAGAAATCGTGACCCGACAAAACAACTCCGACCAAATAGCCCCGACAAAATATTCCCGACAAAATAGCTCACCAACAAAATAGCCCGCAACAAAACAGCCCGCCACAAAATAGCTCCCGATAAAATAGCCCCCGACAATACAGCTCCCAATATCAGCAATTGTATATTAAACTGAAAGATAATATTAAAAAATTACAGATGGCCCACATTCAAAAGAAAAACAAAAAATGTTTTAATAAAAAGTGCCTTTTACAGTGTAAAAAAGTTTCTAGAAAGAATTACTTGCCCAGAAAGGTGATGAAATTTTAATAAAGGATAGCTATCGTTATCGAAAAGACAGAGTCCATGACAACGGAATTACGACCTGGAGATGTGCAGAATCCAAATTTAATGAACGTATTAGTGTTATAGGCGAGGTTTCCACAACCACAACTAATCACATGCACGCACCAAATCCTACAAAGAATTTGGCACCTAGAACGATGCATCGCATAAAAGAAGGGGCATTTCGGGGATTAGCAAGACCAAGACATATCATGCACGTTTGCACCAAGGAATTGTCACTTGAAGAATCTGTATATCTGCGTAACTACATTGCATCCCAAAGAACCGTAGTTTGGGTGCGACAAGCAGCAAGTCATCCATATCCAGTGGGAGCTATTTTGTTGGCGGGCTGTTTTGTCGGGGGCTATTTTGTTGGCGGGCTGTTTTATCGGGAGCTGTTTTGACGGGAGCTATTTTGTCGAGGCTTTTTTGTCGGGGCTGTTTTGACGGGGCTATTTTGACGGGGTACCAGGAGAAATATAATACAACTAAATTTGCGCTTAAATTATATGGAAAACGTTTTAAAAAATCTCATAAAAAAAAACGAGCATTATAAACTTAATTTAAGTTGGCGATAAATGGCAAACTATCCTATTAAAATTGTGGGTATAAAACATAAAACATGAAATTTAAATTACACGGGAAGTTTTTAAGGATTATTTTATTTAAACTCCTATATCCCGGGTCACTTGAGTTTTTTTATCTTAATTTAATTATTCTGGCTGGGCTTTTTTGTTAATAATTAATTTTTTAGGCATCACCGTAATAAATCATTTTGGCAGACAGTCCCTTAGCAGCATTCCTGACATGTTTAATAATGAAGTTTGAATACGTTATTAATCTCAGTGCCTAATGCGACTTGTCATACTGACCAGATATTATCTAAAACGCCTAAATTAATTACGTTGATTGTATTAAATATGTTGGTCAAATTAATTGATAATTTATATCGGATTTGTTACATATAGATTAAATTATTACTGCATAAATATGATTTCTGGACAATAAATTACTAAATTAATAATAATAATTACTATATCGATTTATTCAGAAACCAATCAAGTTGTCTCTATATATTAACAATACTCTTGAAAGTCAATGTATAGGTATTTATACATAAACGCGCCATCACTACCACCCCCGCATACAATCAAAATTTCGACAGAAGAATGATGTAACATATTGTGGTTTAATTAGTGTCTTAATGAATATGGAAATAAATCTAAAATTCAAATTACAACAAAATTTCTGCGAAATGTTAGGATTTTGGCGTCACTTTAACAGAATTTGTTGTAAAACAGCGTGTAATTAAAATTTTAATATAAGTATGTCAAGTTTCATGAATAACTTAAGAACCCTAATAACTACGATCAGATCAAAGACAAAGTGAATAAAAATATTTTCTATTTTTAATTATATTATAATTATTGCTACCGTTATGAATTTGGAAACCTTACGTACACCAAGCAGGATTTTGTACTTTCACATAATGTGAAATAATTTTTGGATCGAGTGCTAAATTCAAAGTCAAATGCATCGGACTATTTTGTACTATTTGTGTTTTGTACACCCTGTTATCATTTACCAAGCGTTGACTTTCACTTTTATCCAAATTTGTACTATTTAATATTGAACAAACCCCAAAATAGGAGTTATTTGACTGTAACGTTACCTACTTCTTCCTCAGCAAATTCTAAATTCATTTATTTTCAAAATATACAAAATTTACACTACTGGATAAAATATTGTCAACTCTAGCACATAGTCTGAAATTAAAACTTAATAAAGGGTTTGCTTTTAACTATTTCTGGAATCAAGGGATAGGGCGCCAAGTACAAACTGCAAAATGTAAACTGAAACCTCGGTTTGCGGTCGTTTATTTTTTCTACATGATTACAAAATATAATAATTTGAATTATGTTGAATTCTAAAGAACAAACGAACCAGGAAGAGAGTTCACGGCAGCAGTCCTTATTAAAGTGGAATAACTAGAGTTACCTTGTTCTAAAAGTACTTTGATAATTTAAGGAGAAATTTATAGATCCCAATGGAGGATTTTCAGTAGTGCAATTTGATCCTTGGATTTTCAATCGAATAGTTGATGTTATATTTCCAGTTAAAGCTGAACTTTCGATACCCAGTTATAAAGATGCCGTTCAGATTTTCAATAAAAGCTGAACTTTGAAGCTTCTCGACTAATCTGGACTAGCCATACGAGAGAAACGACATAAATCAGCAAAATTTGAATTAATTAAAATAATCCTCATGTAGCCATAGCCAAACACCATTGTTAAATTTATAGCAGATTATTCCTGTTTATAACACGTGTTGAACTCGATAGTAAAAATAATTACTAAAAACTATTACGTGGAAATGAAACAGGGATAATTTTTATTATTGCATTTTTTTATCATATTACTCATATTCTTGGAAGTAGGAATAGTTTTTTTGTAAAACCAATAAAACAATTAAAAAAACGAGTGTGGCAGTCAATGCGACTGCCGGCAGAAATTATACTTCTATGCACGTTCCCGGAATCATAAATTTGTATGCGAATGATTTAGCAAAATCATTATATGATATTCGTGGTTAGCGACACCAAAAACCTCATAGTACCGAGTGCACACTCTTTTTGTATCGAAATTGTTATGTTATGTCCTTAACTTTATCAACGATAACAGATTCCGTTATTTACGGACACTTCACCTAAGGCCGTTGTTATGCTTATGGTTATTTTTTGAAATGTACTGTTAATAGATTTTTAGTATGCATAACTAATAATTGTACATTCGTAATTGAATTTTAAAAGAATAGATGAAAAAAAAGAGTGTGCGTGTAACCTTTACGCGCGATTGAAGTAAAACTTGTTGACGTACGTATCGGAAAATAAATATTTAATTACAATTCAATCATATTTATTGCCTATATACTTTACAAAAAAAATGAGATGTTATATTTATATTATTCATTAGAAATAGGAATTTGAAAGTTATCATTATTTTTTTTATATATGAAATAATAGGTTTATGATAACTAAAATGTGAAACATAGATTTTAGTCTATAAATACCATTAATGTATTTGAAACCGTTTGAAAATTTCATAAATAAATTTCGGAAATTTAAACTCCTCCCATAGCTGAAATTATACATTTACTTCCATCAGAATCTTCCGTTAGAATCTACCCCTAGTCGTGCCTAAAGAAGTTTTGCTTCAATAAAAGGTAAACAATATTAAAAATATACACACATTACGTTTAGAATGTGTGATTTTGTAGCTGTATCTACCTTATTGTAGTACATCACAACACAAGAGCCTTGGATAGTTAGATAACCATTTCATTTTGTAGCATTTTATAGCATATTCCATAAAATTTAAAATCCTGAGTTAAGTTTGTTTCCTTCACGTCTACGAATGATCTGTTATTGGTGGTCAAAGGTCAGCCATCTTGACTAGTGGTTTTATGGCCTTTATGGCTACCTAACCAAACCTAAAATAAGTATAAGAAAGTGTTAAAATATTTTGAATATTATTATTTTATGAACAAAAACGTGCAACATGCTTCTTTACTCAACGTAAAGATTCCATATAAACAATTATTTACTATCATAATATGTATGTATGTATATAAACTTACTTAATCAAATCATAATGAATGTGGCTGTCTCGTCATTTTTTCATTTTTGTCATTTTTCTTCAAATCTTTCTGGCGCTTATAATATCCCCTTTGACGTTCACAATTTATTTTTCTTTTTAGCTCTTTAAGTCTATAAAACGAAAATAGCTAGGTATAAATAATAGGTATAAATAATTAGGTATAAATAGTGTAATTACACACCAAAAATAAAATTTATGCATATAGAGTACCTACCTATTCACTCATTTTCAATCAATATTTTTTCATCACATTCTTCATTAATAAATCCACATTGTTTATTCATATTTAATACAAACACTTTATACACAAAAAACTATTTATACAATGTATTTCGATTGACAAGATGATCAGCTGTCAATTCATACAATTACAGATTTAATTTTATTTCATATAGGAGGCAAAATCGCATGAGCGCCGCTAGGATTATTTTCAGGGGGTGCATCTGCATCTACACACTATTATGATCTAATATATATATATATATATATATATATATATATATATATATATATATATATATATATAGAATGTAGAATGATTTGGACAGCAACCGCGACGCCTTTAGTTTTTATTCAAACAATAATTTAATAAAAAAATTAAAAAAATATATAATTTTCTGGTAAATTCAGGTATTTTCTTTCATAGCAGGGGGGTGCAAGCGCACCCTCTTGCACCCTGCTGCCGGCGCCCATGCAAAATCGTGTCAGTATTAGGTTTTGTTTCCGGTTTCTGTTATTAGAATGACGTCACGTCCGTTAGAATAACTTTTTTACTCCTAGTGTCGCTAAAGAAGTTTTACTTCAAAAAAGTGAGAGGTGTCAAGGGACACCCGGATGGAACGAAGTTCCTTTCGATTAATTTAGTGAAGGAATGGACTAGAAAAGTGTGACCTCAGATATGGGAGGAGCTTAAAAATCTTTCCAAACAAAACAAATTTGCATTGAAAAAGCCATAAGAGATTTTTCTATTACTTGTTGTGGTTCCTAATCAAAAATCTTAGCATTTTCCGGACACTTTTCATACGACCTAGTGTATCCAATTTATGATAGTGAATAAACATTGAAAGTTAGTGTAGGTGTTTATATTTTATATGCATTTTAGTGGAATTGAGGTTATGTTTGTTCAGAAGTTTATAAATTTTATTATGGTAATCTTGTAATTAATTATGTATTTTTTAACTATTACATATTATTCTGTTTGAGTAAAAATGGTGATGTGTTTTGTCCCCAATTGCAAGCATTATAGCGAGCAGAAAAACTGCAAATTTTTTTAATTTTCCCAGAAATGATGTGGAAAGGAAGAAGTGGATTTCTTATCAAGTATATACGTATTTCGGTATTATAAATATAATAACATATATTTGAAGATGTTATAAACAAGCAGGACAATTTATTACTGTGTTTTGGCTTTTTTGTTTGTGAGTTTCCTAAGTATTTTTTTATTTTTTTAATTTTTATTTTAGAATTACTCTTAGGTAATAGATTATAAAGGCTCTTGGTTACATAGAAAATAAAAACGAATATACTAAAATAGTATTTTTATTTACAAAATATTTACCTTAATTTGGGAAAATAATGGTTTATATAAAAATCCTCTAAATACGTTATATTCACTTCCCAATATGGATCTTTTTGAATTTCAACAATTATTATCTCTTTTAAGGTCCAAATATACAAAAAACATTTTTCTCTTTTTAAAATATATAGATTTCCCTGAACCTGATGGTAACAATTCGGTGTTTGCATTAGGAATAAATCAAAGAAATTCCTTTGTAATCATATAGTAAAATATAAACAATTAAGTCTGAACTCATTGCAAAGTAACAATTCCGTTTATTTTTTAAATAATATGAATCAATGTTCAATGTGTTCTGTTGTTATATGTTAATCTGTATCAATTTTAATTTCATAACATCATGTGTTTTATTGTTATGTGTGTACAATTTACATCAATTTTACATGTCTGCTAATGAGTTCAAATCTAAATTTTATGTGCTGCTGTGTAAGCCATTCTATTTTTGTCTTGTCCTATAACTTCTCTAAGTTCTAATGGGATTGATTGACTTATTGAAAACCTGTGTTTTGAAACATGTAGACTTCTCTTTTTGTTTATACTTGCCCAATAACTCAAATATTTTGTTTTCTAATGTAATGGTTGTCACAATAGACTTCATTTTTAAAAAGATTCCTTCTAAAACATTTATTTTTACAACTTTTATTGCAAAAAATTTTTAAATTGTTAATTCAAGCACCATCTAGATTAGGTAGGCATAATAAAAAAGTAAAATTTCTTCGAAAATATATTTGTCTGAAATTTTACAAAAAAAAATTCTATGTAATACGATTTCACAAAAGTATTTTCAATATAACCTAAAATCAATAAATTTTGCTTAAAAGCAAAAGAAGTAAATACGTAGGTACACTTCTCTAAATATACAAAAAATTATCACAAATATACAAACCTAAAAACAAAAATGAAGCAGATAATAAATGGGGATGTGAAAATCATAAGGAATGCATGTTCTTGAGTAATAAACAAACATCATTATTGTTGGTAAATTTTTCTTATGTTTGTTTAATAATAGGACCTTGTAAATTAATTAGGGCACATGCAATCTCTATAACTTGGTCAGTATGTCCTATAAAATTATGATCTATCACTGCATGTGGTTTTAAATACTGAAATTCTCTTAATCTACGAATGACCCTCTCGATATGAATTCTTAAGCTAGCTATTCGTTTGGTCTCTAGCACTTCTAATTTTGTGGGTTTCACTGAACTAGAAACACTAGGTGGCCTAACTAACTGACAATTTCTGTCATGTAATTGTTTGCCAATATCCTTGAACCCTCTGTCAGCCATCACACTGCATCCATCTGGTAGTAAATCTAAAAATCCACTTTCTTCCACTAACAAAGAATCACTTATTCTTCCACCATACCCCTTCGATATGAAAGTTATGAATCCATCAGGGGTAGACGAAATCAAATACTTCAAAGTGTTACACTTTTTGTACTCTGACCATGTGAGTGCCTGTTTAACTGGATCTGTTGGCTTTTGTATTTGAATTTCCAAGCAATCAATAATTGATTGGACATTGCTATAACGTGCTCTGAATGGGATGGGTAAATAATATTGAATCTTGTCTTTAGATGGCCAAAAAATCAGAGTCTTCAGATGGGGCACTATTTGTATCAATGATTTTTTGAAAATTTTGGATGCATTAGAAATGGACATACCAAACAGTCACCCAAGAGGAAAAATTGATGATTTAGTTTGATTTTCATCAATGATAACATTAAATTATCCTTACTGAGTTTACTTTTTGTACTGAGCAAATTAATGATATGTTGAAACCAATGATCAGGAATTCCTGTATATTTCTTTGGTTTCTTCTCTATCAATGACCGAGTAACATTCAATGCTCTCAATTGTTCTTCTTTCTTATCTTGTGGAAAATCAACTCCTACATAATCACTATCAGTGCTTCCAATGAAAGAACTGGTACTCATCGATTCCATCTCTGTATCACTGCTACTACTAGCCTTTTGGGAAAATAATATTTTTCTAACATTAGGGGCAATCTTGATTGGTGAAGTGATGGCATCTTTCAAATGAAAAGATTTCAATGGTGAAGTAGCAGTATTTTGCATGCCTTTCCTCATGTTACACAATATCTGCTTGCTACGATAGGTAGGTTTTGCTTGTACCCCTACAGTTCGTGTCTTTGGTGCTTCTTCTGATGGGTTCACAACTGCAGACATCAAAGAGTCTTCTGAAGTATACTGATGACTAGATTCACCCATTTTTGGTAGCTGATAGCTGATACTGGCTGGTAAAGTTACTGGCTCATCTTCATCAGTTATTATTGGCATATTTTGCTGCTTTTCATCAGTTTCTGCTAATACTTCACTGATGAGGTTTTGTCGCTGTCGTTTCACAGGCAATGATCTATCGGAGATAGTACTGGCTCTTTTTCTATCAGGTTGACAGTCAAATATATGTATGTGGTACCACCCCTGGGTTCAGAATAATATTTCCTCCCATCAATTTGTGCCTCATGAAATTCTCCATATCATCTTCCAACTGTAAGATTAAAAAACTTATCATATTGATCTGTCACTATGAACTCGAAAAGTAGATAGACTCACTTTGAAATGATCTTCACAGCAGTAAAACATTGATTTCGACTTCGGCATATCTTTTCTAGCAGCTTTGAACCATTGTTTTTTTTTAGAAAAATCCTGGGGCACACAAAGAAATATCTTTCCTGGAGTACTTACAGAAGTACTCGTACATCCCGGTACAAAACACCACTTATTTTGTGCTTTCTGCATTTGAAAATGTCTTACTAACTTATTTTTATGCAAATCGATCAAAAATAATGAAAACTGACGGATAAAAATTAATATAAAACTTCGCAAAACCTCGCACAAACACTGTTTACATTAGAATAATGGCGCGTCCAGTAACTTCGATATGAGTAGTGACGTATGCCACCCGCCATGTTGGCGCTGGTCGTTTACGCGGTAAATTTATGGATTTGAAATTGAAGGTGGTATAACTCTAGTATAAATGTTTTTTATTTTTTATTTTTTTTGTTTTTCGTCTAATTGGCTGTTGACCTGTCTTCCTGCGTATTTGTCAAAAAAATGGAAAACACCGAATTATGATTCTGATTCACCACCAGTTCATTTTTTTCGTTGTAGTAACAAATGAACTTATTATTTTTGAATTTTTCTAAAAGCAAATCATTGCGTAATGCACAATAGCATTGTCACTTACTAATCCATCTGGACTTGCCCCTAATATACCGGAATTCTATAACCAAATTCCTGTTGGCATTACATCAATTCCTAGGGATGATTTTAATGCATCCAGACCATCTTTTTCGTGAGTTTTCCCCCACTGGATTGCTCTAGATTTCTTTATTGTTATCTACAATCATTAGAATATTAAATAATTATGCTAATAAACTTTAATTAAATGTTTTAGATGAACTAAATAGACCAAAGTAACACCTCAAAATAAAAGGTGTACAAGCGGAACTTAAAAAAAGAATTTAAGACAATAATTATAAGCTAGTTATCCTTACCTCACAAATATAAGTTTCGTCTTTCATACTAGCATGTACAACCCCTTAAAGAGTCATAAAATTAGTATAGAAATGCATACTTTTAATATGGCCCGAATCCACTGCATTTTAACCTCTTTCTACCATTTTATTATTATTATCAAAGAAATGCATAATAGCAGACAGCTTAATAACATGATTCGATGTCATTTTTACTGAAAAAATGAATTAAAAACTTATTTTTCACTCAAAACTTAAAACAATACAAATAAAAACATAACCTCAAAATAATTCTAAGGCATGTCTAGAAAAAGTCGAGCTCTCTTACCTTAAAATTTATGGTTTATATAAATATTAAACACCCAAAGAACCGATTTCTACAATTAATATATCTTATTTGATACAGGAAATATTAAAACTATTGATGTAAAAAAACCTTAATGGCAATTTACATACATTAAAAGTTTGTTTGGAAAGATAAAATGACAGATCCCGCCCTCTGACGTCACAGCTTTTTTAGTCCATTGTAATTTGTAAACACAACAGAGTGTTTATACATACATAAGCCTTTATTATTGTCTGTATAAAATCTATACTTACCTAACTCTATCAGCAATATCCGGAACTTGTGCAGAAACACTGTCAGGATACATTATTGTTATTATTTTCTATTATTTTATTATTAATTATCTACAAAAAACCTGTATGAACTTAACAAAGTCGCGACACTACACTATCAAAGCAAAATAGAAAAAAGTAAATCCATTATCACTTGAATATTTTCAACAGTTCGTTTCTTTTAACAAAAGTGTCCATTTATACAATACCAGAGGTTTAGATGACATACATCTACCTAGAATTACTTTTTATTTTAATTTAATTTAAAACAGGAATTAACAATTTAATACAAAATTTTAAAATTAAAATATTTGACAGTAACTGACAGTTAAGGTAATTTGACGTACCTAACTAGTCAAGTTACGAACTATTTTTAAAATGTTTATGAATTTATTAATTTATAAAAACAGGATGAAATATAATACTATTATAGGTAATTATTTTTTTTTCTACAGTATTTTCTTTTTAATGTACATTTTCTTTAAATTTAAAATAGTGTCTTTTTAATTGTAATATCTATCCATGAGAGAGAGAGAGAGTTTTTTATTTTTTGGTCTGTGAGAGAGAGACAGGCAGACAGAGAAACATGCGTGTGTCGTGTCGTGACAACTTTTGGTCTGAATTTTTTTCGACTAGCCTCTAGCCTCCGTCGTAACTGGTCGTAACTGGTCGTAACGCCCGAAAGGGAACTTCGTTCCAATAAAAATAAGAAACGGAATCTGATTTTCTATAGATACCTTTTAGAGCTCGCTACCTAAGTTAATTATTTTCTTAATACTTTAAATTACTTTATTTTGTAACGAGAAGGTGTGTATCTTGTACACAGTTGACAGGACTTGTTGAACGGTTCGTGTCGTAAAATCGGACTTGTAAAAAAAGTTAACTTTTCAAATCTTTGTGAACAAAGTATTTTATACATTACAATTTAGAACTGTAAAAACAGGTTGTAGTGAAACCGAATAGTACCGACATCACTCAGAACAACACATGATGACAAATTCAACGAATTGGATTTCTTACAAAGTACTGGTTACAAAAGTCTTTGTACAGTAGGTACGCTTGGTACAAAATCGGGGCCGGTATGTAATAGTTATTCAGTCCAAAGTAGCCCAACAGTAACGTCTCGGTCAATAAAAAAATGTAAGTAAAGATATTCACATTTTTGATTTATGTTATTTCATCAGTAGCCAATATAAAATAATTCTAAATTTAGAGTATGTTCTACAATGATTTCTGGTTCTTCACATATTATGCACTGAGTATTACATTTTGAAGAAGTTCAGTTATTTAATACTAAATTTTGTGCTAAGTTTGATACATTATATTGCTTAGTTTCTGAATTTATGAAAATATCTTGTAAGTCCTCTGCAGATAAATATCATTTAACAGTATTTCGGTATAAAATAGGTACACCGTATACCATTGTAATATGCTCTATTTTGTATTAACTAAAAGATAATAATCCTTTAGATTATTTTCCTATATTGTCATTATTTATCGATTAGCTCAGTATATTTCCATGCCCTAATCTGCTCGCTCCACTGATCCCTGGCTGTGTGTGGCTCGGTTTTCTATGAACTATCGTTAATTCGATGCAAAGTTCTTTCACTATTTTATATGCAAATACTATACCATTATTCTTCTGAAGTATGCTTGATGCGCCAAAAATATTAAAAATATCTGACATTACATATGCTACTTCTTCAGCCGGTTTACTTTGTTGGTCTTAGTTGTATAAATTTTGTGAATTGATCTTGGGAAACAAGTATGAATTTATTTTGGACATCAGATTTTGATTACTAGTAGATTAATTCTACTTCTTTAAATAATATCGGTTTAACGACTAGGCTATTTTGGTACGTTCTTTTTTAATATTATGCATAAATTTAAATATGTAACAATCATTTTTCTTGTAACGTTTTTGTACTTCATATTTAACTCTTTTTTTATTCTATTTCTGCCATTTCACATTTAACTTTAAGTAATGTATGAAAAATTTTGTTCCATGTATGTTTAGAATTTAATTAATTACATTCTTTAATTAATTACCTTCATTATTTTTATACGTTTTGATATTCATAACGTCGACTCTTTGTAAAAGCTGATTTTTGATTTTTATTGGAACGAAGTTCCCTTTCGGGCGTTACGACCAGTTACGACTGAGGCTAGAGACTAGCATGAAAAAAATTCAGACCAAAATATGTCACGACACGACAACACGCATGTTTCTCTGTCTGTCTGTCTCTCTCTCACAGACCAAAAAATAAAAAACTCTCTCTCTCTCTCATAGATAGATATATTACAATTAAAGACACTATTTTAAATTAAAAGAAAATGTACATTAAAAAGAAAATACTGTAGAAAAAAAAATAATTACCTATAATAGTATTATATTTTATTTTATCATGTTTTTATAAATCAATAAATTCATAAACATTTCAAAAATAGTTCTTAACTTGACTAGTTAGGTACCTACGTCAAATTACCTTAACTGTCAGTTACTGTCAAATATTTTAATTTTAAAATTTTGTATTAAATTGTTAATTCCTGTTTTAAATTAAATTGAAATAAAAAGTAATTCTAGGTAGATGTATATCATCTAAACCTCTGGTATTGTATAAATGGACATTTTTGTTAAAAGAAACGAACTGTTGAAAATAATGGATTTAATATTTTCTATTTTGCTTTGAACAGTGTAATGTCGCGACTTTGTTAAGTTTATACAGGTTTTTTGTAGATAATAAATATTAAAATAATAAAAAATAATAACAATAATGTATCCTGACCGTGTTTCTGCACAAGTTCCGGATATTGCTGATAGAGTTAGGTAAGTAGAGATTTTATACAGACAATAATTAATAAATGCTTATGTATGTATAAACTCTGTTATTTTACAAATTACTAATTCCTTTACTAATTAATCGAAAGGAACTTCGTTCCATCCGGGTGTCCCTTGACACCTCTCACTTTTTTTTATTGCTTTTTATACTCTTTAAATATATTTTGTGAAAATTGATACTTTTCCTTAAGTCGATTATAAAATTATCATAAAGCAGTAAATCTCAATCATTACTAACGCCGTAGCTGCAGTTCTTGCTAAGAAGTGGTAACCTTTGAACAAAAATTAGAATTTGTCCGGTTGTAGTATTATTTATAATGCTTGGGAAATGTGATAAAATACTTATTACAGAAATTTTAATCATCTTAATTCATGTAGCCAAAATTATTATTCTGCCTGTAACATATACATATCTAGGCTGTATAATGTACCTATTCTTCTGTATGAGTTTATATAATTATTATCTATTCATTTTTGATTTTATTAAAAAACATAACCCCTAACCATATGTAAAGAAAATTTCAAACACATTATTGAATACCCTCTTTTTACTAACTATTTCCCTTCAAAACAATTTAAATTTCTTACGATGTTTTAAATGTAGACTGTGGTATAAGTTGATGATATTTTTATGCTTAATGGATAGAATTTCTTATACTGGTTTTATTTCCATGTGAACTACAAAAATAATAAAAAAATACATAAACATACAAAAACGGAAAACCAAACATTTTATGCAAATTTAGTTTTGAGCAGATTTCTTCCTCTTCTTACGATTATTTTACTATCGACGGTATAGTTAATTTATCCATAAGTATCAAAAAATAAAAATTTCAATCCATATAAAACTTTTTGACTGTTCTATCAGTTTCTGATTTAATCATTTATAGCTTTTACTTTCATATAGTTATTTTCGACGGATCTGGCTCACATCCGGTTGCGGGCCGGATATTTTGTCACTTGTAAAATAAAGGTATTTTACAGCTGATTTGTCTTGCTAGGGTATCAATTTGCTAGATGCCACAATATACAAACAAGTTTAACACTGTTTTACCAATACATCTAGTTCTTCTTGGCATATACACAAAAGAGGAATCCCCAAAACTCTTTGACTGGCCGAGCTTCTGATACATTTGGGAGTTATCTTCTCAAGGTATATAATAAACGTTATTATGTTCCAGCTATTCTTGAGTTATCCTGGCATAATGACATGAAGTGAGTCAGGCCAAAATATCACATCGTCTTTCTGATGATGGGTATTAATAAAAGTAAGCAGTTTTGGTATGCATCTTTGGATATAATAGCTCGTGGTCCACAGCTTCTCCTCGTACTCCCAGTCTCAGAAATCGCGCACAAAACTTTATCAGAAAATTTCGCCTTTGCTTTAAATTTTGTTTCATTCTCTGAATGAGATAGCGTTTCTTACAAAATGCCGACGCTAAGTGCCCTGCAACATTCAAGTATTCTTTCTAGTTATGCCTGGGTGTAGGTATTTAGGAAACTTCATACTTTTTCCAAAACGCATGTTGTTTCTGGACAAAATTCTTTGCACGGTTTAGTACGATACATTTAAACGGCGACCTAGCTTTTGACTAGAGATTCCAATTCTGTCTTGCGCATTTTCTATTTACAGTCTATTCCAGTCTGTTTACCCTGTTTTGTGACAAAACATGAGGTCTTCCATTTTTCGCAAATTAAATGAAATGGTTGCTTGGCTAATATTTTGTTCTCACAATTTCGCTTTTGGACAACCGTCTCAACTAAGCTGTAGACATTTTAAACTTAATTATTGAAACAATTTGACTTTTACTAATGACAGCAATTAAAAATTGTTTTACCTGCATCATGGTAACTAGGTCAGACATCGAAATTTTAGTGCAAACTTTTTCTTAAATCTTATGTACTAAGG
This sequence comes from Altica lythri, assembly GCA_964028335.1. Classification (NCBI taxonomy): domain Eukaryota; kingdom Metazoa; phylum Arthropoda; class Insecta; order Coleoptera; family Chrysomelidae; genus Altica; species Altica lythri. Next base: position 31,503,298 of record OZ034804.1, on the reverse strand, counting down.
GTTTTAATAAATCATTACTAAAAAACCTCTGCCTCGAACAAACGAGTATGCTACCCTAATGTGAGACAGTCTTTTTTTACATTACCATCAGAACTGTAGATTCCTTCGTTTAGTTTTTATAAATGTCTTTAACCAAAGAGTACTAGTTTTGTTCCATTCTTTTCTTTGATGAATACCAACATGGAAACATATCTTTTGAAATTAGGTCACCTGCTATCTTTTTTCGTAACATATTTTTTTACAGATAAATTCATTTTTTACTGGTATTATCAAAAATTTTCTCACAGATAAGTAATGGTAATCTAATCTAATCTAAACAAACCTGGCATGGTCTCTCCTGTAGAGCCCCATGTTTTGAGCACTGCTTCCTATGAGAATTTTATGACCAGGTTCGGCACCAAGAGTCCTTACATGGACCCGATGCGTGCAGGACTCAACTGAAAATCAACACCTCGCTGATCTTCAGGTAGGCTTGAAACCAGGTGTCCCAAATTCCTTGAGTTACTGTTGCCACAGGGCAGTTCCCTTTATAATAGATTTGAGTCATGTGACTAGCTCCTCAAGGTGGTGATAGGATTCAGGATTCGTGTTACCGAAGATTAGATTAGAAGTAATGGTAAGCATGTCAAAAACAGCAATGATCTTAGCCCTCTTATAATTACATATTATTTGATTATTAAGATGAAATTGCTGTTAAACTGTATGTATGTATCATCATTTTGAATCTAAAAGAGATATCGCTTTTACTTTCTCCAAACTCAGCGTTTCAGGTATATTATACTAAAGTTATATTGAAATTTAAATCTATTGATTTAAACAAAATAATCAGGGAATCTAATCTACTACATAATTTTGTTTTCTAAATCAATCGAGCATTAATCGTGTATTCGTTGTCACTGCTGAATATTTATAAGACTATGTTTGAATATCGATTCAAAATAGAATATAAAGTATCATTATCAACGTGATTAACTTATAGAAACGACATACATACATACATAGTATGACACAAAGTAAGTACTGACAAAACTATTTTAAGGTCAAAAATATGTCGCATCTACATTTTATTTTCAATTTTAAAACAATACATTGGTAACAGGTTAAGAAGAAGGAGTTTTTAATACAAAGTTTTATTCTCTCAAACGATCAATGCTCGGCAACTGGTATATATTACTTTTCAAGATGTATTGAGCGTGTAGAGCTGAATCGCTAATTTGGAGTACCTACCCTTCTATAGAGTGGGAATTTCTTCTACAGAAGGCTAATGGAGGTATTGCTTCTATGCATTGGTGTTATTACATATCGATAGTTACTGCATCGAATATTTTAAATGGGGTTATATTCTTTTTATATGCATTACGTTAACTGTGTCTGATGATTATTCTTGTAATGTATTTACAACAACAGTGTTTGTATTTTAAGCTGATCCAAGTACCCTGGAATCTCCATTTACGTACATTTAAAAATTACAATTTTCAAATCTAATTATTTCATTAAGTATTCTGGAAACTTACTGTTTTTTAATTTTTTTATTAATTATTAGGCTACATAGGATGAATTTACAAGTTTGACTACTTCGCTTAAATCTTCTTAACAAAAGAATAAAAGCTTGTCGTAATACCAATTTCACCATCAGCTGCAATACCGATTATAACACACCGGTATTTGATTAAAATCGCATAAAAACTTAATTCCAATGGCGAAGATTGAAGAGAATGTTAAATGGTTCTATCGTCCCGACTTAAGGACGTATTTGTCGCCAGAGAGAACTTTCCTATCGTTCGTCTCGCTGATTTAAACAAAATTTCAATTATAATACCCATAAAAACAAGACGATGTATAGTAAATTATATTATTATTATTTAATAATCAATTTTAACCTATTATGAAAAATAAGACAAATTTATTGTATTAATCCTTATCTTTCAAATCTTTGAATTGCAGTAAAGACGTCTTTTGCTAATAAAGTCATGAATTAACAAAAGTTTGAAAAGTTAAAATTGTTTATGCTGTTACAGTTTTGGTTATCTGATAGTTTGACTTTTCGTAATTTACTAGATCTTTATATATTTTTAATTATACAATACACAATACACGAAGGATACAATCATAGAGATATTATGTATAATATCTCTATGGATACAATACATTAATAACGGCGTGACTGTTCCATATGTCAATGTAAACTAAGGGTCTGTTAAAAAGTTTTGAAAGCGACACCTATTAACCACTAGATGACTCAACATGTATACGCTTTTTTTATTATTTCATCTTCCATTAAATACACAAATATAAAAGTCATTTGAAGTTGCCGTGTCTGCTTATTTTGTTTCAATGAAAAAAAAACAAAATATCGTTAAGTGAAAAAATTCTTTGTTTTGGACGGTTTATCAGCAACAGAAATTCATACATATATGGTAAAAGTGTTAGAGAAATCTGCTCCTATATTTCCATTGTGCATCGATGGGCTGTAGAGTTTACATGTGGTCGTACAAGCGTCGAAGATGAACCACGTATTGGACGTCCAAAACTGAGAACAACACTAGAAATCATTGAGCAAGTGTTTTTTTAAAAATCCAAGTTTGACCAAGCGTGAAATTGTTAATATCATAGGCATCTCAGATGAAAAAGTACTCCATATTTTACACGATGAATTACATAAAACTGAATTGAAAACAAATTTCTTCAGCTCCAAAACGGGTAAAGTCAGAACGATTGGCAAAAAAAGGCTATTGGATCAAGTTTTTGAGATTCAAAAGGTTTTTTTTTATTGATTATCTTAAAAAAGGTAAAACAGTTAACTCTGAATATTATTGCAACCTTTTGGACCAGTTGGATGAAAAAATTTTTTGATCAAGACAATGCACGTGTTCACACAAGTTTGTTGAGGATGGCTAAATTGAACCAATTAAAGTACGAATAGCTTGAACACCCACCGTATTCACCAAATTTGGAACTTGAAACAATTCCTTCGTGAAAAGCGTTTTTCATCGAATAAAGAAGTTATTGTAGCCGTGGAACTATATTTTATAAATTACTGGGGGATCATTGGAATAAGTGAGTTCAAATTGAGGGAGATTATATTGAATAACAAACCAGTGTCATTTAAAAATACACATTCTTTCATTATTGCTTTTAAAAAGTAATAACGAAGGGCAAAAATTTCTCGACGAGAGGGGACTTTTCTCTCGTGTTGTTCTCTTGTGTCGTCGAGATACAACGAGACGTTTCAGCGCAACACTTACTGTGCCCTACTAAGGAAAAAGGGTAAAAATTTTGAAATTGAGAAAAGTGCATATTAAGGTTACGGGGGTGGTTTTGCATAATTTTTTGAGGTTAAAAAGCCATATCCACTTCTAAACCATAATAAAAACTCTAAGATAATTTGTCTTAAGTACAAAAAACTGTTGAATACTATGCTAAAATGCCTCAAGTCCACGATTTGAAGAAAAAACACCTTAAGTCCTCAAGAATAAGGAATTTTTCTCTAGTTAAAACCAGTTACAAATAAATATGAACCTCAAACTAGATGAAAGAAAGACTTATGTCAAACTTGATTTGGAGTTGAGTCATTTCTTTTTGTTATTTGTTTTATAACAGCTGTACAGCTGTTTGCGTTGTGTGTTGTTTGTTTACATAGTGAAATGTGCTTGACAGCTCATTTAAAGTTATTGTATTTTTGTTAGAAATTCCCATTTGACGTCTTCTTCCTTAATAGGACAGTGCTATACTTAGTTATTTAATTCAAGTTTGGTATTTGCCAAAGCAAATGAAAAGAAAAATTATGTTCTAGTCTAAAAGTTGTAGCCTAAAATGAAATTCTTAGGTTAGTTTTACAGATTATTTAAAAAACTAATAGAAAGAATAAAAAAATTTTGAAAGATTTGGCCTAAGCTATATTTTTGGAAATATTAATATTGTTAACAAATAGAGTTACTTTTAAAGATTTTTAAATTTTTTTTGACTGTCTTCTGTCGTCTGTCAATTCGCCTGTAATCATTTCTATATTTTTAATTTTCAATATTTTTGAACTTGAATGGAAATTTAATTTAACTGCAATTTTCATTGCTACAACTTCTTAAACTTAACTATGTACTGTCAACTGCGATGGCCTCAGAAATGAGCTTGCCTACAAATATGCTTCAACTCATTTGTCTTCTTCTTCTTATTCTTTTATTAGATCTGTTGATCTGTTAATTTCGAACGTTGCGCTGTAGCATTTCCTGTGATGTGGTCTGCCAGGTGTCCCTCCATCTCTTCGTTCGGTCGTTTTCCTGCTGGTCTTCCAACTAACGCTATTTTCGGTAACCTGTTTTGATCCATTCTTCTTACGTGGTTGTACCAGTGCCTTCTTCTTTGTCTTCCCCATCTTACTACATCCTATATTCCGCATTGTTCTCTTACTTCTGTGTTCCTTACTCGATCTCGTCTTGGTTTCCCTATTATTGTTCTTAGTATGCTCATTTCAGCAACTTTCAACATACTTTTGGTCTTATTTGTGTCCTTGCGAGCTTCTATTCCGTATGCCTTACACATGTCTTGTAGATTTTGATTTTGCTATCCATCCGCATATACTTATTTGCCCATACCGTCTCTCTTAGACTGCCTGCTACCGCTGCTTATTTATTAATTAAACTCCGCACATCCTTTGGTGGGTAATCGTTGTTATTCTGAGATATGTAAATTGTGATACTTGCTCTATTATTTTATCTTCAACAACAGGTTTGCACCTGATAGGGTCTTTGCTGATCGTCATACATTTTGTTTTTTCGACCGAGATTGAAATATTAAGTTGTCGACTTATCTGATAGAATCTGTGCAGTTGTCTGTGTAAGTCATCCTCAGTTTCTGCGTCATCAGCATAGCATACCATACTAATTCTTCTGTCATTTATTCTAAATCCTATTCCCATACTAGTTGCTTCATCTATTATTTGATCCATTAACAAGTTAAACAGAAATGGGCCGAGGCTATCTCCTTGCCTTATGCCGTCTGGGGTTGGTATGGCTTCTGTCATTTTCGCTCTATGCTTAATTTTTGTCGTGTTTTGTGTATTCAGGTCGTGAATAATTTTTATCATATGAGACCGTATTTTTTATTTTTGTAGTGTATCTTAAGAATATCACCTAGTCGGACCTTGTCGAAAGCCTTGGAGAGGTCTACAAAACATATGTATATGGGTTTGTTATATTCTAGTGATTTCTCCTTAATTTGTTTCATAATGAATATAGCGTCGGTTACTGATCTTCCTTTTTTGAAACCTTGTTGTTCTTCTCTATTGTTAATCTGTGTCTCTAGTTTGTCTTTTATAAAGCTCGTGAATAGTTTCATTGTGGTATTAAGAAGGGTTATGCCTCGATAGCTCTGAGGTTTTGTTTTTTGGCCTTTCTTAAAAATTGGTGTTGTTGTGCTGTTATGCCATTCGTCAGTAATTTCTCCTGTGGTTATTATCTTATTAAATAGTATTGGCCGTTTTGAATAGGTGCATCATTTTTCATACGTTCAACCTTAAATTTTAGGTTGTTATGATTATTATCTGTTTTACGTCAATTATAGATAAACACCTTGTGTATAAGGGTGAGTTAGCAATTGCATTTAAAAATATCTCTGACGATTCACCAATGCTTAATTCAATTTGAATTTTATTTGATTAATTGATAAAAATTCAATCCCACTGTGACCTATCGAGAAGGTGCTCACCAAACCATGCTAGATTTGAATTAATAATTTCTTTTAATCGATTTGTTTCTTTGGTTTTTCCGTATGCTGGCGACGACAGGTTTCGTAACAGCTATCGATTACATTTGTTAATAGAGGAATAGAGACTTCACAACCCTCAGTTTTTATGAAAACGACGCAGTTATCAGCTTATTATATGGATACTAACACAATGGTAATACCTAATCGTAACTTGTATAATTTGTGTCCTAAATTAATACAAAGCATACATTAAAACCAAAATGTGTTCATTTGAAATCAAAGTCTGATAATTGAACATTAAAATGCTACAAAAAGCAGCTCTTCATAAGTTCGATAGTTTATGTAGTCATGTGGCATTATTATTATTATATATAAGTATAGTTATATAGAAGTACAGTTATTGTAATGGTTCTAGTGATCTTGCTAAAGGTTAAAAAAACGACAACAATAAGTATTACACTGTTAATTGTAACACATATTTAATTGTGTGAAAAAACTTGGAAAAAACCTTGATAAACCAGGAATTTTATAAAAAATTGAAAAATGTGATGAATAAACATTGTCGAAAAACTGAAAAAATATTAAAAAATCATAAAAAATTCAAAATTTAATAATGTTATGAGAAATCGAAGATTAGACATGTTCAACGTGAACTTTTATAACCCATTTTTAGATTCAATTTAGCTGTGGGTCGGTTCCAAAGTGTTTGTTCTAGATTTTTTTACAATGTTACACTTTATACATACCCTTTATATAATAATTTTGATGTTACAGTTCAATAAAAATAATTTTAAAAGCCTAAGCAACAGAATATTGTAGCCTTAAAATTTCCCTATGCTAGCTCCTGAGGGTCGTGGCTTCCTTCTGTGTTTTTGCTTAATTCCCCCCAAACAAGTATTAAAGGGCGCCAAGTACAGACACACAAATAAAATTCCAAAAATCAGTTTTAAGTTAATTTATTTCAAGATTTAAGTAATTAAGCTAAAAAAATATAATTCAATTAATTAATTAAATCTCTTATCTTTTTTTTTTTATGGTCTTTCTGTCGGAGTTTTTAATAGTAATGAAATCCGCCCAAGTGAATGAAAGTGATCTTCCTGTCGGTGTTTTCGGTAGAGACGGAACAGTACTGCCCAAGTGGGTGGAAGTGGTCTTCCTTAAGAGAACTTTCTCTGCAAAAATCCCGGGAATGGATGGTCGGCTTTCAAAATGGCCGTCGACAATCAGCAATAAATTCAGAAATCAATATCTGCAATCTCAGTAGGGCCCTTCTCAGATTTGACATTAAATCCTAGCAATAAAAAATGGAAATCAAAACTCCGACCTTAGTACCTAATTTCTATCAAATACAATCGCTATCTAATTTCTCCAACATTCGAAAAAAAATTAATTACAATCTATGTTTACATTTTATTTAACATCACAAAAAACTGACTTTTTTACAATAGCATTGTATTCGAAAATTCAGTGTTAGTAAAATACTTTAAATAATATATTCACCGCAAAATGGATTATTTCTAACTAATAAAATTAAAACCAAGGCAAAATGGTACTCACCAGAACAGAAGGGCGAAGGTAGTCGGAAATAACTCTGAATTTAATCAAATTCACCGATAAAATGAACGAATTTAAATCAAAAACTTTCGAAGAGACAAATTCTCTCCTACCAACTGGCAATCATTTCTCGTATCGGTGCGATAACAATAGATAATATAAAAATATATAGTCCGGATGGAATGCTCGAAAACCAACGTTACAATATAGAATGGCAATTGCTGCAATTCCTGTAAAATTCCTGTGTGATAGGACAGAAAACAAAACACGATCAACTTTTTTAAAAATTAAAATAGCCAGTTGCAGTTTGTTTTATATAATAGATAATCTTATCGAGATCACAAATCTTTTTGTCAATAAACAACCTGTACATAGCTATTTTTCTCAAAAAACAAAACACGATTAACTTTTTTAAAAATTGAGAATATTGAGTTGGGGTTTATAGATGATCTTATCTACTTAACCCTTTCCCTGGGAATGTCCCACAGGAGGGACGTTATTTTCTATTGCTTGAAACGTGAGAACTGTTAGGAGAATGATTGATTCAGTCATTGTCCCTATGTACGGACACCACCTAACAATGTTTGGAATACAAATATTTTTGAATTTTGCAAATATCTCAATAAACAACCTAGATACAGCTTTTTTCTCAAAAACAAAACACGTTCAACTTTATTAAAAGTTGAGATAGCGAGGTGCAGTTTTTTTTATATATGCAATAGATATAATTTTATCTGGATCACAAATCTTTTTGAGTATTGCAAATATCTTAATAAAATACCTATTACAGCGATTGTTCTCAAAAACTAAAACAAGATCAACTTAGAAAAAAATTAGAATGCGGTTTATTTTATATCATAGATAATCTTATTTAGATTACATTTTTTTTGAATTTAGCAAATATCTTAATAAACTACCAAGATACAACGGTTTATCTCAATATACAAAACACGTTAAATTTTTTTAAAAATTGAGTTATCGAATTGCGCTGAAAATAATTTTTTTCTTATTAGGTTTTGAAATTAATTCGTAGCGGTTTTTTATTAATAAATAACGATTAATTTGAAATGAAAATAAAAAATTCCATGATTAAAAATACTGTCCATCGTTTGACACTACTTATTTCCATGTATCAGGTAGTAGTAGTAGTAGTTTTTCCTTGGAAGCAATCTATAAATCAATCCAATTTTGGCAATCTTCATAAAATGTTAAATTTTCCCCTGATAAACCATGAGCCATTGATCGAAATAGGTGGTAATCCGAAAGGGCAATATCTGGAGAACACGGCGGATGGGTTAAGACTTCCCATTTCAATGTTTCCAGATAATATATGTTTTCACTGGTTTCGCCACGTGAGGTCGAGCATTGTCGTGTAGCAAATTAACTATATCGTGCCTTTTGCTCGATTCCGGCCGTTTTTCCTTCAATGCACGACTGAAACGCATCAATTGTAACCAGTAGCGATTCCCAGTGATGGTTTATTGGGTTTTAAAAATTCATAATAAACTACATCCTGTTGATCCCACCAAATACAAAGGTGGAGCTTAGATCCATGAATATTGCGTTTTGCCACTGATGATGATGGTTGTCCGGGCTTATCCCATGATCTTCTGCGTTTCGGATTGTCGTAATATATCCATTTTTCATCACCAATAACAATACGATGTAAAAAATTCTTTTGTTCCGTTCAAGCAATAGTTCAAATGTCACAAAACGTCTTTCGATGTTTCTCGGTTTTAATTCATATAAGACCCAATTTCCTACCTTTTGGATTATTCCCAAAGCTTTAAGGTGTTTTCCTATCGTTAATAAATGAAGCCCCAACGATGTAGACCACTCTTGAAGTGTTTGACATGAATGTCCTGCAAGTAAATTCTCCAATTGTTTATCTTCCAAATTTTTTAACTGTCCAGGTCGTTCCTTGTCGTCTAAATCATAATCACAACTTTTAAACGCGCAAACCACTTCAGACACGTTTAATAAGCTAAAGCGTGTTCACCGTAAACTTCCACTAAAGTCCGATGACTTACTGCAGCACTAATAAGGTGGGTGGACCATGGATGGCCACTCTAACGAGTAAAAGCTATTTATTCATTTATTTACTATATAAATGAAGAAAACAAATCATTAAGTAATACTTTGTTTTATTGTGCACTATACAAATTACTTTTTTTTACCTAACTTTAATCACTATTGATTAAACTCAGGTTTTATAAGGCTCTTCCAAATGGCTTTGCAAGGAACACGGCTCCATGCAAGGCCAATATTATACATCAGGCGTAAAACTCAGAAATAGAGTTAAAACAATAAATATATTCACTTTTACTAAAACTACTTATTAAGCTCTTTCATTTAAGCAAAACATGCTCAATATATTTTTATCATCTATAAAAATTCAACGAACATTATTTGAACACCATGGTATAACTAAGAACATATTAATAAAAAATATTTAAAAATAATAGTAATGAGTTTTATATTAGCATCAAATAATTTGCCAACGCGTTTTATAATGAAATTAAAAACTTAAATTTTTATCTAAAATGGCCTTCTTATGGGTCCGTTCTTTGTAGGCCAAAATGTTCCTAAGAAGGCCAAACTAACAATTATTACTAAGTACTTATTACTTAATGATTTGTTTTCTTCATTTATATAGTAAATAAACGAATAAAAAGCTTTTACTCGTTAGAGTGGCCATCCATGGTCCACCCACCTTATTTATATCTAATTTATACGTTTATGGTTTGTAAATGTTCCTTGTAAGGCCCCTGTACCATAGCAAGGCCAACCGTCAAATTTTTGAGTGGCCTTATAAGGAACCACCGGCTTTCTTAGGAACACTTCCCATATTTTAACTTAAATTGAGTCAAAACTATGTTTTTCTTTCTTTTGTACCAAAAACATATCCTTAGACGACAATTCACAGTAAAAAAATAGGAGATATCAATAAGTTATTGACTAAAAACTTACGTTTTATTGAGCGCGGGAATAACAATTGCAACGTCGACGACCGAAGTCTACGGAACGTGAGACCGCACTAACAAAATAGCGGCGCAATATACTCGTCGCGGCGTCTGTGGCCTTGAGTTTGGTGGATCTTAGAGCCCTTTCAGACGAGGATACTGTATGCGAGATACGCGTATCTAAGATACAGAAAAATCATGCACTCAAATGGAGCTTTTCACACTACATCGGAGAATGCATACAGTATCGCGATACCAAATTTCTGTATCTTGTCCATTTAGCCGCCGGCGACAGAATGCGTATCTCGGATACTGATTTATCATTATGTTATATATGTACCTGTTCAGACAAGCATACTTTTGATAGAGAAGACATATCGTATCATAGGCGCAGGGTGTACCTACTTCACAGTGGTTTTAATTAATTTACATTATTAGTAGTGGTGAATGTGTTGAGCTTGTTGTTTTAGTCATTCCCGCTTCAGGGAATGGTAGCTGCAATGCCAAATCTGCCGCCAATGGTGCCACGCAGACTGCATCGGATTGCCGAAAACTGCAAAACGCGTTATTTGTGGTATCTGTAAGTAATTCGACTTTCAAATATGCTAATTAAAGCATTCATTGCTTTTCCATCTATCTGGGTCTATCCAGTGCGTATTACTAAACGTATGCCATCTTACACAGGGGGTATGCCGTCTTACCCGTAGGGGTTGGGTGAGATGGATTTGTGATATGTTTTTATTTTTGATTATTTTTAAAATAAATTATAAATTTTGTTAAACTTTTAGATTGTTTACTTGCTATTAATAAATGACTATTTGATACAGGATTGCTCTTAATTTTAATTTTGTTTCCCGTTTTTTAATAGAAATCTTAGACCACGTTCCCCTACATTCTAAAATATTATGAAGTTCTTCGAACGATTGAATTGACATACAAAAAAAAACTTTGATGGTTCTTGCACTAAATCTTGATAAAGTAAATTATAGGGTCCTTTGCTTTCCCTTAAATCCACTATAGGATGGACCCACATAGTACGTCTCCTTTTTATTTTTTTATTTTTTTTAAAGATACCATAACATCCATAATAAAACGCACTGCACTGCGGCTAACTTCTGAAGTGACGGAAGAAAGGTTCGTTAATAAAAATTATCAAATACAGCAGCCAGCAAAACTTGGATTCTGTATTCCGCATACAGTATCTCGCATACCGTATCCTCGTCTGAAAAGGCTCTTAGTGTGTAGTAGATGGAATATGTCAAGACATGCCAATAACTACGATTTTTTAATAGATGGCCTTCGAAGGAGCGTGGCCTTCCATGGTCCACCCACCTTATAATGTAATAAAACTTCCAGCAAAAACACTTTATTTGGAATAAATTTCGACATAATTAAATAGCTGCCACTTGTTGTTATTAACAATTAAAAATAAGATGCGTCGTAAAAATATCACCCAATAATATTAACAACAAAACTAGAGTTTTATCTCAATCACAATCACCCATTTTTATTATTTGTGAATATTTATAAATCATTTAAAAACATATTTATATCAGTCACTGGTTGTTAAAGACAAATCAAAAATAATTGTTATAAATTGCGTCGAACGCGACGAATAAAATCTTAAGTTTACAAGCTTTGACACAAAAAAGGAATGAATAATTTTAAACGTTGTTTATCTAATTTCATTACACAGACCTTTAAATTTCCTCTGACATTAACTTTTTAAAGTTAATGAACAACCTACTATACAATTGTGATAAACGAGTGTTTAACTGATTATTGTCGTTTAATTATCAATATACTCCATTAAATGAAAATTAAAAAACAACATAAATCTAGTCTATTCGATTGCACATTACTGATTAACTTTAGTTTTAAATTATTTTGCCTGTCCAATGTGAATCAGACCTTAAATATCACAGTAAGGCTGGTGTCATAAAATTATAGTATAATTTTCCTTGTTCGTCCAGTATCAATTATATTAATTATTCATCCATTGTTCGTTAATTAATTGGTAAACATAGTTTTTACTTCGCTAATTAAATCATTAAATCAAATTATGCAATTTGAATATGCGGAGTAAAAAAAAATAATATAGATCGAATATCTTTGAGGAGTATTTTGTTTGGCCAAGACTTATTATTACTAGAACCAAAAATTAAGGATTAATAAATTATATTTAATACGTTGTTTTATTATGGTCACTTTAGGGAGACGACGTTTCCATGAAAACTATTTTTTACTGGTTAAATCTTCATTCAATCCAATCTTTACATGTTGTAACATATTTTTTCCTAGTATATCTACATAACCAAAGGAGAATAGTTAAACAGATGTGTAGAATGAAGAAAAGAAAAGCCTTAGAAAATGAAATAAAAAATATTGAAGAGGAGTATCAAAAGAAAGAAATAAGAAATTTTTACAAGGACATAAAAGATATAAGAACAAGAAGCGAACACAATGCAACCACATTTATTAAGGACAAAGATGGAAACCTGATAGGGGATGATGAGGAAAAAATAAAAAAGTGGAAAGAGTATTTCCAAGAAATTTTAAATGAGACAACAACAAATCAATACGAAGACCAAGAAGAACTTATAGAAGAGGAAATTGAAGACAATGAAAATGAGACGAAACCAAAAAAAGAGGAGATAGAAGAGATAATTAATATGATGAAAAATAACAAAAGCCCAGGAATAAATGGAATTACTAAAGAGAATCTAAAATATGGGGGAAAGAAACTAGAGAATGAAATTTACGAATTAATATATCAAGTCTGGGAAATAGAAAAAATGCCGGAGAGATGGAATGAAGCTCTCATACTGCCAATATATAAAAAAGGGGATAAAAGGAACTGCGAAAATTATAGGGGCATTGCCTTATTAGACATCACTTATAAAATCCTAGCGACATTAATAAAAAGGAGAATAGAAATATACGGGGAAAAATTGTTGGGAGAATATTAAGCAGGTTTCAGGAAAGGTAAAGGGACAACTGATCAAGTATTCACTTTAAAACAAATAATGTCCGGTTGTTATGAATATGAAATTCCAATGCAGATACTTTTCGTAGATTTTAAGAAAGCTTACGATAGTATAAACAGGGAAAAATTAATTAAGATACTAAGAAAACTTGGAATACCAGAGAAACTAGTAAGACTAACACAGATGACTTTAAAAGATACATCAAACCGAGTAAAAGTTGAAGGTAAAGTGAGTGAACATTTTAAAGTACAGCAAGGGCTAAGACAAGGGGACCCACTATCAACAACTTTATTTAACCTGACCCTGGAATATATAGTAAGGCAAAGCAATATTAACAGAAAAGGAATACTATTCAATAGAAGTCATCAAAGTTTAGCATACGCCGACGATATTGCGTTAATAGCAAGAAGTATAAGAGAGCTGAAAGAAATAACATTCCAACTCATAAGAGTAGCAGAGACGATAGGATTACAAATTAATATAAGTAAAACTAAATATATGGAGTTAAAAAATAAACACGGAAGTCGAAGTATGACAAACCTTCAAATACGTAAACAAGATGGAACTACATTAGAATTCGAAGAAGTTGACCGTTTCATGTACCTAGGAGTCCTAATAGATAATAAATGCCAAGAAGAAAACGAAATAGAGCTACGAATTGCTAAGAGTAATAATTGTGCAGGAAGCCTAAGAAGAGTTCTAAAAAGTAAAGAAATTTCCAGAAAAACAAAGATCAGAATCTATAAAACAATGATAAGACCCACACTAACCTATGCATGCGAAACATGGATTATGACAAACAAAACAACACAACGTTTGGAGACTTGGGAAAGAAAAATCTTAAGACGGATCTTTGGAGGAAGAAAAACGGATATAGGATGGGAAAGAAGATCAAATGGCGAACTATACGAATTATTTAAAGAGGCTCCCGTCAGCAAATTTGTAAAAAAAAAGGAGATTGCAGTGGCTAGGTCACCTACAAAGAGTGGACGATAACAGAGCTTTAAAAACAATAGCTTGGAAAATCCCAGAAGGGACGAGAAAGCGAGGCAGACCTAGAAGAAGATGGAGAGATGCAGTAGAGGAGGACCTAAGAGAAAAACAAATCCGGAACTGGAAACAAAAAGCAAAAAACCGAACAGAATGGAAAGAGATTTTAAAGCTATGGGCCTAAAAGGTCTGCATAAAGCTTCTTATATATATATATATATATATATATATATATATATATATATATATATATATATATTGTTATGATCTCTATACTCATATAATTGTATTCTTGTGACTCTTCAAGGTTGGGTTCTTCGATAATATTAAACTAAAAAGTCCATCTCAATTTTAACATCATTTAATATATAAATATATTAATTCTTTACAACATTTTAAAAAACAATATAACATTCATCATTTATCCTATCATAAACTTAACACTAATTAATTTTAAATGAAATTTTGCCCTCTTTTCCTAAAATCCCCGAATAACTATTTCTAATATACCTCTATTACCAGCTGATAACAAATTATACCAGAAATACTTATCTTTATAAACTATGCTTATTTTATTTTGAAAATCCAATCTATGCAAATATCCAATTAATCTTCTCTATATATATCCATTTTATTCCATATTTAACTCTACCATATAGTTATTATAACATTCTATTCATACATTAATCTTCTTTTATAATTTTTATATTTATATTCATTAACATTCAGTATTTATCTTCATTTTCAATTTCTATTATTATTATATTTACTTTATAATGGTTTTTTAAATTTTTAAATTCTATATAATTCCCTAAACTTTTTCTCTGACTTTTCTCTCCAAAATTCTCTGACATTCTCTCAATAATTTTTTTTTTTTTTTTTTTATCCCCCTAGAAACCTCGCAACCCAAATTTTTTTTTATTTATGATTCCTTGATAATTTGCATAAATTGATTATTCAATTCTAATATCTAGTTAGTCTTAATTACACTTATATTACATATAAAGACCAACTATTGAATACCATAACAATATATATATATATATATATATTGTTATGAAATCTGACTTTTCTTTGGCTCCGGCTACTTCTCCTGCTATTGGGTCTGGATTCAACTTAAACTTCCTTTATATTCTTGTTTGTTTAATTTAAATTTTATTTTTAACTTTAACTTCAATTACACAAAATCATAAAATTTTATTTTTAACTTTAACTTCAATTACACAAAATCATAAACTATAAAAATTCTAACTCTCTTTTCAAATTCAAATTCAATAATAATAATCCAAATTTTTCTTTATGACATTTTTTTCAAAATTAACTCCATGACAATCCATCATAATCCTCCTCTATTTATCCCCCTTCCCTAGGTAACCTCTTAAAAAACAATCTATCAAACAAAAATAAACAACTCTCTACACTTTCTGAAATAAAATTTTTAAACACCTATATAAAGACAGTTACCTATTATCAAATATAAAAATTTTATGAACCAATCATATCATAACAAAATCCCCCTAAATTTAAAATTTTAAAATTTTCCTTTAAGACACATTTTATAATTTTAAATTTATTTCATATTTAATCTTCTCTCATATCATCCCTTACTCTTATACCTTATTTTAACGTTATAATCGAATTCTATCAATTTAATACTTTTGATTTATTTTATTTAATCAGTTTGTTCCCGATATTTATTTTCTTTCATTTTTTTAATTTTAATCTTAATTTTAATTTTATTTTAATCTTATTTACTTTTATTTAACTATTTTATTTTTTTCTCTTTTTATAATAATTGTATATGATATCCTTCCAAACCTTCTTTAATCTTCTAATTTCATCACATATTTCAAAGTAATTTATATCATTATCCTCGTATGTTTTATTCTTAAACTTCCTTTTCTTCTCATTGTCATAATTAGATTCAGTTTTATATTTAATTTTATTGATATAATAATATAATTTATTTTTATTAACTTCATATATTTCAGTTTCATATTTTATTTCTTCATTTTTATAATAATTATCTTTTTCATTCTTCTTATCCTCTTCATATTCATTATTTAATTTTAATTTCATAATTTCATATTCTTGTTTCATTTTGTTTTTATATGTCTCATATTCTTTATAATATTTATTTTTACTTTTTCCTTCCTGTATTACCATATATAAACCATCCTCAGTTCTCTCATTTTGCATCTCTTGTAATTTTTTTGTTTCATCTTCAAATTTCTTTGCTATTGTCATAGTATTTACTTCCATAACTCTTTGTATTCTTTCATTTTCTCGTTTATTTTCATATTTAAGTTTATTTTCCCCCATATCTTTTTCTTCAGGAGATTCAGTCTTAAAATCCTTATTAATTACTGATTTGTCATAAATTGTTTTCATATCTTTTATTGTTTCTCTATACATTTCCATCTGCTTCTTCATTTCATCTTTAAATACTTCTTTATTTTTTTTCATTTCTTCTTTAACTTCATGTAAATCTGATCTTATTAATTCAATTTGTTCAGTCATGTCTTTTTTTATAGAATCCATATTCTTATTCATATTTACATTTATTGCTTCAATATTTTTATTCATTTTTTTCTGTTTTTCTTGATCTTCCTTTCTATTTTTTTCTTGTTTTTCATTCATTTTTTCTAAAAATTTAAACATCCTTTCCATGTCACTTTCTTCATGTTTATTACCATTACTTTCAATAATAATTGCTTGTATAATTGTGGTATTCTCTTTTTCATCTCCCGAATCATTTGTTTCCATTTTATTATTATTTATTATTCAATTTATTATTATAATCTTTAAATTTTACTGTTTATTAAATTTATAATATAGTCTAGTATTAATTCACCCCACCCCGTATATCAATCTAAATTTTTTATGTCTTATTGACACTGTCAAAAAAATTTCAATTTTTATAAAATATGTCTCAAAAATTATGTATCCTTCCTATTTCAAATATAAACAACAAACTAAAAAACTGTCTCTATATAGAAATTTAAAAATCTTACCCCAGAGTACAATTTTTCTAATATGAAATTTCAAAATTTCTATCTCGGTTTCTTTCGATCGGCTTGGTGTCCTGTTTCTTTTTATTTTTTTCTGCGTGTCTGGGTGTTCTTTTTGACAAGTTGTTCCGCACGTTGGTTCATAAATTTATTCTGAAATCTTTTCTATCCTTGTTGTTGCCCCACGTTGGATCGACAATTTGTTATGAAATCAGACTTTTCTTTGGCTCCGGCTACTTCTCCTGCTATTGGGTCTGGATTCAACTTAAACTTCCTTTATATTCTTGTTTGTTTAATTTAAATTTTATTTTTAACTTTAACTTCAATTACACAAAATTGTTTATTGTTTGAATGTTTCAATTGGATTTTAAAACATTATCAAACTCCTTGTACAATATTATTAGAATTTCACGTATAAATAAAAAATGATGTAAATTACTTAAACTTATATTGAATAAAAATGTACGATGAAAAAAAGGAAGAAATACAAAGAAAAAAATATACTGTCTTTTAACTCAATGTTCTAACTGTAACAAGTAACAACGCTTAAGTAATTGAATCACAAAAACTTTTCAAACATTCCACATCTGCTTGGCCTCACACCCAAATTACTCGCGCACCCCGTTGCAGTTGCGCAATCAGTTCAACCCTCCGAGTGCAAATACAGGGCCGTGCCTAGCACCATTGTGTGAAGAACTAAACATAAGCCGCCCCCTTTGAACGCCATAACGGGGTTCAATAAGTTAATAACAATGAAAGCTAATTCTGTTGAGGTAACACACAAAGCTTCACAACCGGACGTTTATAAGTACCGAATTTTGTTTTTAACGTGACGGTACGAGTGATATTGTCATTGCCCGTATGTAACTCAGTTACTCGACCTAAAGTCCACTTAAGAGGTTCAAAACCGTCTTCTTTCACTAACACTAATGATCCACTCTTCAAAAGCGAACTTGAACGCTGCTTCCATTTAAAACGCTGTTGTAGTGAGGAAATGTATTCTTTGGACCATCTTGTCCAGTAACTTTGTAGAATTTGTTGTACCCTTTGAAATCGACGTAGTAAGTTTTGCTTGATATCATATAACTGGTTATCGGGTACTGAAGTAAGGGGTGATCCAATCAGGAAGTGCGCAGGGGTAAGAGGAAGTAGGTCAGAAGGATCATCAGACATAGGGCAAAGTGGTCTAGAGTTTAAGCAAGCTTCGATTTGACATAAAACAGTTAAGAATTCCTCATATGAAAGAACGGTTTGTCCAATAACTCTTTTTAAATGGTACTTCACAGATTTAACGCCCGCTTCCCAAATTCCTCCAAAATGAGGAGAACGTGGAGGTATGAATTTCCAATCAATACCCTCGGACGATAAAGAATTAAGAATTATAGAATTATTACTCTTAAGAAAACTGATTAGCTCATTTTTGGCACCTACAAAAGTACTGCCATTATCAGAAAGGATAGAAGTACATTTACCACGTCGCGATACAAATCGTCGCAAAGCTGCAAGAAAACACTCAGTTGTCAAGTTGCTCACAACTTCCAGGTGTATTGCCTTTGTGGTAAGACAGATAAAGAGCGCGACGTAACCTTTCACGGATTTATAATTACGTGTTACGCGATCTTTAAGAAGAAAAGGCCCGGCATAGTCGAGGCCACAGTGGGAGAAAGGTCTTGATGGAGTGAGACGAATGGCAGGCAAATTTCCCATTAAGTAACCTTCAAGTTTTGGAGCTGCCTTAAAACACGTGACACAATCACGAACAATTTTTCGAGTGGCATAACGCCCATTAAGAGGCCAAAATTGTTCTCGAATGGAGGCTAGGAGTAATTGAGGACCAGCGTGTCCCAAAGAGAGATGTTTAGAACGTAAAAGTATTGTAGTAAAATGATGTTTTTGAGGAAGGACTATTGGGTGTTTTTTGTCATAAGGCATATCGGCATTTTTTAGGCGACCACCAACTCGAATTATATTATTTTGATCAAGAAAAGCATTCAGAGTAAGTAATCTACTTTTAGGGTCTACTGTTCCGAATTTCTGAAGATGTGCAAAGTCATCAAAAAAGGCTTGATTTTGAACGATTAAAATTAAAACGTTTAATGCTCTATCTAACTCGTTGCAAGATAAATGATCAAATGTCCTAGAAGTATTGGGAAGTCTACAATTCTTAGCAAATCGCAAAACATATGCGACGATTCGATTTAGTTTTGTAATTGAAGAAATGCGTTCAATGATATCAAGATTTAACATACAATTTACTACGAGACTGACTGTAGATTTTAATTCAGGAACTTCAGAAGACTCATTAGGAGTACTAGGCCAGTGTTCCGCTGAACATGAAAGCCAATATGGGCCATGAAACCAAAGGATTGAATTTAATAGAATGCTAGGAGAGATACCTCGTGAAAGAAGATCAGCAGGGTTGTCATGTGTATTTACGTGTCGCCAAGATTCAGGACTGGTCAGAGACTGAATTCGGGAGATCCTGTTTGCTACAAAAACCTTTAATAGATTAGGTGATGTGTTGATCCAAGATAGTACAATGCTAGAGTCACACCAATAAATAATTTTCTCAAATTTAATATGTAAGGATTGCTTTACTTTGTCCATTAAGTCAGCTAACAGCAAAGCACCGGATAGTTCAAGCCGAGGAACTGTAAGAATGTGTTTCAGAGGAGCAACTTTAGTTTTAGCACAAAGTAAATGACAATATATGTTTCCTAGAGAATCAGAAGAGCGAACAAAAATACAAGCACCATAAGCAGCGGTTGAGGCGTCAGAAAAACCATGTAACTGAATGGATGTGAAGTTTGGGATACTAACATGTCTCGGAATTCGCAATTGGTTTAGGTTCTGTAGCTGATTTTGGTAAATCGACCATTTTGTATGAAGGTCCATAGGAACGACTTCATCCCAAGATATTTTAAGTTTCCATAACTCCTGGAGTATGATTTTTGAAGTTATAGTTACGGCCGAAAGCAGACCCAAAGGATCAAAGATTTTGGAAATCGTAGAAAGTATGTGTCTTTTCGTTATTTTGGGTTGACAAACCACAGGTTGGACATGAAAAGAAAATGTATCCAATTTAGGATTCCAAAGAAGACCTAAAGTTTTTACAGTTTCCGTGGGACCTATTTCCAAAGGAGAATCATTTTGATTATCAAATTTTAAGTTTGAAGCATTAGTTTTCCATTTCCGTAACTGAAAACCATGTTTTGATAATAACTTAGATATAACAGACTGAATGTGAGTAATTTCATCTACAGTAGAAGCCCCGGTGTGCAAGTCATCAACATAGAAGTCCCTTAATATGATAGAAGAAATGTCAGGATACTCATCGACATACATGTGAGCAATTTCTTGAACGCAGCGTATAGCAAGAAAACTAGCAGACGCAGTACCATAGGTAACTGTATTTAAGGTAAACGTTTTGAGAGGTAGTGAAGGATCAGATCGCCACAAGATTTTCTGCAAAGTACGCTGATCGTCCCTTACAAGTACTTGTCTGTACATCTTGACGATGTCAGCAGTCAACACGAAATTATGTTTGCGAAATCGCAAAACGATGGTAAAAAGATCATCTTGTAAGGTAGGGCCTACCTTGAGTATATCATTTAAAGAAAACCCAGAATCAGTCTTGGCGGATCCGTCAAATACCACGCGGATCTTATCATTCTTATAAACAGAATGATGAGGAAGAAAAAATCCTTGGTTGGAGTCAACATCAGATATTTCTGACATGTGATTTAAAGATGAATATTCATCAATGAATTTGGTATAGTCGATTTTGAGAGATGCGTTTGAAATAAGTTTTCGTTCTAGAGAATAAAATCTTTTGGTAGCTGTGACTTCAGAATTTCCAAGAGAAGAAACAGGAAACTTTAAAGGAAGTGAAACAATGAATCGACCAGAATTGTCAAGGGTTGTGGTTTCTTTAAAGTGTTTTTCACAGCTTAGCTCTTCAGCAGAGAAAAATTTGGTTTTAGGAAACTCCTCTAACTCCCAAAATTTTTGCAATTGTTGTTCAATAGATGTATTTATTGATAAATGGCAATTGGTTGATTTATGCAAAGAGTGATGATGTAAGGGCCCAGAAACGATCCAACCCAACTTGGTTTTTTGTAAAATGGGTTGGCCAGGCAGAAGTTTGATCTGACCAATGCACAAGAGATTCCAAAAAGTATCTGCACCAATGAGAAGATCTACAGGAGAGGAAATGTTAAAGTTCGGATCGGCAAGAGATATGTTTGAAGGAATGTTTAAAGACTTGCGATCCAAAGAAATGGCCGGTAAGTTGCCAGTAATTTCTGAGATGACTAAACAAGAAAGAATGTGGGAAAAATCCATAGTCTTAGATTTGAATGTAACAGATGTTCTCCGATTTACCGCAGAGTTTGTGCAATTTATACCAGAAATAGAAAAGTTAATATTTGTAGTAGGTAATTTTAAAGTGTCAAGAAGACGTTGTGAGATAAAATTACTTTCAGAACCATTGTCCAAAAGAGCACGTGCTTCATGTGGATTACCTTTAAAATCAAAGACATTAACCATTACTGTAGAAAGTAAAACTTGTGAAGGTAAGTCTGATACGAGATTGCAAGAAGCTAAAACACTAGTGGTCTGAGTATTGGATGAAATATCAGCACTTGTGCTAGTTAAGTTTGTATCGGTTTGAGTAGAAACATGAAAATGTAAAAGAGTGTGATGAGGTTTACCGCATTTTCGGCAACCAGAAGATTTACAATTTTTAGTAGAATGTCCAGCTCGTAAGCAATTTATACAAAGTCGCAAACGTTTTGCTTCGCTTAATCTTGAATTGGGTTCAAGCTTATTAAAGTTAGGGCAACCATAAATAAGGTGATTTTGTGAGCAAACAGAACAGGAAAGGGAAGTGGTTTTGGCTGTAGATAATAAATTTTTTGTCTTATTGTTACTGTTTGCAGGATGTTTCATGCAGAGTCTTTCATCTTGATGATTAATAGATTCCAAAACTCTACATTTTGTTTTAAGAAAGTCAGTTAGCTGTTCTAAAGTTGGTAAAACACTGTTATTGTCTTGTAAAGTCAGCTCCCAATCGCGATGAGTTGTACTATCTAGCTTTGTTGTGACTAAATAAATGATCAGAGGATCCCATCCAGCAGTGTCTAATTCTAAAGATTGCAGAGAGCGCAAGTGACGTTGTAGTCCATCCAGTAACGAACGTAAACAATTGTGTGCGTTTTTTGAGACGGTAGGCAAATTAAATAACCTTTTGATATGGTTGTTAACAAGTAGTTGTTTATTTTCAAACCTTTCCTTAAGGAGGGACCAGGCTATATCATATGTAGCATCAGAGATTTCAAGACTACGAATAGTTTCTGCAGCAACACCTCCTAAAGAGAGCCTTAAATAATGAAATTTCTGTATGTTGGTAAGTGTGGTGTTTGTATGAATAATTGAATTAAAAGTATCCCTAAAGAACAACCAGTTATCATAATCACCATCGAAAGAAGGTAAATTAATGGTTGGTAGTCGTATGTTTACAGAAGATTGTGAAAGAGGGATTGAATCAACAGAAGAGAGTAAAATGTCATTATGAGAAGTGGGAGCAGTCTGACTAGTAAGTGTAGCTAAACTTGTTTCAATGAATTGTTTAACATTACTGGTAATTGCAAAGAAAGGTGTTTCGAAAGATGTACGTTCTTTGTCATGAACTGCGGTTGAATTTTTTGAATAATCTGGATCGCTAGCCTCAATTATTAGTTGTGCACAGTCGTAATCATCGTAGAGCTTTTCAATTTTCTCAAGGCGCAATTCCAAATCTTTAAAATTAATTTGTTCTATTGGCTGAACCTTTACCTTATTAAAGTAAGTAGTAAAACGCGTTAAAGTACCCTTTATTGAAGTACGTTTAGTTTTTGCTGCGTTAATTTCTTCACCCATAATGAAGAAGCAAAGAAAATACCTTGATTTAAAAAATAAAACAAGGGAAAGTATTACAAATTTTTAGAAATAATGTACCTAAATAAGGATTGATCTGCGTGTAGTTAATTGTTAGTTATGTGAAAAAATATAGTAAACGTATCAAAATGCAATGTAAATTGATTCAAAGACAGTAGTGATAAAGTGATAATTAATCGTTTGTTGTAAAACAATAAGATATTTAAACTCAAGTGTAAGAATGTTAAACCTTTCCCGTTACGCTACTGAGAATCGTAACAGGTGTAAAAAGTGAAATAAGGTAATTCTCATTATCACTGATAAAATGTCAAATCGTTCTACTTAACTCAAAGCGAGGGATTACAATATTCAAGTGAAAGCTTGGAAAGTAAGGAAAAACTACGCACTAACCTGTTAGCATCCAGAAATACCTTTGATCACGGCGAAGTATCAAATTTCTTCAAATTCTGTGGGTACCAATCCAATGACTTCCAATGTATATAAATCTTTAGTGATGTTGTAACTAATTCAGCTGCTTAGATTAGGTTCAGGATTAAGTATCCGGCTCGAAGGACCAAAATGTTTATTGTTTGAATGTTTCAATTGGATTTTAAAACATTATCAAACTCCTTGTACAATATTATTAGAATTTCACGTATAAATAAAAAATGATGTAAATTACTTAAACTTATATTGAATAAAAATGTACGATGAAAAAAAGGAAGAAATACAAAGAAAAAAATATACTGTCTTTTAACTCAATGTTCTAACTGTAACAAGTAACAACGCTTAAGTAATTGAATCACAAAAACTTTTCAAACATTCCACATCTGCTTGGCCTCACACCCAAATTACTCGCGCACCCCGTTGCAGTTGCGCAATCAGTTCAACCCTCCGAGTGCAAATACAGGGCCGTGCCTAGCACCATTGTGTGAAGAACTAAACAAAAATCATAAACTATAAAAATTCTAACTCTCTTTTCAAATTCAAATTCAATAATAATAATCCAAATTTTTCTTTATGACATTTTTTTCAAAATTAACTCCATGACAATCGATCATAATCCTCCTCTATTTATCCCCCTTCCCTAGGTAACCTCTTAAAAAACAATCTATCAAACAAAAATAAACAACTCTCTACACTTTCTGAAATAAAATTTTTAAACACCTATATAAAGACAGTTACCTATTATCAAATACAAAAATTTTATGAACCAATCATATCATAACAATATATATAACAATATATAACAATATATATATATATATATATATATATATATGGTTGTTTGTGTTTTTTGGTTTTTAATACATGTTTCCCTACCATCCTTTGCTCCCAAGTACTCAACACTTTTGCTGGCCAAGTGCAATACCTTACTTGGTTATGCCGCACTGATGACGGCTAACGAGCCAGAAACATGCATGTCTGCGGTTACCATTCCCTATTCGTGACCCTATGATCCTTTTTGCGTACATGCCCATTAATTTTCCCCCTTTCGTTTGTTATAGGTACGCATACTTGGCACCCTTTTTTGTTATATATATATATATATATATATATATATATATATATATATATATATATATATATATATATCTACATATGTTTATTTCATTACAACAATCTTGTAAAATTGTCGAAATTTTATTTCTCTGCCACCAGTTTGTCTTCTCTCTATTTATTTTTCTCAGTTTTAAACCATACAAGCGTTTTAACTTAAAAAAGTATGTGTATAGTCGGTATAATCCTGCATAAGTATAGGCGTTTAACTCTGGAGTCTCTGATCTTGTTCGTTGGTAACTCCTTCTAACCCTTTCTAGAGAAGGGTGTCGTGATAGATTTATCAATAAACTACATTCAGTCCCCTACTCTCAAGGATGAGTCCTCTAATTTAAAGCTAAGATTACTAGTGGTTAATAGATATCCTAAGGGAATTAATGTTTATTTGTGCATTCCAACAAACGAAATGAACCAACCCTCAGCACATTTTATTATGTAAGTGGGATATGACATCAGATAGTTTAGTTGAAAAGATTAGTTTCTATTACTGTATTTAATTATTATTCATTATTATTGTTATTGTTCACTATCTGTTAATATTTATGTTGTTCGATTCCAATTGTTTATCTCATTCTCAATCTGATAAAGTTATTTGTCTCATCAAAAGACCTATGGGAAAAGTTCTCTAGTTAAGCTATCACACTACTTGTGCAACACCCCATATCCCCTGGTCATGTCATTACGAGAGCTGTTTTTTTAGTTTTGTCTATAGGGATAAAGTCAAAAAAATATATAGACTTAAAGTACTTTATTGCTTTTCAAAATATTTCCCACACTTTAGCGTACGTTCAAACCAGTTGACATCTGTAAAATCGCTCTTTTAGAGGCATCTATGGCTTCTTCTGGCGACTGTAATTGTTGCCCACGAATTGAATTCTGATTCTTTAAAAACGTGGAGAAGTCGTTGGGTCTTAGGTCGGTTACGGTGGATGGTCTAACAATTCGATGTTTTGAAGCTAAAATAACTCGATTGTCTTTTGGGAAGTGTGAATACTTGCATTGTCCTGATGTAAAATGATTCGCCTTATCGCCATTGTATGTTTTGTTGTCAGAGTTTAGCGATAACTTCTGGTAAACAAATGTTTATATACCAATCGGAAGTAACCGTTCTTCGATCTTTTAAAGCAATTGTTGCCACAAAGTTGCGACCATTTTCTTTGACACACTTCAAGAACGGATTAATGTTGTTGGGTTTTCTTTATCATAAAACACCCATATAGCGCATTGGCGTTTATTATCCCGTTCGTAGTAGTAAACCGAAGATTCATCACTACTCACAATACAAAACGTTTTTTGAGCTTCCTTAGTTGAACCGTTCCAATGTTTTTCGACATCAATTGACGCGAACCGTTTTTTGCAATCTCAAAAAATTCACTGTACCTGCACGACTTGTATCGCAATGATACTTGTGTCTAAAGGTTTTATTGGTGGTTTCTTTTAAGAGACCATATGCAAAACTAAAAAGACAACCTTCGTATAGTGTTACATAAAATAGTTAATAGAAAATTGCTGCAAAGGAAATATATTACAACTAAATAGTAGATTGTGTCTAATAGAAAAGTATAGTAATTTCTTTTGATGTTCTCTATCACATATTTTTCTTTTGACGTAGTTAGTCAGGAGTTAATACTTATATCATTTACGGAAATTATTCAAAACTTACGAAAACGACACAATAGTATATTGTAATACAAGTGTTACAATGACAGAGGTTTCGTAGTACGAGTTTAGTTTGTGAAACGAACCTCGAAGCGGTGAGTTTCGCAAAGAACGAGTACTTCAAACCGTCATTGTAATTCGAGTGTTACATACTATTTTTTATAATGAACTTTTAAAAGTATAAAAAAATAAATAAAATGAGAGTTTTTCGAAATATTTATTTATGGTGGCAATCTTGACACTTTGACACTTGTCAGTTTTAATGATTTTAAATTTGAATGTTTGTCAAATTTGTATAAAATATTCCGAATTTAGCAATAACGCTGATAATGTAGTTAATAATTTACTACAACATACTTTTTGATTTACTACCTGAACTCTTTCGTTAACAATCAGTGCAGTGCAACCAATTGTGTAAAACAAAAAGTTACCAAAAACAGTGTTACAATGAATCTATTTCGATACTGTTTTTAGTGTCGAAATAGAAACTTTGTGAACGTGAATTATAAAAATTACTTTTTAAAATATAATTTTTCTCCTGGCTTATATTTTGGGTGACGTCACAAGAAAAAGTAACATCACAAGAATGATCTATTCTTTGTAAATATTTATAACCGTTGGTCAAACAGTTTATAGTTTAATAATGTAATTTGAATCTCTGTTTAAATTATCAAATATAAACATAATGTATCAAAAAAAATTAATATAACAAAATTTGTCGGTTTGATCTGGATTTTGTTTTATTTTCTTATATATATGACTTAAGGGGATTATCTGAAATCTTTGATTTGAGAACAGTCTTTGAATGGTAATTATTATAGCATTTTTACTTCATGAAGTTTAATCTTGATTTCCACAAGTTTATTATTAAAGAAATGTGTTTTAATTTTCAGAGATATCTGTAAAAATACTAGTATACGCATTTTTATTGTTTTTTTATTTTTTCTCAAATTTAAATATTTTTGATATGTTTTTACAGTAAGTCGATACCATCTATTTAATTTATTACTTTCTTATCCCTTCAATATTTAAAAAACATAACGCCCCAACCGTAACTTTAGCCAGCAAGTAAAACTTTTCTAATAATTTACGAATGAATTTTAGTCTTATCCAAGACCTAACTTTTATAGCCTTACGGCTTATGATGTTTCCAAAATTTTTTGCAACTTATAAATTAGTTTATAAAATCCTTATTAATTATCAGACATGTTAAGGTTCTTTCCTCTTGCGTTTTTCGTAGGAAAGTTTGATTTTATTTAAAAACTGTTATAAGCAGATTTACAAGTTTTACATATATGTAAGAAATAGGATACCGACATCAAATTACCTCTCTACACTTACGATAACTTTTTTCACATTTTCTCTCTCTCTCTCTCTCTCTCTCTGGTAGCGTCACAACCCGTCGTGGACCTTAGCTGCATCTACGACTTGCCTACACCTATCCCTGTCCAACATCGCCTCCTTCCAGTCCCGTACTCCTAAGACTTTGGCATCCTCACTGATATTGTCTTTCCATCTGAGCCTTGGTCTTCCTAAAGGTCTCTTTCCTACTGGGTTCTCCTCCCATATCCTCTTAATAAGACGTTCGTTTGGCGATCTCTGTACGTGTCCGGCCCATCTGAGCCGTTGTGCTTTTATTTCGTTTACTAAACTTGGTCTTTTGTATACGTTCTTAAGCTCCTCATTTGTTCTTATTTTATATTGGCCCGTTCTCTCGTCTACTGTCGGCCCAAAGATTTTTCGCAGCATCTTTCTTTCGACGCGTCTTAGCACTAGTTCGTTCTGCTTTGTCAGTGTCCATGTTTCCAAACCGTACATAATAATTTTCTTGATTACTGCCGAATACATCCGTATTTTAGAGTTCCTAGATATTAGTTGGGATCTAAATAGATCTTGCAAGGCGAAAAAACATGTATTGCCCTTTTGTATTCTTGTTTTTATTTCGCTGGTGATATCGTTGTCCGAGGTTATAACTGCTCCTAGGTACTGAAATTGATCTACGCATTCGAAATTGTAGGTGTCCATGGTTATATTTTGCCCTATTCTGTCCCTTCCTGCTCTCCGTCTGACATGCAGGTATTTAGTTTTGTCCTCGTTGATCGTGAGGCCCACCTTCTTGGTCTCCTTCTCTATGTTTATGTTTTTAACATTTTGTCCTCCTAAAACTCATTTTGTCATAGAATCAATTAATTTTTTTACAATTTTTCTGGATTAGCTTATACTTAAAACATACTTGACCTACAGCAATAACAATCTTGGTTTTTGTTCTACAAGTTCTCAATACGATTAATGTCTGGTGAGATTTTGTTTTAGTCTAAAAGGGTACCAATTTATGTGTATAATATTTCTTTTTCGATACAATACGAAGCTAAATCCAGAAGATTGGTCCGCTAACTGCTTCCACTAACACGATTCTATAGCATCTTTTTAGTTTGTTTTACTTTTTATTATGCCTTGATGGATACAATTTTTTCTGCTTCCTGATATGAAGAACAGCGTCAAAACATCTATTTTACGAATGTTTTATTGTTTAGACCGAATGAATTCAAATCAACTTTTTGTTTCCACACCTCTTCGCACAAATTTTATCAGTACTGCTGCATTAAAAAGTCTCTCATCTGAAAACAAGACATTTCTCCAATGTTCTTCTGTCCAATGAGCATGTTTCTTTAACCACCGACGCAAAAAGAGGGGTCTGATAAGTGAGACGTTTGTGTGTGATTTTCATTAAAAAGGTGACCTAATCGAGAGTTTTGTTAGCTATGTTTCATGAAAATCTGTGCAGTTATTTGAAGGTCACCGGCTCTTTTCCGAGATGATCTAGTGGTAATCATTTAATTAATACACTCATAGTTAACTATAGCAGATATATATTGTTTAGGCTTATTAAAAAGGACTCAATGAGTGGATGGACGTACTGTTAGTGCCAACGACATATATAACGTTATCATCGTCGTTTTTTTTAACATTTTTTATTTAATTTGCTTAAATCAATCATAGCTCCTTTAAAAGCTCTTTGTTTTGATATCTGATAGCTTTCCTTCCTCCTCCATGTTAATTTGCACACCAGTCTTCTTTATCTTGAAGTCATAGCTTGTTTACTGTTTCGCTAAAGAATAGATTAATCTCGAAATGTAAACTTTTTTGTCTTCTCTATATATTCTTTAGATAAAATATAACTGAATCATTCTTCGTTTTTTATTTAGTTGTCTTATTACAGCTCCCAAGCTTACGGAAAACCCACTAGTATACCTAATCCTTTTTTTTTTCATGGTGTGAAATATCTATAATAATTGTACAAACCCGAAAAACTTTGCTACAATAATAAAAAAAATGATTAATAACAGCAACAACTTAACTTAATGCAGAAGAATCCATCTAAAAATACAGCTGTCATTTATTATAATTTGTTAAGGAAATTAATTAATTGTATTCTCTTTTCCCCATTCTTTAATTAATCTCCAGAAATCGGACCCTCGCTCTTGGCATTTCTCGAAGAAAATGGTCCGCTATGTTTCAATTTATTTTAATCAAATTCTTGATATCTTTCCTTCAACTTTTATTTAATATCCAACAACCCTTTTAGGTACAACGAAAGATCATTTTTTAAGTAGTTATTATATCAAAATCAATTATATCAAAATCAATATATATCGTCTACTTTATCCAAACAAATAATAATAATAATAATAATAATAATAATAATAATAATAATAATAATAATAATAATAATAATAATAATAATAATAATAATAATAATAATAATAATAATAATAATAATAATAATAATAATAATAATAATAATAATAATAATAATAATAATAATAATAATAATAATAATAATAATAATAATAATAATAATAATAATAATAATAATAATAATAATAATAATAATAATAATAATAATAATAATAATAATAATAATAATAATAATAATAATAATAATAATAATAATAATAACCTTACCTACGCAGACACAACCAGGTGTACATCATACACCAGAAGTTTGCTAAATAAATTTGACACACTCTCCTTACTCCATTTGCAAACATTTCTTGAGAATGCTGTTTTTAGACACTTCTACGATAGGCCCGCTATCACCGATAGACAGGTGACACATAATCCTCCAGATATTGTCGTAGTTAATAAAAAGGCTATCTCAGTTTGTCTAGTGGATGTTGCTCTGCCAATTCATTAAAACGTTTTGGATAAATACAACGAGAAGGTTGCAAAATACATCGATCTTGCCTTTGAGGTACCTACAACAGATGCGGCATGTTGAGAAGGTCGAAGTGATACCAATGATCGTGTCATCTACAGACCTGATCCCCAAGAGTCTCTTAGAAAGCCTTAATAAGCAGAGCCTCCATAGGAATACCTTCATCGACATCCAAAAGTCATCAGTGATTCTAAACACGTGCCTCACTGTTGGTAATTTCCTTAACATGTAAATAATGAGCCTAATCCCATTTGCGTTTATACTTGGGATAGGTTGGGATAGGTGAATATTTCTAGTATTTGCTGAGTATATAAGAGAATTCACAGAATAGACTCAACTAACCGAGTTCGAAGCCAAAAAAAATAATGATGTTAAAGTTGAGTTTAATTAAGAGATATAATTTGGTAAAGGGACATAAACAAAAAAAAAATAGGAAGATGTTTATTTCACGAAAAAAGGAAAGAGTAAAATTTAGAAAATATCTCAACTTTTTTCCCTACTAACAGCCACGCCTTAGCTTTTGTTAATCTTATCTGTAAGACATGTGGTTCCTAACATCTAAATAAAAGAAATTCTTACTATTTATAAATAAAACAAATAATAAATACGAAACACAAGAAAAAAATCGAAAGGATAACGTAAAAATTTAAGCTTGCTGGCTGTTCGAAGTAAATTTTACATTTACAGACACCTGAAGCAGACTAAATATATACCGGCTTAGTAATAATAATGATAATAATAATAAACTGGTTTATTTCACAAAATATTATAAATCAATACAGGTACCTGTAGAAAAAAAAAGAAAATAAACATTTAAGCAAAAAAGTGATTAAAAATCACTTGTTAATGCTCTTAAAGTCACTATTTAGTAAGAATTTGGTCACAATTTAGGTAAATTTTCACAATTGGTTAAAAAGACACATTTGGGAAATAAAGTCACAATTTGGGAGTCACAAAATTAATCATTTTTAACCACATTCATAGAAATGCATATTATGATAAAAAAATTTAGTTTTTAGTATCAGGCAGGCATCAACTCGATGCGAGCTCAAAGTATTATTTTCACGACTATTTGCGGGTTTATCGTGGCTTGCTGACGCACAATCGATGTTTGTCCTGATCAGTGATTAGTTGAAGTTTTAACTGAAATTCTAGATAATTCATTTTTTTCTGTTAGCGATGGAGCTTCGTCATGTACTATTGGATGTAAAAACGAACTTTAATTTTGTACTGAAGTGTTAGATCGTTGCGAATGAGAACAATATAAAAAAAGAAACGTAACGGTCAAGTATTATGCAAATAAAGTAATACATTTTAGATATCCTCTTTTTTTGGTTTACATTAGTCAAATAAATAAGGCATTTAGAAAAAAAATTCTTGATTGAATGTTGTAAGTTAAATATTTTTAACTGTTGCTTTAATTTCTTGGATATATTTTAGTATGTCATGATTTATTTTTTATTACAGCAAGACTGTCCAAATGGCCGACTCACACCCGCAAAATTTGTAGACATGTATAAGATGTTCTTCCCATCTGGTAATGCAGAAGAATTCTGCGATCATGTGTTTAGGACTTTTGATATGGACAAAAATGGATATATAGATTTTAAGGTAAGATTAACATTATTTAATTTAGTAGAAGAATTTTTGGTAGGTTGCTTTGATTTATTAAAAAATATACCCTTCTCTGCAATGTTATCTTAATTGTTCGAAGTATGTAGACAGACTTAGAAAATCTAAGAGATGAGGCTTCTAGCATTGCATATACCTCACGTTATAAGTAAATATCATTCTCCACTAGATATTTCGCAAAGTTTGAGCCATGTTAAACCACTTTTTTAACCGACTTCAAAAAAGGAGAAGGTTATCAATTCGACCATATTTTTCTTTTATGGATGTTACCGAATATCTCCGGTATTTATAATCCAATTTAAAAAATTATTTTTGCATTCAAAAGAGTAGAGTTTCCCATTGGTCCCCTAGAAATTTGGTTAAGGTCTGGTCATCAATGTGAACGATATTCCAGGAAATACCACAAAAATCAACAGAATGAGCTCGGCAATTAAGTTATTATGTAAATAATCATGTATAACATAAAAACATAATAATTGGCGCGTAACTGACCCACTATAACCGATTTAAAACAAGACGGGGTTCTTAATTCAACCATAGTCTTTTTTATGTTAACGAATATCTCTGGTATTTATAATCCTATTAAAAAAAGATCGTTTTGCATTCAAAAGAATAGAGTGTTCGTGTGATCCCATAGAAATTTGATTAAGGTCTGGTCATCAATGTGGAAGATATTCCAAGAAACACCACAAAAATCAATAAAAAAAAGCTCTGCAGTTAAGTTAATATGTTAATAATGATGTATAACATAAAAACATAATAATTAGCCCGTTACTGACCCACTCTTAAGCCAAAGACCTCTTGTCACAAGGAGCATTTTATAAATTCTCTTGCTCACTGCGTGTTGGTGATTTCAGACAAGTCCACGTTTCATCACGACGTTTTTCACGTGCTTCGTGTTACAAGGTGTTAGACAATTTACTTATGTCTCCAAAAAGTCACATTGGTACATGTCGGGATTGCTGGGGATTGAACTCATTACCTCTTGCACGGTATTTGGAAGGTTTTGAAAATAGTACATCATGACTCAAGTAACAACTAAAAATGATGAAATAAGAACTTTTTAAATGTACTAAAAAGACAGAAATAAAATCTTTATTTTTAAAAAAAATTAGATACAATGGCAAATTACCCTCTATTTTAATCTAGATTTCGAATGTTAGTAACTCAAATCATTTACAAAGATATAAATCATTGGGGCCGACTTCCAGAAAATCGAAATCAGATGCGTAGTTGTTTCTAATTTTTTTAAGAAATAAATATTTTATTTCTGTCTTTTTAGTTTTTGAAGGAGGTTTAATTTTTTTTTTTAAGTTTTTATTTTATCATCGAATGGAATAAATTACTTTGTTTGTTTTAAAAATAAAAAAGTTTACATTTCTGTTAAAAAATATATAAAAAATTATAAGAATTATTACAGTAAACTGTAATATTGTCGTGTTTAATAAAGCGACTTACCCATAGATATCAAAGAATAATATAATAAATATAATTCTATAGCTTTACAAGTTTTGAAAAACATTTTCAAACAAAATGACCGTTCAACCAAGAAGAAACAACTACTTCCCGGGTTATATACCCCGACGGATATTGGATTACACTTCAAAGTCGAACGGGGTTGGTATATCTAATATCTAATAGATAATTTAAACCAACCATTCGGGTTTGCAGTTAGAAGGTACAACATAACTTGTAGACCGGTTTCGACCTATTGGGGTCTCGTCAATACAAGCTATATGTTATCCGTCAGCGAGCTTAAGGCATAATCGCTGACTGAAGATTTCACTAAAATCACGAAGATATATTACTTTCAGTAATGAAAGTGTAAACGCCGTGATAGTAGTGACATCCTCACCTCCAACTGCAAACCAAAATTCAAAAGATTTTGACAACGAGACGTATGCCTCGAAACTATAAGAATTATTACAGTAAACTGTAATATTGTCGTGTTTAATAAAGCGACTTACCCATAGATATCAAAGAATAATATAATAAATATAATTCTATCGCTTTACAAGTTTTGAAAAACATTTTCAAAGAAAATGACCGTTCAACCAAAAAGAAACAACTACTTCCCGGGTTATATACCCCGACGGATATTGGATTACACTTCAAAGTCGAACGGGGTTGGTATATCTAATAGATAATTTAAACCAACCATTCGGGTTTGCAGTTAGAAGGGACAACATAACTTGTAGACCGGTTTCGACCTATTGGGTCTCGTCAGTACAAGGTATATGTTATCCGTCAGCGTGCTTAAGGCATAATCGCTGACTGAAGATTTCACTAAAATCACGAAGATATATTACTTTCAGTAATGAAAGTGTAAACGCCGTGATAGTAGTGACATCCTTACCTCCAACTGTAAACCAAAATTCAAAAGATTTTGACAACGAGACGTATGCCTCGAAACTATAAGAATTATTACAGTAAACTGTAATCTATCTATATATCTATCTGATATCTATATAAAAAATTACTTGGATTTAGTTCATGGCACATCTGCTCCAGTATTTGCAGCAGTTTATAATTCGATAAATGAATTTGAACGTGACTGCAGACAAATAACGTTCAGGCCACGTGAGTTTAAAAAGACGGTGCCAATTGTGCATAATAAATGAAAAATATCATTGATGTGTGCCTCGTTAGCTCTTAGCGGAGAATAAATGCAACCGCGTAGTCTGTTCTAAGACATTTTGGAGCACATTTGTATCACTACACTGTTGACACGAAAGAACAATCAAAACAGCAAATAGTAAATAGCGAACGACCTTCAAAAAAAAGCAAATATGGTGAAATTAGCTGAAAATGTTAATGCTACTTTTTGTTGTCAATGTCTATTTGTAACAGGGAAAGACGATTACTGGACAGTATTCGTGTCATCATTAGAGAGAAATAAAATAAAAAACCTCATATCAAAAAACAAAAAATTCTGTTGTTCTAGGATAAGACTCGAGTACATAAGTCCTTAATTTCAATGACTAAAATTAAGAAATTAAAGGTCTAATTGATATACCATCCAGCGTATTTACCAAATCTGGTTTTTATTTACTTATTTTTTAATTAATGATTGTAGGTATGTACGTGTTTATCATTAATATAAAAGTACCTGGATGACTGAGCTTTGCTCGTGAAACATCTAAATCATAGAGCTTTCTGTTCGTATGTTAGTCAAATTTTGCAAACATCTTACTTTAGCAGCTCGGATTCGACGAGCATAAACCTGAGCTATTACTATTGTTAAATTATTTTAAATTATTACTAAGTGCAGCCTGTCTCTTGGCAAATAGCCGAGATAGATTACGGCATAGTCCACAGTACAGTCTAAAAAACGTACTAAAAATTTTTTAAATTAGTTTATTTTATTAACAGTTAAAATAATAATAATCTTCTCTTTCGCGTAATCGATCCCATTATGATAACATAACAGAACTGACAGACCTGACGCTTATCCAACTGAGAAACCAACAACTTATATGAAAGCTTTCAAAATGATATTATTTATACACAATTTAAATTAATTTTAATAACAATTCAGTTTAAATTTCGAATAAAATGACATTTTCTAAAAATGATTCCTAGCTAGATCGATTTATCGCCCCCGAAACCCCCTATATACTAAATTTCATGAAAATCGTTGGAGCCGATTCCGAGATTCCAATTATATATATGTATATATATTTATATATATACAAGAATTGCTCGTTTAAATATATTAGATTTGATTAGGTGAAATCGTTATTAAACTCAATTAAAATTACATTTAACAGTTGTTTTAATAAATAAATAATAACTATCTACATTAGTAATAAAAATTCGGAGTATAAGTCCATAAGTAATAATAACTCTTACTAATGGATAAATGTATAAATATTGAATTGAATATGGAAATAAATTTAAAAAAAAAACTTAGACATCTAGTGTTAATCATCATCACTCAAATTATAATCATTAGAATCATCATAAGAATCATCGTCAGAATCATTATCAGATTCGGAATCTAAGTTAAAACGAAATATAGATTGATCTGTATTTTTGAGTTTGGAGTACTACAATTCAATAAATTAAGCACATCTGAGTTCTGAGTTCAATGGCCATTTATTTTTTTATTTAGTTTCCGTATGCAGGAAATCACAGGATCTGATGAAACCAATAATAAGTTAAATATATCCCTATTTGTAGGCATCCTCGATTTGTTTCGGGTATTTGGTTCTCTGAAGTTTCCGAAATCTTTATTTTGCTTTCCTGGGCCTCTTCCGTCAATTTTCCGATTTTTGATTATATTCGACCTATGATCAAATATCAATCAATCAATCAAAATATGCTTTATTATGTATTTTGTGTATCGTGGGTGTTACAACTGTTACACCATACCAGGAGAAATTTTACGAACACAATCGGTTCGCTTCGTAAATAAGAGAATTTAAAACGAAATAAATAAACATCCATAATACATAAACATTCAGTACAACAAAACAGTTCATTTACAATAACAAACATATTACATTGAACAGAAAATTGTAGAAAAAAAAAGAAAAAAATTCTAAAAAATTCATAACTTGAAAAACACAAAAATTTGCAAAAAATGGCGTTAAGATTTTTGGAATATTTGGTCCAAAAATTGGCATGAGGTAAAGTGGGGTAACAAGTTTTCCTTTCCCTTTACTGAAATCTAGTAGTGTTCCCAAAAATTATATATTTCACTAAAGATTAAGTCATATTGCCACTTTTAAATTTGAACATTATTAGTTTTATTTGTCCCAATTGAACATGTTTGACATGAAATTTAAGCACTCAAACTTATTTGGCAATTACTTAACAGATACGAACGTAACATTTGAAAATCAAATATTTTGTCAAAAATACATTAATGTTTTCTTTTGAACGCTTGTAGGTAATCTAAGAGTGTAACTTAAAAAGAAATTTTTGCCTAATATGCGTCGCCTAAACAAATATTATTTTGAGGACATACCACAATCATATTTTTTTAAAAATTTGAAGTGTACCTATTGAACAAGAATGAGATTAGGTTAAAATATAAAAAAATAAGTATAATAAGAATATATTATACTACAAAGACATTACCGTATCCACACATCTTAACTAGAAACTAGGAACAGTAGGTAATATTTAAAAAATATAAGAAGAAAAAATCGTTATTAGATGCTAAAATATTGATTTAAAATGTCTTTATGAGAAGGTAGTTAAGGATCAATCTTTTAATTTTTACTGGTCGTACAATCACTTAATAAACTTTGGTATTATGAACTTATTTAGACAAATAATTTATTTTTGTGCCATCCAACCTAAAGCACGCAAAGTTTAATTTTTACAATTTGTCTGGATTATGTCAAAAGGACAGTAAAAAAGGACAAAGACATTATATTTAAACCCTTCGCCTTTTCGAGACTCGCTCGCTGGGCTAATAACCAAAAAGGGGAATAAAGAAATGCGAAATGTCAAACGCATTCTATTTCCAACGAACAACGGTTATACGAAATGTTATACAATAATTGCTGCTGAGTTATGAGAACAAGAATTCTCTTTTTGTGCGTGCGAAAATTTTGTTACGACCCCTTTCTTTCTATTGTTTAGATATTTTAGGATAAGGATCAATTCTAATGAAAAAATATATTTAATTGTATAATTTACGGTAGCTATTACTTTCCTAGCTATTTAGAATTATGTAATTAACAAAATACTTACTTGGTCATTAAAAAAAAACAAAAATAAATAGTTATTACAACGACCTGGAAATGAAAGATATACTTAGTGTAGATCTCGAGTTGCATAAAATATCTTTATTACAAAAAATGCAAGCAACTAGGCATCGGATTTCGATTTCCTTAAAGTCGGCAGCAATTGCAAATTACTCGCTATTTTAATCTTAGCTATTAAATCTGGATTTCTAATATTGTTAACTCAAATTTTTAACAAAGATATAAACCATTGGAGCCGACTTCAAGAGAATCGAAATCAGATGCCTAGATACTTCCATTTTTTTTAAGAAATAAAGTTTTTATAATTAAATGTAAATTATAATTGCTAACACAATTTTACATATGAAACTCAGGACGAAATATTTTAATGCATTAAAAAGTACAGATGAATATTTAATTTCGCGCCCTTTTAGTGGGGAGCCAGTGTTGCAAAATCACTAAACTCCCTTTGACCCATTTTGAAATATTTCGTCATAATCGATATCATTATAAGTGATCACTTTCACCTCAGAAGAAACCATATTAATGTTATAAATAGGTTCAAATTGTAAAGATAATGATCTTTTTTTTTTTTTGCATTAGCCGCATTAACCTCGAGGGTTATGAGCGGCGTGAAAAACATTACAATACATTAAATTAAGGTATACATGTTAATTAGTTAAATGAATATTTTTATAAATTTGTTATGAGGGAAATGTTACAAACTCAAATTTGGTAACACAAAAATTGTATGTTTTTGATTCATCTATATTTGCCTACAGATTCGTCCAAAAATTTCACTTTTACTCTTAATAAAACAATTCACTATTATTACTGTTTTTTAAGATAACGAACTATTTTATTGACTAAAAATCTACGAAGGGGATTTCGCTTCCGTTTTTTTTTGTGTTCGATGTCAGATCTCTTTTTAACAATAAGCAGTAATCTGTTAACATCTTTATATCCTTGGTACCTCCGCTCTATTTCTTTAAGGTTTTGGAGAAATATTTCTCCCTGTCCTTCACAAGTTATTTGGAAAGTCATCTACATGATAATATAAAAAATATAATTTTTTTTTGAAACCGGTCAGAAATTAGTACTTTCCGGTTTATTTTTAGGCCAGACAGTCTCATTTTGTCGGACAAGGCCAGAAAATAAAACTGAAATTTTTTACCCAAAAATAAACTGGAAATAACTAAATTCTGACCGGTTTAAAAAAAAATATTGTACGTAATACGTCCCAAAAGTGCTTTTACTGGACTCGCAGACTTGCAGGCCTCGCCTGCAGCTCCCCCTGCAATTGCCTACTCGTCCAGTAAAAGACCACTTTCGGGATTGGTCACGTAAACTACTATTATGTTTATTAAGCAGCCTTGTTTTTTATAACTTTCCACCAAATATAATGCGATTTATTTTGTAGTTTGGACCCTTTCTTAATAACGGTTTTGAAACACAATCATGCTTCCCTTTCTAACCTCATGATTTATTATCGTTCGAATCTAAGGCGCATCAAAAAATCATTCCAGTACTTTAGCATCCTTAATTTTGAAATTTGATGTAAAGAGTGGTTTTCTCTTACATTCTTAGACCCTGGTTCGAACTTTTTTCATAAAGGCCATATACTCTTTGAGTTATGATTCGCTCGATCTCTGCTATCACATTCTCATAAAAAGCAAGGATATTTTGTAAATGTCAATTGTTTCCTTAAAAGTATTGTTAGAATTTTAAAATTCCGACAAATTTGCCATTTGTGTTCATTGTATTTTATTCTGTCCAATATTACTTCCGTGTTGCAGTACTTCTCTGTCAATATGTACCAGAACAGCTTTTGAACTTTTCTCCGACGAATCAATTAGCAACCTACACTCGTTAGGTTTGTAACATCCTTGCTTATAGTGATTCATCAACCAAACTTTATCTTTGCATTACACTGGGGAGAATTCTTCATCTTTAGCGAAGTTCAGCCATGATGCCAGGTACTCTGCCCTATCCTTGGATAAGCCCAAATCACGAATGAGATCATTCACATGATCTTGCGTAAGGCATCCTTTGTTATTCTCAGCGTTTTCTGGAGTGTAATCACTAACATTAACAACGTTACTGTGATTATCAGTCGATTCGTCTTTTTCTGTTAATCTATATTCTCTTTCCATTTCTTCTACTAAGCACTCATCTACATTATACATTTCCAAATTTTGCTTAATATCCATAATTTCACTTACAAACGAATTCACTAAATGTTCTTCCTTAATTCGAGATAAGTAAACTGTTTTCTTGAGTTTTCTTATTAGAACATACTCTAAATTGTCATTAAATATCGTATTCGGGGGGCCTACTAAAAAAGACAACAAAGAAAGTAAGCAAATTGTTTATGTTTGTTTAACGTTAGTCTGAATCTTGTATTAATAATGTTTTATTGGTATTTGATAAGTCGTGTGTGTGGAATATCTGTTGTTGGTTTTGTATTTAATTTCACACATAAAGAGTATAAGTTGACAAATACAAAATTTAAATTAAATTACTAAAATCAACCTGCTTTTTGTTAACAATTTAGTGAATTGAACACGTTTAAACAGTATTGTAAAGAAGCCCTTGAATAAATTTGTCAAACTTTAAGGTAAAAGTTTGGGTGGAGAAGAGTTTTCGTTATTATTCGCTAAGAAGTCGTGCGTTGAATTTGAAATTGGCTTTTTCTTTAGCAGATAGCTAAATAAACTGAACTCAACAGTAAAATATTCCGAAGGTGTCATGTTAAATAAGTATATAATATATTAAAATGTTCCTTATCTACATGGTGCAACCAAAAAGAGGATTTTTTCAAATACGAGATGTAAGACTTACCTACTAGTTTTCTAGAAATTGCAATGAGATAGAAACAAGCCAAGGAAGTTCTTTGGTTTTCATTTTTTTTTACGAATTTTCTGTCGCAACACGTCGTTAGTATCTTTTTTTAAAGAATGGCTTAAATAAACTTAACATATAAGAGCCTAATTTGATAATAAAGCTAATAATAATAGCTTAAAATTAGTAGAACACGTTAATAAAGGCTTTTTATGATCGCTGGCCCAAATTGAAACTACTCTTTTTTGAAAAGGATATAAAAGAAAAATAAACTATAATAGTTAAAAAGTGTGTTGTTGAATATTTATCTTGTCATTATTTTGTAATCATTAGCCATTTTTGGGGATGGTTTGTCATCATCCACTGTTTTTAAAGGCGTGTTTACATAATACCAGTGACTGGCGCCAGTGTCACTGGCATGCCAGCGCTGGCATGGTACTGGCATCATGTAAACACTTACTTGTGCCAGTCCAGCGCTGTCTCGAATAGAAAGTTGGTCTATTTTTCATGCCAGTGGCCCTCGTCCGCGTCCCCTCCAACCCCGCGCCAGTGGTTGTAGACACGTGTAAACACAGCGTTCCAGTAACTAGCGTACATGTGAAAGGTAAACTTTACCAAGTAGGAATTAGGGCGCCAGTGAGACTGTCGCTAGCTACTGGATACGTGTAAACGTACCAGTCCAGCAGCCGGATTCTGTAACTCGTTATGGTGTCGTTAAGCGCTCATACCGATAAGTTTCGGTTCGTTATATCGACGCCTCGCCGTAACGACAATTGGTATTCTGTAAATAAAATATAACGAACTTCGTCGTTATAATACCGAAATTCGTTGCTAAGATGTCGTTATAAGCGGAACGGATAGCGAGGCATAGGCACCCCCTCGTTATTCCATAACGACACCGTATTTTGTATTTAAAATTGAACATACATATTTATGGCTAACGTTATTATTCCTTCTATTTTTATTACCATTGTATAATTGACTTGAACACCGCTTCGGTCAATTGTATGACTATAAACAATGTATAAAATAAAGATAGTTAGAAAATAATAACAATTTATAAAAAGAACTTTACTTTTTATGGTAGAAAGTTTTTTTTACTGATTTATAGATCATATTACTATTATATAAATTATTCTGTAACTTCTTGAAATTGTGTCAAAATCTTTATGTATATGCCTAAGCACAATTGAAACATGCATTGTCATCAAGTTCTTTGCTATCCTGAAAATTTCAGAGCTCTAGGTGGTGGGAAAATAGGTTTAAATTCGAATACAAAATTCCACAAAATGACCAAGAAAAAGAGACAAAGAACACGATGAAAATAAAAAACTTTCTGATAATATGAAACAGATTTGCATCAGCTTATATTTAAGACACAACAAAGATTGATATTTAATTAAATATGAAATAATACAATAAAAAAAGGTTATCTACGTACACATTTGTTTTCTTTTGTAATATAAAAATCCCTTTCGAAATCTTCATATCTTTCCTAATAGCTTCGTATTATTCTTATTATTAAAAAATATTTTTTACCATAGTATTATCCGAAATTGTTTAAGATTTTATGTAAAGGGAAGGAAAAGGTTTATTAAAAACTTAAAGCTGTACAATATGAAATAAGCGAATAAATAATGTTTTTTGAGGTCTATTGATATTCATTAACATTATATGAAGTATAAAAACATTTTGTTTTTGTTTCGGAATAAAGGTTTATGAAACTTTCGTGAACCGAGAACACAATGTAAACAAACAAAACTAAGAATTTAAGGTTAGTTCTAATGAAATCACTGTCAATACGCTACTTCCTCAACGTTATATACCGACATCTCGGTATTGCATTCTGTAACGTCGTGATTTCGTTATTCGTAGTTACAGAATGCCACCGTCGTTATCCGGTTGTCGTTACAAGATCGGAGTGTCGGTATCATAGCGATAATGTTCCGTGTCGTTATAGAGATAACGAGTTACG
The DNA here is from genome assembly GCA_964028335.1 of Altica lythri. Classification (NCBI taxonomy): domain Eukaryota; kingdom Metazoa; phylum Arthropoda; class Insecta; order Coleoptera; family Chrysomelidae; genus Altica; species Altica lythri. The sequence goes on along the minus strand of OZ034804.1, from coordinate 31,460,592 downwards.
GAATCCGGCCGCTGCGCAGTCCTAATCAAGCACTGGCATGCCAGTAAGACTGGCGCCAGTTACTGGCATCATGTAAACACGCCATAAAGGGGGACCAAAATAATTTGAGTTTAAATTGTCTTTTAATAATATCTATTGAATTTTCATATCTCATAACTGAAATGAGAGCAGCGGCTATAAACACCCTTAATGAGCTTGTCTAATTTTTAGCTTTATACATTACCACCTACCAGTTATTTCCAAATGTTTAAGTGTTAAATAAAGGATGATAGCATTATTATCATTATTTTCTTTTTATATATTAATTATAATTTAATTGTCTTTGTCCTAGATAAATGCGTACCTACTGAAGAATAAGAGTAACTAAGTACATATTCCGTAATCTAAAAGCATAAAGCTTCAATAAAACATAAAACGTTCTTTTTCGGTGTAATTTGTGGAAATTTTATAACATTAATACAATTTGTGAATATGTTTGTTTGGTTTTGAACCTATCTGGTTTCGATCCTGAATATGTAACTGAAAGTTCATTTTCATAGCGGTTCGGAATTTATTCAACCAAACAGTTTCCACTACAGTATTTTATTGCAATTCAGATGTCAAATATTTAAATTGCTGATAGTTAATATTAATTACCTAATTAATATATTTTTTAAATTAGTTCATCTCAATATACCGATTTGTATATTGAATGTAGTATTTTATCACACAAATTTCTTCTACTGTTTGTGTATGAATGTTAATAATGCTGTCTTTTAGCTTTTTGTTTGTAGTTTTACGTTACTTCCTTTATTTTTGGATTTACTTTAATTACAAATATTCGTGCACTAAGGATTTTAGCAGCTACAAAATAAATCCCTCCAATTACCACTCCTAAAGCTTAGTTTTATTGCTGCAAATATATATCATAAACTGTTTTAACCATAGAACGCTGCAAACCACAGAGAATAAGGAATTAAGCACTAATTAAACATTCTAACAGTAGCGTTCGTATTTGGTCTCGATCTGCATAAATTAAAACGAACAGGATCGAAAAGGGATAGTCTTGGGTTTAAGACCGCAATTGATTTGAAACATCAGTTCAAAATGGACCATTAAAAAATTTACATAATTAAACCACTGAAATATTTTAACTAAAATAAATTACCTATATATATCCTTCACCCAATTTATATACTAATTTGAATTGGGACCAAAGGTTTGATTTTTTTTATTTCTTTGTGTTTAACTTACATAAACTATATAAAATAAAAAACGGAGATTCTCTGGTGCAACGTGCAACCGTGTATGGTATTTTTTGGAAATACAGCATTTATAGCAGATACTCCGTTCTTCGATGATAAATAGCTTTTAGATTCTTTAGATACACAAAAGAAGCATGAGTAAAACGTGGAGATTGAAATATCGTCAGAGCCCATTTTCTCGAGTCAAAAGCACATGTTCAGCAAATAGTATACTATTATCAGAACTATACCGAAAAGATTGTTCACAAACACAGCAGAGCGCTAAGTCATAAAGACAACAAAACCCCTGTATTTTAATATATAGTTTTTCATTTAATAAAAATAAATACACTTTAAACATTGGGTTATAGTGGCGGAATATTGTTATTATTAACACAAAGTCAATTTTTGTATCCAGTAATACGATTACATATATGAATTTTTGACCTTAATAGCTTTGGTTGAAGCATTTTTCTAACTTTGTTTGGGGATATTTGCAGTTTCTTCTTTAATTAAGCTTATTTGTTAAGTTTTGCGATACATTTTTATAGCGTACTGTTAATTTATGTTAGTGCCAAAGAAATATAATTCCACCAAACATAAGACTTCTGAAAATTGAAATTTCTTACTAATTCAAGTTGCTGACCTTTCTATGTTTTTTTAAAATGTATGTCATTTTCCAATAACAAACGCTGAATCTCGTTTTTGAAGTAAAACTTCTTTAGCGACACTAGGAGTAACTCAGTTATTCTAACGGACGTGACGTCATTCTAATAACAAAAACCGGAAAGAAAACCTAATACAAAATACCTAACACGATTCTGTATGGGCGCCGGCAGCAGGGTGCAAGAGGGTGTGCTTGTACCCCCCTGCTATGAAAGAAAATACCTGAATTTACCAGAAAATTATATATTTTTTTAATTTTTTTATTAATTTATTGTTTGAATAAAAACTAAAGGCGTCGCGGTTGCTGTCCAAATCATTCTACATTCTATATATATTAGATCATAATAGTGTGTCGATGCAGATGCACCTCCCTGAAAATAATCCTGGCGGCGTTCATGCGATTCTGCCTACTATATTAAATAAAATTAAATCTGTAATTGTATGAATTGACAACTTGTCATCTTGTCAACCAAAATACATAGTTTAAATTTGTGTATAAAGTGTTTGTATTAAATATGAATAAACAAAGTGGATTTATTAATGAAGAAAGTGATGAAAAAATATTGAATAAAAATAGTGAGTACCTACTATATATGCATACATTTTATTTTTGGTGTGTAATTACACTATTTATACCTAATTATTTATACCTATTATTTATACCTAGCTATTTTCGTTTAATAGACTTAAAGAGCTAAAAAGAAAAAGAAATTGTGAACGTCAAAGATTTGAAGAAAAATGAAAATAAAAAAAAGACGAGACAGCGACATTCATTATGATTTGAAAGTAAGTTTATATATATACATACATATTATGATAGTAAATAATTGTTTATACGGAAGCTCTACGTTAAGTAAAGAAGCATGTTGCACGTTTTTGTTCATAAAATAATAATATTCGAAATGTTTTAACACTTTCTTATACTTATTTTAGGTTTGGTTAGGTAGCCATAAAGGCCATAAAACCACTAGTCAGGATGGCTGATCTTTTACCAGCAATAACAGATCCTTCGTAGACGTGAAGAAAACAAACTCAACTCAGGATTTTAAATTTTATGGAATATGCTATAAAATGCTACAAAATGAAATGGTTATCTAACTATCGAAGGCTCTTGTGTTGTATTACAATAAGGTAGATACAGCTACAAAATCACACATTCTAAACGTAATGTGTGTATATTTTTAATATTGTTTACCTATTATTGAAGCAAAACTTCTTTAGGCGCGACTAGGGGTAACTCTAACGTTAGATTCTAACGGAAGATTCTGATGGAAGTAACTGTGTAATTTCAGCTATGGGAGGAGCTTAAATTTTCGAAATTTATTTATGAAATTTTCAAACGGTTTCAAATACATTAATGGTATTTAGAATCTATGTTTCACATTTTAGTTATCAGAAACCTATTATTTCATATATAAAAAATAATGATAACTTTCAAATTACTATTTCTAATGAATAATATAAATATGTATAACATCTCATTTTTTGTAAAGTATATAGACAATAAATATGATTGAATTGTAATTAAATATTTATTTTCCGATACGTACGTCAACAAGTTTTACTTCAATCGCGCGTAAAGGTTACACGCATACTCTTTTTTTTTAACAACACCAGAAACTCTTGAGAATTGTCGGCTGTATTAGAAACTACACACATGCTCATCATGTGACTGTTTCCAGACATACCTTTTGTACAGAAGGTTGAGAGTAGGTAATTTAGTTAGCCGAAGATCTTGGAGATGCCAACCTCTTAATCCAGGGAACAAGAACATGTTATATCGGAGGAAAATCAATGGCAAAATATTTTTTTTACCGATAAATCTCGGTTTGGTTTGTATCCAGATTATGGAGAGAACTAGCCGCAGAAATCGAATGCAACATACACAAGAGTTTCACAGCTACAGAAGAGGCACAACTATGGTATGGGCAGGAATTTTGCTTGACAGTAGAACTGAGCTTGTTCTGCTGGATCGTTTTTTATCATCCGAGCGCTACATTATAAATGTTCTAGAAACTGTAGTTGTGTCATACGCGCCAAACATTGGTCATGATTTTATCTTGACGCATGACAATGCTACTCCACATACAGCCAGAGAGACAAGAAATTTCTTTGAAGAGCCGAATATTCTAGTTCTGCCCTACCTAGCTCAATGGCCCGATATCATTCCTATGCGTGGGATATGCTTCAGCAAAGATTTTTTCAAAACAAGAATCAATTCCAAAATTGCAGTCAGCTGTTTCACGCTCTTCAACAGTGCTGAATGACGATTCTCCAAGAAAATCTGGATAACTTGATCCTGTGTATAAAAAAACATTGTAGAGCTATCATAAATGCACGAGGGGGCTACTTTCTTTGTTAAAATATTTTTTCTTTGTTCCATTGTCAATTTAAAGGAAAATGGATTAAGAAATTTTCGGTTTTTGCATACATTTCTAATTATTCTTATTTTATTAAGAAAATAAGTCATTTTAATATATTCGTTCATTAACCTCTTTCCACGTACAAAATATTTCATAAAATACTTTTAATCCATTTTATAAATAAAGTTTTTAAATATCCCTAAATTTTAAGCATATGTATATCTATACTAATATTATAAAGCTGAAGAGTTTGTTTGTTTGTTTGTTTGAATGCGCCAATCTCAGGAACTACTGGTTCGAATTAAAAAATTCTTTTTGTGTTGAATAGACCATTTATCGATGAAGGCTTTAGGCTATATAACATCACGATGCAACTATTAGGAGCGAAGAAGTAATGGAAAATGTGAAAAAAACGGGGAAAATTATTGTTCCTTGAGGGCTTCCATTGCGTGCACTGCGAAAACGGTTCAAGATACCAAAAATATATGTATAAAAGAATTATTCCTCTTGAAATGATCTAAAAAAATGTCCGCGACAGTATATGTCTATCTTTTAAGATTAACTCACTAGAACCGTTTTTATGGTTATCAAATTTGGTCAAAATTAATGCATTATTTGTTAAGAGTTGTATCAACGTAATAATATTAATCTTTATCTAAATAAAAGTGTTGTTGATTAAGAGTATTTAATTGTGAACAAAATTGTCTTTGACATCACCTAATTTCAATGAACATCTTAGAAGATATTACAATTTTAAAATAACTAGGACGCCACCGTAAGGTGACACAGTTATTATCTCATATATTTAAACGAGAATTTCTTACTAAATTAAGTACTATAAAGCCACCGTACGGTGGTGCAGTGGATATCTTATATAAAATATCTAATATAAAAAAATCATTGAAAACAAAAAAAAGCAAAATGGTAAAAATTTGAAAAAATGAAAAATGGAAAAAAAGACACGACAGTGTTTTGCGGTACAAAGTCCGCCGGAACAGCTAGTATTGTATATTTCCAAGCAGTTTGCAAATAATTTTGAGTCGATATCTTCATGAATGTCAAGCTGCGAATTTGTAGTATTTTTTCAAATAATAATGAATAATTAGGAATCCACACATCTATAGATTTGAAATTATAATTATTTCATCTTTATTTAACGGTAAACTTTCGCGAAACATCAATCCAAACTTTTGTTTTCGTGTAGTGTGTAATATCTTACTACATAGTTTTCATCTTTATATATTTTAGCTTTTGTGTTCTGTTCGCGATAAATTCCAAAATAAGTTAAAAATTCCGATCACATAATCTGTATGCTTGTTGATTCTATAATAGTTTGCTGTTTGTCAATGGTGTTATATTTAAAACCAATGCGTTTTAACCACATGTAACGTGATGTTTGGCTTCTCTTAATCCGCTTTCATTCTGTACTAAGCGTTTGTATAGTAATTTTAGGTTTGTAACAGAATTTTCTTCATACATTCTTTATATTGTTCTTCGTATTACTTCAGTATTTATTTCACTGATAAATCCACTAACTCTAGAATCTCTTCATTTTTTCCTGGATTGAATGGCATTAATCACTGTTTCCCATAGTTGTTTGCGACACCTTCGTTATGTTTGCGGACACCTCCGTTAAAATTGACGTTTCGATTATATCATTTGTGTTCTATAGCTACGATTTCGTAAACTGTTAAATACAAAATTTATTAAAGTTTTTGAATATTGCAGTAATCTAGAGTCAAATCGATCGTCTTCATTTACTTCTAACTGTGCCAATGCACTTGATATTCCACATGAAAATTCTACTGATCTCCACCTACAGATTCAATAAAATACAATCAATCAAATTCACACAACATTTAACTAAATTACTCCGTTTTAGCATTCGAAATCTAGGGCGAAGGATCATTTTAATTTCCGGTTTACTTGTTATAGGGTGAAACTATTATATAGTGATTAAGTAATTAAGTTTTATTGTACTTATGGGTCTCTGGTAATTAAAGTGTAATAACTCTTATTGTATCAAGACAGTATTATTTTGTAACCTATAATATAATAATAAACCCATTTTAGTATTCGATTGTTTATTCTTGTTATAACTGTAAGCTGCTTATTGAAAAGACGGTAATTGATAAGCACCAATTCCGAAAAAATCGTGTAAATATTAAGAGATGGAATTTTTATTGTATATATTTTTTACAAACTTTCCATGATTTTTTTGTGTAGATATATTAGTAATCAATGGTTTACATCTATTGTAAATGCGAAATGAAATTACTCAAAACTCCTAGACTACCTGTGCATTTGCAGAATAAATTACTTCAATTCCTATAAGTACCTACCTGCTGGTTATATCATTCAAGATAAATTGATCAATTCGATATATTTCCGAAAATATCTTCGCTGTGTCGGTCATAAATGTAAAGGTGTCAAATCGACCAATTTAAGATGATTGGTTCTGCTTATTTTGTTCCATTTTCAAATCCAGTAATTTAAGACGGTTGCGAATGGAACAAAGGAAAAATTATTACAATCTATAAAAAAAAAGAATCAACAAATGTGCAAAAATTATAGACGATTACCACTGTTACACACATCATGCAAAATTATATCAACCTTAAAACAACGAAGACTGAGTGCGTCGATATAAAATATATATCGAACTGCTTTTTATAGACTTCCAACAAGGATTCGATTCAATAAAAAGATCGCAATTGCTAATATCTGTAAGAGAAATGATAATATATAACAAATTAAAAAGGTAAATAAAAATATATTTACTGCAGTACTTAAATATAAAAACCAAAGTAGAAGAAACCAAAGAATTTGTCATAATTGATAATTAAAGGGCTTAGACAGGAATATACGTTATCAGCAACTCTGTTTAACCTTGCCTTGGAATATATAGTCAGGAAAATAAATCAAGGTACTTTTAAAACGAAAAAGAGCAAATACTAGCATATGCTGATTATATTGCGATCATAACCAAAAATAGAAAAACAATGAAAACGATACGTGAAGAATTAGTAGCAGAAGCTAAAGTATTGGGATTAGTACTAAATAAAAAAAAAACAAAAATAATGAGATTTGACAAAAAATTTGAAAATAAACAGATTGGAATAGGAGACCATACATCTGAGGAAAAAATATTACTAAAAATCAATGGAGAAAAAGAAATAGAAATCAAAGAAAGAATAATAACTTTATATGTATATAACTTGCAGCAGCCGGTTTCTCATCTCCCAATACCAGATACCGCGTCCTTTCAAGGCCTTCACATTAGAATAGGACATGAAAAGCGGTTTCCTCCTCCTCTTGGCAGTATCGACAGATGTCTTAATCTTAATCTGCTAAGTTCAGCTGACTCATGTGTTTTCTGAGCCTACAATGTCCTTTCAAGAGACTGACAATCATTCTGACATCGTTTCGCTTTTGTGATAGCAGCTCTGCGGTCAATTTCGCCAAGTGTCCTGTTATAAAGACTTTAGCTTGTCGCTTGCCCGGTGATTTTTCCCATCACTCCTTGGCCTTCTCTAGCAACTCCGCCGAATGGTTCCGGACCAATCATTGGGATATTAGCTCCCGCACGGGCCAATTCATCAGCCTTCTCATTGCCTCGAAACCTTAAATGTCCAGGTATCTATGCCAGTTTCAGAGAATTCCGACTTGCGGCATGTGTCAGGGCCCTAACTCAGTAGCACACCACCTGTGAGCTTATTTGTGTCGAGACTATGGCCTTTAGAGCTGCTTGGCTGTTCGAGTATATGACTACGGTTTTACCCGTTATACCCTGACTTACGATCTTCATTGCACAGTGTTGCATGTCCATTACTTCAGCCTGAAACACTGTGGCATACGCACCTAGACTTAGTTGTCCTGAGACATGCTCCGTATTTGATTCGCCTTAGCCCTATCATATAGGTCTGTTTACTTTTTTCACTTTAATAAGGTAATGGGAGCCCCTGTAACATTCAGGCATGCCTGTCTTTGAATGCTATCCAGCTGCCTGATCGTCTCGGACTGCTGCGTTCTACTCCACCGACCCTTAGGTTAACATTGGCCTAACTACATCTGTCTACAAACAAAGGTTCATTTTGGGATTGAGGCCCCAGTTCTTGTCACACAATTGTCTACACCTACCAAAGACTATTGTAGCTTTGCGTAAGGTAAGACCTTTTAAATGTGCTGTTTTCATGATAGCCTCTGGTCAAACACCAGACCCAGATATTTTATTTCTGTGGCCTTTGGTATCAGCAGTTGTTTCAGCGTTATTGGTTGTAAGCCTTGCAACGCCCTTTTATTTGTGAATGAGACAACTGATGCTTTTTATTTTTGGATTGACTGTTAGGCCTTCATCCTTATACCACTTGTGCACCATATTCATTGCGGTCTGCATCCGCTCTGTGACTGTGTTTAGAAACATCCCCTGAATGATTATGGCCATATCACCTGCGAAACCTAAGTAAAAGCCTTCATTGAGGAGTTTCTTAAGGAGGTCATCCACAAGTGCTGGCCACAGCAGGGGTGACAGTATCCCTCCATTCGGAGAGCTCCTTTCCACTATTGGTTCAATGAACGCCTCACCTAACTTGGACACTATGATCCTATGCGTTAGGTTGGCATACAACCATTCGCATATTAGTGGAGGGACTCCCCTCCTTGAAAGTGCGTCGGTCACTGACTCTGGTCCCATGCAAGAAACATTTTTATTTTCATAAGATTTAAAAGCTTGTATTTTATTTCCTGATAAAATGTGCTAAGGATACTTTTTTAAAACACAATTTTCATATTTTACAATGTTGAAAAATAAATTTGTTAGTCTGCTTTCTGTATAAGTAAATTAAAAACTCAGGAATAATTTAGGCAAAATATTCCATTCTACTTTAACTCTTATTCCTTCTCTTAAGCTCTTGCAAAAGTACTTTCTCTATTTTGTGTTCTTTTTTATGCAAAGTCATTCTTCAACCCCAATAGCTGAATTTAAAGCACTGTAGATGCATTAATATTTAAAATGTGCCTGAGGCAGACAATTTTTCGAAAGCTTTTAGAACGACTCGTGAGAAACCCGTTGCATTGATTTTGAGAAAACTTGTTTACCCTACATAAGTTTTGTTGTGGAAAAACATCAACTATATGAGTTCTGTTTAATAAAAACTACGAAACCCAGTTTCAAAACGAGTCAGTTAATACCAAACTTATGTTGATATAGTATAATCTGGTTTGAATTCCTCTTTGAATGAAAGAATGGAGTTTTTTAAATTAGAAAAATAGATTACAAGAGAGGGATTATGTCGGTCATATTTTTATAAGAAATTTTCTGTCCTGTCTATGAATATCGATAGCTTAAAATGTGGCCTACCTATAGTTTATCCTGTGATTTTGAAGAGAGTGTTATTTTTATTCTGTTTCGTTTTTTTTTTTAATTTTATAAAAATATTTTTTACTAAGGATAATATTTAAAGAGATTAAGGTAGGGTGAGACGATGCATTAACATCTACCTTTTCCTATCAAATTTTTTATTACCGGTTGCAGGCGTTTACGGTACTGTTAGTGTTGAACAAGCAAACTGGGCCTATTAAATGTTATAAAACGATGATAAATGTGTGTGCGAGATTTCTTACTTTTGAAGAAAAACTATAACGCATAACAGTAGGTACGTAATTTCACAGATTTTTGTGGACATGCTATGCTAATGCTATGCTTATAATTAAAACAAAGGCAGAAAAACTGAAACGAGCTGAAGTGGTGCTTTTTGAATTTGTCTCTTTGGACCTTCATCTCTTCTCAAACCTCGCTTCTAACTCGATAGATATAATCTCAAAGAGAAATGCCTGTTTTGTATAAAATGGCTTTCATTTAAGGGATACTAATCAGTGGAAAGTTAATTGTGTCCAAAATAACAAATTTCTATTTTACATTCATTAGATCTGCAATGCTGGATCTGAAATGTTTTATTCCAGTGTTAAGTAATGTAAAAAACAATCAGATTTTCTTGTTTCACATTATGTTTACTCAATTAATAGAATACTAGTATAATATCGTTTAAGAACTCAGTAAAAAATACAGTACGTGTTTAGTGATACAACAGATTTTGACGAATTAATTGATTGTAATAAAAAATTTTAAATTTAAAATAAATATATTAATGAAAACTGGTTCTACAATTGAAGACAAAAACTTTTTTAACAACTGGTAGGGGAAAATGGTAGTGACTCTAATCACAAAACCATCGCTTGTGGAGTACCGCATGGTTCAGTGCTAGGTCCTCTACTTTTTCTTTTCTTTATGAATGAAAATAAATGGAAAAAAAATCTATTTGTTGATGATACCAGTATAACCTGGAACAACTTCATGCAACTATAACTTACTAAAAATAAAATCCTGATCTGACTCTAATTTACTCTCTTTTATCGTAGATAAGAAGGTAGATTTATGCTATAAAGGAGCTCTTCAACCCTTGGTTCTAAATAAAAGCCAAATCAGAACCGTTGATTCGGTAAAATTTCTTGGTATTTTTATGGACAACAACCTTAAATGGTCTCTTCATACCAAGTCGTTAAGTTAAAAACTAGCCTCAGCGTGTTATGCAATAAGATCTGTTTCAAAAGAAGTCAATGTATTATCGGCCAAAATAACATTTTTCTCGTTGTTTGACTCTTATCTTCGAAATGGTCTGCCTTTATGGGGTTCTAGCATGACTGCTCAATCTGTTATTATTTTTAAATTGCAAGACAAAGCAATACGATATTTGTTTGCCCCAATCAAACAAGCTACTTTAAAAATCATGGAATTTTAACGCTCCCCTCTTTGTTTATGTTAGAAACTGTTTGCCTAATTCGCAAGCATCTACATCTCTTTTCTGCAAGATCTAATCATGGCTACTTCACCAAGAATTCAAAATATGATGTTTATTTACTGACACCATCAAATGTGAAGAAATCTATATTATATTCTGCATAATCATCTCCCTCTTCAAATTAAATATTTTCTGAAACTTTGGATAATGACAAAAACCTATCTATCTGTAAGAACATATGATTCAGTAGTTGATTTTTTTAATCAGTAACTAAGAAATTTACATTAGTTTTAGATATTAAAGTAAATTCATATACATGTGGGTAGCGTTTATATGCAACAGTCTCAACTTGTTAGATTTATTTAAATTTTGCAATAGTTTGTGTTACTTTTATTGTTATTATTTTTTATTTTTTATCTAGTTGTTATTGACTAAGAAAGTTTAATGTAAAATTTTATGTAATTTGAAATTTTTTATTGTAATTAACTACATTTTTTGTAAGCTTTGTCCATAAAATTGTACAATTTACAGTGGCAATAAAGCATATTTATTATTGTTATTAAAGATAAAGGAATAAATCTATACATAATCGTCTTGTATGCAATAGCAGTAACAGAGAAATGATTATTTATTTTTAATTCAACACCATAAAGTAAAAAGTCAATAACTCTTTAGTGGTCATAATCGATGTTAGAAATTTTAATGAGATTCTTGCATGTAACTAATTGTATTAAATACGAGCGCCAGGTGGCGTGGCGACTCAGAAATTAGTTTTCGTAAACTGAACGAATTTAATGACGATTGAGGAAAGAATTTTCTTCTAGGAAAATTTAAATGGATTGCTAGCATGAAACTAATAAATTGTAAGAAGTGCTAAAGAAAAATTGTGGTTGCAACTTAATTGCCAAAAGGTAATTAATGTACGAGTTAAAAAATCTCTCTCTGCTGTAAAATATGTATGAGTGAAATTAGCATTCTGTATGTATATTGTATTCCTCTTAAGTCTTGTGTCAAGTTGCTGTTCGGATATAATTAGAAGACGTGAAAATTTATATACAATGAGTTAAAATTTTTACGTACCACATGCAGCTCACAAATATATTACTCATAATATAATGAAAAGAATAGGGATTTTTGCTCGAATTTTAAACAGGTGTTTACATTTGTAAATGAAAAATTCTCTAAAAGTGACTTTTCAAAGCACTTATACTTAATGTCTCAGTTGTTGCTCGAGAATATATCGGTTATAGTTTTTTGAATGGCAAACTCCTTGTAAATTCTAGTATTCCTCGCTTTCTTTTCCATTGTCTGTTTTCTTTATCACTTATTTTACTACGTTCTTAGCTTTTTAGTGTAAAATATATTTTTAAATATCTTGAATACGTCAAGTTTTTAATAAGGTCCAAAACTGGCTTCAGCTGTATACCGTTTAGTTATCCCATTTTTGTTGGACAATTTTATAGCCGTTACTGAGGAAGTATTGCTAGTGATTTAAGGAGAAATGTGAACAGATGTACAATTATTAAGATAACACGTATACAGTTAACTTGTAAACAACTTATACTTATACTTTGACTTTGAAGTGTAATTCAATATTCATCGGTGCACATAGCCCGGGAAGTAGTTGTTTCTTCTTAGTTATATGGTCAAGGTCTTTGAAAATGTTTTTTAAAAACTCGTAAAGCGATAGAATAATTAATATTCTGCAATATTTGTTGATTGTTGTTTGTTTATTAAATAAGACAATATTATAGTTTCTTGTAATAATACTTTAATAGTATCAAGGCAAAAGTCTTGTTGTCAAATCGAATTTTGGTTTGCCGTTAGAAGTGAAGATGTCACTACTATCACATCGTTTACACTTTCGTTATTGAAAGATATATATTGATTGTGATTTTAGTGTAGTCTTCAGTCAGCGACTATGCTTTAAGCTCGCTGACGAATAACATATACCTTGTACTGACGAGGTGCAAATACACCGAAACCGGTCTACAAGTTATGTTGTCCCGTCTAACTGCAAACCAGAATGGTTGGTTTAAATATCTTGTAGATATACCACCCCCGTTTGACTTTGAAGTGTAATTCAATATCCATCGGGGCACATAGCCTTTGAAGTAGTTATTTCTTCTTAGTTAAATGGTCAATGTCTTTGAAAATGTTTTTTAAAAACTCGTAAAGTGATAGAATAATTAATATTCTGCATTCTGCCATATTTGTTGATTAGTTTACGATATCGTTGGGTTTTAAGTTAGGTAGATCTTCCTTTTCTATTACGTATGATCCTAGGTATTTGACTCTAGAATTACGTAATGCAATGCATTCTGGAAGTATGTGCATTGAGGTTTCATCCTCTACCTCACAGAATCTGCAATTTGCTTCATCTACCAATCCTAGTTTCTTTATGTGTCCTCTTAAACGGCAGTGCCCGGTTAGTTTTCATGTTATAATACGGAGGTTCTTTTTACTAAGGTTAAGACAGTTAAGAGATCTCTTCTGGTTGTAGTTTCCCAGGAGCGTCTTCGATTGTCTTACTCCTTCTAGATCATTCCAGTACTGGGATTTTTCGTTTTCCATTTTTTTCCTTAGTTTTTCTAAGATTATACTACTACTGATTTCACATGATGGTTCTGGTCCCAGTTATGGTGTTTCAGCTCCTTCTTTTGCCAGCTTGTCTGCTGTTTCGTTTTCTTCTATTCCTATGTGTCCTGGAACCCATAGGAAGATAAAAATGGTATACAGTCTTCTTATACTTACCATTTTCATAGTCTAGACTCTAGACATTACCCTCATTTTGAACTTTTCTATTTTTCCCTTTATATCTTTTTATATAGTTTTGTATATCCTTTTACTCGAAACTGGTTTACATCTTTTGCTATCTCAGCAATAACTGCGGGTTAAATCAATTATGAACCGGAATTATGTTTGTACATAATTTGCTGATTTTGTTACATGTTTTTTCTAAAAAATTGGCATGTTTTTATTCCGTTTTTGTAAAATAAAGTGGTTTAAGACATCATTCAAGTGCGCACTGAATCTTCTACTGTGCCTCATAGTCAAAACAATAGCCTCCTAGTAGTCCAGTGCGCGTTTTTTAATCTATAAAAAAAGCAGTGGTTTGACGTAGAGAACGTAGAGAAACCTAACATGTAAGATTTAATTATTATCAAAAATTGGCTTTGAATAAATTGATGCATCCAGACTTTCTTAATAACTTACTAGGTACTCGGTGTGAAAAAGTTTTCTCTTCAGTATCATAAAGGTCCAAACGTCAATGGTGTACTTCCATTTAATTATGTTTTTAAGGAACCCACGTATCTGTCACTTTCCGAAATCTAAACCAACAGTAATAATAGTCTGTACTCTATACAGTACTCTATACTATAAGCCTCCTCAAAATTTCTAATGGTTTAATATACATTTTAGTCAATAATTTGATAGTAATCCGTTGCGCAATGGACGATGGTACTTCTTTCTCAGATATTGCGATAGGTACTGACGGGGTGGTCATGATGGAATATACTATAAGCTTTCCCACCTATATCCTTCTTTGTCGTCTTGAGAGTCGGTACGGTTCACTTTTGTTTACTCTGGGAAAACAAAGCTTAAAGCTTAAAGCAATATTTATCTTTTTTACATATTTCTAAACATTGTCTTATTTCTGCACTGATCTATTTGTTCGGAAAGTTGCTGGTGTATCATTATTTTTTGTGTTTTTATTAAAAGCCTTATTTTTACATTAAATAAATAATTATCTAATCAGTTTAAATTGTTTTTGTTACAGTGGTGTTTTGTTATTCAAATTCCGGATATTTATTATTTATCTTCCCATCAAATTGTTAGAAATTTTAAGTCGGATTTCACGTTCCATGACTCTTCAATAAGAAACCGTCGAACCGGATGTAAAATAAATTAGAGCTTGAGTTACGGAGATCAGACGAATTCGCATAATGCCAATGCCGCTTTGCTCTATAGCGATTAGATAGATACAAAGAACAAACTAATTTCATCATGACTGACTAAGAGAATGAATACGCCATAGGGATTAATATTATTGTTATCAGGTTATTATATTTTAGTTTTAGTCTTATGAAAATGTATTTTCATGAACTCAAGGTAAACTTTATGAGTATTACTCATCCAAAAATTTTCTAGGGCTTTTTGTTTAATCCTATACAGATACAATGAATTTAAAGTATTTTCTGTTGTAGAATCAGGTGTCATTTTGTCAGTATGTGTGGGGGCAGTAATTCAATACATTTGTTTAAATGCGTAGCACTAATAGTTATTAAAGCAGATATTAGTTTAAAACTCTTGGAATCTACTCCTTCTTTTTCATTAACCAAAAAGATTGTTTGGCGAATATAAGCGTTGTCGTAGGAGCACAAACTCCTCCTTCTCCGTAGTGGATGTCCGAATGGAATTGAAAACGTCTGCCATTGTCGAGTAAAAAATGTGTATATCAGCAGATAGGGTGGTGATCTCGAATAACTATAGAATTGGAAATGAAAAATACTTGAAGCGTTTACTCACTTATTTGGTATATCGATACATTGGTTCGAATTTTTATGGTATTGTAGAAATAAGTTTTATGAACAGTTTGGCTGTTTAATTTATTGTATAAAGTGCAGCACGGAATTGGTTTATATTAATTGCTTTACTCTAATAAACATTTCCAGTACTTTACTATCAGTAAAACCATAAAAGAAGTTATTTAGGTACTAATGGTTGGTTAAAAAGTTTTGAAAGTTATTAACGCTATTTTAATATTTCATCTTCCATTTAAATACACAAAAATTCTATTTCGATTTGTAAATTCTTTCTTTGTTCACAAGCCATTTGAAGTTGCCGTATCAGTGTATTTTGTTACAATGGAAAAACCGAATATCGTGCAGTGATAAATTTCTTAGAATAATTTGTCAATAATAGAAAGTTATACAAAAATGATGAAAGTGTTAAAGAAATCTGCTCCTTCATTTCCAACTGTGTATCAATTGGTTTTAGAGTTTAAAGGTGGTCGTACAAACGAAAAAATGAACCACGTAGTGGACGTCCAAAAATTGCTGTTCGGATTCAACAAAAACTAAATCGAAAACAAATTTCTATGCGTAATTTAAAGCGTTTTAAGCAAAATAAAACCGATTTTGTGCTTTCTTTTATAACTATGAATGATACTTGTATCTACCATCTTGATCCTAAACTGAAACAAGAACTGAAATGACTGAATCTGATCTTCAGCTTCAAAACAGGTGAAGTCAGAACGATCGGCAAAAGGTTATGGCAAATGGCAAAAAGGGTTTTGTTGATTGATTATCTTGAAACGGGTAAAATAATTAACTCTGAATATTATTGCAACCTTTTGGACCAGTTGTAAAAAGAAAATCGTGAATAAAGATCCTGTTTGCCAAAGAAAACAATAATTTTTCATCAAGAAAATGCTCGTGGTCACACAAGTTCGTTGATGATGACTAGATTAAAGGAATTAAGGTACGAATTGCTTAAACACTAGATTTGGCTCCCTCCGACTATTAGCTCTTCAGAAACTTTAAACAATTCCTTCGTAGAAAGCGTTTTTCGTTGAATGAAAAAGCTATTGCAGCCGTGAAATAATATTTTGCAGAGCTTCCGGAAAATTATTACAGAGATGGTATAAAATTACTGGAGGGTGTTTGGAATAAGTGTTTTGAAGCTAAGGAAGATTATATTAAATAAAGTCAATTTCTTTCAAAAATACGCATTCTTTCAATTTTGCTTTCAAAACTTTTCAACCAACCTATATTAAAACAAATGTATTAAAAAAAATTATTATTAATATAATATTAATGGAAATATTTGAGAAAAATAAACTTTTATTATGCACATATTATGTTTTTAAGACGTTCACAAAACTTTAAATGTTTGGTCGGCTTATATAAAAACTGGCATTTAACTTTACGTGAAGTGATTTGCAAATATTGGTTGTCAAGGCTAGATCCGCCTTTCTGATGACCCAAATATCAGGAACCAACAAAGCATCTTCTAAAATATACCTTGCCACGTAGTCCTGCAACTTTTTCATGATTTCCGTTACAAAGCCGATTAGGGAAGGATAATTGTTCAAATGAATATCCCATCCACTTTCCGACCACAGAATTGTTAATTTACTTTTTTGGCACTGCGTCTGCTCCAAATAATTTCAATAAATTTATAAATGACACTTTCAAAATTCGTAGGAATTCTGTTTGGATTAAATTTGAATTGAAAATCTTTATACCAATGAATCAGGCGTATATAAATCTCTCTACCTGTCTATTTACCAACTCTTAATGTAATATGTATATGTAGTAATTTCTTTACAAAAAGTAGAACAATAAACTGGTAAGAAAGAGTATATCTAGGTAGATTATTTAATTTTTCGTATTCATGATGTATCACTATACATAGTATAAAACAAAGTCGCTTTTTCTGTCCCTATTTCCCTTTGTATGATTAAATCTTTAAAACTACGCAACGGATTTTGATGCGGTTTCTTCTAATAGATAGAGTGATTCAAGAGGAAGGTTTATATGTATAATAACATCCATTAAATAGTGGAGAAATACTGTTATTTTTGAAGTTTCTAATGTGATGTCGTTAATTATCAATTTTTTTCCGCTTACATTGCAAACGCAGGCTGAACCCTACGAGATTTATCAAAATAATGTACTAATTATTTGTACACATTAAAAAGGTCTACAGAAACAGAAAACACTGCGATGGTATATGTCTATCTCTTATGGATATCCCAGAATAACATTTTTTTGTCATTTACTTTTTACGACAAATAATGGCTAATTTTCGAAGCGATTTTAACCAATACAGCATTAATCCTTATCCAATTAAATAGCTTAAATACATTGTTGATTTAATATAGATCTATATACTCCTGTACAACACAAAATTTAAATGAATATTTTCGAAGATATTACAGATTTAAAATTGCGGGACGCAGTGCTTGCGGTGGTACTGGCCGGCCGGGGCGGCTGCAGCGTGCCTATAAATAGCGCGTCGGAGGCCGCGATTTTCCATATTGCACTTTGAATTTTGCAGCGATCGGACGCGTTTATTACGAAATTAATCATTATGACGCTACCCTAAGGTGGCGCAGTTGAGATTTTATAAATTTACACCTGTACTTCATACATAACTAAGTACTATGACGCCACCGTAAGGTGGCGCAGTTGATATCTCATATATTTAAAAGACTTACTTACCCAAGAACTATGACGCCATCGTTAGGTGGCGCAGTTAATATATAATATACCTAACCGATAAATTACAAAGTACTATAAATAATCGTAAAAACTGGTAACTAACGAGAAAATATGATAAAAAATACAAAAAATTAATCGTAAAATTTTTTAAAAAAATTGGAAAAAACATTAGTGTTAGGCGGTGCGAAGTTCGCCGGGTCCGCTAGTTTAAAAATAAAATAAAAATATGGAAATGAATCCAACAGTTATGACATCATTCTAACGATTTAAATCTTTATTGACATAATAATTCACTCCTATTCAACCCTTTCAGCTTTGTGCTTTGTAACGATAAAATCGTTCTTTCAGAGATGTTTGTTTTTAATTCAGGAATTTAGTTTCTCCATTAAAAATTTAAAAGTTATTTCAACAGAAAGGCATTTGTGTCGGCTCAAAATCTTTTAAATGGTTATGAAATATTTAATTTTGACATTTTTCTTATTTAAAAATTAAATTTGCACCTTCTCGATAACGGCTTTCGGAATGACATCACGTTTTTAGTAGATTTATATCTACTATTCAGCTGGTTCGCAGGTCACGACTTCGGGAAAATTTCACTACAGTTTTTCGTTTTGGGCCCCCCGACCTCAAAAACACCTTCCGTTCAAAAGTTTACATATATATGTATGTATGTATCCGATATAACGAAATCTGTGGACACGATAGCGGTCGCATTTCTTAACGGATCGAAATGAAATTTGGTACAAAAATCAATCGTCCAAAAATCTCGGTCGAGTTCGTTAATGGGCCAAATCGGGCCGGCCGTATGATAAAAATACATATTCACCTGTCTTGGCTACAAGAGAAATTGATGATCCTCATCATACAGGTGCAAATATCGCCGACGTCTTAAGAAAAATACTGGAGGAATGGAATATTCAAAATAAAATTATTACTGTTGTATCAGATAATGGGGCCAATATTAAAAAATCTATTAATGACTTTCTACATTTACATCACCATCCTTGTGTAGCACATACATTGAATTTATGTGCTATAAATTCAATAACTTGGACTGATAATAAAATATTAATGCAATTAATAATAAAATGCAAAAAATTGATAGGACATTTCAAGCACAGCGTAGTGGCAAGCAAGGAATTGCAGAAAAATCAAAAACTCTTGGGTAAACCGATTCTCAAAATAAAACAAGATGTCAGCACACGTTGGAACTCCACATTACTAATGTTGGAAAGACTGCAGGAGATCAAAGACCCTCTTTCGCTAACACTTCCATTTTTTGAAAAGTGTCCTGTCGATAACCTGGATGCTCAAGAATGGGCACTTATAGCTGATTGTATTAAATTACTGAAGCCTCTAGATATAATGACAGTTGAAATATCTGGGGAGAAATTTCCAACAATGTCATTAATAATACCACTAGTAAGGGGTTTGCAATTTACTATTAAATCAGAATGCCCTTTAACAACGGCAGGCCTATTACTGCAACAAAAATTATTAGATACTATTTCTAAAAGATTGGGAGTTTTTGAGTCAAATAAAATTGCTGCCATAACTACATTCCTTG
Source organism: Altica lythri (assembly GCA_964028335.1). Taxonomy (NCBI): domain Eukaryota; kingdom Metazoa; phylum Arthropoda; class Insecta; order Coleoptera; family Chrysomelidae; genus Altica; species Altica lythri. The sequence continues at coordinate 31,440,747 of OZ034804.1, read as the reverse complement.
ACCCTAGATTAAAGAAAACTGCTTTTGGTCTTGAAGATAATGCCAAAAATGCTCAAGTTTGGGTTACTGAAGAACTGACATAAATAGTGGACCATAATATTGTTTCAACTGATTCAGTGCCTCAATTAAAACAGCAAGAAATAACAGAGTCAGCCCACTTATCATTATGGTCAGACTTTGACCATAAAGTGTCAAATTTAACAACTAATAATACATCATCTTCTAGTGCAGTTCTTATGATAAGCCATTATCTAGAAATGCCTCATTTATCAAGAAAGGAGAACCCTCTCGGATTTTGGAATAAGCATAAATATACACTTCCCGAAGTATATAAGATGCATTTAAAATATCTTGGATGTCCTGCTAATTCAGTACCTGCAGAACGAGTGTTTTCTAAAACAGGTCAATTGACCAATTTAAGAAGAAATCGTTTATCTCCCAAGAATGGGGATAAAATAATATTAATAAATAGTTATTTTTCCAAACCATTTTAAAAAAGGAAAAATATATTGTTACTATTGTTACTTTAGTTTTGGTTATTTTTTAATGTTTTTTTGTTTAATTATTATTAAAGGAGAATAAATGCAAATTACTTTCCTAATATATTTTAAATAAAACTTTTCCGGTAACTTACACAGATATGTAATACCATTTTAAACCGGAACGATTCATTAAATCATCCGAACAATTCACTAAATCATCCGAATAGGATTCGGCATAAATATTATAATAATCCGATGAGACAACAAGAAATTCCAATGTCTTGATTTCGGACTTGAAAATTAATCGGAATATTTATAATTAATCGGAATCATCTGATTATTTTAAGAATCGGAAACATTCCGATTTTTGTATCCGAATACTCCCATCACTAGTCTTAATAATCAAAAATAACAAACTCCCTAGTTTGTATTTATTTTAAAATTAGGTATGAGTATCCAGAACACCGTATTAACTTGCATGGCAGTTTATGTAGTTTTTGGAGGGCGAAAAAGTATTAATTTTTATAAGAAATGTTGTTAAAAATAGTTATTTATGAAACAGTTCGTGAAGTATGCTTTTTGCGCTCGCACGCGATGTTTATAACACGAGCGAAGCGAGTGCTATATATCGCGTAAGTGCGCAAAAAGCACTTCACCCACAGTTTCATACAATATTTTATCTACGATAATCAAATAAAAAATAAAAAGTTAAAATGGTGTCATGGGACACCAGGTAGGAACTAAGTTCCTTTGGCTAATGTAGAATCGACCATGGTGTAAGTGTATATACTTATACCATGGAATCGACACATAACACTACTCGCTTGTGTATACGACTGTAACGCCTGCGCACGTCTCATTTAACGGTCAATATATCAAAATCAGTAAAATCTTGGCGTTAAGAAAGAAGCTTCTTTAAAATTCAAAGTGAGCTTTAAAGAGTAATGTATACATTTATTTTTTCTCACCTTTCCTAACTACTTTCAACTATCTAAAAAAATGGTTGCCCATAACAAAAACAGTATTTTATGAACATATTAGGTTATCTTTTTCTCGTTAGTTGAAATCATGTAGACTAGATTAAATATTAATCTAAAATATCCCTCTTAGTGCTCCTGTCACTGTAACCTCATAAATTATTACAGCTAGGTCCTTTCCTGCTTTTAAAAGGTTTTCAGCGTCTTCAGTCTCCCGTATTCATCTTTATTTGTTGTTACAGGAATTCCTACTGGCGATCGATGTGACATCGAGCGGCACGCCGGAGGAAAAACTGAAATGGGCCTTCCGCATGTATGACGTCGACGGAAATGGAGTCATAGACATTCAGGAGATGACCAAGATCGTCCAGGTAAAATATATAAAAAACATACTTACACACTTTCTCGGTTATATATTATTATTATTAAAGTATTTTAAGTGAATAAACTTGAAAATTTTATACGTGTATTACCTGTTACCGCGGCTTTAATGTACTTAGAATTGAATTTTAACCATTTTTAAGAGATGTTCGCGATATTGTTAAAGTGAATTTTTTTTTTTTAAATCACATAATTCACTGAGAAAAAGTCTTAGCCTAGATATTGTAATATGTTTCTGAAGGACAATTATGTAAAAAATATGTGACAGTAAGGAATTGGAAACAACAGCAAAAAAAATCTGAGTTGTTGTAGCAACTATAAGTAAGCATTAGAAGAACGTGGGTTGGATCCCAAACCACATTTATTTTGTAAGGAATATTCGGCCATGATATCTTCGATGTCTTCATATATTTATTCCTTTTCTACCAATATTTCTTTTTTGGAAGATAAATTGTGTAGCAATATTTCTTCTTTAAAAACTGATATTTCTTCTTTGAAAGTTAAAATGTCTACAAATATGTCTTCTTTAAAAAGTTCTATTTCGTCTTTGAAAAGTAAGGTTTATTATAATATTTCTGCTATGGAAGAGAAAATAAAGCAAATGAAAAGGGGAATTGAAGAATTGGAAAATGGAGAGAGACGGAAGATGGAAGAATTCGTGAGTAGCAAGAGAATCGAAAACCTAAATTATAAGGTGTTGAAAGTTTTATTTACATTAAAGCCACAACCTTCATATCGCCAGTGGTCAAGTCAAGAAACGATATGATACCCAAGCCATAGAAGGGTGTTTCCAGAAAGAAGACAAAAACTGGCTTCATAACCCAAAAAGACAAAAAGGTTATCCCATAAAAACTTGGGAGTGCCCGTACGTCATCAAGAAAAAAATTAATGACATATATCATACAGGTAAGATCCCAAAGATATACACCGACTGGCGCCATTTTCGGGAGATCATCGCCTAGAAGAAGAGGAGTTTGTCAATAAAGTCCAAGAAGTACCTGTCTTTGCCTTCAAACGGTTTAAGGATGCCTATGGAGTCACCGGGGTGTTTCCGCCATTGCCGGCAACACCCTAGGGATAGCGTCAGTTCTCCTAAAAAGTTTGGTCGACTATCATATCTTCGAAGTAAGTTACCAGCCAGTGGAAGAGCTTTGACACTTCAAGATCGATCACGTTACTTCTTCTATTTGTTACTACGGACACCTAACATCATTAACTTACTCAGTTATATGGGAATCATAACTTACTACTACTAGAGTCAAAAGTACAAAAGCTAGCCATGCCAAAGAGAGAATGCAATCAGTTGGAATGGAGGATCATTCGAAACGGTATTTTTCAAGACACTGGCATCCAAGTATTGCTATGTAGCCATTTGTTCAGTGTCCAGTCTACATCAAAAATCTTCCCTTGTTATTTTTATGCGGAGTTGAAGAAGAGGCTTCAGCTGTTGATACCATGATTCAGTTCCAGTTCTTAAAAAGTACAAGTACTAACTATTCCTTAAGAAGGGCGTAATGTCACGCAAAATGTTCCGGAGTACTCTCCTGGCAGCTCATCGATCATCGCTAGTCCCTCATTGGACTGTGTCAACAGTCGTAAAAAACCGTACTAAATTCGCCAATCATTATTTCCGATACAAACAAGGACTGACACTACAATGAGACATAAAAAAAATGAAACATCAGGCAGGACTCGAACCTGCGATGTCTACCCATAGCCATTAGCGCCTTTCAACATTTCAACTATAGATGCGTTAGGGGTTAGTCGGCGTTTTTGATTTTATCTTAATTAAACTCATATATATGACACTTACTCTACTCCTTCTTAAGCATATGTTTGTATGTATTATTATTATTATTATTATTATTACATAGAAATAAGGGCTGGGGTCATGGAGACCCATAAGCCCATTTACAAGATAAATGAGATAGTACCTACATTACAAAAATTGGTTTCGCAAATAAACTCTAGACTAATAGATTGTGCACAACACTGATCAGTTTACAAACAAATAACTGTCTAGTTGGTTTTTGAAAACATTTATAGATGGAGAATTTATAATTTCCGTTGGGAGACTGTTCCATATACTAAAAATACGATTACACAGAAAATGTTGGCGTCTTATCGATGAAAAGGGTTCCTTCTTCACTTTCAAACTATGTCCACGTAGTCTGCTGTGATCATCTAAAATGAACAAGTGTTGCAAATCTCCATATCCATACTTTAAAATTCGGAAGGTGATAATTAAGTCACCACGGAGTCGACGAGCTTCAAAAGTTGGTAACCCTGCTAAAGAAAGTCTTTGTTGGTAATCTGGCCTTCTTCGTGTGAAAGATAGTCTGGTGATTATTTGTGAAATTGACAATTGAAATCTCAAACTTGCTCAAAAACACTTTTTTTGTGCCCTGTTTATTTTTATTCGTTTAGGTTTTTGTTTGTCTAATTTCTTAATTTCATATATCTTTTTATAAGTTAACTTTCTCATTTTGCTTTGCTTAATTAATGGAAGTTTTAAAATTATTTCAGGGAAAACATCTCAGAAAGTGTAATTACCCGAATTATCAAACCGGACTAATAAAGAGAGCTCGCAGAACATTTTCAAGGAATTAATTGAGCATATTCCAGAAATTAGAATTCTTAGTTTTTAAATATGCCATTTGTTCCGCGAATCAAAGATTAAATTATTCAGCGATAAAAAACGTAAGATATTTTATTTTAGTTTAACAAATTAAAAGTATGGTTTTTCTACGATTACTATTGAAAGGAGGCTTTTCCACAACCATAATAGATAGTGAAAGATCATATTTTAAAACTTCTTACTGTATTATTTTTATTGGTATTACGGTAATAATAACCATGATCTACCTTTTTGAAATCCTTTTGTCGAGCCCTTTATTTTAATACTCATATTGTAGTATTCGATTTATTTTTTACTTAATCCAAGGGCGTCGCACTTCTTGATCTGTGTTGAAGTTAGACCTTAAGAAAATTCGTTCCTGGTGGATCTCTCCAAAATTGCAGAAATGAGCGGTCAAGAGTATCCTGATGAAAAAGATGTCACTGACACTTCGTGATCCTATGACGAATTTTCGGATGGCATTATTCTCGTTAAAAGTATATCTAAACGCAGATGTCATCTTCTAGCTTGCTTTTTGTCAAATTAGATAATTGGAGCCATCAGGGTTAAATTTAAAAAAATATATAAATTTTGGTTCTGCCTTCATTAATTCATTCCATTAAAGTCGATTCACACTATCTCAGCTTTCGTTGAAAGTAGCATTGCTTTAGTTTTCTTATTAATGAAAAACAACATCGAATTCGCAAATGCCGTAATAAATTAGCTTTATATTTTAAAAACAAAGCTTGTTGATTCCGCCAATTTGACACTAAACATTTTAGATGTCCATTCGAGCTCGCGTAACTCGAAAATCGGTCGTAGGACCACAGAGGGTTAATGAGTACTTTTGGTCAGGACAAATTGGGGCATGGCGTTCAAGTTCAAGTTTTTATGAGGTCTGTGTGGCGTCGTTTTAATTGTAAATAAATCTTGTTATGGCCAGTATACCTTTTGGCAAGTAACAATCCTTCTCTCTTCGAGTAAATATACGTATGTATTCTAATATAATTATTGTAAAATATATAATGTATAAAGACTTATCTCTATTCAAATGGTGAATTATTACTATATTTTGTTCAATTTTTATGTTAGAATTCAGCAAAATCCAATAAGATATTAACAGAAACCAAATTATCTCTGATTAAGTGGCCAAGATCTACATTTAAGACATGCTATTTTATTGTAGAGGTAGCAAAGATATGCAAGTATGTTGTGGATTATCAGGTTACGGAATCGAAATGTAATTTTAGATGTTACTGTGTTTTCTTACTATTGCTTTGTGTAATTTTGGTCTATACGTTTACTTAGATTAAACAAATATGTACATTTATTGGCTCACGAAACGAAAAGTCGCTGTCAACTAATTTTATTAGTTTTTTGGTCTCCGCACGAACCTTACATAAATCCAATAAAACCCAATAAAGTTAAGCTTGTTCATTGTAAGTGTTTGCTTATGTGAAACGTCCTCGAACTATTAGTATACTTAAAACATTTGCTATCTTTATTTTTTGTTTTATTTAAGGATCTGCTCACTTCTTACAATTATTCGGATAAAACATTATTAAAATTAAACGTGCCAACAACGTACGCAATTCAAGGCCGTGTGGTTCCGGTTCCAGGACTTTGGCAGTAAAAAAGTAGTTGCTCCAAGTAATTTCTGCATTCACCGTTTGTAGAAAATTTATATTCGTAAAATCTGGTAATGTTGACAAACTTTTATCTGGAAAAATATTTACATACTACCTCTTGTTTTACCACAGACTGTTACGGCATTGAAAGACGACAATCAAAAATTCCGACATGCATATATGCTGAGACAGATTTTTATATTTTAGATTGCTCATCATGTTTTCATGACTTGTTCTTGCATCCAAAAATTAAAACTAGAATTCTAAGTTCATAATCTATTTTTCGACGGGTTGACGCAGAGGTGCACTTAGATAATCACACAATCTACTCCTGTCGAGTCAAGTGTAATTCCATCATAATTATAAACGGTTTGGCTAAATAGAGCCCTCAAGTGGACCATTAACAGCAAATGTCAGGTGCGCCCCCGTCGACGTCGTCAGTCGTTTATGTAAACCCGTTCTGCCTACCCCTCAGACAACGAGCACACAAATCGAGCTTGATGAGAGAATTAATGGACTGGCAAACGCCAAGATATTTTTATTATAGCTGTTTTTTTGTTGTTGTTACGAACTAACTTGTTTAAGGGTTGGAAATTATCGGATGTTTGTCGAATTACAGCAAATCCTGTCTAATGACGTAAACCAATATTTCCTTTTGATTTGTTCTTTTTATACAGACACAAAGCTAATTATTTTTCTGTTCTCTTTGTTATAAAATCACATTTTAAAGGGACGTGATTTCGTTTTTTGTTGGTTTAGTAAGTAAAAAATCATGAAGAATTATATTATTACAATCCTATGCGGTTAGGTTCGGGGAAAAGGTCTCTTTTATTGGCCTCCCACTAAGCCCAGGTAAGGGGTGACGTGAAAGACTCTTTAACCTTATATTCTATATTATTTCGAGATCGTCACTTCATTTTATCTGAGCTTTTCTCTTCTTATTTTCTGTTCCTATGGTTGCCAGTATATTATTTACTTATTCCATCTCTCATCACTTTATCACATCTTTGTTTTTTCGATCTTTAAATTTAATAGGTATGCAAGGTTTTAAGATATTACAGATACATTTTGTATTGTAATGTGTAGCATTATTTACGTACATCTATTACATATACCATCGCAACTAGACAGCCGTTCGTGTGTAATCCGCAATACAAATGATGTATTCTATTTTTTGGAAGCCGAAGATAATCAGCAACCAAAGGACCACATGTACAAAAGCCAATCAACATTTTAAAAAAGGTTGTTTAAGTTGTATTTTTTCACAACATACTATCAAATAGTTTTCTAATTCCAGACTTCAACTTTACAGATCAAATTTGTCATTTAAATAGGAAAGCAAGATATACTTTGCCGACTCCTTTTAAAGACGTGATTGAGTCAGACAAAAACAATCACACAGAAATGTCACAAATTAAAAACGAACAAGAGATAGTTTTGGCACCATCTACATTTATCACCGAGAACTATTAAGATCCTGTAATGCACGTTACACTGCTATCTTCAGGAGTTTATAAAACTGTTGGAAACCGAAAAATTACCAATATATGATTACAAAAATTACAGTAACTGCACTAAAATTAACAATATATTGCTGATGAAAAAAAACTTAGCTGAGCGACAAGTATCTGCAGATTTCCTTGGATAGATATATAATTTAAACCTAAAAATAAATTACATAAATTTTAGATTCAAAAAGGCAGTAAACAGTCTCTTGAAACATGCAAAGTATTAAAGATCGTTAACGTTATTTATTAATCGGCTTATGCTCGTTATTCAGTTTGCAACAAAATGATTGGCATATGTAAACTACGAAGCTTTACTACAAAGCTTTACTAAGATTTCCTAAACCTGATGAAAGCAAAAGATAGGAAATTATTACCAATGTAGCAATGCAATAACTCCTAATTTTCATATTTTTTATGTTTAAATTTTTTTTATTGAGAAACTAACCCTATTTTTACTCCACTGGAATAATTATAACTATACGTTCTAGAGTTCCGGAAACTTTTATTTGTAGGACATTTCCTCTTTTTAAATTTCAAAAATTACACTTAGTTTTTCAGATATTTTCCAAAAACCAAATCCATTTCTTTTCCTAAATTGTTTATAACTTTTGCAAATTTCTTTTCAAAAACTTTTTAGACGTTATTTCGAATCGAATGAGACCCACCCATATTTTTCCGAGACTGCTGAAAAAAGTTGGAGAAAAAAGACTTGCTTCCCAGACTATTACTGTCAATATTTATTCACTACGACATTCATATATCAAATTATTGTCATGATATTACTTGTTTTATATAGGTACTACTTTTTAAAATATAGCGATTATTTGTATCCCACGATTTGGCTACGATAAACAGAGAGGTTTTAATTTGACATCAGTTCATGTATATCAGCTTTTAATTTTTAATTTAAAGCCAGCATCAAAACATTTTGCAGATTTGAAGTTGGCTTTTAGATCCGTGTTTTCATTATAGCGATGAACTAAGAGAAATTAGTGAAAAGGCAAATTTAATAGATATAAATCATTAACAAAAGAACAAGTGTAATCATGAGTACTTTTCTGTAATATTTAGCTGTCTTAAACTTTGATATTGAATACAGTGCTTTATTAAATGCTTTTATTGCTTAATATACAACTTATCAGTTGTTAAGACAATAAAAATGTAATAATCTATACGTCAGTAGTTCCTACATAAAAAAACTTATACAGTATTATATTAAAATTCTAACAAGCTGCTTTAAAAATTACATCTGAAGAATCAGTAACCAGTTCGTTATTTATATATTTCTATATTTCGTTATTTTTATAGCAAATTCTACGTTTTGTCATAAAACTTAGTCTAGAGCTAGAGTATTCTGAATTTTATTATCTAAAAGCCCTCTTCTGGTCTTTTCTTTTAAACTGTTTATTCTTACATATAAAACACTAGTGTAAAATTTACTATTGCCTGCAGTACCAATAAAAGTTTAATGAATGATTTTAACCAAGAACTAGACAAGTCCAAGACACTTGAAGAATGTTAAAATAATAAGACATTGCCAACAAAGAATATGAGAACTTCCATAAACACGTTGGAATATATAATAAAGTTAAATATAGTAACAATACTTTTCACAAATAAGATATTCGAATACAAAATTGGATTTTACTTTATTAAAGCGTTGCAGCCAGACATGTTTCCATTCAGTATCAAACCTACGTGTTCAATATTACAAATCGGCGTTTTATGGAATGTTGTGACCTCACACACAACCTTAAATCTAAATATTCTAAATCATCGCCCGAATTATGTACTATGTTACTAGTACAAATATAGGAGGTTTCTTCGCTACCTACGAGGTCTAATAGTAAGAGGGCGAGAATTTGGAGGAATTTTGGGTATATGATTCCAATGTCTAAAATTAAAAAAATGGGTTTTGAATATTAACTTCAAACTGGTACTTTAAAGATTTAATATGCCCGCTGTGTTAACCCAAACAGGATGATTCTTTTACCTCTCCATATTAGACCCGGTCTACTGAAGAACTTTGTCAAAGTCATAAACAAATTAATGAAATGATTCCATTGATTTTAAGTATCTATTCAAGAATATATTTAATTAAGTATCTAATGCTAAAATAAGATATTATTGGAATCTTTTAGCTGGATAACGTTAACTGTTAAAAATCTTTATTTTTTACATTCTCAATTGGATTAAAACAAGATATCAAAAACGCTGGAGCCCATCTATAGTTGTTTTTAAAAAGAAAAGATACAGAAAACAAGATGAAAAATTTACTACAAAATACTTCTGCAAACATATCTTCAATTTAAGTTAACACTTTTATATTCAATATTTGAAAACAACATCAAAAAATACTTACAAATACGACCAAAAGTACCATTCTAAGCTCAATCAATTTAAAATCAGCCAAGTTTAGAACTGTAATATGATATAACATAATTTATTGTCCTTGTTAGATATTCGGTCTAATTTTATATTCAAATTTTCATAGGACTCCCTTTCTTTCAAGAACAAGTGTTCGTTGCATTTAACATTGAATAGGGACCTTAATTAGATGCAATGTAAATGTTGAAATAACTCCATTAAATAAAGCGGACAGCGAATATTAAAAGCTTTCATGAAAGACCTGACTAATGATTCTGTGCTGCGTATGCTAAAAAACATGGTTTGCTGCTTTCATTTCGAAAACGTGATTAATGAACTTCCACAATATTTATTTAGCAGCTATGCCATCAATCGATTTTAAAATATACAACTTTACATGACCTCTATAAGAATATAGGAGGAGCTAATGGTAACTTTTTTGGTACAATTTTGATTGAAGGGTGATTAAAGTAAAATGCAACGATGCACGTAGTTATAACTTCACAGAAATTAAAATTGCTGTCTTACCATTTCTTAAAATTTAAAAATATGTTATTGTATGAATTGTGGAATTTTCCTTTATATAGCCTCATAAGGATCCTTATTTTTATACTCAGAATTGAATTTCTTTGGTGACGAGGAAGTCGTGGGGAACTAAATAAATAATTTAAAAAAACTGTTCAAGTATCAAAATTAGTGTAGAAAAATAGAAAAAAATGAAAATGGGGCCACTTATTTTTTTATCCAATGGATGGGAAAGATAAGAATCCCATAAAAAAGATGAAAAAGAAATATATAATTTATTTAAAGTAACCAGGTAGATTATTATTACGAAATTTGAAATTAGACAATTAACCTACGTAGTAACCGAAAAATAAAAATAATAAACAAAATAAACATAAATTTAGTTATATTTTGTTATGGTTAAATTAGTTTCACCTAATAGCTTTTGCTATTAACTTGAGTTAATTGAGTACCTATATTTTTAATAGGTACTCAATCGAGTATCTATTATTAAAAATACTTGCTGTTATAATAAAAAAACACAGATTCTTTAAAGATGGAGACGGCACTATACGAGATTATTTCCAGTAAGCACAATGGTAAAAACACTGTAGGTATACCTGGATTTGCATTCACATGGCGTTGACGTCATTTGACGTATATGCAAGTATACCTGGATTTCCAGTCCGTTGGCATTGACGTCATTTGATGTATATGCAAGTAGACCAATACGCGGTAGGAATGAAGCGTAGTTGCCAGGTTTAACTTAGAAAGACTTACCGCATATTAGTCTACTTGCATATACGTCAAATGACGTCAATGCCAACGGACTGCAAATCCAGGTATAGAACCAATACGCGGTAAGTCTGTCTAAGTTAAACCTGGCAACGACGCTTCATTCCTACCGCGTATTGGTCTACTTGCATATACGTCAAATGACGTCAATGCCATGTGAATGTTAATCCAGGTATAGTTCTTTGTATAAAATAAATTAAAATTCAAAATTTCCAAAGAAATAAATAGGTACTTCTTTATCTCCTTAGATGTAAGGAAAGTAGTTGTTTTTTCATTAATTGTATTTTCTTGATGTTCATAAATAGGTTGCAATAAAGATAAAAAATTAATGTTGGCTTCCAAAATGCTTATTAGATAATTCAAGAAAATGTATCACCACCCCACTTTTCGTAGATAAAGGGTAAAGATAAAACGATAATTCGACTAATCACTAATCACAATTAACAGGAGGTAATATTAACAACAATATCGGGAAATTTTAATACACATTTCAATGAACACTCGGAACACAAACTACCACGTAAGTTAAAAAAGCCGGTAAAAAGAAGTTGACCAACGATTTCTGACCAGACAAAATCGAAAGTGGGACAAAAATCAGTGGAATTGGTATTTACACCACTCGAAAATGACACTGACTGGTCAGTCATAATGTTGCGCCGTGCACGTGATAAGGCTAATGGGTTTTTCGCACGAAGACCTAGGTATTGCGTTGTTTTAATAAGTTACGAAAAGTTTTAAGAAACAGTATTATATACTGGAAAGATATTATTCAGAAGAAATTAATTTATGGTTTTTAAAAATGTTACACACTGAGTTGAGTCATCAAAGTGTGGTCGTAGGAAATTCTTACTTTATTAAAATATTTGTTTTATGATTATAGGTATTATCTATTTAGTTATTTGTTGAAAATAACTTCTTGGAATATACTTATTTCTACTTATTTCCTTAATTTCAATTAATTTTTTATAAACCCCATACAAATTTGTTTGAAATAAAATCGATATATTAGCTGGAACTGACAGTGAACACTGTTTTAGATTTTTCAAAACGTATATTTTATAAATTAACTATATTGAAACTGAGTAGTTTTAGTTCAAGACGATTAAATTTTTATTTTTTATTATAAAATCGTAAACAGAATGTCAACTTCATCTATGAAATTGATTCAATACAATTTTAACTAAATTGTATAGACGATATATCGAAGTAATCCCGTTTCAAGCTGCTTGCAATCTCAGTCAAATTTGAAATCAGTTGAATTGAAACTAATTGTGAATTTTACGAATATCATTGTTGTAACATTTTATATACATGATACGAAAACACTATATTGTGGAAAGTCCCAGGAGCTTTCTAGGATTGAGATGTGTATCACCCATGCATATGTTTTGTATTTCGCATCACCGATCTATATTAAACTATAAGATATTGAAATACTACTGGATATTCGTGGGTCAGAAATTATAAGTTTATTTACTAGGTCAATAAATAATTACCTAAATGTTTCGTAATTGATTTTTAAAGTATCATGAACTGTTAAATTTAATGTGAGACTAGTACTTGTCATCTTTATATATAAAAATCTCGTGTCACGATGTTAGTTTGCGCTAATCTCCAAAACCACTGAAAGGATTTCAATGACTTTTAGTAGATATGTGTTATTTGTTCATACTATCGAGGGCCTCCATAGTTCATACTTAAAAGATTGGATAGTTGTTATCTCGATGAATGAGCGTTTTTTTTTTATTGCGAATGTAAGGTTTTATACTTGAAGGGTTAAATTCACGTCTAAGTTCTAGGAGTTTTCAAGAGATGTTGGTGAGAGTTATTCAATTTTCCTCAATCATGTTTTTAGGTTGTGTAAATATATACAATAGATGTCGCTGTGTTTAAATTCTATTTTTTTTTTGTTGCTCAAATTTTGACATGTGATACATAAATGCAACATAATCAAAGTGTGTATTTTGTTTTTTGTTAAAGAATCTTTTATTTGCATTGTGCTGGGTATTATTTTGTATTTTTGTATACAAAATAATTATAATACGTGTTACAAATTAGAGTTATAGTCCGGGCAAACTAACTTTGAGCACGGAAAAATTAATACCTGGACTAGCCCAACGGGAAATGGTTAAGGGGGTTACTAACATAAAAAAAAAAAAAATAAATGAACCCACGGCCCATGGGGACTAACTTAGGGGGGGAGGTTAAGTGAAAAAAATCTGCGGGCAATAGTTTTGGACGCGTTTTCTGAGAAAATTTGATGTCGAAGACAAAAATGTTCAACAGCTTAGTTGTAGGTAATAAAAAGATCTTTAATTTTTGTTAAGTGTACTTTTTGACATAACCTCAAAATTATCGAGAAATTTGCAAATTTTCCAAACAAAAGCCAAATTTTTGTTTTTCATTTTTAATTTTTGTAAAAATAAATGAATTAATATGAAACTTAGTAAAAAGATACCTTTATATATTATAAATAACTAAAAAAAAATTCAAAACAAAATAATAAAAAATGTTTGAGTTTGAACTTTTTCAAAAAAAAGAACCCATTTTTCAGACAAAAATTCTCCGGTGAAAAATCATCGTAAATGGATTTTTCAAAGCTCGTTTTGTTTGTTTTTACATTTACTTTTTGATAAAATAGAGAACCAATATAGCTTATATTTAAGAATTTGCTAAAAAATGCAATAAACGCAAAAACTCACTTTTGAAATTATTTTTTTTTCAGTAATTGTTGATAATTTTGTTTAAATTTTAATAAATTGTCATAAATAACTTCACTAATAAATTCTACGGCAAAAAATACTAAAGAAATCGTATTTAATTGTTAATAATTGCTCCAACATTTAGGGACATTAAAGGGTTGTTTTTGGGGAGTGAATAAAGTAATAATTGTTTTCATGCACTTTTCGGCTAAAATTGACGTCAAACGAAAATCAGTATTAAATAAAAGTTGTAGATTTTAAAAAATTATACAAGATTTGTACAGGTCATTTTTACCATAAACTCAAAATTTTCCAAGAAAATGCAAAAAATCAAATTTTCTTAAATTTTTCACTTTTTTCACTCGAGGAACAAATTGCATATTTAGCTCGTTTCTTTAGCCCATTCGCTCGCAAGCTCGCTCATGGGCCAAACAGACTCGCTGTAATATGCAATTTACTCCACTCGTAAAGTAATATACTTTTATTTATTAATGTACAAATTGGCGGAATTGCTGACACATTCAGAAAGGCAGCCATTGAGAAATGGAGGATAAAGAAGGCCCAGGAGTGGTGGGAAAAATCACCGGGCAAGCGACAAGCCAAAGTCTTCATAAAGGGATACTCGGCGAAATTTACTGCAGAGCTGCTATCACAAAGGCGAAACGATGCCAGAATGATTGTCAGTCTCTTGACAGGACATTGTAGGCTCAAGAAACACATGAGTCAGTTGAACTTAGCACATGAAGACATCTGTCGATACTGCCAAGAGGAGGAGGAGACCGCATTTCATGTCCTATGCCAATGCGAAGGCCTTGCAAGGACGCGGTATCTAGTACTGGGAGAGGAGAAACCGGCTGCTCCAAGTTATGCGGAGTGGCCACTGTCAAGGCTATTAAGTCTCATTAAGAGGGCAGGGCTGGACAAGGTTCTCTAATCCTATTCTTGAGATAATGAGTGGTCACAATAGATCTGCAAAGGTCGCAGTGATACAGGCTAACAGCCAACCCAATAAACATCTAATCTAAAAATGTACAAATTGTTGACATATATTTTATTTAATTGATTTAACTTTCTATAAACGTTTACCATATAAGTTGCGTAGACATCCGGTAGATGGCGCTGTGTTTTGATTCTTAGTTTGTTCAACCTATAGGTTTCGGGAACACCTATTAGATATTGTGGTAATTCGATTTATAAATAAGTACAAAAACGACAAACTAATGTAAAATGGAAAATAGTCGATAAAACAAATTAATTTATTGTTAATAGATTCACAAAATGTACGCACATATAAAAAATTAGGTATTTAATCGATAAACGACTGATTGTTGCCAAAAAATACAAAGTACTCCTTATCCCTTGGGGAAATTATTTGACGTATCGTCCTTAGGCTCGTTGGTATTTGTCCTAATGTGGACTGCCAGCTGTCCCTCCATCTCTTTGGGGGTCTCCCCTGCGGTCGTTTTCCTGCTGGTAATCAGCAACAAATTTGAAGCACTGGAACAAATAACGTAATGTTTATACAATTATTTTATAATAATACTATTAATGTCCTATAAATATCATAAATTTACAATACTATGTACTTATATAATTATAGTTATAATTATTGTACTTTTATTAGGAGTTTATAAAATTTATAAAACTGGTCTTCCAACTAACGCTATTTTCGGTTACCTTTTTGCATCCATTCTTCTTACGTGGTTGTGCCACTGTCTTCTTCTTTGTCTTCCCTATCTTACTACATCCTGTATTCGCAATGCCTTCTTACTTCTGTATTCTTGACTCGATCTCGTCTTGTTTTCCCTACTATTGTTCTTAGTATGTTCATTTCAGCAACTCTCAACATACTTTTGGTCTTATCGTGTCCTCGCGAGTTTCTATTCCATATGTTATGATTGGCCAAGTAAATACTTAATTCAATTAAATACACTGATGCCATTTCATTACTTTAGTTAAAATGATGTAATATTAAAACATCTGGCAATAATAACACTAATCGATGAGAAGAAAATTTTCTGTTTCTATTTTAACAATATATTTTTATTTCAGGCAATATACGATATGCTGGGTGCTTGTTCTTCCAACAGACCTGCTGATTCAGCAGAAGAAAGAGCCAAGAACATTTTCGCAAAAATGGATGAGAACAACGACGGGCAACTAACACAGGATGAATTCCTCAAGGGTTGCTTACAAGACGAAGAATTATCAAAAATGCTTGCACCCTAATGCGTTTAATAGAAAATAAAAAAAACGCAAAAGAAATAATTCCTACCGTCGAAATTAGGTCCACACACAACTATTTTGTGTCCTTGACAGCTATAAACAAAAAATACATTTAGAAAAAGATTTCTTTTGTACCACGGTGCATTTTTCATGTGATTTTGAAGTTTTAACAGTAGCAAAATTTTTGGAATTCATGATGAAAACTAAGAGATAGTGATTTTTATGTTTTTTTTATTATTATTATTATTAAGCCTCTCTATCTTTCTCAACTTATTTACTATCTTAGTCCAGCTTACATAAACCCATATTTTTATTACGGATTGGTAAGCCTATCAAAAAAGTATAAAGACAAATTTAGGTACAGTTAGTCCATATAATTCTTAGTTATTAGCTATATTAATATTTACCAAATACAAAAAAAAAGAAAATCGTATTGTATTGAAGCTTTAGGAGACTGGTGTTCTTTATAAGGTTTTATTTTTCAGAAAAATGACATCTTGCTTTATTTAATTATTTATTTCTTTATTATTTTATATTTACAAAATATTAAAATTATATTTATTAACTATTTTATTATTATTTTTTAAACATCCAGAAGTTCCAAATTAGCTGTACCTAAACAATAATCTTTTTGATCAAATTGTAAATGACTGCCATAAAATGAAATGTATAATAAATAAAATTTACTCCTTTGAATCAATAAATAAATAAAAAGGGTTATTGAATAACTAATTGTGATAAATGACATTTAAAGTCCCGTTTATCGGGTCCTTAAACGATTTATTAGTTACAGTAAAATTTGCACAAATTATAAATGATAATTAGCTAATTAATTGTTTTTACTAACCGTTTATATTTTATTAATAAGGCACAGATTTAACTGCCAAATCTCAAACAGGCGCTCTTTTTAGCATTAGAAATATTCAAAAAATTATTTAAACAAATCCACCAAGATTCAAAAAATAAATATAATTAAAAATCCTTAAAGAATTAACAGAAATATATAGAGCTCCAGATATTGTTCAAGAAATAAAAGTAATCAGAATGAGATAGGAAGGACATGTAAGAAGATAGGATGACAATAGACTTATCAAATTAATCTGGGAAGAAACACCAACACGTAGGAGACCTATGGGAAGACCACGACTTAGATGGAAAAATAACACAAACGAAGATTTAAGAGAAATGGAGATTAAGAATCCTATTAATGCAGGATGGAAAGGAGTGGAGGTGTATTGTTTGGTCAGCCAGGACCCACCAAAGGTTGTAGAGCTACGGAGTAAAGAAGGAATTTTCACTGCTGTACTTTTAAATAAGAAATATTTGTTATTTCTACTCTAGTCGAAATTTTCACTTCCATTCCGACATACTTCCACCAAAAGTCGAGTTACCTGCCGTATTTTCATTCAGAGACGCCGCATATTCACTTTTGTATCTTGTAATGTAATATACTATTTCTCCTTACCCTTACCTTTCGACATACTTCCATGGAAAAAACAGTAAATGCTGAGATTGTTTATTCGTTAATCGCCATAGATTTGTTTGCCACACATTTACGTCGCGTATTGACTACAGATTTTTGACATGATAGCTGGAAAAATAATATACACAACGATATTAAAACTACTTCAGTAGATGGTTTCCGAGGTTAGGCGAAGAAAATCAATTGTTTACTTATGTTATTAATAAAATATGTGTCTTTTTAAATGAGGAGTCTATTAAAAATGTCTAAAAAATCTTTGAAAGAAAAACGCTTATAAACAATCCAACTGCACGACTTGCCTCAATCAAGAACACGTTAAAGATAATCGTCATCACATCAACACAAACAGGTCAGGTTTATTAAACTTAACGCAGTTAAGAACCATTCCAAGAAAACCTTTATAAAAATAATCTGGTATTTCATTTAAAATATGATTTATCAAAAAAAAAAAAAAAAAATTACGGAGCAAAGCTCGGTCATCGCGGTACTTCTTATTAATAAATAAATCACAAAACTTTCTTTCGGGTCTAGTCCAATTTATAGAATTTAAAAGTTTGAGATTTGACAATTTTCTATAGTTTGAAATATTATTGGCAAGTATTTATAAATATACCTATTTTTGTACATACACTTTTAATATTTTTAATAAATCGTTAGTTTGTAAATTATACAGAGTACTCAAGAATTTATCATAATTAATATTTATAATAACAATGAACATATTGTTTTTTACACAGAACTATAATAGTTTGTTATTTCAAAATAAATTTTGAGACTTTAATGATTGCAGATACAGATAAGAAAGCAATATACAAAGTAAATATACTATTAAAATATTTTTTATGTGAAATTTTTGAACACTCGGTATGAATAAAAATTTTTATTCATTTAAGAAGTAATATAGTAATGGAAACACAATGTATTGTCGAGATTTAAGTTCATAATAGTTTTTTTTTTTGCTATGGCATGGCAATCAAATCCCCAGTGTGAGACCAATAAAAAAAAAAGATAAATAAAAAAAGTCAATTAATGTAACCATTAATGTGATCCCTTCCTCCTTAGCATTTAGTAGTAATAGTGAAAACATTGTCAGAAAAATGATGACAAAATAGTTATCATTATATTCAAGTAAAATCAATTGATGTTAAATGTGGATTAGTTGCTTAGTATTAAATCTATGAATAGTAGTCATACAGTCACTGAGCACTTAATTAATAAAATGCGATTTTGTCATTATTTTTTTTCAAGTGAGTCATTCCATTGCTACTGTCTGCCATAATTTTGTGTCAACCCTTATCCGTGATAGAAGTATAATATTTTAAAGAATATCTACAATTTCATGATACGAAATTAATCAAAAAATACTCTTTTAACGATAAGAATTTAAAAAAAAGTATTTTATGAAAATGTAGACATTCTTTATAATTTTTCCATTTCCACAATTTAACCTCACCTTTTTAATAAAAACCCACTATGCTTAATATATTCTCCTCTTTTTATTTCACATTCACTATCATGAAAATTGTAAATAAGACAGTTCAACAAATATTAGCCGATATTATACAGATTTAAAATATTAAATAATGAGGAGTTTGTATGTGTAGTTAAATTTTGTTAATAGTGCCTAAATTTAATTTAATAATAATGTTTTATGAGGTGCGCTTTTTTATTTAAATAGTTTAATGTTTATAGATGTATTGTTTTATTAAAATATATGTTTAACTGCCTTTACTTGCACTATCAATCGTTTGGCAAGTGCACTTTTTACATTAAAAAATAATTAAAGGACCAGTTTGGCAGAGGGTATGCGCATTTAACTAATAAAAAGAGTTTTAGATGTTTTTAATATGGATGTATTCTGTACTTTACATTTTAAGCATATCATATAAATATAAATCTGTAGTTATACCCTTCGTGACTATTGTCATTCTGTCTAAAAATTTTTAAAGCAACAGAACTTTCTCCCTTGTACTGTCTTGTATTAGATTTTGGGAACAATTTGGACTTTTCTTTGTATTTCAGGCTTATTTCAATATACTACTTTTAATCTGTCGATGAGTCTCTGTAAGTATGTAATAATAAGCTTCAAAGAAAGGTCATCATCTTTGAGCATATACTGCTATAGACAGCCTTCCGTGCCGCCGATGCGAGACTGGTGTTTAAGAGAGGAAGAACAATATTAGTAAATGCTATCTCTCTCGAGCCGTTAGCTTTACTGGCTTCATTCCAAGGGGGTCAGTCGCAAGAGACAGCATATTCTTAAGTGGGTTTACATTGAGGCAACTTATGGCAACAAATCCGCATGCTGCAAGTTGCCCTATTTTTTAAAGAAGTTGCACTCTCTTCTGCGACTTGCGGTGATTCCCTCTCCTCGTTGCTATATGTCGCGGATTATCCGACACGTATGGGATCAGAAATAGAAGATTACCGTGGAAACAACATTTTGTGAGATAAAAAGACAATCGTAGAAAATTTAAGGTAAGGGAGCCACTATCTAAAAAGTTTGAATTCACGGTAATAGATTTGAAGGAAAGAATAAAAAATTTTCGAATGACGTTCCGTGGGTAAATTTTCTACAAGTACCGCGACAAAGAAAAGTATAGGTACATCAGCGGTAGGAGTCACCATTAGCCAAAAATATCAAAGTGAAATACAATTCAACTACGACCGCTACACTCAATCGAGAATTTGTGTCAAATTTCGAAACTAGAGGAGCTACCAGAATTAAAAGGTTATCAAATTCCTGCCTCTCCATATGTGTAAAATTTTTGAATAGGTTCACGTAATCAGCCATAAGTTTTTCAGAAAAGTAATCTCGAGATTCATCACTGTTCACAAGTAACTCTCTACACCATATCTTGCGTTATCATCTTCTTCTGGTAAAAATTAAGTAAGCTGCGGCAGCTACCGTTTGCATAGACATCTCGGGATTAATTGAATTGAAAAGTTGACACAACCAGTAGTAGTATGTGTAAAAGGAATAGTCGTATGCTGTTGTGATGGCTCCAAATCGCATGCTGCAAATAAATCGTGGGGTTTTTCCATAATCGCGTGTTGTGGTCAACTAGATTGTCAATGGTTGCCTTAATGTAAAGCCTCCTTTATAATCTTCTTTCTTTTTCACAGACTACTGTGGCATCGACAGCACAGAAGGCTGTTTCTTGTAGCATATGCGTTCAGGTCATCATACGTACATATCTTATGTAAATTGTGGGAGCATAACATTTAAACGAACTAATTTTTTTACTGAATTTACTTAAAATGTATAAATTTGCGCCCTTAATTTTTAAAATCAGTAATATGTAGTTCTAGCATATCGCTAAAAATCAATAATATGTTATTCTAACATATAAAAGTTTATTTATTTTGAACATTTTAAAGAGTTTTACTTTTGTAATTAAAAACTATTTTTTAGCACAAAAAAGCAAGATTTAATCTTTTCTTAAATCAATATGTTTATACATTTCTGATTCAATTTACATGTTTTAACTTTTTTGTGATCAGGGAACTATATTTTTTCATCGATTTTTTTTTAAATTCCACATCCCATTTCGTTACTATATGTAGGTTTCATTGTTCCTTGTTATATCGATAAAACTATCTACTTAGCTTCATGTTGTACTGCCTATCCCATTGATCTTTATTCTATTTTTACATTTACAGCGAGTATCATTCTGTACACGACGTAATCCATACTTCTTTCCATTATCCCATTAAAATTTATGAAACTGTCATTTAACAAATTTATATTGTTCAACGAGTGATGAAAGTAACTATTTGGGCAACTAGCGACAAAACTTTCACTTTAGTTGAGCTAATGTAAAAGTTATTAGATTGTTTATCATTTTATGAAACTGAGTTGTTTGGTAGTACCGATGGCTGGTTATTATTTGTGGTCAGGAAAATACAATATGAAACAACTTCCAAATCATACATATATTTTAACACTAAATTTTTTTGCTAACCTAGTCAAAAATTCAAACTTCTTTCTCATGCTCCGCTGCATGTTGGGAGAGACGAAACACAGTAAATGGGATTAACACACAAAGTCAAAAAACCCTAAATTTCTCCTAAAGAGAAAATATTTTTTTATATTTATTCTTTTACCAGCCTATTTATACATTTTTTTTGGACAAAAATATACAAGCCAAATTTGTTGCCAAAAATAAATTAATCAAAATTCCTAATTTAACAAAAATCAACAAAATGTCCGGCGATTGTGCTGGCCAGTTCATTGGCTGGACATTGGCTTCAGCTAACACATTTTGGATCCTTCTAGTGCGATGTGGACTGTGCATAAAAATGAAATTTGGTCGAAATTCTTCTCTACGAGGCAGAACAATTGGCCTTATAACATTTTCCAGGTAGATGTGTCCTGTCAGCGTCTTTGGTATGTCAATAAGTGCAGTGCAATAACCATCCATAACCACCCTAAACATACCTATTCTCCCTTGATAAGGGACCACTTCTTGCGGAAAGGCTAAATATACTGCACGTCCTGGCTCCCTCCATACCCTTACACGACGGCTATCACTTGTCAATTCAAATCGGGACTCATGGATATTGAGGTAAAAGCCAGTTCCTGTGAATAAAGCCCCATACTAAGCGGCCAGTTCTATGTGCTCTAGTAAGTCTAAGATCTTATTGATTGCAAATTGGCACCAGCCAGCCTTCGTCGAATTGTAGGCCTAGAAATAAATCTTCCGTACGTTCTTCTTACCGCTGTGAGTGTGATATGCCGATTGTGTCGAACAAAATTGGCTAAATATCGATCCACTCTTTCTTCTGTAACACGATGATGCCCCATACCAGGTCTACTATTCACATCTCCAGTTTCTTGAAACAGTTTCACTATTCTGATAACAGACGTCCTAGGAATGCCAAGACTTGCTGAAATTCTTGACCAATTTTGTTGATGTAGCGATTATTCTGGCTATATCAAAACCTAAAATTTTACGGCCAGGCATTTTTTAACAATTGGAAACAACAAATGCTGTACTTAAAGAAAATGGTAAAGCTTCGTGGCGTTTTATATTCATGATAAAAAACAACAACTTATACGAGTTTATTTCTACATAAACAAATATTTAGTAAAGGTTTTAGATTTGGTCTTATACAGGGGGTCCAAGTTTTTTGACACTGTGTGTAGTAGGTACCTATATAGATTTTCGTTCCTTGTTATGTACTTTCTTTTTGAAATTTAACATTCAGTTGATATTTGTTTATAGAAGATCGCCTTGTCGAAAGTAGCGACAAAGCATGTTGTCAAACACCGCGTTAAATACAATTAAGCTACCAAAGTTATTTAAATGAAACATTTTAAATTTTGTCCTAACATTTAAAATGTTTAAATATAAAGTGTAGGAAAAAACAATATATAGCAATTTCACTTGAACTAGATAATTATCATAAATATCACTCTGATAATATCAGTTAATTGGACAAAACTTTACTGTATAGATCTTTTTACATCGCACACTCCATAAGTGACATAGGAAGTACCAATTTTAATTTATATAACATTTTCATCAGTGTTATCATTATTTTGCTTTGACGTAAAGTCGTAATGAGTTTCTATTCTGTAGATTTTCATCAAATTAATCCTGCGTGCGAAGGAAGAAAGGACTTGATATTAATTCAAAATAGGGTTTCTCGTGTGCGAGAAAATTGTCTATATTTGTTTAACAAAATTCATGATGTCTTTTGTAAGTGAAAAATCGATTGAAATGCGAGTTCGTCATTGAAACGACCTTGATAGGGTGTTTGTACGCTAAGCACTCGCGTTTTACACGTAAGAAGAACCCTTTGTGATCGATGTTCACAGTTTTCATGCAAAATGTACCTTGGATATATCCATGTTCTTGCTTAAAAATTGTATCGGGTGGGTGGCTTAAAAAGTATTATTAAAAACTAAAAATTGCTTGAACTAAATAACAATACAATAAGAACTATTGACATTCAGCAACAACACAGTTGATTAATGATGATTTGAATTCTTGAACTTAATACTATTTTGTATTAGGTTTCTATGCAATTTTTTTTATTTTTCTCAAAGGAACAAAAATTGATTCACTTATACCATTGTAATATAAAAATACTTTGAAATAACAGTAATTAGTTGGTTATTATACGAATTATTATCTACTTTAAGTTTATTTGCTGTTTTAATAATTAATAGAGCAATTGTCTCCTCACAAATAAAACAATTTGTAAATTTGATCTTTTTGGATAAAAGTATCTATCCAATAAATTAAAATAGTTGCAATAATTTTACACAAAGATTGTAGATAGGAATTAATTCTTTTGTCACCAAATAATAGTAGTTTACGTAACAAGTCCCGAAAGTGGTCTTTTACTGGACGAGTGGGCAAATTGCAGGGCGAGCCACAGGCGAGCCCTGCAAGTCTGCGAGTCCAGTAAAAGCACTTTTGGGACGTATTACGTACAATATTTTTTTTTAAACGGGCATTGTTGTACCATAAACTTCATATTATTCAGCTTACATTTTTATAAAAAGAACTTTTTATTAACTAAGTTTAACATTTTTTTAACAAACGTTGCTTGGGTGGCCGCCTTAACAATTTCATCTGGTATAATTTTATCTTTCATTAATTCACAATCAAATGCATCATATTAAATATCTATTTTATAATAAATTTCACGTTTTCATCTAAACGTCAAAATATGACAAGTTATTTTATAGTTAAAAATATATTCAAAACTCGGTTACCATAGAAACCAATTGACCGCTATCTTAGACTAACTATTTTATTGTTTTTTCATTAAAGATAGGCCGGAAAGTAAATAAAAATGAGTCCGGTAAAAGCTTTTACCGGACTCATTTTTATTTTTTGGCCTTGTCCGACAAAATGAGATTTTCTGACCTAAAAATAAATCGGAAAGTATTAATTTCTGGCCGGTTTAAAAAAAATTGTTTTCAGAGCTGTAAACTTCAAATTATACTAAAGATATTCTAAGTGAGTAATAAGAAAAGATTCTGAAGAAATGTAGATATCTGATTGTACAGCTACAATTACATTTTTTCAAATCCTAACAACAGGTTAAAATATGAATATGGCTATAGTACCTTTCATATATCCATTTAAACCTGGTTCTGCAGATATCATGGATTACCTTATCTTTCGGCATCGACTGGATAGAAAAGAAAATAGTGGACACTACTTGGGACAAAACTCTGTTATCCGTCCTGTTCGGACGCAGACTATAAATGTATTCTAAACTATATGGAGTGTTTATATTTCCTTTTAAATTATAATAAAAAATATTTACATAAGTTATCTTTAATTTTAAATTTTATACATGGGACATTTTACGTCAAGCGGATCACGATCACTGCCAGAATTTGTATTGACCGATTGAGACGTATGAAGTCTCAAAATTTTTTTGTTGAAACAGACTTTCTAAATCTGTGTGGCACTTTACAAAAATTCAAGGTCGCGGATCTAATATGACGGTTAAAAAAAACGACAAAAAAAATCGGTCAAAACAAATTCTCGGCGTAATGGTGATCAGCTTGACGTGAAATGTCCTACATGTATTACAAATAGGTATGGATCAGAAAAAAAAAATACGTTATGGATATTGCGAAAGGACGAATTGGAAACAAACCAATCCCTTAATAAAGGGCCGAGATTCGTCACCTTATAGACATATGCAGAAAAGGGTAACTATTAAAGTTACTCTAACCTATTGATACTTATATGTGTTAAAACATAGTATTTTGTGTGAAATAATCAATCCAAGAAATAATTTTTTATATACACCAAAGCAAACTTATGCTTATTTTTTTTTTTAATTCTTGATTAAGCCACCCGTTACACGTACATGCAACTCTTCAACTAACACTTCCACCTTGAACGCATTGTCCAGTAGCCAATTTGGTGTCGACGAAGCAGGTTTTTCTTTTATTACCGCCACGTTTTTCCGCTGTTTTTCTACTATTTTCTCGCGTGATATTCTCGAAATTTCATTTAGGAATTAATAGTAAGCAATATATTATCGGACGTGACGTCATATTAGAATATTAGTGTTGCGATTACATTTGAATGGTAGTAACGCTTAACCAAAAGGAGTTTTTTAATTTTGATTATTAAATCCTTATAAGGAATGTAAAACTTTATTTAGTGAGTAATTTGCTTTTATAAAATATTATATCAAATAATATACATAGCTTATAAATTGTAAGCACATAAAAATGACAGAATTTAAATTTAATTTTTTTATTGTAACGGAATCTGTAATATTTATCTTTACAGTTAACAGATTCTACTTTTAAGTGTAATAATTTAAGACTTCCGCGCTTTGAGTGCTTCCAATTGGTTAGATTTCATACGTGTTTACTTCATATTAACGTAACAAGTTTTAAAACTTAAAAAATGTAAAGTTCAATCTTCAATATTTTTTCTATTATTTATTTTTTTTAAAACGGCCAGAAATTAGTACTTTCCAGTTTATTTTTAGGTCAGAAAATCTCATTTTGTCGGACAAGGCCAAAAAATAAAAATGAGTCCGGTAAAAGCTTTTCTGGACTATGACAATCATTTTCTGACCCGGTCCGACAAAATGAGATTTTCTGACCCATAAATAAACTGGAAATTATTAAATTCTGGCCGGTTTAAAAAAAAATATTGTATGTTATACGTCCCAAAAGTGCTTTTACTGGTCTCGCAGGCTTGCAATTCCCCACTTGTCCAGTAAAAGACCACTTTCGGGAACTTGTTACGTAAACTACTATTTAAGTATTCATTTTTTGTATCAATACTGCGCACAATTCCGATTTCAAATTGGAATCATTATTAACTACATTATATTCGACTGAAACCGATAGTTAAGAAACACAATAAGTATAGCTTAGTTACACATCAATTATGTAAAGAAATACATCCCTTTTTAAAATTTAAGAAATTAGTAGTTAAGGGCACAAAATTACGTATCTACATATAATACATGTAAGTAAATTGAAAGTACAATAAAATTTGGTAAAGTACATATGCTCCAAAAATGTATTAAATTAGAAAGTTATCAAACATTTAATTATCTGTTGTTCCCAAAAACCACGTCTTCTTTACTATCTAGACTTAAAATTATTAAAACCATTTTTCATGTTGTACTATAAAATATTCGTAAGGGATGATCTTTTAATTTGTATGTACAAAATAAAATACTACAATTAAATATCGTTGGTTATGAGTAACAAATTGTATCAATATCGATGTCGTATATACTTATAATCAATTTTATTTAGGGGATGGTAGCTTTAATTGTAATAATACTTATACAGCCTGTCTAAATACATATTTAAATAGTTCTTGACATACACAACAGTTTTTGTATAACAAAGAGTCCCATCTGCAATTAAATTCTTTTCAAAGTAGATGGTACTACTTGTGATACACTTTTGAAAAACTTTTGAAGGCCAATTATGGGATTTTTAAAAATCTTATTTCATTTAAAATACCATCCAGTATTTTAAACTGCAGAAACTTTTGATTTTGAATTCATTTTTTTCGTTTTCAACTTGTTAAAATATTTTCTCGTACTGTAACACTATTCCAAATTTTGAGACGTTATGTATAACACTATTTCGATGGTGATGTTTACTTAACTCATCATATTTTTCTACATGCACATATTGTACGATATTCTTAATGTAATATTTATTCTAGCTGTTAACAAATAGAAACCAAGTCTAATAATTTGAGAAATAAAAGTTAAAAAAATATGCCTATTGAAGGAGTGTACTACGTTACTGTTAGTTTTTATTAAAAAACTGTTATAATTTTTCGTTTAGGATTTCTAAATATTGTTTCAAGTATGCATAATATTTTAACTGCTCTCAAATTATAAAGATATATATTTATAAATATATAAAGGACACAGGACGTGGACATGAAATCGCCCTTGGTTCTAAAAAGAAATCAAATATACAAAAATGCTAGCCAAAACCTTTGAAAATGTAGGAAACATTGGCGTTATATTTTGTAACTATAAGTAAATAAATTTGTCTTTGAAATTAGGCTTAAATGGCGAACAAATTTTTTTTTAAAACTGTGGTAATTTAGAAATTAGTAAACAAGAATGAAATTAAATAACCGATGAAAAGAGATCCAGCGATCTTTCTGTTAATTAAATGATTTAAAAGTTGAACCACGGTTTAAAGATATCTCCAATTAACTACAGGTACATGTGTAGCCTAGTGTTTCAAGACGTTGTAGGTTGTAGCATAAACAAAAAACTAAGTAGTTCATTCTTGTTTGTTTAATTTTTATGTTCCAATTTACTGAGACATATGTTTGAAATAAGGAAATTATTATATTTAAGTAGTTTTGGCAAACTACAATGTTAATTTTTTGCTGTTGTATATTAAATTCTCTACGACAGAATTTCGCCGAATTCACATGTTAATGCTCATTTTTATACTTTTGTTTTCTCGTGCCTAGTTTATGTACAGTTCTACAAAGACAAATTTTGTATGCTATATTTATTTATTTTTTAGTCAGTGTGCTATATTCTATTGCGAAATATTCGTATTTGTATAAAAAAATCGGATATGTTAAAAAAACAAGATAAGATGTAAATTCATGATCTGTATTTATGATTTTTTTTAACAGATTTTAATATGTTTGTTAGATTATGAGTTTCAAATGAGAAAAAATTCTAATCACTGATTTTAAACCATTTTTGTTCATTGTAACCCTAATAATCCCTTAATAAGCTAATAAATTCCCTTTTAAGGGATTACTACCCTTAACTAGCTTAACCGAGTTCGTGGCTTCTTTTCCGAGTTTTATCAATTTTTCCCAAACAAAAATTATAGGGCACCAGAGTATAAAACAAAGCAAATAACACTCAAACACCAATTTTAAATGATTTATTTAATTAATCATTCAACAATAAAATTAACTGTTATTCGAATATTAATTAAATCTCTTATCTTTTGTTTTCTTCAAAGGATTTCCATAAAGGAATTTCTCCTTGGGATGGACGAAATATTCTTCGGAATATTATCAAATAAAGTATCTTCCAGGGATGGTATTGATTAGGCTTCGGTAAATTTCAACAATCATTGAAGTCAGATAACTTCCCACAAAATGGCTTTCGGCTCGACACGTCTTCAATTTAAAATTTCTAATTCCTACTTAGGACTCCTCCTGATGTGGCATAAACCCTAATAATGAAAACAACAATCAAAACTCCATCTCTTAATGAATTACAATCAAGTAGAATCACTATCTGGTTTCTCCATATTATCGAGAAATAATTAATTTAAATACACGTGTATTATTCAATCTATATTCAAATAAAAAACTGATGTTTGATGATAGCGAGTCTACTTGAAATTAGGTGTTAGTAATATTTAAAAAACAAAATTCACCACAATTTGGACACTTTAATACAAATAAAATTAATAACTAAAACGATATAATTACTTACTTTTATACTGAGGAGTTGATCGTACGGAAACAGATATTAAAATGAACGTGAAATAATCTGTCGAAGCGAAGAGAAAACTTTGGTAATCGGAGAGGCTTGACTCTCACTTAAATCGTGGCGAAAAACATTAAAATAAATCTCTTCAAATAGTCAGATGGCTTTCTGAACTAAAACGATCCACTAGGTCGTTACATCATCAGGACATTTCTGTTATAATTATTTCACTACCCTTAACGTTTTGATTCATTTCGAAAATACCATTAAAAGTTTCTTATAGTGTTTTCACATTTGCATGGAGTAATAAATCTTTCGGTACAGCAGTTTCAGGCTTGGGCGCTTATATTAACAGGATACATAAAATGGGCATTTATAAATATAACACTGATATCTTTTTCTCATTTTCCGTTTTTTAAAATTTATAGGATTCCACGTTATTACTAGTTTTTTGTTGTGCTTTATGATTTTTGGATTAAATGTATTTGATATTAGATTGCGCCACCTTACGGTGGCGTTATAATTCTTAATTAAGTAAGAATTGCTCGTTTAAATATATGACATATCAACTACACCCCCTCACAGTGGCGTCATAGTACTTTATTTAGTTATACTGTTATACCATGTTTTATAGTAAAAGCGGTCGAATGGGATAAAAAGTATTATATGTCCATCTCCTTGCTACCTCCATACGAATTTTCAGCCTAATCGGTTCAGCAATTCTGAAGTTATTAAATAGTGTAACGAACACGACTTTCTTTTATATATAGATTTATAAATAGGAACATCAACAATTAATAGTAGGTACCGTAAAAATCAGTGATTGGAATTTTGTCCAGTCATAATTACAAAAATTCGTATTTTAAGTAGTAATAAGCAACCACTGTCCGTTACGGAAAAGAAATGTATTTTTTTGAAACAAATAAGCACACATCATAGGCGTATTAAACAACAATTTTTTTACCAATTCTCAAAAAGATTTTGGTTTATATATTTATCTATTTTTTTTTTTGTTTTATATAAACTAACATGAATGTATTGTGATATAAAAGCAATTATTAAAGAATCATTGTGTCAGAGTGTGACAAGTAACTTTTTGATGATTGGTTAAAAAAGAATACTTTTTCATATTATCATTTCAATGATGACATTTGTGACCAAAATTGTTTCGAGCGCTGTTCTCAATAATATTTTTGCATTTACGTTTTGTGATATTATGAATTAATAATTTTCAAAGGCTTTTGATTAGTTGTATAAATTTTTTTAACATGTACTAGTGGTTTTAAGAGGCTGGAAGCAGTTTTTAGGGTTATAAATTATTATATTTAACACTAATTGATGGCAGATATATTTGGATTTTTATCACTAAATATTATGACAATTAAATGATATACATATTTATACATGTATTTTATTTCACAAATGTAAAATTTTTAATTTAAACATAAATTTTCTTTAAATTACCAATCTTCTGATCATTGATTTCTTTTTCTTCTTCTTCTTCTCCCTCTTCTTTTTTTTTATATAATCAGTGCTGCCTGTTTTCCTTCAACGGTTTCTTTTATTCTATTGGGCGTCCTATACTTCTTTTGCCTGAGGCGACTTGTTCCTGGCTATTCTTACTATCCTTAAATCAGAGATCCTTCTTTTCTATTCTTTACCCAGATATTTATATTGTCTACCCCACATATGCGTCTGATTTCCTCACTTCTTACCCTGTTCTGTAGTCCTTTTCCAGCAATCGTTTTTAAGATCTTCATTTCGTTGGCCCATGTAAGTCATAATTGACTTAATAACTGACTTATATATGCAGGCCTTTGTTTTCACTCTTATGTCCAAATTGTGTAGTTAAGGCATCAGTCGTTCTACTGGCTTTAATTATTTGGTCTTTTACCTATTTTTCGATAATGTTGTCGGCTGCTAGATTAATTACCAGGTACTTGAAAGTCATTACCTGTTAAATAATATGATTGTCTAACTGTAGTTTGCATCTTATTGGTTCTTTGGCGATTACTAAATTTTTTGTTTTTTGGGCTGATATTTTAATTTCTAATTTTATATCATTTATTAAAATTTATAATCGTCTAATAAAATTTCTCATTTCTGGTTAACAGAATTTTAGCAATGCTCATTTTGTCTTTATTACCTAATTGTTTTCTAATGCCACAAAAATAGCTTCAATTTAATATCTTAAGGTTTGTGTTGTTGGTATATATTAACCTCTTCGTAATAATAATTACTTCATTCGTAAATTATATAATAACTTTTTCCATTTTATTTTATGTATACACTGATTGATTTCTGATTATTATGCAAATTTACATTTTTGGAATCTTTTCATACCATTGTCGTAAATGCTTTAGTTACTTTTGACATTTTCTACCATCTTCAAGTTTAATTTATTACTCTGTATATTACTTTATCATTTGTTACTTTTTACAATAAATTAAGTTTTTTTAGGGAACAGAGAGAAAATTGAATTGGGGGACAAGAACTGATTAATTAGCAAAGTTATGGGGAAGCAGAATAGTAAGCTTAAACCAGAAGTACTTGAAGATCTTAAACAAAATACAGAATTTTCTGGTGAGTATTTAATCTTGTAAATTACCTAAATATTAATTTACGAATATTTAGTTCACTCTTTTTTGGGCATAATTGTATAGACGGGTTTGTTAGTTGAAATGTGTAGTATGATATATAACAAAATCCTTCTCATCTAGGGATTCATTGATTTTTTAGTGGAAAGGTTTATAAATAAACAAATAAAGCGCCAAAATCATTATTTTGCTCGCAACTTAAAAACTTTTGTATTTAGAGATTTGGACACCAAAAAGAAATTTTTGAGAGAAAAAAAACATAAAATGAGATTTGCTAATGTAAAATTGATTAATAAACAAAGAAGTTCCTGCAAAAGTAAGAGCAAAATAGCTGTTTTTAAATAATATTAATAACTTTTTTATTATTTGCTAAAATCTGTATAAGTTATTGTATAACAGTTTTGTGCAATGGATGAGCCAGATCGTTCGAATGGTTTTTTGCATAATTTAATTTGTTTATCCTGATTTTTGGAAAATACACAAAATTCTAAAGTCCGTCCAGAAAATTTGACCAAATGGATCGTAACAACCTGGGACTCATTGTCATCGTTAAGACTTAAACTAACAACCTATAAAAAAAATTTAAAAACAAATAGAACTTTTTAAGCTTATAAAAATTTAGGATATCTAAGTAGAATTCAGTTCTAAATGGAAGATTTATAAAATTGGTTACTAAAAACACACATTTGTTTTTAAAAAAAGTTGCTAAGACCATCAAAAGCCAAGATAACCATTTTTTTTTTCAAAAGATCACTATTACGTCAATTAACAATATTAATGGCTAAAGGTTTATATTTACGATCCTGATTAGCTACTTTAAAAAGATAAATCATTTTTTCCGGGTGTTTTACTTTAAAACCGCGTGCTCGACTTTCTGGAGAATTCGGTTAGATCGTAAGATCAATCCCTTACCCCTTTCCTTCGACTCTAGTCGGAAAGCAGGACGTAGGTAAACTGGGCGCAAACCGTTTTTCAAGCGCTTCGTAGCAGGTAAACTGGGCGCAAAAATAAAAAAGGTAAAATCGAGCAGAGGATTAAGTCCCCGCGCTCAGGTATACGGAAGTTTTTTTCCCCACCCACCCCACTCTCGCTCACTCAATATATTGATGCGCGCGGCACGCCCCTTTAAGAATTCTTGCTAGACGTCGCGTGTAGTGATGCAACTTCCCAGACAATAGACAAAAAAAAAATATCAATTTTCCCAGACACTGGATGAAAAAAAATATTTACAGACATGAAAAAAAAAATATCAATTTTCCCAGACACTGGATGAAAAAAAATATTTACAGACATGAAAAAAAATTTTTTATTTTCATTTTTTACATATTAACACAATATTCTCCCAATTATTAATTGGCAGGATTAAAAAATATGTTGTGTTTTTTTTTCTTCATAATTTTTTTTTTTAAATTACTTTAAATTTCAATTTCCATAGATTTGCTCTTTTTCATTTTTGCTTTTGATAGCGAACTACAATAAATTACATAATCTTTTCGGCTCATCTTTTCCTGTTTGTACTTTTGCACACGAATTTTCAATGCTTCTTGACGACGAATGCTAATTTGACTCCGTGGTCGTGCTTTTTCATTGACACTGTTGATTTTGATGTAGGTTTGTGTCTGAAATCGCTTGAGGGTCTCAATGAAAATCCAAAGTGATGGGTGTGAATCATAAAATGATCCACGAAATTTCGCGTGAAAAGATTCACACGCATTTGTTGTATGTTCCTGGCACACACCTACAAAATTAAACAAAAAATCGAATGATTAAAAATAAAATAACTAAATTAAAAATAATATAAAGAAATTGGCATACCTTCTTCTGCCCACATAGCAGGCTTGAAACGACCCTCTAGATAATAGTCAACTAAATAGTCGGCAAACTTTGCCAATCTTGGATCATCTGGTATGACATCCATGAAGTCTTGAACGAAACAATCCTCCACTTCATTTGGATCAAGATATGGCAAACCAAAAATGTTTCTGATCCATTGTCCAACTTCGTTCGATTGAGCCTGATATTCGCTCGACAGGCCCAAATTTTGTATTTTCCGATACCAACTCTGCGTTAGATGGAATCGACAGAGTAGGTGGTTGGAAGTTGGCCATGATGTTTGCGACGCATTGATTATCCCTTGTTCCAAGTCGGAGAGAATGAATCTTGGTTGTAAGTTGAATCCATGGATTTGGCACCTCTGTTTGATGATATTAAATACACTCTCATACGTTTTTTGCTCTTTATTGGGTAGCAAACAAAAAACGAGAGGAATATAGTGGCCATTGTTCAAAGTATGGATAGTAAAGAACTGATACCACATTTTTGGAGTGGAATCAAATGTTCCATCTATGTATATACTTTCGTTTGTGCATAAATGACCTGAAAAAACATACAATGATATTAAATAAAAGTTTTTGATTAATAATTCGATTTACCAAAAAAAAAATTATTTTTATAAATACCTAAGTTGGTTTTTGTGCTAAATATTACAATTCCGCTGGCTTTGTCGACAAATTCTAAAAAATCTTCCCCTCTGATTGTTTCTACATGTGAAAGGCTAAAAAATAAAAAGATTACAAGTTATTAATTAAGCAATTACATCAACAAGTTAATCAATAGAAAATTGCATTATACATATTTACCTTAGTTGATTGAGAGCCTCGTCCCTTGTGCTTGGGAGTATGGGCATCACTTTGCGGCGCGCGTTGTACATATTTTTACGCAAATATGATATATCTTTTTCTTTTAGATTGTCAACTGTTATTAGAAATTTTTCCATTTCTAAGTTGAGTATTTTAGCCGGTTTTTCAATCAAATCTTCTTCGGCTTTGCGTTTGGTTGGTTGTGATAAAATTATACGGCTAACTTCGTTATCACATAGTCTTTCGTGATTGTGCTCGGCTCCACTTCGCACAATAGTAGTTCCATCTTTTTTGGTGTAGACGGAAGCTGGACAGGTTCTTTTGGAACATCTCCAATAACTTTCTTCACTTTTTTTTAAAACTCGCGAAAATGTGAATTTAAATCCATTTATTATTAATAGCTTTTTTTGGCGTTGGGATTCACAAGACACTAATTCCATTTTTGTAGGTTTAATACACAACACTCAGGAATATATAATAAACACAAAAAATCACAATTCCAATCAAACACTAACAAAAATTCAATCAACCTGCAGAGTTGCTGGTAAATTTTTTGAATGAGCTCATTACATAATTTTACCCGCTTTTAAGGAATAATGAGTGGGCGGTATCAATATACGAGGAGTGGGGAGGGTCAGTTGCTGCAGGTACTTTACGCCCAGTTTACCCGTTACTATTTTTTTTATACCTGAGCGCGGGGTACTTAATCCTCTGCTCGATTTTACCTTTTTATTTTTGCGCCCAGTTTACCTACTGCCGGAAAGCAAAGTAGTCTCTCTTTACCACAGTCCCGTTTTAATATTTTTTAATCTTTTTGATTGCTAACATTTTTTTAAATTCTTTGAACTATTTTGCAAAATATTTGTTAATTTCAGCCATTAATGTTGTTAATTGACGTAATAGTGATTTAAAAAAAATGGTTATCTTGACTCCTAATCGCACCTTTTTTAAAAGGCAAATGTGTGTTCATTAACCAATGTTTAAAATCTTTTATTGTCATTATAAATCAAGTGCTATTTATTTTTAAGCCATTTTGTATAGAAAAATGTAATTTTTTGAAAAACTTTTTTGAAGGTTGTCTTATGAGCCCCAGGTTGTTAAGATCCATTAGTTGTTTATTTATAAAAGTTTCCACTAAAAAATCGATGATTTCCTAGGTGAGAGGGTTTTTCTAATATATCATACTACACATTTCAACTTTCAAATCCGGCTATTTAATTCATTCGAGTAAAAATCTAATTTGGTTGGCCTATATTCACAATTGCAAACATCATCTTGCAAATGATATTAAAACTTATATAAAATCTTATAAAACATTTGTTAATTGCAAATTACACCAAATTATGTGAGTGGAAAGTTTATGGAAAGATACACA
Organism: Altica lythri; assembly: GCA_964028335.1. Taxonomy (NCBI): domain Eukaryota; kingdom Metazoa; phylum Arthropoda; class Insecta; order Coleoptera; family Chrysomelidae; genus Altica; species Altica lythri. The sequence continues at coordinate 31,405,018 of OZ034804.1, read as the reverse complement.
ATTCCTAAATTAGTTGATTTTTTAATATTGTTCAATAGGTATTAGAAACATTTAAAATTTGGTTAAATACATTACTAGTGCGTAGAAGTATAAGTAAATTTAGAATTTTTTTTGAAATATTTTCTACTCGTTTATACCGAATAGAAACAACTGTGTTGTCGAGAAAATAAAGCAGCAAGTCCTTACTATCGATTTTTTTAAATGGCAAGGCCGATTTTAATCTGGTTTGATGCATTGGATTCGAATAAACTTGGTGAACTAGTCCGATAATGTCGAAATCCCAAATTGCAATTAATTCACGTATATGCGGATAAATCTAAAATAGAACCTCAGATTTGTACACTTCGCGCTTTCCGTTTTTGAATAACTTACTTGAGATTGCTGATTTTCAGCAACTTAAATCTTTGAGCCATGGATTATTATAGATTTTTCCCTTCATTCACAAATAAATCTGAAAAGTTAAAAAATATACTATACCTCAAATAAATATTATCCATAAAATAACTTTTTACTTATTACTACTAAGTGAGTAGAACAAAAGACGCAATGAGCTCCAAGCTCAAAAATGGACCATTTTTAGTGATACAGAGGTTTGAAATTGGACCAAAATAGTGATTTATTGAACTGGTCAACATTTGATATCCTGGGTATTTCTAGATCTCTCTGTTAGATTTTCTCAAAAACCCTAAAACACTGTTGGTTTCTGGTGTCGCTGATTTTAAATCCAGTGTCGGTTGACCAATATCCCGTCAGGTTCAAGGTCATTTGAAACTCAAAGTGCGAATAAATCGGGAAAATTTAAGTCGAAATACAGCTTTCGAGGTTTATAGGTCAACTTGTTTGAAACTTATTGGTACTGTGTGGTTAATTTTCTTTGTTATTTATGCTTCTAGCTTTTCCTCTAAGCTTCTTTTTTTCTTTTAGAATTCTGATTTTTTCTGACGATTCCCTTATTTCTAGTATGTATTTTTAGTGTTATTTTGTAGACATAGTTAATTTCAGTTTGTATTCTATATTTTTCTATCATCTTGTTTAAGTTGTTCTTTGTTCGTAGTGTTCATATCTCCTCCTAATATAACAAAAGTTTTTAAATTTTGGTTTTTTCTTTTTTGCTGTTTGCTCTTACTTCTTCTATTCCCTTTCAGATCTTGCTTTAGCTAGCTTATATTTAAAGCTTTATCTTAGAGCAGTTTTGTTTTACTTGTTTTCATATCTCTTAAGGTTTACTTAATATCTTGGACGTCATATTTTTTATATCATTCATATCCTCTTTAAGCTCTTGTTTCCTGTGATTAAAATACTTTTTGATTTCTTTCTGATGTTAGCTTTTTTGTACGGTTGTTTAAGGGTTGGGCTTCTTGTTGTAATTTTACTTCTTCAGAAACCTTTCTTTTCTTCTTGTGTCGGAGAATTAAGTTCTGGTTTTTCTCTACCTGTGCCTCTTTCTTTTTCTTCTATTCGATTTCTCGATATTTGCTTACATGTAGTATTTCATGTGTACTCGCTCTATGAGAACAATAGTCGCCAAAAGTCTTGTGATTGTTGGTCATACATAAGTTTTCTCTCATAATTAAATATTACATACAACTCATACGCACCTCTACACCAACATTTACACATGCTCGCGCTTACATACACTAATAAGTCATCACACACACACATGGGGTCAAAAACCTGACACGTCCCCGTCGTTGTCCAATGGTAACGCTAAGTAAAGGGGATGAAAGTTCGTCACAAATATATGATTACGTGTATTTGTAATTACGTGAGAGCGTATGATATTGCATAAATAATAAGCTTCTAACACGAGTGTCAGATAGCATTGTATTTAAATAATATTTTTTTCAAATTTGTTAAATAATTTATTCGCCTTTTGATCTTCAAATGACCTTGGAACCTGACGTGATATAAGTCAACTCATCCCGGATTCGAAATCAGTGACCCCAAAGCAGAGAGTATTCTATGTTTAAAAAAAAAATCTAACAGTGAGATCTAGAAATATGTACTCAGTATATCAAATGTTCACCTGTTCGGTAAATCACTACCACTTTAAACCTCTATATGTCAAAAATTGTCCATTTTTGAGCTTTTGTGGCTTTTGTTCTACTCACTTAAATCTATCTATTCACAAAACAGGCAATTTGACCGGAAGCACTTTCCATTGATTTTGTTCGGAGAACAACTTTTACAATAGCCAACATATTTTGAAAATGCATAAGAATCCTCGATTTTAAAAAGTTTGCAAATATTTAAACACTGATTTAAGAGAATTAATAAAATATTGTGAATATTTGTTATGCCTGAAATACCTTTTATACTGCAATTGAAATAAGAGAATATAGATTTACTAATTAATTATTTTTCTTTAAAATTGTTGCATTGTGCGTTTAAAATATTATTTAATATTTAATAAAACTATATCGGTTCATTCCGTCTAGAAATCAGTTTTGTTTGCTTCATAAGCTTATAATTTACTTTTTACCTTATATTTCTGTACTTAACGTTAGTTTTTGTACCGATATTCATGTAACCGCATTTCCACCATCACTTGTTTTAACTTACTTTACTCAAATAAATTTAACGAGTGTGTTGTTATCATTATATCGAATAGTTTTAATCAAAAAGATTCTTCATAAATGTTAGTTTTCTTGACAAAAAACGGTATAAACATCCTTTTATATTTTTAACAATTTCACTTAATATCTTTTAATTAAACTTAACTTCAACATCACTTCTTTTCAAACTGTATTTACTCCTTCTTCCTACCCATGAAATGCCGTATACAATTGTGACTTGTTTTTATAGTGTTGATTTAGGTTAGCTAAGTCTATGCTGTACATTTATTTTTTTTTATTTTTGGTAAGATATACATTAATAGAGACAAAATATAGCAAAATATTTATTTAACGACTTTAACGCAGTTAGTTAGTAAAGACCACTAATTGCATCCGACACAGGAAATTTATATTCAACAAAAAGAGACACAGACGAAAATAATTATATTCAGTAACGTTAAATAGCTTTAAGAAATTTGCATACACTTTCTACAAATAACCAGTTTAGTAAGGAAGTTTTGCCCCTTTAACTTTTTAACTTATTCGTTTAGTTTTTAATTTTATATTTCGGCATATTAATGGTTTCGGAGATACGGATCATTTTGCGTTCAAAACAATTTTTTAATGTGTACCAAAAAAAATAATATTTATTAAACAACAACAAAAATATAGAGTCAAATAAGATGTTCAAAGTGCCCTCCAAGGCAGCTACAACATTTTCGTCGCAGGGACTGTCGAACTCTTTCCAAAATACCTTCATTAAATAGGATTTGATGACATCCGCGCCCTGCTGTACTCTTTGCTAAAGATTAATCACAGGAGTACCAAAGGAAAAAGTCAAGGAGGTTTAAATCAGGCCATGGTACAGGTCTTTTTATTAAAGGAATATCGTCTAAAAGATCACCCAATGAGTTCTGTAGAAAGTTTAAGTAATCAGCTTCCGTTAATAGGTTAGGTAGTATACAATCGGACCTCTTAACCGGTCTTCCAAAATACCTATCCAAATGTTCAACGAAAAACGTACTTGATTCACAATACTATGGGAATTTTCATTGGTCCACATATGCGAATTATGCAAATTAAAAACTCCATTTCCTGTACTGCTTCATCAGTAAAAAGAATGTGTGTAATAAAATTAGGTTTTTCAGCATTATTTCTTAGAAACCAGCGGCAAAACTACAAACGTGCCTGATGATCAAGTGGGTTCAGAGCATGTACTCGTTGGACACAGTACGGGTAAAGCTGCTGCTTGATGAGTTTTCTCTAAACCAGAGAAGCCCCAATTTATACCTTCGCTGATATTCTCTGCAAACTAGTTTCTGGATTCTCCTCTACTCTCGACAAAATTGCTTCTTCTGTCTCAGGGGTGGACACCAACAACAACTAAATAATTGAGAATGAAAAAAGAGAAAATCCAAATATGATACAAAAACCGTTAATTTGCGGATATATATTTATTAGGACTTTTCTGATTATTTTGGGCCATACTACCACCCATTCCATTTTGTGACACTTTTTTTAACACCCTGTATATTATACCGTTAAAATTTAATCAAATTTTTGTAATTTTTTAGACGCTGAGATCCAGGAATGGTATAAGGGCTTCCTTAAGGACTGCCCATCGGGCCACCTTTCCGTAGACGAATTCAAAAAAATCTACGGAAATTTTTTCCCTTATGGCGATGCATCGAAATTCGCTGAACACGTTTTTCGCACATTTGACGCTAATGGCGATGGCACCATCGATTTTCGGGAGTTTCTTTGTGCACTCTCAGTTACTTCTAGAGGTAAACTTGAGCAGAAGCTCAAATGGGCCTTCTCTATGTATGACCTAGATGGTAATGGATATATTTCCAGGCAAGAGATGCTAGAAATTGTAACAGTAAGTATTGATATCTTTAAATTGAACAAATAGTTATCAATAATTATGTGGAAAATGATGATTTCATTATTATTATTTAAGTAAATTTAAAAAATATAAATATTAAAATCCGTTAAAAAATAACTTAGATAAGTTTTAAACAATACAATATTAATATTTCGATAGACGTAAATAGCCTCACAGAAATATAAAGATCTAAGTGTCAAATGACACCAAAATGCTTTCTTTATTTTTTCATACTAATATTATAAATGTGAAAGTAACTCTGTCTGTTTGTATGTCTGTCTGTCTTTCTGTCCGTTGCGATTTCACACTTATACTACTGAACCTATTTGTATGAAATTTGGCGTGGGTCAACATCTTTTAATGATCCAAAAAAGCATAATATTCAAGAATTTACAACATTTTGAGAGGCATGTGAGGCCAGAGGGTTATTAGAAAATGACAAGCATTGGGCAATAACTCTAGAAAAGGTGGCACAATACAAATCTGCTCCCAAAATGAGAGAGGTTTTTGTGAACTGTCAAATCCTCAGCCTGCGGCTCGCCCTCCAATTTGCCCACTCCTCCAGTAAAAGACCACTTTCGGGACTTGTTACGTAAACTACTATTACATGTTCATTACCCTTCGTGAGAGTTTTAATAAATCATTAGAAGTATAGCTTATGTCGGTCATTCTCTGGGCATGTTAAGTTATGTTTTTATATTAGGTGATACTCTTGCATAAATCTACGAATTAAATTTTTTTTTTCAACATAAAATAAAGTTTTATATTTATTTCTACAATTTGTTTTAGGCAATTTACAAAATGGTTGGATCTGTAATGAAAATGCCTGAGGACGAGAGCACGCCTGAAAAGCGCACCGACAAAATCTTCCGACAGATGGACCGCAACAAAGATGGAAAATTGAGCCTGGAAGAATTCATAGAGGGTGCTAAAAGCGATCCCTCTATTGTTAGACTGTTGCAGTGTGATCCACAAGCGCAGTAAGCGCTCGTGAATCTGATACTTGAAAATGTACAAACTTACTCAAAAGTGTGTTAATATGGGAAACCTTTTTTCGTTCAATTGCTACTCGTTTTTTCTGAATTTCACTATTAAAAAAAGAAATGTATTACGTATAATATTAGGAAAGAAATTCAAAAACTCAAAAAAACGTTTTTGAATAAATTTTGAAAATTGTTTCATGCAATAAAATTATATTTTAATCTAATCTCACTACAAACACTACAGTGTTTTTCTGAATAGTTATTAAGTGTAAAAAATGACTCTAAAAGGTTTCCCAATACAAACTATGTAGTAATAATATTTTTTACAATTTAATAAAAATAATACATTCTTAAATATTAACTAATAGAATTCAATCATAAATAATTTTGCTGTTATGTTAAAATATATAGTAATCGCCTATGTTTAAGTATTTTGTACATTTTCACTTAACGAAGTGCTCTCAGATAAGAAACACGAACTTTTCAAACTATTTTCCTTTTGTTTTTCGTTTTAGTTGTGTACATCAACCACTCTTGTGTGATCGCGGGGGTAACTCGGCAATATCCCGGTTTTTCGTCATATTGGTATAATTCTTAATGTTGTAATAAAAGATTTTTACTGAAACGCTAATACAGTAAATAAATCAGATTATTTGGAGGTCCCAACTAAACCAAAAAATAGTTACATAGAATATGGTAATAATTATAATAATTTATAACATAAAAATTGATAGTTTTAATCCTACAACAAAACAAACAAAATGATATAATGATCATAAAAAGTTAAATTTTACATTTACTGTTTTTGTCTTTAAGTAAATGTAATATTTTTTGTTTCAAATGGGATTAATTAAGATTTTGAGTTCATTGATATATCACAGCTTGTTATTTTTTTAATTTAAGAAATTATTCATAACTAAAATTTTTCTATTATATTAATTTTTTTATGTTTTGACAATATGTGTACTTATATTTTTTTGTTCAAACATAAACTTTTAAATTAAGAAAAAAAACGAGCTAAATATAAACATTTTCATATTCCACATTCAATGGATTATAAAGGATATTAGAATCAGTATTATTAACATACAACGAACTCTAAAGAACACGTTAAAACACAATCTCAAAACATTTCATTGAAAACGTATCAGGTTTTTTATTTTACTATATTAATTTCAATCTTATGCTTTATAAGAGCTGAAATCATACTAAAATAATTGTTCTATATAACATATAAGATTAGATTTAGTAGTCCTACATTAGGGCATTAAATTTTAAAAATCTGCATGTTTTCTGTGCGATGTTTTTCTGGAATACTTGTTGTTTGTGGGTTGTTCTTTCTACAAATTTGTAACCAATATGTGAATATATTCCACATCAAAGTTGAATGTAGACTACCTTGGAAATCACACAATTTCATTTATATACTGATTTGTTTTATCGAATTAAGATTTCGAAATAAGAAAACTGACTTTTATATTTCATACTTACAAATAAACCCCAAGAAAGGTTATTACTAAAGGTTTTATTCCTATTTACTTAAATATCTTAAATATATTTCATTGTTCCACGTCTTCTATAGTATTTCTCTTCTTCTGTTGTCTTAGGCTCGTTTCACACTTATACGGTTCGATTCGGTTCGGTGCGTATTCGATTCGTTTTCGGTAGCCGCCGAAAAAGTGTAAAACGGTGATACGGTGTGTGTTCGGTACCTAATAGATAACTGATAGAACCGAAAGCCCCCTCGACACGAATCGGTTTCGTTCCGTTTCCATTCGTGTCCAGAGTTCACAAAAGCAATTGGTCGTTTACACACATACGGTTTAGTTTCGGTTCGGTCACGTTTTCGGCAAGGGAAAAGTGAGTAAAAAATTCAGTACTGCGTATTCGAGGATTCGGTCGTGAAATCAAACTTTGTACTAACCGAGTGTGTGTGAAGAGTTTTCATTCGTTTTAGGCGCTACCGAAAACGAATCGAATACGCACCGAACCGAATCGAACCGTTTAAGTGTGAAACGAGTCTTACTGTTTTCTTTATTTCCGATAAAATGATTGCTAAAAAGGTCGATTCACATTAAGCGCTCAGGTCTCGGTTCGGCCACAATCAAGAATTATGTATACATTGAGTGATCAACATCCAGTCTAGTTATAACCTTGGCCTGGCATTAATTAATGTCAAAAATGTTAAAAAAAGTTCTCAAAGGCTGATTTAGCTATTATTGCTATATGTTGGGATGATGAAAAGGAAGGAAAACCGAAACGAAAATGAAAAGGGGAAAATCGGAAGGAGAATTTTTCACTTAATATAGAGGTGATGATGAAACTAAATTTTTTTAATATTTTCGTATAACCAAACATACTTTTCAATATATTTTAAATAAACTTTTAAGGTATATAGCGAAACAAAATAGTACTGAGTCAAAGTATAATTTGTCGCCCATTTTGTATAATTCGTCATGAATCCTAACTAATTCTATTAATTGTTCATCCATTTTGCCTTTTGAAACTAACTAAAGGAACACGTGGTATGTTCAGGGCAAAATGCACGCCGACTGAGTGTCATTTGTACCCACTAGCACAACGGTTCTCTCATGTTCTGTTCAAAATATCCGTGGAAAGAAAGACCACGATCAATGAGCATGAGCGTACCGTGAGCGAAGCGCCAAGTATGAATAGTCTTGTTTAAAAGCAAGCAATAATATTTCACCGCGGCTTGAGTGGAGTCTGAGCTGTGCGTGACCTGAACTATAATGTGAATGGACCTGAAGACTATGATACATTCCTATGGCGTGCATTCATTTATTCTCACATTTTTTCTGATCTGTCTATAATTACCCCCAAATGTTTAAAAGTGTCTATTTGTTCTATTCTTTTAATGTGTATGTTTACTTTTTGTCCTTACCTTTGTTTTCTTAGTATTTATGCCCATGCTCTTCTTTTCTAATTCCTGTACCCAGAGGTTCAAATCTACTTCGGTTTTCGTTCCAATTCTTTGTTAGCATTTCGCTGCAATCTTGTCAAGCTCGTTGATTTTTTATAACTTTATATTGCCTTTTCTTATTTTTTATTTGACTTCGGCGAATAACATTTTGAACTTTAACTATAATTCTTCCACCAGCGACGTTGATGTAGTTTTACTTAGAAATATAAAAATCAGTGAAGTTTGTGTACAAAAAATTAGCTTAACAAAACAGTAAAACTCAATATGGTTAAAGAAAAATTTCAACGGATAACACAACATACCTCATAAAATAAGACTGAGAAACTAATTTTGAAATACTATAAAAAAAGATCTCAAAAGTAATTAAAAATATGTGTGACTCAAGAAGTTACCTTCCACTTTGAATGGGATCGATTTCTTATCCCAACCTATAAAATTCTTTTAAGTGTAAAGTGTGATTTTAAATTGTATTGCTGTAAAAAATCTTAAATATGACTTTTTGGTGTTCAGTAAAGAATCACCCATCATGTGATTTCATAAAAAAGCCGCGGATTGTTAGCTCATCCTCGCATAGTTTTAGTGACATATTTAAACCTTAAATTAAGATTATAGTGTTAATAAGCAGAAGTTTTTGAACGTAACTTTTTCGAAAATTTCAGCTAAATAATTATCGAGTTTATTAAAAGTTTTAATGTCCGCTTTGGTAGGTGAATCTAGTCCATCATCTTAAATATAGAGTAGTTTTGAGTAAGATGGTGTAGGGTATAAGTAACATTTTCTACGAGAAATAGACAAGTAAAGCAGTATTTTTGGACCAGTTCAAGGAAAATCTTATGCTTCATATTTTGAGGTATAAGATTGTCAGTAAATAAAGAGTCAGGTTTCTTTTCTTATTTTTCATGACAACGTGATCTCCGAGGAGGTTTAGTGGCTCCATTGTGTTTTTGACACTCAAAATTATATGTAGTCCTCATTAGAGGGAGTTAAAATTTCTAGTGCAAGTATTAAAACAAGAGAAGTGCATTAGTTGCTAACGTATTAAAAGCTCTATTTATATATTTTAAAACTATGATTTTTAAAGCGAAACTTTTGGTGTAGGTACAGAAGAAGTATTGTGACAGAAAAATCATGACGAAAATGAGTAACGGAACTTCCTGTGGCCTCTCTCTCCCTCTCACACACTTTTAAGTAAATCAAGCATGTGCCAACTCTGACAAATTGTAAAACCTCGTAAATCTTAGATATAACTATATGAAAAGCACGTGCTAATTACTGTCTGTAATTTTCTTGTATTAAATTATGATTTACTTATATTGTTAAACAAAATTGCTTAAAATCTATTTTTTTTTCGTCCAGCCTTCTGCTCCAATGATATTTCATTAAAAGCTTCGCTTTTATCGGAATTCAATGAGTTTCGTACGTTTTTATTATAAATAATGATAGTATTTTTAAAGCTTGTAAAATGCCCTAATTTTATACGATATTGTGATAATCATTCACAATTTTAGATATATTGAAATATTTATAATTATTGTATACCTGGATTTGCATGCATTCACATGGCATTGATGTCATTTTTACGTATATGCAAGTAGAACCAATACAGAATTAGAATGAAGCGTAGTTGCCAGGTTTAACTTAGAAAGACTTACTATCTTTGTCTCATTAACTCGCAATAGAAAGAGATACTTTTAAGACAAATGGCAACCTGCACTAGTGCACTTAATACAGTTCACCAGTATTGCCATTTTTCTTAATAGTATCTCTTTCTACTGCGCGTTAATAAGACAAAGATAGTAAGTCTTTCTCAGTTAAACCTGGCAACTACGCTCCATTCTAGCCCTGTATTGGTTCTACTTGCACATACGTCAAAATGACGTTAATGCCATGTGAATGCAAATCGAGGTATAGGTACAATTTTAGTACCTAGTTATTATATAATACTAAAAAAAGATGGGTTCAAAAAGTAAAAACTTCCAATTGAAGTTTAACATATCTCTTAAAGTACTACAACCAAAAACAAGTACAAGAACCAAAAGCGAAAGTTTAAATTATTTTAAAAAAACGTAAACGTTCGAAATTATTTAGCTGTTATTTTCAAATACTTCTACTGAACTGTTGAAGTCTTATACTTTTCTCTTTCTCTCTATATTGTAACCAAAATAATCTTATTCAAATATCACATAAATGTTACTGTTTTTCAAAGTTTTAAATGTGATTCAAGGGAGATTGTATACGGTGGTTTCATTTAATTTTATTAAACTGATTGTGAAGTGTTTAGTATTCCTAATAAAATAAATTTATAAAAATAAACCAGAGGACTTAGTAGTAATAAACGTAGTAAAACACAATTAATTTTTGGTAATTTTTTTTATTTCTATGGATTTATCTATATTTATTTCTCAGATGGGTTGTAAACGTTATTTTAAATTAAAATGCATGAATAGTAAATAACTTTTCTAGATAATTTTCCAAATTATTACTGCTATCTTTATACTTTAATTCGCTTCAAGAATCTTATATGAATGCATCTGACGGTATCAGTTTTTCTGATGAAACTTAATTTTCATGAATGATAAGGGATAGCAAAATAGATAACAGCAAAGTTGTCTATGAAAATTTGGCCGAAATTACCTTTTATTAAATATATTATAATTAGGTTTTGTTAATGATTTCCATAAACATGTTTTTAAAAGTGAATTTAATCTGATTTAACAGAAAAGGATGGAAGAAATAGAAATAAAAATGGTTGCCAGCTCTCAGTCTACCGCAATCTATAAGTTGCCAGGTGTAAACAGGTATATTACTGATAATTTTTTAAATCCAAGTGTTTTTTAGTTGAATTATGTATAAAATTATTTATTTCTCTACACGAAAACACATAGTTGCCTGAAAAATAAGTGCCGCAAGTATAGGTTGCCTTCATTTGAAATAATGTCTCCTACACTGGATGATTGTAAGCAGGAAAGACAATATGCGCGTGCTACTTTGGGTTGTAAAGAAAAATATAACGACATATAGTTAAATTCTAATATTATTTTAATTTTTCATCTATGAAATAATGATTTTTAAGCAAATTAAATCCATAAAGGAAACTGTATGACAATGCCTAGAAGTAAAATTGGCACATTTCATGCCTAGGCAATTGACACCTCTTTTGGTGGAATTATAAAAGGCGATAATCTCTGGTAATCTGCTGTCTTGGTTTGTTTCTTTAGGGTAGTGCATTGTTGATAGCAGTAATACGGATTTATTCTTTTTCAGGACGTAACATATCAATGTTAACTTCTGTTTAGAAAATCTATATAAGGTAGTCCCTTCGGGATGTTTGATATCAGGCAGAAATTCTATGGGTATTCGCATTTTATTTTTTTTAGAGTAACTACATACGTTTTATTAGTTCGAAAGAAACAGAGACTAAAACAATAAATGAAGTCTTATAAAGAAAACAAGCACCAAAACAATAAATGAAATAATAAAAGAACCGGTCATACGAACGTCCAGACTTGATTAGCACCAGACGCGAGTGCCGGTCGTACTGACTCTCATTAAGGAAAAATTCTGTTTTTATTTCTTCAGTGGAAAGCGTAGGATTACCAAGCATGTAACATTTACTCTGGGACATTTTGATTAGAACGTAGATAGGGGTTAGACAACTTTATTTTAAAATTAACGAAAATATAGGTAATAAAAAAAACTAATAGTGGTCTGTCTGACCGGCATCGCTAGTTAAGGGTTAAAAACATGTATATGGGAGTCATTAACAAAAGATAATTATAATATATTTAAATGAAGGTAATTCATCAAAAAACAGATACCTGCAGATTCAAAAGGCTGGATCTTAGACTATATGACGACATTTAAAAAAATTCAATAATGCTTTTTTGAATTTAACGTTAATAGTAGTGAACTACTGAACTACAGGCAATTGAATTTTAAATTTTTGCTAATTGTTAAATTTTATATATGAAATTAACTCATAATCCAGTGTTTAAAATACAAAACTAGATCCCTAGTAATATTAATTGATTAAGGATATACACTTACAAAGATGATAAGTGCAAGGACGTAACGGCAGTGATAGAGAGATAAAATGAAACTACAGTGGAACCTCAATTATCCGGCAGGCACGGGACCCACAGCCTGCCGGATAATCGAAAACGCCGGATAATCGAAATTTTCATGAAAAAAGCTTAGAATTGAATGCTGTAATTATTTTTTTGAAAAAAAGCATTAAAATATTTATTTAAAACTAAAATTTAACAAGAAAATTTGTAATTTTTGTTTCCTTCACTGTTTTTTCGGATTTATCCAAAGCCAATTTTCGCATTTGCCTGAGAAGCATTGCGTCTGTATTATTCGCATCCTCTTGTTCGTACCGTTCAATAAACTTTTGGATATTTGATGATTCAATATAATAACGTGCGCCGAAAGAAATCAAATACACTGCGTTGTCAGCAGTGCCGCATTCTATTAAAGTAACACTTACCGAAAGAAAATCAAACACACCGCGAAATGATTTACTACTAAAACTACATAGCGCACTATCAGTTTCGTATTTCAATGCCTCGGCAAAGGGTGCCGTGTAACAGAGGTGCCGGTTAATGGGAATTCGGATAATCGAGGTTCCACTGTATATTATACACACACTTTACTTTACTCTGATAGATAGTGTTTGTGCATCCTAAACCAGAGAGAGAGATATCAAATGCTGTCATCTTATCTCTCCTTCGTAACTTGACTCGCTCTTAGAGCCCTGAAGGCTACCGCTACTGAGTATATGCTAGAAGATATCTTCAGACATATTTCAGCACTGCTTGAGCTGAAATTATCTATAGAAGAGTTCCAAGAGCCGTCAAGATAAATCTGAAATGTGTAAAAAATACCACACAAAAAATTCTCGAAAACAAAATATGTGGTTTTACTGCATTAGATTGAATTACAAAAATATTCTTACCTCTTTTACCCAACTCGTCTTAAAACTGTCAGCACTTACAACTATAATACTAATTAGATGATAAACTACATCTTCATTAGAAACTTTCTTTTTAGTTGTTTTGTAATATTTATGGATTCATTTACATAATAATACATTATTGTTATGTTATATTTACGCTTTTATTTATCTTCTATTTATTGTTATACTGCGTAAATACCAAAAACCGGAATAGTAAATTTGGAATCATCCGTTTAACAGTATATTATGTTTTTAAGCATGGATGACGAACTCGTTTAATGAAGGGTTGAGAGTATTAAAACTTCACAATTGTGTTACTTTAAAAATGAATCATCGTTTATGTAGAAGGTCTATTTCAAACTGATTTTTCCTAAATATATAGTTGTTATATTAATGGTAAATGGTGCTTCTGAACAGGATAGAATGGTACAAAAATTTTAGGCTTCTACGTTATTTAACTTTACTCTCTTCATGTCAATTTTAACTGTAATAAATGCATGTATAAATACTGTCGGATTATATAAATCCATGCTGAAATAGATTTTAGATTCATTCCTGTACTTTAAGCTTGACAAAAAAGAGCACTTTTATTATTAAAACACATCACAGAATATACTTACACTTTCTGCAATAGTTTTCATATGATTAACAATAGTTTTTGTCGATTGTTTTCGCTTATAATATTAATAATATGTTTCTCCTATAAATATATTCATATATTCATATAAATATGCATGATTTACTTCAGTAAGCAACTAGAACATATGCTGTATCTTGCACCATTTCCAGTCAGCCAAAAGTCTATCGGTTAAAAGTCTTGTTTAATTTTTGTAAAACATTAAGGACTAACGCATACATGTGATTTTTACATCGACTAAACTGTTTTGGTGATATTTGTATTTCACGTGATTTTCACACAACTTAACAGTTTAGTAGACGGATGGGGCAGTTAATCGTCGAAACAATAGTCATAGCGCCGTTTCAATGTAAAACTGACAGTCGAGTATCAAAGATTAAGTCGATAGTATACGCACATCAATACAATGCAATCCAAATAGAGCATTTGATCGATATAACTTTTTGACTTTTTTGTCGAGTACTATGGATTTGACAGTATGTGCGCTTCAATATATTTCTATAAACATAATATGATACCCAACAAAATGTTGTATGTATGAGCTTACCCAAAGTATTATTCGATTCAAGTTCGTGCATACTGAATAATGTTAACAGCTACCTAAGCCAAGACTTTACAGCTCAGGGCCGTAATAGGATCTATATTGTAGCACCAGGCCCAACTGTTCTTTTAAATTATTTTACTGAACCGCGACATAAAAGCAAAGATTTTTTCTTTGGTTCGCGACACTTTTGTAAAGGTTATAGTCTGGTTTACGGCATCATTGCTACACATTTTTTCTGAGTCCTTCATACATATTATTTGCTGAGCATCTTCCCGATAAAAACCGATAAATTTTCTTTAACCTCCTTCGACACTGTCATGAACTTCCATTATATTAGATCATTATCACTCGCATCCAAAAAATTATTGTCCTGATTTTCAGTTTCTGGTGTAAGCCACGGCTGCCACATATTAATCGAAAATAATAAATAATATAAAATTACAGTAATAATTAAACAAAAAATACACACACCGGCATATTTAAAGGAACAGATATAAAATCCAATTATTTTCTTTGTGATATACATATCGTTAATATTTCTTACATAATCTCTTACCACAAAGTTAGGTGAAGTAATTGGGACACTTCTTACAAAAATTTATTATGTGCCACCTGTTGAAGAAGAGAGTAGGTCGAAGATGTCTTAGAATAAAATACTTGTTTTAAACAGAATAACTTTATTGTACATTTTGATTTTATTTCAATAATTAAATTCATTTTTTCTTTTGTTTTAATAACGTGTGTTCCCCCCACGAGCCCTTATAACTGCAGTCATTCGTCTTCCCATACCTCTGATGAGGTCATCGATCAGATATTGAGGCAATCTGTCCCATTCCTCAATCAATGCAATTCTTAGTTGCTCTCTGTTTTGAACAGAAGGAATTCGTGTTCTAATTCTTCTATCTAGAACACAAATGCTCGATCAGGTTCAGGTCCGGAGAACATGCTGGCCAATTTATTGTTGTTATATCCACTTGGTTTAAATAGACAGTTACACAGTTGGCAACGTGAGGGCGCGCATTATCCTGTATTTAAATAAAATTGTTTCCGATATATGGACCAAAAGGTACAACATGATCTTGGAGAATACCTGTCTGCCGTTAATGCTCCTCCATCAATCACCACT
This sequence comes from Altica lythri, assembly GCA_964028335.1. NCBI lineage: Eukaryota > Metazoa > Arthropoda > Insecta > Coleoptera > Chrysomelidae > Altica > Altica lythri. The sequence continues at coordinate 31,389,387 of OZ034804.1, read as the reverse complement.
AGCTCTGTTCGTGCTCCCAAACAGATGCCGCCACTACAGTAGTAGTAAAATTGTGCATTCTGTTCTCCTTGGCGTCGATACAATCTTTCCCTACCATCGATTGAATTTATACAGAAACGGCTCTCATCCGTGAAGAGAACTTGAGCCCACTGATTATCACCCCAGTTATGATGTTCTCTAGCAAACTGATAGGTCAGTCCACAGGAACTTGGAATAAATAGTACGTATATGCCAATTCATTGATAACTGAGTCGAAACGGTGGATGACGTTTGTATTTCCTACGATTTTCAATTTTTTTTATTCTATATAATCTTAAATGAATAATTAAATTTAAAATTAAGATTAGCATAAAAAGTATCAGTTTTGTTTCTTTTGTTATTATTGATTGTGGATGAGAAATTATTTCGCCGACACAATATTAATCAAAATAAATAAGTGCTATTCATAGTTATAAAATTTTAGACAAATAAGGAAAGCCAAAGTTAAAGTTAGATTAACGTAGTTGCTTCAAAGAAAGCCTATAGGTACTAGAAAGAAGTATCGCCTATCCTTTTCTCACATATTGTAATTTTTTTATCATTTACTGTAAAAATCAAACTATTTGTCAATTCAAGATTTATTTCTTGTTTCAGAAATTCTTAAATTTTTGTAACACGTGATAGGTTTTGAGTCATGTACTAATTGCACTTAATTTAATTTTTCATCAGGATATGTTCAAAAAAAGTGCTGGGTATCTCATACATTACTTGAGATATCTAGCATGCAAAATATAGGCCCAACTGCAGAAAACCTGAGAATTACTAATATTTCAGAGATTTGATAACCTACATTTTAGTAGGTGCTTGTTTTTAGATATTATCTGTGTTATTCAGCCAACACCCAAACCTGGTATAGGTGAAGGTGGCGGCACATTATTTTACTAACTAGAACCAAATCTAGGTTGTCAGAAGATTTTATAGGGTCTTTACCCACACGGCCTTTATCACTACTCCAGTATAGCTTTATTTTATTTATTTTTTCCAATTCAGTTTTGAAGATATGAATTTTATCCTTTTTATTATGATCTTATAATTTGTGAAAACTATTCAGGCTCATTTTAACCGAACTATGTACTATTTTAAATTTATAAGTGTATAGCCTCGCTATTAAAAAACAAAATATACTGGGGTGTGTTATTAAATTTCGGAGCAATGTCTGGCTAAGTTTAGATTTCCAATCGTTTTTGTTGTTCTTGGAAATTCATCTTCTTGACATAACTAAAAAATATGCAATTGGATTTCAAATAGTGGATTTGATTCATTTTTCGGATTAAAGAAACACATATTTAATCGGTGCCAATACCTACATAAATAACACCCATGAATATTTATCAATTGTTCGTCATTATGAAATGCCTTTTTATAATTTGAGAAAATCTTGTGATTTTACAAACTAATTTGCTACTATTAGAGGAGTGACAGTAATTTCATGATCTTAATTTATAAAGTATGCAATAAAATGTACTCCCACTAGGTATATTTTTTTCTTATTTACATGAATAATTGATTGAGTGGTGTAAAATCTCATATTAGTACATACACTTAAATGTTTATACCTAAACAATAGAGAAGGCGTTTACTTGTAATTGTTGTGCCGAGTTTTTTCTGGAATACCGAACAAAGTAACTTCCCAAACTTTCTTACTTGAATAGAATAGACACCAGTTTATTAAAATGAAAGTGTTACAAAAATCGACATTTTGTAAAAAAAATTTGAAAAAAATGAATACTTCTAGTTACATTTTCTCTCGTTAATGCTTCTGCTTGAAATAGTTTTCTTTTTAAATGTTCTGAGTTTGGAGTTACTTTTGAAAAATGAGTTTTTTGTAATATTCTTGATAAAAGAATTTCACAAATCATCAACAAAAAAAAAATTATATCTGGAACACTATATATAGATACACTACACTTCTACTACACTACAGTTTCTTTTAAATCATATTATGGAAAGTATTAAGTTTATTTTTAACACAATTATCCAGATAAAAATTATTTTTTTACAATTGTTCTTTTGCTAGAAGAGATAAAAACTTGAGTAAACGAAAAGATGTTCCTATTTATGCCCGTTAAAGCATTTAGTTATGACGAGAAGAAGATATTATAAAGAACTACTACAAAATATAGTAATTAATATTTAGTAATATTCTTTTGTAATATACTCAAAATACAACTGCCTTGTTAACCTTTCGTTTTTAATGGGGAGACACTTTGTTCAGTTGCATAAGATAAAATATGCTTCATTAAAATAAATGCAATGTAATTTTAAATACGATCTTAAGTTTTTTGAATTATTTTTTGTTATTAGAATTTTTTTCCGATAAAAATATTTTTTAAAGACGTATTAAAAATAATTCAATGTGTGCAATTGTTTATTTTATTGAAGTATATTTTTGTATCTAAGAGTTATAATACAACGTGAAAAAGTGGCCTAAAAATAATGTAAAAATATTATGATAAATACTTTACTTTGAAAATGCAATAGTTCTAGTCGTTTTTTCTTTAGTTTTTTATCAAAATTAGTTTTTATACTGCAGGCCGTCCAAAGGGCCTTAGAGCACAAAAAACATAAAAAGGTCAACTTTTATCCGATTATTGACTAAATAAAATAAAAAAAAAACTATTTACATTATTTGTAGATTTAAAACTTGACCTTTTCTGTTCGATGAAATCAAGTTTGTGCAAGCACACACCTAACATGTCTTGATCTTCCCTAAGTCTTGCGCGATTGTGGTTTTCATTACCAAATGAACTTACTCTATTACATGTAATACCAAAATAAAATTTGCTAATGCATCAAATGTTATATATTGAGTTTTATTTTGCCCAAAGTCTATCTTTAGTATACATCAAGAGAAATAGCTCTAGAAATTTACGCCTTAAGAGAAATTGATAAGGCGTAACTCTTATTAATGTCTACATCGGTTGAGAATGTCTACAGTGAGGAAAAAATTTAGACACCACGCGTTTCTTTGATACTATAAAATTCATTGTTGCTTATGTTAAAAAATGCTGCTGGTACGCTTTTGTGTTATTAAACTGCTTATAACTATGGATTTTGATTTTTTTTGTATCTTTACCTACCTAAGAATTGGTAGCAGAGTTAATACATCTTTCACACATTTTATATGTTCCAAAATTACCAGTATAAGAACTAAATCAAGTAACTTCTTTATTCAGTATCAGTTTTAATGATGATTCGACAACGGTTTGTAACAACTAACATGTCCAAGTCTAGAAGTTGAGTTACGAATTGGGCTTGTTTATAACCGATGACTCAGTGACAATAGTTTAATAGTTGTTGTTCAAGATCTTCTATTAACAGTCACAAGAAAAGAATACGTTTGTCAAATTAACTGGTTAGAGTGATGGAAACGAGTACTATGTACAGTTAGTCCACATTTTGTTTATACTGTAATAAAAAGCTTAACCCCTTATAGCATATTGAATGAAATGCGCCATGTATTTTTTTAAATATCACATTGATTGGAGAAGAGTATTATGATTTGGAGTGGTATTTAAATAACGTTATACAAAAACCCAGTGAACTATTACTGCTAATTTGTAATTTGAACTTAAAACACTGTAATTATCGTCCGAGAGATGGATTAAAGAAAAAGAGTAAAATTGGTTTACAGGAAGCCGAGACATAGCAATTTTTAGCGCGCGCTATCATTTTGAACTTACTCATTCACATTCACAACACAAGTTCTTTTAATACGCACTAAAGAAGTAAAAACTTCAGTGTCACTTAAAGTCACTTTTATCGACACGATGCAACTTCTTACCTATATCTTCTATTTGGAAATTTACAAAAAATAAGCATCGATTTGGCAGTGTCATTCGTCTATTAATAAAACATATTACATATTTTCTTATTAAATATCAGTCTACATTGTTTGATATCGTTGGTGCTATCTTTTATTTAATCTTTAAATGACAATTGAGGAATAATGATACCAAAATACATTACCTATAATTTTTTTTTTTACGTACCATAGTACCATAGTACCATTTTATCTGACACCACTTTCTCTTTCTATTCTTAAGGATCATTCATTACCCAAATAACCAAAATGACGTATAAAATTAAATATTTACATTTATGTATTTAGAATCAAAATATATATTTTTTTCTTAATACTTATTATTTTGATATAAAACTGATAATTTGTCACATCAATTGGTTGTATGGGTAACTACAGTTTTAATACAATAATTTTGAATATCGTTTGTTAAAAGTGTCCTTGACAAAATAACTGTAGAAATTTCCGCTGATTTCGGTTCTGGTAATGAGTTTTATGTCATCAAGATGTTTATCAAATCTTTCTAAACGCCATAAAGGATTGCTATGCTGTCTATGAATTCTTTCGGCCCAGGTTTGAGCTCGTGGAATATCTCTTTTCACACCTCTTCTTCTACTATCGAGCACTTCCATAACATCGTCATAGTAATTTTTCCTGTAGTCGTAGATGCACTTATACGATAAGAACTTGGGCCTAAAAACAAACTCTTGTAAAAATAGAGTAAAATAGGGAAGATATAAAAAAATTAGAAAAATATTCGTATTTACATGAATGAAGAGTTATTATATGCGGTAATTGACGAGAATTATTTTTATAGTTACGTCACTATTTCAATACATATGACATTCGTGGGACTGACCAACAGTGTCCTAGTACAGAAACTAATTCTAACACTATTATGTTCCGCTAGAACTTCGCGTTCTTTCAGCACTCGTAGACTAATCTGAAGACCGCTTAATGGTTCTATAAGATCCAAACACCTGCCTGATTATCTATGCTGGGCATTATTGATCCGTTTAGATTTATAAGTCGTCAAATTATTCTTTCTTGCTCATTGTCTAAAAGAGAGAGTTTGTCTTCCCAGAGAGACAGAACTTTTCATATTCCGTCACTGCTGTAAATTTCTGCTACTGGACCCTCTTAATTCTTAAACCCGTCTGTGTACCAGGTGTAACCTCGAAGTTTGGCTTAAGCTAATAGAACAAGGATTTAGTGCCCTTGTTTTGTCTTTGGTTATTGCCCTCTTTGTTATGTAATAAAGATGGTGATTTCAAATAAGCTTTAAGCCTCTTTCACTGTTTGTTTTATTAACCATTAAGGCTTGGATATGTTGTGCCTGTTAATCTCCTTCTTCTGGTAAATGTCATACTAAAATCTATTGCATATCTTGACATAGTATTAAATTTGCCGTGAGCTAAGATGAACAGGTCATCTGCATATCCCATAACATAGTATCATTGTTGAGCCCTAAAACTTTGAGCCATGATGAATATGTTGGATATTATATATCAGATTTTTAACAAATTTAATACAATGATTAATCTGGTTTTCATTTTGTTCTTTAAGATTCTTCGATCTTTTCAAAGAGTAGAAAACAAAAGGTAGTAGGTTTATACAGTAGGTACTGATGTTGAGTATTGGTACTTTCTAAAGAATCAATTTATTTAAGAAATAATGTTATCATTAATCATAGTACACAAAAACTGTAAATCCTTAAGTTGGCTGATATGGCACACAAGAGAATCTTGTACATGTGACTAGGTTAATTAAGAAGGGCAGATAATTTACTTGCTGATTTGTTCACAAACATCATCCCCTTTCCACATTAAATTTCTGTAATTTATTGTATGTCTTAAAGTAGTAAAAGTGATGCAATTTTACCCTAATTTTCTAAAATTTTTTCTTCTTCTCCGGTTTAGTGTTTAGCGTCACACTATATATCTGACTGAAAGAATATTTTAATAGAAATCAAAAATTCATACTTAATAACATTAAGATCGTGATGTTTTCCAGTATATCTAATTGTTTAATTGTTTATTTTAATATTAAGAAAAAGTTTACAGTTCATATTGTTTTTCTTTAATGATCTTATTGTATACCTAAGTGTTTTAATGTCTCTTTATTCATAGTACTTAATCTATTATTTAATATCATTTTATGCTATTTTACATTCTATCATTAAAAATATTAACAAAATATGATTAAAAATTAGCCACACTGGAACGTTATACCTTCTTCTTTTGTTTCTGAAATGATATCTATTTAGTCTTGTTAGTTACACTATTTATAACGCAGAAAAATTGGTCGGAAGGTAGCTTACAACCATATAAGGCGGACATAGGATACTTTTTATCCCGTTCGACCGCATTCCCGTGAAGTCCCTATAAAAAGAGGAATGGTAACTAAATGGTAAGTAAATTATGTGCTATCACGCCACGCCATGGCGACGCAGTTAATAACTATGAACTATGACGCAAGCGTAAGGTGCGCAGTTGATATCTCATATATTTAAACGAGCTATTCTTATTTAATTAAGTATTATGACGCCACCGTAAGATGGCGCTGTCGATATCTTATGTATTTAAACGAGCAGTTTTTTATAAATTAAGTACTATGACGCCACCGTTAGGTGGTGCAGTGGATATCTCATATATTTCAACGAGCAATTCTTACTTAATGAAAAACTATGACGCCACTGTGGCTAATGGAGCAGTTGATATCTCATATATTTACACTCCATTATAAGATGGCGCAGTCGATATCTCATATATTTAAATGAGCTATTTTTACTTAATTAAGTACAATGAAACCACCGTAAGTTGGCGCAGTTAATATCTAATATATTTACAGTCCATTAAAAAGTGGCGCAGTTGATATTTCACATATTTAAACGAGCAATTTTTACTTAATAAAGTGCTAAGACGACACCGTAAAGTGGTGCACATTTTAGTACCAGTGTTTGATAAAGCTGTTTCATAGCGAAATGCGTCACATATTACAAAGTAATATATTATGGATATCGTGAAAACATTTGTGTTTTTATTTAACTTAGTTATGGATATCCATCAAGTAACAGCCAATTCAGTCAAAAAGTAACCGTTTATTAGAATCTTCTGAATTTTGGCACTTACTAAGTGATGCAGTAAGTCTAAATAGTTCGGGTACTTTCTACGTTTCGTAAGCTCTATCTGATTTTTGTACTCATCCATGACTGACCGATTATACTGAGGCTTAATCTATCTGATGAAGTCTCTAAAACATTTAACTGATCAAAGATTTATTCACAAATTAGACTTTCTATTAGCTCTTTTAATTCGCTGGAAAAAATAAGAATTTGTTTTTTAAAGCCTTTTTTAACATTACGTATATTTTCTTTCTATAACACTAACAATTAGTAACGTAACGTCATCTGACCAATTAAATCTACAGTTTATTTATTATTTTAAGCTGTTGTCGAGTCTGGTATGTCTCTTTTAGGGTGTTACAAGATTCTACGTAAGTAATTCATTTGTTTTTTTTTTGATTTTTTGATAATTAAGTGACTGACCAATTAAAATTCATATTTTACCAATTACATACTATTAACTTTTTTTAATGATTGCCCAAATGTTTGTGATGTACTGACAAATTAACTTTAGGTTGTTGGGAATGAAGTTGCAGAGATTTATATTTCAAATTTGGGGTACCAAAAGTTTTTGACTGTCCTTGAAAATTAATACTTTAAATTTTTAGAATCCAAAATATGACCAATTCTCATAATCACTTGACCATATATGACCAATTAATTACAATTATTTTTTAAGTGCCTGCTGGTTTATTTCTCAAATAACATTCCAGGAATTTAGTATGAATTTTAGGAATATAAAAATTATTTTTTGTTATGCTGGTAATAGGGAGGCGTTTAATAATAATATAATGAAGTATGAAGAATCTGATAATAATTATTTCCGATAAAAGGTCTTAAATCAAAGAGTAGTATGAACACATTAAGTTTTATTCTAGAAAAACATTTACACATAGAAGTACTATGGCAAAAGCAAAAACATGAAATATAAATAGTATAACATACATTATTAATATAATAATAGTATAATTAATACATACAAACTAAATGTTTTCATTTTATATCTGACCTGGTAGTAATGAAAAAAATACTTTCGATATTTAATTACAATATATACTACGTTATCCTAACTTTATATTTAATACAAGAGTGGTGAGAATTGTCTATTAAAAATCTCTTTAACGTGATAAGAAAAGAATTTTCCGCTGGCTTTAGTTTTTTCTACCAAATCCAAATCATGTTGAAATCTTTTTGTACATGATTTGTATTTTGTAACTTTATTAGAGAATGTCCTAAGTACTCTTTCTGCCCATGTTTGTGCTCTCGGAATTTCTCGAGAGACTCCTCTAGATCGTTTATCTAAATAATCCATAACATCATCATAGTAATTCTGCCTGTACAAATACAAATATGTGTATGGAAGAAATTTGGGCCTAAAAAATGAACATTAACCATAAATAAATCAATAAAGTTTATTATTAATATTTAAATAGTACAAAAATCTGTTTAGTCCGATTCTCCAGCGCAAGCATAAACCAAGACAGACTAAGCGCATTTGTGTTTTTACGGCAGAAACTTTATAACTTTATTAATAAAGCTACTAGCCACGAAACTGAGCATATTAAAACCGTGTTCAAGTTTTAATGCTTTAAATGGTGCGTTAAAAAGTAAAAATTAAAACAATAGTTGATTAAACAAATAAGCATAAGGTGACTTTCAGATGACCAACCTATATATGACAGAAACTAAAGCAGTAGGATTTTTGGATTTTCAAGGTATAATTTAATATCAAAACAGTCTTATGAAGGATTTTATTAAAAATAGTTTTATCGGTGGATTGGTATAACTTATTATATTTTTTTACAATTCAAGCTTTTAGCTAAAGCAAAATACGAAACAAAATAAATCAGATTAACACTTACCTTAATTTACATCTAGGAGGGTTGTCTTTTCAGTTTTGCATATAGCTGACTAGAACAGAACCTTTAGACACAAATCTTACCTCAATCTTTTGTTTATATAAATCCAGAGTTTCATTGCTTTACAACAAGTCGTGTAGGTACAGTGAATTTTTCGTTCGAAAAATGGATCTTAACCCTGAGCATTTTTGAGCAATAAATAACTTTTTATAATTTTTGGAGAGGATTATCTGAACAGCAACATCTCGCTGAAATGGTTTCTGTGTTTGGGAATGAAGCACCACACCAGTCAACTATCTCCCAAATTTCAACGTGGTCGCTCTAGTCTCAGCGACGAATCTAGGCAAAACAGCAAAACATTGATGTGGTTCGTCATCTAATTAAGGATGACTACCGTGACACATACCGGGAGATAGAGACATTTCAAAGACCTCAAACCAAAAGATTCTTCATAAAGAACTGGGTGTAACGAAGTTTGTTTTCCCGTTGGTATACCCTCTTTGCTCACAGAAGAACAAAAAGTGGTTTGTGTCAATTGGTATCGAAAAACATTAAAACGGTTCAACAAAGGAAGTTCAAAAAACGTTTATAGTACCTACAGTTAGTGGCGATGAATCTTGGATTTACTCCTACGAACCGGAAAATGGTCGCAGAAAAAGGTCGCAACTTTTGTGTCAAAATCTGATCATGTGCCAACAATTGCTTTAGAAGATCAAAGAACGGTTACTTCCCATTGTTTATCAGAAATTATCGTAAAACTCCGACAAAGCAACACACAACGGCGAATCATCCTACATCAGAACAATTTACCTAAGTGTTCACACTGGCCAAAAGACAATCGAGTTTTTGTTGCTTTAAAACATTGAATTGTTAAACCATCTACCGTATAGTCCCGACCAAAATCCCAACGACTTCTTCACGTTCCCAAAGATCAAGAAGCCAATGCAGGTACTAACTGAAGACTGAAATAACTAACTGTTTTACCAATTGGTTTCAACGTATGCGAAATTGATCTTGGTGGAAAATATTGTGAAATGCAATAAAGTACTTTAAGTCTACATTTTTTTGTCTTTATAGCTATATGCAAAACTAAAAAGAAAACATTCGTATAAAAATCCTACTGTTTTTTTCACAAAACACAAACACAGATATGTACTAAAATAAAGAGAAGGTACCTATTAAATAAAGTAACATTAATAAAAAAAAAGAATTAGTACAAACTACATACATCTTTTGGTCGAAGACGAATAATTAAAACTGTAAATGATTGATTATTAATAAATAAAGTTGTTATATTTTCGCCGTATTCTTTGTCTCTTTGTCTTTCTCTTTTTTATTCCGTGGAATTTTGTAATAGAATTTAAACCTATTTCCCTACTACTTAGAGCTCTGAAATTTTCAGGATAGCTAAGAACTGGATGACAATGCATGTTTCAAGTGTGTTTAGGCATATACATAGATTTCGAAATTTGTACTGAATTGTTATTAAATATGATTTAAGTTGTGTATAGATATTATCATTTTGAAAGTTTTTAAATAAGTTGTTCATAGCTGATTTGGATGAGCGTCCAATTGGGACAGTTCTGTTATGCTATCATAACGGGATCGATTACGCAAAAGAGATTTTTTTCTTTTTTTTTTTTGTTTTACATGTGAAAACAGTAATTATTATTTTAACTTTTAATAAAATAAACTAATTTAGAAATTTTTTTTTGACTGTATTGTGGACTATGCTGTAATCCATCTGGGTAAAGCGCTATTTGCCAAGGGACAGGTTGCACTTAGTAGAGTGCGTTCTCTTGATGGCGTTCGAATTTTAGATTTAGACATCACAAAACTTACAGGAAAGGCACCCTGTAATGAAGAAGCAATAAAAGAAATGGACCGTATGCGAAATCTTCCTCAATATGATGAGTAATTTAATTAAATATTTAGTTTCTGTTTCGTTTCATGCTATTTAACGTATACTTGTTTATATTTCTTCTCTTAGTATTTCTTTATGTCCAGTTTTCCTTAAAATGTCCCTCTGTCTTTCCGTCCGACAGGTCTTTAAAAGTATGAAACATCATACATGAGGTTTACACTACATTTAGCCTTTCATACTCATATTACCATGCTTAATTTCATGGTGGTAGGTCAGAAATTAAAAAAAAAAAAAAATTTGGAAACCAAGTTGGCAATTGGCATAAAATTTTATAAAATTAATTTGACAATGAATAAATGTGCAATATTTGTTTATAAAATTTAGTATAAAAATTTTTTTCGGGTTGATATGAATTTTAAATCGATTTTACAATATTCCCACATAATGTACAAATTTAAGTAACAAAATAATTTAATAATAGCAATAATAACAATATGACTTATAAATCAGCAAAAAAAAACTTTCTAAAATAAAAAGTTCTTTTTATAAATTGTGATTATTTTTAATAGTATTTTTTAGATTTTCAATAATTGAATTAGTTTTAGATATAAAGTAAAATTTCCTAAAAAGAAATATTGATTACCAATTTTACTACATTTTAAGGCTTATTTTTAGAGTTAATATTTAAAACAGTGTAGCATTATATATTTGACTTTTAAAATAAGATTTATTGTCCAGGAAAATAATTAAAAAAACCTTATCTAGGACAATGATTTATCCAGATATGTGACAAATGTTTTGTGTGATATTTATCTAAATATAAGAAAAAATTCTACTGCCCTTTTTTCCTACCATGTTAGAAGATTGCATTAGTAAAAAAATCAAAATAACCATCGTTTAGAGTGTAAAAAAATCTTAAAACATGGCGTTTTATAGAAGGTTGTAACTTAATTTGTTGTTTAGATAATAATAAAAAATGAGTCTTTTTTGAAAATAACAAATATGATTTATGCACCTAAAGGTTAGTCTCTTTGTACTTAATAAACTATCCAAATTTTAATCCGAACCATCAAATGGTTGAAATTTTATTCTAATTGTTTATCCAAACAAACCCCCTTTTTTTGTAACAACGTAACATTATAAATAAAAAGTTATGAAAAACGCTTTTTCATTGCAAAAAATATTGTTTTAATATTGATTTTGTTTAAATAAAAAATAATAAAAAATAAAATGAAAAAAATCAAAAATATTTACATATTTTGCAATGGTCAAAACATTTTTTCATTAACTTTTAAATTCATAATAATAGTTTGGCTCATCTACTTTTTATGGGATAATCACAGGATTTTAATTATTTTCTGACTATTGTTGTTTTTAAAAAATGGTTGTTGGAATAAACAATTGGAATAAATTTTAAACTCTTTGATGGATCGATTACAAATTTGGAAAGTTATTGAGTATCAAAAGATCGATATTTTGGTACATAGAACATAGTTGCAAAATACTTTTTATGAGACTTACTTTTAATTTTCTCTTATTTTGGAAATTTTCAAGCACCAAATTGAGTTAAACCACTTTTATAAAACGCAATTTTAAAGGTTTTTGTGTTATTATTATTATTATTATTTATTTTGAATGTTTTTAATTTGATCTTTTGTAATGGTACATGAAAATACAGCAGTTTGCTATTTTTTGTACTTAATTGTTAATAACTAAAAAAATCACCGAATCTATAGTTGGTAAGTAGTAAGATTTCTTTAAGTAGATAAATATTACCCAAGACACTTGTCATATACCTGGATAATTCATTGTCCTCTTAAATTCTTATTTTTCTAAACTACCAATAAGGCAATTGAATTAAAGTCAGGATTCATAAAATTTATTCATTTGATTCTCTTTAATATTTGTAATAAATAGTATAAACATTTTGGGGATATTTTTAAAACATTAAAAAACAATTTTAATTTTGCTAATAATTTTAATTCGTTAAATCATATGACATTTGGCTCTCAACTTCGTACTTGAATGTGGTAATTTAAGAAACATACAGAGTGATCTAAAAATAGACTGTTCTGTCGCTACTCTATTGTTTTTCTAAAAATAATTACCTAAATTTTTAAGAATGTATTACGTGTACATAATGCATATGTAATACCTTTTCTATATTTTTTTTGGCACGAAGTTTTTAGATTCTCTCTCTCCTTATTACATTGTACATAATTTAAAGAGGTCCTGCTGTGTCTTAGAAAAATTGTTTTAAAATTAAATTATACAGAAATAGTAAGACACAAACAAAAATTAATATTTTATATCAGTTTAGATTTAAGTATTTTACTCGTATACTTTATTTTAGTAGGAAATTATTTTATCCGGATTTAAAAAAAAAATTTTAACAGATAAAAAGAACTTAAAAACTGTTAGAAAACATATTGAAATTTAATTGTGAAGTAATAAATAATATAAAAAGAGTTCTGTAAAAGTACCTACTTAATGCACATATGATTAATATCAGTTTTAGTTCTTATTAATAAAATACAATCTATACGGTTTTCACTTAAACTGGTTATTTATTACCGACACCAGCAGTAAACCAAAAAAAAAAGAGTTGAGATTACCAAATTATTGTGGGGAGTTTTGAGAAATCACTTTAAGACATTTTATCATCTTAAATTTTTCGTTGCGCCCATCAGCAGCAAGTCCAACTAAATCTAGATGCGTATGCTACAATGTTTCAGGCTGAAGTAATGGCCATACAACACTGTGTAACGGAGATCGTAAGTCAAGGTATAACAAGTAAAACCGTAGTCATATAGTCTGTAAGTCAAGACGATAGTCTCGACACAAATAAGCTCACAGCGGGTGTGGGACTGCGTTACGGCCCTGACACATGCCACAAGTCGGAATTCTCTGACACTGGCGTGGATACCAGAACACTCAGAGTTTCGGGACAATGAAAAGGCTAATGAGTAGACCCGAGCGAGAGCTAATATCCCAATGATTGGCCTGGAACCATTCGACGGTGTTGCTGATACCTTCAGAAAGGCAGCCATTAAGAAAGAAGGCTGGAGAAGGTCCAGAAGGGGTGGGAAAAATCACCGGGCAAGCGACAAGTCAAAGTTTTCATAAAAGGACACTCCGCGAAATTTACTGCAAAGCTGCTATCACAAAGGAAAAATGATGTAAGAATTATTGTCAGTCTCTTGACAGGACATTGTCCGCTCAGAAAACACATAAGACAGAACTTAGCAGATGAAGACATCAGTTGATACTGCCAAGAGGAAGAAGAAACCACATTTCATGTCCTATGCCAATGTGAAGGTCTAGCAAGGACGCGGTATCTTGTATTGGGAGAGGAGAAACCGGTTAAGTGAAGAGGCCACATTCAAGGCTATTAAGTCTCATTAAGAGGACAGCGCCAGACAAGTTGCTCTAATCCTATTTCAGAGATGATGGATGATCACAATAGATTTATAAAGCTCGCAGTGATACAGGCTAACAGCCAAGCCAATAAATATCTATCAATCTGTAAGAAAAAGGAGTACTTTCAATATAACAATGGAAAGGTTTTTATGTATTACCAACAAAAATATCAACCTGTGTTAATACGCGAGCGCATACAAAATATATATTAAAGTATCCTTATGTTTTCCTTATCGCGTTTTAAGAGGTGCGTTTAAGACGAGTTTGCTGGGAAGAGGAGGGAAGGAGCCGTAGAGCAAGATTTGGTCCCCAGTCCTTACTTATTTTGTCAGATTAGATTTGTCATATTACGCTCTAACTGATCTTATACTACTAGGGCTGTTAGCTTTAGCCTACCTCCAATTTACTGTGATGGTGCTAAAGGAATATATACGTACAGAACCCTTAGTGTTCGAGTACAAGTCTGAGTTTACTTGACAACAGTAAATCTACCGAAAAAATCAGACTGAATATTCGTACAAGTTTCAATATTTATTACTAGCTGTTGCCCGCGACGTCGTCTGCGTGTAATTCGAATAAAATCAAGGTCTTTATGTAAGCACACGCCTGAGTAGCTCGCAGATTGCAGAATTTTTTCAGACTTAAATGACATTTATCGTTATATTTTGGACAATTCACACAATATCTTTATAAATTATAGCCTATATGTTATTCTGATCTATAAGCTACATTACTGTAAAGTTTCATTAAAATCCGTTTAGTAGTTTTTGCGTGAAAGAGGAACAAACATCCATCCATACATCCATCCAAACAAACTTTCGCCTATATAATATTAGTAGGATTTAATACTTTTACATACATGCGCTATGGCTTGACCGCAACTTTTTATCATGGTATTTATGGTTTTGACCGTTACGGTCGGATACAATTTGCTGCAGTACCAGTGTATGTTTTTTTATAACAATAAAGTGTATAAGTTTAAAATAGACTCCGCGATAATGGTGAATATAAAATGTTCATAAATCTTTAGTTTGATGAGTAAGAAACGCAAAAATCGCGTAAATCGATTAAATTTTTTGGCGGCAACAGTTACTTATTCCAATTTAAATTCTCTAAATTTTTTGTCAGTGCAATAATTTTATACTGCCAGGACCATTAAATTCAGATTCTAAGATAATCACTATTAAGCCACTAAAGACATAATTATTAACGTCAGTCATTTTGAATCCGCAGTCACCTATTCTCTTTTCAATTAGGTGATTCCTAGCAGAAACTTAAAAGTAAATTCTTTTTAGATTTCTATTACAATTAACAATTTATTAAATTTTCCTATAAAACATTTGCAAATAGGTTTTGTCTACCTTACAACAGTCATACTGCTGATTAAATATTACAGAGTAACTCGGAACTGTGTTGATACAGATCCGAGCTACTTTTAAGTGTAAGATGAAACCATAAATTCAGTGACGATGGATTCAACATAATCCATACTACTATGTATACAGGATGTTTTATTAAGAATTTTTTATGTAGTATCGGGACAAACATTAGGCAAAATACGAAGATTTAACCTAAAACACTCTAATACAATATTCTTCCTGATCGAAATACAAAGTGATTTGTAATAAATATTCTGAAATGATTTTGTCTCAATCTTTTAACACCTTCTTATATTTTTTGTTTAAACTTTGCCAGCATTTGACACATCTAAGGACACTTTAAATAATGTTAAAATAATTGTTTTTCGCTGATACAAGAGGCGTGCTCTAGGGATTGATTCTTTCTTCATCCCTTACAATTTACGCCCCTGTCGTAGTATCTACTTAATTCAGCATGTCTTTTTGATTCTTCGTTTCTTTTTACGTAAATATCATCCTTTTATCTCAATGCGATAGAGCAAGTAGTTTTTAAATTATTTGCTTTTAAATTAATAATTTAATACCTAATTTGGTGTTATTTTACATGAGTCTTATGCATAAATATATCTTTAATTAAGTGATACAATTTACTAAATTCAGTTAGAAGTTCTAATTAGAAGGTGCTTAAACATTGAGCTAATATCATTTTAGAATATTTTTAACAAAATACATAAATCTTTTATATTAAATCTTTATATTTTGTGCTAAACTTTTCCAGTTACTGTGTGGAGAATTCTTATTGAATTCACTCTGTATATTTATATGTAAGTGTAACTTTAATTGTAATAATAATTTTTAAATACATTAACATTAAATTTAATTGTTTGTTATAATCGGTCTTAGCGCTATTAAACCCTATTACTTAGGGTTTAAACAGGGAACACACGGATATGTATAAAATTTAAAAAGTACTCTCCAAAATAAAGTTATTTATGACAAAAAAGCACGAGAATATACAAAATTCAATATATGTAATCCGTCTGTTTTGTTCTTATTTATATAAACAGTTTTATTTTTGAAATATTATGGATCTAAATTTTACCTGAAAGTACTTAATAGGTTTCATATTGTTTTGACTGATTTTAGTTTTATTTGGGTATCATTTGGTAACTTTAACGAACACTTATAATCTTCAAAATATATTTCTAAATAGTTTGTAACGAGGGCTTTAATTAGAAGATTAGAATTTTAATAATAATAATGTCATGCATTTTGTCCATAATTAATAGGGATTATAAGCTACATTAATTATAATGATTTAATTTCAAAATTTAATGTACCGATTGATGGCAATTTGCCGAAAACAGTTAATATTTATGTAGGTCGGTCGTTTTGACTCCTTTAATCTAAATAATAAGTACCTACCTACCTTAACAAGTCAAATTGAAACAAACTTATTTTTATTATTTTACTTACTCTAACACATTCATCAAACTGACCTTATCCAGTGTTTAAATAATATTAGTTTATCAGGATCTAAAAACTCTTCCTCAGCCTCTGGTTTTTGTTCTTCCTCAGGTGGTGCTTCTCCCTCAGCAGGCGCTGCTTCACCTGCTGCTGGTGCTGCTTCTTGAGGTGGAGCTTCTTCTGCGGCTTTTTTACCTATAGGTTTAAGTTCTCGTGGTGCATCATCGTCAGCAGATGCAAACCAGTCGTCTCCATCATCAGCCATGTTATATTATTTCTGTAATCAATATATAAAAAAATATTTTTTGATTTGGAGCTTTTTAAAGAAAACATTAACACACTGTAAGCATTATATGCAGAATAATAAACTATTATCTTTGTCGACATTTCACAGAAAATTTATGTATTCAGTAAATAAATTTATGTTCCAAAAATGTTTTCTTTTTTACAATTCATTTCCAGCGAAACGTCGATAAATTAAAAAAAGAAATAAAGATAAAAACATCGTATTTGCGACTTACGTAAAATACTTGATAGGACCAAAAAGTTTCTTTCTTACTTAATAACTTACTTTCTTAGAAGCGCTATCTGTTGCTTCTGATAGGTTTTTATTAAATATTGGTATAATTCTCCAAAAAGTATTAAAAAGTTACTAGGTGGGATTTTGGGAGAATGAGATAAATTTGGATTATAATCTGAGGGGACAGAACCATAAAAAATAAACAGCTTTTAGTAGACGAAAGAGTTTAAATATAAAAATTCGAAAAGAGGTTGACCTTAAAGGCCATCCTTGCAACTTCCCGCTAGTTTTAACCGCAAAGCTATAGTAATGTGACGTATTTTGACGTTTTTGACTTTTTTTGAAAAGTTTAAAAAGCCATAACTTTTTAACGCCTTATTCGATTTTGATGTTCAAGATGGCATTCGACGCAGTTTTTTGAGACCTACAAATGTTACCGGGAGTGCAAAATCGGTTAGTCAAAAAATCTCCAAGTTATTGAAAAAAAAAACACTTTTTTTGACATTTTTCGACAACGATATCTCACGAACGAATCAACAGACTTTAATTTGCAAAACGGCATTCGACGTGGCTTTTTAAGCTTGAGAGCTGATTAGGTTATGAAATTGATCAATGCAATAGCCAAAAAGATATGCTCAAAAAACATTATTTTTACCAATTGTTTTATTCGGTTATTTTGAAATTTCTCGAAATCTACCGGCTCGAATCGGTTTAAACTTACAGGGAATCTAAGTTAGATGGAACTCTTTGGAATGCTTTTTATTTCATTCCGATCGGTCAAGCCGTTCAAAAGTTATAAGAGGTTTACATACATCCACACACACACACACATCCACACGTACATACAGACATACAGACACCCTCGTAAAAATAGTCAGGGGAGGTTCCTAAGACCTCAAAACGTTGAGATCCGATGAAAACTCGATTTTCGAAAAACGGGGTGAAACCAATAACTTCCCGATTTTAAAAAAAAATTTAATTTTTTTTAGCGGGAAGTTAAAAATACATATAACCTATACTATTAAACGAGCAATATTTGTATATATATATAATGCATGTTTTCTAACGATTTAGTTGAAATTTGAAATATAGGTGCACATTGGGACAAAAAAATCAATCTAGGTGGGTACCAGGTAAAAATCGTTTTTATTTTTCACTCAAAATCATTTTTCCACATAAGATGATTGTTAGGGTACGATAACCTGTTAAATACTACTTATTAGCCAGTTTCCTGCTCGGGCGGTATTTTTTTCATTTTTTTGCAGTGTAGGTAAATGAATATAATTTCTATTCTTATAATATTAAATATTGCGTTTTCGAAAATTGCTTTAATACGATTTCCTAAAATTTGAAATATATGTGCACAAAGGGCAAAAAATTGATCTAGATTTTTACCCAACATCACTTTCCTTCATAAGATAGTTGTTAGAGACCATAATTTTGGCGCCGTCTGCGGAGCTTGGTCGCCCAGGTAATACAGAAATTTAAAAAAAAATAATATAAAACATAAAATAATTGGGATAAATCTGGCTAAGGACAAAGATCATCAAATAATATGTATATTGTTACAGGAACAAGAACTACTGAAAAATATGGTCAAATTGTCGAATTTATAAAAATGATTAAATAGTAAGTGAATGATGCCATTACCGTTTGGTAGAAAAGTTTTAATAATAAGTTAGAAAGATAGATTAATCAAAGACAGATGCAAAACAAAAAATGGGAGTTACCGAATTCTACCACCAGCTGAGATCGCCAGCGATAATGAGGTCGGACGTTTTGGTCATAGGATTAGTGGATTATTTCTCTTAATATATTCACAAAATTCTTTTACGCGTAAATCATCATTTAATAATTCTGTTGTTAAAAGATCTTTGGCTTCAGAGGGATCAAGCATGTGCAATCCCAAATATAACTTTAGATAATTCATTCTGGGTTTTTATATTCTGAAACTAGAACCATGCTCTAAATTTGCGTTTAATAAAATCATCAGCCTACAAATTTTGCGATATCCCATATTTTCCTAGAAGTCTGATGGACCGCGAGTTCAAAATCAACAATTTCTTTGGGATAGGAATTTAATTTTGGTTCCGTATATTTTTTAACAATAGTTTTATAAAACAGCGTACATGTTTCCTGCTTTTTTTGGTAATAGAACTATTAGTGTAGGTACAAAATGTCCATTTTTAGATCCTTGTATTGTGAACAGCTAATAAAAATAGGTTGAACAATACTGAAAAGTTCCGTCCATTTATATCATATCACAAGAACTTAAAAAGTATAAATTTGAATAAGTTGAAAAAATTACAATGTCTTTATCATTATTAAGATTCAATAGGAATGGATCACCTTTATTTGTGATTAAATGTAGTGTTTTAATCTCACTTAACACCTCGGTTCTGCTTTTCAGAAGGGTTGGTAGAAATTTTTCGTTTGGCTTCATATAAATTTTGGCGTATCCCTTCAATATCTTGTACATTTATAACTCTATCATCTTTTTGCAGTTCCCTGCAAATTCTCTTATTTGGTTTTTCTGCAAAGCCATCATCAGCTGCGTTCCGTTTTAGTGTATTGCTTATTATTTGTCTCGAGCTGGTAGTATCCCTTTCATATTTTTCTAAACTTTTTGTTTCTTCTGTCGCCATTGTGTACACTTTTGCTGAACATCCCCGTTTCCAACATCGGCATTTAATCTTCCGGTTTTGCAAACATGTGCCTTAGATAACGTGAATTTATTTATTAAAAATTTTTTTTTCACGTTGACTTACAATTAAAGAACCACTGTTCACAGCGTTTTTTTATTAAAAACACAAAATATAAAAAATCTATTGAAAATATTTAAAGTTACCACTCAATTATTGTACCAAGGTACTAATAGTCCTTTTAAATAATGATACTTCAATTTATAAACAATCAACTTAAACTCCTCTACTTTCCATTCAACTAGACATCTTTGTTAGGTATTTCCAAAAAATAATTTCAAAATAGGCTCCTTAATAACTTAATCTGTTGATAAGGGACTGGTGGACGAGTTCGACAGTCCTTTTAATCCCCAAAAGTGAAATTAACCTGATACTGGTTGCAGCCAAAAATACCGAAATTTTACTTATTTTATAGAAATTAAATTAACGACAAATTTAAAAATCCTTTAATGCGATTAAAACTAAAGTTCAACAAGATTTGTTTAAATCACGACGAGACGGATCATATAACTCTCGATAAAAATTATAAAATAGAAGATAATGATAAAGAATATTCTAGGCATTAAACTTAAAAATAAAAGAATAGTATAAAAAAATTTAAAATTCAAAGCATATGATATGTGATACAATAAAATTTCTACATGTAAATGGAATGTATATAGCAGTAAAGAACTATTAAAAATAATACAGATAAATCATTATAGAACAGGTGCAAGAGAATTGGTGAGATTATGTAAAAAAATGAAGAGAACGCCAAAATATTTTAATTGATGAGCCCGTTGTACTTTTTGTAAAATTGACTAGAAACAAAATTTTCTTATTTACTCAGAATAAAAGTATATTATTTATCACATCTATATATAAAGAGAAAGATTGAAGAGTTATGCTATGAATTATCTTGTACAAAGTATCGTACATAGTATTAAATTCAAGTGTAATATGAAACTTCGCTTTTTGTAATTTAAATTCTTGAAAATTATGTTTAACGATAAAAATAAAAGAAATTATCGGATACTTGTACAAAACGAAAACACAAATACCTACACTGTAAATTAATTTTATCACATAAATTTACACACAAGACACTGAACAACATATTTACGGCACATTAACAGAAAATTAATGAAGCTAAAACTGAAAATTAATTTAGCGCATTACATCGAAATAATTACTTTGCAAAAAAGAAATAATCACCCACCTATGTCACTTGTTTAATTCAATTAGTTAAACTTGGTCGTAAGGACTAGTAATAAAATAAAATTTACAACAGTTTTAAACTGGTCTCTTCTATCCCCACTTCCCCCTCTTACCTTGCCAATTAATGTACAAAAAATAAATTAAAATCAACGAATACGCGTGCGAAACTTAATGGTTTAAGCAGGAGCGGATCTTAATGAGATTGTAGGGTGTTAAAATCATAATATTTCGTATGCTAGTATTACATCTACAATTTATTCGTAAATAATTTCATGAATTACCACATACATTGTCACATACAATTTTAAATTTTCGCCAAACAAAGGAATCAAAACTAATTTCAAATTATTAATAACGAATTTGATTTTGAGAAAAACGAAACAGAATTTTTTCTCCAAAGTATCTTTTCGGAGTGGACTGTTATGTTCTGTTCTATTCACGTTCCATAAAATATCAGTGGCTTTTTTAGATTTTTCTGTCATTGATGATGTCGATAAAAACAATCAATCTGACGGTGATAAATTGTAATAAACAAAACGAAAATAGTGATAACTTCGTAGAGAAAGAATATATAGAACAGAAAGATCAGTAAATAACGACAAAATGGAACAGCAAAATAAAGAAGTTATTTCGGTAAATAACGACAAAATGGAACTGCAAGATGAAGAAAATAATGAGGACAATAAAGAAAACATTGAACAAGATGAAGAGCAGAACAGCAAGATAAAGCGTAGAACAATAACAGAAAATTTGGATGAACAACATAATACTGAAAGTGATGACGTAGAAAATAAGGAAGAAACCTTGAAATACTACACAGATAACAGTACGATAGAACAAGAAGGAAGAAAACCAGAAAAAATTGATAAGGAAAAAAATATTTCAAATTTAGAAACTAATAAACTAGAAGAAACACATGAGTTTACCACCGAGGATACCACTGAAGCCGTGGAAGCAGATAGCCCAGAAGAAGCGGAAAACCCTGAGGCTGAACCAAAAGAAAACGACTCTAGTTTAGAATGTGATGGTTTGTTAGATATATCTATTTTACGTGACCCTGATGAAGATAATGCTAAGATAACTCAATCTAGTGAAAAATCGGGTGCTGATAGAGATAATGCACTGGAGTGATGTTGGCAACATCAGTTTTATCAATGTGGTATACTATGACCGCGAATTGGTTGGAACATCGTAATGCTTTAGTCACATTACAAGAGTGCGACAAGACAGATTTGTTGACTTGTTGACTTGTTTAAGTATTGATACCACATTTGGAGTTCTACCAATCTACAAATAAAAACTGTTCGATCGCAGACAAATAGATGATATGTTATATTACTTTTATCGACTTTTGTGTCTCTTTGATGAATTTTTGCATGATTTCTGTATAAAGAAGTTGCTTTCTATATTCTTCTTTTTGCGATTCCTAACTAATATTAAGTGCAAGTATTGTTTCATGGAGTGTACCTTCCTTCAGTTTAGGGTATATTAGTAAAAAGTTATTTTTCCTCCTTTGTGTATGACAATTAAAAAAACAAATATAATTTTACCAGAAATCTATACTTATAATAAATCTGTAGAGAGGTCAATTCTGTACATGAAATATATTTCCAAAATAACTATCAGGGGGTGATTAGGGATCGAAACTGATTCCAAAAAGTTTTGTCTGTCTGTCTGTCTGTATAACCGCTATAGAAACAAAAACTACTCGACGGATTTTAACGAAATTTGGTACAATTATTTTTCATACTCCTGTGCTGATTAAAGTATACTTTTCATCACGCTACAATCAAGAGGAGCAGAGCAGTGAAGGGAAATGTTGGGAAAACCACTTTTACGGTGTGGGGGGACAACAATCTATACGTCACGCGAACGACGTCGCGGGTACATCGATATAGAACCCAAAAATGTGGTTAGATTTTTTGTTGTACGTCTGTCTGTCTATCTATATGTTTGTGCGCTCGTCACATGAAAACTACTGATCCGATTCGAATGCGCTTTTCACATATGTATTTATTTTCTTTTAACTTAACATCTGGTGTATAAAAATTTCTCCCCCACCTCTTTTACGGTGTGGGGGGAGAAATTTTTTACAACAATCTATACATCACGCGAACGACGTCGCGGGTAGATCGATATAGAACCCAAAAATGTGGTTATTTTTTTTTGTACGTCTGTCTGTCTATCTATATGTTTGTGCGCGCATCACATGAAAACTACTGATCCGATTCGAATGCGGTTTTCACAGATATATTTGTCTTCTTTTTACTTAACATCTGGTGTATAAAAATTTCTCCTCCCACCCCATTAACGGGGTGAGGGGAGAAATTTTTATACAACAATTAATACGCCACGCGAACGACGTCGCAGGTACACCTAGTCGATAATATTTTAATTACCTTCAGTATAGTTTCTAAAGAGGTTTAAAATATATTAATGTGAGAAAGATATTAAAAAGTCTTAAAATGTTTCTTGCAACTTCCAAACATTTCATCAAATACAGTTTTGTAAACAGTTTGGTTCGATTGGTTCTAAATAACATCAGTTATGAATAACTGTTACCACGGCAACTTTTATAATAAAAAAAATCAATTGGTTACAACTGAAAAACGAATAGATTATGCTTAAAAAATGGCTTCGTCTGAAAACGTGTTCCTTCACTGTTTGTTATATTTAATTAATTTCATTTTAGTTGCAAGTTAATTAGAGATCAACTTTAACAAAATTAATCGAAGCATGTGTGAGTTTCAATATAAGATTCTAGTTGTTGTTGAAGATAGTTTTTAGTAGATATTTAGGATTCGTGTGATGTTCGATTGATAGTCGAGGGAATGAAAAACTGAACCTCCGAAAGTTAAACGGCAAGACGGATTCTAATGATCCTTTTTGCATTCGATTCGTGAGAGCATCAAGAAACTTTGTGACGTTATGCGTTCATGTAATATTAAAAAACTGTATTTGTACATACAAAAAATGTATTTTTAAAGTACATCTCAAACAGAACTCGTTATTGGCTGAAATGAGTTCAATTTTGTTACTCAGTGGTTTCTGGGGTCACTAAAAACGAATATGTCATTGAAAGTGATCTCCGGAGTACCTGGTGCCCAGATACCTTATGTTTACATTCAGAAATATCGTTATAAAATTAGTCAAAACTCAATACTTGGTTATTTTTAGGCTCGCTGACAACGGCTATGACATTGTAAGTGATCTCTGGGTACCTGCTGCCCAGGATACTTACTGTTTACCTTCTCTCCTGGATTTTTCGGTACTATCGTTAAATAATTGGTCAAAACTCATTACTCGGGTAAACCAAAACCAAATATGAAGTTGAAAGTGATCTCCGTAGTACTTGGTGCAGAGGATACCTACTATTTACCTCGTCTCCAATCTCCAGAAGTGTTCAGTAAATTCATTAAACAATTAGGCAAAACTCAATACCAATGAGTTTTTGTGCTCGCTGAAAAAGTATGTAATATCGACAGCGATCTACGCAAATCCCTCTAATTATCCGTTTTGACTAATTGTGTAACGATACTACCAACTCCAGGATCCAAGGTACACAGTAAGTATCCTGGGCACCAGATACTCCGTAGATAACTTTTATTTTCATATTCGTTTCAGCAAGCCCAAAAACCTTCCAGTATAAAATTTTGACTAATTATATAACGATATTACCGAAAACTCCAGGAGGCAGCCTAAAGAGTTGGTATCCTGGACACCAGGTACATCGGAGCGACCCCAAAAAATCTCCGACTGAGCTCATTTCCCCCAATAAATAGTACTCACGAATCGAATGCAAAATGAATTATCAAAATCCGTCTTTCCGAATCGCACTCGGTTGTTTTCAACTTTTCCTGCAAGCGACATAGGATATTTCCTTTTGAGAATTGATATCATTGATGTCTTTTGTGCTACTAAAATAAGAAAAAGAGCTAAATTAAATATTTAATTGCTGCCCTTATATAATTTAATTTTTTGTTACAAATAATGTTACAACTTTAGAAACATTTTTCGCATTCGTTTTTTATAAAGTCTTTTAAATAATTTTACTTCACAAACACGTAAGATAATTATTTGTTACCAGAACAGTTTTTATAATTAATAAAGACAATACAAACTTTACACTTTCTCTTTGTAAAAATGTTGAATACATTAACTGAGGATATGATAAACGGTCATTAGGTATTAGTTTTTTAATAATCTATTAATATTAATTTTAACTAACATTGACTACTTGCCTATTGTTTCGTATAGTAGGTACACTGTCAGGATTTTATTGTTTCGAGCACTTTTGATAAAATCTGTCCAAAACCCATCATTACAGGATTATTATTAAATTATCAATTTACTACATTTTCACTGACCCTTTTGTCGACCCTAACAGACCCTCACAGCATGTGCTTGTATGCACTCACGATTTTACAGTCTATTGTTTAAATAAAAAAAGTGATTAATTTTTTATAAATAAATATAAATAAATACTAGAAATGTAAAGATAATTTTTTTCTGATTTTAACCATTTCTAATACTTACGCAAAATTTTGAAGTTTACAGACTAGACACCAAAATATTCTACATTAAAAAAAGAACAAAACTCATAATAACATAAAATACGTTTAGCGCTTGTAAACTTCAAAATTTTGTGTAAATATTATATATGGTTCAAATCAGAAAAAATTATCTCTGCGTTTCTTCATTTATTTATATTTAGATATGTCGTATCAAAAATTAATCACATATATTTTTTAAATATAAACAATAGATTGTAAAATCGTGAGTGCATACAAACAACCACATGTTGTGAGGGTCTGTTAGGATCGACAAAAGGGTCTCATTTAGAGACCGCGCCCACTGGCTCAGGGTTGACTTCACAGACTCTTTAACCGGAAATAATAATCTTCATTATTAATATTTTGGTGCAGAAAGATATGTGGAAATCCATTTTTTGAGTAGAAAAGTTTTAGTTCTAAAAAGATTGTTGAAAAAGATTTTTTTATTGATTTAAACTAACAGGTGAACACTCAAAATAATCCACTCACTAGGCTGGGTATTTTGGCTCAAAACAATATGGGGAAATTCCTATTTGTTGTTTATTAATGAATGTTCAACATTTTTGCTGTCTACTGAAAATACGTATTATTTAAATAGGCCAAAACTCATAAAAATGTTATTTATAGTAATTCTGAACTCTTTTTAAGGGTTAGTCACATTTTTCCTTAACCCTAGAGTTAATTTTCATCAACTACAAACAAAATTATAAGAATTATTGTACATAGGATAAATCTAATAATTTTATAATTATGATAATATATTTGGATAGCCGAAACCACGTTAAAGTTTGCTCCTCACTGAAATGTTTATATTTTAAATACCTACCTATTGCTTTATGTGTGTTCTTTATATTTTTTGAAGCATTTTATAGTACCTAGGTATAACCATAGAGATATAAGATATAGAGCACGTGAGCCATAGGAACGCACACAAGTGAAAGCCAGCACGGAATAGAAAGAGAGAGACTCGCCTGTTGCGCATGTGATTAGACAAAGATAAACCGACGCACTAGTTGTCCTCTATCTTTCTATTTCGTGCTGGTAGTATCGGCACCGACGCACTAGTTGTCCTCTCTCTTTCTATTTCGTCTTGGTCGTATCGGCTGGCTCCCGTGCTCTATATCTTATATCTCTATGGGTATAACCCGCTATTCTAAGGTGACTTCGATAATATTTAAATAGTTTAAGGGTTCTTTTTTCAAATTTCAATAAACTATAGTAGTATATATCTAACCATTAAGATTTTTATGACTGCGATGATATCAGTACCGGATTCGAAACATTTGTAAACTTCTGTAAATAAATCGAACTATAAATCCAAAACATTAAAGATAGTATTGAAATTCTAATTAGGTAATGGCAGTTGGTTAGTAATATTTTACCTGTTTATTTTGATTGGTACTACATCTAGCGTCGTTCAGATTATTAGATAAGCCAGTTACCAGAAGAAATGGTTATGGTACCATTATCACCTAGTCTAATAGCCTGGAGACGAAACAAGTTTGTAATTTACACTTGCTATAAACATCTAAATCATTAGCTACATAATTATTTGCACGCTGTAAAGTCACATTTAAAAAGCGTAGATCGTAGACAAATATTAACTTAATCTTGAAACATATCACTCTGGATGGATATCGACTGTCTACGAGGCAGAAGCTTGGCCCTTTTGACTATTTATTTGACAAAATAAACTGATGTATGTCTGGGAATAAATATACGAATATCATCACTGAAATTTTCCAACTAGGGACGCTCATGACTAGTCACGTACTTAGAGTTTTTCTATCCAGAATTTTTTTTAGAGTCTAAATATACTGCAGATACCTATATCTTTATGTTAAGCTTATGTTAAGCTTTGTTTTGAAAGGCTATAAATTTCATTATTGTGTTTTTCTTCTAAAAATACCTTACTGAAGTTATTGGTTGTTTCACGCACCTGATAAAAACCAGATTAGTTAATAAAACAGTAATATTTATTATCCCTTATTTATGGTCATATATGTATGAAGTAACCAATAATTTTTTTAATTTTCTAAGCCAGTTCCAACTAAACAAATGCTTTTTATTTTCGGTTTTCGACCACCTGAAAGCTTTCGTCAACGAAACGAAGCAATTTAATGGTTTTTCTAATTGCCCATTGGCTAAATACCATAATTTATCGTGTATAAAAACTATTTGACCGATCTTTGTTTAAACGTTGTATAAATATACTAAATAAAATAAACAGGAGTTTTTGTTAGAGCAATTTTTAAAACCCTTCGTGTAATTATTATATTGAAAAAGCAACAAAAACTGATCGTACGATTTTATTCCAAATCGATAAAATTTTTAAAAATACATTATTGAACAATAAATGTTGATTTTATAGAAAAATAATTAAGTTTTCAGCATGACATGTTTTAAGAATCTTTGTTTTCTTCAGATGCTGAAATACAACTAACTGTTAACTGAAACATGTCATGTTTATCTAAATAAATAAAACGAAAATTTGTCAAAAAATACTTTGATGCTAATTATTTTTCTATAATTATGAATTTTCGTCAAGTGAAGGAATCCTCAAGTCAAAACTTTGATCGTTTAAATTACTACAATTTTTTTAATATTGTTTCAAGATATTCATCGGCTGCCCCACCGGCTTTCTAAGATGAACAAATACTTTTACAATAAGAATATATATACCCATATACGAGGTCTATCGCAAAGTACACAGGACAGAGATAAAACATTTTTTTTCTCAAAATGCAATTTATTTTATTCAAAATAATCCTCTTCAGAGTTAATACAGCGATTTGCACGGTTCACAAGTTTTTCGAATTCGGATTTCAGCTCACTAACCAGAATGTTCTTCAAAATGTTTATGGTTTACTTTTGGATGGTCTCTATATCGGCATACCGCTGTCCCTTTATGTAATCTACCGAACAGAAAAAGTTGCAAGATGCCATAGCCAAAGAAGACGCAAGGTGGTTAATGGTTAAAATGCCATTTTTGTGATAAAATCGGACATGAGTGTCGATCGATGTGATGGTGCATTATCGTGCAAGAAACGGTAGTTTCCTTCTTCGCAATATTCTGGCCGAACACGATAAATACGCGAGTACAAACGCCTCATAAGACCAAGATAATACACAGCATTAACCGTTGGGCTCGCTGGAACGAATTCTTTGTGAATAATTCCCTTCGAGTCGTAGAACCAAATCAACATTATCTTACCTTTTGACTCTTCCAAACGGTTTTTTTCCTGATTTGGTTCACGTGTGTGCTTCCATGCGGAACTTTGACGCCTGGTTTCGGAATCGTATTGGAAACACCACGTTTCGTCACCAGTCACAATGTTGTACATTTCTTAGCCTGTTTAATGAAGTCTCTCGAATATTGAATTCGAAGCATTTTTTGGTTATCCGTGAGCTTAAGCTGATCAAACTGTGAACACATCTTTCTCAAATTCCCGATCAAAATGCGATAGATCGAATGTTTGGAAATATTAAATTTCATTTGCATGTATGTCAATGAAGACTTTGGCTCATTTTTTATAAACGGAGGTACTTTTTCGACAGTTAATGGCGTAATCACAAATTTCGGCAGATCAACATGTTCGGCGTCTTCCAGACTCACTACCCTCTTTGAACCGTGTGGACTTGTGAACTCGGCTAGGTGATAAACAATCATCACCATAAACTTGTTTCAACAAACAATGCGTTTCAGTTTAGCCAAGTTTAAAACTTGATATAGGCTTTTTGTTCGATGCTCATTTTTCGACTGATGTTACAAAGGTACTGTCCCTTTGAGCGCGATAACTCGCCGTGAAGTGGTTCGACTGTCAAGGAATTTTGACAGAACATCAATGGAAGATGTACTTATTTAACGTTAGCCCCAATACTGCAAGGATCGGATATTTGCTTAAAGTCCTGTTTACTTTGCTACAGATCCTCGTGTATCCTGAATGAACTTTATTATTTTCATACATATCTATTAGCATAAGTCTACTCCTCTATAATTATCTTAAGAATTTCATATTGTTCTACTCAAACACGGCATCTTTTCTTTTTCTTCTAAAAGAAACGCAGATTCAGGTTTTGCATATATCATCTTGGTTTTTAAATTCTGAGTTAAAAATTTAGTTCATTTCTATAAATACGTTTCTTGCTTTTTAGATTCTTGACTATATTACGTTTTTGTGGCCGAACTGACTGCTTATCGATGTTACTAAATAGTAACTTGACGGATAATAGGTACTTGTTCTGTTTTTTACCATAAACTCTATTTATGAGAATAAATACATATTTCATGCATACGTTAATAATCTACATCGTTAGCTAAGTTGTTATCTATTGCCTTTACTACTATTTCTTTAGGAGTGACGGAACGTATATTAGTTGTTATCTCCCAGGGTGTACTAGAGGTTCTGCTTTCTTCCTATTTTCTTTCTTTGAGTGCCTTTTAAGAACCATTCAGTGATAATTTTTTAAATTTTACATTATCTCTGGACCAGTCACGGTTAACAAGCTGTTGAGTATAGTTCTTAAATAACAATTTTAGATTTCTAGCATATAGTATACCTAAATATTCATACGAGGCTTGTTTGTTTAGTTTTGCATTTAGCCTCATAAAAGAGGCTAATAATAGAAGCTTAAGACACAAATCTAACCTTATTTCGATACAAGTAGTGTAGTTAAGGTGAGTTTTTGAAATTAGCAAGTCAGTCGAAAAATGTATTTTAGCCAAGAACATTTTCGATGAATAATTGTTTACAATTTTCGGAAAGGATGTCTCGCTAAAATGGTTTCTGTGCTTGGGAATGCAGCACCATATCAGTCAACTATAACCCGTTGGTATTGCGAATTTCAACGTGGGCACTCCAATCTTAGCGATGAATCCATACTAGGTCAGTACGTCCACCCAAAACAGCAATCACACAGCGCCAGCGGTTTGTCAGCTAATTAAAAATGATCGCCGTTTAACATTCCAAAAGATAGAGGCATCTTTGGGCATTTCAAAGATGTCGATCCAAAAGATTCTACATAAAAAACTGGGTGTTACGAAGTTGATTTCCTGTTCGATCTCTCATTTACTCACAGAAGATCAAAAAGCGGTCCGAGTCAATTGGTGTCGAAAATCATTGGAACGGATCAACAAGGGAAGCTCAAAAAACGTTTATAGAGTAATTGTTAGTGGCGATGAATCTTGGATTTACTTCTACGAACTGGAAAATAAATCCAATTCGCTATGTAAGTATGTCACGATGAGCAAAAACCAAAAAAGTGATAGGTTCTCAAAGTGTGTCAAAGAAAATGATCACAACATTTGTGTCAAAACATGGTCATGTAGTCATAATTGCTTTAGAAGATCGAAGAATGTTTGTTTACCAGATGTTATCCTTAAACTCCGACAATGCATGGTTGAAATCGGAAAAAAAATATCTTTACGTTTCTCGTATTTATTTATTATTATTTATAAAGAGTTAAACACAAATATTTTTTAAATTTAAACAATAGGTTGTAAAATCATGAGTGCATATCACCACCTACTGTAAGGGTCGAGAAAAGGTTCAAATTTACGGACGGCCCGCTGTTTCCAGGTGACTTCAAAGACCCTGTAACCTTTTTGTCTATATGGCTATATGCAAAACTAAAAAGACAACCCTCGTAAAGTGATATTTCGAATTTTAACTTCTTCCTGTCATGGTCTTTCAAATTAAACTTTCAAAATAAAACATGGTTCCAAGTTAGCCGAACAAAATCTAATAGGCTACAGCATAAAAATTTTAAGTCTAAGTATTTATCAATGCCCGAATTAAATAACTCAAATAACAGAAGGTACCGAGTGCCAAGTTATTGTAACCCGTAATTTTTAAATTTACAATTTAAGTACCTATTATACCTAAATAACTTTTATTGCTTGAAATAAAATAAATAGTTATTATCCTAACAAGTGCGGAAAGTTATACTTTCCCGCACGCGAACTGCCGATGCCCGAACGACGCGAAGCGGAGTTCGGGCAAGCAGTTAAGTGCGGGAAAGTTAATTTCCGCAAGAGTTAGGATCAATATTTTTTCTACAAGCAAAATCACCTCGAAAATTATTTAGATATTTGAAAAGATGCGATTGTGACAATTAAATCTTTCATAGTGTCAATAAATACACGACTGCTGTAGCTATAGCAACCCTACTTAAACAGGTGAGTTTGTTGTTGCTTTGAGTAAGGTTAACAGGGGTGATTTAATAAATTATGATTTTTTAAAAAAATTTTAAAAACAAACATTTTAAAAACCCCTATTTTCATGTAAAATCTTAATTTTTTTTACTATTTGTATGTAGTCCAACAAGATAAAGATAATAATACAATAATTTGTCAAAAAGGTTATTGGCAAACATCTCTAATTAATAAAAAAAAATGCGTGCGGGAAAAATTCTTTCCCGCACGCCGTGCGGGAAAAAGTATTTCCCGCACTCCGTGCGGGAAAGAGATATTTTCTGAATTAAAATGCGTGCGGGAAAGTGTTGTGTTACGCATGCTTGTAGAAAAAATAGTTTTCAATGGTAATGACTTTTATTTGTTTCTCATTTGTAAACGTCAGTTTCCAAAAACACAATATTAATCAAGAAAGTTTATTTTATAAAGTCACTAACTTGTAAAACTGACAGTTAACTTGCAAAGTTTTTACAAGTTAGTAGTATTATTTACATTAGAAAATTCGGTTTTATCGTCATATATGTTGAAAATCATGGTACAATTGTTATTTCCAGTAACACAGATTTTTGATGATGAAGGAGTTGATACTGATGATGATGAACCATCTGTTGACTCAGAAACTGCTGAACTCGAGGACTGCAGAACATTTGTACTCTCCTTACTACCAAATAATTTGCTAGACATTTCGATTTTTTTGTTGACCGAATCATCGACATAACTCATCGCAATTTCGGTGCTCTTCCACCCTCCTGCACGCTTTAGTGCTAAAATATCTCCACCCGAATCCGCAACCATAGTGGCTCCAGTTCTGCGAAAAGAGTGGCCGGTGTATAACTCTGGGTCTTTTAAACCTAAATATTTCGCTATTTGCTTTGGGACACCACCAATAGTGTGCTGGCCAGCATTAAGAGAAATGCACTTTCCATGTCGGTACGTCAAAAAAAATCTTAGGCTTTCTGTTCCAGGAGGCCGAAGATTTACATATTTTCTGTATGACATGCAGGGCTTGAAGCTGCAGCCATCATCAGTTATGGTGAATCTTCTTGTTGTTAAATTTTTTGTTTGCCGCAATGTCATAATAACGTATTTTCCCATATCTTCTACATCATTCATGTTTAAGGAGAGAATTTCGTCACATCGACAACATCCAAAAATCCCAAATATTGTTACAATTTTCGCCAGCAACCACTGGCCATCAGGAGCATGTAAAAGAAATTGTTCATCCTCTTCTTTACTTAATACCTTGGCCTTTTTTGGCGTATAACGCTCATTTTTTCGTGTCAGAAACGCTATTACCTTTTGAAATCTGCAAATGACAACTAAACGTAATATTTTTCAATAAATTTTTTAAGGAAAACAAACCTGCGAACAGGGGCATTTTCTTTCATTTCCAAGCAGCTTTTCAGCATAGACCATTTTGCCCATAAAGTATTAGGGCTGAATCTAGCTGATAGTTGATTCAAGTAGACCAACAAAACATCTTCAGTTACCCCAATCACACTATTTTTGTTTTGCCACTTTTTGAAGTCGTCGTATTCTCGCTCGTACCTTGAAGCTGATTTTGCAGGTAATAAACTTGAAGCTACACTGCTGGCTGCCTCAATTATTTCTTTTGGTACATTCATTTTCGCTTTCGCCAAAACAAATGTAAAGAAAAATAAACAGACATGTTCATGGCAACGCTTCGATAGCTTACGACATTTGCGACAAATTATTGAGATTTTTTTGGAATTTATCTAACCTTTTTAGAAATGAGAAACAAATAAAATATAAAACAATACACGCAAGGTAACGGGTTTTACTGGCTCAAGGAGGTAACTGTCTCGCCTGCGGCTCGTGAGTTATATCCTCCATTCGCCAGTAAAAACCCTTTTACCTTGCTAGTAATATTATATACTATTATGTATGTACATATGTATGTATGAGCAAATTAGTGAAAACAGATACACTTGCGACCTATAAGATCAATTGTGTTCCCCTTTTCTTACCATAACTGATGTTTCCTTAGACTTACAGAAGCTCTTCTAGTCCTATCTTTCTTAGAAAGTCTAGGATATTGGTGGGGTTCAAGTTACCTTAATCTTTTCAATGGTGGTTGCCTTTACTTGATGGAAATCCATTTAAACGTAATGAAACACTTAAAAAGGGTTTAAATTTCCACTTTATTAACGAAATTGCATGACGCACGTTTCGACACACAGTGTCTTTGTCAAATGCTGTGGTACAACTATTTTAAATGACACAAAACAATTATGTAAAATGTAAAAAGGATGGTTAATAATATGCCAAAATTTTATTTTAGGGTAAATTTAGGTGAAAAGGTTTAATAATGGGGAATTTCCAAAATCTGTTTGTTCATTTAATAGCAATTGTGTTACTTTTCTTTTATTTATTTCCATTATTTCTAAAAGGTTTAATTTTTTAGATTTATTTTCGGAATGTAATATTTTAAAATTATCATCAAATGTGTGTATGTTTTCTATGAGGTGATTTGCATAGTGTGAGTCACTCTTTCTATATAAAAAACTTCTCTTATGTTCTTTTATACGTGTATCGAAAGATCTTCCTGTTTGTCCTACGTACATTTTGTTGCATGAACCACAATTTAGAAGATAAACACCTGATTTATTTTTGAAGTTAGTTTTAGCTTTATTATTTTTTATAAATTTACCCAAAGTGTAATTTGTTTTATATGCTATATTGTAATTATTTCTTTTGAAGTGTCTAGATATTTTTCTGGTAATTTTTCCATATATCATAAACCATCACACACTGATACAATTATTCATAATTTCTCTAACCACCCCTTTATTCATAAAATGTCAGCATTTCATTCATTTATTCATAGACTAATTAATATACCAATGACTCAAGAAAATTATGAAAAAGAATTAAATATAATTAAACAAATAGCTTGCAATAATGGTTACAATCCTAATATTATAGACAAACTTGTTTTTAAAAAAACATTTAATAAAACCATTAAAATGATTTATCCAATATCTAAAAATAAACAAGAAAAATTTAAAACTCTCACGTATACAGGAAAAATTACCAGAAAAATATCTAGACACTTCAAAAGAAATAATTACAATATAGCATATAAAACAAATTACACTTTGGGTAAATTTATAAAAAATAATAAAGCTAAAACTAACTTCAAAAATAAATCAGGTGTTTATCTTCTAAATTGTGGTTCATGCAACAAGATGTACGTAGGACAAACAGGAAGATCTTTCGATACACGTATAAAAGAACATAAGAGAAGTTTTTTATATAGAAAGAGTGACTCACACTATGCAAATCACCTCATAGAAAACATACACACATTTGATGATAATTTTAAAATATTACATTCCGAAAATAAATCTAAAAAATTAAACCTTTTAGAAATAATGGAAATAAATAAAAGAAAAGTAACACAATTGCTATTAAATGAACAAACAGATTTTGGAAATTCCCCATTATTAAACCTTTTCACCTAAATTTACCCTAAAATAAAATTTTGGCATATTATTAACCATCCTTTTTACATTTTACATAATTGTTTTGTGTCATTTAAAATAGTTGTACCACAGCATTTGACAAAGACACTGTGTGTCGAAACGTGCGTCATGCAATTTCGTTAATAAAGTGGAAATTTAAACCCTTTTTAAGTGTTTCATTACGTTTACCTTAATCTTTCTCTTCTATTTCGTATGATCCTAGGTATCTGACCCTAGAATTGCGAAATGCAATGCATTCTGAAAGTATGTGTATTAAGGTTTGGTCCTCTTCCTCACAGAATCTGCACTATGCCTCTACCAATCCTAGTTTGTTCATGTGTCCTCTAGATTGGCAGTGTCCGGTTAATATAATGCGTTATAATGCGGAGGTTGTTTTTAGTGAGGTAAAGACAACTAAAAGATCTCTTCTGGTTATATTTACCCAGAAGCGTCTTCGGTTGTCTTAGTCCTTCTAGATTTTTCCGTACTTGGATTTTTTTTATTCAAATTTTTCCTTAGTTTTTCTAAGACTGTAGTACTGCTGATTTCACAAGATGGGTCTGATCCCAAACATGGAGTTTCAGCTCTTTTTTGCTAACTTATCTGCTGTTTCCTTTCCTTCTATTCCTATGTGTCTTGGAACCCATAAGAGAGTTAACTTACCTGGTCTAGATATTCCCAAACAATCTTTGAACTTATTGTGAGTGAGTTGAAAGCTTTGATAACCGCTTGACTATCTGACACGATTGCAATTTTTTGTCTACGATAGTTCCTTTAGGTATTTAAACATCTAACTTTAAATTAATTTTTTATATTTTGATGTTTTAATTGTCGAGTTGGCAATAAGCTCTCATTTACGTCATATATTCTTAAGAAAAAATCCAAAAGGCTTAAATGAAGGTATGATCAAAAACGACGATTAACTACTAGAATGATCTGTTTCCAAAGTAAATACGTTATCGGCCATAGATGGAGATTTAGATAGATAGAGTTTAATTTCCAACGAAGTTTTTCAATTTTTTTAATGTTATTTCTTAGTTGTCTAATTTCCAAATTACAAAATCTTTTCGAAAGAATTTCCAATATGGAATATTCTTTTTATGCACTGGTTAAAATGATCCTTAAATCAGTTTGAGAGCAGATTCTATAAAGTAAAATATTTGTATATTTTTCTAAAATGTTAGGATATGTAAATAAAGATTACGATTTAACCGCAGCTGAGTGTTAAATAATGACGCTCATACCACCCCAGACTTTTTTTATGATGAAGTTTTTTTTCTGTGAACAAAGATATAGACAAAAATAGTAGGAACACTCTGTAAAAACTTGTTCCATGCATCGTTGCAAGGTAAAATTTCTTAAATCGGTAGATTAATACAGAAAAAAAAAGAAATCAGTTGATTTAAAAAAAATGGCGGCAAATTTAAAAAGTGTTTATTTAATTAAAAAGGTATTTTGCATCAAACCCCAGGCACCAAGTGCCGCGGAGAGTTCCGGCATCATGATATTCGTGTTCAGCGACCCCAAAAACACCGAGTACAAAAATTGAACTCACTTTCAGCAATACTTAACGAGTTGTAATTTTTCTATCTATTGCCTGTTCGGAGTATTTTTTTAAATGCAATTTCTCATTTTTACATTATGAAAAATAGCGACCAAATTTCCTGATGCTGTAACGAATCGAATGCAAAAAAAACGTATTCCGATCCAACTTACTTTACAAATTTTGAAGGTTTTGCTGATTTTAGTGCTTTATTTCTTCGACTACATATTCTTAAAAACTATGTAGCCAGCAACTTCAAAAGCATAGTGGAGGATCTAATAGAACCTATTCTGCAACCATGTGACGGTACTATAGACTATAATACAATACTCATTACTGCATATTATCTATATCTATATCTATTAGAGTAGGATCCCACTGCAAATTAGTGTAGGAATAATGTAGACAATTAAAATTTAATTTTCAAGTAACTTCATAAGTAGGAGAATTCATTTATCATAGGGTGCCAATTAGTAATTAGCCGCCAGTAGTATTAATTAAAATATTTTTAATTGACTTTTGGAAATAAATTTCGTTCACATCGTATGGAAATAAAGCTTACAGCACTTTATAATAGCGTACTCGAATGATTTAAAAAAGTACAGTTGCTGCCGATCATTTAGCCGCTTCCTCTACGCAGCCAGGTGTAAACAGGTATGATTTTGTTTGAACTTTTCGTTTATTCCGTATATTTATTTTATTTCCATAACATTAAAGATAATTTTTTTCTGTACTTAATTTTATAAAGTTGCTTGTAAAAAAAAATCCGCAAATCAGAGTTTCCTGACCTTAAAGATGCTAGGTATTGAAAATAAATTGACAGAGAGTGAGTGCGCGACGCTACTGGTTAGACCAGGACGCTAAATATCCTTGTCTAACCAGTAGCGTCGCGCACTCACTCTCTGTCAATTTATTCTCAATACCTAGCATCTTTAAGGTCAGGAAACTCTGATTTGCGGATTTTTTTTTACAAGCACCTTTATAAAATTAAGTACAGAAAAAAATGATCTTTAATGTTATGGAAATAAAATAAATATACGGAATAAACGAAAAGTTCAAACAAAATCATACCTGTTTACACCTGGCTGCGTAGAGGAAGCGGCTAAATGATCGGCAGCAACTGTACTTTTTTAAATCATTCGAGTACGCTATTATAAAGTGCTGTAAGCTTTATTTCCATACGATGTGAACGAAATTTATTTCCAAAAGTCAATTAAAAATATTTTAATTAATACTACTGGCGGCTAATTACTAATTGGCACCCTATGATAAATGAATTCTTCTACTTATGAAGTTACTTGAAAATTAAATTTTAATTGTCTACATTATTCCTACACTAATTTGCAGTGGGATCCTAGACTATATACATGTAATAAAACTATAGAAATGTATATAGCGCGCATCACATGAAAACTACTGATCCTATTCGAATGCGGTTTTCAAAGACGTATTTGTCTTCTTTCAACTTAACATCTGGTGTATAAAACTTTCTCTCCAATTCCTTAAATGGGGTGAGGTAAGAAATTTTTAAGGAATGGAACTTTGCGAGATTTTTTTAACGAAAAGTCGTTAATGATTTCGCTGAAATTTAATTCCCGGAGTAAATCACTTTCAATACTAAGTAGGCTCAACTTCGATAACTGGTTTTGTCCCATCGTCGTTCGGAGCCTATTCTTTATAATTTTCATTTTTGAAAACGAGCGCTCTCCAGTACAATTTGAGAGCATCAACACTAAATACATTCTTAGTGTAATTTCAATGTTCGGAGGTAGCCCTGAAATTTTGATTTTCCAGAATGCGTTAATAAAACAGCTCCTTAGATTGGTCTTTTTCATAGTCCTTTTTGTATAAGTCTATCAAAGATACAAATTGAACCAGCTCATTACCAAGGACCAAGGCTACGTTCTAAATCATCTTTGTAAATTTTTACCAGTTCCTCTGCAGAAGCATACAAATTTACAGCGTTCATCTCCTCTAGATGATTAAGAAATCCAAATCTCGAACTAACAGCTTCATATGAATGCAATCTTTCAGTGAGAGACACACAAAGTTGATCAATCACTGGGATAAAATCAGACACTTTAAATTTTTCTCTTGGTGACAGATTTACGATTTGTGTTTTCATATAATCAAGTGGATTCAACTTGACACTTTTGTTTCTGGTACGTGACTGAATGAATTCGATAGTACCTAGTTAACATTTGTTTAGCTGCTTCTTCGTATTTATCAAAATCGTCTCTTTTGGATTCCACGAATGATCTCAATGGCTTCAATGTACGCATAGCTGATTCAAGAACCATTTTTGGGTCCTGCAAAATTTTGTTTGTTGCGTTGAATCGCTCCAAAATGTCATCCACTCATCTTATCTAAAAGATGTGCTGCTTCATTTCTCACGATATCTTTCTGCTCCTTATCAGAAGATATGCTGGTTAGATTTTCTTCGATTTCAGAATATCCCATGACAATGGCATTTGTGGCTTCAGCTTTACATGACCAGCGAGTATCACTTAGAGTTTTTAAATTATACGACTGTCCACTTTTTTTTCGCTAATTTTTCATACAGGATTCGGTATCGTTGTGTACTTGCTGTAAAAACGTATATAAATTCTGAATGAAATCAAAGAATTGCACTGCTAATGTACAAGAGTTAGCAACTGCCTTTCCAACTAAATTGAGGGAGTGACCACAGCATGGTACAAATGCTGATAAATGATTTTTCTGTAAAATAAGAGCTTGCATCCCTCTGTATTTGCCACTCATATTTGCAGCATTCTCGTACGATTGACCGCGGCAATTAAGGATATTAATTTGATGGTCATCCAAAAATTGTAGTAAAGCTTCTGCTATTGCTTCACCAGTATGACTGCAATTTGGTAAGAAAGCAAGAAATCGTTCCTTTGGTATCATCGATCCTTCAATATATCGAACGACTATTGTAAGTTGATCGATATGAGATTCGTCCGGAGTAGAGTCCACTGAAACCGAATAGTATTTTGATTTTTTAATCCTTGTTACGATTTCATTGAGCACTTGATCACCCATAGAACTTATGAATTCTTCGCAAATTATGGAGGAAAGGTACTTGACGTGACCAATTCCTTTGTTTGCATGTTGTGTTAAATGAGTTGCCAAGGTTGGTTCGTACTCGGCTAGTAATTCCAAAATACCCAGAAAATTGCCATTTCTCGGGGATCCAATAATTTCATCGTCTCCTCGGAAGGCTAATCCACGTTCAGCAATAAATTTAATCGTACTGACGACAATTCTAAGAATTTTTCGCCAATACTCAATTTGTTTTGCCTCTTGTATTGCTAGCTCTTGATCAATACGTCCTGTAACTTCTACTCGTTGCACTAAACTCATTACTGACTCCAAATGAGTCTTCGAAATCTCATGCTCGCGTAGGCGTTCAGATGCATGCTTCCAGTCACTGAAGCCTTTTCCACTGAGCTTTGTTATTTGGGTAGACAATAATTTACATGCATATATAGCAATAAATTTTCCCCGTAGTTGGAGAAAAACAGCCAGAATCGATTTACAGTCTCTTGATTTTGATTGCGACGGGTAAATATATTCTTTGAACATTTCCGACAGATAGATTTCATCACAATTTTGCAGTATTGTAGAACTTTTTTTCTTCCAATAATTGACCATTCTTTATGTTATAATGTCAGGCCAAAAACAAATGTCATTTTTGAAACCAAAAAAAATCTACTTCCTCCCGATTGAGAATACACGTTTTTGGAATTTCTATGACACATTGGAATTGAAGTTAAATTGTGGTGGCCCCTGTCTTGTGGAGGCCCTGGGGCAGTAGCCCCGCCTGCCCTCCCCCAAATCCGGGCCTGACTAATAATGTGTGGTAAATATTTCATCTTTGTTTTTACCGACCAATATACCTTATATGCGTTCCTGTCTCACTCTTACTCACACCATTACATATGTAATGATTTTGCCGATTTAATACCATACAATTTTTTACCTCCAGGTCCACGAATAGAGGTAGGTACCTACCTATAACTTCAATAATATGTATAATATATACTATGCATGTATAATAATAAGACAATATTGTAAAATGTACCTCGAACACGGGACCTTCGGTTCTATGCACCGACTTTTCATAAAAATATTTATTTATTTTCAAGCCAACATATTTTTATTTTCAAATACCTACATGAGTAAATACCCATCCAATGTTTATTTCACAATGAATTTTTTTCCGATATTTTTTTGTTTTGTAACCAAATCCATTAAAGCCTAAAGATGTCATTTCACCTGGTAGCAGATTAATATCATCTGACTTAAATGGAAGGATCTGACACGCGTGGTCGTTTTATTTATAAAAAAAGCATGTGAATATCCTAAGCAACTACAGTTCCAAGTCTCCTAATAGCCTTGCTGCATTGTTATTGACATTATCGTAGGAATTCGGAATTGAGGTTGATCACGGGCTATTTCAAGGATTGTTTTCTTTCTATACAGGGGAAAGCTGTGTTTTTGTTTTGCTGTTAAGAAAATAATTTATTATAATTTAATCTTCATCTGCAACATTTGAAAAACGAAAATCTCCTAAAAAAAGAATTCAGCAGTTTATATAAGTGATAGATTGAATATATTTACTTAGGCATTTCCCTGTCACCTTGAAATGTATACATATAATAAAACTGTAACTCACGAAGTACCTATAGATACCAGGTGTCCGAACGTAATGATAAACGAATGGTCTCAATTTAGGAGACATACTTTTTTGCCAGTAGAGTGCACCACTATGCAAGAAGTACCTATTCGTTCAAACCCTTATAAACTAATTGTTCCTTAAATAAATATAATTTTGAAATTATTTACTTCTAGTACTTTAAAGACACTTTTTTTAGATTCTCACTTACCCTTACCCACTTTTTTTAATTACAACTAATTTTATATAACCATATTAATATTATATATACAATTTAAGTTTATTCAACATTTGCGATATTTACATGTGATAATAATAATAGCATCGCGCATCGGTACGTCCTGAATACTTGCGCAGCCAGTGGCAAAAATTGAAATATGATCAGGGTTTATTATTGTGTAGCTGAAATATTATGGACTAGCAGCCCGCCCCGGCTTTGCACGGGGATTAGAGAAAAATAACAAAAACCATTATTTTTATTGGGTCAACGCTTCCCTGTAAACAATATTACATGTTGTTTTATTTTCTGGCAGCAAAATAAATTGATTTTCAGGTGCTCCGACCCGCCTTAGGCGGTTGGCCATGAGGAAAACCGATCCCTACTAT
Organism: Altica lythri; assembly: GCA_964028335.1. Classification (NCBI taxonomy): domain Eukaryota; kingdom Metazoa; phylum Arthropoda; class Insecta; order Coleoptera; family Chrysomelidae; genus Altica; species Altica lythri. The sequence continues at coordinate 31,346,977 of OZ034804.1, read as the reverse complement.
TTGCAAGGTTTGACCTTGAGACTTATTATTAGTATAACCGAAAGATGTTTTCATAGGAAATTGAAGCGGTTTAAATGGATTTGGTAGATCAGTTGAGATCATCGGTATCCTCAGTGTATGAGCTAGTTGACCAGCTAGTGGTTCAGTTATATTGGTTGCTACAACTTAATTGTCCTTTAATTCCTTTATAAGTAGCCTCGTCCCATTGCACATGCTAAATTTCTGATATCTGTCGTGATTATGAAATAAGTTATTTTGATAAGGATTAATACCAAGATAAAAACCTTTAAAAAATTAAAAATTAGTTATTGTGACGTAACTATAACAGTTAGACACATGCTGTCGCGGCATTTTTTGTAGATATTTATATATTCTTTAAAATCGTAGTACATTATTTTATTCTGTAATCAATAGTATTCTCAGCGCAAGCGATGTAAGGATTTTAAGGTCATTTTTGGTTACATTAATGGCATTTTAGTAAGGATCCCTATTTTTTTGTTAAATGAAACATAGCCTATGTCACTCGGGAATAGTGTAGCTTGCCAACGGTAAAAGAATTTTTGAAATCGGTCCAGTAGTTTCGGAGCCTATTCATTTCAAACAAACAAACAAACAAAAAATCAAACCTTTCCTCTTTATAATATTAGTATAGATGTATATATATATATATATATATATATATATATATATATATTTATATATATTGTATATGTATGTATGTATGTATGTATGCATGTATGTATGTATAGATCTGATATAACGAAATCTTTGGACACGATAGCGGTCGCATTTCTTAACGGATCGAAATGAAATTTGGTACAAAAATCAATCGTCCCAAAATCTCGGTCGAGTTCGTTAATGGGCCAAATCGGTACGGCCGTTTGGGCATGACATCAAATCAAAATGGAAAAAAATTCGTAACTTTTTTACTTCACCCTGTACAAAAAAATGTTAGGGAACTTTTTTGTTTGTCTTAAACAGAGCTACAACTTTTATCTAAAACATTTTTTTCTGAAACGTATACTTTTAATATATTCAATTAATATAAATCTACTGATGCACCTGGCTTACCAAAAGGGCCATTTTTTTAAATGAAACATAGCCTATGTCACTCGGGAATAGTGTAGCTTGCCAACGGTGAAAGAATTTTTGAAATCGGTCCAGTAGTTTCTGAGCCTATTCATTTCAAACAAACAAACAAAAAAACAAACAAACCTTTCCTCTTTATAATATTAGTATAGAAACGCCTAACCGTTCGGACTCCTGGTATCCGTACTTCGTGCTGTAACTGATCGCTATCTTTACATGGCAAATATAATGGTTGATTGAAAAGTTTTGAAAGCGAAACCTATTAGCTAGTTAAGAGATCAAAATTTGTACGCTATTTTAATATTTCATCTTCCATTTGTACATACAAAAAATTCTAATTTGATTTGTTAATTCAGTCTTTGTTTACAAGCCATTTGAAGTTGACGTGTCAGTGTATTTTGTTACATTTGGAAAAAAATATCGGACAGTGATGAAATTGTTTGTTATGAAAGGTTTATCAACAATAGAAATTCATACAAAAATGGTGAAAGTGTTAAAGAAATCTGCTTCTTCATTTCGAACTATGCATCGATGGGTTTTAGAGTTTAAAAGTGGTCGTACAAGCGTCGAAGATGAACACTGTGGTGGACATCTAAAAAATGCAACAACATCAGAAATGATTGAGTAAGTCTATGATATTGTTTGTAAAGATCCAAGTTTAATAAGCGTAAAATTGCTGATACCGCCGTAGGCATATTAAATGAACGAGTACGTACTCCATATTTTACACTTAGAATTAGATATGAAAAAGCTGTTCGGAAAGTTAGTGCCACATTCGTTAACAATTCAACAAAAACTGCATCGGAAACAAATTTCTTAGCGTAAGTTGGAGCGTTTTAAGCAGTATAAAACCAGTTTTGTGCTTCGTTTTATAACTATGGATGAGACTACCATCATGATAATCAAATAAAACAAGAACTTTTACAGTTGACTGAAGCTGGTTCTTCAGCTACAAAATAGGTGAAGTCAAAACAATTGGCAAAAAAAGTTATGGCATCAGTTTTATGGGACGCAAAAGAGGTTTTGTTAATTGATAATCTTGAAAAGGGTAAAACAATTAATTCTAAATATTATTGCAACCTCTGGACCAGTTAGATAAAAAAATTTTGATATAAGACCCGGTTTACAGAAGAATACAATCATTTTTATCAAGGCAATGCATGTGTTTACACAAGTTTGTTGACGATGGCTAAATTGAACGATTTAAAGTATGAATTGCTTGATAAACCACCGTATTCACCAGATTTGGCTCCCTCCGAGTATTACCTTTTTAGAAACTTGAAACAATTCTTTCGTGGAAGCGATTTTCGTCGAATGGAACAATATTTTGAAGAGCTTCCGGAAAATTATTACAGAGATGATATAAAATTACTGGAGGATCATTAGAATAAGTGTGTTCAAGCTGAGGAAGATTATCTTAAATAAAAAAAACAGCTTTATTTAAAAATACACATTCTTTCATTTTTGATCTCAAAACTTTTCAACCACCTTGTATTTAAGAAAACATAATGGTGGGTCTATATATACGCAAGAGATCCAAATCAATGGTTTTTCATTTCGTCTGTTTGTCCGTATGTTTGTAACGCTAATCTCAGAAACGGCTTAACTGATTTGGATGAAGTTTAACATTTTTTCATTAAAATCGGCGAACAAATAAATAAGTTGTGTTAATTTATGTCAATCACGCAATATGTAGCAAGTAAAATAGAGCTTAGATTTCTATAATCAATTATAACAAATGGGGTTCAGCTTAGACTAACAGCCATTCAGTTAGATTTGACACGGCTGCGGGGCATGGAGTGCAGGAGGCACTTGGGCACTTCGATAGGCGTCGTTGTTGAACATATCGAATGTACGAATCTTTCTCTGCTTAATGCACAAATGTAAAACTTAATATTCAAGTCCAAGATTAAAGTCAATAGTTTTAATTAAAGTAAGGTAAGATCAGGCAATATTTTCATCTAAATTTTGACGCGAATGATGTCGCGGGTAAAAGCTAGTTGGAAATATGCAATTTCCTAACTACAATTATAAAATTCTTTCTTGTCAGAATTTAAGGCAAAAAAGTCCTCGGGAAACTATTTTGTAATTGACAGAGCAAACATCCATTGTAGCAAACTTTTTGTTAAAAGAACTACAGAACGATACTAAACATGTAATTTCCTTAAGATTTTTATATCATACACATTTGATAGCAGTCCGTACAAAAATCGTGCTTTTTATAATCAATTTTAATACAAAAATCTTTTGAAAACTCTTCACGACTTTGAGATTCAACCACAAAGTTTGACGATGATACCTATTTTACTAATTCTATTAATAATAATTTATGCTAGGTAATAATCATAATTTGATTTACAGCACGGAAAATATATCAAAATTTACTACCTAATTGGACACTTAATAAAACTTCTGACTTGATTTTGAGTTATATAAATGATCGCTATTAATTAGTAAACCTAGATCGTCCTTTAGTCTGTTAAGCATTTAACAAACGCAGCTACTTAATTTTCAGGCACAATTTAAATCTTGGCCATAATCCAAAGATATTCGATTGGTTTCTACATGATAAAAAATTGGCAAACTGCAGCAGTTGAGTAATTAAGAGGTAAGAATTATAGTAAGTGTGTAAATAAAATTGACCGATACGCGGTAATTTTTTGGCAGTTGTCAGATCATTTAATTTATCGGAGTGGGCAATAAGGAAATTTATGGCATTCACTAACATTCAAAGTACGGAATATTAATGGTGTTCTGTAAATTTCGTAAACAGATGTTAGTAATACTATGCTATACTCGGATTACAGAATGTGTAAATGAAGTACCTAATGAAATTGGGGATCATTTGTTTCTCCTGTGTAAATATTTTCACAAAGCGGTTTAAATAAATATAGTTAAAAAACTATAAAATACTCTTTCAAAGCACATCGAAGTAATATTGAACGAAAAATACTAGTATTATTGTTTATTTAAAAAAATATTTTTAAATTTTTAGTTCGATTTGCTTTAAAAGTGTGCATTTATAAACTAAAAATTTGCCGACATTTTTTTTGCGTGGGCAGTATTAGTATTTTCTACCAGTGAATCCGACGATCGGCGTCAGCAAAGATCGGCGCCTTAGCCCGCTCTGCCAACTAACGCATTGAAAGTGGTAGGATATACTAGCAGTAATAAGCTCTTATTCCAACGGAAAGTTACATATCCACAAACAAACATACATTATGCGGCAAAATAAACATTACGGAAACGAATATTAAAATGTTTATTATTATTGATGTATTTAGTTCACATATATAGCCTTGTAAACATTATTCAAGACTACGTTTCCGATAAAACAGATGTTTAAGATGTCGTCCGTTCAGTTTCAGGCATATTTCGTAGTGTTCACGAAGGTTCTCAATCATGTCTATTGAAGTTTGTTGAATTGCAAGAAAAAAAATTATTCCGCATCTCCGAAAAGTCAGACGGTGAATCGGTACGAAAAATACCTTCTCCAACATTCTCCACACGTACGCATCAGGTAGCATTAGGTCTGGTAAATGCGATGGGTGTTAAAAATCAGTTCCAAGCAAAATAAGGCGATCTCCAGCATTCAAAGAAACTCCCTGGCTGTGTTTCCGTTTGCATTGTCTTGCTGAAACCATTGTTGATTAAGTTCTTGGCACAGCAAAATCGCTGAAGATAATTAAGAAACGGCCAAATTACCTGTTCTCTTTAGCACTCCTGATTAACAGCTAACGCTGTTCCATCATTTTCTTTAACGAAATACGCCATGTGCGGATATATAGCACACCAAATGATAATACGGTCACTATAAAGGGGGTGCTCGACGATTACGCTTATTAATTTCACTCAGACGCTGTCCGATCTGTATTTTGTATGCAAACCCATCAATATTCTTTTACGTATGACCGAAAATAGTGCTCTACGATTAAAAAGTCTTGAAACACCTAACATGATGCATGACACAAAATTTACGCAAACGCAAGTTACTACTTGCCACATAGTGGAAATGTGAAGCTAATAAAAGAGTGTTAAAAAAAGAGTGACATTCATTTTGAGCAACAGTATCCAATTTTGCTTGGACCCAGTGAATCGAAAACTTTAATACGACTGCGAGGACAGTACGTTTTTCTGGAAGGCACTCTCAAAAATGTTAAGAGAATCCAACATCGTGTGCGTTCAGATTCTCGATTAACGACCATACAGATTGGGAAAGAAATAGTTTGTATCAAGAAAACAATTTTATGTAACGTGCCTTTACTAGAAACCAGAAACCAAGCGCAAAGGAATGAAATGGCACAAATTTCAATCACTTCAATACTCCAAATAGTAAGAATGAGCAAGTCTATGATCAAATGCATAATGATTTACTTGTCTGTCATTTAAACATTCACAAAGAGTTTGTGCCTCAAGGCCAACCAATGAATTAACATTTTTACAGAGAGGTTATTAAAAGATTTTAAAACCGTGTAAATATCTAAAACAACTGAATATAAACAGCATCTCAATATTCTCAATATACCTTGCACAGCTTCCCCAGAAAGTAATTTTGAGCGAGATAATATTAAATTTTAAATTGAACATCGTTTGAATTAAAAACATTTAAAAAAATTGTTCTTAATGCTTAATTTATGGAAAGTGCATAACATTTTCATTAAAAAAAAAAGAACGGTGCAGACAAAAAAATGATTAACTTTGGAAATGTTTATTTATTGTTGATTCTTAATAAACATTAATAATAAAAAATCAAGAGATTTTTTTGGAAAATTGGTTTTAAATAAACAAAAAAATCGACTTTTCTAGAAATGTTGCAACCAATTGACATTTTTAGTTCACAAATGAGCAATGTCGGTTATCGTTTTAGACAGTACTATGGATTCTGTCTTAATCAACAAATTGTTAACAGGGGCAAGATTCGAGAATCAAAAACCCTAAATAAAGATCACTTGTGCGCGACTTTATGCCTGTTAAAAAAAAACACAACTTCACAAAGGTCACATAGTGTCACTACAGTCCTGTTACCTGTACTGGGAATTATTGTATTTCCCTCAACTAGTATTGCCCATGACAGAATGAACATCGTTTCCACCATTTAGCTTGAGTAAGACTGTTTGCACACATCTCTCCACTAACCCATTAGTTGCAGGATGATATGGGGCTATTAATTTATGTTTAATTCCATTTGATTTAAGAAAATTTTGAAATTTATAAGATTTAAATTGTTGTGCATTATCGCTAGCTAAACACCGAGGAATACCAAATGTAGAGAATATTTTTCTGCAGATAAATATAGTTGTAACACTAGATTTGTCTTTAGTTATATAAACTTCTAACCAACGCGAATAAGCGTCAACTAAGATAAAATAATTTCTTCCACCAAATTCCATATAATCTATATGTACCCTATCAAATGGCTCTGAACTTTGTTCCAAAGGATGCACTGGCACTTTTATTGGGTTATTTTGCAGTTGTCTACATTCTATACAATTTCTAACAATAGTTTCAATATCTTTGTCCATATTATTCCACCAACAATAATTTCTAGCTAAACTTTTCATTTTATTCATTCCAAAATGTGAATAGTCCGGGTTCCCACGTGGTAAAAAAGGCATAAAGAATAACCGGCTCAAAACTTTCAGAATCGCTTAATTGCACTTAGACCTACAAACTTCCATAGCAACAATATCGATGGATGGGGCGTTTTTTCTTCAGCAGTGGTCAAACATGTCGAAAGTTATAACTCTCCCCAGAGTGATGGATTACCGAGGTATTTTTTGTGAATCAACAGTTTTTTATTATTTTATGTGACCTACAAAAGAAGAGGGCGTTAACTGGTTATTTGTTAAGTCGTTGGCAGTCGTAACTATTACATGTTAAGCGCGTAGGCCCCGCCAAACGCCCTCCTCTTTTTGTAGGTCACGTGTTTTATTATGTAGTAATAATAAAAAACTGTTGATTCACAAAAAATAAATCGGTTATCCATCACTCTGGGGAGGGTTATATCTTTCGACATGTTTGACCGCTGCTGAAGAAAAAACGCCCCATCCATCGATATTGTTGCTATGGAAGTTTGTAGGTCTAAGTGCAATTAAGCGATTCTGAAAGTTTCAGCCGGTTATTCTTTATGCCTTTTTTACCACGTGGGAACCCGGACTAGAACAGTGTAGTTCTTGTAAAATTTTTGATTGTAACTTCTTTGGTATTACCACTCTAATACCACGCATAATACATCCCTGTTGTAATGCAAATTCCGTTTGTGGAATACTAAATCTTAAGTTAGATGTAATTTCTTTACCTGTTACTAAGGCACGTAATAAAGGTTTAAGAGAATCATCCTTTTGTGTTTCATATGCAATTTCAGAGCTTGAAACTGGAAGTGTTTCAATTTGACTCAGCTCAAAAATATCAGGTTCATCGTATATTGTAAAAGATTCTGACTTAATTGGTAATCTAGATAAGAAGTCAGCATTTCCATGATCTTTTGTATTTTTATAACGAATATCATATTTAAAACTTTGTAAATAAATAGCATAATGTTGCATTCGTGTAGCACTTAACGTCGGTAAGCTTTTACCTGGATTAAAAATCTGAAGTAAGGGTTTATGATCTGTGTACAAAATAAATCGATTGCCGTACAAATATTGATAAAATTTTCTTATTCCAAAAATGATACTATACACGCTTCTTTATCAATCTGTGAATATTTCTTTTGAGTATCAGTGAGAGTTTGAGATGCAAATTGTAAAGGTCTTTCTGAACCATCTGGATATAGGTGAGATAATACTGCGCCTACTCCGTAAGGGGAGGCGTCAGTTGCTAAAATCAACGGTAATTTTGGGTCAAAATGTACTAGAAAATCTTCTAAACAAATTTGTTCTTTCACTGAAAGAAATGCATTTTCACAATCTAAATTCCAATTAAACTTATTATGTTTATGTAATAATTTATTTAAAGGATAAAGAATAGTGCTTAAATTTTTTAGAAATTTACCATAATAATTTACTAACCCAATAAACGAACGAAGTTGTGTTTTATCAGTTGGTGTAGGTGCATTTATAATACTATCAACCTTATTTTTAATTTTATGAATTCCCTGAGTATTTATCAAATATCCACAATATTCAATATTGTCAGCAAAGAATATGGATTTTTCTTGATTAATATGTAAATTATGTTTTGATAATCTTTTTAAAACTTCATTCAACCGATCTAGATGTACCGAATCATCCTCCTCCGTAATTTTTATATCATCTAAATACACTGAAACTCCAGGTATTCCCTGTAAAACTTTCTCCATTTCTCTTTGAAAAATTGCAGGTGCCGAAGAAATACCAAACATCAACCGATTACAAGCATAAAGTCCTTTATGTGTGTTTAATGTTAGTAAGTGGCGATCTTCTGGTCGTATGTAAATATGCTTGGCTTAAATCAAGTTTAGTAAATCGTTTCCCACCTGTCATCGAACTGAAAAGTTCATCAACGGTTGGTAGTGGGTGATTATCAACTATTATGTTAGAATTTAACGTTAGTCGAAAATCTCCGCAAATTCGTATATTACCATTACTTTTTACTACTGGTACAATAGGAGTAGGTAGCCCACTCTGATCTATCAACCTTAGTTAATATCCCCTCTGAAACTAATTTCTCTATTTCTTGTTCAACTTTTGGAATAAGAGAAAAAGGTAATGGTCGTGCTTTATAAAAAATAGGTTTAGTATTTGGTTTTAACGAAATTGAAGCATACATTCCCTCCATTTTACCTATATTAGGAGTAAACACGTTAGAATATTTCTGTATTAATTCCTGTACTAACTTATTTGTATTTAGAATATTTATTTGATCTAAGGAATTTGGAAATAAATTTAAATGTATTTTTCTAATCCATTCTCTATCTAGTAATGGTTCACGATCAATAGAAACAATGTACAAATTTAAATCAAAAATTTGGTTTTTGAATAAAACTCTACAAGGTATAAATCCTAAAACGTTAAGTGGCGTTTTACAGTACGAAATAAGTTTAAGATTTGTTATATTGATGGTAGTATTTGGAAAAAGTATATCAAACTGACGCTTACTTATCACTGTCACTGCAAGCCCCACTATCTACTTCAAACATGATATTCTTCTCATTAACATTTACATTTAGATAAAACTTCTCCCTATATCTGAGTTGTTCGGATTCTATAGCAATGATCTCTTCAGAATTTTCATTTTGTGAATCAACTTGATTTGTTCTGTTGAATAATTTCTTCCTACAAACACTTTGAAGATGACCCCTCTTATTACAAAAAGATCAAATTAAGTCAGTTTTATTACAAGTAGAAGCAATATGTGTTTTATCACCACATCTAAAGCAATAAACATTTCGGTCTGATGTTGTATTTGTATATTTTTGAAACTTGCTAAAATTTTGATTTGATTTTGATCTTAAATCCACTTTATCGATACCTTTACTATTCTGCATCTCAGCAGTGTCTTTTGCTGAAAGTTCCATCCCAACAGCTATTTCAATGGCACTATCAAATGTTACCTAAATCTTTTTGTTCTAGTAATCGATTTTTTATTTGTTCATTTCTTCAAATAGTTACCAAAATTACAATAAATTGACATTTTCTGTAAAGCTGTAACGTATTGTTGTATGCTCTCAGTTTCCTGTTGTTTTCGTTGGTGTAATCGATAGATTTCTGCAATTTCTAAAGGTATAGGACTAAAATATTCTTGCAAGATTTGAACTAATTCATTAAAATTTTTACTATTAGGCTGATCTGGAGTTAATCTGTCACATAAAATATCGTACGTTTCAGGTCCCATAACATGTAAAAAATAAGAAACTTTACTTATTTCCTATATTCCATATATTTCGCAAGCACCTTCAAATCTCTGTACCCATCTCTGCCATTGTAATTTTGTAAAATCAAATTGTTCAATTGAAAAACTATTGTGAATTATTGTAGATGTACTAGGTGTCGTCTCCAAATTTGAATTTATCCTATTTCGATTTGTTCTAGTCATGTTATTCATAGGTTCTTCGAATCCTCGTCGCCAAACTGTTGTGTATGTAATGTGTATAACTACTATTTTAAATTAAGTCGCAATGGGAAATTGTAGTAATTATTTTATTTGTGACATAATTCTACATAAAGTCATAATTAATTTCTTTACAAAATTGTATCCATAACAACACCAAATACTAAAGTCTACTGAGAAAACCCAACATGTATAAACTTAAATTAATCCAGGAATTAAACCAAAATGTCCACCATATACGCCCTGTTTTTGCGGAAAGAATGTTAATGTTTGAACAATATTCTCTTCTCAGTTCATTTTCATTTAAGTGTATTTATGAAAACACCATTCAGTTACAATTTGGGCGACTATGTGAGCTGGAGGAAACATTGTATCTCATTTGAAAATGTCGAGGGGACATTCTGTGGCCTCTCTGCACACCAGTGCTCAAAACTGTTTTTTTCTCTAAGAATACTTCAAGGGCCGCGTTTACTCCAATAATTCGACGATGATGGCCTAGACCAAAAAAAACTTTTGCGAAGAAATTTCCGCTATTCCACAAGCGATGTGCCAGCGAGTTTTCACGAATTTACATTTAGGCAGATCACACCTCAATGATGTTATTAAAAAAACATGTCTATACTATATTATAGATATAAATTTTTCTTCATACCTCGGTCGAAAGTACGTTCTTTCGTCCCTAATTGCAGGGAAGAAAGTTTAACATTTACTCCCTGTTTACGGCGGGAGGAAAAATTTCTCATGCGTAGTTAGGTACACTTGTAACTAGGGACTGTTTATTCTCGTGTCATTTCTATTTCTATCTATAACCTTAAAAATAATCATCAATGATAAAACTTGACTCTTCGAATGTATTTGATGCCTGTTCCACGACCAGCTGCACTAGCTTCGCTCGTTCCGCAAGTACTTTCGACCGAGGTATGAAGAAAAATAGTATACACTACACGGGCCAAAAGTTGAAATCTCGGTCCTGCGCGTCATGTTGCCCTCGGCTTTTCGCCTCGGGCATCATGACGCGCAGGGCCGAAAATTCAACTTTCGTCCCTTGTAGCGTAATATACTATTCTTTCCTAAGCTTTGTATTTTTTTAAAAACAGTTTAATTTAAGGGCTCAACCTGTACTTAGTTATAAGTGATCTTTGTTATAGTTTTGCCTAGCTTATACCCTATTTCAAGAGAGTGTAGAGCAATAAACTCTCATAAGGTATTCAAAAGGGCTACAGGGTTATCCGTCAATAAATTCTGTCACTTCCCTAGTCTGCATTGCAAAATTCTCTCATTTCATAAGAAGCAGGTAGGTCACCCTATTTTATAGGATTAGCCCATTGTTATCGACCGATAAACATTGCGCCAGAGGCGCGCTAGTGGGATAATTGACAAAAGAACATGCATTTATAAAAATTATATTAAAGGAAATAAAAATTTAATAAATTTAATATAACAGAACAGTGTTATGAAAAAAGTATAAAATGTAACAATAAAATATATACGAAACGAAATCGGAAAAAACTCACAAACACACACGAACAAACTTACTTGGAACTTTACGTATATTTACACTACAATTAAATTATTCTATATCACTATATTCTTCGTCATCCAAAGAACTGTCATCATCCCCTGGCTTTATAATTATAGGGTCAACCACCTGATCGACCAGGTTGTCCAGTTCCCACATTTTATCTTCCTCTTTTAAAACATGCTGGATTGCTTTTCGCCAGTTCTCTGATGTGATTTCCTGAATGGCTTGATCAAACAGTACCTTGACATCTTTCATTTTAAATGTGGTATTGTTTCTTGCAACAAATCCTTTAACTTGTGCCCATATAAGTTCTTTTGGATTTAATTCGCAATGATATGGCGGTAGGCGCAGCACAGTTACTTTGTACTTTTCTGCTATATCTTCAACGGCATATTTCATGAAGGGAGTTTTATGTTGTTTTACTATGGCTAGTAGTTCCTTCTTTATTGAATTAGTCTCAAACTGAATACCTTTATTTGACAGCCAGTTAATAATTTCTTGCTTTCTCCAAGCTGAAGTTCGTATTTTCTCTATGCGCCTTGAATGGTAGCTTGCATTATCCATAACCACGACCGAATCAGCTGGAAGAAATTTTAACATTTCACCGAAGTAGTCTTCGAAGACATCCGAATTCATGTCCTCATGATAATCTCCCGTCCGAAACGACTCAAAGGTTAACAAACCTTCTTTTAAAAATCCTTCTTCGCTTCCAATGTGAGCAATTATAAGTCTCTTCCCTTTTCCCGAAGACACTAGTTATATTTTTATCTTGCCACATTTTTTGTACTATATAACCTTCGTTTATCCACGTCTCATCAAGATAAAAAAAATTCTTTTGCTCTCTGCGGTACTGCTTTATACTTCTTAAATATTTTCGTCTCCAGCAAACAATTTCATCGCTTTCCAGTAATAGTACCTTTCGATTGTGCTTTTCCCAGGCAAAATTCATACTTTTAGTTTTCCATAAAAGTTTTCTGGATGTCAAAGTAATACCGTCATCTTGGCCTAGCTCCATCAATATTTTGTCAAGGGTGGGTATTTCCTTTTTAAAATAAAACGAATGTACTTTTCTTCGAATGCCACATTTGGTCACTTCATCAAAGATTTTCATTGGTCTTCCTGATTTTTTCTTGCATGGACTTAGTTGGCCTGATATCTTTCTTTCCCGCAATAATTTATAAATCGTGGACTGTCCAATTCCAGTCATTCGGACACATCGCTCATCACTTTCTTGCACAGACAAAGTAGGGTGATCGTGTTTTATGCAATCATATACATTTAAAATTATAACTTTTTCACTAACAGATAGCGGAGAATTTTTTACACCTCTTCTCTTTGGAGAAAATGTCGCCATTTTATAACTTTTTCACTATACCTGTTACAATATCACTATTTCTATATTACAATATCACTGTACGTTTAGTTGGTGTAGTAACAATTACTAACTAGAATGTTTAAGAAACCATTAAAATATATTTAAACCCTTTCTCTTAATTCCCTATTTTTAATAGGTATTGTATGATTGGTGAGCCGTATGATTTGTTTGTTCCTTAAATTTTTATTCCTTTTCTTAGGGTCAAAAAGGGATTATTATAATGACATGATACCTCTGGAACTAAGTGTTAATCCTTTTTTGAGAAATCATGCTTAAATAAATGAATCCAAATTGCAGATTAAAAAAGTTTACAAAAACCGCTAAACTTAATGTTTTTTTTTAAGAAATTTTACTTAAATACATTTAGGTACCTACTTAAATTTCAGACCAAATTATTTCCCAAAAATGGCCTTTTATTATTATCTGTCTATAATTTTTGATTTACTTTAATTATTAAGTTTAATAATCCTAAGATTTGCCTACGCCTATGGACGACACCAAAATTCAGCCAAATTTTATGACACTTGGTGATTTATTAATCTACACTCTTTTGAAATAGGGTATAGCCATTTCTAACGCTCGCAACTTTTTAGTTATCTCTTTGTAACTGTTACACAAATCATATATTTAATTTAAAATAGTGCAGTACCTATTTAATTTATAAACCTAAGTAAATAAGACGTTACAAAAAATACGAAAGAAAAAATAGGGATAGGAACAACAAAAGGTACTTTATTTAATCTCTAATGGCACAGTTTAAACTAGTTTGCTATTGAACTTTTTTTAAGTACACTATATACAATAAGCAGCTATAGAAAACTAATTTTATAATTGAACAGTTTCAAAAATGTAGCAGAAATTAACTCTCAAAAATAATATAACAACAATCCAAAATATAACAGCAGATATTGTGGAATTTTCTTAACAAACTAGCTGACAATTTATTTTCAAGTATTACCAATTTTATCGGTAAATTTACTAAAATAATTGTTTTACCTAGAGTGGTGTACAAAAATGTCATAAATCATATAATGCAGGTTTATTGTTTAAAAGAATTACTGGAATATCTCTAGAAACTTTGATTTCGAATTATTTACTACATCCATATTACGTTACTCGTCCAATAAAAACTTGAAGAAAACTTTTGTGTATTGTTAATTTTTATATTTAATAGCCCAAGTATTAATCAAATAAAAAAATCTAAAGAACACGTTGTAACACAGTGTTCTAATGTGCTAAGGAAAAGAATTATTTTCTACTTACTGTTAAAAAATGTAATAATCGAAGAGATCCCAATTAATTTCAATTATATTTTAAACAAAGTTTTTAATAAAAAGATTTCATATAAAAAATGACAAATGGCATGATTTTTTCAATGGCAGCATATGATACAAAATTATTTTAAATGCCAATTTATTAATAAAAAAGAAACTAAAAATGTTATACCAGAAAATCAAAATACAATATCAAGAGAAATGCAAATTAATCTCAATGTTCAGTCTGCTGAATACGAAAAAGATATTTATAATTTTAAAACATTTTTTTTTATTATTATGTATCAGATATTTTTTATATACCAAATTTATAGTTTAACAAATAAAAACTGATGAATTCTTGTAAATTTTAAAAGAAGTATTTCGGATATCATACATACAAAATATAAGGATTAACATAACTCGTATTCAAAACCAATCAAAATATAAATGTTGAAAAGCGTATTTTTTGTTTTTCATTTTTTATTAAACATAGTGTTTTCTTCCTTCACAAGTTTTAAAAATAACTTAGTATTCAATAGCGACCTTCTCAGCGTGTCTTTCCCTTCTGGACTCAATTCTTTCTGCTCTAGCTTGAGCGATTTCAAATTCAGCAGAATCTCTTTCAGTTTCAGCAACCAGTTTCTTTAGTCTAGCAACTCGTGCCTCTCTGGCAGCTTGTTTTTCCTGAGAAGCAGCAATTTCTTCCTCTATATCGTTGAGTCTCTCTTTAGTCAACTTAGCTCTTCGAGCTGCTCCAGAATCTGTCTCAAAGGATTCAGAAATCTCGGTTCTTCTAGCTCTGATAGAATTTATTTTATTTTCTAATGGTGTCCACTTCGTAAGATTATCTTCATCAGGACGATAACTGGTTTTCAAAGCACTACGGCGTTGATTTACTTCTTTTTCTGCTAACTGGCGTGACAGATTATCGTTTATACCAACGGAATCTAGAAGTTTTTCAGATCTGTCTAACATTCTGTAGGTTTTGATATTATTGGATGTAGTCTCGAGGTCTTGATCATCAATTATTGATACTTTTTTGTTAGCTCTTAATCTTCGAATGGAAGATGCCGTCTAAAAAAAGGAAATACAATATTTTAATAAACTGTAACGGTTTTTTCTATCATCGTAAAACAATGAAACCAGTTATTGTAAAGTATAGTTTATTAATACATATCATTTTTTTTGTAATAGAGAAAAGAGATTGTAATTTAGTATGACGAATTATCAGTTACAAAAACATACTTATACATATTTATTTGTTATGTATAAATGTAGATAAACTAAGATAATTAGGATAAAAAATGCACCGAAGCGAAATATATGGATCAAGCTAAAAATACATCAGTCATCAAATACAATTTAACACGGATATATATATTTTATATGGATGAGCACAATCAAACTAACTTGCAATAAAACAACTTAATTGAAAAACTGCACTATCAGAAAATATTCTCCTATTTTTTTTGTAGCGATGCAAAAGTTCCAGCTAAGATTCAAATAGTAAACGATTATTTGAGATTTCTCTCACTGGATTTTTTGAAAATTTTGAAATTTTGAAAGTTTTTAGAAAGTATACAAACAAGAATATATTAAAGGACATTAAGGAGAAATTGAAAAATGTCGCACCCAGCGAGAATCGAACTCGCAACCTTCAGCTCTACGCTCTGAAGCTCTAACAACTAAGCTTTCAAAATAAGATTCAAATAGATTCCACATAGAATATTTTGGAAAACTTTAAATATCTTTAAGTCGTTTAAAGTCTCAGTTTATGTGTATATCCCACTAAAACATCTAATGGTACTTTTACAAGCTTGCCAATACTTTTACACGCTTGCCAATCCCTCCAGGCGTCTACAACAAATACTATATAGGCCCGCATTTATAAATAGTTTATACGCTATAAATACGTCTGTATGCTTCAAACAGCCAAGCATAGCGGACACCTACGTTGTTTGAACTATTGTGTTTTTATATACACACCAACCACTGGCATTTGGAATCGAAGTTTACTCATTGAGAAAACCTGCAGTCCTCGTCCACCTAAAGCGAGAACACGAACGATATTAAACTCTTTCAAACGTATGAATGCATCATTCCCAGCAAGCTTTTCCAACCATACGTAATTCAAGCCATACATCGTGTATACACGATTGTGCTTATGAACTCTTGTTGAGCCTTGGCAAGCATGTAAAGATACCATAAAACGCATTGATATCTTGAACATTTATTCATTATTTCTGTTACCCATGTCAATGGACAATGTACAGTACTAAACTACAAACGCCATTTTCGATAAATTAGAGTAAATAGTCAGTCTCGATTTAGATTTGGGTAAAAATTTTTAACAATCAGATATCTTCAACTTGAATTATATTCTTTCTACATAATTATAACGATCGAGATTAGAGATTTTATAGGTCGAAACGAAACAGCATTGACGTTACAGTTAAATCAGAACATACCAGTGTAAAAAAAGAAAGTGAAGAAGCTTGATGGAGACCACATTCTTATTCTATTTACGTAATCAGATTCCTAAGATATGATCTATTGATGGAACCTTAAAGTTATATCTTTGTCTGATAGGATGTAGAGCCATACACAGTATTAAAGAACCTGATTGACTTGTAAATAGAAAATCGACTACAAAATCTTTTATTACAGAGCATGTTCCAACAATGCCAATTAACTAGATTTGGAGACATAACGAAGTAACAACTAGCAATAAATCCCCAGTCAAGTAGATGGCTAAAAATTTATTGGATCAACAAATTTCAGGAGAGTTGTACATAAAATACGTAAGTAGAACTCAGTTCAAGGTATTTCGATAGAATTCTTTACTGATCATCATCTTTATACTAAGGAATTGTTTATTGCAGATCTTAGTTGCAGATTATGTTGTTGGTGACCTTAAATAATTGAACACGTACTATCCAACTGCAGTGCATAGATCTGTACTTGCTACCAGAGTTATATACTATGAGATATATTTAGATGTAATAAATATAAAAAGTTTAGTGTCGTCACAGTACCTACAAACTGTTATGCAGACGCCACTGACTGTAACATTAATATAACACCTCTAAGGCCCAATTTACACAGAACGGACGTCTGGCAGAGACCATTATTCGGCATGGCACGGACGTGGCGGTAGCGAGCCGTATGCAATGCAGAAAGAGATGCGAAGCAGTGGCAAGAAAGGACGATAAAAATCTGTTGGTTTTGTGAACTACAACATAGATTTTTTAAGTAGTGACGAAGATAATGAAGACATGTTGGATTTGGTGTATTTGGCTAATGTGAATAAAGCGAAAAATAAATATTGGGTCCATCCATTGTGACACAAAAAGGAAAAAACTGGTTGGACATTCGAAGTAATGCGAGAATTGAACATGTACCCAGAACGGTTTCAAAATTTTTATAGGATGTATCGTAAGTGCTTCCATAAAATATTCCCGCATTTTTAAAGGTAAACACGGAAACCCATAGTGAGGAACTGAGAGACGGTAAAGAGACGTGGAAAGGGCGATCGCTCGCGCTACCTTACTTCTGTGAACTTTGTACCATTTGTTTGCATAGGAGAGATGCGGAAGGGACAAAGGTCCGCACCTCGTCGCTGCCCGACGTCCGTTCTATGTGAATTGGGCCTAAATGTATTATCAAAAACTATACCTCAACAAAAAAACAATGAAATATCTATATAAATCTACTCAAATAGTTAAATACCCAAATGTTAAAAACCACCAACACAGAATTTTTTTAAACGAACAAGTTTATTTACAAAGATTTGCTGTTTTTGAACTGATATCCGTATATAAAAGATTCAACTATCTAAGATCATTTGGCCCGTAGGTTTTTTTTCTTCGCGAAGAGAATCATTTCTGTCTTTTTGGGGTTGATAGACCATGCGATTGCTCTTTACAGCATGTCTCTAAAGTTTTGAAAGCCAGTTGCGTTCTGTCTTGAAATTAATGCATTCATTTCAATATTTTTTGTAGGGCAAACATTTTTTTACATATTAAATATTATTTCCTAAGAAACTTTTTTAAAAAAATTAAACCGCCTTCAAAAAAAAATCACTATAAAAGCCAGAAATAAAATCTTTATTTCTTAAAAAAATTGGATCCAACTAGGCATCTAATTTCGATTTCCTCCGTCGGCTCCAATGGTTTATATCTTTGTAAAAGATTTAAGTTACTAACATCCGAAATCTAGATTTAATAGCTAAGAATAAAATAGAGGGTAAATTGCCATTGGAGCCGACTTCAAGGAAATCGAAATCAGATGCCTAGTTGATTCCAGTTTTTTTATGAAATAAAGATTCTATTTCTGGCTTTTTAAGTGCATTTTTTTGAAGGTGGTTTAATTTTTTTTTAAGTTTTTATTTTATCATTTTTAGTTGCTACTTGATTCATGATGTACTATTTTTAAAACCTTTCAAATACCGTGCTCCAGGTCCATGGGATTTAACGAACAATGAAAGAAATATTAATAGCACTACAAATAAAAATTTGTTTAATAAAAACCAAAGCATGCATGTAATATACTTCCAAAAAACATTTCAAATGGCACTCACAGCAATTGTCTTATCTATTAAAATGTTATTATATTATATTTTACTGTGTTAATAATTTGACTAAGGCCTTTAAGCGGGTATATTACTTATAGAATTATCGAAAAAAAAAATGTATTTTTATCTATTTTTTTTTTATAATTATCTACCAAAAAAAAGTTTTTACCGCTTTCTTTAATATGTTATTAAGTAAGCTTAATATCAAGCTAACACATCTCTTAAAAATATATCACAATCGAAAACATATAACTCCTTTAAACCAGCGGTAAAAAAACAACTCGGTAAATAATTAAAAGATAAATAAATATAAATATTTAAAAAAATTACATAATTTTTTGCCTTTCCATCTTTTTGAATTTATACTTTTATTCGTGCACTCGGCGGAAAAAGTTGTGTAGGAGTTAAATGGGAAAAATCATAATGTAAAAATGGGAAATTGCATTCCGAACACAGAGAAAAATTACAACTCGGTAAGTATTGCTGAAAATGGGTTCAATTTATGTACTCAGGGTCTTTGGGGTTGCTGAACAAGAATATCATGATGCCGAAAGTCTGCACGGCACTTGCTGCCTAGGGTATTTACCTCTTCTTCTGGGGTTTCATGTAAATTCTGTACAAAATCAGTGCACACTAGGTACTCGGCGATTTTTTGGGTCGCTAAATACGAATATGGTAATGGCGATGGTCTCCGAAACACCTAGTGCTTAAGACGGACCTAGTCTTCAGGAATTTTATGCAAATTCGATACAAAATGAGTGTGCACACGGTACTAGGAGGTTTTTGGGGTCGTTGAACACGAATATCATATACTGATTTTGCTAAATCATTCACATACAAATTTATGAATCCGGACGCGTGCATAGAAGTATAACTTCTACACGCCACACCCGTTTTTTTTTCTTGTAAATTATGCTAGCTTGATAGCTAGCTGGCATAAACCTATATACAAATTTTTAATTTGATAAAAAAACTTCTTTAGTAAATAACTAGTCAAAAATATAACATTTTTTTCATTATGCTATAAGTAATACATATGCCATCTTGATAGACCCTATTTGATAGAGTAAATTATGGAGTGTTGCATTTAAAAATAGTTTAACAGTTACAAATTTAATCTACACTAAATGAAATCAGTACAATTAGGATAAGAGATATAATGATGTATATGAAGTTAAAAATAATACACGTAAACGAAAATACTAACCTTATTAATCCTAACGATATTTTTTAGGCATACTGAAATCTTTTCAATGAAAAGTATGATATAGGGAATAAAAAGTCTGTTTTCAACTTTTTATGACAACGATTTAATGTTCTCAATTATAATATCGTTGGTGATGCCATGACAATAATGAAAACATAAATAAACAAAACAGTGAATGATTAAAAATAAAAGTTGTCCAGTAAACTAATAAGTAGAACAAACCCATAGAAATCGGCCTATAATAAACAGATAATATTCCTTTCTGTCTCTTCAAAAGGTTAATTTAGTCTTGACTTTAAATAAAAAGATAATATTTAATTTACACTAGACTTTTCTATTTAAGGTGAAAACTCATATTGTTAGAAGTTTTGCATTAGTTTATAGCAACTATATTTATTTAATCCATAGAATAAGAACCTGAGGTTAACAGCGCAGTTTTTTTTCTGTATTAACTGAGAATTTATTTTATTTCATTTCTTTGATAAAAGAAAACACACGCAAAAATAGTAAAAATCTTGTTGGATTAATATCTTGAATTAAGTTTTAGATATTCTGCCAATTCTATCATCGTCAAATTGTATATAATCCAATAAAAAAAAACGCTTCGCTATTTTTTGTCACAATTGCCGTTTTTTTAATAGCTATATTCTTTTCGCAATCGACACGGAGTAATGTAATTTTAAAGAAATTTACAATACTGCTCAAACAGAATATTTAACATTATAGAGTCTGCCAGTAAAATTGGTTGTAATTTAGGACTTTTACTTTCAGACTCTACCTATGCCTGCGGGATAGAAATATGTAAACCCTCGCCCATCTAACAAGCTAACAATGTCCGCTGTCGTGGACCTTATCAAACAGCACTCTCACCAAAACTTTATGCAGTGCTGGGATGAAACAACGAACTGTAGACTGTGCAGAGACTTATTACCTCATCCTGGCGAAGAAACAGCAACAAAATTTAAGACATTGACCAACCAAAATCTCCGAACAGCGGTGGGAATCTTAACAGGTATGACTGCCCTCTGAAATCGAAAATCCGTGTTGGGCGTGTACTGGTTTACACCAGCCGATGTCAGGGAAATCACCTATTTTAAATTTTTAGGCCTGATGACAGCCTGAGAAGTGGATATCCCTACACACGAGAGGATACACAATGAGTCACATGTGGCCTCAGAGCACTTGCCCGCCTCTCTTCAATTTTCCAGATCCAAATCAATCTCCTACCATTGTGTTTCGATAGTGCTAGTGTCTACAATCGAAAACGATCTCATTTTATCCGCACAATATCTCGCAAATGTCGTATTTCAATTATTCCTAATGTAACATTATCTGTAGTTCCTTCTTAACGAATTGTGCTCTAGCATATATTTTTTATGCACAAGTTTGTTAGCCGTTTGAAAAGTTTTGGATGTACATTATTTCAATATTCAATGATAATAATTGACTTACTAATTCCTTTGTCTCAACTATATTCATTATTTTCACCAATAGAAAAACTGGTAAAAGACTTTTTTCAGTTGCTTAATTACTCTTCATTAAATTTTGAGTTCGTGTGTTTCTGAACAAAGTACTCAATGATGTTATTATTTTTTTTTGGAAACTGATGATATGCAAGAATTTTCCTAGATCATTACTTGTTTTACCTATAAGTCGAAAAAATATTTGTGAAACTTTTGTTAAACGTTCTAACAAGATGGAGTAAACTTTAAATAGAAAATCAAGTCCTAAATATTTGAAGGTTCTTTTTCAAATATATAAAGTTAAGATAGCATTAATATTCAAAATAAGTAAAAACAAACCATTTTAACAGAATGCGCCTCTTCTATAGAATTGTAATCTTGCTTAATCTTAAAACCCTATACAAAAATTAAAATTACCTATTTAGGGATACTTGCTTTTTTACGTTAGGCAAAACGAATTCAATACGAGGTTTGTTAAAAAAACGAGAATTTTGAATTACACGGGCTACGTACATTCGATTCTCGGAATTCCTTTCCTTATGTTGCATTCTTAGTTTGTGTTTGACAGCATTAAATTTTTCGTTAAAAATAAAATAAAGTGTGCCGATGCATTCATAGTGTTGAGTGTGGCATTTGATGAATCTACTATGAGTAAACCAAAAGTGTATGAATGGTATAAACTCTTCAAAGAATGCCGAGGAGACATTGATGGCGATGATCGCTTTTGACGCCCGAGCAAGTCAACAACTGATGAAAACGTCGAATCTGTGAAAATCGTCGAATTACTATTAAAGAAGTTGCTGAGGATATTGGCATATCAACTGGATCATGCCATGTGATTGTATTGATCAATTTTGACCAAAAACAACGTCGCATGAATATCGCTCAGGAGCTGTTTAATGCCGCCAACGACGATCCAGATTTCCTCAAAAGGATCAAAACTGGTGATGAAACATGGATATATGGCTATGACATCGAAACCAAAGCCCAATCATCCGAATGGAAGCGGCCAGAGGAGCCAAGACCGAAAAACCCACATTAAGTTCGATCAAATGTGAAGGTTTTGCTCACTGATTTCTTAGATAAAAATGGCATAATTCATCATGAGTTCTTACCACAAGGTCGTACGGTCAACAAGGAATATTACCTAGAAGTCATGAGACGTTTGAACGAAGCAATACGACTTAAACACAAGGATTTGCGGGAAAACCAGTCATGGATTTTGCACCGACACATTCATCACTGCTTGTTCGTAAGTTTTTGGCCAAAAACAACACCGTTATCAAGCCTTAACCACCGTATTTCTCGGACTTGGCCGGCTGCTACTTTTCCTATAGATAAAAGCCTCTTTGAAGAAAGTGCTGATGGACATATCCAAAATCGAGTTCCAGAAGTGCTTCGAAGATCGAAAGAAGCGCTGGCACAAGTGTGTTATATCTGAGAGGAAAATTCTCGTTTCTTTCTGAACATACCTCGTATGTATGAAAAAATAAAGTTACATCACAAAAGCAGATCAGTAACTTCGAACTATTTCAAAAAATGAAATGCTTTTGATATGTAATGTAAAATGTATTATAACTTATTCACGTGATTTAGGTACAACATGAGCCTTTAAATTTAGTTATAAATTTTACCATTCTATGTCATAACAGTTGTAGGTATCATTAATAGATCGTAGAATAATACACTATTATTATATTAAGCTATAATGATTATAACACTGACTTTAATTCATTAATTTTATGTTTTAGTTTTCAAATTTAAACTAAAAACGTTAACAAACAAACAAAGTTTAAGACAAGTATATCAGGCCTGATATTATAAACAAATATCGATTAATTTTTTAACAAATTAATTCACATTTAATTATACTATAGTTATTTTGCACACCATTGTATAAAATGATCATACCCACAAGTAAAAGGTAGAAATTTAAATAAATATTTAGTTCAAATTTTTTTAAAAAGTGGCATATATCGTTTAATACAAGAGGTGTAATAACTATTTAGTAATAAAATTTAGCCATGCAATAACCAACTGATCGTAAGCAACATTGAAATTGTGATCATCAAAAAAACTATTTTGAAATGTAACACTAACAGACATCAAATTAAATCCAACTTTGCTAAAAATGAAAATCGCAATCTACCTACACTCTCACTCGTATTTAATAACAATTTTGAAGAACAAAAAAATGTATTTTAAATTAATGTATTCGAAAATACTTTCCTGATTATATGTTTAAAAAATTTTACTTTCATTTTTAGACTGTTAGATTTTTCTTAGTCAGTTGCAAATCCACTATAAATAATCAAACATTAACTAAAAGCTAGTGTCGATAAATCATCACTAGATAAATCCCCATTTTATAAATTTACAACTGACTATTCGAGAAAATCTATTTAACGGCAAATTTACGCAAAAAATCGCCGCACCTCATCGTCGATGTCATTCTGCACATTTTCCAGTAATGCTCCTGCCCTTGATATACGCGCTCCTCTGGAATCGAAAAGGTTATCCTGTGTTATATGTTTTTCAGCTCTTCTGCGAGAAAATTCAAGATCCTCGTCGGCAAATATTCTCGCATGACGTTCGGCAACACTTTCTAGAAAGGAACGACAGTTTGATAATTAGTATAAAAGTAAACAAAGTTTGTTTGTAAAAACTATATGTAATTGCAAATTTTTTATTTGACAGGCATTATTCTCGTATTGGAAATATAATTGTTAGGGAAAAATGATGATAATAAAGTTCCTGTGACGACACATCCCTTCTTCAATGCAGTTCCAGAAACCATGCAGTATCAAGTAGTCACTTTCCACCCAGTTAACTTAATTTTTATATCGATATAATTCACTTGTACGATAAGTCATAGGCAACAACTATACCCGAGCCGCTGAAAAGATGGAATGATCACGTGAACGGCACGCACTGTTTGAATATTACTCTCCCCAACCAACGTCACAAGTCCAAATTACACCACTCAACAAAAAAGTACCCACCCTGGATGCCTATAGTTTATATTATCTCTGGTATGAGTACAGTGTAAACTGTGCTTAGTTATTTTAGTTTAGAAGGCGTGGCATCGTACGATTACCTCGTCCAGTCACTGATCACGCGTCCTTCAATTCCATCTTTTGAGCGGCTGGGGTATAGTAGACCCATAACAGAAATCGATTGCTAGGATTGAAGTGGTTTTTTGTTAGAGGCTGGATAGATTTTTGTTTTGAGAAATATCATTAAATGGAATTTAATATAAAAGATAAAGAATTTTCAATGTAATTGAATATAAAATATGAATTTAAATGTTAAAAAAATAGTTAGGTATTGTTACAAAATATACAAAGGTCTTGAATTAAAAAAGTAGAAGAATTATTACATAAAATACACACCTAGACGACGGGGCACTAAAAATATTGTGGATCCAACGTGGTGTCGAAAGAACAACAATAGAAAAGGAACGGAATAAGAAAAACAATATAATAGGAACGGAACCAGAGATGAAGGTACGATGAAACAAGACAATAGACAAGCAGAGAAAAAAATGTATTTTATTTTGTTTATTTATGCAATAAGATATTAAATTTTCGTATAATAAGAGCCGATTTCTTTAACGTGCTGCATCCACTACTCGGAAATTTCATTTATTGGAAGGTGTCCCTGGAGGAGTTCCATAACAATCTATATATATAAAAATCCAGTGTCACGATGTATATGTTCCCAATGAACTCTTCAGAATTTGATGAAAGTTGGCATTAGGTGTAATTTTGTTCAAATTGTGATAGTTTTTATTTCGATTAATGGTCTCAATAATTTATAACGAACAATAAACTGACTATCAATATTGATTAGTGTTATTAATCATAAGTTTTATAAATCTTAAACAGATGGCTCCTTACATTAATATTTTTACAGAAAACTATATGACAGATCACACCTTTAAATTTAAAATTTCTACACGTGCTGCATATAAATTTTTGATCGATATATTACACGGAACATCGTTTTTATAAATTATTTTTCATTTCATTTTCATGTGTTGTATATTATTTTAGACATTTATTCAACTATCAACTTAAAGTTTTATTGAAACAGCAGAATATATAAATCAAAAAATTAGAGTAGGTACAAGAACTCTTTTTCACAATAAATAATTTTAAGTATAGGCTAGAAAAAAACGAAAAATATGAGAAATTGAAACAAACGAGAAAACATGATAAAATCAACAAAAAGAGAAAAATTATGGAAAATAATACAAAACAAAAATAGAAAAGAAAATACCGATGTTAAACATCAATAACTCCATAAATAATAACGATGTAGAATAAAATTTGTAGTGTGATTATTCTTTTCATAAATTATGTTGTCTATGATATGGAATCCATATAATAGACAACATCTTAATGTTGTTGCTTAGAACCGAGTTTCGCAAAATTGATGAATTTAATAAACAAAATAAAAAAAAAATGAGGAAGAAATTAATTTTATTTGGATAGTTGGTTGCTTTTTCAGAGTACTACCGCATGACACATACAATTTATTGAAGGAAAAATAGAATTTTTTTTAATTAACACGTTGTATTTGTAATAGAGTAACAAAATGAGTATTTGGGTTCCATTCACAACTTAAAAAATGGCATCATGTCCGGTCAAACCGGATGTCAGTTTTCCTATAAAGCTCAAAATTGATACCGAGCGAATATTCCAAATTTAAAAAAAAAATCGATTTCATAAAATACCTTTGCTATAGTGTAAATAATAGAAAAGAATAATAAGAGAGAAAGAATTAGCTATTTAAACATTTCAAAAAAAGTCCAAATGAAACGTTACTAGAGCTTTGCGGTTGAAATTAGCGGGAAGTAGCAAGGATTGTCTTTAAGGTCAACCCTTTTTTTGAATTTTTTTTTTTATTTAAATGCTGAAGATAAGAAGTCTTGTAGGTCTTTGAAATTACTGAAAACAAGTTAAAATTGTCATAAAAAAATGCATGGAAAGGGATTTTATTACGAAATAGCTATAAGATATTTTTGATTATTATAAAAAACACTTCATATGCTCCTATTATTCTCTATGACGATTACAACCACTAAAATTAAAAATTATGACAAATTACATTAAAAAAATATATACAATTTGTTAAACTCCACAAAAGAGACATATAAAATCAAGCGACATAATCAAAAAGTTAATATAGAACGAATAATAAAACAATAAAAATTCATAGAATGAAAAACAAAAACATTGAAAATTATGAAAAATCTTGATGAAACATAAAAAAGAAAATAATAATAATTAAATCATATAATATTAAAAAAAAGAGAGAGAATCAATGTGAAAGAATTGAAAATTGCAAAGGATCATTTGAAAAAAAATAACTAAAATATCATTAAAAATATATATTAAAATATTTTAAAAAAATTATAAATAGTTAAAAAATTTCAACCATTTAAAAAAAAAACAAAAATGCTATAAAATATAATAAAGTACTAAAGACTATAAAATTAAAAAAAAAATAGTGAAAAATGGAAAAAAAATTGTGAAAAACTGAAAAAAAAAAGAAAAACTACAAGTTGACCAATGTGTTAAACAATGAAATAATGTTAGTTCGGGATTACCATGTGTTTCCCAAAACCTAAAAAATTTATGCAAAAACATAGTCAGACTAAATTGTATATCTACATATAAATCAAAGAATAAATTTTCGACACACATACCTGCAATGGGAGATGGTTGACGAGGAGGTGATAAAGGTCTACCAGAATATTTTCTATCTAGTCTGTCTAATGCTGATTTGTAGTAGCTCTCCCCAATATTGTAATTGGCATCGTATAATTTAGTTCTTGGTCTACTAAGCACTGTTCTTTTGGAAGTCATTTTTGTTTCTATAAATAAAGCATATATACTTTTAATAAAAATAACTCTAGAATACCTATAAAACGAGCGTCATTCGAATAAGAATAAAATTCTACATTTTTACATGTCTATTCTATGACTTTTCGTGTACCTAAACGATTTCTTTAACAAGCGAACGAATAATCTCGGTGATGATTTTATAATATTCTAAAACGCATCTGGATAGTCTCCAAAATTTTAAATTTATAAAAATAACACCTTTTTGAAATCGTTTCAATAGAACTTTTCAGTCCATATTGAGTTTATAGAAGTTTCTTAGTAAATTTTACAAGTTTATTAGTATATAAGTTGAAGTTTCTTTTTTTTTATTTTTTTTTTTTATAGAAATCGCTGAGCAATTGCAAAATTAAGCAAAAAATTATTTTCTGTTTTTATCTTACCATTTGTTAAAAATTAAAATCTGTCAGTCGATTTTAAATTTCAAAACAAACGGTTCAATTTTTATTCAAAGATTAATTACTTTGCACAAACAATTAGGTCAAATCATCAAATTTTGGAAACACATTGATATAATCAGATCATATGTTAATAGAATACACAAATTATTT
The DNA here is from genome assembly GCA_964028335.1 of Altica lythri. Lineage (NCBI taxonomy): Eukaryota > Metazoa > Arthropoda > Insecta > Coleoptera > Chrysomelidae > Altica > Altica lythri. The sequence goes on along the minus strand of OZ034804.1, from coordinate 31,319,002 downwards.
AAAGAGACTTGAAATGTAAATAGAAGACAAGGGTGGTGGAGGTTCAAGTATAACTACTACAATAGAGCATCGCGCACCCCAATATAACTGTCACAGCCGCCAGAACACATTTTTGCCCAAATTATAGAAGATTGATTCGAGACGTATATTTCGTCGAATACTTGGCACTATCAATTTGGAATGGAGAGCACATAAGTTGGTAGAGGAACGTCATTTTTTCTTATGATTCAAGATTTGGATTAACGAGTGATAACAGACGTTTAGGCAAATAAAGGGGACCAGGACATTCAGCGCGACTAAGTCTTGCTAAATAAGTTGTTCCAGGAGGATGCAAAAGCAACTGTGCAGAGACTAGATCGGTCAACAAACTCACCAGAAATGAATCCAACTGTCGTAGTTATATGATTTGTTGAGAAATATTTTGGAAACCTAACCCACCGATTAAATATTAGGAATTGATTATATCGGTCAAAGAGACTTAAACCAAGTAATAATTTAATTTTTTCAAGGCCGTACCGGCCGGATCAATTTTCTAGTGTAGAATAGATGATGCCATATTCAGTATTAAAGTTGTCAAATTTTTTTTTAAATGTAGTTCATAGAATTAATTTTGTTTCATATCAATCTAGAAAAAATGGAGGATCTAAGACTTTTGCCAGTATGTGTAGGTACATGATTAACTGGTTAACCGACTGCATTCTCGGTAGATTAGAAATTTGATGATTAATTGGCTCTGAAACTGTGAGTATTTGTCATATGCTATTATTTTCTATTTTAAGTATGAATACGGTTTGTAACTTTTGTTACTTTTAAAAGACACCAATTTCCTGTGTAAGACATATACGTGCTGTTAAATATAGAGCCGGCTCTGGGTCAATTATTCCATTCCTGGCAATCTTCTCGATGCCAACAATTCCTTTTTGTGTTCCGCAACGTAGGTCAGTAATACCTAATTTCGTTTTGTTGTAATACTTACCTAAGTATTTACAGTATTGTAGTAGGTATCCTATTAATATTAATTAATTGATCATAAATTTTTTTCTCTATGTTTTCGTTTAACTTTGCATATTTTGGATCCAAATGTAATATTAACTATCCAACAGTTTATTTATCTTCACTCATACGGATAGGAGTACAGTATATTTCTATAAAGGATAGAAATAGTTAACCTTATAACTTAAATTCAATAAATGTTCCACATTAAAATTTAATAGGTATTTATTGGTTCATGCTGATCTAATCGTCTTATTTACAAATGCGTATATACCTTTATATACTCAGCGGCACGGAATAATGCCTGTTACTCCAAATCAAGTTGCTCAAGCTGTATTGCTTAGAAGTCAAGGACGAACTCAGCCAGAAGTTGCTTAAATGTAAGGTGTAAGTGCAAACAACAACTGCGGTATGATTTAAAAGGGTTCGACCAGAGATAATTTGTCTCTGGGTTCGACCAAACGGGCCTCTATGCAAGGAGACCTGGAAGTGACGGAATCAGGTGTAGGTACGTCATCCAGCAATGACCGCTTTATCATACTCGCAATATTAAGAAACCGGTTTCTCACTTCTGTTGAGATAAGGCAATGCCTCCAAACGGCATGAGAGATCAATGTCAGTAAACGAACAATAAGAAGAAGGATGGAGGAAGGTAATTTACGTGCTCAAAGACCAGCTCCAGGTCCAGGTCCAGAACTGCTCCGGCACCATCGCGTAATAAGCCGATTGCAATTTGCTCGCGAACACGAAAATTGCACTCACGAGCAATGGAGCAAATTTTTATGGACAGATGAATGCAGGGTAGGCATAAGAACTTCTGATGACCGGGAAAGAGTGTGGAGAAGACGTGAGGAGCGGTTTCTTCCAAACACTACAAGGTAAACGGTTATTTTTTACGGAGGGTCAGTAATGGTTTGGGGAGAAATAAGTTTTAAGGACTTGCCGAATTAGTGGTCGACGATAATTGTCTAACAGCAGTGCGATACATTGAGGACATCCTTCAAGATCATGTTTTGCCATACATGAGCTTCATTGGAGTCGAAGATTTTTATTTAATGCCAGACAACGCACGATCCCACACAGCACATTGCGTTTCTAATCACCTTTCGGAGTTTGGCATTCGAAAAACTAGTTAGATGCCCATAGAACATGTCTGAGACATACTCAAAAGAATAGTGAACCCTCCACAAACTCTCCGTGAATTAAAAATCGCTTTGATGGCTGTGAACATAAAAAACATCACTTACAGCAGGCCAGAGTTCTATTATCTCTGGCCAGATCGCATCCAAGCTGTCATCTGGGCCAGAGGGCCAGAGGTGAGAACACGCGCTATTAAAAAATGTGCAGTTTTATCTAGATTTTAAGTTTTTTGTTACTCTTGTATAACGTTCTTATTTTATTTATTTATGTTTTTTTTTTATAAAATTACATAAAATTCCTCATTTTTTTGTGTTAATCAGTCATTGGTATTTTAAAAATTAAACAAATAAACTAATTATATTATAAAATTGGGCTTTTTACGTTTTATTTTAATTACAAACCCTAAATTACACTTGGGCCACCTTCCGTGCCGCTGAGTGCAGAAATCCCAAAAATATGGCACTCATATATATATATATATATATATATATATATATTATAACATGTATGAATAATAATAATAATATGTTTTGATAATATCAATCACTATGTTATAAAATATTCCTTACCTTTAATTAATTTTAAATTTTAAATATAAATAGTGAATAGGTAAGAATTAACTCAGTGTAATTATTTTCCAATATGATTAATTAAATATGCTACCGGCTATTCCCTTATGTCAAGGTCAGAGTTCAAATATTCAAACAAACTAGATTCAAAATCAGTGAATACACAAATTTGCAATAAAATGACTGTATAACCGCACTATCCTAGACCAACAATATTTTCCAGGCATGAATTGCATATAAATTTCTAACCTTTCTAATTCAAAATGTGTCAAACTTCAAAGATACCGTTGATAAACCCAAATATGCATCAAATATATAAAATGAAGTATTCTGATTTGAGTTACTAAACAATTTGGATTAAACTTATCAAAAAGGTGAATAATAATAATAATAATTTAGTTAAATACATAAAACAGTGAAATAAAAATGTTCATCAAAATTTCAAAAATCAAACACATATAAAACTCTTTATTATAACGAGTGCAAAGTTGTTACCATTTGTGTGAAGCTTCACTCCTCTTCTGGAATCAGGATTCAGTTCTTAGGACAATCTACTTTCTTCCTCCAATACAGCAAAGATTTCAGGAAACTTTATGAAGATCAATTAATCAATTCCTCTTCAAAACCAAGCGATGGATGACTACTATCTTCTCTGGTAAGTGTAATTATGACTTTCTTTCTTGTTAAATATTAATTTAATCTTCTTTAACTCAATTAAAATACAGTTATACCATAAAGTGCTCAGCCCCATAAATTGAAATATCTATTTCTTCATAAAATCATATAAATTTCTCTTACCAATTGCTCTCTCTGGTTACCTTGGGATAATCTTGATACTTTAAACTGTTTTAATACTTTCTATTCTCAATACTTTCAAAAAAAACTCAAAATTTCTACGGAGCAAATTTTTAATACAACTTCTATCTCCACAACCAAAAAACAAGAGAGATTCTATCAGAATCAACAAAAAAAACAAATGACAAATTCAACAAACTTAAATCTATACATCTTTTCCATCTAATCGCCTACTAATTTCTTATTCAAATAAAATTATTAACAAAATCTAATTCTTGATTCAATATCACAATTTAAAACAATGATCATTCTTTTTTATATTCTTATGAAATTTACTAGCACTACAAACTAATAATTTTCTCTTTTTCAGAATATTTCATTTGGCATTTGAACTATTTATAAATTAGAATATGGTTGGTAAATTTGTATAATTTAAAAGTAAGTAGAAGTTTTAACATGTATTTTAACTATTTGTGATGTCCTTTTTTTTATAATTTAATTTTCTCATTTACTTACACCCCTAATTCATTTAAAATTAATGTTTGATTACTAACGTATTGGCAATTTTATAAACTTTTAATTATCTACTTTACCCATTTATCAATTTCATAATTATCAAAACTTTATATAATGTAGATTAATCATTTTTTTATCTTTAAATAAAAATCTTTGAAATGTATTTGTATTTTTTTTTCTTATTATTCTATTTTCTTTTTCCTTTTTTAGGAATTATGAAGAAGATGATGATAATCAATCCCAATGTTACTAAATTTGCGCTCTGACTCGAAATAAGAAAATCTCCTTTCTCTACTTTCCATTAGATTTTCGTTCTACATTCTTATTTAATATAACATAGTAACTAATATCATCTCAAATCCCCCAATTAAAATTTTTACATCAAACATTTCATTGATGTTGGATTAAAAATTATAATTTGAATCTATTTTTTTTTTTTTTTTTATAAATAAACACTCATTTTACAAAAACTTTAGCCTCAATTAATATTATTTGCACAGATTGTATAAACCTTTTTTCAATAAAACCATTCAATCTTAATTTGATATTTACATCTTAATACTATTATTTACAAAACTTTGCTATTAATATCATCTACCCTAACATTTTTTTATAAATTTTTCATTTCTATATTTTTTTACATCACATTCATTCTAAACATTCATTTAAATATAATTTGTTTTTCTAGTTTTCGAATTATTTCCCCTTTTTTAATAAATTTTCCTATACATCTAACCTTTTAATAAATCTAAATACCTTACCCCTTTCCTGATAATTCCAAATATACCCAATACCTACTATATTTTTAAATTTCTTCCCCCTTTCTTGGTATTTTCCTATATACGTATAACCTAATATAAATTTAGTTTTCTTCCCCCTTTCTTTATATTTCCAAATGTACAATTTTTCCCAGAATGCTACTTGCTTTGCTTTATATCCATCTACAAATTTCTTAATAGTCTTCTTCCTTTCTTCATCTATTTTATTTGTGTCTTCCTCTATGCTCTTCAAATTATCTTCCTTCATATAGTTTATCTGTCTTATAAATGTCTTAGTATCTTCTTTTATTTTCTCCAATCTTTTATTAGTCTGCTTCATTTTATCATTATTCTTTTGAAATTTTCTTTCTAATTCCATATTTATATGTTTCCTCATATCTTCGTTTATTTCTTCAAATCTTTCTTTAGTCTCATACAATTTTTTATTCTTCTCTTCAAATTTCTTACTTAAGTTAATTTTTAAATTGTCTACAACTTTTTCATTAATTTGCTCTTGCAATCGTATTTGTCCAATATCCTTTTTTATGACATCAGTATGTTTATTGACTTCACGTTCTATTTCCTCCAATAAATTTTCTTTAATGGACTTTTCTACTTCTTGAATTTTAATTTCTATACCTTTTTCTATTTCCCCTTTAATTTCAATTGCTGTCTCCTGGATTTCCGTTCTCAATTTCTTGTTTTGCTGTTCTATTTTCTTGTCACATTCCTTTTTAATTATTTTAACTTCTTCTCTGGTCTTCAAATTGTCTTCCTTTATAATTTTCATTTCACTTCTAAATTTCTTATTATCTTCTTTTATTTCCTCAAATTTCTTATCTATATCTTTTCTCATCTTCAAATTATCTTCTTTTATATCTTTTTTTATATCTTTAATTTCTTCTTTTTGTTGATCAAATTTCTTATTTATTTCTTCTATCATCAATACTTTCACTCTCATCTCCTACTATCTTACCATCTCTCAATCTCATTTTTCCCTCCATATTCACAATTTATTCTATCGAGATAAATATAACTAATATGAATCACAAAAAAAAAAATTTCAAATCAAGTTTTCAAAAAAAAATATTTTAAATATTAATTATTTAAATAGGCTCTAGTTTTGATTGTTTAGAGCGAAATAATAAAAAAAAATTTAACAAAATTCTCAAATTTTAATTATTTGAATCGGCTCTAATTTTGATTGTTTCGAGCCCCACGTTGGGCGCCAAAATTTATAACATGTATGAATAATAATAATAATATGTTTTGATAATATCAATCACTATGTTATAAAATATTCCTTACCTTTAATTAATTTTAAATTTTAAATATAAATAGTGAATAGGTAAGAATTAACTCAGTGTAATTATTTTCCAATATGATTAATTAAATATGCTACCGGCTATTCCCTTATGTCAAGGTCAGAGTTCAAATATTCAAACAAACTAGATTCAAAATCAGTGAATACACAAATTTGCAATAAAATGACTGTATAACCGCACTATCCTAGACCAACAATATTTTCCAGGCATGAATTGCATATAAATTTCTAACCTTTCTAATTCAAAATGTGTCAAACTTCAAAGATACCGTTGATAAACCCAAATATGCATCAAATATATAAAATGAAGTATTCTGATTTGAGTTACTAAACAATTTGGATTAAACTTATCAAAAAGGTGAATAATAATAATAATAATTTAGTTAAATACATAAAACAGTGAAATAAAAATGTTCATCAAAATTTCAAAAATCAAACACATATAAAACTCTTTATTATAACGAGTGCAAAGTTGTTACCATTTGTGTGAAGCTTCACTCCTCTTCTGGAATCAGGATTCAGTTCTTAGGACAATCTACTTTCTTCCTCCAATACAGCAAAGATTTCAGGAAACTTTATGAAGATCAATTAATCAATTCCTCTTCAAAACCAAGCGATGGATGACTACTATCTTCTCTGGTAAGTGTAATTATGACTTTCTTTCTTGTTAAATATTAATTTAATCTTCTTTAACTCAATTAAAATACAGTTATACCATAAAGTGCTCAGCCCCATAAATTGAAATATCTATTTCTTCATAAAATCATATAAATTTCTCTTACCAATTGCTCTCTCTGGTTACCTTGGGATAATCTTGATACTTTAAACTGTTTTAATACTTTCTATTCTCAATACTTTCAAAAAAAACTCAAAATTTCTACGGAGCAAATTTTTAATACAACTTCTATCTCCACAACCAAAAAACAAGAGAGATTCTATCAGAATCAACAAAAAAAACAAATGACAAATTCAACAAACTTAAATCTATACATCTTTTCCATCTAATCGCCTACTAATTTCTTATTCAAATAAAATTATTAACAAAATCTAATTCTTGATTCAATATCACAATTTAAAACAATGATCATTCTTTTTTATATTCTTATGAAATTTACTAGCACTACAAACTAATAATTTTCTCTTTTTCAGAATATTTCATTTGGCATTTGAACTATTTATAAATTAGAATATGGTTGGTAAATTTGTATAATTTAAAAGTAAGTAGAAGTTTTAACATGTATTTTAACTATTTGTGATGTCCTTTTTTTTATAATTTAATTTTCTCATTTACTTACACCCTTAATTCATTTAAAATTAATGTTTGATTACTAACGTATTGGCAATTTTATAAACTTTTAATTATCTACTTTACCCATTTATCAATTTCATAATTATCAAAACTTTATATAATGTAGATTAATCATTTTTTTATCTTTAAATAAAAATCTTTGAAATGTATTTGTATTTTTTTTTCTTATTATTCTATTTTCTTTTTCCTTTTTTAGGAATTATGAAGAAGATGATGATAATCAATCCCAATGTTACTAAATTTGCGCTCTGACTCGAAATAAGAAAATCTCCTTTCTCTACTTTCCATTAGATTTTCGTTCTACATTCTTATTTAATATAACATAGTAACTAATATCATCTCAATATATATATATATATATATATATATATATATATATATATATATATATATATATATATATATATATAAATATATATGTTCCAAACGAGACATCAATATCAAATAATTCATTCAAACACGAAAAATATGTATTTAACAGATTGCATCTAAAGAAATCTAAATATTCAGTGCGCAGTATTGAGGAATCGACCTTCATTTACGTAAAGGTATGCCACAGTATTTCGGTCAAAAGATAATGATTTCTTAAAATCTGGAGTTAAAGATAGCAGCGAAGCCACTGGCCCCTTGAAACTTAGGTATCAAACTATTCTTAGCACACAGACCTCCTTACCTCAAACATTTGCGCTGAATGAACGCGATATTTGCAATTTCAATTTACAAACCACTGGCGTGTTAGCCGATAATAAAAATTAATTGTCTATTTTATTGTAATGTAGGACATTGAATTAAAACATATGTAATATTCATAAATTTAGTATTTAATAACCTATTAGATTCATTACCTATGTTTTTGTATTGAAAGGGATCTTAAAAAACATCCATATTTAACTGAAATAATCTTTGTTTTGCACATTAATTGATAATTTAGATATTCTTAAAATTTTTGGAAACCCTCATTGTGTTATATTATAAACGTAAATTGGATTACATTTTAATATTAACAGCTTATAAAAATGGTATATGGCATTTTTTTAAATGTTTGAATTACTTTTTTAAGAGAAGAGTAGGTATAAATATTATTATTAAAACTAATTTTTAAGAAGAGGCTTAATAATTTTGACAGGAGCAGTTTGTAAAAAGACAAAATCCGTTCGAAAAGTTATCATTTACGTGAGATTAAAGTAAAAAAATATTCCGTGCGGTAATAATCCACTCAACTAGAACTAAGTATCCTGTCTACAATGATTTACACTTGGTTTTTATTAATTTTCAACTAATAGATGCATATTTAACATTTGCGTTTAAAACCTTGATTTTAAAATTCTTATTAAAACAACTTTTTTCATACACAGATATAATACGAAATACAAAATAAATTACAATTTTAACAACTAAGTGGCATCTAAAACCAAATGCAACCCACACTGACAACACATATGCCTTTCTACATATTGAACATGACGGATTTATTCAATGTGATAAATTAAAAACAAAGTTATAAAAAATACCGGGTAACTTGCGGGTATTATATATAATCAGAAACCAAAAACAATTCTTCATACTGTATGCATCACAGTGAATTGTTAAGAAATGATTTTCTTATAGACTACAAGTAATCTATAGAAAACGTAAAATTTTAGATTAAACCATGTGTATAGTCCCTGACTTGCGCATCTGTACAGAAATTACTTAATCATATAGGGATAATTTTCACCCTGTAGATTTGCCGTTAATTGCATAAACAAACCTGAAGTTCGTAAAATTTAGTTAGATGCCCATAGAAAGTGTCAGAACCGGTTAATTGGCCTGTGATTAAAATTACATTTTAATCATTACCGATCGATGCCAATTGTATTTTTAGATAGTTACACATGTATTGGGTATCCTATTCTATAGTAGTAAGAATCGAGTCGACAAAACTCTAGATTAAATTTAGGAACACCTCACGAGAATACAGAGTGTCCTAACTTAACTTAAACTGATTTTTTTTCATGTCCGATTAATTACTTTAATCAGTCTGCAGTTGCTATATAAAGCCGATAAAAGACAGAAATGCAAAAATATGTTACAATGTCAACTGATTTCAAAATTAAATTGGAAAATATAAAAATAAAACGTTTACCTACAATATGTTGGCCGTAACTTTTTTCAGCGCTTTTTTCAATTTTTGTTATGCATTACTACTTCCTATTTAATTCGGGGTCCCTTCATAATTTTTGCTTACTATTTCTTATTTTTTCACTTCTATAATATAAATCTATAAGTTTTTATCTAACGGAAATCTTCTTTCTTTTATATTTGTTTTTCTCGTTTTTTCTTATACATGTTATTTATCTCAGTTACTTATCACTTTTTATTTTACTATTTACTAATTGTACTTTATAGAGTAGAACGTATTCTTTTATAGTAAACAATGTTACTAGTAACCCATTAACCTAATTATTTATCTTTACGATTTTAATATGTAATTTTGTTCTGAATTAATCAATTCTGCATCACATTAAACTTCATATTTTCTACACCAGTGTAAATTGTTCAAATGGTGTTATTCTGATCTTATACATTTCAAATTTAATTAAAATCCTATCTTGTGAAAAATTGTTATATTTTTTTATATTGCGTTATAGTACATTCTGTTTTATTCTATAAGTGACAATTTAGGTAATATTAAGTATGGTAAACACACTGACAGTCCTCCTAACAATAACATATACCTTGTACTGACGAGGCCCAATAGGCCGAAACCGGTCTGCAGGTTATGTTGTCCCTTCTAACTGCAAACCAGAATGGTTGGTTTAAATTATCTATTAGATATGCCAACCCCGTTTGACTTTGAAGTGTAATCCAATATCCGTCGGGGCATATGGCCCGGGAAGTAGTTGTTTCTTCTTAGTTGAACGGTCATTGTCTTTGAAAATGTTTTTCAAAGCTTGTAAAGCGTTAGAATAATACTATTCTTTCTTTGATATCTATTGATAACACGCCTTTGACCTTATGAGGCCATCCATCAGAAAAAGATAAAATCTTTACCTGGATAAATTTTCCATAGCAAAAAATTGAAAAAGTTTTTGTTTTTAGTGATTTCAATTCTTAAATTTTAAATTTTATAGAAAGAAAATATTCATTTAAATAGAAAATACCTATTTTGTATTAATGACTAAATAAATTTTACATGGAGCCTTTAATGTACACAAGGATCCAGAAATTCACCTTGGAAAGGGATTTTAGTTTAAATTTTCTTTATAGGGTTCATGTTATATTTAACTTTTTTAACTTATTTCTTTACATTGTAAAAGATTATTCTTAATATAACTACCGCATACAAGTCACTGTTTTATAATATATCGCAAAACTTAATTTTGCCTTGAGGCATTATTGACTGATTATTTATAAGAATAAAGAATGTCTTTTTAAAGCCTCCACAAAAAACATAAGTTTCCTATATTTTCCCACTGTTATCTTACCAGAATTTTCGCAGAACTTTAATTTAATTTAAATAAGTATTAACCTCTGGTCACAGTATATCTATGGGAATAATTGTAATATTTCTTATAGTAAACGGTCTAGACCATAATTGAATTTTTATATTTTTTGTGCAAAGGGCATTTTTCTGTTGCTTATTTAGTAAATTACGATTTTTTAACAAAAAACAACTATTTTCTTATATAAATATTTTAATACGATTTTTTCAGATTTTTGTTCAATATTGTCAAGTATTTGATTCAAAATAGATTGGTTCCGATAAAACAGATGCCTTACCTTGCCTACGGTCTCATATCCCATAAACGGTCACATTTATTAAAATAGAAGTAAGTACACACAAAAATGTTGAACTCTAACGTTAAATAGTGTTAATAGTAAAAATAATTAGTTCGCCTCACAGCAGAATTATAACAAATATGAATTATTTTTGGCAATTCTGTGAAATACTTTTAAACAATTTTAATAAATTTTATTTCACATATATTTATATTAAAAATTTATGAAGGTATGCCAAATTTCTTAAAATACTACTTGTTTCTCTATGTCACTTACTAATCGAAAAAAAATTATACAATTTTTCTATATAAGCAGAGCCACCCGGTATTATATTAAATATTCCATTGGATTTGACCGAGATTTTTAATATAAAAATAGAGCAGTATCATGTAACATCATTTAGATATTAATAATAGAAGACATGCACTATTATACATACCTTAGGTCTAAATTAATTTCCTTTAATATTATTAATAAAAAAAATTACACTTAAAACCACTACAAGATGTCGGAGAGCTAAAATGATAATTCAGACTAGTGTTTCTCCCACTACTAACTGAGCAATGTGCTCCCACTCAAATTTATATTTTTATTTAGAATGAATGGGATTTTTTATTTTTCATAAAAGTCACAGTCAGCACATAGTAATGGAAGCAAACAGGGGGGTGTTAGTAAAAAAACATGTTTTTCATCATTTTTTAAAAACTCATATTAAATGGAAAGAAAAACAAGACGCTATGTCACCATATGTTAAATAAAAATAATAAATTATTTAGAACCATTGCCAAATATATGCGTAGTTAATTTTAATACAAAATTAATAAGCAAATAATCTATTTCAAAGTAATTTATTTATTATTCGTATTATTAGAGGCATCGCTTCTTAATACTTACAGATCAGCAAATTAGTGAACAATCAGAAATATGCAGATGTTAAAAAAGCAAGACAAGGATATTTGGAACTCATTACAGGCAAGACCTTCATAATCCCTGTGTTAAAAATTAATATTAGTTACTTATAGCTTTTAAATAGCACTTAGAAATTATTGCTCTTTACTTTTGCTACGATATAATACATCTTTTCATGTATTTCGTAGTGTTATCTATGAAAAACGCAGTAGAGAAGAAACATTCACTTATATCAAGTATAACAATTATGAACGCTGTTGTAATATTGTAACGATTGCATAAAGAAGATGAAGACCATTAAACCTGAAAACTCAACAATAAATGAGAAGGTTACCATGCTTTCCACCGAGATATCCAATCATATGAATGAGAAGATTTCTAAGCAGACGGATAAAAAATTGTTTAGACAGTCTACCAAGATAGCAACCCTAGCCCGTGAAATATCCAGGCAAGTGAAAGTATTTAGAAGATTAGAAGAACAAGTTGCACAACCGCTATCCAATCAGAGTAGGGATTATCAGTCCATGAAACCAGTTCGTTACAGATGATTACAAATCGGTTATCCTATCAATTCTATAGAGATAAAAAAACGTCCACAGTCTGGGGTTCCACAAGATTAGAAAGCAAGAATGAAGAAAACCCACCTTCGATTACTGATGCTAACTTAGCTAACTACTTGAAACAGTTTCAATGCAGTAGCTGGTGCAAACGGATGGATCTCTAGAGATAATGTAGTAAAAACGTAGCAGTCCGTGCAGAAGCACAAAGTCTTCAAGTCGAGGAGTTAATATGAACCCATCCAAGTTGTAAGCTGACATCTTCGTTTATATCTCTGCACCCGAAAGAGTATTGAAATGACTACCCGTCTAACCCGTCATAAATATGCAGAAAACTCGTCACCCACCATCCCTCAAAACTTTTGTAGGTGCTTTATCATTAAATACACCAAGGTTTTATGTTGTTTAGTTAGAGTAAATGGATAAGCCAAGAGTGAGAAATGGACACTATCAAAGGCTTTTTTATAATCGGTAAATGCATTAAAGATATTGGGTCTTAAAAATTACATAATTCATTATAAGTTGTTTTGCATTCCTGATAACTTCTTCTGTAGCTCTTCTGTGCATTCGCTAATATGTTACTTTTATTAATATGCTGATAAATGCGGTTGGTAATACATTCTGTTAGTATTTTGTTAAGTGTTGATAGGAAAGTGATTAATCTATATTGTGTTGGGGATATAGTAATCTGTTTTGCTAAAGCATCATGTAAACAATCAAATTTCTTGTACCAAAAATTTTGTAAGTTTACTTGAGATTTACAATTGACCATAGTTCGTTTTAATTTCCAGCTGCGGGATGATTAAAAGTTCTTTTTTAGTCCTAATCACTGTCTTATTTTTACGTGTTTCTTTGGTTTCTATCGCAATGATGTTCAGTAGTCAATAAGTTGTTTTTTTTTGTGTTTTCTGGCAGCCGCTAGCGGAAAAGCCAGACAGCTGCGTGTAAAACTGCTTCTGATTGATGTTTATGTTTGCAGCACTTTTTATAAAGTTTTATGACGTTTATCCTTTGCTTGCAATTTTTGATTTAGATAGTCTAGGTCAGGGTCTATGTATTCATTTAGACGTTGTTGATCCGGCTGATTGTGATTGATACCTACTTTCCTAAACTCTTTTCTGGCATATTTCCTTAGACGTTTAGATGAATTTTTGTTTTTTACAAATTCGTTGAATAGCAGTTTTGGTTTTTCATAAAAATTACTACTCAGTAAGAAGTTTAAACAAATCGCTTCGAGGTCTTTTCAGGGTAACCGTCCACTTGGTTATTAGACCTGTTAATGTTGTAGTTGTTGATGTTGTTCTGCAGTCGGAGTATCCTCAATAACTGGCTCATTTATATCGGTGAACGAAACATCTGCTTGCTCTTATCTTTCTCTCTCCATTTCTAATAAAAGTTTTTCCCGTATCTGGTGCAATGTATTTTCGGAGAATAAATCCTTATTCGGAGATGTGCTGCAGATTTGTAAACACTTAATTAATGATTGGTGAAGTTTACATCAGTAGCAGATTAAGTCTCTTTTTAGGTTTTTTATGTTGAAGTAGGAGACCATGATAAAATTCTTTATAAAAAGTTGCATTTTATACCTACTGCCAGATAAAAAAGTAAGTTTTGTTGGTGAGGAAGTTTTGGTTTGTTGAATACACATGTAAATTATTTAGAGTAGCTCCGATACAGTAAGGGTTTGTATAATTTAGCATTAGTTTTTCTAAATAAATATTGGCAAGCTATAAAAGTATAATATTAACATTAACAGGTTGCTAATATTGTTCATTTGTTCTTATCTTTTTATAATTTTTAGTGCAATATTTTAAATTATGAATTAGGAACTGTTAATTTCATAAGGTGTTTAAAGAAAACGTATATAATTGTCTTAATGCTTGTAAATATTAAAGGTAGAATACGTTCCAAGTCATTTCGTTGACTGCATGACTTTTCCACATTTGCTCAATACGTCAACCAAACTAAAACTAAAATAATAACTACTACTTATGTTCTTCTTTTGATCGTTTTTACTTATTCTCTATACTTTTATCACTACGGTGTCGACCATGCACCTACAAGTGATCTACATACGAATAAAAATTATAAAAGCACCTCGTTCACAACGACGGGATAACCGTTATTATCCGATAATCTAATATCCGGTTAATAGAATACTTAAAGATACGCGTTTTTTCTTTATACAACATAATACATAATTTTAATCTCATCTTAATTTTTCTACTTTCTCTCTCTAACAGTTTAGCTCAAGGATGGGTTGGTGCGCTGTCCAGTAAAAGTACAACATTTCCTTCTTTTATAATTTTCGTTCTTATAATTGTTTTTACCTTTTACGTTAGAGATGAAAGTATTGCCATTAAAAATCAATAAATATCTGGGAGTTCTTCCAAGCATTTTTTGTTTTTGCAAATTAAAGGTACTCTGATAATTTTGAAGCATCTGGTGTTTTTTGATTTTCCAATAAGAAGCAAAGGTATTTTATGGAACCCGGTAGCGTTAGCGCAAACTAACACTGTTACTCCCTTTTTTATTAGTATTATATCCTGGAGCAAAATTCTCTCGTCGAGAAGCTAAAGACTTTCATGGTAATATATTTAAACTTAATCCAGTTTTTTCAGCATGATAAAAATAATCCACGTCGTAGTCAGATTCATCAAATTTCTTCTTAAAACCAAATTTAAAAGAATTTGCTGCATTTCTCCTTGTATTTCTAATTCACGAAATCCATTATGAGATTTAAATCTGCACAAATACCCTTTATTTCATCCTGTCCAGTAAATACACTTTCCTATAATCAATTTGGCGCCGGTAAGTAAAACATTACAGGTACTGTAATGTGTTGCCTAGCAACGCTGCTCTGATTGCTTAAGGGAAGACAATTACTTTTAATTTTTGACATTTAAAAATACTATAATGACTATAAAATAAAAATACAATAATAAATTACTTTTACTGCCATATTTAAAAAGAAGTCAATGTTATTCAATTTTATATTAACAATTAAATCTTAATAATAAAAATATTATTTGACAGTGACAGATGGCGTTCAAGGTAATTTGACCTAACTAATCAAGTTACGAACTATTTTTAGTCAAGTTACGAACTAGTGTTAAAATTTTTATGAATTTATTAATTTATAAAAACAGGATTACATAAAATATAAACTAACTCGTACTGTAATAAGTCACCTACCGACCTTGTAACGTATAATACTATTACTCGTTAAAAACGATCCATCCTCGCCTATTTTTCTTATTTAACTGTAATCCTTTTTCATAGAGAAAAGGGTCAGATATTGGTTGTACAGTTAATAGTTTTTCGGTTTCTTTATGATTTTTCGATATTTACTCCTGTTTTTTGCAAGTGTTGGTAATCCGGATAATCCCAAATCCATATAACTAAGGACCGGATAACCGAATTTCCAGTGTACTTCAAAATTGATCAAACATCTCATTTCGTTTCAACTAGCTCCAGAAATAAGTACTTCGCATGACAAAAACAGATCTGTACATAAATATTTATTTTATATCTTATAATAACACAGTAAGTTACATACTCTTGGGATACACTTTTGCAGTCGAAAGGGGTAGCAATTGTTCGGTATTTAGTGTACCCATATTTTGAGTTTTATGATACTCTTGGAAACATGGTACTATGCAGAGATTAGTTTGGCATTCAGGACAATGATACTTCGTTTTTCGTCTAAGGATTCTACCATGTGTGTCAACTGTATTCCAACAAAAATTGCAGCCTAAAGCTGGCCCTAAACGTACTACTGGACAATGACTTGATCTCGTACTGCTCTAAAAAGACAAACAAAACAAATTCAATAATAGATCTATATTTATTTGAAAACGTTACTGATGGAAAATAATTCATCTCATCAGACATTTTGCTAGGCCTTTAAATAAATCTTAAAATCGATTATAATTTGATATATAGCTGATAACTAAGAAAAATATATTGCACTAAGTTTATAATTAATTAAGGGGGTCGATTTATAACAAAACTTATAATATTATATCCTTTTCTATTATAACCGGTGGATGTTTATTTATTGACATACCTCTGTTGATTTACTTGGTAAAATGGGATGAGAATGTTGTTTAACCAAAATATGTTCCGGAACGTGAAGTAGATTATCCGAAGATGGTGATGTCGAGGGTATTGGCTCTGAACATTGCCTTTCTATTCTAATTGGAGGCGGAATAGTAAGATATTGTGATATTCCTGGTGATTCTGTATCCCCTTCTTGGCACAGATCGGGTTCCCTTTTAATTCTGGATTGTCGCATCAAAAAGCGACCTCTTTTTGGACCCATATGCGGGATTTCTTGAAGCGGAGGAGAGTGCGACGGACATGGAGTAAATGTTACTGAAAAAATGATATTAATAGAATTTATATGCAGGAGTTCAGCACTTATTTAAATCAGGCACACAATTTATATGAATTAAAAAGTAAAAGAAAATTATGCCAATACAAGAATAAAATCAATTTTTAACATTTTATGATTTTTAACACCATAATGTGATACAATTTAATATGTAAACCAGAACTAATTTATTTAAAAAAACATATAACAAAATAAAACAAAAAATCGCAGAAACATACAACAGAGAACAGGTAAATGAAAAGTGTAAATGAACAAAATTTAAGCAAAAGTGGAAAAAATATTAAAACACCGTCACTCGATTTATAACTCTAGCAACTAGAGCAACGAAAATCTACCTGTATGAATGGGTTCAATATATTTAAGATCATATTCTGAATTGCTCACAACGACATGCAATTTGCAGAGATTACATATTACTGACTACAATCATTTGGCAAATCAGAATATTCTGCTTTACACCCATGTCACTATGTTATGTTTGTTTTCAAGTTTCTACATTCATGGCTGTGGCGCGATGATCAATATTATACCCGTTATTATTTTAAGTAAAATTGTTCTCCTTTCTGCAATTCCACATTTTTTTGCAATTTCTAATGGAGCAAGTTCTGTTCATTGTTAGTAATATTATAATTATAGTATTAGAAACATCACATCAACGCGTTGACGTTTAAATTAAATTATTATTATTTGTAATGCTCTCGCTCACGTGAGTAACCAGTAAAAGAATGATTGATGCGTCGCAGCGGAGGAGGTACGGAGCTAAATTGTGTGTTAATTCCAATATTTTTTTGCAGCATTAATGTCTGTTCTACTGGGATAAAAATTTTTTCATGTTATTTTTACAAAATGTATTAGTTTTTAAGAGTTTTGAAAGATTGTAAATCTATATCTATAGATATATAAAAAAGGATGTTTGTATGTATAAAATCAATAGACTCAGAAACTATTTGACCGATCAGTATGAAAATTGGTATGTACATGTATTTTTCCATGGAGAAGGTTTATATGCTATGCCCATTGATGTAACTCGCCACCAGGTGGCGCTGCAGAGTAGCAACTTCTGCCCCGTTCAACCGATTGTCATGAAAATTGATATGTATATGTATTTTTCCACGGAGAAGGATTGTATGATATGCTCATTGATGCCACTCGCCACCAGGTGGCGCTGCAGAGTAGCAACTTCTGCCCCGTTCAACCGATTGTCATGAAAATTGGTATGTATATGTATTTTTCCACGGAGAAGGTTTGTATGATATGCTCATTGATGCCACTCGCCACCAGATGGCGCTGCAGAGTGTTAAAGAACACGTTACAATACTAAAAGCCGTTTGACACGGTACAATATTTCGGTCTAAATTGTATACGATTCGATTCGCGCTTTTTGAGTCATCTTGCATACAATAAAATAGAACATTTTCCATTTTCTTGTATCCAATCATGCTAAACATGAGCAGGAGTCATCTAAATCAGATGTTAAGGTTATGTATTAATATATAAGTAAAAGTAAAATTGCTTTTCTATTGTGTCTAACGTGAATTTGTATTCTATTAATAAAGTCTTGAAGCCAGGAGAAAGTGAAAATGCTCATTAAGTTATGTAAATTATAACCGTGCTTGTATGTTACGAAATATAAAGAGTATAAAAATAAACATTCAAGAATTAATGCGCTGACTAAAGGATCTTCAAGTAGCAATTTCTCATTCAACAAAGTTAAAATGCCTTGTCGTTGTGCTCTTGCACCAATCTATTTTCTCTGACAAACTTTTTTTTGTTTTTGGACATTTTTAGCACATCTTTTCTTCTTCAAGATTGATACTATTAAAATAATACTAACAGTACTATATCAATGAATATTTCTCTTTTTCCATCGCTATTAATAAATCCTCTAAATACCACCAAAAAAAAGTTTCAAATCGACTAATATTAATATATTAACAGGTTCTGTTCATATGCGAGTATTCTAAATTCAGTACTAAATTTATTTACTAAAACATACAGTAATTTTTCTTGTATACAATATTTTCTCGCAATAAATTTTGAGTTCATAAATTGATTCCGTGTCAAATGGCTCAAACACTACGAAAATAAACAAGATTAAAATGAATAAATCAGTGTTTTTTTCAATTTTCTTTAATACGTAGTTTTCACCCTTTATAAACAAAAACTAGTGTGGCAGTCAGTGGGACTGCCGGCAGAAGTTATACTTCTATGCACGCGCATGGATTCATAAATTTGTATGCGAATGATTTAGCAAAATCATTATATGATATTCGTGGTAAGCGACCCCTAAAACCTCCTAGTACCGTGTGCACAATTTTTTTGTACCGAATTTGCATAAAATTCCTGGAGACGAGGTCCATCTTAAGCACCAGGTGTTTCGAAGACCATCGCCATTATTATAATCTTATTTAGCGACTCAAAAAACTGCCTAGTACAAAGTGTGCACTGATTTCGTACAGAATTTACATACAACCCCAGGAGGAGAATACTTACAGAGTTGTAAGTTTTCCCTCTATTGTCTGTTCGGCATGTATTTTCGAATGCAGAAATGCAATTTCCCATTTTTACATTTTAAAAATTCGGAGGTTTTAGTGCTTTATTTCCTCGACTATTCGTAAAAACTCTGTTTATGTTGCCAACAACCTTAAAAGCATAGAGCAGAATATACTGCAACCATGTGACGGTATTCTAGACTAGAATACAATACTCATTACTGAATATTATTATTAATATAAAATGCTAAACTTTATATTTATACTTACGTGACGGAATTATAAAATAATCTGTCAAATAATCATGTGGTCCGTCACTATGATATTCATACATTAGTTCAGACTGTTTTTTTGTATATCCATCCCTTTTCAATGTACTGAATGTTGAAACGGTATTCAAAGGACTTATAGTTATGACTAATAACATGTGGTAAATATTTCATCTTTGTTTTTACCGACCAATATACCTTATAAGTGTTTCTGTCTCTCTTTTACTCACACCATTACATATGTAATGATTTTTCCCATTTAACTCTACACAAATCTTTTCCAGCGAGTGCATGAATAGAAGTATAACTTCAAAAAGCCCACCTGAAGTGTATATAACTTTTGGAGAAAAGGGTAAGATACGCTTATTTTTACATTTTCAGAAAAATTGATCCTATTACCATATTCTATCCTCAGTTACTGGACAATTACTGTGAATACTAAAAACAATCGGTATTTAGATTAGGAATTTGAAAAAATACTTTATACAAAAAATATATAATGTTTATTGATAATCTTAGAGTATAAATAATAATTAAGTAACCAATACATAATTATTTACATTCAAATTGGTAAAAAAAATTTATATTACAAAAGGAGATTATGTTTCTCATTTTGCCACAAAATACAACATTTTTAAAAAACAATACTATAAAGAATAGATGAAAAATGATAATATTTTTATCTATTTTATAGCTTTTGAAAACATATGACGTTACCTAATAAAATCAGTCGATAAAGGTGAAAAACTATTGCTTCTAATAATAAACCAAGAGCTACTTACTGAGGCCTGCTGCAGTAGCTAATTACTATCTCATGATACAAAATAAATTTAAATTAAATCTCAGAATATTCATACAACTTCGTTTATGAATTTCGATTTTTTTTAGATTCGGTAAATATACATTTGCAGATTTCATAGTAATGATTATTAACTAAGATGCAATTGTTTAAGTTTTAAAAGTTTACCATTTCAGGCTTACGGTAGAATTTAGGTTAAGGGAGACAGACTATACATTAGGCTTAAGGCTTACATCTGTACAGAATTATATTTGAAGGGAGAATTTACATTAAAATTTATAATAACAAGTGCTAAATGATTGCTCAGTATTTTTAGTTCTATTCGTTTGATTGAGTTTAAAATATTGAGTTGCTTTAAATTAACTTTACTTAGATATTTAGGAGTATATGAGCACTCTTTCTTCAAAAAGTTATAGCCAACCACATATACTATCTTGGGTGTTAGATGTTTCAACCATATATTAACTAGAAGCAGTATACACTCGGAAAGCAAGCCGAGTAACGAAAGAAAAAAATGAAATTTTATGCTATCTCTTTTTTGCACTTCAATGAGCGATGCTCATGTATAATACTATCCCCCTAATCAGAGCCATATCCAACAGAAAGATGACAGTTTCATTTTACATCTCTCTTTTTACTCGGCTCACATTCAGAGCATTGAAGGCTGCTTCTAGTTAGTGTATGCTCGAAGGTAAGTTGCTCTCTAACAATGTCAGAGTAATGTATGTATTCATACTAATGCATCTCTTGAATCTTTTTAATTATGCTTATGCTGAAATTAAATGTGCAGTTTTTTCGTAAATACGTACATAAATTTATAAAGGGCACAATTAGATTACGTTCTAATTTTCGTCAAAAATTATCCCGAATTCAAGGGTGCCAACATCAACATATTACAAAAAAGTTTAATTATATTGCTGATAACTAAGGACAAAAAAAACGGTAACGACGATTACAATATAGAAGTTGTCTGTTGTTTAGTTTAGATAAAGGTAAAGCAATGAGTTCAATGACAATCATTTATACGTCTAAAGAATAAAAACTAAAGCAAGTCAGAGAACCTGTGTGTTGTTTGTCCAAAGCTCTTTTTTAAAGATTACATAACAAATAAATCAGTACTTCCTTTACTCTACCGCAATTAAAACTTTATGTTTGATTTATCATTAGTGGAAGAATAAAGTTTTAAAAAATTATGCAATATAAATAATTACATCTCAGTTAACAGCTTCTAAAAATGGAAATTACATTTGTTCAAGGTTTAGACTTTGAAAGTTAATTGTTTCAGTCGAAGATTGATGTCCTTCGAAATACTTAGACTTTTGTGATTGTTGTTTAAAATCGGCATGTTTTCCTTCAAACACATTACCACTTATAATAGCAATAGGATGATCTACAGTTCCACTGGTAACAACAAATTCTTGTTTAAATTTTTCACGGGGTTGATTCTGAACCTGATTTCGATTTTTAATACTTAATCTAAAATTTGGATAACCGCGTTTTTTGTACTCTAGCCACAAAGTTCTATTATTTACTCCATACATCCTAGCGGCTTTGCAAAATCCTATTCCCCCGAACCTGACCGCTTCTAATGCTCTTAGGAAGTTCTCATCTCCTTGAGGATTGACGCTTCTTTTTCTTTTGTGATTTTGAAAGGTTTCGGGTTGGGTGTTAGAATGAAGTAGAATGTTATTGATTGGTGAGGCGGGACTTATATTGTCGGTAAATTGTGTACCAACAGTATTTGACATGACAGCAGAGGTTGATGAAAAATGTGTGAAGCCAGACTGATCCAAAACATTCCACTGAATGCCTGCAAGGATAATAAGGAGATGTTAGCTTTATAATAAATTAGTTTCATCGGGTAGAGGTTCTTCAATGATTATTTTCGTTATCAATAAAAAACAGTATTTGAAAACTTTTTGGTATTAGATATTAATAGTTAGTAGGTTCATAGTAGTATCATTCAAATATGATTGTATATAATCAATTTATTGACTGATTAATCTGCAAGTTGTAATATTGGCTTTATTGTGATATAATATTAATATTTCAGAATATATAAGCCTACAGAAAAATCCCTCTTTTTTGGCTGATAGAAAATACTCAGAACGAATAAATACAAAACCTAGTTGAAATATATTTAGTTATACATTTTAAATGAAAGTTGCACATTCGTGACAAAGGTAAAAAAAACTAGTGTGGCAGTCAGTGGGACTGTCGGCAGAAGTTATACTTCTATGCACGCGCATGGATTCATAAATTTGTACGCGAATGATTTAGCAAAATCATTATATGGTATTCGTAGTAAGCGACCTCAAAACCCTCCTAGTACCGTGTGCACTCTTTTTGTATCGAATTTGCATAAAATTCCTGGAGACGAGGTCCGTCTTAAGCACCAGGTGTTTCGAACACCATCACCATTATTATAATCGTATTTGGCGACTCAAAAAAACACTGGGTACCAAGTGTGAACTGATTTCGTACAGAATTTACATAAAACCCCAGGAGAAGAGGTAAATACCCTAGACACCAAGTGCCGCGGAGACTTTCGGAATGATATTCGTGTTCAGCGACTCCAAAAACCCCGAGTATATAAATTGAACCCATTTTCAGCAATACTTACCGAGTTGTAAGTTTTCTCTCTATGGTCTGTTAGGAATGTACTTTTCGAGTGCAGAAATGCAATTTCCATTTTTACATTATAAAATATAGGTTTTGGTGCCTTATTTCCTTGATTATTCGTAAAACTCTGTTTATGTAGCCAACAACCTCAAAAGCATAGTGCAGGATATACTGCAACTATGTGACGGTATTTTAGACTACAATACAATACTCATTACTGAATATTATTAATATAAAATACTAAACTTAACATGTTAAGTTACGTGACAGAATTATAAAATAATCTGTCAAATAATCATGTGGTCCGTCACTATGATATTCATACATTAGTTCAGACTGTTTTTTGTATATCTATCCCTTTTCAATGTACTGAATGTTAAAACGGACTCATAGTTATGACTAATAACTTGTGGTAAATATTTCATCTTTGTTTTTACCGACCAATATACCTTATAAGTGTGTCTGTCTCTCTCTTACTCACACCATTACATATGTAATGATTTTTCCCATTTAACTGTACACACATCTTTTCCACCGAGTGCACGAATAGAAGTATAACTTCAATAATCTATTTTAATAAACGAATAAGTAAAAAAAACAGTTTGTATATTACTAACTCGACAAACTAAAACTCGTAAGTGCTGAAGATTGAAAATAAGTATAAAATTAACGTTAAAAGAAGGTAACTTTTTTTGTACACTCAATATTATCCACTGAAAATTTTAAATATGTTTGGTCCTCTGTCCATAAACAATACTAATAATTAATTCAAAATCGTCCGGTAAAACTTTATTTTAATAAAAAATAAAATTAACTAAAATTTAACTTTTAATTTAAAATTGACATTTATGACGCGCATGTCAATTTACAACTATATACAATTCGATTATGAAAAAGCATATCTCGATTTGTTTTTGCTAATGGAAACATATCAGTTCATTGATTTGCTACTTTTATTTAAAATTATTATTAATGTAAATATTTTCAATATAACAATTTTTGCTGTGCTACATGTTAGCAAAATATTAAAAATTATGGATCTTGAAATCCATTATCAGACAATCATTCCTTATTACTAATTCTTTTAATCGTGCATTAGATGTCAATAAACACCTAAACTTGTATGTCCCAAAATAAAAAGTTTTTGAACTTTTGAAAATATTAAAAATTGGTCGGACCAAAAAATAGTGTGTTACACGTCCGGAAACTGTTTTGCCAGTGCTCGTATTGCTTCGCCTCGGTACTAGGAACTTCGGCTACACAATTTCACTCACCCTTCGAAAATGTCATTTATTGTGTCACAAACAATTATTGCATTGTGATATAAATATACCTCTATCACTTCTATAAACTCTGGTTATAAATTGAAACTCAGTGTGCAGAAAGTTGTTAGGTTATATACTTTACATTAACTCGGCAATGCATATTACACATTACAATATTCGCATGTTAATTACACCAAAAAGCTTATTTTAAACTTTGCAATTGTGCTAGAAGCATAAAAAGTAACAGCTAACGAGAAGTTTGTAGCAGAAAAGACCAAATTGAACATTAGATAATTCTGACATTAAAGTAAGAGATGGAAGAATGATTAGCAGACAACAAACTAAATGAAGTTTTTATCATTTCTTTAGTTCCATTTAAAATGGAACTATCCTTCTTGGTAGCAAAAACTCTACTTGGAGTTTGTAATTTCTCGTAAGCTAGAATAAGGATAAAAGAATTTAACGTTTGGAATTATGATAAATTAATGATTTCTTTGTAGACAAACTTTTCTTCTTATTCCCTCATATGTTAAAAACTTTACTAAATATAAATGAACACATAGTATTTAGATATTAAAAAATAGAAATAATAGTAAGTTTAAAGAAAAAATAAATTGTAAACTGAGTACAATTTTCTGTCTGTACTTGTGGTGAAAATGTGTAGGTACACACGAATGACTTGTATCCCGAAAATTAATAATTGTTTAAACAACTTGAAGCAAATTATTTACTCCTGAATCAGATTTATAAGTAAATCATTAAAATGGAAATCAAGAAACCAGATAGTGCGCTGGTTTGGTGGAACAAAACAACGCAACCGAAGGACTAAAGACCCGTATCTCTTGGGATTCTAAGGGTCGGAGCAACCCAATGCATGAAGATGCCTACAGACATTGTGTCCAAAACGTGATTTTCAATTAACATTACATTTTTATATTAATGAGTGTGAGTTAACACAAAACGGAATCGCTTAACTCTCATACTGTCTAAAAGGCCAAAATGAGTAGGTATTGTGGTTACAAGTTCGAATGTTAGACCCAATCTTCCAACCAGAGCTATTAACGATAGACGTTTGTGCTCAACAGTGCATTGAGAAACTCAATTTGGTCAGAATATTTATTGCCTCAAAGCTGCTTTGAAGGCTCTACAATGTTTGAGTCGAAAACAGCCTGGAACTGCAAACAGTCTCTTAAGCAACTGGCTAAACACTAAAAGTATCTTTTCTGTGGGTACCAGGGCAAAAGGTGTTGCTGATAGTCTCACAAAAGAAGGAGCTAGTACTCCTTTTATCGTAACTTTCTAGGCATCTCAAAATGCCGCATTATGGATGAAGTTCATAACCGGGAAAAGGAACTTAATGCCGCATCTGAATTAAGAGTAATCGTAGGAAAACCCACAGCCAACGACATAAATATCTGGGACAGGTCTTTTTTAGAACCTTACTAGAAACCTACATTCTAAGAGGATAATAGACTTTCTTAAAAGACTAGACCTTTTGACTCATAATTAGATGTAGGATATACTCAAAAGATCTTATAAGTTGCAGTAAATTAAGGTCACCTTGGTCAATCGATCCCACTTATAATCTACAATTTAAACTCTTACGAAGAAGATCGCTGCTACATTAATTTTCTTTTGCGGTGAAATACGTTTTTTACAAATACAAAAATAATAATAATAACGAGAACCTCTACGGTATATATTCAATTAAGCAAATTAATACATATATATTATATAACTTTATAGAAAGGATCATTTGTTTTATTTATTGTTTGATTATACAGTAGATATATTTTGCAGAATGTTTTGGAATTATCTGTCATGAGTGAATATGGTATAAAATAAAAACCGTAAAATAAAATGATCAAACGTACGAATAGCATCAGAGGAAACTTAATTTATACATATATAATCACTAATTATACACTAAAAACCAAAGACCACCAATTTAAGTAATATATAAATCTAAACAAATTTAAAAAATGAAATTTGTCGTATAATCTAATAATCATATATTGAACATAAACTTCAAATGCGTGCAAGTTTTATATAAAACTTTCTATATAATTAAAGTACCTATATAGTAATAATTATATACCGATTAGAAATATTTTCCCCTTAATAAAATTCTGACTTACCAGTTGTAGGTTGACTCGCACAAGTTCGTGCTATTTCAACTGAAGAACATTCTAAATGTTGCGACGTATTCACTTCTTGTGGTGGGGTAACTTGCTATAAAGAAATAAATATTAGAATATTGCGCAATTTAATGAATTAAAATTGTAGTAAAGTAATGAGATCATTTATTGACTTGCACAAATTGAAATAACTATTTTCTCATTAAAACAATTGATTTAATGATATAATCGGGTCAAGAATTAGCCTATTTTTGACAGGAAACAATTACTTCGAGCACTTTCTCACCGTTCGATTTGAAATAAAAAAAATAGTAAACATTATCATTTGCCCTACAAGAAAGATTGATACCTTGTTTTTATGTTAAAAATTTCTTGAACTGATTCTTATATTTTTTTGGCATTTTTTTTGTGATCCTTACATATCTTAAATTCCAAAAAAATCAATTTAGGGTTAAGATCTAATGGAATAGTTTATTTACGGAGAATACAGTGTAATTAATAATAATAATAATAATAATAATAATGGTCTTTATTAAAAACAGCAAAGAAATACATACAAATAATGAGCGAAGTTTAGCCTAGACTACTCTTACACTTAACTCACTAATTTGATGCTTAATTAAATCCTAAATATGTTTTAAATTAAATGGCACTAAAATTATATACAGTTAAGTAATATATAAACTAGTAGTAGTATAAAGAAATTAAAAAAATAAAATAAAGTAAAATGACTGGGCAAAAATAAGGGCAAGAGAAAAAGAAGATGAAAAGATAGCAACTTATTACATGGATTAAAATTGCAGATTATTGAATGTAATCATTGTGAGCCTATTAAAAAAATTTTTACTTCAGTTTTAAACTTTTTGAAGTTTTTAATATTTTTAAATTTTTGTGGGAGACAATTGTAAGCTTTAATTGTTGTATAGGTAAAAGATTTTTTAAACATGGAAGTTCTAAACCTAGGAAGGGCAAGTGTTTCAGGAAAGCGAATGGTGCGAGGAGGTGCATGAAGCTTTTCTCTGAATACAATTTTATCTTTTATGTAACTTGGTTTACCTGTCTGGATCACTTTATGAATAAAAACCAAATTTTGCAGCTTGTATTGGTTAGTAACATTCAGCCAATTAAGTTCTTTTATTTTAAGGGATATTCTGTCGTATTTTCGAATACCATGCACCAATCTGCAGCATGAATTTTGTATTTTTTGTAATCGTTTGAGATTATTAACCGTCAAACAAGGACCATATATAAAATTACAATACGAAAGATGCGATAACACTAAGGATTCACAGAGTTTTTTTCTCATTTTAAAGTTTAATATTTTTCTATTGGAATAAAGCAGTTTTAAGTTCGAATAACATTGTTTTATAACATGATTTACTTGTGGTTGAAAAGTCATCTTAGTGTCCAAATTCAGTCCGAGATATTTTGCTTCCAATTTAATTTCTAGGTTTCCATTATTAATAGAAAACGTAATGTTGTTTAATGTTGCCAAGTTTTTATCAGTTCCAAAAAATATATTTACACATTTCTTTGGATTTAAAGTTAAGTTGTGTTTAAGGGACATGTTATAAACTTCATCTATACACAACTGCATTTTTTGAACACATTCAACCATGTTATTTTTTGAAAGTGGAATATAAAGCCCGATATCATCAGCGTATGCATGAAATTCTGTTGAAATTTGGTTTAAAATGTCAGTACTGTAAATTAGAAAGAATAAGGGTCCCAATACAGATCCCTGCGGCACTCCAGTAGAAACAAAACAAGAATTTGAATAACATCCATTATTTTTAACTATTTGACGACGGTCACAAAGATAAGATTTTATCAGCAATAATGCAGATTCATCAAACCCATAGAACTTAAATTTGGCCAAAAGCAATTTATGACATATTTTGTCAAATGCTTTGGAAAAATCCAATAGCACCATTGCAGTAATTTGATCTTCATCCCAATTTCGAAAAATATCATCTGTAACCTGCGCTAATGCTGATATAGTACTATAGGAGGAACGAAAGCCTGACTGTTTTTGATTTATAATTGAGTTGTTTATAAAGTAAGTAAATATTTGTTCATACAGAATTTTTTCGAATATTTTTGAAAGCACTGGTAGCACCGTTATAGGACGTAAATCAGAATACTCCATAGGATTTTGGATTTTGGGCAACGGTTTTACCAGGCCACATTTCCAGTTCGAGGGAAAATAATTGCATTCAATACATACGTTAATTAAGTGAGTTATATACGGTATTATGAAGGGGCAACATTTTTTTATTAAATTTATATTAAGTTGATCGATTCCGCTAGCATTAGATTTTATCTCCGATATCGCTTTTACTATTTGATCTGTAGTTGCTATTTTAAATGAGAAATTAAACGATTGGTTATATTTGTTAGTAGAATAATATTCTTGTAGATTTTCAGTGTTGTGATCAATTGTATTAACTGACAAAAAGTACTGATTTATTTTGTTTACGTCACTTAAGTGCTCTGGAATATCCACATCATTTTTATTA
Organism: Altica lythri; assembly: GCA_964028335.1. NCBI lineage: Eukaryota > Metazoa > Arthropoda > Insecta > Coleoptera > Chrysomelidae > Altica > Altica lythri. The sequence continues at coordinate 31,289,870 of OZ034804.1, read as the reverse complement.
ATTATATTGACATCATTTAACGAAGACCACACTCTTTTTGAATTTGGTTTGTTTTCGTTTACCACTTGAGTGATATATGATTTTTTTCTCTCGCGAATAGCCGCTAGTGTACTATTACGAAGAGCTCTATACTGTGACCAATGTTCATCAGACCTTGATAATTTGTACAAACTGTAAGCGCGATCCCTCCATTTCATTAAATCTTTCATTTCTTTAGTCAACCACGGTGATTTATTTTTAGTTATTCGTGCTGTTTTGATTGGGGCATGATAGTCAATGCATTGTAGCAGAAAAGTATTTAAAAGTTCAATTTTTTCATTGATATCTGTAGAATGCAAAAATGAAAACCAAGGAAGTTGTTTTAAATCATGTTCAAATTTTTCTTGATTAAATTTGCTATAATCCCTATAACTTATGATTTTTGGTTTCACTTTTTTGATTTTAATTTTTAATTCACAAAATACAAGATGATGGTCAGTCACTAAGCTACAGTCGACAATACCGCTTTTGACAATCTGACTAGGACATGATACGAAAATTGGATCTAGTAATGTGGCACTGCGCGAAGTAACCCTAGTGGGTTCATTAATGGACTAAAAAAGCTGTGACGTCAGAGGGCGGGATCTGTCATTTTATGTTTCCAAACAAACTTTTAATGTATGTAAATTGCCATTAAGGTTTTTTTACATCAATAGTTTTAATATTTCCTGTATCAAATAAGATATATTAATTGTAGAAATCGGTTCTTTGGGTGTTTAATATTTATATAAACCATAAATTTTAAGGTAAGAGAACTCGACTTTTTCTAGACATGCCTTAGAATTATTTTGAGGTTATGTTTTTATTTGTATTGTTTTAAGTTTTGAGTGAAAAATAAGTTTTTAATTCCTTTTTTCAGTAAAAATGACATCGAATCATGTTATTAAGCTGTCTGCTATTATGCATTTCTTTGATAATAATAAAAAAATGGTAGTAAGAGGTAAAATGCAGTGGATTAGGGCCATATTAAAAGTATGCATTTCTATACTAATTTTATGACTCTTTAAGGGGTTGTACATGCTAGTATGAAAGACGAAACTTATATTTGTGAGGTAAGGATAACTAGCTTATAATTATTGTCTTAAATTCTTTATTTAAGTTCCGCTTGTACACCTTTTATTTTGAGGTGTTACTTTGGTCTATTTAGTTCTTTTAAAACATTTAATTAAAGTTTATTAGCATAATTATTTAATATTCTAATGATTGTAGATAACAATAAAGAAATCTAGAGCAATCCAGTGGGGGAAAACTCACGAAAAAGATGGTCTGGATGCATTAAAATCATCCCTAGGAATTGATGTGATGCCAACAGGAATTTGGTTATAGAATTCTGGTATATTAGGGGCAAGTCCAAATGGATTAGTAAGTGACAATGCTATTGTGGAAGTAAAATGTCCCTACGCATTTCGCAATGATTTGCTTTCAGAAAAATTCAAAAATAATAAGTTCATTTGTTATTACAACGAAAAAAATGAACTGGTAATGAATCAGAATCATAATTATTATCATCACGTTCAGGGAAATCTATATATTTTAAAAAGAGAAAAATGTTTTTTGTATATATGGACCTTAAAAGAGATAATAATTGTTGAAATTCAAAAAGATCCATATTGGGAAGTAAATTTAACGTATAAAGGATTTTTATATAAACCATTATTTTCCCAAATTAAGGTAAATTTTTTGTAAATAAAAATACTATTTTAATATATTCGTTTTTATTTTCTATGTGACCAAGAGCCTATATAATCTATTACCTAAGAGTAATTCTAAAATAAAAATTAAAAAAATAACAAACATACCTACTTAGGAAACTCACAAACAAAAAAGCCATAACATACAGTAATAAATTGTTCTGCTTGTTTATAACATCTTCAAATATTTGTTATTATATTTATAATACCGAAATACGTATATACTTGATAAGAAATCCACTTCTTCCTTTCCACATCATTTCTGGGAAAAGTAAAAAAATTTGCAGTTTTTCTGCTCGCTATAATGCTTGCAATTGGGGACAAAACACATCACCATTTTTACTTAAACAGAATAATATGTAATAGTTAAAAAATACATAATTAATCACAAGATTACCATAATAAAATTTATAAACTTCTGAACAAAACATAACCTCAATTCCACTAAAATGCATATAAAATATAAACACTTACACTAACTTTCAATGTTTATTCACTATCATAAATTGGATACACTAAGTCGTATGAAAAGTGTCCGGAAAATGCTAAGATTTTTGATTAGGAACCACTACAAGTAATAGAAAAATCTCTTATGGCTTTTTCAATGCAAATTTGTTTTGTTTGGAAACATTTTTAAGCTCCTCCCATATCTGACGTCACACTTTTCTAGTCCATTAACTGCACAAAGTCATAGCTCTCGAAAACTTGACCGACAGGATTTTCAATATTTAGTAAATTTACATTAAGATCACCAAGGCAGATAACCTCGTTACATTCAGGAATTAACCTATTTAGGATATCTTCAATTAATTCAATGCACTTTTGGGTATTTTCTTTAGGGGGGCTGTAAAAAGCACCCAAACCGATTATTTTGTTTTTTAACTTTAACTTTATGCATAAAAACTCTACACCATTGTTTATGACTGAGTCAAAATTTAGTAATTCCACATTTAAGTTATCTGCAAAATATATCATAATACCTCCACCTCTCGAATTTCTGTCTTTCCTGAAAAACCTAAAACCCTTTAAAGCTACACTATTATCTAGTACATTATTGTTAAGCCATGTTTCTGTCACTGCAACGATATTAAAAAGGCCCTGTCTTACAATGTCAACAAAGTGCTGAAATCCATTAGTTAGTGACCTTATGTTAACGTGTGCTATCCTTAAATTTATCTCATTATTTTTGCCCATTAATTATCAATTCTTATTTGTTAGTAAACTAAAACTAAGTAATATTTCAAAACAAAACACTGGAATATTGACAAAAAGGAAAGAAAAAAAAAACACAATTTCGTAGGTTTAGCTCTGCAATTAAGTTTCAATGCTAATTTGACCACCAACAATACAATTTTTTTTTTTTTTTTTTTTTTTTTTTTTATACCCTCAAAATAAAAAATAACAGAAAATTAATTTATTTACTCAATTTATCTAAATTTATTAGCAACGTAATAAAAGTAAAAGATGGATCGCTTTATCTTTTTAGTGATCACTCTCTTTAGAGAATATAGTTTATTGAATGTTCGCACTTTTAGGAAAGATTGTTATTATGAATATAAGCACAGTTTAACTTAATAATTAAAATATGTATAAATCGGGCACTTACCCCAAATTTTTAAAAGGTATTAGTAATACATTGTTGTTTTTTTTTGTTACACAACCACAACAGATTTGTTAAATGACACTGTTAATGTCATCCACTGACCTAATTAGCTTTTTTTTGTTGTTGTGAATTACATACACTAGACCTTCGTAGGTCCAACACTCTTTTTTCTTAATTTTTCGCACTGACTTAAACAGATTAAGATTTTGTTTGGTTAACATTTCACTGAGCAAAATATTAGAACCTTTTAACTTTTTCTTGCTGTAAAACACTTTATCGCAAATCCATTTTGATGTAAATTTTACGGCTACCGCACGAGACACTGGAGACTGACCCGGCGAGTTTTGACCGTTGTCGATGTTATTTGGAATATTTACATTTTTTCCAAGCCGATAACAATAGCATATAGAGTTTTTAGTTATATTTAATTGTAATTTTGTATTAAATAGGTTAATCACATTATCAAAGACATCCTTGGAAGCATTTTCTGGTAAACCATGTATAATAATATGTTTATTGTTTGATTTTCGTTCCATCTCAAGTTGAACATTTTTGACATTGCTTACGTCATCTGACAACTTCTTCACTTCATTTTTCAGGTCTTTTAACGAGCTTGTAATGTATTTTTCGAATTTTTCAAGCCGCTTTTCAAAATCTTCCTTAGAAACTGACGAACCTGATGATTCTGCAGCCAGATATTCTTTTCTAAATTCCTGCAAACCCTTTTGAAATTCATGAGCAAGCTTGTCAACACGTGTGTCCACCTCTTTGATGGTTTTCGACATGATTTAATAACTACTTGGTTACTAAAATAAAAAATATTGGGTCACTGTTTGGCACTGGACACTTATTTAGCCAAACTCACACAATATACACCTGTTTGGGCACTTTACAACAATTATTATCTGAAATGACGTGACAATGTTTATATAAAGAAATTACTTATGTTTTCTAAAGATGAACCAATACCATAAAATGTTACTTCAAAATTTAAAATTTAATTATTTATTCTATATATATAAAAATGAATGTTTGTCTGTATGTACTCAATGAACTCAAAAACTACTGGACCGATTATTATGAAAATTGGTATGTATGTGTATTTTTCCACGGATATGCTCATTGATGCCACTCGCCACCAGGTGGCGCTGCAGAGTAGCAACTTCTGCCTTGTTCAACCGATTATCATGAAAATTGGTATGTATATGTATTTTTCCACGGAGAAGGTTTGTATGATATGCTCATTGATGCCACTCGCTACCAGGTGGCGCTACAGAGCAGCAACTTCTGTCCCGTTCAACCGATTGTCATGAAAATTGGTATGTATATGTATATTTCCACGGAGAAAGTTTGTATGATATGCTCATTGATGCCACTCGCCACCAGGTGGCGATGCAGAGTAGCAACTTCTGCCCCGTTCAACCGATTGTCATGAAAATCAGTATGATGATGTATTTTTAATGGATAAGATGAATATGATAATCGTATTAATGGAAGTTACCACCAGATGGCGCTTCCACGTATCAAATTCAATACTGATTAATAGATATCTATACGAATTAGTATAAATATAAGTTCGAAAAATATATTTTTGGTGCGATAAGTAAAACAAAACTATAAACTTTCTTTCCTTCTCTATCTCTTCTTATCTTTTATTTTTCTTAAATTTATTTTAGTTGTTGGCGTAGCAACGCGCGCCGGTTACAGCTAGTATTTATATATAAAAAAAAAACAAACAAAATTTAAAAACTGTTTAGACGTTCTATCAATATTTTTTAAATTTTCTGTTACCATGGCATTTTCCGTTGTGTTAAACTACTAAGAAGATATTTTTTTGTTTCTACTCTAAATAAATTTCAAGACTAAGTTAAAAAATCCACTGCTTATAAATTACAAATAAAACTTCTCACGATTTTAAATTCCCCTTATAAAATGTTGTCGGCGTTGCAAACATAGGGCAATATGGGCAATTGATGAGTGTTCCACAGTTACTTATTTTGTTACAATTGGTTTTTAAAAACTTATATAAAAGAACTTTTTCATTTTTTACATTGATCGTGATTTGTTTAATTTCTTATTCTTACAATGCAGTGGAAATGAACTCTTTGATAAGTTCATAAGAGTTTCATATTAAAAAAATGTTAAACCTTGTAGGAGAGATAGAGTAATAGACATTTAATTTTTTTTTAAATATACGGAGAATTTATAACTTACTGTGGTTATTTGATGAGTTGGTTCTGTCTCTCTATGTTGGGAAGTAGAAGGTTGTATAGTAGATATAGGAATTCCATTATATTTTTGTGTACCATCATCTAAATTCCTCTCATCTGTTTTTAAAACTGTTTCAAAAACATTATCTACTGTACTCAATAATATTTCATTTGATGTGCCTTCTGCATTTTCGGTTGTAATCATAGGGTTACATATAACATTCTTTTTAAGCCTTTTCCTAAAAACGAGACCAAAATTGTAGTTGTAAGTAAAAACAATTAAATAAAATTAAATAAAGAAGTTTTGACATACTGTTAATTAATAAATACAATATTTAGTGCTCTACTTAAGACAAATGCGCAGATATCATATTTAAATTTCTTAGATTTTAGTAAGTTTGTTTTAATAGAAAGTCAATGTTATAATTATAAACATAAAAGGAACTTTCGAACCAATATAAACAAATATAAACGAATTGTCAAAGAATTTATATTTTTTCCAAGTCTTTAAAGTGGGCTTGAACAGACTGCAACGGCATCGCTTCGTCGCTGTTAAAACTTAATATTTTATTTTTATACTCAATATGCCAAAAAAAACATTAACCTTTGCGTAACAATAAAATTTAGCTTTAAAACAATTTATTCAAGACTTAATAATATTTTAACACACTTTTCAAATGTTGATAGGCAATTTGCCAATGGTAAACAGCCAATATTACAATTAATTGAATTATTAACAAATATGTGTATTTTTAGAAATATGTAATATCTATGCACAAACATATTATATATTTAAACACACACACGTACACACATACACGCGGGCATGCACACACAATGGGCGATTCTAATTTTTCGTTATTTTGACATCTAATAACACAAGTAAACATATTAAGCAAGAGTTGCTTTCAACTTGCATTTAAATTAGTTAAGCCCTACCTTGCTTAAAATGTTTTCAATTTATTTATATTTCGTACAACTTTTGGTTTGCATTTCTATATTTTTGTTAAATTTTTCATATTCTGTGAATTTTCAGTTTTTTAGTTATTACTAGTTGTACTCGCAACGTCGTTCGCGTGGCGTGTGATTGTTGTATAAAAATTTCTTACCCCACCCCATTTAAGGAATGGGAGAAAAATGTTTATACACCAGTTGAAAAAAGACAAATACATCTGTAAAAACCGCATTCGAATCGGATCAGTAGTTTTCATGTGATGCGCGCACAAACATACAGACAGACAAAAAAATCTAACTACATTTTTGTGTTCTATTTCGATGTACCCGCGACGTCGTTCGCGTGGCGTGTTGATTTTTGTATAAAAATTTCTTTCCTCACCCCGTTAAAGGGGTGGGAGGAGAAAGTTTTATACACCAGATGTTAAGTTGAAAGAAGACAAATACGTCTTGAAAACCGCATTCGAATAGGATCAGTAGTTTTCATGTGATGCGCGCACAAACATATACACATCTACAGTTTTATTATATGTATAGATTATTTTTCTAATAAAATTTTGAATCTATAAATCTTTATATGTAAAATTTTAAATGAAAAACGTATGTTTTTTTTTTTAAATATTCCTAAACCAATTTTATTCGGTAACACTTTAGAAAAAAGTAACGTAATTTTTTAAAATAATAATGAGTATTGGTAACGCTAGACTCATTTTTTAATGAAATAAGGAGTAACGCGGTTATTTATTTAAAGCAAAATTTGTCAATATTATGATAATTTGATTTAATACATAAACAAACTAACCTTTTACTTGACGGCGACGATGGACTTATTGGTCTGTTTTCTTCCAAATTCCAATTTTCTGAACTTGGTGTAGTAATATCGGATGTATCTGTTGAATGACTTTGATTTTGAAATTTTGTCACTGGATTTTCCATGGGAATTTCTGTTAAACCTAAAAATCCAAAATGAATCAACTAAATAGGTCGTTTTGTAACATTTATGTTCTACTGGAAGCATTTAAACAAACAAAATATAATTCTCAGGTCATTTCCATGTTCATAACGATTATATTTGTTTGTTTTTTAAATACATATTACTTTGTAGAACAAAGTAATCGTATGTTTAAGTTGGAAATTGAAATTTGATAGGTGATCTCTTTTCAAAATGATCAATTTCAATATAATAAAAGTACATAATAAAGTCCCAATGTAACAATAATTTTTTGTCATTATATTTTATGGATGACTAAGTTATGACGCTGCAGGAAAAGGCTTGGTTATAAAATTAGAAATTATTAAAAATATAAGTAAAACACAGCACAATATATAACAATATAATCTGCAAAACTTGATCGTTTCTGTAGTCTACCTTCAATTCCTGATAAGAAATTAAATGAATTAAATATATAATACCGTACACAAAAGCAGTTATTTTTTGTATATGAATCTAAAAAGAAATTGCGATTCATACCTTAGTCATTAAAAAAATAATAATGCTATTCATAAAAGAGAAAGAATAAACCACCATATTACAGCTGGTTTCACATAAATTACTACAAATATATGATTTACCTTTAATTTTTAACATTTCTGCAGTTTTTAATATACAAGGTAGTTGTTCTTGTGATACACTGACTTCACCATGGTACATAAAATCCACCATTACTCTTAAATCCAGAAATTTTACATCTTTAAGTATAACAATTGGATGTTTACAAGGGTTTGTAGCAAACAGCGACTAAAAAAGATGAATAAATCTTTTTATTTTTAATAACATATAAAAGACAGATCCAAAATAAAATATTGCAGTAAATATACATAAAGTTAAGTCAACACATTTAAAAAAAGTAACTTAAAACTGATAAACAAACAAGTATTTAACTCCAAATGGTAATGGTAATTATATAAATCAAGGATTCATTTCATTTATAAGCAAATGGAAATTACTATAATTTGGCATCAGAAAATATAAGTTTACAATCTGCCCAATTTCACTTTAGCTCTGACGTTGAGATGCTCACTGGTTTATGATGAACCAAGGTGGGGAGACGCTCAGATTGTCGGTCTCGAGACAATGTCTTCTCGCTTTGTTGCGATGCTCTCTCTTCTTCATTTGCGCATATCACAGCTAAAGTGAAATTGGGCAGATTGTACGTAATAATTTTTTAAGCATACCTGAAAATATGAGCTACAAGCAGATAATACTACTTTGTGCGCCTGTAGGTGTTTACCCTCAGCTGCTAGAGTAACGTCTACCAATGACTGACTATTTAGAAGACTAGAGAAGACTGATATAAAGTTCGGTTGATGGTTATTCCATCTTAAACAATACTGCTGGACTGTCATTTTAGTATGTATATTACACAAATGTATCTAAAAAAAATACACAATTTAACTATATTACACACGTACGATACGAGTTCATTAAAAAAAATAGGCCTTATAACTTATTATTGATAAAAATGGAGTAGTAGGTAGTAGTACGAGTGCTATAAAACGACGATTTGATTTGATATACCATATATATCTTATGGGTAATGTAATAATATAGTAATCTAGTCCATATATAAAACATTACAGAAACATTGTAGATTCTAGATTATAAGTGAGTTGAATTAGCCCAGATGATCTAATTATGAGTCTATTAGGTCTAGACTTTTAAGAAAGTCTAGGAATTATGTTTGCAACCTGATCCAGTTCCAACAAGATCTCTTCCAGATATTCGTAGTTGTCGTCGTTGGCGAACGATTCCTCATCAGTTACAGATAATATATTCAGCCGTTTTACCTGCATACTCACAAAATTTTCATGTGTCACTGTCGACAACTCTGAATTCAGGTTTTGGAGGTTCAGTAGCGCAACCTTTTTGTCTTTGGCCTGAAGAGTTTTTCCAGTAGGCATTACTAAGTTCCTTTTCCCAATTACGAACTTCATCCATTATGCGGCATTTTGATATTCCGCAGAAAGGTTCAGGTCCGATTAAAGGAGTATACTAGCTTCTTCTGTTGCAAGATTATCAGCAATCTCGTATCAAACAATCCTTTTATTATACCATGGTACCCTCAGCAACGTTACTTTGTTGTGTTTAGCCAGTGGCTTAAGAGACTGTTTGCAGTTCTAGGCTGTTTTCGACTCGAACGAGGTAAACTGTAGAGCCTTCAAAGCAGCTTGGCTATCGAAGGCAATAAATATTCTGGCTGAACTGAGTCCTTTTTTAATGCACTCTTGAGCACAGAAGTCTATTACTAAAAGCTCCGCTTGGAAGATTGTATCAGTATTTCCGAGTGCTAATGAGAGCCTAACGTTAGGACCCGTAACCTTTATACCTATTCTTTCTGGTATTTTAGACCCATTAGAAATCAGTATAATAAGTTACAGTTCTTTTTGTAGCTTGAACCATTTCGCGCGATCATTTAGTGTGAGTTCGAAATCTTGTTTTGCAAACATAATGTCTGTAGATATCTCCATGGATTGGGTTGCTCCGACCCTTATAATTCGCAGATGTCCTGTAAGATCGTTGGGTGTTAGAGACTTGATCTTTATTAATCTATAGGCACTTTCCAAAGCAACCCTCCAAGGCCGCACTAGGACAGGATCTTATTGCTTAGTGGTCCCTATACAAGTGAGTTTTTGTACCATTTGCAACTCTATTATTGCCTTTTGTTGCGTTGTTTCGTTCCACCAAACCAGCACACCATAGTTGATTAAGGTTCTGACATAAACCGTTAGATATATACAATAAATCAATTTAGGTTTAACACCCAATGCTTTCCAAGAAAAGCCTACGGCAAGTCCACATAGCCTGTAGCTTTACCATTACCATTGTCCACACTAAAGGTGATAAAACTTATTAAGGACAGCCTATTACTGCTTTCATGGTAGTTTTGATCTCCAAGTTAGGTAACTATATTTCTAGTGTTTAACATGAGGTGATAATGAATACTCACTCTACATCCATAAAGGCATATTAAGCCACTTTATTTGTGTCAATAGCCTTTACGAGATCCCTTACGAGATAATGCCAGGTTGATAGGCAAATTGTTCCTCGTGAAGAGGTATCTGTGATAGATATTCGCATCTTATATGTGAGTCATATATTTTTTCATTCTTTTTAGTAGAAAGGCCGTAAGGCTTATTGGTCTTAACCTTTCCCCATTCGTTTGCAATATATCCCAAGATGAAACTCATCTTAAATATTCTTGTTAGGTAAGGAAATGCCTTATTGTAAAAGGAATGGAATTATGCCATCCCCTCCAGGAGATTTGTAGGGCTTAAGCTGTGAATGGGTTATTTAACTTTGTTATCGGTGAGTATTTTCTCCGTTAGGATTTTTGATGATCTTGATGGTCTGTGTACAGATTCATCATGATCAGTTTTTTGTAGAACAATTACTAACAACAATAAAATATAACTTTAAAAAAACGTAGATCTATTACAGCTATGTCACCTTTAATCTGGTCATTCATGTTATGATTTATATAAAAAAGAAAGTTCAAAAATTTTGTCTTTACTTCTATGGTCTAAATGAAAAACAGCAAATAGCATTTAATTGTAATAATGAATAATCTAAATAATTTATTGGTATTAAATAGAACAAAAACAATAATTTTTTAGCTAAAAATAACGAGCACATTTTTGAATCACTGGGAAGCTGCGATTTGTACTTATAGGTAATTCATCAAAATCAATAACGAGTCCTTGAAAAAAAAAGTCAATAAAAAAGAATAAACCATTTAAAAATAGAAATAAAGAAAAATTCATAATGTCAATGAAAATTAAATAAACTTATTTATAAAATACCTTAGTTATTATTCACTGATTATTTACAGACACAAACAATTAACCTCAAAATTTGACACTATAAATGACGTCATGGAACAGTGGACAGATAGATTTCTACGACGCAATTGCAATGATAACATATTGTATCACTGTCTAACATTTGCCTTTTAAAAAGACAAACACTCTCAATTCTAAAAAAATCCACAATCCGACAATAGAGGTCGTAAAGCTTAATTTTTTAAATTATACAAATTTCAAACATAAAATTAAACATAAATCTTATTCACAGATTAATTACTACATGCTCATCGTAAATTTTTAAGGAGTCAAACAATAGTATGGTTTTAAAGTTTTCGGTCAGTTAAGTAGTTCGCTAAGCTTTTTAGCTTCAATATGATAAATAATAATATACAGTGACTCACAGATTAAATGATGCAGTCGATTTTTAATAAAACTATTATAGCTTGTGTCAATGACTCAATATTTATTAGAAAAAAAACACATATTGAAATTAAATTACTAGAAGTCTTCTAAAATATTATAGCATGTTTTTTCCAATATGCCATACTTAAATAAAAATTTAATTATTTTATGTCACAGCTAAAATGCATACTTTAAAACATATATACTTCGTGCTGAAAAAAATGAAAAATTAATGAAGATAACAAACTGGACGAATTGAAAAATGATTGTTAAAATTTTGTAGGTCCTCGTTTATTATCAACTAGCTGACCCGGCGAACTTCGTACCGCCTACTGATGTTTTTTTACCATTTTTTCAAATTTGTACGGTTTTGTAAATTATCGATTAGATATATTAAGTATATATTTCTATAACTTATTTATATTATTTATTATTTGTGTGATTATTTTAAGCTTATTGACAGATGATATAGAAGTGAAGTTAGTTGATTTGCTTTTTGAATAATTCATTTTTAGGCGATACGTTGCAGCGCCACTTGGTGGCGAGTTACATCAATGTGCATAGCATATTCGTTTTCTCCGAGGAAAAATACATAGTCATACTAATTTTTATGACAATCGGTTTAACGGGGCGGAAGTCGATAGTTTAAGGGCGCCGCCTGTTGGCGAGTTACATCATTGGGCATAGCATATAAACCTTCTCCGTGGAAAAATACATGTACATACCAATTTTCATAATGATCGGTCAAATAGTTTCTGAGTCTATCGATTTCATATATACATACATCCTTTTATATATATACTAGTTGTACTCGCAACGTCGTTTGCGTGGCGTGTGATTGTTATATAAAAAATTTCTTACCCCACCCCATTTAAGAAATGGGAGAGAATTTTTTATACACCAGATGTTAAGTAGAAAGAAGACAAATACATCTGTGAAAACCGCATTCGAATCGGATCAGTAGTTTTTATGTGATGCGTGCACAAACATACAGATAGACAGACAGACAAAAAAATCTAACCACATTTTTGGGTTCTATTTCAATGTACCCGCGACGTCGTTCGCGTGGCGTGTTGATTTTTATATAAAAATTTCTTTCCTCATCCCGTTAAGGGGTTGGGGGGGAGAAAGTTTTATACACCAGATATTAAGTTGAAAGAAGACAAATACGTCTTTGAAAACCGCATTCGAATAGGATCAGTAGTTTTCATGTGATGGGCGCACAAACATATACATTCCTACAGTTTTATCATATATATAGATATATATGTCTACTAGTGACAGTTTGTTTCTTAAATTTCTGTTTATAAATATTTCTTGTAAAGTTCTTCAGATTAAATAAACATACTTAACTTATTATAGTGTTGTTAGACACAATGGTAATTTTAATTTTTTTCCTATTTTATATTAGACTAGCTGACCCGGCGAACTGATGTTTTTTTACCATTTTTCCAAATTTTTACGGTTTTGTAAATTATCGATTAGATATATCATATATTAACTGCCCCACTTTATGGTGGCGTCATAGTACCTAATTACGCAAGAATTGCTAATGTAAATTTATATTATCTCAACTGCGCCACCTTACGGTGGCGTCATAATGCTTAATTTAGTAAGGATCACTCTTTTAAATATATGAAATAGCTGTACCCAGCGCGCCTTGCTACGCCAACAACTAGAATAAATTTAAGAAAAATAAAAGAGATGAAGAGATGAAGAGATAGAGAAGGAAAGAAAGTTTATAGTTTTGTTTCACTTATCGCACCAACAATATATTTTTCGTACTTATATTTATATGAAATCGTATAGATATCTATTAATCAATATTAAATTTGATACATGAAAGCTTTATTTAATTAAGTAACCACGTTTCCGAACAAACGATGCTCTTTCAATATAGTCTATGGCTGTGAATGACATTGACATTCGTTACGCGCGTTTTTTAAAATATGCAAAATTTAATGTCTATTTTTCAATATTTCTAAAAGATTTTCTTAATATTTTCTTCCGTAAGAACCTTCTCCTAATAATAACAAATACAACACAAAAAGTATTAGTAAAATCGGTCCAGCCATTCACGCGTGATGCCATGACCAAGGAAAACGGGTTTCATTTTTATATATATAGAAGATTGAAATGTATAAATCGTCGAGTTAAATGCAGTCTCTTATGGAGATATAGCCAACTTGTGTATTCCTTTTGGTTTTTCACTGTACATGTTAAATAAAGTTTCAAATACATATTTTGTGTTCCTAAGGGACAATATTTTTCTTGCGTTTCTTCCTAGAACAAAATGTGGGTATTACACAAACCAATCATTGTATACTTTAATGAGACCAAAGTAAATCTGATTTTTATCAGCTTGTAACGTAACCTGTTAAATTAATTTTTGTTTCGTTTTTTTTTTTTACTTCAAAGTCTCCGCTATTTTCACTAGGCTATAAAGCAATTTAAAGTTTTTCTGGATGTGTAGCTCTATATTTGTTTAAAATATGTATGTAGCTATTGGTTAATGCTTGAAGGTTATTAATTAAAATTAGATATTAACTACACAACAAACAATAGAAATAAAACGACAAATTGTTATTAAAATAATCATTGTAATGAAACAAACTTTAGACAATAAAAAAATACAATAGATCCGTCAAATTAATAAAAAAACACTATAAATAAGTAATAAAAAAATCACATGTAGAAAAATCGATAAATTTTACGAATTTATGTAAAAAAGCTTTATAAACAGTAAGTTTTTCACCTGATCGTGAACAAAAGTTAATTGTGCACCAATTACCTTGTACCTTTGGTCAAAATTTCTAACTAATATGACTAGACTTTAATAGATACCAAAAATATTTCCTCTCTTAATTTATAAAAACTCTTTTTTAACGATCCAAAAATAATTAAACGTGCACCATATTTACCAAATACCACAATTAAATATATAGAATCTTTTGTGCACGATCAAGTATTTGAGATCACTGTGTAATTATAAAAACTTGGTAAAGCAACATTGTACATTATTGGTTTAAAGTTTAAATAACTCTTGGGGGTATGGAGTAGTTCTATCAACATGCTATTCCTGAGATTAGCAACACATATGGGTTCAAATAAATAGAAAAGGTCCGATCAATACCAATAGGAAATTTCTTGATGAATAAATATAAAATTAATACCAGTTAAGTGTTTAAAAAATAAGTTTATCAGATATTTATATTTTGGGAATGGAATATTTTATAAAAATCTGCATTTATAATTTAACATACGGTTAAATTTAGAGGGTGAACCACATCAACCATCCGTCAGGATTACTCTAACTCTTTAAACTTCAAACCAAAGGTATATTTTAACACTACATACAAAAAGGCAATATGTGAGATTTATATACAGATGTACCACATGATACTGTTTGTTAAAATAAAAAGAGCTATAAACCATTTAGTTCTACAGCTCCACGCGGCACATATTGGAAGTTGTTTGCATATGTGAACTAGTTCTGTTTTATTAATAATCGAGAACATTATTCACATAATGTATATTGAACCTATTAACAGCAGGCACTTATTTGCAACACTATGTCTGTTTCTTAGAAACATGAAAATAAAATAGGTTTTTCTATCACTGTCAGGCTAAATAAAAACTTTTTTATTATAGCCAATTTGTCACCAAACAAAAAAATTAAATAAAAACTGAATAGAAAAGTAGGTTTCATCTGATGTTTATTGTGTAAAAAAACAGTTAGAAATTTAAAACTAACAGATATTCATTAATAGGGCTATTTATTTTGTTAAAGAAAAGAACCAGTAAGCCAGCAGGTTTTTCTTTAACTATGTTTAAATAATTAATTTTTATTTTAATATTGTTTATTACTTTACAGTGAGGAGAACAATAGCACCATACAATTATACTATTCCTAGCTGTAATTATATTTTTTGTGGTGTCAAAGAGTTCTGTTATTTCTATTAAATATTAAATTTTATGTAATGTATGTGTAACTATAAATCAAATAAAGTCCAATAAAAAATAATGAGATCTATTTAAAAACAGCAAGAGAACATTTATTTAATTTGCGATAATAAATTAAAATTTATATTTTCCTAAATTATTCAACGGAATGTATCGTAATAATACAATGTGGATAATGTTCTGTTAATTACTGTAGTCTATTAGATTCCAGTACTTAAAAGCAATGTATCAATTTCATATATTACCAGCAAATCTTTCTAGTACTTAAGTAGGTGATTTCGTCCCCATTAATCCAAGAACGCAAAATCCACCAAAATTAAGTTAAGGTAAAACAAAAAAGCTAATTACAATCCAATTTTGATAAACCCATGATTTCTAAATGACATCGCACAAAGTTTTATCGGGATCATGGTCTCGATATAAACTAATTAATTTGTTTAGTGTAAGGTATAACAGTTTTGGTTTATATGAATTTAATTATAGCTTATGATGTGCATGTTCTACCTTAAAAGTTTATCAAATAAACAATTTATAAGTAATATTTTATCCCACATACAGTGAAATTAGCACAAAACTAAATAAAATGATTCGAGTTTCACTCAATACCATGTGCAAAAATCATGACCAAACCCGGTTCGACCATCATATCTTCACTCATATGTCCATTATCACAAGAAAGCACCAAAACAGCCTGCTTGCCTGGTACTCTCTTGCAAACATAGTTTTCATATTGGCGGCGATTGTTCTGTCTTGTCTCCAGAGAGCAAAGGCCTGGAGGCCATCTCCTTTCATGGCAATTTTCCATTAGATCATCTAGTATGTGCGGTGGGCAGCCCATCTCTGTTAGAGTCCTCTTTATCATTCTCTAAAAATATAAATGTAAATATTTTAATTCAAAGCGTATATGTTTAGCCCACAAAACGCACACAAAGCATGACTAACACGTGGAATGCAAACATGTTCACTCTTGATGGATAAGTGTCATAAAATCATGAAGTGCAATTTACAGTGGGCAGCACGGATAGGGATGCAACACATTATGAAAGTATCGATACTGCTACTCATTCGATAATTTCTAAAAAAGTATCGATACCTATCGATATTGTTTAAATAAGTATCGATACTGCACAATATCGATACTTCGATTAATTTAATTAGGAAAAGCTTTACAAACCACAATAATTTGGATATTACATGTA
Organism: Altica lythri; assembly: GCA_964028335.1. Lineage (NCBI taxonomy): Eukaryota > Metazoa > Arthropoda > Insecta > Coleoptera > Chrysomelidae > Altica > Altica lythri. Next base: position 31,273,006 of record OZ034804.1, on the reverse strand, counting down.
CTATTATATATTATCGTTAAGTTTACAGTAGCAGTAGCAAGCAAAGTTTGAATTATAACATCATCTAAAAATATATTTATATATTATATTAAAAAATTGTTTTCTATTCATTATAATACAAAAAAGTTTATTTTTCAATGAAAACTAAAAATGAACTATCCAACATCCAACAATAAAACCTCAGCCTTGCATAAAAAAGGAAATATCTATACTAATAAATGCTGACTATGTGAAATATCGAACGAATATTCTAATAAATTAATGCTTAATAATATTAACACTAAACAAATATAGAATCTGTCTCTATTCTACAGAAATCTATAAAAGGTCTCGTTATTTGTTCCAAATCCATCTAGTTGTTTTCTTAGGGATCATTAATAAAAATTATTTTTTATTTATTTATTTAGCTTTCTGTAATTTATGGCAAACAGAACTCAAATTATTCGATTTGAAACTCAGTATCGATACTCACATTGTATTGAAAAAAAAGTATCGATACCAAAAGTATAGGTATCAGAACAAAAGTATCGATATGTTTGAAGTATTGTTACTTTTGTTCCATCCCTAAAGCATGGAGCATCTATACCAGAAAAACCAACGTTATAATATTGCTAAAAATCGGCGGAACTTGCTCCATTAAAAATTGAAAATACAGAAACAGCAATTATTCGAAACAACTGTTAAGTAAAATTTTACAATATTTGGTACAACACTGAGCACCAAGCCGTAGCGACAAATATACAAAACTACATAAGTGTGTTTTTGGATCGGTTTTACAAGTATAGAGATCCATGGTAGACAGGATCATTGTCTCATATATTGAAAAGAAAAGAAAGCGGAATCGCAGATTCGAGCATTTCGGAAACAGAAGAGATCCGCCAAACAGTAAAATTCATGAAAGAAGTGTAAAAACTAAATTTACAGTTTAATTAATTAAAATATAAAAATTTCAATTTTTTATTAAAAATTAAGTTTATGCTGTATTTTACAACTGCAAATAGAAATACAAGTTACCAGTTGTTTTGTGCGACAACATTATACAATTGACATAGGTTCTTATAGAGACGTCTAAATTTAAAAAGCAGCGTTTATTTTATTGAGTTCTTGTTTCTGCTTTTTTAACTCAATAGGACTCTCATTCAAAACTTTCTTAAAATGCTTTTTGTTGAATATGAAAAGAATGTATAATGTATATCAAGAATGAATAATATATATTTTAATCGAGGTAAATCTATACATCTACGATGTATAGAAATAAAAGGTAATTATCTTTATGCGCTGATAACTTACTTGTAAAATTTCATCAGGTGTAGATATCATTCCTCCCCACCTGGTTACTCTAGCCCTTTGTAAGGAATTACTCCAGCGCAGTACTTCATCTCTCTCCATAGCATCCGCAATTGCCCTCATTGAGGGATTCGAAATTCTCATCGCTCTCATAAAATCCTGAGAAAAAATTATGCAATAGAAAAAAAAAGTATAATAATGTGATTTGCTATCACTGACTTCATAAATGTTTAGTAAATTAACTAGTCTTCAAGAACTATCGATTTTTTGCATTGTTTTAATACTTTTAATACATACACCGATTCTTAAATTTAAACTTTCTTAAATTTTTTATGGCTTTTCATTTCAGTTTTCATCGCTATTATTCTTATATCCAATCTATTCTAATTTTTTATTAAGAATTACTGACATTATTTCTTATCTTTCTAATTTTTTTAGTATGAACAAATACTTTTTTCGGTGGTGGTCTAGCGCACGAAGTATAGATACCAGGAGTCTACACGGTATAGGTTTTTCCATAATATTTCTGGTTCACAATAATCAACCCAGATCATAGTTCTAATTTTTACCACTAGCTGTGCAAAGATTCAGGATGTACCGATGCTATTATTATTATGATAGCTGAATGTCGCGAATGTTAATAGTTATTTAAGCAACGAGTTAATTAATAGAGAAGTTTAATAATCGAAATATTTTAATGCGCGAGCGATAGCGAGATTATGAAACTTCCTATTAATTTACGAGTTGGTTACAAAATTTTTCCGTCGACTTCTTTAAAATAAAATAGCTTATAAATAAATATTAAATAAATTTATGTACTTGTTCTTTGTTAAAAACTTTTGATTTTTTTGAAACATATTCAGTTTTCTTCTTTTTAATAAACATAATTAGTTTATTATTAACACGCTTTTATTAACTTCACCTGTATGTATGTATGTTTGTTTGTTTGTAACTCTCCACTCCGCGGCTGCTGCCTAGTGCGTGGTTTGCGCATGTCTGCAGTTTGGGCTAATATTTCGCTCATCTTTAATCTATGTACCGCTTATCGTCAAATTTTATTAACTGGGTGTGCAGCTCAGATGGTAAAGCGCTTGCTTAGCATGCGAGAGGTACCGGGATCGATGCCTGGCAACTCCATTTTTTTTTTGTTCTGATTAATTTGGTAAAGATGTGATTATTATTTTTAAATATATAAGACTACCCGTATTACATCAACTTTATCGTAAAAAAGATGACGAATAAATTCAAGGTCGCTATTTCATATGGTTTCATCCAAATTTTCGAATTAGCACTTGTTTTAATGTTCATCAAATTTTATTGTGAACTTTAACAAAAGACAACAATAACAAATTTTGTAACACGAATGTGTTTGATGGTTGATTTATTAATAGTTAATTAATATTCGAAGTTTGATGTGAGTTTTTTTTTATTAATTAACTTCACCTGTATGTATGTATGTATGTATGTATGTATGTATGTATGTATGTTTGTTTGTTTGTTTGTAACTCTCCACTCCGCGGCTGCTGCCTCGGGTGAGTCCCATATCGTTATTTTTAGTCACTACCTCCCCGTGCCGGGAGTGGGTAATAAACAATACGTTTAATTATAAACGATATGAATGAAATTGTCTTAGAATTAATCTAACAATTCTTTAGATTTCACAATAGTAATTTTTTTTTCCAAGTTCTGAAAACAATACGTTTAATTATAAACAATATGAATACAATAAATATAATTTGAGAAATCAAAAAAACACGCTTTCAAAGCATTTCCAACTAAATAAACGAATAATGATTGAGTAAGGGTCTTGTAATTGTCACAGCAAATTAACGAATCTATTGAAATAAAATAAATTGGACTAAAAAGTAAAAAATAAATATAGTTTAAAAAAACTAAAAAACACGCTTTTATAAAGCATGTTTCTGAAAAAAATCGAACTAAAAAGTTAAAAATAATTTTCAAAATAAAATTAAAACAAAAATAAATGAAAAGTACTAGTATTATTGTGAAAAAAGCGTGGGCGCTGCATACCATATTTTTCAAATGTCAAGCGCCCACGCTTTTTTCACAATAATACTAGTACTTTTCATTTATTTTTGTTTTAATTTTATTTTGAAAATTATTTTTAACTTTTTAGTTCGATTTTTTTCAGAAACATGCTTTATAAAAGCGTGTTTTTTAGTTTTTTTAAACTATATTTATATTTAATGATATCGACATTTGTATTAATATTAAAAGTTTTGGCCATAAACTGGCTATTAAGCCTTTTTCAGCAAGGTATGAGAAATGTGCTAGTACCTACTGATTCTGAATAATGAGTAATATTTTTTGTATTACTCCACAAAATAAACTCTGCGTATGTTTTATTATATAAAGATTTGCTTTGATCAGGCAATAAATTTAATGCCGTTTCAAATAAAATGGCATGATAAAAAAAAACGCGACTGATCAAAAATATTGACATTGACAAATCTGAACATTAATAGCCTGTAAACGCTCTTGTTCGTTAATACGACTTATTAATGATCAATTTTAGACAATAGTTAGTAAATTAACATTGTTATTAATGTAAAGTCGACGGAAAATTAAATTAAATATATAATATTAATTTATTTATTTAAAATTAGTTGTAATAAAAGATACTTTCCAGAACTGTCAATACCAACAAAACTTCCCGCGTAAGGATTTAAACGAGTAATTCTTGAACAATAGCGCATTCTACCGGCAATATTTCTGTCCCCTAAATTGAGACCATTCGTTCAAAATTACGTTTAGACTCGTATCTATACTTCGTGGTCTAGCGATTCGTTTGGCTATGTCACATTATTTATCATTTCATTAAATGATTGGTAGATGGCTCTACCTGTTGGGGTCCGTGCATGTGAAATATATACAATGTTGACTTATTAATTTTAAGTTTAATATACTAAAAATTAGAATAATTATAATATATTACAATATATGTATATTAAATTTGATAATTAATTCCTCCCGCGGTATAAGTAAATTAATAAACAGGTAGAGCCATCTACCAATCATTTAATGAAATGGTAAATAATGTGACGTTAACACACAACAGCAAGGACCGAAATCTCGGGTGACATCTATATTAAAGATATAGAATGACCAAGCTTAATCCATTGTAAAATACAGTTGTTACTTTGTTAGACCACCTCTTTTCTCCACCCTGGGGCTCGATTCTCGACTTTATGTGAAAATTGTCCAATGTGAAATATTTCCACTAGTTCTTTTCACATGCTTTTGTTAAACGCTATTCTTGGTTATATGTGAAAATATTTTCACATGGGAATAGTCTCAAAACGTAAGTCGAATATTAAATAGATATTAGCCAATCACATTTTATATTTTGAAAATTATAATCTCAATTATAATGTTGGCATTCCTGACAACTGACAATAACAACAGACTGTAAATGAAAACATAACCCTATAAAAGATGTTGTTTCGTCGAATTATTTATCTTAATTTAAATTTTATTTTTTAAGATTTTGTTGCTATTATTTTCCTCACGTATTTTTTGTATATTATTGTATTCAATTGTTTTTGATTGGCTAACAGGAAGATATTTATTTAAGCCAACATAAGTCTGATAACTTCCTGTTGCGAAAAATTTTAATGAAGTTAGAAGCTTAAAATATTTTACAAATAAATATTTTAAATAGATATAGGTACCTACTCATTGATATAATACATTTTTTCACTTCTTACTTTCATTTGCAAAGGTATTGCCGATAACCTTGTTGGTGCTGGTAAAATAACCTCAAGTTCATTCAGTAACTGTAAAGCTACTTCTTTTGAAAGCCTAAATAATTTTATAAATTAAACGTTCAATTGGATCGTTCTTCTTCCACTTGGTCCAAAAATCTCGAGGTGGATTATTTTCTAATAATTCCACCTCTTCTAAAAGTTCTAAATAAAAAAGTAAAGCAGCTTCTTCCATAATCAAGAAAACAATATTACAACAATATGTAAATTACACATAAAATTATTAAAATGTGTGGTTAGGTTAAAACCAAGTAAATACAATACTGCGCATACTCCTTTCTAATAATTCCACTGGAAATTGGATTCTCACATGACCATAACCATGTGAAAATCTTCGTACACTTTTTGTGTGAAAATATTCATGTGAGATTGTCGAGAATACCAAAAACAAAAACACATGTGAAATTTTATTTCTCCCATGTGAAATAATGTCGAGAATCGAGCCCCTGGTTCAAACCGTCAAGAGACGTAAATTTAAATTAATAAGAATTTTACTGTATGTTGAATGAGCATCAAAGAAAGAATTAAATGCGACTGTCTGCAACCTGTAGTCTAAAGGTGAACCGTCTTGTCGGTGTCGGCCTCGAAAACCTAATTTTCACGAAAATTATCATATTTTCTTCGTTTTTAATTTGTATTATATTAAATTGAATATATCTTGTGAACCATGCACATTAGCAAAAAGTCTAATAATTCATTTTTTGTATTCATTTTTATGTTATAATCAAAAATAAAAGTGATTTTAACATGCAAATAAAAAGACATTCTTCTATAATTTCATAGCATCCAGTTCAGGAAATTTGTACAGGTCTAAGGGATGAATGCCACATATTTGTCACTCTGAAGGGTATCTTTAACCAACACATGTCCGGAAAGAGTCCTGTAATGACTTGTAGCCGATTCCTGTTTGTTTTACGCAGTTTTTCAGCTCTTCTACCATACTCTGTTCAGTACACATTCTGGTGAGTGTTTGATGAGAGATGTGTTCCTAATGTTAGTAGTATTAACAGATCTAGGCTTTCATCCGGCTCCGAATCGTACTTCTTAAGATTAACACTGTTATGTTCCACCAGAAAATCGACTTCTACCTGTATACGACTACTAGTCTGGATATCACTAAGAGGTTCTTTAATGCCACAATAGCCTCCTACTATCATGTACCCTGAATGACAAAAGTTGTTACATTTTCGTCTCTGCTGTATTTTCTTGCACTCTGTTGAAGTGCTTCTCAGAGTTCCAGTTATGCAAAGAAAAGCAAAGCTTTTAAAATTTTGGCATTTTTTTGTTGAATCTTTTGTCACCACACCAAAGATGCATATGTTGGTGTAACCACCATGTTATAGATGTCTGGTTTTAAATTCTACGTTTTCTCGAAAGTTCGTTTGGCAACTAGTCGTAAAGTAGTAATCACCCTCTTGGTTCGTTATTCAAGATGTGATCCTAGGTAAACTTTCAGTCTAATATCTGGTACTTAACCTCTCCCATCACATGTATTAAGCATTAGAGGACCTGCGCCTTCTAATTTTCTCCTTTTGGTAAACGAGCGATAATCAACTTGTCTTTACCATGTTTAAATACCTTTCAACATTTAAAAAATAATATGTCGTAAAGTATTAAATTTAATAACATACATAGTTATCACATAAAATTTGTAGAAGATAATAAATTTTCATCTAGTTCAAATGCACTTAATAAATAATCGGTAACCGACATGTACGTTTTAATAAGTATCTTACCTTAAGTAATTGCATCTCTCTCCTTTGTTCAGCTAATAAAAATCTTTGTTCAGTAACTTCCTGTTGGAATTCATTGAGTTTTTGTTGTTGCGTGTGAATTAGAGCTCTTAATTCCTTTACACAATTGTGGTCTTTTAGTTCATCTTTTGGTATAATTAATCCGCAACCTTGTTCACATGGAAGAGGTCGCTTTGGGTTATGTTCACATTCATTCAAATGTGCTGCTAAAGCATCCAGTTTTAGCACTCTAGTACACCCATACTGGGCATTATCACAAGTTATACAAAGTCTGTAAATATAAGATCAATAGTTTTATCAAAAAATGGCAAGTGTGTTATGTATTGTAATAACTATTATTAATAAAATACGTATAAACAAATATAAAAATTGTGCGAGAGATCTTTTAGATACAAAACCAGCTAAATAGTATTTTAAATATTACTAAATTTGGAATCAACATCTTTATTTGTTGTGATCGTGCTAAAACTTTGTGAAATTAATAGTGCTATTTATTTGTGTTTCGTTCACATTTAATTTGTATTTATTATTTTATAAAGGCTTCAAAAACGTTTGTTAATATTCGATTATACATAATCTAATCTCTATTGTAAAAATCCCTTTGAGGTATGCACACCACATTAACTGCTGTAAAACATTTGGTTTTTGCAATGATTATTCATTTAACTCTAAAAATTAAATAGAATAAGGGAATTTTTGATACGGTTTTGGTTTTATGTTAAATAAGTCAAATAGCAAGAATTAAGTATCGAACATAATCTTAAAATAAGTACTTTTAGCTGTTATATATTATTGTAAATATCATGGATTAAAACATATAACAATAAACGTACAATAATATAATAATTCTTTCTAGAATTTATCGAATATAAATACCTATCTGTATTTAAATCGATAATTTGAATAGGAAACATGATATTGATTGATAGGCGTATTTAGGTTTATTAATAAATACTAATTAGATTATAAATAGTTCCCAAAAAAAATGACCTGATGAATCAGATTTTAAGGCCCCCTTTTTATCAAAACTACACATAAATTTTTCCATATAATGAAAAAATTTAACTTGAAATTTATTTAAACATTCTGTTCTTCTGTTATGTTTTAGCCTTTTCAGATCTGACGATGGTAAATATATATTAACTTGAAACTAGTAGGTTTAAGATATAAATGGAAAAAAAAGTTATTTTAAGGAAAAGTCCAAAATAGCTCGTATTTACTAAAAATTACAAAAGCAAATACCTTTTAGAATAATTAACGTATTCTACGTATAAAATGCTGTAAACACTACTAGAAGTTTTAAATAAATCTGTACCTTGAAAGTAAGTTTCTTATAATTCTTGGCACTTGACGTAGTTGTGGGGAAGTTACCATTTGCCTGTCAACTGGGCAAGTGGGTTGTCTTGAAATCCATTCTGTTATACAAGCTCTACAAAATGCATGTTCACAAACAGGGGCCTAAAATTAATCATTGACAATTTATTTATAGCTCCAGTTTAGTGCTATCATGTTAGTCCGAAACAGTATATTTATCCAGGAAATATTATGTAAATAGTCTCTGTACCTGTATAGGATCTTCCAAAACTCCTGAACATATAGGGCAAACTAATTCTTCATCTACATCTCCCTGAAATCTATTCAATTCAAATCCCATGTTAGCAGAGATTGAACTTTACAATTTTTTCCATCGGATTCATGAGCCTTTTTGCAATGTACTTTTTTGGATTTGCAATTTTTTGCTTTCACCTGTTCTCCCACTTCCTGGCTGGCTCCTGTCAAGGACCGTTTGTGAGATCACAACAAAGTATCGGAAACTATAATCGATAGTTCCAACCAAAATCGTATAAAATAATGGAACGTACAAAATTAATTTATCGATTACTTAAATATGGGTAAGTTTGCAGTATCAAAGTCCAGACTATGGAGGGTAGAGGTCCAGACTTTAACGTCTTTAACTCGTGCTGTGCGTTGTTGTCAGTTTTCCCGAAGTTGAAATGAAGTTATTCACATTCACGAGATCCCCATTAAGATGATATTCACTGTTAAATAATGTACATGTATCCTCTTCTATTTTATATTTTCCTTTCATAGCATTTGTAATCCTTACTTCTTTATGGTGTACCACGCATTTAGCAATGGTTGTTTTTTAAATTTATTTCAACTTTTGAACATATTTTGTGGCAGTATACTATTTTTCAGTTAATTTTAGTGCGTTGGACAATTTTTATTATTATTTTTTTTAAAGCACGGTTTTCAATATTAGCTTTTGCGAGAGTAGTAAGCAGTGAATTGAGAAAAAGTGCCCGCGTACGGGAGATGACCTTGTTACCTATCTCTCTCTCGCTCTCCCCATTTTTAATGTACACATACCTATATATTATATAGCAGGAACATAGTATGGAAAGTATAGGGCAAATGCTACAGACTGAAGTATACCTGTACGTTATTATATGTTCGCGCACTGTGTTAATGACGTAGAATTTTACATCTAGCTGGCAGTAGCTGCCAGATTTATCTAAAACATTAATGTTTAAAAAATATTTATATTTCAAATTATTATCATTTAATAAAAACACATTCACCCAAAACATTCAAACCAGAGGTATTGTTTCGAACTTCTTATAAGTCTGGATGAAACTGGTCTGTTCATAAAATATCGTGCATACTGCATATATGATGAAAAAAAAAAACAAAAAACGGGTGTGACAGTCAGTGGGACTGCCTGCAGAAGTTATACTTCTATGCACGCGCCCGAATTCATAAATTTGTATGCGAATGATTTAACAAAATCATTACAGGATATTCGTGTTCAGCAACCCCATAAACCTCCTAGTACCGAAAGCACACTCATTTTGTATCGAATTTGCTTAAAATTCCTGGAGACGAGTTCCGTCTTAAGCTCCAGGTGTTTTGAAGACCATCGCCATACTCGTATTTAGCGACCCAAAAAAACCTCCGAGTAACAAGTCTGCACTGATTTTGTACAGAATTTACATAAAACCCCAGGAGAAGAAGTAAATACCCTAGGCACCAAGACCAAGTGTCGCGGAGACTTTCGGATCATGATATTCGTGTTCAGCGACCCTAAAAACCCCGAGTACATAAATTGAACCCATTTTCAGCAATACTTACCGAGTTGTAATTTTTCTCTCTATTATGGCTGTTCGGAATGCACTTTTCGAATACAGAAATGCGATTTCCCATTTTTACATTATGAAAAATAGCGACAAATTTCCTGATACTCTAACGAATCCAATGCAAAAAACCCATTCCGATCGATCTTACATTACTAAATTCGTAGGTTTTGCTAATTTTAATGCCTTATTTCGTCGACTATTCATAAAAACTCTGTTTATGATATGAAGCCAACAACCTCAAAAGCATAGTGAAGGATATACTGCAACTATGTGACGATAATGTTTTATGATAGGATAAATTTAAAATTTATTTTTATTGTTTTTTTTTGTTCCAGACGCCTTTTTTTAGACACAATTAATTTTCAGCTACCAAAATATAGCGTATATAGCTGTATTAATATTTCGCGATTTTAGAATTATCTGAGAATTACTGTAAAAAAATTAATCTGACAACAATGCAATCAATTTGAACATTTTGCAAAGAAATTTAAAATTTTTTCTTCAAAGTTATCCCGTTAAGTTATTCCGAATTTCGATACAGCAAAATTACCCAAACTGTATGGAGTAAAATCTACCTACAGTCATTTTTTTTTGTATTATTAAAACAGTAAATTTTTCGATTTAATCAAACAGCTTAAATCGATTATGTATTCAGTAAGTAAAATGTAGACAGCTGGATGAATTAATGTCAAAATTGTCACTCCCTTTACTTTAAGTGTCAACTGCCATTTGCTTTGTGGATGGACAAGTTTTCATATAATTATTTATAAATGTTTGTCTGTTAAATCTTGATGTTAATATTGTGGGTATTTTACGTTAATATTCTCAAGGTGAAAGATGTGCAAAAGTTTTTTGGTTCATCACAGATTTCAACGACAAAAATTTGTTGTTAAATTGTGTGTCGAAGTGGGATAGGAGGCACTCATGTCACAATTTTAATATCTCTAGTTGGTAAGTAATTCTTGTCTTGTGTTATTTTAATTAGATTTATATGATATATGCTAAATTGATATCGCTGATAGTTAAATTAATATTCAAAGTTGATAATTAGTTCTGCTTCTTCTCTTAATAAAACAAAAACTAGGCGGATTTGTAGTCCAGCAAAAGTGAGATTTATTAGATTAATTCTATGTTATATGCAATTACTTGCATTACTTGCAACTTTATACTACTTAGTTACATCTCCACGAAGAGCCTTTTTATATTAAAAGTTTAACTGTACCTGTTTGTTCGATTTATTTTTGGATGGACACCAGGTAATTCATTATAATTCTGGGTATTGCCTAATAAAAATATTGTATAATAGATTTCTTATTGTTGATTGATTTCTTAGTTATTTAAAATAATAGATTCTACCTACATTTAAATAATAAAAGTAATTAATAGCATAATGTAGTATTTCTATTTTTCCTACTAGGAAGTTTATAGTTTTTAACAAATTCGGTGGTTTATATACACAATAATATTCCAATGACAATTTTTTTTTCCGTCTGTTAAATTGAGAATTTTGTATAGCAATAATCCTAAGAATCCTGTCAGTTTTTTATTATAAAGATTTAATTAAATTTTGTAATAACATCAAAACGCAACCTTTTATATTTTAACCTTTCTCAAATTTTTAATCTGATTTTGATACAAAACAACAACTACTGGCATTATGATTGTAGTTAGGCAAATCGTGTACTTTGTAAGCAGTCCCACAGATGTTTAATTTATTTAAATTATTATAAAAACAAATAAGTCAAAGATCAATAGTGTTTATAGCCCATTTTAATTTGTAGCAAAATGGTATATTTTCTTACTTTAGATAAGTAGGTATAAGGTATAAGTTATTTTTGATTAAAAACTTTTTTACGTAAAGTTTTCTCATATTTTTCTTTTATTTTTTTAACGTATATATACCCTTAAAACATCCAACTTCTGTATTTATTTCTTTCCATTTATTTATATTTTTTTAATATGTAAAACATGGTAATAATATTCACAAATATTACAGTATCAATTAATTCCTAAATATGTTTCAATTGCAATATTGCACTACCATCATAATTACGATCTTAAATACCAACAACAAGAAAATGATTATTATAAACCCTATTTGATACTGTGAGAAAATTACTTACTAATTACTTAATAACCTGCATCGTATACATTTTTTTCTCTTATATAAAAAAATTAAAATCAATAATTTAAGTATTTTAATCGAAATCATGTTTTTTGACAGATAATATGAATAGAAATCTTCGATTAAACAGCAAAGGTGGTGGACAAGATTTTTCCACAAATTACCTTTCAAAGCAGTACGATGGCAAAATAGCGGGATTGTATGATTTGGAAGAAACCCTGGGAAGAGGTCATTTTGCAGTGGTAAAATTAGCCAGACATGTATTTACTGGAGAAAAAGTGGCTGTTAAAGTTATTGATAAAAGCAAATTGGACGAGGTTTCTAAAGCACATCTATTTCAAGAAGTAAGTGTAGTTATTTAATAAAAAATTAAATGCAATTATTACAAATCAAAAAATTAAAAGTTCTAGATTTTTTTTACTGTAAAATGTATTTCAAGAAAAACACTTATTGAACTTGTAATTGTTAAAATTGGCAAAATAAAATAATGTTTATTTTTATATATCTGTTGTGTAGCAATTAGAATTTTTTTTATTCTTTATGTAGTAAATTTTAACTAGATTTTTTAAAATCTGGTTAAAATGTAAAATAATTTTGGTTTTAACACTAATTTATCTAATTATTGTGATCATTAGGTTCGTTGTATGAAATTAGTTCAACATCCGAATGTAGTACGTCTTTATGAAGTAATAGACACAGCAACCAAACTGTATCTTGTATTGGAATTAGGAGATGGAGGCGATCTTTATGAATATATAATGCGTCACGATACAGGCTTACCCGAAAAAGTTGCCAAAGAATATTTTAGTCAAATTGTGAGGGCTATATCATACTGTCATCAACTGCATGTCGTTCATAGGGATCTGAAACCAGAGAATGTTGTCTTTTTTAAGAAACAGGGTGTTGTCAAATTGACAGATTTTGGTTTTAGCAATAAGTTTTACCCTGGTCAAAAATTAGAGACTTCCTGTGGTAGTTTAGCTTATTCTGCACCTGAAATACTTTTAGGAGATTCATATGATGCACCAGCTGTTGGTGAGTACATTGTTTTTGGGCTCTATATTTTATTAATTTTTTTAAATTAATTAATACCATGCAATACTTCTTTTTCAGATGTTTGGTCCTTAGGTGTTATTCTATATATGTTAGTGTGTGGTCAACCTCCATTTCAAGAAGCTAATGATTCTGAAACACTTACTATGATCATGGACTGCAAGTATGATATTCCTTCACATGTTTCACAAAATTGTCAAAAGTAAGTAACAAGTGTGTAATATGATCTATTTTTGAGGATTGGAATTTTTTAATTACATGAATAAATATCTGACTTTATTTCTATTTTATTATTATCAGTAGATATCTTAGGAAAAAAGCGGCTTGTGGCACTTGAGAAAGTGCTGACTGAACTGAAAATTTTTATGCTCGCGTTGTTTAAAAAATAATATTCATTTAAGAAAAGTATAAAAAAATATAATTATACAAAAATCAAGTAAAATTTGTCATTAGTTTATTAATCATTTAATTATACCAAAAAAGGGCAATATTCGATAAAAATTGCTTATTCACTCAAACTTTTATTTACGCCGGAAAAATACTTATGTCACAATCTACGTTCTTAATTAAATATTTCTAGTGCAAATTTAATTTTATTATTAATACACAAGATCCACATTTTTTAAACCATCGGTATTGAACTTAATGAGATTATTGGTTATGAACCAACTTTATTTGCATTTTTATTTATATTCTTATGGTTTGTTATATTGTATAGGGATGATTAAATTCGAATCTACTTGATCGTTTACAATTGAATAGAAATATTGTAGTGTAAGAGTACTTTATCGGAAACTCCTCTCTCTTGTTTATTCTCTTTTTCGCATGTAAACTATGCGTGACTCTTTTTACTTAATAGTCAAATATTACTCTGTTTGAACTTAAACTTATAATAAAATGACGATTTAAGCCTCAGAAAGAAATTATTAACTTTTTTTCAGTTTAATATCAAAAATGCTATTAAGAAATCCAGAGAAGCGAGCTACTTTAGCTGAAATATCAAATCATCCTTGGTTAAGTGCTAGCAAAACATTAACTGTGGACTCAGTACCTTTAGTTTCTAGAGAACAATTATCAGAGGAAGACCATAATTTCATTGTACAAAAAATAGTTAATGGAAATGTTGCATCCAAAGAAGAAATACAAGAGTAAGTTTCAGAGTTTTTCATTTCGAACCATCTTAAACTGTTCATTTGATCGTTTTTTTTACAATTCTAGATCGTTAGACAAAAATGAGTATAATCACATAACAGCCACTTATTATCTTCTCGCTGAGAGAAAGCTTAGGTGTAAAAGACAGGAACATGCAGCTAAAAATAAAAGACCTGAAGAATTACCAGTATTTCAAAATACTCAGAATATTAAAACAGACAATTCTATTAGTATTAAGCCAAATTTGTTAAGTGTTCCTAGGACTCCTGGAGACCTACCGCAGGTAATAAATTAATATTTTTCTTATGTCCAATGTAAAATAAATGTTTATAAAATTAGTTTTAAATATTAGGCCCCCGTTCAGACTTTTAGATAAAAACATGCTGGTTTATCCAACTTATATATAAAAACGCCTGAGGAGGTCGTTATAAGTCGTATTGATTAAGATAGGTATTAAGATCAAGTGGATCATTTGCATTTAAAATTAAGTGATCAGATCAGATTTTTTTCTATGAATACACATTTGTGGGTTATTCATAATAGATTTATCAACTGTTTCATGACTGTTGAGTTCGGAATAAGTATATATCATACATTAAATATACTTTTTTAAACTTTAAACTATCAAATCGGTTGCCGTTTTCAAAGAATTCCTAAATATAAATAAAAAATTCAAACAATATTACAACCTTTATTTTTTTTTAATTTAACTTATTTTGAAAAATACGGTTTTTAATGTTAATGTTTTCAATGTAGATTATCAACTTGTTTCCCTTCGGTTTTTATAGTATTTTCTTTCGTTTACAAAATTTTAGTGTAGGTATTCCACTTTTTAGTATTTTGTACCTTTTTTGTTTATGTATCTTTGATAACGATAACCTATTTGGTTGTTAAAATATTAAAAAACTAAAGTTATTCCTCGATGATCCGGGACACATATCAAACTAAATGTGCTGGCTAATTGTGACAGGAGTCCAAAGGCCATTAAGAAAGAGAGAGAGAGAGAGAGAACGATTGTGTAATGAAGACCGAGGCCATTAATCAGAAAATATAGAGTATTCATGGCAATTCTCTGACATCTATAGGTGGGTTGAGTTGCCAGATTGATGGCCTCGGTCTTTATTACACAATCTTTCTAATATGTTTTGGATTTAATGGGCATTTGTTAGGCATATTTAGATTTAAAAGTCTCATTTGTCAGTACTAATGCTAGTTAAATACGCAGGGGTCATTTTAACATATTTTTAATTAGTTTTATTGAAAATGGCAAGAAAGTCATCAATTAATAATAGAAGAAATGACTTTTTTAAACGAAGCCTTAAAACATGTATTAATCAATACAAAAATATTGGTTTCCATTACATAGTTTGAAAATTATATCCCAAATATCTCATGCTCGTTGTCTTAAGATTCAATTTTTGCGCAATGAATTAACATTCCTTTCTTAACAACTAATATTAACATATACTTTACCTGATATCATTCTATTCGCCTTAATAATCGAAAGCACTGACATCTGTTTTCTTTTAATAAGTTTACCCTTTATAAATCAAAAATCTAGTCTCTGTTTGTCAATAGTCTGTCAGTCATTATTTTGTAATCATCAAATTATATGTAATTTAAAATTTTTGTGCATCCAATGTTTAAGTAACTTATCATTATATTCATAAATTAACAATTCACCCGATGGCTCCGTCGGCATGTTGTAAATGTGATCCGAAGAAAAAACCCAAATGTATTAATTTACACCACTTCAGATTTAATCAAGCTACGTTTTCTGGACGGTTTAAGGAATTATATCATCAGACAAATCCTTTGTATATTCTAAGCACACCTGATAAACTTAATAATGCTAGATGTGTAATAAACCGTTTATATTGTGATGGTGATAGACCTTGTGGTTATACAGATCAGCAGTTGTGGGAATTGAAATCTCTCTATGATTCCGCATTTGATGGAAATGGACAGTATATTCAAATTCTCGCAAGACCTATGTATTTCGTACCTATGAAACTCATACTTTTTGGTGGAATGTTATGTTATTATAAATCTAAGTTAGGTTTAATTACTTGGCAATTATTAAACCAAGCTTATAATACAAATTTTATTACCCACCAAAAAAATGCACCTTTAGAACCAACAAGAAAACAGATTAAAGCTTCCTTCGTTGGTGGTTCACTTGCTGCTGCATATTCCGCTGTGGCTTTAAGGAATCATTTAAAAGCACAATGTGCATCAAAATTAGCTAGAAGTTTAGTACCATTCGTTGCAGTAGCTATTGGTCATTTTGTTAGTATACCTTTACTTAGAGCTCAAGAACTAAGAAGTGGCAAACCTGTTTTTGATCATAATTGCCAAAAATTGGGACATTCCCATCAAGCCGCCCATAAATCAGTAAATTTAGATATATTAAGCAAAACTTTGCGAGCTGCCCCTCCACTAATACTAACCCCTTATGCGTTACAAATAATGAGAGAACGCAATATCCTTAGTGGATATCCTCGGTCTAAAAAAGCTATAGGAAGTATTATTATATTGGTGTGTTTGGCATTTGTTTGTCCAGCTGCAGGAGCGTGCTTTCAACAATTAAATGGTATGAAATTCAATCACTTAGAGCATGAGTTGAGATGTAAAGCGTGTAAAAGATACAATGGGAATCCTCCAGATCATGTCTGCTATTGCGCAGGATCACCATTACCATTTTAAATCTGAAAGAGTTGACTATTTGGACAAATTTTTAAACAATCTTTTCTCAAAACACAATTGTGAGTTGAAAATTGTATGGCTGAAATTTTTAGTACCTCAATACAGCTACTACAAAGCTTCAATATTATTCCAAGCAGGAATTTGGGGAAATGGCGCCACCTGGAGTAAATGGATACTATGAAGCTTCTGTACATTTTTGAAATTTAAAATTGCTGTGATTATATAATATTATACAGATTGTGTGATTAAACCTGTTACGTCATAAAGGAAATCAGTTTGATACTTTGTATGACTCAAAAATATATTTTTTTTATATAATTGATTTAAACTATATTGATTTTCATGGTTTCTAAATCAAAATAAAAATTAATAGTGTTTCTAAACAAATACAAATACATAACAGCCACAGAACATTGAAAAAATACAAATAAATATTTAAAAAAATTATATTTATAATACAGAGTTAAAAATATAACATCCTAGTAGGGCTATGATGAACATTCTAATTATTTCTAAAACTATACGAAGTGATACGTCTCAAAAAACGAAAAAACGTAAATTTTCACATTAGATATCCATATTCTTATAAAAAACAAGAAACAAAATCATATAGAGCTCGATCTCACACCCTAAAGGAAATTGTTCTTTTCTGGTTCAACTTTTCTGAGCAGATCAAAATAGTTAAATGTAAAGTAGGCGACCGAGTTGTACATTAGAACTACAATTAATAGAATGGCATGAAAGAAACTGAAACGTTTATTTGACTATATTTTTTACAAATTGTAAATTATAGCAAGTCATAAAAATTATATAGCACATATTTAACAAACAAAAAAAAAAATAATAATAAAAAGTTTCCATTGAGGATTTTAAGAATTCGTTTGAAACTAAAAATTTTTTAACAGAAATTTTAAATTTATTTGAAGATAAATTCCTTATTTTTTTAGGTAAAGCATTGCATAGATTAAGGTTTAGCGAATTTGCTTTTGATTTTGGTAATTTATGATGTGGAATCGTTAATCTGTCTTCTCGCATTGCATAGTTTTGTTTTTTATGTGAGGATGGTAATTTATTTTTTATTAAATGTATTTCCAATAAAGTGAAGTAAATAAAAACACATGGGAGAGGCATGATTCTGTGTTTTTGAAATAATGGTCTATAGTTCCCGATAAACCACACCACATAGGACTCTGATAACTTTCTTTTGAAGTTTAAAATTTTTTAGAGAAGCTGAGCGTTTGGCCCCACAAAGAAATTGCATACGATATCTTGGAGTGAAACAACGCAAAATAACTTGATTTTAAAACGCTCAAACTAACAAAGCTGCGTAATTTCCTAATTAAAAATATGTCACATGATAATTCTCTTGACAAATTCTCCGTGTGAGGGCCCCACGAAAGCTTATCGATAAAGTGTTAAGCCAAGTTGCTTAACACTATTACCCTCTGCCAGCCTAGAATCTGTGGGTATTTTAAGTATTTGTGTTTTATTTTTATTAAGAAGTAAGTTATGTGCCTCAAACCAAGATTGAGGTTTATTTAAAGATTCATTGGATAAAGTTGAAAGCTCATCAATGCTTGTGCTTCGATTATTAAAAATTTGTGCATAAAGTTGATTCCATATATTGAACTAAATTATTTATGTATATAATAATAAAGGGCCTAATACAGATCCTTGAGCGACACCATAGTTTAAAGCTCCTCTTTCAGAGAATGTCTCATTAAAGTAAACAACTTGCTGTCTACCCGATGTGTAACTTTCGATTAGATTTAACTCAATGTCCCGTATACCATAAATCTCAAGCTTTTTAAATAATATGCTATGTAAGAGCATAAGTTCTTAATTGAAATATTACAACCTCGACAGCAAACCTTAAAATATTTGTTTCAATTATTTTTAATGTTATACTCAATAAATATAATAAGAAAGATTAGTATGACTTCATTTGGTGCCATTGTTAAGACATAGTTTAGGTTTGCGTCTATTAAAATTATTTGTTCTTAATAAACCTGAAAGTTTTGTTCTAATTGGTTTTATAAAAGTACTAGCTGTACCCGGCGCGCGTTGCTACGCATATCAAAAAATATAAATATATATATATAAATTGGGTTTTGCAGCAATACGAAAAGTGTACTCTTATAAGTTATTTAATGCCAAGCTTTCGATTATGATTATAATCATCTTCGGGGCGAACTTGTTGAGATTATTTCGAAATTGATATTATACATATGTAATAGATTTTGAAAAAACAACCTTTTTTAGTAAAATTATCCAAAAAACTGCACCACTAGGGCTTTTTGTAACGGATGATTTAGAACACGCGATTACATTTTTATTTTTTGCTACACGATTTCGTGGTTAATTCAGACATAACCGGATGTGCTTCTTTCATTCTGGCTTCATTTTAATTAATTAAGACATCTTTACAAAAAAAAAGTAAAACAATTAATTGTTAAAACTTAAAAAGATGTTTAAACTTACCAGTCATGAGGATTTATTAAAACTTAAAAAACATTACACTTAACAATAATTTAATACACATTATAGATTTTAAAAATATATATTTCAGAGATCCCGTAAATGTAGTATAGTCCAAGAAGATGAAGAGGAAGAGGATATTACTTCTTGCGTTGTCCGGGAAGACCTAGTTCCAACACTAAACAGACGAGGATCTCGTTCGGAGGGTCGCTTGAATTTAACACTTCAAGAACGTCTTGCTGAATCAGAAAAACGTAAACCACCCGAATTGAAGTACCAGAGTGCCAAAAAGTCAACGTGCAATAAAAGCCAAAGATCTGAGCAGCACAAAGTGCAATTAGGTGCCAAAAGTGGTGCCAAAATCGAGACCCTGATTCCATTGATTACGACAACGGAGGAGAAAATTACTACTTCAGTTTCAGATATTGCGGTAGGAGATGCGGGTAAGAAGTGCTTCAAATTATATTTCTCATGAAAAACAAAAATTTGTATTTATAATTTTTTAGATATTTTACCATTATAGTTAATTTTGAATTTGTCACTTCATAAGGTTATAAGAGTTTATTTAAGTTTGGATGCTTCTTTTTAGATATATCTGCCAGGCACTTTGTTACCTGCAACCCACAGTATGAACGGAGACGTTCAAAATTCCACAAGAGCCGTACAACTTCCTGTAGTTCTTCAGATGCGAGCGACGATGACAGTGAAAAACGTAAAAAAAGGGCTCAAAAATTAAATACCCCCTCAAAATCAATTGAGGCTAGAAGGGACAGCCACGATGACAGTAGTGATTCTCAGGTAATTAGTAAATCCAGTACTTTTAACGAACCAATTGTGGTACTTTCAGTCATGAAGTCAAATTTCCACCAAACACAGCTGTCATAATCTGATACGCCTAAAATGTATTTAGTGCAGCAAGGCGGCGTGCGAGTTTCGAAATTTTGATACTTCTTTGATCAATAATAACTAAAACGGTATAAAATACTTAGATAAAGTTCTTTTTTATATTTGACGTATATATAATGTGAAATTGAAGATTTACTGTTTACTAGAATGCACGCAGTAATTTTGTAAAAACGTCCCTTAAAAACCTAAACTTACACTTATTCCACTGTAGTTGTTTTGATCGCTACAAGATGTAGACAAGTAACATCTGTATCAGCGCTTCCAAGAGTCAAAATTTGTACATCAGATGCGTGGAAATGTATGTGACAGCGTTGATATTGATTGATAGATCTGTTTGAGTTTTTAATCTGGTATACGAAGATAACAAATCCAAAGAAAAAAATTTAATTGATCATTCAGTCAACAGAAATATGTAATATGAGTAATATAATTCTACATCCAACAGAAGCATTTCATTTTCTATTAGAACATCATACAACACTGATATTTTAGGTAGATTTTTCATTGCAAAAAACTTTTTTTAATATTAAGATTGATTACTACTGCTACGTTTATAATCTGATACTGCCACGGTTGTTAAAGATACCTTAATTCATTTCAATTAACGTATTGAAATCTGACATGTTTTTTTACTCTATGTCTGAGTCTTACATTCTCTATTGGAGAATGTTAACATACAATTAGGGATACAAATCGTTATTTACCTACAAAGTATAATGTTCAATTATCGTATGGTTGATTGAGATGTTAATTTTATTTTTAGGAGCCTGGGACAGGAGCTGGTACTAGTGGATTTAACACATTAAGTGGTGGCGTTAGTTTAGAAAACAAAAATACTAATACTAATGGACACCACACGAAAGAAAATGATAAACAGGATAAATGTAATGATAAAAACGAGAGAACCCATTCAAATACAGCATTTGAACGGACCCACAGGTTTGTCTTGTGTTTAAAATACTGATTTACACTGTTTAATGTGAACTGATTGTTGCATTGTGTTACCTATTTTTTTCGCTTTTATTTAAGAAGGTACACCAGTAAAACTCGGAATATAAGAAATCAATGAAATTTTGACATAAGCTTCCATATGTAAAACAACCACTTCTTGAATGTTTTCAGATTTTTTACTACGTAGTTTTAGAGAAATTGTACAAGAAAGTTTTTGATTATTACATAGGTTCTTATGGGAGCTTGACTTTAAACAAAAAATACTATTAGTTAGGAATATAAGAAAACTATGTCTACGTCATAAAAATCTTTATTAGACTTTAATTAACTTATTGAAGAAGTCTGGAAAAAAATTCACAACCTCGTTTTTGAGTAATCACGGTAAATAAATCTTTTTTTCAAGAAGAATCATAATATTACACCCATTTTGTTTTAGCATCGACAACGTCGCATAACGCGCGATAACAATATAGTTTGAATTTTAATTCCTTTTTATGATTTCATTTTATAAGATATATTATTTTCAATATATGTATTTAAAGAATAAAAATTGAATAAAACATTATAAAAAAGAAACAATTTATTCAATTGAACATATAGGTATATAGATATAGAAATTTTATTTTATGAAAGGAAAACAATTATGATATACATTATTAACATTATTTATATTAAATAAGACATATAATAATTATTACTTATTTATAACATTTGGCACACGTTAAAAATTAGGCATAAAATTATAGTGAAAATATATCTAATTTTGCTCCATTTCTCGTTACTCTACAGGTTTTAAGGTTATGAAATACTATTGTAAACAATTACGATATGAAACTTTCATACTAGTATATATCATATGCGACGTTGCCGAAGTCAAATAAGTTTTATGTTAAATAATTTTGTACACAATAAATATAAAATTAAATTGTATAACTGTTTTATCAGACTTTAATTGTCAAAAATTAATTTATATGCATTATGTATCATTATTATGGTTATGGTACATTATCTTATAGATTTCGTAGTTCATAAATAGAGTTTTTGAAGTGGCAAACTTGACGGCTTATACATTGAGTAAATGGGACCATCCCCCTTACCCCGCTTCCTCACCAGTGTTCCACCTTAAACTGTTTTTTTGCTGATATTTGCAAAGATATTTCTTAATACTTTCCTTTTCTGATGGAATGTTAAATTATTATCACTGACATACATTTACAGGATGTGTAAAAAGAAAAGTGGCAGAACACGGTTAAGAGAGAGTCAGTCTTTAAATAGGATAACGGAGGTACAGGAAGATTCCCAAACTTTAGTTGTATCGACCACACTTTTGAGTATGCCGGGATCGGTGACGCCAAAGGTAACCATTTTATTGTTTGCAATTATTCACAGTATTTTAAATCTTTTTTTAAAGACATGTATTTGAAAATATTTATGTTAAATCTAATAAAATATTCCAAATTAATGAAAGTAGTTGTATATGGTTTTCAAAATATACTGTCATGACTGCGCCTGAATGAGAGTTACAAGAATTTGTAAAAGAGTTTATTTAAATTAATATTCTGAATTTTAGGTAAAAAGTGTTGGTGCCAAAATATTAAATGGTTTGAGCAGATCGTCAAAAAAATCGTCGGAAAAAGTAAAAGAATACGACGAAAAGCTGCGTCTCTCTAGAAGAGACTCGGCTCGAAATTTAGAAGAGTGCAATAAAATAGATAAATGTGGTATACGAAAGATTCGTATGTTAGGCAAATATTTTCATGTACAAAAGAAAATATGTATCCCGCTGGCGGGACTATTTAGACGAAATAGTTTGTATAAGGCTCAATCTTGTAGTTCTTTAACCAAAGATAGGATTATTAATAATGGACGTGTTCCTCAGGTAAGTGTTTTGGGTTACAGCGTATATGTACCATAATTATTCATTTTTTTTTTCATTTCGATCTCACCTTAATACGTTTTTTGATCCCATTAACAATTTCCGTCTTTGAATTTTGTACATAAAATATCACCTTTTCAAACGTGGCAAAATCATGAAATCTTCAATACATTTGTTTATGTTACAATAATATTACATAATGCCCTAATAATTTAAATCAAAGTACTTTTGTATTTTCTTTGACCATGACACAAAATTCAATGAATTTCCTATATTTATATTGTTAATAACATGTTCAAACTAGATACTCAAATTTTCAAAATATTTAAAACCAACGCACAATTTACTATAATATCTAGCTGCTAAATGTTATTTTAGATCGTTAAAAAATTTGGATTATATTTATCCACACTTCCGTACATTACTTGTAGAGTTTTTTTAATCTCAGTTGGTATTTAGCCAAAGTTTCTAGAAAAAAATCTAAAAATCCAAATGATTTTGTTATACATATATTACATTGTAACAGATTTACCCTAGTCAGTGATATTTTACAAAAAAATGCGATTTTATAATGTTAATTGATTCGTTTTTTTACCGGGACTTTATGAGCGACCATTTAGGTATTGATCTTTTATAAATTTAAGAACTATAGTCGTTTTTTCGTATTTATGTTCGGAATTTTAAAAAAACTGACACAAATGATACGGCGCATTTTTTAAACAAGACTGCATTCATATCTTGGTGATAGTTAGCAGACCTGTTTTTATATTTTTTTGCGAATAGCGTTAAAGCATTTCTTCACAAATTTCATCCTCTGACAAAATCCACTTCTGTCATTCCGACAGGTGTATCAATTTCATTTTCTTCTAGCCGCATCTTATTAAAAGCATGTTCTGATTGTGTCTTTTGACACGTTTGTACCTGATATTGAAATTAAATGTAGAGCGTCTAATAAGGCAGCAAAATTGTTTGCTCCTCATTTTATTTGCGAAAGATCGACCATTTTATCAATTATGATAGTTGTATTTGATGGTAAATACACAATTTTATATATTTTTAAGCCTTTTGTTATTTTATGCGCTGCACAGTTTTCGATTTTGTTGATTTAATTGTTAGTCCCATTTCTCCAACCATTCATTAAAATTAATGGATGTCATCCATTCAATTTTATTTGTATAATAGTCACTTGGTAAACTTTTCGATTTTGCCATTGACTAATAACTTTTGTTTTCCGCCACTTATACTTGCACAACATACGATCGTAATCCCTTATTTGGATGTTTTACATCCCTTATCTGATTCATTTTAACAAAGATAATTGTGTTGAGGTAAGGCTGTGATGTACAGACCTGTTTCGTCAGCATTATAAATTTCATTTTCATTAAATTCCAATTTTATTTTCGGCAATTCGGATTCGATTCATATCTTAGCAGCAGACACAGCATGTGTCCGCTTGAACTGAAGGTTTTCACGCACATTCCATCTTTGAAACCATCCTGCTGAAGCAGTAAAATCACTTTTAACCATTTTTTGCGCTAATTCTTCTGCTTATTGTCGCATTAAAACACCATCAACACGCGCATCTATTTCGCACACATTTGTTTGTGAATCACAGTTTCAAAGCACTCTCAACATCAGCATTTTTACCACCCCAATTTCTTTTAGTGTTTACTTTTTTTATCTTGTTGTTTCAAGAGTTTACAGAGTAAAGTTTGTGAAATTCTTAATTGTGGCGCGGTATTTCTCTGGCTCATTTTCGATAATTTATCGAACTGTACCAGTAACTTTATTTTTTTTAACGTGAGATATCTTCTTTTTAAATCAGCCATAATATTTACAGGTTGGCACGAACTCAGTCAATTTCAAAAATCCAAGAAAGTTCAAGTTTTAAGAAATTAATGCGGAGGGAGTTGAATTCCACAGAAAATTTATAGATTTGGAAATCCCAAAAGCTCATTTTGTTAATTGCACCAAGATAAAACCAACCCTATTGTCATTCTATTGTGAAATGAAACTTGTTTTCCTGTACCGTTTTTCTATTTAGAAGACTGGAAATTTGACTTTCAAAGTGATAACAATGACCGAAATTTGATTCTAAAAACCGAATTATTTTAAATTTATAAATATACGAGTAATTAGTACTTACGAAAAATGATAACAATAAACGATTGATAACATTATCGGTGATTACATTAAACTAACTCCTGTGTACTATATTTTATTCTCTTTCTCATACCAAAGATTCCATAATATTCATTCGTGTATCCAGTTTTTTATGTTTAAAACTGCATTTTAACAAAATTTCTCTTAGACGTTTTACGAAATATATTTATACAGTTTTTTAATTTATCAAAAACCATTGGGTTGAAAAAAAAAAGATTACACGTTGACTCTAGATGTGTAAATCTTTATTTGCAAATTCTTAATTCCCAGATACGATTGATTTGAAAAAGAATATCTAACTGTAAATGCTTGAAGTTACATGGCGTTACATTCTGTATGTCAGATTTTTTTTTTCTAATTACGGATGTCCTCGTAGGTATAGACCTAAATACAAATGTACCGAGAACATCTATTGGCGCAGAAGAGGTAATTTATTAATTTGGGATTTAAAGGCCTGCAAGTTAGGACGAGTGGGGAAGACATGGGAAGGTAAGGAGTTCCACAATCTGGAGACCCTGGGGATGAAGGAACGGTCGAATCGATCCGTTCTCGATGTCGGGCATTGAAAAGTATTAGGGTGCATGGAGGTTGCCCGTCTCGTTGCTCTGGCTGGTCTGGCAAGTGGAGTCATTATAGAGCGGAGTTCTTCTGAGCAAAATCCGTTTATGTATCGGTAAAACAAGGAAAGATCAGCCACTGCTCTTTGGTAGGATAATGGGGCTAGGTTTTTGGTGATACTGGTGTCGTTTATTAGTCGAAATGTTCTTCTCTGTATTGCATCAAGAACTCCGAGCCTTGACGGAGCCGCCGATCCCCATACATGCGAGCAGTATTCAAGATTAGGCCGTATTTGGGCTTTGTAAAGATTAGCTAAGTAGGATAGAGAAAAATATTTCCGTGCTCTAAACAGAAAGCCTAATTTCTTTCCTGCTGCAGTTGCTATGAATGCAATATGTTCGTTCCAGAGTAAGTCTTGGGAGATCATTATACCAACCAGCGTAATGGAGACGCCCGCTACTAGTGTCTGATCGTTGATTTTAATGGATGAGTCGCATGTTTGCCTCTTGTTGGATAGGCAACACGTCTTTGTCTTGGAAGCGTTGAAATTAACAAGATTCTTTCTTCCCCACTCGTCTACAATTCTCGAATCTTGATTGAGAGAAGCCGTTGTGAATCTTCTGTTCTTTTGCAGAATATCTAGAGTTATGGGGCGGTTGTGCGTTTTGCCATAGTGTAGGTTGCTATCATCTGCAAAACCATGTATCGGGTTATTAGTGGCTTCTAGTAGATCATTAATAGTTACAACTAATTATTATTATGATCAAACCTATAGTTATATACTTAATCGACCCATGTTATAAAACCGTAACACTATATTGTAACTTATATATATTCTTTCAGGTGAGAACGCGACCAGTAAGCTGTAGTATAAGGACCGATGGAGATATAAATCAAAATGAATCTTTCAAATCTCACACCGAATCAAATAAGAATGTTCTTGATAGCGTCTGTAGTGAACTCACAGATATTTGCACTGTTCATGTGCATATTGGACAAGCATCTAAATGCAGTTTTTGTTAAAAATGTTACCAAAGCCTGTTAGATAGGTGATGTCCGTGTGTTTTCTTTTATTTAAATTGCCAAAATTATATATTCTGTGAAAACAGTATTTTTATATTAAAATGTATAAACTAATGTTTGTTTCTGCTACTAAATATATATTTGGTGGAAGGAAATAAAATGAAAATACACAAAGCCCGAGCTATATTCAAATATATAAAGTGTAATATTTCTAAAAATACATAAGTTAGTTATAGTTAAAGTGTACAATGTATTAAAAATTAGTTATAATATAGCTTCAATTTAAAACCGATTTATCGATAATACTCACTTAACCATTATTTTATATCACAGTAGTACAAATCATTTAAATGTAAAATAACTTTTTTTAAATATAAAATTTCAATTTTATTTCGCTTCACCACTATCCTAAATTATTGTAATTTTTTTACTAGATCTTTCTTTCTTCGAATTATTACTTATTTGAATTTGTAATTCGCAGAATATATTGATGTATCTATTAAATAAACTTCCACTTAAATAACCACATTAGAGACCGTACATATAAATGAAAATTATGTAAATAATATTTCGGTTCCGTAGCGATTTTTATATTTTTAATAAATTCAATTATTTTGTATTTTTTATAAACGAAGAGAAGTGCAATATTTTGTTTTAAGTATTTTACTATTGTGCAATTTATTATTTTGTTATTGACATTTAAAGCAAAAACCAACACACAGACACCCCCTACTTGTTGTTAAATTTTAGATTCCTTTATACTGTATTGCCGCACTGTTTTTTCTTCTTTCATTCGTTGGTTTATTATAATGGTGTTCATTTTTCTGTACTTTATTAAAGAGAAAAACTTGATGTGAATGTTGTTGTTAACCCAAAAGACATATACTAACTTATTTTAGATTAGATTATTTATAAATAAATTATTTCGAAATTAATTATTTTTTTAATACATTTAAACAAATAACAGGAACCTTTATGGTATCTATGTTTCATTTCATTTTTAACTTCCCGCTAAAAAAAATTAAATTTTTTTTTAAATCGGGAAGTTATTGGTTTCACCCCGTTTTTCGAAAATCGAGTTTTCATCGGATCTCAACGTTTTGAGGTCTTAGGAACCTCCCCTGACTATTTTTACGAGGGTGTCTGTATGTACGTGTGGATGTGTGTGTGTGTGTGTGTGTGTGGATGTATGTAAACCTCTTATAACTTTTGAACGGCTTGACCGATCGGAATGAAATAAAAAGCATTCCAAAGAGTTCCATCTAACTTAGATTCCCTGTAAGTTTGAACCGATTCGAGCTGGTAGATTTCGAGAAATTTCAAAATAACCGAAAAAAACAATTGGTAAAAATGATGTTTTTTGGGCATATCTTTTTGGCTATTGCATCGATCAATTTCATAACCTAATCAGCTCTCAAGCTCAAAAAGCCACGTTGAATGCCGTTTTGCAAATTAAAATCGGTTGATTCGTTCGTGAGATATCGTTTTCGAAAAATTTCAAAAAAAAGTGTTTTTTTTTCAATAACTTAGAGATTTTATGACTAATCGATTTTGCACTCCTAGTAACGTTTTTAGGTCTCAAAAAACTGCGTCGAATGAACATCAAAATCGAATAAGGCGTTAAAAAGTTATGGCTTTTTAAACATTTCAAAAAAAGTCAAAAACGTCAAAATACGTCACGTTACTATAGCTTTGCGGTTAAAACTAGCGGGAAGTTGCAAGGATGGCCTTTAAGGTCAACCTCTTTTCGAATTTTTTTAATTAAATTTAATTAAAAAGTACTAAATACCAATAAAAATAAAGTAAATATTTTAAATTTCATGTTGGATTCCCGGTCAGTCCCGGAATAATTTTTTTGGTATATTTAACGATTCACTCAGAGTCAATCACGAATTTTCTTTATTTGGTCTGCACGACAAGTTGAAAATAGTACAAAATAGAGATACTGCTCTTAAAATTATGTGCGATATCTCATTGGATCCGGAATGACGTTTAGAAAAATGTGCGTGTGCGTGTATTAGCACATTAAAAAATTGCAAAAGTTATAAACAATTAAAGATGAAAAAAAGGCATTCCGTTTTTTGCAAATATTTCATAAACTATTAATATTTAAGAAATTACAAAAAAAAACTTTCAGCTCCCGGAACTCTATAATTTTAATTTAACGCTGAAAATAGGTCTCCGCGTGACATTTTAGGATTGCTTGCGCGGCGTCAAAAGCTACTACGACAGATAAATTAATCTCCTGGAGTTTTATGTAAATTCTATACAAAATTAGTGCACACTTGGTACTCGGCGTTTTTTTGAGTCGCTAAATACGATTATAATAATGGTGATGGTCTTCGAAACACTTGGTGCTTAAGACGGACCTCGTCTCCAGGAATTTTATGCAAATTCGATACAAAAAGAGTGTGCACTCGGTTCTAGGAGGTTTTTGGGGTCGCTAACCACGAATATCATATAATGATTTTGCTAAATCATTCGCATACAAATTTATGAATCCGGGCGCGTGCATAGAAGTATAACTTCTGCCGACAGTCCCACTGACTGCCACACTCGTTTTTTTTTTACCAAGTAAAAGTTTAGAATTGTATTTTTCTCCAGTTTACTGCGTGATATATAAAAAATTCTGACTAAAAGATGAAGAAAACGTTTCACACACACCTTAAATTGGATTCCTGAAACGCTTACGCGCTTATTTGAAAAAGTTTAGAACGTAAACTCGAAAGTAAACCCTCCTTGTAAATCAACTGCGGGCTGTGAAATGTCAGCGGTGACAAGTGACAGTTGTGTAGGATAGTGTTGCCCAGCCACTACACCAAATAAAAACTACCATAATTTCGTTTAAAATAGCTTTGTAAACACATATTTTCAAAGGTGCCCCTGTTCAAAGCTGCCCCCCTCTCCCCTAAATATAAAAAATTGTAAGCGACAAAATATTAATTTCCAATTTACTATTTAAGATTTAATTAAAAACATTATAAAATGACAATTTAAAAACTCATTTGTGTTATGTTTTTTGCAATAAAATATGCATGAAATTATGGGATTATCCCCCAAGGTCACCATGTGGATCTACACGGCAATCATAAGACCTATGCTAACATATGGTGCTGTCGTGGGGTGGCCTAAAGTGAAACAAACGACAGCTCTCAGAAAATTAAACCAAATCCAAAGATCGGCATGCCTTCTCGTAACAGGAGCCATGCGAAGCACACCGACCAGTGCAATGGAAGTAATACTTGGACTCACCCCCCTTGATATATTTGTTAAGGAGGTAGCATTGATGACCATGGTACGCTTTCGCTCGGTTGGTATCGAACCCAAAGTAGGGACCGGCACCCATAGAGACAGTCTGTGGAGGGAATCGATAAAGGCGATACCACTTTTACAGAAAGACACGGATGCGGTCGTACCAAGATTTGTCTTTGACGAACCCTTTGTATTAACAAACAAGACAGCAGACCCCAACGTAGTGAACGCTCTGAGCGCCTACACGGATAGATCAAAAACGAAGCAAGATGTGGGATGTGGAATTCACTCTAGATCCTTGAACCTAAAAATGACATGGGTTATGGATGGCTTGTCAAGTGTGGTTCAGTCAGAACTCACAGGCATAACCATAGCTGCAAAAGAATTAATTAATAGGAATATCACAGACAGGAATGTAAATATATACACAGACTGCCGACAAGCACTACTGACCTTGAATAGACCACGTATCACTTCAAGTTTAGTACTAGAATATCACCAATCTCTAACTGAGGCCAGCCAGAATAACGTTGTCACTCTCAGCTGGATCAAAGGACATGGGAACTCTAAAGGCAACCGCATTGCGAACAATTTAGCAAGGAGGGCTGCGGGCTACAAATATGTGTGCTCTCGCCCATCTACCAAGCTAACATTGTCCGCTGTCGTGGACCTTATCAAACAGCACTCTCACCAAAACTTTATAATGTGCTGGGATGAAACTACGAACTGTAGACTGGCCAGAGAATTATTACCTCATCCTGGCGAGAAAACAGCAAAAAAATTTAAGGCATTGACCAGACAAAATCTCCGAACAGCTGTGCTATGCAGAGGCTGCGAACAAGAAGAGGAAACAGTAGAACACATAATGTATGACTGGTCTGCTTTTTCTGAAATCGGAAGATCCGTTTTGGGCGAGTACTGGCTTACACCAGCCGATGTTAGGGAGATCCCCCTCGGGAGCCTCATCACCTATTTTAAATGTCAGCCTGGGGTAAGGATATCCCTACACACGGGAGGATGCATAATGGGTCATAGGTGGCCTCAGTGTTGGCTGAACACTAGCTCGCCTCTCCCTAAATTTCCAGATCCAGAGATGCATGAAATTTAAGTAAAGATTGAAAAACCTTTTGGGATTAAAGTATAATTTAAATTAAATTAAGTCAACTTTATCAGTGTGTCTTCTATCTTTACAAATTTAAATAGTAAGACAAAATAATAGCAACAAAAGTAAGGTAAATATTTATTTAACAATTTAAAAAATTTTAAATACTAGGTATGGCGATTAATAAATATAAGTAAGCAGAACATGCAAAAATTAAAGAAAATGAATTTAAAAAATATAATTGAAAAAAAAAGTGTGAGGTGTCAAGGGACACCCGGATGGAACGAAGTTCCTTTCGATTAATTAGTGAAGGAATTAGTAATTTGTAAACACAACAGAGTGTTTATACATACATAAGCATTTTATATTGTCTGTATAAAATCTCTACTTACCTAACAGTTCGTTTCTTTTAACAAAAGTGTCCATTTATACAATACCAGAGCTTTAGATAACACATCTTTTTAGAATTACTTTTTATAATTTAAAACAGGAATTAACAATTCAATACAAAATTTTAAAATTAAAATATTTGACAGTAACTGACAGTTAAGGTAATTTGACGTAGGTACCTAAATAGTCAAGTTACGAACTATTTTTAAAATGTTTATCAATTTATTAATTTATAAAAACAGGATGAAATAAAATGTAATACTATTATAGTTAATTATTATTTTTTCTACAGTATTTTCTTTTTAATGTACATTTTCTTTTAATTTAAAATAGTGTCTTTTTAATTGTAATATTATATCTATCTATGAGAGAGAGGGAGAGAGAGTTATTTATTTTTTGGTCTGTGAGAGAGAGAAACATGCGTGTGTCGTGTCATAGTGTCGTGACAACTTTTGGTATCATTTTTTATTGGCTAGCTCCTAGCGTCAGTCGTAACTGTTCGTAACGCGCGAAAGGGAACTTCGTTCCAAAAAGATGTATTTTGAAATACTAAATATAATTTAAGCAAACTATGCAATAATTAAAGCTGTTAAAATAATTAAAATTTAAAAAAAAATACAAAAATTTGTACTAGTTGGGAAGAATTAATTTTGGTTGGTTTTTGTGTTTTTTATTTTTATATATATTTTTATGATGTATAATCAACAAAAATTAATGAGATTAGTCATAAATTCACTGACCTGATAATTAATGAGAGGCATTCCTATTTCATTTTTGCTCTGGTTAATATCTTTGTGTTATTTTATATTTTATTAAAAATAAAATGCCTCCATTTTATAAACTTTTTGGTAATAAACTAATTAATACACTTACAATCTGTATGTATTTTTACCGATGTATTTATGGTATCATGTACTGTTTCTTTTGAAGTTTACGTAAACACCTGATTCATTTAAAAGGACCCCCAATCATTATTTACTATCATATTTATTATTACTAAAAATTGTTTACATTAGTTCGAACTGTAATAACTCAGATCATATACAGATTCGGTCTTAGAATATTTATGTTTGGTTTTTCGGCTAAGAAAAATTTATTTTAACTTTTTGGAGATATCAGATGGGTAAAGTTGTTGAATTATTACAAAGAAACTTTGTCTTAAAAATAAATGAATATAAGCAGACTAACCATAACATAAAGCAGGAGCAAAAAGAAACAGAAACCAGAACTTGGAAGATAAAGGAGCTAAGACAAATACTTTAGGTAGCAAGTATCAGGCCAGAAAGAACGAGATAGCAGATAGAGAGAAGCAGAAAAAAGGGGATAATAAATATAGAAGTCAAAGAAAGAAAGAAAGTTATATTTTTTGGTACTGTAGAAAAAGGGCCTGGGATATTTGGTTGGTTTGGGATATTGAAATTTTCTTCATTTTGTTACATCAATCAATTTACGTAACTGCACAATCCACTCCTCGGAGATTTTATTGAGTGGAAGGTATCTCCAGGGAAATATTCCCAGAAATCTAATCTGCTGAAAGAAATCTGTACCTGAAGAAAAATAAATATATTGAAACGCTTATGGGTACTTTAACACAATTTATTCACAAAATTGCAACAAGATACACAGAACTCAGCTCGATAACATCTAAACGGATTTACAGAAACAATGAACTATTCGAATTATTTGAACTCCTCTTAACTGCCCATAGATCCCCTTATAAACAACAAATGAATATTCTAGAATTTGCTAGAAACATGATTTAATCTATATACCTAGAGATTTCTAGAATAACCTAAAAACAGTCTTTCAAGTTAAGGTCCTTTCCTTATTCAGTTATCCCGTTACACTGCCCCCTCCTTAGATTCATTCCTCTTGGAATGTTATTTCCTAAATCGGGATCCCGCATGCACACTCCTTGAGCCAGCCAAACCAGCTTCTTGAAGCTGCTGCTCATCTCTACTGTGGTTTCCCTGCTAAGGCGCCAACCGATGATGATGATGGACCACGACGGGTTTCCCTCTGGGAATTTTCATGATCCGATAAATGACATCGTTAATCTTTTTCTTGATGGTGTATGGACCTTTCCCAGTCTTCTGTAATTTGGCCTTGGGACACATGCCTTAACGCCGTCGGGGGTTATAGAGCCAGACTAAATCTTCAACTTGGTAAATCTTTTCCAATGTATGTGTGTCAGTGTCATAGTACCTACCTCTTCATCCGATCACTAGATAATTGAAGTTTCCCACGCACCAGGTTGTGTATATTCTCCATGCGTTTCTGAAGATCGGCGACATATTCTTCACGGGCCACTTCTTCACCAGGTTTACAACCAAACACCAGGTCACATTAGCCTCATTTCTTTACCGAACAGGACCTTCGCAGGCGATATATATATATATATATATATATATATATATATATATATATATATATATATAAATAGGAGAATATATCGATCTCAATCCCTCTGACACGACTTTTGACAGATAGTTGGTTATAGTCCGATTCATTCGTCCCACCGTTAGATCAGACTGAGGGTGCATCGCTGTAGTTCTTGTTTTGTGGATGCCCAATCTTTGGCAAATCTTCTTAAAACAGCTTGCTCTCAAAATTTCTCCTTTGGTCTGATTGTAATTCTAATGGTACCCCATTAACGGCTTACGAATTCTTCAACTAGTATACCTGCTAAAGTGGTGGCTTCCTAATTGGGAACTGCGTAGGCTTCAACAAATTTTGTGAAGTAGTCCATTACAACAAAGATGTACCTACGTATTTCCTACATTGCTCTGTGGAAGTGGCCCCAATACATCTACTGCGATTTTTTCAAAAGGACTTCCGACCAGGTATTGCTGCATTTCCGCCTTTGGTTTTCAATGCGGACCATTACTAGCAGCACATGTAGTGCATTTACGACACCAATCTTTAACATCGTTAGAGCAATTTACCCAGTTTAAATCTCTCTCGGACCTTTTGCATCGTTTTCGTGATAACCAGATGTCCTCCAGAACTATCATTATGTATCTGTTTTAAAATTTCTGGTACGGCATTTCTTAGTACCACTATTTGTTTCCTTTTTTCTGTGCCCTCGAATTTTCTACAAGTCTTTTAAGGTGCTCACCGTCCAAAATTAAAGAGTTCCAATGGGCCCAACGTCAGCCACCAGCACCGAGTGAACAAGAGAGGTTGAACCAAACTGTAGCGTCGTCTGTATCTTACCGTCTCCAACTGGTAGGCAACATCTTCCTCCTCATAATGATGGATGGTCGAACGATAGTTTTCGTAGCTCTAGTACGCTGAAGTTTTTTCCATCAATGAGGCCATATCTACATATAAGCTGCTCACGGGGTGTCGCAGAGTTGCCAATTTAATGGTGAGAGGGGCTTTGGGATTAATGCCGCCCTCCAGGAGTCGACCCGTTCTAGTTTCTTGCTGCTGGATGACTTTAGCAGCCGATTTTTCCTTTTGGGGCAAGTATTTTTGATATG
Source organism: Altica lythri (assembly GCA_964028335.1). Taxonomy (NCBI): domain Eukaryota; kingdom Metazoa; phylum Arthropoda; class Insecta; order Coleoptera; family Chrysomelidae; genus Altica; species Altica lythri. Next base: position 31,237,823 of record OZ034804.1, on the reverse strand, counting down.
GACTAGTTCTTTGCAGTTCCAGCACCTCACTGGGTGCCTTTTTTTTTGGGAATACATTCAAGGCCTCCGTCGCCGCATGGAACTACAGGGCAATGGTCAAGGCGTCCACAAGAGACCTCGGCCACGCCAACGTCTCGAAGACCATCAGTAAAGGTTGGACCACCAGGCACTCCAGGAAATCTTCCGCTGCATTGGATACGCAAAACGTACCATTCTTGCTGCTTTTGTCTCGAACTTCTGGATAGTTTCTCCATTTTTCTGCTTTCGGCTCTTCAACTGCATTCGGTATACCGGTTGTAGATGAGTTTGGCCATAACGAATCTCCAGACGATTCATCTGGTGTCAATGAATGCAGGACGTCTAAATCCTGGCCTCGCAGAACTATGGTTAAGGACAATGCCTTTTCCTGGGATGACCATCCATTCGCTCTGGCGCTGCGTTGAATTGTTCTAGGTAATTTTGCCAGGAAGTCTTCCCGTCGAAGGCGTTTCATCGTCGTTCGTACCTGAATAGTCTCCCCATTTCCCCGTTGGCCGACGTCTTCGTGGCAGTTTTGCGTCATTTCTGCATCACCGTAGCGGTGGTAGGTGGTTTGGTTTCGACGACAAGCTTTTTGGGCTCGTTGAAGCTTCCTTATTTCGGACTGCATATGTTCGTTGATCTTGTCCCGCAAGTTGGCCACTTGCTGATTTTGCTCGTCTCGCAAGTTAGTCACTTGCTGTTTTTGTTCATCTCGCATGTTGGCCATTTTTTATTCAAGTTGGCCACTTGTTGATTTGGCTGGTCCCAGAGAGTGAATATTTCGGAGCGCAGATGCAATATTTGCTGGAAGCACGAACTGGATAACTCTTCTGATAGTGTAGACATCCGTTGTGATAGCTGGGACATATCTTCCCGCTGGCTCCTTATCTGACTGGATAGCTCCTCTTGCTGACTCGTTATTCGCTGCGATAGCTCCTCTTGCATCCGGGAAAGTTGTTGCGATTGTTCTTCTTGTTGGTTCGTCATTCGTTGCGATAGCTCCTCTTGCAGCTGGGAAAGTTGTTGCTCTAGTTCAGAATTTGCTTTTTGAACTGGGTCTGCGCCAGGGTCCAGATTATTATCTAGGTAGTACTCCTGGAGTCTTCTCAACAATACGGATTTGCTCCCAGTAGATTTATAATTATTCTTGACCGGCTAGTATAAAAGAAAAAAAAGATCTTTTTGGGGTTGCGGTCCAAACGCCTAACGAATAAAACACTATGGTATACTCTTTTATTAAAGGTCGAGCTTTCGAAACTGATTAGTTTCTTTATGAAGACAACTAAAATGTAAAAAAAACATTACATAACATTGAACAAAATTTAAAATTTTTACTTACTAATATTTGAGAATTGTGATAATAACAACCTTAAAAACTCGAAGGAAAATGAAAATTTTGTATAATTTTTTTTAGTATTTACCTATGGTCAAAATTTGAAAGATGTAAATAAGAAATCAGTTGTCACACTAAATTGTAAAATTTTATTTAAAAAAATAAAAATAAAAAGAGATGAAAAATAATTTTGAAAAAAATAATAAAGATATCTTTAATGATTTATTGGTTAAATAATTATTGTATTAAATAACTATATATATTACTAAGATCTTTAATGTCACTTTTTTATTTATTGTATTGGAAGTATTATTAATGTGTAACATTTCAAGGAAAACTCTTTTGTGATAGTTCCTTTCTCCATCAAGTATTGTATTGGCAAAATCAATAACATGAGAGGTGTTAATATGGTGTTCAGCTAGAGCATAGGAATTTTTTTGTAATCTATAATCACTTTCACGAATAGAGTAAATTATATTGGATTTTTCTATATGCTTAACAGAATTTTTGATTTTGCTAAATATTTGATTTAATGAAATTAAAGTTTTTTTGAGTTATTTTTTATTTTCATTTTTGAAAATGTTTAACAATTTTGGAGTTAGTTACTCTATATAATATAAAGAATAAAGAGGAAAAAATAATATTATCAGGTTCTAAATTATTATTATATATAAGTTTTAACTTTGCGTATTTAAATATGACAATAAAATACCTATCTTTATGGCCTTGATATTGTTATTAAATTATTTAGAAAAATATTTATTCTATAATACAAAAATCATTTTTTATTTATTTACCGACAAGTAGAAATAAAATCTCTGCTACATCTGGATCGGCTGATAAAATTCATTATTAATATTTCATATTAGCATGTAATAAACTCTAAATAGTTTTCCGGTTCGTAGAGTTAATTACTTAGATACACATTTCAGGATATAAACAGGCCGAGATTTTATGAATGATTCCTATCACGATTATCTATCAATACAATTTTACCAATATATTAAGTTTTTTTTATTTGCAAGGACAGCTATTTTCCAATTTTATAACAATTAAACAGTCACTTTATTAAGTAATGCACGAAATTTATTTACTTCTTTATTCGGGGATCTTTTTGCCACTAAAACAAACTTATAAAACCTATAAATCAATATTTTAAAAATGACCCTTGCTTATATTGATCTTGATAGATCTGTTAAATTTGTCAAGGGTCGTCTTTTAAAACTGAAATTTAAAATCTAAACTTCATAAAGAAGTATAGAGTAAAAAGATTTTTATCTTTGAAAACGACAACCGATCTGGTAGTCGAAAGCTCAGAAACATTAAAAAAAAAAATATTTTCATTTTTGTTAGGCATTTTCAGTTTTAAAAGACGACCCTTGACAAATTTGACATATCTATCAAGATCAATAAGCAAGGGTCATTTTCAAAATATTGATTTATATTCTTTATAAGTTTGTTTTAGTGGCAAAAAGATCCCCGAATAAAGAAGTAAATAGATGTTATTATGCCACAAAGAAGCTATTGAGAATATTTAAATAATGGACGAAATGTTTCATATAACAATAATTTAACATTCATAGAATGTAATATGCCCCTTAAAAAAATTAGAAATTTGAGAAAAACAAGAAATGACATTATGCGTGAAGGCAGAGATTAAAGGTTCGATTCTTGACGGACATTTGACAAAATTCGAGTGAAGTATATATATCAGATAACTTACGTCCACTTGTGTCCTTAGGATATATGGTTTTATTTTGATAATAAACGGGAACCTTTTCTACAAGTTTCTGTATTTGGATTGGAGATAATATACTCGGCCAAAGCACTGGATCGTTAGAAAGGGGCATATATTTAAATGAATCGTCTTGTTTAGTGAACAACTCGAATATGATGGTACTACTGGAACAGACTATAGCGTTTTCGAACTGGAATCTACTGTTTCCTTACTGCCCGAAAATAGAGTCAAGAGAAAATCTAAATTAAGATAAGATAAATTTTCTGCGTAGGTCAAAATATTTTTAGATTAGTTTTGTTTCAATGAATGTATTATAACGGGATAACCGTAAAGGAAGGGACCTTAATTTAAAAGATTGTTATTGACAGTTGATTTTTAGAAACTTCTAAAAAATAATAATGTTTCTAGAAAATTCTAGAAACTTCTAAACACACTGACTAGATTAAATAATGTTTCTAGAAAATTCTAGAAAGATCTAAACACACTGACTAGATTAAATAAAGTTGTATATAAGGGGAAAAATGGGCAGTTAACGTCAGTTCAAGTTCAAGTATTCACAAGAGTTCATTGTATTGTCAAGTAGTTAGACGTTATCCAGCAGAGTTCAGTGTATCTTAACAATTTTGTAAATAAATTGTGTAAAAGTCCCCATAAGTGTTTCAAATTGGTGTCAGGTGTGGGGTGAAGATACAAGAATGCCTGGAAAAAAGATAAATTAACTATTGGTGGCTGAGCTCAGAAAAGAGCTCGAAGAATTGGAGTTGGAAACTACTGGGAACAAATCTGTATTGTTGACAAGGCTCCGTGAATATTACCTAGATAATAATATGGACCCTGACGTAGTGGAGTTCGAAGACCCAGTTCAAAAAGCAAATTCTGAACTAACTCAACAACTTTCCCGGCTGCAAGAGGAGCTATCAGGACGAATGACGATCCAGCAAGAGGAGCTATCCAGTCAGATGAAGAGCCAGCAAGAGGAGCTATCACAACGGATGTCTACCATATCAGATGAGTTATCCAGTTCGTTCTCCCAGCAAATATCACATCTTCGTGACGAACAAAATCAGAGAGTGGCCAACTTCAGAGACGAGATCAACCAGCAAATGCAGTCCGAGATAGAAAAGCTTAAACGAGAACTGGAAGCTTGTCTACAAAACCAAACCATCCACCACGGCCACGGAGATGCAGGAAGGATGGAAACCTGCCACGCGGACGTCGAACGACAAAGAAGCGAGGAGACGACCCATGTACGAACGACGATGAAACCCCCGACCTTCGACGGGAAGACTTCCTGGCCAAATTACCTGAAACAATTCGACGCAGCGGCCAGAGCTAATGGATGGTCATCCCAGGAGAAGGCATTGTCCCTAACCGTAGCTCTGCGAGGCGAAGCTTTAGACGTCTTGCAATCATCGACACCGGATGAAGCTGACAACTTCGAGTTATTGGTGAATCGTCTAGAGATGCGTTATGGTCGAACTCATCTACAACCGGTGTACCGAATGCAGTTAAAGAGCCGAAAGCAGAAAAATGGAGAGACTATCCAGGAATTTGAAGCGGAAGTAGCAAGAATGGTACGACTTGCGTATTCAAATGCAGCGGAGGATTTCCTGGAGTGCCTGGCAGTCCAAACCTTCACCGATGGTCTTCGAGACGTCGAGTTGCAGCGGGCTGTACGATTGGCGCGGCCGAAGTCTCTAGTGGACGCCTTGTCCATTGCCCTGGAGTTTGATGCAGCGACGGAGGCCTCACGTGGAGTTGCTCGACTAAGAAAAGTCACCGGTAACTACGACCATGCCGTTCATTCCGTTAGCGACGTCGAAGCAGTAGTGGAGAGGTTACTGCAGTTATCTCCAAAAAGAAGGCGCTCAGTAAGATGCTGGAACTGCGATGAACTAGGCCATATAAGAAATACTTGTCCCCAAAAAGAAAAATTCCCTGCTGAAGTACCCCAACAGCAGGAAAACTTTAAACGGGTCGACTCCTGGAGGGCGACATCGACCCCAAACAGTCCCGGAGCCCCTCACACCATTAAATTGGCAACTCTGCGACATCACGTGGACAGCTTATATGTAGATGGCCTCATTGATGGGAAGAATATTAGCATGCTGGTAGACACTGAAGCTACGAAAACTATCGTCCGACCAACCATCATTATGCGAAATAAGATGTGGCCTACCAGTTGGAAACTGCGTACCGCTACCGGAGATTCTGCTAGAGTCTACGGTGAGATACAGGTGACGCTACAGTTTGGTTCAACCTTTCTGGTTCACTCGGTGCTGGTGGCTGACGTTGATGAAGATGTTGTTCTGGGTATGGACGTTATGCTCCACTGTGGTTTTCATTTGGATCTTCGCCGACGTATCCTTCGTACTGATAATGAGGAAATATTCCTGCACCGAAAACGAGTTGACAATGCCTCGAACCATGACCATGAATTAGGAAAAGGACTCCTTTTGTGGGTAAGACTCTTGTTAGATCCGCCAAAGAGGTACCCATCCGAGTTATCAATTTGAACGATCATCCAGTTCTTCTTCGAAAGAACACGGAAATGGGAAGTTTAGAACCGGTAATGGCCATAATTCACAAGATAAACGTTACAGAAACAGATAAGACCAACGGAATTGAACAATTAATGACCAATTTAGATCCCTCTTTGTCAAAATTAGAAAAGAAACAGGTAAGAGATCTACTTTACCGTTATAAACCTGTATTTGGTTCTAAAAGTAAACTGGGAAGAACTGATGTTGTACAACATAGAATTGACACTGGTGATGCACGTCCGATTCGACAGGTACCCCGAAGGATGCCTCAAGTTAAGAAGGAAGAAACAGACAAAGCCCTTAAAGAAATGATTCAAAATGGCATAGTCGAACCATCCAGTAGTCCGTGGGCTTCTCCTGTGGTATTAGTGAGAAAGAAAGACGGATCAATGCGGTTTTGTGTCGACTATCGAAAGCTAAATGATGTCACTAAGAAGGACAGTTATCCTCTGCCAAGGATTGATGATGCCCTCGACGCTTTGGCGGGTTCTACTTTGTTTTCTACCTTGGACCTTAAAAGCGGATACTGGCAAGTTAAAATGAATCCTGCAGACAAAGAAAAGACTGCCTTTACCAGTGGATCAGGGTTGTGGCAATTCACGGTCCTTCCGTTTGGCCTCTGTAATGCTCCTGCGACGTTTGAACTGCTAATGGAGAACATCTTGCGAGGTTTGTCATGGGAAACTTGTCTAGTTTATCTGGACGACATCATCATAATGGGCAAGACCTTTAAGGAACATTTATCTAACCTGGAAGACGTCTTTAAAAGATTACAGAACGCTAATCTAACATTGAATGTTAAGAAATGCCACTTGTTCCAGAGACAGGTCAACTATTTAGGACATAACGTAAGCAAGGATGGCGTTGCTGTTGACCCCGCTAAGATACAAGCCGTTCAGGAATGGCCAATCCCTATCGACAAACAACAGCTCCGGAGTTTCTTGGGTTTTTGTTCCTATTACCGACGATATGTCAAAAATTTTGGAGACATCGCCAAACCCTTGACCCGTTTGACAGAACAAGATAAGTCCTTCTGTTGGGATCAGGAATGTCAAGAGGCGTTTGAAATATTGAAGAAACAGCTTACGTCAGCACCTGTTCTTGCTTATCCACTTCCTGATGGTAAGCTTATTTTGGACACCGACGCCAGCAATGTGGGAATTAGAGCCGTCTTGTCACAGCTACAAGATAGTAAGGAAAGAGTGGTTGGTTACTTCAGCAAAACTTTATCGAAAGCTGAAAAGAACTACTGTGTAACTCGGAGGGAACTGTTAGCAGTTGTAAAATCCGTTGAACACTTTTATAAATATCTGTATGGCAGAAAATTCCTGATCAGAACAGACCATGCCAGTTTAAAGTGGCTACTTAGCTTTAGGAACCCAGAAGGACAGATAGCAAGATGGCTCGAAAAACTGCAGGAATATGATGTTGAAATCGAGCACAGACCTGGAACGTAATGCTGATGCACTTTCCAGAAGTCCATGTCGACCTGATTGCCCTCATTGTACCCGCATGGAGCAGAACGAGGATAAACTTGCCCTAGTTAAGGTTGTACCAGAAGACGAGAGCTCTATGCTGGAGGAGCAACAAGAAAACGATCCCGTTCTGAAAAAGATTCGAGAGTGGAAGAGAATGGAGCGTCGTCCGTTGTGAAGAGAGATATCCTCATCCTCTCCTGCTTTAAAAGCATACTGGTCCCAATGGAACTCTTTAGTTTTGGACGGTGGGCTCGTTAAAAGACTTGTAGAAAATTCCGAGGGCACAGAAACAAGGAAACAAACAGATGCATAATGATAGTTCTGGAGGACATCTGGGTATCACGAAAACACTGCAAAAGATCCGGGATAGTTTTTACTTGGTAAATTGCACTAATGATGTTAAAGATTGGTGTCGTAAATGCACTACATGTGCTGCCAGTAACGGTCCGCACCGAAAACCGAAGGCGGAAATGCAGCAATACCTGGTTGGAAGTCCTTTTGAAAGAGTCGCAGTAGATGTATTGGGGCCACTTCCACAGACCGATGTAGGAAACAATACATCTTTGTTGTAATGGACTACTTCACTAAATGGGTTGAAGCATATGCAGTTCCCAATCAGGAAGCCACCACTTTAGCAGATATATTGGTTGAAGAATTCGTAAGCCGATTTGGGGTACCTACCACTAGAATTACATTCAGACCAAGGAAGAAATTTTGAGAGCAAGCTGTTTCAAGAAGTTTGCCAAAGATTAGGCATCCACAAAACGAGAACCACAGCGATGCACCCTCAGTCTGATGGAATGGTGGAACGAATGAACCGCACTATAACCAACTATCTGTCAAAAGTGGTGTCAGATTGTCAGAAGGATTGGGATCGACATATTTCACTATTTCTAATGGCAATTCGAGCGGCCATTAACGAATCAACTGGCCAAACGCCTGCGAAGGTCCTGTTCGGTAGAGAAATGAGGCTACCATGTGACTTGGTATTTGGTTGTAAACCTGGTGAAGAAATGGCCCGTGAACAATATGTCGCCGATCTTCAGAATCGAATGGAGAATATACACAACCTGGTGCGTGGAAAACTTCAATTATCTAGTGATCGGATGAAGAGGTACTATGACTCGCGGACAATGGAAAAGAGTTACCAAGTTGGAGATTTAGTCTGGCTCTATAACCCCCGACGGCGTCGAGGTATTTGTCCTAAATTTCAGAAGAACTGGGAAGGTCCATACACCATCAAGAAGAAGATTAACGATGTCATTTATCGGATCGTGAAAATTCCCAGAGGGAAACCCGTCGTGGTCCATCATGATCGTTTGGCGCCTTACCAAGGAAACCACAGTGGAGATGCGCAGCAACTCCAAGAAGATGGTTTGGCTGGCTCAAGGAGTGTGCGTGATTCCGATTTAGGAAATACCATTCCAGGAGGAATGAATCTAAGGAGGGGGCAGTACAACGGGATAACCGTAAAGGAAGGGACCTTAATTTGAAAGATTGTTATTGACAGTTGATTTTTAGAAACTTCTAAAAAATAATAATGTTTCTAGAAAATTCTAGAAACTTCTAAACACACTGACTAGATAATGTTTCTAGAAAATTCTAGAAAGATCTAAACACACTGACTAGATTAAATAAAGTTGTATATAAGGGGATGAATGGGCAGTTAACGTCAGTTCAAGTTCAAGTATTCACAAGAGTTCATTGTATTGTCAAATAGTTAGACGTTATCCAGCAGAGTTCAGTGTATCTTAACAATTTTGTAAATAAATTGTGTAAAAGTCCCCATAAGTGTTTCAGTATGTTCTACGATTATATAAACTGTACATTTCTCTATTATTTCGTAAAAACAGTGCCAAATACCTTAATCTAAACGTATTACGAGGTATTTATAAAATTGATCGCAGGTAACTACAGAGACAGAACCACGTAGGCAAGCAGGTTACTGGGCCCGACATGGAGAGCATGTCATTCTGGCAACGACTTAGGCCCAATTCACACAGAACGGACGTCGGACAGAGACGTGGCGTGGACCTTTGTCCCTTCGGCGTCTCGCCTATGTAAACAAATGGTACAAATTTCACAGAGGCGACGTGGTGCGGGCGGTCTTTAGCACGCTCTCGCCACGTCTCGTTGGTATAAAATTACTGGAGGATCATTGGAATAAGTGTGTTTAAGATGAAGGAGATTATATTAAAAAAAAAACAATGTCATTAAAAAATATTTTCTTCCATTTTTGATTTTAAAACTTTTCAACCATCTTGTAAGTAATACAATTTGTAATTGTCTTTTTTTACAAATTCTCGCATACAAACATCTTCATCACTGCTTGAAAAAGAATTGTTGTAGTCACGTAACTGACGTCATATCTCGCCACTGTCCTGCTTCTCTGTGTGCATTGTATACGCGACGTTTCCGCCACGTCCGTGCCACGTCGAAGCCTCGTATCTGCCCGACGTCCGTTCTGTGTGAATTGGGCCTTTAGGTGTCTGAACGGCATACACACCTCCTCCTTACAGAGAGGACCTCAGCAATTTCGGACTCCTGAATGGGCTTTGAGTGTTTCCAGGGTCCGACGTCTTGGCTGTCAGAGACAGAAAATGAAACTACATGTTATTTATATCTAATCTCTCCTTTATTAAGAATAGAGAGTTGCGCATGCGCCTACTTCGGACTAACTGGAAGATGGGTGCTTGGGAGATAGCTTACAGTTTCTTTTTTACTCTTCGTGATTACCTACTCCTCTCACGATCAGAGTTCTGAAGGATGCTACTAGTTAGTGTATGCTAGTTTTCTAAATAACCAAGATAGACTTCAATGAAGCCAATACCAAAAATTAAATAAACTACATTATAATTTCTTTAACATTAAACGGTGTTTTAGGTTTTATTACGTAATTTCCAGTTATTACAGATGTGTGAAAAGCTCGATTTCCTACACTCCGTTGTTTTATACTTTTGATTTAGTGGCAGGCGTTATTTGGTTTACAAAATCGGTAGCAATGATTGTTATATTATTTAAGTTATATCAGATTTTTTGTAACGTTGCCAGCTTTTTTGGGAAAGTAGATTGAAAGTAGCTTGTTTGCTCGTCTTTGGTCTTCGTGGCATTTACTTATAGTACATATATTGTCAAGGGGTGGTGGGGTGGTGCAGTGAAGGGTGGGATGGATGCAGAAGCTTGAGTGGCTGACCGCTACTAGGCTTCTGGATTCACCTCCTGGATCGGCAGGACCCTGGTGATAATAGCCTCCCAGTGGCACACCCCGGGCAACGGCAAGCTGGGAGAGGGCCTTCTGTCCCTCCCTCATCTTACGGCTAATAATTACACAAACAACCCTAAGTGAAGGTGTGAGGTACCGTGCTGATGTACTGAATGGCCAACGGGTTAAAGTTGGTCGCGAACGGTCCCCTGGGGGCACCGGGCGAAACCCCCTTGTAACTAGCCTTACCTGATCATGCGGGGCTCTGATCAGGTGGACCATCCCTTCCCTAGCTTCTCTTGGGATTTATATGGACAGGGAAGAAAAAGAAACAATGGAAACGAAGCCAGAAGCCGAATGGCAGGTGGCGAAAGGAAAACGCCGGGAAGCTAAAGCCAAAAGGCAAGCTAAAAAGGCGGAGAGGCCAAAACCGGAAGCTGTAAGGCAGGTGGAAAAGGCAAAGGCCCAGGAACCACAAGCCGAAAGGCAAGCGGGAAAGGGCAGTCTGAAGGTCAATTCGGAGGAAGATATTGACCTAATGTCGACCGAGGAAGTTATCCAGGCACGACTATCGGGTACCTCAAAGAACAAGGTACGGAGACTTGTGAAGGAAGGTCTCGAATTCGCCGAGGCAAAACGCCAGGTGATAAGAGACAACTTCAGGAAGTCTCTAGAAAAGGGTAAAACCGAAAATAAGGAGGAGAAGAAGGAGAAGCCAAAGCCTACAGCACAGGTAACTCCTAAGCAGAAAGGCCAACAGCCCAGCACCTCCAAAAAGCGGTCAAGGTCCGATAAAAGTACACCTCCCGAGGTACACCTCAAAAAGAGGAATATTGAGGGAAGGTCTTTTAAAGAAGCCTTGACAGCTGTAAGGGTGGCAGTTGTAGAAGCTGGATACCCAGAAAGAAAGCTAGATCCTACAAGGCTTAAGGCGGTAGAATCAGCTATTGAAAATGCACTGGAGAACATACCGGAAGACGGCCCTCAAGTAAGGCTGGACCAGTGCAAGATGAGGCCGGGTTTTCTGCTGGTCACATGTGCAGATGGTGCGAGTGCACAATGGCTAAAGGATGTAGTTCCAAGTCTAAAACCCTGGGAAGGCGCAAGCCTCCAGGCCAAGGACGGGGCAGACATCCCAAAGCCGTGTACATGCACCGTGCACATACCAGATAAGGATGGGGTAAGGCTCGATGCCGACCGCATCCTTAGAAGACTAAAGGTCGGCAACCACAAGCTGAACACCGGGCTGTGGACGGTCTTTGGGAAAAGTCCAACAGACAAGGGACAGCTATGGACGTTCTCCATGGATAAGGAGTCCGTGGAGGCGCTAAAAGCACAGGACATGCTCACCCACTTTGGGATAGGGAAAATTAAATTCCGTCTAAAGGGGGATGAGCGTCCTGTGACTCAGGGAAGCCCAGAGTCGGAGGCAGGCTTAACGGCCCACCACGACAATGAGCAGCCCGAAGATGGGAGGACCACAGCCCCCTCCATATGGCTATATGGAGGCAGGGTCGCAGGCCTAAAACCGCACCAAGGTGAGTTAATATACGACACAAAGGCTATAAGGCCTCGTGCCTGTATACTGTTTACTAAGACAGTTGGATGTAAGCTAATTCCGGTGCTATGCACTGGGGATTTTGTTGCAGCCATACTGTCAATATCCACGGAAGAAGGCATCAGAAGGCTAATGGTCTGTTCAGCGTACTTCCCTGGAGAAGACAGGGCTTGCCCTCCAGGCCAGTTAATGGACATCATAAGCTACAGCCGGAGGGAAAACCTACCATTGATCGTGGGGGCCGACGCCAATGCTCATCACATAGCGTGGGGTAGCACGGACGTCAACCCTAGAGGTGAGTATCTATTACAATTTATACTTAGTAATAGCTTACAGATATTAAACAGAGGCAAAAAGCCAACGTTTGTAACAGTTACGCGCAGGGAGGTTCTTGATATGACCCTCTGCACAAATAACATCTACGACAAGATTGAAAACTGGCATGTCTCGGACGAGCCGTCTGGGTCGGATCACAGGCATGTAAGGTTTAATATTGTCACCCCCAAAATTATTGAGACCACGTTCAGAAATCCACGGAGAACGAATTGGGAGGACTATGTAAATTCCCTCAATGAGAATCTCGAGGACAGAATGGTGTCAATAAGAGATGTGTACAGTTTGGACTGGGAGGTGGACAGGGTAAGCGAGGCTATTGGGTCGGCTTATCGTGAAAACTGCCCGGAACAGACAAGAAAGTACACGAGAAATACTCCCTGGTGGAACGACCACCTACAGAAGCTTAGGGCTCAGGTGAGAAGGCTGTTTAACAAGGCCAAAACCGTTCATAACTGGGAAGAGTATAGACAAAAGTTAACGCTGTACAATAAAGAAATCCGAAAAGCCAAAAGAGACTCCTGGAGGAGGTTCTGCGAGGAAGTCCAAACGACCCCCGCATGTTCAAGAATCCACAAGGTCCTGGCTAAGGATGGTACAGCGAAAGAGGTCGGCCTCCTCAAAAAGGAGGACGGATCATATACCAAAACGTTGGAGGAAAGTTTGAGAATGCTAACATTGGCACACTTTCCTGGCTCACGGTTTATAGAAGCAGGATCGGATAGCGCAGGCCACGGTCAAAGGCCGGTAAGGCCCTCAAGGGATGACTGGAAGCTAGCTACCGAAATAACCAGACCTGCAAAAATCAGATGGGCTATCAGCACATTCCGTCCATTCAAAACACCAGGAATGGATGGAATATACCCAGCTCTACTCCAGAAAGGGCTGGATGTAATTATAACACAACTGTGTAAAATCTTTAAGGCTTGTTTGGCCTATAGATTTATACCATCTGTTTGGCAAAAGGTGGAAGTCTTATATCTCCCTAAAGTGGGGAAGATGGCGGACCAATCGACCAAGTCATACAGACCAATAAGTCTATCGTCATTCGTAGCAAAAACGCTGGAAAAACTGGTCGATAGATATATAAGGGACGAAATCTTAACGGAGAACCCATTAAGTGATCGTCAATATGCATACCAGCCGGGAAAATCCACAGACCTAGCGCTGGATGACTTGAACAGGCTATTGTCAAAGTCAATTGAGGACAAAGAAGTAGCCCTAGCGGCGTTTATTGACATTGAAGGAGCCTTCAGTAATGTGGGACCCGAGTCAGTAACCGACGCACTTTCAAGGAGGGGAGTCCCCCCCACTAATATGCCAATGGGTGTATGCCAACCTAACGAATAGGATCGTAGTGTCCAAGTTAGGTGAGGCGTCCATTGGGGCAACAGTGGGAAAGGGCTGTCCGCAGGGAGGAGTACTGTCACCTCTGCTGTGGTCAGCACTTGTGGATGACCTCCTTAAAAAACTCCTCAATGAAGGCCTTCACTGCCTAGGCTTCGCAGATGACATGGCCATAATCATTCAGGGGAAGTTTCTGGGTACAGTCTCAGAGCGGATGCAGTCCGCAATGAATATGGTGTACAAGTGGTGCAAGGATGAAGGCCTAACAGTCAACCAACAAAAAGCATCAATTGTCCCATTCACTAATAAAAGAGCGTTACAAGGCTTACAACCAATAACGCTCAATAACGTGCTGGTTCCAATGGCCACAGAGGCCAAATACCTAGGTGTGGTATTTGACCAGAGGCTATCATGGAAGCAACACATTCAAAAGGTCACACATAAAGCTACAATAGCCCTTGGTAGGTGTAGACAATTGTGTGGCAAGAACTGGGGATTGAACCCCAAAATGAACCTATGGTTGTATACACAAGTCATTAGACCAATGTTAACCTATGGTTCGGTGGTGTGGTGGAGTAGAACGCAGCAGTCCGGGGTGATCAGGCAGCTGGAAAGCATTCAAAGACAGGCATGTCTTAGTGTTACAGGTGCCATGGGAACCGCCCCAACGGACGCACTACAGGTTCTACTCAACCTACCACCATTGCACATTTACATTCAGGGCGAGGCTATGGCAACTGCTCACAGACTGCTACAAGGCCAGGCCCCCATTACCTTATTAAAAGGCAAAAAGCAAGCAGAGTTATACAATAGGGTTAAGGCAGATCAAATAATGAGTATGCCTCAGGACAGGATAGTCCCCAGGCATAACTTTGTGAGAAACTTTCGAGTAGAAATACTGGAAAGGGACTCATGGAACAATGGCCCCCCAATCCAAGGGGAGTCAATTTGGTATACCGATGGCTCAAAGACTGAGAAAGGCACAGGGTCAGGTATATACAGTAGAGGACACAGGATAAAAATCCAACTAAGTCTAGGTGCGTATGCCACAGTGTTTCAGGCTGAAGTAACGGCCATACAACACTGTGCAACGGAGATCGTAAGTCAGGGTATAACGGGTAAAACCGTAGTCATATACTCGGACAGCCAAGCAGCTCTAAAGGCGATAGTCTCAGCACAAATAAGCTCACAGCTGGTGTGGGACTGCGTCGGGGCCCTGACACATGCCGCTAGTCAAAATTCTCTGACACTGGCATGGATACCAGGACACTCAGGGTTTCGGGGCAATGAGAAGGCTGATGAATTGGCCCGTGCAGGAGCTAACACTCCAATGATTGGCCCGGAACCATTCGGCGCAGTTGCTAATACATTCAGAAAGGCAGCCATTGAGAAATGGAGGCTAGAAAAGGCCCAGGATTGGTGGGAAACATCACCGGGCAAGCGACAAGCCAAACTCTTCATAAAGGGATACTCGGCGAAGTTTACTGCAGAGCTGCTATCACAAAGGCGAAATGATGTCAGAATGATTGTCAGTCTCTTGACAGGACATTGTAGGCTCAGAAAACACATGAGTCAGCTAAACTTGGCAGATGAAGACATTTGTCGATACTGCCAAGAGGAAAAGGAAACCGCATTTCATGTCCTATGCCAATGTGAAGGCCTTGCAAGGACGCGGTATCTAGTACTGGGAGAGGAGAAACCGGCTGCTCCAAGTTATGCGGAGTGGCCACTGTCAAGGCTATTAAGTCTCATTAAGAGGGCAGAGCTGGACAAGGTGCTCTAATCCTATTCCACAGAAAATGGGTGTTCACAATAGATCTGCAAAGGTCGCAGTGATATAGGCTAACAGCCAACCCAAAAATATCTATCTATCTATATTGTCTAAAAATATAATAAAAACTAGCGGCCGCTAGTTTTTTGCCACCAAATTTCATACAAATTTTCAACCCCTATTTCTAATTCTTAGGAGTGAAATTTAAAAAAGTCATTTCTTAGTACACCACTACGTAATAAAAAAAAAATATTCTCGAATTTTCAAGACGCTATCTATCGACTTTTATTCCCTATTTTATCCCTTAGGGGTGGAATTTATCAAAATCCTTTCTTAAGAGATGCCTACGTTACAGTAGCTATATGCATGCAAAATCTCAGCCCGATCGGTTTGAAATTGACAAAGTTTCATACAAACTTTCATCCCCTATTTTATCCCCTTAGGGATGGTATTTACCAAAATTCTTTCTTAGGAGATGTCTACGTCATAATAGCTATATGCATGCAAAATCTCAGCCGGATCGGTTTAAAATTGACAAAATTTTATATAAACTTTCATCCCCTATTTTATCCCCTTAGGGGTGGAATTTATTAAAATCCGTTCTTAGGGAATGTCTACGTCAAAGTAGCTATATGCATGCAAAGTTTCAGCCCGGTCGGTTTAAAATTGACAAAATTTCATACAAAATTTCATCCCCTATTTTATCCCCTGGGGCTGTAATTTATTAAAATCCTTTCTCCACGACCATTAATGAATGTAATAATTCCGACTTCATTTTTAATAATAGAAAGTGTTCATTCTCACTCTTGAGATAGAATATTCATTCTGAAACACTTGCTTCTTATGTGTTTTGCATGTATTTCCATTCTATAACTAGTGACGGAATAACATTCTGTAATTGCTCAACAAAAAACATAGATTGCCCTGCGAATTTTAAAACTGTCACTCAGTTTGTCAGTGCGACGTTTTAATTGTTTTGCTACATATTTCAATTTAAATAAACAGAATTATTACATGGTCGTGGAGAAAATACAGTCTGTTACACGGTTAGAATGAAAATTCGATAACTCGTGGTTCCTCTCGCTCGCTACGCTCGCGTTCGGAATTTTCCACTCGTATCGAATTTTCATTCTAACCTTGTTACAGAATATACTATTCTTAAATCATACCTACGTCATAGTAGCTATATACATGCAAACCAACATGGCTTTTCTCAGAACAAATCAACTGTTACTAATCTACTCATTTTTGAGCACAAAATATTATCTGTTTTGGAGAAAAAAAGGTCAATTGGATGCAATTTACACTGATTTCTCCAAAGCATTTGACAGAGTTCACCACAATATACTGTTGGGTAAACTAGAGAATTTGTATCTTCTTACCAGTCCTTAGAATGGTTTAAAAGTTTTTTAACTGGTCGCACTCAGCAAGTGAGGATTGGCAATTTTAAATCAAACCCTATGAAGGTAACTTCTGGAGTACCTACCCCAGGGAACTCATTGTTCACCATTGCTATTTAACATATTTATTAATGATATTACAGATTGCTTAAGTTACACAGAAGGTTTAGTATAAGCAGATGACTTGAAGATTTAACGACAGATTCAATCTTTCGAAAATATGCATCTAGTTCAGGAGGATCTGAATAGCTTAAATAGGTGGTGCTCAAAAAATAAATTGTATATAAATTTGGACAAATGTTGTTTTATAAGTTTTTATAAAACGAGTAAAAAATTTAATACTCAGTACCTACTCATTAAATGGAGATCAACTATCCTATGTCACATCTGTTAGGGATTTGGGAGTCATTTTTGATGAACAATTACGTTTTGTAGAGCATATAAACCGTATTGTAGTAGAATCTTCAAAAATGTTAGGCTTTGTGCTACGAAACTATCGCGATCTTTCTATTTGGGCCATAAGAACAGTATATTCTTCATTAGTAGTTTCTAGACTGCATTATGCGGCTATAGTGTGGTCCCCACAATATCAGAATCATTGCACGACACTAGAAAGGGTTCAGAATAAATTCTTAAAATACTGTACTTTTAGATTAAATATTAATATTAGTGATCATGATTACGGTGCTGTTTTAGAAACAATGGACAAGTTAAGCAAAAAACGACAGGACTTTGACTTGATATTTCTTTTTAAGCTTTTGAATGGTTTAATAAATTGCCTTGAACTTCTTGAATTAATAAAGTTCAACATACCTGTCAGAAATTTAAGACGTTTTGAAGTTTTCCATGTAAATTTTTACAATACAAACTATGGAGCACATTCTCCTATTGGCTATGTGCACGACACTAGAGGCTTCTTGCGGCCAAATCACAAAGCTCAACTGCAGGACCGCTAACGCAGGGTTTAAATAGAAAAAAATACAATTTAATTAAATTTTTAAAATGTTTCATAGTGTTTTTAAATATTTTTCTGACCATCTTCGTATCTTATTTCATTACGGGGTAAAAAAGTAAGTATATACAGTGTATTAGGAATTGGTAATCCCTTAAAATTATTAGAATGTAAGGTTATACACAGTATAATGTATTAAAAAAAATCTTTGTAAATTCTAAAAAGTGTAAATAAGTTACTGAAAATTAGTAAAAAAATTGCAATTTAACTAATAATAATAATAATACAAATTAATAAATGTTTGAAAAATTTATATATATTTAAATGCTTTTTATGTCTATTCCAACAGATATATCTCTAAAAGTTGTTTCAATTGTAACATACTTTTCATTTATAAACCTATTTCAAGTTTTTATAACACTTTTTATCTACTCCTTTGATAGTAAATGTCATTTATACTCATTGTCACCATGCAGGGTAAGTAAGCTATAACGCACAGTTGTGCGTTATGAAACGTCATGTTGGAACGCGTATTTATGCATGTAAAACAATATATTTTGCTTTTTTAAATAATTGTTACATTAAAAAATGGTTTTTCAGCAAATATCTAACCCATACAATATTATAAATTAAAAATATATAATAGTTTTTATTTTTAAAAACAAGAACCTGCGCTTCTTTCATAATATTCTTTGTTGTCAATGAATTCATCGTTAGTTACTTCGCAATAAGGGTCCCCTTGGTAATAGTAGATTGTTCTGTAGAAGAAACCTAAGTACTTGTTGACTGGGATGAATCTATGCAACGCATCAAATAACAACTATACCAGCAATAAATTTTTTTTTTATATTACTAATTTAATAATTAAAAGCATTACCATCAATATGTAGAAACTTTGTACCTTTTAAGAACTTGAATAGCATTTGCTGTGTGACACAATAACTGTTTTGAAAAAATTGTTAGCACATAAGCTGGACTATTTGGTAGAACAGATTTTCTGTTTCCAATAAAATGATCGCTACAAATTATATAGCTGGGGTTAGTGACCAAGAAGATTTCTCACCACTAAAAAATATTTTAGCATTTATTTTTACTACATTTATCCACATGTTTGTTGTATAATTCATTCTGATATCACCTGTATAAAAATATACATATTTAGGTATATAATATAAAGGTTATACTTACTTTTGAATTTTTACTTCAGATATCTATTTTTGACGTTCTTCTGGTCTTTTTATTTTCGTAGGGAATGTAACAAATGTGCTTTTAGTATTTTTACCGTTATTTGGGCAAAAAGGAATGCAACAAACACTATAACCCATATTTTTTAATAAAGACACATAAAATCATATGTAAATTGGTCCTGCAGTTGAACTTCGCGTTAGATCCGCCGCGAGCGCTAAGACCAGGCGACGTGGGTCACGTGGTTACGTGCACATAACAAATAGACCGTACATTAAAATTAATCAATAACAATGATATAGATTTATTTGGTGTATCTCTTTCTAAGTGTAGAAATCAGTTGAGAAGGGTTTGAATATTTGAATATTTGTATTGCTTATGTTTATAATTTGTTATAATTTGTTAATGTTACATGATATATACTTTTAATTAGTTTATTTGCTATGTTAAGTAGTGAATAAGTTTAAATATTTTTTTTCCTTTTTTAAGGTTTTTTTGTAAATTTCTTAATTGGGGGTAATCCCGTAAATAAATAAAAAAAATCTCAGCCCGATCGGTTTGAAATTGACAAAGTTTCATACAAACTTTCATTCATCCCCTTAGGAGTGGAATTAATCAAAATTCTTTCTTAGGAGATGTCTACGTCATAGTAGCTATATGCATACAAAATCTCAGCCCGATCGGTTTAAAATTGACAAATTTTTTAATTTTCAATGAATTCTTGATTGTTTTTTATATGCAAAGATTATTTCAAGTATTTTAAATATTTTTGCAAATAAATAACTAGATTAGATTGCAAAATTATTTTGCGAAAACTTCTTAATTGATGGTGCTGAAATTTTGTGTGGTGTTTTTGAAGTTATACTTCTTATCATGGACTTGATTTGTGTGGGGTTAAATGGGAAAAATCATTACATATGTAATGATGTGAGTAACAGAGAGACAGAAATACATATAAGGTATCAGTACATTGAAAAGAGATAGATATACAAAAAACAGTCTGAGCTAATGTTTTGGAATATCATAGTGACGTATTACATTGTGTTTGACAGATTATTTTATAATTCTGTCACGTAAGTAAACATATAAAGTTTAGTATTTTATATTAATAATAATATTCAGTAATGAGTATTGCATTGTAGTCTAAAATACCGTCACATGGTTGTATTATATCCTTCACTATGCTTTTGAGTCGAAGACATGCGTGTGAGTTAAAACTTGTTCCTGCAAAGTTACTGAAAAGTGCAGTTCAAAGTGCGTTAAAATTTTGTAAACTTGTGTACCTATATGTTGTTAGAAAATTTTTTGCATTGTTTTCTAGTGTTTTAAAATCTGTAATAGCCCACGGTAAGCAAATCGGGTTTTGTAAACACCTTTTTTGTACATTGATCGTTTTACTGTTTAGTTTTCGTGTTTGAAGTAAGGACACACATCAACTGGTCTTATTTTTCTAAGTATTTATTTAATTGAATACAGTTAATTTAAAAAAAAATATATTTCTACTTGCCTGTGTTTGTAGTTATTAAGTTTTATTAGTTAACAGTGCATAGAAGTATAACTTCTGCCGGCAGTCCCACTGACTGCCACACCCTTTTTTTATACTAAAAAATTTTCAGGGTAAATTTTAAAGATCCTAAGTGGCTTTTAAATACCTGAAAAAGATTATTGAAAAAACATTAATATTTGATCTGTTTTTTAATGGTTTGTGTTAATTTTGCAATAATAATAATATATTTTTTTAAATTTTAATCAATTCTATCTTGTAGGAAATGAATTTTTTTTTCATAAAATTTTTCTAAAATACATTGAAGCCGAGATATAGCAACAAAACGAAAAAAATTGAATCTTTCTTATTTTTTTCACAATTTGTTTAAGAAAGAAATTAGCTCATATTTTCAAGTGTGATATTATCATTTATACCTAATGATAGTTCAAAGCGATTAAAGAAAAAAAATAGGATCATATACGTTTTATGAAGCTATTTTAGAACAAATACCGCTTGGTCTATGTAACGAAACATAAAGTTTTAATTACTTTATACAGGGTGTTAGTACTGTTAGTGAATAAGTGCGACAAACTTCAGGGGTGATTCTACATGAAAAAATAATAACAGTTTGCTGTATAACTTTTGTCCGCCAATGCTTCGTTTCCGAGATACGGGGGGTGTTAAAGTTTTTCTTAAAAACTAACTACAAATTTATGTATTGCTCTGAAACCGGTAAATATATGCAAATGAAATTTGATGGTTGTTAAGAGGAAGTTATTGCGCATTTGTTGACATGTAATTAAAAGTTTTATGTTCATCATTGGTGCGCATAAGGGTAATGATCTCAATCAAGAACTATCTAATACAATCACATTAAACCAGATTAATAATGTATTAAAGTACGTAATAAAAAATGCGTGTTAAGATGTTTTATTTTTTTTGCATAAAAACGGCACCTTATACCACAAAAAAGTAAATGGAATATTTTGGCACAAATTAAACGAGGATTTCCAAAATGATTTTTAGTTTAAAATATCTCAGTGGCGTACCATTTTTTTCTTCGAAAACATTGAGATCATTACATGCGCGCCAATGATGAACATAAAAATTTTAATTG
Organism: Altica lythri; assembly: GCA_964028335.1. Classification (NCBI taxonomy): domain Eukaryota; kingdom Metazoa; phylum Arthropoda; class Insecta; order Coleoptera; family Chrysomelidae; genus Altica; species Altica lythri. The sequence continues at coordinate 31,216,359 of OZ034804.1, read as the reverse complement.
CATGTCAAAAAATGCGCAATAACTACTTCTTAACAACCACCAAATTTCATTTGCATATCCCTACCGGTTTCAGAGCAATACAAAAATAGTTAGTTTTTAAGAAAAACTAACACCCCTTATCTCGGAAACGAAGCTTTTGCGGACAAATGTTATTCAACAAACTGTCATTATTTTTTCATGCAGAATCACCCACTAAAGTTTGTGGCACTTATTCACTGTATATTATTCACACCCTGTATATTATTTTTGGCCGACGATCTTTAGCTGCCGTAAATTGATCAAGATAGCAGTTCATTTTTGAACAGAATTTTGATCATGTGTGTCATTTTGTTACTCAACATTTTGTTAAGAAAAGAGCTAATTATATATACAGGGTGTCCCAGAATTAACTACGGAAACTTCGTATACGTATTCCTTGATGACAAATAAGTAGGGTCTTTCCTATAAAAAAATTTTTTTTAGAGACTCCTGTCAGGGTTATAACCCTTTAAAGAGGGGTGGTAAAATGTGCGCTACTTGATCGCGATACACGATACTCAATTGATATGGTCCTACTTTTTATTTTTTTACTCCAAACCGAAACGATTTCGCAAAAAACGACAAAGAACAGAAAAGTTTCAAAATATTCAAAACTTCCTAAAATAATTTTTTGTTATTGTAAATATTAATTGCTAAGAAAGTTACAAAAAAAATATGAAGAGGGGTTTCTTGATTTGCACCCTTAGAATGGGGTAGGGCAGGTGAAAAGTGGCAGGAGAAATGCGTCTTTATAAAAATGATGTTCACCCAAATTTTTAATTTTTTATCTTGGACCAATCAGAAGATATTAAATTAAAACCGTATTTTACCACCCCTCTTTAAAGGGTTATAACTCTGACAGGAGTCTCTAAAAAAATTTTTTTTATAGGAAAGACCCTACTTATTTGTCATCAAGGAATACGTATACGAAGTTTCCGTAGTTAATTCTGGGACACCCTGTATATATATATATATATATATATATATATATATATTGAGATGATATAAGTTACTATGCTATTTCAATTAAGTACATATAAAGAAAATTAATAAAAATAGAGAAAAGGAAAATATATTCTCATTCCAAGGCAGAGTGCAAATGTAGTAAATTTGGTATAATTTAGAATCGTCTTCTTCTCAATACCTAAAAAGAAAAAATAAAACAAAATGAGAAATTAAAATATACAAGTACATATAAGAGATATTCATTTCAAAGAATCAAAATAATATAATTTAATCTATAACATATAAAATTCTAATGATCATGTATCAAATAGATAATGAGAGTAAATATTGAAAAAGTTTATAAATTTTACGATACCTTAGTAATTAAAACCGATTTTAAATAAATTAAGATAAAATGAAATAAGAAAACCAAATGTTAAGACATCAATGTAAAGTTTTACATAAATTTTAGTATAAAATATTAGAACTCATAAAAGGAAATAAAAAAATTATACTTACTTTCAAAATAGACAATGTTTGTTTTCAATTTTTAAGCCATATTGTGATTTGTTATTAGTTTAATTTCCAAATGAAAGGTTCTGAAAATAGAAAGATATTAGATTATATTGTGGATAAGATATTATAAAGTTAATAATTCATTGAAAGTATAGCAAATTTTAAAAGAATGATTATTGTATTAAATGTAAATAATGAGTTAAGTATTAGATTTTTAGTAATTTGATTTGACAAATAATTAGTAGGCGAAAGATATTATAAAATTAACAACTCATCAAAAGTTTAGCAAATTTTAAAAGAATGTCTATTGTATTAAAATGTAAATAAGGAATAAAGTATTAGATTTTTAGTAATTTTATTTGATCAATAATTTAGTAGGCGAAAAGAACATAATAATGATAGTGTAAGATTGTTTGGGGATTCAGTTGTTAAGTTGTTGATTTCTGAATCTCTCTCTTGTTTTTGGGCTTTTGAAGTGATAGCATGTAATAAATTTTGCTCCGTTTAAATTTCGATTTTTTTTTAAAATACTTATTAAAGAAAGTATAAAAGTAGTAAAAAGTGTTAACAAAGCCACAAGACAACTCCTGATAGCCGATGGTAAGACTTAAAGTTCATATATATGGAGAAATGAATGTTAGAAATGGTATGCTGAGCAGTTCATTTATATAAATGCTTCCTGAGTAATTTAACTAAAGTAAAACTAGTTTCTAATAAGAAAGAGAGTATTAGTTTACTCACCATTTGATGCAAGAGCAAATTATTTCCGGATTTGAAGCAAATTTATTCGTCTAAATCTATAAAGTGTCCGTATATCATTGATGTCCTGGGAAATGGTGGATTCCAATAGGGAAGGATAGCCTGTGCCTTAGTTTGTCCAGAGAGAATACAAAAGCTTCAAAACACGGTATCAATTTCCAATTTTTTTTTAAATAAAGAACATTCCTGTGTTTGATTTTTCTGTATTTGATGAACATTTAATTTCACTTGTACACTGTTTCACTGTTTAAATAAGTTGTTTTTTCATTCTTTGATAAGTTTAATTTGATTTATTGATTACAAAATTCAGAATTTTTCATAACCCTTGATTTAACGATGTTTGAATTTTGAAGGTAATGTGTCTATGCGCACAAAACAATAAGAAAAAGTGAGGTTAAGGTCAAATTAGAATTATCGTACAAAAACATAATTTGGTATATGATTGTTGAATTTTATTAATTTTTTTTTTTAAATTTTCAATATTAGTTAAATTTGTATCCATTTATTAGTTGAGATTTTTTTGAACTCTGACCCTAAGAAAGAGAATAGATAAGAACATATGTCAAAGTAATAATCGTTAAAATAAAAGAAATTAACTTGAATCTTACCTTCTTCACGCATCTATATTAAAATAAAAAATTTTCAAGGTATTCTCATATATGTTATAATATATATATATATATATATATATATATTGAGATGATATTAGTTACTATGTTATATTAAATAAGAATGTAGAACGAAAATCTAATGGAAAGTAGAGAAAGGAGATTTTCTTATTTCGAGTCAGAGCGCAAATTTAGTAACATTGGGATTGATTATCATCATCTTCTTCATAATTCCTAAAAAAAGGAAAAAGAAAATAGAATAATAAGAAAAAAAAATACAAATACATTTCAAAGATTTTTATTTAAAGATAAAAAAATGATTAATCTACATTATATAAAGTTTTGATAATTATGAAATTGATAAATGGGTAAAGTAGATAATTAAAAGTTTATAAAATTGCCAATACGTTAGTAATCAAACATTAATTTTAAATGAATTAGGGGTGTAAGTAAATGAGAAAATTAAATTATAAAAAAAAAGACATCACAAATAGTTAAAATACATGTTAAAACTTCTACTTACTTTTAAATTATACGTATTTACCAACCATATTCTAATTTATAAATAGTTCAAATGCCAAATGAAATATTCTGAAAAAGAGAAAATTATTAGTTTGTAGTGCTAGTAAATTTCATAAGAATATAAAAAAAAGAATGATCATTGTTTTAAATTGTAATATTGAATCAAGAATTAGATTTTGTTAATAATTTTATTTGAATAAGAAATTAGTAGGCGAGTAGATGGAAAAGATGTATAGATTTAAGTTTGTTGAATTTGTCATTTGTTTTTTTGTTGATTCTGATAGAGTCTCTCTTGTTTTCGACCTTCTGAAGAGGAAGGATGTAAAAAGTTTCGATGAAGATTTTTGTAAAAATTATGATGTTAAAAGAAAGTTAAAAGGAGATTAGTAAGATTTATATTATAAATAATTAGTTAAGAAGTTTGTAGAAGATATGTCTCTCTTGTTTTTCTGGTTGTTGAAAGAGAAGTTGTATTAAAAATTTGCTCCGTAGAAATTTTGAGTTTTTTTTGAAAGTATTGATAATAGAAAGTATTAAAACAGTTTAAAGTATAAAGAATATCCCAAGGTAACCAGAGGAAGCAATTGGTAAGAGAAATTTATATGATTTTATGAAGAAATAGATATTTCAATTTATGGGGCTGAGCACTTTATGGTATAACTGTATTTTAATTGAGTTAAAGAAGATTAAATTAATATTTAACAAGAAAGAAAGTCTTAATTACACTTACCAGAAGAAAATAGTAGCCATCCATCGCTTGGTTTTGAAGAGGAATTGATTAATTGATCTTCATAAAGTTTCCTGAAATCTTTGCTGTATTGGAGGAAGAAAGTAGATTGTCCTAAGAACTGAATCCTGATTCCAGAAGAGGAGTGAAGCTTCACACAAATGGTAACAACTTTGCACTCGTTATAATAAAGAGTTTTATATGTGTTTGATTTTTGAAATTTTGATGAACATTTTTATTTCACTGTTTTATGTATTTAACTAAATTATTATTATTATTATTCACCTTTTTGATAAGTTTAATCCAAATTGTTTAGTAACTCAAATCAGAATACTTCATTTTATATATTTGATGCATATTTGGGTTTATCAACGGTATCTTTGAAGTTTGACACATTTTGAATTAGAAAGGTTAGAAATTTATATGCAATTCATGCCTGGAAAATATTGTTGGTCTAGGATAGTGCGGTTATACAGTCATTTTATTGCAAATTTGTGTATTCACTGATTTTGAATCTAGTTTGTTTGAATATTTGAACTCTGACCTTGACATAAGGGAATAGCCGGTAGCATATTTAATTAATCATATTGGAAAATAATTACACTGAGTTAATTCTTACCTATTCACTATTTATATTTAAAATTTAAAATTAATTAAAGGTAAGGAATATTTTATAACATAGTGATTGATATTATTAAAACATATTATCATTATTATTCATATATGTTATAAATTTTGGCGCCCAACGTGGGGCTCTAAACAATCAAAATTAGAGCCGATTCAAATAATTAAAATTTGAGAATTTTGTTAAATTTTTTTTTTATTATTTCGCTCTAAACAATCAAAACTAGAGCCTATTTAAATAATTAATATTTAAAATATTTTTCTTTGAAAACTTGATTTGAAATTTTTTTTTGTGATTCATATTAGTTATATTTATCTCGATAGTATAAATTGTGAATATGGAGAAGAAAATGACATCAAGTAGGGGTATAACTCAAGAGGAGTTCAGGATGATTCAAAGCTTATTGATGGAAATAGAAAAAAGATTTGATCAGCACATGGAAGATATGATAAAGACATTTGAAGAGACTAAAGAAGATATTATGAAAAATTTGGATAAAGGATTTGATCAGCAGAATAAAATATTGGATGAAATCAAAGAAGATAATAAGTATTTTGAAGAGAAGAATAAAAAATTGAATGAGGCTTACGAAAAATTGGATGAAATACAAGAAGACATGACAGAAAATATGAATGAGAAATTAAAAGAAGAAGTGAATAACAAACTAGAAGAAAATAATGAAGGATTAGATGAAGTAAAAGAAGATATGAATAATAAACCAGAGGAGAACAATAAGAAATTGAATGAGACTAACGAAATATTGGAGAAAATAGAAGATGATAGTAAGAAATTTGAAGAGAAATTGGAGGATAAGAATGAAAAATTGGATGAAAGGAAGGAAGATATTATAAAAGAGTTGGATAAGAAGTTTGAAGAAATGAATAAAAGTATTATGATGACTATGGATAAAAATATTATGAATATGAATGAAACAATTGAAGAGAAAGTTGAAGAGAAGAATAAAAAATTGGATGGAATGACAGAAGACATGAAAGAATATATGAATAACAAACTAGAGGAAAATAATAAAAAATTGGATGACAATAATAAAATATTGGATGAAATGACGGAAGATATGAAGGAAAATATGAATAAAAAATTTGAAGAGATTAATAATAAATTGAATCAGACTAATAAAAGATTGAAGGAAATAAAAGAAGATACTAAGATATTTAGAAGAGAAATTAATAACATAAAACAAGACAATTTGAAGAGTACAGAGGAAGACACAAATCAAATAGATGAAGGAAGGGAGAAGACTATTAAGAAATTTGTAGATGAATATAAAGCAAAACAAGCAGAAAAGAGTGAAAATAAAATAATTCAGAAAGTTAAAGACAGTGGTATATTGCTAAGTCATACGAAAAAACAGAATAAACCAGAACAAGTAGAAGAAATTCAAGCAATAATGCACCATCAAATTGTTAACAACAGAGAAAATCAAAATTTGTCTGTGGATGATAAGCAATTTTGTAAATATTTCTTGGGAAAGATAAAACAAGCATTCTGGGAAAAATTGTACATTTGGAAATATAAAGAAAGGGGGAAGAAAACTAAATTTATAATAGGTTATACGTATATAGGAAAATACCAAGAAAGGGGGAAGAAATCTAAATCTATAATAGGTATTAGGTATATTTGGAAATATCAGGAAAGAGGCAAGATATTTAGGTGTATCGGAAAATTAAATGTATAGGAAATATATTAAATAAGGGGGAACAAGTTTAAAAGTAGAAAAATTAAGTTATATTTGAATGAATGTTAGAAAGGGGGAAGGAATTTGAGATTAACAGAATTTTACAAATAAAAAAAATTCATAAAGATGTTGGGTAGATGATATTAATAGCAAAGTTTTGTAAATAATAGTATTAAGATGTAAATATCAAATTAAGATTCAATGGTTTTATTAAAAAAAGGTTTATACAATCTGTGCAAATAATATTAATTGAGGCTAAAGTTTTTGTAAAATGAGTGTTTATTTATAAAAAAAAAAATAGATTAAAATTATAATTTTTAATCCAACATCAATGAAATGTTTGATGTAAAAATTTTAATTGGGGGATTTGAGATGATATTAGTTACTATGTTATATTAAATAAGAATGTAGAACGAAAATCTAATGGAAAGTAGAGAAAGGAGATTTTCTTATTTCGAGTCAGAGCGCAAATTTAGTAACATTGGGATTGATTATCATCATCTTCTTCATAATTCCTAAAAAAAGGAAAAAGAAAATAGAATAATAATAAAAAAAAATACAAATACATTTCAAAGATTTTTATTTAAAGATAAAAAAATGATTAATCTACATTATATAAAGTTTTGATAATTATGAAATTGATAAATGGGTAAAGTAGATAATTAAAAGTTTATAAAATTGCCAATACGTTAGTAATCAAACATTAATTTTAAATGAATTAGGGGTGTAAGTAAATGAGAAAATTAAATTATAAAAAAAAGACATCACAAATAGTTAAAATACATGTTAAAACTTCTACTTACTTTTAAATTATACGTATTTACCAACCATATTCTAATTTATAAATAGTTCAAATGCCAAATGAAATATTCTGAAAAAGAGAAAATTATTAGTTTGTAGTGCTAGTAAATTTCATAAGAATATAAAAAAAAGAATGATCATTGTTTTAAATTGTAATATTGAATCAAGAATTAGATTTTGTTAATAATTTTATTTGAATAAGAAATTAGTAGGCGAGTAGATGGAAAAGATGTATAGATTTAAGTTTGTTGAATTTGTCATTTGTTTTTTTGTTGATTCTGATAGAGTCTCTCTTGTTTTCGACCTTCTGAAGAGGAAGGATGTAAAAAGTTTCGATGAAGATTTTTGTAAAAATTATGATGTTAAAAGAAAGTTAAAAGGAGATTAGTAAGATTTATATTATAAATAATTAGTTAAGAAGTTTGTAGAAGATATGTCTCTCTTGTTTTTCTGGTTGTTGAAAGAGAAGTTGTATTAAAAATTTGCTCCGTAGAAATTTTGAGTTTTTTTTGAAAGTATTGATAATAGAAAGTATTAAAACAGTTTAAAGTATAAAGAATATCCCAAGGTAACCAGAGGAAGCAATTGGTAAGAGAAATTTATATGATTTTATGAAGAAATAGATATTTCAATTTATGGGGCTGAGCACTTTATGGTATAACTGTATTTTAATTGAGTTAAAGAAGATTAAATTAATATTTAACAAGAAAGAAAGTCTTAATTACACTTACCAGAAGAAAATAGTAGCCATCCATCGCTTGGTTTTGAAGAGGAATTGATTAATTGATCTTCATAAAGTTTCCTGAAATCTTTGCTGTATTGGAGGAAGAAAGTAGATTGTCCTAAGAACTGAATCCTGATTCCAGAAGAGGAGTGAAGCTTCACACAAATGGTAACAACTTTGCACTCGTTATAATAAAGAGTTTTATATGTGTTTGATTTTTGAAATTTTGATGAACATTTTTATTTCACTGTTTTATGTATTTAACTAAATTATTATTATTATTATTCACCTTTTTGATAAGTTTAATCCAAATTGTTTAGTAACTCAAATCAGAATACTTCATTTTATATATTTGATGCATATTTGGGTTTATCAACGGTATCTTTGAAGTTTGACACATTTTGAATTAGAAAGGTTAGAAATTTATATGCAATTCATGCCTGGAAAATATTGTTGGTCTAGGATAGTGCGGTTATACAGTCATTTTATTGCAAATTTGTGTATTCACTGATTTTGAATCTAGTTTGTTTGAATATTTGAACTCTGACCTTGACATAAGGGAATAGCCGGTAGCATATTTAATTAATCATATTGGAAAATAATTACACTGAGTTAATTCTTACCTATTCACTATTTATATTTAAAATTTAAAATTAATTAAAGGTAAGGAATATTTTATAACATAGTGATTGATATTATTAAAACATATTATTATTATTATTCATACATGTTATAATATATATATATATATATATATATATATATATATATATATAGTTATATTTCTGACAACTGTTTCAAAGGTACTTAAACCCACAATAGACACCTACAATACCATAATCAAATGTATGTGTATTTAACAATCCTCGAATATATTGATTAACGAGTAATTATTTGTTTTAATAATGTAATCATAACATACTAACAAAACGTGCTTCTGTTTCTGAGTTTGTAAATATTTTGTTCCAAATCCAATTAATTAATATATCAACTTTAAGATATTTGACGCATATACGAGGTAGTGTAAATATGAATTAATAGGAATTAAATAATTACTAAAAAAACATTGTTATTAGTTGTACCTATTATCTACTTTCTATGGTTAAGAAAAATAAACATGATCGTAAATATTAACTATTTATTCGTTGTACATTCACTGTATATTTATAAAAACAAGACTTTTGTAGGTATACATAAGAAAGCTAAAAACCAAATCAATTAAAATAGATTACAAGAAAACATTAGTGGATTCGAATAGGAGCGGTTCTTTGTACAATAGCGTTGAAACCAGTATGTGGGTCAGCTGCGTAGTCTACTGTTCTTCTGGAACCATCAGGATCGGTCAGACTATATTGGCCTCTTACAACGTCGCCATTTCTTGTTTCATGTTGGCTTTTTGAATCTCCTGTAAAAGAAAATAGAAGTAACTAATACCAATATGATTTTTTTGTATAGTCCTGGATCTCCTTGTTGTGTAGGTAATAGAAAAAAAAAAGAATTTACTACATCTGCCCATAAATAGAATTTCAATCTTTTGTGTATTTCTATATAATTTATAGCATGTCTTTAACAGCTTAGTCCGAAAGTTGGATAGTAGGAGTTTTATCCGGATAATACGCGCTATATCCGATCGATTTGAATAAAGCTGTTTAAGAGTTAATAAAAACAGTTTGAAATGAAATCGATAGGTCTGATTTACGAGGCATAAATAAATGTATCGAATATATATTCTCATATCATATTCCTTTAATCAAAATAATTGACAAAATTAAAAAAAATTTCAGATAAACCCGCTGGTGCAGATAAAATTCCAACTTGTTTAATTAAAAATTGTGTTAATGAAATATATCCTGCATTATATTTACTTACTATTTAACAAATCCCTAACAGAGGGCTCTTTTCCTACCATTTGGAAAACAGCTTTCATAACACCTATTTTTAAATCTGGTAGTAAATATCTTGTCCAAAATGATCGTCCGATATCTAAACTTTGTATCATTGCCAAATTGTGAGTCAACTATCTGTGATTACTTGATTACAGACGTTAAACACAGTATCGACGAGGATCAACACGGTTTTTTAAAAAAATGCTTTATTGAAACAAACCTTTTTACTTATTGTGAATATTTATTAGAGAATATGAATAGAGGTCTTCAGGTAGATGCCATTACCACTGACTTCAGTAAGGCTTTTAATAAGATTGATCACTCAACTTTATTCTACAAACTTGCTGCAGCTGGTGTACATGGCAACTTACTGCGATGGTTCGAATCATACATAAGTAATAGCTCTCAGGCCGTAGTTATAGGTAATTATATTTCACCCATTATGAATATTATTTCAGGCGTACCTCAAGGCTCCTACTTAGGGCATCTATTATTTAACATTTATATCAATACATAGGTAAATGTTTTAGGTTTTGTAAACATAAAAATACGCTGATGACTTAAAAATCTACTATGCGTTAAGAAAGTGATTTAAATAGGCTTGTGGCTTACTGTAACAAAAACTTCCTTTCCCTGAATTTAAATAAATGTTTCTCAATTACTTTTTTTAGAAAGCGACCTGTACACATAACTTCCAATATTTTCTTGAAAATCATTTACTAAATAAAGTCACAGAGATAAAAGATCTTGGAATCTGTATTGATTCAAAACTTAAATTTGATCATCACATTAACTTTATTTCTAAAAAAGCTAACAGAGCGCTGGGTTTTATCAGCAGGACTTGTAGTGATTTCAAAACGTTGCTTTCATTAAGAACCTTATTTATGGCTTACGTAAACAGTATTTTAAGTTTTGGATCAGTTATGTGGAATCCCCAGTACCTTACATATATATTGACAGACTTGATCGTATTCAAAATAAATTTATAAATTATTGCAACAAGAAATTGTTTCAAGAAAGTAATATTTTATTAGTTAGGAGAAACCTAAATAAAATTTCTCTAGAAGATGTGATATTACCTAAGTTCTTATATAAAAAATTATTAACAATCTTATTGATTCCAACGAGATTGCTAGCCTTATCGCGATTAATATTCCAGCCTATAATACTAAAGATTTTAATATTTTTTACATTAATTTTAGCAACACCAACTATTTTCTAAATTCTCCATTACATAGGTGCTGTAAATCTTTCAAGTCAGTTTGCAACCATGCTAGTATTGACATATTTAGTGATAAATTGTCTACTTTTTGTTACAAGTTAAAAAAATTAATTAATGAATGAATTACTGTTTAATTATTATTAAGTTTGTGATGTCATATAAATTTTTATCAGTTTTTTAAAATGTTAATATATAAAAAATATAATTTCATTTATAGTTTTTTCACAGAAAAAATATATTATTGGTAAAATTAGATAAATGATATCCATTGTTCGGAAAGTAATTGCAAAATGAGACAACAGTGACTCAAATAAATGCACAAATTTTAATTGAAATTAAATTCTATGAGTTAAGTTAAATTCAAGAGTTCTAGTTAAATTATGATTCCCTTAAAAATGAATTTTCTTTTATAAGTAATTCTTTTTTATACCACTACTTCTGTTTTATAGCGCGCTACGGGCTAGGGTAAAATATGCATAATCGGTAAGCCACTATTACATTATTTGAAAATTTTAACAACTTTAAGCAATTAAGAAAATGGAGTAATTTAAAAGTTTCTGATTAAAAAAATACATAGAAGGGTTTTAGTATGGCAATTAATTTGAATAAATAATATTTCAATGAAGTATTTATTTAATTTTTTTATTAGGTAACTATTAATAAATTATTGCAACTTTAATCAATGTCCCGAAATTTATTAATAAATAAAAGTAAATAAAATAATGAACTACATTAAATTTGTTGTAGAAGAAATTAATTTTGAAATTATGAAAAATGTAAAAACGAATTTACAATTTTTCAGTATTTTTTTATTAAAGGTATTAAATGCAATATACAGGGATTTTTATTTATTAAATATTGTTTATCCGGTTTTCAATTATAAACTATATTTTTTTCCAATTTAAAAAACGAAAGGATCTTAAGTCATTGTAGGCTAAAATTAGTTATCGAAATTTCCTGCAATACTGTTGTTTAATGATTTTCTTAATGGAATGATGTCTGAAGCAAATATTAAGTTACAACTTTGTCTGATTTTATCTTCTGCTTTATATTGTTGTATTTGTTTCCAACAAAATTATTGCTCAAGTTCCTTAGCAGTCTGCCATAATCCACATGTGCCTCACCCATTACAAAAGGGAGTCTAGAAGTTAGCCCTCGCCCATCTACCAAGCTAACATTGTCCGCTGTCGTGGACTTTATCAAACAGCAATCTCACCAAAACTTTATACAGTGCTCGAATGAAACTACGAAATGTAGACTGGCCAGAGAGTTATTACCTCATCCTGGCGAGGAAACAGCAAAAAAATTAAGGCATTGACCAGACAAAATCTCCGAACAGCTGTGGGAATGTTAACAGGTCACTGCCAATTGCGACATCTCTTTAGGATGAAATTAGCAGAATCACCGCTATGTAGAAGCTGCGAACAAGAAGAGGAAACAGTAGAACATATAATGTATGACTGCTCTGCTTTTTCTGTAATTAGAAGATCCTTGTTGTACTGGCTTACACCAGCCGATATCAGGGAGATCTCCCTCGGGAGCCTTATCACCTATTATAAATCTCTAGGCCTGATGACAGCCTGAGGTGTGGATATCCTTACATACGGGAGGATCCACAACGAGCCATATGTGCGCTCAGTGCTGGCAGAGCACTTGCTCGCCTCTCCCCAAATTTCAAGATCCAGATCCAGGGAGTCTAGAAGCAGGAGTCTGCAGACCTATGCATTGCAACATATTTCGTACTTCATGTTTTGCTATAACTGCATTCAGCTACAACTAGAATGGTAGCTTCACCGTTAAGCGTTCAATTGAATTCTTCTAAAGAAGGGTTAGGGTTAGTATCAGCTCAAAGTATTTTACTTGTTTCGCCATCTAAAGGTCATTACCTTGAACGCATGTAGTCTTTGATGCATCATGTATTTTGTAACTGTTGGTATTTAGAGCTTTTTGTTCAGATTTGAAATTAAATATTAAACAAACAAACAACTATTTTATTACATTTTTTCCATTTTGATTTTATTATTACTTTTAATAGTGAACTTAAAAGACATGTCAGCTTTATAATTCTATACAAATTTTATGCCTAATTACTCACTATTTTAATTATCAGTCGTTACAGGATTATTGTTATCTTTATGATTACCTATTACGTAACTAGATGTTAAAGTTAAATGAACAAACGAATTAGATATATCCATAACAGTTTGATATTTCTACAACACGATATACCATATACCAAGAAAAAAGATTTTTAGTTAACTAATTATTTTGAGACTTCCCTCAGGAGATTTTTGAAATCCAGTAATTAGAGAAAGAAGAAATGAGAATTAATAGAAATGTCAGATCCCGCCTGACCAGAATTAGCAATCTCAAACTTTAACCATTCGGCAACAGATCCCTAAACCCTAGATTGGACTAGGCTAGTAATTTAGTTAAGTAGCGAGTAATTTAGTGGCTAAATGTAAAAAATTAGTCGAATAGTTTAGTGAATGATTTAGTCGAGTCAGTCCATTCTACTCTATTTTTATCGGGCAAGTAGCTCCCGCGTCCGTGCCTACTGGTTCACAGGCTAAACAAATCCCTCTTGATTTAGTCTAGTACCTACATTAGAAAAAAGATTTTTAGTTAACTAATTATTTTGAGACTTCCCTCAGGAGATTTTTGAAATCCATTAATTAGAGAAAGAAGAAATGAGAATTAATAGAAATGTCAGATCCCGCCTGACCAGAATTAGCAATCTCAAACTTTAACCATTCGGCAACAGATCCCTAAACCCTAGATTGGACTAGGCTAGTAATTTAGTTAAGTAGCGAGTAATTTAGTGGCTAAATGTGTGCGAACCACAAAAAATTAGTCGAATAGTTTAGTGAATGATTTAGTCGAGTCAGTCCATTCTACTCTATTTTTATCGGGCAAGTAGCTCCCCCCCCCACCACGCGTCCGTGCCTACTGGTTCACAGGCTAAACAAATCCCTCTTGATTTAGTTCTACCTACATTAGTGCACGCAAAAATGTCGTTCCGCTGGAGTTCGGAAGCAAATTTACTTGTGTACTGCATACTAAACCGAGTGCGAACTATTTCTGTGTGCAGTATCGAGTAGAAGCCACTAAAATACTAGCCTAGTCCGAACTAAGCTTTAATGGTTAGTCGGTGTACAAGTATTTAGCCGATTAAACTATTGTTGCATAGGACACTTACTCAATTCCCTCGTATAAGTACATATATGACGTTCATAATGGATTCTTTGTCACATCGACAATTTAAACATTATTTTTTCTGTCGTGTCTTTTTAGATTTTTATTAGCAAACTAATTATTTTAAAACATATCTCAACGGATTTTTGAGTTTAAAAATGTGACTTTGAGAAATTTGTATATTTAAAGTAATTCCAAATATCTTAAAAAATGGCTAAATATATTATCTGTAACTAAAGAGTAATTATTTTTCAACGATATAAATATCTAAGTATAATAGGTCTTCTTGGAGCCTGATCAGGTTACAAACTTACGTCCTAAGCAAATAATAAGTACTTAAAAGTCCAGATCTATGTACTCATAAATAAAGGTAGGTTATACACAATGTCACCTGTGCCAATCGACCCCACTAGTAATCTAGAATAATCTATATCTACAATTGTTAACTTTACCTGTGTATTGGTCGTTGACTGTGTATGCAAAGCTGTACTGTGGATTGGGATCGTACGGTTCTACTCGTGTCTGAACTACCGGTACGTTTACTGTGGCTATGGCTGGTTGAGGTACTACAACTGTAGGTTGGGCTTGAATATGTGTTACTGCTGCCAGACTTGGATTTTGTTGGACATTAGAGTACCCTAATGGATTTGTGGCGGAGGACACGGCCAAAATAAGTGTAACACAAAATGATTCCTAAAAAAGAAAGTAGATAAGGAATAATAGAAAATAAAAACAACTTACTTTCATGAAACTTATAAGAGCTACTTCTAGTTTAGCTTATTTCTAAATTACATTATTCTTTATTTTAGTATCGGTAAGACTGAAAAAAAACAGGTTTCCACAAAAATGGTCTTAAACAAAATTATTTCCAAAACAACATGTACTGGTTCAATCATACTGGCAATACAAACTAAAATTGTAAAAACAATCGTAAATGGCCCTTAGATGCACAAATTAATCTGTTAACCTACATGGTATATGTTAAATGACTTTTATCCATTCTTCTAATAGCACTTGTAGCACAAATTGAAAGTTAAAGGAGCAGGGATACGACGTCGCGTCTTACTCCAAATAAGTCTCGAACATGTTTAATTGGGTCCACATCCGAAGCTAATACACTTCATAACAGAAATGTATATGTCCTTTATGTACCGCAAAGTGATTCTTATGGTGTAAGATCAGGCATTACCATGCATCAGAAAAATTACAATAACTTCAACATACGAGATACCTAACAACATTTTGGAGAATTTCATCAATATTTTGGGAGCAGTTTTAGGAGCTTCTTGGTAGGATGTACAATTCTGTGTGAGCTACCAGAAAAATTTGGGGGCACATCAAACTAATTCGCCTTGGTCGCCTACCCTAAGGTATATTCTGGAAAACATTCTTATGGTCTTTGCCATACTCTATTACGACCCCCTAGAGACCACCCTTAAGTTTAGGCTGCAGCATGACGTTTTCGCAGATGATAAAGCGATCATTACGAACGCTAATTCTTCTTGACTTTAAAGTAAGAAGGTCTAAAAATATTTTATAGTTTCTTTGTTTATGATATTATACGTAATAATAAAACTATTAAAATGATAAGTTTGTTTAATAAAACCAGATTGCTGCGACTGTATTATAAACATCCCTTCGGATAAATATTTTTTTTTTCACAAACAATGTTCGTTAAACTGTGTTCATATATTTTTTTTTAATCCGATAAAAATTTAAGGTGCGAGGCTCCGATGTAAATTGGTAAAATTTATTATTTTTAATTATATTTACTTGTAAAAACCAAGTTTTTCGATTGTAAATATCAGTCTCACATCATAATATCCTTTACAACCTCTCTGATTAAAGTAGAAGTTTTATCGTTGCATAAAATGAATTCTACGCCTTTGTGAGTTTTTAATAAAACGAATTTACTAAGAATTACTGCCAAGTATTTAAAACTGAAAAAGCATTTACCTACCTATTTTTATAAATTTCTTTCAAAATCAGTGTTACGTAAACAAGAAATCTGATAAATAGGGAAAAGCAT
This sequence comes from Altica lythri, assembly GCA_964028335.1. Classification (NCBI taxonomy): domain Eukaryota; kingdom Metazoa; phylum Arthropoda; class Insecta; order Coleoptera; family Chrysomelidae; genus Altica; species Altica lythri. The sequence goes on along the minus strand of OZ034804.1, from coordinate 31,200,086 downwards.
TACAATAGGTGGGTAATTATAAAGAAATTTCCAGTACAGTAAAGATAGCGTTTCTTTTCTTAAATTTTTAATTAGCAATAAGAAAAAGTAGAAATTTACCTACTGGTAATTTGCAACACCTATTAAAACACTAGACTCAAGAATCTACGTAGTTAATTAATGAATTTTAACATTGTGAATTACTGTAACAGTTTTAATCCCGGTAATTATCTTTATATATAAGATGGATACTTTTATTTTCAAATATTCTTTTAAATTAAAGCTTTTATAACAATAAAGTAAATATTAATTGCAGATAATCTGTAATATTTAAAATAGACAGTCCAGAAATTAAGAACTGAAAAAAATATTAATTATATGGCAATATTAAAAAAAAACACATTTCAGATAAGGTCAGAAAATTTTATAGAATTTACTTTAACTTTATAACTGAAAGAAAATGACAGAAAATTCAAATCAATTTAAATAAATAGTAGTTTACGTAACAAGTCCCGAAAGTGGTATTTTACTGGACGAGAGGGCAAATTACAGGGCGAGCCGCAGGCGAGTCCTGCAAGCCTGCGAGTCTTATTACGTACAATATTTTTTTTAAAACGGGCATTGTTGTAGCATAAACTTCATGTTATTCAGTTTACATTTTTATAACAAGAACTCTTTATTAACTAATTTTAACATTTTTTTTAACAAACGTTACTTGGGTGGCCGCCTTAACAATTTCATCTAGTATAATTTCATCTTCCATTAATTCACAATCAAATGCATCATTTTGAATATCCTTTTTATAATAAATTTCACGTTTTCAACTAAACGTCAAAATATGTCAAGTTATTTTATAGATTTAAATATATAGGTACAAAACTCGGTTACCATAAAAACCAATTGACCGCTATCTTAGCTTTTACCGGACTCATTTTTATTTTCTGGCCTTGTCCGAAAAATAAGATTTTCTGACCTAAAAATAAACCGTTAGTACTGGCCGGTTAAAAAAATTACAGAAATGTATGTACGCATGTACAAGCATAACTCTAAAATGAGTTCACCAAATTAGATACAAATTAAATGTCTGTATTAAAAGATTGATATTAATTCATCTTCAATTACTGTTTTTTTGTATTGCAAGAACAAAACTTTGTTTCTGTACGCGTCTGTTCTCTCTTTTGAGGTGTAGTGTGCTTTCGAATTTATCGACAAAGTTGTACAAACTGATTACAGCACGCTTCTTTTCTTTTCCATTAGTCCAATGAGCATTGTGGCGCATCAAAGTTTGTCGGGAAAGGGAAACTCCTAAATTCTTTCTATCTGTATTATATAAAAAAAGGAAAAAGTAATAAAAGGGAAAAAAATTTGAAAAATAGTTATCAAATTAGTAAAATGAGGATAAAGCGAAAAAATGGGAAAAAAGGAAAAACAAACCAGAAGAAAAAAAATATCTGAGATAATTACAACAATAAAATCTAAATATTTAAAAAACTGACAAAATCAACAAATAAAAAAATTTGAAAATATTTTAAAATGGGAAAAATCGAATAAATGCGAAAAAATGTAAAAATAGATACAGGAATAATACGATAGACATAAATCCTTGGGACATGACAATATACAAGGAAAAATGTTCAAGATGCTTAATGAGAAAAACGTATCTCTCCCAGCTGACTTCTTTAACGGAATATATGATACCGAAGAATACCAGAAAATTCAATCCTCATACCTATTCCTAAAAAGAAAAACAGAGAAAAAGTGAGCATCACCGAATCAATATCCATTCCCGTATAAACAAAGAATTAGAAAAATATACAGATTTTGAGAAGGCGTCTTCAGAAACTATTATTTTTGCAGTAAATTGACAATATCTCTGGTTCTAATAGCTGGATTTAAATCTTTTAACGTTTTCTGTATTGATTTTTTGAGAAGGAATCAGAATAATTTAAAAAAATGCCTATCTTGGTTACTTTTAACAATAAGTTATTTAAACAATTAAATTGACCATCTGTCGAACAGTTACTCTCGAAATTCGCAATCAACAGGTCAAAATACATAAAAAAAACACTTGTGTAAGGTCATGAGTCAGTATAAGAAAACAAGGCTGCATTCTCTCATCAGTACTTTTTAATACATAGATATTCGAGAGATTGTTCGCCGAGGTGTTGTTTAATGTAACTAATGGTATAGCTATTAACGATCAAATAAGTAATAACAAACGATATGCTTATGGCATAAGCAAAAACAATATTCCTAAAACATCTTTCTAAGCTAACAACTGAGAATTACGACATGAAGTTAGAATTCGAACTAGGATCACTCTCAGTGTATAAAGAAAGGCTAGGAGTACTTTTATTAATATGAGAAAGATACTGGGCAACCATAATATAGACATTTCTAAGCTGCTATGCTACGTGTTTTCAATGTTATTAGCGCAATCATGCTTATATCATTACTAGCAAGCCCGCCCCAGCTTTGCACGGGGATTAAAGAAAAATAACAAAAGCCATTAAATTTATTGGGTCAACGTTTCCTTGTAAACAGTGTAAACAATATTACATGTTGTTTTATTTTCTGACAGCAAAATAAATTGATTTGCAGGTGCTCCGACCCACCTTAGGCGGTTGGCCATGAGGAAAACCGATCCCTACTATTTGGATGGTTTGACCTTGAGACTTATTATCAGTAAAAGCGAAAGATGTTTTGATAGGAAATTGAAGTGGTTTAAATGGATTTGGTAGATCAGTTGGGATCATCGGTATCCTCAGTGTATGAGCCAGTTGACCAGCTGGTGGTTCAGTTATATTGGTTGCTACAACTTAATTGTCCTTTAATTCCTTTATAAGTAGCTTCGTACCATTGCACATGCTAAATTTGTGATATCTGTCGTGATTATGAAATAAGTTATTTTGATAAGGAATAATACCAAGATAAAAACTTTTAAAAAATTAAAAATTAGTTATTGTGACGTAACTATAACAGTTAGACATATGCTGTCGCGGCATTTTTTGTAGATATTTATATATTCTTCAAAATCGTAGTACATTATTTTATTCTATAATCAATAGTATTCTCAGCGCACGCGATGTAAGGATTTTAAGGTCATTTTTGGTTACATTAATGGCATTTTAGTAAGGATCCCTATTTTTTTTAAATGAAACATAGCCTATGTCAGTCGGAAATAGTCTAGCTTGCCAACGGTGAAAGAATTTTTGAAATCGGTCCAGTAGTTTCGGAGCCTATTCATTTCAAACAAACAAACAAACAAACAAAAAATCAAACCTTTCCTCTTTATAATATTAGTATAGATGTATATCATGACAACAATCAAACAATGGTTGATAGACGTAAACGAGAATTTAAAATATTAATAACTATAAAGGAATGGCAAGTTACTTTGGTTGCGTTAGGCGCAATAGTAAATCCGGAACCCGTGTGAAGTTGGCCCCGATTTTTTAAAATTTCATGTTTTTTTATATGGACCTGTTTGTCCATCGTTTGTCCACGTTTGTCCACCCTTTAGATAATTTTTACCAGCAAGCAATCAAAAGATACAGCCAAAACAAGTTTACGGGGCTAACTTCACGTTTTTTCGAAAAACTTCAAATTTGAAATTTGTTCACACCATACGTTTGTCCATCGTTTGTCCACGTTTGTCCACCAATTAGATTATTTTTACCACCTAATTAAACGACTAAAAACTCCAAAAAACGTGATTGATGGCCCATACATGGTAGTAACTTCCCTAAATCAATATTTGTATAATTGCTGTATTGCATCCGTTTGTCCATCGTTTGTCCACGTTTGTCCAACCTTTAGATAATTTTTACCAGCAAGCAATCAAACGATACAGCCAAAACAAGTTTACGGGGCTAACTTCACGTTTTTTCGAAAAACTTCAAATTTGAAATTTGTTCACACCATACGTTTGTCCATCGTCTGTCCGCGTTTGTCCACCAATTAGATTATTTTTACCACCTAGTTAAACGACTAAAAACTCCAAAAAACGTGATTGATGGCCCATACATGGTAGTAACTTCCCTAAATCAATATTTGTAAAATTTCTGTATTGCATCCGTTTGTCCATCGTTTGTCCACGTTTGTCCACCCTTTAGATAATTTTTACCAGCAAGCAATCAAAAGATACAGCCAAAACAAATTTACGGGGCTAACTTCACGTTTTTTCGAAAAACTTCAAATTTGAAATTTGTTCACACCATACGTTTGTCCATCGTCTGTCCACGTTTGTCCACCTATTAGATTATTTTTACCACCTAGTTAAACGACTAAAAACTCCAAAAAACGTGATTGATGGCCCATACATGGTAGTAACTTCCCTATATCAATATTTTTAAAATTTCTGTATTGCATCCGTTTGTCCATCGTTTGTCCACGTTTGTCCACCCTTTAGATAATTTTTAACAGCAAGCTCTGGATAGATACAGCGAAAGCAAATTTACGGGGTCAACTTCACGATTTTTCGAAAAACTTCAAATTTGAAATTTGTTCACACCATACGTTTGTCCATCGTTTGTCCACGTTTGTCCACCAATTAGATTATTTTTACCACCTAATTAAACAACTAAAAACATCAAAAAAACGTGATTAATGGCCCATGCGTCGTAGTAACTTCCCTATATCAATATTTTTAAAATTTCTGGTTGTAAATATTACTTTTGTCCAGTTTTTCGTTTTAGGGCTCACTACAGACTCGTTTGTGATTTTTACAAAGTTTTTTATATTTTCACCGTGTTCTTTGTCTCTCTGTCATTCCGCGGAATTTTGTAATCGAATTTAAGCCCATTTCCCGGCAACCTAGAGCTCTGAAATTTTCAGGATAGCTAAGCTTTGGATGACAATGCATGTTTCAAGTGTGTTTAGGCATACTTATACATAAATTTCGAAATTTATACTGAATTAATCACGTTTTTTTTGTGTTTTTAGTCGTTTAATTAGGTGGTATCAATAATCTAATTAGTGGACAAACGATGGACAATAACGTATGGTGTGAACAAATTTCAAATTTGAAGTTTTTCGAAAAATCGTGAAGCTGGCCCAGTAAATTTGTTTTGGCTGTATCTATTCAGAGATTGTTGGCAAAAATTATTTAAAGGTTGGACAAACGTGAACAAACGATGGACAAACGAATGCAATAGAGAAATTTTAAAAATATTGATATAGGGAAGTAACTACCATGTATGGGCCATTAATCACGTTTTTTGGTGTTTTTAGTCGTTTAATTAGGTGGTAAAAATAATCTAATTGGTGGACAACGTGGACAAACGTATGGTGTGAACAAATTTCAAATTTGAAGTTTTTCGAAAAATCGTGAAGATGACCCCGTAAATTTGCTTTGGCTGTATCTTTTGATTGCTTGCAGTTAAAAATTATTTAAAGGGTGGACAAACGTGGACAAACGATGGACAAACGGATGCAATACAGAAATTTTAAAAATATTGATATAGGGAAGTTACTACCATGTATGGGCCATTAATCACGTTTTTTGGTGTTTTTAGTCGTTTAATTAGATAGTAAAAATAATCTAATTGGTGGACAAACGTGGACAAACGATGGACAAACGTATGGTGTGAACAAATTTCAAATTTGAAGTTTTTCGAAAAAACGTGAAGTTAGCCCCGTAAACTTGTTTTGGCTTTATCTTTTGATTGCTTGCTGTTAAAAATTATCTAAAGGGTGGACAAACGTGGACAAACGATGGACAAACGGATGCAATACAGAAATTTTACAAATATTGATTTAGGGAAGTTACTACCATGTATGGGCCATCAATCACGATTTTTGGAGTTTTTAGTCGTTTAATTAGGTGGTAAAAATAATCTAATTGGTGGACAAACGTGGACAAACGATGGACAAACGTATGGTGTGAGTAAATTTCAAATTTAAAGTTTTTCGAAAAAACGTGAAGTTAGCCCCGTAAACTTGTTTTGGCTGTATCTTTTGATTGCTTGCTGGTAAAAATTATCTAAAGGGTGGACAAACGTGGACAAACGATGGACAAACAGGTCCATATAAAAAAACATGAAATTTTAAAAAATCGGGGCCAACTTCACACGGGTAAATCCGGAACCTTTAGGGATAGATAGAGAATAGAAGAGGCCTAGGTCGTCACAAGGCGTAAAAGAATATGCAGACTCAAAAATCTAAGACACTTCACTAAATTACGTCATCTACACTGTCTCGTTTAGTGATTAATGTATTTATATGGTTACATATGATCGATAACATTCAAAGAGGATAAGTACCCGAAGAAGAATATAAAATTATATATATTGGTATACTTTGGATAATAATATAGTTTTTGTATTAAATAAAGTTTTTGTATTAAATATAGTTTTTTGTATTAAATATACTTAGTTTTTGTATTAAGGTACATGCCACTTTTTGGTAAATTTTAATAGCTGGAAAAGAAATATAAATTTGTTAAAACTGCCTTTATCACAACATAGGTAATTTATTTGTGAATAAAGTAAACATACAAATCAACATGTTTGGAAACAATTCGTTAAGATAATAATTGTTTTTTAAAACCTCTAAAGTGGGCTTTTTGAGGAACATAGGCACTTATCATAGCCCGATATTAATTATGTAATCAATAAACCCTATCAAAACAAAAAATAAGTATTTATGTAAAACTTGACCTAATATTATATGATACTCTTAGGTAATCAGTCTGATACACAAGTTTTTTTTTGGTTACAAATTGGACGGTGGGCCATCTTAGACTTAGCAAAATTTAATTTACCTACTAAACAAAAACCTCTAAATAGACTCAACAAATAACAATGTTGTGGCGTTATTCTAATAATCACTTTTGGAAAAAACATGTTTATTTAAAGACCAAATATTTTTTTCAAAAAAACATCTGAATTGTCTCATATCTTCGACTGGCCCGAGCATTCATAGGATGTGATGGGCCTTTATAGGGTACTTTACCCCGCCACAAGAACTACTTTTTATAAATGAAAATTAACAAATAATAGAGAGATTTTAAGCCACCTAAATTATAATTTACGTTATCCGCTAAACGCTAAACTGAGCATGCGTACTTTATAGAAAATAGCAAACCGATTTTCTGCTTTATTTAGTTTTCGAACCTATAAAATTTGGGAATTACTTTACACGCTAAACTTTATGCAGTTGTTATGATATTTGACTTTGACATATCCGGCGTTGCCAAATTGACATTCATAGATGGTGGTATCATATTTTAAAATGTTAAAACATTTGATAATGTATTAAAATTAAATAATTTTATACAACGCCTGCTCTGGAAGTTGACTTTTCGAGCGCAGTATGTCATCTCCGAAGTACACAATAGTCGCATACTTGACTATATGTATTTCATAAACGCACATGTTTGGTTATGACCACATAACTACACGGATTCCGCCTAAACTATCTGTTATTTGACTAGAGAGACTACTCGATCAGTCCTAACCCTTTTTAATTTATGTCACAACTGTCACAACGCAACTGTATTAAACGCAAAAAGAAAGTGTAGGTAATTAAAAAAAGTGTACTATTTAAAATAATGGTCGATTTAACAAGATGTTTAACTCCACCTGAACTAGTTGAATCAGCTAAAAATGCAACAACAAATTTATTGCCAGATGTGTCAAAAGAAAAAATTATTTGTTATATTCCTCTTAAATTCTACTTCCAGAGCAGTAGTTGTATAAAGTATTGATCCTAACACTTGCGGAAATTAACTTTCCCGCACTTAAACTGCTTGCCCGAACTCCGCTTCGCGCATCTGCAGTTCGCGTGCGGGAAAGTATAACTTTCCGCACTTGTTAGGATAATAACTATAAAAGCATTAATTTGAGTTCTAATACTAGAAACGTATATTTTATAGCTTTTTTTCTTTTGTAAACCAGCTAAATATAATACCTTTGGCAATGTTGTAAAACGTTATTCTCGTTAACGTTAATAAAGTTCCCTTTATTTCAACCTAATTAGCGGAGGGCGTTATCGCTTATTAAGGGAATCGGTTATTTTGTCATAACTGCGCATGATCAGAATAACCGATAACGTGTAACGTTGGTTAAATATGTGGCTTAAAATCTCTCTAATATAAACAACTCTTACGTTGAGTCAAGTGCCCATAAACCCATTTAAAAAAAACACGAAAACTTCTTGCTTTCTTAAGAAAATACTAAAAAGTTGTAAATTAGAAGGTTATAAATCGTCAGCCCTTTGCAACGACACTCAAAAACTGACAACGACTGCAAAAATGACGACTGTCTTCCTTATTTATGAAATTTTGTCTATGGCACTAACCGAACATGGGCGCAAAATTTAAATTCATTTGAACTTTTAAACGTACAAAATGTTGAAAGTGGGCCATCTTAAAAACAGGGCCTTATTAGGCGTAAGTACCTTATAAATAGTTACCAGTTAAAAGAACAAAATAGCTTCCAGATCCCATTTCCTTTAATACGGAGATTTATAGGATAGAACATCTGAAAATCCAGAAAGAAACAAACTTATAGGCTTTAGAATAAAGCCATTTATCGAAAATCAAATCCTGAATACATGAATTCTGAAATTATTGGTATGAACTAAAAATTATTTAACTTTAGAAAAGAATAAATAATTCATAAGGTATAGATTAACCCACATAGTGCAAATTTACATATCATAATTTGTTCTTTATGAAACCAGAGTGTGAAATTATACAATTTTATATAAATATTGTCCCATTAAAATTGGACTACAAATCAGTTAATATGAAAATATTGTTCGTATATTTTAAATTTAGATTTTTTTAACAACTATGTATGTATGTAGGTATGAGCGTAATTAGGGTAGACAGATATACCTGCGACCTATAAGATCTATTGTTTCCCTCTTTTCTTGCTATAATTCTGATGTTTCCTCAGACTTCTATTTTTCTTAGAATGTTTAGGATATCGTTGGCCTTCAAGGTAGATCTTTCTTTTGTATGCTGCTAGATATCTGACCCTAGAAATACGTAATGCAATGCATTCTGAGAATAAGTGTATTGAGGTTTCTTCCTCTTTCTCACAGGATCTACACTTTGCTTCATCTACCACTCCTAGTTTTTTATGTCTCATCTTAATCGGAAGTGCTAGGTTAATATTCGCGGAAGTTGTTTTTACTGAGGTTTAGACAGCTGAAAGATCTCTTCTGGTTATAGTTTCCCAGCAAACTCTTCGGTTGTCTTAGACATTCTAGATCGTTCCACTACTTGGATTTTTTTATATCTACTTCTTTACTTAGTTATCTTAAAACTGTACTAATGCTAATTCCACAAAATGGTGCTGGTCCCAAATATGGGGTTTCAGGTTCTTTTTTTGCTGGCTTATCTGTGGTTTCGTTTTCTTCTATTCCTATGTGCCTGGAATCCATAAGAGGGCAAGAGTATTATTTTGTCCTAGTTCATTTAGTTTGCCTAGGGATTTTCAGTTCCATCTTTGAACTGATTGTGTGTAAGTTTAAAGCTTTGATATCTGCTGGACTATCTGACATGATTACAATCTTTTGTCTACGATAGTTGTTTTTGATATAAAATTATACATATCTTCCGGTTGAAAAATGCTTGGGTATGTACCCAGGCTTTTTAGGTGTTTGGCTCTAGGTCCCAAAACCCCTGGTCCTGAACCTTCATCTATATTTTGGACCCGCCCGTATATCATTTTATGGCATTTTGAATTTTCCCAATATGGTGTCTTTGTTCCATTCAGATTTACTACCCAGTTTTGAGGTGAATTTTCTCACAAAGTTATATTTGGAATGTAATCTTGAGGCATTTCCCAAGTTTAATCAAATTTAAGTAATCGAGGTTTGTTTAAAGAAGGGACTTCTTCGCCCATTCTGTATATTGTTTTCATCCTTAAACTTTCTATTTAAATGTGTAGTGGCGTGAGATTTAGTGTTAGGTACTTCCATGGCAGCAGTGGAGCATTTTCTTATAGTTGCAGTGGCTAGTCTCTGAATCTTCAAGAATTTTGTCTTCCTGGTAGCCTTGAGCCCCAAGCTACTACCTTATAAGTGATGATTGGTCTCACTATTGCCATGTACATCCATTGCAATGTCCCATTTTTTTATCAACTAAGAAACGGGTCATTTATTTTGAGTCAAAATTTAAATAGAGAGGTATTTAGGTGTAGTAATAATAAGAATATATCAAATTTAAATTTAAACCCATATAAATATTTTTTTTTATTTTTTTTTGTTGTTATTGACCTATATTAATAAACCAAATCCATCTATTGCACAGAAGAACATACCTTAAATGGGCAATGTGCAATAAAATTAGCATTTTTCTGTATGTATGTAAGAATTAACCTACAAATAATGTTAGCAGCACTTAAAATTTTCTTTAAACAAAATTAAAGTTTGGACCTCGATTTGACCCAGAAATAAACGTCCACCAATTTTTGTATAAAAGTATGATAATCATAATGTGCATCACTTTCAAATGAATCTTTCTCAAAAATAGTTTTGGCAATTCCTATTGTTCTCTAATTGTGAAATTGACTGATCTGTTTTATAGTCAATACAAAAATAATTCATGACGAAAAACATTTAATCTATATTACATTAGCTAAATTATCATATTTTATGTTCAAGATTCACATACCTGCGCCACAATCTTAATTGAGTAGTTTCTTCTAAAGCAGGATTCAAGTCATCCAATAATAAGTGGCTATTGTACGTTAGTAAAAAAGTAAATCAATATGTGATATATATATAAATATCAAGAACGAAATCTATTAAATTATTTTTAGAAAAACCAATCTTCTCCTAGAAATTTTACTGATTTGTGAAATTTTAATAATATACCCATTTTGACCACATTTCATTTAAACTGCCTGCGTAAGTATTGGAAAAATTTAAATACGATGAGTTGCGACGAAATAAATTTAGTGCAGTCTTTGGTAAAATAAATGTGCCTGGGAAATCTGAAGCAATGCGATTTAGAACCCCATGGGCTAACAGTAAATTGTTAGAAAGTGTGACTTCTTATAGAACTTTTCGAACGCTGACGTTGACTATCATAAAACAAATAACGACCTTTTAAAAAATAGTTTATTTATTTATGCTTACTCTAAAAAGATTTCCAAAAAATCTAATGTAGTAAACTGAGTAATACAATAACAAAAAAACAATTGTATACAATGATTCAACGGTATAAAACTACCAACAAGATATATGTAGCAGACAAAAATTTAAAGCAACACGGAAATGAAGAATAATTCAATTAATTTTTTTCAAAAACGTAGTGAAACAAACAAATATCATTTTTATATTATGACAAAAGGTTCACAAAAAATTGGGCAGAAGTGTTAATAAGTTGGCAAAATTTGTCTAAAGCTTTAAAATAAATCATTTAGGCAGAGTGGACTTCTTACATGGAAAACTATTCACTTTAGTGTAGTTCTCCTATGATTATTAAACGAAATGAATCAGATTCTTAATCTTCGTTGTAGAATTATCGGCATGGATTAAAATAATATGACTATAGTTGAGCCGTTCAAAAGATGGAATGATCACGTGTACGGCACACACTCTTTGAATATTATTCTCCCCAACCAACGTCACAAGTCCGATTTACACACCTCAACAAAAAAGTACCCACCCTCGATGCCTACAGTTTATATTACCTCTGGTATGAGTACAGTGTAAACTGTCCTTCGTTATTTCAGTTTAGAAGGCGTGGAATCGTACGATTACGCCGGCCAGTCACTGATCACGCGTCCTTGAATTCCATCTTTTGAACGGATCGAGTTATGAGATCGAGTTATGAGATTCATGAGATTTTTAAAATTTACAAATTCGACTAATAAGAAACAACATTAAGGACAAATTGAAAAAAATGTACATCCGGTAGGAAACGAATAGTCTCTAATACATATTCAATTCCTCATTAAGCGCACACATAAGGTTAATGAGAGAGTTATTTGTCAAACCAAATATTAAACAAGTAATTTTTTTGTGTCCCGTCTTACAAATGTTTAAAATGCCGCCTAACCGCTAAATTACTTCTTTTGAAACGCTTATATTTTGATTTTGGAATGGGAACGATATATTCTTAATTTGGTACACCTCTCATTGGATATTAAAATTTAAAATAAACGAGAAATAAAAATATACAGCACAGCACAAAAAACGAATGGACCAATGGATTAATTGAATAGATTTCTTAAACAACTTAAGTAGAATCAAGAGGTGATTAAAACCGCCGGTTAACCGCTAGGAACATCTGTGGTCCAGAGGTCTAAAGCGCTAATTATCGGCTATAGATAGAAGTTCGATTCCTGCTCGATGTAACCACATTTCTGGTTTAATTAATTTATAAATATCAAAAATTTCATGTCTTAAATAAAAAAAATTAATAAAAGTCTGTGGTTTTGGCCTATATTCGTCTCCTAACCGAATACAGATTTTAGCCATGACACAAAAAAGTCAGTTAAAGTTTGATGTTGCGTTTGTCGATTTCACATATAATTTCTCTTATATCTGGTTAAGAAGTAATTAAATTGTTATGGAAAAAACTGTTGGTAGCGACCGTTAAGAAGAAACTTACAAAGTTTAGTGAGATTGCGATAGTAGACAAGAAGGTTTAAAGTAAAACTCTTGTTTGACTAGTTAAGCTTTCAGAATAACTTTCTTCCATTATCAGAACATCTACAAAATTTGTTATTTTTTAATTAATATAAAACATCTACATCTATATATTACATTGTATGTATTGTATTCCTCTGTAAATGGGAAACTGTTGGGGAATAAATGCTATTATTATTATTATTATTATTATTATTATTATTATTAATTAGCTGATCAAATAACAAGAAAAACCGTTAATGGAAGTTATTCGACTTTTGGTTAGATTGATAGGGAAAGGAAAAATTATACCTACGTCAATCTGTCCCATAGAGGTGTTTTCAAATGCATTTCAATATGCAAGAAATGAGTGTATATTTTACTTAAACCTTCGTAATCAGATTTTTTATTCAAGCACAGTTCTCTATTTCTAAATATATGGAACATTTTAAGGAACAATCTTTTAGTGTAATGACGGTTTACACAGAGTAGGAACCGAGCGTGTACTGGATTTCCTTAACGCGCAAGTCTGTCTACAGACATATCCTGAATTTTTAACCCAGCGCGTACGCTAAAGTGTACCTACAAATTCTAGTACCTAATATATGTAGTTAAACATTTTTATTGTTAGGAACACTACAAACTTCTAACACCTCTTCTAAATCTTCATCGCTTGAACTGAGGTTCATCATCTAAAAATTTTTTATGAAAAAAAAAACAAACTAAGATTTATGAAAACTAAATAAAATTAAAAAATCTTAACTTTTGCAAATACACAAAATTTAAAACAAAGTACTTTGAAAATATAAACATAAATTTTTTAGGTTAAAATCTCTTCTGAAAACAAATATCCCTCGTTACAACCTAGAATACGTCGAACACGTAATGGGCATATTCGGAATGCCTCCGCGAACACAGAGTTTTATATCCTGAACAGAATACATTTACTCCCGCGAACACTTATATTTTAAAGTGCGCATGTGAATTCCCTCCGAATACGTTCAGGATTCACTCCGGAAAATAGCTTTATGATGTCGGTGTCGTTAAAATTCATGCGATGATTGTTATTGATAGAATGTTCAGAAAGCGCACAAGTTCGGTTTCTTGTAAAAACATCACTCTTATGTGTAGTTACTCTACCTTCTAAAGTTCTACACTTGTGTCCTATCTAAAAACTATCACAGTTCAAACAAGAAATAATATTTTCTACTATTTGAAAGATTGCACCTCTAACGAAAACTTTAAATTTATGGCCGATCAGCAAAAAAAGTGTGTAATAGTATATTACGTATCAAGAGTGGTAAATAGGATATTACGTACGAGTGGAAAAGTTACGCACGAAGCCGCGTAGCGGCGAGTGCGTAATTACACGAGTACGTAATACCTCTTACCACTCGAGTTACGTACTATGCTTTTTCTACGACTCAATATTTTAATTTTAATTCTAAATATTTGACATCTCTTAAAAAATATATGACAAAATTTGCCGTTTAAAATAACATTTATCAAAGTAGTGACAATAAGTAACATCCTAGATTAAATAATAATTTAAAATGTAATATATGTTGCCTATATCTGTTTTATTTTCATTTTATTTTTTAATAAAAACTATTATATATTTATGTTTTTAAATTGACTAAAAGTTTGTAAATAGACCAAATAAAGTAGTACGTACATAAAAATTTTATTGCAATTTGATTAAACAAAGAAATTTAAGTTTTCTTATCTAAACGCACATGTATGTTATGAGATCTCATTACGTGCATGTTATTGTTAAATGTCACTTACACGGAATGTCTACAGTGCGATTTTTGACGTTTACAGTCATGGGCGTAGAAAAATATTTTTATTCAAAAACTTCAGGTAGCTCTATATACTTTTTAATTCACGACTCAAATTTACATGATATTTACATATTTTTTTCACGACCCTAATAATGCAAACAACCAAATTTGTTTTGTAAAGAGCAACATAAATCGATTTCCAATTATTTGTATATTCAAATTAAACCATTGATTTTTTATTTTTTAATTATAATATTAATTAATGGTTTAAATAAATAAACCTGAGATTTATTTTAACTAGCAGGTATATATACACATATGTTATTGAGGATGTAGCATAAATTTGAATTAGTTACAATTTAGCTATTTAATTTTTTTTCAACTGCCAACTTATAGTGCAGGATATGACGGTTTTCTGCTAGCATGGATTTGTTTGAAATTTTAACAGAGGTTAGAAAATAGATCAAAAATCAAAATCTACTCTATGACAATATGTGCTTTTCCTCTGGGGGAGGTTTAACACTCCAACTCGGGGTGGAAAATATTTATCAAAAAAAACATGGTTATCGCTAAAATAGTGACAAAAACGTCCCTTACAGTTTTTTCGAAAAGTCAATACTTTTGGAGTTATGGGTAACTGAAAGTTCACAAATTAAACGTCGAACAAGCATGTTTTTAAACGATTTTTCGGGAATAACTCGGAAAATTTACATTTTGTCATAATATAAAATAAAGCTTATAAAAAAAAGAATATATAATTATCGCAAACTTAATATTAACAAAGTTATGACTTTATTTTGAAGTAAAACTTCTTTAGCGACACTAGGAGTAAAAAAGTTATTCTAACGGACGTGACGTCATTCTAATAACAGAAACCGGAAACAAAACCTAATACTGACACGATTTTGCATGGGCGCCGGCAGCAGGGTGCAAGAGGGTGCGCTTGCACCCCCCTGCTATGAAAGAAAATACCTGAATTTACCAGAAAATTATATATTTTTTTTAATTTTTTTATTAAATTATTGTTTGAATAAAAACTAAAGGCGTCGCGGTTGCTGTCCAAATCATTCTACATTCTATATATATATTAGATCATAATAGTGTGTAGATGCAGATGCACCCCCTGAAAATAATCCTGGCGGCGCTCATGCGATTTTGCCTCCTATATGAAATAAAATTAAATCTGTAATTGTATATGAATTGACAGCTGATCATCTTGTCAATCGAAATACATTGTATAAATAGTTTTTTGTGTATAAAGTGTTTGTATTAAATATGAATAAACAATGTGGATTTATTAATGAAGAAAGTGATGAAAAAATATTGATTGAAAATGAGTGAATAGGTAGGTACTCTATATGCATAAATTTTATTTTTGGTGTGTAATTACACTATTTATACCTAATTATTTATACCTATTATTTATACCTAGCTATTTTCGTTTTATAGACTTAAAGAGCTAAAAAGAAAAAGAAATTGTGAACGTCAAAGGGGATATTATAAGCGCCAGAAAGATTTGAAGAAAAATGACAAAAATGAAAAAATGACGAGACAGCCACATTCATTATGATTTGATTAAGTAAGTTTATATACATACATACATATTATAATAGTAAATAATTGTTTATACGGAATCTTTACGTTGAGTAAAGAAGCATGTTGCACGTTTTTGTTCATAAAATAATAATATTCAAAATATTTTAACACTTTCTTATACTTATTTTAGGTTTGGTTAGGTAGCCATAAAGGCCATAAAACCACTAGTCAAGATGGCTGACCTTTGACCACCAATAACAGATCCTTCGTAGACGTGAAGGAAACAAACTTAACTCAGGATTTTAAATTTTATGGAATATGCTATAAAATGCTACAAAATGAAATGGTTATCTAACTATCGAAGGCTCTTGTGTTGTGATGTATTACAATAAGGTAGATACAGCTACAAAATCACACATTCTAAACGTAATGTGTGTATATTTTTAATATTGTTTACCTATTATTGAAGCAAAACTTCTTTAGGCACGACTAGGGGTAGATTCTAACGGAAGATTCTGATGGAAGTAACTGTATAATTTCAGCTATGGGAGGAGTTTAAATTTCCGAAATTTATTTATGAAATTTTCAAACGGTTTCAAATACATTAATGGTATTTATAGACTAAAATCTATGTTTCACATTTTAGTTATCATAAACCTATTATCTATATATATATAAAAGAAAGTCGTGTTAGTTACACCACTTATAACTCAAGAACGGCAGAACAGATTCGGCTGAAAACTGGTAGGGAGGTAGCTTAGAGCCAAGAGATGGACATAGGATACTTTTTATTCCGTTCGATGATGCCATTCACCACCAGGTGGCGCTGCATAGTAGCAACTTCTGTCCCGTTCAACCGATTGTCATGAAAATTGGTATGTACATGTATTTTTCCACGGAGAAGGTTTGTATGATATGCTCATTAATGCCAATCGCCACTAGGTGGCGCTGCAGAGTAGCAACTTCTGCCCCGTTTAACCGATTGTCATGAAAATTGGTATGTATATGTATTTTTCTACGGAGAAGGTTTGTATGATATGTTCACTGATGCCACTTGCCACCAGGTGGCGCTGCATTGTAGCAACTTCTGCCCCGTTCAACCGATTGTCATGAATATCGGTATGATGATGTATTTTTAATGGGTAAGATGAATATGATATATGTATTAATTAAAGTAACCACCAGATGGCGCTTCCATGTATCAAATTCAATACTAATTAATAGATATCTATACGAATTCGTATAAATATAAGTTCGAAAAATATATTTTTGGTACGATAAGTAAAACAAAACTATAAACTTTCTTTTTTCTCTATCTCTTCTCCTCTTTTATTTTTCTTAAATTTTTTTTAGTTATTGGCGTAGCAACGCGCGCCGGGTTCAGCTAGTTTCATATATAAAAAAAAATAATGATAACTTT
This sequence comes from Altica lythri, assembly GCA_964028335.1. Taxonomy (NCBI): domain Eukaryota; kingdom Metazoa; phylum Arthropoda; class Insecta; order Coleoptera; family Chrysomelidae; genus Altica; species Altica lythri. The sequence goes on along the minus strand of OZ034804.1, from coordinate 31,182,776 downwards.
CAAATTCCTATTTCTAATGAATAATATAAATATAACATCTCATTTTTTTTGTAAAGTATATAGGCAATAAATATGATTGAATTGTAATTAAATATTTATTTTCCGATACGTACGTCAACAAGTTTTACTTCAATCGCGCGTAAAGGTTACACGCACACTCTTTTTTTTAAGCTAATGGCGGCTGTACACTCTCGCCGAGAGCACTCGCCCGAGGCTCTCGGACTCTCGGGCGAGAGGCTTTAATCCGAGCGTGACTCTCTACACTCTCAGTCTCGGCTCGGCCAGTTAAGTCGTGAAATCAAGGAATATGGACGCGTTAGAATTAGCTTCCGCTGTTACGCTATGCGCAATTAATTATTATATGTATGTACATAGTCATAAAAAAAAAATAGAAGTTGCAATTAAGTCCTTCTTTGTTCCGGTATTCTAATCCAAGCATCATGTAATTTTTTTGTCTTGTGAAATTTGTGATTAGGATCCCATAGGATGGATTCCGTTTGATAAATTTCTATTAAATTTAATTCACTTTCATTAGTCCACATCTTATTTTGTTGTAATTCGCCTTGGTGAAATTAACTACAATATATCGCGTGTAACTTACTTACACGTACCTTACAAACCGTTGTTTACTAGGGTGGTTCATTTTTAGCCGTTATTTTTTTTGCTTCGTGCTACCTTATACGAAATAAAAAATTTTACCGATTAAGAAAACATTCTAAGTAACTTAGTGACGTGGCTCTTTCAAAAATTCGATTTTCCATATGAATAACAAGGGGAAATTTTTTTTGGGATGAAAAAATTTTTTTTTGAAAAAAATGAATAGCTTTGGTAGCGTAATAATGCAACAAAATTTAAATTTCAATAAGTTATGAATTTAAATTTTTTGAAATCATTGATTATAATCAATATTTATACATTAAATTAAAAAGTTATCACTGGAATAAGAATTTAATAACTTCTTAGTATTTATTTTAGGTTAATTTCTAATGTAAGAACTATAAATTTCAACTGAAAAAATATTTGGTGCAAATTATTATAAACATTTATTTCTAAAGCTTTATAATTCAAAAACTATTGGTCAAACACCATCTGCCCAAATAAACTTTTTTGTAGCAAATTTATTACCCTACAAAAGCTATGCATTCATATTTTTCAAAAAAATAAAAAAATTTCATCCCGAAGGATCAAGTTAAAACAAAAAAAAAAAAAAAATCCCCGTGTTATTTATATGGAAAATCAAATTTTTGAAAGAGCTAAGTCACTAAAGCACTTAGAATGTTTTCTTAAGCGGTAAAATTGTTTATTTCATCTAATGTATCAAATTTTCAGATAGCACATAGAAAAAAAATAGCCTAAAAATGAAACACACTATTGTTTACGTTGCAAGTGCACTATAATCTGGAAGGGCGAGACTGGCGAGTGTACAGCAATGCTCTCGGACAGTCTTGAAATGCCGTAGAGACCCTTTGACTCGGGCTCAAAAAACCGCTTCTGGAGCGAGAGCGGGCGAGGCACTCCGAGACATGCCGAGGCGAGGCGAGAGCACCATGTACACTCTCGCGCTCGTCTTGTCTCGTGGTGTCTCGGCGAGAGTGTACAGCCGGCATAAGAAGTACATAGAATCTTATAAGTTATTTTAAAAGCTACAAGATGACGTACACGAATTTTTTTTCAAGCTCTTCGTTTTAAAAAGTGTTGCGCTGAAAGGGATCGATGATGGGACTAAACGGATGCAAATACAAGCATAACACGTTTAATTTTTAGTCTATAATATTAAAAAAATAAAAAAAATCTTTACTGAAGAAAAAGATATTTTTTGGATTCTAGAATTTTTTCTGTATCTTTTCTAGTATTTCAGTTATTTTCCAAGCAAGGTTATTTTTGGAGAAATTTAGAAAATAACGTGTTCATTTAAACTCAGATTTTTCAAAACTAAACCACAGCCCTACTCCTAGAGTAGGGCTGTGACTAAACCTTCTAAACCAGTTAAACTTCTAGAAAGTAATTTTTGTATATAAAAATAGTTATTTGTGACACAAGGACGGAAAATGACATTTTGCAAGAGCGAGTAAACAATACGAGCACTTGCAAAATATTTTCCGGACGTGTAACACACACTATTTTTTGGTTCGACTAATTTTTAATATTTTCAAAAGTTCTGTTATGTTCAAGACTTGACTGCTTGTGCTAACTGAACTAAGACCACTGACTAGAAGATAGCCGACAAAATGTCAGCTGATAATTAATTTTTATACATACAAATACTGTGCTAATAACATAGACAAATTAATTAATTAATTCTATTATCTCTGGCTAATAAGCAGCACAGAGAAAATTGTTATATTGAAAATATTAAAATCAATATCTAATAATTTTATATAAAAATAGCAGAGACAATGAACTATATCCATAATCGAATGATAAGTAGTTGTAAATTGACATAAATGTCAAATTTTATAATACAAGTTGTGAAAGAAATTAAATGTAAATTAGAATCCTGCTTACATTTAGAAAAAGTTATAGGTAAGTTTAGTATATTGTACGTTGTTTTTAATTAAATTTAATTAAAAGTTATATTTATTATGTATTTTTGGTGACTTTAAATTTAAACTCATAGCGCCATCTCTTTAGATAATCTAAAAGCTACTTTGCCGGCCTAGGCCGGAAAATGCCATTTTCCGGACGATTTTGAAGTAATTAATAGTATTGTTTCTGGACGGAGGACCAAAAAAGTAAATTGTAAATGGACAACGAATAGCAGAGACAATGAACTATATCCATAATCGAATGATAAGTAGTTGTAAATTGACATAAATGTCAAATTTTATAATACAAGTTGTGAAAGAAATTAAATGTAAATTAGAATCCTGCTTACATTTAGAAAAAGTTATAGGTAAGTTTAGTATATTGTACGTTGTTTTTAATTAAATTTAATTGAAAGTTATATTTATTATGTATTTTTGGTGACTTTAAATTTAAACTCATAGCGCCATCTCTTTAGATAATCTAAAAGCTACTTTGCCGGCCTAGGCCGGAAAATGCCATTTTCCGGACGATTTTGAAGTAATTAATAGTATTGTTTCTGGACGGAGGACCAAAAAAGTAAATTGTAAATGGACAACGAATAGCTTCTACCAAGGAGGTTTTAGCGAGGGTGAGATTGTTACTTTTTGCGTCGCAAAAAATATAAGCGGAATTTAATTTAGATAAATTCCCCTTAATTTTTATGCAAATCACTTTTACTAGTGGTCGTTTAAAGGGATTTTTCAAGATCTTAAAAAAGTTCCTATAAGTTTTCTATGAAAAACTTATGGTTTTCCGGTTATTCAACGTCATATGTTTGGATTTTTGTATTCGATGAATAAACGTCTACTTTCGAACAGTCATAACTTTGTTAATATTAAGTTTGCGATAATTATAAAAAAAACGAATCCCTCATTTTTTTATAAGCTTTATTTTATATTATGACAGTTATTCCCGAAAAATCGTTTAAAATAATGCTTGTTTGCCGTTTAATTTTTGAACTTTCAGTTATCAATAACTCCAAAAGTATTGAATTTTCGAAAAAAACTCTAAAGAAGATTTTGGCAGATATTGGCATAAGGTAGATTTTAAAGTGGAGGGTTTATTTAGCTTACTTACAAACTTTCATCCAAATCGATGCATATAAAAAACATTGCAAGATTTCCTACTAATTTTACCGTCATATTTTGGAATATTAGTAACTTGTGAGCGTTGCAAACAGTAAGCAACGTAGAACTGAAACATCGCACATTTGGTTTTGCAAACAATTGAAAAAATAAAAATAAAAATCTATACTTTGAGGGTAGAGTATTAAAAAAATATAAGAGCACAAGTTTTAAGAAAATAAAATCGACGTATTCTGAGGTCTAAATACCTAAAAGGTATTAAACCTAAAAGTGTAGTTAGTGTGTCAACATTCAGATAAGCAGTTTAAGCAAACTACATGTGAAATATAAATTATATGCACGATAATATCATGGAAATTCAATGTGTATTATTAAGGGTTATTATAAAAATAAAAACATACCTTTAAAAACATGGTTACCTATCTTTAATCAGACACCAAACAACTGCGGTAAAATAGTTACATATCAGAGTTTATATACTTGATATTATTTATGTATTTTGATACCCTTAGACTTTCACGTGCGGATATTGTTCACCTGAAATTGTTGTTATATCAATTTCAGCTAGGTCCAGTTATGTCATAATTAATTCTTAATCGGAGTCGGATTACGAACGATCGTCTTAACCTTAATTAGGTATACTTACATAGTTTGAATCAAAGCTAAGGAAGCTTATTGCTTAATTTTATTGTACTCAAAATGCAAATGTCTTCCGATTTAAAGGGCGCTTTAATGAGCATCTTAAAATCAATTCAAATAAGGATTAAGATCCTTGAAAATTGGATTAAGTGTTTACAGGATATTTATAGAGTTATATAAATTTACTAGCTGTTCCGGCGGACTTTGTACCGCATAACACTGTCGTGTCTTTTTTCCATTTTTCATTTTTTCAAATTTTTACCATTTTGCTTTTTTTTGTTTTCAATGATTTTTTTATTTTAGGTATTTTATATAAGATATCCACAGCACCACCGTACGGTGGTTTTATAGTACTTAATTTAGTAAGAAATTCTCGTTTAAATATATGAGATAATAACTGCGCCACCTTACGGTGGCGTCCTAGTTATTTTAAAATTGTAATATCTTCTAAGATGTTCATTAAAATTAAGTGATGTTAAAGATAATTTTGTTCACAATCAAATACTCTTAATCAACAACACATTTATTTGGATAAGGTTTGGATGTTATAAAGCCTAAAGCGTTCCTCGATAAATGGTCTATTCAACACAAAAAGAATTTTTCAATTCGAACCAGTAGTTGTAGCTTAATTAGCCCCTTAAAGGTAGATTGACGTTGGGCGCCAACTTTGTAACCTTAAAAGTACCCTAGGCTAGCTCCCGTGGGACGTGGCTTCCTTCTGTGTTGTACTAGATTCTCTCCAAACATTAATTAAAGGGCGCCAAATACAGACACACAAATAAAATTCGAAAGATCAGTTTAAAATGGTTTATTACCTACTTTAAAAGAGATTAGTAATTTAATTAAAAATATTTAATTAACTATTTCTCTTATCTTGGTTTGGTTCCGATGGCTTCTGACAGAGTTTTTATCCAGTGGAGCGGAGCAGTAGGAAGGATGGGGTACCTTCCTAGGGACTTCTAGACGGATTTTCACACGACGTGGAAACGGAACAGCAAAACGGAATTGGAATTCCCCTGTAGGAACTTCTTGTCAAATTTCCTAACGACGAGGAATAGGAACAGCAAAATGGCGTCGGCTTCACAGAATGACGTCGAACTGCGAAATTCTTTCAGATAGCAATTTGTTGGTCCTTAATAGGAGCCTTCTTCTAGTTGGCAATAACCCTATTAATAAAATTGGAATCAAAACTCCAACTTTCAAGTAATAATTTTCAAACACAATCACTACAAGTCTTCCCAAATTTTGAGACAAAATTAATTACCTTTTATGTATAAATATTAAAATACCACAAAAACTGACCTTGAATCAACAGCAATTGTATTTGAAAAATTTAAATGTTAGTAAAATAGATAAGATATTATATTTACCGCATTTTGGATTATTTTAACTAGTAAAATTAAAACCGAGGCAAAATGGTACTCACCAGAAACAGAAGGGCAAAGATAGTCGGAAAAGCTCTGAGTTTCTTCAAATTCATCGATAAAGTAAACGAAATAAAATCACAAACTCACGACGAGACCCATTCTGTGCTTTCCAATTACCTATCCCCTCTCGTATCAACGCAATAACAATCGATAAATTAAAAATATTTATAGTCCAGACGGAATGTTCGAAAACCAACGATACAATCGTTACATAGTACCTGATATTAGCGCATTCAAACAAACTCTTCAGCTTTATAATATTAGTATAGATTTTATATACTATACCTACTTGTACAGTATTTTTTTATTGACCTTATGAAAGAACTATTCGTAAAAAAATAATAAAAGGGGTTTTTAATTCATAAGAAGTTATTATGCCTACTTTTAAAACAATAGATAAAGATAAACAATAAAAGTTATCTTTATTATGATTTTTATTAAATACATATCTATATTTTTCTTTTTTTTTAAGAACAACTAGTTTCAGGTTTCCACTTTTTGGGGGTGTACATTTTTGTAATTTTAAAGGTTGTTTTCATGTTTTTTTATTTCTTTACTTCGTTTTAAAAAGCGATGTGGCGAGTTCCGTACATGAGTTTTGTTGTTATTCTTGAGTTGCATTATTAATTCGGATTGGTTGTTTCTGTTCTTAGATCCGTTTTTAATATTGTTTTAACTTTTTAAAATTTTCGGTAAATTGAAAAGTATGTATTTCAAAAAACAGTTTTTAAATTTATACAAATAAAACTGTAATAATTGATAATTTGTATATTTAATAAAAAAATTTTAACGAACCAAGTAGGGGAGAGTGGGGCACTTTAATCCATTTTTAAAAGTAATGTTCATGCCACTTCTCGGTTTTGTTTAAAATTTATTGATTCAATATAATTCCTAAGGCGCATTCTTATTTTACAAGTTTACACTAGAAATTATATTTTGAAGACACAAGAAAAGCCTTTTTATAACTTTCCAAAATATAACCTCAAATTGTCAAGAGTGCCCCACCAGTGGGGTACTTTTGACCACTTGGTGGGGCACAAATAGCCAATGGTGGGGCAGATATTACCAAACTCATTTATGAATAAAAAACACATTCTTAGACATACACTTTCTTCTTTTATATAGGGCGCAGTAAAAAATAATAATAAAACGATACAGGAGTATTTTATTGCATTATAATTGACAATAATAAACATAAGCTACTTCTAAGAACATCACATCTCATAATAGGAACATTGTTTCAAAAAATAGGAACATAGTTACAAAAATAAAATAGGAACATGTTTTCAAAAAGCACATATGAACGTGCTTATAAAAATCAAAAAGGAACATGTTTACAAAAAACAAATAAAACGTAAATTATCGAACATTAAACTTAGAAAAATCGAAATTAAAATTATAAAGGTCCCTCATCTTCTTAAAATCTTTAAGTTTTGCTAAGATATCATGGCGCTCAACAGTCCCAACATCTTCAACATGATGAAAAAAATTGTCTGTGTGTTCCCTTTCCTCCTCATGAAATTAACTTTAAATTCAGCAGGGCCATACAAATCTATCACTTGCCCAATGTAGTGCACAATCAATTTTTTTATTTATTTCGTCACCATCTAGAAAAAAGGCTGGCTCGGCCAAAAAGGTCTCATCGTCATTTATAGCAGAATCTGCAGTAGAATCAGTGTCCGTAGTATCTTCTGGGGGAGGGCTTTTCTTTTTTCCACATTTTTTGGGGAAAATAGATCTCTTGACCTTAGCTGTTATATTTATATCAACTTTCACATCTTCCTCCAACCTGAGTTTCTTTATTTCAGGACTGTCGGTGAAAATTGTTGCACTTCCAGCTTTCTTTCTTCGGATAGTTTTTGTTGAAGGCTTCTTAACTTTTTTGGGGTAGGGGCGTACAGACGCAACTGAAATATGAGTTGTGGCGGAACAAGAAGGTGTTTGATCTGCTGCAGATGTTGACGGCAGAAAATGTGGAGGGTAGGGCGTCAGAAGATGTGGAGGGTTGGGCGTCAGAATTACAAGTAACCTCAGGCAATAAATCAGTTGCAGTGACAGAACTGGGGGCGAAATCATCTTCAGAGAAAGCCTGTGCGTTAAACGGGTAGATTCCTGCCTTTTTGAATGAGTTCGTAATGTTATATATATATATATTTGACGCACTGTAATATGCACTCCAGGATTATTTATCGTAAAATCGTTCATTGACTGATCAACCCTTGTTTTAAAAAGGCCAAAAACGCCAATGTCTAAGGGCTGCATTCGATGAGAACAATGAGGTGGGAGAGATAATACAACGACACCATTATCTTTGTAATATTCCAGATTTGTGACGTTTATGTGTGTTCTGTGGTTGTCGAGTATCAACAAAATTTTATTTTGTTTGGTGCAACTCCTCAACATGACGAACGCGCGGAAATATATAAACCGGGGGTAAAAATGCTCCACATGCACTTATTATGCCCACGATTGTGGTCAGTTCTCCACGTTCCGCTGACGAAGCTGACCTAACCTGCTTTTTTCCTTTAGCAGAAACAATTTTAACTGCTTTTGGCACAGTTGTGACACCTGATTCGTCCAAATTAAATATTCGGTCTAGAGAGAATTTATGTTTGTCCATTACTTCCCTCAGCTTTTCGTAAAATTCACCCACTTTTACTTTATTGAAGGCCGAAGCTCTTGCTAAACTAGTATTTTCAGGTTTTCGCAATGCTAACTCAGTCTTATGCCGTGCCATGAAACCTAACATCCAATCTTTTCCAGCAGTTTTTTGTTTATGCCAGGAAGGTGGAATTTTCCTACTTTCTACATTTACAGCATAGTCATATGCAAGCTTTCTAATATGTCTATAATTCAAACCGTAATTTATGTTGGAACATTCTTTTAAATATTCTACCAGTGCCGCCTCTTGACCGTTGGTTAAAACTTGCCAGAATGTGTATTTACTGGAATATTGCTTAACCCCGTCATGTTCCACATCACTCTCTCCAGATTCATTTGCTGAATCACTGTCCCGATTTCGCATTCTTCCCACTTTCTTTAATCTACAAAGTAAGGTAGATCGGCTCACGTTATGAATGCTTGCAGCAACTCCGGTTGAAAGTCCGTCCCTCCTAACAGATCGCATTGCATCAGCCATGTGGTCCTCATTGATGTCTGCCCTGTCTGTTTTCTTCTTATAATTGCGAACCATCTGTAAACAACAGTGAAAAAAATTGTTGACTATAATTAGGTAAGGTTTAAAAAATAAGTGGGGCACTTCTGACCAGGGTGGGGCACTTCCGACCAGCGGTCAGAAGTGCCCCACCAACCTTGGCTAGATGTGCCCCACCAGACACCATTACAAAAAAACGTGATTTCCTCTGACCAACTATGTAAAAATTGAAAAAATAATAGATTGAAATTAATCTATTGTGGGCATGATTAAGGAGGAAAATCGTACCACTTTCATGCAATCAATATGAATGGGAAAGTTTTGAATGTAAAGAGTAACTTACCGTGATGCGTCTTCACTCTCACAGCAACAAACATAAAATGCGGGAACAGGTTGGGTCAGCTGAACGCCCCTACTCCTCCATTAGCTACTTTTCACTGCCTTCACAATATCACAATAGAAGATGCCGCGAAAATTCAAAAGTAACTGAGTTCTTATGGTGGTCATAACTGCCCCACCGGTCGAAAGTGCCCCACTCTCCCCTATTTGTACTTTATGAATGGTGTATAATTAATGCTTTTTAAATTAAAATTTTGATTATTAAAACAAAACTTATTATCTTACAGAAACAATCAATGATATGGTTTTTCGGTGTACATACTTGTGTAATTTTGATAAGTTTGATTGCAGTGGTTTAGTTTTGTCCCTGTAACAAACATGGCAGGATCACTTTGCCTGATGCCTTTGATGTTCTTTTTACCAGATTTCGCCCCGGTTTCCCGACGTTTTTGGTTTAGTTTTTTGAGAACTGGTGAGCAGCGATGCTAACTCTACCAATTTTTCGGTAGATCTACCGATTTAGGAAGTACCCTACCGATATACCGCTATAATTATTTAACTTTTTTCTTACTTTTTAAAGTTATACGTGTACCCAGCGGTGAAAATTTGTATGGAATTAAATCGGCAAAATCAATTCATATAAATCGGCAAAATCATTACATATGTAATGGTGTAAGTAAAAAAGAGACAGAAACATATATAAGATATATTGGTCGGTAAAAACAAAGATGAAATATTTACCACATGTTATTAGTCATAACTATAATAACGTTTAAACATTCAGTACATTGAAGAGAGATAGATATACAAAAAACAGTCTAAGTTAATGTATTAATATCATAGTGACGTATCACTTTGTGTCTGAGAGATTATTTTATAATTCTGTCAAGTAAGTATACATATAAAGTTTGGTATTTTATATTAACAATTTCAGTAATGAGTATTGTTAAGGCCATAATCTATTTAAGTTTTATTTTATTTTATATTTTTTATAGTTTTATTTCATTGTTCGCACGCCTATGTAAAATACGGCCATGTTGATCGCGCATGCGAGCAAAAGTAGCGTTGTAGTATCAGATTCCCTCTAGAGTGCAAATCGTCTATTTATGTATTCAATAATCTTCGACATTATATTATCTAAAATAAATGTTTATAAGTTCAAGATGTGTTTAATTGAGATAATAATACAGACCATTATTTGAAGGAAGAAGTTAAAACACACAAAAACAAGTATTGTATTGTAGTCTAAAGTACCATCATATTCTGCACTATGCTTTTGAGGTTGTTGGTCACATAAACAGAGTTTTCAAGAATAGTCGAGGAAATAAAGCACTAAAATCAGCCAAACCTTCGAAATTTGTAAAGTAACATGGATCGGAAGAAGGTTTTTTGCAATCGATTCCTTGGAGCATCAGGATATTTTGCCGCTATTTTTATAATGCAAAAATGGGAAATTGCATTTCTTCATTCGAAAATTGCATTCCGAACAGACAATAGATAGAAAAATTATTTTAGGTTGGCAACGCTGCTGGTGAGCGACAACGATGCCGACCAAAATGCGGACCGAGAGCTTTGGTAGCATGGAACCAGTTTTAACGATAGTGATCCGATTATTCTTTTCTATATACGGTGGTTTTGTTGTTTCTTTAGGTGCGTTGCTGTTGTTGCAGAATTTCAATTGTTATTGTTAATAGTGGATAAGTGTTTAAACACTTTTGATATGGTTTTATGCAGTAGAGTAGAGATTATCAATAAATTCTTTTTTTAACCGATTTGTATTGTACAAGAGGAAGAGTATCTGTTAACACACAAGACGTAATTCCGCTGCACAAAGCTAGTTGAATTAATTTACGCAAAATTTTTTTTTAATAATTTCTTCCTATAGCAGAACAAATTTATTGTAAAATTGTCATTATCTTTTTTAGCTTTATGTTTTAGGTCAATATAAGTAACATACAAAAGATAATAACATTATAAAAAAATCGTTTTGTTTTTTTTTATTATGGAGCGTACAAGAATCCCAATAAATATGGTTCTTTTTGCCTTAAATAAATGCACAAATATTCTTGTTTTTTTCAGAACTAACTAACTTTGATGCATTACCAAAATATTTACTTATTTATAATTTATAATTTATCTATATGGTTTTTATAGGTCGCCAGCGCAGGAAATAATATTTATTTGCTTAATATATATAGTTATATAAATTAATAAATAATAATAATATTAATAATTCATTCCTGATAACATATTGTAACGAGCGAGACTTCCCTAGTACGCTCCTGTCGCCCTGATAGCGCTAGGTAAACAACTGATTCCCGGAAGTCTAGTGACCCAGCGTACGATCGAGAATATTCCTTTCCTTCTACGCACGACGAGAAATTGTTACCGAAAGACGTTCTGGAAGCAGTGAACAGGTATATAAGCGGAGAGCCACGACCCACGGGGAAGTAAAAAGTTAACAGCGACAGTCTAAATATTCGAGCGATCTACGAAGTGAAAATAAATAGTGAATATAAATCAAAGTTAATTGTTGTACATAAATTAGTGTGTTATAGTTAGTTTAGTTATTTAGTTATAATTCGTTTAGTTTGTAGTGTGTAAATAAATTAGACATTTTCGTTCAGCAGTGATTTTATTTGAACCCCTAGAACGTAACAATTGGTGTCAGGTGTGGGGTAAATTAAACTGCTGTGTTAATTTAAAATTGTAGACTTCATTATTGAATATTTTGTATGCCAGTAACGAGATCACAGACGAAGAAAATGGATCAGGCGACAATGGAATTTTTCAAGCAAGCCCTTGAACAAATGACCCAGAAAATGGAGAATAAAATGGAAGAAAGAATAATTACTCCAAACTGGAAAACGAAATTGGAAGCGTAAAAGACGAGATGGGCAACGTGAACGATAAAATTGAAAAATTTGAAGACATGTTTGGAAACATTGAAGGCAGATTGGTTAATATGGAAGAAGAAATGCAGGTAAAATTGGAAAAACGGGTGAAAACCATGGAAGAGCGATTGAGTAAGAACTTCAGCAAATATTGTTCGGTTAAGCTGGGAGAACGGGGTGAGCCAGGCCGAACAAAGATCAAACCTCCAACTTTTGATGGCAAAACACCCTGGAGCACATACCAGAAACAATTTGAAGCAGCAGCCAACGCCAACTGCTGGGACGATGAAGAGAAAGCAACTGCTTTAATTGTTGCATTAAGAGGAGACGCACTGAATATCCTTCAGACCATTCCTGTAAGTCAACAAGGTGATTATAAGACTCTGACAAGTAGACTGCAAATGAGATATGGTGATGCACATCTCCAACAAGTGTATCACGCACAAATCAAGAGTCGCCATCAGAAGAGTGCAGAAACCTTGCAGGAATTCGAAGCAGACATAGCAAGGTTGGTAAGGCTGGCCTATCCTTCAGCACCGGACAGCTTCCTAGAACAACTTGCTGTCCAGACCTTCGTCGATGGGTTGAGAGACACAGAGACTCAGCAGACGTTGCGGTTGGCCCGGCCCAAAACCCTAGATGACGCCCTGGCCCATGCACTAGAATTTAAAGCTGCTAAACAAGCTTCGCACAGAGGACAGAGCAAACAGAGACAGCTTGAGGAATTGCCAGTCTGCGACGAGAGAATTGAAGAAGTAGTTCGCCGAGTTCTCCAGGAGAAACGTAATGGTGGACCTAGACGCTGGAACTGCGGCGAAAGAGGACACATTCAGCGTAACTGCAAGAAGCCGGTTAAACCACAACGCCAAGAACAGGAATATCATTTTTCTGTGGAACACCGGGCCGGAAAGTCACATGGCAACGCTGACGCATTATCTAGGAGACCTTGTCCTTCCGACTGCAAACACTGCAGCAAAGCAGAAGAGAAGGAATTCTGTTTAAGAACCACCGTCGTGGATCTAGATTGGCTGCCAGAATCCCTAAAGCGAGACCAAGAAGGTGACACCGAACTAAAGATGTTGCTTGACTGGAAGGCAAAAGGGCAGAGACCAAGAGGGGAAGAAGTGAGTCACCTGAGTCCTAGGGTCAAGTCCTACTGGGCGCAGTGGGACTCCATCATTTTAGAGGATGGATTGTTGAAGAGGTCCGTCGAGAATGACGAGGGTACTGCAGCTAGGACTCAGCTGATAATTCCCCGGAGTCAGACGACAGAAGTATTGGAGAAACTTCATATTGGAACCTCCGGTGGACACTTCGGCATCAAGAAAACGTTGGAAAAGATCAGAGAACGTTTTTACTGGGTCAACTGCAAAGAAGACGTCAAGGACTGGTGCCGAAAATGTAGACTTTGTGCTTCAACGAATGGCCCAAGAGGAAAACGACGAGCGCCAATGAATCAGTATAACGTAGGCAGTCCTATGGAAAGAGTTGCTATAGACATCGCAGGCCCATTCCCAGAGACCGACGATGGGAACAAGTACATATTGGTGGCGTCGGATTACTTTACCAAATGGGTTGAGGCACATGCCATCCCAAACCAAGAGGCCTCGACAGTGGCAGACGTGCTGATAAAAGAGATGTTTAGTCGGTTTGGAGTGCCACTGGAGCTACATTCTGATCAGGGACGAAATTTCGAGTCTGGCCTATTCCAGAGCATTTGTGAAATACTCGGAGTCAAGAAGACCAGGACAACGCCTCTTCACCCACAGTCAGATGGCCTAGTCGAAAGAATAAATAAAACTGTGGGAAAATATTTGGCTAAAGTGGTCTCTGACCATCAAAGAGACTTGGAACCGGTACCTTCATCTGTTCACCATGGCCTATAGATCAGCCGTGCAAGAGTCTACTAGAGAGACACCAGCTTGTGTCATGTTCGGCCGGGAAATAAGATTACCCTGTGACCTAGAGTTTGGATGTAAGCCCGGAACAGAGATAGCTGGTGAGGACTACGTGAGCACATTGAGGGGCAGGCTACACTACATTCATGAGAAGGTCCGACAAAACATACAAGTAGCTAGTGACCGAATGAAGACCCGCTATGACAGCAAAGCTACAGAAGGTGGTTTCAACGCTGGAGATTTGGTCTGGCTGTACAACCCCCAGAAGAAGAGAGGATTATCACCTAAGCTACAGAGGAATTGGGAGGGTCCATACAGAGTGGTAAAGAGGATCAATGATGTAGTGTACCGTATACAAAAAATACCAAGGGGCAAGAGGCGCGTGGTCCATGTAAATCGGTTGGCGAAATACGAGGCGGACTACGACGAACAAGACGAGACCCATCTGAGAAGGACGACCAGCCCAGAGCATGTTGAGATGAGTTTCGACCAGTTCATGGAGAACTATGGTGGAACTGGGAAGGCACGATTCGGAGTTACCACCGAGCAGCAGCAGGACCTCTTCTCTGTGCCTGGAGATTATTCCCTAGCCCATTGTGTCGCCGAAGATCTGCGTATGCCCAGGGGAATAGCATTAGTCTTCAGGAAGAAGTTTGGCCGTGTATCTGAGCTCTCCAGACAACAGCCCAATCCCGGAAAACTTCTAAGTCTCACTGACGGTCATCGTCACCTCTTCTACATGGTGACTAAGAGGTTTTCCGATCACAAGCCTAGCTATAGAAGTATGTGGAATACCTTGCTGAACCTAAGAAATGAACTTACCAGGTTGGAAGTGAAGAAGCTGGCTGTGCCTAAGTTGGGTTGTGGTCTAGATCAACTTAACTGGAGAGTCGTCCGGAACATGCTCGAGGTGCTTTTCCATAAGACAGGAATAGAGATACTCGTGTGCATTTTCAACCCGAGCGGAAACACAATGAAGGAGAAGACTGTGGATTGCTATTTCGAAAAGCAAGGGAGCTGCAGAAAGGGAGATACCTGTAGGTTCAGACATACCAACCAAGGTGTTCGGGGACCGAACGTCTTAAGGAGGGGGCAGTGTAACGAGCGAGACTTCCCTAGTACGCTCCTGTCGCCCTGATAGCGCTAGGTAAACAACTAATTCCCGGAAGTCTAGTGACCCAGCGTACGATCGAGAATATTCCTTTCCTTCTACGCGCGACGAGAAATTGTTACCGAAAGATGTTCTGGAAGCAGTGAACAGGTATATAAGCGGAGAGCCACGACCGACGGGGAAGTAAAAAGTTAACAGCGACAGTCTAAATATTCGAGCGATCTACGAAGTGAAAATAAATAGTGAATATAAATCAAAGTTAATTGTTGTACATAAATTAGTGTGTTATAGTTAGTTTAGTTATTTAGTTATAATTCGTTTAGTTTGTAGTGTGTAAATAAATTAGACATTTTCGTTCAGCAGTGATTTTATTTGAACCCCTAGAACGTAAAAATATTTTTATAAGCTATGCTACATAAGACTGAATAAAGAATTTCGTTTGTTTAATGATTTTATCAAGTAAACTGTTGACAAAATAAGCATAATATATTAATAGGATAATTTTCGGTAAAAAGTGTTCAGCCTTTCTATAATAATAAAAAAGAGGTTGATTCTTCTCAAAACGGGAGTGAATTCGACCCTGCCCGATCCTGCAGACCCATCTATATATATTTGGGAACCACAGAAGACTATAATCCAAATGATTCCCAAAAAGAAATCACCATAGGTTGGTTCCAGCACCTTTCTGGTAGCACGAATCAATTATTTCGAATTCAATTATATCTGGACCAGGATATCTCTTATATAAATTAAATACGAATCTTTTCTTTGTTAACACAACTGTTTTATTAACTTCTTTGGAAATACAAGTAAAAATATGAAATTTCTAAACTTTGACAATGTTTTCTTTTTTTACTGACTTTCAAAATTAATTTTTCCGCCTTTTTATATACCTATATTGCTATGCAACGTTAAGCAAAAAGGGTTTGAGAATTTGAGTTAAGTGTTTAGTTTTTAAACATACTGCCCGACTTAGAAGCTTACTGCTTTTATTTCAACTGTTATATTACAAAATTTGAATTTTTATATTGAACACATTTAAAATACACTTTTAATTAAATTATCTACGATTTAGTTTCAAAGAAAAGATGTCATAGATTTTACACACAAACCAATTAAGGAAGACGACATACTTTAGAAATAGGCCTTACATATTCCCCCGAAGAAGTTTTCAGCCGAATTGCTCGAACTTTCCCATCACTTCCAGGATATAGTTCAACAACACGAGCTAATGGCCATTGCAATGGAGGATAATTATCATCTTTAAGAATTACTAGCTCATTAATTTCTAAATTTTTTGAAGGTATACACCATTTTGGTCGATGTTGTAACTGATTTAAATAATCAATAGACCACCTTCGCCAAAATAACTGTTGAACTTGAACAATCTTCTGCCAAATAGATAATCTATTTTCAGCAATTTCTGTAACGTCTTTTTCAGGATAAGAAGATAAGCTTGTACCAATAAGAAAATGACCCGGAGTTAGTGCTTGAAAATCATTTGGATTATTTGAAATTTCACAGATAGGTCTAGAATTAAGAATTGCTTCAATGCGAGTTAAGATTGTATAAAACATTTCAAAAGTAAAACATTGTACACCAATAATTCTTACCAAATGATATTTTGTACTTTTTATAGCAGCCTCCCAAAGACCCCCCCAGTGAGGTGCGTTAGGTGGAATAAACTTAAAATTAATAAAATTTTTTGAACAGAAGTTTTGAATATTTTCATTAACTTCATGTTTAATAAGAAAATCATGTAATTCTTTTAATTTGTTTCGAGCACCAGCAAAATTAGTTGCATTATCACAATAAATTTCAGCTGGATTTCCTCTGCGCGAAATAAATCTATTTAGAGTTAGTAAGAAAGCATTAGATGATAAACTTGTTACTAACTCTAAATGTATGGCTTTAGTTGCCATACATATAAATATGCAAATATAAGCTTTTAGTTTAGGAGATTTTTTTAAACTAGATGGCTTAATTAAAAATGGACCTCCGAAATCTATTCCAACCTTACTAAAGGGACGAGAAATGGTTACTCTATCTCTTGGAAGATCAGCCATGATCTGAGTAGCTTGTTTAGCTTTAAAACGATAACAAATTAAACAGTTAAATATAACTCTTTTTATCTCTTTTAACCCATTTAATGGCCAATATTTACATCTAAAATTTGACAATACCGTTTGAGGCCCTGCATGTCCTAACCTAATATGTTCTTGCTTGAGCATTAAAGAAACAACATAATCATGAGAAGGGAGTAAAATGGGATGTTTTTGTGAAAAAGAAATATCTGCTTGTGACAGTCTTCCACCTACTCTTATAAGGTTATCAATATTATCCAAGAAAGGATTTAAATGTATCAAATTCTTGTTTGAAATTAATTTATTTTGGTTTAGGTCTGAAATTTCTTTAGAAAAGTATTTCTTTTGTAATGCGAATACTATCAAATAAGTTGAATTTTCTATTTCAAAGCCATTTAAGGGTCCCGACAGCTTTGAATTATTGCATAAAAATTTATTATATATAAATCTGTGACAATAGGCTACTACACGTTGTAGTTTAGAAAAGTCAGAAAATTTAACAAAAAGAAACTCCCAAAGAGAATTTATAACAGAATTTTGTCCAGAGATTAAAGAAACTTTCTTTTCTTCTGGTATAGTTTTGAGAACAGAAACTGAAATTTTAAAAGGATTACATGAATAATTATTTGAACAGAGAACTGGAGGTCCTAACCACCACAACTCAGAATTTAATAAATCCTTTGAAGAAATACCTCTGGATGGCAAATCTGCTGGATTATGACAAGATTTAATATAAGACCAGCAATATTTCGTTGTTAAAGTTTGAATTTGACTAACTCTATTAGCTACAAATGCATTCCAACGAGAAGGACTTGAACTGATCCAATGTAACGCAATTTCTGAATCAGAGTATAAACATATGGAAGAAAATTGAATTCTTTTTTCAAAAATTTGTAAAACTCTATTTAGTAATTGAGATAAAAGCAACATTGAACATAACTCCAGTCTTGGAATTGAAATTATTTTTAAAGGCGCTACTCTAGTTTTAGATGTTACCAATGAGGTTGTAATAGACCCATCTTCATATCGACTGCGAAAATAAATACATGCTGCAAAAGCCTTTGAACTAGCATCGCAAAATCCATGCAGTTCACATGTAACTAACTTACCATTGGAAAAAAAATATCTAGGAACATTTAATTGATATAACATCGGAATTGTTTGAATAAACTTGTTCCATTCTGAAAGAATAGTGGGATTAGAAATATTTTCATCCCAGCCTAATTTATAAGTCCAAATGGATTGAATTATTAATTTGCCCGTAATTAAAATTGGAGAAAGAAAACCCAGGGGATCCCAACATTGAGCTACTAAAGATAATACCTTACGCTTTGTAACTGTCCCTAATGAAGAAAAGTCCGGTAAAGAAACTTTAAAAACATCTGTGTCTGGATTCCATTTAAGTCCCAAAACCTTGGAACAATTTTCTTTTTCACTTAAAACCAAGTGCTCTTTATTAATATTTGCAATAGGAAGAAATTTAGGAACGTTAGTTTTCCATTTGTGTAATTTAAAACCAGCGGAATTAAGAAGAGTATTTAATTCATTATAAAGAATTGGAGCATCCGATATTTGATCACAACCAGCTAAAATATCATCTACATAAGTTTGTGTCAATAAAGCATCAGATGCTAAAGGAAACATAGAATTATTAGACAACGATAATTGCTTAAGTACCCTCGTTCCAAGAAATGGAGCACAATTTGTTCCATAAGTTACAGTTAACAATTCTATACATTTAAGAGGACTAAAACTATTTTCTCGCCATAAAATATTTAGAAGGAATCTTTGCTCTGGATTAATAAGAATACATCTATACATCTTTTCGATATCTGCTGTTACAACATATTTGAAGGAACGGAATCGCAACAAAATATCATACAAGTTGTCTTGGACCTGATAACCAGTTAACATAAGATCATTTAAAGAAAAACCTGATGATGTTTTGCAAGAAGCATCAAACACTACTCTAAGCTTTGTAGTGGTACTGTCTTCACGTATAACAGCATGATGCGGAAGGAAATATTTTGGAATGGAGTTATCATGGAATTCTGAAAGTGGAACATATCTACCATGCCCTAACTGGACATACTCATCAATAAATTTTTTATATTCTGTAAAGTAATTACTATTTGCTTTGAATTTTTTCTCCAAACTATAAAAACGCTGTTGAGCCTTAAATAAAGAATTGCCCAAATTTTTTGTACTATAAACTTGCTTCATTGGTAAATTAACCTGAAATCTACCATCTGAAATTTGCAAAGTAGTTTTCAAAAATATTTGTTCAGCTAGCTCGTCATCAGGCACCAATGAAGAACATTTAGGAATTTGTTCAAGGTTCCAAAATTGTTCAACCAACTTTTCTAAAGGCAGTGACTTCTCCTCTAAAAAATGAGAACCAGAATCATCATTGCAACCAGATATACACGTTAAAACTGATGAAGATTTCAAAGTATTTATAAGAACTGAATTTTTTGAATTAAAGCTCAAAGGAGCATTACCTGCTACAATCCAACCAAAATGAGTATTAACCAAATTTGGAAGATTCTTGCCTAATTTAATATAACCTTCAACCAAAAGATCATAATAGATATCTGCTCCAATTAAAATATCTACCTTGGAAGGTTTGAAATAGCTCTCATCAGCTAATTGTACACCCTTTGGAATAATTATATCTTGTTTATTAATTTGAACTTGAGGTAAATTACAAGTGATTTTATTTAAAATCGCACATGTTATTTTTAATTTAAATTCATTTATTTTAGAATGGACCATTATAGAAATCATTTTATTTGACATACTTGAACTTTCTCCTATACCTGAAATTTGCAATTCCTTACTGAACGGTAAATATCCTAATCTTTGCACTAAATCATGTGTAATAAAAGAATGCTGACTGCCTGAATCAAGTACTGCCCTTGCAGATAAACATTTGCCTTGATAATCGTATAAATGAATTTGAGCAGTAGCTAAAAGGACATGGGAAAATCGGTTATTAAACGCAGATAGAGACTGAGCATTCTTGCTCTCATTAACCCTTGAACATGAACTTGTTTGAGAAGTTATACCAGAAACAGAAGGCATATTAAGATTTATGGAGGAATGAGGAATAGAATTAGTATTTTGTCTATCATCAGACACATTAACAGAAGGCATATTCTTATTAAGATTTACGAAAGAATGAGGAATAAAATTAGTATTTTGACTATCATCAGAAACATTGTTAAAAGCCAATTGATTGTCCACTGAATTCAATTTATCTTGTAAATGTAGTAAAGTATGATGCTTTTTTCCACAAATTGAACAATTTCTACTTTTACACTGCGAAACTGAGTGTTTATTATATAAACAATTGGAACACAATCGTTTAGACTTTACAACCTTCCACCTTTCATCCACTGTAAGAGATTTGAATAATTCACACATGTGAATTTTATGAGCCTGATGGCAATGAAAACAACCTCTGACAGGTAGATTCTTGTTGGAAGAGTTGGATGTCAATTTTAACTCTAACGGTTGAACATTTGAATGCAAAACTGTTCTATCAGGCTTGTGTGAATCAACTGAACTCAAATTCTCAAACCCTGTACATGTTTCATCTATATGTTGTAAAAAACTTTTAAAAGTAGGTAACTCATTAACTCTTTTTTGAAACTCAAATGACCTTTTAGTTGAATAATCTAATTTTTTCTCTAATAGCAAAATTAAGATTGAATCTAGAATTTGTTCAGAAGATAGATTAAGATTTTTTAATGCTTCCCAATTTTTTATTAAATTTGTATGAAATTCCCTTAATGAATTTGCCCCTTTATGAACTGGTTTTATCTCTAACATAGCATTTAAGAGTGAATGAGTTACAACAATTTTATTTTCATATCTATTATGCAAAATATCTAAAACTATCTGAAAATTTTCATTTGTTATTGGGACATTTTCTATTAATTTTAATGGTTCACCTTTTAAGAATGACTTTAAATATATAAATTTTTCTATATTGGATAAAAAGGAATGTTTTATAATAAGAGCATCGAATAGTTGAAAAAATGGAACCCACTCACTTGGTTTTCCGTCAAAGTCATGTATCTTAATTTTTGGTAACTGAACAGCTGGAATTGACTGAACACCCATATTTATATTTGTAGAAGACTCACCCATATTTGTGTTCGTCGAACAGGACTCACCCTTAAGGACTTTTATACGCTTTTGTAAAGCCGTGAGAAGCTTGCAACAACGTTCATCCATTTCATCTCTGGCTTCATCATCACTTTCACTTCCTTCTTCAAACATATCTAACTGATTTTCAATCTCATCCAACTTAGTTATGGATTGCTGCAATTTCTGTTTCTTCAATTCAATGAGTGAAACATCTACTACATCTTTTATTTGTCTGTTAATCCAGCTTTCAATTCTGGTAATGTTACACTTTGAAACTTTTCTTTGAATCCTAAGATGCTCTAGTGACATTCCTTCCATGGCTTCTTGTAAATGAATCTACTTAAACATTAATACCACTAAAATCCGGCTCTCGAAGGACCATATTTGGGAACCACAGAAGACTATAATCCAAATGATTCCCAAAAAGAAATCACCATAGGTTGGTTCCAGCACCTTTCTGGTAGCACGAATCAATTATTTCGAATTCAATTATATCTGGACCAGGATATCTCTTATATAAATTAAATACGAATCTTTTCTTTGTTAACACAACTGTTTTATTAACTTCTTTGGAAATACAAGTAAAAATATGAAATTTCTAAACTTTGACAATGTTTTCTTTTTTTACTGACTTTCAAAATTAATTTTTCCGCCTTTTTATATACCTATATTGCTATGCAACGTTAAGCAAAAAGGGTTTGAGAATTTGAGTTAAGTGTTTAGTTTTTAAACAATATAAAACTCAAAGGTGACTGACTGACTGACTGACTGACATAGTGATCTATCAACGCACAGCCCAAACCGCTGGACGGATGGGGCTGAAATTTGGCATGCAGGTAGATTAATTCCGCCCCCAAGGGCATAAAATAGTGGATGAAAGTTTGTATGAAACTTTGTCAATTTTAAACCGATCGGGTTGAAACTTTGCACGCTTATAGCTACTATGACGTAGGTTTCCCCTAACAAAGGATTTTGATTAATTCCACTCCTAAGGGGATAAAATAGGGGATAAAAGTTTGTATGAAATTTTATCAATTTTAAACAGATCGGGCTAAAATTTTGCCTGCATATAGCTACTATAACGTAGGGATCCCCTAAAAAAAAGATTTTAATAAATTCCGCCCCTAAGGGGATAAAAAAGGGGATGAAGGTTTGTATGAAACTTTGTCAATTTCACACCGATCGGGCTGAGATTTTGCATGCATATAGCAACTATGACGTAGGCATCCCTTAAGAAAGGATTTTGATAAATTCCACCGCTAAGGGGATAAAATAGGGGATGAAAATTTGTTTGAAACTTTGTCCATTTAAACCGATCGGGCTGAGATTTTGCATGCATATAGCTACTATGGCGTAGGCATACCCTAAGAAAGAATTTTGATAAATTCCACCCCTAAGGGATAAAATAGGGGATAAAAGTTTGTATGAAACTTTGTCAATTTCAAACCGATAGGGCTGAGATTTTGCATGCATATAGCAACTATGACCTAGGCATCCTTAAGAAAGGATTTTGATAAATTCCACCGCTAAGGGGATAAAATAGGGGATGAAAGTTTGTATGAAACTTTATCAATTTTAAACCGATCGGGCAGAGATTTTGCATGCATATAGCTACTATGGCGTAGGCATCCCCTAAGAAAGAATTTTGATAAATTCCACCCCTAAGGGATAAAATAGGGGATGGAAGTTTGTATGAAACTTTGTCAATTTCAAACCGATCGGGCTAAGATTTTGCATGCATATAGCATGCAAGTTTTTACAGTTTTAAAATAATAATACTCTAATACCACTCGCGCATTAATGTGTGGGGTGTGTGGAGCGGTGAGGTGGTAGCACACTGCTGCTAGCCGACATGACACTGTCGATAGACGCGTAGAGTCTTGAAAATTCGAGAATAAATTTGTTTTATTACGTAGTGGTGTACTAAGAAATGCCTTTTTTAAATTCCACCCCTAAGGATTTAAAATAGGGGTTGCAAATTTGTATGAAACTCTGTGGCAAAAATCTAAAGTCCACGCAGATGAAGTCGCGGGTGGCCGCTAGTCTATACATATAATAAAACTGTAGAAATGTATATGTTTGTGCGCGTATCACATAAAAACTACTGATCCGATTCGAATGCGGTTTTTACAGATGTATTTGTCTTCTTTCAACTTAACATCTGGTGTATAAAAATTTCTCTCCCATTCCTTAAATGAGGTGAGGTAAGAAATTTTTATACAACAATCACACGCCACGCGAACTACGTTGCGAGTACAACTATTTTAATATATAAAATAATGTTATTCCATGTTTGATATATATATTTAATTGGTCATTTAGTTTAAACGTACTCTAACTAACCAGAATTATCTTACTCTATAGATTTTTATTGCTATTACAATACTGTTTTTAGTTAAAAGTTTTGGGTTTGTGGTTTTAAACTTTTTTTATATTATATAAAACTTATCAGAAACAGTAAACAATACCGAATGAGGTTTCAGCGCTTCAACAAATTTAAAAATACCAAGAAAAACTTTCTCTAAACAAGATTAGGATTTTATTACAAAAATATACTTGTGTATATTTCAGGCGAGTTTATAAAGTTGATGAAAATATTTGTATTATATTTTGTAGTTGAAAATGGATCCTGAATAACAATTTAATGTATTAGTGTGTATTTTAATAAACACCTGTTATGCAGGCAAAAACTTGTTTGATTATCTTGTAACCTACTAACTCATGAGATTGTACCTATATGATATAAAACCACAACATAACAGATTTCTGAACATAATAGTTATTTATGATATGAGTGTTAAAAGTGAGGTTTTATTTTGTGAGTGAAAACGTTTGTGAAATGAGCGGAGCGAATTGAACAATTTCACGAACAAAATAAAATCACTTTTAACACAAATACCATACAATGTTTTTTGTACAACTTCCCTATTTTGATAATGAAACGAGCGAATTTTCAATGACAATGAACCAAACCGTGTTAAAAGTAAACTAAACCGTGTTAAAAGTAAACTTGTTTACATGGCAACGTGTTAAAAGTATTTTTAACACGCTGCTATGTAAACAATCGTTTTTAACATTGTTTGCTATCATTAAAAGTGTCACTTTTAATGACAGTTGTACAAAAAATTATTTACTATGTTAAAATTATAACCACTGAAAATATTTAAAATTTGCATTAAAACACACACTACAAATTAAAATTAATAAATTGTTTAAAATATCCGAACTATAAATATTTGGGCGTTGTCTCGTACAAGTTAAACAAAGAAATAAATCATGCAGAATTATGACAATTGACAGTCTAAAAAGCACCTGTAATTCAGACAAAAAATTAGTTTTAAAAAAATTCTCGTTACTGTAAATTTCAAAGGCAGAAACTATCATAGGCAGAAATGAGAAAGTTGTAGAATGGACATAATAATTTTCCACTGCTTTTAAGATTTGTTAATGATCTTTTTAGCATGAAAAAATTCATTTCTTAATAGGCAGTTATAAGAAAATGTGATTAGTTGTTAAGATATTTTACATTATCACATTGAGTTTTCAACGTACATCCTCTCTTGCTTTGGTTTTTTCTGTTGCAGAATACTGCTGCCCAGTTTGGATGAACAGTGTCCATGTACACAAGAATGACACTCAAATAAATACAACAATGAGAATCATCAGTGGTGCGTTGAAGTCTACTCCAACCCCTTGGTTACATGTTCTATCAAACATTCTTCCACCAAGTTTACGAAGAAATCTAGCTGCGAAAAAATTGTGGCAGAAATATCAACTTAATCAAGACTTTATCATCTGGCAAGACCTCCAGGACCAAAATAATAGATTAAAATCAAGAAATCCTTTTTGGCTATTAGCAAACAATATCGAAAATTTCTCAGTAGATGAAGATTGGAAACGAATCGTGAGAACGTTTTTAACCGAGGTTAAGTAAAAGATCCAACAAAACCACTACCTGGATTCAAACATCCTAGAAATATCTGGTGTAAATTGAACCGTCTACGCACTGGTTATGGACGCTGTAATTCCACTGAAAATAGAAATAGACCAATAACACAAAAAAAAACCATTGAGATAAGAATAAAAGGATAGAACCAAGGTTAGATAAAAGGTGGGACAAAAAAGGATGCAAAAGATGATGTTTAAAATATTGTAATGGTAAAACTTTCTTAGAAATTAAATAGTATAGTTAATGTTACTTAGTTTATCTATATGTGACTTTTTAGTTACGTTGTTTTGAATAATCTTAATAATGACTATTTCTCTAAACAATCTTTTATGTGCTTTAGCACCTCTCACCAACATGGAAGCCCAATCGTAACCAAAACAATTGTCCAATGCATTGAGTCTTTTGGTTAGAAACATGATTTAATTTTGTTAGTTCTAATATCTCTTCTGTGGTATATAATCCTTAAGATTGCGTAAAGTCTCACCAACATATACTGTGTCGATGTACTGGATGGCCAACGGGTTAAGTTGGTCGCGAAGGGTTCCTTGGAGGCACCAGGCAAAACCCTCTTGTAATTAGCCTTACTCCGGCATGCGCGCTCCGCCGGAGCGGACTGTCCAGTCCTTAGCTACTCGTGGGAATAATCATGGAAAAGAAAATAAGCGGGAATACACCGCAAAACCAAAACAGGTGAAGGAGAAGGAGAAGGCTGGAGGCAAACCCTCCACTTCTTCATTCTCTCGGGAAACTCCCCGGGAGACAGCAATGCTGAACGCCGGCACCTCAGAGCCCGTAGTATGAACAAGCCACAAAGGGGAAGAGAACACTTCAGCAGGCAACAGCACCAAAAAAGCAACCTCGGCTTCCCAGTTTGGAAGAACCAGGAGGGAAAGACGACCCTCTGAGGCCGAGTCATCCCACTTAAAAACATGGAAAGGAAGGGAGTTAACGACATGTGGGTAGACGAAATTTCCAAATCACATGTCATTACTGCCTTCCTTTCCAGGAGCAAACTGTCCAAAGATAGGACTAGAAGGGTTGCTATCAGTCTGAGGAAAATATCAGAAATATAGCAAGAAAAGGGGAACACAATGGGTCTTATAGGTCGCAGGTGTATCTGTTACCCCTAACTTGCTCATACATATACCTTAACACAATTGTTAGAGGAGATGCAATAAACTACATTAAATAATTTCAATGTTGTGAGAGGAGTCTTGGTTTTGGTGTATAGTAAGTAAACAGTTTTTTGTAGCAACCCCAATTTGTTTAATATCTTTAAAGATGTTGAAGAAGAGTCGGGTCAGTTCAAAGATGAAGGAAAGTGATCCGTAAAAGTTTGAAATTAATGGTGACTGTCGAGTCGACGATGTCAGGTTTACCATAAGATGTGGTGTGCAAAGCTTCCTGTGTGTTGGGATGAAGCACGTGTGTTAGTAGTTTTTAAAGTTTCTTTAATCTGCTGATTAAATAATTAGGATATAACATATTTTGGGGGATGGTTAGTGTAGAAGCTAATAAAACGTTTGCTAGAGATTGGTTCCCCCTATCATTGACTCTTTAACATGTTTTTTGTGCAGTGAATGCATATATCCAGGTAAGGTAATTAATTATTATTTTCTTTCTCTGTTGTAAATTGGATATGTCAAAATTGTAGGTTAAAAATTTTAAGTGTGGGCGCCAATTTTGATGAACTATCTTCAACACTTTCCGAATACCGTGCAAGAGGTTGTGGGTTCAATCCCCAACAATCCCAATACGTACCAATGTGATTTTCGTACGTGCCGGGATTGTTGACACCTAGAGGCACAATACTACGCATGTATGGTTAGGAAAACCATCGTGATGAAACGTGGACTGAATTTTCTGGAATCACCAACCCCCAGTGAACAAGCGTGGTGATGAAATGCTCATTGCTTCTTCTTGTGGAAAGGGGCCTTTGCACATACAGTGGGACAGTATTGTAACGGGATAACCGTAAATAAAAGGACCTTAATTTGAAAGATTGTTATTCTAGAAACTTCTAAACGCACTAACTAGATTAAAGAACGCTTCGAGAAAATTCTAGAAAGTTTTAAACACACTGACTAGATTAAATAATGTTTCTAGAAGATTCTAGAAAGTTCTAAACACACTGACTAGATTAAATAATTTTGTATATAAGGGGATGTATGGGCAGTTAACGTTAGTCCAAGTTCAAATATTAACAAGAGTTCATTGTATTGTCAAGCAGTTTAGACGTTATCCAGCAGAGTTCTGTGTATCTTAACAATTTTGTAAATAAAATTGTGTTAAAGTCCCCATAAGTGTTTCAGTATCATGTTTTTATGTTATACATCATTATTAACATATTAACTGCAGGGGTTATTTGTTCGATTTTTAAAGTGTTCCACATTGATGACCAGACCTTAACCAAATTTCTATGGGACCGCATGGACACTGTAGGTACTCTTATAAATACCGGAGATATGCCGTAACATACATAAAAAATAAGGTCGGATAGAGAATCTCCTCCTTTTTTGAAGGTAAAAATATATAAATCAATGATTCATTTGCTAATGTTTTAACCGCATAAACTACCTACTCAATACGACAATGTATCATATGTTCAAGAATAGAAGCATTTAACTTTATATGCAAGTTACATAACCGAAATAGATGACTATGCTTATAAAAACTGTTAACGTTGTAACTTTATACAACATTATAAATTAATGTAATTGTAATAAAAATTCAGATCTTTTTATTTCATTGTAGAATAAAGTTCTCAAAATTTAAGTTTGATTTTGTTTTTAAAAAGTGCTTTTCTAGTTAGCAGAACGTAAATGGCGCAGTCAGTAGGATACTTCAGAATTTGATCGTATCGAACGGCGAATTTTTCGTATTAACGAATTAACTGAGTTCCGAACTTTGACGTGAATTTACCGTGAAAATTCGAGTGAATATCGAATTTTGTGTTATTTTCACCGAACGTTTAGTGCTAAGAAGAGAAGTAAACAAAATCAACCTATTTGGGAGAAGAACAACATCGTCCAATCCCAAAAATTCAGGAACGAACAAAAATCGTCTAGTACTGAATCAATCCACTGGGAACAGAACAAAAATCGTCTGGTCCTAAGGAACCATCCTGGATAAGAACAAGAATCGTCTAATCCTGGAAATTAGTGTAAGAAGAATGAAAATCGTAATTCTACTAGAGTAAGCTCATTTTATTTTTCATTTCCTATTATTATTTTATTTTTTCCTAAAAGCGAAAGTAATTATAAGTTTATTATAAATCAAAAATTTAATGACTGATAATTTCGATATTGAAAATTTAAATAATTTAATTGAAAATAACCTTAGTTTTAGAGAAAATTTAGAATATAACACTGATAATAGTAGTGATAGTAGTAGTAATAATTCAGATAGCGAAAATTTAGACATGGCTACCCCAACAGTAAATTACCAATTATTAAAATTATATCTAGACTCTATCCCCCCATTTGACGGAAACCCACATACACTGACGATATTTATAAGTAATTGTGAAAGTTTAATATCAGTATTTGCGAGTAATACAGACGCTGCATTAAATACCTTTTTATTAAAAGCAATTATCGGTAAATTAACAGGACGAGCTCAAATTCTAATTGGTTCGAGAACTGAACTTAAAACTTGGACTGAAGTAAAAAACGTTCTAAATTTAAGCTTTGGTGATCAACGTAGTATTGATTGTCTAGTTCAAGACCTTATTAATTTGAGACCGCACAAAAATGAAACACCGTATAATTTTGGCATGAGGTGTCAAGATTCCCGCAGTTTAATAATTTCGAAACTAAATTCTTTGGTAATACCCGATAACGAACGTACCCTTCAAGTACGTAATTACGATAATTTGGCATTAAAAACTTTCATTAGAGGATTACCTTTACCTATCCAAACAAATGTTCGTCTTAGATCTCCCGATAGTTTAGAGAAAGCTATGAGTCTCGTTATCGAAGAAGAAAATTTTCTGTATTCAACCCAACGTGCTAACAATATAAATTCAAATACATCATATAAGCCCAATGTTCGTATCACTCCCGCACGAAATCCAATCAATAATCATCCACCAAGTTTCAGTCCCAATTTCAATAATTTTAATTCCCATTACAATATTCCAAGACCTCTGACATTACAACAGTTTCCCCCACGCCCTTTTGGTTCATATCAACATAATTTTGGAAATCCTAATAATTCGTTTAATTGGCGACCAAACAATAATTTTCCCACTCAAAAACACCCTTATTTCCAAAACCAGAATTTTGCACAGAGACAGCAAAATTTTAACCAAACTCCAGTTAATAACCCTAGTAATTTTGGAAATCATTTTAATAGTCCACAAAATTACAAACCAGAACCAATGGATACCTCTTCAGGTAATTCAAGGCTTCAACCTAAATCTAAAATTACTTCGACTGAATTATTTAATCAAATGATCGATAACTCCAATCAATCTGAAGAACAATTTCAATTTGATAATCCATTCGAACTTGAAAATTCTCACGATTATCAAGAAACATATGAGATTCAACCTGATTATTATTCTAATTATGAAACTCAATATTACGCAGATAACAACGGTTATCCTCCAACACATGTTAATAGAAATCAAGACATTTATGACGATCCCACACACCTTGCAGAAAATAAAACTCAGACTCAGGATTTTTCTCAAGTTCAAGATCCTGCAAACCCGACGTAATTTTTATAAATGCAATGAAAGCTATTCTACCGTATATAGAAATTCCAGAGATTAACGCGAAATTTCTAATTGACACCGGCTCATCAAAATCCCTAATAAATCCTGATTTGGCATACAAATTTTATCGTAAATACATTTTCAAGGAAAACTTTAATATTCAAACGGCCCATAACATTTCATACCATGACGAAGTCGCGCACATTCCACTATTTCCTATTTTTAATTCAAATGAATTTCATAAATTTTATCTATTTCAATTCAGTAATCGTTTTGATGGTATCATAGGCGTAGATCTTCTAAAACAACTAAATGCTTCTGTTGACATGCAACAAAATAAAATCATAACACCAAATGCAAGAATTCCCATAATTTCCGAAAAAGACATTCAACAAATGAATTCAAAATTTTATTCAATAGTTATATCTCCACGCTGCACACAAATTGTTAAATTACCAGTAAAAGCCTCCAATGGAACAGGTATACTAAACTAACAACTATTTTCGAAAGGTTTAGAAATGCCAAAATCCCTAGTAAATATTTTCAACAATTTTGCTATTACAACCATTACCAACAGTAATGAAAATCCAGTGAAATTAGATATTCATGAACCTCTTGAAATTGAAATACTAAATCCACTAGAAGTAAATTTTGTTGATAAATGTGAAATAGATAATACTGAATTTTCTAAACCATATGATAACAAATTGAAAGAGAATTTGAAAAACATACGTCTCGAACATTGCAACCGTGAAGAGAAACAACTACTTAAAAATTTATGCTTTCAATACAGAGACATTTTTTATTGCGAAGGCATACCCCTTAGTTTTACGAACCAGATTAAACATAAACTTACATTGACTGACGATACCCCTATATTTACAAAATCATACCGGTACCCCGAAATACACAGACAAGAAGTAAAACGACAGATTAATAAAATGCTGAATGATGGCATAATTGAAAATTCACACTCTCCTTTTTCGTCCCCTCTTTGGATTGTCCCAAAACGTCCTAATCCTGTAACCGGTGAAAAATCTTGGCGTTGTGTCATTGACTATAGAAAACTAAACGAACGAACGATAGATGACAAATATCCTTTGCCAAATATTACTGAAATCCTAGATCGACTTGGACGTGCAACTTATTTTTCAACTTTAGATTTAGCCAGTGGTTTCCACCAAATCGAAGTTGACCCACAAGACGTTCATAAAACGGCTTTTAGTACTCCCCAGGGACACTTTCAATTCAAGCGAATGCCATTCGGACTTAAAAATGCCACTTCGACATTTCAACGTGTAATGGACAATGTCTTACGTGGACTTACTGATGAAACCTGTATAGTTTATTTAGATGACATCTTAATTTACAGTTCTTCCCTTCAGGAACACCTAGAAAGACTTAAGACAGTGTTCGAAAGACTTAGACAACATAATCTTAAAGTACAACTAGATAAATCTGAATTTTTGCATAAATCCGTAATGTAC
This sequence comes from Altica lythri, assembly GCA_964028335.1. Lineage (NCBI taxonomy): Eukaryota > Metazoa > Arthropoda > Insecta > Coleoptera > Chrysomelidae > Altica > Altica lythri. Next base: position 31,151,269 of record OZ034804.1, on the reverse strand, counting down.
TTAGGACACGTTATCACTCCCGACGGCGTAAAACCGAACCCAGAAAAAATTACTGCTATAAAAAATTTTCCCATACCAAAGACAAGAACCGAAATAAAAAGCTTTTTAGGACTGTTAGGATATTACAGACGGTTTATTAAAGACTTTGCGAAGATAACAAAACCAATGACCAAATGTTTGAAAAAGGACTCTAAAATAATACATGACAGGGAATTCATAGACTGTTTTAATACGTGTAAACATATTTTAACTAACGACCCCATATTACAGTATCCCGATTTTAGTCAACCCTTTATATTAACCACCGATGCAAGCAATTATGCAATAGGTGCAGTTTTATCGCAAGGAACGGTACCAAATGACAGACCCATAGCATACGCATCAAGGACATTAAATGACTCTGAGACAAAATACTCGACCATTGAAAAAGAATTACTTGCCATAGTCTGGGCTTGTAAACATTTTAGAGCATACTTATTCGGTAGAAAATTTGTCATTTACACAGACCAAAAACCTTTGACTTGGCTCTTTAGCTTAAAAGAACCAAATTCTAAATTAGTACGGTGGCGGTTAAAATTGGAAGAATTCAATTACCAAATAATGTACAAAAAGGGAAAACTAAATACTAACGCAGACTGTCTCTCACGTATTTTAGTTAACGCCTTAGAAAATGAATCTGTCGTAAATAACCCTGGCGAAGTTAACCAAGACATTTTAGAATATTTAAAAGACCTAGCTGAAAATATGCAACTTGATCCACAACCTACCACTAGCATAGACGAACTACCCCGACAAAAAATAAACATTATATCGGACATCAAAATTCCCCAAGATAATCGAAGTGAAACAGATTCGACAATACATTCGACAGCTAACGAAACTACAAACTGTGGCATACCTATATTAGACGAAATAATTAATAACAAAATTAATCAAATTCTCATTTATCCAAACATTTATCAGAAGACCGACATCACTCACGAATTGTACGAAAATCATAAAATCATAAAAGTAAAAATCCCAAATATTGAAAGGAACGAAAAATTTATATTAGATTTTTTAAAGGAATTCACAAACCCAGGTTTAACTTTCTATTTATATTTCCATAACGATAAATTATTTAACGATTTCACAAAAGTGTATTTAAAACATTTTTCTGAACGTGGCCCCAAATTAATTAAATGTACGAAATTTGTAAACACCATTAAAGATAAAGAAGAACAGATACTTTTAATACGAAACTACCATGAGGGAAAAACAAATCATCGAGGTATCAACGAAACATTAGAAAAATTACGTACAAATTATTATTGGAAAAAAATGAAAGCTTCGGTTTCAGATTTTATAAATGAATGCTCCATTTGCCAGAAAAACAAATATTCAAGACAAAATCCTCATACTCCTTTAATGTTAACCGAAACAGCTAGTAAACCTTTTCAGATTGTACACGTCGATCTATTTTTCTATGACGGACAAAACTACCTTACAATTACAGACGCTTTCTTTCACTAAATTTACCCAGGTTCATCTAATTTCGGGTAAAAACGCAATTCATGTAGCAAAAGCCTTTATTAAGTATTTCACCTCTTTTGGAGTTCCTCAATTAATTGTTGTTGATAAAGGTAGAGAATTTAATAACGAATCTGTTAAGGACCTGTTAAACTTACACAAAATTAAAATCCATTTTACCACCTCTGGCCATCACGAATCAAATTCAATTGCAGAGAGGTTACACTCTACTCTCATAGAACATTTAAGAATCCTAAAAGATATTTATCCAGACGAGAACGACTTTATGGACTATGCTGTTATCGCTTATAATAATTCAATTCATAGTTCCACTAACTTCACCCCCTTTGAACTGACCTTCGGTCACACGGATACCCGAAATCCTAATGAAATTTTCCTATCAAAATCTTTTTATTCTGAGTACGTTGACAATCATAAAGAAAAGTTAAAACATTTGTATGACGAAATAAAAGAAAAGCTAACAGACAAAAAGACCAAGACAGTAGACAAACTTAATACTAAAGCAAATACAAACCTAGAATTTAAATTAGGCCAAATTGTTTTTAAGAAAAATACTCAAAAACGTAATAAAAAGGATAAACCGTTTTTAGGCCCATTCTCCATAACCAAAATTCTTGGCAGAAACCGTGTTGAAATAACTTCTACTAAAGTAAAACATAAGAAAATGACTGAACATACTGAAACTATTCATATTAAAGAATTAAAGAAACCACCCGTTTCAGATTCTTGCTCTGGACAGCCAACGCCCGAAAAGACTCAATCAAATTCCATAACCTAAACAAAAATCCTGGACTCCTTCCTCTTAAATTAGGCACGGCACAAATCAAGACTGATTTTTGGACCTTTGTTCACATTTATGACATAACAAACATTACTAAAGATTTTTTGACACTACAAAGAAACTACAGACAAATTAAACTTTCAATTAGTAACTCTCCTGAAATAACCAATTTTACTAACGAATTTCAAAATTCATATCATTTAATTCAAATCATTGAAAACAAGATAATTTTACAATTAAATCAATTAAATCCTGTTTGGAAAACTAAATCAAAAAGATCACTGTTTGATGGTATTGGTTCTGCAATTAAATTTTTCACTGGTAATCTTGATAATGACGATGCAATCCGTTATGATAAAGCAATAACAACTTTAACTGAAAATCAAAATAAAATGAAAACAGTAGTCAACGATCAAATAACATTACTACAGTCATCCATAAAAAACTTTGTAAATAATTCTAATATATTAGCACATAACCAAGAAATTTTAAGTTCTCGAATCAAGGAAATTGAAGAAATGATAAACAAATTAAACTTAGCTGAGGTATCGACGCTTCATTACTTTATACTAGAAAGATTGGTCACACAGTTTTCAATAAGTTATCAAATAATTTATGACATATTAGAGAAAATTGAGGTGGCAATCAGCTTTTCTAAACTCAATGCCCTTCATAATGCTATTGCAGACCCAAACGAGTTATCTTCCGAAATCTTAGAAGCTAATAATAAACTAGAAAATAAAAAATTTCCTTTTGATTTATCAGTAAATAATATTTTATTATTTGAAAAAATTATCGAAATTAAAAGCTATGGTAAGCAAAATAAAATTATCTTTATATTAGAGGTCCCAATTGTTGAGGAAAATGATTATAATTACTATCACTTATATTCCTTACCAACCCCAAATGAGACCCACTTTAAAGCCATAATTCCTTATTCCAAATACCTCCTCCTTAGTGAGCAAAATTACGGACAGACAGACACCAGTTGCAAAGAAGTCTCACCAGAACAATTCTTATGCCAGGATGTTCAGCCAACAACCATTACACCATATTCACCGTGTGAAATACATCTATTAAAGTATTCAAAATTTGTAACCCAGTGTCAACAGATTCCAGTCAAAATAAAGGACCTTAAAATTCAAAAATTAGAAGGCAACAAGTGGATTGTGATATCACCATCTAGTTTAGTGGCGGTTCAAAAATGTGGTAAAGATTTTGACAATATTCCGATCAGTGGTACCTATTTAATAGAACTAAGTGATTGTGAGATTTTAATAGACAAAATTAATTTAAAGACTTACAAATTTAAAACTCCAAATTTTGAAAATATCGAACTACCAAATTTAAAAACAAAAGCGAGTTATAATTCAACAAGTAATATTAGTTTCAAGCCATTGGAAATAGACTCTTTGAACCTTGACGAACTAAAAAATATTCACAAAAGTTTACAGGAAGAAAAATCAGCCTTGGAGAAAATGGAACCTTCTCCAATTCATTTCAACAAAATTAGTTTTTACACTATTCTACTGTATTTGATTTTCGTTTTTATTTTAATAACTATAATATACAAGATTTGCAGACATAAATCGAAAAGACATCGTAACGAAGCAAAGGCCAACCCGGAACCAAATTTAGAAGATTTTCCATACATATCGAACTCTGGACTTCAATCAACCCCATAGTTCTCATCCAGCCCCGGAAGAGTTACATAACCGAAATAGATGACTATGCTTATAAAAACTGTTAACGTTGTAACTTTATACAACATTATAAATTAATGTAATTGTAATAAAAATTCAGATCTTTTTATTTCATTGTAGAATAAAGTTCTCAAAATTTAAGTTTGATTTTGTTTTTAAAAAGTGCTTTTCTAGTTAGCAGAACGTAAATTGCAACTCGGATGAAAATTTGGCAAACAAAACCGTATTGGATCTCTACATATTTTGTGATTTGTTATTGTAGGAATGGGGTTTATCGGCAGTAAAACCAGACAAATGCATCAATATTTTAGAATAATATTTTGCTTTAAAGTAGGTTTCTTAAAAAACTAATACATATTTCTGATTCTTTAGTTATGAGAAACTGATCTTTAACATAAATTACTAAATTATCTGTTCTCTGTCATATTTTTAAGTAGATAGGTACTTAATATGTGATATTAGATATCAATAGCATTGTAAGTATGAAATATTTCACGTGAGAGAAAATGTTTGTCATACGAATCAAAACCGAGTATGATATTTACACAAGCATTAAAAAGCTATTCCAGTTATAAACTATATTTTTACTAATACTACAAGTATACTACTACTTTTACTATTGCTATGTTATACATATTAGAGTTTCTGTCTTAGTGGGTTGGTTTATATTAATTTGTTTAATTATTAATTAAATGACATCGACTACGAAGACATTAGCTATACCTATTGATGAAGTTACGTAAGTATCGTTTGTTTATATTTTACTATATAGTTTTGTTGCATGTAGAAATTTTATTGAAATTATTATTCCAGTTTTCGTGTTTAGACAATTTGATAAATTTTTATCACCTATTTATTCTACGCTGTGTAAAATATAATAGGGATGTGGACTATTTTTGGGAAAGTGTTTAAAACCATGCATAAGTACCAAATATAGCCTAAACTACTTGTTATTATTTTTTTACTACAACTAATAGCTTTAAAATAAGTTATTTAAAATTCCATTTCAAATTTCGTGCCAAAACGAGGATATCTGTGAAACGCCCGCTGTGACGTCACTTGCTCCTAAACATTGTCGAAGTTGTATGTAATAGAAAGTTATTTCGTAGTTTTATGTTAATAAGATGGATTCTACATTTTATAAACATAAAGTTTAAAGTAAAAACAGTAATAATATTATCCAAATATCAACAAACACCATATTACTTGACAGCGAAAATTCTTGTTTGGAAACAAGTGACGTCACACATTTTGTTTGGTGTTCATTGTCACGTGACTTGAGAGTGAAATATTTATTTACATTTTATTAAATAAAAAATTAATCCCCTGTTTATTGAAGAAAATATTGTGTTTTTTATTATTTTTTTTATAGAAACTAACTTTTCGTGGTAAAATTTTATACTTATTTGAGTACAGTCCACATCCCTATTTAGTAGCAAGTGTTCAACTGTCAACAGTACCTGGTTACATTGGCATCGCGGTCGCTGTCTTCCGAGAAGGAGGAAGGAGTTTGTGAGTTGAATGTGGCCTATACGGAGTCTGGTAATTTTAATTGCTTCGTTTCTTTTAAGGTCATTTGGTAACTTCCAGGGTTTAATGAATGGTAGAAGATGATGGACCATGTAGCCATTATGCTTGCCAGAAAGCAAGTATTTTTGGTTTTAATTGTATTTTATTATCGCTATTTTTAATAGTCATGTCTTAAAGATTTTAATTTATTGCATTTTTCACTGTTATATCTGCAATTGCATTCCCAATGTGGCTTCGTCTTCATACAAATACCACACTTTTGGCCAATGTATTAAAATGTACTATGGCGGCAAAAATTCGATATACAAGAAGTTCGTAGTTGAATATATTGGATCTTCCTTGCAAAGCACTGAGAGAGTCTGCACATTTAATAGTTATTGTCGTTCCTTCAAATTTAATATATGCCACATGGCATAGAGTTCAGACGTATAAACGGGCGCCTAAGATGTCCAAGAGGATTCTCTTGCATATTTTACATAAATGGCAGTAGCAGCAATATTTTCTTCTTTTAAGCTATCTGTGTATACCACTAGCCAATTTGGATATTTATCCAATATCAACAAAAAATACTATTTGATTATTGTACTAGAGGTATAATCTTTTTGTTATTGATGCAGGTTCAAATTGATATTTGGTCTTTTACCTAAATATACAGGGATCTATTGTCACACGCTTGGGGGGATAGAGAATATGCCTTAGTGTTTTGGGATGAGGAATATGTTTACTAGAGGCACTTTCCATCCAGGACGTGGTTATCAACCCACCTGGTAGGTACCCTGCTAAGGACAAAAAACTAACCAAGGGAAAGATGAGATAAACAACAGGAAACAAAACAGGAAACAAACAACAAATATATTTACAACGAAACAATCAATAACAATAAATAATTAAAATATGAATAAGGAATAACTAAATAAAATAATCTTAAATAATCTTACCATCAAATATATCAAAAGTCACAACGGCCAGACCCAAGGGTCTATTTAGAGACACCCCAAAGCGTGACTCTTACAGACAGCCTCAGATTCCGAACTTCCCGTGCCCTACTAGCCAATTTATATTCTACGTGAGAATAAAAATTAAATTTTTTATTTTTTAAACACGTGTCGAGAACTAACGTAATGACTTTGAGTACTGTAATAACACCTAAAGACCATGTATCGTATTATATTTTATTTCATCAGGTTTTTATAAATTAATAAATTCATAAAAATTTTAAAAATAGTTCGTAACTTGACTAGTTACGTCAAATTACCTTAACTGTCAGTTACTGTCAAATATTTTAAAAATTTTGTATTAATTGTTAATTTGTGTTTTAAATTAAAATAAAATAAAAAGTAAGTAATTAATTTATTTTAGTGTTTTTAAATGTCAAAAATTAAAAGTAATTGTCTTTCCTTAAGCAATCAGAGCAGAGTTGCTAGGCAACACATTACAGTACATGATACCGTAATGTTTTACTTACCGGCGCCGAATTGATAATAGGGAAGTTTATTTACTGGACAGGATGAAATAAAATGTAATACAAAACAATACAGTAAAATATAAACTAGTAAATTAATATGTAGGGCAAAACTGCCCTATCATCGTATGTGACACTATTTCATACAATAATTTAATTATTAATTTACGAATTTCCATCATTTCTCTATATCGAAGGCTTAATGGTTTAGAGTTAGACATTGTAGGTCTATTTGAGTATATTGTGTTGGTGTCACATATATGTTCCAATATCAGATCATGACTGACAAATTTTATTCAAACAGTATGCTCTAACATTTGTTGTCTTTGAGGAGAACAGTGGATGGTTCATAACAGAGATAGATAGCGCTAGTTCTGAAACAGCCAGGTGCTGTTTAAAAAGCAGTCCGCTGGATAGATTTAAGTTTTTACAATGTTGTTTTACAGGCAGTAGGATACATGAAACTAGCATGATCAATTTAGGATAGAATTTAGGTTTTATAAAATTGAATTAAACATTGGCTATTACTACTCCATTTTAGGCTTGCCATAGATTTGAGGATATTCATGCTCTTTTAAGATTTGATTATTAGGTGACTGATGTACTTTCTTTCAAGCAGAGATTGCTGTCCATAATAAGTCTAGGTTCGTTATGGGTCTACATAACTGCAAACAATATTACCAATTGTCACTGAGCTGTAAAAAAATGACAAGGTCATTAACATAAATATTCTTACCAGTTGAATAATCCATTGAGGAAACAAGACAGTTAACAGCAATTGCAAATAGCGTGTCACACTAAGTGTGGATCTTTAGGTAGGTATAACGTTTACAAAATTGTGTTTTTGTAACAAGATTTGTTGGAATTTTACTCAGAATGTTCGCTGCTTTAAAAAATTGTTGATAAATTACCGGAGATGTTCAACAAATCCACATTTCTTCAGTATTTTTAGTATAGCTAAGCGCTAAGTTTGGTCTAATGCTTTCTGAAGGTCAAAAAGGCTGCAACTAAATGGTTTTTCCTAGCAAAAGCATCCTGTATGCCGTTTTCTAATTACACAACCTAATCAAGTGCTGATCTATTTTTCCTAAAGCCTTTTTGAAATAGACTCAGAAGTTATTGTGTTTGTGGTTACCACATAAACCTTAATATAATCATTTTTTTCTAAAAGTTTACTCAAGCAGCAATTAAGGGAAATTGAACGGTAGCTTGTAGGGTTTTTTGGATTTTTACCAGGATTTTTAATCGGGACAATAATTGCTTTTCTCCAAGTGACATGGAAAGAATGATCTTGACATAATTCATTGTCTATTTATAGTAGATAACATTTGATTTAAAAGAAAAGCAAATTTTCTGTTTATTTCTATGAGAAGTTTACTTTTATTTTAAGTTTTAATTCCATTGTAAATAGTCAATGATCGCTAAATTAAATAGCTAGACGTTTAGAACATATCAAAGAATGTTAATCAAACAGCACGGCGTCAATAACAAAATGTAAAAAAATAAATGCTTTGTACGTGTCTCTGATTTAGAAGTATTGAAAGAAAATCCCGAAGTTATTTATGCAATTAAAAAGTTAATGAGGCTGGAATTAATCGATTACATGGAGTAGGTATTGCTGTTAGCTGCGGCGATTGTAAATTCCACGCACGTCTCGAATATTAATCCGACACCCTTGTTAATGGCATTTTAAAATGAAAAAACCGCACACACCACTCTTTAAATTAGGTACCTGAACACTTATAACTATATATAACCATTATAAGTAAATTTCGTATTTAATTTAAAACCAAAGCTACTTAGGGCTTGTAGAATTATGACATGTTCTACATCAGATCTGATAACTTATTGAGAGTGTGAGCTATACGGTCTCGAAGCTAGTCTTGGAAACATTTTACATAAAAATATTTTTGATGGGATTCCATTTTTTTAAATGTTGATTATGGCAATATTTTTTATTCTGTATATTGTATCGTTCTTTTGAAGTAAAACTTTTATTGGTAGGTTTGGGACTAAAAAAAGATGACTCATAGTTCACTCGAAGCGTTACCTGCTATATATATATTATATATATTATACTCGTTGTACTTACGCAGCACATGGTTTCTAAAAGATTGTTATTTTTTATAAAAAGTAAAAATGATGAATTTGAAATAACAAGGTAAATAATATTTGATATAATATACATATATGTAGGTACATATTTATGCATATTTATACATGTTTTAAAAAATAAGGTTTGCTTTCAAACATAGATTGTTTTTGTACACTTTTAGGATGCTATTAGCTTTTACAATGATCTTTACTTTATTTACAACTAGCGGACCCGGCGAACTTCGCATCGCCTAACACTAATGTTTTTTCCATTTTATTTTTTATTTTTACGATTAATTTTTTGTATTTTTTATCATATTTTCTCGTTAGTTACCAGTTTTTAATGTTATTTAAAGTACTTTGTAATTTCTCGGTTAGGTATATTATATATTAACTGCGCCACCTTAGGGTAGCGTCATAATGATTAATTTCGTAATAAACGCGTCCGATGGCTCCAAATTCAAAGTGCTATAGGGAAAATCGCGGCCTCCGATGCGCTATTTATACTATTTATAAGCACGCTTCTGCCGCCCCGGCCGGCCAGTACCACCGCAAGCGCTACCTACGTCCCGCAATATTTATTTAAATCTTATGCTGTAAAGGACCATATAAATCTATGTTAAATTAACAATGTATTTAAGCTATTTAGTTGGATAAGGATTAATGATGTATTGGTTAAAATCGCTTCGAAAATTAGCCAATATTTGTCGTAAAAAGTAAATGACAAAAAACTGTTATTGTGGGATATCCATAAGAGATAGACATATACCATCCCGGAGTTTTCTGTAGACCTTTTCCATGTGTACAAATAATTAGTACCTTATTTTAATAAATCTCGCAGGGTTTAGCCTGCGTTTGCAATGTAAGCGGAAAAAAATTAATAATTAACGACATCACATAAGAAACCTCAAAAATACCAGTATTTCTCCACCATTTAATGGATGTTATTATACATATAAACCTCCCTCTTGAATCACTCTATCTATTAAAAAAACCGCATAAAATCCGTTACGTAGTTTTAAAGATTTAAGCCTACAAAGGGACATAGGGACAGAGAAAGCGACTTTGTTTTATACTATGTAGTGATTTTTAGGGTTTAACGATCATTTTGCACTGTTTTACACTTTTTACGCATTTTTTCGTCGATTTTAAGCGAAATTCGATCACATTTTGTGTTTACTAAACGTAAATATCAACTTCTGTTAACTGACTGGTTTTAGATGGCGTTTTACTTGTCAGCCGAATTGACAGATAATCGATTTTTTTAATATAATTCGTAAAATTAACGACATCACATTAGAAACCTCAAAAATCACAGTATTTCTCCACTATTTAATGGATGTTAATATACATATAAACCTTCCTCTTGAATCACTCTATCTATTAAAAATAAACGCATCAAAATCCGTTGCGTAGTTTTAAAGATTTAATCATACAAAGGGAAATAGGGACAGAAAAAGCGACTTTGTTTTATACTATGTATTGATAATTTAAAGATTAGTCTAACTAAAGGGAAAATATATTTAGATAAATATTCTAAATTATATATTTATTTTAATTCTTTTAAAATTTTAATTACATACTAATTATTCAATTATATTTTCTACATTTAATTATGTAATTTTATTAATCTAATTTTTAAATACGACGTATTTTATAAATAAATAAATATGCCATTTTAGGTAAATTTGTCTACTAGAAAAAAGGCGCAAGTATTTTTCGAAAAAAAAACATTTTATTTTTTACCATGGTATCCTGCACGCCCAACACACTTAGGCAATTTCCAATTAGCAGTGTTTTCCTTGTAGGATTTACTGAGGTTCTTAACTCACATTGGCTCATAGTCCAAGAGCTGGTAGATATTTTTAGATAGATACTTAAGGCAAGCTGAAAGTTTGTGCTATAGGTGCTCTTCTAGACTACGCTAACATGGAACTGCACATACTGGTGGAGTAGTGAGTCTTAACAAACGATGCAGTTTTTTTCATAAAAAAAATCCTTGAAGCAATGTGGTATTTTTATACCTTCCAAAAAATTAATGAAAAAGTAAAAAAAAATAATTACCTCAGTCGTTTCTTTAACTTGCCAGGTGCTGGAAAAAGTACTATATTACTATATTATTAAAAAAAGATAGATTACTTTGGAGGAATATTCTACATGCCAAGCGATCAAGAAAATTACATATGCGTGCGAGTGAGTAGTTTGTCCATAATTGTCTATGTTCTCGATCGCTGTGTTACCATTGGCTCGAGCAAGATCACGTGGCTTACTAAGTAGCTGTTAGCCACCCATGCGGCGTGACTCAGAAGCAAAAGAATAATTTTTTATTTATAATCACACTTTAATTAATGAAACAAATTACATAAAAAGCTTCTTTGTGAAATTGTAAATTATTTAAATAAGTCTTCGGGCAAATGCGATGATTATATAAGACCTTCGTGTTTTTTTTCTTGAATAAATCATCCGTATGTTTCTAAAGAATTTTTTAAACTATAATAGTTTTTATCAGAAGTTATAAAAAAATTTTAAGTTGTCAAACAATTTCCACAACAATATATAGTATTGCCAGTATTGGTATTGTACAACTGAGAGTAACTACTCCAAACTTCCGACACACAACCGCATGGAAATTGTAAATTACGTGTTCCTGTCCGAGCCAACGGTAACGCGGCAATCGAGGAGTGTCAATAAACGCTTTTTCCCACCGCAGCTCATCTGTAGCGTTACTTACTCATACGCATACTAGTGGAGTGCCTGGAGGTTTTTACCTCGGATTAGAGTTATAGTGAATTAATTTATATAATCGACGTGGCGTTTTGTTTTTTATACTATAAATTACAATGTTTACCCAAAATTTTTTTGTGCTTTCAATTTTTTCATTGTTTAAACAAATTATTATTATTATTAATTTTTGAGCATATAATTTTACTTTAAATAGTATTTTTTTTTCATTTATACGTTATAATTCACCTGAATAGACATAGAGGAACATCTTTCGAGAATACCTGTGTATAAAAATAGCAGTAGCGATTTCGAACAGGTAATAAAACTTGGAGGGGAGAGCAAAGCGGCAGCTGCTATGTAGCGCCTATCCGCGCGCCTAGATGTGAAATATCCTTCCGAAAGTTTTTTAAACTCTGTCGGGTCCATATCTTGTAGATAAATTTGTGAAGCCTTCGCATAGGGAAAATGCCCTGATGCATGAAATAATGGAATCATTAGCTCAATACTATATAAATGTAAATTCCAATCTCCCAATCTCACCAATGAAGTCCTACAATAAAGTAACCATTCGAAAATAAGTAATCCATAGTTTTGACGTTTTATTTTTATTTACAAGCTCCAGTAACTTATTTTCAAAAATTTTAGTAAGCGTTTGAAATCCATGATTTCCTAGTTATTTCTGTATAGTTTAACATTTCAAAAATCATAGAGTTATCATCATCATTTATTACATTCAGCAACTTTTACAGCTCCACCGGTTCAATTTGTGCATAATAATGCTGATTTCAATATGAACACTATTGATTGTAAAGGAACGTTCCATTATATGGGAGCATTGGTATAGTTACTCCAAGTGACAGTATACAACATACAACCTCGACGACCTATCAAGCGCTTGAAGACACTTCCACCTGAATCTGAATTTTTTAAACAAGGAAATATCCCTCTGCAAATATATCCAGCTTCTACAGGTATAGGATTTTCAAAGATAACATTCAAGTTACCAGAAGTTAAACCGGATATCAAGAAATTTACTACAAATGGACAATTAAATATTTTGTGGACGTATTTAAAGTTCAAAAATAATAACAAATTTTCCGGATGAATTTATGAATTTATTAACTAATGCCCATGATTTTGATGTGTCATCGATAATTTTTTTGCCTTTCATTAACGCAGCTCCAAGTGATTATCACACAATTTACACAACAATAAAAAATTCAGTAGATAATGCTAAAGAATTGGACATGAGAACATGTATTTTAACGTTCGATCAACCTCTATACATGAAAGCACGGGATATTGCTTCTGCTGTGTATTTTTTTATTTTTTTTATTAAGGATATCCTCGTAGGTATAGACCTAAATACAAATGTACCGAGAACATCTATTACGGCAGAAGAGACAATTTATTAATTTGGCATTTAAAGGCCAACAAGTTGGGACGAGTGGGGAAGACGTGGGAAGGTAAGGAGTTCCACAATCTGAAGACCCTGGGGATGAAGGAACGATCGAATCGATCCATTTTTGATGTCGGGCATTAAACAGTATAAGGGTGGATTGAGTTGGCACGTCGCGTTGCTCTGGCTGCTGTGACAAGTGGAGGCTAGGCTCATTTCATACTCTAATATCTTACATGGGATCCATTGGTTATATTATGGCTGGAAGTGGGATAAAAGATGCTCTTTCTACCATATATGCTGAAAATACAATTGATCGCATAACTTCTGGACATGCATATGCTAGAGCAGTAGGTACGTGCTCATACTTTATTACAGCAAGCTTTATCACAATTGGTTTTTGAAAATCTTATGAAACACAATACAGATTTTGCAAATGTAATAAGTGATGATGATAACTCTATGATTTTTGAAATGTTCAACTATACAGAAATAACTGGAAACCATGGATTTTAAACGCTTACTAAATTTTTTAAAAATAAGTTACTGAAGCTTTAAAATAAAAATAAAGCGTCAAAACAATGGATTACTTATTTTCGAATGGTTACTATATTAAAGGACTTCATTGCTGCGGATCGTATGGGAGATAGGAATTTACATTTATATAGTATTGAGCTAATGATTCCATTATTTCATGCATCAGGGCATTTTTCCTATGTGAAGGCTTCACAAATTTATTTACAAAATATGAAAGAATTACAGTATAAAATGGACCCGACAGAGTTAAAAAAAAATTCGGAAGGATTTCACATCTAGGCGCTCGCGCTCGGATAGGCGCTACATAGCAGCTGCCGCTTTGCTCTCCCCTCCAAGTTTTATTACCTGTTCGAAATCTCTACTGCTATTTTTATACACAGGTATTCTCGAAAGATGTTCCTCTATGCATATTCAGGTGAAATTTAACGTATAAATGAAAAAACAATACTATTTTAAGTAAAATTATTTGCTCAAAAATTAATTTTTCATAATAATTTGTTTAAACAATAAAAAAATTGAAAGCACAAAAAATTTTGGGTAAACATTGTAATTTATAGTATAAAAAACAAAACACCACGTCGATTATATAAATTCATTCACTATAACTCTAATCCGAGGTTTTAACGTTTTGAATGCTCCAGGCACTCCACTATACGTTATTTTCTCCATCACCTGGCAAATAGAAACCCCACACAATTTTCTGTTTTTTTTTATAATAAATCTATTAGAGTGGCACAAAAAATTAGTTTAAAGATGGTATGGGAATGCCTAGGCAAATTAAATGAACTAGGACAGAGTAACGCTGTTACCCTTCTGTGGGTTCCGGGATAGGAATAGAAGGAAATGAAACAGCAGACAAGCAATTTACTATTATTATTATTTTAAAATTAAATGAAAACTTTTTGTATCGTTTATAAATTAATCAACTTAAAAACAGTTTGCAAATTTTCATAATAATTTTAGTTATGAATAGGTAAGTAAATTTAGTTGTGAATATGGAAAAGTTTTATTTATCCAGATATTAAATTAAGTGTGGACTTTACTTCTCTTAGACTTTTATACTTCATATCATAACATTGCGAAAATTTGGGAGTTTTTCAATACAGAATTCAGAAATATATTTAAAAAACTAAAACAGTTTCAGTCCCTGTAAACGACCGTATCAAATCGGTTAATACGAGTTTGACATGTATAGGTATATCATACAAACCTTCTCCGTGGAAAAATACATATAAATACCAATTTTCATAATAATCGGTCCAGTAGTTTTTGAGTTCATTGAGTACATACAGAAATACAGACAAACATTCTTTTTTATATATAAAGATAACATCACAATATTGCGAAAATGTAGGAGTTTTTCAATGCAGAACCACAAATAAAATAAAAAAATGTGTCTGTAAACGTATGTAAGAATTCAATTAATGAGGTTTTGAAATGTAAATACCAATGAACACGTTGCTTTTAATTGAATGAATAAGTTTTTGCGTGGGTATACTCTTTCCAATCCTAATGTAAAATTTTGTGCTCTTTGGCGGTTTTTAAGTGCCTTTGACGACATTTCCGACCATTGGCGTGGAATTAAATAAAAAGAGTTCATAAATTTTTATTAATTTTTGTTTTAAATTTCAAAAGAAAAACGGTTTTTGTATATTTGTAAATTTTATATCAATTTGAAAATTGTCAAATAACAAATTAATTCTTTCAAATTGAAACTTGTTAATTTTAGTTATTAATAAGAACATTTGGCTCATTAGTCAAATAGTACATAACTTATAATATTTTTATAACAATTGTCTAAAAATAATACTCATTTTATCAGACAATCTTAAAAGATTGTCTGTCCAGCAAGGACCATGAGGAGGTATGAGCCTTCCTTGCCTGGAAAGGAAAGGGTTGGGTACGTTAGTAAGAATATAAAATTAGTTTGTTTTTGAAAACAAGTTTTCAAGATACATCACGATAGTTGTAAAGGAAATTGGTTGGAATTAATAACAAGAATTGTCAGAGTCTTCTGAAGTAGAATCGTTTCCAGGTTGAATAACTAATGGTGCTATTGGCGGTAAAACAGGATATTTCTTTTCTATTTTTATAACATGTGTTTGGCAATTTTTCCATACATCGCTATTAATGTCACTAATTACCTCTTGAATATTATTAAGAACAACTGCGCTTAAGGTTGGTGACTGAATGTATTTTCGTAAACGTTTCTTTACAGTACTCCAAACCATTTCGATTGGATTAAAAATACAGTAGTAAGGAGGTAAACGCAAAAGGGTATGACCATGTCTGCTGCAAATGGTGTCAATGACGTATTCAGTTTTAAAATTCTGACTTTTGATCATTCTTATTAATTCCTTCTTTACTGGAACCTTTTTAGGAACATCGATATTTTTGATTGCCATAAGTCTTGAAATTTCATTCTTTTTTTTTGTGTTATTAGGTATTTTGTTTAATATGCGGAAATGATACGACACATTGTCCATAACAATTACTGAATTGTAAGAAAACCCAATAGATAGTGTTGAATTTCGATTCATAAATAAATAAATAAATAAACGAAAAACTAAGAGAAAGTGGAAAATTAAAAACAGAAAAAATGCGAAAAAAATAAAGTCTAAAAAAAATACCTTTCTAAATCAAATAATACAACGCCACCGTAAGGTGGCGTAGTTATTATCTTATATATTTAAACGAGAAATTCTGACTATATTAAGTACTATCAAGCCAACGTAATACATAATATTTCTAATATAAAAAATCAATAAAAATCAATCACGCTACTGTGTACTGTAATGTGGAAGAAGACTATTGGCGGTATTTGACTGTTGTCGCATTTTGCAATTTTCCTGTTTAAAGTTTTGCTTTGTAAACAGCGCAACGTCGGCATTTCTTTGCGTTAAGATCAATGCGTTACGAACCGACTTAAAAATCCCGACAGTAAATACACAATGTTGCCGGTATTTAAAAATTTCTTTAAGTATAAGTAATATATACAAAATTGATATCATTAGAAGTGAAAACTGTTTAAATAAGAAGAACCTAGTTAATTAATTTAAGTATATATTTTGTAAGAATATTTTTATATTATCTTTCTAAGAGTCATTGACGAACAATTGAATAGTAAAGTAGAGAGAAAATTTTCAAAATATATAAACTTAGAAATATTCGCAAATATATCTGACAACCTAGATTCAGAAGTCGGATCCTTTGTTGGGGTTAAAGGGCGTGGTTATGTTTTCACATTAAGATTGGATAAACTATAACAAGCGTTATTTATTGTGACTGGTACCGAAATTGTTTTTTTTTATAAAAAATTAGACTTTAAAGTACTATGCACCCAAATGTAAAAGGGAAATTTTTACGTTGCAACACGACGGTTTTTTTTCACCTATTGACCTAGTAATATTCCAGACTTTCAAGCTAACTACGTTAGACGAACCTTTAAAATTATATTAAATAATATGGAATGTGATCCTGATATGAATGTTACGGAATGCTGGAAGAAATTTGATTTAACAAAATGCATTATAAACATAAACATCTCTGGATCTGGAAATTTGGGGAGGGGCGATAAAGTGCTCTGTCAGTACTGACGCCACATATGGCCCATTGTGCATCCTCCCGTATGTAAGGATATCCACACCTCAGGCTGTCATCAAGCCTAGAGATTTAAAAAAGGTGATAAGATTCCCGAGGGAAATCTCCCTCATATCGGCTGGTGTAAGCCAGTACTGGCATAAAACGGATCTTCTGATTTCAGAAAAAGCAAAGCAGTCATACATTATATGCTCTACTGTTTTCTCTTCTTGTTCACAATCTCTGCTAATTTTATCCTTAAGAGAAGTTGTCGCAATTGGCAGTGACCTGTTAAGATTCCTACAGCTGTTCGGAGAATTTGCCTGGTCAATACCTTAAATTTTTTTTGCTGTTTCTTTGCCTGGATGAGATAATAAATCTCTGAACACTCTACAGTTCGTTCTTACATCCCAGATCCCAGCACTGTATAACGTTGTAGTGAGGTTCCGACATCGGACATTGTTAGCTTGGTAGACGGGCGAGGGCTTACATATTTGTAGCTGAACCTATACACATTAAAATAATGCTGGTAAAAACTATGGCCTGCTCTAAGTATGAAAAATGTCAAGGAATCTGTACAAATTCAAACTTTGACTGAAAACACAAACAGAAAGTAATATTCAGGAATTGCTTGAATCGCAAGATAAAAATTTGACTAAAACCAACTTAAAGGGACTGATTAATTCAGAGCTCATGAGGCTTCAACAAACACTAGAAAAGTGATATCTTATTTAAAGAATTTTAGTGAAAGTTTAAAAAATGGTAAATGAGCTTTGTGATTTTGTAATGAAAATGGATCCGTTTGAACGGAGTATAATTTTTATGTGGGAATTTGCTAATGCCGCTGCTATATATCAGTCTAAATTAAAAAGGATTTTAAAAACGGCGAAGCAGAAAAAGATTACAAAATTCTTTAAACCATTGCCTGAGTTTAAATAAAATTCCTAATCAATATGGTTAAAAATGGTCAAAAACGTATTCCCTATAATCCCATATAAATTACCATCCCGTATTCACGGTTTGTGTATTCGCGGTATATTTACAGAACATATATCCCGCAAATAAAGAGCTTTTACTGTAATTATAAATTAATATGTATGTTTGTCTTGGCCACTGAAAACAATAAAAATAAGAATTTCCGGAAAATTCATGGAAATATTGTCACGCTCGGGGGCAATAGGGTGTACCCTAGTGGTTTGCGAGGAGATTTTACTATGCAAAAGGCACTTCTTAATCAAGTTCGTTGTTATCTAACCACTTGGTAAGCATTCTGCTGAGTGCTGTAACTTAACCAAGAAAAAGATTGGATGAATAATAGAGAGCAAACAACAAATATTTTAACAAAGGACAAATAATAACAATAAAAATTAATACCTACACTATTGTGGACTAATCTTTCTAACTAAACTAAATAACGGCATATTCCATTTACAGACGAATCACAAGAGTCTACACCAACGGGTTTTTCTAGAGTCTTTCTTACAGACAACCTCAGATTTCAGACTTCTCGTGTTAGACCTTTTATAGTTAATCTATGTTCTATGTGAGAAAAAATTAAACTATCCAAGCTCGCATCGAGTGCGTCAATTGCAAATTTCACAAATCAACAATTAATCTGGATGAGAAATTTAAATACTAATTATAAGTGAATTAACTAGGGTTAAAGTTCTCATTTAAATTTTTTTAACGAAATAATTGGTTGTATTTAAAAAAAATATATATGATTTGTTTTATGTTCGGGGCGAAGAATGTTTGTCCATTAGCACTATGAACACCACTCCAAATTGTTCCTATCCGGTACGAAATATTGTAGGTAGAATACCTAGTAATACCAAAGAAAACACAAAGTCTCGTACCACACAAATATTTTAATTGTAAGATCAAAAAGGTTGACAACTAGTTTCGACCAACAAGGTCATCCTCAGGTCAAATTCAAAGTAAAGTAATAAAATACAATTATATCCAAACAATAATTTAAATGGAAAGCAACTAAGTGGTATCAGGTTTCTATATCTTCAACACTAAAAATCCAACGGCAGCAAACAAAGTGTGTAGTAAAAGAGCCAACAGGTAGAGGTAGACTCATAGAGGATCAAAAGAAATGTGGTACGAAAAATTAACTAACTCAGGAACAATAATAGTTAGTAATAAAATTATAAAGAAATTAAACACATTAAAATGTGGAATTGGAACTGAGAGCTTTAGCATCGGTTTTCTTCAAGCCCTTTGATGGCTTTTATTATTTTTTTACCTTCATCCCACCTGATTTGGATCTTTCATCTCCAAGTTTTTGGCTTATGCCTTAACCGATGCTAAAGCACACTTTGTTTGCTGTCGTTGGACTTTTAGTGTTGAAGATATAGAAACCTGATACCACTTAGTTGCTTTCCATTTAAATTATTTGGATATAATTGTATTTTATTACTTTACTTTGAATTTGACCTGAGGATGACCTTATTGGTCGAAACTAGTTGTCAACCTTTTTGATCTTACAATTAAAATATTTGTGTGGTACGAGACTTTCTGTTTTCTTTGGTATTACCATTTGACCACATTTGAGTAATGGATGATATCCTCTCGCCTAGAATACCTAGTGTTGAAGAGTTTCAACGGGGGCTAACAATCCTTGTGGTCTAATTGTGTCTAAGGTGTTCTAGGTAGATCTATTAGATTAAAAAAATATTAATTAAGTAATTCTTCTTTAAAAAACCTGTTTAACACAATTTGTGTCAAGTCGATATTAGGAAGTCTCTCTAGGAAATGTTGTCATCTGTTTAATAATTTTTATAGGATTGATAATGACTAATGAGCTAAGGCAACGAGTCTCCTGCCACTCTTGGCCATAGGTGCCTTTAAAGCGCAGGCCACCTCTATGTAATTTACTCATACAAACATATAAAAGAGTTATATTGTCATTCTTATAAAATCTTAAAAAAGAAATCAATAATAATCATAATAATATGTCTCAAAAATTGCAGAAATGTTTTCACATAGATGATCTGATAAGATAAGCGGGAAGCATTAGTCCCACAATATTAAAAATACAATTGACCACGTTATTAAACAGGCGAATAAAATCAAGCACAAAGCACATGTTGGATATTACACATTAAAACCGACAAATATAGAGGAATGGAATGTTATGAATGAAAATACAACCAGAGTTACAAGAAATAGGATTATAACCCAACTCTAATAGAATTTACTTATTTAAAAATACAATATAAATCCCACGCTAGTACAAAGGTCAGATGTCGAATTTAGTTTTGAATTGTAGAATTCTGTGTTTCAAAGAAATAGGGCGCACAACACAAACTGCACAAATTAAAAGCTAATTTGCTTGTAACTGATTTAATATCTATAACAATTAAAGTCATTTAAATAGTGTTAAAAAACGTCAATATTTAATTTGAACAATCGTTAAGTTGAATGTGACGCCAAGATCAGAATTTTTTTAGCATGTCTGTTTGAATAAGTACATTTTACATGCATATAATTAAAGAAACTCTAGTTAAATGGAATGAATTTTACTTTGAGGTAGGTATGTTCACAAGAAAAAGTAAGGCAAAGTCAAATCAGGTGAGTATAGTGGCCAGTAAAAATCGTCTTCTTTAGAAATTAGTCTATTAAAGAACATAATCTTCGACACTTTTATTGTTTTAGTAGCATTGTATGGCATTTTGCGCTATTCTGTTAAAACCAGTAATCATTCATGATTCATGCCATTTTCTTTCATGCTAATAAGTAGCGTATTGTTGCCGGATATCACACGCCATTGACCGTTGTTGCTGTCTTACTTTTATCATCTTCGAAAAAGTATAGGCCAATAACTCCATCCGATCACTCAGTACTCCAAATAGTAAATTTTGACGAATGTTAAAGTACCTCTTTGAATATTTCTGAATTTTTAGTGCCCTAAAAAGCAACATTTTTGTTATTAATACTTCCACTCAGCATTCACTGAGCTTTATGATCACACGATTTCAAAAATTAGGTTCACCGTCAGGAAATAATGTTTTGTATTTTTAGACCATATTGAACGCGATAAGGCTTATAAGCTGACATGAAGCATAACTTTTTAACGCTCTGAAGTAATATTTAACCGAACATGCGTATTAAAAACATGAACTAATAGAATATTATGTTATGTTAAAATTGGTTTAATAAAATTATTAAAATATTATTTTTTTAAACGTTAATTTTGTCACTTATTGAAGAATAAGCCCTAGTGTTTTGGGATGAGTGGTAGTTTTACTAGAGGCACTTTTACCCTGCTCGTGGTTATCTAATCCTGCTAAAGGTAGAAACCTAACCAATTGGAAACAAAAGGAAACAAACAATAACAACCAATAATACAAATATCAATAAGAAATAACTGAATACAATGATTTTAACTAATCTTATCACTGAAAAAATATGGTGGCTTGTCTCACTTCCTCACGAAAAATATGTAAAGAGTCATAACGGCCCAGACCAAAGGATCTGTTTTAGAGACACATCAAAGGGTGACTATTACAGACAACTTTAGACTCCAGACTCTTCGAGTGCAACCTTACGACTCTCTTTTATAGTCAATTCATATTCTGCGTGAGTTTAACAATTAAACTATTTAAAGCTACGGTTTCTAAGAACAATGCGCGGCGTATGGCCGACGCTATGTTGAGCAGAGCTCACGTGCGCTTTAATTGAACATCAGGTGTCTTATGCATACTGTTTGTAAGAGTCTGTCTAGTTGAACGGATGAGTTTAACAAAGCAGTGTGAGTTTGGCGTGTGCGCTGAGATCAATTTCGTTGGGTTTGGACGCAGTCGTCGACATAAGCTGAAGCAAATTATATCGAAGTGGTGGCTTGTGAAGAGTGATCATTATGTGCCAAACATTTCTGCTTTTATGAAGCTTAGAACAATCTCAAACAATTCCCTAGAAAGTCTACTATTCTCGAAATTTTATTTCGTTTCCAAAAAGTCGTCTTTCCACTGTAACTGCATACGCTCCTTCGGATTTGCGACAGGAAAATAAATCATCAACTTTTCTATTAGGCTTTTTCATTGTCAGCAACAATAATTCTTCTTCATCGTTCTCAATTTCTTCGATCAAAAACGCAACTATAGCATTGTTCATTCTGCGCTATCCGTTTACTTCAACAGAATATTAAAAACTGAGAATTAAGCCGTAAGACGCGCGACGCGCACACTTCTTAAAAACCGTAGCTTAAGCTTGCCTTGAAATCTAACGTACTGACTTTGACCTGTATGATTACAATACAACATACATAAATAATACAGTGTAATATAAAATTATTAAATCAATATGTAAGGTTAAACTACCCTATCATCGTATGTGACAATATAAAATAAAATCTAAATTAAAACGAAGTTACTTTTTTAATTTTATCCTAATAATATCCATTAACTGTATTTCAAAGTTTTAACTTACAGTTCATGGCAGTATATATTATACTATATCCACTTATTTAATAGCTGCAACTCTCGGTTGATTATTTATTCAGCTTTTCGGAAGTCCAGACGTTCTGTGCGTGTATGCGTTTGTTTCTTTGACAACCAATTCCACTGCGACTAGAGCAGAGCGTCGAAAACAGGAACTAGTTATGTTAGAATAGAGCCTTAAATCACGTTATGGTTTCCACCACCAATAAAAGCTTTTTTCATTTATTACATATTGTTCATCGGAGCTAAAACGGATGCATAACTGTTAATAAGTGAAAAGTAGGTATGGATCATATGAGAATTCAGCACAACGTGTCCGCTAGTAAACAGTAAATAACAGTTCAAAAATCGACCTAAATGGTGCGTATATCAAATGAGACTATGGTATGAATTAAACAATAATAGAGTACGTAAAGTACCTATGCAGAGTTCAAACTATTAAGTAAATATAACCCAAAAATTTACTGTGAGATAACAGTGATAGTCAAATAATCCATTTCCAAAAAAGAAGTATTTCATTCTTTATATAGGCCACCACTCCTTATTCTATAATTTTTAACGCTTCATTTAAAAATTACTCTCGTGCTATAGCGGCGCCCTCTTAATTAAATGAGTTTGGACGGATACTTTTGATACGCACAGACGGTGCTTCTTACCTCTACCATCCATAGTAAAGAGTATACAAGGCGCCTTTTGTGTAATAATAGACATAAAAATCATCATAATCGATTCATCCTGGATAAATTATGGAACGAAGTAGCACAGAAAACAAAAACGTATCGTAAGAAAATCTATTAATTTTTAGCCTATTTACAAAGATATATTTTATAAATTCCGCTTAAATTTGTGTTCCTCTTGAAATGTAGCAAAACGCATTAAAAAACGAATACTAAATTCACTGATGTGATGAAAATATTGTCTGTCAATTATGTATTACACACATACAATTCACCAGCCACATCAATACTAGTTTGAATTGCCGTATCAAAAATTTTCCATTTAGAATAAATAATTCGAAAGGCACATTTATTTACAGTCAGTCCTACGTGCTATTGATAACCTATATATAATTTGACCTGGGCAGCGATGAACAGGGTATGTAATGCGTGAGAGAAATACTTTGGTCTGTAGTTTTAATCGTGTGTGCTAGGCGGTAAAGATAATCTTCTTTTACAAATTGTTAATTAATACTCTTACTTGTTTTGGAGAGTTTTTTTTTTTAAATATGATTAATCAATACTTTAGAAACTTGCATTAGTTCCATGAAGGAAACTGCTATCTTCTTCAAACATTTCCTTGAATTTTCAGCTATTGTACATCAAGTATACTATATAAAGTTGCATAACACTGGTAATCAAAACATTATTTCTAACTTAAAATGTTTAAATACTGCAAAACAGTAATGAACGGCGAGCATTATTACAAGTCGAGGAAATACCTAAAACTTTGTGATCTAGTGGGATCGATGCATGCTGAAAAGTGCATTGTGGCAGAGGAAAAAATGCATTTCAAATAGACAATTTACAAAGTAATGAACAAAATTTATTAGTATGTAAATATTTATGGAATGTGTTCAATTTTGTTACTCGGTAGTTTTACGAATATGACGTCGGTTGTGACCTCCGAGTTCCTGGTGCCCAGGATACGCTGTCCTAGAGTTCTATAAAATTGTAAAGTACGTTCACATTTAGTTTACCTTCATTATAAAAGTCATTTTAATAAGGGCAGTAAAAATAAATAACCTCTGGTAAACATCTATTGTTAAGGAATTGCCCCAAAGAGATTATCTACCGGATCTACCCAAACTATTTTAGTAGGTATTAAATAGTCGTTATTTGTTGAAATTAATATTGCACAGGAAAAAACTGACTTTTATTGTATATAAAAATTATAATATAGTTGTACAAAAATATTAATGTGTGAGGTCAGTGTCACTATCACTATCATCTGCTAAATTAATTACAATACTTTGAAAATTAATTAGATACTGATACGAATTTTCAACTTTTTCTGTGTGTGCATTTGCATTTTGCCAGCTGCTAATACTAATATTTCGAAATATAGATAAGTAATAAATTAATAAATAAATTTTACAATACGCGCCTCTACTAATCCTTCTTGCAATCGAAAGATATTTACCAGGTAATTAATTATACATTATGCCTCTAAACCCTACCTTAATTTACATATAGATATTTAAAATATTTTAAAATCGAAATTTATATTGAAATTCGGTGTATGGAAATATCAGTAAAGAGGTGTCATCTAAGATTGAGAAAAAAACAAGAATGTTTAAAACAATTACTTAAGAAATATAAAATCAGTAGAATTCACTTTATTGATTGAATATCTTATAATTTTGTTAATTAATAAAAATTAAATTTTCTTAAGTAGTTTAACGATTAAATTATTTTTCAGCTTTATGCATGAATAAATTTATTTTCCTTATATCTTCAGCTGTCCCTTTTCCAAGCTACCTGAGATCATAAATTAGCTTATTGCTTTGATTTTATCAGTGGGTACTTTTAAATCCAGCATAAGTTAAGGTACAGTAAATGTAAACGTTCTTTACCAAAATTAGCCAAACAATGATACTCAATGGTTTAAGGGGTCGCTGAACTCGAATATAAAAATAGTGATAGTTTCCAAGGTACCTGGTGGGCCTCGTCTTTTTGAGTTGCATCAACATTGGTCAAAACATCATACACGTTGAAGAGGAATATTACGATGAAGTTGGTCTCCGACGTACCTGGTGCTCAGGGTGGACCTCGTCTCCTGGAGTTTTGTAAGAATTTACAACAAAATTAGTAAAAAAATGTATGGGGTATTTTTGGTGTCACTAAATATAATTTTCATGGGGACGAGAATGATCAACGTAACTTGGAATAATTTTATTTTAAATGAATTTGACAACTATATCAAAATCGCTGCATTAGAGCAATTGCAACCTACATAATTTCTGCAAGCAAGGTTGCTAGGTAACCCGCATGTGTTTCCACAATCTTTTTTACAGCTGCAGAAAATTAAATTCATCATATTTGGTGGGCCAGGTGGTTGCGTCATCGTAATGGGAATTAATTTATGCTCGTTAAGTTCCTTTCTACAGTTAACTGGATCCAACGTCTTCTCTTTAGACAGTGATTCTTAAATTTGAAAATAAATCCTTTTGAAGTGTTGTGTGAATGCGTCTGCAGTCGGCATAATTTTCCAGTAATAATTTTATTGTTTTCGGCAATAGCCATTGGATATTATATTCTATATCGATAAGTTTCAGTCAACTGCGTATTATTCGGCTTGCATTCTTCAGGTACATTTACCATAGATTTGTTTAGATTTATAAGACAGCTGCTAAAAACTGTAATAATAACTCAATGAAGTCGTAAGAAAATACCGATGCTACGTTATTCTATTTCTATACTATGAAATTATGCGGAGAACTATGAATCGTAACAATTCTACTGGCAGTCAAAATTCGTACTCTATAGGGTATAGGGTATCCGAGGTCATATTAGGCATCAGGTACCTCCAAGACCATCGCGATCGCACTATTCGTGTTCAGCGACCCCAAAAAACCCCGAGTGTCATAGTTCGACTAATTTTGGTGCAATCTACTATAGAACTTCAGGAGATAAGGTGGATACAACGTATCCTAAGCACCAGGAACCTCGGAAAATTGAATTCATTACCATCAATATTTACAGACTAATATTTTTTGAAGTAAAACTTCTTTAGGCGCGACTAGGGGTAACTCAGTAATTCTAACGGACGTGACGTCATTCTAATGTAACGGAAACAAAACCTGATACAAAATACCTAACACGATTCCGCCTACTATATTAAATAAAAGGTAAATCTGTAATTGTATGAATTGACAGCTTGTCAACCAAAATAGATTGGTGGTAAATAGTTTAAATTTGTGTATAAAGTGTTTGTTTTAAATATGAATAAACAAAGAAGATTTATTAATGAAGAAAGTGATGAAAAAATATTGAATGAAAATGAGTGAGTACTCTATATGCATACATTTTATTTTTGGTGTGTAATTAAACTATTTATACCTAATTATTTATACCTATCATTTATACCTAGCTATTTTCATTTTATAGACTTAAAGAGCTAAAAAGAAAAAGAAATTGTGAACGTCAAAGGGCATATTATCAGCGCCAGAAAGATTTGAAAAAAAATGAGAATGAGTGAGTACTCTATATACAGTGAAATTAATGAATTTTAGATAAATTACAAAACAAAATAGTTGTCACTTGAATAAAATAGCGGATTCTCAAGAACATTTTACTCTTTCATCAATAAATAATAATAAAAGAAAAAATCAAAAACCTAATAATAATTTGACCTCTAAAAAACGTAATTAGTGTTAATTTTTATTATTGTTAAACTAGTTTTCTTTCATCATTTTTAAGTAAAATATATCAAATCTCTTTTGTTAAATAATATTATAAGAGAAATTTTTTTGTAAAGTATATAGACAATAAATATAATTGAATTGTAATTTAATATTTATTTTGCGATACGTAGATACGTTAATTAAGTTTTACTTCAATCGCGCGTAAAGGTTACACGCACACACTTTTTTTTTATTTCTTTGTAAATTGTCTATATCGAAATGCATTTTTTTCTCCGCAACAATGGCATTTTCAAAATGCATTGATCCTACTAGATTGTAGAATCGATTACAACTCGATTAAAAAAAATCATAGCAACCCATCTTACTGTAAAAATTGTAGATATTCATTGCTTCATCACCTCGACTATACTTTTTTGGGGTTAACCTACACTTTTCTCTTAAGGCAAGGTTTGAATAAAATGAATGAATTATTTTTTTCGTTGATGTACTATCTCATCTGATTACCCATTTACCGTAAGATCATTTATAAATTTTATTATTCATTATTTTACAGTTTACCGTCTAGCAGATAAACGAATAAAACTATGGACCACAGTATTTCCCTTGTGCTCCGCATAGCGGCACTACGTACTCATCGCTGCCCAGGTAGAATTGAAGTTAGCTTTGTCAGAATCCAAGTGGAGTCTGTTATAAGGTTTTAACAAATTTGGTATATAAAGATATATCTTTTCACTTAACATCATAGAAGGTGCAGCGGATTAAAATTTAGCACACAACAGGCTTCTGGAATTTGTAGTCACCATTTGAACAACTGCATGAAGAATCCTGAAATCCTAAACGTTCCCTCATCGCTTTGTTTTCCGTAGGCGTCAAATTCACTGATAGTAAACTTATATTTTACGGTAACACATTCGTGTAAAACGTTAGAAACATACTTCTTGTAGCTATAGAAGCGTTTTCCGTAATTATGATCAATTCTTTAACAATTTTTGAGAGACTTGACACTCCTGTATAAAATAAAAATAAAAACACCAAATTTCTGGAAGAATAGATACCTAGATGGTATTTGTTTGATTTCATGTTATTTTAAGTTTACTTTTACGATTAAACTTATTAAAATTTATAATTATTTAAATTTTTTTAGCATCTACACTAAAGAGCAAATGGAAAACTATAGTTGAAAAGTTCAACACTCCACTGGCATTGATTGTAAAAGCCAAAATCATGTGATGCTAAAGAGAATGACTAAAAGAGGGATACAATTCTTCTTAAAAGAAAACAGTTCAGAAACAAAAAGCTATGCTACTAGAATTAAATATTTATTTTATATAGTTTTCTGTCTACTCCAGTTATAAAAATTTTAAACAGGCAGGTTTAATCAAATTAACTGGTAATCTTAAATGAACTGAGAAAACCTTGGTCTTTCAAGATTATTATTGGTATGTAAACTTTTGTAGCAAGTGGATGAATTTTGAGAATAATCATCTGATATTCTATTTCATCTGAGTCAGGTTTGTAGGTATACTATATTTATTAACAGATTAAAACTAAACAACTCAGTGCATTTAACTTCGTGTTGTAATAACCGAGAGATTATTTTGGCATTTAAGTGATGTTTATATCAAAGGTTAAGAGTTTTAGCGTTAATCCAGTGCAATTAGCAAAGAAGGTCAAAAATCATAAGTAATAGTAACAGCGTTTTTTTTTTTGAAAAAATGCTAATAGGGTGATGGTAGAAAAGGGTTTTCATATTAATTAAAAAATATTAGCTTTTTCATGAAAATTAACCCTATAATAAACCATCTTATCCTACTACGGTAAATCAAAATGCAGTTAGCTTGTTT
Organism: Altica lythri; assembly: GCA_964028335.1. Lineage (NCBI taxonomy): Eukaryota > Metazoa > Arthropoda > Insecta > Coleoptera > Chrysomelidae > Altica > Altica lythri. Next base: position 31,122,276 of record OZ034804.1, on the reverse strand, counting down.
TTTGCATAGTTATGCTAAAAACAAAAGAGGTATGTTCTTCCAATTTTTTTGCAATCAACAATATTAATATATAAAGTCATAGAATTTGTGTTTTTTTAAATAACCTGTTTTTCATAGTTTTTAAAATATTAAAAAGAGCATTATTTTATTTTTATAATGAAATAATGATGCTAGTATTTTTTGTGAATTATTAAAAAACAAGACTTTACGATCTGCTTTAAACGTTTTTGACAAAAAATTGCTACTAGCGCTCGGTGTTATTTGCAATAACGTTTATAGTCTTGTGATTATTTATTTGTGTTAGTTACTGTTCTGATCTTGTTTGCAAGGGTAGGTTATATTTTTTTATTTCTTATATCACTTAACAATGTTCCGGAGAAAATCAAAAAAACTCAAAAGATTTATATTTTTAATTGAAAACTGTTTAGCGCTTTTAAGAATAGTCAGCAGCGAAAATGTTGTAAAAGATGTTTTAGAATCCACAGAAAAACTGTTAATCGTAAGAATATTAAAATTGTATTTATATTTTTGGATGCCAGCAGACAGATGCAAAAAAAAATTAGATAATTACTTGTTTTATTTAAGGATTCAACATAAATATTTACTGATTTTAAATACCAAGCGTACCAAATAGTTATGTTATCTATATTAACCCTTGTCGAATATCAAAGTTATGATTAGAGTTCAAGCCCTTACTTTTTAGGGCGGATATCAACTGAGCACCAAGCAGGTATATACTTAATAGAAGTAACACCATTAAATCAAAAATATATATAATATTATCATTATTATTGTAAAATTTTTAACTTATAAAACCAAAACGAAAATAATAAACATTTCAATAAGTCTTAATGCTATCCTACGCCAGTTCCAATAAAAAATGTAATAAATTGCACAAATTAAGGAAGAGTTATAATATAATATAAACTTAATCCACTAAAGAAACTTGTGACTCTCCTTGTATATTAAAAGAACGCGAAAGGTACATGTGGTACCTAATACCTGGCATCCCAAATCTTGCAAAAATGTAAGGAAATTTCACAAAACACAAAGCTCTAGAAAACTATATTTAAATAATGTTAAAGATAATGGTTTTACATAAATCACTGACAACCCAGAACTTGGGGAACAAAGTGAGAGGAACAAAGATGGAAAACACGCACATCTAGAACCAATCTATATAACCGAGTTTCTAACACGAATATTATTAAGAAATAGGTTTTGTTAAAGTTGACTCCGTATTTGTTTCGTTTAAATCCACTTTAAAATTTTACGAAAATGATAAAATCACGGTCCAGATGGCACAATGGCTTCCTACCGCTAACACGACACAGTTGATCAGAAAATTAAACCTTTGCTCTGCTACGCTGTGGACCAAGCCGGTACCAACCACGACGTTTGACACCTGACGCGGACCATGGACCACTATCCCTGGCGAGAGCCCCCACAGACCACGAAACCGACACCTGGCACGGGCTATGGACCACTGACCACGACCCGTTTCGTATATACGTTAGTCCCAAAGTCAAGCATGCAACTTGGTTTAAAGACCAATATGAGAGTATTCTTGAGAGGTGATCCCACTATCAAAGACCAATATGAGAGTATTCTTGAGAGGTGATCCCACAACCAAAAACCAATATGAAAGTATTCTTGAGAGGTGATCCCACTACTGGGTACTTTGCACAGACTTTGATTCAAATAGGGGATGAAGTTTACGTTTAAGTTGAAGGTAAAATTGTTATACTACCACGTCCAGCCATCGTTTAAACACTCTCAAAAAATTAACCACGGAAGTTTACCAATATCAAAGCAAAATCCATACACTATCTTTGCGATCGAGCCCTTTTAACAACAATGAATGACAAAGCGGATAAAATTAATGATATATTATTAAAATCATGTAAGAAATGTATGACAAATCGGTTGATACAGTACCATAAATTAATGATGTTGTAAATTATTTAGTCAAATTTTTAAACACTCCTGATCCTGCTGGCCTTTTAATTTATAATATCACACTTAAGATTGGCGCTCCGATAATGTTTGTCAGAAATTTAACACCTCCAAAATTATGCAACGGCAACAGACTAATAGTAAAGGCAATCCTTCGTTATGTTATAGAGATAGCACAGGCTGTGCTAAAGGACAAATTAGTAGGAAATCTTGCAACTTTTTTTATATGCATCGATTTCAATGAAAATTTGTAGGTGAGCTCAATATACCCTCCAAAATATACCCTATGCCAATATGTGCTTTACCTCTGCGGGTGGTTACCATCCCAACTCGGGGGGTGGAAAACATGTATAAGAACAAACATGGTAATCGCTAGTGACAAAAATGTTCTTTAGAGTTTTTTCGGGAATAATTCAATAAATTTACATTTTGCCGGGAAAACTGTTATAATATAAATTAAAGCGTATAAAAAAAGGAAGATTCGTTTTTTTTTATAATTATCGCAAACTTAATATTAACAAAGTTATGACTGTTCGAAAGTAGACGTTTATTCATCGAATACAAAGATCCAAACATATGACGTTGAATAACCGGAAAACGATAAGCTTTACCTACATAGAAAACTTATAGGAACTTTTTTAAAGATCTTGAAAAATCCGTTCAAACGATCACTAGTAAAAGTGATTTTCATGAAATATAAGGTAAGTTTTAACTACAATAAAGTCGACTTCAAAATTGTAAAAAAATGATTGGTTTTTTATGTTCTATGTAGCCTGTTCGAGAGTGATTTCCACGAGCATTCTGGTGGTTCTTGTGCACAGATGTGGTATACAAAGAGGTTTTAAGTTAACAGAATATTTTAAATTAATCTGTAAATACATATGTATTTGTATTTGCATACAATCAACATCTAGGCGAGAAAATCCGCGGGTACCAGCTAGTTTTTTATAATTTAAAACAATTATTTAATTTAGTAATTTTGAAAACTATTTTAGAAAATAATACAAATTAAAATGATTAAACATTTTTTTAATAGATTCGAGTCGCTTTGTTTTTTGGTATATTTATATGTAAATATTAATTATATAATTATTAAATAAATATAGTTTAAAAAAACTAAAAAACACGCTTTTATAAAGCATGTTTCTGAAAAACATCGAACTAAAAAGTTAAAAATAATTTTCAAAATAAAATTAAAACAAAAGTAAATGAAAAATACTAGTATTATTGTAAAAAAAGCGTGGGCGCTTGACATTTGAAAAATATGGTATGCAGCGCCCACGCTTTTTTCACAATAATACTAGTACTTTTCATTTATTTTTGTTTTAATTTTATTTTGAAAATTATTTTTAACTTTTTAGTTCGATGTTTTTCAGAAACATGCTTTATAAAAGCGTGCTTTTTAGTTTTTTTAAACTATATTTATTTTTTACTTTTTAGTCCAATTTATTTTATTTCAATAGATTCGTTAATTTGCTGTGACGATTACAAGACCCTTACTCAATCATTATTCGTTTATTTAGTTGGAAATGCTTTGAAAACGTGTTTTTTTGATTTCTTAAATTATATTTTTTGTATTCATATTGTTTATAATTAAACGTATTGTTTTCAGAACTTGGAAAAAAAAATTGCTATTGTGAAATCTAAAGAATTGTTAGATTAATTCTAAGACAATTTCATTCATATCGTTTATAATTAAACGTATTGTTTATTACCCACTCCAGGCACGGGGAGGTAGTGACTAAAAATAACGATATGGGACTCACCCGAGGCAGCAGCCGCGGAGTGGAGAGTTACAAACAAACAAACAAACAAACATACATACATACATACATACATACATACATACATACATACATACATACATACATACATACATACATACATACAGGTGAAGTTAATTAATAATAATAAAAAGCGTGTTAAAAACGATAACTTTTCGAGATATTCACAAAATAGTGTTTATTTCGAAAACTGTCAATGTGACAGCTGTCATAATTTGACAGTTGATGTAAAATTTAATTCCAAACGAAAAAGTATTCTTGTGTTTTTTCAAAAAAACGATAACTTTTTGAGATATTCACAAAATAATGTTTATTTCGAAAACTGTCAATATGACAGCTGTTATAATTTGACAGTTGATGTAAAAATTAATTCTAAACAAAAAAGTATTCCTGTGTTTTTTCAAAAAAACGATAACTTTTCGAGATATAATTATATAACGGAGTGGAGAGTTACAAACATACATACATACATACAGGTGAAGTTAATAAAAGCGTGTTAAAAGTTAATAAAAGCGTGTTAATTAAAAATAAATATGAAAAAAATATATAATAATAGTGCTTTGTATACCTTTAACGATCTAAAACTGCAATTTACTTACCAATGAATCAATGAGCGGAAGCCAGAGCAGCAGAACGTAAATGCTCATGTATGTATGTATGTATATATGTATATGTAAGTAGTCCGGCAGCTTGAGTGTTTTCCGAGGCCCATTCTCCTCCTGTTAATCAAGAATATTTTTTTACGTATTTTTTTCTCGCTGAATCCGAGTCTGAAACCTTTTTTGATCCTTATGAAAAAACAAAAAAAAGAACTTTAAAAAATTAAAACCGTTTGTTAGAACCCGAGATATTGCAAATGTAGTTAGAAAATATTGCAAAATATCACTCCTAATGTTTTTGATCGCAGATTTTTTATCATAAATCAGGTTCTAATAAAGCTATAACATTTTACGACCTCTTATTTTAAAGGTCACGTTATTAGCTTTAAATTGGAATAATATAAATGCCTCTAACATTGTTTTTAACGATATTATAAACTTTTCATTAGGTCAGGTTTAAAATATTTTTTCTAATTCATTCTACGATTGAAGACGAACATTTTAAGCTTTGTTAAACATATCTACTAAGTCTTTTGCTGATATATTTCAATTTAAAGGTAATAATGTAGCCTTCAAAATGAGAGGTCTTAAAATATTACAGCTTTATCAGAACCCGAGTTATGATAAAAAATATGCGATCAAAAACATTAGGAGTGCAATATTTGCGATATCTCGGGTTCTAACAAACGGATTTAGTTTTTTAAGCTCATTTTTTTTGTTTTTTCATAAGAATCAAAAAAAAAACCTAGTACCTCTCTTAGTTTAGAAAAAACAGTTTTCAGATTCAGATTCAGCGAGAAAAAGTATGTAAAAAAAATATTCTTGATCAACAGTAGGAGAATGGGCCACGGAAACTCCCCTAGCTGCCGGAGTAAAATATATAGGTACATGAATATTTATCGGTCACAGAACTCAGCGCTGCGCGAAATTCACAATTAAAAAACAATGAGTTGCAATAAAGTTTTGGATAAAAACTCTTCTGGATCTACTAAAATAAAGCTTTTGGTTTAATTTAATGATTGTTAAACATAAAAATATTAATTTTTCTCTTAGTTATCGAGCCTTAAAAAGATGCATTTTAGAGAAAATTTGCTAAATACGTTTTTTGTTCCGGGCAAAAATAATTAATGTTACACTGTGTTTAAAAAATTATTTAAGCAATTTTTAACTCTTGGTGTCTTTGGCCAACATGCACTTTTCTTAAAATATGACTATTTCGAATAAGCTTGTGCAAAAATTTGGAATGAGAATATTTTTCCGAACCAGTGTGGACTAAGCAGCCTTTACAAAACACCTAAGCAAATCTAAAAGGGATGTATAAAAATGTTAGGGAGATAACCTGAAAACTTTATCACTATGGTCTTGGTGTATATAACGTAGATCTTTTTTATTTGCCCAAAGCATTCCATCAAAAACTTTAATTAATAATTTTTTTTGTGAAATATTATTTAACTGACTTTAAACAAAAGAAGGTCCTCAGTTTGACCTGTATGTATGTATGTATGTGTAGGTAAATCTATGTAAGTATTGGCTAAACCAGTTTTGATGCGGTTTTAAGAAAAGTATTTTTTACACTTAACAGAATGTTTTGGTATTTTAACTGACTTAACAAAAAAGGTTCTAAATTTATGTACCTATATTATGCGCGATTAGTAGGTAATATTATTATCTCGCGATTGGCTAAAGCGATTTTCTGAAACGTTTCGTTACTCTTAGCAGATTTTAAAATTTCTAACCTACCTAACCCGTATGAATGTGTGTTTCGATTAATTATTCCCAAGTTCAATGATTGTACGTCGTCACAGCTTAAAAAGAAAAAATAAAACTTTTTCTAAAAAATTTAACAGCCTTCAATAATAATAATGCACCAAAAAGTCTTAGCCACTAAATGTAGATTTTAGATTTCCATTACTAAAATATTTCGTAAAATTAACTAACTATTAAAATGTATTCACATTTGAAATCTGGATCAATCTTAGATTAGACTGACCAGTAATTTGCGATCAGTCTATAAAATTTTTAAGACATTTGTTGCTTTTTAGTGCACTATCGTTTTTGAAGGTAGAAAAAGTTTTATTAATGGTTGACGAGCTATTGCTTCAAAGCATTTTTCGAGATAAAAAGATGTAGTAGTTTAGTTATCAGTTTCAAATAGTAAGTAACGTTATTTATTACATACCTTTCTGGAACTAAAGTACGAATAAGTTAATTAGGTACCTCTTTACGAAATTAATTGGTTTCTATTGTTTTATTATTACCCACAACATAACGGAGATGGAAACCTACGACAGAACGGAGTTGGTAGAAATATCCCTTTGAGGTGAAAGGATGTTTGTGTGCATGTTTGTGCAAACCAATTGTACTATTTATCTTTAAAACCACTGAATTGATCACGGTTTTCACTAATCGGTTTGAATTTGATTGGAGGTTGTTCTTGGATAGGTGTTACGGTAACAACTCACAAGGGGGTGCTAAAGTAACCATTTGTTTGTTTTGTGCAAACCAATTTTACCATTTATCTCCCAAACCATAGTTCCGATTTTAATGCGGTTTTAATAATGGATTTTGATTTGATTGGTACATGTTCTTAAAAAGATTTTACAGTAACAACTCACCAGTGGTCCCATTTTATTGAAACTAAGTTCCTTACGGCAGGCTTGGATGAAATAGGGGTTTTGCTGCGTGACCGAACAGAAAAAATGTAATAGTAAAAAACCGTAACGAAAAACCGTTAAATGAGCTGGGTTCGATTCCCGGCCGATGCAATTTTTTTTTTGTATATATCTCTTATCATTTACCTTTTTTTGTTAAAGTAATATGAGATATAGTTTTTAAAAATCTTGATAGTTGAAAGTAGTTAGGAAAGGTGAGAAAAAATAAATGTATACATTACTCTTTAAAGCTCACCTTGAATTTTAAAGAAGGTTCTTTATTAACGCCAAGATTTCACTGATTTTGATATATTGACCATTAAATGAGACGTGCGCAGGCGCTACAGTCGTATACACAAGCGAGAAGCGAGTAGTGTTATGTGTTGATACTACATTAGCCGAAGGAACTTAGTTCCTACCTGTTGTCCCACGACACCATTTTAACTTGTTATTGCAATTTTTAATGATGGGTTTTAATTTAATCGGTGCATGTTTTTAAAATGATTTCACCAAAACTCACGAGAGGGTGCAGTAAATATTCGTAAACAAATGTTTATTGATATTTATCTCCCAAAATACTAGTTGAATTTTAATTATTACAGTTTTAGATTGTCAGAATCGGTTTGTGATTGATTAGTTCAGATTTCTAAACGCGTGTTTATCATACCTATTGGATTATTATTTTCATTCTACGTAATGATATCGAATTGAGTTATGTTATAACAAAGTCTCCAGTAAAGTTGATTTGTAAATTCTTATTATAATTACTGATTAATATACTTGAATATACTACATCGGTTTTTTACAACTTTAAAAAGTTTGAAATAGAAACAAAATTATTATTTTTTAAGCCCAGGGCAGTTAAACTGTAATTGAAAAAGCATAATAGTTATTTTTCTTCAAGCGTATAATAATAACTATATTACTTTTTGCAACACAGACCGTAGAAATATCCCATTATTTTACTAGTACAAAAATGAATTTTCATTATTGTACTAATAAAATAATGGGGCGTTGTAATCAAGTAGGTAGGAACTGTCATTTTTAAACTTATTTAATTTGACGTTTGTCTGTTTTGAAAATTTTGTGAAAAATGTCTCAAGAATTGCAATGTACGCCTCCGGAATTAGTTGAAATAGCTAATTCCAGTATTGAAACTCTAATTCCAACGAAGTCGCGTAAACTGTATGATTTTGCATACGAAAAATTTCTAAAATGGTGCAATGAATATAATGTACAGCAATACACGGAAAACGTTATGCTTGCATACTTCACGAATTTGTCCAGAAAGTTTAAAAGTTCTACTCTATGGGCACAGTATTCAATGATTAAAAGTCAATTAAACATTAAACATAATGTTAAAATAGAAAAATATAGCAAATTAATTGCATTTATAAAGCGCCAAGGGGAAAATTATACACCGAAAAAATCAAAAGTATTAACACAAGATCAATTTGATAAATTTCTCAAGGATGCACCAAATAATGTTTATTTAGCAACAAAGGTAGGTACTTTCTTATTTCTTTTTAATCATTATTACGTTTATTAAACCGTTGACAGTGATATCTACTAGCAGATCAATATTTAACTTGACAGCAAATATTACCTCATTTCCTACTTATAACATTTAATGACGGTAGCTCAGTGGCAGAGCTTTTGTCTTCGGTCGCAAAGGTCAGCGGTTCTAATCCCGGTGCTACCAGCTTTTTTTTTTATTTATTTCAACGTTTGTTTTAGGTTATATTAATATTTGGAGTCACAGGAGCCCTTAGATGCGATGAACTCGTTAATTTAAAGTCTAGCGAAATCCAAGATTTGGGAAATTTAATTTTGGTTAAAATCATAAACACAAACAACAAAAAACAACGGTCGTTTACTATAATTGGCGATTTTTATTTGAATTTGGTAAGACAGTATACGGCTCTTCGTCCGGATGATATTGGCCTGCAGCGATTTTTTATTAAATACCAGAATGGTAAATGTCACCGTGTGGTAATGGGTATCCACAAAATATCAAACGTACCAAAAGACGTTGCTACGTTTTTGAAATTAACAAATCCTCATGAATATACAGGACATTGCCTTCGGAGGACTTCCGCAACTATTTTAGTTGACAACGGAGGTGATATTACCGCTTTAAAGCGGCATGGTGGATGGAAATCCACCAGTGTTGCTGAAGGGTACTTAGAGGATTCCATTTCCAGTAAAACACAAACTGCACAAAAAATACTTAATTGGCAAGAACAACCAAGTAATAGTTCTGGAATCGCTGACATAATAATCGACAATCAACTTACTAATAATATGATGTATACCAATGACAAAATTGTAAATGTCGAAGCTGAAAGCGGTGGCAGTGGCTTAAATTTAAACAACTGCAGTATACAAAACTGCACATTTAATATTACTGTTAATAAATAGGTAACACTTTATGTAATTTTTCGTTTGTATTAATTAAATAGTTGAGATATAAACAAAGCCTTCTATATTTTTTATAAAATGCATATTATTATTACGCTTGAAGAAAAAATAGTATATGTTACTCGGAGCAGAAGGCCCATTATATGTTTCGCCCAGTTTGCACAGCCTCGGCTAGCGCCTCGGCAGTGCAAGAATCTGGGCTCAACAATAATGTTGGCCTTCTACTCCTAGTAACATAATATACTATTATGTATCAAGGGCGTAAAACAGGCGTTTATGGACCGCAACGTGTAAATAAGAGCCCGAGCCGCAGGCGAGGGCTATTAACAGGTAAGGTCCATAAACGCTGTTTACGCCCGAAATAAATGCAAACTTTTATGCACGACCGTTTTAATAATCATTTATTAAAAAAATTGCACGATTGTTTTAATAATAAAACTTATAAAGGATATTTTTTATTTTTATTTTTTGTGAACAATTTAATATAAATGTCATTTCAACTTGCGTAAATTTTATACCTCGAACCCCGATATTATTAACAACTTACCCTATATAACCATTCACCGGATAATTTGTATTGATTCGTTATTTAAAATAAATAATTTGATTAAAACTAATATGCAGAGAGGCTAGAAATAATATTCTAAAACAATAATCTATATACCTATGTTCTCGTTACCCTAGCAACAAAGTCAAAATAGGTGGTGGCCATTTTTATTTAGACTTATTGTCAGTTTAGATGATTGCAAGTATTTCAATATTTAAGATAAAAAAGTGAGAGGTGTCAAGGGACACCCAGATGGAACGAAGTTCCTTTCGATTAATTAGTGAAGGAATTGTAATTTGTAAACAGAGTTACTTACCTAACTCTATCAGCAATATCCGGAACTTGTGCAGAACCACTGTCAGGATACATTATTGTTATTATTATAATCTTTGACATACGAATCAGTAAGTCCGATGTCAAAGATTCCACTCATTTTATTTCAAAAATTAAAGACTGAGTTCTTGAAGAGAATGATATATTAGTAAGTTTTGATGTAGTATCTCTCTTTACAAAAGTGCCCCTAAGCGATGCAATGGAACATATATGTGATAAATTCCCAGAGGACATCTCCAATTTGTTTAAACATTGCCTCACCACCACTTATTTTTCATGGGACAACAAGATTTACGAACAGATCGAAGGAGTAGCAATGGGAAGCCCTCTCAGCCCGGTAATAGCAAATTTCTTTATGGAAAAGTTCGAACAACTGGCTTTGGACAGTGCCCCATATAAGCCAAAGGTTTGGTATAGATATGTAGATGACACATTTGTAATATGGAGCAATGGGCAGAATAAATTGCAAGAATTTCTGACACACATTAACAGCATCCATGAAAATATACAGTTTACGATGGAAATCGAAGACAACAACAAGCTAGCGTTCCTTGATGTGTTATTATCACGAAAAGGAAGATCATTGAGCCACACAGTGTACAGAAAACCAACACATACGGATCGTTATTTACATAGGGATTCCAACCACCACCCATGTCAGAAATATGGAGTCATCAAAACCTTAGCAGAAAGGGCAAGAAGGATTTGCGAACCCGAGGCACTAAACGCAGAGCTAATTCATATTCATGATGCTTTAAGGGCCAATGGTTATTCAGAACGGGAAATCAAAAGATCGATTAGACCAAAAAATCGTAGACTCAAAGAAAATGAGCAAATCCAACCAGTGGCAAAAGCATTTCTGCCTTTTATTCCGGGAGTGACAGACAGAATTGGTCGATTGCTAAGAAAGAAAAATGTGAAAACTATTTTCAAACCAACGAGAAAAATCAAAGAATGTCTTCGATCGGCAAAAGACAGAAGAGATCCACTGTCGGCTTCGGGAATTTACCGCATTCCGTGCACATGTGGAAGCGTGTACATAGGAACTACCAAACGCTCGATCAACACCAGGATTAAAGAGCACAAGGCCAACTGTCGTCTGGGGCAGACGGACAAATCCGCCGTAGCGGAACATACCCTCACTATCGACCATCGGATTAAGTTTGAGGAGACCCAAGTCCTCGCTACTACATCAGCATACCATTCCAGACTCTATAGAGAAGCCATAGAGATAGAGAAGCACCCGAACAACTTTAATAAAAAAGAGGAAGCAGTCAAGATCAACAAAACATGGGTCCCCATAATTAAGGGTGCGAAAACTCTACCCTTAACGAACAACACCGACCAGAACCGATTGGAATCGAAAGCAACTGAGGTCCCGCCCACTTCCTTCCCGACGTATAAATACGGGCTCCGTTCACGCAGAGCTCAGTAGTTCGCAGACTGTCAACCAGAAAGCAACTTCTAAAGATGCCAACCGCTCGTGTTGGCAAAACGTCAAGTCAGCAAGACAATCGACGCCGGTCTAACAGCCCAAAAACCATTGATACATTAGACAATGGCCGCGAAAGCCTTTCACAGTTTAATCTTAAACATATTCAAATTATATTTGAAACACCGTGTGTAGAATAATTAATTTCAAAAGATACCAAAAATTTGTTTTATATTTTTTAAATTATTATTATTTCGACCACATAGACCTAAGTGCTGTTAAGTCGGTGTGTTTGATCATATACATAGAAATCGCAGGTTCGAGTCTTAACGAAAATGAGATTTTTTTCAATTTGTACTCAATACCATTTCTTGGTTGTCTAATTTCTAAATTTTAAAATTCATTAAAAATATTTTTGTAATTTGACAAGACAACTCAAATTACAGTTAATACTACAAACATAGTTTAAGTTTGGAAAAACAGAAATACAAATAAGGAAGGAATGTAGAATAATATTAAGTAAAATTCTTAAATTTAATTTGTTAATTCCAATTATATATTTCCATAAATCACTTATGCATATAATTTACGTGAGCGAACATTATTGTTCTGGGTTTAACATCTTAGGCATATAATTCACAGATATCTAGTGACTCGTATATGTTTAATTACTTGATTGGCATTTCAAAAGGCCAATTAATTATAATAAATATTATAGGTACTCTCTTTATACATATTTGTTCGAGAGCGCCAAACACTCATAGGTATATAGGTATATTTTATATTTACTGATAACTTTTTCATATTTATTCTTTTACGAAATATCTACCAGTTGTGTGTCTGATTGAGCATCTGCGCTGTTTTCGTTATGTTCAACTAAAGGAAGACGCTCTTTTGTCGCTCAGCGACGCCAAGCGTCAGTGTCCGTCGACGTCCTACCTTCGAACTAACCGGTCGACGCAGTTTTGCCACGGTTGCGAACGTCTTTTAATCTTCAAAGTTGCGCGCGGTTTATGTGAATAGTTTATTAAAAAGTTTGAAACTTGTTTTTTTCGAAATTTCCATATAAAAACAATTGGTTTTCTACTGAGACACTCAGCAGCATTACTTTGTGAATGTTACAGAAGTAAATCTACAAGTTTTTGATTTAGTTCATGGTAAGATATTCATAATAGAACAAACAATGTTAGTTTTTTTTTAATTAAATTAGTATACAAGTTATTTGTATTCATTGTACTCAGCATCCACTAAAACTTTCCGATTTAAAATTTGCATGACATAAACATACTCATGAATATAATACAAATTATAGTGAAACTGTTTTTTTATAATTATAATACAGTAAAAAACTTTTCAAATAGTTATAATGAATTAATTAAATGCGTTTGTTATAAATAATTAAAAGATTCATAATATTAATATATTTTATTGGAAATAAAAATTAATAAAAAAGGCATGTATTAATAACACTATTTATATATAGTGTTGCATTAAAAATAACTTTTTTTACGATCTGAAAATTTATCAAAACATATTTTAATAGATAGGTACGTTTGTACTTAAAAAAATCAGGCTCTGAACTGATTCGCGAAATTTATTGCTTAGATTCGAAGACAAAACTTGTTATAAGTAAACTAGTTATTATTTTATTACAGTTCTTTTTTATCAATTTTTAATTTTTTATATAGTTTCTAACGCACCAGTGCATGAAATATGACAAAATATAATGTTTAAAAATTAAAATTCTTTAAAACCAAAATAAAACACATCTATGAATTTCGTTGCTTAAACGCGCTAATCTCAGAAACTACTGGTTCGAATTGAAAAATTCTTTTTGTGTTGAATAGACCATTTATCGAGGAAGGCTTTAGGCTATATAACATCACGATGCAACTATTAGGAACGAAGAAGTAATGGAAAATGTGAAAAAAACGAAGAAAATTATTGATCCTTGAGGGCTTCCATTGCGTGCGCTGCGAAAACGGTTCAAGATACCAAAAATATATGTATGAAAGAATTATTCCTCTTGAAATGATCTAAAAAAATGTCCACGACAGTATATGTCTATCTTTTAAGATTAACTCACTAGAACCGTTTTTATGGTAATCAAATTTGGTCGAAATTAATGCATTATTTGTTAAGAGTTGTATCAACGTAATAATATTAATCTTTATCCAAATAAATGTGTTGTTGATTAAGAGTATTTAATTGTGAACAGAATTGTCTTTGACATATCACTTAATTTCAATGAACATCTTAGAAGATATTACAATTTTAAAATAACTAGGACGCCACCGTAAGGTGGCGCAGTTATTATCTTATATATTTAAACGAGAATTTCTTACTAAATTAAGTACTATAAAGCCACCGTACGGTGGTGCAGTGGATATCTTATACATATAAAATATCTAATATAAAAAAATCATTGAAAACAAAAAAAAAAGCAAAATGGTAAAAATTTGAAAAAATTAAAAATGGAAAAACAGACACGACAGTGTTATGCGGTACAAAGTCCGCCGAAACAGCTATACCCCAGCCGCTCAAAAGATGGAATTGAAGGACGCGTGATCAGTGACTGGACGAGGTAATCGTACGATGCCACGCCTTCTAAACTAAAATAACGAAGCACAGTTTACACTGTACTCATACCAGAGATAATATTAACTATAGGCATCAAGGGTGGGTACTTTTTTGTTGAGTGGTGTAATTTGGACTTGTGACGTTGGTTGGGGAGAGTAATATTCAAACAGTGCGTGCCGTTCACGTGATCATTCCATCTTTTCAGCGGCTTGGGTATAGTACAATATATTTTTTAAAAAACTAGCAAACTAAACATACAAAATAGTCCACATGTTGTTTTACATATTTTCTACCTGGATAAAACAGAATGGCCTGTAAAATGCAAGCACAATTTTGACATCCAAAACTATGCAGTCTTCATGAATATAAACAAAGCACAATCTCATATCTTAAATAAAATCTTTTAAACAGATTTTACAGTACCAAAATACATTATTTTTTGCTTTAGTTTAAACTAATATTTTCTTTTTTTTCTTATCTAACGACATTTCATTTTATAAGATACTTATAGCTTGATGATGATAATGGTAGTGGTCAAGTAGTTTAATCCTCTTGGCGAGTTTTATACGGAACATGCTGCGCTCTTTTGCCGAAGATTAATTTTCTGCATTGTTTTTTAACTGCATAATAAAGATGCTTGTAATGCATTTCTGCTACCGAATGGTATTTGGATTGATAAATTGATATAGGTATGCCGGTGGCTATAAAATCGGACACAATATTTCACACTTAAAATTGTCGTTAAAGTGGTGCGATTTTTTATGCTGACTTTAAGACAAAAGATTCAAAAACCGCACATAATTTACTCTTAACCATAAACAATAATCATTCCACTTTTTCTACTTTCAGCCAATTACATTACCTATTGTATAATAAACACTTCCAATCACATTCAGTACCTCTTTATATTCATAAAAAAAGCTTATTGAAACGAATTAATATGATACCGCAAAAATATGTACTGATAATAGGAACGTGTGCCTTATTCTAGTAAATAACAAATAGTTT
Source organism: Altica lythri (assembly GCA_964028335.1). Taxonomy (NCBI): domain Eukaryota; kingdom Metazoa; phylum Arthropoda; class Insecta; order Coleoptera; family Chrysomelidae; genus Altica; species Altica lythri. Next base: position 31,106,965 of record OZ034804.1, on the reverse strand, counting down.
TTAATTTACTAAAGAATGGCAGGTGTACCTTATTTCCAGTTTTTGCTATCTTTATTTACATACTTAAGCACATTTTTAATAATTTCTAATCCCATTTGGTTTAATGTCTATTATTTCTTTAAACATTTGTAATGAAATTATTTACTTGTCTTTATTAAGGTTAATTAATTGTACAGAAATAATCCAAAGTACGTTACTTTTAGTTTGTAATTTAAAGTTTTCTACATACTATATTGAATTCCAACGCCAAGCTCTGACAGGTCCTTGACATCCTCTTAATCTTTTTAAATGAGAAGAGGTGGCTTGTAGTATCTCATTAAAAAGGATATTCAATTTTTTATTTTCCAGTTAAAACATCTACTACGTTTTATATTTCATAACTTACTATGCTCTACAACTATGAAAATTATGACAGGTACACGACAATGGAATAGCTATTCGATACAAATTATAGTTTTCTTTTTTCACTGTTACTAATAGTTAGACGTTAGACCCACTAGGATTTTTTACATTTTAATTAAGTTATATGTCGCGTAAAGAATTATTCTCAATAAATACGTTTCAGTATATTACCGTGGTTCTTTATTAAAACCCTTCAATATCAATAGGGAGCACCAGATCTAAATCGTGCCCGTGCTGCATATAACGCATCCGTACACCTGTGGATTCTTAAATTCCTTCTGGACTCATACTGTCTACAAAATAATGACCACTGTAATTTATATTTACTGCTATCTACTTATTAGTGATCCCAAATTTTTTCTAAACTCGTACACTGCCTATTTTATATATAAACGCATAAACAAAATGTTGCTATAAGTTTTGGTATTTTTTTATGATTACCAAATCCAATATGGCTTAACTTAGCAAAAAAGTGATCACTGAAGTATAGTTATTATTTTTTTTTTAAAGGATTGGAACTCTAGTTACAAATATACAAACTTTTGGGAATGTAAAATATCGTTTTTACATTGCAAGGCTATAATACTATAGAAATTGTTCTTCCATCAATGTTGACAAAAAAAAATGTTTTGCGATGACGAAAAAATTAAATCGTCTGTTAAAATATGAGAACTTTCTGGAAGATGGAACTTTCAAGAGCTGCTACCCCACTTTTTACAAATCTACACCATTCACGTAGATCTTGGTAGTACTTCAATAGAAACCTATACAATAACTGCTGCTTTTGCTCTGCTTTCCAAGAAAAAATAAATATCATCCAACAGACTTTTTGCTATTCTTAACAACTTGGCAGATTCGAATCCGAAAACATTTCTTGTGGATTTCAAAGAAAGCTGTATAACCGCAATTCGAAAATGCTTTAAAAATATTAAAGTTTTTGGTTGCAATTTTTACTTGAACCAACGTTTGTGGAGAAAAATTTAGGCATAAGGCCTTTTATCGTTATTATAAACTAACTCAAGAATCAATACGATGTCATATAAATGTGTGCGGCTCCAGCTTATACCCGAAAGAATTCTAAGACGAAGCATGGACTTGCATAATGGAGGACTGCCCTGAAGTTCCTATGCTAGATACCTACAACGATTATTTTGACGAGACATGGATAAAAGATAAATACGTTGAAATTGATAGCCAGATCCAGCAAATTCTCATTCAACTTATTTCTGGACAAAAATCTGTGAAACATTGTTTGTCTAAGTTAAGATACATTAGGATTCTATATAATAATATGTACCTAATTATTTTGTAACAGTTCAGACCAATTTAAAATCACTAATAACTAGAGGTATACCAGTTAGTTTAATGAACGTGGTCATTATTTACAAAGTGTACGAGTCCAGAAGAAATTTACCTGAACGTTTAAAGAGTACGACTTAAGAAGTGTACGAGTTAAGAAAAATATATTTTTGATTTTGTTAAAACATTTTTATTTACCTATTTAAAATTTTGTTGTAAATATATGAATAGCTTTAACATAACTTTTTTTGGTTAAGTAGTGGTCAAATTGAATGACATTTATTGTATTTAAATTAATTGAAGACACCTACTCCATAATAACATAAACTGATTTCATTCCTGCATACTGTGCCAAAATAATTATTCATTCTCTTTGTAATTGAGCTGTAAGCAAATTTTATTAGTTGTTTGTTACTCTTATTCTAATAACCTGTCATGTTAAAAACCAAAGTGTTAAAATGTTAATTATAACCTGGTGTGGTAAGGCAACTACAAAGAGAATTGTGTAATATAATCAATAAAAAATATCTAAATATCAAAATTGTGTACAATTCAGCTTAAGTAATTCTAAAACAATGTTTAGAGAAACAGAAAGTAGTGTAGATATTCCGAAATAGGCAAACGTTTAAAAAATAATGACGATGTCGTTTATTCTGTGTATGACAAGCCTTACAAGAAAACAAAACAAATTCCATAAGAAAATAAAATCAGGCAACGTCAACATAAGTTCGTCAGATATTGAAAAATGACTTTATCTGTTAGTACAGGAGTTTAATAAAGATAATCCAAATTGACGTCTACAATTTTACAATGAACTGCATACAAAGTAGGTTGAGAATCTACAGTATGATACATTTTATTTTCTGGTAAAGCTTCTGACTTAATTGCAGATATTTGTTTTACGAAGCTGCTTATTAATTCAATATCTGTAATAGTTATTTATGTATCAAGGGCGTAAAACAGGTGTTTATGGACCGCAACGTGTTAAATAAGAGCCCGAGCCGCAGGCGAGGGCAATTAACACGTAAGGTCCATAAACGCTGTTTACGCCCGAAATACATACAAATTTTTATGCACGGCCGTTTTAATAATCATTTATTAAAACATTGCACGATGGTTTTAATAATAAAACTTAAAAAGAATATTTTTTCTTTTTATTTTTTGTGAACCTCGATACTATTAACAACTTACCGTGTATAACCATTTACCGAATAATTTGTATTAAAATAAATAATTTGATTGAAACTAATATGCACAGAGGCTAGAAATAACATTTTAAAACAATTATCTATGTACCTATGTTCTCGTTACCCTAGCAACAAAGTCAAAATAGGTGGTGGCCATTTTTATTTAGACTCATTGTCAGTTTAAATGATTGCAAGTATTTCAATATTTAAGATAAAAAATTACTTTACCGCCCGCAATTTACACTTTACTGCACGGCGGGCGATAAAGTAGTCCACGGGCGCTAAAGTGGCACTTTACGCCCGCTAAATATATATAATAATCTGTACTTTACCTCCCGATCGTGCATAAAAATTATTATTAACGTCAAAATCGAGTCACAATATTTCATTGCAAAAGTTAAGCTTGAAGTTAGTTTAATATGTTACAAACATTAAAATTATGAATTTATCGGAATGGATCAACCCTTTGTTATCGTCAAAGACTTTTCCTTACAAATGGAATGGTAAAGAGATTGTGTCAAATTGTCTGAAAGATCACTCAATCTTACATCTTTCAACTTTTTTAAAAGCTATTATTTAACCTGCAATGTATGTAGGTATATATGTTTGTTCGGGTGGAATCTTTGAACAAAATTTTTAAGTAGATATCTTTCTTGCTTGGGCTTTGAAGGATTTGCATTTATAATGAATTCACTGTGCTGCCAATTCTAACCAAATAGACTATAACCGATTCAGCTGAAATTTTATATACACGTTTAGTTTGAATAACAATGCAGGATAAAGTGTGACGTCATTCTTAATCAAATATGGCAGACCATACAAAATGGCGGAATAGTTATTTTTAATGCACTACCACAATATGGTTATCAAATAAACGAACCCGTTTGAGAGTAAATAGAAAAAAAATGTGACGTCATTCTTAATCCAATATGACAGGCTATACATGATGGAGGAATAGTTATTTTTAATGCACTTATACAATATGGGTATCTAATAAAAAAACACGTTAAGAGTAACTAGAAAAATAATGTGACGTCATTCTAAATTTAATATGGCGGACCATACAAGATGTCGGAATAGTTATTTGTAACGCACTTCTACAATATGGGTATCAAGTGAAAGGACTCGTTAAGAGTAACTAAAAAAATAATGTGCGTAATATTAAAACCAATATGGCGGACCATACAACATGGCGGATTAGTTATTTCCAATATAGCGGACCATACATAATGGCGGAATAGTTATTTTTTATCCACTTTTATGGGTATGAAATAAAAGGGCTCGTGAAGAATAACTTGAAAAATGATGTGACGTCATTCCAAATCCAATATGGTGAACCATACAAGATGGCGGAGTAGTTATTTTTAATCCACTTCTACATTATGGGTTTCAAATGATGATCAAATGAGGGCTTGTTGAGAGTAACTTGAAAAATAATGTAATGTCATGATGGTGGAACATCCTTGCAAGAATAATGCTTAGAAGGAGATGTAAAGGCTGAGAAATCAAGCCAACGATAACTAAAAAGTAAAAAATAAATTTAAAGCAAAAAACTTTTTTAACAAAAGCTATAATTTAAAAGATCTAAAAAGAAAAAAGAAAATATTTCTGTTAAATTTAAACTATTAACTTATAACCCATTTTATGTAATACTTATGTAAATAAACCGGTACCAATTTAATTATATAAAATTTGATAAGTTTAAATTTTAATTTAATTAAATATTGATAGGTACTTAAACGTCGCGACAAGCTTTTATCTATACACTAGCTTTTACCCGCGGCTTTACCCGCGTGGAATTGGGACGTTCACAAATGATTTAATGACTGTCTATTTTACATATAAAAATTTTATTTTAATAATTCTGAGGTATATCTTTGGTAAAATAGGTCTGACCTAACTATTATCAATTCTTTTTTATTTAAAATTTTATGTTTGTCAGTCAATCACGCTGCAATCACTGAATAGATTTTGATACTAATAAATCATACAACACCGATTCTGACTATCTTATAATATTGATCCATGACAGTTCTACATTGGACCTAATCATCTGTAAGATTTAGTAATTTGTGAGTCATTTTTATATGTACTTGCGATAAAAAACAACGATAGCGCGTTTTCATAACCTCATAACGCCATCTAGTTTCGAATATCAAAAGTAAATTATAGCACGTATGTATGCATGTTGTTTATTATTTTATTGATTTTTTTAAATATATCAATGAGATACTTTCATACCAAATCTGACCCCCTCTATTGTATAGTAAAAGGGGTGGGGAGAGAAATTTTTATACACCAGATGTTAAGTTGAAAGAAGACAAATACATCTGTAAAAGCTGCATTCGAATCGAATCAAAAGTTTCCTGAGATGCGCGCACAAATATACAGACGGACAAAAAAATCTAACTACATTTCGGGTTTTATATCGATTTACCCGCAACGTCGTTCGCGTGGCGTGTTGATTATTGTATAAAAAGTAGCATATGTCACTTTTCATGCTTTCAACTATCCCGCAACAAAAATCATGCCAAAATTTGTATACGCCAGATGTTAAGTTAAAAGAAGACAAATACATCTGTGAAAGCCGCATTCGAATCGAATCAGTAGTTTCCTGAGATGCACGCACAAACATACAGACAGACAAAAAAATCTAACCACATTTTTAGGTTCTAAATCGAAGTACCCGCGACGTCGTTCGCGTGGCGTGTTGATTGTTGTATAAAATGTATCCGACCACCATTCAGCCCTTATAAAGGGGGTTGATTTCTAAAAATAAAATATAAGTACACCTCCACAACCTTTCAAGAGCACACATTTTAATTTTCTAGACTTCAAAAACTTAGGACTTTCATACAAATTTCCAACCCCCTTTTTACCCCCTTAGGAATAGAGTTTCGTAAAATCCTTTCTTAGCGGACGTCTTGAGCCTATAAGAAACCTACTTGCCAAATTTCAAGTTTGTAGGTCTTATAGTTTCTGAGATATGGTGATGAGTGAACTTTCGCTTTTATATATATTTTATATAGATATAATAAAACTGTAGAAATAAAAATTCTGTTCATTATTATTATTAAGATATTTAAAAAATAATTTGTGGGGGCTGTTACTACATCGATAAAACCCAAAAATGTGGTTAGTTTTTTGTTTGTCTGTCTGTATGTTTGTGCGCGCATCACATCAAAACTACTGATCCGATTTGAATGCGGTTTTCACAGACGTATTTGGATTCTTTCAACTTAACATCTGATGTATAAAATTTTCTCCCTCCACCCCTTTAACCGGGTGAGGAAAGAAATTTTTATACAAAAATCAACAAGCCACGCGAACGACGTCGCGAGTACATCGAAATAAAACCCAAAAATGTGGTTAGATTCTTTTTGTCTGTCTGTCTGTATGTTTGTGCGCGCATCACATGGAAACTACTGATCCGATTCAAATGCGGTTTTCACAGATGTATTTGTCTTCTTTCAACTTAACATCTGGTGCATAAAAATTTCTCTCTCATTCCCTTAACGGGGTTGGGGAGAAATTTGTATACAACAATCACACGCCACGCGAATGACGTCGCGAGTACAACTAGTTATAATATAAATTGTATTTAATGAGGTTCTAAGCTGATAGTTAAAATTTAAAGGAAAACTTTTATTTTTTTATTTTAGAGCGTATAAATAAAAGCTTTTTTCAAAAAGGTTGTTGATTTTAATTTAATCTGTAGCTTATTAATTTTTTTATATATATTTCGTATTAAAATATTTAAAGTAGGTATCGCATAAAACTAGAATTATGGTATATAAGTAAATAATTAGTCTTTTATATTAAATAGCGTTCAATATAAATTTCAAATTTCCCTTATCTGATTATCTGAAAAACCGTAAAAGAAATTTCCAAAATTTAACTACGAAATATAAAAAAGCGTACCTATTCCTTTATTCTAAATGATTTAACAAAATGTAAAAGATTATTATTGGTCATTTTTAATAATATGTTCTACTTATACAATTTCCATAATTTTGAATTTTCAAAAAGTGTAAAAATGCAATATTACACCAAAAAAATAAATAAACGGAATGTAAGTTTAACCACGAAAAAAAATCTTAAGATCCTGACGTAGTAGATTTGGTTTCAGCGCATCAAAAACTTTATAAAATATATAGTCTTGTTTTTAGGTAAAAATTTTGTTGACCTGTGTTATTGTACGTTATTTAACCTTCGATCTTATATTACTAGGGAGTATTCCGTGGAACGGATGTGGATATTAGGATATGCTATCTCTCTCGTGCCGTTAGCTTGACTATCTGTTGAGGACTGTCTCCATTTCATGGAATATAGCATATCGAAATATTCTTCATTCTCTGTATTAAACCGGTCTCGCGATTAGCAGTACGTAATGCTGACGTAAGTAGTATATGCTCGAAATATACAATCTGTGTCTTCATCATTTTACCATTTTTAGAATGATAAACATTTAGTTTTGAATTTTTTTTGCATACATGAAGAAATAACAAGTAATATGCACTGACCATCAGAAATTAAAAAAACATATTTTTCTTATAACAATGAATAGCTAGGATTTTCAATATAGTAGACATATTGTTTTTATCTTTTGCAATACGATATGAAATAGCTATTTGTGTATTAAGAGTAGAAAGTGCTACTTTTGCAGCTTGAGACAAAAAGTTTATCAAAAACGGAAAGGAGCTTTCTGCTAAAATTACACCTAAAATTTACATGAAATTAAAAAAAATATATATTTTTTTTATAATTCATTATGCATATGTATTTTGTGTGGCACACCAAATGTGAACCAACATACTTGAGATTAACGAAGCTGGATAAATTTTTAAAAGAGCTTTAAGTCTGAGCTTCGCTTCGAAGAAAAATTATTCTTAGTGTCATTATTATCGAAAAATGTGTTCGATATTCCTTCTAGAATCTTGCCGTTGTGTTTTATAGTACCTACATTGTATTGTATGCAAGTCTTTGTAAAGAAGTTACGTCAGTTAATATTCGAATGGAGCATTATTTATGATAGAAAATTGTATTATTTATAGGAATTACCTCTGATTGGGAATGTGCAACTAAGATGAGTGCGCATGATAATCTTATCATTAGCGTTAGAGACGTAACCGCCGCTACCAGTTTCCTTGTTCTGATAATATTGCCAAATCCTTAAGACTACACAAAATGCTTAGTCTCGAATTTTTAAATTACTTTTTATAAATTTTATTTGACTTTATAAAATACAATTATCTGTTTTACTGTTAAGTAATTAAAATTATAAACAACTCATGACAAGTAATTACAAATAATGTAATTTATTTATTTTTATTTATTTATTTATTGCATACTTTACAAACACCAATGCTAGGTAATTACAAGTAAAGTGTAAAACAAGGAGCTTAAAAAAAATTTAACTAGTCTAATAACAAAGAGTAAAAATAAAAATAAGAACAACATGAAGGAAAATATATATCTACACATATATACATACATACACATATATACCTACACACTTACATAAACACAAAAACCTAACCCTAGAAGGTAATAACAGCACTAAGTACAGCCTTTAAGTGTTTTATATTAATATTAAATATGTCTGTTTGGACCTCAGTAAAAACCTCATTGGCAACAGTCATCATTCTGTTGATGGGACCTATACTACAGGGATCAATATGAAATATTTTTTGTTTGGTTAAGTTCCTTAAATTAACCTTCGGTACATTAAAATTAATATAATTTATAAAATGGCTATCTTTGTACTTAATACTATTTATAATACAAAATAAATAAATCACAGTTTGCTGTTTTCTTCTTTGTAAGAGAGATTAAAATTAAAGGTTTCAAGCATGGAGTTGTACGAGATCTTGTATGGGTATGTATTGTTTTTAACGACATAAAGGTATCTAAGGAATCTTTTTTGTACCCTTTCAATATGATCAATGTGTACAGCCTCCAACGGCATCCATATTTGAGAAGCATACTCCAGGTGGGGTCGCACTATTGTATTATATAATTTGACTAGGGTTGAAATATTAAAGTTTTTTGAGTTTCTGATCACAAATCCTAGAGCTTTAAAAGCTTTTTTTGTCATGTATAAGAAATGGCTATTAAACTTCAAATTGGACTGAAACCCCTAAATCCTTTATTTCATTTTCACAATTTAGAGTGGTATCACAGATTTTGTATTTATTTACAATTGGACTGGTTTTTCTTGTAAGTAAATGTTACTACAGAGCACTTTTTAACATTGAGAAACATTTTATTATCTTTAAACCATTTGCTTATATTGTGAATGTCCGCCTGAAGTAAATTGCAGTCTGCTTTTGTGTTTCAATAACCCTGAAAACCTTAAAATCATCTGCAAAGAGTAACCCAGTGGAGCCAGAGAGGCAATCGGGCAGTGAGTTTATAAAGCAGAGTAGTGGCCCCAAATTGCTTCCCTGTGGAACACCAGAGGTAGCAATAAAGTGTTCTGATGTGGACATGCCAACCTTGACCCACTGGGTTCTGTTCGAAAGATATGATTTAATGAAAAAATAAACATCCTGTGTAATACCCAACTCAACCAGTCTTCCAAGAAGCAAATCATGATTGACCTTGTCAAATGCCTTTTCACAATCAGTATAAACAACATCTAATTGAGTTTTCTTTAATATTGCTTCAGCAGCAGCTTCTGATATGAGAGAAAGATTTGTCAAGGTTGATCTATCTGCCATGAACCCATGTTGAGATTTGGATGGTTTAGGACCTAAAAAATTGGATAAGTCTTCACATAATATCATCTCATACACTTTAGCTAAAGCATTCATTATACTAATGGGTCTATAATTTGAAACATCAATTTTGTCACCACTTTTAAAAATAGGTGTTATAAGAGCAGATTTTAGGGCATCTGGAAAATGTTTGTTTTTTATAGCAAGATTAAAAATATGCTTTAATGGTGATGCAATATATTCAGCTAAGCCTTTATAAATGTAAGAGGGAATATTATCTGGCCCAGTAGATTTTTTTGGTTTTAACCTATTTATACTTTTTATTACATCATTTTCTGTTATTTTAGAAAACATAAAAGTGTTACCGCTGAAGTCAAGTGTGGATGAGTTCTTTGCGTTAGTATTCCTTTCATATACCGATTGAAAATGTTGAGCAAATGCATCTGCAATGTCTTTTGAAGTTTAAAAAATGTTTTTGCCATTTCTCATTTCCCCAGGTAAACCATGGTTTTTAGATTTGCTATGCAAAAACTGCCAGAAAGAAGAAGGATCATTGTTTAAATTATTATCAATACTTTGTTGGTAAGCTTTATGTTCAGTTGTTATTTGATGTTTAATACTTTTCCTTAGATTATTAAAATTATTGCACAGTGAGGGACTAGCTTGTTTTTTTATTTTGCGATGTAGCTTATTTTTCTCTCTAATTTTACGTATTAAATCCATGGAATACCATAAGGGATATCTAGGTTTGCTACCTAAAAAAATGTGAGCCGTCACGGGACGCCTGGCAGATGTGAAACATCGACATTATTATGTAAAAGTAATATGCAGAAAAGAACAGATTGTGATAGGAACTAAATGTCATAATGATAAAATAAAATATTACGATTTTTTCCAGATAACGATGACTATTTATTGAATAAATTTAAAAAGTGATTTCGTTTAGCTTTTTATTTAATTGCCTTAAATTCAATAATCTTAAAAAAGGAAATTATTAAAACACAAATTTATATAGAAGTACGTTACTATATTAATATAATTGTAGTTACTTCATAATTTTAGTACAAACAAAAAGCGATACTAAATAAAAAATAGGAAAATGATGAATTTAACTATGAATACAACTTTATCGTTGAATAACTTTTAAACGGTATTTAAATGGGAAATGTATTATGATTTAGGCACGGGTTAATGTGAATATTAAGGGCTGGTTAAGGTCTGATAATTTTTGTTAGGTCATAATCTAAAAATTTGATGGGTGTTTGGAGGTACTCACTCATTTTTATTCATATTTTTTCATCACTTTCTTTATTAACACTTTGTTTATTCATATTTAAAACTAAATACACAAATTTTACGCGGACAACTATATGACAACTATTCACCAACGACTAGCTGTCAATTTTACAGGTCAGCAAAATATGTAGGTATATTATGTTGCCTATACAAACAATCATTTTTATATATATATAGAATAGATAGTAGGCGGAATCGAGTTAGGTTTTTATGAAACAATTCATACCCTGTCCCGCCAAATTTTTGAATCGATGAGCTTCTTCCCCCTATTGTTGGCGCGCCACCGTCGCGTCGCTCAAAACATGACACCAATTTCATATAAGATATCAGTACATCTCTTATCGATTATTATCGATGCGTTAGGTTTTTTACGTCATGACGTCACCGTCGCCACGCGACACGCGAGAAATCTGATTTACGTGCCGCTATAGATGTTTCACATCAAAAATTGTTTTTTACCTGCTGCTTGGGGATAGCCATGTCCAAGAAACTGTGCAATTGATCATAGAAAAGTTTTAGGCTATCATTTACATTAGTTGTTGTTAATAAATCTGACCAATTATGATTTTTTACAAGATCATACAAAAGAGCAAAGTTCCCCTTAGAATAATTATATACATACTTTTGTGTTATACAAGACTCGTACCTCTCCCTTAATGGTATTTCAAATAAAAGTGCCGGGTACCGATTCACTTAAGGAGGATTCACCTCTCGGAAATTTATCGAAAGAATGTGTCTCCTAAGGAAAAATCGATGTTATCATAAATTTTTTAAAAGCCCTTTTCAAAAAGAAGAATTAAAAGAAAAAAATATATAATTTTTAGGAACTTTTTGTTTATTACTATAGAATGACTACGACAATTGATTAGTATTGAGTTTAAATATTATTATTATTTATTACTTATTTATTTATAGTAACAAGTTAACAACAGTTGCATTTACATGTTAATTTCAAAATATTTAATAGCTACTACTAAAATTTATGGTAGCACAATGGATTTAATAAAATCTGTGTGTGCACCAATTTTAATTTGACATATTATTGATAGCTTAAGGTTATGTTTTAAAATACATTAACATAGACATATGATCTTGTTGTTAAGAGGATATAAATATCTATTATTTAACAATTTACAATAGTTTAAAATACTTATAAGTTTATTAAATAGTTACATTACCTTTGAGTACATATTCATTGATTTTATTTTTAATTTTTTTATAAGGCAATATCTTGAACTCTACTGGAAGCATGTTGTAAATCTTTGGACCCAAATAGTATATAGGTATGTATTTTAGTAATGGACAGCCTAATTTGGGGTAGAACGACATTCTGACAGCTAGCATTTCTACTGTTTTTTTTTTATGTTGTATGGTCTTCTTAAAACTAGAGGATTTTATCATATATCTTATTATAGATTTTATATGTAACTGCTCCAAAGTAAGCAAACAACTTTCCCAGAATAGGAGGTCTGTTGAGAATCTCTTTTTCTTAAAAAAACATAATTTTAATAAATATACTTTTGAGCAATAAAGGGAGCTGTCAGAATGGTTTTACTGGCTCCTCCCCACACAACCAATCCATAACTCAATACTGACTCAATTAATGAAAAGTAGACATTTTGAGAGTGTTTTTTTGCAAAATATTTCTCAGTTCATAGAATTTGTGTATAGCTTTCCTAATTTTATTTGTTACATATTCAACATGTTTTTTAAAGTTTTCATCTAAAAGTATACCCAGATATTTAATACAGTTTTTTTGATTATATTTTCACATTTGCAATTATTCTGATATATTGGATGATTCACTGCATTACAGCTCGCATTATGAATTTTAATTTCATTATTATTTAGTAGATGCCTTTCTCTTAAATTAAAAGCAACAAATTTTGTCTTTTCTATATTTAAGGACAATAAACTATGATCCAGCCAGTTTTTTATTTTTGTTACTGCTTTTTCAGCTTTAAAATGTTGGTTAGAACTCAATACTGAGTTTAAATTAAAAAATTGTCGGGTTCTGGAATGAAGAAATAAACAATTAGTGTTTTAACGTTGTTTTAAAAAATTAACCATAAAGAGAGTAATGAAGAGAAAATAGTTTGTTTAAATATTCGACGATTCTAAACCAGTAATATAAAAATTGCAAAATATTTACCTTTATTGTTAAAATTAAAGTAAAGTGCTCCGAAATTTGCTGAATTTACGTTTAAAGATTTTTTTAATTTCATCGCAAAAAATAAAAATTTGTATAATAATAGGTAATCATTTATTGTTTTTAAATAAAATTATCAATACCTTACCCTATTCTAGTAATAAGCCGTCTGCTTAAAAATAACACATATTTTTTTGTCACTTTCTAATTTTTATGAGTATGTGCCTTTGAAACTACCGCGAAATTATTTAATAATTAAATATGAGATTTCTAATAAAAAAGAAAATTCAATGTTTATACAACTTTGAGAATATCGCAGATATCTATTGAAAATAGTTAAAATTAAAATCAATGCATTTTCACGTGAGAAAAGCCGTAGGCAACAGCCAGTTTTATTATGCAGGCATATAAGTTTCACGTATTTACTTATAACAAAAAAAACTAGTGTGACAGTCAGTGGGACTGCCGGCAGAAGTTATACTTCTATGCACGCGCATGGATTCATAAATTTTTATGCGAATGATTTAGCAAACTCATTATATGATATTCATGGTAAGCAACCCCAAAAACCTCCTAGTACCGTGTGCACACTCTTTTTGTATCGAATTTGCATAAAATTCCTGGAGACGAGTTCCGTCTTATGCACCAGGTGTTTGAAGACCATCGCCATTATTATAATCGTATTTAGCGACTCAAAAAACCACCGAGTACCAAGTGTGCTCTGATTTCGTACAGAATTTACATAAAACCCTAGACACCAATTGCCGCAGAGACTTTCGGAATCGTAATATTCGTGTTCAGCGACTTCAAAAACCCCGAGTATATAAATTGAACCAATTTTCAGCAATACTTACCGAGATGTAAGTTTTCTCTCTATTGTCTGTTCGGAATATACTTTTTGAATGCAGAAATGCAATTTCCATATTTACATTATAAAATATAGCGACAAATTTCCTGATACTTTAAGGAATCTAATGCAAAAAAACGCATTACGATCCTTTTTACGTTACAAAATTCGGAGGTTTTGGTGCTTTATTTCCTCGACTATTAGTAAAAACTCTGTTTATGTAGCCAACAACCTCAAAAGCATGGTTCAGGATATACTGCAACCATGTGAAGGTATTTTAGACTACCATACAATACTCATTACTAAATATTATTAATATAAAATACTAAACGTAATATGTTAACTTACGTGACAGAATTATAATCTGTCAAATAATCATGTGGTCCGTCACTATGATATTCATACATTAGTTCAGACTGTTTTTTGTATATCTATCCCTTTTCAATGTACTGAATCTTGAAACGGTATTCAAAGGACTTATAATTATGACTAATAACATGTGATAAATATTTCATCTTTGTGTTTACCAACCAATATACCTTATAAGTGTTTCTGCCTCTCTCTCTTACTCACACCATTACATAAGTAATGATTTTTCCCATTTAACTGTACACAAATCTTTTCCACCGAGTTCATGTATAGAAGTATAACTTCAAAAAGAGGTCCTAGAATTGAACCCTGCGCAACCCCGCTCGTATATTATAACAAAGTTATAACTATGACATAATATGACGTCCTACTTGTGTTTATACATACATATTTTTATTTTCAAAGCTCTTATTCTAATTGAATATATTTACAATGTCGAATCTCCTTCTATTGGTAAATAAACTGTTAATTGTGGTAACAAGACAATATTCAAAACGTTAATTGTTCATTGTTCGCAGTAGACTTTTAATTGATTTCGTTTCCGTCAAATCGGTATTTTCGTATCCCTCGCTTCCTCTGGATGATGGAAGTGCACTTGGTGCGAATTTGTTAATTTCAATTTGTTCCAATGTATAGCTTTCACTAACTAGAAAATTACATTGAACGTATTTTGAGTGTTCTACTGATCTTACATTATATGAGAGAGTACGTACTCCAATACCAGTAGGTACAAATTTCAGGTCACACAACACCACTTCCGCCGCGGGGGTTTGCTTTAGGGTTTTTGATAAATTTTCACAGTTTAATTTTAGTTTTTTATCTCTAACTGAGTAGGTTATTTCTCAGTAAAATTTCTAAATTTGTTCTCCATTAATATCATAGATATTAAATTTTGTACTTTATCAACTGTTGAACAATTATTCTGGGTTCTAATTATATTCAGAATTCAGAAGTGTTTTTCTGATTTTTTTCCTAAGTTTGACTAAGATAAATAAAAAACAATAGTGTAATATTAAATAATCACAGCGATATAAATTTACTATTATCTGAATCAGTCCTTGTAGTACCCCAGGTAACCATTGTCGTCTATATGACGTCTAAGCGACAGCATCATATTGGGCTAATTGACGTCTGGAGACGTTAGAAAATGACGTCTAAAAGACGTAAGTAAGTCACAGCTAAATGACGTCTTTCTAACGACAGTTTTAGACGTCACGGTGACGTCATTTTTACTAGTCAATTAGACGTCAATCCGGTCTTTAGTTAGACTTTAATTGGACCTATTTTAGGCGTCTAAATTACGTCTTTTTGTCGCCAATATCATCTATAGATAGACCTTAATCCGACCTCTTTTAGATGTTAAAATGACGTCTGGTTAATTTCCATAATTAACTTAAATATACACAGGAATCATAAAAACACCCTTTTATAAATGACTTTTTATTTATATCTAATACAGAAAAATACAGGGTGTCCCACCATATAGGAGGCGATCTATTAGAGTAATTTTTGCGTATATATATTCTTAAATTTGTGTTACATAACCCAACTTTTATTTCATTCCATTTCTCTAAACTGTTAAAATAAATCAAGTTCCTAATACCTGGTGAGGTAGAGTCTTCTCGACTGTTCAGTATCCTTGAACCTGAAAGTCAAATTACTAGCTAAAGTTATATATAATAGGTACTTACTTATTATGTATTATATACTATATTAAATGCTTAGATCAATTTAAAATATATCATTTTATATTTCAATTTAATGCTATTAGTATTCTACAGTTGACCAGCTATTTATACATGAAAATTCTTTGTTAGTTTTTCATGAATAAATAGCTGACCAGCTGTAAAATACAAGATTTAAATAAAAAGTAACAAACCCGTAAACCATAATATAATTACCCAACCAAAAATCTATTTATTTTTACACTAGGAGGACGTGTGTAAGAACTTTCCTCTTCGCTTGAATCATTAACAATTCTTCTTTTAATATTTGTTCTAACGGGTCTCTCAGATCTACTCTTTTCTGCAATTTCAATGTCGGAATTTAGATCGCTTATCGTTTCTGCCTCTTTTTCCTTCTGTAAAGCTTAATCTGATTCCGCTAAAACAATTACAATTTATTTAGGACAAACAAATGTAGCGCAAATAACCTTCCCAACAATGGTCAAAAAATGTTATTAATTATACTTACATGTTTTGTAGAAAATTCTAGTAACGCCGTACAACAACCATTTCTCCTCATCAATTCTCTCGCCTTCGACTGTCCTTATATGGCGGCCAAAATACATCTTTCTTTAGAGGGGTTAGCCAGCTCTCATGAACGGTAGCTAAACCGTTCCCACCCTTCTCATCAAGTTGAATCACACAATACATTTTTATACCCTTCTATCTACCTGCACAATCACACTACGACCCGACAAAGCCAAAACCGCAAACAATGAAACAATCATAGGTAACTTGAAACAATGCAACGAACACTAACAAAATGGCAGGGTGCGTGATAACGTGATTCCGATCAATTCCGATCACAGATAACATGATTCCGATCTACGATACCACGGGCGACTGCGTGCACTGGCGTACAAAGTTGCCAGAAAAGAAATTCACAAGTATAGTATCTAATTTATATCTAATAAGAACACGTGTAAAATGTATTTTATTTAAATTTTGTCTCATGTTATTCCATATATTTCATTTCATGTTAGCAAATTTAAAATTTCGGAATTTCAAATTGAATTAAAATTCAAATATTTGTATTTACATATTTTTATACGTTTACATTGATTTAAAATTTCGGAAATTACAGCATAGCTGGCACCGTTGTCAAGCACAAGGTGCTACAAGTACCGACACTAACCGATCATTCGAAATTCGAATAACATCGACCTTTGCTAGAACCGACCAACATGCTTAGTAGGAATGCGCGGCAATATTTGAAATAAATTCGTGTAGTATAAATAATCGAATACTTTTTCAACTATTGGTCGTACTCAACCCGCAATAGATCAAACTTCTAAATTAAAAACAAATAACATTGATCTGAATAAGAATTTCAAGCAAAAAAAGCAAGCAAAATTAAAAATAATACCTATATATGATTACTATATACGACTCTAATTTATGGTCATTAAGCGGACCAGACCAAAAATACGAAAAAAATTTGTTTTTTTGTGATTATCCGTTTTCTTTGATGATAAATTATGTTCCTCTTGCCATGTGATACGACCTTTGGGAATGATAGAAAAGTCCATATTTAGACGTCTATAAGACGTCTACAATTTAGGCCTATATGACGTTATAGATTGTGACGTCTATATGACGCCAATTGATGGTCATTAGACGGACCAGACCAATAATGTCCAAAAATAGCCGTCTTTTTGACGACATTTTCGACAGTTTGGTTACCTGGGACGAGAGCTAGCAACGTCGGGAAAACAAGAATTACAGGTAGGCCAGCTTTTAGATATGCTCTTTCTCCCACTCTCCCGGACATCATACGGAATACCTGGCTGGCGGTAGTGGTTCCGGTCATCAGTGCGCATCGTACCTGTACAGGTAAATTATCAATTTTTCAAATAATTTTAAGAAGCTTATTATTTTTTTTATTGAACTGTTCGCAGCATGAGTCTATTATTGCCAGGCATTTTTAGTGTTGTTTAAACCGTGCCAAGCGCCAATTTGGAAAAAAAAATATTTTTTTTCGAATTATTTTAGTATGGCTGAAATTTTAATATGATGTTATTTAAGTAACTAAAAACCCAAAATTAATTTGCCAAGCAATAATTCGATTGTTAACCTTCGGCCAAACCGATCTAAAAGTGAAAAGTGGAGTGGTATCATTTTGCTTGGTATAGAAATAGTTGTCAAACAAATTACTGAGATCGGATTGAAAACTATTGAACTAATCTGTGGATTAATACGGTTTCAAAATAATAATTTATTGTTGTACAAAATTTAGATATTTATTGATGTCAAGTATGAAAATAAACAAAAATTTGGATGGTTACATAAAAATCAAGGTTAGATATTTTAATCAATAATTGTATCACAAAAAAAGAAAGCATTTTGAGAATCATCGTCACCATCTTCATCACTGCTGCCATTTTCATTGTCATCATCGTCTTTTGAATTTGTATCATCTTGTAATAAATTATTATCTGCAATAAAATAAAAAAATTTATACTTTTTTCCGGCAAAGAAATTTGTAAGTATTTTATTTTTATTTTTACCTTTAATTATAATGTCGGCAATTAATGATGGTAATTGTTCCCCAACAAACCAGATAAAATCGTATTTACCGTCATTTATGGTCCAGCCGGAAGCTTGAGGCGATAAAGATGTAGGATATTTCATATAAGCATTTCTCCAAAACGTTGTTACGGAACGAACTCTTAGTAAATGCTGATATAATTTAGCTTTACATGGTGTTTGAGAACAGTTGGAACCGAACTTCATTGACGTTCCAAGAATCACGAACTCCGTAAATATGACAAATGAACCTTTCTAAGATCTTAAATGTCTCATATAACAATTCTTGATCATCTGTTATAATATTTTGACAGGCTGTCTGATACTGTTCCGAAGTTTACCTTTCCGGAAAAATTCTGGTGTGTAGTTGCATCCAGTGAGGGCATGAAAGCACGGTAGAGCTTTCGATAACGAAATCCCGAGAATTTCGTATATTTGATAGACGCTTATAAATCGTTCGTGATTCCCGATACCTAAATGTATCCAGAGTTTCAGAGATGCATTTAAATGATTCATGTTACCAAGAAGTATTATTAAAATATCTGTGTCCGAGCAGCGTATAACAACTTCGTCATCAACATTTATGTGACAAATGTGATATATTATTCGTGAATCGGCTTCTTCATGTTCTTCGCAAGACAATGAATCTTCCACAGTTTTAATTACTTTATTACTTTCAACCCGGTATGAATAGCACAGAACAGTATCAGACAGCCTGTCAAAATATTATAACAGATGATGAAGAATTGTTAGATGAGACATTTAAGATCTTAGAAAAGTTCATTTGTCATATTTACGGAGCTCGTGATTCTTGGAACGTCAATGAAGTTCGGTTCCAACTGTTCTCAAACACTTACAGGTTCAAAAAATTAGATGATAATTTTGAAAAAAGGTTTCGTAATTTTGACCCATCAAGCCTACCACCATGTAAAGCTGAATTATATCAGCATTTACTACGAGTTCGTTACGTAACAAAGTTTTGGAGAAATGCTTGTATGAAATATCCTACATCTTTATCGCCTCAGGCTTCTGGCTAGACCATAAATGACGGTAAATACGATTTTATCTGGTTTGTTGGGGAACAATTACCATCATTAATTGCCGACATTATAATTAAAGGTAAAAATAAAAATAAAATATTTACAAATTTCTTTGCCGGAAAAATGTATAAAATTTTTCATTTTATTGCACATAATAATTTATTACAAGATGATACAAATTCAAAAGACGATGATGACAATGAAAATGGCAGCAGTGATGAAGATGATGACGATGATTCTCAAAATGCTTTCTTTTTTTGTGATACAATTATTGATTAAAATATCTAACCTTGATTTTTATGTAATCATCCAAATTTTTGTTTATTTTCATACTTGAAATCAATAAATATCTAAATTTTGTACAACAATAAATTATTATTTTAAAACCGTATTAATCAACAGATTAGTTCAATAGTTTTCAATCCGATCTCTGTAATTTATTTGACAACTATTTCTATACCAAGCAAAATGATACCACTCCACTTTTCACTTTTAGATCGGTCTGGCCGAAGGTTAACAATCGAATTATTGCTTGGCAAATTAATTTTGGGTTTTTAGTTACTTAAATAACATCATATTAAAATTTCAGCCATACTAAAATAATTCGAAAAAAAAAATTTTTTTCCAAATTGGCGCTTGGCACAGTTTAAACAACACTAAAAATGCCTGGCAATAATAGTTTCATGCTGCGAACAGTTCAATAAAAACAATAAAAGAAATAAAAAACTTCTTAAAATTATTTGAAAAATTGATAATTTACCTGTACAGGTACGATGCGCACTGATGACTGCAACCACTACCGCCAGCCAGGTAGCTCGTATGATGTCCGGGAGAGTAAGAGAGAGAACATATCTAAAAACTGGCCTACCTGAAATTCTCTCTTAAAAACCTTGCTAGCTCTTAGACTATTGTATTTAGGTAACAGGGGGTTTGCTGGTAATCGATATTAATTAACCTTTTGTGTGAATAAACCAGAAAATACATTATCAATTTTTTATTACCTTTGATGACTCTTTCTATCGGTTTAGGTGATATCTACCAAAAAAGATAACATTATCTTCACGAGATACGAGTTGTTAAATGTTCTCATTCTAACTAGAGAATAATAATAATATTTCCACAGACTATACTGGAATAAGTTTTGTTTTTAGAAATCAGTTATTAACTATTATAGTTTTGGAAAAAATACCGTTGTAACAAAGTACATAGTCGCTTAATAAAACTTTAAATCCAAAATAATAATGTATGTATTAATAATACAATTTACTTTCATCCAAAATATCTTTCCATTTTTTTTTCATATCAATTTAACAATTTACATCTGATAGTAGTTACAGTCCATTTGAAATATTTTCTCACATTTCATGATCACTTGAAAATTTTAATGTAGGTATTCCTAATCACTTTCAAATGTTGGTTATCTATCGAACTGTTAACTGACCACACAAGTTTACATCTATAAGGATACGGCCTTTTACTATATACTAAAGTTGGACTTTTTAACAGACACGTATGTGCACTAATTACACACGACACTTGACATCTACGCTCATCTTTACCCACGACGGAAGCAAGATGGTCTATGCGTTTGTAGTGAGATCACGAAGTATAGATCCAGGAATCCAAACGGTATGGACTTTTCCATAATATTTCATATATACACAATAATAAACAAAGATCATAGTTCTATTTTTTGCCACTGGCTGCGTAAGTATTTAGGACGTACCGATACTATTATTATTATGAAATGAAAATGGCGCAAATGTTGAATTAAATTAAATTAAATATATAATATTAATTGGCTTATTTAAAATAAGCTGTAATTAAAAAAAATGGGACGCTGTTGTGCTGTCCATAATTGTCTTAGTGGTCAAAAGACAAGTGAGAATGTAGGAAAAGAGCCTTTAATCAAAACTTCAGAGTGAGTAATCTGAAAATAATATTTTTTCAAAATTAGTTTATAAGGATTTGAACGAGTACCTACTTCTTGAAAAGTGACGCACTCTCCCGGCAAAATATGTGTCCCCTAAATTGAGATCATTCATTCAATATTACGTTCAGACTCCAGGGACCCTATTCACTAACCGTGTGAATGCTCGTGTAGGAGAGCTCTTTCACAATTTAGCTTCACTGCGCAAGTTACTCCCCTAAAATTATAAAATCCGTATTCACGTTTTAAGAGAATGCTCCTACTCGAGTACTCTACTGGGTAAAACCTAGAGAATTGATACATTTTGAGAGAGTGGAGTGGACTTGCGCACAATGGGTGTTGTCTCATGACAGACATGACATGGGATTTTTCAATACAGTTTATTTTTCATGATTTGTTATTGCTAGAGTTTTTGTTTGGTTCATTGTTGATTATTTAGTTTTTGTTAGTCTTTTTGTTGTTTTATTAGTGACAATTTTCTGCCAGTGTGTTGTTTTTGGGGTTATAAATTGTTTTTAAAATGGATGATGATGATTTATAGTGATGCAAATGCTAATAAATGATCTTGACGATGCCAAAGAACAAGGACCCTTTCTTGAGATTGTCCGATTTATTATTATTCTTTTCATCCCGGTGGCTGTTTATATTTTACAAACCTAAAGTACTAAATAAATAGTTCAAATGTGATGGTTAAACTTGGCAACGTTGAGCAAAAAGTAGTAGACTCACCGATCTATCGTGAATGTGGCTTTTTAGGATCATGTGAGCGATGAGTGAGAGAGTACTCACACCGATGAGTAGTCGTACACGAGCACTCTCACAAGTTACAGAATAGGGGCCCTGGTACCTATCTGTAGGTACTTCGTGAGTGAGATAATGTTTGTGTATGTTTGTGCAATCCAATGTTTCAATTTATCTCAAAAACCACTATTCCAATTCTAATGCGGTTTTCAGTGATGGGTTTAAAATTGATTGGTGCATGTTTTTAGAAAAATGTTACGGTAACAAATGACCAGGGAAACCTTTGTTTGTGCAAACCAATGTGTCTTTTTATCTCTAAAACCACTGGTAGAATTTAATTTCAGCTTTCAGTGATGGTGCATGTTGCTAAAGAGGTATTACGGTGACACCTTACTAGGAGGCGCTACAGCAAACCAATGTTATGATTTATCGCCAAAACTACTGATTCGATGGATTTATTTTAGCTTGTTGCATGTTCTTAGATGGGTGTTACAGTAAAAACTAACCAGGGGGCACTGCAGTACCTAAACATTTGTTTGTACAAACCAATGGTGCCATTAATCTCCCAAACACTAGTTCAATTTTGTTGCGTTTTAGACCTGCAGATTTGTGCAAAACCAAAACTACTAGTCCGATTTGGATCCGGTTTGTAATAATGGGTTTGTGATTAATTAGTAAGGGTTCTTAAATAGGTTTTACGGAGGTAAATTACCAGAATCTCAGATAGATTTAACGCAATGTAATTTTTTCTTTCTTTAGTTGAAAATATCTTTTCTACCATCATTTTAATTTTTTTGTGTCTCTATTTTAGATTTATAATAATAACGTTTATTTGGATAAAATTACAAAAGAGATAAAGCTAAATTATATAATGGTCCCAAAAAAAAACGAAAAGAAAATCGCTAAGCCATTGGCTGTTCGCGATGTAGATAATCTTGTTAGTAGTTATATGATTCAGAAATTTAGATACAACAAAATAAAATGAAGATAATACTGTTATCAATAATATCCCTTCATGGTTTTCGTTTACAGTTAATTAAGGAATAAAAACAATTGTGTGAGAATACATTAAAAAAAATCTTAGATTTGAACATAATGTCACTCACACTTATCGTTTTCCTTTCAGTATAAGTTACATATATTATTCTACTAATATTTCTAAAGCACATAAACAGTTACATCAAATAAAATAAAATTTAATGGCACAGTTACTGAAATTAACTCTATCATACATTTAATATGGAACTACAGTTTGGTTATAAAATAAGTATTTCTCTTATCGATGAATTGGTGCAAGGTTTCTCTTCGTACATTGAATAACCATTCTTTACTTTTACTCTTGAACATTGAGAAGGAATTTATTTCTTTCAGATTCGTGTCTAGTAAATTGTATAACTTTGGTGCAATGTATGTATGACATTTCACTGCTGCGGTTTTTTCTGGTTTTGGTACTTGGAACGCATTGAGTTTGTGCCTTGTGTTGTGACTATGGTTTATTCTATTGAGGTGCTGTTTGTGTCTGTATTGATAAATAAGAAGATTGTGACAAAATAATTGGATTATATCAAACACTTTAGCTTCCTGATATAAAAGATTGGTTGAGTAATGTCTCGGTTTTCTATGGATGATTTTAAGAAGTAATTTTTGTGTTATTTCGAGATTTTTAATCAGGGTAGTGTTAGCTCCTCCCCAGGCTATTATGCCATATCTTAAATGCGATTCAGCTAGAGAATGGTAAAGTATTTTTATTTGATCCGAGTTCAGTATGTTCGACAAATATTTAAATTTATAAAGAAAGAATCTCAATTTTTTTATTACATTATTTATGTGTGATTCCCATTTTAAATGTCTGTCTATGTAAACTCCCAAATATTTTATTTCTGCTGTGGATGTAATTTCGACTGTTATATTGTTTTTGTTAAAACGTAGCTTTGTATAGGATGGTAAGTATTTTCCGTATGATGTGAATGGCATGAAGAAGGTTTTATTAAAGTTCATCGTCAACATTTTCGTGTCAAACCAACGCAGTTGCGACTTAATATTTTCTTTACCATACCTATCAACTTAATTTTGTTATTCTACCTAATTATATCGAGTTGACCCCAGCGAAGGTAAGTTGTAAATACTTATTATAATTATTGATTAATATATTGTTATATTTTTTATTCTTCGTGGATTCGGGATAATTGATTAACAGCAGACAAACTTAACAATTTATTAATAAACACAAACAAATAACAATTTCTTAAAATAATCTACACAACTTTGAAACAGTTACAATTACTAAATAACGTCTTTCTAAAATACCTCGTATAACAATTCGCACTTATTTCCCAATCACTGTCTATCGCATTACTATTACTATTATCTACTATTACTCCGTCCAAAGCGGTCCCTTATATATGAAATTAAATCCTTCTAGAAGCATCTCCAATATTACAACAAAAATAACGTTCTATAATCATTCGAACGTTCCAAAAGTCACTCGAATATTCGAAGATTCTCAGAACTGCCGTCTTGCCTCGCTCCACTTTGTGGGTGACAGGTCCGGACCAGCTCGTAACATTACCCTCCTTTTTAAAGCTGTTCGCCCCGATTCGGGATAAGTGATACACAGTAGAAAAACAATTTATGGATAAACACAAAATAATAATAATATTTTATGTGACGGGGGAAGATTAACTTAAAAAGATTTTTACAGAGTAGGAGATATAAACAACAGAGTATTCGTTTTCATAACACTTTCCTCAGTACCTATTTCATTATTTCGACTGATTTTCTTGTATTTCTTATTAAGATAATAGGGGGTTAAATACATATGTTATTGCCACATCTACAATATCTACATCTTCAAAAACCAAATAAATACGTAAGGAAGTCCTATCAAAACAAATACCGTGTTGTTCATATTTCCTACTCTGTGAGAGATCAAAACAACTTATGTAAAAGCTTTTCACGTTAATTGTCTCTCATGACATAAATTATTTAAGTCTGGGGTCTTAAAATTATGTTATCTATTTTCAGTTTCATCTTAAACTTTTAATTGTGTTTTTATTAAGAACATCGCATACCAAGGAGTTGTTATATAACGAAGTATATCCAAAGAATACTTTATTTATACCATCACATTATCCATTTTAAGTTTATGATATTGCAGGTACTCACTCCATAGTATTTCGCGATTACCGAAAGTAGTTGTAGGAGATCTGTGAAAGAACTGTTTTTCGCACTGCTTATTCCATATAGAGTTCTCAAATATAAATTAACAATTTAAGTACATGAAAAACGTACCACAAATGTTTTAGAAAAAATGTCAAATTCTACATTCATACGCCACAGTGAAAATAAGAAAATATTAAAATCTTTTATTAGTTGTTCTTTTATTTTTATAAATTATGTGTTTGTTTAATTTAAGAATTTATTGATTTCAATGCTTTTTTATCCAGCTTGCTTTAATTTTAGCGATGATACATACATAAAATATATTTCAATGAGCCGTCTATTAAAAAAAAAATAATCCATCCACTATTTTTGTTTTATAAAAAAGTTTCTTACTTTTTTTTTAAAGTCAATGCCGTAAAAAAGCTATTGTAAACGCTTGGCCTAAGCCTCCCTATTAGTAAAATATTAGATTTTCAATAAGAATATTAAATATTTAGAGAACTTTGACCGTATTGTGCATATTTCCTTAAAATATTTAAAAATAATTAAAATCAGCTGAGAAAAGCTCTACGCGACAGCTAGTTTTATTATATAGGTATGTTTATTATTTTCACCTATTTATTTATAACAAAAAATTTGTATTCATTTTTGGAAATGTCTCTTTTGCTCTTGTCCACACTTTAGCGTCGCGGATGCACAACGATCAAAACCAAACCAACAAATTTTCTTCAATAACACAACGGTACTCTTGACAAGGTGGTTGACCGGAAATATTGAAAAATGCTTTCTCACGTAGACATAAAGTAACTGCGTAGAAGAGGCCCTTTACTTTTCTATTGTTGGGATTAATTACGGCATTAACCGTAGACGTCATAATATTAAATGATAACATAAATATACGGAAACAAGTAAGTTCTGACGCTAATTAAAGTTAGATAACATGAAGTTATGGAAAAATTAGATAAAGTGAGTTAATAATAACGTTGGGTGAAAATACGCCTGTTACAAGCTCTTGGTCTGCATTTCGGTCTGTATCTTTGACGCCTACCAGGAGCGTTGCCAACCTAAAATTTCTGATATCGGTAGATTGATACAAAAAAAAAGATTAAAAGAAATGGCGGCAAATTTAAAAAATAAAAAAAGATAAGTTTAAATTAAGATACCAAAAAGTTAAATAATATTGAAAGAAAATTATGACAATATATTGGTGACCTGTTCACCAGTTTTCACAAAGCTCCACAAAAAACATCGGCAAACGAAAGCGAAATATCGATCAAAGAACATCAGAGGCGGCGCGCAGAGTGATCTTACTATTTTTATCTATACACGGTTCATATTTGCTTACTTTTAGTCAACATACTTTTGTTTCGATAGCTATTCTATTAATATATTTTTTTAGAATTGTCTAATAATTATTCATAACACTACTTTTAGTTGGTTGTGTGTAATAAAGTATTTCTTTTTATAGTGTAAAACTATATCTACGGTTACTTAATTTAAGTTTATAAAATGAAACACTTCTTTTGACATCACAAGAAGTAACCGAATCGTATTTAAATTTAGAAATAATATCTAGTCTCAATTTAATTTTCTTTTGATAACTACCGTTTGAAATGATATTAATTTTTTAAGTGTTTGTGAGATTGTATCAAATTTGCATTTTATTTTGTCGAATTCATTATATTATAGCAATGATATTTTGTTGTACAAATTATTAACTGATTTTTTGTAAAAGGATTTTTAAAAGTTTTAGTTCCTTTAGAACAGCTACTGAATTGGTGTTATAAAATTTGACACAATGCATTTAATTTTCTTAAAGTGTTTAAATTGTTAAAATTGATTCTCGTTGCAATGGTACTTTTAACTTTAGGCTAATGTTCATAAACCTACACACGCAAATCACGCAATGGTTCATTCAAAAATATCTTTTAAACTTTAGTCACTAAAGTATTTCGGTACTAGAGGTAATTGAATTATAACAGATTCAGCGACTGTGTTAAGACAAGATAGTATGCCAATTAAGTGCAAAGTATTAACTCTGGAAAAACTATGTTTAGATTTTTTGCTGCTTTTTACATTTTAACGTCCATTAATAAATCTTCATCTGCTGATAGTTTATGTGTCGAATAAAAATTATTTAAACAATCTTTAATATATGTAGAAATGTTAACATTGTTTAACATTGAAATGTTAATATTGTTTGCAGTCTATACAATAGAATTATAAATCTTTGTCAACTTTATATTTATACTAGCGGCCGCCCGCGACTTCATCCGCGTGAACTTTAGTTTTTTGCCACCCAATTTCATACAAATTTTCAACCCCTATTTTAAATCCTTAGGAGTTAAATTTAAAAAAGTCATTTCTTACTACACCACTACGTAATAGAAAAAAAATTATTTTCGAATTTTCAAGACTCTACGCGTCTATCGACAGTGTCATGTCGGCCAGCAGCATGGTGCTACCGCCTTACCGCTCCACACACCCCGCACATTAAAGCGCGACTGGTATTAGACTATTATTATTTTAAAACTATAAAAACTTGCATGGTATATGCAATCAAAATCTCAGCCCGATTGGTTTGAAATTCACAAAGTTTTATACAAACTTTCATCCCCTATTTTATCCCTTAGGGGTGGAATTTACTAAAATCCTTTCTTAAGCAATGACTACGTCATAGTAGCTATATGCACGCAAAATCTCAGCAAGATCGGTTTGATATTGGCAAAGTTTCATACAAACTTTCATCCCCTATTTTATCGCCTTAGGGGTAGAATTAATTAAAATCCTTTATTCGAGGATGCCTACGCCATAGTAGCTATATGCATGCAAAATCTCAGCCCGATCGGTTTAAAATTGACAAACTTTCATACAAAATTTCATCGCCTATTGGATCCCCTTAGGGATGATATTTATCAAAATCCCTTCTAAGGCATGCCTACGTCATAGTAGCTATATGCATGCAAGATCTCAACCCGATCGGTTTAAAATTGACAAAGTTTTATACAAACTTTCATCCCCTATTTTATCTCCTTGGGGTTGGAATTAATCAAAATCCTTTCTTAGGGGATGCCTACGTTACATTAGCTATATGCATGCAAAATCTCAGCCCGATCGGTTTAAAATTGACAAACTTTCATACAAACTTTAATAATCTATTTTATCCCTTTAGGGGTGTAATTTATCAAAAATCCTTTCTTAGGGGATGCCTACGTAATAGTAGCTATATTCATGCAAAATCTCAACCTGATCGGTTTAAAATTGACAAAGTTTCATACAAACTTTCATCTCCTATTTTCTCCCTTTGAGGGTGGAATTAATCAAAATCCTTTTTTAGCGGGTGCCTACGTCATAACATTTACCTGCGTGCCAAATTTTAGACCCATCCGTCCAGCGGTTTGAGCTGTGCGTTGATAGATCATACAAACTTTCATCCCGTATTTTATCCCCTTGGGGGTGGAATTAATCAAAATCCTTTCTTAGCGGATGCCTATGTCATAATATCTACCTGCATGCCCAATTTCAGCCCCATCCGTCCAGCGGTTTGGGCTCTGCGTTGATAGATCACTATGTCAGTCAGTCAATCAGTCAGTCAGTCACCTTTGAGTTTTATATATATAGATATTCCGATTTTTTTTTTTATATAAATTATGCTGGGTTAGTGGGTAGAATATGGCTTACATCAAATAAGAAAACTAAGCGGTTAAACAAAGAGGTCATAGCAAAAAAAAAATTTCATGTGAAAAACTAGTTATTCGTTCTTAGCGGAATTTGTTTAGTATTTAAAATGTATTATAAAAAAAATATGAAACTAATAACATATAGTTGCAACCTTTGCAGATCTATTGTGACCACCCATTATCTCAAGAATAGGATTAGAGAACCTTGTCCAGCCCTGCCCTCTTAATGAGACTTAATAGCCTTGACAGTGTCCACTCCGCATAACTTGGAGCAGCCGGTTTCTCCTTTTCCAGTACTAGATACCGCGTCCTTGCAAGGCCTTCGCATTGGCATAGGACATGAAATGCGGTTTCCTCCTCCTCTTGGCAGTATCGACAGATGTCTTCAAGTTCAACTGACTCATGTGTTTCTTGAGCCTACAATGTCCTGTCAAGAGACTGACAATCATTCTGACATCGTTTCGACTTGGTGATAGCAGCTCTGCAGTAAACTTCGCCGAGTGTCCCTTTATGAAGACTTTGGCTTGTCGCTGCCCGGTGATTTTTCCCACCACTCCTGGGCCTTCTCTAGCCTCCATTTCTCAATGGCTGACTTTCTGAATGTGTCAGCAACTCCTCCGAATGGTACCGGGCCAATCATTGCCTGATCTATTGAGTAAATACCACAAATTGTTGTGTTGAACTACAATAAAAACATTCAAAAATATGATCCCATTTTGTCTGTAAATTATGGACTTATGACATATTGACCATAAAAATATATCGTCAGCACTTGATGCATGAGAAAACATGGTTCTTTTAGCCGAAATTAACCATGTTTAAAATAGATAATCGTATCTTTGCAGGTAACAAATAACGTCATCAGAAGCAAAGTATACAATATCGTAAAATGTCTTTAACAGCTCTCTTTTTTTTTAATATTTCTCTTGAAGCAATTTTGAACTACGAGGCTTGTTCAATTGAAACCCATCTTTGGTCCAAAAAAAATTTATTAGCAAATATATTTACAAATAATTACCACTACAATTAAGGCACATATCCCATTGTTTTACCAACCGATGTATACCCTGTTTAAAGAATTCTTGTGGCTGCTGCTTGAAGAATTCTTTCACGGCATTTTTTACTTCTTCGTCCGACTGAAAACGATTACCTTTTAACGCTTTTTTCAGTGGACCAAATATGTGAAAAGCGCATGGCGATAAATCGGGAGTATAGGGTGGATGCTCTAATACCCTCCATTTCTTTCGTTGTAGATTTTCTTTTACTACTTCGGCAACATGAGGCCGAGCATTGTCGTGCAGCAGAATGACACCGCGTGAGAGCTTTCCTGGCCGTTTTCGTCTTATTGCTTGGTGGAGCTTGTTCAAAGTTTCATTATAAAGGTTTGCGTTGATATGCACTCTAGGTTCTGTAAACTCTATGAGCAAGGGTCCTTCATGGTCAAAGAAAAATGTTAATGACCGCACGCTGATTATATTTGGACGGATTGTTAACAACAAACGCCATTTTAAAGTCGCAGTACTTAAAATAGCTCTGACATACAAATGCTAGGCACTGATCAGTGTGACGTTTACAAATACAACTAACATTATAAAATGTCACTTGAATGATTACAATTGTTTCCAAGGCTAACCTGACCAAAGATGGGTTTCAATTGAACAAGCCTCGTAAATAGCTAAACAACACGTGCCGCCACCAAAAACCTTTTCTATTATTTTAATTTTAATTATTAATTTTCTAAAATTCAAAGTTGAAGTTAAATGCCAGTTCGACCTTTTGGTTTTGTGTCTCTTTTTGCGTGATCCTTGAATATATTGACCTTGCGGTGCTGTTAAAAGAATATATTTTAAGGAGAAATACTGATGTCTAAAAAGAACTGAGACTGATTATGTTATTGCCAACTAAAACTCTGACTGTTTCGGTTACTACCACGTGTTGTTTTATTAACCTATTTGCAATATCTACTCAAGATTTTGGCGTACATTAAGCGGGTCGTTCATTTCAGAGTTAATTAATGAGGATAAATACTACTAATTACCATATTATCCCCTGAGTTTTCGTGGACTAATCAAATGTTAGTGGTTTCGACAGGCTCATAAATACATACATAATCAGGAAAGATACCGGTATTTTATAAAAAAATTGTTGCATTCTAAATCATCGTAGCTTTTCGTCTTCTTGGTTATATAAATATATATAAACAGACAACTAGGGTGATATTTTTTAACTACTTTGAAATTTGTTAAAAAAGCTTTCTTAAACACTGGTATTGAATGAAATATCGAAAGTGTACTGGGTATGTAGATATTAAATTGTAAAACAATAGTAATTAAGTGAACAAAGTAAAATATAGACAGCTTTCAACTAATGGGGAAAACCACTGTGAACCATAACACAGTACATACTAAGTGTTAAGAAGATTAAACGTCTAACTGGTCTTTTAATAAAATGTTGGCATTTTTATTTTATTGATTTCTAATGATTCTAATAGATTTAATTGGTTTTCTAGTATAAATGTTTTGCATAGTTTGAGTCACTTTTAGGTTTATTAAAACTAAGCTTATGTTTGAAAATAAAAGTTTTAAAATTTCTACGTTTTAAGTTTTACCTACGTATCTTTTGGAACAATCACCACAATTAAGATTGTAGACACCAGATTTTTGTAACAATTTTGGATTTGTTGACTTAAAATATGTGCTAAGATTATTGTTGGTTCTGAAAGACACTGTTAAGCTATAATTACTATGTAAACGTTTCACAACTTCACAATAGTCTATTAAGAGCTAGAGCCCAATTTCGCCAAAGACATTTCTGTTTTGCAACATGTTATAATGTCATCTACGTATATATGTCAGTAAAGTAAAGAGCTTTTTTATGTTAATTTTATTGATTATTGTATGTTTTAATTAGTTTATTGTAAATTTTGTTAGATGCAGGTACATTTGAAACGGTGTTGTTAGGAATTT
Source organism: Altica lythri (assembly GCA_964028335.1). Classification (NCBI taxonomy): domain Eukaryota; kingdom Metazoa; phylum Arthropoda; class Insecta; order Coleoptera; family Chrysomelidae; genus Altica; species Altica lythri. The sequence continues at coordinate 31,074,928 of OZ034804.1, read as the reverse complement.
AGATAGATATGTTTCTTTCTCTGTGGAGAGTGTAGAAGGGTACAGCGTAAATGCTTTTTGAAGGTGCTAGCTAGCTTTCTCTTTATCGTTCCTAGCTCAGTAATTTACCTCATCTTTAAGAGTAGGTTATGTTGTTAAATCCGTTTAAGTTTTTTTGTATCTTTCTAAAGTTAATAATCTGTAGCTTTAGTTAAAGATAAATTATCTAGGTATTGTTGGATTCCAATGTTTTCTTCCTCATAAATTAATACCTTTAACTCCTTGGATGCTTGGTACATTAAATACATTTTATCATTCATTGTCCCTTTTACAAATAAAAGGGTATTGCAAGGACTTAAACCGAAAACGCTCAACAACATGCTGGTACCAATGGCCACAGAAGCCAACTACCTGGGTGTGGTATTTGACCAGAGGCTATCATGGAAGCAACACATTCAAAAGGTCGCACACAAAGCTACAATAGCCCTTGGTAGGTGTAGACAATTGTGTGGCAAGAACTGGGGCCTGAATCCCTAAATAAACGTTTGGTTATATACAAAAGTCATTAGACCAATGTTAACCTATAGTTCAGTGGCGTGGTGGAGTAGAACGCAGCAGTCCGGGGCGATCAGGTAGCTGGAAAGCATTCAAAGCAGGCATGTCTAAATGTTAAGGTGCCATGGGGACTGCCCCAACGGACGCACTACAGGTTCCACCATTGCACATCTACATACAGGGCGAGGCTATGGCAATTGCTCATAGGCTGCTACAAGGCCAGGCTCCCATTACTCTATTAAAAGGGAAAAGCAAGCAGAGCTTCATGAGGCGGATCAAATAATGAGCATGCCTCAGGACAGGATAGTCCCCGGGAAACTTTCGAGTAGAAAAATTGGAGAGGAACTCATGGGCCAATGGCCCCCCATTCCAAAAGGAGTCAATCTCTTATACCGATGGCTCAAAGACTAAGAAAGGCACAGGGTCAGGTATATATAGTGGAGGACAGAGGAAAAAAGTCCAACTAAGTTTAGGTGCGTATGCCACAGTGTTTCAGGCTGAAGTAATGGCCATACAACAATGTGCAACGGAGATCGTAAGTCAGGGTATAACGGGTAAAACCGAAGTCCTATACTCGGACAGCCAAGCAGCTCTAAAGGCTGTAGTCTCAGCACAAATAAGCTCACAGCTGGTGTGGGACTGCGTTGGGGCCCTGACACATGCCGCAAGTCGGAATTCTCTGAAACTGGCATGGATACCAGGACACTCACGGTTTCGAGGCAATGAGAAGGCTGATGAATTGCCCGTGTGGAAGCTAATATCCCAATAAATGGCCCGGAACCATTCGGCGGAAATGCTGACACATTCAGAAAGGCAGCCATTGAGAAATGGATGCTAGAGAAGGCCCAGGAATGGTGGGAGAAATCACCGGGCAAGCAACGTGGTATCTTGTACTGGGAGAGGAGAAACCGGCTGCTCCAATTTATGCAGAGAAGCCACTGTCAAGGCTATTAAGTCTGATTAAGAGGGCAGGGTGCTCTCATTCTATTCTAGAGATAATGGGTGTTCACAATAGATCAGCAAAGGTCGCAGTAATACAGGCTATAATAGCAAACCCAACAAACATCTATCTATAGCATCCATTAATTTAACGGATGATGGCATTCTTTATAAACATTCTAAATATTTCTGGAGTAATATAATGAAATTAATTTTTTACAGTTGGTGTTCTATCAATTTAAATTTTAGATATTAAGTAACCCGACAGAAAAAATCAAGTGATGTAAGATCTGAAAATCTTGGTGACCACTCTATTGTTCTTCGCCTACCAATCGATCTATTTAAAAAATCAGAAACAGACACTGCAAAGTGTAGAGATTAAATGATAACTACATATATGTTATCATGTAACTAATAAGGATCATTGTCATATCGAAAATTTTCTATAAGAGCCGGTTTAATTTCATTTTCTAGAAAATCGAGATATCTCTGTCCCGTAAGAGGAGGTCAAAGAAAAAAGGACCTATAATTCTATTTTTTAATGTGCATTTACTTTTTGAGATTGCTGAGACTGCTGAGTGTGTGCCTGAGTGCTCCAATCTCATTACTCTAATTTCTACAGTTTTTACGATTTACTGCTCCATGTGAATAAAAATTTGTTTAATTCAAAATAAGCATTTAATGAATGAAGCGTGGATTTTGATTGCGTAAATCTTTTATTATTTTACAAAACTGCATGTTCTATATGGGTCATTTCCATTGAGTTCCTGGACATTAACACTTTCAAACGGATAATATGTTTCTTTTTTTAGTATACATAAAACAGAACTTTTGGTAATATTTGAGCCCCTTGCAATTTGGTTAGAAGTAATGAAAGGATTCTTTGCCACACTTTAATAATGCAAGTTTTGCAGTACCTATTACTTTATTTTGGGCGACTTAAAGTTTGCAACATTTAAATTTCTTCGTTTTAACAAAATCAGGGAAAAACTACTTTGCATTTAATTCAATACATTGTATAAATTGATTAAAAATTTTCAAAACTCCAGAAATGATCAACAATACTTAGTAACTAAGTCACCTTAGTTTATTAAAAATCCATGGTTCCGGTCTCCTAACCGAATAAAAGTATAAGACAGGGCACAAAAAAAGTGACTTAAAGTTTAATGTTTCAATTGTCGATTTGACAAATGTTCTTTTTCATTAACGTCATGTATATATGTGCTTAAGGAGAAAATAAGTAAGTGTCAAATGTGACATAAGGTAAATTACGCCGACCAAATGGCTGACTAATCACTAACGCATCCGTGGCTTAGTGGTTGAAGCGTTAGTGTGTTGGTTTACTTTCTAAATTTCAAAGAATCCCATATCTTAAAAATAGTTAGTATATCAATATGCAATGTTCGTTTTTAAATAAAAAAAGACACCTAAAGTTACCTAATACTTTCTTTTTGAGCGTAAAATTAATCTAAAAAGGATGGTATAAATTACGCTCGTTTCAAATATAGGTGCAACATTTTATTTCAACTTGATATATTGGAAATTTGTTACAAATAGCATTCGGCAGCCGTTTACAGCTCTCCGATATTGTCACCTTTTTTTGATTTCTTTTCAAAGCGTATTTGTAATTTATATCCGAATCATTGCAAACTTTACTTCACTGAACGACTTGTGAGAACGATATTTCTTATATTTGAATATCTGTATGTTAGTATGTTATAAGACGAGCGAGAATTTTGGCAATGTAATGATTCGTGTTTACTATAAATCTTCTATAGACTAGTGGTTTAAAATATATTTAAAATAATGAAGGGTTGATAGAACTTAAAACTTAACAGTTATAATCACTCTTAACTGACTTGTTATTTTGTGTTTTGGTGTGATGTTTTAATTATTTCGGTCAATCTATAATTTTGAACCCACACACCAGTTATAAATGTTCAAGTTACTCTTAGCTGTTCTGTTATTTCGTGTTTTAGTCGGATGTAGTAATTAATTCGGTCGACCTGTAATTCTGAACTCCCCAAAATACCAAACACATCAGTTTTGGTAACATAAATACTATGCGTCGGTTATGCTATAAGTTTTAAGTTTTACGAGCTGTTTTTAGTCTGGCAGCTAGGGGGGTTTCTGTGGCCCCTTCTTGCTAAATCCAAATCTGAAACCTGTTTTTCCGAAAAATGGTCGGGTAAATTGTTATTTACAATTTAATTGTTTAAACAATTACAACTAGAAAAGTAAGAGAGATACTACTTTTTTTCAAATACGTTTTTGATCCTTTTGAAAAAAACAAAAATATGAGCTTAAAATGTTCATCTTTAATCGTAGAATACATTAGAAAAAAAATTTAAGAAACATTTTAAACTTGACCTAATATAAAGTTGCCATAAAGAATTTACTTAGCGATATTTATGTAAAAATTTGGCGTTCAAGTAGATATAATTTTGTTAAAAACAATGTTAGAGCCATTTAAATTATTTTAGTTTAAAGCTAATAATGTGGCCTTTAAAATGAGAGGTCGTGAAATATGATATCTTTATTAGAACCCGAGTTATGATCAAAAATCTGCGATCAGAAACATAAGGAGTGATATTTTGCAATATTTTCAAACTATATTGGCAATATTTCGAGTTCTAACAAACGGATTTTAATTTTTTAAAGCACATTTTTTCTGTTTTTTCAAAAGGATTAATTGTTTAAACAATTAAATTGTTAAATTTACCCGACCATTTTTCGGTAAAACAGATTTCAGATTCGGATTCATCAAGAAAAACATTCTTGATCAACAGGAGAAGAATGGGCCATGGAAACTTCCATATAGCTGTGAGAAAAAGAGTAATCACCAACTCTGAGGTTGCTGTTCCTTGGTCTATAAATTCTTAAAGGTGGATCAAAATTCTCACAAAAACACAGAACTGGATATAAAGTAAATTTAAAGGAATTCTTATTATAAATGTAGGTGATACCAGTACCTATATCGTGTAAAAGACGTCAAAATAATAATAAAAAACTGTCAAAAAAGGAATAGAATAGAGAAATAATATTTGACGTACGTATTTACTCGAATAATGTTGTGAGAAAATACTTTATATAAATACGTCCTAAAATATCAGAAATTTCTTCAAGATATTTTATATCAAAACAGATTATTTTTGCATGGTAGTTCAAAGAGACATACGATTCCCATGATGTGTTCTTATGTCACCTATAATTAATTATAGATCTTTCACACAGTATGAGCTTAAGAAAGAGGACTTCGGATGAAAGTGAGTTAAATTTATTATTTTGACACACAAGTTATTACCGTCAGATTCTTTTTTACTGCCGAAGTCCCCGAATCGGTGCGTAGGTACTTCACGTCAAAAGTGAGTTATGTAATATTAAGAATAAGCACAATTTACAAAAAGAACTTTTTATAATAGAAAGTTTTTTACTGATTTATAGGTCATATTTTAAGTGTCATCTCAACAATGCACAGCATCCCTGATATTGCAAAAATATTAAGTCATACAACGGTGTGATTGATCATAGAGAAGATTGTTTCCTTGATAACAAAATCAAGGGTAGTTGTATCTAAAAACTTTCTAAAACAGTTTATTTTATTATCAGTTAAAATAATAATTACTGTTTTCACATGTAAGAACAAAAAAAAACTTCTCTCTCGCGAGATCGATCCTATTACGATAAGCCAACAGAATTGTCACAATCAACCGCTTCAATATGTATGTAATATGTATACATATTTAATTTAATAACAATTCAGTATAAATTTCGAAATCTATGTATATGCCTAAACACACTTGAAACATGCATTGTCATCCAGTTCTTAGCTATCCTGAAAATTTCAGAGCTCTAGGTACTCGGGAAATAGGTTTAAATTCGATTACAAAATTCCACGGAATGACACAGAGACAAAGAACACGGCGAAAATATAAAAACTTTCTAATAAAAAAGTATAATAGCTGGACCTTAGATTTACATAAAAAGTAAATTATTAGGCCAACTGTGGTTAGCTTTGCAACAGTCGGTGCTTTTAGCCCACCTTTAAAAAAAATCTTTTTGCGCTAACAGATCTTCCACCATTATATATATATATATTGTTATGGAAATCTGCTTTATTTTGGCTCCGGCTATTTGGGTCGTGCTTCTTATTTGAAACAATATTCAAATTATTTAAGTTTTATTTTAAACTTTAACTTCAATTACAAAATTTCAAATTACAAGTATATTCTTCAAATTAAAAATCAATAATCATTCTATTTATCCCCCTCATCCCTAGGTAACCTCATCAAAAAACAAAATATATAAAAAACAAACAACTCTCTAAACACTTTCTGAAATAAAATTCTTAAACACCTATATAAAGACAGTTACCTATTATCAAATACAAAAAAATTTTTTTTAACCAATCAAATCATAACAATGTATATATATATATATATATATATATATATATATATATATATATATATAATATTCTTGTCCTATTTTTTACCAATATAGCTGGCATTCCGGCATTTCTTTTTTTAGTAAAGATTTATAAAGAAATCTTTTTGTGCCAAACAAGCTATGATTGTTACGTAAACGATACAAACAAGTTTCGTGTTGTTAAGGATAAATAAAATGATTCTGCGAATGTCACAAAATATAAAAACTTACTGTTTTGATGAATGTAATAAATTATTATTTGTTGAGCCGTATTAACTGAGTTCGCCATTCTTTACGCCTGAACTAATAACAGAAACTAATTTCTTCAGGAATTCTTTGACATTTTGGTGATGAATCTAAATAACATATTAAATTTTAAGCAGATGCAAAGAAAAAAACTGATCTAAACTATTGTTAAATACAATGATTAGCATTCATATTGAAATTTAAAATTACAGTTATACAACAGTGTGTACCTAAGGGTTAAAGTTACATCTCTAACAACTTAGATATACATTGTTTTAGCAGTCTGATTAAGTATTTAGTAATGCTACCAAAACTTTACACAACAATAGGCTCCCATTAAATATATTGCTATACACCCAATATTCTATTAAAGTATATACCTACGGCTGTATAATATACTGTATAATTAAAAAATAATAAATTTATCAAGAACAAAATATTGCTTTTAAACCTTTTTTAACTTTTTTTATATTGATGTTAATTGCTCGCTAAAGCTTCATTTATGCGAACGACACTCAGTTGTTTGATGGAGAGCGAGTCATTGGTCTGTTCGAACTAAATAACAAATAATAATAAAAAATTGTTTAGGCATCAAAATATTAGTGTAAGTAGAAAATAAAATAAAATAAAAATTTAAATGGGTGCCAATGCATGGTAAAAATAAGAAACTCAGAAAAAAAAAAGATAAAAAATAAGTATATTATTTAGTTAAAGTAGACTAGATTATTAGAAAATTTGAAATTCTACATTTTATCTAGTGACCGAAATATAAAATTAATTAAGATAATACCGACTACACTTAACTTATCCTTTGTGGTTATTTTTTTTTTAATGAACAGGTTCAAGAATATATGGATTGGAACAACACAAACTAGTAATCCTTAATTGATGCTATGGCACAAATTAATATTTAGCAAAACCATTTAATTTCGATTTGGATAGATCATAAATTCGCATGAAATGGATAATACTTATAAAACTTCAAGTATTTATAATGTAAATAAATCTACGAGTTTATCTTTAATTAGCAATGGCAAGATCTGCAAAAGTCAGTGTGGCTATCGGTTTTTTAGGAGTAGAAGTTTTAGACATTGGAGAAGCTATTAAAATTTTAGAACTATCTGATCCGGTTAATGTTCTTGAGGTACCTTAGCAAAAGCCTGTACATAAATTAAATGAATGATTTATTAGTTTATCAGGAGTATTATTAATTCAGCTTAATATCAAAAGAGATAATTAAAAAATTATACAAATTTGTGTACACATAATATCAACTCACCGAGTCGTCAAACATTTGGGAACTGCATATTTAAATAACCGTGTTCTAGTTCCTTTTATAAAATCTTAATGTTTAAAATGCTGTCACTCTTAAATTACCCTAGGCTAGCTCCTGGGTTCGTGGCTTCCTTCTGAGCTTTATCAATTCTCTCCAAACATAAATTCAGGGCAGACAAGCAAATAAAAACGAAAAAATCAGTTTTAAGTTGATTTATTTAATCTTTTAAAGTTAGAGAAAATTTTATAAAAGAAAATTTTAATTAATTTAATCTCTTATCTTTTATATCTTCCGGCACTAAATTTAACAATTAAATAAATAAAAAGAAAACAAAAGATTCCGTTTTTCTTACAATGAATCAATTTTTTAAATTTCAAATTGTTTAAAAAAAATATTCATGACGTTATAAATGACACTGTTCCAATAATAGAGGAGAGAAAATTGTTGGGTTTTTGTTTGAAAGTTTCTCTTTTTTATTTATTATGTTGTTAAATTAAAAAATTTTAAAAGTTTAAAAATTTTTGAAGTTAATGCAGATATAAAGAATAATTTTCGATATTTCTGAAATTATTAACATTTTTGTTTTTATTAACAACTAATAAATAAGCATATATTTCACTAAGATGTTTGATATCTGATTTTTTATTAATGTTTTGTTTTTGTCAGATAAAATCCATTTCAAGAAAGACTATTTTTTATAACTTGTTGTTTTGCTAAAGTTTTTGTATTAGTGTAATTCAAAATAGCTTATTTTTAATGACATGTTTTGATAAAGAACATCTCTCTCAGGCTATATTTCAAGAATCAGTTTTATGGGATATTATTCGAGAGTTAAGACTCCTTGATGTCTGTCCAATAAATTTATGCTTACAAGTGTTACATGCAAAACTATAAATTATGTTAGAGAGAGCTGATATTGGTGATCTGTCTTTAGCTTTAGGTACTTAAAATTGTTTTTATCGTAAGAGTTGCTTAAGATGCAATTTTTGTATTGATAAGGTCTTTAAATATTGTTATGATTTGTGTAGTGTTATCACTAAATCTAGGGCCAGGAGTTGTTTCTACCTTAGGTATACCTCTGGACAATTGATTCAGGATTAACAGAACCCTCATTGTTACTACTGTTTATATAATTTTATATATTTCTATATATTATTTTTCTACTCGAGGTCTAGGATAAGAAAGAAAGAAAGAAAGAAAGTTGGAAAAGAATGTTTAGTTTTTTGTGAAAGGATGCAAATTAAATACTTATGATTCTATTTTTAAGATTTTTTATTTTTATTTTCGTCGTGTTCTTTATCTCTTTGTCTTTTTATTTGTCTTTTTGTTTGTCATTCCGGGTGAAATTTTGAAATCGAATTTAAACGTACACTTTCCGACCACCTATAGCTCTGAAACTCTCAGGATAGCCAGGAACTAGATGACAATGCATGTTTCAAGTGTGTTGGCATATTACATAGAGATTTTGACACAGTTTCAAGAAATTCTAAATTTTATATGGAAAAAATAGTTCATACAAAAACTCAAGAGATGGCGATAGTTACTAAACCACAACTTAAAATTATTAAAAAGTGGCGGAATAGTCATTTTTAATGCACTTCTACAATATGCGTGTCAAATAAAATTTTTGATAATAACTCGAAAATTAATGTGACGTCATTCTAAATCCAATATGGTGGACCATATGAGATGGCGAAATAGTTATTTATAATGAACATTTAGAATATGGGTATAAAATTAAAGGGCTCGTTAAGAGTAACTCGAAACATAATGTGACGTATCTACCTTTTTAAATCCAATATGGAGGATCATACAAGATAGCGGAATAGTTATTTTTAATTCACTTCTCCAATATATGTATCAAATGAAAGGGCTTGTTGAGAGTAACTTGAAAAATAATGTGACGTTATTCTAAATCCAATAGGGCGGAATAGTTATTATTTATGCACTTTTGCAATATCGGAATCAAATAAAAGCTATTGGGGAGAATAATAACAAAACATCACTCTAAATTCAAGATGACACAGTATTAAAGTTTTTAATGCTTTTTTATAATGAATTAGTTCGCTAAAAATTAAAATGCAGGTTTAACAAAAATCGTTTTTTTAAGGCTTTACCATCGATTGAATAACTTTGACTTGTGTAATTTGGCAAGATGGAGAAAGAATGTTGCTAATTGTATTATGTTGAACTTATATAGTACACAAAATGCAAAGTAGTACTGTCGACTGCGCCATTATTTACTTGGGCTCGAAGCCCTTTGCTGCTGGTCAAACAAACGAGGCCTAAGGTAAGGACTCCTTATTGAAGAGCTGGGCTGTTCGAAATTAACTGGCAAACGATTTTGCAATAATGATGCGTTGAGTGATATGAACAGAGAAACCCATTCAGCGATAACTAAAAAGCAAAAAATAAATTAATAGTAAACAAACTTTTTTGAATAAAGCTTTTACTTAAACGCTCTATAAAAAGAAGAAAATATATTTTTTTTAATTTTAACTATTAACTCAATACACAATTTACCTATACATATAATAAAACTGTAGAAATGTATACCAATGTTTGTGCGCGCATCACATGAAAACTACTGATCCTATTCGATTGCGGTTTTCAAAGACGTATTTGTCTTCTTTCAACTTAACATCTGGTGTATAAAACCTTCTCCCCCCCACCCATTTAACGGAGTGAGGAAAGAAACTTTTATACAAAAATCAACACGCCACGCGAACGACGTCGCGGGTGCATCGAAATAGAATCCAAAAATGTGGTTGGATTTTTTTGTCTGTCTGAATGTTTGTGCGCGCATCACATGAAAACTACTGATCCGATTCGAATTCATTTTTCACAGATGTATTTGTCTTCTTTCAACTTAACATCTGGTGTATAAAAATTTTTCTCCCATTCCTTAAATGGGGTGGGGTAAGAAATTTTTATACAACAATTACAGACCACGCGAACGACGTTGCGAGTACAACTAGTATGAAAATAAAAGCTCGTCGCGCAATTTACTTGTGTAAATAAACTAGCACCATTTTAATTATGTAAAACTTACTAAGTTTAAATTTTTAAAATTTCAATTTAATTTATATTATTTATAGGTACTTCAACTTCACCACTTCACTTCACTTTTATCATATAAATTGTGTATAATGTTGTTAATTAATTAATTAATAGTTAAAATTTAAAATTTTATTTTTTTCTTCTTAGAGCGTTTAAATAACAACATTTTTCAGTAAAGCTTTTTATGCTTTTAACGAATTGTTTGTTTGCTCTTTAGTTAGTGCTGGCTAGGTTTCTCAGTCTGTTCATCTCATTTAATGCATTGTTTGTCGCTTAATGTCGAACAGTACAGCTCTTCAGTAAGGAGATTTTATTCTACTTAAGGGCACGTATACTTTTTAACGACTTGGTCGCTAGGTAAGAAAACAAATATGTCATCAACATTAACATCAAGAGTTAAATGTTAATAATGATATGTCTAAAAGCCATTTGGTGGTTGAGTAGGCAGTTTTATGTCCTCTAGGTACCTTGAATTTTTTTTATGTTCTTTGGTTTGTAGATTAGATTTTTTGGGAGTATTAGGTTAAAACACCGTCAGATAATTTGTTCTTAATAAAGGATTGTATCTTCTTTACTATTAAAGATATTTAATTTTCCCGAATTGGAAATTATTCCTTCGAACAAAATAGGTACCTAATTGGTAAACTTTAATCCAATATTAACAACCGGAGACATTACAAATTTAGTCAAAAACAACTGCAAAATAGGCTTTCGACAAGGCTTTTCAAAGTATAACTCCGCTTTTATACCTGCAATCAACTTTCAAACCCCCTCATAATAATGGTAATTGTTTCAACTTTAAAAATAATATTGAAAAATTACTTTATCTTTATGAATGGAAAACAATTTAAAATTTTGGTAAAATGTTGCTGATTAATTTGTTTATAAGAGATTTAAACAAAATTCAGACAAAAACATTGAAAATCCATAAAAACCTAGAAGTTTGTCAGGGATTTAATGTATACAGTCTTTTTTATTTATAAAATTATTAATTACTTTTTAGATTTTATATAATTTGTTTTAAAATTTAGTAGACTGTATCATATAGCTTGAGTTATCTATAATTTCTTTTGCTCGTTAGATGTTCTATGTATGTTTTTGTATTAATATATTTATAGCCTCATTTACAAAGTGATATAACAAAGCTAAGTTGGTATTTTTAATAACAAAATTATCTAATTTTTTATTTTAACGATTTATTGACAACGTGACGAAAACACATTTTTGTACAACTGTCATTAAAAGTGACACTTTTAATGATAGCAAACAATGTTAAAATTAATTGTTTACATGGAAACGTGTTAAAAATACTTTCAACACGCTTCAGTTTACTTTTAACACGGTTTAGTTTACTTTTAACACGGTTTAGTTTATTGTCATTGCAAATTCGCCCATTTCATTATCAAAATAGGGCAGTTGTACAAAAAACATTGTATGGTATTTGTGTTAAAAGTGATTTTATTTTGTTCGTGAAATTGTTCAATTCGCTCCGCTCATTTCCCAAACTTTTTCACTCACAAAATAAAACGTCACTTTTAACACTCATATCATAAATAACTATTATACATTGTATAGTCCATTTCATCGTTTTTGGCCGATTTGATATTAGAAACCACTGAAATAAGATTAAACTGTCATCCAAGTTACCAATGGCGGAGAGTTTTTTTTTCTAAATTAAGTCGTAAGTTTCTGAAACTATCAGTGTGGTTTGACATCTACAAAAATATGACATTAATTATTAAATTCAACCCTTCAACAACGAGCCGTACATGAAGGTTACTAGGAATGTGAATTAAGTCAAGACTTCCGTATTGAATACTTTTTATCTACCGGTGAAACAAGATGCAGTTAGGTAACTGTTGTATTAAAAAACAAACGTCCTCATTTAAATTTCTAACTTGTCTGTATCTGAGAGAGATGTAACTCTAAATTTACTTCGAGTATGATTTCTGTCATCGGCCAAAATCGGTGAAATGGACTATATATAGTATTGTGAAATTTATCACCTTAACAAAGCCTACATTTTTTTGAATATGTGAATGATGTATATGGATACTATAAAGTTCTACCCCATACTCGGCAGAACTATTTTTAAGCACTTATTTGATGGGTTTATTCGGTGAGTTTTGTTATAAAAGTAAAAAGTGTGTCTTCTTGAAAGTTATCATTGTATCAAAAAGAAATAAACTTTATGAGAAACACACAGCAAACTCCCGTAGAAGAGTTCCTGTTTTTCAAGAAACTGAAAATTTAAGTTAAATGATCCTGAATGTAGACTGGAATGAGATTATTGATTTACCATTTGTTATATAATCCATATCAGTTTAAACAATCAATCGAACAATATTAAAAACAATGCCTAGATAAATAAAAGCAAACGAAGTTACGAGTTTATTTTTATAATGTTGTTTTAAGAGGTCTGTATTCGACCAACGTTCATAGTTTTAAACTCGCGATATTTTTCGTTATGGATCGAATGACATCCATTTGATTGAATACAACAGTTCCAGCGGTTATTTTCATTTTCTGAAGTAGTTCTGGAATATAGTTTTTCTGAAATCGTTTGGAAATGTCTAGATTCTCGGATTAAATTCGAGCCACAAAATAGACTATTCTTGTCTTTTAGTCCGTTGCTGGGCAACTAACTTTTCCCCACTGTACGGGAATATTTTTTCTCCACAACCATTAATGAATGTAATAATTCCGACTTCATTTTTAATAATAGAAAGTGTTCATTCTCAATCTTGAGATAGAATATTTAATCTGAAACACTTGCTTCTTATGTGTTTTGCATTTATTTCCAATCTATAACTAGTGACGGAATAACATTCTGTAATTGCTCAACAAAAAACAAAGATTGCCCTGCGAATTTCAAAACTGTCACTCAGTTTGTCAGTGCGACGTTCTAATTGTTTTGCTACATATTTCAATTTAAATAAACAGAATTATTACATGGTCGTGGAGAAAATACAGTCTGTTACACGGTTAGAATGAAAATTCGATTACTCGTGGTTCCGCTCGCTCTTCGGAATTCTCCACTCGTATCAAATTTTCATTCTTACCTTGTTACAGAATATACTATTCTCCACGACCATTAATGAATGTAATAATTCCGACTTCATTTTTAATAATAGAAAGTGTTCATTCTTACTCTTGAGATAGAATATTCATTCTGAAACACTTGCTTCTTATGTGTTTTGCATGTATTTCCATTCTGTAACTAGTGACGGAATAACATTCTGTAATTGCTCAACAAAAAACATAGATTGCCATACGAATTTTAAAACTGTCACTCAGTTTGTCAGTGCGACGTTCTAATTGTTTTGCTTGATATTTCAATTTAAATAAACAGAATTATTAAATGGTCGTGGAGAAAATACAGTCTGTTACACGGTTAGAATGAAAATTCGATAACTCGTGGTTCCTCTCGCTCGCTACGCTCGCGTTCGGAATTCTCCACTCGTATCGAATTTTCATTCTAACCTTGTTACAGAATATACTATTCTGTACCTGTGTACGCGAATATTTTTTCCGTACCCGTGTACGGGAATGATCCATAAAACGTTTATAAGCAAATTCATATTATGAGCCTTGTTTTTTTCTGCCAATAAATTTAAAACCACATTAGTAGCAGTGTTTATTAACTCTGGAGGCGTTTTGCACCTCTGGACATCATCGTCACTGTCCATTTTAAATATAATTTAAAAATTTTTAAGCAATATGTAACTAACCGAACTGACACTTTTGTGACACTAATAGACAATGATTAACAAACAATGTGAACGAAACGGCTTCATAGAAAATACGATGATAATCAAAAACAGTTATGCATATATAAAACTTTTTTAGTTTACGATTATATTTAATACGATTTCAGAAAAAATAGTATGTGTATCTCGTAGTAAAAGCAACTTCCCGGACTCTCAGTGTTTGTTGGCCTCGGCCAACAATTTACATTGTCGTCCGGAAATGTATCGCTTTTCCTACTAGATACACAATATACTATTTTGGAATATCTTTGAGTGCTCTTGTAGCATTTCTTTTCTTTCGTCGTTGATCAGACGTCCTTTGACCCTCTTTTTAAATTCGCGAACAACCACATGTCACAGGGTTCTTTTTTGACACTGTAAGCAGGTTGACAATACAGTACTATAATATTTTTGTTAAAAAATTGCTGCACAACGGTTAATTTGCGCGCTGACGCATTATTCTGATGTGGAAGTCAGTCATCATTTTAGAATTTTAACGGAACATTTTTTATTAATCGTCTGACATTTTGTATTTAAAAAAATCAGAATTTACGTGACATTGTTTTTACTTTTAAGTATTTTTCAGGCCGGGCATCGGATGAGAGATTTCATTGTGGTTATGTTTCGGGATCATAACCAAAAATATTCAATTGATTACTAGTACCCAATTGTTTTAAGCAGATCCTTTTCACTTTGCACTGAGCAATATTCGCAAAAAGGGTTGTTTCTAAATTGGAGTGTTTGTTATAATAAGATCATCTTCTAATTCGTCCACATTCAAACGTTGGCCTTCTTTAGGCTGATCGCAAACACGACCACTTGTGGTCGCCACCGGTGGCCGCCACTGCTGTGGACTGAAACTTTCATGGTACCTGCGGTAGCCGTCGACTCTCGCTGCTAGTGGTCGGTGGCGGCCACTTTTTGCCCTCGTAAAAACAGACACTTTTTTTTAACCACTTCAGTTGATTGCGTTCATAGGTGTTGTTAGTAAATAGATGTTGCAAGAACACACACTAACAGAATTATAGATTTAGTGGGTAGTCCAATAATTTAAAAACCGTAATATTTATTCACCTTTATGTCATAGAAAGTCTTTCTACTGGGTGCTATACTTTTTCGCGTTCGTGTATTTTTTTTTTCAAGGGTTCTTTAAGGAATAATAATAATTCTTTAAAAAATCTACATCTCATTACAAAGATACAAAAAAAAATGTCATCGTGAAGTTGCAATTCTTCGAAAAAATTATAAAATTCATTTCGCTCTCAAGTGCTTAATATGGGATGCACCCAAAAGCGTCAAATTGCTAAATACATCGTCTGTGTCTTCATCTTCTTATTAACAAAAAAAACAACATAATCATTTTGTCAAGCTAGAGTGACTATATTAAAACAATTTCTAGAGACTGAAGCGATCAGCGACCTCCATAAAGGTGGCTGACCCAAATTGGACAAATTTGTCGAAATTAAGGTCAAAATAAGGTGCTTTTTAGGTGCTATTTAGGTGCGCAAAACAAAAATTAGGTGCACTAACCGTTTTTGAAATATTTACGAAAAACTATAGGACCGCCAGTCTTTAAAAACCTAACATACCCTTAATAAAAAAAAAAACAAAAAAACTAGGATTGTATGATCTTTAAATTAAGTGCTAATTAAGTGCTTTTTAAAACCCGAAAGATAAAATTAAAAATTCAAAAATTAAACGTATTAAAATTGAATATATTGATTTTGTATGGCAAAATGTCACATTTCCTCTTGCACTTTGAACCAAAATGGACATCGGCAGTTTAAGAACAGTTAGAAATCGGTCAAATTTTCTTGTCCCGTATTTTTTTTTAATGGATAATTCGGAAGGTCACGACTAAAAACTTTTTTTATTTTTTTTGAACTCGGACCGCTGAGCTGGGGTCATTTTCGGACCTCAGTTTTGCACAAATAATTCCCTCCCTTTGCTCATTTCTGTAGTTTAATTAATTACACATTTGATTATTATTTTTTAAATTCATTTTAAATAAATGAATAAGTTTGTTTACTTGACATATCAATAATTTATCGCTATGGTAATGCTAAAAACTTAAAATTTTCAGGTGACAAGGATTTTGTATCTAAATAAGTTTCGGTTCAATATCTGCAATTAAACATGCTTTGGATCCAGTCGCTAAAAATGCCCAAGGCATTTGTAATCTTCGTCTCGTTATGATCCTACTTAAAATTGAAATTCATTATACATATCATTTTTGTTTTGTTCCATTGATAATTTAATTTTTTATTGTTTTAACAAAATTACGTTTTTAAAAGTTTTTATTGAATTTTAATATTCTCTGTAACTTTTTTTAGTATTAATTTATTTTTTCTATTATTAATTATTCTGGATCTTTTGCACTTAAAATGGCACTTGCTTATTTTATTGCTGATGGCAGATGTGTTAAATGTTTTAAGATCCGACTGTTAAACCTTAAAATACAATCAAATATTAAAAGAGTTATACACACATTTCTTAAAATATTCTAACCTTTCTTTCTTTTGGTGGTGCTTGTTTTAAAAGTAATGTTTTTGAATGTCGTTTTTGTTTTTAAAGATAGATTGATTACTAATTTTTGGTTCTTTAACAAAATCTATATATATTCAAGGTAAGTTTGGAGAAAAATTCATTCTGTTTTAACAAAATTTTAATAGATCCATTTCTATTCTGTTGCTTTTTCTTGACTACACATAATTAATGTGTCATTCCACTTTACTTTGTAACTTTAAAAATTCACTATATGTTCACATATATCTTGGAGTTATTTTCATATCCTTTTTTAGATGATTTTTGTGTTGACATAAGCGAACTTCAAATGGTTTTCGCGATTCTCCAATATATAAACTTTGGCATAATCACATGGTATACATACACAATTTTTGGTTTGTTGATCCAAATTAATTGATTTTGTTTTTAACTATAGGAAGCGAATTTTTTTTTCGGAATTTTTTTCCAAAGTCAAAACCATCATCAACTTTTGTTTTTTTTCCAAATACCGCTTTTATTCGTTTTATAAAGAAATAATCTAAATATATAAAACTCAAAGGTGACTGACTGACATAGTGATCTATCAACGCACATTCCAAACCACTGGACGGATCGGGCTAAAAGTGGCATGCAGGTAGATGTTATGAAATTTTCTAAGAAAGGATTTTGAATAATTTAACCCCCAAGGGGATAAAATAGGGGATTAAAGTTTGTATGAAACTTTGTCAATTTTAAACCGATCGGGTTGAGCCTTTCCATGCATATAGCTATTATGACGTAGGCATCTCCTGAGAAAAGATTTTGATAAATTCCACCCTTAAGGGAATAAAAAAGGGGCTGAAAGTTTGTATCAATCTTCTAAGATTTTCGGCTGATTGAACTGAAATTAAAGATTGGAGGTACTACGATAAAGATGTCTGCTTAAATAGGATTTTGATAAATTTAACTCCCATGGGGATAAAATAAGGGATGATGGAGGATGTAAATGTATTAGTTTGAACCTATCAGTACCTAATGGAACGAATAAATTAAGACGAATAAAATAATTTTTAGTTTTAACTGTTGTCAATAGATGGCGTTAGTACTATTTTAAAACGCGCTATCGTTATGTTTTCACTGAGTTACATATACCCGATGATGATTGGCCACCGTATCTTATAGTACATACTATACCTAAATATTTCTAGCGGATTATATTTGACGATTTTGGCTGTTCTTTTTTTGGCATACTTTGGATTGCATTAGTTTCGTTTCGGTTTAGTAGTTATGGTTATGCTTTGTATTTGGCATTTGTTTTATTTTCATTTGGTTTTGTCGGTTAGACTTTTTTAAAATGGCTAAAGAAAATCTGAACTTTAATGGAGAAGTTGAAGAATGTACTGTCGTCCCTATTGTTGGTGACGGTGCATGTTTGTTTCGTACTCTCTCTTATTTAATGTACGGAACACAAGACAGAGCTATGAAGATGGGTTCAGAAATTGTCAGATATGTGGTTAATGACTGGAGCAAGTTTTCAATTATGACCCACGACAGGAATGGTGATAACAACTTAACACCTGACGAATATTTTGCTGATATGATGAAATATGCTACTTATGCCACGCGCGTACTTTGTAACGGTACGAGACTGCAAGTGAAAGCGTTACCTAGCAATATAGAAGCCACTATATTAATTGGGTGTGCGAAAGGGGAAACTTTATCCATGCCACGAAGCTCATTAATACTGAATGATATCCCGTTCGAATTTAAACGATTACAGTTTCTACTAAAAGTCTGCTTTGCCATGACAATAAAAAAGTTTTAGCGGCAAAGTCTCAAATTTGCCTGTTGAAGTAACAAATACATTGTTATGATAATTGTAATCAATGCAAATTAGAATAAAATAAGTTAATTTCAAGTCACATAAAAAACTTAGTTACACGTTTTAATGATAATGAGAGGGTCATAATTCGGGCACAAAATACTACTAATTTTCTACAAGGCAAATAAAAAGAGTAGGTAACTGTCTTAAGGAATGTAAACAATACCAAAAGTCACAATCCGTTGTATATTGTTAAAAGTAATAAGAGTCGCGCGACAGTTGCAATGTTTAAGAAAGATCACATTGACAAAAGTTATATTTAACTTAATGACCGTCACAATTATGTTAAACTGAAGAACATTCCAGTTTGTACCCTTTCACAAAAACCCATTAAACTTTTATCGGACCTACTGTAACTGTATAAATTCTCACTAAAGGGATTATAATCCTTAGCTAGCTCAATTAATGAATTACAATCAAGTAGAATCACTTTCTGTTTTTTCCATATTATTAAGAATAAATTAATTGTAAATACACGTGTAAACAGGACTACAATTCAATCAAGATCACAAAAACTGATGTTTGGCGAAAATGAAACTACTTGAAATTAGATGTTGGCAATATTTAAAAAAATTACCTCAATTTGAGAAATTTATACAAATAAAATAAATAAATGAAACAATAAAATTAACTTACTTGTATTATTGAGGAGAAGTTACCACGAGGAAAACAGATATGAAAATGAATGTAAAAATCTATCGTAGCGAAAAAGAAGACTCCAATATTAGTCAGAACCTGTCTCAAATAAGTTATAATCACGGCGATAACATTAAAATAAATCTCACCGAATATATTTTGGTGGATTTCAATACTAAAACGATCCAATAGATCGTTACACTACCTACGTTATCCTTAATTTCCGCGGATACTGCTTATCTATTAAAGAAATACAACTCAGTGGCATCTATATAGGTATAGCAAGTTACCTAACATTCATAAATCGACGTTATCCGTTATCATTTACACCAATTATATCACCGATTGACTCCCCTAATAGCAAATTATCAAAATTTTTCACAGAAATTCTCAAGATGTATCAGATGGGTTTTACAATAAGAACTTTTAGATTATTATATTATGTACTTAGTAGTTTTAATATTGTATCAATGTTTAAAAATATGCTAATGAAAACCATCCTTGACGTCAACGCTAAATATTGGAATGTTATTTCTCTGTATACTTCCCTGAATATTGTGACAAAATTCTATCCTTCATTTATATATTTTATTATTTTGGTTTTAATTGTTTTTAAACAGATTTTTGACACTTTAATAGAAAGTAAAACATCCCCCATTTTATCCAAATTGATGAATTCTTTTTAATAATCGGTGTCGATCCACAGTTCGCAGTTAAAAAAAAAATAATTATTGAACCCTTTTTTTGGATACTATAGTTTTTCTTAACAATGATAATATCCTAAAAAGTGGGTAGTGTAGAAAACCTTCCTAAAGTTATCGTTATTGATTATTATTTTTAACATCCAATGAAATTAAAAGTAAACTTAAAAATGACATTGAAATTTAATTATTAAATTGTCTCCTTCAGACTTTTCAGAAAATAGCCTAAGAAAGCTTAAAACTACTAGCACTTACTAGCATTTTCTGCTTGTTTAGTTCCCATTTTCACCACTACAGAATACGATTGCGTGTCTCTTAAATTTGTTTATGGTCGTGAAGTTAGTGACATTGGACAAAAAACGGCTGATGATAATATATCTATAATGCCATACCTAAATCAATATTATTAAAGACTTCATATCATAAACGCATTTTTGACACTTTTTACGAATTTTTAGTAAGAAATGGAAGTCAAACAAGTGAGGTTGATCAGCAAGCTAATATCATCTTTTTACAATAATTGCCTATTTGTGGTTCCTTGCCTTATATTTTAGGACTTACACGAAGTTGCTAAATGTTTTAATAAATAAATTACAACCGGCAATATTAAAACGGTATTTAAACATCAACACTAAAATATTTTTTACCATTTAAGAATCTTTAAATGTTGTTTATTCGATCCATTGCACAGATTGTGAAAAAGTACACATTGGTGAAACATGTCGCAATTTTTACAGTATGTTCATTTTACATCAATGTGACATTAACACTTACTAAATAAAAGCATGTGCTCTTATAAGCCTAGTTCGGACTAGGCTAGTAATTTAGTTAAGTAGCGAGTAATTTAGTGGCTTCTACTCGGTACCTGCTCACAGACATCGTTCGCACTCGGTTTAGTATACAGTACACAAGTAATAGTATTATACGTTACAAGGTCGGTAGGTGACTTATTACAGTAGGAGTTAGTTTACGGACGAGGCGACTTAGGAGCCAAGTCTGGAAAGAAAACGAGTACTGTAATTACACCTAACGACCATGTATCGTATTATATTTTATTTAATTCTGTTTTAATAAATTAATAAATTCATAAAACTTTTAAAAATAGTTCGTAACTTGACTAGTTACCTCAAATTACCTTAACTGTCAGCTACTGTCAAATATTTCAAAAATTTTGTATTAATTGCTAATTCGTGTTTTAAATTAAAATAAAATAAAAAGTAAGTAATTAATTATTTTATCTTTATTTTATAGTCATTATAGTGTTTTTAAATGTCAAAAATTAAAAGTAATTGCCTTCCCTAAGTAATCAGAGCAGAGTTGCTAGGCAACACATTACAGTACATGATACCGTAATGTTTTACTTACCGGCGCCAAATTGATTATAGGGAAGTTTATTTACTGGACAGGATGAAACAAAGTTGTTTCCTGAGTCCAGCGGAACGACATATTTGCGTGCACTAATGTACTAGACTAAATCAACAGGTTCGGATTTGTTTAGCCGTTTAGCCTGTGAACCAGTAGGCACGGTCGCATGGTGGGGGAGCTACTCGCCCGATAAAAATAGAGTAGAATGGATTGACTCGACTAAATCATTCACTAAACTACTCGACTAATTTTTTGTGGTTCGCACACATTTAGCCACTAAATTACTTGCTACTTAACTAAATTACTAGCCTAGTCCAAACTAGGCTTAACAGAATATGCTCTGATTTTGATAATTCTATAATACTGGCTATAGAGCCAAATCTTAAGAAACATATATTCTTGGAAATGGCTTTTATTAAAAATCAGAGTCTTGTATTAGTATAAAATGAGATATTAAAAACCTAATAAAATTTATATTATTATAGCAAAAAACAAGTAATAAATAATTTCTATTCCTTTTTTCTTGCTAAATCGCTTATCAAGTCTGGGATCTATCGAATTTGACTGTTGACTGTATTTTTAACCGACTTCAAAAAATGTTTTTTTATGTATGTTACGGCATATCTCCGGTATTTATAATCCAGTTTAAAAAAATTTTTTCGCATTGAAAAGAGTAGAGTGTTCGTGTGATCCCATAGAAATTTGGTTAAGGTTTGGTCATCAATGTCAAAAATCAACACAATATGTTTTGCAGTTAAATTAATATGTTAATAATGGTGTATAACATAAAAACATAATAATTAACCCGTTATTGTTCCGCTGTATCGCCAAAGGTTTTCTTACGAAGAGTAGGAATGAGCATTTAATCACCAAACTTGCTCACTACGGATGGATGATTCTAATCACGAAGTTTTCCTTTAACGTACGTGCGTGATGTCTCAGAGAATTTACTTTTGTCTCCAAAAAGACATGTCGAGATTGTTACGGATTAAACCCACAACCTTTTGCACGGTATTCAGAAGGTTTTGAAGATTGGACATTCCAGCCGTGAAACAATATTTTGCAGAGATTTCAGAAAATCATTACAGAGGATCATTGGAGTAAGTGTGTTCAACCAACCTTTTTAGTAATTTTATAAGATCACCCTAATCTTATTGACGTATTGAAGGAGCCACAGAATGAATAAATCAATAGCTGTCCTTCCTAGTTGCGATGCAACTTGTTGAAGTGAGTACACGTAAGTTTAAAACTGATTTAAAACAAGGTTCCGCAATTATTTAAAGCTGCTTAGCATGAAATAGAAAAGAAAAGTAGTAATTTTACTATTACACAAGACATTAAAAGTCCATTTATATGAGGGTATAACCAAAGAATCAAAAATTCCAATGTATTATTCAAACAGCATTGTCAGTTATCCTTCAACGAAAACTCGAGTTTTAGGAAAACGAGCCGTCAATATAAAATAGGGCCATATTTTCTTAATTGTTATACTGTATATTATAAGCTTTCTCACGTATAAAATTCCATTAAAATATTCGCAATATATAATAAACACCTTACATCAACAAACAATGATTAATTGCTTAACTATCGATTGACTTCAATGTTTAATAGCTAATTATAAATCGCTGCTACTTTATAATAGAACACCGCCTTTAATAACGATGGAAAAATTATTCTTTGGATAAAGGCATAAGCTGTCATTCAAATAAATACCCTGCAACCTCGAACCTTAAAGTTTTAATAATCATTTCGAACCGTAGGGCTTGTTATGCTAATGAACTGTCTAAATTATATATATATATATATATATATATATATATATATATATATATATTTCTTGTGTTCGTAAGATCGTGTGTATGTTACTGAACTCCTTCTAAACGGCTGGACCGAATTTCATAATTTTTTTTTGTATATATTTAAATGGATTCGAGAATGGTTTAGATTTACTATTTGGTCCACTATAAAATGTTTTTTAATACTTTTTTTATTTTTTTGTATATTTCGACGGTAAAGTGACAATATCCCCTAAGTGACATTTATTGTTCAGTTCTACGAATTCCTAATAGATGACAGTTTAAGTTAATTAAAGTAACTCTATAAACCTTTGACATCTAGGTTAGGTAGACACCCGGTAGATGGCACTGTATTTTGATTTTTAGATTATTGAACAGTTACGTTGTGATAATGTTGAATTTCGATTTATAAATAAATAAATGAACGAAAAACTAAAAGAAAAGGGAAAATACTAAAAAAATAAAGCCAAAAAATATCGTATCAATTAAACTGTAAAAGGCTTTCGCGGCCATTGTTTATTGTATCAATGGTTTTTGGGCTATTAGGCCGGCGTCGATTGTCTTGCTGACTTAACGTTTTGCCAACACGAGCGGTTGGCATCTTCAGAAGTTGCTTCCTGGTTGACAGTCTGCGACAAAAAATATCTTTGTAAAATAAATGATATAACGCCACCGTAAGGTGGCGTAGTTAATATCTCATATATTTAAACAAGCAATTTTTACTAAATCAAATGCTATGACTCCACCGTAAGGTGGCGCAGTCATTATCTCACATATTTAAACGAGAAATTCTTACTAAATTAAGTACTATGAAGCCACCGTAAGGTGGCGCAGTGGATATCTAATATTATAAAATACAACGAAAAAATAGTATAAACCTGTTAACGAGAAAATATGATAAAATAAAAAAAAAATCATTGAAAGCAAAATAGTAAAAATTCGAAAAAACGAAAAATGAAAAAAGTATTTATATAAAACTCAAGAACGGCGACACCGATTTGGCTGAAAATTTAGTGGGGAAGTATTTATAGATTATAACCAGAAGACGGTCAGGATACTTTTTATCCCGTTTGAACGCGTGTCTTTAATATTCCAATAAAAATTATGCATTTATTATATATAGGTTAATGAATTCTTAATTGATGACGATCTTGGTTAATTTGTTTGGATATCTGGTCACAGGTAACCGGTAGAAGGTGTTAAATTTACCCGTGTGAATATGGCCCCGATTTTTTAAAATTTCATGTTTTTTTATATGGACCTGTTTGTCCATCGTTTGTCCACGTTTGTCCACCCTTTAGATAATTTTTACCAGCAAGCAATCAAAAGATACAGCCAAAACAAGTTTACGGGGCTAACTTCACGTTTTTTCGAAAAACTTCAAATTTGAAATTTGTTCACACCATACGTTTGTCCATCGTTTGTCCACGTTTGTCCACCAATTAGATTATTTTTACCACCTAATTAAACGACTAAAAACTCCAAAAAACGTGATTGATGGCCCATACATGGTAGTAACTTCCCTAAATCAATATTTGTAAAATTTCTGTATTGCATCCGTTTTTCCATCGTTTGTCCATGTTTGTCCACCCTTTAGATAATTTTTACCAGCAAACAATCAAAAGATACAGCCAAAACAAGTTTACGAGGCTAACTTCACGTTTTTTCGAAAAACTTCAAATTTGAAATTTGTTCACACCATACGTTTGTCCATCGTTTGGCCACGTTTGTTCACCAATTAGATTATTTTTACCACCTAATTAAACAACTAAAAACATCAAAAAAACGTGATTAATGGCCCATGCGTCGTAGTAACTTCCCTATATCAATATTTTTAAAATTTCTGGTTGTAAATATTACTTTTGTCCAGTTTTTCGTTTTAGGGCTCACTACAGACTCGTTTGTGATTTTTACAAAGTTTTTTATATTTTCACCGTGTTCTTTGTCTCTCTATCGTTCCGCGGAATTTTGTAATCGAATTTAAACCCATTTCCCGACAACCTAGAGCTCTGAAATTTTCAGGATAGCTAAGATCTGGATGACAATGCATGTTTCAAGTGTGTTTAGGCATATACATAAATTTCGAAATTTATACTGAATTGATATGAAATATGATATAAATTGTGTATACATGTTATCATTTTGAAAGTTTTTAAATATGTCGTTCGTAGCCTAGTTGATTAAGCGTCGGATATGAATCAAGGTGACAGTTCTATTATGTTATCATAATGGGATCGACTACGCGAGAGAGAATTTTTTGTTTTTTTGTTTTCATGTGACAACAGTAATTATTATTTTAACTGTTAATAAAATAACTAATTTAGAAAATTTTTAAAAATTTTAGACTATACTGTGGACTATGCCGTAATCTATCTCGTAAAGCGCTATTTGCCAAGGGAGTAATAATTTAATAATAGTAATATGACTTATAAATCACCAAAAAAAACTTTTTACTATAAAAAGTTCTTTTATAAATTGTGATTATTCCTTTTTTAAATAGAGAATAGGACTACTATAACCTAAATTTTTACCATTGGTCACAATGTATTATTTATTTTCAGAGATTTTATTTTACGAATAAAAATTTCAGTTTCAACATAATCAAAGTAACTTTTTAACTTCCCTCTAAAAAAAATTAAAAATTTTTTTTAAAATCGGGAAGTTATTGGTTTCACCCCGTTTTTCGAAAATCAAGTTTTCATCGGATCTCAACGTTTTGAGGTATTTGGAACCTCCCCTGACTATTTTTGCGAGGGTGTCTGTATGTCTGTATGTACGTGTGGATGTGTGTGTGGATGTATGTAAACCTCTTATAACTTTTGAACGGCTTGACCGATCGGAATGAAATAAAAAGCGTTCCAAAGAGTTCCTTCTAACTTAGATTCCTTGTTTAAACCGATTTGAACCGGTAGATTTCGAGAAATTTCAAAATAACCGAAAAAAACAATTGGTAAAAATGATGTTTTTTGGGCATATCTTTTTGGCCATAACATCGATCAATTTCATAACCTAATCAGCTCTCAAGTTTAAAAAACCACGTCAAATGCCGTTTTGCAAATTAAAATCGGTTGATTCGTTCGTGAGATATAGTTGTCGAAAAATTTCAAAACGTGTTTTTTTTTCAGTAACTTAGAGATTTTTGGACTAATCGATTTTGTGCTCCTAGTAACGTTTTTAGGTCTCAAAAAACTGCGTCGAATGCCATTTTGAACATCGAAATCGGATAACGCGTTAATAAGTTATGGCTTTTTAAACATTTCAAAAAAAGTCAAAAACGTCAAAATACGTCACGTTACTATCATAGCTTTACGGTTAAAACTAGCGGAAAGTTGCAAGCATGGCCTTTAAGGTCAACCTCTTTTCGAATTTTTTTGTTTAATTTTATGTTTTATTTTAATTTTATGTTTTTTCAATTTTATGTTTTATTTTAATTTTATGTTTTATTTTAGCAAATGATGGAGATTTAATATTTGTTAGAATGAAAACCTTTTTTATTTTTGTTTAAAATTGTGTTTTTACATTCAATAAAACCTGCATTTATATGATTCCATCTATCTTGCACTACATAACTAAAGGCTAGACAGATTGAATAACGGACTGACATGAAAGTGGTACAAGTAATATTTTATTACTTTACCCACGACTCATAAGTAAACTGCGTATTTTTAACCTATAACTCTGTCAGTAAGTGTCAAATTATTGAGAAGTTGTGTTATAGTTTCATTTACTAAAAAAATCGAAAAGAGGTTGACCTTAAAGGCCATCCTTGCAACTTCCCGCTTGTTTTAACCGCAAAGCTATAGTAACGTGACGTATTTTGACGTTTTTGATTTTTTTTGAACTGTTTAAAAAGCCATAACTTTTTAACGCCTTATTCGATTTTAAAGTTTAAGATGGCATTCGACGCAGTTTTTTGAGACCTAAAAATGTTACTGGTAGTGCAAAATCGATTAGTAGAAAAACCTGTAAGTTATTAAAAAAAAAAATGTGAGCCGTCACGGGACGCCTGGCAGATGTGAAACATCGACATTAACCCGTGCCTAAATCATAAGACATTTCCAATTTAAATAACATGGCATTTTTGCACTTTTTGTCGTTAATTTTTTTTACTGAAACAAATGTAGCTAAAAATAATTAAATATCTATTTCTTGTAGGAAATTTGCAATAAATTTGTCATCAGAGTTAAATTCACGATTTTTTAACTTCCCGCTAAAAAAAATTAAAATTTTTTTTAAAATCGGGAAGTTATTGGTTTCACCCCGTTTTTCGAAAATCGAGTTTTCATCGGATCTCAACGTTTTGAGGTCTTAGGAACCTCCCCTGACTATTTTTACGACTGTATGTCTGTATGTACGTGTGGATGTGTGTGTGTGTGTGTGTGTGGATGTGTGTGTGTGTGTGTGTGGATGTATGTAAACCTCTTATAACTTTTGAACGGCTTGACCGATCGGAACGAAATAAAAAGCATTCCAAAGAGTTCCATCTAACTTAGATTCCCTGTAAGTTTAAACCGATTCGAGTCGGTAGATTTTGAAATTTCAAAATAACCGAAAAAAACAATTGGTAAAAATGATGTTTTTTGGGCATATCTTTTTGGCTATTGCATCGATCAATATCATAACCTAATCAGCTCTCAAGCTTAAAAAGCCACGTCGAATGCCGTTTTGCAAGTTAAAATCGGTTGATTCGTTCGTGAGATATCGTTGTCGAAAAATTTCAAAAATTTTTTTTTCAATAACTTAGAGATTTTTTGACTAACCGATTTTGCACTCCCGGTAACGTTTTTAGGTCTCAAAAAACTGCGTCGAGTGCCATCTTGAACATCAAAATCGAATAAGGCGTTAAAAAGTTATGGCTTTTTAAACATTTCAAAAAAAGTCAAAAACGTCAAAATACGTCACGTTACTATAGCTTTGCGGTTAAAACTAGCGGGAAGTTGCAAGGATGGCCTTCAAGGTCAACCTCTTTTCGAATTTTTTTTGTAATTTTCACCATAATTTTTATTTATATTAAACTAAATACATATATATATATATATATATATATATTGTCCATCGTTTGTACACGTTTTTCCACCAACTAGATTATTTTTACCACCTAATTAAACGACTAAAAACACCAAAAAACGTGATTATTGGCCTATACATGGTAGTAACTTCCCTATATTAATATTTTTAAAATTTCTGGATTGCATCCGTTTGTCCATCGTTTGTCCACGTTTGTCCCGCCTTTAAATAATTTTTACCAGCAAGCTCTGAATAGATACAGCCAAAGCAAGTTTACGGGGTCAACTTCACGATTTTTCGAAAAACTTCAAATTTAAAATTTGTTCACACCATACGTTTGTCCATTGTTTGTCCACGTTTTTCCACCAACTAGATTATTTTTACTACCTAATTAAACGACTAAAAACACCAAAAAACGTGATTATTGGCCTATACATGGTAGTAACTTCCCTATATTAATATTTTTAAAATTTCTGGATTGCATCCGTTTGTCCATCGTTTGTCCACGTTTGTCCAGCCTTTAAATAATTTTTACCAGCAAGCTCTAAATAGATACAGCCAAAGCAAATTTACGGGGTCAAATTCACGATTTTTCGAAAAACTTCAAACTTGACATTTGTTCACACCATACGTTTGTCCATCGTTTGTCCACGTTTGTCCACCAATTATATTATTTATACCACCTAATTAAACGACTAGAAACACCAAAAAACGTGATTAATGGCCAATCATGTTAGTAACTTCCTTATATCAATTAAGATTTGTTAAGATTTGTCAAATTTCTGTATTGCACCTCACAAACTTAAATTTATACCAGCAAGCTCTGAATAGATACAGCCAAAGCAAGTTTACGGGGTCAACTTCACGATTTTTCGAAAAACTTCAAATTTAAAATTTGTTCACACCATACGTTTGTCCATTGTTTGTCCACGTTTTTCCACCAACTAGATTATTTTTACTACCTAATTAAACGACTAAAAACACCAAAAAACGTGATTATTGGCCTATACATGGTAGTAACTTCCCTATATTAATATTTTTAAAATTTCTGGATTGCATCCGTTTGTCCATCGTTTGTCCACGTTTGTCCAGCCTTTAAATAATTTTTACCAGCAAGCTCTAAATAGATACAGCCAAAGCAAATTTACGGGGTCAAATTCACGATTTTTCGAAAAACTTCAAACTTGACATTTGTTCACACCATACGTTTGTCCATCGTTTGTCCACGTTTGTCCACCAATTATATTATTTATACCACCTAATTAAACGACTAGAAACACCAAAAAACGTGATTAATGGCCAATCATGTTAGTAACTTCCTTATATCAATTAAGATTTGTTAAGATTTGTCAAATTTCTGTATTGCACCTCACAAACTTAAATTTATACCCGTTTAAATACTGTTGGGAAAAATGAAGCATGATTATTTTCCAAAAAAACGACGAAGAATCAAGTACGAACAAACAGGTGTTTTTAGTCGTTTAATTAGGTGGTAAAAATATTCTAATTGGTGGACAAACGATGGACAAACGTATGGTGTGAACAAATTTCAAATTTGAAGTTTTTCGAAAAATCGTGAAGCTGGCCCAGTAAATTTGTTTTGGCTGTATCTATTCAGAGCTTGTTGGTAAAAATTATTTAAAGGTTGGACAAACGTGGACAAACGATGGACAAACGAATGCAATAGAGAAATTTTAAAAATATTGATATAGGGAAGTAACTACCATGTATGGGCCATTAATCACGTTTTTTGGTGTTTTTAGTCGTTTAATTAGGTGGTAAAAATAATCTAATTGGTGGACAAACGTGGACAAACGATGGACAAACGTATGGTGTGAACAAATTTCAAATTTGAAGTTTTTCGAAAAATCGTGAAGATGACCCCGTAAATTTGCTTTGGCTGTATCTTTTGATTGCTTGCAGGTAAAAATTATTTAAAGGGTGGACAAACGTGCACAAACGATGGACAAACGGATGCAATACAGAAATTTTAAAAATATTGATATGGGGAAGTTACTACCATGCCTGGGCCATTAATCACGTTTTTTTGTGTTTTTAGTCGTTTAATTGGATGGTAAAAATAATCTAATTGGTGGACAAACGTGGACAAACGTGGACAAACGATGGACAAACGTATGGTGTGAACAAATTTCAAATTTGAAGTTTTTCGAAAAAACGTGAAGTTAGCCCCGTAAACTTGTTTTGGCTTTATCTTTTGATTGCTTGCTGGTAAAAATTATCTAAAGGGTGGACAAACGTGGACAAACGATGGACAAACGGATGCAATACAGAAATTTTACAAATATTGATTTAGGGAAGTTACTACCATGTATGGGCCATCAATCACGTTTTTTGAAGTTTTTAGTCGTTTAATTAGGTGGTAAAAATAATCTAATTGGTGGACAAACGTGGACAAACGATGGACAAACGTATGGTGTGAACAAATTTCAAATTTGAAGTTTTTCGAAAAAACGTGAAGTTAGCCCCGTAAACTTGTTTTGACTGTATCTTTTGATTGCTTGCTGGTAAAAATTATCTAAAGGGTGGACAAACGTGGACAAACGATGGACAAACAGGTGCCTAAAAAAAAACATGAAATTTTAAAAAATCGAGGCCAACTTCACACGGGTGTTAAATTTCAATTTCTAAATAAATAGAAAAACGAAAAACTAAAGTAAAATGAATGATGGTCGAAAAAAGCGAGTAAAATATTAAAAAAAATTCGAAAAGAGGTTGACCTTAAAGGCCATCCTTGCAACTTCCCGCTAGTTTTAACCGCAAAGCTATAGTAACGTGACGTATTTTGACGTTTTTGACTTTTTTTGAAATGTTTAAAAAGCCATAACTTTTTAACGCCTTGTTCGATTTTGATGTACAAGATGGCATTCGACGCAGTTTTTTGAGACCTAAAAACGTTACCGAGAGTGCAAAATCGGTTAGTCAAAAAATCTCTAAGTTATTGAAAAAAAAAAAACACTTTTTTTGAAATTTTTCGACAACGATATCTCACGAACGAATCAACCGATTTTAATTTGCAAAACGGCATTCGACGTGGCTTTTTAAGCTTAAGAGCTGATTAGGTTATGAAATTAATCAATGCAATAGCCAAAAAGATATGCCCAAAAAACATCATTTTTACCAATTGTTTTTTTCGGTTATTTTAAAATTTCTCGAAATCTACCAGCTCGAATCGGTTCAAACTTACAGGGAATCTAAGTTAGATGGAACTCTTTGGAATGCTTTTTATTTCATTCCGATCGGTCAAGCCGTTCAAAAGTTATAAGAGGTTTACATACATCCACACACACACACACA
This sequence comes from Altica lythri, assembly GCA_964028335.1. Lineage (NCBI taxonomy): Eukaryota > Metazoa > Arthropoda > Insecta > Coleoptera > Chrysomelidae > Altica > Altica lythri. The sequence goes on along the minus strand of OZ034804.1, from coordinate 31,043,507 downwards.
CACACACACATCCACACGTACATACAGACATACAGACACCCTCGTAAAAATAGTCAGGGGAGGTTCCTAAGACCCCAAAACGTTGAGATCCGATGAAAACTCGATTTTCGAAAAACGGGGTGAAACCAATAACTTCCCGATTTTAAAAAAATTTTTAATTTTTTTTAGCGGGAAGTTAAAAATACTCACTTAAATTGATGATATGATGCCACCGCAAAATGTTACTATGTATAAGATCATATAGGAAATTAGTGTTTATAATTTTTTCTTTAAGTGTGTAATTTTTTAATAAAAAATTGTTGACCAAATCCCAGTAAATTATTACACTTTTTTCCGTTTTTTTAATATAATCATTTTATTCTTAAAACTATCGTAATAAATAATTGTCATCGGAGGCTTCTTGTAAAAATGTATTTACTTCCTCTCTGAAGGTTTTTGCCTTATTAGCTTTATATCGCTGGTTTTGTCTTTTTAAGAAAGCAATTAATTTTATTTCCAGCATGGTACGTAGCAACGAATATTTTGATCAGAATGTAAAGGCTAAAATAACTAAAACGCACGCTTTTAAATCACATCGAACTAAAAAGTTTAAAATAATGTTTAAAATAAACTGAAAAGGGACGCTCGATTTACGAAAAAAAAAGCCATAAAATGTTTTATTAAAACAATACTAGTATTTTTGGTTCGTTATTGTTTTAAGTTTATTTTAAACATTATTTTTAACTTTTAAGGTCGATGTGATATAAAAGCATGTTTTTTAGTTCTTTTAAATTATATTTTTTTTATTCTTATTGATTTGCTGGCGTAATAACCAGTTTTATTTTATTTTGAATCATGTTGAACTCTCATAGCTTTGTCAGCATATTTTTTTATTACTATTGTAGACGGATCGTAACGTAATCAAAGTAACCATTATGCTTGCGTTTTACATTGTTGTCATGAAAATTACATAGGTAGAATACATATAATATTTTGTCAAAACTCGCACACACTCCGTTGTATCTCAAACCATGTTGGGTACATATAGCGACGTTATAAAGATTTACTGCATATAATCGATCAAAAACATTATACTTAAAAATTCAAGTACTGTTTGTTTTGTATCCATGGAAAAAATTGTAAATGATTTACTGGAAGCGTTAAAAAATAACAGTGGTTTTATGGCCAAAAAGTCGCGAAAGTTTACTTAGCGAATTTGCCGGTTTTATTAATGAGAACAGCAAGAATCATTTTTCATATTTTGATTTAATGGTTTTGTGTTTTTTTTACTTACTCACAGAAAATATAATGTTATCGGAAAAACTGTAAGGACTAGATGTGTTAGAGGACTAGATGTAATTGTAGTTATATTTTCGAAATCGGAAAACTCTAATTTGTAGTTTTAAAATTTTTTATTTTAAAATTATTTCATAAAATTTTATTGTAAGCCATTCAACAATCTGTGGATTTATTTTTGAGCATTGGTAATTTTACGTTATTTTTCAACAATATTTAAATACGGTAAAAAGCAAACACTTGCGGCATGGTAAAATATTATAACTATTTAAATTACTTTTGTTAAGCTTACCTACCTACACGTATTATATTTTTCCAAGCTTAGTGTGATTTAAGCTTTAGTCGCAATGTTTACTAATTCAATAAAGCGTCAAATACAGTATGCGCCAAAACAAACGACACTGAAAAATAAAGCTTTATTAAACATGAAAAATTAAATAACAACATTTCAAATAATTGCGAATTTTAAGTTTTGCTTCTATACAAAATGTGTTCAAAGTGCTCGTCATTGCGTTTCAAGCAGTACTCATAAGTCTTAACAAGATTGCTTAGCATGTTATTAAAAATAGGACAAATTTTTTTCACGGAGTTCATCAAGTTGCCGGTGTGTTTTCTGTAAAAATGACTTGTTTCAGCATACCCCATACGTAAGCATCAGGAGTTGTTAGATCAGGTGAATGAGAAGGATAAGGAAAATTCGTGTTACAAGAAATTACGCGGTCTTAAAATTGTCTCGAATCAGATCTAAGGACGCTGTCGTGGTATGACAAGTAGCCCCATCCTGTTGGAACCACTGGGTATTCAACTGTATGTTACTGGCACGACAGAATTGTCTGAGATCAATAAAAAATGGTGTCAAAATTTGTTCTCTATATCGCACTTGATTTAGTGTAACGGGTCCTCTACGCTCGTCTTCCACGAAGTAAGGGCCCAATAATCCATTACCTGACACTGCGCACCAAATCGTCACTATGAAGAGGTTTCTCTACGATGATGTCTGGTGGTTCAAAACCAAGAAAACAATTTGTCTGTCGATTGATAAATCCATTCAGATGGATGTGACTTTCGTCTGTAAACCACACATTAGAAAAAAGTAGGGGTTGTTCATAAACCATTTCCAAGACTAAAGCACAATAAAAAACTCTTGATTTCTTGTCTTGTCTTGTCAAGTGTGGCCCAATCTGTATTTTATAGGGAAAACCACCAATCTTCTTAAACATTCTTCGGGTAGACGTTTCACTCAAATTCATTTTTAGAGATGTTCTGCTGAGACTTCTTTTTGGTAATTCTAACACCTGTTGAAATAGCCTTCCTTGATTCGCATTTGTTGTCACGGTAACTGGACGACCAGTACAGCTTTTGCGTTGAGTTAGAACGCTTCCTGTTCGTCGAAATTTTTCAACGACTCTTAACAAGTCCTTATTAGTCGGTGCAGGCTTCTAAAACCCTTCCCAAAATTTATTGGCAACCATTAACAAACTAGGTCCATTCCCGTATGAGCGGAAATAATACTCAATAATAAATATTTTTTCTTGCGTTGTAAGCACCATTTCGAATCTTTTTAACAGTTTGTTAGAATAAACAATGTTTAAAAATACCATGACAACTATTGTCACTTGTTTCATATGACGCGATTATATTTTACAGGCTTCCTGATTTCAGTGTCCTTTGTTTTGGCGCATGCCGTATGTCTACAAAATAATAAATGAACATCAAACAAAAAAGATACAATTTTAACAATTACACAGTAAAATAAAACTAGGTAGTAAATATTGTGTTACATGTTACATGTATAAACTATAGAGAGTCTCTCCATAATACTTAAGTAATGACAAAAACTATTAATCTTATTAATTTAATTCAGAATTTGTATGAAGAGGTTTTTGGGAATAAAGGAATAATAATGTAAAATCATATTTAAACTCGTATCTCGGAGTTGTCAGTTACATCATAGGTAATAAATAGAACTGATAAAGCCTTTACCAATATTTTTTTAACAATTTTTAATAAATAATTTCATTCAGGCATATTTTTTTCCACATGAGAGTCATACTTGTTAGAAGTGCCTAAATCCACATATTTTCAAACTTTTAAAACTATCGATGAGCGGTAAGCTTATTTTTTTAATGAATATGGATTGATTGTTAAGTAGAAAGCTTTTTAGCAAAAACACACTAATAGCTCCTTATTTGAAGATACGTGTAATAAATATACGTCGAATACAGAAACCGAAAATATGAACTGGTAAATACTATAAAATTGTAGAGATACCTTTCACGTTTTAAAATAAAAGCAATATGTATGTTAAAATTAATTTATTAGTAAATTGGCAATTAAAATCAATCTTTATTGTCAGTTATAGGCAAAGTATTTACTAGCCTATTCTTGTTTTGTCGCTTTAAAAAAATCATTCAATTGACATTGATATTCAGATATAGCACTCAAAATTTGCATTTATATAGATAGATCAGTTTTCATAGAATCGTCACTTTTTTATTAAATTCAGGCTTAGGTTTAGCATTTTCCGAGATTTTTCCGACCCTATAAAGCCGAAAAAGCTAACTTCTGGATCAATTTTGGTTTTTCATAGCTTACTAACCACCTTTTAAAAGATACAACTAGACGTAAGTTAAAAAGAATGTAAATTTTAAAACTGTTTTAATGACAAAATCAAAGTCTAATACAATGATTTTTAGAAACAAATGATGTTATGCGGATTACTTTATTTTATATCACGTTCGTACAAAGGAAGTGTTTAAACTGGACATATCATTTGTGAAGATTAATTAGTTAAACTCATATGTTGTGTTGTATTTTTATTGTTAACTAGCTGACCCGGCGAACTTCGTTTCACATAACAATTAATGACCTTTTTCCATTTGCCTTTTTTTTAATATTTACGATTTTTTCTAGTTTTTTCGATTGAGTTCCATGATTTTATATCTGGGTTTGTCAATTATATCATGTTTTGTGTGTATTTTCACTTTTTTGTTGTTGTAATTTTTATTTTTACGCTTTGTTCCATTTTCGTTTTTTTTAAAGTGAAACTTTTATTACATCGTTTTTTGGTCTGTGTTAGTGAATGTCGCATGTCGGTCGACCGCCGAGTAGGTATAAAGTATAAAGTAGGCGGCGCCTATAGTTTAATACAAAAATGTACGGGAGTGAGCAGATCTGCTAATGAAAACAATTCTACGTATTCGTATTAATACGAACTTCGACTGCGTAAGTATCTACGACATGTAACGTCGACGGTTATATTCTACCTATTCGTATTAATACGAACTTCAACTGCGTAAGTATCTACGACATGTAACGTTTTAAAAATATTACAGTCGTAAATAATAATTTTTGAAACTGAAAATATGGAACTTGAGCAATAAATTATGTAACATATATTACATAAAATATCTTTTAAAATTAATCAAAATACTTTCATTTTTAAACAAATAAACTTTGTAATTATCCTACTCTTGTTATATATATTCATATCATTCTTTTGTTGATTTACTGAAGTTTTCACTTCTATCGTGTGTGAATCGCACACACACCTTTTGATTTTGATTTTGATTTTGATTTCGATTTTGATTTCGATTTTGATTTTGATTTTGATTTCAAATTCGATTTTGATTTTGATTTCGATTTCGATTTTGATTTCGATTTTGATTTCGATTTCGACTTCGATTTTGATTTCGATTTCGATTTTGATTTCGATTTCGATTTCGATTTCGATTTCGATTTCGATTTCGATTTCGATTTCGATTTCGATTTCGATTTCGATTTCGATTTCGATTTCGATTTCGATTTCGATTTCGATTTCGATTTCGATTTCGATTTCGATTTCGATTTCGATTTCGATTTCGATTTCGATTTCGATTTCGATTTCGATTTCGATTTCGATTTCGATTTCGATTTCGATTTCGATTTCGATTTAGATTTCAATTTTAATTTCAATTTTAATTTCGATTTCGATTTCGATTTCGATTTCGATTTTGATTTTGATTTCGATTTCAACGCCTATAGTTTGCAGCGGCTGACAGTGTAGTGTGCTCCAAGCTATATTATTTGTGTTTAGTTTTATTTATATTCGGTCCATTCCAATTTTCCAAGTATAAAATTAAGATTGATAAAGCGATTTTTATACCCTTAATGGAATATTATTCGAAAAATTTTTAGTTAAATGTCTATAGTGTGAAAAAAAGTTTCACTTTTACCGTGGTTTCATAAAACCACACAATGCTTTTTTTTATTTTTTACATTTTTCTTTTATTTACAATTTTTGTGATATTGTTCGGAATGTTTTGTTTTTTCAATTTTTATCCTTTTTACATTTTTATCTACTTCTTTTTTATTTTTTTTTGGGTTTTTCGATCTGTTTCTACCATCAGCGGTTACGGCTTTGTGTGCGACTATCCCTCAGTCTGTGGGAACTGCGCCACCTAGTGGTGGCGTCATAGTACTTAGGTAAGTAAGACTTGCTCGTTTAAATATATAAAATATAACCTTTTAAAATTTTTCTCTCCGTAGGAACATTATAAAAAATTAGCGAAATCGGTTCAGCTGCTCTCGTGATTTGCGCTTAGCAACACATTCAGCGATTCATTTTTATATTATAGATTTTAAATTCTATGAAGTGAATCCCAAAACTTTACGGATCTTGGTTTTCTGTTTCTATTACTCGCTTTTTTAAGGTGCTACAAGGTCACGTCCAATATTACTTTTCTATTAATCTTTTAGTTTTTGTATGTGAGTTGCTCTATTGTATACCAGAAAAAGGTCTGTTAAGCTGTATGGTTTATAGCAGTAATAAGTTTTATTTAAATGTAAAAAAAATGTATAAAATTGTAAGAACTTGTAAAGAAAAAGCAATCGGCATAATAAGGAAAATCTTTCTTATGCACTCTCAAAATATGAAAATTTTTATATTTTATGTTTTACTTTTATAATACCTACAAAAATTACTTTTTTTCGGAGGGGAGGTGGACCCGAAAATGATTTAGTACCTAATGTCAAGAGGAGTCTCGACGGCCCTGTATTCTTTATGAATGATTTGTTACATTTATGTATTTCACACCAATTTCAACAATTCTTCCTGCATTAAACAATAGAACATCTGCGAAATCTGGTATATCGCAAGATTGAATTCAAAGCTAACAACCCGTAAAGCGAATCATCAAAATAATTGATCTTAATGGCAGCGCCGAGACAGTTCGGAGTTATTTCCAGTTACTTAAACAAAATTATTTGATTATTAAGCCTAGCTAGTTACAAAAATAAATTTACTGTATACTTTGTTAAAGTAATACGAATTACGTACAATATCTTATTTTCTGATTTTCATCAACATTTGCTCCTCATTAAAAGAACAATTGCTTTCCTGTATCTTGTTTAATTCTTTGCGTAGCTAATCACGAATCTTTCTTGAGTTTTTACACTGTTGACAGCAATTTGGCTACAGTTTTCACTTTTTAAGATCGCAGTTGTTTCTACAAATATTAACGATGTAGAAAACAAGGTAAATTTTGTAACTGACTAAAACTAATATTAAAATGCAATTCAAAAAAAAAACTTCCGAGGACGAGTTGTCTAACCTATTACTTTCAAAACAAAAATAAAATAATAAAAACAGGCATCTGTAGAGTTGTACTAATATAGTGCTTCTTGCTAATAAGAACAATTCGATTTTTCTCCCACCTTATTACTTGAACTAAATCAATGAACATCATATATTATATCATCCGTTTTATTAAGTCCAGTAACTAACTGCCAAGCTCTTGTTAATCTATTAATTTCTTGCAGTAAATTAGAGGTTGATTAAAATTTTTATATAATGTTGTAATTAAATGTTTGGCTTGGAATCAAGAGAACGTAAAGTTTTTGAATGAAGCTTACTACAAAAACAACATTTTGTGGGATTTACGTAATCCGTCATATAAAGTCAACAATAAAAATTTGAAGATGTGGAAGGCTCTATCTGAAAAGTATGAATGCACAGTCAAAGATTTGAAGAAAAGAATAAAAAAAATTGCGAACGACGTTCTATCGGTATAGAAAGAAAGAGTCCGGATCCGGTAGAACCGAACAGTGCGTACAATTGTAATTTTTTATGATAGTTTGTTTCCGGTTTTTCTAATAACTTCCGTAAGTTATTAAAATAATTTTTTCAGCAAATACAAAGATTATACAAGAACTCCGAATTCTGTAATGTTTCAAAAGCTTCTGTTTTTTAAAAAACGTTCTGTAGGTCTCGTAAAGAATTTTAAAAACTAGTTTCTTACCAGACAAAAGAAGTCACACAAATATCTAAAAGGTAGGTAAATCACGTGATCATAATCGATCCAATGGTAACGCGGCAATCGAGAACTTTTCTCAGTGCAAATTATCTGTAGAACTATTCACTTACTAATACACGCATGCGCAACATGCTCGATTACCTGGCTGGTGGAATTCTTCTTGAAATTATCTGTTTTTTAAAATTTTATTATTAAAGGCGGAAACATACTATTAAAACGTGACACGACGCCACGCATGTTAGTCCATATATTTATATTGCGGCGTATGGTCACATAGCGTGTTGTATATGTGCTTCTAACTGTATTAAATATATGGAATTGAGAGGTACTAACATGCGTCGGGTGGCGTGGCGTCGTGTCACGTTTTGATAGTATGTTTCCGCCTTAATTGTAGGTACATAATATAATGAAAAAAATGTTTGCTAGCTTCGAGTATATTTTTTCTTACAACATACTTGTAAAATAGTATTGCAAACCACTGGCAATATTAAAAACCCAACTGAATATTTTTTTTTTAAATTTATTTTTTAAAAATAAAAATTTTAGATTGCCTTAGTGATATTTTTGATATTTATACAGTATACAAACAAGAATATATTAAACGACATTAAGAAGAAATTAAAAAAAAATGTTGCATCCGGCAGGACTTGAACCCGGAACATTTCCCTTAACGTAATAACGCTCTAAACACTACAGATACCTTAGTCATTAGTAAGCGTTTCGTTCGTTAAGTCCAACTCTTGTCACATGTGGCACTTAGTTTCTTCTTCTTTTTATTCGCCGATTAGGAGATCAGAACCACTAATTTTTAGCCAAACAATTATTTTTTGAGATACCACTCATACATAATATACAAATATATTATATAAAGGGAAAATTTTAAAAATGTTTTGCAGGACTCGAATCGATAGGAGGGTAGTTTTTAAAGAAAAGTTCGGTATAGGACCTATAATGTTTAAGTCATTAATTTATACGCATACATCAAATTTTAGCAAATTAGAGCTGTTATCGTGAAGCATAACGTTCGAATGAAGTACTTCTCACTTTTCTAACTAATCAGTATGGCAGTGGTCTTTGTTCGCATATAGTTATAGTTGATTCAAATAGAAGTGTCATCAAGTAGTCTCTGGAAAATTCAAATTTGTAGTAGCAGTACCCACGTTTAGTGAAATTTGAATCGCAATATTAGCCAGCTTGTGATCAGATTGCTACATATGCTCAATATAACTATAAACATTTTGACACATCGCGATGACATATAATTCCCTAACTAAAGTTCTGTTTCCATTGAATCTAGTAATAAAGTTAAAGATGATCTCACACGTACCCAGCCTACTTGATGACACTTCTATTTGAATCAACTATAGTTGTATTGTTGTTTCACCGACAAAATGTTACGAGTAAAAGTAAAGCAACGAATTTTGGTAAAATTTCACACGAATCTTGGAAAAACTGATACTTAAACATATAATGCACTTACTACACGAAGTGTATAGCAATGAATGTTTACCTCACGTATAAGTTTTTAATAAGTGAGTAGTGAGAAGTGAGTAGTATCAAAACAATTGGTAATAAAATTTGACAAATCGTCGATTAAGTTTTCTTGCCACTGCTATACGAATTTATAAAGAATACGTACGCAAAATTTTTTACCGGATATTAGTAAAAATGATCCAAATTGATAATTGAAAAGGATAATAACATGTGACGAATCGTCTTGATTTTTTTCTTCATTTATAGAATTGTATACTAACTATTAATGAACGTAACTACTTTTACGTTTTTGCTGAACTTAGTGAAATAATAAAGAAAAACTATATCTGAATTATGACAAAACGTCGTGGGTTTTGGTGGAGAAAATAAGCCGACTCATTCCATATCGTTTGTCCGGAGTTTTTTTAGCATCCCAGTGTTAGATCATTCCCGTTTCCACCGATGTGCGCCGTGCGATTTCTATGTATTTTCTAAGGTGACATCTGCCTTAAAAGAAACAAGATTTGAGACTGTTAAATCTGTAAAAGAAATCGGGGTATACGTACTGAAGTAACTGGCAAAAGAAGACTTTTCGCACTGCTTCAACCAATGAAAGATTTGGATGAAGCGTTGTTGGAGCGCTAAAAATTCACGGTGATAATAAGTAAAAAATGTTTATATTAAAGTATAAGGTTTTTTAACGTTAGTCTCGTTATTAAATAGCCACACCTCGTATTTTTTAAGTTTTACTTCTTTTTGCGCGTTAGGAAAAAACCGACAGTACTCATTTAACTTTTTTATTATTTGATAAACTTTAAAAATAAATCTAAAAAATAAGATTATGCTATAGAAAAAACTAAAAAGAATCGGAAAAAAAACAAATAAGATTTCGATAAAACTCATCGATTTCAACATATAATGTACCGAGAGCTGTTAAAATATTCTTTGTATTAAACACACTAAAATTGCTTGTTGTAAATTGTAGGCCTGTGACACTAAATAATTAAAATATTTCAATATTTTTTAATATTTGATTAAAACGCTTTAAACAATATTATTTCAAAATTCGTTAACACAAACAATTTCATTTTTTTAAAAACATTCTACTCTAAATGACAGTTTTTCCATTAAATAGATACAACTTTAAAAGGCAATAAATGTGCAGAGTAATGAATAGAATTTGAGATAAGTTGAGGGTGTGTCTTACTTATTTACGTGAGGAACTAAAATAAATTATTACTTTATTGATTTAATGCTAATTTAAAGTGGTTGTAAGTGATAAAATAATTGTTACATTGTTAAGAATGTAGAATTTAAGGTTAGTTGACGGTATGTATTATTTATTTTAAGAAAGATTTTTATCTTGTTTTCCTAGAGAAGTGAAGAAGTAACTTTGTACGTGGGGTACATAAGTACACAGACACACACGTGCATACGTGCAATCATTAGTTCTATAAATTTATTCAAGTTGTGAAGTCACTGCTTTAAATTACCACATTAAATTTAACTTAATATCTGGGTAGATGATTTACATCTACATTTCTGAATTTCGTTTGATATACTTAATGATCACACTACAAAAACACTTAGAAATAATTAACGTTTATATATAGAGCAACCAAGCAGTTTTCAGTCCGTATTGTAATATGTATACAGTTTCGAGTTTGTTGTTTTCCTTTTGATCTTCTTAAAGTAAAAGACTTTTTGTTTTTACTAGCATTGTTGTCAACGTTAGTTTTTTTAAAAGAAGAGAATCATTTAACTAAAACAACCATAAAGGAATTGGGGTAGGAAGTGTGTAGATAGATCGATTTAAATGTGATTGCATTTTAAGGTATTAAGGTTGTGAAATTTACGGTAATTTTATTTTAAGCTATCGGCATCGTTAACTTCGAAGTTTTCGGCTTAGCAACTCTAGAAAATATATTATTTTAATTTTTCCTATTAGTAGAACATTTGTTATTAGCTTGAGTGGTAGGGCTGTTAGACGTATAAGAATGCGTAATTTATGCTTTTTATCATTTTATTATTAACTGGTTAAAATCATAAAAAATATTTAATACACAATTACAGAGTCCAAATATTAGCAGAAAATAAACATCGTTGTGTCAGAAAAAAATTAAATTAAATTTAAAGAAAAAACACAGACACGAAAAAATTATTTAAATAACAAAAACGTAATAAAGTATGACAAAAAGCAAGGAAGCCGTACAAAAGGAACTAGTTACACAAAGTTAACAAAAGTTAAGGGGATTTTATGAAGAACCTCAAAAAATAAAGCAAATATAATCATAAACTTTTCTATAAAACGAAAGTGTTCAAAAACTAGATAAAAGATTGACCAAATCAAGCATGCAGCAGGTGTGCCAAAGCACAAAGTGGTTTCCAAAATTCAGTAGCACAAAAGATTATATTTTTTTGGTTAAACAACTAATAGAAAAGACTTCACAGAAAAATAGCTGCGCTTGTCTTGCATTTATAGAACTTAAAGAAGTTTTGATTAGGTTCCAAAAAATAATCTTCAAAAGAAAAACATTTAACAAAAACTTAATACAAGCCATCAAAAGTCTGTATACTTACAAGAAATGTAAACAACCTACGTCATAAGCAAAAACAGATAATCTGATCCATTCTTAACAAAGAATAGAAACCAAGAGATGATAAAGATACTAGAAGGAGCATTTGGGGCTAATAGATGTGATGGCAAAAAAAGAACGAAATTTTCAAAAAATCTAGAAGTATGAAATAATGTTTGCAAAGAATATGGCACGAAAATAAATAAAGAAAAAATAAAACGATAAAAAAAGGAGACCAACAACAACTAAACATAGAATATTCAAAGGGCAAAAAGTAAAGCAGGTACATCTATTTAAAACCTAGTGGTAGAAATAAAACATACAGGAAGAGAAGATATTATGAGACTATCAACATTTCACGCTTTAAATAAAAGCTTAATTATTAAGCAAAAAATAGAAAAAAAAAATAAATGAGACTAATATTAGCGTATGGATGTGAAACCTGGACACAAAGAGAGAAGAGCAAATTACAATCTACAAACAAGCTTTGGAAATAAAATATCTTAGACGAGTTCAAAGAGTAACGTGAGGAGATAACTAACATACAAATAGGGAAGATGCAAATATGGTATTTATGAAAATTTTATGATTAAAAGTTTAAAAAAATATAAAAGAAGGACTACATTAACGTTTTTATTTAATATCATGTTGATTTTTAACAATAATTACCAATTAAAATTACGTAAAACAAAACGCATTTCAAAACACCAATCAGCGTTTAGTGACGTCACTCCTGCTATTTCAACTTTTTAGTGGTTACCTTTGGGTGTAAAATTGATTATTAGCAGTCAATATTATTTACGTTTTTAATAAAAATGGAAGTTGGGTTTATCAAAACAGACTCCAGGAATTTACCAAGAGTTACTGTCGGCATGGTAGTAAATTTTTTTGTCGAGAGTCCAGAGTTTTTAAGTGTAGAAATGAAAGGGACTAAATTACTATGGTATGCATGAATCATAGTTTTTAAACTTTTATATCATTATAAAAATGTGAGTTTAAATCTTCGGTGTAAGAATACAACAATCTGAAAGAATACATCAATATTATAGCTGCAGTATTTTCAATGCTCTCAAGAATTTCATGTATTTTCCTTTTCATTATTACTGATCTAGGTTTTAGTGGTATCATTATATTTTGGGATTCAAAAATATGAGGTACCACATCTTTTTTCAGATAAAGTTTTCCCCCAAACATTTTAAAATTCATCCAATTTTCGACGTCGTTCTCCAAACTGTAAAATTAAAAATATGTTATTGAGAAGTTTTGTAAATACTTAGGTACAGTACGCAATAATAACAAGTATGCAAATAATAGTCTTTGGAGAATAACAGTTATTCCTCTTTGCAGCTTGAAACCTCTTTCTTCTCACTTTGGGTCAGAAGGTCCAGTCAAAAACAATTTATTTGGAAATTTTGTTGAAGTAGATGGAAGAATTGGCAAAAAACATAAGTTAACACGACTTTTTTTTGGAATTTTAGGGGTACTGTTTTGATCACCTGCTGTTGATGGATAGTCCATTTTAAATTACTCCAAAAAAATAAGTAGAAAGTCGAGAAAACTTGCTATTTGTTAAGCTAAAGACAGCAAGCACAACCAGTGACAGACAGGAATGACGTCATCGGAACTACAGGTCCGTTTCGGCGCGAAAACTTAAACGGTCTATTTAAAACCGCATTTTTTACGTTAAATTACATTGTTTTAATTTTTTAATATGATTATGACCTATTTAACATGGAATTCTTTAAAATAAAAACAAAACTAAAAATACTGCATGTTCCCTATTATAGAATAGATAAATATTCAACCTTTATCTGTGTTTATTAAACAGCAAAATAGAGTTGGTGGGGACGAATGGATAAAAAGAACCAGTAAAACAAACATGGGAAGCAAAAAAATCAAAAAAAAGTAAAAAAGAGGAAGACCGAATGATATGGAATAAAAAAATATAACAAATATTATCAAAACAGGAAACAAAGAAAAAAAACAAAAGCCAAAAACAAAAAACAATCGGCTAAGAGAAACAATTCACACGTCTGTTCACTAAGGTTGACCACTATTATATATACAGTGTGTCCAATTAAGTCGGGATCAAATGGGAAACACTTAGTTTTATAAAAAAAGTTATTCTTTATAAAAAGTTTTGGATGGTCTTAAACATAAAATATAACCATCAGATATCAATTTTTTTAAGCCGTATACGAGGTGTTAAAAAAATATGAATTTTACACAAGAGTAAAGTACCTTTTTTTTTGAAAATAGCGACAATTTTTATAAGAAAAGTTGATCATAATTGAAAAATATTGTCAGATATTCTATATTTGCCATCCGCCATGAAAAACGATCTTTAATAATTTTCGGTATAAATTATGCAAAATACACATAAGCAATTTTATTAAAAAACATGACATGATAAAAAAATAACAAAATCTGTTTTCTTATGGCAGATGGATAATATTGGATATCTGACAATAGTTTTTAATTATAATCAACTTTTCTTAATAACAATTGTTGCTATCTTTAGGTATTTAAAGGTACTTTACTCTTAAATAAAATTCATATTTTTTGACACACCTCGTATACGGCTTTCCCATATAATGCCGACTTAAAAGGACACACTATATATATATATATATAACGTGAAGTCAATTGTGGAGTTGCAGTCAGCTTTGTGGCCAAGGTAAATAAAGAAAACTCTTTGATTTTAGTCAAGCTTTCGAATTATTTTAATTCTTCATCAGGACAGCTGTAGTGAAGAACAATTTTTTATATAATAAAAATATTGTAACAAATTATTGTGACTACTTACTAATCTTGAGGTTATAGAAGAAGCGACGAATAACATTTAAACAAAATTACAGTAATAAAACATTTTAAAATAAGTACATCACTTTTAAAAAATACATAAAATTAGATAAAATTGTATACATTTCGACATAAAACGACTTATTTAGTTCTTATTCGTGTGGAGGTTTGTCTGTAAGTGATGATTGAGTGTGTTTTAATGTGTCTTTGGTTTCTATTTTTTAATATAAATGTTTTATATGTATAAGTGTTTTTTATATATAAATATATGGTTTTTATTTTAACACAGTAGGAGAGCAAAACAGTTTGTTGATTTATTTATTTCTGATTTTATTATTATCAAGTAAAAATTATATCAAGCAAAATTTTGTTGTCAAGAAATGTGGGATTTTAAATTCAAAGATTTTTATTATTATTGTGTCTAGTTCTATGAAAGTTGCTTTTATATTTATACCACCCAAATTTTAAAAACCAAGGTTTACTAAAATTAAAAGAAAAAAAAAAAAAAAAAAAAAAAAAAAAAAAAAAAAAAAATAAGGATCATAGGGTCACGAATAGGGAATGGTAACCGCAGACATGCATGTTTCTGGCTCGTTAGCCGTCATCAGTGCGGCATAACCAAGTAAGGTAATGCACTTGGCCAGCAAAAGTGTTGAGTACTTGGGAGCAAAGGATGGTAGGGAAACATGTATTAAAAACCAAAAAACACAAACAACGAAACTCACACAAGAGTCCTATCGCCATTTGTGGCTTCGGCTAGCTGTGCCCACATTTCGGGGCTACGAACAGCGTCGCCGCGTTGGCGAAACGGACTCATTGTGTTTGAGCCGTTCCAAGCCCAGGATGTAAAACAAAAAAGGGTGCCAAGTATGCGTACCTATAACAAACGAAAGGGGGAAAATTAATGGGCATGTACGCAAAAAGGATCATAGGGTCACGAATAGGGAATGGTAACCGCAGACATGCATGTTTCTGGCTCGTTAGCCGTCATCAGTGCGGCATAACCAAGTAAGGTAATGCACTTGGCCAGCAAAAGTGTTGAGTACTTGGGAGCAAAGGATGGTAGGGAAACATGTATTAAAAACCAAAAAACACAAACAACGAAACTCACACAAGAGTCCTATCGCCATTTGTGGCTTCGGCTAGCTGTGCCCACATTTCGGGGCTACGAACAGCGTCGCCGCGTTGGCGAAACGGACTCATTGTGTTTGAGCCGTTCCAAGCCCAGGATGTAAAACAAAAAAGGGTGCCAAGTATGCGTACCTATAACAAACGAAAGGGGGAAAATTAATGGGCATGTACGCAAAAAGGATCATAGGGTCACGAATAGGGAATGGTAACCGCAGACATGCATGTTTCTGGCTCGTTAGCCGTCATCAGTGCGGCATAACCAAGTAAGGTAATGCACTTGGCCAGCAAAAGTGTTGAGTACTTGGGAGCAAAGGATGGTAGGGAAACATGTATTAAAAACCAAAAAACACAAACAACGAAACTCACACAAGAGTCCTATCGCCATTTGTGGCTTCGGCTAGCTGTGCCCACATTTCGGGGCTACGAACAGCGTCGCTGCGTTGGCGAAACGGACTCATTGTGTTTGAGCCGTTCCAAGCCCAGGATGTAAAACAAAAAAGGGTGCCAAGTATGCGTACCTATAACAAACGAAAGGGGGAAAATTAATGGGCATGTACGCAAAAAGGATCATAGGGTCACGAATAGGGAATGGTAACCGCAGACATGCATGTTTCTGGCTCGTTAGCCGTCATCAGTGCGGCATAACCAAGTAAGGTAATGCACTTGGCCAGCAAAAGTGTTGAGTACTTGGGAGCAAAGGATGGTAGGGAAACATGTATTAAAAACCAAAAAACACAAACAACGAAACTCACACAAGAGTCCTATCGCCATTTGTGGCTTCGGCTAGCTGTGCCCACATTTCGGGGCTACGAACAGCGTCGCCGCGTTGGCGAAACGGACTCATTGTGTTTGAGCCGTTCCAAGCCCAGGATGTAAAACAAAAAAGGGTGCCAAGTATGCGTACCTATAACAAACGAAAGGGGGAAAATTAATGGGCATGTACGCAAAAAGGATCATAGGGTCACGAATAGGGAATGGTAACCGCAGACATGCATGTTTCTGGCTCGTTAGCCGTCATCAGTGCGGCATAACCAAGTAAGGTAATGCACTTGGCCAGCAAAAGTGTTGAGTACTTGGGAGCAAAGGATGGTAGGGAAACATGTATTAAAAACCAAAAAACACAAACAACGAAACTCACACAAGAGTCCTATCGCCATTTGTGGCTTCGGCTAGCTGTGCCCACATTTCGGGGCTACGAACAGCGTCGCCGCGTTGGCGAAACGGACTCATTGTGTTTGAGCCGTTCCAAGCCCAGGATGTAAAACAAAAAAGGGTGCCAAGTATGCGTACCTATAACAAACGAAAGGGGGAAAATTAATGGGCATGTACGCAAAAAGGATCATAGGGTCACGAATAGGGAATGGTAACCGCAGACATGCATGTTTCTGGCTCGTTAGCCGTCATCAGTGCGGCATAACCAAGTAAGGTAATGCACTTGGCCAGCAAAAGTGTTGAGTACTTGGGAGCAAAGGATGATAAGGAAACATGTGTCTAAAAACACAAATAACGAACGCTCACACAGGAGTCCTATCGCCATTTGTGCCTTCGGCCAGCTGTGCCCACATTTCGGGGCTACGACCAGCGTCGCCACGTTGGCGAAACGGACCCATTGTGTTTGAGTCGTTTCAAGCCCAGGATGTAAAACAAAAAAGGTTGCCAAGTATGCGTACTTACCAGAGCTGGGTAATTACTTGTATTTACTGTTAATTACAATTACAAAGTACTTTAAAAAAAGGAATTAATTACAATTACAAAGTACTTTAAAAAAAAGGAATTAATTACAATTACAAAGTACATGGTTAGGAGAAAGGAATTATATAAGTTAAGCATGGCTGTTAAAAAAAGTAAATTTTATTGACATACCTGGGTATGTGCACTATAATAATTCTAATATTATAAATCAGAATGATGGTGCCGTTATGTACCTAAAAAACAACCTAGTTCATGATGTAATTAATGAACAGCATGGTGAATTAAGTACAGTAAGTGCCATAATAAATCTTAAAGAAAATGTACAAGTTAAAATATCAGGCATTTACAGATGCCATGACTACAATGTGAATAGTTTCAATAGAGATATTAACAATTTTATTGAGTCAAATTTGAATATCAAACACCATTTAATAATTGGTGATATCAATATAGATCTGCTACATTTTGATGATATTACTGAAGAGTACTGGTATACTCTGCAAAGCAAGAGCTATATATCGTTAATTAATTCTGTGACCCATCCTAGTGAAAACATAAATGGGGGAACATGTTTAGATCATGCGTTTTTAAAAAGCACATTAGAAATAAAATCTGGAAAACTTTTGGATAAATTAACAGATCACACGCCAATATTTGTATCCTTTATTAGTAATGATTTAGTTATTTCTGAAAAAAATAAGCATAATAAAATTAATAAAAATAAGTTCATAGAGTACTGTATCAAGGAATCATGGTCTAATATAAGCAGTATACGAAACACTGATGAAGCATTGAATGAGTTAACAAACTCACTAAAAAGAATAACAGATTTATCACTAGTAAAAAAACCAAAAAAATTAAGAGCCAGAAAAGAGTGGATGACTGCAGCGCTAGTAACGTCTGTCAATACAAAAAAGAAACTATATTTAAAATGGAAAAGTGAAATTACAAATGAGAATTTAAGGGAAAGATACAAACAGAACTTTTTAATATACGAGCAATTATTAAAAAAAATGATTAGACGGGCAAGAAATGAATATGAAAATGTATGTATAAAAAAGGCTGACTCTAAGACTATGTGGAATTTTGTAAATAAAAAACTTAATAACAAACCAAAAAATAGTATCATAAACCATATAAAAGATGAAAATATGATAGTTCATGAACCTAGTCAAATTGCTGATAAATTTAATGAATATTTTAGTACAGTTGCAGATAAAATAAGCAGTTCAGCAGAGGAACCACTTCAGCAGCACCAAATCCCTGAAACTATGCTAAACGATAAAACCTTCTTCTTAAATTTAACAAATGAAGCTGAAGTACTAAAAATTATTTACAGTCTTAAAAATAAGCAAGGTGGATGTGATGGTCTCCATGCAAATATTCTGAAACTTGCAGCTCCCTACATTGCAAATGTACTAGTGGAAATTATAAATAATGCAATTTCAAATGGGATATGCCCAGAATATTTTAAACTAGCTGAGATTTCTCCAATCCATAAAAATGGAAACAAAAATCAAATTGCAAACTACAGACCAATTGCACTCATTTCAAATATAACTAAAGTCTTTGAGAAAATACTGCATAATAGAATCTATAATTTCCTGGAAAAATGTAAAATAATAAGTGAAAAGCAGTTTGGATTTGTGAAAAGAAAAGGAACGAATGAAGCCATAGCTTTAATTAGTCGGTATATATATAATAATCTAGCTACGAGCACACCAACGGCAGTAGCTTTCCTAGACTTCAGTAAGGCTTTTGATACTGTTAATCATAGCATATTATTTAGAAAATTATACAGAATTGGAATAAGAGGTCTACCACTAAATTTATTAAAAAGTTATTTAAAGGACAGAAAGCAATCAGTAAAAGTTAATGGACAAAAAGGAACCACACGTAAAGTCAATTTAGGTGTACCACAAGGATCTATATTGGGCCCATTACTGTTTATTATCTACATTAATGATATACTTCAACTATGTCCTGAACTAGTAGCATATGCAGATGATATAGCAATACCTGTTGATGGCAAAACCTGGACTGAAATAGCAATTACACTGACTAAAAGCTTAAATTTCATATACCCTTGGCTCTACAAAAATAGATTAACACTGAATATATCTAAAACCACTTTTATAACGTTTGGAAATTACGTAGACTCAGTACCAATCTCGATTCCTGTTTTCATAAATGGCAATAGACTAAATAGAATAAATAATTACAAATACCTGGGACTTACTTTTGATCAGCATATGAAATGGGATATACATGTAAATAACATTATAAGCAAGACCAAATACTTGGTGTCAGTATTTTATAAACTTAGAAAAATAATGTCTATGAATCAACTATTGCAGCTCTACTATGGCCTTTTTAATAGTATAACTACATATGGTGTTATTGGATGGGGTGGTTTGTATGAAACCACATACAAGATATTACACAGACTTCAATGCAAAATATTAAAAATAATAGGAGCTGATAAACAAAATAATAAAAATATCCTGGAGATCAAACAAACTTTTATATTAAAATCCATCATTTTCAAATATCAAGAACTAAAAGAAAGATACTTAAATTACCCAAGAGACACCAGAAACAAAAGTCTATCATTACATAAATTTGGAGCTACAATAGGACAAAGAAGTTTCGAATACTATGCAGTTTATTACTTCAACAAACTACCTAATTCACAGAAAACATTAACAACAAATAAAAAGATACTAAAGAAAAATCTACAAAGAACCATAAGTGACTTCAGTGAAATTAAGTAAAATTAGCATAATAAAATCTAATTAGAGCGCAATTACAAACAACAAAAATTATAAAAAGAAAAGACTTTATTCTATAAAAGTTGAATTGTAAATAAATATTAGAATACAGTTATTATTTTTAGTTTGTAGGATTATTTTTAGTTTGTAGGATTATTATTATTATTTTTAGTTTGTAGGACCACCTATGTACGGGCAATTTCTGCCTCCTATAGGTCCTCAGAAAATGTATCATATTATATTTTTTGAAGGAATTTGGAAATAAATTATTATTATTAATTATTATTATTATAATTACAATTACTTGAAAAATGGAATTACCAATTACTTTCATAATTACTTTTTGGACTAAGCAGTTTTTTAATTCTTTTTTAGTTTTTTAAAATGCTAAAAGATTACTTAAAGAAATTAATCCCAATACAAATATATCAGTGATAAAAAACATAATTATTTTAAAATTAAGTAACTAAGTTAGTTTTTTAAATAAAAATTTATTTACTTTAAACAAAAAATACAACACATAATATAAAAAATATAAACAGTAAGCAGATTCTAGCCTAACGTTTGAGGAAGGGTCTGGGAAGGAACTCTGCAAGATCATGAGTCATGCAGGAATTTTCTTGTTTTTATTGGTAAAAGTAATTGTAATTAGATTAATAAATATTTAATTACAAATTACAATTCCAACACAGAATTTGCTCTAATTACAATTCCAAATTACAGGAAAAAAAAAGTAATTGTAATTATTAATTATTTTTTTACCAAGGAATTACCCAGCTCTGGTACTTACTTTTGTTTGTTATAAGTACGCATACTTGGCAACCTTTTTTGTTTTATATATATATATATATATATGAACGGTAGTGGTGTTCCGGGTTTCAATCCGTTGGTTGTTTGTGCACAAAACATCTCCAACACTTGGAAAAGTCTCCTCAAAAGACAATCTAATCCAATTACCCGAGAAGAACAAAAATCCTTGGAGAATACACAGACACGGGCAGAACCAATAAGAAACACACACGCAACAAGGACAGCCGTACCCATCCAGGCCCAAATGCAGTCAGGAAACAATCGGCGCGGTCAACGACCTTTGGTGGAGGAAACGTCAACACCTGAACTGCACCCCCCACCAATTACAGAACAGCGATATAATCTGCGCCGCCGCCGACACGTATAAAAGCAGCAGCACAGGACCACGCAGCTCATTCCAAGTTTAGCAGCCGCAAAGGAAGCATCACTTGAAAATGCCAGCTGAGATGTTGGCGAAACGTCGTGAAGACACAAACAACCAACGGATTGAAACCCGGAACACCACTACTGTTCATTCTACCATCCGTGAAACACCACATCATAACATATATATATATATATATATATATATATATATATATATATATATATATATATATATATATATATATATATATATATATATATATACGAATAATATATATATATATATCTATTGAGATGAAATATGATTCTATGATATATATAAAATTTAAAATAAAATATAAAATGATTAAAAAGAATCTTCTTGATCCCAGAAAAGAGTTCAAAGTTTTGATATTTGTATAATTTAGTTCCATTTTCCAGTATATTAAAAATTATTCTCTTCATTCCTAAAAAAGGAAAGAAAAATTAAAATAAGAAAGTGGAATTAAAACTTAAATAGTAAAATACATGCGTTGGTTTAAAATAATTAATTTATTGAATAAATAAAGGAATACTTACTTTTAGTAGACTATGTATATATTTTCAATTCCATAATTTCCATATTTATTATTTTCATAATTTTCATATTTTTCATTAATGAAATCAATAAGTAAATGAGAAATTCTAAAAAATTAGAGGTATATTAAAACATAATAGAAAATAAAATTTTGCAATTTTGTTAGAAATCTAGTATGTAGGGATTATAATGCAGATTTGCGAAATAATGTTCTAAATCTGGTATGTATGGTGGTAGAAATTTTTGAATAATTAAGATAAGTTATCTAGGATGCTGATTTGTTTGATTAATATAGAATCAAGTTTGTTTTGAAGAGATTGATATGTGATTTAGATTGTTAACGACAGTGTTTTTTTAGTTTGTTGATTTTGTCAATTGTTTCTCTTTCCTTTGGTATGTCGAAGCAGAAGGTTGTAATAAATGTTATGGAGTTTTAAAATTGAGTTTTTTATTAAAAAAAAAGTTTTAAAGAGATTTGAATGGTATAATATTGGTACTAAAGTCAAATAGAAGAATTTTGTATAAGATTGGTTAGCAGAAAGATTATTTAAAAGTTAATTTAAAAGATTTAAAAAGACGACAAGAAGAGATATTGAATTAGAAATAAGATTTATCATTGTTAAGAAGATTAAATGATCAAGTTAAGAAAAAAAGTATTCAAAGAAGTACTTACCAGTTCTAATTAAAGCAGTTTTCCTCGAGAATTCAAGAAAATCCGTCACTTATATGGTTGGAGCAGCATTTATATGGTACAAGATTTGAAGAAGTGGAGTTAAACGGTATAGTTATCCAAAAATAAATAATTGTGTGTTTGATTTCTTGTTGTATAAACTATATTCACTTTCTATTTCATTTATAAAAGTATTTTGCACTTCACTAGATTTAAGATTATTAAAAATTTCTTATTTTCACTTTAATATATTGATTAAAACTAATACTTTTCACATACACAGTTCTTAAAATATTCATTTATAAAATTTCAAGGTTAATTTCAGTTAAAGAATCGACAATAGATGCAACTACTTGTCATTTTTTACCATTGGCGTTCCAAATAAAATATTAATATTAAATTTAAATTCTGTTTATCATAAAATAAAAAAATTAAATTTCAATAAGTAATATTTCTAAATTTTGAACTCTGCTCTGTAGATGAGAGTAGCACGGGCAATATAAAATATATAAAATATATAAAAAGTTATACTTATATGTTATTATATATATATATATATATATATATATATATATATATATATATATATATATATATATATATATATATATGTTATGATGTAGTGTTTCACGGATGGTAGAATGAACAGTAGTGGTGTTCCGGGTTTCAATCCGTTGGTTGTTTGTGTCTTATATATATTATGGTAAAAAAAAATACGTATCCAGTGCCAAGCCAGGAGCGTTTTATTTATTTGTACATTATTCGAAAAATTTCCATTTCGAGTCTTTTGGACCATTTTGACAAAGAAATAATTTGGGTTGGTAACACATCAATTTATTCCGGAAAATTGTAAATAAAGATATACACATCTAAACTGAACGAATAATATCAAATATATACAGTTTAGAAAAAGAACGCCTGAATCAAAGGGAATGTTACATTTAACATCGTATTTCGGAATTTAGAATGCTTTAGAATGCTATAAAGAAACACACTAGTATTGGTATTAAACAGATGGTGTTAGAGATTTTAATATAGGGTAAAAAAAGTAATTTTAGTTTAGAGTTTACTGATAATTTTTCAACATTAATACAAAAACAAAAGGTTAAAGGTACTTAATTTATAACGGATAAACACAACAGTTCCTTAAAACTTACAGTAAATTACATGAGAAAATAACAAAGCTTTTTACAATATGCCGTACTTTATAACGCTAAACAACATGGACACACAGTCTTCGTATTACTGCTTTTTTAATCCTATAGATTTAGTCTGTATAAGTATAGTCTCTAAAAATATAATTATAAATGTGGTATACTTGCAGATTTTCTTTGTTTAAAGGTTTTGCTGCAGGTACTTCCTTAAAATCAACTGTAAATGGATCAATAGGATTGAAAGTTTTAACTATTAAAAATTATCCCTCAGTATGATAATATATTTTTTATTACTAATTCGTATACAAAAAAACCAAATAATTTGTCTACTAATTTTTTAATTTGTACATAAAAACGAAAAAAACATGAAATTTAATTATTAACAGTTTTGTTTAATTTTTCCAGAAGTATAATGCGTAATGCTTTTCTTTCGGGTAGATATCTACAAATTTCTTAAGAATTTAACTTATTTTTGTGCTTTAAATTGTCTAATTTCCAAACACGATAACTCAAAAACTCCGTAGAATTCTAGGATAGTCTAGTCAACAGGTACCTTTTCGGTCAACATTTTTTCGTCTGCCACCAAAAATATAATTAAGATGTCATTCGATTCTGAATTACAAAAAATACAAAATTCATAAACAATTAACTAAAAAAACGGGTTTGATTGGTTATTTGAAAAAGAAAAGTAAATGTCCTAAAAAAGGTCCTAACTCCCGAAAATGTGGAATTAATATTTTTAATTTTTACAGCCGCAGACGGCTGAAAACAGGTACTGAGGTTTGTGCAAACCATGCCCACTTCGAACATTTCAAAATAATACCTACTATTTATGCATACAATAATTAGAATTTCTTAAAATTTCATTTCATTTCAATTTAGCATCAGATAAGGCAGGGAAACTTGAACATAGGTACTTGAAAGTATTGCTTCTTGTGAAAATGCCTTAACAAACTGTTTTATTAGACTATGTTTAAAGTTAAGTGGTAAAAGCCATACTTTTTTAGATTCTATGAAAGACAGAATAATGACATTTTAGTCTGCTACGCCAATCAGATTTTTTCAAATGTAAGTTTCTTTCTTTACCATCCCATTCCCAAACATAACACGGAAATTTTGTGTATCCTTGCTGATTACCAAAAAGCATACATATGATTTTTAAGACTACAACCATTTGTGTTCGGAGTATTTTATGTACTCTTAAACAGTTCTCAAATTTAAGATGAACTGAGTGACCTAGAGGTATTGATGCAAATTTATTGCCAATATGTAGGAGGACAGCTTTATACTTCTTTTTAAAAAATCTATTAAAAGTCATTACTCTTCTACTTTGTATTCGATCTCAAATTCTTGTATTAAACCGCTAGTATCACAACAAAATCCTAAACTATCCTCTTATGTAAAATACTGTAAAAAATCTTTTCGATACCAAACAAATGTGGTCTTAGCATTATTGGATGCTAAGATGACATTTGTTTGTGTGAACTGAGTTATTCTGCTGCATCTTTGGGAAATACAAGATTCCGCTGTCTGAATGGTCGAGGATCTTTTGTAATGTGAAAAATCTTACCTCTACTAGTAAGATCCTTATTCTGAGATATGGGCGTATTGAAACTCTTGTTGCTAGAAGGAATTGGTATAAGTAGTTCGGTTCATGAGTAATTGGTTTTGTTACAGAGAAAACATCAGGATATACTATTTTAAAATAATATCCGATTACGTTAGTCAAACAAAAATAACAATCATTTATATGATTTTCTTGTTCCCAATACAACATAGGTAAACCAAATGACAATGATTCTACTAAATATGTATTAAAATGTAAAACATATGAGGTGTACGACTTGGCATATTAAACGGTAATAATAATAAACCTGCATGAAATTTTAGAAACTTTAAATTTTATGTTTTATGACGTTAAGAACGTTATAGAATAGAACGTGATAGCTTTAATAGACCGTTGATCTAATTTAAATTTACTACGAAAATTTGCTGAACGTATAGTGTGAAAATAGTGCCGTGCTCTAATCGCTATTACCTGTATAAATCTAAAAAAATAATTTAAAACTCTTATTGCATTATATTGGATAAAAATTAGATTTTGTGTCTGCAAACAAGCACACACACACACACACACACACACACACACACACACACACACACACACACACACACACACACACACACACACACACACACACACACACACACACGCACACACACACGCACACACACACACACACACACACACACACACACACACACACACACACACACACACACACACACACACACACACAGACTAAAAAAAGGAGAAATCGTTAATTAATAAATATAATATGAAATTAAAATGCTGGTGAGGATTGGTTTGTCATATTTGTTTCCGATATTGTCTGATGTTTTTCGTTTTAAATGTAGGTAAGCGAAATAGACATTGGGATTTTAACCAATGTTGGTGAAATGAATCCGTCGTCTTCAAATAGTATTTTATTTATCTCTAAAATTAATTTAGTAATGTAATATGTCTTAGAAACTGAATAAAAAATAAATAAATAAATAAAAATCAATAAAAATGTAGGCAAAAAGGCTAAGTTGATAATTAAATAAAAGCAATTTCGAAATCTAACGTAGAGTAATCCACAAAATGTAAAAAAAAAGTGAGAGGTGTCAAGGGACACCCGGATGGAACGAAGTTCCTTTCGATTAATTAGTGAAGAAATTGTAATTTGTAAACACAACAGAGTGTTTATACATACATAAGCATTTATTATTGTCTGTATTAAATCTCTTCTTATGTAAATCCATCAGCAATGTCTGGAACTTTTGCAGAACAGAAACACTGTCAGGATTCATTATTGTTATTATATTATATTATTTTATTATTTATTATCTCCAAAAAACCTGTATAAACTTAACAAAGTCACGACACTACACTATCAAAGCAAAATGGAAAAAAGTAAATCCATTATCACTTGAATATTTTCAACAGTTCGTTTCTTTTAACAAAAGTGTCCATTTATACAATACCAGAGGTTTAGATGACATACATATACCTAGAATTACTTTTTATTTCAATTTAATTTAAAACAGGAATTAACAATTTAATACAAAATTTTAAAATTAAAATATTTGACAGTAACTGACAGTTAAGGTAATTTGACGTAGGTACCTAACTAGTCAAGTTAAGAACTATTTTTAAAATGTTTATGAATTTATTAATTTATAAAAACAGGATGAAATATAATATAATACTATTATGGGTAATTATTTTTTTTCTGCAGTATTTTATTTTAATTTAAATTAGTGTCTTTTTAATTTTACTTTTATTAGTATTTATTTATGTACATATATTAGGGTTTCCTATTTAAATAAAGATAGGTATGTCTATCTATGAGAGAGAGAGAGAGAGAGAGAGAGAGAGAGAGAGAGAGAGAGAGAGAGAGAGAGAGAGACAACATGCGTGTGTCGTGTCGTGACAAATTTTGGTCTAAATTTTTTTTGGCTAGTAGCTAGCCTCAGTCGTAACTGGTCGTAACGCCCGAAAGGGAACTTCGTTCCAATAATTGTTCCAATAGTGTACATTGGTCAGACACCACAGTTTGCACTTATTATAACTTCTAAAGAGGATGAAAATAGTAACAGTTGTTTCATTTTATTGTACAATATTTACAAATTTAAAAACAAAGATGTCTTGAATAACTTATCAAGGTATTTTAAACAGACCAATTTAAATTTAAGTCTTCTTAATTTGTATTATTTTTAAAATTTGTCAATATTGATAGAATAAATTGATCATTCATTTTATTCTTAGTATTTGATAATTATAATCATGTTTGTTTTTGAACTGAATGTATATTTAGATCTGATATAGCTATAATTATTAACGAAGTACAAATGACACAAAGCAAAAAGAATCAGTTTTTTTTGTATGTTAACGGAGCCGGTGAGGATTGGTTGTCATATTTGTTTCTGATATTGTCTGATGTTTCTTGTTTTAAATGTAATCGAAATGGACATTGGGATTTAAACCAGTGTTGGTGAAATGAATCCGTCGTCTTCGAATAGTATTTCATTTATCTCTAAGATTTATTCTATTATTGTACTATGTCAGTTACAACAAAAATAATAAAAATCAATAAAAATGTAGGCGAAAAGACTTTATTGATGATTAAATAAAAGCAATTTCAAAATCCAACGTTGAGTAATCCACAAAATGTAATGATTGTCCAAAAGTGTACGTTGGTCAGACATCACACAAACTATCGAAACGGATCTTTCTTCACAAAAGTGAGAGGGTTAAAAAGCCCACTATTACTGCTTTGAGCCAACATAATATAAAATTCGCCGCACACTCCATAGATGTAGAGGATTTGCCAAAATATGTCTAAAAAATCTTGGTACCAATAATAGCAAATGAGGTTTATATTTGTTTATTTATTTAGTTATTGTATGGTAATTTGAGTATCATACGATATCTGTGAAATTGTAAATTCTTCTCTTTGGTTTAATAACAACCTGACCATTTATACATTTGTACATTATTAACGCAACTTTTCATTTAGACGCTGATGAAGGTTAAAACATATAACATGTCTTTTTAATAACTTGATTCAAATAATTAATATATATACTTTGGTTTCTGTCAAAGTAGACATTCTTGTAAATGTTTTAAATGTAGTTCTTAAAGAATACTACTTACACAATGAATTTTAATTTTAATTTTGACTAAGCCTTAAATCACTAAAAATAAAGAAAAAAATTAACATATAATATATTTAAAATAGTTGCTTTTAGAGTCAATACAGCGATTTTCACTATCCACAAGTTTTTTGAATGAGGATTTCAGCTCATTGACGCCTTTTGGATGGCCTCTACGTCGGCATACCGCTGCCCCTTCATGAGCAAATGTAGTCTACCGAAAAGAAAAAAAGTCACACGGTACCATATCTGGAAACTGTTTGATAGTTAAAATGCAAATTTTTGTCAAGAAATTGCTCTCAAGTGCTAATCGATGTGATGGTGCATTATCGTGCAACAAGTGCCAGCTTCCTTCTTCGCGATATTCTGGCCCAACACGGCTAATACGTGAGAGCAATCAAAACACCAAAATAATACACAGCATTAACCGTTGTACCTGCTGGAACGAATTCTTGGTAAATAATTCGCTTTAAATCGTAAAACAATTCAACATTGTCTTCACTTTTGACTTTTCCAAAAAGGTTTTTTTTTTTATTTGGCTCGCCTAGGTGCTTCCATGCTTAGATCGTGTTGAAAACACCACGTTTTGTTGCAAATCACAATGTTGAACAGAAATTTTTTATCTTTCTTGGTCTCTCGACCAAGCATTTTTTGGTCATCGGTGAGCTTGTGCGAAACAAACCGTGAACACATCTTTCTTATGCCCAAAATCTTTGGAGATATTTAATTCCATTTGCTTGTATCTCAATGAAGATTTTTGCTTATTTTCAACAATTTCTAGCGTAATCACAAATTTCGGCTGACAACATGTTCGCCGTCTTCCAGTGTCTCACGACCCTCTTTGAACAGTGTAAACCACCCGTGGACTTGGCTACGAGGTAAACAATCATCACTATAAAGTTGTTTTAACAATCGATGCGTTTCGGTAAATGTATTACCAAATTTAAAACAGAACTTAATATTGGTTCTTGGATCGATTTTTTGATCGATGTTAAAAGGCACTGTCGCTCTGAGCGCGATAACTCGGCGAGAGGTGGTTCGATTGATATGAAATTGTGACAGAACAACAATAAAAGATGTACCTATGAAACGCTAGCCCCAATAGGGATGTTGACTAATTTCCGGATCTGCTTTTATTTTATAGATAAACTCATAATAACCGCGAAAAAAATATTTTAATAATAAAAATGGTTTTATTTTAAAGAAAAAAGTGATAAATTAGAATAGATTTAAAATTTCCCGCTAAAACGCCCCAAAACTGTCATGTGACTTTGATTACGTCACGAACCGATAAACAATGCTCGCGATCTGTCAAACTCTAAGGAACTTGAAAGTTCTCTTGAGAAATAATTATTTTTAGGCTTTAATACTAGTTAATAATAAATAGAAAGTGTGTGTGTGTATGTAGATGTACATGTAAAAAATGAAGATTTTAATATTCAAACAGCCCACAGTATTTCTTATACAATGAATTATAAATATATACCTGTTTTTAAAATTTTTAAAGTTAACGAACGACATAAGTTCTATTTATTTAATTTTAGTCAAAAATATTACGGATTAATTGGTATTGATTTATTAAAACAATTAAAAGCAAGTGTAAATTTAGAGAAAAAACTCCTTATACAGAAATACCAATAATATACGAATTAGAAGAATTAACACTACTAAAAAAGAAACACAGTAAAAAATTATTCTATGAATATTCCTGCTAGGACATCCCAAATTTTAAAATTACCCGTTGACATAGAAAGCGGAACAGGACTTGTAAATTATATTAATTTTGGCAATCAAATAGAATCACCCTGTGCAGTTGTGAACGTAAATAAATTTTTTGCAACAACCACCATTACTAATTCAAGAGAAGCACCAATAAAAATTAATATTAATAAACCTTTTAAAATTAAAAAATTAGATATCGCAGATATGTATAAATTTTATTGAAAAAATGGAAACCGATTCTGAATTAAACGAATACACCGATAATATTTTTAAATCTAATCTAAAAAATATACGAGTTGAACATTGTAATTACGAAGAAAAACAGGCTATAAAAAATTTATGTTAAGTTCCGCTGCACAAAAATCTTTGTAGCAAAGAAATTCGCCAGCATCAAACAATCGATTCTCGGCAAGTTAGAGCTGTTTCCTTTGATGAATCCAGTCTCCATAATGTAAACACAATTCGGTTTATGATAACAATTGAGTTACAAATACTAATAGCGAGTAATTAGTGAGAGAAATCAAAGAAATAACTCGTTCACACAGTAACACTAAGCGACGCCAAGTTGTTTATCGGTTCATGACGTCATGCGCTGTGATTGGCGTTCACATTCACGTGATAATGTGTATTAAATAAAGTTTTTTGAATTAATTTTAATTAATAAAATATTATTAATTACGTTTAATAAATATGATTTTAGGTATTTAAATATTACCATTAATCATTTAAATTTAACTTTACATGGATTTACAACTACTGTCAACATGCCTATTACAGATAGCGCTTCTAAATAGTATAGGATTTTTCTTATAAGTCCTGCTTACTTTGCGACCGACCTCGTATATTATTCCACTGCGATTGTGTTTTTTAACTACCGCTGTCTTATCTATCTCAATGATTTGTTATAGTGTACAATTTTTTGTAAAATATGAAACAAAACAAACAAAAATCGAAGCAGAAAGAATAAACCCTATAAGTTCATCTGGTGACAATTATATTACTTTTATAATAAATACGGTTAGAACGCCATATAAAATTTTTGAAGTACCCTACTTTATAGAAAAAATTTATAATTTATAGTATTTATATACTATTTTAACTAATAAATCACTAAAAAACATATTCTAAAATTCTATTTTTAATATTACAAACATACATAGTTAGTCCGGGCATGTGTTTATTTGAAATAATTTAGGATGTAACCGGACGTTGTCTACGGTAATAAAATAAAAATGTGCTATTTTATAAACCACACTAAAATATGGATGTCGAATAAGAATATAAGGTAAACATTAAAATAAAATAAGAGGATTTGTACATAGTTATGTGCATGTACAATCATAAAAATATTTATGTCATTTTATAAAAATAATGGAAGTATTTTTGCCACCGCATATAGTCACTAATACTTAGGATCCCTCTGTCCGTCGCCTTTGAAGTTCTTTGTACCAGATTTTGCTCCGGTTTGCCGCTTTTGGGGAAGTTTTGTGAGAACTGGTTTGCAGCGATGCAAGCTCTACCAAATTAGGAAGTAATCGACTGTTATAATTTTCTTTCATAATTATTTAACTTACTTTTTTTGTTTAAATAAACACCTGTTTAAATTTGCCTCCATTTTTTTTTAATTTACCGATTTTTACTATTGTGTGTATGAATCTATCAAAACAGATTTTTTTAGATTGGCAACGCTGCTGGTGAGCGATACCCATACATACCGAAATTCGGACCGAGAGCGTTGTCGGAATGGAAATTCTTAAGTTTAAAAAAAATAAAGCATGGTAGGGTTTTGGTCTAAAATACGAGTGCTTGGAATTTTACTTCACTGGTAAATCTGGTAATAAAAGACCTTACCACGATAAAGAAGGTGGCGCACGAGTTTTTCTTGACTTTGCACCTCACTTGTAAATCTTTCAAAAGTTTCCAGAGGAAAATGAATTGTTCTAAGATTAACCAACTTCTGAAACTAATCTTAAATTATATTTCGGCGGATAAGGTGAAGCCTTAAATGGTATATACTCCACTTCTCCGGTAGGAGAAACTTAACACGTATTCAAGAGTTAATCGCATATTCGATTTAATATAACAAAATAATATGAGCACGAAAAACTGAAAAATTGTTAAAAATTATAAAGAATTCGTGAAAAAAAAACGAAAAATCTTAAGTAGATATATTACTTAATCAAAATGTTTTGACGAATTGAAAAATGGAAATGATCAAACTCATAACTTATTTATATACGCAGATTAGCATAACTTCTGTCGGCCAGTTTTACGACTGCAATACTTTTATTAAATTTTTTAATGTAAACTTGAGCAGATGTTATTAAAAAAAATAAATATATTTCTATTATTATTTGTACATATACAGGGTAAAAATAACATTGTTTATTACAAATACAAATACGTAAAAAAATCAAAATATGGGTCAGTTTTAAACAATATTTTTCGTAGATTCATTGAGTTTATATCATTTTTTTTTTCGTTACTTGTTTTCTTTTATTGTTGAACTAAAAAGATTTGTATTTTACGTTGTATAATTGACCATTAGAAAGCAGCTTTAAACACTAGAATTAGCAAACGCTAACCATGAATGAAAACAATTTTATGAATCAAAAGTTTATGCATCCATCAAAGCGTAACCAAAAATACTCCTACATAATTGGTACAGGAAGAAAACATTTTTATATTTATTTTTTTCACAAAATAAAAGTTTCTGTATAATTTAAGTTCATAATTAACTTTAGTAGAAAATTGGAGAATAATATTCAATAGTTATTAAATGGGAAGGATTAAAAGGATATTGTTCAAATTCTTATAACAGAGCTGGCTCCGTATAAATTTTTAAGTTTAACTTAATATTAAATATTTTAAAACTTTCAATTCCATGGTGTTTTTTGTGTTATTTGCAAAAGCTTTTTAATTCAAAACTTTTATTTTTAGATACTGTGGTCGGTCTACTACTTCCATTTTAATGTACATCGTCTATTTAATAACTCTAAACTAGTCTAAACAAAAACTAAACTCTCCGAAATTCAGCATAATTAAATTTAAAAATACGTTTTAACATCAATATCCCAAAACAACTCGGCGGTTTTTATCTCCGTACACGAAACAAGATAATATAAAGATTAGAAAATATCCATCATTGCACAACGTCCATGTATAAGGAAATAAAATGTATCCAATTCCGCTCACAATAGATACATGACATACCTACTATTGAAAATTGTTGCTTATACTATAAAAATTTCTTTGAATATCAAAAAATTACACTTCTTTTGAAGACATTGATACTTATTATACGTATATTGTATACAGCTCACAATTTAAAAAAAACAATAGTTACAGTTTTGAACACAATTACAAGTTGTCATAATAAATGAGATATGATTTTAACAAAGTCCATTGTGGAGATTTAAGTATTTCTCTTCATCATCTTCATCCAGCCTGTTCCACCCATCGTCGAGTGAAGGCATCCCTTAACTTCTGCCATTCTTTTCTGTTACTGGTTTTTCTTATCCAGTCGTGTCCTGCCAGTCTTTTTATGTCATCAGACCATCTCGTTTGCGGTCTACCTCTACTTCTTTTGTTTTCCCATGGTCTCCATTCTATTATCCTTCGTGTCCATCTGTTGTCTGTCATGCTCCCAATATGTCCCACCCAGTTCCACTTTAGTGCACATACTTTTTCTATAACATCTTTAACTTTTGTTCTTCTTCTTATTTCTGTGTTGGTAATGCGGTCTTGTAGGTTAATGTTTAAGATTCGTCTTTCCATGGCTCGCTGTGTTAGTTGTAATCTGTTTATAATAGTCTTGTTTAGTGCCCAGGTCTCTGTTTCATACGTGAGAACCGGCAGGACATAACAAATTGGTCAAAAACTCTAGCTTTTATAGTATTTGGTACGTTATATTTAAAGACATCTTGCATTCTGCCAAATGCTGACCATGCCAAGGATATTCGGCGTGATAAATCTGCAGTTAGATTGTTAACTCTATCTTTTGACCCAAGTATATGTATATATGATTCTACTTTTTTAACTGACCGGTTATTTATGGTTATAATATGTTGATTCTGATGTATATCATTGGTTAGGTATTTAGTTTTGTTAGTGTTGTGTCTTAGGCCTATTTGCGTTTAGTTCTTCAATCATACTCTGTAGTTCATCTTGTACACGTAATGTAATGTCATCTGCAAATCTAAGGTGACTTAGCTTTTCGCCGTTTATGAGGACACCCTTGTTCTACCAGTTTAGCTCTCTGAACATGTCCTCCATAGCCAATGTGAATAGTTCGGGGGATATCGAATCTCCTTGTCTCAGTCCTCGTTTTATTTTTATTTTATTTGTTTTTTCCTGTGTTGTCATTATCTGCGATGAGTATTTAAGTTCTTTTTAATTTTTCTAGATAAAAACTCGAATTCCTTCCTTGAAGCGGGGTTCTGCGAAACATATGTTCTGTTTGAATTATTATATTTTACATGTAGACTGCACATTCAAAGTTCATACACAAAAACAAATATTTTCGGAAGTGAATTATACATGGATTCGTTGAAATTCGAGTGGAATGACTTGCAAGCATTCGTGTTTGTGTTCAGACCTGCAGATTCATCCGTCCAAATATGTAGAGGATAAGCTGACTCGGGAGTTACATATGTTTCTATTAGAAAATCGCAAAATTATTCCAAGTTATTATCGCCAGGTTTCATTTCGTAGAGTTCAAAGAAATAGAAATCCTCCATCTGCTGGTTTCAGAAATACAATAGTGTTACAATTTACCTATTTCTAAATGCGTTTCTTTATATTGTTGAACTAATCTCAATTTTTGAATTTAACGATACCATGATTGAGTAAGATGATAAATTTAAATTGTAGGAGTGGCAAACAGTTTGAATTTCAGAAAAACATAATTCATATTTATGTACTTAGAGATAAATTGTTTAAAAAAGCTGGGGGCCATAGGAAAATGTTCCACCCAAATAAATTACTGTAGTTTTGCATAACGCTTCTAAATTATATGTAAGTACATGAGAAAATTATTAATATAGTAATAGTGTTGTTTACCTGAACAAAATCTTTTCCGCTGTTCGTAAACAGTTTTCGTCGTGTGTAGTACATATTTTTCTTCACACATTTTAAATAACCGATGATAGATTCATCAAACTTGTTCCTTGTTCCAACAATTCTTTTTTGATAATTTTGGAGGCATTTTATTATTAGCTGTAGGTAGGTTCTCATTCCTGAAGTACTGATGATGATGGTGGTATTTGAAATTATTCACCAAAAGTAATGTTTTTCTGCGTTGACTGATCATTTCACTTATTTCGCAAGTTGCTATTCGCTTTAAAAAATTCGTACACAAAAATGAAATGAGAACCGAAATATTCTTGTCTGAAATCATATTTACATTCGTCATAAATCAGTTACAGGCATTTCTTAGGAAAAAGATACATAACTATTAACTGTTAGAAAGTCATTAGATATTAAATAAATTAGATTAAAAGTCATTAGATATTTAGGGGATTATTAAGGTATAGCTGAAGGGAATGTGCGGAGATGGACACTTTTAATATTGTCATAACCGAGACCTGCAGTTTAATACCTGTAAAAATGCGGAGATGGGCAGTGCTCAACAGACTTAACCCTTCTAAATTTAGATTAATTAAGCTTAAATGTATCTTTCAACAAACTAAACTTCTCTTAAATTCAGACTTAATTAAGCCAAATATTTAATAACTCTACACTCTTGATTAAGCTTAAAGTACATTTTTGTATTTAATAATACAAAACAAACTAAATTCTTACAAGTTTAGCGCGGTTAAGCTTAAATATAATAAACAGATATACATATAGTTATAAACTTTATAAACTATTATAATAATACGTTATAATTTTGCTCACACAAAAATGAATTTATTTCATTTCTAAAAAAACAAATCTTTTTAAATTGTAAAATTATTTTTGTTTTAGATAGATTGATAGATATTTATTGGGTGGCTGTATTACTGCAACCTTTAATGATCAATTTTGAACACCTTTAATTTCTAGAACAGGGTTAGAGCACCTTGTCTAGCGCTGCCTTCTTAATAAGACTTAATAACCGTGACAGTAGTCTTTTCAAGTTACTTGGAGCAGCCAGTTTCTTCATTCCTAATACTACATATCGCGTCCATGCAAGTCCTTCACATTGGCATAGGACATGAAATGCGGTTTCCGCTTCCCCTTGGCAGTATAGCCAGATGCCTTCATCTGCTGACTCAGATGTTTCCCTAGCCGACAATGTCCTGTCAAGAGCAGGTTTCACAATTGTAAAAATAGCTCTGCAGTAAATTTCTCCAAGTGTCTCTAGCCTCCATTTCGGAATGGCTGCCTTTCTAAATGTGTTAGCAAACCCCTCCAGATGTTTCCGGGTCAATCATTGAGCCAACACCATCTGTGAGCTTTTTGTGCCGAGGCTATCACCTTTAGAGCTGTTTGGCTATACATATACACTTACTCAATATCTCTGTTGCACCATTTTGTATGTACATTACTTCAGCCTGTAACACTGTAGCATACAAACCTAGACTTGATTGGATTTGTATCCTGTGTCCTGTGTCCCCTACTATATATACCGGACCCGCCTTTCTCAGTCTTTGAGCCATCGGTATACCATATTTACTCTCTTTAAATTGGGGGGGGGGGGGATTTCGTTCCATGAATCCCTTTCCAGTAATTCTACTCGAAAGTTTCTCGCAAAGTAATACCTGGGGACTATCTTGTCCTGACGCATTCTTATTATTTCACTCGCCTTACTTCTCTAATATCGCTCTGCTTGCTCTCTTCCTTTTAATAAGGTTATGGAAGCCTGACCTTGTAGCAGCTTGTGAGCAGTTGTCATAGCCTTGCCCTGTATATAGATTTGCAATGTTGCTAAGTTGAGCAGAACCTGTAATCCGGGGCGGTGTCCATGGCACCTGTGACATTCAGACTTAGTTGCCTTTAAATGCTTCTTAGTTACCTGATCGCCTCAGATTGTGGTGTTCTACTCCAAACACCACCGAACCATAGGTTTATCATTCGCCTAATGACCTGTTTGTATAATCCTAGGTTCGTTTTAGGTTTCAGGCCCTATTTTTTGTTCTACTATTTGTATTATATTTTATCATAAGTACAGAAAAGGGATAAACAACTTTGTGTAGCCTTTTAAAACATTTTTTTATTTTAGCATTATATATTAATTATACTGTGTGTCTGTGTGTTGTTTTAGGGGCAGATATTATGAGTGTTAGCAATGCGATAGAACGAAACGAAGTAATAAAAATTAGGTTTTCTGCACCATTTTTTTTACTTGCGAATTAATTAATATTGTAACGTAGAGATTTTGTTTTGAAACATGTTTTATGTTAAAATGGTTATATTTGTACAAAAATTCAATAGGTATCTAGGCTTGTTGTCCAGGGGCTTCTAAGATTCGCTCAGATTAAATTGTAACAACACCAATTTAGGAAGGTAATTGAGCAAAACCTCCCCGTGTTCTAAAGTTGATCTGACACATCTAAAGGGTTTATGGGGATTAAAGTGCTTTTATAAACATTACTAGAATTTTAGAGAAACGAAACAAATCAGCAAAATTTAGTACTGATGACAATTCGCGTGTAGTTGTGTAACCAAAAACCAAATACAAAAAATGAATATATAATTGATTATATTGATTATATTTATAGCAAAAAATTGTATTCACATTTTGATTTAACGAGTTTCGTATTAAAACGTTTATACTAATTATAATTATACTAAATAACACCAATTAATAAATTTTTAATATTAAAAAAAACTTATCACATAACACAATTAAATGTTTCTTTATTAAATGGTAAGAAAAAGAGATGAAACATGGCTTTACTGGAATAAGGTTCATACTTATGTTGGAAGTTACATTCATGCGCAATACGTTTATTTTAAACGGTCTAATGTAGTAGTTTTAATATTAGTTTATTAATTATATTTTGAACTATATGTTAAATTTTAAATTAAAAACAACTTTAATAAAAAAAAAGAGTGTGCGTGTAACCTTTACGCGCGATTGAAGTAAAACTTGTTGACGTACGTATCGGAAAATAAATATTTAATTACAATTCAATCATATTTATTGCCTATATACCTTACAAAAAATGAGATGTTATATTTATATTAGAAATAGGAATTTGAAAATTATCATTATTTTTTATATATGAAATAATAGGTTTATGAAAACTAAAATGTGAAACATAGATTTTACTCTCTAAATAACATTAATGTATTTGAAACCGTTTGAAAATTTTGAAAATTTAAGCTCCTCCCATAGCTGAAATCACACCGTTACTTCCATCAGAATCTTCCGTTAGAATCTAACGTTAGAGATACCCCTAGTCGCGCCTAAAGAAGTTTTGCTTTAATAATAGGTAAACACTATTAAAAATATACACATATTACGTTTAGAATGTGTGATTTTGTAGCTGTATCTACCTTATTGTAATACAACACAACACAAGAGCCTTCGATAGTTAGATAACCATTTCATTTTGTAGCATTTTATAGCATATTCCATAAAATTTAAAATCCTGAGTTGAGTTTGTTTTCTTCAGTCCTACGAAGGATCTGTTATTGCTGGTAAAAGATCAGCCATCCTGACTAGTGATTTTATGGCCTTTATGGCTACCTAACCAAACCTAAAATAAGTATAAGCAAGTGTTAAAACATGTCGAATATTATTATTTTATGAACAAAAACGTGCAACATGCTTCTTTACTATCGTAATATGTATGTATGTATATAAACTTACTTAATCAAATCATAATAAATGTCGCTGTCTCGTCTTTTTTCATTTTTCTTCAAATATTTCTGGCGCTTATAATATGCCTTTTGACGTTCACAATTTCTTTTTCTTTTTAGCTCTTAGCTCTTTAAACCTATAAAACGAAAATAGCTAGGTATAAATAATAGGTATAAATAATTAGGAATAAATAGTGTAATTACACACCAAAAATAAAATGTAGCATACAGAGTAGGTACTCACTGTTTTCATTCAATATTTTTTCATCACTTTCTTCATTAATAAATCCACTTTGTTTATTCATATTTAATACAAACACTTTATACACAAATTTAAATTATTTACGCAATGTATTTTGGTTGACAAGATAACAAGCTGTCAATTCATACAATTACAGATTTAATTTCATTTAATATAGTAGGCAGAATCGCATGAGCGCAGCCAGGATTATTTTCAGGGAGGTGCATCTGCATCTACACACTATTATGATCTAATATATATAGAATGTAGAATGATTTGGACAACAACCGCGACGCCTTTAGTTTTTATTCAAACAATAATTTAATAAAAAAATTAAAAAAATATATAATTTTCTGGTAAATTCAGGTATTTTCTTTCATAGCAGGGGGGTGCAAGCGCACCCTCTTGCACCCTGCTGCTGGCGCCCATGCAAAATCGTGTCAGTATTAGGTTTTGTTTCCGGTTTCTGTTATTAGAATGACGTCACGTCCGTTAGAATAACTTTTTTACTCCTAGTGTCGCTAAAGAAGTTTTACTTTAAAAAAATATATTTAAATCGTTACAATGTACTCGCAGCTTCCTTAATAAAATAGAAGTATATATTATTCTTCTAATTTACTTCTTGAATTGATTTACTCGTTTGTGATATTACTTAAAACTTATGCCGGTTCTGGAGATAAATTCAAAATCTTTCTATAAACATTGCTTTAATTAGGTATACGCAATACGCATCTCCTTTTAATTTAAATTCACTTAGTTTTATATTGCTAAGAATATACCTAGTATTTATTCAGTTACAATGATAGTAGCTACATCCTTTGTAACAAACATGCAGCCATCCTTAATTAAGTTTTTTATAATTTCTCTCTACGTAAGTATAAAGATAATTCTATTGTTCTTTGTACAAAATATTAAATTTTAATTTTTATAATTGTTAAATTGTAAATAGCTGTCAATTAGAAAACATTGATATAAACACATAAATATCGTCGAAAATTCTTGGACCCCCTTATGTTTGATAAAATATAATTTAAAAAGTGGATTAAAAACTATTATCTCGGTTATGTGTTTATAGATTTAAATAACTTTTATATTGAAAAACTATTTAAAATCTTTAATTTTAACTATTTTTCTCCTAAATAAAGTAGAAAATTTTTATTAACAAATAAGTTGATTTTCGATTTTTGTAATTGTTTAAAAGAAAAACTGGGCAAAATTGGCAGTGTGTATTCGGATTTTTCATCTACTACCTCCCAAATACCCATTTAGAACCTTCAAATACCTGAGAAAGATTTTTTATCATGTCCCGGCAGCCGGTTTACAGTGACAAAACCGGGTGTAATTATCGCCGGCACCGGCAAAATTTCCTAGCCCGGTACACGGTCGACTCGTGTGAAGATGTACATTTAAAACTATGCTCCACTAAGAAACCCGACATCCGATAAACTAGTAAACTACCCGTGCCGTTCCGTCTGAACGGGCTAAGTGGAGAGTCCCGGACTGCCCCCGGTTCGCCACCCTTAGATATTCATTGGGTTAGCTATTAGCCTGTATCACTGCGACCTTTACATATCACTCATCATTGCCACCCCCTAACGTTGTGACTGAATAGGTTATATCTTTCTTTGGATTTGCTTGGTAATATGTAATTCAGGAATGAATAGGACCGGTGCAGTTGTGTTGAGGGCAATAACTATACATGTTATAAACAAAAAGTAACTTCTGAAAGGAGGGAGCTGCCAAAGTTGGCCAAAACCAGTTTTTTAATTCTACAGGCTAAAGTAATCATTTTATGAAAAAAGTTTAAAATAAAACTTGTCGTTTTTTTAGTGCTCTTTAATTTTTTTTAAAAACGTCTTTTTTATTGCCCTAGAATGGAGCCTTTGTAATTCTAAAAAAAATGAGATGTTGTAAAAGTCAATCAGATAATTTGTGGCGGAGATATTGTTAAATGTTTATCTCAAGTCACTTTTTGGCTGGTCCTTTTTACTTCCACAAGGTCTCATTTTCTTTTTGAAGGTCCAATTTTCATATTATTTAAGTGGTATATTTAAAAATTAATTTTAACCCCTTAAATTTCGTTTTAAAAAAAGTTTTTTTTCATAAACAATTAAAGCCACAGCTCTCTTTAAATTTTACAAATTTTTAATTATAAGATTCGGATATCTGACTTCAAAACAAAGAGTTAAAAAAAAAAACTTTTTTGGAGCAATAGGAGCCAATTAAAAAACAAATCCAGCGGCGCGGCGTTTTGAATTTATAATTATTACAAAGAAAAATTAAGAAATTATTCTAATAACAATTAATTAAATTAATCATAATAAATAAATTTTACTTACAGTAAAAAAGTATTTTTTTTGGCAGATTTTAATGGTCTATTCAGATATTACCATCAAAGAATTAAGTACTTTAAATGGATACCAGGAATGCCTAGAAAAAACTAGTACCAACTTTGATGGCGTTGAGTATTATCCAATACACAATCCAGTAAAGTACCTATGTTTCGCAAAATGCCTTTCTGAAAAAAATGAAATTTTACAAACTGATGGAACAGTTAATTTGGATGTTTTGTTAGAACATGTTTCAGCCTCCAGTTTAAATTTTACAGATGAGCAAATAAAACAAGGAATAGCCTGTGTTAAATCTTTAACCAAAATGGAAACTTGCGAAGAATTTGACCAAGTAAGAAAGTGTTTTGGTTTATGAAGACCTATAAGCTAGCAAATAACAAGATGCTTTTGCACTTTACTGATTTATAAAATACAAAAAAAAAATGCACAATAAACAACTTAAAAATATATTTTTCTGTTGTTTGAACTATGTTAAGAATGAGAATGAGTTGAATAAACAAAAAAACCACAAATCATTTAGCATAAGTAAACAAGATCGTTTTGAGTAAGTTAATTTATTAAAATAACTTGTCCGATGTAGATTAAGTTACGCAAAAACAAACAAACTCTCTAACAATATTTTTTAAGAGTTAACTTAAACAGTGATCTTAGTATTCATTGTACTAATAATATAACCAAGGGCCAATTTTATCACCTCTTATTGCAATAGTCAATACATTACCGTTAGGTTTACGAGGGTTGTCTTTTTAGTTTTACATATAGCCACCTAGAATGTGCCACCAATAGAACCTTTATACACGAATTTAACCTCAATCTTTTGTTGGCATAAATCCAGACTTTCATTGCGACACAACTAATCGGGTATTTTCGCTGGTATTGTGAATTTCAACGTGGTCGATCCAGTCTTAGCCTCGAATCCAGGCTAGGTCCACCCAAATATTAGCGGTGACACACAAAAAAACATTGATCCAGTTCGTTAATTTATTAAGGATGACCGCCGTGTAACATACCGGGAGATAGAGGCATCTTTAAGCATTTCAAAGACCTCGATCCAAAAGATCCAAGAACTGACACAGATGCAAAATACGGTTCGCGTTAATTGGAGTCAAAAAGCATTAGAACAGTTCAACCAAGAAATCGTTAATAGTGTTGTTAATTGCGATAAACCTTGGATTTACCAAGCATAAACCAATAAAAGTGATCGGTTCTTGAAATGTCTCAAAAAAGTGGTCCCAACTTTTGTGTCAAAATCTGGTCATGTGGCAACAATTGCTTTAAAACATGTAAAGGCGAAGTTTAAAACCACAGAATTCATACGCTGTTTTCCATTGCTAACAAAAAGGAACAGCCCACTTCTTGACTTTAAAATCGGTGTAAAAAACAAAAAGCATCTAATAATTCTCAAAAACTTGAGCACATGGCCGCCGGGCACAATAAAAGAAACTGGAACACCTTCAGAAACTATGGAAATGGAATCTCACATACCTAACACCTTTAACTCAACCTCAAATCCTTCATCTGCAAGTTATCAGCATTTGGACACTGTTAAAGCGAAGGTGCAAACCTCGCCACTGGGTGAAAACTTAAAAACAGCAACACTCACCATCGGCTCTGATAAAGAGGCCATTGCGGCATGCAAAAACCAAGCCATTTAGCAAAAGGTTGCGATCAGCATAGAGAGAAGTGTGAGGAATGGTAGTGGACTAAACTTGGACCCTATGACTCCGCCCATAGTGCGATTGTCGCGAAACTCTGCTGATGCGGATGATCGTTACTTGCTGGCTAGACTAAGAGATCCCTCAACATTGAAACCTCTTAGGCTGTATCTAGCATATCTTCATGAGCAACCATCCAATGTTTGCTTAGAGTGGTACACTGCGACAACTATCAAACTGTCGCTAGCATCGAAGGGCGTTTCTGAAGATGTGGATTCCCTGCTTAAGTTATATTTTCGTTTCCACAATGCATGTGGTATCGGTTTGGCGGAAGTTGCCTTCAAGTCATATTTCTCTTTGGAGAAAGTCCAGCGACTGCAGAGGAGTAGAAAAAGCCGCAACAAGTATTTTTCTAGTGGAAGCTGTTCAAATTTTTACAAAAATTGACTCGTTCAGAGTAAGCATACTCTGAATTAGTAAACGATAGCAAGCTCAGCATATTTCTCATTAATATTCAATCTCTAAGAAACAAAACTGATGATTTTTTTTTACTTTTAGAACAACTAAATTTTCCCGAAATAATTGCTATTGGCTAAATGCGGATGAGCCAGTATTCCTTAAAAACTATAATACCACAATATCTAGGGATAGCAGAAAGAATCTATCTCATGGAGGAACTATAGTAATGTCCATCAATAATAACTTTACAGCAGTGTCTAAGTTTGCCAACTTACTAACTGAGAAATTATTTGAATTCTCTATAGTTTATAGTGGTATTTACAATCTTTATATAGTCTGTATTTGTAGAACCCCTGACGCGAATTTGCCTATGTTCTGTCAAAAACTCTGAGCTTGCTTGAATCACTTCCTTTAAACATTAAATTGATTTTGTGTGGTGACTTTAATGTAATCTTTTCCAGTGTGTGTGTTGCTAAAGATTCTCTTCTACCTATATTTAACTCACTTGGTATGACGATGCGTGTTAACTCTCCAGCTAGAATAACAAAAACCAGTTCCAGTACGTCGCGTCGTGTCAACATTTGATCCGGGGTCTGTAGACTGTGCTGTATTTAATTCAGGTTTTATTCAGGTTGTATATGAATACAAACGGATTAACTTCCAAGTGAAAAGTTGGATGTATGGTAAGTTGGAGACAGTTTGGACGCAATACAGTGTGGATAAAAATTAAAAAAATACTAATAAATTAACACTTATTTACCCGACTTCAAAAAAGAAGAAGGTTCTTAATGCGACCATATTTTTTTATGTATGTTACCGAATATCTACGGTATTTATAAACCGATTTGATTGTGCAATTTGGTTAAGTTCTGGTCATCAATATGAAAGATATTCAAGAAAATATCACAAAAATTAACAGAATAAGATCTGCAGTTAAGTTTATATGTTAATAATGATATATAACATGAAAACATAATAATTAGCCCATTATTGTCCCACTCTAACCGACTTCAAAAAAGGAGGGAGGGGTTCTCAATTCGACCATATCTTTTTTGTTTGTTACCGAATATCTCCAGTATTTATAATCCGATTTGAAAAACTTTTTTTGCAATCAAAAGAGTAAAATGTCTGTGTGGTTCCATATAAATTTGGTTAACGTCCGGTTATCAATGTGGAAGATATTCCAGGAAAAACCACAAAAATAAACAGAATAAACTCTGCAGTTAACTTAATATGTTAATA
This sequence comes from Altica lythri, assembly GCA_964028335.1. Lineage (NCBI taxonomy): Eukaryota > Metazoa > Arthropoda > Insecta > Coleoptera > Chrysomelidae > Altica > Altica lythri. The sequence continues at coordinate 30,998,780 of OZ034804.1, read as the reverse complement.
ATGATGTATAACATAAAAGCATAATAATGAGACCGTTACTGTCCCACTCTAAAGCCAAATGTCTCTTCTCAAAAAGAGAAAGAATGGGCATTTAATCAACACGCTTGCTCACTGCGTATTGGTAATTTCAGACAATTAAGTCCACGTTTCATCACGATGTTTTCCTTCACCGTACATGCATGGTGTCTCTAGCTGTTAGAGAATTTACTTATGTCTTCAAAAAGTAACATTGATACATGTCGGTATTGTTGGGGATTGAACTCAGTACACGGTGTTTGGAAGGTTTTGGCAATAAGTACATCATGAATTTGCGCCCATATCTGACAAAGCCAAGTAGCAACTAAAAAAGATAAAATAAAAACTTTAAGCAACTAAGCATGTTTCCTTGAAGTTGGCTCCAATGGCAAATTACACGCTCTTTTAATCTTGGATATTAAATCTAGATTTTGAATGTTAGTAACTCAAATCTTTTACAAAGATATAAACCATTGAAGCCGACTTTAAAAAAATCGAAGTCAGATGCTTAGTTGCTTCCATTATTTTAAGAAATAAAGATTTTATTTCTGTCTTTTTAGTGCATTTTTTTTTATTTTTTAATGCAATTCAATTTTTTTTAAAAAGTTTTTTGTACAACTGTCATTAAAAGTGACACTTTTAATGATAGCAAACAATGTTAAAAACGATTGCTTACATAGCAGCGTGTTAAAAATACTTTTAACACGTTGCCATGTAAACAAGTTTACTTTTAACACGGTTAGTTTACTTTTAACACGGTTTGGTTTAATGTCATTGCAAATTCGCTCGTTTCATTATCAAAATAGGGAAGTTGTACAAAAAACATTGTATGGTATTTGTGTTAAAAGTGATTTTATTTTGTTCGTGAAATTGTTCAATTCGCTCCGCTCATTTCACAAACGTTTTCACTCACAAAATAAAACCTCACTTTTAACACTCATATCATAAATAACTATTTATTTACAATGCACATTTTAGAATATTTTTCAAACTATTAACAGAATCCATTCGTTTGCAGATTTTTAGTTTTCACAAACTTTGTCGCTTACAGTAAGTAATTTGGACCAATAATTTAAAAGTTATCAAGTAAATAGAGCACCATACATGTAGGCACGTCCTGTTATTTCCACTGTCAGGTTTATGCGAAACCGTTTTACTAAGTAATCCTTTAAATTTAATAACATTACATCCTTATCCTTTACTGACACGAACAACCGAAACGAAAGTTACTTTTGTCCGTCCCGTTTGATAATCAACGTCAACGTATGTTTTTATCAACACATAACAGGCGAAGTGTTTAAATCCGTAGTAGTATTTATAATGTTCATCTTGTTTTTTTATATTGTTTTGGTGGTAAGAAAATTTTTTTTAATTGTTATTAGTTTCAAGGAAAAGACTTATTTTTAAACCACCTGATTATTTGTTTTTATTAAACCAAAATTGTTGTTTGCACTAAGTATCATAAACGAAATAAAGCACTAAAATAGCAGTAACCTTAGTTTATTCAAAGTAAGACGGATCGTGATAAAACTTGTGCGTTGCAGATAAAAAAAGTTTTTCAAAGTGCATCTCAAAGTGTTAAGAAAAGCAAAATTTACAATGCGGAAAATATGCATCGAAATGTTACATTTTTCTACTCGGGGGTTTTTGAGGTCGCTGAAGACAAATATCGCATCGGCGATCCTTTGCAAGGTACCAATTCCCGATATGTACGTCTTATGATAATTTGTTTAAACTTATTATTTCGGCGTTTTTAAGGATACTGAAACGAAATATCGTATACTTGCGGACTTGCGGTGCTGAATTGCTTTATAATAAAAAATCTGAAAACCGAATTCACAGGACGTATATAAATATAAATATTCAGATGGCAGAATTGTACACGTATATGATAGGTACATTTCATAACCGTTGCAAAATATCAGAAACTAAATATTAGAAAAATTATTTCTACTGTCAATGTTTTTACCCTGCATTTTATATATTTAGAAGTAGTTACAAAGTAGGCTATTTGCAGAGGAAAATTTATTAAATCCAACAGAAAGGGGATGGAATCTAAAAGAACCAATTTTGGTTCTCACAAAAATAACGCAGCCACCTGGTTCATAACATCTATGAAATTTTTATTTTTGTTAACTCATTTTTTGTAATAAATTAATTTATTTTACGAAAAAAAAAATAGTTACCTGCAAATCGTACTGTTACGGTTACATACTGTTATTTATACTGGACACAAGCTTCCTTTAAAATCCCTGGAATAACAAGTTTCAACAAATTTTCATAAAACTTCAGTAAAAAACATACATATCGGGCACCAGGTACCTCGTACAGGATCGTCGTTGCGATATTTCTATTCAGTGACCCCAATATCCCCGGAATAATAAGTTTAAACAAATTTTATAACAAATTTCTATGAAACTTTAGAAGAAGACATACATTACGGGAACCAGGTAGGTACTTTGCACAGGATCACCGATGCGATATTTGTGTTCAGCGACATTAAAAACACCCGAGTAGAAAAACCTTTGGTTGTGAATTTTATTTTTTTTACACTTTAAAATGCACTTTAGAAAATGCATTTTTCAACTGCAACAATGCAATTTTCATTTGTCCCTCATGCCATGGGGTCAAAAAGTTTCCTGAAGCTTTCCCAAATCGAACGTATGAAGTTTCATCACGATCCGTATTATTTGAAAAAACGGTAGGAATAATAAAATAAAATTTCTTTAAATATTTCAATACTTTGCAGCCAAAGAATCTTATTTGTTTTAATAATGTTTGTTTACCATTTTCGAAAACTGTATGTTACTGTTAATAGTCGAACGACTTAACATATTGTCAGTTAGTATTGTTATATTTTTCCTTCGTAGATCCGGGATAAGTGATAAGTTAATAATTCAACATCATGTTTTTTTAACTCTGTATGCAGTATTTTTGAGGGTTTTTCACAAATGTCTTCTACCGCTCGTCTTTTTAAGGAATTAGGTACTTAGTTTTTGGCGACTTAACGTTGACGGTAATTCGGCTGAGTGGTTATGAACTTCGTTGTATTCTATTATGGCAAGGTTCGAATCTCGAGTTTTTACAAACGATTTACAGCCACCTCGCATTGTACATTGCCACCGTTTTATATTCCCAGCTAATGTTTTATGGAAATTGTATATAAAACCGTTGATCAATAACATAGGTTTTCCCTTTTCACTCAACATTTCACTAACTTCTGCGGAAATCATGTTTTTAACTTTTTTACTTCCCGCCAAAAAAATTATTTTTTTTTAAATCGGGAAGTTATTGGTTTTACTCCTTTTTTCGAAAATCGAGTTTTCATCGGATCTCAACGTTTTGAGGTATTTGGAATCTCCCCTGACAATTTTTACGAGGGTGTCTGTATGTCTGTATGTACGTGTGGATGTGTGTGTGTGTGTGTGTGGATGTATGTAAACCTCTTATAACTTTTGAACGGCTTGACCGATCGAAATGAAATAAAACGCGTTCCAAAGAGTTTCATCTAACTTAGACTCCCTGTAAGTTTGAGCCGATTCGAAGTGGTAGATTGTGAGAAATTTCAAAATAACCGAAAAAAAAACAATTGGTAAAAATGATGTTTTTTAGGCATATCTTTTTGGCTATTACATTGATCAATTTCATAACCTAATCAGCTCTCAAGCTTAAAAAAACACGTCGAATGCCGTTTTGCAAATTAAAATCAGTTCATTCGTTCGTGAGATATCGTTGTCGAAAAATTTCAAAAAAAGTGTTTTTTTTCAATGACTAATCGATTTTGCACTCCTAGTAACGTTTTTAGGTCCCAAAAAACTGCGTCGAATGCCACCTTGAACATCAAAATCGAATAACGCGTTAAAAATTTATGGCTTTTTAAAAATTTCAAAAAAGTCAAAAACCTCAAAATACGTCACGTTACTATAGCTTTGCGGTTAAAACTAGCGGGAAGTTGCAAGGATGGCCTTTAAGGTCAACATCCTTCCAGGTATTAGTAATTATCAAAAAATCCCATCCATCCCTCATAAAATTTAGTACCGGAGCGAACTTACCTATGGGTCATTCGGGTTGGGGTTTAAAATCTTACCGCCGGAGCGAACTAGTGTGCACCGAGTGATATATATATAGGACAAACTTAACAATTTATTGATAAACACTAAAATAACAATTTCTTAAAATAATTTACAAAACTTTGATACAGTCACACTTACTGAATAAAGTCTTTCTAAAATAACAATTCGCACTTATTTCACAATTGCAGTCTATGGCATTACCATTACAAGTACTATTATTCCCCTTCTCTTCGTCCAAAGCAAATTGGCAAGTTCGGCGCCAATTTGTAACTCTATAAATTCCCACTGAAGGGATTATATCCCTTAGCTAGCTCAATTGAGTCGTGGCTTCTTTTCTGAGTTATACCAGTCCTTCCCAAACATAAAATAATAGGGCGCCAGAGTAAAAACAAGCAAATAATACTCAAACACCAGTTTAAATGATTTATTAAAAAAAAAGTCAGTAAAAATAACAAAATTAAATTTTAGGTCGTAAATTAATTTAAACTCTTATCTTAATTGTTGATTCTTCGGAATGGATTCCCTTGGACAAATTTTTTCCTGGGATGAACTGTATAATCTTCGGTTAATTCAAATTAAATTTCTTCCTGGGATCTAATTCGAAATTTGGCTTTCTTTTCTCAATATGGCGGACGGCCTAAACTTGCCTCGAAATAAAATTATTAGCTCCTACGTAGGTCTCCTCACAAATGTGGCAATAATCCTAATAATGAAATTAATAATTAGAATTCCATCCCTTAATGAATTACAGTGTAAACAGGACTACAATTCAATCAATGATCACAAAAACTGGTGTTTGGCGAAAGTGAAACTACTTGAAATTAGATGTAAGTAATATTTAAAAAAAAAATCACCTCAATTTGAGAAATTTATACACACAGAATTATTAAATTAACTTACTTGTAACTGTTGAGGAGAAGTTACCACGAGGAAGACAGATATGAAAATGAACGTAAGAATATATCGTAGCGAAAAAGAAGACTCCAAATATCAGTCAAACTTGTCTCCAAGTTATAATAACGGCGATGACATTAAAATAAATTTGACCGAATATAGTCTGGTGGATTTCAATACTAAAACGATCCAATAGATCGTTACAATATGAAATTAATTCCTTCTAGAAGCATCTCCACAATTACATCCAGAACATACACTACTTTCCAATCTTCCGAACGTTCCAAAAGTCACTAGAATATTCTCAAAACGGCGACTCACTCACACTAGTTTCTGGGCAACAGTTCCGGACCGACTCGTAACAGTATGAAATTTGCGTGATTTTTAAGGAAGCATAGGTTATGCGAGTTTATTATTTTTTGTGGCGTAATAGGGGTTTTAATATTAATTCTACAGGTTTCTTATTTGAGAAAAGTTTATAATTAAAATTATATAGTACAAAGATGAGTTTAGATAAAGTATAAAAAATCCGATTTTTTGTGTACATTTGAGCTTTATTTTTTACAGGTAGGTTTAATTGTTAATTTTTTTCCATTCATGCTTTCGAAAGAATTTTTGGAGATGGCATTTTTCATTTTTACTTAGAACTAAAGTTTTCCCTCATATAAATCTTCCGGCCATTAAAGCTATTTTGTTTTATCCTGTGGGAGTATCTTTATTATGGAGACTTTTAAAGTGACTTCTTTGAAATTCCCTTGGTTGTGCGACGTGGTCTGTAGATGTTACACGTTAATTTTCACATAAGAAATTCATACTTATTACGACGATCTAACACGTGTTTGGACATTTTAGTAATATTATTCATGTTACTGAGGTTTGCCTGGCTAAAAAAGCACAAATTAAAATCCTAAAATCCTTTCTTCGTATAGCATGAGTAACTTTTGGGGAGTACATTGAGTTGAGAAGGTATGTCGTATACTTGAAAAATACTATGTGCTCTCTGCTGGTCTTCTAGGAGTGTTTTATCTTTAATTAAAAACTGAATAGCTACAAACATAAGATATATTTTTAACGATCAGATCAATTAACAGGACCTAAACTAATAAAATCCCCAACTTGACCTTGACTTCGACTGACTATAACTCACACGGTGATAACCCGTATCGCCCCACTATGTGGTTTTTTAATTATAATGGAGATAGGTATCCGTTTTTGCTTTTGATTTAAATTTACCTTCGTACTCTTGTACAAATTGTTTATATATATATATAGACCGTCAGCCCATGGTATAAAAAATTGAACGATCCTTGACCGTATGCCCTTTGAAGATTCGACTAGAATATATGTGCCAATTATGTTAAATTTGAAATAAAACTTGCATCCTGGTTCTATAGTTACAAAATTCCGGAAAATGTTGAAACAAAATTATGATAAATTTTAACAAAAGTTGACCGTATGCCGAGGTAATGAGAAGAAAGTTAATGAAAAAATAATCCAGCGGAAAAAGGTCGGCATACGTGTAGGGTAGTCCCAAACGGATGTAATAAACCCTTGAAATTGCAGACAATTGTTATACCTTCTTTATGATAGCTGACCGTATGCCTCCAAGAGATTTTTATTATTTATGACGTACCATATACTTATGCCTAACGGCATACCGATCGGCTGGTTCCAAGTGGTTCCTAACCTCTAAAACATGTGTGGAAAATTTTTATTCTTTTTTATGATCGTTAACTATATGCCATTAGCAAATATGATAAATTGTAATCAATGCTATCATATGTAGCTTTGGCATACAGATCAAGTGGTCCTAAAGTAGTGGCATACGTATCAAAAGATGTAAAAATTTTAAATGACTTATCGATGATCACTGACCGTATGCCAATAAGTTTATCATTAGACAATACTAAAATGTAATGCATAATGAAAGGGCATCGCGGTCCCTAACATCAAAAATTAAAATTGAAGTCAAATATTAATTTTTGACAATCGCTGACCGTATGCCATTATGTATATTATTAAATAATTGAAAAATTAAATACCCTGCAAAAGGGCATACGGTTTTAGTGGTTCCATACCAAAATCATCAGCTGAAATATCTATTACTTCGAACGAGCATCTCTAGTGTGTATGTGAAGTGATTGTGTATATGTATTAGACGCAACCAAGCTTCGACCAGGTGATCATCGATTCTGCGCAAATAATATTCGAATTTTTGAGGTAACGAACCACTAAAACCGTATGCCCTTTGACAGGGTATTTAATTTTTTAATCATTTAATGATATACAAAATGGCATATGGTCAGCGATTGTCAAAAATTAATATTTAACTTCAATTTTAATTTTTGATGTTCGGGACAGCGATGAGCGTATGCCCTTTCATTATGCATTACATTTTAGTATTGTCCAATGATAAACTTAATGGCATACGGTCAGTAATCATAGAAAAATCATTTTAAATTTTTACAACTTTCATATACATTTCTGAGGTGAGGAACTACGATAACCGTATGCCTTTTTGCAATTGGTCATTTTATAATGTAAACTTCAATTTTAAGTAGATTTTTTACGGTTAAGAGTCATAAAATAGAATAAAAAATTTTCGACACATGTTTTAGAGGTTAGGAACCACTTGGAACCAGCCGATCGGTATGCCGTTAGGCATAAGTAAAGTTCATTTCACAATATTTCGTTGACTTGGTACCTGCTCTTAACTGCTCTTAGGGGTTTCTGATAAAAGGTGGTTAATATTTCTTCGAACTTTGGCCGTAAACCGGTGAACTATTTACAGAAAGGTATTATTTATTTTTGTCCAGGAAGATATATTTTGGATTTTTTATTTTTCAGGTAAAATTTTAAATTATTATTACTGACCATCAATAGTAAATCATTAGTAAATGATTTTTGATTTTCTTAATTATCTTGGAAGAGAAAGTGGGAGTTTCGGGGTAATTTGTTTTTAAAATTCTCTCCTAGAATTTTAGTTTGTACTAAACATTATACTCTGAAAGTAATCTTGTGTTTATAACTAAGTATGTGGCGTCCTTGGGCAAAAAAAGTGCATTTATCGCCGGATGCGAAACAAATTGTGAAAAATGTGTTTGAAACATTGAATAATCGAGGTTATAGTGTAACCGATGCAGCAGAAGAAACATGTAAGTTAACCAAAACCCCAATATCCACAGTAAAAGATATTATCAATAAGCCAATAAGTAAACGAAAAAAACGAAGTGACGTTAATAATACCAAATGTGTTGATGAAATACAAAAAGATATAATCCGACGAACGATATATGTCCTATACCAAGAACAAATGATACCAACCCTAGATTGTATAAAAAAACGGTTACTTAAAGACGACACGGGAATTATTTGTAGCCGTACAAGTTTGTGGAGAATTATTTCTCAAATGGGATTTAAATATTGTAAAAGCGCACCCTCTTGCACCCTGCTGCCGGCGTCCATGCAAAATCGTGTCAGTATTAGGTTTTGTTTCCGGTTTCTGTTATTAGAATGACGTCACGTCCGTTAGAATAACTTTTTTACTCCTAGTGTCGCTAAAGAAGTTTTACTTCAAAAATAGTAGGTCACAATGACGTATGGCAGCTCGTAAAGTTGGTAGAGAGCAAGTCGTGGATTTTGTTTTTATTAGTAATGATATTAAAGTTAAGTTTTTAGTACTTTAGTAAACATGTCAAAAAATATAATAAAAAAACAATGTAGAGCAGTCAAATAACTGTGCAATTGGGGGTGTCGACTTATTTTTTTAATAGTTACATTATGATGACCTACTATCAGGTAATGCCAAATCTGGCATAATTTCTTTTTTCTAAGTAGTTACCTTCATACCGCGCATCAAGTTAAAATATTTTAAAATTCGAGTATTTTATCGTAAGACTGTACTGCAATTTAAAAGATTATAAATTATGTGTGCTTTAGTGAAATATAAGAATGAAACAATTTGAAAGATAGAATTTTAATTATAAATTTTAAAGTCAAGAAAAAAATATCCAAAACGTACCTTTAAATAGCCTTAAAATTTAGTTTGCTTTGAAATTTAGGCATGCATGGATTTTTTATCACACAGCTGTTAAGTTTTCACTGCCCGCTTTAAAGCTTGAGTGTGACAAGGAAGACGCAGAAAATGGACTTGGTCATCGCCTCCAGACTCCTCCGAAGACAAAATGTTTTCACCTAAAACTTTTCTGAAAATTGAAGGTTAGAAACACATTTGCTCCCAGTTGATTATAGTCGAGGCAATGTTAGAAAATCTTTTAGGATAGGACGGATCGGAATGTGTTTTTTTTGCAATTGCTTTCAAAAATTATTTATACCATTCCTACCTAGTACAAACCGTAAGTTGTATTGCTGCATTGGCAAATTCAATAACTTTGTAAATAAAAGTCATAATTGGCCCAAGTTCGGTAACCAGGGGTTTTTGAGGTCACTGATCACGATTATGATGTTCAAATCGACCCCCGAATACCTGGAGCTCAGAAACGTCGACGAACGTCATCTCCGGGGGACTATCCCGAACTTCTTGCGAGGAAGAAGAGAAACTCGACAAACGGGGATTTTTTGGGTCGCTGAATTTAAATATGGCACCGGCAAACACCCCAAGGATACCTGTTGTGACGTAACCTGGACGCGGACGCAATCTTCGAAAATTTTTCTGTAAATAGCTAAAAAACGAACCGAAAGTCATTATGGGGGCATTTTGTTTGCGCTGAATCCGAATTTCATGTGAAAAACGACCCCCACCACGAACACCTGGTGCGCCCTAACTTGGCTCTGAACGTCATCTCCTAGGTTTTTCCAGACACAATTAAAAAAGACGAACCGAAAATTGTTACGGTTTTTTCCGGGTCGCTGAATTTAAATATGGCATCTGCTCGGCAAATTTCGGAGGTCCAGATGGAGATTATTTTTGTTATTTTTACAGGACTGGATCACTTTTTTCGAGTATCCCAAGGGAGAGTTACACATAAATGAATGTATTAAATTATGAGACGATTTTCGGTTCGTATTGTCTCTGAAAAAACCTCGGAGACGGTTCAGCGCCAGGTTAGGGCACACCAAGTGTCCGTGGGGAGTTCACCGATGTCATACTTGAATTCAGCGCCCCAAGAAACCCCCGTAACAATTGTCGGTTCGTCTTTTTCAATTGTGTCTGGGAAAACCTCGGGGATGACGTCCGCGTCTAGGTAAGACCGCACCAGGTGTCCGTGGGGTGTTCGCCGGTGCCATATTTGAATTCAGCGTCCTAAAATACCCCCGGGTGTCAGTTTCTCTCCTTCTTTTCTCCTTCCTTGCAAGAAGTTCGAGATAGTCCCCCGGAGATGACGTTCGTCGACGTTCCTGAGCTCCAGGTAATCGGGGGTCAATTTGAACATCATAATCGTGATCAGCGACCTCAAAAAACCTTGGGTACTCAACTTGGGCCAATTCTTACTCTTATTTACAAAGTTATAGAATTTGTCAAAAAGCCTCTAAAAAATGCATTTTTTGAATGTGTTTTTAGCTACAGCAATGCAACTTTCGGTTTGTACTAAGTAGAAAGTAGATAGGAATGGTATAAATAATTTTTGAAAGCAAATGAAAAAACCGCATTCCGATCCGTCCTATCCTAAAAGATTTCCTATCTTTGGCCTTTTTAGTGCTTCAGTGCCTCGACTAATTAAGTCAATATAAAACGATGCATTTAAATTAATCATCGGTACTTTGAAGACCGGAGGTTTTCCAGAACAAGCCACTTTTTTCTCTATACTTTAAGATTATTTTCCAGCAAGTTTTCTCACGTGTTTCTGGTCATCGACAACATGGATAGTAGTAGGTTTTTAGAATTTGCAAAAAATGCGTTGCGCTTCAATACAGGATCGATTACATTGTTTAACTCTGGTGAAAGGTATCTGAACCAAGATATTAATTTCCAAAAACATCTCGCACCATCTTTGCATGTTGGATGTCTCTTTATTTCGAACCATTCATAACCACATATGTAGCAAGATGTGTAGATTTTTCACTTAGTTTATTATTTGAGACATATAAGCGTAAAATTAAGTTGACTTCGGTAAGCCACCTGGCGTGAGACAATTTGCCTGGACTTCGATTTGCCAAATCACAAGGACATTCTCCTGTTATAACTGCTGATGTGATTTCATAGAGACAGCGTTGGACAGAGTTGAGATCTTTCACTTCTGATACATCTGTAAAATGCCCTCAATCTTTTTAAATGCCACAATGTCTTACTTTTTTTCAAATAGTCTCTCTAAAGATGTAATAAAATTTTTAAACTTCGCGAGGTAAGCTTTTAGTAATTGTAATACACGAGCATGTGTTATAATTATTGGAAGTAAAGATTTGAAGACGATGTCTCACTAAGTTATAGAATTTCATCACTTCTTTGTAAGTAGATAATTTGGTTTCATTACTTTCTTAAAAAATAGCAAACAGACGACAGTAGCATTTCAAATATTCAAGTTTTCATGACAAATTAATAAAAAAATAAATGCAAAACAACTTACTGAAAAAGCGCGCGACCTTCAACCGTGACCTCGTTCGCTGTACTAAGGCTAAGACAAAGTTCACGCAAATTGTAACTTTTACTACCCCTTCCCCGCACCACGCAATTTGTGATAGCGATATTAGTTTTAAACCGGGTTACCGTTTCCGCGCAACTAATAAACACAATTAAACACAATTAAACACAAAAAATTTCAGCTCACCCTACTGTGCAATTTAGATTGAAATTATTGATGTTCTATATTTAATATTATTCCTGGTAGCACGATTAATTTGTTTATGTCTTGTAATATGTAATTCCCTGAATTGTAATATGTTAATATTTGAAAGAAAGTAAATTTTTAAAAAATTATAATTTTATGTGGTTTGTGAGAGTTTTTTGGAAAAATAATATCAACCATTTAAAAAACGTAGTGGATAGATACTTTTTCTATATTAAACTGCAAAAGTCATGAATATTTTTCTGATCATATAGAACTTTTTGTAGAAAATAAAATTGGGGCTTTATTCAGATGTAATAAAAAATAAACATAATATGTAAGTAGTTTGTTTATTGGAACGAAGTTCCTTACGACAGGTTTGGATAAGATAGCGATTTTGCTGCGTGACCGAACTGAAAAAAATTTAATAGTAAAAACCGTAACAATAAAACCGTAACGCTTGTAATAGTGTCACTATATCTATGGCATTTAAAAACATTAAGCTGATAATCCTAAAAATTTACATCAAAATATTCTTTAAATATTCAGAAAAGTTATTATCTTATTTAAATATTTATATAATGTTGTTAGTTTATATTGGTTTAATATGGGAGTTCTGCTCCTGATTATGATTGTTACATGAGGCAATTAAAATAAATTGTTCACAGCACTGGGTAATAACTTATAACTAATTTAGCCAAAATTCTAACTTTGTCAAATTGTTGATTATTTAATTTAAATTGATTATAATTGATGCTGGTGATAGTTAAGCAACACTTAAAGGTACTGTTAATTTAGTCTAAACCGAAGGTAGACTCATTAACTACCAAATATGTGTTAAAAAATTTAAATACTTACATCTTCTAGTTTTTTGATAAAACTATGAACAATGAGGTGGACTTACTTAAATCATCTTAATTGATAACTTAAGCGTTGTTAAAAAATAACATTGTCAGTGTCCATATAAAACTCGAAAGTTACTAAAGCCGTAAGTCCCATCTCTAATAATTTCTAAATTGTAATTTATCTGAGAAGTGAATTTCTTTAATTAAAGGATGCCAAAACGTCTATTGTCGAAGTCGGACGCTTTAATTTGAAGCATTGGTGTAAAATTTAAACTAGTGCGCAATAAGCGTTGTGTGAAATTAATTTTTCAGGTTAATTTAATTTAGTTCGCATAATATTATCAAGGATCGTACCTACTCACTAAGGTGAGTTTAATCGGTGTTTCTACAGAATGTTTAAATTTTTTCTAAAACATGCTGTGTATGAACATGAACATTGATTCCTTATTAAATCACTGAAAAAGAAAAGAAGAGACCAAATGATCGCCAACGATTGCATATAACTAAAAATCTTTAAATAAAGAAACTTTGTGTGCTCGAAAGAGGCACGAGCACCACAAATAGTCCCCCCTTAAAAAAATAAATTGATATATATATATAAATCAATGAAAATTATGATTAAAAAATAACTAAAAAACTGAACTAAAAACTATTTAAATTATTAATAGAAAAAGTGACTTTCTTTTTCTTGGTTGGCACCTGGGTGCTATCAATTTGCTCATTTAATAAAAAAGCTGGTTTAATCATGTCAATGTTAACACTTATTTCGCGATTACCTTTCAAAATTTTAAAAACTTTTTCACTTCTAGAAACCACTTTGAAAGGACCGTCGTACGGTACTGTAAGGATTGGTTTAATACCCGGAACTTTTAAGAAAACGAATTCTGAATTTTTTAACTCTGGATGAACAAATGTTTTTACTGAATCATGTCTTTGTACTTGAGATGGTTTAATGTTATTGAAAATTTCACGAAGTTTAATTAAAATAGGATAAATATCTACATTTTCTTTAGAATTATTAAAGAATTCACCAGGAATACGTAGCGTTTGTCCATAAACAAGTTCTGCGGGTGAACATTGTAAGTCCTCTTTGATTGCAGATGGCAAACCTAAAAGAATCGAAAGGCAAATCATCTTTCCAAGAATTTGAAATCAGTTTTGACACAAGAGCTGATTTAAGAGTCCGATGAACTCTTTCAATAATACCGTTCCCTTGTGGATGATAAGGTGTGGTGTGTAAACTTTGAAAACCTGATTGTTTACTGAATTCTTTGAATAAACTTGATTCGAATTGAGTACCTTGATCATGTGTAATTTTATGAGGTATTCCGAAACGTGGAATAAGTATATTGATTTATTAGAGTTCTAATAATATTTTCTGATTCAATATTCTGAAGTGGGTAAACTTCTATCCACCTAGTAACTCTATCAATGACTGTGAGTACGTAAGTGCAACCTTTTGAAGGCTTCAATGGACCTACTAAGTCAATGTGAATATGTTGAAATCTGCCTTCAGGGACGTTAAAATCTCCTAGAGTAGATTTGGTGTGTTTGAAAATTTTTGATTTTTGGAACTGAATACATGATTTCGTCCAAAGATTAATTTTTTTTATTCATATGAGGCCAGAAGTATATGTTTTTAATTGCTTTGATTGTGGCTTTAATGCCTAAATGAGCTACGTTATGTACTTTAAGAAAAGAACTGTAACGTAAACTTCGAGGAATATATATACGTTGTTTATTAGTAGAAGTTTTATACCAAATTTTGAAATTATGTGTTTCAACTTTAATTTGTTTGAGGAAAACCTTATTGTTTCTTCTTTGGTTTGAAGAATTTTGTTTTTGTAAAAGACTAGTTAATTCCATATCTGAATTTTGTTCGTTAAATATATCTTGTAAAGTGAAATTAATATTATCGATTTGATCGTGCTCAATTCGGCTAAGAAAATATGCAACTTCAACGTTTTTGCTGCCTATGTATTTAATTTTGTTAGTAAATTGTAGAATATATTCGAAATATCTAAATTGACGTGGTGATTTTTCTGATTTCGAAAAAATTGCTTGTTCTATAGCTTTGTGATCTGTAGAAACATGGAAATCTACGCATTCTAACATGTAACGAAAATGTTTAATGGATTCATAAATAGCAAAAAGTTCTTTGTCAAAAACACTGTAGTTTTGTTGACTTTTGGTTAATTTTTTAGAGAAATATGCTAAAGGTTGTCTAACATCTTGAATAACTTGCTCTAAAGTACTACCTATGGCTGTTGAGCTAGCGTCTGTAGTTAAGATCAATTTTGCTCCTTCTTTAGGATGATTAAGCAAAGATTCAAAACATTCTTGGCATCCTTTTGGCCAATTTTCAATATTTTTAATCTTGTTTGCATTTAAATAATTAATGAATTCGTGTAAAGGACTTAAGATTTCTGCGAATTGAGGTACAAATTTATGATAAAAATGAACCATTCCTACAAATCTTTGTAATTGTTTGCAAGTTTTTGGAATTTCGCAATCTGAGATAACTTAAACTCGTTCATCAGATGGCAAATTTCCTTCTGGAGTGATAGAATGACCTAAAAAGTTAACCTTAGTAACTCCAAAAATACATTTAGATGGTTTGACATTAACGCCAAATTTTTCTAATCTTTCAAATAAAATATCTAGATGATGTAAATGTTCTTGTTCATTTTTGCTAAAAATTAAAATGTCATCTAGGTAAACGAACAAAAAATCTAATCCTCTGGTGACTTATTAATAAATCTTTAAAATGTATTACCAGCATTACGTAATCCAAAAGGAGTACGTAGAAATTCGAATGCACCAAATGGAGTAGTAATTGCTGTTTTGTAAATATCTTCTTCAGCCACGGGTATTTAATAATACGCTCTTACTAAGTCGATTTTTGAAAAAATTTGAGATCCGTAAATTTTTAAATTAACGTCAGAAATCAACGTTAATGGATAACGTTCTGGAATTGTTTGTTTGTTAAGAAAACGATAATCACCGCAGGGACGCCAATCTGCAGAGTCCTTCTTAGGAACCATATGCAATGGTGACGTCACTGAAGATGATGATGGCCTGCAAATACCTAAGTCGACCATGTCTTCAAATTTTTTTTTGGCAATTTTATATTTAAGGGGATCTAACCTTCTTGGCTAACTATAAGGTAAATGCCCTTCGCTAACTATGTGATGTTTTAAATCATGTTTTGCTTCAGAATGAAAATTGGGAGATGAAAAAATGCTAGAATTCTTTTTAAAATAATTTGTATACTGATTTTCAACCGTAAATAGTTTTGGGAGTTCCTGATTGAAATTTTGTAATCTACCAGTGGAAATAATAAAAGTTTCGTTATCTATTAATTTTTGTTTTTTTAAATCAAGTAGCAATCCAAAATTAGATAAGAAATCTGCACCTATTATGGGTTAGCTATATCTGCAATTGTAAAAAGAAAAGAAAATTTTTGGCGTAAACCGAGGTTTACGTTCAGAATCTTTTTTCCATAAGTAAGAATAGATTGCCTGAAGCGGAAGTCAGTAATATATTTTTATCTTTTTTATGATTGCTAAACATATTGTAGGGAAGACAGCTGATGTATGCTCCACTATCAACGAGAAAATTTAATTTATTAGTTTTATCGTAAACAAAAAGACGTTTTGACATAGGAACACTGTTGGTAGATTTAAAATTATTTACGGTTGAGCTATTTAGTTTTTTGAATTTGTATTAATTTTGTTGAAAGTGCCTAATAAAAGACATGGTGGACCGTTACATTTTTTGGCATTATTTCCAAAATTTTGATGATAATAACATAAATTGCCTGATTTATCACGACTTCTATTTCGATGATTACTTAAATTTACTGATAAATCGCGGCTTTTTGATCTGTTTCGGTAAGTTTGACATTGACATTTACTGATGAAAAATTATTTTTTGAAAAATTATTTCTAAGAGAGGAAATTTTTCTTTCAAATTCAGTTTGTTTATCTAATATGTTCTTAAAAATATTTTTACAATGATCTATAAAGTTAGTAATTGTTTTGTTCAAACTAGACATTTCGTCTGATTTAGAAAAATTTTGAATTTCAAAGACCGATTTCGAGTTTTGTCTAAGTGTTTCCCAAATTTTATCTGCAAGAGTTAATAAATGAGAGAGATCATGTTGACTAGAAGAAGTTAGAGCAATTTCAATTACATCCGGTAACCGCCTTCTCCATAATTTAATTAATAATTTTTCATCGATTGTTTTATCACCTGCTATTTACAAAAGTTCTCTGTAATATGTAGAAGGTTTTTTATCACCTAATTCAGAGCTAGACAGCAATTTATCTAAACGAGCTTCCTCTGATAATGTTAACCGACTCAGAATGGTATCTTTTAGAAAATTATATAAATCATTTACTGGAGGTTTACTAATTACATCATAAACCTCGCTAAAAATTTCTGGCGGTAAATGTGCCACAGTAATGTGATATTTACTTTTGTCACCTTTGACATTATAAATAAAAAATTGACTTTCTAATTGTTTGAACCAAAGTTCTGGTTTTGATGACCAGAAAGTTGGGAGTCTAATATTTTTTAAGTTTTCAAAAGAATCAATACCCTCAGTGACAGAGATATTTGGCTCTGTCATATTAAAATGGTTATATGCAATCTTTCCAAAAAAACGGCAAATCAAATGGCTCACCTAATCAAATCTTTTTTGGAGAAACTTCACACGATTATCCGTAGGATTTCGATTCGGTATGCTTAGATCAAAACGTTTGGGTCTGGATGCTCTGGTCGGAAAACTCTGGTCGTGATGCTCTGATCAGGATGCTCAGATTGGGTTCAGCTCGGATTCAGCTTAAGTTCGGCTTGGGTTCAGCTTGGATTCAGCTCGGGGTCAGCTTGGATTCAGCTTGAGTTCAACTCGGGGTCACCAATATTTTATTGCAATGGTCAGTACACCAAAATTAAAATAAAATAAAAATGAAAATATAACAACTTGTATTACTGCAGCAAAAAGAAATACATCTGACTTTTTTGAAATATCAAAAATAATAATCAATCAAACAATTTGTTTCGCCTTTTTTTTTATCAACGACGATCCACTGTCTTGGCAACGGTGATCTTTCATATTTTCTATACTGGTTGAGATTATTTTGCTATCCATACGAATAATCTCATAAAGCTCTTCAAAAAGAAAATAAATCTTAATCAGTGATTATTAAATCACTGAAAAAGAAAAGAAGAAAATTAAAATTTGGAAGGCTGTGTGCACAGTTTATAGTTCAAGTAGGTAAAAAAAACAGTTTGTATTCCTTGTGCCAAAATTTTTTATTCAAAACAAGCAGAGCGCTTTCGACATAATGTTATCATCAGTGCTTCACTGAAAAGTATGGTTGAATGATAACGAATAAAGAAAATTAAGAAAAATTACATACTTGTCAGTTAACAACGGCAATCCATGTATAAAAACTTTGGTTAAGTTCACAAAATTTAAAATCCATAAGATTAAGATAAATTTACACGTTCCACATTAAACAATAATGTCACAAACATATAAAATTATTGATTAAATCATATAAATCAACGATGTACAAAGATATAAATTAAAAAATTTAAAGTCACATTTTTAAAAGTATTCAATTAAATGAAGTGACCTTCTAAAGTGAGAAATGACATTACTGAAAAGTGACATGAACAAACATTGACAGAGCTGCGTTCCGCTATTTAAAATTAAATAATTTATTAAGAAATAATATGATTTAATCAATAATTTTATATGTTTGTGACAATATTGTTTAATGTGGAACGTGTAAATTTATCTTAATCTTATGGATTTTAAATTTTGTGAACTTAACCAAAGTTTTTATACATGGATTGCCGTTGTTAACTGACAAGTATGTAATTTTTCTTAATTTTCTTTATTCGTTATCATTCAACCATACTTTTCAGTGAAGCACTGATGATGACATTATGTCGAAAGCGCTCTGCTTGTTTTAAATAAAAAATTTTTGCACAAGGAATACAAACTGTTTTTTTACCTACTTGGAAGAAAAGAAGAGACCAAATGATCGCCAACGATTGCATGTAACTAAAAATCTTTAAATAAAGAAACTTTGTGTGCTCGAAAGAGGCACGAGCACCACATTGTCATATCGTGTGAATGGTTTACACATAAATAAAATCTTAACTGAAAAAAAAAACGTATATATAAATATAAGTAAATAGATGTTAATGTTACCATTAAGGCCGTTACACACTACCAGATTTGGTCGGACCGACGCGACGGGATACCTGACCAGATCAGACGTTGCGTACACCACACGCTGCTGTACTCCTTACAAGTCATATCCCACAAACATGTAAAAGATTTGTACAGTTCTAAAAAATCAGACATGACTTCACGTTCTGTTAAAACAGCAGTCATTGTTACAGTAAATAAATTAAAAACGTCTACTTGAAGTAGGTACTAGGTTCACACACGTGTTATCACGTTAACCTTGATAAACCAACTAAATTCCGCCCGACAGTGCTAGACACTATATGATTTGGTCGGTCGGTCGGGCGATTAGATGGTTTGGCCACCTGACAAGACCCGACAGGATTGTCAGGTGGCTCGTCAGACGACACGTCTACACACGACGATATGACGTCTAATCTGACAAAATTATCCTGTCGGCCCAACCAAATCAGGTAGTGTGTAACGGCCTTTAAACGCCAAGCAGCAGTGTAAAATATATTAAGCTAAGCTCAGACATGGCTACTTTTGGTACGATGCAGCATAAAAAAGTACACTTCAGTGAATCTTTGAGTGAACAGACTTGCAACCTCCAAAGTAGCAAGTACAGTTAGGTTGCACACAATAATTTAATACTCTCCAGAAAAGAAGCCATGTGTAAATTTTTAAGTGTAGCCGGCGCTGCAAAAAATATTAATCTGGTTAAAACTTTTGCAGCGGTTGCACGTACAGTTTCGACAGAACTGTTTATGTATACAAGTAATAAAGTGTTGAAGCTAAAGAGGATGCTTTATTAAAGAGATGCTTTGCAATATTGTCAAAGCTCGTTGTCACGTGCATAAATCAGTTCCCATATATTTAATAGAAACGTTAAGTGTTTATCGCATTTCGCTAGCCTTTCAACGGGTCCAATGTAGGTTCGTATCGCCTTGACCCGTGTAGAGGGTAATTAAACAGGCCGAAGCTTTAACTGTTTAAGCTAATAGCGAAAACTTAAAATATGGTAAATAAGTGAGTTGATTTCTCTTGGTATTAATAATACATTTAGTTTAAAGAATTCGATTTAATTTCAAGATCATTTTGTAAATCAATTTAACATCTAGCAAGCCATTTTTGGCACAACAGAACACACCAGTTCCCCTTCTTACTCCCAAATGTCATTGCGAGAAACATATGCGTAAATTTCCGGATTCTAGACCCTTCTTTTCGATTTGAACAGTTGAACGAACAATTTCAGTGCTATTACCGAAGTAAGCAACGCCATTTTGTGAAGTTGAATATTCTTCTGGCAATGTTGGAGCCATCCGTACGGGTTTTTGAATGTCACTTCAGTGTTTTTATCTAAGCCTCATTTTTGTTTATTCCTATTGTGGTATTTTTGAGTAGGCGTTAAGATAACTCCATATTTTTGGGATATAATTAAATGGTGCTTTCTTCGGTAAGTTATACCTCATGCATAATTATATAATGCCTTTTCTTGACACCGTCATTCGTTTATAGTGTGATTGCTAAGAGAGTTCGTTACGAAGAAGCGTGGACATCCGATTTAAGATCACGAAATTTACTACCGGGTGTTAGCGAAATAACATCGCAGTTTGGCTGCTTAACCCCTAATTCTAATATAAAAGGGTAAGTGTTTACCTGTGTTTATTCTATAAAATCACGTAAATTATCATCCTTATAATAGCTACACGTAGGTACATACCTAAATATTGCGTTGAATTTTGGTATTTTGGTAATATTAGATCTATCGTTTTCTTTTGTGATTAAATTCATTTTGTGTAATTAAATTTATCAGTCATAAATAAACCCGACTAAATTACTAATTTTAAGTTTTAATGGTTATTATTAATTTTTATATAAACTGTTGTAAATGATTTTGAATTCAGGTGCAATGATTATTTTTTGTGATATGCTTAACCTGTTTTAACTATAATTTAATCTATAAATTTTGAATTTAAATATATTTCATTGTGTTCCATTATTTTTATATCGTATATTTTTTTTTATTTGTAAATTGGATTTCTAAATTGTAAATTGTATAATGACACATGTGCATCTGATTTAATTGATTAATTTACATATTAATTTCATCAATAATTCTGTTATTGTTTATTATTATAGTATACCTTCAGTTTGTGTTATCAGTAATTTAATCTTTAAAATTGCTTTTTTTTCTCTTCTTTTTATTAAGCAGAGTCGGTACTTGTAACTCTAATATATTTTGTTTCTTAAATAATTTAGTGTGTAATTCAATCTTTAATTTTTTTTTGTAACAAGTAGAGTCAACATTTGTAAGTTTAACTTTTCTTTCTTAAATAATTTAACTTTGGAATTTTTGGCTAATTCGCTTTTTCGACTAGGGTTTTTGGACCTGGCGAGTGAAATTATTTTTGGTCCTGGCTGAAATTATTTTTGGACCTGGAGAGTAAATTGTTTTTGGTCCTGGCTGAAATATTTTTGGTTCTGGCTGAAATTATTTTTGGCCCTGGCAGATAAATTGTGAGATCAGCTCACTACTGAGGAGTCAACATCGAGCCTCACCATCCACCGAGCAGCAGGCTATTAACGAAAGCCTCACTACAGATCTGCGGATATACAGATAAGCCAAAAATCTAATTTTAAGCTAAGGCATTGTAAAGAGTTGGCCTAACCTTTTTTTTTAAATATTGTTTATTTCATAGGATTAATTAATTTTGAATCTTTATTATTGCGCTGGGTGATCACTCAATATTAAAACTCATTATTTGCTGATATTTATTATTATTAACTTTCTTGTTTGATTACATATTTATATATCTTGTAAATTATACTGTTGGGTTTATTTCCGTTAATATAATTGATAGATCTAACTTTGTGTCTTACTCAGATCATCACCCACTCACCATATTTGTTACTCAATCAATTTTCTTTTTAATTAAGATTCTTAAATTCATTATTTATCTCCAGTAAGATAGGTCAGTGCCTGGAACATCAGGGGTTTCCGATTTGAACCGTTAAAATCGGTGGCGCGACTCACACTGTTGTACATTCCCTCTACGGCTAAGCTGGGCACAAATTTGCCAGTAGAGAAACCACTTACCCATCTTAACTGGAGTTGGAGATTTCAATTAAAACCATAAGTTTAATTTTTCAAAATTTGATTTTTATTTTATTTTTTTTTTACTAAAAGTACGTGGCACCGTACAAAGGATAAATTGTGGGTCTTTGGAAAGTATGTAGATAATGAACTTTGAATTCTTAATAAATGTCCTGACATTCAGATGAAATTCTTAACAGTTAATTGCAAAGACTGATTTTAAAAGTATGTCGAGGCTATTTCTAACACCTTCAACATCATTTGGTAGAAGTGATACCGCATACACAGCTGTGCTGACACCATAGTCAAACATCCAACAGAATTAATCATATTACGTGGTTATGAAGAAGATTTACTAGAATATGATATTAATAACTTTATACATCTAACAGAAATGTCTTCAAAAAATGTATTTTTGGTCCTCCGTCCAGAAACAATACTATTAATTACTTCAAAATCGTCCGGAAAATGACATTTTCCGGCCTAGGCCGGCAAAGTAGCTTTTAGATTATCTAAAGAGATGGCGCTATGAGTCATCAAAAATACATAATGAATACCACAAATTTTAATTAAATTTATTTAAAAACAGCGTATAATATACTAAACTAATAACTTTTTCTAAAAGCAGGATTCAAACTTACATTTAATTTCTCTCACAACTTTTATTTTAAATTTGACATTTATGTCAATTTACAACTACTTATCATTCGATTATGAAAATACATATTTCGATTTTATTATTGCTCATTGAACTACAATATTCATTGTCTCTGCTATTTTTATATAAAATTATTAGATATTAATATTAATATTATCAATATAACAATTTTTACTGTGCTGCTTATTAGCACAGTATTCGTATGTATAAAAATTAAGGATCGTGAAATCGATTATCAGCAAATCATTCCTTATTACTTATTCTTTTAATCGTGCAATAGATGTCAATATACACCTAATCTTGTATGTCACAAAGTAAACAGTTTTTGAACTTTTGAAAATATTAAAAATTGGTCGGACCAAAAAATAGTGTGTGTTACACGTCCGCAAAATGTTTTGCAAGTGCTCGTATTGTTTCGCCTCGGTGCTACGCCCCTCGGCTAGACAACTTTACTCGCTCTTGCAAAATGACATTTTCCGTCCTTGTGTCACAAATAACTATTTATTATTTTCTAAACTAATCAACTTTGCCAGTATATATACATATATACATAATATATTATATTATTATTTCTTACCTTTAAATTTTCGTCTTTCAAGACAATATAAATTGTCTGACAAACTTCTAGTATAATTGTTGAAATTGTGTTATCCGGTATACGAAAAAATAGGGTAAACTGTCCCACAGTGAATCACGGTACACAGTGAATCATCCGCCATTACGGCTAACGTATCAGTTTTATAAACCAACGCAAGGGGGTATTTGACGCCACGTGATGTTAGTCTTCATTTGACCGTTTAGTTGAAAGCGTGCATTGAGTTGTGTAGGTTGTGTCGATTATTGTAAAAATTCAGGTACGTTAAAAAAAAATTATATTTTACTTTTTGTTCCTGAGCAAAATCTAACATGAGTTTTGTTCATGTTTGTGTTTGATAGCAAAAGTTATAATGTTTAGATCATTTAGCAATCAAAAGTATTTTATTTAAATACATTATAAAGATAATAAATTATGTTTATATTTTTTAAGGAACTATGTCCAACAGCGAACCAACATGGTGTAGTACACAGTGAAGCTGGTTCACTGTGTACTATGTTTGGTTCACTGTGTACCACGTTATGTGTAGCTACATTTTATATTATTTTTTGTTTGTTTTTTCAGTATGGCGAGGACTAAGAAGCCTAAAAAATTGGTAAATGTACAAAAGAACAAATGAAAGAGGCTCTTGAGCTTATCAGAAATGGACACTCCATTAGAAATGCTGCTAAAATGAAATCAGTACTTTAAGACGATATTATACCAAAACAAGAAATTTGGAGGATATTGAAAATGTTAGATTTGTCCCTAACTATACTGTAAACCAAATATTTAATGATGAACAAGAACAAACACTAATTAAATATTTAAAAGACTGTGCCTACCACTTTTATGGTTTGACTAATGTGGATTGTCGGAAATTGGCTTACGAGACAGCATCAATCAATAAGCTAAAATTTCCAAATTCTTGGGAACGAGAAAAACTTTCTGGAGTTGAATGGTTAAGATCTTTTCGACTAAGACATCCAGAATTGACTTTAAGAACTCCAGAACCTTGTAGTTTAGCAAGAGCTACAGGTTTTAATCGTACGAACATTGAAAAATACTTTGAAAATCTTGAAAATGTTTTAAAACGTCATCCAAGTTTTGCAGATGGCACTCGAGTGTTCAACTTGGATGAAACCGCGACGACTACTGTACAAATACCCCAAAAAGTTCTTGCACCCAAAGGTATAAGATGTATTTCCAAGGTAACTAGTGGCGAAAAGGGGACGTTAACCACAACGTGCGCCATAGTTTGCGCCAATGGACAATCACTTCCACCTGCAGTAATTTTTCCTAGGAAGAATTTTAAACATTTCATGACTAAGGGAACACCTCCTGGAACTTTAGGCCTAGCAGCACCAAGTGGATGGATGAACTCCGAGTTGTTTTCCGAGGTTATCAAACATTTTATAAAGCATAGTTCTTCCTCTAAAGAAAATCCGTCTCTTCTAATATTTGACAACCATGAGTCGCACTTGTCAATAGAGGCATTAGAAAATGCTAAATCAAATGGAGTTACCATACTTACATTACCACCCCACTCTTCACATAAGACGCAACCTCTTGATGTAGCATTATTTAAACCATTTAAAACATTTTACAATGCGAGTATGGAATCATGGTCACTTAGTCATCCAGGTCAACCTGTAATCATTTACGAAATAGGCGCTTTCATCGGCGAAGCATATCAAAAGGCCTTAACACCTAAATCTATAACAAATGCCTTTAGAAAGACAGGAATTTTTCCGTTTGATAAGACAGTTTTTACAGAGATTGATTTTTTACCAAGTTCCATTACAGATAGACCTTTTAACAATAGCATTAATGAAGCTGATCCTTTGAATATTTTGGTGGAAGAAAACGAAGCTACTAGCCAAAATAAATCTACTGATCTTTTACTGAGAAGTCCAGAAGAGCTGACCACAGAATTCATATCACCTTCCAATTTTAGACCACCTCTAAAAGCTCAACCCAGAAAAAATATTAGAAAGACCAGAAAAAAGGGAAGAAGTTTAATTGCAACCGACACCCCTAAAAAGGAAGAAATTGCAAAGAGTAAAATGGAGAAACAGAGAAGATCAGAAATAATAAAAAACAGAAGCAAGGGGGAAAAAAAGACAGCCAGAAAGGTGCTTCAACAGAGTTCTTCGTCGGAATCTGACCTTTCAATGATCCTGGACAGTGACGACTTAAGTGACGACTTTTCGGAAGATGGGATGATATTAGTAAATGAAAAGTTAGGTCCGCTGACAACAGATGCGGAACTAGGTGATTTTGTATTAGTTCAATTTAAGTTAAACAAAGATGTAGTCTACTATGTGGCTAAAGTTTTGGGAATCCAAACTTCTGAATATGAAGTCAGTTATTTAAGAAGAAAGTCTGCCCAAACTTTATTTTTTTTCCCGGACGTTCCTGACTTGGCATTAGCCTTAAAAAGTGATACAAAAATTATTTTACCCAAACCAAGAGAACAAGGAAGTACGTCAAGACAAAAAAACTCTTTTTATTCTTTTGAGGTTAACTTTTCGGGTTTAAATTTGCGCTAACCATTCTGTTTCTTTATATTTTCATGTTATGGTTTGTCCTTAAAGTGATTTTACTTTGTTTAATGTGTTTCAAAGAATAAATTTTTTTGCCATATTTACTTTTATAATTATTTTCCTTATTTTTTTGCTCAAAAGTAGAAAAAATAAATAAACAATATTTTTTAACAATTTATTTAACGTTAATTTATGGTTTTCTTTATAATGATTCACTGTGTACTTAATGATGGTTCACTGTGTACACTACGTGGTAAACAGTGAACCACTTGTTACCTTTTTTGAAAAATTAAAAAAAAAAATAAAAAACTGGATATAATGTTGAAATATTTACAGAAACTGAAAAGAAATACTTTAGTGAATAAATTATCATATAAATTTTATACATATCTAGTCAAACCCTAGAGCTAGCCCTGACTTAGTAAAAAGTGGTTCACTGTGGGACAGTTTACCCTACATTAAAGATTTATAACTATCACCTAAAACAAAAGACGTTGTTTTTTATTTATTACAAAAAACTAAATATACTCACCTGTTGCTAAAAATTTCAAAGTGACAACTAATCTCTCTCGTGGTGTAATAGCCGCCTCATGCATTTATCTTTTTTTTTTTTTGTATAATAGGAGTTACAATTTTAAGAAGGTATTCAAAATCGGATACCGAGACTCGCTAAACATTTTTATATGAATTTTGATCTCCTTCACTTAAACCCTTAATCAAATTATAAAGAACTTCATAATGCTGTATCTTTTTAATCATTTTTAACTTCCCGCTAAAAAAAATTTATTGGTTTCACCCCGTTTTTCGAAAATCGAGTTTTCATCGGATCTCAACGTTTTGAGGTCTTAGGAACCTCCCCTGACTATTTTTACGTGGGTGTCTGTATGTACGTGTGGATGTGTGTGTGTGGATGTAAACCTCTTATAACTTTGGACCGGCTTGACCGCTCGGAATGAAATAAAAAGCATTCCCAAGATTTCCATCTAACTTAGATTCCCTGTAAGTTTGAACCGATTCGAGCTGGTAGATTCCGAGAAATTTCAAAATAACCGAATAAAACAATTGGTAAAAGTGATGTTTTTTGGGCATATCTTTTTGGCTATTGCATTGATCAATTTCATAACCTAATCAGCTCTCAAGCTTAAAAATCCACGTCGAATGACGTTTTGCAAATTAAAATCGGTTAATTCGTTCGTGAGATATCGTTGTCGAAAAATTAAAAAAAAAAGTGTTTTTTTTTTCAATAACTTAGAGATTTTTTGACTAACCGATTTTGCACTCTCGGTAACGTTTTTAGGTCTCAAAAAACTGCGTCGAATGTCATCTTGAACATCAAAATCGAATAAGGCGTTAAAAAGTTATGGCTTTTTAAACATTTCAAAAAAAGTCAAAAACGTCAAAATACGTCACGTTACTATAGCTTTGCGGTTAAAACTAGCGGGAAGTTGCAAAGATGGCCTTTAAGGTCAACCTCTTTTCGAATTTTCCTTCTTCTTAAAGATTGTTAATTGTTAATTGACTCGTATCGATTAATGGTGTCACTTTTCCTTGTTCTACAAAAAAATTAGGGTTTAATTAGTAATTGGAGATATAACTAAGTACCTATAGAGTATATTCTAAATATATCAAGCGAGTGCAGAAACAGTACATGATGGCAACTTTAGAGATGAAAAATGGCATCATATAGATTACATACCTCTGTTTCATGTTGTCCCACAATTTTTTTAATTGTTTGGACGTTCCATTTGAAAATTGGCTGTTGTACAATGCCGTAATTTTTTCCCATGTCTGGGCATTTTCTCTTATACTGCTGCAGTAAGTCTGTTTTGTTTCCAAAACGGCCCTAAATTTATTCACCTGTGATACGAGGAAGTATATTTCTTCCTTCGTATAGGGAGATCTGTTTTATTTTTCACACATTCTTTAGAATAACAAAAACACGACCAAAACTTTGACCCTAAACCTCCCTTTCTGTCAAAATTACGCCAAACAAAACAAAATACAGTGTTGTCAGTTGTGAACCTTTCCTCAATCCTTCCTCGAGGAAAGGACTATAAAATCGAAAAACGGAGGAATGGTCGAGGACGCCTCGCATAAGGAGCATCTGAAGGCTCGACTATAAATTTGTTTTTAAAGTACGCCATACATGCTACGATAAATTGTTACGATTTAACTGCACCGTTCAAATTACACCGATAATCGCTAGGTGTATGGGGTAAAACTGCACAGTTTTCTACGATTTTTAAGAACGGTACCGTCGAACGGAACAGTACAAAAATTTCAATAGATTTTTTGGAATCGGATAAAACTGCGCATTTTTATCGGTACGTGTATGCAACAAATCGTTCAGTTTTTGCATAAGTAGATAGTTTACATATAAAATAGAAATGGGTCTCGTGAATGGCTTGAACAATTGTTGACAGTTTTAACGGTACCGTTAAATCGTAACGAATTATCGTAGCGTGTATGGTAGTGGACTGAACGACGAACTGTACAGTTTTAACGATACAGTTAAATCGGTATCAATTTATCGTAGCGTGTATGGCACCCTTATTTAAATTCTCGACCACGGTTGCTGGTGTTTTCTTGCGAATTTGTTATAAAACACCATTTTTGAAAAAGCATATGCACAATAAAAAGTGCGAATAATTTCGCCTACGGGTCTTACTGCCCCAAATAATTTAAAATTCCATCACTAACTTAATTAATAAAAATAAAAAAAAATGCTAAAAGTTATTACAACTACATTGTCAGCTCGTTTAAAATAGTACGCAATTTAGGTTATGTGCCTTCCTTGTAAAATAACATTAAATTTTGTTCTTATTTTTTTTAAGAAATTATCTCCCAAGGTATTCCCGATTTACTATATAGACATCACAGTTCAGTTTTAATTTTTCAAAATATTATCTTTTTACTACTGATTAATCGTAAAAATTATTGAACGGATTCCAATAAATTCTACTTATGTTTGATCATAAAAACAAGCATAATATATTTCTGAACTCAACTAGTAATATATATGTATATGAATCTATTAACGGAAGAGCAATGAAATATATTTAGATACGAAACTATTAATTTTATTGCCTAGTCAAAAATAATTTAAACTTTAAATTAGTTAAAATAAATTTTTACGTCAGATGTTTAAACAAATCAAATTTATTTTTATAATTTTATAAAATATGCAAAGGTACATTTGCATACGCATTTGCATATTTCTGTCATTTTTTTTATTCCATTCCTTGTTAAATACCTTAAGGTATACCTGATATTTAAAAAATAATTTTATTTTTACCCTTCGTTAAAAACGCCCAGGTAAGAACCTAAAACGGCCACAGTCCAAAAGTAGCCTATAATTTCACTCTGCTGACCGTTTCGAGCGTTTCCACAAATTTTCCCCTTTCGGGCGTTAAGTTCATACATAGGAAATTAACATTCTGTTTCTTGCGTGTCTTAAAAAAAATACTTAATATAAAAATTTTTAGATATCATGTTAATGTTAAATAACAAAATAATAAAAAAGTAAAATACTAAATTAATAATTTGTACTGTTTAAATACTTTTATTTCATCCTGTCCAGTAAATACACTTTCCTATAATCAATTTGGCGCCGGTAAGTAAAACATTACGGTATCAGGTACTGTAATGTGTTGCCTAGCAACGCTGCTCTGATTGCTTAAGGGAAAACAATTACTTTTAATTTTTGACATTTAAAAATACTATAAAGACTATAAAATAAAAATAAAATAATTAATTACTTACTTTTACATCCATATTTTTGAAAACCAGTCAATGTTATTCAGATTTATATTAACAATTAAATCTTAATAATAAAAAAAAAATATTTGACAGTGACAGATCGCTTTCAAGGTAATTTGACCTAACTAATCAAGTTACGAACTACGCTGTTAAAATTTTTACGATTTTATTAATTTATAAAAACAGTATGAAATAAAATATAATACGATACATGGTCGTTAGGTGTTATCACAGTACTCGTTTTTATTTCCAGACTTGGCTCCTACGTCGCCTCGTCCATAAACTAACTCGTACTGTAATAAGTCACCTACCGACCTTGTAACGTATAATACTATTATTTAATATAAGAACAAAGCAATATCTTAACAAATATTCGAAAACATGTATTACTCAAAATAAACAAATGCCATACTTATTAGAAAAAAAGCAAAATATATCTATATTAAATGTAACTACTTCTAATCAAATTTTACAATGTATCTCAACTGTTCAAATTTTTTACTAAGACTTGGTCCATTTTGAACAAAACTACTAACAACTGCATTTTACCGTCTGTTTAATTAACAAAAATTGTATGCTTTCTTTGGAAGATTTATGTATGTATGTTCTATAGGAAGACGTTATCATAATAATACGTTTACTCCTGAAAAACTTTTATCAGTTTAAATGTGCCTGTCCAATCGGTTTGGTGAGTCTATTATGCCAACCTTCTGCAGAATTTGTAGTTCGATGACGTTCTCCATGGCAAATCCATATTTGATGTGAATTATCAATCCATTGATCAACGAAATAATTATTAAATTTTTTAATGACTTTATCAATAGAAGAATTTTTCATTCCATAAAGCCAACAATCAATAACCTTATCTTGTTGCAGATAAGCTAATATGAGTCGCAGTGGAGGGCCTTATAGACCCACTCACCATAAACCTAACCTAATATAGTACAGCTGCTAATGTGGTTTCTTACCACATAATTTTCCTTGTACAAATTGGTTAGACCCAAATCTTGTACTTTGCGCCAGATACCTTGGTTATAATAAAAATTATAGCCAAGAATAACTGTAGACGAAAAAAGTTCATTAATTGGGGTAACTTCAGAATCAAGAATACATTTTTTTTTTGCAAAAAATGTCTTTTCTCTTTTTTTAATTAGGAGAATTTTTTTGTACGTTCTTTCTGGTCTTTTAGTGGGACATATAAAGCAGGAATAATATTTGTTCTCTTCTTGGTACTGCCAATGTACACTTGAATTGAGTTAAATAAACAGAGAATTACAACTTTTAAAAATTCCAGCATCGAATAGAAAGCAGGATCCTTCAGCCAACAAATGACCACAGTTTATTGCAAATACTAGAATTCTATCTTCTATATCACTGTCAATCATTACAAATGCTTTTATAAATTCTGAGATCTTTCTTGTTTTATTGGGTACAAGCTAAAACCAAGTGATTTGTAACGCTTTTATATAACTAGCTGTACCCGCGACGTCATTCGCGTGGTGTATTGATTGTGTATAAAAATTTCTCCACCCCGTTAAAGACAAATACATCTATGAAAATTGCATTCGAATCGGATCAGTAGTTTTCATGTGATGCGGGCAGACACATAAGTACAGACAGACAAAAAAAACTAATCACATTTTTAGATTCTGTATAGATGTAGTAACACCCCTTACCAATTATTTTTTAAATATCTTTAATGTACAGAATAGAGATAAAAGTTAAACGCACCAAATCGAAATCAAGACAAAACTATTTTCTGAACGCCTTAAAGGGTAACATTTTGGGAAAGAAATTTAGAAAAATATTTAATAATAATAATAATAATAATAATAAACACATTTATTATCCCAAATATTTACAACAGCTGTTTGTAATACATTATTTCTTCTAAAAAAAAAAGTTATTTGGCATAAAAGGCCACCTATGCAGCTTTCCTCGCGATGGAGGGTGCTGTTGAAGCCAAATCAATTTAAGCATCGGATAGTAAAATATGGCTTAACCTAGAAAATCTTTTTACTAAATTCTATACGCCAAATATAAAAATAATAAATTTAATATACTATTAAAAATAGAAAATTAAAACTTTGAAAGGAAAAGGAGAAGGGGAAGGAAGGTTATGCTGTAAGGTCGCACATTATGACGATGGTAATAATAATATGATGGTATATAATATTGAGGTCATCATAATTAGGTCTGGAGAAATTTACTTTTAAATTGTTTCTTAAAAAATGTAACACTAAGAGAAAAGTCGATGATTTTATATTTATTTATTAAAAAGGCAGCTTGATAAGTAAAACAATTTTTAAAAAACTCTTTTTTATGTGCCGGTACAGTTAATAAATGCTGTCGACGTATGTTAATATTATGTACATCAGTACGGTAGCTGAGTTTTTGATGAAGATAGGGTGGAGATTTAAATTTTATTATTTTATAAAAAACATGCCGAATGTAGTATTCGTCGTTGAATCATAGAGAGCCAGTTCAATTCGGAAAGTTTGTGAGAGACCGGTTGTCTGCGTCTAATTCCATAAATTAATCTTATACAGCAGTTTTGAATTTTTTGAATCCGTTTAACATCACTAGAATCTAAAAAAGGGCCATACACATTATCGGCAAAGGTGAAATGAGATAGAATAAGACTCTCACAAAGTAAAGATTTAGTTTTTTGAGATAACGAATGGCGGTGTGAATATATTAATTTTAACATTGAAAATGCTCTCCCCATACATAAAGTAATAATTATGTTCTTTAAATTTTAGTTTCACGTCAATAACTAGCCCTAAATTTTTATAGGAACTTTTAAAAGAAATTTGATTGTTGCCCAGCTTTGGGTTTATAAATTGCATTAGCTGTCCACGGATATTTTCACTACAGAATAGCATTGCAATGGATTTACTTGGATTAACTTGAAGAGAATGGTCATTAGAGGTTTTCAAAAGTCTATCAAGATCAGAGTTTAAAAGAGTATTAACAGTTTCGACTTGGTTAGGAGAAAAAGATTTGTATATCTGAGTGTCGTCTGCG
Organism: Altica lythri; assembly: GCA_964028335.1. NCBI lineage: Eukaryota > Metazoa > Arthropoda > Insecta > Coleoptera > Chrysomelidae > Altica > Altica lythri. Next base: position 30,966,362 of record OZ034804.1, on the reverse strand, counting down.
TATAGGTGATGTTTGCAATGCTTAAGTGAGTTGATAAAATTAAATGTGTAAATACTTTAAAGAAGAGGACCTAAAATGCTACCCTGAGGTACCCCTGTCGTGACCAGAAGCATATCTGAGTAATTTCCATCACAGACTACCCTCTGGTACCTATCAGTTAAAAAGGATAATACAAGAGAGAGTGCAGTCTCCCTGAAGCCAAGATACTTTAAAATTGACCATAACAGTTGATGATTAATCATGTCAAAGGCTTTTGTATAATCAATTATAATCAACAAGGTGGCCTCACTCTCATCCTGTGCTCTCACAATATCATCGATGACATCAGATAGAGCTGTAGTTCAACTGTAACCCGCTATAAACCCGGATTGTTTAAAGGGAATTATATTATTTGTTGTTACATACGATAAAATTTGTTGTTGCATGACCTTTTCTAAAAGCTTAGAGAGGGTTGGCAGAATTGAAATATACCTCAAATGTCCGAACTCGGAGGGATTATTAATTTTTGGCAATGGAACCACATTTGCGAGCTTCCAGTCTTTTGGAAAGTACGATTCTTGAAGGCAACAATTAATTAAATAAGTAATGTAAGGGACGATAAAGGGACAACACAAAATAATTAGAGTTGTGTTCAAACTATCTGCTCCAAAAGCCTTGGATTTGATATTTAAGAGAAGTTTTAAAATAGTCTCCTCTGACACTATGTTAAATTTAAATTGTTTATCAGGTAACAGCAAATGATTATTATAAAAATCTACTAAGTCATTATTAGGCACGGCTGCTGGTAATCTATGAAAAAAAGAGTTTATTTCATTGACATTTTTTAGATTATCAGGGAGACAATTTCGTTTTTTATTTATAATTTTTAACTTTCTTAGCTCATTCCACTGTTCTTTGGAAGAGGAGTTTTGAAATTTGTAATTGAGGTAAGCTTTTTTTTCATTTCTAATTGAAGAAGTTACTAGGTTTCTAAGTTGTTTATAGTATCTCCATTGTTCAGGATCTCTAGTGCGATGAAACCTATTAAGAGCTTGATTTTTTAGTCTTTTCATAAATTTAATGTTGTCTGTCATCCAGGGAGTGTAGGGTCTAATTACACCTTTTTTCACCTGTACAGGGGCATGCATATCGAATATAGATAAAATTGTATAAGTTAAAAAATCAACCTTCGTATCTATATCATTTAAAAAGAATATGTTATGCCATGGTGCACTTTCCAAATCTAACTGAAAATCGACAGGGTTTATATCTTTTAGTGCTCTGTAAGCATATTGAGTTTCGTTTGGCTCGATGTGGTTCATGGTTAAGGATATGTAGATTAGAAAGGGATCAGAAATACCGACATCCCTCACACCCGAGTCAAGTACACTCTCGGGATTGCAACAAGCAAGATCAATAAGTGTAGTACTATTGGTTGAAACCCTAGTCGGCCTAGAAATAATTTGTTCAAGACTAAAAGTTGCCAAAATATGGTTAAATTGGACAGCATGTGGGGCATCAAGATCAATAAACAGTGAAATACGCTTAAATCACAATAAAATGATGCTCTTTCTAGAAATCCATATATGTAAGTATGTGTTTGGTTTAGATTGATAAGTCTCAGTTTTTATATATATCCAAATAATAAAAATAAACTAAGGCTGCAAAAAAACAAGTCACGGGACGCTTTTGACTGGTTATTTAAAGGGACTGGAACACGAATTTTGTTTGTAGGAATATTTTATGATTTTTACAAGTTCTACTTATGCTCGTATTCATAAAAAAACTATAAATTTCTTTAACACTGATTGCACAAGTAACAAATTCTTATGTATTTTTTAAAACATTAAATTATTTTATACGGAAGATAGACTTTCTTGCGTAACTGAAAAAAAGCTTACGTTCCTAATATAATAATACGGAAAATTCATATTCTTCTTAATAACAGTTAGTGATACTTTGAAAAGATTTTTCTTATTAGTGATGCTTTTTAGAGCATTTTCTTAATGATGCTCCAAATATTCTAGGATTCTCATAATAATGAAATGGCTCTTTTTTTTCTTGACGACTGTGCAATTACAATACTATTAGGTATTTAAAAAAAAAAGACAAAAATGCTTTTAAGCTCTCTTTTTCGCAGGAGAAAATTTAATTTAAAGTTTTACGCCAGCTCGGGTGCTTATTTATTAAATTTCTTTTCTCCGGAAATATATTCGAGAATGAAGCTAAATAAAACATCAACTTTCGCACCAAAACAAGCGTCATCATAAAGAGGAACGCTGGACCCCTTTGCCAATATTTCTTACCTCTCTCAAATTGCAATTACATGAAATTCCGTTCCTATTGGCGCGTTTTCATTTTTTTTCTTTCTTGGATAGTGATGATATATAAAACTTTCCGGAATAGAATTTTTTATGCAAATATTTATATGATTTGACGACAGTAAAAATTTAATTTAGTTATATTCTTGTATAGAATACTTACATAATTTAACTAAACTTTTACCTTTAAACGCAGACTAAATTTATCCAAGAAGTCAATATTTTAATATATTTTATTTTTAAAAATAGTATTCGACTAATTTAAACTTTTAATACAAAAATACTAAATTCAGACTTGTAAATCAATAAACTCTGATATTGGAAATAAAATTTGTCATATTTTAGTGAAAATCTGTGTTTACGGAGAATACCGATTAAAAGCTGAATTCAAATCTGTATACTAATATTATAAAGCTGAAGAGTTTGTTTGTTTGTTTGTTTGAACGCGCTAATCTTAGGAACTACTGGTTCGAATTGAAAAATTCTTTTTTGTTGAATAGACCATTTATCGAGGAAGGCTTTAGGCTATATAACATCACGATGCAACTATTAGGAGCAAAGAAGTAATGGAAAATGTGAAAAAAAACAGGGAAAATTATTGATCCTTGAGGGCTTCCATTGCGTGCGCTGCGAAAACGGTTCAAGATACCAAAAATATATGGTCAAAAGAATTATTCCTCTTGAAATGATCTAAAAAAATGTCCGCGACAGTATATGTCTTTTTTTTAAGATTAACTCACTAGTACCGTTTTTATGGCAATCAAATTTGGTCGAAATTTATGCATTATTTGTTAAGAGTTGTATCAACGTAATAATATTAATCTTTATCCAAATAAATGTGTTGTTGATTAAGAGTATTTAATTGTGAACAAAATTGTCTTTGACATCACTTAATTTCAATAAACATCTTAGAAGATATTACAATTTTAAAATAACTAGGACGCCACCGTAAGGTGGCGCAGTTATTATCTCATATATTTAAACGAGAATTTCTTACTAAATTAAGTACTATAAAGCCACCGTACGGTGGTGCAGTGAATATCTTATATAAAATATCTAATATAAAAAAATCATTGAAAACAAAAAAAAGCAAAATGGTAAAAATTTGAAATAAGCACAATTTACAAAAAGAACTTTTTATAATAGAAAGTTTTTTACTGATTTATAGGTCATATTTTGTGTCATCTCAACAATGCACAGCATCCCTGACATTGTAAAAAGATTAAGTCATACAACGCTGTGATTGATCATAGAGAAGATTGTTTCCTTGTTAACAAAATCAAGGGTAGTTGTATCTAAAAACTTTCTAAAACAGTTTATTTTATTACCAGTTAAAATAATAATTACTGTTTTCACATGTATAAACAAAAAAAAAAAACAAAAAAAACTTCTCTCTCGCGAGTTCGATCCTATTACAATAACCCAACAGAATTGTCACAATCTACCGCTTCACCCCTTATCCAAATAGGCCACCGCAAACTTATATGAAGTGTTTTAAAATGATAATATGTATACATATTTAATTTAATAACAATTCAGTATAAATTTCGAAATCTGTGTATATGCCTAAACACACTTGAAACATGGATTGTCATCCAGTTCTTAGCTATCCTGAAAATTTCAGAGCTCTAGGTAGTCGGGAAATAGGTTTAAATTCGATTGCAAATTCCACGGAATGACACAGAGACACAGAACACGGCGAAAATATAAAAAACTTTCTAAAAATGAAAAATGGAAAAAAAGACACGACAGTGTAATGCGGTACAAAGTCCACCGGAGCAGCTAGTTAATAATATATTTACCCACGGCTCATAAGTAAATTGCGTATTTTTTAACCTATAACTCTGTCAGTATGTGTCAAATTATTGAGGAGTTGTGTTGTAGTTTCATTTACTAAACTAGTGAAGTAAGTAAATAGAAACCTGTATTATTATGCTGGTTACCTACAGTTTTCATTAAATTAAACTAACATTTGACATTTCTCAGACAGGACCGTCTGCGAAATCAAATATTTTTGACAACTTATGCCAAAAATTAAATTTTATATTTGTTACTTTTAGTTTTATAAAAAACCATTTGGTAAGTCGTGGGTAAAGCATAGTACTTCACTCGAGGAACAAATTGCATATTTAGCTCGTTTCTTTAGCCCCTTCGCTCGCAAGCTCGCTCATGGGCCAAACACACTCGCTGTAATATGCAATTTGCTCCACTCGTAAAGTAATATACTATTAAATTGCAAATGTTAGTTAAATTCTGTATTTAAACAAAATTTTATACTTTAAATAAACTCTGTTTAAATTAAATGTTTTAAATTTACTTAATATGTGTCATAAAAAGTAAAGTAATTAAATTTTTAGCCCGATTGCCGATTGGTCTATTACAGACCCTTTAAAATGTTCACAGAAAATAAGGTTCAATTATTTGTTTTACACACTTAACTACAGATTTTCTAAATTTAAGAATTGCTGTTGGAGTATAATAACTACTTAATAATTATTATCATTTTAGTCATTACAACTGTGTTTGTAGATCATTTACCCGAAAATGTACCCTAGCGCTGAAGTTTACTTTGTTATGAAATAAAAACATAACTGCAATTTGTTCTAAAGGCTAAATTCTGTGCATCCTATAGCCTGTAAACTCGAATTCTTGGGTAAGTGCAAACTTGGGTAAGCACGTAAACGAAGATTTTACAGAATAATTTGTCACAGTGTTGTCGGAGAAATGTGAAAAGTGGACTTGACTTATTTAAATCATTTACATAACTGTCGCATACAAAAGCAATCTTTAGATCTTATATATTTGTTTGTAGAATGCAGTCATTATAAAGACAATATGTTAATTTAAATTTTTTGCACTCTGTAAGTTGTCATTTTATAAGAATAAGATTTTGATAAAAAAAAGACTGTGCGTGTAACCTTTACGCGCGATTGAAGTAAAACTTGTTGACGTACGTATCGGAAATTTATTGTCTATATACTTTACAAAAAATGAGATGTTATATTTATATTATTCATTAGAAATAGGAATTTGAAAGTTATCATTATTTTTTATACCTATATGAAATAATAGGTTTATGATAACTAAAATGTGAAACATAGACTTTACTCTCTAAATACCATTAATGTATTTGAAACCGTTTGAAAATTTTGAAAATTTCATAAATTAATTTTGAAAATTTAAGCTCCTCCCATAGCTGAAATCACACCGTTACTTCCATCAGAATCTTCCGTTAGAATCTAACGTTAGAGTTAACCCTAGTCGCGCCTAAAGAAGTTTTGCTTTAATAATAGGTAAACAATATTAAAAATATACACACATTACGTTTAGAATGTGTGATTTTGTAGCTGTATCTACCTTATTGTAATACAACACAAGAGCCTTCGATAGTTAGATAACCATTTCATTTTGTAGCATTTTATAGCATATTCCATAAAATTTTAAATCCTGAGTTGAGTTTGTTTTCTTTAGTTCTACGAAGGATCTGTTATTGCTGGTAAAAGATCAGCCATCCTGACTAGTGGTTTTAGAGCCTTTATGGCTACCCAACCAAACCTTAAATAAGTATAAGCAAGTGTTAAAACATTTCGAATATTATTATTTTATGAACAAAAACGTGCAACATGCTTCTTTACTTAACGTAAAGCTTCCCTATAAATAATTATTTACTATCATAATAGTATGTATGTATATGAACTTACCTAATCAAATCATAATGAATGTTTTTTCATTTTTATTTTTCTTCAAATCTTTCTGGTGCTTATAATATGCCCTTTGACGTTCACAATTTCTTTTTCTTTTTAGCTCTTTAAGTCTATAAAACGAAAATAGCTAGGTATAAATAATAGGTATAAATAATTAGGTATAAATAGTGTAATTACACACCAAAAATAAAATTTATGCATATAGAGTACCTACTTACTTACTCATTTTCATTCAATATTTTTTCATCACATGCTTCATTAATAAATCCACTTTGTTTATTCATATTTAAAACAAACACTTTATACACAAATTTAAACCATTTACCACCAATGTATTTTGGTTGACAAGATGACAAGCTGTCAATTCATACAATTACAGATTTAATTTTATTTAATATAGTAGGCAGAATCGTTTTAGGTATTTTCTATCAGGTTTTGTTTCCGGTACGCGGTATATTAGAATGACGTCACGTCCGTTAGAATTACATACTGAGTTACCCATAGTGCCGCTAAAGAAGTTTTACTTCAAAAAACTATTGCAAACCTAGTTTAAGCGTGAACATTGCCACGATAAACTGATAAATGTTAAATAACACAAACATAAGTCAATAACATATATTTAAATAGCCTATAAAACAATTTAATTTATCTTTGATTTCACAGTTTAGCTTTCGAATTATTCTTGATTAACACTTTTGCAATAAAATATACAAAAATTAATCATATAATTATCCCAATTTAATCGAACTTACTAGTCGTGAGATTAATCCACCCATACATAAAATAAAACTGTAGAAAAGGAAATTCTGTACATTAAAGATATTTAAAAATTGATTAGCGGGGCGTGTTACTACTTCGATATAGAAACCAAAAATGAGGTTAGATTTTTTTGTCTGTATGTTTGTGCGCGCATCTCATGAAAACTACTGATCCGATTCAAATGTGATGTGGTTTTCACAGATGTATTTGTCTTCTTTCAACTTAACATCTGGTGTATAAAAATTTTTCTCCCACCACTTTAACGGGTGGGGGAGAAACTTTTATACAACAATCAACACGCCACGCAAACGACGTCCGGGTACAGTTAGTATAAAATAAAAGAGTGATTTCAAAAATAGCCCGAAAAATAATACGTGCTTTGAGACGTCGAATTTTTTTATATTATTATTAAAGCTTAGCTTGTTTCGGCTGATAAAGGCCACTGACACGGTTACAAAAAGTTAATAAACATTATATATTACACATTCATTATTATATAGAGATAATTAATCAAGGTTCTGAATTAAGCACAACGAAGATTTTACTGTTTTCCTATTTTCATATTAAGTGGTACAACTCACACTTTTTAAAAAACTTTAACACTGCACTTTAACTTCCAGTTGTACCCTGTATCTGCTTGAGGTTTCCATTGTTGTTGCGACAATTGCGGGAAGATGAATAAAATTCACATATGGTAAGGTGTTCTATAGTGAGACGAGTGTTGCAACGTTCACAAATGGGAGGGCACTTACATTACATCAGGTAATCACGGGACCATCGAGTGTGACCTATACGCATATTCTTCTAACAATTTTCACTTTTCTGGAAAGAGGAGGGAATTTGAAGAGTGTTATACAAGGTGTAATCTATAAAGTTGAGTGTTTTCTCTACTCGGATTTGCAAGGATATTTCTATTATTGATTGGATTGTGGTTTGGAGATCTTGGTAGAGTTGGATATTTTCTATTTCGAGTCTGGAACAATTTCTTAGTTTTGCGACTTAATCAGCATTTTCATTTTCAGTGATGCCTGTGTGGGATGAAACGCATATAAATGTTACGTGAGTATTTCTCATGATTAACTGAAAGCAGGAATTTCTTGTGTTATGAACAAATGGATTCTGAAAGTACATATTTTTATCGAGTGCATGGAAGAGAGTGAGCCTGTGCCAAGTTTAAATTATTGTGGAATTTAAATTTTTTATGATAGCATATAGTTTCGCAGTATGTATACTGCAATGAGGTGGAAATCGGTATGTAGCTGTTGTTACTTTCGTCGTGAAGATCGTAGAATTAACATGATCTTCATCCTTAGAAAAGTATTGTGTTGAATTGCTTGGTGTGTTTGACTTCTAGGAAGGAAGAACATAAAAGTGATGTGGGACTGTGAGATATACAGTTTTCTTGTAACTCGATAGCGATATGTTCACAATAGGAGGGATATCGAAAATTGTCATTGAAGTAGTGTTTGCTAGGTTTATGTCGCCAATCAGTTGACGTAAAATTAGTAATGCTGGTTTAACAGCTTTAAGTTTGTTGACAGAAATTTGATACATAACTGTGGTAAAATAAAATAAGATTCCGTTGTTGTCGGTGGATATAAATTGAAGTCTCATGAGCTTCGATTTCCATGCTTAACACTAGACTAGATTTAAAGAAACCAAGGCAAATTCGGAGAGCGGTGTTCTGGATGAAGTTTAAACTGCTTAAGTGAGACTTGCAGGCAAAAGCAAATAGTACACAGCCGTAGTTCAGTTTTGAGCGTATTAGAGATCTCTATACTTTAAAACTTTACCTGCACCCCACTGGTAATGTGCTAAATATTGAAACACTTATGGGGACTTTTACACAATTTATTTACAAAATTGTTAAGATACACTGAACTCTGCTGGATAACGTCTAACTACTTGGCAATACAATGAACTCTTGTGAATAGTTGAACTTGAACTCACGTTAACTGCCCAGACATCCCCTTATATACAACTTTATTTAATCTAGTCAGTGTGTTTAGATCTTTCTAGAAACATTATTTAATCTAGTCAGTGTGTTTAGAAGTTTCTAGAATTTTCTAGAAACATTATTATTTTTAGAAGTTTCTAAAAATCAACTGTTAATAACAATCTTTCAAATTAAGGTCCCTTTCTTTACGGTTATCCCGTTACAATATTTTAGTAGATTCGTACTTTTTAAACAATTTCCTTTTAATTTTTGAGTCTACTTATTCCAGTTTAGTTTTTTTATTAAATGTTATTTCAAGTAACTTAAGGTGTTCGACTACCTGGAGTGTTTTGCCGTCTAGGTTTAGAATGGGATTTGGTGTGGCATGTATGAGAGGCTTTTATAAATAGAATCTAAAGCTATTTGAAGTAACAGCCTTGGCAAAAAAGTATTAGGTCATCATGTCATTAATGCAAATTAAAAATAGCGTAGTACTTATCCTTGGAGCACGCCAATCTGTGGGGCTGATAATAATTTTCCATTTGTAGATACCTGAAGTGATCTTATTGATAGAAAATTCTGTAAAAAGATATGTTAATTTCCACATTTTGTGATATTCTTCAGTTTGTTAAGAATATGTATTCTTTGTATTTAGGAAATACAGATTTTATTTTTTGCTTTTCAGTGCATTTTGTTTTGAAAGAAGTTTAATTTTTTAAAAAAAGGTTTTATCTAACAAATAGGCAAAATATAACAAAGGATTTTCTAAATACGGGTCCTAAATAGTATTGTGTAAACATTTATATAGCAGTGACCAACAGCTATAATTTATAAAAGATATTCCGAAAACGTTTTTCAGCTTTTATAAAATATTTTCTCTGAAATTTATAGGAAAATAACGGGGAATTTGTCAACCTATTGTGGACTAGGAGATAAGAATGAAAGGAAAGTATATCTCTCGACACAATTATTAAGGTGAGCATCCACGATAAAAGTTTTTCAAGAAATGTTTGTGTCATGAGTTAAAACTTTCATATCGAATTGCGTGAAATATTGTTAAAAATTTCATGACACAATATTTCACGAGACATTTACTTCATCGACAAGTTTCAAAGTGTATACACGATATGCGTCTTGTTTCATTTGAAATATTAGTTTCAATTGTTGCCGTGAGTTTTGGTGTTCTTTCTGAAACAAAATCGGTATTCGCTAGTGTGTTTATATGTATAAAAATAGTTATTTATGATATGAGTGTTAAAAGTGAGGTTTTATTTTGTGAGTGAAAACGTTTGTGAAATGAGCGGAGCGAATTGAACAATTTCACGAACAAAATAAAATCACTTTTAACACAAATACCATACAATGTTTTTTGTACAACTTCCCTATTTTGATAATGAAACTAGCGAATTTTCAATGACAATGAACCAAACCGTGTTAAAAGTAAACTAAACCGTGTTAAAAGTAAACTTGTTTACATGGCAACGTGTTAAAAGTATTTTTAACACGCTGCTATGTAAACAATCGTTTTTAACATTGTTTGCTATCATTAAAAGTGTCACTTTTAATGACAGTTGTACAAAAACGTGTTTTTATTATTATTTTCAATTGGTTATATTTTGACAATGAGTGAAGCAATAAATGAGAAAAAAATAATAAAAGAAAAGCTTGTAGTGTCAATTGGTCACGACAAATGACATTCAAATTAATTGAACTATACGAATCCCATTCGAATTTATAGGATTGCTCATTAGAGCAATACAAAAAACCGAAATACTAGAAAAATCTCCATTGATGCTATATCAGAAGTTATGGGGATATTCGCTAAGGAGGTTAATGGTAAAATTCATAGTCTTAGATGTCAATAGAGCACAAATAGAAAACAGAAAAAAAAACAAAAATTTTGTGAGATCTCTTTTTTTTCTGAACAATAACAAGCTACAGCTTTTCTTCTATCTTTTTTTGTAGCCATCACAATGCACAAATAAGTAAGTCACCGTGAAAACAGTAGAATACTATACTTCGTGTCTCATGAATTAAAAACTTTAAACAATCGCGACCGAAGAAATTTTTATTTCCTCGTGACAAGGCCCAACGAAATAAGTGTTTCATGAAATCAAAACATTTCATTGTGGACACCTACCTTTTGACTTTTAGCTTCACCCTAGTTTTATAGTAACTCTAAAAGCTTTTAAAAGTGGATATTTTGCTTATCCAAGATCTATCTGGTTCGGTGCTGGTTTTTGTTCGATTCATTTGCCTGATTGAGAATCTAGTATCTAGTATCTACAAATAAGTGGTATCTAAAAAGTACTGCTATTAACCACGTTGATTGTCAAGTAAAAAGAATATTTTAAACTAGCTTTTACCCGCGGCTTTGCTCGCGTGGAATTGGGACATTTACAAATGATTTAATGACTATTTTACATATAAAAATTTAATTTTAATCATTCTGTAGGTATATCCCCAGTAAAATAAGTCTGGCCTAACTACTTTTATTTTTTTTTATTTAAAATTTCATGTTTGTTAAACAATCACGCTGCAACCACTGAACAGATTTTGATAATAATAATTCATACAACACCGATTATGACTATCTTATAATATTGATCTGTGAGAGTTCTACATTGGACCTAATTAATCTGTAAGATATAGTAATTTGTGTGTCATTTGTATATGTACCTACTTGCGATAAAAAACAACGATAGCGCGTTTTAATAACCTCTTGCGTCATCTAGTTTCGAATATCAAAACTAAATTATAACACGTATGTATGCATGTTTTGTATTATTTTAGTGGTATTTTTAAATGTATTAATGAGATACTTTCATACAAAATCTGACCACCTCAATTGTCCGGCTAAAGGGGTGGGGAAGAAATTTTTATACACCAGATGTTCAGTTGAAAGAAGACAAATACATCTGTGAAAACCGCATTCAAATCGAATTAGTGGTTTTCATGTGATGCACGCACAAACATCCAGACAGACAGACAATAAAAAATCTAACCACATTTTTGAGTTTTATATCGATGTACCTGCGACGTCGTTCGCGTGGCGTGTTGATTGTTGTATAAAAAGTAACCTATTTCATTCTTCATGCTTTCAACTATCTCGATACAAAAATCATTCCAAAATTTTTATACACCAGATTCTAATCGAATCAGTAGTTTTCATGTGATGCGCGCACAAACATCCAGACAGACAGACAAAAAAATTCTAAGCACTTTTTTGTGTTATAAATCGATGTAGGTACCCGCAACGTCGTTCACGTGGCGTGTTGATTGTTGTATAAAAAGTATCCGATCCTCGTTCAACCCTTATGAAGGGGGTTGATTTCTAAAAATACAATGTAAGTACACCTCCGCAACCTCTAACGAACACACGTTTTAAATCAGTCCCTTATTTCAATAGGACTTTCATACAAATTTCAACCCCCGTTTGACCCCCTTAGGGGTAGAGGTTCATAAAATCCTTTCTAAGCGTACGTCTAGGAACCTACCTGCCAAATTTCAAGTTTGTAGGCCTTATATAGTTTCTGAGATATGGTGATGAGTGACCTTTCGCTTTTATAATTAATAGGAATCAGTACGTCAAAATGTCCTTCGTTAAAATGTCCGTTAAAACACATTCTTTTTATCCCTTGTATCGACTCTCTAAATCTGGCAATAAGTCTGCTACCTTGAAACAGTTGGAATTCAAATGGAAATATTTCTTCAGCTGCTTTCAGTTCGCAAGTTGTGCCATAAGTATACAACCTACCCATATCGGCTACATGAAAGCGTTTTGTATCGTAAGGGGTCCCGGATCGGTCCATAGTAAAACACCTAAATCTTTGCCTATCTTTGGACACGTGGCTTACTATATTAGCTCTAACTTTAGCAGCCATTGAAATATTTCCATAAAGCAAATAAGAAAGAGATAAAAATAAACACGCTCCATCGCCAGGTATCTCATTCACTCTACATCGGATTGCTAATCCTTCAACTGTGACTCTTACAATTTCTTCATCCATTTTTCAAACAAACGTAAGTTTACTTAACGAAAAATTTTAATTTCTTTAAGTAAGTAATCGATATGACACTTTGATATAAACGTCAATGATATAATCAATGAAAAAAAAAACAAATCTAAGCTAGCACCTATAATAATTGGCATGAAACTTTGAAATAAACATAATTTTAATCAACGAAGAAAAAAACAAATATTACTAACTAATTTGGAACGAAACTTGTACACCTCCACAGCCTCTAAAGAAAACATTTTAATTTTCAAGTCCCTTATTTTAAAAACATAGGACTTTCATACAAACTTCCAACCCCCGTTTTACCCCCTTAGGGGTGGAGTTTCGTAAAATCCTTTCTTAGCGGACGTCTAGACCCTATAAGGAACCTACCTGCCAAATTTCCAGTCTGTATGTCTTATAGTTTCTGAGATACGGTGATGAGTGAACTTTCGCTTTTATATATATAGATAATAAACTGTACAGAACAATACATCTACACCTAATTATTCACGTTCAAGATTAAAATACTATAAAATAAATCAATTAAAATATAAATAGGTAAATTAACGAAATAACACGACATCAAGTTTATGTGATCAAAGTAATCTAAACCTGAAATAATAAGTACGACGCAAGTATCCCACCAACGAGCTTAAAAGTTCACATCCAACTAATATATTCTAAAAATTACTCATTCATAAACTTGTATATTATCAGTTACCTGCACTCCCTTCATTAGTTTAACAGAGAAAACACTTTATCAGGACTGTGAAATTACTTCTTGGGGAATTCGGGTCTTGTTAAAATATGAGCAGGCATGGCATATTATAATACGAGGTATGTCCCAAAGTATTAGACCTTCGATCAGAATTCCACAATACAAGTTAAATTCATTCGTCTTAATAACATGCTCTAATCGGTGAAAAATTTATGATATTTAGTTTTTGTGAACAAAAAAATTCTGGACTGCACAAAAACTGGTAGAGTTGTGCAAAATTGAGTTTTAGCAAAAACATAAATTATTTACAACTCGATCGCCTGTATGCGTATTATTGTTATAAAAAAATAATCGCTGATTACCAAACACCATTCAACATTGACTTGACTTCGATCAGACTTTTATTGTCAGAAATTTTGTTTTGTTTGGGGATTATAACTGAAAGTGATGATTTTTTAAAACAATTTATTTTTATTATTGAGCATTTTCAAGTTGTTCAGAGCAAAACTTAAGCAAATATTTTTCTGTTCTATAATGACAGTTTAGCATTCAAGTCAATTATTCTTAAGTTTAAGGAACACAAAATCCTTACCCAAATCGTCCGAAGTTAAAACGCGATATTTTTCAATCTCAAGTCACACAGAATCAATATTTTTTGGTGTTTTTGTGCCTGCTGAAAGCTCAGATTGATTACATGTTTTTTCAAGCTTGAATAAATTTAAAAGTAATCTTTGCAGTAAATTACTATTTCAAAGAGTTGGATTCATCGATCTATACGAAAGGCAAAGTTTATTTGGACTATATTTTAAATAGGTGTGATAGGAGTATAATAGCAGACTATGTTAAAAAATAAAATGGTTTTATCGAACAATACTACTGCGTTATCTTTATTAGGCCGCATTATTCGCTCCGAGTGTGACTACAGCGCCACACAAAATCTGAACTACGGGAGGCTGTCAGAGTATTTTTAATACGTATGTCAATAGCAAAAACACAAAAATAAATATAGATTATAAATAATAGTAAAAAAAAACAGTTATAAAAAATATGATTTCTTGCCTCCAATAAAATGATCACTACAAATGCAATCGTATGGCTTGGGAACCCACTGTGATCCATCACCGCTAAAAAATCATGTGTAAGTATACAAAATGTTAGAACAATATGTGTAATCTTTTTTTTAATTTAAATTCAAGCATTTATTATACATTATATTTTTTTATCACCGAATCCCTACAAAATTATTAACTTTTATTAAACTTAAAAATTTTGAAAAGGTTTTCAATTCTTTGAATTATTGTTATTGATAAAATTAAGGATATGTATAGTACGACTTACTTTAGCCTTTTAACTGCAGCTATCCACTGATTCCGTTGATTTATTTTCCATGCAGCAGTCAGAAACTTATAAAATTTGCACTTACTTTTTATGCTAGTACTTTTAAAATTTACAACACAACAACTCTGGTGTCTCATTTTTTATTTAATTTAAAAAAATTAAAATAAATACCTTGGCATTTGCTTACAATTTTAGTAATAACAGCCTCCCGTAACGCCGAAAGTAAGCACTGCGAACGCTTCAGTCGATTTAATTTCCCCTACCATGGCTTTACTCGGAGCGAATAGATCGAATGGCGTTTTCAAGAAAAATCTAATATCTCAATTGAAATAAAGATATCCATACAATCTTTGTCTTCAACTTGGAAAATTACTTTTTAAAAACTATTTATTCACAAAAATAACTAAAACTAATGATTACAATGTCGTACTTCTATGTTACAGACAACTTCAGTAATGCTAATGAGTTACATTTTCAGTTCTTTTATACAAAATATATTAATTTGGAATATTTGAAATAGTAATTATAATCTAATATAAATGTTACGATAATTAAAAGGAAAAATACGTGAGGGGAATTTTGTATATTATAACTCCTGTCAGGTAGGTAGGTATATGTGGCAATAAAATTTATAGATTTGGTTTTATATATGAAAATATTGTTTTTTCTGTTAAGAATTTATTTTCATTACAGTTAATGCAAAAGATCTTTCCAATATATAATTATTGGGTCTCTCCTTTATAGCAATATCGTACAGGTGAAGGTATTTAATTAGTTTAAGATTTAGTTCTGGTTTATAAAGCAAAACCATCGTATATAGACAAGAATAGTAGGATCACTCTGTCTGCTATCTTTGAGGTTCTTTGTACCACATTTTGCTCTGGTTTGCCAACGTATTTTGTGAAGTTTTGTAAGAACTGGTGAGCAGCAATGCGTTATAATTTTCTTACATAATTATTTAACTTATTTTTTTATCACGTGAATTTATTTTTTTTTAGAAATTTATTATCCGATTTTCCGAAAATCAGTCGTTTTATATATTTTGAATCTTCTTAGTTGGGGCACAAAAATAAAATCTTCCACATATTTCCTGTCGATGAAAGGTTTTGTGTTTAAAAGATCTATTATGGAGTTTCCATGTTACAAATTTTGCTATAGTCACTGATAACGGTGATTTCATAGTAAAACCTGGTGCTTGGACGCAAAATTTACCATTAAAAGTAGAATAAGGCACTAAGTTAACTGCCTTTTAGAATAAATTTATTGAAAGCGGTGTAAATTAGTAGATTTCTTAGACCGAAACCATGGATTAATACTTAAATGTCTATTTGAGGATTTTTAAAATTTCAAAAAGTATAAAAACAAGAACATATTAAATGACATTAATGAAAAATTTAAAAAATGTCACATCCAGTAGGACTCAAACCCGCAATGTTTACCTCTAGGCAGCAACACTCTAACAACTAAGCTATAAATGATGAGTAATTATTTTGTTTTTTGGTCATTAAATTCAACTTATGTTACATGTGACACTTACTCACTGTCTCCTTAAGCACATATAGCATGGCGTTAATGAGAAAAAGATTTTGTCAAATTAACAATTGAAACATCAAACTCTAAGTCACTTTTTGTGCTCTGTCTTATATTTTTATTCGTAGAGGCAAAAGTTGCAGGTTTGAGTCCTGCTAAATGTGACATTTTTTCAATTTCTTCTTAATGTCATTTAATATGTTCTTGTTTGTATGCTTATTAAAATTAAAAAAAAATTAAAAATCTCACACATTTTCTCTATCAAACAAAAAAGTTTATTTAAATCTCATAATTAGTTAAAAATGTATGCTTGAACAAACACTAACGTAGGTACTAACAGCTTAGGTTTTTAATTATAACAATTTAAAAAATATATAACCGATTTAAAAACCAAATTAATGGGGCCATCTCGCACAACTACTTTCTCATACAAAAAAGCTCATTTCAATTGCTACATTTGTTGTAAAGTTATGCCCAAACAATAACACATTTTACTTTCATAACACGTACAGAGATCAAATGAAAACCTCTCCAATTTCTATTCTGGGCACCCCCTATTTGTAACCAGTAAGGGAACACAGTTTTATGGCGATGTCGCCTGTTTTATGAAGATGTCGCCTGTTTTAATGTAATGTAGTCTAATTCATACTTGTAACAAAATTTAATATTTTGGTGAAAGTGAGAATTTTACAGAATTACTATACATTTGGGAATGTTTAAAGACATTGATTCAAAACACAGATTTAAATCAAAATAAAAATCGTTAACAATTATAGTATAATAAATATCATTTAAAGAAATTCTCTGAAAAAATACTTTACAGATTTATAAGGTCCATTTTTACAATATCTATATAGGCCAAATAACGTTTTATAAATTTCGTAGTAACTCCCTAATAGCCACATTAAATTAGCTTTAATAATTTGATCCTCTGGTTATATGTATTTTTAAAGCAGTAAAAAATTTAAAATTTATAAATAAAAAAATAAATTAGAAATATTTTATCTATGACTTCAAAAAAAACTCATTGACTGATTGTGTTAAATTTTTTATCAATGACTTTGTCTTATGCCAATCATTAAATTAATAATTGAATTGAAACGTTTCAGTTAAAAATTTGAAAAATAGTAGTTTTATATTGGATTCAAGAAAAATATTTTTTCCTTCTTGCCACGGTTTATTAAAATAATTAAAATGAATAGTCGGCAGCTGCTGGTATAATGAGAATCCTATTACGGTCCTGACCTTTGAATTGTCGGCTTAGCTAGCTGTTAAGATTAGTCAGTCCGCACGTACTTGGTACGAATGAAATGAACATTCGGCAGCTGCTGGTATAATGAGAATCCTATTACGGTCCTGAGCTTTGAATTGTCGGCTTATTAGCTAGCTGTTAAGATTAGTCAGTCCACACTAACTTGGGACGAATAATAAGTACTATCTTAAAATATTGAGTATATTTTTAATATAGGTTAGTGTTTTTATCACTTAGAAACATATGACTGTTTCGCCAATTTAAATCACATACAATACAATCGAATTACCGTATTTATTCTGATTAATTGTTTAAAATAACATGTTTACAACTGTCTAATCAATTAATAGTTATTATCCTAACAAGTGCGGAAAGTTATACTTTCCCGCACGCGAACTGCAGATGCCCGAACGACGCGAAGCGGAGTTCGGGCAAGCAGTTTAAGTGCGGGAAAGTTAATTTCCGCAAGTGTTAGGATCAATTCTTTATACAACTACTGCTCTGGAAGTAGAATTTAAGAGGAATATAACAAATAATTTTTTCTTTTGACACATCTGGCAATAAATTTATTGTTGCATTTTTAGCTGATTCAACTAGTTCAGGTGGAGTTAAACATCTTGTTAAATCGACCATTATTTTAAATAGTACACTTTTTTTAATTACCTACACTTTCTTTTTGCGTTTAATACAGTTGCGTTGTGACAGTTGTGACATAAATTAAAAAGGGTTAGGACTGATCGAGTAGTCTCTCTAGTCAAATAACAGATAGTTTAGGCGGAATCCGTGTAGTTATGTGGTCATAACCAAACATGTGCGTTTATGAAATACATATAGTCAAGTATGCGACTATTGTGTACTTCGGAGATGACATACTGCGCTCGAAAAGTCAACTTCCAGAGCAGGCGTTGTATAAAACAATTTAACAACATAGTGTTTACATTGCAACTAAATCAAATTTAATTTCATAGAAATGTATATAACCCTGTTTTACGAATAAATTTACTTTATATATATATATATATATATATATATATATATATATATATATATATATATATATATATATATAGTGTGACCCATTTCGAATGGAAACACCCCTGTAGAATTCTTATTTATTAACCGATTGGAATAATTTTTTTTTCTATTTTTAAGTTAAAAAAAGTTTTACTCGAAGACCTAATTTGACATCTTTAATTTCGTTTTCAAGGCCTACTATGCCACTTTTTTGTTGTCAAAAATGAAGAATTTTTATTAGCAATTTTTTTTATTAAAAAATGACGGCACCACTGGATTTAGAGTGGCTTTAAATAGCTCTGATTAAAATTTCATGAATAAATATACATAAATAAAAAAGTTATGACAACCTAAAATTTAAAAACTCGTCAACCTAAGAGTTACAAAATAACACACTGTATCAACATTTAGCCACACAAATTGTGATTCTTTTTATTAATTTAAACAATAAACCACTTTTTCACAAACGAAGTATCTTAGTCTTATAATTGTTTTTGTTTATTTTAGATCCTGGTCGCCTCTACTAATCCACCATTTAGTTGAACACATTTGTCATAGCGCTTGCAAATATTTTTAGTGATATTCCTTCTGGGGATTTCTAACACAAAAGTTTTATAAACACCGCCCAAGGAACAAGGAAGAACTTTATGAAAGAATTCAACAGGCTTGTGAAGAAATCACCCCGCAACAATTAAGGAATGTCACTAAAAATATTCGCAAGCACTACGACAAATGTGTTCAACTGAATGGTGGATTGGTAAAAGCGACCAGGATCTAAAATAAACAAAAACAAAAATTTTTATAAGACTAAAAGACTTAGTTTGTGAAAAAGTGGTTAGAAATCCCCAGAAGGAATACCACTAAAAATATTCGCAAGCGCTATGAGAAATGTGTTCAACTAAATGGTGGATTAGTAGAGGCGACCAGAATCTAAAATAAACAATAGTATATTGTAATACAAGTGTTACAATGACAGAGGTTTCGTAGTACGAGTTCAGTTTGTGAAACGAACCGCGAAGCGGTGAGTTTCGCAAAGAACGAGTACTACACACCGTCATTGTAACTCGAGTGTTACATACTATTTTTTATAATGAACTTTTAAAAGTATAAAAAAAAGTAAAATGAGTGTTTTTCGAAATATTTATTTATGTTGGCAATCTTGACAGTTTTGACACTTGTCAGTTTTAATGATTTTAAATTAGAATGTTTGTCAAATTTGTATAAAATATTCCAAATTTAGCAATAACGCTGATAATGTAGTTAATAATTTACTACAACATACTTCTTGATTTACTACCTGAACTCTTTCGTTGAAAATCAGTGCAGTGCAACCAATTGTGTAAAACAAAAAGTTACCAAAAACAGTGTTACAATGAATCTATTTCGATACTGTTTTTAGTGTCGAAATAGAAACTTTGTGAACGTGAATTATAAAAAAACAATTATAAGACTAAGATACTTCGTTTGTATTATATAATTAATGTAGGAATTAAAGTAGCTTCAAAAAAACAAATAAAAAATAAATAAATTTAATGATACGAAAGTTAAAAACAATCTAATTATTAAAACAGTGGTTTATTGTTTAAATTAATAAAAAGAATCACAATTTGTGTGGCTAAATGTTAATACAGTGTGTGATTTTGTAACTCTTAGGTTGACGAGTTTTCAAATTTTAGGTTGTCATAACTTTTTTATTTATGAATATTTATTCATGAAATGTTAATCAGAGCTATTTAAAGCCAGTCTAAATCCAGTGGTGTCGTCATTTTTTAATAAAAAAAATCGCTAATAAAAATTTTTCATTTTTGACAACAAGTCGAGTAAAACTTTTTTTAACTTAAAAATAGAAAAAAAAATATTCCAATCGGTTAATAAATAAGAATTCTATAGGGGTGTTTCCATTCGAAATGGGTCACACTGTATATATATATATATATATATATATATATATATATATATATATATATATATATATATATACTTAATATCTAGGACTTTCTAAATTATTTGTTAGGATTTAGTACATTATTTTTATTGTTTGAATAAAATATAGTTTGTTTTTTTACTAATGCATTTAGAAAATATATTGCTTTTACAGAGATTAAAAATTGCCGGTTATTTCATTCTTTTTCATAGCACATTTGTGTTATAAAACAGATAATATAATATTTATTTGATTCTGTGTTATTAGGCCATTAAGTGTAGGGTTAAATCCATTTTGATTTCGTTGTTTTTAATAAGTGCAACTAAAAGAGTTTTCCACCATTCGAAACACTGTAGGTACTTATAATTTATTTATGAATATGCTTAATGCATAAGTTAGATTTTTTTAAATGTGTTAAGTACCAGTTAGTTTTTAGTCAGATTTTGCATAAATATTAATCATGTTTTTAATGGACAAATCAATGATTGTAAATTAAAGTTTACATCTATAAGGATTTAGTCGATTCATACAGAGGATGTCTCTTCATTAGTGACTGAAGAGACATAACCTATACTACACTGATGAGCTCAAAAAAAGAGCGAAACACGTGTCTGTAGTTGGTTTTGCCCCTGTATGGGCTGATGAATATCCTTATACTCCTATTTCGCAGCATCTACCGGTGTCTTGAGTTAGAAAATCTAACCAAACACCAATCCAGTTTAAAACTGGATTTATTATTGACAGCACGGCACTAGATACGTTTGTATCATCTCTTACATATTTATATATATATATATATATATATATATATATATGTATAACGAATGGTTTGCGGACAGTTTATCGAGCGGACGTATGGTTTAGGGACATTTGTATACTTTGGAGACTGGTCTCGAAGTATCTTTATATAAAGCGTATGATTTGGGGACAGTTCCCAAAATATCTCTATATATTAAGGGTATCATTCGGGGACGGCTCCCATATTATCTCTTTTTAGAACAGGTATAATTTGGACACAATTTGTATACAATGAATGTGTATTTTCAGGCATAAAAAACTGTGTGCTCCTACAAATAGAAGGTGTTGGTGTGTCTAATATCGGAGATTTTTCGTGTAATTGTTAGTAAGTGTTAAAACAATGAAATGCAATTTTCGGCATCCATTCTGGCCGGACATTTTCTAAATTAAATTTATTTATTTGATCCAAGATAACCAATTTCAAAATCTATAGAAGAAAAAAAAACACATTCAAAAAATACAATAAAATCCTTTTTTCCGATACATTGCCTCGACTAATCAACAAAACAATCGGAAATTTTTGACAATACTTTCAACCGACAATGAATATAAGGATTTAATTATTTAAAACATACTAAAATAGAATCTATAACAGTAATTAAAAAAACTTCAATCTCAAATTACCAAACTATAATATATAATTCAAAGTAGATGTGATAGAAAAATAATTTATATGCTACGTATAGTTTGGGGACAGTTTTTCAAGCGGACGTATAGTTCGGATACATTTGTATACCCGTTGAATTCGCCTTTTAGTATCTACCTATAGGTAAAGTGTATAGTTTGAGGACTGTATGAATATGATTTTTTCTGATTAAAGTGATAAATAAGAGACATTTTTGTACACTCTGGACGTGAATAATGACGTTAATAAAACTGTGTGCTCCTATACATCGTTAGTGTTCCTATTGCGAAAATTAACCATTTTTTATGAGTCTTTGATTTTAGCATACACCACTCATAATCATTAAACGCTATGAAACAATGGAATAGGGTTATCGGCGTCTCTCTTGCACGAACGTTATCCAACTCAATTTTTTTTTGTAATATAATTCTATTGGACATGACCGAATTCCACTTATTAAATAAAGGGCATCTAAAAATTAAAGTAAATTGGTTTCAGTCTATTTAATTATTTCACTGCTTAACAAGTAAATTCGAATTTTTCTTATCAAGACGTTTGACACGCAATTTAAATTAATATTGCTTTATTTGAGACCTATTAGATCTAAATGTATGAGAAATTATTGAAAAAACTTAATTACTTTAAACTATAAAAAAAATACTACTTATAAGTCGAAATTACCTTGATAGAAAAATAATTTAGGTATATGCCACGTATAGTTTGGGAACAGTTTTTCAAGCGAACGTATAGTTCGGAGACATTTGTATACCCGTTGAATTCGTCTCTTAGTATCCACCTATAGGAAAAGTGTATATTTTGAGGACTGTATGAATATGATTTTTTCTGATTAAAGTGATAAATAAGAGACATTTTTGTACAATCTGGACGTGAATAATGAGGTTAATAAAACTGTGTGCTCCTATGAATCGTTAGTGTTCCTATTGCAAAAATTAACAATTTTTTATGAGTCTTTGATTTTAGCATACACGACTCATAATCATTAAACGCTATGAAACAATGGAATACGGTTATCGGCGTCTCTCTCGCACGAACGTTATCCAACTTAAATTTTTTTTCTAATATAATTCTATTGGACATGACCGAATTCCACTTATTAAAAAAAGGGCATCTAAAAATTAAAGTAAATTGGTTTCAGTCTATTTACTTATTTCACTGCTTAACAAGTAAATTTGAATTTTTCTTATCAAGACGTTTGACACGCAATTTGAATTAATATTGCTTTATTTGAGACCTATTAGATCTGAATGTATGAGAAATTATTGAAAAAACTTAATTATTTTAAACTATAAAAAAATACTACTTATAAGTCGAAATTACCTTGATGGAAAAATAATTTATATGCACGCATAGTTTGGGGACAGTTTTTCAAGCGAACGTATAGTTTGGAGACATCTATATACCCGATGAATTCGTCTCTTAGTATCTACCTATAGGTAAAGTGTATATTTTGAGGACTGTATGAATATGATTTTTTCTGATTAAAGTGATAAATAAGAGACATTTTTGTACAATCTGGACGTGAATAATGAGGTTAATAAAACTGTGTGCTCCTATGAATCGTTAGTGTTCCTATTGCAAAAATTAACAATTTTTTATGAGTCTTTGATTTTAGCATACACGACTCATAATCATTAAACGCTATGAAACAATGGAATACGGTTATCGGCGTCTCTCTCGCACGAACGTTATCCAACTTAAATTTTTTTGTAATAAAATTCTATTGGACATGACCGAATTCCACTTATTAAAAAAAGGGCATCTAAAAATTAAAGTAAATTGGTTTCAGTCTATTTACTCATTTCACTGCTTAACAAGTAAATTTGAATTTTTCTTATCAAGACGTTTGACACGCAATTTGAATTAATATTGCTTTATTTGAGACCTATTAGATCTGAATGTATGAGAAATTATTGAAAAAACTTAATTATTTTAAACTATAAAAAACTACTACTTATAAGTCGAAATTACCTTGATGGAAAAATAATTTTTATGCTACGCATAGTTTGGGGACAGTTTTTCAAGCGAACGTATAGTTTGGAGACATCTGTATACCCGTTAAATTCGTCTTTTAGTATCTACCTATAGGTAAAGTGTATATTTTGAGGACTGTATGAATATGATTTTTTCTGATTAAAGTCATAAATAAGAGACATTTTTGTACACTCTGGACGTGAATAATGAGGTTAATAAAACTGTGTGCTCCTATGAATCGTTAGTGTTCCTATTGCGAAAATTAACAATTTTTTATGAGTCTTTGATTTTAGCGTAGGTACACGACTCATAATCGTTAAACGCTATAAAACAATGAAATACGGTTATCGGCGTCTCTCTTGCACGAACGTTTTCCAACTCAAATTTTTTTCTAATATAATTCTATTGGACATGACCCAATTCCACTTATAAAAAAAAATGCGTCTAAAAATTAAAGTAA
Organism: Altica lythri; assembly: GCA_964028335.1. Classification (NCBI taxonomy): domain Eukaryota; kingdom Metazoa; phylum Arthropoda; class Insecta; order Coleoptera; family Chrysomelidae; genus Altica; species Altica lythri. The sequence continues at coordinate 30,942,011 of OZ034804.1, read as the reverse complement.
ATTGGTTTTAGTCTATTTAATTATTTCACTGCTTAACAAGTAAATTCGAATTTTTCTTATCAAGACGTTTGACACGCAATTTAAATTAATATTTCATTATTTGAGACCTATTAGATCTGAATGTATGAGAAATTATGGAAAATAATTTTAAACTATAAAAAAACTACTACTTATAAGTCGAAATTACCTTGATAGAAAAATAATTTATATGCTGCGCATTGTTTGGGGACAGTTTTTCAAGCGAACGTATAGTTTGGAGACATCTGTATACCTGTGGAATTGTGGAATTCGTCTCTCAGTATCTACCTATAAAGTGTATATTTTGAGGACTGTATGAATATGATTTTTTCTTATTAAAGTGATAAATAAGAGACATTTTTGTACACTCTGGACGTGAATAATGAGGTTAATAAAACTGTGTGCTCCTATGAATCGTTAGTGTTCCTATTGCGAAAATTAACAATTTTTTATGAGTCTTTGATTTTAGCGTACACGACTCATAAAATCATTAAACACTATGAAACAATGGAATACGGTTATCGGCGTCTCTCTTGCATGAACGTTATCCAACTCAATTTTTTTTCTAATATAATTCCATTGGACATGACCGAATTCCACTTATTAAAAAAACTGCGGCCAAAAATTAAAGTAAATTGGTTTTAGTCTATTTTATTATTTCACTGCTTAACAAGTAAATTCTAATTTTTTTTATCAAGACGTTTGACACGCAATTTAAATTAATATTGCTTTATTTGAGACCTATTAGATCTGAATGTATGAGAAATTATTGAAAAAACTTAATAATTTTAAACTATAAAAAAACTACTACTTATAAGTCGAAATAACCTTGATAGAAAAATAATTTATATGCTACGTATAGTTTGGAGACAGTTTTTCAAGCGAACGTATAGTTCGGAGACATCTGTATACCCGTTGAATTCGTCTCTTAGTATCTACCTATAGGTAAAGTGTATATTTTGAGGACTGTATGAATATGATTTTTTCTGAAGTCATAAATAAGAGACATTTTTGTACACTCTGGACGTGAATAATGAGGGTAATAAAACTGTGTGCTCCTATGAATCGTTAGTGTTCCTATTGCGAAAATTAACAATTTTTTATGAGTCTTTGATTTTAGCGTACACGACTCATAATCGTTAAACGCTATAAAACAATGGAATACGGTTATCAGCGTCTCTCTTGCACGAACGTTTTCCAAATTTTTTTCTAATATAATTCTATTGGACATGACCGAATTCCACTTATTAAAAAAAGGGCGTCTAAAAATTAAAGTAAATTGGTTTCAGTCTATTTAATTATTTCACTGCTTAACAAGTAAATTCGAATTTTTCTTATCAAGACGTTTGACACGCAATTTAAATTAATATTGCTTAATTATTTTAAACTATAAAAAACCTACTACTTATAAGTCGAAATTACCTTGATAGAAAAATAATTTATATGCTACGAATAGTTTGGGGACAGTTTTTCAAGCGAACGTATAGTTCGGAGACATCTGTATATCCGTTGAACTCCTAATATCTTCCTGTAAAGTGTATGATTAAGCGACAGTTTTAATTTTTTTCTCCAGTAGAGGTATAGTTTGGAGACATTTTTGTGTAGTTGAATGAAAAGTTAAATTTTTTAAATGAGAAGCGTTTCACATTTTTCATAAATAAATAAATGCTTTGAAGCAGGACTCAATGGAAGTCATGGTCGTTATTCCGTAAAGCATTCCTTTTCATGTAACAGAATTAAGCGTAATAAGAGGTGTGAGAAAGGAAAGGGAAGGAAAAACTAAACGCGCTAAATGGTCTGATTCCGAGAGACGTGCAGTGTTTAAACCCTTTGGAAATTTAAGCAATCATTGAAATTACCATCATTGAATCAATGCCAAGCAGGCATTCGTCAATACAAAGTCTTATATCAACGTCAGCCACAACAATTAAAATCTTTTATTGACAATCAACGTAAAATAAAAAGTCGTCGCGAAAGGTATGCGCTTAAAAAAGCGAAATAGACCATAAAAAATCATACGTAAAAATCGTCTACAAAATTATTGTAATTTCCATGTTACATTTTTGTATTATTCTGATTAAATAAATTTATCTATATTCATTCATTTTAATTATTTCAATGTATCACTGCTTAAAAAGTTTTACAGTTTTGTTAAAGTAAAAAATACTTTGCGAATAGATGTAATTCTAACCGGAACATGTATAGTATAGGGACAGTCCTCGAAACATACCTTATTTGAGAGAATATGTTTATAATATATAAAATGTATAATTTAGGAACAATTTTTTACCATTATCACTTACAAACTTTTTAACCACATCATTTTGTTCATTTTTTTATGCTTTTTAAAATTACCGTGGTCCGCCTGCTTGAAAATGCCAGAGAATTACTGTCACACTTGATTCAAAGTTGTGACATATTATGAAAGTCCACACATATATTAATACATTTCGATTAAATAGCTTCATTTTCGTGACTAGAACTTTTGTAAAATGAAGTGTTTTATTTGTGGTCAGGGTGGAAATATTTTTTTTTTATGTCCTCGTAGGTATAGACCTAAATACAAATGTACCGAGAACATCTATTGGGGCAGAAGAGACAATTTATTAATTTGGGATTTAAAGGCCTGCAAGTTTGGACGAGTGGGGAAGACGTGGGAAGGTTAGTTCCACAATCTGGAGACCCTGGAGATGAAGGAACGATCGAATCGATCCGTTCTCGATGTCGGGCATTGAACAGTATAAGGGTGCATGGAGTTGGCACGTCGCGTTGCTCTGGCTGGTCTGGCAAGTGGAGGCATTATAGAGCGGAGTTCTTCTGAGCAAAATCTGATTATGTATCGGTAAAACAAGAAAAGATCAGCCACTGCTCTTCGGTGGGATAATGGAGCTAGGTTTTTGGTGATACTGGTGTCGTTTATTAGTGGAACTGCTCTTCTCTGTATTGCATCCAGAACTTCGAGCCTTGACGGAGCCGCCGAACCCCATACATGCTAGCAGTATTCAAGATTAGGCCGTATTTGGGCTTTGTAAAGAGTAGCTAAGTTGGATGGAGAAAAATATTTCCGTGCTCTAAACAGAAAGCCTAATTTCTTTCCTGCTGCAGTTGCTATGGATGCAATATGTTCGTTCCATAGTAAGTCCTGGGAGATCGTTATACCAACCAGCGCAATGAAGTCGCCCGCTACCAGTGTCTGATCGTTGATTGTAATGGATGAGTCGCATGTTTGCCTCTTGTTGGACAGGCAACATGTCTTTGTCTTGGAAGCGTTACAATTAACAAGATTCTTTCTTCCCCACTTGTCTACAATTCTCAAATCTTGATTGAGAGAAGCCGTTGTGGATCTTCTGTCCTCTTACAGGATATCTAGAGGTATGGGACGGTTGTGCGCTTTGCTACAGTGTAGGTTGCTATCATCTGCAAAACCATGTATCGGGTTATTAGTGGCTTCTAATAGATCATTAATGTGTAATAAGAATAGAGTAGGAGCTAGAGCCGATCCTTGGGGAACTCCAGCGTTGATCTTGTAGAGGTTGAAAGAATGACCATCTACAGCAACTTGGATGTGCCTGTTGGAGAGAAAGCCGGATATTTATCTGCAAAGGTTTTGCGAGAGTCCGTATGAAGGCAGTTTGTTCAAAAGAGACGCATGCCATACTTGATCAAATGCTTTTGAGATGTCTAGTGATACTATTTGAGTCTCCCCATAGCGGTGGATGGCATCACTCCAGACATGATTTACATATGCTAGTAGATCGGCTGTTGATCTTTGTTGGCGAAAACCATATTGCCTGTCACTTAAAAGGTTGTGTGTCTCAATTTAGCTCAGGATCTCGTGATTGCTGTATTTCTCCATAGTTTTGCTAATAACAGATAGAAGAGCTATAGGTCTGTAGTTAGAAGGCTGGGTGTTACAGCCTTTCTTGGGGACTGGTTGTACTCGAGCAGTTTTCCCGGATTCTGGAAAAATACCAGTATCATATGATAGTTGAAATAGCTTAGTGAAAACTGGCGCTAGTTCAGGAGCACAACATTTTAAGAGTAAAGCAGGTATTTTATCAAGGCCGCTTGCTTTGTTGGTATTTAGAGTGGCAAGGACTCTCTGCACACGCTTAACCCTAAATATGATATTTTACATTGTGTAGGGAGCCCGTGGAATAGAAGGTAGCTCCATGTTGTCCGGTGGGTTAAGTGTCGATTTCGAAGAGAATATTTTGGCAAAGAGTTCTGCCTTTTATGTGGAGGACGTAACTATTGAGCCGTCATCTGATGTGAGTGGAGGGAACGAACTAGTTGTGAAATTATTGTTAATATGTTTGGCGAGAGTCCAAAAGGACTGGCTTCCATTAGGGTTTGACCCTAAGGCGATTCTGTGACCCATCCAGGGGTTGACAAAAGGGGTGCCGGGGCCCAAAAAATGTGATTTGATTGGATTCGATACCAACGTGAAAAGTTAATATAATCTGCCCAGCGAGTAGTCTCCTTAGTGTTTTTGAGACCATGTCATACCCTGTCGCAGCCAGGTATGGGCGGGCGGGGTTTCAAGGGCCAGCGGGGTTTCAAGGGCCACAAATTCAGATTCTCGTGAAATTCCCTTTTCTCATATAAACTTGATATGTTGAGGGTTTGTCAGGATGTAATTTCGTGTTGCCCTGGCATGGAACCCTCCCTCCAGGGATGTACGAACAAGGGTGCTGACGAGAGGACTACAATCACATTTTTTGGGCCCCGGCACCCCTTTTGGGCACCCCTGGATGGGTCACAGAATCGCAGGCTGCTCTAATAAAGGGTTGGTAGCCTTATAATACTTGATCGTACCATTTCTGTACACTGAAATTCAATCCCAGGTAATCATAATTTTGAGACCCCATGGGCCCCTTTTTATACGGCCCTAATGGGTTAAAACGCCTTAATTGTTGACAGAAATGAGAACCCCGCCCTTCGAAATCCCCCTGACCCAGTATGGCAGGCCGAGCACATTTCTGTAGATATCTTATATTTTGGACCCTTGGAGGCCCTTCTAGACGCCCCTGGGAGGGTCGAAAAGGCGACCTGGCCGAAGAAATGGATGAAGGGGACTTCTAAACCCCCGAGTGGAACATTTAGCCGGGTTGGGGGGGCAGTCTCATCATGTATATACCATCTTGAAAACCCACCAACTTGGGTCGAATTTGGGGGGGAGGGAGGCCGAGCGGCATCCAGATTTTATACAACTTTGACTCTGAGGTCTCAATGAACAAAAAAAAAAATGAGCTCGATCGGACCTTTCCGACCAAAGTTGGAAGTGAAAACCTACTTTGACGCGACTGAAAAAAATTAACAAAACGATGTGGTTAATAAGTTTGTAAGTGATAATGGCAAAAAATTGTTACATGTCACAACTTTTAATCCGGTGTGTCAGTAATTTTCTGGCATTGTTTAGGCTGGCAGACCTAGTGTTATGGAAAGACTATGAAATTTGCAATCAAACCATTTACTTATCATTTATATATGTGATGACTGCAAAACACTGTTGCTTTTTTATTATGATTAAATTAATTGAACATGGTTTCTGGCAAAATCGTATAGGCAGACCATGCTCATTCTGTTCGTATTGTTTTTTTGCAATTGGTTATCTAAACATATCGAAGACAGCTGATGACGCCACTTTCAGTGTCACCGGCTCCCGATCTAACAGTCCTCAAAGTATACTTGGGTGTATTGGAAGTATATTATAGGGACAGTCTCATTGCATACGATTTCTTGATGAGGTCTCGAACTATACTTATAGTATATGATTTAATTAATAATTAGAAATAATTGTTTATACACTAATTTTGCACTCATGTGTTGTCCGTAGGGCTTTTCTTGAGAATATATTTAAAAATTGCCAAGTGTCCCAAACTATACGTCTTACATATATATATATATATATATATATATATATATATATATATATATATATATATATATATATAATATATTATAACATATATAACTTGCTAAGTATTTGATTTTTAAGTATATATATGCTATAATTTAAAATTTTTCCTTTTTAATTAAATTTAAACTTTTAATAAGATATTTTAATTAAGGTAAGTGGCTTTTTTATATGATTCCAAATATATATTTTATATTGCCCGTCCTACTCTTACCTTCAGAGCAGAGTTCAAAATTTAAAAAAATTAATTATTGAAATTTAACTCTTAATTTTATTATAAATGAAATTTTAATTTAATACTTTATTTGGAACGTCAATGGTATGAAAAGATGCGTGGATAATCGATTTTAAACTGAATACATAACCTTTAAATTTCTAAGTTAATATTTTTTAAGAACTGTGAATGTGAAAAGTAATAAAATTCTAAAATGAAAATAAGAAATTCTAAATATTTTTAAATCTAGTGATGTGAAAAATTATTTTTATATATGAATGTGAAAATGAATATAGTTTATACTACAAGAAATTAAACAAACAATTATTTATTTTTGGATTAAAATACCGTGTAACTCCAGCTAATCCACTTCTTCAAGTCTTCTACCATATAAATACTGCTCAAACCATATAAATGACGAATTTTCTTTAATTCTTGAGAAAAACTGCTTTAATTAAAACTGGTAAGTACTTATTTTAATACTTCTCTTCTTAAACTGACGATTTAATCTTCTTAACAATGATAAATATTATTTCTAATACAATATCTCTTCTCTTCGACTTTTTCAATCTTTTAAAATAACTTTAAATAATCTTTCTTCTTACCAAAACTCGTACAAAATCCTTCTATTCAACTTTAGTAACAATATTATATCATTCAAATCTCTTTAAACTTATTTTTTAATGAAAAAACTCAATTTTAATACTCCAGAACATTTATTACAACCATTTGCTTCGACAGACCAAGGGAAAGAGAAACAAATTCACAAATCAACAAACTAACAAAAGCCTATCAATCGCTATCTAAATCCTATATCAATTTTTCCAAAACAAACTTGATTCTATACAAGTAAAACAAATCAGCACTACTAGATTACTTATCTTAATTTTTCTTTAACAATTTCTACCATCATACATACTAGATTTATAACAATACTTTACAAATTTTTATTATATCCCTACATACTAGATTTCTAACAAAAATTCTAAATTTAATTTTCTATTATGTTTTAATCTAAATTTAATTTTTTGGAATTTCTCAATTTCTTATTAATTTTATTAATGACAAATATGAATATTATGAAAATAATAAATATGAAAATTATGGAAGTGAAAATTTATACACAATCTATTAAAAGTAAGTATTCAATTATTTATTCGACTAATTAAATTATTTTAAACCAACGGATCGGGCTGAAATTAGGGACGAAGGTAGATGTTATGACGTAGGCATCCACTTAGAAAAAAATTTTAATTAATTCTACCCCCAAGAAGATAAAATAGGGAAAGAAAGTTTGTATGAAACTTTGTCAATTTTTAACCGATCGGGTTGAACTTTGCATGCATATAGCTATTATGACGTAGGCATCCCCTAATAAAAGATTTTGATAAATTTCACCCCTAAGGGGATAAAATAGAGGATGAAAGTTTGTATGAATCTTCTAAGATTTTCGACTGATTCAACTCAACTGAAATTAAAGATTGGAGCTAGTATGATGAAGAAGTCATTACCGAATTATTTTAAATATAAATGCGCTGTGCCACATTGTTCAAGTAAATATTTTTACCTAATTCCCGATCCAAATTTTTAAGAATATAAAGTTAAATAATCAGTTTGATACACAACCAATAAGTTATGTGGGAGGTGCTTTGGTAGAAAAATTAAATTTAGATTGTAAAGAATGTAACTCAAATTTGAAAACTAATAGTTTGGAACCTCACCATACTTTTACGTACTTTAAAGAGAATGATAATAAAAGACGTCTGACTTACGTTACGAAAGAAGTTGTTAATTTTTTAGCTAGTGTACCTACATAATGCAGTTCACCAAATTTTACCTGTATTTGGCCACATAAAATTTCTGATTCAAAAAATAATCATGTGTTTGTGTGAATTCATTAACTTTGATTGGTTTACTTGCCAAGAACATAAGTCAGACGTGTTTTTGAAACTGTTTCTTTAATAATTAAAAAATATTATAATGATCTTTTTAGATCGAGGGACAATATATAAAATTTTATATAAAATAGATAAAGTACTGCGGTAATGTTTTTAAGTTTTAGGTTCTTGCATGTACACAAAGGATTGGTGTCCTATTTCCAATACCTCATGACACAACACTACGTATTGAAGAACAATGCCAATGTATGGAAACTTCTTAAATATTACGTATTAAAATATCTGTACGCATTTTGTAAGATGATCCATAATTTTAAGTTATCGAGTGCGTTGTGCAATCTCTTTTATTGATGGGTTCTACTTTTAATATTATTCGTGTATTGCTACTTAATATTATTCTAAATTTTCGACCATATTATATATATTTATTTATTTGAAATAACAATTGTACTTCTCTGTGATATTAGCGTAATTATTCTGATGTTTAAAACATATATGTTTATCTATTGATTATTATTATTTCCGTAAATCCTACCTGGTTGTGATACTAGATAATAAGGTGTACAAATAATATTCATATACTTTTTATAATAAAAGTTTAAATTATACTTTTTTGTGATTGTAAATAATAATTTGTAATAAAACTAATTCATTTTTTGTGATAACATTTTAAATTGTACCTACTGTTTTTCTAAGAATAGATAATTTTGTAACAATATCTAATATTATTTCATATTTTTGTAATAGTGTTTTAGTATTTCAAGTGTATATTTGTGTTAAAGTTGTTTTTATTAAAAATTTGTTTATTTAGTTTTTATATTTATTTACCTAAATATTATAAGATAATATGCACTTTTAAGCCTATATTTTAATTTGTAATATTTTTACACAACAGTAAAAATATTAAAAATCAAAATATGAGCTTTAAAAGTGTATTTCTATATGAAACAGAATTTATACCCTGTCCCGCCAATTTTTTGAATCGATGAGCTTCTTCCCCCAATTGTTGGCGCGCCACCGTCGCTCAAAACATGTGACCAATTTCATATAAAGTATCAGTACATCTCTTTATTATATATTATCTACCTATCAGTACCTCATGGAACAAATAAATTAAGACGAACTAAATAATTTTTGGTTCTAAATGTTGACAATAGATGGCGGTAGTATTTTAAAACGCGCTATCGTTGTGTTTTCACTGAGTTACATATACCCGATGATGATTGGCCGCCGTATCTTATAGTACATTGTATACCAAAATATTTCTAGTGGATTATATTTGACGATTTTGGCTGTTCTTTTCCCGGCTTATTTTGGATTGCATTTACATTTTGTCGGTTTAGTAGTTATGGTTATAGACTCTGTTTTGTATTTGTCATTTGTTTTGTTTTCGTTTGGTTTAAGTATAAGTTTTGTTGGTTAGACTTTTTTGAAATGGTTAAGGAAAATCTGAACATTAATGGAGAAGTTATTATCGTATTTAATGTACGGAACACACGATAGAGCTATGGAGATGCGTTCAAAAACTGTCAGATATGTGGTTAATGACTGGAGCAAGTTTTCAATTTGTGACTCACGACAGGAATGGTGATAATTAAGGTCTTAGCAATTGATTCCAACAGAATAAAACAGTATTTTTTGGAAATGAGTAATATAAATAATTTTTTACATAGTTTAGTTAGTACCATAGCAAATTAGTAAAGATGTCCTAATTATGTGATAGGATCTCCTAGGTTTGATATTCCAAATCTCCTCTTTTAAATTGAAATTTCTGTATATTGTTTAAAATATGAAAACAACATGTTATGAATGCAAAAATATGAAAGTTTGTTTAATATATGAGTAGATATATCACTTGCTTGATTATTGTTTTATTTTATTTTTTATTTATATATTTATTTTTGTAACAACATAATTTTTGAACTGTGTCACAACTGTGCTAATGTTTATAAACAATTTTCACAAGTTTTTTAAGTTACCTCGATGTTACCATTTATCTTTAAATAAACATTTTAATAACGAAGTAACGGTTCTTATAAAACCGAAAGCTAACATTTTTAATAAGCTTCAAAATTCTGTACATTAGTAGGTATATGCATCAAAAACTTTATTTTAAAAACTTAATAGAGATATTTGTATTTGTATTTGATTTAATACTTCCGCTCATCACTGTATGCTTATAAACTACATTTATCTTCGTAAGTCATAAGCAAGTTAGGGGAGGGTGGTCCACAATGAGACATGTTCCACAATGAGATTTCTCAAATAAAAACTACCCTTATGAAATTTGGCAACGTTTTCTTCGGTAAAATATTAGTTGTGTTAGATGTGATACGCTGCGCCTATAACTGGTAAGTCTTTAGGTTTAAGAGGGAAAAAAATCATATTTTTAAAAATCCAATGCTGTACATTAAACAGAACTAATGTTTTAAAAAATGCATACTGAAAAACCAAATTAACTTTTGATAAATCTGGTATTTTTATTTATATTAATGGTAAATGAGGTTATGTTACGCTATCGCGATTTTGGTTTGCGTTGTTGCCACTATTTATTTTTTAAGGAAAATTATTTGCAAAGCACATTGTTCTACAATGAGACAAGCTGAATTGGTCCACAATGAGACTGTCTCATTGTGGAACATTTAATGATATGTATCAATTTATTATTCCATTTATAGCACAATATGGCTCGCGGACGAAAAAGAAAAAGTAATAAAGGAAGCTTTACTGATGAACAAATGAGAAATGCCGTAGAAGCCGTGATAACAGGCAATCTCAAACTTAGAGCCGCAGCCGAAAATTTTGGTGTTAAATTTCAAACATTGGCTAGATATGTCAAAAAACAAAGGGAAGCAGGGCAAGATGTTCATACGAGAATGATCCCTAATTATTCTTGTCGCCAAATCTTTACAACTGAACAAGAACTGCTTAAAGATTATATATTGAAATGTAGCTACGGACAAAGCACTTTTTCAGTAAGAACGTTAGCGTACGAAATGGCACAAATTAATCACTTACAAATGCCAGATACGTGGAAAGTAAATAAACAGGCTGGTTTAGAGTGGCTTCATGGTTTTTTTAAGCGTAATCCAGATGTTTCCGTACGACGTCCAGAAAACTGCAGCTTGTCAAGGATGACCGCCTTCAATGCTACGAACGTCCAAACATTTTATGATAACTTACGAGATATTTTAAAAAGGTATTTGTTTGTTGGCTTTTACCTCAATAAATTATTAACAAAATAATTTTTTCAGGTACCCCGACCAGTTCACAGATGGAACACGGATTTTTAACATGGATGAAACCGCAACAACCACTGTCCAGAGAACCACTAAGATTGTTGCATCAAAGGGAACTAAACAAGTCTCTAAAGATACTAGTGGGGAGCGCGGGCTCCTTGTAACAACATGTTGCACTATTTCAGCTTGCGGGAATCACATTCCCCCGGTTATGGTATTTCCTCGAAAAAAATTTAACGTCAAAATGACCCAGGGAGCACCACCAGGAACTCTTGGATTGATTTCTAAGTCAGGCTGGATGACGGCTGAACTTTTTCCAGACGTAATGAAACATTTCGTCAAATATTCCAATTCGAGCATTGATAATCCGTCGTTGTTAATTTATGATAACCATCAGAGCCATATGTCTATTGAAGCGATTAACATTGCAAAAGAAAATGGCGTTACCATCCTTACGTTGCCACCTCACTGTTCTCATAAGTTACAGCCTCTGGATGTCAGTGTATTTTTTTCTTTTAAAAGCTTTTATAATTCAGAGATCGATAACTGGATGATTAGGCACCCTGGTCGAACATTTTCAATTTACGATATTGCTGCTTGTGTATCTGTAGCTTTTGACAGAGCAATGAAGCCAGAAAATATAAAATCAGGCTTTAAAAAGTGCGGCATATTTCCGTTTGATGACCAAATTTTTACGGAGGAAGACTTCTTGCCCGCATTTGTAACTGACCGACCGACTACCAGTATAAAGACTGAACTACCAGGAGAGCCAAGTAACGAGGAAAAACCAGATAATCAAGAAGCACCCGAAGAACCACCCAAAAACGACTCTATTTTATGTGATCAGAAAACGCCACCAAAGGATGAACAAAGTAGCTCCTCAAAAATTAATGTTATTAGTAATAAACGAATAATTACAGAAAACTGTATCATTGTCATATTTAATAAAGCGGTTTGTCAATAGATGGCAAAGAATAATATAATTTCATTCTGAACGCTTTACAAGTTTTTGAAAAAACATTTTCAAAGACAATGACCGTTCAACTAAGAAGAAACAACTACTTCCTGGGCTATATGCCCCAACGGATATTGGATTATACTTCAAAGTCAAACGGGGTTGGAGTATCTACAAGATAACTTAACCCAACCATTCTAGTTTGCAGTTAGAAGGGACAACATAACTTATAGACCGGTTTCGGTGTATTTGCACCTCGTCAGTATAAGGTATATGTTATCCGTCAGCGAGCTGTAAAGCATAATCACTGACTAAGGATTGAACTAAAATCGTAATCCTTATATATCTTTCAATTAAGAAAGTTTAAAGGACACGATAGTAGTGACATCCTTACCTCTAACTGCAAACTAAAATTCGACTTGACACAAGACTTTCGTCTTGATCTATAAACGAATAATTACAGAAAACTGTATCATTGTCATATTTAATAAAGCGGTTTGTCAATAGATGGCAAAGAATAATATAATTTCATTCTGAACGCTTTACAAGTTTTTGAAAAAACATTTTCAAAGACAATGACCGTTCAACTAAGAAGAAACAACTACTTCCTGGGCTATATGCCCCAACGGATATTGGATTATACTTCAAAGTCAAACGGGGTTGGAGTATCTACAAGATAACTTAACCCAACCATTCTAGTTTGCAGTTAGAAGGGACAACATAACTTATAGACCGGTTTCGGTGTATTTGCACCTCGTCAGTATAAGGTATATGTTATCCGTCAGCGAGCTGTAAAGCATAATCACTGACTAAGGATTGAACTAAAATCGTAATCCTTATATATCTTTCAATTAAGAAAGTTTAAAGGACACGATAGTAGTGACATCCTTACCTCTAACTGCAAACTAAAATTCGACTTGACACAAGACTTTCGTCTTGATCTATAAACGAATAATTACAGAAAACTGTATCATTGTCATATTTAATAAAGCGGTTTGTCAATAGATGGCAAAGAATAATATAATTTCATTCTGAACGCTTTACAAGTTTTTGAAAAAACATTTTCAAAGACAATGACCGTTCAACTAAGAAGAAACAACTACTTCCTGGGCTATATGCCCCAACGGATATTGGATTATACTTCAAAGTCAAACGGGGTTGGAGTATCTACAAGATAACTTAACCCAACCATTCTAGTTTGCAGTTAGAAGGGACAACATAACTTATAGACCGGTTTCGGTGTATTTGCACCTCGTCAGTATAAGGTATATGTTATCCGTCAGCGAGCTGTAAAGCATAATCACTGACTAAGGATTGGCATATAGCCCAGGAAGTAGTTGTTTCTTCTTAGTTGAACGGTCATTGTCTTTGAAAATGTTTTTTCAAAAACTTGTAAAGCGTTCAGAATGAAATTATATTATTCTTTGCCATCTATTATTAGTGATATTTTAGTTCAGTCACCGTTTGTGCCCACTCAAAAAATATCAACCCCTTCATTTATATCACCAGAAATCTTCAAAGGCTTTCCCAAAGCAGGTCAAAGGAAAAATAGAAACACCAGGAAACGCGGAAGAAGCTTTGTACCTACAGATACACCTGAAAAAAATATTTTGGATGAGAGTCAAAAGCCTAGAAACAAAAAGAAAATTAAAACGGTTTGCAAAAAAGTGTTTAGAAAAGAAAAGAAAGTAGAGTCTAGCGAATCGAATAGTGACATTGAAAATAATAGCGTGATTTACGATGACTCTAGCTCAGAATATGATCTTGCCGAAGAAGAAGAAGAAATTCATTTATTTAAAGATATTCAAGACACAGAATTAAATGTAGAAGATTTTGTATTAATTAGATTTCAGGCAAATAAAAAAGATTTTTTTTATATTGGAAAAATTTTAACTGTGGAGAAAAAAGAATATGAGATAAGTTTTTTAAGGAAAAGCAATAAGATGCATCAAAAGTATTATTTTCCTGAAAATAAAGATGTTTCTATGGTAAAAAAGTCGGACGTTGCGTACCTTCTTCCTAAACCACGATTATCACGAACAAAAAGACAACAGAATTTTCTGCAATTTGATGTTAATTTAGGTCAACTTGATGTTCGTTAAAAATATTAGATATTTCTGTTGTTTTCTTGAATAGTTGTTTTGTTAATAAACTAAGATCTAGATATAAACACAAGATTTAAATAAAATACACGTTTAAGTTATAAGTCACTAGACAAAAAGTGTCTCATTGTGGACCACCCTCCCCTATACGGCGAAAACGAAGCTCCATTTTTTTACATATCATTTTTTTAATATAACTCCCGTCACATTATGTAATATATTTTAGTTGACTAAAATTGACATATCTAATATTTAATAATGTCTGTCTTCTTTATTATCCGTTCGAAGCTACTTATTAAAGATACAGTCTATATACAATATATTTAATCAAATATCTTGCCCAGATGGAAGGTTACAGCACAACCAGAATTAGAGTACGATTATTGCTTTGATTCGTTGATTACTTTATGACTGGGTTGACCTAATCCCTAATAAAAATAACCCCGACCTGTACCTGTTAGAACTCTCACAACGTACTTAAAATTTATTTGGATTGTGGAAAGATAACAATTTAATTACTTTATGACAAAAAATTACTAAGCATAAAAAAATAGTGACAAAAATAAAAATATATTATAACGGTAGAAATAACTTTGAAACCCTTCCAGTTTTTCCAAAATCGCATTTTTCAAATTTACTGAATTATCTGGACAATAAAAAATTTAAATTCTTCACAAATATTTGCAACATGCAATTCAAACAAGCGGTCGGGGTTACTTTTATTAGGGATTAGGTTAACCCAGTCATAAAGTAATCAACGAGTCAAAGCAATAATCTATACTAATATTATAAAGAGGAAGGGTTTGATTTTTTGTTTGTTTGTTTGTTTGTTTGTTTGTTTGTTTGTTTGTTTGAAGTGAATAGGCTCCGAAACTACTGGACCGATTTCAAAAATTCTTTCACCGTTGGCAAGCTACACTATTCCCGAGTGACATAGGCTATGTTTCATTTTCAAAAACATTAGGGATCCTTACTAAAATGCCATTAATGTAACCAAAAATGACCTTAAAATCCTTACATCGCGTGCGCTGAGATTACTATTGATTATAGAATAAAATAATGTACTACGATTTTGAAGAATATATAAATATCTACAAAAAATGTCGCGACAGCATATGTCTAACTGTTATAGTTACGTCACAATAACTAATTTTTAATTTTTTAAAAGTTTTTATCTTGGTATTAATCCTTATCAAAATAACTTATTTCATAATCACGACAGATATCACAAATTTAGCATGTGCAATGGGACGAGGCTACTTATAAAGGAATTAAAGGACAATTAAGTTGTAGCAACCAATATAACTGAACCACCAGCTGGTCAACTAGCTCATACACTGAGGATACCGATGATCCCAACTGATCTATCAAATCTCTTTAAACCGCTTCAATTTCCTATCAAAACATCTTTCGCTTTTACTAATAATAAGTCTCAAGGTCAAACCTTCCAAATAGTAGGGATCGGTTTTTCTCATGGCCAACCGCCTAAAGCGGGTCGGAGCACCTGAAAATCAATTTATTCTGCTGCCAGAAAATAAAACAACATGCAATATTGTTTACAGGGAAGCGTTGACCCAATAAATTTAATGGCTTTTGTTATTTTTCTTTAATCCCCGTGCAAAGCCGGGGCGGGCTGCTAGTCGTACTATAATTCTGGTTGTTCTGTATATTATCTTTTTTTAATGGGAAAAAAATAATTAAATTATATTAACTAAGCAAAACATTCTAGAAGAAAAAATACAATAATAATGGTTAAAGATATTTTTTGGGTAGATATACTTTTCTATTCTGTTGGTAAAACTGATGTACTTGATTGTAGGTCATCAGTCTCATACGATACATTATAACCTGCCTTTAGCGTTGCTGTGCATTGAAGTGAATGTGTGCACCATAAAGCAGTATTTGCACTACGCTTGTTACTGACATTGGCTTAATGCTTTATTTGAAATGGTGTTAAAGGAGACAAAGCTAGCAGCGTCTTTAGATTCCAATGTCAATTTTTCAAGCTGTTCGAGATATATTAAAGCTGTATTATGTTTTCCGCTAGGGGTATTGGAAATATCTGTCTGATTAAGTTTAGTTAGAGTTCTACTAAGCAGATTAAAAATAAAATACACTGGTGCAGCGATGTATTGTACATATAGTAACAACTAAAATATCCAGTTAATTTAAATAGCTAATTAATCAACAAAACAGTGATAAAAATGCAGATTGACCATTAAAAATTGCAGATGAATTTGGTTGAAAAAAATTCAAAAACAACTCTCATTAAAAGAAACAAGTTAAGTTAGATCTAAAAAAATATTTAGGTACAATTTTTGTTGATTAAAGTATTATTTTAATTTCTCTATACCTGCTCTCATATTTGAGGTAGTGCTCAATTTAATGTTTGACGGTTGTCTGTTTTGTTTATGAAATTTATCTGTGTCAACTTTATTTTATATATGAAAAAGGTATTGACAAGTTTTTTCCAAAACAATCTATTTAAACAAAAATTAGGTGCAGTCAAAGAAACAGTGTGGTTTTGGACCAGTTGGTTATCTTTCATTTTTGTGTTTCATCAGATTGCATGTTACGGTGTTGCCGATTTATATATTTGTTCCTTACAACTGCATTAGTTCGAGATAGTTTAAATTTGGTATTTTTGCAAGCATTATCAGAATTAGCTGCAACAATTAAAGGCCCTAGTGGGAAATTATATATTGTTTCGTTTGGTTAATTTTCTTAAGAAAATTATTTTGTATAATTCTGTAAACAGCTGATTATAATCCACACAACGAAATTGCAGCTTTCAAACTTCTATCAAACATATACACAGAATAAAAGCGAATTAATTCGGGATCCTCCGGTGACGTCATTTAATAAGTTTTCTGATTGGTCCGAAAAATTTTACGAACTTTTTAGTAAATTTTGAGTAAAGCTGCTAAATGGCCTCTTTGCTACAGAACTGATGAAACATATATCGCTTATTGTAAAAATCCTCACGGATCAGTGCCTAAGCTTTTTTGAAATTTTCTGTGCAAGTATTAATTTATTGCAATTTTCATAAAACTAAAAAAGCTGTTGAAATCAACTTGTAAAAAAATATAAATATAATTTATTTCACGATAAATGGTTGAGCTTTTAAGGACCACATTAATACCCAAACACAAATATCCTGCATTAGTCAATATTAGTTAAGGTAAAATTTAAGTTTATGTGGATTTGTTGATGGGTAAGTTGAGCCAATCCTGTATTTTAAATAAAGCATTAAGGATGCTTTGCGTAATAATCAATAAGTATATGGAAAATTTATTTTGGTAAATAACTATTTAATAACTCTGTTCTACAATTAATACAGCTCTTCACCAACTTAATATCCGCTTTTTAAGGTGTTAATAGAGGTGAAAGTAAAAACGAATGGCTAGATTTATTTATCAAATAATAAATGCAAAATAGACGGCGAGTCAGAAGGTAACCGATTGCGCAAGGCACTCGGGGGTAAGTAGAGGGCGAGTCGTGGATTGAAGATGTTACGGTTTTTAGTAACGGACGGATAAACTTAATTAAGCTAACTGTAAAAGAAAACGCAAATTGCTAGTTGGATAGTATATGGGGTGCGACCTATTTTTTTATAAAAACAAATATAAACGAAAGAAGAAAATATCATTTTATCAAAAGTTCTGTAACATTGATTACAGTTTGTTTCTTAGGCTTAAAATTCTGAAAGAGATATTATTAGTAAACTCGTTAAGTGAAAGAAAACTTGAAGATTTAAGATAACAAATATATGAACGAACACAACAAAATACCAGTTACAAGGTAAACCAATTTTTTTTTATTATTTACAAAAAAAGCTTAACAGCTGTTTACACGGCATAACTACAAAGATAGACATAGAGTGTATAAACAAACAAAAAATACAGCAGGTAAATTGAAAGGCAACAAGTCAATTGACATAAAACAAAATGTTGTATAGGTTGATCTGAGACAAAAGAGGAGGTGTCATATATAAAACAAATAAAAAAGTTATTAAAGATTAAACAATATAAAAAATATTTAACGAAAATAAAACTGTACTGAGCAAAATACCCTTTTAGTAAACTATTATTTTTGACATAACTCTCAACGTATTTTTGAAATTTAGAAATTATACAAACAAGAAATTATTAAACTGACATTAAGGAGAAATTGAAAAAATGTCACATCCAGTGGGACTCGAACCCACCATCACTGCCTTATACGCAGGCATGCTTTAACCACTTAAGCTATTGGATGATCAAGTGGTTAGGAAGCGAAACGTAATAATGAACTCAAATCCCATCAGATATGACATTTACTCACTTCCTCCTTAAGCACATGTTACATGACATTGTTGAGAGAGAAGATTTGTCAAATTGACAATTGAAACATCAAACTCTAAGTCAAAAATACGTTGAGAGTTATCTCAAAAATAATAGTTTACTAAAAATCAATGGTTCCGTTTTCCTAACCGAATACAAATATAAGACAGGGCACAAATAAAGTGACTTAGAGTTTGATGTTTCAATTGTCGATTTGACAAATCTTTTCTCTCATTAACGTCATGTAACATGTGCTTAAGGAGGAAGTGAGTAAATCTCATATCTGATGGGATTTGAGTTCATTATAACGTTTCGCTTCCTAACCACTTGATCATCCAATAGCTTAAGTGGTTAAAGCATGCCTGCGTATAAGGCAGTGATGGTGGGTTCGAGTCCCACTGGATGTGACATTTTTTCAATTTCTCCTTAATGTCAGTTTAATAATTTCTTGTTTGTATAATTTCTAAATTTCAAAAATTTCAAAAATACCCTTTTGTTTCAGTTCTGTAATTAGTATCTTTTCTCTAGAATTATCAAAAAAATACAAACAAAGCTAAAAATACAGCAAAAAATATTTTTAGAACTTTAGCGCACACTTAAGCTGAGCATATAACTGGATTAAAACCCAGGTGGCTTATTTCTCTGGAATCTGTTTTATTTATTCCATAAGCTGAAAAAACAGTAGTTACTTAAATAACTCGTTCAGCATTCTTAGCACAAAACCATAAAAAGTTTTTTACCAAACTTGCTATATCGTGAATACTTCAAGTTATTTGCAGAGCACTAAATAAATTTATTAACTACGGTATTTATGTTAGCACTATAAAAAACACAAACGAACTAAGAAAAACACCGGTACTGATCTGTACATTCAAAATTATAGTTACACTACTAACGAAATGGTTCTAAGCACCTTTATGTCAAAAAATATAAGATAAGATCAAGAATTTGGGCAAACGTCTTATATAGGTTAAGGTTTGGAACCGCCGTACGTCGATGCTTCTACGTGCAAAAGAAGATCTAGTATAGGTTCAGCTTTATCAACGTGACCAAAGATCGCCGTGAACTGATAAAATTTCCAGAAATTTATTTTTTTGTCGCCACGGTTTTAGCTGCATTCTAACGTAAAAAGTGCGGGTATATTCTCCAAAACATAGAGACCGTGAAAACAAAAAGAAATTGTTCTGTATCTAAAAATAGGAAGAAATTTACAAGATAAAATAAAAATGTTACAACTCTATTGTATATAATTTCGAAAAGTATATCAAACCAATGAAAAGTTTTTAAAAGTATATACCTAGAACAAGATTAGGTATGTGCAGTCCGTGAAAAAACATTGATGGTGATTCTTCCAGTGTTACGACAAAGAGAAAGTTTTATCTGCTGACACAAGAGATTTTCTAAAATCTATATACAGTTTTTCACTTACAAGAAGATTTATTGTTACTAGCGAAACAGAACTAAGGATGTATTAAAAAATTTATAAATATGTATGAGTAAATTTATGTTATGTTAATGAATAAATAAAAAGATTAAAACATCATTAGTTATTTTTTTTAGAATCTCAATCTTGATAAAATGAAATACAAACAAATTATCTGAAGTCTGGCCCTGTATACTTGTTTTTTGCAAATCCTTGTCTACACAATGAGGAAAATTCAGATAGAGCTAATGGGACTCAACCCTTTATTATAAAGTATACAAATAGGGCTTTTCTCGCGTTTTTGTATTTATTCATTTAAACATACTTTTATTCTTTTTTGTGATAAAATTGCACCAAATGATATTGTGGCAAATATTAGACTGCTAAATCTGAGGAATAAACAGTGTGAATTGATAGATCCATAGAATACTGCAAAATGTACAGTTGATATCAGAGCATGGTCCGGTATACCTATTTTAAAACTGTTATTATTATTTTTTATCGCAGTAGCAGATAGCTAGTAAGTTGTCAGACATTCCAACATAACAAGACCTTGATTATAGTCGGCTATTTTTGTGGTATCTAGATTTCGAGAATATTTTAGTATCAATTTGTTGAGACATAATTTTACATTAATAATCTTTGATTATTTATTAATGTCAAATTATGTCGAAACAAATTGTAAAATTTTCGAGAAATTTAGCAACAACAAAAATAGCAGACTATTAATCAAGGTCGTGTTATATTTAGAAAGATTATTTCCTGAGAAACTACATTAACCATTAACTACAATTCACTTCTTCAAACAAAGCTTCCATTTCTTCGAAACATTAGACAAATTTAATTATTGGGACGATCTTTAGGCCTCCACATTTGCGAAAGGTTTTCCCTTTATGTCCTTTTTAAGTCTGGGGACCAAAAAGAAGTCGGACATTGTTAAAACCCGTGAGTAGGAAGGATAAGCAATCGGTGATACGACACGTCGTGATGAAAGAACCAGTCGTCTGTTCGCCAAAGATCTAATATTTTTTCCGGATACTCTTCCTCGAGCACCTTTAAATCCTTTAAGAGAAAACTTCTGGTTGACAGTTTGACCTGGTGTAACGAACTTTGAGTGCCAATACCCCTGAAATCAAAAAAAAAAACAAAAAATTTAAGGATCATATCCATGATTCATCACCAGTATTCACTTTGAAAAATAATTCTAGGTACTCTGTGAGCTGATTTTAAAGCTCTAAATATGCCCAAATCAACACTTCTTTTGCTCATCTGTGGAATGGCTAGGGACGAATTTGGCAGCAACCATATTCATGTTCATATCTTAAAAAAAAGTCAACTTAATTGAACTCCCATACTACTTAGACATCTCACCAAGTTAATAAATTGTACTGAGACGATTTTTTCGAACAAGGGCATTAATTTTGTTAACGTTTGCGTCAGTTCTTGATGTCGGAGGCCGTCGTGAACTAAATTGGTCTTCAATTGACATTTCTCCATTTTTAAAACAAGTAAACCACTCGTAAACTCGGGTATTACTTAGAACGGCTTTCCTATAAGTCTTAAGCATCACAATAGTCCCCGCAGCTGATTTTCCCAGCACGAAACAAAATTTTACAGGAGCGCGTTGTTCTTGAGGATTCGTCATCTCATAACATTTTTTTTGGTCCTCCGCTCAGAATTAATTACTTCAAAATCGTCCGGAAAATGACATTTTCCGGCCTAGGCCGGCAAAGTATCTTTTAGATTATCTCAAGAGATGGCGCTATGAGTTATCCAAAATACATAATGAATAATACAAATTTTAACTAAATTTATTTAAAAACAGCGTATAATATACTAAACTAATAACTTTTACTAAAGGTAAGCAGGATTCTAATTTACATTGAATTTCTCTTACAACTTTTATTTTAAATTTGACATTTATGTCCTTTTACAACTACTTATCATTCGATTATGAAAAAACATATCTCGATTTTATTTTTGCTCATTGAACTATAATAGTCCTGATCATTTTCATTTCTTTAAAGTATTTATTTATTCAGTCGTTGTGGTTACAAATATCATTGATTTTTCAAGGAATCTATAACTTTTTGTAAGATAGTTTATAATTCAACTTCTTTGAATTTTTCACATTCGTTCAAGCATTCTGTATCCGGTGTCACAAACCGCATTTTAGCACAAGTATTATAATATTGTGAAATATCATGTAAGCGAAAATACCAGGAAGACGTATGCTCTTGAGCGTGCTGTGAAGAATGTATGTAAAAATTCGAATAGACATAAGTAAACGAGTTTAGCGAGTAAGATTAGAAGGGTGAATATCGATTAATTTCGTTGAAAGAAGAAGTAAGTTATTTATGGACAATTTATTGTAGACTTGGTATTCTTCTTAACAAAAGATTGTACGATTTCTGTGTTATATAACAATTTAAATAGAATTGTAGAATTTTACTATACAAATTATGAATACAATAATAATAATACTAAGGTCGCACGTTCGAGTCCTGCTGGATGCGACATTTTTTTCAATTTCCCCTTAATGTCATTTAATGATATAAAAATTAGTCTGAATCTATGTATTTTTAAAAGAAAGCTAAAACAATACTTGTTAAAATAAAAATGATGTTTAATAATCTTTTATTATTGTTTTGACTTGAGTTGTTGGATATATGCTTTTTTTAAACTATTGTTAAGTAATTTTTGTAATTTTTTATATTATATATTAGCTCCTTTTTTGTAATCTATTTATTGTTTATTGTATACATATATTTTTTTGTAATTAGTATTGCTAAATAAACGATATATATATATATATATATATTCTTGTTAGTATACTTTCTAATATATTAAAAATCCTATGAGAGATATCTCATATAAATCCTTTCTAAAAATTTACGGTTCCGGTCTTCTAACCGAACAATAATAACAAATGTATTAGCATTATTAAAATGACCAACGATTATTTTCAAACACGATGAATTCTTTTTTATGTTAATTATCAAGGTCTCCAATTGATAGAAGAATAGAAAATAGAATTTTTTTTGGGAATGTTTTGAACATTACCTTCAAATCTGTTTGCTTTCGACATACAAAAAATTTCAATGACTTAAATGATCTATAATAAAACTAATAAATTTTAAGTTTCTTTCCAACAAATTAATATTCCACGTGACACAGAGGTCACATGATCCTACAATTGTTTTATGTTAAATAATAGAACCTTAATAAATGTGATGGTTAAAAAAATATTTTAATGTTTAAACCTATTTTGTTTTTTGTTTCAGCTTTATTTTATTGTTTAAATTATGAAATAACAACCAGTTGGCCTTCGTCAACAGATATTCTTTTTAAGGTTCTGGTTAATATTAGAATAAAACTATAGTAAAACCTTTATGGCTAAAAGTTAAATAAAGTCCATCAAGATAAAGCATGGTTTCATCAATACATAGTATAAAACAAAGTCGCTTTTTCTGTCCCTATTTCCCTTTGTATGCTTAAATCTTTAAAACTACGCAACAGATTTTGATGCGTTTTTTTTACATAGATAGAGTGATTTAAGCGGAAGGTTTATATGTATAATAGCATTCATTAAATAGTGGAGAAATATTGTTATTTTTGAGGTTTCTAATGTGATGTCGTTAATTTAACGAATTATTTTAAAAAAATCGATTAACTGTCAATTCGGCTGACAAGTAAAACGCTATCTAAAACCAGTCAGTTAACAGAAGTTGACATTTACGTTTAGTAAACACAAAATGTGATCGAATTTCGCTTGAAATCGACGAAAAAACGCGTAAAAAGTGCAAAAAAAGTGTAAAACAGTGCAAAATGATCGTTAAACCCAAAAAATTACTACATAGTATAAAACAAAGTCGCTTTCTCTGTCCCTATGTCCCTTTGTATGCTTAAATCTTTAAAACTACGTAACGGTTTTTGATGCGGTTTTTTTAATAGATAGAGTGATTCAAGAGGAAGGTTTATGTGTACAATAACATCCATTAAATGGTGGAGAAATACTGTTATTTTTTCCGCTTACATTGCAAACGCATGCTGAACTCTACGAGATTTATCAAAATAAGGTACTAATTATTTGTACACATGGAAAAGGTCTACAGAAAACTCCGGGATGGTATATCTCTTATGGATATCCCACAATAACAGTTTTTTGTCATATACTTTTTACGACAAATATTGGCTAATTTTCGAAGCGATTTTAACCAATACAGCATTAATCCTTATCCAACTAAATAGCTTAAATACATTGTTAATTTAACATAGATCTATATGGTTCATTAGATTTAAATGAATATTTTAGAAGATATTACAGATTTAAAATTGCGGGACGTAGCGCTTGCGGTGGTACTGGCCAGCCGGGGCGGCGGAAGCGTGCCTATAAATAGCGCATCGGCGGCCGCGATTTTCCCTATAGCACTTTGAATTTTGCAGCGATCGGACGCGTTTATTACGAAATTAATCATTATGACGCTACCCTAAGGTGGCGCAGTTGTAATTCTTACATAACTAAGTACTATGACGCCACCGTAAGGTGGCGCAATTGATATCTCATATATTTAAAAAAACAAAACTTACTTACCTAAGAACTATGACGCCACCGTTAGGTGGCGCAGTTAATATATAATATAACTAACCGAGAAATTACAAAGTAGGTACTATAAATAATAGTAAAAACTGGTAACTAACGAGAAAATATGATAAAAAATACAAAAAATTAATCGTAAAAATAAAAAAAATTGGAAAAAACATTACTGTTAGGCGATGCGAAGTTCGCCGGGTCTCCTAGTTAAAACTAAGTTAAGCTTACAAAATAACGTTTTATTTATAATGTGATGTTAATTGAAGACTTAAAAATTTCAAAGTATAAGTTTTAATTTGAAAATTTACCAATAAACTGCATTAGGTACTTAAAACCTTAAAAATTAGACAAACAAGAAATGATATAAAGAAAAAATTAAAAAAATTCATATCAAGCAGGACTTTATCACACGACCTTTATATACTACCGGTACCACCTTTACTATTCGATCACAAATGCTTTATTGTTGGTCGGCGGTTTTAATCATATCTTGACTTATGGCACATCAAAATTTAAGTCACTGTTTTGTGCTCTGTCGTATATTTTTATTCGGTTAGAGAATCCAAACCCTAGATTTTTAGTAAACTAATAATTTGTAGACATCTCTCATGAAATTTGAAATTTAGAAATTAGACAAACAGAAAATGACACAAAGGAGAAATCTAAAAAAAGAGTTGTGGTTTTCTAATTGACTAAAAATATAGACACGGCCAAAAAAGTTGACTTAAAATTTGATGTTTCAATTTTCGATTTGACTAATATTTGCTTATAGAGGAATTAAATAGGGGTCCGATGCAACATGAATAAGCTCTTGCCGATATGAGTGGGACCCTATAAAATCCCTGTCTGGATCTGGAAATATGGGGAGAGGCGAGCAAGTGTTCTGCCAGCACTGAGTCCACATATGGCCCATTGCAGATCCTCCCGTATGTAGGGATATCCACACCTCAGGCTGTTATCAGGCCTAGAGATTTAATTTAGGTGATGAGGCTCCCGAGGAGGATCTTTCTGACGTCGGCTGGTGTAAGCCAGTACTCACCGAACCCAGATCTTCTGATTTCAGAAAAAGCAGAGCAGTCATATATTATATGTTTTACTTTTTTCTCTTCTTGTTCGCAACCACTGCACAGCGGCGATTCTGCTAATTTCATCCTAAAAAGAAGTTGTGTCAATTGTCAGTCACCTGTTAAGATTCCCACAGCTGTTCGGAGATTTTGTCTGGTCAATGCCTTAAATTTTCTCTCTGGCCAGTCTACAGTTCTTTATTTTATCCCAGCACTGTATAAAGTTTTGGTGAGAGTGCTGTTTGATAAGCTCCACGACAGCGGACATTGTTAGCTTGGTAGATGGGCGAGGGATAATATATTTGTAGCCAACTTGCTGAATTGTCCGCAATGCGGTTGCCTTTAGAGTTCCCATGTCCAGGATCCAGCTAAGAGGGACCACGTTATTCTGGCTGGCCTTAGTTAGAGTTTGGTGACATTCTAGTACTAAACTTGAAGTGATACGTGGTCTATTTAAGGTCAGTAGTGCTTGTCGGCAGTTCGTGTAAATATTTAAATTTCTTCTTGTGATGTTTCTATTGTAATTTTTTTGCAGCTATGGTTATGCCTATGAGTTCTGAATGCCCCACACTTGACAAGTCATCCATAGCCCATTTTATTTTTACGCTCAAGTTTCTGGAGTAAATTCCACATCTCACACCTTGCTGTGTTTTTGATCCATCCGTACAAGCGCTCAGAGCGTTCACTTCGTTGAGGTCTGCTGTCTTGTCTGTTAATATTTTGTAGGGTTTGTCAAATACAAATCTTGGTCGACGGCATCTGTGTCTGTCTGTAACAGTGGTATCGCATTTGGTGATTCCCTCCACAGACTGTCGGTATGGGTGCCGGTCCCTGCAGTGGGTTCGATACCAACCGTGCAAAAGTGTACCATAGTCATCAATGGTACCTCTTTAACAAATATATCAAGGGGGTTGAGTCCAAGTTTTACTGCCATTGCGCTGGTCGGTGTGCTTCGCATGGCTCCTGTTACGAGAAGACATGCTAATCTTTGGATTTGGTTTAATTGTCTGATAGCTTTCGTTTTTTCACTTAAAATAAAATCCCTGTTAATAACGGTCAACTGGCAAAGGGTATTTCAAAGTAAAGCAAGCTATGTTGTCATATGTAACGGATGAAAATATTGAAAATTGTATAACGAGATACATTTCATATGACGAAGCAATTCGCGAATATGTTTCAGTAAAGTGCAGAAGAGAAAAGTTTTTTTTTTTAATTTGTAATCATTTATTAAAATTACCTACAGTTAATAAAGATTTGGTCCTAATTTTATTTTTGTGTGTTTTATTATAATTTTACTTCTACATATGACATTTTGTTTGTTCTTTTGTTATAGTAGCGTGTAATCTCCAAACAATTAGGCTATTTGCATAATTTAAAATATTTAAATAGCTTCCCACGGGAGCTCCAGTAGTTCAGTTAGGCTTAAGGCCCCCCCAAAACCACGATCCGGCTCTGGATGTAGGTAACTACAAATGTAATTAATTATGAGAAAAATCTTAAGGTTAAACCATTATCGCGTATTTCAAGTATCAAAACAATCCTTGGTACTTGTAAAAGGTATAAACAACTATATTTCTTTAAACAAGTGGTTAAAGGATTATGAAAAATTTCAAGATACCTACTTTGAAATGTTATAAACTATTATATTTATTTAAATACGTGATTTAAGACTAATTACAAACTTCAACAATCAAAATAATCCCTGATACTTATAATCATTTCAATATTTATAATTTAAAACAGTAATTATCCTTCTATGGCTTTTATAACAAGCATTTCTCACTGCGTAGGTACTTACCTAAGTCTCCAGGGTAGGAATAAAAACTATACTCGTAGAAGAACAGTTCATCGCAAAATTTGTGTTTAGTGTGGTGGAAATTTTAATATCGTTTTTAATAGGCAAGTTGCAGAGCCCGTATTTCGTTGTGAAAAACGAATAAAAAGTATTCCATTAGGAATGGTACTTTTGTTAGTTTAATAAAAGCAAAAATAGGTACTGTAAAATGTTTGAATAGAAATTCTACACGACTCATGCTATTTGACTAAATTGCACCGAGATACTGTTGCAAAAATTTTAGATATTTTGAGGCTTCTAATTAAATATTGGCACAAAAATCTGTGGTGTTGGCACACTGTGTAAGTGGCTTTATACAGACCGCAAATCACTCGGAAAACTTTGTTAATCCTCAAGATAGAAACATCTACACCCAAAATATAGAATCCCAGTGGTCCAAGATTAAAAGAGATATAACGCGGTGTATGGGCCGATTGTAATTTTTCATTGATTTATATAGTATACAGAATAGGGTTATGTGTGAAGTAGCATACATACGCACTCTTTTGTTGAAATTTTTCATAATTGTTTTGCATAAATGAGGCTGAATTTCGTTGATACACCGCTCAATTTCCTTCTTCAAGGAGCGGATGGTCGTGGGTTTGTTGACATAAATTTTAGACTTCAAAAAACCCCAAAGAAAAAACTAGAACGTCGTTAAATCGCATGATCTGGGCGGCCAATTCTGATCACCAAAACGTGAAATTACACGACCAGGAAAAGACTCATGCAGTAATTAAATGTTTTCTCAGGTTGTATGGCATGTTTCACATTCTTGTTGAAACCACATGGCGTCCACATCCATATCTTGCAATTTTGGCACCAAAAACTGGATTATCATGTCGCGATAGCGAGCACCATTAACCGTTATTGTCTGACCAGGTGCATTTTCAAAGAAGAATGGTCCGATAATGCCTTCAACCCAAAATCCGCACCAAACAGTTACACGTTGTGGATGCATTTGTTTCCCAACAATCACTTGCGACATTTTTGTCGATTAACAAGGCCATCAACATGAAAATGAGCCTCATCGCTGGAAATCATTTTGTTCGAAAAACCAGCATCCACTTTTTGTTGTTCCATAATCCATTCACTGAACTCTCTTTGCTGTGCGTGATCAGTTGGCTTCAGTTCTTGACTCAATTGAATTTTATAAGCATGAAGATGCAAATCTTTCGTGAGAATACGCTATAGAGATGTCCAATTCTTGACCACGGCTCCGAATTGATGTTCCTGGGCTCTCAGCAACACTCTCTCCAACAGCTTCAATGTTTTGTGTTGAACGACTTGTTGAAGAACGGCCAGGCTGTTTAAGATCACTAATTGATGCAGTCTCTCTAAATTTTTTAATTATCCTCTTTACAGTTGATGAAGTCAAAACACTATTCCGACCATTTTTTGTACGAAACTTGCGAAATGTTGCTGCCAAACTTTTTTTATTTGCAAAATATTTCTCAACAATAAAAATGCGTTTTTGGGTAGCGCTCCATTTTTAATAACACTGAACTGTCAGCTGTCAAGCTTTATTTTTTTGTTGTTTGGCAACACTTCACAGCACAAATGGCGCAAAATTAAAATCTTGTATGTATTTTGGGACACCCTTTATATTCCGTTGTTATAAAAGGCAGTGTAAATAGTGTAAAATAGTGCAAATAAATGTAATAAATCCAAAAAGTGCAAATATTTCATATTATTCGTCAAATATTTTAGGTAGTTAACTTATTATATTAGGTATAAATGGGACATACTTGTATCGTCCATAGCCCATGAGTTGAATCGAGATAGGATCGCCGAGTTATCAGAATTCGTATTATTAAAGACGTCACAGGCTATAGGTGGAAGTCCCAGATTCGATTTCTGTCAGATATAACATTTTCTCTCCTTATTTCTTGTTTTTTTTTTAATTTATAAGTTATAAATATTTCAAAAAAAATCTAACAAAGTAATTATCATTAAAAAACTATAATTTGGTTATCCTAAGCGAATAAATTAAAAGACAGGCACAAAAAAGTTAATACAGGAGGAATTGAGCAGGTATCCTATGCGATTTGAGTTAAATCAAGGTATGATCAAAACCACCAACTAACTACTAAAGAAACAACAGCCCGATGGTTCAAGGTGCTACCGGCTACAGACAAAGATCATAGATTCAATTCCTAAGAGATATGATATTTTTCCTTATTAGTCGTATTTCAAAATTTTAAAAACCTAATGAGAATAATTGTTAAACAATATTTTTTAACTATTTTAATTAAAAAAAAATGTGAGCCGTCACGGGACGCCTGGCAGATGTGAAACATCGACATTAACCCGTGCCTAAATCATAAGACATTTCCAATTTAAATAACATGGCATTTTTGCACTTATTGTCGTTAATTTTTTTTACTGAAACAAATGTAGCTAAAAATAATTAAATATCTATTTCTTGTAGGAAATTTGCAATAAATTTGTCATCAGAGTTAAATTCACGATTTTTTTTTTGTAATTTTCACCATAATTTTTATTTATATCAAACTAAATCTATATATATAAAAGCGAAAGTTCACTCATCACCGTATCTCAGAAACTATAAGACATACAGACTGGAAATTTGGCAGGTAGGTTCCTTATAGGGTCTAGACGTCCGCTAAGAAAGGATTTTACGAAACTCCACCCCTAAGGGGGTAAAACGGGGGTTGGAAGTTTGTATGAAAGTCCTATGTTTTTAAAATAAGGGACTTGAAAATTAAAATGTTTTCTTTAGAGGCTGTGGAGGTGTACAAGTTTCGTTCCAAATTAGTTAGTAATATTTGTTTTTTTCTTCGTTGATTAAAATTATGTTTATTTCAAAGTTTCATGCCAATTATTATAGGTGCTAGCTTAGATTTGTTTTTTTTTCATTGATTATATCATTGACGTTTATATCAAAGTGTCATATCGATTACTTACTTAAAGAAATTTAAATTTTTCGTTAAGTAAACTTACGTTTGTTTGAAAAATGGATGAAGAAATTGTAAGAGTCACAGTTGAAGGATTAGCAATCCGATGTAGAGTGAATGAGATACCTGGCGATGGAGCGTGTTTATTTTTATCTCTTTCTTATTTGCTTTATGGAAATGTTTCAATGGCTGCTTAAGTTAGAGCTAATATAGTAAGCCACGTGTCCAAAGATTGGCAAAGATTTAGGTGTTTTACTATGGACCGATCCGGGACCCCTTACGATACAAAACTCTTTTATGTAGCCGATATGGGTAGGTTGTATACTTATGGCACAACTTGCGAACTGAAAGCAGCTGAAGAAATATTTCCATTTGAATTCCAACTGTTTCAAGGTAGCAGACTTATTGCCAGATTTAGAGAGTCGATACAAGGGATAAAAAGAATGTGTTTTAACGGACATTTTAACGAAGGACATTTTGACGTACTGATTCCTATTAATTATAAAAGCGAAAGGTCACTCATCACCATATCTCAGAAACTATATAAGGCCTACAAACTTGAAATTTGGCAGGTAGGTTCCTAGACGTACGCTAAGAAAGGATTTTATAAACCTCTACCCCTAAGGGGGTCAAACGGGGGTTGAAATTTGTATGAAAGTCCTATTGAAATAAGGGACTGATTTAAAACGTGTGTTCGTTAGAGGTTGCGGAGGTGTACTTACATTGTATTTTTAGAAATCAACCCCCTTCATAAGGGTTGAACGGGGATCGGATACTTTTTATACAACAATCAACACGCCACGTGAACGACGTTGCGGGTACCTACATCGATTTATAACACAAAAATGTGCTTAGAATTTTTTTGTCTGTCTGTCTGGATGTTTGTGCGCGCATCACATGAAAACTACTGATTCGATTAGAATCTGGTGTATAAAAATTTTGGAATGATTTTTGTATCGAGATAGTTGAAAGCATGAAGAATGAAATAGGTTACTTTTTATACAACAATCAACACGCCACGCGAACGACGTCGCAGGTACATCGATATAAAACTCAAAAATGTGGTTAGATTTTTTATTGTCTGTCTGTCTGGATGTTTGTGCGTGCATCACATGAAAACCACTAATTCGATTTGAATGCGGTTTTCACAGATGTATTTATCTTCTTTCAACTGAACATCTGGTGTATAAAAATTTCTTCCCCACCCCTTTAGCCGGACAATTGAGGGGGTCAGATTTTGTATAAAAGTATCTCATTATTACATTTAAAAATACCACTAAAACAATACACAACATGCATACATACGTGTTATAATTTAGTTTTGATATTCGAAACTAGATGACGCAAGAGGTTATTAAAACGCGCTATCGTTGTTTTTTATCGCAAGTAGTTACATATACAAATGACACACAAATTACTATATCTTACAGATTAATTAGGTCCAATGTAGAACTGTCACAGATCAATATTATAAGATAGTCATAATCGGTGTTGTATGAATTATTATTATCGAAATCTGTTCAGTGGTTGCAGCGTGATTGATTAACAAACATGAAATTTTAAATAAAAAAAAAATAAAAGTAGTTAGGCCAGACTTATTTTACTGGGGATATACCTACAGAATGATTAAAATTAAATTTTTATATGTAAAATAGTCATTAAATCATTTGTAAATGTCCCAATTCCACGCGAGCAAAGCCGCGGGTAAAAGCTAGTACATATATATAGGTAATAAAATTAACAAATACAAAATTTGGATACAAAATAAAGTATATTATCACTTATAAATAATAGTATCACAATGGTATCACAATATTTATTGTACGTTTTCTCAGATTGCTCACAGATGTCGTTAGATTACAGAACGAAAATAAATTTAAAACCTGATTTCGTTTAGCTTTTTATTTAATTGCCTTAAATTCAATAATCTTAAAAAAGGAAATTATTAAAACACGAATTTATATAGAAGTACGTTACTATATTAATATAATAATTGTAGTTACTTCATAATTTTAGTACAAACAAAAAGCGATATTAAATAAAAAATAGGAAAATGATGAATTTAACTATGAATACAACTTTATCGTTGAATAACTTTTAAACGGTATTTAAATGGGAAATGTATTATGATTTAGGCACGGGTTAATGTGAATATTAAGGGCTGGTTTGGGCCTGATAATTTTTGTTAGGTCATAATCTAAAAATTTGATGGGTGTTTGGAGAACAAAACCAAATTTGGGAAATAACGGAGACCCTAATGTATATAGAGTAGGTAGGTACTCACTCATTTTTATTCAATATTTTTTCATCACTTTCTTTATTAACACTTTGTTTATTCATATTTAAAACAAACACTTTATACACAAATTTTACAGGGGCTATTCACCAACAATCTATTTTGATTAACAAGCTGTCAATTTTACAGGTCAGCAAAATATGTATATTATGTTGCCTATACAAACAAACATTTTTATATATATAGAATAGATAGTAGGCGGAATCAAGTTAGGTTTTTATGAAACAATTCATACCCTGTCCCGCCAAATTTTTGAATCGATGAGCTTCTTCCCCCTATTGTTGGCGTGCCACCGTCGGCGTCGCTCAAAACATGAGACCAATTTCATATAAGGTATCAGTACATCTCTTTATTATATATTATCGATGCGTTAGGTTTTTTACGTCATACGAATCATACGTCACCGTCGCCACGCGAGAAATCTGATTCACGTGCGGCTATAGATGTTTCACATCAATAATGGTCTTCCACAGGGCTCTGTACTTTCACTTCTTCTTTTTAATCTGTACACTAGTGATTTACCGCAAACTATTTGCAAAAAATTTATTTATGCAGATGATATTGCACTAGCTTGTCAAAGTGATAAATTTGAAAACCTGAAAACTGTTCTTGGCAATGACTTAATACTTATGACTGAATATTTTAAAAAATAGCGTCTATGTCCTAATCCTACTAAGACAGAGGTTTCCTGTTTTCATCTTTGTAATTCTGCCAAAACTAGAAAACTTGACGTAACATTTAATTCTGTAAAACTAAATCACAATTTTCATCCTATTTATCTTGGTGTAAATTTGGATACAAGCTTAACATATAGACAACACATTGAGAAAGTTCGCCAAAAACTTAAAACCAGAAATAACATTATTTCGAAATTATCTGCTACAAATTGGGGTACTCACGCACATACATTACGTACATCCTCTCTTGCTCTGTTTTTTTCTGTTGCACAATACTGCTGCCCAGTTTGAATGAACAGTATCCATGTACACAAGATTGACACTCAAATAAATACAACAATGAGAATCATCAGTGGTGCGTTGAAGTCTACTCCAACCCTTTGGTTACCTGTTCTATCAAACATTCCTCCACCAAGTTTACGAAGAAAACTAGCTGCGAAAAAATTGTGGCAGAAATATCAACTTAATGAAGACTTCATCATCTGGCAAGACCTCCAGGACCAAAATAATAGATTAAAATCAAGAAATCCTTTTTGGTTATTAGCAAACAATATCGAACATTTCTCAGTAGATGAAGATTGGAAACGAATCTGGTTAAATGAGAACGTTTTTAACCGAGGTTTAGTAAAAGATCCAACAAAACCACTACCTGGATTCAAACATCCTAGAAATATCTGGTGTAAATTGAACCGTCTACGCACTGGTCATGGACGCTGTAATTCCACTCTCTTTAAATGGGGTGTTGTATAAAGCCCATTATGCTTTTGCAATATAGCCGAAGAAACTATTGAACATTTAGTCAATGAATGTCATCTTACAAGATTTACTGGCGGTTTTCATGAATTACATGAATTGACACCAAATGCCATTGAATGGTTCACACAAATCAAGAGTCTTTGAATATACAGCAAGTAGTTCTGATTTTTTTTCTGCGGTTTTTTTCCCTTAATCTCCAACACGAATGTGAGAACTGCGCACACCCTTTAAAAACTTTCCGCAGATACAATATTTAAAAGAGTGTTTTCTTAAGTTTAATGACTATATTATTGTTAATAATATATATTGTACTACTACTATTTTCATACTAATATATATATATATATATATATATATATAGTTATCAGTAATTCAGCAGCTAAAACATAATTACTTGGAATCTAAGTTTAATTATAAATGCAATATTTAATCAACTGTTAGCTCTTTTGCGTAATATCTTTTTTCTACGCCCATGACTGTAAACGTCAAAAATCGCACTGTAGACATTCCGTGTAAGTGACATTTAACAATAACATGCACGTAATGAGATCTCATAACATACATGTGCGTTTAGATAAGAAAACTTAAATTTCTTTGTTTAATCAAATTGCAATAAAATTTTTATGTACGTACTACTTTATTTGGTCTATTTACAAACTTTTAGTCAATTTAAAAACATAAATATATAATAGTTTTTATTAAAAAATAAAATAAAAATAAAACAGATATAGGCAACATACATTACATTTTAAATTATTATTTAATCTAGGATGTTACTTATTGTCACTACTTTGATAAATGTTATTTTAAACGGCAAATTTCGTCATATATTTTTTAAGAGATGTCAAATATTTAGAATTAAAATTAAAATATTGAGTCGTAGAAAAAGCATAGTACGTAACTCGAGTGGTAAGAGGTATTACGTACTCGTGTAATTACGCACTCGCCGCTACGCGGCTTCGTGCGTAACTTTTCCACTCGTACGTAATATCCTATTTACCACTCTTGATACGTAATATACTATTATTATCTGTTTCCATTAAGTTCCGATTTATTTTGAGATCATTATATGTGTGGATTAAACCTGAAAAATTTTTCTATAAAATTGGGCGAATCATTTTTTTTTTGTATTCTGCTACTACATTAAACATTAATACAGTGGATAAAAATAATCTCATGTCTTTGCTTTTAGGTTATAAGCTAAGTAGCCCAAAAATTTAATTTTACAGGCTTCTGGTTAAACTATGAATAAACTACGAAATCAGTGTTTCAAAAGATTTATTTTATTACTAAAAAAGTTCAGCACTTTGTTAATTAAATAACAGCAAAAAAGATACAAAGCCATAAAATATAACGGATGAGGTGAGACTCGAGGTGTTTATTGCCATTAGCTGTTACAATTTCTCTTTGAAGATATTTTATTAAATTTGTAACAACTCACATGGAAAGTTTTTATTATTGGCTCAGATAAATGGCAAAATACAAATGAATGTTTTTTTTACTACTTGAAATATGGTTAAGAAATTAAAAAATATGTACTCGTATACCCACAGTCACTTCTTTTCATGCTGTGTTATTTTATTCACAATCAGTTAAGAATTGTATCGATTGACCATTAACCTTTGCTTTGTTAAAGTGTATATTTATCTTAAATTGATTTTTATATATTGGCGTGTTAAGAACTGTTTCTTCCTTTTTTATTTTTAAGTTTTGTTTTTAATTTTTTATATATTTTATATTTTATTTTTATTTTTGGTTAAAATGTCTTTAAAGTAACCCCTTACCTGACCACTGCGGGAAAAATTTTGAAGTTTACACATAAGACACTAAAATATACTATACATTGAGAAAAGAACAACAATCAATATAAATATATTAAAAAGCAATGAATAAGTTCAAAATAAAAAAGAGCCTTAATTCTGCAAAAATGCATAAGAATCATTAAATATCGAAGGTAAATGGTCTCTCATTAAGAGGAATTTTCGTCGACGATTGGGACAGATGTCCATTACTCGATTTAAAACATATTTGGTGGAGTATGTTTGGCGTAGTCAATGCAACATTTACACAAGCTGCTGACATAATCCTTTTTTTTTCATTAACAAGTCCTATTATACACATGTACTAGAGATATTTTTATGAACTTTGGTGACAATTAAGGTTCTTTTCTATTTGATTTTTTTTGCATATTGGTAAGGGGCATATTTATTATTATTAATTTTTATTAAGAAGAAGTTCTTTTAGATTCGTGTGCTAGAGGTATTTTATATTATATTAAGTGTTGTTCTGTTCTTAGTGTAACGAAGAATATTTTGGTGTCTTATCTGTATACTTCAGAATTTTGCGTAAGTATCATATAAGTATAGTTGAAATCAGACAAAAATCTTTATTTACATTCGTTTAAAAATTGACAGTTTTCCATCATACAATCCAGATGGAAAGTAGACAATTGTTAACAAGGGTAGATAAAGATCATTAAAATTTGCAAATAAGTATGAAAAACGTTTTATATCGGTATCGGTATATAGGCCACCAGTATAGCAACAAAAACCAAAACAAAACTTTAGTAGAATAAAATTTCTGTAAAAACATATGTATGGACTGAAAAAACCTAGGTAAAAAAGATAGAAATAAATCTCTATTAAATAAAACCTACATCCGGCACCCGAAGTAAACTATGGGATAAGGCACTAGCCGAACACACATTGTAGTATAAAAAAAGGACAAAAAATAACCTCAAATGTAAAGAATAGATGTTCCCAACTACGTTACTAAACTTATTGACAAACTGTTGCAAACCAAAATAGGTAGGTACTACAATTTACGACCTAAATATATTTTTAAAAACAAGTAACCATTAATTTGATTGGAGCTTCGATTGTTGCGTTACCAACATCCGTAGTTATCAGTTATACTTGCAAGTATTATTCACTTTTATGTGTGCTTCAACTTCGTATAAAATAGTGCGCTTGAATCAATAAAAATTACATTTCAATCGAATATAAATTATAGAAAAATTAATCATCATTTCGTAGACAATAATAAACTAAAAAATATTGGTACATTTCATAAAAATGTAGCTTCAAAACGTAAACAAATGTTAACATCTACTTAAAATCATGTTAATATAAACCTAGGAATTTTAAAATAAAAGCTAATAAAACACCACAAAATACTTATTTTTCAAATTTACATGTTTAAACTAATACATAAAATACATAATATTGATTTTTCAATTTAGGTAGAATTATTGGTAGTAATATTTTTTTTCTTTCAGAATTTGGGAAAGGTCTACAACGCTCTTTTTACGTGTAAGTATATCGTAGTTAATTAAGGTATTAATCCAAATAACCACCACCGTAAAAATACTACAGTTTCAAACATTTTTATTAAGCTACTCGAGAATAAAAAATAACACATATAAATTTGAAAGACAATCTACCTTAGAAAAATGTCTCTAACGATCTGTTCTTATTAAAATAAGAATAAGTGAGATGTAGGTAAAAAAAATAAATAAAAAACTCGGCACAAAAAAGACTGTATAATTTAGGAGAATGCGAAATCTGCATAACAAGCTGTTATTTCTGCGAAAAAGTTCCATTTGAAAAATATAGATGCGTAACGTTCTTGGAAACATATTGTTGTTAGGTATATCTAAAATTCATAGCATGATGTTTGAAGAAAATCATATTACCGTATAGCGTATTCATATTTTAGTTTATTTACGGTTTATTTAATGCCGTTATTAAAACTTTGCGTTTTATGCTGCTCATAAATTTATGCAGAAAGTTTTAACGGATATCGCGGTTATAACTTCATTGTCCGTTGATAACATTTGACGACTTATACTTACGAATCGGGATACAAAGTAAAACATTTTAATAAACCTTCAATGGATAATAATTTCTAGGTAATTTATTTACTTTTAATAATTATAACTGTTAATTATTATAACTAACTAGCTGTGTCCAAGACTTCGTGCGCGTTTAAAAAATTATGATTTAGTCATTAAGTATTTAAAGGCATTTTTAGATTTTTTACTTTAAAAACCATCAGCTTTTCGTTTAAAAAAATTTGAAAAGAGGTTGACCTTAAAGGCCATCCTTGCAACTTCCCGCTAGTTTTAACCGCAAAGCTATAGTAACGTCACGTATTTTGACGTTTTTGACTTTTTTTGAAATGTTTAAAAAGCCATAACTTTTTAACGCCTTATTCGATTTTGATGTTCAAGATGGCACTCGACACAGTTTTTTGAGACCTAAAAACGTTACCGGGAGTGCAATATCGGTAAGTCAAAAAATCTCTAAGTTATTGAAAAACAAAACACTTTTTTTGAAATTTTTCGACAACGATATCTCACAAACGAATCAACCGATTTTAATTTGCAACACGGCATTCGACGCGGCTTTTTAAGCTTGAGAGCTGATTAGGTTATGAAATTGATCGATGCAATAGCCAAAAAGATATGCCCAAAGAACATCATTTTTACCAATTGTTTTTTTCGGTTATTTTGACATTTCTCGAAATCTACCGGCTCGAATCGGTTCAAACTTACAGGGAATCTAAGTTAGATGGAACTCTTTGGAATGCTTTATTTTTATTTTATTCCGATCAGTCAAGCCGTTCAAAAGTTATAAGAGGTTTACATACATCCACACACACCCACACACACACACACATCCACACGTACATACAGACATACAGACACCCTCGTAAAAATAGTCAGGGGAGGTTCCTAAGACCTCAAAACGTTAAGATCCGATGAAAACTCGATTTTCGAAAAACGGGGTGAAACCAATAACTTCCCGATTTAAAAAAAAATTTAATTTTTTTTAGCGGGAAGTTAAAAATAACGTAAGTTGTAATATTTACTGATATCGATATTATTTTTAATCGAAGGAAGTATTTGAAAGAAATTGACAACTTTAGACGATCGGGTAAAAAATATTATATTGTAATACAAGTGTTACAATGACAGGTTTCGTAGTACGAGTGAAGTTTGTGAAACGAACCACGAAGCGGTGAGTTTCGCAAAGAACGAGTACTACAAACCGTCATTGTAATTCGAGTTTTACATACTATTTTTTATAATGAACTTTTAAAAGTATAAAAAAATAAATAAAATGAGAGTCTTGTTTAAGTTGGCGATCTTGACACTTTTGATACTTGACAGTTTTAATGATTTTAAATTTGAATGTTTGTCAAATTTGAATAAAATATTCTGAATTTCGCAATATCGCTGATAATGTAGTTAATACAACATAATTCTTGATTTACTACCTGAACTCTTTCATCTTTCGTTGATAATCAGTGCAGTGCAACCAATTGTGTAAAACAAAAAGTTACCAAAAACAGTGTTACAATGAATCTATTTCGATACTGTTTTTAGTGTCGAAATAGAAACTTTGTGAACGTGAATTATAAAAAATTATTTTTTAGACGAGACGTGGTTAAATGAGGACCATACGGTATCGAAAGTTTGGCAAGATTTAAATGTCGTGAACCATCAACAAGCTTTTCTTGATAATTTATCTACTGGCATAAGTACGCCAAGTACGCCATACATGCTACGATAAATTGTTACGATTTAACTGTACCGTTCAGATTACACCGATAATCGCTAGGTGTATGGGGAAAAACTGCACAGTTTTCTACGATTTTTAGGAACGATACCGTCGAACGGAACAGTACAAAAATTTCAATAGATTTATCGGAATCGGATAAAACTGCGCAGTTTTATCGGTACGTGTATGCAACAAATCGTTCAGTTTTTGCATAAGTATTATTTTAAAGGGAATGAAAGTGGCTTCTAGTTTTTGACTTTGTAAAAAAAAAATTGTTACTACCAATTATATGTATACGAATTTAAAGACAAAAATTGTTGTTAAAATTTTGGGAGATATTTGTTTATAAACATATTTTGTTTCTCTACTCCATAAACTTCGATATTTAATTTATTTGAAGTTATTCTGCATTTCAAGAGGAACATTTTAAGCTTTGGTAAATCTAAGTACGTCGATTTTTCTTTAAGATATACAACTTTAAAGGGACCTTGCGCGAACTTCAACTTTCACGAACTGTAGCGCTCGAGGCCGCTTGCAGATTTTCACTTATAATTTCTTTAAAATACTCAATAATTTTATTTTTTGACATTTAGAACAATTTATTGCAACGTTACTAAGTAAATATTCTGAAATACAAATTAATCTGTAACATATTTTTTAATTATTAGTTATTTGGCATTTATTACTTTTACGGCAATTACAAAATATAGGTACAACATTCTATACCCGATTCAACACTTTCTATTATTAAAAAAGAAGTCGGAATTATATCATTCATTAATAGTCGTGGAGAAAAATATTCCCATACAGTAGTGTATTTTGCGGCTCGAATTTGATCCGAGAAACCAGACATTTCCAAGCGATTTCAGAAAAAAGATTGAAATGACCCATTGGTTGATCGATACATACTATTTGTGAGACACGACCAAATTTTTGAAAGAAATTTTGCTTCTCCACATACCTAGTTATCAACCTAGTTATCAACCATATAATCAAAATAACATATACAACTTTTTGAGCAAGTGCTATGGGTACAACTAGGTACTAGTTCACACACTGGAGGCAATAGCTGCTCTTCTTTTTGAGGTAGAAGAAATTGTCCAATTTCTTTCCATACAAATTTTACATATATTATTTATTAAATGAAAATGTACCATTTTTAGACTTTACGGATGCAAGTTGGTACTGGTAAAAGTACAAGAAATATTCCGATACATTCAATAGCTTCAAATCTTGG
Source organism: Altica lythri (assembly GCA_964028335.1). Taxonomy (NCBI): domain Eukaryota; kingdom Metazoa; phylum Arthropoda; class Insecta; order Coleoptera; family Chrysomelidae; genus Altica; species Altica lythri. The sequence continues at coordinate 30,900,980 of OZ034804.1, read as the reverse complement.
CGAAACATTATGTTCCACTCTACCAGCTTTACACCACTTAACTGGAGCTGATTACACAAGTAAAGTTGGTACGAAATATTCAGCTTTAAAAGCTCGCCCAATAGAATATTTGCAAAATTTTGGGCAAGGTGAGATTTTTTAAGGAATATACTTTTTAATTTGTCATATATTATTATTTGCGTTATTCAGTATGTTTTTCCCTTTGTATATTTTAGTTACGTCTGAAATATCTTTAGATCGTGATATACAACGAGCAGAAGAATATTTAATTAAAGTATTAAATTCTTAATCGAATTGCAAGACATTTACAGAATATCGTATATGGTCTTACTTTCATGCAACAAATTGTTTGATAGAAGAATTACCGGTTATTTCAAGTTCCATAAAATTACATATTTTGCGTGCAATTTATGTAATAAATATACAAACGAATTGTTTTACAAGAAATTTAAATGAACTTAACCCATCCGGTTTTGGGTGGAAAGAAATTGGTCAATTTCTTCTACCTCAAAAAGAAGAGCAGCTGTTGCGTCCAGTGTGTGAATTAGTACCTAGTTGTACCCATAGCACTTGCTCAAAAAGAATATTTTGTAATTGCCGTAAAAGTAATAAATGCCAAATAACTAATAATTAAAAAATATGTTACAGATTAATTTGTATTTCAGAATATTTACTTAGTAACGTTGCAATAAATTGTTTTAAATGTCAAAATAGTATATTGTAATACAAGTGTTACAATGACAGAGGTTTCGTAGTACGAGTTCAGTTTGTGAAACGAACCGCGAAGCGGTGAGTTTCGCAAAGAACGAGTACTACAAACCGTCATTGTAATTCGAGTGTTACATACTATTTTTTATAATGAACTTTTAAAAGTATAAAAAATAAATAAAATGAGAGTTTTTCGAAATATTTATTGATGTTGGCAATCTTGACAGTTTTGACACTTGTCAGTTTTAATGATTTTAAGTTAGAATGTTTGTCAAATTTGTATAAAATATTCCGAATTTAGCAATAACGCGGATACTGTAGTTAATAATTTACTACAACATACTTTTTGATTTACTACCTGAACTCTTTCGTTGAAAATCAGTGCAGTGCAACCAATTGTGTAAAACAATAAGTTACCAAAAACAGTGTTACAATGAATCTATTTCGATACTGTTTTTAGTGTCGAAATAGAAACTTTGTGAACGTGAATTATAAAAAATAAATTATTGAGTATTTTAAAGAAATTATAAGTGAAAATCTGCAAGCGGCCTCGAGCGCTACAGTTCGCGAAAGTTGAAATGCGCGCAAGGTCCCTTTAAAGTTGTATATCTTAAAGAAAAATCTACGTACTTACACTTACCAAAGCTTAAAATGTTCCTCTTGAGATGCAGAATAACTTCAAATAAATTAAATATCGAAGTTTATGGAGTAAAGAAACAAAATATGTTTATAAACAAATATCTCCCAAAATTTTAACAACAATTTTTGTCTTTAAATTCGTATACATATAATTGGTAGTAACAATTTTTTTTTACAAAGTAAAAAACAAGAAGCCACTTTCATTTCCTTTAAAATAAGCTTTGAAAAATTAAAATCGGTTTATTAGAAGCCGAGATATAAGTAAAAAACAGAGGCAGCGCAAGCCTGATTCGTTATTTTGCAATGTTTTTGCACTATATTTACAGTATCTCGGCTTCTAATTAACCGATTTTAATTTTTTAAAGCTCATTTTGTTGTTTTTTTTATAAGGAATAAAAAACAATTTAGAAAAAAAAATATTTTAATTAGTTTGTTAGTTATAATTATTTAAACAATTAAATTGTTAATAACAAATTTTTAAGGCAACTGGTCAAAAAGCAGGTTGAATATTCGGATTCAGCGGGTCAAAATACATTTAAAAAACTTTGCTGCTTGTAAGGACCTCAATCGGCCACGGAACCCTCCTTTGCTCCCTGACTATAAGGTTTTCAATAAATTTTTGACGATTTCTAATTTTAGGGTCTCTTACATAATGTTTCAAATGACAACTTTGCAACTTGATATAAGTTTCGATTTGGAATTCATTTAATTTCTCAAGAAATGTTATTATATTTGGATGTTCTTTGTAAAATGAATCGTTAAAAGTTCTGTGAAAAGCTTCGCAAGCGTTTGTTGTTCGCGTGAGATCAGACGAATTTTTGGCCCAAATTGTCGGTGGAAAAAGAGATTCTTCATCAACATAATTCTCGATTAGATAATCAGCGTACTTTTCCAATCTCATGTCATTTGGTCTATTTTCGAATAGTTCGAACGCAACGCAATCACCCACTTCATTAGGATCTAAATAAGTAAGACCAAAAGTCAAGTGCAACCACCGACCAATATCACTGCTCGCATCGTTATATTCCACAACTAGACCGATAGTTTTAATTTTCCGGAACCATGCCTGGGCGAGATGAAATCTGCATCCGATGATTTGGGTGGAAGGCCAAACTTTTCGAACGGCTTTATGTATGGCCATTTCAAAATCACACACTTTTCTTAAAATCGAAGTTAATATTAATTTTGGAGCACTTATCTTGAACCAAAAGAAACAGTCTTTCGTATGTTTCCGATTTTTTATTGGGTAGAAGGCATACCATTAAAGGTACGTAATGTCCGTGTAAAAAACCGTGAATTGTAAACATTTGTGTGAAATATTTGGCACAATAATCAAATGTGCCGTCGACGTAGATTCGTTGCGTTTTCCCCAGAGCTTCAAGATTTGAAAGTAACGTAAACACAATGATATTATTTAACACACAATTAATAAAAAGGAATTGTTCATCACGCGAAGTTTTTACGTCAATCGAATTCAAAATTTCATGTACATCGTTAATATTTATCGGAAGCGCTGGTATAAACTTACGTCGACTATTATACATATTCTTCCTAACGTACTCGACGTCCCTGGTTGTCGCTGGTAAATTTTCTTTCAATGCCATACGTATAATTTTTGACGGTTTTTCAGAAATATCGTCAACAGCTTTTCTCTTGCAAACTGCAGAAACTGTTTGCCTAATTAACGTTGAAATGTCCGCAAGATGACAGTGTTCGGATGAAGTTTTAGTCACGAATATTGCACTTGATACACCTAATGTATAGATACAGGCCTTACATTTTCTGTTGGTACATTTCCAACAAGTTTCTTCTGAAGTTTTCAGTTTTTTGTGGAAATTAAAATTGTAACCGTTTACTACAAGTAAATCCTTGCCACGAATACTTTTATTAATTTTCACCTCCATAATTTGCTTTCTCACAACAATTCACACCTACTCAAACTAAGTAATAATTCAAATAATTGCAAATTATAATAATATAAGGGTTTTATATCCGTCTAAACTACCTGTTATTCCGAAAAATTTCCAAGAAGCAGAAATAATTATATTTTAATTTGGGGGCGAAATTACCAGCCGGATTATTGAAGTGCCTGGCCACCAAAGGATTAACACAGGTAGCGGGGACCAAATCACCCATCCCCTGAACAATTGTTGACAGTTTTAACCGTACCGTTAAATCGTAACGATTTATTATAACGATTTATCGTATGGTAGTGGACAGAACGACGAACTGTACAGTTTTAACGATACAGTTAAATCGTTATCAATTTATCGTAGCGTGTATGGCACCCTTTAAAATCACCTGCCGCAAAAGGTCGCCGATTAATAATAACTCACATCGGAAGTGATACCGGATTTGTTAAAGGAGGATTAAATATTTTTGAATCGCGGAAAACGGGTGATTACCACGAAGATATGAATGCGTACGTTTTTAAAAATTGGTTTCAGTCTATATTATCCCGTTTAAAACTAGGTTCAATCATTGTTATCATATCTGCAAAATGATAAAAGTTCCATCTTCCAACTGGGAAAAATTATAAATTTTTAATTGGCTTAAATCAACCAATATTTCGTGCGAAGATAATTTGTCAAAACGCGAGTTATTAGCAGTTGCAAATATTTACAAGAAAAGTTATAAACAATCCGTAATTGACGAAATGGCTAAAGATAGCCAATTTAATGTTCTACGTTTGCCTCCATATCATTGCGAATTTAATCCTACCGAATTAATTTGGGCTCAGGTTAAAAATGAAGTAGCGCGGAATAATAAAACTTTTCAAATGGAAGATTTAAAAATCCTTTTTTAACACGCGATTAAAAACATAACGGCGGAAATGTGAAAAAAATGCACCAAGCATACGAAAACGGTTGAAAAAAAATTCTGGACTTTAGATATGCAAATCGAAACGACATTAGAACCTTTAATTAATTCAATCGGTAATACTACTTCAGATACGAGCGATTCGGATAATGGTGATTAGCTGAAGAACGTTTTTTCCCCTATTCTTATAATTATTTATATTTTAATTTTAGAATATTATTTTTATTATTAATATTTTTTCGACAAATTTAACTTGATTGATTATTGTTTTTTATAGAATAGAATAGAATAGAATAGACGTTTATTTGTAAAATAAGCAAATACAATTTTTTTACAAAGGCAAATTAAATTTTAACAAATAAACATACCGTGCACTTTTAAAGTATCCTTGATACTTGTAAGTGATTATTCCTTTTAAAACTACACTTTTGGTTTTTAAAAGTATGGTCCACTCCGAGATATATTGCCACACAATCGGGATATAAATGTCAAAATCTGGAAAGCTAGTCAAATCCGGGAAAGTCTATCTTTGGTAATCTTATCACTGTTTTAAGCTAAGCAAGTATTAAACATTTACATTTTTATAAAAACTTTACATTAAAGATACTATGCTTTCTGGTTTACGAAATCTTTAATCCTAGATCTTTCTGTATTAAACAAAAATTTGTTTACTAAAATTTTAAATTGATTTAAATTGACAACTTTTTGAATATTACTTGATATTAAATTTAATGCTTTGGGAACCAGATAGGTAGAACTTTTTGTTTAATTTTGCTTTTCCGATCACATACTGATTTCGGTTTCTTGTAGAGTAGCTGTGTGAATGATTTTTTAAGTGCTATTTATTTTTATAGCCAGTTATGGCCAATTTCTGGAAAAATATCTGTCTGATATCTAATGACGCGTCCGCACGCTTGCCAAACCTTAACAAGCCGTAGCAAACTCAAACGTGTGGATAGAGTGTTTGCCTTGGTTTGTATTGACTTGCAAGCGCTTGTAGTCGATCCGATCGAGTGTCGGTTTTTTGTCACAAATCAAAGGGAGTTTGCGCCACCGCTTGCGACGCGTCCACACGTTTGCGTGTATTCATTCTCGTTTGTGTACTGGTGGTGACCGGAGGAACGCTTGTATTTTATAAAAATATGAGTGACTGGTCAAGTGAAGACGTTATAAATTTTTTGGAACTTTATCAGGCAGAACCATGCATTTAGGACCCGGAAAATACTGATCACAAGGATAAAAAAATAGCTGACGTATGGAGTCGCCTTAGTGGATTATTGTATAAGCCAGTAAACGAATTGAAAACAAAAAAGGAAATTTTTCGTTTTCTTTCGTTTATTTTCTTTTTTTATAATAAAAATAACTTAAACCAAATGTTATGGCCGATATAACCTCAATGTCAATATCCATCACGTCCGTTATGCTTGCCTCTTCAGAACACACTAACTCACTCGCAAGCGTGTGGATGGCGATGTTAGATTTCCTAAAACAAGCCAAACGTTTGAAGAATTTTGGAGTTTGCGGCAAATGCCAAACGTACGGACGCGGGACGCGGCATAAGATTTTAGCTTTAGAGGATAGTGCATTGCTAGGATAGCGATATGGTTTTTTAAAAATCGTCTGGATAATCCATTTTTGCAGCACATTAAGATTATTCAGGTAGGTTTCATTGACAGTACTCCAGCCAATTATACCATAGCTTAAGTGCGAGTTTACTAGTGCAAAATATAGAGTTTTAAGAGAGTTTACAGACAGATATTCTCGCAAGAGTTTAAATCTGGAAATCATGCATCGAAGTCTTTTAACTAAAAAGTTAATAAGGTGATTCCATCTTAAGTAAGGGTCCAAAATAATTCCCAAATATTTAATTTTATTAGATCTTTTTCTTGTACATTGTTAGGTAAAGTCAACATATCAAAATTTGGGAGTTTATCCTCATATGTAGTAAATGGCATAAACTTAGTTTTTTCAAAGTTTATGGTTAATGTATGAATATCAAAACATTCCTTTAGAACACTTATTTCTTTTTCTGCAACTTTTTTTAATTCATGCCCGGAATTTTCCCTAAAAACAACCACCCCGTCATCAGCAAAACTAGCCAGATATCCTCTAATATCGAGTTCTAGAATGTCATTTAGGTAGATTGTAAACAGAAGCGGTCCTTAGACTGTTCCCTGAGGAACACCGTAAGTAATTATTTTTGGATCACTATGGCTATCTCCTATTTTTACGTACTGTATTCTATCTTCTAGATAACTCTCTAGTAGTTTTAAAATGTTTCCTCGAAATCCATAATTTTTAAGTTTTCTTAGTAATGTCTTATGACAAACTGCATCGAATGCCTTAGCGAGTTTTAAAAAGACGCCCAATCAAGGTTTACTATGATCTAGAGAGCTATAAATTTGCTTAAGCACCGAGTCAATTGCGTCTTCTGTTGATAAGTTATTTCTAAAACCGAACTGCTTTATGGATATAATGTTGTATTAATCCAAAAATGAGACAAACCGGGATTTTATGATTTTTTTTGCAAAAGAAGATATGAGCGTTATTGGTCTATAGTTAATAATTTTTTGTTTATCACCGGTTTTAAAAAGTGGTTTTATTCCAACTTTAAGACTATCTGGAAAAATTCCCGTTTCCACTGACAAATTAAAGATGTAAGCCAAGGGCTCTGATATTTCTTTAGTTATATTTTTTAATAGTTCAGATTTTATGTTGTCTATGCCTGGGGCTTTTTTATTTTTTAAAGAAAGAATTATTTTTTCTATTTCTAGAGGCGATATTTCCTGAAATACGAATGTGTTTGGAACATATTTTTTTTAAGTTGACAGAATTTGGTTTAGTTTTGTTAATTTTTTTAGCCAAATTTGATCCTACAGTTGAGTAATGCTCGTTAAAGAGGTTTGCAATTTCTATTTCATTCTCTATGGTTTTTCCATCATCGGTTTTTATAACAGAAACTTTTTTATCCGTAATTGATTTTTTACAAATGTTATTTACTGTTTTCCATACTTTTTTGAATCTTTACAATTTTCTTGTATTTGTCCAAAATAAAATTTCTTTTTTTGTTGTTGTATTTTATTTGTTAGTGTGTTTTAAAAATCTAATCCCTTTTGTTTGTTATTAATATCGTTTTTCCATAATTTAAACTTTTCATTTTTTATTTTTATCAGTTTAAGAAAATCCTGACTAATCCAATCATGTTTGATCGAGTCTGTTTTTTGTTTCTTTGTTTTAGTACTTTGTTCTACAAACTGGTTTAGGTATTTTACAAAAAAATCGAATGCCCTATTTGCATCCCTTATCGTATAAAGACATTCCCAATTAAATTCCAATAACAAGTTTTTTATGGTTGGAATGATTTATTTGTTGGTATTTATTTTTACGACGAATTTAACCCTCCTATTGTGTTCGGGTCTATTTGACCCAAAATGAAATTCAAAGTCCTGTACAAGAACGTATATAAGAAGGATGCTCCACTTGCTTGGTGGGGGTATGCTTGCTAGATGGAAGCAATGTGGGCAAGGCGAGAGAAGCGACTTGCGCAAACGGCTACTGCGCATTAGCGCTGTCTCTGTTCTTCTCACTGCTCGTTCAAGAGTGAGAAAGTCAGTAGCGTGCTGGTGTTTGGTTTTTTTTTTGGTGAACTGTCAAGACAGATCGAAATGTCAAAGCGTTGCGGATAGAAAATGAGCTGAAATAAAACTTTTTCGATCAGTATATAACAATTACGGGTAAATTTAATACTGAATGAACAGAGAATTAAACAAAGGTAAAAGTGATTTGCCTTGTCGTGATATGTGGAGTGGTGATTTAAAAGATTTAAAAAGGATTGAGGACAATTTGAAAGCTTCATTGCTAGTTTCTTTTGATTCCAAGGTGTATTACTGCGGTGAATTGTTATCATGGATCACTTGGAATACCTCGGAAACTTTCAGGAATGTTGAGGAAATTCTCGAAACTTTGGATCGAATCTTTAACTAAGATACCTCAAGTTATAAATAATGACACCGGTGAGAATTGTAAACTCAATTGATTGTAAATGTAAATGGGGAATCATGCATTTATTTGACTGATATACGGGTTAATAACGTTGGCAAGGTAACATAAAGTACGGGCCTAAAATTGCTCCACAAAAACCATAGTTAAAAGTGCATAATAAGTTAGTGAAAACTTTATATCAATAATAAACCTTACACTGCCGAAGAGATTTCTGAAATAGAGGCGGAAATTGGAGATTTAGGAGCTGATTCGGAGGAAGAAGAAAGCGAGCCAGAAAAAAAGAAAGAAGAAATATTAACAAGAACAAGAAAACCATCTGCATCAACTGATAAACAACAAAAAAAAGGTGGAACGATTTAAAAAAAAGTAAACTATTAGTGTCTATTTTATCTTTATATTTCAATCAATTTTATTTAATTTCATTTCTTAGTTATTAGCTTAGAGTTCGCACTTCCCGTTCTACTTTGATAATTTTTCGAATTTTTTATAATATTATACTACATTTTATCTGTTTTAACTTTATTATATCTTTTTTAACTTTATTCATTGTGATTAATTTTATTTAATAAAGGTTTATTAGAAACTTTTTGTTCAAGTAAGTATAAAAGCATTGAAATTTTATAATAAATACAATTTTTTATGAGATTCCACTTCTGTCAACATTCAAAGTAATTAAAAGATTTTTTAATGGATCCTTATATAAGGGATTTTCAACTAGAAAAAATAACATACCCCTTGCAATCAGCAACAGAAACATCTGAAGTTTTAAAAATAAATAAAGAAAATAAGAATTTCAAAATATTACATCAAAATATATCCAGTGTTGGCAAACATTTCGACGAATTTCAAATTTTTTTAGAAACTCTTGATATTTCGTTAGATTGTATTGTACTCTCAGAGACCTGGCAAATTAGGGACTCCCTTATTTTTAATATTCCAGGCTTTAAGACCCTATATAATTCAGGCAAATATAATCAGAATGATGGTGTCCTTGTATTTATAAAAACTGATATTTATAATTATCATGAAATAATTGATCTAAATGGTTCAAAGTTATTAAAATTGAAGGTAAATTTTAAAAATAAAGTATGTTTTTTATACTCATTTTACAGATCTCCTTCTAGTGATATTCAGAGTTTCTTAGATCAACTGAATGAAGTTTTACAAAATGAAAATGAAAACTCCGATTACAATTTCTTTGTAGGTGACATAAATATTGACTTATTAGTTGATACTGTAAATAAGAACACGTACCGAAGCATTATGAATGAACACGGTTTTTTCTCAACAATTAATACACCTACTAGGGTACAAAACAACTCAAAAACTTGCTTAGACCACATCTTTATTAAATCAAAAAACAATAATTTTGATACACTTATTCCTATAACAATATCAACTTCAATAACAGTTTATCATACCATCTTATTACAATTAGTCCTAATTGAAAAAATAAGTAAGAATTATGGTAAATCTCGGTATTACCAAATTATTAATAATAAAAAACTTGTCCAAGAAATACAAAAAATTTCATGGGATAATGTCTTAAATAAAACAAGTTTAGAAAATGAAACAAAGGAATTTTTTAGTTCCCTGCAGATGTGTATACAAAACTCCTCAAAAAATATTGGAATTAAAAGTAAAGAGAAAAAAGGAAAAAATGGATGACAAGATCTCTAATTAACTCAATAAATGAAAAAAAATCATTATACAACAAATACAGAAAAAATCAAAATAATGTAGATTTAAGACAAAATTATTTAAATTATAAAAAACAATTATAAAAAATAATTAAACAAGCAAAAATTAATTATTACAAAGAACAAATAAATAAAGATCAAGGCAATCAAAAAATATATGGAAAAATGTAAATGAAAAACACCAGCACGCTACGCTACTGACTTTCTCACTCTTGAACGAGCAGTGAGAAGAACAGAGACAGCGCTAATGCGCAGTAGCCGTTTGCGCCAGTCGCTTCTCTCGCCTTGCCCACATTGCTTCCGTTTTCATTGCACACGGCAGCTCATAGTACAACATAGGGAGTGGAGCATCCTTCTTATATACGTTCTTGGTCCTGTAATTTTTTAGCCCGTTCAGGAATTTGTTTAAAATTTTTTGACATTTATTCATTTAAAGTGTCCTATATGCACTCATTTTTTGTTTCAATAATTTCGTTCTCTTTCGCTATAAAAATAAATTTGTTACGCTTGTGGTGTTCGGGTCATATTGACCCAAATGAATTATTTTATTGACTAGTAGGTAAAGCATTGTAATTTTACAGCTTTCTATTATAAATTCAAAAGGTTTTGTAAGGGATGTTGTCATAAAATTCTAATTTCACCAAATGTTCTTATTCATACCAATCTTGAAGTTTTATATTGCACGTTTATTGTGAATGTAAGACCGCCTAGATAAGCTGTTTTTCAGTAGTATTGCCACAAACGTTGACAGAGAATAATTATTATGTATTCAAAAAGAGCTCTAAACGAGGCTGAATTAGAAGCCGCTCTATATTGTTCAGATATAAGTGATAATGTTAGTGATTCCGAAACAGAAGATCATGTTTCTGATGCAATACTTGAAAGTGAGAGTTCAGATGAAGAAACACAACCAAGTACAAGTGAAGTTATTTTAAAGTCTAGTGATGTCTGGAAATCAAAAAATAAGAACATTGAATGGACAACTGTGCCTCCGAATCCTCAAGGAAGATTTTCATCTGCAAACGTCATCACTCAGACACCCGGTATAACACGTTACTCAGCTGCAAGGATTTCTGATATAAAATCTAGCTTCAATTTATTTTTGTCTCCGAAAATAAAATCTATTATTTTACAAATGTCAAATAAAGAAGGAATTCGTATTTATAATGATAAATTTCAGCCTCTTTTGGAAACTGAACTAGATGCTTACCTAGGTTTACTACTTCTTGCTGGAGTTTACAAATCTCATGGCGAAGCTACGTCAAGTCTTTGGGATTGTACTGTAGGCCGTCATATATTTAGATCTACAATGTCATTACAACGTTTCCACATCATTTTAAGAGTTCTTCGCTTTGATGATAAAGACACAAGAGCAGACCGTCGAAGAATGGACAAGTTGGCACCAATTAGAGAAATATGGGATGAATGGGTTTCAATTCTTCCAAATTTATATAATCCAACTGAAAACCTTACAGTTGATGAACAATTAGTGCCATTTAGGGGTAGGTGTCCATTTCGACAATACATCCCAAGTAAACCTGCTCGATATGGAATTAAAATTTGGGTCTTGTGTGATGCAAATAATTCATATGCATATAACATGCAAATTTATACAGGAAAGCAGCCTGGTCAAAATCCAGAAAAAAATCAAGGATTGAGAGTAGTATTAGATCTCACTAGCGGTTTGAAAGGACATCATGTCACATGTGACAATTTTTTCACATCCTATAATTTAGGACAAATACTGTTAAAACGAAATATTACTATGCTAGGGACGATTAGAAAAAATAAACCTGAGTTACCTCCACAGATCATAGCTAACAGAAAAGAAGTATATTCGTCAAAATTCTGCTTTGCCCGTGAAACAACCATTGTGTCTTACATGGCAAGACGTAACAAAAATGTAACCCTAATGAGTACGTTACATCATGACGCAAGTGTAAGTGAATCTATTGACAAAAAACCACAAATAATTTTAGATTACAACAAAACAAAAGGATCTGTCGATACTTTAGATAAATTGGTAATGACTTATACTTGTCGACGTCAAACAAAAAGATGGCCTATGACTGTTTTTTACAACCTGCTGGATGTATCTGCATATAATGCGTTTGTGTTGTGGTCTGCAATTAATCCCAATTGGAATGAAGGAAAATTAACCAGAAGGCGTCTATTCTTGGAAAATTTAGGACATCAATTAATTTTATCTTTGCAACAAACTCGTACACATTTGCCTAGAAATGTTCAAGCCGCACAAATTGTTCAACAAGCTAGAAGCAAACTTGATCCAAAACCTTCTACAAGCAGCGGAGAAATAGCTGAATCAATTCTGCAACCCAAAAAACGATCAAGATGTTATTTCTGCCCATCCAAAAACGACAATAAAACAAACATTGTATGCTGCAATTGCAAAAAATATGTGTGTAAATCTCACGTTAAATATTATTGTGAAAACTGCATTAATAATTAATTTTTGGTTCGTAAGATAAACAAATAAACTTTTTTATTTAGTTAAAGTAGTTTTACTTGATGCTGTTTCATTATCAAACACTATAAAAATAATTATTAACAATTATTTTTTACTTCGGGTCCTATTGACCCGAACACTATAAGTGTACCTAACTGCATTAATAATTAATTTTTTGTTCGTAAAATAAACAAATAAACTTTTTTATTTAGTTAAAGTAGTTTTACTTGATGCTGTTTCACTATCAAACACTATAAAAATAATTATTAACAATTATTTTTTACTTCGGGTCATATTGACCCGAACACTATAAGTGTACCTTGCACACAATAGGAGGGTTAAATTGATTGATTATTGTTTTTTATCGTTAGAATGAATTATTTTTTGTAATTTATTTTTACGACGAATTTAAATTAATTGATTATTGTTTTTTATCGTTAGAATAAATTATTTTTTGTTATTTATTTTTACTAAGAAAAAAGTGGAAAATAGGGCTACTGGCGAAATAACCACTAAAAATAAAAGTTAACGCACCGTGGTAATACCTCTATGGTGGTGTGGAAAATTACTAATTATTATAAAAATTTAAATTCCCTTAGTCAATATTACGATTTCATGATATTACTTTGTAACCTTTTTTAACGGTAGATGTTTAATGCTCGTCTTAAGGTTCACAATTGGTTGGTGGAGAGCGAGCGTGGTTTCGGACGAGCTCAATAAAAAGTTATCGAAATAAAAAAGGAATATATGTAATAATGTAATGAAAATTTGAGAACGGACAAGAAAAAGAAAATGAAAGGAAAAAGTGAAAGAGATAAGAAAATGAGCGCAACTTATTTTTTTATCCTAAGGATGAGGAAAGATAAAAAACCCAGGTAAATAAAAAATATATAAATTAGATAAGATAACCCGGTAGATTATTATTTTTAGATTTGAAATTACACACTTTTACTTAGAAAACAAAAAAAATTATACTTAGGGGCCATTCACTAATTACGTAAGGGTATTGAGGGGGAGGGGGGTTAAGAAAATATCTACAAGTTCTTACGTTGGGGGGAGGGGGTAAAATTCATTCTTACGTAATATTTCGTGGATCAAAATTCAAGATTAAAAATCTAATTCCATTTCGGATTCCAAATTGTTTTCTTAATTTTAAAGTAACTAAATTAAAACTAGTCAAATAAAATTTTATGAACAATGTTATGAGTTTATAGTTTTACTAATTTATGTTTGCTAGTATTATTTAAATTATTCCTTGTTAAAAAATGGATCCACGTTGAACTGTAAGTTTTAGTGAAACTGATCCTTTCCTCACATAACAGTTTATTATTTAGAAGATCAAGATAGAATCTTACGTAAGAAAGGGGAAGGAGGGGTTCGAGAAATCTTACGTATACTTACATGGGGGTAGGGGGGGTCAAAATTGACCAAAATTGTCCTTACGTAATTAATGAATGGCCCCTTACCCTTTTTCTTACTTATCCTTATGGTTAAAATCAAAACTTGTATGATAGGAAAATTTTTGAAAACTGAAAATCTAGTTACTTTAAGAAAACATATTAGATTAACTGAAAATATTTTTAGAGTAACACACTTTAGAAAGGAAAAGAAAATATCTAGTTAAACAATTAACAATATTTATTATTTATTTAAATAATAATAATAATAATAATAATAATAATGCTTTATTGTCAGAAATTTTACAATTTGTCGACAAAGCTAAAAAACATACAAAAAAGTACAAAAACCTTAAAATCTAACATATCACATAAACAAAATACCTACAAAAAAAAATATTTATACAATTAAAGAATTTGAAAGTCATCAAAAAAAAAGAGTGTGCGTGTAACCTTTACGCGCGATTGAAGTAAAACTTGTTGACGTACGTATCGGAAAATAAATATTTAATTACAATTCAATCATATTTATTGCCTATATACTTTACAAAAAAAAATGAGATGTTATATTTATATTATTCATTAGAAATAGGAATTTGAAAGTTATCATTATTTTTTTTATATATGAAATAATAGGTTTATGATAACTAAAATGTGAAACATAGATTTTAGTCTATAAATACCATTAATGTATTTGAAACCGTTTGAAAATTTCATAAATAAATTTCGGAAATTTAAACTCCTCCCATAGCTGAAATTATACAGTTACTTCCATCAGAATCTTCCGTTAGAATCTACCCCTAGTCGTGCCTAAAGAAGTTTTGCTTCAATAATAGGTAAACAATATTAAAAATATACACACATTACGTTTAGGATGTGTGATTTTGTAGCTGTATCTACCTTATTGTAATACATCACAACACAAGAGCCTTCGATAGTTAGATAACCATTTCATTTTGTAGCATTTTATAGCATATTCCATAAAATTTAAAATCCTGAGTTAAGTTTGTTTCCTTCACGTCTACGAAGGATCTGTTATTGGTGGTAAAAGATCAGCCATCTTGACTAGTGGTTTTATGGCCTTTATGGCTACCTAACCAAACCTAAAATAAGTATAAGAAAGTGTTAAAATATTTTGAATATTATTATTTTATGAACAAAAACGTGCAACATGCTTCTTTACTCAACGTAAAGATTCCGTATAAACAATTATTTACTATCATAATATGTATGTATGTATATAAACTTACTTAATCAAATCATAATAAATGTGGCTGTCTCGTCATTTTTTCATTTTTGTCATTTTTCTTCAAATCTTTCTGGCGCTTATAATATCCCCTTTGACGTTCACAATTTTTTTTTCTTTTTAGCTCTTTAAGTCTATAAAACGAAAATAGCTAGGTATAAATAATAGGTATAAATAATTAGGTATAAATAGTGTAATTACACACCAAAAATAAAATTTATGCATATAGAGTACCTACCTATTCACTCATTTTCAATTAATATTTTTTCATCACTTTCTTCATTAATAAATCCACATTGTTTATTCATATTTAATACAAACACTTTATACACAAAAAACTATTTATATAAAGCAATGTATTTCGATTGACAAGATGATCAGCTGTCAATTCATACAATTACAGATTTAATTTTATTTAATATAGGAGGCAAAATCGCATGAGCGCCGCCAGGATTATTTTCAGGGGGTGCATCTGCATCTACACACTATTATGATCTAATATATATATAGAATGTAGAATGATTTGGACAGCAACCGCGACGCCTTTAGTTTTTATTCAAACAATAATTTAATAAAAAAATTAAAAAAATATATAATTTTCTGGTAAATTCAGGTATTTTCTTTCATAGCAGGGGGGTGCAAGCGCACCCTCTTGCACCCTGCTAACGGCGCCCATGCAAAATCGTGTCAGTATTAGGTTTTGTTTCCGGTTTCTGTTATTAGAATGACGTCACGTCCGTTAGAATTACTTTTTTACTCCTAGTCTCGCTAAAGAAGTTTTACTTCAAAAAGAGAAACAAGAAGAAAAGGAAAAAAGAAAAAGTTCCTTGAAGTAGTAAATTAGTGTGTATTTAGAAGTATAAAATCATAATATGAAAAATTCATTTACTGTGTACAAAGATCTCTCCAATAAGTGTGCTTCAAAGCTCTATGGAATGCGGGAAAGAGTGTAATAGATTTAATATTGAAAGGCAGACGATTGTGCATGTTTTTTGCATTATACAATATAGAGTTTTTGATTAACTCTGATCGTGGGATTGGTAAACAAAGATCAAGCTCCCTGTTTCTAAGTGGATAGTTGTGGGAAGGCGTTTCAGGATTCGCTGACCATTGCTTGCGGACTAAGCAAACGGATTCAAAAATGAATAAAGAAGGAAGAGTTAAAATTTGATATTTTTTAAAGTATTCCCCACAATGAGTTCTATTGTTTAATCTTAACATGTTACGGATAGCTCTCTTTTGAAGTTTGAAAATACGGTTAAATTGAGTCGCACAACACGTACCCCAGAATGGAATGGCGTAACGGAGATGCGACTCAAAAAGGGCGTAATAGACTGTTCGAGCTGTTGACAAGTTTAATTCCTTGGAAACTGATCTTAGCGCAAAACACGCAGAACTTAGTTTTTTTGACAATGCATTGATGTGCAAATCCCATTTTAATGAGTTGTCAACAATGAGACCCAGGAACTTTTCTCACTATTGTTCAAAAGTTTGCAATGTACCTTTATATGATAAGATTTTAGTTTTAGAGAGATTGAGGCACAGAAAGTTAGAATAGCACCACGATTTAATAGTGACTAAGTCACGAGACACGGTACTATAAAGGGATGTACTATCCGGGTTGCTCCAGGTAAAACTGGTATCATCAGCAAAGAGGCAGAGTTTACCACTAATATTTAGGTAGGCAATATCATTAATAAAGAGATTTACACAATCAAAGGCCTTAAAAAAGTCGCAGAAGATTGTTGCTGTAGAGTCCTGATTGTTAAGACTGGAGTAAACATTGTCAAAGAGCGAGAACATAGCATCATTGGTAGATTTATTGCTCAAGAAACCAAGCTGTTGGGAAGTTAGTATTTTATATTTGCAAAGAAAAGATAGCAATCTTTTTTTAACCAATCTTTCAATAAACTTCGACAACGTGGGGAGAAGTGCAATTGGGCGATAGTTCGAAGCTTGATCTTTATCACCTTCTTTGTGCAAGGGAATAGTTATCGCAGTCTTAAGGCAGCTTGGAAAGACTCCAAGTTGAAGTGACTTGTTAATCAAGTTAGTCAGATGGCTTAGGGTGTTTACCGGTAGATTTGAAAACATTTTCAGAGTAAGCCCATCCGTTCCAGCAGATGATTTGTTTTTAATCTCATTCATTGTGTTACGAAGCTCGGCCAATGATACAAGTGAAATGAAGAAACTGTGTAAATTTTCGTTTCTGAGATAAGAAAGAGGATCGTGGGAAGGAGTTATGGAGCTCACTAAGTTTTTTGCTACATTAACAAAGAAGTTGTTTAAGTTCTCTGGAGAAGTAGGAATTTTGTTAGATGAAGAGGTCCGGTCCCTTAATTCATTTACAATAGACCAAGTTTCTTTAGCAATGTTACCCGCATTTCCCAATCTTCTATTGTAATACATATCCTTGGCAGCTTTGATAGTTTTAATATAAGTTTTCCTGTACAGTTTTTCATAATTTTGGAAAAAGACGCTATCTGAGATTTTTTTAAATATGATAAACAGCGCATGTTCTTACAAGATAATCGGAAGCCTCTAGTAGACCAGGGTTTGTGTTGCTTCACTTTAATAGGTCTGAAAGGAAAGGATTTGAATGCAAGATCAGACACTATCTTTACAAATCTAGAGAATTCGGAGTCGACGTCATCAGATAGAAAATTCCAGTCAGATGTTAGACACAACTCTTTGAAATTTTGGAAATTTTTATCTCCGAAAATACGGCCTAATTTGCGCGAAACATTTTTACTTTTGGATCTTAGGGGAAATGTAGTTAATATTGCTTCATGATCAGAAAAACCGGAATTGAAAACAGTACAGTCAATGATTTTCGGATCAAAAGATGAAATGACATAGTCTGTGGTGGTAGAACTAGTTTTAGTTATTCTGGTTGGCGCGTTGACGTGCATGATTATTCCAAAAGAATCAAAAATGTTCTGAAGAGATTCTTTTGAAGCACAATAATAAAAAAAAACAAACAAACAAATCATAGAGGCGGATATCTATATTAAAATAGTAAAAACATATTAAATAATCACCTTCGTGATCATTCTAAAATCATATTTTATACACTAGGATAACAGCTATGAATATAATATTGTTATCTCCGTATACTCTGTTAAGCTAAAAGTGAACCAGATATATTTTGGGATTTAGACAAATAAATTATTAAAATTCACCTTTTGCTTTCTTATTAACTCGAGTTAAGAAAGTACATACATACCAAGATATAGATATTAAATAAACAGATAAGAAATACAGGTAAAAAAATATAAATAACAAATGTACAGGTAAAAAATACAAAAAAAAATACAGCCCGGTTTTTTAAAAAAGGTAATTAAAATTCAATTTTTTAAATAGATAAACGGTACTTTCATTTACAGTGAAGGTATAAAGATAAAAACAAAACTTACGGTAGCTTCTTCGTGTTTCAAAGATAATGTGAAGATCAGATCGTTTCATTCTCTCGGTAATAGGTACGATACGATAACAATGTTAAATCTAGACTATTCTCTGGTCTCGATTAACAGGTAGCTTAAGAATAAACCATCAACTTAATCTTCATAGGTGTATAGTAACGAAATACAGAAATCTGACTAATCTGCAGTCATAATTACTAAATATTTGAAGGAATTTTTAAAGATAACACTGTCTGGAAATCTTCAGATAAACCTTCAACCGGAACACACGAAGCTAGGCACTAGAAACACTTAATTTTTTCGTAAGTTTAAGAAAAGAGAAAAAAAACGGGAAACTAAAACCGTGTGACTTGGGGTTCCTTGGCAAAAACCTCGCCCCGAGTACTCCAATTGCAAATTCAAATTCAAATTTAAAAATGTTTTATTGTTTAGCTTACAATGTTTTTCTTAGAATTAAATAAGTAATATATTTTATTTTATTTCCCTAAACCCTGCTATAGGACTTAGTGTCCTTTTCAGGGTAGTGCATACAATCTAATGTTTCCTGCTTTTAATTATAGGAGTTGTCCGTGGCAACTTTATCCTGTTTAAGAAAGACCATTTAGCAAGTTCTTCCTCAAACAGTCTGTTTCCAGACTGAGACAGGTCGAACTGGGTCGAGGGAAACCACAGAAAACCTCGGCCTACTTTCTGTACAATTAGTTCCTAGCTTATATTTTATTTCTTATATATTTTATTTTATTGACTTGCTAGCGTAGGGCTAGAGGGGCCTCTTCTAAATGGTCCTGGAGCTCCTCTGGAAGTTGCTGTCCTGCTGCCTGGAGTAGCCTCAGCTGAGGAAGTGGAAGTTTCCTTCGAGGTTTCCTCTGGATGACTCTTAGACCACTGTTCCAAGGGGTCCGAAGAGTATCCTGGGCCCGGGTGTTGGGGCCCTGCAGGGTCCTGGTGGCATACCTCCGTTGGAGTTCCTGTAACCGAAGAGGTAGGGGTGTAGTATTTTTGCTATTGTGGTGAATGTAAGTAAGGTGTGAGGGGTGCCAAGGGGGCAGGTATTGGCATTTACGTAAGATTTTTCGCTCAGTTGCGGCCAGGCGATTGGTCTGTTGGGTTGTGAGGGTGATGAAAGGTACAGCCCTATAATCGACTATAGGTCGAATATATGTTTTGTAGGTGTGGAGTAATGTTCTGGGTTGACATCTTTCAAAACGTCCACACAACGCTCCAAGTAGGGAGGCTCGTTTCCTCATTTTATCGAGGGTGCGTTGAACTTCTGATTTCCAATTGAGGGTACGCGTAAAGCGCACTCCCAAGTAGTCAATCTCGTCCATTACTACGAGCCTCTCGCCCCAAAGAGTTAGGTTAACGTTGTTAAAAGATTGATTTGGTCTACGGCTGTAGGAAGGATGGCGGAAGATGATGGTTTGAGTTTTTTGTGGGTTGATTGATACCCTCCATTTTCTGCACCAATCTGAATACTGGTTCAGCAAACGTTGGGTTTTTGTGTTGAGGGCAGCCGTAGTTTTGACGGATGTATATAGAGCTGTGTCGTCAGCATAGAGCTGAATGTTTTGAATGTTTGGGACCTCGTGGGTGTAGATAAGGTAGAGAAGGGGGGCGAGTATGGAGCCTTGGGGAACTCCTGCTTGTGGCGAAAAGGGGTTGGAGAGAGATTGGCCTACTTTGACGCGAACTATTCGGTCGGACAGGTAGGAGTTGATGAGTTTGATGATTTGAAGTGGAAGATTGATGTTATGTAGCTTTCGAATATGTCCAGCGTGCCAGACTTGGTCAAAAGCCTTGTGAACATCTAGAAGTATTGCAGATGCAACCTTGCTTTGGTTTAGGGCTGTTGCTGCGAATGTGTGCAGCTCATTTATGGGGTTTAGGGTTGACTGAGAGGGTCTGAACCCATGTTGAAATGGTGGGATGGTGGAGTGTAAATCTAGGTGATCCCAGATTCTGTTTTTGAGCAGAAGCTCGAAGAGTTTGCCTAGCACGTTACTGAGCGATATGGGTCTGTAGGATTCCGTGAGAGTCTGATCCTTTCCTGGTTTGGGGATTACGATTGTATTAGCTGTCTTCCAGGGGCTGGGAAAATGTGATGGGAGAAGACATGCATTGAGAAGGTCTCGAATTGCTGGGGCTATGGTGTTAGGCAGTTGTTTGAGAGTCCTGCGAGAGATCGAGTCAGGTCCAGGAGCTGAGTTTTTTCCTTGGAGAAATCCGGTCAGGATGTCCTCAGCGGAAAAAGGGGCAAGAAGTGGGTTGTTGTGGGGTGGAGGGTTGGGGCTATTCAAGATTTCTCTTGTGATTGTCGTGGTTTCTTGAAGAAAGTTTTGGTCGAATGTGGGGTCAAATGGCTCTCTGAAAACGCTCTGGAGATGGGCACGGAAAGCTTCCGCTTTCTCGTCGGTGGTGTCAAGTATTTGACCAAGCACCTTGATGTGGGAGTGGTTTTGCGTTTTTTGGCCAGTTAGGACGTTGAGTTTGTTCCAGAATTTGGAACCGTCTCTGTGATCAAGTTTGGCCGTGGTCTGCTTCCAACGGTCTTCTTTGTAAGCATTTAACATAAGCTTCACCAGAGCGTTGAGACGATTCCATTCTGTTTTGATGATGGGGTCGTGGGATCGGATGTACTGTCGATAAATTTGCCTTTTTCGGCGGATGATTGACATGATTTCAGGGGGAAGGGGGCGGGCTTGGGTGTTGATTGAAGAGATGGGGACAGCTTGGTCTGTGGCTGTTTGAATGAGATTTTGGATTTGGACTGCAAAGTCATCAATGTTTTGAGGACCTGGGAGGGGTGGAATGAGGGGTAGATTGTTTGAGATGGTGGTTTGAAATTTGATCCAGTCAGCTTTTTGATAGTTTTTGAATGATATGAAAGGTGGTCTTGGAGGAGGGATCGAAAACATTGTGGTGCTGACTAAAAGTGGAAGATGTTTGGAAGTGATGCTGGTACCAATAAAGCAGCGATTTCCGACCAATCGTTCGCACGTATTTGTGCACACAATGTGGTCCGAAATCGAAGATCCTTGGTATCCAAAGAAAGTTGGGTTGGTGTTGGCGACTCTGAAGATTGGGAGGTCTATGAGAAGATTGGAAAAGATTCGGCCGTTTGGGTTGATCCTTCGATCGCGAAACTGGGTATGTCTGGAATTAAAGTCACCAACCAAAATGGCCCGGGGCAGAGACGAAATGTAGGTGAATAGCAGGTGGGACAGTCTTTGAGTCGGTCTGTTGTAATATGAGAATATCGTAGTGATTGTGTTATTGTTAATAACATTCACTGCGATTACGTCGAGGTCAGAAAGGTAGTGAGGAAGAGTGTGAATCTCAGAGGAGAGGCCTCTTTTAATTAGAATTGCATTGCCTCGACTTGTGGCCGATTTGGGGATGGAGTAGGTGTGGTACCCTGAAAATTTGGGGGGGGTTTTTGCTGGAGTGTCTGTCAGAGACACTATGAGGGGGGATCTTTCCAGGAGGAGCAGATGTTTCACGGAATGGCGTTTGCGGATTAGACCCGCGCAATTTACTGTTGCGATAATAAATTGCGCGGGTCTAATCCGCAAACGCCATTCCGTGAAACATTGCATAAGGTGTGTATCTTAAATAGACTCTTACGCGGCACGTAATTAAAAAGAGGGATATGATTGGTTAAAAAACAAATCGATATTTTCTAGAGAGTTCTCTCCATACTAAGTACGGGTTGTTTTTATCACGTAAGCCAATTCCAGCTAAGGAGCGATTTTCGAACGAGATGGAATTTTTGAACGACAGGGCTGGCTTATACTTAAAAAAGAAATTGTTAAAGAGAAATGAATTATCTGGGTTTTTTAATAACGCTACAACTTTATTTGTTCTAAAAAAATGTTTATTTTTAACTAACAAAGTAACTACGCCACTGGAATCAAGTTCTCATTGGTTGAAGCGGCACCCCACTTGTATTTACGTCACAATGACGTCAGTGACATGCGAATGCAAATCCAGGTATAGTAAAAAGATTGTACAGTTGAACCTCGTCTTTAACAACAGACGGTATATTTAAAGAGATATGTTCGTAAAAATTTGTGTGATAATACTCTTAAATATTTAAAATGGCGTTTTTTAAGTTTCTTAGTTATTATAAACAAATTAGCTGGGTTTAACAAAAAACGTAACTTGGCTTCATTTTATCCTAGAAAACCTTTTTTTTTTTAATTTGTGTAAAAATGCCAGCTTTTTGAATCTGAAAAAAAATTTTTACATTCAATAGTTAAAATAGTTATTTATGAAACAGTTCGTGAAGTATGCTTTTTGCGCACGCACGCGATGTTTAGAGCACGAGCGAAGCGAGTGCTAAATATCGCGTAAGTGCTCAAAAAGCACTTCACGTACAGTTTCATACAATATTTTATCTACGATAAACAAATAAAAAATAATTACAAATTCAAATTTGAAAATTTAAACTACAAAACTGTCAGAATAACTTTTGTTGAAATTTAATGCTCTCATAGCAACACCATGACAACGCGAATGCTAAGGATATTTGATTATATGAAGGTGTGTCAAAAACAGTGCGAAAAAGTAAATCCCATTTAAAATACATTGTTACTTCAGGCACACTTTTAATCCTTCACGCACTGTTGTCTATAATGACAGTTTTCACGAACTAAAAATTGATACATTATATGGGGTAGAGTAGATAAAGTTATTTTATAAGTCTATAAGTGTCAAATTACAATATCTTGCAATTTAGATATTTATTTAAAAAATAAAAATTTTTCGATTTTTTTTGCTCAAATTGATAGAACAACTCTTCGTCTTCAAAATGCAACCAGCAGAATTGTACGAGCATAAGGGTTTGTTCAGCTTTATAAGACCCTAATCTGTACGCAATACCAATATTGTAGATTGATTTTTACAATAGTTAATGATAATTTTAAATCTTGCTGTTCTTTGCAATTATCTAAGCAAAAAATAACTCTATTGACTTTTATAAACTGCCATGTTGTTGCTTTTGTTATGCTCCAAAAAAAATTTTTTTATGAAAATTAATAACCTCCAAAATTATAATTAAAAAAGTTAAAAAGTGGCATTTTTTGCCTTTATTTGTTTATAAAAAAATAAGGACATAAACTTGTGTTTGGAAACATGTAGGTTTTCATTGTATGGGTATATTATTACAAAAAGACCTTCCAGATACCTGGATTATTCAAACATGTTTTTTTTACTTGTTTCCCTGGACTATAGGTGTACCTAAACTCGAAGCAAACTCAAAGAAGTGTTTTAATTGTAATTAAGTCTAATGTTGCTTTGTTCGCTCAGACTTAGCAATCTCGTAAAACATATTTTTAGCAGTCGTAAGCTTGTCATTCGGTGTCTTTTTTGTAACCAGGATAGACTTGCCTTAAGAATATAATGACTAAGCTTAGTAAGGTTTGTTTTAAGTCTAACCATATGGTCAGGTGTAGTTTTCGTTAGCGTGAGTAACCTGAATCCGCTCCAAGGCTGCTAGCAAACACTACCACTTGTGGTCGACACCGGTGGCCGCTACTAGCTGCGGACTGAAACTTTTATGGCATAATATATGGACCCGGCGCACACACGGCTTCCGAAGTGGTTTATCCAAGCGACAACCTGCGGTAGCCGTCGACTCTTGCTGCTAGTGGTCGGTGGCGGCCACTTTTTCCCCGCGTAAACGCAGACACTTCATTGAGCCCCTTCAGTTGATTGCGTTCATAGGTGTAGTTAGTAAATGGACGTTGCAAGAATACACACACTAACAGAATTATAGATTTAGTGGGTAGTCCATTGATTTAAATGAAAAATAATAATTCTTTGAAAAATCTACATCTCATTACAAAAATACAAAAAAAATGTAATCTTGAAGTTGCAATTCTTCCAAAAAATTATAAAATTCATTTCGCTGTCAAGTTCTTAATATGGGATGCACCCAAAAACGTCAAATTCTTTGCAAAATACATCGTCTGCGTCTTCGTCTTAATATTAACAAAATAACCAACATATCCATTTTGTCAAACTAGAGGGACTTTATTAAAACAATTTCTAGAGACTGAAGCCAGAAAATCTGCTTGTCCCAGCCACTGGTAAGTGGTAGCGGCACAAAGCGTTTTGTCGCGACCACCAGTGGCAGCCACTAAAACTCCGTATCGACCTGCTAGTGGCGGCCACCAGTGTCGACCACAAGTGGTCGTGTTTGCGAGCAGCCTTAAACATCCCCATAACTCAGTCCCCAGACCCCAATACCTTACATCATAGAGATTACCTATGCTCCTATACTGCTTTTTCCCAACTGTTTAACCTATACCTACTTAAAAACTGCCTCCAAAGCACGCTTACATGTCAATACCGTTGAGTTAGGTACTCATAATTAAAAATATAGATGAAGCTAAAAAGTAGACCCCAAGATAGGTGAAATTATTCACAATTTCTTGTTTCTCAGCTCCATAGTAAAACTAAAGTTTTTTTTGCATAATTAAATCCGTGAAATATACTTATAGTTCTTGTTTTTAATAAATTTAGTGTTTTATATTAATACTAGTTGTACTCACAACGTCGTTCGCTTGGCGTGTGATTGTGGTATAAAAATTTCTTACCCCACCCCATTTAAGGAATGGTAGAGAAATTTTTATACACCAGATGTTAAGTTGAAAGAAGACAAATACATCTGCAGAAACCGCATTCGAATCGGATCAATAGTTTTCATGTGATGCGCGCACAAACATACAGACAGACAAAAAAATCTAACCACATTTTTGGGTTCTATTTTGATGTACCCGCGACATCGTTCGCGTGGCGTTTTGATTTATGTATAAAAATTTATTTCCTTACCCCGTTAAATGGGGAGGGGGGAAGAAAGTTTTATACACCAGATATTAAGTTGAAAGAAGATAAACACGTCTTTAAAACCGCATTCAAATAGGATCAGTAGTTTTCATGTGCTGCGCGCACAAACATATACATTCCTACAGTGTTATTATATGTATAGATCCGTGAAATATACGTATAGTTCTTGTTTTTAATAAATTTAGTGTTTTATATTAATACCAGTTGTACTCGCAACGTCGTTCGCTTGGCGTGTGATTGTTGTATAAAAATTTCTTACCCCACCCCATTTAAGGAATGGGAGAAGGGAGAAAAATTTTTATACACCAGATGTTAAGTTGAAAGAAGAAAAATACATCTGTGAAAACCGCATTTGAATCGGATTAGTTGTTTTCATGTGATGCGCGCACAAACATACAGACAGACAAAAAAATCTAACCACATTTTTGGGTTCTATTTCGATGTACCCGCGACATCGTTTGCGTGGCGTTTTGATTTTTGTATAAAAATTTATTTCCTCACCCCGTTAAATGGGTGGGGGGGGGGGAGAAAGTTTTATACAGCAGATGTTAAGTTGAAGGAAGACAAACACGTCTTTGAAAACCGCATTCGAATAGGATCAGTAGTTTTCATGTGATGCGCGCACAAACATATACATTCCTACAGTTTTATTATATGTATAGATATAGATAGATAGATATAGATTATTATTGAGTTAATAACGTCATTTAACGTTTGAATAATAAATCAGGACATATATTATTTATTATATTAGCTATTAAAGACAGAGTTACATAAATATTTACAAAACATCTGCCTAAGTTTTTCTATTATATTAAGTTACAAAAAAAAGTAAAAAGAAAAAACAACAAGCATTTGAAAACTGCTTTGTCTCTTACTAATTTAATTAATATGACTTGACTTTCATCCGTGAAAATCCGAACTTTTACTTTTTGGAATGCCGTAGTTCTATTTTCTACGTTAGCTATTGTCTCCAGAGCCGCATCAGAACCCAGAAGAAAAAATAAAACAAAACACTATTATCTGTAAATTTATTATCATAGGAATTTGTAATTTCTAAATTATTCGAAAAACTGTGTTTACTTTCTTAAAGTGTCTTTCTGAAAAACAAACTCTTATAAGAAGACGCCAAACATAATTATTATTATTAAAAGCAATTAATTAAAAAATATCATAAACAACGTAAAAAAGTATTGAAATTTGTCAATAAAACCACTTGAAATTTGTATGAAAATGACGGGCCTCAGTGAATTTCAGAGTAAATTGACAATATTCAAACTAAATTACGCAAAGCCGTGATAAAAATTATTGTGCACCTATCAAGCGACGCGGGAGATTTAATTAAATGTTTGTTAAAAAATATGCCTCTTCTATAGGTTTCAATTCAATAAATCCAGGATCGACCTAAGTCAATTTTATAGTGTTATTTTTATTTTACATTTGTTTCTATATTCAATTGGATTAACACTTTTTGAATAGTTAAGCCATTTGAAACAATTTGAGTAAATAAAATTTCCTTTAGGAGTTCCTCTAAGAATACCTGACCGTGTTTTCGTGTAGGTATACAAAAATAAATTTCGTATGCATATTTAAACACTGAATAGTGTATTATAATTCTGATTCTAAACTGCTTTTCAATGTACCTATTCTATAAAAATATCATTTTTATCATAATAGTAACAGGTCCAAATAGTTTACTATAAAAATTTTAAAATTAAAACTTATTCTATTTTTTGTTAACGGTTTATTGATTTTAGTCGTTATATGCAAAAATATTCTTAAGGTCCAGTACAATTACAAATATATTATATTTATTGTACACGTCGAACATTCACACTTAAGAACAAATGACAGTCTCAATATTAGAAATACTAGCCTCAATATTAGCAATACTAGCCTTCCATCAGAATTTTGCAGGAGCTACAAGAAATATACAAATAAACCGGAACAAAATAAAAGAATGGCTAAAAAATTGGAAAATAAATACAAACGATTTCAAATCAATACACGTTACTTTCACGATAAAAAGAGATTAGTATTCACTAGTAAATACAACTTACAGCCAATAATTAGCACAAGCAGATAGCGTGAAATACTAGGGCATGCACTTAGACAACATATTCAACAAGCGAAAACAAAGCAACTATACTGGATTATTGGAAAAAAATCTAAACTGACATAAGAAAACAAAATACTTGGATAAACATCCATTCCAAAACCAATTAAGATATATGGAATCCAGATATGGGGCACCGCCTCAAACTCAAACTTGGAAATACTCTAAAAGTTCCAGAATAAAGTACTAAGAATAATAGTCAACGTCTCATGGTACGTGAAAAATGCATTGGCAGAAAAGTAAAAAGTATGTAGAGGTCCACAACATCAAAAGTGAAATAAAACGATACAGTAAAAAATATAGGGATAGAGATACTCATATGAACCCCCGTAAGGTTTTGATGTTAGTTCATCATGACTTTGCGCCCACATCTGACAAGGCCAAGTAGCAACTAAAAAGGATTAAATAAAAACTTTAAAAAAATTGAACGGCATTAAAAAAAAAGGGAAGCCGTCACGGGACGCATGGCAGATGTGAAACATCAACATTATTTTGTAAAAGTATAGGTAGGTATGCAGTATTCAATAAAAAAAGAATGTGTGCGTGTAACCTTTACGCGCGATTAAAGTAAACATTGAAAAATTTAAAAACTTTTAAAATTTTGAAAATTTTGAAAATTCTGAAAATTCTGAAAATTTTGAAAATTTTCAAAATTATCATGATTTTCAAATTTTGAAAATTAAAAAATTCTAAAAATCTTCACAATTTTGAAAATTTTAAAATATTTTGAAAAATTTGAAAATTTTGAAAAATTTGAAAATTTTGAAAATTTTGAAAATTCTAAAAATTTTGAAAAAAACATATATATATATATATATATATATATATATATATATATATATATATATATATATACCAATATATACCAATTTTCATAATAATTGGTCCAGTAGTTTTTGAGTTTATCGATAACATATAGACAAACATTTATTTTTATACATAGAATAGATAGTATGCGGAGTCGTGTTAGGTTTTTGCGTCACCGTCGCCACGCCAGAAATCTGATTTACGTGCGGCTATAGATGTTTCACATCAAAATTTGTTTATTATTTAGTTTTTATGTTTATTTACCTAAATATTATAAGATACTAGCTGTACCAGGCGCGCGTTGAGACGCCAGCAACTAAAATAAATTTAAGAAAAATAAAAGAGAAGAAGAGATAGAGATTTTTCGAACTTATATTTATAAGAATTTGTGTAGATATCTATTAATCAGTATTGAATTTGATAGATGGAAGCGCCATCTAGTGGTAACTTCCATTAATACGAATATCATATTCATCTTACCCGTTAAAATACATCATCATACTGATTTTTCTGACAATAGGTTGAACGGGACAGAAGTTGCTAGTCTGCAGCGCCACCTGGTGGCGAGTGGCATCAATAAGCATATCATACAAACCTTCTCCGTGGAAAAATACATATAGATACCAATTTTCATGACAATCGGTTGAACGGGACAGAAGTTGCTACTCTGCAGTGCCACCTGGCGGCGAGTGGCATCAATGAGCATATCATATTAACCTTTTCCGTGAAAAAATACATATACATACCAATTTTCATGACAATCGGTTAAACGGGACAGAAGTTGCTACTCTGCAGCGCCACCTGGTGGCGAGTGGCATCTATGAGCATATCATACAAAGCTTCTCCGTAGAAAAATACATATACATACCAATTTTCATAATAATCGGCCCAGTAGTTTTTGAGTTCATTGAGTACATACAGACAAACATTCATTTTTATATAATATAGAAATAGATAGAATAGATAATGCACTTTTAAGTCTATATTTCAATTTTTAATATTTTTACACATCAGTAAAAATATTAAAATAGTTATTTATGAAACAGTTCGTGAAGTATGCTTTTTGCGCACGCACGCGATGTTTAGAGCACGAGCGAAGCGAGTGCTATATATCGCGTAAGTGCGCAAAAAGCACTTCACGCACTGTTTCATACCATATTTTATCTACGAAAATCAAATAAAAAATAATTACAAGAAAGCAATTTATTTTCAATTCATTTACAAGATAGGTACTAACAAAACTAATGCTCTCATAGCAACACCATGGCAACGCGAATGCTAAGGATATTTGATTATATGAAGGTGTGTCAAAAACAGTGCGAAAAAGTAAATCACATTTAAAATACATTGTTACTTCACGCACACTTTCAATCCTTCACGCACTGCTGTCTATAATGACAGTTTTCACGAACTAAAAATTGATACATAATATGAGGTAGAGTAGATAAATTAAAATATGAGCTTTAAAAGTGTACTTCTATATGAAACAATTCATACCCTGTCCCGCCAAATTTTTGAATCGATGAGCTTCTTCCCCCTATTGTTGGCGCGCCACCGTCGCGTCGCTCAAAACATGAGACCAATTTCATAAAAGATATCAGTATATCTCTTTATTATATATTATCGATGCGTTAGGTTCTTTACGTCATACACTCATACGTCACCGTCACCACGCCAGAAATCTGATTTACGTGCGGCTAAAGATGTTTCACATCAATAATGCACTAAAAAGCAAAAAACAAAATCTGTATTTCTTAAAAAAATTGGTAGCAACTGATTTCGATTTCCTTGAAGTCGGTTTCAATGGTAAATTAAACGCTATTTAAATATCAGCTATTAAATCTAGATTTCGACTGTTAGTAACTCAAAGATATAAACCACTGGAGTCGACTTCGAAGAAATCGAAATCAGATGCTTAGTTGCTTTCAATTTTTTAAGAAATAAAGATTTTATTTTTGCCTTTTTAGTGCATTTTATTTTTTATTTTTTTGAAGGTGGTTCAATTTTTTTACAAAAGGTTTTATTTTATGCTTTTTAGTTGCTACTTGGCTTTGTCAGATATGGCCGCAAATTCATAATGTACTTACTATCTTTAAATCCTTCCGAATACCGTGCAAGAGGTTCAATCACCAACAATCTCCAACAATCCCGACATGCACCAATGTCACTTTTTGGGAGTCATAAGTAAATTCTCTAACACCTAGAGACACCAGGCAAGTACAGTGAAGAAAAACATTGTGATGAAGCGTGGACTTAATTGTCTGAAATTACCAACCCGCAGTGAGCAATCGTGTTAATTTAATGCTTATTCCTTCTCCTTGTGAGAAAAGGCTTTTTGGTTTTAGAGTGGGACGGTAACTGGCTAATTATTATGTTTTTATGTTATATCATTAATAAATTAACTTAAAGGCATAGCTTATTCTTCGGATTTTTGTGGTTTTTCCTGGTATATTTTTCACATTGATTACCAGATAATAACCAAATTGCTATGGGACCACACGGACATTCTACTCTTTTGAATGCCAAAAAGAAAAATTACAAATACCGAAGATATTCGGTAACATACATAAGTCGGTTAAAAATATGCGGACTTCTTAGACAAAATTTTATCCTCTAGTATGGGGCTAAATAGTTGGGGGCTAAATTTTTATAGTTTTATATTTTTTGTTGTAGTTTGTGTACTTATACTGGCTATCATATGCCAAATTTCAATATTCTAGAAAGTATTCTTAAAATTTTAATACTTAAAAATGTGTTGTATAAATAAGTCTACTATTGACATCATATCACAAAATAGTTATTATCCTAACAAGTGCGGAAAGTTATACTTTCCCGCACGCGAACTGCCGATGCCCGAACGACGCGAAGCGGAGTTCGGGCAAGCAGTTAAGTGCGGGAAAGTTAATTTCCGCAAGAGTTAGGATCAATATTTTTTCTACAAGCATAAAAAAGATACTTTATACATTTTTTAAATTTTATTTTAACTTCTAACAACGTAACAAAATTTGAAATTATTTATTATTAATATTAATATTAAAAGTACAATTTATAGCTTTTTGTAGGCTAATTGCCGAATTAAGTTGTTGCTCCACAGTTGGTCTACTGCTTTCACTGAAGGATATAGCTGGAGTCATGTTTAATTGGCACGCTTCCTGCGCTTCTGGTTGTGGTTCATTTAGTGTTAAAATTTTGTTGCATAGGTTCTTTTTCTTTATTTCGGAATCTTCTACGTATCCCTCCGCAACGGTGGTAGATTTCCAGCCGCCCATTCTCTTAATATTTGTAATTTCTTTTCCAGAATCAGCCAAAAATGTCGCAGAAGAGCGTCTGAAGCTATGACCTGTATAGCACTGAGGATCCGGAAGCTTTAGGTAGGCCGCAATTTCAGAAGGCATTTTTCCAAATGAGTTGATTCCTACACATTGATTAGTGCATTTGCCTTGTTTAAATTGTACAAAAAAACGACGATGAGGTGTGTTTAAAGGTCTCAATGATGCATATTTTTTAATAAGCTTAAAATATCTACCGTTGTTTACTTCTTCCGAGATTACAAAAGCTCTGGATGTGTGATTTTTCGAATCAGTTATTTTTATTGTGATGTAGTTTTCTTTAACCTCGATGTTTTCTAAGGTTATATTTGTGAGTTCTACTCTTCTGCAAGCTCCTGCTAAACCGAAGATAGTGGCCACTTTAATTAATAAATAAACATCATCTGGAGCTTCGACCATAAATTTGGCAATATCTTCTTTATTGAAAACCTTGGCTTTTTTTGGGGAAAAGCCTACAGATTGTTTTTTTAAAAATGTAATTAATTTGTAGAAGTTGCCAATATCGAAATTTTCTCTTAGTTTCATAACAGCCTTTATCATTGAGAATCGGGACCAAAGAGTATTGGGTCTTATAACTTTACTTAGTTCTAAAAAATAAGCCAGTAAAACTTCCTCTTTTTTTAGATTGTTGGTTCCCTTTTGACGAGCCCACTGAACAAAATGATCATACTGCCTTTCATACCTTTGTTTGGAAATCGCAGGAAGGAGTTCTAGGTTGGCCTCAGCAGCAGCCTCTAAAATACTGTGCGGAAGGTCTTCATCGCAATTATCCATTTAATTTTTTTGAATCAAAACTTTAAAAATCACCTGGATTACTATTCAGATACTTGAAAAGATGCAATTCTGACAATTAAATCTTTCATAGTGTCAATAAATACACGACTGCAGCTATAGCAACCCTACTTAAACAGGTGAATTTGTTGTTGCTTTGAATAAGGTTTACAGGGGTGATTTAATAAATTATGATTTTTTTAAAAACAAACATTTTAAAAATCCCTATTTTCATGTAAAATAATCTTAATTTTTTTTACTATTTGTATGTAGTCCAACAAGATAAAGATAATAATACAATAATTTGTCAAAAAAGTTATCGAACAACATCTCTAATTAATAAAAAAAAATGCGTGCGGGAAAAAATCTTTCCCGCACGCCGTGCGGGAAAAAGTATTTCCCGCACTCCGTGCGGGAAAGAGATATTTTCTGAATTAAAATGCGTGCGGGAAAGTGTTGTTTTACGCATGCTTGTAGAAAAATAATTTAATATAAGCCAACCTTTAGTTATGAGAGTTTAAAAACGCGACGTAGCGTATCGAAAAAAGGTAGGTATTCTAAACCCCTTCGCTACTTTGCTCTGCTTGAATTGGTGAAAACACTTCTGTACCCCCAAACCAAATCAAACAGCGTTTTAAATAACTTCTCAAGACATCAATATATTATGTGTTTCAAAATTTTAGCCAACTAATATTTTATTATCATGTGTTTTCTAATATAATTCGACGATTATTAACTTTTTATGTTGCCTACAGTGAAGGTACACTATCAAAAGTGTATAATAATAATAATAATAATGTTTATTATCCTTAACTTCCTTACAATTTTTTTACAATTTACAATTTCAGGTAATTTAAAAGAAAAAATTTTTTTATAATATAAACACATATGTAGAATAATAAGAAAAAATGCGACTAAAGACAATACGATTTATCCACTAAGGCATGCCTGAGGGTGGAAAATCTGATATATGGTTAGCTGAGTTTACAGAATTGTAATGACAATAATAGGTATATAATAAACTATAAAAATATAAACATTAAAACCCCACTGAGGACCGTAAAGGTTGCATGTGGGTGATATATATGTTTACATTTATAATTTTGTACAGTGTTCAGCATTCAAACAATAAAATTTATGGAACAAGGTATTTTAAAAACAATTTATGCGCTAACAATGGGAGACTTTGCCAATGATGTAGAAGCATAATTTGAAGTCGATTTTAATTATAAACAGTTTAATAAATCTTTATTTTTTACAAGTTATTAGTTTTCTATTAAATCGTGAATCTCTGTGCGATTTGTGTGTATCAAATAATTTTTAATAAGGTCTCTAAACAAACTTCTAGAATTTACTTCCAAAAAGTATATTTTGTAGATATCAGGTAAAAAATTATAAATCTTGGATGCTTTAGTCAATAATGACCGCTTGCCAATTGTTTTTCTAGTATATTGGGTGGTGACAAAGTTTTTTACTTTTGCTCTGGTTGAATAGTTATGATTAATTTTCCCTAATAAGTTTTTGTTTTTGTATATAAAATTTAATATATTTAACGTGTATAGCTGTCGAACATCTAATAGTCTGGTTTCTCTAAACAGGATATCCGATGAATAAATACAATTTTTTTTATAAATTATTTTTATAATCCGTTTTTGTAAAACTGAGAGAGGTCTTAGATGAGTTTTGCAGGCACTACCCCAAGAAATGATACCATATTGTAGTCGGGATTCTACTAGGGAGAAGTACAGAATCCTCAAATGATTAATTTTGAGAATTGATCGCAGATATTTAAATTTATAAAGTATGATAATAATTACATGAAATCGAACACTCTGATTAATGCTGTGTAAGTATTAGTTATCTACTTGTGTGTATCTCGTTAAAATTAATTAATTTAAAATATGAACCTAATTATCCAAGTCCCCTACGTAGTGAAACCACAAAATGTTATTTGATTATGTTTTAAAGAGGGTAACAAATTTTCTTCATTTAATTACAAGTATATTTCTGTATATTGCGTGAATGTTATTTGTAATTATGGTAAATGTGGGTAATAAGGCCTGAGTATAAAAAATAAAACGTAAGATGTTTGATTTTGCTTAAGAAAACACTCACAGATAGCTAACACTCTTATATGGCTCTACCCACTTTTCGCGACTTGTCAGTCGTTTTTTTTTGGCCAATCTGGTATAATTTGTTTGTAAGGAGCAGTTGTGTAGCACGAATAATAAAAATTATTCCCACTGAATCTTAATTTATTTTTTAATACGCGACATTTATATATAATTTTACACTACATTTGATTGTTTCTTATACTTTTATCAACCTGTTATATACAAATAATTGACCACGAATCAATTACTGTATACTTCTCTGTATCTATTTTACACAGTGCTAGCGGTTAACAAGGCCTACCAGATTTAACCGAAGGAAAAAGACTCAAAAATAAAAATGTAAGTTGGTATCTTTACGCTTGAGATAAAGAATAAAAAACAATATTAAAAAAATGCGACAAGTACCCAGTATCATGAAAAATGCAAATGTAATTGGTTTTAATACTAATTACCAAATATAATATAATATTGAAATATTAATACTTCAATAAAATGGGTCCGAAAGCAAAGCAAATAATTTGCAAATCATGTCAAAATAGTGTAACAAAAAAACATTATGGTATGTTATGTGCGGGAAAATGCAAACAATGGTTTCATAAGATTTGTACAAACTTATCTGAAGGTGATTATAAGCATTTTTCTGAGGGCAAAGGTAAGGGAAAGTGGTCATGTGAAGATTGTTTCGGCAATGACGACAGTAGAGATTATGACTCCGCTGAAGAAGACAAAGGTAAAGACAAAGTATTACAGGAAAAGAAAAACAGACTAAGTGGTAGTCTAAAATCTATTTTGTTGGAAGAAAATCCTACTAATAAGGACTTACTTGTTTTGATGAATAAGAAATTTGAATGCATTGAGCAATCTCTGAACTTTAGTGGAGATATGATTGAAGAACTAAGGGACAGTTTAAACGAAATAAAAAATGAAAATAAAAAATTAAAACAAGACAACTTTGAATTGAAAAAAGAAATGGATGTTCTCAGGCATGAATTAACCGCTATCAAAATGGATAAAGCTAAAGAGAATTTACAAGTAAGAAATAAAAACATTGTAATATTAAACACTAATGCTGGGAAAACTATAAATGACGAAGTAGTTAATATAATAACCAAACTCGACATATCTATTAGTAGAGAAGATTTTACCACAAAGATTTTGCCTACTAAAAATCCCACTAAGCCCGTTCTTGTTACTTTCAAAACTGAAGAAATACAAAAGGCAGTGTTGGAAAAACGCAAAGAATTAAAAACTTCAACTGACTACAATATACCAGGTCCCCAGCGACACATATATATTAATGAAGATGTTCCAAAAGAACTTCGTGTTCTATTAGGAAAATCCAAGATTCTAAAAACCAAAGGTTACAAATATGTGTGGTTAAAATATGGGAAGGTGTTTTGCAGGAAATCTGACGATGGGCCTGTCATCAGAATAGTAAATGAAAATAAAATAAATGAGTTGGTAACTATGTAAAGGTAATGTACCTAATATAACCCATTAATAACATTAATAATATAATGACTAAGATTTCTAATGGCTTATACAATTGATGTAGATACTATTGTTAATAAATATAGCAGTATAAAAGAATTTAATAAAAAATATCAGGGATTAGGTAATTTAACTATATTATATTTAAATGCGCAGTCCATCAAAAATAAAATCGATGAATTAGAAGTTACATTCAAAACCATTAATACAAATATAGATATTATTGTAGCAACAGAAACCTGGGTAAAAAAATGTGAGGAGAAATTTTTCAATATACCCACATATACCAGTGTATATTCTTCCAGAACAAAAAGAGGGGGTGGCTGTGCTATATATATTAAAGATGGCCTAAACCATAATGTTGAAAAAATACTAGAAAAAGACAATGTCACCTATGCTCGAGTATATATAGAATCAGCTAAAATCCATCTTGCTGTCATATATAACCCAAGTAATTCCAATGAAGATGTTGAGGTTACACTTGATCTACTGGAAGATGATCTCGATGCTTTGGGTAATAGCAAGGCAATAGTAATAGGAGATCTAAACATCGATTTATTGGTAAACACTCAAAATACTGAACTATATAAAAGTGTATGTGCTCACAACGGTTTTGACTTCTGTAATAAAAATATTCCAACAAGGAACTCAAAAACTCTTATAGATCATGTGTTAACAAATACTCCGGGACTTGTTGAATCCTTAGGAATTATAAACAACTGCCTCGTTGACCATGATTTTCAAATTTTAACTATTACAAATAAAGCAAATAGTAAAATACAACGTACATTTCAAAAACGTTATGTAAATTATGCCAAAGTAAAAGCTGCACTCAGTGATCTTGATCACAAATTACCTCTAGATATTGAGGAAGCATATAATGCTTTCCTAAACTGTTTTATAAATTCGACTACATACACTACTAAGACCATAAGAATGAGAGAAGACTCACAACCTTGGTTTGATGACACTGTATTAAACGCTATAAATACACGCGACTACTATTTTAGAAAGAAGAAAAAGTACCCATCTATTGAATATTTCAAAATTAAACACAAGGAGTGTATTAAGGAGGTGAAGGTGAAAATTAAAAAAGCAAAAAATAGTTACTATGAAAATCAGTTCAATCAAGCAAATGGTAATGGTAAAAAAACATGGCGGATAATAAATCAAATATTAACTAATAGATCTAGAGCTAAAGACCAAATCTCATCAATTAAAGTGAATAATACAGATATAAAAGATAAAAGTCAAATTAGCGAGCATTTTAATAACTTCTTTGTCAACGCTGGAACAAACTTGGCAAAAATTATTCCATTTTCTCCTATAGATGCTGCAAATGAAACAATAACACACAAAAAGTTTTCATTTGTTCCTACTACTCCATCTGAAGTCACTAGCATCATTAGTGAGATGAACTCCAACAAAGCTACAGGTACTGATGATGTGGATGTAAAAACAGTGAAGAAGTGCAAAAGTGAAATCGCTAGTATATTGTACAAAATTATTAATATGTCTCTAGAGAGTGGAGTGGTTCCAAGTGCAGTTAAAGTGGCAAGGGTGACACCACTGTTTAAAGGAGGTGACAGAGGTTTGATTAGCAACTATAGACCTATATCTGTCTTATCCATAATATCTAAAATTTTTGAAAAGATTGTGAATTCTCAACTTAATAATTTTTTAACGAATATAAATTATCTTTATAAATATCAATATGGCTTCCGTAAGTCGAGTGACACTTCCTCAGCTGCAGTAGACATGATAACTAATATTCAAGAGAATATAGATAAAAATAAAAAATGTATTCTTGTGTCACTCGACCTATGTAAGGCATTTGATACAGTAAACCATAATATTCTGCTAGAAAAACTTAGGAAAATAGGAATCAAAGAAAATTGTCTAGATTGGTTTCGAAATTATTTAAATGGTCGTAGACAGTGTGTTTGTATCGATGGGATAAAAAGCTCTGAACAACATATTCCTTGTGGGGTACCTCAAGGTTCGATTTTGGGCCCAACTTTGTTTCTCATCTATATTAACTCACTGTCAAATATTAAACTTAAAGGGCAGCTAAGGTTATATGCAGATGACAGTATCTTGCTTTATTTTGGTGAATCTATAGAAGAAATTATGGTGGAGATAAGGGATGATATGTTTTTGTTATCACAGTGGATGGCGGCTCACAAATTAACCTTAAATATAACTAAATCTTCGTATATTATCATCTCTAAACAAAAAAATGCTTATAACCAACCACTGTACTTTGGCAATGAAGTTTTAAGTTGTTGTGAAGAAATAAAATATCTTGGTTTGTATATTGATCAAACAATGTGTTGGCAAACGCATATAAACAAATTAAAAAACAAACTTGCAGCTCCTGTAGGAATATTAAGGAGATTAAATAATATCGTTCCGAAATATTTGCTACGTTCTATATATTTCTCACTTATTCATTGTCACTTACAATATCTAAACCTTATTTGGTTTTCCACTTGTGAAAAGTATGTTAGACCTCTTAAAGTTCTTCAAAATAAAGCTATTAAAAATATTTATTCACTTCCTAAATTATATAGTAGTCATAAGTTATATAAAGACTATGAAATATTTAACTTGGAACAATTATATACTTTTCAAGTATGCATTTATATTCACAACGTTAGACATAAAAAAAAACATTCCCATATTGTACTTAACTCTAGAAAAGAAATCCATACATATAATACGCGTAACAATAATCACCTACAACTCCCTATAATAAAATCAAATACTTTAAAAAACTCAATTTGCTATAAAGGAGTGTCTTTGTATAATAATCTTCCTCAAAAATTAAAGGACCACCCTGTACCGGCTTTTAAACAAAAATTAAAACAATATATTTTATAACAGAACCTATTATATTTTATTCATTACTTTAATATATATGTAAATTTCAGCTTTTTATTTTATTTTATGTTATTTTAGTTTATGTTTTATTTTATATTGTACATTAGTTAATAAGTATTTTCTATTATACACACTTTATATTATGACGTATCTCTATCTCGTATAGATATAAAATAATAATATTTACCTGTAAAGAGGAAAAACCTTTATAGAATGTATAATTCTTTTGGTTTAATAAATATTTCATTCATTCATTCATTCATTCATATTATAAGCCCATTTTGATTATTTATGAGTGTTAAAATATTGTCCTTATTATCCTACCGTAGTATTATAAAGCCTATTGACAAGGTTTTTTAATGTATTATTTTAGGTTTGTTTACAGCAGAAGATGCCATTTTTAAAATATTCTCTTTTGGATAAATTATTATTAAAATTTGCTTATTCGTATAGCTACGGTTTATTTTATATACATTCTTCCTTAGGCAGGCCTTATTAGCTGCACTTACCTACGCCGATAACGGTAATCTTCTAAATACGTTTTTTTTTTGTTACTTGTTTCGTTATATTAATATAATCCAAATTTATTATTACTAAATTTTCTGTTTTTTCGTGAAAGAGTTTTAAATTCTAAAGGTCCTCTCTGACTAGGCGATTTCTGGTTTAATGTTTTCCCTTCGAGTCGTTTTTACCTGGTTTCCAATTTTGACGTGCGTTAGGTCATTTCCATTAACTCAAATGTATTTCAACGGAAGCCGTCACTACTGATGTGAGGACCTTTATTTTTTACTCTTCTCTTTTATCGTTTAAATACGCAATGTCACGCTTTTTGTTTCAGTTTTTCTCCATATTCCTACTTTTTTGTTAAAATAAAATATGATTTGAGTAGATTTAGTTATCTATATATAATAAAACTGTAACTGATCGCTGTCAGTACATGGCAAATATAAATTATAAATTACACAATAGGGGTGAGTTTATATACGCAAGAGGACTCATAACAAAGTTTTTTTTTGTTTCGTCTGTTTGTCTTTGTCTGTATGATTGTGAATATGTATATATCTATGTTTAATAACGCTTATTTTAAAAACGATTTATACGATTTGAATGCAGGTTTTGTGAGAGGCTTTACTTAACCTTTCATTTAAATCGGTTAAAAAATAAACAAGTGATGTCAATTTATTTTAGTAATATGTACCAAGTAAATAAGAGTTTAGATCTACTTGATAACTCATATAAAATAGTGTACAGCTTAGGCTGAAAGTGCCTAAGTTGAACACGACAGGTCGGAAGAGCGGTGTGTGTGCCGCTTTAGTGTGAGTAAACTGTGGTGTGTGTGTTCCCCAATTTGTGTAAAATTGAAGGAGTAATATCCAAATAAAAATTACTAACTGCATATCACTACAAAGTTAAACATTTCTCGTATACACACATGTGAAAAAAAAAAGAACACAAAACACTTAAAATTCACTTATAAGGCTAAAAACAATAAAGTAAGGTTATTCTGTTGAAACCAAATATAGATAATAAAAGGTGAAATCGAAAGGCGACCATACACTTATTTTAAAATGACACAGCCGACAAACACGCAACTACTTGAGGAGATAAAGATATTAAGGAATCTTAGTGAGGCAAGTGAAGTAAAAATATTGCTTAGAATTGAAGAAAAAGTAAACGAAAAAATTACTTACCAAGAGAGAGAAAATTCAAAACTTAAAGAAAAAGTTGAAAATTTAGAAAGGAGCAATAAAAGAAACAACATCATAATATTCGGTCTCAAGCAAAAAATTCCAGAATTCTCGATCCAAAATAATTGCAGTAAACTAAACGAATTATTAGATCTTAAAATAACAGAGAACCAGATAAAAAATCTATACAGCTTAGGAAATTCACTACAGGCGCCAATAAAAGTGGAATTTCTATCAAATTTAACAAAGTTGCAGACAATCAAAAACTCCTCAAAACTGAAAGGAAGTAACGTAACAATCTCTCACGATCTAACAGAAACACAACGAGAAAATCATGCCATTTTACGTAGGCACATTAAAAAAGTCAGAACTCCATCAAATAAGTGCTACATTAAAGGTGAAAAGTTATATGTTGATTCTAAAATTTTAAGTGCAGAAGAAATACTACATCTAGAAGACGGAGAAGTGTAAAATAGCTTACAACAAACAAGCAGCGCCCCAGAAACTCCAAATATACCTACACAGTGAAATATCACAGATCCAGACTTCACCAAAGCTAACAAGCAAAGAAAACAACTAGAAGCTGCAAAGAAACTGGAAACTGGAAACTGGAACAAAGTCACGTACGCGTCTGGGATCGGAAAAAATCTTAATCAAGATTTGAGAATTGTAGACAAGTGGGGAAGAAAGAATCTTGTTAATTTCAACGCTTCCAAGACAAAGACATGTTGCCTGTCCAACAAGAGGCAAACATGCGACTCATCCATTACAATCAACGATCAGACACTGGTAGCGGGCGAGTCCATTACGCTGGTTGGTATAACGATCTCCCAGCAGGACTTACTATGGAACGAACATATTGCATCCATAGCAACTGCAGTAGGAAAGAAATTAGGCTTTCTGTTTAGAGCACGGAAATATTTTTCTCCATCCAACTTAGCTACTCTTTACAAAGCCCAAATACGGCCTAATCTTGAATACTGCTCGCATGTATGGAGTTCGGCGGCTCCGTCAAGGCTCGAAGTTCTTGGATGCAATACAGAGAAAAGCAGTTCGACTATTAAACCACACCAGTAATGTCGCTTTTAATATTTATCATGCACAGATTTTAAAAATACGATAAAAAATTAACAAAGGAAATTACATTACACATGAAGTTTATGTGCAAAAATTAACATACAAATTTATTACATTCTACGTTCTAAGTTTATTAATATTAAATCAACATCTATAAAATGTAAAAATAAATTATTATTGATGTTCGTTTTTGAAAACTTTATCAGCACGTGTTTAACACATGCATATCTTAATAAAATTTATATGAATAACTTATTTTTCCTATTAATATATACACAAATTGATTTCGAACTTTATTTATAAAGAATTTATGTTTCAAATAAGTATTTTTTGTCAAAATTTAAAAATCTATACCTGAGTATAATGTAGATTAATGTTTACAAAAAACTTACGATGTATTACTTTGCCTTGTTAGCTGAATCGGTTTTACAAAGGAAGGAGACTAATATATGCTTGAGGAGCTATATAAAGCTGATGTCAGATTTCAAGTTCAGATTCTTGAACAGAATAAGGCATCGGTAATCCTAAGTGTCGCCACAGAAGCTCATCAAACAGACCAGTGCTACAGCTTGAATGTACTTTACAACTTGAGGCAAAGACGATTTAAATTTATATTCTCAAAAGATCTCCAAAAATGCCATGTTGCGGAATACATTTATTTTATACCATTAAAGTAGAAAAAAGGTTATATTTCAGTTTTTCTTATAAGCTAATAATAAATGGTTGTAATTAGATATTTTCTTGTTGCAAATTTTTGTTGTTAATTATCGTTCAAAATACCAATATTTATCAACGTAAAGGCTTTCAAAATAAATTTATTATTTTTTTCATATTTCATATTTTTTCATATTTACAAGTGCAATATTATAAGTAGGTATAGAAAATATTAATAAAGTTAATGCATACGTTTACCTACGCCCTACGCGTAGTTTAATACGAAAGCTAAAATTTTAACTGTATTCGGCTTAGTAATGTTAGGTCTTACAAAATGTGCTAATGTTACCAATTTTAATATGTAACACTTAGTAATGGTTAAGCCTTATCTGGATAATTACCGTACTTTGTGGGGCATGGAAGTGATCAGGTAACAAATTACAAAAGTTGACAGAAATACTTAAGAATAGCTATGAATAAGTATTAACTTTAAAGTTAGTTTTAGTTGTTGACTTTCTTTATTAAATTTTTTAGTTAAAATTTAAATTTTGTATCTTTAGTCAATAAATACTATTTTTCAGGTGCGTACTCAAGCATTTGTTTTAATATTATATCGTATTTTAGGTTAATTTTTTAAACCCATCATATTCTTTATTACATGTGGTTCAGTGCATGCGTAAAAGTTCGATACCGGTAAGATAAAAAATCTACATAAAATGGCAACATCATTTTTTTTGCTAAACAATTCATAACAAAAATTATAATAAAGAGCACTGGATTCTTCCTACACCTGATTAGTCCAGGAGCAGCAAGTTGTTCCAATCTTACCTTTTTTTTAAATTCAGGGTGGAAGTCCGTTCGACTGTCAAGTAAGTAGTTATCTATAATATTGTAAGTGAACATGACGCCAAAAAAAAGTTAACGAAATACACAATCACTATACTGAAGGCTCTGATGTTCGAATCGATTTCTTATCGAAATCAATCAGAGAAATGATGCAGGATGTCTATAATTTAAGATCTGTCTTTTTGGACAAGCAGGATGAGCCTGTCAGAATCCAGGTTCACGACTCATCAAAGAACGAAATGTTAAAGGAAATGGGTGATTTTCGTAAGATTCTGCCGGCAGTCTAACTGACTGCCACACTCGATTTTTTAAATATTGTAATTCTGTGGATAATTCAATTAATATTAAACTTCTTTTATTACTTATAGGAAAAAACGAAATACTTACCTTAAATGGTTTAACCACTTAAATTTACCCTTGAACTAATTTCAATTATCTACTGTTTTTAATAATACCTATCTATTACTTTTTTATGAAAAGTTATTGATATTTAGTTAATGCTATATTGATATTTGCTTAATAAGATACATGAATAATGTCTTTGTTTCCTGAATGTACAATGATTCTTCCTTCTTCCTGTTCGTAAATCGGAGATCGGTGTGCCAGGTAATCAATGAATACATCTATATCCACTATACCCACCCTCTTGTTTTGTAGGTTATCTGTCAAAGCACTATATGCGTCTCCACCATTTGCCAAAAATGAAGGTACTACTAATATTATAAATTTCCTCTGGCACTCCGTCAGAATATTGAGGTACGGTACAGTTGGCACATCTAGCTTGTAATGAAACCACTTGTTGTCCTTTTGGTTTAGTTAAGTCATAGACCACTTTAAGCCCTGCAAATTTAGTTAGTTTTAGTGAATATGATATACAATATATATCTCAAAGTAATTATACAAAATATATGTCTGTCTTAAATATGTAAGTAGAAGTACAACCAATTGTGTATGTATTCTGGGTGACGAAAATACGTAAAAACCTATGTAGCAGAAGTAATCTAATGTATTCCTTCTTCTGGCAATAAGTGCATAAAAAAACTGGTAAAACAGCTCTTGTTGTCTACTAAATTTCCGTGATATATTTTCTTACGTAGAATTGCTTTACAATCAAGGTAAAAACATCTGTTTCTAAAATTTTTGAAATTTAGAAATTATACAAACAAGAAATTATTAAACTGACATTAAGGAGAAATTAAAAAAATGTCACATCCAGTGGGACTCGGACCCACCATCACTGCCTTATACGCAGGCATGCTTTAACCACTTAAGCTATTGGATGATCAAGTGGTTAGGAAGCGAAACGTTAAGCACATGTTACATGACGTTAATGAGAGAGAAGATTTGTCAAATCGACAATTGAAACATCAAACTCTAAGTCACTTTATTTGTGCCCTGTCTTATATTTTTATTTGGTTAGGAGACCGGAACCATTAATTTTTAGTAAACTATTATTTTTGAGATAACTCTCCACGTATTTTTGAAATTTTTGAAATTTAGAAATTATGCAAACAAGAAATTATTAAA
This sequence comes from Altica lythri, assembly GCA_964028335.1. Taxonomy (NCBI): domain Eukaryota; kingdom Metazoa; phylum Arthropoda; class Insecta; order Coleoptera; family Chrysomelidae; genus Altica; species Altica lythri. Next base: position 30,856,427 of record OZ034804.1, on the reverse strand, counting down.
CTGACATTCAGGAGAAATTAAAAAAAAAATGTCACATCCAGTGGGACTCGAACCCGCCATCACTGCCTTATACGCAGGCATGCTTTAACAACTTTAGCTATTGGATGATCAAGTGGTTAGGAAGCGAAACGTTATAATGAACTGAAAAATAAGTTGAGAGTTATTTTAAAAATAATAGTTTACTAAGAAAAACATCTGATTCCTATTTCATAGAAAGCATATATCTCTAATTAGAACAGCATTTTAAAAATATAGATCAGTGGTGGGAAGTTGGTACGTCGCGTCGCTCAGGTTTACCTACTACTGTACTTTCATGTAGGAAGCTTCTGTGCAACTAATCTAAATCTTTAGGTTTTTTTAAAAAATCAACATTTGTTTTGAACATTTAAAAAAATTGATCCTTGAGAACATATAACAGGATGTAAAGAATTTTTGTTATAGCACTGATTGTGCAGGTGCAATTGGCTTATTTGTGGTAGCAAGGTAGTCAGGTGATTAAAAGGAGGCATTCCAGAAATGTTATAACAGAAGGGTATATATTGTGCTTTTTCAACGTTTACTGTTAGTAATTTTTTATCCAGCCAGCATTTTATATTTGCAAAATCAGTTTCTGCTTTAATTTTTAAGTTATTCCAATTATCATCTTTGTAGAAACTGTTACTTATGGAAAATAAGCCATCAATATAAATATTAAATAGGGTTGGGCCCAGCACTGAACCTTGAGGCAACTTAGCACATAGTTAACCCTTATTAAACTGAATTATCAGATAATCATTTCTTATTACTGATTCTTTTAACCGTGCATTATATGTCAAAGAACACCTAAACTTGTATGTCACAAAGTAAAAAACTATTGAACTTTTAAAAGTATTAAAAATTGATAGGACCAAAAATAGTGTGTGTTACACGTTCGGAAAATATTCTGCAAGTGCTCGCACCTCGGCTAAACAATTTCACTCACTCCTCCAAAGTGTCATTTTCCGTCCTTGTGTCACAAATAACTATTTTTTAACGTTAAATATTAACGCATAACTTTAATACAGATTTATTTTGTTACCCACTTGGATTTTACAGAGGTTCATAGATTAATTCCGTGTCATTAAATAATTGTTCACTTGAAATATACTTACTGGTACAGGCGAAAAATATGTGTGCTGTAACCGATAACCCCTGAAAATCAGTGTAAGATTAACGATCCGTTAGATATTTCAGATATATTTATTTTTAATTTATTTCATTAAGAAGGCAATTACGTCTTATAATAGGATCGTGGTCTGGTCTCCAAAATTATGGCACATGATATGTACCACGAAAAAATATAGGGTTATCCCAGTTTTTTCTCTAAGCGCTTTTACTTTTAGTGTTTAAAAACCATTGCTTACGAATTAGGTAAACAAAGAAGTCAGAAAATAAGTTGCATCTTTAAAATTTAACTATTTCATGCTGAACCTTTTGTCAATTTTTACTACTTTTTGCAGCTGTTGTCATAACCATCTAAAGATTAAATAAAAAATGCTTTTCCGTCTCTATATAAATAATGAATTCTGACAAATGGTTATGTATAAACCAGTCTACAAGATAAGTCCTAAAAGAATCACAAATCAAAACTACAAAATAATACCACGTTTGTGTAGATGTTAATGTTCCCTTTTGATAGCAGTGAATACTGAAAAACAAGTTGATAACTAAGGAAATATTGTTTTACATTGTGTGCACGGTAAAAATTTAACGGTTTTCCGAAACTCGTATATAGGTATAATTCATATGTATAAATTTGATGGTACACATTAACTTTGTTATTACATCTCCGTTATAAGATATTGTGACGTTCAAGGGGTTCAAACAAAATCACTGCTGAACGAAAATGTCTAATTTATTTACACACACTACAAACTAAACGAATTATAACTAAATAACTAAACTAACTATAACACACTACACACTAATTTATGTTCAACAATTAACTCCGATTTATATTCACTTATTTATTTGCACTTCGCAGCTCGTAGATCGCTCAAATATTTAGACTGTCGCTGTAACCTTTTAAACTCCCGTGGTTCGCGGCTTCTCAGCTTATATACCTGTTCACCGCTTCCAGAACATCCTTCGGTAACAATTCTAGAAGGTCTTGCAGGCGCCGCGTATAGTGAAGGAAGTCCCTCGAATATTCTGTTTCGAGAATAAGGGAGTCTCGCTCGTTACACTGCCCCCTCCTTAAGACGTTCGGTCCCCGAACACCTTGGTTGGTATGTCTGAACCTACAGGCATCTCCCTTTCTGCAGCTCTCTTGCTTTTCGAAATAGCAATCCACAGTCTTCTCCTTCATTGTGTTTCCGCTCGGGTTGAAAATGCACACGAGTATCTCTATTCCTGTCTTATGGAAAAGCACCTCGAGCATGTTGCGGAGGACTCTCCAGTTGAGTTGGTCTAGACCACAACCCAACTTAGGCACAGCCAGCTTCTTCACTTCCAACCTGGTAAGTTCGTCTCTTAGGTTCAGCAGGGTATTCCACATACTTCTATAGCTGGGCTTGTGATCGGAAAACCTCTTAGTCACCATGTAGAAGAGGTGACGATGACCGTCAGTGAGACTTAGAATTTTTCCGGGATGGGGCTGTTGTCTGAAGAGCTCAGATACACGGCCAAACTTCTTCCTGAAGACTAATGCTATTCCCCTGGACATACGCAGATCTTCGGCGACACAATGGGCTAGGGAATAATCTCCAGGCACAGAGAAGAGGTCCTGCTGCTGCTCGGTAGTAACTCCGAATCGTGCCTTCCCAGTTCCACCATAGTTCTCCATGAACTGGTCGGAACTCATCTCAACATGCTCTGGGCTGGTCGTCCTTCTCAGATGGGTCTCGTCTTGTTCGTCGTAGTCCGCCTCGTATTTCGCCAACCGATTTACATGGACCACGCGCCTCTTGCCCGTTGGTAGTTTTTGTATACGGTACACTACATCATTGATCCTCTTTACCACTCTGTATGGACCCTCCCAATTCCTCTGTAGCTTGGGTGATAATCCTCTCTTCTTCTGGGGGTTGTACAGCCAGACCAAATCTCCAACGTTGAAACCGCACCTTCTGTAGCTTTGCTGTCATAGCGGGTCTTCATTCGGTCACTAGCAATTTGTATGTTTTGTCGGACCTTCTCATGAATGTAGTGTAGCCTGCCCCTCAATGTGCTCACGTAGTCCTCACCAGCTATCTTTGTTCCGGGCTTACATCCAAACTCTAGGTCACAGGGTAATCTTATTTCCCGGCCGAACATGACACAAGCTGGTGTCTCTCTAGTAGACTCTTGCACGGCTGATCTGTAGGCCATGGTGAACAGATGAAGGTACCGGTCCCAGTCTCTTTGATGGTCAGAGACCACTTTAGTCAAATATTTTCCCACAGTTTTATTCATTCTTTCGACTAGGCCATCTGACTGTGGGTGAAGAGGCGTTGTCCCGGTCTTCTTGACTCCAAGTATTTCACAAATGCTCTGAAATAGGCCAGACTCGAAATTTCGTCCCTGATCGGAATGTAGCTCCAGTGGCACTCCAAACCGACCAAAAATCTCTTTTATCAGCACGTCTGCCACTGTCGAGGCCTCTTGGTGTGGGATGGCATGTGCTTCAACCCATTTGGTAAAGTAATCCGACGCCACCAATATGTACTTGTTCCCATCGTCGGTCTCTGGGAATGGGCCTGCGATGTCTATAGCAACTCTTTCCATAGGACTGCCTACGTTATACTGATTCATTGGCGCTCGTCGTTTTCCTCTTGGGCCATTCGTTGAAGCACAAAGTCTACATTTTCGACACCAGTCCTTGACGTCTTCTTTGCAGTTGACCCAGTAAAAACGTTCTCTGACCTTTTCCAACGTTTTCTTGATACCGAAGTGTCCACCGGAGGTTATGAAGTTTCTCCAATACTTCTGTCGTCCGACTCCGGGGAATTATCAGCTGAGTCCTAGCTGCAGTACCCTCGTCATTCTCGACGGACCTCTTCAACAATCCATCCTCTTAAATGATGGAGTCCCACTGCGCCCAGTAGGACTTAACCCTAGGACTCAGGTGACTCACTTCTTCCCATCTTGGTCTCTGTCCTTTTGCTTTCCAGTCAAGCAACATCTTTAGTTCGGTGTCACCTTCTTGGTCTCGCTTCAGGGATTCTGGCAGCCAATCTAGATCCACGACGGTTGTTCTTAAACAGAATTCCTTCTCTTCTGCTTTGCTGCAGTGTTTGCAGTCGGAAAGACAAGGTCTCCTAGATAATGCGTCAGCGTTGCCATGTGACTTTCCGGCCCGGTGTTCCACAGAAAAATGATATTCCTGCAGCCTTTCTATCCATCTCGCAACCTGACCTTCTGGGTTCTTGAATTGTAGAAGCCACTTCAGAGCAGCATGATCTGTTCTTAGAAGGAATTCGCGACCATACAAGTATTTATAGAAATGTTCCATGGACTTGACTGCGGCGAGAAGTTCTCTCCTCTTAACACAATAGTTACGCTCAGGCTTCGACAGGACCTTGCTGGAATATCCTATAACTTTCTCTTGGCCATTCTGAATTTGGGATAATATGCCTCCTATGGCCGTGTTGCTTGCGTCCGTGTCCAATATAAACCTTCCACTGGTCTGAGGATAACTTAATATAGGAGCTGTTGTTAGTGCTTGCTTCAGTCGATTGAAAGCATCCTCGCATTCGGTATCCCATTTGAAGTCCCTTCCATCTTCCGTCAGTCTTGTTAGGGGCTTCGCGATGTCAGCAAATCCAAAGACGAATTTTCTGTAGTATGTGCACAAACCAAGAAAACTCCTTACTTGGTGCTTGTCCTGTGGTACTGGCCATTCTCGTACAACCTTGACTTTGTCTGGGTCAGCACTGATGCCATCTGAAGATACTACATGTCCTAGATATTTCACTTCTTTCCTGAAGAGGTGGCATTTCTTTGGACTGAGTCTTAAATTTGCAGTGCGTAGCCTCTCAAGGACGTCTCTTAAATTCTCCAGGTGTTCGTCGAATGTCCGGCCAAATACTATGACATCGTCCAAATAAACTAGGCACGTCTTCCATGACAATCCTCGAAGAATGGTTTCCATTAATCGCTCGAAAGTTGCAGGTGCGTTACAGAGACCAAATGGCATTACTGTGAACTGCCACAATCCTGTCCTAATAGTAAAAGCTGTTTTCTCTTTGTCTTTAGGATCCAATTCCACCTGCTAATATCCACTCTTCAAATCCAGCGTGGAGAACCATTTCGAGCCAGAAAGCGTGTCCAAAGTGTCGTCAATCCTTGGAATGGGGTAGCAATCCTTCTTGGTGACTTCATTCAGACGACGATAGTCGACACAAAATCTGGTGCTGCCATCTTTCTTCTTCACCAAAACCACAGGTGATGACCAAGGACTATCAGATTGCTCTATTATTCCTTGTTCGTGCATGTCCTTGATTATATTTTCTGCTTCTTCTCTCTTTGCTATGGGAAGCCTTCGCGGTTGTTGGCGAATGGGATCTGAACTTCCGGTATTGATAGAATGCTTCACAACATTCGTCCTACTTATCTGAGTGTCGTCCATAGCAAAAACGTCACTGTATTCATAAATCAGTTTCTTCACCTCGCTAATGTGTTCTGGTGCAAGTTCTGGGCAGGAAGAAGTCAATGTTTCAAATAATTTTTTCGAACTCTTCTCGCTTCTTGGTAGCGGGTTCTTCACATCCTGAATGCTTCCTGTCACACAAAGCACGGAACAGCTTTCTCCCAGGATCGTACCTTTTTTCAAAATCACAGGGTACATGTTGGTGTTCAACATTCTCACAGGAACTTCGTTTCCGCCTCTCACCTAGGTTTTTCCGACTAGCAGTCCTTTCCCGAGGTTACTCTCACTGGCTGGTTCGATGAGTCTTATACAGCTATCTCGAAGGTCTCTGTCTAAATACCCCTTCACTATGGTTTCCGCCTGCCCACGTAGGTGAACATCTTCGCTGAGTAAGACTCGAGTCGTGATATCTCCACATCCCAGGAATGGAATTTCCAGACTTCCGATCCTCAGGACATCGTTTCTCATATCCATCTGGAAGCCATAACCCTTAATGACATCCATTCCCAAGATGACTTCCTCCATGATATCTGCCACCAGCACCTCATGTTCGAGAGACCTGTCCCCAATGTTGATGACGATCCTCTTCTTTCCATGTGTTGGCACGTCTTCTCCAGTTGCAGTCCGTAAACGAACCATCGCTGGTAAGGTTTTTCCATTTCCTTTAACTACACTCGGGTTAACTATAGTTCGGGTTGCGCCAGTGTCGACTAACATTTTTACGGACCTCCCATTAATTTTTCCGTCGACATAAATACTTGAAGAGATGGCCTGAATTATAACCTCAGGGGCACTGTCGTGGCGGGTCGATTTATGCCCCTTCTCGCCAACCTGCTTTATTTTTTTCTGTTCTTGGCGTTGTGGTTTAACCGGCTTCTTGCAGTTACGCCGAATGTGTCCTCTTTCGCCGCAGTTCCAGCATCTTGGTCCACCATTACGTTTCTCCTGGAGAACTACTTCTTCAATTCTCTCATCGCAGACTGGCGAATCATCAAGCTGTCTCACTTTGCTCTGTCCTCTGTGCGAAGCTTGTTTAGCAGCTTCAAATTCTAGGGCATGGGCCAGGGCGTCATCTAGGGTTTTGGGCCGGGCCAACCGCAACGTCTGCTGAGTCTCCGTGTCTCTCAACCCATCGACGAAGGTCTGGACAGCAAGTTGTTCTAGGAAGCTGTCCGGTGCTGAAGGATAGGCCAGCCTTACCAACCTTGCTATGTCTGATTCGAATTCCTGCAAGGTTTCTGCGCTCTTCTGCTGGCGACTCTTGATTTGTGCGTGATACACTTGTTGTAGATGTGCATCACCATATCTCATTTGCAGTCTACTTGTCAGAGTCTTATAATCACCTTGTTGACTTACAGGAATGGTCTGAAGGATATTCAGTGCGTCTTCTCTTAATGCAACAATTAAGGCAGTTGCTTTCTCTTCATCGTCCCAGCAGTTGGTGTTGGCTGCTGCTTCAAATTGTTTCTGATAAGTGCTCCAGGGTGTTTTGCCATCAAAAGTTGGAGGTTTTATCTTTGTTCGCCCTGGCTCAACCCGTTCTCCCAGCTTAACAGAACAATATTTGCTGAAGTTCTTACTCAATCGCTCTTCCATGGTTTTTACCTGTTCTTCCAATTTTACTTGCATTTCTTCCTCCATATTAACCAATCTGCCTTCAATGTTTTCAACCCTGTCTTCAAATTTTCCAACCCTGTCTTCAAATTTTCCAATTTTATCGCTCACGTTCCCCATTTCGTCTTTTACGCTTCCAATTTCGTATTTTACGCTTCCAATTTCGTTTTCCAGTTTGGAGTAATTATTCTTCAACTCATTTTCAATGAATGTCAATTTTTCTCCCAAATTATCTTCCATTTTCTTAGTGTTTTCTTCCATTTTATTTTCCATTTTCTGGGTATTCTCATCCATTTTCAAGCTCATTTTTTCAAGGGCTTGCTTGAAAAATTCCATTGTCGCCTGATCCATTTTCTTCGCCTGTGATCTCGTTACTGACATTCAAAATATTCAACAATGAAGTCCACAATAATTTAAATTAAAATAGCAGTTCAATTTACCCCACACCTGACACCAATTGTTACGTTCAAGGGGTTCAAACAAAATCACTGCTGAACGAAAATGTCTAATTTATTTACACACACTACAAACTAAACGAATTATAACTAAATAACTAAACTAACTATAACACGCTACACACTAATTTATGTTCAACAATTAACTCCGATTTATATTCACTTATTTATTTGCACTTCGCAGCTCGTAGATCGCTCAAATATTTAGACTGTCGCTGTAACCTTTTAAACTCCCGTGGTTCGCGGCTTCTCAGCTTATATACCTGTTCACCGCTTCCAGAACATCCTTCGGTAACAATTCTAGAAGGTCTTGCAGGCGCCGCGTATAGTGAAGGAAGTCCCTCCAATATTCTGTTTCGAGAATTAGCGCGTTGTTTACCTGTCAGTGCGACAGGGGCGTACTAAGGGGGTCTCGCTCGTTACAATATGCATTATAACAAAACTAGCAGACAGATCTAACCACATTTTTGAGTTCTATATAGATGTAGTAACACACCCCGCTAATTATTTTTTAAATATCTTTAAAGTACAGAATTTTCATTTCTACAGTTTTATTATATGTATAGATGTTAGTTATCCTTGTTTACCTGATACTTGTAGTAAAGTAAGACTACTAACGGTACTTTCGTATTGATATTCTTTGATCGTTGACTCCATTAGTCCTTTAAGATATTTTCCTTGAAGCTGGCCGAAATCAACAGTGTTGCCAAAAGGATAAGATGTAACCATATCTCTATAAGTAATATCTAAAACAAAAAATTAATATATTTTATAACTTATAGTATCAAACTAGATTAAAACCTTTTTTGAAATTTTGAAAGTTTTTAGAAAGTATACAAACAAGAATATATTAAATGACATTAAAAGAAAATTGAAAAAATGCCGCATCCAGCGAGACTCGAACTCGCAACCTTTAGCTTTACGCGCTGACTCTCCAAAAACTAAGCTATAGGTGCTTAGCCATCAAATCGCCTCGTTAAATTCTACTTTTGCCACATGTGACACTTACTCAATTTCTCCCTAAGCACATATAGCATGACGTTAACAAGAGAGACTTTGTCATCTGACAATTGAAACAAGTAATTTTTTGTGCCCTGTCTTATATATTTATTCGGTTAGGAGACCGGAACCGCGGATTATTAAGTAACCTATTATTTGAAATGGGATTTTTTTTTTAAATTTTGAACGTTTTTAGACAAACAGACAGACAAAAAGAATCTATTCACATTATTGAGTTCTATATCGATGTACTTAGATATTAGGTTGAAGGAAGATAAATACATCTATGAAAATTGCATTCGAATCAAATCAGTAGTCTTTATGTGATGCGCGCACAATCATACAGGCAGATATAAAAATCTAACCACATTTTTAGGTTACCTACATATCGATGTAGTAACACCATTCGGTGATTATTTTTTTAATATCTTTAATGTACAGAATTTTCATTTCTACAGTTTTATTATACCTATGTATAGATAGATTATGTCTAAAATATTAAGTTGACTCTAATAGATCAATAAATCAGACTTGTCAAATTATTCGATAACAAACACTTGATTAGTGGTCTGTTGTTTAAAAACGGATTACTTTGTTGTATAAGAACTGTTAAATTTAAAGCTATAAAGTTTATCTTTTATCCAAAATAGTTTAATCTTCAAGTGAACAATTTGCTGATATTAAGTTTATGGAAAAATAAAATGTATGGCACGGGTAACGGAACGAAGTGACGCGCAAAAATACTCAAATAGGATGCATCCGAGTCGTTGAAGATTTATCACCTAAAAATACTGAAACTGGTAGACCGTCTATTGTAAGGAAAGACATGACGAAGACGTGTAGCCGAAATTAATCACAATCCAGAACTTGCTGAAGACTCGCCACTATGTATCCTGGGATTTTAAAATTTTCGGTATAAAACATTGTTAATACGAAAAATTTGCTTCCGTATTATTTTTAAAAAGTGCAGGTGTTATCGGATGGTGATTTTTCATCTCGAGTAGATTTATCATAGGGCTTGCGGAATTCATGATCCCATCTTTTTTCTTGTATTTTATGTACTTACTAGCAAACAATTCATCATTTCTTTTTCTAATTTTTCGTTCTTCCAACTAGAGTAGATAAAACAATTTTATCTAGTCTACCTCATATTATGTATCAATTTTTAGTTTGTGAAAACTGTCATTATAGACAGCAGTGCGTGAGGGCATGAAAGTATGCGTGAAGTAACAATGTATTTTAAATGGGATTTACTTTTTCGCACTGTTTTTGACACACCTTCATATAATCAAATATCCTTAGCATTCGCGTTGTCATGGTGTTGCTATGAGAGCATTAAATTTCAACAAAAGTTTTTCTGACAGTTTTGTAGTTTAGATTTGAATTTGTAATTATTTTTTATTTGTTTATCGTAGATAAACTATTGTATGAAACTGTGCGTGAAGTGCTTTTTGCGCACTTACGCGATATATAACACTCGCTCCGCTCGTGCTCTAAACATCGCGTGCGTGCGCAAAAAGCATACTTCACGAACTGTTTCATAAATAACTATTTTTACAGAAAATAGAATTAAATAATTACGTATTTTACAAATTAAATCAAAAAACGGAATATCTAATATTGTAATATTCTATCTAATCAATTTTTTTATTTCTGTATCCATTAAACTGTTAAATCTGATATTCATGTTAAACTTTAAACAAACAAAATCTGTGTATCTTAATAAAATGACGTTTCCTAATCTTTCTTTTTCGAAATAGGTTTAAAATGTGGTAAAATCTAATCGTAAAAAAAATATTAAATGATTCGCATTCAGAAGTAGCTTAAAAGACCCCTTACTTGTTTTTTATTTAATTTTTTGATATATGCTATTTACTCTTTTATTTTTATTTCAGATTGATATTAATATTTTGTTTTATTTTTAATAAGTCATGCATTTGGTATCTTCTAAGAAAATCTCCGAATGCACCATTAAAATATTTCTTGGAACAGTTCTGAAAATAGCTGTCACAGTCCTAGAGTATTATGGTTTGTTTAAATTTTAAATTAAAATGTAACATTAACAACATCGGAAAAATAGTATCATTTCTCCAGATCTACTAAGAACAAACTAATACACTGGCCTGCAAAATTAACCGTACATCGAAAATTTGGTTCTAATTCAATCCTTAATAACTTTTTTTTAAACCGGCCAGAAATTAGTACTTTCCGGTTTATTTTTAGGTCAGAATATCTCATTTTGTCGGACAAAGCCAGAAAATAATAATGAGTCCGGTAAAAGCTTTTATTTCATCCTGTCCAGTAAATACACTTCCCTATAATAAATTTGGCGCCGGTAAGTAAAACATTACGGTATCAGGTACTGTAATGTGTTGCCTAGCCGCGCTGCTCTGATTGCTTAAGGGAAGACAATTACTTTTAATTTTTGAGATTTAAAAATACTATAATGACTATAAAATAAAAATAAAATAATTAATTACTTATTTTTACTGCCATATTTAAAAAGAAGTCAATGTTATTCAATTTTATATAAACAATTAAATCTTAATAATAATAAAAATTATTTGACAGTGACAGCTGGCTTTCAAAGTAATTTGACCTAACTAATCAAGTTACGAACTATTTTTAGTCAAGTTACGAACTACTCTTAAAATTTTTATGAATTTATTAATTTATAAAAACAAGATGAAATAAAATATAATACGATACATGGTCGTTAGGTGTTATTACAGTACTCGTTTTTATTTCCGGACTTGGCTCCTACGTCGCCTCGTCTGTAAACTAACTTGTACTGTAATAATTCACCTACCGACCTTGTAACGTATAATATTATTACCGGACTATCACAATAATTTTCTGGCCCGTTTCGACAAAATAAGATTTTCTGACCTAAAAATAAACTGGAAATTATTAAATTCTGGCCGGTTTTAAAAAAAATATTGTACGTAATACGTCCCAAAAGTGCTTTTACTGGACTCACAGGCTTGCAGGACTCGCCTGCGGCTCGCCCTGCAATTGCCCACTCGTCCAGTAAAAGACCACTTTTGGGAACTGTTACGTAAACTACTATTGTATTGCATCGATTTTGATAATTTTTTGCTGAGTTTTAGGATATTTTATGGTCATCATTTTTTTTTTATATCGAAGCTACAAAAATGTCTAACGTATTTGTTGTTATACAGGGGTTAATAAAAAGTTGATTTTTACTCTAAACTTTTAAACACCCTGTGGAACAAATTGATAACCGAATAATGATTCTTTTTTGCTGAATTTTCAAGCCCTATCTTTTCTTTACAACTTGTTTTTTTATTCAATACGGTATTTGCATCCATGCAGAAACAGCACTGGGTTAAAGAAAGCTATGCAATAATGCTTTATTAGCAAGAATTTGTTTTTAAAAATAGTGCAAAGTTGGCTGTCCTGACTAAAGAAATAAAAGTTTTCACGGCATCGTTGCATATCAAAAAGATTGTTGTCAACGAATTACAGATTTAAATTTGCTGTACATTTTTGAGTATTTTTTAAACGTTTTTTAAGTTATTTCTCAAAGTGTGTTTTGGAGCTGTTGCGTAAGCGATTCGTGTGTTTAAAAGCCATGAGCACAGAAGAAGTGGCTCAAGCCGTTGCTCTACGAAACTATGGTCGTCCAATTAGGTAGGTATATTGCAGAAAGGCTTGGCCATCCACGCAGTACGGTATCCGATGCGATACAAAGGTTCATAGAAACTGGTTCTAATTCAAATGACCTGGACATTGAATATAAAGGGTTACAAACGCAGTTGAGGATTGATTTCTTCGTCTTCTAGTTCTTCGAGAGCGAACAGCCTCTGCTCCAGCTTTGGTAAGAAAACTGCCAGGTGTTCACGTACGCAGAAAGTTAGCAGATCAGAAATTAACGTATCGTGTACCTGCTACAGGTCCAGCTCGAACCCATGCAGATTGAAACTTGGACGAATGGCGAAATGTTCTTTCCACAGATGAGTCTCGTTTTACGAGATATTCACTTGACGGACGTGAAAGAGTATGGAGAAGGCCCGGAGAAAGTTACTCTCGATGTTGTATCTCTCCTAGAGTGCAATTTGGTGACGGTGATGGTGTAAGGCAGTATTTCATTCGAAGCCCGTACAGGCCTTGTTACACATCAAAGAAGTATTAACGCTGGTAGATACATTAGGGTGTGCTTAGAAGAACATGTGGTGCCATTTATAGGAGAAAATTTTATCTTGATGCACAAAAATACTAGACCGCACATAGTACAAATAACAAGGCAATATTTAATCGACGTTGACGTTCATGAATTGGACTAGCCCCCAAGAAGTCCAGAATCCATGCCTCACAGAATGAGAGCCGTTATTCATGCTCGTAGGGGAAATACCCGATTTTAGAAAAAATTAATAAATCTTAAAACCGCCGTTATCCATGTTAGTTTTTAATTCTTTTGTTGCTAATAAAGCATTATTGCATTGTTTTCTTAAAACCAGTGCGTTTTCTTTAAGGATACAGATTTCGGAATGAATAAAAGAACGAATTGTTAAGAAAAGATTAAAATCGATGCAATACAAAAAAAGTTATAAAGGATTAAATTTGAAGCAAATTTTCATGTCTGGTTAATTTTGCGGGCCAGTGTAGTTACTAATTGATGGCTTTAAATCTATGACCCTTAAGTAAGTTTTATCTACCACGATTAAAAAAGTAATAATGTGATTGGTAATGTTAAATTTGTGTGGCACATAGAAACCAAAGTTAAACTTATAATTGGCAATAATTATAACATAACTGTGCACGTAGTTTTACTTTTTCTTAATTTGTTTCGGTTTATATATCTTCATTTCTAATCAAGGAATTTTTAAATGTTTAAAACTGCTGCAGTTGACGATATACAAAACTGTTATAGTTTAAAACTAAACTAAACTTAGAAAATGGGTAACCACAAACATTGAACGATTTCTTATAAAATGTGGTGTGCTATAAATTGTTTAAAACAAAAGCGAGAACCGTTAACTGTCAGAATCTGAATTAGATTTGGAAGCAAAAGTTCGACAGCAAAAGTGACAGAGCTTTTGGTTAACCCGTTACGATTAATGGAAACATTTAAGCAATGAATTGGTTGCGTTTTCATCGTTTACTTTTCGAGAGCCATTCTTAATAATCCACAGAGTTTAAAATAAACATTATCTTAAGTTTTGAAACTTAGAAGGTATACCAACAAAAATATTTTTAATAGCATTAAGAAGACTGTGATGAATTGGTGATGTATATCCGTTATCTCCACACAAACACTATTTGTCAGATTAATTTATGTCATTTAATTTTTATTATATGTATCGTTATCGTTGAATAAAGCCACATTTGTTGGTATTTATATAACAACTTATATAACGATAATATCTACTAATTAAATGAAAAAATAAGAAAAACCCCTAAGACCTTTAGTTACGTTTCGAAACCGAACCGAACCGAACCGAAACTTCAACCACTGCTTCTTAAGAATGAATATATTGGAACAGACATTTCAAAATTTCTTAGAAGCTCAATCGTCAAAAATAAAATTAACTGAGATTGTAAAACGGCAACCAAATACTGATAAAACAAGTGGAATCGAATGTATTCGTAATGGTCAATGAATGCAAAACATTAAAAGCAATGTTGGAACTTTTAGATAGCATCTACGTTAAATCAAATAACTTTATTTATGCCCGACACCCGACACCTTTTTGCAACTTGACGGCAGCAACCTGGTTAGTCAATAAATCAATACTTTAGAGTGCTTAAACAACTTTCGAAAGATTGTAATTTTAAAGCGGTTTCTGTCGAAACATCTAGGAAAGATTATATTAGAGATGCTTTTATTTCTGGTTTATCGTCTAGTATAATAAGGTAACGTCTTTTGGAAGAAACCTTGCTGGATCTTAATAAAATTTACCATACAGCTATTTTAAAATAAAATGCTCAGCTTCAGTCAACTAGTTACATGAATTGTTCTTCTTCTTTCATTAACGCAGTTAATTCTACAGTTTTTTCATAACAGAGACATCAGACATTAAAAAAAATACTGCCTAAAGGCAGCGTGTTCGAGTCCTTCCAGATGCGACATTTTTTATTTCTCCTTAATGTCATTTAATATATTGTTGTTTATTTACATGTCAAAAGTAATAGTTTACCAATCATCTTAATTTAATACCTCAAAATTAAGTCATGTTCAGTAATTTTATTAGAGTAACCGTTTATTTACTGTTGCATTATATCTTTTCTGAAAATACTTTATGGCCTAGAAAGGGTTATATACATCATATCATTGACAGTTTTAATTTAATAAAATTTTATTTTAACAGGTTCCTTAATTTTTTTCTTGAAATTGTCGGATCCTAAACAAATTAAAACCGAAGTAAAACATGAAATAGTTATTTGGCTGATGCCTCCGGTGTCCCGTGTTAGGTAGGATTGATTTTGAATGTGGGGTTGAAACCGGTTGGCATCTGTTATTTTATTTTAATTTTTCATGCACGTAAAAAATTGTAAAAAATAAAAGTAACAAAAAATAAAACACGTTTTTGCACGATTGATCATTTTTGACTGTTTACCGTGACAGATTTTACGTCAGTAGGTGACATTTACTAGCAACTCGACGGTAAGTAATCCAACTCGACGGTAAATACTCCAACTCGACGGTAAGTAATTCACTTACCGTCGAGTTAAAAAATCTCTTAATTTTATTTTATTTTTTGAAAGAATAAAGAAAACTAACGAATTATTTATTAATATTGAAACTGTACAATTTGTTAAATTATTTAATGAAATCCCACTTGTTTGGGCTGTGGTTTCACTTCTAACAGAAACTCCTGCAGAATCGCATACATTAGTAGATAGTATTACTAGTATTGCACAATATTTTTTCGGCAAAATCTATTTTATTTTGAAGAGAATCTTCTACATAGCTTTCTGCCACTGTCGATGAATGCCAACCTCCATGACGCTTTAATCCGAGGACATCAACACCTTTATTAGCCAAAAGCGTTGCTGATGTCCTCCTCAACGAATGGCCAGTATAGTTCTCGGGATTAGGCAAATTTAAGAATTGGGCAATTTGAGAAGGCCAGCCCCCGATTGTCCCTTTCCCTATTACTTGAGCACAGCATTTTCCTTTGGCGTATCTTAAGATTTTACTTGTAATGGACGAAATTTTATATACTTTTGCAGAATTTCTAAATATGAAATTCTTCTAGAGGCACCAGATAATCCCAATATCATTTCCATCAGAAATTTTTCAAATTGCTCCCGTGTAAAAATGCTCGCTTTCTTAGGCCTATAGCCAACATTTTTTCTCTTCAAATACGCGATCAAAGTTGAAAACTTGGAAATATCAATGCCATCATAAAGAAAAACGGTGGATTTAATCATTGAATATTCTGCCCAGAGGCTTCCAGGAGCTTTCAACTGCATATGTCTTTGAACGAAATATGCCAACAGAGTCTTTTCATCGATTCTTAAATTCTTGCCTTCGCACCATTTTTTAAAACTTTGGTAGGTATTTTGATAACGAATTTTGGATTTTTCGGGAATAATTGCGAAACACCCTTCTTCCCAAGCCCGTTCAATTTCTTCAAATTCACTTTCGCTCATATTTTTATTTATAATACTCAAAATTGTACTTAAAATTATTGACAACTAAATAAAAACTCAATTCTCCATTGTTGTTATGCACCCTAGTTACTACCTAACAACCAAAGTATCTATCTTGATAAAATGAATGAAACTAGTCAATATATGACGAAAATGTTTAATTTTATAATTTATAATGGTATTAATCGTGCAAAAAACGTTATAAGCATGTCGAACGTTAAGGGTAACCGATCTCAGACAATAATTGGAGTCGTCGCTCCGCTCCTCCTCCAAGCACTTGTCTTCGATCGATATAAAACCCTTAGCGTTCTCCATACTTAATATACCATTTTTTATCTATGACATAAGGATACCTACTGTAAATAAAAAACATGTATTGCAATGTTAAAAAGCGTGTAACTCATGATGTAAATAGATTACTTAAAAAACACCACTCGCTTTTTTATATTACAATACATTTCTTAATTCATATTTTAATAAAATATATTTTTAAAATTTTAGTTCATTTTTTTACAAAAACGTGTATTCAGTTTTTTTAACTAATATTTTTTTGTTAATTTTTAGTTATTGATAATGAATCAATTACTTGATAATTGGATATAAATAAACTTACAGAATAAAAATGTAATACTTGTTCAATAATTATTTTTGTCATTATCAAATTCTTAACTACGATTAAAATAAAACAGTATTGACGTGGTGTTAAAAACAAAAAAGACAAGATAGTCTGGTTCACATGTACTCAATTTTGCTCTTTTGAGTGACATTTTTCAGCCCTGTCCAAAAATTACCACCAAAATGTCCTTCGATTCGTATTTTTACCTAGAAAGTTCAAGAAAAGGTCCGAAAACGCGCTGATAAAAATCACAAAAGTTATAAACAATTAAGTGAAAAAAAAATGGGACTTTAGTTTTTTTTTTAATATCTCGGAAAATTTTCAAAATTTTGGAAATTTGAAAAAAGATTTAAAAAGATCAATGAATTTGCGTAAAAAAGTCCCGACTCCCGAAACTATATCTCAATTATTTATAATTTTTACAAAGCTGAAAATACAGCCAAAAACGGGTAGTCTGGCTTCCGCGCGCATTCTGTCACTCCGACATAAACACAAAAAAAATTATTTAAACATATTAAATGTGAATATTAAGGAATGAAAAAATTCATTTAATATTGGGATACATCAATAAACCCTGGAATTTTTTTCCTTTGGTGAAGTTATTTTTAATAGGCAAAAAATAGATTACCGTTGCCAAAATAAAAAAATTGTTATTTTCTATTTTTTTATTAACAACTAGCTGTACACGGCGCGCGTTGCTTCGCCAATAACTAAAATAAATTTAAGAAAAATAAAAGAGGAGAAGAGATAGAAAAGGAAAGCAAGTTTATAGTTTTGTTTTACTTATCGCACCAAAAATATATTTTTCGAACTTATATTTATACGAATTCGTATAGATATCTATTAATCAGTATTAAATTTGATACATGGAAGCGCCATCTGGTGGTAACTTCAATTGATACGAAAATCATATTTATCTTACCCATTAAAAATACATCATCATACCGATTTTCATGACAATCGGTTGAACGAGGCAGAAGTTGCTACTCTGCAGCACCACCTGGTGGTGAGTGGCTTCAATAAGCATATTATACAAACCTTCTCCGTGGAAAAATACATATACATACCAATTTTCCTGACAATCGGTTAAACGGGGCAGAAGTTGCTACTCTGCAGCGCCACCTGGTGGCGAGTGGCATCAATGAGCATATTATACAAACCTTCTGCGTGGAAAAATACATATAAATACCAATTTTCATGACAATCGGTTAAACGGGACAGAAGCTGCTTCTCTGCAGCGCTACCTGGTGGCGAGTGGCATCAATGAGCATATGATACAAACCTTCTCCGTAGAAAAATACATATACATACCAATTTTCATGACAATCGGTCCAGTAGTTTTTGAGTTCATTGAGTACATACAGACATACAGACAAACATTCATTTTTATATATATATAGATTAAAAATTATAATTTTATAAAAAATACAAAACAATTTTTTTTTAATTTTTACTGTTTCAATGTCTCATGGCTAAGAACTACTTAATAATATATTTTTTTAATTTTTTACTGCTATTGTTAATAAATTTATTATAAATAAATACATTGTTTATAAGCAATTCGAATTTTTTTTTTTGCATTATGTTAATTAAAAAAATCATGATTTTTTAAAAAAACTGGTTTCCTAAAAAAAATTTTTTGTTGCTAAAAAAGGCGTTTGTTAATTAACAATCGTTTTTTACAACTAAATATTAAAATTAAGAAACCGTTTTTTATATTAACTTTAAATTAAGAAAAAGTTAATAATTAACAAATTTATAAATAACGTTGAAATTGAGATAAAAATATTTTGACTGCGGATTATTGTTTATTGATGTATCCCAACATTAAATAATTTTTGTCATTCCTTAATATTTACATTTAATATGTTTTAATAATTTTTTTTATTTTTATGTCGGAGTGACAGAATGCGCGCGGAAGCCAGACTACCCGTTTTTGGTTGTATTTTCAGGGCTCTGTAAAAATTATAAATAATTGAGATACAGTTTCGGGAGTCCGAACTTTTTTTACGCAAATTCATTGATCTTTTTAAATCTTTTTTCAAATTTCCAAAATTTTGAACATTTTCCGAGATATTAAAGAAAAACTAAAGTCCCATTTTTTTTTTCACTTAATTGTTTATAACTTTTAAAATTTCTATCAGCGTGTTTTCGGACCTTTCCTTAAACTTTCTAGGTAAAAATACGAATCGATTGAAATCTTGGTCGTAACTTTTGGACAGGGCTGAAAAATTTCACAAAAAAAAGTACATGTGAACCAGACAGTTAAGTTAGAAATTGCGAAGAACGTAAAATCCTTTGAGATCTGTTCGTTACAAACTACAGCGCTAGGCTTTTTAGCATGAATTTAATCAAAAAGTTTGCAACATTAAATAGATACTTTTTTATCCACTAGAGTCGTATTCAAGCGGAAGACTGATATATAAAGTAAAGTATACTTTTATAGATAATTACAAAAAAAAAATAAACGTAAATATTACTTAAAAAAAATTTTCAATTCTATTAAAATGTTACAGTGTAAATATATTATAAATAAAGTATATTTAAGTAAATTATAGCAATTATAAAGTGGAGAAATTAAAAAGAGGGTCGTCTCAGAAATTATCTAAAACTAGGTAACCTAAAGTGGCTACGTATTAGGTACCAAAAGTAGATGCAATTACATGTTACTTTTAACACAATATATCTTAAAAGTTATCTATACATATAATATAACTGTAGAAGTGAAAATTCTGTACATTTATAAAATAATTGGCGAGGGGATTACTACATCGATATAGTACCCAAAAATGTGGTTAGATTTTTTAGTCTGTACGTTTGTGCGCGCATCACATGAAAAATACTGATCCGATTCGAATGCGGTTTTCACAGATTTATTTGTCTTTTTTCAATTTAACATCTCCCTTTTCTCCCTCCCGTTTAACGGAGAGGGGGGAGAAATTTTTATACAACAATCAACACGCCACACAAACGACGTCGCGGGTACATCGATATAAAACCCAAAAATGTGGTTAGATTTTTTTAATTGTATGTTTGTGCGCGCATCACATGAAAACTACTGATCTGATTGAAATGCGGTGTTTTCACAGATGTATTTTTCTTCTTTCAACTTAACATCTGGTGTATAAAAAATTCTTTCCCCAACCCTTTAACGGGGTTGACCGCTGCGTGTGCACGAGCACATGCGATCAAACCCAGCGATAAACAAATCTCTGGTGATTTTCCAGGCAAAATTTAAAAGTATTGTTTTGACCGCAATGGATAAGCAGACTGCAACCAGTTCACCGAAGCAGGCTAAAATCAGCAGCATTTAAATCGCGACCAGAAGGATACAGCGTCCGCAAAGCTGCTTGAAAAGCTGAAGAAATTTTAGCCTGACGCTGTTAAAGATACGGTAGAGTTCGCGAAACAGTAGATATTGTTTTCATGCGGTTTTTAAATTTTAATAAATCCAAGACATAGAAGTTCAATACCTTTTGTAAAAGAAACAAAAACAGGAAAAAAAATTTAATTCAAAGACAATTAGTAATGCAGCAAAAGGAAAAACTTCATCGATAAACCAAACAAACAATAAAACAACTAAAACAGGAACTAGAAACAACAAAAAACGAAGCTCAATTAACATCTAGGGATATTGCTTTGATCAGCAAAACTAAGGCAAACGAGTTATATTGTCACCATTGCCAGAAACAATTAAAGATGTACATGACGCTTTGGATAGTATCGATTTTAAAACAAATGCATTTTTTTACTGTTTAACAGTAGAATGGACAGTTTATATTATTATAACTAGCTATACCTGCGACGTCGTTTGCGTGGCGTGTTGATTGTTGTGTAAAGGGGGGGAGGAAAAATTTTTATACACCACATGCTAAGTTGAAAGAAGACAAATACATCTGCGAAAACCGCATTCGAATCGGATCAGTAGTTTTCATGTGATGCGAGCCCAAACATACAGACAGACAAAAAAATCTAACCACATTTTTGGGTTCCATATCGATATAGTAACACCCAATGCATATTATTTTTTTAACTTAACTATCTTTAATGTACAGAATTTTCATTACTACAGTTTTATTATATGTATAGATTTCTTGTAAAACAAATTTAAATAGTGTGTTGCTGTATATGTAGATGGTACTTTCGAATATTGTACCAAATTTTTACTTTTTACTATTTTGTACCAAATTTTTTTTCCAATGCCGTTGGATAAATTAATCTATCCCACGACTTTAAACATTTATTTCACGATATGTACACTTAAATAGAGAATTTACATTTTTTTAATCATAACATAGGTGGCTTGCAGTCTAGGTTTTTGAGTTTTCTGTTTTCTGTCATAAATGTTAAAGCTCTTATAAAATGTAATTTGGTTTTTCATTAAGTTACAAAATATTATATAAATTTCATTAAATTTGTTATTATGGATATAGATAAAAGTGATTATGATAGTACCCCGCCAGAAATTCTGGAAAAGCGGCAAATGTCACTCTGGACTTATTACCAGAAATTGCGTTTTTTTTAAAAAGAAAATTGGAACAGTATATCACTAAAACTCTAAAATTTTATCAGCGGAAGAGCTCCAAAAGTTTTTAAACGAGGCTCCCGATGAAATATACTTATTAGTAAAGGTAAGTTTTAGTTAAAAGTGTCAATTTATTTTTTAATTTTAATAAAAAACTATTTTTAGCTGTTATTTAAGAATATATAATTTTATTCTATCTTAAACATAAAATAAGTATCTATCCAAAATAGTTTTTTTAAATTAAATACTTATTATACTAATAACTTATATCATTGCACATTTAATTATAAAAAATTCTGATATTTTCAAAAATGACATTGCTTACAAATCTCTTTGTTAGATAGCTCAGTGGTAAATGAGTTTCTGTTACAACCCCTGCGGCCTGGGTTCGAATACCGATAGTTTAGAATAAAGTATTACTACATTATTTTATTTGTTAGTTGCAGTCGTAGAAAAAGTATAGAAAGCAACACGTGGGAAAAGCACTTTTCTTACTCGTGTGTTGCGGTACTCGCCTTTCAGGCTCGTGCAAGAACTTTCACACTCGTAAGAAAAGTGCAACTTTTCCCACTTGTTTCACAATATACTATTTCATCAATCCGTGCGGAAAGCTCCGCTTTTGACCCTGCGCCTGCGGGACCGTGCGAGAAGCAATGCTTTCTTCAACGGTTACGAAATACATAACTTTCTCACATCTCGAGTGTATCTTTAGGTATTATATTAATCTTGAAATCCAGTGCGCCGTTTTGTTTATATATATAACTTTTGACAGAATGGCACTAGATACGTTGTGTATCATATATATATTTAGTGAAATGCAGTGTTCACAACCAACTCTTTTTTCGCGTTACTCAATGCTTAGAGCTCGGGCGACCAAATACTACTTTTATTATCTTCTTTCCTTTTATTTTACACAAATTCAAGTGCTTTTTATCGCGACAAACGCACTGGTGATGGGATCACCTGCTTTCCGCACTCGTTACGTAATGTACTATTCCGTACTGTATGGGAATAATCCATAAAACCTATATAAGCAAATTCCTATTTTGCCTTGTATTTATTTTACAATAAATTTAAAACCACATTACTAGCGGTGTTTAGTAACTCTGGATGCATTTTGCACCCCTGGACATCATCGTCACTGTCCATTTAAAATATTTTAAGCACTATGTAACTAACCGAACTGATAATTTTGTGACAGTAATAAACAATGCTAAACAAACAATGTCAACGAAACGGTTTCATAGAAAATAAGAAAATAATTAAAAACTGTTATACATATATAAAACTAATTCACGATTATATTTAATGCGATTTTAGACAAAATAGTATGTGTATCTCGTAGTAAAAGCACTTTCCCGGACTTTAATGTTTGTTGGCATTGGCTTGACGCCTCGGCCAACAATTTACATTGTCATCCGGAAATGTATCGCTTTTCCTACTAGATACACAATATACTATTCACATTATGCTGTTATAACATAAAATATCCACTGCAGCTACAAATCACTGTTAAGTAGTCCTAACCATTTTACAATAGCTAATGCTATCTTGTCCTCATGGACAGGGGCGGATCGTGAATTTGTGGGGCCCTGGGCTGAAATTATTTGGGGGCCTATCTAAATACCCAACTGATAGTCATTTTAAAAAAAAACTGTTTTGTATAGTAATGTAGATAAGTATAAAGAAAAAAATAGGACAATAAAATAATTTTATTTAGTTAATATGACCTAGTGTTAGTGTATACAAATAGCAACTGTTTAACATTGTTGCAAACAACTTGACAAATAATAGGTAGTTGTGTTTAATAAATTATAAATCAACCTTTCTGCATTTTTGTGATGCAAATTCCTTTATTTGTTCATCACATTGTAAATCCTTTCTTAAATCACAATTTATGGAAAGAACTGATAAATAATTAAGTCGATGGTTTGACATTGTTGTCCTATATTTATTTTCTATATATGACATCCTGGAGAAAGAGTGCTCCGCTTCACAGCTAATGATTGGCAAAGTTAAAAATATATTTAAAATTGTAAACCAATTTGGCAAAACATCAACAAGTGTCTTTTCATAGATAATCACAAAAATTTATTGCAAGAGGTGTAAGACTCTGGCTTAGACTGAAGTAAGTAGGATTTTAATTGAACGCACTCATTCACCAAATGTTCGTGCACATCATCTAGATAATAATCAATAATCTTACGTACACTTTCCATATCTATGTTTTCCATATTTTTGTCTTGCAAATCCATTAAAAATTTAAATTTTTTGCTATATATCTCATAGACTTGGCTCCTTTTATTTAAATTCATAATCAGCTTATCAGATTGGTGTCGTACGTTGTTCAAGAAGTCTTTTACTGACACAATTAACCTGTTACCTTCACAGATATCCAAACCAGGGATCTGTATTTTTTTATTAACTTAATGAAATCTCTCTAAAATTTCTTCCCAAAAAATAATCAAAATTACAGTATCGACTTTCACTATTTTATTAAATAAATTTTGTGCTTCTTTTCGGAACTAAACCTTCTCATCCTCATTTTCGCTGATCCTTTTTAAAATTTTGATAATGTCATCATAATTATTTTTTAAAGCTTTAGCAGCATCATAATGACAAGACCATCTGGTCTGGCTTAAACTTTTTAAAGTAAATTTGAGTTTTGTTTCACGATTTAAAAGTTCCCACCTATGGGTCGAAGCAGAAAATAAAACGTATATTTTTGGCACTACTCCAAAAAAGTTTATGATCTCGGTTGCAACTTTAACAGACTCTTCACCAACTAGGTTAAAGGAATGCGCAGCACATTGCACATAATCCGTGGGTTTATTTTTTTGTGTTAATAGTGCTTGTGCATCATTGTAGTGACCTGTCATATTAGCAGCGTTATCATAAGATTGTCCCCATTGTCCATTTTTTCTAAAAAGTCCTGTTGAATATTAAATAAATGTGAGCCAGTATGACTAATAATTTTAATGAAGGATACAAATCTTTCATACACCTTTCCCCGAAAACAGTATCGTAACACAATGGATCCGATCGAAAGTTGATCATTGTGAGAATAATCTGGGGTAGAATCCATCACGATTGAATAATACTTTGTGTCATCGTTATTTATTTGAGTTATAATTTGTTTAATTATCTGTCGGCCCATAATTTCAATTATTTCCTGTTTTTGATAAGTACGATATGGTCGCTTTTGGGCGCAACTCTCACTATTCAACGTGCTCACGAATGAATGGATCGAACTTTGCCAATAGCTCTAGAGCACTCAAAAAATTACCATTATGTGGAGAACCAAACACTTCCTCTGAACCTCTAAAAACTAATCCCCTTAAACTCAAAAATTTTACCACTGCAATAACTCGTTTTAGGACATTGTGATAATATTTTGTTTCTTTTCTTAATTGCTCCTGAAGCTGCCTATTTTCTTTACGTGTCAACCATACTAACATTGATTTCTTATGTTCATTAGAATTTTCGTGATTTTCTAAACAAGTTCGTATGTGTTTCCAATCAAAAAATCCGGTTGTGTATTGAGGAGTTTTTAAAAAAAGTTTGCAAGTCAAACAAAAAACAGTACCCACCTTGGTTGAATAACATAACCAAGATCTTTCCAGTAATTGACCATTTTTCATTGTTTTAATGAAATACCTATTTGAAAAACAAGCGACGGGAAATTTCCCGTTTCGCTCGATAGACGCGCACATAGGTTGACTGATGTCAGGATTGCCAAATTTATAAGTTTTTCATTTTTTTTAATATCGCCTATTGTTTAAAACGACAGCCAGGGGCCCTTTGTATTTACGGGGCCCTGGGCTGCAGCCCAAAAAGCCCCTAAGTAGATCCGCCCCTGCTCATGGATTTATACAGAATGTTTCGTAATAAAAGCACAGGGCTGTATATAAGAAATGACATTTTTGAACAAACGATGATAGGTACAAGATTTTCTTTTAATTTGTCTAATTTAGGTTATATGTTATAAAAGTAATACTATTACTGCTATGACCCCAAATAATTTTAATGCATTGAAGAGTATCCTGGAAAATTTTTAATGTTAATATTAACAAAAATTGAAAAGTTTCTTTGCCTATGTATCGTCTGAAAGTAAACATTACAGTTGGTTTATGACAGTAGCTTTATAACTTCGATGTTCGTTTTTAAAAACAGGTATAAAATAAGTATTGAGCTGTTCAAATTTGTGATTCAACGGTAATACATTTACGCAAATTAAACACGTAACAGCTGAATGTAACCTTGATCTATTAGCTTTTGATGACGATGAATATTTAAGGCAGACCAAAACTGTCTCCACAATGTTTACCTTTTTTGAATATTAACTCAGAACCATTAAATTAAGATAAAAAAAATAACAGGTAGTAATTTGTGTAAATACATGTTGGATATCCAATCGTTAAAAAAAATGGGTATAGCAATCAGTGGGACTGCAAGCAAAAGTTATACTTCTATGCACGCGCCCTGATTTAGGAATACTTTTAAGAAAAATGGCAACACTGGTGAACATTATTAAGTACGCAAGTGAAGGTTGCCATTTGTCTTAAAAGTATCTCTTTCTTTTGCGCGTTAATAAGACAAAGATAGTAAGTCTTTATAAGTTAAACCTGGAAACTACGCTTCATTCTAACCCTGTATTGGTTCTTCTTGCATATACGGCAAAATGACGTCAATGCCATGTGAATGCAAATCCAGGTATAGTTACATTTTACAAGGTAGGCAATATATGTCTGATTCATCAGGCAGCGCTATACGATCGCACAATGCTTTCATATTGTTAAAACGTTTTAACTAAATAACGGGTCGATTGTTGCAACTATTCGGAATCTACGACACAATTTCGGTCAAAATAATGTGCCCAGTGTTAACACTATTCGTCAGTTGATGCGGAAATTTGAACAAAAAGGTGAAGTTAACGACTTGCCAAAGTCGGGTCGTGTTTAAACTGTTCGTACTACATAAAATATAAAAAGAGTTCCTGAAAGTGTTGAGTAGCGCTCTGAGACATCTACCAGTCATCTTTCTCAAAAACTAGATATTCGTCGCACGCACTATTTTAAAAAACTTGCATTTGAAGCAACACAAAACTCAGTTAAGCCCAAAAACCATAAAAGTCGCCGACAATATTGCAGCTTAATACCAAAATAACGATTATTACTGACAAATGATCATGACCGATAAAGCCCACTTCGTTTTGTTAGTAAGCAGAATTGCCATATCTGGGGATTACAGAACCCTTGTGTCATTCAAGAACGACCACTACTTCCTTGTCGAGTCACAGTTTGGTGCGTTGTTTTGAATAAAGGTGTTATTGGATTTTAATTATTTGAAGACGCTGCAGGTATTACTATCACTAGTGAGCGCTACCATAATATGGCGCAAATCTGTCTGGTTCCTCAAATCCAATAATTTAACCTTCAAAACATGTGGTTCCCACAGGACAAAGCAACTTGTCACATACCTAGAGAGACGATAAATATTCTGCGAACAATCTTTTCGAGACGTTTAATTTATCGATTTGGTTATGTCATCTGGCCACCAAGGTCACCGGATTTAACAGCTCGTGACTTCTTTTTATGGGTATTTTTAATAGATATGCTAACACATCAAATACTGTAGATCAGCTGAAGAACAATATTACGAAAGCGATTGAAAGTATTCCTCGGAAAACCGACCAAAAAGTGATGGAAAATGTAGTTCGGAGGGCTGAGGTTTACGCGGCTTCTAGAGGCAGACATTTGTCCGATATTATGTGTCATACATAGCTTTTTTTAACACGCTTTTATTAACTTCACTTGTATGTATGTATGTTTGTAACTCTCCACTCCGTTATATAATTATATCTCGAAAAGTTATCGTTTTTTTGAAAAAACACAATAATACTTTCTTGTTTAGAATTAAATTTTACATCAACTGTCAAATTATGACAGCTGTCATATTGACAGTTTTCAAAATAAACACTATTTTGTGAATATCTCGAAAAGTGATCGTTTTTTTGAAAAAACACAGGAATACTTTTTTGTTTAGAATTAATTTTTACATCAACTGTCAAATTATGACAGCTGTCATATTGACAGTTTTGTGAATATCTCGAAAAATTATCGTTTTTTTAAAAAAACACAGGAATACTTTTTCGTTTGGAATTAAATTTTACATCAACTGTCAAATTATGACAGCTGTCATATTGACAGTTTTCAAAATAAACACTATTTTGTGAATATCTCGAAAAGTTACCGTTTTTAACACGCTTTTTATTATTATTAATTAACTTCACCTGTATGTATGTATGTATGTATGTATGTATGTATGTATGTATGTATGTATGTATGTATGTATGTATGTTTGTTTGTTTGTTTGTAACTCTCCACTCCGCGGCTGCTGCCTCAAGTGAATCCCATATCATTATTTTTAGTCACTACCTCCCCGTGCCGGGAGTGGGTAATAAACAATACGTTTAATTATAAACGATATGAATGAAATTGTCTTAGAATTAATCTAACAATTCTTTAGATTTCACAATAGTAATACAATAAATATAATTTGAGAAACCAAAAAAACACGCTTTCAAAGCATTTCCACCTAAATAAACGAATAATGATTGAGTGAGGGTCTTGTAATCGTCACAGCAAATTAACGAATCTATTGAAATAAAATAAATTGGACTAAAAAGTAAAAAATAAATATAGTTTAAAAAAACTAAAAAACACGCTTTTATAAAGCATGTTTCTGAAAAACATCGAACTAAAAAGTTAAAAATAATTTTCAAAATAAAATTAAAACAAAAATAAATGATAAGTACTAGTATTATTGTGAAAAAAGCGTGGGCGCTGCATACCATATTTTTCAAATGTCAAGCGCCCACGCTTTTTTCACAATAATACTAGTATTTTTCATTTATTTTTGTTTTAATTTTATTTTGAAAATTATTTTTAACTTTTTAGTTCGATGTTTTTCAGAAACATGCTTTATAAAAGCGTGTTTTTTAGTTTTTTTAAACTATATTTATTAATAAAATATAAAGATAAAAAATAGACGTAATTTATTTCTAGTAACAAATATTTAAAATACAAATAAGTCAGTTATATATTGCCTACCTTGTATATAACTATCCTGTACTGTATGAGGTATCAGAATAATTCATACCATAAAGTTTTTAGTTATCCTTTAATTAGTATATACAGGTAATAAACGAAATAGCTAATTAAAAAAGATAAAGCAATCCAATCATGGAAAACTTTCATCTTTTATTTAGTCAATTGAATGTTTACCTTTGTTCTGATATACACACTCTATATAGATATAACTTATTTTATTAGTGGTTCTCTCATTGGATTTTATTCAACAGTGAACCGAAAACATGTACCTAAATATCACCTAAATTCGCTGCCATAAGCAGAAACCATCCTCTTTTGATCTATGTTTCACAGTTAATGAAAAAGTAAATTTATAACTAGACAAATCCATGCCAACATAGAATTCTAGATTATAATAATCACGGTTTTGACTAATGTAGCCTCTGTGTCAAAGATACACTAGTGTAATACAGCTCCATATTAACAGAATATTCAAATTAACGTATTAATCGTAAGTAACTGAAATTTATTATATCATATAATAGTAGTTATTAAAAAATTTTTAACAAATATATAAAAAAAGTCTTTTTATTGTAAAAAGTATATTTTCTGACAACCCTTGTACACAGCTTAAACAAACTTATATCTGATGCTCATATTTCAGGTTTTACATTTTTTATTTTAAATAAAGACATATAAACTAAACGACACTAAAATAGCCCAACAATATATTAAAGTAACAGAATTTGAAATGGGAAAACTGCAAAGAAATTGAATTGGAAGAATTATGGTACAAATTAGAAATCATTCTTCGAAGTACTAAGGAAACATATGGAACTATTATGATAAATAAGAACAAATCACAGACTAGATGGTGGAACGACGATATAAAATATTAGGTGAAAATAAAACAAGAAAAATGGAAACAATATTTACATAAGAAAGTGGATGACAGTTAGAATAATTATAATCAACAAAAGAGCTTAGTAAAACAAATGGCAAATGAAAAACTGATCTAAAAAACACTAAAAAATAAAAAATGATAAAAACAAAAATATGAAGCAGTTAAAAGGACAAAAAACGGAATGCTGTTAACCTAAGACTTTAATATTATGGAGAGATGGAAATGGCACTTCGCAGAACTACTAACCAGTCAGGAACAAGAACTTTCATCGTAAAAAGAAAATAATAAACTAGACCACACGAGTAATGAACGTCGGGACAAAATAACCTTGAAAGAAGTCGATAAAGCAATAAGAAGCTTGAACAAAAGAAAAATGGCCGGACATGATAGCATAACAGCAGAAATGTTAGAAACCTTTGACAACACGGAAAAAAAATGCTAAGTCTTGAACAAATGTTGGATCATTGAGATGATACCTGAAGACTGGAAAGTAGCCTTTAACGTTCCTCTACCGCCCAGAACATGTGAAAATTATAAAGGAATTACGTTGCTTAATATCGTTCTGAAAACAAATGATAAAAAAAATTAAGACATTTTATAGAAGATGGTGTAGAAGAAGCCCAAAGCGACTTTACAAAAAGGCCAAAGTACACAAACCCATGTGTTTACGACTAAGCAAATAATAGAAAAAGCCTTAATTAAGTAATCAAATGTACCTACACATGGCCTTCGTAGATCTAGAAAAAACTTTTGACTCTGTCTCACAAAACACAATTTGGGAAACTCTTGCAAAGTAGACCAGAAACTTATCAATGAAAACATTAAGAATTATGTACAAAAAGTTAACCTACAGTCAGAGAGTTTAAATACAAACGACGGATTAAGACAAGGCGGAGTTATATTTATAATAGTAATAGATGTAGCCAGTAAACGCATGTCGGGTACTACAAACTAAGGCCAGAGAATATAGAAAAATGCGCATTTGCAGATGACGTAATATATACACTGAAACCGAAACAGATTTCCAAAAAACTCTAAATCTCTAAGAACAAGACTTAAAAAAGAAAGGTATACAAACAAAAGTTATACAAATAAACCAAAGAACGATAGAACAAGTAGACAGTTTTAATATATAGAAGTAACAATAGAGAGCAGGTAGCATACTGGAAGAAATAAACCAGAGAATTATGAGTGCTACAAGATTGTACCAGAGTAAAGGAAAAAGGAAAAAGCAGAAAAACGAAAAAGAAATTATTTAAAACCGTATTCAGGCCAATGTTAATATAAGGAAGCGAAAACTGAATACTAACGGATAGCATAAACAGTAGGTAAATTAGAGGTTGTAGAAATGAAATAATTAAGAAAGGTAAATGGGATAACCAGGCGAGATAAAATAAGATATAATGTGGTTAAACAGGAACTTGGAGTAGAAAGAATAACTGTCACGATTGAAAGACAACCACTGAGATAGTATGGAAAAATCAATAAAATGGCAAATAAAAAACCAGTAAAACAAGTATGGCAAGCAAAAGTACAAAAAAGAGAAAGGCCAGAGGAGACCTGGACAGATGAAATCAAACAAATGGGCATTAGCAAGCTTAATGTCAAAAAACAAAAAGGAATCGGAAAAACTTTTACACAATACAGAATAACCTTGTCCTTATCGATACATGTCTGACAGGAAAAAGAAAATCGCGCCACTTATTTTTTTATCTTATGGATGGGGAAGGAAACCCAGAAAAAAGATAAAAATAAGATAGAGAGAACTCAATTGGAATGAGAGGGTACCAGTTACACCAAAATTGCACTTTGAAATTGATTTAAATACTTCTTTAGTACTTTTAATTAGTTCTTCGTTATAAAAGGTTTATTATTAAGAAGTACCATTCCAGATTCAACAATACGTAGAAAGTAAATCATAACCGCACTATCTCTTTAAATGTTCTGTTATACTAGTTATTATTCTGCATTCAGAATAAAAAAATTTAATTTAAAAAAATAACTTATACGACTAAAAATAAACAGTATCGTAAGAAAATATTATTTTCAAATATTTTATTGTCAAAAGCAGCTTGTCAGGTGCAGTTATTCTTATTTACGTTTATAGACAATGATCAACGAAACAATTAGAGAGTAGGGCACCATGATTAGTTTTTTTTACATTTGGATATGCATGTAAATTAGAATAAAATATTTATTTTGACAATCTATAATATTAAATTATTTGTACTGATTACAGGTTGATTACCGTTTTAATATATTTAGGTAAGTGAAACCAACATTTTAATAATAATTCCTAACAAATTACATATATAGTCTAGTTAATATCTTGAAAAACGTGAAAAATAGTGATAAAGGTACTAAAAATATGAGCGATAGCTCATTCGATCCGGAATGACAATTAGAAAAAGGTGTTTTAAGGATTTTACAGCATGAAAAAATTCCAATTCCTATTAATAAATTAAGACGAAAAAAAACAAGCATTTCGTTTTTTCCTTATAACTCGAGAAATATAAAGAGTTAAGGAATTAAAAAAAAAAGATAAAAAGATTCTTAAAGAGGAGGAAATTTCCAATAAAAAAGTCCGAACTCCCGGAACTTTATCTCCATTATTTATAATTTTAATTTGACCTTGAAAATAGTGCTCCGCTCGGCTTTTACGGCATTCGCGCGCTGCCACTAAACGGGGTTTATCAGATAAAATATTTTTTTTATGATAAAAAATGTGATTTTTAAAATTTAAAAAAATTCTAGTATTTTCCTAACGCTTGAAAGAATCTAATTCAGTTGGAAAACACATTTTGTCACTATTTTTCAATGTTTTATTCAATTGTTAACTAACAAATTTTTTCCTAATCTCTGTTGGCATAAAAAATGCAAAATGAAATATCTTGCACTTCGCAATAGTTATGAAAAATTATAATTAACAAATTAATAAACTTTTATGAACATTTATCGCAGGATCTTGTAAAGTATATATATAAAAAGGGTTCCACAAAGTTTCAAATTTTTAGGCCAATTATTTATACCTTTTATCTCATTGTTTATGCCAACAGAGATTAGGAAAAAAACTGTTAGTTAACAATAGAATAACTTATTGAAAAATAGTGACAAAATGTTTTTTTCCAACTGAATTAGATTCTTTCAAGTGTTAGCAAAATACTAGAATTTTTTCAAATTTTAAAAATTACATTTTATATCATAAAAAAAATATTTTATCTGATAAACCCCGTTTAGCGGCAGCGCGCGAATGCCGTAAAAGCCGAGCGGAGCACTATTTTCAACGTCAAATTAAAATTATAAATAATGGAGATAGAGTTCCGGGAGTTTGGACTTTTTATTGAAAATTTTCTCCTATTTAAGAATCTTTTTTTTTAAATTGCTTAACTTTTTATATTTCTCGAGTTATAAGCAAAAAACGAAAGGCCTGTTTGTTTTTTTCGTCTTAATTTGTTAATAACAATTGGAATTTTTTGCATGCTGTAAAATCCTTAAAACACCTTTTTCTAATTGTCATTCCGGATCGAATGAGGACCTTTATCACTATTTTTCACGTTTCTTAAGATGTTGACTAGACTAATTCCTACATGCCAAAATATAACCTGATCGCTTAGGACAGTTTTTAATAAAAATTTAAAGTATTTTTTTATTATTGTAGACGCATCACGGTTCTAACTTTTTGCCCTACTCTACAGATGATAATAAATACAGTTTAACAAAAATACAAAAATTTGTTTGAAATAGCTTACAAGACCAATTTCTTTTGGTGAAATTATTTAGCACAAAAACTAATGAAAATGTAATAAAAATAATAGTTATTTATGCAACTAGTGCGTAAAGTGACCTTTTTTGACGAATGTGAATGTTGTCGCACGAGCCGCAGGCGAATGCGACAATCACATGAGTCAAAAAAGGAACATTTACGCACGTGTTGCATACAATATTTTTTCTACAACCGAATTTCTTTACAAGAAATACAAGTATAGGCCTGATTTTTTTTACGCTTTACTGCGAAAAAAAAATTATATTTAAAACATCTTATTTTAGATAACAAAATATTTATTTTCTAAATTAATCTTACCTTATAATACCGGTACGTAGAAACGCGAAATGCTTGAATTATAAATTAATTGAAATGTCAATCAGTCATTTAAATAAAAATACTTACCCTTATTCATGAACTGATATTTCTGTCATATTAAAAATCAAATTAAAAATTACTGAATATAATATCTAGTTTTGTATGTATTAAACTGCAATAATTTAACAATTAAGTATATTTACACAAATTTACACAATTAAATAATAAAAAAAGAAGTTTACTTACCCGGAATTGAACCCGAGTCATCTGGGTAGAAGGTATATACCTTACAATCTCGGCCACTAACACACATAAAAAGTATTTGCATAATCTTATACAAACAGTGCTTATTGGAACGAAGTTCCCTTTCGCGCGTTACGAACAGTTACGACTGACGCTAGGAGCTAGCCAAAAAAAATTCATACCAAAATTTGTCACGACACGACATACGCATGTTGTCTCTCTCTCTCTCTCTAGATGACTCATAGATGACTCATAGATGACTCATAGATGACTCATAGATGACTCATAGATGACTCATAGATGACTCATAGATGACTCATAGATGACTCATAGATGACTCATAGATGACTCATAGATGACTCATAGATGACTCATAGATGACTCATAGATGACTCATAGATGACTCATAGATGACTCATAGATGACTCATAGATGACTCATAGATGACTCATAGATGACTCATAGATGACTCATAGATGACTCATAGATGACTCATAGATGACTCATAGATGACTCATTGATGACTCATAGATGACTCATAGATGACTCATAGATGACTCATAATGACTCATAGATGACTCATAGATGACTCATAGATGACTCATAGATGACTCATAGATGACTTATAGATGACTCATAGATGACTCATAGATGACTCATAGATGACTCATAGATGACTCATAGATGACTCATAGATGACTCATAGATGACTCATAGATGACTCATAGATGACTCATAGGTGACTCATAGATGACTCATAGATGACTCATAGATGACTCATAGATGACTCACAGATGACTCATAGATGACTCATAGATGACTCATAGATGACTCATAGATGACTCATAGATGACTCATAGATGACTCATAGATGACTCATAGATGACTCATAGATGACTCATAGATGACTCATAGATGACTCAGAGATGACTCACAGATGACTCACAGATGACTCAGAGATGACTCACAGATGACTCAGAGATGACTCACAGATGACTCAGAGATGACTCAGAGATGACTCAGAGATGACTGTCAAATATTTTAATTTTAAAATTTTGTATTAAATTGTTAATTCCTGTTTTAAATTAAATTGAAATAAAAAGTAATTCTAGGTAGAATATACAATACCTCTGGTATTGTATAAATGGACACTTTTGTTAAAAGAAACGAACTGTTGAAAATAATGGATTTACTTTTTTTTTCTATTTTGCTTTGAACAGTGTAGTAGTGTCGCGACTTTGCTAAGTTTATGCAGGTTTTTTGTAGATAATAAATATTAAAATAATAGAAAATAAAAACAATAATGTATCCTGACAGTGTTTCTGCACAAGTTCCGGATATTGCTGATAGAGTTAGGTAAGTAGAGCTTTTATACAGACGATAATAAATGCTTATGTATGTACAAACTCTCTGTTGTGTTTACAAATTACAATTCCTTCACTAATTAATCGAAAGGAACTTCGTTCCATCCGGGTGTCCCTTGACACATCTCACTTTTTTTTACTTTTTTTCACTAGTGAAAAAAAAACTTTTTTTTTCACTAGTGAAAAAAAGTTAAACTTTACGAACCTTAAACCGTTCGTAAAGGTAATACTTTACGCACGGTTGTAGAAAAAATATTTTTTTTTGTTCATTTTAAAATATGTTTTGGAAATTTGATTTGCATAGAGAACTTGAACTTTAAATTGTTACAATAAACGTAATTCTATTTCTATGAAAACTGTAAAAATATATGAAATTTGTACAATATGAAATAGGATAATTTTTTTTACAAACATTTTGTTTTATTGTGAGATAAAAAACTATCCAGATATCTTCATTAGAAGTTAGCAGCTTTTATAAACTTGCATCTCTTAAAAATTTTCCTGCGTTTGGATAGTTTAAATGTTCTGAAAGTGATATTTTAAAACCTAATAACTTCTTTTAGGTAAAGTTTTCTGAGCACCTTTCTCTGTAATTTCTCGTGAAAGTAATTCTTAATTTTAGTCAAAATATGAATTACTAAATAACTTGCTTATAAAAATTCACAACCTTAAGCTGCAAAAAAATATTTTTTTATGGCATTTTAGGCATCAACTATATATATTAACATTTTTTATTGGGGAACTTTTGCCACTAAAATCAAAATAATAAAATAATAAATCAATATTTTGGAAATTACCCTTGCATATTTGTCTTGATGGATACGTCAAATTTGTCTAGGATATATGTTTTTTTTTTAAAAGCGGCCAGAAATTAGTACTTTCCTGTTTATTTTTGGGTCATTTTGTCGGACAAGGCCAGAAAATAAAAATGAGTCTGGTAATAGTATTATACGTTACAAGGTCGGTAGGTGACTTATTACAGTACGAGTTAGTTTACGGACGAGGCGACCTAGGAGCCAAGTCCGGAAATAAAACGAGTAATGTAATAACACCTAACGACCATGTATCGTATTATATTTTATTTCATGCTGTTTTTATAAATTAATAAATTCATAAAAAATTTAATGGTAGTTCGTAACTTGACTAAAAATGGTTCGTAACTTGATTAGTTAGGTCAAATTACCTTGAAAGCCATCTGTCACTGTCAAATAATTTGTTTATTATTAAGATTTAATTGGTAATATAAAATTGAATAACATTGACTTCTTTTTAAATATGGATGTAAAAGTAACTAATTAATTATTTTATTTGTATTTTATAGTTATTATAGTATTTTTAAATGTCAAAAATTAAAAGTAATTGTCTTCCCTTAAGCAATCAGAGCAGCGTTGCTAGGCAACACATTACAGTACCTGATGCCGTATTGTTTTACTTACCGGCTCCAAATCGATTATAGGGAAGTGTATTTACTGGACAGGATGAAATAAAAGCTTTTACCGGACTATCACAATAATTTTCTGGCCCGGTCCGTCAAAATGAGATTTTCTGACCCAAAAATAAACTGGAAATTACTAAATCCTGGCCGGTTTAAAAAAAATATTGTACGTAATACGTCCCGAAAGTGGTCTTTTAGTGGACGAGTGGGTAATTGCAGGGTGAGCCGCTGGCGAGTCCTGCAAGCCTGCGAGTAAACTACCATTCAAATTAGAAATGCCTAACAAAATTAAAATAATGAAAAAACAAAACAGATTGGTTGTCCTTTTCATAAATATTTTTTTTTATGTATTTCTTCTTTGTGCAATAGTTTTTCGAGTTTTAATTTTTGATTTGTTTCTTTTTGTTTTTATAGATACTTACATAAATCACTTACTCATTTCTTTTTTTAAGGTGGTAAGCCAAGATCTAGACAAATCCAAAGTAAAATTGGAAATACATTCGTATTGATTAAATAAAATGTATGCTGTTTATTTTAATTTTCTTCCCATAGAATTTTTTTTCTTTGCATAAAATTTTTGGGTCATTCCACTTTATTTCGTTTAAATTAACAGCATGTTCACAAATCTTAGATTTATCTATATCTCCTTTTCTCAGATTATTTTTGTGATCATTGCATTGAAGTTCAAGAGGTTTTCCTTATTTTCAATGTAGTCGTGCCACAATCACATAGGATACTATAATATGCACAATTTTTCGTTTGTTGATTTAAATTAATTGGTTGTTTTCTAGATAAAAGGGATCTAATTGTATTATTGGTTTAAAAATTGTTCTAATGTTAAAAGCATTACCAATTTTCTGAATTTTTTTCAGAAATACCTCTTATATGTGAAATTTTTGTCGTTTTTTTTTGTGTATGGTTAATCTAGTCATCCAATCTATGATGGTTTTCAATTTTGTTGAAAGCTGCATTAATTGTTTTATTAGGATAACCATTATTCATTAAAAGTGTTTTTATTGTTTCTTTTTGATTTTCAAAAGAAGCAATATTGGAACATACCATTTTAGCTCTATCATATAAACTTTTTATAATAACTTTTTTAACAGTTATAGTATGATTGGAATTAAAATTCAACTATCTGTTATACCTCGAGGCCCAATTGTCTGTGATGTCATTGTGACCTAAATGCATGTGGAGCCAATGCGAGGTTTAACTGAATGCTAGTTGCCATATTTAACTTAGAAAGACTTACTTTCTTGTCTTATTAACGCGCAATGTCAAAGATGACAAGCAACTTAATAATGTTGTCCGGTGTTGACATTTTCCTTAAAAGTATCTCTTTCTATGGAGCGTTAATAAGACAAAGATAGTAAGTCAATCTAAATTAAACATGGCAACTGGCATTCATATGAACTATTATGAACCTCGCATTGGTTCCACTTGCATTTACGGCACAATGACTTTACTGCCAGGCAATTGGGCCTCGAGGAGAAAAGTATGTGTTTTTTTACGAAAAATGTTAGCGCCAATTCAATAATCCGGTTTCTTCGGAATTAATATATCCAGAAATAGTAATTTTTCATCTTTTTTAATTTTAATTGTAAATTTAATAGAATGTACTTTGTTGTTAATATTTTCAAGAAATCTGTCTTATAAATCAAGATTCTGAGACCAACTTGCAAAAACATCATATATTATATACCTTCGAACGGTTAAAATGTTAAAAAATATCATACATCATATTGCAGAATATCATGAATAGTTATTTAGCATATATAAAATATTTCCACGTAAAAATGCTTGGGTGAATAATTTTCACATTTTTTCACAACGAAGAATGGTTAAAATTTTCTAAATAAATATTATAAATAACTAGCGGATCCGGCGAACTTCGCACCGCGTAACACTTTTTTTTAATTTTTACGATTAATTTTTTGTATTTTTTATTATATTTTCTCGTTAGTAACCAATTTTTACTATTATTTATAGTACTTTGTAATTAATCGGTCAGGTATATTATATATTAACTGCGCCACCTAACGGTGGCGTCATAGTTCTTAGGTAAGTAAATTTTGCCCTTTTAAATATATGAGATATCAACTGCGCCACCTTACGGTGGCGTTATAGTACTTAGTTATGTAAGAATTACAGGTGTAAATTTATAACATCTCAACTGCGCCACCTTACGGTAGCGTCATAATGATTAATTTCGTAATAAACGCTTCCGATCTCTGCAAAATTAAAAGTTCTATAGGGAAAATCGCGGCATCCAACGCGCTATTTATAGACACGCTGCCGCTGTCCCGGCTGGCCAGTACCACTGCAAGCGCTACGTCCCGCAATTTTAAATCTGTAATATCTTCGAAAATATTCATTTAAATCTTATGCTGTAAGGACCATATAAATCTATATTAAATCAACAATGTATTTAAGTTATTTAATTGGATAAGGATTAATGCTGTATTGGTTAAAATCGCTTTGAAAACTAGCCATTATATGTCGTAAAAAGTAAATTACACAAAAATGTTATTGTGAGATATCCTTAAGAGATAGACATATACCATCACGAAGTTTTCTGTAGACCTTATCAATGTGTACAAATAATTAGTACATTATTTTGATAAATCTCGTAGGGTAGCATTTACAATGTAAGCCGAAAAAAATGATAATTAACGACATCACATTAGAAACATTTTTTTCTGAATTTATTGTTAAATTATTGTAATATATTCCAAACATTTTGTCTAAATTTTATATAATCCGTTAAATAGATAATTTTTTATCATTTTTTACTTTACTTACACGGAAATTCTTTAAATGTATGTTAGGCGATATAATGTTACTAAATATTATAAAGTGTTACCCATTAAATAACAGTAGAAAACATTTATGATGCATTTTGCATGTATATAATTATCTAAAATTTGATTTTGTATACTTAGGTGTAGTTAAATCTAATTAAAATGAAGGCACCGTATATAGAGAAGAATATTACGTTCACTCTCGCTAAAACTGACATTTTGGTCTTCATCGTTGTCGCTCATCACCAGCGTTGCCAATCTAAAATTTCTGAAATCGATAGATTGATACAAAAAAAAAGTAAAAATCGGTAGATTTAATAAAATGGTGGGTATTTAAAAAAGTGTTTATTGAATAAAATACTGTAGGTTAAAATTAAGTAGGTAACAAAAAAGTTAAATAATTATGAACGAAAATTATAACGGTATATCGGTAGATTACTTCCTAAATACGTAGATTTACCCAAAAATCGGTAGAGTTGGCTTCGCTGCTCACCAGTTCTCACAAGACTCGCCAAAAAACATCGACAAATCGGAGCGAAATATGGTACATAGGACTTCAAAGGCGGCGCGCAGAGTGATTATACTATTCTTTTCTATATATGGTGGTAACGGATTTCACAAGTAATTTACAAAAACACAACTATACAGGAATCAGAAATACAAACCATACATAAAAATGTATTTTTATGCTTTTAATTATCTTGTTGTAGCATTGATAATTATTTCTTTTACAAATGACAGATAAATGAACCTATTATTTTTACATCTCATTGGTAGTATTAAGTGTTACGCTGATGTTTCATAGTTTTAAACTGAAATTATTAATAGATTTTGTAAAATAGGCATATTCACAAATTGAATGAGAACTGCTGTAGTTATATTTAATAATTGCTTTAAGAGTTGTCGAAAGTTTAGCATAGTTCGCTCAGTTGTTACGGTATGTCTGTAATTATTATATCTGTGCTTACCAATCTTTACCTACCTCAAATTTCTAGTAACTAATGCATTTTTTTATAATTTCGACTTCTATATACTACAAGGTGTGTTGCAACATGAATGGAATTTTTTAAAGACAACATTTTTTGGCAGCTTTACCTAATAATTATATGCGTAAGCACATATCACAACATATCTGTTTAGTTTAAGTAACATTTGGTTTACTTAATGCAAAGTTATTGCGCATATTAAAAACGTTTGCCTTAAAAAAACAAGTTTATCGTGATAATAATTTATCCTGTTTTATAGTTTACGATTAATAACTGCGATTTTAAAAAAGTATTCTCATAATCTACGTGTGTCTTCTATTTAAAA
This sequence comes from Altica lythri, assembly GCA_964028335.1. Lineage (NCBI taxonomy): Eukaryota > Metazoa > Arthropoda > Insecta > Coleoptera > Chrysomelidae > Altica > Altica lythri. Next base: position 30,815,784 of record OZ034804.1, on the reverse strand, counting down.
AAATACATTAATTTGGTTATAATAGGAAAGTATTTTCAGCACAAAGAAGCAATTCAAAAGGCTTATGTTGGCGTTCTAAATAATTCCCTAGTAGAGAAGCTAAAAGACAACCCACCGGATTGTGCCGAAAAGAACTTTTCTAAATGAAGTAAATCTACTTTGTAAGAGGAATTATGTAATATTTTTATTTATATAAAGTTCTGTTTATGTGTCAACATAACTCTCGAAGATTGTGGTTTGCTTAAAATATAATATTTTACACGTTTTATTCATAAAAAATTGTACGATGATTGTAATTTTGTCTAAATTAAAATTATTTTACAAGGTTTTACAATTTAACAGCACGTCACGTAGCGGTTAGAAATTTCTACCCGTATTTGAAGGTTTTCAGTAGTTACATATGCAGCTAAATCCCTTTGAGGGAAACATTATACAGGTACATACATCAACCTCAAACAAAGATGGACATTAACGATATGGATTCTGACCAGGTACAAAATATTTATTGCTCACTAAAATGAGTGTTTGCTGAATAATGATAAACTACAAGCAAGCTATTAAAGATAGAAAATAGTTCTTTAAATGAATTGCAATACTAAAAGATCCGGTCAACTAAAATGTCTGATTAATTGAAAACATGAAAGGATATTTATTAAAAACAAGAGAAGATATCATTTGGAAAAGTCACCTAACATGTATTTGAAAAAAAATAACAATTATAGAATAGAATCACTGTTTACAGATAAATTTATTCTAAAAAGATCATGTCATCATCAATACATGGTATAAAACAAAGTCGCTTTTTCTGTCCCTATTTCCCTTTGTATGCTTAAATCTTTAAAACTACGCAACGGATTTTGATGCGTTTTTTTTTTTAAATAGATAGAGTGATTCAAGAGGAAGGTTCATGTGTATAATAAATTCCATTAACTAGTGAAGAAATAGTATTATTTTTGAGGTTTCTAATGTGACGTCGTTAATTATCAATTTTTTTCCGCTTACATTGCAAACGCAGGCTGAACCCTACGAGATTTATCAAAATAATGTACTAATTATTTATACACATTGAAAAGGTCTAAAGAAAACTCCGCGATGGTATATGTCTATCTCTTAAGGATATCCCACAATAACATTTTTTTGTCATTTACTTTTTACGACAAATAATGGCTAATTTTCGAAGCGATTTTAACCAATACAGCATTAATCCTTATCCAATTAAATAGCTTAAATACATTGTTGATGTAATATAGATCTATATGGTCCTTTACAGGACAAGATTTAAATGAATATTTTCGAAGATATTATAGATTTAAAATTGCGGGACGTAGCGCTTGCGGTGGTTGGTACTGGCCGGCCAGGGCGGCGCCGGCGGTAACGTGCCTATAAATAGCGCATCGGAGGCCGCGATTTTCCTTATAGCACTTTGAATTTTGCAGCGATCGGACGCGTTTATTACGAAATTAATCATTATGACGCTACCCTAAGGAGGCGCAGTTGAGATGTTATAAATTTACACCTGTAATTATTACATAACTAAGTACTATGCCGCCACCTACTTACCTAAGAACTATGATGCCACCGTTAGGTGGCGCAGTTAATATATAATATACCTAACCGATAAATTACAAAGTACTTACTATAAATAATAGTAAAAACTGGTAACTAACGAGAAAATATGATAAAAAATACAAAAAATTAATCGTAAAAATAAAAAAAAAATTGGAAAAACATTAGTGTTAGGCGGTGCGAAGTTCGCCGGGTCCGCTAGTAGTTAATAATAATAAGTTCGAGTTCTCACAATTACACAAAAATTCTGTCTGGTTAGGTGCTTATATTTTATTTTATAGTGTTTGGGTATTAAATATTTAAATCCTTAAAACTTATTACGAGTAAACGTAATTTTTCCTGGCAGAGTTTGGACTCTTCACTAATCCTTTAAGTCTTAAAAATCAGGGAAAATTTTGATTTGTGGCAGAATCCGGATGCGCCCAATACAATACTCATTATTGAATATTATTATTAATATTATTAATATAAAATACTAAACTTAATATGTAAACATACGTGACAGAATAATAAAATAATCTGTCAAACACAATGTGGTACGTCACTATAAAACAAAAAGATTAGTTTAGACAATTTTTTGTACTGAATGTTTAAACGTCAAAGGACTTATAGTTATGACTGTGGTAAATATTTAATCTTTGTTTTTACCAACCAATACATCTTATATGTGTTTTTATATCTTACTCACGCCATTACATATGTAATGATTTTGCCGATTTAATCCCATACAAAGTTTTACCACCAAGCGCACGAATAGAAAAAACTTCATAAATTTCACCACAGTGACTTAAAAATCGAATAGATGCGCATAAATAACATATATAAAACAACAATCTAAATTAAAATAAGCTTCAATTACTCTTCATAATGTTCATAAATTTGAACTTAGGAACTTGGTAACCTCAAAAATATTTCGAGCATAGAAGATGCAAATTTTTGCATTTTTTTGGACTTGTAACATAAAAACAGTAAACTTAGGGGAAAAATTACAAGATATCTTTTTTGTTTTGAATAGCAAAAAAAAACGAAAAAAATATGTCCAGAAGAAAAAAAATTATTTCAATAATTTCTAGAAACCGAATCAGAAATATTTTTTTAACGAGAACGTTCTCACAACCCGTACAAAAAAACAAACTAAGAATTAGTAATAACTGTCCTTAAATCAACGTCCCTTTCGAACGTATTACCTAACACGCTTATAATAGTATATTACGTATCAAGAGTGGTAAGTACGCACGAGTGGAAAAGTTACGCGTAATTACACGAGTACGTAATACCTCTTACCACTCGAGTTACGTACTATGCTTTATCTACGACTCAATATTTTAATTTTAATTCTAAATATTTGACATCTCTAAAAAATATATGACGTACGTACTGTACTGTTATCTACTCCTTTGACAGTATAAATGACATTTACTTTCAAAGAGTAGATAAAAGTATTAATGCGATTTTTATTGTTAAATTTATGTGGCACGTAAAACATAAACAGAAATTAAACTTATAATTGGCAATAATGATTACATTATTTTTTACGCAGTCTTACTTTCATTTATAATTGAGTGATGTTTAAAACTGCTGCATTTGACGACATACAACACTGTTATAGTTTAAAATTAAACTAAACTTAGAAAATGGGTAACCCCAAATTAACATTCTATAACATTGAACGATTTCTGGCATCTAATGAAATGTGGTGTTGTATATTTAATTGAAACAAAAGCGAGAAACGTCAACTGTCACAATCTGAATTCGATTAGCAAACAAAAGTTATTTAGATAGCAGAAGTGACAGAGCTTACGGTTAACTACCGACTAATGGAAACATTTTATAAATGAATTGATTGCGTTTCTATTGTTTCAAGAGCCATTCTTGGTAATCCACTTAATTTAAAATAACCAGTATTTTAGTTTGTTACCTCAAAATTAGAACATGTTTAGAATTTTTTTTTTAAATAACTTTAATAGAGTCTCCTTTTAGTTAACGTTGCGTTTATCGTTTCTGAAAATAGGTTATCACCAATTAAGAGTTGGAGACTATTTAATTCTAAATTTGAATTATCCACTAGAATATTTGATACATCATTTTTTTTAAGTAAAAGTTCTTTAGCGGCGTTGTGCACGTTTTGTCAGGAGTCGAAAATTCGTAAGGGTATGGACACAACGGGAACCATCGACCCTAGACCATAGTATAATACCCACGACCCACGACCTTTGCTCTGACTCTCGCTCCGACCCACGTGCACCCGTGGTCACATCGAGGCTTGGAGCATCGCACTTTTGCGCCAGTTAAAGCGTAAACGATCGTCTATAAACATGGATTTTTCGACATCCTCTTATTCGGACGAGGAAGATATTATTTTAAATTCAAGTGCTAAAACGTGGTAACTACATAAAGGATCTCAAAAGACGAAAGTGCATCCTTTAAACAAAAAACGTATGTTGTGTGGAAAATTTCATCATCTATATAAAGATTTAAGAAAAGATCCGGATCTTTTTTTGACTACATGAGAATAAAAAAAGAAACTTTCGATTATATTTTATAAGAGTACCCTGGTCGAGGGTCAAAAAATACTAACCTCAGTTTTGACCCTGGCACCAAGTATCAGACCTTAGCTCCAACCTACGTGCGGAGCGATAGTCGGTGCTCCGATGTAACCACATAGATCTAATATTATGTGTTCATTTTTTTTGGTGAGCGGAGCTATGGTGCGATGCTATGGTCGGAGCGATAGTCGGCGCTCCGTTGTGGCCACACACTACTAAGACGGTGGAAGACTAGACTGCGACTGCCAACAAGGCGTAGAAGAGGAAGTATTCCCCTCTTTTTCTACCGCGCGGCGCAAATGTATCCTTGCGCCTGCTGTTTCGTTTAGGCACCGCAAGCATACATGTTTAGAGCTACTGTTTCTAAATGGGAAAAGCTTTAATGATTTGCCAATGATTTTGAGTGGAGATTTCAACATAAACTTTGTAGACGATAAAAATTAAATATAAATTAAATTTTTAAATAACGAATTTGGTTTAGCGATGACAAATGATCGCAATCTACTTCTGATTTGGTTTTTATTAGACCTTTAAAAAGGTTTGAATCAAAATTCTTTATTTCTTTCTTCAGCCACCATAAACCTATCGTATCAGTTTTAGAGATTGGCGATGATCGGTTTGGTAATGATGATAGTGCAAGAGTCATTGAAATTATAGATGGAAGTTAATTTTTCTGAGAGAAATGTATAATTGTAGTAGTTCTAAAGTGTTAAATTTTTAATGTGATATTTTTAGGGTTATTGCTATAATCAAATTTATTTTTTCCCTTAATATGTTAAATAAAATTGTGAACCAGATTTTTATATACTATGATGTTACCATGCTTTATATCAAATAATGAGCATAAGTTTTAATATATACCTATAGTATTTTTAGATCCCGGAGTTACGAGTGAAATTAAAAATTCCAGTGTATGTAAACCAAATTTATGATCTGCATTATTTAGATGTGTTTATTTTAAAATTGTTTTGTTGTTTGCTGTAATTTTATATATTACATAAATTTAATCCTTACTTAAAACACTATGCCACATATTATGTTCTTGGAAAGTTAATAAATTCATTCACGACTTTTTATAAAGTGTATGTTTACTTTTAAACCAAAAATAAACCAAGTAAAATGCACATTTTTTTGTTAAACAAGCAAACTTAAAATATGTAGTCCTTACGTATATTACGGAAAGCAAGTATTTTTTATTGTAGAGAATAATCTTTGTCCTAAACATTCGATAAGTTAATTCCTATGTTACGTTGCTTTAAATTAATAAACACATAAAATTTCCGATTAAACTTAAAAAAATCCAACAATTTTAATAATAACTTCTACCCAACTGATATACAAAAGCGTCAGCGACAAAGTTACCCAATGTGCATTGGGTAATTTTTAAACGGGAAATATAGGCTTGTGATATATCCTCTAAACGGTTTTTTTTATTCTTTATTTAAAAATGTTATGGTTACAAATTTACTGCAACAATTAAGATAAAATAAATTAAAATCATGTGGTTAACGAAATTCGATAAAATATACTCAAAACTTATTACATCATACTCAAAAATTATTTCCCGTTGAGGTATTGATAATAAGAAAGTAAGCTTAAACTTCAGCAATGTGCTTTTTGGATGGTATTCACAAAAAAAAATTTAAATAATTTCCCTGGCAAAGTTAGTTTAATACGCCTTAGCAAATTGTTTTGTATTAATTGTAATTTCAGTTGTCAGTATTTTCATTTAAGTTTAAAGTTCGTTAACTTTAAGACTGAAAACAATTATTAGATTAACTAAAAAAAAAAATAACAGTTTTGCAAATGATTGGTTGCGAACATAAAACCCGAACACAACATGAAGAAGCTCGCCTTTTTTATGAGAAATTTTCTAATTTACCCATATCACAGGGAACAATAAGCAAAATAGAGAAGCAGTGTAGCGAGTTTGGTCTTCTAACGCAGATAAAAAATGCACCTGCCAATACAAAAGTAATAAAATCACATTAGAGGAAAACCCACATACATTCAGTAGACAAGCATTCACTACATTCAATGTTAGCCATACATCGATAGTAAACATATTAAAATAAAATGCATTCCTAGAAAATATAAGGCGATTTTGATAAAAGAACTTATTTTTGTGAGCAAATGAATATGTTGGATAACAATATTTTACAAGTTTTCTGATAAGTGTACTTTTTCTGCTTGTCTTGCTTCACTTTGTGGGCGTCAGGTCCGGACCGGCTTGTAACAAAATGAATTGGAGCCAAATGCAAAAGCCTGAATGTTATGTAAGAGTCCCTTTTTTTAGAAAACATTAACCAACCAGTACTATGATGTCAGTATCACGAATCAATAGTTTGTAAATCACAAATTCGTGATGGTGTCTGGCTTTCTGCTAATTAATTTTGTCTTGCAAACTTATTTTCCAAGGTTATTGCTACCCTGTGATCTTTAAGGTTGTCATGTAATTTAATGTAGCTCAGGGTGACCGCGATTTTCTTAGCAGCTCTAAATAAGGGCATTTGAGTATTAGCATTAAAATAATTTGTAATCTGTTTTAGGCTTATTTTTGTCAATACTGTTAGGGGTTTTAGTGCTTCTACATATTTTATCTACATGTACCGTTATCTATTCATACTGTACTTAAAAAAATGCGACAATATTGTCTGGAAAATTAGTTAAGTATGGTAGGAGATAAGCGAGTGATACCGCAATATCTGCAGTATCAGGCAGTTTTAATTTTAATTAATAATTTTTGTCAATTATGCATAACTAAAAAATATTTTTAATAAAAATCAATGAATATCAGAAGATCTAATTAAAAACAATTAATTGATAATAAAGTTTTAGAACAATTGTAATTTGTTTAGATATAGAAAAAATAAATTTTGAATTTTTTTATGAAAATTAATAATAAAAAACAATAACTAATTACTGGAGCAATTGAGAATTCTGAGAAAGTATTTAGATTTTTTTATGTTAAAAAAAATCTATTAATATTCCACGCTAACTTAATTGCAATACAACATATGGAAAACAAAAAAAATTAAACTAAAATTCTAAAATTACTTGCAGGAATCTTAAATATAAAAAGTTCTTAGTTTACCCTGAGGAAGTGCCGTATCTAAATATATGGGAGCACCGGAATAATCCACAATTTCTCCATCGTTATTTAAGTAGATAGTAATGTTTCCTAAATATTTACAGATCGCTTATGCCTGTGTAACAAGAATATCATGACCATATTTGCTTTTTACAATGGTAGGATAAGGACCTTCTACATGATCAGGTCCTGGAGGATTATCTAAAAACTAATTAGTGATAAATAATTCATTATAGAAAAATAATGGTAATAGTTTATATTAATACAATATAAAAATAAAATATGGTTACCTCCTGTGTAAAGAAAAGAATGTGAGTGTCCTCCAACGATAAGACTTATTTTTTCAGATGCATTAAGAGACATTTCTTTTTCCACATCGTAACCAGAATGGGAAACAACTATTACTGTAAAAACTCCTTCCTCTTCTACAAGACGTTCAGCTTCAGCATTGACACTAGCCGATTCGTCTAAGAATTTTAGTTTTACAGAGCTCGACGAATGCTTAAAATGTAATAAGAACGTTATAAGATCTGTACAGAATTTTTTATTTTCACATAAATTTTATTTAGTTATAAAATATACAAAAATGTGATGTTCTCTATTTACTCAAATCTTTAGGATTACATCAGATTTGTTTAAAAAATCTGCATAAACAAATGTAAAACTTAATAAAATATTGATAAACAAGCAAGGTATATTGGTTGGTTAAAAGCGAGTCCTATTATCCAGTGGAGGAATTAAAACTTATACTTTATTTTAATATCTTATCTTACATTTAAACACAAAAATTCTATTTTGATTTGTCAATTCATTCTTGGTTTACAAGCCGCTTGAAGTTGACTGGTTTGCATTTTGTTATAATGAAAAAAAAACGAACAGTCATGAAATTCTCTGTTTTGGAAGGTTTATCAGCAACAACAAGTTATGCTTTTTCATTTTAAACTGTACATCAATGCGTTTTAAAGTTTAAACGTGGTCGTACAAGCGTCGAAGATGAATCACGTACTGACGTTTAAAAAGTCCAAGAACACCAGACATCAATGAGAAAATCTATAATATTGTTTGTAAAGATCTAAATTTGACTAAGCTTGAAATTGTTGATACCAAAAGCATTTTAGACGAACGAGTACTCCATATTTAATACGAAGAATTAGGCATAACAAACTGTTCGCAAAAATTAATGCCACTATCGTTAACAATCCAACAAAAACTGAATTGAAAACAATTTTTTTCTCAGCACAATTTTAAGCGTTTTAAGCGTTGTTTCATAAATATAGATAGGATGTGGATCTATCTATCATGATCTTAAACTGAAACAAGAAACAAGACTGCGACCGATTCTTTAGCTCCAAAAAAGTAAGAACGATCGGCAAAAAAGATTATGGTATCAGTTTTTTGGGATGCAAAAGGGGTTTTGTCGATTGATTATCTTGAAAAATTTAAAACAATTCATTTTAAATATAATTGCCACCTTTTGGAACAGTTGGTTAAAAAAATTGTGACAAAAGACCCGGTTTACAAAAGAAAACAATCATTTCTCATCAAAACAACGCACAGGTTCACTCAAGTTTGTTGACGATGGCTAAACTGAACGAATTAAAGTACGAATTGCTTGAACAACCACCGTATTTACCAGATTGGGCTTTCTCCGACAGTTACCTCTTAAGAAACTTGAAACAATTCTGTCGTTTTCGTCGAATGAAGTAGCTATTACAGCCGTGAAACAATATTTTGCAGAGCTTTCGGAAAATTATTACAGAGATAGTATAAAATTACTAAAGGATCATTGGAATAAGTGTATCCAACCTGAGGCAGATTATATTAAATAAAAAAAATAATTTTATTACATTATACACATTGTTTCATTTTTGCTGTTAAAACTTTTCAACCAAGCTGCAAATTGAAAAGTTTCCATAATACTGATTAATAAAAAATGTTTTAACCTTTTTTGATATTTATAAGGCTTATTCTTACATTAGTTAAATCAAATTGAACCAGTAACAATCAACCATCTAATTTGTAATAATAAATAAACATATAATTGCAGGCTATTTAGCTTTTTGTGTATATATCTATATACCAACTCCGAATCCGTCATTATCAAGTGAATTGAGCTTAATATATTAACAAAGCTGTGCCTTTGAATATTAACATTGGTTCATATAATTGAAATCTAAAAAAAAATCAGAAGCGAGCACAAATTACGCGGCTTTCGCATTTTATCAGTTAAATTGCAATTGAATGAACTCAACCGATGAAATGAATTAATCCGGATGAATTGAACAAAACATTTTACATAAAAAATAAATGTTCTACAATAAAAAATTAAGTAAACATGATATTTTTTAGTATGCTTTATGTATCAATTGACATACAAAACATAGGATAAAAGGTGTTTGTAGTAAAAAATATATGTAAAACTAAAAACCAACGATATTTTAAATAATATAACATTTTAAACATAAAAAACCTTTGGCTTTGCATTTTGTACTATTTACCTATAAATATCGCAATCACTAATAACCATTATTCATAAAAAACACTATATACACGTAGCTTAAAAAGTATTCTGCTTTAAAATATTTTTGATTGCTTTGATTTGAAAATTCAATTTTTTTTTTTATAATTTCCAATTTGGAAATTTATACCCTTCTAATTAGTTTCGTGACAAATTTTAACTGATTGCAATAAAGTCCAGTTCAAAAAAATTAAGAAACTTTAGTTTTTGGTCCTCCGTCCAGAAACAATACTATTAATTACTTCAAAATCGTCCGGAAAATGACATTTTTCGGCCTAGGCCGGCAAAGTAGCTTTTAGATTCTCTAAAGAGATGGCGCTATAAGTCATCAAAAATACATAATGAATACTACAAATTTTAATTAAATTTATTTAAAAACAGCGTATAATAGGTATACTAAACTAAAATAATATAATAACTTTTTCTAAAGGTAAGCAGGATTCAAACTTACATTTAATTTCTCTCACAACTTTTATTTTAAATTTGACATTTATGTCAATTTACAACTACTTATCATTCGATTATGAAAATACATATCTCGATTTTATTATTGCTCATGGAACTATAGTAGTTCATTGTCTCTGCTATCAATACATAGTATAAAACAAAGTCGCTTTTTCTGTCCCTATTTCCCTTTGTATGATTAAATCTTTAAAACTACGCAACGGATTTTGATGCGGTTTTTTTTAATAGATAGAGAGATTCAAGAGAAAGGTTTATATGTATAATAACATCCATTAAATAGTAGAGAAATACTGATATTTTTGAGGTTTCTAATGTGATGTCGTTAATTTTACGAATTATATTTAAAAAATCGATTATCTGTCAATTCGGCTGACAAGTAAAACCAGTCAGTTAACAGAATTTGACATTTACGTTTAGTAAATACAAAATATGATCGAATTTCGCTTAAAATCGAAGAAAAAACGCGTAAAAAGTGTAAAACAGTGCAAAATGATCGTTAAACCCTAAAAATCACTACATAGTATAAAACAAAGTCGCTTTCTCTGTCCCTATGTCCCTTTGTAGGCTTAAATCTTTAAAACTACGTAACGGATTTTGATGCGGTTTTTTAAATAGATAGAGTGATTCAAGAGGAAGGTTTATGTGTATAATAACATTCATTAAATGGTGGAGAAATACTGTTATTTTTGAGGTTTCTAATGTGATGTCGTTAATTATCAATTTTTTTCCGCTTACATTGCAAACGCAGGCTAAACCCTACGAGATTTATCAAAATAAGGTACTAATTATTTGTACACATGGAAAAGGTCTACAGAAAACTCCGGGATGGTATATGTCTATCTCTTATGGATATCCCACAATAACAGTTTTTTGTCATTTACTTTTTACGACAAATATTGGCTAATTTTTAAAGCGATTTAAACCACTACAGCATTAATCCTTATCCAACTAAATAGCTTAAATACATTGTTAATTTAACATAGATCTATATAATGATCCTTTACAGCATAAGATTTAAATGAATATTTTCGAAGATATTACAGATTTAAAATTGCGGGACGTAGCGCTTGCGGTGGTAGGTACTGGCCGGCCGGGGCGGCGGAAGCGTGCCTATAAATAGTATAAATAGCGCATCGGAGGCCGCGATTTTCCCTATAGCACTTTGAATTTTGCAGCGATGGGACGCGTTTATTACGAAATTAATCATTATGACGCTACCCTAAGATGGCGCAGTTGTAATTTTTACATAACTAAGTACTATGACGCCACCGTAAGGTGGCGCAGTTGATATTTCATATATTTAAAACTTACTTACCTAAGAACTATGACGCCACCGTTAGGTGGCGCAGTTAATATATAATATACCTAACCGATAAATTACAAAGTACTATAAATAATAGTAAAAACTGGTAACTAACGAGAAAATATGATAAAAAACACACAAAATTAATCGTAAAAATAAAAAAAAATTGGAAAAAACATTAGTGTTAGGCTATGCGAAGTTCGCCAGGTCCGCTAGTTTTTATATAAAATTATTAGATATTAAAATTAATATTATCAATATAACAATTTTTACTGTGCTGCTTATTAGCACAGTATTCGTATGTATAAAAATTAAGGATCGTGAAATCGATTATCAGAAAATCATTCCTTATTACTAATTCTTTTAATCGTGCAATAGATGTCAATAATGTCAATATACACCTAATCTTGTAAGTCACAAAGTAAACAGTTTTTGAACTTTTGAAAATATTAAAAATTGGTCGGACCAAAAAATAGTGTGTGTTACACGTCCGCAAAATGTTTTGCAAGTGCTCGTATTGTTTCGCCTCGGTGCTACGCCCCTCGGCTACACAACTTTACTTGCTTTTGCAAAATGGCATTTTCCGTCCTTGTGTCACAAATAACTATTTCCGGATTAATTGTAATTTCAGAGGTTTGGAGTAGATGTTACATTGAAGGTCCAAATATTTACGCTCTAAGGAAATTTTAGGAAAACACCTCTAAAATTATTACTTCTCACGAAATTTTTAAATCTTTATAGCTGCTTTTGTGTAAAAAAAATATCATAAAAATAAAGTTAAAGTTACTATGTAAATACTTTTCTATATTTTACCTTACAATTTGATCACATTATAGAGTCTATAATGCAAGCAAAACGCTAGGAAAAAAAATGATGAAAAACAAAAACTACAAATAAATCTGTTGCAAAAACTTTCACTGATCATTTGTTTGAAGCCAACCCTGGTATGACCTTATTGCAAAAGGTTGAATTTCGCAGCAGGTTGACTTTTAAAGTTACAAAAAATCCTTACTGGTTAAATTCAATTCACGACTTACGCATTACCTTTATTTAAAACTCCAATAAAGGCAGTGTTATCGACTATAATTTTACGCAGATGTTTTTAATATGGTTTTTTCAAGTGTTTTGTGTTAGCAAGTTGTTTAAAGAACAGAGGCTATATTCTTTTAAAAAGAAACAGATACATTAGGTAGGTAGTAACCCACTTTGAATGTGATCGTGAACATAAGAAAACATCAAAACCAAACATCTTTTTAGACAAAGCACAGGGAAGTAATTCGGCTAACCGCTAAGACTTAATTAAGAAAAAGTTATGAGCTTAAATGGTAGTTTATAAAGAAAAACCAAAAACAAAGCAAATTAAAATAACAAAAAACGATTGTTCAAGATATCTGTCATGGGATTTTTAAAATATTAAATAGTAGGTATACAAACAAGAATGGCATTTAATATATTTTTGTTTGTATACTTTCTAAAATTTTAAAAATTTTAAAAACGCAGTAGTCAGAAAAACTTTCAAAACTACAGGATATATTAACAACAAAAATTTAAATTTATCGAAACTATAGACCGATGCAGAACAATATTATAGACAAAATAAACTAGATAATATTAACATAAAAGAAATTACAGAAACAGAATCATCTTATATAGAGGATAAGAAATAATAACACTAAAAGTTTTTGGAAAAGAATTTGAAAGGGTTTATAATGAGAAATATATATCTTAGTAATAGAAACAAGATCAAAATGTGCAATGAAAAATTACAGCCCCTAATTGTTATAGTAACAATAGACAAGCTGGAGAGTGAATTAAAAAAAGTTAGTAAAAAGAAAAAACATATAAAGCTACATCTAAAGTAATTATTTAATAAAAAAGGTGCTATAATGATACTTAGTAACGGACTCGCATTAGCTTGACCACAGTAGATTTGCTCAACGAATTAAAAAAATAACAGCACAGGAAAAGTATTTAAATAATAATAAACATATGAGAATAAATAAACGAATAACGGCAATATTCAAAACATCGATAAGTGTAAAGCCTCCAATTTTATATAAGTTATTTATTAAACTAACTATGGAATATGGAAAAAATAGAGTCGAAACAGAAAATATCTTTATTGCTTTATGCTAGGAGTTAAAAGAGATCAGCTATGCTTTATCATCAGTTATGCTACATTGGATCCACTGTCTAATCTAGTATATCTTTATCCATTCTCGTTCAGTCTTTGTCGGAATTTTAATCCCATTAAGACCAATGCCAACCATTAGGGTGGAATTAAAGAAAAAAAGTCTGTTCATAAATTTTTATAGAGATGATTTCGAATCCAATGAGCTATCGGTCATATTTTTAGGACCTTTATTTAAATTTTTCACGTTTTTGAAGGTGTTGACTAGACTATAAGGAAAAGACAGCTTGCTTAGAAATCGTATAACCAATAGAAAAGAAATAAATAAAAACACAGACTGGGCCAAGTTTGTAATTTAGTTGCACTTACAATGAACAACAAAAAGTTACCCAAAGACAACGCAAAAGATTTCTATTTTCTGTTACAAAACATAATAATGAAAAAAGAAAAAAAGGAATATAAAGAAAAAGTTTAAGCAACATAAATATATACCTACCAAAAAAATCAATTCTACAGAAAATGTAAATCATTGAAAAGTTTGTTAAAGTAAGAAAGGCATCTTTATTTCATATTTATAATCGTACTAATAATTACATTTATGTTGTTTTTTAATATATATGTTGTTTTAATATCAACAGTAAACTTTTTAAACCAGTAGATAACTTGGAAAAGAGTCTGCGAAGTTTACTGCAGAGATGCTATCACAAAGGCGAAACGATGTCAGAATGATTGTCAGTCTCTTGACAGGACATTATAGGCTCAGAAAACACATGAGTCAGCTGAACTTAGCAGATCAAGACATGTGTCGATACTGCCAAGAGGAAGAGGAAACCGCATTTCATGTCCTATGCCAATGTGAAGGCCTTGCAAGGACGCGGTATCTAGTACTGGGAGAGGAGAAACCGGCTGCTCCAAGTTATGCGGAGTGGCCACTGTCAAGGCTATTAAGTCTCATTAAGAGGGCAGAGCTGGACAAGTTGCTCTAATCCTATTCCACAGATAATGGGTGTTCACAATAGATCTGCAAAGGTCGCAGTGATACAGGCCAACAGCCAACCCAAAAAATATCTATCAAAATAAAATAAAAAAAATTGATTCCTTTATAAATGAAATTAGTTTATTGACATAAGCGTCTTATATACTGAAAAAAAAACAGAAAAAGATTAAAATTTTAAAATAAAAAAATATTAGAGTTAAGTCAATTTTTGGTTAATTTAAACAGCCGTGACCATAGGAATTACAGACTTTTTTTGGTATACCAGTATTCGATAAATAAACCAAGCATATTTATATAATAATACGAAAAAAACATTTCAAGAAAAAAACTTTAGGATATTGGGGTAGGCGGACGAAGACACTACATAAATATTAAATTGGATTTTCCTTCAAGCCACAAGAGATAAACAAACACTTCTGGATAGATCTTATTTTTATTTTTTGTTAATGCTCTCTTTTATTATATATGTACATAAATGTTTTTTCAAATACACTTATTTATTTGATATGCTTGTTATTTATTACAATACTTAATGAGCCATCAACAAGTTCTGCCATTGAAAAAAAAAAGATTTAAATTTAATAGTATTTTTTCTGCAATGGCACAAAAAATGACATTTAATCTTTCTTGATAATTAACTATGTGTCAATTTTTATTGAATTACTACTTTTTTGCTCACGGGAGAAAAAGTAATTCTTACCTCCTGGTCGTGTAGTATGTGTTGTCTATATCGTAAATAGTTTTTAGTTGTAAACTTTAATCTGACATTAGCATTATTTCTATTTGACATTTTAATTACTATTTTTTATTTTTAATAGATTATGAAAATGTTAAACAATTCAATATTTTATTATAAACTAGGTGTACCTGCGACGTCGTTCGCGTGGCGTGTTGATTGTTGTTTAAAAATTTCTTCACTCACCTCATTAAAGGGGTGGGAGGAGAATTTTTTATACACCAGATGCTATGTTGAAAGAAGACAAATACATCTGTGAAAACCGCATTCGAATCGGATCAGTAGTTTTCATGTGATACGCGCACAAACATATAGATAGACAGACAGACGTACAAAAAAAATCTAACCACATTTTTGGGTTCTACATCGATGGACCCGTGACATCGTTCGCGTGATGTATAGATTGTTGTATTAAAATTTTTTTCTCCCACACCGTAAAAGAGTTGGGGAAGAAATTTTTATGCACCAGATGTTAAGTTAAAAGAAGACAAATACATATGTGAAAACCGCATTCAAATCGGATCAGTAGTTTTCATGTGATGCGCGCACAAACATAAAGATAGACAGAGAGACAGACGTACAACAAAAAATCTAACGACATTTTTGAGTTTTATATCGATGTACCCGCGACGTCGTTCGCGTGACGTATGGATTGTTGTATAAAAATTTCTCCCCCCACACCATAAAAGTGGTTTTCTCAACATTTCCCTTCACTGCTCTGCTCCTATTCATTGTAGCGTGATGTAAAGTATCCTATAACCAGCTCAGAAGTATGAAAAATAATTGTACCAAGTTTCGTTAAAATCCGTCGAGTAGTTTTTGTTTCTATAACGGTTATATAGACAGACAGACAGACAGACAAAAATTTTACTGATTTCATTTTTGGGATCAGTATCGATCCCTAATCACCCCCTGATAGTTATTTTGGAAATATATTTCATGTACAGAATTGACCTCTCTACAGATTTATTATACGTATAGATTATAATATATCCTTATTACAATTTGTAAATGAATATTGCGTAAAAGATATATTCCTTGAACAACTTGAAGGGGATTTTCTTAGTTAAAAATCATATTTCTGAGTTCCTGAATTTCAAATTTTCTGAATTTTATGTACATACCTATAGGCCGTTCAAAAGATAGAATGATCACGAGACAAACGTACTCCTTTATTTCGGCCCACAGTTTATATCATCTCTGGTCTAAACTTCGTTTATTGCAGTTTAGAAGGCGTTACATCGTACGATTAACAAAACCCAACTCTGTACGCAACGTCAAAGATGTAGCTCTATTTTTGCAATAGTTATTAACGTTTAAAAAAAAATTCCTACTAATTTTACAATTTTCTAATTAACTAAAATTAGTAACAACTTAGAAAATACCATTTTTAAACATTAAACAACTTTATTCACTGGTTACCTACAGATTTTTCAAAATACGTTACTTTGTATTGATAGAGGCAAGAATTTAAAATGGTTGATTCTTTGGATTTTATTGTTAATAATTTTAAACTTTCACCAAACTTATTGCTGAAAAAAATAGGTTTTAGTTACTAAGTTCCATATTGAATAAAAAGCTTGTCACCTACCTACGAAGTAGAGGTCACCTACATAACACAATTTACCTTATTTCTCTGGATCATAATGGATTAAAATGATAATCTGACAAAAAATTCAATTTCATAACACTGTAAAAGACAGAAATCAGCTTTTTACTTTTTTCTCTTAAGTTCTTTTCTGCGTTTTAAACTAAACAAATATGCAGCTATTGTGTCAAGATTTAAAAGATATGGTTGCGTTACGTTAATTTACAGGCATGCATATGTTACGGGTAAAACACGAAATGTGTTAATTCGCGCATTAACCGGATAAAACGCAATTTATCCAAATGCAAAGGATAAATCCCGAAGATGACTTATTTTCGGGTATTATCTTGCGCAAATTGGTTAAAACGCGAATTACGTAAGAAGCATCCCTATTTGGTATATAGGTTATATAGTAATTTGTAATAGGTTACTATTACATTATCTGTCAACATGGATGCAAGTAGTGAAAGCTTAAACAAATTTAAAACGCGTTTTAATGAGGAATTTTTTAAAAGGGCTGTTAAAAAAAAGTGCTTATACCGCGTATTTAAGTTGTGACGATTATAGAAATATAGTAGAATCAGTTAAAGAGGCAAAAAATACTGTTTCAAAAACCTCTTAACAATATCGTCGTTTAAAACGTTATGGCGTGTGTACCATAGGCGGTGTTAAAAAATTAATCACACCAATCAAGCCAAATGAAAAAGACTTTCCATATTATGTGTCAATTGAGCACTACTCTACTTTGATATTATTCATAAAACTCACTTGGCTGTTGGACATGGCGGTCGCAATAGAATGGTTGAGAAGATAAAGGAAAAATATAAAAATATTACTCAGGAAAGTGTGTCTATTTATCTCAGTTTGTGCACATCATGTCTAATGAAACAAAAATGCATGAAAAAGGGGTTGGTTGTTAAACCCTTTATACATTCGGAAATGAATAGTCGATGCCAAGTCGATTTAATCGATATGCAGTCGAATCCTGATGGGCTGTATAGATTCATATTAGTATATCAGGATCATTTAACCAAGTTTGTGCAATTGAGACCATTAAAATCAAAAACAGCTGTTGAAGTAGCTACTACAATACTAGATATATTTTGTATATTTGGTGCACCACTTCATTCAGATAATGGACGTGAATTTTGTAATCATGCACTAGAGCAGTTAAAAAAATATGTGGCCTGGACTTAAACTAGTAACCGGAAAACCTCGCCACAGTCAATCACAAGGGAATGTAGAAAGATGCAACCAAGAGGTGGAAAAAATGCCTGCGACATGGATGATAGATAATAATACAAAGAATTGGTCAAAAGGTCTTAAATTTATTCAAGTAATGAAGAATCGTGCTTACCATGATGAAATAAAGCGTTCACCTTTTAGAGCAATGTATGGTATAAAGTTGGTTTATTAGATACCAAAATGCCTAGAGAACTTATTGAAGAAATTAGTACAGAAGAAGAGCTATTTAACATAGTAAAAGACACAAGCATTGAAGAAACTACTGAAAGTAGCGTAAAACTAAATGAAAATATATTTCAGATAGAAGACCAAACGGATAATGGTGAGACTTTTATAAACAAAAATGAAAAAGCTGTTAATGAAGTAATAAATAATGAATTTGAAATAATACAGGAAAATGAAAACGAAGAAAATTATACTAACAAAGGAACCGACACTTATATAAATATAGAAAATAAAAACATGCAATTGGAATTAAACGAAGAACCTAATGAAAATATACGGATAGAAATAATTGACGTACCTACAAGAAAATAATAGTACAGTAATAGAAACAGACGTTTCTTTGTCAGACTTTGGAACGTGAAAATTGTAATATTTGTGTAAAACAATTCAGTATTTTAGAAAATAGAGCAAAAGCTAAAAAGTGTTTAGAAAAAGAATAGGAAAAGATGAAGCATTTATCAAATAAAAAATTTCCATCTTGTAACGTCGGTGATACTGTCCGAGTACCTATTCCAGATTTAGATAGAGGGCGTTGTGACTTTAATAATGCATTGATGACGGTTGTACATGCCGATAAAGAAAATGGATATTATAATCTAGGTAATAAAAATGGCACAATCCGTGAAATATACTCTAGAAATCAATTCTCTGTTTGTAAAATATAGTTAATCCCATTAGAGTGTGTGTCAAGTGAAAAAAAAATCAGTTCCAGGAGGACAGGGTTTCCAAAAATGTAATTGTAAAATCAAATGTTTCATAAAAAAATGTAAACATGTCCAAAAATTTGTTATGTAATTCTAAATGTCATTCAAGCCTTTCCTGTTCTAAAAAGTAGATAATGCCTATGTATTTCTGTAAAAAGGTTAATGAGAAGTTTTTTTTCAAAGATTTTTAGTTTAATTTTTGTTTAAAAAGTTATTTGTGTTTTTGAAATATATAAAATTTTACCTAAAATAGTTGCATCTTATTATTGATACACGCCTATGAATATGATACTAATTCTCGCATAACATTTTATCCAGTTAATTCGCGAAATAACCAATTGTTAACGGTTAAAACAAAATATAGGTACTGAATAATTCGCGTTTTAACCGGATAAATCACAAAAAAAATAAACCTTTTACTATTAACCAACTGAGTCAACTAATTCGCGTTTTATCCGGTTAATTCGCGAATTAATTAATTTCCGTGTATTACCCCGTAACACATATATAACTTTTAATATATTTTTTTAACAAACCAAAAACCAAGTCCATCTTAAGGTTATAACTAAAACACTTATCATTCTTTATATGCAATATTATTACTTCTTTATTAAAAATTATTAATACTTAGTATATGCTATACTGATATTTGTTTAACGAGATACATGAATAATGTCTTTATTTCCTGAATAGACAGTTATTCTTCCTTCTTCTTCCTGGTAAATCGGAGATCGGTGAGCCAGGTAATCGATAAATACATCCATATCCAGTATACCGACCTTTTTGTTTTGTAGGTTATCTGTTAAAGCACTAAATGCGTCTCCACCACTTGCCAAAAATGACGGTATTACTATATTATAAATTTCCTCTGGCACTACATCAGAATATTGAGGTACGGCACAGTTAGCACATCTGGCTTGTAATGACACCACTTGTTGTCCTTTTGGTTTGGTTAAGTCGTAGACTACTTTAAGACCTGTAAAGTAAGTTAATGTTAAAGACTATAATTTATATCATAAGAAATAAAAAGGTTATAGTTTAAAGACTTTAACAAAAACAGTCTGTATAATATACCTAATAATTGTATGTGTAGGTACGTGAAAATACCTAAAGATGAGGCTGGCTGTTATTATTACAATGTATAGTGTTTCTGTTAAAAAGTAAACAAAAGTACGCTAAAACAGCATTTGTTGTCTACTGAAATACCGGTCCTTATTATCTTACAAAAATTGTTCACGTCTTTTCCCGAAGTAAACTTATCTGGAAGTTTACGAATGGCATTTACTATTTCTTTCTCGGATAAAGGACCAATATCATATGAAATATTATTAATAGCTTGATTCAAAGGTGTCCCTACGTGGTTTACATAAACACTTTCAAAGTAGTTTGCAAATCAATCAACTATCGCGGTTGGATTATCAAAAAAAAACGTTATTATAAAATATTTTTCCAGGAATTCCTGTAGTTCTCCTTTTGTTTAGTATAAACGACCAAAACTTTTTTGGATCTGTTATAAGATATTTTTCAACAGACTGAAGATAAAAACTGAATTCTATTTGAATTTGTGCTTTAATAATGTTACGTAACCTGGAAAACTCATTTAAAAAATATTGAGATCCATATTTTCTAATCCTTTTGTAATAGTAGTCCTTAATTCTAATATTGTATATTATACCAGCTGTATACCAAGTCGGATATTTTTGACTGCATCTATGATAGCTTTAAACATACATATTTAAGATAGAGTACAATTTTTCATAAAAAGCTTTACACCAATCAAATTACGTTTAAGCATTGTATAATCCTGGGAAAAAAGCCTTTTTAAAATTATAGGTACTGTAAAACAGGATTTTTTAAAAGCTATTACCAAAAGGATTTATAACAAATGAACAAATGAAACTTTTAAGGCTGGATGAAGTACATCTTTCCTAGCTAAACATATCGTGTAATATTTCAAAATAAAAATCATTGGTATTTATAACAAGATCTAACATCTTTTCCAAAGAATTAAGTACTGTATTTGACTGTATGTTATTGGTAATATTTAGGAAGTTAGATCTGGCACAATAACGTATGTCACTTAAAGTTAAGCTGTGATGTAGTTGGTTGCATTAAACTCCCCTAAAATATTAATACCTATATGTGACTAATTAACAATAAATTGTCCAAATACCTCAAAAAACTGTCATATTCAGTAGTTAAAATGTACGAAGAGTCAATTTTGTGTTTAACCCACTTACCTTTTGATAATAGCAAATGAATGATTCCCTGTCGGACCTATCTAGTATTCCTGCTAACAATTTTAGGAATTCTTTTTATGTACTTAATTTTTAAGCCTCTTTCCCCTTTAGCTACTCTTTTGTCGTAAATTTTCTTTACATTTCTTTAATATTCAATTAGTTTGGTAGTACGGTTCATTGATATATCAATACCTTTAAATTTAGAGTTGCCAGACTTTAATAAATAAGCTTTGGGAATATAGGTCAGAACTTGATGTACATCTCTTAAAATTATTTTTATGAGTCTTGGCTTATTCTTTGTTGGTCATATTTGCCAAGTCTGGTAATTTTAGGATTATTAAGTGCACTTTCTGAAACAAGGAATGTTAACATCTTTGATAGATTGGCCTTATCAGAAGCTTCCTTAGATAAGCTGGCATATTTAGCAACTCCATTAATAACTAGATTGTTTTTTTTTGTGTATTTCTTTCTTGAAGTTCCAGTATGATTCCTTCTATGTCCATATTTATTAAAATTGTTGATCTTACCATGAAGACTTATAATCATGGCTTTTAACTGCTGCGCAACTCATGATTTGAATCCATTAGTCAAAGAAGATGCATATCATCCATCTTTGTGTATCGAACTTCACAATGTTTTTAATAAGAATAATAATTTCGGTACAAATATTAAAAGTAAAACATACAACGTTAAGAAAGCTGACTATCCCTCCTTGTATAATAAATTTACTCAAACTGACTGGAATTTCTTAGATTCTGATACTGATATTAATGACGCTGTGGATAAGTTCTATAATAAGTTCTATACCATTCTCGATGGTCACGTTCCTACATTCAAAAATTTCAAACATAAATATCCTGTCTGGTACACAAGTGAGATTATAAAACTTATTAAAGAAAAAGCTAAATTACGAAAAAAATTTAAAAATCTAACAACCTAGGATATTACCAAGAATTCAGTAAACTTAGATTAAAAAATTAAAATAAGTACTAAGCAGGCATATGCAGACTACCTCAACACTATTCAGAATAAACTCAAAGACGAACCTAAATTATTTTGGAACTTTGTTAATAATAAAACCCGAACTTCAAGAATACCTTGTAAAATGTTCTATGATGGTGAATCATTTAGTAGCCCACAATTGATAGTAAACGCTTTTAGTACATTTTTTGAAAGTGTATTTTCTGATCCAGATATTGATGTGATCCACAATAATTTTGATTTTAGTCACAATGCAATTGTTGATATTAGCTCTGATCCAATAACTGAAAACGAAATCTTGGAGGCAGGTGAAAAATTAAAAAGTAAATTCACCTCAGGGCCAGACAAAACTCCTTCTTTTCTAGTAAAAGATTGCTTAAAGGTGTTGGTTCATCCTCTAAAAACTATGTTTAATTTGGTGCTAAAGAACTTGGTTTTTCCAGAATCCTGAAAAGTTGCTAAAGTTTGCTTTATTTATAAAGCTGAAAATCGATCCGAGGTTATAAACTATAGACCCATCTCAATATTAAATAATATTGCAAAGATCTAGGAGACCGTTCTGTATAACAGGATTTACTGGGCTACTAAAAACGTAATTTCGATTGACCAACACGGTTTTATGAAATCAAGATCAACAGTTAGCAACCTGGCAGTTTTTAGTCAATACTTGTGTGAGAACCTGGATAGAAGGGCTCAGGTAGACGCAGTGCCCACTGACTTCTCCAAAGCGTTTGACAAAATAAATCATAAATTACTTGTTCACAAATTAACTTGCATGGGATTTAATGACACATACGTTCAAATTATTAATTCTTATTTATAAAACCGTAAACAGTTTGTTCATTACAGCGGATTCTCGTCGAATATCTATTTTTCAAAAAGTGGGGTTCCTCAAGGATCCAATTTAGGACCTCTGTTGTTTTTATTATTTATCAATGACTTATGCCATATATTGAATAGCAACAAATTAATGTTCGCGGATGACTTAAAGTTATATGTTGAGATAACGGAAGTAGAGGATTGCCTCTTTTTACAAAGTCAATAGAATAGAATAGAATAGAATCTTTATTTAATATAGGAAGTCCTAATACATAGTAATTATTTAAAAAATATTACATAATATAGTCAACACAAATTCAGTTGAATAAATTAAATATAATTTTGATAAAATTAGTGATAAAAGTAAGAAGTACTAACGTTAAAATAAATACTTATTAAAGTAAACATACAAAGTTAATTTACGGACTGGAAATAAATTGTAGCAAATATTTTTTAAATTGAGGTAGAGAGGTACTCGTTTTAATTTCAGTAGGCAAAGCATTAAATTCACGTAATCCGCATATAAAAATAGATTTTGAAGCTATAGCTAGCCTTGTTTGTGGTATATAGAAATTATTAACAGATCTTGTATTGTAGTTATGTATTTCATTATTATAGATGATAAAATCATTAAATATATTATATGACTGGTGCGTAACAAACTGTCTTACACTAAATACATCAAAATGTAAAATTTTAACCTGTAGTCGTAGAGTAAATCCACTGCAGTTTCCATATACAATTAACAACATTGTTTTGGAAAGAACTAGCACTATTAAGGACCTGGGAGTTCATTTTGACACTAGACTTACTTTTAACTTTCACATCAACTTTAGTGTAAATTTGGCATATCGCCTATATGGATTTATAATTCGCAATTGTAAAAAATTTAATAATATTCTGGCATTAAGCTCGTTATTTTATAGTCTAATTCGTTCAAAATTAGAATACGCGTTCATAATTTGGAGCCCTATCTACGCCCAATACATTCAAATCGTTGAACGGGTTCAAAAAAATTCTTGAAGTATTTGGTTTTTAAATTAACAGGAGCATATCCGTTGAGAGGTTGCGATAATAATGAATTATTAACCAGATTTGATTTTGTGTCTCTTCAAAAAGGTAGAATTCAAGCTGCTGTGCTGTTCTTATTTAAATTATTGACTGGAAAGGTGTATTGTCCTGTCCTCCTATCACAAATTAATATATTAGTTCCTCGAGTAACAACTAGACGAAATAACACATTTTTATGCAAACGAGCTCAAACTAATATATTATCTAAATCTCCAATTAATTTCATGTGTGATAGTGCTAATAATTTGTCAAATATTTGTGACTTGTTCTTGTGTAATTTCACTGAACTAAAAAATATATTTGTTGTGTTTATCTTTAATTATTTAGCTTTGAGTATTTTTTATCTTTTATACTTATGACTTTTATTTTTAACATTTTGAATTTTTTTAACATTTGTTTCTTCTTTGTTTACTTTTGTATACTGACGTATGTAAATTTTACCATATTACCTATTGCTCTGTAAATGGGAAACTGATGGGCAATATACGCTAATATTGTTATTATTATTATTTCAACTCATTAAGGGTATCACCCATATTGGAGCATTCATTACATGTAAATTTAAAATTCGCTTTACTACCTATAAGGGACTTTAGTTCGTTTGGAGATAACTGAACACAAATAGTAAAAATTGCACCTGCAGACTGTACAATTAACAAATTTGGCTTCATCGCCAGATTTATTGCAGCATTTGCAACGTATAGTAGTTGACATTGTTAAAAGCGAAAAAAAGTATAAATTTATTATTTACCGTTGTCTCAATAAACCTCCGTCTTCTGATCAAAAATATGCAAATAAAATAATCTTAATTGATTTAAAAAAGTCTAATACACTGTAAACCAGCTAAAAAAAGTACCTGATAACGATTGTAAACAGCATATAATGGTTAGTATTTTCACTTTGACAAATTTAGAGTTTACTAACTATAAATAAACACCACTTATTCATTTTAGTATTTAGAGATCACCGAAAAGTACGTGTTGTCTGTACGAGTGAATATACTAATATCTTATTTATAAAAAATATCGTATTGTGTAAGAAAAAGGTAACTTACGAGTTTAAAATACAATCTGACATCATTTGGTATAAAAAAATACTTTACCAATCAAATTTCCTAAATCCAGATTTTTTTGCAAATTTAAAAAAATACTTTTTTAAAGAATTAATTTTCCGAAATTTAATAAAAAAAAATCGTAGCAAATTGCTATTGAAAATAAAATAACATATTCATTTTATTTTTTGACAATTGCTGTAACAGAATTTTAAAATAAAGTCAGTAGAAATCTCCTGCATGTACACTACATTATCATTAAATTGAAGGAAATATTAAGCCATTGGGCTCAACCTGTGAATGTGCACATTAGAAAAGTTTAGGCCAAAAATCCATTAATTCTCATTTGTGACGGACTACAACATTTAATGAAATATTCTTGCTGAGAAGTTTGATTATATATATATATATATATATATATATATATATATATATATATATATATATAGATATATATATATATATATATATATTGAAATGGATCCTCCTTCCGGATACACCCACTTTCAATAAAATTCTCGGTCGTGGATTCAAAATTTTTAAATTGATTGTCCTAAAAATAAATTACAAAAATTATTAAGATAAAAAAAAATTCTTTCGCTTCTGTCTAAAACTTTCTTCTTCCGTTGTTCCACTCTTACTCTATATCTTCCTCTTCCAACTACTTTCCAACTCCTTCTTACTGCTGCCTTTCCATCTATTTAATACCTTTCTGCTGCTCAACTAATTCTTTATACCTTCCTCTTCCTACAACTTTCCAACTCCTTCTTGCTACCGCCTTTCTACTTATCTATCACCTTTCTGCTCTCTTAAAATTTCCAACTCTCTGCTTTTCTGTATCTTTCAAGTTTTGGTTTCTTTGTATTTTCTTATTCTTTTAATTATTTATTATTACTATGTTTTTATTTTAATTTAAATTCAAATGCTTTTTTTTTACAATAGTTTTATTTTATCTGACTTTTACCAAAATTAATTCAATGACAATCTAATCAATAATCATCTTCACAACATAACATCTATAAACTAAACAAAAACAAATCCAATATAAAAAAATACTTAATCAAGACAACCGATTTAAAAATCATGAACACGTTCCAACATTTCACTGAAAGAATGTGCACCATGAAGAAAAATCCATATCAATTTCCCCCAAATTTGATTTGACTTGGTGAATCACTTCACCTTGCCAAATCAAATTTCCTTTCAGTAGGAAATTTTTCTTCACCATCAGTTGTCAAGCTTTTAATTTAGAATATTTTAATTTTACTATAAAATACACTACCTCTAGCATATCAATTCCCATCACTATATCTAATTTTAACTTCTTCTTTTATTTCTATTTTTTTTTTATTCCCCCTTCTTAACTTTTATCAAAATATAATTTTTTTAAAGTTTTAGATTTGTTCCCCCGCTTTTGGAATTTCCCTATACATATAAATTTTATAGACCTCCCCTTTCCTAATATTTTCCTACATATAATTTTTATAAATTTTGTAACCTTAACCCTTTCCTGATATTTCCCTATATATAACTTCTTTCTAAATTTAAATACCTTCCCCCTTTCCTGATATTTCCCACGATACAAACTTTTAATAAATTTAAATTGCTTTCCCCTTTCCTGATATTT
Source organism: Altica lythri (assembly GCA_964028335.1). Taxonomy (NCBI): domain Eukaryota; kingdom Metazoa; phylum Arthropoda; class Insecta; order Coleoptera; family Chrysomelidae; genus Altica; species Altica lythri. The sequence goes on along the minus strand of OZ034804.1, from coordinate 30,788,880 downwards.
CCCTCGATACAAACTTTTTATAAATTTAAATTTCTTTCCCCGTTCTTGATACTTCCCTGTATATAACTTTCTGATAAATTTAAATACTTTGCCTCTTTCCTGATATTTCCCTTGATACAAACTTTTAATAAATTTAAATTTCTTTCCCCTTTCCTGATAGTTCCCTCGATACAAACTTTTTATAAATTTAAATTGTTTTCCCCTTTCTTGATATTTCCCTGTATATAACTTTTTCCTAAATTTAGATTGAACAAAATTCCCCCAGAAATAACTCAAAAACATCTTCTTAAATTTTTCAAACACAAATATTTCATCTTTACTGGCAAAACATATCAATGCCTGCCCATCTAACATCTCACGCAGGTATTTTCTTAATTCTTCATGATCTTCACACCATTTTAACTTATTTTTCACAATTCTTATGAAAATTTTTAGATGAATCTTATTAATATTTCCATTAATTTCATGTTCACTTTTACTTATACCCATATTATTTTGATTTTTATTTATATTTCTTTTTTCCATTTCTTCTAATAATATTTCACGTTCTTTTTCTTGTACTACCTTTATTTCTTCTACTTTTCCTTCCATCTCACTTATCTTCTTTACTGTATCTTGTTTTATAATCTTTTCTAAGTCATTCAATTTTTTATTTGTATTAGTATTGATTTCTTTGATTTCATCTTTACATTCTTTTATCTCATCTTTACATTCCTTGTTAATAATTGTTTTAATTTTTACTTCTTGTAACTCCTCTATTTCCGTTATTCTCGCTATTATTTCAGTTCTTATTTCTTTCTTTGTTTCTTCCAATTTTTGTTTGTTTATTTCCATTTGTTTCTTTATCTCATTTTTGAATTCTTCTTTTATTTCTTTTTTCATAGAATCCATATTCTTGTTCATTTCTTTTTTCATAGAATCCATATTATTGTTCATGTCTTGTTTTATTTCTTTTTTCATAGAATCCATATTATTGTTCATGTCTTGTTTTATTTCTTTATTTTCTTTTTTCATAGAATCCATATTCTTGTTTATATTTTTTAACATTTCCATCATTTGTTCCCATGATGAATCCCTTCTATCCCCTATCTTACTATCCTGATTACCCTGATTATCCTGACTATCCTGAATACCCTGCCTATCCTGACTAACCTGATTACCCTGACTATCCTGAATACCCTGACTACCCTGACTGTCCTGATTATCAATATTATCCCCTTGTTCTGACATTCTATCTGTAGTATCCTTTCCTCCTCTTAATTTCATACAACTATTTATAATTTATCTAATCTTTTACTCCAGAATCACACACTTTGTTTTTAATAAAGCAAGCTTGACACCTAACAGTTAAGAAAAATCTCTTACCCTCAGTGCCGAAGCAGCCCCACGTTGGGCGCCAATTGAAATGGATCCTCCTTCCGGATACACCCACTTTCAATAAAATTCTCGGTCGTGGATTCAAAATTTTTAAATTGATTGTCCTAAAAATAAATTACAAAAATTATTAAGATAAAAAAAAATTCTTTCGCTTCTGTCTAAAACTTTCTTCTTCCGTTGTTCCACTCTTACTCTATATCTTCCTCTTCCAACTACTTTCCAACTCCTTCTTACTGCTGCCTTTCCATCTATTTAATACCTTTCTGCTGCTCAACTAATTCTTTATACCTTCCTCTTCCTACAACTTTCCAACTCCTTCTTGCTACCGCCTTTCTACTTATCTATCACCTTTCTGCTCTCTTAAAATTTCCAACTCTCTGCTTTTCTGTATCTTTCAAGTTTTGGTTTCTTTGTATTTTCTTATTCTTTTAATTATTTATTATTACTATGTTTTTATTTTAATTTAAATTCAAATGCTTTTTTTTTACAATAGTTTTATTTTATCTGACTTTTACCAAAATTAATTCAATGACAATCTAATCAATAATCATCTTCACAACATAACATCTATAAACTAAACAAAAACAAATCCAATATAAAAAAATACTTAATCAAGACAACCGATTTAAAAATCATGAACACGTTCCAACATTTCACTGAAAGAATGTGCACCATGAAGAAAAATCCATATCAATATATATACATAGGTATATAACGAGGCAAATATTTCTCAAAGACATTTTTTGCAGTTTTTTCTTATTTCTCTTTGAAATGTCATTTCTGTAGGTAATCTAATCAGTCATATATAAATTTTGAAGCATAATTTTTCTGTACAAAATATAACGTTTTGTAGTTTTTAAACTTTAATGTTTTTTTAAGATAATAATCACACACTGTTAAATATTTCCGTTAGCTGATGTTCCGAGACTGTCCATCGGTTTCATTAAAATAATACTATTATTGTGTCAATTTTCCTAACAAATAATACCTATAGTTAGTAAACAAGGAATTTCAAAACATTAGCCAACAACATCGGAAAAATTGTTATAAAAACAAATTCTGGCACATATTTTTAGAAACAGACTTCTAAAATTCATTTACAAAAAATTTTAAAAATATAAAATTCGACGAAAACATCCTTTTATCACCACAAATAATACATAGTACTAAACAAAGCGAGTAAGTTAATACTTTGGGTATTGAAGTAAGTAACTACGATACTGCCTCAATTCAACGTATTTTGCTTTGATCAGAACAATGTTCCCAGTAAGTAATCTGTTTCTCCGAAACTTAATTTATAGTCCGGTAGAAACAGAAGAAATATCCAAAACTTAACATTACAAGTGGATAAACATTAAGTAATTTAAAAAGTCATTTAGGTACAATATAAAGAAAAGTTTACTGTACCAAAGTTTACATTTATGACGCTGTATAGCTTTAAATATTTAAATAATTACAGAATGTTAAAAAAAATATTATCCAAACAATATTGAACAATCAATTTTCTTGTTTATAAGTACCTTACTATAAATCAACATTCATTTATATTATCTAAATATTCTGAAATATATTTTGTTATTATTATTATCACAATTCAATTCATCTAAACAATAATGAAAAATCAAATATGTAGTTACTTTAAAACTAACCTGTTTCCTGGTTCTGCATGCATTTAAAACTTTTATATGCCTACAGGCAAATGTGGTCTTGTAGGTAAACTTTAAATAGATATACCTAATAATTTTTATTTTGGTAGTTTTCTCTTTAATAATATAATTGTATAAATAGGTATAAAAATAAATATTTATTCAAATTATAACCCTGTTTTCACGACGCTCATGACAACTGACAACTGTCAATACTATCTAGTGTACAGGATAAGTTAATAGGGGGTAACGGCATTTCGTTTGTGTTAATTATAAAATATAAGTTGTTCTAGGAAGTTTTTTAAATAAAGTAGTTTTTGTACAGAATGGTTCAAAAATAATCTTCTCAAATACCACTCGTCCTGTAATATTTTACCAGATAAATTTTTATTTTCCAGGCTCAAACTTTTTTATTTTGGGCAAAACTACTCAAACAAACTGACTATGATAAAATCACTCGTCCTACGGACTCGTGATTTTATCACATTTCAGTTTGTTTTCGTATTTTTTGCAAATGAAAAAGTTTTCGTGGAAACTAAAAATTTATCTATAAAATTTTAAGGACTCGTGGTATTACCTTTGATAAAATATTGTATACCTCATATCAAACAACTCTGGACGGACGTCACATCTGTCACTAAAAATGTTTTCACATGTGTACCACTACAAAATCTATTTAAAAAAAAATGTGTTCGTTTGATAATAGTCATTAGTTAGTACAACTAAATAAATATTATCTTTAAATACATATAGAACTCATAGTTCATGATTTTTATATATGTAGTTTTAAAAAAACTTACGTAAATGATTCGAATTAATTAAATTTATTGGAGTATTAACCGTGTTTATTGAATACTGGGTATTTTAATAATTTCCTAGGAAGTGCCTGCCTGAATGAAAACTTCACTTGTCATTGCATAGCTGCCAAGTCGTTTAGTGTTTTGATTTTGTCAGTTTGATATTTTGCGTTTTCATTTTCTTTCTAAATCTGTTCTTTTGAGAACAAAATGTAGTGTTTTTCATGAGTATCTATATTTTCAATATGCCTAAAACATTAAATTAAATATGTGGAAGGAAGCACTTCAAACCGTTACTCCCCAGATTTGGAAGAATTCCATTGCTCATACAGAGACAGAAATTAAAAAATGGTATGATCGTGAGCATATTATGGAAAGAATGGAAATTCTTCCAGTTATAATTGATCCAAACGAGGACAGTGATTACAGCAGCTCAGATGAAAGCGATTAATAATATTATTTATGTAAGGAGGGCGTAAGTAAGTTACACACTTATTGTTATTTATATAGACCATTATTTTCTTTTAAGGAAGCACCTTCCAGAAATACAAATAATACGGAGCTAGTGAAAGTTCCTAGCAAGTTACAACAGAGCAAAGTATTTATAAATTATGAATTTAAAAACATTTTGATTGGATTAGTAAAGTTATAATTTCTGTATTAAATTAAATATTTTGTTAATATTAAATATTCTTATGCTTATAAAAGTTTGTGTTTTACTAACTTGGTGTAAATAAAAAAATACTTCACCGTCAGCCATTTACTTTTAAAATTTGTAGTTAATTGTTGTGGTTTAAAATTTTAAATGTATATTTCGTGCTTTTATTTTCACTTGGCAACAGTGTTAACTTGGTTGTGTCAAGAAATCTGTGACGTGCGTTTAAAGTTGTTTGATATGAACTTTATGAAACTGTGCGTGAAGTGCTTTTTGCGCACTTACGCGATATATAGCACTCGCTTTGCTCGTGCTCTAAACATCGCGTGCGTGCGCAAAAAGCATACTTCACGAACTGTTTCATAAATAAAAATTATTTTAACTGCTAATGCTGATTGGGTTGTTAATAACAGAGTCAAATTTATAGTAATTTATAATAATTTATCTTAATATTTAATAAAAAAAATATTGATGCATTATATTTAATAAAGATAAATAGTTTTTGTTATTTAGGTTTTACATAGGATCATAGTTTAATTCCGTGTCATTAAATAATTGTTCACTTGAGGTATAATGGCTAGTGTAGGCGAAAAATATGTGTATGCTGTAAGCGATAATATTTAAAATCATTTTACTGTTAACTCTTCACCAGGTAGAAATATATTCAGATATATGTATTGTTATTTTATTGCAATTTTGCAGTTTCGTCTAAAAATAGCACTGTGGTTAGATCTCCAAACTTTTGACACCCAATATAAACCACGAAAAAACGTAAGGTAAAATTTGCTAACAACATTCTCCAATCGTTTTTATTTTCACAGTGTTAAAAAACTGTTTCTGGGAATTAGATCTACATAACTATAGTTTTAACTATTTAAGAGGGTGAATAAGAAAGTCAGAAATAAAATGCATATTTAAGTATTTAAGTATTTTTTTAAAAAAAAAGAATTATAAAAAAATATATAATTTTTTTTCTATTACTTCTTGCAGCTGTTGTCATAGCAATCTAAAGATTATACCAATCTAAAAATGCTCTGGCAAATTTATATAAATAATAAATGACATATTGCTATGTTTAAACCAGTCTGAAGAATAGATCCCCAAAATAAAAAAAAAATATTTATTGCATTTATATAGATGTTAGTATTCTTAGATTTGATTAGCAAATACTCCAAACTTAAAGCTTAATATATTTTTTGTGTATAATTGTCATTATTAAAACACTTTTTGGTTCAGTAAACGATTTTGAGCAACATATGTCAAAGTATCATTGCTAATGACACCACAAAATATAGATACCAGTAGGCCGAATGGCATAGGCTTTTCGATAATATTTCATGTACATAATAATAAACCAAAACATAGTTCTATTTTTTGCCACTTGCTACTTAGTATTCAGGACATACTGATACTATTATTATTATTATTATTATTATTATTATTATTATGAGATGTAAATATCACGATGAATGTTAAATTTAATTAAATATATTTTATTAATTTATTTATTTAAAATTAGATGTAATTAAAAGAAAACGGGAATGTGTTGTGTCCATAGTTGCCTTAGTGGCCGAAAGGCAAGTGAGAATATAGAAAAGTGTCTTCATTCCAAGCACCAAAGGTGTGTAATTTCCATTTCGTAGTAATAACAGAGACATTCAACTATGAATACCATAAAAAATATTTGAATAAAACATATTGCGCATAAATCTGTCTCATAGAGTAGCAGATAGGTTAGTAAAAAGAACTAGAGACAATCTTAAACCAAAAATTAGCACAAGAATAAAGAATTAAATTAAAATCTTTAATATTAAAAATTGTGCAATTGTCTAAAGTCTAAAATATACGGAAAAGATTTACCTAGATGATGAAGAACAACAAAAGGATTTTAACTCAAAAATTACAAAACATGTTACTGAGAATATCAGAATTAAATACACACCACGGTAAAATATAATCTTATGTGATAATAGTCAAAATATTTTGCGCCAATTTATTAACTACAATAAAAAAAAGTTGTGTTGTCAAAATATTCTAACGAATGTTTAGTTAGATAATTGACTCCAGAAAAAAGAAAAGAAAAGAAAAGCATATATGTGTTAAGAAACCAATTGGTCTCTGATCAGCCTAAATCTTTTGAGCATTTTTAGATAGAAAGGTATATCATAAATGCATTTTTTATACCGATAATAAAGATAAACTTCCATCACCAAATTTACGATTTCCATAGAAAAATCGTCTGCTTGAATAAAAATGACCCTTTATATATAAGATTATATAAATACACTATATGTGTCTGGTAACCTTGACTTAAATAATTGAATACATATCTGAATAATATTTAGAATGTTCTTCAAAAACATCATCATTTTTTATGGGTATTTCTTGATTTACAACTTGCCATTTATCTTGATCACCTTCAGAATTATCCGGAAATATTATTTTTAATTTGTAATTGAACTGAGACGTATTACTTTTTGGGATTTCTATATGATAGACAGGTAATCGACCACTGTTTTCTTGAGCTATACTTAACAGTTTCCAAGAAGTACGATTGCAATCTTCTTTACTATTTTTCATATCAAAACATATTGCCATGTGTTTTACACCCTAAGGAACATTGGTACACAATATGTTGTTTACAATTGCCACCAAGATAATATAATTTGTTTTTAATAACACCATTTTAATTGTGTATATGTATTCACATATAGAGATTAAATAATACTAAAATAAAACCAACAATACTTGGAATGAAACATTTTTCACAAATTATTTGGGCAATTTTATCACCTCTAAAGAAGTAAACTGGTTCGTATGTTAAATTGTATAACAAAATTTTAATAGTCCCCCTATAGTCTGCATCAACAACTCCTGCAAAAATGTCGATCCCATTTTTTAAGGCTAATCCTGATCTTGGAGCTATTCGACCATATGTTCCAGAAGGAAATTCCATTTTTATTAAACTATCTACTAGCACTCGTTCCCAGGGGGGTATTACAAAATTTATTGGGGTTTGAATGTCACAACCAGCCGATTGAGAGGTTGCTCTTGTTGGAATAAATCCCTCTCTACTAATTTTAACCACCTTCAAAACCTTAAAACCACAATATATAAATTTCAGTATAATAAGTAAAATCAAATATCTTACTTCTTTTTCTTTATTTCTGATCTTATCAAACTCCTGCTCAAAACAGAGACATTCTTCTTTACATTTACACATATCTACGGATAATATATATTATTAATTTTTGTTTTAAAGTGTACACCACTAGACTATAATATAAATCTTGTAAAATAAATGATATGTATTTTATAAAAATAAAAAATAGTTTTAAGTAGATTATACGTTAACATAATGATTCATATTATAAAATAAATATAAATGTTAATAACTTACTTTTATTTTGAAGGTTCAACTAGTTTTCTTATTTACACAAACTGAATACTTAGTATCCAAACCAAGATTATATATACTTAAATAAAAAAAATTCTATTTACCTACTATCACTTTTCTACAATAATTCCATATTTCAATAAATTAAATTATCATTAATTAATGCAATACATCTTAAAATCTCAACTGTATATTAAGATTGTGTAATATGTAATTATTACCTTCATTATTAGAATGAAAAATATCATATATGGAAATCATTAAAAGATAGACCTTGCATAATTAACATAAATAATACATTTTTTCAAAAACATAAAATACATTCACTTTCATTTTCCGTTTAAATAAATTATAAATTCTAAACCGCCACCTATGTATTACAAATCAAATATCGAATGTCTACTAACTATTCTTCCAATTTTAACAAGTATAGATCGGCCAATGGGCCTCCCTAAATACCCCCCGTTGAAAAAATGTCCCATCCGACCATTCCAATAACGTCACAACGAAATTTTATTCAAATTATAAGTCGCGCATGCGCAGTATCAAAAAGAGCAAAAATTTACCGAAATGAACCTTAGATTCTCTTATGGAGATTTACATGGGAAATTGGTCGATTTTGAGTTAGAACCCGTGCTTTAGTTAAAAAATTTTAAAAAGTCATTTATATGATTGGGCAGAAGAAGTTTTTAAGAATAAAAAATGATTTCATGTTACAATGTTTCCAGTTATTAGATTTTTTTTTGCCTTTCGAGAATTTTTAAATTACATGTTTTTTTTTTATTTTATGAGTTGTTTGATTTTTTTAAGTTTTTTTTTAATTATCCAAAATTTTTTAACAATTAAGTAACAAAATAAATAGTGTAACGCTTTTTGATGTCGTTTTTTAACCGTTCAGTCCAATCACCAGAGCGTTCCATAATATACTATTATGTTATTACACAAATACGTACGAACGTACGCTTATATGTGTATTCATATTATGTAATTATCAGCTAGCCATGCAATGATCTGTCTTTTGTGGGTTTCCTTACCGTGAGAGATTAGTATATCTCATGTAACTCTTTTTTGAAGTTATACTTCTTCTGGTGCGATAAAGAAAAATGATGGGAGTGAAATTTTATGATGCGCGCGCACACCGACACCTGAATTAAATTTAACACCGTAAAGTTAGTCGCACACCGACACCTTAATTCTACATCGTGGTTAATATTCCAAAAAATTTAATTAATTCGAATTATTTACGTAGGTTTTTTTAAAACTACATATATACAAATCATGAACTATCAGTTCTTTATGTATAGATTTCGTAAGTTATACTGAATTGTTATTAAATATGATATAAGTTGTGTATAGATATTATCATTTTGAAAGTTTTTAAATAAGTTGTTCGTAGCTCATTTGTATAAGCGTCGGATCAGCGTCCAATTGTGCCAGTTCCGTTATGTTATCATAATCGGATCGATTACGCGAGAGAGAAGTTTTTTTTCTGTTTTTTTTTTTGTTCTACAAGTGAAAACAGTAATTATTATTTTAACTGTTAATAAAATAAACTAATTTAGAAAATTCTTAGAAAGTTTTTTAGACTGTACTGTGGACTTTGCCGTAACCTATCTCGGTAAAGCGCTATTTGCCAAGGGACAGGTTGCACTTAGTAATAATTAAAAATAATTTAATAATTAATATGACTTATAAATCACCAAAAAAAAACTTTCAACTATAAAAAGTTCTTTTTATAAATTGTGATTATTTTCCATACGCCAAAGAAGTATAACTTCTAACGCGTGCATATAAGTAAACACATCCTTTTTTTTAATTTGCTTCTTCTACAATAACTTCGTTAGCCAAAAATTGACGTAAATATATTTTATAGTTTGTTCCAAAATTTAATAGATTTGTTAGACATGACTCTTCGTTTCATTTCTTTCTGTCCCAATGAACTTCTAAAACGTAATCAGCACTTATCAATAGTTCACTTCGTCTACATAATCCTGACGCTATTGAAATTAAATTTGCATTTGTTAAAATAATTTATGTAGTTGAGAATGTGGATGCTAAGGATTGACATATTAATACAAATGGACCGGCCGCTTCCCATATTTACAACAGCTGCTTCTGCGCCCAACATTAGAAAGAGAGATCCGAGAGAGAGACTGAGCTAGGGCGGGCAAAACACATATTATTTAAATGAGAGCTTAAGGGAAATACATCTTTTTATACGTTTTATGTAAAAAATTGTATATTATATACTTAGGGTGAGAAGTGAGCTATTATTATGTCAATATCTTAAAAATTATAGAACTGTAAATATTAATTCTCGTTAGGGGAATGGAGTAAATAATAGCAATTTCTCAGGTTAGTAGTGAAAAAAAGCTTTTTCATTTGTGGTTGTTTGAAGTCTTTGATGAAACTTAAGTTTGTTAAAATTTCTTATGTCAAAATAAGTGAGAAAAGACTCCGGTTTTGTGTTTAGGTGTACTTACTTATTTCAGCAAAAATAATATATATTATTTACCAAACAATTATTGCAGGCTCAAAAACTGTATTATTTTATATACAATAAATACCTATTTTTAACTTCCCGCTAAAAAAATTTTTTTTTTAAAATCGGGAAGTTATTGGTTTCACCCCGTTTTTCGAAAATCGAGTTTTCATCGGATCTCAACGTTTTGAGGTCTTAGGAACCTCCCCTGACTATTTTTACGAGGGTGTCTGTATGTCTGTATGTACGTGTGGATGTGTGTGTGTGTGTGTGGATGTATGTAAACCTCTTATAACTTTTGAACGGCTTGACCGATCGGAATGAAATAAAAAGCATTCCAAAGAGTTCCATCTAACTTAGATTCCCTGTAAGTTTGAACCGATTCGAACCGGTAGATTTCGAGAAATTTCAAAATAACCGAAAAAAACAATTGGTAAAAATGATGTTTTTTGGGCATATCTTTTTGGCTATTGCATCGATCAATTTCATAACCTAATCAGCTCTTAAGCTTAAAAAGCCACATCGAATGCCGTTTTGCAAATTAAAATCGGTTGATTCGTTCGTGAGATATCGTTGTCGAAAAATTTCAAAAAAAGTGTTTTTTTTTTCAAGATTCAAGATTTTTTTTTCAGATTTTTTGACTAATCGATTTTGCACTCTAGTAACGTTTTTAGGTCTCAAAAACTTCGTCGAATGCCATCTTGAACATTAAAATCGAATAACGCGCTTTTTAAATATTTCAAAAAAAGTCAAAATAGTCAAAAACGTCAAAATACGTCACGTTATTATAGCTTTACGGTTAAAACTAGCGGGAAGTTGCAAGGATGGCCTTTAAGGTCAACCTCTTTTCGAATTTTTTTTTAACTTCCCGCTAAAAAAAATTAAAAATTTTTTTAAAATCGGGAAGTTATTGGTTTCACCCCGTTTTTCGAAAATCGAGTTTTCATCGGATCTCAACGTTTTGGGGTCTTAGGAACCTCCCCTGACTATTTTTACGAGGGTGTCTGTATGTCTGTATGTACGTGTGGATGTGTGTGTGTGTGTGTGTGTGTGGATGTATGTAAACCTCTTATAACTTTTGAACGGCTTGACCGATCGGAATGAAATAAAAAGCATTCCAAAGAGTTCCATCTAACTTAGATTCCCTGTAAGTTTGAACCGATTCGAGCTGGTAGATTTCGAGAAATTTTAAAATAACCGAAAAAAACAATTGGTAAAAATGATGTTTTTTGGGCATATCTTTTTGGCTATTGCATTGATCAATTTCATAACCTAATCAGCTCTCAAGCTTAAAAAGCCACGTCGAATGCCGTTTTGCAAATTAAAATCGGTTAATTCGTTCGTGAGATATCGTTGTCGAAAAATTTCAAAAAAAGTGTTTTTTTTTTCAATAACTTAGAGATTTTTTGACTAACCGATTTTGCACTCTCGGTAACGGTTTTAGGTCTCAAAAAACTGCGTCAAATGCCATCTTGAAAATCAAAATCGAACAAGGCGTTAAAAAGTTATGGCTTTTTAAACATTTCAAAAAAAGTCAAAAACGTCAAAATACGTCACGTTACTATAGCTTTGCGGTTAAAACTAGCGGGAAGTTGCAAGGATGGCCTTTAAGGTCAACCTCTTTTCGAATTTTTTAAACAGTAAATGTGACAAAAAATTATTGTATTCAAACAGATAATTCAAAAATGCATTAATACTTCGATCGAAAAATAAGTCAATACAACTGTTGATCGTATCGTAATTGGAACTATGTTCCTTACGGCAGGCTTGGATAAGATAGGGATTTTGCGGCGTGACTGAACTAAAAAAAATGTAATAGTAAAAAACCGTAACAATAAAACCGTAACGCTTGTAATAGTGCCACTATATCTAGTAGGCAGGTTACCGCTAGTCTCCACACAACGCTAGTGTTCAGTATACGATAGACATAATGTTGACAGTTATGATATAATATTTAACTGTCACCGAAACTTTCTTGAAAGTGTTTACAAAAAATATAATAGTTATAATGAATCAAGCAAAAGATGATCTTCTCATTACAGAATCTCCTAATGAAAGGTTTATTAATATAATATAAAATATTGTAAACAATATAGATATATCCAACGATGTCAACTTTTGTGATGTCCTATAAATTAATGAAAATCATTGGTTTTTAAATGTAAAATGTGTAAATTATGTTGTAATATTTTATTTAATTGGATTATCTACACCTGTTACTAATATTAATCTCAAAATTTATAATAAATTATTATTATTAATTTGATCAAAATTTATGTAGTAAATACATAAAAATAATTCGACTAGCATATGATAACTCTTCACGATTGGATATCGTTGGAGGATCGAATACGCGGGATGGTATTTTTTTTTAGTTTTTTTTCCAGTGTTAAACAAAAAACTATAAATATTATTTTAACTTTAAATAAAATTAATTCAATTATCTTATTTCGATAATTATTATTATAAAAATTATATCTTTAAAAAATTTTTTGATATATAAGCTGCCCAGACGAAAAGTACAAATTATGCAAAAAAATGTAATTATTAATCTATAACGTAGTATAATCGAAGGCTTGGAGGAGATAGGGATTTTGCTGCGCGACCGAACTGAAAAAAAAGTAATAGTAAAACCGTAACAAAAAGTCTATGGAATAAAACCGTTAAATGAGACGTGCGCAGGCGCTACAGTCGTATACACAAGCGAGTAGTGTCGATTCTACATTAGCCGAAGGAACTTAGTTCCTACCTCATGTCTCACGACACCATTATAACTTTTTTTTATATCATGGTTCACAGTATATATAAGGAGACTGATACATTAAAATGACTCTTCTTGATTATATTATGAAATATGAACTTCGAAATTATTTACTTATTATCTGTTGATGAAATATTTATGTATCCAAAAATATTTAAGAGTGGCAAATATTAATTATAGTTAAAATGACTCTAGAGTCTAAACGCTAACTTAATAGGTTAATAAATATAAAATATTATAGAGGGTGTGCGGTATATTACATAGTTTATAAATATCACTATAAACACAGTCAAATATATCTAATTTATAAGATAAACACCAAAAACATTAAAAAGCTGCTAATATCTAGAAACAAACAATGTACTTAACAATCAACGTAAATCAAATGTAAATTAGAAGCTTTCTGCCCGCCCTAGCGCTATCCTTCTTATCCGTCTCACTATGGAATTAATTATTTCGCTGCACAGCCGGTCCATTTGTATTCATATGTCAATGATGCTAAGTCATGGTTCAGAGATTCTAGATGTGGGTCCGAATATTGTAACATGTCTATCATAATACACTGAATTTTAAAAGTTAAATGTTTTAAACGTTTCAGAATCACAGTGCACAAAAATGAAATAAATTAATTTTTTAAAGTTAAAAATTTTTTTATCAAAAACTTAAACTAGTCAATACAACAGTACCTAAATTAATATTTAGTATTGGAGCCTTTCCTCCTAAGTAATGAATAAACACATCTAGGCATATTAAAATTCAAATTCTTAATTATTTTGACAGTTTATTCTTAATTATTTCTTGAAAAATAGTCCTTTATTCCTTGGAAGCAGCAACAATTAATTCTTGTGCGTTTCTTATTATTCCGATTAAAAATGGCTCAGGATACATAATCCCTTACATGCTCAATGGGATTTATATCAGGAGATATTGTTGGCCATTCTATTCTGGAAACGTTTTGGTTTTCCCAGAATGCTTAAACACCTCTAGTCCTATGTGGCCTAGCATTGTTGTCTATAAAGATAAGATGGAGTTTTTCTATTGAACATTTATACCTTCCCAAACCGTGACTCGTCTGTAAAAAGTAGGTACGTTTCTCCATTCTGCTAAACGCTAGTGTCGATGCTTTATTGTCCACTGTAAGTAAGCAGTTCGATGACAGGGAGTTAAAAAGGTACCCTTAAACCTCTTCTAGATCCTGATGTTAAGCCCTGCCTACAGATTGTAGCAATTAAAATCAAATGGTGGTACGTTCTATGCAAGTTCGATCCGGTACAGTAACTGAATGATTTCTTTGTGCTGATAGGGCAGAATATCGATCTTTCTGTTCGGTGGTAATACGAGGGTGACCACTTTGAGGCTTTGCACTTCACCAATCTCTACATAGAGTATGATTGTCTTGCTAACAGTACTTTTAAGAAAATTTAATCTATTGACAATTTGATGACGAGATATCCCTTCTTGCCACATAGCATTAATTATAGTCCGAACTCAAATAACTCATTTGTAGGCATATTACCCGTTTCTTACACTAATTCGGTAAATAAGCACAGTTTATAAAAAGAACTTTTTATAATAGAAAGATTTTTACTGATTTATAGGTCATATTTTAAGTGTAATCTCAACAATGCACAGCATCCCTGATATTGCAAAAATATTAAGTCATACAATGCTGTGATTGATCATAGAGAAGATTGTTTCCTTGTTAACAAAATCAAGGGTAGTTGTATCTAAAAACTTTCTAAAACAGTTTATTTTATTACCAGTTAAAATAATAATTACTGTTTTCACATGTAAGAAGAAAACAAAAAGAAAAAAAAACTTCTTTCTCGCGAGATCGATCCTATTACGATAACCCAACAGAATTGTCACAATCAACCGCTTCAACCGCTTATCCAGATAGGCCACCGCAACCTTATATGAAGTCTTTCAAAATGATAATATGTATACATATTTAGTTTAATAACAGTTCAGTATAAATTTCGAAATCTATGTATATGCCTAAACACACTTCAAACATGCATTGTCATCCAGTTTTTAGCTATCCTGAAAGTTTCAGAGCTCTAGGTAGTCGGGAAATAGGTTTAAATTCGATTACAAAATTTCACGGAACGCCACAGAGACCAAGAACACGGCGAGAATATAAAAACTTTCTAATAAAAACAATAAATACTGAACAGCATAAAAAAGCACTTTTCATAACATCGGTATTTTGACAACTAAAAACATTTTTGTTTTAAATTAATAATGAGATTTAAGTGCCAACAAATCAATCTTCTTACCAGTAAAAATATTTTGTACTTTTTTTTATTTTATCTTCATAGTGCAAGACTTCTAAAACTGACTGCATTTTTTAGATTTCATTGGTGCCTATTTAAAGGTACAAATTATAGAAAATTGGATCAATTTTATTTAATTAATCCAGAAATTTCGAACCAGATAAAGCTAGATACTATTATGCACCAAATTGATTAATAATTGCGGTAACAGTGAGTTTCATACTCGCATTTTCTGTCAACTTTGTAATTAACAATATGCTGGTTAGAGAATTATCAACTTACAATGTGTTTACCCTGAAATAACTCATTAGTTTAGTTCACATCGTTGTGGTGAAATATTCGCTTTAATTCAAGCTTTTAATAAGTTGCAAGCACAGGTAAAATTGCGATCTGTTTATTCAAATTTTCTCCAAATGATATGAGTATTTGCTTGGATATATTAAGCCCGCTACGCATATAACAGTTCTTGCAAAGGAATGAAATAAATAAATAAATTTTCACAAACATGTTAAAATAAACAAATCTCATAGGTTAATATCGCAACAATTAACTTTTTAAAATGTCCGATTTACAAATTAAAAGAGTCATTACTACGTCTGAAATAACACAAAATGTAAATACTCACAAAAAATGTATTGCAGTGTTTATTAACCCTGCAAAGACATTCGAAACTGTACCCCGTAACAAACTTCTCAAAACTTTAAACTATAATGGGGTATAAGTGTTAAAGGTTTTTGTGAGGTGTTTTAAAAACAGAAAACAATTCCTTAAATTAAAGGATACATTCAGTGTTTCGGGAACAATAAACACAGAAATTACACAAGGTACCCTATTGGAATCCGTTTTGTTTATTTACCTTAGCTCGATGCTTAGATTAAAATTTCCTGGACTAATATTTATTTTCACAGATAAAAGACTTTGGTATTTAAAGGTAATACATGGAAAGAAGTAAAGAGTACTCTTTGAAAAGATTTCAGCCTAGTAAAATAATTCTTTGTGTACCCAAAAACTTACTATTAACATAAAAAAACAAATTAAATTGCCTTTTTACTAGCAATAGCAAATAGACCTCATTTTAAAAAAAATGTAGTAGATAGTGGATAATAGAAGTCAGGAACAAATTTACGAAATAATTAAAATACAACAACTTATAACAGACCAACACTTAAACTGGTGTGAACATATATGTAGGTTATTTGTCAGGCAAAATTAGAAGTTTAATTCACAACCTTTACATAATTGGAGAAATTATGGGCAATAAATTTTGTATACAAATTACTTAAAGAATCACTGTTAACCATTGCATAATTGCTTGGGGTGGAGCTAACAAAACACACCTGCAACCATTAAAGGTGATACAAAATTACATATTAAAAGTAATAAAAAAAAACAGAAACAGAACTTCTATATAAAGGTAACCTTAGTAACTTGGATCGCCTTTATGGCGTGTTTACATGATGCCAGTAACTGGCGCCAGTCTTACTGGCATGCCAGTGCTTGATTAGGACAGCGCTGGACAGGTACGTTTACACGTATCCAGTAGCTGGCGACAGTCTCACTGGCACCCTAGTTCCTACTTGGTGAAGTTTACCCTTCACATGTGCGCCAGTCACTGGAACGCTGTGTTTACACGTGTCTACAATAACTTTCGCGGGGTTAGAGGCACGCGGACGAGGGCCACTGGCATGAAAAATAGACCAACTTTCTATTTGGACTGGCACAAGAAAGTGTTTACATGATGCCAGTACCATTCCACCGCTGGCATGCCAGTGAGACTGGCGCCAGTCTCTGGCATCATGTAAACACGCCTTTATATTTAAAATGTGTGTTCGTTTGTACATAAGACAATAATATCTCAAAAAGATAAATTATTCATACTACGAAAACCAAAAATAATGTACTTAGCAATTTTTGTTTACCACTTAATTAAAGACAGGGCAAATTTCTATAACTTGACACCTTTGGAATTAAGCAATTTATAAAACAAGATCAAATTAATAACAAAGCAAAAGAATTTATTTATAAACATTTTGATCAAATAAGCAACATTTAAACTATACATCATAACTTTTAAAGAAAGGTACAGAATATAGTTTTTTTTTAATTACAAAAGCCTTAAACCACACACAAGTGATTCTAGTATTAAAATTTTGCCTGATAGATCTTTTAGTGCCTTTTTATGTTAATTAAACTTTTGTGCAATTGTTTACGACTATAAGTTGGATTTAAAATTCAGCATAAGTAAAATCGTAAAATCGGGTAAGTTTAAATCACATCTAAAGTTGTTTAACTTGTTTAACTTTTCATTCTTTAAGTTGATAATATTTGTATGTGTGGCACCTTCGTGATTAAATACATGCACCAAGATCCAGAAGGTAGTGTTTTAGAATTTTCACTTAAATACAGTAACTTTCAGTGTCATAGCAAATATTGCTTCTATTTATTAATGCTCATCCACTATCACAATAGTTAGCGTTTTGTAAAAAAAAATTATGATTCTTTACCTGACACTTGTAGTAAGCTAAGACTACTGTAGACACTTCCGTATTGGTATTCTTGCACCGTTGATTCCATTAGTTCTTTAAGATATTTTCCTTGAAGTTGACCGAAATCAACAGTGTTGCTAAATGGACAAGCTGTAACCATATCGCTATAAGAAATATCTAAAACATAAAATAAAATACGTATTTATTAGTATTGGTATTAAACTTAAATAAAACTGTTACAATTTTCTGAATGTACAATTAAATTATATGATCAAATATTTTGACTATCTAGAATGCATAAAAAACGTAATCGAATGCAGTAAAAGCTCTTTATAAGTGAGGTAAATGTTCCGTAAATATTCCGTGGATACATAAACCGTGTATACGGAATGGTAATTTCATGGGATTATAGAGAATACGTTCCTAGGTGACAAAATAAAAAAATACGTATATAAAAAAATGGCACTTGGTAAGCCAGGCGCATCAGTAGATTTATATCAATTGAAAATATTAAAAGTATACGTTTCAGACAAAAATGTTTTAAATAAAAGTTTTAGGTCTCTTTAAGACAAACAAAAAAGTCCCCTAACATTTTTTTGTAGAGGGTGAAGTAAAAAAGTTACGAATTTTTTTCCATTTTGATTTGATGTCACGCCCAAACGGCCCGACCGATTTGGCACATTAACGAACTTGGCCGAGATTTTTGGACGATTGATTTTTGTACCAAATTTTATTTCAATCCGTTAAGAAATGCGACCGCTATCGTGTCCACAGATTTCGTTATATCGGAACTATACATAAATACATACATACATACATATATATATATATATATATATATATATATATATATATATATATATATATATATAAACTTTTGAACGGAAGGTGTTTTTGAGGTCAGGGTGGCCCAAAACGAAAAACTAGTGAAATTTTCCTGAAGTCGTGACCTTCGAACCAGCTGAATAGTAGATAAAAATCTACTAAAATCAAGTTTATTGAAGTTTTTGACCATATTAATAAGTTATTATTTTTAGGTTTTATTATATCTGTTCTCACCCCGCTTGTCCTATTTTATTCGCAATTTCAGCTTAGCTTGCAGTCGAAGTTTGAATTTATACATATACTCGTTATTTTCCGTATACTTGCAGGCTTATATCAAGATCACATTCCATATTATACAGCATTATTTTTAGACCGGGAGATAGTGACAGATTTTCAGACGCGATTTAGGCCAGTATGCCTTTTTCAGTACATTATACTATTGACAATTCGATGATAATAATCAATTAATGGTAGTGTCATCGTGTGTTCTTCATCTATAAAAAAGTTAACAAATTTGTTTAGAAATTAATCATTTTTATATGATTTTACTCAAGCTGCCATTTATGCTAAAATAAAATTCGACCAAAGTATTACCTGAATGGCCATTGGCATACCGTTAGTGTAAACCTAGCAGGTGGGCATGCCCAGGTAGATATGCTTTCTAAAATATGCTTTATCCGTGTTCGGAAACAGGCTGCCAATGTAGAATATACTTGATATTACTATACAATTGCTACAGGTAAGATGGCATACCCTTTGTGCATGTCCGTGTATATCTTATATGGTAGTAATTTTGCGATGTTAAACGATAAGTTTCCGTCATTTTACTCAAGTCCAAATTGATACCATAAAATATATGTATCCTCAAATGTCAACATTGAAAATGGCATACGATTCAAACAGGTTTGACATAATAAATAATAAAGATCAATTTGTAAAATAAAGAGACAATTATCTGTGTTTTTATTTAGTATGACATTTCATTGTTGATGCAATTATTACCTAACAAATCAAAATAATTAATGGCATACAAGTTGTGCGAGCTTTACTGGTGTAATATCGTGAAAAGCATTGCGAAGTTATAGAAAAAATTACCGTGCTTTAGGTCAGTATGCCTTTTGTTCTATACATTAGGTTGATTATTAACTTGCAATAAACAACTATGGCAGACAAGTTATGCGAGTTCATCATATGAAAAAACATATGACCGCACATTTTATGACGTAGCAACGCTCATTCCTCTAATCCCAACAGTGATGATCCCTGCAATTTGGCTGGAGCATCGAAGAAAACGGTACATACACGTTCCGTTGGTTTGAAGGAGATGAGGTGCCACACTTCGTCCAGGAAATCTTTCTAACACCCGACGAAACTATAGGTAATATATAAGCATGATGATTTCTTATTATTAACATCAGTTATTAAAATTCATTAAATTGTTTGATATTATTATTTATAGTGTCACATACGATAATAGGGTAGTTTAATTGTTTTATATTTCATTGTAATATTTTGTATTATTTTTTATTGTAATCATTCAGGTCAAAGTCAGTACGTTAGATTTCAAGGCGACCTTATATAGTTTAATTATTATTCTCACGTAGCGTATGAATTGGCTATAACAGAGCGTCGTTGAGGTCGCACTCGAGGAGTTCGGTGTCTGAGGTTGTCTGTAAGGGTCACCCTTGGGGTGTCCCTAAAACAGACCCTTGGGTCTGGGCCGTTGTGACTCTTGAGGTATTTTCGTGAGTAAATGTGACATGTCACCATGTAGTTATTTGGTAAGATTAGTATAGTTAGTGAGTTATTCGTTATTCATTGTTTGTTTCTTGTTAATATATTTGTTGTTTGTTTCCTGTTGTTTATCTTATCTTCCCCTTGGTTAATTTTCTGTCTTCAGCAGGATACCTGACCAGGGGGTAGATAACCACGACCTGGGTGGGAAATGCCTTCAGTTAGCTACCCCTCACCCCAAAACACTAAGGCACACTTCCCCAATCCCCCCCAGGCGTGACAATAGATCCAGAAAATGATTGCCAGCATGATACCTTCATCGAATCTTTGGACGATGAAGATGATGAGTATGATGATGACAACGGTTATGATAATGGAGGGAAGGATACTAAGGACCAAACTCATATGGATGGTGATGACGAGGAAGAAGATAATGAAAGCGATAAAGACTATAATACGGAAGTAGACTTTACTGATGAATAAAAAAAATAAAAGTAATATGTATGTGAGTAATAAATTTAATTTATATGGAATAAATGACTTTATTGTGCCTAATCGTACCTCAATTTGCTGGAATAAGCATTTATTTGCCCTAAATATAGATTTAATAACATTTAATGAATCCCAAAAAAATACAATTTTCGCGGTAATAAAATAAATAATTATATTAGTGTATAATAAAATGATCTGTGGAAGAAGAAAGAAGAGTTGTAACAAATAAATAGTATATAGAATTTATAAATTCGAAGCTGAAATAAACGCAGCATAAATGATTTTTTCCATAATGAAAATTTTGTTTTTTGAAAGCCGCAGACCAGTCTAATCAGTATGCCCGTTATTATTTGATCCAAATATACCGCGATTCAATATTTTACAAAAAGGAAGAAAATCGTCCATTTCATTTGCACTAATCCTTCTCCGTATTCACATACTATTTCATAATTTCAGAACTTCGGACGTTATCAAACGATATGCCATTTTTTGTAGCACCCAAATATATCTCAAATATGTTAAAAACAAAGTGGCATACAGATTAAACACACGGCAATTTTCCGTACCATTTCGCAAAATTTTTTCGCGTATGCCTACATCAGTTAACCGCCCAATTGCAATGCCAACTTAATATACGTCAAACGCTATCATGAACTGCATAAAACCAAAATGGCATACTGATTTTAATGACGGAAACTTATCGTTTAACATTGCAAAATTACTACCATATGAGATATACACGGACATGCACAAAGGGTATGCCATCTTACCTGTAGCAATTGTATAGTAATATCAAGTATATCCTACATTGGCAGCCTGTTTCCGAACACGGATAAAGCATATTTTAGAAAGCATATCTACCTGGGCATGCCCACCTGCTAGGTTCACACTAACGGTATGCCAATGGCCATTCAAGTAATACTTTGATCGAATTTTATTTTAGCATAAATGGCAGCTAGAGTAAAATCATATAAAAATGATTAATTTCTAAACAAATTTGTTAACTTTTTTATAGATGAAGAACACACGATGACACTTTCATTAATTGATTATTATCATCGAATTGTCAATAGTATAAGGTACTGAAAAAGGCATACTGGCCTAAATCGCGTCTGAAAATCTGTCACTATCTCCCGGTCTATTTGAAGGTTTGTCTAAAGTAGTAGAGCTTGTAGGACTCGATTATTTGTTGAAGCAAAGCCATCGCCTTGGGAAATAAAAATTTCACTTTTATTCGCGAGGATGACATGGTGTATTGACCAAAACTCGAACTTCTTTTAGTCTTAGTTGTTTTTTAATAAGTTACAGCTTTAGAGATAAAACAATTCCGGAACCAGTCACAGAAAATAGCTCTTGTAACCAACGCTTTCTTATTGGCACGCCTTAACAGTGGCAAGTCGCCTTTGTTTTTATTTTTGTAAAACACTAGGATTCACCAATCTGTCAAGCAATTAAATACTTCTTCGCTACTAGTTTGTCGTATTAAAGATTCTAAAACACCATTTCGATTTCTGCTCAAACAATATTAATTATACACCATTTTGAGCCTATAAGAGTAGATTATTGAATAGTGAGGTTTTCTAGTATTTGTAAATGTCTAACACGACTCTTCTAACACAATATTTAAATGACCTCTTACACAAATAAACATAAGACACAGTTGTGAAGCTATCATTTTAGGATAGATATTAATAAATTCAATCATTACAGAGCATAATTATTGTGTTAAATAATAGTATAGAGCAATATTCTACTCCGATCGCATTTGCAATTTCATTTGTCATTTAGATTTTCATAATGTCTAAATAAATATAACTAACTTGAAAGAGATATTAAGTGTACGATACTTTCAAGATATTTTTTATTTGACACAAAACAAAACTAATGTTGGAAAAAAAGTTTAATTAATATTAAATAAACAAAAATTTATCTTTTTACAGTAAGATCAACATTTTTAATAAGACAAGAATAATAGTAAACCATAATATTGTGCAAAGAACACAAGAGATAACTCGTTGACAGAATTGGACTGTGCAGAGGACGACGACACTTTTTTTTATCGGAGATCGATAGAAATGAATAGTTGAAAAACGACTTTAGACCATGGGCATTTTTTTTTATTTTTGAATATGCACTAAAAATACTATTGAACATAATAAATTAATACACTAATTAAATATAATTATTAAAAAAAAACCTTCCAAGTACCACGTGTTGTCCCTCACGATCCAAGAACTTGTCAAGATTTATCGGACAGTTTTAGTAAATGAAAAATCTAAAAAGCGTTGTTATGCTTAATAAAAGTCACTATCTTTTTTAAATTACAAAAAAAGCCAGCCATAGTTAATAATATTAAGTATCTCATTGCCTGAAAGTAACTGTTCGATAAACGTTTCCGTTATTCAAAACGGTTAAAAAAATTATTGAAAATCCTAAAAAATTGTAGAAAATGTAAAAACAATAAAAATTGGATAAATTCAAATAAATGTGAAAAAATTAAAAAACAGTAAAATATGAAAAACAAGCAACAATTGAAAACAATGGAAAAAGAAAAAAACAGATGAAAGTGTAAAATAAATAAAAATTAAAAAATCATTAAAATAACAAACAATAAGTAGACCAAATATTAAAAATCAAAAAACCGTTGTGTGGTTTTATGAAACCACGGTAAAAGTGAAACTTTTTTCACACTATAGACATTTTACTAGAAATTTTTCGAATAATATTCCATTAAGGGTATAAAAATCGCTTTATCAATCTTAATTTTATACTTGGAATTGGAATAGACCGAATATAAATAAAAAAATAATTAATTTAATATTCATACAAAATATGTTAAATAATAAATTCAAGTAATCAAAATTGAAATAAATCCATAAACAACAACATGCACCAGCAAAAAGTTCTAACAATTAAACACTGAAAAAAATTAAACACATATAATATTGCGTGAAGAACTCGCACAAATGAGTAATACTATACACTACACGGTCAGCTGCTGCAAACTATAGGCGCCGCCTACTTTATACTTTATACCTACTCGGCGGTCGACCTACATGCGACATGCGCTACACAGAGCAAAAAGTTTGGAACGATGTAATAAAAGTTTCACTTAAATCAGACACTTGCACAGTAGACCAACGATACATAGGGGTGGAAAACCGCAAATAGCACATAAACCACAAAGAAAAATAAAAAACTATACTAATAAAGTGGTGTGTTTCATTTTCTATTTAGTTTTGTACTTGTGACCAATTCTTTATGATTGGAATTCGAAATGTAGTAAATAGATATTTGATTATGAAAATTCAAATTAATAAATTTTTGTACCGTATTTAAACCGGAAAGAGACATGGTTTTAATATTTATTTTTCTAACTTACTTCCTACTTCAATAGTATTACGCAGTCCTCCAGCGTTAATAATACCAATTGCAGCTTCTGTCCACCATCCTTCGGGAGCTGATTTGGTATACTAAAAAAAAAAACAACATTGATTAATAATTATAAATGAATTTAAATAAACTGGCATAATAAAAGTATAATATTAGGCTTAATAAGATCTCTTCTGTAAGTATTGTTAAAATCAAAGTTTTAACTAAGAAAAAAATTGAACAGTATTTACGTAATGTAAAAAACCAAAAAGACCAGACAGTTAGGTTAGAAGTTATAAAGAACGTGAGAGTCTTTAAGATCAGTTCGCTACAAACTACTTTTTGCAGGAATTTCATCTAAAAGGATTCATTAATAAATATAATACGTTAGATACATTTTTTATCTATTTGAGCCGTATTCAAGCAGAAGAATTATATATAACGTATACTTTTAAATTACTAAAAGAAATAAACGTTACTACGACTTAAAAGAAAATTCTCATTTTTAACCGACTTCAAAAAAAGAGAGGGTTCTCAATTCGACCATATTTTTTTTTTATTTTTTTTTATGGATGTTACCGAATATCTCCGGTAATTATAAGCTGATTTGAAAAATTCTTTTTGCATTCAACAGAGTAGAGATTCCCATTGGTCCCATAGAAATTTGGTTAAGGTCTAGTCATCAATGTGAAAGATATTCCAGGAAATACCACAAAAATCAACAGAATAAGCTCGGCAGTAGTTAAGTTAATATGTAAATAATGATGTATAACATAAAAACATAATTATTGGCGCGTTACTGTCCCACTATAACCGATTTTAAACAAGAGGGGGTTCTCAATTCGACCATAGTTTTTTTTAGGCAGACCTCATGACTTATGAACAAAAGCTTTTGCAAATTTTTAAAAACAAACCACAAATATATGATTCCTAAAAAGAATTTTGAATCAAATTGGAATAGGTTAAATATGACAAATTTATAATTAAATAATATTAATTTAAAACTCTATTATAAGAATTTAAATTCATTAAGCCTCCTCTATTGATATTTAATGAACCAACAAGAAATTCATAATATTAAGCTGCAAAAAAATCCAAATACCCATTTTGGCGGAATTTCGTTTATTGATTATAGCGAATTCACTACATGTAACCTCGTCTTTTTGAAGTCGGTTAAAAAAATCAGCGATAAACAATCTCCTGTTATATGTTCAATATTGTTTCATGGTAAATTTTTGCCATAATAGTTGTATGGTTTTTTTGAGTATTTTGACATGGTGCTTCAATGTAGTCTACTATTAATAGAATAGAACCATAAAATACGGTTAATATTATTTTTTTGTTTTTTCTGTTATATGTTAGTGTATTTTTAACACATTAATAATTGTATAGGCGAGTAGCGTGCTTCAATAGAACATACTCTTAATAGTGTTTCCAATTTTTAAAATGGTAGTAAGAATTTTAAATTAAATTAAGTTTCTTAGTCAAATTATCTTTAACCTTTTCTTTTTGTAGTCGAACCAATGTATTTAAAGCGTTTTTTTTTTATTTGAAACAACCAATATTCATAATTGTGTTAATATAGAAGTTAGCGAAGCACTACAATATTGTGTTTCTTTCAAAATTGCAGTATATGAACGTAAAATATTCCTTATTAACCTTTATTGGCGGTGCATATTCCTAAAGCAAAACAACTTCATGATCATACATCCGGTTGTGTTGTAAATGAATGTTAGCGAAATAGATGTTTGGTCACGTTTAAAACTTATACCACTTTTTGCTTTGTCCACTATCATTCTAAAGTTTAAAGCGTAATTAAATATCAATACGTTGATCTGATCTTTTAGTCATTTTAAACAATAGCAGATTCCAAAAAAACACACAAACAGTGTTCATAAATTTTACGCCCAGTAGGTGTCAACGAGCAACCGATGAGTTTACCAGCCCCTCTAATGTTGACGTTCATATCCTGCAGAGCTAATTTAAAAGCTCTGTACGAAAAAATGTTAATTAATACAGTTCTTGGCTCTTTGTGTTGTGAATTTAAAGTAGTACAGGATGTTTCATAATAAGAGCGAAATATATCAATGACTTCAAGGTAATATACAATTTAATCTAAAATATTTCATAATAGGAGTCTTCTGGTAAATTTCAAAATGTAAACTAAACAAGTTGGATAGGCGAATTCTGTATCATCTTTTACAAAAAAAAAAAAATAATAATAATAAGACAGCTGGATTTAGCTGATCAGCTTTTGTAATGATAATATTTAAGGTGGACCAAAACTGTGACTACGTTGCTCAAGTTTTTCAAATGGTGACCAAGAACCTTCAAATTAAAATAAGGAAGATAAGAGATAGTAGGTACGAGTATATCTAAAAACTGTTTTCTCTTTTCAGAAAACAGTCCGCTAACTGTATACGCCGAAATATGTTTGGAAGGTGCAGTTAAGACGCCATAAATCAATAGTTTTGTCGCCACTTAATTAATGTAGGTAAATACAAGTTGGATACACTATTGTATTGGCTAAAGAAAAATTTGGACAAAAAAATGTCCTGTCATATAACAATCAAATACAAAAAGGCAAAGAATAGGATTTACACATTCAAAGTGGTTACAACTATTTTTTGTGATATTAACTAAAAGTTGAGCTGACAAAAATTTAAATCGAATAAAGGTCATCATATCATAACCAATTTTTGCAGAGTAAAACATTACTATATTTGTGGACGAATTGTTAAAAAGATAAAACCGTTGTTGGAGGAATTTTATTGTTTTTCAAGGAAATTGTGTTAAAATCCCTTATTTTTTAGATCCAAACCTTTTAGTAGATTTATATCTACTATTCAGCTGGTTCGCAAGTCACGACTTCGGGAAAATTTCACTACAGTTTTTCGTTTTGGGCCCCCCTGACTTCAAAAACACCTTCCGTTAAAAAGTTTATATATATATATATATATATATATATATATATATATATATATATATATATATATGTATATATATATGTATAGTTCCGATATAACGAAATCTGTGGACACGATAGCGGTCGCATTTCTTAACGGATCGAAATGAAATTTGGTACAAAAATCAATCGTCCAAAAATCTCGGTCGAGTTCGTTAATGGGCCAAATCGGTAAGGCCATTTGGGCGTGACATTAAATCAAAATGGAAAAAAATTCGTAACTTTTTTACTACACCCTGTACAAAAAAATGTTACAGGACTTTTTTGTTTGTCTTAAAGAGACCTACAACTTTTATTTAAAACATTTTTTTCTAAAACGTATACTTTTAATATATTCAATTAATATAAATCTACTGATGCGCCTGGCTTACCAAGGGCCATTTTTTAAACTCAAGCTTTTCAAACCTCTTAATATTCTAGGAACGTGTATATGTATAATGAAAATTAGATTTCTCACTGTATATCGATTATAGTAAATTTGTTATGTTTGAATAACAAGATACATTATAAAAATAAAAGATTATACCTGTTGACTTGTTCTTAATATTTTCCAGTTTATATGATACAAGATTAAGTCGATTTAGCTATCCTCTACCATCTGATTTACCATAGTTATTCATATGATAAAGTTTCTAGTTATCATTAAACAAATATATACATATACGAACAGAAATGGGTACCTAATTATAAAAAGTTACAACAATCCGAACATTTTAAACCAATCATGGAATATTTATTATCTATTATTGCCTGTGTTCTGATACACACTATATAAGCTACCCTATTTTAATAATAGTTACCTCATAGCATTTTGCTCAACAGTGTACCTCAATCATGTACCTAAAATCGCTGCCAAAAGCAGAAACCTATTATTTACCTATTATTCACATTTAATGAAAAAGTAAATTTGTAACTAGACATATCCATGCCAGATGTTCTTTCATAGAAATTGCAGATTATGATAATCACAGTCACGCTTTGGACTTATTTAACCCCTGTTTTAAAGATAAAATCATGATATTTAAACATTTTAAAACACAAATGCTAAATTCGAATAACATATTTTTAATTATTTTAATCTATATTGTTAAATTATTTGTTTTGATTTTAGGTATGTTAACCGTTTCCTACACTTAGGTAAGTAAAACCAACGTTTAAAATTAAATAGACTTAGAATAAATAAATCATAATGATTCTCAACAAATTACATACATTCCAAAATTCAACTTAATTGCTTACGGCAGTTTTTAATTAAAAACTTAAATGAAAAAAAGTTTTCGTAAGACATAACAAACATAAGATTAATCAAATTCTGTTGTTGAGCCGTATACAGCTGCATTCCGATTTTATGTTTTGTAAAACTTTAATTTATGTTTACAAAAGCTAATAAATCCTTAGCTTACTCTTTAAATAATAAAATTTTAAAAATAGTGTAAATAACTTAAAACTACATAATTCCTGTCAATTTATTACCGGTTGTCACCTTCATAGAGTATCGTGAATTTAACTACCTATTTCATAGGTATCTATAGCTAGGTTTCAAATCCCTGATATCAATTTACAAACAAAATCTGTTCCCATCGTACCATTTTTTAAAAGAGGAAAATTGTTTAATAATATAAATAGAAAAACTTTATCAATAAAAATACAAATTTAGAGCTGTGGGACCAGCGCAGTAGCACAAAATAGTACAAGGTCGGTAGGTGACTTATTACAGTACGAGTTGGTTTACAGACGAGGCGACGTAGGAGCAGAGTCCAGAAATAAAAACGAGTACTCTAATAACACCTATCGACCATGTATCGTATTATATTTTATTTCATCCTGTCCAGTAAATAAACTTCCCTATAATCAATTTGGCAACAGTAAGTAAAACATTACGGTATCATGTACTGTAATGTGTTGCCTAGCAACTCTGCTCTGATTGCTAATGTAAAGTCAATTACTTTTACTTTTTGACATTTAAAAACACTATAATGACTTAAAGATAAAAATAAAACAATTAATTACTTACTTTTTATTTTACTTTAATTTAAAACACGAATTAACAATTAATACAAAATTTTTAAAATATTTGACAGTACCTGACAGTTAAGGTAATTTGACGTAACTAATCAAGTTACGAACTATTTTTTTTTTATGAATTTATTAGTTTTTATAAAAACAGGATGATATAAAATATAATACGATACCTGGCCGTTAGGTGTTATTACAATACTCGTTTTTATTTCCAGACTCGGCTCCTACGTCGACACGTCCGTAAACTAACTCTTACTGTAATAAGTCACCTACCGACCTTGTAACGTATACTTAATACTGTAACGAGATAACCGTAAAGGAAGGGACCTTAATTTGAAAGATTGTTGTTGACAGTTGATTTTTGGAAGTTTGTAAAAAAATCAACTGACCATTTTAAATAATGTTTCTAGAAAATTCTAGAAACTTCTAAACACACTGACTAGATTAAATAATGTTGTATATAAGGGGATGCATGGGCAGTTTACGTCAGTTCGAGTCAAGTGTTCACAAGAGTTCATTGTATTGTCAAGTAGTTAGACGTTATCCAGCAGAGTTCAGTGTATCTTAACAATTTTGTAAATAAATTGTGTAAAAAGCCCCCATAAGTGTTTCAAATTGGTGTTAGGTGTGGGGTGAAGATATAAGAATGCCTGGAAAAAAGATAAATGAACTATTGGTGGCAGAGCTCAGAAGAGAGCTTGAAGAATTAGAGTTGGAAACTACTGGGAGCAAATCCGTATTGTTGAGAAGGCTCCGTGAATACTACGTAAATAATAATTTGGACCCTGACGCTGTGGAGTTTGAAGACCCAGCTCAAAAAGCAAATTCGGAAATATCGCAACAACTTTCCCAGATGTCACAACGAATGACGAGCCAACAAGAAGAACAAACTCAACAACTTTCCCGGCTGCAAGAAGAACAAACTCAACAAATTTCCCGGCTGCAAGAAGAACAAGCTCAACAACTTTCCCGGCAACATGAGGAGCTATCCAGTCAGATGAAGAGCCAGCAAGAGGAGCTATCCAGTCAGATGAAGAGCCAGCGTGAAGATATGTCCCAGCTGTCACAACGAATGACGAACCAACAAGAGGTGCTATCCAGTTAGATGAAGAGCCAATAAGAGGAGCTATTACAACGGATGTCTACCCTATCAGATGAGTTATCCAGTTCGTTCACCCAGCAAATATCACATCTTCGTGACGAGCAGAATCAGCAAGTAGCCAACTTGAATCAGCAAGTAGACAACTTAAATCAGCAAGTGGACAACCTAAATCAGCAAGTGACCAACATACGAGACGAGCAAAATCAGCAAGTTGCCAACTTGCGAGACGAGATCAACCAGCAAATTCAGTCCGAAATAAGGAAGCTTCAACAAGAACAGGAAGCTGGTCGTCGAAACCAGCCCATCCACCATGGCGACTGAGATGCAGAAAGGATGGAGACCTTCCACGTAGACATCGACCGACGAGGAAACGGGGAGGCGACCCAAGTACGAAATACGATGAGACCTCCGACCTTCGACGGGAAGACTTCCTGGCCAAATTACCTGAAACAATTCGACGCAGCGGCCAGAGCTAATGGATGGTCATCCCAGGAGAAAGCATTGTCCCTAACCGTAGCTCTGCGAGGCAAAGCTTTAGACGTCTTGCAATCATTGACACCGGATGAAGCTGACAACTTCGAGTTATTGGTGAATCGTCTAGAGATGCGTTATGGTCAAACTCATCTACAACCGGTGTACCGAGTGCAGTTAAAGAGCCGAAAACAGAAAAATGGAGAAACTATCCAGGAATTTGAAGCGGATGTAGCAAGAATGGTACGACTTGCGTATTCAAATGCAGCGGAGGATTTCCTGGAGTGCCTAGCAGTCCAAACCTTCACCGATGGTCTTAGAGACGTCGAGTTGCAGCGCGCTGTACAGTTGGCGCGGCCGAAGACTCTTGTGGACGCCTTGACCATTGCCCTGGAGTTTGAGGCGGCGACGGAGGCCTCACGTGGAGTTGCTCGACTAAGGGAAATCACCGGTAACTACGACCATGCCGTTCATTCCGTTAGCGACGTTGAAGCGGTAGTAGAGAGATTAATAAAGTTATCTCCAAGAAGAAGGCGCCAAGTGAGATGCTGGAACTGCGGAGAACTAGGCCATATAAGAAATACTTGCCCCCAAAAAAAAAAAAATCTTCTGCTGAAGTACCCCAGCAGCAGGAAAACTAGAACGGGTCGACTCCTGGAGGGCGAAATCGACCCCAAACATTCCCGAAGCCCCTCACACCATTAAATTGGCAACTCTGCGACATCACGTGGACAGCTTATATGTAGATGGGAAGAATATTAGCATGCTGGTAGACACTGGAGCTACAAAAACTATCGTCCGACCAACCATCATTATGCGAAATAAGATGTTGCCTACCAGTTGGAGACTGCGTACCGCTACCGGAGATTCTGCTAGAGTCTACGGTGAGATACAGGTGACGCTACAGTTTGGTTCAACCTCTCTTGTTCACTCAGTGCTGGTGGCTGACGTTGATGAAGATGTTGTTCTGGGCATGGATGTTATGCTCCACTGTGGTTTTCATTTGGATCTTCGCCAACGTATCTTTCGTACTGGTAATGAAGAAATATTCCTGCACCGAAAACAAGTTGACAATGCCTCGATTAAGCTAATCGATGATATCGAACTTCCGGCAAGCTGCGAATGTGTCGTCACAGCGCGGTTGGATGGACTGGAGCCAGATGGTGCCCCAGCCATGATAGAGCCGAAGAACCATGACCATGAATTGGGAAAAGGACTCCTTGTGGGTAAGACTCTTGTTAGATCCGCCAAAGAGGTACCCATCCGAGTTATCAACTTGAACGATCATCCAGTTCTTCTCCGAAAGGACACGGAAATGGGAAGTTTAGAACCAGTAATGGCCATAATTCACAAGATAAATGTTATGGAAACAGATGAGACCAACGAAATTGAACAATTAATGACAAAATTAGACCTCTCTTTGTCAAAATTAGAAAAGAAACAGGTAAGAGATCTACTTTACCGTTATAAACCTGTATTTGGTTCTAAAAGTAAACTGGGAAGAACTGATGTTGTACAACATAGAATTGACACTGGTGATGCACGTCCGATTCGACAGGTACCCCGAAGGATGCCTCAAGTTAAAAAGGAAGAAGCAGACAGAGCCCTTAAAGAAATGATTCAAAATGGCATAGTCGAACCATCCAGTAGTCCGTGGGCTTCTCCTGTGGTATTAGTGAGAAAGAAAGACGGATCAATGCGGTTTTGTGTCGACTATCGAAAGCTAGATGATGTCACTAAGAAGGACAGTTATCCTCTGCCAAGGATTGATGATGCCCTCGACGCTTTGGCGGGTTCTACTCTGTTTTCTACCTTGGACCTTAAAAGCGGATGCTGGCAAGTTAAAATGAATCCTGCAGACAAAGAAAAGACTGCCTTTACCAGTGGATCAGGGTTATGGCAATTCACAGTCCTTCCATTTGGCCTCTGTAATGCTCCTGCGACGTTTGAACGACTAATGGAGAACATCCTGCGGGGTTTGTCATGGGAAACTTGTCTAGTTTATCTAGACGACATCATCATAATGGGTAAGACCTTTAAGGAACATTTATCTAACCTGGAAGAAGTTTTTAAAAGATTACAGAACGCTAATCTAACATTGAATGTTAAGAAATGCCACTTGTTCCAGAGACAGGTCAACTATTTAGGACATAACGTAAGCAAGGATGGCGTTGCTGTTGACCCCGCTAAGATACAAGCCGTTTAGGAATGGCCAATCCCTATCGACAAACATCAGCTCCGGAGTTTCTTGGGTCTTTGTTCCTATTACCGACGATATGTCAAGAATTTTGGAGACATCGCCAAACCCTTGACACGTTTGACAGAACAAGATAAGTCCTTCTGTTGGGATCAGGAATGTCAAAAGGCGTTTGAAATATTGAAGAAACAGCTTACGTCAGCACCTGTTCTTGCTTATCCACTTCCCGATGGTAAGCTTATTCTGGACACCGACGCCAGCAATGTGGGAATTGGAGCTGTCTTGTCACAGCTACAAGACGGTAAGGAAAGAGTGGTTGGTTACTTCAGCAAAACTTTTTTGAAAGCTGAAAAGAACTACTGTGTAACTCGGAGCAAACTGTTAGCAGTTGTAAAATCCGTCGAACACTTTTATAAATATCTCTATGGCAGAAAATTCCTGATCAGAAATGGCACGTGAACAATATGTCACCGACCTTCAGAATCGAATGGAAAATATACATAACCTGGTGCGTGGAAAACTACAATTATCTAGTGATCGGATGAAGAGGTACTATGACACACGGACAATGGAAAAGAGTTACCAAGTTGGAGATTTAGTCTGGCTTTATAACCCCCGACGGCGTCGAGGTATTTGTCCCAAATTACAAAAGAACTGGGAAGGTCCTTACACCATCAAGAAGAAGATTAACGATGTCATTTATCGGATCGTAAAAATTCCCAGAGGGAAACCCGTCGTGGTCCATCATGATCGTTTGGCGCCTTACCAGGGAAACCACAGTGGAGATGCGCAGCAACTCCAAGAAGATGGTTTGGCTGGCTCAGGGAGTGTGCGGGATTCCGAGGTAGGAAATAACATTCCAGGAGGAATGAATCTAAGGAGGGGGCAGTGTAACGAGATAACCGTAAAGGAAGGGACCTTAATTTGAAAGATTGTTGTTGACAGTTGATTTCTGGAAGTTTGTAAAAAAATCAACTGACCATTTTAAATAATGTTTCTAGAAAATTCTAGAAACTTCTAAACACACTGACTAGATTAAATAATGTTGTATATAAGGGGATGCATGGGCAGTTTACGTCAGTTCGAGTCAAGTGTTCACAAGAGTTCATTGTATTGTCAAGTAGTTAGACGTTATCCAGCAGAGTTCAGTGTATCTTAAAAATTTTGTAAATAAATTGTGTAAAAAGCCCCCATAAGTGTTTCAATACTATTATTTCATCCTGTTTTTATAAATTAATAAATTCATAAAAATTTTAAAAACAGTTCGTAACTTGACTAGTTACGTCAAATTACCTTAACTGTCAGTTACTGTCAATTATTTTGAAATTTTGTTATTAATTGTTAATTCGTGTTTTAAATTGAAATAAAATAAAAAGTAAGTAATTAATTATTTCATTTTAATTTTATTGTCATTATAGTGTTTTTAAATGTCAAAAATAAAAGTAATAATTGTCTTCCCTTAAGCAATCAAAACAGTTGCTAGGCAACACATTACGGTACATGATACCGTAATGTTTTGGTAAATTCCTATTTTGTGAATTCCCATTTTGTGACTAGAATAAAATGTGATTTTATGATCTCTTAAATGTTAGGTTTTCCCCAATACTGAAACTTATTAAGATAATGATAATCCCTTTAACGATGTTTTTCTTCTCGGGGTTTTGCATATTATACTTTCTATTCATGTTTGAAGATGGCAAAGAGGACAAAATATTGGTTTTTGCTTCGCTAAAAGCGCGACAGACACTCGTATCTGTTCTAAACATTTTCAGCAGCTTTATACAATCCACGCCGATGTTGGCAGCACAGGCACTGAAACCAATATTATTCCTGCTATTTTCGCCTTGCTGTCAGATAAAAAGGAAATGACGTATACCAGGCTTTTTTCTTTAATTGAAAAACATAACCACAGTGGAAACCAAAAAACTTTAAAATTGATTTTGAAGTGGCTACCTTCCAGGTACTTACGAAAACCTTCCCCAATATAAACATTACTGGTTGCAATTTTCATTTTAACCAATGTTTATGGCGAAAAGTGCAAGAAATTGGATTAACTTCTCTATTCAAGGAAAACGAAATAGTGCGTACCCACATAAGGATGTGTGCTGCATTAGCATATCTTCCTCCTGAGAAAGTGGACGACGCCGACGGTTGGATGTGGATTATGAAGAATTGTGAAAATCATCCACTTCTGGAAATATTTAATTGGATTTTTTTTTGGAACAGTGGCTTGAAAACAATTTTTTTCGACTGATGTGGGTGTGCTATAACCAAAGGCACCGAACCACAAATTCCTTAAATGGATGGCACAACTGGCTAAATATAAAAATTGCCAGGGTAAATCCAAACATTTTTGAGCTTACACAAGCACTTAAAGAAAAAGCATCATATTACGACAATTTAAAACTACAAGTTGACACTGAAACGGAGGAAAAGCAAGTATGTACAACTGGATGAAAGAATTCGCCGTACAGTTACAGACTTCTTTGAAGAAAGATCGGACGTTGACCATTGCTTAATAAAGTTGGCATTCATAATAAAAATGCAATGACAATTTTCCTTTAGCAATTATTTTACCTACTAAAAATGTATATAAGTTTCTTTGATGATTGTTTAATGTTAGATTATTTTGTAATAAATGTATTTTATATTTCATATGACTATTATTTAAGAAAAGATGACTTTATAAACAAAAATGATTTTTAAGTTAAAATCATTAAATCAGGTAGGTATTAAAATAATTGGCTTTATTTTACGCTAGTCACAAAACGGGAAATTCATCTCGGGTCTTTTCAGGTAGAAGTTTGGCTAGGCACAAAATGGGAAAAATTTTACCTGAAAAAGGTCTAGTCACAAAACGGGAATTCACAAAATGGGAAGACACCAATGTAATTCCTAGTTCGTCTGTCGGTCTGTAAGCCCACTTGTGGAGGAGCAGCGACACCGAATTTTTCTTGGAATTTTATACCTTAACTTTAACTGTGAATAGTGTGTGTTTTAGAAACATAAATTAAATAAAAGTGAGCGATCTTAACACGAATAAAATTACCACAAAACAAACCGACGATTTAAATGTTGATAAACAACCGATCCCGAAAACCGTAAATAAAAAACCGGAAAATAATAATCAGTTCGAAACGGTATATACAAAGCGTCTTAAACAAAAATTAGTAACAGAAAAAACCAAAATAAACATTAAGACAAACTTTAAAGCGAAAGAGAAAGTGAAAACACTAAAAATCATACAGGGTAATTCCTATGATTTGGTTATTTCCGACAAAAATGCGGTAAAATCCGGGGAAAGTATCACGGAAACAAAAAACAGTGGGGAAAAAACAAATAAAAACGATAAAATAAATCTTATTTCAAGTGTGACTATAAAAAACACGGACGCGGAAGAAATAAAGAAAAGACAAAGAGAGGAAAGTAGCTCTCCGGAGCGAAATCCAATTAAAAATATGCCTAGGGTAAATTCTAACAATAAAAATAATACGCAAACCAACAAAAATCAACAACTAGAACCGGTGGTAATAAACAAAAACCCAGGAGACATTGAATACAGTAGTGACTCGGAAGTGGAGGTTATAAACGTTAAAACGACAAGTGAAGACGGCAAAAACCTAAAAAACATTACAAACCCTGACTTCGTATCGGCATATAAAAACCAAAACATAACAGCGGAAATTAGTTTTAAAAATTCGGACATCCCCACAGAGATCATGGAACTTGACGAACCTGAAACAACCCCAAAAAACGTAAAAGAAACTACTTCCCCCAATAGCACCTTCCATTGGCGAAGTAAGCTGATTCGAAATAATTCACGGCTTGCACCAGAGCTGGATGACAATTTCATAAAGCCCAAAAAAACAACAAGCCTTAAAAATCTAATTTCCCGAAAAGCCAAAGAATCACTAGTGGAAACGGAAAACAAATACGAATCGCTCAGCGAAGAAGAAGATGAGGATGATTTCTCTACTCAGAACAAAACCAAAAAACCCACAAAAACGAGAAATATTACAAACAAAAACACTGGTACAAAAACAACACCACAAACAAAAAAGAAAA
The DNA here is from genome assembly GCA_964028335.1 of Altica lythri. Lineage (NCBI taxonomy): Eukaryota > Metazoa > Arthropoda > Insecta > Coleoptera > Chrysomelidae > Altica > Altica lythri. The sequence continues at coordinate 30,751,761 of OZ034804.1, read as the reverse complement.
CCTTCTGTCCGCCTATTGTACTGGATGGCCTTGTCGACAATCACAAAGAATTTGTGAAAACAATAAAGACAATGGTGAAACAAAATCTACAAATTAAGTATACCAATAACTCCACTATAATACTCATAGAAAATGAGGAGGAGTATTTCAAATTTTTAGACACCCTAAAAGAGGAGAAGACAGAGCACCACACCTACACCCACCAAAAGGACAGAGCTCATGCATTTGTCCTGAGAGGGTTAGGAGGTGGTGCAGAAGCCAAAGACATAGCGGAAGATCTGGAAGACCTTTACGACATCGACGTGAGAGAGGTGTTCCAGATGAATACAAAATTCAGACCGCTATATCTAATAACAATGGATCCAGATATAACTCTGGACTATCTCAACAAAAATGTCAAGGTGGTCCTGGACACTAGAATTTTCTGGGAGCTTCGAAAAAACAAGAGACAAATAATCCAGTGCCATAATTGTCAATCTTGGGGACACGCTACTGCAAACTGCGGCAGAGCCCCAAATTGTCTAAAATGCGCTGGACCTCACCACACCAAAACCTGTCTAAAACCAAGAGAACTCCCAGCAAAATGTGTAAACTGTAAAGGAGACCACCCGGCAAACAACACAGATTGTCCGGAGTATATCAAAAGAATCAAAAACCTGGAAGAAAGAAAAAACGCAAATCAAAAGAAAACCTACATTCCAGCACCAGCGCCGACAACCAATATATGGGAAGAAAGGAAAAAACAAGAAAACTTTCCGCCGCTAAGGGTAAGAGCAAATGCACCCCCTCAAATCCCATTCCCACCCCCTAGCAATCCTCAACATCCCACAGAAAAATTTAATGAGGTGAATGAACTCTTTAAAGAGCTAAATAGCATGGTAAACATGGATGAGCTAGCTAGGGCCCTTAGGGACCTAAATGACAAAATGCGACAGGCTAAAACAAATCTGGACAAATTTACAACTTACAGCAACTTCATACAAAACATTGACCAATATAATTTCTAATTCGAACAAACAAAACATAAAAAACTAAAACTTTGTACATTTAACGTGAACGGATTTAAAAACAAACAAAACTTAATAATAGACTTTATACAAAAACATAACTATGACATTGTCACTTTAATAGAAACTAATTTAAAACCGACAGACACACTTAAAATCAAATATTATCAAACATACAGACAAGACAGACATACAGACAATGACAGAGCATATGGGGGAGTAGCCATTCTCATAAAAGAAAATATAAACCACATTCAAATTCCTAACATTCAAACCACTATGGAACATATTATCATCAAGTTGGAATCAGGAACTGTTGTTGTGGGAGCTTACTTTCAACCCGCTTATAGTGTTGTAGAGTCTGACTTGCAAAACATATTTAACCTAGGCAATAAGGCCATTTTGATGGGAGACCTTAATGCTAAGCACCCTCTGTGGGACGCATACTGCACCTATGCTAACAAAAATGGCAACGCACTAGTGAAATGTGTGGAGAACTTAAATCTCTGCATATTTCATACAGACGAGCCGACACATTTTCCCTTTAGTACAAGTACCATAGACCTAATAATCTCAAAGAATCTCCCTGTACAAAACATAGAAACATTAACAACACTGACTTCCGACCACGTACCGGTACAATTTGAAATATACAATACAAACACAAACGCTGATAAGCCAAGACAGGTTTTCGACTATAGGACTACGAATTGGTATAGATATAAATTCGAAATAAACAAACTGACAATTATAAACAATAATATTAATTCGATAAATCTACTTAATAAAGAACTCAAAATATTTACTGAAAACATGGACAAAGCAAGAAACATTACAACAAGAAAACGAAAAATAAACAAACACCAAGACGAATTACCGACAGAAATAACTAACATGATTAGAGAGAAAAACAAACTACGAAAAATTTGGCAACATTACAGACGGACAGAAGACAAAGACCAACTACTTGATTTAGGAAAAACAATTAACACAGCTATAAAAAATTATAAAAACCATAAATGGAATGACTTTATCAGCAACGTAAGCACAACAAATAACTCTTTATGGAAAATTACAAACAAACTTACGAAAACAAAGATGACAATACCAACACTTGAATAAAAAAACGTTACTGCGTACAATGACAAGGACAAATGTAATGCCATTGCAAAGTACTTCGAAAATAATTTTCAAAATAAACAAACAAACACACAACAACAGATAGACATCGAAAAGACAATGACAATTTTTGCTAACGGAGATGCAGTGAGCGTCCCACAGATTGCTAAAACGACCCCTAGAGAAGTAGAGGAAGTGATACATCGCCTGGCTAATGAAAAAGCGCCAGGGCCGGATGGGTTACATCCAATACTTTTCAAAAACCTTACGAAGAAAGCATTGGTCCAACTTCATTATATTATAAATGCAGTCATGACGCTGCAGCACTATCCAAGCACACTTAAGGAAGCAATAATAGTTCCTATTCACAAACAAGGTAAAAACAAACACAAAGTAGAGAGCTACCGACCCATATCGCTCCTAAACGTAATAGCGAAAATAATAGACAAAATACTTTTAAAACGAATATATACAACACTAATAGACAAAGACTTAATACCGACGATACAATACGGGTTCAGAGAGGGACATAGTACAGTGGGGCAGACAATTAAAATTATTGACTACATAAAAGACCGGTTCAGACAAAATCAAGCGACAGTACTTATGGCCCTCGACATGGAAAAAGCTTTCGACACGGTATGGACAGACGGACTAACTTACAAAATGTTAAACAACAACTTCCCCGAATACATAGTCAAGACAATCCAATCCTACTTACAAAACAGGACATTTACAGTAAGAATTAACAACACACTTTCGGACAAATGTGTTATGCAGGCGGGTGTCCCACAGGGATCGGTAATATCGCCAACTTTATACAACATCATGACACATGATATTCCGATCGACAATGCAGTAAAAACGGCATTATACGCAGATGACACCTGTCTGTATAACAGATCGGACATGGCTAAAATTGCGGCAAGAAAAATAGACATACATATAAACAGAAAACTAATACCATACCTAAAACAAAACAAAATGACAATAAATCCCAAAAAGACAGAACTATTGGTGATGACAAGACGTAGAACAAACAATAAAATTTTTAAAAACATAACAATAGAAGGACACGAAATTACTGACAAAGTACACATTAAATATTTGGGATTTTATCTTGACAAAAGACTTAACTATAACGAACATTTTAAAGACAGAATAAACAAAACAAGAGCTATGACTTCAAAACTTTTTCCCCTACTCTGCCGCAACAGCCAAATGACAAAACAAAACAAAATCCTAATTTACAAACAAATCCTCCGCCCTACTCTAACATACGGACATCAAATATACTGTTCTACGAGCGACACAAAAATAGAGAAATTACAAAAAATCCACCTACGCCTCATACTAGACAAAAAACGAAACACGCGACTAGAGGAGTTACATCGTGAAGCAGAAATGGAAACGATAAGGGAATACATAATCAACTCATCCAACAATTTCTATCAGGAGAGCCTACCTGAGGACATTAAATACAAAATCTTAAGCGTAAGAGCCCACACGCTCCCTGATAGAAGACATGGATTGCTTCACGAGAAACTTCCTCTATTTACTGACTAACAGACAAACAATCGACGGAAAACATTAAATAACACAACAACAGACATACGTAGGTGGCGTTTCCGTCGGCAATTGGCAGGCGCAAACCTTGTGAAATAAAATGACGGAGCCTGCCACTTGCAGGGGGACACGCCCCCGCACCGCAAAATATACACCCGACAGAGGTGTAGATATTAAACAAATCATTTACTTACGGACGTGGTTTTTTAGATTTTTCCACGACATGACAACCACAATAACAAGACTAACCATAACTTTGACAAAAGACACCCTACTAGCTAAAGAGAATCACCTCATTATGCCATTTCAGCAAGGAGGGGGTGCTACAGGAAGATACAAGAACAGAAAGAAGTTAACGACTATTTATATATTTGTTATACCAATTTTTGTAAATTTTAAATATTAACAGTGAATAAAAGTTTTTAAACTGGAAACTGGACACCAATGTTTTACTTACCGGCGCTGAATTGATTATAGGGACAGGATGAAATAAATACATTTTTTTGTTAAATACTCTAGCGCTTAACTGTTTCGGCTTACAATTCTTTAATTGGTCACCAATTGAAGTAAGTCAACAGTTATATTTATTGGAACTAACTAAATTCTAAGAGATAATTTTAAAAACTTAAGAAAAAGCTTATAAGAAAATAAAAACAATGTTTTTCATTTTGCCACACTTAACATGAATTTGAAATAGTCAATAAATACACTTAAAGAGAAAAAGATATTAAAAACAAAAATAATAAAAAATCAATATTATTTTTAAAATTTTAAAACACATTTAGGTACGATATTTAATTAATATAGAAAACTTGATTTTTAAATACAGGGTCTTCCAGAGACTCTCGAAAGTTTGACAATTGATGAAGGTCATCTTGTTTGTTAATAACAATGATCTTGTTGAAGCTACTACCATGAAACTAGGGTCTGACCAAATCAAGATGGACTGGTATAGCATTCAACAAAACGTGCAAATAATCAAATTGTTTTATTAAAATAAGTTTTCTGTTCAGGATAATTTCCGCGCGCTTCGCTTATTTTGTGGTTATCATAATGGTCCTATCAAAAAAAGGTGAATAAATTTGAGTCCACTGTTTCGGTAAACGGTCGACCAACACCCGTAGGGCCTGCGCTCGAAAATTCAACTGACCCAGAAACTGAAGGTTAACGACCATAGACAACGACGTGTGTTCGCTTAAGGTCTTTGGAGCAGTTGTCAACTGACGCTTATTTTCTTCGATAAATCTTCTTTAGCCATGAGGCCCATTTCTGAAGAAATGGGTACGTAAACAAACAAAATTGTTGAATATGGGACTATACTATTCCAAAGGGGATCCAATGCATCTTAAAAAAGTCACTTTTTGGTGTATATTTTGAGCTGACAGCGTGTTCGGTTTATACTTTTTTTTTAACATTGATGTTTTTAAGGCCATCACTGTCACAGGCGAGCTGTATAGATCGATAAACTTCTTTTGTCATATATTGAATGATCTGGACAACGACAAGTTGTTTAAAATGGACAGCGCGACGTGCCACGCAGCTCATGCAAAAGCGATTTAAAAGTATCGTTATCTCACGTGGAGCGTGTAGGTGATATGGAATGGCTACCAAGATCGTGCGATTTGAACCTGATAGACTTTTTTTTGTGTATGCAAATAAGTCACAAACTACACCGGTCCTCAAAGGAAATATAACTTATGACATTGCTCATATTCACCCTGAATTATGAGCCAGAGACATGAATAATAGGTGATTTTGGATGTGCTCCATCCGGCACAATACATCTTTTAAAGAAATAAAAAAATTTAATTATATCTTACATATATTTGTTTTATTAGAATTTCATGATTAAAAGCGTTTAATGAATGACCCTTTCGGTATAATTAATGTTATTTTTATTACTCAAGATTTTTTTTATATAAAACTAAAAACGTAAATAAAAATTGTACAAGATTACCTACAGAGAACAACTTTTTTTACTTTACTAAACATTTTGTTTTTATTTTGTTAAATAACATTGTGCATTTTTTTAAAATATAATTCCAAAGTTCAATAAACTATAAGGTGTGTTACAATATACGTGGAACTTGTTAAAGAGAACATTTTCTAATAGCGCCACCTACGTTAGAACAGTACATTCAATCTACACTTAAAGCTAAGTTATTGTACATAAAGTATAATACCAGTGTCATTGATAGAAATATAAGCTTTGAACAAAAAGCAACTGTTAAGTTTCTGCTTAAAATTATTCAATTTTTTACCGAAACGTTTGCCTTGATGACGAATCACAATAATTGTTGATCCCGTTTCAAAATTTACGACTATTAAAAAGTTAATCCGGTAAATGAAGACATATTCGTACCTACGCTAAATACTTTTGTCAGTATTACTACATTTAAATGCTACGTAGGGGGAAGTCCCGTAACGCCGGACGGCACCTAGCGCCGGACACTCGTACTATTCAAGCGAGATAAAGCAGTTCGATTCAAAATACATGTGAAAGGGACGCGGAGTAACCGTTTGCTGTTTTAGGCGCGAAATCACGGCGTCACCTAAATATCAATGTAAGTAATTCTAGTATATTTACGCATTTACATTTGAGTGGTATTCAAAGATAAAAGCAGTACTCGATTGTTATCCGTAAAATGGTAGAATATTATTAGATCTTTTAAACAATTTTAGTAGGTACCACCTAATGAACGAAAATGTGTGTCCCTTAGCACCGGACACTAAGAAGAAGACACTGACGAAGACTGGATCCAGGGCTCATCCTGTCGTGGGTGGGTACATGAAGCATGTGCAGACATTCCAGAGCGTGGAGATGGCTACATATGTGATCGATGCAGGTTATTTTGAAATGTCCGGTGTTAGGGGTATACCACAAATATTCGTCCGGTACTAGGTGCCACTTTTTAAAACTATAATTTTTGTTACCAAACTTTGATTGATAGTATTAATTATTTTTTAGCAGAGGTTGCATTTTTGTTAATTTAATTTGATTTCTAACTTTGTTATCTAATATAAGTCATAATTTAATAAACATTCCTAAAATATTTTTTGTTTTATTTATAAATAACCTTAGGTGTCCGCCACTAGGGGACTTCCCCCTAATTATTATTTTTTAAACCAGCCAGAAATTAATACTTTCTGGTATATTTTTAGGTCAGAAAATCTCATTTTTATTTACTTTCCGGCCTATCTTTAATGGAAAAAAATTTAAAATAGTTAGTCTAAGATAGCGGTCAATTGGTTTCTATGGTAACCGAGGTTTGTATATATTTCATACTATAAAATAACTTAACATATTTTGACGTTTAGTTGAAAACGTGAAATTTATCTATTATAAAATGAATATTTAAAATGATGTATTTGATTGTGAATTATTGGAAGATGAAAATACCAGATGAAATTGTTAAGGCGGCCCAAGCAAGGTTTGTTAAAAAAAATGTTAAAATTAGTTAATAATGAGTTCTTGTTATAAAAATGTAAACTGAATAATATAAAGTTTATGGTACAACAATGCCCGTTTAAAAAAATATATTGTACGTAATACGTCCCAAAATTGCTTTTACTGGAATCGCAGGCTTGCACTTTGCCTACTCATCCAGTAAAAGGCCACTTTCGGGACTTGTTACGTAAACTACTATTAAATTATAATTATAAAAAATAAATTAGGAATTTGTACAACATTAATTTGATTAATTTTAATTAAATACATCAATCAAAATAAATGTGTGCAAAGTTTGTTTGTGAAAATTTGAATAACGACAAAAAATTTCATAAAATTCACGCAGTACAAAAAGAATAAAAATATCCTGACAGCATAATAACTGGTGAGGAACGTGAAGTTTTTACATAATATGATTCAGAAGCCAAGTAATTAGGGTCCCCGTTGACGTCCAAACAAATATCGTCCAGAGAAGTTAAAAGTGTAAACAATACCAAATTTTTAAAACGACAAAAGCACAATTTACAAACCGTTTGTTCTGTATGACCACAGAAATAATACACTGTTCTACCTTGGCGTTTAAGAGCGTTTGAACAGGAGTCTGCGTTTGTTGCAGGACCACAAACAATCGACGATTTACTCCGGCAGCTCGGAGGGTTTCCGTGGCCCATTCACGTCCTGTTAATCAAGAATGTTTCTCTTACGTTTCTTTTTTTCGCTGAATCCGAATCTGAAACCTGTTTTTCCGAAAAACGGTCGGGTAATTAAATAAATAACAATTTAATTGTTTAAACAATTATAACTAAAAACTAAGATAGATACGACATTTTTTCCAATATTTTTTGATCCTTATAAAAAAAACAAAAAAAATGAGCTTTAAAAATTTAAAATTCGTTTGTTAGAACCCGAGATATTGCAAATGTAGTTAGAAAATATTGCAAAATATCACTCCTATTGTTTTTGATCGCCGATTTTTTATCATAACTCGGGTTCTAATAAAGCTATCATATTTCACGACCTCTGACAACTATATAATACAGATTCTATTACGGCCCTGGGCCTTAAAGTATCGGCTTAAGTTGATGTAAAGATTATATCCACGCGAACTTGGAACGGATAGTACAGTTATTAGAATATTTAACAATTTTCTACTTACTTGATATACAAAAGCGTCAGTGACAAAGTTTCCTAATGTGCATTCTTGGGTGTAACAGTGTTCTGCACTAAGAGTAACCAATGTTGAACCAATGATTACATTACCTTGGTTGTCAACCAGCTGTTTCCAAGGTTCCAATAATTTGTTAATACCTTCATCTGAAACATACATTTATTTTAATTTGCATTATTTTTTTAGTTTACTTATGATTTTAATTTAAAATTAAAACGTTAATCTATCATCACGTGGTTATGAAAATTACATTTTCATTATTTTTGTTTTTGATAATTTGCAGTGAAAAAGAATTCTTACACCTGCCATTTTCGAATTGAAAAATTCTTTTTGTGTTAAATAGACCATTTATCAAGGAAGGCTTTAGGCTATATAACATCACAATGCAACTATTAGGAGCGAAGAAGTAATGGAAAATGTGAAAAAAAACGGGGAAAATTATTGATCCTTGAGGACTTTCATTGCGTGCGTTGCGAAAACGGTTCAAGATAAGATTAACTCACTAGACCCGTTTTTATGTTAATCAAATTTGGTCGAAATTAAGGCATTATTTGTAAAGAATTGTGTCAACGTAATAATATTAATCTTTATCCAAATAAATGTGTTGTTAATTAAGAGTATTTAATTGTGAACAAAATTGTCTTTGACATCACTTAATTTCAATGAACATCTTAGAAGATATTACAATTTTAAAATAACTAGGACGCCACCGTAAGGTTGCGCAGTTATTATCTTATATATTTAAACGAGAATTTCTTACTAAATTAAGTATATGAAAAAATCATTGAAAACAAAAAAAAGCAAAATGGTAAAAACTTGAAAAAATGAAAAATGGAAAAAAAGACACGATAGTGTTATGTGGTACAAAGTCCGCCGGAACAGCTAGTAGTTAATATATTGAAGGGTAAAAGTACCAATGCAGCCCTGAAATTCCTTTTTTCTTTAAATAATATAACCAAAATAAAAACGTTTTACTTTAATACATTTCATGCTATTAAGGACCCTCTATTTAAACATTTACCAACATCCAATAGTTGGTTAATCATAAATTCGGAATAATGTCTTGTTTAGAAGCAGAAATAGTATATATATTGGGGAGTTAAAGTACCAACAAAGCCCTTTAAACTTTATCAAGGTTTTTAAGTAAAACATTAATTGTGCTCGAAATGTAAAAAACCCTTTTTTTTCGAATAATATAACCAAAATAAAAACGTTTTACTTCAATTCTGCTTTCATAATTGGACTAAAAATACAATGATGTAAAAATGAATTTAGGTTTGTACAACAATGACCTTTCAAACGGTTTTATTCATATATAAAAGGTATTTATTAAAATACAATATGCAACAGATACTGAATGTGAACAATCATTCTATAACAAAGATTTAATTTTTATTCAGTTAGTTATAACATTTATAATGTGTAACTAAATATGACAAATTACGGCTTATGGAGGTAAAATGGCTGATTTATGATATTATTTTGCTGTAGGCAAATTAAAAGAAGCATTCCTCTATTTTTTAGAAACTAATTAAATAGCATTTTTTTACGCTACCAGTAAAAGTTTTTTAAGAATTGACTTCTAAAGTGTAACCATAAAATTACCAAGCCTAGCTCCTGAGGGTCGTGGCTTCCTTCTGAGTTTTATTTAATTCCCTCCAAACATTAATTAAAGGGTGCCAAGTACAGACACACAAATAAAATTCGAAAAATTAGTTTTAAAATGGTTTATTACTTGAATTAGGATTTAGTAAAAAAAATTAATAAAATTAATTAATTATTTCTCTTATCTTTGGGTTTTCGAAGACTTCTGACGGAGTTTCGATTACTTGTGGAACTAAAGGTGGATTGAACTCCTTTCAAGGAACTTCCTGTCGAATTTTTCGATGGATGCGAAACGGAACTACAATTGGATGGAATTCCAACCTGTTGGATTTTCGTAAGATGTGGTACCGCAATTAGATTGAATTCCCTTCAAGGGACTTCCTGTCGGATTTTCGTTAGATGTGGAACAGAACTGCAAAATGGTGTCGGCTTCAAACTGACTATCGACAGACTGCGTAATTTTTGGTATGATTTTAACTGGTCCTTAATAGGGCCCTTCTTAAAGATGGCAATAACCCAGAATGAAGGGCGAAGATATTAAGAAATAAAATTGAATTTAATCAGATTCGCAGATAAAATGAACGAATTTAAATCATAGACTATCGAAGAGACATATTCTCTCCTACCAAACTGGCAATCCCCTCTCGTATCGGCGCGATAACAATAGATAATATAAAAATATATAGTCCGGATGGTATGCTCGAAAACGAACGTTACAAAAGGTAAAAAAATATTATTTTTCTGTTATTCTTTGTTTTGAAGCCACCTTTAAAAATGTTAAATCAGAAACTTCTGCAATGTACCTGAAGAGTTCTATTTCTAAATGTTTATAAAAAAATATACCCTTTTTTAACTTAATAAATAAGAAGTAGAATATGTAATGTTTTTATTGGGTATAATTAAATTATTAAAATTTAACACTTATAAAAATAAATAATCGGTATTAAAATCTAAAATATCGGTACAGCATTAAACATTTGGATTGTTCGTGTAAACAATTTTAAATATTTTAGCAACAAATTAACCGATTTTTACTTATATGTAAAAGCCAATTCAATTTGAAACGAAAAGGATCCCTTTTTATGAAAAAAATATATTAAAAAATTATTAACATTGAGAAAAGTTATTTTTACAGACTTTTATAAATGCAAAAAGAAAATAACCAAATTAATTTCATTTAAAACATAATATATCATGTCAATACGATTCAAGCTAGGATAAACGGTAAATTAACCCACAAAATAGAAGTAAATAATGGCATCCGACAGAGTGACTATCTTAGCCCCTTATTATTTAACATCATCATGTACGAGCTGATAAAACAAGTGCGTAAATTAAAATGGTACAAAATGGGGGACAGAGAGATCAAAATATTCTGCTACGCAGACGACGCGGTACTCAAAAAGGTTAAAATGAATATATCAGTGACAAAGACTATCGCCATGACTACGTCTAAACCACCACTCAGATGCAAACTAAAAATAGATGGCAAAAGTGTACAACAGGAAATAAAATTCAAGTATTTTGGAATAGAAATATCCGAGAACGGGGACATTGAAACAGAGGTGAGAGGACATGCCATGAAAGCAGCAAGAACAGCCGCATGTCTTAACAATACCATATGGAGCAATAAACATATGGGAATTGAAACAAAATCAAGAATATACAAAGCAGCGATCAGATCCATATTAACATATACCACAGAGACCAGACCAGAAACTTCGAAAACGAAACAAATACTGGAAACAACGGAAATGGAAGTCGTGCGCAAAATAGCTGGCAGGACACTATTTGACCGGAAAAGAAGCGAGAAAATCAGAAGAAATTGTAAAATCGGTAACATTAATGACTGGTTATTGCAAAGAAACAGGAACTGGAATGAACACATCAGCGACATGACCGACGATAGAATAGTAAAGATCTTAGGAACAAATCACCAGCAGAACGGAAGTACCGGAAGGCCCCGTAAGCGATGGAGTGACAACCTCACTATAAACTGAAACCAGGCAAAGAGACGAAGAAAAATAAGCAAAAAGTGCTTATATATAAGAAGAAAGGAAGAATTTTATTAAAGCTCAATTTGTAGATTCTTTGTTTACAAAAATTAATCTCTTGAGTCTTTTGCCTCTAAAAACAATAATGTAGGTTGGAGAAATAAAAAAAAGCATTTTTTACATATTAGACCCGTGCAATTTGTTAAAATCCACTTTTTCAAAGTTTAAAAACATACTGGGATGCTTGATTCATTTTATAAACTTGTATTACCTGGTTAAAAATTGTCTTCACCATTTTTACGTTAACACTCAATTCATGAAGTTTTTTAAAATATTCCTATTTAACTATATTTCAATAAATTTTGTGTCTTAAATGCTTTCAGTAATTTCACTGTTGCTTTAGTTAATATCCACGATTCTACTTTATATATGTATTATTAAAACTTCGAATAAGTAGCATCGCGGAAGAATTTAAATTATTGGTGACTGAATAGTGGTTTTAAAGAGTTTGTACATTTAGATAACCGTTTTTCTCGACTTATGTTACTTAAATTGTCAAGCATCTTCTTTGCCGAAGTTTGGATGCTCTGGACGCTAAGATGAGGCTTTTTAAAAGTTGAAATGTTTAAACAAACTGATTTTCTTTTTTTAAACAAAAATTTCAGCTTTTATCTCCTATTACATTTGTCCAAATAAATTGAGAAAGTTTTCTTACTGGCTAACTTAAAGCTGACACTGTAAGCTTTAAAATATTGTAGACATTTATAAGTTAATTAGTACCCGAGTTATGAAAGAAAAAGCTCGGAAAAGACTCTATTTTGCAATTTATTAACAAAAAAATAGAAATATCGCGGGTTCTAATAAACCGATATTAGATTCATCTTAAGGCTGGGCGCAAACGCTCGGTTTCCTGATTAGGTTTACGGATCAGGAATTCAGATTCTGAAACCTGAATGCTTCATTTACATACAAAATGTTCAACAAGGCGCACACGTCCTAACTATTTCCGAAAGGAAAAAAAACCGACGTTCGTTTCGGAATTCATTCTGTGCGTTAGGGTCGTAAGAACAAAAAAAAACGTCGTTTTCTCTTCTTCTTCATATCTAGCGCCAGTAAAAGTGCAATAGCAATCAATTCATAGTCGTCGTCCATTTATGCTTTCACAGAAACGTGGCTATTCGAACTGACACTATAAATTCCTAATACAAAAAAACGAATGTTTGCGCTAGGCACACGGAATTCCGAATCTGAATTCCTGATCAGGAAAGCGAATCAGGAAACCGAGCGTCTGCGCCCAGCCTTAGAACCCTCCACAACTTTCTTACTACTACCTATTAAAAGTATGACTGTTTTTATGCTAAAAGGCACATTGGCATAAGTCATGCTTGGTATGGAAAACATAAAACATCTGAAAAGCTGTGCACAATTTTTATTTTTATTTTGCAACTTTCTCATTTCTGCCTTTGATTTTTCCAAAAATACTCCTGTGGGCATATTCGAATTTTCACTTTATTTACTTCTCTTTTAATATATCTTTCAGTACCTTTAAAGGCATAAACAAGAAATACGTAGTTGAGAATAGTTTAGCATCTCCCGGTCTATTATTCATTATGGATTAAGGTTAAGGGATCTGTAATATATATCACAACCCTTTCTATGTTTAAAACGATTTGTGCAGATGCTTAATGCATTCTCTAGGTTGTCTCATTCTATAAGATTGGACAGAGACAAATTTTGGTAAGAGGTGATTAATGTGTTTGCCTAAAGTTGGGTAATGCGTTTAACGGTTTCGTTTCTCAGCCATGTCTGTGGGAAAGAATGCAATAGTTATCAAAGCTACATTTTTAACAAATATGTCAAGCCAAATAAGTTCACAAAAGACTGTCATCGCACTATTTAATATATTTTTTATGGATGTGGATTAGATAATCTTTAGTTATTGGATGATTGTTATAAGAGATAATACAATTGTATGTTAAGGCATTTTATTTGTATTTTTTAGTATGGCTACAAGAGAAACGCCATAACCATTTAATATATTCTATCAATCAATCAAAGTTTGCATACGAGGCTGGGATCTGTCTCAGATCATTGTAGTTTTTTCAAGCCTTATTAGTCCACCGCGCACAACACTTTTGTTTAAATGATTAATACATACTTGAAATAGATGTCAAAGATAATAATAGTTTAATACTATTATGACATTTTACAGAGTCTTTGAAAATCAAAGAACATATAGACCATTTACTAAGAACCAACAACTACTTTCCTGGCTATTTGCCTCGACGAACATTGAATTACAGTTCGAAGTTAAACGGGGTTAGTATATCTGCAAGATAGAACTAACCATTTTAGTTTGCAATTCGAAAGGATATCCTTGTAGACCGGTTTCGGCGTATTGCGCCTCATCAGTACAAGGAAGATATCCGTCCAGAAGCTCTAAGAGCATCTAGACTGGAGATATGTCTGAAATCACACAAATAGACTATTTTAAGTAAAGAAAATGTTACAAGTGCGATAATAGCGACATCTCCATAACTAATCACAAACTGAAATTCTATTTGACAAAAAACCTCTCGGCTTTGTAGGGTTAACTACTTAATTTACAGTATCCTGCTAATCAATTGTCATTTCAGTAAAACGTTTATCAAATAGATGTCAAAGATAATAATAGTTTAATACTATTATGACGTTTTACAGAGTCTTTGAAAATCAAAGAACATATAGACCGTTTACTAAGAACCAACAACTACTTCCCAGGCCATTTGCCTCGACGGACATTGAATTACAGTTCAAAGTTAAACGGGGTTAGTATATCTGCAAGATAGAACTAACCATTTTAGTTTGCAATTCGAAAGGATATTCTTGTAGACCGGTTTCGGCGTATTGCGCCTCATCAGTACAAGGAAGATATCCGTCCAGAAGCTCTAAAAGCATCTAGACTGTAGATATGTCTGAAATCACACAAATACATTATCTTTAGTAAAGAAAATGTTAAAAGTGCGATAATAGCGAGATCTCCATAACTAATCACAAACTGAAATTCTATTTGACAAAAAACCTCTCGGCTTTGTAGGGTTAACTACTTGATTTACAGTTTCCTTCTAATCAATTGTCATTTCAGTAAAACGTTTATCAAATAGATGTCAAAGATAATAATAGTTTAATATTATTATGACGTTTTACAGAGTCTTTGAAAATCAAAGAACATATAGACCGTTTACTAAGAACCAACAACTACTTCCCTGGCTATTTGCCTCGACGGACATTGAATTACAGTTCAAAGTTAAACGGGGTTAGTATATCTGCAAGATAGAACTAACCATTTTAGTTTGCAATTTGAAAGGATATCCTTGTAGACCGGTTTCGGCGTATTGCGCCTCATCAGTACAAGGAAGATATGCGCCCAGAAGCTCTAAGAGCATCTAGACTGGAGATATGTCTTAAATCACACAAAGTGAAGAAAATGTTAAATGTGTGATAATAGCGAGATCTCCATAACAAATTACAAACTGAAATTCTATTTGACAAAAAACCTCTCGGCTTTGTAGGGTTAACTACTTGATTTACAGTTTCCTTCTAATCAATTGTCATTTCAGTAAAACGTTTATCAAATAGATGTCAAAGATAATAATAGTTTAATTCTATTATGACGTTTTACAGAGTCTTTGAAAATCAAAGAACATATAGACCGTTTACTAAGAACCAACAACTACTTCCCTGGCTATTTGCCTCGACGGACATTGAATTACAGTTCAAAGTTAAACGGGGTTAGTATATCTGCATTTTAGCCGAGAGGTTTTTTGTCAAATAGAATTTCAGTTTGTGATTAGTTATGGAGATGTCGCTATTATCGTACTTTTAACATTTTCTTCACTAAAGATAATGTATTTGTGTGATTTCAGACATATCTCCAGTCTAGATACTCTTAGAGCTTCTGGACGGATATCTTCCTTGTACTGATGAGGCGCAATACGCCGAAAGCGGTCTACAAGGATATCCTTTCGAATTGCAAACTAAAATGGTTAGTTCTATCTAGCAGATATACTAACCCCGTTTAACTTTGAACTGTAATTCAATGTCAGTCGAGGCAAATAGCCAGGGAAGTAGTTGTTGGTTCTTAGTAAACGGTCTATATGTTCTCTGATTTTCAAAGACTCTGTAAAACGTCATAATAGTATTAAACTCTTATTATCTTTGACATCTATTTGATAAACATTTTACTGAAATGACAATTGATTAGCAGGAAACTGTAAATCAAGTAGTTAACATACTTGAAACTTTGTGTACAAAGGGCAACTTTTGCCCAATTAATATTGAAAACAAAGAAATTAAACGTACCGTTCTATAATTACTTTCAGAAATGTTTAATATAAATAAGTTATTATTTTGGATACTTTACCCTGAGGAAATGTCGTATCTAAATATATAGGAGCACCGGAATAATCCACAATTTCTCCATTGTTATCTAAGTAGATAGTAATATTTCCTAAATATTTACTGTACGCTGAAGCTTGTGTAACAAGAATATCATGACCATATTTGCTTTTTACTATAGTAGGATAAGGACCTCCTACAGGATCTGGACCTGGAGGTTTATCTAAAAATTAATTAGTTATTTATAATTCATTATTTTAAATATTTAATAAAATATGGTCACCTCCTGTGTAAAGAAAAGTATGTGAGTGTCCTCCAACGATAAGACTTATCTTTTCAGATGCATTAAGAGCCATTACTTGATCAACATCGTAACCACAATGGGACAAAACAATTACTGTAAAAACTCCTTTTTCTTTAACAAGACGTTCTGCTTCAGCATTTACACTAGCGGATTCGTCTAAGAATTTTAGTTTTCCACTGCTTGATATTTGCTGAAAATGTATTAAAAAGGTTAGAACGAGAAAAAATCTGAGATAAGCAATATTCAGAAATCTTTTACCCAAATTACAACACAGAGGTTTGCTAATTTGCAATAATAGAGTTTTTTTATCGTATTATTCATTATTTTTGTTGTTATTACTTTTATCACGTATTTTTCTCATCTTATTAGGTACATTCAAAGTAAAAAATTCCCGTACTGTCCAAAAAAAACCAAAAACAAATTATCACATTTGAAGCGCAATCTTTTAATCTACTTAATATTAGGTTTGATAATTACTTGTGTTTAAGTGATGACTTAATAATTAACAATATTAATACAACACTTTTTTGTTGGCTTCAGTTAAATGTGTGCATAAGCTTGTCGTAAAAGTGCGCATGTGCACACTGACTCTCCTAATAAAATTTTGTACATATTGTGTTACTATTTTTAGTTTAGTAATAGAGTTTACCAAAGAAAAGATCCGGATAGTTGTCTTGTCATAAATAAAGGGTGCCGGTAAACGAAAAGCTGCATCTCAAGCAGTTCCTACTCTGCGAAAATATTAAAAAGCTGAAAATACAACTAACAGGAAGATTTTCTTTGCCATTTAACAAAGAGCAAGTAAATAATACATCCACATGTATTAAAGAAAGTGATGATATTTTTAGTTATTCGGTCTCACTATGAAGAATCTCCAACAACCGATTTATGAGAATGCTGAAGAAATAAACATTAAGTATCGATTTAACACATCCACAGAGTTCATTTGGAGAGACTGGGTAAAGCGGTTTCAAAAAATATTTCGTGATTTAAAATTGCAACAAATACTAGCAGCAACGGAAAAATAATAAAAAACAAGTGCAAACATTCTATGACAACTAATAATTTTTAAAGCCTTTACGACAAAGACAAATTTGTACCTATCCAAATATACAATAGGGATGAAAGTGCAGTAGAAACCTTACCAAAGATAGAACCAAAAGTAAAATTAATAGAAGGAAAAACAAAGTTGAGAAAATCGTCTCTGCTGAGGAACAACAAACAATGACATGAGTTTGCGTGGTGGGAACAGATTTCAAAGTTTTTGGAATTTGGATAAATATATTTTTTTGGAAAATTATTTCGCGACATGATTTCAGTCCATAATTTAAATGATGTTTTGCCAACCACATCCTAACAGGGAACAAGTATCCAAGAACCTGCAACTTCATTACTCGCGCAGATTTTGACAAGTATAAGAGCATCTACCTCTTCTACAGAGCCAATAGGACAAGGGTACCAAGTATGCGTACTTATGACAAACAAAAGGGGGCAAATCAATGGGCATGTACGCAAAAAGGATCATAGGGTCACAAATAGGAATGGTAACCGCAGACATGCATGTTTCTGGCTCATTAGCCGGCATAACCAAGGCATAACCAAGTAAGATATTGCACTTGGCTAGCAAAAGTGTTGGGTACTTGGGAGCAAAGGATGGTTGGGAAACATGTGTCAAAAAACACAAACAACGAAAGTCACACAGGAGTCCTATCGCCATTTGTGTCTTCGGCCAGTTGTGCCCACATTTCGGGGCTACGACCAGCGTCGCCACGTTGGCGAAACGGACTCATTGTGTTTGAGCCGTTCCAAGCCCAGGATGTGAAACAAAAAAAGGTATGCGTATATATATTGTTATGGTATTCAATAGTTGGTCTTTATATGTAATATAAGTGTAATTAAGACTAACTAGATATTAGAATTGAATAATCAATTTATGCAAATTATCAAGGAATCATAAATAAAAAAAAATTTGGGTTGCGAGGTTTCTAGGGGGATAAAAAAAAAAATTATTGATAGAATGTCATAGAATTTTGGAGAGTAAAGTCAGAGAAAAAGTTTAGGGAATTATATAGAATTTTAAAAATTTAAAAACCATTATAAAGTAAATATAATAATAATAGAAATTGAAAATGAAGATAAATACTGAATGTTAATGAATATAAATATAAAAATTATAAAAGAAGATTAATGTATGAATAGAATGTTATAATAACTATATGGTAGAGTTAAATATGGAATAAAATGGATATATATAGAGAAGATTAATTGGATATTTGCATAGATTGGATTTTCAAAATAAAATAAGCATAGTTTATAAAGATAAGTATTTCTGTTTAATATTATCGAAGAACCCAACCTTGAAGAGTCACAAGAATACAATTATATGAGTATAGAGATCATAACAATTATGGCGAGCCAACGTGTGGCGTGAATAAAACAAGAATCCAGTTTAAAATAGAACAGTATATTGAAATTGAGAGGGTGATATAGACAATTGAAGTGATTAAAAAATTAGAACAGTGAAGAATTGAAATAAAACATAAATACATTATAATAGAAATAAGAGGATTAGGTGAGAGTTTTAAGTATATTTATATTTATATATAAAGACCATAAAATTTTGAAAATTTTAAAACTAAATACAAATCGAATAAATATAATAAAGTAATATAATAAGTTAACATTATAAATTAAATAAATATATAAAATAATTAAAAGATTTGAATAAAATGAATACAAGACAAAATAGAAGAAATAGAAAGAGAGAAGATGGAATACAGGAATCTAATGAAAATATGCATGAAACAGAAAGTAATGATGGATCGTCGGAAGGAGAAGAAAAAACAATGTTTCAAGTGGTACAAGCTGATGTGATAGGAGATGCGACTAGTTCAAAACCACATCAAGAAACAGAGATGGAGAAAATGTTTAAATTTTTGGAAAATAAATTTGATGAAAATAATAGAAAAATGGATTCTATGAAAAAAGAAATAAGAGAAGATATAAAAAAAGAAATAAAAGATATGAACAAGAATATGGAAACATTTAAAGATGAAATGAAAAATATTATTAAAGAAGAAAATATCAAAATACAAAAAGAAGTCGATCAATTGAAAGATGGAATTAAGGCGATGGAGGAAATGGGTAATATACACCAGGAGAAGATTAATAATATAGAAAAAATTGTGAAGGAGCAGAAAAATGAAAATAAGAAAGAAAATGAAAGAATACTACAAACTATGGAAAGGAATGTAATGGAAGTAGCAAAGAAATTTGAAGATGAAACAAAAAAATTACAAGAAATGCAAAATGAAAGAACTGAGGATGGTTCCTATATGATAATACATGGAGGAGAAGGAGCAGTAAAATTTACAGGGAATATCAGTATATTACATCCATGCACGTATATGAATATGATTAAAACTAAGACTAGGAACAAAAGAGATTGGAAAGAAATTATAAGAAGTTCTTTGAAAGATAATGCTGCATTATGGTATGCAACACAGGAAAATGAAATATTAACCTTTAATGATTTTGAAAGGGAATTTCTTAAATATTTCTGGGGTGAATCAAAACAAGGGGTGAGTAGGGAAAAATTATATTTCGGAAAATTCAATTATAGATTAGGGAATAATTTAACTAATTATGCGTTACAATTATATAATGTTGCACAATATTTGGAACCTCCTATGAGAGAAGAGGAAATAATTTTATATATTTCTAGACATTATGATATAACAGTTTCTGAAACAATAGTTATACAAAATATTAAAAAAAAAGAACAATTGATTGAGTATTTAAATCGAGTTGAAAGAAATTTAAAGATTAATGAAAATAGATCACAAAATTATGAAAATGATAGATTTAGAAATTATCAAAACAGAAATGGATATAATAGAGTAAGAGAAGAAATGCGTAATAGAAACAATGGAAATTATAATTATGGATATAATGGGAGAGAAAATGGAAATCGTATAAACGGAAATACATATAGAAATGGAAATAATATGGATAATAATAATAATATAAGAAATGGAAATAACAGAAATGAAAATGGTTTTCAAAATGTAAATAATGGAAGATATGAAAGATCAAGATATAGAAATATAAATGAAATTCATAATAATAATAATAATAATCGAGAAGATAGAAATGGAAACAATAATGTACCTAGAAGAATAAATCAAATTAATATGCAAAGTAGAGAAATAGAAGAAAATGTAGAAAATGTTAGGGTAGAACCAGAACAAGAAAATTTTTAAATAAGCACCTACAAAATTTTAATGTTAAATGTTGTTATATACATCCTAGTGAATTTATAAAATTAGAAGAAAATAATAATAAATTAGAAGATAAAATTGGATTAGTAGTTGTTGAAGGAAATTTAGAAAATAAGAAAATTAGAATTTTAATAGATACCGGATCAGAAGCAACATTGATAAATGAAAAAATTATTGAGGATAATAAATTAGAAGAAATGATTAAAATTCCAAGAATTAAGTTAATAGGTGCTAATGGAAAAAAATTAGGGGAAATTAATAAGACTATAAATATTAGTATTAAAATTGGAAATAGTATATATAAAATACAAGGTTTGATTATAGGAAATATGGAGTATGATATAATATTAGGTACTGATGAATTAGAAAGAATGAATGTTATTATTAATTATGAAGAAGGTTGGATAAAATTGAAAGAAGAACAAATCAAATTAAATAAAATAAACAATAATGAGGAGATAATACATATAAATGAACTAAGAATTAATGGGGAAATGATGAAAGAAGGAGAAGATATAAAAAGTGATGATAAATATAAAGATGAAATTAATTTATTATTTAAGAAATATCAAAATTTAATTACATTAGAGAATAATACTGCCAAAGAATATACTCACAGATTTGAAGTAAAGAATATAGAAAATTTTCGAGTTAAAACTTATCCAATTCCATATCAATATAGAAAACAAGTAGCTATAGAAATAGATAAAATGCTAGAAAATAATATAATTAAGAGAAGTGATACATCTTTCATTAATCCAATTGTAGTTGTGAAAAAAGGGAATGGAGAGTTAAGGTTATGTCTAGATGCTAGAAATATTAACAAATTTTCAATACCACAATATGAGAAACCTATGCATATTGAAGCAATATTTGGTAGAATAACAGGAATTGAAATTTTTAGTAAAATAGATTTAAAACATAGTTTTTGGTTAATACCTCTACATAAAAGTAGTAGGAAATATACTGGTTTTAGTATTGATGGTGTAGTATATCAATTTAAAGTAGTACCATTCGGTATACAAAGTGCATGTGCAGCTTTGGTTAAAGCATTACATAAAATTTTAAACAAATATGAAAATTTTGTTGTTCATTATGTAGATGATATATTAATTTATTCAAAAAGTGAAGAAGAACATAAAAAACACTTAAATATTGTGTTAAAAGAATTGGATTTAGCGGGATTGAAAGTAAATAAAGAAAAATGTCAATTTTTCTTAAAAGAAGTGATATATTTAGGATTTAAAATTAATAAAAATGGAGTAGAGATGGATACGGAAAGAGTAGATAAAATTTTAAAATTTGAGAAACCAAAAAGTTTAAAGCAAATAAGGGGATTTTTGGGAATGATGAATTATTATAAAAAGTTAATACCAAATCTATCAGAAAAACAGATTCCATTAGTAGAATTATTAAAGAAAAATGTAAAATGGAACTGGAATGAAGAAAGAGAACAAGCATTCAATGATTTAAAAAAAATGTTTACTAATAATTTGAAGGTATATCATCCAAATTATGAATTAGATTTTATATTAAGAACAGATGCATCAATTAATAAGTTAGCAGGGGTTTTAATACAAGTACAAAATGGAATAGAAGTACCAATATGTTTTATGTCTAGAGTCACAAAAATGTATGAAAGAAATTATAGTGTATCAGAATTGGAATTTGCGAGTATAGTTTTTTGTGTGCAAAAATGTCGATTTTATTTAATTGGAAAAAAATTTATAATTGAAACCGATCACATGGCTTTGAAGAATGTAATGGTCAATCGATTTAATAATAATAGGATATATCGATGGAGTTTATTATTACAAGAATATGATTTTGATATTAGATATTTATCAGGAAAGGAAAATATTATTGCAGATACATTATCAAGAGAAAGTAGTGAAAATAAGGATAAAGGAAGAATAATACAAATTGGAATGAACAAATTAATAGAAGATGAAGGTATGTTTTCGGAAGAAGAAATAATAAGAAGTCAACAAAATTTAACAGAAAAAGAAAAACAGAATACTTTAATTAAAGATGGATATTATATAAAGGAAATAGGAAATGAAGAAGTTTATGTAATTGAGAGTTATTTAGGAAAACAAATATTAAAAAATTTACATGTAACATATGGACATATAGGTTCAAGAAAATTATGGTTATTATTTAGAGAAAATTTTATCATGAAAAAAGATCAAAAGATAGCAAAAGGAATAACAAGAACATGTAAGATATGTCAATTGAATAAAAATAAGAATAAAGTGAATAAAAATATTGGGAAAAGTGTTACAGCAATGGAAAAATTGGAAATAATAGCAATAGATTTCATTAGTAATCTAATAAGAAGTAAAAATAATAATAAACATATATTGGTAATTGTCGATGTTTTTACAAAATTTATAAAATTATACCCATGTAGAAGGACAAATTATAAAAGTATTAAAAATTGTTTACAAAAATTTATAGAAGAAATAGGTAAACCAAGGACATGTGTAATGGATAATGCAACGTATTTTCAAGGACAGAATTTAGAAAAATTTTTAGAAAGGAAAGGAATCAAAAAGAATTGTATTAGTATAAGACATCCTGCAGCAAATCCTGCAGAAAGATATATTAAAGAAGTGATAAAATTTTTACGAATAAGTTTAAATGGAAAGAAACATAAAGAATGGGAAAATTATATTAATAAAGTAGAAATGTATATCAATGATATTCCAAATGTAATAACAGAAGAAACACCAACATATTTAATGTTAGGTCAAAAACCAAAACGAAATTGGGAAGAAGAAGAAGAAAGAAAAAAATATGATGAAATTATAGAAAAAGTAAGAAAAAGGTTAATGGATGCGTGGGAAAAATATTATAAAAAAATTAAGAAAAAAGTGAAATATCCTGTAAGGTTTAAGAAAGGAGATTTGGTAATAATAAAAGCATATATAAGTGGAAATTTAAAGAAAAATGAATCAGGGAAATTAAAAGCTATATTTGAAGGACCATATAGAATAGTAAATGAGGAAGGTGTTAATAGTTATATTGTTGAAGATCCGATAACAAGAAATGTTAGAGGAGTATTTAATATTGAAAGCCTATATAGGTATTTTGAAGAAACTTAGAGTATTCAGAATTTGTGTTAATATGTTAATTGTTATATACTTTAAATTTTAAATTATTAAAATTTTTTTTCTAAAATTTATAAAATTTTAAATTTGGGAAATTGTTATGGTATTCAATAGTTGGTCTTTATATGTAATATAAGTGTAATTAAGACTAACTAGATATTAGAATTGAATAATCAATTTATGCAAATTATCAAGGAATCATAAATAAAAAAAAATTTGGGTTGCGAGGTTTCTAGGGGGATAAAAAAAAAAATTATTGATAGAATGTCATAGAATTTTGGAGAGTAAAGTCAGAGAAAAAGTTTAGGGAATTATATAGAATTTTAAAAATTTAAAAACCATTATAAAGTAAATATAATAATAATAGAAATTGAAAATGAAGATAAATACTGAATGTTAATGAATATAAATATAAAAATTATAAAAGAAGATTAATGTATGAATAGAATGTTATAATAACTATATGGTAGAGTTAAATATGGAATAAAATGGATATATATAGAGAAGATTAATTGGATATTTGCATAGATTGGATTTTCAAAATAAAATAAGCATAGTTTATAAAGATAAGTATTTCTGTTTAATATTATCGAAGAACCCAACCTTGAAGAGTCACAAGAATACAATTATATGAGTATAGAGATCATAACAATATATATATATATATATATATATATATATATATATATATATATATATATATATATTGTTATGGTATCACTGTGTCTATTGTGTAAATAAAATATCTTACTGGAAAGTGTGACGACATAGACCAATGACTATTTTTTTTTGATAATTTATATAAATAGGAGATGAAATGAGATAGAAACGGTTATTGATTTTTTATTTGATTGATAATTTGAATTTGAAAGATATGTATTGAAAGTTAAAGTTAATATAAAGTTTGAATTGAATAAATATTTCTTTAAATTAAATGAAGAAGAGTAATTAAAGAAGAATATTATTAGAATCCAGACCCAACAGCTGGAGCCAAAGAAAACATATACAATAATAAATTGGCATCCAACGTGGGGCCCACTACTAGCACCTAGAACTGCAAATTCGAGCCCACTACTAGCACCTAGAACTGCAAATTCGAGCCCACTACTAGCACCTAGAACTGCAAATTCGAGCCCACTACTAGCACCTAGAACTGCAAATTCGAGCCCACTACAAGCACCTAGAACTGCAAATTCGAGACATCCTACAAGCAACTAGAAATTCAAAATTCGAGACACCTCCAAGGACCTTGACAGACGGGACTGACAGATAGGTAAGATATTTGCATTTATATAATAGAGGCAGTGATTTGTGGGGAGAATTTTATTAAAACAATTAAACATAAATCATAAAATTAAAATTATCTAATTGAAAGTTAAACATAAATTGTAAAGTTATTAAAAAATAAAATAATTATGGAAACAAGAAGAGAAAGACAGGTTAGGGATAATGAGCAAAAAGGAGATCATCAAAAAGATGATGATATAAATATTATGGAAACAAATGATTCGGGAGATGAAAAAGAGAATACCACAATTATAGAAGCAATTATTGAAAGTAATGGTAATAAACATGAAGAAAGTGACATGGAAAGGATGTTTAAATTTTTAGAAAAAATGAATGAAAAACAGGAAAAAATGAATATTAACTTAAGAGAAGATTTGAAAAAGATTTTTCAAGAAATTCAAGAAAAACAAGACAAAAATACAAAAGCAATAAATGTAAATATGGATTCTATAAAACAAGACATTAATAAGAACATGGATTCTATGAACAAAGACATGACTGAGCAAATTGAATTAATAAGAACAGATTTACATGGAGTTAAAGAAGACATGAACAAGAATATGGAAGCATTTAAAGATGAAATGAAGAAGCAAATGGAAGTGTATAGAGAAACAATAAAAGATATGAAAACAATTTATGACAAATCAGTAATTAATAAGGGCTATGAAATTAAATCTCCTGAAGAAAAAGATATGGGGGAAAATAAACTTAAAAATGAAGATAAATCTGAATTAATAGAAATGTATGAAACAAATATAAATAAAAATAAACCTATGAGACGATATAAAGAAGAATATATTTACGAAGACATTTTACAGAATGGAAAAAGTAAAAATAACTATTATAAAGAACATGTTACATATAAAAACAAAATGAAACAAGAATATGAAATTATGAAATTAAAATTAAATGATGAATATGATGATGATAAGAAGAAAGATAAAGATAATTATTATACAAATGAAGAAGCAAAATGTGAAAATAAAGTATATGAGGGTGATAATAAATATAAAAATAGATTAGATTATGATAATGACAATAAAATTAAACATAAAACTAATTTGAATTACAATTATAAGAATAAAAAGAAGTTTAAACATAAAACATATAAAGAAGATGATATAAATTATTTTGAAATAGATAATATTAATAGAAGATTAAGGAAGATTTGGATGAGCATTGTATATAATTATAAAACGAGAAAAAAATAAAATAGTTAAATAAAGAAAACATATACAATAATATATATATATATATATATATATATATATATATATATATATATATATATATATATATATATATATATATACATATTTGTCAAGCTTTTTATGTGTATCAACTCTGTAAATTGAGATTGCTGAACACTTGTGTCAGTAACTTTTGAGTGTAAACTCAGTGATTTCCTGTGAATAGTGAGCATTTGATGAGAACATCGGAAGGTAAGAGTTTTTTAGATAATAAAACAAAAAATATCCACCGAGATAGCTCGGTGGAAAAGAAAACTTTCAAGCGGTATTGTAAAGTTTGTGCTATACACAGCGCCGTTGACAAAAATAGGGGTTTAAGCACTGAATCAACATCTATTTTACCTGACATTAAAATTAATAACATCATGACTGACACAGACTCTATTGAAGACGTTGACATGAAGCAACAGACCGAAAATACTGACAATGAGGGTTTTCAAATCCCCCATAAAACATGTAAACCTCCTGAGGCTACAACCTCAGCGACCACTACAAAAAATAAATTTGGACTCTTAAAAAACGACACAAAACAACTACCAAGCACAAGCAAAACGGTTGAAAAAACAAATAACATACAAACGAACGTAACAAACAAACAACCATGGGTTCCACCCATTATTATTAAAGACAAAGTCAGCAACTACACTGCTTTTACAACAGAAATAAGAAATAACCTGGGACACAGCGATTTTCTGATTAAATTTCTTAGAAACCAAATTAAAATCATAACAAAAACCAACGCGGACAGATTAAAACTTTTAAATATTTTTCAACAAGAACAAATTAACGGGTATTCTTTCACTCCGAAAGAATGCAAAGAGAAAAAAATTGTACTAAAAGCCGCCCCAGGTATGGATTTAGAAGATCTTAAAGAAGATCTCAAAAACCAAAATATAACACCGACAAATATCATAAATATGAAAGGCAAATCAGGACCATCGTACTCCTACTTAGTGTCAATGCCAAATGACACAGACATTAATAACATTAAAACAATAAACGTGACATGTTTAAATAATTTAAAAATTTCGTGGGAAAAATACCCGAATAAAAATAATTACACGCTGTGCCATAGATGCCAAATCTTTGGACACGGTGAAAAATATTGTTTTTCGGCGCCCAAGTGCGTTAAATGCGCGGGCATTCAGTTAACAAGTGAATGCCAATTAATTTAAAGCGAAATAAGTAAACCTAAATGCGCGGACTGTGGGGGCGACCACACAGCAAACTACACTCAATGTCCTGCACTATTAAAATATCTAGAATCTAAACAAAACAATAATAATAGACAAAAAACAAACAACGAACCTAAAAAATTTAATAGTAACTTTGTAAAATTAACAATAAGCTACAGCCAAATGGCTAATCCCGCGGCAGCCGCGCCCCAAATTGCGTCAACCAGCGCAACTACTAATATAAATATGAACAACGCTAACTTAAACAACGATAACGTTAACACATTCACGGAACTAATCGGTGAATTAAACGAACTTAATAATATAATAGACATAGCTAAAATGATTAAAATTATTCGCTAGATGAAAAACGAATTAAAAAATTGCACTGGCAATTGGAGAGATTAACAATCTTTACCAGATACGCTGAACAGATGTAAAAAATTATTTTCGATTGCTTAAACAAAAAACTAAAAATCATGTTTTGGAACGCAAACAGCCTTAAAAATAAAATTAATGAACTACATAAAGTTATAAACAATAATAAATTCGACATAATATATATCTGCGAAACTCATTACTGCGGCAATAAATTACCAGCCAACATTAAAAATTATGTAAAAATTGTTAAAAATCGAATTAATAACCAAAACCCATTAGACCAGACTTTACGAGGAGGACAATTAATGTACGTAAACAAAGACATAAACTTTCTTGAAATAAATAATATCAACACAGGTATAGAAAACATAACAATAAGACTAGACAATGACGTGGTAATCTCTGGTATTTACATTAGGGAAACATTTAACGAAAACGACATTTTAAATATCACAAATCTTAGTAATAAAACTGTAATTATGGGAGATTTTAATTCTCGGCATACAATTTGGAATAACCCGACAAATAATCCTAACGGATTAAAACTTTTAAACATTCTAATAGATAATGGACTAGACATTAATTACACCGATTCACCTACGTTTTGTAACACACGTGGACATACATCATATATAGATCTAATACTGACAAAAAATTACAAAATTACAACACCATACACACTACTAGACTTGAATTCTGACCACAGACCAGTAACTTTTAACACAGAAACAATAAATATACGTAAAACACACAGAAATATTAAAAACTTTGATAAAGCTGACTGGATTAACTATCAGAACCACATACACAGAAATCTACACATTAACAATAACCTCATAACAACTGAACAAATAGACAATCAAATAACACACATAACAGAAACAATAAAAACAGCTTCTTCTCTTTTTATACCTCTAAAAAGAGAAGCTGAATGCAAATACACGATAGATATAAATAATGCAAGACTTGAAAGAAACAGACTAAGACGAATATTTCAAAGACAACCTACACGACAAAATAAAATACAATTAGACATTGCCATAGACTACTACAAACAACTACTGGACTCATACGTGAACGAAAAATACAAACAAGACATAGAGATAAAAGTAAAAAACAAGCAAAATATTTGGCAATTAATAAAAGCTAAAAAACAATCCAACGGCTTCTACATACCACCACTAGAAGCTAATAACAGACAAATATATAATGACGAAGAGAAAACACAAACTTTTGCGGACCAACTTATTGAAAACAGTAATATTACTAGACATTTATCAGACTTTGACACAATAACTGAGGTAAACGAACTAGTTAACGCTTTTCAAAACGCAGACAATATAAATGCAACAATCAGAATAACACCACATAACATATACCATATAATATGAAAAACCAGACCTTATAAAGCTCCTGGGCACGACGACATTCAAAACAAAGAACTTAAAAAACTACCACGAAAAGCGCTAGTAGCACTCTACTACGTGTATAATGCGTGCTTAAATCAACAGTCTTTTCCCACGAGCTGGAAAAAGGCTGAAATTCTTCCATTCCATAAATCAGGAAAAAATTCAAAATTGCCTGAAAACTACAGGCCAATCAGTCTTCTGCCAGCACTTGGGAAGGTACTTGAACGTATTATAATATACACCAAGAGCTAAACAATTTTATATACGACAATGACAAAATCATTGACGAACAATTTGGGTTCAGAAATGGCCACTTAACGGTACTACAGCTTGCACGAATCACAAATACAATAACTAAAAATTTTAACATAAAACATACTACATCAATGGTTACACTCGATTTAGAGAAGGCTTTTGATGTAGTATGGCACGAAGGCCTTATTTTTAAAATGCTCAAACTAAAAATTCCACCTTGGATTACTAAAATCATTTATTCTTCTATTTCAAACAGAACCTTCCAGGTGAAAATAAACGGTAAAAAATCTCTTGAAACTACAATGCAAGCCGGAGTGCCGCAGGATTCAGCTCTGAGCCCTACACTTTTTAATATTTACTTTAACGACATCCCGAAAAATAATAATATACTGACTTAGCGCTTTTCGCCGACGACACAGCTATAATAGCTTCTTCAAAACAGACAAAACTAGCACAACTTAAAATTAAAAGACACCTCAAAGACTTTACAAAATATTGTAAAAAATGGAAAATTAAAATAAATGCAGACAAATGTAAACTCATAAACTTTAATAAAAAACGGACTTTAGAAAGACTTGACATAATTAAAATTGACAATGTAACAAATGAACCAGAACAATATGTTAAATACCTTGGAGTAACTCTAGATAGAAAACTTAATTATAGGGAACATATCAATAACACCATCAAAAAGGCAAATGCAGCCAAAAGCCTTATATCCCCATACCTGTCTCGTTTTACTCCAATTAACGAACGCAAAAAAACAGAACTATACAAAGCCTATGTTAGATCAATTCTATCATACGCCTCTCCCATTTGGATTAACGCAAGCAATAGCAATCTAGACAAAATAATAAGAATTGAAAATGCCCAACTTCGAAAAATACTAAATTTAAAACCCTATCAAATCTCAAATAAAAACTTACGCGACTATTTTAAAACAACCCACAAATTAACACGTATTGGACATCAAATGTACAAAGACCTCGTAAAACTCATACAAACGAAGAAAGACATTTCACCTTTAACAAATGACCTAGGAGCTAAAAATCATGACAATATACCCTACGCCAGGCTACGACACCCACTTATACACCAAAAAATACTCGACAGACTAGTATAAACAAACAAAAATACAACCAAAAAAACAGAAAAACATAAAAAACAAAAAAAAAACAAAAAACACAAAACCAAAAAAAATAAATAAAAAAACACTAACACCCAAAAACAAAAAAAAAATACTAACACCAATCATTTATATATATTTATATAAACTTATATTTATTATTAAAATAATAAATAAAATAATACTAAAACTGTGCTAGTGCTGACAAAACATCAGCTACTAGTAACAAGATTATTTATATTAATGATAAAATGGTAAAAACAAAAATAAACAAATAAAAATAAATTTCCTTATCCTTCCCACAACTACTCCTTATCGGAAAAACCGAAAACCAAAATAAAATACATATTTATCCTCTACATAGAGAGACAAAAATTTATATGATGATAATTCTATTATTTATATGATGAAAACAAATGTTTATATAATGATAAAGGGTTTATATGGTGATAACAATAAGGTTTATATAATGATAAATGGGTGCATGATGATGAAAGGCGACAACAGCGTCAACTTATATTTTATATAATGATAAATACAATTATTTATATGATGATAATGAGGTTTTTATATAATGATGACATACATCTATATAATGGTAAAAAAGCAGTAACAACGACAACGTTTTAACCACAAACAACCACAACAACTAAATATAACAGCTCCGGAGCCAAAAACCGGAGCTACAAAAGTAATCCAAAAGAAAAGTAATAACAAATAATAAAACTAATAAGTCTGGTTGAAAGGTAGGTACAGACCGAAAATGTGCGTAGCAGAATATTAATTACATAATTATATTTTAAAGGCTATACATTATTATTATTATTATTATTATTATTATTATTATTATTATTATTATTATTATTATTATTATTATTAGATTTATATTAGCAGAGCTGTGCCTTTGATTGATATCGGTTTATATAATTAAAAATCTATTTAAAAATTATCAGAAGCGTGGACAAATTACTCAGCTTTTGCATTTTATGAGATAAATTGCAACAGAATGAACACAACTGATGAAATAAATTATTTCGGTTGAATTAAACAAAATTCAATTTTATATAGAAAATAAATTCAAATTAATTTGACGGGATTATGTTATTATCGAGAATTTTATGTTTAAAATAAAAACACATAATATAAAAGGGTGCATGCATAGACAAATTAAGAGACTTTTTGAAACATAGCCCAAAGGCGCCAACGTGTTTGTGCGCAACCCATAAGGCGCAATCGCATTTTGTAGTGGTGAAAATGGGAACTAAACCAGCAAAATCTGATCAGCTAGTAGCGCGAAAAAACAGTAATGGCGGCATAGTGACAGGGAAGTGAAAGTGGTTTTAGTTTAATATAAATTGAAGGTAGTTTTAGCGTAAAAAGGGTGCAAAAGTATAGTGAATAGTTTTAAACATGTCACTACCAGGTTATTTTAGATATAAATGTTGTGTTGTAGATTGTAAAAGTGGGTATTTCAATCCTGTTTATGATAAAGATTTTCGTAATAAGGAGCTTCATGTGTTTATTAAATATGTAATTTGTGCAATGTGTAATGTAAATTTTAATTCTTATTTCGTTAAATTAATATAAAATTCAGCTTGTTATAAAAGTAATGATTATCGTGCATTTCTGTGACATAAGTGTAATATGTACATAATATATTTGTAACTATAAGCAAATTTTAAACAACTTTTTTGTACCTTACAATTTATAATTTATCTATCATTTATTATTTTGGTCACTTTTAATATTTTTGCGGCAATAATTTAACTTGTACCTGTTTGTGTGATATAGTATAAAATCTACCTTTTTTGTGATATTAGTATTTAAGTTATAACTATGTTGTTTATTATTAAATTTAAGTTTCAAAATTTATATATATATTTGAGTTTATAGATAAACAGATATTTTAAAAGATGCGCTTCTGTTATTCTGAGTAGAAAGAATTTTTATTTTTTTAATAAATATTGTTTTACAGAATATTTTTTATTTTAAATAAACTGTTCTCTTTTTAAAATACCTGTTTTTTTTAAATAAAATTTGGTTTGATTATTGCATTTATTTTTTCTTATGATTAAATGTGATTTTGTGTTCAAATAAAAATTGTATTTATTAAAATTTGTTTTTATGTTTGATTTAATAATGTTCTTTTTAAAATACTTTTTTTATAAATAAAATTTGTTTTCATTATTGTATTTTCTGTGTTCAAATAAAAACTATTATTATTAATCCTTGTTTTATTTTGATTTTATTTCTACTAGTATGAAAATATATAGCTTATATTTTAAAATTTATATATTCACAGTAAGAATATAAAATTTTAAAATATAAGCGTATGTATTCCAATATATAATAGTTTATAGATATGCTGTTATATCCCGCCCATTTTTAAATCGATAAGCTTCTACCATAGGACAATGGCGCGCTGATGTTGGAACTTGTTGCCAACTTTATATTAGGCATCAACAAATCTGTTCTATTATCTCTGGGTGCATGCTAGTTGGCTCCGGCGGTCAGATTTTAATCCCTATTTTTAAAAGGGTCTTAGGTTAGTTGGCTTGGCGCACACTAGTTGGCTCCCGTGGTCAGAAAACCCTTTTAATCGTATACTAGTTGGCTCCGATTACCGTATACTAATTGGCTCCGGTGGTTAAGAGGATTAGGTACCCATCTACTTTTTTCTAGGAATACCAAAACTCAAAATAAACAATTGTTGTAATAATATAATATAAATTTATTTTTATATACTTACATATAATTATTAAATAATTTCAAATGTTTGGATGGAATTTATATGACATTATTTTTACAAATTTTTTCCTCCACAAATTGTTTTTTTAAAAAACGATCCTGCAGTACACCATTTTCCATTGACTGACACTCCGCATTTTAATGTATGTATCAATTTGAATATTTTTACAATTTTCCAAAAATTGGTATATGTTTCGATGGTGAATTAAATTTAGCGTGGAAGGTTACGCAAGTGTTTGTGGTACGCTCCAGTGACGGACTCTTTTCGGTCAAAATATGAGGTGGAACATCAGCGTCCTCCGAGATGTAATTCTCCCCCAAGTGATCAGCAAATTGGTGAAGTAAAGGACGATTTGGTAACACTTCGGCGAAATCAAACGCGAAACAGTCACCCACCTCGGAGGGCTCCAAAAATGGAAGACCAAATACATATTTAGGATATTTTCCAACATTTGTGTCTTTTTAAAATGCATTTGACAACCCTAGCTTCTGTATTTTCCTCCACCTACAGGCAAACAAACATTAAAACCTATTATTCCTTTAAATGAAGAAACATTTTTTTTGTAATAAAAAAAAAAATGGATTTTAAAATAAACAAATAAAATATATTTACATATGTTTATACTTATTTTATACATACATACATATCATGATTGCCCAAGATGATATCTGCATCCCCTTAATTCAGCAGAAAGAAAGACTCGACGTACAGCAAGAGTGAAAGCTTTTCAAAATCCGCGTAGATAATTTCAGGATTTAAATTAATATTTAGTTTTGAACATTCCTCTTTTAAATAGTTGAATGCAGTGGCATAAATATTAGTTTGCTTACTTGGAAGTAAAAAGAAAACTAATGGTACATAATGTCCATTTTGTAATCCGTGAATGGTGAATAACTGATGAAAAAATACGATTAAATTTAATAATAGGTACTAAATATGTATAGTGCTTTAAATCTAGCTACGTTTACCCCCAAAAAGTTTTTAAAGAAAAAACTTCTTAATTAGTGATCTGTTTTTGAGTAGGTTTTTATTAACAACTACCCTACTAATCCCTTCCCTGGCTTCCGTACTAGTAATCTTTAATGTGGGATTAGCATTACTTTACCTTAATGCCCAGAATCGGCAACGGGACCCAACTAACCTAAGACCCTTTTAAAAATAGGTATTAAAATATGACCGCCGTAGCCAACTAGCATGCACCCAGTTGGCTCCCGTTGCCGATTCTGGGAATTAAGGTAAAGTACCGTGGTAAGTTTGTTGTGTTTTTCTAAAAAATAATTTTAAACATACATAAATAATAAATATATTTGAGTTATGTTTTTAAAATCCATTTTTTTATTACAAATAAAATGTTATTCATTTAAAGGAATAATTGTTTGATTGCCTGTAGGTAAAGGAAAATACAGAAGCTAGGGTTATTAAATGCATTTTAAGAAGACACAGATGTTGGAAAATATCTTAAATATGTATTTGGCCTTCCATTTTTGGATCCCTCCTAGGTGGGTGACTGTCTTGCGTTCGATTTCGCCGAAATGTTACCAAATCGTCCTGCACTTCACGAATTTGCTGATTACTTGGTGGAGGAGGACGCTGATTTTCCACCTCACATGTGAGCTAAAAAGAGTCCGTCACTGGAGCGTACCACAAACGCTTGCGAAAACTTTCACGCTAAATTTAATTCACTGTTTTATAGTCACCATCCAAATATATACCGATTTTTGGAAATTTGAAAAATATTCAAATTGATCCATACATTACCTAAAATGTGTCAGTCAACGGAAAAGGTATACCGCAGGGTCGTTTTTTTTTTAAACAATTTGTGGAGGAAAAAATATTATCCTTAAAAAATAAAGAAAAAAGCAAATTTTAATTTGTAAAATTAATGTCATATAAATTCCATCCAAACATTTGAAATTTAATAATTATATGTAAGTATATGAAAATAAATTTATATTATATTATTAGAACAATTATTTATTTTGAGTCTTGGTATTCTTAGAAAGAAGTAGGTAGGTACCTAATCCTCATAACCACCGGACCCAATTAGTATACGGTTATCGGAGCCAACTAGTATACGATTAAAAGGGTTTTCTGACCACGGGAGCCAACTAGTGTGCGCCGATATAAAAATATTCAGTTTATAAAAAAAACATTAAGTAAACATCAAATTTTTTGAGATGATCCATGTAATAATTAATTTTACAATAAAAAATGGGATAAAAGAGTATTATTTTAAAAATTAATGTAAAAAATGGTAAATGGAATAAAATCAACAATATTTGAAAGTACTGGTTACTATTATTGTTAAAAAACCAGTATATACATTTAGCTCAAAAAAGTGTTTTAATATAAGATATATTTTTTTTTGGTTGCTTTAGTTTAAAAATTTGATAAAAAACTTTTTGCAATAATTATTACTTCAGAAAATAACACGCTTCTGCTTAGTTCGGTGAATAATTCTCACTGACTGCTATAAAGTTCCGTTTAACAAAACTGTGAAACTTTAGTTTTCCTGAGTGGTTGTCACATTGCAGTTCAAAATATATACGATCCGAGAAAATTTTAGGAAGCCACAAACAAAATTATTACTCCTACATGAAAGCGTTAGAGTTTTGTTGAAAACTTCTAATTCTAAATCTTTGCAGCTGCTGTTGTGTAAAAACAAATATTACATGAAGATGAACTTTATTAAAGGCACTACGTATTTTACTTCAGAATTTTATTATATTAAAAAATCTATAATGTAAGCAATACTCTAGAAAAAAGAAAAAAAACTAAGAAACACAAGCAATACAAATAGATCTTTTCAAATAAAGTATAGAAAGTCACAGACTAAGACTTAATAAACAATGCGTAAAGAGCTAAAAGAGCATTTACGTCAAGCATACATGTGTTTGAGAAGTCTCACATTAGTTGATTTAAGACAATCAAAACGACGGCGACGACTAAAAACACAGTCTGGAGCATTGTGGATCTTACTGGATAGCATTGATGTTTATTCAAAAATTGGAAAACAGTATATAAAGACGAAAGAGAAAACTAAAATTTAAAAAACCCAAAGCAAAGTGAACGTTGGATTATAAATCTTTTTCATAGAAATTTCCCTGGTAAATAGTTGTTTTGGTGTTATAAATTGTAATTCGATTTGATAATACAAAATCGTTTTAAAAATTTACACAAATTAAAATTGATTACTTTTAATTTTAAAAATATATTTCCCTCCGCCATTGAATGACAATTTAATCTTACTTTAGTGGTTTCTAATATCAAATCGGCCAAAAAGCATAAAATGAACTATACCAATAAGTGTCTTTAAGTTAACAAAGACCAAAATCATTGACTGAAAGTTTTATTATTTCTTTTCCTAACTTTTTTTTTGTAAATGTCTTTCTTGACTAATGAACATTCTGTCTATGGATAATCTTATTATATTTATTGATTAGAACCCATTTTTACTGTTTAAGTAAACCTTTTGCGAAACGCTAACTAAATATATATACATACTATCCTTTTTACGCGATAAAGTAGGTGGTAATACAAGGACAGCTAATTTTTCGTTTTTTTTTTTTAAAGTATAGTCTCCGGTGAAACTGCAGCCTAATTAGGTTTGTTGTACTTCTTCCATATTCCTGGATCTTTGCAACATTTGTACAGATTTAAAGGATGAATGCCATTTGTTTGTAGAGTATGTTTACAGAATCCAAACCTTGACTGACTCCTGCGATCCAGTACCACGCAGTGACACAGTATGCGGTTAACAACTGTAGTTTGCAGATGTCCCTCTAACATTGCATGACCCTTAAGGAATCCTGTAAGGACTCTTAGCTAAAATAGGTTTTTAATCGGTGTTTAAGAGAATATCTGTATCTGACAACGAAATAAAAATGACGATAATAACACGTAAAATAAAGTGCCTTTGCTATTTTAAACCAATACAATAGGTTATTTGACTAATTTCCGAAAATCATTTTAAACTATTCATTACAATTTATAAAGTCCATGCCATTGATATTTCGATGATAATTCTTGTATTTTTCATGAAAATTGAAAATAAAGTTTGAATTTTTTAAAAGGCGCCAAAAACGCTGTTTCTGTAATAGCGGTCGTCATATGATGCGTCTGACGTCATTTTTCAGTGGTCCAGTAGGTGGCATGTAAACATAGTGCAACTTAGGCTAAGTTCAGATGCAACGTGCGTTAACGCACGTCAACGTACGTTCAAATTACGATGAGTTCAAATGACAATCGAACGTGCGGTGCGGTTGGTCGGATTCACTCGAGCCTGGAAGATGGACGTGGAAGAACCAATTATTTGGTGGTTATATTTAAAAAAAAAATAAAAATACCAGAAAACGGAGATATTGGGTTCACCCAGTTTTGCAAAACAGACTGTCAAAAAGTTTATTAGCAATATTATTTTCTTAAACTTAGAACAAATAGATGTATATTCTTTATTTACTTCAGAATATCTATCAAATCATTTGACGAGTTGTTAGAATGCATCCGGGATGAACTTGCATCTTCCAACGCCATCAGATATCCAATTTCACCCAAAAACGAAAACGATATCTATACAAAAACCATGTGATAACTGCAGAAACGCGCGTACAACTGAACCACAATATTGCTTTTGTTGATCTTTCAACCCGCAAGTGAAACGTCAGTTTGACAACGTCTTGAAATTTTTTGCGTAAGCTTGCGGTACCGTTTGGTAACATCCGTTTTTGTGCGTTCATGTGATTGTTTGTAAATAAACACTATGATATCTAAACGTGCGGTTCGAAAACGTGCGTTAACGCACGTTGCATCTGAACTTAGCCTAAAGCGTATTATTTTATTATTTGCTTTGTAAATATTGAATAAAATGTCGTATAAATGGTGTGTAGTGCCACAATGTAACAATACATTTATAAAAACTCCAGAAAAACTTTTTTTTCTGTTCCAAAGAATAGTAAAAGACGAAGAAAGTGGTTACAGTTATCTCGAAGAGACACCGATAGCATTGTATCAAATTCAAGTGTTTTTATGTGTGAAGATTACTTTGATGTAAGTATTATTTGGATTATTTATATTCCTAGTTGACTAAAAAGACTGCTTTTTAAAAAACAAAATAATATTGTATAGCTAAACTTAAGAAAGAGCTGCATTTTTAACCATAATATCTATGGCAGCGTACAACCCCTCCAAGGAACATATAACTCCACACTGTAAAATTTAAAAGCTTTCTATTGTGTTGGTATTGTCTTTCTTGTGTTGTCAAACATACTAGTAAGAACTTCATATCTCTTAAATTGTATTAATTTTAAATTGCAGGTAGAAAAAGACACGACTAACTACATGAAGTACAAATTAGGCTTCAGTAAGATGACACTTTTGACAGACGAGGCTGTACCAACAAAATTTTATTGTCAGGAGGATCGTAAACGACGGCTTTCTGACGATGGGCCTTCTCGAAAAGCATTCATTAAAAGACAAAGGCATGATATTGTCAAAGAATGTCTGCAAAGTCAAAGCCCTGCTGATGTTCATGATGAAAGCTTACAACTAGATACAAGTGTGCTAGAAGAAATTGTTGAGTCTGAAGGTATGTAATCGATTCATTGGATAAGTTATAAGTTTATAATAGTATATTGTAATACAAGTGTTACAATGACAGAGGTTTCGTAGTACGAGTTCAGTTTGTGAAACGAACCGCGAAGCGGTGAGTTTCGCAAAGAACGAGTACTACAAACCGTCATTGTAATTCGAGTGTTACATACTATTTTTTATAATGAACTTTTAAAAGTATAAAAAAAATAAAATGAGAGTTTTTCGAAATATTTATTTATGTTGGCAATCTTGACAGTTTTGACACTTGTCAGTTTTAATGATTTTAAATTAGAATGTTTGTCAAATTTGTATAAAATATTCCGAATTTAGCAATAACGCTGATAATGTAGTTAATAATTTACTACAACATACTTCTTGATTTACTACCTGAACTCTTTCGTTGAAAATCAGTGCAGTGCAATCAATTGTGTAAAACAAAAAGTTACCAAAAACAGTGTTACAGAATCTATTTCGATACTGTTTTTAGTGTCGAAATAAAAACTTTGTGAACGTGAATTATAAAAAATATAATTATGATTAGCTTAATTCTCCATGTTTAACAAGAATTATAAGTTAACAATTAATTTTTTGGTCATTAAATCTGGATTTTTCGTTTCTCTAACAACAGTTTTTCCTGTTCTCCAAAAAATTTTTTTGTGTAATTGTGTTCTATGGACATTATTCAATTGTATTTTTGACCACGCCAGCTTCCTGGAGTACATCTTTGAAGTTCCGCCAGCTATTATTTCACAACTTTTATATTTTTTAACTTTTCATACATTTGATTTGTTAAAACTTCGATTGTGTGAACATCTTTTTACACTGAAGACCGAAATTTTACTTGATCTCAACACATGGATGTATATAAAAATACCTTTATGTGACCTGTAATTTCTTCGTTCCAAAAATTGTATTTGTACTAGGCCTGAAGATGGCTCTTGGTAGCCGAAACTAGTCGCCAACTGATATTTACTCCATTAAATTGTGTGGGATTGATTTTGTGTTTTATTGTTCATTTTGTATAATTATGATTATTTCCTTCGATTCAAATTAACCAATAGAATGTAATAATTTTACCAATCAGAATCAAATATCAGCGACTATTGCACTAGAGAAATAGTCACGTCAAATATAAATGTCAAAAATTTGTCTTCTTAGGAAACAATCTTTCTAAATATAACACGACTTTGATTAATAGTCAGCTATTTTTATTGGTGCTAAATTTATCGAAAATTTTTGTTTCGACATAATTTGACATTAATAATCAAAGATTAAAGCCTTTAAACTAAAGCTCTCGGGCTTTAATTAGATTATTAATGTCAAATTATGTCTCAACAAATTGATACTAAAATATTCTCAAAATCTAGATACCACAAAAATATTCGATTATAATCAAGGTCTTTTTATATTACCCTTGATTATAGTGTATAAATTCAAACAAAGGAGTAATTAATTTTTAATTTTTATTTTGACAGAAATACCAAAAACTCAAGACAGAGAAACTATCACCGACCCTATCATAACTGCAGAAAAATCCATTTAAGTGACAACAAATGTTAACATTCACTATAGGAGCAAAGCGGTGGGAACAAAGAAGTATTTCTACTACACCATTTAAAGTTACCACAATATCTCGTTACACATCTCCATTTAAGATTAAACCATATTGTCTTCTACCATCCCAATCGGGTATTACAAAAGCAGTAAA
Organism: Altica lythri; assembly: GCA_964028335.1. Taxonomy (NCBI): domain Eukaryota; kingdom Metazoa; phylum Arthropoda; class Insecta; order Coleoptera; family Chrysomelidae; genus Altica; species Altica lythri. The sequence continues at coordinate 30,710,851 of OZ034804.1, read as the reverse complement.
GAGAAATATTTTCTTGGAAGAAGAAAAGTCAGATAGTGATATTTCATATTTGGAAAGTGAACACTTAAGGCGCGTTCTGATGAGTCAAGTTTAGTTGACCGATTATAGTTGATCAACAAAAATTGAATATAAGTTGAATCAGTTTTTGTTCACACATTTCAACAAAACATGTTTCAATTTTATTTTCAACTCTGTTGAAAAGCCGCGGTCGACCGTCAATTTGATAATAGAGCCCAAAGCACTTTCTCTTGCATCTCTATTTTTATATCTATCTAGTCAATGTTTCCATAGAATAGACAATCATGCTTATGATAAATTTCTAAGAATTTTAACATCACGCTTTCAGACCACTTGAGGCTCATTTTTAAAATAAAAAATATTTAATACGTTAAAAATTAAAAAAAAAAACACAACTGACAAAATAAACGTGTGACTGCCGGTTGAAAACAAACTGAAAGTTCAACTTGAATCAACTGTAGTGATAGGTTGTTCCCACGTGTCAAGACGGGTTTCAACTTGAAAGGAATTGGAAAACAACTCATTACTTGAACGATAAAGTTTGACTGGGTCAAACTTTTTTTGATCAACTAATTAGTTGTTTAATTTTATTGAAACAAAGGTTCTCACTACAGATTTAATTCAATTTTTGTTGATCAACTATAATCGATTAACTAAACTTGACTCATGAGAACGCGCCTTTATCTTCAACTGATAGTCACGTTACAGATACTAATGAGACTATTGAACAATTGCAGCGTCTTAAAAATACTATGCGTTTGATTTGTAAAAAACCTATGATGTATGTTGGTATTTCTAAAGAATGTTATTTTTTAATCCAGTTAGTGCATAAACTACAAACATAAAAATAAAACATATTTTGCTATGCTTGAAAAAAATTCGAATAAACAGCACATTTTCTGAATTGGAAGATAATTTTGGAATATCATTATCTTATGCAAGTAAATTGTTTTTAGTAAATATACCTATAATATCTAGTTTTTTACGACCATTTATTGTAAACTTGGATAAAAAATTAATTTAAAAAGATCTTCCTCTTGCATTCAGACATAACTACCATAATATCAGCTGCATCATAGATTGTTTAGAAATTGATATACAAAAACCTTCAAGAGCTCTTCATCAGGCTTTGACATGGTCGGAGTACAAAAAGGGGAATACTGTAAAGTTTTTTATTTCATGCACAGCTAATGGCTTAATTAATTATGTTTCTCATGGGTTTGGGGGTCGAACAAGTGATGTTGCAATAGTAGAAAACTGTAACTTTCTAGATGGATTGCCACAGGGAACTTGTATCTTAGCTGACAGAGGTTTCAAGCACCTTGAACAGATACTTCATGAGAAGGGTATAAAACTATTAAGGCCACCCAGTGTAAATGCTGGCACAAGGTTGACCAAAACTGAAGTTCGACAAACTAAAATAATTGCTAGCTTGCGAATTCATGTTGAACGAGTGATAAGGCGTTTAAGAGAATCTCACATGTTGAAACAACACTCAGTAATAAATCACAACATACTACTTGTACTAAATCATGTCATTATTATTGCTTGTGCTCTAATAAATTTACAGGATTCTCTCATTAAATAATATAATTAAAACAAGATTCAGATCATGGGTACATAATATTAAAAATAGAAGGTCTACATTTTCTTTTTAGATAGAAGGTGTACTAATTTTGTATTTTTTATATTTAATTGTTCTTTGTTTATGAATAATAATATTTTTAGATAAATAAAAAAACAAGAATTACAGATTGGTTATTATTTATTTAATGCTTATAATTTCACAGATTTGTGCTACAATTTAAAATTGTATATACCTATGTTACATTTCCAAAAAATTGTTAACTTTTGTATTACATCCGTAACATATTCACTGTCGTATTTCACTAAAACTATGTCTACACTTTTTGTCTGTTCAAACTTGCTATCAGCTACACAAAAATAACACTTTTTTACACCAGCTGCATACATTTGTAACTGCACCTGTGCCTTACATTTCCCTGAAAGAGCACCATTTCTCAAATAATTCTCCTTTGTTTTTGATTTCAAAGGGCATTTTATTTCAATGACAGCATCTTTAATTATGCCATCAGGAGATGCGGCAATCATGGCATAATCTTTACATACGAACAGTCCACATGAATTGATTTTCTTTTTTAATTTTTTTTCTACTGTCTTTCGTACAGATAGTTCTAAAATTCTGCCTCTTTTTATGGCAATTGTATCAGGTACTTTTGCACCCGTAATTGAAGCTGTCAATGACCCATCTGGTGTATGACAAACACTAACTTCATGTGCCTTTGAAGCTGTAATACGGCCATATCTCATCTCATACCATATGCTGCTCTTGTTCTGCTTTCTTGTAGCTTCTTCAATGGCCTTGATCACAGCTTCAGTCAAAGTTTCTTTCAACACATCTACTACTTTATCAACATCTGCTTTGATTTCTGGAGAGATCTTAATTAAAAATTACACCACTCTGTCTAAAATCATGCTGATATTTTAGCAACTCACAGTTATTAATTTTTCTTTTTTTAGCTTCTAAAATAAACTCGTCGTACACTATTGATGAACTCGGTCTGTGTGGTATTTCTTTTTTAGACAACTGGTCCACAGTAATGTACTTCAAAGTAGTCCCTACTCTGGACAAGGTGGACTTCCTCCAGTAACACTCAACAGAAGTACATGCAGGGTCATCACTACGTCGATGAACCCACATCAAAAATGCAACTGCATGTTTGCATCCCCCAGCTGAAGCAGCACAGTCGTAGCATTACAGCTGATAATTTCCCTGTCGTTCTCATTTACAATCAGCGTTACGTTATACAGCTTTGTTCGCACCTTATGCTCTGGGCACATTTTACACTTAACTGTGCAAATCCCGCTATCCCGGTGCAGTTTTACATACCCAACTGCATCATCTCCATAGGACTCTCTTGCAGACCTGTGAAACAAAAACCATTTCAAATAGTGAACTTATCTATACTAATATTATAAAGAGGTAAAGGTAACATAACCTAAAATTTAATTTATCAAAATATCTAAATGATTGTTGTTACTATTATGAACATTAGTTAGTATCAAATAATACTTACACAGCTGTTTTTATATTTTTAAGTTCTGCAGCATAGAAATCGACGTTACTTTTAAAGAAAAGTGCAACCATAAAAGCATCGATCGTAGGTAGATTACTGTTATCAGCTTGTACAAATTTTGGGTCCATTTTAAGTTCCGGAATAAAAAGTTATGTCACAAAATATAAGATTATCAATGTTTGTAAAAAATTGTTGCAAAAATAGCTAGTAGATCGAAATAACACTTAAAAAACAAACAACGCGAACACAATCAGTCAAGAAATTCGAGTGTTTACTGAAATCTGACGTCACTCATGATTTGACCAATAACAAAGCGTTCCCGTGACAGACTAAATTTCAAATAAATATTGATTTGTTTTTCGTTTACTTTGCCAAAAATATACATAAATTAGAATAAATAATAATAAAATATGCTTTATTAAGCGTTTAGCTAATAGGATGACCGCAATTTGTAGAGTATTTTCAATATTGTCAAATAGCCTATTGTATAAAAGAAATAATCTAAATGAATCACTACTGATTTGTAAGCCTTATTCGTTGTATAAAAGCAGAAGTGCCAATTAATTTAATTTTGAACTTGTTCATTAATTACTTAAATGTCCACTTTCGTTTCTATTACAACCGCTTGTTTTTCTATGTAATCAACAAAAAGGCAGAGAGACCTGACAGCACAAGATTTCTTTTTTCTATTTTTGTCGTAAAATGATTGATACTACCTTTCCTTATTTGTAAGTTGAGATTCAGGATTTTATCTGTCGTAGACACTTGGCGATTAGAGGATAAAGGTACGTGGTTGAAATATTTTACAAACATAAATAGTTATGTGTCCGTTACCTACTTCTTATTTAGAAATGAGCCAAGAGAAGGATCATCACATGTATATAATTTAAATATAAATAACATGTAGTAATTGTATAAAGAAAGCTTCACAGTGAATCTATACATATATCTAATAAGACTATAGAAATAAAAATTCTGTACATTAAAGATATTTAAAAAATAATTAGCGGGAGGTGATACTAACGCAATAAAGAACCCAAAAATGTGGTTAAATGTTTTTGTCTGTCTATATGTTTGTGCGCGCATCACATGAAAACTACTGATTCGATTCGAATGAGGTTTTCATAGATGTATTTGTCTTATTTTAAATTAACACGTGGTCTGTAAAAATTTCTCCTCTCTCTGTAACGAAGTGCGTAATTTTTATACAACAATCAACACTCCACGCGAACGAAGTCGCGGTTACAACTAGTCTATACATATAATAAAACTGTAGTTTTATTATATGTTGGAGTTGAATACCACGTCAAAAAGATCACATAAGAAACACAATGGCATAATAATGTATGACTTTACTGAAGTAACGAATTTGAACTGGCAAGCAATGGCAACGTATTTCAACCGATATTTTGTCGTCTTGTTTTTTTTTCTATCCCGGAAATATACTTTCTCAGCAATTTTTTAAACTTCTTAAGAAAAGTCCCAGTTTTTAAGTTTTCAGGTGAGTCATTATATATTTTGGTCACTATGTAATATAAACTTTTTTGTCCAAATGTGTTTTTCATTTTGGGGATGACATATCTATTTCTCTGTCTCGTATCGTACGTGTGACTAGGTAATATCGAACTTTATCGAATTTTATTTAAATGTTGTTAAACATAAACCGGAATGTCTTACAATTATTATTTGTATCTCAAGGAAGAGATGGTCACTAGGATACCTTAACCCAGGATTCTCCTTGATACACCTTTCCATAAAATGACACCATGCTTAAAGTAAATTTTAACGAGACCTTTGTACCTACACAAGGAGGGCAAGAATTACCTGTATCCCCAAGGCAGGGAAACGAGACACTACACACCCTAAATCCCTTAGACCAATCAGCCTTATATTGTTAGTTCTTAAGACGATGGAAAAAGCTGTAGACAATTATACTAGAACAGAAATCCTGGAGCAGGATCCACTGCACCCTCGTTAACATGCATATTAAGCGGGCAAATCTACGGGGACCGCGTTAATACAATTGACAATGTGCCTTGGTACATAGAGACTTTTGACAATACTCCACACGAGGCTGTCAAAAGAGCACACAATGATAGATGAGTAGATAGAACGACTTCCACCTGGTTGTCGCAATTGTTGTCTACAAGAATTGCAGAAATAAAGGTAGGCCAAGACACTTTCTCCATCAATACGACCAGAGGTTGTCCGCAGGGGAAGTTGCATCCCCACTTATGCGGAGTCTCACGGTAGACAGCTTACTCTGGCAATTTACCGAACTAGGGATACCTTGCCAAGGTTACTCCGATGACGTAGTTAACCTCACAAAGGGAAAATATGAAAACGTCCTCTGCGACATAGTTCAAAGAGGACTTAACAAAGCTAAGCAATGATGCGATTCAGTGGGACTCAATATCAACCCCACCAAGACTACGTTATTAGTCTTTACAAGGAAAAAGAAACCTAACCCAAAAACCTAATTATTGTATCTTGCAAGACTAATCCTGACCCTGATTAAATCAGAATTCTTTTACGAGCTGACCTGTCCAGAAGGAATCCGTTACGGAGGGTAGGGTAGAGAATTAAAATTTGTTACGAGATAACCGCCGCTCGTTTAGTCCAAGAGACTTTAAAATCTACAAAACGATGATTTTACAAAATGATACGATCCCTCCGGATTCTTATTATCTTTCTTTTGTGCCATGTAGTAACGGAAAAATCTTACTACATCTATATTATTTGATCTTTTACAAATTTTAGCCCAAATTTTTACTTCGAATTAGAAAAAATATGTATAATCCATTACTGACCTCTGTTGTAGATGTAAGTACCCCTACAATTCCAATCTTCTTACCATCCCTTTCAACAACAACACTTTTTGTATAGGTTCCTTGAATATCAGGTTCTAAAGAATCATCAATATTGGAAACTATTATTGGATGTCGTACAGCCTTTATGTATGGAACGATTCCAGCGATACCGTCATCAAATTCATGGTTACCCAGTACCTTAATAACAAAAATGAATAGAATGTGATCTATCAGTTGTAGTTTTTGATATACTTACTTCTGCATCAAAAGGTAATGTATTCATAAATTGTTGAGTGACATTCCATTTACCAACTGAATACCACAATGTTCCTTGGAAATTATCACCCGCATTTAATAATATTGATTTTGGTTTGTCTTCCAAAATTGTCATAACCTGTTTGTATAATCTTGAAAATCCGCCAATACATTCTCCGTCAGTCTTACAAGTTCCTGCATTTAAATTAGTTTGTTCAAACCTAAAACAATAGTTACTTATTTTACGATATAATTCTAATTTAAATAAAATTCGTTAAATTTAAAAAATCATTTCAACTTTAGATAAAATATGATACTTTTCTATAATAAAAAATACAATCTGAGTAATTTAAACTATTTAAACATAGGTCTCTTATTTATAAATTGAGCACAGTACATGTATTTTAAAAATATATTTTTTTATTATTTTTAAAGAGGGAGTTGTACAGAGATTAATTTCATTTAAGGTAATAAAACTCCAATTTAATTTTAGGAAACAATACTTAAGATTGGATAAACAAAATTTATCAATAGTAACAGTTGGTGGTCATTGCACTTGCTTAAGTGACATTTTATTATCTACATTGTAACATCCTAATTAAAAGTTAAAATTTAACAAAAAACAAAAGTTTTTAAACTATAGGGTAAAACTTTTTTATTTCATATTATTTTCAATTTTATTGCTCAGGCCTCACATACAAAGTTAAGATTTACTTCTTGGTTGGTTAAATTTAGGTGATTCCGCTTTTATATAACAAAGATTTTTTTCTAAAAACGTGACAAAAAGAAATCATTTTGTAAACAAATACTTTCAGAGAAAACGTGATTTCCGTCGCAAGTAGAAGAAATTCTCATAATGTTAACTTTTATCACTAGTGATGAAAGATATATTTGAAAACAATTTATAATTGGTTGCTCGGTTTCATTAGTTTTACGTTTCTCGTTAATTGTTTAGACAGTTTGTACTAAAAGCATTGTTAGTTGTTTAAATTATTATGCTTTCTAAATCAGACAGTAATTCAGTTTATTCAAAAACACCACCACAAGTTAGGACGAGTAAAGAAGATGTGGAAAGGTAAGGAGTTCCACAATCTGGAGACCCTGGTGATGAAGGAACGATCAAATCGATTTGTACTCGATGTCTGGCACTGAACAGTATAAGGGTGTATAGAGTCGGCACGTCGTGTTGCTCTGGCTGGTCTGGTAAGTGGAGGCATCATAGAGCGGAGTTCTTCTGAGCAAAATCCGTTTATGTGTCGGTAAAATAAGGAGAGATCCGGCACTGCTCTTTGGTGAGACAGTGGGGCTAGGTTTTTGGTGATACTGGTGTCTTTTATTAGTCGAACTGCTCTTCTCTGTATTGCATCAAGAACTCTGAGCCTTGACGGAGCTGCCGAACCCAATACATGCGAGCAGTATTTAGGATTACGTCGTATTTGGGCTTGGTAAAGAGTAGCTAAGTTAGATGAAGAGATGGCAATACAGCACTGTGCAACGGAGATCGTCAGGGTATAACGGGTAAAACCGTAGTCATATACTCGGACAGCCAAGCAGCTCTAAAGGCCATAGTCTCAGCACAAATAAGCTCACAGCTGGTGTGGGACTGCGTTGGGACCCTGACACATGCCGCAAGTCAAAATTCTCTGACAGTGTTATGGATATCAGGACACTTAGGGTTTCGGGGCAATGAGAAGGCTTATGAATTGGCCCGTGCGGGAGCTAATACTCCAATGATTGGCCCGGAACCATTTGGCGGAGTTGCTAATACAGTCAGAAAGGCAGCCATTGAGAAATGGAGGCTAGAGAAGGCCCAGGAGTGGTGGGAAAAATCACCAGGCAAGCGACAAGCCAAAGTCTGCATAAAGGGACACTGCGAAGTTTGCTGCAGAGCTGCTATCACAAAGGCGAAATGATTTCAGAATGATTGTCAGTCTCTGACAGGACATTGTAGGCTCAGAAAACACATGAGTCAGCTGAACTTAGCAGATCAAGACATTTGTCGATACTGCCAAGAGGAAGAGGAAACCGCATTTTATGTCCTATGCCAATGTGAAGCCCTTGCAAGGACGCGGTATCTATTACTGGGAGAGGAGAAACCGGCTGCTCCAAGTTATGCGGAGTGGCCACTGTTAAGGCTATTAAGTCTCATTAAGTGGGCAGAGCTGGACAAGGTGCTCTAATCCTATTTCACAATAGATCTGCAAAGGTTGCATTGATATAGGCTAACAGCCAACCCAAAAAATATCTATCTATCTATCTAGATGAAAAAAAAGCCTAATTTCTTTCCTGCTGCAATTGCTATGTTCTGTTCGTTCCATAGTAAGTCCTGGGAGATCGTTATACCAACCAGCGTAATGGAGTCGCCCGCTACCAGTGTCTGATCGTTGATTGTAATGGATGAGTCGCATGTTTGCCTCTTGTTGGATAGGCAACATGTCTTTGTCTTGGAAGCGTTAAAATTAACAAGATTCTTTCTTCCCCACTCGTCAACAATTTTCAAATCTTGATTGAGAGAAGCCGTTGTAAATCTTCTGTCCTTTTCCAGAAAATCTAGAGGTATGGAACGGTTGTGCGCTTTGCTACAGTGTAGGTTGCCATCATCTGCAAAACCATGTATCGGGTTATTAGTTATACATACATACATATACATATATACATGCAAAATTCATGGACTGGAAAGCTAAAAATCATGTAAATTCATATTCGTAATCCGTGTTGCTTGCATATTTTGGATTGCTTTTAATGTTATGGTCCATGTATCGATCTTGAGGACCACTTTATGTATTAAAAATAATATTGATAACAGTAAATATTTCAAGTAACGTTGCCTTTTGCAACGAAAAACTAATGGTCTTAAAAGTAAAAAATCTATTTTATTTTCTTCCGATGAGATACATACTTTCTTAAGGAATGCACCCAACTCTGGGGCTACGACGATTGTTCTCTTGCTTCAAAAAAGGTTACTTTCGTCACTTGTCAAGAATATAATGTTTTTACAATTTTTGTCTGTCTGTTTGTTCTGGCTAATCTCTAGAACGGCTAAACCGATTTTGACAGGACTTTTACGCGCAGTTAGCTAATGTAATTTTCTTTATTTGAGAACACCAACTGATTACTATCAAAAAGGCTTCATTCCCAGCGTTCTATTGCTAACGGTTGTCTCAACTTATTTGTAAAAAAATTGTTTCAAAAATATATTTAACAGTTGATGACATCTTTGTCGTCAAGTTTTAAAAATCAAAAATTTAAGGTTTTTAAGCTTATTTCAGCCGACAAACATACATATAGTTGAAGCAAACGTTTGTATTAAGGTAAATTTATTTTCTATTCAGATAGATTTCTTTTTAAATAAATTATGTACTAACTTTCAGTTAGCTACAGTTCACTTTGCAGGGATCAAAAGGAAATTTATTTTCCATACACATAGGTAGTTTCAAACGTTATTAAGCTTTGTACAGCAATGATTGTGCACATCGTTTTTGTTGAAAGTGTTTAACGGTGACTAATTTAGGTGTATACAGAATCAATTAACTGTCGAAAAGTTTGTATCGAGTCTTATTATGTGAGATAAATCGGCCCAAGTGCCGTAAATCCTAGTACATAAAGGGGAAAAGTGTGCCGTAATGTCGTTTCCAGAAATTTATGGGAAAATATTGCGTGAAATTAATAAAACTTCCGTAAAAGAGAAACATTTGTACGATAGTATATTCTTTTATTTATTTCAAGTGCTTTGTCATTTTTTGAATATATAATATAAAAAATATAGGTACCCATTGGTCCCTACTTCCCAAGCATCACATTTTTGTGGAAGGTATTATAATTGTTCTATGTTTGCAGTATTTTATTTAAAAATTGTTCTAAAAATTTAATGTTTGCATGTAAATAGTAAAAACAGCAAAACATAATAAGTAACTTTTTTGTTTAGGAATATATATATTTTTTTATATTAATTAACTTGTCTCGTACGATATAACTGTGTATAACTAAACTATATATTTATAGTGAAGATGGTGCTACTTACGACTATTTTCAACTTACACAAGTCCACATCTATAAATAATATATTAATATAACCTTGTTAATGGTCCTATACAATGGTAGTATAATAGGACATAATATTTTAACACTCATAAATAATCAAAATGGGCGTCTAATATTTCGTAATCGAGATCAAAACTAATTATATTTGCATTAATTATACCCATTACAATTACAAAATATTTCATTGTGTAACACTGCCTTATATCCATTATTAGATACTCCTCATAAGTGTGAAAATAACAACTAACGTCGTTTTTTTACTCTTTTTTCTTCGGTTGAATCTGGTAGGCTAGCACGGGGTATACAGAAATACAGAAAAGTATAATTAATGATTCGTAAAAATTATTTTGATATAATAGGTTGATAGAAATATGAGAAACAAACAACTATTTAGACGATTTTTTATTATTCGTGCAGCAAAACTGCTCCTTAAAAACGAATCACACCACACTGGTCCAAAACAAACGAATGATATGTCGCAAAAAGTTTGAAAAACCATATAAGAGTGTTAGCTACCTATGAATGTTTTCTTGAGCGGAATCAAACATTTTAAGGTGTTTTTTTGATACTCAGGCCTTATTAACCCCGGTCCTTATTATCCACATCTTCCTTATACAAAAAAGAATATATTTAATGACATTAAGGAGAAATTGAAAAAAATTTCGCATCCGGCAGGACTTGAACCCGCAACCTTTATCTCTACGCCATAACGCTCTAACTTCTAAACCACAGATGACTTGGTAATTATTTAGGTTTTTGATCTTTTTAGTTTTAACTCATGTCACATGTGACACCTAAGCACATGTATGAATTACTGTAATTAGAGAGATTATTTATAAAATCGACAATTAAATCATCAAATCTAAGTCACTTTTTCCGGTCTTGTATATACAGGGTGTCCCAGAATTAACTACGGAAACTTTGTATACGTATTCCTTGATGACAAATAAGTATGGTCTTTCCAATAAAAAAAATTGTTTTAGAGACTCCTGTCAGAGTTATAACCCTTTAAAGAGGGGTGGTAAAATGTGCGCTACTTGATCGCGATACACAATACTCAATTGACATGTTCCTACATTTTATTTTTTTACTCCAAACCGAAACGATTTCGCAAAAAACGACAAGGAACAAAAAAGTTTCTAAATAATCAAAACTTCCTAAAATAATTTTTTGTTATTGCAAATATTAATTGCTAAGAAAGTTACAAAAAAAATATTAAGAGGGGTTCCTTGATTTGCACCCTTAGAATGGGGTAGGGCAGGTGAAAAGTGGCAGGAGAAATGCGTCTTTATAAAAATGATGTTTACCCAAATTTTTAATTTTTTATCTTGGACCAATCAGAAGATATTAAATTAAAACCGTATTTTACCACCCCTCTTTAAAGGGTTATAACTCTGACAGGAGTCCCTAAAAAATTTTTTTTTATAGGAAAGACCCTACTTATTTGTCATCAAGGAAAACGTATACGAAGTTTCCGTAGTTAATTCTGGGACACCCTGTATATTTCTAAATTTAAAGGTATTTAAAGGTTGCGAGTTCGAGTCCTGCCAGATGCGACAGTTTCTCATTAGGATCATCAAAAGGTCTGTACTTATGTTTTTTAATGGTGATAATTCATAATGAAGATTTATTTTTAGTTAAAATATTTTTCTTCATTAAGAAGTTTAATTTTTCAAATCAGGCTATAAACACCTTCAATAACTTAAAGAATATTTTTACATATAATATATAATTTTTACATCGCATGATTTAAATATTTATTTATTTTTAGATATAGTCACTACTTGAATCGGAAATATGTGTTTGTTGGACGTAACTTTCTACGTGCATCGGTCCCGCAAATTTCCAATCATATTATTGGACAGGTACAATAAAATATATGATTGTTTAAATTTTAATTAATTAATTATTTGATTTGTAAATACAAAATTTTACTTTTGTAAGAAGTTATAATTAGAATATTCTAATAATAGTTTAGTTGGAAACATTTGGAACAAATACTTTTGTTGGTTGTTGCTATCGTGCTTGTTGGTAAGTTATAGCTATCGTAAAAGGATAGGTAATCATTTTTAAGTAATGATATTTTAATAGTTAATATATACGTTTACTATAATATGTTTACTAAATATTTTTTAGCAACAAAACAAAGTTAATATTGAAGAAAAAAGAAATTAAACACTTTAAATTAATTATTTAAAAGCAACAATACCACAAGCCCGAAAACCTATTAACCATTAGTAAATTAAAGTTTTCTTTATATGGCACGTCGACTTCTATTTGGAAGTTTATTTCACTCAGATTCTTTTGCTTTATATATATATTTGTTTTATTGTAGTCAAAGCTTATTATTTTCTTGTTATTATTATGGCCCTTTATGATTAAGTGATACTATAAAATAATTAAATTTATTATCAAATAATGTATAATCAAGTACTAATAAATAAATATTACTTGCACGGATGAATTATAAAGTTCACTATTAAAATTTTTGCTGTTCATGTATAAGGAGTAAATTTAATAATAATCATTAAATGTCCTTTAAATTTTAGTGAATTAAAATTATTCTTAATCTCAATAAAAAATAAAATAAAGTTAAATCATGATGTTTCAAATCGATACAATTAGAGAATAATTAAATCACGTGCAAATAACACATACTTGATACATGAAATCTCATATTTACTAAGTATCTAAAATCTTAAAATCTGATACAAAGTACTAAAGAAATTTACATATCTTTGTCTAACATAAAGTAAATTTATTCATTTAAGTATATAGTATATAAATTTTCATAGATATATTTAAAATATTGGCTCATTTAAAATCGTCATGACCTGAATGTTGAAACCGTCAAAGAAATAACCATTACACAGTGCTCTAACTATTTGGAAAGACTAGCAGTGCACCCAAATCCACTTGCCAACGTGCTCCTTAATCCTCGACGATTAACAAGACTTAAAAGGTTGGATCCTTTAGACCTGTCCACAGAAAGAAATTAACTTCGTTTTAGATTGAGTAGAAATGTAATGTAGTCAGTCATTTAGAATTAATAATAACTTAACGTAAGTAAAGGAGCACACCACTGAGTGTAGCTTCCACTATATCATGTATTCATCTTAAAGCTATTGTCTATTGTTATTATAACAGATCACAATAAAAAAGGGAAGTTAAAAAAAAATAAAAAAATTAAATTCGAAGGAAGAGCTCAAAGTAAATTTTATTTTTATTGTTTTATATTAGCCAAAGTTCACAGTAATTATTACTCCAAAAAAAACTTATTTTTTTCGTAGCGGTCTTCCGCATGTTTAAAATTCTAATGAATTGGTTTTTATGTGACTGTATACATGTACTTCACAGTATTATGTAATGTAGAACTAGGACAACAAAGAAAGTGTGTTCGCTTAATCTCTGGAATTGGTTATAGAGAGAACTGTAAACACTCCTTTAAAGCCTTAAAAATTCTGACCTTTTATTGAGCGTACATTCTATAGTGTCTGTTGCAAATTAAATAAAATCTTTGTCAGTTCAATTCATATAAAAACACTGTGTTCTTACATTTATTTTAATTTTTTAATGAATTTGTATTGTAATGTTTTATATATGTTTTCTTTGACTTGTAAAAGGACTATTGTGAATTATTACCAATAAACATTTCTAAAAAAGTGAAATATCTTATAAATACTACTCAGCAGAAGAACATAAACATAAATCTTATAAATATGATACCTAAATAAAATGTTAACTAAAATAGCTGATGGGTTGACGCAGTTTCTGAAACGGGTAAGGTAACAGGAAGAATAGCATATGATTGTGCTCTTATGTAACTGGTAAAAAGGTATACAAAGAAGACAATATACCACAAAAAGCAATGTCTTAAAACCAAAAGTAACAAAGAAAAAAATTAAGTAATCATAAAAGACAAGATCAGAAACAAAAATCTACGAAACAGACTAGAGTTACAGATGTAGAGACCTTGCGGATTAAAATAGAGATGGACTTGCTACACAGTAGTATAAAGGATGGAAGGTAGACTTATATTAACCGAATGGAGGTCACGACTCTTTTAAAATGTTTGTTCGCTCTTAAACAAATTTTAAAAGTATCAAACCTCTTACCAAGTTAACAACTTTTAATTTTTTTTTAAAGGATCCGTATTAACCAACCGGTAAACTTTCTTGTAATTCTTGTAATAATATTAAGGTTTAAATAATTTGAAATGTTGGAAAGTTATTGTAATTTTATACCAATTTATTAAAAAAACAGATTTTATTTAAATAATTGCATTGAAAATCTGATCTATTATGTAGGTAGAAAAATTCTTGAAATACTTAGTTCTAAAAAAATGTTTAAGATTAAAGTAAAATCTTAAAGTATTTTTTATAGTATTAATATTATAGTCCAGGTTCCCACGTGGAAAAAAAGTCATAAAGAATAACCGGCTGAAACTTTCAGAATCGCTTAATTGCACTTAGACCTACAAATTTCCATAGCAGCAATATCGACGGATGGGGCGTTTTTTCTGCAGCAGCGGTCAAACGTGTCAAAGTTATGACCCTCCCCGGATTGATGGATAACCGATTAATTTTTTGTGAATCAACAGTTTTTTATTATTATTACATAATAAAACATGTACAAAAAAAGAAGGGCGTTTGGCGGGGCCTACGCGCTCAACATGTAATAGTTACGACTGCCAACGAATTAACAAATAACCAGTTAATTTTTTCAGAATGTATTGTTTTTTTATAGTCCTACCACGTAATCATATTGACCTACAATTTGAAAGGGTCGTTTTTCCTAACCTACGTCCTAAACATGTAAGACTTTTGGGGGTGTCAGACTTATAAATAACTGTAGGCCAAAAATGTCATAACGTTTTAATTAGTATTTGGTAACCAAAAATTGTATTGACCTACAAAAACCAAGGGCCATATTTCATAACCTACAAAAAAATGAATCTAATTATCCAGGCTGACATCTGCGTGTAAGGTATAATAAAATTAGTATTATAAGGTTTAAAAAATCGGTATAATAAAATTGGTATAATGTATAATAAGGAATAATAAATAAACAATATTTCAAATTTAAAAAATGGCCGTTGGTAAGCCAGGCGCATCAGTAGATTTATATTAATTGAATATATTAAAAGTATACGTTTCAGAAAAAAATGTCTTAAATAAAAGTTGTAGGTCTCTTCAAGGCAAACAAAAAAGTCCCCTACCATATTTTTGTACAGGGTAAAGTAAAAAAGTTACGATTTTTTTTCTAATTTGATTTGATGTCACACCCAAACGGCTGTACCGATTTGGCACATTAAGGAACTTGACCAAGATTTTGGGACGATTGATTTTTGTACCAAATTTTATTTCGATCCGTTAAGAAATGCGACCGCTATCGTGTCCATAGATTTCGTTAGATCGGAACTATACATACATACATATATATACATATATATATATATATATATATATATATATATATATATATATATATATATATATATATATATATATATATATATATATATATATATATGCTAGCCGAAAACCCATTGGCACAGCTGGCCGAAGGCACAAAATGGCGATAGGACTCCTGTGTGAGCGTTCGTTGTTTTTGTGTTTTTTGTGTTTCTTGACACATGTTTCCCCAACATCCTTTGCTCCCAAGTACCCAACACTTTTGCTAGCCAAGTGCAATACTTTTCTTGGTTATGCCGCACTGATGACGGCTAATGAGCCAGAAACATGCATGTCTGCGGTTACCATTCCTACTTGTAACCTATGATCCTTGTTGCGTACATTGCCCGTTATCCTCCTTTTTTTTTATTTTGATGCGCGTTTTCTTGGCACTTTGTTTGTTTCATGTCCTGGGCTAGAACGACTCAAACACAATGAGTCCGTTTCGCCAACGTGGCGACGCTGGTTGCTAGCCGAAAACCCATTGGCACAGCTGGCCGAAGGCACAAAATGGCGATAGGACTCCTGTGTGAGCGTTCGTTGTTTTTGTGTTTTTTGTGTTTCTTGACACATGTTTCCCCAACAACCTTTGCTCCCAAGTACCCAACACTTTTGCTAGCCAAGTGCAATACTTTTCTTGGTTATGCCGCACTGATGACGGCTAATGAGCCAGAAACATGCATGTCTGCGGTTACCATTCCTACTTGTAACCTATGATCCTTGTTGCGTACATTGCCCGTTATCCTCCGTTATATATATATATATATATATATATATATATATATATATATATATATATATATATATATATATATATATATATATATATATATATAAACTTTTGAACGAAAGGTGTTTTTGAGGTCAGGGGGCCCAAAACGAAAAACTGTAGTGAAATTTTCCCGATGTCGTGACCTGCGAACCAGCTGAATAGTAGATATAAATCAACTAAAAAATTCTGTGAAATTTTATTTATTCATAATTCCTGGGCGGAACAGGTATGAATTTAATATTTAAGTCGAAATCATCAACAAAGGCACTGATATCACCCTCTTTATCGTTATCAGTATCGTCACCACTATCTCTTCCTCACGAATGATTGTCTGATTCGACATCAGTGTCAGCAGTATTCAATTCTGTAAAGAGATCACATTTCATTCCAGAGTTTATATAAAATACAAAAATTATAACATACAGCTGCGGCAATTTAATGGTTAGAAATAAAAATAATACCTTCCGTTTCTGTAATTTAATGAAATCTGGGACTTTCAGGGCCTTCAAACCAGAAAAACTCGTATTTTCCATCAATGATGGTCCATCCAAATTCTTCTGGTTTCACAGTCGATGGATGTCTCATATGAGCATTGCACCATACACTCGAAATATAAATTGTTCTTTTAATATGCTGCAGTAACTCTGCTTTCGTAGGTGGAAGTCTGAAGGCATCGTACCTAAGAATTTTCTTTTGTATAACTGTTTCTTGTTTGCTTTTGCATTTGTAAGTTTTCTCGAACAACTCAAATCTTGCTTTGTGAACATCTTCACTTTTAACTGAATATACTTTACATAAATTTTTTTTTATGTTTTTGAATACATTGCAGCTCTCGGTCAATTCCGGTAAATTGAAATAATTTATCAGTTGGATAAAGGCTTTCTGATATTTTGTTGCTTCACCTGCTGGCGAGTGGCATCCATGAGCATATCATACAAACTTTCTACTTGGAAAATACATATAGGTACATACCAATTAATTATTATGACAAATGGTTGAACAGGGCAGAAGTTGTTACTCTGCAGCGCCACCTGGTGGCGGGTGGCATCGATGAGCATACTATACAAACCTTCTCCGTGGAAAAACATATACCAATGTTGATGACAATCAGTTGAACGGGACAGAAGTTGCTACTCTGCTGTGCCACCTGGTGGCGAGTGGCATCAATGAGCATATCATACAAACCTTCTCCGTGAGAAAGTACATATATGTACCAATTTTCATAATAATCGGTCCAGTAGTTTTGGAGTTCATCGATAACAAATAGACAAACATTCATTTTTATATATATAAATGTATTTTTAAATTGCAATTTACAGAAAAACCATTAATTTGTCCAAAAAAACACGAATACTATTTTGTGGCACTTTTACAGCTCGACATTTTTTATTCAAGGCACTATTTTCCAAATTTAATATAAACATTTCAAGGTTTTTGGGTCGTTTGAGAAACAAACAGTGAACTGTTTTTTTTTTATTTTTTTATTACTGCCCCATTTTTTTTGTAGGCCACTTATAACAACTTAAATTATGTTGTATTTTAAAACGAATAAAAAAAATAAAAAAAGGTTATTTATAAGTCCGACCCCCCCCCCCCCAAAAAAGTCATACATGTTTAGGGCGTAGGATAGGAAAAACGACCCTTTCAAATTATAGGTCAATATGATAACGTGGTAGGACTATAAAAAAACAATACATTCTGAAAAAATTAACTGGTTATTTGTTAATTCGTTGGCAGTCGTAACTATTACATGTTGAGCGTGTAGGCCCCGCCAAACGCCCTCCTCTTTTTGTAGGTCACATGTTTTATTATGTAATAATAATAAAAAACTGTTGATTCACAAAAAATGAATCGGTTATCCATCAATCCGGGGAGGGTCATAACTTTGACCCGTTTGACCGCTGCTGCAGAAAAAACGCCCCATCCGTCGATATTGCTGCTATGGAAGTTTGTAGGTCTAAGTGCAATTAAGCGATTCTGAAAGTTTCAGCCGGTTATTCTTTATGACTTTTTTTCCACGTGGGAACCTGGACTATTATTATTATTAATAAATAATTAAAATTTATGAATTTTTGTTTCAGAAGATTCATATTTTGGTAAGTAACTTTAAATGTTATTATCTTTCAAGATTTACACCTATTCTTCAGGCTAAAGTGACCCCAACTTTCGCTGTTTTGAATTTAACAATGAACACCATCTGTGGGAATTGTTTATAATCAAATCGAGTTCTAGTTTGCAGTTAGAGGTGAAGATGTCACTACTATCACATCGTTTACACTTCCACTACTCTGTGGTCATAAATAGATCGTGATTTTAGTGCATTTTCAGTCAGCGATTATGCTTTAAACTCGCTGACGACAACATATACCTTGTACTGACGAGCCCAAATAGGGCGAAACCGGTCTACAAATTATGTTATCCCTTTAACTGCAAACGGGATTTGTTGGCTTCAGTTGCTTATTGTTGAATTGTCTATCGATCTTTTCAATTCTGGGGTATTGGTTAACCTTTGGACTTTTAGCTCTGTTGATGGCCGGTGTTAGGCCGAAAGTGCTCAGCTAATAATAAAAATAATAAGACAGGTACAAAGAAGAAAGTTGGAGTTTCAATTGTCGATATAACGTCATATATAGGTACTTGGTACTTATGTACTTAAAGAGAAATTAAGTAAGTGTCATATATAATATACATCAATATAAGATTAAAAGAGGTAACTTAACGCTAAGTGCTATTGGCTATCTCTTAAGATCGCAAATTCAAGTTAGGCTATTGATTATACCCTAAAAATGGTGACAATAAGAAACTAAGACGTTTTTATTTTACGAATGGTTTAAATTATCATTTTAGACAAAAAAAACTTTTTTTAAAAAAATTAAACCTCCGTCAAGAAAAAATGTTCTAAAAAGCCAGAAATAAAATCTTTATTTCTTAAAAAAATTAGAAACAACTAGGCATTTGATTTCGATTTCCTTGAAGTCGGCTCCAATGGTTTATATCTTTGTAAACGATTTGAGTTACTAATATTCGAAATCTAGATTTAATAGCTACGATTAAATAGAGGGTAATTTGCCATTGGAGCCGACTTCGAAATCAGATGCCTAGTTGTTTCTAATTTTTTTAAGAAATAAAAATTTTATTTCTGGCTTTTTAGTACATTTTTTTTGAAGGAAGTTTAATTTTTTTTTAAGTTTTTATTTTATCATTTTTAGTTGTTACTTGATTCATGATATACTATTTTCAAAACCTTCCAAATACCGTGCAAGAGGTACTGAGTTCAGTCCCCAACAATCCCGACATGTACCAATGTGACTTTTTGGAGACATAAGTAAATTGTCTAACACCTAGAAACACGAAGCACGTGGAAAACATCGTGATAAAACCTGGACTTAATTGTCTGAAATCACCAACACGCAGTGGGCAAGAGAATTGATTAAATGCTGATTCCTTCTCCTTGTGAGAAGTGGTCTTTGGCTTTAGAGTGGGACAGTAACGGGCTAATTATTATGTTTTTATGTTACACATCATTATTAACATATTAAATTAACTGCAGAACTTATTTTATTGATTTTTGTGGTGTTTCTTGGAATATATTCCACATTGATGACCACACCTTAATCAAATTTCTATGGGATCACACGAACACGAACATTTGAATGCAATACGATTTTTTTCAATCGGATTATAGATACCGGAGATATTCGGTAACATAAAAAAGCTATATATGGTCGAATTAAGAACCCCTTCTTGTTTTAAATCGGTTATAGTGGGACAGTAACGCGCCAATTATTATGTTTTTATGTTATACATCATTATTTACATAATAACTTAATTGTCAAGCTCATTATTCTGTTGATTTTTGTGGTATCTTCTAGAATATCTTTTACATTAATGAAGAATAAAAATAGTCCTGACGATTTAAATATAATGTTAATAAAAAAATGTTATGAAAATTTACAAGAACCATTAATAAATATGATTAATACATCACTTTTATCAGGCAAAGTTCCTATAGATATGAAAGTAACAACAATTGTACCAATACCAAAAGTTGAAAACACTATAAAAGCCTCCGAGTTGCGTCCAGTTAATACAATTAGTACTCTTGGAAAAATCCTAGAGAAAGTAGTTTACGAACAGTTAGTTAGCTTTCTTGATTTGAATGAGAAGATAACAATTTTTCAGTCAGGTTTTCGTAGTAAGCATAATTGTGAATCAGCTATACAGTGTGTGATCGCTGAATGGAAATTAAACATACAAAATCGACGTACTACATTAGCGGTATTTTTAGACTTACAAAGAGCATTTGAGACGGTAGATAGGAGACGATTACTAAGAAAATTAAGTATGATAAATATTGACGGGATAGCATTGCAATGGTTAGCAGATTATCTAGATAAAAGGACACAAAAACTTAAAGTAAATAATAAAGTATCAACACAAATTGAAAACAATATAGGTGTTCCACAAGGGAGTGTCTTGGGACTGTTACTATTTTTAGTTTATATTAATGATATAGTAAGTGCTGTGGATTGTAAAATACAGTTATTTGCAGATGACGCTCTTATATACTATGATAGTGTAATTGTTGAAGATTGTTTTACAAATATTAATAGGAATATGGAAAATATATTGAAATGGATCCTCCTTCCGGGACACCTACTTTCAACAAAATTCTCGGTCGTGGATTCAAAATTCTTAAATTGATTGTCTCTATATCTTCCTCTTCCAACTACTTTCAAACTCCTTCTTGCTGCTGCCTTTCCATCTATTTAATACCTTTCTGCTGCTCAACTCTTTCTCTATACCTTCCTCTTTTCTCCAACTCTGACCTTTCTGTATCCTCTTATCCAATTCCAATTACCTTTTATTTATTTATAGACTCTTCTTATTATATTTTACTTATATTCTTTTTATTTCAATTTAAATCTCAATATTTCTTACTAATTTAATCAAATTCTATGTATTTTTTTAACTTTTTATTTTCAATGACTTTTAAATTCCAAATCTTTTGACAATCCAATCAACAATCTCTTAACAACCTAACATATGAACTAAACAAAACAAATACAATATCAAAAAAATACTTAATCCAGACAACCGATTTAAAAATCATGAACACGTTCCAACATTTCACTGAAAGAACCTGTCCCAAGAAGAAAAATCCATATCAATTTCCCCCAAATTTGATTTGACTTGGTGAATTACTTCACCTTGCCAAATCAAATTTCCTTTCAGTAGGAAATTTTTCTTCACCATCAGTTGTCAAGCTTTTAATTTAAAATATTTCAATTTACTATAAAATACACTACCCCTAGCATATCAATTCCCATCACCATATCTAATTTTAACTTCTTCTTTTATTTCTATTTTTTTTTATTCCCCCTTCTTAACTTTTATCAAAATATAATTTTTTTAAAGTTTTAGATTTGTTCCCCCGCTTTTGAAATTTACCTATACATATAATTTTTTTTTTTTTATAGACTCCCCCTCCTAATATTTTCCTATATATATTTTTTTTTTCTAAATTATGTGACTTTACCCCTTTCCTGATATTTCCCTATATATAACTTCTTTCTAAATTTAAATACCTTCCCCCTTTCCTGATATTTCCCACGATACAAACTTTTAATAAATTTAAATTTCTTTCCCCTTTCCTGATAGTTCCCTCGATACAAACTTTTTATGAATTTAAATTGCTTTCCCCTTTCTTGATATTTCCCTCGATACAAACTTTTTATAAATTTAAATTGTTTTCCCCTTTCTTGATATTTTCCTGTATATAACTTTTTCCTAAATTTAGATTGAACAAAATTCCCCCAGAAATAACTCAAAAACATCTTCTTAAATTTTTCAAACACAAATATTTCATCTTTACTGGCAAAACATATCAATGCCTGCCCATCTAACATCTCACGCAGGTATTTTCTTAATTCTTCATGATCTTCACACCATTTTAACTTATTTTTCACTATTCTTATGAAAATTTTTAGATGAATCTTATTAATATTTCCATTAAATTTATGTTCACTTTTACTTATTTTCATATTATTTTGATTTTTATTTATTTTTCTTCTTTCCATTTCTTCCAATAACATTTCACATTCTTTTTCTTGTACTACATTTATTTCTTCTACTTTTTCTTCCATCTCATATATTATCTTCTTTATTGTATTTTGCATTTCTTCTATTACATTTTTCTTTTCCACATTCTCTTGTTTTATAATTATCTCTAAGTCATTTAATTTTATATTTGTATTAGCATTAATTTCTTTTATTTCATCTTTGCATTCCTTGTTAATAATTGTTTTAATTTTTACTTCTTGTAATTCCTCTAATTCTGTTTTTCTCATTATCATTTCAGTTATTATTTCTGTTTTTGTTTCTTCTAATGTTTCTCTATACATTTCCATTTGCTTCTTTATCTCATTTTTGACTCCTTCTTTTATAGAATCCATATTCTTATTTCTGTCTTTTTTCATTACATCCATATTCTTGTTCATTTCTTTCATTTCTTTTTTCATAGACTCCATATTATTGTTTATTGCTTCAGTATTTTTGTTCATGTCTTCTTTATTTTCTTTTTTCATAGCATCCATATTCTTGTTTATATCTTTCATTTCTTTTTTCATAAAATCCATATTAGTGTTCATGTCTTGTTTTATTTCTTTATTTTCTTTTTTTATAGAATCCATATTCTTGTTTATTGCTTCCATATTTTTATTCATTGCTTCAATCTTTTTGTTCATGTCTTCTTTATTTTCTTCAGTATTTTTGTTTATATTTTTTAACATTTCCATCATTTGTTCCCATGATGAATCCCTTCTATCCCCTATCTTACTATCCTGATTACCCTGATTATCCTGTCTATCCTGTCCAACCTGATTACCCTTACTTCCCTGAATACCCTGACTATCCTGAGCCTCCTCCTGACTCTCCTGATTATCAATATTATCCCCTTGCTCTAACATACTATCTGTAATAACCTTTCCCCCTCTTAATTTCATACAACTATTTATTATTTATTTAATCTTTCACTCCGAATCACACACCTTTGTTTTTTTTTATAAAGCAAGCTTGACACCTAATAGTAAAGAAAAATCTCCTACCCTCAGTGCCGAAGCAGCCACACGTTCTGGGCGCCAATTGAAATGGATCCTCCTTCCGGGACACCTACTTTCAACAAAATTCTCGGTCGTGGATTCAAAATTCTTAAATTGATTGTCTCTATATCTTCCTCTTCCAACTACTTTCAAACTCCTTCTTGCTGCTGCCTTTCCATCTATTTAATACCTTTCTGCTGCTCAACTCTTTCTCTATACCTTCCTCTTTTCTCCAACTCTGACCTTTCTGTATCCTCTTATCCAATTCCAATTACCTTTTATTTATTTATAGACTCTTCTTATTATATTTTACTTATATTCTTTTTATTTCAATTTAAATCTCAATATTTCTTACTAATTTAATCAAATTCTATGTATTTTTTTAACTTTTTATTTTCAATGACTTTTAAATTCCAAATCTTTTGACAATCCAATCAACAATCTCTTAACAACCTAACATATGAACTAAACAAAACAAATACAATATCAAAAAAATACTTAATCCAGACAACCGATTTAAAAATCATGAACACGTTCCAACATTTCACTGAAAGAACCTGTCCCAAGAAGAAAAACCCATATCAATATATAAGTATTGCTGTGCTAATCTGTTAAAAATTAATGTTAATAAAACTAAATGGATAATTATTGGAGAAATGAAAAAGGTGAGAAACATAAATAATAAAATTTGGATAAATGGAGAAGAAATTGAAGAGGTGAAAAATTATAAATATTTAGGGGTTGTAATGGACAATCGGTTAAATTTTAAAGATCATTGCAATCATTTAATTAAGACAATAGCTTACAAAATAAGTTATCTGAAAAGATGCAGTAAATACATTAGTGGATGGACAAGAAGAACTATTTTCAATACATGTATTCTCCCTCATTTTAATTACTGCTCTACAATATTGTATCTTTTTAAACAAAATGAACTTAATAGACTTCAGAAAATGCAGAATAGAGCTATGAGAATTATATTGGAATGTTCACGATTTACACCTATAAAAGAGATGTTAAATACACTAGGTTGGATGTCAGTAGAAAAATATGTTTACTATAGCACTATGGTATTTATATTTAAAATTAAAATGGGAATAGCTCCGAAATACTTACAAAATAAATTAGTTTACAATGCAGACATACACAATTACAATACAAGAGGGCAACGAAATTTTCATGTGCACCAGTATTCAAGGGGGTCTACGCAAAATAATGTATTTTACAGAGGTTTAAATGACTATAATAATTTACCAAATGATATAAAAATTAGTCTGAATCTATGTATTTTTAAAAGAAAGCTAAAACAATACTTGTTAGAATAAAAATGATGTTTAATAATCTTTTATTATTGTTTTGACTTGAGTTATTGGATATATGCTTTTTTTAAACTATTGTTAAGTAAATTTTTTATATTATATATTAGCTCCTTTTTTGTAATCTATTTATTATTTATTGTATACATATATTTTTTTGTAATTAGTATTGCTAAATAAACGATATATATATATATATTAATGACCAAACCTTAACCAAATTTCTATGGGACCAATGAGAAACTCTACTCTTTCGAATGCAAAAAGAATTTTTCAAATCGGATTATAAATACCGAAGATATTCGGTAACACCCCTAAAAAAAAATATGGTCGAATTGATAACCTTCTCCTTTTTTGAAGTCGGTTAAAAAACCGCGTACTGCTATGGAATGAGAGGGGTGGGTGGAAGTTAGAGCTAAGTGTGTAAAATTCACCCTTTTAGGTTTCTTAATGTCTTGAAAACGTGGAAAAATTTAATCATAGTTCCTGGAGAATTAAAATTAATTGTAAAATTATATAATAAATTAATAAAAAAAAATTTGAAAAGAGGTTCACCTTAAAGGCCATCCTTGCAACTTCCCGCTAGTTTTAACCGCAAAGCTATAGTAACGTGACGTATTTTGACGTTTTTGACTTTTTTTGAAATGTTTAAAAAGCCATAACTTTTTAACGCGTTATTCGATTTTGATGTTCAAGATGGCATTCGACGCAGTTTTTTGAGACCTAAAAATGTTACTGGTAGTGCAAAATCGATTAGTAGAAAAACCTGTAAGTTATTAACAAAAACCCTTTTTTTGAAATTTTTCGACAACGATATCTTACGAACGAATCAACCGATTTTAATTTGCAAAACGGCATTCGACGTGTTTTTTTAAGCTTGAGAGCTGATTAGGTTATGGAATTGATCGATGTAATAGCCAAAAAGATATGCCGAAAAAACATCATTTTTACCAATTGTTTTTTTCGGTTATTTTGACATTTCTCAAAATCTACCGGTTCGAATCGGCTCAAACTTACAGGGAGTCTAAGTTAGATGGAACTTTTTGGAACGCGTTTTATTTCATTTCGATCGGTCAAGCCGTTCAAAAGTAATAAGAGGTTTACATACATCCACACACACACACACACACATCCACACGTACATACAGACATACAGACACCCTCGTAAAAATTGTCAGGGGAGGTTCCAAATACCTCAAAACGTTGAGATCCGATGAAAACTCGATTTTCGAAAAACGGGGTAAAACCAATAACTTCCCGATTTTAAAAAAAATTTTAATTTTTTTTGGCGGGAAGTTAAAAAGAGTGTGCGTGTAACCTTTACGCGCGATTGAAGTAAAACTTGTTGACGTACGTATCGGAAAATAAATATTTAATTACAATTCAATCATATTTATTGCCTATATACTTTACAAAAAAAATGAGATGTTATATTTATATTATGCATTAGAAATAGGAATTTGAAAGTTATCATTATTTTTTATATATGAAATAATAGGTTTATTATAACTAAAATGTGAAACATAGATTTTAGTCTATAAATACCATTAATGTATTTGAAACCGTTTGAAAATTTCATAAATAAATTTCGGAAATTTAAACTCCTCCCATAGCTGAAATTATACAGTTACTTCCATCAGAATCTTCCGTTAGAATCTACCCCTAGTCGTGCCTAAAGAAGTTTTGCTTCAATAATAGGTAAACAATATTAAAAATATACACACATTACGTTTAGAATGTGTGATTTTGTAGCTGTATCTACCTTATTGTAATACATCACAACACAAGAGCCTTCGATAGTTAGATAACCATTTCATTTTGTAGCATTTTACAGCATATTCCATAAAATTTAAAATCCTGAGTTAAGTTTGTTTCCTTCACGTCTACGAAGGATCTGTTATTGGTGGTCAAAGGTCAGCCATCTTGACCAGTGGTTTTATGGCCTTTATGGCTACCTAACCAAACCTAAAATAAGTATAAGAAAGTGTTAAAATATTTTGAATATTATTATTTTATGAACAAAAACGTGCAACATGCTTCTTTACTCAACATAAAGATTCCGTATAAACAATTATTTACTATCATAATATGTATGTATGTATATAAACTTACTTAATCAAATCATAATGAATGTGGCTGTCTCTTCATTTTTTCATTTTTGTCATTTTTCTTCAAATCTTTCTGGCGCTTATAATATCCCCTTTGAGGTTCACAATTTATTTTTCTTTTTAGCTCTTTAAGTCTATAAAACGAAAATAGCTAGGTATAAATAATAGGTATAAATAATTAGGTATAAATAGTGTAATTACACACCAAAAATAAAATTTATGCATATAGAGTACCTACCTATTCACTCATTTTCAATCAATATTTTTTCATCACTTTCTTCATTAATAAATCCACATTGTTTATTCATATTTAATACAAACACTTTATACACAAAAAACTATTTATACAATGTATTTTGATTGACAAGATGATCAGCTGTCAATTCATACAATTACAGATTTAATTTTATTTCATATAGGAGGCAAAATCGCATGAGCGCCGCTAGGATTATTTTCAGGGGCTGCATCTGCATCTACACACTATTATGATCTAATATATATATATAGAATGTAGAATGATTTGGACAGCAACCGCGACACCTTTAGTTTTTATTCAAACAATAATTTAATAAAAAAATTAAAAAAATATGTAATTTTCTGGTAAATTCAGGTATTTTCTTTCATAGCAGGGGGGTACAAGCGCACCCTCTTGCACCCTGCTGCCGGCGCCCATGCAAAATCGTGTCAGTATTAGGTTTTGTTTCCGGTTTCTGTTATTAGAATGACGTCACGTCCGTTAGAATAACTTTTTTACTCCTAGTGTCGCTAAAGAAGTTTTACTTCAAAAAATATTAAACCGTTTGAGTAAAAAGAAAGGCAAACGCACAATTTTGATTTTTCGAAGTAAAATTTGCAGGAGATTTTACATTGGGAACAACAACGCTATTATAATGTGATTACCTAATAGTTCAGGGCATATAGGAGAAGCACTATTTGGGACAGTGTTTTGTTTGTAATTACTTTAGTTGAATACAAAATTACGTGTAGGTGTTCTGTACTGACAATAAAGTCTGGTAGTTAAACGATTATGAAACATTATATTAAAAAACTTTAAAAACTAAGCATGGCATCCAGAATTATAATGTTGTATAACTACTAAATCTATTAATTCATGAAAAATAAGTCATTTCTTTACCATGATTATTCTGTTCATGGTATTTTTGTGAATTTATGAATTAATTAGATACTAATAAACGAATATTTAAAGACAGATAATAATATAGAGATAAGAGAATACGTAACAAGTTGTGATATCCAAATTAAGACCGCATGCTTGGTCGATTTTTTATTTTGCTAATTTTTAAAAATAATTCAGCTACGTTTCTACGTTTCAAACATGGGAGAAAATCAATATTAAAGTAAACAAGCTAAGCTTCATAGAAAATGTTAAGAATTTTAGTCATTAAAAGAAAAAGAATTAAAAACATTTTTTTAAATCCGGAGATGATATTATGCTTCTGGATGATACTGTGACGGTGGATGATGCTGTACTCATTGATTCAGTAGAAAATAAAAACATCAGCAATGATGTTTTCTTATTGCTGAAATTACCTATACCCAACCTTTTTCGGTGTTAATTTTATGTGATATGTCTAAAATGGAAAACAAAAAACGTTAAATAATGACTTTTTGTATGTATAATCAATAACATTCTGTAAGATGACGATCATTTAAATGAATTTATTAGTTTAAATAGCCTAAGAAACAATCATATAAAATTTAATAGACACAAAAAATGTGCGGTTACAAACATTAAAATAAAGGATTTTATTGGTAAATTTATTATATGTATATATACCTAATTATTACAGAAATATAGAAAATTAACTGGTAGGTAACAATCATATTTATATTAAGAAATAATAAATTTAAAATTGTTTATATAGAATGATTATTGTTTATTTAATTGAATAATAATTATAGTTATTTTAATTTGTTTATAGTTTTATATATTCAAGTTTTATGAATTAATTAATTTAAGTCATGAAAACTTGTAACATTTCTGATAAAATCGAAAAAAGTCATTGGTATAAAAAACCGAAAAATGGTTATGAACAAAAGAGAGCTGTTATTATACATTTTATAGAGCTTCTTTCGACCTCAAAAATTTATCCCAAATAGTTAAACTCCTTCGGGGGTGTTTTAACCTGGTATGTTAAGTAATTCCTGTGAAGCAGGTAGATTTGTTAAATTATTCAACCATTCAATCATTTAAGAACATTTATAAGATTAGGTTTGTTTATTCCCATAAGTGATCCCATAAGTGGTTGTGGTTTTAATTCTCGTGTAAGGAACAACGGGAATCGGATCACCCACACGGTAAGTTTCAGTAAAAATAATCCAAAAATATATCTTTATATTTTATTATTAGATTTGACGAGTATGTAAACGTATTTTTTGGTCCTCCGTTCAGAAACAATACTATTAATTACTTAAAAATCGTCCGGAAAATGACATTTTCCGGCCTAGGCTGGCAAAGTAGCTTTAAGATTATCTAAAGAGAGAGTCATCAATAGTTATTTGTGACACAAGGACGGAAAATGACATTTTGCAAGATCGAGTAAAGTTGTGTAGCCGAGGTGCGTAGCACCGAGGCGAAACAATACGAGCACTTGCAAAACATTTTCCGGACGTGTAACACACACTATTTTTTGGTCCAACTAATTTTCAATATTTTCAAAACCTCTGTTATGTTCAAGAGTTGACCGCTTGTGCTACCCAAAGTAAGACCAGTGACTAGAAGACTGTCAGCTGGTATGACGTGATCTTCGGGTTTAATAATTTTTTTGATACTTAATGTACGTGTTCAGCAGTTATTAGTGTTTTAATTAACATATGTTGCAAACACAACAAGTTCAAAAACTTTTTACTTTGTGACACACAAGATTAAATGTTTATTAACATCTATTGCACGATTAAAAGAATTAGTAAGAAGGAATGATTTTCTGATAATAAGCAGCACAGTAAAAATTGTTATATTGAAAATGTTAACATTAATATCTAATAATTTTATATAAAAATAGCAGAGACAATGAACTATTTTCATAATCGAATGATAAGTAGTTGTAAATTGACATAAATGTCAAATTTTATAATACAAGTTGTGAGAGAAATTAAATGTAAATTAGAATCCTGCTTACCTTTAGAAAAAGTTATAGGTAAGTTTAGTATATTATACGCTGTTTTTAAATAAATTTAATTAAAGTTTGTATTATTCATTATGTATTTTTGATGACTTAAAATTTAAACTCATAGCGCCATCTCTTTAGATAACCTAAAAGCTACTTTTGCAGTAATTAATAGTATTGTTTCTGAACGGAGGACCAAAAAAATACATAATGAATAATACAAATTTTAATTAAATTTATTTAAAAACAGCGTATAATATACTAAACTAATAACTTTTTCAAAAGGTAACCAGGATTCTAATTTACATTTAATTTCTCTCACAACTTTTATTTTAAATTTGACATTTATGTCAATTTACAACTACTTGTCATTCGATTATGAAAATACATATCTCGATTTTATTTTTGCTCATTGAACTAAAATAGTTCATTGTCTCTGCTATTTTTATATAAAATTATTAGATATTAATGTTAATATTTTCAATATAACAATTTTTACTGTGTTGCTTATTAGAAAAGTATTCGTATGTATAAAAATTAAGGATCTTGAAATCGATTATTTATCAGAAAATCATTTCTTATTACTAATTCTTTTAATCGTGCAATAGATGGCAATAAACATCTAATCTTGTATCTTGTATGTCATAAAGTAAAAAGTTTTGAACTTTTGAAAATATTAAAAATTAGTCGGACAGAAAAATAGTGTGTGTTACACGTATTGTTTCGCCTCGGTGCTACACACCTCGGCTACACAACTTGCTCTTGCAAAATGTCATTTTCTGTCCTTGTGTCACAATAGTATTATACGTTACAAGGTCGGTAGGTGACTTATTACAGTACGAGTTAGTTTACGGACGAGGCGACGTAGGAGCCAAGTCCGGAAATAGAAACGAGTACTGTAATAACACCTAACGACCATGTATCGTATTATATTTAATTTCATCCTGTTTTTATAAATTAATAAATTCATAAAAATATTAACAGTAGTTCTTAACTTGACTAAAAATAGTTCGTAACTTGATTATTTAGGTCAAATTACCTTGAAAGCCATCTGTCACTGTCAAATCATTGTTTATTATTAAGATTTAATTGTTAATATAAAAATGAATAACATTGACTTCTTTTTAAATATGGATGTAAAAGTAAGTTATTAAATATTTTATTTTTATTTTATAGTCATTATAGTATTTTTAAATGTCAAAAATTAAAAGTAATTTTCTTCCCTTAAGCAATCAGAGCAGGCTAGGCAACACATTACAGTACCTGATACCGTAATGTTTTACTTACCGGCGCCAAATTGATTATAGGGAAGTCTATTTACTGGACAGGATGAAATAAATAACTATTTAGTTGCAGTCGTAGAAAAAGTACTATTATTCCTCGTTTTTAAACTTTCCATGTATTCATATTTTTATTATGCACGTGGCTCACAAAGTCGGGTGTATACTTTACAATCTGGTACTGGGCCCTTTATTCACCACTTTATTTACTATATAATGTTCCTTTCTTTTCTATTATATAAAGTTTTTAACTTTTTTTTCCATATGAATTTTAACATATTTTGGTCTGTTTTAATATTATATTGATTTGTAGCCTTTTCTGCTTCAAAACTCCCATGGTTGACTT
Organism: Altica lythri; assembly: GCA_964028335.1. NCBI lineage: Eukaryota > Metazoa > Arthropoda > Insecta > Coleoptera > Chrysomelidae > Altica > Altica lythri. The sequence goes on along the minus strand of OZ034804.1, from coordinate 30,679,126 downwards.
TTAGAAAATTAAGTCAATTACATTTGTTCTATTTGTTTATATACTATCTTATGGATTTCTTATTTTTAAATTTTTCGAAAGTCAAGTTTACTACGAAGAATTCTGATATAACAACTCTGTCTATTTGAACCAATGTAAATATTGGTTTAATATACAAATAATAAACTTACAGCTAGAATTCCTGGCCCCATTGAAGACATTAAAATTACGATTAAACTATATGTCAAAAAATTCGGAAAAGTTGAAATTAAACTTGACAATTAAAAGATTTTTTTTCTTTTAATCTTACAAGATATAAACAACTAATTATTTGCTTATTAGAATTGGACATACAAACTTAAACCACAATTATTTACTTACTGGTAATTTACGCACAATACCTACTTTACTCACACTTAGTTGTAAAGATTACAATAGTATATTGTTTTACGAGCAAGGAATGATAAATCGTCCTGGAAATCATTAGAAGTCACAAGTCACAACTGTATAAAATAAATAACTGATTATAAGACCATGCACAATGAGACCATGACGATATATTTAAAAAAAAAATAGTTACTAACCTTGCATGAAAATCATTCAAATGCACTACCGAGAGTTCAAATACATCGGTTTCTTTGGGTATCTTGTTTGAAGAAACGCTAAGAAATATGGCAAATATTACAAAAACGCGAACGAAATACATTTTACCTTTTACCTCATACATCTTAAATGAATTTAAAATTTTATCGGTATATCATGATTTTAAGTATTTCTAAACTATCAGACAAATTACTAAACTCAAGAACGCAAAGATAAGTGGCCAGTGACGGACTTATAAGTTATAATTAATTTTAATGATTTATAAATAAATACATTGTATTTTTAATAGGAAAATAAATACCATTAATATAAATATTTTACAAATGTTCATAGATAATGGCTTATTAGCTAAAATGTTTTACATACTGTTTTTTATTTTTAATGATTTAGGTTTACTTTACTAAACAATTTTTTTGGCTTTAACTATTTCTCTCAAGTTAAAACATATTTTAAATATTAATTCATGAAAATAAATTTGCGTAAATAATCTTATTTTAAGCGATTAATAATTCACGAGTGTTGTGGCCCCCTCTTACCTTTTTGTCGTATGGGCGCCGTTTTTATGCTAAAAAAATAAAACAAAAAGATAAGAGGAATATTTTGGCACTTAGTTTGAGATATTTCAGTGGCGTACCATTTTTTCCTTCAAAAAACATTGAGATCATTACCTGTATGCGCGCCAATTCGCAATAACTACCCCTTAACAACCACCAAATTTCATTTGAATATCTGCGGACAAATGTTATACAGCAAACTGTCATTATTTTTTCATGCAGAATCACCCCCTGAAGTTTGTCGCACTTATTCACTAACACCCTGTACATATATATATATATATATATATATATATATATATATATATATATATATATATATATATAACGTGAAGTCAATCGTGGAGTTGCAGTCAACGTTTGGCCAAGGTAAGTAAAGAAAACTCTTTGATTTCAGTCAAGCTTTCGAATTTATTTAATTCTTCTTCAGGACATCTGTGGTGAAGAACAATTTTTATAAAATAAAGAAATATTGTTACAAATGTGATGACTTACTAATCGTGAGGTTATAAGAAAAGCGACGAATTCCGTTTGACAACATTACACTAATAAAACATTTTAAAATTCAGGTACATCACTATTAAAATACATAAAAATATATACATTTACACCATAAAACTTATTATTTTGTTATTTTTAGCATGGAGGTTTGTCTGTAAATGATTGAATTTTAATGTGTCTTCAATTTCCTTTTTTATTTGTGTGTTTTTTATATATGGTTTTTATTTTAACACAGTAGGAGAGCAAAACATTTTGATGATTTATTTATTTAGATTTTATTATTATATCAAGTAAAATTCTGCAGTCATAAAATGCGGGATTTTACTTTCAAAAATTTATTTGTTAAATTTTATGAACGTTGTTGTGTTTTTATTTTTATTTATTTTAGTGTTATATTAATCTTTATGTTTGTAATCATGTTTTAATTTATTAATAGTTTATTTATCTTTATATTTATATATTAAAATTTTTTTTATTTATATTTATTTTTGAAACGACAGAATGTAACAATAAATATTACTCAGCCCTTCTATATCCAATTTTCTATTAATACATGTTTCCCTTCTGTCAATGTGTGTCATTTCTAAGAATAATCGTTTCTTAAGGTTCCTTTCCCTTTCTAAAATTTTTGTTTCTTCAAATTTAAAACTATGACCATTTTTAATTGCATGTTCAGTTAGTGCGCATGCTTTATATTTATTATTTTTAATGTCACTTTTATGCGAGATGTTCCTGCTGTGTACAGTTCGGCATGTTTCCCCAATATACACCCTTTTACAATCCGAGCAAGTGATTTCATATACTACATTTGAACTTTCTAAATTACTAAGCGGATCTTTGGTTCGAGTGTATAATCTAGAAATGGTTTTGATATTTTTCGTGCCTATTTTGAAATTGTCATAATTTTTGAATAGTTTTAAAAGTTTAGGAGTGAGTTGTGGGATATAAGGTAAAGAACCAAAAATTGGCTGTGAATTTTCATTAGACAAGACACCTCTCTCAATGTCAAATATTTGTTGTTGATTGAAATTATTGTTTTCACTTATTCTTGCAATGCACGTGGTACTAAAAATTAATTTATTTAATAATCCCAAAGGGTATGAATTATTTAACAGTATTCCTTTTAATTTAAGTAAACCTTGGTTTTTAAATTTTGGGTGTGATAGTTTTAAAACCCTGTCTTTTAATCCCAGAATTAGGTTAATCTTAGTTCTTGGAGGGTGTTCAGAATAAAAATTAATAAACCTGTTGCTGCATATTGGTTTACGGTACCATTCAGTTTGTAGGATGTTGTTTTGTGTGCGATGGACGATTAAATCTAGGAAAGGTAACCTGTTATTAATTTCTTTTTCCACTGTAAATTGCAGTTGTTTACATTGGTTATTAAAAATTTTTAGGACAAAATCAACTTTATTAAATGGTATCGCAAGTATTAAATCATCAACAAAACGTTTGACAAAAGGAATTTTGAATGGTATTTGATTAATACTTCTCTCTACCAAGTCATCCAGTACAAAGTTACAAAGAATCGGGGACAAAGTACTACCCATTGGTGTGCCTAATATTTGTTTGAAAAATTTGTTATTAAATTTACAGATATTGGTGTCAAAAATGAACGTTAAAATTTTTTTAAAATTAGTTAAGCTTAATTTGCAATTAGGTTCAATGTTAATCCACTGTTTTTCAATGCAATTTATTATTAGTTCAGTTGGCATATTCGTGTACATGGAGACAACGTCGAAACTCACTAGAATATATGTGTCAGGAATTCTAATGTTGTTAATGAAATCACTAAAATGGAAAGAGTCTCTTATTATAAAATTATTATTAAAATTATAGGTTTTAGATAAAATAGATGTTAAAAGACTAGCCAATTTACTGTTGGGAGAATCAATAGATGACACAATGGGGCGCATTGACAAAATGGGTTTATGTATTTTTGGGAGTGCATAAAATCTAGGAGCTACTGAATTGTATATTCTTAATGATTTTGCTTCTATTGAGGAAAGTTGTGATTGTTTTTCCAAGTCACTTATTAATTTATTGGCTTTCTGTTGAAATGTACAAGTAGGATCATTTTGTAATTGTTGGTAATACCTTTCGTCATTGAGTAACAATTGACTTTTTTCAAAGTATTCCTCCTTGTACATTGCTACAGTGACGTTGCCTTTGTCACTACGAAGAATATACACTTCAGGGTTTGTTCTGATAAATGTTCTAGCTTCCTCAAAAATATCGTTTAGGAAATGATTGTTTTTGCCAGTTTTATGTAAGAAATTTGTTATGATGTTGGTGGATTTTGATCTGAGCAAATCTTTATTGTTATCATTCATGTTCTGTATTAACTGTTCAAAATCAGCCAATAATGATGACAGTTTAAAATCCCTAACATTTGGAATGAGGCAAAATTTAGGTCCTAATGCTAAGAGTTTTTTAATGTTAAAAGGGAACTGAATGTTGGTTAAGTTTTTGAACCATTTTGCATTAAATTTAATTTTTGAAAAGTGTTCTATTTTTAAGTTGTTGAATTTTTGTATGTTATTTATTTTAATTTTATGGAAAATGGTGTTATAATTAATATCTTGTCTTCGTTTGTATTCTTTTAGAATTTGACTAGGAATTACTTGATATAATTTAGATTTTATGTTCTCTAATTTGTTTTCAAGAAATTTTTTATCAGATAGAGTGCAACTAATTTCTAGATTTATTATTTGTTTTTGAAGTTTTGTGTTTAGATTTAGTATTTTATTACCTGTTTTGCCTCCTCTGTGATGTAACAAGTTATTTACATTAATTATGCTGTTTTTGACATGTTTAGGTGATACATCATGTCTTCTGCATTTTAATAAGAAAATGTGTCTGTTGTTTAACTTCGCCAGCTTGGTGATAATTTTGGCCCATTCTTTGAGTAAACCAACGTTAGTAGGTCCATACCTTGATTGGATGTTCTCAAAAAACCCCATTTTTATGAAATACGAATAATGGTATAGTGACTGGTTCAATATAAAAAAAAAAAAAAAAAATTTTTAATAACCAATGTAAACAACTGCAATTTACAGTGGAAAAAGAAATTAATAACAGGTTACCTTTCCTAGATTTAATCGTCCATCGCACACAAAACAACATCCTACAAACTGAATGGTACCGTAAACCAATATGCAGCAACAGGTTTATTAATTTTTATTCTGAACACCCTCCAAGAACTAAGATTAACCTAATTCTGGGATTAAAAGACAGGGTTTTAAAACTATCACACCCAAAATTTAAAAACCAAGGTTTACTTAAATTAAAAGGAATACTGTTAAATAATTCATACCCTTTGGGATTATTAAATAAATTAATTTTTAGTACCACGTGCATTGCAAGAATAAGTGAAAACAATAATTTCAATCAACAACAAATATTTGACATTGAGAGAGGTGTCTTGTCTAATGAAAATTCACAGCCAATTTTTGGTTCTTTACCTTATATCCCACAACTCACTCCTAAACTTTTAAAACTATTCAAAAATTATGACAATTTCAAAATAGGCACGAAAAATATCAAAACCATTTCTAGATTATACACTCGAACCAAAGATCCGCTTAGTAATTTAGAAAGTTCAAATGTAGTATATGAAATCACTTGCTCGGATTGTAAAAGGGTGTATATTGGGGAAACATGCCGAACTGTACACAGCAGGAACATCTCGCATAAAAGTGACATTAAAAATAATAAATATAAAGCATGCGCACTAACTGAACATGCAATTAAAAATGGTCATAGTTTTAAATTTGAAGAAACAAAAATTTTAGAAAGGGAAAGGAACCTTAAGAAACGATTATTCTTAGAAATGACACACATTGACAGAAGGGAAACATGTATTAATAGAAAATCGGATATAGAAGGGCTGAGTAATATTTATTGTTACATTCTGTCGTTTCAAAAATAAATATAAATAAAAAAAATTTTAATATATAAATATAAAGATAAATAAACTATTAATAAATTAAAACATGATTACAAACATAAAGATTAATATAACACTAAAATAAATAAAAATAAAAACACAACAACGTTCATAAAATTTAACAAATAAATTTTTGAAAGTAAAATCCCGCATTTTATGACTACAGAATTTTACTTGATATAATAATAAAATCTAAATAAATAAATCATCAAAATGTTTTGCTCTCCTACTGTGTTAAAATAAAAACCATATATAAAAAACACACAAATAAAAAAGGAAATTGAAGACACATTAAAATTCAATCATTTACAGACAAACCTCCATGCTAAAAATAACAAAATAATAAGTTTTATGGTGTAAATGTATATATTTTTATGTATTTTAATAGTGATGTACCTGAATTTTAAAATGTTTTATTAGTGTAATGTTGTCAAACGGAATTCGTCGCTTTTCTTATAACCTCACGATTAGTAAGTCATCACATTTGTAACAATATTTCTTTATTTTATAAAAATTGTTCTTCACCACAGATGTCCTGAAGAAGAATTAAATAAATTCGAAAGCTTGACTGAAATCAAAGAGTTTTCTTTACTTACCTTGGCCAAACGTTGACTGCAACTCCACGATTGACTTCACGTTATATTGAACCAGTCACTATACCATTATTCGTATATATATATATATATATATATATATATATATATATATGAAAAAGTCTATTGGGTATGCAGCAACAATAATGAAACAGAGTACTCTTTCAAGTGTTTATTCCGAGCTTTCGGCCAATATTACAGCCATCTTCAGGGATCTACAATATTAATCAAGAGCGTAATTTATAAAAAAGTAAAAAAAATATAAAAACTTACAACTTGGGGAGGTTGTATCCAAAACGATGTTAGTAAAAATATTACATGTAAGTATCTGGATCCGGTTACACTAATTATACTTAATTTCCACTTGGTGATAATTAGATTATTGCAAATACCAATTCTATTGTCTAAGTTACAGGTTATATTACCAACTAATGGTACCAAGCTGAGAAAACCAAGACTAAGTCTCAAAACCACAAAAAAACAGATAATCTGTATTAACACAAAACAAGATGTAAGCATCCGTATCAAGAAACGAACTTTGATAAAATTTTTGAAAAAATTAATCGTTTTTCTCAAACTGAGATGCATGAGTAGCATAAATTGAAAGAAAGATTACATTAGCCATGACAATCTCAAGTAGTACCAACTACATAAAAAGAGGGGTAGGCAATTTTTTGAGATTAGGATTGACAACAATTATTTTTAAAAATACAAAAAATATTACATTATTATTCATAAAAATGGAAGTTAAAAATCTAATTTTAAAATTAATTATGCTATGAAGAATAATAAAATTCTTTTTAACAATTATAGTTTATCAGTCATAGTTGACATTAGTATTATAAAATTTATTATGTTTAAAAAATAAAAGAAGAAGAGAAAAGCAGTAATTAACATCAATTTGATTATTATTTAAGTTAACAAAATTACTTTAATCTGAGATATGCGCTAAATTTCGACAGTCTAACGATAACAAATATGAAAACATTTCATTAAGGTGGCCTATATCAGATTTATGGTTCATCGCGAGAGGTTGTTTGTTAATATAAACCATTTCCATGAAGAGCCTTCTAGCAGTGTTTCTTTCTTTGCAAAGGATGCTAACATTACTATAATCAATGCGATGATCATTGGTAAGGACATGTTCTCCCAATGCACTACGTTCAGGGTGTAATCTACAGTCTGACTTATGTGAGGTAAGTCGGTCATTAAGGCGCCGAGAAGTTTGACCAATGTAAGTCAAGTCACAATCCATACAAGGTAAATTGTATACAACATCTGTGGTAGATAACAAGGGGGTTTTATCTTTAACTTTAGAGAAGATTCCATTAATGGTGAGCACAGATTTATAAGCTACTTTAGCCTGTACCAAAGGAAGTAAAATACGAGTTAGTGAAGGTGCTAGATCCCTAATATAAGGTAAAAGAAAATAAGAAGTCACATCATTATTTGGAGTTATTTTTGGCCTATTACTTCTATCGTGAGATGTAATCTGTGGAGTTGACATTGTATTGAATAAAAGTTTAGTTAGTAGTGTTACAGGATAACCGTTGTTAATAAAAAGTTTTGATAAAATTTTAAGGTTTTTTTTATGAAAGGAACTATCACTAATTTTCATTACCCTATTTTTCATTTCCTTAACCAAATTAATTTTCATTGAATACTTATGATATGAGTTGTAATTTAAATAACGACCCGAACTTACAACTCATATCATAAGTATTCAATGAAAATTAATTTGGTTAAGGAAATGAAAAATAGGGTAATGAAAATTAGTGATAGTTCCTTTCATAAAAAAAACCTTAAAATTTTATCAAAACTTTTTATTAACAACGGTTATCCTGTAACACTACTAACTAAACTTTTATTCAATACAATGTCAACTCCACAGATTACATCTCACGATAGAAGTAATAGGCCAAAAATAACTCCAAATAATGATGTGACTTCTTATTTTCTTTTACCTTATATTAGGGATCTAACACCTTCACTAACTCGTATTTTACTTCCTTTGGTACAGGCTAAAGTAGCTTATAAATCTGTGCTCACCATTAATGGAATCTTCTCTAAAGTTAAAGATAAAACCCCCTTGTTATCTACCACAGATGTTGTATACAATTTACCTTGTATGGATTGTGACTTGACTTACATTGGTCAAACTTCTCGGCGCCTTAATGACCGACTTACCTCACATAAGTCAGACTGTAGATTACACCCTGAACGTAGTGCATTGGGAGAACATGTCCTTACCAATGATCATCGCATTGATTATAGTAATGTTAGCATCCTTTGCAAAGAAAGAAACACTGCTAGAAGGCTCTTCATGGAAATGGTTTATATTAACAAACAACCTCTCGCGATGAACCATAAATCTGATATAGGCCACCTTAATGAAATGTTTTCATATTTGTTATCGTTAGACTGTCGAAATTTAGCGCATATCTCAGATTAAAGTAATTTTGTTAACTTAAATAATAATCAAATTGATGTTAATTACTGCTTTTCTCTTCTTCTTTTATTTTTTAAACATAATAAATTTTATAATACTAATGTCAACTATGACTGATAAACTATAATTGTTAAAAAGAATTTTATTATTCTTCATAGCATAATTAATTTTAAAATTAGATTTTTAACTTCCATTTTTATGAATAATAATGTAATATTTTTTGTATTTTTAAAAATAATTGTTGTCAATCCTAATCTCAAAAAATTGCCTACCCCTCTTTTTATGTAGTTGGTACTACTTGAGATTGTCATGGCTAATGTAATCTTTCTTTCAATTTATGCTACTCATGCATCTCAGTTTGAGAAAAACGATTAATTTTTTCAAAAATTTTATCAAAGTTCGTTTCTTGATACGGATGCTTACATCTTGTTTTGTGTTAATACAGATTATCTGTTTTTTTGTGGTTTTGAGACTTAGTCTTGGTTTTCTCAGCTTGGTACCATTAGTTGGTAATATAACCTGTAACTTAGACAATAGAATTGGTATTTGCAATAATCTAATTATCACCAAGTGGAAATTAAGTATAATTAGTGTAACCGGATCCAGATACTTACATGTAATATTTTTACTAACATCGTTTTGGATACAACCTCCCCAAGTTGTAAGTTTTTATATTTTTTTTTTACTTTTTTATAAATTACGCTCTTGATTAATATTGTAGATCCCTGAAGATGGCTGTAATATTGGCCGAAAGCTCGGAATAAACACTTGAAAGAGTACTCTGTTTCATTATTGTTGCTGCATACCCAATAGACTTTTTCATATTATTGTGTCAGCAAAGACTTCGTCTGCGTATATATATATATATATATAAACAAAAGGGGCAAATTAACGGGCATGTACGCAAAAAGGATCATAAGGCCACGAGTAGGAATGGTAACCGCAGACATGCATGTTTCTGGCTCGTTAGCCGTCATCAGTGCGGCATAAATACGCATACTTGGCAACCTTTTATATATATATATATATATATATATATATATATATATATATATATATATATATATATATATATAATAAACAAAGTGCCAAGAAAATGCGTATTAATATAAACAAAACGGGAAAATTATTGGGCATGTACGCAAAAAGGATCAATAAGGCCACGAGTAGGAATGGTAACCGCAGACATGCATGTTTCTGGCTCATTAGCCGTCATCAGTGCGGCATAACCAAGTAGGGTATTGCACTTGGCTAGCAAAAGTGTTGGGTACTTGGGAGAAAAGGATGTTGGGGAAACATGTGTAAAGAAACATAAAAACACAAAAACAACGAAAGCTCACACAGGAGTCCTATCGCCATTTTGTGCTTTCGGCCAGTTGTGCCAATGGGTTTTCGGCTAGCAACCAGCGTCGCAACGTTGGCGAAACGGACTCATTGTGTTTGAGTCGTTCTAAGCCCAGGATATGAAATAAACAAAGTGCCAAGAAAATGCGTATTAATATAAACAAAACGGGAAAATTATTGGGCATGTACGCAAAAAGGATCAATAAGGCCACGAGTAGGAATGGTAACCGCAGACATGCATGTTTCTGGCTCATTAGCCGTCATCAGTGCGGCATAACCAAGTAGGGTATTGCACTTGGCTAGCAAAAGTGTTGGGTACTTGGGAGCAAAGGATGTTGGGGAAACATGTGTAAAGAAACATAAAAACACAAAAACAACGAAAGCTCACACAGGAGTCCTATCGCCATTTTGTGCTTTCGGCCAGCTGTGCCAATGGGTTTTCGGCTAGCAACCAGCGTCGCAACGTTGGCGAAACGGACTCATTGTGTTTGAGTCGTTCTAAGCCCAGGATATGAAATAAACAAAGTGCCAAGAAAATGCGTATTAATATAAACAAAACGGGAAAATTATTGGGCATGTACGCAAAAAGGATCAATAAGGCCACGAGTAGGAATGGTAACCGCAGACATGCATGTTTCTGGCTCATTAGCCGTCATCAGTGCGGCATAACCAAGTAGGGTATTGCACTTGGCTAGCAAAAGTGTTGGGTACTTGGGAGCAAAGAATGTTGGGGAAACATGTGTAAAGAAACATAAAAACACAAAAACAACGAAAGCTCACACAGGAGTCCTATCGCCATTTTGTGCTTTCGGCCAGCTGTGCCAATGGGTTTTCGGCTAGCAACCAGCGTCGCAACGTTGGCGAAACGGACTCATTGTGTTTGAGTCGTTCTAAGCACAGGATATGAAATAAACAAAGTGCCAACAAAATGCGTATTAATACACTCCTGGACAAAATTAACGCACCAATACAATAGATTCTCAAAAAAATTTTATTTTCAAAAATAAATTGATGGAATCGAAATAGAAAGCTATATTTTGCGTAATTTAACAATTCAGAACAATATTACAATCGAATGGCATTATTGGAATTAAATTTCAACAAAGTGAACAATCCATTTTTAAGTCAACGAAAAAGTTAATAAACATTTAGTGACAACACAGTTCAAAGGACGCTAGTATAGAAAAGTTAATAACGTGTCTTGCCTCCTCTACTTCTAATCACCGCATTCATACGCCTAGGCATGTTTGTTATTAAATTTTGAATGGCATCCTGTGGAATGTTTTCCCACTCTGCAAGAACTGCATTTTCAAGTTCTCTCAAGTTGGCAGGTGCAGGTAAATAGGCTCTAACCCTTCTTTTAAGCATGTCCCAGACATGTTCTATGGGATTCATTTCCGGACTTTTTGGTGGCCACTCAATAAAGGGTATCGGAATGTTATTGAGATAATCCAATACTTCTCTAGCCACGTGAGATCGAGCATTGTCTTGCATAAACAAAAAATCATCTCCCAGAAAAGGACCAAAGGGCATTACATGTTCAACCACAATGTTCTCGAGAAAAAAATTTTCGTTCATAGATCTGGATCGAATAGGGACTAACTCTGTGCGAGCCTCATAACAAATACCGCCCCAAAACATTTTAGAGCCATCACCAAATGGAATCTTTGGAGAGATATTACATTGCGCAAATCTCTCTCCTGGTCTTCCCCAGACTCGTTCGCGCCCATCGAAGGATTTTAGGCTCACCCTAGTTTTATCTGTAAATAAAACACGTTTCCAATCGTCTACAGATCAATTACGATGATCTCTGGCAAAACGCAACCTTGCAACCCTGTTCTCTCTGGTAAGAAGTGGTGCAGTTGCTGGTGTTATGCTGACCGATCCAGCTTCTTTCTACCTTCTTCTGACTGTTCGAGCAGAAATTGCAACATTTCGAGTAGCTTCGAAATCATTTCTTAACAAAGAACTGGTGACTGACCTAGGTCTTAAAGCAGATTACCTAGGAAAACGATCATCTCTTGCACTAGTACAGCGGTTTCACCTTTGTCCTGGCCTTCGACGATAAGTTCCAGTTTCGTTGAAACGTTGAATTATTTTATTTATTGTAGAATGGTTTACTTCCAGCAAATTGGCAAGATAACGTTGAGAATATCCCTCATCATGTAATGTTAATGCACGTACTGTCTCATGTTCTGTTAAATTCCTTGGACGATTCATTTTCAGACTTTAAACTATGTCAAATTAATGAACAAAACTCCCCAAACAACAATTTACACAATAACCAGCAGAGAAAAGCAACAAATTAATCTCGGTTGCTAACAAATTTTGTAGGTATCACTAAATGATTAAAGTATCCACTAACTTAAAAACGTCGATTTAAAATTACCTAATAAACTCAGTTTGTGTACAGAATTGTTAAAAAAGGTTCAAAGCCTACTCTTCATACTCTCTGCACGTATAAAAAATATTTATGACATAAAAATCTGAAATTTTTCTGTTGGTGCGTTAATTTTGTCCAGGAGTGTATAAACAAAACGGGAAAATTATTGGGCATGTACGCAAAAAGGGTTTCTCGTAGAACTTCTTAAACATTTACATGACTTCAAGCCTGGATTTAAATATCTCCATAACCATTAAAAATTTCATTAAAAATCTCTGGATAATCAGCTAACTCTATATACTGCTCTCAAGGTAAGTGAATTCTATTACTTTAACGTATTATCTGCTACAATTTTCTTCTAAATTTACTTATAAAGTGTCTCATACAATCTACAGCTCCACTCTGATATTTCTGGACCTTATTTTCTATCTAAATCAGATTTTTTGCTTACCAAATATGCTCAATTACTTCTTCTTTATATTCGCTATACTTTTATATCAATTATACTTGATTATTTCTATCTTTTTTAATTAAAACTCAATTTTTAAAACAGCACAAAATTTAATACGTCTTTTCACTTCAATCTCCAAAAAACAAGAGAGCGATTACAAAATCAACAACTGAACAATTGCAAAATTCAACAAACTTTGACTACCTATCTATCTAGTGTCTTTTACCTACTTGATAATTTTTTTACATAAATTACAAATCAGAATACTCGATTTCTAATACAGATTTAAACAATTATTTATATTCTAAATCCTGTTACCTTTGAAATGAACTTAAAATCACATATGTATTAAACTATAATCTAAAATACTTTTCTATTTTAGGATTTTTCATTTTCATCAAAATCAATTCTATAAAAATAAATATGATGCTTTAAAATTCCAATATTGATTATTGTAAACGTAAGTAAGTTCTAATTTAACACATGATTTAAATTATTCTTAATTTAAAATTTATATGTCGTTAGCATTGATATTTTTTCACACACAACTTTCTTATTCTATTTAAATATGATTCCTTAATTTAACTCATTATAAAACAACAATATGTATCATTATAAATTTATATAAAATCCCTTTTTTTTATTTTCAAATATTTAATTTTCTTATTTTATTTCAAAAATAATCATTTTAATTTAAACTATAACAAACAACTATATGCTATTTTTTTTACAAATAGATATGTTTTAAAACTCACATTTGATATTCTATTTACTTATATTTATTTTCTCTTTTTTAGGAAAGAAGAAAAAAAAAACAAAAACTTAAATATTAACAAAATTTGAACAAACTTATACTAACTGTATGGATTTGTATTCTACCCAGAGATCAAAATTGTCCTCTTTTAATTACTTCATAATAACTTTATTTAATTTTCTTTTATTAATTATAGCATACTACCTCATATCATCTCAAATCCCCCAATTAAAATTTTTAAATCAAACATGTTTTACTTGTTTGATTAAAAATTATAATTTTAATTTCGATTTAATAATTTAACACCTATCAAGAACCTCTGCTATAAAACTTTATATATTTTATTAATAAACCAATCTAAATTTCCTTGTTATTTCCTTTCATTTATGTATTGCTTCTTAATTTATTTACTTGTATAAATTATGATTACAAAAAAAATTAATTCAATCTTCTTTTATCTCAGGAATATGTTCTACTATTGTTTGTTTAACACACATTATACAAACTTGCATTCTATTAAAACCATCCTTTTTCTCAACTAATATATACAATTAAAACTACTATTTACAAAAAAAAAATTATGAATATCATCTACCTATGCATCTTCTTTATAAATTTTTTTTATTTCTATTTTCGTAAATCACCTAAATGACTTTGTTTATTATTTAGGTAGTAATGAAGGTAAGAATTGAATAGTACGAGAGCTAGCAACGTCGGTATAACAAGAATTTCAGGTAGGCCAGTTTATAGATAGGCTATCTCTCTCACTCTCCCGAACGTCATACGGGCTTTCTGACTGGCGTGGCGGTAGACGTAGCGTTTGTTAGCACCCATGGTACCTGCACAGGAAAAAAATCAATGGGGATGATTTAGCAAAATCATTATATGCTTGAAGCATTATCCTACTATACCTACTATAAATTGCGAATTTCCATGTCCATTTTTTAGGTTAAAATGCAATGTACGGTGGAAAAAGATCACATCGCATAATAAAACTCTTCATATTTCCAATAGTATGTTACAAAATATATCTGATTGTTTACAATCTTAATATATATATCGTGTGTACCTACATAATATCAACTAAAAACTGTATGAAGTATATGGTTAACCAGTGCCGTCAACGTGTATAGTATCATATATTCATATATTGGCGTATTTGTTGGCAACAAGGTGAGGGAGCGTCTTTAATAGAGAAAGATGGAAAAAAAAGAGTGATATAAAAACTAGCTTTAAATAGTGAAACTTCAAGAAGAAGTCATGTAGGTAGCGTATTTATTAACCCTTTGTACCAGGTATTCATGCCAATGAAAAGTTAAACTCGAAAATTCTCGAAAAAGTAATCTATACGCATATTTAATGCGATGAATAATAGAATATTTATAATATTAACAATAATTTTGTGGAAAGAATATTTAATAAATACATTATAATTTCCCAAAAAATTAACTAAAAAACATTTTTTAAAAACTCTGTTTATACAGCCAACAACTTTAAAAGCATAGTGCAAAATATAATATAACATCGGGGTTTCTGAATTCTGCACATACTTCAGGTAACGAAAAATTGATGTCTAAACTCTGCCAAAGTTTTGAGAGGTTCCTAAATAATAAGGGGGTTTCTACGAACCAATCAAGAGATTATCAATATAAGTATCCAAAAAAATAATGATATTGTTTACTATTTGTAGTACCTACTTAATTACATTAAAAAAATATATTAAAATAGGTATACAAAATGATTTGAATTTATTTTATATTTTTGATATACAAATTAAAACACTGTACACTCAAAAATGAAATTTGCAACACAAAAGAATGACCTCTCCCCCAAATTATTTCTATTTTGCATTGTGAATACTTAATTCAAAGTCTACAATAATCTCTTTGGCTTAAAATATAAACCTAAACGCTTCACACTTATTACTTAAAAGGAGGAAAACGTTGTTTTATCGAACAGTAAACAAAAAACAACACGCAGGTTTTAAAATTGTGAATAGTAGAAAAATTTCGTACAAAATTTGAATGTTCCGTTTATCAAAATACACAAAAATGTTAGATTAGAAAAACAGAAAAATACAATTAAATTTTTTGCCTGATCTGCCACTACCAGAAACTGTTCCCCGCGATTTCTACTAAGATGTAACTCACGAACAGTTTTGAATACCTCTTCTTGGTTTTTATAATAATACTAGCGGCCGCCCGCGACTTTATCCGCGTGAACTTCAGTTTTTTGCCACCCAATTTCATACAAATTTTCAACCCCTATTTTAAATCCTTAGGAGTTAAATTTAAAAAAGTCATTACACCACTACGTAATAGAAAAAAAATTATTTTCGAATTTTCAAGACTCTACGCGTCTATCGACAGTGTCATGTCGGCCAGCAGCAGCGTGCTTACCGTTCCACACACCCCGCACATTAAAGCGCGAGTGGTATTAGACTATTATTATTTTAAAACTATAAAAACTTGCATGCTATATGCAATCAAAATCTTAGCCCGATCGGTTTGAAATTCACAAAGTTTCATACAAACTTTCATCCCCTATTTTATCCCTTAGGGGTGGAATTTATTTAAATCCTTTCTTAGGGGATGCCTACGTTACATTAGCTATATGCGTGCAAAATCTCAGCCCGATCGGTTTAAAATTGACAAACTTTCATACAAACTTTCATCATCTATTTTATCCCTTTAGGGGTGTAATTTATCAAAAATCCTTTCTTAGGGGATGCCTACGTAATAGTAGCTATATTCATGCAAAATCTCAACCTGATCGGTTTAAAATTGACAAAGTTTCATACAAACTTTCATTTCCTATTTTATCCCTTTGGGGGTGGAATTAATCAAAATTTTTAGCGGGTGCCTACGTTAGAACATCTACCTGCGTGCCAAATTTCAGCCCCACCCGTCCAGCGGTTTGAGCTGTGCGTTGATAGATCATACAAACTTTCATCCCGTATTTTACCCCTTGGGGGTGAAGTTAATCAAAATCCTTTCTTAGCGGATGCCTACGTCATAATATCTACTTGCGTACCAAATTTCAGCCCCATCCGTCCAGCGGTTTGGGCTCTGCGTTGATAGATCACTATGTCAGTCAGTCAATCAGTCAGTCAGTCAGTCACCTTTGAGTTTTATATATATAGATTGGCAAGATTTTTCTTCTTACCGCAATATTTTTTCTTATTTGGTTGATATCTTTTATGTTCTCCGCAAAATTATTTGATTGCAATTTTTGAGTTATTAATTTCACTGGTTTCTCAGCTTGATCACAAATTACTTTTCTTTTTACATTATTACTTACTGTATTTCTTGCAAGTTTCTTTTCAAAATCAATATTGAGTTTTCATTTGACCTCTACTATACTACACTAGTTGTGCATTTAGCGTTACAACATATTTATCGAATTTTTCCACACTTGCTAGTATAAGCTTTGGAAAACTTAAAATTATTCAATTATTCAACACAATTTCCTTTTTCACTAAACATGGTAGAAGCTGTGTTATCGATTTTAACGCAGTTTAGGTAGAGAATAAACAGATGATTAGATGCTCAATAAAAAACAATAAAATACTTTTCCCTTCTTAATATTAATCTATTATCGCTTTTGGAAACGCTTTGGGTATTAAATACTTAATTTCTTAATACTTATTACAAGTAAACTTAATTGGTCGTGGGAATCTTTACTAATAATCCCTTAACTCTTAAAAATCAGGTAAAGTTTTCATTTGTGGCAGAATTTATTTTATCTACTCCTTTGACAGTAAATGTTATCATGTTGGAATGACGTTTCATTACGCACAACTGTGCGTTATAGCTTACTTACCTTGCATGGTGAAAATGAGTATAAATGACATTTACTGTCAAAGGAGTAGATAACTGTAGAGATGTCAAATATTTAGAATTGAAATTAAAATATTGAGTCGTAGATAAAGCATAGTACGTAACTCGAGTGGTAAGAGGTATTACGTACTCGTGTAATTACGAACTCGCCGCTACGCGGCTTCGTGCGTAACTCTTATACTCGTACGTAATGGCTTACTTACCACTCTTGTTACTTAATATAGGTACTATTAATGACATTTATGACGCACAAGTCAATTTACAACTACGTATTATTCGAATATGAAAATGCGTATCTCGATTTTATTTCTGCTTATTGAACCATAATAATTCATTGTTTCTACTATTCTTATAAAAAATTATTAGATATTAATGTTAAAATTTTCAATATAACAATTTTTACTGTGCTTAGCATAGTATTCGTATGTATAAAAATTAAGGATTATCGATTATCAGAAAATCATTTCTAATTACTAATTCTTTTAATCGTGCAATAGATGTCAATAAACACCTAAACTTGTATGTCACAAAATAAAAAGTTTTTAAACTTTCGAAAATATTTAAAATTGGTCGAACCAAAAAATAGTGTGTGTTAACACATCCGGAAAATGTTTTGCAAGTGCTCGTATTGTTTCTCTTCGGTGCTAGATACTCATCTCGGCTACATAACTGTACTCGCTCTTTCATAGTGTCATTTTCCGTCCTTGTGTCACAAAAAGGTAGTTTACGTAACAAGTCCCGAAAGTGGTCTTTTACTGGACGAGTGGGCAAATTAGCGGCGGCGCGCGCATTCCGTAAAAGCCGCGCGGAGCCCAATTTTCAACGTCAAATTAAAATTATAAATAATGGAGATAGAGTTCCCGGAGGACGCACTTTTTTTCGGAAATTTCCTCCTCTTTAACGAGCATTTTTTAAAATTGCTTAAATATTAATATTTTTAGAGTTATTAACAAAAACATAAATATCTTTTTTTTTTCATCTTATTTTGTTAATAACAATTGCAATTTTTTTTCCGCACACTTTTTCTTTAAAAAAATTTTTCTAGAGGTGATTTCGAATCCAATGAGCTATCGCTAATATTTTTAGGATCTTTATTTTAATTTTTCACCTTTTTGAAGATGTTGACTAGAGTATTTACTCGTTCTTGCAAAATGACATTTTCCGTCCTTGTGTCACAAATAACTATTTAAAGCTCGTAAGGTGATTTAATTTTGGGATCATTGTAAATACTTACGTAATAGAAAGTTTTAATAAACTTTGAACATTAAATCAGTCAGTCCTATATAATTCAGTTTTCAAACTATTTCTAAGTTAGGTAAAATTCTTATTAGTTTGACTAAGGTAGGAATTCTAGTTCGGGAAAGCAGAACATTTAAAATAATCTAATGTTACCAAAAGTTTAGATTAAAGGGATTTCCAAAAATAAATTACACAACTATAGTTAAGAATGAGGATTTATTTATAGTTTACTTCCATGTTTTATAAACAACATTTAGATTTTGGCATAATTATATTTTGCAAAAATTAACAATTATTGTTATCTAAAATAATTTTTAATCTTTTTAGTTATAAAAGTAAATCATTCTTGAAAGTTTCCAATTATTTTTAACTTTTGGGAGACTACGTTA
This sequence comes from Altica lythri, assembly GCA_964028335.1. NCBI lineage: Eukaryota > Metazoa > Arthropoda > Insecta > Coleoptera > Chrysomelidae > Altica > Altica lythri. Next base: position 30,660,099 of record OZ034804.1, on the reverse strand, counting down.
AAATTGCAATTGGCACAAAAACAAAAAAAAATGATGGTTTATAAAATAATTGTATTAATTTTTGTATGCAACCCGAAATTTTAATATTTCTAGAAAACTTGGTTATTCTTTGTCCAATATTAAAAAAAAAACTTCTAAAAAATCAAACTCTCTCTAACCACCTATTTTTTCACAACTGCCCTTATCTCGATGGTCACGTTACAACTGCTCTTATCTGGAGGGTAACATTTTTAGCTGATATTTCTTTTCTTTTCACTGCCCTTAAATAGAGTATAACAGTAATGTTTTTCCTTTTATTTTCTCAATGCCTTCAATTCGAGAGTAAGATTTTCACTTTTCCTTTTTTTTTGCAACTGCTTTCAACTCAAAGGTAACATTTTTATTATTTTATTTTTTTTACAAATAATCAAAAAAAGACAATTTTGGCATCTTTTAGGTTAAAACATTATATTTTATTACTTTGTCATAACAAAAGGTGTAAATTTGCAATACAATTAAAATATAACTACAGAAGTAAGATATAGACATGTATCTTTTGTAGGAATTAGAGAATAATGCAAAAAAAAAAGGGCAATTGGGGATAAGATAATAACAGAATTCCAACCTGTGACCATCTTTGCTTAAACGTGCCTTATCGTTAAAAAAAACGTGTGCGTCTCAGGACGCGCGACAGAAGTAATAACTTCAACTAATCCAAGTTGAACTATTTAATATTGAAATTTTTTAACTTGAGAAAAACTTTGCCTACTACTTAAATTTTATGTACATTAATATGATAATGTGTATAAATTTAAAAATTTAAATATGTTAAAAATTTTGAAAATTCTGAAATGTTTTTTATCACTATAACTTTCACTAATTACGATACAAAAATTTTTTACTATGACAGTTTGGAATTTCTAATCAGTCGCGTAATAATTCGCAATACAGCCCCCTTTGCGTGGAACGGCCTGATTATTTCAGTAGAATTGGATTTCACCTATTCCTCCATTTTTTTGTTCAACATGTATTGACGTTGATATTTAGCACTAGAAATTTTGGCGTGCTTATCACAATTATCATTTTGTAATCTAAGTATTTGATCAATTTTTTACTGAATAAAAAACACAATTCTTGCCGTAATTTCCGTTAATTAGACCTACAACACAACTTTATTTAATGTTTACCACAAATAAACTCCTTTAACCGTTTTTTTTATCACTATAACTTTCACTAATTACAATACAAAAATTTTTTACTATGATAGTTCAAAATTTCTAATTAGTCGCGTAGTAATTCGCAATACAACCACCCTTTACGTGGAACGGCCTGATTGCTATTTAATACACACTTAAAACTTAAATTCTTATCCTTATTATTAATAATAACATTAATAACACACTTTATAATCAATTTTTATAAGATTTATCACAAATGAAATCACCAAAACACGTCTTTTTTATGCTATAATTAGGCTAATCACACTGTCATTTCTTCTTACACAACCTGTTATTTGAATAAATGAGTAAATAAATAAATAAAGATATTTGTATTAATATTAATATTTACCTATTTCTATTTGATTTAATTTCCATTTCTTCCCTCCTACAACTGCCACGATAGATGCCGAGGATGACCGAACCGTTTAAATTATGAATTTAAATTATAATTAAAAGGAATTAAATTAGTTTTATATACGAAGATATAGAAAATAACCTAATTTTTATGATATTAAATGGATATAAATATTTAATAAATAATAAAAAGTAATGATTTGTATTTAGTGACAGATTAATACCGTATAACACGGTAAATTCAAATATACTTAAAACTTACATTGGGAAAAGCATAGAGAGAGAGAGAGAGAGAGAGAGAGAGAGAGAGAGAAATGATATTATTATGTTTCACTGCGCCTGCGTGTAATAATGATAAACAACGCGTTATAATAAACGCTTTTTTCAACGAGTTACGTTAAAATCAGTTTACTCTCCCATAAGAAGTTATCACTTCAATAAATAAATAAATAAAGATATTAGTATTAATATTGATATTAATATTTACCTATTTCTATTATTATTATGTTTCACTGCACCTGCGTGTAACAACGATAAACAACGCGTTACGCTGAAAATCAGTTACCCTCCCATAAGAAGTTGTCACTTCAAAAAACTGTTTAGAGTTTTAATCAATATTCATTTTTTACTAACATTTACTTTTACAGCAATTTTTACATTTTTAACATGCAAATTTCAAAATTAACAATAATTTAAAATGAAAATACGTATTTTTTGTTTTAGATTCACATATACTTAATTCAAGTTGTTTGGAAGCATTTTCTTCTAAATTGGAACTTGTTACTTAATACAGCAAAGGCTTTTTAAAATTGAGTTTCAAGAAAAACACTTTTTTTTTGTTTTTAATAATTTTTTATTTTTCCAAATTCTTCTATTACCGTTAGATAAAGACGTTTTCAGCAATGATTTATATTAACTAAAAAAATGTAACTTTAAATCTATACTTCTATACTCTATACTAATATTATAAAGCTGAAGAGTTTGTTTGTTTGAACGCGCTAATCTCAGGAACTACTGGTTCGAATAGAAAAATTCTTTTTGTGTTGAATAGACCATTTATCGAGGAAGGCTTTAGGCTATATAACATCACAATGCAACTATTAGGAGCGAAGAAGTAATGGAAAATGTGAAAAAAAAAGGGGAAAATTATTGATCCTTGAGGGCTTACATTGCGTGCGCTGCGAAAACGGTTCAAGATACCAAAAATATATGTATGAAAGAATTATTCCTCTTGAAATGATCTAAACAAATGTCCCTGACAGTATATGTCAATCTTTTAAAATTAACTCACTAGAACCGTTTTTATGGTAATCAAATTTGGTCGAAATTAGTGCATTATTTGTTAAGAGTTTTATCAACGTAATAATATTAATCTTCATCCAAATAAATGTGTTGTTGATTAAGAGTATTTAATTGTGAACAAAATTGTCTTTGACATCACTTAATTTCAATAAACATCTTAGAAGATATTACATTTTCAAAATAACTAGGAGGCCACCGTAAGGTGGCGCAGTTATTATCTCATATACTTAAACGAGAATTTCTTACTAAATTAAGTACTATAAAGCCACCGTACGGACATCTTATATAAAATATCTAATATAAAAAAATCATTGAAAACAAAAAAAAAGCAAAATGGTAAAAATTTGAAAAAATAAAAATGGAAAAAAAGACACGACAGTGTTATGCGGTACAAAGTCCGCCGGAACAGCTAGTATCCTATATTTGTTATTTTGGTAAAAATGTAATATCTAATTAAAATTAAATCAAAGTAATAGATATTAAATTCTACAATACAAACCGATTGTTCGATCATGACATCGGCATTATCAGATAGTTCAAAGCCAGTTTTAATTCTGTCCGTACATCAACTGTTTAAACAGTTTGCGTATAAGCAAATATTAATATTAACGCTTCAGTTCAAATAAACTGCTCATATAACTTTATGTGGAACTGGAAACTGGACCAAAGTTAACGGCATGAATAATTTAAATAGCAATGCTTGGTGGTTTACTTAAGTCAATTAACAGTAATATTAGTATGTACAACCAACATATATATTTCTACTTAAGGTAGTTTCGTGTCTCCTAAAAAGAATATTTGTAGTAATAGTATAATATAATGCACGGTTTAAAAACGAGGCTCGTAAAATTTGATACCATTAAAAAAGTTTTAGCAATATTATTAATGTACTAGTTATACTCGCGACGTCGTTCGCTTGGCGTGTGATTGTTGTATAAAAATTTCTCCCCCACCCTGTTAAAGGAATGTGAGAGAAAGTTTTATACATCAGATGTTAAGTTGAAAGAAGACAAATACACATGTGAAAACGGCATTTGAATCGGATCATTATTTTTTATGTGATTCGCGCACAAACATACAGATAGACAGACAAAAAAATCTAACCAAATTTTTGGGTTCTATTTCGATGTACCCGCGACGTCGTTCGCGTGGTGTGTTGATTTTTGTATAAAAATTTCTTTCCTCGCCCTGTTAAAGCGGTGGGGGAAAATTTTTATATACCAGATGTTTAGTTAAAAGAAGACAAATACGTCTGTGAAAACTGCATTTGAATCGGATCAGTAGTTTTCATGTGATGCGCGCACAAACATACAGACAGACAAACAAAAAACTAAGCACATTTTTCGGTTCTATATCGATGTAGTAACACCCCCCGCTAATAATTTTCTGTATATCTTTAATATACACAATTTTCATTTTTACAGTTTCATTATATGTATAGATAACTGAGAAGGTACGGCATATGGAATTATGGGAGATATATGTCATGTACCTAAGAATAGAGTTTAAAATGAAATGCAATTTAGAAAAAACACTGAAAATGCAATTAGTGGCACGATTTGAACCTTCGTCTTTATGTGCTTTTAGACACTTGGCGACAAATACCTTGTAGTCAGTTTATATGTACATACTATTTTTGGCGAATAAAAAGACGTATTTCTTATTTATCAAGATTTTAATTGTGTGAATGTGTAGAAAATGATATATGAACCAATAAGAAAACACTATAAAAAAGTAAAACTTAAAAACAGTTTTGATGAAATTTTGCAAGTGAGCTTATTTTGCCTTTAGCTGCATAATATACTGCAACCATTTTTGCTATTGCAAAATATTATTACAAACAGTTCTTTTGTTTATTTAGCATTTTAACTGATTGTAAATAATTTTCGCCATTTACCTATCCTTAATCAGTACCTATAGTGAATATTTTTGTTTCCAAGCCTAAATTAAGTTTGTAAACAAACTGTTTTAAAATGTTCATTGAGAGAATTAACTAAATTTTAGTAGTAGCTTTGATAAATGAGTCAAAGTCAATCTGCTGGAAAAATGTTTACAATCTTGGACATTGATTTTTTTTAACTAAATATCTTTCAGAAGACAAAGCAGTAGTACCTATCGTGCAATATCTTCCAGCTTCTAAAATATTGAGGTTGTAGCACAGTCTAAATGACGAATTTCCAAATTTTTAAAAACATCTTCTGCTACTAAAACTTTTTGTAATGCCGAGTCATTATTTATTGTTATTTTAATTATTAATCCATCTACTTCACCTTGTTTCTAAAACATTTAATGAAATGTTTTTGTATTTGTTCAATTTTGGTGATTCGAAAAAATTGTAGCTTTGTAGCTTTTCGTCATCACGCAATATTGGTGAAAGGAAAGTAAAGGATCAATTGTAAAAAACACTCTGTAGTATATAAGATTATATGCTTACGAGTATTTTGCTGCTACAAAATAGTTAAAACTAAGCTTCAACAAAATTGATAGAATAACGTAATTTTTTTTTATAGATAAATTTTGTAATTTTAAAGGTATAACATTGTTCCAAAGCTTATTTTGTAGGAAAATAAAAAAGCTGGAAGCTCTGAAAAGTTGGACTTTTTAAAAGCATGTTTATATAAAATTATGTTTAAATTTTTGTTGAAGCTTTGTTAAAATTAAGATTTTGTTTAATCTAGGTTCGTCCTACATTCATTTTAGAATTGAGAGACCATTACTTATCTCCCTGCTCTATTTGATATTCTTTTTGTTTACTTACCACAATCTTAAGTTTAACTTCAATACGATTGTTTCTTTTTATTTAATAGTACATTGAGAAGCTTTATTATCTCGAGAAAACCAATGAGCTTATGCTTTGGTCTCTCTGGTTTTCTTGAAGAACTGGCATTAAGTTGAAACAATATGTGTGAAAGCTAAAACTGTGGGAGGATAATACACATTTTAAGTGAATCCCTTTTAATTTGTCGATTACGATATGAGTAATTATCCATTACATAGCATTTGTGTTTAAAGTATAATTTTTCTTCATTCAATAAAAGAACTACTGTTCTGGCTTCTTCTTAATTAATTGCTCTTAATCACCACTATTTAGTAAGACTAAATTTTTATTTTGTATTTCAGAGTAGTATGTAATTAGAAGTTTTTTTTTTGAAATTAAGAAATACATCTAGTTCAAATAAGATTGTTGAAAGGTAAGAGTGCGTCTATCAATAAGTGAAACAGTTGTAGTCAAAGAGATATTTGCGAAATTACAAGTTTTCCTTGTTATCACAAAAATAGGGAAATTATGTTAATTTTTATTTTGTTTTGGTGTTTCCCTCTGCTTTACTAAATTTTATTTCGTACTTAAACTTAACATAATTATTCATACCGTTGTCCTACTACTTTTTTATTTCAAATCTGGTAAGCTCAGCTGATCTTCATCAATAATTTTTTATGGTGAGTTTTGGATTTAGTTCAAAAAAAGGTGCTATTATGTGTTGCTACTAAAAAACTATTTATTATATTATTGTAACCTCTTTTTTCCTCATGATGTTAAATGCTCGATTTAAGAGGTTAACATATGCGAACGGCACTCAGGGGGTAGGAGGAGAGCGAGCGTGGATTCGTTCGAGCTAGATGAATAATTTTGAAAAGATAAAAAGGAATATACTCAATAGAATAATAAAAGATAAAAGAAGTTAAAGGGGACAAAAAAGAGTAAATGAAAGAAACGAAAGAGAAAGGAAAATGGGCGCCACTTATGTTTTTTATCCTGAGGATGGGGAAATATAAGAAACCCAGATGGAAAAAGAAAGATATAAGGGATATAAGATAAGATAAGGTAAAATTAGATAACCCGGCAGATGTTCTTGCTAAAATTTAAATTACACACTTTTATTTAAGATACCAAAATTATACTTACACTTTTCTTTTACTTATCCTTATGGTTCTAAATCAAATCGGTAAGATAAAAATATATATAAAAAACAAAATCTATTACTTTGATAAAATATAGATTAGAGAAACTGAAAGTATTGATCAGAGTAACAGGCTCTAGCTAGGAAAAGAAAAACTATAGTTAACAATAACAGTATTTATTATCAGCTGTAATGATAAAAGAGACACAACAACAATAAAATAAAAAAATATGAGATACATATCGGTACGGTATAGTACAATGGTATAGTAGACACATTTTACTGCACACATTTGTGTTTAGTTCAAAAACAAAATTATTAATACACATAAAATAATAGCTAAGTACACTGTTTTGTCATTTTCGTATACTCACATAAGCGAAAAGTGAGAGGTAAAATTTAGATAAAAAAGTTATAAAAAAAATATCACCTTTTGCTTTGCTATTAACTCGAGTTAAGAGTACTCATATTTAAAAGTATAAATCTTAATTAAATCAGTACGAGAGATAAATTAAAAAAATTAAAGAATATAAGTAAAACAGTTTACAGATAGGAGTTACAAAAAATATAAGTTATACAAAAAATTACAGGTAAGCAATACACAAAAAAAATCACATCCCGGTTATTTTCATTACGACACTGTGCACTACACTAATAGATGTTACAGGTAAATACAATTAGGATAAAATGTTCCATAGAAATAAATGGTACTATAAGACTCGATACAGTTATAAAAAAATTGTTAAAAACTTACGTTATCTTCTAAATGTTACTGAGATACTTTGTTAGCATAGGGCTTCAAACTCTCGGTAATTGGTCTTAACGGTAAGATATAATCTAGACCCATTATTCTTGTCTAGATTTGTAGATATTTAGAGAAAAACCATAAACTCATTCTTCGTAGCTAGGGTTCGAAGAAAAGACGGTAACAATGGCTGACTTCTGCCACCATTACTCTACGATATACGAAGGAAACTTAAAGATAGCACTGTCTGGAAATCTTCAGGTAAACCATCCGGTACGATAAACGATAGTCGATACAAGAAACATTAAACTGCTGGTAATTTTTAAGATAAAATAAGAAAATTGCCGGGAATTTGAAACTAAGCATTTCGCGAACGATCTTAATCGCGTAAAATCTAAGCCCAGAGTGAATAAAAATCGTTGGTACTAGAGAGACGCTCTCCTTTTCCGCCTAATCACTTGATCTTAAACTCGGAACCTCATTGGTCAGCTAGGAAAATCGATAAACTGCTTAGAGACAACGGTTAGATTTGCTACGTTCTGAAAGCATCTCGAATAAAATTTAGAACAGAGTCGGCCTAAGTGAAAAGAACTGTTAAAAAAAGGAATTTTATTATTCGGGTTTTTTAAACACGCTACACAGCCCCCTCCAAAGAAAAAAACTGGGTGGAAAACAGTTTTTAAAAAAAGATAAGCTATGGTTGGAACAACAGTAGTGTGCTTTAAAAAACCAAAGCCGATAAGGGTAGAGAACATCGGGACGCAGAAAAGCGATGTTACGGGAGCAGTATTTATCTAGGTAAAACTAGGTATCAGAGTTAGTTACTGAAAACGATATAATATTCGCACCATTCATTAGTACGTTAAAGGCAAGTGAAACTACGCGAGGGTTAAAAGAACCACAAGGTAGGTAAACAATATCGGATCAACAGATCATCGATATTACGTGACCAGATTTCTAAAAATGGTACCGGCTAACCGGGGTATCACAAAGTGATCGGGAACGGTCTACTCCGAAGTTTCTGCATGAAAACAAAAAGTACGCAGCTCGGCCTAGACGGGCAGCCCTAAATGGTGGCTTCAGCAACCAGCTATTCAAAAGCGAATGTTCAAAAACGTATTTATATTGCCCTTGACATAAGATGCCAGGACACACATTGCATTCACACACACATAGAAGAAGGTAAAGAAGGCTATGTTCCCGCAAGTAAAATTTCCCATAGGAGGCACAACGCGTATTTCCACTTTTGGGAAACTTCTATAAAGAAAGAAAGCTGAATTTAAACCAAACTGTTAATAATAATTTTGAAAAGGAAGAAGGAAACACAGACGATAGTTATAATTAGGAATCTAATAAGCCTATCGGTCCCATTAGATCCGACAGTCACGGTAGGTACGCGATACGTTAACATTTTGAGTAATGTTAGGAAATGTTCCATCCTGCTTGGTTGATATTAAGGATATCAACTAATATACAGTAAGAAATAAAAGAAAACGGTAGTTATTTGCAATATAGTTCTCATTGAGAACATAAATAAAAGATCTTAAAGGTAAAGGGGTCGCACTATGACATTAACAGAAATTTGACAAATCTTAAAACCAAATTATCATAACAATCTTCAATCCTAACCAGAAAAAATAAGTAGAAGAAGTAATAGGAAAAAGAAGAAGAAAAATTATTTATCTTGCTTGTAATCTCAACAGACCACTACCGGAAAGAATTCCCTACGGCTTTCCTGGGCTTATCTCTCGTGACAAATTACAAGGTCAAAATAAAATCCCAGGAGCAATAGTTAAGATTAAATTATGTTAGTCAACTAAAAGTAAAGTGATTCCACAAGTAGTCATGATACAGACCAAGGTTCTTGACACTAATTAAGTCAACGATATGTATAAGTATAAATTGTATGAAAGAACGAAAAGATTTCTTTAATACATATTCTCAGCAAATGTACGATAATTGTCCCATATTCATATCAAAGTTAAAAGGTAGTTTATGGATGATAAGAGAGGACTAAGGTAACAAAAAAGTTATTTAATCAAAGCGTAAAAACAGTAATAAATATTACTGGTCGGTACGATAAAAGTTACAAGTGCTAAAGCACCTATACGATAAGTAAAGGAAAAAATTTTTCTTCTTCGGGACGATAGATACAAGTGCCAATGCACTCATACGATAGGTAAACGGTAGATAAGAGAAAAGTATTTCTCCTTCGAGACGATATGTGCAAGTGATTATACACTTAAACGATAAATAAACAGTAAGTAAGGAAAAGTAAATTTTCTTCTTCCAGACGATAAATATGTATATGTGTTAATACACTTATACGGTAGATAAACGGAAGGCAAGAGAAAAATAATCTTTCTCTTTCGAGACGATAGATATAAGTCATATTGTGCTCATACGATAGAGTGAAAGGTAGGTAAGAGAAAAGTAATTTTCACATAGTCTAGCTGACTACTAGTTTACAAGATAATGTTTATCTGAAAAACATACTTAAGGTATTCAAGGCTTTACAACCAAGCTGAGTAATAAGGGCTAGATATATACTTCATAAGGGGGTAGCCACAGAGAAACAAACGATAAACGAAACCTTAACGAGATGTAAGAAATTTAATTAAAAGAGAAGGGGACTGACATTTCATTTAGTCGCCTCTTACGACAAGCAGTTTAACACTTTCGGGGTATTCTTTATATTCCCGCCTCCCAAACGGGGATGGAGTTAACGAGAAGCATTTACAGTTAAGTTGGTCGGAGATATTAATAAGAGAAAAGGTAAAAAAGGAGAAGATAAAAAAAATATTTATACAGATACTTATACGAAGAACGAGAAACACCCGTTCCTATTCGGAGGAGAGTTCGTCTTCTAAAGAATCGTTGGAATCAGAGATATAAGGCTTAAGGTCTTTTATGTGCCAATTTCCTGCTCTTGATCCATCAGGATTTTTTAAGGAATATACTAGGGGAGATAACGAGACATATAAACAGTGATAGTTTTTACTAAACGGTACGGTAGTTAAGTGAAAAATGTTTCCACTTACGAAACGATAATTTCAAGTGCTAGTCCACTTAAACGGTAGATAAACAATATTTAAGTGAAATGTATTTTCACTTACGGTACGATAGTTTCAAGTGTTAATACACTTGAACGGTAGATAAACCATATTTAAGTGAAATGGATTTTCACTTACGGTACGATAGTTTCAAGTGTTAATACACTTGAACGGTAGATAAACGATAGTTAAGTGAAATATGTTTTCACTTATATCAAGTGATGATTCACTTGAGCGGTAGGTAAACGATAGTTAAGTGAAATAAGTATTCACTTATATCAAGTGATGATTCACTTGAGCGGTAGGTAAACGATAGTTAAGTGAAATAGGTTTTCACTTACGATACGATAATATCAAGTGATAATTCACTTGAGCGGTAGATAAACGATAGTTAAGTGAAATATGTTTTCACTTACATCAAGTGATGATTCAATTGAGCGGTAGATAGACGATATTTAAGTGAAATGTATTTTTACTTACGGTACGATAGTTCAAGTAAAGACAAATTTTCCACGCTGGGACAATACAGAGATATTTGTCATGTGGATTCCACTTTTATAACCATACAGAGAAACATTGGTTAAGTGGATAGATAAAGGTAGATAAACGGTAAGCGAAAGTTTAATGAGACGTATGTCCCCCAAAATAGGATACAGAAAAAACTAGGGAAATAAAAAATATTCTCCTTTAGATAAAATACAGAAGAAAGTAGAAAAATATTTTTTTTCCTTTAGATAAAATACGGTAGGAAGTAGAAAAAATAAAAAAAATTTTTATTTAGATAAAATACGGTAGAAAATAGAAAAATAAAAAAATATTTTCCTTTAGATAAACTACGAAAAAAGATAGAAAAATGAAAAATATTTTCCTATTGAAAAAATACGAAACCATAGATAAAGGAACGAAGAAGAAAATGGTCGAAAGAAAGGAGATGTTGACATAGTGCTGTATTGAAGAGATTCTTTTAATTAAAGTTTGTTAATGATACGAAAAAGATGGACGAAAAAACGAAAATATTTTTTAATGTTATAGTAGGTACCATTTGTTTCTTTAGCTAACAAACGTTTGAGAAATTTTCTTTTCTCTTTGTTTTCCTGCTAGTGGTTGTTTCTCTGATCTTAGGTACATAAATAATTTCTTCCGCATTTAAGAAATTTACTTCAAAATTAACCATTTTGGATAAGGAAAAGTAACGGAATTTTTAATATAAGAGAAAGTGTGTAATTTTATTGTCGGTAAGTTAGAATTTAAACATCAAGCCCAACGTCTTGGGCGTCAAATTTATGTGTAACCTCTTTTTTCCTTATGATGTTAAACGCTCGATTTGAGCGAGTTTTGATCTCTGTAGCCAGTTGAAGTAAGACTATTTCAGACAAACAGCGTAATAATATCTTGACAACAATTTGACGACAGTTGTCAGACGATTATGATTTTATTCGCTTTTGTTTATTACAAATGCGATTTTAATAGACTTGAAATAAAGACATAAATAATAAATAAATGAATGAGCCGGACAGAAATAACGTTGTTTCTCCACTAGAGCAGAAAAAACTGTCAGTTTCTGACTGACAGTTGCATTGGTCTGAAATTGTCTTGTTTCGACTGACAAAACAGGGATCAAAACAAGCTGTTTCAATGCATGTAAGATAAAAAAGGATTTTTCAATTATTTTCGTTTAAGTATGTCAAATTATATTCCGAGTAGTTTATTTTTGTACGCATTTTCAAGCTCGGTTCACGATTTAATATCCTCGAAATAAGTTTGTGGAAAATCTTCTAAAAATACTTTTAACTTATTTTATAAAGGTACTTCCGATAATCGAGAATAAGTACATATGGAAATAAAATCTTTATAAAGAGTAAGTACCTATCTGATCAAAAAAATCGGCAAAACTTAATTAGTTATAAAATCATTATAATTTTAAAACCATACCTTAATGTAGGTTTAAATAAATTATTTTCTTTTAAGCAGACAATTCATGACCCCACAATAAATATAATTCCAATCCTGAACCAGATTAACAAGACTTTCAAGTACCTACTATATACTCGAACGCTGACATTGGAAGCGTAATTAATTTTAAGTGTGGCATTAATAAATTGTCTTGATACCCACCGTCGATTAACAGAATTATCTCTCAATTTAATGACTGGACATAGTAACTTAAAGTCAAATATTTACTGTTAACAAATAATTGATGTTCCTATTTACTGTTGTCAATTTCTATTCTTTCTTAAAAACAGTTTTTATTGATTTCGGTAAAAAAACATTAAAACCAAATAGTGGGAGCAAAAGGTTCTAATGTTTTAGTATTGTTTTAGGACTAAATTAAATAATAGAAAATCAACTCTATAGTTTTGACAGTAATGTGTAAACAGTGCCGTAATAGCAATAAAGTGTGAAATACATTTTGCCTATATTCAAAAATTGTTAAAAGTTGGCCATTTTTACCGAAAAATAAAAAAAAAGGAACCAAAAATTTAATTAATTTTTTTTTCTGAAAATTCACGCGTAAGAAAAGGGCGAAAATAACATTTTTATCACCACATATTATCTCTTAAGGTTATTGTGAAACAGTTATTTGGTGTAAAAATTTTTATTTATCTTTTAAAATTAGTTTATGTTTTAATTTTTATCAAGAATTCAACAACATTCATGTCACTCAATAAAAGCTATCAAACAATTTTTTTTAGAGTGGACCTTTTTTAATATGTTTTTGTTTACTAAGCACTTAGATTATTTTTTTAATGATTGGCCAATTTGCGTTTACGATAAACAAATTTGAAGGCAATTCTGTAACCAGGATATGTTATTTGCAAAGAACTATATACAAAATTAAGGTTTTAGTTTAAAAGGATTTTTAAATACAAAAATATATATATTAGTCAAAATTTTGGGTTAACAGCAATACTAAACGTAAATAAAACTCTTTAAAGTTGCTTTCCAAGCTTTCCAAATGTATTTTTTTTTTCATTTTAAAGGAGCTACAACATTTTAAAAGTGACAGAATGTAAGTAAAAATTTATTATAAATTAATACTTACATCTCTGTGAGGTTATAACGTTATTATGTTTACAGAAATTAATATGAAGAAGTAAATATTAAATAAAAGCGTTTTTACACATTTGAAAAAGGTTTTAAATCTAAATGGTCAATATCTGATTTTAAGTAAATCATTTGACGTCTCTGATGTCTGCGCTTAAGAGTTTGTTTGGACAACGTCTGTATACATTAGTTCTGTTTTTGTTTCTTGTTTTTGTTTTTGCCTTTATTATTATTTATGGGGGCTGGAAGATTAAAACGAATTAATTTCACTGCTTTAATTTATCTTTATTTTATTTAAACCGCAAGAGAAAAGAATATATCTTTATTCACAGAACTCTCTGTCACAACTACAACTAAAACTTTTTAAGACATATTTATATTTCTTTTCTTAATTAGAGTTTTGGAATATTTCCCATGGTAATCTGATACCTAACACAAATTCTTCCAAAACAAACAAAACAAGCTTTCTTACTTAGACCCTTAGAGGACCACGTGCTTATCTACTCTCGTTATATAATTTAAACATTTAATACCACACTTGAAAATTTCAAAAACGTGACACATTATACTCGTATATAAACATAACGAAATAATATCCACCCCATTATACCGTAGATAAATTTTGAACTTTGCCACGTATTTTAATGAATTTAAAATAAAATCTAATTTAGAAAAATAGAGAAATTTAACTAAAGGAAATACAACTTCAGCTGAGTTCGGTAGTGGTCTCTCTACTGGCAAATTAGTGCCCAGCTCAGCCGTAGAGGTAAGTAAACAAATACTAGTGAGTCGCGCCACCGATTTAGACTGTCAAAATCGGAAACCCCTGTTGTTCCAGGCACTACTTTACCCACTGGAGATAATTAAATAAATTTTGAATATTTAACGGTTCTAATTGAATTACACAATAACTGAAAATAACGATAAGTGAGCTAAATAAAACTAAAATATCAACTAGACTCTTCTTTAATGAAAATATTAAGAATACAGACTGTCAAGCCTCGTGCCTGACAACACAATTGATATTTATAAAAATAAATTATGCGAACAATAAAAAAAAGTAAGTTTATCAAAAGGTGTGATCACACGCAATGCAAAAAAAAAATATACAAGAAAACTAACTCTTAACTAACTAGTTACTTAATCTAATATAGCTTATCTGTTAGTTTTAAATAAGTTTCCGCAGTCCTTGGCCGGTCTTATACTTGGGTCGGTTCCAAAATCAAGCCTTATCCAAAACCAAAAGGCTTAAACCAAACACAAAACGTATGCTCGAACCAAGTATCAGGCCTGCTCACAAAAGAAGCCTGTATCCTAGATCTAATGCCTGTATCTAGAAAGTTTAGCCGGTAACTAGAAATGTAGCCGGTAACTAAAAATGTAGCCGGTAACTAAAACGCTAAAATCGTAATTTAGTATTAACATTAGCTTAAACGGATTTGAATGACTCCTTGAATTAGTTTAACTTGATTAATTTAATACAACTTGAATACATTAACTTAAATTTATACTGCAATAAAAGAACAAAGTGAATTTACATGAATAATACAACATTTAGCAAATGACTTCTCTGAATTTACATTTAATAGGCAAAACTAATGATTGAAATGTACTCTACGAAACTAAATTCGACTTGCTAGTCACTACCATATTATAACAATAAATTAAATCAGAATTTAACATAAAATTAATTTGTAATAGTACAAAATATCAATTATAATAGTTAAAAAAAAAACTAATAGGAGTCTAGTTATACAAAAATAAAACCTGCATACAATACATAAAGACATACACATATAAAATAAAGATTTTAACCAAGATTGCGATTATATGGCGTTATTAATTTATTAAAAATATAATTACGTAACTCACCTATTTAAAATAGGGTTTCTTTTACTTTGTTAAACGATATCCCAGCTGATAGTTGGGTCACTTGAAAAAAACAATTTCCTCGCTGCTAAATACAATGTTGAACAGATTCCAACCACGATTGTAATCCAAAAGGTTTCAAAAATTCCAATCTCCGCTACTGCCTGTTTCATAAGGAACAAAAAGGACCATAAAAATCGAATAATTGCATGGATAAAGAAGCATGTACTCACCAACAGAAAATTTCACTAAATAGCCGGACACAGCCGTATTTTCCACCGAATTTACCAAAATCCAGAAAATACCTCCTACACAGTTTTCGATGGAAACAGATTAAACTTAATTACGCAAATCCAACCTAAGTTGTCCCCGATGTACAAGGATGCAAATTAAGTTCTCAAAAATTTTCTCGTTAACACGCGTTCACGACAAGAGCCAGAAGTCAAAAAAAAAAGGTCCCCCGATTATCAAACTTCACTTAGATTTGACACACTTCAGAAAAAAAAATGATGGCCTCTACTACGATACGGACAATAACCATAGTTTATTCAGCCAACAACTTATGAACAAACAGAGGTCATTTGATACATTTAATCCTATTATTTTAATTAGCTAACAATAAATAAGCCAACATTACTTAGTTTTCCTATTTATTTTTGATACCAATAATAAAGTTAAAAATATAACAGAACGCTGGCTGCAAAACACTATACGTCAGACTATTGACAAAAGAAAGAAGTAACACTTACAGACAGATGAAAGTGAAATGTCAGTAATTCAAACCATAACAAAACTAATACTTGACTACAACCAATTTTAGCGACAACTAAATATAATTTTATGGCCGAAAATGATAAACAACAGTTGGCGACTAACTACAATCGAACCCAAATCAACCGGTTTTGCCTCGATAAATCCTACAATATTATAAGGTAAGCCAACGATTTTGTTTACAAATTAAGATCTATCGCTAACGCGAAATTAGCCCGTGACAACTTATGTGTGTCATTTAGATAATTAAAATAATAATATTTCATTATATTTTCAACAGCCTTCAACCGTGCCAAATTCAAGATACCGCCGTCATGTCTGTATCTGACACCCAGTCCTCTCTTATTCAACCTTCTATCGACAATTATGGAAAGGGCAGCCAAATATAGTTAGGTATATTAAAAAGAAGGATTGCTATTACATAACCCCGTCGAACGCAAATGTGCATATGGAAGGGGCTGGTTACTTTTTCGTTATGGAAAACACTAGCGTAGTTGTTTGTGTAAAGGCGATTACACAGAGCTATAATTTTTTTAGGAATTCCAAACCATAATCCTCCACAGGGCCTCTCTGCTTTCAAAATTGAATGCCCTTTTAATACCGATGAAAGCAATGTATATATTGTCCTGATGCTCTAGTCACTAGAGTCTAGTGTTTTCTCTTGTAGTTTTTGTAGAATAAAAATCAAATGAGGTGTAGATTAATTTGGCCTAAAGCCACTTTGTGTCTAAAGGAGAATATTTTTAATATAAGGCAGAAACCGATTTGCTATAATTCCAGTGAGGACCTTACCTACAACAGATAGTAAAGTTATGCCCGTATAGCTGCTACAGTCTGCAGCATTACCTTTGTTTTTAGATAAGTTTACAATAAGTGCGTCTCGAAATTCTTGTGGAAGCCTCTCTTGAGTCCAAACGAGGTCAAAAAAAGTTCTGGGGTGTGGAATTATATTAAAGTCTAACGCTTTTTGGATTTCTGCAACAATGTTGTCTTTACCAACTGACTTGTTTTTCTTTATTTGGGAAATTCCATGGAATATCTTTTGAAGCTTAACATTTACACGAGCTTTTGTAACGAAAACTTCGCTTATGTTTCTTGCAAGAACAGTGATATAGTCCAGCGTATGCTAGTGGCCTGACCTTAGCTGACGCTAGGTACCTTTAAATTTATACTGCAAACGATATATTGTATTTGTTATGGTTAAATCAAATTATTTTTAAAATGGACAGGGACGATGATGTCCACAGGTGCAAAACGCCTCGGGAGTTACTAAACACCGCTACTACTGTGGTTTTGAATTTATTGCCAAATAAATCCAAGGCAAAATACGAATTTGCGCAGCAACGGACTAAAATATAAGAATAGTGTATTTTGCTGCTCGAATTTGATCCGAGAAACTAGACATTTCCAAGCGATTTCAGAAAAAATTATTTTTTCGTTGCTGAGCATCGATATTGATGTTAAATCTGCATATATCACTTAATATAAAAGCAGTTCTTCTCTCGGGATTTTTAGATTTTCTACTGTTTATTTCGATTTCTGCATTTCATTTTGCTAGAATTAAACTTTTTATTAAGTTTTTCTTTCGATGAGGTGCTCGCTCAGGCACTTCTCCCGGCGATCTGAATGGGGAAGTAATTTACCTCCGGATTGTTTTGTCCCACTCAAGGAAATCATCATTTGTTAACATTTAGAAAAAGATTTTAATGAGACGGCAGTTGATTGATGGTGACGTCTTATAAGAGATTTACACGCTTGCTTGGATGTGGATGGCTGCGTGTAATTAAGCTGATACTGGTACGCTGCTTATCAGCTTCGAACGCAACAACAGAGAAGTTATCCGATGGCACAAAATAAATCGCAACGACCGAGCTTCTTCCATTGCTTAGGCGTCCAAGGTTTTATTTGCTACACCCTTCTACACAACCATTGGGGCTGGTTGTGAACTAGGGTTATACCACTCATATTCGGTCGTCAGAGCCTCGTTTGCGAAAACGGGGTAGACTAACTAGTAGGTGAGGTTGACTGTTGGATAGGAGAAGCTATGGGTTAAACCACAAGTTGCGCATCACTAACCCATTACTATCCCTTAAGTTTTATTATATCGTATTTTTGAATTTTCAACACAAATAAGTTCTTAAATTGTTACCTTAGTAATTAATCTACAAAGGGAATTTCAGGTGTAAAATAAAAATGAAAATATTACTTAAGGTTTAGTTACTTTGTAACCAGAAATATTAATAAAGTTGTAAGTTTCTCTGAAAAGTCAAAAAACTTAATAATCGCTTAATATTGGAATAAAGATAGAAGCCATCAATCTAATAACGTTAAATATCTTCTAGTGTATTTAATAACTTCCTAGAACAACTAATAACACTTATTATGGCAGACCATGGAGACTAGACAAGGAGTACGCAATCGACCGGGGAATGGCCAAAATCTGTCCACGGTATCGTACATATTAGGTTTACTTTTTTCACCACTAGCGTCGCTAGTTTTCCTTTTGTACCGGTATGAATATAGACAATTAAATAATCGTGAATTATTAAATTGGTTTTTATTATTTATATCTGAAAGAACGAACTATTTTGTATTGTGTAAATAAATTAATAATGAAATAATTAGAAATTATTTATTTTATTTCAAACTACGTCCTCATTGGTCCCCATTTTGGTACAAATGGAACACCAGCGCCCTCTTATTTGGTAGCCCTATTTGCATACATGGAGTTCGTACTCCTTGTCTAGTCTCCATGGGGCAGACGATCGATGGCGAGTAGTTATGTTGTGGCTGTATGGTAATAGCCATGTTGACTTGCCAACCATATGATAGTTACAGTTTCTTTGTTTGTTTCTTTAGTTTTTAAGTTTTTTGTTTATATCGGATTTTGACTCGTTTTTGAAATGATAACTTCTTATGGGAGGGTAACTGATTTTAGCGTAACGCGTTGAAAAAAGCCTTTATCATAACGCGTTGTTTATCGTTGTTACACGCAGGCGCAGTGAAACATATTAATAATAGAAATAGGTAAATATTAATATTAATACAAATATCTTTATTTATTTATTTATTGAATTGATAACTTCTTTTGGGAGGTTAAACTGATTTTAGCGTAACGCGTTGAAAAAAGCGTTTATCATAACGCGTTGTTTATCGGTGTTACACGCAGGCGCAGTGAAACATAATAATATCATTTCTCTCTCTCTCTCTCTCTTTATGCTTTTCCCAATGTAAGTTTTAAGTGTAAATAAATACAATTCATTACTTTTTGGAACTAAACTGAACTGAAAAAAATGTAATAGTAAAAACCGTTATGAAAAACCCGTTAAATGAGACGTGCATCAAATACATTCTGGAAGTTATTATTATTACGTAGGTGGTTCGGTGGTTTAATGGTAGAATGCTCGCCTGCCACGCGGGCGGCCCGTGTTCGATTCCCGGCCAATGCAATTTTTTTTGTATATATCTCTTAATTTTTACCTTTTTGAAGCGTTTACCATAACGCGTTGTTTATCGTTGTTACACGCAGGCGCAGTGAAACATAATAATATCATTTCTCTCTCTCTCTTTATGCTTTTCCCAATGTAAGTTTTAAGTATATTTGAATTTACCGTATTATACAGTATTAGTACGCGACTGATTAGAAATTTCGAACTGTCATAGTAAAAAATTTTTGTATCGTAATTAGTGAAAATTATAGTAATAAAAAAAATTTCAGAATTTTCAAAATATTTAAATTTTTAAATTTATACACATTATCACATTAATGTAATAGATTAGTTGAAGTTATCACTTCTGTCGCGCGTCCTGAGACGCACACGTTTTTTTTTTATTTTTCAATATTTTTACATTATTACAAAAAACTTATTTATGATAATTTTTAGATTTGTTTTTTATTTCCATGTTTATGTTTAATGAGTACTTTTTTGTGATTAATATGATTTGTTTTATTTTAATTGTATAGAACTTTTATAAAAATCGTCAAAATTAACAAAAATCACAAATTTGAAAGATACTAAAAATAACAATTAGTTTGTTTATCATCATTGTTAGTCAGCCAATCTGATCCGTTCTTAGATTTAGTTCTTTGTCATAATTTTCAACGTTTTATTATTTTGGGCAGTTGCAAATAAGTTATTGGTGATTTTTTTGATCTTGGTTTCTGTGCTCCAAAATATAATAAGATATAATGGATTTGTCCACCGTAATTTTTTTATCCCATATATTTAGCTTCATGTCAATGGTCAGCTACGAGGACTATATCATCTGCAAATTAAATGTGGTTCTTAATTTATTATTTCTACTTTTTCAATTTGCAAGCTGAAAATGTTTTTTTTTCCTATAACGATATGTAGGTACCTAAGTTGTATTATTTTTGTTGCGTTTTCATAGATCTGATGTTTAATCTTAAGTTACCCACAAATCGATTTTTAATTTTCTTAGATTAAAGTTGGTTTAGTCTTGTTAATTACTTTTTAAAAATGAAGGTGTTGCAGATATTTATTATTTCTTTGTTATTGGCTAGGAAATACAGGTTTTCATGGAAAAGACACTTTTATTTTAACAACATATATTCTTTACTCTATAGGTATGTTTATTCATCTATCTATATCTATACATATAATAAAACTGTAGAAATGTATATGTTTGTGCGCGCATCACATGAAAACTACTGATCCTATTCGAATGCGGTTTTCAAAGACGTATTTGTCTTTTTTCAACTTAACATCTGGTGTATAATCTATACATCTATACATATAATAAAACTGTAGAAATGTATATGTTTGTGCGCGAATCACATGAAAACTACTGATCCTATTCGAATGCGGTTTTCAAACACGTATTTGTCTTCTTTCAACTTAACATCTGGTGTATAAAACTTTCTTCTCCACCCCTTTAACGGGGTGAGGAAAGAAATTTTTATACAAAAATCAACACGCCACGCGAACGACAACGACGTCGCGGGTACATCGAAATAGAACCCAAAAATGTGGTTAGATTTTTTTGTCTGTCTGTCTGTATGTTTGTGCGTGCATCACATAAAAACTACTGATCCGATTCCAATGCGGTTTTCACAGATGTATTTGTCTTCTTTCAACTTAACATCTGGTGTATAAAAATATCTCTCCCAGTCCTTAAATGGGGTGGGGTAAGAAATTTTTATAGAACAATCACACGCCACGCGAACGACGTTGCGAATACAACTAGTTTATGGATAAAATAAAACTTACTTACCTACACATAAATATATAATTTTTATGTAATAAAGAATATTCATATAACTTAAACCCTTTTTAGAATAAATTACTTTTGAATTTATAGAGTCGTTATACTATATAATATTTAAATATTGATTGACTGATTAATCATTGAATAAGAAATATACAGTTTTAGAATTTCTGCACAGTTTAACTTTGTAATGTCATCCTTATAAGGGTTGGTAGGGTTTAATTAAATACTTGTCTAAATGAAACAATAATATTTAAATCTTGTGAAGGGACTTTCCAGCGAAGTGTAAAATAAACAATATTTAAAACTTTAGTTGACTGAGGATCTTAGAAATCACTTGACTTTTAATTAAATTTACTTTGTCTTTGTAATGCATTATATTACCTTTATAAAATCAAACATAATAATATAAAATTTATTTTTTGTACAACTGTCATTAAAAGTGACACTTTTAATGATAGCAAACAATGTTAAAAACGATTGTTTACATAGCAGCGTGTTAAAAATACTTTTAACACGTTGCCATGTAAACAAGTTTACTTTTAACACGGTTTAGTTTACTTTTAACACGGTTTGGTTTATTGTCATTGCAAATTCGCCCATTTCATTATCAAAATAGGGAAGCTGTACAAAAAACATTGTATGGTATTTGTGTTAAAAGTGATTTTATTTTGTTCGTGAAATTGTTCAATTCGCTCCGCTCATTTCACAAACGTTTTCACTCACAAAATAAAACCTCACTTTTAACACTCATATCATAAATAACTATTTTTATTGGATTTTTAAATAGGTTTATAGGTACAAAATTACTAAAGAAAATACAATAAAAAAATACTTTTATTATTGAGTAGTTAATTTAATTTTAATAAAAATTTTGTGTATTTAACCAAATTTTCAGTTTATTTAAAACTAAATGTTTTACAAAAAATAAGTATAGGTATCTACGCTATTTCGTTCCTATTATTTAGAGCCAATGTGGCATTTTAGTCCATTGGTGGGTTTTAAAATTAAATTTTTAAAATAAACTAAATTGAACAATAACGAGTTATTAATTAAATTTTACAATTAAAAATGTAAAAATAGGTCGTTAGAATAACGGAAGTATTTTCAAAAAGTAGTTTTTATTTTATTTTTATGTTCAGTATAATTTTAGTTTTCAACAATCAGCCACAATGCAATAATATAAAAAAACAGATTCAAAAAAAAAAAAAATAGAAAGTAGTGTATCGGCTGATGACTCCGCGAACACATATCCTATGGTTCCTTTATGGTTCAGTGGCACAATGGGTAAAAGATTTATGATTTTTAATATAGGCACTAAAAATCAAGAAATAAATTCTTTATTTCTTAAAAAAATGGAAGCTACTATATAGGCATCTGATTTCAATTTCCTTGAAGTGGGCACCAATGGTTTATAGCTTTGTAAAAGATTTAAGTTACTTACATTAAAAATCTAGATTTAATAGAGGGTAATTTGCCATTGAAGCCGACTTCAAGGAAACCGAAATCAGACGCCTAGTTGCTTCCATTATTTTTTTTAAATAAAGATTTAATTTCTGGCTTTTTAGTGCATTTCTCTTTTTTTAAGGCGGTTCAATTAAAAAAAAAATATTTTATCCTTTTTAGTTGCTACTTGGTTTTGTCAGATGTGCGCCTAAATTTATAATGTACTATCTTCAAAACCTGATTAAATTGTCTGAAATCACCCACCTGCACTTAGCAGGCGTGTTGATTAAATGCTCATTCCTTCTCCTTGTGATAAAAGGCCTTTGGCTTTAGAGTGGGAGAGTACCTAACAGGCTTATTTCCATGTTATGACTAATTATTATTAACATATTATTTTAAATGCAGAGCCGTTGGTTCTTGTAGTATTTCCTGAAATATCTATCACATTGATGACCAGACCTTAACCAAATTTCTATGAGATCACACGGACACTCTACTCTTTTAAAATCAAAAAGAATAATTCAAATCGGATTATAAATACTGGAGATATTCGGTAACATAAAAAATATGGTCGAATTGAGAACCTCCTTCTTTTTTGAAGTCGGTCAAAAAATTCAACTAATAAATGCGAAATAAATAGTGTAAGAAACTTAAAATCAAGCTAATGTCACAAAATAAACTAGTTTTTTTAATATGAAAGTGAAGAAATTGCTATCGATGTAGCTGCGCTATGTATAAAAAGGGGAACAGAAAAAGAATCAGTTATTTAATAGACTTTGTACTATTATCCTTACTTGTTGTTGTTTAACCACCAAACGGTAATGTTTAGGTGCATCTACCTGGTTATAAATTTTGTGGACCAGTTACTAAATTACATAAACGATTAGCTCGCGGTGATAAAGGTATTAATGGTTCGGACGAGGCATGTAAAGAACACGACATTGTATACTCTCAACTGAAAGAATTGAGTAAACGTAACAAAGCAGATTGGATTTTAGCATATAAAGCTATGAAGGAATTTCGGTCGCAGAATACCTATAGGTATAGGTAAAGCTATTAGGTAGGCAGTAAAATTGGCAAAATCCAATAAGCTAATATTTAATTCCAAAACTGGTGGAATTTTTTCTTTGATTATAATCTTTGCAGGACTGAATGCCCTTGGTTCGATAGAATCAAAACGTCATAATAAATCAATGACTATACGAAAAGGTCTGTATTTAAAACTCTTTAAAAGTGGATTAGGTCTTATGAATAAAGTTCATCACATAAAGTTGTCACAGGGTCCAATAGCAAATGTTGATTTCAATAAATAGGCAAAACAATTAAACATTTCAAATTTTTTAATGATAGACGCTATACCAAAAAACCTATGTTGCAATAAAAGCGGTATCACTAAGATGATAAAGACGGTCCTGGAACACATCATAAAAATGAAACACAAATTGTATACTTTGAAAGTTATGGTAACCTTCGACCTCCCAACGAACTGATAAAATATTTTAATTCAAATGGACATTGCAATGTATTATATAATTACAATGTTTATCAATAGTAGTTTTAAGTGTGGTCATTTATGTTTATATTTTTGAAGTAAAACTTCTTTAGCGGCACTAGGAGTAACTCAGTAATTCTAACGGACGTGACGTCATTCTAATGTACCGCGTACCGGAAAGAAAACCTGATACAAAATACCTAACACGATTCTGCCTACTATATTAAATAAAATTAAATCTGTAATTGTATGAATTGACAGCTTGTCATCTTGTCAACCAAAATACATTGGTGGTAAATAGTTTAAATTTGTGTATAAAGTGTTTGTTTTAAATATGAATAAATAAAGTGGATTTATTAATGAAGAAAGTCATGAAAAAATATTGAATGAAAATGAGTGAGTAAGTAGGTACTCTATATGCATAAATTTTATTTTTGGTGTGTAATTACACTATTTATACCTAATTATTTATACCTATTATTTATACCTAGCTATTTTCGTTTTATAGACTTAAAGAGCTAAAAAGAAAAAATTGTGAACGTAAAAGGGCATATTATAAGCGCCAGAAAGATTTGAAGAAAAATGAAAATGAAAAAACGGCGATACAGCTACATTCATTATGATTTGATTAAGTAAGTTTATATACATACATACATATTATGATAGTAAATAATTATATAGGGAAGCTTTACGTTAAGTAAAGAAGCATGTTGCACGTTTTTGTTCATAAAATAATAATATTCGAAATGTTTTAACACTTGCTTATACTTATTTTAGGTTTGGTTAGGTAGCCATCAAAGCCATAAAACCACTAGTCAGGATAGCAGTTCTTTTACCAGCAATAACAGATCCTTTGTACAACTAAAGAAAACAAACTCAACTCACGATTTTAAATTTTATGGAATATGCTATGAAATGCTAAAAAATGAAATGGTTATCTAACTATCGAAGGCTCTTGTGTTGTGTTGTATTACAATAAGGTAGATACAGCTACAAAATCACACATTCTAAACGGAATGTGTGTATATTTTTAATATTGTTTACCTATTATTGAAGCAAAACTTCTTTAGGCGCGACTAGGGGTAACTCTAACGTTAGATTCTAACGGAAGATTCTGATGGAAGTAACGGTGTGATTTCAGCTATGTTAGGAGCTTAAATTTTCAAAATTTTCAAACGGTTTCAAATACATTAATGGTATTTAGAGAGTAAAATCTATGTTTCACATTTTAGTTATCATAAACCTATTATTTCATATATAAAAAATAATGATAACTTTCAAATTCCTATTTCTGATGAATAATATAAATTTTTTGTAAAGTATATAGACAATAAATATGATTGAATTGTAATTAAATATTTATTTTCCGATAAGTACGTCAAAAAGTTTTACTTCAATAACGCGTAAAGGTTACACGCACACTCTTTTTTTAACAAAAGAATCAAAAGTGCTTCAATTAGGTACATTGAAATTTGTTATAATTTTTAAACACTTGACTTCACAACATGTGTTATACATTTGTGTTATCAAACAGAAATTCTGTATTCTACGATTAGCTAGAATATATCTACCAATAATACAAAAAGAACAAAGTGAATATGTTATTGGATTAAAAGATTTCGTTACTTACAATACCTAATGTTGATTGTTCCAACAAAATGTTTTATAAGATTCAAATTTAAGAAGGTTTCTATGAAGTTGACGAGTACCTTAGAGAACTAAATTAACGAAATAGAAAGTAAAAAACAATCAAGTTTAAGACAAACTATTGAAGCTAATAAGATTAATACAATAACAAAAACTACACCAACAACAACGAAACGAAATATCTTATAAGAAGGAGAAGATACAGTCTTGCTAATGAGAATTAATAAAAACACATTGAAAACTGAAGTGAAAAGTAATAAAATTGTTTTTTTTTTAAACAAACTTAATTGTATTACTATTGGGTTTTGAAATGAAGAAACTGCAACCTCGTAAGACACATTATTAGATTACCCTAAATATTACCAAAGTGAATTTAATTTTTTTTGTAAATTGGTGTGGATACGTTATAGATGAAGTTCGTAATCCTGGTATAACGTCAATTATGAAAGGTTATATTTTATTAACACTTGGTGAATGTGATCGGTATAATAGTATGTGTTGGAATACTTTAGCTACAGCTACACCGACAATTACATATAATCAAGGATATTTTAATGTTTGTTTTCTATTAAAACTTAAATTGGGATTTTGTGAAGATTAAAAAAAAATGTCATCAATAGACGACAGTTATTAGAAGTTTGATAGATGTTAATGCAATAGTCAGTACAAAGGCTGATGAAAAGCCGAAAATTGAATTTACACGAATACTATGGAAAATTCCCCAATTTTAAGTGTCTACCATTGAGAAACTACGTCTATTAAAGTACCTACATAGAAAATTGTAACCTGGAGATTGCTTGTCGTTGCTGAGAACTGCATGAATGTCCCTTACTACATCAAACAATGAAACATATACTTGGTATGTAAAAAACTCAAATCATATAGAGAAACCTAAATTTATTCTTTTTGGTCTACAGGTTGATAAGAAAAATTGCAAAATTGCAAAAAAATAGAGTGGTACAAATAATCTCGTAGCCATGTCGGTTAAGGCGTACGAGGTCAGCCAATCCCAGCTTTGCCGACTTTCGAATCCTACTACAGATAAAACTTTTTTACTTTAGATAAAATTGGTTTGCGCGTGACCAAAAGTAATTTGGTGGCATCTCAGGTAAAGGTAATTTGTTGACATTAACGTAATTTGGTGACATCACCTGTACAGGTGACAGGTAACTTCTAAGGACAGGTGAAAGATCTCGATGGCATGTTACCAGTCGGTGATGGGACTTTGCTTGTTCTACGACTACTATCTGTTGTTTTTTAAATAAACGTTTAAAACCAGTCAAATCCCTTAAATTATATTAATAACACCCAAATAAAAAAATATAGGTCACTTGGTAATGGTACGTTTTAATTTGGATGGTGTTGCCGGAAGATTCATTGTTAAATAAAAAAAAACTGGTTTTATTGTTGCTGCAAGTCATTTAATTTTGTATTCAAAAGAATGTTATTATTAAAGGTGTATTTTTAATAAACAATTTAATAAAAAAACAATGTCACAAAAAATTAACTAATTTTACATTATGAAAAGTTAAAGGTTTCCTTGAGAGAATAATTGTCCTTCTTTCTTATTAACTTCACAGAAATCGTTACAAAACCAAATCTTTTGTATTAGTTACATTTTTGTCATTTGTACTTTTATTTCGTAATATTATAACTATTTGAATACTTCAGCAATAACGGATAAATAACATGCAGTTTTTTAACGAAAGTCGGAAAGTCTCAACTTCATAAAAAGTCTTATAAAATTGCTTAGAATGGAACAATCTACCGATTTATGGGCTAATTTTTTGATTGAAAGAAAATTAAAGCCTAAAAGGGTTGGTTTCCACACTTTTTAACACAGGGGTAGAGCTTCAGGAATGTAAAAAAACTACCTAAACCCAAATTGATTAACAAAATTTCACGCAAAACTGTCAATGTTTAAATCGATACACATACTGTTAAACAGTTTTTTCAACCATATATTTTTTAAAGAATTTTCCATTTACTGGCTAAGCAAAAACTTATAATTAGATTTAAATGAACAATGTTTAATTTATGTATCATTGTTTTTAACTTACTTTGAAGTTGATCATTTCAAAACATTTGTGTTTATTCAGTAAGTGCACAAACATGCACCGATTCAACCTGATTGAAACTAAATATTATAATTTACGCTCATTTTCAGTGTTGCAAATTAATAGTACTTTTTCCGTCTAAATTGACTTTTTAACGAGAAATACAAAATTAACTAAAGTTGGAAATATTTAGAAAGTTTGAAATGAGATATTTGTCCAATATAAATAACAATTAAGGACAGTTAAATAAACATAATATGTATAAATAACAGATATTATATTTGCTGTAGTACAGGAAGCACGTAATATAATATGTTAGTTTTTTTATTTGTATTAAATCTGCATAATTTGTTCTTGTTTATTCACTATTTTCATTAGAGACTTAGATGGACTGGTTTTGATTGATAAAGTGTGTTTACGCCACAAACTCAGGTATACTGTAGGTAGAGTATTAAGGTGTGTATTTATAAAAGAAACTTATACACTTCTCTATCTATGCATTCCATGTGATAGTTGTACTTACGGTACCTACATAGACTTTTTTAAGTTAGTAGTATTATGTCTTACCTGGTCTTTATTACTTAAAATTTTAGATTATTGATTGCAAGTCCAACAGAAAATCAAGCTGAGCTGGAAATCATTACGCCAAAAGGACCACAGCCTCCGAAGGAGATTAATCCTCTTAGGTGGCCCCCTCTAAACTGCCTCCTCTATCAAACAACTTTTCCCTGATTTTTAAACGAAATTAAGGAGTTTATTAAAAAGTAAATTATGAGAAAGTACTTATGGACGTGCGAAAGATACATATTTGTATTTGTCGTTACTTGTCTAGCATTTAGAACAATAAAATTTGCATAGCTTTTAGAAAAAATCTGTAAGATAAGAGTCTGTTTAAATAAACTTTACGTGAGAATTAAAAAATGGCCCTTGGTAAGCCAGGCGCATCAGTAGATTTATATTTATTGAATATATTAAAAGTATACGTTTCAAAAAAAAATGTTTAAGATAAAAGTTGTAGGTCTCTTTAAGACAAAAAAAAGTCTTCTAACATTTTTTTGTACAGGGTGAAGTAAAAAAGTTACGAATTTTTTTCAATTTTGATTTAATGTCACGCCCATTAACAAACTTCACCGAGATTTTTGGACGATTGATTTTTGTACCAAATTTCATTTCGATCCGTTAAGAAATGCGACCGCTATCGTGTCCACAGATTTCGTTATATCGGAACTATACATATATATATATATATATATATATATATATATATATATATATATATATATATATATATATATATAAACTGTTGAACGGAAGGTGTTTTTGAGGTCAGATGGGCCCAAAACGAAAAACTGTAGTGAAATTTTCCCGAAGTCGTGACCTGCAAACCAGCTAAATAGTAGATATAAATCTACCAAAAATTAAATTTTCAGTTCTCGCCTAGAGGTCTAATGTATTGACTTTCACCTAGTAAAATTGAATATAATGTAAATAGATAATATTATCATAAAATATAAAATTAATATCCAGGATTAAACTGTCTTATTATCTTTTTTGATAATTTGTAGCCATAGTTGTACTTATGTAAGTATTTATCAATAATTTGCGTATAGTATAAACGCCCAATTTAAATGCTTTCTATATTTTACTAAAAGGGTTAATTTGTCACTCACCCAATAAATCTGTTATATTTACCTTATTGTGTTACATAAACTAATTTTGATCACATATAATAATATATATGGATTAATAGCTTTAACGTTTTAGATTTAGAGGTTAACAAATTATTATAGTATTATATTAATCCATGGTAGTGTTTATCCCACATAATAAATTGCACGTAATATAATTTGTCCTTGTTGTTTGATGGAAACGTGTTGGTGCAAAAAAATTAATTAATTTATTATTTAAAAAAGAATATTTAAATATATTATATTAAGTAAATATTTTGAATTATATAGGGAATCGTAACTTAGTATAAAGTTAACGTAAAAGTTTAAGTAGGTATATCTTGAACTAGCTGAGCCGGTGCGCGGTGGCGTAATTACAAACCCTAAGTGGTTTCAGCGCTTTTGACAGGGATGAACTGTCGAACTCTGAAAGACTGTATGACACCGGCTGTGTGAGTTGTAAAAATAAATTGTACTATAATTTAAATAAATATAGAGTATATCATACAACTGTGAGTTGTAGCTTAATAGTAGCTTATGTAGTAGCTTAATAATGCCAATGAATGGGCCTCTTAAAAACAATAACGATACAGTCAAACCATACGTTGTATTTGAATATCGTTTCCAAAAAAAATACTACTAACAATTATCTCCAACTTTCTCACAGACAAAACTTACCTACTTAATAAATAAAAAAAACTAGCTTAGTAACTTTTCAGTGACATAAATTATAAGTCACAAATCCTTACTAAACTTTTGAAGAAGATTAATTATATTAATAAATATATTAAACCCAATTATAAATATCACCGTTACAATGCTGATAGTATACTGTTTTTTTTTATATATATACAAATGTATTTGAATTTAAAAGCTTACAATTTGTTTAAATGTGTGTACGGGCTTCTCCGACAAGCCTTGGCGGAACCCAAGCGTTCGAGCGCTGAGACCACTTAGGGTTTGTAATTACGCGAACCGGTGAACTTCGTGTCGACCAAGAATTAATGATTTTTTTTCATTTTCCGTTTTTTCCAATTTTTAGAATCGGCAAAATCATTACATATGTAATTGTGTAAGTAAGAGAGAGATAGAAACACATACATGTTATTGATCGGTAAAAACAAATATGAAATATTTACCAAATGTTATAAGTCATAACTGTTAGTCCTTTGAATACCGTTTAAAAATTCAGTAAAAGAGATAGATATACAAAAAACAGTCTGAGCTAATGTTTTAGTATCATAGTGACGTTTTACATTATATTTGACAGATTATTTTATTATTCTGTCACGTAGGTATACATAATATTAAGTTTAGTATTCTATATTAATAATATTAATAATAATGAGTTTTGTATTGTAGTCTATAATACCCGTCACATGGTTGCAGTAGGGGAGAGCAGGTAAAATTCGTACACTTTTTATATTAGCTGTGTAATAGAAAAGAGTTTAGTTATTGTAAAATAACTTTAATGCTATTATATACCCTATATATTTGGCTATAGTTCAGAAAAGTCTAGTGCTGATACCAAATACTATTATGAGGTAACAGCAATATTTCCAAAAAATAGAAAACCTACGAACCTATCCCATGCATACTTTCGTACATAGGGAAGGGTGCATTCGCACATAGTGGGGAGCTTTTATACACAGTAAATAAATAATCTTTTTATATGAAATTACTTATTTATTAAGATCAAAATTATTACAAAATGTAGGTACTCTAACCTATCCAATGTTCTTGCTTTAGAAGTAAATTTAGGCGACGCGATGGCAATACACAGACCAGGTCTGATAAATAAACAGTCCCATCTTTAAAATTAGCGACAACAAAGTTTTAGGTATCCGGCTTGTTTCTCATAAATAAAACTTTAAATTTTGTTATCACCTGCCGAATATATTGTAAAACAGTCTTCTTTTTTTTAATTTCACCAACAGAAAGATTTTTTCTTTAATGTTTTAGGTCATACGGTTATAACAGGAATTTCGGTCTTAACATCAGATCCTTCAGATCTTTTATTCAAGGGAGAACAAGAACGTTTGTTAGTCTCATCGTCACTATCAGTCTCAGCCTCTATTGTTTTTTTTTTTTTGTTTGGTTTGGTTTCTTTATTTGTATCTCATTACAAATTTATTGAGCGTTGATCTCTCTAGCCTTCTGTTTCCGGTTTGGTCTTACTTTTTTAAAAAACATACGGCTGATGACGGCGCACCCTATTCAGAAATTTTATGAAGAGACAGGAATTGGATAATTTCTTAATTTTGGTAGCTCCTCTTATTTCAAAATTTGACACAAAAATTTTTGATTTTAAGTACCTGTAGCAGTTAAATTGTATTGCAATTTGAGATTTTTGTCTACTGGTGACTCCTACCATTTGGTAATATTTTTATCTATACCTTGTTTGTCGCGTCCACTCCAAAAAGAAAAGTGAGCGAACAAAATTTACCCACTGTTCGGTTCTACCGGATCCCGAATTTTTATTTCTATACCAAAAAAAGACCGTTCGCATTTTTTTATTCTTTCCTTTAAATTTTTGACCATACATTCATACTTTTTAGATAGTGCCTTCCACACCTTCTGCTTTTTACAATAATTGTCTTTGTATGACGGATTACGCAAATACCACAAAATGTTGTTTTCGCGGTAATTTTCTATCAAAAACTTAACTTTCTCTTCATTCCAAGCCATGATGGTGCTGACAAACAAGCAACTGAACCCATACCTGTCGAAAAACTTGATTAAAATATAGTAAGAAATCACGACGTCACAAAAAAGTAAAAATAAATTTGATAATTTAATAAAAAATTGATGGTCAAGAAACATTTTTAGTAATAATGTATTTTGGGAACAAACAGAAGCAGCATTAAATTTTGGAATTTTAAGAATCTAAGTGTGAATCAACCGAACTGTAATATTTTATGCAATATTTTATTGAAATATCGTTTCAATTTAAGTTTAAAAATTATAATATACTATAAGTACAGACCATTTAATTTTTAACTTCCCGCTAAAAAAAATTAATTTTTTTTTTAAAATCGGGAAGTTATTGGTTTCACCCCGTTTTTCGAAAATCGAGTTTTCATCGGATCTCAAAGTTTTGAGGTCTTAGGAACCTCCCCTGACTATTTTTACGAGGGTGTCTGTATGTCTGTATGTACGTGTGGATGTGTGTGTGTGTGTGGATGTATGTAAACCTCTTATAACTTTTGAACGGCTTGACCGATCGGAATGAAATAAAAATCATTTCAAAGAGTTCCATCTAACTTAGATTCCCTGTAAGTTTGAAACGATTCGAGACAATAGATTTCGAGAAATTTCAAAATAACCGAAAAAAACAATTGGTAAAAGTGATGTTTTTTGGGCATATCTTTTTGGCTATTGCATCGATCAATTTCATAACCTAATCAGCTCTCAAGCTTAAAAAGCCACGTCGAATGCCGTTTTGCAAATTAAAATCGGTTAATTCGTTCGTGAGATATCGTTGTCGAAAAATTTCAAAAAAAGTTTTTTTTTTCAATAACTTACAGTTTTTTCTACTAATCGATTTTGCACTCCCAGTAACCTTTTTAGGTCTCAAAAAACTGCGTCGAATGCCATCTTGAACATCAAAATCGAATAACGCGTTAAAAAGTTATGGCTTTTTAAACATTTCAAAAAAAGTCAAAAACGTCAAAATACGTCACGTTACTATATAGCTTTGCGGTTAAAACTAGCGGCCTTTAAGGTCAACCTCTTTTCGAATTTTTTTTCTAATAATTCCCAAGAAAAATTTTTAAATTTTTTCTTTGAACTATTAAGTCTAGAATCTTGTTAGAAACTATAATGAAAATCGCACCAAGTATTGTAAACTAAAATTTAGCCAATTCCTTAGATACAGGTATTATCATCAGAATGTACTGTTAAAAAAAGAAATTAAAAATATATATATATATATATTTATATTTTACAAAATTTCTAAAATTTAATGGCATTTTTTTGTTTATATTAAAAATTTTTCTAACCTATTTTTAACCAGATTCATTTCATTATTAAGTAGTTATTATAAAATCTATGAGCTACCTTGTATATGTGTTTTGTAAATAACTTACTAAAATATGTTTCCTTTGTCCATTAATGTCTGTATGTTTACTGAAAATATAAGCAACTTAATCTTTATTTTATATTTTTTAGTTGTATCTACCGTAATTCTTTATAGTAGGTACACATAAAGTAATTATAACAGTAAATTATTACGAGAACTTGTAAACGATACCCTATTTATAATACTAGAATGTAAATTTTGTTTATATGTTGAAATATCAGTTTTACATAAGAAAATGTAATAAATTTAAAATTATTTAGAAAATTTTAAGATTTATTTTTTTAATAATATAATGAAACATGTATATATATATTTATATATATATATATATATTGAAATGGATCATCCTTCCGGAACACCCTTCTTCAATACAATTCTCGGACCAAAATTTTTAATTTGATTGTCCTTAAATACAAAAATTATAAATATAAAAAAAATTCTTTCGCTTCTTTCTAAATCTTTCTTCTTCCGTTGTTCCACTCTTTCTCCATACCTTCCTCTTCCTACTACTTTCAAACTCCTTCTTGCTGCTGCCTTTCTATTTATCTATTACCTTTCTGCTGCTCAGCTCTTTCTCTATACCTTCCTGTTCCTACAATTTTCCAACTCTGACCTCTCTGTATCCTCTCATCCAATTCCATTTACTTTTTTATGTCTCTTTTATAATTTACTCTTCAGATTATAAATTTTTGTTTTATTCCTTTTATAATAATTTAAGATTGAATATTGCTGAATATTTGTAATCAAATTCGATATATATTTTACAATTTTATTTTCCTCATGACAAACTCCAAATTAATTTATGACAATCTAATTAATACAAAATCCCTTAACAACGTAGCAACACAAAAACAAAAATAATTTTACACAAAACATCTAAATAAAAAATATACTTAATCTAGACAACCAATTTAAAAATAATGGATCACGTTCCAACATTTCATTGAAAGAACGTGCCCATGAAGAAAAATCCATATCAATATATATATATATATATATATCCGTGAAACACTACATCATAACATATATATATATATATATATATATATATATATATATATATATATATATATATATATATATATATATATATATATATATATATGTTATGATGTAGTGTTTCACGGATGGTAGAATGAACAGTAGTGGTGTTCCAGGTTTCAATCCGTTGGTTGTTTGTGTCTTCACGACGTTTCGCCAACATCTCAGCTGGCATTTTCAGAGATAATGCAGCCAACCAGCGAAGAAGCAGATTCCTACGTCAAGAACTCAGAACACCTGACAAATATAATTAAAAACCTAAAACTACACAAAGATGACCTCCTAGCCAGCCTAGATATCAAGTCGCTTTACCCAAGCGTACCAATTGACGAGGCCCTAGACCAAATAGCTATAAATGAAGATTTCCCAAGGCACATCATCGAACTTGCAAGACACTGTCTGAAGAATACGTACTTCTCTTATTTATGAGAACAACTTGTATAGACAAACAGAAGGCGCCCCCATGGGATCCTCACTATCACCAGTAATCGCCAACCTCTACATGAAGTACTTCGAAACCAATGCACTAAGTAAAGCTAAAATGAAGCCAACCTTTTGGAAACGCTACGTGGACGACATCTTTATCATATGGCCTCATGGAAGACCCAATCTGGACAATTTCCTTGATGAACTAAACAACATCCATCACCGAATACAGTTCACGTTAGAAGTTAAAGAGAATGACCAATTGCCTTTTCTGGACCTACTTATTACAAGAAACAATGACCTTACAATTGATTACACAGTATACAGAAAACCTACACACACTAATAGATATCTGAATGCTAGATCTCATCATCACCCTTTCCAATTGCAATCGGTAGCCAGTACACTGATATCCAGATCTATACGCCTAACAAAAACAACGAACCGACAAGAAGAACTCCAAAACATCACAACCGCCCTAAGACAAAACGGATACCATGAACACACAATCAAAAAAGCACAAAAACAAGCCACGAGACCAACAACAAATAAGGAAGAATATGACATGTCCAAACCAAAAACTAAACTGCCATATATAAAAGGTGTAACAGACGTGATTGGAAGGATCTTAAGAAGGCATGACATTTCCACAATCTACAAGCCGCAGACTACCTTACACAAAATAATAGGCAATCCAAAAGACAAAA
Organism: Altica lythri; assembly: GCA_964028335.1. Classification (NCBI taxonomy): domain Eukaryota; kingdom Metazoa; phylum Arthropoda; class Insecta; order Coleoptera; family Chrysomelidae; genus Altica; species Altica lythri. The sequence continues at coordinate 30,624,069 of OZ034804.1, read as the reverse complement.
TACCTTTAGAAAACCAAGGCGTATACAGCATCCCGTGCAGTAACTGCGACAAAGAATACATCGGACAAACAAATAGAAGAATCTCAGCCAGAGTACAGTAACACCAGAACAACATCAGAAATAAGCAAACGACATCAGCCCTTTTTCAACACCACCAGGAAACGGGCCACACAATAAACTTCCCAGAAACAAAACAGATTGCACCTATCAAACACTACAGAACCCGCATAGTCAGAGAAGCCCTCGAAATAGAGAGAACCAACAGCCTCAACAAAAGAGACGATGCACAAAACATCTCCAACACTTGGAAAAGTCTCCTCAAAAGACAATCTAATCCAATTACCCGAGAAGAACAAAAATCCTTGGAGAATACACAGACACGGGCAGAACCAATAAGAAACACACATGCAGCAAGGACAGCCGTACCCATCCAGGCCCAAATGCAGTCAGGAAACAATCGGCGCGACCAACGACCTCTGGTGGAGGAAACGTCAACACCTGAACCGCACCCCCCACCAAGTACAGAACAGCGATATAATCTGCGCCGCCGCCGACACGTATAAAAGCAGCAGCACAGGACCACGCAGCTCATTCCAAGTTTAGCAGCCGCAAAGGAAGCATCACTTGAAAATGCCAGCTGAGACGTTGGCGAAACGTCGTGAAGACACAAACAACCAACGGATTAAAACCCGGAACACCACTACTGTTCATATATATATATATATATATATATATATATATATATATATATATATATATATATATATATATATATAAGGGGAAAATTAACAGGCATATACGCAAAAAGGATCATTGTCACAAGTAGGAATGGTAACCACAGACATACATGTTTCTGGCTCGTTAGCCGTCATTAGTGCGGCATAACCAAGTAAGCACTTGGCTAGCAAAAGTGTTGGGTACATGGGAGCTAAGCATAGTAGGGAAACATGTGTCTAAAAACACACACAACGAACGCTCACACAGGAGTCCTATCGCCATTTGTGCCTTCGGCACCCCAATAACTAAGTGCTGTAATGTAATTTATGGTTTACCGTGTGAATGTGGTCAATTATATATAGGTCAAACTAGCCAAAGACTGAGTAAAAGGCTAACTCTTCACAAAAGTGATTGTAATCGCAAACCTACAGCCACCAGCCTCAGCATCCACGTACATGAGACCAAACATAAGGTCCTTTACGACGAGGTCGTAATCTTAGATAAATCTGATAAAGATTTACAACGAAAAATCCTAGAAATGTGTTACATTAATAATTGTGCCAACTCCGTAAACCATAAAAAAGATATAGAAACTTTAAGTTCGATATATACGTTTTTATTAAAACAAAATTTCACTAAACGTAAAAAACTACCTCAGTCCTACGTAAGCGACAATCCTTTATAAACATTTTAATTCGTTTTAATCATCCTCTCCCCCTTTTACATTCAAACATCAAATGTCTAGGTTTGTGTCTTTTAGAACCTAAAAACAAAATAATTAATGTTATTTAAAGATATTTTCACTTACCTGTTACTGTACATAACTTCAAATTTTAATCCTGTTTTAACTTTTTATTATACTTACTTTTTAAAATAATTTTATTCCAAATTGTATACTGGCATCCGAGCAAGGATAGCCCTTTACCTGTAAATAAAACAGTTAGGTTGATTTGAATCAGAAATTCAAATTTATAATTTTTCCGCGGTCTGAATTAAACAGAAGACGAGGTGACAGATGTCAACTCAACAGGTGACAGTTGAGTTGTTGTTTGTCGCAACGATACTTAGCAAAGATTCAACAGAAATTTCACTTTTAAATTAAGAATCAACATCGAATTTATTATATTTCGACTCAAATCGACTTAAGAGAGTTTTATTAGTGTAAGATGTTTAACAACTCAGGTCTAGTTTTCTTACCTGAACACAAATGTTTCATTCTTGTTCTTACTTTTCACCGCTGAGCCACGTGCTGCTATTTCGGTAAGGTGATTTTTCCTGTATTTAACATCAAATGTAACGAATGTTATTCCATTGTAGTTTAGTCCTGAAGAAGCCTATAACCGATAGGCGAAAGCTCGACGTAAATAAAAAGAACTCACTTTGAAGCATCTGACTTTCATTGCTTCCTCAGTCCCGGGTCTTCCCTAATAGTTATCAGCGAAGCTTATATATATATATATATATATATATATATATATATATATATATATATATATATATATATATATATAAAACGAACAGAGCGTTTTGTGACAGTCTAAAAATGTCCAAAGATGATACATAAAGTATCTAATGCCATACTGTCAATAGTAATAATTTCAGTTTTGAACTGAAATGGTGTCGGTTAGAAATTTCTAACACTTTAAAAGACACCTTGGATGCTGCCATATAAATAGATATAAATATCATTCAACCTATATCAGGGCAAAACCAAACTACAGACACGTGTTTCGCTCTTGTTTGAGCTCGTCAGTGTAGTACAGGCTATGTCTATTATTATTATTACTATTGACAGTATGGCATTAGATACTTTATGTATCATCTTTGGATATATATATATATATATATATACAGGGTGTTTCTAAATTGATGCGAAATATTTTACAGGGTGATTTTTCAGCAAAAATTAAGGGGGGTCTTTGATATAAATTTTTGTTCAAAATCGCTCTCCCTCCAAGTTACAGCCCCTTAAAGTTGAGGGAAAAAAATTGTTTTTATTTAATATCTCCAATATGGAAGAATTTAGAAGAATAAAATGTAGCAGATAATTGATGCTAATAAAGTGGAATTTTTTGACAATTTTTGTAACCCTGCAATGTTTATACAAGGGGGTGAAAAAATCAACCCTTATGATATTTTGCACCAGAACTTTTTTATTCGTCTACATTTTCCTACTTAAAAAATTGATTTAAAAAGACGAACTTAAACTGCAACTTTTTTATGTCTTGACTATTCCTCGTAAAATTGTTAGTTTGATCACAAAAAAATAAAATAAGTTACAATTCGATATTACTTATACCTTTTTCACATAAATCCAGAAGCGTTATTGTTTGTTAAAAATAGAGTAAGCAGGTGTCAAATAATGTCACAATTGGCAGATAATTATTGCTAATAAAATGACATTGTTTGACGGTTTTTGTAGCCCGCAATGTTTATACGAGGGGGTGAAAAAATCATCCCTTATAATATTTTGCCTCAGATTTTCCTAGTTAAAAAATTGATTTAAGAAGGCGGACTTAAACTGCAACTTTTTTACGTCTTGACTATTTCTCAGTAAGTTGTTTCTTTGACCATAAAAAAATTAAATATTAGGTACTCATTACCATAATTCTTGCCTAATTTGTATAGGAACATCTTCAAGAAGAGTGGGCAACACTTCTTCGAGGAAATGGCCGTAGTCGTTTCCATTTAATCTTATTGGTAGAAAATATGGTCCAATTAAATAATCATTAACTGTTTGTCATTATGATATCATTCAATACTGGCATACTTTATTTTTTTTTAACAAACGATAACCCCTCTGGATGTATGTGCAAAAGGAATGAGTAATATTTTATTTTTTTTTATGGTCAACGAAACAACTTACTGAGAAATAGTCAAGACGTAAAAAAGTTGCAGTTTAAGTCCGCCTTCATAAATCAATTTTTTAAGTAGTAAAATGTAGACGAATTAAAAAGTTCTGAGGCAAAATATCATAAGGGTTGATTTTTTCACCCCCTTGTATAAACATTGCAGGGTTACAAAAATTGTCAAAAAATTCCATTTCATTAGCAATAATTATCTGCCCATTATGACATTATTTGACACGTGCTTACTCTGTTTTTAACAAACAATAACGCTTCTGGATTTATGTGATAAAGGAATTACTAATATCGAATTGTAACCTATTTTATTTTTTGTGATCAAACTAACAATTTTAGGAGAAAAAGTCGGGACATAAAAAAGTTTCAGTTTAAGTCTGTCTTCTTAAATCAATTTTTTAAGTAGAAAAATGTAGACGAATTAAAAAGTTTAGAGGCAAAATATTATAAGGGTTGATTTTTTCACCCCCTTGTATAAACATTGCAGGGTTACAAAAATTGTCAAAAATGCCATTTTATTAGCATCAATGATCTGCCAAATTTCATTCTTCTAAATTCTTCCATAGTGGAGATATTAAATAAAAACAATTGTTTTCCCCCAACTTTAAGGGGCTGTAACTTGGAGGGAGAGCGATTTTGAACAAAAATTTATATGAAAGACCCCCCTTAATTTTTGCTGAAAAATCACCCTGTGAAATATTTCGCATCAATTTGGAAACACCCTGTATATATATATAGGTATATATAACAAAATGTCAAAGATGATACATAACGTATCTAGTGCCATACTGTCAAAAGTAATAATTTCAGTTTTGAACTGAAATGGTGTCGGTTAGAAATTTCTAACACTTTAAAAACTGAAATGATTACTTTTGACAGTATGGCACTAGATACGTTATGTATCATCTTTGACATTTTGTTATATTAGACTGTCACAAAACGCTCTGTTCGTTATATATATATATATATATATATATTGAAATGGATCCTCCTTCTGGAACACCCACTTTTAATAAAATTCTCGGTCGTGGATTCAAGAATTTTTAAATTGATTGTCCTAAAATATAAAAATTATAAATAAAAAATAATTTATCTTCTTTTGAATCTTTCTTCTTCCAATATTCAATTCTTACTCCATATCTTCCCTTTCTTACTATTTTCCAACTCCTTCTTGGTACTGCCTTTCTATCTATCTAATACCTTTCTGCTGTTCAGTTCTTTCTCTATACTTTCCTCTTCCTACAAATTTCCAACTCCTTCTTGCTACCGCCTTTCTACTTATCTATCACCTTTTTGCTCTCTTAAAATTTCCAACTCTCTGCTTTTCTGTATCTTTCAAGTTTTGGTTTCTTTGTATTTTATTATTCTTTTAATTATTTATTATTATTATGTTTTTATTTTAATTTAAATTCAAATGCTTTCATTTACAATAGTTTTATTTTATGACATTTTACCAAATTTTCTTCATGACAATCTAATCAATAATTATTTCTTAACAACATAACATCCTATCATCTAAACAAAAACAAATCCAATATAAAAAAAATACTTAACCTGGACAACCAATTTACAAATAATGAATCACGTTCCAACATTCCATTGAAAGAACGTGGCCATGAAGAAAAATCCATATCAATATATATATATATATATATATATATATATATATATATATATAAAACGGGAGGGAGGATAACGGATATATATATATATATATATATATATATATATATATATATATATATATATATTGAGATGATATATGTAACTATGCTATTTCAATTAAGTAAATATAAAGAAAATTATAAAAATCGAGAAAAGGAAATTATATTCTAATTCCAAGGCAGAGTGCAAATGTAGTTGATTTGGGATAATTTATAATCGTCGTCTTCTTCTCAATACCTAAAAGGAAAAAATAAAACAAAATAAGAAATTAAAATACACAAGTACATATAAAAAAATATTCAAAGAATAAAAATAATATAATTTATCAATAACATATAAAATTCTAATAATCATGTAACAAATAGATAAGGAGAGTAACTATTGAAAAAGTGTATAAATTTTATGATACCTTAGTAATAAAAACCGATTTTAAATAAATTAAGACAAAATGAAATAAGAAAACCAAATGTTAAGACATCAATGTAAAGTTTTACATAAATCTCAGTATAAAATATTAGAACTCATAGAAGAAAATAAAAAAAAAGGTGTGTACTTACTTTTAGAATAGACAATGTTTGTTCTCAAGACATATTATGATTTATTATTAGTATAATTTCCAAATGAAAAATTCTGAAAATAGAAAGATATTAGATTATATTGTAGATAAGATATTATAAAATTAACAATTCATTTAAAGTACAGCAGATTTTAAAAGAATGATTATTGTATTTAATGTAAATAATTGGTTAAGTATTAGATTTTTAGTAATTTGATTTGATAAAGAATTTGTAGGAGAAAGATATTATGAAATTAACAACTCATTAAAAGTTTAGTAAATTGTAAAAAGAATTTCTATTGTATTTAAATGTAAATAAGGAATAAGGTATTAGATTTTTAGTAATTTTATTTGATTAATAATTTAGTAGGCGAATATCGCATGATAATGTATAGTGTAAGATTGTTTGGGGATTCAGTTGTTAAATTGTTGATTCTCTGAATCTCTCTCTTGTTTTTGGGCTTTTGAAGTGATAGCATGTAATAAATTTTGCTCCGTTAAAATTTCGATTTTTTATTTAAATACTTATAAAAGAACGTCTAAATGTAGTAAAAAGTGTTAACAAAGCCACAAGACAACTCCTGATAACCACTGGTAAGAATTAAAGTTCATATAAATGGAGAAATAAATGTTAGGAATGGTGTGAGGAGCAGATTAGTTATATGAATGCTTCCTGAGTAATATAACTAAAGTAAAACTGGTTTCTGATAAGAAAGAAAGTAATAATTTACTCACCATTTGATGCAAGATCAAGTTATTTCCGGAGGAAAAGCAAATTTAGTCGTCTACATCTATAAAGTGTCCGTATATCATTGATGTTCCTGGGAAATAGCTGGATTCCAATAGGAAGTGATAGCCTGTGCCTTCAGCTGTCCAGAGAGAATACCAAAACTTCAAAACACGGTATCTATTTCCAAATTTTTTTTTTTAAATAAAGAACATTTCTGTGTTTCATTCTTCTGTAGATGATGAACATTTGATATCACTTGTACACTGTTTCACTATTTATATAAGTTGTTTTTACATTTTCTGATAAGTTTAATTTGCTTTCCTGATTACAAAATTCAGAATGTTTCATAACCCTTGATTTAACGATGTCTGAAATTTGAAGGTAATGTGTTTATGCGCACAAACCATAAGAAAAAGTGAGGTTAAGGTTAAATCGGAATTGTAGTACAAAATTGCAATTTGGTATATGATTGTTGAATTTTATTATATTTTTTTTGAAATTTTCAATATTAGTTAAATTTGAATCTATTTATTAGTTGAGATTTTTTAAACTCGCACCTTGAGAAAGAGAATAGCTAAGAACTTATGTTAAAGTAACAATCATTAAAATAAAAGAAATTAAGTGGAAATATACCTTATCCACATCTATATTAAAATAAATATTTTCAAGGGATTTTCATATATGTTATAATATATATGCATTTACGCTCGCGTATATGTTATAAATTTTGGCGCCCAACGTGGGGCTCTAAATAATCAAAACTAGAGCCTTTTAAAATAATCAATATTTGAGAAATTTTTGCAAATCAAAACAAAACTCTAGAAAACTTGGTTTGGTAATATTTTTATTTTTATTTGTTTGTGTGATTCTGGGTTATTTATAACTAATAATAATAAACAGGTATTTGCTTGTAAAATATTTATTGGTATAAAGGTATTCATATTAAAATTTGCACATTATTTGTATTTATCTGGGAATTTGAACTGTACGTATGGATAAAAAAATGAGACTGAGAGATGGTAAGGTAGTCGGAGAGGATAGTGAGAGTAGTGATGAAGGAGAGATTGAGATGGAAAGTGTGGCGGTACAAGTACATGAAGAGAGAGTATTAGGAGCAGGAGATTATCGAGTGGAAGAGCTGATTCAAACAGGACAGACACAGGAAGAAGCAGAGACAGAAGAAGGAGATAATTTGGGAGAGATAGGGGAAGAACAGGATCGAACTATGGTTGAAATAGAGACAGAAGCAACTGTTGGTGGAAATGAACAGGAAGAACAGGTGGTACATGAAAGGCCAAAAGAAGAGACCCAACTTGATATAAACAGCTTACTACAATTCATGAAGATGGGATTTGATCAACAAAAAGAAGATAATGTGAAGATGAGGGAAGATATTAAAAAAGATATTAAAGAAGAAATAAATAAAAAATTGGATGAGACGAATAAAAGGTTGGATCAGCAAGATAAGAAATTTGAGGAAAACAATAAAAAATTGGATGAAATAAAAGAAGATAATAAAATATTTAAAAGAGAAATTGGTAATATTAAAGAAGACAATTTGAAGATAAGGGAAGAAGTTAAAACTATAAGAAAGGAATTTGACAAGAAAATGGAACAGCAGAACAAGAAATTGAGAACTGAAATACAGGATACTGGAGTAAAAATTAAGGGGGAAATTGAAAAAGGTATAGAAATGAAAATAAAAGAAGTAAGTAAATCAATTAAAGAAAATGTACCTGAAGAAATTGAGCTTGAAATCAACAAACAAACAGAAATTATAAAAAAAAAATAAGACAAATACGGATCCAAGAGCAAATTAATGAAGAGGTAGTGGACAATTTAAAAATCAATTTAGGAAAAGAATTTGAAAGACTAGAGGAAGAAGTAGAAAAACAAAAAGGAGTTTGCAGTAAGAATCAGGAATTAACTGGGTTAAAATTAAGTAAGGAAATGGAGGATATACAGAAGAAGCTACAAGAAGTTATGGAGAATAATGTTAGAGGAAATGCATTGGGAGTTCTTCCCAATATGATGTCACACTACAACAATGCAGGAATTAAATTTGATGGAAACATAAACCACATCCATCCAAAAGTATTTGTCAATATAGTGAAAAGTAAAACAAAATATACAAGTGATTTCTCGGAACAAAAATTGTTAATCCGTAATATGTTAACAGGACATCCTTTACTTTGGTTTTGCAATAAAGAAAACCAAATTTTTTCGATGAAAGATTTCGAAGAGCAATTTTGTAGCGATTTCTTGGGGAAGATAAAACGAGTAGTATTCTGGGAAAAATTGTATATTTGTAAATATAAAGAAAGGGGGAAGAAAACTAAATTTATAATAGCTTATACGTATAAAGGGAATTATCAGGAAAGGGGTAAAGTATTAGATTTATTAGAAAATTAGATGTATAGGAAAATTTAATAAAAAAGATATAAGGGTAGATGATATTTAGAACAATCTTGTAAATAAATGTTATGTTGTAAATAGTAATTTTAGGTGTATATAGTTTTTTGTTTTTAATAGGGTGATGTTTATAGAATAAACATTAAGGCAAAACAGTTAAATATTAAATCATTAGAATTAAAATTGATATGAATAAACAGTTTAAATATTTTTCATAAAAGATTTTTCCAAGGGATGATCTTAGAGAAATTAATTTTTTTTTGGTGTTCATTGTACATGAATAATTATTTACAAGCAAGTACATAATATATAAACAGATTATAATATGAAATATAGAACAAAGAAAGTTGTATAAAATTTATTAAAATATAATAGGACATAGAAAGATAAAAAGTATGAAACAAAGTTATTTAACAGTTATAAATGTGGAAAATTTGGAATAGAAATTATAATTTTTTAAACAAATATGAAAATATGATTGATTCAAAAATTTTAATTGGGGGATTTGAGATGATATATGTTACTATGCTATTTCAATTAAGTAAATATAAAGAAAATTATAAAAATCGAGAAAAGGAAATTATATTCTCATTCCAAGGCAGAGTGCAAATGTAGTTGATTTGGGATAATTTATAATCGTCGTCTTCTTCTCAATACCTAAAAGGAAAAAATAAAACAAAATAAGAAATTAAAATACACAAGTACATATAAAAAAATATTCAAAGAATAAAAATAATCTGGGGGCACGGTAGTGCCCCCGCCAAGACGAGCCAAGCGAAGCGCACGGGCACTACCTACCTTTTCTCGAAGCGCTTCGTCGTTTTTTTGAACCCTCATAACTTGGGTTTGGATTATGCTAGATCAACAAAATTTTCGGGATATATTGTCAATAGCGGACTTATTGAACATATTAAGTTTTAATTACATTAGCTTTTATACTTCAGATTTTATTTATATCTAAAAAACGCTGATTTCGTCACTGACTCACTGATGATCATCAAAATTATTAAGGTATTTCCTAATGTCCTAGAAAGCTGAAATTTTGTATGTAAGCTAGTATTAGCACACAAACAACAAAAAAATTATAAAACTTGTAACTTTCATCCCCCAACCCCTTAAACTAGGGGATGGGAGTTTGTATGAGACCTGTAATTTTAAATTAAATTTTGATGACGCTAGAGGTCTAATCTAATAATCTAATCTAAAACTTGGTGCCCCCAGATATATATATATATATATATATATATATATATATATATATATATATTATATAAAACACAAAGGGTGCCAAGTATCTTACTCGTAATCCTATGATCCTTTTGCGTACATGCCCATTAATTTACCCCTTTTGTATATATATATATATATATATATATATATATATATATATATATATATATATATATATATATATATATATATATATATATATGTATAGGTACTCCTTGTTAAAAAAAAAGAGTGTGCGTGTAACCTTTACGCGCGATTGAAGTAAAACTTGTTGACGTACGTATCGGAAAATAAATATTTAATTACCATTCAATCATATTTATTGCCTATATTATACTTTACAAAAAAAATGAGATGTTATATTTATATTATTCATTAGAAATAGGAATTTGAAAGTTATCATTATTTTTTTTATATATGAAATAATAGGTTTATGATAACTAAAATGTGAAACATAGATTTTGGTCTATAAATACCATTAATGTATTTGAAACCGTTTGAAAATTTCATAAATAAATTTCGGAAATTTCAACTCCTCCCATAGCTGAAATTATACAGTTACTTCCATCAGAATCTTCCGTTAGAATCTACCCCTAGTCGTGCCTAAAGAAGTTTTGCTTCAATAATAGGTAAACAATATTAAAAATATACACACATTACGTTTAGAATGTGTGATTTTGTAGCTGTATCTACCTTATTGTAATACATCACAACACAAGAGCCTTCGATAGTTAGATAACCATTTCATTTTGTAGCATTTTATAGCATATTCCATAAAATTTAAAATCCTGAGTTAAGTTTGTTTCCTTCACGTCTACGAAGGATCTGTTATTGGTGGTAAAAGATCAGCCATCTTGACTAGTGGTTTTATGGCCTTTATGGCTACCTAACCAAACCTAAAATAAGTATAAGAAAGTGTTAAAATATTTTGAATATTATTATTTTATGAACAAAAACGTGCAACATGCTTCTTTACTCAACTTAAAGATTCCGTATAAACAATTATTTACTATCATAATATGTATGTATGTATATAAACTTACTTAATCAAATAATAATGAATGTGGCTGTCTCGTCATTTTTCTTCAAATCTTTCTGGCGCTTATAATATCCCCTTTGACGTTCACAATTTCTTTTTCTTTTTAGCTCTGTAAGTCTATAAAACGAAAATAGCTAGGTATAAATAATAGGTATAAATAATTAGGTATAAATAGTGTAATTACACACCAAAAATAAAATTTATGCATATAGAGTACCTACCTATTCACTCATTTTCAATCAATATTTTTTCATCACTTTCTTCATTAATAAATCCACATTGTTTATTCATATTTAATACAAACACTTTATACACAAAAAACTATTTATATAAAGGAATGTATTTCGATTGACAAGATGATCAGCTGTCAATTCATACAATTACAGATTTAATTTTATTTAATATAGGAGGCAAAATCGCATGAGCGCCGCCAAGATTATTTTCAGGGGGTGCATCTGCATCTACACACTATTATGATCTAATATATATATATAGAATGTAGAATGATTTGGACAGCAACCGCGACACCTTAAGTTTTTATTCAAACAATAATTTAATAAAAAAATTAAAAAAATATATAATTTTCTGGTAAATTCAGGTATTTTCTTTCATAGCAGGGGGGTGCAAGCGCACCCTCTTGCACCCTGCTGCCGGCGCCCATGCAAAATCGTGTCAGTATTAGGTTTTGTTTCCGGTTTCTGTTATTAGAATGACGTCACGTCCGTTAGAATAACTTTTTTACTCCTAGTGTCGCTAAAGAAGTTTTACTTCAAAAAAAAAAATTAATCGACATATATTGAGACATATCGACATATATTGAGAGACATATACTTCAGATCAGATCATATAAATATGAATGAATAGAAGTGTGCGAACGTCTCCTGCCTCTTACGTCCACACAGTAGCTAAAAATAAAAAAAATTGTCCTTGACAGCGAGCGTGTCGATTGTCTTGTTTTGTTGATTGTCGATTGTCTTAGACATAAATAAAAAAACAAATTGTTACAAACAACTTACAAAAAGAAATGAAATCCCACCAAAAACATTTTCATGTAAAATGTTGCCAAGACGAGCCCATATGACTCGCACTGTCAAAAAGTTATCAGATCTCATGTAGAGCCAAGCTTCTAACACTACACGCCCTAACTCTACATACAAGGCCTAACTTCACAAACTCTACACCTTAGTCAAAATATGTGGCTTGGCCGTTCGTTACTACAAGAACTATTGTATAACACAAAAGTAATGAACAGTGAATTGATTTTTCACCTTACGCCGATGTGAATGTAGCGAAATGGCCAAGCCACATATTTTGACTAAGGTGTAGAGTTTGTGAAGTTAGGCCTTGTAGAGTTAGGGCGTGTAGTGTTAGAAGCTTGTCTCTACATGAGATCTGATAACTTTTTGACAGTGCGAGTCATATGGGCTCGTCTTGGCAACATTTTACATGAAAATGTTTTTGGTGGGATATAATTTATCAATAACATATAAAATTCTAATAATCATGTAACCAATAGATAAGGAGAGTAACTATTGAAAAAGTGTATAAATTTTATGATACCTTAGTAATCAAAACCGATTTTAAATAAATTAAGACAAAATGAAATAAGAAAACCAAATGTTAAGACATCAATGTAAAGTTTTACATAAATCTCAGTATAAAATATTAGAACTCATAGAAGAAAATAAAAAAAAGGTGTGTACTTACTTTTAGAATAGACAATGTTTGTTCTCAAGACATATTATGATTTATTATTAGTATAATTTCCGAATGAAAAATTCTGAAAATAGAAAGATATTAGATTATATTGTAGATAAGATATTATAAAATTAACAATTTATTTAAAGTACAGCAGATTTTAAAAGAATGATTATTGTATTAAATGTAAATAATTGGTTACGTATTAGATTTTTAGTAATTTGATTTGATAAAGAATTTGTAGGAGAAAGATATTATGAAATTAACAACTCATTAAAAGTTTAGTAAATTGTAAAAAGAATTTCTATTGTATTTAAATGTAAATAAGGAATTAGGTATTAGATTTTTAGTAATTTTATTTGATTAATTATTTAGTAGGCGAATATCGCATGATAATGTATAGTGTAAGATTGTTTGGGGATTCAGTTGTTAAATTGTTGATTCTCTGAATCTCTCTCTTGTTCTTGGGCTTTTGAAGTGATAGCATGTAATAAATTTTGCTCCGTTAAAATTTCGATTTTTTATTTAAATACTTATAAAAGAACGTCTAAATGTAGTAAAAAGTGTTAACAAAGCCACAAGACAACTCCTGATAACCACTGGTAAGAATTAAAGTTCATATAAATGGAGAAATAAATGTTAGGAATGGTGTGAGGAGCAGATTAGTTATATGAATGCTTCCTGAGTAATATAACTAAAGTAAAACTGGTTTCTGATAAGAAAGAAAGTAATAATTTACTCACCATTTGATGCAAGATCAAGTTATTTCCGGACGAAAAGCAAATTTAGTCGTCTACATCTATAAAGTGTCCGTATATCATTGATGTTCCTGGGAAATAGCTGGATTCCAATAGGAAGTGATAGCCTGTGCCTTCAGCTGTCCAGAGAGAATACCAAAACTTCAAAACACGGTATCTATTTCCAATTTTTTTTTTTTAAATAAAGAACATTTCTGTGTTTCATTCTTCTGTAGATGATGAACATTTGATATCACTTGTACACTGTTTCACTATTTATATAAGTTGTTTTTACATTTTCTGATAAGTTTAATTTGCTTTCCTGATTACAAAATTCAGAATTTTTCATAACCCTTGATTTAACGATGTCTGAAATTTGAAGGTAATGTGTTTATGCGCACAAACCATAAGAAAAAGTGAGGTTAAGGTCAAATCGGAATTGTAGTACAAAATTGCAATTTGGTATATGATTGTTGAATTTTATTATATTTTTTTTTGAAATTTTCAATATTAGTTAAATTTGAATCTAGTTATTAGTTGAGATTTTTTGAACTCGCACCTTGAGAAAGAGAATAGCTAAGAACTTATATGTTAAAGTAACAATCATTAAAATAAAAGAAATTAAGTGGAAATATACCTTATCCACATCTATATTAAAATAAATATTTTCAAGGTATTTTCATATATGTTATAATATATATGCATTTACGCTCGCGTGTATGTTATAATATATATATATATATATATATATATATATATATATATATATATATATATATATATATATATATATATATAGGAATGGAATAACACTCGGGAAACGTCAAGAAAGGGGATTTTTATAAGAGGTGTACACCTTTGTTTTACGTTTTTAATACTTGGTACTTTTAATTCTTTTACCATCGACTTTTTGTTTAAATTGTGAAGTACTTTTTGTGGTCTCTTGTTGGGTGTTATAACAATAAAACACTAGTTTATATGTTCTCCCTTTATTGGGAATAATGTTTCACATGGTTTGTGGTTTAATTTAAACACATTCTTTTGTAAGTACCAAATATACTAATACATTATGACAATAAAAATAAATCCTTTTGTAGGCGCTGATGAAGGTAACAAACAGTTACCGAAAATTTCGCATTTAAGAATGCAACTGTCAATAAAAATCTTTCAAATTAAGGTCCCTACCTTTACGGTTATCCCGTTACACTGCCCCCTCCTTAGATTCATTCCTCCTGGAATGTTATTTCCTACATCGGAATCCCGCACACTCCCTGAGCCAGCCAAACCATCTTCTTGGAGTTGCTGCGCATCTCCACTGCGGTTTCCCTGGTAAGGCGCCAAACGATCATGATGGACCACGATGAGTTTCCCTCTGGGAAATTTTCACGATCCGATAAATGACATCGTTAATCTTCTTCTTGATGGTGTAAGCACCTTCCCAGTTCTTTTGTAATTTGGGACAAATACCTCGACGCCGTCGGGGGTTATAGAGCCAGACTAAATCTCCAACTTGGTAACTCTTTTCAAATTGTCCGTGTGTCATAGTACCTGTTCATCCGATCACTAGATAATTGTAGTTTTCCACGCACCAGGTTGTGTATATTCTCCATTCGATTCTGAAGGTCGGTGACATATTGTTCACGTGCAATTTCTTCACCAGGTTTACAACCAAACACCAAGTCACATGGTAGCCTCATTTCTCTACCGAACAGGACCTTCGCAGGCGTTTGGCCAGTTGATTCGTTGATGGCCGATCGAATTGCCATTAGAAATAGTGGAATATGTCGATCCCAATCCCTCTGACAATCTGACACCACTTTTGACAGATAGTTGGTTATAGTCCGGTTCATTCGTTCCACCATTCCATCAGATTGAGGGTGCATCGCTGTGGTTCTCGTTTTGTGGATGCCTAATCTTTGGCAAACTTCTTGAAATAGCTTGCTCTCAAAATTTCTTTCTTGGTCTGAATGTAATTCTAGTGGTACCCCAAATCGGCTTACGAATTCTTCAACCAATATATCTGCTAAAGTGGTGGCTTCCTGATTGCGAACTGCATATGCTTCAACCCATTTAGTGAAGTAGTCCATTACAACAAACATGTACTTGTTTCCTACATCGGTCTGTGGAAGTGGCCCCAATACATTTACTGCGATTCTTTTAAAAGGACTTCCAACCAGGTATTGCTGCATTTCCGCCTTCAGTTTTCGGTGCGGACCGTTACTGGCAGCACATGTAGTGCATTTACGACACCAATCTTTAACATCAGTAGTGCAATTTACCCAGTAAAACCTATCTCGGATCTTTTGCAGCGTTTTCGTGATACCCAGATGTCCTCCAGAACTATTATTATGCATCTGTTTTGAAATTTCCGGTACAGCATTTCTTGGGACCACTATTTGTTTCCTTGTTTCTGTGCCCTCGGAATTTTCTACAAGTCTTTTAACGAGCCCACCGTCCAAAACTAAAGAGTTCCATTGGGACCAGTATGCTTTTAAAGCAGGAGAGGATGAGGATATCTCTCTCCACAACGGCCGACGGTCCATTCTCTTCCACTCCCGAATCTTTCTCAGAAGGGGATCGTTTTCTTGTTGCTTCTCCAGCATAGAGTTCTCGTCTTCTGGCACAACCTTAACTAAGGCAAGTTTTTCCTCGTTCTGCTTCATACGGGTACAATGGGGGCAATCTGATCGACATGGTCTTCTGGAAAGTGCATCAGCATAACGATGTCTTGTTCCAGGTCTGTGCTCGATTTCAACATTATATTCCTGCAGTTTTTCAAACCATCTTGCTATCTGTCCTTCTGGGTTCCTAAAGCTAAGTAACTATTTTAAACTAGCATGGTCTGTTCTGATTAGGAATTTTCTGCCATACAGATATTTATAAAAGTGTTCGACGGATTTTACAACTGCTAACAGTTCCCTCCAAATTACACATTAGTTCTTTTCAGCTTTCGATAAAGTTTTGCTGAAGTAACCAACCACTCTTTTCTTACCATGTTGTAGCTGTGACAAGACGGCTCCAATTCCCACATTGCTGGCGTCGGTGTCCAGAATAAGCTTACCATCAGGAAGTGGATAAGCAAGAACAGGTGCTGACGTGAGCTGTTTCTTCAATATTTCAAACGCCTCTTGACATTCCTGATCCCAACAGAAGGAGTTATCTTGTTCTGTCAAACGTGTCAAGGATTTGGCGATGTCTCCAAAATTCTTGACATATCGTCGGTAATAGGAACAAAGACCCAAGAAACTCCGGAGCTGATGTTTGTCGATAGGGATTGGCCATTCCTGAACGGCTTGTATCTTAGCGGGGTCAACAGCAACGCCATCCTTGCTTACGTTATGTCCTAAATAGTTGACCTGTCTCTGGAACAAGTGGCATTTCTTAATATTCAATGTTAGATTAGCGTTCTGTAATCTTTTAAAAACTTCTTCCAGGTTAGATAAATGTTCCTTAAAGGTCTTACCCATTATGATGATGTCGTCTGGATAAACTAGACAAGTTTCCCATGACAAACCCCGCAGGATGTTCTCCATTAGCCGTTCAAACGTCGCAGGAGCATAACAGAGGCCAACCGGAAGGACCGTGAATTGCCATAACCCTGATCCACTGGTAAAAGCAGTCTTTTCTTTGTCTGCAGGATTCATTTTAACTTGCCAGTATCCGCTTTTAAGGTCCAAGGTAGAAAACAAAGTAGAACCTGCCAAAGCGTCGAGGGCATCATCAATCCTTGGCAAAGGATAACTGTCTTTCTTAGTGACATCATTTAGCTTTCGACACAAAACCGCATTGATCCGTCTTTCTTTCTCACTAATACCACAGGAGAAGCCCATGGACTACTGGATGGTTCGACTATGCCATTTTGAATCATTTCTTTAAGGGCTCTGTCTGCTTCTTCCTTCTTAACTTGAGGCATCCTTCGGGGTACCTGTCGAATCGGACGTGCATCACCAGTGTCAAATCTATGCTGCACAACATCAGTTCTTCCCAATATACTTTTAGAACCAAATACAGGTTTATAACGGTAAAGTAGATCTCTTACCTGTTTCTATTCTAATTTTGACAAAGAGGGATCTAATTTTGTCATTAATTGTTCAATTCCGTTGGTCTCATCTGTTTCCGTAACGTTTACCTTGTGAATTATGGTCGTTACTGGTTCTAAACTTTCCATTTCCGTGTCCTTTCGGAGAAGACCTGGATGATCGTTCAAGTTCATAACTCGGATGGGTACCTCTTTGGCGGATCTAACATGAGTCTTACCCACAAGGAGTCCTTTTCCCAATTCATGGTCATGGTTCTTTGGCTCTATCATGGCTGGGGCACCATCTGGCTTCAGTCCATCCAACCGCGCTGTGACGACACATTCGCAGCTCGCCGGAAGTTCGATATCATCGATTAGCTTAATCGAGGCATGGTCAACTTGTTTTCGGTGCAGGAATATTTCTTCATTACCAGTACGAAGGATACGTCGGCGAAGATCCAAATGAAAACCACAGTGGAGCATAACATCCATGCCCAGAACAACATCTTCATCAACGTCAGCCACCAGCACCGAGTGAACAAGAGAGGTTGAACCAAACTGTAGCGTCACCTGTATCTCACCGTAGACTCTAGCAGAATCTCCGGTAGCGGTACGCAGTCTCCAACTGGTAGGCCACATCTTCTTTCGCATAATGATGGATGGTCGAACGATAGTTTTCGTAGCTCCAGTGTCTACCAGCATGCTAAAGTTCTTCTCATCAATCAGGCCATCTACATATAAGCTGTCCACGTGATGTCGCAGAGTTGCCAATTTAATGCTGTGAGGGGCTTCGGGAATGTTTGGGGTCGATTTCGCCCTCCAGGAGTCGACCCGTTCTAGTTTTCCTGCTGCTGGGGTACTTCAGCAGAAGAATTTTCTTTTTGGGGGCAAGTATTTCTTATATGGCCTAGTTCTCCGCGGTTCCAGCATCTCACTGGGCGCCTTCTTTTTGGAGATACCTTTATTAACCTCTCTACTACCGCTTCGACGTCGCTAACGGAATGAACGGCATGGTCGTAGTTACCGGTGACTTCCCTTAGTCGAGCAACTCCACGTGAGGCCGCCGTCGCCGCCTCAAACTCCAGGGCAATGGTCAAAGCGTCCACAAGGGTCTTCGGCCGCGCCAACCGTACAGCGCGCTGCAACTCGACGTCTCGAAGAACATCGGTAAAGGTTTGGACTGCTAGGCACTCCAGGAAATCCTCCGCTGCATTGGAATACGCAAGCCGTACCATACCGCCTCAAACTCTTGGATAGTCTCTCCATTTTTCTGCTTTCGGCTCTTTAACTGCATTCGGTACACCGGTTGTAGATGAGTTTGACCATAACGCATCTCTAGACGATTCACCAATAACTCGAATTTGTCAAACATCAAAGGTCGGGGGTTTCATCGTAGTTTGTACTTGGGTCGCCTCCACGTTTCCTCGTCGGTCGATGTCTACGTGGCAGCTTTCCATCGTTTCTGCATCTCCGTCGCCGTGGTGGATGGGCTGGTTTCGACGACCAGCTTCCTGTTCTTGTTGAAGCTTTCTTATTTCGGACTGCATTTGCTGGTTGATCTCGTCTCGTAACTTGGCCACGTGGTGATTCTGCCCGTCTCGCAAATTGGTCACTTGCTGATTCAAGTTGGTTACTTGCTGGTTTTGCTCTTCTCGCAAGTTGCATATTTCGGAGCGCAAATGCGATATTTGCTGGGAGAAGGAACTGGATAACTCTTCTGGTAGGGTAGACATTCGTTGTGATAGCTGGGACACCTCTTCGCGCTGGCTTCTTATCTGACTGGATAGCTCCTCTTGTTGGTTCGTCATTCGTCCTGATAGCTCTTCTTGCAGCCGGGAAAGTTGTTGAGTTTGTTGTTCTTGTTGGCTTGTCATTCGTTGTGATAGCTGGGACATATCTTCGCGCTGGGTCTTCATCTGACTGGATAGCTCCTCCTGTTGGTTCGTCATTTGTTGTGACAGCTGGGACATATCTTCGCGCTGGGTCTTCATCTGACTGGAAAGCTCCCCTTGCTGGCTTTTTATCTGACTGGATAGCTCCTCTTGTTGGCTCGTCATTCGTTGCGACAGCTGGGACATATCTTCGCGCTGGCTCTTCATCTGACTGGATAGCTCAGAAATTGCTTTTTGAACCGGGTCATCGAACTCCACAATATCAGGGTCCAAATTATTACTTAGGTAGTATTCACGGAGCCTATTCAACAATACAGATTTGGTCCCAGTAGTTTCCAACTCTAATTCTTCGAGCTCTCTTCTGAGCTCAGCCACCAATAGTTCATTTATCTTTTTTCCAGGCATTCTTTTATCTTAACCCCACACCTGACACCAATTTGAAACACTTATGGGGACTTTTACACAATTTATTTACAAAATTGTTAAGATACACAGAACTCTGCTGAATAACGTCTAACTACTTGACAATACAATGAACTCTTGTGAATACTTGAACCTAAACTGACGTTAACTGCCCATGCATCCCCTTATATACAACTTTATTTAATCTAGTTAGTGTGTTTAGATCTTTCTAGAAACATTATTTAATCTAGTCTAGAATTTTCTAGAAACATTATTTAAAATGGTCAGTTGACTTTTAGAAACTTCTAAAAATCAACTGTCAATAACAATCTTTCAAATTAAGGTCCCTTTCTTTACGGTTTTTCCGTTACAATATTATTAATTTTTTTCATTACTTATAAGATTTTTTAGCACACACAAAGAATTTAGACGTTTTTGCAGCTAACTTTAATGCAAAGAACGCAAACAAATTTCACCGGGCCAATGGACATTAAAAGATGTAAACTGAACCTAATCAATTGTACAATTGTACAGTAATGCTGTGCAATAAGCTAGACTATTTTTCATTGCAAACTTCAAGCATTTCTTTGCTCCTGTATTTGAAAAGCACGACGTCAGGCCATACGATTGCGTCGCTTTTCCCGTGCGATTTCTTGATCTTTTTCGGTGGATTGATTGACAATGCTCCCAAGTCTAATTGCACTACGGCTTTGTGCGGATAGATTAGATCTTCTGGGTCGCGGTATTGTTTTAGGAAATAATAAAGGTTCAAAACAAAGATTATATTGGGTTTTTACTTATATAAAATCCAAATAAAAAAATTGATATTGTCAAGTCTTTCAAATATTTATCAATTAAAGAGACAAGAATAACATTGGATGATATATTCAAAATATAAAAACCAATTTAAATAACAGACTTAAAATAAGCATGTAATTGTACTATTTTTGTTTTTTCTTAAAAAGAAAATTACAAAAATTTTCACCACAAAGTTCTCTCAAATGTTTATGGAGTAAAGAGGCAAAATTAACATTGTAGCATACATTTAATTTATAGGAAATTGTAAAACCGAAAACTTGATTTTTCACTTGTGTTAGCGCTCCCAAAGTGTTATTATTATTATTACTATTATTTTATGAATTTTAAAATTATTGTTTATAATTAGACCTAGACAGAAGAAATGGTATAGAAAATAAAAAAATATGTGCTGTGGGCTTTTAGTTGTTTTGTGAAGAGCGAGTTTTTTTTGAAACAGTACCCCCTGTATGTTTCGTTATTATATATATTGTTATGGTAGCTACTGTTGCTTCTTATATTTTAAATTGAATTTTAACTGCTCCGGTTTATTTTGGGTTGGGTTCTTCTTTTGTATTCGAATTATTTTAATTTAATTAAAATATTGTTGTTTTGAGAATCCTATTTTATTTTTAACTTCAAAATATTTTTTATCAATGACAAATCTTTCAAAATAATATTTTTATAATTTTGACAAGTAAAGTGACATTTTTCAAAACTGCTGTCAGTTTTGAAAGTCATTACTTTTCATAACTAGTTTTGAAAAGTAAAACTTTACGTAACTAGTTTTGAAAACTTCATTTTAAAACAAGTTACGAAAAATATAAAGCAAATATAAACAACTAAGAACTATTTTATACTAACTTTATTAAAGAAATATTTAAAAGCCGACATTTTTAAACAAAAAATTAAATAAGTATACTTAATATTTAAGTCAGAAACTTACCTTTTAATTATATCTGTATTAAATAGAATTGTCATTAGAAAGCTATCAATGCAAAATAAACACGAGAACTAGATGTATTGTTTTTAATTATTATTAGATAATTATGATTTTTTTTAATTATGGAATTTCGTCAAAATTATAAAAAATCTTGTACGGAACTCGTTATAAAACGTCATTTTATTTAACTCGTGTTCATTTGCAGCACTCGCTACGCTCTTGCCGCAACATCACACTCGTTAAACAAAATTGGACTTTTCATAACTCGTTACGTAAATAGCTATTACAATCAATTCAATATCTTAATAATGAGATTTTACTTCCTTTATATCCATTTCAAATAAAAAATAGTCACTGGTCATAGTCGTCACACTATACAGTAAGATATTTTATTTACATAATAGACACAGTGATATCATAACAAATCCCCACAATTAAAAAAATTAAAATTAATATTTTAATTTTTGAAATTTACTTTTATAAATTTAAAAAAAATAATAATTTAAAATTTAAAACATAACAATTAACATTTTATAACAATTTCTGAATACTTTAACTTTCTTCAAAATACCTATACAGGCTCTCAATATTAAATATTCCTCTAACATTTCTTGTTATCGGATCTTCAACAATATAACTATTAACACCTTTTTCATTTACTACCCTCTAAGGTCCTTCAAATATAGCTTTTAATTTTCCTGATTCATTTTTCTTTAAATTTCCACTTATATAAGCTTTTATTATCACCAATTCTCCTTTCCTAAACTTTACAGGATATCTCACTTTTTTCTTAATCTTTTTATAATATTTTTCCCATACATTCATTAACCTTTTTCTTACTTTTTTAATAATTTTGTCGTATCTTTTTCTTTCTTCATCTTCTTCCCAATTTCGTTTCGGTTTTCGACCTAACATTAAATATGTTGGTGTTTCTTCTGTTATTACATGAGGAATATCATTTATATACATTTCTACTTTATAAATATAATTTTCCCATTCTTTATGTTCCCTTCCATTTAAACTTATTCTTAAAAATTTTATCACCTCTTTAATATACCTTTCTGCAGGATTTGCTGCAGGATGTCTTATACTAATACAATTCTTTTTAATTCCCTTTTTTTCTAAAAATTTGTATAAATTTTTTCCTTGAAAATACGTTGCATTGTCCATTACACATGTCTTTGGCATACCTATTTCTTCTATAAATTTTTCTAAACAATTTTTAATGCTTTTATAATTTGTTCTTCTACATGGGTATAATTTTATAAATTTTGTAAAAACATCAACAATTACTAATATATGCTTATTATTATTCTTACTTCTTATTAGATTACTAATAAAATCTATTGCTATTACTTCCAATTTTTCCATTGCTGTAACACTTTTCCCAATATTTTTATTCACTTTATTCTTATTTTTATTCAATTGACATACTTACATGTTCTTGTTATTTCTTTTGCTATCTTTTAATCTTTTTTCATTATAAAATTTTCTCTAAATAATAACCACAATTTTCTTAAACCTATATGTCCATATGTTATATGCAAATTTTTTAATATTTGTTTTCCTAAATAACTTTCAATTACATAAACTTCTTCGTTTCCTATTTCCTTGATATAATATCCATCCTTGATTAGTGTATTTTGTTTTTCTTTTTCTGTTATACTTTGTTGACTCTTTATTATTTCTTCTTCTGAAAATATACCTTCATCTTCTATTAATTTATTCATTCCAATTTGTACTATTCTTCCTTTATCCTTATTTTCACTACTTTCTCTTGATAAAGTATCTGCAATAAGATTTTCCTTTCCTGATAAATATCTAATTTCAAAATCATATTCTTGTAATAACAAACTCCATCGATATATCCTATTATTATTAAAACGATTAACCATTACATTCTTCAACGCCATGTGATCGGTTTCAATTATAAACTTTTTTCCAATTAAATAAAATCGACATGTTTGCACACAAAAAACTATACTTGCAAATTCCAACTCTGATACACTATAATTTCTTTCATATATTTTTGTGACTCGAGACATAATAGTTATTTATGTATCAAGGGCGTAAAACAGGCGTTTATGGACCGCAACGTGTAAATAAGAGCCCGAGCCGCAGGCGAGGGATATTAACACGTAAGGTCCATAAACGCTGTTTACGCCCGAAATACATACAAACTTTTATGCACGACCGATTTAATAATCATTTATAAAAAAATTGCACTGTCAATTGACAAAAATCTACTGTCAAATATCAACTGTCAATTGTCAAATGTCAACTGTCAACTATCAAATGTCAAATGTCAACTGTAAAATGTAAACTGTCAAATGTCAAATGTCAACTGTCAAATGTCAACTGTCAAATGTCAACTGTCAAATGTCAACTGTCAAATGGCAACTATCAAATGTCAACTGTCAATGGTCAAATATCAAACGTCAACTGTCAAGTTTCAACTGTCAAATGCCAAATTTGAAATGTCAAATCTCTACTGTCACATGTAAAATATTATCTGTCAGCTGTCAAATGTCAACTGTCAATGTCAACGATTGTTTTAATAATAAAACTTATAAAGGATATTTTTTTTGTGAACAATTAAATATAAATGCCATTTCAACTTGCATGAAATTTATACCTCGAACCTCGATATTACTAACAACTTACCCTGTATAACCATTCACCTAATAATTTGTATTCATTCGTTATTTAAAATAAATAATTTGATTGAAAGTAATATGCACAGAGGCTAGAGATAATATTTTAAAACAATAATCTATATACATATGTTGTCGTTACCCTTACAACAAAGTCAAAATAGGTGGTGGTGGCCATTTTTATTTAGACTCATTGTCAGTTTAGATGATTGCAAGTATTTCAATATTTAAGACAAAAAAATTACTTTACCGCCCGCCATTTACACTTTATCGCCCGGCGGGCGGTAAAGTAGTCCACGGGCGGTAAAGTGGCACTTTACGCCCGCTAAATGTATGTAATAATCTGTACTTTACCGCCCGGTCGTGCATAATAGTTATTTATGTATCAAGGGCGTAAAACAGGCGTTTATGGACCGCAACGTGTAAATAAGAGCCCGAGCCGCAGGCGAGGGCTATTAACACGTAAGGTCCATAAACGCTGTTTACGCCCGAAATACAGACAAACTTTTATGCACCACCGATTTAATAATCATTTATAAAAAAAATTGCACTGTCAATTGAAAAAAGTCAACTGTCAAATGGCAACTGACAATTGACAAAAGTCTACTGTCAAATGTCAAATATCAACTGTCAAATATCAAATGTCAACTGTCAAATGTCAACTGTCAACTGTCAAATGTCAACTGTCAACTGACAAATGCCAACTGTCAAATGTGAACTGTCAACTGTCAAATGTCAACTGTCAAATGTCAACTGTCAAATGTCAAATGTCAACTGTCAAATGGCAACTATCAAATGTCAACTGTCAAAGATCAAACGTCAACTGTCAAGTTTCAACTGTCAAATGTTAAATTTGAAATGTCAAATCTCTACTGTCACATGTAAAATATTATCTGTCAGCTGTCAAATATCAACTGTCAATGTCAACGATTCTTTTAATAATAATACTTATAAAGGATATTTTTTTTTGTGAACAATTTAATATAAATGCCATTTCAACTTGCATGAATTTTATACCTCAAACCTCGATATTATTAACAACTTACCCTGTATAACCATTCACCTAATAATTTGTATTCATTCGTTATTTAAAATAAATAATTTGATTGAAAGTAATATGCACAGAGGCTAGAGATAATATTTTAAAACAATAATCTATATACCTATGTTGTCGTTACCCTAACAACAAAGTCAAAATAGGTGGTGGCCATTTTTATTTAGACTCATTGTCAGTTTGGATGATTGCAAGTATTTCAATATTTAAGAGAAAAAATTACTTTATCGCCCGCCATTTACACTTTATCGCCCGGCGGGCGGTAAAGTAGTCCACGGGCGCTAAAGTGGCACTTTACGCCCGCTAAATGTATGTAATAATCTGTACTTTACCGCCCGGTCGTGCATAAAACATATTGGTACTTCTATTCCATTTTGTATTTGTATTAAAACCCCTGCTAACTTATTAATTGATGCATCTGTTCTTAATATAAATTCTAATTCATAGTTTGGATGATATACTTTCAAATTATTGGTAAACATTTTTTTCAAATCATTAAACGCTTGTTCTCTGTCTTCATTCCATTCCTATTTTACATTTTTCTTTAATAATTCTACTAATGGAATCTGTTATTCTGATAGATTTGGTATTAACTTTTTGTAATAATTCATCATTCCCAAAAATCCCCTTATTTGCTTTAAACTTTTTGATTTCTTAAATTTTAAAATTTTATCTACTCTTTCCGTATCCATCTCTACTCCATTTTTATTAATTTTAAATCCTAAATATATCACTTCCTTTAAAAAAAAAATGACATTTTTCTTCATTTATTTTTAATCCAGCTGAATCCAATTCTTTTAAAACAATATTTAAATGTTTTTAATGCTCTTCTTCATTTTTTAAATAAATTAATATATCATCCACATAATGCACAACAAAATTTTCATACTTGTTCAAAATTTTATGTAATGCTTTAACCAAAGCGGCACATGCACTTTGTATACCAAATGGTACTACTTTAAATTGATATACTACACCATCAATACTAAAACCAGTATATTTCCTACTACTTTTATGTAGATGTATTAACCAAAAACTATGTTTTAAATCTATTTTACTGAAAATTTCAATTCCTGTTATTCTACCAAATATTGCTTCAATATGCATAGGTTTTTCATATTGTGGTATTGAAAATTTATTAATATTTCTAGCATCAAGACATAACCTTAGCTCTCCATTCCCTTTTTTCACAACTACAATTGGATTAATAAATGATGTATCACTTCTCTCAATTATATTATTTTCTAGCATTTTATTTATTTCTATAGCTACTTGTTTTCTATATTGATATGGAATTGGATAAGTTTTAACTCTAAAATTTTCTATATTCTTTACTTCAAATCTGTGAGTATATTCTTTACCAGTATTATTCTCTAATGTACGTAAATTTTTATATTTCTTAAATAACAAATTGATTTCCTCTTTATATTTATCATCACTTTTTTTATCCTCTCCTTCTTTCATCGTTTCCCCATTAATTCTTAGTTCATTTATATGTATTATCTCCTCATTATTGGTTATTTTATTTAATTTTATTTGTTCTTCTTTCAATTTTATCCATCCTTCTTCATAATTAATAATAACATTCATTCTTTCTAAATTATCAGTACCTAATATTATATCATACTCCATATTTCCTATAATCAAACCTTGTATTTTATATATACTATTTCCAATTTTAATATTAATATTTATAGTTCTATTAATTTCCCCTAATTTTTTTCCATTAGCACCTATTAACTTAATTCTTGGAATTCTAATCATTTCTTCTATTTTATTTTCTTCAATAATTTTTTCATCTATCAATGTTGCTTCTGATCCTGTATCTATCAAAATTTTAATTTTCTTATTTACCAAATTTCCTTCAATAATTAATAATCCAATTTTGTCTTCTAATTTATTATTATTTTCTTCTAATTTTATAAATTCCCTTGGATGTATATAACAACATTTAACATTAAAATTCTTATTTAAAAATTTCCTTGTTCTGGTTCTACTCTAACGTTTTCTACATTTTCTTCTACTTCTCTATTTTGCATATTAATTTGATTTATTCTTCTAGGTACATTATTATTTCCAGTTCTATCTTCTCTATTATTATTATTGTGAATTTCATTCATATTTCTATATCTTGATCTTTCATATCTTCCATTACTTACATTTTGAAAACCATTTTCATTTCTGCTATTTCCATTTCTTGTATTATTATTATTTTCCATATTATTTCCATTTCTATATGAATTTCCATTTATACGATTTCCATTTTCTCTCCCATTATATCCATAATTATAATTTCCATTGTTTCTATTATGCATTTCTTCTCTTCCTCTATTATATCCATTTCTGTTTTGATAATATCTAAATCTATCATTTTCATAATTTTGTGACCTATTTTCATTAATCTTTAGATTTCTTTCAACCCGATTTAAATACTCAATCAATTGTTCTTTTTTTTTTAATATTTTGTATGACTATTGTTTCAGAAACTGTTATATCATAATGTCTAGAAATATATAAAATAATTTCCTCTTCTCTCATAGGAGGTTCCAAATACTGGGCAACATTATATAATTGTAAAGCATAATTGTTTAAATTATTCCCTAATCTATAATTGAATTTTCCAAAATATAATTTTTCCCTACTCACGCCTTGTTTTGATTCACCCCAGAACTATTTAAGGAATTCCCTTTCAAAATCATTAAAATTTAATATCTCATTTTCCTGTGTTGCATACCATAATGCAGCATTATCTTTCAAAGAACTTCTTATAATTTCTTTCCAATCTCTTTTATTCCTAGTTTTAGTTTTAATCATATTCATATAAGTGCATGGATGTAATATACTAATAATCCCTGTAAACTTTACTGCTCCTTCTTCTCCATGTATTACCATATAAGAACCATCCTCAGTTCTTTCATTTTGCATCTCTTGTAATTTTTTTGTTTCATCTTCAAATTTCTTTGCTATTTCCATTACGTTCCTTGCCATAGTTTGTTGTATTCTTTCGTTTTCTTTCTTATTTTCATTTTTCTGCTCCTTCACATTTTTTTCTATATTATTAATCCTTTCCTGGTGTATATTCCCATCGCCTTAAATCCATCTTTCATTTGATCTACTTCTTTTTGTATTTTAATATTTTCTTCTTTAATAATATTTTTCATTTCATTTTTAATTTCACTTTTAATATTATTAATATCTAATTTTATGCCTTCTATATTTTCTTTTAAAATCTTTAACTCTTCCTTATCTTCTTTTCTATAATTTTTTTGTTTTCTACTATTTTCATCCATTTTTCTATTAGTTTCATCTAATTTTTCATCCATTTTTCTATTATTTTCATCAAATTTATTTTCCAAAAATTTCAACATTCTCTCCATGTCTGTTTCTTGATGTGGTTTTGAACTAGTCGCATCTCCTATCACATCTACATTTACCACCTGAATAGTTGTATTTTCTTCTCCTTTCGAAGCTCCATCATTTTCCTTTATACCAATATTTTCTATTGTTTCATCTACATCCTGTTTTATACCATCATTACTTTGTGTTTCATCTTCTCTCCTTCTATTTCTTCTATTTTGTCTTGTATCCATTTTATTTAAGTATTTTTAATTATTTTATATTTAATTTAAAATGACAATTTGTTATATTTATTTAATTTATATGTTGATATTCAAAAATTTAATAATTTTAATTTTAAAATTAATGTTTAGTTTTTAATTAAATTCTCCCCACAATTAATCACTGCCTCTATTATATAAATGTAAATACCTTACCTATCTGTCAGTCCTGTCTGTCAAAGTCCTTGTCTTGCCTCTTAATCTTTAATGTTTTTCGTTTTCTCGTTCTGGGTGTCTTCAGTTGCTTAGAGTTTTGAAGTTCTTGGTACTGCCTTCAGATACTTCGAATTTTGATGTTCTAGGTGCTTTCTTGTTATCTTAAATTTTGAAGTTCTAGTTGCTTTCTTGATGTCTTCTTGGTGTATTCTTGTTGCCCCACGTTGGATCGTCAATTTTGTTATGGTAGCTACTGTTGCTTTTTATATTTTAAATTGAATTTTAACTGCTCCGGTTTATTTTGGGTTGGGTTCTTCTCTTGTATTCGAATTATTTTAATTTAATTAAAATATTGTTGTTTTGAGAATTCTATTTTATTTTTAACTTCAAAATATTTTTAATCAATGACAAATCTTTCAAAATAATATTTACCATCAATTCAATATCTTAATAATCGTCTCTATAGCATTTTACTTCCTTTATATCCATTTCAAATAAAAAATAGTCACTGGTCATAGTCGTCACACTATACAGTAAGATATTTTATTTACATAATAGACACAGTGATATCATAACAATATATTGATGTGGATTTTTCTTCATGGTGCACATTCTTTCAATGAAATGTTGGAACGTGGTCATGATTTTTAAATCGGTTGTCTTGATTAAGTATTTTTTTTTATATTGGATTTGTTTTTGTTTAGATTATAGGATTATTGATGGAATTGTCAAGAGATTTGTAATTTAAAAGTCATTGAAAATAAAAAGTTAAAAATATATAGAATTTGATTAAATTAGTAAGAAATATTGAGATTTAAATAGAAATAAAAAGAATTGAAGAAAAATATAGCCAGAAGAATTTATAAATAAGTAAAAATAAAATTCTTGGACATAAACCAGAGAAGATAGCAGGTACAGAAAAGCAGTGAGGTCAGGGCTGGAAATTGGTAGGAGGAGATAAAAGGCAAGAAATAGAAAGTATTGGAGCAGAAAGAAGCAGCGAATAGGAAGAAATCAGAAATTTGAAGGTATACAGAAAGGGTCGAAGAACAGAAAAAGGAAGTAGAGTAGAAAGAAGAGGAAGAAAAGAAATTTTTATATTTATATTTTTGTTGTAATTTATTTTAGGACAACTAATTTGGAAATCTTGAATCCACGACCGATAAATTCATTGAAACTGGGTGTTCTAGAGAGAGGATCCATTTCAATTGGCGCCCAACGTGGGGCTGCTTCGGCACTAAGGGTAAGAGATTTTTCTTTGCTATTAGGTGTCAAGCTTGCTTTATAAAAAAAACAAAGGTGTGTGATTCGGAGTGAAAGATTAAATAAATAATAAATAGTTGTATGAAATTAAGAGGGGGAAAGGTTATTACAGATAGAATGTTAGAATAAGGGGATAATAGTGATAATCAGGAAAATCAAATCAGTCAGGATAGAGAGGGTATTGATGATAGTCAAAATAGGCAGGGTAGTCAGTGTAGTAAGGATAATAAGGGTAATCAAAGTAATCAGGATAGTAAAATGGGGGATAGTGAGGAATCAGCGATAAAACTAATGATTGAAATGTTAAAAGAGATAAAACAAGATATTAAGGAATATCATGAAGAAATAAACAAGAATATGGATTCTATGAAAAAAGAAATGAAAAAAATTTTTGAAGAAATTAAAGAAAATAGGAAAAAAAATACTGAAGCAATAATTTTAAATATGGATGCAATGAAAAAGGAAATAAAAGAAGACATGAACAAAAATAATGAAGAATTAAAAGATGAGATGAAGAAGCAAATGGAAATGTATAGAGAAACATTAGAAGAAACAAACACAGAAATGAAAACTGAAATGATAATGAGAAAAACAGATTTAGAGGAATTACAAGAAGTAAAAATTAAAATAATTATTAACAAGGAATGCAAAAATTAAATAAAAGAAATTAATGCTAATACAAATCAAAAATTAAATGATTTAGAGATAATTATAAAACAAGAGAATATGGAAAAGAAAATTGTAATAGAAGAAATGCAAAATAAAGTAAAGGAGATATGTGAGATAGAAGAAAAAGAAGAAGAAATAAAGGTAGGACAAGAAAAAGAACGTGAAATGTTATTAGAAGAAAGGGTAAAGTGTAAATTTATAAGAAACTTCTATATTTGCAAACATCAGGAAAGGGAAAAGGTATCTAAAGTTATAAAAAAGTTATATACAGGGAATTATCAAGAAAGGGGAAAGCAATTTAAATTTATAAAAAGTTTGTATCGAGGGAAATACCAAGAAAGGGGCAAGGTATCCAAATTTATAAAAAAAAGTATATGTAGGAAAATATTAGGAAAGGAGTATATAAAAAATTATATGTATAGGGAAATTTCAAAACAGGGGGAACACATTTAAAACTACAAAAAACACATTTTAATAAATGTTAAGAAGGGGGAATGAATTTTATAAAAAATAGTAAAACAGAAATAAAAAATTGAATAAAGAAGAATGTAAAAGTAGATATAATGATAGGGGACTCATATGTTAGGGGTAGTGTATTAGGTAAAATTGAAATATTCTAAATTAAAAGCTTGACAACTGATGGTGAAGAAAAATTTCCTACTGAAAGGAAATTTGATTTGGCAAGGTGAAGTAATTCACCAAGTCAAATCAAATTTGGGGGAAATTGATGTGGATTTTTCTTCATGGTGCACATTCTTTCAATGAAATGTTGGAACGTGGTCATGATTTTTAAATCGGTTGTCTTGATTAAGTATTTTTTTTTATATTGGATTTGTTTTTGTTTAGATTATAGGATTATTGATGGAATTGTCAAGAGATTTGTAATTTAAAAGTCATTGAAAATAAAAAGTTAAAAATATATAGAATTTGATTAAATTAGTAAGAAATATTGAGATTTAAATAGAAATAAAAAGAATTGAAGAAAAATATAGCCAGAAGAATTTATAAATAAGTAAAAATAAAATTCTTGGACATAAACCAGAGAAGATAGCAGGTACAGAAAAGCAGTGAGGTCAGGGCTGGAAATTGGTAGGAGGAGATAAAAGGCAAGAAATAGAAAGTATTGGAGCAGAAAGAAGCAGCGAATAGGAAGAAATCAGAAATTTGAAGGTATACAGAAAGGGTCGAAGAACAGAAAAAGGAAGTAGAGTAGAAAGAAGAGGAAGAAAAGAAATTTTTATATTTATATTTTTGTTGTAATTTATTTTAGGACAACTAATTTGGAAATCTTGAATCCACGACCGATAAATTCATTGAAAGTGGGTGTTCTAGAGAGAGGATCCATTTCAATATATATATATATATATATATATATATATATATATATATATATATATATATATATATAAACGAACAGAGCGTTTTGTGACAGTCTAAAAATGTCCAAAGATGATACATAAAGTATCTAATGCCATACTGTCAATAGTAATAATTTCAGTTTTGAACTGAAATGGTGTCGGTTAGAAATTTCTAACACTTTAAAAGACACCTTGGATGCTGCCATATAAATAGATATAAATATCATTCAACCTATATCAGGGCAAAACCAAACTACAGACACGTGTTTCGCTCTTGTTTGAGCTCGTCAGTGTAGTACAGGCTATGTCTCTCAAGTCACTAATCAAGAGACATCCCTGCTATAAATTGAACGATATCTATAGATGTCAATTGCGAAACTGATAAACAGTCGCAAGTGGTTCCATCTTCACTCCAAAAATGGTACTTCAGTGGTAGCTTTGCATCTTGTATATAACCTTAGGCAAGGTAAAATGATAAAACGAACAGAGCGTTTTGTGACAGTCTAAAAATGTCCAAAGATGATACATAAAGTATCTAATGCCATACTGTCAATAGTAATAATTTCAGTTTTGAACTGAAATGGTGTCGGTTAGAAATTTCTAACACTTTAAAAGACACCTTGGATGCTGCCATATAAATAGATATAAATATCATTCAACCTATATCAGGGCAAAACCAAACTACAGACACGTGTTTCGCTCTTGTTTGAGCTCGTCAGTGTAGTACAGGCTATGTCTCTCAAGTCACTAATCAAGAGACATCCCTGCTATAAATTGAACGATATCTATAGATGTCAATTGCGAAACTGATAAACAGTCGCAAGTGGTTCCATCTTCACTCCAAAAATGGTACTTCAGTGGTAGCTTTGCATCTTGTATATAACCTTAGGCAAGGTAAAATGATAAAACGAACAGAGCGTTTTGTGACAGTCTAAAAATGTCCAAAGATGATACATAAAGTATCTAATGCCATACTGTCAATAGTAATAATTTCAGTTTTGAACTGAAATGGTGTCGGTTAGAAATTTCTAACACTTTAAAAGACACCTTGGATGCTGCCATATAAATAGATATAAATATCATTCAACCTATATCAGGGCAAAACCAAACTACAGACACGTGTTTCGCTCTTGTTTGAGCTCGTCAGTGTAGTACAGGCTATGTCTCTCAAGTCACTAATCAAGAGACATCCCTGCTATAAATTGCAAAGCTACCACTAAAGTACCATTTTTGGAGTGAAGATGGAACCACTTGCGACTGTTTATCAGTTTCGCAATTGACATCTATAGATATCGTTCAATTTATAGCAGGGATGTCTCTTGATTAGTGACTTGAGAGACATAGCCTGTACTACACTGACGAGCTCAAACAAGAGCGAAACACGTGTCTGTAGTTTGGTTTTGCCCTGATATAGGTTGAATGATATTTATATCTATTTATATGGCAGCATCCAAGGTGTCTTTTAAAGAGTTAGAAATTTCTAACCGACACCATTTCAGTTCAAAACTGAAATTATTACTATTGACAGTATGGCATTAGATACTTTATGTATCATCTTTGGACATTTTTAGACTGTCACAAAACGCTCTGTTCGTTTTATCATTTTACCTTGCCTAAGGTTATATACAAGATGCAAAGCTACCACTGAAGTACCATTTTTGGAGTGAAGATGGAACCACTTGCGACTGTTTATCAGTTTCGCAATTGACATCTATAGATATCGTTCAATTTATAGCAGGGATGTCTCTTGATTAGTGACTTGAGAGACATAGCCTGTACTACACTGACGAGCTCAAACAAGAGCGAAACACGTGTCTGTAGTTTGGTTTTGCCCTGATATAGGTTGAATGATATTTATATCTATTTATATGGCAGCATCCAAGGTGTCTTTTAAAGTGTTAGAAATTTCTAACCGACACCATTTCAGTTCAAAACTGAAATTATTACTATTGACAGTATGGCATTAGATACTTTATGTATCATCTTTGGACATTTTTAGACTGTCACAAAACGCTCTGTTCGTTTTATCATTTTACCTTGCCTAAGGTTATATACAAGATGCAAAGCTACCACTGAAGTACCATTTTTGGAGTGAAGATGGAACCACTTGCGACTGTTTATCAGTTTCGCAATTGACATCTATAGATATCGTTCAATTTATAGCAGGGATGTCTCTTGATTAGTGACTTGAGAGACATAGCCTGTACTACACTGACGAGCTCAAACAAGAGCGAAACACGTGTCTGTAGTTTGGTTTTGCCCTGATATAGGTTGAATGATATTTATATCTATTTATATGGCAGCATCCAAGGTGTCTCTTAAAGTGTTAGAAATTTCTAACCGACACCATTTCAGTTCAAAACTGAAATTATTACTATTGACAGTATGGCATTAGATACTATATATATATATATATATATATATATATATATATATATATATATATATACGTTAGAGGAATACTTTGAGGAATCAAAAAGTATATACTTTTGTATATGGAGTATATACTAAGTATATACTCTATTCATAATTTGGTCAATTTGAGGAAATAACTAGTTATATTAGAAAATTTTGTTGTAAATTCACGTATATATCTTTACCGTCACAACCAGAGTAGACATGGGTTGCCGCAAGGAGGGGTTTTATCACCACTTCTGTGGGCTATCCCAGTAGACGAACTACTGAAGAGACTGAAATCCAAATTATTTCAAAAGGCAGTTAACAGTCTCGGAGCAGACACAAACTGTTTTGAACATAATAAACAAATGGTACGAAGAGGATGAACTAACTGTAAACCCTCATAAAACCACGATAGTTGTTTTTCCCAAGAAAAAAGTACTGAGGCGTCTGAACCAGTTCTTAATAGGGTAGAAATTCAATTTGCACAAGAGGCAAAATATTTGGGAGTCATATTTGACCACAAGTTGACATGGAATCAACACAGAAAATAATACAAAAAGGTACCATAGCCCTCAATCTGTGCAGAAGAATGTGCGGGAAAAATTGGGGATGCAACCAAAAATTATTATATGGCTATATACCAGAGTCATCAGACCCATGATAGCCTATGGCTCGGTGGTATGGTGGCCAAAGACTCGGCATGCTGGGGCGATCCAAAAGCTTAGTGGCATCCAAAGGCAAGCTTGCCTGTCTGCCAAAGGAGCCATCAGGATAATCCCAACGGCTGCACTAGAAGTCTTGCTGAACTTGCCACCACTTCATGTCTACATACAAGGCGCAGTCAGGTCAATCACTAATAGATTGACCAGAGGGCAAGCAACCATTAGTAGGCTACACGGTAAGGTGTATGACGAGTTGTACAAAGAGTTGGAAATCGACCCCATCACGGGAATGCCGTCGGACGAGATGATTCCCAAGTTTAGCTCCATGAAAAGCTTCAAAACAGGCGGAAGGGCATACAATTATTGCGAAAATGGCCTGCTATACAGATAGCTCAAAAACCGATGAAGGCGTGGGAGCAGGAAATAGCCTAGTCAAAGATAAGAGTCTCACTGAGCACATGTGACGATATTTCAGGCAGAAGTTGCTGCATTACAACACTGCGCAGAAGAGCTATTAGGGTAAGAATTTAAGGAAAAGGTCATTGCAAGATACGCCGACAGCCAAGCAACTTGTTTGGGACTGCTTGGAGACGCTACAAGAGCTGGGCAGTCACAATAGATTGTCCGTAGCCTGGGTACTAGGGATGTAACAAAAAATCGATTATTTGACAATCGATTTTTTTCGTGCCAAGATAAATCGATTTGTCGTAAATCGATTTTTGTAGATATCAAAATTACTATCTACAACAATGTTTTACCAGTGAAAGACTTTTTTATGGTTAACAACAATTATTTTGACACTTAAAAGAAATAAAAAAAGACAAAAAGCATCAACAACTTACCTATATATTTTGTGCGTAAAGATGGTGCTGATTTTTTTATCGAAATTCATATAATCGATTTATTAAAAACCGATTCTTACCATTAATAAAATCGATAATAGGGAAAAAATAATTGATTAAAATAAAAATCGATTATTTATTCACATCGCTACCTACTGGGTTCCAGGTCACTCAGATCACAACGGCAATGAAGAGGCAGACTAACTAGCCAAAGAATGGACCAATTGTGAATATAAATCATCGAGTTAGGTACATACTCAAATACACACAAAAAATGTCATCAAAATCGGGCCAACCGTTTTGGAGAAGTTTAGTGTGAACTCGATTGCAGCGTCACCTACTGGAACTAATTGTGAATATAAACCATCCAGTTACTTACTCAAACATACACATCATTAAAATTGGCCCATCTATTTAGGAGTTGTTCTGTATGAACCCGATTGTAGCGCCACTTACCGGGACCAATTGTGAATATAAACCATCCAGCATCCAGCATACTCAAACAAACACAAAAAATTTCATTAAAATCGGACCAACCGCTTAGGAGAACTTTAGTATAAACCCGATTTCAGCGCAATCTATCGGAATTAATTGTGAATCTAAACCATTCTCGAATCCACCTGAAGACACACAAAAATTTCATCAAATTTCGTTCCATTCCTGGATTTTGATTCACATGACATTGGCGTCATTTTGACGTATACGCAAGTAAAACCAATACAGGGCTTGAATGAAGCGTAGTTGCCAGGTTTAACTTAGAAAGACTTACTATCTTTGTCTTATTAACAGGCAATAGAAAGAGACAGTTTTAAGACAAATGGCAACCTGCACAGCGCACTTAATACTGTTCACCAGTGTTGCCATTTTTCTTAAAAGTATCAACATATCAACTTATATTTTACTTTGTTGCCACCGATGCTATATCCCTTCGCAGATTGCCAATAACCACGAAGACTAGATACCAGGATTCTACACGGGATAGGCTTTTTCATAATATATCTGGTCTCAATAATCAACCCAGATCATAGTTCTATTTTTTGCCACTGGCGGCGCGAGTGACCAGAAGAACCGATGTTTATGACATTGATGCCATTTAAATGTCACGAAATTAAATTCAATTTATAATATTAACTTATTTATTTAAAATTAGTGGTCACAAAAGCTGTCAATAGCAACAAAACTTCCCGCGTAAGGATTTAAACGAGGATCTTAGGAGCACGAGCTCACTCTACCGGCAATAGTTCTGTCCCCTAAATTAAGACCATTTTTTTAACATTACGTTTAAACTCCTTTTATCTATACTTCGTGCCAATAACAATTAACAATTTAGGAAGGCGGCCACGTTGCCAAATACAGCCCACTAAAGTATACACAATGATCTAATAACATTATTAAGAATAAGCTTATGGAATGCATCCTGAGCAAAAAAATAATAAGAATAAAAATTGTAGGGATGACAATGGTAAACAATCTATGGTTCTGGTTTCAATCAAATACCTACATAGATGGAGATAAAAAACATTAAATGACAAAGCTTTCAGTAAATCAAACATTACCTATATTAAACAAGGCTCCTGTTTTTTTTCTCAAAGTGTTATTAACCCATGCTTTTATCACCACTGGGGTTCTATTTTTTAGCTCATGGTATTGTTGCTGTGCTTCTGTACACAATTTCATTCCTGGTAAAATACCATCCTGTAAATGTTTATGAAATAGGTACCTACTTTCTTTATTATAGTTTTTTCCTCGGTGGAAAAGAAAAAATAATTTTATACTGAATCAGAACAGGCTGGATAGAGGTAGGCCAAAAAACTTTTTTTTTACTACTAGCCTCTAAACCTAACTTTAATGACTTTTGTTGAGGTAGAAAAGATGTTCATTATTAACCAAGGTAGAAAAATACAGAGCCTACTTGATTAGAACTAAATCTCAATCCCCCTACCTATTCAAAAATGAAAATCAATTGACTTATCCATGCATTTTCATACCGATTTGTACAACACAATTATATGGTGTGTTGTTGGTTGCCTTCGTTGTGCACAACTGTCATGTCATGTGAAACGGGAGTGACTTGTGACCCGTGTATAATTTTTATTAGTTGTAAAAACTAATATTTAAAAAAATAGAATGCCAGTAATGAAAAAAATGCTATATGAGCCACGGTACAAAAGTGTATTATTGTCTCGGATCTCGGATCCATTAAAGACCGAGAAGCGAAGCTTCGATGGACCTCGACAATAATAACTCACTTTTCTACCTTGGCGTATAATTACTATTTATAACCCTAAAACAATAGCTCTAAAGTGATAATAATTCATACTATTTTTTTTGGTTTGTTGTAGCTTTGCTTTTTTTATTTCCTACAACAGTTTGAAGAATTCCTCAGTCTGCAAGTAATTTTATACGAATTGTCGGTACAATAGCCACTTAAAAAAATGATAGGTAAAATATACATAGAAGGGTGAGCTAAAAATAGATCGTTCAACTTGGAAGTTGAGAGCAGAGGCGGCGCAAGGGTGTGATGACAAGTAAATTTAATAATTGGTGATTCCACTATAGTGGAATCCGATAATTAGGTAGATCTGCATTCTGTATTTAACGTATTCTACCGGTAGTTATCACGAATTATGTGATAAACGATTTGAAAAAGAAAAACTGTTAGAATTTGATACCTAATTGGTTTGAATATTTTGCTTGATGGTTATAGGTAGGGTCCATTTAAAATGAAACTTAAATGTATCTATTTCAACATTTTTGAAGATGAACAATATTTCTCCACGCTCAAAAGAGCTCCATTTATTTCACTTAAAGATAAGTGTTTTTAGTGCACTGATTTATACCTATTATATCCCGAAATTGTATGGTAAGCATCATTTACTTGTTCGTAAATCCTATTTTCTGATACTGAAGATCCCTTTATACTCGGAAGATTCAAAACTGTGACTGGTACACATAGGTAGTAGGGGTTAGAATAATCTAGACAAGCCACAATAGACGCCAACGATGGTCGCAGTGGAGGTGGAGAAGGCCCTACTCAGATAGAACCTAACCTAGAATCTAGACATAGGTAGGTACCTATGGCTGATGTGCAAAACGTTATCAAAGTTACTTTTGTTTCTATATTACCTATTTTAATGAAACTCTAATTAGGACCACTGGGATATGGAATTAATCTTGATGATTCTTGAACCCTGATTTCCATAGACCAGAACTGAATGGTCCGATGATTTGAGACTTGTAGTGCGTTTTAAGGTCATAAAGGAAATATTTATATCTATAAATGAATGCCTTGATGCCACCCAAAAAAATCCATTAGTCCCCTCATAAGGGTAGTTTTTAAACTGGCATTGGGAAGGTTAAAATGAATTTTCTCATATAATTGCACAAAATACCCAGTACCCATACCTATAATGTTTTATTAGGGGTAAAAGTGATACTTTTATGACGAGTCTGTAGGTTATTACAATCAGGGCCGGATCCAGGGGGGGCAGCGGGGGCATGTGCCCCGGGCGCCAAGTTAAGGAGGGCGCCAAATTAAGGGTTGAGGTTGCCGACAAGTTCAGTTTTTTGTGTGGGGTTCAAATTAAAACACTGAACGTTACAACTTTGAAAAGTAAGGCTAAAGAATTGGCTAAAACCTATGCAAGTGATTTGAACGAAGAGAAACTTGTAAATGAAATAGAAAGTTTTAAGTTTCATACCTTAACTTTGGAAGATGGACTGAAAAACGCAAAAGCAGCATCTATGCTCAGAATATTGCATAAGAGCAAGTTGGAAGAGCGTTACCCTAACTTACGTGTTGCTCTAAAAATATTCGTAACGCTTCCAGTTTCTGTTGCATCTGGAGAGAGAAGTTTCAGTAAATTAAAAATTATAAAAACCTACTTAAGAAATGCTATGACACAGCAAAGACTAACAAATTTAAGCATTATAAATATTGAACATGAAAGGGCTTCTTTGCTTTCTTTTGATAAAATAATCAACACTTTTTCAGCAAAGAAAGCCCGAAAAATAAGAATTATGTAATCCAGGGTCTTGTGGATCTAATCTTTAAATTAAGGCTTTAAATATGCCTTATAATTCAACTTAAGTTTTATTTCAACCTCGTATACGACTCGTGTAGTAATAGGCCTTCGCTTTTTCGTAAATCGGTAGTGACAGTAGGCCAGGGGGGGCGCCAAATGTAAAGCTCGCCCCCCCCCCCTAGAAAAATTGGTAGGTCCAGCCCTGATTACAATCATTACAATTACAGACGAGTCACAACAACTAGCTTTTACTCCGAATAAAACATGTTATTTTTTCTTAAAATAACTAAAATTCTTTTAATATCATTCTTCTAAACCACACATTATTTAGGTAATGAATAAGTTTTGTATTAATAAATATTTATATCGGTCGTTATATTACATTATATAATATAGAAAGTAAATTTCTTTCTATGCAAAGAAATTTCTACGTCTATTCGAATACTTTCGACTAGTTACGTGTAAATATTCGGCAGATAGAAATAGAAACGACTGAAACCGTTTTATCCCGTTTTACCACTATTCTTGTTGATTATGGAGTATGATTAGGTTCTAAATATTGTTTATTTTTATTTAAACAAGAATAGGTATTCTTTTCGCATTATGTTTTACTGTCAAGATAGGTGGCTGCCGGCTGGATCTAATTAAATAAACTTGGGTAATGGATTTTTTCGTCTAAGTAGGTACCTACTTCGCATTTTCCATCTAAGTTTATTAAAGTACACAAATTCATTCATAACCACCTTCTGGTTTTTGACTTATAGGTATATCGCTTTTGACTTATAGGTATATTGCTTTTATTATATTATTTTGCAAAATTATGATAGTGTTAAAACATTAAAATAAAAATTGAAAATAAAACGTAATCGGTAGGATGAGTATGTGAACCGACGAGGACCCTCACTGAGAAAGGCCGCACTTAGTTATAGCATCCAGTAACACACCAATTATTTCTGTCAAAATACTTGATGGAGTAAAGAAAATATTTCATAAATTTCTTTTAATAAAAAATTGAATATCTACAAAAATCGATTATTTCCTCAAAAATCGATTTTCTACAAATCGATTTATCTTGACACGATGTCACATCCCTATTGATACAGAGTACAAAAAACAAGTAGATATAATAATATGTTGAAATATTTTTGTCCCCAGGGATTGGCACAGCAATGTTTATACACTTCACGACTCACGTTGGTATTACCATTGTTTAATAATATAGGTACCTGAAAATTCAGTAGTACCTACTTATGTATTTAATAAAGTG
Organism: Altica lythri; assembly: GCA_964028335.1. Lineage (NCBI taxonomy): Eukaryota > Metazoa > Arthropoda > Insecta > Coleoptera > Chrysomelidae > Altica > Altica lythri. Next base: position 30,582,407 of record OZ034804.1, on the reverse strand, counting down.
GTAAACGTCTGTCCCACCCAAATAAATATTAAGATCATGAAAGCTTATTGAGTTATAAATATTTTTTTGATATCGTGTAGTTCCTATGGTTTCCATATTCCGTCGAAATGTATGTATTTTTCTGAATCCGTTCCTACTCTTCCACCAACTTAACATTTCATATTTTGCTTTATTTTATCTATTAAAATAGACTTCTCTAAACTTTGCAACTCAAAATATACTTTTTTAATTTTTGTTTAAACAAATCGATTGTCCGTCAATGTTCGATATAATTTTTATATGTCCAATGGTTGTTTATTAATAAAAAGTAAACAAACTTTTTGTCTGAAGTTAGCACAAACTTTTACAAATTGATAAGATTGTTATTGTTTAATAGATTTTAATTTATTGTAATCATTGTCCGATCAATATTTTTATCCGTCCGATTGTTTTTCTATTTTTAGTTAATTTTTTTTAGTTCGTAATTATGATTGCGCATGCGCAACGTTATATGGCTTTAAAAGAGAATCACCCTGTTTATTTAATTATATTTATGCTTGTCTATATCTGTGATTTAACTAAGTCGATGGGTATGTTCTGTCCTTTGAATATAAAACCTTATATTTAAAGGTTCTGTCTTAGTCAACGATTACAATCGATTACAATCGTCTGCTAACGGTTGTAATTTGTAATCGTTTTCCATTTGCCCTCGGACATGTTTCCGGTAATCCGGTTTGTGATCAAGTGTGTTCACAAGTTCCTACACAGAGACAATATACATAATATATTTACATTTTTTTTCATCACATTAATTAATTTTTTATATCAAAATAACAATAATTTATCATTGCACGCTATACCTATCTTTTGTAAACAATACAAACGAAAATGGCGGCCAAAAAAATTCATCGACAGTAAGTAATAGGTACCTAATCTAATCGTGTCCGAGAGCCATACTTAATCAGAACATACCCGATGTTTTATAATTTTAATGTTTTAATGTGATATTGTAATTATAAATGTTTGCAACATTGTTAACACTGCTAATTCCACAAACGAACACTTAGAAACAGAACAAATGGTCTACTTTTTCAACAAAATTAAAAAGAAAGTCAAATAAGTACCTATTTCCTTTAACGGAAAATTGGAAATGTTTACTACTACATAAAGAAGTAAGAACTAAAGTTATTTTAAAAACGAAATATAAATCTTATTAACCCTCAAGAATTTCATTTTAATTTTACCACTAAAACTGACAACACCGCACGAATTTACAACAGACTTTTTGCTCAAGGTTATCACTGTCAATCCCGGACCTCGCGATAATCCAAATTTCTATTTTTTTATTAACATTTATTGTTTATTATCAAAATTGAACTTAATGAAAAAAATTGTTGAAGGAATCGATTATGTTGACAGATACTTGATTATTCGTAATTAACAAAAAACTGTGCATAAAACCAATTAATTTATTAAAATTGTTATAAAAATCTTTAGAAAAGTAAAATAATCTTGTTTGAAACACAAAAACTGACAAGAATCTAATAACAATAATCGAAACACCGAAAAAACCATGGATGTATAACTAAAGTTATAGCATACAATGTTTTGAAGCGGAGTAGCTTATGGGCGGGGTGGAGGGAATAAAAGACAGGTACCTACGCATCTTTCAGTGGTGTGCGGTTTTAATTTAGAACTTAATATGTACACAAAATATAATAGTTGTCAAAACTTATTCCAATTTCATGAAAATTATCGATTTCTATGAAAATAACAAAACATGCAGAGTACTTCTACAAAATAGCAGTAAATGAAGTGGAAGAAATGATATAATCATTGTTACGCCTATGGCAGAATTGTTACTTATTTGTAAAATCAAATATTTTCGTTTAAAAAAGTCATTTTACACAAATAGCACGTATCAGGCATTTTGTCACAACTCATTTGGCACATCCACTGTGTATGACTAATAGATCACTAAAATGCTGAAATTAGTCCTAAGACAAGATCAGCTGTTTGATAGAGGGACTGACATGATACGCATCATTTATGCGCTGCTGCCAACACATCGCTATAGTCCTGAATTTCCAGTCTAAAAGAAATATAGTTTATTTTCAATAGAAGAAAATTTTACAAAGAAAAATATGTGATCTAAAAACTTGCAGCCATATAAAATTTATTAATTCTAAAGCAAAGTATATTTTAGCTGCTAAATTCAATCACGTAGGTACAGTTTGGGCTAATACATTATTCTGATGCTCGCTACAACAATGAAGCTCTGTACACTTGGCTTCAATAACAAATGTAAATAGACATATCCTTTCTTTAGTTATAGATCATGGAAAAAAATGATTATTTTATGTCAACTTTCATATGTCACAACAGTATGAATCGCATCATTAAAAAACAAACTCCAAAATCGACAATAATACATAAAACAAACTGTGTTAACGTTACTTTTATAGGTACCTTACCGCTTAAAACATTATAACTATGAAACATCGACTCAGTTAAAGTAATAAGTATAGATATAATTAAACTCTCTTTATAGTCATATAACTTTGCCCATGCGCAGTAATAATTACGACCAAAAAAAAAAAATATTAAAAATAGAAAAACAATCGGACAAATAAAAATATTGATCGGACAAGGAATAAAAAATACTGATCTATTTGTAAAAGTTTGTTTATTTTTTTATAAATAAACAACCTCGGACAAATAAAAAATTATATCGAACATTGACGGACAAATGACGGACAATCGATTTGTTTAAACAAAAATTAAAAAAATATATTTTGAGGTGCCATGAAGTAAAATAGTACCTACACACAATCTCCTATTAGTTCAACCAACTTAAAATGAAAAAAGATGACCGAGGTAAGTTTACATTATTTTATTGTATAAATAGTAAGTATATCAAGAGATATAGGAAGAATCATATTTTTCAGTGTCACGGCCTCCTTAATCTAATATTAAGGGGAAGATCTCGTAATGTAAAAAGTTCTACAGAACAGTACTTCAATCAATTTTACTTTTGAAAATAACGAAAGCACTAAAATAAACTGTTTCTTCAAGCGTATAATATCTATATTATTTTCGGTAACACAGATCGTAGAAATAACCTATTCTTTGACTAGTAAGATAATGAACGCTCATTATTGTACTAGTAACAAAATAATGGGAAACGATAGCAACGTCTTATTATGGGCGTTTTAATTAACCCCTTGGCTCCTAGAGGCTCTTCAATTTTCGGTTCGAGATGAACATTATTACATTTATGAACGAAACAATCATATTCCAATATAGGTATACACAACCTTTTGTCGTTTAATATTATATAAAGTACGCAAGTGAGTAGTTATTTAACTTATAACCTTCAAAAATTTCAATAACTACCTTCTCTCCTTTGACAACCCAACATGTCCAACGATCCAAAAGATATAAAAAAAATAATGTTCGGGAATACGAAGAGCAGATAAACCTAGATAAACATACTTGAGTGTATTGTGCGCGAGGATGCGAAGTGCAACATGTGATGTCACTAGGAGGGAGAGAGTGAGAAAAAGGTAATCGGTTCAGCGCAGTCTTGCCAATTACCGAAAATATTCTAAAATCTCGAAAATTCTGTGCCTTATAAAAATTATTTGCCGGAATTTGCGATATATCTGGAAATATATGAGAATTTAATTCATTTCAATGGTTTCTTTGGAATAGGTATTTCACAATGGGGAAGACCACTAAGAAATGAAATCCCTTCAAATATGTTTCAATTAATTCAGTGTCCAGGTCTATTCACTAAAAGTGAGAGCTCCTAGAAGAGTAAAATTTTATAAAGTGCACGCTATCTCATAATTTACCATTTCGAGACAGTGCGCATGCGCACTTTATAAAATTTTACTCTTCTAGAAGCTCTCAGTTTTTTTCCACTACTAACGGTGAAGTGTGAAGTTGACAATTTTTGCGTCTTTTAGCCAACTGAGAAGTTGAATTTCTATTATTATAATTATAATTATTATGCATTAATTATTTAAATAGGAAAATCTATACAAACAATATTTTTAATGATAAATGGCTGTAATTGCGTATTTAAATATAATTTTTAATTCAAAATAACTTTACAACTTGCTTCTGTATTCTAAAAAAATAAAAGTAGGTACTTTACTCTTGAGTAAAATCTCTATTTTTTGACAAACCTCGTATAAGCCTTAAAAAAATTGATATCTGATAGTGGCATTTTAGGTTCCAGAAAAAGCAAAACTTTTTATCAAGAATGAGATTTTCACTAAAACTAATATTTAAACATTTTTCACATATTATAGGATACCCCATCCGTGGACACGCTGTATAAGATTAAAATAATGGAAACAATAATGTGGCTAATAAAATTAAATTCTTCATCATCACAGGTGTTCATTATTGGCGAATTTCAATACTATGTTTTATTTTCATTTTTTTTTTTTTTTAATAAATTGAATGTAAATAGTTGATCACGAATCAATAACTTCAGGGATAACAGCTTAATTTTATTGGATAGTTCAAATCGATAATAAAGATTGCAACCTCCATGTTGGATTAAAATTTACATCAGAAGTTATTCCCTTCCTTCTTTAATAAATCCCAAGTTTCACGAAATTTATTCTGAAATAAACAACTCTCGTACAGAAATCGTATTTTCAGTGTTCAAGGTCAAGTTACAAGGGTACAAGTTTGATTTTCAAAAGCACTGGTTGAAGATATATTACGTGACGTCATATTTTGGGCGAGAAATACCAGGGTTTTTCGGTAGTCAGGAAATTTCTGTCGGAACAACTGATTGTTACACTGGCTTTCAACGATAATAAGGTTGAAAGCGGACTTTCGATAGTATGTATTTGTTGACACCTGATGTTGATTGTAAAAATTTCCGGAAGATACCGTTCAAAGTTGACGGTTTTGTTTTCGTTGGTTTAATATATATCCATAGATTTATAGTGGATAACATCAATTACTTAATTTTTTGAACTTCGAACCTCCCCTATTGTCAGTTATGTTACTTACAAAATTGTAAGTCACGTAACTGCTCCACAGTATTTTTCCCTAAACAGCAAAAACTATTTGATTACTAAATGGTTATTTTGAGGATAAATCCTTAAACTACTCGAAAGACGCATAAAAATTACTTAAAATGACCAATCCATCGATGATTCCTCAAAGTGAACGGAAGGTATATGAAAAGTCGTCAAAGTGACCATTAAACGGTTCTGTATATAAGTGTCACTTCAAGGAGTTCCTCAAAATAACCACTAGTTCCCCAAAATGACCAAATTACATGAAAATTTGTCGCTGCACTACCCATTTTACGTATATATATATATATATATATATATATTTATATATATATATGTATATATATATATCGGTATATATTTATATATATCGTTTAATGTAATTATTTGAATGTATATTCACCAACTGACGTAATGCGCGAGTCGGACCGAAATCGGTATAGCTTAGTATCATATCTTGTTGTATCATGATAGACTATCAACTCATCCAAGGTTAAATTGAAGATGCATTCACTTTGTTTAACAAAATGCTAACTGTTTTCTTTAATTTTCTTTTTGCAAAATTTTGTTACCTACACAAAATTTCAACTGGTTTGTTATTTTAGGAAGTAGACTTTACCACAACCACATTGGATGCTGTACCTATACATAAGTTGTTGTTTGTTTATGTAACTTAAATTGTTTTGTTCTATACAATGGGAATCGAATTATATTGGTTGTTTTTAAAACGGTTTTAATGTCAAAGCATTACCAATTTTGCCTTCTTTTAAACACTTTGTAAACATGGAATTTTTGTTATATGTAAATTTTGGGAACGGTTAATTTGACTATCCAAACTTTGATTGTTCCCAATGTTTATAAAAGTAGAACTTATTAGTTTGTCAGGATATCCATTATTCATTATTAAAGCTTTTATTGTTTCTTTTTCGTTTTAAAAGGAAATATTATTAGAGCATATTATTATAGCTGTATCATATGGACTTTTTATATTTTCCTTTTAATTGAAATTGAAATATCTATTTGCGTGCGTTTTTTTTTCTGCAAATTAAATAATCGTTCTCTTTTGTTAGTAATATACCAAAAAAATTATCATTTTACAGCTTTCTCAATTTCAGTTGTAAAATTAATTCCTTGTTATTATTTTTATTTTATAAAATCTATTTAAAACTTTAACATTTTTAATTCAAATATAGTATTTATAAAAACGCATGCGTGTGTACCTATTTATGTACGCACATAAGACGTTATACTTCTTTGAGGTTACAAGATAAATATTTTTTTTAATAAATAATAAATTTCGTCAACTTACTTCAAACTCTAAAAACGTACTAAAAATTAAACTAAAATGTTAACTAGATAATTTTATTGTTTTGTGTTGGTTTGTGGTACTGGTGTCTGTGACGGTATAAACTCGGTTTTTCATGACAGTGTGCGTGCGCACCATAAAAATTTATGCTCATTATTCATCTAACGCCTTAATAAAATTATAACTTCAAACATTTCATAGAAATATTAATTAAGATTGGTGAAAGTAAATTTCATATTGCAATACCTGTAATTTTACTCCTTATATAATAAGTACAAAATGTACTTATTTAAAGCACTAACAACAGTAGACATTGAGCGTTTTTGCAGCAGTTGCCATCGCTATTTGTCTCTATTTGAGTCATTTACTTTACTAATACGAGTCTAATTAATATTGTATAAACTAATTGCGTCATATTTAATGTGTTTTAAAAAGTAAGTTTTAATTTGGTTTTATAATCGCAACTCACTATTTTGTATGTCTTATCAAAGTTGTTACTATGTCTGAGTAAATTTCAAAGCCATATATATTCCATCCTCTAGCTCGGCATACCGATTTATTCCCACATTTTCGCTGTTGAATATCATTCTTTAGAGTTAAAGTTTAATCAGGTTATCCCCATACCTCCACCTAAGGGTAATAAGGTGTGTACACCTCTGTCCACCTATTCTTAAGTAAAATTTGGTATTTTCAATACCTACATGTTTATGTATTAACATTTATTTAAAGTCACATTCTTTAGTTACTTCCTTGGATATAAATACAATGTAGGTATTTCGCGTGCAGTGCTCAAAGCGATATTAAATCTGATTCGTTCAGACACTACGTCCCCTCTCTTCGTGCGTCCCGCGACAGTAGTCAAGTTGTTAAGTTTATTGTGACCTGTGATCAGTGATTTCTCGTTAGAGTAAAAGTACAGTTCTTCATCGTTTCGGTTTTATTTATGCGTGCGTTACGATTACGCGATAATTGTGAGAATGACGAAAGTTGCGGCGATATCGGAAATTTTTTGCGACGACGTGTCCGTTCAATATTTAATGGCAATTAAACTTAACTCACTAACAATAAAACAACAAATTCAAATAAAAAGTGTAGGTCGCCCAAAACCGATTTTGAAAATTATGAGAATAAGTAAAGAAAAGAATTAGGATTATAAACAAAATAGACATTTATTAAAAAAATCAAAGGCAGAATTGGAAATAATATACAAAGAAATTTTTTAGAGATATTTCTAGTGCTACAAGCAATTGTTACGATGTCTATGATAATCGCCGAAGCATAACGTTGTTTCTCTACATTAAAACGGAACCGAACTTTTTTTAGAATTAAAATTTCTCAGGATAGACTAACTGCTCTAGCAATGTTATCTATTGAGAAGCAAATGATCCAAGAAATTCCAAGTTTTAACGGATTGTTTGTTGAAGAATTTATTAAAAAGGGCGATAGACGACTTCACTTTTAATATAAAACGTGCTTGTGAAATTTAGACACTATAAGAATAATACTACACACAATAAAAACAACAAATGCTTGGCGAGGTAGGTACCTACTTAACAGCTAGGTGAGTTCTTTTTTTCTAATTTAATAAACTATTGACATAGAATGGTTCCAAGTCGACAATTTAACATTAGGCACAATAGGGAAAGGGAAGATCTAAATACCTTTTGTTGTTGATTCTTACTTTTACACGGTTTTTCATTACTGTAAATTTAATACTTTTAATATTTAACGCTTGTTTTAACATAAAAGTAAATTTTAAATTTATTTTTATAATGAAAAACAATCAATTAACTAGATCTACTTTATTATGTACAGTATGTTGCCACTTTACTATGACAATATAAATTTTCATTTTTCCAGATGAGTTATAAAATTACTGAATACATTCGTCACCATTTTAAATTTAAAAATAAAAACAATTTCTAAGACAGTTTAATATGAAGTATTTTACATGCCCCTTAGGTACATATTACAAAATTGCATCTAAAACGGTCTAGTAGCCTTAAAAAATACATCCTGACAGACTGATATCTATATATAAAAGCGAAAGGTCACTCATCACCATAATATCTCAGAAACTATAAGACCAACAAACTTGAAATTTGACAGGTTGGTTCCTTATAGGGTCTAGACCTCCGCTAAGAAAGGATTTTTCGAAACGCTACCCCTAAGGGGGTAAAACGGGGGTTGGAAATTTGTATCAAAGTCCTATGTTTTTGAAGTAAGGGAGTAGAAAATTAAAATGTGTGCTCTTTAGAGGTTGTGGAGGTATACTTATATTGTATTTTTAGAAATCATTTCCCTTTATAAGGGTTGAACGGTGGTCGGATACTTTTTATACAACAATCAACACGCCACGCGAACGACGTCGCGGGTACATCGATTTAGAACCCAAAAATCTGGTTAGAATTTTGTTGGTCTCTCTGTTTGTCTGTATATTTGTGCGCGCATCACATGAAAACTACTGATTCGATTCGAATACGGTTTTCACAAATGTATTTATCTTCTTTTAACTTAACATCTGGGGAATAAAAATTTTTGGCATGATTTTTGTATCGCGATAGTTGAAGGCATGAAGAGTGACATAGGCTACTTTTTATAGAACAATCAACACGCCAACGACGTTGAGGGTACATCGATATAGAACCCAAAAATGTTGTTATAAATTTTTTTGTCTGTCTGTCTGTCTGTATGTATGTTTGTGCGTGCATCACATGAAAACTATTGATTCGATTCGAATGCGGTTTTCACAGATGTATTTGTCTTCTTTCAACTTAAAATCTGGTGTATAAAAATTTCTCCCTCCTATCCTTCAACGGGTCAATAGAGGGAGTCAGATTTTGTATGAAAGTACATTTAAAAATACCACTGAAATAATACACAACATGCATAGATACGTACTATAATTTAGTTTTGATATTTGAATCTGGTACCATTATTCACCAAGAGTAAGAAATAATTTTAATAATTACATTGATGGTGTTATACAAAAACATGACTAGGTGAATTGATGTGCTTATCTAAATATGTCTTATCGCAGGATACCTCAATCAGTAATTTATAACACACTTACTTTACTTACTTAAAATAAAAATAACTCTTCAGAACGGTTGTACATAATATTTATGTAAGAAGGAAGATTTTTTAGTTTTTGTAGATAGTAGTAAATTTTACAATGACATATCCAAGGGTATAATAAATACAAATAATTGATACACGATTTTTTAATAGTCTTCCTGGTTTATGTCAGGCAAATGTGCAGTTTTTTTCTCTAGTTTCTATTAGATTGAAACTAATCTGTATTCTTTGATGCTCTTCTATTAACCAAAATTTAGATGTTTTCTTGTAAGACGTAAATAAGTCCCGAGTTTATGCAGTTTTAAAATCAGTTATATGACATGTTTATGTAACAATTAAAAAGTGCTACTTGTTTATTAAAGAAAACATTTCGAATTTTTATTGTTTTTTTCATAGTTTTTATATGAGTCAGAATCCTATATATTTGCAATACCTACATATGTAAACTTTAGAATACTGTTCATTTGTAAAAAAAACATTATTAAACTAACGTTAAAACAAAAAAAAAATGATAAATATTTTCCTAGATCTATTACCGTATTATATCTTGAAAATAACTACATTGTAAGGGGCTGATTCTGTAACTCTTAACGACGCTGTTAACTAAAGAATATCGTTCATGAACGAACGTCCTTATTCTGTATCTCGATAGTCACCGTTTACTAACGATACTTTCGTTACAAACTGATCGTACAATAACGAATTTCAAACAGATCTCGTTGAGCTTCGTTAAGGACAAACCTAAGCTGTTTTCAGGAATTGATATTGTGCAAGTGAGAAAAAATAATAATAAAGAACACAAAATTAATAAACAATATTTAACAGTCATTATTTTTAAAAATAATGTTATATTTTAATTCTATTTTTTTTTTGTTTAAGAATATTATTCGATTGTTTTGCTCAATTATAGTTTCCAAATTGTATTAATTTTTTTCAGTTCACTTTCTTCTGATGACAACTGGTTCAGAGCAGTTTTCAATATTGTATTTTTCTTTGTTTTTTACAAATAACATTTTTCTCCAAATCACTCCTTTTTTGTCTCTTCTGTTGGCCTGACGTTGAGGGCATGTTTTTTACTTCAACATTATTAGCTTTTATTTCGAGACCTACATCCTCTACTCCTTCCATTCCTTTTATAACTACTTCACCAGTTAAATATAATAGTCTTTCTTCCAAGTCCGTTAATGGCTTTTCTGGATCACCTATATTACCAATCTGCTGTGCTGATGCTAAAATATTTCTGGCCCTTTTTCTTGTTTGAGACTTCTAGTACGAAAACGTCTAGAATATCAAAAAATGCCACTGCAATTTAATTTTACTACGAGCTGATCCCAACTGTTCTTAATTATATCTGGATCTTCACCAGTAAATTTATTTTCTCGAAAAAATCTATTATTTTCTAGTTCGTTTAAAAAATATATTTCGTACTGTTGTCTAGTTGTTTTACCATCTCTTCTTACCCTTTATCCATCATTAAACACTACAGATCAGATTCTTTACAAGTATCAGACGAATATATCTGCGAAAAGTACCGAATTCCATAAAACATAACGTTGCCGTATATCCAAGTTTATAATTTCAAATTTTCAGAAAGGTCAACAATAAATTATATAAAATATTCTCCCTTTTAAAACTTAGTTAATAAAATATTCATGCAAACTCTATACAATATGTTTCTTTCAAAATTTAAACAATCAAGACAAAATAAGTAAGAATGATAAATTTGGCATTAATGTCATGTCATTCAATTCTATCAACATACTATAGTATAGTGGCTAAAAACGTAAATCTTTCGTTAGGAATAAACTAGTCTTAACGAATGAGATAGAGAATAACCTTTTCACAAATCTTCGTTGACAGTACCCATCGTTCACTAACGATTTCGTTCGTAAACGAAAAGTTACAGAATCAGCCTCTAAGACTAAAATATTAATTAATTATATTCAGGAAATGTCTTTTTTGTACAACTGTCATTAAAAGTGACACTTTTAATGATAGCAAACAATGTTAAAATTGATTGTTTACATGGCAGCGTGTTAAAAATACTTTTTCCGTCGACTTTACATTAATAACAATGTTAATGTACTAACTATTGTCTAAAATTGATCATTAATAAGTCGTATTAACGAACAAGAGCGTTAACAGGCTATTAATGTTGAGATCTGTCAATGTCAATATTTTTGATCAGTCGCGTTTTTTATATCATGCCATTTTATTTAAAACGTCATTAAATTTATTGCCTGATCAAAGCAAATCTTTATATAATAAAACATATGCAGAGTTTATTTTATGGTGTAATACAAAAAATATTACTCATTATTCAGAATCAGTAGGTACTAGCACATTTCTCATACCTCGCTGAAAAAGGCTTAATAGCCAGTTTATGGCCAAAATATTCGATGCCAAGAACAACTTTTAATATTAATACAAATGTCGATATCAGTAAGTATAATTCATTCACTTCTTATTTCAATCTCAGTAGACTATGCATTTTATTTATTGGATTGGCACTTCAATTTGTTGGGTTGGTACCTACTGTCGAAATATTGACAGCACATTGTCAAAGCGTCAAAGGTAAAATTGTTGAAGATTCAATAACGAAATATTTTATGCTTTCTTAGATTCAATATACAATGCCAAAAAAAATAAGTACAGAAATTCACAACAGCATCGTTAGATGTTATGGTATGTTTAGGAAACAAGCTAACAGCTGTGAGAGTGTTTATTTAAATCAATTGGCCGAGGTTTTTCAAGTAAGTACGATTTTATGTGTATTTCTTTTAAATCAATGCTAGTCGCTAACATAAACTTATATATTTTGCATTAGATTAATTGAGAGAGGTTTTTGTAATAAATTTATAAATATGTATCACTTTTTTAAATAAAATTTATATTATTAAAAGAACACATAACCTTTTTTGACAGATATCATAATAAATTATATACAATGTTGTCAGATTTCAAATTTCGAAATTATACATTTTTGTAACTATAATTTAATTCAAAATTTTGTTAAATATTTTTAAATCTCTTAACTACCGTTGTGTAACTGAGGTATATTTTTTGAATCTAATTAATATTACAAACATTTTAAATGCTTAATTTTTTTAGATCAGTGTATCGAAAATATGGAAGATTATTAAAGAAGGATTGAAAAATAATGAGAAAGTCGCAGATAAAGGATGTAAAACTGATACATTTGAGAAGTTTATTTTAAAAAAAGACTTACAGCGACAGATTTGGATGTACCATGCTAAAACTGAACATTTTACTTTAGACAAACTTTTGACTGATGCTAAACAAAATTTTGATTTTAAAGGGGGACGTACGACACTATACAAACTTATAAAATTAATGGGATACAAATTTAAAAAAGTAAATGGACGACATATTTTATGTGAACAACGACACGTTAAAATTAGAAAGATCGCTTTCATTCGGAAATATAAACAACTAAAAAGTCTTGCTGAGAGAGTTAAATTCGTGTACCTAGATGAAACATGGATCTATCAAAATGGTAGTTCAGTGCGTCAGTGGGTGCACGATTCTGACCTAAAAAGTAATCCAGCTCGTGTAAAATCCGAAGGAAAGCGATTTACTATTTTACACGCAGGGACTGGATTTTTGGAAGGATTTTTGGAAGGATGTGACTTGTTACTAGACTCTTCGAATACAGACCTTGACTATCACAAAAGTATGAATGGTGACCTTTTTAAAAACTGGGTTGTTAATCAACTCATTCCTGCTCTATCTGTATTTCAAGAAAAATGTGTGGTGGTCATGGACAACGCGCCATACCATTCAGTTCAAATTAACAAACCACCCTCTTTTTCAGCGAAAAAAGCAATGATGCAGGAATGGTTGATTAACAATAACATTAGGTTTGACACAAAAATGACAAAGAAACAACTGTACTCTATAATCTTACCTTATAAAACTGACGAAAAGACATATGTAGTGGATGAAATTTTAAAACAACGAGGACATGAAGTACTTCGACTACCACCATACCATTGTCACTACAATCCAATAGAACTAGCATGGGGGTTTACTAAGACATATTATAACAAACATATTACATCTACTTATCTTGACCAGGAAAGAGTTAAAAAAACTTGGACAGAAGCATTGACTAAATGTACACCAGACATGTGGCAAAATTTTTGTAGACATACAGACGAACTTATTTTGGCAGATTGGACTACTTACATGGGAAACTGCTCACATGACAATATTCCTCCTTTAATTATTTCATTGGAGGAATCAGATTCTGACGATTCCGATTTTGGATTTGATAGTGACTCTGATTCTTCCAGTGAAATAATGGAAGAGGATTGATCATACAAATACACCGACAACATTTACATGTTACATCTAAATCTGCATCTGTATTTGTTTTTATTTGCTTTTATGTAATTTATTAAAATATTTTTTTTATTGTATCGGTTTGAAATGTCTAACAAATCTTAATTTTTCTGAAAAATTTCTGTTATAAAGAACATAATTAAAACATCAGCATATTTAAGTCAAATGCGACACCACCTGGGGCGGACCAGGAAAATCAAATTTTTACTGGAGTATAGTTTCCTCAATTAACCCATTGGATGTGAAATTTTATTATCCTACAGCCACTAATACAATAATGTTACACTACGATGCCATTTGGATGTAAAATAGAAGACTTTAAAAAAGATGGATACCTATAGACTTTGAGTACTGTGTTTTTATGTTAAACTCAAAACTGATGAAATAATTTTTTTACCACTGCTTGAATAATTTAAAAGTTTTATTATACATTTGTAAAAAGGATCTTTTACTATTGCTTGAGTAATTTAAAAGTTGTATTAAACGTTTTTATTAATATATGTATATGTGCTACATTTTGAATTTTACTTATATTATTTATTTGTAATAAAATGTAAATATAAAAGTATATTTTTCTACAAGCATGCGTAAAACAACACTTTTCCGCACGCATTTTAAATCAGAAAATATCTCTTTCTCTTTTTTTATTAAATGAATATGTCCTTCAATAACCTTTTGGAAAATTATTGTATTATTACTTTTATGTTGTTGTACCTACTACATACAAATAGTAAAAAAAAGATTATTTTGCATAAAAATAGAGATTTTTAAAATGTTTGTTCTTAAAAAAATCATAATTTATTAAAACACCTCTGTGAACGTTACTCAAAGCAACAACAAACTTTAATTGTCACAAATTAAAATTTTGTTACATTGTTAGGAGTTGAAAATAAAATTTAAAAAATGAATAAAGTATCTTTTTTATGCTTGTAGAAAAAATATTGATCCTAACTCTTGCGGGAAAGTATAACTTTCCGCACTTGATAGGATAATAACTATTTTCGTTCTAGATCAATAATATAATATGATAATTGACTATAAACAGGGATCTGTTCTGTGCAAAGGAATGTGTTATTTTGAATATCAGTCAAAATTCATGTGAATTTAAATAGACCATTCTTGGATATTAATAGTACCTACTTGCAGCGAAAACTGACGTATCTACTTTAGTACCTATTCAATTTAATATTAAATACATTGGCTTATTTTCGGCAAGTTTTAAATTTGGTTTGCAGATTTAATTACTTAAGATATTTGTAATGAATACACATATTTTTATTGAAGACGTGACAACATCGTATTTACAATTAATAAGACCACAGAACAATATGAACAGACGTGTATTATACTGGGCGAATTTCATGTAACTAACAGAGCCTACTGAGATGGAAATAAAAAGTGAATGGCTTATATAATAAACTAATTAATTTATTAAAAAGAAGAAAACTGCATATGTTTCAAAAAAATCAAAAGTTTTTAACAAAGACAAGTACATAAATTTATTTAATATTTATTTATAAGCTATTTTTTTCTTAAAAAAAGTCGACGGAAAAATTTTGTAACCAACTCGTAAATTAATAGGAAGTTTAATGATAATATTTCGATTATTAAACTTCTATATTAATTAACTCGTTGCTTAAATAACTATTAATACGCTTCAGTTTACTTTTCACACGGTTTAGTTTATTGTCATTGCAAATTCGCCCATTTTATTATCAAAATAGGGCAGTTGTACAAAAAACATTGTATGGTATTTGTGTTAAAAGTGATTTTATTTTGTTCGTGAAATTGTTCAATTCGCTCCGCTCATTTCACAAACTTTTTCACTCACAAAATAAAACCTCACTTTTAACACTCATATCATAAATAACTATTGTTTCATTGGTTGGGAAAGTAGTTTTGTTTACTTTTTATTTTGCACTTTTATTTTATATGTGGTTATAATTGCTATTAAGCTTTTGTCTGTACTACATTTCATGTAATTATTTAATTATTTTTACTATCCCATGTTTTGTTATATATATTGCTATTATAAATAGCGTGCATTTCTTTTATTTACAACATATTTGAAACAGTTGCAATCAAAGAGATACTTCCCAAATTTCAGTTTTACTTTGTTTTCATAAAAATAAGTTGGCATCGTGTACCTATATGTATTTTTAATTTTTTTTTTTTTGACGGTTTTACTGAATATTATGTGTTAATTAAACTCAATTTTAACATTATGAATTATTAATTTAATTTTACCCACGACTCATAAGTAAATTGCCTATTTTTTAACCTATATCTCTGTCAGTAAGTGTCAAATTATTGAGGAGTTGTGTTATAGTTTCATTTACTCAAATAGTAAAGTAAGTAAATAGAAACCTGTCTTATTATGTTGGTTGCCTACAGTTATGGAGGGTAGAAGTAAGGAAAATTCACTCTTATGAGGCTAAAGCTTCAAAAGTGTCCGTCCAAAAGCGTAAAATTTTCTTTTACTTGGTTGCCGAAGCGGCGCTGTTAAGCAATAATTCAATGATCTGAATATAGCGATTTTAAACCGACTAAAATATGCAAAAATTAATGAAGTCTAACCTTTCACCCTGTTCTAACCTAAAAATTTACGTGACACGTGGTTGACATTAGATTATTTTAATTGTAGAAATTTTTATGAAAAAGATATCGATATGTATAAAAAGATTGTGGTCGGTCGGAAATGCTGTCCATTATCATTTATCTCATAGAAAGTTTCTTCAACAAAATGCATTGCCAACTATTGTACATCAATTTCAATTAATTCCTGAAGTTATTAAATTAAAAAAAAACTGATCCAATAACTATTGGTTTGGTTTTACTGGTTTATATAATTACATTTTTTTTTTACGTAACGTTTTCCGAAAAAATGACACAGAGCATACATCATTCAATATTTTCTTTTTCGTTTCGCGACTATTTGAACAATTTTTAATTACACAAAATTTCACCATTTTAACTTATAACAATATTAAAATCTAATCATATATCAATACTAGTTGTACTCGCAACGTCGTTCGCGTGGCGTGTGATTGTTGTATAAAAAATTCTTACCCCACCCCATTTAAGGAATGGGAGAGAAATTTTTATACACCAAATGTTAAGTTGAAAGAAGAGAAATACATCTGTGAAAACCGCATTCGAATCGGATCAGTAGTTCATGTGATGCGCGCACAAACATACAGACAGACAGAACCAGATTTTTGGGTTCTATTTCGATGTACCCGCGACGTCGTCCGCGTGGCGTGTTGATTTTTGTATAAAAATTTCTTTCCTTACCCCGTTAAAGGGGTGGGTGAAGAATGTTAAGTTGAAAGAAGACAAATACGTCTTTAAAACCACATTCGAATAGGATCAGTAGTTTTCACGTGATGCGCGCACAAACATATACATTTCTACAGTTTTATTATATGTATAGATATACTTCGTGATATATCATATAGTCCATTTCACCGTTTTTGGCCGATGACAGAAATCATACTCAAAGTAAATTTAGAGTTACATCTCTCTCAGATACAGGCAAGTTAGAAATTTAAATGAGGACGTTTGTTTTTTAATACAACACTTACGTAACTGCATCTTGTTTCACCGGTAGATAAAAAGTATTCAATACGGAAGTCTTGACTTAATTCACATTCCTAGTAACCGTCATATACGGCTCGTTGTTGAAGGATTGAATTTAATATTTATTAATGTCATATTTTTGTAGATGTCAAACCACACTGATAGTTTCAGAAACTTACGACCTAATTTAGAAAAAAAAAACTTTCCGCCATTGGTAACTTGGATGACAGTTTAATCTTATTTCAGTGGTTTCTAATATCAAATCGGCCAAAAACGATGAAATGGACTATATCAACAACCTGCCACGTTAAGTTTTAGGGTAAGACTTCAATAATTTTTGCATATTTCAGTCGGTTTAAAATCGCTATATTCAGATCATGGAATTATTGCTTAACAGCGCCCTCTTCGGCAACCTAGTAAAACAAAATTTTACGCTTTTGGACGGACACATTTTATATACAGACTGAGTTTTCTTTACCTCTACCCTCCATACCTACAGTATACATTAAATTAAACTAACATTTGACATTTCTCAGACAGAACTGAATCGAATATTTTTGACAACTTATGCCAAAATTTAAATTTTGTTTGATTTTTAGTTTTATACAAAACCATTTGGTCAGTCGTGGGTAAAGCATATAGTACTTTACTCGAGGAACAAATTGCATATTTAGCTCGTTTCTTTAGCCCATTGGCTCGCAAGCTCGCTCATGGGCCCAACACACTCGCTGTAATATGCAATTTACTCCACTCGTAAAGTAATATACTATTACGACTCGCTCTTCTCCATGCCACTACCTTGTAAATAGCTACCTACTTATTTTTCTTTGACTTAGGTAAATTAAGCCTTTTCTGTTTTTTTATATTTCTGATAAAGTGCAAATTTTTACGTTATAAGTACAACAATCTCCAGCCTCGGAGAATCTATTTAAAATGTCCTTAACAGATTGTACCTACATAAAATTTCTATAGATAAACTTTGGTATAAAATCTTGTTTGTGTTGACAGCTTTTATTTATCTTTCTTAATTTTTTGTTACAGGGTGCGTGTCTCGAACATCTGTTTCTTAACTGTAAGTCAATACATTTTTTTGGTAATTATTAACTAGTTAAAAAGATTAATTTAAAAGATAAGGATTTATTATAGATCACTTTTCAACAAAAATTAATTAAAAAACCCACTTTCGGTTTAACGATTTTTAGAGTAAAACTTAATTTTTGCAAAAGAAAAATCTTTAGCAAGTTTCTGCTAAATGACTTCGGCTAAAATAAGGAATCAAATAAAATATGTGTATAAGAATAAATAATAAAATTACAATAAATATTTGTGAAATACAGTTGCCGTAAAGTTTTCATTTTAAGCCAGATTTTAAAAATTCCATATTTTATTCTTCTGTAGGATGTGTTAATACGACACCGCATTTGACTGCTATCTCGAGCAATGTAAATAATATTCGGTTTTTGGTTAAACCACCCTTACATGACTTGTCAGAATTATTAATATACATGGACACAAATGGATATGTATACAATAATTTTACTCACAACTCATAAGTAAGTACATTCCATATTTTTTAACCTATATCTCTGTCAGTAAGTGACAAATTATTGAGGAGTTGTGTTATATTTTCATTTACTCCACTAGTGAAGTAAGTAAATAGAAACCTGTATTATGCACTAAATTAACATTTGACATTGGTTAGATAACTGAACCAGTAATGTTGGTTGCCTACAGTATACATTAAATTAAACTAACATTTGAAATTTCTCAGACAGGACTTCTCATTGAAATCGAATATTTTTGACAACTTATGTCAAAATTTAGATTTTATGTTTGTTATTTTTAGTTTTATACAAAACCATTTGGTAATCCGTGGGTAAAGCATAGTACTTCACTTGAGGAACAAATTGCATATTTAGCTCGTTTCTTTAGCCCATTCGCTCGCAAGCTCGCTCATGGGCCAATCACACTCGCTGTAATATGCAATTTCCTCCACTTGTAAAGGAATATACTATTAAAAATACAGGAAATACTGTACTGGTAAGTGTGAACCATATAAAAAACTTTACAAGTCAGTTAGTAAAAGAAAGCAACTTAATCAGTGATATGTCTTGGGGGTTTAAAATTAAAAAAAAAAAAGGAAAAAATGGGGTCACAGCTCAAACAAAGATTTTTTGAGTGGCACCGCAACACGAAGTTTTTGGGATTTATAAATCGCATAAAAAAGTTTATTAAGGAGTAAAAAATTAAAAAAAAAACACTTAGATACCTCTCC
Source organism: Altica lythri (assembly GCA_964028335.1). Classification (NCBI taxonomy): domain Eukaryota; kingdom Metazoa; phylum Arthropoda; class Insecta; order Coleoptera; family Chrysomelidae; genus Altica; species Altica lythri. The sequence goes on along the minus strand of OZ034804.1, from coordinate 30,562,780 downwards.
AAGCTCTTATTGTTTTTATGGTTTGTAGTATTATTCTTATAGTGTCCAAATTTCACAATCGATTTTGTTTTATTGGAAGTGGAGTCGTCTAGCCTTATTTTTAATAAATTCTTCAACAACCAATGCGTTAAAACTTCAAATTTCTTAATTATTTGTTTCCCAATAGATAACATTGCTTGAGCAGTAAGTCAATCCTGACAAATTTTAGCTTTAAGATAAGTTTGGATCCGTTTTAATGTAGAGAAACAACGTTTGGCTTCGGCGGTTCTCATGGACATCGTAGATAACAATTGTTTGCAGCACTAGAAACGTCTCTGAAAAATCTGTTTCTAAATTATGTTTAATAATAAATTTAAACAAACAGACTACTCCGGATACGTCCTTAAAATCTGGTCGTTTATATAATATTTCCAATACAGTTTTTAAGCTGTTTATATTTAAAAAGGGTAATGTGCGAATTCCTAAGTCAGCTTTTTCATAAATGTCCATTTTTATTTTTAAAAGGTATTGATTTTCATTTTTATTCGCAGATTTACCAAAAAAGAAAATGATTTGTTTTGTTTTTAAAGTAAAACTTCTTTAGGCGCGACTAGGGGTAACTCAGCAATTCTAAAGGACGTGACGTCATATTCTATGTAACGCAAAAATCCTGATACAAAAAACCTCACACTATTCCGCCTACTATATTAAATAAAAGTTAAATCTGTAATTGTATTTTATTTCATCCTGTCCAGTAAATACACTTCCCTATAATCAATTTGGCGCCGGTAAGTAAAACATTACGGTATCAGGTACTGTAATGTGTTGCCTAGCAACGCTGCTCTGATTGCTTAAGGGAAGACAATTACTTTTAATTTTTGACATTTAAAAATACTATAATGACTATAAAATAAAAATAAAATAATTAATTACTTACTTTTACATCCATATTTAAAAGGAAGTCAATGTTATTCAATTTTATATTAACAATTAAACCTTAATAATAAAAAAATTATTTGACAGTGACAGATCGCTTTCAAGGTAATTTGACATAACTAATCAAGTTACGAACTATTTTTAGTCAAGTTACGAACTACTGTTAACATTTTTATGAATTTATTAATTTATAAAAACAGGATGAAATAAAATATAATACGATACATGGTCGTTCGGTGTTATTACAGTCCTCGTTTTCATTTCCAAACTCGGCTCCTACGTCGCCTCGTCCGTAAACTAACTCGTACTGTAATAAGTCACCTACCGACCTTGTAACGTATAATACTATTATGGTAGGCAATACAATTTTCATATTTTGCTGACCTGTCAAATTGACAGCTTGTCAACCAAAATACATTGTTGGTGAATAGTTTTACGCCTTAAATTTTTGTATAAAGTGTTTGTTTTAAATATGAATAAACAAAGTGGATTTATTAATGAAGAAAGTGATAAAAAAATATTGAATGAAAATGAGTGAGTACTCTATATGCATACATTTTATTTTCCTGTGAATCGTTTAAAAAATCAATGTTGAAATCTTCACAAAGAATAAAAGATATAAAGTTATTTGTACAGAAAATTAATGCACTATAAAGTCTATCTATAAATGTATTGAAATTTCCAGATGGAGATCTATAAATATTTAATATACAACAGGTGGTTTGAAGTATTTTAAAAGAGATACTACTGGAGATTTCAATATCTACTTCGAGTGATAAATTAGTCAAAAAATCGTGTTTCTTAATTTCCCATACAGCTCAACTTGTACAGAAGGGCATCAGGTACGACTGTATCAAATGCAGACGAAAAGTCAATGAAAACACTGTAAAGCTTACCTTTGCTACGCGCCAATTTAATGTCAACCAAACTTGTCAGGACGAACAAATTGTCAACAGTTGAGTATCCCTGTCTATAACCAGCTTGGAATTCCCCTAGAATATTTTCTTCCTCTACCCACGCACTTAAACGACCTAGTAAAAGACCTGTATATAATTTTGAAATCGCATCCATGAATCCATGAATGATATATGATATATGAACTAAAGACAGCAAAAGTTGCATCAGGTCAGATATCATTATATACGAATTTTTTATGGGATATAATTGGGCAAATCCGCACAAATTAAAGGAAACATTAAAAAATATGATATTGAAGATTTATAAACAGTATTTATTTCAATTTTGTTGTATTCTGTTGATTTGTTGTATACCATTACTGTATGGAAGATTTTGTCAAAATTAGTACACCACCATGTGATTTATTAGTTCTATTGAAGTAATAGTAATAGAGTAATTATTAAATAGTATGTAGCCGATATTGTCATTATTGGACAATGTTTCAGATAGACATAATATATCTGGTTCATATTGCTTTAAGATTAGGTCTATTCTATTAGTTTTGTTAAAAATTGATTGACATTTAACATTTAAAATACGGAAGAAATTATCAGATTTCTCATGATTTTCACACACACAGTTCTTTATGTTTCTACTGACTTCCTTGCGATACATTTTGCGATACATACGTCAAAACTTTTGATTAGCTAACCTAACCGTTAATTTCTGTCAAAATTTTTTAAAACGTGAGAGTAAAATTAATGAATTTTAGATAAATTACAAAACAAAATAGTTGTCACTTGAATAAAATGGCGGATTCTCAAGAATATTTTACTCTTTCATCAATAAGTAATAATAATAAACGAAAAAATCAAAAACCTGTAGCTACTTGTTAATAAACATATTTTGAATTTGAATTTATTTTGCGATGATACGTACGTCAAATAAGTTTTACTTCAATCGCGCGTAAAGGTTACACGCACACTTTTTTTTTTACTTTAAATATAAGTTAACCATAAAACTGACACATGAGACATATTGTGAGAAAAGCATTTCTTAAAACACAAAAAATCTTTTTGTATTGATGAAAGCAGCGTAAAATATTTAATTTAATTAAAAAATATTTTTGACATCATCGATCCACATGCATAAGAAAGTAAAACAGTCACAAAAAAACGACATTTAAAGATAGTAAACTTAAATTAGTTGAATACAATTATTTCACAAGTTTCTCACGCCTTTAAAATTATAGTTTCAGTGGACATAGCATATTGGGAATTTTAAAGCTGCAAACATTTCTTACTATTATTAAAAAAAGTCTTGCTAAAAAAATTAAAAGAAGGAACACAAATTGCTTTATCTACTTTTTACCTTTTCATGAGATACGGAATTAATTAATGATCTCTTTTCCGTATTGTCTTTTTGTCGTATTCCAATTTGTTTAATACTGCTTCTTTTTACTGTTACAATTAAGGTTTTATTAACCAGTTTGATTTATTTAATCTGTATTCAAGCGTATGCTCTAACGACCGTCAGTTTAAACATATTTAATTAAATTTTAATAAAAGGTTTTACAAAGAATATAAAGGTTTTTTATGTCAATTAGTTCATTTTTGTGTGCACGGTCCATTCAACACGAATGTCTTTCCTTCAAAAAATTAACGGCATTAAAAATTAATTTTTACATTTTGATTTCTGAAATATGGAAAATCTAGTAAAACAAATAAAAAAGGAATAAACACCTAAAGAGTGAAAAGATCTGCAAACTTTTATAAAAATTCAGTTGTTGGAACGATTTTTGTGGATCCCTGGATCTGGAAATTTGGGGAGGGGTGAGCTAGTGCTTAGCCAGCACTGAGGCCACATATGACCCATTGTGCATCCTATCGTGTGTAGGGATATCCTCACCTCAGGCTGTCACCAGGCCTAGTGATTTAAAATAGGTGATGAGGCTCCCGAGGGGGATCACCCTGACATCGGCTGGTGTAAGCCAATACTCGCCCAACACGGATCTTCTGATTTCAGAAAAAGCAGAGCAGTCATACATGCATTATGTATTCTACTGTTTCCTCTTCTTGTTCGCAGCCTCTGCATAGCGGCGATTCTGTCAATTTCATCCTAAAAAGATGTTGTCGCAATTGGCAGTGACCTGTCAAGATTCCCACAGCTGTTCGGAGATTGTGCATGGTCAATGCCTTATATTTTTTTGCTGTTTCCTCGCCAGGATAAGGTAATAACTCTCTGGCCAGTCTACAGTTTGTAGTTTCATCCCAGCACTGTATAAAGTTTTGGTGAGAGTGCTGTTTGATAAGGTCCACGACTGCGGACAATGTTAGCTTGGTAGAAGGACTAACATATTTGTAGCTCGCAGCCCTCCTTGCTAAATTGTTCGCAATGCGGTTGCCTTTAGAGCTCTCATGTCCTTTGATCCAGCTGAGAGTGACCACGTTATTCTGGCTGGCCTCAGTTAGAGATTGGTGACATTCTAGTACTAAACTTGAAGTGAAACGTGGTCTATTTAAAGTCAGTAGTGCTTGTTGGCAGTCTGTGTATATATTTATATTCCTGCCTGTGACGATTTTTGTGGTAAATACATACATAGATTGTGTACTTTTTTGTTTAGCGACATCTTTATAATTTTTTGTCAATTTAACTTGATTATTTAAAACTCTATTTAGTTTAGTCGGTAATTCATAAGGATCTCTAAAACAAAGGTAGCTAAACTGTTGAAACTTATTAGATAAAGAGACATTATTATGAAATTGACTAGTGTAAATACATTTTTTTTATTGTCTTTACAAGCAGTCTGTTTAGTGTAGAGCATTTGTTGTTCCAAAAACAATATCATAGAGATTTGTAATAATAAAATTTTCGAAAAGGCGTTGGGCGCCAAATTTGACACATCGGGAGTCAGATTTGTAACGCTAAAACGTCCTAAAGGACGTTATTCCCTTAGCTAGCTCACTAAATCCTTGGTAACTTTTTAAATAAATTACTAGCTTTCTCCAAAGATGTAGTTTAATTAAAATATTTAATTAAATAATTTAAAATTTTCAAAACTAAATATTTTTTAAACAGGATTAATTGTGTTAATTTAAAGAATTAATTATTCTTATACTGAGTAATCTTTGGAAACCCTTGAATTGACTCAGATGTTTCGGTTTCAATTGTACAAGAATAATTTTCCTTTTAATTTTTAAAAATCTAGATTTTAGTGTTATAAATACTTTTCCCACCGTGCTTATATAGGTGAGAATTTCTTAGTTTAATAGTTGCAGTTCAAAAATGTGCCGTAAGCTGTGTTACAGTAAAATTATCGACTCCTCCTCGTTGCGATTAGTAATTCTAGGCCCATTATCAGATGGTACGTCCAACGAACTTGTCTTAAAGTAAATTCTCAACGACGTGGAAGGGGTTCACTTCGTTAGCAATAATATAAAATAATTGTATTTTAATCCACATTTTGGTTTCAGATAGATCTAATGCTAAAAAGGATTAAGAAGCAAGATTTTACAGCAGTGATAAAAATTCAAAAATTATCTGTAGTTTTAAGAAACAAACCTCTCGACATAGGTATGAAATCTATAAATGCATTAAAAATATGACTTGAAGCTCTCCATAAGAGAATAAGGAATAGGTTAAGATTAACAATAATATTCTTTACGGGTAAAGGGACATCTGCAAATTATTGGCTTTTAAATGAAGCCCCTAGCCGCAAAATTATGAAATAGAATACTTAAAAAATCTATTACACACTGTGTCATTGTATGTCACTAAATCATAGGAGACAGTCATTTTTTGCAAACTTTAAAGTGACTTTGCAAACACCTATTTTGTAGGACAGTACAAATTATTCTGGATCCATACACCAATAGAAGAAGTACAATAAGCCTAGCTAAGTTTCAGTTCCAGACGGCTAGCCTATCTAATTTCCACTACCATTGGAAATTACTCAGACAACTTGCAGAAAAAAAAAGTACCAAACAAAGAGCACGACAAAACTTGTAGTAAATACAAACCTTTAGAAAAAAATCTATTTGCTGCTTAAAACTGCACAAGCACTTGTCCGATAAATCTATATCAAATGGTTTACATTGCATGTAGACCCGTAACATTAAATTATCACATTCCTATTAGTATAAAACGTTAAAATTCTCTTTAGTAGGTTTAGAATATTCCCTCTGTTTTTAAAAACAGTAATGCTTCTGTAAAGTATTAACTTATTGACTGCACACATGTAGCGTACCTAACCATTACTGCTTTGTGATTTGCGTTTCTATTTAAAGTTATAAAATAAAATAAGTACTACTGACGAAAGTAACATTTTTCGTAACGAGGCTGGTAATGTTCACGAGGTTCAAAAACTGTTTTCGACTAGTAAAACACTAAACTTTTTCTACACAGCGTTGCGGAAGTTTTACGCAAACAATACCCAGTATATTTTGGGGATCAGGCAATTTTAAATATTAAGCAATTTCCATAGGAAATGTAGTTAATATATTTATTCCCACAACTTATCCAGTACACATTCCATTCTGGTAGTTTATAAGGAATCTTGAATTTTGTCTGTATCCAGAAAACGGAGGTTCATATATATTTTAGAAATCTCATAGAAGAAACCAGAAATGTGGGAGAAACGCGGCACTTTTGCTTTTGTATTACGTATTGTGACTAAGAGTATATTATAGGTACTGTTGGTTTCTTATACATCATTTATAATACTGTCTAATCTTTTAATTCGTAACAACGACAAGCTGCCAAAATTCCAAAAACTAAGACTAAATACCTACAAACGTTATTATTAATATCAATATTCTTGAATTAATACTCGTATAGTAATGTAAGTTACCTTAGTCGTTAAGAATTTGAAGTTGAGAGCATTCTTAAAGAAAGTAATATATATCTCATTGAAAGAAAACTTTTAAATTTTTACTTTTAAGACCATCGGATTTTTATTTAAAAAAATTCGAAAAGAGGTTGACGTTAAAGGCCATCCTTGCAACTTCCCGCTAGTTTTAACCGCAAAGCTATAGTAACGTGACGTATTTTGACGTTTTTGACTTTTTTTGAAATGTTTATAAAGCCATAACTTTTTAACGCCTTATTCGATTTTGATGTTCAAGATGGCATTCGACGCAGTTTTTTGAGACCTAAAAACGTTACCGAGAATGCAAAATCGGTTAGTCCAAAAATCTCTAAGTTATTGAAAAAAAAAAACACTTTTTTTGAAATTTTTCGACAACGATATCTCACGAACGAATCAACCGATTTAAATTTGCAAAACGGCATTCGACGTGGCTTTTTAAGCTTAAGAGCTGATTAGGTTATGAAATTGATCAAAGCAATAGCGAAAAAGATATGCCCAAAAAACATCATTTTTACCAATTGTTTTTTTCGGTTATTTTGAAATTTCTCGAAATCTACCAGTTCAAATCGGTTCAAACTTACACGGAATCTAAGTTAGATGGAACTCTTTGGAATGCTTTTTATTTCATTTCGATCGATCAAGCCGTTCAAAAGTTATAAGAGATTTACATACATCCACACGTACATACAGACATACAGACACCCTCGTAAAAATAGTCAGGGGAGGTTCCTAAGACCTCAAAACGTTGAGATCCGATAAAAACTCGATTTTCGAAAAACAGGGTGAAACCAATAACTTCCCGATTTAAAAAAAAAATTAATTTTTTTAGCGGGAAGTTAAAAAAAGCTAACTCGGGATATTTAGTGATATCGATATTATTTTTAATTGACAGAGTGGTTCTCAACATCGAATACATGGAACATTGCGTCGATTACTCAAGTTTTTTTGACTTAGGTACATCCAAAATACCTATGCAAGCAGCACGGATTCCGAAAATAAATTTACATGATTTTCACCTTTTAATCCATTAATTTTGCGTGTACCCAAGTATTCGTATTTTTTTTAGATTTTACTGGTAATAAATCTAAAGAGGTTTCTTTAGCTTGATTTGCTATTTCTTGTAGTATATTTGGATAATTTGAATCACTGTCTAATTTAGAAATCATGATAACTTAAACAACTAACAATGCTTTCAGTACAAACTGACAAGTCTAAACAATTATCGAGAAATGTCAAACTAATGAAACCATTCAACCAGATATAAATTGTTTTCAATATAACTTTCATCACTATTGATGAAAATTAACGTTATGAGAATTTCTCTTAATGTGAAGGAAATTACGTTTTCGCTAAAAGTATGCTATTACAAAATGACGTCTATTTTTCATGGTTGTATCCAAATAACAAGAATATTAAATGAAAGTTACGCCTGTATGTTTTTAATTCATTTATTGTTTTAAGCTTATTACATGAACTATATTCTCCCTGTTGTTTTTTAATTAAATAATTTATAGCAGCGATCAAAAAACTGAAAATAAATCTTGAGTTATATTGCCTAAACTTTCTACATTTTTTTCTGTGGAAGTTATCGTTAGTGCCTTAAAAGCAGTAGTTTTTTCAATCAAAAACTGTCTGTTCTATTTAAAATTTCATTTAACCATTCTGCTTTTATAATGTAGTCGTGTAGAACTGGAGCTGTATCGAAATCGCTTATTGAATTACAAGGAGGAGTAATGGACTCGAGAGTATCTGGAGCTGTATTAAAATTGTTATTTATGAAACAGTTCGTGAAGTATGCTTTTTGCGCACGCACGCGATGTTTAGAGCACGAGCGAAGCGAGTGCTATATATCGCGTAAGTGCGCAAAAAGCACCTCACGCACAGTTTCATACAATATTTTATCTACGATAAACAAATAAAAAATAATAGCAAATTCAAATTTAAACTACAAAACTGTCAGAATAACTTTTGTTGAAATTTAATGCTCTCATAGCAACACCATGACAACGCGAATGCTAAGGATATTTGATCATATGAAGGTGTGTCAAAAACAGTGCGAAAAAGTAAATCCCATTTAAAATACATTGTTACTTCACGCACACTTTTAATCCTTCACGCACTGCTGTCTATAATGACAGTTTTCACGAACTAAAAATTGATACATAATATGAGGTAGAGTAGATAAACGCTTTTTAATTTACTAGGAAGATTAGATTCTCTATTCTGGGATTTACTTATTTTGAGTTATATATTAAACAATGACATATCTTCGCGAGGACCTTTCCAAATTGTTCCTGATTGATTAAACAGTTAAACTTTTTATGTCCAATTGCTTCCTCTAATTTTTTTTGGAAACTACTACCATTTTCTGTTTCTGTTACTGCTTCACTTCTCTCTACTGTGCCAGTGGAAGGTTTTGTCCCTCCTAAACATTTTGTGTAATCTACAGCCTTACTATCAAATGGTTTATGTTCTCCCGCTTTTATTTTCCAGTTCAAAATTTCTCGTTTTCAACAATTTTTAAGGGCATGAAATACATCCATAGGCTGTAGAATATGAGTAGCGTTTGGATAGAATGATTCTATTCTGGCTACAGAATTCGCTAAAAGGAAGGGTTAAATAAGACGAATGACCGTCAAGATACAAAATCACAAGCAAGGGAATTGCATTTTTTTAGCCAAGGAAAATAGTTATTTACGTACCAAGGGAAGTAAGTAGATGTTTGTAGTCGAGAAGGGATAGTAACGCTCGAGGCGTTAGCCGAGAGCGGAAACACTTCGAGACTACAAATTACTTACTTCCTGTGTTGCGTACAATATTTTTTCTACTACCACGCGCATCTATTTTAAGTATCTCATAAAAAAGTAAAATTATAAAAAATATCAGGAATTATTTTTGAGAATTATTTTATTTTAAAATAAAATTAATAACAATTCAAAGAAAACATAAATTACATTTAAAATTTAAAAATTATTATATATATATTAACCGTTATATTTGTACAGTTCTGTAGAACTACGTTTCCTGGAGCCACAGTAGGAATAGTAGTTTCTGTAGAATTTGGATTTAAATTTGTTGTAGTAGGTTGATAAGGTTCCCTGAATAAACGAGAACTTGAAGGTTCAGAACTATTAAAAATTTTATGGGATATTTTGATTTTTTTATTAATAGAATCTTCGATATATCCTTCGGCAACGGTTGTTGAGCGCCAAACTCCATGACGCTTCAGTGTAACTACATCAGTTTTACCAGAATCGGCTAAAAATGTTGCAGAAGTGCGCCTAAAATAGTGTCCTGTATAGGAAGAAGGATCTGCTAATTTTAAAAATTCTGCAATTTTTTGTGGAATTTTGCTGAAAATATTTTTTCCAACGACTTGAGATGTGCATTTTCCCTTAGCATATCGTAAAAACAGTCTTCGTGTTTCTATATTTGGAGGGCGTAAAGCCAAATAACATCTAAAGAAATCAATAAGGTTTAAATTTGAATTATTATTTGTCACTATAAATGTTCGAGAAACATTTGTTTTAGTGGCAGGCACTTTTACAATTAAAATACTTTCTTTGTCCTCAATGTGATCTACCGTCATCTGTGTAAGCTCACTTTGCCGACATGCTCCAGATATTCCCATTATTAGAGCCACCTAAAAAATCTTTTCAAAAAAATATTTATAAATATATTATTTGTTATTTACCTTAAGCATCAAATATTCCCTATCAGGAGCTTTCTGCAAAAAACTGTAAACATGTTCCTTATCTAATACTTTGGATTTCTTTGGAACGTATCCAACATTTGGTTTTTTCAGAAACATTATTAGTTTTGCAAATGTACTTATATCTATATTATGATTTACTTGTACCGTAGTTTTTATCATGCTGTATATAGACCATAATGATGACGCTTTTAAGGTTTTTGCTTTCTCTGTGAAGAAAGCTAGCATTGTGTTTTCACTAATTTTTCCAGTATGTTTAGATTTCAGCCATTCCATAAAACTTAAATATTCTTTCTTATAACGAAACTCAGATTTATTGGGAAGAAGGTTTCTTTTAGTTTCATTTGCTGTCTCCAGACAATCAGGAGGAGTGTTTTCAAATTCGCTATCGGAATCAATCATTTTAAAATAAATATGTAATATAAAAATGACAAATAATTTAATAGTTAATTTAAATTTGACAGCTGTCAAACAGAATAGCTTTGTTTGTCGTAATGATTCTAAATCTAAAAAAATATAAATCTGTATTTTATTTTAGTTTAAAATAATTTACTGAAAAATCAATGCTATTATACATATTAATAAATAATTTATAATTATAAATTTATCATTTGTATATGACCCTTAATTTTGAGACAATTCGTAGTTTACCCTAAGAACATATCTTATTTTTTGCAGGCGAGTTGTAACCAATCAAAATCGGGTAAAGTAAAAGTCCCATGGGAGTTTGTTTTACATGTTTCTGATTGGTCAGAATTGTATTTTACAATCCTGATGAAAGTTTATGATCACTTACATCCCTCAAAAGTATCATGTAAAACGCTATTTTACAAAGTGGTAGGAGAAAAAATATATTTGTAATATACATAAAAAATGTTTCGCCTGTCATCCAGCCAGACTCACTCTTTCCCATTCTCTAGGCATTGAAGAGCTTATGTATGCAGGAATTCTTTTATATGAAAACACTATCATACAGGGTGCTATATCACCTGCAGCATTAGCAGTGATAAGAGTGGTTAAACATTCCTTTTCATCACCACTTCGAATATAAATGGATTTATCACCTTTATGAGCGAGAACTTTAGGGCCTTTTGGATTTAAAAAAATGCTGTTTCATCAGTATTATAGACTCAAGATGGATCTTGACTAATGTCAGTGTAATTCTTTGCTTTAAAGTAGTATCAATTTCTTTAAACCATCCCGTAACAGTAATTGTAATAAAAAATTGTTAAACTGAAGATTTACAAATTTTCAACCTGTATATTTGTTTCTGAAACATTTGCTCTACTGGTGGTTAAGTTTTGGGACACTCGCTCACTGATTATAGGGTGGTGCCTCAAAAATGACTCAAACCAATGTCGCCCAGGTCTCCCATTTGGAAAATGCGTTGTTTTCCCCATTGTTTTTACAATTAATTGGACAATATCCAACAATTATTTTTTTCCAATTGGGAAACCATGTTTGCAACAGGGTAATATCCAGGTGACTAGAGATTATTCTACCTTTGAAGATAAATATGTTGAAGGGCCCATTTTCTTCCTTCTGGATATTTGCCTGTTATTTTGTAATGCAGTGTGGTTTTTGGAACACCAAATTCTTTAGATGTCAAAGATAATAATAGTATACCTAATACTATTATGACGTTTTACAGAGTCTTTGAAAATCAAAGAACATATAGACCGTTTACTAAGAACCAACAACTACTTCCCTGGCTATATGCCACGACGGACATTGAATTACAGTTCAAAGATAAACGGGGTTAGTATATCTGCAAGATAGAACTAGCCATTTTAGTTTGCAATTCAATAGGATATCACTTGTAGACCGGTTTCGACGTATTGCGTCTCATCAGTACAAGGTAGATATCCATCCAGATGCTCTAAGAGCAACTAGATTGGAGATATGTCTGAAATCACACAAATACATTATCTTTAGTAAAAAAAAATGTAAAAAGTGCGATAATAGCGACATCTCCATATTTAATTGCAAACTGAAATTCTATTTGACAAAAAACCTTTCGGCTTTGTAGGGTTAACTACTTGATTGCAGTTTCCTGCTAATCAATTGTCATTTCAGTAAAACGTTTATCAAATAGATGTCAAAGATAATAATAGTATACCTAATACTATTATGACGTTTTACAGAGTCTTTGAAAATCAAAGAACATATAGACCGTTTACTAAGAACCAACAACTACTTCCCTGGCTATATGCCACGACGGACATTGAATTACAGTTCAAAGATAAACGGGGTTAGTATATCTGCAAGATAGAACTAACCATTTTAGTTTGCAATTCAATAGGATATCACTTGTAGACCGGTTTCGACGTATTGCGTCTCATCAGTACAAGGTAGATATCCATCCAGATGCAATACGTCGAAACCGGTCTACAAGTGATATCCTATTGAATTGCAAACTAAAATGGTTAGTTCTATCTTGCAGATATACTAACCCTGTTTATCTTTGAACTGTAATTCAATGTCCGTCGTGGCATATAGCCAGGGAAGTAGTTGTTGGTTCTTAGTAAACGGTCTATATGTTCTTTGATTTTCAAAGACTCTGTAAAACGTCATAATAGTATTAGGTATACTATTATTATCTTTGACATCTATTTGATAAACGTTTTACTGAAATGACAATTGATTAGCAGGAAACTGCAATCAAGTAGTTAACCAAATTCTTTGCTAGCACTTATTACTGACTGACCGCTTTTAACGGCTGCAATCGCATTTTCCATCTTTTTCTCGGAATATTTTAAAATATTTTTTCTCTCTCCTCCATTTCCTTTTTTCTTGCTCCTAGGTATGTTCTTAAAAAAAATTAAATTAAAATATTTATTAACAAGTTACAGATCAAATTAACACAACTCAGCTATTGGTACTAATCCAATTTTGCAAGTGTACCGGTAGCTGAATCATCTGTCAGGTACTAGAAATAGATAAAATTTACTGTACTAGTAGCTGACATATTAAAAAAAATAAAACAATTTGATAAATATTGTAGTTTTTCAGAAAAACAATATTACAATCTATTTCCAATAGTATAAAATCAAAATACGTACCAATATCTACTTTTGAACCTGTTTTTTATTTTATAACTTTTGTAATTCCTTAGCACTTGAGTGAAGAGAATCGCAAAAACCTGAGCACCCACAAATCAAGCGTAAATCGACAGTTATTTTGTTGGTTAGAATTCAAAACAGAGTTGCCAACATAGGGTTAAATAGTGAATTTTTAGTTAATCCAGTCAGTTATTAAATTTGCGTCAATGAAATCCTAATAAACCAATAAAACCTCCATAAATAAAACATGAGTACATGTCAGGCAATTGGACTGTTCAGGTATTGGTACACGAAGTATACTTACCTTTACCTTAGATCCGTTTTATTATTTACTTACTTTAACTTAATCAACGGTGTCTTCTGTTATGTAATATACCATTAGTCTTACTGTAAAAGTTTTAAATATAGTACAAACTACAAATACAAGATATAACTTTGTAAGGCCGACAATTACTTTCATAAAAAATTTATTAAGCTTAAGTTTTGTTTTTTGCCACGGAAATAAGACCATTTAACTAGACTTATGTTTGTTAGGCAACATTGATCGTCTATCTGGATTTCACTGTATTATTTATGTATTTACCCACTTTCCAAGCAAGTAAAATTCTTGAAAGTGAAGAGTGAAGCAGTCTCTGATATGCAGCATTTTGTACGTTAAAAGCTTAGGGAATAAAATAACAACTTATAGCTTATTTATTATTTATTTACAGCACAATGCACTTTAGGTCCATAAATTTTAATTATAAATAGTGTAGAAAAAGTAAAAACTTTCTAAATAAATCTTAATTTGCCATGACTTCCTACCACTTATCACAACCCCGTAATTAACATTAAATCTGATAAAACTTCCGTAACGACATTGTTAAACTGTTTTTTTAAATGTAACTTCAAGCACTCTGCCACTTTGAGCAGTTTTTTAAAATATAAATATATGTGTTATAACTATTTGGTTAATTAAAAACGCGTAGGTTAATTAAATATTGAACAGAGTTTTTTTCGTAAAAACTGTAGAATAAGGAAAGATATTTAGGTAATAATACGTATAGTAAATATATTCCATGAATGGCAAACGTATGGGAGAGGGGGGCAGATTTGAACAGTTTTTAAACTTTTTGTCATATCTTAAAATTCTCTATTTCTTAATCCTTTTACTGTTTCACAGTGCTTAGTAAGACCATTAAGGTATAAAATCGCAGCATCATATGAAGAAGAATATATAAGTTGTAGCCGCAACATCAATTTTAGTAGCAGTAGTCAAATGTAGCTCCTGGGGTAGCTTTGAAGATATGTGGGGTAGTTTTGAACGTTCTGTTTAGTAGGTGGTAGATGGAACTTTCCAACGCCCGAGGAGGTACCAACTGCAACTCGTTAAGATGGGGTGAAATGTTCTAAACATGTTTCCCCATTTGAGTTGTAAGTCGGTTCTTTCCCTTCCCTTCTCCCCTTTCCGTTTAACTCCAATTCCCTTCTTTCTCTTAAACTCGTTTTTAGAAAACCCATGATGAGTTCTCCAGAGGTTAAATATTCCGGAAGTAAAATAGTTCCCCATTCGGATTTCCGGGGGGGACAATCTCGGGGAAGTCATGATGGAAATAACATAGCCATCGATCAGCCTGCTAGTAGACCAACCACTAGTTCGGCTAAATTTACCCAGAAGCCAAAACACAAAACAGACTGCATATTAACATTCACGAACATCTGCGTGTTGAATGCCAATATTAACGCAACCCATCACTATTTACAGTCTTTGAAACCTCATGTTCTGGTTCTTACCGAAACACAGGTTTCTGGGAAAAATAGCCTGAATCATCTGAAATTTCCAGGTTACGAACTTTATCACAACTTTAAACGACACCATGGTGTATGTGTTTACGTAAGAAGCACACTTTCCTGCTCTAGACTACCTGCACTAGAAAACAACAAAGACAACATTGTCTGGCTAAAACTAACACTAAAAGCCTCTAGCAAATTTATATGTTGTATTTATCGGCCATCAGATAATAAATGCGACGAACTACTAGACTATCTATTACAAAAGATCGACTACCTTAATAGTGAGTACCCTTCTTCAGAGATAATTGTGCTTGGGGACTTTAATGTTTACCGCGAAAAGTGGCTTAAGTCCAACAAAACGGACACAGAAGGCAGGCTAACTAAAGAGTTTGCAATTAGCCATGGGCTGTCCCAACTAATCGACAAGCCCACTTACTTTCCCAGAGCTGCCAATCACAGTTCTAATACTCTGGATCTTTTTCTGACTACTCACCCTGAGCAATATAATGTAAATGTTCTGTCTCCCCTAGGTAATTCTGATCATGCTATAGTAGAAGTCAAATGTCCAATAGAACCTCACCCATTCGAGGCACCACCCACGAGACTTTTTTGGAACTTAAAAAAAGTAGATTGGGAAGGCCTTTGAGACTACTTTTCAACTTTTCCCTGGAATCAAGTCTGCTTTATTAACAAAGATCCATCGGCAGTTTGCAACAGTATAAGTGAAATCATTCAGTGTGCCATGGAAGCTTACATTCCTCACTTTACCAAAAGCTTAAAAGCCAAACAGAAGCCATGGTTTAATAAAGATTGCGATGTAGCTCGGAATGCTAAGATCAAGTTCCACTAATTATTTATACAAAATCCATCAGAAGAAACAAAACAGGATGATATAAACGCCAGAAACAGATACAACACCACTATTTTCAATTCCAAAAGTCTCTTTGACGCTCGAATGAGAGAGAAAGTAATGTCAAACCCTAATGGAAGCCGGTCCTTTTGGACTCTCGCCAAACATATCAACAACAATTTTACAACTAGTTCATTCCCTCCACTCACATCAGATGACGGCTCAATAGTTACGTCCTCCACAGAAAAGGCAGAACTCTTTGCCAAAATATTCTCTTCGAACTCGACACTTAACCCACCGGACAACATAGAAGCTACCTTCTATTCCACGGGCTCCCCACACAATGAAAAATATCATATTTAGGGTTAAGCGAGTGCAAAGAGTCCTTGCGACTCTAAATACCAACAAAGCAAGCGGGCTTGATGAAATACCTGCTTTACTCTTAAAATGTTGTGCTCCTGAACTAGCGCCAGTTTTTACTAAGCTATTTCAACTACCATATGATACTGGTATTTTTCCACAATCCTGGAAAACTGCTCGAGTACAACCAGTCCCTAAGAAAGGCTCTAAAACCCAGCCTTCTAACTACAGACCCATAGCTCTTCTATCTGTTATTAGCAAAACTATGGAGAAATACGTCAATCACGAGATCCTGAGCTACCTTGAGACACACAACCTTTTAAGTGACAGGCAATATGGTTTTCGCCAACAAAGGTCAACAGCCGATCTACTGGCATATGTAACTCATGTCTGGAGTGATGCCATCCACCGCTATGGGGAGACTCAAATAGTATCACTAGACATCTCAAAAGCATTTGATCAAGTGTGGCATGCAGCTCTTTTGAACAAACTGCCTTCATACGGATTTTCGCAAAACCTTTGCAGATGGATATCCAACTTTCTCTCCAACAGGCACATCCAAGTTGCTGTAGATGGGCATTTTTCCAACCTCTACAAGATCAACGCTGGAGTTCCCCAAGGATCGGCTCTAGCTCCTACTTTATTCTTACTACAAATTAATGATCTGCTGGAAGCCACTAATAACCCGATATATGGTTTTGCAGATGATAGCAACCCACACTGTAGCAAGGCGCACAGCCGTCCCATACCTCTAGATATTCTGGAAGAGGACAGAAGATCCACAACAGCTTCTCTCAATCAAGATTTAAGAATTGTAGACGAGTGGGAAAGAAAGAATCTTGTTAATTTCAACGCTTCCAAGACAAAGACATGTTGCCTATCCAACAAGAGGCAAACATGCGGCCCATCCATTAAAATCAACGATCAGACACTGGTAGCGGGCGACTCTTTTACTCTGGTTGGTATAACGATCTCCCAGGACTTACTCTGGAACGAACATATTGCATCCATAGCAACTGCAGCAGGAAAAAAATTAGGCTTTCTGTTTAGAGCACGGAAATATTTTTCTCCATCCAACTTGGCTACGCTTTACAAAGCCCAAATACGGCCTAATCTTGAATACTGCTCACATGTATGGGGTTCGGCGGCTCCGTCAAGGCTCGGAGTTCTTGATGCAATACAGAGAAGGGCAGTTCGACTAATAGACGACACCAGTGTCACCAAAAACCTAGCCCCATTATCCCACCGAAGAGCAGTGGCTAATCTTTCCTTGTTTTACCGATACATAAACGGATTTTGCTCAGAAGAACTCCGCTCTATAATGCCTCCACTTGCCAGACCAGCCAGAGCAACGCGACGTGCCCACTCCATGCACCCTTATACTGTTCAGTGCCCGACATCGAGAACGGATCGATTCGATCGTTCCTTCATCCCCAGGGTCTCCAGATTATGGAACTCCTTACCTCAGCATGTCTTCCCCACCCGTCCTAACTTGCAGACCTTTAAATCTCAAATTAATAAATTACCTCTTCTGTCCCAATAGATGTTCTCGGTACATCTGTATTTAGGTCTATACCTACGAGGACATCCTTAAAAAAAAAAAAAAAATGTAACAGTCGAACGCTATCTTTTTCTACAAGTAATAATGACCTTTTACCATCCACAGATGAAATATTCAACATAACGAAGTCTCCAATATTTATTACGCTGCAGTCCAATTCTTTTTCGGCGTCTTCATTTGCACTGCTATCAGTCTTCATTCTCTTCATAGTCCATTGTCGCTTCCTTTTCTGACTCCAAATGCATTTCTGAGTCAGTTTCATCATCCGAAGAAAAGCTTAGTATAGTTTTGGTTTTCTTTCGCGTACGCGTTTTTGTCTCCAAACAATCAAGTTTAAAATCCCTTCTTTTCTTTTGAGCGTGTGATTTTATTAGCCGTTCCTGGCGTTCAAAGTAAGCTTTTTCAACTCATCTTTTTTAGGGGTATCCGTTAAAATGCGGGATTTCCCTTCTTTTTGGCTTAACTTCAAGATTTTCGAGGCAGTGCTGTAGGAAATGGCCTAAGCTGTTCTGGTGTTATTGTAAATTTAACTGTTCACGAATTGCTCGAAAATGGATAAATGCCTGGTGCGGCAAAGCCAGCTAACATGTTTTTAGTTAAAACTGCTGCACAATATTCAAAACTGCCCCCTTTATTTTGTTCAAAGCTGCCCCAATGCTATTTGAAAAATAACAAACGTTTTTTTACCAAGTAAAAGTCTAAAAATGGTATTATTCTCTAGTTTATTGCGTGATAGACATAAAATTCTGACTAAAAGATGAAGAAAACACTTCACACACCTTAAATTGGATTCCTAAAATTCTTACGCGCTTATTCGAAAAAGTTTAGAACGTAAACTCGAAAGTAAAAGTAAAAGTAAACCCTTCTTGTAACTCAACTGCGGGCTGTGAAATGTCAGCGGTGACAAGTGACAGTTGTGTAGGATAGTGTTCCCACTACACCAAATAAAAACTACCACAATTTCGTTTAAAATAGCTTTGTAAACACATATTTTCAAAGGTGCCCCTGTTCAAAGCTGCCCCCTCTCCCTACGGTCACCTCTCGATTCGTATGTTAGACCAGGAAAAATATCAAAATATACACCCTTTTTAAGACACCATAATCCTAATATCTTTTCTCGGTTCTATGATAAAAATATATAACACGTCATTTGCAAAAGATTTATTGTCAGTTTTAAATTATAGAAAATATATAACCAATTAAAGTTCAACTTTTAGTGGTAACATTATATTAATAAACGATCTTAAACTTTTTTGGTGTTTCATAAATGCGAAAGTAGCTTAAAATATCAAATTTAAAAAAATATTAATAACTTTTTAACAAATACACAAAAATATAAGTATTTGTTAAAATGTAAACAATGTCAAAAGCAATAAATGGTAAAAATTTCAAGAACTTGTACTTAATAGTTATTTTAAAATTGTAATTATTTATTTTTGTACAGGTATTATATGTAAACTATTAGATGGACATGTAGTCTAGTCAACAAGTTTAAAAACGTGTTAAATAGAAATAAAGCTCCTAAAAATATGTGCCATAGCTCATTCGATTCGGAATGACGTCTAGAAAAATGTTTTTTAAAGGTATATTAGCACATAAAAAATTGCGATTGTTATTAAAAAAATAAGATAAAAAAAAGGTATTTAGTTTTTCGTTAATAACTTTTAAAATAATGATATTTATGGAATTTTGAAAAAAGATCCTGAAAGAGGAGGAAATTTCCAATAAAAAAGTCCCAACTGCCGGAACTCTATCTCCATTATTTATAATTTATAATTTATAATTTGAAGTTGAAAATAGTGCTCCGCTCGGCTTTTACAGCATTCGCGCGCTGCCGCTAAACGGAGTTTATCAGATAAAATATTTTTTTTATGACATAAAATGTGATTTTAAAAATTTGAAAAAATTCCAGTATATTCCTAACACTTAAAAGAATCTAATTCAGTTGGAAAAATCATTTTGTCACTATTTTTCAATAAGTTATTCAATTGTTAACAAACAAATTTTTTCCTAATCTCTGTTGGCATAAACAATGGGATAAAAGTTATAAATAATTGGCCTAAAAATTTTAAACTTCGTGGAGCCCTTTTGATATGTATACTTTACAAGATCCTGTGATAAATGTTTATAAAAGTTTATTAATTTGTTAGTTATGATTTTTCATAACTATTGCGAAGTGCAAGATATTTCATTTTGCAATAGTTATGAAAAATCATAGCAGGATCTTGTAAAGTATACATATGAAAAGGGCTCCACGAAGTTTCAAATTTTTAGGCCAATTATTTATAACTTTTATCACATTGTTTATGCGAACAGAGATTAGGAAACTCTTTATTAACTAATTTTAACATTTGTTTTAACAAACGTTGCTTGGGTGGCTGCCTTCACAATTTCATCTGGTATAATTTCATCTTCCATTAATTTACAATCAAATGCATCATTTTGAATAACCATTTTATAATAAATTTCACGTTTTCAACTAAACGTCAAAATATGTTTTATAGTTTAAAATATATACAAAACTCGGTTACCATAGAAACCAACTGACCGCTATCTTAGACTAACTATTTTATTGTTTTTTTTTCATTAAAGATAGGCCGGAAAGTAAATAAAAATGAGTTTGGTAAAAGCCTTTACCGGATTCATTTTTATTTTCTGGCCTTGTCTGACAAAATGATATTTTCTGACCTAAGAATAAACCAGAAAGTACTAATTTCTTGCGGGTTTAAAAAAAATTTCACAACCGACAAGCTACAGTTGTAGTAAATACGTCGAAAGAAATATGTTTCTTCTTATAAAAGATATCATCTTACTGCAGAAAATGGTCGAGACTATACAACTGTTTGAACTCCACAACAAATTGAACAATTATGCTAAACATGAAAAAAGCTCTTAAAGGTTGAGCAACGATATTGGTGTGTAACTAGAGGATTTCGTGCATCTTTAACTTGACAAAAACACAATTAAATAGTTACCAATCCATTAGGAAAATATTTAACAGGATCAAATAATTATTTAGAAAAATAATTGCAAAGTTTTGTATGTAGGTACTCCAATAATTTTCAATAAATATGAAATCTGATTGATTTGATTTGAATTTTGAAATGTAAAAGAAATATAATTTAAAATTAAATAGTATAGTTACAATTGAAAGAAAAAGTAAATATCTGTTCAAATTTTTGTAATGAAATAATTTTTCAAACCAAAGCGTGAAAATTGTTCACTGAATATAATGCAAATATTCAATATCATTACAATTTCCAAATAATTTCGTTCAAAACATTCGTTGTAAGTAGTTAAAAAACAATTAAACCGATTTTAAATATGGGTTAAAAAGCGGTTTCAATAGAGGCTTTTTGTTAAGTAAACAAGGAGTAAACTCTTCTTTATTGAAGATCTGGATTGGTTTAAAGCAAATTCTGCGGTTCGTTGTATTCTGAAACCACTACACCAGAATATTTACATGTGATACGTCACATCAAGCAGAATCTGATTTGTGAATAAAATTAAAACATTATTACATTATTAACGTTCACTGTCAATTTTGTTAAATCATTAATCAAATCAAATTATATTTTATTGTAAGGCTTTATGTAGTTTTTTTTTAAAGGATTATTACTTAACTTTCTAAGATCCCGATATAGGACGACCTTCACAGAGCTGGTTAATGGACCAAACATATTTTTTATATAATTTAATATATCAAAATAGTATATTGTAATACAAGTGTTACAATGACAGAGGTTTCGTAGTACGAGTTCAGTTCGCAAAGAACGAGTACTACAAACCGTCATTGTAATTCGAGTGTTACATACTATTTTTTATAATGAACTTTAAAAAGTATAAAAAATAAATAAAATGAGAGTTTTTCGAAATATTTATTTATGTTGGCAATCTTGACAGTTTTGACACTTGTCAGTTTTAATGATTTTAAATTAGAATGTTTGTCAAATTTGTATAAAATATTCCGAATTTAGCAATAACGCTGATAATGTAGTTAATAATTTACTACAACATACTTCTTGATTTACTACCTGAACTCTTTCGTTGAAAATCAGTGCAGTGCAACCAATTGTGTAAAACAAAAAGTTACCAAAAACAGTGTTACAATGAATCTATTTCGATACTGTTTTTGGTGTCGAAATAGAAACTTTGTGAACGTGAATTATAAAAAATATATTGCATATGAGTTGCCTATCGAATTTCAGTCAAGGATATTTTTAATTAATTTTTAAAAATTTTTTGTGCGACTGAGAGGTTTCTACCTACCGTCCCATGCGATGGAAGAGGACACAACATAACAGCGGTTGTATCCCGGCCTTTTAAAGAGAAAGAGCTCTCTGCTCTCTGCCCTTGAAGACAAGAAGGATAGCAATAGACGCGTACATTCTGAGCATTATTTTGGAGTAGTTTCATATTAAAATAAAGGATTAGTTTTTTTTTCAATCAATTAAATATATATGTGTATATATTTTGTTACATTAAAGTATATATAAATCTTTAGTTAATAAGAAGGTTATAGCAATACATATATAATTCTTATCTTACAAATTTTATTTCTTTTTTTTTTTTCCTATTTAAAAATATTAACTGAAATAAATTAAAGCAATTTGCTCTATATAATTAATGTATCTATAGATATATACTGATATAAACTGTACGCGTCTATCGCTATCCTTCTTGTTTTCAAGACCAGAGAGCAGAGAGCTCTCTCTCTTTAAAAGGCCGGGATTCAAACGCTGTTATGTTGTGTCCTCTTCTATCGCATGGGACGGTAGGTAGGAACCTCTCAGTCGCACAAAATTTTTTTAAAAATTAATTAAAAATATCCTTGACTGAAATTCGATAGGCAACTCATATGCAATATATTTTTTGATATATTAAATTACATAAAAAATATGTTTGGTCCATTAACCAGCTCGGTGAAGGTCGTCCTATATCGGGATCTTGGACTATTAGGGTTCTGAGTTAAAAATCCTAAATGTATCGAAACGAGTAATGGTAGATGGATATTCCTTACTGACATACAAGCTGACAATGACAAAGCAAAATAGAAGAACGATCCAGTATTTAAACTTTTTATACTTCTAATACAGTATAACTCGATGAAAAGTCGATTATAACGTTCCGATTCAGACTCCTGGAAAGTTACTGAAAGAATGCGCCTCCGAAGAAAATCCTATATATATATATATATATATATATATATATATATATATATATATATATATATATTACTGTGTCTGCTGTGTAAATAGGAAATCTTACTATATAAAAAAATATATGAGACGAATCTGACATCAGTGACCAATATTTGTTTTATTTTTTTAACTTCCCGCTAAAAAAAATTAAAATTTTTTTTAAAATCGGGAAGTTATTGGTTTCACCCCGTTTTTCGAAAATCGAGTTTTCATCGGATCTTAACGTTTTGAGGTCTTAGGAACCTCCCCTGACTATTTTTACGAGGGTGTCTGTATGTCTGTATGTACGTGTGGATGTGTGTGTGTGTGTGTGTGTGTGGATGTATGTAAACCTCCTATAACTTTTGAATGGCTTGATCGATCGGAATAAAATAAAAAGCATTTCAAAGAGTTCCATCTAACTTAGATTCCCTGTAAGTTTGAACCGATTCGAGCCGGTAGATTTCGAGAAATTTTAAAATAACCGAAAAAAACAATTGGTAAAAATGATGTTTTTTGGGCATATCTTTTTGGCTATTGCATCGATCAATTTAATAACCTAATCAGCTCTCAAGCTTAAAAAGCCACGTCGAATGCCGTTTTGCAAATTAAAATCGGTTCATTCGTTCGTGAGATATCGTTGTCGAAAAATTTCAAAAAAGTGTTTTTTTTTTAATAAGAGATTTTTGACTAACCGATTTTGCACTCCCGGTAACGTTTTTAGGTCTCAAAAAACTGCGTCGAATGCCATTTTGAACATCAAAATCGAATAAGGCGTTAAAAAGTTATGGCTTTTTAAACATTTCAAAAAGAGTCAAAAACGTCAAAATACGTCACGTTACTATAGCTTTGCAGTTAAAACTAGCGGGAAGTTGCAAGGATGGCCTTTAAGGTCAACTTCTTTTCAAATTTTTTTTATAGTGTTAATCATGTTTTACAATAATGGCTAAACTATTTGTTCATATTAGTCCGAATACAAAACATTGTATCTATATTCAGAATTCAATAGGTCCTCATAATATGACCAGCGTGTATTTTTAATATAATCTATGTACGACTTTAAGCATTATGGTGTCTAAATCCCTACTGAAAAGATAATATTATATTTGTTTTAATATTTTTTGGAGCGAGTATAAAATGTATTTATTCTCTTTGATAATCTAGGCACGAACAACTTATGTGTTGAATCAAATATTCGGGACCTATAATAAAATATCCCTTATTTAAATGGAAATTGGAACAAAACACAGACTCATATTGTATACTTCCTATGAGATGAAGCGGGTCTATTGTTTTTGCAAAACTGGTAGATAATACGATTAGTTTAGGCAATTGTTTTTGAGTAGGAAAACAGCATTTTGTAATTAATCAACTTTTATTACCAACAAAAAAATTTGCAACAGCCTAGTTTGATAGATAAATAGGATTGCGGTCGGTTAGCAAGGGGGTTTAAAGTAAAACTCTTTTTTGACTGGTTGAGCTTTCGGAGCATCTTTATTCCTTTATTACAACATCTATAAGGTTTTGTGTTAAAAAACAATCATATATAGGTATATAGAAAATCTTTTTTTTTGTTTTGAAAATTTTGTATTTTTAACCAAATTTTACTTACATCAAAGAGTCCATCGATTTTTTATGATTATTAACTGATTCGGCGCTCCAACCGAGAACAACGAAACTACATGACCATCGACGATCACCACCGAAAATCTTTATAAAGCAGCCATTTCCATCTTAAAGATCGTTAAAAAACGTTAAAAATTAAAACGCAATCTCAAAATTTTATTTTAAACAAAGCTAATAACAGTTGTTTTCAACCTTTTTAAATAAGTACAGAGAAAATGAAAATCACAATTAGTTTTTCAGTGAATTTATAACTTTTATTTATAGATGACAGTTTGCTGTTTAAACGATTTTAAACATATAAGACCTATTGAGTTCCTCTTTTCTTGCTACATCTTAATTCCTATGTTTCATCAGACTTATAGAAGCTCTTCTTGTCCTATCTTTCTTAGAAAGGTTTCTATATCATTGGGCTTTAAGTTAGGATAGTGATCTTTCTCTTCTATTTCGTATGATCATAGGTATCTGACCCTAGAGATACGTAATGCAATGCATTTTGGGAGAATGTGTATTAAGATTTCGTCCTCTTTCTCATAGAATCTGCACTTTGCTTCATCTGCCAATCCTAGTTTGAACCCGTGTGCTCTTTATCGTTAGTGCCCGGTAAAAATTCCCGTTATAATACAGAGGTTGTTTTTACTGAGGTTTACACAGATGAAAAATCTCTTTTGGTTATAGTTTACTGGGAGCGTCTTCGGTTGTTTTAGTCCTTGCAGTACCTACTCTCCACTCTTTTCGGTAGTTTTTCTAAACCTAAAATTCTACTAATTCCACTAGATGGTTCTATACTCAAATATCGGGTTTTCTTCTATTCTATGTATCCTAAAACTCATAAGGGGGTAACCGTGTTATTTTGTCCTAGTTCATTTAGTTTGCCTATGCATTATTCCCAGACCATCCTTGAACTGACTGTGTGTGAGTTTAGTGCTTTGATGGCTACATGATTACAATCTTTTGTTTACGACAGTTCTTTTTATGTATTAAATTCTACACAACTTTTAATGACACCGATTTAAAAAGTACTTTAGTATACACCTAGACTTTCTGAGTATTTAATGGCCCTAGGTACAAAAATTCCTATTCCTGTTCCATCATCTGTCTAAAAGCCGTTCGTATAATTTTATGGCATTTTAGTTTAGCCCCAATATTGTATCATTGTCCCATTCAGATTTACTACATACCTATATATTATGTAAGATCTTACAGAGGAGCTTGCGCAGACTCAGACCACTTCATGGTAATGGCAAAAATTAAAATAAAAACCAGGAGACACAACCTCATGAGCGAACAAAAAAAATGGGACATTGAAAAATTAAAGGATAATCAAGTAAAAAGGAAATACGTAGAACAACTTGAAAATTATTTAACAGAAGATGGGAGACAAGAGCGTAATAAGACGAACGAAGAATGGTGCAATATAAAAAACGGAATACAAGTAGTAGCGGAAAAAGTGATAGGTAAAAAGAAGAAGGAGAACAAAAAAGAATGGTACAATACCGAATGCCAAAAAATAGTTGAAAGAAAAGCAGAAGCTAGGCTAAAATGGATAAGAACAAATAAACCAGAAGATAGAGAAAAATATCAAACACTAAGGAAAGATAGCAAGAAAATAATCAGGAAAACAAAAAGGCAATGGATGGACTTAAGGATACAGGAAATAGAGAACGAGAAAGGGAACAGAAATTCAAAAAAAATTTTATAAAAAAATAAATGAAAATAATAGGACTGTTAAAAACAAATTAAAAAGAATAAAGAACAAACAAGGAAAAATTGTGGAAGAGGAAAAACAATACAAAGAAATATGGGTAACATACTTTAAGGAATTACTAAATGAACCAGTGATAGAATATGAAATAGGAGAAGATGCAGAAGAAGACAATATTACACAAGAACCAACATTAGAGGAAGTAACAGATATTATCAAGAGAGGAAGTAATGGAAAAGCACCTGGGAAAGATGGAATGAATTTAGAACGGATAAAGCACGGAGGAGACATCTTACACAAAAGAATACATAGACTGATTAAGAAAATATGGGAAGAGGAAAAAATGCCGAACGAATGGAAAACTGGACAAATCATAACGATACACAAAAAAGGAGACCAGCAAGAATGTAAGAATTATAGAGGCATTACACTGTTAAACGTAGCCTATAAAATATTATCATCACTAATACAAAGACCCCTAATAACTGAAACTGAAAATATTATAGGACAATATCAATGTGGATTCATAAGAGGCAGATCAACAACAGATGCAATACACATTATTAAACAAATTATGGAAAAAGCGTACGAATATAAATATGAAATAGAAATGTTGTTTTTAGACTTTGAACAAGCCTTTGACTCTCTAAAGAGGTACGAAATTATAAAAGCATTAAAAGAACAAGGGGTAAGTAAAAAACTAAGAAACCTAATAGAGATGGACAATGAGGCATTCAAAGGTTAGTATCCTGACCCAAAAAGGAGAAACGGAAGAGTTTGAAATAAACAAAGGTGTAAGACAAGGAGACTCACTGTCAGCTACGTTGTTCAATCTGTCTCTAGAATTTGTTTTGAGAAAGATACAAAAGGGAAATCTTAGAACAACAGGAAGTCAAATAATAGCATATGCTGATGACATAGTACTAATTACAAAAAAAAGGAAAATCATGGAAAAAATGCTAAGGGAGATTGAGGAGGAAGGGACGAAGCTGGGATTGAAAATTAATGTGAAGAAAACGAAAATAATGAGATTTGGAAAAACAGGACAAAATGGGGAAATACGAATAGGAAATAAAGAATTCGAAGAAGTGCAAAAATTTAAATACCTTGGTGTAATGATAGACAATAAAGGGGAAAGAAGAACGGAGATCGAAGAAAAAATAATGGCAACAAATCGAGCGTACCAAGCGAACAAAAATTTGTTAAAAAGTAAAATATTGACTAGGCAAACAAAGTTGAGAATATACAAAACAATAATAAGACCCATAACAATGTACGCAGCCGAAACTATAACTATGACGAAAACGGAGGAAGATAAACTAAGGATAAATGAACGTAAGATATTAAGATCAATTCTGGGACCAGCGAGGATAGGAGAACAAGAATATAGAAGGAGAACGAACCAAGAAATATTAGAAGAACTGAACGGGGAAGACATAATAAAGAAAATTAAAGCTCAAAGAGTTAAATGGCTGGGACATGTATGGAGACAAGGGCAGGAAGCAGTAACAAAGGCTATGTTACAATGGCAGCCGGGAGGGAGGAGAAGGCGAGGAAGACCAAGATCGAAATGGTTGGCAGAGGTGGAAGACGACTTGAGCAGGGCAGGTGTGACAAGATGGAAGCAGGAAACAAGAGACCGGAAGAAATGGCGGCAAATAAGCGAGCGGATACAATAACACAACGAGGATGGGGACTGATCCACCCCGATAAACGGATTTAGAAAGCGAAAGCGGCGCAACCTCACATGAGGTGTTAAGCCATATATATATATATATATATATATATATATATATATATATATATATATATATATATATATATATATATGTTATGATGTAGTGTTTCACGGATGGTAGAATGAACAGTAGTGGTGTTCCGGGTTTCAATCCGTTGGTTGTTTGTGTCTTCACGACGTTTCGCCAACATCTCAGCTGGCATTTTCAAGTGATGCTTCCTTTGCGGCTGCTCAACTTGAGCAGCCGCAAAGGAAGCATCACTTGAAAATGCCAGCTGAGATGTTGGCGAAACGTCGTGAAGACACAAACAACCAACGGATTGAAACCCGGAACACCACTACTGTTCATATATATATATATATATATATATATATATATATATATATATATATATATATATATATATATATATATATATATATATATTTGTGATGAATTTTTTGTAAAAACATGAGACGTGTTTTTTTGATCCCATACTATAAAAATGCATTAAAAATAACTATTCCGCCATCTTGGATGCACTTCCATGTTGGATTTAAAATAAGATCATAATACTTTTGGTCCTCCGTCCAGAAACATTAGATACTATTGATTACTTTAAAATCGCCCGGAAAATGATATTTGTATTACTCATGCGGGAAAAGTAGTATCTTGGCGCTAGCTGTTGCGTTTGAAAAAGAGCCGTTTGCCTATTTTTAAATTACTGTTAATTGAGTGCGACAACTTTACTTGTCGCACGCAAATTATTCTTGGCACACGCAAAATTTGTTGTTCTTGTTTTTTTTTTTTGTTATCATCAATTAAATTTATATTCATTTTTAATTAGTTGATACTTTTTGAATGCTTAATTTTTCAGCTATTATTTCTGGTCTGGAAAGGATTCGCTCTTTTAAAAAATTCAAAATTTGATTTTTTGTTAATTAATATTAATTAATTTTTATTTATTGTTCAAAATATATTTGTTTCTTCTTTTTAAACTTTTTATTTGTTTGTAAGGACCCTGGACCCCGATTTTGTGCCAACATCCATAGCCGAATATCATTTTTATATCTCAAAAAACTGCGTCCAATAACGCGTTAAAAAGTAATGGATTTTTAAACATTCCGAAAAAAGCTTCAAAACGTCAAAATACGTCACGTTACTATAGCTTTGCAGTTAAAATTAGCAGGAAGTTGCAAGAATGGCCTTTAAGGTCAACCTCTTTTCGATTTTTTTTTTATTTTTGTTAAATAAGTTCAAAATATTTGCATTTATTATGCCCACTCTTTAAAGGTACAACATATTCCTTTGTTTAACAGACATCAGGGCCATTAAAATGATCTGAGTTACCCTCTCTGTTAAAGGGCCATATTCTTTATGACACCACTTGTCGCATTTTGATGATTCTTTTATGTGGTTTATCTCATGTTAATTATAAGCGTTAAAATACCAACTAACAACGTTTTTACTTTAGAAATTTTTTCTTCGGTTAAATCTGGTAGAACTTACTAACCTTTAGCAGCGTGTACATATAAAGAAATATAGAAAGGTACAATCATTGATAAGTTTAAAATTATATACAAATACACATATTGGAAAAATTACTTAAGATTTAGTTGGACGATTATTTATTATTTGTGCTGCACAACTACTCCTCACAAAAGAAGTCACCAACAGGCCTTATTACCTTTATCCACCTTACTAAAGAAGTGTTATTTTTTTTTAAGAATTGAACTTAAATCAAATAAAAAAACTTTTTGAGAGACTTTTCGTTTGAGACAAATATTTATACTTTTAATTAAATTTGTTTAATTAAATTCAAATTGATTTTATTTTTTTAGATAGGTTATTTTCTGGTAAATTTAGAAATTAAACTAACAAATCGTAAAATGTTACTTTCGATTTAATTAAAAGAATCGTTAAAAGATCAAATCGTTAAAAAAAACAGGATGCATTTAAATTACGTGCCAGTTGACTGACAAAAATGTAATTCGAACATATCATTTAACGCTACAAGCAGGTAGTCGTTATTTATTTGAGCAAACGTATAAAATCGTTTTGATTTATAACTTCATCTAAAATATGACTTGTGAAAATATATCACTGTAAATAAGTAGATACGCGAATTTAAAAAAAAAAGTAAATTTTTTTCCAGCCATATATAAAACTCTTGCTTGAATATGAATAAATTACAAAAGGTTTTAATATAAAGTTTTAATATAAAGGTATACTCTTTCCAAAGTCAATGTAAAATCTCTTGGTCTTTGTCGGAATACTAAACTCCTTTGTTTACCATGCCGACCATTGGCGTGGAATTAAAGAAATTTTTATTAATTTTTATTTTAAATTTCAAAAGAATATATTTGTATATTTTGTAATAATTTAAAAATTGTCAACGAAATTAATTCTTTCAAATTAAAACTTGTTAATTTTAGTTTCTAATAAGAAAATTTGACTCATTATTCAAATGGCACGTAACTTATAATATTTTTTTAACAATTGTTTGCAAGTAATACTTATTTTGTCAGACAATCTTAAAAGATAGTCTGTCCAGCAAGGACCACGAGGGGGTGTAAGCCTTCCTTGCCTCTAGAAAGGAAAGGGTTGGGTATGTTAGTAAGAATCTAAAATTAGTTTTCTTTTTAAAAACAAGTTTTCAAGATATGTCACGATAGTTTTAAAGAAAATTTGTTAGTATGACTAACAAGAATTGTCAGAGTCTTCTGAAATAAAATCGGTCCCAGGTTGAATAACTAATGGTGCTATTAGCGATACAACAGGATATTCCTTTTCTATTTTTATAACATGAGCTTCGCAATTTTGCCATACATTGCTATTAATGCCACTAATTACCTCTCGAATATTATCAAGGACAATTGCGCTTAAGGTTGTTGACTAATTATATTTTGGTAAACGTTTTTTTTTACAGTACTCCAAACCATTTCGATTGGATTAAAAATACAGTTGTATGGAGGTAAACGCAAAAGGGTATGACCGTGTCTGCTACAAATGGTGTCAATGACGTATTCATTTTTAAAATTCTAACTTTTGATCTTTCTTAATTCCTTTTTTACTGGAATCTTTTTAGGAACAGTGATATTTTTGATGGCCATAAATCTTAAAATTTCATTCTTTTTTGTGTTATTATTAGGTATTTTGTTTAATATGCGGAAATGATATGACACATTGTTCATAACAATTACTGAATTGTAAGAAAACCCAATGGATAGTGTTGAATTTCGATTCATAAATAAATAAACGAAAAACTAAAACAAAGTGGAAAATTACAAACAGAAAAAATGCGAAAAAAATAAAGTCAAAAAATACCTTTCTAAAATCAAATAATATAACGCCACCGTAAGGTGGCGCAGTTATTATCTTATATATTTAAACGAGAAATTCTTACTATATTAAGTACTATCAAGCCCACTGTAATATATATCTAATATAAAAAATCAATAAAAATCACTAAGTCAAAAAATACCTTTCTAAAATCAAATAATATAACGCCACCGTAAGGTGGCGCAGTTATTATCTTATATATTTAAACGAGAAATTCTTACTATATTAAGTACTATCAAGCCCACTGTAATATATATCTAATATAAAAAATCAATAAAAATCACTAACGCTACTGTTTACTGTAATGGGGAACAAGACTATGCGTGGTATTTAACTCACGCAATTTTCCTCTTTGATGTTTCGTTTGATGTACCACCGCGCTTAGTACCTAAGAGCCGTCGGCATTACTTTACATTAATATCAAAGGGGTACGAACCGACTTTGAAATGGCAAACTATATACACAATGTTACCTTTACTCAAAAATGTCTTTAAGTATAAGTAATATATACAAAATTGATATCATTAGAAGTGAAAACTGTTTAAATATGAAGAACCTAGTTAATTAATTTAAGTATATATTTTTTAAGAATATTTTTATATTATCTTTCTAAGAGTCATTGACGAACAATTGAATAGTAAAGTAGAGAGAACATTTTCAAAATATATAAACTTAGGAATTTTCGAAAATATATCTGGCAACCTAGATTCGAAAGTCGGTTCCTTTAATGGGGTTAGAAGGCGTGGTTGTCTTTTAACATTAATATTAGTTAAACTATACCTACAGCAGCTATCTGTTAACTAAGACTAAGTACTTATTTACCAGAAAACTGTTTTATTTAAATAAAAATGTCAAGATTTGTATTTATGGGTAAAATGCAAAATTTTTGTAACTTGTGAAGCACCACTAAAATGATTTTCAACTCTTCATTCCTCCGTCTCGATATTTAAACTTGAAGAGAAATTTCCAAACTAATATGCGGAAAGTATTGAGAAAGGCCGCTTTTAAAACTTTTGTACAGTTGCTTTTATGCAAGCCCAGTTTGGGCAGGCTATTGATGATCCGTTGATATAATGTTTGTCTTTGAAACAAATATTGGAACAATTTCGACACTAGTTGCATGCCACATTTGTTAAATTTCTGTGGCGAAGTTTTGGTATTTATCATGCGGTTCATAATACATGCCGTAAAGTGCTGGCAGGTTGCTAACTATATTGTCGCTTGCTTCTCAATAGCATAGAATGAGTAAGGAATGCAGGTGTTGCTTCTAAAAATGTGTAAAACTGTTTTGCTAAGACTTCACGTATAGTGTCAAATTTCTTGTATCAAAAGTTACGTTATCAACTCATGACGCTTTCCAAGTGATTCTTACCTTAAAAACATCTGTAACTTTTAGGCTTAAATCTTTAAAATCTTTTTGTTTTTTCGTATTCTTTGTCAATAATTTTAGCTTCCACCACAGTGTGTCCAGTAGACTGTAAGTTATTGTTTTCTTACGTCTGTTCTTATTCTTGTTATTACAAAAGATAAGGGTGTTCCCTATAGAGTATAGAATAAGATTTTTATTCAGAATAAATTCTAACAGTTGCTCTTCTCTTTTATTTGCAGCACTTCCTATAAGTAACGGTAGCTTCTTGTTATAACAGTATTCGACTACAACAATAATTTATACTGTTAATTACCAAGATACAAGCTCTAGGTATGTCCGTATTACTTATTTTGTATATCAACTTTGTATCCCTGAAAGCAACTCCTCTTACCTGTCCTTTATGAACCCAAGTTTCCTTAATTAGCGCAATTCCCATTTGCTATCTACTAAACGTCCCTGAAATAACCGCTAATGCTTCCTTAGCGTGATGGGCGTTTAGCTGAGTAATATTTATTCCCACACATTTTTTTTTGCTTCTACCGCTCATCTTCTAAAGAGGATATACCTATCAACAAGGGTATCGTCCTTGTAGAACTCACCTATAAATATGACATCCACCTCCTGCACGTCTTCAACCTCCATGGCTGCCTCATCTGGTAAGTTATAGCCATAATGATCAGAGGACCCGTTGCTTTGATGTTTCATACCCACTATAATTAACTCCGATTTAAAATGTATTTTATCCAATTAAAGCTGGTGTTCTTATCTGCCGAAATTTTTTTTTACTATTAGGTATGTCTTCTTCCAAAGTTTGCTGGTCCGCACTTCTCAGGGATTCCTTTGGGGAGGATTCTAACTTTTTCTGTCTTAAGAGCAGTGGCGTAGCTGCTCTTTTCTTAGGTGGTCTCTTTTTCCAAGTCCACCTTTTTTCCGTTAGTTACCGATAGTGGTCTGATCCTGATTGCGATCCTTGGGAGTTTCACAAAAAGCTTAAAAAAGGGAATGTTTTCTTCCTGCCTTTTTCTTTATTGTTTTTTGGTTTGCATTGTCCTCCCGCTGGTTTTCTAATTTATTTTTCTCTTTTTTTATAGCTGTTTCCACAACTAGCTAAAGATTGTCAGTTACGCACGTCGGAATAAGCCTTTTGACAGGGAGCTTTCGCCTGGTTCTTACAGTGGAACGTTCTCGAACGCTTATACTTTGAAATGGAGGGGTTGGTGCGTGGCACGCACCTTACCTATGACCAACCTAGCAGTTTTGCAGATATTAGCTACTCATGCTAAGCCACACTATACCTGTATAGTGTACACACTTTGAGATTCGCCAACTTCCTGCCACGTTGCAGTGTTAGTTAAGACATTAACTTTTCCAACCAAGTTACGTTATCAAATAGTCCTACCTTTTCTTATAAGAAAATAAATAGTTCAGTATCTCCGAATTTTGGATCAATTTCATATATTCCTTTTTCTATAACAAAAATTCTTTAAAAACTCCATAATATCCACTAAAACAAAAGATGCACTAACAGATAACAAATGTTTAAATGTTGTTTATAAAACCCCGTTTTTAAACTTTTACCCAATATACATAGAAGAAATATCTGTAACAGTATAAAGAAAAAATATATTACATAAAAGTGATAAAAACACAACAAAATCCAAATTATGTGCACTAGCTATTAAGTTTAAACTCGATTTCAATTTCACAGACACATGTATGGTAGATAGGATTCACAGGTATAACCATAGCTGCAAAAGAATTATTCAATAGGAACATCACAGGCAGGAATATAAATATATACACAGACTGCCGACAAGCACTACTGACCTTGAATAGACCAAGTTTCACTTCAAGTTTAGAACTAGAATGTCACCAATCTCTAACTGAGGTCAGCCAGAATAACGTGGTCACTCTCAGCTGGATCAAAGGACATGGGACTCTAAAGGCAACCGCATTGCGAACAATTTAGCAAGGAGGGCTGCGGGCTACAAATATGTTAGCCCTCGCCCATCTACCAAGCTAACATTGTCTGCAGTCGTGGACCTTATCAAACAGCACTCTTACCAAAACTTTATACAGTGCTGGGATGAAACTACGAACTGTAGACTGGCCAGAGAGTTATTACCTCATCCTGGCGAGGAAACAGCAAAAAAAATTAAGGCATTGGCCGGACAAAATCTCCGACCAGCTGTGGGAATCTTAACAGGTCACTGCCAATTGCGACAACATCTCTTTAGGATAAAATTAACAGAATCGCCGCTATGCAGAGGCTGCGAACAAGAAGAAGAAACAGTAGAACACATGTATGACTGCTCTGCTTTTTCTGAAATCAGAAGATCCATGTTGGGCGAGTACTGGCTTACACCAGCCGATGTCAGGGAGATCCCCCTTCGGAGCCTCATCACCTATTTTAAAACACTGGGCCTGGTGACAGCCTGAGGTGAGAATATCCCTACACACAGGAGGATGCACAATGGGTCATATGTGGCCTCAGTGCTGGCTGAGCACTAGCTCACCCCTCCCCAAATTTCCAGATCCAGATGGTAGATAGGATAGAAAAAGAATATAAAAGAATATTTTCGAAAATGACCTATATTAAAAGAAGTAAAAGTTGCGTCAACAAAAGATCAGATTTACAATATTTAATTAATATTTATTGTTACGTCTTTTCTCATTAAACACGAAATTAACTACAAACAATTAAAAAAGTAGGTGATATAATAAAAAAGAAAAACATTCAAATAAAATTTAAGTTTTAATAAGTAATTCCTCAGCAAATTACATCTAATTTAAATTTAAAATACAAATCAAGTAAAATAAATATTGTAAAAAGAAAAATTAAAATTGTATTGAGTGGCAATAATACTAACTGGTATAATAACTAGTTGGAAATTGCACCCTGTACAATTTCTAATTTTAAGATCTAGTTCTAAGAAAATTTATAAATTAATGTGTTTAATCTTATTGTTAAATGTAAGTGCAAGTAAATCTAAGATTTTTTTCATTTATTACAGTTAAGAAGAGAAAATTTAATAAAATTTCAATATTTTTTTATAAATGAACACATTGTATTATTAACAAAACTGAAAACCTGATATCACTTTTCTGATTAACGTAAAAGTTTATGAGCTTGTTTTAATATACCATATAAAAGCGATAAAGTGTTTCTGATTAGTTAAAGACTGATGTCTATTAGTTGGTGTAACCATAATTTTTACAGCAATTAAGTACAAAACTAAATATCAACTAAACCTAGGTACTAATAGACCGGGAGATGGTAACACAAAATATTAGGTCATTTGTACCAGTATGGCGGTTCTTCAGGGGTCTTATTAAGTAAAGACAAAAAGGAAAATGATGGTCATAACGCTCGCACCGGCGGCCCAATCGCGTGGGCGTTAATCGAACGCGCCGGATAAATAACGAGTGTCGAACGATTTGTTCCACAAAAATGCTTGTATTTTCAGATAGTCGAAAAAAAAGAAGTATGCGGTAGCGTAATGCCATACTTCTCGGGTGTGACTTACAGCCCACCATACCGACGCGAATACATTAATTTAAATAAAACAATTCAACCATTTGTACCAGGCTAATTTTTGCATAGCTAATCATCGTCGAATAGCCATTCACGAAAATCACCTTGCCATACGTTTCCGACAGTTCCCAATGGCCGCCATACCACTGCAAAGGATTAATTTTTTTTTGCCAAACGATTTGTACCACCCTGAAACTTTTTTTAACAGTTCCCTGTATGATCATAAATAGAAGTCTGATAATGCCATACCTGTGGGAGGTGGCGAATGTGAACAATATTTTTTCAAAATCCTAAGATTTTATTCGTAATTCGAACGATTTGTACCAGTATGGCACTATTTTTCCTGTAAGTTTGAGGTTTAACGAATATAAATACGAAGTTTCAAACACCTAGGTGGTGGCAATCTTGTATTATAAGCAGATGTTATGTTGTATAATATTCTGCGGTTTCCCCCGCTCGAAAGATTTCTCGAATTGTAGAGGTCTTGGCTCATCGTGTTAGTAAGACATAATGTATGGGAACGCAGGTATATGGCAGCTGTTTGTCAGGCGACTCACAACTGCATAGCAATAGAAGCAGTGCCCGTAAGCGTGGAAATTTGACGCAGTTCAGTTTAGTATGGCAGCACTTTTTCCCCCTACTAGAAGTGTGGGAAAAATAATTACGGTCACATTTTGTCAAATAATTTCCAAAAATTCAAATGCAATACTGGTACAAATGGTTTGGCAAAAAAAAATTACTCCTTTGCAGTGGTATGGCGGCCACTGGGAACTGTTGGAAAAGTATGGCAAGGTGATTTTCGTGAATGGCTTCTTGACGATGATTAGCCATGCAAAAATTAGCCTGGTACAAATGGTTGAATTGTTTTATTTAAATTAATGTATTCGCGTCGGTATGGCGGGCTGTAAGTCACACCCGAGAAGTATGGCATTACGCTACCGCGTACTTCTTTTTTTTCGACTATCTGAAAATACAAGCATTTTTGTGAAACAAATCGTTCGACACTCGTTATTTATCCGACGCGTTTAGTTGCTGATATTAAATGTTCCGACATTTACGACAAGATATTTTCAGTTTTATTTTTAGGTGAACACTTAAACTGAAATAAAATCATATATCACATAAAATTTTATAAAGCGACAAACTCATGAAATTATTAGATTTCAATATATTTGTAATATAAAAACAATAACTGAATATATACTTGTAAAACAAATATATTTAAAAACAATCATTTACATCATTCATAAACTTAAGTCCTAATTTAACTTGAAGACTCTTGGTATTGCATTAGATTTTATCTAACATAAAATATTTTGTCCGTTTTAGTCTAGTCAACATCTTCAAAAACGTGAAAAATGGTGATAAAGTTCCTAAAAATATGAGCGATAGCTCATTCGATCTGGAATGACAATTAGAAAAAGGTATTTTGAGGATTTTACAGCATGCAAAAATTTACAATTATTATTAACAAATTAAGACGAAAAAAAAAGGCATTTCGTTTTTTGCTTATAACTCGAGAAATATGAAGAGTTAAGGAATTTTAGAAAAAGATTCTTAAAGAGGAGGAAATTTCCAATAAAAAAATTCCAAACTCCCGGAACTCTATCTCCATTATTTATAATTTTAATTTGACGTTGAAAATAGGGCTCCGCTCGGCTTATACGGCATTCGCGCGCTGTAATTTTAAAAATTTGAAAAAATTCTAGTATTTTCCTAACACTTGAAAGAATATAATTCAGTTAGAAAAAACATTTTTTATAATTTTGACAAGTAAAGTGACATTTTTCAAAACTGCTGTCAGTTTTGAAAGTCATTACTTTTCATAACTAGTTTTGAAAAGTTCATTTCAAAACAAGTTACGAAAAATATAAAGCAAATATAAGTAAACAACTAAGAAATATTTTATACTAACTTTATTAAAGAAATATTTAAAAGCAGACATTTTTAAACAAAAAATTAAATAAGTAGGTATACTTAATATTTAGGTAAATCAGAAACTTACCTTTTAATTATATCTGTATTAAATAGAATTGTCATTACAAAGGTGTCAATGCAAAATAAACACGAGAACTAGATGTATTGTTTTTAATTATTATTAGATAATTATGATTTTCTTTAATTATGGAATTTCGTCAAAATTATAAAAAATCTTGTACGGAACTCGTTATAAAACGCCATTTTGTTTAACTCGTGTTCATTTGCAGCACTCGCTTCGCTCTTGCTGCAACATCACACTCGTTAAACAAAATTGGACTTTTCATAACTCGTTACGTAAATAACTATTGTCACTATTTTTCAATTGTTAACTAAAAAATTTTTTCCTAATCTCTGTTGGCATAAACAACGGGATAAAAGGTATAAATAATTGGCCTAAGAATTTTAAACTTCGTGGAGCCCTTTCATATGTATACTTTACAAGATCCTGCGGTAAATTTTCATAAAATATTATTAATTTGTTAATTATGATTTTTCATAACTATTGCGAAGTGCAAGATATTTCATTTTGCAATAGTTATGAAAAATCATAATTAACAAATTAATAAACTCGCTTATGGGCCAAACACACTATACCCTAGCCGCCGAAAAGATGGAATGATCACGTGAACGGCACGCACTGTTTGAATATTATTCTCCCCAACCAACGTCACAAGTCCGATTTACATCACTCAACAAAAAAGTACCCACCCTCGATGTCTACAGTTTATTATATCTCTGGTATGAGTACAGTGTAAACCGTTCTTCATTATTTCAGTTTAGAAGGCGTGGCAAAGTCATTTCTCGTACGTATGTACATACCTACGTATTACACTTTGTCACTGCGTTCGCCAAAGCTAAAAAAGAAAGATTAGTAAAAAAAATCACATATTAAGGTTTGTTTTTTATCTATGGTTTTAAAATTTAAACTAGATAACTGCTCTAATAGTTATTTAAGCAACAAGTGTATTAATAAGGGCGATTAACAATCGAGATATTTTAACGCGCGAGCATAGCAAGCGCGTTAATGTTTGAGATTGTTAATCGCCATTTTAATTCACGAGTTCGTTACAAAACTTTTCCGTCGACCGTACTTTTCGGAAATATAATTTTTTTGATTTTTCAAATACAAAATAAAGTAAATAAGTAGATGAGCAAAGCCGCCACGAGCCATTTTTTTGAACATAACCTCACTTTTTTTTGAGTTAGCTGCTTACCCTAAATGTCAAAGGCCATTGAGTTGGCTGCTTGCCCTAAATGTCAAAGGTCATTCTTCTTTTTTCGAGTGGCCTCTGACAGTTGGCACAAACAGCCAATTCTTCTTTTTCGAGTGGCCTCTGACAGTTGGCACAAACAGCCAATTCTTCTTTTTCGAGTGGCCTCTGACAGTTGACACAAACAGCCAACTCTTCTTTTTGTTATATTTTTGAATTTTTTCGCGCTTCGCTGTCATCATACCAACTTTTCATGCAACCAACATTACACAGTGCTACCAACTTTTGCGTTATAACAATTTAATTAAAAAAATTCCAACCAAGCAGAATTGAACCCGGGTCCCCCCGTATGATAAACAAATACGTTAGCCACTACACCATCGCAGAATTTAAAAAAATGTGTCAAACAATAGTAGAAAAAAATAATAATAAACAAGTCTTATCGCAAAAGAATTGAATGTGTGACGTATCATTGTAAAGGGGTTAATGTATAGGGTAAGATGAAGCGTCAAAAAGACCGTATTTATGAGGCCAAAAGGGCATTATAGCTATATCTCGTAAACGACCGAACGGATTTCGGCGTATGACGTATCATTGTAAAGGGGTTGATGTATAGAGTAAGATGAAGTGTTTAAATCTTCTAAAATATTAAAAGCGCGTGACCTTGGTGCATAAGCAGGTTCGCAATGTGTGACGTAATCGACTGATGTGTTAGAGTGATAACAGACTTATTAATAATAAAACATATCATTGTAAATATTTAGTTTTAGAATGGCTTCGAGAGAATACAGTCAAAAACTTGAAGAGTTTTGTGAAAATATAAGAAAATTAAATAAACAAATTTGTATGTACGAAGACCAAAAAGAAGTGTTAAAAAAGATTGAAAATTTAAGTTTGTGGGACAAAGTTTTTGAAAAATATTTACCAACATCATCAACGCCCACAAGACGAATAAAACCATGGCCTTGCTAAAAGCAAATTTTGTTCTTTTAACAGCAATATTAAATAACATGCTTTATGTTAACGTTCCACAAAACGTTGCACATATTGGTGTGTGTTTAGACACAAACGGAACAAAACAAGAGTGCAATACATGGCAAATGATGAGTCTGTCAACAGTCAATGATGGAAAATTGCCGGTGTTTGCATTGAATTTAACAGAATCACCTCTCAACTACAAGCTAAAATTAATTTTTAAAGATAACTCTGAAGGAGTGGGCGAGTGGCGATCAAATCTTCAAATCCCAATGCAACAACTAGAAATTACTATGGAGGATCCAACGCAAAAGAAAATGTGCCAAATCGTACAAATAGAATGGGCAACGTTAGTAGGAGTTTACTTATTAATTCTCAAAATTATATCAAAAGAGGTAAAAAGAAGAATGAAGCGATGAAATGTATTTTTAAAATAATAATAATAACAATAAATATTTGTAAACTTGTAAAAGGTGTTTTAATAAAAAACCTTAATTTTTGTTTTATAGCTTTATTTAGGTAATACAGTATAATACAACCAATTATACAAAGAAAGAATATTATTATATGCACACATAAATTTACCGTTGGCGTGGTGAGGACATCCTGAATATACAGCTTCAAAATTTTTCGTTGCACAGGGTGTCCCATCATAATTTGCAACATCATAAATTAATAGATGGAGTCCAAGTTCTTCACATTTTGCTTTTAAAAAGTCAATTTTTTGATTTCCTCTAACATAAATCAAATCAACGTTGCCAAGTAGGTGTTTCTCCAAAATTGCATTGACATCGGAATAATCTACATCTCCAGAATCGTATCGTATTCCATGTATAAATTTTTCCAAATATCGCGTGGTTTTCTTGTCTTTAGCAGTCAACTCGTAGAATGGTTTAGGAGGTTTAAATAAAAAATTCGATTTTATAGCACCAATCTGAATAGCGACTTCTTTTGGATAAAAAACTTCATCGATTATAAATCCTTGGATGTCGACTACTGCAATTCTCATGATGACGATGACGATGAAACTTCTTTGAAAACTGAGCAAATACTAAATAGTTAGCAGTTTATATTATATTTTTAACTACTTCCGTTAAGGGATAATGCTCCAATAAACAATCGTGAATTATGATACAATATGTTTTAGTATTTTTGGTAAATCCTTTGTTGGCATCAATTTCTAGTCGTACATCAACAGTCGATGATTTCATCGATTCTTCTTGCTTAGAACAATCGATAACAAACAAAGCACGATTTCGGAATGCTAGAAAATCCATTAATGGTCGTTTCATTGATACTCTGTTGTAACTGGAATTGAATTCGCTGTAGTTGTAATGAGCTAGTGCAATATCGCCTTTGTCAAAATCAAGTTGCATCCTTTCATTGGAAAAGTCCAATCAAATTGATAATCACGACTCTCTAGCGTCAACAACATAACTGTTGGAGGTTGAACAAAGAAATAAAATTGTATATCTTTAACATTTATTTAAATAATTTTTTACAAGTTCACTACATTTTTCTAAACCTAGTTTACATATATGACAATTTCCTTGTGATTGCGCAGGTCCGTCAACATGGGTGGTCCATTCAGGACGATTATGATGAACAAATCAGGGCAGGCAGGTTCGCAATTCAAAATCCAATCTATATTCAAGCGGCAACTTGCACCAAACTTGTAATAATTCACAAGGTTTTGCGTACCTTTTCAAATAACATATAGGAAAACAAGCCAATTCCTGTTCAGTAAAGTCAATCAATTTCTTTTCACGATTAATGTACGCCAAAACTGCCTCCATCGTATAGAAATTCTAAACAAAGATGGCCGCAATTGATTTGATTAAAAGTCTGGTAAGGATCGTGGTTGTAAACATTTTTCGTTGCAGGTCCCAAATACTGTACAAGTTCTTTCGGCGGTTTCAACTTGCCAAATGAATCGAAATATTCAACGTTATTGTTAATCTTCCGATACGCCACCCAATGAGTTCCATGATTTTTGCTTTCATCCAAATTTAGGATTGCGCATTCGCGTTGAACAGGACCGGTTTTAGGTAATGTGTCTCGCATAAATACACCTCTAAAATTTGGGATTTTTAGACGTTTAGCATATCGTTTTAGTTCGTAATCATACAATCCTCGATTGGGTAGCGTAATTAGTTTTTTTGCTTCTTTAGAAAGAGACCAAAGCCTCCTCTGGCATTTTTTCGTAAATATAGTCCTTTACCGAGAGATTCCATAGCTTTGTTATGTCGATGTTCTTCTTCCAATTTTTTCTGTGCATTTTTCGCATCAATCACAGTTTTAGCGATTCCAGCAGCTCCGCCGGATAACGCCCCCAGTGCACTTAGTCCAGCAAATAACGGAATTAACGGTAAAAAGCCTCCGGATTTTGGTTCGATGGGAATAATCCTAGGTACTTTAACCTGTTTTTTTCCACCAGCATTTTGTACAGCAACCCTGGCTGCTTTAAGAGCAACACTGGTTGCTCGTTTTAATGTAGCCAAAGG
The DNA here is from genome assembly GCA_964028335.1 of Altica lythri. Taxonomy (NCBI): domain Eukaryota; kingdom Metazoa; phylum Arthropoda; class Insecta; order Coleoptera; family Chrysomelidae; genus Altica; species Altica lythri. The sequence continues at coordinate 30,519,641 of OZ034804.1, read as the reverse complement.
ACCAGCTTTTTTTATATCTCTTTGTATTTTACTTATAATATTGCGTTTAAACGATTTAGGTTTCCTAACACCCATGCCAAGTTTACGTTTAGCTTTCATTGCGGTTGTGGTTAGCCAAGCGGCGGCTTTTTCACCAACTGAAGCGTCCTTGGACTTTACTATTTCCCACGCTTTATTCTCTAGAATCTCGTCTGCTTTATGTCTTTCCGCTAAATCTTTATGTTTAGAATATGCAATATCGTGTTCTCTGGCTGCGTCGTCCAGCAGGTTAACCCCCGTATCTCCACGTACAAGTCTTTTATGTAATTTAGTTCCAGGACCCAAAAAGTTGTAACTAGGATAATGTAACTCAAACGGTAGATTATTGATAAGGCTGTTGAGCACACCTTCACCTTCAAACACCAACATGAGAAATGAAATAATTTAAGAATTACTACTCTACTTATACATTGAAACATTAAAAAACATGTTAAACAATGAAGATCATTCAGCAAGACCAGACGCTTCCGATTGAAAATTTAGATGAAGGAAACGATCGAATCGCTGCCAGTAAACATGGACCAATGCTACCAAATTCGTTTCGGGCGCTAATCTGTGGACCCAGTGGGTGTGGCAAAACGAATGTTATGTTATCGTTACTGTTTCATCCACATGGCGCAAAATTTAAAAATGTTTACGTTTATTCAAAGTCATTATATCAGCCCAAGTATAAATTGTTGGAAGAAGTGCTGTCGAAAGTTAAAGGAGTGGGATATTTTCCGTTTAAAGAAAACGATGAAATAATTAGCCCAAATGATGCTAAACCAAATTCAATTTTTATTTTTGATGACGTCATATGTGAGAACCAGCAAAAGATTCGAGAATACTACAGCATGGGTCGACATCGGGATATAGATAGCGCATTTCTTTCACAAACCTACTCGAAATGCTGTAAACAAATATGTAGAGATAACAGTAACCTAATTGTACTTTTTAAACAAGATGCTATCAATTTGAAACATGTCTTTGATGAACACGTGTCACCGGATATGAGTTTTGAAGAATTCAAACAGTTGTGTTCGAAATGTTGGCAAGAAAAGTATGGGACAATGGTTATTGCAAAAGACTTTGATTTAAACAATGGTCGATATCGAATCGGTTTCGATAAATACTTAAAATTGTAACATTACAGTCATTATTCGACAACATGTCAGACAATCCACTTGACATTGCCGTTCGTAAGAGAAAAATTGCCGAACTTGCTCGATCGATTTGAAAAAAATATAAAGCGTTACAATTGGGTAGAGTTGAAACAGATGAGACACTAAATAAATTGTTTAAACCTGTCACGGAACCTCTACACAAAATTGTAAAATCTTCTCTAAACGAAACAGTGATCTCTCATCCTCAACCAGTCAACGAGCCAGAGCCTAAAAAAGAACCATCTAAACAAAAAGAGAAACCATCTAAAAAACAAAAAGAGGAATCACCTAAACAAAAAGAGGAATCACCTAAACAAAAAGAGCAATTGAGTATACCTGAGTTTATAAAACTCGAAAATGTTGCCGAAACTACTAGTGATAATGATGATGAAGTATTTTATGAAGACGAAGAACAGGCTGTTAAAGATTTTAACGTTTCAGAAGATGTTATTAAGGAATACTTGGATCAGTATCCCCCAATGGCTCATCCATATATTCTAGATCATTGGACACAAAAAGATAATATAGATACGGTTTATGGTCCTACTTACGATGGTGATACATCTAAATGGTTTCTGGGTGGCAAACAAATCGACTTTGATAAAAAGCATGGATTTATTATTACAGAAGGCAAACAGATAGGAGGTACACCGGGTCTATATGAATTAATTTTTAATGATGAACCTAAAAATTTCAATGATGATGATTTAAAGCGTTATGGATCAATACTAGAATTAACAAATCCTCATAAAAACATTAAAGGATACCTTAAAGGAACAAACCGATTTAAATACACACATATCATAAAACCTCTGGCTACCTCTCACTTACGAAAACATTCGAGCACTGTGGGCTCTGGGATGCAAATGGTTTACAACGATAATAAAATTGACCTTCAATATTGGGACGATTCAAACGAACTTGTTAACAGGCTTCGGCTTTTAATAGCATCAAAAGAAGCAGGAAATACTTCGAATGATAATGAAATTGTTGCAATTATTGAGGAATTAAAAGAAGCACGCATTATTGCTTAAACATCATTACCACAATGAGTGTCGACAAATTCGGACGTACTAAACATGATGTAGGCAATAAAAAACTATTGCTAATGTCTAAACCAAGTTTAGTCCATACTGCAAACGGTGATATTGATTTTGAAAATTTAAAGCTTTGTAATGTTAAAGATCCTGACTCAGACAGCGATGCTGTCAATAAAAAATATATGGATAATAATGTGCAAAAGTTGACTGAAAACATGAATGCTATGAAACTTACATTCAATAATGACTTGATGGCCATAAACACTTTTATATCAAGAGATCCTCCGTTAGCCAGCAAACATATGGCTAACAAAAAATATGTTGATGAATCAATTGTCACTGCAAAACAGTACCTACGAGGAGACATCGAAAATTCTCTTAAAAGTTTAGAATCACAAATAGCAACGATTAATGCAAACTCTGCACAGTTAGCTGTTAATCAAACAAATGCAGTAGAAAACGTAAAAGATAAAATCGAGAAAGCGATAATAAAATTATATAATCAGGATATTCCAGATATACGACAAGATTTGTTCGATGAGATTCTTAAAAGAACTGACTCTGTAACGAAAAATGTTAATGTTAATTTTGGCTATTGAAAAAAACAATACAATAACTATAAATCAAAATAATCTGCGAAATGTTTTAAATATTATTAAAGCAATGGAGAAGCGGTTAGTACAAAATCCCTAAACATTAGATTTAGTCACAGTCATGTTTTCAAAGGAAAAGGTTCAAGTCGTTAATGAGCTGCATAAACCGGCTCGAAAAAATTATGCTCGGCGACGAACAATTACCAAAGGTTTGGACGATTTATGGCAAATTGATTTGGCTGAAATGAGTTCTTACGCAACTCAAAATCGATCGTTTAAAATGATTCTAGTGGTAATTGACTGCTTCTCGAAATTTCTCTGGACTCGACCGTTAAAATCGAAAACTGGCGAAGAAATCACGAAAGCTTTTGCCGATATTATAGGAAAACGCAAACCGAAAAATCTTCAATCTGATCAGGGCAAAGAGTTTTACAACACAAAATTTCAAAATCTAATGCAGAAACATGGCATAAATCATTATAGTACATTTACAAAGATGAAAGCAAGTATGGCGGAAAGAGTTATTAGAACACTGAAAACGAAATTGTAAAAGCATTTTAGCTTAAACGGTACGTACAGGTGGATAGATGTGTTGCCGAAAATTACAAAAGAGTACAACGAAAGCAAACATAGAACGATTGGTCAAAAGCCGTCTCAGGTAAACAAGTCCAATGAAAAAGAGATTCTACAGCAACATTATAATCATTTGAAAATAGCAGGCCCGCGAAAATATAAAATTGGAGATGTGGTGCGCATAAGCAAGGCAAAGCATCTATTCGATAAAGGCTATACACCCAATTGGACTACGGAGCTTTTTAAAATTACCAAAGTGAACATAACTAATCCTGTAACATACATGTTGGAAGATTTACATGGATCACCAATTAAAGGAGCATTTTACGAGGAAGAGCTACAAAAGTCAAAAAATCCTGATGTTTACCTTGTTGAAAAAGTGCTGAGGAAAAAAGGCAATAAAATCTACGTTAAATGGCTAGGGTTTGATAGTTCGCATAATAGCTGGATTGAAAAATCTAATATTTTATAAAGTCTGTTGTTTCTTACTTTGAATATTTTTTTACATGTATTCTTATGACAAACAAGATACGTTTTCATAGCTTCCGGGGGCCTTTTTTGATTCATAACATCTATTGTTTAAACCTTCAGTCTACGGTCCGACTAAAACTGTCCTTAGAAGCAGAAGCAATTATTTTTACTTAGTTTCAACACAAGTTTTATCAAGTATTAAAAGATGATGACACAAGACAGTGGTTATTGTAGTGAAGAATTGCCGTCATATTCTGAGAGTAGTAGTAGTGAAGATTCTATCTATATGGAAGAAGTAAACAGAATTTTAAATTTTTACGAAGACAAAGTAAAACGTGAAAATTATTTGCTGCTACAATCATCTTTCACAATTGAGGGGTATGTTATAACAGTTGGCTTATCTCCTGCAAGAACATTTTCTCCAGCTATTATTTTATCAGAATACTGCAAGCCAAGTAAATTGTCGTTTGGAAAAATGGAATGGCTTGATCTTATAGAATTTTTGAGCAAAAGCACATTTTTTATTGAACCACTACCAACCTACGCAGATGAGTATGATCCAGTAACATTTTCCTGTGGAGATTTTTGTACAATACGACAGTTGGTATACGATGACATAAAGTTCATAGAAGTTGCAAAACATGGCGTAAGATATCATCTAACGGAAAAGGATGTAGATGAACTTGTTAGAGTACACCATTGTATCGTAGCTTATCAGATTGTACTTCTAGAAAATATTAACTTTGGTATTTATTATAATAATGTTATAGATATTGTAAAAAGAAATTTTAGTGATAACTGCTTTCAAGCATTAGATGTATTTTGTGAAATATGTACTGATCCTTTATTATGTAACGCTTTGCGTCAGTATATTTACTTTTATAAACAAAATGTAATAAGAGATTTAGAAAATATGCAATAAACTTTTATAAAAAAAAAAATGACTTTTATTTCAAAATCGATAATTATAGCATCAAAAAATGTTATTTTATCGAGACAAAATTTATGTACGTCACAGTTCTAAAATTTGAAACGTCCAAACGTCAAGATAGCGTTAAAATTTGTCCCAATAACGTATTAAAAAATTGGTTAAAAGAAATTTACGATTTACATGTATTTCTTATGAAAAAATGTCGTTTCAAAGTGGCAAAAAGTGACACTTTTCATCGTTTTTTTCGTTCCTAAATTCATAAACGTCAAACTATCGAATAATAGATGTCTAAACGATGAATTTGAACGTTTTTTTTTTTTTTTGATCGTTTCAACGGAACATATTTAAAAGAAAATAATAGATGTCTAAACGATGAATTTGAACGTTTTTTTGATCGTTTCAACAGAACATATTTAAAAGAAAATAATACACCATAGATTCAGATTAAAATTTTTTATTGTAAACATAAAAAGTTTAAGATATACCTACAATAAACAATAGAAAACTAATTAATTTACAACTGTTATTTAATTTTAGATATATAATAAACAATAGAAAACTAACCTAATTAATTTACAATACACATTCACATTTTTTTTTTTTATTTTTTAATTATGAATAACATTATTCGAGCATTATATCTCGATGACCCCATGCCAAAGTATTAAATGATTTATTACATAAAAAGCGTTTATCGTCGTGTGGACTTAGACCGATTTTGGTTTGTTCGATTGTATATACATTATGATTATATGCACGGAACGTGCATTGGTTCACTGTTTTCAGTTTACTATCTCTTAAACATAAAATGTAGTCATCAAAAGTAATTTTTTTAGCAACGACATTCTTTTTCACCCCTTTTGACTTTTTAATACATTTATCATCCTCTGTTAAATATGAGTACATTTTTGAACGCAACCCCACAAATTCAGTTAAAAGTTTGCCGTTGCATTCATCTTTCATTAATCCTATGACTTTTTTATTTAAGAGTGAAATACCATATGCATTATTTGGTTCATAGTCTGAGGTGTCAAATTTATCTGGATAGGCTTTAATTAGTTCGGTATAAACATCATTGCATTGCAGTTCTAGAAGAAAAGCGTCGGTATCGGTGTATAAGAGTTTACAGTTGTCTACACCCATCGTAGGCAGTAGAAAACTGTAATAAAAGTCATACATACACGTCTTTGAAATATCGAGAATCGACATGCCAATGTACAATGGTTTATTGAATACAAGTTCGGTTTTATGAAGCTCTATCGCTACAAGGTTTTCATCAAAGATTTTGCTCGAACTAAACCTAGGACTGCTTATCAAGTTCTTTGCTCCATATCGACCCTCCCAAGATCTAACGAGTTTAACAATGCGGTGTTTCCTTATATTCTCCATCGTCTTGCCAAATACAGCGTTATTCATTAGTTTATTTAAATTCTTTTCAAAATCATTTTTGGCAGCTGTTCGAAGAGTTGTGTTTAGGTCGATGTAAGACTTTAACCATGGGCTTTGCTTAAATTTCAACACTCGGTGAATCTTTTTCACGTTCAATCCATGTTTTATAGCCTGCTTTAAATTTCGATAATGTATTACGTATTTTTCTTTGTCATATAAAGTGGTCATTAGTTTTTGTATTTTTGATCCTTGGGGTTTTCGATGTTCTGGGCAAAACGGTAAATCGTTGTGTAGATCATGTAAATGCTGAGGGTATTCTATATCCACTTCGAGGATATATCCCTCATCAGCATCGTCTGTGATTTGGGTCACATCGATGTTTGTGTCAACCCACTTAAAATCCCCATATGGTAGAGGTTGACTCATAGCCCAACCATATAAATTGTTGACATCTAAGTACATTAAATATTTTTCAGATTCTGTTCGATTAAAATTTTTCATGTATCTGTTGTTTGCTTTAGCATATCTATTGCTGCATTGACTGACTCCTCCTCTTATACCTTTCTCTATAAACATGATTTGGTCTATATCTTTGAGTATTTCCAATTTAGATTTGGTATATTTTAACATAGCATCCCACGTATAACCGGGGAGCGTATAATACCAAGCAGGATCGAGACCATACGTTTTTCGGCATTTTTCACGAAAACATTCAAACTCAGATGCTAAAAGCAAGATATCAGTTTTCATATACAGCATGCTATATTCTTTTAAATTTTTAATTTTAAATGCTTGCCAAACCTTTTTTGCATGCATGTATAAATCGTCAGTAATATTTTCATCTGTCAGTGTGCTATAAAATTTATCTTTGGATGGCAGTTCCGTATCGTCTAATTTTTCAATTGAATCAATGTATTCATAAGGAAACACCCCTTTTCTACTTAATAGTTCAAATTGTTCAGATGTTAAATTGGGAAACTGTGAACGTAGATAATGTAGATCTGATGGTTCTAGTAAAGCAGACAGTTTATCTAAGGAGGAATCTAAAAATCGTAGCGAGTCTATAAATCTAAACTTTACTTCGCTCTCGTCATTACTTAATGTACATGAAATGTATTTTTCTTTGTTTATAGGAAGCAAGCTTATATTACCTTTTTTGGATAAATCTCTAATTAAAAAAAGTAAGTCGTATCCCGAAAGGTTATGAAAGACTACGGGTACAACAAACTTTTTTTTATAGTTTAAATTGCAGCTTTGGTGTGAAAACCCTCGAAAATTCACCGTAAAGTGGTCGTGGTCTAAAACGATGGTGTCCTTCTCTTTGAAGGGGTGTTCGCATATATGACATGTTGTTGCATTAAGTAAACTAGGTTTGACAATCATTGGTTCGATATGTTTTATTTTCTCTTTAATTAATTTAGCCATCCTTGTCATTTCAGCAGCGAACCAATCCATGGAGTCTTCTCCACAATATTCATTGTAAAATGATAGCGAACTATCATAGGAGCAATTTAGATAATATCCTGCACTATACGCCTCGTGTTTCTGAAACTTTCGTGTATGTTTCCCCAAGTTCTTGTTATGAGGACGTAGCACTGACTCAAAGTCTGCATAAATGACAAAAGGTGTAGTCTGCTTGTATACGTGGTTTTTAAACTCTACATGATTAAATGGTGGGTACGATATTTTGCAATTGTTCATATCTTTACAGTAATCTTCATGTTTACTTAATTTTTCCTGACTATGAAAATAATTTAAACATCGATCGCAAATATATTTTTTCATATGAGCTTTGTTAACTTGACTTGATATTAATCGAGATAAATCTTTGATTAAACAATAGTGATATTTGATATCATCATTTTCCATATCCATTGATGGAGCTTCATAATCGTTTAATTTTGGAAAGTATTTATCTTGAATAAGCAATAAATTTACATGTTTATTTAATTTTTCTTGAGTTAACCGTGCAGGATAAATTGTGTAAAATGATTTATCTTTCGCGGTATTTAATTCTAAAGCGTAAACATTAATTGAAATATTATTTAATTTTTCAAATTTTGAAATGGTATTTAGGGGCATTGGCATGTCCAAACCTTGTGTTTTTAAAACTGCTGCATAGTGAGGATACGATTTTACTAAATCTACGTGTTTATTAACTGGATACAATGATGCTGTTACCGACCAGTAAAAACATGCTTCATCTAAATTTTTAATATTAATACATGCTTGCTTTTTTAGTATAGGATCAGGTAACTTAATGTATGATGTAGCACCGTTACCTATCTCATATTTATTAATGTTTATTTCCAATGAAATAATTTTGTCTAAAGCCCATCCAGAATCTTTAAGTTGAAATTCAGATAATTTACTCATTACTTTATCAACAATATTTTCGTTGAACCACAATGCAAGATCCGTACATGCATCTATTACCGCGTTTTTAGTGTTAAAATATTTAAACTCTAAAATGTCTTCGATTTCCCTAGATTTCTTAATAAATTCCCCGCAAAATGTTGCATTTACTTTGATCATGTTAAATTTTTTTAAACTGTTAGCTATTCTACCCTTAATCAACTTGAACGCATCACCAAAAAAACTATTTAGACCTTTATGTTTTAAATTAACAATAACAGCAGTCCTAATTCTTGAATGAAAAATAGATTCTAGATCGACCCATTTTACCCCTGATTTTTCAGTTAACCCCGATCCCTGCTTAGACAAATGAAAAATTTTTTCTTTTATCGATTTTAAATGCCCCAAATTGGTTTGTAAATTTCTAAGTGTTCCAATATCTAAATTTCCCCTACGAATATCTTTATGAAAACTGATAACATGCCTTTTAATTTGGTTGATTAATTTGTTTGCTTCTCTATGCGAAAAATTGTTGATTAACGCTTTATATGTTTTGAAACTATTTTCAACAATAGCAGTAGCCCTAATGTTACTCATAATTACGAAATAAAAAATAAAAAAAAAACTTACAAAAAATTATTCCTTAACTATTTCAAATATATCGGTAGGATTAGCTTGGCCAATTTGTTTTTTTCCTTTATATTTGATAAAATAATGCCCGCCAGACAATTCTGCCAAGTGAGGCTTCAGTGTTCCAATGGTTCTCTTAGGTAAAAAGCAGAGCCCGTTTTCTAGCTCAACCAAAATTGTTTCCCCAAATTTGCTCTGGACCAGTTTAGCGTTCAATAATTTTTGTGAAACATCCACTGGAAGTTCTACTAATTTGATAATAATCTTCTCCTTATTTTTTTCTGCAAGACATAAGGAATTAATTTTAGTTAAATTCATCTAAAAATAAAAAATTAAATCAACTTAAAAATAAAATTAAATCAACTCAAAATAAAATTACCTAAACAAATAATAAAATTAAATGATTACAAAAAAATTAAATCAACTCAAAATAAACATAACTAAAGAAAAATAAAAAATTAAATCAACTTAAAAATAAAATAATAATTCTTACCTTGTTGAAAAAAGTGCTGAGGAAAAACGATATCGAAGAAGAAGAAGAAGAAGAAGTTATATTCCTAAGCTATTTCAAATGTATCGGAGTGATTAGCTTTCCCCAATTTTGCTTTTTCCTTTTATATCTTGATTTTAATAAGTTCCGGCAGGCACTTCTTCTGACAAGTGGACTTCAGTGTTGAAATAGTTCTCTTTTGAATTTATTCTAGTTAAATCCAACTACAAAATAAAATTAAATCATTACAAAAAAATTAAATTATGACAAACAAACTTAACTCAAGAAAAATAAAATTAAATCAACTCAAAAATTAAAATAATTCAAGAAGCAATAAAAATTAAAATTAAATTAAAAATTTTGAAATAAAATAAAAATTCTTACCTTTATGGATATGTTACAAAAAAACAGAAACTTTTGCACTTGAAACTGAACTGAATGTATAGAGATTCAAACCAATAATGAGCAAGTTAAATCTAGGACGCTCTTTAAATATGCATGACTTAGCCGAAAGACATAGGCGCCGATAAAAATTAAAACCTAATTGTTGCTTTTACAATATATTCTATATGTTGTTTATTAAATATTATATTTACCAATCACATGTGACGCTAATGTCTATGTATACCATAACTCGACCAAATAAACGTCATAGCTTTTGTTTTTGCGGTATCCTATTTTCATCGACACAAACCACAGCTTCCTGATAAAAACCGAATTTTTGTTTTGATAACTGTATGTTATTCCTTTTTATTAGTAAAATAAGTATTTTTTATTTAAAAATTTTTTAGTTGAAAACATTATATTGATGTAAAAAATATACATTTCATCGTTGTCTTCAAAAATTTTTAGTTTTATGATATAAAGTTTGGCTTCTAAGAATGGATATTATTTAAGTTTTATTAAAGTTTAATATATTTTTTATTACTTTAAAAACTTTTTGAGTTTTATACTTTTAAAATTTGATTCTTAAATGTATATTTGAAATTTTTATTAAAGTTTGTTGTATTTTTCGTTATTTTAAAAATTGTTAAGTTTTATAATTTAAATTACTCGATTTTTTATTCAAGATTGATATAATTTTAACAACTAATGTACCAAGGCCACGCGCTTTTAATATTTTAGAAGATTTAAACACTTCATCTTACTCTATACATCAACCCCTTTACAATGATACGTCATACGCCGAAATCCGTTCGGCCGTTTACGAGATACAACGTTAATGCCCTTTTGGCAGCATAAATACGGTCTTTTTGACGCTTCATCTTACTCTATACAGCAACCCCTTTAAAATGATACGTCATACGCCGAAATCCGTTCAGTCGTTTACGAGATATAGCTATAATGCCCTTTTGGCAGCATAAATACGGTCTTTTTGGCACTTAATCTTATCCTATACATTAACCCCTTTACAATGATATGTCACACGCCGAAATCCGTTGGGCCGTTTACGAGATACAACGTTAATGCCCTTTTGGCAGCATAAATACGGTCTTTTTGACGCTTCATCTTACCCTATACGGCAACCCCTTTACAATGATACGTCATACGCCGAAATCCGTTCGGTCGTTTACGAGATATAGCTATAATGCCCTTTTGGCCTCATAAATACGGTCTTTTTGACACTTCATCTTACCCTATACATTAACCCCTTTACAATGATACGTCACACATTCAATTCTTTTGCGATAAGACTTGTTTATTATTATTTTTTTCTACTATTGTTTGTCACATTTTATTAAATTCTGCGATGGTGTAGTGGCTAACGTATTTGTTTATCATACGGGGGGACCCGGGTTCAATTCTGCTTGGTTGGAATTTTTTTAATTAAATTGTTATAACGCAAAAGTTGGTAGCACTGTGTAATGTTGGTTGCATGAAAAGTTGGTATGATGACAGCGAAGCGCGAAAAAATTCAAAAATATAACAAAAAGAAGAGTTGGCTGTTTGTGTCAACTGTCAGAGGCCACTCGAAAAAGAAGAATTGGCTGTTTGTGCCAACTGTCAGAGGCCACTCGAAAAAGAAGAATTGGCTGTTTGTGCCAACTGTCAGAGGCCACTCGAAAAAAGAAGAATGACCTTTGACATTTAGGGCAAGCAGCCAACTCAATGGCCTTTGACATTTAGGGTAAGCAGCTAACTCAAAAAAAAGTGAGGTTATGTTCAAAAAAATGGCTCGTGGCGGCTTTGCTCATCTACTTAAATAATAATATACAATGACAGTTATTAGGTACATTACTAACATAGACAGTTAGTATCAAGAGGAGCTACTTGATTTTGAATATTTTAGTGTGAATATAAAAAGGTATATTTATGCATGTTGTCTTGCCTATAATGACAAACAATGACAGACAGGCTACTCGATTTTAAATGTTTTAGTTGAAATCGTTGATTAATAGAAAATCATTCATTAATAGTTATTTAAGCAACAAGTGTATTAATAAGGGCGATTAACAATCGAGATATTTTAACGCGCGAGCATAGCGAGCGCGTTAATGTTCGAGATTGTTAATCGCCATTTTAATTCACGAGTTCGTTACAAAACTTTTCCGTCGACCGTACTTTTCAGAAATATCATTTTTTGATTTTTCAAATACAAAATAAAGTAAATAATAATATACAATGACAGTTATTACATTACTAACATTTACAGTAAGTATCAAGAGGGGCTGCTTGATTTTTTGATTTTTCGAATGTACAGAATTTTAAACAATAAACTAAATAATGATAAACAGTGACAGTGTGTTAAAATTCATCATAAATGAACGGTCGACGGAAATAGGGGTTATTAATCAACGATTTTGAGTGTGTTAAAATTCATCATAAATGAACGGTCGACGGAAAAATTTTATTAATACATTTATGTAAACAGCTTATCTTATAATGCAAATCATATCAACCTTTAAATTGTAAAGCCTTAAATCACACAATCTAATGCTGCGCTGTTTTTTTTACGATTTTTATAAAAACAACTTTTATCGTTGATAATTAAAAATAAAGAGAAGAATAATTGTAAATCATTTAACATATTTTTCCCAAAATTTTGCATGCAATACTTCGAACCAATTTTTGTATGCTCTTACTATAAAACACTCTGAATTTGGAGTTAATAAATTAGCAGACTGTCAAGAGACAAAAAAGGTGATAATCAGTTAGCAAAATGTTATGAAAATATGGTGGGCGCGTAACGTTTCCCAGCCAAGTTCAGAAATTTTTACTCGGGTCACTTGAGGCTTAACGTTATCCTGAAGGAATATCACTTTCTTGCAATTGATCAAAGAAGGCTGTTTCTGGACGAGGGCTGCTTGTACTTGTTGAAGCTGCTCACAATCAAGTTAGCAGTAATGGTTTGACTTTGGGCGTGTGTGGTACCGAATTGATGAATAGTTGCTAAACAAATGGTCAGATGACTTAATTTGTTATCATCTATCATTTCATGTGGGACTTATTTGCTTAACTTACACGTGTTTTCTAGCTCAAGAAGACGCAAACCAATGGTTTCAGAATTTACATTTCTGCAAGTCCTTGGCACGTTTATCTGGAATTTGCGTCCACAATGATGTTAATGATTTTTTTGTGTCTTTAAACGAAGTTTATCGGTCAAACCAAAATCTTCTGAAAAAAATTTTTTGAAAAACTTCTGTGCTGTTCGATCCCTAACGGCATCATCATTTCTGAATGCAGTATACATTTGTACTCAGTAAACAACTTTGAATTTCTGTTTGATTCGTCGTCAATTTTAATTATTTAAACTAAAAATGTAACAATTTTTAGCAACTTTTTATTTATATGAGAAAAGAAGGATTCATACCAAAGTGACAGGTAAGAAATGATCGATATCAATCAACAAAATAAATAATATCTACGGCAATGAGCGGTATACAGAAACCGCACGAATTTATTTGGTTACCTCATATTTTCATAAAATTAATAAAAGAATAAATTAAAATTTACTAACCTTAGACGAACGTGCAGCCCACGATTTTTTTATTGTTTCTGCGAAACTAAACGCTGCTTTGAAGAAGCCATCCTAGGCAGAACTTAATTGGAAGGTTTAAACTTTAAAGTAAACATTTTTAATATTTTCAGCTTCTTATTTGCTAAACCATTTATTAAAAAACGTATCCTGTTCTTACTTACTTCTATTCTTTTGATCATATTTACGTTTCATTTTTCACAACATATATGCTGAAATTAAAATTTCGTATAGTAAATTATTTAAAACGCTCTTTTTATTACTTAATGTATTTTTATAGAACTTCGTTATGCAAAACATTTTCATCTTGTTTCTAACTTTAAATTGTTTATGTGGACAGAAAATATATTTTTTTAAAAGCATATGCCTATGAAAAGGAATGAAGAGAAGTTAATTAATGTATGTACATCGATTCAAATCTTTATACATAAGGAATTTTCAATAATTTTTTTGAAGGTGTTATTATTAATACTTTTGTTTGGTTTTTTGTAAGTGTAATTAAGAATTAATATATTATCTGCAGAAAAAATCTCAGGCCTGATACTTTAGTATTAACGTATTTAGTTTACCTGTCAGGTGAGACGTCGAATACCCGCAGGTTAAGATACTATAGTCCATTTTACCGATTTTGGCCGATGACAGAAATTATACTCGAAGTAAATTTAGAGTTACATCTCTCTCAGATACAGGCAAGTTGGAAATTTAAATGAGGACGTTTGTTTTTTAATACAACACTTACGTAACTGCATCTTGTTTCACCGGTAGATAAAAAGTATTCAATACGGAAGTTTTGACTTAATTTACATTCCTAGTAAGCGTCATGTACGGTTCGTTGTTGAAGGGTTGAATTTAATAATTATTAATGTCATATTTTTGTAGATGTCAAACCACACTGATAGTTTCAGAAACTTACGACCTAATTTAGAAAAAAAAACTCTCCGCCATTGGTAACTTGGATGACAGTTTAAAATTATTTCAGTTGTTTCTACTACCAAATCGGCCAAAAACGATGAAATAGACTATAGTCCCACTATTCTTATTCACAATGGTATAAGTAAATCGGTATTTTTTGTACAAATACAGTTCAAGATAAAACCACTTACCGAAAATGTTGCGAGCTCTCCGTCTATTACGTTTATTCTTAGCTAAGAAAACATGCGGAACCCATCTAGTAGATATTTTTTTCAGATTCAATTTATTATACAAAATTAAAATTTCCCAGTAAAATCAGACAAAAAATATAGATTAAGGTACATAAATTCCGATCAATCTCAAAATCAGTAAAATTGTTTAAAATATAATTAAAAGTAACATTTAAAAACTGCTTATTATTCACGTTTTTGTCAAAAATATATTCGAGGTAAAAGGTATAAAAAATGTTTTCTTTTGCAATTGTTACTAAAACGGTAAGTTTTTTCCTAAAATTGTCACAAGCAAACATTGTAGGTCGTATAATTATCTTTATGCACGATCGGGTGGTAATGTACAGATTATTATATATATTTAGCGGGCGTAAAGTGCCACGTTACCGCCCGTGGACTACTTTACCGCCCGCCGGGCGGTAAAGTGTTAATAGCGGGCGGTAAAGTAATGTTTTCATCTTAAATATTGAAATACTTAAAATCATCTAAACTGACAATGAGTCTAGATAAAAATGGCTACCACCTATTTTGACTTTGTTGCTATGGTAACGAGAATATAGGTATAAATTATTGTTTTTTAAAATATTTTTCTAAGCTCTGTGCATATTAGTTTCAATCAAATTATTTATTTTAAATTACGAATAAATACAAATTATTTGGTAAATGGTTATACAGGGTAAGTTGTTAATAATATCGTGGTTCGAGGTATAAAATTCATGCAAGTTGAAATGGTATTTATATTTAATTGTTCAAAAAAAATAAAAAATATCCTTTATAAGCTTTATTATTAAAATAATCGTGCTTTTTTTAATAAATGATTATTAAAACGGTCGTGCATAAAATTGTGTATGTATTTCGGGCGTAAACAGCGTTTATGGACCCTACGTGTTAATAGCCCTCGCCTGCGGCTCAGGCTCTTATTTACAGGTTGCGGTCCGTAAACGCCTGTTTTACGCCCTTGATACATAAATAACTCTATTAAAACAATGGTTATTATGTTTTAAATAGTTTTACTTGTTTTTATCGGAATTTATGTACCTTTGAGTTGACCGGAGTAAAATGACGCATTTAATATTTTCGCACACTTTAATTTTTCGACCCCTTAACATCAAATCGTGACACGTGTAAATTCATTTATCCCATTATAAACTGTTGCTATTTCAGTGGTAGATATGCCCTGAGATTAATCAAACTCATTTTTATTTCTTCTGTCGGCAAGCCTTTTAATTAAAATTTTTATTCAACTCTCTCTACTTACTTTTTTATTCAGATAAATACATAAAGTTGTTTATGGAAACACACATAAAGTTGTTTATTAGTAAACGATTATTTAAGATATGGGATTTTTAAAACTTTTTAAAATTTTGAAATTTCTTTAAAAGTATAAAAACAAGATTACATATGTTAAATGACAGTTTTACAGTTAATTTTAAGCTAAAAAACTTTAAGGAAGTTTTTTCGTAGAATGTATGGTTTTCGAGATAAAAATTCTCGAATGTTTTTGCAATTTTTAAATGCACATATTTTTTAATTGACTTTATTATTACATATTCTGTGTCGAGAAAATAAAAGTACTTTTGAATATTCATTTTATAACCTTTTTTAATACTAAATAAATGCGGACAAGTGTAAAGCATACTGGCCCATAAAGGGATCCGCAGCAGCAAGTAACATAATATACATATTATAACCTCTGGACTTTTAGCTCTGTTGATGGCCGGTGTTAGGCCGAAACTGCTCAGCTAATAATAAAATTTGTTTACACACTACCCAGAGGAAAATGCTTGTTTTCCTTTCTTTTCTTTGATATAATATATATATATATATATATATATATATATATATATATATATATATATATATATATATATATATAAACAAAGTGCCAAGAAAACGCGTATTAATATAAACAAAAGGGAAAAATTATTGGGCATGTACGCAAAAAGGATCAATAAGGCCACGAGTAGCAATGGTAACCGCAGACATGCATGTTTCTGGCTCATTAGCCGTCATCAGTGCGGCATAACCAAGTAGAGTATTGCACTTGGCTCACACAGGAGTCCTATCGCCATTTTGTGCTTTCGGCCAGCTGTGCCAATGGGTTTTCGGCTAGCAACTAGCGTCGCAACGTTGGCGAAACGGACTCATTGTGTTTGAGTCATTCTAAGCCCAGGATATGAAATAAACGAAGTGCCAAGAAAATGCGTATTAATATAAACAAAAGGGGAAAATTATTGGGCATGTACGCAAAGAGGATCATAGGATTACGAGTAAGAATGGTAACCGCAGACATGCATGTTTCTGGCTCATTAGCCGTCATCAGTGCGGCATAACCAAGTAGGGCATTGCACTTGGCTAGCAAAAGTGTTGGGTACTTGGGAGCAAAGGATGTTGGGGAAACATGTGTAAAGAAACATAAAAACACAAAAACAACGAAAGCTCACACAGGAGTCCTATCGCCATTTTGTGCTTTCGGCCAGCTGTGCCAATGGGTTTTCGGCTAGCAACTAGCGTCGCAACGTTGGCGAAACGGACTCATTGTGTTTGAGTCATTCTAAGCCCAGGATATGAAATAAACAAAGTGCCAAGAAAATGCGTATTAATATAAACAAAAGGGGAAAATTATTGGGCATGTACGCAAAGAGGATCATAGGATTACGAGTAAGAATGGTAACCGCAGACATGCATGTTTCTGGCTCATTAGCCGTCATCAGTGCGGCATAACCAAGTAGGGCATTGCACTTGGCTAGCAAAAGTGTTGGGTACTTGAGAGCAAAGGATGTTGGGGAAACATGTGTAAAGAAACATAAAAACACAAAAACAACGAAAGCTCACACAGGAGTCCTATCGCCATTTTGTGCTTTCGGCCAGCTGTGCCAATGGGTTTTCGGCTAGCAACTAGCGTCGCAACGTTGGCGAAACGGACTCATTGTGTTTGAGTCATTCTAAGCCCAGGATATGAAATAAACAAAGTGCCAAGAAAATGCGTATTAATATAAACAAAAGGGGAAAATTATTGGGCATGTACGCAAAGAGGATCATAGGATTACGAGTAAGAATGGTAACCGCAGACATGCATGTTTCTGGCTCATTAGCCGTCATCAGTGCGGCATAACCAAGTAGGGCATTGCACTTGGCTAGCAAAAGTGTTGGGTACTTGGGAGCAAAGGATGTTGGGGAAACATGTGTAAAGAAACATAAAAACACAAAAACAACGAAAGCTCACACAGGAGTCCTATCGCCATTTTGTGCTTTCGGCCAGCTGTGCCAATGGGTTTTCGGCTAGCAACTAGCGTCGCAACGTTGGCGAAACGGACTCATTGTGTTTGAGTCATTCTAAGCCCAGGATATGAAATAAACAAAGTGCCAAGAAAATGCGTATTAATATAAACAAAAGGGGAAAATTATTGGGCATGTACGCAAAGAGGATCATAGGATTACGAGTAAGAATGGTAACCGCAGACATGCATGTTTCTGGCTCATTAGCCGTCATCAGTGCGGCATAACCAAGTAGGGCATTGCACTTGGCTAGCAAAAGTGTTGGGTACTTGAGAGCAAAGGATGTTGGGGAAACATGTGTAAAGAAACATAAAAACACAAAAACAACGAAAGCTCACACAGGAGTCCTATCGCCATTTTGTGCTTTCGGCCAGCTGTGCCAATGGGTTTTCGGCTAGCAACTAGCGTCGCAACGTTGGCGAAACGGACTCATTGTGTTTGAGTCATTCTAAGCCCAGGATATGAAATAAACAAAGTGCCAAGAAAATGCGTATTAATATAAACAAAAGGGGAAAATTATTGGGCATGTACGCAAAGAGGATCATAGGATTACGAGTAAGAATGGTAACCGCAGACATGCATGTTTCTGGCTCATTAGCCGTCATCAGTGCGGCATAACCAAGTAGGGCATTGCACTTGGCTAGCAAAAGTGTTGGGTACTTGGGAGCAAAGGATGTTGGGGAAACATGTGTAAAGAAACATAAAAACACAAAAACAACGAAAGCTCACACAGGAGTCCTATCGCCATTTTGTGCTTTCGGCCAGCTGTGCCAATGGGTTTTCGGCTAGCAACTAGCGTCGCAACGTTGGCGAAACGGACTCATTGTGTTTGAGTCATTCTAAGCCCAGGATATGAAATAAACAAAGTGCCAAGAAAATGCGTATTAATATAAACAAAAGGGGAAAATTATTGGGCATGTACGCAAAGAGGATCATAGGATTACGAGTAAGAATGGTAACCGCAGACATGCATGTTTCTGGCTCATTAGCCGTCATCAGTGCGGCATAACCAAGTAGGGCATTGCACTTGGCTAGCAAAAGTGTTGGGTACTTGAGAGCAAAGGATGTTGGGGAAACATGTGTAAAGAAACATAAAAACACAAAAACAACGAAAGCTCACACAGGAGTCCTATCGCCATTTTGTGCTTTCGGCCAGCTGTGCCAATGGGTTTTCGGCTAGCAACTAGCGTCGCAACGTTGGCGAAACGGACTCATTGTGTTTGAGTCATTCTAAGCCCAGGATATGAAATAAACAAAGTGCCAAGAAAATGCGTATTAATATAAACAAAAGGGGAAAATTATTGGGCATGTACGCAAAGAGGATCATAGGATTACGAGTAAGAATGGTAACCGCAGACATGCATGTTTCTGGCTCATTAGCCGTCATCAGTGCGGCATAACCAAGTAGGGCATTGCACTTGGCTAGCAAAAGTGTTGGGTACTTGGGAGCAAAGGATGTTGGGGAAACATGTGTAAAGAAACATAAAAACACAAAAACAACGAAAGCACTGATGACGGCTAATGAGCCAGAAACATGCATGTCTGCGGTTACCATTCTTACTCGTAATCCTATGATCCTCTTTGCGTACATGCCCAATAATTTTCCCCTTTTGTTTATATTAATACGCATTTTCTTGGCACTTTGTTTATTTCATATCCTGGGCTTAGAATGACTCAAACACAATGAGTCCGTTTCGCCAACGTTGCGACGCTAGTTGCTAGCCGAAAACCCATTGGCACAGCTGGCCGAAAGCACAAAATGGCGATAGGACTCCTGTGTGAGCTTTCGTTGTTTTTGTGTTTTTATGTTTCTTTACACATGTTTCCCCAACATCCTTTGCTCCCAAGTACCCAACACTTTTGCTAGCCAAGTGCAATGCCCTACTTGGTTATGCCGCACTGATGACGGCTAATGAGCCAGAAACATGCATGTCTGCGGTTACCATTCTTACTCGTAATCCTATGATCCCCTTTGCGTACATGCCCAATAATTTTCCCCTTTTGTTTATATTAATACGCATTTTCTTGGCACTTTGTTTATTTCATATCCTGGGCTTAGAATGACTCAAACACAATGAGTCCGTTTCGCCAACGTTGCGACGCTAGTTGCTAGCCGAAAACCCATTGGCACAGCTGGCCGAAAGCACAAAATGGCGATAGGACTCCTGTGTGAGCTTTCGTTGTTTTTGTGTTTTTATGTTTCTTTACACATGTTTCCCCAACATCCTTTGCTCCCAAGTACCCAACACTTTTGCTAGCCAAGTGCAATGCCCTACTTGGTTATGCCGCACTGATGACGGCTAATGAGCCAGAAACATGCATGTCTGCGGTTACCATTCTTACTCGTAATCCTATGATCCTCTTTGCGTACATGCCCAATAATTTTCCCCTTTTTTATATATATATATATATATATATATATATATATATATATATATATATATATATATATATATATATATATTGAGATGATATAAGTTACTATGCTATTTCAATTAAGTACATATAAAGAAAATTAATAAAAATAGAGAAAAGGAAAATTTATAATCGTCTTCTTCTCAATACCTAAAAAGAAAAAATAAAACAAAATGAGAAATTAAAATATACAAGTACATATAAGAGATATTCAAAGAATCAAAATAATATAATTTATCTATAACATATAAAATTCTAATAATCATGTATCAAATAGATAATGAGAGTAAATATTAAAAAAGTTTATAAATTTTACGATACCTTAGTAATTAAAACCGATTTTAAATAAATTAAGATAAAATGAAATAAGAAAACCAAATGTTAAGACATCAATGTAAAGTTTTACATAAATTTCAGTATAAAATATTAGAACTCATAGAAGGAAATAAAAAAAATTGGTACTTACTTTTAGAATAGACAATGTTTGTTCTCAAGACATATTGTGATTTGTTATTAGTTTAATTTCCAAATGAAAAATTCTGAAAATAGAAAGACATTAGATTATATTGTAGATAAGATATTATAAAATTAACAATTTATTTAAAGTATAGCAGATTTTAAAAGAATGATTATTGTATTAAATGTAAATAATGAGTTAAGTATTAGATTTTTAGTAATTTGATTTGACAAAGAATTAGTAGGCGAAAGATATTATAAAATCAACAACTCATCAAAAGTTTAGCAAATTTTAAAAGAATGTCTATGGTATTAAAATGTAAATAAGGAATTAGGTATTAGATTTTAGTAATTGTATTTGATTAATAATTTAGTAGGCGAATAGAACATAATAATGATAGTGTAAGATTGTTTGGGGATTCAGTTGTTAAATTGTTGATTTCCTGAATCTCTCTCTTGTTTTTGGGCTTTTGAAGTGATAACATGTAATAAATTTTGCTCCGTTAAAATTTCGATTTTTTTTTAAAATACTTATAAAAGAAAGTATAAAAGTAGTAAAAAGTGTTAACAAAGCCACAAGACAACTCCTGATAGCCGATGGTAAGACTTAAAGTTTATATATAAGGAGAAATGAATGTTAGAAATGGTATGATGAGCACTTCATTTATATAAAGGCTTCCTGAGTGATTTAACTAAAGTAAAACTAGTTTCTAATAAGAAAGAGAGTATTAGTTTACTTACCATTTGATGCAAGAGCAAATAAGTTCCGGATGAGAAGCAAATTTATTCGTCTAAATCTATAAAGTGTCCGTATATCATTGATGTCCTTGGAAATGGTTGGATTCCAATAGGAAAGGATGGCCTGTGCCTTAGTCTGTCCAGAGAGAATACCAAAGCTTCAAAACACGGTATCAATTTCCATTTTTTTTTTTTAAATAATGAACATTCCTGTATTTGATTTTGCTGTATTTGATGAACATTTAATTGCACTTGTACACTGTTTCACTGTTTTAAATAAGTTGTTTTTTTTCATTCTTTGATAAGTTTAATTTGATTTATTGATTACAAAATTCAGCATTTTTCATAACCCTTGATTTAGCGATGTTTGAATTTTGAAGGTAATGTGTCTATGCGCACAAAACAATCAGAAAAAGTGAGGTTAAGGTCAAATTAGAATTATTGTACAAAAACATAGTTTGGTATATGATTGTTGAATTTTATTATTTTTTTTTTGGAATTGCCAATATAAGTTAAGTTTGAATCCATTTATTAGTTGAGATTTTTTGAACTCTGACCTTCAGAAAGAGAATAGATAAGAATTTATGTTAAAGTAAGAATCATTAAAATAAAAGAAATTAAGTTGAATCTTACCTTATCCACATCTATATTAAAATAAAAATTTTCAAGGTATTTTCATATATGTTATAATATATATATATATATATATATATATATATATATATATATATATATATATATATATATATATAAAAGTTCTTATAGATCGTTGTAACTTTGATCGATGTTTAAAAAAAAACTACTACCTACATCTCCTTCAAACAAATTGGTGGGAGTGTACATAGTAATTTACATCATATATTTGTTTTAGTTTTATAATTCTCTTATTCCAGAAGTTACAGAGGGGGGCACACATTTTACCACTTTCGAAGTATCTTTCGCACAAACTACTCAGTTTAGAAACAAATTATATCAGAAATAACATTTTGGAAGACCTAATTATTCATAGATACCTCTCACGTATGGGTTTGATGAAAAAAAATTTTGAGTATCAGTTTCAAGTATCGGGAACCCCCATTTTTTTTCTATTTATGTGTTAAGTCTTATGACGGCCACAGAATATATCTCCTTACCAAGTTTCAACAGTGTAGTTCTTAAAATCTCGGAAAAAACTGGCTGACACATATGGACGGACAGACAGACATGACGAATCTATAAGCACTCCGTTTTATGCATTTGGCTACGGAACCCGAAAATCGTTATCTTGTTAATAAATAAATAATGATTTGTAGTATATACACGCGTATACTCGTGTATATTGCCAAATAATATAAATATATATAAATCTAGACATAATCAGTATTAAAAACTAACAATATCAAAAGCTTGTTTGATAAAAATCACTGTAGAATACAATATTTGTTTAATAAATAACGATTGTTTTGTTTTCTGCAGTAAATTTGGTTATCACTGGGTGAGTCTATCTAAAAAAGGGAAAGATTGGGACTCCTCCTGCTCCAGTGCTAATAATCAATAAACATATAGTGAATTTAAAACTCCTTAAAAAAGTATATTTGCCATTTAATTTAACAATGTGAGGTTAGAAATTGTTTAGAGTTATATTTAAGGTCCATTCACATTATAGTTCAGGTCACGCTCACACTCCACTCAAGCCGCGGTAAAATATTATCGCTTGCTTTTAAACCACGGATATTTTGAACAGACCATGAGCGAACCGTTGTGCTAGTCGCTAGTGTGTACAAATGACACTCAGTCGGCATGCATTTTTCCCCTGAATATACCACGTGTTCCTTTGAGTTAGTTTCAAATGGCAAAATGGATGAACAATCAATAGAATTATTATAATAGTTAGGATTCATGACGAATTATAAAATATGGGCGACAAATTATATTTTGACACAGTACTATTTTGTTTCGCTATATTACTTAAAAGTTTATTTAAAATATATTGAAAAGTATGTTTGGTCATACGAAAATATTAAAAAAATTTAGTTTCATCATCACCTCTATATAAAGTGAAAAATTCTCCTTTCGTTTTTCGCATTTTTGTTTTCGTTTCGGTTTTTTTACCTCTTCATCATCCAAACATATAGCAATAATAGCTAAATCAGCATTTGAGAACTTTTTAAAATTTTTGATATTAATTAACGCAAGGTCAAGGTTCTAACTAGACTGGATGTTGATCACTCAATGTGAATAGTATAGGTACATAATTCTTGATTGTGACCGAACGGTGAGCGAACCGAGACCTGAGCGCCTAATGTGAATCGACCTTTTTAATGTACCAATAGTTACGTTCAAGGGGTTCAAATAAAATCACTGCTGAACGAAAATGTCTAATTTATTTACACACACTACAAACTAAACGAATTATAACTAAATAACTAAACTAACTATAACACACTACACACTAATTTATGTTCAACAATTAACTCTGATTTATATTCACTTATTTATTTGCACTTCGCAGCTCGTAGATCGCTCAAATATTTAGACTGTCGCTGTAAACTTTAAACTTCCTCGTGGTTCTTAGCTCTCAGCTTACATACCTGTTCACCGCTTCCAGAACATCCTTCGGTAACACTTTCTAGAAAGTCTTGTCGGCGCGCGTATGATCGAAGGAAGTCTTTCGATTATTCCGTTTCGAGAATTAGTTGTTTACCTACAGTGCTGTCAGGGCGACAGGGGCGTACTAAGGGAGTCTCGCTCGTTACAATAGTATAGATGACAAACATTACAAACGCAAATCGCAAAAATGCAGTAGATATTTAAAAACTCCTGTATTAGTATATAAGTAAATAAAATAATGTAAATATTTAAAGTGTTAATCTTTTTCCAATATTTTTGGTAGAGACGAAGTATTTACCTTTAAACAAGAAATAATTAAACTATAGGTACCTACAAAAAGCTATTAAAAGAAGATTTATTAACTACCGAGAAAAATGTTAAATTTGCTTTTAGAAAAAACCCTGTTTCAAGTGTTTTTCAATATTTACAAAGTAAAAAACATTTTAAAAGCTGCATGTGTTTGTACTCTTTAACTTTATCTAAAAACAAGATAGGGTATTTGTACAAGCACGTTATTAGAATTATCGTAAAACATTTTAAAAACCATAATTTAGAGTATTTAGACGACTAGCAACTGCAGCTCTAAATTAAATTATATTTTATGTAAATACTGTGTAAATCAAAGGTAACTTTACCACTTTACTTGCTGAAAATGTTTAATCACCTTGAAGCTAACCGCTTTGAAGCTAAATTAGGTTTAAGTAATTCCCATTAATTATTTTTTTTTAATTTAAATCCTGTTTGGTGTTAAGGACTTGGCGCTGTTACAATGCATTTATTTAAATTTGTTGTTCTTTGTTCTGCTTGAGAAAAGAATCGGGATAAGATAATCAATCTTCTGAAAAGAAAGACATCTGCGTTTTATGTTCTGTAATAAAATGCCAACTAACAGTTTATAGAATTTATTCCACACTAGATTGAAGCAAGGATTTATTCTAAACTGGATCATTAGGTATAAATCTTTATTTTTCTTCCTCAAAGTCTGTAAAATATTGGAGTTGTAAATTTTTTTACTCTGGTTAACATAATGTCGGGTACGAATTGGCGGATAAATCAATCTACGTTTATTAGACACTGTAGTTCTTGTATTCACATTTTTTTGAGAAGTAAATACTTGGAATATTTTAATATACAGGGTGTCCCGTAATTAATTGGACATAGGTTAATGTAGGATAGCTGACATGAAAATAAATCGTTTGAGCTCAATATTAATAATTAGCAAAATGTTATTGGTTTTCGTTCTACAGGGTGTTAAAACAAATTTTTTACCAAACATTTATTGATATATCTCGGAATCCACTGCACAGATTAACGTGAAATTTGGTATACTCTTATTATTTGCGATGAGGAACACGAATATGATATCTATTTTGCCATTGCCACTAGATAGCGCCACATACAACAACATTGAGTGATTAAAATGAACATAACTTTTTTGACCTCCCTGTTCGCACATTTGCGAGAGAAAATAATAAAACAGCATTTAATTCTAGTCAAAAAATATATACTACTTTGATCTCCAAAAAGTAGACCTTTTTCGGTTTAGCGGCTGACATAATTAATGTTTTTTCGGGATGTCTAGCAAAAAATCTTTTCCGGACGATGAACAATTTATTATATCATTTGTTCAGACTGTCGAGAAGTATCAGTGTCTTTATGATCACACTTTAAAGGCGTACAGCAATAGAAGTAAATAAGAAAAGGCTTGTACGGATGAATCCAGATATTTCTTCTTTTCTTTTCTTTCCTTCTGCTCCTTGCAATCACAGCTGCGATCACCGCAATAGTTTCTTCTTCCGATGACATCTCGGTTTAAACTGCTTTATTTTTTTCCAACAGACGTCTGACGATAAATGAAGTCGCACTATGTGACTTTGGTATGAAAGTTAACCGGGAAGACGCCATTTCCGACGTGCTTCCTGCTTCCAAGCAGCACGTCGCGCGTCTCATGCTACTTTGGTGTGAAAGTAGGTACCCTTAGTTCAACGGAAAGTTTCATACAGAAACAAACATACAAGTGACGTTAATAAAATCATGTTAAAAATGAAACGATTTACACGTATTGATTGGTATTTCGCTCATTACAAAAATGGTTGCTCAGATTTTCGGAAGAACTTTTTTTAAAAGAGTTTTTTTAAGAAATAGTTGGAAAATTGTTGAATATTTTTTATTCTGAAATAGACAGATTCTCCCAGACATAAGATCGAACCACTTCTGCATATGGTAAAAATACCAAATATTTGGTAACAATATTTCTACTTCATATTTTTAATGATTGTACAAAGTAATGGGTCCCAATATTTAAATTTTTTGCACCCAGGATTGCGGCAAACGAAATTATACCAATTTATTCGGGCGCAATGAGTTTCATCTGAATTATTTTATGACACCATGATACTCATCCGTTTAGGTGCAAGAGATAAAAATACATAATGAATTTTATATTTACACATTTGACACTGGAATTTATATTGGAGTGAATGATATAAAGCAAATGAGGGAAAATATTTACCATGCGAGAAGAAAACTGCAACCAGCGTTACCTAAGAATATTACAGAAATTTAAGAATATATTAATAGGACTAACAGTAAAACACATAGAGAAGAAAACTTTGTTATTGGTAACGATTTACAATCAAAAATTGTTATATTTTCTTGCATAACGAATTTACAATTTTTGTGTCGATTGAATAAAATTTATATGAATGGTACATTTGCCTATTGCTGCAAGCATTTTAACCAATTATGTATATACCATTCACGGCTTAGGAAAATGGAATTTACATCCCCTTGGTGTTTTGTCTTCTACCCGATAAGACACAGGACATTTATAAGAACTTACTAAAATTAATTATGGAGACCATAAATAATGAATTTAAGGTGCTTTTTAAACCTAGTTCAGTATATATTGATTTTGAACGGGCTATGCTAAACGCTATAAAAAACGTGTGGCCAGAATCAACAATTCGAGGATGCCACTTTCATTTGCATCAGAGATGGTATAGAAAAATAAATGAACTGGGTCTGTCTGCGGAATATAAAGATACAAATTTCGTGACAGAGGTATGTTTTTTCACTCACAACTTTCCATTTTAACAAAACATATTTTTTACTTCAATAGGGCAGTGGTTACGTAATCTATTTGGAATTTCCTTTCTGCGTCCTACTCAAGTTTGGGACTGTTTTAAAAATGATTTTTGTAGAAACAAACCAGACAACAGAAATATAAACCGTTTAATAAAGTATCTATTTGATACATACAATGCAATGTTTCCTCCTGCGATTTGGGCTGAAAGATCTGCATCCGTTCAAAACACTACAAACAATTGCGAGTCAGTTCATTCGCATTTTAAAAATTGTTTTTACCACCCTCATCACTCGATATTTATATTTTTACATGGTTTAAAAAACAATCCAGTGGACAACATAAAAATTCAAAGTGTCTTTTGTCTATATATACAAAATCAAATAGATATGTATACGTCAGGTAAAAAATCAAGGTTGGAATATGTCCAAAGTTTAGCGGATAGGTATAAAATTTAGAATAAAAATAGGATGTAGAATGTTAGATTTAAATATATTTTTTTTCCAAATAAGTACTTTCATTTAATTTTTAACAAAAGTTTCTGTTTTTGGTCTAGAATTTATAGACTTAACAATTTTATTAAATGTTTATCTACCTATTTACCATTAAATTTCGGATGAAATTCATTGCAATGTAATAACTATAGGCGGATTACTTTCCTTATCTCTGAGGATTAACATAAACGGACGAAAATCATTGCGTTCGGATGAAATTCAATACGCCCGATTTCGGTGTCTTTAATTGCACCACCAATTTATTATATTATACAAAACGTGAAAATAAGGGATTAAGCAGACACTTAAATAGCACCACTAACCACTACAGGGGGTCGGCAGGTAGCTGCCTCTTTAGAGTAGGATTAACCCAAGGAAAACTTAGGATTTTATTTTAAAAGTGATTAAATAGTGAAAATATCTGAAATTTGAATTCATTTGACTATTCTCCACGGCTGAAATTAATCATTAAATTTAGTTGAACTTGTTTTTATTGTTTTAAAAGTGATTAAACAGTCAACATATTTAAAATTTGAATTCATTTGATTGTTGTCCACCGCTGAAATTAACCATGGATTTTGATAAGTACCTACAACGCTTCAAAAACTGTATGAATCTAAAAATAAATTTTATTTTTATTTTTTTACTCTTAAGTTTCTATATATTTTTGTATATCTGTATATTATAATCTTTATGTAAATGTTTATATTTTTATTTTTTAATTAATATTTTAATTATATATATTTTTTAATATACCTGCCTATACATATATTTAGAACTCCAAAGTATACTTAATTTAAATAGGGTGGACTTAAAAGGTAAGTTTATATTATTTAATAGAAAAAGAGTGCAATATTATCTACAGGGGTTCCTAATCCTATATCCCAATTTTCGTGGTGCAATTTAAAGGTAGGATTTTAGAACCCCCGTAGCCGTGGTGCAATTTAATAGCGCCCGCCGATTTATTCGATAAATATTTTAGGATCTTTGCAATTAACCAAGAGTATTTTTAAATTCTTGCTATTCCTGTAATTTTAAATATCGCATTTTACCGAAACGTATAATGACATGTAAAATTCTAATTTTAAAAAATCAGTTAGGATAACCACTTGTTTTAACCTAATTGTTTAGCAATGGTAATTGTTATGTTTTTCTTTGTTATATTGTAATTAATTTTTCGTAGCATAAAAATCGTGCAAAATAACAGTAGGCAGTAAATTAAATTTAACTAGTAGCTTGTTTGTTGATATTTAGATTCCTAAACTTAAACATTATATAGCATAGGTACTGTCTTATAATTGGAAAACTTTAAATTCTTTTACTAAATTGCAGTTTTTTACTTTAAAAACAGGTAATAGATTGTATATGATCCCCTGAAGTAACAATAATATTAAATACAAAATACTGTAACGGGATAACCGTGAAGGGACCTTAATTTGAAAGATTGTTATTGACAGTTGATTTTTAGAAGTTTCTAAAAATTAACTGACTAGATTAAATAATGTTTCTAGAAAATTCTAAAAACTTCTAAACACAGTGACTAGATTAAATAATGTTTCTAGAAAATTCTAGAAAGATCTAAACATACTGACTAGATTAAATAAAGTTGTATATAAGGGGATGTACGGGCAGTTAACGTCAGTTCAAGTTCAAGTATTCTCAAGAGTTCATTGTATTGTCAAGTAGTTAGACGTTATCCAGCAGAGTTCTGTGTATCTTAACAATTTTGTAAATACATTGTTTAAAAGTCCCCATAAGTGTTTCAAATTGGTGTCAGGTGTGGGGTGAAGATACAAGAATGCCTGGAAAAAACATAAATGAACTATTGGTGGCAGAGCTCAGAAGAGAGCTTGAAGAATTAGAATTGGAAACTACTGGGACCAAATCTGTATTGTTGAATAGGCTTCGTGAATACTACCTAAGTAATAATTTGGACCCTGACATTGTGGAGTTCGATGACCCGGTTTAAAAAGCAATTTCTGAACTATCGCAACGAATGACGAACCAACAAGAAGACCAAACTCAACAACTTTCCCGGCTGCAAGAAGAACAAATTCAACAACTTTCCCAGCTGCAAGAGGAGCTATCAGGACGAATGACGAGCCAGCAAGAGGAACTATCCAGTCAAACGAAGAGCCAGCGCGAAGATATGTCCCAGCTGTCGCAACGAATGACGAGCCAACAAGACGAACATTCACAACAACTGACCCAGTTGTCCACTCAGTTGAACAGCCAGCGCGAAGATATGTCCCAGCTATCACAACGGATGTCTACCCTACCAGAAGAGTTATCCAGTTCCTTCTCCTTAGCAAATATCGCATTTGCGCTCCAAAATGTACACTCTTCGTGACGAACAAAATCAGCAAGTGTCCAGCTTGCGACACGAATAAAATCAACAAGTCGCCAACTTGCGAGACGAACAAAACCAGCAAGTAGCCAACTTGCGAGAGGAGATCAACCAGCAAATGCAGTCCGAGATAAGGAAGCTTCAACAATAACACGAAAATTGTCGTCGAAACCAGCCCATCCACCACGGCGACGGAGATGCTAAAAGGATGGAAACCTGCCACGTAGACGTCGACCGACGAGGAAATGGGGAGACTACCTAGGTACGAACGACAATGAAACCCCCGACGTTCGACGGGAAGACTTCCTGGCCAAATTACCTGAAACAATTCGACGCAGCGGCCAGAGCTAATGGATGGTCATCTCAGGAGAAGGCATTGTCCCTTACCGTAGCTCTGCGAGGCGAAGCCTTAGACGTCTTGCAATCATTGACACCGGATGAAGCTGACAACTTCGAGTTATTGGTGAATCGTCTAGAGATGCGTTATGGTCAAACTCATCTACAACCGGTGTACCGAATGCAGTTAAAGAGCCGAAAGCAGAAAAATGGAGAGAATATCCAGGAATTTGAGGCGGAAGTAGCAAGAATGGTACGACTTGCGTATTCAAATGCAGCGGAGGATTTCCTGGAGTGCCTGGCAGTCCAAACCTTCACCGATGGTCTTCGAGACGTCGAGTTGCCGCGGTCTGTACGGTTGGCGCGGCCGAAGACTCTTGTGGACGCCTTGATAATTGCCCTGGAGTTTGAGGCGGCGACGGAGCCCTCACGTGGAGTTGCTCGACTAAGGGGAGTAACCGGTAACTACGACCATGCCGTTCATTCCGTTAGCGACGTCGAAGCGGTAGTAGAGAGGTTAATGAAGTTATCTCCAAAAAGAAGGCGCCCAGTGAGATGCTGGAACTGCGGAGAATTAGGCCATATAAGAAATACTTGCCCCCAAAAAAAATCTGCTGCTGAAGTACCCCAGCAGCAGGAAAACTAGAACGGGTCGACTCCTGGAGGGCGAAATCGACCCCAAACATTTCCGAAGCCCCTCACACCATTAAATTGGCAACTCTGCGACATCACGTGGACAGCTTATATGTAGATGGCCTCATTGATGGGAAAAACCATAGCATGCTGGTATACACTGGGACTGAAGCTACAAAAACTATCGTTCGATCATCCATCATTATGCAAAAGAAGATGTGGCCTACCAGTTGGAGACTGCGTACCGCTACCGGAGATTCTGCTAGAGTCTACGGTGAGATACAGGTGACGCTACAGTTTGGTTCAACCTCTCTTGTTCACTCAGTGCTGGTGGCTGACGTTGATGAAGATGTTTTTCTGGGCATGGATCTTATGCTCCACTGTGGTTTTCATTTGGATCTTCGCCGACGTATTCTTTGTACTGGTAATGAAGAAATATTCCTGCACCGAAAACAAGTTCACAATACCTCGATTAAGCTAATCGATAATATCGAACTTCCAGCGAGCTGCGAATGTGTCGTAACAGCGCGGTTGGATGGACTGGAGCCAGATGGTGCCCCAGCCATGATAGAGCCGAAGAACCATGACCATGAATTGGGAAAACGACTCCTGGTGGGTAAGACTCTTGTTAGATCCGCCAAAGAGGTACCCATCCGAGTTATCAACTTGAACGATCATCCAGTTCTTCTCCGAAAGGACACGGAAATGGGAAGTTTAGAACCGGCAATGGCCATAATTCACAAGACAAACGTTACAGCAACAGATGAGACCAACGGAATTGAACAATTAATGACAAAATTAGATCCCTCTTTGTCAAAATTAGAAAAGAAACAGGTAAGAGATCTACTTTACCATTATAAACCTGTATTTGGTTCTAAAGTAAACTGGGAAGAACTGATGTTGTACAACATAGAATTGACACTGGTGTTGCACGTCCGATTCGACAGGTACCTCAAAGGATGCCTCAAGTTAAGAAGGAAGAAGCAGACAGAGCCCTTAAAGAAATGATTCAAAATGGCATAGTCGAACCATCCAGTAGTCCGTGGGCTTCTCCTGTGGTATTAGTGAGAAAGAAAGACGGATCAATGCGGTTTTGTGTCGACTATCGTAAGCTAAATGATGTCACTAAGAAGGAATGTTATCCTCTGCCAAGGATTAATAATGCCCTCGACGCTTTGGCGGGTTCTACTTTGTTTTCTACCTTGGACCTTAAAAGCGGATACTGGCAAGTTAAAATAAATCCTGCAAACAAAGAAACGACTGCCTTTACCAGTGGCAATTCACGGTCCTTCCGTTTGGCCTCTGTAATGCTCCTGCGACGTTTGAACGGCTAATGGAGAACATCCTGCGGGGTTTGTCATGGGAAAATTGTCTAGTTTATCCAGACGACATCATCATAATGGGCAAGACCTTTAAGGAACATTTATCTAACCTGGAAGAAGTCTTTAAAAGATTACAGAACGCTAATCTAATATTGAATGTTAAGAAATGCCACTTGTTCCAGAGACAGGTCAACTATTTAGGACATAACGTAAGCAAGGATGGCGTTGCAGTTGACCCCGCTAAGATACAAACCGTTTAGGAATGGCCAATCCCTATCGACAAACATCAGCTCCGAAGTTTCTTGGGTTTTTGTTCCTATTACCGACGATATGTCAAGAATTTTGGAGACATCGCCAAACCCTTGACACGTTTGACAGAACAGGATAAGTCCTTCTGTTGGGATCAGGAATGTCAAGAGGCGTTTAAAATATTAAAGAAACAGCTTACGTCAGCACCTGTTCTTGCTTATCCACTTACTGATGGTAAGCTTATTCTGGACACCGATGCCAGCAATGTGGGAATTGGAGCCGTCTTGTCACAGCTACAAGATGGCAAGGAAAGAGTGGTTGGTTACTTCAGCAAAACTTTATGGAAAGCTGAAAAGAACTACTGTGTAACTCGGACGGAACTGTTAGCAGTTGTAAAATCCGTCGAACACTTTTATAAATATCTGTATGGCAGAAAATTCCTGATCAGAACAGACCATGCAAGTTTAAAGTGGTTACTTAGCTTTAGGAACCCAGAAGGAGAGATAGCAAGATGGCTCGAAAAACTGCAGGAATATGATGTTGAAATCGTCCGTTGTGGAGAGAGATATCCTCATCCTCTCCTGCTTTAAAAGCATACTGGTCCCAATGGAACTCTTTAATTTTGGACGGTGGGCTCGTTAAAAGACTTGTAGAAAATTCCGAGGGCACAGAAACAAGGAAACAAATAGTGGTTCCAAGAAATGCTGTACCGGAAATTTTAAAACAGATGCATAATGATAGTTCTGGAGGACACCTGGGTATCACGAAAACGCTGCAAAAGATCCGAGATAGAGTTTACTGGGTAAATTGCACTAATGATGTTAAAGATTGGTGTCGTAAATGCACTACATGTGCTGCCAGTAACGATCCGCACTGAAAACCGAAGGCGGAAATGCAGCAATACCTGGTTGGAAGTCCTTTTGAAAGAATCGCAGTAGATATATTGGGTCCACTTCCATAGAGCGATGTGGGAAACAAGTACATCTTTGTTGTCATGGACTACTTCACTAAATGGGTTGAAGCCTATGCAGTTCCCAATCAGGAAGCCACCACTTTAGCAGATATATTAGTTGAAGAATTCGTAAGCCGATTTGGGGTACCACTAGAATTACATTCAGACCAAGGAAGAAATTTTGAGAGCAAGCTGTTTCAAGAAGTTTGCCAAAGATTAGGCATCCATAAAACGAGAACCACAGCGATGCACCCTCAGTCTGATGGAATGGTGGAACGAATGAACCGGACTATAACCAACTATCTGTCAAAAGTGGTGTCAGAATGTCAGAAGGATTGGGATCGACATATTCCACTATTTCTAATGGCAATTCGATCGGCCATTAACGAATCAACTGGCCAAACGCCTGCGAAGATCCTGTTCGGTAGAGAAATGAGGCTACCATGTGACTTGATGTTTGGTTGTAAACCTGGTGAGGAAGTGGCCCGTGAACAATATGTAGTCGATCTTCAATATCGAATGGAGAATATACACAACCTGGTGCGTGGAAAACTACAATTATCTAGTGATCGGATGAAGAGGTACTATGACACACAGACAATGGGAAAGAGTTACCAAGTTGGAGATTTAGTCTGGCTCTATAACCCCCGACGGCGTCGAGGTATTTGTCCCAAATTACAGAAGAACTGGGAAGAAGAAGATTAGCGATGTCATTTATCGGATCGTGAAAATTCCCAGAGGAAACCCGTCGTGGTCCATCATGATCGTTTGGCGCCTTACCAGGGAAACCACAGTGGAGATGCGCAGCAACTCCAAGAAGATGGTTTGGCTGGCTCAGGGAGTGTGCGGGATTCCGATGTAGGAAATAACATTCCAGGAGGAATGAATCTAAAGAGGGGGCAGTGTAACGGGATAACCGTGAAGGGACCTTAATTTGAAAGATTGTTATTGACAGTTGATTCTTAGAAGTTTCTAAAAATCAACTGACTAGATTAAATAATGTTTCTAGAAAATTCTAGAAACTTCGAAACACACTGA
Organism: Altica lythri; assembly: GCA_964028335.1. Lineage (NCBI taxonomy): Eukaryota > Metazoa > Arthropoda > Insecta > Coleoptera > Chrysomelidae > Altica > Altica lythri. Next base: position 30,484,937 of record OZ034804.1, on the reverse strand, counting down.
CTAGATTAAATAATGTTTCTAGAAAATTCTAGAAAGATCTAAACACACTGACTAGATTAAATAAAGTTGTATATAAGGGGATGTACGGGCAGTTAACGTCAGTTCAAGTTCAAGTATTCTCAAGAGTTCATTGTATTGCCAAGTAGTTAGACGTTATCCAGCAGAGTTCTGTGTATCTTAACAATTTTGTAAATAAATTGTGTAAAAATCCCCATAAGTGTTTCAATACTTTTCAATAACCTTCATTAATTTTAGAAAATTGGTTTTTGCAATACATATTTTATTCTTTAATTTTTCACTGTAAAACCTACTGGGATAATTAATTTGATTTAATAAAGAATCCGATCTTGTTACCTTTTGAATTCATGTTTAAATTGTACCTAAAGTTTTGTTTAATTCGATACAAAGCATGTGTATGTAGTAATAAGCAATTAAGTTCTTTGTTTTTAACTAATAGGATATTTCGAAAGCCACTATCTATCAAAGCGGCTTCAAACGATAAAGGGGGTTAAATTCCAATAAACGCTAGCTAGTTTTTGTTCGATAATTTTGCCGGTTCTTTGTTGCTCCTGAAGCAGAAACCAATAAGTTTGAATTACTTTTGATTAGCAAGGATTTTCTTTTGTTTTATTTACGGGTACCAATTTATCACCGATTTCGTACCTATTAAGTGGCAGTTTATATAGTTGATATTTCTATTGAGTCAATAGTCTAATTTTTAAATTATTATATATTAAGGAATTATACACAGGAATTTTAAAACACCTATTTCATAAAAAATAATAGTTTTATAGAGCAAAACCTACCCAGAGCAATTGATTTGAATCAACTTAATATTTTTGTTTGTTTATTGAATCCGTTTCAATATTAAATAAGTAAACTTAATTATATAAACTTTTGATTTTAATATTGGTGTTAGTCATTATAAGAAAGGTGAAACTTATTAACTTGCCTGCAATTTTGATGGTGTTACCTCTAATAATTTAGATTGTGCCGTTTTTTATAGCTTTATTAATTTGGAACCTTCCCATTATACGTTATGTTCCCAAGTAAGTAAGTAAATTCAATAATTGTATTTAAATTGTACATGGAGGGTTTGGTATCTTAGTGACCTAACAAGAAAAAAACACAAACATGTTTTTTAAAAAGTCAATTATATTAAGTGTTCACCATAAGCTACTGCACTTAATTTCAACACACAAATCCTAACAAAAGTATATACAATTTTTCAGAATATTTTATATGATGCACAATTTATAATTAATTTGATAAATAAAAAACCACAACGTGTATAAAATGTTAAAATGCGGTTTTACACATAGAAAATTGGATATAAAATGATTATTATAAAATCTACGCGTTTAGATAGATAGATAGTCATTCGGTTGGCTGAGTGTTAGCCCGTATCACTGCGACCTCTACAGATCTATTGTAAAAACCCATCATATCTACAATAAGATTAGAGCTTCTTGTCTAGCCCTGCCCTCTTAATGAGACTTAATAGCCTTGACAATGGCCTCTCCACATAACTTGGAGCAGCCGGTTTCTCATCTTCCAATATTACATACCGGGTCGTTGTAAGGCCTTCACATTGGCATAGGACATGAACTCCCGTTTCTTCCTCCTCTTGGCAGTATCGACAGATGTCTTCATCTGCTTAGTTCAACTGACCCATGTGTTTTCTGAGCCGACAATGTCCTGTCAAAAAACTGACAAACATTCTGATATCGTTTCGCCTTTGTGATAGCAGCTCTGCAGTAAATTTCACCGAGTGTCATCGTATGAACACTTTGGCTTGTTGCTTGCCCAGTGATTTTTGCCACTATTCTTGAGCCTTCTCTAGCCTCCATTTTTCAATAACTTCCTGTTTAAAGGTGTCAGCAACTCCGCCAATGGTTTCGTGCCAATTATTGGGATATTAGCTCCCGCTAGAGTCAGTTTATCAGTTCTTATTGTCCCGAAACTTTGAATATCCCATACCAGCTGTGAGCTTATTTGTGCTGAGACTATCGCCTTTACAGCTGCTTGGCTGTCCAAGTATAAGACTACGGTTTTACCCGTTATACCCTGACTTACTACCTTCGTTTAGTCAACCTTCAGCAAAATTATTTATAGGAAAAAATTACTATCTGCTAAAAAGACAAAATACAGTTTTGCCCATTATCAACAATTGAGAATGCAAAGTTTGTTTAAAAATTATTTAACTAATAACTTTCACCGAACATACCACCTAACTTGATTATAGTGAAATAGACATATATCTAGCAATAAAATATTTTTTTAACTGTTTAAACAGACTATTTGTTCTTCTTCAGTAAAATAAATTTTTTGATTCACAACATCAAGTTGAGAATTAAACGTGTCATCTTCTGCTTAGTAGAATTATTCTGTTTTATCCAATTTACAATCCTGTGACTATCACCTCATTTACAGTTTCCACAGAAAGTTTTCAAACAGATTTTTTTTGATACTTTGAACAGTTTCTTGAATCATTTGATTAATGGAATTAATTAACATATATAGGTATCGACTTATAATTAAGTTTTTTATACTTCAGCATTTCTAATAACTTTTATTACGGTTTTTAATATTATTGCATTATTACATTATTAATATGAACACTTAAAAAGTCTATTTGACCAAAGTTTAATTTGCATAATGAATAAGTAATTTAACTTTTATACCTATTTAATCAGAAACAATACTTTTCAAAGTTACAGCAAATAAATAAAATGTTCCTGCGCGTCATCTACTTCGAAAATGTGTATCAAATTATCTTTACCCACGGCTCATAAGTAAATTGCGTATTTTTTAACCTATAACTAGTATAACTCTGTCAGTAAGTGTCAAATTATTGAGGAGTTGTGTTATAGTTTCATTTACTAAACTAGTAAAGTAAATAAATAGAAACACTTAAGCTAAATGTAAATAATGTAGTAAAAAATTTCGAGTAGGTATTGGTGCTACAAAAATAATCTTTTACTCAACGTCCAAAAAACTGTGTATATAAATTTTAAAGTGCGTCATACTAAACCCGCTATAGACGTAAATATCTTTTCACCATCTGAATCTATTAAGTTCCTTGGAACCTATATAGACGAAACACTATCCTGGAACACCCAAATTTATCATATTGCTAAGAAAGTTAGCTCAGGGTATTACGCAATTAGTAGATTAAAAGGTTGTTTGGATACTAAGGGTCTTCTACACCTATATTACGCCTTTTTTTACAGCCACATATCTTAAAATATAATATTATGGGGTTTTTCAACGAACAGTAACAGAATATTTATATCTCAGAAAAGAATTATGACACTTTTATTTAATATACCTTTTAGATCCAGTTGCAAACCTTTCTTCATCAGGCATAGTATCATGACGCTTTCTTGCATATTTATATTTAAAGCATTACTATATATAAAGCAAAATATAAAACTGTATCAAAAGAACTCAGATTTCCACGAATACAATACAAGAGGTTCAAATCTGCTATTGGTTGACCCTCACAATCTAAGTAAATTTGAAAAATCCCCGACATATATCGGCAAAAAATTATTTAATAAATTGCCCAGAAACGTGCAAGAACTACCACAAAAAAGATTTAAAAATTTAATAAAAAAAGAGTTAACTAAAAAAGCATATTATAGTGTACACGACTACCTTGGTGACACGTCAGTGATTTCTGTCTTTGAGTGACTACAATTGAAATGAGTTGCATACAAACGTGGCAGTTATTTTAAATTGTATTGTACCTTAATGCATATTTTTAAAGTGTGTTTTTAATTTCAATGTATTTTTTTACGCTAGTAACCCCAGTAGCAAGCTGCCGTCATAATGACGTATATTTTACGGCATCCGTTACGTCAAAGTTACCTTAGATATGACGTAGGAATGACGTAACAGTGACGGGCCTAAGTCACAGCCCAATGACGTCAGTATTCTGACGTGATATTGACGGTAAAAAAGGACGTCACAAAGCCCAAATTTGCTACGTAAATATGACGTCAGTATTCTGACGTGATATTGACGGTAAAAAAGGACGTCACAAAACCCAAATTTGCTACGTACATATGACGTTAGATATAATGGTTGAATGTTGCACTTTAAAAAAAACTCTTATACGTTTAACACAACCATTTATTATAATAATATATAGGTACATATATACTTTCAAAATGATAAAAATTTCTAACTAAAAAAATTGTACTAGGTATAACAAAATTTAACTTCAAATGAAAACTAACATTAACCTATCGCTTTTAACAAAGTGTGTGTACAAGTGGAAAACATACCCATTGATCAAGACTATTTTCTGATGGAATAACCATAGCCTTCGCCTTTATATCCTTAAATGACCAGACTTCTAATATTATGGACAGTTGTTTTAAGGAAAATTTTATTTTTATTACTCCTACCTTTCAGTGGTGGTATCTTAAGGTTTAATTTAGGAGGCCGCTCAAAAATAGAATCTTCATTTTCATCACTTTCACTACTAAAAACCCTTCTAGTAATTTTTCTTTTTTTTTTAATTAGCCCCTCCTCTGGTTCGGAACTTATATCACTCGGCCTGTTTTAATTTTTCCCTAGCTTTATCAAGGTCATCTAAAAAATATTTAAGTTTTTTAAGACTTCAATTAAATAGAAAAAATGGTAATAGTAGGTGCATGAACAAGATTGGTTTCATAGTAGTGAGTAAAATTGGTAGGTACATACCAGATTTATAAAACGTTCTTGCGACACCATATAATTTCCAAGTATCTTCTGGATGTTGACCTTTTTTTAAAAGTTTATTAAATGAAACTACGTCCTTCAAAGGAGGCCATAAGATTTCACTTTTTCGCGGTGTAAACCATCCTTCATGAACCACTGCCAGTCCACCTCCTGCACTCTCACTAAATTCCACAACAGAAAACATCCTTTAGAATATTAAGAAGCAATAATGGCGATCAAAATTAACACAAATAATTAAAAAATCCTTTGATTCTTCGAGCTTCGAAGTTGAGGTTAAACATGCGTTGTTACCAATACCAACCCAATGTCCCAGCCGATGTTTTACCAACCGAACCACCAAAAGGCGCTATTTTCAAATAATTATCAAAATGTTATAAATTTTAGAAATAACTAAATTAAATGCGAATAAAAAGATTTAAAATATCGAAAATATCCGCTTTTACTTAAAAACCTATTCGACTAATGTAAATATAATTATGTATTTGTAGTGGAAATATTTTCAAACTATATACATTCATAGCAGGTAATAAAGTACTAAGCACAATTGTTATACAAATCCCATGCCTGATGGGTCGGATTTGCCACTTTGATATTGGGCACAAAATCTACCCACTAATGACGTACTGGTTTCGTCAGTTAGATGACGTTTCTTCAACGTCGATAAAGTAACGTCATATTGACGTCAGATATTGGTGGCCTGACCTTAGTGACGAAAAATCACCTTGTTGTGACGTCAATATGACGACAGCTTGCTACTGGGGAAGTGTATTTCTTGACATGTACATCCATTGTAAAGTGGCAATAGTACAATAAATTATTATTATTATTATTATTATTATTATTATTATTATGCTGGTTACCTACAGTTTTCATTAAATTAAACTAACATTTGACATTTCTCAGACAGGACCGTCTGCGAAATCAAATATTTTTGACAACTTATGCCAAAATTTAAATTTTATATTTGTTATTTTTAGTTTTATAAAAAACCATGTGGTAAGTCGTGGGTAAAGCATAGTACTTCACTCGAGGAACAAATTGCATATTTAGCTAGTTTCTTTAGCCCCTTCGCTCGCAAGCTCGCTCATGGGCCAAACACACTCGCTGTAATATGCAATTTACTCAACTCGTAAAGTAATATACTATTAATACACTTGAAATATTTAGGATTAAATGAAAAATATCTAATATTCTCAACTTATTAAGCATAACTGCGACTATTGATTTTTAAACAGACGATGTGCATGGTTTACTGAATTTAGTTCTGTCAGATAATTAACCGCTACAAAAGTGTACAAATTAATATAAAGCGAAACTAATATAACTCTCTTCTACCTAATTCATTAACCACGTTTCTGTATTTTCTTTAGTAGAGAGAGATTTGCTATTTATTTGTTTGGAGTAACTTGTTTATGTCTTTTGATGTAATTGCTACAGGCTAAATTTCAGCAACTCTGAAATTTAAGGACTAACGACATTTTAAGGTATTTAGATTAGTTTATTGTAATTGATGTTTAATTGAAATTGTTCTCGTGTCATAGAAAGTTAAGAGGGGTGATTTGCGTCATCTAGCATGTGCGGTGCGATGCAATGTTGTGCGATGCGGTGCGGTGCGGTGCGGTGCGATGTGACGCGGTTCGAAAATATCAAACAGTCACAACCACTAAAAGTGTCCTGCGTAACGGTACCCTCCATAATATTGTAATACAAGTATTACAATGACAGGTTACGAGTGCAGCTCCTGAAACCAACCGCGAAGCGGTGAGTTTCGCTAAGAACGAGTACAACAAACCGTCATTGTAATTCGAGTGCTACATACTATTTGTTGTTTAACGCGGAATCGAAATTAAATCTAAAAGCTAAGCTAACAGACATTTGAAATTTTTTTTTAGAGTAAATTTCTATTAACGTTGTACTTGTAAAGTCAGGAAGCTTTGTGATAATTTATCACAAGTAGAAACGTATTATAAATTTTCAAGTAACACGGTAATTATTTGCATGAGCAACAGAAACGGATAGTCATTTTCATAGAAAAAGTAACGCAATGGTCTGAGAAACAGAAATACGGTAGAAAACAGATGCGGGTTCTGTCCTAAAAAATAAATTCAAATAAATCTTCGTGTAATATACGGAGGAAACATTGTTACAGTATAAGCTTTAAATTTTACATTAACTAATCTTGATCCCACATCCTATTGGAAGAACATAAGGGCTAAGGCATAAGCGCAAAAAGACTAAAAATTCTTTAATTCTCGTGTCCGCTGCTATTTATAAACTTACCTCTATTTCAGGTACCTACTACAGCGCACACAGGGGACGCGATTGGTGAGTAATTAAACCTTAACCAAAATTCTAGAATTTTTGTTTTTTTTTTTGTTTTGGAGGATAAAGTTTAACAATGTACTACCGGAAAATACTACGTACCTACTCCTATTTTAAAGTAACCATCTCTTAATTTTTAGAAATAATCATACGATGGAATATTTGTGTTTAGTCTGAACCATATGAAAAATTACCGAATATATATAAAATCCAAAGAAAAATGTTAAAAACCGCAATTTATCTCAGCCAACGCGGCGCCCTGGTGTTTATACTTTAAAAATGTAAGTAATCTCCTGTCCACAATCGCTAGATCCCAAGTTTCTGCTACTATTTGACCGAAAATGTGGCACAATCCAACAGGTAAAAAGTCTTTATCAAAACCTTTGTCCTTTATCATGTAGGTATAGGTAATATTTATATAATTTATGATGTAAAAGATGATACACAACGTATCCAGTGCCGTGCTGTAAAAAATAATTCCAGTTATAAACTGGATTGATGTTCCGCAGTGTTACCAACCCTACTGTTTTAACATTAGATTAGCTGTTTTCACATTGATGCCTCTGTTTTCTGCTTTATTCCTAATTTTTACTGTTTTTCAATTAGCGTTCATCCACCTATTACACTATACAAATATATTTTATATCAACCATGTGATAAAACACTATAACACTAGATGTCAGTATCTACTCTTATCGGGATTCGAGGTAATTCCCCGACCATAGTCTATGTGATTTGACGGTCATATTTTTATGCATGGGGAAATCCCAATGTTAAAATGACAGCTACAGAGTTCAGGCTAAAGCGCTATTGTATTGCGGATTGTGATGTGGCCACAGCTTTCAATTAGTAACATATATTTAATTCCACTGTTTATACTAAATAACAATATTTACAATGTCTTTAATAAAATGAGCAATGATTCATCGACTGACAACACTCCTCCTAAAAAGAAAAACGTGAAATATGAACAAAAATTTATAGTGGTTAAAAGATGGTAGGTTCAAAGGCTGGTTAAGAAAAAGCACTAAGCAATAAGCGTTATACTGCTATTAGCTTCCTTTTTATTAAAATTTAATAATAAAACTTTTTTTAAATGTTTCTTTCTCGTTACTTGACCTTTTCCCCAACCTACTGTACTCACAATGACCAATTTCTACAAAAGTACCACAAAAATGACCCAACGAAAAAAGAAACAGATAACAAAATATAACTTATTGTTAAATTTTTTCGAACTTTATGGAAGAATCTAAATTCACCCACCTGTGTTTGGCTAATCTAAAAATTAGCCGGCTAAAGCCCGAAATTCGTTTTCGACAACCTTATCCAACGAAATTGGATAAAACTAGCTTTAGCCGTAACTGTTTTTTTAACTACTTACAACGAATGTTTTCAACGAAATTATTTGGAAATTTGTAACGTTCGTTTTTGGGCCGAAATACACCTAACTATAGGTTTGTATTTATTTTAAGTTTTTTTGCGTCGTCGTGATGGGAAGATGGGCGATTTGTTTTCTTCGACAGCAAATTATTTCCATTCGTTGAATTTCTCACAGTTTCTTCGACTAATTTTAATATTTTTGCCCTTCGATTATAAGGTTATTGCCAAATCCAGAAGGGCCCTATTAGGGAAATTATCTTGCAAACCCTTAAAGAAACGCTGACAAGCCGTCAGCCATTTTGTAGCTGACCAAAAGAAGTCGTCACAAAAAGAATAAACCAACCATCCCGGGATAGTTTATTAAGGAAGATTTTTTTAAGAAAAGGCCGTACCATCCTTGAATTGATGAAGGAAAAATGAATAGTTAGTCAAGGCTCCACCGAAATAGAAGTCTGGAAAAAATTAACATAAGAGAAATAATTAATTATTATTTTTTTAAAAAATTTCTTAACTTTAAACTTGATTTAATAAATCATCCTAAAACTGATTTAGGGTTACAAAATTGGCGCCCAACGTGGGGCAAATTTTACTTAAAAGGGAATTAATTAAGCTACAAATTGGAATGATATTGAATATTTGCGTTATATTCAGGGAACAATTTTCACGTTTTGGTTTGAAAAAAAAAAATATATATATATATATATATACATATATATATATATTGTTATGAAATCTTTTCTTTACTTTTCTTCGGCTCCGGCTGCTTCTACTGCTATTGGGTCTGGATTCAACTTAAACTTCCTTTATATTCTTGTTTATTTAATTTAAATTTTTATTTTTAACTTCAACTTCTATTACACAAATTCATACATTAAAAAATGAAACTCTCTTCTCAAATTCAAATTCTATAATCAATACAAACTTTTCTTTATGACATTTTTCTTATTAACTTCATGACAATCTTTCATAATAATCTAAAACCTTCTAATTCCTCTCTTTTCCCCGTCCCTAGGTAACCTCTTCAAAACAAAATATAAAACAAAACTAAACAACTCTCTACACTTTCTGAAATAAAACTTTTAAACACCTATATAAAGACAGTTACCTATTATCAAATACAAAAAATTTTTTATCCAATCAAATCATAACAAAATCCCCCTAAATTTAAAATTAAAATTTTCTATTAAGACACATTTTATAATTTTAAATTTACTCTATATTTACTTTTTTATCAGATCATTTCTTACTATTCTACCTTTAAATTACAATTACTTTCGATTTCTACCCATTTTAATAATTTTACTTTATTTTATTTAATCAGTTTCTTCCCCCTTTTTCTAATATTTCCCCATTACTTATTTTCCTCTTTATTTTTAATTTTATCTCAATCCCATTTGCTTTTAATTAACTTCTTTTTTCTTTTTTTATAATTATAAATTATATCCTTCCAAATCTTTTTTAATCTTCTAATTTCATCACATATTTCAAAATAATTTATATCACCATCTTCATAAGGTTTCTTCTTATGCTCCTTATTGTAATTAAATTTAGTTTTATTTTTAATTTTATTATTGTTATCATAATAATATCTATTTTTATAATTATTTCTATCGCCTTCATATTTTATAGTTTCATATTTTGCTTCTTCATTTTTACAATATTTATCTTTATAATTCTTCTTATCATCATCATATTCATTATTTAATTTTAATTTTATAATTTCATTTTCTTGTATTACATTTATTTCTTTTTCTTCCATCTCATATATCTTCTTTACTGTATTTTGCACTTCTTCTTTTACATTTTTCTTTTCCATATTCTCTTGTTGTATAATTATTTTAATTTTTACTTCTTGTAATTCCTCTAATTCTGTTTTTGTCATTTTCATTTCCTTTCTTATTTCTATTTTTGTTTCTTCTAATGTTTTTCTATACATTTCCATTTGCTTCTTCATTTCATCTTTAATTACTTCCATATTCTTGTTCATATCTTCTTTTATTGCTTCTGTATTTTTGTCTTGTTTTTCTTGATTTTCCTGTAAATTCTTCTTCAAATCTTCTCTTAAGTTATTATTCATTTTTTCTAAAAATTTACATATCCTATCCATATCGCTTTCTTCATGTTTGTTACCATTACTTTTAATAATTGCTTCTATTATCGTGGTATTTTCTTTTTCATCTCCCGATTCATTTGTTCCCATAATCTGTATGTCCTCATCTTTTTGATGATCTCCTTTTTGCATCTGTAAATCCTGTTTCTTGTTTTGCCTTCTTCTTGTTTCCATTTTATTATTTAAAATTATTCAATTTGTTTTTATTTGATTTAAATTTTAATATGTATATTAAATTAATAATTTTAATTCACCCCCCCATATATCAAAATTTCTTATGTCTTATTGACACTGTCAAAATCAAAATTTTTTATAAAAATGATTTGTATCAACCTAACTATTTATAAACTATGTCTTAACAGAATTTATGTATCCCCCCTATTTCAAATATAAACAACAAAAATACAAAAAACTGTCTCTATATAGAAATTTAAAAATCTTACCCCAGAGTACAATTTTTCTAATATGAAATTTCAAAATTTCTATCTCAGTTTCTTTCGATCGGCTTGGTGTCCTGTTTCTTTTTATTCTTTTCTGGGTGTCTGGGTGTTCTTTTTGACAAGTTGCGCCGCACGTTGGTTCATCAATTTATTCTGAAATCTTTTCTATCCTTGTTGTTGTTGTTGCCCCACGTTGGATCGACAATTTGTTATGAAATCTTTTCTTTACTTTTCTTCGGCTCCGGCTGCTTCTACTGCTATTGGGTCTGGATTCAACTTAAACTTCCTTTATATTCTTGGTTATTTAATTTAAATTTTTATTTTTAACTTCAACTTCTATTACACAAATTCATACATTAAAAAATGAAACTCTCTTCTCAAATTCAAATTCTATAATCAATACAAACTTTTCTTTATGACATTTTTCTTATTAACTTCATGACAATCTTTCATAATAATCTAAAACCTTCTAATTCCTCTCTTTTCCCCGTCCCTAGGTAACCTCTTCAAAACAAAATATAAAACAAAACTAAACAACTCTCTACACTTTCTGAAATAAAACTTTTAAACACCTATATAAAGACAGTTACCTATTATCAAATACAAAAAATTTTTTATCCAATCAAATCATAACAATATATATATATATATATATATATATATATATATATATGTATATATATATATATATATATATATATATATATATATATATATATATATATATATTGTTATGGTATCACTGTGTCTATTGTGTAAATGAAATATCTTACTGTATAGTATGACGAAATAGACCAGTGACTGTATTTTTTTGTTTGATATAAATAGGACGAAATTAGGGAAACGGGGATTTTTTTTGAGGTTTTGGATTTTGATTTTGATGGATAATTGAAATTTGTCATTTGGTGAAATGTAATTTGAATAATGTTAATATAAAAGTTTATAATAATTAATATTGGTATAATTTGAATTGAATCAAGAAGAAAGAACCCAGACCCAATAGCAGGAGCGAAGAAATAAGAAATAGAACCATCATAATATATATATATATAAGCCCGCTCGTTATGAGTCCGTTAGGACTTCCACAGAAGACCTTCTTCCTCCATAAGGTGAAAAAAAATTATTTAAGTCTCTCGATATGAGACCGCATCGTTATTAGAATAAATTCAGCGTTAATTTATCATATAAATGCTATTTATTTTTTAAAAAAGTAGGGGAAATTCAACTGACGAACGTTGCCTGTGCTAAAGTAGGGGGTACACAAATTCTTAGAATTATATTCCCCTACACCCCTGTGAGCGGGTTCATAACGAGACTCAACTGTATATATATATATATATATATATATATATATATATACCGTGAAGTCAATCGTGGAGTTGCAGTCAACGTTTGGCCAAGGTAAGTAAAGAAAACTCTTTGATTTCAGTCAAGCTTTCGAATTTATTTAATTCTTCTTCAGGACATCTGTGGTGAAGAACAATTTTTATAAAATAAAGAAATATTGTTACAAATGTGATGACTTAGGTACTAATCGTGAGGTTATAAGAAAAGCGACGAATTCCGTTTGACAACATTATATATATATATATATATATATATATATATATATATATATATATATATATATATATATATATATATATATAATTATTGGCACATTTTAAAACGTTTAGAGGTTCTCCATTCGTCTACTCTCCATAGTCACTAATAAAGAAAATGTTATACAATTCATCATCCACATAAAACAATGTAGAAAATTATACAAATAATGCAAATATATATATATATTTTGTATCATCTCTTACATATTGTATATAGATATATATATATATATATATATATATATATATATATATATATATATATATATATGAACAGTAGTGGTGTTCCGGGTTTCAATCCGTTGGTTGTTTGTGTCTTCACGACGTTTCGCCAACATCTCAGCTGGCATTTTCAAGTGATGCTTCCTTTGCGGCTGCTCAACTTGGAATGAGCTGCGTGGTCCTGTGTTGCTGCTTTTATACGCGTCGGCGGCGGCGCAGGTTATATCGCTGTTCTGTGATTGGTGGGCGGTGCGGTTCAGGTGTTGACGTTTCCTCCACCCGAGGTCGTTGACCGCGCCGATTATTTCCTGACTGTATTTGGGCCTGGATGGGTACGGCTGTCCTTGTTGCGTTTGTGTTTCTTATTGGTTCTGCCCGTGTCTGAGTATTCTCCAAGGATTTTTGTTCTTCTTGGGTAATTGGATTGGATTGTCTTTTGAGGAGACTTTTCCAAGTGTTGGAGATGTTTTGTGCATCGTCTCTTTTGTTGAGGCTGTTGGTTCTCTCTATTTCGAGGGCTTCTCTAACTATGCGGGTTCTGTAGTGTTTGATAGGTGCAATCTGTTTTGTTTCTGGGAAGTTTATTGTGTGGCCCGTTTCCTGGTGGTGTTGAAAAAGGGCTGATGTCGTTTGCTTATTTCTGATGTTGTTCTGGTGTTCCTGTACTCTGGCTGAGATTCTTCTATTTGTTTGTCCGATGTATTCTTTGTCGCAGTTATTGCACGGGATGCTGTATACGCCTTGGTTTTCTAAAGGTATTTTGTCTTTTGGATTGCCTATTATTTTGTGTAAGGTAGTCTGCGGCTTGTAGATTGTGGAAATGTCATGCCTTCTTAGAATCCTTCCAATCACGTCTGTTACACCTTTTATATATGGCAGTTTAGTTTTTGGTTTGGACATGTCGTATTCTTCCTTATTTGTTGTTGGTCTCGTGGCTTGTTTTTGTGCTTTTTTGATTGTGTGTTCATGGTATCCGTTTTGTCTTAGGGCGGTTGTGATGTTATGAAGTTCTTCTTGTCGGTTCGTTGTTTTTGTTAGGCGTATAGATCTGGATATCAGTGTACTGGCTACCGATTGCAATTGGGAAGGGTGATGATGAGATCTAGCATTCAGATATCTATTAGTGTGTGTAGGTTTCCTGTATACCGTGTAATCAATTGTGAGGTCATTGTTTCTTGTAATAAGTAGGTCAAGAAAAGGCAATTGGCCATTCTCTTCAACTTCTAACGTGAACTGTATTCGGTGGTGGATGTTGTTTAGTTCATCAAGGAAATTGTCAAGATTGGGTCTTCCATGAGGCCATATGATAAAGATGTCGTCCACGTAGCGTTTCCAAAAAGTCGGCTTCATTTTAGCTTTACTTAGTGCATTGGTTTCGAAATACTTCATGTAGAGATTGGCAATTACTGGTGATAGTGAGGATCCCATGGGGGCGCCTTCTGTTTGTCTATACAAGTTGTTCTCATACGAGAAATACGTATTCTTCAGACAGTGTCTTGCAAGTTCGATAATGTGTCTTGGGAAATCTTCATTTGTAGCTATTTGGTCTAGAGCCTCGTCAATTGGTACGCTTGGGTAAAGTGACTTTATATCTAGGCTAGCTAGGAGGTCATCTTTGTGCAGTTTAAGGTTTTTAATTATATTTGTCAGGTGTTCTGAGTTCTTGACGTAGGAATCTGCTTCTTCGCTGGTTGGCTGCATGATCTCTGCAAGATATTTCTCGAGTTGTTGAGTTGGTGAGTCTATAGCGCTAACGATTGGTCTTAATGGCACTCCCTCCTTGTGAATTTTTGGCAACCCGTATAGTTTAGGGCATCTGCTAGCTTTTTCCCGAGGAATTATGCGAGCCTCGATTTCTGCCCCAAGCTTGGCGGCTTTGATTTTATCTTTTGTTGTCTTCTCAAGGTATGTTGTTGGGTCTCTTGTGACTTTTTTATATGTGTCGTCTTGGAGTATGTCTGCCATTTTTGTTCTATATTCTTCCGTATTCATCACCACTGTGACATTTCCCTTGTCTGCTTTCAATATAGTGATGTCTTTGTTTGCCTTTAGATTGTTGAGGGCTCTCATTTCGGACGGTTTTATGTTTGGTTTTGGTGGTTTGCTGGTCCTGAGAAGTTGAGCAGCCGCAAAGGAAGCATCACTTGAAAATGCCAGCTGAGATGTTGGCGAAACGTCGTGAAGACACAAACAACCAACGGATTGAAACCCGGAACACCACTACTGTTCATTCTACCATCCGTGAAACACTACATCATAACATAGTACACCTCTACGGGGAGGAGACCTTCAGAACAACAAAACGCTTCGAAACACTAAGGTCCAAAATCACAACATTATGTTGCGACATAACATTTCTAATAAGATGTCGCGACAACAACGTTCTGCCTACGTGTACCAAATTGACTTACCATTTAAGGACAAAAAGAGCAGAAAATATCCTAAGAAACACGAGCAAATCGCTTCTAAGAGAACAAATTCGAGAAAAACGGAGACAAGTTGCCCAAACAGAAAAAGCAGCCTACGATCTACATCTGCAACTGAGCAAAGAAATTCACCCGTTACTCTGGCAAAAAGTAGATGAGTTATCAACCTGGAGGACGGAAACAGACTTCAAGAACAGAACCGACAAACAGAAAAATAAATTTGCCCGACTTCTGAGGAACACCGAACCAAAAGTAGAGCCACTCGATATCAATAAAGTGGTTAAAAACCTCTCTGACTACCAACTCTCAGAGGAAGAGAAACACATCCTTAGCAAGGGTTTTAACTTTGCAGTGACACCGAAGACGATTCCAACAGAGGACATAATCGCGAACATCGAAGCAGCCCTAGACCAAAAGCCGGACGATGAGGCTGAAATAATACGTCAAGACGTAGCACGTATTCTCAGGACCAGCAAACCACCAAAACCAAACATAAAACCGTCCGAAATGAGAGCCCTCAACAATCTAAAGGCAAACAAAGACATCACTATATTGAAAGCAGACAAGGGAAATGTCACAGTGGTGATGAATACGGAAGAATATAGAACAAAAAATGGCAGACATACTCCAAGACGACACATATAAAAAAGTCACAAGAGACCCAACAACATACCTTGAGAAGACAACAAAAGATAAAATCAAAGCCGCCAAGCTTGGGGCAGAAATCGAGGCTCGCATAATTCCTCGGGAAAAAGCTAGCAGATGCCCTAAACTATACGGGTTGCCAAAAATTCACAAGGAGGGAGTGCCATTAAGACCAATCGTTAGCGCTATAGACTCACCAACTCAACAACTCGAGAAATATCTTGCAGAGATCATGCAGCCAACCAGCGAAGAAGCAGATTCCTACGTCAAGAACTCAGAACACCTGACAAATATAATTAAAAACCTTAAACTGCACAAAGATGACCTCCTAGCTAGCCTAGATATAAAGTCACTTTACCCAAGCGTACCAATTGACGAGGCTCTAGACCAAATAGCTACAAATGAAGATTTCCCAAGACACATTATCGAACTTGCAAGACACTGTCTGAAGAATACGTATTTCTCGTATGAGAACAACTTGTATAGACAAACAGAAGGCGCCCCCATGGGATCCTCACTATCACCAGTAATTGCCAATCTCTACATGAAGTATTTCGAAACCAATGCACTAAGTAAAGCTAAAATGAAGCCGACTTTTTGGAAACGCTACGTGGACGACATCTTTATCATATGGCCTCATGGAAGACCCAATTTTGACAATTTCCTTGATGAACTAAACAACATCCACCACCGAATACAGTTCACGTTAGAAGTTGAAGAGAATGGCCAATTGCCTTTTCTTGACCTACTTATTACAAGAAACAATGACCTCACAATTGATTACACGGTATACAGGAAACCTACACACACTAATAGATATCTGAATGCTAGATCTCATCATCACCCTTCCCAATTGCAATCGGTAGCCAGTACACTGATATCCAGATCTATACGCCTAACAAAAACAACGAACCGACAAGAAGAACTTCATAACATCACAACCGCCCTAAGACAAAACGGATACCATGAACACACAATCAAAAAAGCACAAAAACAAGCCACGAGACCAACAACAAATAAGGAAGAATACGACATGTCCAAACCAAAAACTAAACTGCCATATATAAAAGGTGTAACAGACGTGATTGGAAGGATTCTAAGAAGGCATGACATTTCCACAATCTACAAGCCGCAGACTACCTTACACAAAATAATAGGCAATCCAAAAGACAAAATACCTTTAGAAAACCAAGGCGTATACAGCATCCCGTGCAATAACTGCGACAAAGAATACATCGGACAAACAAATAGAAGAATCTCAGCCAGAGTACAGGAACACCAGAACAACATCAGAAATAAGCAAACGACATCAGCCCTTTTTCAACACCACCAGGAAACGGGCCACACAATAAACTTCCCAGAAACAAAACAGATTGCACCTATCAAACACTACAGAACCCGCATAGTTAGAGAAGCCCTCGAAATAGAGAGAACCAACAGCCTCAACAAAAGAGACGATGCACAAAACATCTCCAACACTTGGAAAAGTCTCCTCAAAAGACAATCCAATCCAATTACCCAAGAAGAACAAAAATCCTTGGAGAATACTCAGACACGGGCAGAACCAATAAGAAACACAAACGCAACAAGGACAGCCGTACCCATCCAGGCCCAAATACAGTCAGGAAATAATCGGCGCGGTCAACGACCTCGGGTGGAGGAAACGTCAACACCTGAACCGCACCGCCCACCAATCACAGAACAGCGATATAACCTGCGCCGCCGCCGACGCGTATAAAAGCAGCAACACAGGACCACGCAGCTCATTCCAAGTTGAGCAGCCGCAAAGGAAGCATCACTTGAAAATGCCAGCTGAGATGTTGGCGAAACGTCGTGAAGACACAAACAACCAACGGATTGAAACCCGGAACACCACTACTGTTCATTCTACCATCCGTGAAACACTACATCATAACATATATATATATATATATATATAAACAAAAGGGGTAAATTAACGGGCATGTACGCAAAAAGGATCATATATATCTGGAACGATTTTGTACACAATTGTATTAAAATAAAAAAGTTTAATTAATATATAATTTAATCAGTATCTTACTGCAGGAAAGTAAAGATGCTTTTTCGATAAAAATGCAATTACGCTAAAATAAAATCTGGATCAGTTGGATATTAAAAGAATGCTTCTGGTCTGTGGTTTATTTTTAAAATTAAAAGGGTCTGCAAAATTACATTCCAGGAACTTACATAAAAATTTTTACATAATGATCAAATACTAAATAAAATCAAGCCGGTCAGGATTTCCTAAATGAAAAATTTACATAAGAATTACACGGTTAAAATTTATATTTTAACTTTTAAATTGCATAGAATTAAAGATATTTCTACAAAGATAAATAATACGGTTTTAAGAATACGTTAACTCGGTTTGCCCGATATCATCTTATTTAATTGGATATTAGCATATAGTCTTAATATAAGCAGAAAAATCAAAGTTGAAATAATCATTTGTCGATTTTTTCAAAATGGTCTTTTTAAGGAAGTAATGAAAGTGCTAACTATTTCCGACTATCAAATCATAGATGTATGCCTCATATATAGCAATACACAAACCCATAAAGCGATTATAAACCCAATATAAAGACATACAGTATTACTGATAAAATAACTTTGAATTTACATATTAATTAATAAACTTAAAGCTTCTACAGTCTGGTGATCACTTGCTGCCCCTTTCCACATTAAGGTAAAGAAGAATTGATACAAAGCCTTTGTTTTTTATTCAGCGGAATTACCTGCAGCATCAATTTATTTATAAAATAAACCTAAGACAGGTAAATATATATGTGAATAATAATATATATCTCTCTTTGTACTGCGATCAGCAACTTTTCAGACAATGTAGATATCTTGAGACCCGACTTCTAGAGTGGAGAAACTAGGACAGTTTAAGAGCCAAATAACTATTCTTCATGGATAAAATTAAAGATCTATTCTAATACGTAGAACAAAATATCTAAATTGTGTACCTCTGACTTTTAAATCGATTGGACAAAGAAGTTACTCTTATTTAGCGCCAAAATTATTCAATTACTTGCCACAAAGAATAAAGCATGAAACGTCCTTCAAACATTTTAAAAAGGAATTAATAACTTATATAAAACAATGTGACAAAAATGACATACATAAAATTATAGATGGTTGAACAAAAGAAGGGATCCACTTTTCTACTTTTCACTTTATTTTCTTTCTCGTAATAACTTAAATTTATTACCCATAAGATAGAAAAAATTTAGGGCATCCTCTTAAAGGTATTTCATTATGTATATATATGATATTTTTTTTCTTCTTTTTTAATGTACTATTTTTATATTAACTGTGTTCTTTTAAATTGATTAAATACCACAAACAAGTATTTATAATACTTCTGTGGCTGAATTGTGTTTATTCATTATGTATTGTATTATGTATTGTAGATATTGTATTGTATTTGATATTATGGATGAATAAACATTACTTACTTACTTACTTACTTACGTATAAGAACTTAAAAGTCAAAATCTTATCTGCATATCTTTTGACTTAAATATGACTTGAATGATAGGAAAAGTATCATTTTACAAAATTTATTTATGAATTCATATATTTCAACTTTAACATGCTACGTAGTTGAGATTTTTTGTTTTTCCTTATTTTTTTTCGGTTTTCGATTTTATCTTAAATCTTTTGTTTTCAAGTGTGAAATATAAACACCGGTTGTAACCATTTTACTCAATTTTCAACCATAAATTTTAATATTCATTAATTTACTAATAACTACACGATTAATATCTGCATTTATCTGCATCTAAGCTATTTGAATAGTTAATACTTCTGCTTTAACTAGTATTGCAATTCATTCGTCTTTCTTTTGAATAAAATTTTAATATTTATCAACAAGTTAGATACGATCTTGTAAAGAAAAGTGAATAGCTGGCATACTTTGCTCTTTTATATGCATTTGTTAACATCAGCGAACTTCTTTCTACAGGTTCTCATTGAATCTGTCTACTCAGATAAATAAAATATAAAAGTAGGTACATTTCAATCTGACGATGTTTTGGAGTGAAGTATATTCGCCGTGACAACTAATAATCCCAGTGGTCGTTTATCTTCATTTGCAGTGATAACAGGTTCGTTGATATCATTTGGAAGTAATAGATATCTATTATCGAATTAAAACTGTATACATCAGTACTATATTAAATAGATTATAGTTCAGGGGTTAATTTTTAAACAAATTTTTAGTTTTAAGCACAGACAAGATTTATGCAAAGTTTATAATCTTACATATTAGACAAGTATTGAAACAGTATGCAAACAAAAAATTCCATCAGTAATAAAAATTGGACAATAAATTATTTAAATTTTAGATTTGAACGTTAGTAACCTTCGCTTGTTGAAGATCAAATATACCTTTATTATTACAGATTTGAAATTATATTTAGTGTCCATTTGAATTTATAGGTAAAAATTACTTTTTTATTTTATTTATAAATCAAAAACCAAATGTTACAAAAAGATAAGGCTAAAGTTTGCGTTTTATTATAACTTGATATAGGGACTGAGAAAGATCATTTTTGACGCCACCTACCGAGAAAAGCTTGAAACAAAGTGATGGAAAATGGTATACAAAACAATAACAAATTTATAAATTTAATTATTTTCTCAATTTAATCGACATAATTTTTCATAATGTCTTCATCTAAAGTATCTTGCTGTATCCGTGGATGTTCCAATATGCCATACAAAAATAAAAATCTTAATATAAGTGTGAAATTTTATCGTTTCCCTGAAAGTAGTCAGAATTCTGAATGGATAACCTCTAAACGTCAAAAATGGATAAATGCAGTGAAAAACTATGTGTAAGTAAATTATTTTTATAAAAAAAAAATTAATTAATTATGATGAAATTAAAAAAACTAAATAATATAAAATAGAATATTACACTATGTAATAATTATTTTATGAATTAAATAATATAGTAATGAGGAATAAAAGTGAAATTAAAAAAAATTTTGTTTCAGAAAATATCCCAAGGGTTGGGAACCAAATAAAAATACACGCATTTGTAGTGCTCATTTTGTAAATAATCAAAAGTCAGAAAATCCCCCGCATCCGTCTTACATACCAACAATTTTTCCTGGTAAAATAAACATAAAAAAATCTACTCAATCATTTGAACGTTTCGAACGATTTCGACAACGGAATTTACGGAGCACAATGAATATCATTAGTAATATTAGTAATAATACAAATCACATTGAAGCTGAAGAAGATAATAATTATGTACATATTGAAACACAGAGTGTAGAAGCACATCATGCTCTTGATGCTACTCCAAAAGTAACAACTCGTAGTATAACTTGTCAAACAGATGAAATTGTTGATGAAAATGTTTTAGATAAACATAATTATTTTTTTTGTCATATAAATTCCTTTGATGGTGTGAGCACTGCAGAAGTGCAAGTGAATATTCCAATCAAGAAGACAGCTGAAAAAATGTGTGATGTAAATTTACCGCCTTTGCGAAAGAACGTTAACGATATTGGATGTGATCCAATTAATCAAGATCCTATAAAATCTGATTGTCAAGGTTTCCATGGAATCACTTCAATTTATGATGACCAATCTTTAAGCAGCTTAACCGGTGTTAATTTTTCAATATTTGCACTTCTATTAAATATGCTTCCTGACGGAAGATCAGCCAAAATAGATAAAAAAACGAAATTACTAGCAGCGTGTTAAAAATACTTTTAACACGCTGCCATGTAAACAAGTTTACTTTTAACACGGTTTAGTTTACTTTTAACACGGTTTAGTTTATTGTCATTGCAAATTCGCTCATTTCATTATCAAAATAGGGAAGTTGTACAAAAAACATTGTATGGTATTTGTGTTAAAAGTGATTTTATTTTGTTCGTGAAATTGTTCAATTCGCTCCGCTCATTTCACAAACGTTTTCACTCACAAAATAAAACGTCACTTTTAACACTTATATCATAAATAACTATTAAACAGCTTCGACATGACGAGATTTTTCATGTTTTTAATATTATATATAATAATTAGAAAAATAATTTGTAACTTACATAAACTTTTAAACTGTAAACATTAGAAACGTTAGTCTGTGCGACAACTGAGCAGGTTATGGTTGAATGCTTGTTTTGATGGACTGTTTCGACAACATTCATTACGTGACCGGACTTGAATAAATTTTTGCCCTTGATATCATTTTGACCATTAATCCGATCATTTTTTATAGGCAAAAACCCGAATTTAATTATTTTTTCCATTTTTTCAGTTTAGCTAATACTATTCTCTACATTGTTTACATCACTTTGTTTTGTTTTTATAACACCAGGGCGCTCCACTTTCAGCAGTAGTGCTGCCTCTATAGTTCTTTCTCAATCCCTATTGTATATACTGAATTCCACAGGTTGTTATAAACTTTACGAAAAGAGCGCGTTATAATTGTTAGTATACACCCAGTATTTATAAACAAAATTGGTTTCTATGCCAACATATTACTTAAAAAAAAAATCGTCCAAATCGGATAAGTGGTTTCGACAAAAATTAACTTTAAACTTTTGGTTTCTTGTTGGTGGTATGTTAATTGATTGGAGAAGTGAATAAAAATGTCAATACAGACGCCACATTTCATTCAAAAACCACCGAAATGTCCACTGTGTTAGACATTTTTTTTTTTCGAAATTGTTAGGATTTTTTTTATATAATATTAAAAATGTACAAAAAAGTAAAATCTGCTTATATTTAAAATTAAATAAAAAATTTACCATACAGCTGTGAATCGTGATACTAACTCAACGTCAAAAAAGTAAAATACATGCCATCGAAATGAAATATCTGAGAAGAGTAAGGGGCGTAACACAAAAAGATAAATTAAGAAATACGCAAATCAGGAAAGATTAAGGGATAGAGCCCATATCAGATTTCATAGAGAAAATACAGCTTACCTGGTGGGGGCATCTACAAAGAATGCAAAACAGCAGACAAGTAAAACAGATATTGGAGGCAAAAATTCAGAAAAATAAGAAACGAGGAACACCGAGAGAAACATGGAACAATGTAATTAACAAAATATTTAAACGCAAAGGACTGACATGGACAGAGGCAAAAACAAAAGCAAAGAATAAAAAAGAATGAAGAAAATTTGTGTACGAAATAAGATAGTTACTTTTTTCCCCTACACTAAATGGTAAAAGGGGTTAATGATTATATTATAATAAATAAAAATTTTTAGTTAAAATCATTTAATAGATTAGAACAAAAAATAATAAATATTTGAATAAAAAACAATTTGTTTAAGTAACTACAGAATTTATTTATTAAGGTTAGAATTTTTTATAGAAACTAATTAAAAATTTAAAACCAAAAAGCATGGAAATAAGAAGTACTTTTAAAATTTGTTATCTTTAAAAACAACAAAACTCGAAAACTTAGAAAAGAAAATTATTTTAATTTTTGTTAGGCCTTTTCAGTTTTGATAAAGCACAACCCTCGACAAATTTAACACATCTATCAAGATAAATAAGCAAGGGACAATTATGTCACAAAGAAGTTATAGTCAATATTTAAATAATTATAGAATTGTTTATATACATCGACACCATTTTTTTTATCTCAGTATTTTATTAACTGCCATTTTTTATGCACAAGTTGCAAAATTATGAATGAGGTGCAGTTTTTATCTTTTTTTTTTGTATTAATCTAATGTATCTTTTTAAAATGTTTGCTAAAAAATTGTAGATACGTTTGAAGGAAGGTAGGGCAGTTGAAAATCTCATGGGCTATGAGTCACCCTTGCGCAGTCTACACGATTCTGTTACTAATAAACCCTATTAACTATTGTGAAAACATTAGTAGATAAATTTTAGTCTAAACTGAATTGCCAGTGGTTGAAGATCTTGTCGCATACGGAGCACTGGGCTATTGAATTTAACGTGCAATTGAGTCAATGTTTTCAGATTGCATTTTAATAATTTTGGCCATTGTTGCCATTACGTTCGGCGCATCCATTTTCAAGGTCATAGCCCACGAGATTTTCAATTTCTACAAAGTTTTCTTTTCATGTATTAATGGAATGTTTCTTGGAAACTTTCGATATTTCATATTTAGGCACAAGTTTTTTCCATTTTATGCTATCTTCTACCATTTGTTTTTCAGATATTGTTTGGCCACATCACATTTTAATCATATAAAAATATCACAAAAAACGTTAAGAGTTTCTATCTTTAAATATAAACAAAATATTAGTTTTTTGAAAAACTAACGACATTTAAAGCGTTTTTTAAAAATTTTACAAAAATCGTACCAGTTGGAATAATAGTAACATGGCGTAACTCACTTAAAAACTTACCCTGGCAAATTTATATTTTATTGATTTTATTATTTTATGGAAAGTAGTAGGTACATCACCCCTTAAAACAGAAACTTTGTTTAGCGTAAGTCTAAAGGTTATTTTAAATAAAATATTTATTGTTTGTATTTTATATTCAAATTTATAGCTATCCCTATTTGCAAATTTATGTAAGAATTATTTACAAGTAATATGGGAATTCTATGGAAATCGAGGGTCACATTTTTATAGTGATATATAAGTACCTATATCATTCAAAGCAATCGTATTTTGGATGCAAAGTGATTTTATTAAAAATGATCTTTACTCTGCAGACTGGTTTAATGTGTACAGCAGAATGAATTTAAATGATGCTTTTAATAATTTTTACAGTATTTTTTTGTACCATTTTGAGCTTAGGTTTCTCAAACATAAAAAACAAGTAAATAAAAATAGCAAAAACTGGATTACAGATGAAATTATAAAGTCTAGTAATAATTTAAAATTGCTCCACTCATTGTTATATACTTTTCCTGATGTTAGAAGTAGATATAATGTCGAAAAGAAGAACCATACAAATCTTGTAAAGAAAACAAAAAAAGAATATTATCAAAATGAAATTATGAAAAGTAAGAATAACATCAAAACTGCTTGGAATATTGTTAATGAACTGACGGGTAAAACAAAAAGAATAAGTCGTAACATTGAATTAAAAACTGATATGGGTGAATGCATAACCAATCCAGAAATTCTAGCTGATACATTTAACACATTTTTTCGAAATGCTGGTCTAGATATTGTTAGCAAGATAAATTTTAACGTTGGTACTAACGAGAATGATTCAGGATCTAATAGATATACGGAGACATTTTCTTTGTGTCCATTTATTAAGAAGGAGTTTTATACACTTATTTGTAAAAGATTAAAACCAAAACCATCAAGTGGTCCTGATGAAATACCGGCATTTCTAATAAAACAAGTTCTATCTTCTGTAGTTAAACCCTTACTTCATGTAGTAAATTTATCCTTTTGTACTGGGACATTCCCAGATGCAATAAAAGTGGGAAAGATTGTACCCATACACAAAAAGCTGGAAACTGATAAAGTTGAAAACTATAGACCAATTACAGTTCCATCTGTGTTCTCGAAGATTTTTGAATATTGTTTTTTGGACAGACTTTTTGTGTATCTGGATAAACACAAGATCATTTCAAGCAGCCAGCATGGATTTTGCCCTGGAAAATCTACACATACAGCTATGCATGACCTTTACGAAAGGATTTTGGAGTTTATTGACGCAGGTGAGTGCCCTGTTGGGATCTTATGTGATCTCAGCAGGGCGTTTGACTGTGTGAATCATGAAAAACTCATTGAAAAACTTAATAATATGGGTATAAAAGAAATACCACTAAATTGGCTCCGTTCCTATTTAACTAATCGTTCTCAGTATGTGAGTATATCTAGTGTACAGAATGGTCATAGAAGTACAGTAAACTCTAGTAAACAAGATATTATACTGGGTGTACCACAAGGCTCCGTATTGGGACCTGTATTGTTTTTATTATATATTAACACTCTAAATGAATCTATACTAGAAGCATTTTTCTCAATTTATGCTGATAGTACATCCTTGATTTTGTCTAATAAATCTGGCGAGGTTCTTTTGGACACGTGTCAAAATGCTGTACTAAGGCTTAATACATGGTTTGGTAAACATTCACCTTATTTAAATGCAGATAAAACCGTTAGTTTACAATTTCATAACTGGCAAAAAAAGCTAGATAAACTAGAGATCCATTAAATAATCATTCAATACCTAATCCCAGCTTTACAAAGTTTTTAGGGTTGAACGTGGATCCCTGCTTAACTTGGCGCTATCACTGCGAGTATGTAATTTCCAGGCTGAATAGTGCTGTGTATATATTTAAAAACTTACGTTTCGTTTTAAACAATAACCAATTGGTCTAGATAAACTAGAGATCCATTAAATAATCATTCAATACCTAATCCCAGCTTTACAAAGTTTTTAGGGTTGAACGTGGATCCCTGCTTAACTTGGCGCTATCACTGCGAGTATGTAATTTCCAGGCTGAATAGTGCTGTGTATATATTTAAAAACTTACGTTTCGTTTTAAACAATAACTAACCAATTGCTTATGTTATACTATGCTTATGTTGAATCTAGACTGAGATACGGTTTGTGTTTCTGGGGTGGAGCAACCCATACACAAAATGTTTTTCTATCACAGAAGCGCATTTTAAGAGCAATTGCAGGAATTTCTGTTACAGAGTCCTGTAAACCAGTTTTCAAAAACTTAAAAATTTTAACCTTGCCTTCATTGTATATATTTGAGCTATGTTGTCATGTTTTCAAAAATCAGGGTAAATTTGTATTTTATAAGGATGTACATTCTAAAAATACTCGTGGAAAGAATGATATTGTAGCGTGTTAAAAAAACTCTAAGTATAAAAATTTTATTTTTTATAATTTCTTCTTACTTAAGCCGGCCCTGATCATTTTACATTCTAGATGATTCTCGACTGTAACGAACTCCAACGGTCAAACTATTGATTTTTTTAAACTGACCAATCAAATCTCGTGAATAAGGTCAGGTTGCGTAAGTGGGGTATATTTGAAGCGAAGTTCGTTTCTTTTACCGCGATCTCCAATTCATTCTAGTTTTGGCTTTTGTGCGAACCACATCATACGTACAGCCACTAGTTTCAATTTACCGGCAATTTTTCTTAAAACATTTAAAAATTACTTGCGATTAAGTGTTTCTATTTTCGTTTACCGTTTATTTTACCGAGGAACCACATAAAATATTCCAGACAGTGTTTTTTTATGTTTTCCTGGGTGTTCGATGTAACAACAGCATGATCGCCATTGTTATACGTTTACCGCTTCTTTTTTCAAACCCACGCTTCGAAGGATGAATTTATGGTTTTCTCTAATTACCTATTAATCTAAACAAGAATGGGTTTAGATTATATCGTATCGTTAACACCAATTACCGAGAGAAAGAAACCATCTACTATAAATATCTCTCAGAAACATTTAGGAGACAATGTAAGTTTTTAACAATTTTTTATATCTGTATCGAGCCAGAAGTACCATTCATTTCTATGGATCATTTTATCGTAATTGTACTTATCTGTAACATCCATAAATATAGTGATCAGTGCCGTAATAAGAATATCCGGGATGTGATTTTTTTTTGTGTTTTAGCTTATCTGTAATTTTTTGCTCATATTTTTGTACCTGCTGTTTGTAAACTGTTTTACCTATTTTTTTATCTTTTAATTATTATCTCACCTTATTTAATTAAGATCTCTCTATATTTTTATCTCGAGATAATTGAAAAACCAAAAGTGATATTTTTGATTTTTTTTATCTAAATTTTTCTCTCTCACTTTTAGTTTTGAACATACCAAAAATAACAATAGAATTATACTTAGCTGTTGTTTTATGGTTGTAAAAGTTATGTTTTTAAATTTAAACACAAATGTGTTTAAAAATATTATTCACTGTTTATGATACCGATATATGATTTACTGTTTATAACACCGATATTTTCTTTATTTTATTTTGTTTATTGTATCGCTTACTTATTATCAAACTAGATAATCAAGTCTGTTTATTATTTACATAGATTTTCTTTTCCTAGCTAGAGCCTGCTACTCTGATCAATACCTTCAGTTTCTCTAATCTATACTTTACCAAAGTAATAGATTTTGTTTCTTAAATATACCTTATCTTATGGAAGTAATAGATTTCATTTCTTAAGCATATATTATTTTATTAAAGCAAAAGATTGTGCTTTTTTGAATCTATCTTTATCTTACCGATTAGATTGATAACCATAAGGATGAGTAAAAGAAAATAGTAAGTATAACTTTATCTCTCTAGTTTTAACAATAAGAGTGTGTAATTTAAATTTTTAGCAAGAACATCTGCCGGGTTATCTAATTTTACCTTATCTTATCTTATATCTCTTATATCTTTCTTATTTTAACTTTATCTACAACATCTGATTAATCATTTTATCCAACATATATATATTTAATATTTTTTCCATCTGGGTTTCTTATATTTTCCCATCCTTATGATAAAAAAATAAGTGGCGCCCATTTACCTTTCCCTTTTCCATCATTTCTCTCATTTTCTCTTTAGTCCCTTTTGAATTCTTTTATCTTTTATTTTTTCTAGTAAATATATCCCCGTATATCTTTCCAACACGATATCATCTAGCTCGTTCGAATCCACGCTCGCTCTCCTCCTACCCCCTGAGTGCCGTTCGCATTGGTTAGCCTCTATAAACGAGCATTTAACATCATAGAGAAAAAAGAGGTTACAATATATGTGTTCCCTTTACAAAGAGTGTAATAGCTTACAGTGCTCCTAAATGTATAGGTCCACGCCTATATAATAAACTTCCACAGAGTGTTAAAAATAGTGGAAATTTAAATACATTTAAAGAAAAACTTAAATTATATCTGTTAGATAAATGTTTGTATTCTGTAGATGAATTGTAATCGTTCTCATTGTAATTAAAGCTATATTATCGTTTAGATTTTATCACAATATACATCTGTCTGTGATACAGTATTGTTAAATAAATTTATTTGTATTTTGTTTTATTGCCTGTTTTGTTTGTAGATTTTCTACATGTTTTTATATTTGACAAACTCCTATACCATGTACTAATATTTGTCTTTATGGAGAATAAAGTTATTATTATTATTATTATTATTATTATTATTATTATTTAATAACTAGCTGACCCGGCGAACTTCGTACCGCCTACTGATGTTTTTTTACCATTTTTCAAAATTTTTACGGTTTTGTAAATTATCGATTAGATATATCATATATTAACTGCGCCACCTTATGGTGGCGTCATAGTACTTAAGTACAAAAGAATTACTAATGTAAATTTATACTATCTCTACTGCGCCACCTTACGGTGGCGTCATAATGCTTAATTTAGCAAGGATCACTCTTTTAAATATATGAAATAGCTGTACCCGGCGCGCGTTGCTACGCCAACAACTAAAATAAATTTAAGAAAAATAAAAGAGATGAAGAGATAGAGAAGGAAAGAAAGTTTATAGTTTTGTTTCACTTATCGCACCAAAATAGTTATTTATGATATGAGTGTTAAAAGTGTGGTTTTATTTTGTGAGTGAAAACGTTTGTGAAATGAGCGGAGCGAATTGAACAATTTCACGAACAAAATAAAATCACTTTTAACACAAATACCATACAATGTTTTTTGTACAACTTTCCTATTTTGATAATGATACGAGCGAATTTGCAATGACAATAAACCAAACCGTGTTAAAAGTAAACTAAACCGTGTTAAAAGTAAACTTGTTTACATGGCAACGTGTTAAAAGTATTTTTAACACGCTGCTATGTAAACAATCGTTTTTAACATTGTTTGCTATCATTAAAAGTGTCACTTTTAATGACAGTTGTACAAAAATATATTTTTCGAACTTATATTTATATGAAATCGTATAGATATCTATTAGTCAATATTGAATTTGATACATGGAAGCGCCATCTGGTGGTAACTTCTATTAATACAAATATCATGTTCATATTAAGCATTAAGAATACAGCATCATACTAATTTTCATGACAATCGGTTGAACAGGGAAGAAGTTGCTACTCTGCTGCGCCACCTAGTGGCGATTGGCATCAATGAGCATATCATATAAACCTTCTCCGTACTAAATACATATACATACCAATTTTCATGACAATCGGTTGAACGGGGCAGAAGTTGCTACTCTGCAGCGCCACCTGGTGGCGTGTGGCATCAGTGAGCATAACATATAAACCTTCTCCGTGCAAAATATATATACATACCAATTTTTATGACAATCGGTTGAACGGGGCAGAAGTTGCTACTCCGCAGCAGTGCCACCTGGTGGCGATTGGCATCAATGAGCATAGCATATTCGTTTTTTGCGTGAAAAAATACATATACATACCAATTTTCATGGCAATCGGTTGAACGGGGCTGAAGTTGCTACTTTGCAGCGCTACCTGGTGGCGAGTGGCATCAACGAGCATATCATATAAACCTTCTCCGTGGAAAAATACATATACATACCAATTTTTATAATAATCGGTCCAGTAGTTTTTGAGTTCATCGATTTCGTACATAAACACACATCTTTTTTATATATATATAGAAGATTCTGTTATTTTCCAACTGGATGTTGTCCATTTTACTTTAACAATTTATAGCAAAGAAACAGTATAAAAAAACAAATTTTTGTTAAACCACAATATATAGGTACACCAATAACAAGAAAAAATTAACTACATTTAAAAGATTCAGGAATATTTTAATACTTACCCTATTTCGGTACCTAGATAATAGGGATTTAATAACGACGGAAAAAGGTACATTACAGACGGTCCTTGTAAATTTTTTATTATTCAAAAATAACGCTAGAAGGTATTTAATTAGTAGGTAATTGATATACTACAAAATAAAACGCTTAAAGTACCTACATAAAATAATAATCTGTTTTTTTTTTTATATTTTAGGATGCTTTATAAATTTATTCAACAACTATGATTAAAGTCGATCTTTACAATAATTATATTAAATGTTTGTGTTTTACCTTTTTGCTTTTATTTGCTTCATCTTTTTCTATTATTATTTATATTTTCTTTAGAACATTTTTTTATTAAACTAACACAGAAAACATTTCTGATTTTACTTTTAAACGATACCGAGAAGTTAAGAAGAGAGTGATTAACAATCTTATCTGACGTAAAGTCTATAAAAGGTAATATATTTTTTATTGGTCCAAATATGGGATAAATGATGTGAAATGAAAAAATCAAATGGGATAAAAGAGCTTAGCGTTGCAGATGTTTCTTCTTTTAAGTTTAACCGTATGATATTATGTCTTTGGTACCACTGCATTTTTTACGACGTTTTACACCTACCCTAGTCGACTCCTTGCGTTTCATGTGAGAACTAGCCCAGTCATATAAGGGTTTTACCTAGGAATAAAAGATAATAAGCTGAAAATTGGTTAAAACCTTTGTTTTCTCATTCTTAATATTGTGTCAAAAGTCACAATTGCTATCGTGCCGGCGTCTTAAGATATTAAAGGTCAAAGGTCACAAAAAACGATTTTTCGCGAATATCTCGGTTCCTATTGCTTAAATTATATTTTCAAAGTTGTAAAGTATAAAATTCTCTACAACTTTTGTTTAAACTTTTTTTTAATACGATCAACCGTATTTAATGTAGAGCGCGAAGAGTGCGCTGCGTACAGTCATGTATGGGCTAATGCAACGTCAAGCGTGAGTTACAGTCACGAAGGCTAGATACCAGGAGTTTACACGGTATAGGCTTTTTCATAATATTTCTGGTCTCAATAATCGGGCCAGATTATAGTTCTATTTTTCGCCACTGGCGGCGCGAGGATCATTAAGAGACCCGAACCAATGTTTATGACATTTATGACATTTAAATCTCACGAAATTAAATTAAATATATGATATTAATTTATTGAAAATTACTTGTAATAAAATTAATAAAAAGAAATGGGAAAGTATTGTGCTGTTTATGGTTGTGTTAGTGGCCGAAAGGCAGATGACAGTGTAAAAAAAGTGGGTATATTCAAAGCACCAAAAGTGAGTAACATCAAAATAATATCTGTTAAAAAATTGTGTTATAAACAATTAATTTATCTGGCGATTGCCAAGTAGCAGAACCATATAACAAACATCGATATATCGCACCTTAAAAATTGATGTTTTATATATCGTATAAAAAGTTGATAAAAGAAAGAAAAAATCTAAGCTCTTGGAAACTGTTTGTATTTTATGTTGCCTGTCAGGTTAGTATTCTTCATACAAGTATATCTACAAGTACTTCAACTTCTCGTGAGGAACCAGAGCAGTAATTGGACATAAGGTACTATCATAAGAAACCGGTGGAAAATAAACAGCAAAATATTAATGTAAGAGATATGAAGAAATAATTTTCAGAAATCTCTTTATACGTCGGAATTCCTATTGCAGACTTAAAAGCAAAAACTCTACAAATTTGGGAGGAGTAGAAACATGTATTTCCAAACTTGTAATCTATTGTTTCGTCAGAAATACTATTTTTAAAGGCTTCTGCAACGATTTTTGGTTTTTGGTCGACTCACTTTCGAAGCTTATATTTTTAGGTTCATTACCAGATGAATATTGGGCTTATAATTATATTTAAAGAAGTTATTTATGTGTTTTTAAGTTTATTTTATTACAATTTTTTAAGTTTATTTTCTTAGTAATCTTTTACATTTATTTTATCAGATATGATTTTATAGTTGTTTAAATAAATGTATGTATAATGTGTCGTCTTTTATTTTTAATATGTGTACAGTGGTGGATTTAACTCCTGCGGGCCCCGGGACTAGATCGAGCGGGGGCCCACTTAAGAGCGGAGAAAAACCTCAAATAAGAAAAAGTAATACAAAAACTTTACCAATAAACTTTATTAACAATAGAAAATATCTTATTTTAATGAACACATAATGCAACATTTAAATAAATCTACACTAATATTATAAAGCTGAAGAGTTTGTTTGTTTTTTGTTTGAACGTGCTAGTTTCAGGAATTACTGGTTCGAATTGAATAATATTTAAAGGGGAATTTCTTACTAAATTAAGTAAAGACACCGTACGGTGGTGCAGTGGATATCTTATATAAAATATCGTTTTAAAAAAAAAAATCATTGAAAACAAAAAAAAGCATAATGGTAAAAATTTGAAAAAATGAAAAATGGAAAAAAAGACACGAAAGTGTTATGCGGTACAAAGTCCGCCGGAACAGCTAGTTAAATATATTTTCTCCTCAACTTAGTTCTAATAAAATCTGATATCACGTTATCAAAATTCATCAAGGATCGCAATAATTCTGATTCAATGCACAGAGTACTCCCTAGGAAGATAGTAGACCTATGCATATTTTTTATCCTTTTTAGGACAGAGAAATACCTTTTTGTCCTCACAATTCTATTGGTATTGTAACAATCAGTCTGTAAGCTATGTAGGCATTAGGAAACACTTGATCCATGTTTTGTTCTACTATCCAATTCAACACTTTCAATGGACATAAATATTGATCATTTTGTTTGTTTCTTCCAAACGATTGGAAATAAATCCATTTGGCTGAACTTTGATAAGCTATATTAATTATTCTAATTCTATGAATAATGAATCTTCTAAATCATCTGAATAAACACAAGGGCATCTTCACCATCAATTAATAATATCGCAAAAGTTTTCGAAAAATTAATTCAGTCTAGTGGAATAAATTTCTAGATTTTTTTTCTAGTTTTTTTACCATAACATTTTTTCTGTATCACGGGCCACCCCGAAGCTTCGCGGGACCCGGGGCTTAGGCCCCGGCTAGCCCCTACGTAAATCCGCCACATAATGTGGAACATTACAAATAAAATAATGCATCACCCAGATTTATACATAATATAAAAGTTACGTGATATGTTTAATACCGATGTTCGAAACATCGATGTTTTTCTTTCGATGCATCGATATTATGTCCACCGATGTCTATCGCTTTCGATATATCGATGTTTTTCAAGAATTTGTCATCCCTAGACACAAGAGCCCGTGTATAAGGAGATAAAATACCTATATGATTTTAAAAATTTAATATCTATAAGTAACTAAACGGTGAAAATTTTGGGATTACAGAAATGACGTATTTATTTATACGTAAAGTTAATTTCAAAGTTCAAAGTTTTCACATTAGATTCAGTCGAACCTCCTTAACTCGCGCTTACTATTAATAAAAAAAATATTCACTCTAATATAAATAATAATAAGTACGTAATACATAATCATAATACTGAAATTAATAGGCATTTGGCAATTTTAACTAGTAAATTTTTTAAGGCAATTTGTAGTTACTTACTTTATATTTTTGCATTTACAGCACTTGAAAAGTTTCTAAGAATTTTCTAAAACTTTCATTTAATTCCACGTTTCTCAGAATATTTTTCCAGAGCTGTCAATAGTAACAAAACTTCCCGCGTAAGGATTTAAACGAGTATCTTAGGAACACGAACGCCCTCTACCGGCAATAGATCTGTCCCCGAAATTGAGACCATTTTTTTAACATTACGTTTAAACTCCTGGTATCTAGTCTTCGTGGTTACAGTTATCAGTACGTTGTATAAAGTCAATTATTTACTAATAAATTATAATTATTAAGCAATACCCACTATTTCTGTACTTATTATTAATTATTCATATTTAATTATTTAACTATAGTGTATTATTAATTCTGGATTATCTATTTTAATTATATTTTAAAATAAAAAGACAGTAAGGAGATATATTTTATACATATCTTTATTAAAGTGTGAGTTTAAATAAAATTGCGAAGGGAAGCTATATCTTCTTCTTGTTGTCGCTCAAAAATGTTCAATTCACTGTCATCATCCTCATTATCGGTCATATTCATCTCCAAACCTTCCAGAATTTCAGGATCGTATGTGCTTTCTTCATCGATATTATTTGGATATAGTGGAGCGTTGAGGCAAGCTTGTCCATTGCACTGGCCACAAGCTAAAGAACATAGTAGCCCTGATTTTCTGCATCCAAAGCGGGATCCAAAACCATTTTTGCAATTGCAAAAAATTTTGTTTAGTAGTTCGGCTGGTGCTGAAGGTAATAGCGTTCTTATGGGCTCCAGGATTTCATTTTCAAGCTTTCAGCCCCATTCTTGAGGTTTCGAAGTTCTTCCCTAGCCACGTTTGAATCTGGTAGTGGACACGATTTATATGTTGATGAGCTGCTACACTTGTTGGGGGAAGTGTTGACAATTGTACAGGTTTATTTAGTTTGGTTAATTTGATGAATTGCGTGTAGCGGCAATGATCAAGGTTGTCTCCAGATTTTGGAGCATTATATAATGCCAACAAGATGCGCACTCCATTTTCAAATAATCTTTGTACGGGGCAGTTTTCTTGTTGAAATACTTCTACCAGATCAACCAAATTGGTAATTTTTTCCAAAGCTTTAGTAACAGTAATTTTATTGAACTAAACGACATATTTACAGACTTGGAAACATAACAATAAGACTTGATAACTTGATAATCTCTGGGATTTACGTTAGGAATACTTTTACAGATATGACATTTTAAATATTACAAACATTACTAACAAAACAATTATAATGGGAGATTTTAATGCGAGACACACAATTTGGAATAACCCAACAAACAATAATAACAGAAATCAATTATTAAACATGTTATTGTCCAACAATTTGGATAAACTCGAAACTCCACCTTGGCTTATCAAAATTATTCCATTTTTATCACTGGTAGAACTTTCCAGGTGAGAATAAATGGGAAAAAGCCTCTTGAAACAACTATGCACGTTTTTAAGAAAACAGTTTTAGTTCCAAAAGCAAAATCAAAAGCAAAATCCCTAAAATTAGATGTTTTGATATCCTAATACATACCATAACAATAATATACATGATGCGGTTCCTTGATATATATTTCATGAGAATAAAAACAGAATAAGTCTGCAAACGTACTCCGGAAGAAAAAAGTATGCAAGAATACTGGACACACATATTATAAGATGTGAATATCTATCAAAGATACCTACCACTTAACGAGGAACAATTTGCTTATCAACCTAGCAAATACATGTAGAGAGGATTGTTCTGAACAGTTAAATAGGTTAAAAAGGTTAAAAAGGTCGTTTTAACTTAAGTAAAATATATATAATATATATAATAATACACTATAATTGAATAATTAAAAATAAATAATTAATAATAAGTACAGAAATAATGGGTATTGCTTAATAATTACAATTTTTTGTAAATAATTAACTTTATACAACGCACTGATAACCGTAACTCACGCTTGATCTTATAGTCTAGTCGACAAGTTGAAAATGGTACAAAATAGAGATACTACTCTTAAAATTATGTGCGATAGCTCATTGGATCCGGAATGACGTCTAGAAAAATGTGCCAAAAGAGTGTATTAGCACATAAAAAATTGCAAAAGTTATAAACAATTAAAGATGAAAAAAAAATAACATTTCATTTTTTTCCAATATTTAATAAAATATTAATATTTAAGAAATTTCAAAAAAGATTCTAAAAGAGGAGGAAATTTCCAATAAAAAACTTAAACCTCCCGGAACTCTATCTCCATTATTTATAATTTTAATTTAACGCTGAAAATAGGTCTGCGAGCGACATTTTTAGGTTGCGCGCGTGGAGGTCAAAAGCGAGTACGGCACATTAATTAATTTATTTAAGGTATTGAATATTATTTTTTGAATTTGAAAAAATTATGGTGAGTTCTGAACACTACAAATAATTTATTCTTGTTGGAAATTTTACTTAAAGGTAATTTTTCAACAAGTTAAACAATTGTTAACTAACAAAATTTTCTTGAAATTTTGCTTAATTGTAAATAAAAAACAATGTTTAAATAATTGCCGTAAAAATTTTTCGCTTCGTAGAGCCATTCTTATATACATACTTTACAAGATCACGCTATAAAAGTTAAAAAAATATTCATACTTTGTTTATAATAATTTTTGTAGTTATACAACATTGCTTGGATTTTTCAGTTTTTGGTTAATTGCAAAAATTATTATAAACAAAGTATGAATATTTTTTAACTTTTATAGCGTGATCTTGTAAAGTATATATATAAAAATGGCCCTACGAAGCGAAAGTTTTTACGGCAATTATTTAAACATTGTTTTTCATTTACAATTAAGACGAAAGTTCAAGAAAATTTTGTTAGTTAACAATTGTTTAACTTGTTAAAAAATTAACTTTAAGTAAAATTTCCAACGGGAATAAATTATTTATAGTGTTCAGAATACACCATAATTTTTTCAAATTAAAAAAATAATATTCAATACCTTAAATAAATAAATTAATGTGCCGTACTCGCGTTTGACCTCCACGCGCGCAACCTAAAAATGTCGCGCGCCTATTTTCAGCGTTAAATTAAAATTATAAATAATGGAGATAGAGTTCCGGGAGTTTGAAGTTTTTTATTGGAAATTTCCTCCTCTTTCAGAATCTTTTTTTGAAATTTCTTAAATAATAATATTTTATTAAATATTGGCAAAAAACGAAATGCAATTTTTTTTCATCTTTAATTGTGTATAACTTTTGCAATTTTTTATGTGCTAATACACACTTTTGGCACATTTTTCAAGACGTCATTCCGGATCCAATGAGCTATCGCACATAATTTTAAGAGTAGTATCTCTATTTTGTACCATTTTCAACTTGTCGATTAGACTATTACATTAGCCCATATATGACTGTACGCTGCGCACTCTTCGCGCTCTACCTTAAAAACGGTTGATCGTATGAAAAAAAAGTTTAGACAAAAGCTGTAGAGAATTTTATACTCTACAACTTTCTGAATGGGTTAAAATATCATTTAAGCAATAGGAACCCAGATATTCGCGAAAAATCGTTTTTTGTGACCTTTGACCTTTAATATCTTAAGACGCTGGCACGATAGCAATTGTGACTTTTGACACAATATTTAGGACGACAAAACAAAGGTTTTTACAAATTTTCAGCTTATTATCTTTCATGCCGAGATTGATCCCTTATTTTACCTAATATAACTGGGTTAAACTGCATGTAGAAAGGAGACAGTCTGCATCTTCTGTTAGGTTGGTGTCGAAAAATCATATTAGTATCATCATCGTCATCTATAGGTGGAATTCTTGTAAGTTTGAGCTGATGCTGCCATTTCTTCATTGACACTCCTTTTTTTGAAGACACCTAACCCAATCATCTCCATTGTTACATTTTCTTTCCAACAGCTCTAGAATACGAAGTTCCACATGGTTTACGAATTGTCAGCCGATATTTTTGACGATTAAGAAAAGGATTAACCTTCGCTTAGTTCCAAAAGATGCATAATAGTTATTTATGATATGAGTGTTAAAAGTGAGGTTTTATTTTGTGAGTGAAAACGTTTGTGAAATGAGCGGAGCGAATTGAACAATTTCACGAACAAAATAAAATCACTTTTAACACAAATACCATACAATGTTTTTTGTACAACTTCCCTATTTTGATATGAAACGAGCGAATTTGCAATGACAATAAACCAAACCGTGTTAAAAGTAAACTAAACCGTGTTAAAAGTGAACTTGTTTACATGGCAACGTGTTAAAAGTATTTTTAACACGCTGCTATGTAAACAATCGTTTTTAACATTGTTTGCTATCATTAAAAGTGTCACTTTTAATGACAGTTGTACAAAAATATTATTGCATTAAGCAAGTTGGAATGCCATTTAGTGTAAGTCAGTGATGGGCACCTAATGACCTTTAGCCCCATTACCAATAGCTAAATTACCAGTTCTTTTTTCATTTAGAGTGACACTAATGACTCTCTTTACCTGATTTCATGGACACATCTCATAAATGAACAAGGTCTTGTTTTTGAATAAATCGATGAATAAGGTGTTCTGCTGGGTACTCTTAAATTTTTCACTGGTTTTAAGGCCCTAGCCGATTCTATATTATTAAGCTTCCATGTCTTTCTTTAATTATCATTTGGTGTTTATCGCAGCATTCTAAAAACAGAAAAAACATTTTTAAACCAACTACAAAATGTACAAAAAATCACAATAATAAAACACGCATTGATAGGTCAGAAGGATGCTTGCTGCCAATTGCTAGATTAATGTTAAAATAGTTTAAAATGAAAGACTTAGATAAAACATTCAGTAGCAAAAATATCGCTGACAGGCCATATTTATGCAATGTTCAGTTTGGATTTAAAAGGTTCAAATACATGAGTGTCTAATGATTGAAGTAAGTGTGTTACTGCCTAAATGTGACTCTTTTATCGCATGTACGAATCAACTTCATAATAAAATACATACAAATATTCATGCCAGAGAACTGCGGTTCTTGTATGTAAACCATACCCTACATCATAATGTCACTCCTGGGGGGATTTGGAGAATGTGCCTTAATGTTTTGGGATGAGGGGTAGCTTTACTAGAGGCACTTCCCACCCAAGTCGTGGTTATTTAACCATCTGGTTAGGTATCCTGCTGAAGGCAGAAAACGAACCAAGTGGAAGATGAGATAAACAACAGGAAACAAACAACAAATATATTTACAAATAAACAAGCATTAACGATATATAATTAAAATATGAATAACGAACTAAATACAATAATTTAAACTAATCTTTCCAAATAACTACATGGTGGCATGTCACACTTACTCACGAAAATACGTGAAGAGTCACAACGGCCAAGACCCAAGGGTCTGTTTTAGGGATACCCAAAGGGTGACCCTTACAGACAACCTCAGACTCCGAACTCCTCGAATGCTACCTCAACGACGCTCTTTTATAGCCAATTCATATGCTACGTGAGAATAAGAATTAAACTATATAAGGTCGCCTTGAAATCTAACGTACTGATTTTGACCTGGATGATTACAATAAAAAAATAGTACAAAATAATACAATAAAATATTAAACAATTAAACTACCCTATTATCGTATGTGATGATAACAAGAACTTTTGGCACATAATAGATATATTGACATTACCACTGTTGAAATGTGCCCCGCTTATAAAGCCTACTATAATATAACGAAAAGCTCTACATTTTTGAAACACTGAACGTTGTATCTGTAGATAATGAAAGGAATCACAGTTTCGTCAATCACCGCAGGTTTCAACCTGGATTCAATAGTTTAATAATTATCATGGAATTAACAGCCTAAGGCACATATCCCGAACTCATTATTTATGCTAGATTTGACTATAATTTTATGCGCAATTATCCAGTTTCATGTTGATATGGGTAAATCAATTTAATTGAAAGCGTAGTTACACTATCCTGTTTTTGTTGACATTATTGTTTCAATTTAAATATTTTCCACATGTATGTATGAATATCAAAATTAAATTATAATTGTTTTTACCAATATGAATAAATTTAGTAGGTATTCTTAATAATTTTCAATTTAAAATTTAAAAAAATTAAAACGTACAAATACTTCTTCTAATCTTCTCCTTTATTTTTTTAAATAAAAAATTTAAATAGTTACAAAATAAATCAAAAAACATAAACAAATATTTAAGTTTTTAATAAATGAAAAAACTGTGCAAAATGTTCATTAAGCTGGCAGTGAATAGTCAGGAAAAATGACTAATCTTTATGTAAATTGGTAGCTTAATGGTTGCTAATTTGCTGCTGAATGACCGATTTTGTAGCTGCAACATATTTCCCTTAGATTGAGTTACTGCCAATAAGCTAGCAGTAAAATTGAAAAACTGGATTTAAATAAAACAACTAATCGGTCGTAATTTCTAGCTAATTAGTAGCTGAAAACCATGACCGAAAGATATGAAAATCATTAAAATCGGCAAAAACCAGCAACGAAACATAAACAAAAAATCGGCTGAGCAGCAACCACATTAAGCAATTTCTTCGACCGAGGATTATCTCAGGTAGTCAGTCCAATTCGCACGCGTTCCATCAGACACAGGACTTATCAAAACAATTAATTTTTAAAATTCTAGCAAAGTACATGTTACACTTACACATATTAAAAAAAGAGTGTGCGTGTAACCTTTACGCGCAATTGAAGTAAAACTTATTTGACGTACGTATCATCGCAAAATAAATTCAAATTCAAAATATGTTTATTAACAAGTAGCTACAGGTTTTTGATTTTTTTCGTTTAATATTATTATTTATTGATGAAACAGTAAAATATTCTTGAGAATCCGCCATTTTATTCAAGTTACAACTATTTTGTTTTGTAATTTATCTAAAATTCATTAATTTCACTCTCTCGTTTTAAAAAATTTTGACAAAAATTAACGGTTTGGTTAGGTTAGGTTAGGTTAGGCTAATCAAAAGTTTTGACGTACGTATCGCAAGGAAGTCAGTAGAAACATAAAGAACTGTGTGTGTGAAAATCATAAGAAATTTGATAATTTCTTCCGTATTTTAAATGTTAACTGTCAATCAATTTCTAACAAAACTAATAGAATAGACCTAATCTTAAAGCAATATGAACCAGATATATTATGTCTATCTGAAACATTGTCCAATAATGACAATATCGGCTACATACTATTTAATAATTACTCTATTACTATTACTTCAATAGAACTAATAAATCACATGGTGGTGTACTAATTTTGACAAAATCTTCCATAGAAATTAAGAAACACGATTTTTTGACTAATTTATCACTCGAAGTAGATATTGAAATCTCCAGTAGTATCTCTTTTAAAATACTTCAAACCATCTGTTGTATATTAAATATTTATAGATCCCCATATGGAAATTTCAATACATTTCTAAATACTTAGACTTTATAGTGCATTAATTTTCTGTACAAATAACTTTATATCTTTTATTCTTTGTGGAGATTTCAACATTGATTTTTTAAACGATTCACAGGAAAATAAAATGTATGCATATAGAGTACTCACTTATTTTCATTCAATATTTTTTCATCACTTTCCTCATTAATAAATCCACTTTGTTTATTCATAATTAAAACAAACACTTTATACACAAATTTTAGGCGTAAAACTATTCAACAATGTATTTTGATTGACAAGCTGTCAATTTGACAGTTCAGCAAAATATCTACCGTAATATACAATTACAGATTTAACTTTTATTTAATATAGTAGGCGGAATCGTGTTAGGTATTTTGTATCAGGTTTATTTTCCGTTACATTAAAATGACGTCACATCCGTTAGAATTACTAAGTTACCCCTAGTCGCGCCTAAAGAAGTTTTACTTCAAAAAATATAAAATTATCTTTGATGATAAAAATCCCTTAGTTTTTATATTATTCAAAACGCATTAGATTTCACGGTCTCTGTATAATCCAATTTAATGAGAAAGAGTAAAAAATGATTTTTGAATATTATCTAAATATTTCCTTATTTTCAAAAAAGAACGTATTTGTTCCATAATACTATAAGCATGATATCTATCGATTGTAATAAATATAGGATAACGCTCTCTGGTTTAGCACAACTTAATCACTTGAAATCTGAGATAAAAAATCATTAGACCCAGAAAAACAAAACATAGGATATATAAGGGGATGTTTATAGCTTCCTTCTACCTTAATTTTTGTGGTATTATATGCTAATTTATACAACGGAGAAAACCCCAAATTAAAATACGGTACGAATATTGCTAAATGCTATCTCGGGTGCAGATTTAGCGTACGTATAAATTTTAACAGAAATATTTTTCTATTCTGCTTTTTTGTATGAATCTTTATATTTTTCAGACAATAGAGAGAAAACTTACAACTCTGTAAGTAATGGTGAAAATGGGTTCAATTTATATACTCAGGATTTTTGGGGTCGCTGAACACGAATTTTATGATGCCGAAAGTCTCCGCGGCACTTGGAGCATAGGGTATTTACCTCTTCTCCTGGGGTTTTCTGTAAATTCTGAACGAAATCAGTGCACACTTGATACTCAGCGGGTTTTTAAGTCGCTAAATATGATTATTATAATGGCGATGGTCTTCGAAACAGGGACTTGGTCTCCAGGAATTTTATGTAAATTTGATACAAAAAAAAGTGTGCACTCGGTACTAGCAGGGTTTTGGGGTCGCTGAACACAAATATCATATAATGATTTTGCTAAATCATTTGCATACAAATTTATGAATCCGGGCGCGTGCATAGAAGTATAACTGACTGCCAAACTCGTTTTTTTTTTATTTTAGTCAGCTAACTGATTTTCGTTATGATTTATATGTATAAAATCTTGAATATATGCTAGTGGCCATTTTAGTTCTTTTTTAGCGCAATTAACAAGATCAACATAATTTAATTCGAATATTTTTTTTACATAAAATAATATTACTTTTGCTACGTATTTAGTTTTATATCGTTGCTTGAATTTTCATTACAGAAATATTTTGAATATACCTAAATCTTTTTTTATATTTTTACTTTTAATACCAAAGAAAACTCAAAGTCTCGTACCACACAAATTATTTTATTGTATTCAAATCAGAATAATTGACAACTAGTTCTTCTTTATATTCTTAATTATCGTGTAGCTTCCATCGTTGACATACCGTTCATCTGCCAACTTCTACTGATTCTAAGAAATTTTAATCAGTTAACATCCAAGTCATTCAACAAATAATTTTCTGTGTTAGTGTTGTGTTATGTACAATTATGATTCTGGAGCTGATTTCGCTGATAATGAAGAAGTTTTGTACAGCCTACGGTCTTTTGGTCCACCTTTATAAAGCCTGTCTCTTCAGATGCCTTTGGTGTCGGCTTATCCAACATACATCTTTTCCTTTCTTTTACTTATTACTACGTTGCCATGAA
This sequence comes from Altica lythri, assembly GCA_964028335.1. Classification (NCBI taxonomy): domain Eukaryota; kingdom Metazoa; phylum Arthropoda; class Insecta; order Coleoptera; family Chrysomelidae; genus Altica; species Altica lythri. Next base: position 30,441,264 of record OZ034804.1, on the reverse strand, counting down.
AATTCTTACATCATATTTGGTGATTCAAGATCCTGTTCTATTCCGTGGACTTATCCTCCACATGTTTTGAATTTCATCTATTTCCATTTACAGGTCAAAAAACTTCTTGCTTATGTATACCATAAATTTACTGTTTTTTCGTTGATCTTATGGGTTTTGTCACCCTTACTTATCAAACACCTGCTTTTCAGTCCTTTTATAGCTTTTATAATTTTTTGACCTCAATTCCATCTTATGTTTGGATTATTCATCACCAAGGATATGCTGACGCTGTAGCCTATAGCTCAAAGATTTCAGTTCTAGTTTTTTAAAAAACTTTTAATGTTTTTAAGTTTTTAATTTATATATTAAATAATAAAAAAATAAAAAAAAAGTAATTTCCTCGTTACTTTTTCGTACCGCTTAATTGTGTTTTGACCACTAATTAGTTAATTACTATCTTGTTGTTTTCTCACTACACACCCTTTTAAACACCGCTGGACGTGTTGTGTTGAAGATATTGTAACCAGTTCTACCACCTAAGTTGCTTTCCATGGAAATGTTGTTTTTATACAATTGTATTATTATTACTTTTACTTTTTGCATTTGGTAAGTTGTTAACCTCTAATTTTTATTATCATTACTTTTCTACCTTTTTCCATATTTTTTCACAGACCTGATGATGACCTTTTTGGTCGAAACTAGTTGTCAATTATTCTGATTTGAATACATAAAAATAATTTGTGTGGTACGAGACTTTGAGTTTTCTTTGGTATTACCATTTGACCACATTTGAGAAATGGATGATATTCTCTCTCATTTTTACTTTTAATAACAGTCAAATCTGTTGTTCCATTAAAACAAAATCTGATTTCTTTCAGGACGATATCCAGAGTTTCATCAGAGTAATACTATAGTATAGTAAACTAATTATTTTGAGACATCTTTCATGGGATTTTCGAAAGTTAGAAACTACACATACAAGAAATGACAATATATTTATTTAGCCATTATTACACAATATATGTAAAAACTTAAAGTAACGTTGTTTTACTATTTAATCAATTAACTACACTTTTACTAACTGTTTTTTATTAACCAGATTTAAAATATTTTTAGGATTTCATTCAATGATCCTCAATACTATCCTGTTTAATTTTTCGATTGCTTTGATAATATAACTATTTGATTTTTAATAGTTTAGTGCAAAACTATATATAAAGTATTGTATAATTATGAATTATAATATTGATCTGACTTCTGTGTCTACGAGTTACCGGAAAGCTGTTATTAGAAAAAATCATCAAGTTAATGTGTCGAATAAAGAACGGCAGAATTTATCTGATGTACTCCCTTATTATCAAGGGAAATTATACACGTTAAAACTGCCTTTGTAAAATAAAAACTTTTGTCCCTTTGCGGTTAAGAGCAAAATCAATAGAGATGGTGGTTAACCCAGTAGATAAAATGCTTTTATAACTCTGTTATTTACTGACCAATTTTAATAATTCATCCAATAAAGCGTTTTCTTCACAACAAAAGAGCATTCAAAACTTATATCTGCCAATAATCCTGGCCTATTTAGCTTATTTTCCACTGAGAAGTGACTTTAAAAAAAAATCGATAAGAAGTTGACATTTATAGCCATCATTGATACTTTCTGCTAATTTCAGTCATCAAAAACGTATTTTTTGGTCCTCCGTCCAGAAACAATACTATTAATTACTTCAAAATCGTCCGGAAAATGGCATTTTCCGGCCTAGGCCGGCAAAGTAGCTTTTAGATTATCTAAAGAGATGGCGCTATGAGTTTGAATTTTAAGTCATCAAAAATACATAATGAATATTACAAATTTTAATTAAATTTATTTAAAAACTGCGTATAATATACTAAACTTACCAATAACTTTTTCTAAAGATAAGCAGGATTCTAATTTACATTTAATTACTCTTACAACTTGTGTTTTAAAATTTGACATTTATGTCAATTTATGAACATCTTTATATAAACATCTAATCTTGTATGTCACAAAGTAAAAAGTTTTTGAACTTGTTGTGTTTGCAACATATGTTAATTAAAACACTAATAACTGCTGAAGCTAAACACGTATTAAACAATATATTACACAATACACAACAACACAACTATAATATGAACATCCAATGTGGCGCTTATATCTGTCGGCTCTCTTCTAGTCAGCGGCCTTAGTTCAGGCAGCACAAGCAGTCAAGTCTTGAACGTAACAGAACTTTTAAAAATATTAAAAATTATCGGACCAAAAAATAGTGTGTGTTACACGTCCGGAAAATGTTTTGCAAGTGCTCGTTTTGTTTCGCCTCGGTGCTACGCACCTCGGCTACACAACTTTACTCGCTCTTGCAAAATGTCATTTTCCGTCCTTGTGTCACAAATAACTATTTTTGCTGCTTCGAACTCCTTGAGCTAAAGAAATCATTTTTTTTGCTGCATCAACCTTCTTCAAAAAAAAAACAGATGCTCACTAACGCGTTGATTGATTTTGATGTTTACCTAAGTTCTAAAAATGTTATACTTATTGCAAAATTTATGCGTCAAAAAATCTTAAAGTACCTAATTGTGAAAAATAAACTTTTCTCCTTTTTCGACAACGATATCTCACAAACGAATTTTGATTTCCGAAACGGCATTTGAGATTATGGAATTTATTATTAATTATGATTTTTTATAACTATTGCAAAATGAAATATCTTGCACTTCGCAATAGTTATGAAAAATCATAATTAACAAATTGATAAACTTTTATGAACATTTATCGAAGGATCTTGTAAAGTATACATATGAAAAGGGCTCCATAAAGTTTCGAATTTTTAGGCCAATTATTTATACCTTTTATCCCATTGTTTATGCCAACAGAGATTAGGAAAAAATTTGTTAGTTAACAATTGAATAAAACATTCAAAAATAGTGACAAAATGTTTTTTCTAACTGAATTATATTTTTTCAAGTATACTAGAATTTTTTCTAGTTTTTCAAATCACATTTTATTTCATAAAAAAAATATTTTATCTGATAAACCCTGTTTAGCAGTAGCGCGCGAATGCCGTAAAAGCCGAGCGGAACCCTATTTTCAACATCAAATTCAAATTATAAATAATGGAGACAGAGTTCCAGGTGTTGGGCCTTTTTTATTTGAAATTTCCTCCTCTTTAAGAATCTTTTTTTAAAATTTCTTAACCCTTCATATCTCTCGAGTTATAAGCAAAAAACGAAATGCCTTTTTTTCGTCTTAATTTGTTAATAACAATTGGAATTTTTTGCATGCTGTAAAATCCTCAAAACACCTTTTGCTAATTGTCATTCCGGATCTAATAAGCTATCGCTTATATTTTTAGGAACTTTATCACTATTTTTCACGTTTTTCAAAATGTTGACTAGACTAATACACAAATAGATACAGAAAGGTTTTCTAGGACCTTAAAATGTAGAGATCTGGTTAATTTTTGAAAACCGGGGTAAAACCAATAACTTTTTAAAAAAATTCAATTTATAACGCGGAAAGTTAAAAAGCCATATCTCTAGTTTCTCTTAAATGTCTTCTTATTAAAGGGTTCTTGCGTGTTATGTTTATTGACAAACTTTTAAGGTTCTATCACACCTGCGAGAAATATAACTAAAATGGTTGTAATTACTATTTAATGTTTTTTTCATGAGAATCACATAAATATTTATCACAATCTATTTAACAAAATAAGGATAAATCTATATGTATGAAAGAAAATAACCTGCGGTATAGACGATTTTCTAATGCTTTTACCAAAAAAACATTTTAAGAATAATATATTACACTTCATGTTTATCTTGAAAACTAGATTTAGTTATAAATCATTCACGTAAAATAAATATGGTAGTTTTCTGGAAAAGTGTTGCTGTCAGAAAGAAGCTCATGCCGGATTTGAAACAGGAAACGATTGTAATGACAAGAATGTTCTGCTATTCGCCAACAGTTTATAAGATTGCAAAACTATATGCAGCTTGTGTTATTAATAGAAATAAATTAAACAGCAGTGCTTAATCTGCTTTAATGTTATTTACATACATTTTTTTTAATTATATGTTTAAAAATAAGTACTTTTAGTTGGGTAGTACCGCAAACATTATACAAGGTATTTTTAATACAAATGGGAATATTTAAAAGACTCATAGTTCCTACCACGATCAGTTTTAAAGACCCTTTAAAAAATGTATCCGATGATATGTTTTAAATCTCATTTCCGTCTTGAAGAAGGAAAAATTACTCAGGGTGCTATTTTAAAATTAATGCAGAATATTTATGGAGCTGTTGATAATAAGCTAGCATGTATCGGGGTGTTCTTAGATTTGGTAAAAGCCTTCGGTAACGTCAGTAATGTTTTTACAATCTATATAAATAATTTATTTTTAGTTCAATCTAAAGATCTATTAGTTTGGATGACGATACTGTTATTATTAACACAGATGAATTTTGATCTAAAATAAGATCTACCCATAATTAAACTCTGATTTAATTACAGGCTTCTTCCTATAAATTAAAAAAAACTTTTTTTTTGTTGCTAGGTACACTACATACCTTCAAATTACATGCACAGATTTGACAATCCAAAATAACTTTAAAATAAGTTTGGCAAATCATACCAAATATATAGGTGTAATAATTGATAACAATCTTCGATGGGACATGTAACCAAGTTATTAAAACAAAACAATTCAAAGATATTTTAACAAAACACTAATTTAGGATGTTACATCATGCACTATTATCTAAAAAAATTAAAACTATAGAAGCGCTTATTAAAATAATGTAAAAAAAAAATTTTTTTGGAAACTATATTTTTTAAATATATCTCATCGGATTTTTAAAATTTTAGAAAGTTTACAAACAAGTATATATTAAATGACATTAAATAAATCCTCTCCTGCTTTAAAGGCATAATGTGCCCAATGGAACTCTTTAATTTTGGACGGTGGACTCGATTCGGGATTGGAAAAGAATGGACCGTCGTCCGTTGTGGAGAGAAATATCATCATCCTCTCCTACTGTAAAAGCATATTGGGCCCAATGGAACTGTTTTAATATTGGACGATTGTCTCCTTAAAAGACTTGTAGAAAATTCCGAGGGCACAAAAACAAGAAAACAAATAGTGTTCCCAAGAAATACTGTCCCAAAAATTTTAAAACAGATACTTAATGATAGTTCTGGAGGACATCTGTTTATCAAGAAAACGCTGCAAAATGTCAAAGATAGATTTTACTGGGTAAATTGCACTATCGATGTTAAAGATTGGTGTCGTAAATGCATCACATGTTTCACATCGAAAACCGAAGTCGGATATGCAGCAATACCTGGTCGGAAGTCCATTTGAAAGAATCGCAGTAGATGTATTGAATCCACTTCCACACACCGATGTAGGAAATAAGAACATCTTTATTGTAATGGAATATTTCACTAAATGGGTTGAAGCCTACGCAGTTTCCAATCAAAAAGCCACCACTTTAGCAGGTATCTTAGTTGAAAAATTCGTAAGTCGTTTTGGGGTACTATAATTACATTCAGACGCAGAAAGAAATTTTGAGGGCAAGCTGTTTCAAGAAATATGCCAAAGATTATGCATCCACAAAACGAGTACCACATCGATACACCCTCAGTCTGGTGGAATGGTGAAACGAATGAATCGAAATATCACTAACTTTCTGTCAAAAGTGGTGTCAGATGGATTGGAATCGACATATTTCACTATTTCTAATGGCAATTTGATCGGTCATGAACAAATTAACAGGCTAAACACCTGCGAAGTCCAGTTCGGTAGAGAAATAAGGCTACCATGTTACTTGGTGTTTGGTTACAAACCTGGTGAAGAAGTGGCCCGTGAAGAATATGTCGCGATCTTTAAAATTGAATAAAGAATAAACAGAACCTGATGCGTGGGAAACTTCAATTATCTAGTGATCGGATGAAGAGGTACTACGACACGTGGACAGTGGAAAAGAGTTACCAAGTTAGAGATTTAGTCTGACTCTATAACCCCCCACGGCGTCGAGGCATTTGTCCTAAAATCCAAAAGAAAATTCCCAGAGAGTAACACGTCGTGGTCCATCATGATCGGTTGGCGCCTTACCAGGAAAACCACAGTGGAGATGTGCAGCAGCTCCAAGAAGATGGTTTGGCTGGCTCAAGGAGTGTCCGGGATCCCAATTTAGAAAATAAGACTCCAAGAGAAGTGAATCCAAGCAGGGGACAGGGTAAGGGGATGACCGAATTAGAAAAGGACCTTTACTTGAAAGAAAGTTTTTAAGTTATTTTTTGTAGAATATTCTCACTCTTTCTAGTGTGTACTGATTAGGTTCGATCATGTTTTTCGTAAATTCTAGAATGTTCAATTGGCAGTTAAAAGGAGTTCAAATAGTTCGAATAGTTTATTGTTAATTGTGAAAACTGTTTAGACATATTCCAGTTCTTGTTACAATTTTGTTGAATAAATTGTGTAAAAGTCCCCATAAATTTTCAATATAATAAATTTTAGTTATTTATCTATTTTAATATTCGGAAATACCTACAAACGAATACATATGTACTTATTCCGTAGCTTTTTCCTGTTTTGTTTACAAATTATTTGAATTGTACTTATAATAACTACATTGTATTACTGTTTTTGTAAATAAATAAATTTAAATTTTTAATTTAAAATATATATTTGTGATATAATATATCTTCTATTCTGTTAAGCCGATTAGGATCAAATACTATATTGTAGTATAATTATATACAAAGTTATTTATTTATTAACATCAAAAAGTGATACATTATTGCTTGTAATATATACACATTTATTTCTACAATCACTTAATATCAAGAAACAATTTTTGATTATGAAATTCGTTACAGATACACAAATAACACAGATCAATTAATTTTTATGGGTTATATTGAAGTTAAAAGTGCAATCCTTGCAATCTTTAAATAGCCGATCCCGAAGGCGTGTTGTGATAAAGTGAATTCCTCATTGCTGTAAATAGCTTGTATATCTGGATGTGTATTCGACTGTAGAACTTTTCTAACCCCATGTCGGTTTTATTATATAATGTCACCTTCACCATTAACTAATAAAGTGTCCGACGTTCGTCGGAAGCAGAGTCCTGTGTATAATGTGCTGTTTGGTAGGTTAAGATACCTAGCAATTTCGCTCGGAATTTTAGCAATAGAATTCAGACCTACTACTTGACTTTTTGTGATTTTATTTTTAAAATAATTACAATGGTGTATTTTTATTGGTAGGACTTGTAGAAACATGTTTACTGTATACCGATAAATAATTAAAAGAATTTTTTTGGGTTTTATTTGCGATAGTCAAAATTCTAGTTCTTCTTTTTTTCGAATCAGAAAATATAGCTATTAAAACAGATCCTTAATGTTGAATGTCTTTTAAGCTCATTTTTACCAGTTTGTCGCGTCTACAGGCACACGCAATTGCCATTATTACAACAACCTGTAATAAAGCAACTATGTACTATTATATTACATATTTTTAAATATCGAAACGTACCTTTCTTAGCATTGGGTGCTTCACAAAAAATTTTTGTTACGTTCTGAAAAGGTTTTGGATTTTTTAGCTTTATACTCGATCACTTCTTTTAGTAGATTTATATCTACTATTCAGCTGGTTCGCAGCTCACGACTTCGGGAAAATTTCACTACAGTTTTTCGTTTTTACCTCAAAAACACCTTCCGTTCAAAAGTTTATGTATATATATATATATATATATATATATATATATATATATATATATATATATATATATATGTATATGTATGTATGTATGTATCTATGTATAGTTCCGATATAACGAAATCTGTGGACACGATAGAGGTCGCATTTCTTAACGGATCAAAATGAAATTTGGTACAAAAATCAATCGTCCCAAAATCTCGGTCGAGTTCGTTATTGGGCCAAATCGGTAAGGCCGTTTGGGCGTGACATCAAATCAAAATGGAAAAAAATTCGTAACTTTTTTACTTCACTCTGTACAAAAAAATGCTGGCAGACTTTTTTGTTTGTCTTAGGGAGACCTACAACTTTTATCTAAAACATTTTTTTCTAAAACGTATACTTTTAATATATTTAATTAATATAAATCTACTGATGCGCCTGGCTTACCCAGGGCCATTTTTTTTTAACGCAATTAATTTATAGGATTGACTTATATCAATATTTTTATTCGTAGACAATATGACTTTTTGCATTGAGTAAATCGACCAGAATGATTTTATTGTTTTTACCTTTTCAGAGCAATTATATTGCTTTTCTTTTGCAGCCTCTGATTTCAATATACAGATTTGAAGTTACTGCTTTTGCTAGATTTTTGATTTCACGAGGTGTATTTGGTACACGACTATCACTACTCTTGCCCCAACTAAAAATTTGATTTTATAACCTTCAGTCAATAGAACAATTCTGTTTTATTATAGTTTTTACGCTGCTGTAGAAATTCAAAATTGTTTTTTAAATGCCGTCTTAACAAGTATTTGGTCGTTGCGACTATTTAGTTTTATAATTTAACATTAAGAACGTTCTTAAAACAAAATTATAATAGTATATTGTAATACAAGTGTTACAATGACAGAGGTTTCGTAGTACGAGTTCAGTTTGTGAAACGAACCGCGAAGCGGTGAGTTTCGCAAAGAACGAGTACTACAAACCGTCATTGTAACTCGAGTGTTACATACTATTTTTTATAATGAACTTTTAAAAGTATAAAAAAAAGTAAAATGAGTGTTTTTCGAAATATTTATTTATGTTGGCAATCTTGACAGTTTTGACACTTGTCAGTTTTAATGATTTTAAATTAGAATGTTTGTCAAATTTGTATAAAATATTCCGAATTTAGCAATAACGCTGATAATGTAGTTAATAATTTACTACAACATACTTCTTGATTTACTACCTGAACTCTTTCGTTGAAAATCAGTGCAGTGCAACCAATTGTGTAAAACAAAAAGTTACCAAAAACAGTGTTACAATGAATCTATTTCGATACTGTTTTTAGTGTCGAAATAGAAACTTTGTGAACGTGAATTATAAAAAATATCTTACAACATCGCAATAAAATTCTTTTATAAACGTTTATAAACGTTTATAAAACAATCCTTCAAAGCATTATATCCTATACAACTAAATTGATTTATAACGGTTGTATGTGTTAACCTTTTGAAATATATTTATTTCTTTAGGAACAATTATAAAGCAAATTAATTGTACCGACCCTTACTACTTGAAAGTTCATTTTTATTTGGAATAATAGAAGTAATAAAAAACTCTATGTTTTTTACATATAACTTTCACTTTAATTAAAAATTTTTTAATTAAAGTGAAAGTTATATGTAAAAAACATAGAGTTTTTTATTACTTCTATTATTCCAAATAATTATAAAGCAGTTTTATAGAAGCTTTTAAAAATATTAATAGAACACATTTATTACAGTTTTATAGAAAATACATTTTAATAAAATCAAATTGTTTTTACAAAAACTTTAAAAAAACTATTTTATAAGAGTTTTAAACATATCGTGTATGAATCTTTTATTAAGTCGCTGTGGGATAAGATAGTTTTAATAAAAGTAAATAGATTTCATAATGTACATTTATAAAAGCATAATAAAATAAATGTAACACTCAGAACGCGATATTTTATCGGTCAGTTTTCTATGTTTATTTCTATTTGTACGTTTGTCCTTGTATAAAAAAAAAGTCTGCTTTAAAAATTAGTGCCTGGAAGAAAGTAAAACGAAGTGGTTATTTTCACAGAAAAGTTAAAACCAACTTTCAAACATTTTAAGTTGTAATTTTCTGAGTAGTGTTAGAACTACTGTTGATTCCAATGAATGTGTAGAGTGTAGATGAAAATGTTAATTATAATGATTTAACAAATTTAAAAGACTTGTTATTTTGGGATAAGGTAAAAGTTGTGTGAATTGTAATTGAGAAAAAAAAAGTATTTCGCTCTCTGAGTAATAATTATAATTAATTGTATAAATAAACTAGAAAGAAAAAAATTAAATGATAAACCGATTTTATTTAGATGCGCCTCTGTAAATGAGAATTACTTTATCTATTTAAATACAGTCCTTGCTGGTAGCTTTATTATTTTTTTAATGTTGCTTCTGCAACAAAATTATTTTATAGGTACGCAGCCATTAAATTGACATTTCAAAGTCGTCCATTTTGGATTTAGTTAGATAAAACTTAGACATACTCACTTTTTGTTTTCTATTCCCTTATAATAAAGGAAAATTGGATTTGAAACAATGTTGATTATTATTCTTAATAAAATTTCACCAATATATTACGAAAATAAGAAAAAAATAAAAAAAAATATTTTTTTGTGTTTACAATCATTTAACGAAATAATGCAAAATATAGCGTCGCGTGTAAATTTTAATGTAAATGTACTATATATTTTACAGTAAAGTTTCTGCGTATCAAATTATACCAAGAAAGTGTCCACTAAATAATACTGCAAAGTTTAAACTGTTTATTGTTTTGAAATGTAGGTGAATAAAATTAGTTATGGCCTTGTCCAAGTTTTCTCTGTTTACAGCATAAAATAGTTCTTTTCGAAACGGCTAAAAAATATTTTGGTTCGTCTGGACATTTCTGTATCACTAAACTTGTTTTATAAAATAAAAGCATGAAAGCATTATGAAGCATATATGAAACGGTTTTATAGTGATTTTATAGTATTTTTTTAAAAGCTGTATAAACGTTTATATAACTATTGTATTGCAGCTACCGCAAACATTATAAAACTTGTTAAGCAGCAGAAATATTTTATAAACCTGCGCCTTTTTGGGCTTTATAAGGGTTGTATAAACGTTTTTACAATGCTCTTACAATAAAAGATGTTTTATAAAACATGTTTTTACAATGCTCTTACAATAAAAGATGTTTTATAAAACATGTTCGTTAAACGTTCTTACAGTTATTATAAAATATAAAATTGTTAGTTGGGACTCATCTTAAAACTAAATTTTAACTTTACCATTCTAGAGCAGCAAAGTACCTCTCCTCGTTAAATATCCACTTTTTGTTTTCAAGCGAAAAAACCTACTTTATGTAGTGATTGTAGAAAAATTATATTGATCATATATAACTAATGAATCTTACGTTATCGTATGTTAAGATCTCATTTATACCAATACAAAAATAAATTATATTTAAATAAGATATAAGTTCGCACACTAGCTCAATTATCGTGGGTTAATTTATAATTATTTTTAAATTAATTTATAAATATGAAGTACACACTTCACAAATCAAAAACTATTCTGGAAGTAACTGATTTATTGAACAAATAACAATTAAGCAGATTTAACTAAGGTTAAGAAACATCAAGATTTTAATTTAGACATTTATAGAGAGTTACATGATTATATGTCCACAAAAACACTAAACTTCACTTTTGATCTTTACCATGGGCGACGAATAATGTTTGTACTAAGGTAGCTCTAAATAACAGGGGCCGGAAAATACCAATCCCATCTGGACTGATTCAATTCGACTGTTTGATGCTTTGATATAATCCGGGGGCTACAGAGTTATACCACGAGACACAAGGTCGATATAATCCGATCGTCTAGATGTACCACTGAAGTTCTGCTGAGAATTAAAGGTTTAATAACATAATCTTGTAACAAGCTTTAAAATTTTTATTATAAATTCACATCAACATTAATATAATTTGTAAATTAAAATTTTTTGGCTTTTACAAATTACTTAAAGATGATACTAAATCGATTTGGCAATTTTACATTCATTTAAATTGTTTATTTAGAAGTTACATACTCATCTGTCTTTCTTGTAACTATTTATTTATCAAGACTATGTTTATGCCACTTATGAAAATTTGAAAGTTTGTTATTGGTGGTTATTGGTGTTATCAAAAGTTTTACTATTAGACAAAAGCCTTAATAACAATTTATTGGTAAACACAAATAGATAAAAATTTCTTAAACTAATTTAAACAACTTTAATACAGTTACAATTACTAAATAGTAATCATATCTAGAGACTTAAAATGGGAAACTCACATCGTTAATATAGTGAAAAAAGTCAACAGTCTCCTGTATCTTATTAAAAGAAGACCATTCTAAAGATATGATCCTAAAATTATATACAACTTACATAAGACCAAAGATAGAACACGCACAGACCGTTTGGGATCTTTACTTTGTTAAAGATATTGAGCTTCTTGAAAGAGTACAAAGGAGAGTTACCAAAATACCACCAACCCTACAAAGCATGGAGTACTGTGATCGGCTAACCAAATTAAAACTCACAAGCTTAAAGGACAGAAGAGCCAGAGGGGACTTAATAAAAACCTTTAAGTGGACCAGCGGGTATTACACCACTTATAACATATTCCAGGCCAGCACATCAAGAATTCTGAGATGCCATTCCAAGAAATTGGAGAAGGAAATGTGTAACAAACTTCAAAGGAAGAACTTCATTACTAATAGATCTGTATACCTATGGAATGCTCTAGATGAGCATACAGTCTCAGCCCAGAACATAAACCAATTTAAAGCTAGAGTGGATAAAGAACTTGAAGTGAAAAGAAACAATTTTATTCATTATAGTTTATAGTATATAATTTATTTTAATTTCTTTACTGTACTTTACTGTATCATATATCATAACAATAAGAGCAGCTTCATCGACCATGTCGCTTGCCTGCTCTTTATATTTAAAAAAACAAAAAGGCGTCTTTAAAATATCTCGTACAACAATTCGCACTTTATCGCCAGCTATTATAATTACAATTATAATTTATCTCCAACTAATACAATCACCACTATTATTTAAGGCCAACTATTACCATAACAATTATTCTTGCTCCATTCAGAGCGGTCCATATATACCACGACAAGTTTTCTAGAATCGCATGTTCCAGTAGCCACTCGAATTCTAACACTCACTCCTCCATCTGGGCGACAGGTCCGGATCGGTTCGTAACAATAATCATATTAAAATCCGTGTTACAAACCGGTGGTCAAAAAAAGCACCATTTTACTGGGACGATCTTTACCGGAAAGCGGGACATTTGCGATCTTTCTCTGAAATCAGGATATTTGCGACTAGATTTAATTACCCTTTTACAGGTAAATTATCCTTTATTTAAATTATATAGAAAGGACACTAACGGCCCAGCGTGCATTTTGATAGGGGATGTTAGGAATCCGATACTAATATAATTCTCGATTATTCGCTTCACTAATATGTATAGGTATAAAACAGAAAATACCAGTATGGGCACCATTATTATTGACTTTGAGTTGGCATTCCAAAATGCTCTTGAAATAGTTTTCAAAGACATTCAAGTGAAAGGGTGTAATTTTCATTTTAAGGACTGCACTTAAACGAAATTCAAGACATGCACCGGGTTATGTAGGAGATGAAAGCATTCGGTTGTATTCTCCTTTATCTTACTTACCTCCCAAAGACGTAGTAGATACACCGAAAATGATAAAAAATTTTGACTATTGAAATGATTGGAAAACAGTCACATGTTCATTAAAATGTAAAATTGTTACTCCGAACGACTTTAAAGTACGTACTAATTCGGTAAAAGGATGGATCAACATTATGACAACATACTCTTTAACATTTGATTTTCCTCATTGTTTAAGATCATTAGTAGGTAGTAGTTTCTATTAGTATTTTTAACCCATTTACAAAATTTTAATGGCACAGATTTTTTTATCAACCCTTGTATCCCTTGTATCTGAACACAATTTCTTGTGAAATATTCTTGCAAAATTAATTTTGCTTATGTATTTTTTAGATAATATACAGGATGTATAAAAAGAAAATATTAGATTAAGTTCAGCGAAATTGTATAATATTATAATACTTATTTAAAGAAACCAAAAAGTACTTACAACAGCATATTAATACATTTAAGAATTCAAAATTTGTTGGGTCACAAGTGACCCGCATGTACATACATATATACAATATAATAAACGTCAGTTTACCTGGAAACGAGTAATCAACAAATCCGGTCGTAAATGTTCCGCTTTCAGGTAAGGATCGCAAATGTATGATCAACTATATGTTTAAAGAGTTTTTACTAGGTAATTTCAAATTTAAGGAAGTATCCACCTTATCTAGGGATATCAAGAAATTCCGAAAAGATCTAAGGCCGTTACCTAACAATTCTTGAATTTTCCTTATATCAAAAAGCCTTTTTACTTTCCCACTTAAACAACTGCTTAATAAAAAGACAATTTTAAAAGGTGCTGAGCGTGGTTTTACTAAATACATCTGTTGTTTTTTGTTGTTGTATTAATATCCTTTTGCCATACGTTTACTTTAAACGGTCAAATTTGAAATTGCTAAAAGGATTTCGTTGATAACTAAAACAAACCGGACAGGTATTAACGTAATATAAATGATGTAAGTGGTTCTAAGGGCTGGTAATATGAAAAAATAATTAAATTTTAAATTTAAAGACAACTTTAACAAAAACAGTGGATAAAGATGTTCCTTATTAACATCACTTTTTTGTCTAGTTGTAACCGAGAGTATTTAAATAATTTTTAAAAAATATACGAAATACGATTAGAATTCAATATTAAAAGTATAAGTTTTTTACACACTTGCTTCAAAATTTAATTATCTTTTCAGAAAATACAATACCGATTTCTAAATTATTTAAGATATTTAACCGCTTTATTCTTATTTTCAACAGTGTGTTTAAATTTTTTTTTAATTATTCATAGTTTATACAATTTTTTTAGGATCCGGAACTAAAACTTTGGGAGGGGCGAGCAAGTGTTTCGCAGGCACTGAGGCCACATAATATGGCCCATTTTGCATCCTCCCGTGTGTAGGGATATCCTTACCTCAGGGTGTCACTAGGCCTAGAGATTTAAAATAAGTGTTAAGACTTCCGAGGGGGATCTCCCTGACATCGGCTGGTGTAAGCCACTACTCGCCCAACACGGATCTTCTAATTTCAGAAAAAGCAGAGCAGTGATACATTATTATGTTCTACCGTTTCCTCTTCTTGTTCGCAGCCTCTGTATAGCGGTGATTCTGTTAATTTTATCCTAAAAAGATGTTGTCGCAATTGGCAGTGACCTGTTAAGATCCTCACAGCTATCCGGAGATTTTGTCTGATCAATGCCTTAATTTTTTTGCTGTTTCTTCGCCAGGATAAGGTTATAACACTCTGGCAAGTCTTTATACAGTACGTAATTTCATCCCAGCACTGTATAAAGTTTTGATGAGAGTGCTGTTTAATAAGGTCCACGACAGCGGACAATGTTAGCTTGGTAGATGGGTGAGGGCTAACATATATGTAGCCCGCATCAGCCCTTCTTGCTAAATTGTTTGCAATGCCGTTGCCTTCAGAGTCCCATGTCTTTTGATCCAGCTGAGAGTGACCACGTTATTCTGCCGTTGCCAACATCTGAATATATATAAATTACATGTCACGTTGTTTGTCCGCGATGGACTCCTAAACAACTGAACCGATTTCAATGAAATTTTGTAAATATGTGTTATTTGTTCCAACTTAAAAGATAGGATAGCTTACATTTTAATTTATAGTCGCAATATTATTTTATTGCAAATTATTTGTTTATTGAATTGTTATTATATTAAATATGATATTGTAACGGGATAACCGTAAAGGAAGGGACCTTAATTTGAAAGATTGTTATTGACAGTTGATTTTTAGAAGTTTCTAAAAATCAACTGATCATTTGAAATAATGGTTTTAGAAAATTCTAGAAACTTCTAAAGACACTAACTAGATTAAATAAAGTTGTATATAAGGGGATGCATGCAGTTAACGTGAGTTCAAGTCAAGTGTTTACAAGAGTTCATTGGATTGTCAAGTAGTTAGACGTTATCCAGCAGAGTTCAGTGTATCTTAACAATTTTGTAAATAAATTGTGTAAAAAGCCCCCATACGTGTTTCAATATTATCATTTTGAAAGCCTTCATGTAAGGTCTTAGTAGCTAATTTGGATCAGCGGCTGATTATGACATTTCGCTTGGGTTATCGTAATGGGATCGATTACGCCTGAGGAAAGTTTTTTTCTGTTTTTTTTTTTGTTTTTACATGTGAAAACAGTAATTATTATTTTAATTTTACCTGTTAATAAAATAAACTATTTTAGAAAGTTTTTAGATACAACTACAATCCTCTCTATGATCAATCACAGCGTTGTATGACTTAATATATTTGCAATATCAAGGATGCTGTGCATTGTTGAGATAACACTTAAATTCAGTTTTAATTATTGAAAAGTTTTAACATAAAACGTTGTAAACATGCGCGTACGATTGCAAAATGATCCATGAGCACAAATATTTTCCGAACAATTACTAGATATTGCGAACAATAAAAAAGAACTGCAACCAAATACGCAATTCATTAAACTGACAGACAATTTCTGCACTGTTCTTCAGGAAAAAAAAATGAACTGATCCAGAGTATTTTTCCGGATTTACAGAATAATTACTTAAATCATGACTGGCTCAGTCATCGGGCGATTTTGGCAGCCAAAAATGTTGATGTTGACGAAATTAATTTCCAAATACAACAGTTGTTACCAGGCGATCTGATGTCTTTTAAATCAATCGATACTGTTGTTGATGAAAATCAAAGTGTAAATTTTCCAAATGAATTTTTAAATTCACTACATATACCTGGAATGTCACCACATAATCTTCGATTAAAGATTGGTTCCTCTATTATTCTCCTACGTAATTTGAACCCACCTTAATTATGCAACGGTACGCGTTTGGTCATCAAAAAGATTACTGGAAATATTCTTGAAGCAAGCATTTTAACTGGAAAGTTTAAAGGAAAAGTGGTCCTGTTGCCACGTATTCCAATGATACCGTCAGATTTTACTATACCCTTTAGAAGGCTACAGTTTCCAATTCGTTTGGCTTTTGCCATGTCGATAAATAAGTCACAAGGTCAAACAATGTCCATTTGTGGTTTAGACTTGGACAATCCATGTTATTCTTATGGGCAACTATATGTTGCATGTTCACGTGTAGGGAAACCGTCGAATCTGTTTGTGTTAGCTAAAGACAGGTTAACCAAAAATATTGTGCACCGATTAGTGCTAATTTAAATTGAAAATAAAAAATAAAAAATATTATTGTTACAGATTTAAGACTATCTGCCCTACCTACCTCATTCATAAGTTAAAGTGTTACATGTTATTTACTTTGTAATGTCACATAGGTGATAGGGTAGTTTTGCCCTACATATTAATTTATTAGTTTATATTTTACTGTATTGTTATGTATTAAATTTTACCAGGTAAAAGGCATTACGTTAGATCTTGGCATGTGTTTAAATAGTTAAATTT
The DNA here is from genome assembly GCA_964028335.1 of Altica lythri. Lineage (NCBI taxonomy): Eukaryota > Metazoa > Arthropoda > Insecta > Coleoptera > Chrysomelidae > Altica > Altica lythri. The sequence continues at coordinate 30,423,877 of OZ034804.1, read as the reverse complement.
TTATTCTCACGTAGAATATGAATTGGCTATAAAAGCAGGTTGTTGAGATCAGACACCAGGAGGTTGTAGTCTGAGGTTGTCTGTAAGGATCACCCTTTAAGGTGTTCCTAAAACAGACCCTTGGGTCTGGGCCATTGTGACTCTTGACGTATTTTTGTGAGTAAGTGTGACATGCCACCATGTAGTTTATTTGGTAAGATTAGTAAAGATTATTATTGTATTCAGTTATTCCCTATTTATAATGTTTATTACACATTCTTATTGCTTAATTATTAATTAATATATTTGTTGTTTGTTTCCTGTTGTTTATCGCATCTTCCCCTTGGTTAGTTTTCTGCCTTCAGCAGGATACCTAACCGGGAGTGCCTTTAGTAAGCTACCCCTTATCCTATAACACTAAGGCACAGCAACGCGTAACCGGGTCAGCTAGTTATACATATACAGGGTGTCTCATTATATTCTGACTGTTTTTAAGAGCTTATATCTCCGTAACGGTTCTAGATCATACGATGCGGTTTTTACAGTTAGGTTTAAAATTACCGTAAGTTTTGTTGTGACACATTTATATAAATGGCCTACTTCCGGTTTACCCGCTAGAAAAGTGGCGTATTTTCGGAAAACAGTAGATGTAATTTTTTAAATGGGAGACCCTGTATATTTAGCAATTTCCTAAAAGACGCATATTTTTACTTTATAACAATACCTTAAAGTTTAAAATCGGTGCACAGAATGGGAAGTTAAAATTAAAAAATTACATCTACTGTATTCTGAAAATACGCCATTTTTCTATCAGGTAAACCGCAATTAGGCCATTTTTATATAAAGGTGTCACAACAAAACTTAAGATAATTATAAACATAACTGTGAAAACCGCATCTTATTATTTACAACAGTTTCGAAGATATAAGCTTTTAAAAACAGTCAGAATATAATGAGACACCCTGTATAATACTCTTACTGAAGTTCATGAAAACTACAAATTTGTCAAGGCAGTCTGATATTCACCATTACAATACCAGGCCGATAACTTAGGAACAAGAAAGTTCCGACTATCAAAGTCACAAAAGAATTTCCTTAATCTTTATCTATATAACTCTCTATATACCAACTTATTTCAAAACACTACCTACTATGCTGTTTAGGAGTAAATTGAAAAATATATTAACTGAATTGTGCTTCTACTCAGTCACAGAGTATTGCGATTATTGTAAGTGTTTGTAGTTGTATCTTTTTTTGTATTTTAAAAGTTTAGTCTTAGAGTATTGTAATGTAATTTAATATTTTTACTATTAGTTTTTTGTTAGTTTTATCTCTTAATTAATACTTTATATATTTATATAATTAATTTTGTAATTTATTTTGACTTGCTACAAATGCTCTAGCATAACGTAGTTAAATAAATTTCTTTTCTTCTTTCTTTCTTTCTTTCTCTTTGTTTTCTAAAACAGTACTGTTACCACTAGTTTTTTGACGTGATAACGTCTTATAATTCGATGGAGCCTGTTGCACGCACCAAAAAATATGGCGTTACCTCGCTCTGAGGCGTCCTGAATGAAAAATGTAAAAGGAAAAATGAAAAATGATATCCATATAAAATATCTATCACTCAAATTAAATTAAAATTTTTGTTTGAAAAATGCAACTATTTATCAGTATTTTACTTACCCCATGTGGTATTATGCATTCACGATTTTACAATCTATTGTTTATATTTAACAAATATATGTGTTTAATTTTTTATAAATAAAAATAAATAGATATCAGAAACGTAAAGATATTTTTTTTTCTGATTTCAACCATATATTATACTTACGCAAAATTTTGTAGTTTACAGATATGACACCAAAATATTCTTAATTACACTGAGAAACAAACAACACCCAATATAACATAAAATACCTTTAGCGCCTGTATCTAACAGGACTTGTCAATAAATATTAATACTATTAATAGTCAAGGGTAATATAACAAGACCTTGATTATAGTCGGCTATTTTTGTGGTATCTAGATTACGAGAATATTTTAGTATCAATTTGTTGAGACATAATTTGACATTAATAATCTGATTAAGGCCCGAGAGGTTTAGCTCGAGGGCTTTAATCTTTGATTATTAATGTCAAATTATGCCGAAACAAATTGTAAAATTTTCGAGAAATTTAGCAACAACAAAAATAGCAGAATATTAACCAAGGTCGTGTTATATTTAGGAAGATTATTTCCTGAGAAGACAAATTTTTGACATTTATATTTGACGTGACTATTTCTCTAGTGCAATAGTCGCTGATATTGTTCTAGTGCAATAGCCGCTGATATTTGATTCTGATTGGTCCGATTTCAAAAAATTATGACCTTCTATTGGTTAAATTGAATCGAAGGAAATAATCACAAATATACCCACCACCAACATGCAATAAAAAATCAAAATAGAAAATAACCTTAAATACCCCAAAAATGCATAAAAATACCTGTAGCACCTGTATCTAACCAGACTTGTTTCTAAATATTAATAGTAATAAATATACCCCTCACCAACATGCAAAAAAAATAACAATTCCTCTATAAATGTATGTAATAGTAATTGTCAATGTAAAAAAGTTATTATTTGTTTCAATGTTGTATTGCATTGGTAATATCCGTCCATTGCTTATTTATGTGTGGTGCATCGACTACGCCAAACATACTCCACCAAATATGTTTCAAATCTAGTTATGCACATCCTTCCCAATCGTCGACGAAGATTCCTCTTAGTGGCAGACCATTTACCTTCGATTGTTTGGATCCACAAAATGTCCTTGGTGATTGATCAAAAAATTTACCAAACCCAATTCCTTTATGTGATCCTTAAAAGCTGTAGAACTGTGGAGGAATTCCATTATAAGATTATTATGATGTATACTTTACACAAACACTTTATATAATTTTTATTACTACCGAACAATCAATAGGATGATGTATACCGTACGTAAAACATGACACAAATAATTGTTTGTGAATACTGGCTAACATTTTATATATTTTCTGTTATTACCGAACAATACAAATTGATATTAAAAAAACTAGTGTGGCAGTCAGTGGGACTGCCGGCAGAAGGTATACTTCTATGCACGCGCATGGATTCATAAATTTGTATGCGAATGATTTAGCAAACTCATTATATGATATTCGTGGTAAGCGACTCCGAAAACCTCCTAGTACCGTGTGCACACCCTTTTTGTATCGAATTTGCATAAAATTCCTGGAGACGAGGTCCGTCTTAAGCACCAGGTGTTTCGAACACCATCGCTATTATTATAATCGTATTAAGCGACTCAAAAAAACCACCGAGTACCAAGTGTGCACTGATTTCGTACAGAATTTACATAAAACCCCAGGAGAAGAGGTAAATACCCCAGACACCAAGTGCCGCGGAGACTTTTGGAATCGTGATATTAGTGTTCAGCGACGCCAAAAACCCCGAGTATATAAATTGAACCCATTTTCAGCAATACTTAACGAGTTGTAAGTTTTCTCTCTATTATCTGAATGTACTTTTCGAATGCAGAAATGCAATTTTCATTTTTACATTATAAAATATAGCGACAAATTTCCTGATACTTTAACGAATCCAATGCAAAAAAACGCATTCCGATCCATCTTACGTTACAAAATTCGGAGGTTTTGGTGCTTTATTTCCTCCACTATTGGTAAAAACTCTGTTTATGTATCCAACAACCTTAAAAGCATGGAGTAAAATATACTGCAACCATGTGACGGTATTTTAGACTACAATACAATACTCATTACGGAATATTATTATTAATATAAAATACTAAACTTAATATGTTAACTTACGTGACAGAATTATAAAATAATCTGTCAAATAATCATGTGGTCCGTCACTATGATATTCATACATTAGTTCAGACTGTTTTTTGTATATCTATCCCTTTTCAATGTACTGAATGTATAAACGGTATTCAAAGGACTTATAGTTATGACTAATAACATGTGGTATATATTTTATCTTTGTTTTTACCGACCAATATACCTTATAAGTGTTTCTGTCTCTGTCTTACTCACACCTTTACATATGTAATGATTTTTCCCATTTAACTCTACACAATCTTTTTCTACAGGGTGTACGAATAGAAGTATAACTTCAAAAACATTAGGATGTTTTGTAATGCAATAGCATTTTAATTAGGGTAAATCTCTTTCAATCTGATTGTTATTGGAATTGTTAAAGTTTATCTATTTTCAAAACCTCATTATGAGATTATCCCTTGCTGTTTTGAATTTAAATTTGATAATTAAGCATTTTTGTAGTATTAGTGTATTCTATTACTTATATATTATTTTCAAAACATTATTATGAGATTATCCCTTGCTCTCTTGGATTTAAATTTAATAATCATTGGACATTTTTGTACCACATTATGCGATTATCTCTTGTTTGTTTCTCAGTGTAATTTAGAATATTTTGGTGTCATATCTGTAAACTACAAAATTTTGCGTAAGTATTATATATGGTTAAAATCAGAAAAAAATTATCTTTACGTTTCTGATATTTATTTATTTTTATTTATAAAAAATTAAATATAAACAATAGATTGTAAAATCGTGAATGCATACAACCACATGCGGTGAGGGTAGGCGAAAAGGTCTCTTTTATTGCTCTTTTATTAGTACCCTTGTAACCTCTTTTTTTTCAATGATGTTAAATGCTCGTTTATAGAGGCTAACCAATGCGAACGGCACTCAGGGGGTAGGAGGAGAGCGAGCGTGGATTCGAACGAGCTAGATGATATTGTATTGAAAAGATATAAGGGGATATATTTACTAGAAAAAATAAGATATAAGAATTTAAAAGGGACTAAAAAGAAAATGCGAGAAATGATGGATAAGGGAAAGGTAAATGGGCGCCACTTATTTTTTTATCTTAAGGATGGGGAAATATAAGAAACCCAGATGAAAAAAAATATTTAATCTAGAAGTTGGATAAAATGATGTATTAGATGTTATAGATAAAGTTAGGATAAGAAAGATATGAGAGAAAATATAGATGTTAGATAAAATGATTTATCAGATGTTGTAGATAGAGATAAAATAATAAAGATATAAGGGATATGAGATAAGATAAGGTAAGATTAGGTAACCCGGCAGATGTTCTGATTAAAAATTCAAATTACACACTTTTATTAGTAAAACTGGAAAGAGAAAGTTATACTTACTTTTTGTTCTTATTTATCACAACAGTTCCATATATTTTGATCAAGTCAAAAGCTAAAATTTATGGGTGAAATACGTCTTATTCTTGTTGTTAATGAGGTTAGATCAGAATAACTTACACCAGGTCAGAAAATAAAACATATAAATAAACAATAAACAATATTTATTACTGTGTGTAGTAATAAATCAAACAGATGATCGAAACAAATAGACATATAAAATATCAACAATTAAATAAGGTAAAATACTGTAAAACACATTAGTGTTTAATCACATCTAGAAACAATATTACACATTCAATAACAGCTAAGTATTTTGATATTGTTATTTCTGTGTACCCATTTAAGCAGAATGTGATATGAAAAGGAAATGAAAAGTATCAAAATTTAGTAAAAAAATTGTAAATCACTTTTAGCTTAAAAGATATTTTACTCGAGTAAAAATTGGGGGTACCATATAATAATTTAATATTAAAACATTAAAATTAAGATAAATATCAAGAAACAAAAAAAATTTTTATCATAGAGGTGTTACAAAAATATTTAGTCAGACCCTGCGTAACGCTTTCACTGTTAATTAAAACATATACGCGACGAACTATTGAGAAATTTGCACACTGGAGAAATCTGTTGAAAAGGTATTGGGTTTTTGATAAAAAAACCGGTTTCACTGTGGATTCTATGCGCACTTCTTACTTTAATTACTCACACTCTGACATTATTCCGGTGAGTTACAATTAAGTTTTTGTGCCAAAGAAACAAAGATGGTATCCCAAATTTTTGGTAGATAAGAGATAGTAATTACATTAAAAGACTTACAGTTTGTCTCCTAGATAAGAGAACGTAATGGGGCCACACCCAATTCATACGCTACCATAAAAAACTGGTGCTTCTTCGCTACTATCAGACAGCTTTTCCATAAAAGGGGTTCTACACTTTCTCACTGACTTTACTTTACTTAGAAACACTAAATCGCAAACAATTATTTGCTAATTTAAAAGAAATTTACCGGTATTTGAATCTAGGGGTTATACGGAATCGACTTCTCACCACCAATACCCAAGCTAGACTGATTTTCATATCGCGCTTAAAATTCGACCGCGTCGCTTCAAAACTACCCCTCCTGCGCCACATGATCTTAATCCACCAATTTGATTGGTCGGCCTCGAAAAATCGATAATTTTGACGGTTAAACTATTAACGGCGAGAACTTTCTCGAAGATATTATGATCAGAGTCGGCTTAAGTAAGGGACTATATTAAAAAAATAAAAATTTTGCATAGTGTTTTTTGGACATGCTACACAGCCCCTTCCGAAGAGAAAAAACTGGATAGAAAACAGTTTTTAAAGAAGGATAAGCTATGGTTGGAACAACAGTAGTGTGTCTAAAAAACTGAAGCTGGTAAAGGTAGTGAACATCAAGATGTAGAAAAGCGATCTTAACGAGAACGACAACTATTTAGGTAGAATTGGGGGTATTAGTGTCAGTTATTGAATGTGATATAATATTCACACTATTCTTTAGTGCATTAACATACAAGTGAAACTACACGAGAGTTTGAAGAACCACAAGGTAGGTAAAATGTATCAGATCCGTAGATCTTTGATACTAAGTGACCAGATTTTTATAAACGGTACCGGCCAACCGGAAGATCACAAAGTGATCGGGAACAGGTCTACTCCGAAGTTTCTGCACGGAAACAAAAAAGTGTACAGCTCGGCCTAGATGGGCAGCACTAAGTGGTATCTTTAAGGCAAATCGACAAAAAAGTATTTATATTGCCCTTGACATAAGATGTCAGGACACACACTACATTCACACACACAAGGAAGGAGGTAAAGAATGCTATGTTCCCATAAGTAAAATTTCCCATAGGAGGCGCAACGCGTATTTCCCTTTTTAGGAACTCCTATAAAGAAAAAAGCTGAATTTAAACCAAACTGTTGATATTAATTTTGAAAAGGAAGAAAGAAACACGGACGATAGTTATAATTAGGAATCTAATAAGCCTACCGGCTCCATTAGATCCGACAGTCAAGGTAAGTACGTGATACGTTAACATCTGAAAAGATGTTCGGAAAAGTTCCGTCCTGCTTGGTTGACGTTAAAGATATCAACGAATATACAGTAAGGAAGAGAAGAAAACAGTATTTACTAAAAATATAGTTCTCATTGAGAACATTTAATAAAAAAATCTTAAAGTAGTAGATCACACTAAGACATTAACAGGAATCTAACAAATCTTAAAAACAAATTATCCGAACAGTCTTCAATCCTAGCTGGAAAAAAAAAAAAAATAGAGTAAGTAAAAGAGGAAAAGAAGGAGAGTAGAAAGAAATTTTATCTATCTTCCTTACAATCTCAACAGACCCACTACCGGAAAGAATTCCCTACGGCTTTCCTAGGCTTATCTCTCGTGACGAATTGCAAGGTCAAAATAAAATTCCAGAAGAAGTAGTTAAGATTGAATTTTGTTAGTCAAAAAAGTAAAGTGATTCCAATAGTAGTCATGTTACGGATCAAAATTCTTTAAACCAACGATACGTAAAGGTATAAAATTGTATGAAAGAACGAAAAATAATTTTAAAAAAAATTCAAAAAAAATTTTTAAAAAAATTTTTTCTTCTAAAAATTTTCATGTGTCTTCCACTAAGGTACGATAATCGTCTTATATCCATATCGAAGATAACAAGTAGTTTATGGATGATGAACGAAAGATAAGGTAATAGAAAAATGTTTTCTAAACATAAAACAGTAATAGATATTACTGAACGATACGATAATTAATTTACAAGTGCAGACGCACTTATACGGTAGATAAACGGTAGATAAAGGAAAAGCTATTTTTTCCTTCAAGAAAAAAAATACAAGTGTTAAAACACTCATAAGGTAGATAAACGGTAGTTACGAGAAACATCTTTTCTCTTTCGGTACGATAAAAACAAGTGTTATTACACTTATTAGGTAAATGGACGGTAAATGAAGGAAAGTAAATCCTACTTTCGAGACGGTAGTGATAAGTATTAAAGTACTTATTAGGTAGGTAATCGGTAGGTAAGAGAAAAGTATTTTCCCTTTCGAGATGAAAAGTTCAAGTGGTAATACACTTAAACGATGGATAAGCGATAGTTATAAGTATGGATATACCTAAACGAAAAATATGAAAGTGAGGCATAGAGAAAATTATTTAGTGTTGAGTCATAGCGAGAGGTTGAGATATAGAGAAACATATAGCTAAGGAAGTTAACAAGACATAAGGAAATTAAACAAAAGAGAAAAGGGAAAAGGTTGCACTTAGTCGCCTCTTACGACAAGCAGTTTATCGCTTTAGGGGTATTCTGCATAATCCCGCCTCCTAAACGGGGAGGAGATAACGAAACATATTTACAGTTGAGTCAGGGTGAGATGTTGAGAAACGGAGAGGTCGAGAAAAAGAAAATGAAAAAGGAAAGCTTATACTGATGATTCTGAGAAAACAGAGAAACATTAGTTTCTATTCGGAGAGTTCATCTTCAGAAGAATCATCGGAATCAGAGACATAAGGCTTTGGAGTGTCAATTTCAAGCTTAATGAAGAAACTAGGGGAGATAACGAGACATATAAACAATGATAGTTTTTACTGAACGGTACGGTAGTTAAACGAAGTGTGTTCTCACTTACAAAAAGATAATTTCAAGTGTTAATACACTTGAGCTGGTAAACGGTAGTTAAGTGAAATATGTTTTCACTTACGGTAAGATAATTTCAAGTGTTAGTACACTTGAACGGTAGGTAAACGATAACAATGGCGGTCATGCTGTTGTTACGTATAAAACCCAGGAAGCATAAAGGAAACGCTGTCTGGAATCCTTAATGTGAATCCTCGGTACGATAAACGATAGGTAAGTGATTTGTATATTCTCTTATAGAAAAAATACAACGGTACGACAGTTCAAGTAAAAACAAGTTTTCCACGCTGGGACAATACAGAGATATTTGTCATGCGGACTCCACTTTTATAACCGTACAGAGAAACATTGGTTATTTAGATGGATAGAGATAGATGGTAAACGGTAAACAAAAATTTAACGAAACGTTATTTTCCCTAGTATAGGATGCAGAAAAATTAGAGAAATGAAAAATATTTCCCTTTAGATAAGCTACGGTAGAAAGTAGAAAAATAAGAAATATTTTTCTTTCAATAAGATACGGTAGAAAGTAGAAAAAATAAAAAGTTATTTTCATTTAGATAAAATACGGTAGAGAATAGGAAAATGAAGAATATTCTTCTTTAGATAGGATACGGTAGGAACCGGCAAAATAGAAAATATTTTCCTTTAGATAAAAATACGAAAAAAGTAGAAAAATAAAATGGATTTTCCTATAGATGAAATACAAGAAAAGTAGAAGAATGGATAATATTTTCCTGTAGAAAAAATACGATAGAGAGTGGAAAATTAAGAAAATTTTCCTTCAGATAAAATACGAAAAAATTATAGAAAAATAAAAATTATTTTTCCTTTAGGTAAAATACGATATGGAGTAGAAAAATAAAAAAATTATTTTCTTTTAGATAAAATACGATAAAGAGTAGAAAAAACAAAAAAATTTTTCTTCTAGAAAAATTACGAAACCATCGATAAAGGAATGAAGAAGAAAATGTTCGAAAGAAAAGATGTGCTGATATAAGTAGTTCCAAGTTAAAGCCAGTCTTTTAATTTATTTTTGTTAACGATACGAAAAAGATAGACGAAAAAAATATTTACTGATGTTACCGTACCATTTGTTTCTTTAGCTAACATTCTTTTGAGGACTTTCTTTTATCCTCTATTTTCCTGGTGGTGGCTGTTCTTCTGATCTTAGGTACTTAAATAATTTCAACCGCAATTAAGAAATTTACTTCAAAATTGGCCATTGTGATAAGAAAAAGTAACGGAAATTGTCGATATTAAAAGTGTGTAATTTTATTGTCGGAAAAATAGGGATTTTATCATCAAGCCCCACGTTGTGGGCGTCATTTAAGTGTAACCTCTTTTTTTTCAATGATGTTAAATGCTCGTTTATAGAGGCTAACCAATGCGAACGGCACTCAGGGGGTAGGAGGAGAGCGAGCGTGGATTCGAACGAGCTAGATGATATTGTATTGAAAAGATATAAGGGGATATATTTACTAGAAAAAATAAGATATAAGAATTTAAAAGGGACTAAAAAGAAAATGCGAGAAATGATGGATAAGGGAAAGGTAAATGGGCGCCACTTATTTTTTTATCTTAAGGATGGGGAAATATAAGAAACCCAGATGAAAAAAAATATTTAATCTAGAAGTTGGATAAAATGATGTATTAGATGTTATAGATAAAGTTAGGATAAGAAAGATATGAGAGAAAATATAGATGTTAGATAAAATGATTTATCAGATGTTGTAGATAGAGATAAAATAATAAAGATATAAGGGATATGAGATAAGATAAGGTAAGATTAGGTAACCCGGCAGATGTTCTGATTAAAAATTCAAATTACACACTTTTATTAGTAAAACTGGAAAGAGAAAGTTATACTTACTTTTTGTTCTTATTTATCACAACAGTTCCATATATTTTGATCAAGTCAAAAGCTAAAATTTATGGGTGAAATACGTCTTATTCTTGTTGTTAATGAGGTTAGATCAGAATAACTTACACCAGGTCAGAAAATAAAACATATAAATAAACAATAAACAATATTTATTACTGTGTGTAGTAATAAATCAAACAGATGATCGAAACAAATAGACATATAAAATATCAACAATTAAATAAGGTAAAATACTGTAAAACACATTAGTGTTTAATCACATCTAGAAACAATATTACACATTCAATAACAGCTAAGTATTTTGATATTGTTATTTCTGTGTACCCATTTAAGCAGAATGTGATATGAAAAGGAAATGAAAAGTATCAAAATTTAGTAAAAAAATTGTAAATCACTTTTAGCTTAAAAGATATTTTACTCGAGTAAAAATTGGGGGTACCATATAATAATTTAATATTAAAACATTAAAATTAAGATAAATATCAAGAAACAAAAAAAATTTTTATCATAGAGGTGTTACAAAAATATTTAGTCAGACCCTGCGTAACGCTTTCACTGTTAATTAAAACATATACGCGACGAACTATTGAGAAATTTGCACACTGGAGAAATCTGTTGAAAAGGTATTGGGTTTTTGATAAAAAAACCGGTTTCACTGTGGATTCTATGCGCACTTCTTACTTTAATTACTCACACTCTGACATTATTCCGGTGAGTTACAATTAAGTTTTTGTGCCAAAGAAACAAAGATGGTATCCCAAATTTTTGGTAGATAAGAGATAGTAATTACATTAAAAGACTTACAGTTTGTCTCCTAGATAAGAGAACGTAATGGGGCCACACCCAATTCATACGCTACCATAAAAAACTGGTGCTTCTTCGCTACTATCAGACAGCTTTTCCATAAAAGGGGTTCTACACTTTCTCACTGACTTTACTTTACTTAGAAACACTAAATCGCAAACAATTATTTGCTAATTTAAAAGAAATTTACCGGTATTTGAATCTAGGGGTTATACGGAATCGACTTCTCACCACCAATACCCAAGCTAGACTGATTTTCATATCGCGCTTAAAATTCGACCGCGTCGCTTCAAAACTACCCCTCCTGCGCCACATGATCTTAATCCACCAATTTGATTGGTCGGCCTCGAAAAATCGATAATTTTGACGGTTAAACTATTAACGGCGAGAACTTTCTCGAAGATATTATGATCAGAGTCGGCTTAAGTAAGGGACTATATTAAAAAAATAAAAATTTTGCATAGTGTTTTTTGGACATGCTACACCCTACTGGGCTCAGGTAAGGGGTGACGCGAAAGACTCTTTAACCGTATTTTCTTATGACGTTGTCACGTTCAACTATCGTCAATAAACCGACTTAACAGACAACCGATTTTTTCATTTTATGCAGTATGTCGACTTGATCGGGTTTTGGGAATCTAAAAAATCTAATTTTGTTATTGCTATAGTTGGGCCGTTCAAAAGATGGAATGATCACGAGACAAATGTACTCCTTTATTTCGGCCCACAGTCTATATCATCTCTGGTATGAGTACAGTCTAAACTGTCTTTCGTTCATTGCAGTTTAGAAGGCCTTACATCGTAAGATTAAGCCGTCCAGATGCCCGTATTCACTGATCACGCGTCCTTGAATTCCATCTTTTGAATATAGTACCGTTGTGGTACAACCTATTACGGATCACTTGTATTTAATGGTATCAGCCATAGCAAAATAAAGGCAAAACCATCTTTTAAAAGCAACAGAAAAAATCAAATACTACTACAACTACTTATCAGGACAGAACTTAATGAAGCAAAATCTTTACCACTACTGTTAGAATAATTAAAAAAGTAATATTTTATTATTTATCACGTACAGCCACCAACGTGGATGGATTAAATACTATAAAAAAGTTTAAAACACATGCACTTATAACAATTTTTCATGCACAAAACGCAACTAAAGCTATTACTTATAAAATATTATAACAAATATTTGCAAAATAAATAAAAAAATGCTTAAAGGCGAAAACATACTACCAAAACGTGACACGACGCCACGCCACCCGACGCCTGTCAGTACTTATCAATTCCATATATTTAATATAGTCAGAAGCGCATAGACAACACGCTATGTGACCACACGCCGCGACATAAACATATGGAATTGATAGGTACTGACATGCGTCGGGTGGCGTGGCGTCGTGTCACGTTTTGATAGTATGTTTTCGCCTTTAGGGTCTATACACACGAACCACCAGTGTCCGACACAGGTGGCGACCACCGATAGCAATGCATTGTTTTAAATGTACGATTACAGACGAGCCACTTTGCGGACGACACCACTTTTAGCTGCTCGACTACCGCTACGCTAGTGTCCTATCCTCGCCACCGGCCGGGCCACTTTCCTATATTTTAATTTTAGCAGAACGTTGTTTTTAATAGTGGTGTACACACCAACCACTTTTTGTGTCTGAATCTTGAAATTGTTTGATCGTTTATTATGGAGAAACATTTTGAATGCAATACTAAGTATTTTGTAACTGCTATTGAAGGAGAACCTTGTATACCCGGCTGATGCGTCCCCGGTGGCAACGCCCGACCGGTGGTCGCCACCGGTGTCGGACACTGGTGGTTCGTGTGTATATACGCTTAAGGTCGTCAAAACCTCTATAGCATTAAATAAGCGGGACAGATCATTGTAAGCGGGAATAAGTTGGTTCGTTCAATTGTTTTTCGAACTATTTCCAGCCAATCAATAATTTTCAAGCGAACTCTAATAGATACATTCAGTTAAAACATTCCGAACATAGTGGACAAACAAAATTTGTTATTTTAAATTTAAATCTTGACCAATCAGACCATCACTACGTTCAAGGTCAACGATCCTAAACCGCCAGTTTGGTATCTGTTTACCTTAATCTGTAATTATAATACTGAAAAACATATAAGAAAACGGAAACACTAAACAAACGAATTACCTACTGTACAAAATCAAAAATACGTTAAAATACTAAAAAAATCAATAAAAAAAAACATAAAATAACCGAAAAAAAATAAATTTTAAAAACCCCAATAACGTTAAAAACTGAAATAACGTTAAACTACCGAAAAAAAAATAGATAAAAATGTATCGATATATCCCGGAGTACCTACCTGATGTGTGTGTTTTGGTATAATTAATATGAGGTAACAATAATGGACTAAAAAAGCTGTGACGTCAGAGGGCGGGATCTGTCATTTTATCTTTCCAAACAAACTTTTAATGTATGTAAATTGCCATTAAGGTTTTTTTACATCAATAGTTTTAATATTTCCTGTATCAAATAAGATATATTAATTGTAGAAATCGGTTCTTTGGGTGTTTAATATTTATATAAACCATAAATTTTAAGGTAAGAGAGCTCGACTTTTTCTAGACATGCCTTAGAATTATTTTGAGGTTATGTTTTTATTTGTATTGTTTTAAGTTTTGAGTGAAAAATAAGTTTTTAATTCCTTTTTTCAGTAAAAATGACATCGAATCATGTTATTAAGCTGTCTGCTATTATGCATTTCTTTGATAATAATAATAAAATGGTAGAAAGAGGTTAAAATGCAGTGGATTCGGGCCATATTAAAAGTATGCATTTCTATACTAATTTTATGACTCTTTAAGGGGTTGTACATGCTAGTATGAAAGACGAAACTTATATTTCTGAGGTAAGGATAACTAGCTTATAATTATTGTCTTAAATTCTTTTTTTAAGTTCCGCTTGTACACCTTTTATTTTGAGGTGTTACTTTGGTCTATTTGATTCATCTAAAACATTTAATTAAAGTTTATTAGCATAATTATTTAATATTCTAATGATTGTAGATAACAATAAAGAAATCTAGAGCAATCCAGTGGGGGAAAACTCACGAAAAAGATGGTCTGGATGCATTAAAATCATCCCTAGGAATTGATGTAATGCCAACAGGAATTTGGTTATAGAATTCTGGTATATTAGGGGCAAGTCCAGATGGATTAGTAAGTGACAATGCTATTGTGCATTACGCAATGATTTGCTTTTAGAAAAATTCAAAAATAATAAGTTCATTTGTTAGTACAACAAAAAAAATGAACTGGTAGTGAATCAGAATCATAATTGTTACCATCAGGTTCAGGAAAATCTATATATTTTAAAAAGAGAAAAATGTTTTTTGTATATTTGGACCTTAAAAGAGATAATAATTGTTGAAATTCAAAAAGATCCATATTGGGACGTGAATATAACGTATTTAGAAGATTTTTATATAAACCATTATTTTCCCAAATTAAGGTAAATATTTTGTAAATAAAAATACTATTTTAATATATTCGTTTTTATTTTCTATGTAACCAAGAGCCTTTATAATCTATTACCTAAGAGTAATTCTAAAATAAAAATTAAAAAAATAACAAACATACTTAGGAAACTCACAAACAAAAAAGCCAAAACATACAGTAATAAATTGTCCTGCTTGTTTATAACATCTTCAAATATATGTTATTATATTTATAATACCGAAATACGTATATACTTGATAAGAAATCCACTTCTTCCTTTCCACATCATTTCTAGGAAAAGTAAAAAAATTTGCAGTTTTTCTGCTCGCTATAATGCTTGCAATTGGGGACAAAACACATCACCATTTTTACTCAAACAGAATAATATGTTATAGTTAAAAAATACATAATTAATTACAAGATTACCATAACAAAATTTATAAACTTCTGAACAAACATAACCTCAATTCCACTAAAATGCATATAAAATATAAACACCTACACTAACTTTCAATGTTTATTCACTATCATAAATTGGATACACTAGGTCGTATGAAAAGTGTCCGGAAAATGCTAAGATTTTTGATTAGGAACCACAACAAGTAATAGAAAAATCTCTTATGGCTTTTTCAATGCAAATTTGTTTTGTTTGGAAAGATTTTTAAGCTCCTCCCATATCTGACGTCACACTTTTCTAGTCCATTGTAACAACATTGATATGCTAACGATAATTTATAATGTACCATCGTTACATTTTTAAACGTATATCTACAATTCTTTAAACGTACAGATTTCCTTACTAACTTTGCATTTAAGGTAATTTTCAATATTAAAACTGTTATTCAGGTTTGCTGTAAGTTTATATTCAGATAAGAGACTTATGAACCCTGCTTACGTATAAATACTTGACAGGCACTTCGCACCTCTTTGCATTGAGCTGCCTGTAACTCTGGCTTAATTGGCCTAAAACTTCGAAATACGTGACTTTCAAGTTATTTAGAGATAAAGTTGACACACTTGGGGATAAATTGGTTAGCACTTAGTTTTCTATACATAAAATAATGCATCCAAATTAAATTTGAATGTAATATTAATTATTTTAAAAATTTCTTTCAGGATTTTTGAAAATGATGGATTGGGTCTTCTTATCAAACTATAAAACAGGACTGACAAAAAGTTATTTAAAGTTTTACTAATAATCTCTTTCTTTAATGTATTTATCGTTGGAGATATATAGTGCAAATCTACATCACTGGTAGTAGATAAATCTGCGTTATCTGACAAATTTTCAATTTCACAGACATTCCATGTACAACACTCGGATTGGCACCCTTTTCGCTGTGGTGCGGTACGTTCGTCCAATAGAAAATAAGAATTCGCCCAAGAACAGTATGCGTATCTACAGCCGGGAATTTACAATACTGCGTGTGAGCGTATTATGTTGTTTATTTTAGTTCTTTAACTCAGTGTTAATGTTCAAAACGCCATCGTATTAGTACCTATGAATTATTTAGCAGCAAAAATATATAAATTTACCATTTATTCTGTTATACCCTCTATTTTTAAAATAAAAGAATTTGCCAGATGTTGAAGTCAAACGACTTTTAGCAACCGTGGCGTTCCCATCACCAACCACAATATTGGACGCTCAAGGTTTTAATGTATGTAATCACGATATTCTTGGAATTTTTCTTCCAATGATTTAAGTACGTTGCTTTATCGTTAAAATTATTGTCCTTAAATTTTATCTCAATCGGTCCAGTACAAGATACCACTGAAAATTACATCAAGATAGACATCCATTTTTTTATTTCTAAAGTTGACTTCTACAGACGTAAAACGCGTTATTCTTTACATTTTTTAATTTCACCAATAATATCAATATTTTTCTTATAAGAATCAAATTATAAATAATATCCAAGATTATTAACGCTAAAATTATCAATATGGCAACGTCAACTTAAAACTAATTGCTTAATTTACAGCAGATTACAATAAGGCCGGTTCCCAAATATATCTTTAAGTTTGAGTAATATAATATACAAAGTTCCTTTAATTGATTAGTGAAGATTTCATTGAAATATAAAGTACTGAGAAATTAGAAATTTTATAAAATATATTTGACAACCTTGATTCGAAAGTCAGTCTTTTTGATACGATAAGGAGGCGTGTTCATGTTGGTAAACTGTGCTTATATACACTATAATAAATTTCTTGTGCTTAAGAGATAAATATTTACGTTTCAGATCTTGATTGCTATTTTAACAATAAATAAATAAAACTTATTAAAATACCTAAAAGTTGTAAATATTCACAATTTAAATTTTTTTTTTGTGTATTTATCTATACTAATATTATAAAGAGGAAAGGTTTGATTTTTTGTTAGTTTGTTTGTTTGTTTGTTTGAAATGAATAGGCTCCGAAACTACTGGACCGATTTCAAAAATTTTTTCACCGTTGGCAAGCTACACTATTCCCGAGTGACATAGGCTATGTTTCATTTTTAAAAAAAATAGGGATCCTTAATTAAATGCCATTAATGTAACCAAAAATGACCTTAAAATCCATACATCGCGTGCGCTGATAATGCTATTGATTATAGAATAAAATAATGTACTACGATTTTGAAGAATATATAAATATCTACAAAAAATGCCGCGACAGCATATGTCTAACTGTTATAGTTACGTCACAATAACTAATTTTTAATTTTTTAAAAGTTTTTATTTTGGTATTATTCCTTATCAAAATAACTTATTTCATAATCATGACAGATATCACAAATTTAGCATGTGCAATGGGACGAGGCTACTTATAAAGGAATTAAGGGACAATTAAGTTGTAGCAACTAATATAACTGAACCACCAGCTGGTCAACTAGCTCATACACTGAGGATACCGATGATCCCAACTGATCTACCAAATTCATTTAAACCGCTTCAATTTCCTATCAAAACATCTTTCGCTTTTACTAATAATAAGTCTCAAGGTCAAACCTTTAAAATAGTAGGGATCGGTTTTCCTCATGGCCAATCGCCTAAGGCGGGTCGGAGCACCAGAAAATCAATTTATTTTGCTGCCAGAGAATAAAACAACATGTAATATTGTTTACAGGAAAGCGTTGACCCAATAAATTTAATGGCTTTTGTTATTTCTCTTTAATCTCCGAGCAAAGCCGGGGCGGGATGCTAGTTAGGAAATATTTAGGCATCCAAGTTTACTTATAGTTCTATCAGTAGGTGCTTCGTAAAACCATAATCGGCTTTAACATTTGATTTTATATATACTTTTTTATAAAATTGGAAATTCGAAAAATACATTTATAACTTTGAAAGCATCGTTAATAGTCAAAAAGTCTGTAAATCGTTTAAAAAGGGTGATTAATATATTGTCTGAAGTGACCGTAGTTTTGTTTTCAAATGTATTCGCTTTTGAGAGGTTTCTTGTGCCATTAAATTCGTATTATATATCTAAAATCTATTTAAGAAGAAGATTGTTAAAAACAACATTCTCTATTTTCACAAATTTAATATATAGAGTTTTATTCTCAATCAGTAGTTTTTCTTTTAAAAGAAATAAAACTCCGTAATCCATTAGTCGATGTTTAAACCATTTTTCTTGCCAGATTCTCCTATTTTGCTTTTTGTTGTTTCTTGTCGGTTTGTTTTAGCCCCATCTATCTAGCGGCCCAAATTAAGAAATTTGAGGTTTAAAACAGTGCTTCGAATTGGTCACTAATTGGTCATAATTGGTCACTAGGTCCAACTAATTGGTCATTTATACAGAAATTTTTGCAATGAGTTTAAAATATCAAGGTTATCCAAAAAATGTTAGCGGCTCCATTTGATCGTACAGAGCTCAATCAAATTGAATATAATTGGTCACAAACTGGTCAACATTGGTCAGTATATGATGATACTTGGTCAGCGTTATTGACAGAGTTATTGACTAAATAATGACTTTCAAGGTCAAAACCATCTATCTAGCGGCCCAAATTAAGAAATTTGAGGTTTAAAACAGTGCTCCGAATTGGTCACTAATTGGTCATAATTGGTCACTAGGTCCGACTAATTGGTCATTTATACAGAAATTTTAGCGGCTCTATTTGATCGTACAGAGCTCAATCAAATTGAATTTAATTGATCACAAACGGGTCAACATTGGTCAGTATATGATGATAATTGGTCAGCGTTATTGACGGAGTTATTAATTAAATAATGACTTTCAAGGACAAGCAAATTTTGTGAGCGACGCAAAATCAAAAATTTGCAATTCAAAAAAAAAGATTCCTAAAGCTAAGAACAGTTAAAAAATTGGTCAAAAGTTTTTAACATTTGGTCATAGACACAAAAAAATATATAAAGAGTTTAAAATTTCAAGGTCATCAATTAAGACAAATAAATATATAGCACATTAAGTACCTACGTTCAACAAATATTTTTTTAATTTTTCAATTTTCAACAAAAATTTTATTCAAATGTTTATATGTTATATGGTGCACTTGGTGTTTTCATTTATTTCAAATCTTTTTGTACAGAATTAATGTCATTAAAATGGGTCTGCTAAACGTGGACTCTTTGTAATGAAACTCTTTGGATTTCATACCTTTCTGTAAAGAACAATTTTTTATTTTTCTCATATTTTTGAGAACGTACTAAATGCAATTTTTAATATTGAAACTCTTCTAGTTAAAGTAGGGACTGATATTAATTGATATTATTATCGATTTATTTTTAATTTTCTGAAAGTTAAATAAAATCATTAAAAAATTTAAGAAAATTTCAAATATTTTAATATAAAAAAATTTTGAATCTTTTTTTTAATCGAAATTTTTTATTTTGGGTCGCTTGAAAGTCATTATATAGTTAATAACTCAGTCACTAACGCTCACCAATTATCATTATATACTGACCAATGTTGACCAGTTTGTGACCAATTAAATTCAATTTGATTGAGCTCTGTGAGATCAAATAGAGCCGCTAACATTTTTGGGATGACCTTGATATTTTAAACTCATTGCAAAAATTTCTGAATAAATGACCAATTAGTTGGACCTAGTGACCAATTATGACCAATTAGTGACCAATTCGGAGCACTTTTTTAAACCTCAAATTTCTCAATTTGGGCCGCTAGATAGATGGGGCTGTTTGTTTTTGTATATTTTTTTAAAATTACAGTTAACGTCACAATTTCACTTTTATAAGCATTTTTTTTGGTAAATCTATTTTATGAAAACTATACAGAATAATCAGGATAAATACATAAAATTTAACCAAAAAACTTACTAAAATTTTAAAATTTTAAAATTTTAAAAAGTGACACAAAATGTAAAGGCTGGTAGTATGGCCTAAAATATGTAGACAAGTCTAAAACGTATGTCCACAAATTGACGGTTTCGGAAATGTGCTTTTGTATCATATTTGGATTATCTCTTTTTTCATTCTCAAAAACTTGCTTGTTTTATTAAATTCGACTGATATTTTATCTAGATATTATTTGTAACTATTATTTAGTTGTTGGTGAAAAATTTAACAGTCCCATAATTCTGGAAGACCAAGGTCGGTGTCCACCCAGAGGAAGCTATTTTGGCACGAGTAGAGGAGAATCCCGAAACTAGTTTCCGGAGAATATCGGCAGAGGTTGGAATTGGAGCTCCTCTGATTTTGACAATACTCCGCGAGCTGCAGCTTTACCTATGTCATGAACAACGAGTGCATGCTCTGAATTCACTTGATCATCAGGCACGATGATTATTTGGAGAGGTATTTTGAGCGACCGGTTGCGAGGATTGTACCACCTAACTGAATAACTGATTACATAAAGTTTTGCAGAACACATTGGGTGGTCGTTTAGAGTTTAGACGATATTTCTTTAATAAAAAGAAATCAAACGCGGCTCCAGCATGATGTTGCTCTGAAACATTTTTCAATTGCTGTAAGAGAGCATTTTGACGGATCTTTAGGAAAAAGATGGATAGGAGGGGGTGGACCTGTACCATGGCCTGCAAAATCGCCTGATTCAAACCCCCTTGACTTTTTCTTTGGAACCACTTAAATAACCTCGAGTAGCTGCAGCAGGAATGTCATTGAGTCTTAGTTAATAAAGGTATTTAGGAAAGAGTTGGACAGTACCTGCGGCGGAGATGTCGTAGCTGCGTTGAAATAGAGGGAGGGTATTTTAAACATCTTATTTCTCTCTATGTTTCTGGTGTTTGTTAATAAATATTATTGTTTCTTTGTACACATTAAAAAATTGGTTTGAACGCACAATGGTCCGTATCTCTGAAACCGTTAATTTTTGGAAATAGGCTTATTTTTGCTTATTTTGGTTAATAATATCACAAATTCTATTTTGTAACACTTTTTTTAACTCCCTGTATATCTAAATAATGAAATTGTATAGTGTTAAACACAATTGTCTTTTCATTTTATTGTATCTTTTGGTATAGAGAACATTTCTATTGAGATGGAATGCGTTTGATAGACAGGGTTCTCGTGTGGGATCAAAATGATCTATATAAGTCAGGCTTATTAGTCTAGTCAATATCTTGAAAAACGTAAAAAATAGTGATAAAGGTCTTAAAAATATGAGCGATAGCTCATTCGATCCAGAATGACAATTAGAAAAAGGTGTTTTGAGGATTTTACAGCATGCAAAAAATTTCAATTGTTATTAACAAATTAAGACGAAAAAAAAGGCATTTCGTTTTTTGCTTATAACTCGAGAAATATGAAGAGTTAAGGAATTTAAAAAAAAAATCTTAAAGAGGAGGAAATTTCCCATGAAAAAGTCCGGACTCCCGGAACTCTATCTCTATTCTCTATTGTTTATAATTTTAATTTGACGTTGAAAATAGGGCTCCGCTCGGCTTTTACGGCATTCACGCGCTTCTGCTTAACGGGGTTTATCAGAGAAAATATTTTTTTTATGACATAAAATGTAATTTTAAAAATTTGAAAAAATTCTAGTATTTTCCTAACACTTGAAAGAATATAATTCAGTTAGAAAAAACATTTCTATTTGGTATAATCCTAGAAATCTGACTCTAGAATTACGAAATGCAATGCATTCTGAGAGTATGTGTATTCCTTACACAATCTGCATTGTACTCCTTCTACCAATCCTTGTTGTCCTTCTAATCGGCAGTGCCCGGTTAATATTTTTGTTATAATACGAAGGTTGTTTTTACTGAGGTTTGGACTGCTTAAAGATTTCTTCTGTTTAAAATTTCCAGGAGCATCTTCGGTTGTTTTAGTCCTTCTAAATTTCTAGTTCGTTCTAGTAATACAATTTCTCTTTCCATTTTTTTCCTTAGTTTTGCTAAGACTGTACTACTGCTGATTCAACAAAATGGTTCTGATCCCAAATAAGGGATTTCAGCTGCTTGTTTTACCAGCATATCTGTTATTTTGTTTCCTTCTATATCTACATATAAGCCCTGGAACCCATAAAAGGGTAACAGTGTTATTTTATCCCAGTCCATTTAGTTTGCCTAGGCATTTCCAGACCATCTTTTAACTGATTGTGTGTGAGTTCAGAGCTTTGACGCCTGCTTGACTATGTGACATTATTTCATTCTTTTGTCTATGATTCTACACATCTTTCAATTGCACGGATTTCCACTTGAAAAATTTAAAACGTGGAATTGTTCTTTTTAAGCAAGGTTCATGATCATGACTTTGAAAGTATCAAATCGTCTTTATACAGACAAAGAAATAACTCCCTGTGTGTTTCTATCGGTCCAACTACCCGTGAAGAATTTATCGTTACAGATTTATTTTAAAAAGATAAGAGCCGATTTTATTTATTTGATGACGGTTGAAAAGAAAAACCTGACAATATAAAGCCTTTAAATAACCAAAACCAACTTAGTTGAAACAATCACGTATTCCAGTAACTTATTTAAATAGCTATATACTGTATAACAAAATGTAAGAAGTAGCGAAGAAAAAAGATGATAAAAATTCACTTTAAAGCACACTGATAGCAGCTGCTAAACTTGTTTTTCGATCCATTAAAAGGATGCAATTTTCATTTTAAACAGTTGTTCGGGTGCTTCTCTATCTCTATGGCTTCTCTATAGAGCCTGGCATTGTATGCTGATGTAGTAGCGAGGACTTGGGTCTCCTCAAACTTAATCCGATGGTCCATAGAAAGGGTATGTTCCGCTACGGCGGATTTGTCCGTCTGTCCCAGACGACAGTTGGCCTTGTGCTCTTTAATCCTAGTGTTGATCGAACTTTTGGTAGTTCCTATGTACACGCTTTCACATGTGCAGGGAATGCGGTAAGGAACAACTTTAATAAAAAAGAGGAAGCAGTCAAGATCAACAAAACATGGGTCCCCATAATTAAGGGTGCGAAAACTCTACCCTTAACGAACAACACCGACCAGAACCGATTGGAATCGAAAGTAACTGAGGCCCCGCCCACTTCCTTCCCGACGTATAAATACGAGCTCCGTCCACGCAGAGCCCAGTAGTTCGCAGACTGTCAACCAGGAACTTCTGAAGATGCCAACCGCTCGTGTTGGCGAAACGTCAAGTCAGCAAGACAATCGACGCCGGCCTAACAGCCCAAAAACCATTGATACATTAGACAATGGCCGCGAAAGCCTTTCACAGTTTACTAGTACTATATCTTTAACACATTAATTTAAACTGAAATGTTATATATTATGATAACCTGTGATGATGATGATGATTGATGGATGATTGATGATGATAAATAGTAAAACCTCGGTGATATGTTTAAAATTTTTAAAATGGTTGCTATAAGCCCAGCAAAATTTAATTTTTTTTTCTTACACCAACTTTGGTGTTTAAGCATAAAAAAAAATCTTGTAGATTGTAGACAGTTGACCCAGCCTATCAGGTGGATAGCTTTTTTCTTTACGACACTATCAATGTCTTTAAGGAAAAAACATGGTTGAACCTTACACCTTATTGATGCTACGTTATGTTGGTGGTAAAAGGAGGTAGTTATACTTGACCGTCGTAAAATTCCGGATATTTCCAATTTTGAATTTATTTTCATCCTGAAAGGAAACTGAAACGGGGTTAATGTTTTCTCATTGGCATTTTTCTTTAAAAATTCCAAAAAACAATCTAACTCATAAATTATTTTTATAAAGGATAATAGCACAGGGTGGTCTCAGGGATAATTTAGTAGGTATGTATCATTTATAAAGAAAAGTTTAGTAAGAGTCTTATAAAAAACAGTAACAGTAAATACCTACCCAGGTGCATATAAATGAAAAACATTTTATCAAGTTTAAAAAGAGACATTAAATTAAAAAATAAGCTTAATGTCTGTTCTCTTTATTATGATTTTGGTAATTGAATCTCTTAACTGTATTAGTATAATATATAACAAGGGTAGTAAGTAGCAGTTTACAAACAGGTGAAAAATGTACCACTCGATTAATGTATTATCGATTGTAGCTTATTTACGCCCAGTACTGTAAAAAAAAAGTTAAAACAGAAATGTCTATTTTCTATTAACCTATCTGTTAAAACGTTTATTTATTTGTCGGCATTTCAAAGAAACTCATATCTTTAACAAAATTGAAGAAATGAAGAGGTGTATAGTGACTATCTAATAATTTTCCCAAAGCCTTTAGAGAATTTGTAATCACTTTAGAAAATGATCTGTTTCTGAATTTAGTTTCTGACTTTCAAACTGTTAATGACAGCGAACACAAAGAATATCTTGACGTTGAATATTTTTCATCCAAAAAATTTGGACGCTGAAAATGATGAAATCACTTCCAGTAATTGGGATATTTATTTACCTAAACATTAAAGATTTTCAGCTCATTGTTTAAACATTATTGCAACGACGGACATCATGACTCCAATAATTAAAAATCATTCTAAGAGTGCCAAGCACACAATCGTGGGAAATAAATGTAATCAACTTTGGAAAAAATCAGGACGCCCAAAATCGACAAAGGTAATAAACATGTATTGGGATGCCACCTCACCTACCCAGGAGTAACCAGATTGAATTGTTATCTAAAATTTTCAAATTATATTGCTATTTAAATATTAAAAAATTAAATATTAGATGGCGATTTTGAATATTTTGAAGAATACGTAGGTAACTATTATTAAACCACTTGCTCAAACCATAGTTATTCTATAGGAGGACAAACAAACATTTTTTGAAGTACCAATTCCAACAATTGGAAGTTTGCAGTTTAAGTACGAAAAGATGAAATCTCAATTCGCTCAGCAAAATTTGAAATTATTCAAATATCTAGGAAATTTACACAAAATTAATTGAATTTTGATTTTTACAGTATTTTGAAATGACTGCAACATCAAAGTTTGCAAATAATAACCACAACATGTTTGCTCAAATTTAAACTTAGATGGTTGGACGGACTCGTTTCAACACATATTTTAAAATTATTTCTATTTATCATATTTTCAAGTACCTTTGTAAATAGCAGGTCAAAAAACCGTGCTTGCCAAAGGCAATCCGTCATGTCACTTCTTAACACAATCAAGTTGACCATTACGTCGCAATAGTATATTGTGTATCTAGTAGGAAAAGCGATACATTCCCGGACGACAATGTAAATTGTTGGCCGAGGCGACTAGCCGAGCTCAACAAACATTGAGAGTCCAGGAAGTTGCTTTTACTACGAGATACACATATTATTTTTTCTGAAATCGCATTAAATATAATTGTAAATTAAGAAAGTTTTATGAATGCATAACTGTTTTTGATATCATCTTTTTTTGTATGAAACCGTTTCGTTGCCATTGTTTGTTTATTTATCATTGTTGATTAGTGTCAGTTCGGTTAGTTACATATTGCTTAAATTATTTTAAATTATATTTAAAATGGACAGTGACGATGATGTCCAGAGGTGCAAAACGCTTTCAGAGTTACTAAAACACTACTACTAATGTGGTTTTAAATTTATTGCCAAATAAAATCAAGGCGCTAAATATGAACTTGCTTATATATGTTTTATGGATCATTGCCGTACACAGGTACGGAATAGTATATTTTGTAACAAGGTTAGAATGAAAATTCGATACGAGTGGATAATTCCGAACGCGAGCGTAGCGAGCGAGAGGACCACGAGTAAATCGAATTTTCATTCTAATCGTGTAACAGACTGTATTTTCTCCACGACCATGTTTATTTAAATTGAAATTTGTAGCAAAACAATTAGAACGTCGCACTGACAAACTGAGTGACAGTTTTGAAATTCATGGCAATCTATGTTTTTTGTTGAGCAATTACAGAATGTTATTCCGTAACTAGTTATAGAATGGAAATACATGCAAAACAGATAAGAAGCAAGTGTTTCAGAATGAATATTCTATCTCAAGAGTGAGAATTAACACTTTCTGTTATTGAAAATGAAGTCGGAATTACTACATTTATTAATGGTCGTAGAGAAAAAATATTCCCGTACAGTTGGTTGCCCAGTAACGGACTAAAATACAAGAATAGTGTATTTTGCGGCCCGAATTCTATCCGAGAAACTAGACATTTCCAAGCGATTTCAGAAAAAAATAATTGTTTATAACTTTTAAACTCCGGACTTTTAGGTTGTTTAAGGTTAAAATTCGTGTTCTGCTCGCTATAAAATTTAAAATAAGCGCGGATACCTAAACGTGTTACGGAAGGTATTGGCAGCTTCCTAACTAATATTGGCATAGATCTACTAATAAGATTGTATGCAAGTAGGTATAGGATCTTAAATAAAAGACCATCGAAAGATTTTCAGAAAATATTAAAATATAAAAAATTATTAAAAATTGTAAATTATTTTAAAAATGGAATTTGTATACAGAAAAACTACTAATCTTAAAATGTAGGTAATAATAAATTATAATCCGATAAGCAAAAATATGTCAAATTAAATATAAATCTAAAGTATATTAAAAAATAACACATGTGGAGCCAGACATAAAGTTTGAGGATGTACTTAATGCCGCAAATTACAGTTTAATATATTTTAACTTTTTTATGTTGTCAAAAATTTGATGATTTTCAGTGGTAAAGAACCAGCTTCAGTCCACTGTATACGTTCTTGTTTTTGTTTAGGATCATAATGGTAATACTAAATCTCATCTACAACGATAAAAGGACACACAAAATTTATTTTATACTGCTTAAATTCCCCAAATTATGCTGAGATTTTTTTTCGATTCAGTTTTTGTTGAATTGTTAGCAAATGCGGCACTAACTTTACGAACAGCTTTTTTATATGTAATTCGTCGTGCCTATGGTGTTAGTATTATCATGCTTAGTCAAACTTGGATCTTTACAAAAACTGCCATCAATGATTTCTGGCGTTGTTGCACTTTTTGGACGTCTACTACGTGGTTCATTTTCGGCCCTTATACGACCACGCTTAAACCCTAAAACCCATCGATGCACAGTTGAATATAAAGGAGCAGAATCCTTTTTAACACTTTTATTATTTTTAATGAATTTCTGTTGCTAATAAACCTTCCAAATAAAGAATTTTATCACTGCACGATATTCGTTTTTTTTTTCATTGTAGAAAAATATAGTGACACGTCAACTTAACATAACTTGTAAACAAAGAATAAATTTACAAATCAAAATAGAATTTCTTGTGTATTCAAATGGAAGATAAAAAAAAAGAGTGTGCGTGTAACCTTTACGCGCGATTGAAGTAAAACTTGTTGACGTACGTATCGGAAAATAAATATTTAATTACAATTCAATCATATTTATTGCCTATATACTTTACAAAAAAAATGAGATGTTATATTTATATTATTCATTAGAAATAGGAATTTGAAAGTTATCATTATTTTTTTTATATATGAAATAATAGGTTTATGATAACTAAAATGTGAAACATAGATTTTAGTCTATAAATACCATTAATGTATTTGAAACCGTTTGAAAATTTCATAAATAAATTTCGGAAATTTAAACTCCTCCCATAGCTGAAATTATACAGTTACTTCCATCAGAATCTTCCGTTAGAATCTACCCCTAGTCGTGCCTAAAGAAGTTTTGCTTCAATAATAGGTAAACAATATTAAAAATATACACACATTACGTTTAGAATGTGTGATTTTGTAGCTGTATCTACCTTATTGTATTACATCACAACACAAGAGCCTTCGATAGTTAGATAACCATTTCATTTTGTAGCATTTTATAGCATATTCCATAAAATTTAAAATCCTGAGTTAAGTTTGTTTCCTTCACGTCTACGAAGGATCTGTTATTGGTGGTAAAAGATTAGCCATCTTGACTTTATGGCCTTTATGGCTACCTAACCAAACCTAAAATAAGTATAAGAAAGTGTTAAAATATTTTGAATATTATTATTTTTATGAACAACAACGTGCAACATGCTTCTTTACTCAACGTAAAGATTCCGTATAAACAATTATTTACTATCATAATATGTATGTATGTATATAAACTTACTTAATCAAATCATAATGACTGTGGCTGTCTCGTCATTTTTTCATTTTTGTCATTTTTCTTCAAATCTTTCTGGCGCTTATAATATCCCCTTTGACGTTCACAATTTCTTTTTCTTTTTAGCTCTAAGTCTATAAAACGAAAATAGCTAGGTATAAATAATAGGTATAAATAATTAGGTATAAATAGTGTAATTACACACCAAAACTAAAATTTATGCATATAGAGTACCTACCTATTCACTCATTTTCAATCAATATTTTTTCATCACTTTCTTTATTAATAAATCCACATTGTTTATTCATATTTAATACAAACACTTTATACACAAAAAACTATTTATACAATGTATTTCGATTGACAAGATGATCAGCTGTCAATTCATACAGTTACAGATTTAATTTTATTTCATATAGGAGGCAAAATCGCATGAGCGCCGTCAGGATTATTTTCAGGGGGTGCATCTGCATCTACACACTATTATGATCTAATATATATATAGAATGTAGAATGATTTGGACAGCAACCGCGACGCCTTTAGTTTTTATTCAAACAATAATTTAATAAAAAAATTAAAAAAAATATATAATTTTCTGGTAAATTCAGGTATTTTCTTTCATAGCAGGGGGGTGCAAGCGCACCCTCTTGCACCCTGCTGCCGGCGCCCATGCAAAATCGTGTCAGTATTAGGTTTTGTTTCCGGTTTCTGTTATTAGAATGACGTCACGTCCGTTAGAATAACTTTTTTACTCCTAGTGTCGCTAAAGAAGTTTTACTTCAATAATAAAATAGTGTTTAAATTTTGATTTCTCAAGTGTATTAGGTGTCGTTTTAAAAACATTTTAAACAATAGTACGGTAAAAAAAATAGTAAATTTTAATTGTTAATCTCTAATTATCTCTGTTATGCGTTTTATAATAAATAGATATATTTTGTGTTATGTTTATTACATTTGTTGTATTAACAAATATTTTATTTTTATAGGATATCAAATGAAGCACTGGATGACTGTCTAGTTTTAATATAGGTAAGCTAACACAAAAAAAATTTATTTTACTTTTATCACAGATCATTTTATTAATATCAGTAAACAGCTACTGTCTACCGAATCTTTTTATTGTTTGTGTGCTATGAAATATGGATTAATATGTAAAAAATGTTCTACATTTGGGTATTTCTACCAATTAATATCACGACTCGTAACAGCATTCCAAGCAGAATCGATATTCGCAAAAATACAGAAACGTAACATAGAAAAAAGTATGAAAAATAGGAATATTTGGAACGAATAGCAATCAGTTTGGTTTGACGTGACTGCACATAATATTTGCCTATACCAGTATTACATCTACAATTTTATCGTAAATAAGTTCATCAATTTATTCAAGGTCACTATTTTTTGTGCAATTATATGTTTTTATTAAAATTTTTATCCCACTATTGAAATTACAACACATTGTAAATTTTCTTAAAATATTATCTTGCATTCCGAGGCGCCAATCTTAACAAACAAAAACAAAAAAAAAAAGATAATTGTTCATTTCTGTCTCACTGTTGGACATATACTTTTATTATGTATTGTATAAAATTAGCTGCTTCAAAAAACATTGCACATCAATCAATCTTTAGCTAGGTATGTTAAAAGAGCTAAACTGGCTAAAGAGGGTATCAAAATTAGAATGGCACCATACTATCAGGTGAACAAAATATTTACAGATAAAGAGGAAGAATATCTGGTAGATTATATAATACACTGCTCAAGAATGTTTTATGGTCTCACAATTATTAATTGTAGGAAACTTGGCTATGAAATGGCTATTGAAAACAAAAAGACAATTCCTGACAATTGGCGTAGCAATCGAATGGCAGGGCTAAAACGGTTTCGCAATTTTCGTAAAAGCCATACAAGACTATCTTTGAGGACACCAGAAGGTTGCAGCTTGTCTCGGGCAACTTTTAATTGGCACAATCAGTGTTTTATAAAAATTTACAAGATATTTACTCCAGAACTTCTAGTTTTGCTAACGGAAGAAGAGTTTTTAACTTATATGAGACGGAAACCGTGACAGTTCAAAAATTTCAAAAAGTGTTAGCTGTTAAAGGTGTTAAGCAACTGAACAAAGTAATAAGTTAAGAGAGAGGCACCCTTGTTACCACTTGTTGCATAATCAATGCCACAGGCCAATATTTATTTCCTGCAATGGTGTTCCCAAGCACTCACTTTAAAGACCACATGATTCGAAGGGCTTCATCTGGTCCACTGGGGTTTGCTACTAACCCTGTAACTGCCGTCCGTAATTAGTGACCTTCTGTTCTTTTTTATTCATCATTAGGTTAATCAATCTAGCCATTTTTTATCATTTTTATTAATACCTTAGAAAGAGGAGAAAGAATTGGTACAATATGAAGACTTTACATATGGTTTATTTTTATGTTTAAATGTACAGTGTTATTTTCATTTGTTTAAAATCTCATAACCATCAAAACATTTTAAATTTCTTAAAAATAAATCTTTTGAAAGTATTATGTTCGTACCTAGTCAGAAACGAGATTCAATAGAGGAAAATCAACCGGTAAGTCATGTCATAATATAAATCTTAATACATTCGTTTGGGGTTGATATCTCTCGACTTAGGTACAGGTACATATATGTTTTAGTAAACGAATTTGCTCAATTTTTTAAGGTTTAGTTATTTCTTTTTTCATAAGGAACGTCAAAGAATATATTTTACCTAAAAAGCTATTTTTTTGAATTTTTTAAGTTATATCTATGTTAGCTATTTAATTTAGTTAATCCGACCACGAGGAAGTCCACCTGAATTGCCATAGACATCATCCACACAAAACTTGTTGAGCAAAATTGTTAATTTGTATTTATATTATTAGTATTAACAGATATGGAATTTTGTGGAGTATTGAAATCGATTAACTAGAGTTTAAAATATTTAATTATTGTGTTTAATTAAATAGAAACAACTTGTTTGTGTTGAACCTACTGGCCGATGGCACATGATTAATTTGCACAGTCTCATTTACTACTAATTGCTCCAAACGCGATATAAACCTGTCACGGTCCACATGCACTTTGCAAGTCAATGCATTAAATAGAGAGGACCAAAACGTTTGAGTTTCGCATTGTGTATAACGACATTGAAGGTAGATTCAACTGGCAGTTTAATCCAGTTGTTACCATTTTAATTACTATCTGACGCGCTTTTAATTGGACAAGTTCGATAAATTAAGTGTTCCAAGGTTGTTTCAGATGATTACTGCTATTTAAGTGTTAAAATCTGGATTAAATAATTATTTGGCACATTTAATTACACCGCTGCTGATGATTTATTTCTGTGTAATTATATTTAAAGTGAATGGGCACTAAAACGGTTGTTGAAATTTGCATTTCTACCACATATTTCACAATTAAATTACATATGATTCGGTTTAGCTGCTAACAGGATATTATTTTGTGGTCTATATATGTAAAATGTAATTTTTCTGAAAAATAATTTGATGATTTATTGGTTGAAAATTATTTTACTGTCATTGGCAGTGTAATTGTGTTCGAATGCACCACTTAATATAATAAACGTCAATAAAATTATCGTAATTTGCTACGTATTCAATGTTTAATGATTAATACATTCAGTTTGGTATAGTTTTACGTAAGAACTAATGTAGCTAAAAATGCAAATAGGAATAAAATAACAGATTTTTTCTGAAATCGCTTGGAAATGTCTAGTTTCTCGGATCAAATTCGAGCCGCAAAATACACTATTCTTGTATTTTAGTCCGTTGCTGGGCAACGAACTTTTCCGTACTGTACGGGAATATTTTTTTTGTACAAGCATGCGTAAAACAACACTTTCCCGCACGCATTTTTTTTATTAATTAGAGATGTTTGCCGATAACCTTTTTGACAAATTATTGTATTATTATCTTTATCTTGTTGGACTACATACAAATAGTAACAAAAATTAAGATTATTTTACATGAAAATGGGGATCGCTTAACTATAACCAGAAGTCGTATCATTCCAATGTTTTCATGGCATGCAGTGACGCTGATGGCCTCTTTACATACATAGAAACAGGATTTGCTGAAAGGAACATTGCTTCAGCAATCAAACATTTCATTAAAGGTGGCAATCCTGACCTTACTGCTCCTATACGATTAGCAAATAATGACAAAAACTATAAAATTTTCAATTTACTTTGTAGAAGATAAAGCATTTACATTGTTGCATTATTTTCTTATTTACAAAAAGTACTCGATAATACGAAAAAAATATTTAAAGAATATTAATATTAGTATGCATTTTACACAACCATGTTAGGAAGAGAGAAGGTATTACAACGGTACCAATGAAGTCATAATACAACCTTAGCAAATTAAATTGAATGAGCACTCTTCGCAAATATTTTAAGAAGCTATATACCTAATTACTTTTTAAAACCTCATGCAGCACTCCTATGGCAATAAAGTTATACTGCATAAATATTGTTGGTCAGTTTAAACAAAGAACTTCTGTAAATGCAAAATATATTATTTCTACAAGCATGCGTAAAACAACACTTTCCCGCACGCATTTTAATTCAGAAAATATCTCTTTCCCGCACGCATTTTTTTTTATTAATTAGAGATGTTTGCCGATAACCTTTTTGACAAATTATTGTATTATTATCTTTATCTTGTTGGATTACATACAAATAGTAAAAAAAAATAAGATTATTTTACATGAAAATAGGGATTTTTAAAATGTTTGTTTTTAAATTTAAAAAAAAAATCATAATTTATTAAATCACCCCTGTAAACCTTACTCAAAGCAATAACAAACTCACCTGTTTAAGTAGGGTTGCTATAGCTACAGTCGTGTATTTATTGACACTATGAAAGATTTAATTGTCACAATCGCATCTTTTCAAATATCTAAATAATTTTCGAGGTAATTTTGCTTGTAGAAAAAATATTGATCCTAACTCTTGCGGAAATTAACTTTCCCGCACTTAACTGCTTGCCCGAACTTCGCTTCGCGTCGTTCGGACATCGGCAGTTCGCGTGCGGGAAAGTATAACTTTCCGCACTTGTTAGGATAATAACTATTTTTCTACAAGCATGCGTAAAACATCACTTTCCCGCACGCATTTTAATTCAGAAAATATCTCTTTCCCGCACGCATTTTCTTTCTATTAAATGAATATGTCCTCCGATAACCTTTTTGACAAATTATTGTATTATTACCTTTATCTTGTTGTACTACATACAAATAGTAAAAAAAATTAAGATTATTGTACATTTAAATAGGGATTTTTAAAATGTTTTTACCTCTGTAAACCTTACTCAAAGCAACAACAAACTCACCTGTTTAAGTAGGGTTGCTATAGCTTCAGTCTTGTATTTATTGACACTATGAAAGATTTAATTGTCACAAGTATCTGAATCTGAATAATTTTGAACTATTTTTATGCTTGTAGAAAAAATATTAATCCTAACTCTTGCGGAAATTAACTTTCTCGCACTTAACTGCTTGCATCGTCAGTACACGTACAGGAAAGTATAACTTTCCGCACTTGTTAGGATAATAACTATTTTCTGAAATCGCTTGGAAATGTCTAGTTTCTCGGATCAAATTCGAGCCGCAAAATACACTGTTCTTGTATTTTAATCCGTTCCTGGGCAACCAACTGTACGGGAATATTTTTTCTCTACGACCATTAATGAATGTAATAATTCCGACTTCATTTTTAATAATAGAAAAGGTTCATTCTCACTCTTAAGATAGAATATTCATTCTGAAACACATGCTTCTTATGTGTTTTGCATGTATTTCCATTCTATAACTAGTGACGGAATAACATTCTGTAATTGCTCAACAAAAAACATAGATTGCCATGCGAATTTCAAAACAGTAACTCAGTTTTTCAGTGCCACGTTCTAATTGTTTTGTACCATATTTCAATTTAAATAAACAGAATTATTACATGGTCGTGGAGAAAATACAGTCTGTTACACGGTTAGAATGAAAATTCGATAACTCGTTAGAATTTTCATTCTAACCTTGTTACAGAATGTACTATTTCATACCTGTGTACGAGAATATTTTTTCTCCACGACCATTAATGAATGTAATAATTCAGACTTCATTTTTAATAATAGAAAGTGTTCATTCTCACTCTTGAGATAGAATATTTATTCTGAAACACTTGATTCTTATGTGTTTTGCATGTATTTCCATTCTATAACTAGTGACGGAATAACATTCTGTTATTGCTCAACAAAAAACATAGATTGCCCTGCGATTTTTAAAACTGTCACTCAGTTTGTCAGTGCGACGTTCTAATTTTGTTTTGCTACATATTTCAATTTAAATAAACATAATTATTACATGGTCGTGGAGAAAATACAGTCTGTTACACGGTTGGACAGAAAATTCGATAACTCGTGGTTCCTCTCGCTCGCTACGCTCGCGTTCGGAATTCTCCACTCGTATCGAATTTTCATTCTAACCTTGTTACAGAATATACTATTCCGTACCTGTGTACGGAAACGATCCATAAAACGTACCTATATAAGCAAATTCATATTTAGCCCCTTGATTTTATTTGGCAATAAATTTAAAACCACATTAGTAGTAGTGTTTTAGTAACTCTGGAGGCGTTTTGCACCTCTGGACATCATCGTCACTGTCCATTTTAAATATAATTTAAAATATTTTAAGCAATATGTAACTAACCGAACTGAGAGTTTTGTGACACTAATCAACAATGATAAACAAAAAATGTCAACGAAACGGTTTCATAGAAAAGAAGATGATATCAAAAATAGTTAAGCATTCATAAAACTTTCTTAATTTACGATTATATTTAATGCGATTTCAGAAAAAATAGTACTTATGTGTATCTCGTAGTAAAAGCAACTTCCCGGACTCTCAATGTTTGTTGGCCTCGGCTAGACGCCTTGGTCAACAATTTACATTGTCGTCCGGGAATGTATCGCTTTTCCTACTAGAGACACAATATACTATTCTGTACCTGTGCACGGAAATGATTCATAAAACGTTTATAAGCAAATTTATATTTTATTTGGCAATAAATTTAAAACCACATTAGTAGCAGTGTTTAGTAACCCTGGAGGCGTTTTGCACCACTAGACATCATAGTCACTAATAATGATTAACAAACAATGTCAGCGAAACGGTTTTATAGAAAATACCATGATAATCAAAAACAGTTATGCATGTATAAAACTTTTTTAGTTGACGATTATCTTTAATGCGATTTAAAAAAAAATAGTATGTGTATCTCGTAGTAAAAGCACATTCCCGGACAATGTTTGTTGGCCTCGGCTTTACGCATCGGCCAACAATTTACATTGTCGTCCGGGAATGTATCGCTTTTCCTACTATACACAATATACTATTCCTGTATTTACTTCTTTAATTGGGGAACTTTTGCAACTAAACTCAATATAATAAAATAATAAATCAATATTTTTAAAATGGCCCTTGTTTATTTCTCTTGATAGATATAACAAATTTGTCAAGGGTCGTTTTTTCAAAACTGTAAATGCCTAACAAAAACTAAAATAACTTTTCGATTGTCGTTTGCAAAGATAAAAAGTGCAATGCATAAAGAAGTATATGTTAAAACTTTTTATCTTAAAATACGACAACCACTCTGGTTGTCGAAAGCTCAGAAAAGAAAATTATTTTAATTTTTGTTAGGCATTTTCAGTTTTGAAAAAATCGACACTTGACAAATTTTACATATCTATCAAGATAAATAAGCAAGGGTCATTTTTAAAATATTAATTTATTATTTTATTATTTTGATTGTAGTGGCAAAAGTCCCCCAATTAAAAAAGTATACAGATTTACAGATTTATTACAATACATAATACAATACATAATAGTTTTTGTTTAAAGCACCTAGGTGTATAACACCTGTGTGTGCTCAAAATTTGGTACTTATATATTTTAACTTAAACTAAAACTTAAATAGTTAATAAAAAACTCATTCTTATTTATATTAGAGGAAACATAGAAATTCAAAAGAAAACAAAATATGACTAAAATAAATTCGGATTCTCAGTAATAAACTTTTTGGTTTCAATTATGAACTGACGTTGTTTGTTAATATTTTTTATTTTGTTAGGTAATAAATTATAATACCTTGGACCCAAATAAATAATTGAATGTTGATTTATGGATCTGTTGCTCTGTGGTACTATGACATGCCTACCTAAATTAATTCTAGTTTGGTAACTGTGACTTACTAATATTTGTGTCTTGAAATGTTTTTTTATGTATAAACAAACTGCCAAAATGTATAATGTTTTTAAATTACAGAGTTCAGAAGAGTAAAGTTGTGATGTCAGGTACAGTCTAGGCTTTTTAAACATAATTTTTATAATAGTATTTTGGATAATTTTTAATGACTTTAAATTTGTTGAATAAGCACCACCCCAAACAGAAATTCCATACCTTAATAAGGGTTCAATTAACGTTTTGTAGAACATTATAAGAAGTTTTTTTGAAAGAAATTCTCTTAAAATATAAAATTTATGAAGCAATGTTCGAATTTTTTTGGTTAAATATTGAATATGTAGGTCCCATCGCAAATTCTGGTCAACTATAATACCCAGATATTTTATATTTGTCACAGCCTTTATGGAAATATTCAATGAGTCTATAACAATTTCTTCATAGTTTGGACGATTTCCGTTTGTAATTGAAAAAGCAATATATTTTGTTTTCTGAATATTAAGGGATAGTTTATGAGAATCAAGAAATTGTTTTATTTTTAAAAGACCCCTACATAGTTTTGTACGAGCTTCCTCCCAAGAATCTGCTATAAAAATCACAGTGGTGTCGTCTGCAAAGGCAATGATTTCCCCATCTATATCTAAGTTCAACAAAGAATTTACATAAATCTTAAAAAGAATCGGTCCCAGAACTGTTCCCTGCGGTACTCCCATTTTAATTGTTTTTGAGTGACTGAGGGTGTTGTTTATTTTAGTAATTTGATTTCTGTCACTCAAATAGCTTTTAAATAATTCAAGTACTTTTCCTCTGATACCATAATTTTCTAATATTTTTAGTAATTTAGAATGTGAAACCGTATCGAAGGCCTTTGATAGGTCTAGGAAGACCGCAAGGCACTTTTTTCCTTTATCTAGATTTGTTGTTATCCTGGTAATAACTTCCTGTAGGGCGTCTTCAGTACTAAAACCTGACGTAAACCCAAACTGCTTATTTGACAAAATCGTTTGTTTTTCCATGTAACTATTAAGACGTTCTTTTAAACTTTTTTCAAAAATTTTTCCAAAATTATTTATTATGCTTATTGGCCTATAATTTTCAATTTGTGTTTTTGGGCCAGTTTTATAGATTGGACGAACCACACAGTTTTTAAATGAATGGGGTATTCTTCCTGTTTGAAATATATTGTTTATGATGTGGGTTAGTGGTTTAATAATAAAAGGATGTAGGGCTTTTATAGTTTTTGTATTTATGCCATCTTCACCAGGGGTACAGTTATTTTTTAAAGAGGAAATATAGTGTAGAACTTCATTTTGATTTACTGGTTTTAAGAACATGGATACTGAAGAGGAATAGGTAGCGGGTTCTTTATGTGTGTTTTTTATTTTATTTGCCATTTTTTCACCTACATTTATAAAATAATCATTAAATAAGTTTGCCACTTCACTTTCGTTTGTTATTATTTTGCCATTATCAGTTTTTATTTGAAGCTTCTCATTACTTTTTTTATTTGTTTCATTTGTGGCATCTTTAACTAGAGTATAGATCTTTTTTACATTTGTGCGGTTTTGGTTTATTTCATTTTCATAATAATTATTCTTAGTTTGAGTTATTAGTTTATTTAGTTTGTTTCTAAAGTTTTTATACTCGTTTATTGTGTCAGAATTTGTATTAATTTTTAACTTTTTTTTTAACCTATCTCTAGTTCTTATGGATGTCAGTAAACCATTTGTCATCCATGGTTTGAGTTTACGATTTTTGTTTGTTATTTTTATTTCAATTTGAGAATCTTTGGTTATTTTTGTGATAAATTCTGTAAGTTTATGGACTGCCACCTCAGGTTCCTGTAGTAGCAAAATTTGATCCCACTGAGTGTTTTTTGCAAGTTCTACAATTTTATTATAATCGATTTTAACTATGCTTAAGTTTTCACTTTTTTGTGTTTTAGGTTGAGGTAAAGATAGACCCAAAAATACTGGAAGATGATCAGTTATGTCATAGTTTAAAATTATTGGTTCTATTTTTAGTGTATCATTTTTTACTTTATTTTTGATAAATATGTGATCAAGGCAGGTTTCTGACATTGGTCTGGTCACATCATAATACAAGCTAGTAAAGCCATGTAAGCACATAAGGGAAATATAATCATTTGTTATTTGGTCAGTATTTAAAATATTAAAATTTATGTCACCCATAAAAACTGTGACGTCAGAGCTTTGCAATGAGAATAAATAATGATCCAGATCAGTTAGAAAGTCTCTGGAGTTTGAGTTTGGGGAACGGTAGCATGCATTTATGTTAATTAAAAGGTTTTGAAACGTAAATTTTATATTTGATATACTTATCTTACTGTTTTGAAGCTTTTTAGTTGTAATTGCTGGATAGATAAAGGTTTTTGTGTAAATTAGTACTCCATCAAATTTATTGAGGTCTGCATTGTCATAGTACACTTCAAAGTCAGGAATATTTATTTGGGCAATAGATTCCAATTTATGACACTCTGTAAGGATTAATATGTCGCATTGTTTAAGATTACAGCTTTCCAAAAAAACTAAAAGTTTATTAATATTAGATTTTATGCCCTGTATATTCAAAAGTAAAATGTTTATTCCTTTAAATTTAAAAAATTTATTAACGCAACCCAAGATTTCATCACCCACTATAGTAACGTTTTTGTTCTTAATGATTATATCATTTAAAACTTCAACTTCCATAGCCATTTTAAATAAATAACATAAATAAATATTTACTTCTTATAAATTTAAGAGATAAAAGAAAAGGAAATATTTAAAATAGAACAGAAAAAAAAAATTTTTTACTCAGTATAGTTTGTTTTGCTTCTTATCAGTTCCATGTAGAATTTCAATGTTGAGCACTCCAAACTGTTGCTTTGATGATCAGTGGCGTAGTTAGAATTGTGTTTTCTATTGGAATAATCACAATTCTTACAATATTTCTTATTTCTGGAGCACATATACTCCTCATGTTCCTCTGCACATATGGGACAAACCATTTTATTTTTGCACTCATTTGTCTTGTGGTAATATTGTTGGCAGTTGTAACATTTAGGGATATTTAAATCTTCATAAATTAGACACCTTTCCCAGCCTAGGCATACTTTCTTTAACTCTAGAATTTCATGAAATGCGGTTGCTGAGCATTCTATAAAAATAGTGTATGTTCCTTTTTTATTTTTCCTTATGTATTGTACCTTGAAATCACCGCTTATATTATTTTGTACTTTAATATTTTTTTCAATTTCTTCAGATGTGTATTCTTGTGTGACGTTTACTATTTTTATTCTTGGCTGTTTTAATTTACTAATTTCGATTTCATATTTATCACTCAGTTTGTTGTGTAGTGCCTGCTGCAAAATTTCTAATTCACTTTTTCTTTGGCATTTAACTTCCATTTTTCCATCTTTTGTTGGTTTGATATTAGCAATTCCGATTTTAAGTTCGGCTGGGCTGACATTTGTACTTATGTCTTTTTTGGTTTGTTCCGTTGTTTGGTTTTGTTTCGGTTTTATTATTATTTTTGGTATATTATGTTTAATTGTATTACGTGTTGTATGTGTTGGATTTTGTTTCAACACGCTTGAATATGACACTGTATGTTGTTTTTCCAAATTTTCGATTTTTTCCTTCAACAGTTTTATTATTGTTTCCTGATCATTAATAATTTTGTTTTTGTCATTTATAGTATTTTGTAATACATTCACCAGTTCAAAATTTTTGCATTTTTTACAATAAAATTTTAGAGATCTCTTTTGAAGAGGGATACACCTATACTCAGTGTTACTTAATTCACTGCACTCTAAACATATGATATTTTTACAACTATCACATGGAAAAGTATTGTTTTTATTGTCTTTTGTTGGTTGTTTAATAATTTTACAAATTGAGCATTCCATATTGTCACGATTTACATTTTTCTTTAAAACTCTACGGCACTGTTATTTGTTTGTTTATTGTTTATGCACTTTAGAGAACTATAAAACACATCAAATAGCTGTAGCAAAAGGTTGAAGCATTCATTTCACTTTCAAAAGTAATTTTCTCAAATTTTCGGCATTTAAACTACTTTTTCACTATAATAAGTAAATATATACATTTAGGCCACAAAGAAGTTATAGACAATATTTAGATTTACCTGTGTTAATTATTTTTTTGTATTTTAATAGACACATTTTTTAAATAAATCCTGCTTTGTAAAAGATGTGACAAGGGAAAATAGTAAACAACACAAACTATAGTCAGGTCAAACTATGTCACCAAATTTATATATGGTCAATCAATTAAATAATACCTAGTTATGAGAACATTGTCCTTATTTTGTATCCAGATACTGATAAACTCGTTGGATAAAATGGTATTAAATTCTATTTTTAAAACCAGAACAACAAATTCGTAAGTTTGCAATCAAACACCAAACGTAAATTGGACAAAAGATGTTAAACAGCTATTAAGAGTGGAACTTTTATTCTATGCGGCATTTTCGGTAACTGTTTGTTACCTTCATCAGCGCCT
Source organism: Altica lythri (assembly GCA_964028335.1). Taxonomy (NCBI): domain Eukaryota; kingdom Metazoa; phylum Arthropoda; class Insecta; order Coleoptera; family Chrysomelidae; genus Altica; species Altica lythri. The sequence goes on along the minus strand of OZ034804.1, from coordinate 30,382,597 downwards.
ACAATAGGATTTATTACATTTAAACTTAATATATTAGTTGTACATTTGGTACTTACAAAAGAATGTGTTCAAATCAAACACCAAACCATGTGAAACATTATTTCCATATAAAGGGAGAACATATAAACCGGTATTTTATTATTTTAACACCCCAATGAAGAGACCACAAAATTACTGTAACAATTTAATTATTAAACAAACAATAGTCAATGGAATTCATAGCTAATTCACTATTATATATATATATATATATATATATATATATATATATATATATATATATATATAGGGACTAGCAGGTACAGTGGTCAAAGGCAAAAAGGTTTAAAGTGAAACTCTTTTTTGATTTGTTAAGCTTTTGGAAACTTTTATTTCCTTCATCAAAACATCTGCAATGGTTTGTTTATAGTGCTATTTTACAGTCATTAGATAAAATAAATTGAACTTACCAAGGTGAGTTTGTAAATATGATGGTAATGAGTAAGTTCATCCAAAAGAAACATTAGAGGCAGTATTAATATATCAAAGGTACATAATGTGTTAAAGGTACCTACATAATATTAAAAAACATCCATCGGGCTTGTTGTTGGTTTGTTACAAAAATTAAATTGTATAGTTTATAAGATCTAGAAAAAACTCACTTTTTCAGTATTTGGGTGAAAATACTGAATACATCTCTATGAAATTCCTTTTGAACTGATTGTGTTCATTGTGCATTTTATATGTTAAATAAGTAGTACTTTTCGTTTTTTTCCATCGACTGTCCAGTTCTGAAGCATAATCATTATTAGGTCCCCCTTAACCCTTCATATAGCTCTGGTTGCTCTTTTTCCCTTAATAAGGATAAGAGTGTCTCGCCTTGTATATAGCAGCCTGTGAACATTGCAGTAGATATGCAATGGTGGTAAATTGAACAGAACCTGTAATGTGTATCACCGACGAAAACAAAACATTTTTTTAATAACTAAATACTGTTAAAAAACCTTAAGTTAAGCTTTTGCTGTTATTAAAAGTAACAAATCAAATACTCGTAAAAAATCATTTAAATGCATATTTTATCTAAACATTTTATAGCTAGCAGTAAAAATAACATACCACCAGCCATGTTGTTTACGGTGACATTAAATTTAAAGTTTCGTTTTATGTGAAGGAATAACTTAGACTGAACCGCAATGAATTACTCTTAAAATTGATTCTAGAATATAACTCAAAAAAAATATTATTTTAAAAGTTTTTTACAAAATTCATCAGACTGTTAATTTTTGACTTTTTATTTTAAACAGCTTACAGGTTGTCCATAACTATCCTGAGATCTAAGAGAATTATAGCTTTCCAAGATGTCATCGTCAAGTCGGTTGTCTTTAAATATCTCTAAAACAACAGGATCTTAATTATTAGTACATGGTAGTAATTTTTTTTATTAAAGAAATTAGATAAAATCTTTTATGTTAGGTTTAAAAATTTTAGGATAATCTATACTTATAATAAATCTGTAGAGATGTCAATTCTGTACATGAAATATATTTCAAAAATAACTATCAGAGGGTGATAAGGGATAGATACTGATGCCAAAAATGCAATCAGTAAAATTTTTGTCTGTCTGTCTGTCTGTATAACCGCTATAGAAACAAAAACTACTCAAAGGATTTTAACGAAACTTGGTACCATTTTTTTTCATACTCCTGTGCTGGTTATAGTATAATTTTCATCACGCTACAATCAATAGGAGCAGAGCAGTGAACGAAAATATTGGGAAAACGGGAGAAGTTACTCCATTTTTTAAGCTTCCATCGCGTGTGCAACCTTAATGGTTAAAGCTATACAGAAATCATCTTATTTTTATAATTTGGAGGTCAACTGTCAACGGATTTTACAAAATTTTACCCACATGGGGGGTTGCGGGGCGTGAAAAATACAAAAAACAAAAATAAAAATCTATGAGTCCTACAGGTTTAAAGTTTTGCAAAATAGTTATTTTTATAATTTTGAGGTCAATTGTAAACGTATTTTACGAAATTCCACCCACAAGGGAGGATGCGGGGGCGTGAAAAAAAATTAAAATCTATAAAGTTTAACACTTTGCAAAATAGTTATTTTTATAATTTTGAGGTCAATTGTGAACGGATTTTACGAAATTCCACCCACATGGGGGGTTGCGAAGTCGTGAAAAAAAATTTTAATCTATAAGTCCTACAGGTTTAAAAATTTGCAAAATAGTTATTTTTATAAGTTTAAGGACAATTATGAACGGATTTTAGAAAATTCCACCGTCGAGGGGGCATGCGGGGGCATGAAAAGTAAACTATACATATAATAAATCTGTGGAAATGAAAATTCTGTACTTTAAAAATATTTAAAAAATATTTTTTTTTATCTGTATGTCTGTATCTATGTTTGTGCGCGCATCACATTAAAACTACTGATCCTATTCAAATGCGGTTTTCACAGATGTATTTGTCTTCTTTCAACTTAATATCTGGTCTATAAAAAATTTTCCCCCCACCTGTTTAACGAGGTCGGGGGAGAAATTTTTATATAACAATCAACACGCCACGCGAACGACGTTGCGGGTACAGCTAGTCTCTAATATAAATTTGAAAATGTTACTTTGTGCAATTTTTAACAAAAAAAATGATTATTTTTTGTGAATTGTGTACAATAGGAATTGATCACATAATTATATTCAAGCCATCAAATTGTTAAGGTTAATAAATCACATAAAAGATGTAAATTTGGTGTAAAATATATTTAATTGAATTCACTGCTTCCGATAACAAAAAAACAATAATATATTATTATTAATCACCCATCAAATTTTATTTATTTAAAGTTAATTTTGTCGTTTTTTTATAGTTCTCTTTTTTATTGTTTGGACTCTTTATTTTAAATTTTAATAACTTTTTTTTTAGCTTTCTCGTTTTTTTTTTCAGTTCTTAGTCAGTAATTATGATCTGGACATTAACAGTTTTTTGGGGTTTTTGTTGTTTTTTTTTTTAATTTATTAATATCTTTCTTGTTTTTCTACCATCTTCGACTATTTTTAAATATCGGTTTTATAGATTTTTTGGTGTTTTATAAGTTTTTTGATTATTCTGTCGTTTTTATTTTAGGACCTTTAACTTATTTTCAGTTCTTTATTTATTGTTTTTAATTGATTTTTTTCTTGTTTTGCTTTTATCTTTTGTTTAAATTTTTAAGCATTTTTTTTTAGATTTTACAATTTTTTATTGTTTTTTCTCTATTTCTTATTGTTGTTGTTTTGATTTTTGATAATTTTTTTGATTTTTTATGTTTTTTTTTTGTTTATAAACTATTTTTTTAATCCTTTTGGGCTTTCAATTATTGATTGTTTGCTAACATTTATATTGTTGTTTTGTTAGGTTTTTTGTTTCTTTAGCGACTTTTTCTAATTTATCCCTTTTGTTTAAAAAGCTCGAGTATTGTGATATAATCCATTTCACCGATTTTGGCCGATGACAGAAATCATACTCGAAGTGAATTTAAAGTTACATCTTTCTCAGATACAGGCAAGTTAGAAATTTAAATGAGGACGTTTGTTTTTTAATACAACACTTACGTAACTGCATCTTGTTTCACTGGTAAATAAACAGTATTTAATACGGAAGTCTTTACTTAATTCACATTCCTAGTAACCGTCATGTACGGCTCGTTGTTGAAGGGTTGAATTTAATATGCAATATGCAATGCAACATAAAAACTCTTAAATGAAATTACCATAATGGATGATACAAATTACTAACGGTTTCGTTGTTAAACGAAATATTAGAAAATATTTTGCTTTTTTTAATTCCTGTGCGATGCTAATTTTGTAAAAACATTAGAGATGTTATGAAATATTTAAATATATTTTTGTTGAAGCTTTGATTTTTAAAATGTATTGTTTTGATCGATTTCTAAAAACGACGCAAATACCTACTACTCAAAAAATTTGATTCTTTTGTTTATCTGACTAACTAGTAAGAATAATATTTTTAAAACATAAATAAATAAATAAATTTTGCAATTCATTAATTTGCTTTAAGTTACCTTTGACCAGCATACGTAGGTAATTACATTAAATTGTCCAAACCACAAATTATTCTGCTTCCAGAATGTCTTTGTAGGATACAAAGGAGAGTTTCCGGACATCTGTAAACGGAAAAATCTTATTGGATTTAGTACGGGTAGCTTAAATGGATTTATTTTAGTGTCTTGAAAAAGATTCTCTTAAGAAAATAAAAAAGTTAACCAGTTTTACTGGTCTAGTAGGATTTGTTATATTTATTGCTTAAAATTTGTATTAAAGTAGCTGTTGGCTACGGCTTTTCTGAATTTTCTAAAACATTTTATAATTTACTAGTAAAGATTTGTAGCTTTTTAAAGATTAAAAAAGGTTGAATGCATTAAAGATTTTTGGATGGATGGCTTTCTTATAACCGGATACGCGACACGATCGCTGAAATGTATAGGGCCCCGTAACAGTGATGTCGCGACTGTTACGATACGTTACGTCATGCATTTGTCGATCAATGAAATATTTACGTATTTACAAGTAATCACAAGTAATTTTAAATAATTACAAGTGATCACCACTGTTTTTTAAGTAATTACCATGAGTGATTGCAATGGAACATACGTTTTTTAAGTGATCACTGGTATAGTTTAACTAGACACACTTTGAAAGGAATTCTTTTTACGATTTTACCAGGGGAAACTCAAAAGAACGTCATTATATGAACGAACCAAGTAAAATTTCTATTTTATTGTGCATTTTATGTCCCGACTAACACCTGTATTGTTTTAAAGACCGCCCCTATAACAAATCTGCGCATGCTCGATTTGGCCAACTAGTTAATGTGCGTTACTGAGACATGAATCGATCATTATTTGTTTGCACAGGTGTTTTGTTTTAAGAATAATTTGAGCGGAATGCGATAGGGGAAGCGCTCGCATTACTGGGAAACTATGTTACAGTGGCGTACGGAATTTGAAAATAAAGATTTAAATATTCAAAGTCAACGAATTATTTTAAATATTTATGAGTGCTTAAAAAAAGAAAATTTTCTACAATCAGAAAAAAATTACATTACCCCTTTTTTTTTGAATTAACAAAAATTCCACATACCACTATTTTTTGTGTCATTAAACAAGGAGATGTTATTGATCATACTAACACGCCTGGGGGGATGAGGGTGTGCCATAATATTTTGGGATGAGGGGCAGCTAACTGAAGAGGCACTTCCCACCCAGGTCGTGGTTATCTAACCCCTGGTTAGGTATCCTGCTAAAGGCAGAAAACTAACCACGGGAAAGATGAGATAAACAACAGGAAACAAACAACAAATATATTAACAACGAAACAAACAATAACCATAAATAATGTAAATATGAATAAAGAACTAAATACAATAAACTTAACTAATCTTACCAAATAAACTAAATGGTGACATGTCACACTTACTCACGCAAACACGTCAAGAGTCACAACGGCCCAGACCCAAGGGTCTGTTTTAGGAACACCCCAAAGGGTGACCCTTACAGACAACCTCGGACTCCGAACTCTTCGAGTGCGACCACAACGACGCTCTTTTATAGCCAATTCTTACGCTACGTGAGAATAAGAATTAAACTATATAAGGTCGCCTTGAAATCTAACGTACTGACTTTGGCCTGAATAATTACGATACACAATAGTACAAAATAATACAATGAAATCTAAAACAATTAAACTACCCTATTATCGTATGTGACATGCCCCCCCTTCCCTTAAAGCCAGCCCCTGGCTTTGCTCGGCTCTGGCTTACAGGGGTGTATGTATAGGACTGAGTTTTACAAAATAAATATAATCCACCACACTTCTGTCAGAATCTGCTCTACTACTACATCAATAATATATGTTTTCCCTTTCGCTTCTTCCTAGATTTTCATCTCTATAATTACCAACAATTAAAAATATTCATTAACATATTAAATAAATAATTTCTTTTAAAAGTAATCAAATATAAATTTGAAATATCACCTAAATGTACTAAAGATAACAAAAAAACGTCCCAATAATTACGAATTTATTAAAGACACATAAGATTACATTGTAAAATATTCAGTGTAACTTAAAAAAATATATATAAAATTAAAGTATTTCTACCACTGTAGGAATACGTTGGTGTTTTGGAGTCTCGAAGTTTCTGGTCCGATGTACTCTTACTTACTTTTGACATGCCACCTTTATTACTTATATTTAAAAAAAAAAATATTGACTACCGAATAACCGAATATTTGGTATCTGTTTCCCAATTTACAAAAGAAATCCCAGAAAAGCAATGAAGAATATACTACTCAATTGAATTAATGACAATTAAGATCTGTAACCATGAAAATAAATAAGTTTAAAAACAAAGGTTCAATGTCAATAATCTGAACTAATTACAGCTGTGTTTGCAGTTTTGCTATTTCGGAATTAAATACACAACTAGCTGACAAAGAAATAAATAAAATAAAACATTTAACCATGACCATATCTGTAACCTATATACATACCACAACAAATAATAAAAAAATGATCGCTAAAACCAAAAAAATACCTATTTTCAATTGGTATAGATAGATTATTACATAGGTATGAATGGGGTATATTGATGAATATTTATTATTCCACTAAAGAAATTGGAAAAAAAAATAGAATATAACACCTTACATTAGTAAAGGTACTATGACAGTTCTAGGCCAAAATCACTCATTTTTACATGTAAATCTCCATAAGAAAATCTAAGGTCCAACATTGTCATTTTTGCTCCTTTTTAGCCCCGCCCATATCACGTGTCACGTGGTCTCGGTGATCACGACGTGGAGAACGACCTATGATGGAAGACGGTTCTGATACATCAGCCGATTCGTTTCACGATACATCAGCTCCTGTAAGTCCTGAGAAATATCCAAATGAAAACCACATGTTAGAAGAAAATAAACCACAAGATGATAGCCCAAAACGTCGGCGATCTTCAAAGTATAAAGTGAATAAGAACAACTGAAAAAAAAACACAAATCGCTTCAATAGAGAAAAGGGCAAATCTTATATGGGAAAAAAGAAAAATAATGGCAAGTGGGAGTATAACTTAGTAAAAGAACCCAGAACTATAAAGGAGGCTTGTTTTTGTAAACTAAGTGAGAATGAAAGATCTGCTTTAAAATGTAGGGATTTAACTGATAATGAAAGGAAAAATATTTTTAAAACATTTTGGCTAACTACCTGGCCCGAAAAAAAAATGTTTATAAGAAACCATATAATGGTGCGTCCAACAAAAAGAAAAAGAGGAAATAATGATGTTTCCAGACGAGATCTTTCTAACGAGTTTTATTTGGGTTCAACTCGGAAAAGAGTGTGTAAAAAGATGTTTCTTAACACTCTTGGGGTGAAAGAATGGGTGATAAAAAATTGGGCGAAGAAAAATGTTAAAAATCAAAACAACAATGACGAAGATCCAAGGCCTGCAATTATTACAGCACGAGTTCAAAAATTGCGGGATTTTTTCGATTCCCTGCCAAAGTTGGAATCACATTACTGTAGGGCTTCTACTTCTAAATTGTATCTGGAACCTATTTGGAATTCTAAAACAAAACTTTAGCGGCTCTATAAAGAAGACTTTTGCAAAAATCATCTCGAAACACCTGTTTCAATTGCAATATTTCACAAAGAATTTGACATGAAAAATCTGTCACTTTATAGACCGAAAAAAGACCTTTGCGACATCTGTGTTGCTTTTCAGACAGGGAATTTACCCGAAGAAAAGTATGAGGAACACATTAACCTGAAAAATGAAGCACGTGCTGAAAAAAGTAAAGATAAGGAGTCACCAAATGAAGTATTTACCATGGACCTTCAGTCAGTCTTGCTGTGTCCAAAATCAACAGTCTCTTCTCTATATTACAAAACGAAACTGATTGTTCACAATTTTACTGTATATGACATCAAACGGCAGCAGGGTTACTGCTATCTGTGGAATGAATCTGAGGGGGGTTTAACCAGTAATGAATTTACAAGCCTTATTATCCATTTTTTAGAAGAGCATATCAAAACTTATTTACCTCCAGAAGATCGCAAAGACACTAACATTATTTTATGGAGTGATGGTTGTGGTTACCAAAACCGAAATGTCACACTGTCAAACGCTTTGTTTAACTTTGTGATGGATAAACATGTAACAATTATTCAAAAATATTTACAGAAGGGACATACGCAAATGGAGGTGGACAGTGTCCACTCTGTAATTGAGAGGCAGATACGTAATAAAAAAATCAATATCCCAGCTGACTATGTTTATATTTGTAAAACAGCTTGTCAACAGAAACCATACAAGGTTGAGTATGTTACTCACAAGTTTTTTTTGAAGTTTGGTGAACTTACGTATTTCAAATCAATCAGGCCTGGAAAACTGAGTGGCGCCCCTGTGGTAAATGATATAAAAGCTTTGAAATACGAAAATACAGGCGTGTCTTTTAAACTTCATCATTCAGATGAACTTTGGGAAACTCTACCTATTCGAATAAATTTGGACAATATTAAAGCAACAAGTGTAAGCACTTTACCACAATTACACAAAAATCGGCTAAAAATAAAGGCTGAAAAATATCGACATCTGCAACAATTAAAATTAAGTATGGAGGCCGATTATCATACCTTTTACGATAATTTACCTCACGAATAGTTTAACTCTACTTTTCTGTTTTTTTTTTTTGTTTTTTAGCTTTAAGTTCTTTTGTTAAAAAAAATTAGCAGTTTTTCTACTGACTACCTACATAAAATAAAAAGTACTGACACAAAAAAATGGTTTTTACATAAATAAAAATTACTTACAAATAAATAGTAGAATGTTTTTTTTACTAAGCAAACTGCGTATCTTCAAATTTTAATTAAAAAAATGAGGACGATATCTACGTATCTCCTTTTTTTAAATAAAAAAAGGGATTATTCTGAAAAATCAGTAATTTTAAGCATTGAATATTTTTTTCAAATACAAAATAGAATCATCATCGAAAAAAAAGTCCAAATTTACTAAATAATAAAAACGTGGTCAGTTTTTCTTGTTTCCTGAAAAATTTTCATAAATGGAATTACGCACTTTGCGACTTAAGCCGACGATATATATATTTGCTGATTGTAAATCATAACACCATATACTCTTGTCGGTTCCCAATTCGTTGGCTTATTTGTAAACAAAAAAATCAGTTAAAATTTTAAGCTCTTTAAACTTCCCTCTATATGAATCTCTCATTTTCATTCTAAAAATTGTACGTAAAATTTTTTTTTGTAGTATAAATATTCTTTTAAGTTTTTAGTATTTCTCCTATATATATATATATATATATATATATATATATATATATATATATATATATATCCAAAGATGATACATAAAGTATCTAGTGCCTTACTGTCAAAAGTAATAATTTCAGTTTTGAACTGAAATGGTGTCGGTTAGAAATTTCTAACACTTTAAAAGACACCTTGGATGCTGCGATATAAATAGATATAAATATCATTCAACCTATATCAGGGCAAAACCAAACTACAGACACGTGTTTCGCTCTTAGTTTGAGCTCGTCAGTGTAGTACAGGCTATGTCTCTCAAGTCACTAATCAAGAGACATCCCTGCAATTTATTGGACAAAATATAACTTCTTGTAAAAATATCAGTAGACCTTAATAAACAAGTAGGTTAGGTTAGGTTAGGTTTATGGTGAGTGGGTCTATAAGGCCCTCCACTGCGACTCGCAAGAGTCTATTGTGGCTCACACCTATTCAGATTTCACCAAACAAATTCAGCTTCTTGACAAAGCCGATTAGCTTATTTGGTGAATGATTTTTCAGGTCCGAGGGCGAGAGAACATCCCTGCCAAACATCAGATACCTGATTCGAGCCGCGGCGGGGCAGGCACAAATTATATGCTCTGCTGTTTCATCATCTTCCAGACAAAGACGACAGGTCGGATCTTCCGACAGTCCAAGTTTTAGCATATGATGATTCAGATGACAGTGGCCTGTTAAAAGGCCTGTTAGACAGCGTAGGTCATGCCTGCTATAGTCTAACATTTGTTTGGAGACATTCTTCGAAGGATGTATGAAAGCCTTTGAATGAACCAATCCTGGTAAATTATGCCAGAAGTCTAATGCTCTTCTTGCCGTCCAGGTATTCAGTGTTTGTTTGGCAAAACTTATTGCGATGCCAATTGTAGGTTCTGGTCCGATGGAAACACGTGCGGCACCCTCCCTTGCAAGAGAGTCTGCCTTCTCGTTTCCTTCCATGCCAGAATGGCCAGGGATCCAGACCAGCAATACTTTATTGAGTTCTCCTATTGAGGAGAGTCTTTTTTGGCAGTCTAGTACCAATTTCGACGTTACACGGTTAGAGCTAAGTGCTTTCAAAGCCGCTTGGCTGTCCGAGAAAATTTTTATTGTTCTATGTATGAGATTGGCCTGCTCCAATCTCTCCACACATGAAACAATGGCGTAAATTTCCGCCTGAAATACAGTTGCATAGGATCCTAGAGCGGTTGAGATTTCTGTCCTAGGTCTGCGCCCGTATACACCTGCACCAGAGCCTGAGGGTGTTTTTGAACCGTCTGTATACCAACAGCTGTCTGCTCTCAATAGTTCATCCTTACGGAGAACCCATTCATCTCTATTTGGAATTAGGACGGTATAAGGCAGGTCGTAGTTTACTGTTGGAGGCATTATGTCAGAGGTCATTCCCAGAATACTGTGACTTTCAGTGTCCACTAGCATTCTGCTTCGTTCTGTATAAGCCTGATTTGTGCATTTAGAAATATGCGCAATTCTGTATGTTGTCCATCTAGCCTCTCTCTCCAAAAATATATGGAGAGGAGGTAGGTCCAGAAGGATTTCCATGGCTGCTGACGGTGTGGAGCTGAGAGCACCAGTAATTGCCAGGCAAGCCTGTCTCTGTAAACCAGAGAGCTTTGCTTGGGCCGTTCGCTGTAAAGCTTTTGGCCACCAGGCAATAGCTCCATATGTGATCATTGGTCTAACGATCATCACATATATCCAATAGATTTGTTTGGGTCCCATGCCCCAAGATTTACCACAGATCCTACGACATGTCCACAAGGATAGTCTGGCCTTATGGATAACTTTTTCCAAGTGAGCGTTCCAAGTAAGTTTCATATCTAGGATAATCCCCAAATATTTTACCTCCGCTGCAAATGGAATAACCTCACCATTGTAGGAAAGTAGTGGAAGATCCTTCAACTTTCTTTTCCTAGTGAAGGGAACTATTACAGTTTTACCAGGGTTAACAGACATCTGTTCCCTCTGACACCAACTGTGGACATCGTCCAACGTCTTTTGGAGGATATTATAAGCTACCCTTCCTGACTTGGTCCTTGCCAAAATGACAAGGTCGTCTGCATACGCTTGCAGTTCTACCCCTCTTCTTTCGAGAGCGCTAAGCAAGTTATCCATCAAGAGTGACCATAGTAGGGGAGATAGTACTCCGCCTTGTGGGCAGCCCCTGGAAACCTTAAAGCTAATGGTCTCGTCCTGAAGAGATGTAGTGGCTGTCCTATTAGTGAGCATGGCATATATCCAACCGGTAATGGTTGGTTTGATGCCCTTTTCAGTCAAAGCTGAACCAATGGAAGTCGGTAGTGCATTGTCAAATGCTCCTTCAATGTCAAGAAATATGGCCATCGCAATCTCCTTGTTGTTAAGGGATTGTGTGATTTTCTCAACAAGGTTGTGTAACGCTAAATCTGTTGATTTGCCAGTTTGATAAGCATATTGGTGGATGCTCAGGGGGGAATTATATAAAGCTACCCGCCTGATGTAGCAATCCAGTGCTTTTTCAAGTCCTTTAAGCAGGAAAGATGTTAGGCTAATTGGTCTGACCGATTTAGGGTGTGGGTCTGTGCGGCCCACTTTCGGTATATATACCACCCTAGCCGTCAGCCAACTGGGTGGTATGTAATTCCACGCCAGACTAGCTCTGTACAGTTTAATGAGGATGGGTAAAAGTAATTCCAGTCCGTTTTGAAGCAGAGCTGGAAATATTCCATCCTCACCGGGAGATTTGAACGGCTGAAAAGATTTGATTGCCCATTCAACTGCCGGTGCTGTGATAACTTCCTTGGCGGCCTCCCAATCGATCTTTTTTGGCCGCCTTGCGCCCTCAAAGAGTGGAGGTCGATTGTTATCCAGAGTCAAACTTCCAGGAAAGTGATTTTTAATCAAAAGCTCTAACGTTTCTTTTCTAGAGGTCGTAAACGTGCCATCAGGTCGCTTCATCGACCCAATCTCAGCAATCGACTCTTTAGAGAGAATCTTGTGAATTCTAGTACTACGAGGTATATCAGAAATACTCTCACAGAACTTTTTCCAAGACTCCCGCTTTGCCTTTCTGATTTCTTTATTATAACTTGTTAGAGTAGTTCTATAAAGCTCCCAGTTGCCTGACTCTTTAGCTCGATTAAATAGTCGTCGAACTTCTTTTCTTCGCTTTTCTAGGCATTTGTTCCACCAAGTAGAGTTGCGATTATCTCTTTTAGTCTTGAGTGGACAGTTTTCATGATAGGAGGAGATCACTGCTTCGCGAAGTTTTTCCGCTGCAGTATCTATCCCATCGCAACTGTTAATTGTGGTGAAACCGTCCTCAATATAAAGTTGAAGGGAATTTTTATATCCACTCCAATCAGTAGCTTTTGAGTCGCGATATTCCACTACTGGCCTCTGGCCTATTTCAATGTTGAATTGAATATGTCTATGATCTGAACACGAAGGTTCAGTAGATACAGCCCAATGCTGTATCTTATTGCTCAGAAAGTTTGAGCTGATAGTTAAATCTAACACCTCTGATCTGTTTCTAGTTACAAAGGTTGGTTCTGAGCCCTTATTTATAACAGATAGCCCTTCCCCTAGTATATAATCAAAGAGTAACTCACCTCTGCGATTTATATTCGTGCTGCCCCACGATGTATGGTGTGAATTGGCGTCACAGCCCATGACTAACTGAAGTCTGTTCTTCTTGCTATAGTCGATTAATCGCCGTATAGCAAGAGGAGGTACAGTATCCACGTCTCCTGGGAAGTATGCAGAGCAGGCGACTATGTTTGTCATACCATTCTTCTCCGGTAAGTACATCTGGATGGCTACTACATCTGGAGTGCAAAAGCCTGTAAGCAAAAAATATTTAATATTTTTCCTGATGAGTAGACATGCTCTAGGTTTCACCCCAGGGCAGACTATTACCTCACCAGGAATATTGCTGAGACCGGTTACTCGGTCTGTGTTTCCTGTCCATGGTTCTTGCAGGAAGGCAAGGTCGATTAATTCGTCCTTGAACCTTTTGCCAAGGATATAAGAAGTAACCTTATTAATAAATTTATGATCTATAAACATTTTATCATTACTTTTTGTACAGTATATATGTGTATTTATGTATGTATTTATATGTGTATATATATATATATATATGTGTGTATATGTATGTATATATGTATATATGTGTATATATATATGTGAATTGACATGTTTCGGGACATTTTTTTTCATGTAATGGTAACTTCGACGACTTTTGGTGTTTACCGGGTCTGGTCCTGCAATTTTTATATGTCTTACGTTGTATTCCGGGTCGGTACCGGAACAAACTTTTTAGTATATTTTACGACTCATTCCGGGTCAATCTTGAAAACGATTTGTTTTCTCATAAGAAAATAAAAATTATTTACATTTAGCGGATAAAGAAGATAATATATACAATTGGTACATGGAAATATAGCATTTAACCTATTCCTGGAATAAATACTTTTAATTTTAAAATTTGTTTTTTGTAAACTGACCCATATTTAAAAACTATTACACCTACATATTAGTTCACTATTATTTTGAGACATCTTTCATGGGATTTAATGTTTCAATTGTCGATTTGACAAATATTTTCTATATTTATGTGCTTAAGAAGGAATTGAGTAGGTAAGTGTCATATTCGACATGAGTTGAAAAAAGATATGATCAGAAACGCCAAGTAATTCATATTGCATCTGTGGCTGAAATGCTTAAAGGCACTACCGACTACTTATAATCGAGTTGAGTCTTGCCGGTTGTGACATTATTTCGATTCCTCCCTGTTTTTTTTGTTTGTCTTATTTTCAAATTTATTTTATACATATTGTTAAAATTAATGTGATGTTACAATGCACATACCCGAAATAAAAAGCATCTGGTTCATATTTTAAATTAATAAATTTTTTCGTAGAATGATGTCTTTGGGTCCTTCTTCACTTTTTTTAGTTTACGATGTTTTTTAAATTAATCTAAACAAAATACATATCGGTCAAATGTTCAGGTACTTGTGGTAACTAAACCGTTTTACAATGGATTTTAAAATAGTGATACTACTACGAGCAGCTGTAGTTTGGACTCTAGTAAAAGTACCATAATTACAATTACTTTTAGTGACGTTTAGTGAAATGAAAGAATATTGCATTTTATAAAAAAATTTCACGTTTTTTCTTTGGATTTCCAATATTTAAATTAAATCCAACAATCAGGTGGCGGCATCGTTGGGTTAAGATTTGAGATTTGCCGCAATATATTCTTATTTTCAGAACCATTTGATTGGATTAACACAGTTCGTATAGCTTCATGCCGTACTTTTGTTTTGTGTTTTTTATATATTAACGAAAAAATATTCTACCGCGCCAGAAGATCATTAATTCATCAAGTCATTAGAATATATCTGGAATATAATGTTCTTTCATTATTTTTTAAAATTACTTGGGACTGGCCTTATTATGTTTGTTCCGAGTTGTCAGCAAAATGCAAAAAAAGTAAAAGTACCTACCTGAAATCTGTTTCTACTCATTACTTATCCCCAAAATAGCATTTTATAAATAATATTTTGAGACCAGTAATGTTTGATTGATGGTAAGGTGCATGGGTTCATATGTACAGAGGGTAATAAAAACTCGCTGTTTATTTTTGTCAGTTTCAACCCATCTAGTCAGTCGAGGTGACCTTGTAAGTGGATGTTTTTGATTTCTTGGGTGGTATGTAAATTTTTTTGTTGAACCAAGATGTTCAAAAATTTATTAGAAGAAAACAAGTGAACCAGATAGTCCATAGTTAGTTGACCTTGATGATTTATCCCAATATTTGGTGCCAAAAAATTAAAAGTTGGTGAGTCATTCTCAACATCATACCAATCTACTTCGTTGAATAATTCAGCGTTTGGCTTTAGAGTAGGTTAGTCCAATTTTATTTGTGATAAACATTTCTGATCGCTAGCTTTACTACTTGTTGTACCCTGATCATACCCTGTGTCGTTATCTGAATTATCCTTCTGGAACTCTTTTCATTAAGACTCATTCATGTTCACATAACTTTCGTGTTTCTCTAAAGTTTCGTTTTCTGGACATATTGCATAAAAAAAGAGGAAGATACAACGAATTCACCAATAAAATACACAAAAGACGCACAGCTGTATGGCACGATAACTCAACAGTGATACTAGACAGTCTAAACACGTGGTTCTGCTTAGTTGTTA
Source organism: Altica lythri (assembly GCA_964028335.1). NCBI lineage: Eukaryota > Metazoa > Arthropoda > Insecta > Coleoptera > Chrysomelidae > Altica > Altica lythri. Next base: position 30,367,043 of record OZ034804.1, on the reverse strand, counting down.
GAGCGTCAGCGCGTAGAGCAGAAGGTTGCGAGTTCTTGTCTCGCTAGGTGCGACATTTTTTAAATTCCTTTTTATGTCATTTAATATATTCTTGTTTTTTATACTTTCTAAAATTTTCAAAAAACGTGGTTCTGCTGTCTTGGTTGTCCTACCAAAGGTATGATGCAGAAAACGACCTAAACTAACGAATCCTGTAAAGCGCACGTAAAAATTCAGCACAAGTTATCTCGTGGTTTTTTTCGATATAATTTGTCACCTATTATACGGGGTACGGTTTGCTATTCTTGGCTTATGGAATCGTCTTACTCAAATTCCACTAGCAACCCATACCATAGTTATTGTAATCTGTAGTAGCTATAATTACTTTCTAATAAATATCCAGATAAATTATACAGCATAAGTTTGTACTAATGTACTGTCATACTCAGACACCTGTATCTGTTGTAAAATATTTTTTACCAAATCAAAGTTTTAAGTTTTTTCTTTGTTCTTAACTGTTATCTAATATTAATTAATTTTTTTTAGCTTTGAGTATTTAGGATCGTATTTAACAATTTCGAAAATGTGATATAAAAATCTTGTTAGTAATATTTTTAAGCCAAGAGAAAATAAAAATAATTAAAAGCTATTAGATTATTTTCAATATTTAGTTCCTAAATATATTTTTGTATAACGCGACTGCTTAAAAGCTTAAAACTATAGAACAGTTTGTAAACTGTGTTAAGATAAGTTCCGGGACTCGCTGTCACAGGCGAAATCTCAGCCTAACATTATCTGATCACGGAAAACCCATCTTTAAGAACAACTATAAAATCCATAAGCTAACATATTCGCTTTAAGTCTTTTTTTGCATACATCCCGTAAAAAATTTAACGGTCAAAATATTCCTTTGTCACACACACAACGATTATTTGGTTTATTTCTTACAACGCAGTGTATAGTGTCACATGGTAAATATGATTTCTCTAGTGAAATTTTCAGACAACTCCTTAGAAGTTTATTCTAGTAATTTTTTACTTAAAAATTTTAATTCAAAAAAAGTAAATAAAAAAGGTAAAATTATCTATGGTATATTAAAATAAAACTTAGACTACTGAATATTTTATTTGATTAGACTATCTGATATTTAAAGAAATCGCAATCACATGAAATTACAAAAAAAAAATTAGTTTACTAATATTATAAAGAGAAAAGGTTTGATTTTTTGTTTGTTTGTTTTTTTTTTTTTTTAAATGAATAGGCTCCGAAACTACTGCACCGATTTCAAAAATTCTTTCACCGTTGGCAAGCTACACTATTCCCGAGTGACATAGGCTATGTTTCATTTAAAAAAAAATGGAGATCCTTACTAAAATGCCATTAATGTAACCAAAAATGACCTTAAAATCCTTACATCGCGTGCGCTGAGAATACTATTGATTATAGAATAAAATAATGTACTACGATTTTGAAGAATATATAAATATCTACAAAAAATGCCGCGACAGCATATGTCTAACTGTTATAGTTACGTCACAATAACTAATTTTTAATTTTTTAAAAGTTTTTATCTTGGTATTATTCCTTATCAAAATAACTGATTTCATAATCACGACAGATATCACAAATTTAGCATGTGTAATGGGACGAGGCTACTTATAAAGGAATTAAAGGACAATTAAGTTGTAGCAACCAATATAACTGAACCACCAGCTGGTCAACTAACCCCTACACTGAGTATACCGATGATCCCAACTGATCTACCAAATCCATTTAAACCGCTTCAATTTCCTATCAAAACATCTTTCGCTTTTACTAATAATAAGTCTTAAAGTCAAACCTTCCAAATAGTAGGGATCGGTTTTCCTCATGGCCAACCGCCTAAGGCGGGTCGGAGTACCTGAAAATCAATTTATTTTGCTGCCAGAAAATAAAACAACATGTGATATTGTTTACAGGGAAGCGTTGACCCAATAAATGTAATGGCTTTTGATATTTTTCTTTAATCCCCGTGCAAAGCCGGGGCGGGCTGCTAGTTATATATATGTATATAAAGTGTTGTCTACATTGACAGTCAAATTAAGGTGACAAATTCAATAGTTTCATTTTTTAGTTTTTCTTATTAAATCATTGTATTTTCATTTCTTAAAATATTACAGAGTCAAATAAAATATTCAGTATTCTAAGCTTTACTTTAATATGCCGTAATAGGTACCTTCTTAAGTTATTAATTTTAAATTAAAATTAGTACCTAATCAAAAAGTTAACAGTTTTAAGCTCTAGACCGCAAAGTGATAGATACCTAATAGTGGCAAACGACATTTTTATATTTAGGTTTGTGGATGTACAAAAGCCAACTTTCCATATTGATCATAGAAAAATAGCTATTTTGCATGTGTTTAAGTAAGTCAACTATCAGAAATATCAACATGTGATATGTAGAAATATGAATTAGTTTTGTTCACACTGTGAAAGGTCCTGTATTTTATTTGCTTTGAAAATACACATCCTACAACTGCATTAATTAAAAAACTGTAAATAAGTAAATAAAACAGAAACGGTTTTACGGTATCCATAATATATTACTTTGTAATACTTATGTAATGTGTTTTGCGATAATATAGCTTTCTCAAAGACTAGTACTGTAGTACTAATAATCTGTAAAATTAAAAAAATATATATTTAATGTTTACAATTAAAGATCATCCGTTTCGTCTATTCAAATTTACGAAAAATTATTTATAAGTATACAAAGTTTCAGTATAAGTAAAAATTTGTAGAAAATCAAAATTTGGCAAAAATAAATTAATTAAAATTATACCGACTCTATTACTGTTTTAGATAAATTCTTATTTTGATTTAAATGTTATATAGTGAACTATCTACGTTACGTTTTCGACACACTTCATAAATTAGCATTATATGTCCCGGAATTTGCCTATACATTGAATGTTGTAAAGTAATGTATACATCGAAAAAGTATATAATTTTTATACATTAATTTGGTATTATTTTACAATTTATTTAATTAGATTTTAAATTTAACAATGACCCTTAAGTGATCATTATACATAAAATTTTAAGTACCCAAAGTAATCAATACGTAGATATAGATGGGCTTGAACTAATCTATACATCATTTCTAAAAAACTATAATAAATTGGTAATAAATAATATTTTTTTACGATATACTTTTAAAATGTATATCAATTTATTGAACTGTATATACACCTTCATAAATGTCCCGGAACCAATCAATTCACATATATATATATGTATGTATGTATATGTATGTATGTGTATCTATTTTTTTATTTAATTACTGTTTTGAACGTGATATGACTTTTTTAATTATTTTAATTTAATGTCAACTTGAAATCTTTTAACTTCTGTAATTCATACGTTTTAATGTGTAATTTTTATTTTTCTTAGTACCTACATATTTTCTTTGTAGTTTACTCCTGATGAAGCTGTCAAATAAACAGCGAAATATTGAGTTATAAGATAATTTAAGATTTTATTTGAACAGACCGCATACCCGAAAATTTTAATCTTTTTCTTATTATAATTGTTCGGTCGAAATTACTACTTTATATATATATATATATATATATATATATATATATTGTTATGATCTCTATACTCATATAATTGTATTCTTGTGACTCTTCAAGGTTGGGTTCTTCGATAATATTAAACTAAAAAGTCCATCTCAATTTTAACATCATTTAATATATAAATATATTAATTCTTTACAACACTTTAAAAAAAACAATATAACATTCATCATTTATCCTGTCATAAACTTAACACTAATTAATTTTAAATGAAATTTTGCCCTCTTTTCCTAAAATCCCCGAATAACTATTTCTAATATACCTCTATTACCAGCTGATAACAAATCATACCAGAAATACTTATCTTTATAAACTATGCTTATTTTATTTTGAAAATCCAATCTATGCAAATATCCAATTAATCTTCTCTATATATATCCATTTTATTCCATATTTAACTCTACCATATAGTTATTATAACATTCTATTCATACATTAATCTTCTTTTATAATTTTTATATTTATATTCATTAACATTCAGTATTTATCTTCATTTTCAATTTCTATTATTATTATATTTACTTTATAATGGTTTTTTAAATTTTTAAATTCTATATAATTCCCTAAACTTTTTCTCTGACTTTTCTCTCCAAAATTCTATGACATTCTATCAATAATTTTTTTTTTTTATCCCCCTAGAAACCTCGCAACCCAAATTTTTTATTTTTTTTATTTATGATTCCTTGATAATTTGCATAAATTGATTATTCAATTCTAATATCTAGTTAGTCTTAATTACACTTATATTACATATAAAGACCAACTATTGAATACCATAACAATTTCCCAAATTTAAAATTTTATAAATTTTAGAAAAAAAATTTTAATAATTTAAAATTTAAAGTATATAACAATTAACATATTAACACAAATTCTGAATACTCTAAGTTTCTTCAAAATACCTATATAGGCTTTCAATATTAAATACTCCTCTAACATTTCTTGTTATCGGATCTTCAACAATATAACTATTAACACCTTCCTCATTTACTATTCTATATGGTCCTTCAAATATAGCTTTTAATTTCCCTGATTCATTTTTCTTTAAATTTCCACTTATATATGCTTTTATTATTACCAAATCTCCTTTCTTAAACCTTACAGGATATTTCACTTTTTTCTTAATTTTTTTATAATATTTTTCCCACGCATCCATTAACCTTTTTCTTACTTTTTCTATAATTTCATCATATTTTTTTCTTTCTTCTTCTTCTTCCCAATTTCGTTTTGGTTTTTGACCTAACATTAAATATGTTGGTGTTTCTTCTGTTATTACATTTGGAATATCATTGATATACATTTCTACTTTATTAATATAATTTTCCCTACTCACCCCTTGTTTTGATTCACCCCAGAAATATTTAAGAAATTCCCTTTCAAAATCATTAAAGGTTAATATTTCATTTTCCTGTGTTGCATACCATAATGCAGCATTATCTTTCAAAGAACTTCTTATAATTTCTTTCCAATCTCTTTTGTTCCTAGTCTTAGTTTTAATCATATTCATATACGTGCATGGATGTAATATACTGATATTCCCTGTAAATTTTACTGCTCCTTCTCCTCCATGTATTATCATATAGGAACCATCCTCAGTTCTTTCATTTTGCATTTCTTGTAATTTTTTTGTTTCATCTTCAAATTTCTTTGCTACTTCCATTACATTCCTTTCCATAGTTTGTAGTATTCTTTCATTTTCTTTCTTATTTTCATTTTTCTGCTCCTTCACATTTTTTTCTATATTATTAATCTTCTCCTGGTATATATTACCCATTTCCTCCATCGCCTTAATTCCATCTTTCAATTGATCGACTTCTTTTTGTATTTTGATATTTTCTTCTTTAATAATATTTTTCATTTCATCTTTAAATGTTTCCATATTCTTGTTCATATCTTTTATTTCTTTTTTTATATCTTCTCTTATTTCTTTTTTCATAGAATCCATTTTTCTATTATTTTCATCAAATTTATTTTCCAAAAATTTAAACATTTTCTCCATCTCTGTTTCTTGATGTGGTTTTGAACTAGTCGCATCTCCTATCACATCAGCTTGTACCACTTGAAACATTGTTTTTTCTTCTCCTTCCGACGATCCATCATTACTTTCTGTTTCATGCATATTTTCATTAGATTCCTGTATTCCATCTTCTCTCCTTCTATTTCTTCTATTTTGTCTTGTATTCATTTTATTCAAATCTTTTAATTATTTTATATATTTATTTAATTTATAATGTTAACTTATTATATTACTTTATTATATTTATTCGATTTGTATTTAGTTTTAAAATTTTCAAAATTTTATGGTCTTTATATATAAATATAAATATACTTAAAACTCTCACCTAATCCTCTTATTTCTATTATAATGTATTTATGTTTTATTTCAATTCTTCACTGTTCTAATTTTCTAATCACTTCAATTGTCTATATCACCCTCTCAATTTCAATATACTGTTCTATTTTAAACTGGATTCTTGTTTTATTCACGCCACACGTTGGCTCGCCATAATTGTTATGATCTCTATACTCATATAATTGTATTCTTGTGACTCTTCAAGGTTGGGTTCTTCGATAATATTAAACTAAAAAGTCCATCTCAATTTTAACATCATTTAATATATAAATATATTAATTCTTTACAACACTTTAAAAAAAACAATATAACATTCATCATTTATCCTGTCATAAACTTAACACTAATTAATTTTAAATGAAATTTTGCCCTCTTTTCCTAAAATCCCCGAATAACTATTTCTAATATACCTCTATTACCAGCTGATAACAAATCATACCAGAAATACTTATCTTTATAAACTATGCTTATTTTATTTTGAAAATCCAATCTATGCAAATATCCAATTAATCTTCTCTATATATATCCATTTTATTCCATATTTAACTCTACCATATAGTTATTATAACATTCTATTCATACATTAATCTTCTTTTATAATTTTTATATTTATATTCATTAACATTCAGTATTTATCTTCATTTTCAATTTCTATTATTATTATATTTACTTTATAATGGTTTTTTAAATTTTTAAATTCTATATAATTCCCTAAACTTTTTCTCTGACTTTTCTCTCCAAAATTCTATGACATTCTATCAATAATTTTTTTTTTTTATCCCCCTAGAAACCTCGCAACCCAAATTTTTTATTTTTTTTATTTATGATTCCTTGATAATTTGCATAAATTGATTATTCAATTCTAATATCTAGTTAGTCTTAATTACACTTATATTACATATAAAGACCAACTATTGAATACCATAACAATATATATATATATATATAGAAAAAGAAGTTTTTGCTGAATAGAAATATGGTTTAAAGTTTATTGGGTTTGCAGCAATATGAAAGGTGTACTCTTTTAAATATTTATTCCAAGCTTTCGGCTATATTTATAATCTCATTAAGTTGTAAGTTATATTATTCATTCTATTTATATTTTTACACTTAGTTTATAATTATTGTAGATCCCTGATGATAAACTTTAAACCATATATATATATATATATATATATATATATATATATATATATATATATATATATATATATATATATATATATATATTTATATATATATATATATATATATATATATATATATATATATATATCTCATTATTATCTAATTATTACAAACTTACAACACAACTAGTATTTAAAACCAACTTGGGTAACAACTAGAAAATGAATTTCGTGTCCCTCAACTATTTCATCTCTAAGAAATGAGAATTGTTTACGAAGTTTTAATTATTTATTTAATTAAAATTCAATGAACAAGTTATCAGATCACCCTTAATTGCTGAATTAAAAAAAAATCATCCAGTTTCTCTGTAGAGCAAAAACTATGAACTCCGAACTTTTCCATTTTTACTTGTACGCTGAACAATCAGCTAAAGTTCGAAAGTATTTTATGTAGTTAAGAGATTCTACCTCATCAAAGAATTTGCTGCAATTCGTTGGATTTTTTTTATTTGTTGAACTTTTATGTTGAATTTTAAGAATTAGGTTATGCTGTAGGTAGGTTATGCTGTAGGCTTTCATTTTAATAGTTTTTCCTAACCGGAGTGAATGTCGTGAAGCTGTTTTTATATAAATACTTTTTTTTACACATTTGGATTTTTGTAAAATATTATTTGCTTTTTCTATTTCTTTCAAGAACATCAATGTTATGTCAAAGTTTAGACAATCTTCCTAATAAATTCAAAGCAGATGGCACTGTAATTCAAAGCGGTAGAAGAGTTTGCGGCTCGTAGGATTTAGGTTTTAAAAAATAAACAAAAGGCAGGTTATTTTGGAATCTCAAAAAACAATAAATTAATACCAAATACCACCAAACAGTTATGGATGATGCATCTTATCATAGTAGACAACTTAATAAAGCTCCTTGTGCCAATGATTTTAAAGTTACTATTCAAAATTAAATGCTCGATAATGATATTTATTTTGAAGAAAGGAAAAAAGATTGATTGCAAACTTTAAAGACCTTATCTATAAAAAAATAATATATTTGTTAGTATGCAGAAAGTATGGGTCATATAATTTTAAGACTGCCACCATATTATTATAATTTTAATCCTATATAGAATACATATGGCATCAACTAAAATCTAGCATTGGGAGAAAAATGTTGCACCTACTCTAATAGCTTTTGTAATGCAACTTATTAATAGTGAATTACAAAATATTAGTATTAGCAGCTGGCAAAATGCAATTGCACACATAAAAAAAGTTGTAAATTCGTATCTTCATATAGATAATTTTCGAAGTATTGTAATTAATTTAGCAGATGATAGTTGTAGTGACAGTAACCTCACACGTTAATATTTCTTTATAGCTATATTATAATTTTTATCTATATCTATATCTATCTATACTTATAATTAATCTGTAGAAAGGTCAATTATCTACATGAAATATATTTCCAAAATAACTATCAGAGGGTGATTAAGGATCGATACTGATGCCAAAAATGAAACCAGTAAAATTTTTGTCTGTCTGTCTTGCCACGTATTTTAATGAATTTAAAACAAAATCAAATTTAGAAAAATAAAGAAATTTAACTAAAGGAAATACAACTTCAGCTGAGTTCGGTAGTGGTCTCTCTACTGGCAAATTAGTGCCCAGCTCAGCCGTAGAGGTAAGTAAACAAATACTAGTGAGTCGCGCCACCGATTTAGACGGTCAAAATCGGAAACCCCTGTTGTTCCAGGCACTACTTTACCCACTGGAGATAATTAAATAAATTTTGAATATTTAACGGTTCTAATTGAATTACACAATAACTAAAAATAACGATAAGTGAGCTGAATAAAACTAAAATATCAACTAGACTCTTCTTTAATAAACAATTTTCTAGAATACAGACTGTCAAGCCTCGTGCCTGACAACACAATTGATATTTATAAAAAAAGAAATTATGCGAACAATAAAAACAGTAAATTTATCAAAAGGTGTGATCACACGCAATACAAAAACAAGGAAAAATAGATTTTAACTAAAAACTAAAGACTAAAGCCCGACTAAAGACTAATATAGCTTATCTGTTAATCTGAATAAGTTTCCGTAGTCCTGGGCTTCTCCAATACTTAGACTGGTACCAAAATCAAGCCTGTTCTAGAACCAAAAGGCTTGCACCAATCGTAATAACTTAAACTCGTACTAAGTATAGGATCAGCAATCCAAATTCTGCTTAACTAAGACTTATGCCCGTAACTAGAAATGTAGCCGGTAACTAAAACCCTAAAATCGTAATTTAGCATTAACATTAGCTTAAACAGATTTAAATGACTCCTTGAATTAATTTGACTTAATAACTTCAATACAATTTGTACACATTAACTTAAATTTGTACTACAATGAAAGAATAAAAATGAATTTAAATGAATAATACAACATTTAGAAGTTGACTTCTCTGAATTTATAATTAATAAGCAAAACTAATGATCTAAATATACTCAACAAGCTTAAATTTGACTTGCTAATCTCAGCAAAATTATAACAATAAATTAAATCAAAATTTACATAAAATTAATTAATAATAGTAAAAAAAAATAAGCGAAAAGGAGTCTAGTTTCACATTAATAAAACCTACATACGACACAAAGAAATACATATGTAAAATCAAGATTTTCAAATTAAAATTTGCGGTTATATGGCGTTATTAATCTAGTAAAATATAAATACGTGACTCACCTATCAAAATAGGGATATTCTTTTCTCGGTAAACTTGTGACACAATTACTTCGTTGCTAACTGCAATGATGGGGAATCCTGACCACAATTCGCTGTCTGAACAGTCTTAAACTACCAAATACCACAACTGTTTGTTCGTTGGACCACCTACACTCAAAGAAACGAGAGAAAGAAACCATGAGAATCGACGAACCACATGTATAAAGAAACAAGTACTCACCAACAGAAGATTTAATTAAATATCCGGACACAATGCCGTATTTTCCACCGAATTCACCAAAATTCAGAGAAATCTCTTCCACAATATTCGATGGAAATAAACGAGGTTAAATTTCGTAAATCCAAACTAAATTGTCTTCGATGATTGAAGATTACAAATTAAACTCAAGACAAATCTTCTTAACAATGCTTCCACCACAAAGGTTCGTAAATGAAAAGAAAGACGATTTCCCACGTCACTTCGATCACAATAATTTGACACACCTCGAAATAAGATATGGCCTCTACTATAGGGACAAACCGTAGCTTATTCAGCCAACAACTTATGAACAAACTGGGGTCATTTGATACGACCAATCTTAATATTTATATAGACGACAACAAAAATCCCAACATTACCTAATTTCCCCATTTATTTTCGATTTTATTAAGCAAGATATAAATATATCCTGACACTGACTGCAGAACACTATAGAATACGATAGAGCTATCGACAAAAAAAAAGAAGATGTACCAGGCCGGTGAAAGCGAAAGTGACAGAATATTTCTAATACTTACAAGTATTCCTGATCTAAATTTTAATAAATATACTTTCAAAACAATTACAGCGATATTAAGAATAATTTATGGTCGAAAATAATAAACAACAGTTGGCGATTGACTATAAACGAACCAATCAGCCGGTTCTCGACCCAGTAGACCTTTAATAATACGAGCTTTCAAGGTAAGAATACACTGTTTTTATCGATTTAAATATCTCAGTGTTAACGAGAAAATAGCCCGTGACAGTCTGTCTGTATAACCGTTATAGAAACAAAAACTACTCGACCGATTTTAACGAAACTTGGTACAATTATTTTTCATACACCTGAGCTGGTTATAGGATACTTTACATCACGCTACAATCAATAGGAGCAGTGCAGTGGATGGAAATGTTGGGAATACCACTTTTACGCTGTGGGGGAGAAATTTTTATACAATCTATACGTCACGCGAACGACGTCGCGGTTACATCGATATAGAACCCAAAAATGTGGTTAGATTTTTTGTTGTACGTCTGTCTGTCTATCTATATGTTTGTGCGCGCATCACATGAAAACTACTAATCCGATTCGAATGCGGTATTTACATATTTATTTGTCTTCTTTTATCTTAACATCTGGTGTATAAAAATTTCTCCCCCACCTCTTTTACGGTGTGGGTGGAAAGAAATTTTTATACAACAATCTATACATCACGCGAACGACGTCGCGGTTACATCTATATAGAACCCAAAAATGTGGTTATTTTTTTTGTACGCCTATATGTTTGTGCGCGCATCACATGATGAAAACTACTGATCCGATTCGAATGCGGTTTTCACAGATGTATTTGTCTTCTTTTAACTTAACATCTGGTGTAAAAAATTTCTCCTCTTACCCATTTAACGGGGTGAGGGAAACAATTAACACGTCACGCGAACGAAGTCACGGGTACACCTAGTATACAATAAAAGTCGGTTTTTCCCTGTTCAATATTTAATTTTATTAGTTGCACACAACATATAACAAACTTTATTTTGACAAATAACGACTATTTAATACCTACTAAAAGTTAAACCGACCCTGAACGTTTGGGTAGATAATCCATTTGGGACAATTCATTAACAATAGATGTTTACAAGAGGTTGTTTATTTTGACTGCCTTTATCAAAATGACTTTAATAATGAAGATTCACAAATGTGAACGTACTTTACAAAACACGCCTGATATGTTAAATAGTTAGAAGACAGTTTTATTTGAGATTAGGATGTTGCCAAGACGTTCGCGGCGAACATTTTAAACGTCTACTTCCTTAACAATCAAAGTGTTCTACATTTTATAACGGTTTGTATAACGTTTTAGTTTTTAAGTGTATTTTGTTTTTGTAATTTTATTGCATTTTAATTATTTTGATTAATGTTATCCTATTTGCTGCAATTAACCTTAAAGCAATAAGATTTTAGAAATGAGCTTTAAAAAAAGGGGTTGTATGACAAATTATAATTTAAATTTGACTTGTATGAGAGTTTTTTATAAATACGCATAGTAATCATAATCATAAATTTATTCCATTTGGCTTTTACACACTATATATTTGTACTTAGAGGTTTATTTTTAATTTACTGTCAGCATGCGACTAGGAATACAATCTTCGCAAATACCAAAAAAATATTATCCTGCAGGTTTTTAACAGCTATCGTGGAACATAATATTATATCCAAGTGAGGCACATGTATTTTTCTACAAGCATCTGTAAAACAACACTTTCCCGCACGCATATTAATTCAGAAGATATCTCCTTCCCGCACGGAGTGCGGGTAAGATTTTTTCCCGCACGGAGTGCGTGTAAGGCTTTTTCCCGCACGCATTTTTTTAATTAATTAAATATGTTTTCCGATAACCTTTTTGACAAATTATTGTATTATTACCTTTATCTTGTTGGACTACATACAAATAGTAAAAAAAAATTAAGATTATTTTATATGAAAATAGGGATTTTTAAAATGTTTGTTTTTAAAAAAATCATAATTTATTAAATTACCCCTGTAAACCTTACTTAAAGCAACAACAAACTCACCTGTTTAAGTAGGGTTGCTATAGCTACAGTCGTGTATTTATTGACACTATGAAAGATTGTCAAAATCGCATCTTTTCAAATATCTAAATAACATCAGCAGTTTGCGTGCGGGAAAGTATAACTTTCCGCACTTGTTAGGATAATAACCATTTTGTATAACCATGTAAGCATTGAAATGAAATTAAACGTCACATTATTTGTAAATAAACTCCTTTACCAGGATGGTAATTTTTTTTAAATAAAATATATAAATAAAGTTAGTGTCAAAGTAATAAAATAAATTGTGCCAAGTATGTAAGTAAAAATTCATAATCCCTTTCGACCTTTTTGGGTCTGTGGTCATAAAAAAAACAGTTACGATATTTATAGGGATATAAAAAAAAACAATGCTTGTTATCTATTCTTTTCCAGAAAAAAAGTCCACTAAACCAATAGACGTTCTAAGAAAGCAACTGGCACATCATTTATCTACTTTTATAGTCCAAAAAAATTTAATTTACTATATAAGGAAAGGGAAAATTGGGACTGAACTAAAAATGTAAGTATATTCTTCAAAATTACATAACTGGCTAAAAATTAGAACAGAATAAAAATTTGGTTAAAAAAATATTTATAAATTATAAAACAGCTTAATCAATAAGATTAAGTAGGTAGGTGCTATCAAGAAGAGGGTAAACTTTAATATTTGTCTTAGCTGTACGCATACGATATGTACAATGTACATAATACGTGTACAGTTTAGCTCATAAATTCTCGACATTATTAAACATGTTATCTGTGGAAAGTCATGGTTCAGGCATTGTACACACAGAAAGTATTTATTGTTATAATTTCAAATAAGTCAAATCCTCAGTGGTTAGAATGTTACAATAATTACTATTTACTATGAGATTGTATGCATTTCACAATGTGTGAAAATCTATATTAATAACCTTATAAAATATACATAACTTTAATCTACTATCTAAAGGGAGTAGTTAACCTAATACGAGTAGTATGCACTTATTGAAAATATTTAGTGTAAGAGTAACAAAGAGTTTGTATTGTATTGAACGGAGTATATTTAATTATTTGTTGAAAAATATATAAATGATGTGGTATGTGGTGGCAGATTTATATTTTTAAATTATTAGATTATTTCGAAAAGTAATAAATACAGGATACAAATAAAAATAAGTAAAAATCGGCGGCAAATTTTAAAAAATTGTTATTTTGTGACTTAGTCAGGATAATTTAAACAGGTTATAAATTAAAATATGTTTATTAAATTCTATGACCCCGGCTCCACACTTGCGTTGTTCGTCAACGAATAATCGGTGTTTGCGAAAAATACCGCATATGTGGATACAATATTCGTGTTCGTTGGCGAATATTCAGCATATTTCTCCGAAAGCCGGCTCCACACATGCGTATACGAATATTCGCCAATTGTACAAATATTTGGAGTAAATAATCGTGTCTGAATATTTGCTTTTGTCTACCATCCACACATATTACTTTAAAAAGCGAATATTTGTATTCAAATAAAAAATGGAAAATATTCGGATTCGGAGATTCTACTTGTTTATATGAATTGGATGACGTTTTATCTTTAAAAGCAAAAACATTTATTTAGATACATTGAAACAACTTTAAACATACAAGGTATATTGCAATATTTCTATTCCTATGGTCAGGATGGTGGGGATCCCAAAGGCACGGTTTAGCTTGATAGCCTTCCAAAAAATTTATAACTGCTTCATTTGTCCACACCATGTCAACTATCACTATTTTTAGCAATTCTATTACAATACGAAACAAATCTAACTTAAAAAATTTGTTGACATTCAAGACGAATGTGTGGACGGTAGTGCGAACACAGACAATACGAATATTTGTGTGCTTTGATGTGTATCAAGTACCGACTCAAGACGGAAAACATTCGTGTTCGGAGAAATACGCTGAATATTCGTCAACGAACACGAATATTGTATCCACATATGCGGTATTTTTCGCAAACACCGATTATTCGTTGACGAACAACGCAAGTGTGGAGCCGGGGGAACACGAATGTTTTCCGTCTTGAGTCGGTACTTGATACACATCAAAGCACACGAATATTCGTATTGTCTGTGTTCGCACTACCGTCCACACATTCGTCTTGAATGTCAACACATTTTTTAAGTTAGATTTGTTTCGTATTGTGATAGAATTGCTAAAAATAGTGATAGTTGACATGGTGTGGACAAATGAAGCAGTTATAAATTTTTTGGAAGGCTATCAAGCTAAACCGTGCCTTTGGGATCCCCACCATCCTGACCATAGGAATAGAAATATTGCAATATACCTTGTATGTTTAAAGTTGTTTCAATGTATCTAAATAAATGTTTTTGCTTTTAAAGATAAAACGTCATGCAATTCATATAAACAAGTAGAATCTGCGAATCCGAATATTTTCCATATTTTTATTCGAATACAAATATTCGCTTTTTAAAGTAATATGTGTGGATGGTAGACAAAAGCAAATATTCAGACACGATTATTTGCTCCAAATATTCGTACAATTGGCGAATATTCGTATACGCATGTGTGGAGCCGGCTTGAGTAAAATAACAAAATAAAACTTTTTTTAAGAAATAAAAATAAAACAGTCTTCCGGGTTAGTATATACACACGGGCTGTGGAAATAGTTCTTTTCGGCGTTGGAACTCCCTCGAGGCTGGTAACAGGTCTGTCGGTGGTACGGCGAGGCCCACGTTAACTCAACGCGTGGACAGGGCCGCAGTGGGCGCAGTGTCTTGGGTTGACCCAACACGTCAGGCCCAGGAGAGTTCCTTCCAGCTCAACACGCTCGAACTGAACTGCCGTTCTGGTAAAATGGTCGCTCTTTTATATCGTAGAAAGGAATATAAAAACAAAAACAAGTCTTATCATAGGCGTGCTCTTTGCAACGAACTGATGTTCGTTAATTTAATAAAAAAAAGTAAGTTTAAATTAAGATACAAACAATTTAAATAATTTTGAAAGAAAATTGTAACGGTATATTGGTAGATTACTTCCTTAATAAGCAGATCGACCAAAAAATCGGTAGAATTGGCATCGGTGCTCACCAGTTCTCACAAAGCTCTACAAAAAATTGTAATGTTTTATTTTTTAAGCGGGAAAGAAATTAAAGTCAATCAGAGTTTCACTTTCGTCTATTGTCAAATTAATAATGATTTTTACAGAAAGGAATTATTAGACAACTTGCATTTCGAACATAACAATTATCAACAATAATGTTTACCGATTTAGCTTTAATTGCACCGTTAACAAAAACATAGTAACCTAGTTATTAGTAAATGTAATAAATGAATAATCTACGGGGTGTACGCAAATAAGTAAGAAATTCAAAGAATAACGCACTACAAAATGTCGACAAACCGAAGCGAAATATGGATCAAAGAACATCAAAGCCGGCGTGTGGAGTGATCCTACTATGCTTGTATATATCCGGTTAATCGTACCTTATTCGTCATCGAGTCATTTTTCAAAAAGTATTGATTCTTACGTGATTGCTCGTCGACAATTTGGTATTCGGTGATAGACCGAATGTAAATTTAATTCGTTTCTAGGTGCAGAGATTCCAAGCAACTGCTTCGGCTACAAACACTCCACTGCCAGGGTTCAGTCGGTCATTAAGGACTCCCGAGAACATTGAACTGTTTGGAAACAGCTTACGTGATAATCCACCATTTTTAATTCCTGACTACGACTTCTTGAAGCAAGGCGACGAATAACAACGTTGAAAATTATGAACACATGAAATATTTACCAAGAAGTCAGTTCAATCGAACGTGAGTGCGGCACGAAAAACAAGGCTTCGCTTCAAACATGCGTTTGCAACTGGGCGGAAGACATTTGGATCTTCAAAACATAAAATTCGCATTTTTGAAGTAAAACTTCTTTAGCGGCACTAGGCGTAACTCAGTAATTCTAACGGACGTGACGTCATTCTAATGGACCGCGTACCGGAAACAAAACCTGATACAAAATACCTAACACGATTCTGCCTACTATATTAAATAAAATTAAATCTGTAATTTTATGAATTGACAGCTTGTCATCTTGTTAACCAAAATACATTGGTGGTAAATAGTTTAAATTTGTGTATAAAGTGTTTGTTTTAAATACTTATGAATAAACGAAGTGGATTTATAAATGAAGAAAGTGATGAAAAAATATTGAATGAAAATGAGTGAGTAGGTACTCTATATGCATAAGTTTTATTTTTGGTGTGTAATTACACTATTTATACCTAATTATTTATACCTATTATTTATACCTAGCTATTTTCGTTTTATAGACTTAAAGAGCTAAAAAGAAAAAGAAATTGTGAACGTCAAAGGGCATATTATAAGCGCCAGAAATATTTGAAGAAAAATAAAAATGAAAAAAATACGAGACAGCGACATTCATTATGATTTGATTAAGTAAGTTTATATACATACATATTATGATAGTAAATAATTGTTTATAGGGAAACTTTACGTTAAGTAAAGAAGCATTTTGCACGTTTTTGTTCATAAAATAATAATATTCGAAATGTTTTAACACTTGCTTATACTTATTTTAGGTTTGGTTAGGTAGCCATAAAGGCCATAAAACCACTAGTCAGGATGGCTGATCTTTTACCAGCAATAACAGATCCTTCGAAGAACTGAAGAAAACAAACTCAACTTAGGATTTTAAATTTTATGGAATATGCTATAAGATGCTACAAAATGAAATGGTTATCTAACTATCGAAGGCTCTTGTGTTGTGTTTTATTACAATAAGGTAGATACAGCTACAAAATCACACATTCTAAACGTAATGTGTGTATATTTTTAATATTGTTTACCTATTATTGAAGCAAAACTTCTTTAGGCGCGACTAGGGGTAACTCTAACGTTAGATTCTAACGGAAGATTCTGATGGAAGTAACGGTGTGATTTCAGCTATGGGAGGAGGTTAAATTTTCAAAATTTATTTATGAAATTTTCAAAATTTTCAAACGATTTCAAATACATTAATGGTATTTAGAGAGTAAAATCTATGTTTCACATTTTAGTTATCATAAACCTATTATTTTATATATAAAAAATAATGATAACTTTCAAATCCCTATTTCTAATGAATGATATAAATATAACATCTTATTTTTTGTAAAGTATATAGACAATAAATATGATTGAATTGTAATTAAATATTTATTTTCCGATACGTACGTCAACAAGTTTTACTTCAATCGCGCGTAAAGGTTACACGCACACTCTTTTTGTTGTTTAAATTTAAATACGTAGATTGGCCATGTATAAAAAAAACACAGAACAAAAAAGTTTTACAAAAAATAACTTGAAAGGAAGAACTTCATGTGAAAATTTTTGCCAAATAAATAACTTACATCTTGCTAACATTAAAAGTATTGTGGGTGTGCAAATATATCTAAAAACAGACTTGAAAATATGCTTTCAATTAATAACCAAAACAAATCAAATATGAAAACACTAAATAATTACAAACGTTTCTATTTGCTTGTTGACTTATTATTGTTAGAAAAATTTCTCATTAAAATAATGTCTACCAATTATTTCCTTTCAATCAAAATCCGTCTGCCCAAGTTTCGAAATTTAAAACAGTGTATCGACTGCAGCTTCCGAAACTCGAAAAAAAATACTTTTCTCAGTAAATTTGCACGTAAACCTTTTTTTTTAGCAAAAGTTGCAGGAGAAAGTTGTTTTTATACAGTTTTAATATTTACCTACCCTGCTTTTAACCGATTAACATACGTGGATTTTAAAGTTAATTTTTTTTGTTGCGTTAGGGAAACTAATGAGGATAAATAATATTAAACGAGCAACTGTCTGCATTGTCTGATTGCTTAGATCATTTTCTTTAAACAGTAAATTGATTTTGAGTGTGGACTTAAATGTTGGCTTTTCCAGTGTGTGTGTGTTGCTCAAGATTCTCTTCTATCCAAATTTTAACTCACTTGGTATGGCAATGCACGTTAACTCTCCAACTAGAATCACCAAAAAAAAACAGTTCTAGTATAATACACTACCTTGTGTCAACATTTGATGCGGGCTTTGTAGACTGTTCTGTACTTAATTCAGGTTTCTCAGATCATGAAGCAGGATTAGCAAAATTTCCTGTAAAATCTAAGCGTAGACATCTCTCTCGCAACTTAGGTCCAATTTTCTCAAGAAAGAATTTATTCAATTTCAAGCAGCTATGTTCATCAACTGAGTGGGATTACCACCTTAAAGACATTGATTCTGCATTTCCTTTATTTATAAACAAACTGTCTGGTTTGGTAGACAGAGCTTTCCCTCTCAGAAAAATTAAAAATAAAAACATAAACCTTGCTCTACCAAAGCCTTAAAGGATATCTGCAAAGAATATGTGCTCATTTTCTTACCTTAAAAAATTCACGTCCAATTCCCTCATTCATAATAACTCGAAAAATTACAGGAAAATTTATAAAAAAAAAAACTATAAAAGGAGCCAAGGACGTATATTATAAAAATTAAATGACAAACTCCAATATTATTGCCAACGATACGTGGTCTGTTGTCAATGATCTGCGAAATAAAACCCATTCTGACATTACAATCTCTGCTTCTCCGGCCAGCCTGAATGATTACTTTGTGAATGTGAAAAAGAACCATACCATACCATACCATTGCCCCCTCTCGCGATCCACTCTTGTACCTTTCTGGTACCAGGTTCAATCCACACAGTTTCTTTCTTACACCCGTCAAGAAAACAGCTATGCAGTATAATCGACGACATCAAAAATAAATCATCATCTGGGTATGATGGTTTTACCCTGAAAATCTTCTCTAACCTTCTGGAATGTACACT
This sequence comes from Altica lythri, assembly GCA_964028335.1. NCBI lineage: Eukaryota > Metazoa > Arthropoda > Insecta > Coleoptera > Chrysomelidae > Altica > Altica lythri. The sequence goes on along the minus strand of OZ034804.1, from coordinate 30,347,552 downwards.
GTACTCTCTCACTGCCTTAATAAATAATTCATTCCAATTTAATACCCTTCCCTGCCTCAAGACGGTTATAATAATACCTTTGTACAAAGGGACCAAGCATCTAACTATCAACCGATCGCTCTTCTTCCTACTTTATCCAAGATTATTGAAAATCTGGTCAAAAAAATACTTTCATCATTTCTTTGTGAATGACAAAGTCAACAGTTTGGATTCCTTAGTGGCCGTTGTACAAATGATGCTATGTTCTCTGTCTTCCACAATATATAAACTTAATTGACCAACATCCTACAGCTTTAATTTTCTGCAATTTTTTTAAAGCATTTGACTGTGTTAATTAGAATATCCTGATCAACAAGTTGCGTCACTATGAAATCCGTGCGATTCATCCACCTCTTTATGCAAACAAATAGGGGTGCCTCAGGGTTCTGCTTTAGACCCTATTCTATTTCTGTTGTTCATCAACGACATTAGCGGAAAAATTTGTCTTTTTACTGATGAGACCAGTTTCACTTGGAGCAGCCCGGATGTGTCAACTCTGTATAGAACTATGTTTCGTGATTTGCTGACAATCAAGTTATGGTGCGATTCGAACCTATGCTTTAATGTTGCGAAAACTAAAATTTTGACAAATAACAGTACGTTACAACCTTTTGTACTTGATAACAATATTGTCGATGTCGTCGATCTGTAAAATTCTTGGGTCTTACTGTATACAACACACTGAAGTGGCAAACGCAAATCAGAGCTACCGCGTGTGAATTCGCCGCTAGAGTGTAGCTGGAGGTCCCCGAGTCACTGTTTATGGGTGGGATCACGGTATTATTTTTCTTTTTAATTAACTTTGGAAGTGTTACGAGGTATATTTATATTTAATTTAAAACATTGTTTTAATTATGGAAAATATGAGTTACGGGTCAATGAATGTCACTACTTTAAAAGTAGAATTACCAAAAAGAGGTGCAAAATTAAGCGGGCTACAAGAACAGTACTGAGCAACACTGCAGCATTTTCCTCTAAATATGAATGGATTAATATTTATTTGTAAACGTGTAAGCTACAAATTTATTCTATGGACGGACCTTCAACGTCAGTGGCGCCAACTGGTGAGCAAAAAAAAACGGTAGCCCTCATTGAAACCCTAGCTTAACACATTACTAGCTAGAACGGTCTACTTTGCCCTGTTCGAATCACATTTACGATACTCTCTTCCTTTCTCAGGCACCTGCACTGGGGCTCAATTCGATCGTTTATTCAGACTACAAAAAAGAGCCAACCGATATACACAGCAGAGCCCACTGCCAAGATATATTCAATAATATAAAATATTAACACTTCTTTCTTTGTTTATATATGAATCGATCTGCTTAATCCACAAGAACCAAACAAATGTTTCGGAAAGGTCCCTCCATGGCTATACAATTAGAAATGCGGATCATAATCCCAACCTCCGAATTGATCAAAAACTCCATTCTTTACAACGCAAAAAAATTACATAATTACCTGCCTTTGGCGATTAAGTCTATATTAGCCTTTGCTCTATTTCATAAGGCACTAAAATCATATTTGTGGACAAGACCACTTTATGCAGTATGTGATTTTTTGAATAGTAGGAGCATTTCGCACACTGGTTAATGCTGATATTCAAATGTTCAATTTGTGATGTTTGTAACTTATCTTAAACTAGCAGCCCGCCCCGGCTTTGCACGGGGAGTAAAGAAAAATAACAAAAGCCATTAAATTTTTTGGGTCAACGCTTCCCTGTAAACAATATTACATGTTGTTTTATTTTCTGGCAGCAAAATAAATTGATTATCAGGTGCTCTGACCCGCCTTAGGCGGTTGGCCATGAGGAAAACCAATCCCTACTATTTGGAAGGTTTGACCCTAAGACTTATTATTAGTAAAAGCGAAAGATGTTTTGATAGGAAATTGAAGCGGTTTAAATGGATTTAGTAGATCAGTTGGGATCATCGGTATCCTTAGTGTATGAGCTAGTTGACCAGCTGGTGGTTCAGTTATATTGGTTGCTACAACTTAATTGTCCTTTAATTCCTTTATAAGTAACCTCGTCCCATTGCACATGCTAAATTTTTGATATCTGTCGTGATTATGAAATAAGTTATTTTGATAAGGAATAATACCAAGATAAAAACTTTTAAAAAATTAAAAATTAGTTATTGTGACGTAACTATAACAGTTAAAAATATGCTGTCGCGGCATTTTTTGTAGATATTTATATATTCTTCAAAATCGTAGTACAATATTTTATTCTATAATCAATAGTATTCTCAGCGCACGCGATGTAAGGATTTTAAGGTCATTTTTGGTTACATTAATGGCATTTTAGTAAGGATCGCTATTTTTTTTAAATGAAACATAGCCTATGTCACTCGGGAATAGTGTAGCTTGCCAACGGTGAAAGAATTTTTGAAATCGGTCCAGTAGTTTCGGAGCCTATTCATTTCAAACAAACAAAAAATCAAACCTTTCCTCTTTATAATACATATTAGTATAGATAAATAATAGTTAAGTGTTTTAAATTTTTGGTGCAACATTTTTTGTTTTTTTTTTTTTGTTAACTGACTATGTTTATAGTAGATGTAAATGTATATATTTATGTGTATATTTATACTTATCTGGCTTTGTCTACTAAAATTTTTTGTATTTTTTTTTTGACAATAAAGCATATTTGAGTGATTAATTTATTTACTTTCATGGGTTCCTGAAAATGGTTCGTTGAAATCTGAAATATGGGTGCACACGGAGGCATAAATTGATCTGCTGGGTACCACGTTTGCGAAAATTCGTTTTTCTTTTATTTTTTCACCCAAAATTATTTTCTCACACAACATGGTTGTTACGATACGATAAGCTGTAAAATAATGCATATTAGCTCTAGTAGCACAGTCGGTAAAAATTGGACCATTAATCCAAGGGTTCATGGTTCAAGTTCTTGTTCGGGTAGTATTTTGGTTTTTATCCTTTTAGCTGAGTACCACGTCTGGGAAAATTTGTTTTTTCCATTTTTTCACCAAAAATCATTTTTCCACATAAGATGGTTTTAGGTACGATAATATCAAATAGTACCTACTTGAGTGAAGCACGGTTGCCCAGGTACTATTAATTAAAAGTCACATATTGATAAACTTAGTAATATAATACATGGCTACCTAATTTCTTAAAAAGTTTAACTATATCAATAATTGAAACAGAAATTTTTATTTCTTTTTTTTTGTTGCTTTTCATCAGACCTTTGTCTAATCTTATTTACTACTTTTAAGATGACATAGGAATCATTTGGTTGTTTTATTTACAAATTAATATTCTTAAAACTTAATATGTTTTAGTACATAATAAAAAAAATTAACTTTACGATGCAGCTACAGTTAGATTTAAAAAACTGTTAATATAAATTTAGAGGACAATTTCATTAGATACGATTTATTTCCAGTCTATACTCCAAGAGCAATGTACACGTTTCCCCTATGGCTTCATTAAGATAAGACATAAATTTCTGTTAGCAGAGCTCTTAACATGCGGTTGCATCATAAAACTGCGATTTTTACTCTTGTGCACGTAACCCATAACAACGAAGCGAACAATCAGTACTGAAAAAAATTCGAGAAGGAATTTTTGACGAAAATTCCATACGAACATATATTTTATGGGTTTAGTATTTCCGTTCTCTGTTATACTCACTTGAGAGTGTAATAGCAGATCTAAACAATTTTAAGGTAACTCATTGGCAATTCGTTTGAAATAGTTTAGTGATTGTTTTTAACAGGAAAATTAAATTCTTACTTATTACTTTTATTTATATAAGCACATTTATTTTATAAATTTATTTTGAAAGAAATATTACGTTTTATAAGAGTTGTAAATACAAGACACCTATGTCTATATTTATTTATTAGCAAAAAAGGGCGCATAAGATAATACAATCCCTTTTAGACATAAAATAAAAATGTAGATCCTGTATAACAACTCATTTCTCGTTATTTTTTAGATTTATATATATATATATATATATATATATATATATATATAAAACGAACAGAGCGTTTTGTGACAGTCTACGAATGTCCAAAGATGATACATAAAGTATCTAGTGCCTTACTGTCAAAAGTAATAATTTCAGTTTTGAACTGAAATGGTTTCGCTTAGAAATTTCTAACACTTTAAAAGACACCTTGGATGCTGCGATATAAATAGATATAAATATCATTCAACCTATATCAGGGCAAAACCAAACTACAGACACGTGTTTCGCTCTTAGTTTGAGCTCGTCAGTGTAGTACAGGCTATGTCTCTCAAGTCACTAATCAAGAGACATCCCTGCTATAAATTGAACGATATCTATAGATGTCAAATTACAAAACTGATAAACAGTCGCAAGTGGTTCCATCTTCACTCCAAAAATGGTATTTCAGTGGTAGCTTTGCATCTTGTATATAACCTTAGGCAAGGTAAAATGATAAAACGAACAGAGCGTTTTGTGACAGTCTACGAATGTCCAAAGATGATACATAAAGTATCTAGTGCCTTACTGTCAAAAGTAATAATTTCAGTTTTGAACTGATATAGGTTGAATGATATTTATATCTATTTATATCGCAGCATCCAAGGTGTCTTTTAAAGTGTTAGAAATTTCTAACCGACACCATTTCAGTTCAAAACTGAAATTATTACTTTTGACAGTAAGGCACTAGATACTTTATGTATCATCTTTGGACATTCGTAGACTGTCACAAAACGCTCTGTTCGTTTTATCATTTTACCTTGCCTAAGGTTATATACAAGATGCAAAGCTACCACTGAAATACCATTTTTGGAGTGAAGATGGAACCACTTGCGACTGTTTATCAGTTTTGTAATTTGACATCTATAGATATCGTTCAATTTATAGCAGGGATGTCTCTTGATTAGTGACTTGAGAGACATAGCCTGTACTACACTGACGAGCTCAAACTAAGAGCGAAACACGTGTCTGTAGTTTGGTTTTGCCCTGATATAGGTTGAATGATATTTATATCTATTTATATCGCAGCATCCAAGGTGTCTTTTAAAGTGTTAGAAATTTCTAACCGACACCATTTCAGTTCAAAACTGAAATTATTACTTTTGACAGTAAGGCACTAGATACTTTATGTATCATCTTTGGATATATATATATATATATATATATATATATATATATAACGTGAAGTCAATAGTGGAGTTGCAGTCAATGTTATGGCCAATGTAAATGAAGAAAACTCTTTTATTTTTGTCAAGCTTTCGAATTTATTTAATTCTTTTTCAAGACATCTATAGTGAAGAAAAAATTTTTTATATAATAAATTTTTTTTTATAATGTTTTATATGTGATAACTTACTAATACGTGAGGTTATAAAAAAAGCTGCGAATTCTGTTTGATAAAATTAAAGTAAATCATATTATTATATATGTTTTTATGTATTTTAATAATATGATTTACTTTAATTTTATCAAACAGAATTCGCAGCTTTTTTCATAACCTCACGTATTAGTAAGTTATCACATATAAAACATTATAAAAAAAATTTTATTATATAAAAAATTTTTTCTTCACTATAGATGTCTTGAAATAGAATTAAATAAATTCGAAAGCTTGACAAAAATAAAAGAGTTTTCTTCATTTACATTGGCCATAACATTGACTCCAACTCCACTATTGACTTCACGTTATATATATATATATAAACGAAGTGCCAAGAAAATGCGTATTAATATAAACAAAAGGGGAAAGTTATTGGGCATGTACGCAGAAAGGATCAATAAGGCCACGAGTAGGAATGGTAACCGCAGACATGCATGTTTCTGGCTCATTAGCCGTCATCAGTGCGGCATAACCAAGTAAGGTATTGCACTTGGCTAGCAAAAGTGTTCGGTACTTGGGAGCAAAGGATGTTGGGGAAACATGTGTAAAGAAACATAAAAACATCCTTTGCTCCCAAGTACCGAACACTTTTGCTAGCCAAGTGCAATACCTTACTTGGTTATGCCGCACTGATGACGGCTAATGAGCCAGAAACATGCATGTCTGCGGTTACCATTCCTACTCGTGGCCTTATTGATCCTTTCTGCGTACATGCCCAATAATTTTCCCCTTTTGTACATATATATATATATATATATATATATATATATATATATATATATATATATATATATATATATATATATATATATATATAATAAACAAAGTGCCAAGAAAATGCGTATTAATATAAACAAAAGGGGAAAATTATTGGGCATGTATGCAAAAAGGATCAATAAGGCCACGAGTAGGAATGGTAACCGCAGACATGCATGTTTCTGGCTCATTAGCCGTCATCAGTGCGGCATAACCAAGTAGGGTATTGCACTTGGCTAGCAAAAGTGTTGTGTACTTGGGAGCAAAGGATGTTGGGATAACATGTGTAAAGAAACATAAAAACACAAAAACAACGAAAGCTCACAAAATGGCGATAGGACTCCTGTGTGAGCTTTCGTTGTTTTTGTGTTTTTATGTTTCTTTACACATGTTTCCCCAACATCCTTTGCTCCCAAGTACCCAACACTTTTGCTAGCCAAGTGCAATACCCTACTTGGTTATGCCGCACTGATGACGGCTAATGAGCCAGAAACATGCATGTCTGCGGTTACCATTCCTACTCGTGGCCTTATTGATCCTTTTTGCGTACATGCCCAATAATTTTCCCCTTTTGTTTATATATATATATATATATATATATATATATAGGTATATATAAAACATAGACATAGACGCCTTAATAAGATTTAAGTAACTTAAGTTTCAGAAACTATAGATTACTAATGGTTAGTGAGCGAAGTTTTTTTTAAAAAGTAGACTTCTGTGGCCAAAGGTGCAAACCGCCTTAATTTAGCCAGAATTTTTTTTTTTTTTTGATACCCAAGCTGCTTCGAAGGCTCTACTAAATCACCTTCGAGTCCAAAACAAACTGGAACTGTAAACAGTCTCTTAAGCAACTGGCTGAACACAGCAAAGTAACTTTGTTGTTGGTATCAGGGCATAAAGGGATTGTCTGAAACGACATTGCTGACAGTCTAGCAATAGAAGGAGCTACTACTTTTTTTATTAGACCTGAAACTTACTGTTACACCTTAAAATGCCGCAAAATAAATAAAGTTCGTAATTGGCAAAATAGACTCCAGTGCCTTCTGGAATAACACTCCAGGCTAAAAAGAAACAAAAAGGTTAATACAACCTTTATTAAAGCTTCAGAAACCTAAACTTAGAGTAACTGCAGGGATACTCAAAGGACACTGTCCACTAAGGTACCTACCTATTATCTCTGTAAAATGTGAACGTAAACATGAAAATTCTGTGGGTATGCATATGAAACGGCCAATTATATTATTTGTAACTGAAAAGTAATTGTTCGCCAACGACATAAATATTTGGAACAGGTCCTATTAGAGGCTGATAAGGTTAAAAACTTACATTCTAATTGAATAATAGACTTTCTTAAAAGTGGAGATCTTATGGATTTATAATTGCATGAGTAAACAAAAAACGATCTTTTAGGTCGCAGTGTAGTGATCCCAAGAATAATCTACAATTTTCAACGACGCGCAATCTGAACATGTCTAATAAAGTTTTAGGTTTAGTTTAATAGACCTCGTTATAATCTGCAAAAAATAGTGCCACCACAAATGGGTTATATACTGTGCAATATTTTATTATGCTCCCTTTCTTATCTGACGTTTTTACAGACAAAGTAAACGTAAGAAGATCGACAGAAAAAAGCATGATACGAGTTTTTTTTTTAGATTTTCATATAGCCATAAGGACAATAAAATATAGTACTGTATTGATTTTAAAAATATATCCCACCAAGATCGATACATTTTTGCATACGTTCAGACAAATTGGTACAACAGTTATTCCTGTCTTCAGTTGACAAAATCGCTGTTTTAAGGCATCGAGGGCTTGATCTGGCGACTGGAATCGCTGCATACGTATTAAATTCTTGATCTTTGGGAACGCGAAAAAGTCGTTGGGGCTTAGGTCGGGACTATACGGTGAATGGTCTAGTCATTCAAAGTTTTGAAGCTTCAAAAACTCGATTGTCTTTTAGGCTATGTAAGCACTTGCATTGTCTTAATATAAAATAATTCGCCGTTGTATGTTGCTTTGTCGGAGTTTCGCAATAACTTCTGTCAAATCAATATTTATATACCAATCAGAAGTAACCGTTTTTTGATCTTCTGAATGAATTGTTGCCACATGACCAGATTATCACACATAAGTTACGACCATTTTCTTTGACACACTTCGAGAACAGATCACTTGTGTATCAATGGTTTTTGGGCTATTAGGCCGGCGTCGATTGTCTTGCTGACTTGACGTTTCGCCAACACGAGCGGTTGGCATCTTCAGAAGTTGCTTCCTGGTTGACAGTCTGCGACTTACTAAGCTTTGCGTGATCGCAGGTCGTATTTATACGTCAGTAAGGAAGTGGGCGGGGCCACAGTTGCTTTCGATTCCAATCGGTTCTGGTCGGTGTTGTTCGTTAAGGGTAGAGTTTTCGCACTCTTTATTATCGGGACCCATGTTTTGTTAATCTTGACTGCTTCCTCTTTTTTATTAAAGTTGTTGGGGTGCTTCTCTATCTCTCTGAAGCAATAAACTTTTTTTAAGCTTTTTTTGTTGAACCGTTCCAATGTTTATTAACGCCAATTGAAGGGAACCGTGTTTTGCTCTTCTGTGAGTAAATGAGAGATCCAACGGGAAACCAACTTCGTTACACCCAGGTCTTCATGTAGAATCTTCTGGATCGGGGTCTTCAAAATGCCCAAAGATTTCCCGGTATGTTAATTGGTGGTCATCCTTAATTAGCTGACGAACCAAATCAATGTTATGGGACTGTTGTTTTGGGTGGACTTGGCCTGGATTTGTCGTTCAGACTGGGGCGAACACGTTGTAGTACATAATACCAGCAAGAAATAGTTGCTTGGTGTGGTGCTTCATTTCCAAACACAGAAACCATTTCAGCGAGACATTGCTGTTGGGATACTTCTTTTCGAAAATTCTAAAAAAATTATTGTTCGAAAATGTTCTCAACGAAGATTTATTTTTTGGCTGACTTACTATTTCAAAACTTCATTGTACCTACAGGACTTATTGTATCGCAATAAATCTTTGGATTTATGACAACAACAGATAAAGGTTAGATTTGTGCCTAAAAGTTCTATTGGTGGCGCTTTCTAAGCGGTTAGATGCAAAACTACAAAGACAACCCTCGTATAGAATGTGCTTTCTGTAGTAGGAGAAAAACGTGCATGTATACAACAGTTTATCGCATTGCCAGCATATTATTATTTAAACTAAGACGAGTCATATAAAGTAATTAGGTTGATAAAATTTACACGAAAGAATTGTTTGATTATAGTTTGTATGGTGAGTTTTTCTAACGACAAACCATTAGATAATTTAAGATAAAAGAGGTGATAAATATAAGGTGTATCAAGTAAGAAGTAAGGACAAGCAAGTGACATTGGATATATCGGACATTTTTGGGAAACGAAACTGTTTGGAATTAATTATGAATAAACTGATAAATTTACATTTAAAAATTTCATTTTTTAACTTCCCGCTAAAAAAAAATTAAATTTTTTTTTTAAATCGGGAAGTTATTGGTTTCACCCCGTTTTTCGAAAATCGAGTTTTCATCGGATCTTAACGTTTAGAGGTCTTAGGAACCTCCCCTGACTATTTTTACGAGGGTGTCTGTATGTCTGTATGTACGTGTGGATGTGTGTGAGTGCGTGTGTGTGTGTGGATGTATGTAAACCTCTTATAACTTTTGAACGGCTTGACCGACGGAATGAAATAAAAAGCATTTCAAAGAATTCCATCCAACTTAGATTCCCTGTAAGTTTGAACCGATTTGAGCCGGTAGATTTCGAGAAATTTCAAAATAACCGAAAAAAACAATTGGTAAAAATGATGTTTTTTGGGCATATCTTTTTGGCTATTGCATCGATCAATTTCATAACCTAATCAGCTCTCAAGCTTAAAAAGCCACGTCGAATGCTGTTTTGCAAATTAAAATTGGTTGATTCGTTCGTGAGATATCGTTGTCGAAAAATTTCAAAAAAAGTGTTTTCTTTCAATAACTTAGAGATTTTTTGACTAACCGATTTTGCACTCCCGGTAACGTTTTTAGGTCTCAAAAAACTGCGTCGAGTGCCATCTTGAACATCAAAATCGAATAAGGCGTTAAAAAGTTATGGCTTTTTAAACATTTCAAAAAAAGTCAAAAACTTCCAAATACGTCACGTTACTATAGCTTTGTGGTTAAAACTAGCGGGAAGTTGCAAGGATGGCCTTTAAGGTCAACCTCTTTTCGAATTTTTTTATTTCAAATTGTGTTTATTACTTTAAATAGAAATACATAAAAGCACTCACTGTTTGCGTCAATGAAAACAACTTGACACATTTTTGCTATAAGCTATATGTATGGTTGAAAAAATTTGCTAAGTTCGCTATAATGAATTTTTGTTTTCTATCAATTATAATTAGAATAGTATGTTTTTAACTAAATTTAAATAACATTATCGTGTTTCAAAAACACATTAGAATTTGAAAACTTACCTAAAAAATAAGAATTGTTCGAACTCTTTAAAATGCTTCTAAAGCAAACACCAACATTTTTTGCAAATATGTAATTATTTTCTATTTACAAAAGTAAAATTTTAAAGGACAAGACGATGGAACCATAAATTTTGTTCAAAAAGCTTGCACTTGTACCATTAGGGAACTTTTGACATACGCCTACCCGAAGGAGCAGTCAAGTAGTAGAAAAGCTGCTGGCAAAAGTAACTAGACCCTTAAGGAACATACTGTACAGAATTTTAATCTATAACAAAAATAACTAAAGTAAATCTATTTTTCTAAAACTTTTTTCGTATTTTTATACACACTTTGTAGGATCATCAAGACTTGAAAACGTGCTTAGGGATAATTTGCTATTTTGTATGTATTTAAAAAAAACGAAAAAGGAACAGACTGTTACCAATAAGACATTCATTTAATTAAGATTTTTTTTTATTTGGTTTTTTGTAATATTTTATTAGTCGTTTACATTCTATATATGAGTTCAGTATAAGAGGAAAGTAATTTTAACAATGTCAAAAGCTGATATTAAAAAAGTTATTTATGATTAAATACCACATTGTAAACAATCCAATTAATAAATTAAATAATATGTTTTATGTAAATATTATTGTTGTAAATAAATAAATAAATTTCATTATTTAAACCAATATACATACACTTTTGTCAATAATCAAGAAGTCAAATAAGACGGTTTTGTTTCTAAAATTTACTTTTTCTACAACCGTGCGTAAAGTATTACCTTTACGCACGGTTTAAGGTTCGTAAAGTTTAACTTTTTTTCACTAGTGAAAAAAAATTTTTTTTTACTAGTGAAAAAAAATAAAATAACCACTGTTTTGTATGAGATTATGCAAATATTTTTATGTGTGTTATTGGCCGAGATTGTAAGGTGTTTACCTTCTACCCAGATGACTCGGGTTCAATTCCGGGTAGTACCGAATTCCTAACTATGGTCAGATCGTTACGATCGACCCCCAGCTGAGCTACCGGGCTCAGACCCTCTCCGTTAATCCTATGTCCGAATTCCTAACTGTAATATTGTACTAATATTATTTCATTCTGAATTTAATAAATCTAAAAAAGTCTTCAAAATTTTAAAAACGAAATGTGTTTTGGAAAATTTTATATTATTTTTTTTTATACGATTAGATTTGAGTCGTAAAAGTATTGCGCGGTAAAATCTTGAAGTGAACGTTTTTAGTGAAGATAAACTGTATAGTAGAAGATAAACTGTTTAAAGTATTTTTTTTTCTAATTTTGTGTGATTATTAAAATTAAAAAAAAAACAAAATTGCAATTATATTTTTGTTTTTGTATTTTTTTTTTAATTCGTGTGATTAATAAAATTAAAGAAATTTCAAAATTGCAAATATATATTTATTTTCATTAATTTGATAAAATATGTACATACATACATGTCAAAGTATATAAAAAAATAGTTAAAATATATATACATAAATACAATCCGATTAAGAAATCTAAAGTAGTCGCCAAGATCAGGTAGAAGATGTTGAGTTAGGAATTCGGACATAGGATTACCGAATTACTTACTAATCCCCAAATTTTATGACCGCGGTTAGGAATTCGTATATCCCGTCAATTCCGGGTAAGAAAATTTTTTTTTTATTATTTAATTGTGTAAATTTGTGTAAATATATTTAATTGTTAAATTATTGCAGTTTAATACATACAAAACTAGATATTATATTCAGTAATTTTTGATTTGATTTTTAATATGACAGAAATATCAGTTCATGAATAAGGGTAAGTATTTTTATTTAAATATACGTAGGCTCTTAACATTTCAAGTAATTTATAATTCAAGCATTTCGCGTTTCTACGTACCGGTATTATAAGGTAAGATTAATTTAGAAAATAAATATTTTGTTATCTAAAATATGTTTTAAATATAATATTTTTTTTTCGCAGTAAAGCGTAAAAAAAATCAGGCCTATACTTGTATTTCTGGTTAAGAAATTCGGTTGTAGAAAAAATATTGTATGCAACTCATGCGTAAATGTTCCTTTTTTCACTCATGTGATTGTCGCATTCGCCTGCGGCTCATGCGACAACATTCACATTCGTCAAAAAAGGTCACTTTACGCACTAGTTGCATAAATAACTATTTTGTACAACTGTCATTAAAAGTGACACTTTTATTGATAGCAAACAATGTTAAAATTGATTGTTTACATGGCAGCGTGTTAAAAATACTTTTGTCCACGACTGTTCTACAAAACGTTCATTATACTAGTGCTTCATAAAGAATAATAGTACCTATTATTCACTAGTGAATAATGGTTCATTATTCACTGCATGACGTCACAACAGAACGTATGTCCAAACTTAAGAGAATAACTTATATTAGACAAATTTTATATTTTCATTTGACATTTCAATCCGTATTTATATGTCAATGGTGTAAACAAACAAAAAACATGTATAAAGAATCGACCTACCTTTTACCACTACATCTAAGTTACACACTTTAATCTTTAAATTTAGATCGTAGTTAGTGTAAGTCATATACATTTGAAACTTCAATTACATTAATTATAGCGTAAATTTAGAATTTCAAAGTTGTGATTCTATTCGTCTATAATGGCTATTATTCACTCAGATGATTTACAACACTCGCCTATGGCTCGTGTTGTAAACTTCATCTTCGTAAATAATAGCTATCATTATACGCTCGTTGAATAATATACTATTAACACGCTTCAGTTAACTTTTAACACGGTTTAGTTTACTTTTAACACGGTTCAGTTTATTGTCATTGCAAATTTGCCCATTTCATTATCAAAATAGGGCAGTTGTACAAAAAACATTGTATGGTATTTGTGTTAAAAGTGATTTTATTTTGTTCGTGAAATTGTTCAATTCGCTCCGCTTATTTCACAAACTTTTTCACTCACAAAATAAAACGTCACTTTTAATACTCATATCATAAATAACTATTAAGTAAGGAAGATAAAATTGAAATCATATTATTTATTGGTAAACACTTAAAAATATTTCCGCAAGATAAAATTTTTAAATAATGTATGAACAAACATTAATAATAAAAAATTCCCTTATCAGTTGGAAATTTGGAACATATTTTATAATTGTTTATCTTACTTAAACAGTAACATATGTATATATACTGTAGATTATTGGTATACTGTGGTATAAATTAAATTAAAAAACAGTTGTAAAAAGAATGAGTTAACAAAAAACAAATAAAAATTACCTTCCTTAATCACTGAGGGGCAATGCATTACCATAATGTAAATATACAGTGTTTATTGTTTAAAAAATGATTTATTTTAATTATAGCTTGGAATAATTGTTAGGGTAAACATTTTTAAAATTTAAAAAAAAATTACGTAGCACCTAATCGGTCGGGCCTACTGTCATCAATCCATATACTCCTTTGACATTTTATTACAAGTGGTAACTTCACTATATATTTTATTATGATTAAAGAGTCTTTGAAGCAACTCCTTACCTAGGAACAGCGGGCGTTTTGAAGTTTACAGGCGCTAGAGGTATTTTATGTTATTATGAATGTTGTTTTTTCTCAATGTAATGTAATGTAATAGTATATTACTTTAATACGAGTAGAGTAAATTGCATATTAAAGCGAGTGTGTTTTGCCCATGAACGAGCTTGCGAGCGAGTGGGCTAAAGAAACGAGCTAAATATGCAATTTGTTCCTCGAGTAAAGTACTATGCTTTACCCACGATTTACCAAATGGTTTTGTATAAAACTAAAAATAACAAACATAAAATTAAAATTTTGGCATAAGTTGTCAAAAATATTCGATTTCGCAGACAGTTCTGTCTTAGAAATGTCAAATGATAGTTTAATTTAATGTAAGTAGGCAACCAACATAATAATACAGGTTTCTATCTACTTACTCCACTAGTGCAGTAAATAAAACTATAACACAACTCCTCAATAATTTGACACTTACTGACATAGATATAGGTTAAAAAATAGGCAATTTACTTATGAGTCGTGGGTAAAATATTTTAGTGTCCAGTCCGTAAAAAAAATTATCTTTACGTTTCTGGTATTTATTTATTTTTATTTATAAAAAATTAATCACATATATTTTTTTTAATTTAAACAATAGATTGTAAAATTATGAATGCACGTGCTGAATCAAGGCTCGAGTGTCTAGAATAGTGTCGGATTATTAGACCGCCCGCTGGGTAAGGGGACACTTCAAAACTCTTTAACCATTATTATTGTTATAATATTGAAACACTTATGGGGGCTTTTTACACAATTTATTTACAAAATTGTTAAGATACACTGAACTCTGCTGGATAACGTCTAACTACTTGACAATACAATGAACTCTTGTGAACACTTGACTCGAACTCACGTAAACATTATTTAATCTAGTCAGTGTGTTTAGAAGTTTCTAGAATTTTCTAGAAACATTATTTGAAATGGTCAGTTGATTTTTTTACAAACTTCTAAAAATCAACTGTCAACAACAATCTTTTAAATTAAGGTCCCTTCCTTTACGGTTATCCCGTTACAATATATATAAAAATATATTATTTTTCATGTACGTCAGTTGAAAAGCTGAAAAAGATGAAAGTCACTTTACCAAATGTGTCGCTGGAGTATAGGAAGACCATATGTTACACCTGTAGGTATATACTTAGGTAATGTTAAAGGGAAGAGTATTTCTAGCATTTTAATTAAATTTGATTAGATTTTTGATGCTATATATAAGGCCCATTATTAGGTTGTCATCATATGAGAAACTTTTTATTTTGTTTTAATGTTAAAAGTTATGCTTAAAAAAAGTTCTGCTTAGTATGAAACTTGGGTAAACACAACCATAAGATATAAATACGATTAATCAATTTTAAGCAAGGTTAAAGTTCCTTAATTTTTGCAAATAGATACCATTTTCAATAATAATCGAAAACTTTTATCAGATACCCAATATTTCTGATTTGCTTTTGCCTGTTGGTCTACCTTAGGGATCTATTAAGTTTTGTAGGTATCATCTATATGCTGATAATACGCAGTTGTGTTTTCCATTTTGCACCACGAAGATAGCAGTGGCGGAGTACATTATCAATTAAGATTTAACTCGTCTAATGCTAAATGCGAATAATTATCGCTTATAAATTAACCTCAAAAGTCGTCGGTGCTCCTTTGTCGCAAAAATTGAGACCGTGATTTTCTTTCACAAAATGTACGTTTAAAGCTTAACAATAATTATGTATTAGATTTTTCATCGGTGGCCAGACATTACGGTCTGATGGTGGTCTTCGCTTTAGCAAACACATTTCTATTTTCTATTTAAAAAAGCGTATTCATCTTTAAGGCAGTATTTACTAATTGCTGTACGTTAGACACTATGTGACTCACTTGTTTTAATTTTAATGTCTGTGATATTATTTACGGCCATTGTCTTGATCGCTTTACTTTTTCTAAGATTTAAAAGGTTGAGATTTCCTGTTTGTGCTTTATATATGGTATCTGTCGTCGTACTCATGTCTCTGGTGCCCTGAGGATTTCTGGCGGCTTGAACATGGAGGGTCGGCATAGGATTCATATGTTGAGTTTCTTTCACAAGATTTTAGTTTATAAAAATCCACCATATTTGCTTAAACATCTCACATTTCATACGGACTTTCAGAATCCAAACCTATGCCATCGTGGTCTCCTATCCAACCTTCGTCATTCTAGCAGCCGTTTTCATCGTTTTTTTAGAAACACAATGGCTTCGTCATATAAAGATATTCCCGTTGAATGGAAAAGTCTAAGTCCATTAAATTTTGTAATCGTATAAGGATATATCTTGTGCATAGTTAAGTCTCATGGCGGATAGAGGTCGGCCATGTACAACTTATATTTGATTGATTTGATTATCCATCTACCATGACAAACGGTTTTTAATATTTTTCGGTATTAATAAATTATTCAATGCTAACAAATAGTTTATAAAAGTAACAAAATCTATTTTCTCATTGTGGATGGATAACATGAATATAAAAATTTGACTCAATGGAACTCTTTGTACTAAATTTAATACTTAAAAAGATCCATTCATTCATATTTTTGAAAAATATTTTTTTTCACAGCTTGCAGGACGAAAAACCCCGTTTCCTATGATATTTAGATGGGAAAATTTCAATTTCCGTGGAGGACCTCTTAAAATTGGAATTTTGAGATCCGCTTTTAACAGGAGCTTTGTTTGAGCATTTCCTGAGATATCTTGGGTTGAGAGCGAAAAAAAAATGTATCGTCTTTTTGTGGCACACCCTAATATATATATATATATATATATATATATATATATATTTACATTTATACCTCGGGGCCAAATAGGGAATATGCATGTAATTTACATTTATTTGATTTTAATATCATCAATACTTTATGCTCTTAAAATTATATCTAAACCATCATGTTTCTATTTAATTTGGATTTCATTCCATAAAACTTAAATTAAAAAGTTAATTTTGTGCGCGATATTCGAATCTGAGAAAACGACCCATCATTGGTCTAAGCGACCTTACGTCAAATAGCGCATTCTTTGAGTTGTTTACATGTGTTTAAAAGATATTTGTGCTTAAAATAGTGTTTTAATTATATCCTGTGGTGTTATGTACTGTGTAAAGGGTTTGAATACATTAGTTATTATCAAAAACAATGACGGAAAGTGGTTTTGTGAAAGCACAGTCGGACAATTTACCAAAAATAGATGCTTTTATGATGACATTATATTTTGCATCGAATTCAGATTTTGTATCCGTTGAAGTCAAAGGAGTAAAAGCTTTATGGCAAACAAATTATATAATGTTACATACAGTATTATCTATCAAATAGATTTTAAAACTTCGTGCACTCAGAAATACTTATTTAAACATAACCTTAATTTTAAGGTTATATTTTAAGTAAATGTTGTTTACATTTACCTGCTAATAAATGTTTTAGATCATATTATACTTATGTATGAAAAGCTTAAAGAATTTTGTTTTATTGATTTAGAAATAGGTAAATAAGGATGTAGGTGACCAATTGAATCTTTTTGGGTGAATTTGCCTAAAATTATTTTTACAGATCTCAGAGAGAATCTTATGGTGATTCAGCTGTGGGCTAGGTTCAAGTAAAACGAGAGGGAAACATATGTGTAGTAAATATCGCTAAAATGGTTTTTTATCTTTTTGCATGACTTCACAGCGAATTAAACTCAAAAATCTCAAATAATCACTCTAAAATGCAAACAAATGTCATTGCAGGTCGTGCTATGTGACGCTTCCGAAACGCGCGCAAAATGGAGGCGTTTGAACATGACAAATATAAGCGAGTTTTTATTTATTATTTTAAAATTTAATTAGTACATTTCCAACAATACTTTTATTTTTTACTATATTAAAACGAAGTGAAAAGTGAATTAAACGAATAAAAAAAATACATGCATATTCCCTATTGTCTCTCAATGACGTCAGTGTGACGTAAATCCAAGTGAAACCAATGCGATGGTCAACATTAGTAAGTGCGCTATAGTGTCGAATGACATTTTTCTTAAAAGTAACTCTTTCTTAGTTAAGGTATAATTACTTTAATACAAGAAATTGACTACTAAAACGGTTGCTAGTGGTATTGATATCTCTACGTCCGGGTTTTTTCTAATACACTTTTTAATAAGGGTATTCTCCCTTACAGTTGAAAAATTAGGGCAACAAATAAAAATGATATAAATAAAAAGTATTTAGCATAAGAAGTAAAAAATAATTTCAGCGTAGCTGTAGAAACATTTAAATACAAGTCTCGAAATTGTACATATCTGGCGTTGCTCATTAGAATGAGATTAGGGTCGGATTAATTTGCGATTGACAAACGTTAAAATGGTTGAACATTCTGGCCATAGAGTTAACAGATGTATCCTTCATAAAACTATTTGATGACTATTTTAAGACTTATATATTAAATTGTATGAATATTAATCAATATATCAAAATTCAATCGACACCCTAACAACCCAGTAGAAGAGTCACGTCTAAACTTTCGGAATATTGTTAGAAATAGTGTTTGTATTTTGTTAACATGAACTATTTACTTCGATTGTGTTAGTATGATTACAAAACTCTCTATATAAATATTGATTCTATTTACCAGTATGGAAATTTAGTAAGTATACTCTACGGACATTGAAATTGTACCTATATTTGCTTTGTATTTTAACAAATCTATCGTCTGTGCATAAACTTTCCTAATAAATTGAAAACTTATACAGTACATAGACTATATTGAAAGAGCATCGTTTGTTCGGAAACGTGGTTACTTAATTAAATAAAGCTTTCATGTATCAAATTCAATATTGATTAATAGATATCTATACGATTTCATATAAATATAAGTTCGAAAAATATATGTATTTTTGGTGCGATAAGTGAAACAAAACTATAAACTTTCTTTCCTTCTCTATCTCTTCATCTCTTTTATTTTTCTTAAATTTATTTTAGTTGTTGGTGTAGCAACTCGCGCCGGGTACAGCTATTTCATATATTTAAAAGAGTGATCCTTACTAAATTAAGCATTATGACGCCACCGTAAGGTGGCGCAGTTGAGATAGTATAAATTTACATTAGCAATTCTTGCATAATTAAGTACTATGACGCCACCATAAGGTGGCGCAGTTAATATATGATATATCTAATCGATAATTTACAAAACCGTAACAATTTGGAAAAATGGTAAAAAAACATCAGTAGGCGGTACGAAGTTCGCCGGGTCAGCTAGTATATATAGATATATGTATATATATATATAATTAAATAGTAATATTTGCTGAAAAATTAATTATTAGTAAAAGTGGTTATTGGGTAAACAGCAATACTTAACGTTAAATAAAACTCTTAAGAGTATTTTTAATCCAAGCTTTCGTAATTACTTTATTACATTATCAAGGAGCTACAAAATTAAGAGTGACAGAATGCAAGTAGAAATAAATTATAAATTTATACTTACATCTCTGTGAGGTTATAACGTTGTTGTTCTAAAAGAAATTAACATGAGTAAATAATAAATTATAAAATTAAAATGATGTTTTTTATAAGTATTATCAAATATTGTTATATCTTAATACTTCCATAATTTATAAATTTTTTTTTTATTATTCCTAATACCTTATAGTTAGTTCTCTAATTTATTACTTTTGATATCATAGTTACATGACTATTTAATCATTAATGTCATATCTTGTGAGAAACATCAATTTGATAATACTTATAAAAAACATCATTTTAATTTTATAATTTATTATTTACTCATGTTAATTTCTTTTAGAACAACAACGTTATAACCTCACAGAGATGTAAGTATAAATTTATAATTTATTTCTACTTGCATTCTGTCAATCTTAATTTTGTAGCTCCTTGATAATGTAATAAAGTAATTACGAAAGCTTGGATTAAAAATACTTTAAAGAGTTTTATTTAACGTTAAGTATTGCTGTTTACCCAATAACCACTTTTACTAATAATTGTATATATATATATATATATATATATATATATATATGTATGTATGTATAGTTCCGATATAACGAAATCTGTGGACACGATAGCGGTCGCATTTCTTAACGGATCGAAATGAAATTTGGTACAAAAATCAGTCGTCCCAAAATCTCGGTCGAGTTCGTTAATAGGCCAAATTGGTAGGGCCGTTTGGGCATGACATCAAATCAAAATGGAAAAAAATTCGTAACTTTTTTACTTCACCCTGTATAAAAAAATGTTAGGGGACTTTTTTGTTTGTCTAAATGAGACCTACAACTTTTATCTAAAACATTTTTTTCTAAAACGTATACTTTTAATATATTTAATTAATATAAATCTACTGATGCGCCTGGCTTACCAAGGGCCATTTTTTTGGTATGTTACATCTGTTCTTTCATTGCGTTTTTCCTCTAAATATTGTCTACATATGTGTATTGTGTACGTTTTTTCTATCTCGCTTAACAAAAGGTTAAGGACTATTAAAGGAGAAAAAATAAATCTAATAATAATATAATATTAATAATCAGAAAAAAAAATATCTTTACGTTTCTGATATTTATTTATTTTTATTTATAAAAAATTAAACACATATATTTGTTAAATTTAAACAATAGATTGTGAAATCGTGAATGCAACAACATGCTGTGAGGGTAGGCTATAGGTCTGTTTCAACCGCAATCAGAAACTGTCAGAAATTATCAGAGAATAACTGGTCATAGCAAACAATGAGTTTAGTTTCCGTTGTGTCTAGGTACACGCTAACTTGTACGCAAATAAAAAAATTAGGTACACGCGAACGAAATGTCTTCAAACCAATAACGTCATTATTTAGCGTGCACTGTGACTGTATTTTTGGTACACGCTAACTTGTACCACGTGTGTGCTTTGCTTGTACCTACAGTGAGTTTCAGATTCAAAGTTTAAGTTTAAGTGTATTGTGCTTACACGTTAGAATATTGATCAGTAAAAAGTTTTCTTTAAAAACTATGAAAAGAGAAATATGTAAAGAAAGAATGAATCTTACAAATCAGAAATGGATGAAAACTCTAGAACTTTTAGAGAATCTTGTCTACAGCGGAAGTGAAGAAGAATATGATAGAAATTATTAACTTTGGCAAGAAACTGATTCACAATTAGTAATTAATTACTTACTACAACAAAAACTGGCATCACATAAAACACGAATGGACTTTTTTATAGTATGTGTCATGATAATTTATTAAATAGAACAAACAATCGGTTAAAAGCAATTAATGGAAAATTAAAGCTCAGTTCGTTAAAAGTTTTTACATCAATGCTTCTACCCTGAAAACAAATTTTTGCCACTAGAACAGTGGAAGAAATGAAGTTATTTGAGAAAAGTTTATGTAATGAAAGATGGTCAAAAATTTTTTATATAAAACATCAAAGAGTTGCAAAAGGAGTTACCACTACAAGCGAGAACATTTTGTTGCTACCATTTTCTGTGACACAGGCTGTTTCTCCCAGTGTACAGACAGTAAACCAAACGAGAAAAAAAGTTTTTTTTTGTGACA
Organism: Altica lythri; assembly: GCA_964028335.1. Lineage (NCBI taxonomy): Eukaryota > Metazoa > Arthropoda > Insecta > Coleoptera > Chrysomelidae > Altica > Altica lythri. The sequence continues at coordinate 30,325,828 of OZ034804.1, read as the reverse complement.
AACTCGCTGGCAATTTAGCTAGCCTATCTTCCAATAGTTCGTTCAGTTACAAAATTAAGATTTTTGGAAACAATACAGACTGTTTGGAGACAAGGTCATGAAGTAGCCATAAATGTAATTTCTAGTAGCACAGGAGGAACAAAATAACAAGTACATTTTATCTGTAAATGGATATGATCAACTTACTATACCGAAAGTTATCTTAGAATCAGATATAACTGGTTTGTTGAACTTTAAAATTATTGTAAAATAAACGTATATAATTAACAACACATCTTTTTTTTTAGAGGTTAATGGAATTTTTGTGCCTAACGAAGTGGAATTCGTTTCATTTATAAAGAGTAACGAAATCAGTAAAGAGAATTTTTGTTCTAAAAACTAGCAAAAAATAGAAAGTGGACGTGGGGAATCAGTTTTAACTATGGAAAGCAAAAAAATATCAACTGTAAGATTTTCATACATACCTACGTTTTATTTGTAATCGCTATATATTAATATTATTTTTTAGTTATAAGTAAAATAGTATTACCACCTAAAATTAAAATAAAAGAAAGACCTAAAGGTGCCGAATGGATTAAAGCGAAAACGAAATTAAAAATAATTTTTTAAAGTTTGACAATAATAATTATCTTACGTAGAAATAAAAATTATTCTAACACTAGTAGTACTCGCGACGTCGTTCGCATGGCGTGTGATTGTTGTATAAAAATTTCTCCCCCCCCCATGCCGTTAAAGAAATGGGAGAAAAATTTTTATACACCAGATGTTAAGTTAAAAGAAGACAAATACATCTGTGGAAACTGCATTCGAATTGGATCAGTAGTTTAAATGTCATGTGCGCACAAACATACACACAGGCAGACAGAAAGACAAAAAAAAATCTAACCACATTTTCGGGTTCTATTTCGATGTACCCGCGACGTCGTTTGCGTGGCGTGTTGATCTTTGTATAAAAATTTCTTTCCTCATCACGTTAAAGGGGTGGGTGGAGAAATTTTTATACACCAGATGTTAAGCTGAAAGAAGAGAAATACGTCTGTGAAAACCGCATTCGAATCGGATCAGTAGTTTTCATGTGATGCGTGCACAAACATACAGACAGACAAACAAAAAACTAACCACATTTTTGGATTCTATATCGATATAGTAACACCTCCCAATAATTATTTTTTAAATATCTTTAATGTACAGAATTTTTATTTCTACAGTTTTATTATATGTATAGATTACTTTGTACATGTCATACCAACTAAATGTATAACCCAACCTAAATATATTTATTTTTATTTTTAGATGATTTATTATAATTAAGACATCTCAATAGTTTTACTTCCCTTTCTTAATCACAAATACACACAGAAAAAGGAAAATTAGCGTGTACCAAAAATAAAGTTACAGCGCACGCTAAATAATGACGTCATTGGTTTGAAGACATTTCTTTCGCGTGTATCTAATTTTTTAATTTACGTACAAGTTAGCGTGTACTTAGACACAGCGTTTAGTTTCGCGTTATTCCCATCACTGATTGCAATGGTCGACTATTCTCTGATCGTTTCTGACAGTTTCTGATTACGGTTAGGACAGACCTAAAAAGGTCTCTTTAATTGGTCTTTTATTAGCATCCCACTGGGCTCAGGTAAGGGGTGACGCGAAAGACTTTAACCTAATTTTTTTTTTGAGAAAAACAGATAAATTAAACATTTTAAAAAGTTTTTGAATCTAAAAGTAAATTTTCATTGTTGCCAGAAACTAGCGTTATGAGTATAGAAATTCGTTTCGTTTCGACGTGTTTCGTGTGAATGAGTGTCACGATTTGAATAGAATACCGTTTCGAATTTAAAATCGGGCCGGACATGCGGTTTAAAAAGCAATAATTGCTACACAATGTGGCATTAATAAATATTGTTTTTATCGTAATATAAAAACAAAATTTTTTTCTGTAACCCACTATTTTACTATCTTTAATAATTTGTTTAACTACTTTAAATATTCAGTATTTAAAAAAACTGTTTATAACGTATTTGAAAAACGGCAAAAAAAATTAAAAGAAAATAAGTAGGTACATTAATAAATAGTTATTTAAATAATGTAATCTAATACAGAAAGTATAACTTCAATAATGGATTAAAAAAATGAATAAAGTTTATTTCCAACTCAAACAGCACCTAACTTGTTGATTTCTTAGTACTTTTAAGATCAAATTAAACTGTTTTACTTTTAAATATAATCAATTAGGTAATGTTTAATAAAACTTTTGAGAACTTTAGTTTTGAAATTAGAAAAATTACTTGCAATTTAAAGCCACTTATATAATTAAAACTCAGCTTTAATATTGCATTTTTATTTTAAATTTTAATGGAGAATAAATACTGTAAATAACTCAAACAGCACTTAACTTGTTGATTTCTTAGTACTTTTAAGATAAAATTAAACTGTTTTACTTTTAAATATAATCAATTAGGTAATGTTTAATAAAATTTCTGAGAACTTTGGTTTTAAAATTAGAAAAATTACTTGCAATTTAAAGCTACTTATATAATTAAAACTCAGCTTTAATATGGCATTTTTATTTTAAATTTTAATGGAGAATAAATACTGTAAATAACTTACTAAATCAAATTAATAACATAAAATATTTTTTGTACAACTGTCATTAAAAGTGACACTTTTAATGATAGCAAACAATGTTAAAAACGATTGTTTATATAGCAGCGTGTTAAAAATACTTTTAACACGTTGCCATGTAAACAAGTTTACTTTTAACACGGTTTAGTTTACTTTTAACACGGTTTGGTTTATTGTCATTGCAAATTCGCTCGTATCATTATCAAAATAGGGAAGTTGTACAAAAAACATTGTATGGTATTTGTGTTAAAAGTGATTTTATTTGGTTCGTGAAATTGTTCAATTCGCTCCGCTCATTTCACAAACGTTTTCACTCACAAAATAAAACCACACTTTTAACACTCATATCATAAATAACTATTAAAGCAAATTTTTTTTCTTATGTTACAGCTAATAAAAATCTTTTCTGCCGACTTCCTAATAGGATCTATATTGTGCCAGCAGGTATCGACTCTTCTTTTCAATTATTTTACTGAACCGTGCCATAAAAGGAAAGTTGTTTTTTTTTTTCGTAAACCCAATAAAAGACTTCTATTTTCCAGAATTTTTAATTCAAAGGTTTTAATTAACTTATTAATTAATTGATTAGCATTATATAAATTTATTATAGTACAAATTAAAAAGGCTTAAATCATGATGATAATTACATCCAAATAGATTCCTCCCAAAGTCAGTTTACTGCCGTCAGTCTTTTATAAATGCCAAACATTGTCTTGGAAATGACGTAAAAGGGCCAATTCAACAAACGCATATTTCGAGAAAAGTCATGTCAATGCTAAGTTTTATTAATTTTTGTTTTAAATTTTAAAAGAAAAATGATTTTTGTATTTCTGAATATTTTGCATTAATTGGAAAATTGTCAAATAACAATTTAATTCTTTCAAATTGAAACTTATTTGTAGCTTATACAGAACCCATAAAACAATTTGGTATCTGCAAATAATAATGCTTAATTTTTCATACAATCTCAAAAATATGTCCAACAAGAACCACGAAGAGGTTTGAGCCTTTCTTGCCTAGAAAGGAAAAAGTCGGGTAAGTTAGTAAAAATATATTATATTTTTATATTATCTTCCTAAGAGTCTTATTGACTAACAATTAAATATTAAGGCATGTTTACACGATGCCAGTGACTGACGCCAGTCTCACTGGCATGCCAGCGCTGGCATGGTACTGGCATCATGTAAACACTTTCTTGTGCCAGTCCAGCGCTGTCTGCCAGCGCTGTCTAGAATAGAAAGTTGGTCTATTTTTCATGCCAGTGGCCCTCGTGCAACGTCGCGCGTCCCCTCCAACACCGCGCCAGTTGGTGTAGACACGTGTAAACACAGCGTTTCAGTGACTGGCGTACATGTTAAGGGTAAACTTCACAACAAGTAGGAACTATGGTGCCAGTGAGACTGTCGCTAGCTACTGGATACGTGTAAACGTACCAGTCCAGCGCTGTCCTAATCAAGCACTGGCATGCCAGTAAGACTGGCGCCAGTTACTGGCATCATGTAAACACGCCATAAAAGTAGAGAGGACATATTCATAATATATAAATTTTAGGAAATATATCTGACAACCTTGATTCGAAACGCGGTCGCTTTTATAGTATTAGAAGTAGTTTTAGTAAAAGGTGACTATTATACTTATTTCATTAAAATTAAGCTTCAGTTCGGTAAATCTTTAGATTTTCTCTAGTTTATTACAAAAAGATTTGGTTTTACTAATATTAAGGTTAAACTTCAATAAATTTGTATTTTTACAAGTCAAACCTAGTTTAAGCCAATAAATATTTTTTGCATACAAAATATAAAAAGGGTGTAATGTAAAGCAATCTGTATTTAGAATTTTAAGGTTTAAAATTAATACCAAAAAAATAATAATACACCTCCTAATTTTTGCAAAAGTACCACCCCCCCTTTCCCGCCAGAGTCATAAAATAAAAATCGGCACTTCTAAGTTGTTTGTTGTAAAATTATGCTTATGCTTAGTTAAACTATATCAATATTAGTATCGATCGTCATCACTGCTGTCTACATTTATTATCAATTTAAATAAATTGCAAATACATAAGAAAATACCTGTAAGTATTTTAGCACTACTTGTTTAACATATTCAATGCAACTTTTCCAGTTGCATGTCTCTGTTGCAATGACAAGACTTTTTCCTTTTCAACTGACCCAAAAGTAGAAGTAAGGACTCAGTGATAGGGATGTAGCCTTAGTACTTCATAACTTTCTTGTTTTGCGAAACAGTTAACGAAATACATATTTTTAAATGTTTTTGTACGTAACACTTCTAATAATTTTTTTTTGTGTAGTACTGTTTAAAATAAACGTCATTTTGTTTAAATAATAAAGCGCATCCTCTTACACAATATGGCTAGTTTTCTTAAGTTTTAGTAAACCACTTCTTAACAAAAAGGCTTTTCGTATCAGTAAACACTTTTTTAGAAAGTTTTTTATATTTTCGCCGTGTTCTGTGTCTCTGTGTCATTCCGTGGAATTTGTAATCGAATTTAAACCCATTTCCCGACTACCTAGAGCTCTGAAATTTTCAGGATAGCTAAGAACTGGATGACAATGCATGTTTCAAGTGTGTTTAGGCATATACATAGATTTCGAAATTTATACCGAATTGATATTAAACATGATCTAAGTTGTGTATAGATAATATTATTTTGAAAGTTATTAAATAAATCGTTCGTAGCGTAGTTGGTTAGGCGGCAGATCAGTCCACTTGTGACAGTTCTGTTATGTTATCATAATGGGATCGATTACGCGACAGAGAAGTTTTTTTTTCTTTTTTTTTTTGTTCTTACATGTGAAAACAGTAATTATTATTTTAACTGGTAATAAAATAAACTGTTTTAGAAAGTTTTTAGATACAACTACCCTTGATTTTGTTAACAAGGAAACAATCTTCTCTATGATCAATCACAGCGTTGTATGACTTAATATTTTTACAATGTCAGGGATGCTGTGCATTGTTGAGATGACACAAAATATGACCTATAAATCAGTAAAAAACTTTCTATTATAAAAAGTTCTTTTTGTAAATTGTGCTTATTATGTTTTTATCAAAGAGAAGAAGCTCTCATTTAACCCAACCGTCAGAATTGGCAGAATATAGAATGCTACTTTTTTTCCTTTGTTGAAAGGAAAATCTACACTGCATTTTTACTGGTTTTAATCAATCCATCCTTTCTCCACCGTTGTATGTGTATCGTCTTAAGTTTCATTCAGAAATTGAATTGGTCTGCTGCATTCTTAATATTTTGTGATGGTTTGTAAATAATCGTTTATCCCTACAACCAGTTTCTTGCTCTCCATGATAGACTCAAGTGCATCATAGACATTTAAAAATTATTTGCTGAATATCTTAACTATACAAACCGATAACTTTTATATTACATCTTTCGACACTGTCATCAACTTACAGTATTATATCATTATATCACTCGCATCCAAAAAATTATTGTCCTGATTATCAGTTTCTGGTGTGAGCCATAGCTGCTACATATTGATGAATAATATAGAAAACTGTAATTATAAAACAAAAAACAACACTAATAAATAGAATAACAATAAGATATGAAGAAGAATAAATATCAATACTTAATTTTTCGAAAGCACCGGTCGACGACAATACTCTGAGAATACTTAAATTTGTGAATCCATGACAATATAAAACCCAAACCTGTAAAAAGTAAAACCAGATAATATAATACAATGGAAGCAATAACCATACGTCGTTAAATCCTCTTTGAAACAAGAAAGGTCAGTCCGCACCAACTTGGAACTACGTGTTTGTGTATACTATATACTATACATGTAGCGAGATGCAGGAGTGATAGAAAGTAGCATATTATACCAAGGAAGAAGGGGTATACCGATATGAAGAAGCCAGACAGAAAAAAGCAATGCCAGAGACTGGGTTCAAAAAGATAAGAGTCGACTCCCCCGAAGGTATTATTAAATTTGGAATTTTCCAGCAGGTATAAAAAACCAATTTTTACAATATAATAATATGATTTTTAAATAAGTTTTGTTTATAATACCTCCGACTCTATCTATAAAAACATGTGCTCTATTGGGTTGTAGTTTTGATTTTTTAATATGCTTGGTGCCACCATAATCTTAGGTCATCTAGGAAAAAAAATGTTGGTATAGAATAACTATAAGTTAAGCAATGCTAGGGTTTGCAAAGATGATACAATTTGGTAAAGGTGTTGGAAACAAATGCGTTTGCGAGGATTTATTCCTAGATAAACAATAAAAGCCGTATTATTTTCAATTCATTGGAGAACATTCTAATTATAAATAAAATTTGTTACATTAACAATTGTTTTTTTTTATTCTTTTATATAGGATTTAATTTAATTTTCTGTAAGAATTAAGTTTATTTATTTATGTTTAGATTTTGTCTTAAATAAATTAACATTTCATGCTTATCTTGAATTTTTATAACAAACTAACCTCTAGATAAACCCGATTCGTTTATTTATTATTTTTGTTAGCTGCAACTGTGCGATTATAAAACCATTCCTGCCAGTTACAATTTTAGTATAATTTTTTGTCATTAACAAGAAAACAATGAAGATTATTGCGATTGTGTGTATTTGCGCCACATTGTTTATAAACTTTTGTGGTAAGTGTCTATAACTATTTAAAAAAAAAAGAGTACGGCATCAGCAAGTTCAATGTCAGAAAAACAAAAAAGAATGGGCAGAATTTGTACACAACATAAATTAACCGTAAAGACACCTTACACCCAGCGGGTATTTGTTACAACTTTGTGAAGTTCAAACCGATCGGGCTGAGATTTTGCATGCATATAGCATGCAACTTTTTATATAGTCCATTTCATCGTTTTTGGCCGATTTGATATTAGAAACCACTGAAATAAGATTAAACTGTCATCCAAGTTACCAATGGCGGAGAGTTTTTTTTTATAAATTAGATCGTAAGTTTCTGAAACTATCAGTGTGGTTTGACATCTACAAAAATATGACATTAATAATTATTAAATTCAACCCTTCAACAACGAGCCATACATGACGGTTACTAGGAATGTGAATTAAGTCAAGACTTCCGTATTGAATACTTTTTATCTACCGGTGAAACAAGATGCAGTTACGTAAGTGTTGTATTAAAAAACAAACGTCCTCATTTAAATTTCTAACTTGCCTGTATCTGAGAGAGATGTAACTCTGAATTTACTTCGAGTATGATTTCTGTCATCGGCCAAAAACGGTGAAATGGACTATAGTTTTAAAATAATAGTAGTCTAATACCACTCGCGCTTTAATGTGCGGGGTGTGTGGAGCGGTGAGGCGGTGGCACGCTGCTGCTGGCCGACATGACACTGTCGATAGACGCGTAGAGTCTTGAAAATTCGAGAATATTTTTTTTTATTACGTAGTTGTGTACTAAGAATGACTTTAAATTTCACTTTTAAGGATTTAAAATAGGGGTTGAAAATTTGTATGAAATTCGGTGGCAAAAAACTAAAGTTCACGCGGATAAAGTCGAGGGCGGCCGCTAGTATATAGATATGTATGTGATACGTTGGGAAAACCAATGGCTAGGGTAGGAGAATTCTTATTTTTCCACCATTTATCAGTTAAATTGGAAATAAACAGATGTGAAATTTTCTGAAGAAGAGAGTTATTTTTATTTGCTTTGCATTTAAAAACAAATTTTTCAGAAAGAAAAATGCATCTAAAATGTAAAGGAGGTTCACTACATTCACTTAATAAGGTATCTGTTGGCGTAGATTTTAAGGCTCCCTGAGACTAGTTGTATCGGCTTCTATTGAACTTGGTCTAGTTTGATAAGACGTGATTGGTTGCTGACCCATATGAGAAACATCCATAGTCTAAAATAGATCTTGTGTAGGCTCTATAGAATAGCAAGTTAATTTTTGGATCGCCTCCCCAACCATGTCGGTTAACTACCTTTAATAAATTGAGGCTTTTTTTACATACTAAACTTAATATGTATACTTACGTGACAGAATAAAAAAATAATTTGTAAACCACAATTTGATACGTCACTATGACACTAAAACATTAGCTCAGACTGTTTTTTGTATTTTTTTTCAGTGTACTGAATGTTTAAATGATATTCAAAGGACTTATAGTTATGACTAATAACATGTGGTAAATATTTCATCTGTGTTTGTACCGACCAATATACCTATATGCGTTTCTGTCTCTCTCCCACTTATGCCATTACATATGTTACGTAATGTAATCATTTTGCCGATTTAATCCCATACAAATTTACAACACCGGGTGCGTGAATAGAAGTATAACTTCAAAAACTAGAAAGTTCCTGAAAAATACAAAAAAAAACTCAACGAAGCTATAAAATATGGATATTTATCGTAAATATTTTTAAACACACCAATTTTATGATTTTACAGCAACTGAAGATTGGCTCTCACATGAATTATACCCATGCGTCGTGTGTTTGTGTCATGCCCGATCCGGCTGCTGGATACGACAAAATTGTGCTCGATATTCTATTCCTTACCAATATTGGTTAACTGCTGGATCACTAACCGTTGATAACGATGATAGTAAAACAAGTCATGCAAGTTATGAGAAATGTATAAAAGATGAAAACTGTATTGTGGGAACCATCATAAAGTATACTGAACAATCTGGCAAAATTGTGAGTATATGTAGATACTTATTTATAAATGACATGTTCTTACGTGCTAGTAGGGATTTCACTAATAATATAAACATAAAATATGATTTCAAATCAATTTTTCTTCCCCTTTTTCAGTTTCAGAGTCGGAATGTCTCCTACATTTATAATATAATTATCGACAAATTCGTCAAATTGAGGTTCAGCTTTTAAAAAGTCTTCTTCGCAATCTTTTACATGATCGCATCGTTTCTTCCAGTCTTCGTCTGAAAATTCAGAAAAAAGACTCTTCACAAAATATTATAAACATAGAATGCTATGACCGTTCTGACTTAAAAGTTTATCTATAACATACGATTTAAAACTTGGCTTATGCATTTTTATTAAATTATACAAAACAGGTTTTAACATATCGTCATGGAAGTAAATATTTTTTGCTCTTAACCACTGAATCATTTCACTCTTTCTACTGTTTGAATTTGGCGCTTTGTCTTTTTGGACATTATGGTAAAATAAGTGGCGTTTTTAATTACAAGCACAGAATTTGGGCTTAAATTAGGAATTAGGTTTTCTGCTAACGATTTTTGGTAATTTACAAAATTCATTTCATGATGATAATCTCCCGTTAATGAATTTAATTTGAAATTTAGTAGTGCATTTTGTATAAATCCATCTTGTCCACCAGCATGTACTATGATTAAACGTTGTTCTTTTGATACGGGCCTCTTAAGTCCTTCGTTTAAATCATCATTCTAGCAAGTATTATCTGTACAGGAAGCGTAGATATATGTTTCGTCGATGTAAGTACGCAATCGGTCTATTTTCCTACATTTAGCGCTTTATAGCACGTAAATATGACAGTCTTAAGTGACGAATATCTTGTTTTCCATGCCTTCGGTTAGTTTTTGTTTTTCTCCACCGAAATCAATAGATTTGACAGCTGTCCGTAGAGAACCCAATCCTCCTGAGTAACCTGTTTTCTTGAATTTTTATAAAATTTTTGGCATCGTAAGTACAATTTTATCTGTAGTATATGTATTTACGAGAATCCTTCTTAACGACGCCTTATTGGCAAAATCGAGAGCATTTTCCTTTTCTAGTTTTTTTTTTCGGAGACTAAAATGACGAGCTTTCACTGGCATTTATTTTACTATTTTCTTTCACTATGTTTAAAATGCCGATCTAATGGAATTTGGGTTTGGCTAATAAACTTATGCATTTTTATCTTGCTTTTAAAACCCAGCAACAGCATGTAATACGATACTGCCTATTTAAATGCTTCGTATCCAGACAATGAACAGTAATCCTGTGAAACAAACCTATTTCGAAAGCTGTCTGTCTATTGCGCATTTAGAGGAGGTGCTTAACGACCGGCACCGTTACTATCTGTGTACTATATGTACAATAGTACAATCTGCCCAATTTAACTTTAGCTGTGATATGCGCAAATGAAGAAGAGACAAAGCTAGAAGACATTGTCTCGAGACAATCTGAGCGTCTCCCCACCTTGGTTCATCATAAACCAGTGCGCATCTCAACGTCAGAGCTAAAGTGAAATTGGGCAGATTGTAAGTATGTTTGTTTAATTGGAATCTGTGAACTTAATTCTAAGGTAAATATCTTTAACCGATTGGGTTGAAATTTTGTATACACGTTTAGATTGGATGACAATGTACAATAAGGTGTGTGACTTCATTTTAAATCAAATATGGCGGACCTTACAAGATTGCGGAATGATTATTTTTGACCTACTTCTGCAATATGGTTATTAAATAAAATGGCTCCTTTGAGAGTAACTCGAAAAATAATGGAACGTTTTCTAATTCCAATATAGCTGACAATCAAAGATGGCGGAATTGTTATTATTAAATAACTTTTACAAAGTGATCGTTGAAAGTAATCGAATAATACTGTGACTTCATTCTTAATTCAATCTGACGAACGGACGAACCATTATATCATCATTATATGACGAATGTAGATCCCGTCTCATTATCAAGCATTTTAATTTAGATTGTTACTTATACCTGAATGATCGTCAACATAATTAATATGAAATAAATTAACCTTAATAACCTTAATAGATTACACCTTAAGTTTTTAAAGATTATTAATTTGTTTTAATAACTTTATTAGCAAGTAATAAGTTATTTTAAATTATGTATTGTTAAACTTGATTGTTTGTCAATAATCTTAGAATCAAGACACGATACTGTAAAGAAAAAAACAAACACCGATTTTACAAATTGGAGAGCTCTATTGTACTTGTTTCTTTTGTGTATTTACAACAACGCCATTAATCATTATGTTACTCTTAATCGGCACACGGCAATAACAACACTACTGGAGACGTGCGGTCATTGAAACTACAACGGTGTTTATTGATACAAAACAAAAATTTGTATGACATTAATTATAATTATATCAATACATAGTATAAAACAAAGTCGCTTTTCCTGTCCCTATTTCCTTTGTACGCTTAAATCTTTAAAACTACGCAACGGTTTTGATGCGGTTTTTTTTAATAGATAGAGTGATTCAAGAGGAAGGTTTATATGTATAATAACATCCAATAAATAGTGGAGAAATACTGTTATTTTTGAGGTTTCTAATGTGATGTCGTTAATTATCAATTTTTTTCCGCTTACATTGCAAACGCAGTCTGAACCCTACGAGATTTATCAAAATAATAATGTACTAATTATTTGTACACATTGAAAAGGTCTACAGAAAACTCCGCGATGGTATATGTCTATCTCCTATGGATATCCCACAATAACATTTTGTTGTCATTTACTTTTTACGACAAATAATGGCTAATTTTCGAAGCGATTTTAACCAATACAGCATTAATCCTTATAAAATTAAATAGCTTAAATACATTGTTAATTTAATATAGATCTATATGGTCCTTACAGCACAAGATTTAAATGAATATTTTCGAAGATATTGCAGATTTAAAATTGCGGGACGTAGCGCTTGCAGTGGTACTGGCCGGCAGGGGCGGCGGCAACGGAGGCCGCGATTTTCCTTATAGCTTTTTGAATTTTGCAGAGATCGGACGCGTTTATTACGAAATTAATCATTATGACGCTACCCTAAGGTGGCGCAGTTAAGATGTTATAAATTTACACCTGTAATTCTTACATAATTAAGTACTATGACGCCACCGTAAGAGCAAAACTTACTTACCTAAGAACTATGACTCCACCGTTAGGTGGCGCAGTTAATATATAATATACCTAACCGATCAATTACAAAGTACTATAAATAATAGTAAAAACTGGTAACTAACGAGAAAATATAATAAAAAATACAAAAAAATTATCGTAAAAATAAAAAAAAAATTGAAAAAACATTAGTGTTAGGCGATGCGAAGTTCGCCGGGTCCGCTAGTCTTTTATATATTTATGATTAAATAAAATTAAAATATGTTAAATCAAGTGACAGAAGTATAGTTTTTAAGATGTGGAAACTTTAGCTTTTCGAGCATGTAAGGTATGAAGAGGCTATAAAAATTTAAAGTAGAACAGTGAAAATTACATTTTACCAAAATCTACAAATTTATTGGCTGTCAATACAGTAATTCATAATAATTTTTAGGGTTCCGTACCTAAAAGGTAAAAGGATATTCCTAAGCTTCCCCTGTCTGACTGGCCGGCTGTCATCATAATTCGTAATAGCTAGAAAGCAAAAATTATCACAAATTATGTTCTTCCATTGCCGCTATACCAACAAATACTAAAAATAAAAAATTAAGAAGAATCACTGTACAATAAACGTGTTTTTTCGTATTTTTTTTTTTGTTTAATATTAATAACGGTAACAGGTATACTTATAGACGCTTAAAATTTTTACAGAATATTTCCATATGTAGTTGTATATTACCCTTTAAAATAAATAATTAATTAAAAAAAAGTAAATATTAAAGGGGGCTCTCATACAACAAACGTAATTTTTAAGCAATTTTTTACTCAATCTTAATATACAGGTAGAAACTAAAACAGAATAATAACAAATATTTTTTTATAATTCACGTTCACAAAGTTTTTATTTCGACACTAAAAACAGTATCGAAATAGGTTCATTGTAACACTGTTTTTGGTAACTTTTTGTTTTACACAATTGGTTGCACTGCACTGATTTTTAACGAAAGAGTTCAGGTAGTAAATCAAGAAGTATGTTTTAGTAAATTATTAACTACATTATCAGCGTTATTGCTAAATTCGGAATATTTTATACAAATTTGACAAACATTCTAATTTAAAATCATTAAAACTGACAAGTGTCAAAACTGTCAAGATTGCCAACATAAATAAATATTTCTAAAAACTCTCATTTTATTTTTTTTATACTTTTTAAAGTTCATTATAAAAAATAGTATGTAACACTCGAATTACAATGACGGTTTGTAGTACTCGTTCTTTGCGAAACTCACCGCTTCGCGGTTCGTTTCACAAACTGAACTCGTACTACGAAACCTCTGTCATTGTAACACTTGTATTACAATATACTAAAGTATACATACAACAAACTCGATTTTATTTTATAGATGATTGTACGGAACCCTTTGTGCGCGAATCCGACTAGCACTCGCCTGTTTTTTGATTTCTTAATTTGACTTTCAGATTTCTCTTCTTATTTGTTGCTTGTAATATAATTTGGTGACTGTTTAACATAATCTACATTATTTTGGGTAGCGGAAGTCTAAATTTTCAGATGAAGAAGAAGAAGAAGAATAGAGTAGATATAGAGGAGAAGTGTGGTGTTGGTGGGAGTTTTGAATGTAAGGACCCTGTTGTAGGACTTATGTCCTTTTCATGGAGTGGATGGGAATGTTTGGATGATGTTAGCATCGGTCGCCGACCCCGCCCTCACAAAACTCCTCCACTTGTAACAAGTTGATGTTGTTTCTTCTGTAGCTCCTGTGTCTTTTTCTAGTTCCAATAGTCCTTAAACGTGCCTAAACCGTCATTCTTTTCGTTCTTTTCGTCGTGAGGCCTCCCATTTGGCGGGGACGACGGGAAACACAGAAACCTTCGCCAAGGGCTCATTTAGTTCATTATGTTGGTACCATTAAACATAGTGGAAAAGCGTGTGGGGATTCGTCAAGGATTGCTTCTAGGTCTTCAGGAAGGTCCCTGTCTACAGTTTAAAGAAGTTTCAGGTTGGAAACACACCATTTTGGAACGACCTGGACAATCATTTACTATAAATGATGCAAAAGGTTATTAGCACTATAAAACTCTAACGGCGATGTTCAATGTTCGATGACCCTAAAAAACGAACAACTAAAAACTCACTTTTCAGATTGTCAAAACACACTGAACTTGCATTAAGTACAATGTATATGGAAGGATTGGGGTAAAATAGCTACTGTTTAGAAGAAATGATAATTCGTAATATGGCTACTATGATCGCACGACTCCGGTTTAGGGTTAACCCTATTTTAGGGTAGATGTTGTAAGTGGGAATTTAATTCTTCAAAATGCCCATTCAACTTATAATTTAGACATGTAGAAACTATCAAATTTAAGTATAATACTATTATTACTCCGCTGAAACCAGGGTGGAGAAAAGGCTGAAACTGAAAAGTTGTATTAAGAAAAGTCGCTACAGATCTAGATTTCAGAGGTATTTATAGAGATTCTAAAAAGATTAGCACACATATATATCCAATATGCAATAATTTTTTATATAAAATCCTATGCAAATTTAAGATTTTAGAACTAGAACATAAAACGATAGGTACTATTAAAATGGTTTGTATTTTCTGGATCTATGACATAGATTTTTGATCTGGAAAATATTTATGTTTTTTTACATTCTTATTCTTGCAATTATGTTTATTTATATTTCATTAGCATATAATAAAATATATTTTAACATCTTCAAACAAAATTTTCTATGCACAATTAAGCTTTTAGAACAATGTTTTGAAATCTGCTAGTTCTTATAATTAACAATTATTAAAACGGCATAATGTTAATTATTTAATAAACAGAATTATACTACCTACTATATTCTAGTGTATAATAGTTAGGAATTTAAATTTTTAATTAGAAACTTAGACAAAGCATCCTATGAATATTGCCATTATTGCAAGTGTGTATCATCGTACTGGCAAATTAAATTTTGCTGCCAATCTACTTAGCATCCTTGGAAGTAACTTAAAGTAAACTCTTTGTACTTAATTAGTCTTTGCCTGTTGTTATACTGTCTATTGTTACTGAGGTTCACTGGTGAGGAAGCGGGGTAAGGGGAATGCTCCCATTTACTCAATGTATAAGGCGTCAAGTTTGCAACTTCGAAAACTCTAATTATGAACTACGAAATCTATAAGATTATGTACCATAATAATAATACATGATGCCTATAAATTATTTTTCGACAATTTAAGTCTGATAAAACAGTTATACAATTTAATTTTATATTTATTATGTATAAAATTATTTAACATAAAACCTATTTAACTTCGGCAACGTCGCATGTACAAGTATGAAGTTTCATATCGTAATTGTTTACAATTTCATAACCTTAAAACCTGTAGAGTATTAACGTGAAATGGAGCAAAATTAGATATATTTTCACTATAATTTTATGCCTAATTGTTAAAGTGTGCCAAATGGTATAAATAAGTAATAGTTATTATATTATGTCTTATTTAATATAAATAATGTTAATAATGTATATCATAATTGTTTTCCTTTCATAAAATAAAATTTCTATATCTGTATACCTATATAATCAATTGAATAAATTGTTTGTTTTTTATAAAGTTTTATTCAATTTTTATTCTTTAAATACATATGTATATTGAAAATAATATATCTTATAAAATGAAATCATAAAAAGAAATTAATATTCAAACTATATTCTTATCGCGCGTTATGCGACGTTGCCGATGCTTAAACAAAATGGGTGTAATATTATGATTCTTCTTGAAAAAAAGATTTATTTACCGTGATTACTGAAGAACGAGGTTGTGAATTTCTTCCAGACTTCTTCAATAAGTTAATTAAAGTGTAATAAAGATTTTTATGACGTAGATATAGTTTTCTTATATTCCTAACTAATAGTATTTTTTGTTTGAAGTCAAGCTGCCATAAGAACCTATGTAAAAATCAAAAACTTTCTTGTACAATTTCTCTAAAACTACGTAGTAAAAAAATCTGAAAAAATTCAAGAAGTTGTTGTTTTACATATGGAAGCTTATGTCAAAATTTCATTGATTTCTTATATTCCGAGTTTTTACCCATTCGAAATATTATATATCCTACTTCTGTCATCTGACTTCGTATTATGAGTTTTGTAATATTCGCATTTGGTACAACTGATTAATTCTAATCCACTTCTCCATAGTCATAGTCATAAGCAACATAATAACAATTATTTTAAAAGATATATTTTATAATAAACCCATTTTATTTTATATTTTTTTTTTCTTAAATTTATTTATTAGCTGCTCACATTTTTTTGCTTTACTTGTAACTGAAAAGATTTAAACATTAAAAAAAGTGTTTAAGAAAACGGTACAAAATCGGAATTCTAACCTAATGAAATACAATTTTCGATCAACTTTATTATATCTATCAGTTTATTTTATGAAACACACCGCCATATTTTCATATTTTTTAGAAACACTATATGAAGACACTGAAAGAACATTTATAGGTAGTTGACGTTAAAAGGAGATTAATAAAATCATAACTAAAAAAATCAAATTTTATTTTAGTATGGGCTAGTGAATCTTTAATTAAGAATAGAGTTACATAAAAACAATCTTATATGAACGCTATTGCGAATCTTCTCTTATTTTTGTCTGATGTCTTTTGATAAACCAGTATTTTTTAATATTTTTTTATTTATGTTATTCAGATCTTGAGATGTTAAGTTATGTTGGTCTTAAAAGAAGTACTTTTTCAATAAATTTGCTGCTATCATAGCTTCTTTAATGCTAGTCAAAGGCTCAGGCTCATCCGTCTTATCTTCTTCATTTTATTGAGGTTTTTAGTTACGCACTGATCTATAGACTGTAAGACACTAGTCGTATTTGGAAGAAGAAATGTTAACATTGCATTTTGATGTAAAATAGGTGACAAGACAAAAAATTCTTTAGATTTGACAGATTTACTTATTGAACTTTTATTATAATACTTTTAACAATACTGATATTTCCTTTAAGTACACTTTCTCTTGCTCGCCTTATTGGCATAATTATATGAGACAGATTGTTTCCAGCAAATTTATCCTGTAATCCTGCTGCTTTTTATGACTTGCCATACAGTGTTAAAAGTTTTAATACTTTACTTTACTTTTTAATTCTATCGAAGCAGTTTGGATTAAACAACATTAGGTATTATTTTAAATGCCAACGGTAATGGACTTTTTTTACTGTCTTTCGGAATGGGGGGTTTTTAAGTAACCAAAGATGTTGACTTTTAAATATTTTAGGTTAGATAATCTTATTAATAAATATACTTGTTTTAAGGATTGTAATTGTGATGGAGTATTTGATTGTAAGGACCGAGCTGCGATCCATTTAAATGGAATAAACTGTCAAAATCCAAACTTCGGGTCTACTTTCGCAAACAGATTTAACGAATGTGCTGCCAGAATTGGAGTTCACACTATGTTATCTAAAGAAGGTGATGGCACGTGTACAGGGCCTGAAGTACAATAGTAAATTTAAAAAAATATGTTGATATATCTTTGTTTATGTTAAAAATTATACTAATGGACCTGATATAAATTAATATCCATATTATTATTTAATTCTTTAATATTTGCATTAAAAACAGGTCACAGTTTAAGAAGTCCACGGACGTAGTTCTGACTAATTTGACTTTGTTAAAACTATTTTTGTTATGTAATATAAACAGATTTAAGTTATTGTGGAATTGAATTATTCTGGACTTATGAAATTCTTTTTTTAAAATGTATTTAGTTTCCTTAGACTTTTATAATGATCCTATAAAAATACAATAAAGTTAGTTTTAGATTTTGCAAAAGGTACGGAAACCAGTTTCTGTCTTACCACCTTAATTAAAAAATTAAAAAAATTTGTTGTTCTGGCAATTTATACCCATTACTGTTATTCTTTTACTATTCTGTAAAATCCCATTAACCTAACAGTTAACAAATTTATCTTAAATATTTGGGAATATTTATAAGCCATTTGTAGATATATTAGTTGCCGTTGGCTGTTAGGTGAAAAAGTATGGCGTTTGTAACAACTTTCAATAAAGGTGGAAATGTTTGATTTTGAAAAATTATAAATAACGGCTCGCTCATACATCCAAAAATGGTGAAATTCGATGACGTTGTACAAATTCAAAATGTTCAGCTACTGTGTTTATAAACACCAGTGAAAATAATATGTTTAAAAAGTGCTACGTTCATAATCATGATGTTAAAAGTAAATAAGGTTTGAATCGTCAACAGGTAACACAATCTGCTAAGAGAAAGGCTGTTAATAGGATTTTGAAAAAGTCATCTAAATTAATAAGGGTTGTAACCAACGACTTAAAACCAAAATCCACATTTACCGAACAGGACGAAAATGGGATCACAGGTAAAACGCCGGATGCAAAAAAATTGGGTGGAACCGCAACACGAGGTTTTTTGGGCTTAATAAATGGCATAAAAAGTGTATTTAGGAGTTGAAAATATTAAAAAAAAACAACTGTTGAGTAGGTACCTCGCCAAGCACTGCTTTTTTTTATTGTTTGTAGTCTTTGTTAGTCCTATAGAGTCTAAATTTTACGTACGTGTTATATTGGAAGTAAAGTCGTCTATCCTTCTTTTTGATAAATTCTTTAACAACCATTTCGTTATAACTTAAAATTTCTTAAATCATTTTTTTCTCAATAGATAACATTTCTAGAGAAGGTATTCTATCTAGTGTGAATAAATTTAGATCATTTTTAAAGAGACATAAAAATGTTATTTTTATAATTTTGACAAGTAAAGTGACATTTTTCAAAACTGCTGTCAGTTTTGAAAGTCATTACTTTTCATAACTAGTTTTGAAAAGTAAAACTTTACGTAACTAGTTTTGAAAAGTTCATTTCAAAACAAGTTACGAAAAATATAAAGCAAATATAAGTAAACAACTAAGAAATATTTTATACTAACTTTATTAAAGAAATATTTAAAAGCAGACATTTTTAAACAAAAAATTAAATAAGTAGGTATACTTAATATTTAGGTAAATCAGAAACTTACCTTTTAATTATATCTGTATTAAATAGAATTGTCATTACAAAGGTGTCAATGCAAAATAAACACGAGAACTAGATGTATTGTTTTTAATTATTATTAGATAATTATGATTTTCTTTAATTATGGAATTTCGTCAAAATTATAAAAAATCTTGTACGGAACTCGTTATAAAACGCCATTTTGTTTAACTCGTGTTCATTTGCAGCACTCGCTTCGCTCTTGCTGCAACATCACACTCGTTAAACAAAATTGGACTTTTCATAACTCGTTACGTAAATAACTATTTATACATTCCAATTTTTACTGTGTTAGTGATGTATTTTTTTAATTTTTGTGTTAATTTTTATTGTGTTTAATATGTAGAATATTTCTTTATATCTATAATTGCAATTGATTCCCAAAGAATTGCACTTTTAAGGAAAGTTTTGATCCGTTTTAATGTGGAGAAGCAACGTTTGGTTTTGGTGGTTGTCATTGGGCATCGTAACAATCACTGATTACAATTCCGTTGTACCCGAATAAATTTGGTCACTATCACTGATTATAATATAAAAATGTGTATTTAGACCGAGGTAAAGACTGTAATATAGGTAATTGAATTTTTGCTTGAAATAAATGTTCTCCATATAACTTAATAATTGTGAATATTTCTATATATCGATAACCTATTTGAAATATAAATTTTAGTTAAATAATTATGTATTCAAAATTCCAATATTTTGCGTTATTTACTATTATTTAGTGCAAGAAAACTGAAAATTCGTTGCACGAAGCACAAAGTGGATTCCGAAACGGGAGGAGTACCCAGGATCACGTATTCACACTAAGGGGGTGATTCTGTAACTCTTAACGACGCCGGTAACTAACGAATATCGTTCATGAACGAACGTCCTTATTCTGTATCTCGATGGTCACCGTTTACTAACGATACTTTCGTTATAAACTGATCGTACACTAACGAATGTCAAACACCTCTCGTTGAGTTTCGTTAAGGACAAACCTAAGCTGTTTTCAGGAATCGATATTGTGCAAGTAAGAAAAAAAATAATAAAGAACACAAAACTAATAAACAATATTCAACAGTCATTATTTTCAAAAATAATGTTATATTTTAATTCTATTTTTTTCTCGTTTAAGAATATTATTCGATTGTTTTGCTCAATTATAGTTTCCAAATTTTATTAATTTTTACTCAGTTCACTTCCTTCTAATGATAACTGGTTCAGAACAGTTTGTAATGTTGTATTTTTATTTGTTTTTTACAAATAACATCTTTCTCCAATTCCGTCCTTTTTTGTCTCTTCTGTTGGCCTGACGTTGAGGGCATGTTTTTTACTTCAACATTATTAGCTTTTATTTCGAGACCTACATCCTCTACTCCTTCCATTCGTTTTATATCGTCTTCACCAGGTAAATATAATAGTCTTTCTTCCAAGTCCGTTAATGGCTTTTCTGCTGTGTTGATGCTGAAATATTTCTGGCCCTTTTTCTTGTTTGAGACTTCCAGTCCAAAAATGTCTAGAATAACAAAAAATGCACTGCAATTTAATTTTACTACGAGCTACTCCCAACTGTTCGTAATTATATCTGGATCTTCACCAGTAAATTTATTTTCTCGAAAAAATCTATTATTTTCTAGTTTGTTTAAATATATTTCGTACTGTTGTTTAGTTGCTCTACCACCTCTTTTTTCCCCTTTATCCATCATAAAACACTACAAATCATATCCTTTACAAATATGAGACGAATATATCTGCGACAATTACCGAATTCCATAAAACATAACGTTGCCGTATATCCAAGTTTATTATTTCAAATTTCCAGAAAGGTCAACAATAAATTATATAAAATATTAAAGTAATCAACAATTATCATTTACAACTCACAGTGAAGTATTCTGCCTTTTAAAACTTAGTTAATAAAATATTCATACAAACTCTATACAATATGTTTCTTTCAAAATTTAAACTATTGTTAGTAGTAAATCAAGACAAAATAAGTAAGAATGATAAATTCGGCATCAATGTGATGTCAAGCAATTCTATCAACATACTACAGTCGCTAAAAACGTAAATCTTTCGTTACGAATAAACTAGTCTTAACGAATGAGATAGAGAATAACTTTTCACAAATCTTCGTTGACAGTACCCATCGTTAACTAACGATTTCGTTCGTAAACGAAAAGTTACAGAATCAGCCTCTAAATCAAATAATATAAAAAGTTAAAAAACAAAATCAGACAGCGTCACTGGCATTTATAGATTTGGAAAAGGCCTTCGATAAAGTGAAGAGAGAGAAATTGTGGGAAATCTTGGAAAAAAATGTGTAGAGGACAAAACAATAAATGTGATAAAGAGTTTGTACAAGGAAAACAAGAATAGCGTCATATGGAGAAACAATATCTCAGATACCTTTATAACCAGAGAAGGGTTGAAGCAAGGAGGAGGTCTGAGCCCACTGTTATTCAATATATTTATGGATGAGATCATTAGAACCTGTTCAAACAAAGCGAAGAAATTAACAATTGGATATAGAAATTAACAAGTGGTGAGGATATCGGAAGGCGCATTTGCGGACGATGTGATGATAGTTGCAGAAAGTGAAAAAGACCTACAAAGTAATATGGAAATCTGGAATGAAACACTACAAAGCTATGGAATGATTCTAAACCAAGAGAAGACAAAAGTGATGAGGATAGGAGACAATCAAAAAATGAATATCAATATCGGCGGAAGAAAATTAGAACAAGTCGACACCTTTGAGTATTTGGGCACTAAGATAGAGGATTCGGGAGACCAAGGAATGGAAATAAATACAAGAATAGAAAAAGCCATAAAGACTATTTAAGGAACAAGGGTTTACTAGGGAAAAGAGAAATTTAACGCAAAACTAAGAGGAATGTATCTAAGACAATATTCAGACTAATCCTGACATTCGGGTGTGAAATATCTAAGAAGAGTGAGAGGTATCACAAGAAGAGATAAGATTAATGTGGCTTTTTTGGGTGCCCCGACACTTTTGGTGTCCAAGACCTAACAATAAACATTAAAGGTGTAACCTTTTACTGACACAATTGAGACTAATTTGAATGTGCGTCAGGTGCGTCTTTAAATATTAAAGTAACAATATAATTAAAAACAAAAGGGTTAAAGACGTCTAGGTTTTAATTTTTACGCAATACTTAAAAAGTTCGAAAAAGGTGATCCCCAACGGATCACATCTGTCACTTAGATCTTCAATAGAAAATAATACTGATGAATTAAGTAAGTGTATACGAGTTTGATTGCAATAATAAATAATCACAATTTATAAAAAGAACTTTTTATAACAGAAAGATTTTTTTGGTGATTTATAAGTCATATTACTATTATTAAATTATTTTAAATTATTACTAAGTGCAACCTGTCCCTTGGAAAATAGTGCTTTACCGAGATAGATTACGGCATAGTCCACAGTACAGTTTAAAAAACTTTCTAAAAATTTTCTATATTAGTTTATTTCATTAACAGTTTAAATAATAATTACAGTTTTCACATGTCGAACAAAAAAAATCTCTCTCGCGTAATCGATACCATTATGATAACATAACAGAACTGTCACCTGGACTCATATCCGACGCTTATTCAAATAGGCTACGAAGGACTTATTTAAAAACTTTCAAAATGATAATATCTATACACAACTTATATCATATTTAATATCAATTCAGTATAAATTTCGAAATCTATGTATACGCCTAAATACACTTGAAACATGCATTGTCATCTAGTTCTTAGGTAGGTAGTCAGGAAATAGGTTTAAATTCGATTACAAAATTTCACGGAGTAACAAAGAGACAAATAACACGGCGAAAATATAAAAACTTTCTAAAGCATGCATTGTCATCCAGTTCTTAGCTATCCTGAAAATTTCAGAGCTCTAGGTAGTCAGGAAATAGGTTTAAATTCGATTACAAAATTCCACGGAATGACAAAGAGACAAAGAACAAGGCAAAAATATAAAAACTTTCTAAAATAGTTTTAATTTAACGTGGCAAAACAAATGATTAAAGAAATGAATACTTTTTAAATTTAGATAGATATCTAAGTGAGAATAAAATGTACTTACCATTTAAAATATAAGCGCCAGCAAGATAGAAGCATGAGTGTGAGAAAGATGCGGTATGTGTATAGGAAAACCGCGCACGGGTAACAATTAAAATACTAACGTTTAAATTAACAATATAAACTAAAATTCTCCAGTATTTTGTTAATCGATATTTAAAGAAAATGTGTGACCCTAGGCAACATAAAAATTGTTTTTTTTCATATTGTTTTTGATGTTAAATATGGTAATTTCTGCGTTTTTTCAAATCGTTTGTAACTCGAAAACGACTTATCTTAAAAAAAGTTACCAAGGACCGTTTTTGTTATCCTTAAACGTAGTGCAAAGACCGATTTTTTTATTTATTTATTTAAAAAAAAATGTTGTAACAGTTTTGACACACTTTTGGACCTAGCAACATGCAAATTTGTTAAAAGAAGTCATTTTCGAGTAAGATTGTAAAAAATAACCGAATCAGAATATTTTCCTAGCAAATAGGACTAAATAGAACAGATTGATATAAGTAGTCGTTTAAGTCATACTTTCTCTATGAATTTCATATTAGAAGTTTTTAGCCTTAAAATTATAATTTAAAAAAAAAGTGAGAGTCTATGTTATGATAGGAATGTACCTACCGTTAAAATTTTAAAGCTTTTACAGTTTCTGACAATTTCTAACGTGTTTATTAAAATATAGATTATTATGATTTAAAATAATTATTTATCATAAAAATATGCAAAATTTTGCTCTCTACTATTTTACTCTTACTCCAAATAACAATGTTGATTGTCCTTGTACTCCAGCCAATATTACAAACATTTTATATTTAATTGATTGTTTCCATAATATTTTTTTGTGAAACTTTTTCTTCATTTGCATACAACTTCTTAGGACACACTATATACATAAATGTACCGACATCGTAACCTTTGAAAGGGCAGTTTCAGCTGTGTAAAAGCAGTTGTTCCAGTTCATTTATTGTTAAAAATAACTTAACGCACGACAATGCTCCAGCTTTTGTCGCTGACTTTGTTATCCACTCACTGAATATAGTCGACCTGTTTGAAGCTCTGATCTTAAATTTTAACACTGTCAAGCACATCCTTAGAAAAATCTTTTAAATAAATATCTAGAATACTAAAGAGAGGCTTCCAAGTAGACCACAGAAATTTAGTACATAAAGAATTTAAAATTATTTTAATATTTTTAAACAACTACAGAAAGATTAATCTACTGATACATATTTTAGAAACATATATTATTTAACAATTTATTTTATAGATTTTTTACCATTAAAAATATATTATGTACCTACTATATTTTCTTCCTTTTATTAGCTAGCACTTTCGGTTTTCATTAGATTTAAATTTTTTTGCTTGCCAAAACCAATGGATGGTAGGGGAAAGGAACACCATCCTGTATGAAAATTCAACAGAAAAAGTATCCGCTAGTAAACAGCAAATTACAGATCAAAATTTATTTAAAGATTATTCTTATTCCCAGCAACGGATTAAAATACGAGAATAGTGTATTTTCCGGCTCGAATTTGATCCGAAAAACTAGACATTTCATAGCGATTTCAGAAAAAATGAATATGACAGCAGATACAAAGGAAAATTATTAGAATTAATCAGTAAATAGTTTTCTTAAATTTATAAAGATTGATAATAAAGATAGAAGTTAAGTATTAGTTTGAAATTAATTACTATTTTAACATCAAAACTCGTTCTGTGTCACAAAGAAAGGGATCGAAACAAATTATTATATTACGTGATTTATTCTGTCAATCATATATGCGTATCGGTATATATTTTTGCAATAAATATTTTTAGATTTTGATCGATAAGCGATAGTTTGTAACATACTATTGAAAAGATAAAGCGTTTTATTATACTATGTGAATTTATACTTCTATGCGCGCGCCCGGTGTAGGAAATTTGTATGGGAGTGAATCGGCAAAATCATAACATTACGTTACATATATGTAATGGCGTAAGTAAGACAGAGACTGCAACACATATAGGTATATTTGTCAAAATATTTACTTTCGCCAAAATATTTATTAACTCCTTCGTTTACCATATACTTATTACAGGTCAAACTTTCCTTATTTGCAGCTTCTAATATGGTAAAGTGTAATAGGTCAATGCTTTACGCATATAATGATTTTGCTAAATCATTACCATACAAATTTCTAACGCCAGGCGCGTGCTTAGAAGTATAACTTCCGGCAGTCCCACTGGCTGCCACACCTGTTTTTTTTTAAATGTTTTTAGTGTTTTAAGTGTTTCAGAATTGTTAAGCTAAAATTCTAATGTACTTTAATTGTATTATTTTAGTAGGATTTAGTTTTTACAGTGTTTTTTATATATTATAGGAATTTTACTTCTGTTTTTTGTTTTAAAATAAATTGGAAATATTTCTATACGAGTTATATTTAACCTTTCAAAATTTTGTTAAATACTAATTTAAATTTGTAGATATACTGCCACACCAAATTATTTTCGGATTACGTTCATTAATTTTTTATAATTTTGACAAGTAAAGTGACATTTTTCAAAACTGCTGTTAGTTTTAAAAGTCATTACTTTTCATAACTAGTTTTGAAAAGTAAAACTTTACGTAACTAGTTTTGAAAACTTCATTTCAAAACAAGTTACGAAAAATATAAAGCAAATATAAACAACTAAGAACTATTTTATACTAACTTTATTAAAGAAATATTTAAAAGCAGACATTTTTAAACAAAAAATTAAATAAGTATACTTAGGTAATATTTAATTTAGAAACTTACCTTTTAATTATATCTGTATTAAATAGAATTGTCATTAGAAAGGTGTCAATGCAAAATAAACACGAGAACTAGATGTATTGTTTTTAATTATTATTAGATAATTATGATTTTTTTTAATTATGGAATTTCGTCAAAATTATAAAAAATCTTGTACGGAACTCGTTATAAAACGCCATTTTGTTTAACTCGTGTTCATTTGCAGCACTCGCTACGCTCTTGCTGCAACATCACACTCGTTAAACAAAATTGGACTTTTCATAACTGGTTACGTAAATAACTATTACAATTACAATAATTTTATTAAAATACAAATATACATTGTTTAAATTAAAGTTGCTTTTATTATTCAAATGATTTTATTTTATGTTGAAATCCATTTTATGTTATTTTACAACGCAAACAATGATTGACAAACAATGTCTAGGACAACTAATGCTTTTTTTCCGGTCTGGAAGTTTTATTTTAAATAAAAAAAAATAAAAACAAATATTTTCTCTTGTATATTTTTTTACATTTGAACCTTTACAATCTATTTAATCTTTTTTTTAAATTGTAGGTATCTCATAAATGTTCACCATCTACAACCACGCAAGGATCAGCGGTTTTTGATATTTTTCATGATTTTTAACTGTTTCTTGTTTAATTGCGGCAATTTTGTTGCATATGTTGGCCTTAAGTTGTTGGAAATAATTTGATCTTTAAGTTTACAAGTGAAATTTAACCGAATTCAGATCCAGTGAACGATGTTACCAGTCCAATTCCTCTTGTTTTGAAATCAGTTGACCAGGGAACAATACCTTCAATAAATCATTGTTTTACCAGCAGTTTGCATCATCCTGTTAAAACCAGGAATAACCAGAAATAACAAAAATTATTTTTAACCATTTCACGTACCAAATAATCGCAAATCATTGACCGTTATTGTAGTACTATTGACCAATGGGCCGTAGCTACCTTCTCTTCACTAAACAGTAGGTACTTTGAGATGATTTGTTGTTTATTTTGAATTAACCAAGAATAAAAATTTTGCATAATAACACTTTTACATAGTGTTTAGATATTTTGTGTTGTTGATATTCATTATATATATATATATATATATATATATATATATATATATATATATATATATATATATATATACGAATAATGGTATAGTGACTGGTTCAATATAACGTGAAGTCAATCGTGGAGTTGCAGTCAACGTTTGGCCAAGGTAAGTAAAGAAAACTCTTTGATTTCAGTCAAGCTTTCGAATTTATTTAATTCTTCTTCAGGACATAATTAATGTAAATAACTAAAAAAAAGTTCACCACAGATGTCCTGAAGAAGAATTAAATAAATTCGAAAGCTTGACTGAAATCAAAGAGTTTTCTTTACTTACCTTGGCCAAACGTTGACTGCAACTCCACGATTGACTTCACGTTATATATATATATATATATATATATATAATTTTGAGTTGTTTCTAACGTTACTAAAAAAATATAATTGACATTAGCATTATAAAAAATTTACATGTTTTGTCAAACCATTAAACAAGTTGTGAATAAATAGCCAAAAATATTATTTCGACTGGTTTTATTCCTTCATATTTTTGGTCCTTCGAGCCGGATTTGTTCCTTCACATAGTGTAAAATATATACGCCCGTTACTGTATCAATAATACGTACTTAAATGTAAAACATAGAACAGACCTACCACCATATCTAGGCAACTCACTTTACTTGTTAAATTTAGATCATAACAATTCCAAAGTAAATTTATTGGAGAGTTGTATTCTACTCTTGTATAATGGCTATTATTCAGATAACTTCATCTTTGTCAATAACAGGCACGATTATACGCTCATTGAATAATGTAGATACTATTAATGTTAGTTCAAAAGCAGAAATTTCTGGAAAACATTACGCTTGCAATCAGAACCTGCCGAATTATTTATCAATATGGACTGGTACGACCTATAGGTAAATACTCTTGACAATAGATTTAAATACCATTTGCCTAAAGAAAACTCTTTGCGTTGAAACATGTCGCAATAATAAATGAATTAAAGTGCAGATTTATAGTTCATTTCATTAATATTTTATATTATGGATCTCGACCAAGTATAGGCTAAATTAATTTAATATCAGTAATGACGGTTACCCTAATAAGCGAATCTGCCTACAACAATAAATGGGTTATCTGTGACGAGTCCTTAATTATTTCTTACCGTATAGAAATCCAAAAATTACTTGTTAAATTTGGAGCTGCTGTTTGACTAATTAATAAATAATTAATGTTTAGAAGATAATCTGCTGCCTTAAGTACGCCATACATGCTACAATAAATTGTTACGATTTAACTGTACCGTTCAAATTACACCGATAATCGCTAGGTGTATAGGGTAAAACTGCACAGTTTTCTACGATTTTTAAGAACGGTACCATCGACCGTAACAGTACAAAAATTTTAATAGATTTATCGGAATCGGATAAAACTGCGCAGTTTCATCGGTACGTGTATGCAACAAATCGTTCAGTTTTTACTTAAGTAGATAGTTTACATATAAAACAAAAATGGGGTCTCGTGAATGGCTTGAACAATTATTGTTGACAGTTATAACGGCACCGTTAAATCGTAAAGATTTATCGTAGCGTGTATGGTAGTAGGTATACTAAACGACGAACTGTACAGTTTTAACGTTTAATCGTTATCAATTTATCGTAGCATGTATGGCACCCTTTAGTTTATACGTATTGACTGTCTTATATACCCTTCTGTCGATGATTTCTTAACTTTTGCTTTAATAATTAAATTTGTTTATTACAGTTCTTTCTGTTGCGGTTCTTCTCTAAACAACCTTCTGTGGATGTTGTTATGCTTTTTGCTTAAATAATTTAATTTGTTTATTACAATTCATTCTGTTGCGGTTCTTCTCTAAACAACCGCAGTAACAGGTACAACCATTTTTGCAAAATGCATTTCAACCCTCAGTATCTCTCTCTCTCTCTCATTTCTTTATTTTCCTTATTTCAAGGCATTGTGAGTGGATTTTGCTTTTTGTATTAGTACAGTGCAATTAATTAACCACACCATACAGTTTGTATAGCAATATGTAGTTATAGGTTTCATTTGGTTCTCATCCCATAGTTTCCATGTAGTTGTTATTTAAATTTAATTTTAATACATTGTATTACTCAATTACAGGTCTTTTAATGAAAGATCCTAAGTGTATTTTAAGAAAAGTGTAATTCGGAGTTCGTAAACATAATCAGGATTTATAGATAAATCGTAATTGTGTTTTGTCTGCGACAAAAGTAATAATTAACAAGTTCAGATAAGCTTAGATTTACCGTGTGAAATTCTCTTGGGGTAAAATGTTCAAAAAAGAAATATTTTGTATAAAAGTGTTTTTTTTTATAATAGTGAAAACAATCCAATTATTTTCAACATATTATGCTCGGAAACCATAATTTTAATGGTAGCCACATTATATTTCAAATTGATTTCAGAAACTTTTTAGCTGCAATAAAAGAGTGTTTGTTAAAAAATGCTTCTTATGTTAATGTTTACATACTTCTATCATTAACAATTAATAAAGTTCTGATATTCTAACCATATGACAATATGACATTTAGAAACCGTAAAGATTATATCGTATTTTTTTAGAAACAAAATTTTTTGTCGTTAAATTTTAAAATTAGCATTACAATGTATCTAAACAAACTGTAAGTTTGTCTAAAACCTTTATGTTTTTTGAACTATCAGCATTTCAGAAAAAGTCATTCCATGCAAACGGCAATCTACCTCTTCGATGATTTGCATTTAAGTGTCTTGTACGGCGGTAACATTAAAACTTCCTAAAGGGCGATAATCCCCTCAGCTGACTAGGTCGTTGCTTCTTTTAAAAGGTTCTACCAGTCGCCCACAAACATTGAATTCATTTTTTTCTTATCTTATTAACTTCTGGACTTCTGGAGATCAGCCTTTGGTGTATCGGTGTCAAATTCTACTTGGGAGATTTTCCTTCTATTTTCATTTGTAGTCAGAAACTAGGGATCTATATTCTGTCCTGTTTCATCACAAAATGGTGGAATTTTGGTACCACCTCAAAAAAATATTTAAACTCCTGTTTGGCCCTCTTCAAACAGATTTGAATTAATCCTAATTATGAAATGAATAATCAGAAATCGATCCCTTAACGAATTTACAATCAAGTGCAATCAGTTTCCAGCCAAATCGAATTTTTCCAATTTACTGAGAGTAAATTAATTCTTAAAACAAGTGTAAAAACCGGACAAAAATTTTATTTAAGATCACAAAAACTAAAAAATATTTTCCTTATTTTAAGTAGTTAAAGTTTATCTGATTATTTCAGTTTGGATCCTACATGGACCATCAAAATAGGTGGAAATATCGTTGAGTGGAAGACAGAGGTTAAATATCTAGGGCTAACCCTAAATAATAAGTTACTCTAGAACAAACACGAAAACGAAATAATACACAAAGCTACAAAAGCCCACATGGTGTGCAGAAACATTGCTGGGAAAAATTGGGGCTGTAACCCAAAGACATTGCAATGGATGTACACATAAATAGTAAAAACTATCATCACATATGGGGCACATTGGGGCACGAGAGCTAATCTGATCACTACGAGGACAAACCTCTTAAAGATTCAGAGACTAGCCTGTGCATGTATTACTGGAGCAATGAGAACATGTCCCACTGCGGCAATGGAAGTAATACTAAATCTCTCGCCACTGCATATTCAAGTAAAAAATGCTAAGAAGAAAACAATATATAGAATAATCAAAGAAGAAATAATCAAGGAAAAACCTCGATCACTCCAACTTGATCAAACTTGTGAAATGCCCCAAGATGACATGCCAAAGAAATTTAACTTTGTAAGGAAATTACCATTAAACTGGGAAGTAAATCTGAATGGGACAAAAACACCATATTGGGGCTAAGCCAAAACACCATACGGACGGCTCCAAGACAGATAAAGGAACAGGAGCACTGGTTTTTGGACCTAGAACCAAATACTCAGAAAGCTTGGGTGCGTACCCAAACATCTTTCAAGCGGAAATTCGTGCCATCGAAAGATGTATAGAATTGAATATTGAAAGGAAATATCGTAGACAGAAGATTTTAATCATGTCAAATAGTCAAGCAGCTATCAAAGCTCTGAACTCAGATATAATCAGTTCAAAGATGTTCTGGGAATGCCTAGGCAAATTAAATGAACTAGGACAGAACAACACTCTTACCCTCCTATGGGTTCTAGAACACGTAGGAATAGAAGGAAATGAAACAGCAGACAAGATGGCAAAAAAGGAGCTGAAACTCCATACCTGGGACCAAAACCATCCAGTGGAATCAGCAGTAGTACAATCTTAAAAAAACTAAGGAAAAAAATGGATAGTAAAAAAAGCAAGTACTGGAATGATATAGAAGGACTAAGACAATCGAAGACGCTCCTGGGAATCTATAGCCAGGAGATCTCTAAGCTGTCTTAACCTTAGTAAGAAGAACCTCCGAATCATAACAGGAATACACTGTCGATTAAGAGGACACATGAAGAAACTGGGATTAGTAGATGAAGCAAACTGCAGATTCTGTGAGGCAGAGGATGAAACCTCAATACATATACTCTCAGAATGCATCGCATTAAGTACTTCTAGGGTCAAATACCTAGGGTCATACGAAATAGAAAGGGAAGAATTACCTAACTTAAAACCCAATGATATCCTAAACTTTCTAAGGAAGATAGGACTAGAAGAGCTGCTATAACTCTGGGAAATCATCAGAAATATAGCAAGAAAGGGGGGACACAATAGATCTTATAGGTCATAGGTGTATCTATTACCCCTAACTGCTTATACATACATACATACATGGACTCAATAAACAGTAGGGGTTCTCCTTGGTGACTGAAAAATTTCCTTGAAATTCTTAACCAAATAGCACAACGATTTTTTCGAAAAATAAAACTATCAGTATTGATTTTCTTTCAGTATCTTCTCTTTGAAACGAAGAAATCAGTTATGATCTCTTTGCAAAAATATTTCCAAATAGATTTTTTTAGTGAAATCCTTATCCCATAAATCCAAATTTCATTAAGTTAAGAGAAAAATTATTTTTAAAAACACGTGTAATAAATTAGCACTAATTTCTTATTAACTAACTAATGTTTGGCTAAGCAATTTTACGAAGATCTAAGTTAGGTTAGTTTCTAATTATATTACTTGTTAATGAAACTCACACTAAGGTAATGAATACTCCAAATGTTAACAACGTTTTACTTTGCAATATAGAAGGAAGTTCACTAGACTCTCAGATTAAGATGTTAGTCGCTACACTGCCAGAATACGTCGAAAAGTTAAGGTAGCTACCCCGAAATTCACTAAACTGCACAGAAAGCACACCAAGCGGATAAAATTAAAACCACAGTTTTAAAAACAGTTTGTTTTTACGTTTATAGTATGTAACGAAAAATTACGGCAAATAGTTAAAATCATAAGAATTTAAACTTTACTCAGATAAATTTATTCTTAACTCAAAACGAGCAATAAATGGTTGTAAATGTTTGCAAATTGCAATTATGAATTGTTCATTGTGAAAAAAGGTTCTCTAAACGAATGAAGTCTGACAAACTGTTCATATCGCAAAACACTGACTCTTCTTGTTCCTTATCAAGTCCTCTCGTATAATCGTATGTTCTCTGAAATGTTAAACAGTTCGTGATCTCAAGTCTGCTTCACTATACCTTTTAATCATTTATCAGCTAAAGTGACTGCTCACAATTAATAATAGATATATAAAAAATTTTTGGTTTTTTCATTATTTAGAAAGGTGATATTTAGATGAATCCTATTGTTATAATTTTTCGTTCGTGGATTTGGGATAAGTGATAAACAGCACACAAACTTAACAATTTATTGACAAACACAAATAAATAACAAATTCTCAAAAGAATCCACACAACTTTAATACAGTCACAATTACTGGATAACGTCTTTAAAATATCTCGTACAACAATTCTCAATTATTTCACAGTATATCGCCAGCTATTACAATTACCATTATTCCTCCTCTCCGTCCAAAGCGGTCCCTTATATATGAAATTAATTCCTTCTCGAAACGTCCCTGAAATTACATCTACAGAACAGAACACTAGAATCTTCAAAAATTCTAAGAACTGGCGTCTGTCTGGCGCTACTTCCTTGGCGACAGGTCCGGACAGGCTATTAGGTTTTGAAAATTGTTATACTTCTTTCACTTTTAAATAATTAACAGTTTAATGCCTATCATATAAATATAGGTAAAAATAAAAAAGTGAGAGCTTTTATCTGACAAATAGCAATACAATAATAAAAAATTGCAATTTCTCTTTAATAGTTTAATATTTTTTAACGAAATTTAGAATACCATAAGCGAATGTTTCATGTTAGATTTAACAAATTATAGATAATATGTATAAAGCAAGTTTTGAGTAAAGATTGTTTACCAAACGTTCACAACAAGACATACTTAAAAACTTAGTTGGAACGTGAATTTCAAATACAAATAAAGAAATTTTTTAAAATGTGTTTTTTAACAGATCTTTTGTCGGGGTAACACGAATTGCGAACTATGGTCAAAAGTATCGAAGGGTCCAGGGGATAGCCGCTAATCCCTTACCCGAGTTGCGAACTGTGCCCTTTTTGAAGACATAATGATGAGATGAATTGCGAACCAGGCCTAAAGCGAAATGTGACCGTTTTATGGCATTTAGGGTAATATTCAAATACATAATACAGAAATGAACCCTTTAGTAATATCTATGGTACAAGGAAATCGGGATACACGAACTGCGAACTTGGGTTGCCAAAAATATGGATTAACTGATAACCCGATAATCCCCCACACGAACTGCGAACTCAAGATTTTTTACCTGCCGCTACCGGTGGCCAGGGCGGGCCGGTCATCGAAACTCGTCAACAATCAAATTAGGAATTTCCTTCAATTACGTCTTGGAAATAAGGGTAGGGGAATGGGGATGCAAATATGATATTGTTTTTATTTTCAAGTTTAGTTTATCAGTTTAGTCTAGTCTATCAGTTGAAGTTGGCAGATTTAGATTTATGTTAGTTCTTGTCATTTAAAAAAAATCAACTTTCCTTAAAGTAAGTATATTCATTTTTAAGTGATTTTTTTCATACATTTTCATACATTTCTAAAAATGAAAAATTTCATACATATCTAAAACATATTATACATACATTATTTTTATCTAAATTTTAGCATCATGGCTGAGACTCTGCAGACAATGTTCAGCCAAAGAGGTACTATTTTGGTAGTTTACGAAGGATTTAAGTTAAGAACTGGAGAAATTCTGTGGCACTGCACAAACAAAAACTGCAAAGCAAGTTTACATACAATTGGTGCTGATTTTTTGTTCTCAAGAAAATCAAAAGAACATAATCATACACAAATAAATGAAAAAGTATTAAATAGACAGAAAATCAGCAATTCCGTCAAGAGAAAAGCAGAAAACGATTTAAGCGAACGGCCAACAAAAATTATTCATAGAGAATTGGCATCAAATAGAGAAATTTTAAAAACCTTTAACGACCGAGACATGACCTACGTACGAAATAACGTCAATTATAAAAAATTAAAAATTCTACCTAAATTACCGAAGAATATTTAAATTCAATTGAAATAAATTCACACTCCAACGAATCATTTCTTTTTTATAATGGAATCGACGAAGAAATTATAATTTTTGCTACAAATAATAATCTGCGAACGCTTTGTGCAGGAGAAACAATTTTTATTGATGGCACTTTTGACTACTGCCCGAAATACCTCTTGCAGTTATATACCATTCACACGTATCTTGAAGGAAATTACATACCAGTTGTATTTTGTCTCCTAAAGAACAAATTAAAAAGCACGTATGGAAATATGTTAAACATTTTAAAAAACAAATGTTCAGAGGCAAGATTTGATTTTTCTCCGTCAAATGTTGTTGTTGACTTTGAGATTTCGGCTCATAAAGCTGTAAACGCAGTATTTCCTACAGCTAATATAATTGGTTGTCGGTTTCATCTTGCGCAATATTGGTATATTAAGAAACAATAATAATATGTAACACGTAATAATTATTGAATTTTTTATATAGGTAAGATCCAATCTCTTGGTTTAGTTCAAGACTACCGAAATCAGGAATCACCAATTGGAAAATGGCTTCATCATTGTTTCGGGTTGATGTATTTGGAACCAGAATGTGTTGGCGATGCATATGTTTTTGATCTTTATGAAGACAAGCCTCAAGATGACCGGTTAGAAGCATTTTCTGATTACATTGTTAACAATTATATTAGTGAAGAATCAACATTTCCCCCAAAGATTTGGGCTGCATTAACAAGTTGTCCAAGAAGAACAACTAACTCTTGCAAGTCATTTCACGCTAAATTCAATTCTTACTGCTGTTCTCCTCACGCCAACATTGCCATTTTCTTAGAATGTTTAAAAAAAATACAAATATATGTTTAAATATCTATAAATAATTATGTTCAACACCAAAGAAAAACTGTTCCAAAAGTGAGAATGCTAAAAAAACAATATTTAGATTCCAAAATAGCGTTATACATTTCTAAAACAATTACTAGGTACCATTACATAAAATGTGTTTCATACAAATTTAATAATTTTTAATAGTTTTTATTTTAAATTTTAATATTTAATAATGTGAAATAGTTTTTTATATATTATATTCGTTCGTTAAATAGAAACTTACCTGTATATAGTTTATGACAAATACATATTTTTGTATTTTTAATATAAATGTTGTTTTTTATAGTTTTTATTTTAATTTTTCTTTATTTTAAATTTTATAGTTTTTAATTTGAATTTTGAGTTTATTTAAAAACAAAAAATATTTGTCAATGTAATACAGCCAATATAATTGTTATACAATACAGAGTTTATGACAAGTACATATTTTTGTATTTTTTTAAATTAAATATTTCTTTATTTTTAACTTCCCGCTAAAAAAAATATATTTTTTTTTTAAATCGGGAAGTTATTGGTTTCACCCCGTTTTTCGAAAATCGAGTTTTCATCGGACGTTTTGAGGTCTTAGGAACCTCCCCTAACTATTTTTACGAGGGTGTCTGTATGTCTGTATGTACGTGTGGATGTGTGTGTGGATGTATGTAAACCTCTTATAACTTTTGAACGGCTTGACCGATCGAAATGAAATAAAAATCATTCCAAAGAGCTTCATTTAACTTAGATTCCCTGTAAGTTTGAACCGATTCAAACCGGTAGATTTCGAGAAATTTCAAAATAACCGAAAAAAACAATTGGTAAAAATGATGTTTTTTGGGCATATCTTTTTGGCTATTAAATCGATCAATTCCATAACCTAATCAGCTCTCAAGCTTAAAAAGCCACGTCGAATGCCGTTTTGCAAATTAAAATCGGTTGATTCGTTCGTAAGATATCGTTGTCGAAAAATTTCAAAAAAAAGTGTTTTTTTTTTCAATAAATTAGAGATTTTTTCACTAACCGATTTTGCACTCCCGGTAACGTTTTTAGGTCTCAAAAAACTGCGTCGAGTGCCATCTTGAACATCAAAATCGAATAAGGCGTTAAAAAGTTATGGCTTTCTAAACATTTCAAAAAAAGTCAAAAACGTCAAAATACGTCACGTTACTATAGCTTTGCGGTTAAAACTAGCGGGACGTTGCAAGGATGGCCTTTAAGGTCAACCTCTTTTCGAATTTTTTTATTTTCGTTTTCCACTTTATGACTTAAATTTCGACACTTAAATTGAGAGTTCGCAGTTCGTGCAAGGGATTAACGCAAAGGGTACAAAGACGTTCGCTCAGTTGGTGGTACCATTTAATTACCTGACCATGGTTCGCAGTTCGTGTATATCCCTTTTGTCAATACTGTATTAATTAAATATTTGATAAACATCTTTCTAAAAATTATTAATTTTTTTATATTGATTCAAATCCTTTAATAGCTAAAGAAAATAGGTATCTGTACTGCACCATATTAGCTGTAAATATGGATAAGACTGTTTACTTATTTATAAGGAACAAAAATATTAAATTACGGAATGCTTTGAAGTGTAAAACTGGAATTACTTATAGAGAAAATAAATATTGCTGAAGAGGGAAGCTCTTTAAATTGCATGCCATGATTATAAGAAGAATCCACTGACAAAGAAAATGTAATTTTGTATTACATTTTAGTTGTTAATAGACATACTGAATTTGTTAGAAACTTTTATATTTTATACATTTACAGAATTTAAATTGAAGATTAAATAAAATGCCTTGCTGTAATGGTTTATTACAAGTTGTGCATAAATTTTGAAAAATTGTCCTCCTATTTTAAAATATAGTGTTCAAAGAAACAATTAGGACAAAACTTGTAGGAGTTTAAAAGAACAATCAAATGTTGATCTTAATTATGATTTTCAAGTCAATTTAAAATTTAATTTTAAGATAGAACAGAAAATTGTAAATTTGGATGGTGTCACGTTTAGCGCCAAACGTTAAGACGTCATAATGGGCGTTATTTCTTAGCTAGCCTATAACGACGTGGGTAAATTTTTAAAAATGTTATAAGTCTCCCCCAAACATGTAATTAAACGAACTCCACAAATTATACTCAAACACCCGTTTTAAATCATTTATTACAAATTTAATGATTTTAAAAAAGACAATTAAATAAATAAAAATATTCTGTTAAAGAATTTTAATTATGTTAATTACAGAATTAATTATAATTAATTCTGTAATTAACATAATTAAAATTCTTTAACAGAATATTTTTATTTATTTAACAGGTCAACAAAAAAACTGTTTTGAAAACTTTTTAAACTGTTATGGCTTATTTTTATAGATTTTTATGTGCTGAACCAAATCTGCCCTTAGTTTTTTTGTGTCACCCACAGTTTTCCAGAAATATGCATTATATTATATGGTATAAACCCCTATCTAATCTACTATACAGTAATATATGGTGGCATTAATGAAACACTAATAGACATAATAAGCAAGATTTGTATTTACAATGGCTACTTACATGGAATTGGCTTATACTTTCTTTCTCTTTTTTCTTTAAAGCTTCTTGTGTAGCTTTTTCTTTGATGAATCGCTTGTTGCACTTCTCGGTGAAGTGACCAACAGTAGTCCCCCATCATGTTGGTGTTTCAGCGTCCCTGGTAGCGTTTTTCCATCACTTTAGTGTCCTGGTTAAATCGCTCACCTTGCTCCTCACTAACATCTCCTAAATTTTTCGGGAAGTAATTAAGGTGGCTGTTCA
Organism: Altica lythri; assembly: GCA_964028335.1. NCBI lineage: Eukaryota > Metazoa > Arthropoda > Insecta > Coleoptera > Chrysomelidae > Altica > Altica lythri. The sequence goes on along the minus strand of OZ034804.1, from coordinate 30,287,134 downwards.
AAAGTGAACTTTTAAGCTCATAAGACATCCTAACTTTTTAAACTTCCGTAACATGTTAGCTACAATAGAAACATACTCTGGGTCTTTTTCATTCCCCAAGAACTTTGTGACGACTTCCTTGAATGATACCCATGCTTCTTTCTCATTTAAGGTCATTGTAGATTCAAAGTTGACATCAAACATTATTTTTCTTATATCAGGTCCAACAAAAACACCTTCTTTAAGTTTAGCTTCTGAAAGGTGTGGAAACTTTTCACAGAGGTACTTAAAACATGGTCCATCTTTAGGCAAAGCCTTCACAAATTGCTTCATGAGACCTAACTTTATATGTAGAGGAGGTAGGAGCACTTTGTTTGGATCTACAAGGCTTTAGCGGAGAATGTTCTTCTCACTTGGTTTTAAAGATTGTGACTTACAGTGCTACCAACTTTATCCACACCAATAAACCAGGTTTAATAGCTATATATGTTATATTATTTATATGTGAATTCTTTTAAGAAACGCTAAATTTAATAAATTTAACTAAAAAATGTGAAAAAATTGTGGGTGATACAGCTTTTTTAATATCATAGTCTGATTCAGCACCCTAAAAACTATATAAATGAGGTATTTTCATTAAACAAGTTTTTTCATTGTTGGCCTGTGATTCTCTTATCTTATTAATGGAAGTCTTGTTTTAACTTCTTAAAGTCGGGATGAAATTCGAGGTTAAAATTCTTTTCTTTTTCCTTTTCCTTCAAAAATTGGCTGGAATCTATCGCATATACCTAGTTATAGTTTAATAACTAGAGTGGATCTTTTCAAATGAATATTTGTATTTCGACTGGCAAATTACTCGCTATTTTAATCTTAGCTATTAAATCTAGATTAATGATTTTACTATTATTACCTTTTATGACTTTTCACATTTTTTATTCTTTTTTTGTGTTGCCCTTACACATAATTTTCATTTTTTTAAATTTTATTAGCTTTACCGAAAGTAAGCAACTATCAGTTTATATTAATAGACTTTCCAAGAATTTAATAATTATACAATACAATCTTCTTTATTAATAACTTTGTGTAATTGTATCCTACAATATAATAATATATAATATTAAAGTCCTTCGCTTTCTCGGAAAAAGACATCATTAAACCTACATTTATTTAATCAAGTTTCTAATACTTACTTCTGGAACAAAGCAATTATAAAATGAAACAGAAAATTAAAAAATAAGATGTATTAGAGATACTTGTTACAATTTACGTTTAAATAGAATCTGTGAGAGTATAATTAACGTTAATTATTAAAAAAAAAAATGAATTTATGTAATATTAATTCCCTTCTTTAAAATCTTCCCTTTGCCAAAGCGTATTTTGACTTTACGGTTGGAAGGCATCGCTTATAGAAGGTGAACTGTTTTTATGTCTCACGAGTATCTTCCCAATTCTAAGAATTTTGTTTTAAACAAACTTTCTTGTTAAGTTAAGATTCTAAGAGTTATTGATAAATAAAACCGTTTGAAAATACACGTTTTTTAACAGCTTTTCATAAGTTCTTCATACTGATTTAATTTTACGTAATAGACTATGTATTATTCGTTCTAAATTCGTGCGGACTGACCACTCTTAACAGCTACCTAAGCAGAGTCTTTAAAGCTGAAGGTCCTAATAGAATCGATATTGTACCAGCATGGATAGTCAAGCAGCCACCAAAGCTCTATACTCAGATACAATCAGTTCAAAGATGTCTGAGAATGCCTGGCCAAATTAAACGAACTAGGATAGAATAACTCTGTTACCCTCCTATGGGTTCCACGACACATAGGAATAGAAGGAAACCAAACAGCAGACAAGATGGCAAAAGAAGAAGCTGAGACCCCTACCTGGGACCAGAACCATCCTGTGGAATCAGCAGTAGTAAAATCTTAGAAAAACTAAAGAAAAAATGAATAGCAAAAAATCCAAGTACTGGAATGATCTAGAAGGACTAAGACAATCGAAGACGCTCCTGAAAAACTATAACCAGAAGAGATCTCACAGCTGTCTTAACCTTAGTAAGAAGAACCTCCAAATTATAACAGGAATACTAACCGGGCACTGCCGATTAAGAGAACACATGAGGAAACTAGGATTGGTAGATGAAACAAAATGTAGATTCTAGGAGGTAGAGGATGAAACCTTAATACACATACTCTCAGAATGCATCGCATTAAGTAATTCTAGAGTCAAATACCTAGGTTCATATGAAATAGAAAAGGAAGAACTACCTAACTTAAAACCCAATGATATCCTAAACTTTTTAAGGAAGATAGGACTAGAAGAGCTGCTATAAGCTATAAGTCTAAGAAATCATCAGAAATATAACAAGAAAAGGGGGACACAATAGATATTATATGTCGCAGGTGCATCTGTTACCCCTAACTGCTCATACATACATACATACATACTACAATCAAATAATTTGTTTTGGTGTTAACTTAATAAGAAAATCCACTACAATTAATTCACAACTTATTTTATTTGTTTTAAATAAAAAGTAGCATATAATAAATAAATATTTCTAACGAAATTTAAATAATAAATATTTTAAATATAACATTACCAACACTGGTTGTTTCTAGAATAAGTAGAAATTTGTAGAGTTGGCTTGCTGTTTACTTTCCAGTTGTTGTGCATCTCTATAATTCGCCTAAAAAAGATATTGGGAAAATACATTATTAATTAGTCGCAGTGGTTTATCATTTCTGGATTTAACTCATGTTATATAAGAGGGGTTATCTTTTTAGTTTTGCATATAGCCGTGTAGAAGTCGCCACCAATATAGAACCTTCAGAAACAAATCTAACCTCAATCTTTTGTTGACATAAAACCACAGTTTCATTGTGATACAAGTTGTGTAGGTACAGTAAATTTCTGAAATGAGCAAGTCGGTAGAAAACTGGATCTTAGTCCAGAACATTTTCGAGCAATAACTTTTTACAATTTTTGGAAAATATTATCCAAACAGCAATGTCTCGCTGAAACGGTATCTGCATAAGGAAATAAAGCAACACCCCAGTCAATAATTTCCCGCAAATATTATAAATTTCTACGTGGTCGCTCCATTCTTAGCCACGCATCCAGGCTAGGTCCACCCAAAACAGCAATTACACAGCAAAATGTTGGTGCGCTTCGTCAGCTAATTAAGGATGACCACTGTGTAACATATCGGGAAATAGAGGCATCTTTGGGCATTTTAAAGACCTTAATCCAAAGGATCCTACATGAAGAACTGGGTGGTACGATGTCGATTTCCCGTTGGATCCCTCATTTGCTCTCAGAAGAACAAAAAGCGGTTCGCGTCAATTGGTGTCGAAAAATAATGGAACGGTTCAACAAAAGAAGCTCAAAAAACGTTTATGATTTTATTTCTGGCTATAAATCTTGGATTTACTCCGACAAACCGGAAAATAAACACCAATCCGATGTGTGGGTGTTTCACCATGAGTGAAAATTAACACTTCCCAAAAACAATCGAGTTTATGGAGCTTTAAATCATCAAATTGTTAGATCATTCACCGTATAGTCCCAACGATTTTTTTACGTTCCCAAAGATCAAGATTTAATGCATGGGCAGCGATGCCTTTAAAACAGCGATTCTGCAGATTTCTACTGAAAACTGGAATAAGTGTTTTACTAATTGGTTTTGAACGTATTCAAAAATGTATCGATCTTGGTGGGACATATTTTAAAAAGCATTAAAGTACTTTAGGTCTATGTATTTTTGTCTTTATAGCTGTAGGCAAAACTAAAAAGATAACACTCGTATCACCCTTACTCAACATTTTCTTAAGCACCTATATATGATATTTATTAGTTTACAAAAGTGTTGTTGCTTAGCTTACCATCAGTTGTTTCCTGCTCTTTTTATTTTAAGAAAAACTTTATGAAGTACTTAGTTATTTTGTGAAGTTATAATATCGGCGAGATTTCACAGATGTCTTTCAATTACAGCTCAAGAGTTTATGTTTGTTTACAGTGAATCGGTTTTAAGTGGTTTAATATCTCAAACTCCATAAACTTAGTTGATGTATTCTACATTAAGCTTGGAAATACAAAATTGACAATTCCTCGGAATATGTATTAAGATATAATTCGATAATACAAATAGCAAGTGTTGAGACATCGTTTTACAGTTCCAATACCTTATTGGTTAAAAAGGTTCCAAAATGTCAGGTTAAAAATCAATTTATATAAGTAAACCAATTAAAAATTATATCAGTAAATAAAAAAAAAATAATTTTAATATTAAATTAGGACAATATTTAATAATCTGCCGATAAAAACTAATGGTTTACTAATAATAAGTATGCCTCTATGCATTAAAATGCATGGATTTCAAAATCAATACATTCTACAAAAAACGCAATGCTTATTTTTTAATTAATAGCCATATTTTCCAATCGAGATGTGTAAAAGCCAAGTATTAATATTAAATATTTTTGATTTATAAAGTGCTGATGTAGCTTTGTTGTCATTTTACGCCTGTTCCGGTTTCATTAGGATTATGAGTACAAAATATATTCTTTTGTCATTTCACATGTGCTCTTTTCCGATTAGTTAGTTGGCTATACAAAAAACTTCGTGCAACATTTAATTTGTCATATTTCCGGACACCATGTAGTACAGGGTGTCTGGTGAAAGATTTATGTTTTTAAATACGATTATTTTGGATAGTAATAAACGATGCGGGTGAGGGTGGCGTCGTTGAAATTGCTGATCTGCGAATATCTTATAGTCCATTGAAATGTTACAATTTAAGGACCGAATATTGCATTTTTTAGAGGACGCAATTTTATTTTTGAGACATCTGTAGGGGGTCAATAGAAGCTTAACCTCAAGTTTGTGGGGTCGCCACCCTTGTACGCCGGCCGGTATCTTGGAAAAAGGGGTGAGAAGACTTTTTTTCGACATATCTCGGAAACAATGCGTCTAACAGAAAATTTGTTAAACCATAATTTGTAGCAAATTGTTTTGCCTCCACATATATTTTTATAACTTTTTGCTGTAAATTAAAAATTAAATTATTTATTAGCAAAATGTGAGAAAATTTTTATAAAAATTTTTTTTTGCTCCATAACTTTCTTTAAACATTTTACAAAAAAAATTACTTTAAACCAATATTGTAGATTATCTTTTGAGGAAAATTTTTTCCTATATTTTTTTTTAATTTCATTCATTTAAGGGGGGACACCGGTTTAGATCGATCAAAAAATCTTTGTTTTTTTTATTGCATAAATCGTTAGTATAAGTACTTAAGAATATGTGGTAAAAACTTTGAAGCTAAATTCGCATTATTCCCGATGCTATGAGCATTTAAGTGACCGCCCGAAAGTTTACCACCCGTAACGCGCGGTAGTGAGAACGGTGCGGACCCTTTTTCGAGTACCATCCTCGGAACCAGAGATAGCGGAATTTCGGCAGAATTATTAGTGCTGGAATAGCTGATTAAACGGTAAGAAGTTTTTATAATTAATTTTTGCTTTAAATTTCTCGTTTTCGCTACATTATATTTCAAACGCGTTTTTATTAAAACGAGTTTTTTCAACTTGTGGGCATTCTAGCTTAAAAAGTTATCGACTAATCGTTCTAAAATTTTTTGGGATTTTTTCTTTATTGAATTCTTATTTATATGAACCTAGTTCTGGAATTATATAATTATTAATAATATTGTTTTTAAAGCAAAATAGATGAAAAAATAAGGTATAAAAAATGACATTGTGTTCAAGCGCCACAAAGGCATGCAATTTTCAATGTTTTTTTTATCACAATTAGGTTCATATTATTAGAAAATACATTGTTAATAATAATAATAAAAAAAAAAATTTTAGAGAAAAATTGCAACTTCAGGAATTCCCACCAGCAAGACACTCGGATGACGATTGTCCATGGACAGCACGCTCTAACGGCACTATTTCCAGCGGAAATAGCATAAAAAAATTTAAATTTGTACTTAACTATATAAATAAAATATCCTCCAAACTTAAACAATTTTTAATTATTTCTTCGTTGTTCAAAAAATTCTTGAAAAACACTGCCTCCTAAACCGGTTTCCCCCCTTAAAACACTTACAGCGCTCCAAAGTTGACCGGGTTCGTCATTGCTCCTGATAATCCGGTCAAACCGAAATGTTTTTTTTTATTGTAAATACGTTCTTACGAAATTTTTGTTAAATTCGTACAACTTTATTTATTCATTCCTAACTCTTTATTTTACCATAGAACTTACCAAATTTAACTTATCGAATGTCAAGCAGGTAGAAAAGGTCTGAGTTACCATTTCTTCATGATTTTTCAGGATGTGATACATCAGCCGCCTAGCATATGGGCAAATTAAAACTTATAAAAATTATAAAAAAACATCCTGAATTAGCTGGTGATACCGCGTTATTCCTCAGTAAGAAAGTCGATTCATCTTTGCTCACTCCTGTTTGCGAACGTTTTTTTATAGATTTATACGGCGGTAATAAAGACGACTCACTAGATGGTTTGTGATACAAACGATTTGCCAAGACAGTGACTATAAATTCATTTAATTTATCATCACTGACTCCAACACAGGATGCTGCTTGTTTTCAGAGTCTCCGAGTATATCACCAGGTCCAGTCATGGCTCGGAAGATATCAAAATCCTGAAGATTGGGGCTGGAAAAAGCATGCAAACATGTTTATCCCAATACACGTTTCCAAGCCTCCAGCACTCGCCATTTTATAAAATTAATTTTCTGCAGATGCAAAGGAAAACTGTGAAAGCATTTGTGCCTGCAGGCCTGAAATGCTCTACAATATGCCTCCATTGTTCTAGCGAAACATGCAGCAACATTATGGAAATATAAAAATTAAAGGAAGAAAATGAGTTTGAAGATGAACTTCCAACTATGACTCCTGTCATTCCTCAAACTTTCACATTTGACGTTGATTTAGACTCTTAGCAACAACCTGGATCATCGAAGAACAGTCGATTAGAATAGCTAGCTAATAAGTGATTAAAAATATTCTGATGTCGAGGATTACCTTATAAGCAAGATGTCCGTGGAGTAGGCCTACTGGGGATACCACGTAAAAAAACGCGCCATAGGTAGCGGGGAAAGAGGTAGAAATGAATAATTAAAGTTGTACGGATTAACAAAAATTTGATAAGAATATATTTGCAATAAAAACAAATCAAAAATTAGTTTCGACTGGATTCTCATTAGCATTGACGAACCCGGTCAACTTTGAAGCGCTGTAATAGCGTTTTAAATGAATAAAATTAAAAATATATATATATATATGTAAAGATTTTCCTTAAAATATCATCTACAAGATTGGTTAGCGGTAATTTTTTTGTAAAATATATAAAAAAAAATTATAAAGCAAAAAAGAAAATTTTTATAAAAATTTTTTGTAAGACGCATAGTTTCCGAGATATCGCGAAAAAAGGCTTTTCACCCCTTTTTCGAAGATAGCGGCCGGCGGACAAGGGTGAGGACTCCACAAACTTGAGGTTAAGCATCTATTGACCCCCTACATAAATATGTCCCAAAAACAAAGTTGCGTCTTTTAAAAAATACAAAGGTTATGTAACATTTCAATGGGCTATTAGTCACGGATTTTGCAGTGGTCTACAGGCATCGTGATCTCGTGGTTCGCCATTTTTTCAAAATAATGATTCTTACGTAATTACTCGTTGACAATTTCCTAAAGCAATTATTCATAAAACTTAAAAAAGCATCTAAAGTTTAATCCCTTTAAAATTAAAAATATTTAAGAATTGGAAGAAAGTGACTTTGTTTCACACCATATTCTTTGTCAAACGATGTTTTCGCACCGTAAATCAAATATTTTGGATTGACAAGGCTCATTTTCTCTTTCACTTAAATAAGCAAAATTACCGTTACTGGGTTTCAAAAACCATCAACCTTCGACTGAAATACCAAAAACCAATGCATTGCCCCAGATTTACTGTGTGGTGTGTCTTATCCACACATGGGATAATTAGAACATTTTTTTTTTAAATTCTCGAAGCAAGGCGAAGAATGTCAATAGTGTGAATAATCAACGCATTACGAATTCTGTTTGCTAAATCTTTGAGATCTCCTATAGTGCATCTTTCCCCCGAAAATTGATTAGTCGCTTTGGGAACATCCCTTGGACACCGAGGTCACCCGACTTATCTCTAATAGATTTTTGTCTTTGAGGTTTCCTCAAAAAGAGAGTTTATTACATCAACCCTCCACTTATTGTAGGTTTGATTGAAAATATTCGGCGAAAATTCAGCTCAATCGAACCAGATTAACTTGCACAAAAAAATTAAATAAAAATAGAAAAACTAGAAGTTATACTTCTATGCACACGCAAGGATTCATAAATTTGTATGCGAATGATTTAGCAAACTTATTATATGATATTCTTGGTAAGCGACTCCAAAAACCTCAAAGTACCGTGTGCACACTCTTTTTGTATCGAATTTGCATAAAATTCCTGGAGACGAGGTACGTCTTAAGCACCAGGTGTTTCGAACACCATCGCTATTATTATAATCGTATTTAGCGACTCAAAAAAACCACCGAGTACCAAGTGTGCACTGATTTCTTACAGAATTTACATAAAACCCCAGGAGAAGAGGTAAATACCTTAGACACCAAGTGCCGCGGAGACTTTTGGAATCGTGATATTAGTGTTCAGCGACTTCAAAAACCCCGAGTATATAAATTGAACCCATTTTCAGCAATACTTACCGAGTTGTAAGGTTTCTCTCTATTGTCTGTTCGGAATGTACTTTTCGAATGCAGAAATGCAATTTCCATTTTTACATTATAAAATATAGCGACAAATTTCCTGATACTTTAACGAATCCAATGCAAAAAAACGCATTCCGATCCATCCTACGTTACAAAATTCGTAAAAACTCTGTTTATGTATCCAACAACCTTAAAAGCATGGAGCAAAATATACTGCAACCATGTGACGGTATTTTGACTACAATACAATACTCATTACTGAATATTATTAATAATATAAAATGCTAAACTTTATATGTATACTTACGTGACAGAATTATAAAATAATCTGTCAAATAATCATGTGGTCCGTCACTATAATATTCATACATTAGTTCAGACAGTTTTTTGTATATCTATACCTTTTCAATGTACTGAATGTTTAAACGGTATTCAAAGGACTTATAGTTATGACTAATAACATGTGGTATATATTTTATCTTTGTTTTTACCGACCAATATTCTTTATAAGTGTTTCTGTCTCTCTCTTACTCACACCATTACATATGTAATGATTTTTCCCATTTAACTCAGCACAATATTTTTCTACAGAGTGTACGAATAGAAGTATAACTTCAAAAAGTGAGCGAATAGAACAAGTAAGTGATAGTTTAAAAGTAAATATTTGTTTATTTTTTTAAAAATAAATAATTATTGGACAAATAAAATTTTTGTAGACCATAACAGAAAAATGACATTTCATAAAGATATTTTAATTTACTTTTGATATGAAAGAAAAAATGACATATTAGCAAACCATAGGCGTTAAGTTACATTTTTAAGATGTGTTGTATTTAAATGAATAAAGACTTTTTTTGCAAAAACATTACAAATATCGAAAAAAAATGGTTTTATTTGTTTTCAGGTGGACTGTTTTTTGTGGCCCACACTGTATAATAAATGCAATATAAGCTACCCTCATTCAAAAAGTTACTATTGATTGTAAAAATTCAGTTTGAGTTTCATATGAATGTATATTTATTTACGACGATCTGAATACTAAATCAATCCTCTATAAAACGATTTGAATTTTTTCAAGGCTCTTTGGAATTCTGGCAAACAGCAACCGTTTGTAACGGCAGCATAGATCTCAACGGTTTAGTTTATTCAATGAGAGTATAGTATTTATATTTATATACCTACTATATATTTTAATTTATTTAAGATTACCCATAGCTATTTCAATCTGAGCTTTTTTATATATTTTTTTTCATTTATAGTATCTGTTTCAAATATTGAATATAATAGACCAGGGAAGTTACTATTTTCCAAGGACAGACATTGATCTAGGTTTCTAAATTTTGTTTTTTAGTGAATTTGGTAACAAAAATATGCAAAAAATTTTTTACTTCTAAACAATATACGATACTCCTTTATATTAAAACCTGTAGGTGAAGACCGGTAAATGGTTTGAAATGGTGGCACTTCTTTATTAAAAAAACCTGGAAGACCTTTATAATGATAGCTTTAAACGTCGTTAAAAAAAATAATAACTTAATGGAGTCGGTTGCTACTAGTGTCTGATCGTTCATTGTTATGGATAAGTCGTATATTTGCCTATTGTTGGATAGGTAACATGACTTGAAAGCGTTGAATTTAACAAGATTCTTTCTTCCCGAGTCGTCTACAATTCGCAAATCTTGATTTAGTGAAGCCGTTGTAGATTTTCTGTCCTCTTCCGGAATATCTAGGGATAAGGGACGGTAGTGCGCTTTGCTACAGTGTAGATCATTAATGTGTAATAGGAATAGAGTAGGAGCTAGAGCCGATCCCTGGGAAAATCCAACATTGATCTTATAGAGGTTAGAGGAATGTCCATCTACGGCAACATGTCTTCGTCTTGAAAGCGTTGAAATTAACAAGATTTTTTCTTACCCACTCGTAAACAATTGTCAAATCTTGATTGAGAGCAGCCGTTATGGATCGTCTGTCCTCTTCCAGAACATCTACAGATATGGGACGGTTGTGCGCTTTGCTACAGTGTAGGTTGCCCCCGTGTATCAGGTTATTAGTGGCTTCAAGTAGATCATTAATGTGTAAAAGGAATAAAGTAGGAGCTAGAGCCGATCCTTGGGGAACTCCAGCGTTGATCTTGTAGAGGTTAGAGGACTGTCCATCGACGGCAACTTGGATGTGCCTGTTGTGGAGAAAGTTGGATATCCATCTGCAAAGGTTTGGAGAGAGTCCGTATGAAGATAGTTTGTTCAAAAGAGCTGCATGCCACACTTGATCATATGCTTTTGAGATGTCTAATGATACAATTTGAGTCTTCTCATGGCGGGGGATGGCATCACTCCAGACATAAGTTACATATGCAGCAGACCGGCTGTTGACCTTTGTTGGCGAAAACCATATTGCCTGTCACTTAAAAGGTTGTGTGTCTCAAGGTATCTAAGGAGCTCATGATTGACGTATTTCTCCATAGTTTTGCTAATAACAGATAGAAGAGCTATGGGTCTGGTTGTACTTGAGCAGTTTTCCAGGATTCTAAAAAATACCATTATCATATGATAGTTGAAATAGCTTAGTGAAAACTGGCACTAGTTTAGAAGCACGAGCCTTTAAGAGTAGAGCAGGTATTTTCCCAAGGTCACTTGCTTTGTTGGTATTTAAAGTAGCAAGGACACTCTGCACACGCCTAATTATAGATATGATGTTTTCCATTGTATGGGAAATTAATTTTATACAAAAATTCATTTTTTATTTGAAATTTAAGTGTAATACGTTACTTTTGCAAGAATTACTCATTGATGTTTACATTTATTTACACATGCTTTTCTTGACTGAACAACATTACAAATATATTTTAAACAAGTTAATTGTTATAAAATTTGTATAATTACAAATAAAAATAGTAAAAATAAGTATGTTAATTGTACATTATACATCAAATCTTTTGCAAACTTTGCATATTGCCGCTTTAGATAGGCAATGAAGCACTAAAAAGGTCAAATATAGGAAATCTTTTAGGATAGGACGGATCGAAATGCGGTTTTTTGCATTTGCTTTCAAAAATTATTTATACCATTCCTACCTACTTTCTACTTAGTACAAACCGGAAGTTGCATTGCTTCAGCCAAAAATGCTTTCAAAAAATGCATATTTTGAGAGATTTTTTGGCAAATTTAATAACTTTGTAAATAAGAGTCAGAATTGGCCCAAGTTAGGTAACCAGGGGGTTTTGAGGTCGCTGATCATGATTATGATGTGTAAATTGACCCCCGAACACCTGGAGCTCAGGAACGTCGACGAACGTCATCTCCGGGGGACTATCCCAAACTTCATGCGAGGAAGGAGAGAAAATCGAGACCACGGGGTTTTTTGGGTCGCTAAGTTTAAATATGGCTTTAGCGAACACCCCACGGACACCTGGTGCGCCCTAACCTGGATGCGGACGTCATCTTCAAGAATTTTTCTGGAAATAGCGACAAGAACGAACCGAAAATCATTATGGGGGCATTTTGTGTGCGCTGAATTCGAATTTCATGTGGAAAACGACCCCCCCGAACACCTGGTGCGCCCTAACATGGCTCTGAAGGTCATACCCGAGGTTTTCCCAGACACAACTGAAAAATAGGAACCGACAATCGTTACTGGGGGTTTCTTGGGGCGCTGAAGTCAAATATGGCACCGGCAAACACCCCACGGACACCTGGTGCGCCCTAACCTGGCTCTGGATGTCATCACCGAAGTTTTTCCAGACACAAGTGAAAATGACGAACCCAAAATTGTTAGGGGGGTTTTTTGGGTCGCTAGATTAAAATTTTACGCCGAACATGCCCTCCTAACACCTGGTGCACCGCATGAATGTCAACTAAACCTGATATTTTAGAGACTGACGTCAATGTACTGCAATAACTGTATGGAATTGTTGATTCCAGTTAAAATATGTATGGAGGAAAGGCAAAGAATGAATAGAAAGTCAAAGTTTATGTAATTGATATTTTAAAACTCTTTATTGAACTCAAATCAAATAAAATCCAACCGTTACTTCACCTAACCACATTAATCAATTTTCTAATAAATATTTTTTTGGAATACATATTATATATAGTGATGCAAGATATATAGCGCTCATCATAAAAAATACCTTCATATATTTGTTGTAATACGTAGGATTATTGTATGAAGTAATGTTATTAAAGCGAAGCTTTTTGTGTGGACTTCGGTGACTGAACAAGAGCATTAAATCGAGAAAAAGTGTCCGCGTACGTACGTATTATTCGTTCCAAGACGATCTTTCTTATCTCAATGAGGTTATCACTTTCATTGTATTATATTACCTGGTTTTAATTTGTGCAGGTTTATATTAACCTGATTAAGTTTATATAATGCTAATCAAAGTGAAATGAAACCTTTCAATGGAAAAATTTGAAAAATAGTAGTCTTTTATTGGGTTTACGAAAATAACATCTTTGCTTTCATGCCGCCGTTCCGTAAAATAATAAGTACAGTCGATACCTGTGGTTAGAAAGGAACTGAGTGTAGAAAGAATAACTGACCCGATTAAAAGACAACAACTGAGATGGTATGGACACATAAATAGAATGGCGGATAAAATACCAGTAAAACAAACAAGCAAAAGCACAATGAGCCAACAGAAGAGGAATGCCAAAGAAGACCTGGAATGATAAAATCAGAAAAAATTTTCAGAAAAAAGGAGTAACATCAGCAAGCTCAATGTCCAAAAAGAATGGACAAAATTTGTACATAACATAGAATAACTTAACGATAAAAAGGTTTTATTTATAAAGCTTATTAGAAAATCGAAGTTATTGATTAATGTGGTTAGGTGAAGTAACGGTTGGATTTTATTTGATTTGAGTTCAATAAAGAGTTTTAAAATATCAATTACATAAACTTTGACTTTCTATTCATTCTCTTCCTTTCCTCCATACATATTTTAACTGGAATCAACAATTCCATACAGTTATTTCAGTACATTGACGTCAGTCTCTAAAATATCAGGTTTAGTTGAAATTCATGCGGTGCACCAGGTGTTGGGAGGGCATGTTCGGCGTAAAATTTTAATCTAGCGACCCAAAAAACCACCCTAACAATTTTGGGTTCGTTATTTTCACTTGTGTCTGGAAAAACTTCGGTGATGACGTCCAGAGCCAGGTTAGGGCGCACCAGGTGTCCGTGGGGTGTTCGCCGGTGCCATATTTGACTTCAGCGCCCCAAGAAACCCCCAGTAACGATTGTCGGTTTCTATTTTTCAGTTGTGTCTGGGAAAACCTCGGGTATGACTTTCAGAGCCAGGTTAGGGCGCACCAGGTGTTCGGGCGGTCGTTTTCCACATGAAACTCGAATTCAGCGCACACAAAATGCCCCCATAATGATTTTCGGTTCGTTTTTGTCGCTATTTCCAGGAAAATACTTGAAGATGACGTCCGCATCCAGGTTAGGGCGCACCAGGTATCCGTGGGGTGTTCGCTGGAGCCATATTTGAACTTAGCGACCCAAAAAACCCTATGGTTCTCGATTTTCTCTGCTTCCTTGCATGAAGTTCGGGATAGTCCCCCGGAGATGACGTTCGTCGACGTTCCTGAGCTCCAGGTGTTCGGGGGTCAATTTACACATCATAATCGTGATCAGCGACCTCAAAACCCCCTGGTTACCTACTTTGGGCCAATTCTGACTCTTATTTACAAAGTTATTAAATTTGCCAAAAAATCTCTCAAAAAATGCATTTTTTGAAAGCATTTTTGGCTGCAGCAACTTCCGGTTTGTACTAAGTAGAAAGTAGGTAGGAACGGTATAAATAATTTTTGAAAGCAAATGCAAAAAACCGCATTTCGATCCGTCAATGTCAATCCTTCGGACATACACAAAAATAATGTAAGAAAGAAGCCAGATGTGTTAAATGCACAGGTAAGCATCATACCAAAGACTGTATAAAACCAAATGAAGTCAAACCAAAGTGTATACATTGCGGAGAAGAACACCCAGCAAGCTATCGAGGATGTAAAGTAGCAATAGAATTACAAAAAGTTAAAAACAATGCAATAAAAACAAAAAGACCAGATAGAAAACACCCTTCAGTAAACAAACAAACCAATGAAAATTTAACATTCGCCAATGCCGTAGCAAATAACAGGAAACCTGATAGAATTGAACAGGTGAATAATAATGTCGAGCAAACTTTGCAATTCACTTTATCAAAGATGGAAAACCAAGAAAAGTTACTTTCAGCCTTTGAAGAACGCCTAAAAATCTTAGAATATAGTAATAAGGGAGCTATACCCAAAGCGAAAAAAATTTAACACCATCAAGATCCTAATGTGGAATGCTAATGGACTCCTCAATCACTTACAGGAACTCCAATTAGTACTGCAGACAGAAAATATAGATATATGTCTCATCTCTGAGACGCATTCTACAAAGAACACATTTGTTAAAATACATGGGTATAAAGTCTATCACGCCATACACCCGGACAATGACGCAAAAGGGGAAAGCGCAGTTATAATAAAGGAAAACTTACAGCACTATGAAGAAACTACTTACACTACAGAAAAAATGCAGGTATCAGCAGTAATAGTTAGAACTAATAGATATTCAGTAACAGTGGCAGGGATATATATTGTCCACCAAGACATGCTTTAAAAAATGAAGAATATAACGCCCTTTTTAGCAATCTAGGAAACAGATTTATAATAGGAGGCGATTTTAATGCAAAAAATACCCATTGGGGGTCTAGGCTGACCACAACTAAAGGCAAAGAGCTTTTAAAAGCAGTCAATGAATATGGAGCAACAACCTTATTAACAGGAAAGCCCACTTACTGGCCAACAGACCATAACAAGGTACCTGATTTAATAGACTTTTTTATACTTAAAAATATCTCATCAAATTACATTAAAATAGATGAATGTGAGGACTTGTTTTCTAATCATTCAGCGGTAATATTAACACTCAGCGAAAATTTAATTGAAAAGGAAAGTAATCCGGTATTAGTCAATAAATACACGGATTGGGTAAGTTATAAACACTTGCTAGATAAAAAAATTAACTTAAACATACCACTTAGAACAGAGGAAGAACTTGATAAAGAGGTCGAAAAATTTAACAAAGACCTCCAAGAAACAGCTTGGGAATGTACTCCAAATATTAAAACACGGCTAAAGGGCTGCAACTATCCTGAAGAAATCAGAAAGCTGGT
The DNA here is from genome assembly GCA_964028335.1 of Altica lythri. Taxonomy (NCBI): domain Eukaryota; kingdom Metazoa; phylum Arthropoda; class Insecta; order Coleoptera; family Chrysomelidae; genus Altica; species Altica lythri. The sequence goes on along the minus strand of OZ034804.1, from coordinate 30,271,188 downwards.
AGCAGAAAAAAGAAAGGCGAAAAATAAATGGTTTCACAGTAGGGCTCCTCGAGATAAAACCGTATTAAACAATCTCACACAACAATTGAAAAGAGACATAAAAGAATTTAAAAATGAGTCTATTAGCTCCTACTTGCGTGAGTTAACCAATGACAGAACTACGGATTATTCCCTGTGGAAGGCAACGAAAAGGGTTAAAAGACCAATTATGCAGATTCCGCCAATAAGAAAACATGACGGTACCTGGGCGAGAAGTAGCGAGCAAAAAGCGGAATGCTTTGCCACACACCTAGAAAAAACCTTTGAACCACATATCTCTGAAGCAGAACTCGTTGAAGCGTTGGAAGAAAGTCCTATACAAGATGAAGAAGATATAACTTTAGTAACGCCAAAGGAAGTAATGACAGAAATTAAATTTAATATTGATCCAAAAAAATGTCCTGGATTTGATTTAATTACAGGAGAAATATTAAAACAGCTCCCAAGAAAAGGTCTTGTAAAATTGACTTATCTTATCAACGCTGCAATTAGATTAAAATATGTACCGTCACTATGGAAAGTTGCCGAAATAGTAATGATCCCACAACCAGGTAAGCCACCTCATCTGGTCACTTCTTATAGACCAATTTCGTTGCTGCCTACTATTTCTAAGTTATTTGAAAAGTTACTCCTCAAACGAATACAACCAATTATAGAAAGAAAAAACCTAATTCCAAACTATCAGTTCGGTCTTAGGCAGAAACACTCCACTATAGATCAACTCCATAGAGTTACTAATATCATTGAAAATGCATTAGAAGATAAGAAAGTCTGCTCAGCTGTATTCTTGGACGTAGCGCAAGCGTTTGACAAGGTCTGGCATGAAGGGCTATTTCATAAAATACACTCTATGCTTCCTAGACTACACACAAAAGTGTTAAGATCTTATTTAACCAACAGATACTTTAGAATCAAGCAGGAAGGTGACTATTCTGATCTTAAAGAAATAAAAGCTGGGGTTCCACAGGGTAGCGTTTTGGGTCCGGTCCTGTACCTTCTCTACACTTGTGACCTACCAGAGTTAGATCAAAATACTCTAGCTACATTTGCTGATGATACAGATCTCTTGGCAGTTGGCAAACACACCATAGAAACAACTAGAATACTACAAAAGGCAATTGATAAATTTAAACAATGGACAGAAAAGTGGAAGATCAAACTAAATGAAAGTAAATCAACTCATGTAGACTTTACTAATAGGAGGATAGAATATATACCAATATATATGAATGGACAACAAATCCCATATGGGAACACTGCCAAATATCTTGGCTTAACACTAGACGCTAAGCTTCGATGGAAAGCTCATGTGAAAAAGAAACGTGAAGAACTAGGCTATAGATATAAAAAAATGTATTGGCTTCTGGGTAAATATTCGGCAATGTCAACACATAATAAGCTTCTCCTTTACAAGCAAACTCTAAAACCGATCTGGACGTATGGAATACAACTATGGGGGTGTACCAAAAAGAGTAATATTAAAATAATACAAACCTTTCAAAATAAAGTGTTAAGTGGAATTGTCAATGCACCCTGGTATATTCGTAATGAAGATCTCCATAGGGACCTAAGGGTGGAGTATGTAGATAAAGAAGCCCACAAAGCTGCAAGAAACCATGAAGGAAGACTTCACCAACATAAGAACATCGAGGCAATACAGCTCCTGGATCACACAAATCAGAAAAGAAGACTGAAGAGGACCAAACCTCATGAGTTAGTGTAGTGCAGTGTAGTGCAAAAGAAAAGCAAAGTGATAGTGCGCAAGAATAATGTGCCCTATGTAAAACAGTTGAAACTAAGAAGACATCAAAGGGTGACTCTTATATTTAGCTGATTAGTATATTAGGAATAAGAAAAAAGCTACTCATTGGTCTTAGACCAGATCGTAGAAAAATTTTAACATAAAAAAAAAATTTCGATCCGTCCTATCCTAAAAGATTTCCTATTAAAATGCTTATTGCCTCGACTAATAAGGCGCTGGCGTGGATTTAATAACGCACAATCGATGTGCGTTCTGTTCGGTGATTAGTCGAAATTATGTCAGAAATTATAGAACAGTCTTTGTTTTAAGAATTCTCAGACTCCATTACTAGCGAGGTGATGTAGCTTCACGATGTACTAACGAAAGTAAACATGTACTCTTATTTTGCAGTAAAGCTTTAAATCGAAAAGAAAACAGAAATATATCAAATAAAGAGAAAACCATAGCAATCTCTTAGGCTACGCTCCTCTAAGCACTCACATGGTTTACGCTCACGACTGCAGTTTTTCCCATTTCTCTTGCTTGCGAGCGTTACTGTTGTAAACTCAAGTAAAATGGATGATGAAGCGTTTTGAGCGGGAAGATAAAAAATAGGCAAGTTAGTAAAACGAAAACAAATGATTTAAGAGTTTAGTTTTGGTTAGCCTCAAAAATAAACTGAAATAATAATTAATTTATTTTAAGAACAATTATAAATAAAATTTTTATACTTTATATTAGTAGTCCATTTAAGTAACGCATCCGCTGCAGAAACATTCACTTCAACTGAAATATCTCTTTTTGCATCAGGTAAATTAAATTTTACAGTCAGCATGTTTCTGCTTTAAGTTTTGAAAATGCCGCCAATTTTTGCAACGATCACTTCGACCCATCTTTTTGGATAGGCCGTGGTGAGCTTCGCGTGAGCGTAAGTTATGATATCTTGAGTGAGCGCTTAGTGGAAAGTGCCTAAGGATAAGATATATATTTATTGGGTTGGCTGTTAGCCTGTATCACTTCGACTTTTTACAGGTCTATTGTAAACACCCATTATCTCTAGAATAGGATAAGAGCACCTTGTCCACCCCTGCCCTTTTAATGAGACTTAATAGCCCTGACAGTGACCTCTTCCAGTACTTCCAGTGCAAGGTCTTTACATTGGCATAGGACATGAAATGCGGTTTCCTCCTCCTCTTGGCAGCATCGACAGATGTCATCATCTGCTAAGTTTAGCTGACTCATGTGTTTTCTGAGCCTAAGGGCACCAACAACGTTTAAAATGCTTCCTTGGCCTTTTCACTTAACTACCGCGTTCGTTGTGGTCTCGGTGAAAACGCCACTCATTACGTCATAACATACGCTCACAGGAAGCTCACGACGTTTAAAATGCTTCCTTAGCCTTTTCACTTAACTACCGCGTTCGTTGTGGTCTCGGTGAAAACGCCACTCATTACGTCATAACATACGCTCACAGGAAGCTCACGACGACCCTTGTGAAAAGATGGGTCAAAGTGATCGTTGAGAAAATTTTAGAACTAAAAGCAACAAACGTGAAAGTTAACTTTTCAGAATTGACATTAAAGTTGTCGACTGTGACAATAGTTTAAAATTTTCAACTTTTTAGAAAACTATTATTTAAGCAAAGAACAACTAGAACTAATTTAAAAAATACCAAAACTACAGTTACCGCAGCCGTTATAAATCCAAGAAATTAAGGTATTTGAAATAAATAAACAACATGTAAATGAACCCTTCAACAAAAACATTATTAATTTTCCACAAAAAAAGAGGTATCTTAAAAAAAACTTTTTACTTAAAGCCTCCTACAAATGAAAATATAATACAAGAGTTTGTAAATAATATTTAAAATGAGTGTATGTATTATCCCTTCATCTTCTATTATTATTGATTTGTGTGTAAAAAATAGAGTAAATGCAAATTGTAAATTGATTTATTTTCATGAAGTGAACTATTATAATTTAATTGATAAAGCATGATTCATTTTATTTTAATAAACTGTTGTAAAAAATATATTGTAAATAAATTAGCACGAATATTTCTACAATATGAAAAAAGTTGGTGAATACTTTGCCCACAAAGGTTACCTACGTGTAGCCCCAGGAGAATTTATTTGTTCTCTACCGAAAAGTTGAGCTAGGATAATAGAAATGTATGTCAAAGAAAGACGATATCATATTCGTAACAAATTTTGTGTCGAGAAAAGAAACTATTATTTTGTTAAATTAAACAGATACAACCAACGTTGGACTACATATATAGAATTTTAATGAGATTATGTTAAAATATTAATATAATGACTTATTTAATAAAACAAAATGTTTTAAAATTACTAACACAAAACAAAAAAAAAAGAAAATGTCTTAAAAACAGTTGTTGATAATTATTATACCTCAAATGCTTATAAATTACAAACATTAGGTTTGGTTGTAGTAATAATATAATAATATATTATTTGTGAATATAAGCTCTATTAGGTTGAAATGAACTTAAACAGCTTCTGTTTTAACCTGGTAGAGCCTACATACGTTCGTTTTCAGGTTGAAATAGGGTTTAAGGATTGGTAGTATACGTGTGCACGTTCTAACGAAACAACTGGTTTTGTATCATCCAAAAGATGTAAAAACGGTGTGGACTTGTTTTTGCTATATTTGCGGTGAATTTATTAAAGTAAAAGCCAAAAAATTTAGCTTATCATCAATAAGGCACTTTGTTGAAGGCTATGAAATTTATTTTAACTTGCCCATGCGAGTATTTGGGACAGTCGAGCCGATTTACTTTACTACCAGCAGCACTCATGGCCTCAACGGCTCTTTCTCAAGACTCTAAGGTCTATCAATATTTAAAATCATTTTTCCTAAAACTATCAAAGGCTAAAATGAAAGCTGGTATTTAAGTCGGTCCTCAAAAAAATAATTAATGGGTTGTGAGAAATTTCTACAGCTCGTGAGTATCCATAACAAACGAGCGTGGCTGAGCCTTAAAGCAGTCATCCACGGCTTCCTTGAAAACTAGAAGACTGAGAATTACAAAGAGCTTGTCTTTTTTACCAGAAATGTAAATTGAAAAATCGAGCTTTTTCATTAATTTAGACTTTTCATTCTATTAGACACAAGAACAAAAATATTTTTTCTTTCTTTAGACAGGAATAGGTAATAAAAAGGGAGGTACAAAACTCAGACTTAGAAATCGTGTTGACTGGTGACTTAAAAAACTCTTTTGGAACGAAGTTCCCTTTCGCGCGTTACGAACAGTTACGAGTGACGCTAGGAGCTAGCCCAAAAAAATTCATACCAAAAGTTGTCACGACACTATGCACCGACACACGCATGTTTCTCTCTCTCACGGACCAAAAAATAAATAACTCTCTCTCCCTCTCTCTCATAGATAGATATATTACAATTAAAAAGACACTATTTTAAATTAAAAGAAAATGTACATTAAAAAGAAAATACTGTAGAAAAAAACATAATTACCTATAATAGTATTATATTTTATTTCATCCTGTTTTTATAAATTAATAAATTCATAAACATTTTAAAAGTAGTTCGTAACTTGACTACGTCAAATTACCTTAACTGTCAGTTACTGTCAAATATTTTAATTTTAAATTTTTTGTATTGAATTGTTAATTCCTGTTTTAAATTATAAAAAGTAATTTTAAAAAGATGTGTTATTTAAAGCTCTGGTATTGTATAAACGGACACTGTTAGGTAAGTAGAGATTTTATACAGACAATAATAAATGCTTATGTATGTATAAACACTCTGTTATGTTTACAAATTACTAATTCCTTCACTAATTAATCGAAAGGAACTTCGTTCCATCCGGGTGTCCCTTGACACCTCACACTTTTTTTTTTTTTTAATCTTCGTCTGCTACAATAATCTGCAAATTAAAAAATTGTAGGATAAGTAGGGGACGCTGCAGCTCTAAATGTTTATAACTGCAATTTTAAATCTTCATAATTAACTGTTTTTAACGGATCAAAAATAATTTTTTCATAATTTTTCAATACAATATGAAAATTAAAGGCTTAAGGAAGAAAATGTGACTAAAATTAACTCTTTACCATATTTTTCGGCAATCCTATAGGCACTGAAAATTGAAGGTCGCGGGATAAACAAATTCATGTATCTCAGCAACAAAATAACCGATCGGGGCCCACATCTTATTCGATTTGGAATTAAGTAGGCTTGAACGTTATACCTGTACTTTAATATACTTTTATAGTTTATACAAAAGATTCTTATTACAATACTTACTTTAGGTAAGAAATTAAAATAGCACAAAAAATACGTATTTTTCACCTAAGAAAGCTCATAAATAAATAATAACCAAACATTTTCTGTTGAATCAACTGGGGGATTGCTTTTCATGTTTCCCTTTATAATGTAGGCCAGGTCACATCCTGAATTACAGCCCAAAATAATCCTTATTTTCCCCTACAGCCTGGGCTAGAACAGCTCGTTAAGCCGCACCAATAATAGGTTTGTTCCAACTCACTAGTTGAATCCTTCTGGAACGATTCGCACATGCTCATTACTAAAAATGGGAGTAACTTTTTAACTATGTAGTGAGTTGGAAAAAACCTACTTTATTTAATACAACAGTACCGGATTTACGCTTCTTGCTACCCTTAGCCAAATTAACTCGAGTCGCACACTCGCGCCCCTTAGTTGTCATTTAAGATTAAAATTAAAATGTACCTTTTTTTAATCCCATGTTAAACCACTAGTAGGTTGGATATCTTAAAGATCCAAACCATGAATTGAAAAACACGGATGGATGCTAGCAATTATATTGTATCATTTGACATCAATATTAAAGAATTAAAGCAAAGGGCACATTTTAATAGTTATTTACCTAACGTGTTTGGGAAGTAGAATTTTTCACATAAGCACTTTATTTGCAACACGACAGAATGCGTAAATAGTTATTTGTGACACAAGGACGGAAAATGACATTTTGCAAGAGCGAGTAAAGTTGTAAAGCCGAGGTGCGTAGCACCGAGGCGAAACAATACGAGCACTTGCTAAATATTTTCCGGACGTGTAACACACACCATTTTTTGGTCCGACTAATTTTTAATATTTTCAAAAGTTCTGTTATGTTCAACAGTTGACTGTTTGTGCTACCTATACTAAGACCAGTGACTAGAAGACAGCCGTCAGCTGGTATGACGTGATGTTAATATTACAGTATTTATAGTTGTATTTGTATAATTACTTGCTTGATACTTAATATACTATTACGTGTTTAGTAGTTATTAGTGTTTTAATTAACATCTGTTGCAAACACAACAAGTTCAAAAACTTTTTACTTTGTAACATACAAGATTAGATGTTTATATAAAGATGAGACCATTTTCATAAATTGACATAAATGTCAAATTTTATAATACAAGTTGTGAGAGAAATTAAATGTAAATTAGAATCCTGCTTATCTTTAGAAAAAGTTATTAGGTAAGTTTAGTATGTATATTATACGCAGTTTTTAAATAAATTTAATTAAAATTTGTATTATTCATTATTTATTTTTGATGACTTAAAATTTAAACTCATAGCGCCATCTCTTTAGATAATCTAAAAGCTACTTGCCGGCCTAGGCCGGAAAATGCCATTTTCCGAACGATTTTGAAGTAATTAATAGTATTGTTTCTGGACGGAGGACCAAAAAGTAACTTTTACGTACTCCGACGATAACTGTAAAATACGCATTTAAAGGCAATGAGTACAAACATTTTATTTTACTTTTAAAAGTTGGTACAGCGTACAAAGCATCAATGAATACAAATAATAATATTGTTTTGTTTAAATATATAAATAGCTTGAAATGTTGTATTTGCTAATTAAATAATCTTAATTAAATTGATATAGTATTTAAATAATAAAATAACATTTGGTTAATTTGTGGAAAACAGAGCAGACGACAACAAAAGAGTTGGAATGATATAATTAAAAACCAAATAATGTGAACTGTAATTCAGTACGGTAATTTAAATTAAAATTATTAAGAACATAACAAATAAACTTATAAATCGTTTAATTCTCACATTACGATTTACCTTAAATAAAAAAAAAACGTATTAATTTGGATATCTTCCTTGTACTGATGAGGCGCAATACGCCGAAACCGGTCTACAAGTGATATCCTTTCGAAATGCAGACTAAAATGGTTAGTTCTATCTTGCAGATATACTAACCCCGTTTAACTTTGAACTGTAATTCAACGTCCGTCGAGGCAAATAGCCAGGGAAGTAGTTGTTGGTTCTTAGTAAACGGTCTATATGTTCTTTGATTATCGAAGACTCTGTAAAACGTCATAATAGTATTAAACTATTATTATCTTTGACATCTATTCCTTAAGTAGTTTTTTAATTTTTTTACCAAGTTTATTGATCTTTATTTAGTTAAAAATTTAAAACTTGCTTAATGGAATAATAATATCTTATGTTTCTGAAACTGTTCACAAAAGCTACTAATTACTCTGTGCTTAACGAGAAAGTGAGTAAGTGTCAAACGTGGCATGAGTTGAATTTAACGACCGTTAGGCGATTTGATGGCTAGCCACCTATAGCTTAGTTGTTACAGCGTCAGCGCGTAGAGCTAAAGGTTGCGAGTTTGAGTCTTGTTGGGTGCGACAGTTTTTCAATTTCTCCTTAATCTCATTTATTATATTCTTGTTTATATACTTTCTAAAATCTTTCAAAATTTCAAAATTTTCAAATGAATAGACTAGTTCTTTCAGACCTAAAGCTTTTATACTTAATATAAAATGTAACAGATGTAACATTAGTATTATTCGCTTTATACTTTATTACTTCCTTTGATCTACAAACAAATTGAATGAAAAATAACTTTATTTGTTTTCTGCAATTTTGTTCTTAACTAAAACATTTCTGTAGAATTTTAGACGGAAATACATTCCACATACGTTTTCCGTACATAATTAAAGAAAATGTTTCAGAACACGACAATTCTCTATTTACTATGTCGTTTAATGTTGGAACGTAAAATTTGTTTTATAAAGTGGTGTAACCGTGGTAATAACAGTACGTTTATTCAAGAAGATTTGTTTTAGAAAGTATGTAGAACGTTAGTAGGAGTTAGGAGGTTTTAATGTTTAGAATTAAAATCAATACTTTATCATATAATCTCCTAATAATAATTGTAATCAATATATTTTTATATAAAAATTAACATTAGAGTATTATTTGTACATACCAGTATTGCATACGTTAACGTTGCATACGTTGCATATTGCATACGTTAACGATAAAGTTGTCTCGTTACTGAAATACTGTAAATGTAAATTGGTTGCGTTTCGTTTTGGTTCTGCTAGTAAAAGTAGTATTCGTTCCAAATTCGTGTAAACTGACCTATCCTAACAGCTACCTTAACCGACACTTTAAAGCTCAGGGCCGTATTGGGATCTGTATTATACACGTAGGTACCAACTGTTCTTTTCAATTATTTCTCAAAAAGAGGGCTAACTATATCTTTATGGTAATCCAGAAAACAATATTTTATGTTTCTATAGCGAAGGAAAGCAACGCGTTTTCAACCCAACCTTCAAAACTACCACAATGTAGAATGCTACCTAATTCTTTTTTTTTTTGTTAATACGAACGTCTACACTGTATTTTCACCGATGCATGTTTGTGGCACCAAGTTTCATCCAGATAATAAATTGGTCTGCCGCTATCCCTATGTTTTGTGTTGGTTTGTAAATATCCATCTCTTGCTCTTCATGATAGACTATCGTTTACCTATAATTTTAAAATTGTCAGTGGTTCTGTATAAACACTTATATGCAAAGCTGTAGGATTTTCTTTTTTTGAAGTTATACTTCTATTGGTGCACTCGGTGAAAAAGATTTGTTTAGAGTTAAATGGGAAAAATCATTACATATGTAATGGTGTGAGTAACAGAGAGACAGAAACACTTATAAGGTATATTGGTCGGTAAAAACAAAGATGAAATATTTACCACATGGTATTAGTCATAACTGTAGGTACCTAAGTCCTTTGAATACCGTTTTAACATTCAGTACATTGAAAACGGATAGATATACAAAAAACAGTCTGAACTAATGTATGAATATCATAGTGACGGATCACATGATTATTTGACAGATTATTTTATAATTCTGTCACGTAAGTTAACATATTAAGTTTAGTATTTTATATTAATAATATTCAGTAATGACTACCATCACATGGTTGCAGTATATTCTGCTCTATGCTTTTAAGAATGTTGGCTACATAAACAGAGTTTTTACGGATAGTCGAGGACATAAAGCAGTAAAACCTCCGGATTTTGTAACGTAAAATGGATCGGAATGCTTTTTTTGCACCTTAACGTTACAGCTACTCTAACTTTCGTACTTATAGCAGACCTATCATTTTTTTTTATTTAACTTTAATCTACAACACTTATAATTAAGTTTTATACTTCTCAAATTAACAAAAATTGACTGTTCTCATGGATTTTTTCAAACTTATAGTCTGTTATACGCAGAATATTGTTAAAATCTTTGGAATCTCACACTAGTAAATACTTTAAGTAAACTAAACTGTTATTTCCTTGTTTGTATACTTTCAGAATTTCAAATATAGCTATTTATTGTTAAATTATACGTTGTAAATAAACATATTATTGCCTTTTTTTTAAGTTCATCAAATGTATATTTGTTTCTAATCAAAATAAATATAGTTTATGCACGACCGGGTGGTAAAGTACAGATTATTACATACATTTAGCGGGCGTAAAGTGCCACTTTAGCGCCCGTGGACTACTTTACCGCCCGCCGGGCGATAAAGTGTAAATGGCGGGCGGTAAAGTAATTTTTTTGTCTTAAATATTGAAATACTTGCAATCATCTTAACTGACAATGAGTCTAAATAAAAATGGCCACCACCGATTTAGACTTTGTTGTTAGGGTAACGACAACATAGGTATATAGATTATTGTTTTAAAATATTATCTCTAGCCTCTGTGCATATTACTTTCAATCAAATTATTTATTTTAAATAACGAATGAATACAAATTATTAGGTGAATGGTTATACAGGGTAAGTTGTTAATAATATCGAGGTTCGAGGTATAAAATTCATGCAAGTTGAAATGGCATTTATATTAAATTGTTCACAAAAAATAAAAATAAAAAATATCCTTTATAAGTTTTATTATTAAAACACTCGATGAGGTTGACATTAGACAGCTGACAGATAATATTTTACATGTGACAGTAGAGATTTGACATTTCAAATTTGGCATTTGACAATTGGAACTTGACAGTTGACGTTTGATATTTGACAGTTGACATTTGATAGTTGCCATTTGACAGTTGACATTTGACAGTTGGCATTTGACAGTTGATATTTGACATTTGACAGTAGACTTTTGTCAGTTGACAGTTGACTTTTTTCAATTGACAGTGCAATTTTTTTATAAATGATTATTAAATCGGTCGTGCATAAAAGTTTATATGTATTTCGGGCGTAAACAGCGTTTATGGACCTTACGTGTTAATAGCCCTCGCCTGCGGCTCGGGCTCTTATTTACACATTGCGGTCCATAAACGCCTGTTTTACGCCCTTAATACAGAAATAACTATTATGCACGACCGGGCTGTAAAGTACAGATTATTACATACATTTAGTGGGCGTAAAGTGCCACTTTAGCGCCCGTGGACTACTTTACCGCCCGCCGGGCGATAAAGTGTAAATGGCGGGTGGTAAAGTAATTTTTTTGTCTTAACTATTGAAATACTTACAATCATCTAAACTTTAAATTACGAATGAATACAAATTATTAGGTGAATGGTTATACAGGGTAAGTTGTTAATAATATCGAGGTTCAAGGTATAAAATTCATGCAAGTTGAAATGGCATTTATATTAAATTGTTCACAAAAAATAAAAAATATCCTTTATAAGTTTTATTATTAAAACAATCGTTAACATTTGACAGCTGACAGATAATATTTTACATGTGACAGTAGAGATTTGACATTTCAAATTTGGCATTTGACAGTTGGAACTTGACAGTTGACGTTTGATATTTGACAGTTGGCAGTTGATAGTTGCTATTTGACAGTTGACAGTTGGCATTTGACAGTTGATATTTGACATTTGACAGTAGACTTTTGTCAATTGACAGTTGCCATTTGACAGTTGACTTTTTTCAATTGACAGTGCAATTTTTTTATAAATGATTATTAAATCGGTCGTGCATAAAAATTTGTATGTATTTCGGGCGTAAAGAGCGTTTATGGACCTTACGTGTTAATAGCCCGCTCTTATTTACACGTTGCGGTCCATAAACGCCTGTTTTACGCCCTTGATACATAAATAACTAATAGTTGTAAGTTGTTTTCCCTAATTGTTATGAGATAATATGTTCCTACTAGTTCAGGTACCTTAAAAATTAAGTGATATTACCCCACGGCTTTGATTCTCCCGAGCTCTCCTACAGTATAAATAATTTAAAACTCGAATAAAGTTTTATTACAAAATTAATATAATACTGATATATTCTGTAACAAAGTAGTAAAACAAAAAGTGGTATAAATGCACAAATAACTTAACTACATAAATACTGTCATTACCGGCCGGATACGAAATGCCTCCCGAAAAAGGGTTTCTTACCTGTCGCTAAAAGGGTCACATACGAATTGCCTCCTAAGCTCTAAATAAATTACCAGCTTCTAATCTTTGTACGAAGGTGAGACGTTGCCAAACTTTCGTCCTTTTATAGAATTTCGTTAATAACTCAATATTAACCATTATTTTTTGGTTTTAATATTTTGATTATTTTGATCAAAAACATAAAGACATGATAAGTATTTTATACATTTATTAAAACAAATCATCAGCAGAAACTTACAAAATTACATAATATTATCATCGCAGAAAATTTAAAAACACCAATTTTTAAGAAAATTACGACTCAAACAATAAAATTCAGTCTGCAGACTGAACTATTCAATTTTATATACAAATCATCAGAAGAAATTTACAAACTTACAAATTATTTTTCCTAAATTTGTATGACACTAGTTTCACAAATTCTAATTTATTTATTGTACCTTCTCTTAATTGTAATATTTTTTCATTTACAAAATTGATTTTTGCTGTACTTTCCTCAACAATTCTTTTTGGTACCGAGACAGAATTTATTTTAATATAGGTATTTATTTGAAATTGTAAAATAATCTCAATAAAATTATTTATATTTGGATGAGGGCAGTAGAAAGACGAGTTATACTTGGAATGGAAACTTTCACATGGGTTTGTGGTTCTTTCTAAAGATGAAGAGTGCTCAGCCCAGAGATGTGGCGGAAATTTCGAATTTTCCGATATATAATTATCCACAAGATAATCACAAAACTGAGTGACCCTTTCATCGACTGGTTTAATTTCGGACAAATCTATTGCAAAAAAATCGCCAACTTCTTCAGGATCTAAGAATGATAGGCCAAAAATATATGACAGAAAATGGGTAATTTCACTTGAGTCAGCACCTTTTTTCTGGTATTCTGGAGCTAAGCCCAGTGCTTGAAGCTTTCTATACCAAGCCTGACCCAAATGAAAACGACATCCACGAAGATCTGCTTCAGGGAATGCCTTACGGATACCATTATGTATAGAAATTTCAAAGTCTGAAGTTATTACTTTAGGGGATACAGGGCAATTGAGTTTAATACATTCTTCTATGATATATTTAAACACGAGATAATAAGAAGATGACTTTTTATCTTCAAGTAAACAGAAGACGAGAGGAATATAATGTCCATTTTTTAAGCCATGTATAGTGAACAATTGGGTGAAAAAGCGAGGACAGTACTCAAAAGTTCCGTCGACATACCAATTGGAAACAGTCGAAAGAAAAGAAAGATTTGAAGAACAGGATAATATAACAATGTGATTATCTTTGTCATTTTTAATTATAAAATTTTCGTTCCTATTTGTAATAATCGAAGTTGAATCGATAGCAATATGAAATTCAGATATACTTTTAGGAAGTTTAATTAAAGAATTAGTTGTTCTAGCGTAATATAAATTCTGTCTCACCCTATAGATATCGTTGGTAGTAAATGTCTCTATATTCGTCTTCTTAAGTTCTTTACATATGAGCTTCTTCTTTTTATCGAATTGCTTACGGCTTTCCTATTGGACACTTCGGCAGACAACTTCTCGTGATTGTGATCTAATATCGACTCAATTATCGAATTGTCACATCCCTGCGTTTTCACAAATGCTTTGCAGGTTTTCTTAGTACATGTCCATCGCTTTACCGTATCTTTGGCCAACATTTTTTGAAAACCGAATGTGAAACCATCAATTGATATTAAAGGTTTGCCCTTTTGACTCGAACACATCGTTGATTCCATTATTTCGAATATTATAACTTAATCCACTTAAACACAATTTGAACTTAAAATTGACAAACTGATACAAGCTTTAAATCGACAAAACTGAGACAAGAACTAATAAACTTGAAGTATTTATACAAAAATTCAGTGATCACATAATTATAGAAAGAATATTTATTATAAACAACTAATTACCAGATTTAGTAGGTGCAACTACCCTATTCATGGAATAGATTAGAGATTAGAATCGTGTTAGATCAAAACAATTAGAATACTTAGTGTAGGTACATCGGCTTTATTTTTAATGGTAAACAATTTTATTTTCTAAACAAAAATGTACACTGATTAAGTAATCACATCATTATAGAAAGGATATTTATTATAAACAACTAATTACCAGATTTAGTAGGTGCAAACTACCCTATTCATGGAATAGATTAGAGATTAGAATCGTGTTAGATCAAAACAATTGGAATACTAAGTGTACTTCGGCTTTGTTTTTAATTGTAAACAATTTTATTTTCTAAACAAAAATGTCGTACTCTGAAATATTTTGTTAACAGATTTTATGTACAGTGCATAAGAATTAGAAAAATAAAAATAGATATATATTTACCTATTCAAATTATAATTTGGCAACATTGTGTCATTATACAAAGATTAAGCACACAAAATATTACCATAAATGATTAAGGACCCGGAGGCATTTCGATTGTACCCGGGAGGCATTTCATCTATGAAAATAGGTACCTGAAAAAACGGGAGGCATTTCGATAACACCGTCATTACCAGTTACCGGTCTCATTCTTTTTCGCAGCAGGGATTTTCGCCGACGAGGACTAATAACTGAGATGTCTTTCTTGCCATTAATTAGAATTCGAATTAAAACAATAAAACACCGACCTCTAAAAACTAAATTAAAGCAATTTTAGGAATAAAGAAAATTAATACCAATTTCGCATTCTACTCCTAACAACAATAACACAAAAAATAATACCACAGAAATGTATCCGATTCTGAAAATTGAAATGTTAAGTTAAAAACATGCAAAATTGTATAATGATTGTTAGATTTTTTTTGCATAAAACTAAAAAATTACGAATTCTTGTTAAAATTACATTTAAAAATAAAATTGAAATGGCTGTCTCTGATTTAAAAAGAACTGTGTTCGTTCAAGTGCTTATAATAATTTAGACTATACTAGAGAAAACCTTTTTTATACGTTTTCTGTCTGTTTGTCTTTCTGGTTGTTCCTGCTTATCTCTGAAACAACAAAATTGGCAGATAAAAGAAATTATTGGGTGATATAGACTACTTGGGAATCGACAAAAATGAAAAGTGCGTAAATCAATAATTCTAATTTTCTTTAACTAAACTGATGCTTTAGCGCCACTCACTTCGGTTTCCCAATGAAATTGACTTTTTTTCGCATTTTTATAAAATCGCAGGAAATAGCGCTACAAAGGTTGTAAATCATAATTTCCGATTCAAAATAAAATAGCACGACAACGGAAAAAGATAAATAAATAACTCTGGGCTTGTTTGAAAGGTCTTAGCATCTAGAATTTGGGACATACTTCATTTTCTCATTCATAAAAATTGTACTTTCACCGAGATATGTATTCTATTTTATTTAAAATCCTTTAAAAGTAATATGATAAAATTAATAAATAAAGTAATCAATTATGAGAAACATTTATTTCGGCCACATCTTCCTGTTTAGTAATCTATAAAAAATTTAACAGTTATCGTTGACGTAAATTTTATTTTTATAATAATTCGTGGTTTATTCTTTTGTAATTGAGAGTATTGCAATTTGTCCGACAATGAAGAAGATTGTACACCCCCAGAAATATGTGAGGCTGCATAAGCGGTGACGTTAATCTCTTACCTGACAAAAGTAAAAAAAGGTATGGGAAAACGTACGAAATTCACCACGGGTGGTGTATTGAAAAACGAGTTTAAACCGAAACTTCCGAAAACTGCTTATTAGCTTATTTTGCCAATATTGTTGCTCAAAAAAAGAAACGTTCCACCCTTTGGTCCATTTATTTAATGCTAAAGAGTACAATACATATACAATGGGTATATCAAAATATGAAAAACTAATATCGTTTAAAAAAACAAAATGTGGTTATAAACCTACAAAATCCAATGTATTGTAAAACAAGAAATTAAAACATTTTTACAGGATGAACTTTTTAATTTTTTTCCTCAAAAGGTATCTATAGCTTGCAATTATCACCTACATGTATAATTTCATTCATAAATTTTTGGCACCTACGGTGCCTGTCGAACTGATGAAGTATTCAAAATAAAAATAGATCATGTATAATTACAGAATATACTAACCTTAAAAAAAATATAAAAGGAGATAGATTTTTTCTGCAAGTCAGACATGGAAAATTAACAAAGCAGTCATTAGTACACAATTGTGAATTTCTCAAAAAAATTGTCACTTATTTACAATTAGACACGATAGAAACAGTCATTGTTTTCGTCGAACGGTAGCTACTGTGTTTGTTAATAATGGTGGAGATATTCTCAATTTAAAACGTTTAGGAGGCTGAAAATCAAATGCTATTGCTAAAGGTTATGTTGAAAATTCACTAGATAGCCAAACAAAAATTGTGGGCATGTTAACCTATAATCAAAAAGAACTTATTTCTGGTCCGTGAACATCCAGCACACAAAAATATTCTTTCTTCAATGAAAAGCTCAAAGAGGGAATAACAATTAATAATCAAGCCACGTCAATTCTACGATAAATTTTTACTTTCTAACGCTCCAAATAGTGTTTAATTATATGTTAACTATTAAAATATTTACCTACCCGGTACTTACCTATTGTTCGCTCTCTTGTTGTTATTGTTACGTTTCGTTTAATACTAAAATCCAATGAAATTAACACAATCGTTTATTCTACAATTAATTCCGTGTTGTTATTCTGGAATCTGTAATTGTTACAAAACATAGTTGGGATTATATTGTTTACGTTTGATGTTATTTATTGTCCTTTCTTTCCGATGTGTGTTCGATTAGTGCCTTATCCTTATAGTTTACTTTATTCTTTCTTCGGGTACAGGATGTTGGTTTTACATACTTATATAAATTTATCTCAAACTTTTTTACCAAGGTTTTTTAGTACAAACATATTGTAACGGGATAACCGTAAAGGAAGGGACCTTAATTTGAAAGATTGTTGTTGACAGTTGATTTTTAGAAGTTTGTAAAAAAATCAACTGACCATTTTAAATAATGTTTCTAGAAAATTCTAGAAACTTCTAAACACACTAACTAGATTAAATAATGTTGTATATAAGGGGATGCACGGACAGTTAACGTCAGTTCGAGTCAAGTGTTCACAAGAGTTCATTGTATTGTCAAGTAGTTAGACGTTATCCAGCGGAGTTCAGTGTATCTTAACAATTTTGTAAATAAATTGTGTAAAAAGCCCCCATACGTGTTTCAAATTGGTGTCAGGTGTGAGGTGAAGATATAAGAATGCCTGGAAAAAAAATAAATGAACTATTGGTGGCAGAGCTCAGAAGAGAGCTAGAAGAATTAGAGTTGGAAACTACTGGGAGCAAATCCGTATTGTTGAGAAGGCTCCGTGAATACTACGTAAATAATAATTTGGACCCTGACGCTGTGGAGTTTGAAGACCCAGCTCAAAAAGCAAATTCGGAAATATCGCAACAACTTTCCCAGATGTCACAACGAATGACGAGCCAACAAGAAGAACAAACTCAACAACTTTCCCAGATGTCACAACGAATGACGAGCCAACAAGAAGAACAAACTCAACAACTTTCCCGGCTGCAAGAAGAACAAGCTCAACAACTTTTCCGGCTGCAAGAGGAGCTATCAGGACGAATGACGAACCAACAAGAGGAGCTATCCAGTCAGATAAGAAGCCAGCGCGAAGAGGTGTCCCAGCTATCACAACGGATGTCTACCCTACCAGAAGAGTTATCCAGTTCCTTCTCCCAGCAAATATTGCATTTGCGCTCCGAAATATGCAACTTGCGAGACGAGCAAAACCAGCAAGTAACCAACTTAAATCAGCAAGTGACCAATTTGCGAGACGAGCAGAATCACCAAGTGGCCAAGTTGCGAGACGAGATCAACCAGCAAATGCAGTCCGAAATAAGAAAGCTTCAACAAGAACAGGAAGCTGGTCGTCAAAATCAGCCCATCCACCACGGCGACGGAGATGCAGAAACGATGGAAACCTGCCACGTAGACATCGACCGACGAGGAAACGTGGAGGCGACCCAGGTACGAACTACGATGAAACCCCCGACCTTCGATGGAAAGACTTCCTGGCCAAATTACCTGAAACAATTCGACGCAGCGGCCAGAGCTAATGGATGGTCATCCCAGGAGAAGGCATTGTCCCTAACCGTAGCTCTGCGAGGCGAAGCTTTAGACGTCTTGCAATCATTGACACCGGATGAAGCTGACAACTTCGAGTTATTGGTGAATCGTCTAGAGATGCGTTATGGTCAAACTCATCTACAACCGTGTACCGAATGCAGTTAAAGAGCCGAAAACAGAAAAATGGAGAAACTATCCAGGAATTTGAGGCGGATGTAGCAAGAATGGTACGACTTGCGTATTCAAATGCAGCGGAGGATTTCCTGGAGTGCCTAGCAGTCCAAACCTTCACCGATGGTCTTCGAGACGTCGAGTTGCAGCGCGCTGTACGGTTGGCGCGGCCGAAGACTCTTGTGGACGCCTTGACCATTGCCCTGGAGTTTGAGGCGGCGACGGAGGCCTCACGTGGAGTTGCTCGACTAAGGGAAGTCACCGGTAACTACGACCATGCTGTTCATTCCGTTAGCGACGTTGAAGCGGTAGTAGAGAGGTTAATGAAGTTATCTCCAAAAAAAAGGCGCCCAGTGAGATGCTGGAACTGCGGAGAACTAGGCCATATAAGAAATACTTGCCCCCAAAAAGAAAATTCTTCTGCTGAAGTACCCCAGCAGCAGGAAAACTAGAACGGGTCGACTCCTGGAGGGCGAAATCGACCCCAAACATTCCCGAAGCCCCTCACACCATTAAATTGGCAACTCTGCGACATCACGTGGACAGCTTATATGTGGATGGCCTCATTAATGGGAAGAACTTTAGCATGCTGGTAGACACTGGAGCTACGAAAACTATCGTTCGACCATCCATCATTATGCGAAAGAAGATGTGGCCTACCAGTTGGAGACTCCGTACCGCTACCGGAGATTCTGCTAGAGTCTACGGTGAGATACAGGTGACGCTACAGTTTGGTTCAACCTCTCTTGTTCACTCAGTGCTGGTGGCTGACGTTGATGAAAATGTTGTTCTGGGCATGGATGTTATGCTCCACTGTGGTTTTCATTTGGATCTTCGCCAACGTATCCTTCGTACTGGTAATGAAGAAATATTCCTGCACCGAAAACAAGTTGACAATGCCTCGATCAAGCTAATCGATGATATCGAACTTCCGGCGAGCTGCGAATGTGTCGTCACAGCGCGGTTGGATGGACCGGAGCCAGATGGTGCCCCAGCCATGATAGAGCCGAAGAACCATGACCATGAACTGGGAAAAGGACTCCTTGTGGGTAAGACTCTTGTTAGATCCGCCAAAGAGGTACCCATCCGAGTTATCAACTTGAACGATCATCCAGTTTTTCTCCGAAAGGACACGGAAATGGGAAGTTTAGAACCAGTAACGGCCATAATTCACAAGGTAAACGTTACGGAAACAGATGATACCAACGAAATTGAACAATTAATGACAAAATTAGATCCCTCTTTGTCAAAATTAGAAAAGAAACAGGTAAGAGATCTACTTTATCGTGATAAACCTGTATTTGGCTCTAAAAGTAAACTGGGAAGAACTGATGTTGTACAACATAGAATTGACACTGGTGATGCACGTCCGATTTGACAGGTACCCCGAAGGATGCCTCAAGTTAAAAAGGAAGAAGCAGACAGAGCCCTTAAAGAAATGATTCAAAATGGCATAGTCGAACCATCCAGTAGTCCGTGGGCTTCTCCTGTGGTATTAGTGAGAAAGAAAGACGGATCAATGCGGTTTTGTGTCGACTATCGAAAGCTAAATGATGTCACTAAGAAGGACAGTTATCCTCTGCCAAGGATTGATGATGCCCTCGACGCTTTGGCGGGTTCTACTCTGTTTTCTACCTTGGACCTTAAAAGCGGATACTGGCAAGTTAAAATGAATCCTGCAGACAAAGAAAAGACTGCCTTTACCAGTGGATCAGGGTTATGGCAATTCACGGTCCTTCCATTTGGCCTCTGTAATGCTCCTGCGATGTTTGAACGACTAATGGAGAACATCCTGCGGGGTTTGTCATGGGAAACTTGTCTAGTTTATCTAGACGACATCATCATAATGGGTAAGACCTTTAAGGAACATTTATCTAACCTGGAAGAAGTTTTTAAAAGATTACAGAACGCTAATCTAACATTGAATGTTAAGAAATGCCACTTGTTCCAGAGACAGGTCAACTATTTAGGACATAACGTAAGCAAGGATGGCGTTGCTGTTGACCCCGCTAAGATACAAGCCGTTCAGGAATGGCCAATCCCTATCGACAAACATCAGCTCCGGAGTTTCTTGGGTCTTTGTTCCTATTACCGACGATATGTCAAGAATTTTGGAGACATTGCCAAACCCTTGACACGTTTGACAGAACAAGATAAGTCCTTCTGTTGGGATCAGGAATGTCAAAAGGCGTTTGAAATATTGAAGAAACAGCTTACGTCAGCACCTGTTCTTGCTTATCCACTTCCTGATGGTAAGCTTATTCTGGACACCGACGCCAGCAATGTGGGAATTGGAGCCGTCTTGTCACAGCTACAAGACGGTAAGGAAAGAGTGGTTGGTTACTTCAGCAAAACTTTATCGAAAGCTGAAAAGAACTACTGTGTAACTCGGAGGGAACTGTTAGCAGTTGTAAAATCCGTTGAACACTTTTATAAATATCTGTATGGCAGAAAATTCCTGATCAGAACAGACCATGCCAGTTTAAAGTGGCTACTTAGCTTTAGGAACCCAGAAGGACAGATAGCAAGATGGCTCGAAAAACTGCAAGAATATGATGTTGAAATCGAGCACAGACCTGGAACCAGACATCGTAATGCTGATGCACTTTCCAGAAGACCATGTCGACCTGATTGCCCCCATTGTACCCGTATGGAGCAGAACGAGGAAAAACTTGCCTTGGTTAAGGTTGTGCCAGAAAACGATAGCTCTATGCTGTAGGAGCAACAAGAAAACGATCCCGTTCTAAGAAAGATTCGGGAGTGGAAGAGAATGGACCGTCGTCCGTTGTGGAGAGAGATATCCTCATCCTCTCCTGCTTTAAAAGCATACTGGTCCCAATGGAACTCTTTAATTTTGGACGGAGGGCTCGTTAAAAGACTTGTAGAAAATTCCGAGGGCACAGAAGCAAGGAAACAAATAGTGGTCCCAAGAAATGCTGTACCGGAAATTTTAAAACAGATGCATAATGATAGTTCTGGAGGACATCTGGGTATCACGAAAACGCTGCAAAAGATCCGAGATAGATTTTACTGGGTAAATTGCACTAATGATGTTAAAGATTGGTGTCGTAAATTCACTACATGTGCTGCCAGTAACGGTCCGCACCGAAAACCGAAGGCGGAAATGCAGCAATACCTGGTTGGAAGTCCTTTTGAAAGAATCGCAGTAAATGTATTGGGGCCACTTCCACAGACCGATGTAGGAAACAAGTACATCTTTGTTGTAATGGACTACTTCACTAAATGGGTTGAAGCATATGCAGTTCCCAATCAGGAAGCCACCACTTTAGCAGATATATTGGTTGAAGAATTCGTAAGCCGATTTGGGGTACCACTAGAATTACATTCAGACCAAGGAAGAAATTTTGAGAGCAAGCTGTTTCAAGAAGTTTGCCAAAAATTAGGCATCCACAAAACGAGAACCACAGCGATGCACCCTCAGTCTGATGGAATGGTGGAACGAATGAATCGGACTATAACCAACTATCTGTCAAAAGTGGTGTCAGATTGTCAGAGGGATTGGGATCGACATATTCCACTATTTCTAATGGCAATTCGATCGGCCATCAACGAATCAACTGGCCAAACGCCTGCGAAGGTTCTGTTCGGTAGAGAAATGAGGCTACCATGTGACTTGGTGTTTGGTTGTAAACCTGGTGAAGAAATGGCACGTGAACAATATGTCGCCGACCTTCAGAATCGAATGGAGAATATACACAACCTGGTGCGTGGAAAACTACAATTATCTAGTGATCGGATGAAGAGGTACTATGACACACGGACAATGAAAAAGAGTTACCAAGTTGGAGATTTAGTCTGACTCTATAACCCCCGACGGCGTCGAGGTATTTGTCCCAAATTACAAAAGAACTGGGAAGGTCCTTACACCATCAAGAAGAAGATTAACGATGTCATTTATCGGATCGTGAAAATTCCCAGAGGGAAACCCGTCGTGGTCCATCACGATCGTTTGGCGCCTTACCAGGGAAACCACAGTGGAGATGCGCAGCAACTCCAAGAAGATGGTTTGGCTGGCTCAGGGAGTGTGCGGGATTCCGATGTAGGAAATAACATTCCAGGAGGAATGAATCTAAGGAGGGGGCAGTGTAACGGGATAACCGTAAAGGAAGGGACCTTAATTTGAAAGATTGTTGTTGACAGTTGATTTTTAAAAGTTTGTAAAAAAATCAACTGACCATTTTAAATAATGTTTCTGGAAAATTCTAGAAACTTCTAAACACACTAACTAGATTAAATAATGTTGTATATAAGGGGATGCACGGACAGTTAACGTCAGTTCGAGTCAAGTGTTCACAAGAGTTCATTGTATTGTCAAGTAGTTAGACGTTATCCAGCGGAGTTCAGTGTATCTTAACAATTTTGTAAATAAATTGTGTAAAAAGCCCCCATACGTGTTTCAATATGTTTTTATAGAAATTTTATTCTACTAAAGTTTCGTTTTGGTTTATGTGGTTATGTTGTCTATATACCCATACCGATATAAAACGTTTGTCATATTTACCAATTTTAATGATCTCTACCTACGGAGGAGCGTAACAAAATATAAAGGGTGGAAAGTACAATTGTCTACTTTCCAACTGTTTTGTAGGGTAGAGAACCGTCTATTTTTAAATAATTGTCAATTAAATTACACTAATCAGTCAATTTAATAAAAACCAGATGGATATTAACGATCTAATCTAATCTAAATAACCTGGCATGGTCTCTCCTGTGGAGCCCTATGTTTGAGCACTGCTTCCTATAGGAATATTGTGACCAGGTTCGGCACCAAGAGTCCTTACATGCACCCGGCAAGCAGGACTCTAGTTTGTTCAGCTGAAAATCACAATCACGCTGATCTTCAGGTAGGCTAGAATCCAGGTGTCCGAAATTCCTTGAGTTACTGTTGCCACAGGGCAGTTCCCTTTATAAGAGATTTGAGTCCTGTGACCAGCTCCTCAGGGTGGTGATAGGATTCAGGATTCGTGTCATCGAAGATGAGGAACCGTTTATAGTCCAAGGCCTCACACTCGAATAGAATGTGAGTTGCCGTTTCATCGTCCATGGCGCACAGTCGGCACAAGGTGGGTTCCTGTGTCAGAATCCCCATCTTCCGAAGGTGTAGTCTAAATGGTCCATGCCCAGTGAGCAGGCCCACTAGTACTCTTATCTGACTCCTACCAAGATTCAGTATGTCAGACGTCAGTTTTTTGGAGTAGCCTTTGAGCATCAGCTTCGAGTGCCTTAGCCCTACAGTATTACTCCAGTGTTTGGTCGACTCTTCCCAGACCCAGTTCCTGACTTTGGTCCTTACCCCGGCTCTAGGCAGTCCCAATACAGGTTCTGGACCAGTGAATCGTGTATCCGCTCCCTTCTTGGCCAGAAGGTCTGCGGTTTAACGATAGTATATTGTTTATCCAGCATAATAAGCCATTTTAATAACTTATTTATACTTTAATTAATCTACCAAGATTTGAAAACCGTAATTGTACGAATTGTACATTTTAAATAAATAAAACTATGTATTGTTTATTATTAATTTTTGACCAAGAATATGCTACATTTGTTACCTAATTACTACGATTTGGCAGCCGAAATTATGTGGATTATATTTTCTCGATTTGACTAGCAGGTGTACCTAAGTAAAATCCAGAAGAGTATTAAAATATCAAGGACGTCAATTTCACCCATTTTTGTTTCTGCAAATGATGATTTATACGTTATATTTAGAAATAAGCCATGCATAATTGTTAATACCCTTTTGAATTTTATTGTCACCTCTCAATCTCAACGATTTTACATATAGATTATCGATATAAAATTTGTCAGAGAGCATGACAACATTTTATTAGTTGGCTGTTATAATAGTGTAACGGGACAACCAATTAAGAAAAAGACCTTTACTTGAAAGACTGTTTTTAGGTTATTTCATTTGTTCTCTAAAATGAGATATATGGGCACTTAAGGAGAGTTCAAATAATTCGATTAGTTCATTGTATTGTCACTCAGTTTGAACGTTACTCAGCAGAGTTGTGTGTATCTTAACAATTTTGTGAATAAATTGTGTTAAAGTCTCCATAAGTGTTTTAAATTGGTGTCAGGTGTGGGGTGAAGATACAAGAATGCCTGGAAAGAGGATAGATGAACTATTGGTGGCTGAGCTCAGAAGAAAGGTCGAAGAATTAGAGTTGGAAACTACTGGAAGCAAATCCATATGAATGAGAAGCCTCCGCCAATACTACTAAATAATAATCTGGACTCTGACGCTGTGGAGTTTGAAGACCCAGTTAAAAAGCAAATTCTGAACTAGCGTAACAACTTTCCCGGCTGCAAGAAGAACAAACTCAACAACTTTCCCAGCTGTCGCATCGAATGACGAGCCAACAAGAAGAGCTTTTTAGTCAGATAAAGAGATAGCGCAAAAATATGTCCCAGCTATCACAACGGATCTCTACCCTACCAGGAGAGTTTTTCAGTTCCTTCTCCAAGCAAATATCGCATTTGCGCTCCGAAATGTGCACTCTTTGTAATGAGCAAAATCAACAACTCGCTAGCTTTCCGGTCGAGCAAAATCAGCAAGTTGCCAACTTGCGAGAAGAGATCAACCGGCAAGTGCAGTCCCAGATAGAAAAGCATAAACTAAAACTAGAAGCTTGTCACCAAAACCAAACCATCCACCACGTCGACGGAGATGCAGAAAGGATGTAAACCTGCCACGTAAATGTCGAATTCCAAGGAAACGGGGAGGCGACTCAGGTACGAACAACGATAAAACCCCCGACCTTCGATGGGAAGACTTCCTGGCCAAATATCCTGAAACAATTCGACGCAGCGGCCAGAGCGAATGGATGGTCATCCAAAGAGACAGCATAGCTCTGCCAGGCGAGGCTTTAGACGTCTTGCATGCATTGACACCGGATGAAGCTGACAACTTCGAGTTATTGGTGAATCGTTTAGAGATGCGTTATGGCCAAACATATCTACAACCGGTATACCGAATTCACTTGAAGAGACGAAAGCAGAAAAATGGCGAAACTATCCAAAAGTTTGAGGCATGGTTTAACACATTTTTTAATGACAACTTACTACAAAATAAAGTATTCATATCTTATAATGTTCCCCTTCAGTTAATGTTGTACAGAGAGCTAATAACCCATGTTTTCTTTTTCCTTTTTTTTATATTTCTTAGGTTAAAACGAACCTTATCCAGGTTTTATATTCTTATATCAAAGCTTAAATTCACAACAGTTTTAGAGGAAGTTGATATGGTAATTGTTTACATTTTCACCCCATCCCCCTAGGGGGTTGGGGTTGCGGGGGGTGTTAAAGGAAGGCTACTCGAGTACATCCCCGTTGAAATTGAGTGGCGGTCACCCTTAGAAAATTTTTTACGAAGGGTTGAATTTTCAAAAATATGGTAAAAATTATTATATTATTTAATGTATGAAAATTCAACCTCGTTTGAAAGCTTATGATTAGTGCTTTTCATACCACGCATTATGCTTAAAACCCATATTAAAAAAAAAACCTCAAAAAACCTCCTCTCAGGTTAACCTAATCTAACCTAGGTTAGATTAGGTTAGGTTAGGTTAACCTGGGTGGAGGGTTTTTTGAGGTTTTTTTCTTTTTTTTTTTTTTTTTCTCTTAAATATGGGTTTTAAGCATAATGCGGGGTATGAAAAGCACTCATCATAAGCTTTCAAACGAGGTTGAATTTTCATACATTAAATTACCATATTTTTGAAACTTCAACCCTTCGTAAAAAATTTTCTAAGGGTGACCGCCACTCAATTTCAACGGGGATGTACTCGAGTAGCCTTCCTTTAACATCCCCCGCAACCCCAACCCCCTAGGGGGATGGGGTGAAAATGTAAACAATTACCATATCAACTTCCTCTAAAACTGTTGTGAATTTAAGCTTTGATATAAGAATATAAAACCTGGATAAGGTTCGTTTTAACATAAGAAATATAGAAAAAGGGAAAACGAAAACATGGGGATGGGGTGAAAATGTAAACAATTACCATATTTTTTTACAATAAAAGATAAGTCACCCAAAGACTCAACCTACAATCTACTTTAGAGTTTACCTGTAATGATTGTCCTCTTACTTACATCGGCCATAGTTCTAGAACTGTTAGAGATAGAATCACACCTCATTAATGCGATTGTGGATTTAGATTTTATCTATATGCTCTAGCTGCTGATGCTATCAAAGACGGTCATAACATAAATTTCAATTCGTAGAAAATTCTAGCTCGATATAACAACCAAAAGAAACGATTATTTTTAGAAATAGCCTTTATGTCTAAGACACTTATGCCATGAATAGGAAAATTAATTTTAACCACTTAATCGAGATTTACAGCTACCTCCTATAGGTACTTGGACAAATGTAGTGTTAATTATGATTCTTTAAACAGGTCACATTTTTAGTATTTATAATTGATACAGTTGATTGTTATATACTATAGTCTGGTTCTTCCTACTTATTATAGGGTACTTTTTTTTCTCATCCCATTACTCAAGAATGTGTACAGTCCTCTTCTTTAAAGCTAACCATGATGATATTAATAATAACATCAATATTAACGAAATTATTGGTATTAAAGTTTGCAGAGTACACTTTGCACCTCTGTATCTGGTATTTATTCTATAGTGATCGGAAAAATGATATGAAGCAGGTTACTAGGAGAGAGGTTGCTTGGAAGAATAGAATGGAATTTGTTTTTGTTTTTTAATTAAGAATATCATAAAATTTAGAATGTAAATTAATTTAAAAATTTGTTATTTTTTAATGGTTCATATAGGTGGCTTGTTTATGAAGTAAAATCAGAAATTAGAAATTACCTATCTGCAACATAACAAATCCTGTTACCCTGAACACATTAATAATGCGTTAGAACACAATATTTAGAATATTGCTTGTTAAATAAATCTAATTTAATTTTTTTATATTTTCTAGTGAATTTGCACTACATGGAAGTCTCAGCCGGATTTTAAACGTCGCTGCTTTCATGAAAGCTTTCTAGAATATACGCTTTAATAAAAGTTTAAAATCGATGTAGCGGATTTCAGCTTCAGTAAATGCGTTTCAAAATAGAAAATATATTTTGCAATAAAGAGTATTTTCTAAAGAATTCACACCGGGTTGATACCTACCTATTTACTAGTATATAGCTAAACGCTTATACATTTTTTTAATTCTAGAAATGTGGGTTTCATTGATGTTTTTAGATTTTTAATTTATAATGAAAAAAGATTTATTTAAGAAGTACATATAAAGAAAACTATGTTTTATAAAAATAAACTCAATTCTTACGATCTGTCGCAAAATTATCTCTGACCACAAGACTTTTAATAATATTTTAGAGAGAGTTCAGTTAAACTTCGCTTGAAAACACAACTTTTATTTTCACAGGGACAAACGCAGTTGTTTTCGTATAATTAGTTGAGAAATATCTCTCTATGGTCATAAGTTTATTTATTTTGACAACGCTCTTCAGAATACATATTATAGTTTTGAATGACCCATTGCAGGTATTTTTAAATAGTGACTTAAATAGTAGGTAATACAAGTTATCTTCATCTTCTGTTTAAATCAAAAACACACCTGTTAAACTGTTATGAACAAAAATTGGAAAATTTCTATCATTACGTATTATCTGATACTAAAAGTGATGAACTTTAACATCGTGATCAAAATTTTAGTGGTTGTGGTTTTAAAAAAGATATTGTAGCATTTTAAAAAACCGCTATCTTCCACTTCCAAATTAAATTATAAAAGGTTTGTTCCAACAGAGCTCCTGACAGTCAGAAGGACTTCAGACGCTTGCGCAGTAAGATTAGACCGTTCCAACAGAACACCGAATAGTCCCAAGTACTATCAAAGTGCTGTCCCAACAAAGTTTCTGACTCGTACATGAAAGCACTTATGTACCTACGGTCAAATCTATCCTTGGTTCGATTCATGGATAATTTGTCAGGACATGCGCTTTAGGTACTTTATACTCTGTACTCTTTATAACACAGATTAAATTAAACTTTGTTTTTTTTTTATTAAGGATGTCCTCGTAGGTATAGACCTAAATACAAATGTACCGAGAACATCTATTGGGGCAGAAGAGACAATTTATTAATTTGGGATTTAAAGGCCTGCAAGTTAGGACTAGTGCAGTAGACGTTGAAAGGTAAGGAGTTCCACAATCTGTAGACCCTGGGGATGAAGGAACGATCGAATCGATCCGTTCTCGATGTCGGGCATTGAACAGTATAAGGGTGCATGGAGTTGGCACGTCGCGTTGCTCTGGCTGGTTTGGCCAGTGGAGGCATTATAGAGCGGAGTTCTTCTGAGCAAAATCGGTGTATGTATCGGTAAAACAAGGAAAGATTAGCCACTGCTCTTCGGTAGGATTATGGGGCTAGGTTTTTGGTGATACTGGTGTCGTTTATTAATCGAACTGCTCTTCTCTGTATTGCATCAAGAACTCCGGTAACTACTGGTAAGCGTTTAACATCCAGAAAAAAGTGGTTACACTATTAGGAATAATAAAAATAATAAAAAACTCTTATTATTTCTAATAAAATGGACTTTCAAATAGTAAGGGTCAGTACAATTAATTTGGTTACACTATTATTTTAAAAATATTAAAAAAATAACAAAAAAGAAAAATATTTTGTAATTATCAAATACAAGCAATAAGTTTTTGTTAAAATCGGGTCGAAACTTTGCAGAGGGTTTACGGGATAATGTGCTCACAGTTCTAACTGCAAAACAGAAGATGAATCGTGCGGACATTTGTTCTGACACCCTAGAGTGCATTAAAAGGGACTTAAACTCATTGTCAAGGGTCATAAATTGCGACCAAACTTGGGTTTTCAATCTGATCCTAAAAACAAGAGGCAATCAATACACTGGAAGTCTCCAAACTCTTCGAAAGCCAAATAGCAGAAATGAGGAAATCTCGTCTTAATTGATTGTTTTCTTTAATATACAGCGTGTAATCCTCATGAAATACTACTACAACCTTTTAAGTGACAGGCAATATGGTTTTCGCCAACAAAGTCCAACAGCCGATCTGCTAGCATATGTAACTCACCGCTATGGGGAAACGCAAGTAGTATCACTAGACATCTCAAAAGCATTTGATCAAGTGTGGCATGCAGCTCTTTTGAACAAACTGTCTTTATACGGACTCTCGCCAAACCTTTGTAGATGGATATCCAACTTTTTTTCCAACAGGTACATCCAAGTTGCCGTAGATAGACAGTCCTGCAACCTCTACAAGATCAACGCTGACGTTCCCCAAGGATCGACTCTAGCTCCTACTTTATTCCTATTACACATTAATGATCTACTTAAAGCCACTAATAACCAGATACACGGTTTTGCAGATGATGGCAACCTACACTGTAGCAAAGCGCACAACCGTCCCATATCTCTAGATGATCTGGAAGAGGACAGAAGATCCAAAACGAGTCCTCTCAATCAAGATTTGAAAATTGTTGACGAGTGGGGAAGAAAAAATCTTGTTAATTTCAACGCTTCCAAGACAAAGACATGTTGCCTATCCAACAAGGCGCAAACATATGACTCATCTATCATAATGAATGTTCAGACACTAGAGGCAAGCGACTCCATTACGGTGGTTGGTATAACGATCTCCGAAGACTTACTATGAAACGAACATATTGCATCCATAGCAACTACACCAGGAGAAAAATTAGGATTTCTGTTTAGAGCACGGAAGTATTTCCATCCATCCAACTTTAGCTACTCTTTACAAAGCCCAAATACGACCCAATCTTGAATATTGCTCGCATGTATGGGGTTCGTAATTTCTTAATTCAATACAGAGAAGAGCAGTTCGAATAATAAACGACACAAGTATTACCAAAAACCTAGCCCCATTGTCCCACCGAAGAGCACTGTCTGATCTTTCCTTGTTCTACTGATACTTAAACGGATTTTGCTCAGAAGAACTCCGCTCTATAGTGCCTCCACTTGCCAGGCAAGCCAGAGCAACGTGACGTGCCAACTCCAGAATATACCCAACTGTTTTACGTTAGAGTGAAACAGAAACCGTTGCGACTACGAGAATAGTATTTTATCAGTTTACAGTCACTTGGTTACATCTGTTAAATCTTCTTTTTAGTTTCTATTTGGCGTCTAGAAGCATGGACAGAGTACGCCCCCAAACTTTAGCGTATCTTATCAGATCTTATCTTTCTTGACAGAGAAGCTGGTTATATTCATTTTGTAACAAGTATAAGTTTAGTCTTTGATAGTACAGATCGGTACCGGTGTTTTTCTTAGTTCGATTGTATTTTAATATGGCTAACGTGTAGTATTTACTATATAGCATTATGTTTCTTGCCGGTAATCATCCTGTTCGAGTTTTTTTAGCTTTTAGACTAAGTAAAACATACTCCAAAGAAATAAGCTACCTGGGTATGAATCCAGTCATATGGTCAACCCAAAGTGTGCGGTAAAATTATAAATACTTTTTTTGTAGTAATCATTCTCTTACATCTTACAAAATTATTGCTGTATTTATTATTAGACTAGCAGCCCGCCCCGGCTTTGCACAGGCATTAAAGAAAAATAACAAAAGCCACTAAATATATTGGGTCAACGCTTCCCTGTAAACAATATTACATGTTGTTTTATTTTCTGGCAACAAAATAAATTGATATTCAGGTGCTCGACCCGCCTTAGGCGGTTGGCCATGAGAAAAACCGATCCCTACCAATTGGTAGGTTTGACCTTAAGGCTAGTATTCTCAGCTCACGCGATGTAAGGGTTTTAAGGTCATTTTTGGTTACATTAATGGCATTTTAGTAAGGATCCCCATCTTTTTTGAAAATAAAACATCGCCTATGTCACTCGGGAATAGTGTAGCTTGCCAACGGTAAAAGAATTTTTAAAATCGGTACAGTAGTTTCGGAGCCTATTCATTTCAAACAAACAAACAAACGAACCTTTCCTCGCCACTAAATATATTGGGTCAACGCTTCCCTGTAAACAATATTACATGTTGTTTTATTTTCTGGCAACAAAATAAATTGATTTTCAGGTGCTCGACCCGCCTTAGGCGGGTGGCCATGAGAAAAACCGATCCCTACTAATTGGAAGGTTTGACCTTAAGGCTAATATTCTCAGCTCACGCGATGTAAGGGTTTTAAGGTCATTTTTGGTTACATTAATGGCATTTTAGTAAGGATCCCCATCTTTTTTGAAAATAAAACATACCCTATGTCACTCGGGAATAGTGTAGCTTGCCAACGGTAAAAGAATTTTTGAAATCGGTCCAGTAGTTTCGGAGCCTATTCATTTCAAACAAACAAACAAACAAACAAACATACAAACAAACAAACAAACAAAAAATCAAACCTTTTCTCTTTATAATATTAGTATAGAAGTATAGATTAGCTTTGTTTCTATATTTTTTTCTAAAATTCTAAAGTATTTTTGTTTTTATAATTACAGAACTGAATCAAAAGAGCCATAAATTATTCAATATAATTCTGTTTTTATTAAATTCCTACTTTTTAAGAATTTAATCTTTAATAACTTTTTATTTGCTTTTATTAACACCACAGAAAGCGAAGAAAAATTGGTACAATCTTACCACCCGTATACTATTGAGGTATTGATTATTAAACTACTACTGTTTTAATTGGAAGCATATGCAAAATGATTAATAAGTGGTATTCATATATTTTTAGTTATTTATATACTTACTTAACATCCAAAAAGCAAAATATGTATAATTATTTCCATATCAGTGCAAAAAAATTCACTTCTCTCTAGTCACGCTTAGGTACTATAAATTATTTGAAAGTTACTTTTGTATTAACTCGAAAAAATGTTAAAGTTAGAATTAGTATTAATCGAAAAGATGAAGAGTTCTTCTGATGCATATTTAACACAAAAGTAGCTAAAAAGCGAAATGCACTACACAACATTGAAAAAATGAATTGTTCGTTTTAAAAATCTTCTGCAGTGGATACCCACTTTCGTGGAAGCTTCTTTACGGTCTACTAAATTACACATTTAATATGTACTTTGGATGGATTAAATTATTTAAGAGCTTAGAAATAAGTCTGCAGGCGCAGATATTTTTTAACATTGTACATATATTCTAACGTTTTCTTTTGTTCTCCCTTTTATCCACGAAAGGATACCTAAGCAATCAAACACGGTTTTTTGATTTACATTTACAAAGGTAATAACTACAATTATAAAACAAAACACAAATGAACAAAATTTTTTCCCGATGGCACAATAGACAACTACACGAAATAAATATCTGAGACTTTGTAATAATAGGTTTTCAACATACAGTGTGACCCATTTCGAATGGAAACACCCCTGTAGAATTCTTATTTATTAACCGATTGGAATAATTTTTTTTCCTATTTTTAAGTTAAAAACAGTTGTACTCGAGGACCTAATTTGACATCTTTAATTTCGTTTTCAAGGCCTACTATGCCACTTTTTTTTGTCAAAAATGAAAAATTTTTATTAGCGATTTTTTTTATTAAAAAATGACGACACCACTGGATTAGGAGTGGCTTTAAATAGCTCTGATTAAAATTTCATGAATAAATATTCATAAATAAAAAAGTTGTGACAACCTAAAATTTGAAAACTCGTCAACCTAAGAGTTACAAAATAACACACTGTATCAACATTTAGCCACACAAATTGTCATTTTTTTTATTAATTTAAACAATAAACCACTTTTTCACAAACTAAGTATCTTAGTCTTATAATTGTTTTTGTTTATTATGTCACTAAAAATATTCGCAAGCGCTACGACAAATGTGTTCAACTAAATGCTGGATTGGTAGAGGCGACCAGGATTTAAAATAAACAAAAACAAAAACAATTATAAGACAAAGATACTTAGTTTGTAAAAAAGTGGTTTATTGTTTAAATTAATAAAAAGAATCACAATTTGTGTCGCTAAATGTTGATACAGTGTGTTATTTAGTAACTCTTAGGTTGACGAGTTTTCAAATTTTAGGTTGTCATAACGTTTTTATTTATGAATATTTATTCATGAAATTTTAATCAGAGCTATTTAAAGCCACTCTAAATCCAGTGGTGTCGTCGTTTTTTAATAAAAAAAATCGCTAATAAAAATTCTTCATTTTTGACAACAAAAAAGTGGCATAGTAGGCCTTGAAAACAAAATTAAAGATGTCAAACGAGGTCTTTGATTAAAACTTTTTTTAACTTAAAAATAGGAAAAAAAATTATTCCAATCGGTTAATAAATAAGAATTCTACAGGGGTGTTTCCATTCGAAATGGGTCACACTGTATTACTATTTACAATTATTCCGTTTTTTAGTAACAGTAGTTTTGCCATACCGGCAGTCAATTGTAAGAGACTTTAGAGTGCTTTCACAAACATATAACACCATTCATTTAGACGGCAGATACGAGTGTAGTCCCGTTTATTTGTTTTACCCACGTCTCGTAAGTAAATTGCGTATTTTTTAACCTATAACTCTGTCAGTAAGTGTCAAATTATTGAGGAGTTGTGTTATAGTTTCATTTACTAAACTAGTGGAGTAAGTAAATAGAAACCTGTATTATTATGTTGGTTACCTACAGTTTTCATTAAATTAAACTAACATTTGACATTTCTAAGACAGAAGTGTCTGCGAAATCAAATACTTTGACAACTTATGCCAAAATTTAAATTTTATATTTGTTATTTTTAGTTTTATACAAAACCATTTGGGAAGTCGTGGGTAAAGCATAGTACTTCACTCGAGGAACAAATTGCATATTTAGCTCGTTTCTTTAGCCCCTTCGCTCGCAAGCTCGCTCATGGGCCAAACACACTCGCTGTAATATGCAATTTACTCCACTCGTAAAGTAATATACTATTAATCCTGATCTCAAAAAAGGTATAGGTACTACGAGAGAGTCCCGAGACGTAGGAGTTTGTTTCCTATCACTATTAAAGGAAAGGAATAGGTCATTATTAAAAATATAGGTACATTATTCAGCATAATTATAAATTTATAACAAAATTTATTGCACATTATACACGGGATGGGACATTTCGGCGTGGCCAACTCGGCATGGCCGTTTCGGCGTGTTCGTTTGGACGTCGGCCATTTCGGCAACGGCCGTTTCGGCGTCGGCCACTTCGGCGTTAGAAGTTTTGTCAAACATAACGATATAATAATAATAATAATAATTGGTGTATTATAATTTAGGAGGACTAAAATAAAATGTCAATATACTATTACTAAAGTACTTATATATATTTAATGTATTTAATTTATTAATTAAATTACATGTTAGAATTATGAATTATGAGAAAGTCCTCTTAGAAATTCTAAAATATCCCCGTTTACTCCAAAATTTTGTACAAGCCGTAAAATACGCTCATCTGCATCCCTGTCATTTTTTAATTTTAATGCTGGAAGATTGCCCGCTACAAGTTGTTCGAAATATACATCACGACCTTTCTGTACCTGACGCAAGCCATCTATAAATTTCCAAATGGTTGAATGATCTGCTCCTAATTCTAACTGCAATCTTCTATGGGCCGCCTCGGCCTGGTTATTGGTCGGGTCTGTCTGATCTACAGTTCTTTGGTAGAGGTTCCACATTGTTGGATGGAATAAACCTGGTCGTCTAGCATTTCCTCTTCTGCAAAAAAAACGGACAAAGTTGATAATAAAAATAGTATTATTTAATATAAAAATACACGAATGTAGTTACTACTTACCGTGGAAGATTTCTCTAATAGTGTCGAAATGTGGTATTTACAGATTAGCAGGGACGAGTTTGTCCAGTAAATCCATTAAACTACATCTTCAAATTTATTACACTAATGTTCATATAAAATATTAATTACACCACTATTATAATAATAATTCTGTTAGGTAATTGAAACATACATACTAAAATAGTACATTACGTAACGAGTGCGGAAATCAGGTGATCCCATCACGAGTGCGTTTGTCGCATGAGCCGAAGGCGACCGCGATAAAAAGCACGAGTGATGGGATTACCTGCGCACCGCACGAGTTGCGTATTCTATTTTTTATCACTCCGTAAGAAAAGCTCTTGAATTTGTCTAAAATAAAAGGAAAGAAGATAATAAATGTAGTATTAGGTCTGATCCGCCTGCACGGCGAAGGCGCTGAAGGAGGGTTGGGGGCATAATAATTATTGAGAATCAATAAAATCTTTATTTAGTAATGAAACGTTTGATTGATTATATCGTGGTACATATACTACCGCGTTATCAGATGCAAAACTATTAGAAAATTCATCCTCAATTTCTCTTAATTCACTTTCCATCTCATTTATTTTTGATTGGGAAACACTTTGTTTTGGTCATTCATTGCTTTCCGCATTGTCATGCATAGTCGAAAGCAGTGCTTTTCGCACGAGTGATGAAAAATTTTATATTTCGTAACGTTGAAGGAAGCATTGCTTTCCGCACGGTCCTGCATGGTCGAAAGCAGCGCTTTCCTCACGGAGTGATGAAAATTGTATTCCCGACGTCAAAATGGCCTACGCCAAAGCGGCTGGCCACGAAATGGTCTGACGTCCAAATGGCTACGCCAAAATGGCCACGCCGAAACGGCGACGTCCTTATGTCCTAAACCCCATTAAATATAGTATTAGAATTTTAATGGTATTGAAACACTTATGGGGACTTTAACACAATTTTTATTTACAAAATTGTTAAGATACACAGAACTCTGCTGGATAACGTCTAAACTGCTTGACAATACAATAAACTGGATAACTCTTCTGGTAGGGTAGACATCCGTTGTGATAGCTGGGACACCTCTTCGCGCTGGCTTCTTATCTGACTGGATAGCTCCTCTTGTTGGTTCGTCATTCGCTGTGATAGTTTCTCTTGTTGGCTCTTCATCTGACTGGATAGCTCCTCTTGTTGGTTCGTCATTCGTTCTGATAGCTCCTCTTGCAGCCGGAAAAGTTGTTGGGTTTGTTCTTCTTGTTGGCTCGTCATTCGTTGTGACATCTGGGAAAGTTGTTGAGTTTGTTCTTCTTGTTGGCTCGTCATTCGTTGCGACAACTGGGAAAGTTGTTGAGTTTGTTCTTCTTGTTGGCTCGTCATTCGTTCCGACACCTGGGACATATCTTCGCGGTGGCTAATTATCTGACTGGACAACTGGGCCAGTTGTTGGGCTAGTTCAGAATTCGCTTTTTGATTTGGGTCTTCAAACTCCGGAGCGTCAGGGTCTAAATTATTAGCTAGGTAGTATTCACGGAGCCTACTCAACAATACGGATTTGGTCCCAGTAGTTTCCAACTCCAATTCTTCGAGCTCTTTTTTAAGCTCAGCCACCAATAGTTCATTTATTTTTTTTCCAGGCATTCTTGTATCTTCACCCCACACCTGACACCAATTTGAAACACTTATGGGGACTTTAACACCATTTTTATTTACAAAATTGTTAAGATACACAGAACTCTGCTGGATAACATCTAAGCTGCTTGACAATACAATAAACTATTTGAACTTGAACTGACGTTAACTGCCCATACATCCCCTTATATACAACATTATATTTTAATCTAGTCAGTGTGTTTAGAACTTTCTACAATTTTCTAGAAACATTATTTAATCTAGTCAGTGTGTTTAGAACTTTCTAGAATTTTCTAGAAACATTATTTAATCTAGTTAGTGTGTTTAGAAGTTTCTAGAATTTTCTAGAAACATTATTTAATCTAGTTAGTGTGTTTAGAAGTTTCTAGAATAACCGTCTTTCAAATTAAGGTCCTTTCCTTTACGGTTATCCCGTTACAGTATGGTGTAAGCCTATATAAAACACCTTTTATAAAACCCAATCTTGAAATTTCGTTTCTATTTCTATTCTCATTAATTTTTCTTCCACAAACATGATTAATTTATTATTTTTTAATAAAGACATGTTAGAGAACTGCGCAATTTGATATATATATTGAGATGATATTAGTTACTATGTTATATTAAATAAGAATGTAGAAGGAAAATCTAATGGAAAGTAGAGAAAGGAGATTTTCTTATTTCGAGTCAGAGCGCAAATTTAGTAACATTGGGATAGATTATCATCATCTTCTTCATAATTCCTAAAAAAGAAAAAAGAAAATAGAATAATAAGAAAAAAAAATACAAATACATTTCAAAGATTTTTATTTAAAGATTCAAAAATGATTAATCTACATTATATAAAGTTTTGATAATTATGAAATTGATAAATGGGTAAAGTAGATAATTAAAAGTTTATAAAATTGCCAATACGTTAGTAATCAAACATTAATTTTAAATGAATTAGGGGTGTAAGTAAATGAGAAAATTAAATTATAAAAAAAAAAGACATCACAAATAGTTAAAATACATGTTAAAACTTCTACTTACTTTTGAAGTATACGTATTTACCAACCATATTCTAATTTATAAATAGTTCAAATGCCAAATGAAATATTCTGAAAAAGAGAAAATTATTAGTTTGTAGTGCTAGTAAATTTCATAAGAATATAAAAAAAAGAATGATCATTGTTTTAAATTGTAATATTGAATCAAGAATTAGATTTTGTTAAAAATTTTATTTGAATAAGAAATTAGTAGGCGATTAGTTGGAAAAGATGTATAGATTTAAGTTTGTTGAATTTTTCAATTGTTTTTTTGTTGATTCTGATAGAATCTCGCTTGTTTTCGACCTTCTGAAGAGGAAGGATGTAAAAAGTTTCGATGAAGATTTTTGTAAAAATTATGATGTTAAAAGAAAGTTAAAAGGAGATTAGTAAGATTTATATTATAAATAATTAGTTAAGAAGTTTGTAGAAGATATGTCTCTCTTGTTTTATGGTTGTTGAAAGGGAAGTTGTATTAAAAATTTGCTCCGTAGAAATTTTGAGTTTTTTTTTTGAAAGTATTGAGAATAGAAAGTATTAAAACAGTTTAAAGTATCAAGATTATCCTAAGGTAACCAGAGAGAGCAATTGGTAAGAGAAATTTATATGATTTTATGAAGAAATAGATATTTCAATTTATGGGGCTGAGCACTTTATGGTATAACTGTATTTTAATTGAGTTAAAGAAGATTAAATTGATATTTAACAAGAAAGAAAGTCATAATTACACTTACCAGAGAAGATAGTAGTCATCCATCGCTTGGTTTTGAAGAGGAAGTGATTATTTGATCTTCATAAAGTTTCCTGAAATCTTTGCTGTATTGGAGGAAGAAAGTAGATTGTCCTAAGAACTGAATCCTGATTCCAGAAGAGGAGTGAAGCTTCACACAAATGGTAACAACTTTGCACTCGTTATAATAAAGAGTTTTATATGTGTTTGATTTTTGAAATTTTGATGAACATTTTTATTTCACTGTTTTATGTATTTAACTAAATTATTTTTATTCACTTTTTGTTAAGTTTAATCCAAATTGTTTAGTAACTCAAGTCAGAATATTTCATTTTATATATTTGATGCATATTTGGGTTTATCAACGGTATCTTTGAAGTTTGACACATTTTGAATTAGAAAGGTTAGAAATTTATATGCAATTCATGCCTAGAAAATATTGTTGGTCTAGGATAGTGCGGTTATACAGTCATTTTATTGCAAATTTGTGTATTCACTGATTTTGAATCTAGTTTGGTTGAATATTTGAACTCTGACCTTGACATAAGGGAATAGCCGGTAGCATATTTAATTAATCATATTGGAAAATAATTACACTGAGTTAATTCTTACCTATTCACTATTTATATTTAAAATTAATTAAAGGTAAGGAATATTTTATAACATAGTGATTGATATTATCAAAACATATTATTATTAATATTCATAATATTCATACATGTTATAATATATATATATATATATATATATATATATATATATATATATATATATATATATATATATATATAAGTTTTGCTCAAGCTAGTGACATAATTATTAATGAGCTCTCTAGAATAAAAAATTATAAACTAATGCTAAGAAAAATCAGAAACTGAGAAATACAAATCAATAGTGTGTTAAATCCAAAATTATTGGTTTCTTTGTTTGAATGTTTGTTCCACTATTAATAAAAAATTTCCTTGGTTTTGTTTGGATTCCATAAAAATAAATATATAGAAAAAAAGACAATTCCACCATTTCAAATTAGGTACACAAGTATTAGTTACCTATATTATTATTTGTTACTTTAACCTTAAAAATATCAATTACCGGCATAATATCTTTCAACAGTCAATTATTGCTAGATTTCTAAATTAAAAAATGTAACAAGATACGTTTCTTCTTATATTTATTAATATTTGTTTTTAACTCAAATAACTTTTTCTGATTACCGTGTAAATAATAATACTTTGTGTCAACAACTATTTTCCTACACATTCACAGAAGTCTTTTTATAAAATAATTTTCAATGTAGTAATTAGGTAATTACTAAGGTGTTAATTTAAAAATATATCTCTGGCAATTAAATAAATTTGAAGCATTGCAGCAGAAACTGAAATTAACAATATTACTAAAGTTAGTTTCTTGTTTCAAAACTCCAAGGATAGCTTTCTAATGATTTTTATTAAGCTTTTGCTGCGATCTTGTTAAAACGTAATGAACCGATGTAATGAGCAAAAATAACAAACTGAAGATTTTGCGAATGCTCTAGAAAACTTTATACAAATTAACTAAAATTTCAATTAAAAATATTATATTATATCATTCACACGACACCGGGCGAACCGGAAAGAATTTCTATATTCATGTGTTTTTTGTTTCAATTATCCCTGTTAACTGCTTATGGATTTAAATAAGTTTTATATTTAAAATTTTTAATTTTTATTTCAACTAATTTTCTCTAAAATAAAATAGAAAAATTTTGTTAAGTTGTTTTTTGATTTTAATATTTATTTAAAAATATTAGCAGTGTGTACCTATACGGATTTTTCACCTACTACCTACCTCCCAAATACCCATTTAAATCCTGTAAATACCCGAAAAAGATTTTTTATCGTGTCTGAAGATGTCAAAGAGGCCTCAATCTACTGAAATGTCTAGCAAATAAACTTTGTGGTGCTGAGGGGACGTACTATTCACAATATAGAGAACCGTATTCGTTAAAAAATAGATTATGGATGTATAGTCTTCTCATCAGCATCTAAATCTACTTTAAAAGTTCTCAATGTAATGTACACTAACTCTTTTCGAATAATTTCTGGTGCGTTCAGAAGTACTCAGAACTACTCCTATGAAAAGTCTTCAGCTTCAGTGCGAGCTAGGTGAGCTTCCTCTAGATTTATAGTTTACGTATCTACGTAGGTATATTTAATATCCTAAAACAATGTGTTTTAATAAAGTTTTGTGCTCGAAATCATAGATTATATATTTCCTATTTGAAATCAATAAAGTTTTTTGAAATGAAACTAGACCTATTATTAATATCCACAATCATTACTCTTAATATAGTGGACACTGTATGGTTTATCTCTGCTTTTTCTTTAAGCACTTGTTTTTTAATTTTCTTGCTTTACCACTTCTTTTACTCTTGATTTCAAGTGTAAAAAGCATAAAATCGCTCCCAATTTGTAACACTTAAATTACCCTAGGCTAGCTCCTGGGTTTGTGGCTTCCTTCTGAGTCTTTATCAATCCTTCCCAAACATTAATTTAGGGCGCCAAGTACAGACAAACAAATAAAAAACGATAAAATCAGTTTTAAGTTGATTTATTTTAATCATTCAAAGTTATGTAAAAATTTAAAAAAATTAATTAATTTAATCTCTTATCTTTAGTTTATTTGGATTCTTCCTGTTGGAGCTTGATTTATTGTGGATCGAAACTGCTCTAAATCCAAAGGTGGATGGAAGTGATTTTCCTTTCAAGGAGACTTCTTTGGAGGCCAAAGTCTTAAAATTTTTAAATTATTTCCTAAATGTATGCATACACGTTGCTCTAAAGCACTTCAGATTTAGTATTTTTTCTGTATATATATATATATATATATATATATATATATATATATATATATATATATATATATATATATAACGTGAAGTCAATCGTGGAGTTGCAGTCAACGTTTGGCCAAGGTAAGTAAAGAAAACTCTTTGATTTTAGTCAAGCTTTTGAATTTATTTAATTCTTCTTCAGGACATCTGTGGTGAAGAACAATTTTTATATAATAAAGAAATATTGTTACAAATGTGATGACTTACTAATCGTAAGGTTATAAGAGAAGCGACGAATTCCGTTTGATAACATTACACTAATAAAAAAATTTAAAATTCAGGTACATTACTATTAAAATACATAAAAATAAATACATTTACACCATAAAACTTATTATTTTGTTATTTTTAGTATGGAGGTTTGTAAATGATTGAATTTATATATATATATATATATATATATATATATATATATATATATATATATATATATATATACCGTATTTACGGTTTTGTCTCGTTTTGTTATTTTAGTTTTGTCGTTTTTTGTTAGTTTTTAATTAATCGTTTATTCTTGTTTATTTAAATATATGAAATATCAATTGCGCCACTTTACGGTTGTCGCCATAGTACTTAATATAATAGGTTTTTTCTTTTCTTCGCATTTTTGTTTGTTTTTTCGATTACTTTTTATTTTACTGTAGTCAAACGGTTTTCTATTTGTATAGAAATCAAAATACAACGCTATCTACCGGGTATCTGCAACCTAGGTATCAAACAAATTTACTTACAACACCATCTACTAGGATTTTATCGAACTATATAATAAAGACATACTTTGTTTAGGAATATGAAATGAACTTGTAAATTCTTCTATCTTTCGATTATTTATGTTTTTCGCCGTTTAATTTATTTAGACTTCACAAATATTTCTAGTTTAAAATTTGTCAAATCAGTCTAGCTATTCTGGTTGTTTACCTTAACTAGATATAAAAGTTGATAAAGAGTTATATCAATTTACTTATATACATAATATACCCTTATAACATGAAGTGATGCTAAAAAAAGCATACAAGTTCACTGCTTAGTGCAATTTAGTTTTACATTTTTGAATTTTATTTGAATCTTTTTGTGGTTTATTTTTGTCATATTTTTTGGCATAGAATAAATACATTCTTCTGCCTTCTTGCCTT
This sequence comes from Altica lythri, assembly GCA_964028335.1. Classification (NCBI taxonomy): domain Eukaryota; kingdom Metazoa; phylum Arthropoda; class Insecta; order Coleoptera; family Chrysomelidae; genus Altica; species Altica lythri. The sequence goes on along the minus strand of OZ034804.1, from coordinate 30,228,318 downwards.
TTTTACGTTATCTGTTATATTGCGCCACATTCTCGCGTTGTCGATTATTCAGCTTAATATGTATCTACAGTAAGTTTTGTAATCCCCAGTAAAATAAAAAATATGCTTACAAAGTTTATTTAATGAAAAGCAAATATTAAAATGCATATTTCATTCTAGATAAATAATTAGGTTCTATAATATAAAGTTTATTTTTTAGAATTTTAAATTAACAATCAATTAATTCTGATTAACGGTTACAATTTAAGTTTACAAATATTGCACTTTGTATATAATAAAAATATTAATAATGTTTATTTTTGATAGTATACAAATAAGAGTTTACATTTGAATTAAAATTAAATTAAATAAACATAGATGTCCTGCTTAGGCAATGATGACTATTTGTAGGAGTTCTAGTATGTGCGTTGTTTTTAATAATTTTATATGCCTCTTATATAAGCTATTTTTTTTTAGATGAATCAACACAACATTACATTATATTATAAGTATGGTATATAGGAGAAAATAAATACAAAATAAAATATTATAATATTATAAGCAAAATAATAAAAATAGTAATAACAAATAAAATTAAAAAAATAAAATAATATAAATAGAACAAAATATGAAAAATAAAATAAAATAGTATTATAAAAAAAGTAAGTACTTAAATAATGACTACATTACCATTTAATATCATTGTAAATACTTAAAACCGATTAGGTCACTGAAAATACTCCTATTTTGATTAAGAATCCAATTCTTTATCTTAATTTTACAACGATTTAAATTTTTGTTTGTTTTTTATGTTGGCTGACAAGTTGTAAAATCTTGGTGCAAAGAAATTTCAGCAACGTTGACCATTGGTTTTACTTAAAAAAGTGAAATAAGCATTTTTTCCTTTTGGTACAATATTTATGTTGCAGAAAATTTATATTTATTTTGGTTTTAAAAATATTTAATAAAATAATTTCGCAGTACAGTTGTCTCATGTCAAACAGTTTACTTTCTCTATAAAGCCCGTCGCTAGAGTGGGTTATTTTTTTAAACATCATTTTTATAATTAATTTTTGCACCGTGTTTAGATTTTTCATTTGACAATATGCTGCATCTCCTCAACCTATAATTCGATAACTCAAGTGTAATTGTACCAAAGAAAGGAATAAAATTTTAAGTTGTTTTTCGTCTAGAAAATCACGTAAGTATTTAAACTGAAAAAGTAATGGTCTGATTTTATTAATAATATTGTTTATTCGCAGATCCCACTTTAGAGGACGATCCAATATTTAATTGATGTTGATTCTGGGATCTGAATATCATCTATTTTCAGTGGACCCAGATTTGGTTGATGGTTTATATACGATGTAAATAATACAATAATTTAGTTTTTTCTATGTTCAATGTTAGTTTGTTTAATTGGAACCACTTCTTTATCAATTGAAAATCATCATTAATAATGTTTTTAATTCATTCTAATATGTGGAGCAGGATAAGTTATTACCGTGTCGTCGGCAAGGCTTATAATGTTAAGCAAGCTGTTTATATATAGAGTAAATAATAGTGGTCCGAGTACCGTACCTTGTGGAACTCCATAAGTCACGATCCTCGGTCCACTACATATCCCATCAATATCTACATACTGAATCCTATTATCCAGATAGCTTGTTAATAAATTAAAAATTTTTCCTCTCAGGCCATAGCAGTGAAGTTTGTGTAGCAATCGTTCATGGCAAACCGTATTAAAGGCTTTAGTCAGATCAATAAAAAAAGAAATTACAAAGGTTTTTGAATCTAAGGCAGCATATAATTGTGTGGTTAACGCATGATTCGCATCTTCCGTTGACCTATTTTTTTTAAACCATACTGTTTTTTAGAAATTACAATAAATTTATTAAGGAATTTCGTCATTCTTATTTTTATAATTTTCTCCATAATTTTTGAAAACACAGATAATATTGAGAATAGTCGGTAATTTTGTATCTTAGTTTCATCCCCATTTTTGTAAAGTGGTTTTATTATTCCTACTTTTAGACACTCAGGAAAGTATTAATATTTTATACAACTTTTTAATGGGATAAGCGAGGTGTTCAGCGATTTCATTGCTAACCTCTTTCAGTGTTTCTGACATAATCCCATCCCATCCTGAAACTTTTTTAGTTTTAAGTGAGTTATTTAATTTATTTAATTGTGTGACTTACTAAATGAAAAATACCCAGTTTGGTACATCAAGACCCATCTATTATCTCAGTCTGTATTGCTATTAATCATGAAAATGATACCTTAGAGACCATCTGACTCCACACATAGAAATAAATTTTAATAAACACTCGAAATAAATCTGGTCATATTAAAACACCAAGATTTAATTTGACGATTGGATCACAGAATTTATCTGCCTTTTGCGCATTTTAATGTAAAGCGATGTAACACAAAGCAGCATTGAAATTACCGTTGAATGTTATGTAAATGCTTTTGGGTGATTTAAAATTATAATCTCCTTAACCAATCAATTATTAAAAGTCGATTTTTAAAAAATAAATATGTTTAAAAGTCATATTTACTTCTATTTATTTTTAGTGCCGGTCGACCATATAACTTTGTCAATAACTACATTTAACTAGCTTCTGTTACTCCTATTTTCAAGAAGGGCAATAAGCTTGGCAGCAAAAACTATCGTCCAATAAGTTTATTACCTGCTGTCAGTAAAGTAATGGAATCTATTGTTTCTGAAAATATGATGGAATTTCTCATGGAAAAAGAAATTACTTATCACCAGCTTATACAGAATGATTTGTTATCGGTATATCAGTAGTTCACAGAGTGGTTACTTTTATTAAACACCGCAAAATGTATAGTGCTTCATGTCGAGAAAAATAACCCTCATTTCCCGTACTTTATTAACGGTCAAATATTAATGACAGTGGCGTCTTACAATGGTTTAGGTGGTCGGATCATGTGCTCTCAATATGTAAACGTGCTAATACCAAGCTATATCTTATCAGTATGTGTTTTAAAAAAGTCACCTTTCATTTCTTTTGTAAATTGTTTACCACTTATATAAGACCTATTCTTGAGTATGCCGGTCCAGCTTGGTATTCGGACTTAATTCGTAATAGAACATTACTCGAAAACTTACAACGGAAAGCCACCAGAATTAGTCTTAGTTAGACATTCATATCAAGGAAGCCTATCCATTATAAATCTTACTACTTTTGAACCACGTCGGCTGCGAGGTGATCTAATTGTAGCATTTCGGATATTAAAATATAATTTTGTTAATTTAAATAAAATTTTTACCTTAAATACAGACTCAATACTTAGAGGACATGAGTTTAAGTTAAAGAAGAAAAATTTAACAGCTAGATCAAGACAATACTTTCTACCCAATAGAATTTTTGATATTTGGAATAATTTACCAGGAAATCATCTAAATTTTGTATTTCTTAGTTTACAATTTTTTATTTGTGGGTATAATAGGAGCCAACTCCTCTGCCCTTAACAATTTGTAATAATAATACGAATATGTAATAATAATAAGTTCGGGCAGCGATATTTTTTATAATTTATATTTTAAGCTTTGTGCTATTTTTTTTGTCAAATGTTTATAGCCACTGGTTGTGATTCCTCTTAAGTTAAATTATCACCGGAATGGTAGAACATTTACGTGTAGGTACAGACAGAGCAAATTGACTTAAAAAGCACCAGAGAAAGTAATAATATATTATTGTACCCACTTTACAAAAGTAATAAATTTTTATTAATTAACAGAATATTGTTGTTATATTTATTATTTATTCTTAAAATCTTAATTCGGTTTTTAAATGGGTATACATTTTTAAATAAACTAGTGTTTTAAAATATTTTTAATCAAACTTTCTTTAGCAAAATAAAAGTCAGGTGTTAATTAATATAAACAAATATTTGATTTTAGTAGGTTATTCTTAAGAACTTTATGTAATAATAATAAGTTATGCTAGTATTAAATGTTTAATAATACCCCGCTTGCCCTTATAGAAAAATGGAACAGGAGTGCTGGTATAAATAGCAGTTAACATATTTGAAATAATTTTTTATAATTCACGTACACAAAGTTTCTATTTCGACACTAAAAACAGTATCGAAATAGATTCATTGTAACACTGTTTTTGGTAACTTTTTGTTTTATACAATTGGTTGCACTGCACTGATTTTCAACGAAAGAGTTCAGGTAGTAAATCAAAAAGTATGTTGTAGTAAATTATTAACTACGTTATCAGCCTTATTGCTAAATTCGGAATATTTTATACAAATTTGACAAACATTCTAATTTAAAATCATTAAAACTGACAAGTGTCAAAACTGTCAAGATTGCCAACATAAATAAATATTTCAATAACTCTCATTTTATTTTTTTATACTTTTAAAAGTTCATTATAAAAAATAGTATGTAACACTCGAATTACAATGACGGTTTGTAGTACTCGTTCTTTGCGAAACTCACCGCTTCGCGGTTCGTTTCACAAACTCAACTCGTACTACGAAACCTCTGTCATTGTAACACTTGTATTACAATATACTATTGTAAGTAGATTCAGAGAAAACAAATTGAATAAAAAAATAAAAAAACGATGTTTTTTGAGAACAACTTTTGTGTTGCACCGATCAATTCCATAACCTAATCAGCTCTTTACTTCAAATGCCGGTATGGAAATCAAAATCGGTTGTTTCGTTCGTAAGATATCGTCAACAAAATTGAGAAAAAGTGTCGCAATAACTTTGAGATTTTTCGACTAATGGTTTTTGGGCTACGAATAATGTTTTTAGCACTCAACAAAATGCGTTCAATGCCACCTTGAACATCAAAAACGCGCTAAAGGTGTTAATAAGTTTTAGCTTTTCAAAAATTTTCAAAATGAAAGTTTTTTAACTTGCCGCCAGGAAAATTAAAAATTTTACTTAAATGTCAAGTTTTTTTAAGCTTAAGAAGATTGAAACAGTACAAAAATTACCTGCTCGAGCTCGAGGAGCTCCAAACAGCAGAAAGAATACAAAGCTCTTCGAGCTCAAAAATATTATATAAAAAAGCTTGTTGTCTGAAATTAGCGGGAAGTTACAAAAAAGTTCTTCCGAATTTTTTTAATTTTTTTACCTATTTTATTTATAAAGAAAATAACACAAAAATTTTATTATCTTAGATTATAAAAAAGTAATTTTGTTATTAGCATTAATTCAAATTGTTGTATATATAAAGGTTTTTTTACATAAATACTTGGCACTCTGTATAAACAACTTCATTTATTTATTTGACAACAATTTTTCTAAATTATATCCGTTAATTACAGTCAACTTTAACATAATTACTTTTAATTTGAAACCACGATTTGCTCTCCTCTTACTTACCAGGCGCCATACGCCAAAATATTTTAAGGTTTTATCTTTTGTTTTAAACTATCTAGAACATTTGATAAAGATTTCGATTTTTTTAAAATGTAAAAATTATAAAAGTTTTTCATATGTCGCCAACCTACGTCAACACATCGTATTAGCATATAATAGAAAAAACTACATGGGTATAAATATCTAAAAGAAGGGAAATCGAATAACATTATTTACATATAAAAATAGAAGTTTTGTATGAAAAACGCCTCTGTGAAGTACCAAATTGACTTCAAACTTTTAATTTAATTTCGAATAAATTCAGCTTTGTACGTGTCGATGCACACGAATGAAATTCTTTTAGGGTTGTACTATATGTGGTCAATCGACAGTCATATATGAGAGATTTTCAATTATAGGTTGAATTTTAACATAGCGCAGTGAGTAGAAATGCTCAAAACAACAAAATTCTATTTTACTCAAAATATGACAGACATAGAGAGGTCAAAAATCACGTTGTTGTTTTTTTTTTTGTTAATAATACAATTAATAAAAGCTTTTTGTGTATAACATTAACAATAAATGTCTCAAATGGTATAACTAATAATTATAATATATTTGAATTATTGTTTAAGTATTTAATTTATTCTTTATTGATATTATTTTTAAAGTAAACAACTAAACTCGAATTCTTAAATCCTTGTTGCTTAAAGTTGCATAACAATATATTTTTTTAAATGTATATTTACATAATGTCACATGAAAAAATAAAAATTGTCAATTTAAGTTTCCTTGTGTATTTATTGTTATTTCAAATAAAATAAAGACATAAGGTTAGTTCTCTTAGATACGATAAATTGATTCTGGTCAAAATCTGTGATTAATTCTCAAACAATTTCATTTGTGCTACCAGAAAGGTGCTGGAACCCCCTATGGTGATTTCTGGTTGGGAATCATAAGATTATAGACCTCTGCGGTTCCCCAATAAATATATATATATATATATATATATATATATATATATATATATATATATATATATATATATATATATATATATATATAATATTATAATAAACATTGTGTACAAAAAAAAATTAAAACTGTTTAACTGTTTGTAAATAATCACAATTTATAAAAAGAACTTATATTAACGATTCAACGTTTATTTATATCTAGCAGGCTATCTTTTTATTTATTCACGTTGGTATTGGTTTTTGTTATGTTGGTGTTTAAAAGTTACCAAGTCATTGCAAGTCACAAACTGACAAGCTTGACAACAAATATCATAAATATATTGGTTAAATGCATTAAAAAAATTAATATACCGAAAAAAAATTGTGTAGAGACAAAAAAATGAATACAAAGATGATAATTCATGTTTAGAAAAGACCAAAATATTTCAGAAGATGGATTTATATAAGATTTCTTAGGTTTTTAATGTAAGTACTAATTGTGTTTCTATACAAGATTATTCCAATGTTTTCATCAGCAAATAGGTCGAAACATTTTTAATTTCATTAATAGTTGTATATTAAGTTATTTGTTACATTAAATACACTTTTACAATCTTATACATTCAAATTACGTATAATTTATTAAACATACCTAACCTCACATTTCTCCTGTCAGTCATTATTTTACAATGTTGCCAGATTCCACAAAAAGTTAAAAATGTTTAAGAATAAAATATTTTCATTAATTTCTTTATTAACAATGATCCATAATGATAATTAAAATGTAATTTGATAGGACATGGACGAATCGATGTTTGATTCATTAATCTATGACCAATCAAATATCATTTAAATTTTTATTTAATACATTTTTTAAATATTTCTTGTTTTTTTTTAGGTTAGTGTTAAATGTAAACGAAAAATCTTAAAAAAAGATTAAGTTAATGGTAAAGAAGCGGCAAATAAAAGAAAGAAAGATAAAGCAGATACATTTAAGAACTTCATTAAAAAAAATACAGCGGCAGATTTGGACGTACAATTACAAAAACGAATATTTTACTTTAGATAAACTTTTGATTGACGCAAAACAAAACTGAGATTTAAACGGTGAACGAACTTATTTATACAAAATTAATAAAATATAAACTTAAAAACGTGAACTGACGACAAATTTTAAGTAAACGAAGACATAGCAAAATTCCTTCCTTCAGAAATTTATAAAATATAAAAAGCGCAATGAAATCATTAGATTCGTGTTCATAGACGTGGATATAAAAAATGGTACTCCAACGCGTCGATGGGTACAGTAATCTGATTTAAAAAGTAATCCATTGCATGTGTAATCCGAAGAAAAGCGATTTACAATTTTACTCGCAGGAGCAAATGGTGGGTCAATAGGGATGTGATTTGTTATTAGACTCTTCAAATACTGACATTGACTGTCACAAAACTATAAATGGTGATATTTTCAAAAACTGGATTGTTAATCAACTTATTCCTGCTTTATACAATTTTTCAGAGAAATGTGTAGTGAACATGGAGAATGCTTCATTTCATTCTGTACAACTAAACAGACCACCTGCATTTTCAGTAACAAAACAGATATTGCAGGAATGGTTAAGCAGCAATAACATCAAATTTGATAAAAAAATGAAAAAAAAAAATTATGCCTATACAATACAGAAGCAACGATAAGACATATATGTAGTAGATGAAATATTCTATACAATGTGGTCTATGCTCGAAACAGTATATTGGTCAGACGAGCCAAAAACTATAAAAAAGATTGACCCAACATAAAAGTATTAATGTCAAGAAACCAACAGCAACTGCCTTGACATGTTAACGATACTTCCAATCCGGTGGACTACAATAATGTTAACGAATCGATCTAAAAGATATTTTGTGGAGATGTGCTATATTAATAATTGTGAAAAACCTATTAATATTAAGAAGAATGTGGATGGTCTTAACCCAATATATACTTACCTACAGTATCAAACACAGCATTCATTACATTACATCTTGCATTGTTTTTGCATTTTGATAATAAGGGATTTCCCATTCTACTTACTTCTTTAAATTAATATATATGTTTCGCTGTATGTTAATACGTTATGTTGATTTGGAATTTAATTGTTTTACTTTTTAATTTTATTGATAAATAAAACAACTTATAAAAAAGGATTCAGTAACTTTTACTGGTCTTATAACAGCAGTATGCTAAATAGGCTGTTAGGACTAAATGCTGTAAGTCGTTGTTTCTTCAGACACAAAGTTACAGTTAAATATTAATATCTTTCAAAATAAATCTTTATGTTGCAAAAACATATATATATACTGATTTTCTTTATTTCTTAATTTTTTGTTGCCTTATAAAACAAAAAAAAAAATGAAATTTTAATATTTCTTATGACTTTAAAAATTATACACAAAATAAGTCAACCTGTATTGTTTCTAAAAGAACGTTATTAAATGTATTGCTTATTTAAAGCAAATTTAACAATGGTAAAGTTTTGATATCTAATTAAGCCGTTACTAAATTCCTGGTATTTTAAAACTAATTAATCCCTAAGGAACTGATTTTATCGAACAACTAGATATTAACAAGGTCTCTATTTAAATAATACTCTGACATATAAAGGACTAGCTGTTCCGGCGGACTTTGTACCGCATAACACTTTTACAATGCGTTTTTACCATTTTGCTTTTTTTGTTTTGTTGTTTGTTATATTAGATATTTTATATAAGATATCCACTGCACCACCGTACGGTGGCTTTTTATTACTTAATTTAGTAAGAAATTCTCGTTTGAATATATGAGATAATAACTTATGGTGGCGTCCTAGTTATTTTAAAATTGTAATATCTTCTAAGATGTTCATTGAAAGTAAGTGATGACAATTTTGTTCACAATTAAATATTCTTAATTAACAACTCATTTATTTGGATAAAGATTAATATTATTACGTTGATACAACTCTTAACAAATAATGCATTGATTTCGACCAAATTTGATTACTATAAAAACGGTTCTAGTGAGTTAATCTTAAGGGATAAACATATACTGTCGCGGACATTTTTTTAGATCATTTCAAGAGAAATAATTCTTTCATACATATATTTTTGGTATCTTGAACCGTTTTCGCAGCGCACGCAATGGAAGTCCTCAAGGATCAATAATTTTACCTGTTTTTTTCACATTTTCCATTACTTCTTCGCTCCTTATAGTTGCATCAAATGGTCTATTCAACACAAAAAGAATTTTTCTATTTGAACGAGTAGTTCCTGAGATTAGCGCGTTCAAACAAACAAACAAACTCTTCAGCTTTATAATATTAGTATAGATTTAAAATATCTCAGAATATATTATAACATATATGTGAAAATACATATATATTATAACATATATGAAAATACCTTGAAAATTTTTATTTTAATATAGATGTGGATAAGGTAAGATTCAACTTAATTTCTTTTATTTTAATGATTGTTACTTTAACATAAGTTCTTATCTATTCTCTTTCTAAGGGTCAGAGTTCAAAAAATCTCAACTAATAAATGGATTCAAATTTAACTGATATTGAAAATTTAAAAAAAAAATAATAAAATTCAACAATCATATACCAAATTATATTTTTGTACGATAATTCCAATTTAACCTTAACCTCACTTTTTCTTATTGTTTTGTGCGCATAGACATTACCTTCAAATTTCAAACATAATTAACTCAAGGGTTATGAAAAATTCTGAATTTTGTAATCACTTAATCAAATTAAACTTATCAAAGAATGTAAAAACAACTTATTTAAACAGTGAAACAGTGTACAAGTGAAAGTAAATGTTCATCAAATACAGAAAAATCAAACACAGGAATGTTCTTTATTTAAAAAAAAATTGGAAATTGATACCGTGTTTTGAAGCTTTGATATTCTCTCTGGACAAACTAAGGCACAGGCTATCCTTTCCTATTGGAATCCAACCATTTCCCAGGACATCAATGATATACGGACACTTTGTAGATTTAGACGAATAAATTTGCTTCTCATCCGGAACTTATTTGCTCTTGCATCAAATGGTAAGTAAACTAATACTCTCTTTCTTATTAGAAACTAGTTTTACTTTAGTTAAATCACTCAGGAAGCATTTATATAAGTAAAGTGCTCATCATACCATTTCTAACATTCATTTCTCCATATATATAAACTTTAAGTCTTACCATCGGCTATCAGGAGTTGTCTTGTGGCTTTGTTAACACTTTTTACTACTTTTATACTTTCTTTTATAAGTATTTTAAAAAAAAATCGAAATTTTAACGGAGCAAAATTTATTACATGTTATCACATCCAAAGCCCAAAAAAACAAGAGAAAGATTCAGAAAATTAACAATTTAACAACTGAATCCCCAAACAATCTTACACTATCATTATTATGTTCTATTCGCCTACTAAATTATTAATCAAATAAAATTACTAAAAATCTAATACCTAATTCCTTATTTACATTTTAATACAATAGACATTCTTTTAAAATTTGCTAAACTTTTGATGAGTTGTTAATTTTATAATATCTTTTGCCTACTAATTCTTTATCAAATCAAATTACTAAAAATCTAATACTTAACTCATTATTTACATTTAATACAATAATCATTCTTTTAAAATCTGCTATACTTTAAATGATTTGTTAATTTTATAATATCTTATCTACAATATAATCTAATGTTTTTCTATTTTCAGAATTTTTCATTTGGAAATTAAACTAATAACAAATCACAATATGTCTTGAGAACAAACATTGTCTATTCTAAAAGTAAGTACAAACTTTTTTTATTTCCTTCTATGAGTTCTAATATTTTATACTGAAATTTATGTAAAAACTTTACATTGATGTCTTAACATTTGGTTTTCTTAGTTCATTTTATCTTAATTTATTTAAAATCGGTTTTAATTACTAAGGTATTGTAAAATTTATAAACTTTTTTAATATTTACTCTCATTATCTATTTGATACATGATTATTAGAACTTTATATGTTATAGATAAATTATATTATTTTGATTCTTTGAATATCTCTTATATGTACTAGTATATTTTAATTTCTCATTTTGTTTTATTTTTTCTTTTTAGGTATTGAGAAGAAAACGATTATAAATTATCCCAAATGAACTACATTTGCACTCTGCCTTGGATTGAGAATGTATTTTCCTTTTTTTCTATTTTTATTAATTTTCTTTATATGTACTTAATTGAAATAGCATAGTAACTTATATCATCTCAATATATAATATTCAGATATTTGCATTAAACATAAACAAAATGAACCCCTAATCCAACCCTGTATATTAAACTAGTTTATCGCCAAGGTGTTGTCTTCATAATGAGACCCTGCCAAGTAATCCAAATGAAAGCAACTATTTATCGAAGCTGAACTTGACGTACAACTATTGGTTGTTTTTATTTAAGTTCGATTTATCTTAATTAAATTTTAAATATTTTCAATCTTTAAATTTAACAAGAGGTTAGTTAAAAAAGTTTGAAAGCGACACCTATTAACCAGTAGAGAAGTTAATTACTCTCTATTTTAATATTACATCTTCCATTTGAATACACAAGAAATTCTTGACGTGTCAGTGTATTTTATTATAATGAAAAAACAGAGTATTTACCAGTGATAAAATTCTTTGTTTTGAAAGGTTTATCAGCAACAGAAAATCATACAAAAATGGGCAAAGTGTTAAAGGAATCTGCTCCTTTATTTACAACTGAGCATTAATTGGTTTTATAGTTTAAAAGTAGTTGTACAAGCGTCGAAGTTGAACCATTTATTGGACGTCCAAAAAGTGGACCAGAAATGATTGAGTAAGTCTTTGATATTGTATGTAAAAATGTAAAAATCCTAGTTTGACTAAGCAGGAAATTGTTAATACCGTAGGCATCTCCGATAAACGAGTACTACATATTTTACACGAAGAAGTACATACAAAAAAGCTGTTCAACAAAAACTGAATCAAAAACAAATTTCTTAGCATAATTTGAAGCGTTTTAAGCAAAAGAAACCCTATTTCGTGGGTCGTTGTATAACTATGGATGGCACTTGGATCTACCATCATAACCCTAAGCTGGAAAAAGAACGTTTACAGTGGACTGAAGCTGGTTCTCAGCGCCAAAACAGTTCAAGTCAGAAAGATCGGCAGAAAGGTTATGGCATGTTAGTTTGGTTAAATGATGATCTTAAAAAAAGAAAAACAATTCATTTTGAATATAGGATTGCAACAATTTAGACCAATTGGGTAAAAAAGACCAAGTTTAAAAAGAAAACAATCATTTTTTATCAGGAGAATGCACGTGTTCACACAAGTTTGTTGTCAATGGCTAAATTAAAATACGTATTTTGAACACTGGCCGTATTCAGCAGATTTGGCTCCTACCGACTATTGCCTATTTAGAAACTTGAAACAATTTCTTCGTGAAAAGCGTTTTTCGTCGAATGAAGAAGCTATTGCAACCGTTCAACAATATTTTGTGTCATTGAAATAAGTGAAGTAAACTAAAATAAACAATGTCATTAAAAAATACACCTTCTTTCATTTTTGCTTCCAAAACTTCTTAACGTATCTTTTTAATAACTTTACATATATTTTTTGTAAGAAGAAGACAAATATTATGATTTTGCCCAACCTTTTAAGGTTCTTTATTTATGTTCAATAAACGAATGTCGCATTTTATAAAAAAAATTAAATTGAGGTGGTTTCAATATTTATTAAAATCGCGATAATTTAAAACATCTTATTTAAAAAAAAAATTGTAAATCATAATTAATGTTTTCACCACATAAAAGCAGAAAATAAAATTTTAATTTTAAACGTTTAACCATAAAATATAAAATTTCGTTTTATCTTGTGTATAATTACTTACCGTAATGACTGTTAATTAACTATTCCGCTAAAAATGCAATTAATCTGGCTGGCACCCTTTTAATTTACCTCAAACTAAGCAAATCGTATCAAATTAAGATTTTCACCAACATTTTTTTTTACGCTTCTCCTTTCAATTAGGATCAAAGTGAAAGACTCAGAAAGATAATGGCAAGAATGGTCCGACCACGGCTACGAACCATATTGTATTAGAGTATCATTTTAGACCTTCTACCAGTAGCAATTAAATTATTCCGACTGGATTTTTATGTTTAATTAAATGGTGTTAAAAGAGAATTAATTGTACTTTTTTATCTTTTTTTAAAGTTCAAGTAAAAAAATTGCACACAAAACTTTAACAGTTGTTTTATTATTATTTATTATTAATATCATAAAACAGATTACTGTATAATTTGTATTTAAGTGTTACATACAAACAACGTTAGATTTTTACTAAACTAAAAGTTGTTATAGTTTATATAGGTAGACTAGCTGTTCCGACAGACTTTGTACCGCATAACACTGTCGTGTCTTTTTTTCCATTTTTCATTTTTTTTTAGTTTTTACCATTTTGCTTTTTTTTGTTTTCAATGATTTTCTGATATTAGATATTTTATATAAGATATCCACTGCACCACCGTACGGTGGCTTTATAGTACTTAATTTAGTAAGAAATTGTCGTTTAAATATATGAGATAATAACTGCGCCACCTTATGGTGGCGTCCTAGTTATTTTAAAATTGTAATATCTTCTAAGATGTTCATTAAAATTAAGTGATGACAATTTTGTTCACTATTAAATACTCTTAATCAACAACACATTTAGGTATTTGGATAAAGATTAATATTATTACGTTCATACAACTCTTAACAAATAATGCATTAATTTCGACCAAATTTGATTACCATAAAAACGGTTCTAGTGAGTTAATCTTAAAAGATAGACATATACTGTCGCGGACATTTTTTTATATCATTTCAAGAGGAATAATTCTTTCATACATATATTTTTGGTATCCTGAACCGTTTTCGTAGCGCACGCAATGGAAGCCCTCAAGGATCAATAATTTTCCCCGTTTTTTTTTCACATTTTCCATTACTTCTTCGCTGCTAATATTTGCATCGTGATGTTATATAGCCTAAAGCCTTCCTCAATAAATGGTCTATTTAACACAAAAAGAATTTTTCAATTCGAACCAGTAGTTCCTGAGATTAGCGCGTTTAAACAAACAAACAAACAAACTCTTTAGCTTTATAATATTAGTATAGATTAATTTGCTCATTTGTGATTCACATTAAAAAATCTTTGAGCAATAACTTTAATTTTTATATTATTAGGGTCCATTATACAATTTACAAATTTGACATACTGGATTGTTGCTTCTCATAAATTTAATCGAGAAAGTACCAATGTAGATAATATTTTCTTATTTATTTTATTTTTATTTTCGTCTTGTTCGTTGTCTCTTTGTCTTTTTTTATTATTCCGGGTGGAATTTTGTAATCGAATTTAAACCAATTTCCCGACACCCCAAAACTCTGAAATTTTCAGAATAGCTAACTAATCGCTACTAATATTATAAATGTGAATGTAAGTTTGTTTGTTACGCTTTCACGCGAAAACTACTCAACCGATCATCACGAAATTTTGTACACATATTCTTGAAGGTATTAGAAGTAACATAGGATATTTTTTATTAAAAAAATTATTTTTTGTTTTTTACGAAAAATTAAAAAATTGTTTTTCAAAAAATCTCAAAAAGAAAAAAGAAATACTAAAAAAACAGAAAAAATGCAGAAAAAATAAATCCAAAAAATACCGTTCTAAATTAAATAATATAACGCCACCGTAAGGTGGCGTAGTTAATATATCATATATTTAAACGAGCAATTACTACTAAATCAACTACTATGACGCCTAACTAAAAGAAAATGGAAGAAACTAAAAAAAAAAACAGAAAAAAATAAAGCCAAAAAATACCTTTCTAAATTAAATAATATAACGCCACCGTAAGTTGGCGTAGTTAATATCTCATATATTTAAACGAGCAATTAATACTAAATTAACTACTATGACTTCACCGTAAGGTGGCGCAGTTTTTATCTTTCATATTTAAACGAGAAATTCTTACTAAATTAAGTACTATAAAGCCACCGTAAGATGTCGCAGTATATATCTAATATATTTAATCGATAAATTATAAAATACAACGAAAAAATAGTATAAACCTGATAATGAGAAAATATGATATAATAAAAAAAAATCACTGAAAACAAAATAATAAACATTCGAAAAACCGAAAAATGAAAAAAAGTCACGACATTGTTATGCGGTACGAAGTCAGCGGGGACAGCTAGTTTAACATAAATTAAATCGAAAACAAATTTATTAGCGTAGTTTGGAGCGTTTTAAGCAGAATAAAACCGATTTTGTGCGTCGTTTTATAACCATCAATGAGACTTGGATTTATTACAGTGGACTGAATCTGGTTCTTCAGCTCCAAACCAGGTAAAATCAAAATAATCGGCAAATAAAGTTATGGCATCAGTTTTTTTGTATGCAAAAGTTTTTTTTAATTGATTATTTTAAAAAAAGGTCTACAATTAACTCTGAATATTATTGCAACCTTTGGACCAGTTTTATAAAAAAGAACCGGTTTACAGATATCTTTTAACTACCCAAGCGTTAGTAAAAACAACCTTCCGATTATAACGGAAATATTAACCTTCGGGCGGTCGCGCCGGGTCTGTGAGGCCCGAGGGGGTAAATTAATAGCTTTATCAAGAAGTACCAACAGGAACAAGAAAAAGATGCTACTGCTGTCTTCTGAACCAAAAAGAAAGAAAAACGAAGTATTATTGCAAAATTTGTAAAAAAAATTTTGTGTTTACAACACGTCACACCATTATGTCAGGATTGCTCTAACGTTTAAAATATAATTTTTTCCACAATGTCTTATGTGTTTTCTTTCGTATTTACACCTAAAAAAATTTGAAAAACAAATATTTTCAAAAATATAAATACATAAAAGTGCAACAGCAGTTAGAGCAGTAAAAAGTTCGGACATAACAAATGTTTAATTTTGGTTAAAAAATAAATCTCAAAAACAAAAACTAAATAATCAGTGTATAGTTAATATATAAATTATTATATTGGTGCAAGCACAAATGTAAAAACTCATTAATTTTTATAATTACGTCACATTCATATAAGGGTCTCATAGGCCCGGCGCGACCGAAAATGTCATAAATGAGAGCGCGACCGCCCGAAGGTTAACTAGGGAAATAGGCGCTGCCTATTAAGAGGAGACATGAAGAAACTCATAGTAGAAGAGCTTCTATGACTATAAAGAAACATCAAAATTTTAGCAAGAAAAGAGGGAATACAATAGACCATATAGGCCGCATTTGTATCTATCACTCCTAATTACGCACGTACTCACATCCATAATCAATACGTTAATTAACCTTTGTGGTTTTAGTAGCTAGTTATATTTTTTTATATAAAGACTTTTATGAAGTTCTGGTGGGCCGATCTTTTGGATCGTTTTATTTAAAGACATCATTAGACTATTGTTTCCGTGCCTATATGGGTGAGAACTACTTAGTTTAATAAATGTAGTTCAAAATTGTGCGGTGAGCGGTGTTATAACATAATTTCGACTCTTTCTGGTGGCGATTAGTAATTTTTGAGACAGAACGAGTAAGGAAGTCAAACAATTTGGTTCTCTTATTGTAATACCTACCTGTTGTAAAAACAAGGTTTCATCCAGAATTTTTTAAAGAGGTCGACCTAAGATATTTAGTTATTATCGACATTGTATTAAATACCGGCAGTACCATCTCAGTAGAATTGAATTAATTTTTAATTGTTTTTAAAAATTTTGTACTTATAATAAATCATTTAAAATTGTTTGAATGTTATTTATTTAGTATGTACTTAGGCGCCTTAATTTTATGTTTGCGAAAGACTGGTAAAACTCTTAAAAAAAAGAGTGTGGAAGTCAGTGGGACTGCCGGCTGAAGTTAAACTTCTATGCACGCGCCCGGAGTCATTAAATTGTATGCGAATGATTTAGCAAAATCATTACATGATATTCGTGTTCAGCGTCCCCAAAAACCTCCTAGTACCGAGTGCACACTCTTTTTGTATCGAAGTTGCATAAAATCTTAAGCACCAGGTGTTTCGAAGACCATAGGTAAATACCCTAAAGGTAAATACCCTATGCACCAAGTGCCGCGGATACTTTTGGCATCATATTATTCGTGTTCAGCGACCCAAAAAACCCCGAGTAAGAATTCCGATCTATCTTACGTTACAAAATTCGGAGGTTTTAGTGCTTTATTTCCTCGACTATTCGTAAAAACTCTGTTTATGTAGCCAACAACCTTAAAAGAATAGAGCAGAATATACTGCAACCATGTGATGGTACTTTAGACACAATACTCATTACGGAATATTATATATTATTTATTTTATATATATATATATATATATATATATATATATATATATAATGCTAAACTTTATATGTATACACTTAAGTAACAGAATTATAATTTAATCTGTCAAATAATCATGTAGTCCTTCACAATTATATTTATACAATAGTTAAGACTGTTTTTTGTATATCTATCCCTTTTCAATGTACTGAATGTTGAAACGGTATTCAAAGGACTTATAATTATAAACATCTGGTAAATATTTCATCTTTGTAATTACCGACCAATATACCTTATAAGTGTTTCTTTCTTTCTCCTACTCACACCATTACATATGTAATGATTTTTCCCATTTAACTCTACACAAATCTTTTCTACCGAGTGCACGAATAGAAGTAAAACTTTAATAACCCACGACCTAGTGGGTTAACTAAGGGTGTTTCGTGGGTTAACTAAGGGAGTAACACCCTTACAATCGACAACTGTAACAAAAAGAAAAGATAACGATATTTAAATCGTTACAAAATTAAGAATATAATTTTATCAAAACATGGAAAAAATCGGTTTAAAACAAAACATTTATATTATCTGTATTTTGATTGCAACCTTTTTTAATTTAACAAAAGTTTGTATTTTTCATGTAGAGAAAATTTTGAAAACAGCAAAAAATAATGTTGTGCATTTTTACGTCGATTCTATTTATTTGAAATTTTCATTGGTAAAATAATTATAATTTTTGATTTATTTGAAGTAACTTTCGCCTCTTTCTTGAAAGATTGCTATTTATTAATTTTAAATTAACTTTCTATTTTCGTTCTGAAGAACCCGTCTCTGTTGCCTTTAAGCAAAAGGACCACAGCAATGAAGAGGGGATGTAAATGTAACTGATCTCGACATTTCAAACTAATTTTCCCTCGAAGTGGCTCAGAAATAATTGAATTTTCCTGTAGCTCTTTTTTATTACTCGATAACATTATTCGAAAATCTTTCACGTTGTTTCGTGACCTGCATTTAGAATATTTATCAGAAACTATTTAATAGTGCTTAACTTTTTCTATTACTAATTTTTTTTTTACAATAAAAAATTAAGCAAAGTAATACATAAACATCGGTTCGTTTTTTGACACAACTCATATGCTAAAGATGTAAATATTAGAAAGCGTGTACTGTAGATTTATGCACAATAAAAAATCTGGTTTTAAACAAATTATGATCAAATTCATGAATAATACGTCTTTAAAAACCTTAAGAGAAATTACTTATTGTCCACCTAACACAGGCAAATGTTTTATATGGTTCCAAAACCTGATTTTTTGATTGACATTTTAACATATAAGTAACTTAACAATTTATTCACTAATACTTACATTTATTGGTATGTCACACATAGAGAGCATTCTCAACCGGTTTTATGCTGTAGCTTTGCTACGCTCGCTCGTATGGTTTTTAAATTATCATCAATTCATAAAACGTTTAGATATCCAAAATTCTTAATTTTGCGCGCGTTGTGTCCAAAATATGATTAAAAACTTTGTCGTTAAAGTCCCACGTTACACCATGAATACTTTACATGGAAGAAAAAAGAGAGAAAGTAATAAGTATTTCTTTATATATAAAAATCTCGGGATGGGGCAAAAAAGCGCGGCCAAAAGAGCGCGGCCAAAAGAGCGCCGCCGAAACAGCGCGAGACGAAACAGCGTTGCGCCGGCCCAAAACAGCGCTGGTCCAAAACATCTCCGACCCAAAACAGCGACGGGAAAAAACAGCGCCATATTGTTTTCACAGTAAAGCTATAAATTAAAAAAATAATTTTTATTACTAAAAATTCTAAATATCCTGATGTTTAGCTTATAGTAAATAGTATTAAATAGAATATATACAAGAAATCTCCTTGAGTGAGAAAATGTTCATACGGGATTGAAAAAATCCTTACTTTCCTTTCAAGTTGTTATTATCTGTGAATTTTTTTAGTGGATATTTTAACTTTGTCAATTGTGAGTTGTTACTAAGTATTTTTCGTTATAATGGTCCATCAGAGATTTCTTTGTTATTCTTCAACAATTATCTCCACAATAGTTCACAGCGAGTCAAAATATCTGGTTAGGTTTCCGCCTCGCTTTGCACTTGTCTGCTGGCGTGCCAAAGTGATCTATTATAAATTATGGGCCCTTTGCGGTATACCATATATACTTAAGATTTATATCGTTGTTTGAAGTTCTGTAGGTATTATCTACATGCTGATGCTATGCAACTGTACTTTACATTTTGCAATAAGCTTGTAGTGGCAGAGCACAGAGCACATTATCAATGAAGATTTAACTCATCTAATGTTAAATTCGAAAAATTATTACTTAAAAATTAACCCTCAGAAGTCGTCATTACCGCTTTTCTGTTAGAATCCAAGGCGTAATTTTCTTAAGCAGAATCTACGTTTAAAGCTTAACAATAATGTATTGGCGTTTTTTCTCGACCAAAAGGCTGCGTTATGACTAAGGCATATGTAGCTTAATATTTAGAGCGTTACTGCTTTAAGGTAAAGGTCGCAGGTTCGAATCTTTTTTGATTTTTTTTTAATGTCATTTAATATATTCTTGTTTGTATACTTCCTAAAATTTTATAAAATCGCATGAGAAATATCTCAAAATAAAAGTTAATTAAAAAGGTTAAACGAATAATATGTTTACAAGTTTAAAATAGGTAAGCTGGTTAGCATTATGCAAAGATTAGTAACTTTCCAGTTCTCTATAAAATTCTATCGGCTTTTAATAAGAATTGAGCCGCTGCTTCCTATAAAATAATAAACACATTTAAATTAAAAACATAAGTAAGGATTAAATCCTTAAAATATACTTGAAGAAAGCCTTTATTTACAAAAACCATTTGTTTGATTTCATTTGTCTCTGATTCTATAAAATTATTAATTAAAATCTTTGTACTTATTTGTGTTTATTAATTTCGAAGCAAAGTAGAAGTTATCAATAGTAATGAGTTCTTTGTTAATGTGTCCTTTTAACCAGCCTGGCGAAGTGGAATGGACTATTCTTTCAACATACAAAAGATTATTCACTTTTTTGTTGATGTGGAATGAAGTATTAAAAGGTTGAATTTTGATATAAATGAACAACAGTTTGTTTGTTTTAAATATTATTAATTTATTAAATTGGTTTTACAATTGATAATAAAATTACAAAATTTACCAATATTGGCACATATAATAAAAAGTAGAAAGCGTAAAAATGTTCCTATCGTCGGCTAGAAAATTGCGTTAAAAAGAAAAAGACTTATATTAAACACCCCTTAAGTGAGTTTTTATAATTTTTTATCCCAAGAGCACAAAAAGACAAAAATGAACATTATTATTTGGAGAGTTTTGAACAACAAAAATTTATTTAAAAGAAATTAAGGTTTTCAAAAATGCCACAACGCCATTGTTAAAGGGCTTTAGTTTTCTTAAGAAGAAAATATACTATACATTAAATCGAAATAAGATCATGTTTGATAAGTGTGTTATTGGTTGGCTCGAGCCCTTAGAATATCGTGAAACTACATCGAGTATTATATACAACTGGAGGAGTATTAAATGGATTCAATTAAATTTATGTCACCATTGTATTATTACCTACTACGTTACAGCTCTCTTGAGTCTAATTATTCAGGAGTAATTAGAACAATACCCTTAGTATAAACACAAAATAGAAACAAATAAGTGTATACAGAAGCGGAGAATTTGAATTATGCTGTAAAAGCAACATGGACTTGAATTAAATAGTGTTTATTTAAAAAACTTTAATTGCATTATATAACTGTTAAAAGGGATTAAAATTGGAAATTAAAGAAAATTAAATTATATTTCTGTTGTTTTTAACTCTGCCTCGGGGGCTGGTTATGGAAATTACGAAATTTTTCTAAATGAAATGTTATTCAAATACCTTTGTTTTTACTTTACTGAACGGTTTCTTTTTAACTTTAAAAGGGGTGAATCATAACCATTGTGCAATCCGTGGTGCAATCTCTCAGGATTCATAGAGAAATATGGAAAGCGTTGAACGATATTTATATGCCAACTAGTGGCCGCCCGTGACTTTATCCGCGTGAACTTTAGTTTTTTGCCACCGAATTTCATAGAAATTTTCAACCCCTATTTTAAATCCTTAGGAGTGAAATTAAAAAAGTAATAAAAAAAATATTCTCAAATTTTCAAGACTCTACGCGTCTAACGACAGTGTCATGTCTGCCTGCAGCAGTATGCTACCGCCTCACCTATCCACACATCCCGCACATTAAAGCGCGAGTGGTATCAGACTATTATTATTTTAAAACTATAAAAACTTGCATGCTATACGCATGCAAAATCTCAGCCCGATCGGTTACCAATTGACAAAGTTTCATACAACCTTTTATACCCTATTCTATCCCCTTAGGGTGTTATAATCAAAATTCTTTATTAGGGGGTGGCTACGCCATGGTAGCTATATGCATGCAAAATCTCAGCCCGATTGGTTTGAAATTGACAAAGTTTCATACAAACTTTCATCTCCTATGTTATTTCCTTAGGGGTGGAATTAATTAAAATCCTTTATTCAGGGATTCCTACGCCATAGTAGCTTATGCATGCAAAATCTTAGCCCGACCGGTTGAAAATTGACAAACTTTTATACAAACTTTTATCGCCTATTGTATTCCCTTAGGGGTGGAATTTATTAAAATCCCTTCTTACGCTATAGTAGCTATATGCATGCAAAATTTCAGCCCGATCGGTTTAAAAGTGACAAAGTTTCATACAAACTTTCATCCCCTATTTTATCCCCTTCGAGATAGAATTTATCAAAATCCTTTCTTAGGAGATGTTTACGTCATAGTAGTTACATGCATGCATGATCTCAGCCCGATCGATTTGAAATTGACAAAATTTTATAAAAACTTTCATCCCCTATTTTATCCCCTTAGGAGTGGAATAAATTAAAATCCTTTTTCAGGGGATGCCTAGGTCATAGTAGCTATATGCATGTAAAATCTCAGCCCGATCGGTTTGAAATTGACAAAGTTTCATACAATTATGATCGCCTATTTTATCCCCTTAGGGTAGGAATTTATCAAAATCCTTTCTTAAGGGATGCCTACGTCATAGTAGCTGTATGCATGCAAAATCTTAGCCCGATCGGTTTAAAATTGACAAAGTTTCATACAAACTTTCATCCTCTATTTCATTCCCCTAGGGATGGAATTTATCAAAATCCTTTCTTAAGGGATGTCTACGTCATAGTAGCTATATGCATGCAAAATCTCAGCCCAATCGGTTACAAATTGACAAATTTTCATACAAACTTTCACCCCCTATTTTATCCCCTTGGGGGTGGAATTAATCAAAATCCTTTCTTAGGGGATGCCTACGCCACAGTAGCTATATGCATGCAAAATCTCAACCCGATCGGTTTAAAATGGACAAACTTTTATACAAACTTTCATCGCCTATGTTATTCGTTTAGGGTTGGAATTAACCAAAATCCTTTCTTAGGGGATGTATACGTCATAGCAGCTATATATGCATGCAAAGTCTCAGCCCGATCGGTTTAAAATTGACAAAGTTTCATACAAACTTTCATCGCCTATTTTATCCCCGTAGGGGTGGATTTTATCAAAATCCTTTTTTAGAGGAAGCCTCCGTTATAAAAGCCTACGTCACAGTAGCTATATGCATGCAAAATCTCAGCCCAATCGGTTTAAAATTGACAAAGTTTCATACAAACTTTCATCCTCTATTTCATTCCCCTAGGGATGGAATTTATTAAAATCCTTTCTTAAGGGATGTCTACGTCATAGTAGCTATATGCATGCAAAATCTCAGCCCGATCGGTTACAAATTGACAAAGTTTCATACAAACTTTCACCCCCTATTTTATCCCCTTAGGGTAGGTTTTATCAAAATCCTTTCTTAAGGGATGCCTACGTCATAGTAGCTATATGCAAGCAAAATCTTAGCCCGATCGGTATAAAATTGACAAAGTTTTATACAAACTTTCATCCCCTATTTTATCCCCTTGGGGGTGGAATTAATCAAAATCCTTTCTTAGCGGATGCCTACGTTATAAACATCTACCTGCATGCCAAATTTCAGCCCCATCTGTCCAGCGGTTTGGGCTGTGCGTTGATAGATCACTATGTGATTCAGTCAGTCAGTCACCTTTGAGTTTTTTTATGTATAGATATAGATACCACATAAAAATTAATCGAAAATAATAGCACGACGTGTTGAGTTGCTATGGAATTTGTCCAATTGTTTGGGTGCCCTAGATTTAAAGTACATAAAAATAGAGAAGCTATCAAAATTAGGATACAAAGAACTTCTGTAAATGCAAAATATATTTTTCTGAACTACACACCAATTAGCACGCTCCATTAGTATGAATTCAGTATTAATTTATAACAAAAACGGGGTACGCTGGTATTATGATCTTAGATCAGAAATCAGAGATCAGAATTAAGTCCGTACACAAAATCTCGGGTATGTGCATAAAATAAAAGCTTAATAATTAAAAAAATAGCAGTGCCAAACCTCGCATTGGTTCCACTTGCATTTACGCCACAATGACGTCACTGAACTGCAATTGCGTATCGAGGTATAGCTAGTTTTTTACGGTTATAGGTAGCTATACTTTGGTGTTTAAACTTATATTAATCAAGCTTGTCATAAGCCATTAAAGTAACAATTTTAGAAATCAGGGGTATATACCAAATACTGATTTGATTTGGTTTTGAAATTATTTCTGTAAATTCTTAATGCGTTTACTACATTATAAAATAAGTGTCCATTTTGCGTTTATCGTTTTTCATCATAATTAATCTTTATAAGTGCCAGCTCTTCTAATCTAAGTAACTTGGCATGGTCACTCCTGTGGAGCCCCATGTTTTAAAAACTGCTTCCTATGGGAATATTGTGACCAGATTCGGCACCAAGAGTTCTTACATGCACCCGATGCGTGCAGGACTCTAGTTTGCTCAGCTGAAAGTTAACAACACGCTGATTTTCAGGTAGGCTTGAATCCAGGTGTTACTTGAGTTACTGTTGTCACAGGGCAGTCCCTTTATAAGAGATTTGAGTCCTGTGACTACCTTCTCAAGGTGGTGATAGGATTCAGGGTTCGTGTCACCGAAGATGAGGAACCGTTTATGGTCCAAGGCCTCACACTCGAATACAATGCAAGTTGCCGTCTCATCATCCATGGCGCACATTTGGCACGAGGTGGGTTCCTGTGTTAGAATCCCCATCCTTCGAAGGTGTAGTCTGAATGGTCCATGCCCAGTGAGCAGGCTCACCATTACTCTTATCTGACTCCTGCCAAGATTCAGTATGTCAGACATCAGTTTTTTTGGAGTAGTCTTTGAGCGTCAGCTTCGAGTGCCTCAGTCCTACAGTATTACTCCAGTGTTTGGTCGACTCTTCCCAGACCCAGTTATTGACTTTGGTCAAGGCAGTCCCAATACAGGTTCTGGACCAGTGAATCGTGTGTTGGCTCCCTTCTTGGCCAGAAGGTCCGCGGTTTCATTACTTCCAAAACCCTTATGCCCTGGCACCTACTCCAAGAAGACCCTGTTGTGTCTGGCCAGATCATTGAGGTTTTGTATGCACTCCCAGGTCAGCTTGGAACTAACCCGGAATTTCTTTAAGGCCAGCAGTGCAGCCTGGCTGTCTGAGAAGAAAGTTATCCTCCCCGCTCTCCAGCCACGACCTTGGGCGTGGTCGGCTGCCTTAAGTAAGGCGAATACCTCAGCCTGGTATACAGATGAAGTACTTGATCCCTGCCAGCTATTATTGTTGATATAATTTTAACACTGCCAAATGCATCAGAAGTACTTTTTGTAAATATATTTTAAGCAAAGTAGCCGGGGGCCAAGTAACATAATTTTAATCGACATTCGGAAAAATTAATACCTGGACTAGCCCAACGGGAAGTGGTTGAGGGATTACCAACATTAAAACAAAATACATGAACCCACGGACCTTGGGGACTTACTTAGGGATGGGAGGTTAAGTGAAAAAAAATCCGCGGGCAATAGTTTGGTCGCGTTTTCCGAGAAAATTTGTTGCCGGAGACAAAAATGTTCAACAGCAAAGTTGTAGGTAATAAAAATAATTTTTGTTAAGGGTACTTTTTAACATAACTCCAAAATTATCAAGAATTTTGCTTTTATTTAACCATATTTTTTTATTATATACATCAAAGAAAGAAGAAAAAAAATGATAAGAGAGTTTAAAAAAGTAAAAAATTTAAGAAAAATCGATTTTATTAAAGCAGTTTATTTTTTAGTTTATTCATTGATGACATATTTACTAAAACCATTTATGTAATTGTTTTTTAAGATTAACATTTTGTTTTTTTACAGATTTATTACAAAGAGATGGCTGCCAAATATCTGCAAACATTTAATAACTGAAACATCTGTTAAAACGGTAAGTTGACGTATTTTCTCTTAGATAGTTTTTTCTGTTACTAGACTTAATAGTTTACTTATTTCTTTTGCATAAGTGAACTAATGACATGGTACTAAAAGTTTATGTCCATGGAGGAAATACTTTGATTTTTATTTTAACTACTTTTAAAAGATGTGGCACTTATTACCATCCAAGTAATTTCATTTTTCATTAAAAGTATTATTATTTACTAAGATGGTCTCAACTTAAGTCTTAACAATGGCTCTTTTAAAAGTTCTGGATAAAAAAATAAGTAACTTCTGAACAAAAACAAATGAATAAATAAAAATGACATCTTTATAACAGCATCGTTGCAAAAAAAAATTTAAAAATGTTTGTTTTATTGCAAATAAAATTCAGACATAGTTAAGGTGGAAGGTTAACTCAGAAATTCTTCTTGCAAGGGTTGTCCGAAAGTTATCGACCTAACCAATAAATAATGTATTTTATCCTAAATTTAATATTTATTTAGCAGCAGTTGATTTTAATACAAATTTATTTGTGTAATTTCACATTTGACGTTGATTTAGATTCTGGGCAACAGACTGGACCATCGAAGAAAATTTGATTGGAGTAGCTAGCTAATAAGTGATTAAAAATATTATGATGATCTTATAAGCAAGATGTTCGTGGAGTATGCCTATTGGAGATACCAAGTAAAAAAAACGCGCCTACAGACTCTAGGTACCTCATAGGTGGCGGGAAAAAGAGTTAGGAATAAATAAGTGAAGTAGTACGAATTTAACAAAAATTTTGTAAAAATAAATTTACAATAAAAAAAATCAAAAATAATTTAAACATTTCTTTTCGACTGGATTCTCATGAGTATTGACGAACCTGTTCAACTTTGGAGCGCTGTAACACTGTTTTAAATGAATAAAATTAGAAAGAAAACTATAAAGAAAAATTTCTCTCATAAGACATCTACAATATTGGTCTGAGGTCATTTTTTTGTAAAATCCATAAAAAAAGTAATAGAGCAAAAAAGAAAATTTTTATAAAAATTTTCTTACTTTTTTGCTTATAATTTCTTTAATTTTTAATTTAGATATCGCTAATAAAGTGTTTTCACCCCTTTTTCCAAGAAAGCTGCTGGGGTACAAGAGTGGCGACCACTGAAACTTGAAGTTATTGACCCTTCACACATGTCCCAAAAATAAAATTGCGTCTTCTAAAAAATGCAATATTCTGTCCTTAAATTGTAACATTTTAATGGACTAATAGCCCGAATGGTGTTTTAGTTTAAGATATCTACAGCCCAATACCGGCGATTTAAGCATATTATTTTATTTATAAAAGTATATTTGCTACATTTTAGTATTATCCTCATACCACGATTTTGGAGTTTTTGTAACTGACTAGTATGATTTAGGTTAAAAAGAAACATAACTGATGCACAATAATCGAAATGTGGTTGAATAATTGATCGATAAACAGTGGTTTTTGTTTCAGCTGATAAGTTTTTTTGATATTTATGCAAAATAATAAAGTTTTTTTTAAATCTTTTTAAAACGTACTTAAAATGATCACCAAATAGTAAGAAGTTATCAAGTTGAAAGCCAGGTATTTAATTGACGTTACAATTTCAATTTTCTCACCGTTAATTGTAATATTAACTTCATTTAAATCTATATTACTTACTATATTTAGATTTTGTGGTTAATATCATTTGTTTTAATACGTTAAGTTTAAGTTATACATTAAACAATTATTGACGGAGTTTAAAGTCCTATTCATTCTTTGTACCACAGTTTCTAAGTTATTACCCGAGAGTCATCTGCAAACAGATCAACAAAATCACAATTCACAAAGAAGTTTAAATCATTTATATATAAAATAAATAAAAGTAGTCCTAGAACGCTACCTTGAGGTACACCAAAATTAATCCCATCTCCATTAGATATATTATTATTAATTTTTACCTTTTGTTTTCTCCAAATAAATAATTAATAAACCAGTTCAAAACTCAACCATTACTGCATAGGTATCCAGTAAGTTTCTTTAAGAGTATATTACGATCAATTGTTTCAAAAGCTCTCTTTAAGTCTAGAAAAACGGCAACTACATAATTACCATTGTCTACCTCTATTTCAAACCTACACAGAGAATATTGCAACGCTGTTTCAGAAGAGTATCTTTTACGAAATCCAAATTGGTTGCTGAATAAAATATAATTGTTTTCAATATGTTCCAGAGTTTGTTCATACACAACTAATTCAAGCACTTTTTCTCTTTATATTTTTTGGCATAAAGAATTTTATAAATAATGCATTAATTGTCCAACGACCTTACAATGAACCCTAATTCACTCAAAGATAACAACCGAAAGTTTGAAAAACTTGGACATAGATAGTTACAGAAATTTCATGTCATTTCGTTTGGGATACTATTAATTATTTGGGTAATGCTATTTATAAAAAAGTTATTAAATTTACTTGCAGTTTCATTAATATTATTAATTTCTTAATTTGGTGTTGATGATTTAAATTAAATTCAATAAAATTTGGAAAATATTGACAGTTACTATTAATTTACTTTTTTAGAATCTTCCACATTAATCGAGAATTGTTTTTATATCTATTAATTTTATTAAAATAAGATTGTTCTTTTTGATTTTTAGTAAATTTACGACCTCATTTCTTAGTTTTTTAAATGCTTCCCATTTATCATTTCTATCGGCACCAGTAGCGGCCTGAAATGATTTATACATTGTGTCCCTATCCTTTATTTTATATTGAATGTCATTATCAAACATGACACATTACTTATATACTGACAAATTGTGAAGGTGCTACATTATTAATTATCGTTTGAAAATTCTTGTAAAGTTCTTCTTATATATCTAATATTTACATCAACAGAATTCAAGTTCCAATTACAAGAGAATAAATTGAGTTTGATTTTGTCTAAGTTAGATTCACTAAAGTTTCTAAACATTTTTTTGGTAACACATATGTCTTTGTCATCGTTTCTGAGATTAACAGATATTATGCAGTGGTCACTAATCTTAGGAGTATGATGAACTGTAGCATTAACAAAATTATTAGAATAGAATAGAATAGAATAGAAATATGCTTTATTGTCACTGAAAATAATACAATTTTATGGACAAAGCTAAATATAAATATAACAAAATATAAAAAATAAGTAATATATACCAAAAAACAAATACAAACAAACAATTTATAACAACTTTCATACGTCGTCGCAAACCTAATAAAGAAAATTAGTAAAAAAAAAACAATATAATGACTACAAAATTTGAATGAATTTAAAAATCAGCAGGTTATAATAATATGCTGATAATAATTAAAAATATAAAAAAGATGAAGTTACTGAGAGTGATACCCAACTGAAAATAATACTATTTTATCCCTGTTATTGATTTTAATCGTTTAATTCATTGAAAAACTCATCAACTGAATAATACGGTCTTGTAGAGAGGTATGCTTTTGTCATATTACGAAATCTGATAAAAGATGTTGCAGATTTAATGTGTATCGGAAGATGATTATATAATCTTTTTGCGGAATATAGTATAGATTTTTTTGCCAATTCCGTAGACGGGATCGGTAAATAAACATCATGATCCGATTTTCTTGTGGAGTAGCCATGGTTAGGTCTTGTCGGTAAAACATGTAGGTGTTTGCGAATTAAACAAACAGATTCTAAAATAAATAAAGAGGGAAGCGTCAGAATTCTATGATTTTTAAAATAGCTCTCGCAATGCGCTGTTTGGTCAAGACCAAATATATATCGAATTGCTCTTTTCTGTAATCTGAAAATAGCATTGAATTGGGCAGCTGTACCAGAACCCCAGAAAGGAAGACCATATCGAAGATGAGACTCGAACAAAGAGAAATATGCTATTTTGGCAGATGATAAATTGATTTCTTTCGACACAGATCTTATTGCAAAGCAAGCTGAGGCCAGCTTCTTATTCAAGGAATTAGTATGAAGGGACCATTTAAGATTGCTGTCAATAAAAATACCTAAAAATTTTACGGACTCAACTATATTGATTTGGCTGTTATTTAGAAGCAGTGGTTGAAAGGCTCCCTTATAAGATAAAGCTACTGTCTTATCTACGTTAAAGCAAAGTAAGTTAGAATCAGACCAGGCCTTTATTTTAAGTAAATCGGCGGTAATAATTGCATAAAGAGTTGAAATATCCGAATTGCTCCAGGTAATACTAGTGTCATCAGCAAAGAGAGAAATTTTTCCATTAATGTTTAAGCAAGTGATGTCATTAATGAAGAGCAGAAAAAGAATAGGACCTAATACAGAACCTTGAGGTACTCCACAAGTAGTCGTTTTACAACTAGAATCAGCACCATTTGCTCTAACCAATTGTTTCCTATTCCCCAAATATGACTTGAACCAGCTTAAAGAAATTCCCCGAATCCCATAGAAATTTAGTTTTTTTAATAAAATATCGTGATTCACACAATCAAAAGCTTTAGCATAGTCACAGAAAACAGTGGCTATAAAGAGATTTCTGGTTAGTGCTAGATATACCTCATGTAATACAGAAAACATGGCATCAGAAGTACAATTATTAGACAAAAAACCGAACTGATTTTGTGATAAAATGTTGTGTTTAAGGAGAAAGGGAATAAGTCGGATTTTTACAAGCCTTTCAATAATTTTGGATAGTACCGGAAGTAAGGCAATAGGTCTATAGTTGCAGGTGTTAGATTTTTCGCCACCTTTATGAAGAGGTATTATAATGGCTGTCTTTAGGCACTCTGGAAATGTACCTTTTTCCAAGGAATCGTTAATTAGGGAGACTAAGCTTACTAACACATTATCCGGAAGGTTTAAGAAAATTTTTGCTGATAGTCCATCGGTACTGCAGGACGATTTGCTTTTAATACTTTTGATTGTTTGCATTAGTTCAGATTTATCAACCGGTCTTATAAAGAATGTATCAACGATATTATTTGAGTTGGGGAGGTAGGAAATAGGATCGTTTTGTGGCAAAATAGTTGACGTTAAATTTTTACTAACATTAATAAAGTAATCATTTAAATTCTCAGGGTTCGGAAAGGAAAAAGTATGATCCGTCGTATTATTTTTATTTCGAAGGTCGTTTATTATAGACCAAGTTTCTTTTGAAGCATTTTTGGAGTTAATTAGACGATTTTGATAGTATGTTTTTTTTGCTATTTTAATTAATTTTAGGTAAGTTGCTCTGTATTTGTTAATATATTCGATCACTGAGACGCTGTCAGTAAATTTTTTAATATTTAGTAATGCACGCATATTTTTGGCTGAGATGCGGATACCTTTAGTAGTCCAAGGTTTGTGATGTTTTGGCCTAATGGTTATTAAAGGAAATGCCTTATTAAAGTTAGCTACTAATTTAATCAAAAATTTACTGAAGTTACTGTCAATGTCGCTAGAAGAAAAATTCCAGTCAGAAGTCGAACATAAATTTTGAAATTTACGGAAATTTTGAGCGGAAAAAATCCTACCTAAACGTCGAGGTTTCGCGGAAGGTACGTTTAGAATTCGAAACTTAGTGTATACTGCTTCGTGATCAGAAAGCCCCGCACTAATAACTGTAGATTGAACATCAGGAAGTGAGAAATCTGAAACAACATAATCAAGTATGGTAGAAGATGTTTTTGTGATTCTTGTTGGAGAATTGACGTGCATTGAGAGACCATGGGATTCAAATATAGTTACCAGAAAGAGTTGGGCAGCACAAACAGTAGCGTAGTCAATGTTAAAATCACCACATATAATTTTTCTGCTTTTAATGGGCAGTGCATCTAACAAATTTAGCAGATTCTGGAAAAATAGTTCAGTATCAGAGCTAGGTGATCTGTAAATGCAAAGTGTGTATAGATTGAGTTTCTTATTATAAACTAAAGAAAACTCAAAAAAGCCTTCACCCAGCAGATAGTCATATTTAGTTACCGGTGTGTAATCATTATTTATAGAAAGAATTAGGGTTCCACCGCAAGCTGAACTTGTACGGTTGTATCTAGCAATTGTGGTATACTTATTAATAAAAAAGGGCTCATTAGCTTCAAGCCAGTGCTCAGTAATTGCAACTAACGGAGGAAATCCTAATTCCTCTAGAAATAAAAATAATTCATCTATTTTATATCTTAATGAACGTATATTAATATGAACCATGCTAAAGTTGACATCGTTAAGAGAATTAGAGGATTCTAGATCCTCGGAACACGTCGAATTATTTAAAAATTTCGTTTAGGAGAAACAGCGGAAAAGTAGTTCAGGTGACATTCCCTTGATCTTTGCTGATGAATAATCCTAACAGAAGCAATGAAGGACCTATATGTAGATAGATCAGCTTCCACCTCAGCTGGACCAATTCCATAAGCATCATGAAATTCCAAAAATATTTTTCTTAGATCTTCAGTGTTAGTAGGAAGTCCTTCTGAAGCCAAAAAGAGTTTGACGCCTGTATTGGTATACCCCTCATAACATACAGAGGCGGGCTGGTCGTGCAAATAAGCGAGATGTAGCTTAATGGCTTTCAGGATTTCAGGTTCTCTTAATCTTGCAAGAAGGTATCTACTGTCTGAATTCTTAGTAAGTCTAACCTTCGGTGGGGTCAAAGGATCCAGATTTGTGGTAGGTTCTGACACATTACTCTTAATGAAATTGACATTGGCATGAGTTTTTGTGTTAGTTTTGCTAAGTTCAATGGCATGCTTGTCTGAAAATACATTTAAGTTTATGTTGTCCTGTTCTTTTGAGATGTTGTTTGAAATGGTACATGGATTTTCCAGTCTGACTGGGTTTGTGATGTTTTTGCACCTTTTACTGTATGACTCAGGAGGAGGCGCCGCTAAACTCAATGATTCGGAACATGTGGATTCAATAGACCATCTAATGCAGACGTTAGGTGGCCAAATTGCTTTATTAAATAATAGGTTAATAGTAGATTTAGATTTCATACCTATTTTGAATGTTGAACCATTTGCAGTACCATTTTCCTTAAGCAGGGCGTAACATCTAATAAACTCTTTAAACCCCAATTTCTCTTTAATGAAATGAACCACTTGTATAGGTGTATATTCTGGTGTTAAGTTGCTAACAACTACATAATGCCAATTTTCTTTTATAGGTTTTGAATTTTTTTCTGGAATTACTTGGGAACCTTTGACCTCAACTGTTTGGGTGGCTACAAAATACGATTTTTCTTCTGTGGGTTTTAAACTTTTCTCCGGGATTACTTGGGAAACTTGGACCTCATCTGTTTGGGTAGCTGAAGTGGCATACAAAGTATTTTTCTTTACTTCGTTTTTTGTTGGTATGCTTATTTTATTGTTAAGGTTGCACACTAGATTTGATATCTTACTGATACTTGAAGAGAGCCTTTCTAACCCCATTTTAATCTCAGTCGAATTAGAATCATGGACATGAACCTTGATTGTTTCATCGGAAGAGCCAATGAAGACTGATGATAAATTAAAAATATCTTGTTCCATCTGCCTTAAAGATTTTTGAATGTTTCTAGCATCAAGAAGGTCACTTGCTTTATGAATCTCTTCAATCTTTTTTGTGAGATAGTCAAGTTTGTTGTCATTTTTTGTTAATAAATCGTAAGTCTCGATAAAAATAGGCAGATTGTCAGTAATCTTTTTAGTTAAATTTATTAGGGATTCAAGGTTCTCAACGGGTATTTGGTTTTTACTTAATTCAGTTATTTTTTCATTTATGTAACTTAAGCTTGGTGAGTTGCATAAGGTGCAAAAGAACCTTAGATGGGGCTCATTTTGGCTTAATAAAGATTTTGTGGTCGTTTTATTTAGGCCAGAACATTTCATGCAGAAGTTTCGACGGCAATCTCCACTGCATCTTAATTTATTATATTTGTCACTCTCTGCAAATTCCAAATTACAATTTTCACATTTGTAGGTCATGGTCATTAATTTAAGTTGCAATAATTAAACTAGGTCAGCGACAATACAAGAAACTACAAGGTAATCACTATACTACACTACACTATTATTTAGCATTACATCAATGTTCGACTATTGTTTGTTATTGGAGGCTTAGTTATTAATTGGTCGATTCCATATTACAAATGCTTTAATTTTACGTGTTTAAAAAGAGTCATTTATAAAATCAAAATTAAAATCGCAAATCAATAAACAGCGCTGATCATAAGTAATGGAGACATAACTAAATTGTCTAACATCTAGAAACACGAAGCACGTACGGTAAAGGAAGACATCGTAATGAAACGTGGACTTAATTGTCTGAAATCACGCAATGAGCAAGAGAATTGATTAAATGCTCATTCTTTCTCCTTGTGAGGTCCTTGGCTTTAGAGTGGGACAGTAACGGGCTAATTAATATGTTTTTATGTTATACATCATTATCCACAAATTAACTTAACTGCAGAGCTTATTTTATTGATTTTTGTTTTTTGGAACATCTTTCACATCGATGAACAGACCTTAATCAAATTTCTATGGGATCACACGGACACTCTATTCTTTTGAATTCAAAACGATTTTTTTAAATCGGATTATTACTACCGGAGATATTCGGTAACATAAAAAACTATGGTCGAATTGAGAACCCCCTCTTGTTTTAAATCGGTTATAGTGGGACAGTAACGCGCCAATTATTATGTTTTTATGTTATACATCATTATTTACATATTAACTTAACTGCCGAGCTTATTCTGTTGATTTTTGTGGTATTTCCTAGAATATCTTTTACATTGATGATCAGACCTTAACCAAATTTCTATGGGACCAATGGGAAACTTTACTCTTTTGAATACAAAAAGAATTTTTCAAATTGGATTATAAATACCGGAGATATTCGGTAACATAAAAAAAATGATCGAATTGATAACCATCTCCTTTTTTGAAGTCGGTTAAAAATAAGTAAAGGTTGGTATTTTCACCTTTTATGATATAAATAAAAAATAGTCTATCGAAGTTCTTCGACTGCTATAAAAAATTTACTACAGTTCATTTTTTAGCTCTTTTTGATTTCGAGGCAAAAACCTAATTTCAAATAAAATCCGAGTGGCGTGGCTATTTAATAGTGTGTTCTAATATTACTAAATAGGATTTTTTTCTTGGTTCAGGGTCCTGAACTTAAATTTATCATTTGACCACCCTGAAACATCCTGTATATATTTTTATAGATTAGTGTGTATATATTAAAGTAATAGCTAGAATTTTTATCAAATAGTAAAATCTTTTTATCCCGTCTAGTTATAATGAGATTTTCATTCCATATATCATTCTAGGAAAAAAATACGGTTTCTCGACAAAAGGGGGATAACTAACTACATTATAAAACAGGTAGGTATGATCGGTATGCGAAACAAGTTTTTTCTTACAGTTGACGAAAATGGATCGATGAGAAGGTGCTAAATCTAATTTTACAATTGTAGAGAAGCCAGTGTTATTACATTATATGTGGATCAGGCGCAAGTGACCTACGACCCTATTTATAAGTAAAGAGGCCGATAAAATTGACAAAAGCAATATACTTTGTGAGTCATTCGATTTAATAATAGTTACTATCAAAGAAAATTACTTTTTCGTGCTCACTATCTATTATAATCATTTCTACTAGTTAAGTTATTCACAACTTCAATAAACAGATTAATCATTTAAATGTTGTTTGTATTAAGTAAAAGGGGTGTTAAGTATACCTACTTTTATTGAAGCAGATGAATTTTTTATATAAATCGTTGAGTTTTCATGGACCAATTAGATAAGGATATTTTTGTAAGGTGTATAAATTCCTAGAAAAATCAGTAAATATTTGTTTAATTAACATTTTTTGTAATTTAAAGTAACATTCTAATTTTTTTCTAGCATTAAGCTTGTTACTGTTAATTTTTTAAACTGTAGACAACTATTATAATAGGGTACCGGACAGTAATCGAAAAAAAATCTAAGATGTGTTTTAAAATAAAGTTTGTTACCCAACAATATCACTCAATAAAGATTTTTAAGAAATAACAATGATTTATATTTTTAAATCAATAAATAAAGTTGCGTAAATTATCTGTGACGTGTAAGAACCCAAACGCCAATCACAGTGCGTAACGTCATGTGTAGGTAGCCATAAGTAAACAGCACTGCTTTGCATGTTATTTCGCGTTTTTCTACGATTTATTTGCATTTTTCTAAAAATATTTAATTGTAATTAGTTACTGAACCTTCGTGTTCAGATCATAGGCATATTCAATTCAACATTGAAATAGGCCAGAGGCCAGTAGTGGAATATCGCGACTCAAAAGCTACTGATTGGAGTGGATATAAAAATTCCCTTCAACTTTATATTGAGGACGGTTTCACCACAATTAACAGTTGCGATGGGATAGATACTGCAGCGGAAAAACTTCGCGAAGCAGTGATCTCCTCCTATCATGAAAACTGTCCACTCAAGACTAAAAGAGATAATCGCAACTCTACTTGGTGGAACAAATGCCTAGAAAAGCGAAGAAAAGAAGTTCGACGACTATTTAATCGAGCTAAAGAGTCAGGCAACTGGGAGCTTTATAGAACTACTCTAACAAGTTATAATAAAGAAATCAGAAAGGCAAAGCGGGAGTCTTGGAAAAAGTTCTGTGAGAGTATTTCTGATATACCTCGTAGTACTAGAATTCACAAGATTCTCTCTAAAGAGTCGATTGCTGAGATTGGGTCGATGAAGCGACCTGATGGCACGTTTACGACCTCTAGAAAAGAAACGTTAGAGCTTTTGATTAAAAATCACTTTCCTGGAAGTTTGACTCTGGATAACAATCGACCTCCACTCTTTGAGGGCGCAAGGCGGCCAAAAAAGATCGATTGGGAGGCCGCCAAGGAAGTTATCACAGCACCGGCAGTTGAATGGGCAATCAAATCTTTTCAGCCGTTCAAATCTCCCGGTGAGGATGGAATATTTCCAGCTCTGCTTCAAAACGGACTGGAATTACTTTTACCCATCCTCATTAAACTGTACAGAGCTAGTCTGGCGTGGAATTACATACCACCCAGTTGGCTGACGGCTAGGGTGGTATATATACCGAAAGTGGGCCGCACAGACCCACACCCTAAATCGGTCAGACCAATTAGCCTAACATCTTTCCTGCTTAAAGGACTTGAAAAAGCACTGGATTGCTACATCAGGCGGGTAGCTTTATATAATTCCCCCCTGAGCATCCACCAATATGCTTATCAAACTGGCAAATCAACAGATTTAGCGTTACACAACCTTGTTGAGAAAATCACACAATCCCTTAACAACAAGGAGATTGCGATGGCCATATTTCTTGACATTGAAGGAGCATTTGACAATGCACTACCGACTTCCATTGGTTCAGCTTTGACTGAAAAGGGCATCAAACCAACCATTACCGGTTGGATATATGCCATGCTCACTAATAGGACAGCCACTACATCTCTTCAGGACGAGACCATTAGCTTTAAGGTTTCCAGGGGCTGCCCACAAGGCGGAGTACTATCTCCCCTACTATGGTCACTCTTGATGGATAACTTGCTTAGCGCTCTCGAAAGAAGAGGGGTAGAACTGCAAGCGTATGCAGACGACCTTGTCATTTTGGCAAGGACCAAGTCAGGAAGGGTAGCTTATAATATCCTCCAAAAGACGTTGGACGATGTCCACAGTTGGTGTCAGAGGGAACAGATGTCTGTTAACCCTGGTAAAACTGTAATAGTTCCCTTCACTAGGAAAAGAAAGTTGAAGGATCTTCCACTACTTTCCTACAATGGTGAGGTTATTCCATTTGCAGCGGAGGTAAAATATTTGGGGATTATCCTAGATATGAAACTTACTTGGAACGCTCACTTGGAAAAAGTTATCCATAAGGCCAGACTATCCTTGTGGACATGTCGTAGGATCTGTGGTAAATCTTGGGGCATGGGACCCAAACAAATCTATTGGATATATGTGATGATCGTTAGACCAATGATCACATATGGAGCTATTGCCTGGTGGCCAAAAGCTTTACAGCGAACGGCCCAAGCAAAGCTCTCTGGTTTACAGAGACAGGCTTGCCTGGCAATTACTGGTGCTCTCAGCTCCACACCGTCAGCAGCCATGGAAATCCTTCTGGACCTACCTCCTCTCCATATATTTTTGGAGAGAGAGGCTAGATGGACAACATACAGAATTGCGCATATTTCTAAATGCACAAATCAGGCTTATACAGAACGAAGCAGAATGCTAGTGGACACTGAAAGTCACAGTATTCTGGGAATGACCTCTGACATAATGCCTCCAACAGTAAACTACGACCTGCCTTATACCGTCCTAATTCCAAATAGAGATGAATGGGTTCTCCGTAAGGATGAACTATTGAGAGCAGACAGCTGTTGGTATACAGACGGTTCAAAAACACCCTCAGGCTCTGGTGCAGGTGTATACGGGCGCAGACCTAGGACAGAAATCTCAACCGCTCTAGGATCCTATGCAACTGTATTTCAGGCGGAAATTTACGCCATTGTTTCATGTGTGGAGAGATTGGAGCAGGCCAATCTCATACATAGAACAATAAAAATTTTCTCGGACAGCCAAGCGGCTTTGAAAGCACTTAGCTCTAACCGTGTAACGTCGAAATTGGTACTAGACTGCCAAAAAAGACTCTCCTCAATAGGAGAACTCAATAAAGTATTGCTGGTCTGGATCCCTGGCCATTCTGGCATGGAAGGAAACGAGAAGGCAGACTCTCTTGCAAGGGAGGGTGCCGCACGTGTTTCCATCGGACCAGAACCTACAATTGGCATCGCAATAAGTTTTGCCAAACAAACACTGAATACCTGGACGGCAAGAAGAGCATTAGACTTCTGGCATAATTTACCAGGATTGGTTCATTCAAAGGCTTTCATACATCCTTCGAAGAATGTCTCCAAACAAATGTTAGACTATAGCAGGCATGACCTACGCTGTCTAACAGGCCTTTTAACAGGCCACTGTCATCTGAATCATCATATGCTAAAACTTGGACTGTCGGAAGATCCGACCTGTCGTCTTTGTCTGGAAGATGATGAAACAGCAGAGCATATAATTTGTGCCTGCCCCGCCGCGGCTCGAATCAGGTATCTGATGTTTGGCAGGGATGTTCTCTCGCCCTCGGACCTGAAAAATCATTCACCAAATAAGCTAATCGGCTTTGTCAAGAAGCTGAATTTGTTTGGTGAAATCTGAATAGGTGTGAGCCACAATAGACTCTTGCGAGTCGCAGTGGAGGGCCTTATAGACCCACTCACCATAAACCTAACCTAACCTAACCTAGTTACGAATTGAAGGACTATAGTCATAACAGAACTTTAGTTATACATTACATCTCTAGTATAAGTGTATGTTGGAATAAAATATATTCCCTATTTTATATGAAAGCGAAAGCACTAAATAAAATAATTATACACAATTTGTCAATGGTTTTATTTATTAACATTCTCAATATAAAGTAAAATAAAATGTATATAAAAGATATAATTAAGTTTAAATATTCTCTATAACTTCTTTGGCAGCTAAAACACAAATACAAGATTGTTTATGCACACGTAAAACATTCTAAGACATAACCTATAACACCTAAATTACATACACACTAAATATGATTATTTGTATAATGGGCTGTGTAATAACACTCTAGGTACAGTACTTACATCAAAGTGATCTTCACAAAAGTAAATTGGTGAAGTAACAGACATTCCATCGCACTTTCGTCTTGCTAGGTCTAACTATTTCTTTCGTATGTCTGGATTTCGAGATACATCAATAAAAAAATTATTTGGAGTAGTTACTGATGTATTTCCACATCGAGGTACAACACACCAACGGTATCTTTTTCGGTCCATGATGATTAAGAAACACAAAATACTTTATTTATCCAAGCACTGATCACTTGTAATATGGTTAAAAGTTTGTTTACCTTCCAAATGACGTCACGCGATCTGAATTGACATGAAGTGCTGTTTTCGCGGCAATTTGAAATAAATTATGTTTTTAACGTTTTCAAGTACTCCAGAGGATTTATTTAATTAAAATATTATTTTTTATGGCTATATATATGAATAAAGATTATTTTTAAACACTATTTGAAAAGTTGTCCGGTTCCCTATTATTCGTTGACTTTACAGGTGCACAGCATTTTAAAATTTTAAAATTTCTTTTTTTTTTAATACAATTAGGCAAAAACGGTCCTTTATATCAAAATGAGTTGAACTATTAATCCAAGCTGTTTCAGAACTTTTAAAATATGACTTATTATATTATCATACCTGGAGGGAATAGAGAATGTAACCTAGTGTTTTGGTTTGAAGAGTAGCTTTACTAGAGGCATTTCCCACTCAGGGCGAAGTGATCTAACCACCGGGTAGGTATTCTATTAAAGGTGGAAACCTAACCAAGTGGAAAATAATAAAAATATACAACAAATATACTAACCTAGTAGCAGGAAATAACAATGAATAATTAAAATTAAATTGGGATGATGATTAATTTTGAAATTGAAGAGAGAGTTGTAATTTTGAAAATTGATAAATATTTATAATTGAAGTTAAAATCTTAAAATAAAACTGTTTTAAATAAAGTGAATATTGTTCTAAAAGTAGAAGCACGACCCTATAGCCGGAAGCAAATCAGACATCATAATAAATTTATCACCAAATCTGAGGAGCACCGCAGATTCCATAACAATATATATATATATATATATATATATATATATATATATATATATATATATATATATATTGAAATGGATCTTCCTTCCGGAACACCCTTTTTCAATAAAATTCTCGGTCGTGGATTCAAGATTTCCAAATTGATTGTCCTAAAATAAATTACAACAAAAATATAAATATAAAAAAAATGATTTTCTTCCTCTTCTTTCTACTCTACTTTCTTTTTCTGTTCTTCAACCCTTTCTCTGTACCTTCAAATTTCTGATTTCTTCCTATTCGCTGCTTCTTTCTGCTCCAATACTTTCTATTTCTTGCTTTTTATCTCCTCTTACCACTTTCCAGCCCTGACCTCACTGTATCCTCTCATCCAATTCCAATTACTTTTTATTTGTTTATTTATTTATAAATTCTTCTGATATAATTTTCTTCAACTCTTTATTTCAATTTAAATCTCGATATTTCTTATATTTTAACAAATTCTATGTATATTTTTTTTAACTTTTTATTTTCAATGACTTTATAAATTACAAATCTTTTGACAATCTAATCAATAATCAATCAAAAATCTCAAAACAACTTATAAACTAAACAAAAACAATCCAAATACAAAAATACTTAATCTAGACAACCAATTTACAAGTAATGGATCACGTTCCAACATTCCATTGAAAGAACGTGCCTATCAAGAAAAATCCATATCAATTTCCCCCAAATTTGATTTGACTTGGTGAATTACTTCACCTTGCGAAATCAAATTTCCTTTCAGTAGGAAATTTTTCTTCACCATCAGTTGTCAAGCTTTTAATTTAGAATATTTTAATTTTACCTAATATACTACCCCTAACATATCAATCCCTATCACTATATCTACTTTAACTTTTTCTTTATTAAAATTTTCATTTCATTTCTATTTTTTTTTTTTTATAAAATTCATTCCCATTTCTTAACATTTATCAAAATATAAATTTATTATAAGTTTAGATTTATTCCCCCTCTTTTGAAATTTCCCTATACAGTTAATTTTTTTATAGACTCCCCTTTCCTAATATTTTCCTATATATAATTTTTTTTTTTATAAATTTTGTGACCTTACCCCTTTCCTGATATTTCATTATATATAACTTTCTGATAAATTTAAATACCTTGCCCCTCTCCTGATATTTCCCTCGATACAAACTTTTTATAAATTTAAATTGCTTTCCCCTTTCTTGATATTTCCCTGTATATAACTTTTTCCTAAATTTAGATTGAACAAAATTTCCCCAGAAATAACTCATAAACATCTTCTTAAATTTTTCCAGCACAAATATTTCTTCTTCTTTACTGGCAAACCATATCAGTGCCTGCCCATCTAACATCTCATGCAGGCTTTCTCTTATTTCTCCATGGTCTCTACACCATTTTAATTGATTTTTCACCATTCTTATGAAAATTTTCGGATAAGTCTTATTAATATTCCCATTAAATTTATGTTCAATTTTACTTAAACCCATATCATTTTGATTTTTATTTATATTTCTTTTTTCCATTTCTTTTAATAATATTACACGTTCTTTTTCTTGTACTACTTTTATTTCTTCTACTTTTCCTTCCATCTCACTTATCTTCTTTACTGTATCTTCTTTTATAATATTTTCTAAGTCATTTAATTTTTTATTTGTATTAGTATTGATTTCTTTGATTTCATCTTTACATTCTTTTATTTCATCTTTACATTCCTTGTTAATAATTGTTTTAATTTTTACTTCTTGTAACTCCTCTATTTCCGTTATTCTCGCTATTATTTCAGTTCTTATTTCTTTCTTTGTTTCTTCCAATTTTTGTTTGTTTGTTTCCATTTGGTTCCTCATCTCATCTTTAAATGTTTCTATGTTTTTGTTCATCTCTTCCTTTATTGCTTTTTTCATAGAATCCATATTCTTGTTAATGTCTTGTTTTATTTCTTTTTTCATTGCATCCATATTCTTGTTTATTTCTTCTTTAATATCTTGTTTTATTTCTTTTCTCATAGAATCCATATTCTTGTTCATTGCTTTAATATTTTTGTTCATATTTTTAAACATTTCCATCATTTGTTCCCATGATGAATCCCTTCTATCCCCTATCTTACTATCCTGATTACCCTGACTTTCCTGACTATCCTGACCATCCTGATTACCCTGACTTCCCTGACTATCCTGACCCACCTGATTACCCTGACTTCCCTGACTTCCCTGACTATCCTGACCATCCTGATTATCAATATTATCCCCTTGCTCTAACATTCTATCTGTAGTATCCTTTCCCCCTCTTAATTTCATACAACTAATTATAATTTATCTAATCTTTCACTCCGAATCACACACCTTTTGTTTTTTAATAAAGCAAGCTTGACACCTAATAGTTAAGAAAAATCTCTTACCCTCAGTGCCGAAGCAGCCACACGTTCTGGGCGCCAATTGAAATGGATCTTCCTTCCGAAACACCCTTTTTCAATAAAATTCTCGGTCGTGGATTCAAGATTTCCAAATTGATTGTCCTAAAATAAATTACAACAAAAATATAAATATAAAAAAAATTATTTTCTTCCTCTTCTTTCTACTCTACTTCCTTTTTCTGTTCTTCAACCCTTTCTCTATACCTTCAAATTTCTTGTTTCATCACATTCGCTGCTTCTTTCTGCTCCAATACTTTCTATTTCTTGCTTTTTATCTCCTCCTACCACTTTCCAGCCCTGACCTCACTGTATCCTCTCATCCAATTCCAATTACTTTTTATTTGTTTATTTATTTATAAATTCTTCTGATAAAATTTTCTTCAACTCTTTATTTTAATTTAAATCTCGATATTTCTTATATTTTAATCAAATTCTATGTA
Organism: Altica lythri; assembly: GCA_964028335.1. Classification (NCBI taxonomy): domain Eukaryota; kingdom Metazoa; phylum Arthropoda; class Insecta; order Coleoptera; family Chrysomelidae; genus Altica; species Altica lythri. The sequence goes on along the minus strand of OZ034804.1, from coordinate 30,184,686 downwards.
TATATTTTTTTAAACTTTTTATTTTCAATGACTTTTTAAATTACAAATCTTTTTACAATCTAATCAATAATCAATCAAAAATCTCAAAACAACTTATAAACTAAACAAAAACAAACCAAATACAAAAATACTTAATCTAGATAACCAATTTACAAATAATGGATCACGTTCCAACATTCCATTGAAAGAACGTGCCCATGAAGAAAAATCCATATCAATATATTACCATATCTTTAAAAAAAAAGTTGTGATCTGCAATTACCCTCTTATCAGCACTGTTTTAATAACAATGTGAAGTTATTGTTTATTTACCCTGTACTATTTCGTTTTTGTCCTCCTTCAAATCTAATGTTATTTATTTATTTTAAGGTTTTACTGTTTGCCTTTAGATACTTAGATCTGTTCTTCATGTTAAAAAATATGTTATGTATATACATCGTTACCAGTATGCTATTATTTGGGTAGGTTTGTTATATGTTATAGTAAGTTTCATCTGCTATTGTTTATTTTCCATTTTGTAGTTACTTTGATGAAGTCTATAAGCATGGACGAAAGCTTAGACCATTAATAAAAAAAGCACATCCTACGAAGCACCTGAGTTTTATTATGCTTCCTCAGTAAATGAAAGGGTATCTTCCGGTGTTAATTTGTAATGAATTTTTTTAGGTCACTGCATGGTCGTAATTAGGTTTAATAAACGTAAACATTGGTAGTTTTGCGGTCGCGCAAAGGTCAAAACTCTGCAGCCTGCAGTAACCCTTATCATATCGAAGTTTCGGTAATAATGTTTACCTTTGAGGTCGCCCTGCGTCTTAATCTAACTCAGTCTATTTTTGTTACTTTATGGTGGACGAATATGTTCATTATTTGTTGCTGTTTTAAATTATCAATTTTAGATTACAAGTGCATGCAGTAATTAAAAAAATCTTAAGATTATCTTATTATCTCAGTTTTATTATTTTTACGTGCAGGTGGCACAAACACGATACTTAGTTTGTATTTTTAATAGTATATTACTTTACGAGTGGAGTAAATTGCACATTATAGCGAGTTTATTTGGCCCATGAGCGAGCTTGCGAGCGAATGGACTAAAGAAACGAGCTAAATATACAATTTGGTCCTCAAGTGAAGTACTATGCTTTATCCAGGACGTACCAAATGGGTTTGAATAAAACTAAAAATAACAAACATAAAATCTAAATTTTGGCATAAGTTGTCAAAAATATTCGATTGCAATGAGAAGTTCTGTCTGAGAAATGTCAATTGTTAGTTAATTTAATGTATACTGTAGGCGTGATTCAGTGGATAATACAGGTTTCTATTTACTTACTCCACTAGTGCAGTAAATCAAAATATAACACAACTGCTCAATAATTTGACACTTGCTGACAAAAATATAGGTTACAAATACGCAATTCACTTATGAGTCATGGGTAAACGTTTTTTTCTCTACTTATTAAAAAGAATAATGAAAATTGGGGCTTGTGAGTAATACTTTTGTATAATTTAGAATAACACTTTCCTTAATCCCCTGTGTAGGTACTGTAAGTTATGTAATTTTTGTTGGTAAACTAAATATAGTGGAGGCTCAATAGATGAGTAAGAAAAATCCAGGACCGTTGAGTGTTGAACTAACGCATGCGCACAACAAAATTTTGTAGGTCTGTAGTGCAACTATAATCTTTATTCTAAAAAAAATGTAGACGTTAATTTTCTATTATCATGATTATACCTCAGTGTCAATATTATGGAGGGTAGAGGTCAATATCTAGACGACGATAATTATATAATTGTTGATGACATTGATGTATTACTTCACGCCAGTGAAAATTAATCAGTAATTCAATAGGTACTCATTGCTATCCTGTTTATTATTAAAGTCTGTCAGTGTGTGGAAAATGCAAAACACTCCTCACTATTGCTCGGAAAACGTAGATGTGTAATCAATAATTTTCTATTATGTAGAAACTTTAACGGGTAGTAAATATTATACTGTGAATTGACCGTATAGGCAGTTTCGAAAATGAATTCATATGCGTAGGTATCGATATCATATTCAGATCGGATACTCCGTTGTTCCATTGGTTGTATTGATAAATAAATCCTTGCAGAAGTAATCTTTCCAATTACATCTCAATGAAGTGAAATGTCAAAACATTAAATAATTATATATTTTTTTAAACAGAGTGGATAATTGTAAACCAATCACTGTTATAATACAAAACATAATGCATACCTGGTGATGATGAATAATGGGTATGGTCATGGTCAAATCCAGAATTACGATCTGATAGCCAAGGAAAAATCATAAATTTTATATCTTGCAAGTTTTTTTCTGTGACTGATACAATTTCAGTTATTGCGATGGTCTAGGAATTTTTAGTTTGACCTTGACCATGACCATCATGGTAAAAATTTTAAAAATTATCAAGTTCATATTTGGACATAAAATTCCACGCTCTTTCGATTTTCCTTGTCAAAAGTACATGGTTCCATTTAAAAAACTTGACCTGACCATCGCCTGACCATGATGGTCATGGTTAAATCCATCTTAACCATCTGATAGCTAGGGAAAAAACATAAATTTTATATCTTGCAAGTTTTTTTTATGAACCATGGTTTTTGAGTTACAACGAGATTCCCATACTTCTTCCTCAACCGGTTTTCTAGTAAAAAATGTGCTTTTGGACAAAGCTGGTAGATACAGGCTTTTGCTGACAACTTTACTGATTTAGATGTTAAGTGTAAATGGTTTAAATAAAACTTAAAAAATTAATTTTTTTAGTTAACTAAATTAATTATTAATATTTTCAGTACTTCATTTTAAACTATCAAATGTTCCTAACCCAAATTATTTAATTTAATGTTTATTATTTTATGAAACCTTCATTAAGTCAAAACCTAATATTTAAACGTTATTTTTAACAGTTTTTATGTGTGTGATTAAGGTCTAATTATATTATTGTTTAAACAAATTAATATGTGCTTGCATTTGTAAACTCTATAGCGCTTATTCGCTTTGCCCGAACGGCTCACCCACTTTTCCCAAACGGGTTACCCGCTTTAGCCCTTTTTGTAGGTCAAAACGGGATTTTAAGTGTTGACAAAGTTTAAAATAACGCAACAATCATTTTTTATTTTAAGCTTTATGATTTTCCTTAGAAAATAAAATCAAAATCGTTGCGATAATTTCCTACAAAACGAGTATAAAACACTTTTTGTCCGCTACACTATTTTAATTACGTAAAAAAAGTGATCTTGAAATAAAATAATAAATGTGACGTTTTTATTTAAATCGCCGGATGAGAGGTCTTCTGAGGTCTTCTCTATTATCGCATTTTTAACATTTTTTTCCAAAAAGTCGCTACTTATATGTTGGGTAGCTTCCCAAAACAAAATAAAGCAAAACAATTGTTTTAAACAGAAATCGGAAAGAGAAGACCGTATTTTCACTATTTTTTTATTAATTAATAACACAAACAATTCGCTAAACATTAAGCACGCACAAAAACCGTAAACATTTGAATTTATTTATTTATTTTTAACTAAGACTAGTACCGTGCCCTTCTCTACTTTTTATTACTGCATTCATTCGCCTTGGCATACTAGAGATCATCCACGAAGGAAGCAAACGGCATAACATGTTCAAGAACGATATTTTTGGAATAATAATCCGCATTCATGGATCTTATGCGGATAGGAACCAACTCTGTGCGGCCATTAAAATAGATTCCCTCCCAAAAAATCACATTTCCTCCTCCAAATGGAATTTTAGGAACAATATTGCAGCTCGCAATTCTCTCATCAGGCCGTCGACAAACATGCTCCCGTCCTTTCGAAGATTTTAAGTTTATACAAGTCTCATCTAAGAATAAAACTCTCTACCAATTGTGAACCGTCCCGTTTTGATGGTTACGAGCTAAACGTAGTCTTGTGTTTCCTGGTTAACAAATGTTTTTTGTCTTCTTTTTAATCCAGCTTAATTTAAACTTCTTTCCACAGGTCAAGACGATATCAGTATATTGGGAGCAATAGCCAACTCTTTTCGTAATATTGTACCAGTAACTGTCATATTTCGATGAACAGACACACGCTCATCTTTTACATCTGTAGATCTTTTGCACCCTTGTCCAGATCTGCGAATATAATATCATGTCTGGTTGAAGCGTTTAACCATACGACTTATAGTGAAACTATTTATTCCTAACAAATTAGCAACATAACGCATAACGTTTTCTTCCGCTTGTAAAGTTAATATCTTGACAGAGTCTTCTACTGATCAATCTCTGACACGATTCCTTTACTAAGACTTAAACTTTTAAAACACCCACCACAAACAACACCTTTTAGCAAATGAAATCTTTTGCTTATCAACAATTTTTGTTTTTGTAACGACAATGTGCTCAACTTTCAACCCAAGTTAAAATTTGCTAGGTTATTAAAAAAGATTATTAAAGAAGAACCATCCTATTCATTAAAAATTAGCAAGCTTATTTAGGATTATTATTTTGAAATTTAAAGCAAAAAAGAAGAGGTGGTGTTTTATTTATATAATTATATATATTTAATTCAATTAAACTATGTGAAAGATTTTTAAAAAACCACTTATAAACAATTTAACACGAAGCCGCGAGTTGTTTCGAACACACATTGAAGAAAATCGTCAACAAACACAAACAGGTTAGATTTCTTAAACTCTGTGCAGTTAATAATAATTTGAAGAAAAAGTTGATGAAAATAATCTGCTTTTTGGTCGTCTCAAACTTGGCTATCATTATGCGAGTAAAAAAGTTGTTTGTTTTAGATGTTTCTCAAGCAAAGCTCAGTCATCTAGGTAGGTACTATCAGTTATAAATTAGAAAAATAAGCAAAAATTTTAAAAATTACTATCAACAAGATCGTATATTATCTAGACCAGAAGAGAACTTTTTACATAATAGTGATGAAGCTGTAGCCTAATTAATTCCCTAATACGATAAATTGGCACGTTGGGCGCCAATTTGGAATTTAATTAAACCTTTAAAAGTTAAATTTGACGTTGGGCGCCAAATTTGTAACCCTTAAATTACCTTAGGCTAGCTCTTGGGTTCGTGGTTACCTTCTGAGTATTTATCAATCCTTCCCAAACATTAATTTAGGGCGCCAAGTACAGACAAACAAATTAAAAACGATAAAATCAGTTTTAAGTTGATTTATTTTAATCATTCAGAGTTATGTGAAAATTTAAAAAAAATAATTAATTTAATCTCTTATCTTTAGTTTATTTGGTTCTTCCCGTTGTAGCTTGATTTATTGTGGATCAGAACTGCTTAAAATCCAAACGTGGATGGAAGTGATTTTTCCTTCAAGGAATCTGCTTTTGTGTCCAAACCCGGGAATGGTTTCACCTTGTGTCGACTTCTAAGGAACAAAATGGCTGTTAGTAGTCAGCTAATATTTTCTGTTTTTAAGATAATCCTTAATAGGGCCCTTCTTTGAATTTGCAATAACCCTAATAATAAAATTATAATCAAAACTCCAACCTTTAAGTAATTTACTATCAAATACATTCGCTATCTGGTTCTCCAAATTTCGAGAAAAAATTAATTGCATTCCATGTTTATATATTTTATCACCACAAAAAAACTGACTTTTCACAATAGCAATGTATTTGATATTAAGTGTTAGTAAAACTTTTAAAATATTTGGATAATATAATTTAATACTAATAAAAATTTATACAGAAACAAAAATGTACTTAGGGAAGGGCCAGGGTAATCAGGAAATAATTCTGATTATATTAAGAATCGAAGATAAAATGAAAGAATTGAAATAATTTTCTAACGAAGTAACAAACTTTCTCCTACCAAATCGACGCGAACAAACCTTCCGCACCGGCGCGATAAAATTGAAAGAAATAAAAATATACTCAGGAGGATATACTCAAAAACGAACGTTACAGATTAAGATGATAATGATAATGATGATAATAGTTTATCCAATGAAATTGGGGGTTTTTGTAACATTTAATAATTATTCAAAAGTATTGGTTAATTAAAATCACTGTGTATTGTTTTGTGATGCGTACCTACATTTACATAGTTCCCACATTTATAAATCTGTAAAATCGTTTTGGAATAAACTAACGAATCTAACCATGAATTTTAAAATATCAACCTGCATCAATAATCGCTGTCAATACTAGGTGTTTCAAAAGTAAATTTAAATGAGACCAGTGCGAAATGTCATGTAATTGCGGAAATATCAAAAAATTCACGGTTTGTATAAATTTGTTTCACATGGGAGTGCCGTCCAATTTAAAAGCTATAAGCATGAAGCGAAGTCAAAGAGAATGCAGGGTCGTTACTGCATTAGTTATAAATAGGGTAAACCCCTAGGTAACCACATAAAGAAAAAAAATTAAATTTTCTGATTCAAACATAGGATTTTGTGATTCTGTAATAAATTTCGTAATTTCTGTAATAAATTTCGTAATTTCTGTAATAAATTTCGTAATTTATTAAGTTTGTAACCTTTTTTGTATATTGATGTTATTTGCTCGATTTAATTTCGAGCAAATGTTTGGTGAAAAGCGAGCGTGGATTCATTCGAGCCAAATAAAAATTATAGAAAATATGTTAAAAACCAGGCGTCAAATTAAGAGTTTAAGTAAAAGAAATAAAAGAAAAAGAAAATCGGGCACCACTTATTTTTTAATCTTATGCATGGGAAAGATAAGATACACAGAAAAAAGTCAAAAAAAAAAATATAATTTAGATAAAGTAACCCGGAAAAATATTAATACGAAATTTGAAATTACACATTTTAGCTAGTGACCAAAAATAATGAAGATAATACTTACAATCCTTGACTTATCCTTTGTGGTTTCAAACAAAACTTGTTTCATATGAAAATATAAAATTAATTAAATCAAAATTAATCTTGAAGTATTTATTCAGTCGGTGAAGAAAATTTAAAACATTAGACATAAAACAAACAAAATCAGATATTATAATACAAAAATATACAAAATATTCACATTAAGTGAGTCTCCAAATACACATTTAAAGATAACAGCTAAGTATAAGATATTACTATGTGTACTCTAAGAAAAACTAAAAAGTGAAGATACATTTTTTTTTAAAGAAAGAGAAGATAAAGAAAAATATTTAAAAATTAGTTCGTTTTAGATTATAGATTTTGCTTTTAACTCGAGTTAAATAAGAACCTATTTTAAAGTGATACCTAATTAAAAAATACAAAGCTTAAATACAATTACTTTTATAATAAAAAACACTGTTCAGTGGTAAAAGCACTGCAGTTCTTTGTAGGAAATAGAACAAAATCAAAAATTTTCAAAGAAATAAATAGGTACTTCTTTCCTTTCTGTAACAAAAGTAGCTGTTTTTTTGTTGATCGAAAATCGTTACTATAATAATAAAGATAATAAACAATAACAAACAATACTTCGAGAAAAGGTATCGCCACCCTAGCTCTAGTAGATATTAGGTTAAGATAAAACAATAATGCGTCTAACCACATTCCTTCAATCTAACGCCTCTTTCAAATCATACGGTTTTTATCGTGTGGTAAAAAGCCGTACGAGTTTTTGCCGTTACATGGTTAATTTCACATTGCACGGGTTTTTGTCGTGTCATATTGTAGATATTCTAATTTCATTTTTCTAATGTAGTACGATGAATCGTAAACAAATTATTACTTTGTGGTTACTTCATCGTCAACGAAAAGGAGCAAAACGAAATCGCGTTTTTTGGATACATTCCACTAATTTGAGGAGAGAGGAAGTAGGATTATTTTACACACTTTTTCAGGATTTAAGAAACGACGAAAATAAATTCGTTAACTATTTCCGAATGTCTATTACCTGTTTTGCTTCAATGCTGAGCAAACTTTCTGCCATGCATTTTTTGTAGCAATTCGATCTTTATACAGATCTAGAGTTTTGTCCCACACCACAGGTCTTGCTTTGATCAAGGTTATTAAAACTTCAGCATCAATTTCATTCATTTTTCAACAATTTTCAGTAAACTAAACACAATTAAACAACAAATACGATGGTGGTGTCGATTCCGTACGACTCAAAACCGTGTAATATGGAAGCATGCATTAAGTCAGGTAGGCCACTGTCTCGAAAGGACCGTACGGCGCCCGTCGAGTTTAGTAGCAAAACGCGGCTGTTGCACCGGCTTTTTACCGTCACCGTATAATGTGAAAGATGCCATGCTTTTCTTCACTTCCACGGCCGTATGGCTTTTTATAGCACGATCAAAACCGTATAATGTGAAAGAAGCGTAACACTCGACGCACAAAAAAACTACGTAAGTTTAAAAAGCAGGTAAAACTAAAAAAAATTACCAGACACTTGTCGTAAGGCTAAATGAAGGTAAGAAATGCCTTTAATTGATCAATTATTGTTATGCACATGAAATGTACCTGATATAATTATGTGTTGTTTTAGCAACAGAACCGTATAATATTAAAAAATGAATGTAAAATTGACTTTTTACTTTAATTATTTATTTAATTTTTTTAAAAAAACATAGATTTCTTTTAGCGGCTTACACCCAAAATGGCTGGATCTCTGATACGAAAACTCCGAAAAACTGATCCGAACGTGCTTAGAAAAAATACTTTTTTAAAAATATTTTGTTAAAGATTAACAAATTTTAATATTTTTCTTTTTTTAAACAATTATTAAGCTTTATTAATAAAATGGGTCAAAAGTATTTTATGGAATTTTATGCTGGCAGAAGTTATACTTCTATGAACGCGCATGGATTCATAAATTTGTAAGCGAATGATTTAGCAAAATTATTAAATGATATTCGTGGTAAGCGACTCCAAAAACCTCCTGGTACCGTGTGCACACTCTTTTTTATCGAATTTGCATAAAATTTCTGGAGACGAGGTCTTAAGCACCAGGTGTTTCGAAGACCATTGTTATTATTATAATAGTATTTAGCGACTCAAAAAACCGCCGAGTACAAAGTGTGCACTGATTTCGTACAGAATTTACATGAAACCCTAGGAGAAGAGGTAAACACCCTAGGCACCAAGTGCCGCGGAGACTTTTGGCATTATGATATTCGTGTTCAGCGACTCCAAAAACCCCGAGTATATAAATTGAACTCATTTTCAGCAATACTTACCGAGTTGTAAGTTTTCTCTCTAATGTCTGTTCGGAATGTACTTTTCGAATGCAGAAATGCAATTTCCCATTTTTACATTATAAAAAATAGCTCTAACAAATCCAGTGCAAAAAAAAAGCATTCCGATCCATCTTACGTTACAAAATTCGGAGGTTTTAGTGCTTTATTTTCTCGACTATTCCTAAAAACTCTGTTTATGTAGCCAACAACCTTAAAAGCATAGAGCAGAATATACTGCAACCATGTGACGGTATTTTAGAATACAATACAATACTCATTACTAAATATTATTATTAATATAAAATGCTAAACTTTATATGTATACCTACGTGACAGAATTATAAAATAATCATGTGGTCCGTCACTATGATATTCATACATTAGTTCAGACTGTTTTTTGTATATCTATCCCTTTTCAATGTACTGAATGTTAGAACAGTATTCAAAGGACTTATAGTTATGACTAAGAACATGTGGTAAATATTTCATCTTTGTTTTTACCGACCAATATACCTTATAAGTGTTTCTGTCTCTCTCTTACTCATACCATTACATATGTAAAGATTTTTCCCATTTAATTCTACACAAATCTTTTCCACCAAGTGCACGAATAGAAGTATAACTCCAAAAATATTTTAACAAGTATTGTGGGATTTATGATGGTCCTAGAGCGTCTTTCCACACTGAGGATCAAGATATCCAGATCTTCTTGGCGAATCGTCATCCAGCACTGTTGAAGAGCTTGAAAACAGTCACATTATGAGCTCCACACAGATAATACTTAATTAACTGCCGTGTTTTCATTGTGCGATTTCTTCGCACTTCTAACTAAACATAACGGTCGATATGAGGTGTTGTTATCCTTGATCGTTCCAAATGCCTTTTCCGAACGCTTCACAGTTCACGATAACAAGTCCAGAGACAGGAGATAAGGTTCTGAGTGGTTCCTATAGCGTTTGTCATATCAATTTCGCGCAATCCAGCCTTAGACATCCCCACAGTCTCAGGATTTCAAATGTATACTTTTACGGAAGTGTGACGATTAATGTTAACTCACTTGTAAGCTTGGTTATCTTTAGAAATCTTAATTATTGTACCCATATTAGTGAGGTAACATTATTGGGGTAGAAAGAAGATCTTTCTTATTAATATTGTCTTATATTTGTTCGGATAATTGTCATCGTAAAATATTTTTTAGTTAATTTTGTGTAAATTTTATTTTGGTTCAAGTAAACAAATCAACAAACAATGATTAAATCGGATTTGTTTAAGAAATACATAAAACCAAATAAAAATTCTTTTACTTTGTATTCCAGCGTTAAAATTTCTATAAGCTATCTTTCACAAAAGAACTGGATACTGATCTTACTTCCATTTTTTATTACGTAAATAGTTGTTCTTAGAAATAAATACTTTCTGGAAAGACTTTTAAATAAACCGCAGAAACAGTAACAAAAGAAACAAAAGATCGAACGAGAGATATTTTGATATAATGAAAATGTAACATAATTGGATTGTATGCTTTGTAGAGATTTAGTTAGATTCAAAAATAATAAATTTCGTGCGGCGTTTCACGTCTACAGTTATTTATCACGTAGGCATGCAAAACATGTTTTAGGTAATAAGGTTTATAGTACACTTAAGAAATCAGGTTTGGATTGTCAGCTTTGCTGTGAGTAAGATTTTTTTATTTAATATAAAAATTTAACGTCATTAAACAACAATATTATTAAAACCAACATCTTCGATAACAAAAACTATTATTACACCTAAACATAACTTTCCTATTTAATTATTAACAACATATGCACCTAAAACTTTAAAATCAATTAGTTTTAGACCAATTAATTACTCAAATTAGTTTCCATCTTAATTAAACTTAAAATTCTAATTTTTTTAAATGTTACGAGGGTTGTCTTTTTAGTTTTGCATATAGCCGCTAAGAAAACAATAGAACCTTTTATTGACATAACTCCAGAGTTTCATTGCGCTACAACAAGTTGTGTGGGTAAAATGAATTTTTAAAATTAGTAAGTCAGTCGAAACATTTTCGAGCAATAATTTTTTACAATTTTCGAAGAGGATTACAGCAGTGTTTTAATGAAATGGTTTTTGTGTCTAGTAATGAAGCACAGCACCAGTCAACTATTTACCGCTGGTATTGCGAATTTCAATGTGGTCGCTCCAGTCTCAGCGACGAATTCAGGCTAGGTCCATTCAAAACAGTCACACAGCAAAACATTGATCTAATTAAGCTAATCAAGGATCACCGCCGTTTAACATACCGGGATATAGAGGTATCTTTGGACATTTTAAAGACCTTGATCTAAAAAAACTACATAAAGAACTGTATGTTATGAAGTTGGTTTCTCGTTGGATTTCTAAATTGCTCACAAAAGGGCAAAAAGCGTCATTTGGTGTCGAAAAACATTGGTATGGTTCAACATAGGAAGTTCAAAAAACGTTTATAGTATTGTTAGTGGCGATGAATTTTGGATTTACTCCTACGGACCGAAAAATAAACGTCAATCCGCTGTGTGGGTGTTTCACGATGAGAAAAACCAACAAAATTGATTCGTTCTTGAAGTGTGTCACAGAAAATGGTCGCAATTTTTGTGTCAAAATCTGGTCATGTGGCTACACTTGCTTTACAAGATCAAAGAACGGTACTTCCGATTGGTATCTATATAAACTTTTGTTTGCCAATTGAATTTTTGGTGTTTTAAAACATCGAATTAGACCTTCCACCGTATAGTCCAGTGCTAAGTCCCATCACTTTCTTTACGTTCTCAAAGATCAAGAATTCAATGCATGAGGAGTGATACCGGTAGCCAGAAGAAGCCATCAATGTCTGCAAAACAGCGATTGTGCCAGTTAACTGAAGACTGGAATAAATGTTTTACCAATTGGTTTAAACGTATGCAAAAGTGTGTCGATCTTGGTGGGACATATTTTAAAAAAAAAATAAAGTACTTTAAGTCAATATATTTTTTGTCTTTATGGCTATATGCCAAACTAAAAATAATATTCAATCTTTATATAACCTGTTGTAGATCTTAATGTCCTGTTAAGGGTTGTGCTTTCTTATATAATATAATATAATTTATCTATAACATATAAAATTCTAATAATCATGTATCAAATAGATAATGAGAGTAAATATTAAAAAAGTTTATAAATTTTACGATACCTTAGTAATTAAAACCGATTTTAAATAAATTAAGATAAAATGAAATAAGAAAACCAAATGTTAAGACATCAATGTAAAGTTTTACATAAATTTCAGTATAAAATATTAGAACTCATAGAAGGAAATAAAAAAGGTTTGTACTTACTTTTAGAATAGACAATGTTTGTTCTCAAGACATATTGTGATTTGTTTTTAGTTTAATTTCCAAATGAAAAATTCTGAAAATAGAAAGACATTAGATTATATTGTAGGTAAGATATTATAAAATTAACAATTCATTTAAAGTATAGCAGATTTTAAAAGAATGATTATTGTATTAAATGTAAATAATGAGTTAAGTATTAGATTTTTAGTAATTTGATTTGACAAAGAATTAGTAGGCGAAAGATATTATAAAATTAACAACTCATCAAAAGTTTAGCAAATTTTAAAAGAATGTCTATTGTATTAAAATGTAAATAAGGAATTAGGTATTAGATTTTTTGTAATTTTATTTGATTAATAATTTAGTAGGCGAATAGAACATAATAATGATAGTGTAAGATTGTTTGGGGATTCAGTTGTTAAATTGTTGATTTTCTGAATCTTTCTCTTGTTTTTGGGCTTTTGAAGTGATAACATGTAATAAATTTTGCTCCGTTAAAATTTCGATTTTTTTATTTAAATACTTATAAACGAAGGTATAAAAGTAGTAAAAAGTGTTAACAAAGCCACACGACAACTCCTGATAGCCACTGGTAAGAATTAAAGTTCATATATATGGAGAAATGAATGTTAGAAATGGTATGATGAGCACTTCATTTATATAAATGCTTCCTGAGTGATTTAACTAAAGTAAAACTAGTTTCTAATAAGAAAGAGAGTATTAGTTTACTTACCATTTGATGCAAGAGTAAATAAGTTCCGGATGAGAAGCAAATTTATTCGTCTACATCTATAAAGTGTCCGTATATCATTGATGTTCCTGGGAAATGGTTGGATTCCAATAGGAAAGGATAGCCTATGCCTTAGTTTGTCCAGAGAGAATACCAAAGCTTCAAAACACGGTATCAATTTCCAATTTTTTTAAAAATAAAGAACATTCCTGTGTTTGATTTTTCTGTAGTTGATAAACATTTACTTTCACTTGTACACTGTTTCACTGTTTCAATAAGTTGTTTTTTACATTCTTTGATAAGTTTAATTTGATTTAATGAATACAAAATTCAGAATTTTTCATAACCCTTGAGTTAATTATGTTTGAAATTTGAAGGTAATGTGTATATGCGCACAAAACAATAAGAAAAAGTGAGGTTAAGGTTAAATTGGAATTATCGTACAAAAACATAATTTGGTATATAATTGTTGAATTTTATTATTTTTTTTTTTAAATTTTCAATATCAGTTAAATTTGAATCCATTTATTAGTTGAGATTTTTTGAACTCTGACCCTTAGAAAGAGAATAGATAAGAACTTATGTTAAAGTTACAATCATTAAAATAAAAGAAAGTAACTTGAATCTTACCTTATCCACATCTATATTAAAATAAAAAGTTTCAAGGTATTTTCATATATGTTATAATATATATGTATTTTCACATATATGTTATAATATATATATATATATATATATATATATATATATATATATATATATATATTGTAACGGGATAACCGTAAAGGAAGGGACCTTAATTTGAAAGATTGTTGTTGACAGTTGATTTTTAGAAGTTTGTAAAAAAATCAACTGACCATTTTAAATAATGTTCTAGAAAATTCTAAAAACTTCTAAACACACTAACTAGATTAAATAATGTTGTATATAAGGGGATGCACGGGCAGTTACCGTCAGTTCGAGTCAAGTGTTCAGAAAAATTCATTGTATTGTCAAGTAGTTAGACGTTATCCAGCAGAGTTCAGTGTATCTTAACAATTTTGTAAATAAATTGTGTAAAAAGCCCCCATAAGTGTTTCAAATTGGTGTCAGGTGTGGGTGAAGATATAAGAATGCCTGGAAAAAAGATAAATGAACTATTGGTTGCTGAGCTCAGAAGAGAGCTCGAAGAATTAGAGTTGGAAACTACTGGGAACAAATCCGTATTGTTGAGAAGGCTCCGTGAATACTACCTAAATAATAATTTGGACCCTGACGCTGTGGAGTTCGAAGACCCAGTTCAAAAATTAAATTCTGAACTAACTCAACAACTTTCCCGGCTGCAAGAGGAGCTATCAGGACGAATGACGAGCCAACAAGAAGAACAAACTCAACAACTTTCCCGGCTGCAAGAAGAACAAGCTCAACAACTGTCCCAGTTGTCCAGTCAGATAAGCAGCCAGCGCGAAGATATGTCCCAGCTGTCCCAACGAATGACGAGCCAACAAGAAGAACAAGCTCAACAACTTTCCCGGCAACATGAGGAGCTATCCAGTCAGATGAAGAGCCAGCGCGAAGATATGTCCCAGCTGAAAGAGGAGCTATCAGGACGAATGACGAGCCAGCAAGAGGAGCTATCCAGTCAGATAAAGAGCCAGCAAGAAGAGCTATCACAACGGATGTCTACCATATCAGATGAGTTATCCAGTTCGTTCTCCCAGCAAATATCACATCTTCGTGAAGAACAAAATCAGCAAGTGTCCAGCTTGCGAGACGAACAAAATCAGCAAGTGTCCAGCTTGCAAGACGAACAAAATCAACAAGTCGCCAACTTGCGAGACGAGCAAAACCAGATCAACCAGCAAGTGCAGTCCGAAATAAGAAAGCTTCAACGAGAACAGGAAGCTAGCCGCCGAAACCAAACCATCCACAACGGCGACGGAGATGCAAGAAGGATGGAAACCTGCCACGCAGACGTCGAACGACAAAGAAGCGAGGAGACGACCCATGTACGAACGACGATGAAACCCCCGACCTTCGACGGGAAGACTTCCTGGCCAAATTACCTAAAACAATTCGACGCAGCGGCCAGAGCTAATGGATGGTCATCCCAGGAGAAAGCATTGTGCCTAACCGTAGCTCTGCGAGGCGAAGCTTTAGACGTCTTGCAATCATTGACACCGGATGAAGCTGACAACTTCGAGTTATTGGTGAATCGTCTAGAGATGCGTTATGGTCAAACTCATCTACAACCGGTGTACCGAATGCAGTTAAAGAGCCGAAAACAGAAAAATGGAGAAACTATCCAGGAATTTGAAGTGGATGTAGCAAGAATGGTACGACTTGCGTATTCAAATGCAGCGGAGGATTTCCTGGAGTGCCTAGCAGTCCAAACCTTCACCGATGGTCTTCGAGACGTCGAGTTGCAGCGCGCTGTACGGTTGGCGCGGCCGAAGACTCTTGTGGACGCCTTGACCATTGCCCTGGAGTTTGAGGCGGCGACGGAGGCCTCACGTGGAGTTGCTCGACTAAGGGAAATCACCGGTAACTACGACCATGCCGTTCATTCCGTTAGCGACGTTGAAGCGGTAGTAGAGAGATTAATGAAGTTATCTCCAAAAAGAAGGCGCCAAGTGAGATGCTGGAACTGCGGAGAACTAGGCCATATAAGAAATACTTGCCCCCAAAAAGAAAGATCTTCTGCTGAAGTACCCCAGCAGCAGGAAAACTAGAACGGGTCGACTCCTGGAGGGAGAAATCGACCCCAAACATTCCCGAAGCCCCTCACACCATTAAATTGGCAACTCTGCGACATCACGTGGACAGCTTATATGTAGATGGCCTCCTTGATGGGAAGAATATTAGCATGCTGGTAGACACTGGAGCTACAAAAACTATCGTCCGACCAACCATCATTATGCGAAATAAGATGTTGCCTACCAGTTGGAGACTGCGTACCGCTACCGGAGATTCTGCTAGAGTCTACGGTGAGATACAGGTGACGCTACAGTTTGGTTCAACCTCTCTTGTTCACTCAGTGCTGGTGGCTGACGTTGATGAAGATGTTGTTCTGGGCATGGATGTTATGCTCCACTGTGGTTTTCATTTGGATCTTCGCCAACGTATCCTTGGTACTGGTAATGAAGAAATATTTCTGCACCGAAAACAAGTTGACAATTCCTCGATTAAGCTAATCGATGATATCGAACTTCTTGCAAGCTGCGAATATGTCGTCACAGCGCGGTTGGATGGACTGGAGCCAGATGGTGCCCCAGCCATGATAGAGCCGAAGAACCATGACCATGAATTGGGAAAAGGACTCCTTGTGGGTAAGACTCTTGTTAGATCCGCCAAAGAGGTACCCATCCGAGTTATCAACTTGAACGATCATCCAGTTCTTCTCCGAAAGGACACGGAAATGGGAAGTTTAGAACCAGTAATGGCCATAATTCACAAGATAAATGTTATGGAAACAGATGAGACCAACGAAATTGAACAATTAATGACAAAATTAGATCCCTCTTTGTCAAAATTAGAAAAGAAACAGGTAAGAGATCTACTTTACCGTTATAAACCTGTATTTGGTTCTAAAAGTAAACGAGGAAGAACTGATGTTGTACAACATAGAATTGACACTGGTGATGCACGTCCGATTCGACAGGTACCCCGAAGGATGCCTCAAGTTAAAAAGGAAGAAGCAGACAGAGCCCTTAAAGAAATGATTCAAAATGGCATAGTCGAACCATCCAGTAGTCCGTGGGCTTCTCCTGTGGTATTAGTGAGAAAGAAAGACGGATCAATGCGGTTTTGTGTCGACTATCGAAAGCTAAATGATGTCACTAAGAAGGACAGTTATCCTCTGCCAAGGATTGATGATGCCCTCGACGCTTTGGCGGGTTCTACTCTGTTTTCTAACTTGGACCTTAAAAGCGGATACTGGCAAGTTAAAATGAATCCTGCAGACAAAGAAAAGACTGCCTTTACCAGTGGATCAGGGTTATGGCAATTCACGGTCCTTCCATTTGGCCTCTGTAATGCTCCTGCGACGTTTGAACGACTAATGGAGAACATCCTGCGTGGTTTGTCATGGGAAACTTGTCTAGTTTATCTAGACGACATCATCATAATGGGTAAGACCTTTAAGGAACATTTATCTAACCTGGAAGAAGTTTTTAAAAGATTACAGAACGCTAATCTAACATTGAATGTTAAGAAATGCCACTTGTTCCAGAGACAGGTCAACTATTTAGGACATAACGTAAGCAAGCATGGCGTTGCTGTTGACCCCGCTAAGATCCAAGCCGTTCAGGAATGGCCAATCCCTATCGACAAACATCAGCTCCGGAGTTTCTTGGGTCTTTGTTCCTATTACCGACGATATGTCAAGAATTTTGGAGACATCGCTAAACCCTTGACACGTTTGACAGAACAAGATAAGTCCTTCTGTTGGGATCAGGAATGTCAAAAGGCGTTTGAAATATTGAAGAAACAGCTTACGTCAGCACCTGTTCTTGCTTATCCACTGTCTGATGGTAAGCTTATTCTGGACACCGACGCCAGCAATGTGGGAATTGGAGCCGTCTTGTCACAGCTACAAGACGGTAAGGAAAGAGTGGTTGGTTACTTCAGCAAAACTTTATCGAAAGCTGAAAAGAACTACTGTGTAACTCGGAGGGAACTGTTAGCAGTTGTAAAATCCGTCGAACACTTTTATAAATATCTGTATGGCAGAAAATTCCTGATCAGAACAGACCATGCTAGTTTAAAGTGGCTACTTAGCTTTAGGAACCCAGAAGGACAGATAGCAAGATGGCTCGAAAAACTGCAGGAATATGATGTTGAAATCGAGCACAGACCGGGAACCAGACATCGTAATGCTGATGCACTTTCCAGAAGACCATGTCGACCTGATTGCCCCCATTGTACCCGTATGGAGCAGAACGAGGAAAAACTTGCCTTAGTTAAGGTTGTGCCAGGAGACGAGAGCTCTATGCTGGAGGAGCAACAAGAAAACGATCCCGTTCTGAGAAAGATTAGGGGGTGGAAGAGAATAGACCGTCGTCCGTTGTGGAGAGAGATATCCTCATCCTCTCCTGCTTTAAAAGCATACTGGTCCCAATGGAACTCTTTAATTTTGGACGGAGGGCTCGTTAAACGACTTGTAGAAAATTCCGAGGGCACAGAAACAAGGAAACAAATAGTGGTCCCAAGAAATGCTGTACCGGAAATTTTAAAACAGATGCATAATGATAGTTCTGGAGGACATCTGGGTATCACGAAAACGCTGCAAAAGATCCGAGATAGATTTTACTGGGTAAATTGCACTAATGATGTTAAAGATTGGTGTCGTAAATGCTTTACATGTGCTGCCAGTAACGGTCCGCACCGAAAACCGAAGGCGGAAATGCAGCAAAACCTGGTTGGAAGTCCTTTTGAAAGAATCGCAGTAGATGTATTGGGGCCACTTCCAAAGACCGATGTAGGAAACAAGTACATCTTTGTTGTAATGGACTACTTCACTAAATGGGTTGAAGCATATGCAGTTCCCAATCATAAAGCTACCACTTTAGCAGATATATTGGTTGAAGAATTCGTAAGCCGATTTGGGGTACCATTAGAATTACATTCAGACCAAGGAAGAAATTTTGAGAGCAAGCTGTTTCAAGAAGTTTGCCAAAGATTAGGCATCCACAAAACGAGAACCACAGCGATGCATCCTCAGTCTGATGGAATGGTGGAACGAATGAACCGGACTATAACCAACTATCTGTCAAAAGTGGTGTCAGATTGTCAGAGGGATTGGGATCGACATATTCCACTATTTCTAATGGCAATTCGATCGGCCATCAACGAATCAACTGGCCAAACGCCTGCGAAGGTCCTGTTCGGTAGAGAAATGAGGCTACCATGTGACTTGGTGTTTGGTTGTAAACCTGGTGAAGAAATGGCACGTGAACAATATGTCGCTGACCTTCAGAATCGAATGGAGAATATACACAACCTGGTGCGTGGAAAACCACAATTATCTAGTGATCGGATGAAGAGGTACTATGACACACGGACAATGGAAAAGAGTTACCAAGTTGGAGATTTAGTCTGGCTCTATAACCCCCGACGGCGTCGAGGTATTTGTCCCAAATTACAAAAGAACTGGGAAGGTCCTTACACCATCAAGAAGAAGATTAACGATGTCATTTATAGGATCGTGAAAATTCCCAGAGGGAAACCCGTCGTGGTCCATCATGATCGTTTGGCGCCTTACCAGGGAAACCACAGTGGAGATGCGCAGGAACTCCAAGAAAATGGTTTGGCTGGCTCAGGGAGTGTGCGGGATTCCGATGTAGGAAATAACATTCCAGGAGGAATAAATCTAAGGAGGGGGCAGTGTAACGGGATAACCGTAAAGGAAGGGACCTTAATTTGAAAGATTGTTGTTGACAGTTGATTTTTAGAAGTTTGTAAAAAAATCAACTGACCATTTTAAATAATGTTCTAGAAAATTCTAGAAACTTCTAAACACACTAACTAGATTAAATAATGTTGTATATAAGGGGATGCACGGGCAGTTAACGTCAGTTCGAGTCAAGTGTTCAGAAGAGTTCATTGTACTGTCAAGTAGTTAGACGTTATCCAGCAGAGTTCAGTGTATCTTAACAATTTTGTAAATAACACAATTTATTTACAAAATTGTTAAGATACACTGAACTCTGCTGTATAACGTCTAACTACTTGACAATACAATGAACTCTTCTGAACACTTGACTCGAACTGACGTTAACTGCCCGTGCATCCCCCATAAGTGTTTCAATATATATATATATATATATATATATATATATATATATATATATATATATATATATATATATATATATATATATATAATGTACTTAATTTTCTTTAACCATTTTAATATGTTTCTTTTTATTCTTGGGTAAAGGTTATAGTAATAAATAAGGAACACTGATTTTACAACGTTTCGCACATTTTTTATTGTGCTTTATCAAGTCTAAAAATAATTTATAAAATATCAAATTATGTTTACAATATATATAGAATGTACAAATTTAAACATATTAAAAATTCTTTAAAAATTTCTTTTAAAACAGTGTACTTACCTTGGAGTTAAATATTTTAAATTTATATCATGAAGTTTTCAATTTACTTTACTTTGATGGAATATGTCATTAATACAAATTATTTAGTAGATAGGGAAGTAAATGAATGAGTGAAAAAAAAAAGAATTATCTAAAAGTGTATCTGGTGTTATTAAACATATAATATATTTACCTTCTTACTATTTATACTTATTTTATTAGGTTGTAGTATATTTGGCTTAAATTATTTATATCTTTTTTGTCATTAACAGCTTCTTTTTCTCGTTTTATTTCAATCATTTCTTTTATGGTTAATTTTCTGTAATTAGAGTCTTGTGCTAGTATTTTTGTTTCATTAAAGTTAAATTCATGCTTGGTTTGGGATTCGTGTTTATGTAACGCAGTTGAAGCGTTTTTCGTATATTTGTGTCCATTTAATCTGTTTTCTAACCATTGTGTTGTCATTCCAATATATTTTTTAGGACAATTCAAGCATGGAATAGAGTAAATTATATTTGATTTCTTTTTGTTTGGTACTTTACTTTTTAGTGGTGTATATAACGAGTTTATTAAGTTGTGTGGTTTATGACAAACAGTTATATTATGTTTAGAAAGAATATGTTTAATTTTTTGTGAAAGACCTTCAGTGAATGGTAAAGCTATATATTTGTTTTCTTCATTTTTATTTTTTGGTGTTATTTTGGATTTATTATAAAATAGGTATGTTCTTTGATTAACTATTCTGGAAATGATGTTTTTTGGGTAGTGGTTCTTTATTAATGTATCTTTAACTTTTTGTAAGGTTTCTGGTCGATATTCCGCAGATGTTAGAGCAATAGCTCGATCGGTAAGACTTATTATAACTCCATTTTTTTGGTGTTTTGAATGACAAAAAAGATATAAATAATTTAAGCCAAATATACTACAACCTAATAAAATAAGTATAAATAGTAAGAAGGTAAATATATTATATGTTTAATAACACCAGATACACTTTTAGATAATTCTTTTTTTTTCACTCATTCATTTACTTCCCTATCTACTAAATAATTTGTATTAATGACATATTCCATCAAAGTAAAGTAAATTGAAAACTTCATGATATAAATTTAAAATATTTAACTCCAAGGTAAGTACACTGTTTTAAAAGAAATTTTTAAAGAATTTTTAATATGTTTAAATTTGTACATTCTATATATATTGTAAACATAATTTGATATTTTATAAATTATTTTTAGACTTGATAAAGCACAATAAAAAATGTGCGAAACGTTGTAAAATCAGTGTTCCTTATTTATTACTATAACCTTTACCCAAGAATAAAAAGAAACATATATATATATATATATATATATATATATATCGTTTAAACATCTTGCGATTCCTACCCTTCATTCGTCCCTATTTAACTATATATCAACTTCCAGGTCTTTCTCTCTTATTTCCTTATCGATAACTTCCGTCCAACTGTTCCTGGTCTTTCTCGTCTTCTTTTTTTTTGGGTTTTATTCTATCACTTTCTTTTGGTTTCTACTATTGGAAATTCTTTGTACGTGTCCGTACCATATTAATTGTTTGCTTCGTATTTAATCTGTGATGTCATGTTTTACTCCCATATTTCTCTAATTTTTTTCATTTTTTGTCCTATTTTCTCTTCATTTTCTTGCTGCTCGTCTTCAGTAAACCGTCTCTGCGGCTCTTATTCTTTGTTCCATTCGTTCTTTTAGTGGCCATACTGACTGACTAAACACGTCTTGAAAATGTTTTTTTCTAAAAAGATTGAATGGAAAATGTACTATTTAGAGATAGTTTTTATTTTTCGCACGCATTCTTCAGTTGAGCAAAATTCACTGTGACATTGATCTCCTAAGTTGACAAGAAAGTTACAGACAAAAGTTTTATCTGAAAAAAGTTGAAACTTTACACCAAACACTGTGTTTGGATATACTATCAAGTTGTCATCCTATAATCAATCTTTTTGTTTAGTTACCTGTCGATGACTAGATTAAATTTTTAGATAAACTTATTTCGCAAAATTTCAAAGTTCTTCAGCCATATCTCAAAAACTAATTTTGGGGATATTTTAATACAAAATCAAAGCTAACAAAAACAGTAAAAAAGATGTATTTACCATTATTATTGATAATAGAAAGGTCTGGCTTCTTTCTCATGAGTTTATTTTTATTACTAATATTGTGTTTTTATAATTCACGTTCACAAAGTTTCTATTTCGATACTAAAAACAGTATCGAAATAGATTTATTGTAACACTGTTTTTGGTAACTTTTTGTTGTACACAATTGGTTGCACTGCACTGATTGTCAACGAAAGAGTTCAGGTAGTAAATCAAAAAGTATGTTGTACTAAATTATTAACTACATTATCAGCGTTATTTGCTAAATTCGGAATATTTTATACAAATTTGACAAACATTCAAATTTAAAATCATTAAAACTGACAAGTGTCAAAAGTGTCAAGATTGCCAACATAAATAAATATTTCGAAAAACTCTCATTTTACAGTCGATTCAGATAGAAGTGTCATCAAGTGGGCTGGGTACGTGTGAGATCATCTTTAACTTTATTACTAGATTTAATGGAAACAGAACTTTAGTTAGGGAATTATATGTCATCGTGATGTGTCAAAATGTTTATAGTTATATTGAGCATATGTAGCAATCTGATCACAAGCTGGCTAATATTGCGATTCAAATTTCACTAAACGTGGGTGCTGCCACTACAAATTTGAATTTTCCAGAGACTACTTGATGACACTTCTATTTGAATCAACTATATATATTTTTTATACTTTTAAAAGTTCATTATAAAAAATAGTATGTAACACTCGAGTTACAATGACGGTTTGTAGTACTCGTTCTTTGCGAAACTCACCGCTTCGCGGTTCGTTTCACAAACTGAACTCGTACTACGAAACCTCTGTCATTGTAACACTTGTATTACAATATACTATTCTATACTTAAAAATGAAAACGAATATAATTAAAAATATTACTGTAGTTACATCGAATTTTCGGGGTTCCGTAGCCAAATTGCAAAAAACGGAACCCTTATCTATCGTCATGTCTGTCTGTCTGCGCGTCGTCCGTATGTCACAGCTCCTAGTCTAAGATCCCGATCGAGAACGACCTTCACCGAGCTGGTTAAACCAAACGTATTTTTTATGTAATTTAATATATTGAAAAATTTATTGCATATGGGTTGCCTATCGAATTTCAGTCCAATATATTTTTAATTTATTTTTAAAAAAAATTTGTGCGACTGAGAGGTCCCTACCAACCGTCCCATGCGATAGAAGAGGACACAACATAACAGAGATTTGAATTGTATATACATTAATTATATAGAGCAAATTGCTTTAATTTTTTTCAGTTAATATTTTTAAATAGGAAAAAAAAGAAATAAAATTTGCAAGATTAGAATTATATATGTATTGCTATAACCTTCTTATTAACTAAAGATTTATATATACTTTAATGTAACAAAATATATACACATATATATTTAATTGATTGAAAAAAAAATTAAAAACTAATCCTTTATTTTAATATGAAACTACTCCAAAATAATGCTCAGAATGTACGCGTCTATCGCTATCCTTCTTGTCTTCAAGAGCAGAGAGCATGCCCACTCTCTCTATTTAAAAGACCGTGATACAAACGCTGTTATGTTGTGTCCTCTTCTATCGCATGGGACGGTTGGTAGGGACCTCTCAATAGCACAAATAATTTAAAAAAATTAATTAAAAATATCCTGGACTGAAATTCGATAGGCAACTCATATGCAATATATTTTTTGATATAATAAATTACATAAAAAATATGTTTGGTCCATTAACCAACTCGGTGAAGGTCGTTCTCTATCGGGATCCTATACTACCCTTTTTTTCAATGCTTTAAGAATTATACTGTTGAAACTTGGTAAGTAGACGTATTCTGTGAAGATTTTACACAAAAATAGAAAAAAAAAAGAATAAATTTTTGAGGTTCCTCATACTTAAAACTGATAATCAAAAATATTTTTTCATCAAACTCATATGTATGGGGTATATATGGATAGGTCTTCAAAAAAATATTTAGGTTTCCAATATCATTTTTTTTTCTAAACTGAATAGTTTAAGCGCAAGATCCTTCCACAGTGGTAAAATGTGTGTCCTCCTCCCTGTAACTTTTGGAATAAGGGAACTATAAAACTAAAAAAAGTATATGATGTACACTACCATGTAAACTTTTATCAAAAATTAGTTTGACCGAGATCTAACAATTAGTTTTTTGTTTAACATCGATCAAAAGTTACAACGAACAACAAGAACTTTTATATTGTTACTTGCTTCTACGGAACTCTTCATGGGTGAGTCCGACTCACACTTGACCGCATTTTTTTATTTAGGTATAGGCAAAAAAAATACTGTTTCAAATAGGATTTTACTCAAAAAGAAACAGTAACAAAATACTTAAATCGAAGCATTGACAGCAGCATTTGTAAATTGACCAACATTTTTTTGCTACCGACTGAGAATGATCCATTATTATCAAATGGTGTTAATTTAAATTAATCAATTTTTTTTTAATATTATTTGATTTTAATCTAACAGCTAATATTTTCTTTTTCAGATCTCATCATGAATTCAAACAATAACTACACAACAGCTTTGCCTAACCTAACGGATGTTTTTAACGAAACCTATACCTACCAAAATTCAACAGCTCCAGATGAAGATGTTTACTTTAATATCGTTCAAATATGCTTGTCCTTTCTGTTGGTTTGCTGTTTACTAGCTATGTGTGTTAATTCTTTGGTCATTATAAGTATCTATTGGATAAGAAATCCAATGACACCGAATTTAAAAATAAGTTTAAGTTTGGCAGTGGCAGATGCTTTAAGTTCCAGTATGACTGGAATGCTTTTATTACTAGATAAGATCCAAATTCAAGACGCAGGGATGTTTCCTTGTGTAGCTGAATTAATAAGATTAAGTGGAATTGTTATAACAGTTCTACATTTATTGGCACTTAGTTTTAATCACTATATCGGTATAATGAAACCATTGCACTACAATGTTATAGTTACTAAGAGAAAAGTTTCTATAGTTATAGCATTTTTGTGGGTGTGTCCCATTATTTTACTAGTAGCTATTTCTACAATAGAAAACAATGGTAAATTACTACTTAATATTAGATATAATAAATGCACTCCGCAAATATTCTCAACATTTGCTTCACGATTAAGCTACAGCTTTCTATTTTTTTTCCCAATTGTATTGATGGTAATCTGTTACACTCATATATTAATCACTGTAAAGAATCAACAGAATAAATGGAAATCCGTATCCAGAGCTGGAAGTTCAAAATGTAAAGGTAAGATTTTGGGTAATAATTTTGATAAAAAAATAGACATAAAATCATTAAGTTTAAAAGGATATATCCTAAAAGGAAATTTAATCCCAATTAATGTTCCTTTAATTTATATATCTATTATTAGTTTGGTATCAATATTCGTTTATTTCAGAACGATACTTTCATTGGCAATATTAACATAATAATTACTTTATACTTATTTTTATTTGATTGTCAATATTTGTATAAACATAGCTTAATACAAATACAATGTCATATCTTATTGCAGGAGAGCTAGAGCCGAAATTTCGCCGTCATCTGTAATATGACATTTCTCATTTGCAACATGTTTATTCAATACAGATACCTTGGTGGATACAAAAGAGGTAGAGGAAAAAAACTAGTCATCGATAATATGTCCGCCATTTTTACCATGAAATATTGGACCCTTGAGGAACCTAAATCCAAAATGGCGAACAGCTGGGTGGATACATGGAAGGTGGCGGATAAGAATAGAGAGGGCCAAAATTTGGGTAAAAAATCGTCATCGATTTTCTGCCACGTAATGTTGGACCCTTGAAGATCCTAAATCCAAAAAGGTGGACAGGTGTGTGGAGACATAGGAGGTGGCGGATAAGAATAAATAGTGCGAAAATTTTAGCAAAAAATCGTAATCGATAATATGTCTGCCATTTCTACCTCGTAATGTTAAACCCTTAAGGAGCATAATTCAAAAATGGTGGACAGCTTTGTGTATACAAGGGGCAGTAAACCGGGGTCAAATGCATCACTTCCTTGGAGCACTTATCTCGATGACTAGTCGATCGATTTTGACATTTGTTTTTTTTTTTAATCTTTAAAATTTATTCGTAATATCCTTAATAATTATATTTATAATTAGTTTTGTATGTGCAATAATTTAAAAGTAGGAATTTAACATTGTTATATTATTTATTCAACACATTATTATTAATATTGAGAGAACTGATACCAACCCTAGTAGCACACTTCATTGGATTCATGTTGTTACAATCTGGTTCTAATATGGTAATGTTGGCCAATATGGGCCTTACCGAACCGATCTGGGAACCATATGGTATTCCCACGATCAGACAATATTTGAAAAACCAGATGGCTTTTATCTGGTTTTAAGATTGGTTTTTCTTCATTGGTATTTTGCGGGTTCCCCGTATTAAAACCAGATTAGAAACCATCCTTAATCCAAGGAACTCTGATGGAATATGATTTAGATAAGATTGTTATTCCTTCATCAATTTTTTGTAGGTTTCCTATATTGGAACCAGATTAAAAACCATATTCAATCCAATCATTTTTAATGAAATATTGTTTAGAAAGTGGTTTCCCTCTATTGGATTTTTAGATATTGAAAACAGATTAAAAGCCAATCAAAATTCAATATTTTTTAACGGATATGGCTTTAAAATTAGTTTCTCATAATTGTTTTTAATATTAAAAATCTGTTAATAAAATAATTTAAATTGTAAATTATAATTAATTTATAAACTAAAATTAAATCTCTAAATGAAACTAAAATTTTAATATTATAAAGGGTTTCCGATTATCGGCTTACATCTACAAGTATCCTACTTTGCAAAATCCAGTATTAGATAATTACTTAGAATACAATATTTTGGGGACCATTAGCAGGTATGAAAAGTATATAGAATGCGTCGGTTTGTTATAAACTTTATCCCAGGTATAACAATACTTTCTTTCCAAAAATATAAGTTATAACGTTTCGGGTTTTTTCAAAAAATTGTGTCTATTAGGTAGCCAACAAGATGTTTTATGACAGGGATCGACTTTTTTGTGTAGGTAGTAACCATCTGGTGGAGAAGATAAAGAGAGAATTATGTGAACTAACTATGTGTCTGAAAACGAGAGTAAAAATATTGCAATGTTTCTTAATTTTGATTAAATTTATACTCTGGATTTTCATTCGAATTTGTGTTTTTGTGAAGTGTGATTGTAAAAAAAATTAAAGTGGTTATACCTAACGAAGCGAATAAGCGAAGTAAAAAGTAAAGAGTGTGTAGGTACTGTAATTAAATATTTCAAAATAAAGTAAGTATTATTTATATTAGATATTAATACATATATTATGTTTTATTATTTTAATTTTGCTATTTGTGTATTTGCGTTGTTGCTTTTCGTTCAAAATGAGTTCCAGTTACAGAGTTCGTAAAATGAGATATATACAACAGAATTTATTACAATTAAAAAATAAAGAAGCAATATCATTACTTGAGAAAAAAGATCCGAATTGTATCGTCATACCAGACTTTCACTTAAATCATTTAAATTCTCATCAAGTTTTAAATATAAATAATAATATAATCAAATTTCAAATTTTGCACAGTCATACAGGGTAATGGGCCCCCTTTTTAAGGAATAATATTGAGAATTTGCCCTATTTGTCAAGTCGTACTAGATCGGGTATAAATTTAAAATTGTTGTTATAAATTATCTTTAAAAATGGGGCCCATCACCCAAAGTTTCAAATCTGAATTCCTTCAAATAACTAAAATACATATAGAGGTGTGTTCATCTTAAATATGACACACTGTATATGTATTATATTTGTAATACACATATGTAACATTTTTTAGAAAGAATACTACTTAGTATTGAGTTTGAACAGAAACAGATGATGAAGAAATTGGACAACATCGAAACACTTTTAAAATACATTATCGACAATGACGGTAAATGTTCCATTCAAAAAAATCCTGATGCAAGAAACTTGCTAATTAGCCTTATTCCCTGCAAATAGGTAGGGGACGTGGAAATTTTAGAGAACCATATCACAAGCGATGCTGCTTTTAAAAAAGTTTTGGTAAATATTTATATTCTATCTATAACTTAGGCATTATAAATTTTATAATAAACGATAAACTTAAAATATTCAATTTTTTTTGTAAAATTAATAGTTTTAATCCAAATTTTTGTTGCAGGGGGACACTTTATTTTTAAGTGGAGGTGATGATCTCCAGAAATCTATTTATATGATTATGAAGAAATCAGTAACCCCGGAAGCATTCCAACATTATTCGGTAATGGGCAAAAAGCAAAAACGTGCTTTTTCTACATTAAAACTGTACGAAGTAATAGTAGGTAAGAATAAAATATAATGATTGTTTATGTGTAACTATAATCTATTTCCCTTTGATTCCAGATGCTACCCGGCGAAGATTTCCAAATGCCACAGATATAGACATAATAAAATTAGTTTCACTATTCCTGGCCACTACGAAGGACAGAATTTCAAAATAAAATTATACAGTATGTTTGCTAAAGTTTATTATTCATTTTACGAAAGTGAAATAAAGGTACTTTACTCGGTTGTAAATTCATACTTTGTGACATACCTCGTACAAGAATAATAAATTTTAATTTCTGCAATTTGGGTTTTGGACCGTGCAAAACTTTTTATGAAGAATAACTTTTTTTGGTACAATTAATAAGTTTTTCATATGTTGCCAACTTAAGCAGCGGCATACTGATCTATACGAATACTTATGACTTATGTAATGTAGATATAGTTATAATTTATTTTTGTAAATATTTTAATTTGTTTTTATTAAATTTAATATTAATTTAAAAAATTTTAACTTTTAATTTAATCCCGAAGTTTGATCTAAAACCAATATTAAAACACAGTTTTAAAACTTTATTGGAATTAGGTTGTAGACCCACATTAAAACCTTATTTAAAACCCATATTGAAACTATAAATAAAACGGATACATTCCAATATCAAAACCATAATTGAAAACCAGATGGCTCCTACGTTAGTAACCTACTAAAAGCTATATTGAAATCTGATTGGAAAACAATATTGGAACCTGGTTGTCAAACCATATTGGAACCTGATTAGGCAACCATGTTGGAACTAGATAGAAAACCCATATTGGAACCATAAATAAAAGCGTTACATTACCACATTGAAACCATATTCGTAAACTATATGGCCCTTATCTCAGTGTGCTGCTAGGGAAATTTTTTTAAACCAATTATAATATTCTTTGTGATATAACAAAATTAGTGATGTGTATATTTATTTATATATTTTTTAATCGTTATACATTTTATTTGTGAGATATTTATATATATTTTATAAAATATTTTAAAACTAAAAAGATAATATTTTTTATTAAACACATTACCATTATATTTAAGAGACTTAAATTTGCTCAACTTTTGGCCCTCTTGACCCTTGTCCACTTCCTCCTTTGTATCCACCCAGCTGTCGCCCATTTTGAATTTACGCTTCTCAACATAACATCATAGAAATGGCGGATACATCGATGATGATTTTTGCCCAAATTTTGGCCCTTATTACCCTTGTGCGCCACCACCTCAGTATCAACCTAGCTCATTGCCATTGTGGATTTAGCTCCTCAAGGATCCAATATTACGTGGTAGAAAGGGTGGACATGTTATCAATGACTTTTTGCACCAATTCTGGCTCTTTTTACCCTTGTCTGCCCTTCTTTGTATCTATACAGATACAGATATACGCTCGTCGGGATTTCAAATTGTCATATCAACACCTTCGACTGGGAAATTTTTCATCCATATTACCGATGATGACAATTTTCCAAAAAATTGTCAAGAGGGGTTGTTTTACTTTTTTGCAATAACAATGGGACCAAATTGGCTTTATAAAGTCTTAAATTGCAGATTTTTTTATTCCCTACTGCTTTTATTTTAATAGTATATTACGTAACAAGAGTGGTAAGTAGGACATTACATTACGTACGAGTGGAACAGTTACACGAGTACGTAATACCTCTTACCACTTGAGTTACGTACTATGCTTTATCTACGACTCAATATTTTACTTTTAATCCAAATATTTGACATCTATAAATAAATATATGACGTACGTACTGTACTGATATCTACTCCTTTGACAGTAAATGTCATTTATACTCATTGTCACCATGCAGGGTAAGTAAGCTATAACGCACAGTTGTGCGTAATGAAACGTCCTGTTGAAATGACGTTTCATTGCGCACAACTGTGCGTTATAGCTTACTTACCCTGCATGGTGACAATGAGTATAAATGACATTTACTGTCAAAGGAGTAGATAAAAATTCTTTTTTTTAAATGCATAATTTAGCCTGTAGAATTAATGAACCGGTTTTGGCCAATTTTGGCAGCTCTCTGCTTATAAACAATACGCTTTCAGAGGTTACTTTTTGTAAATAATATATATAGTTAATGCCCTCAACACAACTGCACCGTTCCGATTCATTCCTATGAATTATTGTCAAATATAGCCTTTTTTCTATCTATTGATTGGACTAACTGTATCCACTAGGTCATACGCCTGAGTGGAAACGTAAATACCTTTATTATTTGAACATGTTGCAAAGCAGAAATGTGATATTACGGATGACTGCAAAAATTCGGCTCTAGTTTTTTCACTAATATTAACAATTAAATATCAAAAAGTAAACATGTAAATAGTTACACGAAACAAGGTCTTTTTTTACTATTATTTTTTATTAAACAATAACAAAAAATATCCATTTTAGTTATGTAATTATATTATTTTCTTAATGTACATAATTGATTTATTTTACTAGCTTATATATGTTTCTATTTTTTACAATATAAATTTTACAGTAATAATGCTGTTAATTTTAATCTTGCCAGAACATTCTTTGTGTTCCTCTTTTTAAGCTTTTTGTACTTTTTCTATTGTTTATGTTACAATTTTAGGATCCTGGTACCTTGTAATTATTTTTATAGGTCTAGAGTATGGGTGACATATTAAAAAGTCACTCTAAAGTTTCCAAAAATTTACATTCTCCTGCGATCTAATGTCTCGTAATGACACAGTGTTTGTTTGACTATTTTAGTTTTCCTACCATCCGATCTGTAGTTAAGGTCTTCATTAAACATTCCCAAGGTTTGCAGTTGTCTGTTTACTGGTACGTAGCCAAAGGGGAATCCTGTAATCACTCTTAGCTGATTTTTGATTGTTGAACACACTACTGCAGTTTTTGTAATATACATTTTGTCGTGTGATTAACCAGGTATGTGTTCCTTTACCGTTTTAGACTTTCAACATACTTTTTGGTAAAGTATAACTAGACCCACTTGGATAGGAATTATTTTTACGATTTTACCAGGGGAAACTCAAAAGAACGTCATTATATGAACGAACCTAGTAAAATATCTATTTAATGTTGCTTTTAACTTCCCGACTCACACCTGTACGCCCATGAAGAGAATTCTTGAAAATTCGAAAAGAGCGTTGACCACGCCTATTCAAGTGGTTTTGGATAAACTATACTTGGTACTTTAAAACGTAAAGTATTGCCACTGATCCCTTTTAAAGACTCCTTATTGCCTTGTATTCCTGTATGGTCTGACACCCAAACTAGTTTGACACTGTTATTCTGCCAAAACAAGTTTTTCTTTGGTATACTAGTATAGTTAGCATTTTTAAGTCTAAAAGCCCATGATTATCTGTGCATATTTTTATCGTTTTAGATTCATAAGCTCCTAAATTGTTACTTTTTCAAATTACAAAATTACATATACCTCTGTATAAAACAAATAGGAATGCGTTACCATGAAGTGTGGTATGCAGCTCTTTTAAACCAACTGTGTTCATACGGACTCTCGCCAAACCTTTGTAGATGGATATCCAACTTTCCCTCCAACAGGCACATCCAAGTTGCCGTAGATGGAAATTCCTCCAACCTCTACAAGATTAAAGCCGGAGTTCCCCAAGGATCGACTCTAGCTTCTACTCTAGTCCTATTACACAATAATGATCTACTTGAAGCCACCAATAACCCGATCCCGGTTTTGCAGATGATAGCAACCTACACTGTTGCAAAGCGCACAACCGTCCCTTATTTCTAGATATTCTGGAAGAGGGCAGAAGATCCATAACGGCTTCTCTCAATCAAGATTTAAGAATTGTTGACGAGTGGGGAAGACAGAATCTTGTTAATTTTAACGCATCCAAGACAAAGACATGTTGCCTATCCAACAAGAAGGCAAAAATACGACTCATCCATCACAATGAACGATCAGACACTAGTAGCAAGCGACTGGTTTATATAACGATCGCCCAGGACCTACTCTAAAACGAACGTATTGCATCCATAGTAACTGCAGCAGGAAAGAAGTTTCTGTTTAGAGCACGGAAATATTTCTCTCCATCCAATTTAGCTACTCTTTACAAAGCCCAAATACGACCTAATCTTGAATACTGCTCGCATGTATGGCGATCGGCGGCTCCGTCAAGGCTCAGAGTTCTTGATGCAATACAGAGAAGGCTAGCCAGAGCAACGCGACGGGTTAACTCCATGCACCCTTATATTTTTCAGTGGCAGACATCGAGAACGGATGGATTCGATCGTTCCTTCATCCCCAGGGTCTCCAGATTGTGGAACTTCTTACCCTTCTACGTCTTCTTTACTCATCCTAACTTGCAGTCCTTTAAATCCGAAATTAATAAATTGTCTCTTCTGCCTTAATAGATGTTCTCGGTACATTTGTATTTAGGTCTATACCTACGAGGACATCCTTAAAAATCTCAGCTGTAAATTTACTTTAAAACCGTCTTCAGTCTTAGATGTACCTATTTGTGATTTACGTCTGTTGTTTTGGGCAGACATTTTAAACCATGTGGTTTGTTTTTATCCTTTTTTTTTTAATTTCCGCTTAATTTTATTTATTTATTTTTTGATCTGATCCAACAAAACTTGCCTAAATTTTCTTGACTTACTCTTCACCATAATGTAAACAGGAAGAAAATCTAAAAAATGTTAATTGGAGCTGGGGGTGCATTTTAGAGCTCATGTTGTGCCAAGACAAGAATATCTTTCAAGCTTGCTTAGATTGATAATTACATTTCTTTGTAAATTTTTGGCCACTAGACCCAAAACGCATATGTCATTGTTCATTTAACTACCATTTTTTAGATCCATTTTTAGGTCTTGGATAACCGTTGCCCTATAACTTGCTTCTTTTGGTTTGTGTACCACCAGAAAATGATATATATATATATATATATATATATATATACAAAGGGTGCCAAGTATGCGTACTTATGATAAACAAAAGGGGTAAATTAACGGGCATGTACGCAAAAAGGATCATAAGGTCACGAGTAGGAATGGTAACCGCAGACATGCATGTTTCTGGCTCGTTAGCCGTCATCAGTGCGGCATAACCAAGTAAGGTATTGCATTTGGCTAGCAAAAGTGTTGGGTACTTGGGAGCAAAGGATGGTAGGGAAACATGTGTCTAAAAAACACAAACAACGAACGCTCACACAAGAGTCCTATCGCCATTTGTGCCTTCGGCTAGCTGTGCCCACACTTTGGAACGACTCAAACATAATGAGTCCGTTTCGCCAACGTGGCGACGCTGGTCGTAGCCCCAAAGTGTGGGCACAGCTAGCCGAAGGCACAAACGGCGATAGGTCTCTTGTGTGAGCGTTCGTTGTTTGTGTTTTTTAGACACATGTTTCCCTACCATCCTTTGCTCCCAAGTACCCAACACTTTTGCTGGCCAAGTGCAATACCTTACTTGGTTATGCCGCACTGATGACGGCTAACGAGCCAGAAACATGCATGTCGGCGGTTACCATTCCTACTCGTGACCTTATGATCCTTTTTGCGTACATGCCCGTTAATTTACCCCTTTTATATATATATATATATATATATATATATATATATATATATATATATATATATATATATAAACAAAGTGCCAAGAAAACGCGTATTAATATAAACAAAAGGGAAAAATTATTGGGCATGTACGCAAAAAGGATCAATAAGGCCACGAGTAGGAATGGTAACCGCAGACATGCATGTTTCTGGCTCATTAGCCGTCATCAGTGCGGCATAACCAAGTAGGGTATTGCACTTGGCTAGCAAAAGTGTTGGGTACTTGGGAGCTAAGGATGTTGGGGAAACATGTGTAAAGAAACATAAAAACACAAAAACAACGAAAGCTCACACAGGAGTCCTATCGCCATTTTGTGCTTTCAGCCAGCTGTGCCAATGGGTTTTCGGCTAGCAACCAGCGTCGCAACGTTGGCGAAACGGACTCATTGTGTTTGAGTCGTTCTAAGCCCAGGATATGAAATAAACAAAGTGCCAAGAAAACGCGTATTAATATAAACAAAAGGGAAAAATTATTGGGCATGTACGCAAAAAGGATCAATAAGGCCACGAGTAGGAATGGTAACCGCAGACATGCATGTTTCTGGCTCATTAGCCGTCATCAGTGCGGCATAACCAAGTAGGGTATTGCACTTGGCTAGCAAAAGTGTTGGGTACTTGGGAGCTAAGGATGTTGGGGAAACATGTGTAAAGAAACATAAAAACACAAAAACAACGAAAGCTCACACAGGAGTCCTATCGCCATTTTGTGCTTTCAGCCAGCTGTGCCAATGGGTTTTCGGCTAGCAACCAGCGTCGCAACGTTGGCGAAACGGACTCATTGTGTTTGAGTCGTTCTAAGCCCAGGATATGAAATAAACAAAGTGCCAAGAAAACGCGTATTAATATAAACAAAAGGGAAAAATTATTGGGCATGTACGCAAAAAGGATCAATAAGGCCACGAGTAGGAATGGTAACCGCAGACATGCATGTTTCTGGCTCATTAGCCGTCATCAGTGCGGCATAACCAAGTAGGGTATTGCACTTGGCTAGCAAAAGTGTTGGGTACTTGGGAGCTAAGGATGTTGGGGAAACATGTGTAAAGAAACATAAAAACACAAAAACAACGAAAGCTCACACAGGAGTCCTATCGCCATTTTGTGCTTTCAGCCAGCTGTGCCAATGGGTTTTCGGCTAGCAACCAGCGTCGCAACGTTGGCGAAACGGACTCATTGTGTTTGAGTCGTTCTAAGCCCAGGATATGAAATAAACAAAGTGCCAAGAAAACGCGTATTAATATAAACAAAAGGGAAAAATTATTGGGCATGTACGCAAAGGAAGCATCACTTGAAAATGCCAGCTGAGATGTTGGCGAAACGTCGTGAAGACACAAACAACCAACGGATTGAAACCCGGAACACCACTACTGTTCATATATATATATATATATATATATATATATATATATATATATATATATATATATATATATATATATATATATATATATATATATGAACAGTAGTTGTGTTCCGGGTTTCAATCCGTTGGTTGTTTGTGTCTTCACGACGTTTCGCCAACATCTCAGCTGGCATTTTCAAGTGATGCTTCCAAGTTTAGCAGCCGCAAAGGAAGCATCACTTGAAAATGCCAGCTGAGATGTTGGCGAAACGTCGTGAAGACACAAACAACCAACGGATTGAAACCCGGAACACAAATACTGTTCATTCTACCATCCGTGAAACACTACATCATAACATATATATATATATATATATATATATATATATATATATATATATATATATATATATATATATTGAGATGATATAAGATTTTATGATATAAATAATACAATAAATTAAATAAAATAATGATGAAAAACAAAGGAAGAAAATATTCTTGATCCCAGGGTGGAGCGCAAAGAATTGGAATTTGCATAATTAGTTCTCATTTTCTTTAGTATATTAAGAATTTTTCTCTCCATTCCTAAAAAAGGGAAAATAAAAATAAGAAAGATAACTATGAGATTAGATATTAAAGATATATTCATTTAAAAAAATAATCTAATTAGTTGAATTAAAAAAATTTAATAATCACTTTTAAATAAAACAAGAAAAATAAATATATAAACATAAAGATACATATTTTAATTTGAAATAATTTAATTCATGGAATAAATACAGAAATACTTACGCATAAAAGATGCAAGATTAATTTTCAAATCCATAATACTTGTTTGTTATTAGTTTAAGGTATTAAGAAATAAAAAATTCTGAAAATTAAATTCATATTAGATAATAGGTAAAAATAAGAAGTTTTAAATTCATAAGAATCTAGTAGTCACTGTTATTGTATTTGCATATGATCAAGTAGTTAAAAAAAGGAAAGATGTATAGTTTTAGTTTGTTGATTTATTCAATTGTTAGTTTGTTGATTTAGAGAACACTCTCTTGTTTTTTGGTTTTAAAGACGTCAGTTGTAATAAATGTTCTGCTGTTGAAAATTTGAGTTTTTTTGAAAAATATGGAGAAAATAAAGATTGAAACGAATTAATATTATCGTCAACGTTAAGAAGAAGCAATAGAGAGTAGATGGTAAGAAGAAAATTTAATTTATAAGTAATTATAAAAGGTTGAAAAGTAGAAGCATAGAGATATCGTAGCAGAGAAGTACATTCATTGATTTTAAGAAGAGAAATTCAGTATATATCCAGATAAGAAGTGAAAGGAAAACTTACCAGTTTGTTAAATAGCAGATTTTCCAGAGATACAAAGAAATTCATCATTTGAAATCGTCAGAATCGTTCCTGAATGGAAACAGCCAGGCATAGATGAAGATTTCCATTAACACGGTACTTTAGTCTCATTTTAAAATAAAGAACTTGTGTATTATTTCTTTAATACTATAATCTGAACACTTTTTCACTATTGTAACGTTAATGTACCCTTGCTAGCTCCAGGGTGGTGGCTTCCTTCTGGTTTCTTTATTGACCTTTTCCAAACAAATAATAAGGGCGCCAAAATACAGACATACAAATGAAAGAGGTTAAATCAGTTTAAAATCGTTTATTCAAGAATATATGAATTTGTAAATTTTCAAGATATTAGTTGATTAAAAGTGATTAAATAGTTTTTTCTTATCTTTTTTATTGGAATCTTCCTCGAGACTAGGTGTGGACGTCGGAGATTAGGCCAAAGGACTATTCAATGAACGAGAAAAAAGTTGAAACCAAATATCAATCGAACGAAAATGTGACCAAACACTAAAAGAAAAATCAATTGATATTCAGAACCAAACAAAACTTGACAGTCTTATCGCTGTTCAAATACGACATACAAACGAAGAAAAGATAATTATTCAACGGTAAAAAGACAAGACATCGCAGAAATAATGAAATCCAAGTGAAAACACTAATATAGGACAGTTAATAAAAGTAAAAACGACGAAATCATTTAGGAACAGAAAACAAATACTCAAACGCTAAGAATACTGAAAGGCAATAATCAATAAGTAAAGAAGGAAAAAAAAAATTTTGAAAAAGGAACAAACTAAGAATTCAAAAATACAAATTTTTTTTTTACTAACGTGGTGGTGCGGCACAGCGGAACAGCGACAGCCTGTACTCGCAAATAAATGCTATCCCTAAGGTACAGTACAGACCTGAACTCACCAACCGTTATAATTTTTTTTTTTTTTTTTTAATTTAAAAAAAAATTAAATGACAATCGAAGTTAATTTAAAAAGTTAAAATGAATTTTGAAAAAGTTTTTTAAGAATTAAAAAAATCTAAGAAATAGAAATTGAAAAGTTAATAAAACTAATGCCTTCAGTGAAGTGACTCCAGTGTACGGAATGCAAAAATAACTATACCCAAAATTTGAGAATTTAAAAACATCGAGAAAAGATAAAATATAATACGATATCTCAAAAAAATTACTGCAAGTTACTAAAAAAATATTACAAAGGTAACGAAACATACGAAAAAAAAATCACAAAATATATCAAGATGTCCTCGGTATGTGAAAAAACAGTCCTAGATATTAAAAGTATTTCTGTACTTGGTGTATCACAAAATCAATTCGGATAAAAAAAAAATAAAAGAATGGTATGTGGAAAACAAAAACCCCGAGTAGGTACAAAAACATAAGGAAAATCTATTTGTTTCAAAAAGGTAAACCTTAACGGTTAAAAAAAGAAACCAAATAGAACAAAATCCCCAAAATAAACTCCTATTGTGATCCATACGAACAGAACACCAATAGAGCCAAAAAGAGCAGTTACTCAAAACTGCCACACTATAAAGAGGTCTCACAGACCCCTACAAAATACTAAGGTCCCACAGACCGTACACGGTAATAATGTGGTCAACCAGACCACATCCAAAATGCCCACGGCAAACACTATAGGTACCCACACTCAAGATATAACAATATTCCTAAAAACCATCTTCCAAATCCTAACTGAAAGAAATGAGAAAAAAAGAGAGAAAAAAGAAAAAACCAAAATACAGAAATGAAAGGAATTCAAAAAAAATTTTTGACTGTAACTATCACAATCACAAAATGAAGTCATATTAAAAACAGACAAAAGCTTAAATAGCAACGAAAAAAGGACATATTGATAAAACGGTACGAACACATTAAAATCTGCCAAGAAGCCGACATCAGCTAAGAAATACCGCCATAAGATAAGAAAGAAACTCTCTAACACTAAATTCAATAATTAGAAATAATAATCTTAAATGTTGAGAAAATATCCCAAGAGACATTCTGTATAGAAAAATTATTAAATGGGAATGCTACATAATTGTAAGGTAAAACAATTTAGTAAAGATAATAATATTCTTCGATAAATAAGTTAAGTTAAACTGAAATATACCAATTCCATAGTGGTTTACCTTGAATCTATAGATAATGAAATTCAACAAAATAAGGTAAAGATAAAAAGTATTAGTTGTTAGAAAATATTTATAAAATATTTGAATGTCTGTATTTAAATTGATGAAAAAAATTTAAAATTACTTTAATTTAATGTAATTGCTAGGAAAAGCTTCAAAAAAACCAGAATACTTAGTTGGGCGCCAATTTGTAACGTTAATGTACCCTTGCTAGCTCCAGGGTGGTGGCTTCCTTCTGGTTTTTCTATTGACCTTTCCCAAACAAATAATAAGGGCGCCAAAATACAGACATACAAATGAAAGAGGTTAAATCAGTTTAAAATCGTTTATTCAAGAATATATGAATTTGTAAATTTTCAAGATATTAGTTGATTAAAAGTGATTAAATAGTTTTTTCTTATCTTTTTTATTGGAATCATCCTCGAGACTGGGTGTGGACGTCGGAGATTAGGTTCGGAACACAGAAATCGATGGCAAGATGGTTTCTTAAGCAACACTTCAAGATTCGGTTCTGGACACAGATGTCTATGGCAAGATGTTTTCTTAAGCAACACCGGCTGATTACGGCAAAAAATAGTTTCGGCTAGGCCAAAGCTTCCTTGGCAGAAAATTGCTTTCTGGCATCCAGTCCTATCATAGGACCCTTCAATATTTGGCAATCGGCCTATGAAATAAAAATGAAAACCGTCAAAATTCCGTCTCACTTACCCTTAATTTCGATTACAATCATTCAAGGTTTCTCCAAGTTCGAGATAGAAAAAAAAGTTAATCACTTGAACTGTTTACTTATTTTTAACACAATAAAAACTGATTTATAACAATGATTGTAATCGAAATAATTTAAATGTTAGAACAATATAACTATTATATTCAATAAAATAAATTCACCAAGTTTTTGACTACTACTAAAAATTTTAAACAATTTAATTTTTACTCACCACGAAGGGAGAAGGTATTTGAAAGGACTGTAGACTTTGAAGCACAAATTGTAAAGAAATTAAAATAGCGACACTATTCACGAGTGAACTAAAAATTCCCCTCTCATTACTGAAACCAAGTCTGCGACGACTCTATAGACGCGGAATGGTAAAAATTAAATAGTACGTAGGCCAGGCCAAAAAATAACGTTGCAAAATAGCCGAGATATTATAGAAATTAAATAATATATAGGCCAGGCCAAAAAATAACGTTGTAAACGTTACACTATATTGTAAGATAATTTTCATGTCACAAGTTGTTAAAGATTCAGAATTTTTCATTTCGTTTAATGCATTTCGTATAACCTTGACACTGAATTCCACTTTTCACAGTTTAAAAATATAAAGTTTAAGGTTAAAAAATTCTTCCGTTCAAAATTAATCATTACTGCGTTGTTTGGTTCATAAGTGTAAAAAAAATTATATTCTGCACATAAGAATATCAAAATTTATTAATTTGAAAAAATGTTTTTTCTCATTGAACTCTACCCTGAGATACGAGTATTGCCAGGTGTATATAAAGAAATTAATTACATTTAAAATTATATATATTAATTTGCATTTACCATAATTACAATTTCAATTTTTAAATTTAAATAAAAAAAGGTAAAATATTTAATTATAGCATATTAACTTATATAAATAATTCTTATCAAGTTATATATATATTTATATATATATAAATTAGACAGACACTACGTTTTCTTTGTACTTGCAGTGGTTTGTTTCGTTGCATTTACTTTTGACCACAAATATTTTATGTAAAGTTTAAAAGTGCCTGTTGTTTTTTTTATTTGTTTTATGTAATATATTTCTACCAGACGTTTGAAGTGTTTATCCTATTTTACAGTATAGACAGGACATTTTATAAACTACATTTGAACTTTCGTTTGTTGTTAGTGGACCTTTTGTTTTTGCGTGTTTTGAAAATACTCTAAGGTTTATTTTTTATTTTATCACATTACAGATGTCTAGATAAATAATTTAGATAAATTCAAATGCTTGAAAGTAAATTCAAAGGGTATTTTTTGGCCCTAAAAAATTTAAAGGTGAATTGTAGGGTGTCAGTTAAATTTTTTTAGGCTTAACAAAAACTCTTGGACTTTGTTGTCAAGCTTTCGAATGAATTTTAATTCTTTTTAAAGCTATCTGTT
This sequence comes from Altica lythri, assembly GCA_964028335.1. Taxonomy (NCBI): domain Eukaryota; kingdom Metazoa; phylum Arthropoda; class Insecta; order Coleoptera; family Chrysomelidae; genus Altica; species Altica lythri. The sequence goes on along the minus strand of OZ034804.1, from coordinate 30,143,344 downwards.
TACAAAAAAAAAAAGAACAATTTGTTGTTTTTAAAACTCGATCCTAAAATTACATTCCATGGCATACCTACAATTTTGTAGCTGGTTGCCAATTGTTTCCCATACGACGTTTTTTTTTTAAACGAAAACTTTAATTTTAATTTCTTAAAAATTTGCAACATTAAAAAATGTTTTTAAACGCTTTAATAGACTGTGGAGTTGTCCTATAAAAATATCATATATTAACTTGTTATGTGAGATATTTTTGTGTCTAAGTTTCTACAACTCTTTTAAATTTTAACTTTTAGGACGCAGTCTTAAGCCCAACAATTGCAGTCAGAAGGCAATTCGTGAACAAGCTCGCCTGCAAGGAAATATTAAAGCAGTTTACACGACAATATGGATATTGGGTTCCTGTTTCATCGGTTGGATGCCAGCTTTACTCTTCTATATAATTACTTGTGAGGATTGTCCTATTAATGGGGAAGCACTTGAAACGCTTAATAAAGAATATAAATATGAAGTTATGTTCGTTCTCTTAATTGGAAATACACTTGTTATCATGAAAATGTTCGCTAATCCTATAATATACACCATAAGGATAAAGGAAATAAAAGTACGTATCTTCTCGAAAACAATTCTTTTTTAATATAAAATTTGTTATTTATTACGTCTTTTTTTGTTTTTTTTTAAATTTAATTACAATTTAAAAATATATTTCTTAGTTTAATTTAAAATACATCATCAATCAAAATAATTTTACATAAAAAAATAATTTACAGGACAAATGGGAATGAATTTTTAGTAAAAAATGTTTTGCATAATCGGGAGATGTTTTCGCAATAGTCGGTTATACCTATTTTTTAAGATTTTTTTTCGAGAATGATGCCTATTCGAATAAGCAGTCATTCTAAAAGCTCATCTACAAAATTTAACTTAGTATGACATATCGCGAAATTCAGTTACAAAATTATTCAATACTAGTTGTTCTCGCAACGTCGTTCGCGTGGCGTGTGATTGGTGTATAAAAATTTCTTACCCCACCAGATGTTAAGTTGAAAGAAGACAAATACATCTGTGAAAACCGCATTCGAATCGGATCAGTAGTTTTTATGTGATGCGCGCACAAACATACAGACAGACAGACAAAAAAATCTAACCACATTTTTGGATTCTATTTCGATGTACCTGCGACGTCGTTTGCGTGGCGTGTTGATTTTTGTATAAAAGTTTCTTTCCTCACCCCGTTAAAGGGGTAGGGAAAGTTTTATACACCAGATGTTAAGTTAAAAGAAGACAAATACGTCTTTGAAAACCGCATTCGAATAGGATCAGTAGTTTTCATGTGATGCGCGCACAAACATATACATTTCTACAGTTTTATTATATGTATAGATCTAACCACATTTTTGGATTCTATTTCGATGTACCCGCGACATCGTTCGCGTGGCGTGTTGATTTTTGTATAAAAGTTTCTTAAATGGGTGGGGGGAGAAAGTTTTATACACCAGATGTTAAGTTAAAAGAAGACAAATACGACTTTGAAAACCGCATTCAAATAGGATCAGTAGTTTTCATGTGAAACTGTCAAAACATGACATAGTTTAGTCATCATAGGGAGTTCACTTTGGAATTCGACAGACCCATCTAGAAACTCGTTAACAATTTTATAATGACAATTGACTATTTGAACTTCCCTTAACTGCCCATATCTCCCCTTATATAGAACAAACGAATATTCTAACATTTACGAGAAACATGATCTAACCTAACTACTACATACTAGAAGATTTTGGTATACATAGATAACCTAAAAACGGCGCCCGGGCATTTGTCCCAAATTACAGAAGAACTGGGAGGGTCCACACACCATCAAGAAAAAGACTAATGATGACATTTATCGTGTTGTGAAAAATTTCAAAGGAAATCCGTCGTGGTCCATCATGAGCGGTTGGCGCCTTACCGGGAAAACCACAGTGAGGATGTGCAGCACCTCCATGAAAATGGTTTGCCGCGCTCAATATGTGTGCGGAATCCCGATTAAGGAGATAATATTCAGGAAGGAATAAATCTAAGGAGGGGGCAATGTTACGGTATAACCGAATAAGGAAAGGACCTTTACTAAAAAGACTGTTTTTAGGTTATGTATTGCAGAATCTTTTAGTATGTAGTAATTAGATTGGATCATATTTCTCTTGTTGGCTTGTTATTTGTTGTGATAGCTCGTTATTTGTTGCTACAGTTCAGAAATTGCTTTTTGAACCGGGTCTTTGAACTCCATAGCGTCAGGGTCTAAATTATTACTTAGGTAGTATTCACGGAGCCTACTCAACAATACGGATTTGCACCCAGTAGTTTCCAACTCTAATTCTTCGAGCTCTCTTCTTAGCTCAGCCACCAATATTTCATTTATCTTCACCCACACCTGACATTAATTTCAAACACTTATGGGGACTTTTACACAATGTATTATCAAAATTGTTACAGATACACAAGAACTCCGTCGGATAACGTCTAAACATTTTTACATTGACAAGGAACTACTGAGCTCCCCTTAACTGCCCATACATCCCCTTTTAAAGAACAAATGAACATTCTAACATTTCCGAGAAACATGATCTAACCTAATTACTACATACTAGAAGATTCTGTAAGACATAACCTAAAAACAGTCTTTTAAGTATAAGTCCTTTTCTTATTCGATTATCCCGTTACAATATAATAAAATAAACGAGTTTACCTAATTTGTTGTTTGAACAAGATTTTTCATGCTCTTACTGTGCGCGAAATTTAATTTTTATCATATTTTTTACTGCAGATGTTAATTTACGAAGAAGAATTTACAAATAATATATAATCAAATAATGATTTAAATTATTTATAACTCTTATAAGTATTTTGCATAAATCAAATATTAACTACATATAAATAGTAATTATTTTGTACATTTTTAAGTATAGATAATATAAATAACGCGCCAAGAATCGTGTTAAATACCGCATTTTTAGGTTTTTAATGGTTATATTAGTGAAAATTAAATTAATTGTACGTACCCTTACTACTTGAAAGTTCATTTTTATTTGGAATAATAAAAGTAATAAAAAACTCTCTGTTTTTTATATAACTTTCACTTTAATTATTAACTTTTTTAATATTTAAATCAAGAAAATTAATTGAATTATTTTCTTCAATTTCTAAAGTAAAATTAATTTCAGGATGTAAAGTATTAATGTAATTAAAAAATATATCTAACTGTCGTTCACTACCTACAAATCCTGGAACAATTAAATTACACAAAGAATCAAAACCAATAAGACCTGTAGTTTCATATGTTAACACTAACGACAGTTAGATATATTTTTTAATTACATTAATACTTTACATCCTGAAATTAATTTTACTTTAGAAATTGAAGAAAATAATTCAATTAATTTTCTTGATTTAAATATTAAAAAAGTTAATAATTTACTAAATTATTCAATATACAGAAAACCAACACAAACAGATGTAACAATACCATATAATTCAAATCATCCTATAACACATAAATTAGCAGCTTATAATTCTATGATACATAGAGCATTTGCAATTCCAATGGACAAAATTAACTTTGATAAAGAAATTAATATTATAAAACAAATAGCTACATCTAATGGCTATCCGATTCATTTGATAAATAAATTAATTAATAAGAAAGAACAAAAAATGTCACTACAACTAATATTTCCTAAACAAACTAAAGAAATTAAAAACTATAAAAATATTACATATTGTGGAAGTATTTCCAATACAATTTCAAAAATAATATCTTCGGCAACATCAACATTAATGTCATTTAAAACACTAAATAATGTTGGTACAAAATTATTAAATGTGAAATCAAAATTACCTAATTTAAAAAAATCTGGTGTTTACAAAATTAATTGTCCAAAATGTAATGCCATATATATAGGTCAAACACAAAGAAAATTTGAAATAAGATTCAATGAACACTTAAGAGCATATAGATTAAAACAACCAGATAAGTCAAATTATGCAAAACACCTACTTGAACATCCAACTTCACTCTTACATAACAATAACATCCAAATACTACACATTTGTAATAAAAAACAAAATTTAGATTTCCTTGAAGAACTTGAGATAAAAAGACATCTAGCAGATCCACAATTTAAAGTTGTTAATGAACAAATTAATCTTAGAAATTCTCCACTATTAAATTGTTTACTTTGATTGAGTCTTCATTTTATACATAGATAAGATATAATTGTAATACAAATATATTAAGTTATTGTAAAGATCAGCAGATATAGTTTTTTCCTGGTTTTTCTATATCATTGCACAGTTATACTGATCTTAGAGGGAGATACATCCAGGATAATCCCTTAGGGCTAATAACATCTAGGCTTTAATATTGTTATATCTAATTACTTCTATACCTAATCTAGCCTTAATATTACCTAATCAACATCAGATAGTTAGATACAAATAAACAAAATGTAACTTTATATGTCAATCTGACGATGCTAGTTCAGCGAAACATGTCATTTAAAAAAAATTTTTAATTAAAGTGAAATTTATATAAAAAAGAGAGAGTTTTTTATTACTTTTATTATTCCAAACAAAGTTATATTAGTGTTCAGCGCACTAGAAAATATAAATAAGACCTTAATGTTTCGGAGACCTAAAAGTCTCTCGGAAGATATTGGCAGTTCCCTAACTACAGTACTCTGCGTCAGTGTCTATTATTAACATTTTATTTATTTCAGGATAGTACTAATCGGATGTACCTTGCTGTGGCTGGTCTGTTCTGTCCCAGCAGACGCAACAACAATGCTTATGGATTGGCATATCAACCATCAAGAAAACAGAACAGTGTCATGACATCACAAATTCGAATGAACTCTTTTCGAACATCAACAGAAACTCAAGTTATCTGACATGATAACCATTTAGTTATTAGAAATACATTGTTATAACTCTTCTGTGTGATATATGTTTAATGTAGATATAACTTACTGTAATAAGAGTTAATGTTAGAAATGTTGCAAGCAGAATGAAAATTTACGCCATGGTTGTAACATCTGAATACACTAAACTAGATAAACAATTTACTTTCTGACTAGCTGAGTTAGACTAAAACTTCGATTTAATTGTAAATTCAGTGTAAATAAGCCTCACTCAGTCTTTAATATATTATCTAAGAAGTAATATTCACATTACTTAATTAAACGTTATAAATAAAAAAGTATAGTTAGCAAAGATAAACTTTTATGCATTCTGCAAAGCTAGTAGTTAGTTACACTAACTAAATTTTGTTATATTAACCCTTTCAATTCAATGCGGAGGATGCCCTAGTGAATCTATTCGGTTTTATGAAAATCCGGACCACAAAGTACTTCGTGATGCGGACGACGCACTTGTGCGATATTGAAAGATTGTCTTTCAAATACATTTTTACGAATACCGCAGTTTTCTATATTGAAGGAAAAACTTTTCACACACACGGAATAACGATTATTGTTACTAGATGGTAGCAGTTTCTGTGATTCCCTTATTTTGAGATTATTAAGGAGTTTTAAACTTAATCTATTTATTTACAATTTAGCGCGTGTTTCAAAAGTTCTTGAAATTATTTATTTTTGCTATAATGGCTGATTTAAGTGAACCTGGTCCTTCTTGTATAAAAAAACGTAAGACAGTGAATGTAAAAAACCCGGTCTTGGCTTAGTTGGATTGAAAAATTGCTTCCTACAATATCACCAAAAATAATATATACTAAGCAAAATAAATTAAGGATCACTAATATAGTTTAACCCAGGTGAAGAATTTAAATGGTATTTTATTTTAAAGTAAAATAAATTATTTATCTTGAAGCAAAGCAAAGTTATTTGGCATTTCTCTCTGTCTCATTTGTCTTTCCAAATCATTCTACAGATATTCTATCCGGCGGCGGGTGAATAGTCGACGCATTTTACCCCAACTACCTGCTAGAAAGAAAAAGGTTCATAATCCAACATGAATATTCGACACAGAATGTTCAGAAAACGTATTTCCCTAATCCCTTTATTGCCAATAAAATCTGCCCCTTCCAATTTGATATTTTTATAATTAACAGGTAAATTTCTTACACTTAGGTACAATTTTCTCAGTTTTGTTTATAATTGTGAGTTTTGATGTTGTTTTGTTAAAATGAGTATAATTAAAAGTTGTCGTAATAGAGATTTGCTATTATTAGAAAATTATACATTTTCTAAAAGTAGGGATTTAAAAAGTGGTGAAATATCCTGGCGATGCGTCCAAAGGAAGTGCTCAGCAATAGCAGTTACTATGGGGCCTGATTATAATAATAACTAAAGCCAATTTAATTCATAATCATGAAGTGAATATCCAAAAAATAAATAGGAAAATAGACACGAATGCGTGCAAGCGAAAGGGGGAAGAGGATATTGGTGAAAAACCGGCAAAAATTATTCGGCGAGTTTTAGTTGAAACATCAACACAAAATTTGACAGTTAGTGATATCGAGGATATTCGGCGGAACATATATACATGTCGCAGAAAAATGCTGCCGGGCGTCCTACCCAAAAATGTTGAAGAAATTCATAGGCTAGTGGATGTGTACTCCCCTAAAACAAACAATGGTGAAGATTTTTTATTTTTAAATGATCTGGAACATCATATAATAATTTTTTTATGTCAGACAAACATTCGTGTCTTATGTCAAATTAAGACATTATATATGGATGGTACTTTTTCATATTGCACCAAATATTTTGGACATATATTTACAATACATGGGTTAGAAAATGGTCACTACATACCTTTAGTTTATTGTTTGTTAAAAGATAAAATAACATCATCATATGAAAATTTATTTTTATTATTAAAATCCAGAATTTTTGAATTGTAGGTATAAATTGTGCTGGGATCCTCTAGAAGTATTTATTGACTTTGAAAAAGCAATTCATATTGCTTTATCTAATAGTTTTTCCAAAATTAAAATTAATGGTTGTCGATTTCATTTACACCAAAACTGGTTTAAAAAAATCCAGTCACTTGGATTGGTTCGAGAATTTAACAACCAAGACTCAGATATTGGCAAATGGATGCGACATACTTTTAGTTTAACGTACTTAGCACCAGAAGAAGTCGAGGATTGCTATTGTGTTCGATCTTAGGTCGTACAAACCTAATAATAAAAAATTAGATAAATATGCTGATTATCTTCTGGAAGGCTATATAGCAAAAGATTCTCAATTTCCGCCAACAATTTGGGCAGATAAAAATGCATCGGTGATGAGAACGACAAATGCATGTGAGTCGTTCCATTCCAGATTTAATTCATCATTTTATGCGGCTCACCCGTCTTTATATATATTTATTCAAAACTTGATAGATTTTCAACTAGATACTTATATAAAAATAAATAGTCTTAGCAAAACAGCAAAAATTAAAGACAAAAATGTAAAAAATAAAATTGCGTTTCTAGAACGAATGATTGAAAGTCTAAATTTAAATCAAATAACAAGACTTGCTTTTGTAAAATTAGTGTCTTATCATTCATATTATAGTAATAGTAATAATTAGTTTATTAATAATATTCACGTCATCCTAATTTTACGTCGACACGTATAGACAGTGTTGCCGAAATTTTATAAGTTTACAAGATTTAAAGATCAATTCGAATAAAACTATCCAAAACAACTTATTTGAAGTGAAATCAAACAAAGTACCTACATAATTTTTATATTTATTTTCCTTTTGGTTATATGAGTTTAATAAAATAAAGAGTATAATAATATTTGCTTGTTTTCGCTATAATTAGATTCATCACTACTAGTTTTAGTTTCCTCATTGGGATTTATAATTATAGGTGCAATCTCTAGTGTATCCAACAATCTCTCTCTATCAAACCATTTAAAAATTTCCTCTTTAGTATGATGGATAGTGTTTTTCCAAATTTCTGGTGCAATCGTTTCAAGAGCTTCACACCACATATTTAAACAGTCTGTTTCAGTGGTTCCGTCTCTGTCAATGTGTCTGTTATAATATTGTTTTGATGTACCCCATATCAGTTCTATGGGATTAAAAATACAATGGTATGGGGGTAAATGTAGCACTTTGTGTCCATATTGCTCGGCTTAATGGTCAGCCATATATATGACTGGTGGTTTATTTCTAAAAATGAAATGATTATCCCAAAGAAATTTCCAAAGTTAAGCTTAAAATTTACTTTCATTTCTTACCTATTAACAATGTTCAGAAGTTCAACTTTTAGCATATTTTCTGTGGTTTTGACTAGTCAACCATTCTTTAATTTGTGGTTTGTTCCAAGTTGTATTAGGTGTTTTATGGAGCATTGTCCATAACAATTATGCTGGGTTCTGTGAGATTAATTAACAGCTAGTCCTCAAACTACTTTAAAAAATTATCCTGATGCATTTCACCATGGTAATCGCATAATTTGGTTTTTGATATCGTGAAAACATTTGTATTTTTATTTAACTTAAATAATATTTTGTCTAACATACTTTTTAAAACTTTTTACTAACCTCTCGAACAGCAGCAACAGGGTCATCATTGTCTCGTTCTTTTTCAAAAAAAAAATATCAAAGAAGCTACTAGTTCTTTTTTCACTTATTGCACTGTTTTGTTCTTAAAAGAACAGTTTTTTTATATTTCCAAATAGTAACAAGAAAGAATAACACAAAAAACACAACAAAATAACAAATACAAATTCAAAACTAAAAATACTGATCGGTGACAACGGCAACGACGCGACTTGTCAATCACGGCTACCAACTTTATGTAAACAAATTTAAGTATTTTATATTGATTTATTGAATGGAACATTTAATTTAAAGTTGGGAACAATGCTTGGCAATTAAGACGAAATTAGTGACGTGATTTAAATTTTGTTTTGCACTGACTGTATATAAAAAGTACAACTTTCCACTTAAGTGTAATATAAATATTGAAATAAATATTACAGTTAAATGTATATATGTAACATTATTACACCTTGTCAGTAATTTTATCACTTTATTATCACAATAAATTAATTATGAATCCTTATATTTACAGTAACAGTAGTATAAAAGATTACTACAAACAGAAATTGATAGGGACGAAGATTTACCGAACATCAGTAGAAAACTTTTAAGTCGCACTTTACACCAACTAAACTTAAAATGTACATACCAAACGTAGTCGAAATAGTGCACTAATAGGAAAGGACGGAATCGTTTTGTGGACAAGACGATATTGAAAAAAATCGATAGCTTTTGAAAAAAATGAAAGAAAATATATTATTTAGATGAGACTTGGCTAAAGGAAGGACATAATGTCTCAAAAATTTGGCAAGACTTAAATGTCGTTAACCGTCACCAAGCATTTCTGAAAAACTTATTAACATTTAAAATCACCAACTGGGAAAGATTTTCGATTAATAATAACACATATCGGCAGTGATACAGGATTTGTTGAAGGAGGACTTCATATTTTTAAAATTACATAAAACCGGTGATTACCACAAAGATATGAATGCATACGTTTTTGAAGATTGGTTCCAAACACTTTATCGCTTTTAGAACCTGGATCGATTATTGTTATGGACAACGCATCATATTATCAGAGTCGGAAAATGGAGCAGATTCCAAGTACGACCTGGAAAAAGGAGATATCGTCGCTTGGTTAAAATCCAAAAATATTTCGTCCGACGATACAATGTTGAAAAGAAAACTTTTGGCTATTGTAAGAGACTATCAGCAAACAATAGTCGATAAACTGGGCAAAGGGCAAGGATTTACTGTCCTAAGATTACCTCTTTACCACTGCGAATTAAATCCCATAGAGTTGATTTGGACGCAAGTAAAGAACGAGGTCGCTCGAACCAACACATTTAAAATAGTTGATTTAAAAAATTTGTTTAAGATAGCAATTCATCATGTTACCTCGGACATATGGAAGAACTGCATTAAGCACACCGAAACGGTGTAGAAACAATTTTGGACATCAGATATAGAAGTAGAACAAATTTTGAAACCTTTCATAACACCGGCACACAAAATAAAAAAAAATGTTTATACATCCGACTCCACCTACCTACCGGCATGTATTTCGACCCACTGAATCCGAATTTGTAGTCAGTTTGATCCGTAAACCCTTCAATTTCGAGTAAATTGTAAAAATAGTGAAAACGGAATAACGGTGATAAACAAGATTTATAAATCTAAACCAAGTATAATTCTTAAATTTTTACAAATTTTGAAAGTTTTTAGAAAGTATACAAACAAGAATATAACATTGGGGAAAAATTTAAAAAAGTCCGCATCCTGCGGGACTCGTACCCGAAACCGCGTAAACCTGAAGGTTGCGGGTGGTGTCGAAAATTACCCCATATTCTTAATATAATCTAAATTTTATAAAAAATTAAATGTTATTTTATTTTATTTAAAAGAAATAAATTAACTACGCCACTGGAATCTACTTCGTGTTGTTTAAAGATGGGCCGAGGTATGACTCGGTTCGATTCGTACGTACTTACGTCAGTCTCAACTAATTCGGCTCTGGACAATAGTATTCGTAATAGAATATTCTTTGATAAAACAGATAATAATTCCAGTGGATAATATAATTTAATTTATTAGTTCAGATTTACATGTTTTTTACATCAATACCGATGGTAATAGAAGGGCTGTAAAAGAGTTGTTCTCAAAAAGACTGGTTAATCTCCATTATACACATAAATTACTAAAACAGTTTACTGTTACTTTTAGATAGTAATAACATGATTTTTATAATAAGTTATAATACGAAATATTTATTTTCTTAAATGTTAAAAACTATATGTCATTGTGTATATAAGTATATTTAAAACGATATTTACCATAACATATTGTAAAATAATAAATATATGTATTGTCTATCAACAGTATTTTTATTTACACTTATATGCTTCCCTAAATAAGTCCACTATCTTTTCATTTTAAATACAAAAAAAAAGGATTCTACCGAATTATCAAGAGTTATGAAATGATAAAAAATAGGAAATATGCATATGCATGTATATTTTTAAATGATAATGGATAAGATATTCCGGAAAAGCTTATCAAACGTCATCAAAATCAAAAAAGCAGTTTCCTCAGAGGAAGGTAGGCCCGCCATGCGTAGAAAAATGTAGACTTACTTGTAGTAGCAAGATAAATAATTTAATTCATTGTCCGGCACTCAACTTTTATAAAATCAAAATACCGATACTTGAGTACCCAGGATTATAAAAAACTGAATTCTGCATTTTATTTTGAGTTAAATAAAAGTCGTGTTAAAAGTATGTAAAGCATTTTTCAAATCAACTCTTGATATGAATAATAGACCAATCTCGACAGTACTGATGAAGAAAAATCATAATGAATTCTTGGAGCCCGAAATGAGAGGCAAACAAGGTAAACAGTCCACCATGAACTTAAAAATTGTGTATGTATGTATGTATGTATGTAAGTGGTGTTAGGGGTAACAGATACACCTGCGACCTATAAGATCTATTGTGTCCCCCTTTTCTTGCTATAATTCTGATGATTCCTCAGACTTATAGCAGCTCTTCTAGTCCCATTTTCCTTAGAAAGTTTAGGATATCATTGGGTTTTAAATTAGGTAGTTCTTCCCTTTCTATTTCGTATGACCCTAGGTATTTGACCCTAGAAGTACTTAATGCCATGCATTCTGAAAGTATGTGTATTGAGGTTTCATCCTCTACCTCACAGAATCTATAGTTTGCTTCATCTACTAATCCTAGTTTCTTCATTGTGTCCTCTTAATCGACAGTGACCGGTTAGTATTCCTGTTATAATTCGGAGGTTTTTCTTACTCAGGTTAAGACAGCTGTGAGATGTCTTCTGGTTATAGTTTCCCAGGAGCGTCTTCGATTGTCTTAGTCCTTCTAGATCATTCCAGTACTTGGATTTTTCGCTATCCATTTTTTTTCTTAGTTTTTCTAAGATTGTACTACTGCTGATTCCACAGGATGGTTCTGGTCCCAGGTATGGGGTTCCAGCTCCTTTTTTTGCCAGCTTTTCTGCTGTTTCATTTCCTTCTATTCCTACGTGTCCTGGAACCCATAGGAGGGTAACAGTGTTATTCTGTCCTAGTTCATTTAATTTGCCTAGGCATTCCCAGACCATTTTCGAACTGATTGTATCTGAGTTCAGAGCTTTGATGGCTGCCTGACTATCTGACATGATTACAATCTTCTGTCTACGATAGTTCCTTTCAATGTTAAATTCTATGCATCTTTCGATGGCACGAATTTCCGCTTGAAAGATGCTTGGGTACGTACCCAAGCTTTCTGAGTATTTGGTTCTAGGTCCAAACACCCCTGCTCCTGTTCCTTTATCTCTCTTGGAGCCGTCCGTGTACCATTTTATGGCGTTTTGGCTTAGCCCCAATATGGTGTTTTCGTCCCATTCAGATTTGCTTCCCAATTTAGTGGTAAATTTTCTTACAAAGTTAAATTTCTTTGACATATCATCTTGGGGCATTTCCCAAGTTTGATCAAGTTGGAGTGATCGAGGTTTTTTCTTGATTATTCCTTCTTTGATCATTCTATATATTGTTTTCTTCCTAGCATTTTCTACTTGAATATGCAGTGGCGAGAGATTTAGTATTACTACCATTGCAGCAGTGGGACATGTTCTCATTGCTCCAGTGATACATGCACCGGCTAGTCTCTGAATCTGTAAGGCAGTTTATTAAAGCCATTCCCAAAGTTGAGTCACATTACTTAAGAGCTTAAAACACTAGTTCATCGATAGTGGAAAAAGTCTGGCAGATCTTTTCCGCGACTGCAAGGAGGAACGCCAAAAACAAAACTTACCATCTACAAATGCAGCCATGTTTAATCGAATATTTCGGGGTGAGAACCACAGATTTACAGTAAAACTAATTGCTTTAATTTCACTATAAGTAACCTTAATGCGAAGAATGGTAAGTGCTACTTCTGGGACGAGACTAAAATCGAAACCTGTATTCAGCTTTACATTAAAACTTTGATAGAAAATACCAACAAGGATGATCAGAAAATTGTTTTCTATTCCGATAACTATTGTGGGCTGGAAAAAAACAAATACGTGCTTTCAGCATATTCCTACGCAGTTAACAAATTTCCGAAACAGTATTACACATAAATATCTTATACGTGAACAAAATCGAAGGTGACAATGTTCATAGCTTAATAGAAAACAGGTTAGTATACTCTTCTGATGTATATATTTCCGCGAGATAACCGCGTCAGAAGGCTGATCTTTACTCATTTCCAATGCATCGCAATTTCCTACTTCGGATGGTTCGAGTAAGGGCAAACCAAACAAATAACCCAACCATTTATTCACTTTCGATTCTGGTTGTTTATAAATTCTAGAAAGACCACTTCCTATATACCAGGCTTGCCCGAGGTGGAATCTGCTGCCTCTAATTTTAGCGGAAGGGTACCATAATAGCGTTTGAAATTGCAATTTCAGAGTCCGTAATAAAAAGGATTCGGATTTAACGAAAATCCAAAAGTCTTACACAGTTTACGAATTTCACTTAGTTTAACGTTTAACACTTTTCGTCGCTTAGAAGGCTAAACACTGAGGAAACGTAATAGGCCAGGCCAGATAAAAAAAAGGTGAAAACAAGTTTAGCAGATATCTGAAAGTTGTAAATGGTAGGGGAGGTCTTTCTAATGATAAATACATAAAAAGATACATCCAGATATGCGTCGTTTTTTTATAAACCATGAGAAAAGCCCAAAATTCAGTATTTTGATTGTAAAATTTTTAAATTAAATTTTATAAATAATCGGTAAACTGAAGATCTTGGAGCATAAAAAGACCTTCAATTTTATTTTTTAAGAATTTAAATCAATAAACAATTAAGCTAAATACGGGTCTTTTTAGCAATATTGAATAAATGGTTATAACTATTGCAATAACAATTGTAAATGTCAAACAATTTGTGACAATGAGGGCATTATAGGTGTTAATATGTGTGCAAAATTTCAGCCGAATTGGTTTAATAGTTTATGTAAAAAGCTAATTGTTTATCCCAGATTTAAATAACTGTTCTTGCCCAAGGAATGGTCCTAGAACGTTTAAGAAAAGTGAAATGAATTCCTTAAGGTTTCAACTTTAAGAATTTATGCAAAAAATGAATTATTTATTACAAAATTGTTGTTAAAAATGATGTTAAAAAATAGTCATTTTTTTCAGTTATAAACATTTACAATACCTTCGTTATTTTTCATTATAATTTATCTTTACAAGTTGATCTGGATAGGTGGTTAAAAAACGCATTCAAAACAAAAAAAAAAAAAACTTTACGACCAATAGGAGCCAAGATAACATTTTTTTTTTTTTACTTATATCTCTTATCTTTATAAACATTAAGACTCGAAATTTTCACAGATTATAATCAAGGATCTTAATTTTATAATCCATTATATAATTTTGCTATTAGTTCAAAAATCTTTAAGAAATAGCCACCTAAAGTGAAGGTACTCGCGTAAGTATTTCTGGGTGAGGTGGTGGGGGAATAACCTCCAGCTCGATTTATTTTTTAAAATTGAGTCTTCTAATCGGAGCGTGCTATAAAATTTTGCGTTATCTCGGCTTCTAAGTAACGTAGAACCTTCATTTTTTTTTAATTTGGGGTAACTCGTCGAAATAATGACATCTGGCACATTTTCATTGTCCTGGAAAAACGAAAAATCTCGGAAAACTTTACGCGTTGTATTCTTTAAAATTAAATTACTATAAAATAATAATAAATTAACAAAAAATCATTTACTTTTACTCTTACTCTAAGAAATAATTTATATTTTACAATAAAATTGTTTTAACAATTATTTATAATTCAGTTAATTGGTATAATATTAACAAAATACACTCTAAGAAATTGTAAAAAATATTTATTAACGCTTATTTTTTATTTATATTTATTTTATTTGCATTCGTTTTGTTATATAATTTATTTATTTCAGTTAAACCGTTAGATTAGGTAATAAAATTCAAATAAACGTAAATAGTTATTTCAAATGTCCAGGGAAAACCACTTTTACCCTGTGTTTGTATATATAGCAATAAAAAAGGGCTGGCAAACGGGTAGGTGTGGTTGCAAAAAACATGGGTTAAATTGCACACCTTTGTGCATAAATTGCAATGATGGTGATGATGACATAAATTGCTACAATCTTGCTGTAATTGGAATTGACGATACTGAAGAGCAGACTGAAAGAATCGACGACTTATTTGAAGAAATCAGTTACACAAATATTGAAGAAGAAGTAGAGCGTCCAAATAAAAGATTTAGAATATCCTCCATTCTAATTTATTATTATTTTATAGTAATTTAATTTTGAAGAATACAACGCGTAAAGTTTTCCGAGATTTTCCGATTTTCCAGGACAATGAAAATGTGCCAGATGTCATTATTTCGACGAGTTACCCCAAATTAAAAAAAAATGAAGGTTCTACGTTAATTAGAAGCCGAGATAACGCAAAATTTTATAGCGCGCTCCGATTAGAAGACTCAATTTCAAAAAATAAATCGAGCTGGAGGTTATCCCCCCACCACCTCACCCAGAAATACTTACGCGAGTACCTTCACTTTAGGTGGCTATTTCTTAAAGATTTTTGAACTAATAGCAAAATTATATAATGGATTATAAAATTAAGATCCTTGATTATAATCTGTGAAAATTTCTGTCTTAATGTTTATAAAGATAAGAGATATAAGTTAAAAAAAAATGTTATCTTGGCTCCTATTGGTCGTAAAGTTTTTTTTTTTTTGTTTTGAATGCGTTTTTTAACCACCTATCCAGATCAACTTGTAAAGATAAATTATAATGAAAAATAACGAAGTTATTGTAAATGTTTATAACTGAAGAAAATGACTATTTTTTTAACATCATTTTTAACAACAATTTTGTAATAAATAATTCATTTTTTGCATAAATTCTTAAAGTTGAAACCTTAAGGAATTCATTTCACTTTTCTTAAACGTTCTAGGACCATTCCTTCGGCAAGAACAGTTGTTTAAATAATTCGTCTCTGGAATAAACAATTAGCTTTTTACATAAACTATTAAACCAATTCGGCTGAAATTTTGCACACATATTAACACATAACATATAATGTTTGACATTTACAATTGTTATTGCAATAGTTATAACCATTTATTCAATATTGCTAAAAAGACCCGTATTTAGCTTAATTGTTTATTGATTTAAATTCTTGAAAAATAAAATTGAAGGTCTTTTTATGCTCCAAGATCTTCGGTTTACCGATTATTTATAAAATTTAATTTAAAAATTTTACAATCAAAATACTGAATTTTGGGCTTTCCTCATTGTTTATAAAAAAAACGACGCATATCTGGCTGTATCTTTTTTTATGTATTTATCATTAGAAAGACCTTCCCTACCATTTACAACTTTCAGAAATCTGCTAAACTTTTTTACCCGAAATGTCTATTTTTTTTCTCTGTAGCCTGGGGTATAAGTGCCATTGCAAACGCCGTGTATCGTGAATAAATGAAGAAAAAATTTTTTACAATACTGAAAAATACACCGGCCGTGTATACAGTAGGACAACGCACAGACAAAAATTTAATAATTATTAAATTATCTTTCTTGCTGTTCAAAAGGAGTAATGGTTCGTTCCTCTTTGTTTGTGTGTCAATACTGTCCAGGGCCTAATGCACCTCTTCTATTGACTGGTATAATTTTAAATAAACATTATGGTTATGGGCAGCTCTAAGCAATGAAAAATAATAATGCCTTATAATTTAAAACCTTTTAAAAGGAAAGAGATCAATGCTAAAATGGTTTAGGCCACCCTAGATATGCAATACACTTTATAAAATCAATTCTTGAAATACTATTATTTTTTAAATTACATATTACACAATTCTGTAATTTTCTTTAAATTATTTTTTACAAAAGCATCTTTTACTACTGCTCTTGATTTTAAAATTTGAATTTTTATATAAGTTTCTCTTTAAAATTCTTTCACTTTTTCTTTAATAAATAAATTGACAGATGCGTAATAGAAAATGAACTATTACACTGTGAATGGAATGATTTACAGGCATTCGTGGTTTTTGTTAGAGAATCAACCCAAAAATAGGCTGGAAAATCTAAGGCTTCATCAATATATGTATTTACTAAATAATCAGAAAACTGCACTATTTTTTTATTTTCTGGTCATATTTAACATAGATCAAACACAAAACAGTCACCAACATCTTTTGGATTTAAATATGAAAGCGCAAAAGTACATTTTAACCATTTACCAATTTCCTGATTTCTGTAATGGTCCCGTAAACCTAATTTTCTTATTCATCTCAACCAAGCTTGATGCAAACACTTTTTAAAGGCTTGTGTATAGCTTTCTCAGAATCAACAATGTGTTCATCTACACTATTTAAAAATACGAAAGTCCTCGCCCTTGCAAGTTTTCGTTTTACAATTAATAATTAATAGCCTCAATAACTTCATGAATATTTTTGGGTAGTGGTCCGGGTAACACTTTTCGCCTACTGTTGTAAATATTTTTTCTTACATATTCTCGTTCTTTTAATGTGACAATAGTTGGTAAATTAACTTCTTATTCACCACGTATTATTTTATTGGCTTTTCTGTGATGTCTTCGATTGCTTTTCTAGCTCGAAGAGAATATTTTGGCTGAACTAGAGGCTATGTAATTTCCATCATGACTTCCCCGAGATTGTCCCCCCCCCGGAGATCCGAATGACTTCCCCGAGATTGTCCCCCCCCCCCCCGGAGATCCGAATGTGGAACTATTTTACTTCCGGAACATTTAACCGCTGGACAACCCATCATGGTATTTTCTAGAAAAGGGTTTAAGAGAAAGGAGGGGATTGGAGGTAAAAGAAAAGGTGAGAAGGGAAGGAAAGAACCGACTTACATCTCAAGTGGGGAAACATGTTTAGAACATTTCACCCCATCTTAACGAGTTGCAGGGGGGTACCACCTCGGGCGATGAAAAGTTCCATCTACCACCTACCAGGTACAAGATTATTTTTGTTGGCACGATTACCTACGCCCGGCAGTTCGACCCTGCTATGGTCTGGCAGATTACACCTACTTGGGGGTTGAAAAATAAGTCTCGCATAGCTACATGTTACTAGTACGGAAAGATTTTAATATCATTTCGAAAAATAGCTTAAATAAGTGGTCATTAGTTTATCATAAATGGTCAAGCTTTGGAATTCTAAAAATTTTAAATGATAATTTTTTAAGGCCATTCAAGTACTTTTAGCACGCTAAATTAAAAATATAAGTCTCTGCAACAGAAAATTTCATTCGAAACGAACTTAAATTAATTGGTCTTAACATTTGGCCAGCATTGATTTGGATAAAAAATAGAAAAAAATATAGAAAATAAAATGATGTCACGGAAACATCTTAATATTTTCTCGAAAAATAGCTTAAATAATTATTACATAGGAATTAGGTAAAGAATCAGTAACCTCCTATATGTGACCAGTGCAACTTGCCTCTATCGGTTTTTCATCTACTTACACAGTGCAAGAAGTATCGCCAAGAAAGAAACCAGTTTGAACTACCTCTATCTCTGAAAGACATTTTAAATAATAAGACACATGTTGTAAATGTTATACATTTTTTGTCCAAAATTAATCTATTAGACCTAATATAGTGCCTTTTGTAACTCATGTACGCTAATAACCTTTAAAGGTTGATGCGTTTATTGTAAAAAAAAAAAAAAAGAATCAGTAATATTGACAATTTTTGCAAATTTTCATATTGCTTTTATCTTTACACTAATTTTTTAAGACAGATACTTAGGTATGTAGAAATAAAGCTTATTTTACATTTTTAAATTTTTGTTGTATTTCTACCAGTGGCGGCTCGGCTCGTAACAATTGGAAATAGGTGTACTGCATTTCCAAAATAATGTCTAGATGTATATATTAACATTCATATTGATGAAAAGAAAAACAGTAGAAGTGTAAACGTATTTATTGCTTCTTTCCTTTCTATTTAGATTTTTCTTTAAATTCATACCACTCATAGTTACCTAAGTCAAAATTTTAACATCATTTAAAAATTAATAAAAAAGTATAAAAACTACTTTATTTATTAATTTAATTCTTTGTGTTTTTTGCTGTAAATTTATCGATAACTTTTTTTTTAAAACATATGTCTCTAATCGGTTGTTTCAATAGGAAACACAAAGAGAGCGTTGTTTTAAATTAACTAAATTGTGCATGAAATTATTTAGCAAGAAACTAGCATTCATTGTATAACGATGTTCAATAAAGGAATAAAATAGAGAATAAACCAAATCATGAATAAAGAAAATCATTACATGATTTACTAAAGATATTTGGATGTTCTGCAGCTCTGCACCACATAGGCAGGCACCGCCCTCATATCTACCCATTCAGTTGCAGAGATATTTCTAATTTGGTCTGCTAAAAGTTCTTAAATGGCCTTGAAAATTACCATTTAAAATTTTTAGAATTCCAAAGCTAACCAATTGTTGTAATCACTTGACCATTTATCGCCAACTAATCACCAATTATTTAAGCTTTTTTTCGAGACAATATTAAGATGTTTCCGTGCTAGCATTTTATTTTCTGTAAATATTTTTTTCCATTTATTATATTTTTCCGAAACCAATGCTGTCCAAATGTTAAGAGGTACTGACCAATTAATTTCAGATTGTTTCGAATGAAATTTTCTGTTGCAGAAACTTATATTTTGAATTTGGCGTGCTAAAAGTTTTTAAATGTCCTTGAAAATTAACTATTAAAATTTTTAGAATTCCAAAGCTGACCAATTGTTATAATCACTTGACCATTTATGACCAATTAATGACCAATCATTTAAGCTGTTTTTCGAAGCGATATTAAAATCTTTCCGTGCTAGCAATGTAACGGGTAGCTCTTTCAGACACCAGACTCAGTAAAATTCGGTTTCGATTTAAATAAAGATTTATTTCTCTAATAAACTATGTACAATAAATGAAAATAAAATATTAATTCTATAAGAAAGAAATAAAAACGACTCTGCGATCCCTTTGGACCTCGGATGGATCTCCCTGGAAATAAATGAATTAGTTATAGATCACGGTCGGTATCGGATAGTTATGGTAGGTCCTAACCGATCAATACTCGGTTACGGGGTAGGACAACCCTTGGTCAATACCCAAGGATCGGAACGGTGCAACTGATCAATACTCAGTTGCCGGACAGGATAATCCTTGGTCAATACCCAAGGATCGGAACGGTGCAGCCGATCAATACTCGGTTGCGGGGTAGGACAACCCTTGGTCAATGCCCAAGGATCGGAACGGTGCAACTGATCAATACTCAGTCGCCGGGTAGGATAATCCTTGGTCAATACCCAAGGATCGTGACGGTGCAGCCGATCAATACTCGGCTGCAGAGGCAGGGAAGGTCGGTGGCTACTGGTCAATACCCAGAGCACAGGTTGGAGTTCTTCCGAGATCAGTACTCTCGGTCGAACTCACTTCTACAGCGATGACATCGTCTTTTTATACCAGCTGAACGGTGCTCCCACTCACTGGATGTGCCTGCGCGAGTCTTGACGACGTGTCGTATCTCGGCCGCGCACCTCGAACGGATGGTGGGAATAATGGCAAGTACAAACGATGACACGGTGGTTCTGTGTTATCGTTACAGCAACATGCAGCTGTCTCGCAGTTTACATAGGTAACCATAGACAAATTAAGAGACTTTTTGAAACATAGCCCAAAGGCGCCAACATGTTTGTGCGCAACCCATAGGGCGCAATCGCATTATGTAGTGGTGAAAATGGGAACTAAACCAAAAATCTGATCAGCTGGTAGCGGTAGCGCGAAAAAAAAACAGTAATGGCGGCATAGTGACAGGGAAGTGCAAGTGGTTTTAGTTTAATATAAATTAAAGGTAGTTTTAGCGTAAAAAGGGTGCAAAAGTATAGTGAATAGTTTTAAACATGTCACTACCAGGTTATTTTAGATATAAATGTTGTGTTGTAGAGTGTAAAAGTGAGTCTTTCAATCTTGTTTATGATAAACATTTTCGTAAGGAGCTTCATGTGTTTATTAAATAGGTAATTTGTGCAATGTGTAATGTAAATTTTAATTATTCTTATTTCGTTAAATTAATATAAAATTTAACTTGTTATAAAAGTAGTGATTATCGTACATTTCTGTGACATTAGTGTAATATGTACATATGTATTTGTAACTATAAGCAAATTTTAAACAACTTTTTTGTACCTTACAATTTATCATTTATTATTTTGGTCACTTTTAATATTATTGCGGCAATAATTTAACTTGTACCTGTTTGTGTGATCTTCTTCTTTCCATGCCGTCTTCTCATAGAAGGTTGGCGACCACTTTTCTAAATTCTTCTCTGTCTTTTGCAACATGGAACAATTCTCCAACGCCGAGATTTGTCCACTCTCTAATGTTTCGGAGCCAGGATTTTTTCTTTCTGCCGATACCCTTCTTCCCCTCAATTCTGCCCTGCATAATATTTTGTAACAGTAGATATTTGTCATTGCGTAATATGTGTCCCACGTAAGATGTTTTTCTTATCTTAATGATTGTGAGAAGAACACTTCGTCGTTGGTTATTCTATCAGTCCAAGGTATCTTCAGAATGCGCCTATAGAGCCACATCTCAAATGCTTCGAGCTTTTTAATCATTTGAGTCTTCAGCGTCCAAGTTTCTACTCCGTACATTAACACCGACCACACATAACACTCCACGAATCTCAACCTGATGACAAGGTTTAGATTTCTGTTTGTGAGCAATGTGGAATATTTCATAAATGCATTTCGAGCCATTTCAATTCTGATCTTAATTTCCTGATCAGGGTCCATTTCAGAATTTATGACAGAGCCGAGATATTTGTATTTTTGGACCTGCTCTATTCGGTTCCCATTTACTGTCAGAATAGGGTTAATATTTGGGTTTTTGCTTATGACCATCATTTTAGTTTTCTGCGTGTTTATAGCAAGTCCCACTTCTTCACACTCTCGACTGACTCTTTCCAACAGGGTTTGAAGATCTTCTGCACTCTCCGCCATTATGGCAGTATCATCGGCGAATCTTAGGTTGTTAATCAATGTCCCTCCAATGTTTACTCCCTCAGGTCTCTCGTAAAGTGCTTTTTGAAATACAAACTGAGAGTATAGATTGAACAGTTGTGGGGATAGAACGCAGCCTTGACGAACTCCTTTTTGGATCTCGACTTCATCAGTTTCGATGTCCCCAACTCGAACTACTGCCGTTTGATTGTAGTAGATATTTTTTATTAATTGTATATCACTTGGGTCCAATTTGATGCTCTTTAAGTTCTCTATAAGTTTGTCGTGTTGGACTTTATCAAAGGCCTTTTGAAAATCAATGAAACAGACATATACATCTTTATTGTATTCTCTACATTTCTGTAGCATTACTGTGATGGCAAATAAAGCCTCTCTAGTTCCCAGACCTTCTCTAAAGCCAAACTGCGTCTCATCCAGTTGTTCTTCGCATTTTCGATATATTCTCTGTTGGATTATTTTTAAGAGTACTTTCAGGGTATGACTCATCAAACTGATTAGCCGATACTCATCACAGGACTTGGGGTTGTTCTTTTTAGGCAGAGGGAGGAAGACTGATTTAAGCCAGTCTTTTGGAATTTCTCCTGTTTCGTAAATTTTATTGAACATTTTTGTGAGTTGAGTTAAGTTTCTATCGTCTAAGGCCTTCAAGAATTCTATTGGTATATTATCAGGTCCGGTCGCTTTTCTGTTCTTTGATGTTTTTATAGCATACTCCACTTCTGATTTTAAAATACATAGCTGTTCCGTCTGGTTGCTTTCCTCTCTAACGTCATCTCGTCTTGCTGCAAATAGATGTTTAATGTATTCCTCCCAAGTTTGTTTTTTGCCTTCTTCTGTTAACTGTATATCTCCTTGTGCGTTTCTTGTGATCATCGGTATTCTTTTTTTTTTATTTCCAGTTAATTCCTTTAATTTTTTATGTAGATTAAAAGAATCATGTTTATTGTTCAGTTGTTCCATTTCACGGCAATTCTCCTCCATCCATGTCTCTTTGGCTTTTCTTATGCGGTGTTCTATTTTTCTTTTTGATTGTTTATATTTTTGCGGGTTAGTGTTTTTGTATTTACGCTTTTCCTCTATAAGGTTTATGATTTCCTGTGTCATCCAGGGGTTTTTCGTATTATGTTCTCTTCTGCCTACAACTTGGTCCGCGGCAGTCAACATTGTAGATTTGATTTGGTCCCAGGCCATGTCGATATTTGTCATTGATGCTTCCAAAAACTCACTTGCTATTGAGTCGTTAAACTCCTTCTGATACTGCTGTTGTTTGAGCTTTTCTGTGTTTATTATCTTCGGTTTTATTATTCTTTGCAGCTTCCTTAGTCTCACTTTTACATTGGCTACAAGCAATTCGTGGTCAGTGTCCGCATCTGCACCTGGGTAGGTTTTAGCACTCTCAATGCTATTCCTAAACCGCCTGTTGACACAAATGAAATCAATTTGGTTCCTTATGATCTTCTCTTTGCTACTTCGTGGTGATGTCCAAGTATAGAGACGTCGAGGTGGTAGCTCATAAAAAGTATTCGTGATAACTAAATCTTTTTCCTGACAAAACTCTATGAGTCGTTCCCCTCTCTCATTCCTATCCCCCAGTCCGAAGCCACCAACAGTATTCTCGATCTTTCCTTTGCCAACCTTGGCATTGAAATCCCCCATTATCACGTTAATTTCATGTTTCCTTAACTTTTTACTTAGCTCGTTTAGGTTTGAGTAGAACTTCTCTATAGTTTCTTCGTCGCTGTCGGCTGTGGGAGCATATACCTGTATCAGGTTGGTATTTATAGGCTTTGTACGCAACTGGATCAGCATCATTCTTTCATTGTAGGGCACGAAATTAGCGACATATTGTTTGAGTTCTTTTTTTATCATAATACCCACACCATGTTGATGTTCGCCGTCCTGACATCCAGAATAGTACAGTACCACATTATCGCTAATACACTCTCCAGCATTTGGCCATCTAACTTCGCTGAGACCAAGGACTTCTATGCCCATTCTGCGCATCTTAATAGCAACGGTTGTTAGCTTTCCAGCTTTATAGAGGGTTTTGATGTTCCACGTTGCAATGCGAGTTAAAGTCGTATTATTTTTGTTCTTATTGTTACTTTTGCCAGTCTTTAAGATAGTTGCGCTCTTATTCGTTCTCCTGTCACAGGGATTTCTCTGGTTGACGACCTGGGAGGCCCTGTGGTCTAGTCGTGATATTCCTCCCCTGCCGGATCTTGGCTTCCGTATTCCATGATCAGTAACATTACAATCTCTCATTCTTGTACTTGACATAGTGGTTATACTAGGGATGCTTACTAGCCTTTAATACGGTGGTTTCCCGTTGCCTTCCGTATTCTTATGCCGTTGACCAGTCTACAGGTTCATCCGCCTTCAGGGCCAGTTTCCCAACCCTAGGACCAAAGAGAGCCCTTCCATTTACTAGCTCATCCGCCCGAAGCCGTTGGCCAGTAAGTAGGGGACTGCTTATTCCGGCAGTCATTCGGTCGCCAGTTTTGGTCCGCCCCGAGTATTTCATTTCCTCGGTACCACCCATATCTGGGAGGCATTCCCCTATCCGCCACCTGGGGAGGCACCCGATGGGGGACTGGCAACCCCTCACGGGGTTTGTGTGATAATAGTATAAAATCTATCTTTTTTGGGATATTAGTATTTAAGTTATAACTATGTTGTTTATTATTAAATTTAAGTTTCAAAATTTATATATATTTGAGTTTATAGATAAACAGATATTTTAAAAGATGTGCTTCTGTTAGTCTGAGTAGAAAGTATTTTTATTTTTTTAATAAATATTGTTTTACAGAATATTTTTTATTTTAAATAAACTGTTCTCTTTTTAAAATACCAATGTTTTTTTATAAATAAAATTTGGTTTGATTATTGTATTTATTTTTTTCTTATGATTAAATGTGTTTTTGTGTTCAAATAAAAATTGTATTTATTAAAATTTGTTTTTATGTTTGATTTAATAATGTTGTTTTTAAAATATTTTTTTATAAATAAAATTTGTTTTCATTATTGTATTTATTTTTTCTTATGATTAAATATTTTCTGTGTTCAAATAAAAACTATTATTATTAATCCTTGTTTTATTTTGATTTTATTTCTGCTAGTATGAAAATATATAGCTTATATTTTAAAATTTATATATTCACAGTAAGAATATAAAATTTTAAAATATAAACGTATGTATTCCAATATATAATAGTTTATAGATATGCTGGTATATCCCGCCCATTTTTAAATCGATGAGCTTCTACCATAGGACAATGGCGCGCTGATGTCGGAACTTGTTGCCAACTTTATATTAGGCATCAACAAATCTGTTCTATTATCTCTGTAGGTAACCAACTTATTGTAACGGTAAAGAAATTAAATTAGTTTTTCATATATTTGAAAAGTTTTAAGATAAAGTGTTTTGGAATTTGTGGAATTTTTAACAGAAGTATATAAAAGCATGTTAATTCTAAATATTTATTTACAATCTAAAATTAATACACATTATGTTTATTATTATTATCTACACACAATTCCATTTAAGTTTTGTTGGTTATATATGGGATTTTCTGGAGTATAACGTATATTTTCCTCATCAAAATATATTAATACTTTACTTAAAAACGAACAAGTAAAATCATTATTATTAATAGCAATGTTATTGAGACTTGGGAATATTTGTCCAAAATTAGAATAAGTAAATCTTTGATCTAAGCCTGTGCCATCTAAGTAGAGCGAATTTAATTGTTTAAAATTGTTTAAAAATAAACTGTCACTTTCAAACCCATTATAAAAAATACGTGAATTATTAGATAAACTTAACGTTTTCAACGATTCAATTCCATCAAATACACCTACTGGTATGTTTTCTAGATTGTTGAACTCAAGTCTTAGTTCTACTAGATTTGTCATATTTATAAATGACATAAAACCAATGGAGTTAATGTTATTGTTATTTAACAGAAGTGTTTGCAAATTGGTTAATATTTTAAACGCATCCTTTGGAATATAGGTTATAGAATTGTTGTTTAAGTACAAATTTCTTAAAGGATGTACTTCTGGAAAATCATTTGACTCTGTTCCTAATAGAGACATTAAAGTAGAAAAACTGATATTAAGTGTATCCAATTGCGATAAATAACTAGTTAAATTATTTAAATTTATTGAATCTAAAGGATTTTCAGATAAGTTTAAAATTAACAATGATGAATTTAACCACTTAAAACTAGTACCATTAATAAGATTTATATTATTTTTATTTAAATTTAACTCTGTTAAACTTGATAAACCATAAAATGCATTTTCTTGAATTACTGATATATTAGTACCTGAAATATTCAATTTGTTTAATCGTTCTAAATCCCGAAATACATAGTCGTTAAGAATTTGTGCAGTGTTAAATATTGCGGAGGCATCAAATTCTTCTAAATAAAATAAACCTGATAATGCTTGCGGTTCAGTTGCAGATATAGTTGAGTTAATGAAATGTAATTGTTTTAAATTGTAACATCCAAAAAGTGAATTGTTTTGCATTAAATCAATTTGAGAATTTATAAAATATAAATATTTGATATAATTATTTGAAATTGATTGTTCATATAATATTCCGTTATATTGTACAGTCAAATTCTTAACATTTACTGTATTATCTAGATGTATAGGTTCGGATATTCTATTTAAAAATATTTTATCCACTATTATATTCTTGAAAACGTTGCGTTCAATACCAGTTATATTATTATTCGTTAAATCGATTGAACCACTTATACTCAGATCAGAAAAAGCAAAGGGTTCTAATGTTGATATTCCAAGATCTGATAAATTTAGATTCTCTAAAACTGGTAAATTGTTGAACGCTCCAGATTTAATTTGTTTTATAGGATTACCATTTAGTTTTAGTATTGACAATAAAGGTATATTTGCAAATGTAGAATTATCCAGTATACGTAAATCATTATTACTTAAATCTATAATTCTTAGTTGATTTAAATTATAAAACACTTCATTTTCTAACGTAGACAATTCTATGCCAGTTAAATTTATTTTTTCTAAACTATATAAACTATCAAAAGCTTTCGCTTTAATGTATCTAATAGAGTTGCCTAGCAAATTTAAATTCGTTACAGCTAAGTTAGAAAAAACATGACTTTCTAAAATACGTATTTTATTATTTTCTAAATTTAAACTTATTAGTGACTTTAGATTTGAAAAAGCAAATTCACCTATATGTTCAATTAAGTTATTTGATAAATTTAAATGTTCTAATGTATACATATTTTGGAAAGAATTTGATTCTACGTCTGATATTTGATTTTTACTTAAATCCAATATAGTTAGCTGAGTTACATTTGAGAAATTTCCAGGGATTACATCTGTCAGAAAATTTCCACTTAAATTTAAAAATTCCAAAGTATTTATAAAAAAATTTGTTGATACTAGAGAAGATTGTGATATATGGAGAATTTTCAATGAGTTACAGTTTTGGAATGTTTCGTATGTAATGTTATCGAGTTTAGTTAAAGATAAATCTAATACTGTAGGAGAATATTCTTGACAAATATCTTCAAAATATTTTAATGGATTTCCTGATAAATTTAACGTCTGATCTGAACTGTCTCTACCATTAAAGATATCTTTACTAATTTTCTCTAATTTATTATACGAAAAATCAATTTTTTGGATACGAGAATTTAAAAATAATGGTGTGTTTAATACTGTTAAATTATTAAAACCTAAATTTACTTCGTCAATGTATAAATTTTGAAAGTAGTTTTCAGAAATATTGGTTATAGAGTTATTTGTTAAATATATATTTAACGACGAACCTTTCGTAAAATTTAAGAACCCCTCTAGAGATGGTATAAATGTATTGGATACACTTAATACATTAGAAATTCGTATTTCGGTTTCTGGTATAAAACTCAAATATGCCGAATCTATGGAAATACTACTCCAAGAACTCCCAGGCTTATTAATTTTCGTAACATTATTGCCAATTATAGATACAATCTTTTTACTATATGTAAATTCTACCAGGGTAATTTTATTATAATTAATATATAGAGAGTCTACATTAATATTTAATTTAGTTTCATTAAATTCAATTAGGTTGTTGTAGTTTAAATCCAAAACCTGTAATCGAGTTGGGTTGTTAATATTTGTACTTGGTATAATTGAAGAAATATTGTTGTGGCTAATATCTACCCGTAAATCTAGTTGATAAGCATAAGTGTTTTTGAGATAATTTGAGTTCAACTCTTGTATAATATTGTAACTAACGTTTAAGAACAGAAGCTGTAAATTGTTAACAAAACTCAAATCTTCCAACTCATTATGACTTAAGTCTAACATAGTGGGGTTCACATTTACAAATGCTGTATCGCTTATATATTTTATAGAAGAATTCTGTATAGTTAGGCCAAGTACTCCTAAGCTGACTAATTCCTCTAAATTAGGAAAACTGTCTATAGTATCGAATTTAGAATTGAAAATAAAAATGTCTATTTCTTTATCGTCAATTGTGCTCCTCTGTTTAAATATTTCGTATATAAACTCATCCAAATCGACATCGACACATGTAAATACGGTCTGGGGTTTATCATATCGGCAGCTCCCACATAGAACCAATGAAGGTATACATATCAGGAACACTGCTGCAGTAAACATCTTCCTCTAAAATAAAAACAAAATGTAAATACAACTTCTGTTTGAACAACATCTAGAAATAGTAAAATTATTTGAATTATTTCAACAGTAACCAAATATAGTAAGTTGTAACTAAATGAAGATTAAATAAAATGCCAAGAGAGAAAGAGGAAATAGATTAAAAATATAGTTTTTATTGATACGTACATATAGGTAGTTAGTAAATGTGCAAATAAAATAGGAAATTTTTATTCAAATTTTCCACAAATAAAAATTGAAATTTATTTGGTCACATAACAGAAAAATATTGATCACTCCTTAAAAAAATTTTCAAGGGGTTGCCAAGGAAGAGGTATTATTGATTTGTGAATTAATTAATGAGAGAAATAGGATTTCAAAGAACTTATAAAAAATATAGAATTGAAAAGTAAAAAATAATATTAAAACTAAAAAGGTTAGAAAACATAATCTATATATATAAAAGCGAAAGTTCACTCATCACCGTATCTCAGAAACTGTAAGACATACAAACTTGAAATTTGGCAGGTAGGTTCCTTATAGGGTCTAGACGTCCGCTAAGAAAGGATTTTACGAAACTCTACCCCTAAGGGGGTAAAACGGGGGTTGGAAGTTTGTATAAAAGTCCTATGTTTTTGAAATAAGGGACTTGAAAATTAAAATGTTTTCTTTAGAGGTTGTGGAGGTGTACAAGTTTCGTTCCAAATTAGTTAGTAATATTTGTTTTTATCTTCGTTGATTAAAATTATGTTTATTTCAAAGTTTTATGCCAATTAGGTGCTAGCTTAGATTTGTTTATTTTTCATTGATTATACTGACGTTTGTATTAAAGTGTCATATCGATTACTTACTTAAAGAAGTTTATATTTTTCGTTAAGTAAACTTACGCCTTTATGTAGCCAATGTGGGTAGTTTGTATACTTATGGCACAACTTTCGAACTGAAAGCAGCTGGAGAAATATTTCCATTTGAATTCCTACTGTTTCAAGGTAGCAGACTTATTGCCAGATTTAGAGAGTCGATACAAGGGATAAAAAGAATGCGTTTTAACGGACATTTTAACGAAGGATATTTGACGTATTGATTCCTACTAATTATAAAAGCGAAAGGTCACTCATCACCATATCTCAGAAACTATAAGGCCTACAAACTTGAAGTTTGGCAGGTAGGTTCCTTATAGGGTCTAGACTTACGCTAAGAAAGGATTTTACGAACCTTTACCCCTAAGGGGTCAAACGGGGGTTGGAAATTTGTATGAAAGTCCTATTGAAATAAGGGACTGAATTAAAATGTGTGTTCTTTAGAGATTGCGGAGGTGTACTTATATTGTATTTTTAGAAATCAACCCCCTTCATAAGGGTTGAACGGGGATCGGATACTTTTTATACAACAATCAACACGCCACGTGAACGACGTTGCGGGTACATCGATTTAGAACACAAAAATGTGCTTAGAATTTTTTTCTGTCTGTCCGTCTGGATGTTTGTGCGCGCATCACACGAAAACTACTGATTCGATTAGAATCTGGTGTATAAAAATTTTGGAATGATTTTTGTATCGGGATAGTTGAAAGCATGAAGAATGAAATAGGTTACTTTTTATACAACAATCAACACGCCACGCGAAAGACGTCGCAGGTACATCGATATAAAACTCAAAAATGTGGTTAGATTTTTTATTATCTGTTTGTCTGGATGTTTGTGCGTGCATCACATGAAAACTACTAATTCGATTTGAATGCGGTTTTCACAGATGTATTTGTCTTCTTTCAACTAAACACCTGATGTACAAAAATTTCTTTCCCACCCCTTTAACCGGACAATTGAGTGGGTCAGATTTTGTATGAAAGTATCTCATTAATACATTTAAAAATATCACTAAAATAATACACAACATGCATACATACGTGTTATAATTTAGTTTTGATATTCGAAACTAGATGACGCAAGAGGTTATTAAAACGCGCTATCGTTGTTTTTTATCGCAAATACATATACAAATAACACACAAATTACTATATCTTACAGATAATTAGGTCCAATGTAGGACTGTCACAGATGAATATTATAAGATAGTCATAATCGGTGTTGTATGATTTATTATTATCGAAATCTGTTCAGTGGTTGCAGCGTGATTAAATGACAAACATGAAATTTATAATAAAAAAAAATAATAAAAGTAGTTAGGCCAGACTTATTTTACTAAGGATATACCTACAGAATGATTAAATTTAAATTTTTATATGTAAAATAGACAGTCATTAAATCATTTGTGAATGTCCTAATTCCACGCGAGCAAAGCCGCGGGTAAATGCTAGTTAGTATATATATTTAAAAAACATAATAAGAGTAAGGAAAACTTGGAGCTGAAACGCTTGAAAAGCCAAGTCATCAAAGAGTTGACATGGTTAGATAAAAGCAAGGGTGTTAAAAGGAACGATAAGAAAACAAGACCAACAGAAAAAATGGAAAAAGTGTAGTAGAGAAACAGGACCGATAGAAAAGGTCAAATAGGAGAAATAGAAATTTGTGTAAAAAATGAGTTTTTATGCTTATTTAATGTGTTTAATTAAAATTCAAATTATAGATCTGGTAGCAAAGAAATAATCTCTCTGGTCCTAGAAAAAGTTTGGATAAGATTTGAGGAAGACCGAGAGAGGTTATTTCCATTACAATAAATATAATTTATTTATTGTTCTTAGGTATCTATATATATAAAAGGGAAAGGTCACTCATCACCATATCTCAAAAACTATAAGACCTACAAACTTGAAATTTGGCAGGTAGGTTCCTTATAGGGTCTGGACGTCTGCTAAGAAAGGATTTTACGAAACTCTATTCCTAGAGGGTAAAACAGGAGTTGGAAATTTTTATGAAAGTCCTATGTTTTTGAAGTAAGAAACTGGAAAATTAAAATGTGTGGTCTTTAGAGGTTTTGGAGGTGTACTTAAATTGTATTTTTAGAAATCAACCTCCTTTATAATAGGCGTCGGATACTTTTTATATAACAATCAACACGCGACGCGGATGACGTCGCGGGTACATCGATATAGAACCCAAAAATGTAGTTACATTTTTTTTGTCTGTCTGCATATTTGTGCGCGCATCACATGAAAACTTTTGATTCGATCCGAATGCGGTTTTCACAGATGTATTTGTCTTCTTTCAACTTAACAACTGGTATATAAAAATTTCTCCCCTAACGCCTTTCTCGTGACAATAGAGGAGGTCAGATTTGGTATGAAGGTATGTTATTGATATATTTAAAATATCAATAAAATAAAACACAACATGCATACATTCTAACTCTCAAAATTATGAGAAATGTGTGGGGTAATGTATGCTTAAGCACCTATGCATACCCGCTAACTTGATAAGCCGGCCCTTTTACAGGTAACATGTAAGAAAGGTCCATAAAAATAAAGCTTACTTTCCTTAAATTCTAACAGCTGGTTTTTGGATATGTTTTAGAAAATACTGTACGAAATTATAATCCAATATTGCCAGACACCTCTTGTGGGTGGTAACTCCCGCCAGACCCTTTAAATTTGCATCAAAAAATTATTGCATCTTTCTAACTTCCAATTTTTATATATGATATTCATGAGAGTATTTTAATATCTTTTGTATGCAGCCAGACCAACCCCATGGGCCAATCACCCCCCCAGACGCATTAAAGTTATCCTGTAAGTGTAAGCGCAAAAGCTTTATCTATGCGCTTGAGTGCGAGTGAGATGTACTCTGTAGATTGCTTTCTCACTCTCAAACTCATGGACTATTTTGTTTATACGCATGCGCGTAGCATCTGCTTTCGCGTTTGTGATCGCGCAGGCATTATATTGTTATATTGAAGTTTTATGTTACAGGAACTGCCCTCTACTAGGAAATCCTAGTAGAGGGCAGTTTATGTTAATTGATGTAACTCGATAAACCTTTGACATCTAGGTTGGATTTACACACGGTACTCGGTAGCTGACACTATGTTTTGATTTCAAGTTTATTCAACATTTAGATTGTCGGAAAACACAGAAGATGATCTTGTATATCCATTTATATATAAATATATAAACGAGATACTAAAATGAAATAGAAAATAGTAAAAAAAATGCCAAAAAAACCCAAGAAAGTACCTTTCTAAATTAGGTAAAATAACGCCACCGTAAGATGGTGGACCAAAAACTATGATACCACCGTAAGGTGGCGCAATTGGTACATAATATATTTAATCGAAAAATAATCGAATACAACGAAAAAAAATCTGAAATATGTAGAAAAAAAAATCTAGAAAAAACGTTGAAAATCGTAAAAAGTTGTTAAAAGATTTCACCTAGGTGAGCTAAATAAAAAACTAGTTCTAGCTCTGAATCCCTTTATAAGATAAAGTTAATATACAAAGTTAATTATTAACACCCAGAGAGAAAATTCGCTTATCCGCTTATCTGTAGTCTTAAGCTTCCTACGGTATCTTCTTCTGGTCGACAGTAATTACCCAAATTCTAGTGTGGTGTAGTCTTGACTTTAGGAAAAAACAGTCTCTAAGCTTCTTCGGTATTAAAAACTCTCTGGAACTTTTTCGGTATTAAAAAACCTCGCCTGTATCAAAAACTCTTTAGAACGTCTCCGGTATCAAAAAGACTTTGACTTTCACTTTATACACATTCAGATAAAACAAAAATGTATATATCGTTCAAACTTAAATTTTTGTCTTTTTTGCATTCACACTTCATGTCGACAATTTACTTATCTGCTTGGTCGGTTCACTTGTATTATTTAGGCTCGATATTTACGATTTAACAAATATTTGAAATATTTTTAAGGATTAATTATAATCTGAGATGTATTAGTCTCATTTTAAATTACCATGATTATGCACGCAAGCCTTCTCACCGCTTTAAGGTAACATCTCTCGAAAAAGAAAATAGGTTAAAAACCTACAACGAAAATGGGTACCAAATGATACAGATCTAGATTCTAAATCATATAAAAAAAAACTAATGCTCGTCAGAAGTATCATCCTCACTAGATGTCTCATTTAAATCGATAACACAAAAATGAACTGTAGGTACTCTATAATTATTTCTGATAAAGTTGGGGGTCCCCTTTTTTTTCTAACTTCTATGTTAATGCTGTTCCAAATCAACTCGATGGGGTTAAATCCACAATAATTAGGTGGTAAACATTTTTGTTGTAAATAACTCTAAAAGTTTCAACATTACAAAAAAATGATGATACTAAATTTGGCTCAAATTGGCCAATCCATTATTTCATAATACAAAAATGTTTTGGCTCCCTAGAATGGGTACCTTTTATAGTTTATCCAAAACCACTTAAATAGGCGTGGCAACGCTCTTTTCAAATTTTCAAGAATTCTCTTCATGGGCGTACAGGTGTGAGTTGGGTATTTAAACGCAACATTAAATAGATATTTTACTAGGTTCATTCATATAAAGACGTTTTTTTGAGTTTCCCCTGGTAAAATCGTAAAAATAATTCCTATCCAAGTGGGTCTAGTTATACTATACTACCAGGGGAAAAGCCCTCTTAGGCATATGATACATTTTAAAGAAGATAATAAATAATAACCATGCCCATGACAAGAAGTCAATATTAAAAAAAAATATTGAGAAATAATACAAAAATTGATTTTTGTTACACTTACCTAACAGTGTTAGTTGTACGTTTTGCTTTATGATTACAGATATCGCTGTTTTTTAAGAAACAATATTTGTTATCTATATCGTGATAAGTTATCTATAGGTATATTTAGACAAACTATATTATAGGAAAGACAAGTGCAAACTAATTTATTATTTTATATAAAGAAGAAAAAGTAAATTTTAGAGATATGGCATACAAATTCATACAATCAGTAATAATAATAGATAATTTACAAGTTTTTATTTTATTAAGGATGTCCTCGTAGGTATAGACCTAAATACAAATGTACCAAGAACATCTATTGGAGCAGAAAATACAATTTATTAATTTGGAATTTAAAAGCCTGCAATTCAGGACTAGTGGGGAAGACGTGGGAAGGCAAGGAATTCCACAATCTGGAGACCCTGGGGATAAAGGAACGATCGAATCGATCCGTTACCGATGTCTGGCACTCAACAGTATAAGGATGGCACGTCGCGTTGCTCTGACTGGTCTGACAAGTGAAGGCATTATACAGCGGAGTTCTTCTCAACAAAATCCGTTTATGTATCGGTAAAACAAGGAAAGATTAGACACTGCTTTTCGGTGGGACAATAGGGCTAGGTTTTTGGTAATACTGGTGTCGTTTAATAGTCAAACTGCTTTTCTCTGTATTGCATCAAGAACTCCGAGCCTTGACGAATCCGCCGAAACCCATACATGCGAGCAGTATTCAAGATTAGGACGTATTTGGGCTTTGTACAGAGTAGCTAAATTAGTTGGAGAGAAATATTTTCGGGCTCTAAACAGGAAGTCCAATTTCTTTCCTAATGCAGTTGCTATTGATGCAATATGTTCTTTCCATAGTAAGTCCTGGGAGATCGTTATAAGAACCAGCGTAATGGAGTCGCCCGCTACCAGTATCTAATCGTTCATTGTAATGGATGAGTCGCATGTTTGCCTCTTGCTGGATATGCAATATGTCTTGGAAGCGTTGAAATTAACAAGATTCTTTCTTCCCCACTCGTCAACAATTCTCAAATCTTGATTGAGAGATGCAGTTGTGGATCTTCTGTCCTCTTTCAGAATATCTAGAGATATGGGACGGTTGTAAAAGAGCTATAGGTCTGTAGTTAGAAGGCAGTACTCGAGCAGCTTTCTGCCTTTTCTGGAGAGGACGTAACTATTGGGCCGTCATCTGCTTTGAGTGGAGGGAACGAACTATTTGTAAAATTATTATTGATGTGTTTGGCGAGAGACCAAAAGGACCGGCTTCCATTAGGGTTTGACATTACCTTCTTTATCATTCGAGCTTCAAAGAGACGTTTGGAATTGGAAATAGTGGTGTTGTATCTGTTTCTAGCGTTTATACCATCCTGTTTTTTTTTCTTATAGATTTTGTAGAAATAATTTGTGGGACTTGATCTTAGCTTTCCGAGCTACATCGCAATCTTTATTAAACCATGGCTTCTGTTTGGCTTATATATCAATTTGACTTCGCTTGCTACAAAAAAGTATTTTGCCATACAAAATTACATTTAGGTAAGCCCTCTTCGGATAGAGATTCAAAATTTTTGTTGTTATGGTTTAGATATTAAATAATTTCCCAGTGTTAAGAACATAAAAAAATGTTTGTCCAAGACTGTTATACAAAATGTTCATTATACAAGTGCTACGAATAATAGTACCTATTATTCACTGTATGATGTTAAAAAAGAACGTATGTCCTAACATAATATACGAATATTAATTATCTTTCGATCCGAATGCGGTTTTCACAGATGTATTTGTCTTCTTTCAACTTAACAACTGGTATATAAAAATTTCTCCCCTAACGCCTTTCTCGTGACAATAGAGGAGGTCAGATTTGGTATGAAGGTATCTTATTGATATATTTAAAATATCAATAAAATAAAACACAACATGCATACATTCTAACTCTTAAAATTATGAGAAATGTGTGGGGTAATGTATGCTTAAGCACCTATGCATACCCGCTAACTTGATAAGCCGGCCCTTTTACAGGTAACATGTAAGAAAGGTCCATAAAAATAAAGCTTACTTTCCTTAAATTCTAACAGCTGGTTTTTGGATATGTTTTAGAAAATACTGTACGAAATTATAATCCAATATTGCCAGACACCTCTTGTGGGTGGTAACTCCCGCCAGACGCTTTAAATTTGCATCAAAAAATTATTGCATCTTTCTAACTTCCAATTTTTATATATGATATTCATGAGAGTATTTTAATATCTTTTGTATGCAGCCAGACCAACCCCATGGGCCAATCACCCCCCCAGACGCATTAAAGTTATCCTGTAAGTGTAAGCGCGACAGCTTTATCTATGCGCTTGAGTGCGCGTGAGATGTACTCTGTAGATTGCTTTCTCACTCTCAAACTCATGGACTATTTTGTTTATACGCATGCGCGTAGCATCTGCTTTCGCGTTTGTGATCGCGCAGGCATTATATTGTTATATTGAAGTTTTATGTTACAGGAACTGCCCTCTACTAGGAAATCCTAGTAGAGGGCAGTTTATGTTAATTGATGTAACTCGATAAACCTTTGACATCTAGGTTGGATTTACACACGGTACTCGGTAGCTGACACTATGTTTTGATTTCAAGTTTATTCAACATTTAGATTGTCGGAAAACACAGAAGATGATCTTGTATTTCCATTTATATATAAATATATAAACGAGATACTAAAATGAAATAGAAAATAGTAAAAAAAATGCCAAAAAAACCCAAGAAAGTACCTTTCTAAATTAGGTAAAATAACGCCACCGTAAGATGGTGGACCAAAAACTATGATACCACCGTAAGGTGGCGCAATTGGTACATAATATATTTAATCGAAAAATAATCGAATACAACGAAAAAAAATCTGAAATATGTAGAAAAAAAAATCTAGAAAAAACGTTGAAAATCGTAAAAAGTTGTTAAAAGATTTCACCTAGGTGAGCTAAATAAAAAACTAGTTCTAGCTCTGAATCCCTTTATAAGATAAAGTTAATATACAAAGTTAATTATTAACACCCAGAGAGAAAATTCGCTTATCCGCTTATCTGTAGTCTTAAGCTTCCTACGGTATCTTCTTCTGGTCGACAGTAATTACCCAAATTCTAGTGTGGTGTAGTCTTGACTTTAGGAAAAAACAGTCTCTAAGCTTCTTCGGTATTAAAAACTCTCTGGAACTTTTTCGGTATTAAAAAACCTCGCCTGTATCAAAAACTCTTTAGAACGTCTCCGGTATCAAAAAGACTTTGACTTTCACTTTATACACATTCAGATAAAACAAAAATGTATATATCGTTCAAACTTAAATTTTTGTCTTTTTTGCATTCACACTTCATGTCGACAATTTACTTATCTGCTTGGTCGGTTCACTTGTATTATTTAGGCTCGATATTTACGATTTAACAAATATTTGAAATATTTTTAAGGATTAATTATAATCTGAGATGTATTAGTCTGATTTTAAATTACCATGATTAATGCACGCAAGCCTTCTCACCGCTTTAAGGTAACATCTCTCGAAAAAGAAAATAGGTTAAAAACCTACAACGAAAATGGGTACCAAATGATACAGATTTAGATTCTAAATCATATAAAAAAAAACTAATGCTCGTCAGAAGTATCATCCTCACTAGATGTCTCATTTAAATCGATAACACAAAAATGAACTGTAAGTAGGTACTCTATAATTATTTCTGATAAAGTTGGGGGTCCCCTTTTTTTTCTAACTTCTATGTTAATGCTGTTCCAAATCAACTCGATGGGGTTAAATCCACAATAATTAGGTGGTAAACATTTTTGTTGTAAATAACTCAAAAAGTTTCAACATTACAAAAAAATGATGATACTAAATTTGGCTCAAATTGGCCAATCCATTATTTCATAATACAAAAATGTTTTGGCTCCCTAGAATGGGTACCTTTTATAGTTTATCCAAAACCACTTAAATAGGCGTGGCAACGCTCTTTTCAAATTTTCAAGAATTCTCTTCATGGGCGTACAGGTGTGAGTTGGGTATTTAAACGCAACATTAAATAGATATTTTACTAGGTTCATTCATATAAAGACGTTTTTTTGAGTTTCCCCTGGTAAAATCGTAAAAATAATTCCTATCCAAGTGGGTCTAGTTATACTATACTACCAGGGGAAAAGCCCTCTTAGGCATATCATACATTTTAAAGAAGATAATAAATAATAACCATGCCCATGACAAGAAGTCAATATTAAAAAAAAATATTGAGAAATAATACAAAAATTGATTTTTGTTACACTTACCTAACAGTGTTAGTTGTACGTTTTGCTTTATGATTAAAGATATCGCTGTTTTTTAAGAAACAATATTTGTTATCTATATCGTGATAAGTTATCTATAGGTATATTTAGACAAACTATATTATAGGAAAGACAAGTGCAAACTAATTTATTATTTTATATAAAGAAGAAAAAGTAAATTTTAGAGATATGGCATACAAATTCATACAATCAGTAATGATAATAGATAATTTACAAGTTTTTATTTTATTAAGGATGTCCTCGTAGGTATAGACCTAAATACAAATGTACCAAGAACATCTATTGGAGCAGAAAATACAATTTATTAATTTGGAATTTAAAAGCCTACAAATTCGGACTAGTGGGGAAGACGTGGGAAGGCAAGGAATTCCACAATCTGGAGACCCTGGGGATAAAGGAACGATCGAATCGATCCGTTACCGATGTCTGGCACTCAACAGTATAAGGATGGCACGTCGCGTTGCTCTGACTGGTCTGACAAGTGGAGGCATTATACAGCGGAGTTCTTCTCAACAAAATCCGTTTATGTATCGGTAAAACAAGGAAAGATTAGACACTGCTTTTCGGTGGGACAATAGGGCTAGGTTTTTGGTAATACTGGTGTCGTTTAATAGTCAAACTGCTTTTCTCTGTATTGCATCAAGAACTCCGAGCCTTGACGAATCCGCCGAAACCCATACATGCGAGCAGTATTCAAGATTAGGACGTATTTGGGCTTTGTACAGAGTAGCTAAATTAGTTGGAGAGAAATATTTTCGGGCTCTAAACAGGAAGTCCAATTTCTTTCCTAATGCAGTTGCTATTGATGCAATATGTTCTTTCCATAGTAAGTCCTGGGAGATCGTTATAAGAACCAGCGTAATGGAGTCGCCCGCTACCAGTATCTAATCGTTCATTGTAATGGATGAGTCGCATGTTTGCCTCTTGCTGGATATGCAATATGTCTTGGAAGCGTTGAAATTAACAAGATTCTTTCTTCCCCACTCGTCAACAATTCTCAAATCTTGATTGAGAGATGCAGTTGTGGATCTTCTGTCCTCTTTCAGAATATCTAGAGATATGGGACGGTTGTAAAAGAGCTATAGGTCTGTAGTTAGAAGGCAGTACTCGAGCAGCTTTCTGCCTTTTCTGGAGAGGACGTAACTATTGGGCCGTCATCTGCTTTGAGTGGAGGGAACGAACTATTTGTAAAATTATTATTGATGTGTTTGGCGAGAGACCAAAAGGACCGGCTTCCATTAGGGTTTGACATTACCTTCTTTATCATTCGAGCTTCAAAGAGACGTTTGGAATTGGAAATAGTGGTGTTGTATCTGTTTCTAGCGTTTATACCATCCTGTTTTTTTTTCTTATAGATTTTGTAGAAATAATTTGTGGGACTTGATCTTAGCTTTCCGAGCTACATCGCAATCTTTATTAAACCATGGCTTCTGTTTGGCTTATATATCAATTTGACTTCGCTTGCTACAAAAAAGTATTTTGCCATACAAAATTACATTTAGGTAAGCCCTCTTCGGATAGAGATTCAAAATTTTTGTTGTTATGGTTTAGATATTAAATAATTTCCCAGTGTTGAGAACATAAAAAAATGTTTG
This sequence comes from Altica lythri, assembly GCA_964028335.1. Classification (NCBI taxonomy): domain Eukaryota; kingdom Metazoa; phylum Arthropoda; class Insecta; order Coleoptera; family Chrysomelidae; genus Altica; species Altica lythri. Next base: position 30,103,004 of record OZ034804.1, on the reverse strand, counting down.
TCCAAGACTGTTATACAAAATGTTCATTATACAAGTGCTACGAATAATAGTACCTATTATTCACTGTATGATGTTAAAAAAGAACGTATGTCCTAACATAATATACGAATATTAATTATCTTTCGATCCGAATGCGGTTTTCACAGATGTATTTGTCTTCTTTCAACTTAACAACTGGTATATAAAAATTTCTCCCCTAACGCCTTTCTCGTGACAATAGAGGAGGTCAGATTTGGTATGAAGGTATCTTATTGATATATTTAAAATATCAATAAAATAAAACACAACATGCATACATTCTAACTCTTAAAATTATGAGAAATGTGTGGGGTAATGTATGCTTAAGCACCTATGCATACCCGCTAACTTGATAAGCCGGCCCTTTTACAGGTAACATGTAAGAAAGGTCCATAAAAATAAAGCTTACTTTCCTTAAATTCTAACAGCTGGTTTTTGGATATGTTTTAGAAAATACTGTACGAAATTATAATCCAATATTGCCAGACACCTCTTGTGGGTGGTAACTCCCGCCAGACGCTTTAAATTTGCATCAAAAAATTATTGCATCTTTCTAACTTCCAATTTTTATATATGATATTCATGAGAGTATTTTAATATCTTTTGTATGCAGCCAGACCAACCCCATGGGCCAATCACCCCCCCAGACGCATTAAAGTTATCCTGTAAGTGTAAGCGCGACAGCTTTATCTATGCGCTTGAGTGCGAGTGAGATGTACTCTGTAGATTGCTTTCTCACTCTCAAACTCATGGACTATTTTGTTTATACGCATGCGCGTAGCATCTGCTTTCGCGTTTGTGATCGCGCAGGCATTATATTGTTATATTGAAGTTTTATGTTACAGGAACTGCCCTCTACTAGGAAATCCTAGTAGAGGGCAGTTTATGTTAATTGATGTAACTCGATAAACCTTTGACATCTAGGTTGGATTTACACACGGTACTCGGTAGCTGACACTATGTTTTGATTTCAAGTTTATTCAACATTTAGATTGTCGGAAAACACAGAAGATGATCTTGTATATCCATTTATATATAAATATATAAACGAGATACTAAAATGAAATAGAAAATAGTAAAAAAAATGCCAAAAAAACCCAAGAAAGTACCTTTCTAAATTAGGTAAAATAACGCCACCGTAAGATGGTGGACCAAAAACTATGATACCACCGTAAGGTGGCGCAATTGGTACATAATATATTTAATCGAAAAATAATCGAATACAACGAAAAAAAATCTGAAATATGTAGAAAAAAAAATCTAGAAAAAACGTTGAAAATCGTAAAAAGTTGTTAAAAGATTTCACCTAGGTGAGCTAAATAAAAAACTAGTTCTAGCTCTGAATCCCTTTATAAGATAAAGTTAATATACAAAGTTAATTATTAACACCCAGAGAGAAAATTCGCTTATCCGCTTATCTGTAGTCTTAAGCTTCCTACGGTATCTTCTTCTGGTCGACAGTAATTACCCAAATTCCAGTGTGGTGTAGTCTTGACTTTAGGAAAAAACAGTCTCTAAGCTTCTTCGGTATTAAAAACTCTCTGGAACTTTTTCGGTATTAAAAAACCTCGCCTGTATCAAAAACTCTTTAGAACGTCTCCGGTATCAAAAAGACTTTGACTTTCACTTTATACACATTCAGATAAAACAAAAATGTATATATCGTTCAAACTTAAATTTTTGTCTTTTTTGCATTCACACTTCATGTCGACAATTTACTTATCTGCTTGGTCGGTTCACTTGTATTATTTAGGCTCGATATTTACGATTTAACAAATATTTGAAATATTTTTAAGGATTAATTATAATCTGAGATGTATTAGTCTGATTTTAAATTACCATGATTAATGCACGCAAGCCTTCTCACCGCTTTAAGGTAACATCTCTCGAAAAAGAAAATAGGTTAAAAACCTACAACGAAAATGGGTACCAAATGATACAGATTTAGATTCTAAATCATATAAAAAAAAACTAATGCTCGTCAGAAGTATCATCCTCACTAGATGTCTCATTTAAATCGATAACACAAGAATGAACTGTAAGTAGGTACTCTATAATTATTTCTGATAAAGTTGGGGGTCCCCTTTTTTTTCTAACTTCTATGTTAATGCTGTTCCAAATCAACTCGATGGGGTTAAATCCACAATAATTAGGTGGTAAACGAATTACATTATGTCCATATTGCTCAGCCATACTATCGACGACATAACTTGATTTAACATTTAAAGATTTTAATATAAGAAACAGATCATTTTTTAAAGATGCTGAAGAATAAGCTGCCCCTACGCTATCTAGGTAGAAAGAAATGACATTTTTTCCCAGACCCAAGAACACCAGAGTACCACAAACCACTACAAAAATTTGGCGCGCAACGTAGGGCAAAAAAAGACTACCAGAGGGGACACAAAGAAATGGGTAAGATTTTTTATTTATATTATTAAAAGCAGTGATATAAGTGGGTTGAAATTTAAATTTAACAAAATTTAATATAGATTTTAATGAAGCATAAAGTTAAAATTAAAATTATAGTAAAGAAAATATGAACACAGGAAGGCGCTAACAAAAAATTGATGAGATAGAAAACTAAGAAGATAAAATATAAGCAATTAGAAATTATAGGGATAAAAAAGACAAAATTAATAAAGATATAGAAATAGAAGAGAATAACGGTAATGGAAAAGACAATGTTCATAAAAGAGGAACAGAAACAGAAGCTGTAATAAAAAATAATTTAAGTTAAGAGAAAATGAGTGAAACAAGTAAAACAAGAGAAAATTAGGAAGGAAGATCAAAAAAAAAACAGGAGAAAAACAGAAAAGAAGATAAGGGTGTTTTAAAAAAGATTTTAAAAGAAAATATGGAAGAAATTTTATTAAATAAACATAATTTTAAAATAGAACTTAAAAATAAAATGAAAAGTATTATTAAAAAAGAAACTACTTATTAAAATAATACAAAATATAGACCAGATAAACGATACATTAAACAAGACTAGAATATATATAAGAACACGAAAGATACAATGAAACGATTTGGAAATAACCTCCTCTATCGTCTTACCCAACTTTTCCTGGGACCAGATCAATTAGTTCGTTAAGGTCACAGATATTCATATTGGGTTTCTCGAAATATAACCATTTTTAAGCGAGCATTACCTCGATTCCTATTACAGAAGTCATTAAAAAATCTTTTTAATTTTTTTGTTAAATTCATTTTTGTTGTAAATAACTCAACAAGTTTCAACATTACAAAAAAATGATGGTACTAAATTTGGCTCAAATTGGCCAATCCATTATTTCATAATACAAAAATGTTTTGGCTCCCTAGAATGGGTACCTTTTATAGTTTATCCAAAACCACTTAAATAGGCGTGGCATCGCTCTTTTCAAATTTTCAAGAATTCTCTTCATCGGCGTACAGGTGTGAGTTGGGTATTTAAACGCAACATTAAATAGATATTTTACTAGGTTCATTCATATAAAGACGTTTTTTTGAGTTTCCCCTGGTAAAATCGTAAAAATAATTCCTATCCAAGTGGGTCTAGTTATACTATACTACCAGGGGAAAAGCCCTCTTAGGCATATCATACATTTTAAAGAAGATAATAAATAATAACCATGCCCATGACAAGAAGTCAATATTAAAAAAAAATATTGAGAAATAATACAAAAATTGATTTTTGTTACACTTACCTAACAGTGTTAGTTGTACGTTTTGCTTTATGATTAAAGATATCGCTGTTTTTTAAGAAACAATATTTGTTATCTATATCGTGATAAGTTATCTATAGGTATATTTAGACAAACTATATTATAGGAAAGACAAGTGCAAACTAATTTATTATTTTATATAAAGAAGAAAAAGTAAATTTTAGAGATATGGCATACAAATTCATACAATCAGTAATGATAATAGATAATTTACAAGTTTTTATTTTATTAAGGATGTCCTCGTAGGTATAGACCTAAATACAAATGTACCAAGAACATCTATTGGAGCAGAAAATACAATTTATTAATTTGGAATTTAAAAGCCTGCAATTCAGGACTAGTGGGGAAGACGTGGGAAGGCAAGGAATTCCACAATCTGGAGACCCTGGGGATAAAGGAACGATCGAATCGATCCGTTACCGATGTCTGGCACTCAACAGTATAATGATGGCACGTCGCGTTGCTCTGACTGGTCTAACAAGTGGAGGCATTATACAGCGGAGTTCTTCTCAACAAAATCCGTTTATGTATTGGTAAAACAAGGAAAGATTAGACACTGCTTTTCGGTGGGACAATAGGGCTAGGTTTTTGGTAATACTGGTGTCGTTTAATAGTCAAACTGCTTTTCTCTGTATTGCATCAAGAACTCCGAGCCTTGACGAATCCGCCGAAACCCATACATGCGAGCAGTATTCAAGATTAGGACGTATTTGGGCTTTGTACAGAGTAGCTAAATTAGTTGGAGAGAAATATTTTCGGGCTCTAAACAGGAAGTCCAATTTCTTTCCTAATGCAGTTGCTATTGATGCAATATGTTCTTTTCATAGTAAGTCCTGGGAGATCGTTATAAGAACCAGCGTAATGGAGTCGCCCGCTACCAGTATCTAATCGTTCATTGTAATGGATGAGTCGCATGTTTGCCTCTTGTTGGATACGCAATATGTCTTGGAAGCGTTGAAATTAACAAGATTCTTTCTTCCCCACTCGTCAACAATTCTCAAATCTTGATTGAGAGATGCAGTTGTGGATCTTCTGTCCTCTTTCAGAATATCTAGAGATATGGGACGGTTGTAAAAGAGCTATAGGTCTATAGTTAGAAGGCAGTACTCGAGCAGCTTTCTGCCTTTTCTGGAGAGGACGTAACTATTGGGCCGTCATCTGCTTTGAGTGGAGGGAACGAACTATTTGTAAAATTATTATTGATGTGTTTGGCGAGAGACCAAAAGGACCGGCTTCCATTAGGGTTTGACATTACCTTCTTTATCATTCGAGCTTCAAAGAGACGTTTGGAATTGGAAATAGTGGTGTTGTATCTGTTTCTAGCGTTTATACCATCCTGTTTTTTTTCTTATAGATTTTGTAGAAATAATTTGTGGGACTTGATCTTAGCTTTCCGAGCTACATCGCAATCTTTATTAAACCATGACTTCTGTTTGGCTTATATATCAACTAGCGGCCGCCCGCGACTTTATCCGCGTGAACTTTAGTTTTTTGCCACCGAATTTCATACAAATTTTCAACCCCCATTTTAAATCCTTAGGAGTTAAATTTAAAAAAGTCATTTCTTAGTACACCACTACGTAATAGAAAAAAACATATTCTCAAATTTTCAAGACTCTACGCGTCTATCGACAGTGTCATGTCGGCCAGCAGCAGCGTGCTACCGCCTTACCGCTCCACACACCCCGCACATTAAGACGCGAGTGGTTTTAGACTATTATTATTTTAAAACTATAAAAACTTGCATGCCATATGCCATCAAAATCTCAGCCCGATCGGTTTGAAATTCACAAACTTTCATACAAACTTTCAGCCCCTATTTTATCCCTTAGGGGTGGAATTTATTAAAATCCTTTCTTGAGCGATGCCTACGTCATAGTAGCTATATGCACAAAAAATCTCAGCCCGATCGGTTTGAAATTGACAAAGTTTCATACAAACTTTCATCCCCTATTTTATCGCCTTAGGGGTGGAATTAATTAAAATCCTTTATTCGGCGATGCCTACGCCATAGTAGCTATATGCATGCATAATCTCAGCCCGATCGGTTTAAAAACAAACTTTCATACAAACTTTCATCGCGTATTGGATCCCCTTAGGGATGGAATTTATCAAAATCCCTTCTAAGGAATGCCTACGTCATAGTAGCTATATGCATTCAAAATCTCAGCCCGATCGGTTTAAAATTGACAAAGTTTCATACAAACTTTCATTCCCTATTTCATCCCCTTAGGGGTGGAATTTATCAAAATCCTTTCTTAGGAGATATCTACGTCATAGTAGCTATATGCATGCAAAATCTCAGTCCGATCGGTTTGAAATTAAAAAAATTTCAGACAAAATTTCATTCCCTATTTCATCCCCTTAGGGGTGGAATTTATCAAAATCCTATCTTAAGGGAAGTCTACGTCATAGTAGCTACATGCATGCAAAATCTTAGCCCGATCGGTTTGAAATTGAGAAACTTTTATACAAACTTTCATCGCTTATTTTATTCCCTTAGGGGTGGAATTTATTAAAACCCTTTCTTAGGGGATGCCTACGTCATAGTAGCTATATTCATGCAAAATCTCAACCTGATCGGTTTAAAATTGACAAAGTTTCATACAAACTTTCATCCCCTATTTTATCCCTTTGGGGGTGGAATTAATCAAAATCCTTTATTAGCGGATGCCTACGTCATAACATCCACCTGCGCGCTAAATTTCAGCCCAATCCGTTCAGCGGTTTGAGCTGTGCGTTGATAGATCATACAAACTTTCATCCCCTATTTTATCCCCTTGGGGGTGGAATTAATCAAAATTCTTTCTTAGCGGATGCCTACGTCGTAATATCTACCTGCACGCCAAATTTCAGCCCCATTCGTCCAGCGGTTTGGGCTCTGCGTTGATAGATCACTATGTCAGTCAGTCAATCAGTCAGTCAGTCACCGTTGAGTCTATTAGGGGTGGAATTTATTAAAACCCTTTCTTAGGGGATGCCTACGTCATAGTAGCTATATTCATGCAAAATCTCAACCTGATCGGTTTAAAATTGACAAAGTTTCATACAAACTTTCATCCCCTATTTTATCCCTTTGGGGGTGGAATTAATCAAAATCCTTTATTAGCGGATGCCTACGTCATAACATCCACCTGCGCGCTAAATTTCAGCCCAATCCGTTCAGCGGTTTGAGCTGTGCGTTGATAGATCATACAAACTTTCATCCCCTATTTTATCCCCTTGGGGGTGGAATTAATCAAAATTCTTTCTTAGCGGATGCCTACGTCGTAATATCTACCTGCACGCCAAATTTCAGCCCCATTCGTCCAGCGGTTTGGGCTCTGCGTTGATAGATCACTATGTCAGTCAGTCAATCAGTCAGTCAGTCACCGTTGAGTTTTATATATATAGATTTGACTTCGCTTGCTACAAAAAAGTATTTTGCCATACAAAATTACATTTAGGTAAGCCCTCTTCGGATAGAGATTCAAAATTTTTGTTGTTATGGTTTAGATATTAAATAATTTCCCAGTGTTGAGAACATAAAAAAATGTTTGTCCAAGACTGTTATACAAAATGTTCATTATACAAGTGCTACGAATAATAGTACCTATTATTCACTGTATGATGTTAAAAAAGAACGTATGTCCTAACATAATATACGAATATTAATTATCTTATTATACCTGGATTTGCAGTCCGTTGGCATTGACGTCATTTGACGTATATGCAAGTAGACCAATACGCGTATTGGTCTACTTGCATATACGTCAAATAACGTCAATGCCAACGGACTGCAAATCCAGGCATAGTATGTTAGATTTTCGGTTTTCTAACTTTTAGATCATATAAAATTTAATACAATGCTGAATTTATATAATATTTAAATTAATAGATAGAATTTTAAATCTATACATATAATAAAATTGTAGAAATGAAAATTCTACATCGATATAGAATCCAAAAATGGGGTTAGATTTTTTGTTTGTCTGTATGTTTGTGCGCGCAGCATATAAAAACTACTGATCGGATTTAAATGCGGTTTTCACAGACGTATTTGTCTTCTTTTAACTTAACATTTAGTGTATAAAAAATTCACCCACCTTTAACGGGTTAGGGGGAGAAAATTTTACACAACAATTAACACGCTACGCGAACGACATCGCGGGTACATCGATATAGAACCCAAAAACGTAGTTAGATTTTTTTTGTCTGTCTTTTTGAAAATATTTTTAAATAAAAATAATCTTAAAGTTGCATTTAAAACTAATAATACAAAAAGTAAGTTTTTAAAGAATAATAAGTCAAAAACTAATAAATTACAATCCTCAGGAGTGTATAAGTTAACGTGTGGTACTTGCGAAAAATTATATGTGGGTCAAACTGGTAGATCCTTTAAAACAAGATTAGCAGAACATAAAAGATCGTTCGACAATAAACCTGGTATTTTATATATTCAACCGAAAGGAGATTAATAAATATAAACATTCTAAATGACTTTGAAATGACAACTAGATTTAACAAATTCTATCTTACTTAATGTCTTTACCTAAGTGGGAAGTTCCTAATCTGGTAAATATAATTTGTAGATAACTATAAATTCTAGAACTTCATTATATTAGTTTAGTACTTATTTTACATCTAAGGAAGATATTGTATATCGATGCATGTTACGTAAGTTGTGAAATAAAAGTGAATATCAAAAAGTTCTCGTGTGATTTAATCGTTAATTATTTCTTTTTTTGCATTCACACTTCAGTACCTACTGCAAAAAATGTCGACAAACGATAACCAACTAATAAATACAAAATAGTAGTTGCCAAATGTAATCTGAAACAGAACACAGAAAAGATTACTATTATATTAAGCACTAGTTAGTAATTACAAACCTATGATAATTCGAAATAACTATTGCTCGGCAACATTGCCTTTTTTCACTCTTGTTTGGAGAATCTCTTATCGCTGTTAAAAATAAGTAAAAGTTAGCAATTTTTATTGGCTCTTTTGCATAACTATTGGTTTCTTAGTTTCTTTCTCTTTTCAGTATTGTTTTTTGATTTGATATTGAAATTTTATTGTGTGAAAATCTTTTTGTGGTAATATAGCGTATTGGAGAACTTTTGAAAAGTCCTAGAGTGTATTTAATAAAATACTATTTTAATTTAGTTTTTAGATAAGAATTTTATCTGAAAGTGATGAAGAGATCTATGAAGATAATACGAATAAATATGGTATGTGGATGTCACCTTCTGCTCAAATGATTGTTCGAAACAGGTATAAACAATTAATGTTGATGAATCATGGTTCAAATTATAGTATAATAGAGCGAATCCACATATTAATAAAAATTTCTAATGCCATCGATGAAGAAGGTGGTATCTAGGAAAAAGGATAATCCACGAAAAAAGAGAACAACGATCTTTTATTAAACTAGATCATGGTATTATGGAAAGTATTTAAAGATAAATTTATGAATTTTATTAACCGACTTCAAAAAAGGAGAAGGTTCTCAATTCAACCATATATTTTTTTATGTATGTTACTGAATATCTCCGGCATTTATAATCCGATTTTAAAAAATTATTACATCTGGAATTTTCACTCATATCTGACAAAAAAATTAAACCGCCTTCAAAAAAGGCTATGTCTACAGTAAGATCCCGATTGTAGGAAAACTCTAATTTAATTGTTTATAACTCTATCCTATAACTTTTAAAATGATTAAAAGAAATACTAATATCTGTAGAGCCTCTAAACTACCAAATAGATGAATAAATTAAAAAAAAATAGGTATGTTTGCAACAACTACACCACTATAAATATTAAAACTACTACCAACATACTTAAAATAATTTATTTTAGTTAAAGCATATCAATAATGATGGTGGTACCCTTCAGAACCACCTTCCGTATGATACCCACTTTTAGCACTAGCGGCAGCGACAGCTAACCCAGCAGCCGCTGCGTTAGACTGAGCTATATGAGCAGATTCAGCTGCTTTAATAGCAGAAGCTTCAGTTTCTTGTAAATCACTAACAGTGTTTTGTAATTGACTTAGTATATGCGCTATTCTTTGCTTGGCCTCATCTACCATAGCATGCTGAGATGCAGCTGCGTTAGCGGCCTCGGCGGCTGCTTGTTGTGAATGAGTTGCTCCTGCTTGTGCAGAAGTCACAGCAGCAGTAAGAGTGTTGAGAAGAGTATGAGCGTCTTGCGATGCTTGAGCGGCAGCTTGTGAAACTGATTCAAGTTGATGATACTGAGATATTTCAGCTTGAAGTTGATGTTGAGCTTCGACTGCTTGTTTTTTAAGGTTTTGAACAATAGCCTGCTTACCTACCAAAGCAGCTTGTGCAGTCTGAGCAGCCTAGAAAAAAATGGGTAAAATAAATTTAAATACCTAACACTTAAAACATGAGTAATTTAAACGAATTACATGCTATTCTGAGCGTAAATACTAACAAACAAATGCTTCCGAGCGGTTATGGTAATTGCGATATTTTTAAACTAGTTGCTATTAGTGCTTTTATTTTATAAGTAAAAAAGTATATTTTTTGCTTTAGGCGCTTTGAAAAAAATGGTTGACAGTAAGTTAAAAAGGGGTTTTGAGAAATGTATTAGAAAATATAAAAGGACTGCCACTTTTTATTTTTTTAGACTAGTATAAAGTTACTTACACCAATAGCGGCACTGGCTAAAGTGCTTTTGATTCCAAATGCTGCCTGACTCCCGGCGGTATGCTGACTTCTAACTGCATTTTTGGCCTGTACAGCTGAGCTATGAGCCAGACTAGTTAACTCAGCACCCGAAGTTCCTTTTCCATTTCCAACATCAGCAGAAACGTGTGCTTCAATTTCTCCGCCTCCATAATGAGACGGTTCAAAACCCTCAGCAATTTCTAAGGTATGACTAGACTGCGCATGCTGTTCGGGAACTACTATCTTCAAATGCTGGTGTTGGTGTTTTGTTGAGCCTGCAGAGGCTAATGTTACTGTAAAATAAAGTAAATTAAACTTATTAAAAAATTCCAATAAATGTAATGAATACAGTGTATATTTGAATAAAACTATCATATTAAAATTGAGTCCCTAGTATATTAGTGTAAAAAACAGATAAAATGAAATTTAACACTTTTTATAAGGTTTAGATCATTAGCGAGTGCAAGGAAGACAAAAAAGATGTAATTAAGGGCTGCTGGAGTATTTTCTGCCTGAGTTTATATATTTTTTAAAAATATGGATTTTAATGTTTAAGAGAAGAGTATTTATTATACTTTAAAGAGTTCATTTTGTTTGATGATATAGACAAACAAGAATGTGTTGTACATAACAATAATCTACAACCTACAACTATGGTACCGGCGCGGGCGTCATACTTAATTATAGATTGTTAGGTGACAAGTGAGGTGGATTGGACCAGGTTACCGTACTACACTGCGACTTAAAAGATCTTTTATGAGGTCTAGACTTTAATGGAAGAATATTAGCCGGTTAGGATGTACGTTTGATACCTGACGTAACCAGTAACCTAAGAAGACCTGTTCCAGATATTAAGTTATTTACCGAGCAATTACTCTGTAGTTACAGGTAATATATTCAGCTGTTTTATTTGCATACTTACAGAATCTGCAAGTCTAGTTTGCCCATTTTACAGAGATGGTACCTCAGTGGACACTGTCCTGTGATGATTGCTGCCATTATTCTGAGTTCAGGTTTTTGAAGTTTAGACTAATTTTCTGTATGGCAGTAAAGTTCGTTTAATCTTGTTGCTTGTCTTCATCCAAAATGCGGCATTTTTAGTTGCCAGATAAAGGTTCAGGTCCGATATAAGGAGTACCAGTTTCTTTTTTGCGATACGATCAGCAATCTCATTTCTGAAATTTCTTTTATGCCCTGGCACCCACAGAAAAGTAATTTTATTGTGTTTTGCCAGTTTCTTAAAAGACTGGTCCAAACTGTTTTGGACTCGAACGTGGTAGATTGCAGATCCTTTAAAGCAGCTTCGCTATTGGAGGCAATAAATATTCTAGCTGAATTAAAACGTATTTGATGCACTATTGAGCACAGAAGTCTATTGCTAAGATTAGAACAAACAACCCACTACTTTAGGTGTTTTAGACCCATCAGCATAGTATGTATTTTATTTGTAAGTAAGGCGATTTCATTTTGGATTAACTTACAGTCACTAGGTAGTACTTAAGATTATTGTAAGTTTTAAATCTAGTTTTGGAGACAAAGTATGTAGGAATCATCACGGATAGGATGTACCCTTAGAATTCCAAGATGTCATCTAAGATCACAGAGTTTAAGAGACCTAGTGCTTGTTAATTTATAGGCAATTTTCAGAGCAATCCTTTTTACAAGTAATGCAAGTGGAGAAGATCTAGAATTACCCCCAAGGCCGCACTAAAACAAGATCTCATTGCGACAGTGATCCCTATTCAAAAGAGTCTTTGCACCTTTTGCAACTATATTATTGCATTTGTTTATTTTACCAAACCAACGCAGCTTAAGTTATTAGGAGTTTGACAACCAATAGATTATTTTAGATTTAAGACTTTGTTTTAACCATCAAACTAAGCAAATTTGCTTTGATTTTGGACAAAACCCAATATAATAGAATGAATTAGTGAGAATCGTAAATTTAAAGTTAACCAAAGGTAAGTTGTTTTTTAGGGTAGTACCGAATTCCTAACTATGGTCAGATCATTACGATCGACCCCCAGCTGGGCTACCGAAATCAGACCCTCTCCGTTAATCCTATGTCCGAATTCCTAACTGCATACAAATATTATTTAATTCTGAATTTAATAAATCTAAAATAGTCTTCAAAATTTTAAAAACGAAATGTGTTTTGGAAAATTTTACGTTATTTTTTTTTTTTTGTACGATTCATTAATTAATTAGATTTTACTCGTAAAAGTATAGCGCGTTAAAATCTTAAAGTGAAGATGTGTGATTAATAAAATTAAAAAAAGTTTAAAATTGCAATTATATTTTTATTTTTGGATTTTTTTTCTATCTTCGTTTAATTAATAAAATTAAAGAAATTTCAAAATTGCAAATATATATTTATTTTTTTCAATTTGATAAAATATCTACATTCATGTCAAAACGTATAAAAAAATAGTTAAAATAAATATATACATAAATAAATTAATTTTAAATTAAAAATTATTAAATTTATACGAAATACATTTCTAAACTTTCAAGTACTACTTAGATGAAATATTTCTTTTCTTCAATTCGATTAAGAAAATCTAAAGTAGTCGCTAAGAACAGGTAAAAAATGTTTAGTTAGGAATTCGGACATAGGATTACCGAATTACTTACTAATCCCCAAATGTTATGACCACGGTTAGGAATTCGTATATCCCGGTTTTTTTAATACTTATCGTTGTATTTAACTAATAAAAAAAGTTGGAATGTTTTTTAAGGCATGAATAGTTGTTATGATGCTTAAGAATTATTAATGAATAAACTACAAAATATCCAAAATTTATATTTTAAGATAAATTAACTAAAATCACATCTAAAAAAGACTGAGTCTCCAAAAAAATAAAATTTGATTAAAATCGAAAAAAGGTTGCAGAGAAAGCTGATATAAATAAGTGCATTTTTTATCAAAAAAAAAATTGATAAAGATTTGTGTTTAATGTGGAGCCTCACCGTAGACAGCTTTTACTCTGGCAATTGACCGAATTAGGTATACCTTGCCAGGGTTACTCTGATGACGTAGTTATCCTCGCAAGAGGGAAATATGAAAACGTCCTCTGCGACATAGTGCAAAGAGGACTGAACACAGCAAAGCAGTGGTGTGATTCAGTGGGACTTAATATCAACCCCACCAAGACCACGTTAGTAGCCTTTACAAGGAAAAAGAAACCTAAACTAAAAACTATAAAAATAGGTGGAAATACCGTTGAGTGGAAGACAGAGGTCAAATATCTAGGGCTAACCCTAGATAATAAGTTACTCTGGAACAAACACGAAAACGAAATAATACACAAAGCTACAAAAGCCCTTATGGTGTGCAGAAACATTGCTGGGAAAAATTGGGGCTGTAACCCAAAGACATTGCAATGGATGTACACAGCAATAGTGAGACCTATCATCACATATGGGGCAGTAGCTTGGGGCACGAGAGCTAATCTGATCACTACGAGGACAAACCTCTCAAAGATTCAGAGACTAGCCTGTGCATGTATCACTGGAGCAATGAGAACATGTCCCACTGCTGCAATGGAAGTAATACTAAATCTCTCGCCACTGCATATTCAAGTAGAAAATGCTAGGAAGAAAACAATATATAGAATGGTCAAAGAAGGAATAATCAAGGAAAAACCTCGATCACTTCAACTTGATCAAACTTGGGAAATGCCCCAAGATGACACGCCAAAGAAATTTAACTTTGTAAGGAAATTTACCACTAAACTGGGAAGCAAATCTGAATGGGACGAAAACACCATATTGGGGCTAAGCCAAAACGCCATAAAATGGTACACGGACGGCTCCAAGACAGATAAAGGAACAGGAGCAGGGGTGTTTGGACCTAGAACCAAATACTCAGAAAGCTTGGGTACGTACCCAAGCATCTTTCAAGTGGAAATTCGTGCCATCGAAAGATGTATAGAATTTAACATTGAAAGGAACTATCGTAGACAGAAGATTTTAATCATGTCAGATAGTCAAGCAGCCTACAAAGCTCTGACCTCAGATACAATCAATTCAAAGATGGTCTGGGAATGCCTAGGCAAATTAAATGAACTAGGACAGAATAACACTGTTACCCTCCTATGGGTTCCAGGACACGTAGGAATAGAAGGAAATGAAACAGCAGACAAGCTGACAAGAAAAGGAGCTGAAACCCCATACCTGGGACCAGAACCATCCTGTGGGATCAGCAGTAGTACAATCTTAGAAAAACTAAAGAAAAAAATGGATAGCGAAAAATCCAAGTACTGGAATGATCTAGAAGGACTAAGACAATCGAAGACGCTCCTGGGAAACTATAACCAGAAGAGATCTCACAGCTGTCTTAACCTGACTAAGAAAAACCTCCGAATTATAACAGGAATACTAACCGGTCACTGTCGATTAAGAGGACATATGAAGAAACTAGGATTAGTAGATGAAGCAAACTGCAGATTCTGTGAGGTAGAGGATGAAACCTCAATACATATACTTTCAGAATGCATGGCATTAAGTAATTCTAGGGTCAAATACCTAGGGTCATACGAAATAGAAAAGGAAGAACTACCTAATTTAAAACCCAATGATATCCTAACCTTTCTAAGGAAGATAAGACTAGAAGAGCTGCTATAAGTCTGAGGAATCATCAGAAATATAGCAAGAAAGGGGGACACAATAGATCTTATAGGTCGCAGGTGTATCTGTCACCCCTATCACCATACATACATACATAATATCGATTCAAACCAATAAGAATTTTGTTAAAATTCTACCTACCCTCCTGCCCTCTACCTACAAAGTTGTTAGTGGTTAAAATATATGACTAAAAACAAAAAAGTAACTTAAAGTTTGTTTTAAGTTTTAATTTGACAATTTTTTTCTTTATAACGCCATATATTATATGTGCATCATATGATAAAATAGGATGATTTTAGTTAATTATCTAAATCAATTATATCTATATCTATCATTGAACAAATGTAGTTTTTATAATGCTTACCAAACAGTATATTGAAGACGAAAAACCCGAACATTTCTGAAAAATATTTTTTTTATATTGATAAAGCTAATAGCAATATTTATACACATACTCACTAGTTATACACTGTTTCCTACGTATACAAACGTTGAAGATATCACACTTAATATTTCTACTTTACCCTCCATCTTATATACTAATACATTCTAAATATCTTAATAGGTGGGGCATCGACAATACCCACAATCAAATACATATTTTAACAATTCTCACTTAATTTAATTTTCATATTAATGGATTGTTCAGTATAGTGTAACAATTATAAAAATGATGAAATTTAACTTATTTTTTATTTCTTTATAATTATATAATACCCTCTTCCAAATCTTCCTTTTAATTTTATCTTATATTTCCAAAAAAATTTTGTCATTTTGTATGTTTTAGTTGTACATTTTCTTTTATACTGATTGTCGTAATTGAATTTATTTATGTATTTTATTTGATTGTCATCATCATAGTTTAGTTTACCTAGTTTTATATTTGTTTTAATTACCTTGTCATATATTTTGATTTTATACTTTAGTTCTTCAGATTTATAATATTTATCTTTGAAATTTTTCTTATCTTCATAATCGTCATTTAATCTTAATTTAATAGTTTTATATTCTTTTTTCATTTTGTTTCTACATGTATCATATTCTTTATTATATTTAATTTTACTTTACCCTTTAATGTCTTCTTGAAAAATAAATTCTTTTTCATATCCAGATATACCATTTTTATATTCCACTATAACTTTTTCTTTGGGAAAATAAATAAATATTTGATCGATCATAAATTGTTTTAATATATTTTATTTCTTTTATATCTATAGTTTATTACTCATTTCATCTTTTAATTCATCTTTATTTTTGTTTATTTCTTCTTTAATAATATTTTACATTTTAGCTTTAAATTCTGTTTTAAAATCATTGATATCTAATTTTATTTCTATTATATTTTCTTTTATTTTTTTTCAAATCTTTCTTATACTCTTTTCTTATTTTTTATTATTATTGAAGTAAAACTTCTTTAGCGAGACTAGGAGTAAAAAAGTTATTCTAACGGACGTGACGTCATTCTAATAACAGAAACCGGAAACAAAACCTAATACAAAATACCTGACACGATTCTGCATGGGCGCCGGCAGCGCTTGCACCCCCCTGCTATGAAAGAAAATACCTGAAGTTACCAGAAAATTATATATTGTTTTAATTTTTTTATTAAATTATTGTTTAAATAAAAACTAAAGGCATCGCGGTTGCTGTCCAAATCATTCTACATTCTATATATATATATATATATATATATATATATATATATTATAACATATGATAACTCTTGTTCTATTATTATTATGGTATTATTATAGTATTCTATAAGTTACCATGTTATAAAGTACTTCTTACCTTGAAATTTTTTTATTTTAATATAGATGTGAAGAAGGTAAGATTCAAATTAATTTCTTTTATTTTAACGATTATTACTTTAACATATGCTCCTATCTATTCTCTTTCTTAGGGTCAGAGTTCAAAAATCTCAAATAATAAACGGATTCAAATTTAACTAATATTGAAATTTTCCACAAAAACGATAATAAAATTCAACAATCATATACCAAATTATGTTTTCTGAACGATAATTCTATTTTGACCTTTACCTTACTTTTTCTTATTGTTTTGTGCGCATTGACACATTACTTTCAAAAATCAAACATCGGTAAATCAAGTGTTATCAAAAATTCTGAATTTTGTAACCAATAAATCAAATTAAATCAAATCAAATCAACCAAATCAAATTAAACTTAATTAAGAATGAAAATTAACTTATTTAAAAAGTGAAACAGTGTACAAGTGAAATTAAATGTTCATCAAATACAGAAAAATCAAACACAGGAAAGTTCTTTATTTTAAAAAAATTGGAAATTGATACCGTGTTCTGAAGCTTTTGAATTCTCTCTAGACAACTAAAGCACAGGCTATCCTTTTCAATTGGAATCCACCATTTCCCAGGACATCAATGATATACGGACACTTTAGAGATTTTGACGAATAAAATTGCTTCTAATCAGGAAATAATCCGCTCTTGCATCAAATGGTAAGTAAACTAATACTTTCTTTCTTATTAGAAACTAGTTTTACTTTCGTTGAATTAACTCAGGAAGCATTTATATAAATGAACTGCTCAGCATTCAATTTCGAACATTCATTTCTCCATAAATATGAACTTTAAGTCTTACCAGATACTCTCAGGCGTTGTCTTGCGGTTTTGTTAACACTTTTGACTACTTTAATACTTTCTTTTATAAGTATTTTCAAAAAAAATCGAAATTTTAACGGAGCAAAATTTATTACATCTTATCCCCTCAAAAGGTAGAAAACAAGAGAGAGATCCAGAAATCAACAATTTAACAACTGAATCTCCAAACAAACTTACACTATACATTATTATGCTCTATTCGCCTACTAATTATTTGTCAAATCAAATTACTAAAAATCTAATACTTAATTCATTATTTACATTTAATACAATAATCATTCTTTTAAAATTTTCTATACTTTTAATGAATTGTTAACTTTATAATATCTTATCTACAATATAATCTAATATCTTTCTATTTTCAGAACTTTTCATTTGGAAATTAAACTAATAACAAATCACAATATGGCTTGAAAACAAACATTGTATATTTTGAAAGTAAGTAAAATTTTTATATATTTCTTCTATGATTTCTAATATTTTATAATAAAATTTATGTAAAGTTTTACTTTATGTTCTAATATTTAATTTTCTTATTTCATTTTATCTTAATTTATTTAAAATCAATTTTAATTACCAATGTATCGTAAAATTTATAAACTTTTTCAATATTTACTCTTATTATCTATTTAATACATGATCATTAAAATTTTATATATTATAAATTAAATTATTTTGACTCTTTGAAATAAATATCTCTTAGATGTACTTGTATATTTTAATTTCTTATTTTGTTTTATTTTTCTTTTTTAGGTATTGTGAAGAAGACGATTATAAATTATACCAAATTTACTGCATTTGCACTCTGCCTTGGAATAAGAATATGTTTTCCTTTTCTCTATTTTTCTTAATTTTTTTTATATGTACTTATTGGATATAGCATAGTAACTTATATCATCTCAATATATATATATATATATATATATATATATATATATATATATATATATATATATATATATATATTAGATCATAATAGTGTGTAGATGCAGATGCACCTCCCTGAAAATAATCCTGGCGGCGCTCATGCGATTCTGCCTACTATATTAAATAAAATTAAATCTGTAATTGAATGAATTGACAGCTTGTTATCTTGTCAACCAAAATACTGGAAAATAGTTTTTTTATAATTTTGACAAGTAAAGTGACATTTTTCAAAACTGCTGTCAGTTTTGAAAGTCATTACTTTTCATAACTAGTTTTGAAAAGTAATACTTTACGTAACTAGTTTTGAAAACTTCATTTCAAAACAAGTTACGAAAAATATAAAGCAAATATAAACAACTAAGAACTATTTTATACTAACTTTATTAAAGAAATATTTAAAAGCAGACATTTTTAAACAAAAAATTAAATAAGTATACTTAATATTTAAATCAGACTCTTACCTTTTAATTATATCTGTATTAAATAGAATTGTCATTAGAAAGGTGTCAATGCAAAATAAACACGAGAACTAGATGTATTGTTTTTAATTATTATTAGATAATTATGATTTTTTTTAATTATGGAATTTCGTCAAAATTATAAAAAATCTTGTACGGAACTCGTTATAAAACGCCATTTTGTTTAACTCGTGTTCATCACACTCGTTAAACAAAATTGGACTTTTCATAACTCGTTACGTAAATAACTATTTGTGTATAAAGTGTTTGTATTAAATATGAATAAACAAAGTGGATTTATTAATGAAGAAAGTGATGAAAAAATATTGAATGAAAACAGTGAGTACCTATATATACTCTATACGCATACATTTTATTTTTGGTGTGTAATTACACTATTTATACCTAATTATTTATACCTAGCTATTTTCGTTTTATAGACTTAAAGAGCTGTCAGTATATTCCAAATACACAACCTGTGTTTGTGCCTGGATAGAATCCCTAACTCTAGGACACAGGATGCTGCGACATAGATATAAAAATTGATTAAGGTAAAAGACTCAATTATCGTCAGTGTCCTAGCTATCGACACATTTTCAGTCATTATCAATAAAATAAAGGCATACGTATTAAAAATGAAAATTTTGAAGTGTTATACTCCTTGTCAGTGTGTTCGCTTGCAATCGGAACGGCGTGGGGTTGATTCAGTCAGTGAATGTGCTAATAAATACAAGGAACTAGTCGAGTGTCATCCGCCGAACCGCAAGCAGCGTAATTCTTACTAGGTAAGCTAAGCATCCGGCTATATTATGTATTCTTGTTAGTGATAGCTTACGCTACTTAGTGAAACTCAGCAACATTCATAACTTTATTAAATAGTTTTAGAATAATAATTACTGATTAAATAATCAAAATTTATACATACACTTCATAAAACCTTAATGTCGATAAATGGTACACGCAAAATTGCACCTGCACTAAACATCGACACTTGTGTCGATAATTGGGTATCAGCTGAAATTTATCTTTTTGTAAATATTTTTATTATTATTGGACTTATTAAAGCTTTTTTTTATAAAATACATGTTCCTCGTACTGTGTACTAATTATAATTATCGACATAGAAATTTCTGCCTAAAATTTAAGCAAAAAAAAATAAAATATCTAAGTGTCGATAACTGACACAACTTTGTGTCGACATATGATTCCTATATTGTCGATATGAGGAACAACTGTAGTTTAAAAAAAAACATATTTTTAGCTTCATTTTACCGAATGCTGTTATACTTAAGATGCTTTCTTACCTCTAAAGCCCAAAAATTACAAATAAAGCACATCGACATGTTATATTACTATCATAGGTCATCGAAAAACATGCCTGTCAATAAGTAACGATAATTGCAACCTGAATATGTCGATACATGAAACCCGTTTTTATTTCAGATATTAATACTAAAATACATATGAAAAAATGGCGCAAAGACTGCAGTACTCCGAAACAGACGTGGAAAATGCTGTGGCCGCTGTAAGAGGAGGCATGCCTGCACTACAGGCGGCCAAAAACTTCAAAGTTCCTAGGACTACAATTTTAGATAAGGTTAATGGAAGAGTACCTCTTAAGCGAAAAATTGGTCCCGACACCGTATTGACAACAGTAGAAGAACATCATCTTGTAAATTGGATGATCCAGAGTTCCAAGTGTGGTTTTCCGGTAACCAAAAATCAATTATTGGAAAGTGTCCAAATGCTTATCAGGGAACTTGGTAGAGAGACACCATTCACTAATGGCAAACCTGGCAGACGTTGGTTCGAGTCTTTCATGCGGAGGCACCCAGAATTATCTCAACGGATTTCTCAAAATTTAACGAAAGCCAGGGCAAATGTAACAGAGGACAAATTAAGAGCTTGGTTTGCGGAAATTGAAGAGTATATTCAGACCAATGACCTCAAGGAAATATGGAGTGATCCAAAAAGAGTTTACAACTGCGACGAGACTGCATTCTTTTTAAGTCCCAAGGGGGAAAAAGTTTTCGTGCGAAAAGGTGAAAAAGAAATTTATTCAGTCATAAATAATGATGAAAAGGAATGCGTGACAACTCTTTTGATGTGCAATGCTGCCGGTGATATTCCACCGCCTCTAGTAATGTTTGCGTACAAAAGACTTTCCAATTATATAGCTACAAAAGTACCCCCTGATTGGGCACTAGGTCGATCAGACAACGGTTGGATGACTGGCGAATCATTTTTTGAGTATATTTCGAACATTTTTTTCGAATGGTTAAAAAACAACAACGTCACTTTTCCAGTTGTACTATTTGTAGATGGCCATTCGTCGCATCTGACCATGCAACTAAGTGAGTTCTGCTCTAAAAATCAAATTATTCTGATTAGCCTTTTTCCGAACTCAACTCACATTCTTCAACCGCTTGATGTGGCGGTATTTAGGCCACTAAAACTAGAATGGAAGAAGGCTGTAACTAATTGGAGAATTGAAAACAATGGAGTCAAGTTTAAAAAAGAAGACTTCGCTCCGTTACTTAAGAAAGTTATTGATGGTTTTCGAAGCCAAATGCCAAGTATTTTAGCCAATGGATTTAGAGCTTGTGGTCTTTTCCCACTCCAACCTAATAGTATCAAGTTTGAGAAATTTTTCAATACTAGAAACAAACCCAATGAAAATGCGACAAATAATGCTGATAAAACACTCGAATTTAACGTCTCTGATACGAGAAAATTCCTTAAATTTTTCGAAAGCAGAATTCAAGACAAAATTGAATTATTTCAGCTAAGTGCACAGGAATGGGAAGGGCCTTCAGAAGATAAGAGCCTGTTTTTGTTTTGGAAAAGCCTCAAGGAAGATTGTTGTCATGTAGATACACAAACAGTAAACAACCCCATTGTGATTACAGTACTTCCTGATGAAGAATATACCAAAATTAATGGGGACCTGGCAAATACTTCGGATGCTTGTTCCCTGGGAAGCATAGATATTCTCAATATTACTTCAGACGATGTTGATGTAGATTTGTTGTATAATATTCAAGACAATACTGATGACTTTAACTATACACATAACGGAAAACTGGCAGATAGATTAACACCGATACATGATATATAGCAGAGTATAATGATGATACTCACTGGAAAAATAATGAGGAATACTACAAAACTCCGGAGAAACAAAATACATTAAGAGATGATAGAACACCAACTAAAGATACGACACCAGAAGAAGGGACCATACAAGAAGAAGGGACCAAAAAAGAGGGGGCCATACCAAAAGAAAGGACCATACCAGAAGAAGTGACAATTCCAGAAGAAGAGAAAACATCAGGAAAACCTCAAACTTCAGGAAAAAAGATGACCCAAGTCGAAGAGAAGACTTCGGTAAAAGTTAATAAAACATCAAAAAAAGAAACGACTTCAGAAGAAAATAAGGTGACAGCTCGGGTGACAGATAGAGATCATACAAGAGGTAGGCAGACACTGTCAGTAATGCAGATCCTGACAGATAGAGAAAAAGCCCCAGAAAGACAGAACACGTTAGAAAAAGAGAATACGCCAGACAAACAGAAAACGTCAGAGAGACCAAAATCGACAGAAAGTGAGAAAACTCAAGATAAAGAAAATATTCCTACGCCCTTCAAAAAAGCTTTATTCTGGGCCCCCAAAGATGATAAAAAATTAGAAGTTAAACGGAAACTGAAGGAAAAGTTACCAGCGGTAGCATCATCACAAAAATGGCAAGAATACCAGCGAAAAAAAGAACAAAAAAAGCAAATTGAAACTGACGAAAAAGAAAAGAGAAAAATAGCAAGGCAAACGAAACAAAAAAGGAAAACAGAAGTGACTAAAGAAATCAAATATAGCATTGGGGATTATGTCATAGTGAAATATTATGACATGTTTTTCCCAGGCTTAATAATAAGTAATTCTGCTGAAAATGAATATAGTGTTCGATCAATGGAAAAAAGTGGCCAGAACTGGAAATGGCCAAAAGTGGAAGATAAATTAGATTATAATGTCAACGACATTATGCGTGTGATTACAAAACCTAAACTTATAAATAAACGTGGTATATACGAGGTTCCTGAAATAAGTGGGATGCAATCACACTCTTCAGTGTGATTTTTTTTTATACATACTTAGGTATATTTAAGTATTTTGTTTTTCTTTAAGTATAGTAAAAAATTGCTAATGTACTTAGTATTCTAATGGTTGCAATATAATTTTTTATTTTTGTTTTGAACATATCTATAATAATACAGAATTTATTTTATTGAATTTGAAATGAATTTTTATTTTGTTAATAAACAATTTTTCAATGAAGTTTTTGAAATTAATTTCTTAATTTCTTGATTACTATCGCACAAAACTTCAAATTCAGAAATAGGTACATTCCTACAAAAGTCTTCCATTTTTGAATTTGACATTCAGCAACCATCTCTTCTCTGCTGAAGAGTGGCTTATTTTAATGTTTAGTGTCAATCGACATATGTCGATAACTAGAACTTTGGGTGTCGATAATTGATACACTCAATATTTTCCTGTGTCGATAATAGAGACATTATATTTTAACAATACTTTTCCACCCATTTATTTTTCAGGTTAAATAAAATGTTTGAAATGTTATGAACATTGTTCACAGATCAATAATGAACCTATGTTTATGCCTATTGTATAAATATAAATGTAAGGCTTTTTATAATGACTATGCAAACCACAAAGGCATCATAACTGTGTCGATAACTGGGGCGTTTACCTTAGTCTATATAAGGGCAAAACCAAACTGTAGACACATGTTTCGCTCTAGTTAGAGCTCATCAGTACAGTATAGGTTTGTCTCTTCAGTCACTAATGAGTGTCCTAGAGTTAGGAATTCTAAGCAGGCACAAATCTAGGTTGTGTAATAATATAGTGACAGCATGGCACGAGATACGTTTGTATCATTTTTTTATCATCATTTTATGCATAGGACTGTCAAAAAACGCTCCGTTCGTTTTAAATATATATTTTATTAAGGCTGGCTAGAGGCTATATTTTAGAAACTACTAGACATAGAAAGTTGACAACCAAATATTATAAAAGTGGCAATGAGAAAATTTTGGAACTTATTGTTTAGTTTAGAATTCACCACGAGACGACGCAATCAAAAGTAAAATATTAAAATGTTTAATGTCTCCGAAAATTTCCACGTTAAGGTATAATTTTGGTAACATCATTAGAAAGCTGAAAGTATTCTGCATTAATTTGATCTAAGATTTATTAATGTACTGAATTTAATAATAGTGGGGAAAGCAATTAAATGCTTAATCCTTTAAATCGTTGTAACCACCAAACGGGTTATGCAATTTTAAAGAACAAAAGTTTCTTTGGTAGAGGAAAACAGCTATTTTAAAGACAGATATTGATTTATATCAGAGAAACACATGTAGTCGCGTCAAAGTAGGTTTTCACTTCTAACTTTGGTCGGAAAGGTCCGATCGAGCTCATTTTTTTTTGCAATGTTCATTGAGACCTTAGATTCAAAGTTGTCTAAAATCTGGATGCCGCTCGGCCCCCCTCCCCCCCCCCCCAATTTCGACCCAAGTTGGGGGTTTTTCAAGAAGGTATATACATGATGAGACTGCCCTCCCAACCCGGCCAAATATTTCACTCGGGGGTTTTGAAGTCCCCTCCATCCATTTCTTCGGTCAGGTCGCCTTTTCGACCTTCCCAGAGAGTGACATGGACTCAGAAAGGCTGAGGAGACTATTCGCTGGACAGATTATATCAACTTTTTACGTTGGTATCGAATCCAATCAAATGACATTTTTTGGGCCCCGGCAACACTTTTGTCCACCCCTGGATGGGTCACAGAATCGCAGGCTGCTCAAATAAATGGTTGGTAGCCTTATAATACTTGATCGTACCAATTCTGTACACTGAAATTCAATCCCGCGTAATCATAATTTTAAGACCCCATGGCCCACGGGCCCCTTTTTATAGGGCCCTAATGGGTTAAAAAGCCTTAATTTTTAACAGAAATGAAAACCCCGCCCTTCGGAATCCCCCTAACCCAGTATGACAGGCCGAGCACATTTCTGTAAATATCTTATATTTTGGACCCTTGGAGGCCCTTCTAGACGCCCCTGGGAAGGTCGAAAAGGCGACGAAATGGATGGAGGGGACTTCAAAACCCCCGAGTGAAACATTTGGCCGGGTTGGAAGAACAGTCTCATCATGTATATACCATCTTGAAAACCCCCCCAACTTGGGTCGAATTTGGGGGGGAAGGGGGGCCGAGCGGCATCCAGATTTTATACAACTTTGAATCTAAGATCTCAATGAACATTTCAAAAAAAAAATGAGCTCGATCGGACCTTTCCGCCCAAAGTTTTAAGTTTTTGGGTTTTTAGCCTTACTTTGACGCGACTAATGCTGCTTGGACCGGCTTATAGACGAGTCTTAACTCTCTTTAATCCTGATCATTTGTAACACCAATTTGTGGTTAAAACAATCCTCCCAAGAAAAAGATAAAGAAAAAGATAAAGATAAATCTCAAAGAAATTGTTTAACCACGTTGGGTGCCAGTTTGTAGCCCTTAATGTACCCTTGGCTAGCTCCAGGGTTCGTATATTCCTTCTAAGTTTTTTTTTATCAATTTTCCCCCCAACAATTAATAATGGGCGCCAAGTACAGACTTTCAAATAAAAGAGAATAAATCAGTTTTAAATCGTTTATTCCAATTAAAAAAATTGATTTGATGTTAATCAAAGTTTAGTAATTAATTTAATCTTATCTTTGGTTTTTTTGATGTCTTCTGTCGGAGCCTTTTGGTAGCGGAAGTAGAAACTGGATTTCAATTTTTGATGACCACAGGACAAACAGTATTTGAAGTTATCTGATGTTTTCTAGAATCAGCGGTGACTTCAGGAATAGTGGCTCGATTACCCTGAATCGATGTAATGATGATTTCCAAAAAAAAAAAAAATGGATGGGTCGAGAATTCACTACCTCTCTAGGACCCTCTTCAAAGTGGCATCAGCCCTAATGAAACTAAAAAAAAAAACAATCAAACTCCGACCATAAATTCCTTAATTTCGTACACAATCGCTAAAGGTTTTCTCCAAAGTTCGAGAAAAAATTAATCACTTAATATGTTTATATTTTAACTCAATAAAAAACTGATTCTTGACAAGCGATTGTGAACGAAAAAATTAAATGTTAGTAAAGGTATAAACTTAAATATCAAATAAAATATTCACCAAATTTGGATTATTACAAACTAAAATTAAAATAATTAAATTCTTACTCACCGAAACGAGGGAAGCAGAAAGTGAAGAAACAACTTAAGCTTTTTGAACTATCAAAATGAAATGAAACAATTCCGAATCGCAACTCAAAAGGTAGCTAAATTTCCCACCGAAATCTGATAACCCTTGCGCCAGCGCGGTTCACAATAGATATTTTTAAAGTTTAATAGTCGAGGAGCTAGGCTCACAAAAACGTTGTAAACGTTACACATTTACTCCAGTTCATATCAAAACCGTATGATGTGAAAGAGGCGTAACTGCGCAGGGTTTAAATACAAAACAGCAGATAAAAGACAAATGCTTATGTAATTCTATACTTTACGGATATGGCGAACGAAATATTTACACAAAATTAAACAGTATTGTCGAGACAACAGATCTATTATTTATTTAGATGAAACGTGGTTTAATACTCACAATACTGCATCTAAAGGTTGGGTAGATAAAACTAAATCTTATACAAAGCGCCTTCTAATAGAGGACAAAGAATAACAATATTTCATGCTGAATCAGTGGATGGATGCCAATGGATGGGTTTTAAATGCCTTATCTCTATCAGTTATTCATGTCTCGATTACCATGACAACACAACTTTTAATATATTTGATGGCTGGTTTCAAAATAATATATTATTATGACGACGATATTTATTTTCACATAAATGACACTGAAGGATTTATTTGACATTTTAAAAAGTTTCGCATTAGAAAATAGTAATTTATGCAACAAGTGCATAAAGTGGTACTTTTTTTCACGAATGGAAAAATTGACCGCCCGAGCCGTTAGGCGAGTGCGGCAATTCCATGAGTGAAAAAAAGACACTGTATGCATGTGTTGCATACAATATTTTTTCTACAGCCCTATACAAATAATAAAATCAAAATAAATAAGATTCAGAACATTTTAATTTAACTTCTTCTGTAACTTACAACGAATACAAAATGACTAAATTGGAATTAGAAAAGTATTAATAATAATAAATAGACAAAAATCAACAACTAAATTATGAATGTTTTATTTGGTAATGTTGTAACCTCTTTTTTCTCAAGATGTTAAAAGGCTCGTTTTATCGAGGTTAACAAATGCGAACGGCACTCAGGGGGTAGGAGGAGAGCGAGCGTGGATTCGAACGAGCTCGATGATATCTTAATAGCCAGATTTAAGGGGATATATTTACTAGGAAAAGAAAAGATATAAGAATTTAAAAGGGGACTAAAGAGAAAATGAGAGAAATGATGGAAAAAGGGGAGGTAAATGGGCGCCACTTATTTTTTTATCATAAGGATGGGGAAATATAAGAAACCCTGATGGAAAACATATTAAATATAGATGTTGGATAAAATGATTTATCTGATGTTGTAGATAAAGTTAAAATAAGAAAGATATAAGGGACATAAGATAAGATGCGGTAAAATTGAGTAAACCGGTAGATGTTCTGGTTAAAGTTTTAAATTAAACACTTTTATTAGAAAAACTAGAAAGAGAAAGTTATACTTACTTTTTGTTCTTACTTATCACAACAGCTCCATATATATTAATGAGTTCAAAAGCTAAGATTTATGAGTTAAATACGTCTCATTCGTGTAGTTGATGAGATTAGATCAGAATAACTTACACCAGGTCAGAAAATAAAACATATAAATAAACAATAAACAATATTTATTACTGTGTGTAGTAATAAGTCAAACAGATGAACGAAACAATAGACATATAAAATAACAACAAATGAAATAAGGTAAAATACAGTAAAACACATTAGTGTTTAATCACATATAGAAACAATATTACACATTCAATAACAGCTAAGTATTTTTATATTGTTATTTCTGTGTACCCATTTAAGCAGAATGTGATGTGAAAAAGAAATTTAAGAGTATCAAAATTTAATAAAAAAATAGTAAATCACTTTTAGCTTAAAAGATTTTTTACTCGAGTAAAAGATGGGGGGTACCATATAATAATTTATATTAAAACAATTAAATTAGAATAAACATTAAGAAACCAAAAATTTACCATAAAGGTGTTACAAAAATATTTAATCAGACTCTGCGCAACGCTTTCACTGATAACTGAAACATGTATGCGACGAACTGTTTCGAAATTTGCACACTTTAGGAGTCTGTAGATAAGGTACCGGGTTTTTTATAAAAACCGGTTTCACTGTGGATTTTATGAGCACTTCTTACGTTAATTACCCCCACTTGGATATTATTCAGGCGGATCACAATTAAGTTTTTGTGCCAAAGAAATAAATGGTATCCCAACTTTTTCTGGTAGTTAAGAAATAGTAATTATATTAAAAGACTTACAGTTTGTTTCCTAGATAGGAGAATTAAATGGGGCCACACCCAATTTATACGGTACAGTAGAATCTAGTGATTCCTCGGTAATACAAGACAGCTTTTTCATCAGAGAGGTTCCACACTCACTCACTGACTTTAACTTAATTAGAAACACTAAATAGCAAGTTTTTCTTTGAAAATCTAAAGGAAATTTGCCGGTATTTGAATCTAGGGGTTGTACAAAATGACTTGCCAGCACAGAGACCCAAACTAGACTGAATTCTAAATCCCGGTAAAAAGTAACCCGCGTCGCTTCAAACTACCCCACTTACGCCGCATGACCTTATTCACCAGATTTGATTGGTCGGTCTAAAAAAATCGATAGTTTTGACGGTTAAAGTCCGTTAAAGTCGAGAATTTTCTGGAAGGTAAAATGATCAGGGTCGGCTTAGGTAAGAAAAAATAATAAAAAATAAAAAAATAAAAATCTTTTGCATAGAGTTTTTTGGACATGCTACACAGCCCCTTCCGAAGAGAAAAAACTGGGTAGAAAACAGTTTTTAAAGAAAGATAAGCTATGGTTGGAACAACAGTAGTGTGTTTAAAAAACTGAAGCTGATAAAGGTAGTGAACATCAAGATGTAGAAAAGCAATCTTAACGAGAACGACACCTATCTAGGTAAAATTGGGGTATTAGTGTCAGTTATTGAATGCGATATAATATTCACACTATTCATTAGTGCATTAATATACAAGTGAAACTACACGAGAGTTTGAAGAACCACAAGGTAGGTAAAATGTATCAGATCAATAGATCTTCGATACTATGTGACCAGATTTTTATAAACGGTACCGGCCAACCGGAAGATCACAAAGTGATCGGGAACAGGTCTACTCCGAAGTTTCTGCACGGAAACAAAAAAGTGTACAGCTCGGCCTAGACGGGCAGCACTAAGTGGTATCTTTAATGCAAATCGACAAAAAAAAGTATTTATATTGCCCTTGACATAAGATGTCAGGACACACGCTACATTCACACACACAAGGAAGAAAGTAAAGAATGCTATGTTCCCATAAGTAAAATTTCCCATAGGAGGCACAACGCGTATTTCCCTTTTTAGGAACTCCTATAAAGAAAAAAGCTGAATTTAAACCAAACTGTTAATATTAATTTTGAAAAGGAAGAAAGAAACACGGACGATAGTTATAATTAGGAATCTAATAAGCCTACCGGCTCCATTAGACCCGACAGTCAAGGTAGGTACGTGATACGTTAACATCTGAAAAGATGTTTGGAAAAGTTCCGTCCTGCTTGGTTGATATTAAGGATATCACCAAATATGCAGTAAGGAAGAGAAGAAAACAGTAATTACTTAAGATATAGTTCTCATTGAGAACATTTAATAAAAAAACTTAAGGTTATAGATCACACTAAGACATTAACAGGAATCTAACAAATCTTAAAAACAAATTATCCTAACAGTCTTCAATCCTAGCTAGGAAAAAAAATAGAAGAAGTAATAGAGGAAAAGAAAGAGAGGAGAGAGAAATTTTATCTGTCTTCCTTACAATCTCAACAGACCCACTACCGGAAAGAATTCCCTACGGCTTTCCTAGGCTTATCTCTCGTGACAAATTGCAAGGTCAAAATAAAATTCCAGAAGAAGTAGTTAAGATTGAATTTTGTTAGTCAAAAAAAGTAAGGTGATTCCAATAGTTGTCATGTTACGGATCAAAGTTCTTTAAACCACGATATGTAAAGGTATAAACTTGTATGAAAGAACGAAAAAAAATTTTTAAAAAAATTCAAAAAAAATTTCAAAAAAAATTCAAAAAAGATTTTCAAAAAAAATTTTTCAAAAAAATTTTTATGTGTCTTCCACTAATGTACGATAACCGTCTTATATCCATATCAAAGATAACAAGTAGTTTATGGATGATGAACGAGAAATAAGGTAATAAAAAAATGTTTTCTAAACATAAAACAGTAATAGATATTACTGAACGATACGATAATTAATTCACCAGTGCAGACGCACTTATACGGTAGGTTAACGGTAGATAAAGAAAAAACTATTTTTTCCTTCAAGAAAAAAAATACAAGTGTTAAAACACTCATAAGGTAGGTAAACGGTAGTTACGAGAAACATATTTTCTCCTTCGGTACGATAAAAACAAGTGTTAATACACTTATTAGGTAAATGGACGGTAAATGAGGGAAAGTAAATTCTACTTTCGAGACGATAGAGATAAGTGTTAAGGTACTTATTAGGTAGGTAAACGGTAGGTAAGAGAAAAGTATTTTCCCTTTTGAGATGAAATGTTCAAGTGGTAATACACTTAAACGATAGATAAACGATAAGTATAAGTCTGAATACACTTAAACGGCAAATATAAAAGTAAGGCATAGAGAAAAATATTTAGTGTGGAGTCATAGCGAGAGGTTGAGAAATGGAGAAGTCAAAGAAAAATGGAAATTGAACAAAAGAGAAAAGGGAAAAGGTTGCACTTAGTCGCCTCTTACGACAAGCAGTTTATCGCTTTGGGGGTATTCTACATAATCCCGCGTCCTAAACGGGGAGGAGATTAACGAGAAGTATGGAGTTTGAACGAAAAAAAAAAAAAGGAAAGGGGTTCCATTTAGTCGCCTCTTACGACAAGCAGTTTAACACTTTGGGGGTATTCTTTATATTCCCGCCTCCCAAACGGGGAAGAGATAACGAAACATATTTACAGTTGAGTCAGGGTGAGATGTTAAAAAGAGAAAAGGTAGTAAAACAGGGGAGATAAAAAGAAAAGCTTATACGGATACTTCTAAGAAAACAAAGAAACATTCGTTCCTATTCGGAGAGTTCATCTTCAGAAGAATCATCGGAATCAGAGACATAAGGCTTTGGAGTGTCAATTTCAAGCTTAATAAAGAAACTAGGGGAGATAACGAGACATATAAACAATAATAGTTTTTACTGAACGGTACGGTAGTTAAGCGAAGTGTGTTCTCACTTACAAAACGATAATTTCAAGTGTTAATACACTTAAGCTGGTAAACGGTAGTTAAGTGAAATATGTTTTCACTTACGATAAGATAATTTCAAGTGTTAGTACACTTGAACGGTAGATATACGATAATTAAGTGAAATATGTTTTCACTTATATCAAGTGATGATTTACTTGAGCTGGTAAACGGTAGTTAAGTGAAATATGTGTTCACTTACGATAAGATAATTTCAAGTGTTAATTCACTTGAACGGTAGATAAACGATAACAATGGCGGTCATGCTGTTGTTACGTAGAAAACCCAGGAAGCATAAAGGAAACGCTGTCTGGAATCCTTAATGTGAATCCTCGGTACGATAAACGATAGGTAAGTGATTTGTATATTATCTTATAGAAAAAAATACAACGGTACGACAGTTCAAGTAAAAAACAAATCTTCCACGCTGGGACAATACAGAGATATTTGTCATGTGGATTCCACTTTTATAACCGTACAGAGAAACATTGGTTAAGTAGATGGATAGAGATAGATGATAAACGGTAAACAAAAATTTAACAAAACGTTATTTCCCCTAATATAGGATGCAGAAAAAAACTAGAGAAATGAAATATATTCTCCTTTTAGATAAAATACGGTAGGAAGTAGAAAAATAAGAAATATTTTTCTTTCAATAAGATACGGTAGAAAGTAGAAAAAAAATAAAAAAATTATTTTCATTTAGATAAAATACGGTAGAGAATAGGAAAATGAAGAATATTTTCCTTTAGATAAAATACGGTAGAGAATAGGAAAATGAAGAATATTTTCCTTTAGATAAAATACGAAAAAAAGTAGAAAAAAAAAAAGAGTGTGCGTGTAACCTTTACGCGCGATTGAAGTAAAACTTGTTGACGTACGTATCGGAAAATAAATATTTAATTACAATTCAATCATATTTATTGCCTATATACTTTACAAAAAAAATGAGATGTTATATTTATATTATTCATTAGAAATAGGAATTTGAAAGTTATCATTATTTTTTTTATATATGAAATAATAGGTTTATGATAACTAAAATGTGAAACATAGATTTTAGTCTATAAATACCATTAATGTATTTGAAACCGTTTGAAAATTTCATAAATAAATTTCGGAAATTTAAACTCCTCCCATAGCTGAAATTATACAGTTACTTCCATCAGAATCTTCCGTTAGAATCTACCCCTAGTCGTGCCTAAAGAAGTTTTGCTTCAATAATAGGTAAACAATATTAAAAATATACTCACATTACGTTTAGAATGTGTGATTTTGTAGCTGTATCTACCTTATTGTAATACATCACAACACAAGAGCCTTCGATAGTTAGATAACCATTTCATTTTGTAGCATTTTATAGCATATTCCATAAAATTTAAAATCCTGAGTTAAGTTTGTTTCCTTCACGTCTACGAAGGATCTGTTATTGGTGGTAAAAGATCAGCCATCTTGACTAGTGGTTTTATGGCCTTTATGGCTACCTAACCAAACCTAAAATAAGTATAAGAAAGTGTTAAAATATTTTGAATATTATTATTTTATGAACAAAAACGTGCAACATGCTTCTTTACTCAACTTAAAGATTCCGTATAAACAATTATTT
This sequence comes from Altica lythri, assembly GCA_964028335.1. Lineage (NCBI taxonomy): Eukaryota > Metazoa > Arthropoda > Insecta > Coleoptera > Chrysomelidae > Altica > Altica lythri. Next base: position 30,069,745 of record OZ034804.1, on the reverse strand, counting down.
ACTATCATAATATGTATGTATGTATATAAACTTACTTAATCAAATAATAATGAATGTGGCTGTCTCGTCATTTTTGTCATTTTTCTTCAAATCTTTCTGGCGCTTATAATATCCCCTTTGACGTTCACAATTTCTTTTTCTTTTTAGCTCTTTAAGGGGGTGATTCTGTAACTCTTAACGACGCCGTTAACTAACGAATATCGTTCATAAACGAACGTCCTTATTCTGTATCGCGATGGTCACCGTTTACTAACGATACTTTCGTTACAAACTGATCGTTCACTAACGAATGTCAAATACCTCTCGTTGAGTTTCGTTAAGGACAATCCTAAGCTTTCGGGAATTGATATTGTGCAAGTGAGAAAAAATAATAATAAAGAACACAAAATTAATAAACAATATTTAAATGTCATTGTTTTCAAAAAGAATGTTATATTTTAATTCTAATTTTTTCTCGTTTAAGAATATTATTCGATTGTTTTGCTCAATTATAGTTTCCAAATGTTTATTAATTTTTTTCAGTTCACTTCCTTCTGATGACAACTGGTTCAGAGCAGTTTGTAATGTTGTATTTTTCTTTGTTTTTTTTTACAAATAACATCTTCCTCCAAATCCCTTCTTTTTTGTCTCTTCTGTTGGCATGACGTTGAGAGCATGTTTTTTACTTCATCATTATCAGCTTTTATTTCGAGACCTACATCCTCTACTCCTTCCATTACTTTTATAACTACTTCACCAGTTAAATATAATAGTCTTTCTTCCAAGTCCGTTAATGGCTTTTCTGGATCATCTATACCTATTACCAGTCTGCCGTGCTGATGTTGAAGCTGAAATATTTCTGGCCCTTTGTCTTGTTTGAGACTTCCAGTCCGAAAACGTCTAGAATAACAAAAAAATTTAATATTACTACGAGCTGCTCTCAACTGTTCTTAATTATATCTGGAAGACCAGTAAATTTATTTTCTCGAAAAAATCTATTATTTTCTAGTTCGTTTAAATATATTTCGTACTATTGTCTAGTTGTTTTACCACCTCTTTTTTTCCGTTTATCCATCATTAAACACTACAGATCATATCCTTTACAAATATCAGACGAATATATCTCCGAAAAGTACCGAATTCCATAAAACATAACGTTGCCGTATATCCAAGTTTATAATTTCAAATTTCCAGAAAGGTCAACAATAAATTATATAAAATATTAAAGTAATCAACAATTATCATTTAAAACTCAAAGTGAAGTATTCTGCCTTTAAAACTTAGTTAATAAAATATTCATGCAAACTCTATACAATATGTTTCTTTCAAAATTTAAACTATTGTTAGTAGTAAATAAAGACAAAATAAGTAAGAATGATAAATTTGGCATCAATGTCATGTCAAGCAATTCTATCAATATACTATAGTCGCTAAAAACGTAAATCTTTCGTTACGAATAAACTAGTCTTAACGAATAAGATAGAGAATAACCTTTTCACAAATCTTCGTTGACAGTACCCATCGTTAACTAACGATTTCGTTCGTGAACGAAAAGTTACAGAATCAGCCTCTAAGTCTATAAAACGAAAAGAGCTAGGTATAAATAATAGGTATAAATAATTAGGTATAAATAGTGTAATTACACACCAAAAATAAAATTTATGCATATAGAGTACCTACCTATTCACTCATTTTCAATCAATATTTTTTCATCACTTTCTTTATTAATAAATCCACATTGTTTATTCATATTTAATACAAACACTTTATACACAAAAAACTATTTATATAAAGAAATGTATTTCGATTGACAAGATGATCAGCTGTCAATTCATACAATTACAGATTTAATTTTATTTAATATAGGAGGCAAAATCGCATGAGCGCCGCCAAGATTATTTTCAGGGGGTGCATCTGCATCTACACACTATTATGATCTAATATATATATAGAATGTAGAATGATTTGGACAGCAACCGCGACGCCTTTAGTTTTTATTCAAACAATAATTTAATAAAAAAATTAAAAAAATATATAATTTTCTGTTAAATTCAGGTATTTTCTTTCATAGCGCCCATGCAAAATCGTGTCAGTATTAGGTTTTGTTTCCGGTTTCTGTTATTAGAATGACGTCACGTCCGTTAGAATAACTTTTTTACTCCTAGTGTCGCTAAAGAAGTTTTACTTCAATAAAATAGATTTTCCTATAGATAAAATACAAGAAAAGTAGAAAAATGGATATTATTTTCCTGTAGAAAAAATACGATAGAGAGTGGAAAATTAAGAAAATTTTCCTTCAGATAAAATACGAGAAAGAAATATAGAAAAATAAAAATTATTTTCCTTTAGGTAAAATACGATATGGAGTAAAAAAAAAATAAAAAAATTTCCTTTAGATAAAATACAAAAAAAATATAGAAAAATAAAAATTATTTTTCCTTTAGGTAAAATACGATATGGCGTAGAAAAATAAAAAATTATTTTCTTTTAGATAAAATAGGATAACGAGTAGAAAAAAACAAAAAAATTTTTTCTTCTAGAAAAATTACGAAACCATCGATAAAGGAATGAAGAAGAAAATGGTCGAAAGAAAAGATATGCCGACATAAGTAGTTTCATGTTAAAGCCAGTCTTTTAATTTATGTTTGTTAACGATACGAAAAAGATAGACGAAAAAAATATTTACTGATGTTACTGTACCATTTGTTTCTTTAGTTAACATTCTTTTGAGGACTTTCTTTTATCCTCTATTTTCCTGGTGGTGGCTGTTCTTCTGATCTTAGGTACTTAAATAATTTCAACCGCAGTTAAGAAATTTACTTCGAAATTGGCCATTGTGACAGAAAAAGTAACGGAAATTGTCGATATTAAAAGTGTGTAATTTTATTGTCGGAAAAATAGGGATTTTATCATCAAGCCCCACGTCGTGGGCGTCAAATTAATGTGTAACCTCTTTTTTCTCAAGATGTTAAAAGGCTCGTTTTATCGAGGTTAACAAATGCGAACGGCACTCAGGGGGTAGGAGGAGAGCGAGCGTGGATTCGAACGAGCTCGATGATATCTTAATAGCCAGATTTAAGGGGATATATTTACTAGGAAAAGAAAAGATATAAGAATTTAAAAGGGGACTAAAGAAAAAATGAGAGAAATGATGGAAAAAGGGGAGGTAAATGGGCGCCACTTATTTTTTTATCATAAGGATGGGGAAATATAAGAAACCCTGATGGAAAAAATATTAAATATAGATGTTGGATAAAATGATTTATCTGATGTTGTAGATAAAGTTAAAATAAGAAAGATATAAGGGACATAAGATAAGATGCGGTAAAATTGAGTAAACCGGTAGATGTTCTGGTTAAAGTTTTAAATTAAACACTTTTATTAGAAAAACTAGAAAGAGAAAGTTATACTTACTTTTTGTTCTTACTTATCACAACAGCTCCATATATATTAATGAGTTCAAAAGCTAAGATTTATGAGTTAAATACGTCTCATTCGTGTAGTTGATGAGATTAGATCAGAATAACTTACACCAGGTCAGAAAATAAAACATATAAATAAACAATAAACAATATTTATTACTGTGTGTAGTAATAAGTCAAACAGATGAACGAAACAATAGACATATAAAATATCAACAAATGAAATAAGGTAAAATACAGTAAAACACATTAGTGTTTAATCACATATAGAATAGTATATTCTGTAACAAGGTTAGAATGAAAATTCGATACGAGTGGAGAATTCCGAACGCGAGCGTAGCGAGCGAGAGGAACCACGTGTTATCGAATTTTCATTCTAACCGTGTAACAGACTGTATTTTCTCCACGACCAGGTAATAATTCTGTTTATTTAAATTGAAATATGTAGCAAAACAATTAGAACGTCGCACTGACAAACTGAGTGACAGTTTTGAAATTCGCAGGGCAATCTATGTTTTTTGTTGAGCAATTACAGAATGTTATTCCGTCACTAGTTATAGAATGGAAATACATGCAAAACACATAAGAAGCAAGTGTTTCAGAATGAATATTCTATCTCAAGAGTGAGAATGAACACTTTCTATTATTAAAAATGAAGTCGGAATTATTACATTCATTAATGGTCGTGGAGAAACAATATTACACATTCAATAACAGCTAAGTATTTTTATATTGTTATTTCTGTGTACCCATTTAAGCAGAATGTGATGTGAAAAAGAAATTTAAGAGTATCAAAATTTAATAAAAAAATAGTAAATCACTTTTAGCTTAAAAGATTTTTTACTCGAGTAAAAGATGGGGGTACCATATAATAATTTATATTAAAACAATTAAATTAAGATAAACATTAAGAAACCAAAAATTTACCATAAAGGTGTTACAAAAATATTTAATCAGACTCTGCGCAACGCTTTCACTGATAACTGAAACATGTATGCGACGAACTGTTTCGAAATTTGCACACTTTAGGAGTCTGTAGATAAGGTACCGGGTTTTTTATAAAAACCGGTTTCACTGTGGATTTTATGAGCACTTCTTACGTTAATTACCCCCACATGGATATTATTCAGGCGGATCACAATTAAGTTTTTGTGCCAAAGAAATAAATGGTATCCCAACTTTTTCTGGTAGTTAAGAAATAGTAATTATATTAAAAGACTTACAGTTTGTTTCCTAGATAGGAGAATTAAATGGGGCCACACCCAATTTATACGGTACAGTAGAATCTAGTGATTCCTCGGTAATACAAGACAGCTTTTTCATCAGAGAGGTTCCACACTCACTCACTGACTTTAACTTAATTAGAAACACTAAATAGCAAGTAATTCTTTGAAAATCTAAAGGAAATTTGCCGGTATTTGAATCTAGGGGTTGTACAAAATGACTTGCCAGCACAGAGACCCAAACTAGACTGAATTCTAAATCCCGGTAAAAAGTAACCCGCGTCGCTTCAAACTACCCCACTTACGCCGCATGACCTTATTCACCAGATTTGATTGGTCGGTCTAAAAAAATCGATAGTTTTGACGGTTAAAGTCCGTTAAAGTCGAGAATTTTCTGGAAGGTAAAATGATCAGGGTCGGCTTAGGTAAGAAAAAATAATAAAAAATAAAAAAATAAAAATTTTTTGCATAAAGTTTTTTGGACATGCTACAATGTGAATATTGAAAATGCAGTTGTTGGGTTGACTAATGTGTATTTTTGATTCATTGATAAAGCTTCATTTAAATTTTCAATGTTTGGAAGAGTCAAATTCTTCTCAGCTTTATTCTTATATGATGCAGAATGTTGGCTAAATGACGTTAAAGGTTGGTCAAAAATAGTACTGATATTAGGTCCTTGTAAAATACGCGAAGCACAGTTCATGTTTGCATTGAGTGAAGTATTCACATAGTGGACCATAAAGAGAAGACTTGAAATTTCTAAATCTTTCTTTAAAAAAAGCTAAAAGCACCCGCTCTGTGAAGCTGTAGATACTATTTTGAATCCACCATTTCATATAAGCACAATTTACAAAAAGAACTTTTTATAATAGAAAGTTTTTTACTGATTTATAGGTCATATTTTGTGTCATCTCAACAATGCACAGCATCCCTGATTTTGCAAAAATATTAAGTCATACAACGCTGTGATTGATCATAGAGAAGATTGTTTCCTTGTTAACAAAATCAAGGGTAGTTGTATCTAAAAACTTTCTAAAACAGTTTATTTTATTACCAGTTAAAATAATAATTACTCTTTTCACATGTAAGAACAAAAAAAAAAAAAAAAAAACTTCTCTGTCGCGTAATCGATCCCATTATGATAACATAACAGAACTGTCACAAGTGGACTGATCCGCCGCCTAACCAACTACGCTACGAACGATTTATTTAATAACTTTCAAAATAATATTATCTATACACAACATAGATCATGTTTAATATCAATTCGGTATAAATTTTGAAATCTATGTATATGCCTAAACACACTTGAAACATGCATTGTCATCCAGTTCTTAGCTATCCTGAAAATTTCAGAGCTATAGGTAGTCGGGAAATAGGTTTAAATTCGATTACAAATTCCACGGAATGACACAGAGACACAGAACACGGCGAAAATATAAAAAACTTTCTAAAAAGTATCATACTCTCTTGTATAATTTTCTTTTGATTTTTCTGGCAGCAAATTTGAAGTCGCCACATTTACCTTTTCTATGATTTCTTCTGGAGTACATATTTCAACCTCAGAATCTTCACTACTTTTATTAATAATAGTAAGAACAACAATTAAATTTGCAATTCGAATTATTGACACAATGAACAAAAACATTAACGTCAAATCAAGTACAGTTCATACGCTGTCAAAGTTAAAGGTAACTTGATATTTTATTTCTATTAATCAAATGGTTAGCGTGAAATAAAGTTAACGTTATGGCACTTTATTTCACGCTTTTTTACTTTTTTTCACTCTAACTATAAACAGCCGTTTTAAGTGCAATAAACCGGTGTAATATAAGGAATTTTAAAGGGAGGGCGTAGAAAAAAGGAATTTTAAAGGGAGGGCGTAGAAAAATAATATTTTTGTGATAATTATGCCGATAATATACGATTTTAAGACTTCCGCCATTTATCACTGTCACATAAGCGGCATCAAGAGTTCGAAGAAATAATACTTTGCCACATTTAAATGCATCTGTAGTTTAATGAAATTGAAACACTGAGATAATTATTATTAGATCTGTCCTTGATAAAATCGTCCTTGTCTGTAAGTGATGTTACCAACTATGCACACTAAAAGATCCCGATTGTTTGAAAGACCGTAAATTATATTATGATTGTAGGTGAACTCTAATGTAATTGTTCATAACTCTATCCTAAAACTTGCAAAATGACTAAAAAGAATTCTAATGTCTGTAGAGTCCCTAAAATACCAAATAGTCGAATGATTTGATAATCACACATGTTTCTAAAAAATAATATTTTTAAAACAAATACATACACCACTATAAATATTAAAACTACCAACATACTTAAAATAATGTATTTATTATAGCATATTAATAATGATGGTGGTACCCTTCGGAACCACCTTCCGTATGATGTCTACTTTTAGCACTAGCAGCAGCTACAGCTAACCCAGCAGCCGCTGCGTTAGACTGAGCTATATGAGCAGATTCGGCTGCTTTAACAGCAGAAGCTTCAGTTTCTTGTAGATCACTAACAGCGTTTTGTAATTGACTCAGTATATGCGCTATTCTTTGCTTAGCCTCATCTACCATAGCATGCTGAGATGCAGCTGCGTTAGCCGCCTCGGCGGCTGCTTGTTGTGAATGAGCTGCTCCTGCTTGTGCAGAAGTTACAGCAGCAGTAAGAGTGTTGAAAAGAGTATGAGCGTCTTGCGATGCTTGAGCGGCAACTTGTGAAACTGATTCAAGTTGATGATACTGAGATATTTCAGCTTGAAGTTGATGTTGAGCTTCGACTGCTTGTTTTTTAAGGTTTTGGACAATAGCCTGCTTACCTACCAAAGCAGCTTGAGCAGTCTGAGCAGCCTAGAACAAAAAATAGGTAAAATAAATTTAAATACTTAACACTTAAAACATGTGTAATATAAACAAATTATATGCCATTCTGTGAGTAAATACTAACAAAAAAATGCTTTTGAATGGTTATGGTAATTGCGATATTTTTTAACTAGTTGATAATAGTGCTTTTAATTTATAAATAAAAAAGTATTTTTTGCTTTAGGCGCTTTTAAAAAGTGGTTTACAGTAAGGTAAAAAGGAGTTTTGAAAAATGTATTAGGAAATATAAAAGGACTGTGACTTTTTAATTTTTTAGACAAAGTATAAAGTTACTTACACCAATGGCGGCACTAGCTAAAGTGCTTTTGATTCCAAATGCTGCCTGACTTCCAGCGGTATGCTGACTTCTAACTGCATTTTTGGCCTGTACAGCTGAGCTATGAGCCAGACTAGTTAATTCAGCACCCGAACTTCCCCTTCCATTTCCAACATCAGCAGATACGTGTGCTTCAATTTCTTCTCCTCCATAATGGGACGGTTCGAAACCCTCAGCAATTTCTAAGGTATGAGTGGACTGCCCATGCTGTTCGGGAACTACTGTCTTCAAATGCTGGTGTTGGTGTTTTGTTGAGCCTGCAGAGGCTAATGTTACTGTAAAATAAAAGTAAAATAATTTTACATTCGAAATAGGATTTTGGATAAATTTATTAAAACTACTTATTAAAAAACCCAATAAATTTATGAAAACGGTTCACCAGGTGTAGACTTTAATGAAAGACTATTACCCGCTTAGAATGTACGTTTGTAACCTAAGAAGACCTGTCCGAGATATTAAGATCTTTACCAAACAATTACTCTGCAGTTACTGATAATATATTTAGCTGTTTTATTTGCCTACCTACAAAATCTGCAAGTCTATGTTGCCCATTTTACAGAGATGGTACGTCAAAGGACAGTATCCTATAATAATTGCTGCCATTGTTTTGAGTTTAGGTTTTTAAAGGTTAAGCGTAATTTTCAGCAGCGCAGTAAAGGTCGCATTAATCAATTTGTTTGTCTTTGACCTGGAGTAGTTTTCCAGTATGTTGTACTTAGCTTATTTTCTCATTTCGAACTTCATCCATAATGCGGTATTTTTAAATGCCACAGAAAGTTTCAGGTCGAATAAACGGAGCATTAGCTTCTTTCTTGCGATGCGATCAGCAATCTTGTGTCCGACAATACTTGCCCTGGTAATTTTGATGTGCTTAGCCACTTAATAATACTTAAAATTAGTATAAGTTTAAAATCTCGTTTTGGATGTATGTAGGCATCTTCATGGATTGGTTGGCTTCAATCTTTAGACTCACAAGATATCATGTAAGATCACTGGTTTTCGGACACCTAGTTTTTATTAACTTATAGGCACTTTCCAGAGCTATCCATGTAAATGCAAATGGAAAGGTCTAGACTTACCTTTAAGGCCACACTAAGACAGTGCGACAGTGATCGCTTTTCAAGCGAGTCTTTGCACCTTTTTCAACTGTACAACATATTGCCTTTTGCTGCATTGTTTTGTTTTACCTTATGACCCCAAGCAAATTTTCTTTTATTTTGAACAAATCCAATGCAATAGTGGGAAATTTTAAGTTAAACAAAGGTTAATAATTGTACTAAACTAATGAAAAAAGTATGTAATGTTTTTTAAGAAATAAATAGCTATGATGATTAAAAATTATTAGTCAGTAAGCCACAAAATATCCAAAAGATAAATCATATGAGAACACATCTAAAACAGACTGAGTATCACTTGTTTTATGTGTCTCCAAAAAAAGAAAATTTGAATAAGTGTATTTTTTATAAAAAAAAAAATAAGAAAATTGAATAAGAATTTGTGTTTACTAACGGTTTTCAAACCACTCAGAAAATTGTATTTAGATCTATGATGAATGCATGTTATCAAACTAGGTTTTTTTAAAAATGCTTACCAAACAGTATATTGAAGACGAAAAACCCGAACATTTCTGAAAAATAATTATTATATTATTAAAGCTAATTGCAATATTTATACAATGACTCACTAGTTATACACCGTTTCCTTCGTACACAACGTTGAAGATATCACACTTAACATTTCTACTTTACCCTCTATCTTATATACTAATACATTCAAAAGATCTTAATAGGTGGGGTATCGACAATACCTACTATCAAATACATATTTTAACATTTCTCACTTAGTTTAATTTTCTTAATGGATTGTTCAGTATCGCGTAACAAATATAAGAATGATGAAATGATTTACATTATATCTTCCTGGTGTTATAATTAATCCCAAATATAATACTAGTTTATTAAAAATGATAATTTAATAGACTAAATTACTAGACGTGAACAGATTAATTATACAGATGTATAGGTATTATTTAATAAAATAATTTCTGCATCAAATTTCTCATTCATTAAACTAACAAAAATTTCTTTTGTCTAAATAGGATTGTTAGTCTATATGGAAGTATAGTTAAGTCAAAATATATATTTTCTACTCATAAGATTGAAATACATAATTATTCAAATGGATTACAGTGGTTAAAATCGCAATTCAGCCACTAGAGATTGAAAGTCTAAAACTACCAGGATTTCGGCGATTTTGACATTTCAGTTTTAATAAGAATAATTGTCAGTTACAGCAGGTGGTTAGGGTTTAGTTTGAAAAAAAATGGGTGAAACAGTAATAAAGAAGAAATTGTAAAAGAGTTAGAAAATGCATTTTCAAATATAATTCCTAAAAAAACAAAACATACCTATTCATAATTTTTTAAACATTTTATAGGTGTATCAAGGAATCCCATAGAGGAAAGTACAACGGGCCCAAGATAGACCCAAGCTTGGCCCAGCTCTGTAAAACTCTGGGCCAAGCATGTAAACCAAGCGTGGCCCAGCCTTGGTTGAACTCTGGAATGATAACGCTATGCCATGCTTGGTTGACATGACTGGACCAAGGGTAGTAGCCATGACTGGGCCAGACGTAGTAGCCATGACTGGGCCAGAGGTATTAACGATTCAACGTATATTTATATTTAGCAGGCTATCTTTTTATTTATTCACGTTGGTATTGGTTTTTGTCATGTTGCCGTTTGAAAGTTACCAAGTCACTGCAAGTCACAAACTGACAAGTTTGACAACAAATATCATAAATATAATGGTTAAATGCATTAAAAAAATTAGTATGCCGAAAAAAAAATTGTGTAGAGACAAAAAAATGAATACAAAGATGATATTATTTTTAATGTAAGTACTAATTGTGTTTGTTAACAAGATTATTCCAATATTTTCATTAGCAAATAGTTCCAAACATTTTTAATTTCATTAATATTTGTATATGAAGTTATTTGTTACATTAAATACACTTTTAAATTCTTAATACATTCAAATTACTTATAATTTATTAAGCATACCTAACCTCACATTTCTTCTGTCAGTCATTATTTTACAATGTTGCCAGATTACACACTATAGTAAAAGTTAAAAATGTTTTAGAATAAAATATTTTCATTAATTTCTTTAATAACAATGATCCATAATGATAATTAAAATGTAATTTGATACGACATGGACGAATCGATATTTCATTCATTAATCTAAATATCATTTAAATTTTTATTTCATACATTTTTTAAATATTTCGTGTTTTTTTTTAGGTTAGTGTTAAATATAAACGAAAAATCTTAAAAAAAGATTTAGTTAATAGTAAAGAAGCGGCAAATAAAAGGAAGAAAGATAAAGCAGATACATTTAAGAACTTCATTTAAAAAGAATTGCAGCGGCAGATTTGGACGTACAATTATAAAAACGAATATTTTACTTCAGATAAACTTTTGACTGACGCAAAACAAAACTGAGATTTAAACGGTAAACGAACTTATTTATACAAAATTAATGATATATAAACTTAAAAACGTGAACTGGCGACAAATTTTAAGTGAGCGAAGACAGCAAAATCTCTTTCCTTTAGACATTTATGAAATTAAAAAAGAGCAATGAAATCATCAGATTCGTGTACATAGACGTGGATATAAAAAAATGGTACTCTAACGCGTCGATGGAAACAGTAATCTGATTTAAAAAGTAATCCATTGCATGTGTAATCCGAAGAAAAGCGATTTACAATTTTACTCGCAGGAGCAAATGGTGGGTCAATAGAGGGATGTGATTTGTTATTAGCGTCTTCAAATACTGACATTGACTATCACAAAACTATAAGGCTATATCGCTCGTTTTCGAACCGCACGTTTAGATACCATAGTATTTATTTACAAACAATCACATGAACGCACAAAAACGGACGTTACCGAGCGGTACCGCAAGCTTACGCAAAAAATCTCAGGACGTTGTCAAACTGACGTTTCACTTGCGGTTTGAAAGATCAACAAAAGCAATATTGTTGTTCAGTTGTACGCGCGTTTCTGCAGTTATCACATGGTTTTTGCATAGATATCGTTTTGGTTTTTGAGTGAAATTGGGTATCTGATGGCGTTGGGAGATGCGAGTTCATCCCGGATACATTCTAACAACTCGTCAAATGATTTGATAGACATTCTGAAGTAAATATCTCAAATATCTCCGTTTTTTGGTATTTTTATTTTTCTTATAATATAACCACCAAATAATTGGTTCTTTTACGTCCATCTTCCAGGCTTAAGCGAATGGGAGTAATGCGACTAACCGCACCGCACGTTCGATTGTCATTTGAACTCATCCTAATTTGAACGTACGTTGACGTGCGTTAACGCACGTTGCATCTGAACTTAGCCTAAATGGTGATATTTTCAAAAACTGGATTGTTAATTAACTTATTCCTGCTTTATTTAATTTTCCAGAGAAATGTGTAGTAAACATGGATAATGCTTCATTTCATTCTGTACAACAAAACAGACCACCTACATTTTCAGCAACAAAATAGATATTACAGAGATGGTTAAGCAGCAATAACATCGAATTTGATAAAAAATGAAAAAAAAAGACAATTATACTTACACAATACAGAAGCAACGATAAGACATATGTAGTAGATGAAATATTAAACTAACATAGACATGATTTACTTCGATTACCTCTATTTTGCATTTTTATATTCGGTCAAAACTTGGACAGAAGCTTTAAGACAATGTGTACACCAGACATGTAAAACAAAAAAAAGTTGTAGAGACAGAAGAAACTATTTTGACGGATTGGACTTATTACATGAAAATCTGTTCACTTGACAACATTTTACCTTTGATACTGGAGGTGAATTGAAAATACATAACGACTAGATGAACGTGACAATAGTTTTAACCAAATCTGTTACTCCAATTTTTGTTGTTTATATGTTTTTTTTTAATGTTGTATGTTTTATTTTTTTTTACTTTGCTTATTTTACCATTAGTGTATCTGCTTTTCTGCTGAATTAATGCACTGTAGCTATTGAACACATATTAAACGGATTTCCATTATTTGAAGCATAACATTTTGTTGGAATATTTATCTTTGTTCTACTTATCAAAATAGCTGAAACCAATTGGTATGTCATAATCCCGCACTACCTGGAAAGCTCCACGAAAAATTATTCTTCAATATATATCTGCTGTAATACTTATCGACAAAATGAAATATTTTGTATTTTCTCATTTATAGCTGGTCCAATTTAAATGTTTGTTGTAAAACTTATTTTATAATACCGTTATATAGACATAGAAAATTTGTTCCTAATTGCAAATGAAGACTTTTTTGTAAATGTTTTTATTGTTTGCTTTCATTTAATTAAGTACTATTATTTTGTAAATGCATTCATTATATCGGAATATATATTTTTAAATTGACGATTTTCGTTTTTTGTGAAAGTACTAATTTTTAATGATTTGATTTCGCTGAAATGGAGTACACAATTGTTATTTTATTTATTGTCACTAACACTATGATTTTATTGAGGACGTGACAACAGCGCATTTACAACTGAGAATAAGATTAAATACACAGGGCGAAATTCATCACCCTAACAAGGCCTACTTTAATAAAAATAAGCTTTGAATGATGTATACTGGGCCAGAGCTACTTACCAGGACTGGGCCAAAGTTAGTTGTCATAAACCCCCATAAAGGTGGCTGACCCAAAGTGGAGAAATTTATCGAAATTTATATCAAAATTAGGTGCTTTTTAGGTGCGCAAAACAAAAATTAGGTGCACTAACCGTTTTTGAAATATTTACGAAAAACCATGGGACCGCCAGCCTTTAACAACCTAGCTGACCCATAATAAAAAAAAAAACAAAAACTAGGATTGAATAATTTTTAAATTAAGTGCTAATTAAGTGCTTTTTAAAACACGAAACATAAAATAAAAAATTTAAAAATTAAACGTATTAAAATTGAATATATTGATTGTGTATGGCAAAATGTCACATTTCTTCTTACACTTTGAACCAAAATAGACATCGGCAGTTTAAGAACAGTTAGAAATCTGTAAAAATGTTTTGTCCCGTAATTTTTTTAATGGATAATTCGGAAGGTCACCACTAAAAATTTTTTTTATTTTTTTTAACTCGGACCGCTGAGCTGAGACTTGCAACCGGTCAGTTATAAAAAAATGTTAACTATGTTATGTACAAATAAATTTGATGTACAAAAAGTGTTGAAAATAAATATTGTTTAATAGAAAAATTGATAATTTTTTGAAAATTGTTACTAGTTGAAATAACAATTAGAGATAATTGTTGAAAATAATGATAGTTTTCCATCTCTACTCTAAAATAAGCAAGGCTAAATAGGTTAGTTCAACATTCGTTGATTCCTTTGTTTTACTACTTTAATTTTTCTCTTAGATAGAACATTTCTAGCAAAAATTTAAATAAAAAAAATAATTACGTATTGAGACGTTTTTTACTTGTTCGAACTGTTTAGTTGAAATGTCTTTGAGTAGAAAAGTATAAATAATTTTTGAGTAATTCAGATAGGTGCGCTTCATTTTGAGTAGAGATAAAAAATGGCAGAGAAGTTTTGAGTCGAGATAAAAGTCAATTAATTACCGGAGCTACGCGCAAAAAAAACTAAGGAAATTTTATGGGATTATTTCGTAGGTATTTGTACCAGTTTTTAAGTGCTTAGAAAGTGCAGAATGACACACTTTGTTAAAGGCTTAAGAATTTCTAGTTGACTTGGCTCATCATCGGTTTGTTTTGCTATTGAGTCTGTTGCCCTTACTGAGCCTTACTAATATTTGACAAAAAGTTTTTTATAATAATTATTATATTTGGAAGTGACCGGTAAGAAGTATCAGCTCAGTGATCCCAGGTCAAAAAATTAAAAAATTTATTTCATTTCGGACGAGAGAATTATTAAGTAATAGAATTACAAGAAAATTTTAATGATCTATGTGCTTAAAAAGTGCAGATTGATACCCTTAGTTGAGACACAAGAAAACTTTGGCCAAATATTTTCAGTTGAAATTGCTCATTAGCAGTTTATTTTGCTCGTAAAACTATTGCACTTAATGAGCACTTAAATCTCTGACAAAGTGAATTTTATATCATTTCCGGAAATGACCGGTTGCAAGTCTCACCTCAGCGGTCCGAGTTAAAAAAAATAAAAAAATAATTTAGTGGTGACCTTCCGAATTATCCATTAAAAAAATTACGGGACAAAAAAATTTTACCGATTTCTCACTGTTCTTAAACTGCCGATGTCCATTTTGGTTCAAAGTGCAAGAAGAAATGTGACATTTTGCCATACACAATCAATATATTCAATTTTAATACGTTTAATTTTTAAATTTTTTATTTTATGTTTCTTGTTTTAAAAAGCACTTAATTTAAAGATTATTCAATCCTAGTTTTTTGTTTTTTTTTTATTATGGGTCAGCTAGGTTGTTAAAGGCTGGCGATCCCATGGTTTTTCGTAAATATTTCAAAAACGGTTAGGGCACCGAGGGCACCTAATTTTTGTTTTGCGCACCTAAATAGCACCTAATTTTGACATAAATTTCGACAAATTTTTCCGCTTTGGGTCAGCCACCTTTATAGGGGTTTACCATAACTGAACCAGAACTATTTGCCTCGACTGGGCCAGGCTTGATTAACAAAGCTTTTCTAAAATATTGGTTACATAGTTAAGTTTTAATTAAAAAAACTAAACTAAACAAAAATGGGACACTACTGAGATCTTTTATTAAGTTATTAATAGTTAATACCTTACAAATAAGTAAATATAAATCATGAACGCAAGAAATTATTATAAGTTTTGATAAGATTTAATTATTATTAATGGCAATGTGATTTTCTTTTTGTCGATGAGCTCGTCCACCATCTCTGTCTTTAGCTCCTGATAGATAGCGACTTACTGAAGTCAATATTCCCAATTTTTTGGAGAACAGTTTTGATACCAATGTAGATATAACTACCATTTGTTTCTCACTTGCTCAATACTGACGTCATCGGCCGACAATGCTTTGTATTTAATAACTGTTGAGATGTCTTAGGTAGATCCTCGTGCCCTTCATTTCGTAGGATTTTTAATAATTATGTTACCACATTTAAGTCAATATATTGATATTATCCAATGTCCAATCGCAAAGTTTTTCGGTTAATGTTTTATTCGGCATAATTCTTCATTACTCTGTTCAAATAAATTATTACAAATATTACTTGAAATTTGGTCATTGTAGGAATTATGGGATTAAATAATAAGATTTGATTATTGGAAGATTGTTTTTTATTTTAAAAAGAGAGTTTCTGAAGTATTTCTTAACAATCAGAGAGAACTAACTACTTTACAACTATATTACTGTGGTGTGGTTGTCGTTTAACATCTTGTAATATTTTGAATCCATTGGCTTAAATTATACCTGGTTTTATGACTCGAGAATTCGAGAATTTTATCTTTCTCCTTAGAAATAGTAGGGTAAAACACCAAATGTTATTAAAAAAAAACTTTCACTTTTAAAATACAATAAAATAAACTTAAAATATAAAATATAATATAAACAGAAGGATTTTTAATCTCAATATTTCTACAGTCATCGTTGTAAATTTTAATATTAGATTCACTGTTACTATCGAAATTACTATTATCACTAATATCACTTGTGAATCACATGGTTTTATATCACTAGAGTAATTACTTTTACTCGCACAACTGATAACATTTTGATCACTTAAGCTTTGTTCGTTATCGCCTGAATTAATTTGATTTATTGAAACTTTTGAATTTTTATTCAATGCACGCCATATTTTGACTCGCAAATAAGACCAAACTATATACCATAGAATAAGACTTTAACAAAATAATGACAACCATACACATCGAAATAGTATATTACTTTACGAGTGGAGTAAATTGCATATTACAGCGAGTGTGTTTGGCCCATGAGCGAGCTTGCGAGCGAAGGGGCTAAAGAAACGAGCTAAATATGCAATTTGCTCCTCGCGTGAAGTACTATGCTTTACCCACGACTTACCAAATCGTTTTGTATAAAACTTAAAACAACAAATATAAAATTTAAATTTTGGCATAAGTAGTCAAAGATATCCGATTTCGCAGACAGTTCTGTCTGAGAAATGTCAAATGTTAGTTTAATTTAATGAAAACTGTAGGTTACCAACATAATAATACAGGTTTCTATTTACTTACTTCACTAGTTTAGTAAATGAAACTATAACACAACTCTCCAATAATTTGACACTTACTGACAGAGTTATAGGTTAAAAAATACGCAATTTACTTATGAGTCGTGGGTAAATTTCTTTATTACAGCTGCGCAGCTGTCATGAGTTTTTACTTGTACTTTTTTGAGCGCCATCTAGATTAGATTTCAAGATATGGCCGAACTTAGACTTGTCAGTCTTGGGCCGAGGCTGGGAAACCACAGGTATGGCCAATGCTCGGCGGGTCTATCTTGGCCCAGAGTTGAGTAGCCATTAAATTGCCGAGCTTAGGCTCCCCAGTCTTGAGTCAAGGCTGGGAAACTACAGGTATGGCCAATACTCGGCTGGCCTGTCTTGGACCAAGACTGGGAAACCACAGTCATGGCCAATGGTTGGCTGGCCTATTTTAGCCCAGAGTTGAGTAGCCATTGAATGGCCGAGTTTAGGCTCGCCAGTCTTGGGCCGAGGCTGGGAAACCACAGGTATGGCCAATGCTCGGCTGGCCTATCTTGGCCCAGAGTTGAGTAGTCATTGAATGGCCGAGCTTAGGCTCGCCAGTCTTGGGTCGGGGCTGGGAAACCACATGTATGGCCAATACTCGGTTGGCCTGTCTTGAACCAAGGCTGGGTAACCACAGGTATGGCCAACACTCGGCGGACCTAACTTGGGCCAAGGCTGGCGCACCAAACCTCGGCTTCCCAATGCTGGTCCAGGCTTGGCCCCGTTGTCCATCTCTGCGTGTTCCTGTATGGGATACTGCTGGAACGAATCGAGGGAGTGATCGAGAGGTCTGGGTGCCTCTCCCCCAGACATGATGGATTCCGGAGGCGCATGGATGCAGTGGACGCAGTTTTGGAGGTTGTCTGTCTACTGAGGTGTCGTTTTTGATGTTTGGAATGTCTTTTACACAGTCTAGTGGTAGTGGACGTAACGGCTGGGGTCCCACAGAGGTCCGTGCTAGAGCCGAAGTTTGGAACCTGGAAAACGAGGGGGGTCATGCGCGTGTAATACAGCATTCACCGATGACCTTGCAGTGTTAGCGACGGCGAAGGACCAACACGAGTTCATGTTTAGGATAAATTTTGCTTGTGGTCTCGTTAGAGACTGGATGCGTGAGAACGGTTTGTATCTGGTGGCAGATTAAACCGAAGCGGTGGTGTTGAAGGGACCAAGTAAGAATGAAGCAGTGGTTTTCGAGGTGGATGGGGTGCAGATCACGCCCATTTTGCTTCGACTCCGGTCTGGATTCTCTGGTAGTCTGGTTTATGGGATAGTCTTTCTTTGCTTCTGTTGTGGATTTTTCTATATTAGTTATAAACTACAAGGGAAAAATCAAACTGCAGACATATTTCTATTAGAGCTCATCAGTACAGTACAGTACAGGTTATATCTCTCCAGTCTCTAATGAAAAAACGTCCCCGGTATAGACCGACTGATACTTATTGTTGGTTTTAGGTACCTAATTGCGAAAAATGGCGCTACTTGCGAATATGTTTAACTTGAGGTGTGACACTACGTTTCGAATGTGCTTTGTGCTTCAAGCAAATAGTATAACAATCGCTATTTGAAAGTGACTTCAATATTGTTTAATCATTTAAAGGGCTTTTTACAGCAGAATGAAGTCAAACTACAATAATATAAATAATCAATTAAACTCTTATTTATTTATTAGTATAGATAGGCAGATAAAAATTAAAAAGATTATGGTAAGTACCTAATGGGAATGGGACGACTCGCCGTCGCCGATTGGCCGTGGCCGATTTGCCGTGGCCAATTGGCCGTAGGGACAACTCGCCGTAGGCAAACTCGCCGTAGGGAAAACTGGCCGCCGATATTGATGTTTATTTTAACAACCCCTAAAAGTGTTATGTTATTACTTTTTCTCAACTAAGGTAGACATAATAAAGTTAAAGTACTGTTAAAAGATAATGTTTCGATTTTGTTAAACACATACTGATATAAGAGAAGAGGTAATTAAAATATAATTTAATGACACTTTCTCGTGATCTAGTCGTAATGGTAAACAAATTGTCGGAATTAAAATTTCAATTACTAGTATTAAAATTGCCATAATGTTCCATTAAATATTTGAACTTAGTAGGAACGTATTATTAAAAAGAATCTACTTGGCATATTTTTGTTAAGAAAATTAGTTTTTTTTTAAACCGGCCAGAAATTAGTACTTATTTTTAGGTCAGAATAGTATATTGTGTATCTAGTAGGAAAAGCGATACATTCCCGGACGACAATGTAAATTGTTGACCGAGGCGTTTAGCCGAAGCCAACAAACATTGGAGTCCGGGAATGTGCTTTTACTACGAGATACACATACTATTTTTTCTGAAATCGCAATAAATATAATTGTAAATTAAGAAAGTTTTATATATGCATAACTATTTTTGATTATAAAACCGTTTCGTTGACATTGTTTAGGTATTAGTGATTATTAGTGTCACAGAACTGTCAGTTCGGTTAGTTACATATTGCTTTAAATATTTTAAATTATATTTAAAATGGACAATGACGATAATGTTCAGAGGTGCAAAAAGCATCAAGAGTTACTTAACACTGCTACTAATGTGGTTTAAAATTTATTGCCAAATAAATCCAAGGCAAAATATAAATTTGATTATAAACGTTTTATGGATCATTCCCGTACAGTAAGGAGTACAAAAAAGTTTGTTGCCCAGCAACGGACTAAAATGCGAGAATAGTGTATTTTGCGGCTCGAATTTGATCCGAAAAACTAGACATTTCCAAGCGATTTCAGAAAAAAATCTCATTTTGTCGGACAAGGCCAGAAAACAAAAATGAGTCCGGTAAAAGCTTTTACCGGACTATCACAATAATTTGCTGGCCCGGTCCGACAAAATGAGATTTTCTGACCCAAATAGAAATAAATAACTAACAATTTATTGCTTAATCAAACTTTCCTACACTTTACATTTTCTGTCAAGACGAAAAATAAGATTAAATCAGAGAACATCTTTTTTTGAAAACTTGGCTAAATATACAATAGTTTATAATTTTTTTCTATTTTCATCGAAAACCATAAGCCTTTTGTTTAAATATGTTATTAATTAAAATTAAAATTAGAAAACATATTTATATCGGCGGCCAGTTGTCGCTACGGCGAGTTATCCCTATGTCCAGTTGTCCCTACAGCCAATCGGCAACGGCCAGTCGGCGACGGCGAGTTGTCCTAGACCCGTACCCAATTAAGATAAAAACTTGACATTGGTTCTCATATCATACATTTGTAAAAACGTATTTTAAATCTGTTAATTTTTAAACTAGACATATTTAGATTTAATCACTTTTAAAAAGTCTGCTTTTACCTTTGAAAGTACCTACTGATTTAAATAACCACCATTAAAAGAACTAAAAAGTGAAATGTGTCAAGGGACACCCGGATGGAACGAAGTTCCTATCGATTAATTAATGAAGGAATTGTAATTTGTAAACACAACAGAGTGTTTATAAAGACATAAGCATTTATTATTGTCTGTATAAAATCTCTACTTACCTAACTCCATCAGCAATATCCGAAGTTTGTGGAGAAACACTGTCAGGATACATTATTGTTATTATTTTATTATTTATTAACGACAAAAAATCTGTATTAACTTTTAACAAAGTCGCGATACTACACTGTTCAAAGCAAAATAGAAAATAGTAAATCCATTATTACCTGAATATTTTCAACAGTTCGTTTCCTTTGACAAAAGTATCCATTCATACAATACCAGAGGTTTGGATGATATACATATACCAAAAATTACTTTTTATTTCAATTTAATTTAAAATAGGAATTAACAATATACAAAATTTTAAAATATTTGACAGTAACTGACAGTTAAGGTAATTTGGCGTACCTAACTAGTCAAGTTACGAACTATTTTTAAAATGTTTATGAATTTATTAATTTATAAAAACAGGATGAAATAAAATATAATACTATTATAGGTACTTATTTTTTTACAGTATTTTCTTTTTAATGTAAATTTTCTTTTAATTTAAATTAGTGTTTTTTTAATTGTACTTTTATTAGTATTTATGTATATTAGGGTTTCCTATTTAAATAAAGAAAAATCTATCTATGAGAGAGAGAGACAGACAGACAGACAGAGAAACATGCGGGTGTCGTGTCGTGTCGTGACATGGTTTGGTTTGAATTTTTTCCGGCTAGTCTCAGTCATAACGCGCGAAAGGGAACTTCGTTCCAATAAATGTATGCTGGAGCATATATCAAAAGAAAAGCTATGCAGAATTTTAATTCTAGATCATCAAACCTAAATCTCACATTAAAAATAAAGATTTTACGATTTTATTTTATAAAAACATCTCGCCAACGATCCTGGTTAGTTTCCAGTTTTTAAAATTTTACCAAATTTAAGTTGATTAAAAGATACAAACACAATAATAAAAGAATATGCTTAAATAAAATTAATCTCTTTATAGACATTTAACTTGTATTGATAGAAATGATTTGTTTAAAGCACTTAGCGTTTATATCGTAGGAATTCATATAATTTTTCCCTAGTAGTTATAAAAACTTGAAAATTTAAAAACTGGTATAAATGCGTATCAGGAAATCTTTAAATATGTATATCCTGACATGTACTTCCTTTAGTTTTTAACTAGGTTTACAATAGAAGAAATTCAACTAATCACCTTTTAATTTAAAGTAAGTGAATACAAGAATACAAAATGCCGACCATCTGTGATTTACCATGCTAATCAACAGACCACACAAAAAAAGAAGAAACCAATGAAGCGGACGCAAACATCTGGAA
Organism: Altica lythri; assembly: GCA_964028335.1. Lineage (NCBI taxonomy): Eukaryota > Metazoa > Arthropoda > Insecta > Coleoptera > Chrysomelidae > Altica > Altica lythri. Next base: position 30,047,827 of record OZ034804.1, on the reverse strand, counting down.
ATAACCGATGTTACTCTAGTTCAGTTAATGGAGGATAAGCATGGTATCAGAAGATAAGAAAAAACAATATTAAATCGCAATTAAATAATGTGCAATAATAATGCAGTTTATCGTATCAATAATTTATGAACCACTTATTATACAGCAAAAAAAGAAGAAAATTAAGGAACTGTAAAAAATAAAACTAAAAAGAAATGAGGTACTAAGTATATACTATAAGACCAGGGTAGATAAACGTCAAAAATGCGTGTCCTAAAGCTTTGACGACAAATATACCTACATTTTGTGCACTACTTAAGCTAAAAGCTAATGGAAAAGAATATTTTTTGTAATTATGGTGTTTTTTTACTTCTTACTTTTAGTGTTTAGGGGTTCATTGTACAGTTGGTATAGTCCATTTCATCGTTTTTGGCCGATTTGATATTAGAAACCACTGAAATAAGATTAAACTGTCATCCAAGTTACCAATGGCGGAGAGTTTTTTTTCTAAATTAGGTCGTAAGTTTCTGAAACCATCAGTGTGGTTTGACATCTACAAAAATATGACATTAATAATTATTAAATTTAACCCTTCAACAACGAGCCGTACATGACGGTTACTAGGAATGTGAATTAAGTCAAGACTTCCGTATTGAATGCTTTTTATCTACCGGTGAAACAAGATGCAGTTACGAAAGTGTTGTATTAAAAAATAAACGTCCTCATTTAAATTTCTAACTTGCCTGTATCTGAGAGAGATGTAACTCTAAATTTACTTCGAGTATGATTTCTGTCATCGGCCAAAATCGGTGAAATGGACTATATTTTATTGTATCCGCTTTATTATATTCAGTTTTGGATATTGTTAAATGTAAAAATGGGACTCTCAATTCCCATTATTAAAACAACCTGTAATAAAGCAACTAAGTGTAATGAAGTTTATTTGGAATACCTATATACCTTATTTAATTAGGGGTGGGGGTGGCAAGACATGATAGCAGGTAAGACGGGGTCGCCGGCAAAATTCATAATTCAAACAGACCAATCACGGCCGCCTATGCATCGTTAGATGCGCCACCATGATACCTGTCAGTCGCCCAGCTATCAGTGATTGTCAGTGCATGTGTTACCTAGTACTACAAGGTAAACAGTATTTTTTTTTTTCGTTATTCTTAGAAAATAGCACGGTGAGACAAGATGGGGTAATGGGTCACATTCACTTTTACAAAACAACTATTGCCACTTCCAACTATCAAAATAACATCTTAAGTAACTAGAAAACGTGGCAAAACAGCAAGTATAAAAAAAAATATCACGTCTTTTCTCTACAAACAAGATTAAAAGGTCGCTGCCCAGAAGAAACAAGATGATGAAAAAGATAGTAGAAAAAATTGAAATGAAAAAAGAGATAAACTGAAAAAGCAGAAGATATCTGGTGAAAAGTCTCAATTAAAAAATCACGAAATCAGAGCAAAACAGAAGTTCTATTTCACTTCTATCGAAGAATGGGTAGCGTGCATAAATTGTAGAAAATGAGCCCATAACAGATGTACAGGAATCGTCTATAATTCTTACCACCCCAACTTAACCCCATGGGGGAACCCAATCTTACCAGCAACATGGAGCAGGACGGGACAAAACGCATTGCTGTGATTTTTTGTTTCTAAAATATATAACTAGTTCCTAATGTCACCAAATAATAAGAGTTTTATAAATATAAAAGCAACAACATCACCTATCTGGGCGCCAATATCAATGACAAATGGGACAAATACTTTACTGAAGAAACTGGAGGCTTTTGAAATGTGGGTCTACAGAAGAATTCTACGAATGAGTTGAGTAGACCGGGTAAGAAATAAAGAAGGCTTACAGAGAATGGAAAAAGCACAGAAAATTGCTGGAAAAAGGGGACCAGGACGTAGAAGAACATCTTGGCTCCGAAACCTCCGTGAGTGGTAACACAAAATATCTACTGAGCTATTCCGAGATAAGGTGAATAAAGTGATTATAGCCAATATGATTGCCAACCTCCGATATTCAGGCAAGGCACTCGAAGCAGAAGAAGAAGAAGGTTATTTTCAAATAATTACAATTCTGTTGTTACATAAACTCTGTTTTTATTGAACTATAAACCTTAGTACCACATCTTGCCACCCTTTTCCCTACTTAGTTGATTTTTACTAAACTAGTTATTGGAGGTGGAGAAGTTATTTCAATCTAACAAGGCAAAAAAGCAATTTAATCGGAATTGGGACAAAATTAAAAAACTTTATAAACAAGTATATATTTATTGAATGTATGAAAAACTTTTTTTTTAAATTACATCCTTACTTTCAATTAGTAAAAACAAACTGTCGGTTATGCTTAACTGACTAAAAAACAACAACTTAGTCTATAGAGATCCCTAAAGTTATTTTTTTTTCATATATCATAAAGAATATTTAGTTCGCAATTTATTTATATAATTGCTCAAATAAGTAAATTTCCAGGTTGTTAGCTCCTTTACATGTTTCTATTTAGTTTTATTTGTGTCATATAACAAAAATCAAAACATCTCACAAGAAGTTTAAAGATCAAAATCTATATATCCATCGTCAGACCTGTAATAACATACGGAAGCGAAACGTGGATCATGACCAAAGCAAACGAAAAAAAGCTCAGACGCTTTGAACGAAAAATTTTCGGATCTCACCATGACATCACCACAAACTAGTATAAGATCAGAACCAATATCGAATTAAAAGCACTCTACAACGACGCCGATATTGTCCAAGAAATTAAATCACAGCGACTAAGATGGACAGGCCACGTGCACAGACTGCATAACGAAAGACTTGTAAAACTGGTATGGGAGGAGATTCCCACAGGCAAAAGACCACTCGGACGTCCCAGAATGCGATGGAGAGATAACATCCAAGCAGATCTCCGGAAAATGAACATTCCATTTGACCCTAGGTTGATGGAAGACCGAACAAATTGGAAAAAAGTTGTACAGTTAGCCAAGACCCACCCAGGGTTGTAGCGCTACGTGATGATGATGATATAACAAAAATACTTTTAATTCGTTGAATTTTTTGGTAAAAATAACTTATGTAACTTTTAATTTCCAAATTAAAAAAAAAACGTGAAAAATATTTTAAAAATAATTAGTTTACTAAATATCTACGATTTCGGTAATCTAATCAATTTTAAAAATAAAACATAGCTTAAAAAAGGTAGCTTAAATTTTTGGTGTTTCAATGGTCGTTTTTTTTTACTTAAAGAAAAATTGAGTAAGTGTAATATGTCACATGAGTCGAATTAAAATCTCATTAAAAACGCCGACTAACCACCAATGCATCTGTGTCTATGGTCTAAAGTAATTAAAGTCACTACCGGCGATAAATGAAGACGCAGGTTTAACCTCTGCCGAATTTGACATTTTTTGATTTCTTCTTAATGTCATTTTTTGTTTGTCTTATTTCAAAATTTCAAAAAATCTCACGAGAGATGCCACAAAATAATTATAATATTTATTAAAATAATAATTTTGCTTGCATCTTATAAATATAATATTTCAATTCCTGGCTTTATTTAATAAAAAAGTCCTGAAAAGTATTTGTTTTCCAAGTTATTACACTGATTTAACGTTCCCAAAGTGTAAAATAATTCAGATTCCCAAATCTGATCGTTCTGCTGGGAATAGAGTTTTGAAAAAGTTTTAAAATTTATGGTCCCCAAATATGAATAGCGTTTTTATAAAAAATACTGGGAGAATATTTCAAATTGAAGGAGATGTAATAAGAAACTGTTAGTTTCATCAAAAAGATATTTACGGGTTGCTAATGACAACGCGCGTTTTTTTAGTTCATTCCTCGTTAATTATCAACTATTTGTTGTCAATTGCAAGCAAAAAAGTGAAGTGAAGTGAAGAAAAAAAAATTAAACCATGTTATTTGCATACAGTCAACAAAAAAACGTGTAACATTAGGTACCTCAGATTTAAACTGATCCACTTAATCAGAAGATGGTCGAAACAATATTGTGTAATCGTACCTAAAGACCAGGTGTAGGTGTGAGCCTAGAGGTTATTTAAACAGATTCTTATTTTAAAAATGTTTTTCTAAGATCTCCCTACTAGGTTTTATAAATTCAAAAACACAAAAATTGTACTCATATTCAGATATTAAAATTAAACGACCATAAGCGGGCTCGCACACCGGAGCAATATGCAACTAGCAACTAGCAACAAGCAATAAGCAACAGGCAACATATTTTGTTGTACTTCGCACACCAAAGCAATAAAAAATCACTTGTTTAAAATGTCGTCTGATGAAGACGAAGTGATAATGTTGTGTTGTTAAGGAGAAAGAAAAGAACAAGGATTCATCCAGCATCTGAAGCGTTGAGTAAACATGGAGCCAATATATGTGCTCAAGAATTAAAGAAGCATCCCACACAGTTAAACTGTTACCAAATGAGTCCGAGTACTTTTGAAACGTTAGTTCAGCTGATAGCACCTCATATTACTAAACAAGACACCAATTACAGATATGCGATCAGCCCACAGGAACAACTTTTAATCACATTAAAGTAAGATAAATTAAATAAAACATACATAAAAAAGTATTTTATTGAAAAAACTAAAAAATATAAAAAAAATATATTATTGTTCTGTTAAAGACGAATTCCTATTGTCATAAACTGACATGTTGGGTGAAAAATTAAAACCTTTAATTATCTAACACTGCTTAATAAACGAAATATTGCCAAATTATGGGCAATATAGTTGCTTTTCAACAGACACGTCGTGTCGCTAGCAATATATGTTGCTGTAGAAAGGCGATAGCGATATCGTATTGCGTCGGTGTGCGAGATCCATAAAAATGTAATGGAAAAACACATTGGCGATAATATTGCTTATTGCTAGTTGCTAGTTGCTTATTGCTTATTGCTCCGGTGTGCGAGCCCGCTAATAGTAATATAACCATTTACCGACATCATAAATTTTATTCTTATATTGTTGAACTAGTTCTAAGTTTTACATGTAACGATATAAAGATTGCGATACATACATATGTTGTAACCACTTTTTTCTCAAGATGTTAAAGGCTCGTTTAATAGAGGTTAACAAATGCGAATGGCACTCAGGGGGTAGGAGGAGAGCGAGCGTGGATTCGAACGAGCTAGATGATATCGTATTGGAAAGATATAAGGGGATATATTTACTAGAAAAAATAAAAGATAAAAGAATTTAAAAGGGACTAAAGAGAAAATGAGAGAAATGATGGAAAGGGGAAAGGTAAATGGGCGCCACTTATTTTTTTATCATAAGGATGGGAAAATATAAGAAACCCAGATGAAAAAAAATATTGAATATATATGTTGGATAAACTGATTTATCAGATGTTGTAGATAAAGTTAAAATAAGAAAGATATAAGAGATATAAGAGAAGATAAGGTAAAATTAGATAACCCGGCAGATGTTCTTGCTAAAAATTTAAATTACACACTCTTATTTAAGATACTAAAAAAATGATACTTACACTTTTTTTTACTCATCCTTATGGTTATCAATCTAATCTAAAGATAGATTCAAAAAAGCACAATCTATTGCTTTAATAAAATAATATATGCTTAAGAAATGAAATCTATTACTTCAATAAGATAAGGTATATTTAAGAAACAAAATCTATTACTTCAATAAGATAAGGTATATTTAAGAAACAAAATCTATTACTTTGGTAAAGTATAGATTAGAGAAACTGAAGGTATTGATCAGAGTAGCAGGCTCTAGCTAGGAAAAGAAAATCTAGTTAAACACTAAAGAGACTTTATTATCTGGTTTGATAATAAGTAAGAGATACAATAAACAAAATAAAATAAAGAAAATATGTGTGTTATAAACAGTAAATCATATATCGTTATCATAAACAGTAAATAATATTATTAAACACATTTGTGTTTAAATTTAAAAACATAACTTTTACTACCATAAAACAACAGCTAAGTATAATTCTATTGTTATTTTTGGTATGTTTAAAACTAAAAGTGAGAGAGCAAAATTTAGATAAAAAAAATCAACAATATCACTTTTGGTTTTTCAATTATCTCGAGATAAAACGTACCCATATAGAAAAATATAGAGAGATCTTAATTAAATAAGGCGAGATAATAATTAAAAGATAAAAAAATATGTAAAACAGTTTACAAATAGCAGGTACAAAAAATATGAGCAAAAAAAATTACAGATAAGCTAAAACACAAAAGCACATCCCGAATTTTCTTATTACGGCACTGATCACTTGATTACAGGTGAATACAATTAAGGTAAAATGTTCCATAGAAATAAATGGTACGTTAATGCTTGATACAGGTGTAAAAAAATATTATTAAAAACTTACATTGTCTCCTAAATGTTTCTGAGAGATATTTATAGTATATGGCTTCTTTCTCTCGGTAATTGGTCTTAACGGTACGATATAATCTAAACCCATTCCTGTTTAGATTTATAGATAATTAGAGAAAACCATAAACTAAATCTTCGAAGCGTGGGTTTCGAAAAAGGAAGCGTTAGACCTAGCAATGGCGGGCGTGTCGTTGCTACATAGAAAACCCAGGAAAACATAAAAAAAACACTGTCTGGAATACTTTAAGTGGTTCCTCGGTACAATAAACGGTAAACGATAACAGAAACACTTAATAGCAAGTAATTTTTAACTATCATAAGAAAATTTGCCGGGAACTTGAAACTAGTGGCTGTACGTATGATCTTGATCGTACAAATGCCCAAGCTAGAATGATTCGGAAATCGCGGTACTAAGGGACGCTGCCTTTCGCGCCTCATCATGTGATGTTAAAGTCGGAACCTTATTGGTTAGTTCACCGATCGATATTCTGCTTAGCAACAAAAACCGTTAGGAATGTAACAACATCTAATAAGTCGCGAATACAGGGCGGTAATAAGTAAGAAAGAATTATAAAAAAATAAATTTTATTCCTAGAGATTTTAAACACGCTACAATGTAAATATAAGAATTACTAATAGTAAAAAGTGTAAATTATTATTATAAGGGCTTAGATTAGTAATAGACAACTTTCGTTACACTTGACAATAAATACTACTTTTTGAAGACATCTTACATACGCATAAATTTACTTGATAAAATTTTTCTATCAATTAAATACTTAATTTATTTATTCAAGCATTAAATATATTTTGAAAGTATATATAATTAATTGAACATATTAAAAAGTAATTAATTGTGTATTTATATTGTTCATTTATGTAAGGTAAGAAATTTTATAAGTACTGGAATAATTAATATAATTATATGTATTAAAAGAATCCACTTATTTCTTGGTTATCTACCGTATTGCTATATGAAACAGATTTCCTACATTCTCTTCATTTTGTACCTATTAGTCTAGAAGCCAAGGGGGCTTTAGTAGCCTATTTTAAAACAACTTTAATAAGTATTCATTTAAAGAAAAAGATTGTAGCTTTAAAATAATAATAATTATATTATATATTTACTATAAGAACACCTTCCTAGCAATACAATACAGTTATGAAATTGATTCCTTTAACAAAAAATATATCATTTTCTTATCTTTTTTTTCTGGTTTTTATTCTGCTCCTATCTATCAATCAACTCCTTTTTTTATTCCTGCATATCTGTATCTTCTCGTCCATTTCCAATTACTTTTCTTTTGTGTTTCTTTTATAAATTACTCCTCTGATTGTATTTTTCTTGTTTTTTTAATTTAAATTTCGCTATTCTTTACTATTTTTATTCAAATTCTAAATGATTTACATTTTTTTATTATTTTTTTTAATGACCATATCAAAACTAGCAACCAATATCTAGATGCCGAACTACATTCCAGAAATCAACTGAGGGAACGTCTTGTCGAAGAAAAAAATTATACTGACGTGTGGTGGAAGAGAAAAAAATCGTAATAAATTGGGAAAAAAAATTGCAAATTAAAAAAAACTGATAATTTGACAAAAAATAATTAAAAAAATTAACACATTAAAGATAATCATAAATATTAGAAAATTTCTAAAAGATAGGAAAAAATCCAACTCATTAATAGAAAATTTAAATGAAATGTAAAAAAGTATTATGAAAATTATTAAAAAAACCAAAACAAAATCAATAAACAGTGGAAAAAAGTGAAAGTAATTTCACGTCAATTAAGTAAATTTCATGACCCACTCCAAATTGTCTAAACTTTAGAACTATATTTTTTTATTATAAAATAATAACCCGTGCAAATTTTATTAAGATCCTTAAAATTTCTATGAAATCAGGGACCAAAATACTTTGGTTTTTAATACGACTTTGCGTAAGACTGTAACCTCTTTTTTCCCGGAAGGTGTTAAAGGCTCGATTATAGAGGTTAACATATGCGAACGGCACTCAGGGGGTAGGAGGAGAGCGAGCGTGGATTCGATCGAGCTAGATGATTAATATCAAAAAGATAAAAAGCAATATACTTAATAGAATAATAAAAGATAAAAGAAGTTAAAAGGGATAAAAAAAATGAAAGAAAAGAAAGAGAAAGGAAAATGGGCGCCACTTATGTTTTTTATCCTGAGGATGGGAAAATATAAGAAACCCAGATGGAATAAGAAAGATATAAGAGATACAAGATATGATATGGTAAAATTAGATAACCCGCCAGATGTTCTAGCTAAAATTTAAATTACACACTTTTATTTAAGGTACTAAAAAGAGAAATTATACTTACACTTTTCTTTTACTCGTCCTTATGGTTATAAATTACATCGGTACGATAAAGATATATCCAAAAAAGCAAAATCTATTTCTTTAATAAAATAAGATATATTTAAGAAACAAAATCTATTACTTTAATAAAATATAGATTAGAGAAACTAAAAATATTGATCAGAGTAGCAGGCTCTAGCTAGGAAAAGAAAAAATCTAAAGGTAACAATAACAGTATTTATTATCAGCTGTAATGATAAAAGCGACACACAACAATAATAAAATAAAAAAATATAAGATTCATTTCGGTACGGTATAGTAAACAACATTTTACTAAACACATTTGTGTTTAGTTTAAAAACATAATGATTAATACACAGAAAATAATAGCTAAGTACATTGTTTTATCATTTTCGTGTACTCCTATAAACGAAAAGTGGGAGGTAAAATTTAGATGAAATAGTTATAAAAAAATATCACCTTTCGCTTTGATGTTATCTCGATATAAAAAGTACTTACATTGAAAGGTATAGATAGATCTTAATTGAATAAGAGCAAGATAAAATTAAAAGATAAAAAAAAAATATGTAAAACAGTTTACAGATAGCAGGTACAAAAAATAGAAGTAATAAAAAAATAACAGATAAGCAAAACACAAAAAAAAATCACATCCCGGTTATTCTCATTACGGCACTGGCACTATACTTATGAATGAATAAGACGGTAAATACAATTAAGGTAAAATGTTCCATAGAAATAAATGGTACTTTATGGCTTGAAATAGGTATAAAAAAATTGTTAAAAACTTACGTTATCTCTTAAATGTTTCTTAGATACATTTTTAGTATATAGCTTCATTCTCTCGATATTTGATCTTAACGGTAAGATATAATCTAAACCCATTCTTGTTTAGATTTGTAGATAGTTAGAGATACAGCATAAACTCATTCTCCGTAGCTGGGGTTTCGAAGAGGAAGCGGTAACAGTCACAATGGCGGACTTCAGCCGTCTACATTTTTAGTATATAGCTTCATTCTCTCGATATTTGATCTTAACGGTAAGATATAATCTAAACCCATTCTTGTTTAGATTTGTAGATAGTTAGAGATAAACCATAAACTCATTCTCCGTAGCTGGGGTTTCGAAGAGGAAGCGGTAACAGTCACAATGGCGGACTTCAGCCGTCTTGTTCCAAAAAAACCAAGGAAACTTAAAGAACCCACTGTCTGGAGTTCTCCATGTGAATCTTCGGTACGATAAACGGCAACAGAAACACTTATTAGCAAGTAATTTTTAAGATAAAATAAGGAAATTTGCCGGGAATTTGAAACTAGGGGTCGTACGGACGTTCTTAATCGCACAAGGACCCAAGCTAGAATGCCTAAAAGTCGTTAATGCTGGGGTGACGCGTTGTCTTTCGCGCCTAATCAACTGACCATAAACTCGGGCTCTCATTGGTCGTTAAGAAAATCGATATTGTAGTACTCAAGACGACCGTTCGCTTCAGCGTCCGAATCAAATTTTGGACAGAGTCGGCCTAAGTTCAAAGAAATTATAAAAAAAAGAAATTTTATTATTCGAGTTTTTTAAACACGCTACACAGCCCCCTCTGAAGAGAAAAAACTGGGTGGAAAACAGTTTTTAAGAAAAAGATAAGCTATGGTTGGAACAACAGTAGTGTGCTTTAAAAAACCATATCGGATAAAGGTAGAGAACTCGTGACGCAGAAAAGCAATCTTACAAGAGTGGTATTTGCCTAGGTAAACCTGGGTATCAGAGTTAGTTACTGAAAACGATAAAATATTCGCACTATTCATCAGCACGTTAAGATACAAGTGATACTATACGAGGGTTTGAAGAACCACAAGGTAGGCATAAAATATCGGATTAACAGATCATTGATATTACGTGACCAGATTTTTATAAACGGTACCGGCCAACCGGAGGATCACAAAGTGATCGGGAACGGTCTACTCCGAAATTTCTGCACGGAAACAAAAAAGTGTGCAGCTCGGCCTAGACGGGCAGCCCTAAACGGTGGTTTCAGCAACCAGCTATTCGAAAGCGAATATTCAAAAAATGTATTTATATTGCCCTTGACATAAGATGTCAGGACACCACTACATTCACACACATGGAAGAAGGTAAAGAAGGCTATGTTCCCATAAGTAAAATTTCCCATAGGAGGCACAACGCGTATTTCCCCTCTTAGGAAACTCCTATAATGAAAAAAACTGAATTTAAACCAAACTGTTGATAATAATTTTGAAAAGGAAAAAGGAAACACGGACGATAGTTATAATTAGGAATCTAATAAGCCTATCGGCCCCATTAGATCCGACAGTCACGGTAGGTACGCGATACGTTAACATCTAAAAAGATGTTTGGAAATGTTCCGTCCTGCTTGGTTGATATTAAGGATATCAACAAATATACAGTAAGGAAGAGAAGAAAACAGTAATTACTTAAAATATAGTTCTCATTGGGAACATAAATAAAAGATCTTAAAGGTAGTAGGTCGCACTATGACAATAACAGAAATCTGACAAATCTTATAAAACCAAATTATCCTAACATCTTCAATCTTAGCCAAGAAAAAATAGAGAGAGTAATAGAGAAAAAAAAACAACTTTAATAAATAAGTATTTATTATACAAGGGAAAAAAGTATTAGATTTTAGCTCTTGGTTTTTTGTCTCCCTCCGCTTCGCGTCGGGAGACAACACAACCTCGAGCTAAAATCTAATACTTTTTTCCCTTGTATAATAAATAACTATTTATTAAAGTTGGTTTGAGCAAAAGAAAGATAGTTATGGGCAAAAAACCGAGCACACCTCGCATTTCCTTAATTTTGCAACACTAATTTTGCAATAACTTTTGTTCAAATTGATATTTTTGAGTAAAACTTAAACGAAATAGTTTATTTTATACACAGTAAATGATTTATTTCATCATAAATTGTTTATAAAAAATTCCTGGTACTTCCTACAGATAAGCATGTATAAATAAATCAAATCCCAAATTATAGTCCTTCCAATATTTATTGTCGGCTTTTTAATCTCATGTCGACCATTACTGTGAAAATGAGGAAAAATGGCCGGTTCATCAAACGCTAATTTTGAGAAAAATTATATCATTATTAAGTTTTGTTAATTTTTGTTTTAAATCATGCATTTTGATTATTTGATAATTTTAACCAATGTATTTTATCTACATTGTTTTCTCGATAAAATTATTGTCCTAAACTCAATTTTCATCTAAATCGGTCAATTAGAAAATGCCCGTAAAAAATGCATCCGACAAACCGACAAAAATCAACACGCCATGCCACGCGAACGACGTCGCGGGTACATCGAAATAGAACCCAAAAATGTGGTTAGATTCTTTTGTCTGTCTGTCTGTATGTTTGTGCGTGCATCACATGAAAACTACTGATCCGATTCGAATGCGGTTTTCACAGATGTATTTGTCTTCTTTGAACTTAACATCTGGTGTATAAAAATTTCTCTCCCATTCATTAAATGGGGTGGGGTAAGAAATTTTTATACAACAATCACACGCCACGCGAACGACGTTGCGAGTACAACTAGTTAATTAATATATTTGTTGGTCCTCCGTCCAGAAACAATACTATTAATTACTTCAAAATCGTCCGAAAAATGACATTTTCCGGCCTAGGCCGGCAAAGTAGCTTTTAGATTATCTAAAGAGATGGCGCTATGAGTCATCAAAAATACATAATGAATACTACAAATTTTAATTAAATTGATTTAAAAACAGCGTATATTATACTAAACTAATAACTTTTTCTAAAGGTAAGCAGGATTCAAACTTACATTTAATTTCTCTCACAACTTTTATTTGAAATTTGACATTTATGTCAATTTACAACTACTTATCATTCGATTATAAAAATACATATCTCGATTTTATTATTGCTCATTGAACTATAATAGTTCATTGTCTCTGCTATTTTTATATAAAATTATTAGATATTAATATTAATATTATCAATATAACATTTTTTACTGTGCTGCTTATTAGCACAGTATCCGTATGTATAAAAATTTAGGATCGTGAAATCGATTATCAGAAAATCATTCCTTATTACTAATTCTTTTAATCGTGCAATGGATGTCAATAATGTCAATATACACCTAATCTTGTATGTCACAAATTTGTCACAAAGTAAACAGTTTTTGAACTTTTGAAAATATTAAAAATTGGACCAAAAAGTAGTGTGTGTTACACGTCCGCAAAATGTTTTGCAAGTGCTCGTATTGTTTCGCCTCGGTGCTACGACCCTCGGCTACACAACTTTACTCGCTCTTGCGAAATGGTATTTTCCCTCCTTGTGTCATAAATAACTATTTTATGACTAGTTCCATATTATCGACTAATAATTGAATATTAAAGAAGGGAAAACATTTACATACTTAGAAATTTAAAAAAATATATATCTGACAACCTGGATTCGAAAGCTGGTCTCTTTGATAGGATTATTAGGCGAGTTGATCTTGGTAAATTGTTCTTAGACAAACCAGAAACTTGAGTTTTAAAATACCTTAGTAATTAAATGCTCTAAACTCAAAAATAAATTCATAAACTGTTTTATTTTTAATAGATAAAAAGTAGTGTCCTTTCATAAATAATATTTTTCAGTGTTATGCAAAGTTCAGAAAAATACATTAAAAACTTCCTAGGTATATAAAAACGTTCGAGCTATTTTGTGTTTTCGTGTGACCAAAAACTTGGTTTTTCAAAAAGTTTGCATTTTTAACAAACATACAAAAAAACTTTATATAGTTTATTTAAAGATGTTTTATAGGCAGGTATTTACGTTTCTACACGATAAAAATGGTGACAATAAAAAAATGTTTATTGTACTATTTGTAACATATTTATTAAAAACTTTCCTAAGATATTCGTGTAGATAAAAACCAAAGTAATTCGTTGTATAATAAACTGAATCTTTTCCCTTTCTGATGAAGATTAATTGATCTGGTTATATGAATTTATTAAATATCTGGTTAGTGCAAATACCAAATTTTAAGTTCTGATTATTTTATGCCAAACTGTTTTTATAATAGCACATTTAATATTCGCAGTATTTTACCGTATAAAATTAATTTCACTTAATAACAATTAGATGAATTGACCAAGCTTGGGACAACGTTACGTAAATAGATCATAATCACAAATAGAAAAATAGTTGATTTTAATTGAAGTTTCTTGAACAGACTTTTACAGAGGCATTCTTTGGTTTGTTAGGTGTAACGAAAATTTAATGAAATGATTATTTTAAGATATTTTTCATGGAATTTTTGAAATGTTTAGAAAGTATACTAAAAATCCATGGTTCCGGTATCCTAACCAAATAAAAATATAAGACAGAACATCAACAAAGTGACTTAGGGTGTGATATTTAAATTGTAGATTAAATAAAATCTCTTTCTCACTAACGGCATGCTATATACCTGTATGCTTAAGGAGAAAGTGACTAAGTGTCAAATGTGACATGAGATGACTTTACGAACCAAAAAGCTAAATAATTACTAACCATTCATAGCTTAGTTGTTAGAGCCTTGCCGTGTAGAGTCATTTCTCGCGGTTTCTGGTTTGATATTAATAAGCCACATTATTCTGGGATGCTTTAAAGGTCTTCATCCTCCCAACACCAGCTTTACTACCCTGTTACCCATCTCTTTTTTTACATACCCTGTGCTGGGTTTTGATGTAAAACATGCGTAGAACCATTCTTTCAAAAACTCCTAATTTTTGTTCGTTGTCTTAAGTCAGAGTTTAGGTATCGGACACATAACAGTCCATCGTAAAACGGTTTTATAAAACGTAATTTTTGGTCTTCTTAAATACTTACTTAGAAGTTGTAACCCTTTCGAAACATTTAGGCCCACGCTCTCTCTATATCTCTACGGTCCGTTCTGCTAGTACATATGTTATACATATTTGATCTTGTATTTGTATAACCGGTAACTTATTTGTCTTTTTATCATCACAAAAATTTTTTTCATTGTTAATTAGGAGTTGTTATCAACAAAAGCTAGCCATCTCAATCAAAAAATTTAATGCTTATTTTAGCAGATCTTATTAGGTACTATTACAAAAGTAATATTAAATAAATTTGGAGATAATGCAAAATTTACTGTTTACTTTAAAAGGATCAAAAAGTATATAACTGATAAGTATTCACACTTATTTTAATTCGGGAACCGTTTACACACATCCTGGTTAAAATATATTTCTTAGGAATTCCTATTTACGCTATTGATTCATGCTATTGATCTCGCTGATTAATACGTTATATCCAGTCATATCTACAAAAAGATGGTATACCTTTCAGTTATATTCCTAGTGTCTTTTGAGTAATTGTCTTATGGTAAAGATTTAGTCTACTGTTGATTTGCCATGTTGAAAGCCGCGTTGATAGTCTTTAATACGGAGAGCTAGTGAACATTTCGCGTCATTACTTGCAAAAATGTTGTTATAAAGGTAATAAGTTGCCATTTCGAACATGTCAAAAGAACTGCTTAAAATATTAAAACAAGATGCGGAAATGGAACCGAACGAATTAAATCTCGATAAACATGAATAACAAATGTTATGAGAAAAAACAAAAAAAAAACAATTCCAAACACGTCAATGCATCCTTTGTGCCAATAAAGAAAATTATAGATTGCCAGTCCTAAGCCTGAATAAAGTGAGATGTGATGTTTGTTCTCACGATTTCTTTAGTTTTTATTATTGTTACTTACCAAGTTAAAAACATTGTACAGAAAAGCCTTCACTTCATAACATTTTATTTACCGGAGAATCTAATCTTTCATCTTACAAGTGATAATAGTGGGTCCTACTGAAATCGGATAGAGTCTATTATTATTATTATTATTATTACTTTTAATAATAATTTCTTCATTGACAAAAATTTTATAGCTTTTGTTGGACCTACCTGAACCAGAAGTGTCATTGCAATTTATTCCGAAATTCATGTTTTTAAATATTAAGCGATTTATTGTTTGTAAAAACGCGAAACTGGCTATTTTCAAGGCTTAATAACTCAGTGACTAACATTTTGAAGATTATCAAGCGTTAAATTAAACCCTAAACTTTATTTTACCAGATCTCGATGATCCCAGATAACTACTAGACTATATTGTTACGACCCGGTCCTGACCTATCGACCAGACACCAGAGGACCCCTATTTTCGAATATGTGATGTGATAGATCACTGGTGAGAAGCCGGCGATCCGTATTTTTAGACTATACTAGCTGTACCCGCGACGTAGTTCGCGTGGCGTGTTGATTGTTATATAAAAATTTCTCCCACGAATTCGTTAAAGGGGTGGGGGAGAAATTTGTATATACCAGATGTTAAGTTAAAAGAAGACAAATACATCTGTGAAAACCGTATTCGAATAGGATTAGTAGTTGTAATGTGATGCGCGCACAAACATACAGACAGACAGACAAAAAAATCTAACCACATTTTTGGGTTCTATATTGATGTAGTAACACCCCTTGCTAATTTCTTTTTAAATATCTTTAATGTACAGAATTTTCATTTCTACAGATTTATTATATGTATAGATTATTTTTCACGCCCCCGCATGCCCCCTTGTGGGTGGAATTTTCTAAAATCCGTTCACAATTGACCTCAAAATTATAAAAACAACTATTGTGCAAAGTTTCAAACCTGTAGGTCTTATAGATTTAAAATTTTTATTTTTATTTTTCACGCCCCCGCAACCCCCTGTGGGTGAAATTTCGTAAAATCAATTCACAATTGACCTCAAACTTATAAAAATAACTATTTTGCAAAGTTTTAAACCTGTAGGACTTATAGATTTTAATATTTTTTCACGCCCCCGCAACCCCCCATGTGGGTGGAATTTCGTAAAATCCGTTCACAATTGACCTCAAAATTATAAAAATAACTATTTTGCAAAGTGTCAAACCTGTAGTACTTATAGATTTTAAATTTTTTTTATTTTTCACGCCCCAGCAACTCCCCTTTTGGGTGAAATTTGGTAAAATTCGTTCACAGTTGACCTCCAAATTATAAATATAAGATGATTTCTGTATAGCTTTAACCATTAAGGTTGCACACGCGACGGAAGCTTAAAAATGGAGTAACTTCTCCCGTTTTCCCAACATTTCCCTTCACTGCTCTGCTCCTATTGATTGTAGCGTGATGAAAAGTATACTATAACCAGCACAGGAGTATGAAAAATAATTGTACCAAGTTTCGTTAAAATCCGTCGAGTAGTTTTTGTTTCTATAGCGGTTATACAGACAGACAGACAGACAAAAATTTTACTGATTGCATTTTTGGCATCAGTATTGATCCCTAATCACCCCCTGATAGATATTTTGGAAATATATTTCATGTGCAGAATTGACCTCTCTACAGATTTATTATAAGTATAGAAGATGATAACTCGCATCACACTTCGCCTGGTCAGACCCAGTCGAAGCACTGAAACATGCGCATTATCGTTGTATGTATTCAGGCGTTAGCGTCCTGTAATTATTGTCAAAATCACATGTTTATTAGAGTTGTTATTATAGTTTTGTTTTGAAACTTGTCTTTTATAAATAAAAGAATATAGTTATTTGTGGTCTGATTCCTTATTGTTGTGCAAAAATGGAGTTTTTTGAAAAAGATTCTTTAAATTTTCATAAATATAACGAGGCAACGCTGCAATATAGAAAATACGACCCATGAAAGGTTCTGTCAGGGATCGATCACTTACCGACTCACTTCACTTTCACTTCACATCACACGTTCGAAAATAGGGGTCCAAGGTATGCGAAAGTGAATTCTCAGAAGCTTTGAAGACTCGAGTACCCTGCGGAAGATCCGAAAAATTCGAGTAGCTCTGGAATGTTCCATTTGTTCGATTCTAGAAATATAACGTTAGCGACGTTCTAGAAGGAATTAATTTGGTATATAAGGGACCGTTTTGAACGGAGAAAAGAAGAGTTGTTATGGTAATAATTGGCGATAAGTAATAATTGTGATTGTATTAGTTGGCGATAGATAGCGATTAAGTAGTGGTAATTTCAATACTAGGCGATAGGTTGCGATTGTGATAATAGATAATTATAATTATAAACAGCTGGCGATAAAGGACGATTGTTGTAAGAGATATTTTAAAGACGTTATTCAGTAACTGTGATTGTATCAAAGTTGTGTAAATTAGTTTAAGAAATTGTTATCTATTTGTGTTCACCAATAAATTGTTAAGTTTGTTTGCTGTTTATCACTTATCCCGAATCCACTAGGAAAAATTATAACAATATTATATCATCCTTAAAAGCCATCTACATAGTTATATGACTTTCGTACTATTGTTTGAGTTTGAAGCAAAGCTTCATAAAAATTCGTTAATCAGATCTTTTAGACATTCTTAAGATTTAGAAAAGTCGACGAACGGAAAAAAGAAATTATAAACAAATACCCATGGGCTTGAATTATCCGTCTCAAATGTCGACGAGCAAAACATAAATTCGTGGGGTGTACTGTTGACCTTCATACCTCGCAGAGGTCGAATTTAAAAGAAAAACGTAATATCTATCAAATAATTTATTTAATAATATAATATTTATTACATAAATAAACACAGTGAAAAGATATAACTTGATAAATTTCTTTGAAATTGCTGTTTTCTTATCGTAATATAAATAAGTTATATTTATATACCATCCAATATAATATTATCAGTATCAGTTCTACCCTAATATCAGAAACATCTCAGGTAAGTACTATTGATCAATTTATTTAAAATTTATATAATAATAGTTTAGCTAGCTTATTGAAAAATAAAAAACTAATATCCCTTAAGTGCTGTTTCCGTCACCCCCTTTTGTGCTAAGGCAAATATTTTCTTGGAGGGTCCTAAGATGAATTCATGTCATGGATGTTATTCATTCTGGTACACTCAGTACTTTTTTATGCTAAAATTTTAACAGGTAAAAAAGTTGTAGTATAAGAACAATGTGTGGGTTTATTTAAATTTTATCTAAAGAAAGAGTCAATACCAACATTGTTTCTTATAAAAATAATAGCGGCCGCCCGCGACTTCATCCGCGTGGAATTTAGTTTTTTGCCACCGAGTTTCATACAAATTTGCAACCCCTATTTTAAATCGTTAGGAGTGGAATCTAAAAAGTCATTTCTACGTAATAAAACAAATTTATTCTCCAATTCTCTACGCGTCTATCGACAGTGTCATGTCGGCCAACAGTACTTTTATTCATGCACTCGGTGGAAAAGATTTTTGTACAGTTAAATGGGAAAAATCATTACATATGTAATGGTGTGAGTAAGAGAGAGACAGACACACTTATAAGGTATATTGGTCGGTAAAAACAAAGATGAAATATTTATCACATGTTATTAGTCATAACTATAAGTCCTTTGAATACCGTTTCAACATTCAGTATATTGAAAAGGGATAGATATACTGTAGCCCTTAAATTACCCTAAGCTAGCTTTCAGGATCGTGGATTCCTTCTGGGTTTTTTTCTATCAATTTCCCCCCAACATTTAATAATGGGCGCCAAGTACAGACATTCAAATAAAAGAGATAAATCAGTTTTAAATTGTTTATTTAAGTAAAAAATCTGATTTGATGTTAATTAAAAAATTAAGTAATTAATTAATTTCTTATCTTTGGGATTTTTGAAGTCCTCTGTCGGAGCTATTGGTAGCGAGTGTACAATCTGGATTTCAATTTTGAAGACCACAGGACTGCAGTATCTGATGATTTCTTAAATTCAGCGGTGACCTCAGGAATAGTGGCTCGATTACCCCTGAATTGATGTTATAGGTGATTTCGAAAAAATTGATGGGTCGAGAATCACTACCTCTCTAGGACCCTTCTTTAAAGTGGCAATAGCCCTAATGAATTAAAAAAAAAGCAATCAAACTACGACCATTTATTCCTTAATTTCGTACACAATCGCTAAAGGTTTCTCCAAAGTTCGAGAAAAAAGTTAATCACTTATTATGTTTATATATTTTTCACTCAATAAAAAACTGAGTCTTGACAAGCGATTGTGAACGAAAAATTATATGTTAGTAAAAGTATAAACTTAAATATCAAATAAAATATTCACCAAATTTGCATTATTACAAACTAAAATTAAAATAATTAAATTCTTACTCACCGAAACGAAGGGTGCAGAAAGTGAAGAGACAACTTAAGCTTTCCGAATTATCAAATGAAATGAAACAATTCCGAATCGAATCTCAAAAGGTAGCTAAATTTCCTACCGAAATCAGATAACTGCTCGCGGCAGCACGATTAACAATAGATATTTTTAAAGTTAAATAGTCAAGGAGCTAGGCTCACAAGGAACGTTACAATACAAAAAACAGTCTGAACTAGTGTATGAATCATAGTCATGGAGACTAGACAAGGAGTACGCACTCGACCGGGGGAATTGCCAAAATCTGTCTACGGTATCGTACATATTAGGTTTACTTTTTTCACCACTAGCGTCGCTAGTTTTCCTTTTGTACCGGTATGAATATAGACAATTAATTAATCGTGAATTATTAAATTGGTTTTTATTATTTATATCTGAAAGATCAAACTATTTTTTTCATTGTATAAATAAATTAATAATGAAATAATTAAAAATTATTTATTTTATTTCAAACTACGTCCTCATTGGTCGCCATTTTGGTACAAATGGAACACCAGCGCCCTCTTATTTTGGTAGCCCTATTTGCATACATGGAGTTCGTACTCCTTGTCTAGTCTCCATGATCATAGTGACGGACCACATGATTATTTGACAGATTATTTTATGAGTATTGTATTGTAGTCTAAAATACCGTCAGACCGTTGCAGTATATTCTGCACTATGCTTTTGAGGTTGTTGGCTACATAAACAGAGTTTTTACGAATAGTCGAGGAAATAAAGCACCAAAACCTCTGAATTTTGTAACGCAAGATGGATCGGAATGCGTTTTTTGGCATTGGATTCGTTAAAGTATCAGAAAATTTGTCGCTATATTTTATAATGTAAAAATGGAAATTGCATTTCTGCATTTGAAAAGTATATTCCGAACAGACAATAGAAAGAAAACTTACAACTCGGTAAGTATTGCTGCAAATGGGTTCAATTTATATACTCGGGGTTTTTGGAGTCGCTGAACACAAATATCACGATTCCGAAAGTCTCCGCGGCACTTGGTGTCTAGGGTATTTACCTATTCTTCTGGGGTTTTATGTAAATTCTGTACGAAATCAGTGCACACTTGGTACTTGGTGTTTTTTTTTTTGAGTCGCTAAATAGGATTATAATAATGGCGATGGTGTTCGAAACACCTGGTGCTTAAGACGGACCTCGTCTCCAGGAATTTTATACAAATTCAATACAAAAAGAGTGTGCACACGGTACTAGGAGGTTTTTGGGGTCGCTTACCACGAATATCATATAATGAGTTTGCTAAATCATTCGAATACAAATTTATGAATCCATGGTCGTGCATAGATGTATAATTTTTACCGGCAGTCCCACTGACTGCCACACTACTTTTTTTTATAACATTTTGGTTGAGAAAAATACTGTAAAGGGTTATTTTGTTCAAATAGATGTGTATGTGTTAAATAATTTATTTTTTTGGATGAAGACCTATTGTGTAAAAAATTTTGGAAAAGCTTTAATGAATATTTTAAAAGTAATAAATAATCTAAAAAATGGTAACGATTAAATCACACGAGTAATTTTCGATATTCACTTTCATTTCACAAACTTACATAACATATGTTTCAATATACAATATCTTTATCAAATGTAAAATCAATGTGATTTAATCGTTAACATGGATATTCATCAAGTAAAAGCCATCTCCATTCAAACCTTAAAAATGGTCTTTTTCCATTTCATTTTGCAATAACTTTTTTGTTTAATAACCAATTTTATTTACTCAGTCTCAAATTAAACCTAGTTCCATGTGCAACAAATTATCTCTTAACCACTTTTTTTAAGACACGTAATTTTTTTACAATATCATGAAAAACAAAAAATTACAAGTTTTTGACTCAAACGCATGACGCTATTATTTTTTTCTGACTTAAGAGATGAGATGCTCTTCGTATATACTTACTCTAACAAAAAAATATCACACCGTACTATTTCAACTTTTTCGATTATTTTTTAACTTAAATGTTAAATGAAATAAATATTAAAACAGATATTTTTGGTGGGGCAGAGATTCGAAATTTCCTGAAAGGAAACAGCACACTAATAGATACATAAAAAAACTTTTTGGTCACTAATTTCTAGAAAAAATAATCATTTAATATTACTCCTATTTTAAAAAAAGTAACTTGCACAATTTGTTTTCAAAGATCATTTTACAACACACAACACCTGTGCTTTTTCTTGCAAACTTCGGGCATTAAGTAAAAAGAAGACGAACACGCGTTTATTAAAAATATCAATAGAAAAAGTGTACTAAATCATAATTGGAACAAAATGATTACAATAACTTAAAAAAGTATATTTAGGAAATAAACAAATTAAAATTAATTAATTTGTTTTTCAGATAAAAAGTATGTCCACCCCAGAGATAATTTGCCTATGGTCCACCCTAACGATTTTACTGATGTCTTTTCCGGCAATGGTACTGTGTGGATTCTGTCAATGGCACACTGATACATTTGAGTGTACTGGCGTTAACCAAGACGATTTTCTGTATGAACTTTTTAAGCAGAGAACACTATTTGACGATGAAATTACTAACATTATAATTTCTGACTCCGATTTTAAAACTATAGAGCCGTTTCCTAACCTAGACGTGCTAGGAAATCTAAAAATAAAAAGCTTAGTTATACAAAATTCTTCAGTTGGAAACATCGATAATAGTGCTTTTTCATCACTAACATATATGAGAAGTATAAGTTTGAACAATAATAATATACAGAAATTAACTTTAACCAGTTTTACTCCAAATGAAAATGGATTTTTTATTTTGGACTTTAGGAACAACAATATATCTTCAATCGTTCCTAGTGACTCAAGATTTGATATTGGATTTTTGAATTTAAGTCAAAACCATTTGACAGAATTTAATGAAACTGAATTAAATATTAAAATAATTTCTTTGAACATTGACTACAATAATGTAAACATTGTGGAATTTGCATTTGACAAAAATGTTGTTACAATGATAGGCAACCCCATCAAATTTATTAATGATGGATTTTCTCATAAGGTTACTGTCCAATCTATTTTTCTTAGTACTATTCCAAAAACAGGTTTAATAATTGATAAATTATTTAATGTATCTAATACAAACTTAGGATATTTAAGTGATAAATTACTTATATCTACACGTAACTACGAGTATATACAAATTGATTTATCTAACACATCTGTATCACACATTTCTGAAAATTATTTTAATGACCTAAATATTAGAGAACTGAATTTAAGTTTTAATAATTTAAGTTTGTTAGATTCAATTTTGTTCCCTGGATCAGAAGTACAAAATTTACATTTGTCGAATTGTCAGATTAAAACATTTTCTGGTCGTACATTATATTATATACGAGGTTCAATACATACTCTTAATCTGTCTATGAATCCAATACAGCAACTCGAAAAAATATGTTATGATTTCCAATATATTATAGCTTTAGATTTATCTTCAACAAAATTAAGTAAAATTGAATATAAAACATTAACTTATTGCAATTCACTTATTATATTAGACGTATCAGAATCTGTTCTAGAATCAATAGAATTTAATTCAATTCCAATACAATTTTTAAATCTCAGTGGTAATTTTCTTACAAAAATTACTCCAAAAACGTTTAACAGATTATTCTCTTTAAAAAGTTTAAATTTAAGCAGAAATAAAATATCAATGCTTGAACCATTTTCATTTCAAAATTTAGGAAATTTGCGAAATTTAGATTTATCAAACAATAAATTACGAATGTTGGACAGTCATGTTTTCATTAATTCGGCTATTACAGATTTAAATTTAAGAGGTAATACCATACACCATATAAAATCGAATGCATTTGACAGATTATATGCAATAAAATTTCTAAATTTATCGAATATTGAATTATCTGTTTTAGAGAGCAATGCATTTAATAATTTAGAATCAGTTCAGAAGATAGATCTAAGTAATAATAACTTAACCATATTAAGACAGTTTAATTTTAACAACTTACCATACTTATTTAGCGTAGAATTAAATGGAAATCCTGTAGAAGGTATTCAAACAAAAGCATTCAATAATTTACTTAGTTTTCAATACTTAAACCTGTCCGGTATGCATATTAATACGTTAGAACCATTTGCATTTACAGACCTACCAGTTATTGATTATATAGACTTAAGTCATAATAACCTAACAATATTAAGTAACTTCACTTTTATAGATATGCCTATGTTGTCAAAATTGGATTTTAGTGGAAATCCTATAAAACAAATTGAAACGAAAACTTTTAGAAATTTAGGAAGTATAAAGTATTTGAATCTGTCTGGTTTGAGTATTACCAAATTAGATTCATTTGCATTTGAACATTTGCCAAAGATTCTTGATATAGATTTAAGTAATAATAACATATCCAAATTAACCAGATTTAGTTTTCGAGGTATATTTAGCTTATTAAGCTTGAATTTTAGCGGAAACCCTATAAAGAAAATTGAATCAGGAACCTTTGAAAATTTAAAAAACTTAAAAAATTTGAATCTATCAAGTCTGGGTATTACCAAGGTACAACCGTTTGCTTTTTTATATTGTACAAACTTAGATTTTATAGATTTAAGAAATAATAACATCACTGGAATTCAACATAAAATATTTAGGCAGGTAAATGTAAAAAATATATTTCTAAATGGAATATCTGCACCTGTACATTTTGATAATACGGTGAAAGTTAAGAATTTAAACATATCTGTAACAGGAAAAATTACTAAGAAATTTATTTCAAATGCTTATATTGAATCCTTGTATTTCATAAATTCGAATATTGACATAATAGCAAACAGTTCGTTTTTAGGTAATTATAATTTAAAACAACTTCATTTTATAAATTCGGTTATTTCGAATACAGAACCGGATGCTCTTCGCGGTTTATTTAATTTAATCGAGTTCGACGCTTCACCGGTTTTTAAAAGTTCTAAAACCTTACCAGATCACGTTTTTCACGATTTAAGAAACTTGGTAACGTTAAAAGTTTCTAATACATCAGTATCAACAATTCAGGATAAATCATTTTTAGGTTTATTGAGTATAGAAAAATTGTATTTAAACGGCAACCAGTTAAATTATATTAACGAAGGAAGCTTTAGTTTCATACACTCTACATTGTATTTTCTTGATATATCCCAGAATCCAATAATTTCGATAAACCCATATGATCTGTGCACCTATTTACCGAATATGAAACAATTAATTGTTGAAGAAAACTACAAAGCCAGATTTACATTACGAAGCAAGTGTCATGCATGATAAAACTAGTTTCTTGAAACTAATTGTAGCACATGTAAAACTTCTTTCGTTGAAAATTATAGTGTCATGAAATCATCAGTATTGCGTAGATAATGTCCCTGTCAAAATCAGAGCTACATTTTAGAATGCAAAATGGTATTTTAGAAATGATAAAATATAAAATAAAAAAAAGGTTATCTCGGAAGAAAATACGTTGGTGGATTCGAGGATGGGTTCAAAAAAAGCATCTGGGTGTATCTGCACAGGCGCTGTCGCGACACTAGTTTCGCGTCGCATTTACATCATGAAATTAGCATAGAGATATAAGATATAGAGCACGTGAGCCATAGGAACGCACACAAGTGAAAGCCAGCACGGAATAGAAAGAGAGAGAGCAACTAGTGCGTCTGGTTTTTACCTTACTAGTTTTATAGACTCGCCTGTTGCGCATGTGATTAGACAAAGATAAACCGACGCACTAGTTGTCCTCTCTCTTTCTATTTCGTGCTGGTCGTATCGGCTGGCTCCCGTGCTCTATATATCTTATATCTCTATGGAAATTAGTTGCATGACATTTGTTTCAGTTTCACTAAAAATATGCGCATAGCACGAAACTACTCCAGTGTCACAAAAGTAATGCATGCATTGTAAAACTGAACGTTTACACGTAAAATTATTGATTAAATTAGTTTTATCAAACTAATTTCAAGCCACTAATTTCGTAATGTAAATCCTGATTAATACTAAATCGGTTCATTGGAAGGAAGCATGCTATGGTAATATTAACTTAACGTTTTTAATTATATTATTTATAAGAAGTAAATCCAGAATATTATCTTTAGAATCGCTAAAATTGATAGTCATTAAGTGTTTGTTTAAATTTGTTAATAAGTTAAATAATTCTTTTTAAATATTAGGACTACATGCATTATAAAACTGAACGTTTACACGTGAAATTACTGGTTAAATTAGTTTTATCAAACTAATTTCAAGCCACTAATTTCGTAATGTAAATCCTTTCTAATACTAAATCGGTTCATTGGAAGGAAGCATGCTATGGTAATATTAACTTAACGTTTTTAATTATATTATTTAAGAAGTAAATCCAGAATATTATCTTTAAAATCGCTAAAATTGATAGTCATTAAGTGTTGTTTAAATTTGTTAATAAGTTAAATAATTGCTGGTAATATTTACTCATCCCTAGCTTAAAGGCAAATGAGTTTATAAGATCAAAATTTACAAAAACGTGTTAGACGTGTTCAGAACCACTGCTTTCTATATGTCGATGAAGCAATTTCTATGGAGTACCAGCTTATCAAGGCTTTCTAAGAGACTCTTAGGGATCAGGGATGGAGAGGACACGATCATTAGTATCACTTCAACCTTCTGAGCATACCACATCTGTTGTATCTCAATGGCAAGGACGGCAACTTCTCGTTGTATTTATCTAACATGTTAATATTTTGCACAGCAACATCCACTAGAAGAACTCAGTTAGCCTTTTGGTTCACTACCACAATATCTTGCCGAAAATGATTCATGTTTCTATCGGTAATAGCAGACCTACCGTAGTAAATTAGCATTCCCAAAAATTGCCTGCGAATAGTAGGTATTTGTAATCTTTGTCCTAAGTAAATCATATTTTTTGACCTAGTTGTGTGTGCGTTGACAGTAGGTGCCAGCTAAGGTTAAACAGCTCGATATTACGTGCTGTATGGTTTCCATGATTTCCTGGCACTTTCTACACGCGTGAGATGCACCTATAATAAATTTCTTATAATTGTTAGCATTAATGACCTGCTTCTGAATCGCAAGCATAAATCCTTCCATCTCCGTGATGTTGGTTTAGGTCATGGAGGTGTCATCCATGTAGTGATTTCTGGGCGCATTTTTTCTACTTATAACTATCTGCCACGACGAGTAAATAGTTTCTTATTATTTTTTAATAAAAATTTATATTTTTCTACCAAAAACTGCACGAATTTATTTAGTTATCTGATAGTAACCCATTGACAGCTTTCTGTTTACTTTGTTCAGCAGTATAAAATGAATTATTTGTGAAAGTCCAAGGAAAGTTTAGGAGGTGAGTAAACATGAAAAAAAAAATCCGGGAATATATTAAAATTAACAATCTCGTTTCCCTTAAAAACTATTCCTGTTCGTCCTGTCCGTCAGAAATCAAATAAAATTTAAAAGTAAGGTTTTTTTCTTTATTCTTTTGTTTTGAATGTTAAATGTTAATAAAAAACTGAAATCTCTCATAATTTTTTTCATAAAGCATCACGTGGGCCAAGTTCGTTGTTGGATGTACTTTGTAGAATGGCATAAGCGTGGTCTGCTACATGCGTACATTTTAACCTGGTTAGTGGACAAAATAAGGCCGGATGAGATTGATTTTGTAATTTATAAAATGAAAAACGAATTTATTTTAATCAAGGGAACACTGCAGACGGAGCAGCGCGTCCACCGTCGTCGACAAAATTAACAAGTTTCTTTACAGTTTGTCAAACTTTTTATTTTGCTCGCACTTTGCGATGAAAATACATGGAATGCGTCACCGAAATCGTTTCTGTGTCAAACAAGGAACACCAGTTGAAGGACATCCAAATGTATTTGCTTCAGACCCTCTGGATCGCATCTACACAGTACATCCGAAAAACAACGAATATTATTATCTGCGATTGTTGTTGGTAAATGTTTGGAATAGCTGCAACTCTACTAAAAGGCTGGCAAACTGCACTTTCTGCTTTGAAATTGCCATTAAGGATGCAAATCAAAGAAACACCAATTTGCAACATAGCCAAAAATAGTGCAATGGCCAAGATCTTGCAGGTATGCAAAATGGTTGTTTGTGACAAATGTACAATGTTCCTTTAGAGATCACTGGAGGCACTAAACATAACGTTGAAAGTTCTTCGTGACAACCAAAATATTTTTGATGGGACCATGATTCTGTTGTCAGGTGATTTTCGTCAAGACTCTTCCAGTTATTCCCCAACAGACACTACCAGTTATTCCTTCAAGAACTGTAATTGGCTGTGTAAACGAGCAATATTGGCGGCGAAAAATAAAGATGTTGATGATCTCAATGCGACCATTCAGGACTTTCTTCCGGGACAGTTGGTTTCCTTCAAACCAGTTGACCCGTTATAAACCAAGATAACGTACCCAACTATACCACGGAATTTTTTTTTAAATTGCCTCGACTACCACCTTACAATTTGCAGTTAAAAGTAGGATCAGTTGTCATCATATATTAATTAATTAACCTGGACTGTGCAATGCAACAAGACTGGCTGTGAAAAAAGTCACGGAGGCAACAATCATAAAGGAAAAATACAAAGGAGAGGATATCTCGATCCCGCGTATACCGATGATTCCAACAGTTTACCATTCGATTTTAAAATTCTACAGTTTTTCGTGAGTCTGGCCTTAGCGATGACCATAAATAAATTGCCAGTCGTTGGAAGTTTGCGGAATCAACTTTCGCGCATGGACAATTATACGTCTCGTGTTCTCGCGTCGGAAGGTCGGAACCCAAAACAAAAAATATAGTTTATCGGAATCGGAAAGCTTTAAATTGATTAACAGACTCTATCGTAACTGTGGGTCTCTGTCAATACAAAATTGAAACTTATAAATAGCCATTATTTCAGACTAACTTTGTTTTGTACGTATAAGATCGCCCAACGAAAGTTTGGGACAGCCACGTGGCGCAGTGGTTTTTTTACGAGCGTTACGATAACAACGACCGTTCTGAAAGCTTGTCAGTGTGGTAGCTAGAATGGTTTTGTAAACTGTATTTAGCTACGAATATGCTGAGAGAGTTTCTAAGTTGTTTTTTAAATGTATGTATTTTTTTAGTTTAAAGTGGGCAGTAACAAATTTATATAAAATAAATTCTTCTTAATTATGTTGGCATCATACATTAAAAATTAATTTAAGATGTATAATATATTTTTATTTCCGTCCGCCACTGATAGAAAGACTCCGCCTACCTGCGCCGACTAACACGTGGCTGTCACAAACTTTCGTTGGGAGACCTTATACCTATCTAATTGTTGTGACGTGACTATTTTTAAGTAACATCAAGTGTACACTATTTTTAAACTATGTATTTTTTATAATTCACGTTCACAAAGTTTCTATTTCGACACTAAAAACAGTATCGAAATAGGTTCATTGTAACATTGTTTTTGGTAACTTTTTGTTTTACACAATTGGTTGCACTGCACTGATTTTCAACGAAAGAGTTCAGGTAGTAAAACAAGAAGTATGTTTTAGTAAATTATTAACTACATTATCAGCGTTATTGCTAAATTCGGAATATTTTATACAAATTTGACAAACATTCTAATTTAAAATCATTAAAACTGACAAGTGTCAAAACTGTCAAGATTGCCAACATAAATAAATATTTCTAAAAACTCTCATTTTATTTTTTTTATACTTTTTAAAAATCATTATAAAAAATAGTATGTAACACTCGAATTACAATGACGGTTTGTAGTACTCGTTCTTTGCGAAACTCACCGCTTCGCGGTTCGTTTCACAAACTGAACTCGTACTACGAAACCTCTGTCATTGTAACACTTGTATTACAATATACTATTGTAGCTTTAAAATCAAGTTTAAAATATTTGTAAACTACTATAAGCAACATCATAAATTTAATGTAAATAGATTATATTATACTAGCGGCCGCCCGCGACTTTATCCGCGTGAACTTTAGTTTTTTGCCACCGAATTTCATACAAATTTTCAACCCCCATTTTAAATCCTTAGGAGTTAAATTTAAAAAAGTCATTTCTTAGTACACCACTACGTAATAGAAAAAAACATATTCTCAAATTTTCAAGACTCTACGCGTCTATCGACAGTGTCATGTCGGCCAGCAGCAGCGTGCTACCGCCTTACCGCTCCACACACCCCGCACATTAAGACGCGAGTGGTTTTAGACTATTATTATTTTAAAACTATAAAAACTTGCATGCCATATGCCATCAAAATCTCAGCCCGATCGGTTTGAAATTCACAAACTTTCATACAAACTTTCAGCCCCTATTTTATCCCTTAGGGGTGGAATTTATTAAAATCCTTTCTTGAGCGATGCCTACGTCATAGTAGCTATATGCACAAAAAATCTCAGCCCGATCGGTTTGAAATTGACAAAGTTTCATACAAACTTTCATCCCCTATTTTATCGCCTTAGGGGTGGAATTAATTAAAATCCTTTATTCGGCGATGCCTACGCCATAGTAGCTATATGCATGCATAATCTCAGCCCGATCGGTTTAAAAACAAACTTTCATACAAACTTTCATCGCGTATTGGATCCCCTTAGGGATGGAATTTATCAAAATCCCTTCTAAGGAATGCCTACGTCATAGTAGCTATATGCATTCAAAATCTCAGCCCGATCGGTTTAAAATTGACAAAGTTTCATACAAACTTTCATTCCCTATTTCATCCCCTTAGGGGTGGAATTTATTAAAATCCTTTCTTAGGAGATATCTACGTCATAGTAGCTATATGCATGCAAAATCTCAGTCCGATCGGTTTGAAATTAAAAAAATTTCAGACAAAATTTCATTCCCTATTTCATCCCCTTAGGGGTGGAATTTATCAAAATCCTATCTTAAGGGAAGTCTACGTCATAGTAGCTACATGCATGCAAAATCTTAGCCCGATCGGTTTGAAATTGAGAAACTTTTATACAAACTTTCATCGCTTATTTTATTCCCTTAGGGGTGGAATTTATTAAAACCCTTTCTTAGGGGATGCCTACGTCATAGTAGCTATATTCATGCAAAATCTCAACCTGATCGGTTTAAAATTGACAAAGTTTCATACAAACTTTCATCCCCTATTTTATCCCTTTGGGGGTGGAATTAATCAAAATCCTTTATTAGCGGATGCCTACGTCATAACATCCACCTGCGCGCTAAATTTCAGCCCAATCCGTTCAGCGGTTTGAGCTGTGCGTTGATAGATCATACAAACTTTCATCCCCTATTTTATCCCCTTGGGGGTGGAATTAATCAAAATTCTTTCTTAGCGGATGCCTACGTCGTAATATCTACCTGCACGCCAAATTTCAGCCCCATTCGTCCAGCGGTTTGGGCTCTGCGTTGATAGATCACTATGTCAGTCAGTCAATCAGTCAGTCAGTCACCGTTGAGTTTTATATATATAGATTAATATGTATTTTAAACGATTTTCAAATTAAAACTTATGATATAGCCAGTTTGTACTAAATGGTTTTGGAAACTTTATTTTGTAAGGACTTAATCGTTGTAACATAAACTAATTGAAAATATAATAAAACTTGATTGAAAGTGTTGTTTTTAATGTAGGTAAATTAAGATGATATATTCATGATATAACATAGACAAGTTTCAGATTATAACTGTTTCACTTTAAACTTTCTTTTGTTACTTTTAACTAAACTTTATTACTTCAAATATCATGTGTAATTAATTAAACATAATTAATAATTAAAATTTATTTTTGTTTGTATTAAGTTTATTTTCTACAAAAGTTTAGCTTTTTTATTTATCCATTGAGGCAGTACGAAGTCTGCTGGGTAAGCTAGTAATATAATATTTATTACATAAATAAACACAGTGAAAAGAAATAACTTGATAAATTTCTTTGGAGTTGCTGTTTTCTTATCGTAATATAAATAAATTATATTTATACACCATCCAATATCCAATATATTATTAGTTATTAGTATCAGTATCAGTTCTACCCTAATGTCAGAAACATCTTAGGTAAGTCCTTTTGATCAATTTATTTAAAATTCATATAATAATAGTTTTTAATAGTTTAGCTACCTTACTGAACAATAAAATTAAGAAACTAATATCCCTTATCTACTGGTGTGTTCCTATTTTATTACTAGATCTTTTTCCGGTAAATAAATTCCCCTTTTGTGACGCTCGTAAAATATAGTAATTCTTAGAAATTTTAAGTTACCTACGAGTTTTGTTTATCTTTTCACATTTCACCTTCTTTAATAACTGTCACATAAAATATAAAAACATTATTACAAAAATTTAACTAATTATTAAAATTGTATACAAGTGGTCCAAATAATATATACTAACTTAAAGTAATTTAATTACTATTTCTAATTTTATTTTCAAAATGAACACTATTAAATTTAATATAAGTTTGTCTTTGCGACATTTCTTAATTCATTTAAAAATACATATATATTTGGATGCGTGCTATAAAATTTTGCGTTGAAATGGCTAAGAAACGACTCACATGCGTTGGTACTCCTTGCTCTACTTGCCGAATATAAAGCCCAGATTTCCGGTGGAAATCTTGCTTCCTCACTGATATAATTGTCCGTTAAGTAGTCACAAAAAGCAGTAACCCTAGGATCTGCAGGAACAATGCCCAACAGGTCTTCAACAAAACAACTGGAAACTTTAGTGACTTCCACAAAGATGGAGGAAAATGCCCAATGTAACAATTTTCCTATTTGGATATTCTGGATTTTTCGCTTCCAGGCTTGCGAAATGTGAAACCTGCATTCAATGATTGTTATTTTGGTCCATACAGTTCGTGCCGCCTTGTGAATCGCTTCTTCGAAGTCGCACGTTATTTTAGTTGGAGTAAAAGAAATGTTGTCTTGTTTACATCGAGAAACATTGAGAATACTCCCTTATAGGCAAGGCTCCGTTCCAGAAGAGAATCAAACATTCTCGGCACACATCTGTCAAAATCGACTTGAATAGAAGACTCCCTTTTTTAATTTGAACGTCGGCGTTGTTCCGTTTAAAAATTACAGGAACAATATCTCGTAACGCGTCATGTTGAAATCTATAATTTTCTCCTGCTTCATAAACACCTTTTCAGAGGAAGTAGTAGTCCACGGTTTTACTAGTAGTAGTCTTTGCATTGAAACAGCGCACAGTAATCCTCACGCGGGTGCCTCTGGAAGTCACTTCAATCATGGTTCGTTCGCACTATCTTCCAGTCCAACCATCTCCTATCTTCGGTAACGCCAAATTACTTATGCTGTGGTTGGTAGCAACCTTTTTTAAGTTCTTCAGAGCAGACCTAAAATTTTCATAATTATGTTAGCTCTTGAAATGCAAGGATCGTTGGCAATTATCTAGGCGCAGGACTTTACTCATACTTGGTCGTTGCTTAAGCAGTTCGTCTACTCGTCCAATTCTTTTACTAAAAACGGATGTGTTGTAACTATTTTATGTAATATGAATAGTACTAAAAAGTTCGGAAAATTAATATATTTTTTAAAATTGAAAGCTGACAAATTAATAACAATATTATCTCTAAGGATAATTTAATGGCTATAATTTTAAGATCTGACTATCGGACGTCGAATTCTAGTTGATCGGCTTAAAGATGCAGACGATTCTGATTGTTTATAGTCTGCAGTGTTCAGTTAAAAAGTAAAACCTGATTCTACAACGTTGTCAGGTACTTCTATTGATTGTTCATGATTCTGAGCTTGCAAATATAGCTGATCATTTTGATCATTAATTGGGGAAGATGGAAAAGTAATCTTCACATGTTTCTAGTTAACCATTTCCTCGGGAACCATGGTTGTTCTTATCTGGTCTATCTGTCTTTTTATTAAGTATTCATCATTTAGTTTAACTTAGTAGAATCTTCCAAATTTTTTCACTATAGATCCAAATTTTTATTGACTACTGGTTCCGCAATAATATCTGGCTTCAACTCTTTCATTTAATATGTCAAATCGGACGTAAAGTATTAAATTTGATTCTTATTGGTCATCTTCTCAAATACATCTCTGTTGGTTACATGCACAGGCAAGGGGAGTAGTTCGATGTTTAAAAAGAATTTTTCGTATTTTGTCGTTTATGGTAACTACTGTGATCCTGAGACATGGCTTTGAGTCTACTTTTAGAGTCTGGACATTCCGTTCTGATAAACCATTAGTTTCAGGATGACCTGGAGTAATGAACTTCTGAAAAATACTGTGATTTTTAGAAAACCTTTTGAACTGACTACCAAAAATTTAAGCGTTAACCGAGACCATCACTTGAAGATATCCTTCATAACTAAATATTTTTTTAAGCAGATTAATGGTTTTATGTGAAGTTGGGGCATTATGTTAAGAATTTTAATTTCAGCCCATCGGGATTTAGCATCAACAAGATTTAGAAAATGAAAACCTTGAAATCGTCCTGCATAGTCAATGTGAACTCGATCCCAATTTTCTTATGGCAAATTCCAATGATAAAGAGGAGCTTTCGAAGGAGATTTCTGAATTTCAGTACAATTTTTACAATACTTAACCCTATTTTTAATGTCTTTATCGATATATTTTCAGTAACAATATCTTCTTGTCGTTGTTTCACTTTTGTAATACCTGTGTGAGTCCTCTGGAGTTCCGAAAGAACTATTTTCTGCATTGATATAGGAATGATAATTTGTTGACCTATTGACAAGATATTAGGATCTAAAGTATAGTTAATTCCAATGTCCTTTTGAACCTTAAGATCCGATTTAATTTTGGATAAGATACGATCATTATCAGTAACAATTTTAAAAGTTTTCACAGGTTAAGTCACAGCTGGGAACTTCTTTTATTGAAAAATTGCTTAGCTTCTTTGTTAAGTTATCGATCTATTTGACTGTTGATCAATAAAGGCATAGTTAAATTTATCTGCCTTTTTGGTTGCCACTAATGCTGATAATGTAGAAAATGTAAATGACCCAATAGAATTCTGCTTCAAACTTTTTATTATTAAATAAGTTTTTTATTTTTAAATAGTTTTCGAAACGTTCTTTGTATGTACGGAAGAAGTTCTAATGAAGTAAAACCTGGGTTAATTGGTGAAGGATGTTGTAGCTGATCGATAAGAGTCTGTTGAATTTCTTGCAAAACTCTTTAAAGTATGCGTCATTCATGATTTATCAATAGATTACCTTGTCGCTAATCTGTTGTAACTAGTTTATGTAATATAAATAGTAATAAACAGTTCGGACAAGTGTCAAAACTGTCAAGATTTCCAACATAAATAAATATTTCGAAAAACTCTCATTTTATTTATTTTTTATACTTTTAAAAGTTCTTTATAAAAAATAGTATGTAACACTCGAATTACAATGACGGTTTGTAGTACCTACTCGTACTACGAAACCTCTGTCATTGTAACACTTGTATTACAATATATATATACAATATTGTCTAACCTCTAAGGTAGCTCCAAATTGGGCTCTCTTCCGTAGTTCGTAGTTATCCATTGACTCTTTAATGTTTGTCTCGGGTCCAAGACTATCCGCTCCCTCTCAAACATTCCCGACTTCTTCGCTGTCATTCGATCTGGCATATCGTGCTAGTCGATTGATGTGTACGAACTTAGCTTAGATTAGCTAGAGATTCATTCTAATGCAATGGACCTTTCCATTGTCGGTGTAGGTTGGAGGAAAAACCTGGTGTAACTTCAAAAGTTTCATTGACTGAGGTGTATTGTATTGGCATGGGTTCACTAGCAATCTTAATACAGTTCCTGTTTACGTCATGGATGTTATTAATTCTGGGTTTTAGGTGATCTGCATAATTATTCTACTACGAAGTATTCTTCGTTTGGTTAACGACCAAATTCAAAACTAATATAATATGTTCTAATATATTAGTCTATCTACAGTACATTTTTTATGATAAAATTTTAACAGGTAAAAAAGTTGTAGTATAAGAACAAAGTGTGGGTTACTAATTTCACCCACTTTGATAATAGGGGAGATATTTAAAAAAATAGACCCTTTTAAGTGTTTCTACAAATAAAAAGTAGTTAACAAATTTAATATGTTTGTTTTGAAAAAATAAATAAAAACCCTAATTTTAACCCAGAAATTTGGAGAAGCATTAGTATTTACGGAAAGATTTCCAAATATTACTCCATGGGAAACTGCTCCTATTTTTGGACACTAATTCAAATTTTAAATTTCACTGCTTAACTCTGTCATCTAGAAATGCAATATAAAATAAAAAATTACTGTGATAAAATTCTTAACAATTGCAATATATATTTTATATAAAGTCAATTTTTATAAACAAACAGGTCTGCAAAGGTAATCAATCTTGGGGTATGTTGGTATAATAATTTTTATTTAAATGTAAGTTTAATGTGTTTTTTCATACATTATTTTACATTTGATAAATTTTCAAATTAAAATTAAGACGTGATAACGATTCAATAAAGAACGAAAAAGAAAATATAAAACTTCTACTTCTCATAAGATTTTTTTACCTGAAACTTACACGCCGATAAAGTTTTTTCAAATTATTTAAGTTTCATAAATGTATATGATTTTGTAAAGAAAGAGTCAATACCATTAACATTGCTTCTTATAAAAATAATTTTATATTAATAATGCTTTTATTTTATGTAGAAATTATGATCGGCGTTGCGATTCTTCTGATTTCTTGTCCTGCAATGGTATTATGTGGACACTGTCAATGGTATTTTGATACGTTTGAGTGTACTGGTGTAAATCAAGACGATTTTCTCTACGAACTTTTTAAACAAAGGGACCAATTTACAAATGGCATAAGGAACATTAAAATTTCTGATTCCGATTTTGAAATTGTTCAACCGTTTCCTGATTTATACGATATAGCAAACTGGGAAATAAGTACCTTAACTATACAGAATTCTTCAATTAATCAAATAATTGATGAGGCTTTTTCAACATTAACTTTTTTAACAACATTAAATTTAAATAACAATAATTTACAGACATTAGATTTAAGCTTTATTCTAAAAAATGAAAATAACATAGTTGCTTACGATTTTAGTTACAACAAAATTTCATCAATTTTTCCTAGTGATTTAAAATGTGATACATGTTTTATTAACTTTATGAATTTAAGTCACAACCATCTCACAGAATTCAACGAAACTGAACTAAATATTCAATTAAGGTCTTTATATATTGACTACAATAATTTAACTATTCTTGAATTTGCGGTCAACAAAGATACTGTTTCTTTGATCGGTAACAACGATATTAAAAATATAAATGTTAAAAACAAAATACCCATAACCGTTAGCACCATTTCGCTTTCCTCTATTCCAAAAACACAATTATATGTTGATAAACTATTTAATGTTTCTAATACCTTTTTAGGATCATTAAATGATAAGTTATTTATATCTACCCAGGAATATATACAAATCGATTTATCAAATACATCGGTTTCAGATATTTCCGAAAATTATTTCAGTAAATTAAATATGAAAGATCTAAATTTAAGTTTTAACAATTTAATTTTATTAGATAAACCATTATTTTTTCATTCAGAAATACAGATGAATTTAGACTTGTCTCACTGCCAGATTAAAAAAATTACAGGAAACATATTTGCAAGTATATATGGTTCACTACACACTTTTAATTTGTCAATGAATCCGTTAGAACAAATAGAAAATATTTGCGGATTTTTTGACAAAATTACTGTTATGGATTTATCGTCTACAAATTTAACTCAAATTAAGTGGAACACACTAGAATTATGTACTTCACTGGTAAGATTGAACTTATCCAATTCTCTTATAAAATCAGTAGAATTTGCCAAAATTCCATTACAAATTTTAAATATCGCTAATAATTTTCTTTCAACAATTACCCCAAATAGTTTTAATAACCTACACGATTTATATAGTTTAAACTTAAGTGGAAATAAAATTTCAGTGATAGAACCATTTTCATTCGAAAATCTTCAATATCTACGAATTATAGATTTATCAAACAATGAGTTAAGAACGTTGGAAAGTCATATATTTGTGAATATAGCAATTGAAAATTTAAACTTGGATGGTAATAAAATCAATTGTATAAAATCAAAAGCGTTTGAGAATTTGTATAATTTAAGATTTCTAAATTTATCCAATATTGACTTATCTGTTTTAGAGAGTTATGCTTTTAATAGATTAGAAAATATGGAATATGTAGATTTAAGTAATAACAATCTACTTATATTAAAGAAGTTTAGTTTTAGTGACTTACCATACCTAAAAAATATAAAAATAAATGGAAATCCTTTAAATAAAATTAAAACGGAAGCATTTTATAATTTAATGAGTTTACAAAATTTAAACCTGTCTGGCATGAGCATTTCCAGTTTGGAACCGTCTGCATTTGTAAATGTACCAAACATTGATTATATAGATTTAAGCAATAATAACATTTCCACCTTAAGCAATTCCAGTTTTAAAGAAATGCCTAGTTTGGCAATATTGGATTTTAACAAAAATAATTTGAAAAAAATTAAATCGGGAGCTTTTGATAGTTTACCCAATTTACGAAACTTGAATTTTTCAGGCCTCGGTATTACCCGACTGGAACCTTCTGCATTTACGAATCTTCCAGTTCTTGACTCTATAGATTTAAGTCATAATCATTTGCTTACACTAAGCAAATCTACTTTTAAAGATTTGCCAAGATTATCTTTATTAGATTTCAGTGGCAATCCTATAAAAGTAATTGAATCAGAAACTTTTGAAAATTTAGAAAATTTACGAAGCTTAAATTTGTCAGGTCTCGCTATTTCCCGACTCGAACCTTCTGCATTTATGAATGTACCAGTTCTTGACTCTATAGATTTAAGTAATAATTTTTTACTTACATTAGGAAAATTTACTTTTAAAGATATGCCAAGCTTATCTTCATTAGATTTTAGTGGTAATGCTATAAAAGTAATTGAATCAGAAACTTTTGATAATTTAGAAAATTTACGAAGCTTAAATTTGTCAGGTCTCGGTATTACCCGACTGGAACCTTCTCCATTTACGAATGTTCTGCTTCTTGACTCCATAGATTTAAGTTATAATCATATACTAATATTAAAGAAATCTACGTTTAAGGATATGCCAAGTTTATCTACTCTAGATTTTACTGGAAATCGTATAAAAGTAATTGAATCAGAAACTTTTGAAAATTTGGAGAATTTGCAAACTTTGAAATTATCAGGTCTTGGAATTTATACATTGAAACCTATTGCATTTGTAAATCTCCCAAGTATATATACTATCGATTTAAGTAATAATAACATATCTATATTATATAACTCTAGTTTTAAAGATTTGCCCTATTTATCAAAAATAGATTTCAGTGGAAATTCAATAAAGCAAATTGAGTCTGAAGCTTTTAAAAATTTAAATAGTTTACAAAATTTAAATTTATCAGCTCTACATATTACTAAATTGGAACAATTTACTTTTGCAAACTTATTGAACATAGATTATATAGATTTAAGTAATAATGACATATCCACATTAAGCACATACAGCTTCAACAATATTTCTACTTTAACAAGATTAAATTTAAGTGCGAATCCTATAAAAGAAATTAAATCCGAAGCGTTTAAAAATTTAAAAAAATTGCAATATTTGGATCTCTCAGGCATGGGTGTTACCTATTTAGAAGAGCTTGCTTTCTCACATTGTCCAAACTTATATTTACTAGATTTAAGCAATAATAGTATCACTGGAATGCAAAACAACATATTCAAGAACATGAAAGTTAACAATCTATTTCTGGGTGAAATATCACAACCTATACAATTAGATAATACGGTAAAAGTAAACATTTTAAAAGTAGTTGTTAACGGAACTGTTAAAAAGAAGTTTATTTCAAATGCATACCTTGAACACTTGTACTTTATAGATTCAGATATTGACCTCGTAGCAAATAATTCTTTTTTAGGCAATTTTAATTTAAAGCAACTTTACTTTATAAATTCCGTCATATCCGTTGTAGAACTAGACGCTCTTCGTGGTTTATTTAACTTAATAGAACTGGACGCATCACCACTTTTTAAAAATACCGAAATTTTACCAGATTACTTTTTCCACGATTTAAAACAGTTAAAAATGCTAACAGTTTCTGATACATCGGTATCCAGAATTCAGGATAAAGCATTTTTCGGTTTATTAAATATTGAAAGATTGTATTTAAACCGCAACCAGTTAAAGTATATCAATGAAAAAAGTTTAAGTTTCGTAAATTCAAGATTTTATTTTCTGGATATATCTCAAAATCCCTTACTTTCAATAGACCTAAATAGTTTGTGTAACAGTCTACCAAATTTGCAACAAACATTAGTTGTACGAATGGATTATATTGACTATGATTATTGGGAACAACGATGCGATATAGAAATAATACAATTTTAATGATTGTAATAGTAATTTTCAGCTTCCACTCATGGTTTTTTATTTTATTACTGCTTAAAAATAAAGTTGATATTGTTAGAGTTAATGTTATACATCGTTGTCCTATTTATTATTCAAAGATTATAATTAAAAATATAGTGTTAGACCTGCCGTGTGAAATTTTAAATCAATTCACTTTTACATAGGTATATTTTGTTTACCATTGTTGACTTAAGAATGCATCTTTTATAAGAAAGTTATTCTAATTTAACATTCTAAAGGTAAAGGTGATATTTCGAGGTTACGAAAATACGTCTGTCGCGTGTGTACACATTATTGGGCTGATTGTACGAACGGTATTTCCAACTCTTGCAAATTTCAAAATTCATTAAAGTACATTTTGCATATTATTTATCCGAAAACATTTGTTTTTTTGTTATCTAAAATAAGATTCGAATTTTTGAAAAGTTCCAAATAATCAAATTAACTA
The DNA here is from genome assembly GCA_964028335.1 of Altica lythri. Classification (NCBI taxonomy): domain Eukaryota; kingdom Metazoa; phylum Arthropoda; class Insecta; order Coleoptera; family Chrysomelidae; genus Altica; species Altica lythri. Next base: position 30,006,985 of record OZ034804.1, on the reverse strand, counting down.
ATTTTAAGTTGATTTTTAAAAATTATAAGAACTTTGATTCACGATTTAAAAACAAAAAAGGGTAGAAATTTTGAAGGCGATTATTATGATAATTTAGGTGGATTCTTTTGCTAAAAAATAACAAGTAAGTGAAAAAATTTCACGAAAAATAAAAAAAAATGTTTCCAAACGACAGGTATAAATCTCTAGTTTTGAATTTCTAATGTTAAGTTCTTGCTAATTTAGCAACCATTTAAACTTTTTAAAAATTCAAGAGACAACTGATGTATGCCAAATTTTTTAAAAACAAATTATAAAAATTCAAAGTTGAACATTTTAAAAACCAAAAGTGATACAAATTTGCATTTTTAATATTTTAGATTTACGGGATTTAATTTATCGCTTGTACGGCTTTTTAGAAAAAAAGAGATTGCAAATTAAAAGCTGATATTAATACAAAATTTTCAATTCCAAACGTACTCGCGCAAAACAAACACAAGTTTTGTACAAATAATTGCAGTTTGTAGATTTGGCCCATAATATTGAAGTCTAAAATCCCGATAGAGAACGACCTTCACCGAGCTGGTTAATGAACCAAACGAATTTTTTATGTAATTTAATATATTGAAAAATTTATTGCATATGGGTTGCCAGTCGAATTTCAGTCCAGGATATTTTTAATTAATTTTTAAAAATTTTTGTGCGACTTTAGAGGTCCCTACCAACCGTCCCATGCGATAGAAGAGGACACAAGTCATTTTTTATGATCATTTATATATTAAACTAGCGGCCGCCCGCGACTTTATCCGCGTGAACTTTAGTTTTTTGCCACCGAATTTCATACAAATTTTCAACCCCCATTTTAAATCCTTAGGAGTTAAATTTAAAAAAGTCATTTCTTAGTACACCACTACGTAATAGAAAAAAACATATTCTCAAATTTTCAAGACTCTACGCGTCTATCGACAGTGTCATGTCGGCCAGCAGCAGCGTGCTACCGCCTTACCGCTCTACACACCCCGCACATTAAGACGCGAGTGGTTTTAGACTATTATTATTTTAAAACTATAAAAACTTGCATGCCATATGCCATCAAAATCTCAGCCCGATCGGTTTGAAATTCACAAACTTTCATACAAACTTTCATCCCCTATTTTATCGCCTTAGAGGTGGAATTAATTAAAATCCTTTATTCGGCGATACCTACGCCATAGTAGCTATATGCATGCATAATCTCAGCCCGATCGGTTTAAAAACAAACTTTCAGACAAACTTTCATCGCGTATTGGATCCCCTTAGGGATGGAATTTATCAAAATCCCTTCTAAGGAATGCCTACGTCATAGTAGCTATATGCATGCAAAATCTCAACCTGATCGGTTTAAAATTGACAAAGTATCATACAAACTTTCATCCCCTATTTTATCCCTTTGGGGGTGGAATTAATCAAAATCCTTTCTTAGCGGATGCCTACGTCATAACATCCACCTGCGTGCTAAATTTCAGCCCAATCCGTTCAGCGGTTTGAGCTGTGCGTTGATAGATCATACAAACTTTCATCCCCTATTTTATCCCCTTGGGGGTGGAATTAATCAAAATTCTTTCTTAGCGGATACCTACGTCATAATATCTACCTGCACGCCAAATTTCAGCCCCATTCGTCCAGCGGTTTGGGCTCTGCGTTGATAGATCACTATGTCAGTCAGTCAATCAGTCAGTCAGTCACCGTTGAGTTTTATATATATAGATTATCATCCAATATTTTTAAACTAAGTAAAAATTTGGAAAACGGGCACTTGAAATCGCCGTAGAAAATATTTAGTTACTACCAACCGAAGGATGGAAAATGATAATTATAACCCTTTAAATAAATGTAATTTGATTTTTACATCGATATAATAATTAGATACCAAAACATCTGAATGATTTAAAAAGATTTTATTAATGATTAAAACTTACTAAATATAAAAATTTTACTGAAATAATTGTTTTTTTACTAATAAGCTACTAGATATAATATATCTTTGAATGATTGTAAATAAAATAGTATACATAACATAGCGAAGATCTTGTTTTTAGAAATAGTTTACACCTGTATATCATCTACTATATATAATTTTAGTATCCTACATTTACTGCTTAGTTGTAAATATAAAATAACAATTAGTACACTATAAATAAGCACAATTTACAAAAAGAACTTTTTATAATAGAAAGTTTTTTACTGATTTATAAGTCATATTTTGTGTCATCTCAACAATGCACAGCATCCCTGATTTTGCAAAAATATTAAGTCATACAACGCTGTGATTGATCATAGAGAAGATTGTTTCCTTGTTAACAAAATCAAGGGTAGTTGTATCTAAAAACTTTCTAAAACAGTTTATTTTATTACCAGTTAAAATAATAATTACTGTTTTCACATGTAAGAACAAAAAAAAAAGAAAAAAAAACTTCTCTGTCGCGTAATCGATCCCATTATGATAACATAACAGAACTATCACAAGTGGACTGATCCACCGCCTAACCAACTACGCTACGAACGATTTATTTAATAACTTTCAAAATAATATTATCTATACACAACTTAGATCATGTTTAATATCAATTCGGTATAAATTTCGAAATCTATGTATATGCCTAAACACACTTGAAACATGCATTGTCATCCAGTTCTTAGCTATCCTGAAAATTTCAGAGCTCTAGGTAGTCGGGAAATAGGTTTAAATTCGATTACAAATTCCACGGAATGACACAGAGACACAGAACACGGCGAAAATATAAAAAACTTTCTAATAAAAGGGGTTTCTCATTACATTATTGTATACACAAAAACATGCGGAAATTCATATTTTTGTTATTCAAATCATAAACTAGTTAAATAATATTAAAATTAATATGTATTATAACAAACAAAAATGTATTTTTATGTTACATTTTATTAAATACCACTAGATTCTTTATTTCGGCCTAGTTACTCTTAACCTAATAAATGTGAATTCGACCAATAAATGTAAATGAAGTAAAATGTAATTATTAAATTTTGTTTTGCAATAAATATTTTATATGTCTATTTATTATTGTTATTGTATTCTCCTATAAAAAATGTGTGTTAAATCTATAAATCTAAGGTGATTAAATTGTTTAATTTATATTTGTTGCAATTATATTTAAATCATTGCTAGAATAGGATTAGAGCAACTCGTCTAGCCCTGCCCTTTGAGTGCGACTTAATAGGCTTAATAAGCAGCCTATTTCTCATCTCCCAATGCCAGATACCACGTCCTTGCAAGGCCTTCACATTCGCATAGGACTTGAAATGGGATTTCCTCCTCCTCTTGGCAGTATTGACAGATGTCTTCATCTGCTAAGTTTAGCTGACTCATGTGTTTTTTGAGTTGACAATGTTCTGTCAAGAGACTGACAATCATTCTGACATCGTTTCGCCTTTGTAATAGGAACTCTGCAGTAAATCTCGCTGAGGGTCCTTTTATGAAGACTTTGGCTTGTCACTTGCACGGTGATTCTTTCCACCACTCCTGGGCCTTCTCTAGCCTCCATTCCCCAATGGCTGTCTTTCTGAAGGTGTCAGCAACCCCACCGAATGGTTCCAGGGCAATCATTGGGATATTAGCTCCGCCCGGGCCAATTTATCAGCCATGTCATTGCCATGAAATTCTGAGTGTCATGGTATCCATGCCAGTGTCAGAGAATTCTGACTTACGGCATTTGTCAGGGTCAGGGTCCTAACGCAGTCCGGGACTATCGTCTTTCGAGCTGCTTGGCTGTCTGTGTATATGACTACGGTTTTACCCGTTAACCGTGACTTACGATCTCCGTTGCATACAACGGCCGTTAATTCAGTCTGTATTCACTGTAGCATACGGTATAGTTATAAGTTAATCCTTAATACATCAGCTATAGTTGATTCAAATAGAAGTGTCATCAAGTAGTCTCTGGAAAATTCAAATTTGTAGTGGCAGCACCCACGTTTAGTGAAATTGGTATCGCAATATTAGCCAGCTTGTAATCAGATTGCTACATATGCTCAATATAACTATAAACATTTTGACACATCGCGATGACATATAATTCCCTAACTAAAGTTCTGTTTCCATTGAATCTAGTAATAAAGTTAAAGATGATCTCACACGTACCCAGCCCACTTGATGACACTTCTATCTGAATCGACTTTATATGTATAAGTCCTGTCAAAATCGGTCCAGTCGCAACAAACAGACAGACAAAAATTGTAAAATATATTATAATGGTATATTATGTGTCGTGAACACGTATAAATGCATGGACTAAAAAGCAACTATTTTAATATTAAAAACAAATGCAAATTTTTTATTTATTTTGTATAGATTTAAAAAATAAAAACATTATCGTTCTTGATTAATTCAGTAAATCAAAGTCACTGCTATATTTGCTAAATGCAAGGATTATGATACAATAAAAATAAAACATAATAACATTGATAAATTTCTTCTGAGTCGCAATTTTCTTATCAAACTATGGGTACTTCCCATAAAAAAGAATATTAATGAAACAAATAAATTACATTCAATCTCATATTTGCTTACAGTTTCAAAAATAATTGTAATTAGTAGTTATTTTAACAATAAATTACAATTAAATATTTAATAAATTATTTTTTACATTTATATACATGTAAGTACATCTTTTAATTGTTAGTTACTTTTGTGAAAAATAATTATTTTTTATAGCGGGGACAAAGTAAAAGTTTAAAATAAAATTTTGTAATATGTCATTACTTCAATTTTTCAATACATTTGAAATACTGTGAAAATATATAATACTTATCACAAAAATCACTGGTTTTGATTTACTTTAGATTTATTAAAACACTTTAGTATATTAAGTACCAAGAACGGTAAGGACATTTAACCGATCAAAGGCAATTGTTTGGAGCGTAGCGGAGCGACGACTCCAGTTTTTGTCTGAGATCGGTAGTCCTTAACGTTCGTGATGCTTAATAACGTTTTTTGCACGATAGAAATATTTATTGGTATTAGACATTAGACAGAGCACTTTTGACATTTTAATAACGTTAAAATGTTAAAAGTGCTCTGTATACATCACATATTAACGATTCAACGTTTATTTATATCTAGCAGGCTATCTTTTTATTTCTTCACATTAGTATTGGTTTTTGTCATGTTGGTATTTGAAAGTTACCAAGTCATTGCAAGTCACAATTTGACAAGCTTGACAATAAATAGCATAAATATAATTGTAAATTGTGTTTAAGAAATTAAATATGCCAAAAAAAAATTGTGTAGAGACAAAAAAATGCATTCAGAGATGCTATTACATGTTTAAGAAAGAGCAGAGAATTTCAGAAGACGGATATTTACAAAAGATCTCTTAGGTTTTTAATGTAAGTACAATATGTGTTTTATACCCGATTATTCCATTATTTTCATTAGCAAATAGTTCCAAACATTTTTAATTTCATTATTAGTTGTATATGAAGATAATTGTTAGAAAAAATACACTATTACAGTTTTTACATTCAAATTACTTATTATTTATTAAATGCACATAACCTAAAAACTCACTACTTTTCAATATTTTACAATGTTGCCAGATTATGTAACATAATTAAAAATGTTTTAAAAATAAAATATTTTCTTTAATTAATAAAGTTTGGTAATTAAAATGTAATTTGATAGCAAATAGATGAATTAATGTTTATTCATTGATCCATTAAATTAAATTTTTATTATTTTTTTAATCTTTCGTGTTTTTTTAGGTTAGTGTTATATCTATACGAAATATCTTAAAAGAAGATTTAGCTAATGGCAAAGAAGCGGCGGATAAAAGGAAGAATGATAAAGCAGATACATTTGATAACTTCATTTTAAAAAAAAACTTGCAGCGGCAGATTTGGACGTACAATTCCAAAAACGAATATTTTACTTTAGACTGATGTGAAACAAAACTTGGATTTTAGGGGTGAACGTACCACTTTATACACACTTATAAAATCAATGGGATATAAATTTAAAAAAGTGAACGGACGACAAATTTTAAGTGAGCAAAGACATATCAAAATCAGCAAAATCGCTTTCCTTCGGAAATTTATGGAACTAAAAAAGCGCAATGAATCAATCAGATTTGTGTACTTAGACGAAAGGTGGATATACAAAAATGGCACTCCAACGCGTCGTTGGGTACATGAATCTGATTTAAAAAGCAATCCATTGCATTTGAAATCTGAAGGAAAGCGATTTACAATTTTACACGCAGGAACAAATACTGGGTTTTTAGAGGGATGTGACTTGTTGTTAGATTCTTCAAATACTGACATTGACTATCACAAAACTATGAACGGTGACATTTTCAAAAACTGGATTGTTAATCAACTCATTCCTGCTTTATCCAATTTTTCAGACAAATGTGTAGTGGTAATGGATAATGCTTCTTATCATTCTGTGCAACTAAACAAACCACCAACATTTTCAGCAAAAAAAGAGATAATGCAGGGATGGTTGAGCAGCAATAACATCGCATTTGACAAAAAAATGACAAAAAAACAATTATACACTATAATTCAACCATACAAAAGTAACGATAAGACATATGTAGTAGATGAAATATTAAAGCAACATGGACATGATGTACTTCGACTACCCCCATACCACTGTCAATATAATCCAATAGAGTTGGCATGGGGCTTTACAAAGACGTACTATAACAAAAATATTGTATCTTTATATTCAGACAGGGATAGGGTTAAAAAAACTTGGACAGAAGCGTTAAGACAATGTACACCAGACATGTGGAAAATTTTTTGTAGACATACAGACGAACTTATTTTGGCAGATTGGACTACTTACATGGGAAACTGCTCACATGACAATATTCCTCCTTTAATTATTTCATTGGAAGAATCAGATTCTGACGATTCCGATTTTGGATTTGATAGTGACTCTGATATATCCAATGAAATAATGGAGGTGGATTAAAAATACATACAGAACAGATTAACAATAGTTTTAACCAAATCTGTAGCTTCAATTTTTGTTGTTTATATGTTTTTTTTAATTTTATATGTTTCATTTTCTTTTGTACTTTATTTATTTTACTATCAGTGTATCTGCTTTTCTGCTGAATAATTGCACTGAAACTATTAAACACATTTTAAATGGATTACCAATATTTGAAAGCTTAGATATATAACGAAGCATAACATTTTATGGGAATTTTTGTCTTTGTTTAACTTATCAAAATGGCTGAAACCAATTGGTATGTGATAATGCCGTACTACCTGGAAAGCTCCACGAAAAACTCTTCAATATATAGCTGCTGTAATACTTATCGACAAAATAAAATATTTTGTATTTTCCTCATTTATAGCTGGTCCAATTTAAATGTTTGTTGTAAAACTTATTATATAGACATAGAAAATTTGTTCTAGACTTTTTTCTAAATGTTTTTATTGTTTGCTTTTATTTAATTACTATTATTTTGTAAATGCATTCATTATATGTAAATATATATTTTTAAATTGATGATTTCCTTTTTTTTGTGAAAGTACTAAGTTTTAATGATTTTTGATGGTGCTGAAATGGAGAACACAATTATTTTATTTATTGTCACTGACACTATGATTTTATTGAGGACGTGACAACAGCGCATTTACAACTGAGAATAAGAATAAATATACAGGGCGAAATTCATCACCCTAACAAGGCCTACTTTAATAAAAATAAGCTTTGAATGATGTATATGCAATTATTTACTTACCGTTCTGTTTATCTTAGTAACCAGTAAACAGAACATACTGATCAGGCAACAAACGCGGTAACTAAGCAAAATCGTTCTATCGTGAAATAGTTATTTATGATATGAGTGTTAAAAGTGAGGTTTTATTTTGTGAGTGAAAACGTTTGTGAAATGAGCGGAGCGAATTAAACAATTTCACGAACAAAATAAAATCACTTTTAACACAAATACCATACAATGTTTTTTGTACAACTTCCCTATTTTGATAATGAAACGAGCGAATTTGCAATGACAATAAACCAAACCGTGTTAAAAGTAAACTAAACCGTGTTAAAAGTAAACTTGTTTACATGGCAACGTGTTAATAGTATATTACGTATCAAGAGTGGTAAATAGGATATTACGTACGAGTGGAAAAGTTACGCACGAAGCCGCATAGCGGCGAGTGCGTAATTACACGAGTACGTAATACGTCTTACCACTCGAGTTACGTACTATGCTTTTTCTACGACTCAATATTTTAATTTTAATTCTAAATATTTGACATCTCTTAAAAAATATATGACGAAATTTGCCGTTTAAAATAACATTTATAAAAGTAGTGACAATAAGTAACATCCTAGATTAAATAATAATTTAAAATGTAATGTATGTTGCCTATATCTGTTTTATTTTTATTTTATTTTTTAATGAAAACTATTATATATTTATGTTTTTAAATTGACTAAAAGTTTGTAAATAGACCAAATAAAGTAGTACGTGCATAAATTTTTTTTTGCAATTTGATTAAACAAAGAAATTTAAGTTTTCTTATCTAAACGCACATGTATGTTATGAGATCTCATTACGTGCATGTTATTGTTAAATGTCACTTACACGGAATGTCTACAGTGCGATTTTTGACGTTTACAGTCATGGGCGTAGAAAAAAGTATTTTTAACACGCTGCTATGTAAACAATCGTTTTTAACATTGTTTGCTATCATTAAAAGTGTCACTTTTAATGACAGTTGTACAAAAATTACTTTATAACACTAATTTTTTGTATAGAACGTAACTCGGTATGTGTCCAGCCGAGGCTTATATATCCGACCTGTTTCTCGAAATATTTCTAGAGAAATCCAGATAGAACGTCGGGACGATTCCAGAAACCCTTAGTGGCGTTATCAGTGTACTTAAATTCTTAAATCTGAACTTTTGGTTCCGACAGTGCGGGGTCAACATCTTGTAATGCCTTATGCTGCAATATACATTTTGCGCCTGCTCGGCACACACCTTTCCTAAAGAAGTAACAGTCCTTTGGATTGAAGCAGCACACTATAATCCTTCTACTTTTAAAACAAAGACTTTAATCATGAATTGCACTATCTTTTAGTCTAACCTATCTGAACCACATCCTATCTTCGGTAGCGCAAAATTATTTATGTTGTAGTTAGTAGCAATTTTTTTAAAGCAGGCCAAAGATTTTCATATCAAGGATCGTAAGCCATGCTCTAGGAGCAGAACTTTCCCACTCGTGGTTGTTGCTCTAACAGTTCGTCTACACATCCACTTCTTTTTCTAAAGACAGATGTTAGTCCTCTATCTATAGGGGGACTTTTAAAATTAACTTTCTTTTAGCTCTTTAATGAATGTAACTATTGCTTTCTTGTCTAGAAAACCCTTAGCAGCAATGCCGATCGCACAATACAGGCAATCTCTCCTTCGAATTCTTTAAGAGTTTCATATTAGCACGCTGTATCTGGCTCTGTAGTTGTGCTTTATAAACTTGTTCTAAACTGGACTCTTTACATCTTATCTAGTCGAGCATACAGAGCTTGATACTCTTTTGAAGTTGTCAGTAAAATATCTACGTCCTCACCTCGTAAATTTCAACGAAACGGCTTTTTATTTTTCCGTCCACTGGTTGGCAGCTATTGCTTTAAACTGTTTGATATAAGTTGACTAAGAACTGTTACCACCGAAACTTGGTACTTTAAGTTTAATACCGCATTTGTATCCTTATTTTACAATATGTTTTTTTACAACGTTATTCTGGAGAGACGTTCCTTTTATTTCATTTTCTTGCAGAGATCTCGTGGAGCCGTTCTTAACAAGCATTTTGAGTTCATTGCACTTTTTTGAAGCGTGTCTATGTTTATGTAAACGTTTGTAAATTTTTATTTTACTTGGTTGAGTTTGTCTTTCATGGTTCTATAAGGGGAACAATGGGTGATAAATTTGAATTTTAAAACGTTAAAAAGGGAAAAAGGCAAAACCCCTATTTAACACAAATGTAAAAAAATATAAGTTGGTTGTGTACAGTAAGTGATAAATTTGGTATTTAAACGGTTTTTAACTCTTTCACCAAAAGGCGTAATGAAGGCAAAACAAACCCTTTTTAAATTAGATATAGACAAATATAAGCAAATTGCCAAGAGTTTTGTTGAATTTTTCTTGTAGAAGGGACATCTCCTATTTCTAGTGACATCAGCAGGAATGACCTTAATGCGTTTCTATAACTAAATTTGAATAAGTGCATATAAAAAGATCTGTTTTATATAACTTACAATACCTTTATCTGTCAATTATAAATCTTGTTTTCTTTTAGGAATAAAAATGATCGCTACCTTCATTATCCTGATGTGCTTTCCTATAGTGGCCTTAAGTGGAAGATGTCAATTTAACAAGAACTCATTTGAATGTTCTGAAATAAACCAAGATGATTTTGTTTACGAAATGTTCAAGCAAAGAGGCTTATGCCAATATAATGTTATCAACGTCACCATTTCCAACTCCAATTATGAACATATTGAAGTTTTTCCTGATTTACATAAACTTGTTGGACTACAAGTAGAATCCTTAGTGATACGGAATTCTTCCGTTAAGCAAATCAAAGATGATGCATTTTCATCACTTAAAGCTTTAAAAGTTTTAGATTTAAATCAAAATTATTTAGAGGAAACAACATTTCTCGATGTAATAAAAAATAATCTACATAAACTAAATATTAGTAATAACAATTTGCAGAAAGTAAATTTAAGTAACTACATTTATATTCGTTATGTTGACTTTAGTAGGAACAATATTTCTATTATTATTCCATTGGACAGTTTTTATTGTAATTCGCCAATGGCGATTGATTTAAGTTACAATAAACTAACGGAAATTAACGAAACCAAATTAAATATTCGAATAGATTCTTTAAATATTGATTATAATATTGTTAATTTTGTCGAGTTTGCTGATTCCAAATATTATATTTCAATGAAAGGTAATAATATTAAAAGTATTAAGAGTAACGGAGTTCAAATTGGTTCTGCTATTTTAAGTTTTTTGCCAGAAACAAAACTTACAGTAACTAAATCACTTATGATTCAAGACACCGTCCTAAGAACTTTAAAGTATACTTTAAATTTAAATGGATATCCTAGAATTAATATTAATTTTTCGAATACATTTGTGTCACATATTTCTGAAAATTACTTTCAAAATTTGGATATTAATGAACTAGATTTGAGTTACAATAATTTAGAATATTTGAATCATTCATTGTTTTTTAAGTCGTCAGTATTAAAATTAGATTTATCTCATTGTCAATTAAGAAATATTACCTTAGATGTATTTAAAAACATTGAACAAAATTATTATTACTTGCGTACATTAAATTTATCAGGAAATTTATTAGACGATTTTCCTGATTTCTGTCAAACTTTGCCCCACCTTACTGCTTTAGATTTGTCGGCAACCAAAATAAATCAAATAAAATTTAATATATTTCAGAAATGTAGATTCCTGAAAATATTGAATGTATCAAATACACTCTTAACTTCCGTAGAATTTGACAAAACTCCAATAGAAATTTTAGATTTAAGCCAGAATTTATTGACACACATTAATCATAATAATTTTTCAAGATTAAAAGAATTAGTAACGCTGAATTTAAATAAAAATAAAATAACATTGATAAATAACCATTCGTTTGCAAATTTAGAAAAATTACGGTATTTAGATTTATCTCATAATTTTATAGATTTTATAGGTGAATTCGCTTTTACAAATTTAAAAAACCTCATTTCTATAAATCTGGATGATAATCAGATACCACTTTTAAAATCAAAAACATATTTGGATATGAAGAAAAATGTAACCGAAACTGATTCTATTAGCCCATTACATCCATTATCCTTTTCATTTCTTAACATTTCACAAAATGCATTTAAACACGTACATATTAACAACGTCTTTATAGATAAGACATCTCAGCCTATTCAATTAGATAACTCTGTAGAAATTGGAACACTCAGTTTACAGTTTAATGGAATAATGATCGGAAAAACAGTTTCAAACCCTTTCATTACATCTTTACATTTTATAGACTCCAATATTGATTTAATGAAGAATTATTCTCTTTTGGGAAACTTCCAATTGAAAAAGTTGCATTTTATTAACTCAAATATATCAGCCATAGAACCTGGAATATTACGGGGTTTATTTAATTTAGTAGAACTGAATGCCTCACCAATTTTTAAAAATTGTAAAATATTATATGATAATGTATTTCAAGATTTACAAAAATTGAGAATGTTAAACATATCGAATACGCAATTATCAGAAATTAGAACTAATGCATTTTATGGTTTAACTAACTTAAATATATTATTTTTGAAAAAAAATCAATTACAACATATTAATGAGGAAATTTTCATTTTCTTGAAGGAAACTCTTTCTGTTTTAGATTTGTCAAACAATCCTTTACTTTCTTTAAATCTAAACTTATTAAGTTACTTTTTACCAAATTTAATAACATTAGATATCAGTTTTTGTTCATTAGAATTTCTAGAATGGTACAGCCAGTACTTAAGTATAAGTCAATTAACAAATTTATACTTAAATGACAATTTTATTACACATATTAACAGTAATGTGTTTGATACATTGATTAACCTAAAAATGTTATTTTTAAACAATAATCAAATTAAAAGCATTGAAGCTGATTCATTTGACTTTATAAATTTAGAAGAGTTAAGGTTGGATAATAACAGCTTGGAACAAGTAGATTTGCGAGAAATTTATGGAATTGATAGTTTGAAAAATTTAAATATTTCTAACACAAACATTTCAGAATATTCATTTATATTTGCACTTGCGAACATAGAATCGCTGGATTTGAATAATTCCAATAGGCGTACATCAATAATAGACAAATGTAAGAATATCAGAAATAGATATCCATCTTTAAATTTTGTAAATATTAATGATAACTTCATTACTTGTTCGGTTTTATCAAAATTGTTAATATGTTTTAATCAATTAAATATTAGATACCTACCGTATAAACCCGTACTTGATACAACAAATATAATGGGAATAAAATGTATATAGTCCATTTCACCGATTTTGGCCGATGACAGAAATCATACTCGAAGTAAATTTAGAGTTACATCTCTCTCAGATACAGGCCAGTTAGAAATTTAAATGAGGACGTTTGTTTTTTAATACAACACTTACGTAACTGCATCTTGTTTCACCGGTAGATAAAAAGTATTTAATACGGAAGTCTTGACTGAATTCACATTCCTAGTAGGTAACTGTCATGTACGGCTCGTTGTTGAAGGGTTCAATTTAATAATTATTAATGTCATATTTTTGTAGATGTCAAACCACACTGCTACTTTCAGAAACTTACGACCTAATTTAGAAAACAAAACTCTACGCCATTGGTAACTTGGATGACAGTTTAATCTTATTTTAGTGGTTTCTAATATCAAATCGGCCAAAAACGATGAAATGGACTATATAGTCCATTTCACCGATTTTGGACGATGACAGAAATCATACTCGAAAGGAATTTAGAGTTACATCTCTCTCAGATACAGGCTAGTTAGAAATTTAAATAAGGACGTTTGTTTTTTAATACAACACTTACGTAACTGCATCTTATTTCACCGGTAGATAAAAAGTATTCATTACGGAAGTCTTGACTTAATTCACATTCCTAATAACCGTCATGTACGGCTCGTTGTTGAAGGTTTGAATTTAATAATTATTAATGTCATATTTTTGTAGATGTCAAACCACACTGATAGTTTCAGAAACTTACGACTTAATTTAGAAAAAAAAAACTATCCGCCATTGGTAACTTGAATGACAGTTTAATCTTATTTCAGTGGTTTCTAATATAAAATCGGCCAAAAACGGTGAAATGTACTATACATTAATTTTTAATTCATAAGTATCTGTATTTGTAATTTTCTTTTCTTTTTTTACCTAAACGTGTTTAGTTTAAGATATTGTTATTTAAGATGAAATTTTTTGTAGTTTTTAGAACCTAAGCATCTAAGTGATATTTTTGCATGTAATGAGTTTGTGAAAATATGTTTTTGTATTCACAAATTACTTTTTTCCTAAAAAAATATACTGATCAATAACAAATTAGGTGTTTGCTTTGGAAATATATTTTCAATACATACGAATAGATTCGTTTTTGGATAAACATTTTTATTATAATAATAATTCACACTGGTAAATATAAAAAGAATGGGACAAATTACAAATTAGTAAGTGTAACATTTTTGAATGTAATCTTTAGGTGTTTGTTTCCAAAAGTTGTATTGTCGATTTCCAAACTGTAATGTGTTATTCGTACCGAAAGCCATAGTACTAATTGAATAATGTGTTTAGTACTGCTCACTTGTTTGATAATATCTGCAATGTTGTAATTCGTACCAGATATTAGGCAGGTAAAATAAAATATAATAAAAATTAATTATTAGTGTTAAATTTATTGTACTGATTACAAAAAAATCTATAAAATAAAAAGAGAAATATTAAGAACTAGCAGCCCGCCCCGGCTTTGCACGGTGATTAAAGAAAAATAACAAAAGTCATAAAATTTATTAGGTCAACGCTTCCCTGTAAACAATATTACATGTTGTTTTATTTTCTGGCAACAAAATAAATTGATTTTCAGGTGCTCCGACCCGCCTTAGGCGGTTGGCCATGAGGAAAACCGATCCCTACTAATTGGAAGGTTTGACCTTGAGACTTATTATTAGTAAAAGCGAAAGATGTTTTGATAGGAAATTGAAGCGGTTTAAATGGATTTGGTAGATCAGTTGGGATCATCGGTATCCTCAGTGTATGAGCTAGTTGACCAGCTGGTGGTTCAGTTATAATGGTTGCTACAACTTAATTGTCCTTTAACTCCTTTATAAGTAGCCTCGTCCCATTTCACATGCTAAATTTGTGATATCTGTCGTGATTATGAAATAAGTTATTTTGATAAGGATTAATACCAAGATAAAAACTTTTAAAAAATTAAAAAATAGTTATTGTGACGTAACTATAACAGTTAGACATATGCTGTCGCGGCATTTTTTGTAGATATTTATATATTCTTGAAAATCGTAGTACATTATTTTATTCTATAATCAATAGTATTCTCAGCGTACGCGATGTAAGGATTTTAAGGTCATTTTTGGTTACATTAATGGCATTTTAGTAAGGATCCCTTTTTTTTAATGAAACATAGCCTATGTCACTCGGGAATAGTGTAGCTTCCAACGGTGAAAGAATTTTTGAAATCGGTCCAGTAGCTTCGAAGCCTATTTATTTCAAACAAACAAACAACAAATCAAACCTTTCTTTTTTATAATATTAGTATAGACAATTTCAAAAGGTTAAAGAGTCTTTGAAGTCAACCCTTACCTGGGAACAGCGGGCCGACAATAAATCCGAACCTTTCTCGACCCTCACAGCATGTGATTAATTTTTTATAAATAAAAATAAATACCTACCAGAAACGTAAAGATAAGTTTTTCTGATTTCAATCATATATAATACTAACGCAAAATTTTAAAGTTTACAGATAAGAAACCAAAATATTCTACATTACACTGAGAAAAGAACAACACTTGATATAAGTAATTAAAAAACTAATAAAAGAACCTTAATGCTACAAGAGTGCACAATAATTATTAAATTTTAATTACGATGTCACGGGCTAATTTTGCGTTAGCGATAGATCTTAATTTGTAAACAAAATCGTTGGCTTACCTTATGAACTCTCCGTTATTAAGGAGTAAATCGTGACAAGTTCCAGTTGATTTAGATTGATTATAGTTAATCATCAATTTATAAATATATTCTGGCCATAACTAATGTTGCTAATATTGTTTTGAACGAAAATTTATTTAATTCCGGTTATGAACTCTTGTAGTGTTTATTTTTGAAATTACTGACATTTCGCTTTCATCTGACTGAAAGTGCTACTTCTTTCTTTTTGTCAATAGCTTGACGTATAGTGTTTTGCAGCCAGCGTTCCGTTATATTTATAACTTTATTATTAAAATCGAAAATAAATGGGGAAATTAGTTAATGTTGGGATTTTTGTTGTCGTCCATATAAATAACAAGATTAGTCATATCAAATGACCTCTGTTTGTTCGTAAGTTGTTGGCTGAATAAGCTATGGTTATTGTCCGTATCGTAGTAGAGGACATCTATTTCTTTTGAAGTTGTCAAATCGAATGAAGGTTGATAATTGGGGGAGATTCTCTCTCTTCACCTAAAGCTTTCGAAGTGAACGCGTGTTAACGAGAAAATTTTTGAGAGTTTAATTTGCATCCCTGTACATCGGGGTCAACTCAGGTTGGATTTGCGTAATTAAGCTTAATCTGTTTCCATCGAATATTGAGTAGGAGATATTTTTCTGGATTTTGGTAAATTCGGTGGAAAATACGGCTTTGTGTCCGGCTTTTTGGTAAAATTTTCTGTTGGAGAGTACATGCTTCTTTATCCATGTAATTATTCGAATTTTATGGTCCTTTTGTTCCTTATGAAACAGACAGTAGGGGAGACTGGTATTTTTGAAACCACTTAGACAGCAATCGTGGTAGGAATTTGCTCAACATTGCAGTTAGCAACGAGGAAATTGTTTTTACCCAACTACCAGCTGGGGTATCGAGTTTAACGAAGTAAAAATAACCCTATCTTGATAGGTGAGTCACGTAATTTTATTTCTATAAGATTAATAACGCCATTTAATCGCAATCTTGGTTAATATCTTTATTTTACATGTGTATTTCTTTATGTATTGTATGTAGGTTTTATTTTTGTATAACTAGACTCCTATAAGTTTTTTTTTAACTATTATAAATTGATATTTTTGTACTATTACGAATTAATTTTATGTTAAATTTTGATTTAATTTATTGTTATAATTTTGTTGTGACTAGCAAGTCAAATTTAGTTTCGTTGAGTACATTTCAATCATTAGTTTTGCCTATTAAATGTAAATTCAGAGAAGCCATTTGCTAAATGTTGTATTATTCATGTAAATTCACTTTGTTCTTTCATTGCAGTATAAATTTAAGTTAATGTATTCAAGTTGTATTAAAGTAATCAAGTCAAACCAATTCAAGGAGTCATTTAAATCTGTTTAAGCTATCGTTGATTTTATATTACGATTTTAGGGTCCTAGATACAGGCTTCTTTTGTGAGCAGGCCTGATACTTGGTTCGAGCATACGTTTTGTGTTTGGTGTAAGCCTTTTGGTTTTGGAGAAGGCTTGATTTTGGAACCGACCCAAGTATTAGACAAGCAAAGGACTGCAGAAACTTACTAGCATTAACAGATAAGCTAACTAGATTTAAGACGCGGTTGTAGTAACTAGTTAAGATTTATTTTTCTTATTTATGTTTTTTTTGTATTGCGTGTAATCACACATATATTGATAAATTTATCTTTAAAATTATTCATTTATTAATTCTTTGTTTTATATATAAATATTGATAGCGTTGTTAAGCACGAGGCTTGACAGTTGTGTAAATTCTTAATATTTTCATTAAAGAAGGGTCTAGTTGACATTTTGGTTTTATTTAGCTCACTTTATCGTTTTTTATTTTTTATTGTACAATTCAAATAGTTCTGGGAAAAATTTTGAATTTATTTAATTATCTCCAGTGGGTAAAGTAGTGCCTGGAACAACAGGGGTTTCCGATTTTGACCGTCTAAATCGGTGGCGCGACTCACTAGTATTTGTTTACTTACCTCTACGGCTGAGCTGGGCACTAATTTGCCAGTAGAGAGACCACTACCGAACTCAGCTGGAGTTGTATTTCCGTTAATTAATTTATTTGTTTTCAAATTCGATTTTGTTTTAAACTCATTAAAATACGTGGCAACGAATACTTAATCTAACACAACCAGGAATAATCTCATAATGAGAATTAGCAAATAAACAAATTTTTACAATACTAATACCAATAACGATTAAAGAGATTTAACGCTATGATTTTTAATCTTAATGATTAAGCTATTGCATTCCAAGACATTCTAATGGTATTTTTTGAAATATCAATTCCTATTGTTCGGTAATGACAGAAAATATAAAATATTAGAACATCTCAAAAGGGCCATAATCCCCTAGCTAGCTTACTAGATCGTATCTTCTTTAAAGAGTTTTACCAGTCTCACCCCAACGTGAAATATAAGGGCGCCAAAGTACAATTTAAACCAATTATACGCAAACACCCGTTTTAAATTATTTATTTAAAGTCAATTAAGAAACAATTATTTAAATTAAAAATGAATATGGTTAATCTGGATATTAAATGGTTAATAAAAGTTGCAAATTAATTTCATCTCTTATCTTTCTTCTCGAGATCTTCCTCTGTTCTTCTCGGTGTAGTTCTACTGGGGAGATTTGTTGTCAATTTTCTTTTGTAGTCAGAAATCAAATCACAATTTGTGTTGTTTCACTACAAAATGGAGGAATTTTGGTGAATTTTGGATTCACTCTAATGATGAAATCAATACTCAGAGTTACAATCAAGTAGAATCAGTTTCCAGCCAAATCTGATTTTTCCAATTTATTGAGAGTAAATTAATTCTTAAAACAGGTGTAAAAATTGGTTTAAAATTTATTCAAGATCACAAAAACTGATGTTTGGCGAAAGTTGTTATTATACAGTAACACCACCAGCGGTACAATTCAGGATTAAGACTATTAAATGAAATAAATGTAATCGAATATAGGCCCGGAAACAATAGTCTGGTGAAATCTGGTGATCGATTTTCATCTTTTTTATGTACCGTGTTTGGTCCCCCGAACGTTGGCGATTACAGTGGAGATGGCTTCTCGATCCTCAGCCATTCTAAAAAGTTCTCCTGCTTCACGGATTCCAGTCCCTTTCCTGATGTTCCTAAGCCAAGATATCATTTGCGACCAATTCTACGCCTAGCTGCTATGTCACCTTTTATTTTTAGTTGGAACAGATGATATTTTTTTTCTCGTAGGACATGACCCAGATATGCGTTTTTTCGACATTTGATATTTTTAAGCAATTGTCTTTCGCTATTTGTTCTTCGCAGAACTTCTTGGTTGGTAACGAGGTCAGTCCATGGGATCCGCAGCATTCGTCGGTGTAGCCACATTTCAAAGGTCTCCAATCTGTTCAACGTACCCACTTTAAGGGTCCAGCTTTCCACGCCGTATAGTGGAACCGACGAGATAAAACAGATAGCTTTAATTATAGGTTGTCGTCGCACAGGAGGTTTCTCATTTTCCGAAAGGTCACTCTAGCTGTTTCGATGCGAATCTTAATTTCGATATCTGGATCCAAATCTTCTGTAATGGTACCACCTAGTTATTTAAATCGGTGCACTTTTTCTATCACGCAGTTGTTGAGAGTCAATTGTGCTATCTCATCGTGTTGTTCACGAATATCATGAACTTGGTCCTATTAACATTTATATTGTAACCTCTTTTTTCTCAAGATGTTAAAAGGCTCGTTTTATCG
The DNA here is from genome assembly GCA_964028335.1 of Altica lythri. Taxonomy (NCBI): domain Eukaryota; kingdom Metazoa; phylum Arthropoda; class Insecta; order Coleoptera; family Chrysomelidae; genus Altica; species Altica lythri. The sequence continues at coordinate 29,987,471 of OZ034804.1, read as the reverse complement.
AGGTTAACAAATGCGAACGGCACTCAGGGGGTAGGAGGAGAGCGAGCGTGGATTCGAACGAGCTCGATGATATCGTATTAGAAAGATTTAAGGGGATATATTTACTAGAAAAGGAAAGATAAAAGAATTTAAAAGGGACTAAAAAGAAAATGAGAGAAATGATGAAATAGAGAAAGGTAAATGGGCGCCACTTATTTTTTTATCATATGGACGGGGAAATATAAGAAACCCAGATGGAAAAAAGATTCGATTATGGGGAATAGGATAGAATAATTAATAAGTTGTGGTAGATCAAGTTAAAAATTAGAAAGATATAGGAAATATAAGATAAGATACGGTAAAATTGAGTAACCCGGTAGATGTTCTGGTTAAAACTTTAAATTAAACACTTTTATTAGCAAAGCTAGAAAGAGAAAGTTATACTTACTTTTTGTTCTTACTTATCACAACAGCTCCATATATATTAATGAGATATAAATGAGTTCAAAAGCTAAGATTTATGAGTTAAATACGTCTCATTCGTGTTGTTGATGAGATTAGACCAGAATAACTTACACCAGGTCAGAAAATAAAACATATAAATAAACAATAAACAATATTTATTACTGTGTATAGTAATAAGTCGAGCATATGAACGAAACAATAGACATATAAAATATCAACAAATGAAATAAGGTAAAATACAGTAAAACACACTAGTGTTTAATCACATATAGAAACAATATTACACATTCAATAACAGCTAAGTATTTTTATATTGTTATTTTTGTGTACCCATTTAAGCAGAATGTGATGTGAAAGGAATTTTTAAAAGTGTCAAAATTTAATAAAAAATAATAAATCACTTTTAGCTTAAAAGATTTTTTACTCGAGTAAAAGATGGGGGTACCATATACTAGTTTAAGTTAAAACAATTAAATTAAGAGAAACATTAAGAAACCAAAAATTTACCATAAAGGTGTTACAAAAATATTTAATCAGGCTCTGCGCAACGCTTTCACTGATAACTGAAACATGTATTCGGCGAACTGTTTCGAAATTTTCACACTTTTGGAGTCTGTAGAAAAGGCACCGGGTTTTTTATAAAAACCGGTCGCACTATTGATTATATGAGCACTTCTTACGTTAGTTACCCACACTTGGATATTATTCATGCGGATTACAATTAAGTTTTTGTGCCAAAGAAATAAATGGTATCCCTTCTTTTTCTGGTAGTTAAGCAATAGTAATGATATTAAAAAACTTAGTTTAATTCCTAGATAGTAGAATTAAATGGGGCCACACCCAATTTATACGGTAAAGTAGAATCTAGTGATTCTTCGGTAATAAACGACAGCTTTTTCATCAGAGAGGTTCCACACTCATTCACTGACTTTAACTTAATTAGAAACACTAAATAGCAAGTAATTCTTTGAAAATCTAAAGGAAATTTGCCGGTACTTGAATCTAGGGGTTGTACATAATGACATGCCAGCACAGAAACCCAAGCTAGACTAAATTGGAGATAGCGGTAAAAAGCAACCCGCGTCGCTTCAAACTACCCCACTTACGCAGCGTGACCTTATTCACGAGATTTGATTGGTCAGTCTAAAAAAATCAATAGTTTGTCCGTTGAAGTCCGTTACAGCGGAGAAACTTCTGGAAGGTAAAATGATCAGGGTCGGCTTAAGTAAGAAGAAATTATAAAAAATAAAATTTTTATACCTAGAGTATTTTGAACACGCTACACAGCCCCTTCCGAAGAGAAAAAACTGGGTAGAAAACAGTTTTAAAAAAAAAAGATAAGCTATGGTTGGAACAACAGTAGTGTGTTTCAAAAAAACGAAGATGATAAAGGTAGAGAACACCGAGATGTAGAAAAGCGATCTGACGGGAGCGGTATCTATCTAGGTAAAACTTGGGTAACAGTGTTAGTTACTGAAAGCGATATAATATTTGCACTATTCATTAGCGCGTTAAGATAAAAGTGAAACTACGCGAGAGTTTAAAGAACCACAAGGTAGGTAAAATGTATCAGACCAATAGATCTTCGATACTATGTGACCAGATTTTTATAAACGGTACCGGCCAACCGGAAGATCACAAAGTGATCGGGAACAGGTCTACTCCGAAGTTTCTGCACGGAAACAAAAAAGTGTGCAGCTCGGCCTAGACGGGCAGCACTAAGTGGTATCTTTAAAGCAAATCGACAAAAAAAGTATTTATATTGCCCTTGACATAAGATGTCAGGACACACGCTACATTCACACACACAAGGAAGAAAGTAAAGAATGCTATGTTCCCATAAGTAAAATTTCCCATAGAAGGCACAACGCGTATTTCCCTTTTTAGGAACTCCTATAAAAAAAAACCTGAATTTAAACCAAACTGTTAATAATAATTTTGAAAAGGAAGAAAGAAACACGGACGATAGTTATAATTAGGAATCTAATAAGCCTACCGGCTCCATTAGATCCGACAGTCAAGGTAAGTACGTGATACGTTAACATCTGAAAAGATGTTTGGAAAAGTTCCGTCCTGCTTGGTTGATATTAAGGATATCACCAAATATGCAGTAAGGAAGAGAAGAAAACAGTAATTACTTAAAATATAGTTCTCATTGAGAACATTTAATAAAAAAATCTTAAGGTAATAGATCACACTAAGACATTAACAGGAATCTAACAAATCTTAAAACCAAATTATCCTAACAGTCTTCAATCCTAGCTAAAAAAAATAGAGAAAGTAATAGAGGAAAAGAAAGAGAGGAGAAAGGAATTTTATCTGTCTTCCTTACAATATCAACAGACCCACTACCGGAAAGAATTCCCTACGGCTTTCCTAGGCTTATCTCTCGTGACAAATTGCAAGGTCAAAATAAAATTCCAGAAGAAGTAGTTAAGATTGAATTGTGTTAGTCAAAAAAAGTAAAGTGATTCCAATAGTAGTCATGTGGCGGCCCAAAGTTCTTTAAACCACGATATGTAAAGGTATAAAATTGTATGAAAGAACGAAAAAAAATTTTAAAAAAAATTCAAAAAAAATTTTCAAACAAAAATTTTCAAAAAAAATTTTTATGTGTCTTCCACTAAGGTACGATAACCGTCTTATATCCATATCAAAGATAAAAAGTAATTTATGGATGATAAACGAGAAATAAGGTAACAAAAAAAATGTTTTCTAAACATAAAACAGTAATAGATATTACTGAACGATACGATAATAAATTCACAAGTGCTGACGCACTTATACGGTAGGTTAACGGTAGATAAAAGAAAAACTATTTTTTCCTTCAAAAAAATACAAGTGTGAAAACACTCATAAGGTAGGTAAACGGTAGTTACGAGAAACATATTTTCTCCTTCGGTACGATATCAACAAGTGTTAATACACTTATTAGGTAAATGGACGGTAAATGAGGGAAAGTAAATTCTACTTTCGAGACGATAGAGATAAGTGTTAAGGTACTTATTAGGTAGGTAAACGGTAGGTAAGAGAAAAGTATTTTCCCTTTCGAGATGAAATGTTCAAGTGGTAATACACTTAAACGATAGATAAACGATAAGTAAGGGGGAAGTAAACTTTCTCCTTCAAGACGATAAGTATAAGTGTTAATACACTTAAAAAAATAAAAGTTAAACATAGAGAAACATATTTACAGTTGAGACAGGGCGAAATGTTGAGAAACGGAAAGGTAGAGAAAGAGAAGATGGAAAAGAAATGCTTATAAGGATAATTCTGAGAAAACAAAGAAACATTAGTTCCTATTCGCAGAGTGCATCTTCAGAAGAATCATCGGAATCAGAGACATAAGGCTTTGGTGTGTCAATTTCAAGCTTAATGAAGAAACTAGAGGAGATAACGAGACATATAAACAGCAGTGATAGTTTTACTGAACGGTACGGTAGTTAAGTGAAGTGTGTTCTCACTTACAAAACGATAATATCAAGTGCTAATTCACTTGAGCTGGTAAACGGTAGTTAAGTGAAATATGTTTTCACTTACGATAAGATAATTTCAAGTGTTAGTTCACTTGAACAGTAGATAAACGATAATTAAGCGAAATATGTTTTCACTTATATCAAGTGATGATTCACTTGAGCTGGTAAACGATATTTAAGTGAAATATGTTTTCACTTATATCAAGTGATGATTCACTTGAGCTGGTAAACGATAACAATGGCGGTCATGCTGTTGTTACGTAGAAAACCCAGGAAGCATAAAGGAAACGCTGTCTGGAATCCTTAATGTGAATCCTCGGTACGATAAACGATAGGTAAGTGATTTGTATATTCTCTTATAGAAAAAATACAACGGTACGACAGTTCAAGTAAAAAACAAATCTTCCACGCTGGGACAATACAGAGATATTTGTCATGCGGACTCCACTTTTATAACCGTACAGAGAAACATTGGTTAAGTAGATGGATAGAGATAGATGGTAAACGGTAAACAGAAATTTAACGAAACGTTATTTCCCCTAATATAAGATGCAGAAAAAAATTAGAGAAATGAAAAATATTTCCGTTTAGATAAAATACGGTAGAAAGCAGAAAAATAAGAAATATTTTTCTTTCAATAAGATACGGTAGAAAGTAGAAAAAAATAAAAAATTATCTTCATTTAGATAAAACACGGTAGAGAATAGGAAAATGAAGAATATTTTCCTTTAGATTTAGATAAAATACGGTAGAGAATAGGAAAATGAAGAATATTTTCCTTTAGATAAAATACGAAAAAAAGTAGAAAAATAAAATAGATTTTCCTATAGATAAAATACAAGAAAGGTAGAAAAATGGATATTATTTTCCTGTAGAAAAAATACGATAGAGAGTGGAAAATTAAGAAAATTTTCCTTCAGATAAAATACGAGAAAGAAATATAGAAAAATAAAAATTATTTTCCTTTAGGTAAAATACGATATGGAGTAGAAAAATAAAAAATTTTCCTTTAGATGAAATACAAAAAAAATATAGAAATATAAAAATTATTTTTCCTTTAGGTAAAATACGATATAGAGTAGAAAAATAAAAAATTATTTTCTTTTAGATAAAATACGATAAAGAGTAGAAAAAACAATAAAAATTTTTTCTTCTAGAAAAATTACGAAACCATCGATAAAGGAATGAAAAAGAAAATGGTCGAAAGAAAAGATATGCCGACATAGTTAGTTCCATGTTAAAGCCAGTCTTTTAATTTATGTTTGTTAACGATACGAAAAAGATAGACGAAAAAAATATTTACTGATGTTACTGTACCATTTGTTTCTTTAGCTAACAATCTTTTGAGGACTTTTCTTTTATCCTCTACTTTTCTGGTGGTGGCTGTTCTTCTGATCTTAGGTACTTAAATAATTTCAACCGCAGTTAAGAAATTTACTTCAAAATTGGCCATTGTGATAAGAAAAAGTAACGGAAATTGTCGATATTAAAAGTGCGTAATTTTATTGTCGGAAAAATAAAATTTTTATCATCAAGCCCCACGTTGGGCGCCATTTATGTGTAATGTCAGGCCCTACACGTTGGGCGCCATTTTAGTGTAACCTCTTTTTTCTGAGATGTTAAAAGGCTCGTTTTATCGAGGTTAACAAATGCGAACGGCACTCAGGGGGTAGGAGGAGAGCGAGCGTGGATTCGAACGAGCTCGATGATATCGTATTAGAAAGATTTAAGGGGATATATTTACTAGAAAAGGAAAGATAAAAGAATTTAAAAGGGACTAAAAAGAAAATGAGAGAAATGATGAAATAGGGAAAGGTAAATGGGCGCCACTTATTTTTTTATCATATGGACGGGGAAATATAAGAAACCCAGATGGAAAAAAGATTCGATTATGGGGAATAGGATAGAATAATTAATAAGTTGTGGTAGATCAAGTTAAAAATTAGAAAGATATAGGAAATATAAGATAAGATACGGTAAAATTGAGTAACCCGGTAGATGTTCTGGTTAAAACTTTAAATTAAACACTTTTATTAGCAAAGCTAGAAAGAGAAAGTTATACTTACTTTTTGTTCTTACTTATCACAACAGCTCCATATATATTAATGAGATATAAATGAGTTCAAAAGCTAAGATTTATGAGTTAAATACGTCTCATTCGTGTTGTTGATGAGATTAGACCAGAATAACTTACACCAGGTCAGAAAATAAAACATATAAATAAACAATAAACAATATTTATTACTGTGTATAGTAATAAGTCGAGCATATGAACGAAACAATAGACATATAAAATATCAACAAATGAAATAAGGTAAAATACAGTAAAACACACTAGTGTTTAATCACATATAGAAACAATATTACACATTCAATAACAGCTAAGTATTTTTATATTGTTATTTTTGTGTACCCATTTAAGCAGAATGTGATGTGAAAGGAATTTTTAAAGTGTCAAAATTTAATAAAAAATAATAAATCACTTTTAGCTTAAAAGATTTTTTACTCGAGTAAAAGATGGGGGTACCATATACTAGTTTAAGTTAAAACAATTAAATTAAGAGAAACATTAAGAAACCAAAAATTTACCATAAAGGTGTTACAAAAATATTTAATCAGGCTCTGCGCAACGCTTTCACTGATAACTGAAACATGTATTCGGCGAACTGTTTCGAAATTTTCACACTTTTGGAGTCTGTAGAAAAGGCACCGGGTTTTTTATAAAAACCGGTCGCACTATTGATTATATGAGCACTTCTTACGTTAGTTACCCACACTTGGATATTATTCATGCGGATTACAATTAAGTTTTTGTGCCAAAGAAATAAATGGTATCCCTTCTTTTTCTGGTAGTTAAGCTATAGTAATGATATTAAAAAACTTACAGTTTAATTCCTAGATAGTAGAATTAAATGGGGCCACACCCAATTTATACGGTACAGTAGAATCTAGTGATTCTTCGGTAATAAACGACAGCTTTTTCATCAGAGAGGTTCCACACTCATTCACTGACTTTAACTTAATTAGAAACACTAAATAGCAAGTAATTCTTTGAAAATCTAAAGGAAATTTGCCGGTACTTGAATCTAGGGGTTGTACATAATGACTTGCCAGCACAGAAACCCAAGCTAGACTAAATTGGAGATAGCGGTAAAAAGCAACCCGCGTCGCTTCAAACTACCCCACTTACGCAGCGTGACCTTATTCACGAGATTTGATTGGTCAGTCTAAAAAAATCAATAGTTTGTCCGTTGAAGTCCGTTACAGCGGAGAAACTTCTGGAAGGTAAAATGATCAGGGTCGGCTTAAGTAAGAAGAAATTATAAAAAATAAAATTTTTATACCTAGACTATTTTGAACACGCTACACAATAGATCGTTACAATATAAAAACTGTTTTGGCAATTATTTGTGTTTTATTTTACACACGATATACATCATTATAACCTTATGATGGAGTTCCTACGCAGTTCTATAAAGGTTTACATAAAGGAATAAGGTTTGGTAAATTTTTTGATTGTACATGAATTTGTTTCATGTTTCAGCACATGCTGCAATGCTGCGGATCCCATGGACTGACCTCGTTACCAACCAAGAAGTTCTGCAAAGAAAAATAGCGAAAGACGGTGGCGTTGAAAATGGAAAATCGACATCGTTTGTCTTCAATTGCTCTTATTAATTCCATTGCATTCCCGGCTTCTGTTAAGTTTTCGGTGTTTGGTGTAAAACCCATTGGTAAAGCTATTTGGTGCATTTTTTAGATTTATACTTTTTAACCCCTCATATAACCCCTTATTTTCAACCTTTAAAGGAGTGACGGGGGTTGTGGGTGAAGTGATTATTAGATTGACAATCAGTGACCCCGACTAACTCCTAAGCAGAGTTGTTTGGTCCATTTTGTACTTTTTTACATTATAAAACGTTTTTAGTTGAGACCTGAACCCCTACATTAAGGGTGAAATATCTCGAAAACTATGAACTTTAAGGCTTTGTGGCTATGACAACTTCTGTTCAGCTCCCCAACAACTAACATTTCTCAAAGTTTTAAAAGATTTGACCATTTTCCATATGTAGTTCAACGGAGTCCTTTCTCTCAGTTATCCGTTAATTTAATGTCTTATTTATTCTTTACCTTGGGTTTCTAGCCTCCATAATGAACCATCCTAGACAGTAAAGCCTAAAAATCCCATATTGGGGAGCCTGCAGCAAGGTTGTAAGATTCACCCAAAGTGAAAACATTTCATCACCTAAAATAATTTTCCATTGGAAAAGTTTACCCGATTCAGTTGCGTCTTATTTGATATTTAAGACCATTCCTGCCTAACGATATGGTAATCTACGATGATCTGTACATACGATTCAGACTCTTGTTTCCAACCTAGTTTTGTGTTCCTCTTACCTCTGACCTCTGTGTAGTAAATGAATATGGTATTTTACCTTTTGGGAGATTTAGACATGATATTCCATATTCCCAGTTTCCACTTCGCCATTGGTTGTATGATTTTTTTTTTCATTCTGGAATAATCGATATATTTCAGTTTGGGATATACTCCCGTCTAACTTGTAGATACTTTTTTCTTTATTTCGAAATTATGTGACACCTTAAGGCAAAAACTTTATTTTAAATAAATCTTAACTTGCAGTTAACAAAATAATTAAACCAAGGCAACTTAATAATATTTTGCTTTTTAAAAAAATTCGGGCAATAAATTTTGTGCCATAACCTTTAAGCGTACCTACCTACATTATTTCTTTATTTTTTGACTAAAGTATTATCTTATGTAAAAAAATTCTAAATTGTTTCAATAAGTTCTAAAAAGATACGTAAAATTGTAAAATAAACATCATTTGCAATGAAAAATCCTTAAACCAAAATACTTCTAAAAGAATCTTAAAATACTTGAACCAATATAATAAAAACAAATATTTAAAACATATAAATTATAACATTTCTTATCTATATTGATTACTTCGTATACTAATAAAGGCGTCTTTATTCCGTGCAAACTAACACCGAAATCCATAACGTAAAACAAAATAACTGATAATTTTCTTCATCACTGCAGTTTTCTAATCAGAGTATAAATAGGGGGTTCCCAGAAAATAAAGAAAGGTTATATGTATTTATCATTTAACATTTAAGCATTTAACATTATCAGTATAATTCTTACTGAATCATAAAAGCACGTTTGGTAAGTGTATTTTTTTTTATTTATACTTCAATTTCTTAAAAGCGAAATATCTAACTGATTTATAATTGTCAGTATATCATCCGTACTGTTATCGTTGTATTAATTGACCCAGTTTAATTAAAATAAATTTGGACGTTGTTCGTATTTTAAAACGAAATTCGTTTATTCGGTTGGTTGCTTACAGCGTGGCAATATTTAGTAGAAATATAATTTATTGGTAAATTTGTTATGAAGTTAAGCTTTTTCTGGTATATTATAGATTATTTTTTTCACCTGTCAAAATATCACAATTTTGTGATTTCGTCCAATGAAAACGCTTAATCTTCAATGTTTTATGCTAAATCTAGCCAATCATTCCGGTTTATATTGATAAAACCACTAGTGGTTTTACTAGTATTGATAAAATTATAGAACTGTCAAAAATTCAATAACAATATTGAACAATCAATTTTCTTGTTTATAAGTACCTTACTATAAATCAACATTCATTTATATTATCTAAATATTCTGAAATATATTTTGTTATTATTATTCTTCTTCTTATAGTGCCGTGCACCTATAGTGCGTAGGCGAATTATCTTAAGGTCAGACGTCTCTCCTTTGCGGCGTGCAAAAGTTCGCCGGTGTTATGCCTGTCCAGTCCTTAATATTCCGGAGCCACGACATTTGTTTGCGCCCTACACCTCTCTTACCCTCAATCTTTTCTTCGATAATTAGTTGAGGGATTGCACATTTTCTTCCTCCCAGGATATGGCCGAGGTATCCAACTTTTTGTTTATTATTATCACAATTCAATTCATCTAAACGATAATGAAAAATCAAATATGTAGGTACTTTAAAACTAACCTGCTTCTGCATGCATTTAAAACTTTTATAAGCCTACAGGCAAATGTGGTCCTGTAGGTAAACTTTAAATAGATATACCTATTAATTTTTATTTTGGTAATTTTCTCTTTAATAATATAATTGTATAAATAGGTATAAAAATAAAAATTTATTCAAATTATAACCCTGTTTTCACGACGCTCACGACAACTGACAACTGTCAATACTATCTAGTGTACAGGATAAGTTAATAGGATGGGAAACGGCATTTCGTTTGTGTTAATTATGAAATATAAGTTGTTCTAGGAAGTTTTTTAAATAAAGTAGTTTTTGTACAGAATGGTTCAAAAAATAATCTTCTCAAATACCTGTATCCTGTAATATTTTACTAGATAAATTTTTATTTTCCAGACTCAAACTTTTTTATTTTAGGCAAAACTACTCAAACAAACTGAATATGATAAAATCACTCGTCCTACGGACTCGTGATTTTATCACATTTCAGTTTGTTTTCGTATTTTTGCCAAATAAAAAAGGTTTCGAGGAAACTAAAAATTTATCAATAAAATTTTAAGGACTCGTGGTATTACCTTTAAATAAAAATCTTTAATATTTTAGTATAAGTTAATTAGACATAAAGCAGCACGAAATACCCAACCTTGCTGCTTTGTGAACCCAGGTCCAATTTTAAATTAATAATATAGGAAACTGTTTATACAATACCACAGCCGTACTTACGGCTGTGCTAATACTACAATGACAACAGTATAAGAGGATTTTTAACTACCCTTACAGTTTTATAATCTGTATTCTGATAATATAGTACCAAGAGGCTTAACGAAGATAATGAGAAATGTAGAGAAACTTTAAAATGGCCCTTAATTATAAAAATAGAATTACCTACATTTATAAATTTTCAAAAACTACTGGACCGACCGTGCCCATGTTTTGCACACTTTTTTAGTACCTACCAAAAGAGCTATTCTGAGGAAAAGTTTTAATGGATATTTTAAAAGTTATTAACAATCGTAAAAATGGTCTTCTACCACATCACTTTTACCTAGTCTCAAATTAAACCCGGTTTCATGACCAACAAATCATCTGTTAACCACTTTTCTCTAGAACACGCAGTTTTATTACAATATCATAAAAAGCAAAAATGACATGTTTTTGGTTTAAAAAAACGTATGACACAATTATTTTCTTCTGACTCACGACATGAGATGCCTTTCGTATATACTTACTCTACTCATTTTAACAAAAAAATATCTCACCGTACTTTTTCACCTTCTAAATGATTTAAATGTTAAATGAAGTTAATATTAAAACAGTTTTTTTTTTGGTGGGACAGAGATTCGAAATTTCCTGAAAGGGAAACAGCACACTAATAGATACCTACATAGAAAAAAATGTTTGATCACTAATTTCTAGAAAAAAAATCATTTAATATTACTCCTATTTTTAAAAAAGTAAGTTACACAGTTTCTTTTCAAAGATCAATTGACAACACATACTCACCCCTGGGCTTTTTCTTGCAAACTTTGGGCTGTAAGCAAAAACAAGACGAATGCTTTTATTAAAAATATCAATAGAAGTCTATTAATTCATAATTGGAACAAAATGATTACATTAACTTAAAAAAATATATTTAGGAAATAAACAAATTAAAATTAAAAAAAAGCATTGTGTGGTTTTATGAAACCACGGTAAAAGTGAAACTTTTTTTTACCCTATAGACATTTAACTAAAAATTTTTCGAATCATATTCCATTAAGGGTATAAAAATCGCTTTATCAAATTAAAATCAAAATCGAAATCGAAATCGAATTCGAAATCAAAATCAAAATCAAAATCAAAATCAAAATCAAAATCAAAATCAAAATCAAAATCAAAATCAAAATCAAAATCAAAATCAAAATCAAAATCAAAATCAAAATCAAAATCAAAATCGAAATTGAAATTGAAATTGAAATCAAAATCGAAATCGAAATCGAAATCGAAATCAAAATCGAAATCGAAATCGAAATCGAAATCAAAATCAAAATCAAAATCAAAAGGTGTGTGTGCGATTCACACACGATAGAAGTGAAAACTTCAGTAAATCGACAAAAGAATGAAATGAATATATATAACAAGGGTAGGATAATTACAAAGTTTATTTGTTTAAAAATGAAAGTGTTTTGATTAATTTTAAAAGATTTTATTTAATATATGTTACATAATTTATTGCTCAAGTTCCATATTTTCAGTTTCAAAAATTATTATTTACGACTGTAATATTTTTAAAACGTTACATGTAGTAGATACTTACGCAGTCGAAGTTCGTATTAATACGAATAGGTAAAATATAACCGTCGACGTTACATGTCGTAGATACTTACGCAGTCGAAGTTTGTATTAATACGAATAGTAAGATTGTTTTCATTAGCAGATGTGCTCACTCCCGTACATTTTTGTATTAAACTATAAGCGCCGCCTACTTTATACTTTATACCTACTCGGCGTTCGACCGACATGCGACATGCAACATGCACTTAAAACGATCTAATAAAAGTTTCACTTTAATAATTTGTTTTTCAGATAAAAAGTATGTCCACCCTAACGATTTTACTGATGTCTTTTCCGGCAATGGTACTGTGTGGATTCTGTCAATGGCACACTGATACATTTGAGTGTACTGGCCTTAACCAAGACGATTTTCTGTATGAACTTTTTAAGCAGAGAACACTATTTGATGATGAAATTACTAACATTATAATTTCTGACTCCGATTTTAAAACTATAGAGCCGTTTCCTAACCTAGACGTGCTAGGAAATCTAAAAATAAAAAGCTTAGTTATACAAAATTCTTCAGTTGAAAACATCGATAATAATGCTTTTTCATCACTAACATATATGAGAAGTATAAGTTTGAACAATAATAATATACAGAAATTAACTTTAACCAGTTTTACTCCAAATGAAAATGGATTTTTTATTTTGGACTTTAGTAACAACAATATATCTTCAATCGTTCCTAGTGACTCAAGATTTGAGATTGGATTGTTGAATTTAAGTCAAAACCATTTGACAGAATTTAATGAAACTGAATTAAATATTAAAATAATTTCTTTGAACATTGACTACAATAATGTAAACATTGTGGAATTTGCATTTGACAAAACTGTTGTTACAATGATAGGCAACCCGATCAAATTTATTAATGATGGATTTTCTCATAAGGTTACTGTCCAATCTATTTTTCTTAGTAGTATTCCAAAAACAGGTTTAACAATTGATGAATTATTTAATGTATCTAATACAAACTTAGGATATTTAAGTGATAAATTACTTATATCTACAGGCAACTTTATACAAATTGATTTATCCAACACATCTGTATCACATATTTCTGAAAATTATTTTAATGGCCTATATATTAATGAACTGAATTTAAGTTTTAATAATTTAAGTTTGTTAGATTCACCTTTGTTTCTTAGATCAGAAGTACAAAATTTACATTTGTCGAATTGTCAGATTAAAACATTTTCTGGTCGTACATTAAAATATATACTAGGTTCAATAAATACTCTTAATCTGTCTATGAATCCATTACAGCAACTCGATCAAATTTGTTCTTACTTCAAAAGAATTAGAGTTTTAGATTTATCATCAACAAAATTAAGTAAAATTGAATATGAAACACTATATGATTGCTATTCACTGATTATATTGGACGTATCAGAATCTGTTCTAGATTCAATAGAATTTAATTCAGTTCCAATAGAAGTTTTAAATCTCAGTGGTAATTTTCTTACAAAAATTACTCCAAAAACGTTTAACAGCTTATCCTCTTTAAAAAGTTTAAATTTAAGCAGAAATAAAATATCAATGGTTGAGTCATTTTCATTTCAAAATTTAAACAATTTGCGAAATTTAGATTTATCAAACAATAAATTACGAATATTGGACAGTCATGTTTTCATTAATTTGGTTATTACAGATTTAAATTTAAGTGGTAATACCATACACCATATAAAATCGAAAACATTTGACAGTTTATATAAATTAAAATTTCTAAATTTATCGAATCTTGAATTATCTGTTTTAGAGAGCAATGCATTTAATAATTTACAATTAGTTCAGAAGATAGATCTAAGTAATAATAACTTAACCATATTAAGAAAGTTTAATTTTAACAACTTACCATTCTTATTTAATGTAGAATTAAATGGAAATCCTCTACAAAGAATACAAACAAAAGCATTCAATAATTTACTTAGTTTTCAATACTTAAACCTGTCCGGTATGCATATTAATACGTTAGAACCATTTGCATTTACAGAACTACCAGTTATTGATTATATAGATTTAAGTTATAATGACCTAGCAAAATTAGGTGACTCAATTTTTATAAATATGCCTATGTTGTCAAAATTGTATTTTAGTGGAAATCCTGTAAAAGAAATTGAAACGGAAACTTTTAGAAATTTAGAAAATTTAAAGAATTTGAATCTGTCTGGTCTGGGTATTACCAGATTGGAGTCATTTGCTATTGCACATTTGCCCAAGATTCTTGATATAGATTTAAGTAATAATAACATATCCGACTTGCAACCGTGTGCTTTCACATATTGTACAAACTTAGATTCTATAGATTTAAGAAATAATAACATCACTGGAATCCAGCGTAAAATATTTTGCCAGGTAAACGTAAAAAATATATTTCTAAATGGAATATCTGCACCTGTACATTTGGATAATACAGTGAAAGTTAAGAATTTAAACATATCTGTAACAGGAAAAATCAGTAAGAAATTTATTTCAAATGCTTATATTGAATCCTTGTCTTTCATAAATTCGAATATTGACATAATAGCAAACAGTTCGTTTTTAGGTAATTATAATTTAAAACAACTTCATTTTATAAATTCGGTTATTTCGAATACAGAACCGGATGCTCTTCGTGGTTTATTTAATTTAATAGAGTTCGACGCCTCACCGATTTTCAAAAGTTCTAAAACCTTACCAGATCACGTTTTTCACGATTTAAGAAACTTGGTAACGTTAAAAGTTTCTAATACATCAGTATCAACAATTCAGGATAAAGCATTTTTAGGTTTATTGAGCATAGAAAAATTGTATTTAAACGGTAACCAGTTAAACTATATTAATGAAAAAAGTTTTAGTTTCATAAATTCTACATTGTATTTTCTTGATATATCCCAGAATCCTATATTTTCGATAAACCCATATGATCTGTGCGCCTCTTTACCCAATTTGCAACAAATAATTGTTGAAGAAAGCTATAAAACTGAATCGGTTTATTGGGAGGAAGCATGTTATGAAAATATAAACGTCGTTTTTAATGATCTTCAAGAAGTAAATCCAGAATATTATCCTTCAAATTGAGAAAATTGATAGTAATTTAGTACCTATTTGTTTAAATTAGTTAATAAGTTAAGTTAAGCTTTGTTTCATAAATTCTACATTGTATTTTCTTGATATATCCCAGAATCCTATATTTTAGATAAACCCATATGATCTGTGCCCCTCTTTACCCAATTTGCAACAATTAATTGTTGAAGAAACTTATAAAACTGAATCGGTTTATTGGGAGGAAGCATGTTATGAAAATATAAACTTCGTTTTTAATGATCTTTAAGAAGTAAATCCAGGATATTATCTTTGTAATTGAGGAAATTGATAGTAATTTAGTATTTGTTTAAATAAGTTAATAAGTTAAATAATTCTTTTTAAACATTAGGAATATTAGGTATCAGTTAAGATATCAACTAGAAATACTGCACAACCTGTAATATTTAATTTATGTAAGAAAATCTTAATTCATTTTTAGTAGCCCACTTAAAAAATATATATTAAAATCTTTTGGTGACTTTGATTTCACATTCCGCTTTATACCCACTAATTCGTTGTCCATATATTTTCGATAAATACACTTAATCTGTCTCTGAAACCATTATAACAACTCGAAGAAATATGTAGGTAATTATTATTTTCAAAGACTTTTCAAAGTTTTAGATTTATCATCAACAACACTAAGTAAAATTAAATATTTAGGTAGGTAAACGTAAAAAATATATCTCTAAATGGAATATCTGAATCTGTACATTTGGATAATACTGTATAAGTTAAGAATATCGGTAACGGAAAAATCAGTAAGAAATTTATTTCAAATGCTTATTTTCAAAAATTCTAAAACCTTACCAGATCACGTTTTTCACGATTTGAAAAAGTTTCTAATACATCAGTATCAACAATTCAGGATAAAGCATTTTTAACGAAATAATTTTTAGTTACATGAATTCTACAACTCTTGATATATCCCAGAATCCTATCTATGCGCCTCTTTACGTAAGTTGCAACAATTAATTGTTGAAGAAAGCTATATAACACTGAATCGGTTTTTTGGAAGGAAGCATGTTTTTAATTTTATTATTTAAGAAGTAAATCCAGAATATTATCTTTAGAATAGATAAAATGATAGTCATTTAGTGTTTGTTTTAATTTGGTAATAAGTTAAATAATTCTTTTTAAATATTAGGAACATTATCAGTTAAGATACAAACTAGAAATACTGTATAAACTGTAATATTATTTAATGTATGTAGGAAAATCTATATCATTTTTAGCAGGCTTCTTAAAAATATATATTAAAATCTTTTGGTAACTTTGATTTCATATTCCGCTTTATACCCACTAATTCTTTGTCCCTATGTTTTTCCAAGAAAAAATTAATACACGCACCTCCATCTATATATATATAAAAGCGAAAGGTCACTCATCACCATATCTCAGAAACTATAAGACTTACAAACTTGAAATTTGATAGATAAGTTCCTTATAGGGTCTAGACGTCCGCTAAGAAAGGATTTTACGAAACTCTGCTCCTAAAGGGGTAAAACGGGGGTTGGAAATCCTATGTTTTTGAAGTAAAGAACAAGAAAATTAAAATGTGCTCTTTAGAGGGAGTGGAGATATAAGTATTGTAATTTTAGAAATTAACCCCCTTCATAAGGATTGAACGGGGGTCGGATACTTTTTATACAACAATCAACACGCCACGCGAACGACGTCGCGGGTACATCGATTTAGATCCCAAAAATGTGGTTAGATTTTTTTGTCTGTCTGTCCGTATGTTTGTGCGTGCATCACATGAAAACTAATGATTCGATTTGAATGCGGTTTTCACAGATGTATTTGTCTTCTTTGAACTTAACATCTGGTGTATAAAAATTTTGGCATGATTTTTGTATGTTGAAAGCATGAAGAGTGACATAGGCTACTTTTTATACAACAATCAACACGCCACGCGAACGACGTCGCGGGTACATCGATATAGAATAAAATGTGGTTAGATTTTTTAATGTCTGTCTGTATGTTTGTGCGCGCATCACATGAAAACTACTGATTTGATTCGAATGCGGTTTTCACAGATGTATTTTTCTTCTTTCAACTTAACATCTGGTGTATAAAACATTCTAACCCCCTCCCACCTCTTTAACGGGACAATAGAGGGGTTTCTTCATATGAAAATATCTCATTGATATATTTAAAAATGCCACTGAAATAATACACAACATGCATACATACGTGCTATCAGTTTTGATATTCGAAACTAGATGGCTTATTAAAACAAAACAAATGACTCCCAAATTACCATATCCTACAGATGATTAGGTCCAATATAGAACTGTCATAGATCAATATTATAAGATAGTCATAATCGGTGTTGTATGATTTATTATTATCAAAATCTGTTCACTGGTTGCAGCGTGATTGACTGACAAACATTAAATTTTAAATAAAAAAAAAATTGTTAGGCCAGACTTATTTTACTAAGGATATACCTACAGAATGAGTAAAAATAGATAGTCATTAAATCATTTTTGAATATCCCAATTTTACGCGGGCAAAGCCGCGGGTAAAAGCTAGTATTACATAAATTTGAATCGTGAACAGAACTGAAATTTTTTCTTGTGCAACCTAAATCATTGCATTTATGTAAAATAATTTGCTAGTGACATGTTTAAATTTTTTACAACACTTCTGCTAAGACGCTTTTAAATATTTATTAAATTAAAACTAATAATACTTACACTGTCACTAGCATCGCCATATCTGCTGATTTGCGATATCAGTTGGTTTAGTCTCGTACTCTCGTATTTACTGCAGAGTAACGGGAAGTTTAAAATTTTGTAGCATATAAACAATATTCTAACAAGTATCCTTTTGTCTATGATATGTTTTTAATAAAAAATGTTTTTTATTATTTTGAAAAAGTTTATACACTTTATTATACACAATTTCTGGTAATTTTTACTCATCCCTAGCTTAATGGCAAATGGGTTTAAGATCAATACTTACTTGTCAGGAAAACATCTGAGACGTGTTCAGATTCAAAGCTTTCTGGATGTCGATGAAGGAATTTTTATGGAGTACCTACTAGCTTATCAATACTTTCTAAGAGACTCTTAGTGATCAGGGATGGAGATGGCACGATCACTAGTATCACTTCAACCTTCTCAGCAGGTCACATGTCTCTCAATGGCAAGGACGGTTTATTTTGCCACCTTTTTGTTGTATTTATCTAACATGTTATTATTTGGCACAGCAACATCCACTAGAAGAACTGAGTTAGCCTTTTGATCCACTACCACAATATCTGGTCGAATATGATTCACGTTTCTATCGGTGATAGATAGCAGACCTACCATAGTATATTAGCATTCTCAAGAATTACTTCTAATAAGGAGTGTACATCCTAAGTAATCCAAATTTATTGACCTGGTTGTGTCTGCATTGGTAGTAGGCGCCAGCTAAGGTTAAACAGCCCGATGCTACGTGCTGTATGGTTTACATGATTTGCTGGCACTTTCTGTACTTGTCCGATGCACCTAAAATAATTGTTAGTATAAATGACCTAATCCTGAAACAGTGCTGGGATGAAACTACGAACTGTAGACTGGCCAGAGAGTTATTACCTCATCCTGGCGAGGAAACAGCAAAAAAATTTAAGGCATTGACCAGACAAAATCTCCGAACAGCTGTGGGAATCTTGACAGGTCACTGCCAATTGCGACAACATCTCTTTAGGATGAATTTAACAGAATCGCCGCTATGCAGAGGCTGCGAACAAGAAGAGGAAACAGTAGAACACATTATGTTTGACTGCTCTGCTTTTTCTGAAATCAGAAGATCCGTGTTGGGCGAGTATTGGCTTACACCAGCCGATGTTAAGGAGATCCCCCTCGGGAGCCTCATCACCTATTTTAAATTACTAGGCCTGGTGACAGCCTGAGGTGCTGACTAAGCACTAGCTCGCCCCTCCCCAAATTTCCAGATCCAGATTCCAGACCTAATCCTGAATCGCAAGCATAAACCCTTCCGTCTCAGGGAATAATGTGCCCTCAGAGTCACCTATTTGACGCTGTTGGTTTAGGCTATGGAGGTATCGTCCATGAACTGCTTTCTGGGCCCACTTCCTTTACTTATCACCATCTGCCACGATTTCCAGATTTACGTCTACGTTTGCGAAGTTTAGAGGAGAGTAGTATTTTTCTGCTTTTACTACAACATCATGTAAGTTGAATGTCTGGGTTTCCTAAAAAAGAAATCTCGTAATGTTTTTATCTGTCCGTGATGTTGGTTTACAATGTCAGTAAGAGTTCTTCCTCCTTCTTTACGAGGTAGTGTGGTCCTAAGTAGTAATATCTTCGGGTACCTAATGTTATTTGGGTTTTGTCATCATACTTCGAGTTAATTCAGTCTTTGACCATTTCAGGACTCCAAAATTTAATGTCCGAACCGGTACAGCATAGGTGTTGATTAATTGAGCCAGGTTTTTTACGTTTAAATCAGATTTTAATAAAGAACTTACTTTATTTTAAACTGCTTTCTAAATCTGTATTTGGATTGCTTCTGGTCGATCATCTTAGCCTGTTGAAATCCTAGGTATTTATAAGTGTCTTCATTTTCCGAGGTGTCTGTGAAATATCCATTTGACAACATCACATCTTCGTTAACCACTTTTGCTTTTTCGATTTTTAAGGTTTTAGACTTGTTTAGCCCAAATTCCATTCGTATATCATTAGAAAATTAACCAATGATATCAAGCAAATATTTAGTTTGTTCTCGTTATGGGGCGTACACTTTTAAGTCGTCCATATACAAAACATGGAATTTATTCAAACTGGTGTTTGTTTCTATTAGCTTTCATGTTAAATCCGGAGTCATTAAGTATGTTGGAGAGTGGATTCATTGCCAAACAAAACCAGAGTGTGCTAAGAGAGTCGCTTTGGTAGATTTCCTACGGTACTCATGGGTAACACTGTGCCGAATCACACAATTTCGCCGATACTTCGCTATTTGACACGAGTGTTGAAGCACCTACATAAACCAGACGTATTGATACACGACACAGTAAGGCACAGATCAATTTCAAAGAACAAAATGAATGTGGAAACAACTGCAATTGTTTGATTATTTATTTGAAATAGTACATTACGTAACGAGTGCGGAAAGCAGGTGATCCCACTACGAGTACGTTTGTCGCGTAAGCCGAAGGCGAACGCGATAAAAAGCACGAGTGATGGGATTACCGGCTCACTGCACGAGTTGCGTGTTCTATTTTTCATCACTCCGTGAGGAATGCTCTTGAATTTGTCTAAAATAAAAGGAAAGAAAGATAATAAAAGTAGTATTAGGTCTGATCCGCCTGCACTGCGAAGGCGCTGAAGGACGGTTGGGGGAGGCGGATCCCCCCCATTAAAACAAAAATTTTTAGAGTTAAAAAATTATAACATTTTAATTAAAAAAACAATTTTTTATTACAAAATTATGTATAGTTATGAATCTTTGTTAAATACGTTAAATGTAATATTTGAACAGTTGCTTAATAATTCTATAGACATATATTTTTTTATTCAACTTATGTATATTAGATAATAATTGAGAATCAACAAAATCTTATAATGAAACATTTGATTGATTATATCGTGGTGCATTTACTACTGCGTTATCAGATGCAAAACTATTAGAACATTCATTTATTTTTGATTGGGAGACACTTATCAACTTTGTTTTGATCATTCATTGCTTTCCGCACGGTCCTGCATGGTCGAAAGCAGTGCTTTCCGCACGGAGTAATGAAATTTCGTAACGTTGAAGGAAGCATTGCTTTCCGCACGGTCCTGCATGGTCGAAAGCAGTGCTTTCCACACGGAGTGATGAAAATATATTAATACGGCGGTATTGACAGACATTTTATGACATATACTTTCAAAAATTAAGTTATAAATGGCAGAAACTGGCACAAATGGCACTATTTCAATAACTCAATGTTTGTAAATATTACTCACTAGCAGCCCGCCCCAGCTTTGCACGGAGATTAAAGAAAAATAACAAAAGCCATTAAATTTATTGGGTCAACGCTTCCCTGTAAACAAGATTACATGTTGTTTTATTTTCTGGCAGCAAAATAAATTGATTTTCAGGTGCTCCGACCCGCCTTAGGCGGTTGGCCATGAGGAAAACCGATCCCTACTAATTGGAAGGTTTGACCTTGAGACTTATTATTAGTAAAAGCGAAAGATGTTTTGATAGGAAATTGAAGCGGTTTAAATGGATTTGGTAGATCAGTTGGGATCATCGGTATCCTCAGTGTATGAGCTAGTTGACCAGCTGGTGGTTCAGTTATAATGGTTGCTACAACTTAATTGTCCTTTAATTCCTTTATAAGTAGCTTTGTCCCATTGCACATGCTAAATTTGTGTAAAAAATTAAAAAACAGTTATTGTGACATAACTATAACAGTTAGACATATGCTGTCGCGGCATTTTTTGTAGATATTTATATATTCTTCAAAATTTTAGTACATTATATTTTATTCTATAATCAATAGTATTCTCAGCGCACGCGATGTAAGGATTTTAAGGTCATTTTTGGTTACATTAATGGCATTTTAGTAAGGATCCCTATTTTTTTTTGAAAATAAAACATAGCCTATGTCACTCGGGAATAGTGTAGCTTGCCAACGGTGAAAGAATTTTTGAAATCGGTCCAGTAGTTTCGGAGCCTATTCATTTCAAACAAACAAACAAAAAATCAAACCTTGCCTCCTTATAATATTAGTATATAATCAATAGTATTCTCACCGCACGCGATGTAATGATTTTAAGGTCATTTTTGGTTACATTAATGGCATTTTAGTAAGGATCCCTATTTTTTTTTTTGAAAATAAAACATAGCCTATGTCACTCGGGAATAGTGTGTAGCTTGCCAACGGTGAAAGAATTTTTGAAACCGGTCCAGTAGTTTCGGAGCCTATTCATTTCAAACAAACAAACAAAAAATCAAACCTTGCCTCCTTATAATATTAGTATATAATCAATAGTATTCTCACCGCACGCGATGTAATGATTTTAAGGTCATTTTTGGTTACATTAATGGCATTTTAGTAAGGATCCCTAATTTTTTGAAAATGAAACATAGCCTATGTCACTCGGGAATAGTGTAGCTTGCCAACGGTGAAAGAATTTTTTAAATCGGTCCAGTAGTTTCGGAGCCTATTCATTTCAAACAAACAAACAAACAAAAAATCAAACCTTTCCTCTTTATAATATAAGTATAGATGTGTCGACTTTAAACGAGGGTAACTAGATGTTACATAAATTTGTAAAGGTAGGTAAGTGCCGCTCGATTCACACAAATTCAAAAAATCGTTAAAATTTAAAGACAAAAGTTATTGAACCGGAATTCAATGTTAATATATTAGAAAAAGGTCCATTTTTTTTTCTGTTTAAGCATAAACATTAAAATTTATTAACTAATAACCTGTGAGAACAGACAATACAGGATATTAAATATCGCAGTTAGAACGGAAGCACCATATATTGCGGCGTCCCTTCTGTTCCTTATTCGAATGACAGAATCGATAATCTGTTGTTCTTTACACCCTTGATGGGAAGGCAAGTAATATTGGGTCGGATGGTGGATTTGCGAAGATTTGCGAAGCAGTTGGGTCAAACCAAGCATAAGAAATTTTCTGCTTCTTTCTAGTTTCTTGTGCCCTTTATGGCCTCGGAGATCTCTCCTACTGATAAGGCTTCGAGAGCCATTGGCTCTTCGGGTCATATCCATTGAGTGTTGGTGAAATCTTCTTTTTAAATAGATCATATTGAGGACCAGTAGTTTGGCAGTTCTTCCTTGTTTGTCCCTTTAATCATTGTTATTTGAGGTTTTGCTTTCTTGCCTGTATGAGGTTTTGGTTATTGTCAAAAAATCATTGAGTTGGTTACTCCGTGTACATTGAAGTAACGTAAAAGTCGCTTAGATTTGCTTTCAAGTTTTTTTTTCGAAAGATTGTTTTACTCAGATTCCTTTTAAATTCCACTAGCCGTCCCAGTTCCCTTCTAATGTTATCAATAGAACTTTATACTCAACAAGACTACAAGACTTGTCCTCTTTGTGGTCTCTACCTGGTTTTCTCTTTGGGAACTGGATTTGCTGAATATGACAACGGAGTATTGCCACTGCTTCACAATAGAAGAGATTTTGGAGCTCTTCCAGTGTCTTATAGTCATTCACAAGGTTCTGCAAAAGCAACTTTTATTATGTTAGTAATCTTATTGGTCCTTCGTTTGGGTATTTTTAGTTGGTGTTTTGGCTTATTTCCCCAAATTCCGCTACTGCTTTGCAAATTTCGATTTCAGTACTTACCTTACCGATAAAGTGATGACGTTATCGGCTGTTTCGTCACGATCTGGGTTTCTCTTGCCTTACCCATTGTGATGTTCATCCTGTCCTTCTCTAAAACCTTTTAAACTGCAGTGGGTACTGTGGCGTCGTTTTCTTGTTGGAGGTCCAAGAGAACGCCACTTGCAGTGTTGCAGAGGAAAATAAAGTGTTTCCAATAATAACTCGACGTTTATCGGCAATACGTTGTTAAGTTAAATGATATTTCTCGATACATGCAGGATGTAGGACATACCTATATGATGTTTGTTTTGTTCCCAATTTCGTGAATTTAAAGTAGGAGCGCATAATAGATGAGTTCCACTCGGTAGTCCATTTTATGCGCTTCCTGGGCTTTCCTGCTTTTGTGGTCGTAGTTAGCTGTGCCGCCTTTTCAGAAACATCAAGAATCGTTGAATGAGGATCGGTGCTATTTTCCTCCTGAGTGTGAGTTGCAGCACCTCTCCTCTGCATCCCCGACTAACTGAGGGTAAAGGTAGATCATTTTTCGAACAAGAACCCTATACTACCAACTTGAACGCAACTTGATGTTATAGTGTTCAACTGGTGACTTCTCAGATTCAGAACGCTGGAAGAAATAGATTTTTCCACCCACCTGTGGTGATTCAATTTTAAAAATTCGACACAGTGTTTCGCAAAACAATACATTTTATTTTGCTAGGTGTATAACTTAGCCGCTTCTAAACTGAAGAAAAGATGTTGTCGGATTCAGCAACCCCACAGTGTGTATTGCATAACTCAGCATTGAGCTGGTAAAATTAACCGTTTCCAGATAAATCCATCAAAGGAAAACGGTTGGATCTTTAAACCTAGGAAAGAAATTTGAGTATTAAGAATAGCCGATTTTTAAATTTCTATATAGAATGCCCTGAAGGGCCGTTGGAATAATGCCCTTCGTTGAAACAATTATTGGGACGACCTCGACGTTAGTTGCATGCCACATTTGTTGAATTTCTATGGTGAGTTCTATGTTTTTATTCTCTTTTTCTTGTTTTTTATTTATTATTATTAATATTATAATTATTTTTAAAAGGAAATACATAAACAAAATGTATAGTATCAATTTGTTTTATTTATAAAATTTTGAAATAAAAAATCTGGCACAGTATGGCACTACATTTAACTCTACCAAGTGATTATAAGGCACTTTATTCTGAATATGGCACATTAAGTAGTTTTAAAAACTAAAGTATTAGTATATTATATATACAAAAGTTACATAAAAAAAACATGTTTTTATTTGATGGCAGTATATCTTGACCACTCAAAATAACTTCTTAAATCATTCAAAGAAATGTATATATAAAACATAACATAAATTATATGTTGTTTAAGTTTACTATAAAAATAAAAACTACCAAAAATTAAAATTAGAATTAAATATTCTTAGGTAACAATATCCAATAGTTAATCATTATAAATCCTCTCTAGTATTTTCTAAAACCTCTGGTATAATAACAGAATCCTCTGTGTCACTGATGTAACCCTTTTCGCCGGTATAATGAGTGGGATAGACTAATAGTGGAGAAGCTGAAAAAGCTACTAAATCTCTGTTGGGAAAATGACCTTTCCATGATTCCTGAGGGTGTTTATCAAACAAAATCGGAAGATATTCATCCACTGGAACTAATCGAGTAAGTGGATCACCTTGAAGCAATTTTCTAGCACCTCGTAGACTAAGAGCGTAACCTAGGGTCCAATATGAATAACTAGCATGCACAAGATAATGGCTACCTTCTACCCAGGGCTCCTCGTTTTCTTGAAGACGTTTTCTACCAAAATATCTAAAAAACATGAGTAAGATAAATATTATATATAAACAATTCTTCGTGACGTGAGGTAAATTCTTATTATGCTGTACACTGTACACCAACTGTAAAGAGTTTAGAATTTTTTCAGGATAAGATTTACTTTTTATGATATATATGACTTGGTTAATACTAGTTTCGTTAAAAAATAGTTAAAAACAACTACTGTTTAAATTTAGATTATTGTCAGTGTAATGTCATCTTATATTTTATGTATGTTTTATTAAGTTGATTTAAGCCTGATTAGAGGTAATCTTTTATTACCATTTGATCAACATATTATCCTTACAATGGAAAAACTCTTGGCACCTGAACGTTTTGATACAGAACTTAACTCTCCTGCTGCTACAGCTAATTGGGAACATTGGTACAGAAGATTCCTAAATTTTTCAATAGATAGATCCGACTCAGACAAATTGAAACTTCTTTTCGATTACATATCGTCAACACATTAGTACAGCAGGTACATTCAATGACATTTTAAAAGCCCTCTAATGAAGTTTATAATCGTCATAAACTGGCAACCCGATTTCAGCAACCTGGTAAATCCGTAGATCAATATTTACAAGTTCTAAACCTTCTAGCCAAAGATTGTAATTTTAAAACAGTTACTGCAGAAAAGCACCGTGATAATTATGTGAGAGATGCCTTTATAGATTTTACCGACAAAATACTTTGAGAAATCGGCATAGAATAATTATGTAACTACCTACATATTAATCTAAATGTATTAATGTGGTATTACACATTTTTTTTTATTAATCCAGAGAACTTTTAAAGACGATAACCGATTTAAGAGTTAAGATAACTATAATTTTTGTCCGTAGTCATCGCACTTAAGTCATTTTAGATTTTAAAACCTTTTAAAGTCTTTGACAATAAATTGGTATGTTAAAACTCTCCAACATATTTGCAGCATCAATAAAGCTTACGGTAATTAGAAGAAACTTAAACTCATAATTCTTGTACTGTACTTACACTAAATCCCAATTGGAAATTCGTTTAACTTCAGCCATAAGATTCTGTACTTTATATCTAAAAAACGACTCAAAGCGAATATCATCTTCTAATACCAAAATTGATTCATATTGTTGTTGAACCATCTAAAATAATAAGTTAATTATAATGGATAATAATTGTCCCCTTAATAATAATAATAAGAATAATAAAAACATGAAGACCAAAATCGATTACTAAGTTAAAGTTGAAGCTTAAATACTATAAAACAAAGGAAATAGAATAAATAGAGTTAAGTTTTATGATGTCCGTGCAGACAATTGTTTTCATTTTACCGAAAAAAAAAGAAACAGAAAAATAGATTTCAAATTTTATTTTTGATTGTATTATTCTTGTAACATTTTTATTTTAACCTGTATCTTCATTCCTATTTTTAGATACAGAATAAAATCTTTCGTTTTTTTCTAACGGTCTTTTCGTTTCTAGAAAAAAAGTTTTTATTAAACATTTTCTATCTCGTTTTATCTCTTTTATTCATATATAGGCCTTTTCTATAGAATCCTCGTCCTTAAGCGCGTAACCAACCCCTCTCCTTTGTTTCGGAGAAAATACCCACGTGTCTTTACGCAGAATGCAGCAAAAACCGTTACAACTACGAGAATATATTTATGAGAATCTGAGCAGCGCATATCAACCGTTGGTCACGAGGTTACACCTGTTACTATGCGAAATCGTCTTCTAATTCTTCTAGTTTTTTTTATAGCTAATCTTATATTATCTTTAATGGCTGAGAGACAGGTTAGAATCACGTCGTAAGTAGAGTAACTTTAGTTTTTGACTATACAGATCAGTAACTATATAGAATTAAGTTTGGTAAAAACTTTTATGGTTTTGTACTAAGAATGACGGTAATCATCATGTACGAGTTATCTAAGCCACCACTGTACAAAATACAAAAGACTCCAGAGAAATAAGCCACCAGGGTTTTAATCCAGTTATAAGTTCAAGTAAAAGTGTGCGGTAAAGTAGTGAATAGTTTTTTTTGTAGTTATTATTGACGCAATATCTTGTAAAATTATTGCTAATTTTGCTATATGTGTGGCACATCCTTTGTTGTATCAGTTCAACCAATACACCATTTTGGTTTATGTCGATTTACTTGTTGTATTTTTATTTTAAACACTTTATGTCCATCTTTGTAGTTACGCCGCAGTAACAGCTCGTTACCTACTTTTTGTAAATGATCAGACTCATCTTGTCGACCTAGTAACTGGTACTTTTTTATCGTTAATATAGTCGTTATCTGCAATCTTAAAGCTTTCTTTCATTTAACGAGTTCACTAATAACATCTCTTTCAGAAGCTTGAGCTTAAGAAATAAATAGTAAATGAGTGGCTATCAATCTTATAGAACTTTTGATATTATGATATTTTCTTAATAAGTATATATTTAAAATCCCTATTAATACTTTTATTTGTTCTTGTTTTTATAAAATAACCTGGCGTCCTATATACAATCGATCTAGGTATCCTTTTTTTCTATACTAATATTATAAAGAGGAAAGGTTTGATTTTTTGTTTGTTTGTTTGTTTGTTTGTTTGAAATGAATAGGCTCCGAAACTACTGGACCGATTTCAAAAATTCTTTCACCGTTGGCAAGCTACACTATTCCCGAGTGACATAGGCTATGTTTTATTTTCAAAAAAAATAGGGATCCTTACTAAAATGCCATTAATGTAACCAAAAATGACCTTTAAACCCTTACATTGCGTGCGCTAAAAATACTAGCCTCAAGGTTAAACCTTCCAATTAGTAGGGATCGGTTTTTCTCATGGCCAACCACCTAAGGCGGGTCGAGCACCTGACAATCAATTTATTTTGCTGCCAGAAAATAAAACAACATGTAATATTGTTTACAGGGAAGCGTTGACCCAATATATTTAGTGGCGAGGAAAGGTTTGTTTGTTTGTTTGAAATGAATAGGCTCCGAAACTACTGGACCGATTTCAAAAATTCTTTTACCGTTGGCAAGCTACACTATTCCCGAGTGACATAGGCTATGTTTTATTTTCAAAAAAAAATAGGGATCCTTACTAAAATGCCATTAATGTAACCAAAAATGACCTTAAAACCCTTACATCGCGTGCGCTGAGAATACTAGCCTCAAGGTCAAACCTTCCAATTAGTAGTGATCGGTTTTTCTCATGGCCAACCGCCTAAGGCGGGTCGAGTACCTGAAAATAAATTTATTTTGTTGCCAGAAAATAAAACAACATGCAATATTGTTTACAGGGAAGCGTTGACCCAATATATTTAGTGGCTTTTGTTATTTTTCTTTAATCCCCGTGCAAAGCCGGGGCGGGCTGCTAGTCTTTTATATTTTTCTAATTCAGTTTATCCGCCAGTTACTGACCACCGTAACATCGTGAATCCACGATTCGCTCTCCACCTACCCTCTGAGTGCCGTCCGCAATGGATGACCTTCGTTTCTGTTCCTTTGTATTCAACATTAGATAAATCATTCTAGTTATTTTTTATCACTTTTATTAACACTTTAGAAAGCGGAGAAAAAATTTTCTTTTTTAAGTTATCGTGTAATTATATGGATATGCTAGTCTGTCCTGTTAGAGATATTAAAATCAGAACTAACAACCATAAGTTTTAGTTCCTCTAAACTATCATACTGTCAAAAAGTAAACTGGTTTTGATGGCAGAGAAGTTAAACTTTTATTCTACAACTATACCTAAACAACAAATACCAACCTCCTTCCATATGTTAAAATGACTCATGAAGCAACCAATTTCTCCTAACTTCATAGGCCTAAAAAACAATTAACTAAAATTCTATATACTGAAAGTAGTGTTGTAAAAAAATAAATAAAATATTAAAAATGTTACCTTTTATGATAGGGATCAGAAAACTCCGGCATAAACTTTATGCTATTCAAAAAGCTTTTATTCAAGACTCTAAAATAAATAAAAAATATTAAACATTTAAAAGCACAACGGTTCAAAAATTGACCTAATAAGCGCTAAAATAAATTAAATCCTGGGTGACAAAATTCAGCTTTTTCCAGGAAAGATTTTGATGACTGTAGTTTTTCAGGTATTCCTATTTTTTTAATAATAAAATTTTTAATGAAGTTCAAACAATATTTCTTACTTTCCATCTACTGCGTCCACAACATCCACCTCAAGACCTAATTCGTCGAAACATGTTAACATTCTTTTTCTTCTTTCGCTTCTTCGTATTAAATTAATCATGAATATTTTGTCGAAACCTAAAGTATCTTTCCTTGGCATCTCTCTAACGAATTTTTTCAATAAATCATTGACATAAAGTGTGTTCATTTCATTTAAAACTTCCAATTTTATGTTTGTGATCTGCTCATAGTCCGTACTAAGTTGATCACTTTGTTCTAATGGTACCTAGAAGAGAAATAATACAGACAACGATAGAACCCACATAACAAAACAGAACACTCATATTAATTTAATGAACTCTCCAAAATTATTTAAAGACCATTTACTGTCACATAAGAAGAATGTTGTTTAATGAAATAATACAATATGAACTTAAAAACATGATTGAACAACATTGATATGGATTTTTCTTCATGGTGCACGTTCCTTCAATGGAATGTTTGGAACGAATCAAATTTGGGGGACACTGATATGGATTTGTCTTCGGGGCACGTTCCCTAGGTAGAATTCTGGGAATGTCATCCTGCAGTTAGATATTGGTTGTCAAGATTAAGTTATTTTTTTGTATAGATCGGTTATTGGTAAAGTTTCTGTTTTTATTGTTAGGGATTTGATTATTGATAAAAAATTGTCATGAATTGAATTTGAAAAGATGTCATTCAAAAATAGAATTTTAAAAATATAGAATTTCAATAAAAATAGTAAGAGGCTTTTGAAATTTAAATTAAAATAAAAATAGATAATAAGGCGAGTTAATTATAGAAGAAAAACATAATAAGAAGTAAATCGACCGCAGACAACAGAGGAATGCAGAGACCAAATAGAGCAGTAGAAAGAAGAAGCTAACAAGTATAGTATATCTGAAAAGTGGTAGAGGCAGAAACTTAAGAAGCAGGAAGAAGTGGAGTGGGAAGAGAAATAAGAAAAGAATTTTTTATATTATTTTTTGTTACAGCAATCAATAATTGTAACTACCAGATCCACAACCCAGTTATTGTATTACAGTGTCTCGAAAGCGTGACGGCTGGCCGAAGTTTTTTTTTTACGCACAACATACACAATTAGGTCCGTCATACGAAATCTTCAAAGATTTTAAATACTTATTAACAGATTTATAGAAATAATACTTACCATCGCATACCCAAATTTCAGTTCGTTACAAATATTCAGAGATACACCGCTTTTATTTGCACTAATAGCAAAAGCAATTATATCATCTTTTGGTCCATCAAAGTCTTCTATTTTATCAGGATTGTAAGTTAGAAAATTAGATTCTTTGTTTCTCAGATCGATAAGAACACATGTGTGAACCATTGGCACACTGAAGCAACCTGTTTAATACAAAATAGTAATTTGATTATCCCGAATTTTATAAAATTAAAGATCATTTTATAGGAATAATAATGACTTTCAGAATAAACAAAGTTATATTTCAACTTTCTAAGTAACAGATAAAATAAAATTAAAACTAAGTATCACATATTAAAAACTAATTTTTCTTTTGATAAGCAGATGGAATTTTTAAATAATCGACTAAACAAATTCCACAAACTCTATAAAGTGCTGTATATCTGTATCACTTACCTAAATTCTCTCTATATAGTACAGGGGTATATTCTTCAGTTCGGAGGTAGTAGTAATCTTCTGTCATTCCATACCAAAAATTTGAGTAAAGTCCTTCAGATCTTAGCATTGGTGCAACAACAGTGTAGTTTTTGGAGACTAGATAGTTTAAGGTATCAGGGTTTACTAAAAATACATCACAGTCAATTGTCTGCAACAGAAACAAAATCTAATATCAGTTTGGAAGACATACTATATAAGGAAGACTAAATAAGTTTTAAGAAGAAAACTGTTTTTGTACTGAGAATGCGTATGCGAGAATTTTACGAAGAAATGTGAGACCTAATATTAAAAAGCCACGTATTGATAAAAAAATAACGGTTTCAATGGGAAGACCATCTTTATAACAACATAGCAAAAAAGAACAATTGAACAAATTGAAATATTTTTTTACATATCCTTATATAGAAACAATAAGAACAAAAACAGAAATACAGAATGAAAAAAAAAAATAGGAAGAGCTTTGGGAAATATTCTCCGCGTTTATCTCATTGTATGTAGAATTGCTACGACAGTTTTTACCAGGGATTGGCCAAAACAAATAATGCAGTGTAAGGATGGCATCATGGCTTTCAGCGACAGGTGCTTATAATTTATAAATATTATTCAATTTCTATTTTAAGGAATTGTCTTAATTTTATTCTTTCTTAGGTTTGTTCCCAGAATCTAACCATAGTTTATCATAGCCCTTAAGAAAGAGCAAG
Organism: Altica lythri; assembly: GCA_964028335.1. Lineage (NCBI taxonomy): Eukaryota > Metazoa > Arthropoda > Insecta > Coleoptera > Chrysomelidae > Altica > Altica lythri. Next base: position 29,955,484 of record OZ034804.1, on the reverse strand, counting down.
ACATGAAAGAGCATCGAATTGAACAGTTAAACAGCGGGGATAACCCGCAACCAAGCCGCAAACAGTGCAGAGAGATTGTGCTAATAGATTATATACACACAGAAAAGGCAGAATTCTTTGCCAAAATATTTTCTTCGAACTCGACACTTCACCCACCGGACAACATGGAACTACCTTCTATTCCACTGGCTCCTTACACAATGAAAAATATCATGCGTGTGCAGAAAGTCATGCTTCTCTAAATACCAACAAAGCAAGCGGCCTTGATGAAATAACTGCTTTACTCTTAAAAGCTTGTGCTCCTGAACTAGCGCCAGTTTTCACTAAGCTATTTCAACTATCATATGATACTGGTATTTTTCCAGAATCCTGGAAAACTGCTCGAGTACAACCAGTCCCTAAGAAAGGCTGTAAAACTCTGCCTTCTTACTACAGACCCATAGCTCTTCTATTTGTTATTAGCAAAAACAAGGAGAAATACGTCAATCACGAGATCCTGAGCTACCTTGAGACACACAACCTTTTAAGTGACAGGCAATATGGTTTTCGCCAACAAAGGTCAACAGCCGATCCGTTAGCATATGTAACTCACGTCTGGAGTGAGGCTATCTACCGCTATGGAGAAACTTAAATAGAGTCACTAGACATCTCAAAAGCATTTCATCTAGTGTGGCATGCGGCTCTTTTGAACAAACTGTGTTCATACGGACTCTCGCCAAACCTTTGTAGATGGATATCCACTTTTCTCTCCAACAGGCACATCCAAATTGCCGTAGATGGACATTCCTCCAACCTCTACAAGATCAACGCTGGAGTTCCCCAAGGATCGACTCTAGCTCCTACTCTATTCCTATTACACATTAATGATCTACTAGAAGCCACTAATAAACCGATACATGGTTTTGCAGATGATAGCAACCTACACTGTAGAAAAGAGCACAACCGTCCCATATCTCTAGAGATTCTGGAAGAGGACAGAAGATCCACAACGGCTTCTCTCAATCAAGATTTGAGAATTGTAGACGAGTGGGGAAGAAAGAATCTTGTTCATTTTAACGCTTCCAAGACAAAGACATGTTGCCTATCTAACAAGAGGCAAACATACGACCCATCCATCACAATGAATGATCAGACACTAGTGGCAAGTGACTCCATTACGGTGGTTGGTATAACGATCTCCCAGGACTTACTATGGAACGAACATATTGCATCCATAGCAACTGCAGCAGGAAAGAAATTAAGCTTTCTGTTTGGAGCGCGGAAATACTTTTCTCCATCCAACTTCGCTACTCTTTACAAAGCCCAAATACGACCTAATCTTGAATACTGCTCGCATGTATGGGGTTCGGCGGCTTTTAAATTTATCTGGTAATAAATTATCAATGCTATCTTCAGCATAATCTTATTTTTGGTGGTATGCAGTCTGTGGGAATAATTATTCTCTCAGTTTGCAGGAATGATATCGATTCCATCCTTAAAAATAAGTTAAGAATAACGGTATTCAATTCTGTCGTAGTACTAGTACAACATCCGTCTATATTTCCTAATATAGAACGAATAACAAATAAAACACGGCATATAAAACAGTGTTAACAATTCATTAAAAAAGTATATAATTTTAAGAAAATGATAACAGCAAACCTAATAATTAAGGAATATTTGTAATTAAATCTTATCTATACGTTTTTCTGGGGTAGGAACGTACATTTGTAAAAATAATTGCAACATGTAAATTATTGTTATTTAAATTTTGGTAATTATTTTGCGGTACTACCACTTATATCAGTTTATCACTTACATTATTAAAATGTCAAGTAGGTCAATAATTACAATAAACTAAACAATAAATAAATAAAATGAATATGAATATGTATCACCACCAGACAAGTATAAATAGAAATTTTCACAGGAGGAATTATTGAATAACGTCCAGTGGTACCCCGTTCACATAACTATTAAAAATTATTTACTGAACAATGAAGATTTTTTTTATTGTTTTTGCTATATTAAGCACTTTTTTTGCCTTCAATGAATGTGCATCGATTGAGGATAAGAGTAAGTAATAGTTATAATTTTTACTATTTTCATGATGTTAATTCTAGTGGAGTGTTTATATTTGGACTATAAAATTTGTATTAGAGACTTATTTTATATTGTACAATGTGATAAAAAGTAACAATTATAAAACTTAATTAAGATTAAAATTTAAAATGTCAGCAGAAAATTACTTGTAACAAAAAATTATAAACAATAAATATAAATAGTGTCTCCATCGATGCCCTAAAGACGACATAATTATTTTAATTATCCATCAAGATTAATAAAATAAGCAAGGGCCATTTTTATTTTATGGCAAAAATAGAAGAAAATATAAATTTTATGCTTCAAAGAACATATCAAGAGTTTTTAAATATAAGTGCTGTTGACTCATATATTATTTTTTGTATTTAGCAATATCAGTAATAAAAAAAAATTAAAAATGTTTCTTTAGCGGTAGTTTTAAAAAAGAAATCACCAATTACTCTCAATTACTGTAATCTCTACTTAAGATTTGTTCAACCCACTCTGTTTACCGCATATTTCCGAAAATGGATCTGGAAGCAAAATATTTATACGCTCAGTATCTTTGACGCGCAAACTTAGCTCTGCCTCGTGATTGTTTAACAGATTATATCCTGTTGTCGAATCTAATCAACATAAAATTTTTAGGTTAATTATAGTTAAACAAATTTTACTTGCCTCAACATTACAAAAATTTTTAATTGAACTTTTTGAAAGCTGCTCATTAATTTTTTATCGACATTTTTTATAAAATATTAATTTATGGTTAATATAAAATAAATTGTTTATATGGCAATAACGTGGATTCTAAACCACGTTTTAAAAAATAAACCACGAGGCGGCGCTAACGTTGCGCGACAAAAATACATTACTATCAAATTTGGAATATTAACTATATATCAATTTTTTATATTTACAGAGGTAAAAATTCAAAAGTGGTTTGGTCGAAAATTGTTATATACGGGATATTCCAATTTCAAAGAAATTTGTAAAACCGTTTTTATTTTTTACGATTAATCAAGGACAATTTAAGATTAAAACGACAAAATGTTTAAGGGTATTACACCTTCGCTTTTTTGTTATAATTACAGATGTAAATTTCCGATAGAATGCGGAGTAGAAATTACAATTAACAAAGCATGCACTACCTATTTTCTTCTATTTCAAAAGACCTCATTATTACTAAAATTTTTTTTTATTATATTCATTTTAGATACATGTAAAGATCCCAATGCATATCACACTTGTGGATCACCTTGTGTAGCAAATTGTCAAAATCGCCAGTTTGCTAATTGCGAGGCCAAATGTGTACATGGATGTTATTGTAAAGATAATTATATAAAGAGTAGTGAAAATGGAAAATGTATATTGGTAAAAGATTGTTATAAGGCACTCGATAATTAATAAAAATGTTAATCCTTATAATTTGTTGTTTTATTAAATAAATTTATTCAAATTGAATACAAATTATCCAATTCAAATTCATTTATAGTTGTTCACATATTATAAATAAAAACACAATAAATAGGATAAATACAATTTACCGTAGTAAATTAATTATTTACGACATACCTTATTGGATTTTCAAATTTATAAAATAGATCAAGAAGAAATGATAACAAGGAGAAATTTAAAAAAGTAAAGCATCCATGAGGACTCAAACCTATGCGTTCTCTATCTATAGCCAATAGTGTCTTTAGTCGAAATTTCTGACTATATCTTGATTCAACTCATGTCGTCTAGGATAAGAGAAAGATTATTTTTCAAATCGACAATTGAAACATCTAATTCTAAATCATTGTTTTTGTACTCTGTCTTATATTTTTATTAGTTAGCAGAGCATTGGAATTTTTAAAATTAAGAAATTGACAAACAAGAAGTGACAAAAAGGAGAAATTGAACAAATGACACATCCGCGACCGAATGGTTAAAGACAGAAATAAAGCTTCGATAGAGATCATCGCTGGTGGCCCCGTAAAAATTACACAAAAACTTGTGCTGGTCTATTATAAAGTAAAGTATAAAGGCCATAATTGAGAATGGAAAAGACAGATAGATATTGCTAATGTTAAACCGTGCCGGTTATTATCGCTAAGTTACACGAATTTTTTAATCAGTCTTTTTTCTTGTCTGTGATATTATGGAAATTTTACCAATGGGAAGAGAAAGGATTGGTACACTTACTAAGTATACATCCATGAAACAACGGGACATCACTATTTGGTGTTCGGTAAGATTGTGAGCTGTAAAGTAAATAATAAAAAAATAAAAATGAAGACTGGATCTGTTCTTGTTCAGCTATTCCACTTATGTGGGAGAAACAGAAAAACAACTTCACGCTGAACTTCAAAAAAATAATCTATGAACTTTAGCGAGACTGGAGTTAGAATATATAAAATAAATTATCCCACACCTCCTACCGGAAGCACTTGCCTGTAACTCTTAAACAAAATTAGCGAATGAGGAATCAAAAACCTATATATAATATGGATATAGACAACTTTTACTTTCAGTTTGCAGTAATCACACTGTTACTCGCAGTCATAGAAGGTGAGCGACGATTTGTGGAGAGTAAACTTGACATTAACACAACTACAACATATTTTGTTTAAAAAATAGAATTTTTTAATTTAACTCTTAATAGTACCGTTAGGAATAAACGAAACAAAGAATTAAAAAGGTGAATTAAGATACGAAGAAATTAGGTCTCATTTATTTTATTGTTATAAAGAAGTTGTGATTTTTAGTAAGATTCATTAGCTTCATTAAAATAAAGATAATACAGTTTAAAATAAGAAAAAATAGCATATTCCTCGCAACAATACAATTTAGGTAGCTCAGAAAAACAATAAAATTCACTAAAACTGAGACAATTTTTTGCTCCCAAATATTCTTAAAATATGTTTGACTTTATTCAAACACCAGAAGATTTAGGCCTGTTAAATAATTGCGTAAAGATGATTAAAGCCCAATAATTACTTACCAGTAAATAATCAGCCCAAAAGTTTTTGGCAAAATTGAGAGCTGATTCTCTTAAATTAATGATATGGTCAAATCTTTCATTGGTCCAATGAGCTGGTCCATATTCACCAGGATATTGTGTATCAGCTTCAACAAATTCTGTGTGAATTGAATGATATTTGTTTTTTACCGAGGATATCCACTGCCGTAAGATTTCCAAACTATTATCTGCATTATGATCACTTCGTATCCTAAAAAAAGAATACAATTTATACTATGGAAAAAAAATTCAGATAAATATGTTAAACAATAAAAATAAAAGAATCATATATAATTAATAACAATATAATAATTATGTAGGAAACTACTTGTACACTTGGAGCATATACTAACGAGAGGCAGATTTCAATGCTCTCACACGAGACCTCTCTTCTAGTTAGCACATGCGCTACTCGCTATTGTAGCTTGTACTTGTTATTTTTCATTTCTCATTAAACGTCTCGAAGGTTACACCTCATCAAAAATTTATTTATTAAACGGTTGCAAATTGACAGATTTCTTAGACTCAGTATAAAAATGAATAAATGTATAAAAGATAAATAGTTAAATAGCAATTTGTTCAGCTAGTGTGTATTTTTTGAATATTTTGAAATACAATTATTTTAACAATCAAGTAATGATGAGAAAAATAGTACTAAGTATCGTATATAAAAAGTTATGCAAATTTGAAAAATGTTAAAAATGCTATTTTTTAAATGTTTAACAATTTTTAATTTGAAAACGGTGCGTCTAATGAAAAAATACAGAAGAAGATCTTTTCCTTAAAATCATTCAAGGATTACGGTTATATTTTTTGTTTTGCGAAGAAACAGTTTTTTTATTAGTAACAAATTATTTGTTAATAACAAATTTCCTAACCATTTCTCGAGAATCCATCCTTGATATTTGTAATGAGGGTGTCAAAATACATAGAAAAAATTTTGGTGGACCCTTGTCTCTTTAACGGCTACGAAAACCCTCTGGGCTCCTGAACTAATTATTAATTTATTTATTTAAAATTAGTTGTCATAAAAGCTTTTAGCAACAAAACTTCCCGCGTAAGGATTTAAACGAGTATCTCTTGAACAAGGGCGCACTCTGCCGACAATAGTTCTGTCCCCTAAATTGAGACCATTTGTTTAACATTACGTTTAGACTCCTGCTGGCGGGATGCCGCACTACGGTCCGTCCCATTACGGGCCGCGACAAAAATTTACCTCTATCAGTGCCAATACGGTCCGCAACCCTTTTGCCTGCTAAACAAGAGTCCCACCACGGACCGTAACACTGGCCTTGTGTCTTGGAAATAATCCAATTAGATTATTCTACGAAATTGCTAAAATTTAGGACAAATATCAGAGGAGCTTAAAAATAAACCCTTTAACAACCACTTTAACTACCACAATTCTTAAAGTCAATTATGGTGGATTGCGATTTAAGCATAAAAGTCCAAGATTTGGGTTTAGCAAGTCTGTACAAAGAGGACAGAGAAATTAGAAGGCATATCAAATTAACTGCCGCATTATCGCATTTGCCCCCGGAATACATTGAAGATGGTTGGTTATTTATCATGGAAGCTTCTCCCATAAATGACCAAATTGTAAAATACTTTGTTACGCAATGGTTAGAAAATTTAACAATTTCGGCTATGTGGATTTGATATGACGAACGTCACAGAACCAACAATGTCTGTGAACCTTGGCATAGTCGCCTAAATAGGAGTATTGGAAAAGCTAAGCCTAACATTAACGAGTTGATATTAGGTTTAAAAATGGACGCGAAATATTACGACGTTGTACAACAAAGACTTGAAAATAATATTTCTTCGATGAATCTACAGTCATTATTTAATAGTTGCGGACCGTCATGACACTGCTTACTTTACGGTCTACCTGCTGGAATAGGTCGCGGCCCGTAATGGGACGGACCGTAGTGGTCCTAAGTCCCGGGTAGTACCGAGTTCCTAACTATATATGGTCAGATCATTACGATCGACCCCCAGCTGAGCTACCGGTCTCAGACCCTCTCCGTTAATCCTATGTCCGAATTCCTAACTGCAATATTTTACCAATATTATTTCATTCTGAATTTAATAAATCTAAAATAGTCTTCAAAATTTTAAAAACGAAATGGTTTTGGAAAATTTTACATTATTTTTTTTATACGATTAGATTTGGGTCGTAAAAGTATCGCGCGTTAAAATCTTGAAGTGAACGTTTTTAGTGAAGATAAACTGTTTGAAGTATTTTTTTTTCTAATTCAAAAGTTCAAAATTGCAATTATATATTTTTGTAATTTTTTTCTTACTTCGTGTGATTATAATAAAATTAAAGAAATTTCAAAATTGCACATATATATATTTATTTTCATTAATTTGATAAAATATGTACATACATACATGTCAAAATAAATAAAAAAATAGTTAAAATAAATATGTACATAAATACAATCCGATTAAAAAATCTAAAGTAGTCGCCAAGATCAGGTAGAAAATGTTGAGTTAGGAATTCGGACATAGGATTACCGAATTACTTACCAATCCCCAAATTTTATGACCGCGGTTAGGAATTCAAATATCCCGTAAGTCCCTGCTGGTATCTATACTTCGTGAGCCGTAAAATCAGGCAATATTTTCATCTAAATTTTGACACGAACGATGTGCGGGTAAAAAGCTATAATGTGTAATATATCTGTTGCATATTATAAATTAGACTATATGCTCTAAGCAGTTTAACCGAAGTCTAATGATAATTTATCTTTAAAATAAATGAAACAAATTGGTATAGTTATTTTAAAAAATATGTTTAGATTCATAAAGAATAGAAAGTATATGATCACTGTTGGATTACATTTAAGATCAGAAATTTGGAACTGTATTAGTTAATAAATATCTATTATATTACTATTTCAATTAGCGACAAAATAAATTGTTGTGTTCGACATTAGGTAATGGAAAAAACACGCAACATAATTAAATTAAAATGTAAAAGAACAAAGAAAGTACACTACCTAGAATTATGAATAACAATAATGCAAACTTTTTTAATAGTGATTTATTCTCGCACTCTTTTAAACAACAAAACAATTAATAAATCTGATTTAAAATAAACGCTATAAAAAATAATTAGTATGAGAACAGACAAATACAAAACACAACTGACAACGTTGCGTTCGTCCGGTTGATTGCCTCTTGTCTCTGCGACATTTTAGTACACGTAAAAAATGCATTTATAACAAGAATTGTGTAAAATCTCACAAAGTTTAATAAAATAATAAAGAAATCAATTTGTTAGTTTAAAACTATAACAAAAAAACATACATATACAAGACCAGAATTTGGTTAAATTTGTTGCACAAAAAAACGTTACTATATAGTGGTAAAACTGCTAAAGTGCTGACGTCAAATATTGTTGAATGACATACGTCAACGTCTCGCGCACATCTTTCCTTTTCAACTTTACTCACGTTTGTAAAGGTAAGGTTATAAATTGAAACTTAACATAAATAAGAATTTAAGTGACTTACCATAACGCCATACGGTTCTTTGGATAATTTAGTTGCTCAAAATTTGATAAAAAGTAAGGTAAAGTATGAGCTTTGTTTCTAACCAAAATAGAGACTAAAATTGTAGGAACCTGCCTCTCGGCATACGAAATGCACATTGTTACAAGAACAATAATTATTTTTCTAAGTATTTGCATTTTTCTACGTCTTAAATTCACTAATTGCACATAACTAACCGACTTTTATTGAAAACATTGAAATTTTCAATCACAAAAGTAACGTGCTCTCTAATATGACAGCCATTTTTCTATTGTAACGTGCTCAAGTCTTTGATTGGTTCGAGCTTGTGGCGGTATTTTTAAACTTGTGCCAGATTTGATGTTTATAAACAATATCATTTAAATTACTATTTCTTATTATTCACTACCAATGTTACTTACATAAAATCGTATTCATATCTTAAGCTCATACTTTATTTTTCTCCAAATATTACTTATATTTTTATATTTGTTTAAATATTTTTTTAAGCTATTAAATCTAGTGTTAATATATTATCATACCTATTAGTATGATTTAAGTTACAGGATATCATGTTTTAATTATAAGTAATACCGAATCATTTAATATTCTTTACCAATTAATTTTCTAGTCTAATAATTAGTAAATCTGCCCCTTTGTCCCAATTCATGATAAACACGAATAACTTGTTGGAACAATATTAAATTGATAATTTGATACCCTATAAAAAAGAAACTAGTGCATTCATAAATTGTGTTATTAATTTGTACTTTTATTTTTCAGTTAAACTACAATGACGAAAGGTACTTCAAGTTTTGGTAAACGTCGTAATAAGACTCATACGCTCTGCAGGAGATGTGGTAGATCTTCATACCATATCCAGAAATCCCAGTGTGCGCAATGTGGATATCCCGCAGCCAAATTGCGTTCTTACAACTGGTCCATCAAAGCAAAAAGGAGGAAGACCACAGGAACTGGCCGTCTCCGTCACCTTAAAATCGTACGCAGGCGTTTCCGTAATGGTTTCAGAGAAGGTGGAAAGCCAGTTAAGAAACAATCGTAGATGTTATTTTTTATATAGAAGATAAATAAACGTTCAGTTCCAATTACTTTACTTATAAAAGTTATTTTTAATTTCCAATGAACCTAGTACTACTTATTTTGATAAAAAAAATTGTTACTTAATCATTAATGTTTCCGACTGTAGAGTGAAGCAATCTGATTTTTAGAATGCTTGGATAGGTTTAATTTTTATTAAAAAAATGGCATACAAAAGGCATCATTACTTTTTTCATACGTTGTAGTTTTCTACTCTATATTTACATATTCTTACAGTATAGTAAGGTACTTTAGTAAGTTGTCGATTCGGGGGAAGTAAAAATTGCAGGTTTATGTAGAACAGTTTTATATTAAAAATATAATCTACTATAATCATTGTGATGACATCGTTTTATCAGGATTTACTTAGACTTTAAAGAACAGAGCAATAACATAAGAAAATGAATAAATGTTACTTTTAGGTTGATTAGAACCAATGAGAATTTTTTTAGTGAATTTACGTTGTAACATTTTTTATAGGAATGTGTAAAATCTCAAAGTTGTGTACATGTTCGATACAAAAAACCTAACAGTTTTTAAATTTTGTTCTGTAAATTCAGATATCGATTTATGTAAATACAGCCGAAATAAAGGGTAAAGAAAACACAGACAATTCCATAAAGGAAAGCAGAGAAACATGAATTTGTGCACTATCCTAAAAAGTATACTAAGTCCCACAGCAGAGTATACAAAAATAACAAAAAAAAAATACTCTCAGAAATTTAAAATCAAATTGAGGACTTAAAATTTTTCTTAATAGCATCAGGGCCATTTTTAATTAATAAATAAATTTTTATTGACCGATCATTGGTTCTTATTCAAAATTTAAATTTGTCAACAAAAAAATTAAAATATATATTGAAATAGATCTGTTCCTGGTGGATTCGAACCATCGAACTTACTGATACGCCTCAACAATTAAGTTATTGTTAATTTTAATTAGGTTCGCTGTACTTTGTATCCCTTTACATATATTTATTTATTTATACAACCAGCGGGCCAAGTAACAGGTGTACAGAATAGTTCTTTTAAATATAATTAATGTACCACAACACAAAAAAAAGAATACATTGATTACAAATAGTTTCTTTCCTAATTAATTAACTCAAGATTTGTCTCTTAAATTCAGAATAAGACAAAAAAATCTACTGTGGCTACTTGATTGTAAGTCTACACATAGTTGATAGTGGAGAGTAAAAATGATGCTGAGTATTTTTTTAAGTATTCATTTTTAAAAAATTTCTTTGTACCGATCCTATTTTTGCTGAGTATGTATGATAACAGGGATTCCAAACTATAACTCCAATTTACTCCTAACCAAGGGCATCGTAGGAAGTAAATTCTAATTAAAAAACCCAGACTTTTCATAGCGCCGTTAACAACAGATTAAATGTGTGAGGAAAAACTTAGTTTTTGGTCGAATAAAACACTCTTTACTAATTTGTAATTATACATAATAGGAAATAGGAAATGATAATATTTTATACGTGCTCCAGTGTAGAAATAATTTATTTTCCTCACACCATTCATATAGTTTGTACAGATTTTCTTGCAGTAGAGTACAATAAGGTGAAATTTTAAATTATCCGCAAACCTAAATTTTTCTGATTTAATATTCTCGCATATATCATTCACAAAAAAATAAAAAGCAATTGTCCCAAATTTGATCCCTGAGGGACTCCTGAAGTAGCAAAATAGACAAAACATTTTGTTCCCTTATATTCTACATACAATTTATATCCCTTAGATATCTTATACAGATTGAGTATCAGATGAGAAACCAAATCTGGAAAGTTTACTAACAAGCCGACTGTAAGATACACGGTCAAAAGCCTTGCTAAAGTCCGTGTAAATTCCATCACATTTAAAGCGTATGAAACATATTGATTAAAGATGCATAGATATGGGCTGTACTTCTAGACAAAATCGTGCTGATATTCACCAATTACATTCTTTACATTTAATGCTGTAACAGAGTAAATTGTGTCGTATAATACAATTTAAAATAATTTAGAAAAAACTTTGTTGGCCTTAAAAAATGTTACTAGACACATATATAGTAATAAAATTATCGTCAGTATTCTTGAAAAAATATCTCATTTCAAAAGCCTGAAGAAATCTGTGAAGTTTATAAGGGTTAAAGGACACTTCCAAATTCCAGGTAACGAAAAGGTAGATAAGCTTGCCAAAGAGGCTATATTTTCTAATAGTTTACATAATGAAATATGTAAGCAGGATGTAGTATCTCTTAGGAAAGAAAATCTTAAGGAAAACTGGTGAATGGACAGTCTTTGCAAACAATAGCAGTAAATCCTACTGCAAGATATACCCTTCCGGTTACTCCTCTTGCTGATCGAAGTCTTTCTTCTAGGCAAATATATACCATGTACACCAGATGTCTCTTTGGACATGCTACCGTCAGATCACACCTATATAAAATGAAACTGTCTATTACAAACTTATGTGACTATGACGGCAGTTACGACGATCTTAACCACTGGATGTTTAATTGTCGATATAATGAAGAGGCCACCAAATATTTATTCAGGTCAATATCTGATAAAAAGTAAGATCTTCCGCAAAACATAGTTTCCTTACTTTATATAAGCTCTCGCAGACCTACCGTAAGATGTATTTTATGGGAATTTCTTAAACGTGCCAAACGTAAAATTTAAAAAATCTTTTTTATTATCGTTTAAGTGTGAATGGCAGTGTCAGTGTATATGATATAGTTTTGTTGTTCCTATTGTTTTTCCCTCTGTATTACATACCTTCTACCCGTTGCCTGTCTTGTTTGTTTAATAATAAAGTCGCTATGAAGGGCACCTTTAGCGTCTATACCTTTGCTGCCTTCTTTTATATGGGTTCCGTTTGACGTAGATAGGGAAGTGAATGAATGAGTGAATATACCCATTTTCATTTTTGTGGCTAAATGGGTCGTGATATCCAAAGCAAAAAAAAACTAATATTAATGCGATTGGTCCGTAGTTGGTTAAGTCTACTGAATTTTCACTTTTAAATATAGGACATATTTTTGAGATTTTCCAAGGGAAAATTGGATGTTTTGACTATTAAATTTTAAATAAAAAAGCAAAATATGTTTAATTATTAGACCACGTACACCGTCAGGGCCCGAGGACCATTTGTTTTTTAACTTTTTTGAAGCACAATTTGTTGCTCTGTTACAGCATTAAATATCAAATAGTTGCTAACATTTAGGGTGTCTGCTCCATTTGTATTAATTGTAGGATCTGTATCGTTATCAATTGTATAAGTACATTTAAAAAGATTGACAAAAGCATTTACAATATTAGTAGCAGAAGAGAAATTTTTATTATTATATGCCATGTTACAACTGTTACCAGGTATTCGAGACTTTTTATTTTTTGAGTTCACAAAATTCCAGAAAGCTTGTGGTTCATCCTTGATTTGATTCTCTGCATTTTTAATATAATTAATATAAGCATGTTTCATTTTTAATTTTATGTATTTTCTAAGATTTTGAAAACGTTCGAGATAAAAGTGATAATGACGCCTTCTGTAAAGCTTTAAATAATGATTTTTAGATTTTATTTCTTATATATGATTTCTTTTGTAAATCAAATGATACACATTTCGTAATGCAACAGATAAAGCGTCACATACAACATCAAAATCAGAGCACTTACCCAATAAATCATCTCAATTGATCAAATTTAATGATTCACAAAATTTTTGTTCATTCATTTTTCTAAAATTACGTTTCTCATTTGAACAAAAACTTTAGAAATTCGAAATTACAGAGGTGATGTACATCCACTGGCACTACGTCATTAACTTCACAAACTTAAAACTTAGTTTAGGAGATGGTTATTAGTATGGTGTTCCACTAAACCAAACCACAAAAATTTAGAAAATTCGTAAAGCGAAAAACCAAATTTGAGCTCCAACTTCATAGTAATCTTGAAGTTCGGTGATGTTAAAATCACCCAAAATTATTTTGTTGGTACCGATATCGTCCAACATTATACTGGGTTATGGTATTCTTCTTGGGTATTCAACAAATCGAATTAAAATAATTATCTTTTAAAAAGAGAATGTGATAAGGATTGGTAGAAAGTGAGTTAATTTGAAAAATAATTTACAAATATAAATATAATATGTTAATCATTACAAAATTAGAAAATTTGTAGAAAACAGTAGATAAAATACAGAATTAATAAAAAATATAACCAATCGATTAATGTAGTTTTGGTACTGTTGTATCACATTCTGACTGAGGTAGCGAGCTAAGTACTTCCGATATTTTTTCTTTTTTCTTATGTTGAAAACTCAAACTTGCCTTATCAAACTCTAAAGGCATTATACCTAAATCACCACTATACCTATTTTTTACCACCTAAAAACATACAAGCACTACAGATATAAAATAAATAAAACTTTACAGTACAAATGTAGTGTTTTATTTTGAATGCAATCTTATAAGTAATATTTAGACCAATTATATAAATTGTAATAGCCAATGTTTGTTTTTCAGAACCTACCTGCAAATACTTCTTGCCTCTAATAGAACTTAGTCTCTTATCTTGAATAATTAAAATATTATCAGCTTCTTGAGATGCTTTTGCTCCCCCAAAAATTGAACTCGTAGTCAATTCATCGTCTTCCCTTTCTTTTCTAGGATGGATAACTAAGGTTACGTGACAATTTTTCCTAGTAACAAATTCGCGAAATGAGGCGATTATAACATCTTGTTTCCAAAAACGATCCATATGCTTTTGCTCCTCTGTCATACCCATCATAAATTGAAGATTATCAATAATTACATGCGATATATCATAAACATAAGTCGCATGTTCGATAGCCTAAAATAAAAATAAGAAATAGAAAACGAAGGTGAAATCGAGGTAGGATTAACTTGGTTAAAATAAACGAGGAATTCGGACCAATATAAATAAGTCGATAAGTAAACTAGGATAAATAAATGAATGAAAGATACAGGCAAAAGAAATAAATATGAATATAAAAATAAAGAAAATCACAGTCGGGTGGCTTGATATATTTTTGATATGTTCTTACCTCCATAACAACTTTAATACTTTGTTGGCCGTGAAATGTCATGAAATAGATTGGTAATTTTTCAAAATCATCCGCCCACTGATCGAATAAATGCAGATTTTCGTCTAATGGAACTCCAGAAAATTGTTGCAACATTGTTTTAGCCAATCTAGCGTTTCTGATTTCGAAACTGCCCCATAAAGTATTTACCTTAATATAAAATATTACAAAATAATCTTCAAGGAAAAGAAAATACTTACACCCTGCATTGCCAGATCTAAAGAATATTCACTTATGAAAGTAGTTTTACCACTACCTGTAGGTCCAGTAAAGATAGTCAGTTCTCCAGGTCTATGTCCTTTTAATATTTTATTTAAAGTCGGATAACGTTTCCACTTCACTCCTTGTATCTAAAAATAGTAAACTTAAAAAATGTCAAATACATATTTGGGTATTAATTTTATCGAACTAAAATATTTAGGTTTTTCAATTTTCTTTAAAATTAAAATTGATTTCTGAATCATCATGTCTGCTTTAATGTACCAATTCACGAAATTTTTAATTAGAATTGTGATAACAAAAAAAGTATTAACCTTATCAATATTTTGGAGATCCGATAAAACATCGGCCCTTAAAGTTGAAAAAGTGGTAACAGATTTATGCCACATAGGTTGAGCAGCTCCTATTACAGCTTTAAAATCTTGACTAGTATCTAAATGAGGTAATAGTTGTTTATCGGTTGGTCTAAAAAAGATAATGATTGATTATATCATAACAGACGCAGTTTTGTATTTAAATATACAGAAAATGTACAACACCTTATATGTCTCTATATATTACGAGGAAAGAATTACGTAACCTTCAGTGTTCACGTAAAAATATTGTGCAGATTTGTATTTTAAAAAATATTTTTACATAAAAATATATTTGGTTAAGGTGATATTGGAAAGGCAATCCCAAAATAAGGAACGCATAAGTGACAAACACAAATTTTTTGAATTTATGAATATAGTTATAATTATTCTTTAATTAACAGGACGGAACACATTCCTATCATTGACTAAGTAAACTAAAGTAATGAATATATCACTCTCTCTAGTCATTACATACAATACTGCTTTTTGGTTAAAATAAAAGTTTCACTAAAAAATTAATCAGCTTGTCCAGACATTATGAAGAATGGCTGGTGAAAAGTAACATTTCTCTTTTTGGAGTTCTAATAGTAGAAGACATGATGAGATTTACTGAGATTTACTTTATGATTTTTGGAGAATTTACAAAGTGGCAATATGAGAAAGTTCGTTACTAAAATGGTCTTACAAGTATAGACACTACCAAATATAGGAGTAGGTTCAAGGCTAATCAGGATGTTGAAAAATATTCTGTACTATCTGTACTTTAACCTCTTCCTCTTATTCTTTTATTAGATCTGTTGATCTGTTAATTTCGAACGTTGCGCTGTAGCATTTTCTATGATGTGGACTGCCAGCTGTTCCTCCATCTCTTTGGGGATCTCCTCCCCAGCGGTCGTTTTCCTGCTGGTCTTCCAACTAACGCTATTTTCGGTAACCTGTTTTCAGCCATTCTTCTTACGTGGTTGTTCCACTGCCTTCTTCTTTGTCTTCCCCATCTTACTGCATCCTGTATTCCGCATTGCTCTCTTACTTCTATGTTCCTGACTCAACCTCGTCTTGTCTTCCCTACTATTGTTCCTAGTATGTTCATTTCAACATACTTTTGGTCTTATTCGTGTCCTCGCGAGCTTCTATTCCGTATGTCATGATTGGCCTCACACATGACTTGTAGATTTTGATTTTGCTATCCATCCGCATATACTTATTTGTGCATACCGTCTCTTTTAGACTGCCTGCGTCCGCTGCTGATTTATTAATTAAAATTTCGCAAATCCTTTGGTGCGTCAGGGTTGTTAGACAGCTGTATCCAGAAGTATGTAAATTGTGGTACTTGCTCTATTATTTTATCTTCGACAGCAGGTTTGCATCTGATAGGTCTTTGCTGATCGTCATACACTTTGTTTTTTCGACCGATATTGACATATTAAGTTATCTACTTATCTGTGCAGTTCTCTTTGTAAGTCATCCTGAGTTTCCGCTAGGATTGCTGCGTCATCAGCATAGCACACCATACTAGTATGGTATGGTACGGTATGGTGTGTACTTTATACAATTTTTAAAAAACACAGCTTATAACTCTAAAATAAGTCGTGAGCAATGTTTAGCTTAAGCTAAAGAAGTAAAATAAATTTCCAGTGGACTTGATGGATGGAATTTGCACAGAAGAGAAGCTGGATATAATGTTGAATACAAATGAGAAACTAGTTGATAACATTAATAATATTAATTAATTTAAACATAATAACCCAGAAGAACACGATAAAAAACTGGAAAGGTTACTAACATCACAAGCAAACTGTAAATAAAAATCAATTTGAGAAAGACGATGAAATCAGTATTTTCTGTATCGACCACCAAATTAATATTGATTTGAATAATATAGTCTTCTCAAAAAACAAGCCATAAAAAACTACAAGATATCCAAGACGCAAGAAATTTGACAAATCGATCTTTGAGAAAACCAGCTGATAAAATATTGTCATAATCATAATATATCCTGTTGGTGATAGAGGTAATAGCACAGTGGTGAAAATAGCAGACGATAGAAATATTATAGCTGTCACAATATATTTGAGTATATATTACTAAACCAGCATTCTGTGCTGTCGATACGAGACTAGTGTGTGAGAGAAAGAAAATAATAGAATATGCAATATTTTTCGTGTTGCGATTAGTTGACTCCCCTCCATCTCCTTGCGTTAATTAAAAAAAGTTACCTAACAATTTGACACCTCTTCTCTCCTAACTTTTTAGCAAAGCTTCTCGCTGCCATCCAACTTTTGTTATCACTATCTAACCATAAAACTAGCTTTTTAAACCTTTCTAAACTTGGTAACATATATAATGGTAAATTGTTAACTCCATTTGGTAAACAGACAACATTAACATTGATTTTGGCATTTGCAAGTATTAAAAAATCGGATATATTAGGAACTAATACTGCTGTATCTTTAGATTTTGGCATTTTTGCTGTTAAAAGACCTCCACAAGTAACATCAGGTAGAATTAAATCCTCTTGTGTTCTACTATGAATTTTTCTGTAACCTACAATTTCAGATTCCACATTTTCAAGTGGAAAATACATAGATGTTTTATTTGAATTTAACCGTACATCCAAATGTTCAAATATGTTATTTGGAATGACCTAGAAAATAAAGATGTTCATGATAAAAAATTAACTCCCGTATTTTGAAATTTGAGAATATAAAGTAAAATGGTCACTACAAACAGTAAAGTTAACTTAAAATTTTGACCTGAATTGGAATGAAAAACGTATAAAATATTGACAACGGATCCTAAATATGAAAAACAAAATAAAGTGAATCATAATGTATGTGCAAAATAAAAGTTTTGATAAGCAAGCCTAAGACAAAATATTAATAAACAAATAAATAAATAACTTAACAAATTTAATTAAAGCACAAAAATAAACTATGGATACGAATTTCAATCTCAAGTATAATAAATGTAAAATTGACCAATAATTACTTACGGGTAGTTTAAATTTATTCAAAATATAATGTATATTTTCTTGATCCAATAGATTCAATGCATTAGTTGTCGTTTGAATTTCATTTAAAATTCTATCTATTTTCTGTTTCTGTGTCTCCTCTTCAACCGTGTCTTTAATTTTAGATTTCTTTCCCTTTTTTACATTAAAAGAGGATTCTAATAAATTCCATTGACCAGTTTTTTTACAGCCACTACACATGAAAAGACCTGTAGAATATTTTAAGTTCCTTACTATACAAACTATTTTGTATAAGTATGAATAAAGTAATAATTTACAACTGATAAAAAAGTGGAATAAACGTATATATGATAAATGGAAGATTTTTTCTAATAGAATAACTTTATATATCTGAGTCAGTGGCTCAGATCATCAGCGATGTGCAAATCTTTTTGTAAGGGCAACAACTAGAAAATGTGAACTCATTTAATTACCTTGGCAGCATTCTAAATACCAAAGCAAGTATAGACAAAGAAATACATTAACAGAGTCAGTGCTGCATCAAAGGCTTTCTGGAGACCTGTGTTCCATATACAAGACATATTAAAACTCTTGAAGCGCACACAACAAAAACATTTACGTCAAATGATGCGCGTTCGATGGTACCATCGAATATCCAATCAAGAGATTCTTAGAAGAGCTAAGTGTCTGCCTATAGAGACACTGATCTCCCGTGCTCGCCTACGTTGGATAGATCATGTCTATCGATTGGATGTCAATAGGCTAGAAAAATGTGTACTTTTTGGAGAACTAAACGAGGAATTCGTAGACAAGAAGGCCAGAAAAAAACTTTATAAAGACGTTTTACACGAAATACTGAAAACAGTCAAGTTAGCAGGCAACTGGGAACGCAATGCAGCTAATAGGAGCGATTGAAGACAGATGGTTTCGAACTTCTATTCTCAACCCCGTCGCAGGGCATTTAGCTAAACAACTGAAAATTTTCAGTATCTGGACTATGGCCGCATAATTTCATCAAGAATATGACTTTATAGCCAGAGGTGCACGCACATGCAGGTTTAAAAACCCGTTGTAGAAGAAACATCTGAAAATCTATACCTATAATAAAACTGTAGAAATGTATGTTTGTGCGCGCATCACATGAAAACTACTGATCCTATTCGAATGCGGTTTTCAAAGACGTATTTGCCTTCTTTCAACTTAACATCTGGTGTATAAAACTTTCCCCTCCCATCCCTTTAACGGGGTGAGGAAAGAAATTTTTATACAAAAATCAACACGCCACGCGAACGATGTCGCGGGTACATCGAAATAGAACCACAAAAATGTGGTTAGATTTTTTTGTCTGTCTGTATGTTTGTTCGCGAATCACATGAAAACTATTGATCCGATTCGAATGCGGTTTTCACAGATGTATTTGTCTTCTTTCAACTTAACATCTGGTGTATAAACTAGTATACGATATAGTGTTTTGGTTTGTATCTGTGAAATTAAAATAATATACCTAAGTATATGTTTTTGATGATATAATTAAGTGTAAAGCTAAAGAACTTAGATTAAGATGGAAAGAAATGGAAAATATAAATAGAGTAGTTTAGCAATGAATTAAATGAAAAGTTGGTATAACATATAATTATACAACTGGTAAACGTTATGCAGAAAAATGTAATTTATATGCCTAGATGATGTAGAAGGATTAACATATAACATAACAATAATAATATTAAAATATAAGAGACTCATAATAATAATATTAGAAAGACAAATAAAAAATTGATTAAACTAGGAACACTTACTTTATATCAAAGAAATGCTAAAAAGAAGAAAAAAATATGAAACTTCGTGAACTCCGATGAAAACGAAGCTTTTTATATATTTGGTGCAGAAAAGTGAACTGAAAATTACTCGACAGAGGGAGTAACGAAAGATAGATGCCAGAAGACGTATTGTTATTGTTACTCATTTTTATTGCAACACCTCTTCCAAATCTAACGTTTAATACGACGCTTTATAAATATTTAAATTGTACATCTACATCTATAACACTTAACTTTACAAATCAATTAATACCTACTCAAATGTTTAAATCTTTAAAAGGGTATAAACATTAATCAACATTACCTGTTGTTTTATTAATATATAATTTTGCATTTTTACTGGATTCTTTACACAACGTACACGACGTAATGAAGCAAGTAAATCCTTCTTCAAATTGCAAATTATTCAATTTTAAAGCTCTCTTTATCAAAGTTTTAGACACATCTGGAATACTCTCTATGGCTAAATCATTGTAGTTTCTAAAATAAGCAGTTACTGGTACGAGATTTATATTAGTTTTACTTCGTAAATGCTTTAATAAACGTAGCTTGAAAGCACACATTATTCATTTTTTAATATTTTTTAAATACTAACAAAAAATTATAATACTGTGATACTGCAATAAAATGTGGTTAGGTTCTTCTTTTAAAAAGTAAACACAGAAATATATGCAACATGCTTTACAAGTAATAAACGAAATGCGAGTGTTGTATCTACTCGACGGATTTTAACATAGACAAATTAAGAGACTTTTTGAATTGTAGATTGTAAAAGTAAGTATTTCAATCCTGTTTATGATAAACATTATCATAATAAGAAGCTTCATGTGTTTATTAAATACGTAATTTGTGCAATGTGTAATGTAAATTTAAATTTTAATTCTTATTTCGTTAAATTAGTATAAAATTTAACTTGTTATAAAAGTAATGATTATCGTACATTTCTGTGATATTAGTGTAATATTTGTAACTATGTATAAGCAAATTTTAAACAACTTTTTTGTACCTTACAATTTATCTATCATTTATTATTTTGGTAACTTTTAATATTTTTGCGGGGATAATTTAACTTGTACCTGTTTGTGTGATAATAGTATAAAATGTACCTTTTTTGTGATGTTAGTATTTAAGTTATAACTATATGTTGTTTATTATTAAGTTTCAAAATTTATATATATTTGAGTTTATAGATAAACAGATATTTTAAAAGATGCGCTTCTTTTATTCTGAGTAGATAGTATTTTTATTTTTTTAATAAATATTGTTGTTTTACAGAATATATTTTTTATTTTAAATAAATGTTCTCTTTTTAAAATATGTTTTTTTATAAATAAAATTTGGTTTGATTATTGTATATTTATTTTTTTCTTATGATTAAATGTGTTTTTGTGTTCAAATAAAAATTGTATTTATTAAAATTTGTTTTTATTGTATTTATTTTTTTCTTATGATTGAATATGTTCTGTGTTGAAATAAAAACTATAATTATTAGTCCTTGTTTTATTTTGATTTTATTTCTACTAGTATGAAAATATATAGCTTATATTTTAAAATTTATATATTCACAGTAAGAATATAAAATTTTAAAATATAAGCGTATTTATTCCAATATATAACAGTTTATAGATATGCTGGTATATCCCGCCGATTTTTAAATCGATGAGCTTCTACCATAGGACAATGGCGCGCTGATGTCGGAACTTGTTGCCAACTTTATATTAGGCATCAACAAATCTGTTCTATTATCTCTGGATTTTAACGAAACTTGGTACAATTATTTTTCATACTCCTGTGCTACAATTAAAATCTATGAGTCCTACAGGTTTGAAACTTTGCAAAATAGTTATTTTTATAATTTTGAGGTCAATTGTGAACTGATTTTACGAAATTTCACCCATAGGGGGGTTGCGGGGGCGTGAAAAATTAAAATTTAAAATCTATGTCCTACAGGTTTAAAACTTTGCACAATAGTTTTTTTTTATATAATTTTGAGGTCAATTGTGAACGGATTTTAGAAAATTCCACCCAAAAGGGAGCATGCGGGGGTGTGAAAAATAATTTATACATATAATAAATCTGTAGAAATGAAAATTCTGTACATTAAAGATATTTAAAAAATAATTAGCGGGGGGTGTTACTCATAGACCTCTGGTGTTACTACATCGATATAGAACCCAAAAATGTGGTTAGATTTTTTTTGTCTGTCTGTCTGTATGTTTGTGCGCGCATGACATTAAAACTACTGATCCGATTGGAATGCGGTTTTTACAAAAAAATTCTCCCCCCACCCTGTAACGAATTCGGGGGTGAAATTTTTATATAACAATCAACACGCCACGCGAACTACGTCGCGGGTACAGCTAGTACATAATATATGTAGAATTAGTTGCTGAATATATACAGGGTGTTAGTGAATAAGTGCGACAAACTTCAGGGGGTGATTCTACATAAAAAAATAATGACTGTTTGCTGTATAAATTTTGTCTGCAAATACTTTGTTTTCGAGATACAGGGTGTTAAAGTTTTTCTTTTGAAGGAAAAAATGGTACGACACTGAGATATTTCAAACAAAAAATAATTTTGGAAATCCTCGTTTAATTTGTGCCAAAATATCCCTTTAACCTTTTTGTCGTATGGGGCGCCGTTTTTATGCAAAAAAATAAAACATCTTAACGCCATAAGGCGCATTTTTCATTACAAAGTAATAAAAAATGCGCGTGAATAACCCAAAATATATTAATTACTTAATGTGCCCGCGAATTCGTGCGCGTTTGAAAAAATATGAAATTATAGCAGGAAATCACACAAACGTTAGCAACAGTCCTCTCTCTAGTTCTAGGCCCGCGCGACAGGCATAAATAAAATAAATATAATTTTCAAATAAGAGTATATAGCCAGGGTTCAAGTTACTCCTTATCAGATCTGCTATCTGCCAGTTAAAATTTTGTCAAAATCGGTGCAATTATTATCTCTGGCCGAAACACACAGACAGAAAAAAAATATTTTGGTATATGTACTGTGTAGATACATAGGCCTTTAGTAACAAGCGGTTATTTCAATTTTACAAACAGACACTCCAATTTTATTTATTTGTTTAGATTTAAGAAGTATCAACTTGCTAAATTGTGCTTGTAGAAAAATATTTGTAGGATAAAAAGTTTTAAAATTTTGTTTATCCGATGGTGGTTTTTAAAATGTTCCATGGTCAAAATTAATAGTTATATAACTGTTTCTTATTTACATTGTTAATAATTCCAAACCCTATTCAAATTTGTTTTCTTTTATATAACAAGCCATATTTCATATAATTTTAGTGTTCAATAGAGCAAAATAGCGGCTTTTTATGATAGGGTCTGTCGAATCATCGAATGGCGGATAGTGAATTGAATCACCGAGATTCAGTTATCAGAATAGTACTGTTACGAGTCCGGACCTGTTGCGTAGACCGAGGTGTGAGGAATTCTTGGAATTCTAGTCTAGTCTAGTTTGTTTCCGAACGAAATCGAAACTTCTATGAGCCTGTATGGCGTGAAGGTGGTTCGAGAGTTTTCTGTTCGAAATGTAACTGCATGGATGTTTCTGGAAAGATCTAACTCTATATAAAAAGGGACGGCTTCGTACGGGGGAATTAATTGTATTTGTAATAGCTGACGATAAAGTGCGAATTGTTGTAAGAGATATTTTTACGACGCTATTTAGTAATTGTACCAAAGTCGTGTAAATTAGTTTAAGAAAATTGTTATTTAGTTGTGTTTACCAATAAATTGTTAAGTTTGTCTGCTGTTATCACTTATCCAGAATCCACGAAGGAAAAATTATAACTGTACGTTTGTACCAGGAAACCTAACAGCGTTGACTGGTGTCGTTGAGCTGGGTTTCATAGGGTAATGAATGCAAAAGAAGATTGGTATGTGGCAGGTTATATACATTGAAATCGAACCATAATACTCTCAGAATTAATTTAAGAGGTTCTATTAATTTCCAGTAAACAATACGGCTTAGCTTCATAGGTCCAGGAAACCATTAAGAGTACCCAGGTTACTATACCAGACCGCTCGTCAGCAGTGATTACAGGCACAGACTGGATTTTAGCTCAATGACGACGTGTTGTTTTTTCAGACGAAATTAGGTTTGGTTTAGTTAGTGATAGTTGGCCACAAAGAATTTGCGGTGGGCCAAGGTAACAAGAAAGACAATGTTTTGCCAAACAAGTAGTTCCATAAAAAGAAGAATCAAGTGGATATAATGCACGGTCGTCATACGCAGCTTATTCCCATCCGAGGCACTAAGACAGAGGATAGATATGTTCGAAACATTATGGAACCTTTTATTTAAGCTAGCCCTCATCGCACAAGAAAAGCAGGAAATGTACTAGAAATTGAGAATAATGAAGGATTACCGTACACAGCAATCTCACCAGACATGAATTCCATTGAGCACAAGTGAGATTTCGTTGACAAGCAAGCTCAAACAGATTTAGTCCTTGTAGCACCCTCCAAGAACTCACTCGCGGCCCAAGGAAAATGGAACACCCCAATGGATACCATTAACACTCTTATTAATTTCATGCACAGGCAACTTCCTGTATTAACGCATTTTTTCTTTCGCTCAAAGCGGTTTTACCGATTTTTAAACTCTGGTAATCATTGTGATTGGTATACTATTTTTCGTTGGTACTTTGTTTCTAGCTCTGTTAAAATTTAATTTAGCCCATTTTCATCGGATACATTGAAGCATATTGCCATTCTGATGGTCTGAAAAGAAAGCGAGTTTAGAGCATCTAATTTCATAATATTAAAAAAATTGAGGAGATAAAAAGATCGGAACGGTGATTTCAAAAAATATACCAGAATTATGATCACTAGTTATAAAAATTAAATATTCAACTACAAAAGCGATATCCCAAAAAAGTTTTTAATAAAATTTTGCATTAAGCCAACGTTTACTAAAAAATTTCAAAGTAATGAGATTTTTCATTACAAAATGAATACCTCATTGAATAATTTTTTCACGAAGTATAGATACCAGGAGTCTACACGATATAGGCTTTTCCATAATATTTCTGGTATATATAATCAACCCAGATCATAGTTCTAATTTTTACCACTAGCTGCGCAAGGATTCAGGATGTACCGATGTTATTATTATGACATTTGAATGTCGCGAATGTTAAATTTAATATATAATATTAATTTATTTATTTAAAACTAGTTGTATCGCAACGTCGTTCGCGTGGCATGTGATTGTTGTATAAAAATTTCTTACCCCACCCCATTTAAGGAATGGGAGAGCAATTTTTATACACCAGATGTTAAGTTGAAAAAGACAAATACATCTGTGAAAATCGCATTCGAATCGGATCAGTAGTTTTCATGTGATGCACGTACAAACATACAGACAAAAAAACTAACTACATTTTTGGGTTCTATTTCGATGTACCCGCGACGTCGTTCGCGTGGCGTGTTGATTTTTGTATAAAAATTTCTTTCCTCACCCCGTTAAAGGGGTGGGGGGTAGAAAGTTTTATACACCAGATGTTAAGTTGAAAGAAGACAAATACGTCTTTGAAAACCGCATTCTAATAGGATCAGTAGTTTTCATGTGATGCGCGCACAAACATATACAATTCTACAGTTTTATTATATGTATAGATTAGTTGTAATAAAAGATACTTTCCAGAGCTGTCAATAGCAACAAAACTTCCCGTGTAAGGATTTAAACGAGTACTTCTTGAACAATGGCGCACTCTACCGGCAATAGTTCTGGCCCCTAAATTGAGACCATTCGTTCAACATTACGTTTAGACTCCTGGTATCCATATTTCGTGACTTTTTTGCATAAAAAGATAATTTAAAATTGAGGCAAAAATATGAAAGAACCTATTAATTATCCTGTATTTTAAATACTAGTATAGCAACAAAGTGTCGTACTATTTTTTTTTTAATTAAGGGAATAGTGGTAAAAGGTCTCGGGTACTACTGGTAGTACTATTAGGTTACATTTATAAATAAATAAGCGTACATCTCTACCACCTTTATTGAAATTTATATTATATATATTTCTTTATCTATGAACAGAAACATACTGACATTCTCACTTTTAACATTATTATTACCTAAAAAATATTAACACGTTTACGATCTAAATGCATTTGAAAAATTGAACTCGAACCAAATGTTATCACTTTCCTTCAAAGATTTAAACTCCATATTTATAAGTGTACAAAATCATTTTCCACCGTTACATCCCACGGTTTTCTGAAAATATCAGAGGGCAATGGAACGCAATGAGTAGCTTTGAATTCTACTAGGTAATTTTTGGCCTAAAAAAATTAATGAAAATTATAGTTCATAAATATGACAATTTGATTCTTGTATATATTGCTTATTATTGTTATCTTTAAACAGCAACATCAGGTAAAGTAATTTTATACTGATACATGATGAAACAAACGTTTTTATAGATTTTAAGTTCTAAATCTTAAAAAACATCTTCGTTGTAATTAAGTACCTACTAAATGTTTGTTATATAAAGATTCTACGCAGCATTGAAACTAACTATACCTATGTATAGTTCTCGTATAGCTCATCCACAGATACAGTGGTTTATAACTGATTTATTACTCCGCACTTTGTTATACTGTTATGTACCAGTTCACTGTTTCTTCCAAGACATCCATTGCAGTATAAAAAGGATTCAAATTTATAAAGTCTCGTTTATTTTAAATTCAATTCGATTCCTAACGCTTCTTTATCTAAATTTTATCTTAACAGAATTGTATACTCAGTGACATTAGAAGTGTTACACCCAGAAGGAATAATTTCTTAATCTTAATTTTTTGACAACAGAATGATTATATTTAAAGAATGCTATGATAACAATATCAATGTTTTATCTTTAATAGTTTTTGTAAAAATAAAATTTTATCTTAAATAAAAAAAAAAGATTTATGAAGACTGGTTGGTAAAGAAATTTTTAATTATTGTTCTTCAATGTAATTTTAGTCAGTGTAACAAAATGCCTCGAGTTCGAGGACATCAAAATTACCACCATGTTAGCGATTTTGACAGGGGTAGAATTGTTGCCTATAAAGATATGGGTTTGTCGTATCGCCAAATTGCCCTTCGTGTTAATTGTACGGCAATGACGGTAATGCGTGTGTGGACAAACGAAGGTAGAGTAACACGAAGACCAACTGGCCAACCAAGGCGTACCACAGAGCGTCAAGATAGGCGCTTCAGACTACTTGCTCTGCGAGATCGTTTTGCTGCTACGCGTCAAATCTCTGATTAATGGTTTGGAGAGGAAGGTAGACCTGCTACTATACGTACACTATACCGTCGCATTCGAGTCTTTGGACTGTTTTCATACCGCCCACGACTAGTGCTACCTTTGACCCAGGACCATTGCCATCAACGTTTTAATTGGTGCAGAGAACGGCAGCAATGGGTGGAAGAATGGCATAATGTAGCATTCAGCGATGAATCGCGATTTTGTTTAGGCATGCACGATGGCCGTAGAAGGCTAAGACGCCGCCGTGGAGACCGACAAGATACCGGGTTTGTTCTTGAAAGACATGTACACAGGACAGTTGGAGTATTGGTTTGGGAGGCTATTGCCTATGGTAGCCGATCACCACTTGTGTTCATTCGAGGCAGTATGACAGCTGCACGTTATGTTGATGATGTCTTACAAACCACTTTACTGCCTTATCTAGACGGCCGTCGACACGTCCTTTTTTAGCAAGATAACGCGCGTCCCCATATTGCTCGTCAAACTATAGACTTTCTCCAAGCAACTGGCGGTAATGTTTTGCCGTGGTCACCCCTTTCACCAGATTTAAATCCCATCGAACATGTGTGAGATATGATGGAAAGAAGACTGTCCAATTTACACCATCCTCCACAAACTCTGTCACAGTTAATCCATGAAGTTCAAGTTGCATGGAACGAGATACCACAAGCAGATATTGATCATCTCATTTTGCCAATGCCTAGACGTGTACATGAGTGTATTCAGTTACGGTGTCGCCAAACACATTATTAATTTCTTTTTTGTTATACGTTATTAAAAATTCTTAAAAATGTTTTCGTTTTATTCTCGATGTAAATCTACTATGTTGCCAAAAAATTAAGATTAAGAAATAATTCCTTCTGGGTGTAACACTTCTAATGTCACTGAGTATATAATACATTTGATTATGGAAATTTATAGGGAGTTGAACTAAGGTATGGAATTTATATAAATGCTTTTATAATAAACTTGTAGCAAGTGCAGACATTTTTAATTCAATCTAAAATGTATACATAGAATTACGGCAAATTTTTATAACTATTTGGCCATCCGATATATAATAGAAGATACAAAACTTATTGCGAAAATGTTTAAGATTATTTCGGTATACACTTGTATATACACCGCTAGACATTCTTCAAGTAAATATATTTACAGCAACCCTGATAAGTAGTCTTGTAAAAAGAATAATAAAAAATTAAGTATCAATTAAGTCATAAATAAATAGTTTAGTAGGTAACATATCATTTTTGTAGCAATAATTTTTACCATAATATATTTCAAAATGGAAGACATAATAACCGCAGCAAAAAGCTATCAAATCTAGGACCTTCAACTTGACAGAAGTAATAAAATGTTTTCCTAGATAATGGTTACTAAACCGCTCTAAAATTTGAAATGAATGATTAGCTAAGATTGTTTTCAAAAAACGTATAAAACATACTAATACCTAAACTACAACTTAGATCTTACCAAAAATAAAGCCATTTTAGATTTATCTTGATCATTCCAGTCTTCTCCAATTCGCATGGGATAATTTTTTGAATGTTCAGACATATAGGATTGTAACAAAGAGTAGCACAACCTATCGTCAATGTCAAATGATGCCAAAAATATTTCTAAAATTGAAGTTTAATTTTTTACAGAAGAGAAGTTTTAAACGAAAAATATTACCTTGTTCACGCTGAGACACGGCTAAGTATTCAAACAATAATTGGACTCTAGCTGTATCAAAAACGCAGGGGAAACGGTGGTTTAACAATTTTATTAACAGATGATTAATTCTGTTAGTTGAAACATCATTTGGTCTAAAAATAACACAATGTAGGTTTTTGGTATGGTATTTAAGTTGATAAAACAGAAATCGATTTTAAACTTACTTTAAACAGATGACTTCATCATCTGTTCTCTTTATTAATAAAATAGGGCCAGGATATCTTATAAGTTGTTCCCCTATGTTTAAATCAACATGGTCTCTTATGGCTACTGTAACAATTGGTTTTAACCAAGTCGGCATAATATTAAGGGCAAGAGGTAACACATCGTCAAAAGTGGCATCCAAAACCTAAAAGAAAAAATTTATAATAATAAATTGTGATTGCTATTTTTTAAATAAGTAGAGACAACAGTTGAAGAAAATTTCTTACACATTAAAATAAAAATATAGGTAAACTTAAATACTTACAAGCCCTTTAATATTAGGATAATTCATTGCAGCCCAAGAAGCAACATATCCTCCAATACTCCACCCGAATATAATTATGTCCTCCCTCTTAAAACATAATTTGTGCTCGGCAAATTGCATAATTGCGTTAATAGCATTTTGTTCCTGTGCTGGATATGGACGACCCTAAAAAGAAATATATGGAAAGTTTGGTAAATATATGTTTAAATAACCTACACATTTTTTATGAATTTTCTATTCCTTTTTTGGTCATCAAATCACCAACGCAAGTAATAGCCTTACTGAACAATAGTTATTAACTCGACTTTTATTAAATACTTTACTTTAAAATGAGAAAATCAAAATCTGGAGCTGGAGTCCTATTAATATTATTTTTTACTTTTCTAATGTATACTAGTTAGACAGAAGAATTGAAACAAAATGATTTAATCAACGAAAATATCTTAGTACGCGATATAAAATTAATAACAATTTTAATGTCATTTATTACCGTGCTGTTTCCAAATCCAGGATGATTCCAGCCTAGAGTTGAATATCCCGCTTCAATAGGTGTACACATGGTGCCAATTTCGTAAAAACCAGCATTACCTTCACAGCATATAACTAATGTGTTTCCATTTGGCGAAGCGTTCCTCCTATCGATAAACATCGTGTCTAGATGGTTGTTGTCAGCCGTTTCAATTTTAAATCTTTCTCCTCGGTAGTTTTCAATAAGTTTTGATCTACCTTGGAGAAGACTATTTTCTAGAATAAACAAAATAGATTACTACCAGTTACGAGTATATGTTTATGTTTACTACTAAATTTTCAAAAATATACACAAGTATTTAAATATTCCAAAATTTTAGATTCTAGATGACAATCAAATTAAATTTATGTTAAAACCTATTCTTAACTGTTTCAATGCCTTTTTTAAAACGAAGCGTTATATTAGAGACGATTACAAAAATATCGCGACAGCTCCAGTAAAATTCGGCAATGTGGGGATATTCGCCGACGATGTCCGATCGGCGCGCACCGCAGCGCCTCCAGAGCGCAGTCGTAGAATTCTAGTACTATTCAATTGCTAAGCGGATTCCGTGTGCATTGTTTGTTAGTCCCAGCGGCGTCGTGAATTTGTGCCTCGTTTCACCGGTTTGAGTGTTTTACGTTTTGTAGAGTAAGTACCGAGTGTATTTTTATTTTTTCATCGCAAAAATGGGAAGAAAGCATTACTCGGCGGATGCCTACCAAATTATTAACTCCGTAAGTAAATTTATGAAAAACGAAGCCAAAAATGGGCTACAAATTCCAATCAATAATTTTCGCCAACGAATTATGGCAGCTACGGGTGTTTCTAAGGATGTCATCCATCGAGTAAATAAAAAAATAAGTGCTTTAGAAGTAGATGATGTTACAAAAATGTCAACATCAGTCGTCATTGACGACCGTCCCTCGACATCAACTTCAAATAATTTAAATTTAAGTAATTCTCAAAAAAAGAGGGGTCGTCCGAATTCTAAAACATTTATTAGTCAAGGTCAAGGAGATCGAATTCGATCCATTATTAACAACTTTTATATCATAGAAAAACAACGCCCAACGATGAAGAAGGCTCTACAAAGAGTGAAGGACGCCCAAGTAGGTTTTGAAGGGTCATTACAATCCTTTAGAAGGGTTGTAAAAAAATAAGGTTTCACCTGGGACAAAACACCAGACAATCGACAAGCACTTATGGAAAGCCACGATGTAAGGTTAAAATGCGTAGAGTTTTTGAAAAAAATTAGAGATTTTCGCCGCGACGGTAGAAATATTATATATACCGATGAAACTTATTTGCATAGTTCGCATACCTCTACAAAAACATGGATAGATACGACCAAACCAGACCAAACATTAAAAGCGCCTTATAGCAAGGGACAAAGGCTAATTATGGTACATGCAGGAGGAGAAAAGGGGTTTGTGGAAAATGGACTGTTAATATTTAAGTCTGGAAAAAAGACTGGAGATTATCACGATGACATGAACACGGAAAATTTCATGCGTTGGGTGAGAACAAAACTCATTCCCAACATTCCAGAAAAAAGTGTGTTGGTGATAGATAATGCTAGCTATCACAATACAATGATGGAAAGACTTCCAACCGCCTCATCTAGAAAGGAAGTCATGTTGAATTGGCTAACGGACAAGAGCATCCCTCATACAGTCGACATGACAAAAGTCGAACTCTATGAAGTAATAAAATCGCACAAACCCCGCTTTCTAAAATACGTTTTAGATGAGGAAATGAGAAAACACGGACACTCTGTTGTAAGATTACCACCATATCACCCAGAATTAAACCCTATAGAAAAAATTTGGGCCGCGGTCAAAAATTGGGTTGGAAGTCATAATATAACATTTAGATGTGGTGACGTCGAAAATCTTGCAAGACAGAAGTTCTCCAAGAATGTTCAGATAATGATCTTACATTTGGCGACCAAATTGACGAAAGTGACAACTGAATTTATTTTTAGTTTTTTTTTAAAGATTTTATTTTTAGTTTGAATTAGAATTTTTTTTTTGTTTTTCAGAATTTTTTTTTAGAATTTCTTTTTTGTTTTATCAGAATTTTTTTATTTTTTTTGAAGAATTCATTTTTAAGTTTTTATTTTACAATTGACTTTGTTTCAATTTTGTGATATTATCTGTGATATTTTTTATATATTTATTATTATTTATTTTTATATACTCGTAACCTCGCTAAAATTTATACCTCACCCCTACATCCCGTTGGCGAAGAATGCTCATACCTCCCCGTGGTCTTCGCTGGGTAATAACAATTTAAAAGTAAGAATTGTTATGAGCTAAATTGAGCAAAACTTAATTGATGAACTTAATTAAAAATGTATATAAAACTTTTAACTAGAAAGAAAAAATAAACATTTAAATTGTTTAAATTGCGTATTTTTTACAGAATTTACAAATCCAAATAAAAAACAAATTCACCAAAAAAAATAAAATTGTTACACCACTGGAATCTATTTTTATCGAAAGACGGAGTAGAAAGCGTTCGCTAGAGCCATTTACAAAACCTCTCGAACTGGGTAATCGGTAGCGTTCGAGTCGACGGTAAAGATAGGTGGGAAAACCTGAGCTGTCGCGATAATTTTGGAATCGTCTCTACATTAGGTAGGAAATACATATACCGTCCTAGCCAAAAGTCCCCTTCCTCCTAGTATTTTTTGAACGGTTATACTTATATTAATGAAATTTGAAGGAAGGAAATAAACAGACGTAGGCTTCTCAACCTGTCATAACCGGTGACGCAATCGCAATACCCATAGATGACCGATAATTTTAAATGGGACGTTATGGCAAGTGATGTCTCGTTTGACAGGTACTGAAAATACATATTCAATCATACTAATTTTGTTTGGGTTTAAGCTGATTTTGATGAATAAATTTAATAAATAGTAAAATTGTAGTTTCGCATTTCATTAATAAATATTTAAGAACCAGTTCTTGTATTAAGTGTTCAAAATGTGCTTCATCTACTTTCTATCAGTAATGTATTCTATTGCTAAACTTATGTCGTACTCGTTCAAATGTGTCGAGGAAAATTGACCTTCATTTTTTAACAATTCGTTGTTTCAAAATGTCAATACTGTCGGGTGCTGTAGCGTAAACCTTAGATTTCAAATATCCACACAGAAAAATATCTTTTGAACGTTGTGGTCCAATTCAACTACCACGATATTTCTCATCTAGGTAACGTCTTACTGTACTGTATTAGTGTGCAGGAGCACCACCTTGTTGAAACGTGATTTCTGAGCTGCCAAAATACCTGCACAAACATTTACTTTTTCTGGAAATTGAGTATATTTTTCACGAAAGACGTGTGTCACTCCAATAAATACCTCATCAATAAAACTAATTGTTTTCATGTAATATGGCTGTTGGTTAATTTGATTGAACATATACTCAGTGACCTTAGAAGTGTTACACCCAGAAGGAATGTCTTAATATTAATTTTTTGGCAACATGGTAGATTTACATCGAGAATAAAACGATAACATTTTCAAGATTTTTTAATAACGTATAAAAAAAAAAATTAATAATGTGTTTGGCGACCCCATAACTGAATACACTCATGTACACGTCTAGGCATTGACAAAATGAGATGATCAATGTCTGCTTGTGGTATCTCGTTCCATGCAACTTGAACTTCATGGATTAACTATGCCAGAGTTTGTGGAGGATGGTGTAAATTGGACAGTCTTCTGCCCATCATGGGAAACACATGTTCGATGGGATTTAAATCTGGTGAACGGGGTGGCCACGGCAAAACATTAACGTCAGCTTCTTGGAGAAAGTCCATAGTTCGACAAGCAATATAGGGACGCGCGTTATCTTGCTGAAAAAGGACGTGTCGACGGCCGTCTAGATAAGGCAGTAAAATGGTTTGTAAGACATCATCAACATAACGTGAAGCTGTCCTGTGTACATGTCTTTCAAGAACAAACCCGGTATGTCGTCGCTCTCCACGGCGGCGTCTTACCCTTCTACGGCCATCGTGCATGCCTAAACAAAATCGCGATTCATCGCTGAATGCTACATTATGCCATTCTTCCACCCATTGCTGCCGTTCTCTGCACCAATTCAAACGTTGATGGCAATGGTCCTGGGTCAAAGGTAGCACTAGTCGTAGGACTCGTAGGCGGTATGAAAACAGTACAAAGGCTCGAATCCGACGGTATATTGTACGTACAGTGTGGTGCAAATGAAAGGAATAAATTCGTTATTTCGTAAACCGGCTACTTTAACGAAAAATCCTGAAACAGGTCGATTTTTATTTTTAAACAGGCTATTCGTAAGTATACCTTTTTATTTTTGACGTCATTTATGTACACATGATGACGTCATCGCTAAAATTTTTAAATGGAAAGGTGGGTTTTGTAATATATTATTTGAAAGGTCTTTTAAATACCTATTCAGCCATATTAATATGCCTAAATAATTCATGTTTGTTTTCGGTTAAAAAATTACCAATCTTTAATACATTTCGGTTACTTTGTATTTAATGAATAAGTAATACTAATAAATATTTATTGTAATAATTAAAATGTATTAATTTTTTAACCGAAAACAAACATGAATTATTTAGGCATATTAATATGGCTGAATAGGTATTTAAAAGACCTTTCAAATAATATATTACAAAACCCACCTTTCCATTTAAAAATTTTAGCGATGAAGTCATCACGCGCACATAGATGACGTCAAAAATAAAAAGGTATACTTACGAATAGCCTGTTTAAAAATAAAAATCGACCTGTTTCAGGATTTTTCCTTAAAGTAGCCGGTTTACGAAATAACGAATTTATTCCTTTTATTTGCACCACACTGTATAGTAGCAGGTCTACCTTCCTCTCCAAACCATTAATCAGAGATTTGATGCGTAGCAGCAAAACGATCTCGCAGAGCAAGTAGTCTGAAGCGCCTATCTTGACGCTCTGTGGTACGCCTTGGTTGGCCAGTTGGTCTTCTTCGTGTTCCTCTACCTTCGTTTGTCCACACACGACACACACGCATTACCGTCATTGCCATACAATTAACACGAAGGGCAATTTGGCGATACGACAAACCCATATCTTTATAGGCAACAATTCTACCCCTGTCAAAATCGCTAACATGGTGGTAATTTTGATGTCCTCGAACTCGAGGCATTTTGTTATATTGACTTCAATTAGACTGAAAAACAACATTTTTAATTTGAATGGATGAAATTTGTTTTTAGCCAACACTCGGTGTAAGTAAAAACAACTCGGAAATTGAAAAACGTAAACTTTTGACAAATAACGTTAGAATCTTTATTAATTAAATGCCTGTCAAACGAGATATCATTTGCCATAATGTCCTATTTAAAATTATCAGTCACTAGCTGTAACGTCATCTATGGCTATTACGTCATCTGTTATGACTAGTTGAGAAGCATATCTATGTTTATCCCTCCAAATTTCACTATTATAAGTATAACCGTTCAAACGATACTTTTGGCTATTTATATAAACAAAGGGGGATAACGGGCATGTAACGCAACAAGGATTATAGTTACAAGTAGGAATGGTAACCGCAGACATGCATGTTTCTGGCTGGCTCGTTATATATAAATCCATCGTTGATTTCGGAGATGTGTCGTAGTTTTTTTTTATATCAAGGAACCAGATTGCTCCCAATTTACTTAGAATTCATACTTAATTCATTCACTTCTTATTTCAATCTCAGTAGACTATGCATTTTATTTCTTGGATTGGCACTTCAATTTGTTGGGTTGGTACCTACTGTCGAAATATTGACAGCACATTGTCAAAGGTAAAATTGTTGAAGATTCAATAACGAAATATTTGATGCTTTCTTAGATTCAATATACAATGCCAAAAAAAATAAGTACAGAAATTCACAACAGCATCGTTAGATGTTATGGTATGTTTAGGAAACAAGCTAACAGCTGTGAGAGTGTTTATTTAAATCAATTGGCCGAGGTTTTTCAAGTAAGTACGATTTTATGTGTATTTCTTTTAAATCAATGCTAGTCGCTAACATAAACTTATATATTTTGCATTAGATTAATTGAGAGAGGTTTTTGTAATGAATTTATAAATATGTATCACTTTTTTAAATAAAATTTATATTATTAAAAGAACACATAACCTTTTTTGACAGATATCATAATAAATTATATACAATGTTGTCAGATTTCAAATTTCGAAATTATACATTTTTGTAACTATAATTTAATTCAAAATTTTGTTAAATATTTTTAAATCTCTTAACTACCGTTGTGTAACTGAGGTATATTTTTTGAATCTAATTAATATGACAAACATTCTAAATGCTTAATTTTTTTAGATCAGTGTATCGAAAATACGGAAGATTATTAAAGAAGGATTGAAAAATAATGAGAAAGTCGCAGATAAAGGATGTAAAACTGATACATTTGAGAAGTTTATTTTAAAAAAAGACTTACAGCGACAGATTTGGATGTACCATGCTAAAACTGAACATTTTACTTTAGACAAACTTTTGACTGATGCTAAACAAAATTTTGATTTTAAAGGGGGACGTACGACACTATACAAACTTGAAAGCGATTTACTATTTTACACGCAGGGACTGATACTGGATTTTTGGAAGGATGTGACTTGTTACTAGACTTTTCGAATACAGACCTTGACTATCACAAAAGTATGAATGGTGACCTTTT
Source organism: Altica lythri (assembly GCA_964028335.1). NCBI lineage: Eukaryota > Metazoa > Arthropoda > Insecta > Coleoptera > Chrysomelidae > Altica > Altica lythri. The sequence continues at coordinate 29,918,640 of OZ034804.1, read as the reverse complement.
TAAAAACTGGGTTGTTAATCAACTCATTCCTGCTCTATCTGTATTTCAAGAAAAATGTGTGGTGGTCATGGACAACGCGCCATACCATTCAGTTCAAATTAACAAACCACCCTCTTTTTCAGCGAAAAAAGCAATGATGCAGGAATGGTTGATTAACAATAACATTAGGTTTGACACAAAAATGACAAAGAAACAACTGTACTCTATAATCTTACCTTATAAAACTGACGAAAAGACATACGTAGTGGATGAAATTTTAAAACAACGAGGACATGAAGTACTTCGACTACCACCATACCATTGTCACTACAATCCAATAGAACTAGCATGGGGGTTTACTAAGACATATTATAACAAACATATTACATCTACTTATCTTGACCAGGAAAGAGTTAAAAAAACTTGGACAGAAGCATTGACTAAATGTACACCAGACATGTGGCAAAATTTTTGTAGACATACAGACGAACTTATTTTGGCAGATTGGACTACTTACATGGGAAACTGCTCACATGACAATATTCCTCCTTTAATTATTTCATTGGAGGAATCAGATTCTGACGATTCCGATTTTGGATTTGATAGTGACTCTGATTCTTCCAGTGAAATAATGGAAGAGGATTGATCATACAAATACACCGACAACATTTACATGTTACATCTAAATCTGCATCTGTATTTGTTTTTATTTGCTTTTATGTAATTTATTAAAATATTTTTTTCATTGCATCGGTTTGAAATGTCTAACAAATCTTAATTTTTCTGAAAAATTTCTGTTATAAAGAACATTATTAAAACATCAGCATATTTAAGTCAAATGCGACACCACCTGGGGCGGACCAGGAAAATCAAATTTTTACTGGAGTATAGTTTCCTCAATTAACCCATTGGATGTGAAATTTTATTATCCTACAGCCACTAATACAATAATGTTACACTACGATGCCATTTGGATGTAAAATAGAAGACTTTAAAAAAGATGGATACCTATAGACTTTGAGTACTGTGTTTTTATGTTAAACTCAAAACTGATGAAATATTTTTTTTTACCACTGCTTGAATAATTTAAAAGTTTTATTATACATTTGTAAAAAGGATCTTTTACTATTGCTTGAGTAATTTAAAAGTTGTATTAAACGTTTTTATTAATATATGTATATGTGCTACATTTTGAATTTTACTTATATTATTTATTTGTAATAAAATGTAAATATAAAAGTATATTTTTCTACAAGCATGCGTAAAACAACACTTTTCCGCACGCATTTTAATTCAGAAAATATCTCTTTCTCTTTTTTTATTAAATGAATATGTCCTTCAATAACCTTTTGGAAAATTATTGTATTATTACTTTTATGTTGTTGTACCTACTACATACAAATAGTAAAAAAAAGATTATTTTGTATAAAAATAGAGATTTTTAAAATGTTTGTTCTTAAAAAAATCATAATTTATTAAAACACCTCTGTAAACGTTACTCAAAGCAACAACAAACTTTAATTGTCACAAATTAAAATTTTGTTACATTGTTAGGAGTTGAAAATAAAATTTAAAAAATGAATAAAGTATCTTTTTTATGCTTGTAGAAAAAATATTGATCCTAACTCTTGCGGGAAAGTATAACTTTCCGCACTTGATAGGATAATAACTATTTTCGTTCTAGATCAATAATATAATATGATAATTGACTATAAACAGTGTAACCCCTTTTTTTGATGTTAAAGGCTCACAAAGGGTTAATCAAATGCGGACGGCACTCAGGGGGTAGGAGGAGAGCGAGTCGTGGGTCGAAGGAGCAATTGGGCGAGTATCTGGGAAAAAGGAAACATAGAAAATATTTACAAATCGGTAAAGGGCGCCACTTATTTTTTTTTATAGTGAAATAGGAAAGAAAATAAGAAACCTATTGAGAAAAAGTTGATTAAAACTGAAATGGTTAGGGAACACACTTTAATTGAGCTATATCCTTAAGTCAATAATTATTTTAAACTTACCTTATTGATTCTACAATTCCTTGAATCCTTTTGTCTTATTAAAATCTAAATCTTTATTAAACAAGAGGTTTGAATCAGAACAGTTACTGGGAAGGTATAAGAAATAAATACTCAACGATATCAATAAAAACAATAAAACAATGTATTTAAAAAAAATAATAAAAAAAATCACCAGTATTAGTGAGAACGGTTATCACCGAAATACTAACACTTCTGTTCATACAGTGAAAGATATTAACCAGTATTTGCAATACGGTTATTAAAAAAACTAATATTCCTGTACATATAATATTACAGATCTTATCTAAATTGCATAACCTATTTTCAATAAACGAAAGTATGTAGAGAACTCAATTAAAACGAAATATATACTGAAGGTATATTTCCTTTCTTTAAAAACAAAATTCAGTTCTCTAAAGAATGCACTCTAAGTGTTCTAAATATCTAAAGATTACTATATACATGAATACAAATATGAAATTTATCAAAACAAGTACCATAGAGGTAATAATCATGTAAGATTACGATTGAACACCAACACTTTGTAGAAAGTTAAAAAACAAAATTTAAAAACACTACATATTTATCATTCCATCATAGTTCCATAGATTTTAATAGTAACTAATGTTATTAACTGAATTAATGCCGCTAAAAGCTTATAACAATTTAAATTTAAATAGAATCACTATAAAAAGTTTCCAAAAGCATATTCTTCCGAATAAGCACTAAAATTGTGACTGTTTCTTAGAATATTCGCAGTTCAACTAAGTATCGAACATAGAGAAATAACAGAAAGAATAGTCGAAAGTTTACCTTGTAATCCGGAACAAAAAATCATACTTCGTGACCGGAAAGTCACACTTCTACGATAATAAAGCTTCTTTAAACATACCATAATTAACCAAAAACCATGTAGAATTAAACATCAGCACATCGGAAATCATCTATAAAACCATCCATAAGGTTTTTAGATCACTAGGTATCCATTTACCTCGGTACCATATAATTTTATAAAAATTTCAAAATGGAGTCTTCCATCAGACAGCACGTATCACCATGAATTTATTGATACCATGAATCAAACAGGTTGTACTTCCAATTTAAGCACATCTACATCCAAATTGAAATGCAGTATTTTTTCAAACACTTCCGATACGGAATAAACCAAGAACAAACGGTAATCTTAATACTGTAAATTAACCGGCAGCCATTAATTTTCACAAACGAGAGAATCAACCTCCTTTTCGCTTGCCACTTAAAAACGTAATCGCTGTTCAAAAGGCGCTCATCTCACCCCGGTTGCTTAACTCGGGTCTTATCGAGTATTTACGCTCGATATCCGCTTCCGCCTGTCAAAATTTGAATCCAAAATATGTATCTGACCTTGGAATAGGTAAGGTTGGTTGCATACCGACAAAAGTGTAAACGAGAAGATAATATTATTTAAGGTGGTTTTTTTGGAAATGCTACACAGCCCCCTACGAAGAGAGGAAACTGGGGTCCATTGAAGACCACAGTTTTCGAGAAGAAACTACTAGGGTGGGAACCACAGTAGCATTATTCGAATGATCTTACTCATTACAAGGGTAAACTTGACCAGCTAAAGGATAATGTCAAAAGGTGACTCAACAGAAACTAAATAAAATAAAACATGCGGAGTTCAATAGGATTGCACCCTACAGTAATAATAACTACCTTGGTAGTCATTTGTCCACACAGACAAAACTAACAATAAACATATGTCATACAAGTTAAACTAAACGTTGTTCTGAAGGAACAAACGATAGGTATAAATGAATCCTAGTTATTCAAACTAGAGATTCTCGTGACCAGATTTCTATAAGCGGTACCGGCCAACCGAAAGATCACAGAGTGATCAGGAACGACCTATGCCGAAGTTTCTGTACGGAAACACACACCGGTGTACAGCTCGACCTAGATGGGTAGCCCTAAACGTTGGTTTAAATAACCATCATATTGCAAAGCAAAAAATATTCGCCCAAAAGGCGTTTATACTGTCCCTTGATATAAAATATCAGGACCACGTAACATTTACTCACACACTTAAGAAAAGAGAAAAAGAAGGCTATGTTCCTATAAAGTAAAATTTCCCATAGGCGGCACAACGCGTCATTCCATTTTAGGAAACACCCATGAAGAAAGAAAGGTGAAGTTAAACCAAACTGTTAATAGTAATTTTGAAAAGCAAGAAAGAAACACGGTACGATAGATATAATTAGGAAATTTAATAAGTCTATTGACTCCATTAAATCCAACAGTCACGGTAAATACGAGATACGTAAAGTCTAAATTAATAGCAGCTACTAGCACGATTTTAGATAGAACTCAAAGGTAGTAAGAATTGGAAATGACGTACACACTTATGGTTTTCAACTAGAAATAGGAAATAAAAGAAAAGAAAAAAATATTTTATGGTTGTCTGTGGTTTTGATAGCTGCGCGTATCATACGTCTAAAAATAATTTAGAGACAAAATCGGTAAGTCAACATCGGTATGAAGTAACCAATAGTATGGAACTCCAAAGTCATAGTAGGTATACTCTAACAAGACAACTATAATTAATAAAGAATCAAAAGGAGATAGAGATAGGATTAATGGTTACTTGTCTTCCTTAAAAGCTCAACAGACCACTACCGGGAAGAATTCCCTACGGCTTCCCTAGGCTTATCTCTCATGACAACTGATAAGGTCAAAGTAATCATAATCTGGGAGAAGAAAAGAAATAACATCTAGCTGAGAACGTGTTCATTAAAACTTACAGGTGGTGATTGAATTCATCAATATTCGCCAGACAAATCAAAATCGTAGACTAGCTATTAAACACTCTTAGGTCAAATAAAGCGAGGTTAAACACAACGGCTCTAAACAAATCCTCACATAACGATATACTAAATTCCACTTAAGGAAATAGTGCTAAAACTATCTAGTACTGATCATACTAAACCACAATGTGTAAAAATACACCATACGAAAATACAACATCTAATAATGTCGTCGAAAAACAAGCAGTGATTAAACACTTCAAGATACGGTAAATATAACGAGAGAATAATCTTCTGAACGTTATCGGTAGGGTAATGAATGTCTTCTTCATTAAACGGTACGGTAGAATTAAGTGACTAACTTCACTAAACGGTAAGATAAGGACAAAATTAACAGGAAATAATTTCCAATTATACAAAGACGGTAAGGTAGGTACTTTAAGTGATACATTCACTTAAAGGTAAAGTTCTCAAAAGAAATCGTATCACTAAACTGAAAGCAAAGAATAAGATCAGGGATGTGATAACGATGAAATGATTTTGGTGGGTTTCCACCTTATGGACGATAACAAAGCAAACAAAAAAATTCCCAGAAAGTACATGAAATACTCAAACAGAGGGGGGAAAGGTTTCATTTAGTCGCCTCGTACGACAAGCAGTTTAACACTTTGGGGGTTATTCTATTCCCGCCGCCCAAACGGGGTTAAAAACTAAAAACAGCAGAAAAAGGAAACGGAAAGTATACAAGGGTATGGTAAGTTCATATCAAATGAGAACTACTCATGACAAGAATCATCTAGAGTTAAGTTACTATTTGAATCTTTAGCTAACAATTTTTTTTTTAAAATCTTACGTTTCTCATCAATTTTCCTTCCAGTAATTGTTCCTCTTATTTTCAATTCATAGTTAACTTCTTCAGTAGTTAGAAAGTTTACTTCAAAATCAGACATGTTTAAAAGGATTCAAGTTTTTTAATTCGCTAACAACAAAAGAGTTTTAAAGTGTGTTTAGAAGTAACGATAGACAAATTGGGGTGAATAATTAAAACTAAAAGTTTATTAAGATTTAATGACATAAAAGTTTCTAAAGAAAAGATACTCAGGCCCCACACGCTGGGCGCTATTTTTGTGTAACCCCTTTTTTTGATGTTAAAGGCTCACAAAGGGTTAATCAAATGCGGACGGCACTCAGGGGGTAGGAGGAGAGCGAGTCGTGGGTCGAAGGAGCAATTGGGCGAGTATCTGGGAAAAAGGAAACATAGAAAATATTTACAAATCGGTAAAGGGCGCCACTTATTTTTTTTTATAGTGAAATAGGAAAGAAAATAAGAAACCTATTGAGAAAAAGTTGATTAAAACTGAAATGGTTAGGGAACACACTTTAATTGAGCTATATCCTTAAGTCAATAATTATTTTAAACTTACCTTATTGATTCTACAATTCCTTGAATCCTTTTGTCTTATTAAAATCTAAATCTTTATTAAACAAGAGGTTTGAATCAGAACAGTTACTGGGAAGGTATAAGAAATAAATACTCAACGATATCAATAAAAACAATAAAACAATGTATTTAAAAAAAATAATAAAAAAAATCACCAGTATTAGTGAGAACGGTTATCACCGAAATACTAACACTTCTGTTCATACAGTGAAAGATATTAACCAGTATTTGCAATACGGTTATTAAAAAAACTAATATTCCTGTACATATAATATTACAGATCTTATCTAAATTGCATAACCTATTTTCAATAAACGAAAGTATGTAGAGAACTCAATTAAAACGAAATATATACTGAAGGTATATTTCCTTTCTTTAAAAACAAAATTCAGTTCTCTAAAGAATGCACTCTAAGTGTTCTAAATATCTAAAGATTACTATATACATGAATACAAATATGAAATTTATCAAAACAAGTACCATAGAGGTAATAATCATGTAAGATTACGATTGAACACCAACACTTTGTAGAAAGTTAAAAAACAAAATTTAAAAACACTACATATTTATCATTCCATCATAGTTCCATAGATTTTAATAGTAACTAATGTTATTAACTGAATTAATGCCGCTAAAAGCTTATAACAATTTAAATTTAAATAGAATCACTATAAAAAGTTTCCAAAAGCATATTCTTCCGAATAAGCACTAAAATTGTGACTGTTTCTTAGAATATTCGCAGTTCAACTAAGTATCGAACATAGAGAAATAACAGAAAGAATAGTCGAAAGTTTACCTTGTAATCCGGAACAAAAAATCATACTTCGTGACCGGAAAGTCACACTTCTACGATAATAAAGCTTCTTTAAACATACCATAATTAACCAAAAACCATGTAGAATTAAACATCAGCACATCGGAAATCATCTATAAAACCATCCATAAGGTTTTTAGATCACTAGGTATCCATTTACCTCGGTACCATATAATTTTATAAAAATTTCAAAATGGAGTCTTCCATCAGACAGCACGTATCACCATGAATTTATTGATACCATGAATCAAACAGGTTGTACTTCCAATTTAAGCACATCTACATCCAAATTGAAATGCAGTATTTTTTCAAACACTTCCGATACGGAATAAACCAAGAACAAACGGTAATCTTAATACTGTAAATTAACCGGCAGCCATTAATTTTCACAAACGAGAGAATCAACCTCCTTTTCGCTTGCCACTTAAAAACGTAATCGCTGTTCAAAAGGCGCTCATCTCACCCCGGTTGCTTAACTCGGGTCTTATCGAGTATTTACGCTCGATATCCGCTTCCGCCTGTCAAAATTTGAATCCAAAATATGTATCTGACCTTGGAATAGGTAAGGTTGGTTGCATACCGACAAAAGTGTAAACGAGAAGATAATATTATTTAAGGTGGTTTTTTTGGAAATGCTACAACAGGGATCTGTTCTGTGCAAAGGAATGTGTTATTTTGAATATCAGTCAAAATTCATGTGAATTTAAATAGACCATTCTTGGATATTAATAGTACCTACTTGCAGCGAAAACTGACGTATCTACTTTAGTACCTATTCAATTTAATATTAAATACATTGACTTATTTTCGGCAAGTTTTAAATTTGGTTTGCAGATTTAATTACTTAAGATATTTGTAATGAATACACATATTTTTATTGAAGACGTGACAACATCGTATTTACAATTAATAAGACCACAGAACAATATGAACAGACGTGTATTATACTGGGCGAATTTCATGTAACTAACAGAGCCTACTGAGATGGAAATAAAAAGTGAATGGCTTATACCTGAATTTGCAGTCTGTTGGCATTGGCGTCATTTGACGTATATGCAAGTAGACCAATACGCGGTAAGTATTTCTAAGTTAAACCTGGCAACTACGCTTCATTCCTACCGCGTATTGGTCTACTTGCATATACTGCAAATCCAGGTATAGTCCAATTTTGGTGGAATTTACATAAAATATAGACCTTCAAAACCATTTAATATAACCTTTTTCCAAAAGTTTAGTGTTCTTCATTCATCAAAGTATGCATATAAAATTTTATTTGAGTCATCAATGGTATTGCTTTTATTGTTTCATAATTATCTCTTATTAGTTAAAGCAAGTATTGCTTTTATTGTTTCATAAATATCTCTTTTTAGTTAACGCAAATATTACGATAACTGTGTGCACAAACACTCTCGACACTATGAACAATTCTCGGTTTAATTGTTGTTTTATGAAAATTTGCAGTTATTCGTAAAAAAAATTATTAATACACTTCTATAAAGTAGTTCTAACTTACCTAAAATTAGGCGTAAGATTCCAACTATACCCGGATAGATAAGTCTAATACCAAATGTATGTATGGCCATGTATGCTAGAATTTTGCTAGGTATATAAGAAACTAGTTCAGTGATCCCTTGATATGTAGATTTTTTAGGCAACTGTCGTCCGACATCCCTAAAACGAAACCAAATTGAACTTGTTTGTTCAATGTGGACACATCTTAATTCAAAAAGTGAAAACCACAAAATCGTATCTTTCTGGTTTTCTAATCTACGGACTTAAAAATGGAAATATACTATATTTAATTATTTGAAACATACATGTTATGGAATTTGTAATTAGAAATTAAACAAAAAACAAACCAAATAAACTAAAAATTAAAAAATATTGCCAGACTCGTCATGACAACATAGCAGTTTATAAGTGCCTTCTAATATACTGAGCCTCTTAATAATTGGTAAGCATTATAGAATTATACTATTATACAAATGTTTCAATAGCTGAGTTTTTTTACTTTTATAATAAACAATTACATACCGCGCATCTTGCGTACATTTGTATTCGACCGGCCATGATTTGAATTCAAAATCATACTTCATTAGTTCTTTTTTTGTTGTGAGATTTAAATCTTTCTCAGCGTCCTTTAACGTTGACAGAAATTTCACGTAATTTCGGTTGTTAGCCCTACTGAGTCCCCTTAAACAGTAAGATGCCACAAGAATTACTCCCGCCGTTGTAACAAATTTTGAAAGGGTTAGTAATCCTTCAGGTTCAAAATATCCTCTCTGATATAAGAAACCAACTATTACAGGTGATGTGTAGATGCCAAGTTTCCAAATAACATAAAACTAAAAAAAAAAATACAAAAGTTATTAAATATCAAATATAAATCATAAAATTAGTAATATGTACATCAATTGTAATGCAACTAAATTTATTTAATTTAAAATGAGGAAGTGACATTATCACTATTATGATTAAATAGTTTGTATTCGATTTCTTATCAAATTAAACGATAACATGTATAAAAATAATAAACTTTTATAGTTGTAGTATTGTATAAAAATCAATTCCCTGTAAAATGAAAATTATTTCATTAAAAGAAGCTTTTAGTAATTGTTATTTTCTCACAATATATTTGCACATAAATTTATTATTTATTTATTTAATACACCATTCAACAGCTAATGCCACTTTAAGGATGGGAAGAAAATACAAGACTTAAAAAGAGAAATTAAAACAATAAACTTAAACAAGTACAGACATCTTAAATAATAATGACAAAACAAGTGTGATAAATTAAATTATAGAATCACCGCAATTTTGTGCATGATCTGAAAAAAAGAACAAAACGAGTCACACATAAAACAGCAGTAAGTAGCTACAAGCTCACTTTAAAATAGTCTTCTTTATATCTAAAACTGTACAATTAAACATATCGATAGAGTTTTCAAAAATTCGAAAGTCAGTACAAACACGATACAAGGGAGAGAATTACAGCACATTGGAATTTGCAGTGTGAAGGTAAAACATATTGCTATTACGTACAGGTAACCTCGGAACAAATAGATTAATCTGAGAAAGTAAACAAGGGGAATCGATGACATTGTTCAATAACTTATATAAGAAAAGAATACCTAAGTAGCATCTACGAGTGTCTAAAGGCTGGACTTGGAATCTGTTAAGTAACACATTGTGATCGATACCCCAAATTGGATAAACTCCGTCTATGCGGTAGCATAAGACCTTTAAAAAACGCCTCTGAACATTCTCTAAGTTATCTGAATACAACTTATATCCAGGATTCCATATCAGACTTGGATATTCCAATTTTAACCTCACAAGAGAATTAAAAAGAATTTTTATTGTATCAGTTGTCAAGAACCACGTAGAATTTCTAATAATAAAACCAAGCATTTTATAGCCATTTGTAACTATACTGTTTATATGCTTACTAAAAGTTAATTTGGAATCAAAAAGACACCAAAATCTTTAAATTCGCTTAGTCTATTTAATTGAGTGTTGTCAATCTGATAGGAGAATTTAATATAATTACTTTTACAGGTAAAAGATAGTTGGTTACATTTTTTTATATTAAGTGGCAACATGTTCTCTTTGCACTATATATTTAATTTAGATAAATCATCCTGAAGCAACATGCAGTCCTCTAGGCAGTTTATTCGACGAAAAAACTTAAAATCGTCAGCAAAAATTAAGTTATCGGAGTTAATAAGCTGAACGATGTCATTTATAAAAATTAAAAATTATAATGGTCCTAAAATAGACCCTTGGGTAATCCGGAGGTTGTAACAATTTCAAAAGAACTAAAACCATGGTATTGAACTTTTAGGCGTCATTTAGGTAGGATCTAAGAAAAAGAACAAAATTGTCATGTAATCCAAAAGTATGTAGTTTTTCAACATAATACCATGGTCAAGCCTATCGAAAGCTTTGGAAAAGTCGGTATAAATAACATCTACCTGAGATCTACAATCGAGGGCATGAGAAATAAATTGAGTTATGTAGGTTAAACTGCTCAAAGTGGATCTACCCCTGATAAAACCGTGTTGGTGTTCAGTGATTTGATGTGTGAGCAAATTTGATCATATATAACCCTTTCAAAAACCTTGCTAAAGTTACACAAGATAGTTATTGGTCTGTAGTTATCAATAACCGATCTGTCATCTTTTTTAAACAGAGGACAAATTTTAGATTCCTTCTAAATATCAGGAAAGCAGAGGGTTTTTAAAGCCAAATTGAAAATAATTGTCAATGGTTTAGCTAACACAATCGCACAATCCTTCAACACAAATGAGGGAATACCATCAGGACCCGTGGTCATTTTCGGTTTGCATTTTCTTAATGCTTTAACAATTTCTTCCTCAGTTATAACCCTATCTGCTAGTAAAGGAGCATTAGTCACGGGAATATCGTTGGGATTAAAATCCGTTGACTTTATAAAAGCAGAGTTGAAAAAGGTTGCAAAGGCATTTACGACCTGTTGGGGATCATTCATTGAAGTTCCTTCAAATGTTATTGAACTGGGGATAGAAGATATTTTGCGCATATTATTCTTATATGACCAAAACTGTGCAGGACAATTTTGCAAATCCTGTTCAGACTTGCGCACAGAGTTTATATATGATATTGATATATCCGGTTTAATTTTCTTTCTAAGACTTCGATATTTCTCAAGGTGTTGGATATTGGCTGATCTTTTATATGCTTTAGGAAGTCTTTTTTTCTGTTTTAACTGTCTAGTAATGCTACTATTAAACCATATTGGATATGAAGAATTTATAGGCACAGTTTTTGGAACACAAACATCAAATTTTTGGTTTAAGTTTTCCTAGAAACTGTCGCAAGCATCATTAATGATTTAAAAAAGACCATTCTTTATTATAATTGGACATATTATAAAAGTAAATAACATAACTAATGGGGAAAATATTTATTTTAGTAAAATAATAATCATATATTATTTAATGGAAGATAAAAAATAAATTATTTAACTGTCTGATATTTATTATTTTATATACATTTATTCTACATAATATTGAATTATATATCACTAAGTTCCGATGGTTAAATTCACAAAAATATTTAAAAATGGATTAATAATTAAGCTTATGATCATGTACCATTAAATATTTATAAATACAAAAACAATTCTTTATTATTTTTGAAAAAACAACCACAAATCCGGCATATAAATATGATAATAAAACACACAAATTTGTTCAAAATTAAGTTGTTTGTTATTTCCACATTGTAATGTTAAGTTATTATGTGCATTCCATTTGAAACTATATATAGTTTAAAGTTATACTTACATATTTTTTAATGTAACAAAATTTCATAAAACTAACTTCCTCTGGAACGACCTCGATTGTGTCACGAAATTTTTATCATGTTTGTGATAGTAACTAGTTATGAATTTAAAAATGTAAAATCAACTTGAAAATGATTTAAAAAAAAACGAGTAAATAATTAAAAATAAAAATTGAAATATAAACGGTATAATGTGGATGCTAACATGTCACTTGTGATTTGAAATTAGTTTCTTCAGTCATGTAAATTAATATTGAAGTCATGGTGATTATTCTAGATACCTTTTCTTTGTTACTCAATCTATTTACTATTTATAAAAATGTTATCACTTGCTTCAACCTATTTATGGGTAATTCACGATGGTATATAATCATCTATTTATGAGTAATTAATTTGATAAATAGCGATAAATAAAATATTAGGCGTAGTTGGGAATGTTACTAAATTCTCTACTTACTGAATTAATAACTCGTTCACTATAATACTCTAGCGCACTGGGTTGATAATTATTCTAAAACAATAAGTGGACAAATTAAAATAACATATCTGAGAAATATAATCTAAAACTTACAGTTCCATTTCCATAATATTTTATAAGCTTTCCAGTAAACACACAATCTAAAACGGTTTTGAAAGTAGACATTTTAGTTAGGACTGTAGAATGTTTGATACTGAAAGATTTTCATTAGTGCCAGATACTGGTATAGTATTTAATGCGATTTTATATATTATTAATAAATTACTTTTCATTTCATTTTCTCCTTAATTGAATTGACAAAACTGATTCCACTTAGATGTCAATGTCAATTGTCAAAAACGTCACACTTCAACCATCCTTCATATAAAAACTGGACGTTACTGATGTTGCTAAGTGGTTAACTCTCAAATATTGCTGCTTATCGGGGAACTATTATTTGCTTCACTGAAGTTAGCCCCCAAGAAATTGTTGTTTAACTTTTTTTATTGTAATGTTAGTTCGTCGGGTAAGGGTGCAGAACTTGTTCCTGTTTGTGCGCAGGTCTGTGCGCATTCACAAATTGATCTGAATTCTGCGCGAGAAATTCAAATTTGCATGCATTGTTGCCAGATCCATTGCATATCTGTAACAATCGGAAACTTGTGAAATACTGAAATACCACAAAATATAGCATTAAAAATACGGTTATACTAATTATCATGTTCTGTCCAATGGGCCTAAATTCATGTGTTAGATAAAAGGTTTTGTAAACAAACATTTTGGTTAGAATTTCTATTTGAAAATACTTTATTTTAAGTAAGTATGTATGTTCAAAACTGTTAAAAGATTAAGTTATTTGGATTTTAGTGTTAATTATAGGCCAAGTTGTAATGTAATATTTACATCAAAGTTAAAAACACAATAATAGATTCTCTAAAAGGCTACAAAACATTTTAATAGTCTTTTAAAAACAAGAAAAGTTTTAAACTGTATTGAATGAATTTATTGTATTAAGATCAGAGATTTATCCATATGTGTATTTGAAAAACGTTACAAAATATTCAGTATACTCTTCAGAGTAAGAAACTCGTTAGAATAGGTTAAAATGTCCGATTTTTACTGTGTGAACCTTCCACAATAGCTTTATGTAATCATTTGGTTTCATACGCCAATCTAATTCCATATTAACCAATATGTACATCGGAAAATATAACGTACTCAAAAGTCTTTAATTGTAATAATTCAATTTACAAATTTAAAAGAAAATTTGGACAAAAAGATGCGGATGATATCTGTTTACTGCACCTTAGTTATAGTAATTGAATTTTAATAATAAGGGTCTACAAAAAAAAACAAAATAAATGTAACAATGTTTATTGTACAAAAAAAAAGTAAAAATAATAAAAACATAACATTTTATTTTCAATATAGTTTATAAAATTTAAGGTTACTCTGTATAAACGTATTAACATATAATATCATTCATCATTTTTGTACATAGAATTTATCAAAAGTTTGTTAAACATGATACATTAAAATATGAACTATTCCAACTACAATTCTTATTCTATAAAATATGTATTCTAAAATAACTGAAAGTTTTCTACATTGTATATGACTAATAATATTTATTGTAATTAATATTATACATTTGGGCTCAATAGGCTTGCCTCAGCCCTTCTTGTAAAATAATAATAATAATAATATATAAATTTTTTAATACAATTGGACATATCAAAAATTCATGATTTTGTATGTAATATTACTATCAAAACACTTAAAGTAACAGTTAACACCCTAAAATTCTATTAATTAATCTAGAAATGAAAAAACATTTTATAAATTAACACGCACATTTATAATGTACACAAATGGAAACTAAAAAGATAAAAACAAAAAAAATGATTCTTCAATTAAAAAACTAAACAGGATCACAAAAAAAATAGTTTTTTTTATATTTAATAAGTTTATAACTGAGAACACGCATATATTACTATAAAATAATTACAGTAACAAATATTATAAATGACGTAGACGAGATTATCATATTTTTTAGTTTACTGCCGACTTACTCAGTATATTTAAAAATACATCACGAAGCTATACTTCTTGATGATACAGATCTATGGGTGTATTCGTTTAAAATAAATTAAACGCGGGTGATTTAAATCCTATTTAAAAAATATTGTATTAGGTATTTTGTCTTATAAAAATACAACATATTTTTTAATTTTTTTATTATATGTACAATAATATCTACATAAAGTGTTTAAGTATATAAGTAATTCTATGCACGTAAAGTAAGTAAAAAGTTTAAGATAAATGTTTAAAACCAATCTGTTTGTATTGTCAGCTAACCTAGACCGAGGCCACAAGGATCTGGGGGAATAACAGCGAGGTTAATTTTATCAAGAAGTTTTAAGTCGTTAAACTATGAGATATTAAAAATACACGATTTTATATTATATATTCAATTTATTATACATAATTTATATTAATATGATCTGTGTCACAATAATAAAGTTTTTTTCGGTATTGATCTATATTTTATTAAATATTTCATCGATTCTAATATTTTATGGCCTTCAGAACAATTATATGTTAATACAAGCTAATTTTTAAAAAATGCAAAACGAATTAGGACTTAGAGTAGATAATACTACTCGTTTAAAACACTTCAATTTGTCCAAGTAAACAAATTCTAGCCATCGTAAATTTGAACGCGAGAGTTGGCAACAGCGCTCGCCATAGTCAATCTGACTTTAAAACCGCGTTCTGTCTGGGTACAAATTCTGCACCCTTACCGTTCGTCGATTGTTCTTTACTGTTCTCTATAAAGATTTGTTTGTTCTCCATTAATTATTTTCAATATTCACAATGCGCATGCGTCAAATTTACGTTCTTAATTTAAATGCGGTCTTTTTAAAAATTATAGTAATGAGCTATTATGATTATTATATTATAATAAATCAATGACTTTTTTTATATAGATAAGTCAGTAGATGTGGGTCATTTGTAATAGTATATTACTTTACGAGTGGAGTAAATTGCATATTACAGAGAGTGTGTTTGGCCCATGAGCGAGCTTGTGAGCGAATTTCAGCGAATGGACTAAAGAAACGAGCTAAATATGCAATTTGTTCCTTGAGTAAAGTACTATGCTTTACCCACGACTTACCAAATGGTTTTGTATAAAACTAACAATAATAAACATAAAATTAAAATTTTAGCATAAGTTGTCAAAAATATTCGATTTCAATGAGAAGTTCTGTCTGAGAAATGTCAATTGTTAGTTAATTTAATGTATACTGTAGAAGGCGTGATTCAGTGCATAATACAGGTTTCTATTTACTTACTCCACTAAGTGCAGTAAATGAAAATATAATACAACTGCTCAATAATTTGACACTTACTAACAGAGATATAGGTTAAAAAAATACGCAGTTTACTTATGAGTCGTGGGTAATAGTATATTACTTTACGAGTGGAGTAAATTGTATATTACAGCGAGTGTGTTTGGCCCATGAGCGAGCTTGCGAGCAAATGGGCTAAAGAAACGAGCTAAATATGCAATTTGTTCCTCGAGTAAAGTACTATGCTTTATCCACGACTTACCAAATGGTTTTGTATAAAACTAAAAATAATAAACATAAAATTAAAATTTTATAAAAAATAGCATAAGTTGTCAAAAATATTCGATTTCGCAGTCAGTTCTCTCTGAGAAATATTAGTTTAATTTAATGTATACAGTAGGCAACCAACATAATAATACAGGTTTCTATCTACTTACTCCACTGGTGCAGTAAATAAAACTATAACACAACTCCTCAATAATTTGACATTTACTGACAGAGATATACGTTAAAAAATAGGCAATTTACTTATGAGTAATGTCACATACGATGAGAGGGCAGTTTGCCCTACATATTAATTAATTAGTTTATATTTTACTATATTGTTTTGTATTACATTTTACCAGGTCAAAGTCATTGCGTTAGATCTCGACACGTGTTTAAGTAGTTTAATTTTTATTCTAACGTAGAATATGAATTGGCTATAAAAGCAAGTTGTTGAGGTCGGACACGGGGAGTTCGGAGTCTAAAGTTGTCTGTAAGGGTCACCCTTTGGGGTGTCCCTAAAACAGACCCTTGGGTCTGGGCCGTTGTGACTCTTGACATATTTTCGTGAGTAAGTGTGACATGCCACCATGTAGTTTATTTGGTAAGATTAGTAAGATTATTATTTTTAGATATTTCATATTTATATTGTTTATTATTCATTGTTATTGCTTATTTATCCGTTAATATATTTGTTGTTTGTTTCCTGTTGTTTATCTAATCTTTCCCTTGGTTAGTTTTCTGCCTTCAGCAGGATACCTGACCAGGGGTTAGATAACCACGACCTAGGTGGGAAGTGCCTTTAGTAAGCTACCCCTCATCACAAAACATTAAGGCACATTCTCCAACCCCCCAGGCGTGACAGTAAATATATTTACCTTCTGCCCTTGTTTAAGTTAATAGACTAATGAAAACGACTATTGTCTTTGTAATTCCCATGATTCAGCTTATAACGCTTGAGAATAAAATGAATAATCTTATTGCTTTTATTGAAGAATTGTTAATAGAAAAAAAATCTAACGAATATAATAGGTATTCTACGAATGTATTAAATGGAATATTTTGTTACGACTCGAGCCGGACCTGTCGCCCAGACGTGGGGGTGAGGTGTTGTTCGAATTCCCAGAAGCTCCGAAGACTCGAGTATACTGCGAAAGATCCAAATAATTCGCGTAGCTCTGAATGTTCTATTTGTTCGATTCTAGAACGTTAACGACTTTCTAGAAGAATCAATCGGTGTATAAGGAACACAGATTATTGTCTATATCTGTGATAAGGGACCGGTTTGTACAGGGAAGTACAGTAGTTGTTATGGCGATAGTCTGCGATAAATAATAGTGGTAATTGTATTATAATAGTTTGCGATAAGAATTAATTGTATTTGTGGTAGCTGGCGATAAAGTGCGAATTGTTATACGAGATATTTTAAAGACGCTATTTAGTAATTGTAATTGTATTAAAGTTGTGTAAATTAGTTCAAGAAAATTGTTATTTACTTGTGTTTACTAATAAATTGTTAGTTTTGTCTGCTGTTATCACTTATCCCGAACCTACGAAGGAAAAATTATAACAATATTATTAGGTATGGTATTATTGGATCTTTTAGCACTTACAAAATTTCAAAAGGATGTAGCATACTTTTAACAGACTTAATAAAATGTATGTAATATAGCATTCTCTAGATATAAACTGGCATTGCGATCTTAACTGACGGAATATTTCATAATTTTGGGGCGTTCTATTTTGTTTATAGATCATATGTGCAGAAAAATCTGTTCTGAAAGTTCCTTTCCTTGAAGTACCTAGCTCATCTCAGTCCATTGCTTGTAAACTGTAGCGTTAATATACCCTTGCTAGCTCCAGGGTTGTGGCTTCCTTCTGGTTTTTCTTTTGACTTTCCCCAAACAAATAAAAAGTGCGCCAAAATACAGACATACAAATGAAAGAGATTAAATCAGTTTTAAAATCGTTTATTCAAGAAATTCTGAATTGAAAATTTTCAAGATATTAGTTGATTAAAAGTGATTAATTTATTTTCTTATCTTTTTTATTGGAATCTTCCTCGAGACTGGGTGAGGACGACGGAGAATTCGGTTCTGGACACAGATGTCGATGGCAAGATGTTTTCTTTAGTAAATCTTCAATGCGGACACTGGCTGGATACGGCAAAAAATAGTTTCGGCTAGGCCAAAGCTTCTTTGACAAAAAATTGTTTTCTGGCTTCCAGTCCTATCATAGGACCCTTCAAAATTTGGCAATCGGCCACGAAGGGAGAAGGTATTTGAAAGAACTGAATACTTTGAAGCACAAATTGTAAAGAATTAAAAATAGCGACACTATTCACGATCGAACTAAAAATTCCCCTCTCATCACTGAAACCTAGTCTGCGACGACTCCATAGACGAGGAATTGTAAAAATTAAATAGTACGTAGGCCAGGCCAAAAATAACGTTGCAAAATAGCCGAGATATTATAGGAATTAAATAGTATATAGGCCAGGCCAAAAATAACGTTGTAAAGGTTACACCACGGTAACCTGACGGAAAAAAAATTGCAAATTCTTTTTTTTTTTTATTAATTAAAATCCAAAAACAATTAAAAAAGTAAATAATCAAAAACTGGTGAATAGGTAAAAAAAATAATAAAAAAAACATTCTCGAAAAAAATTCAAAAACACGAAACCTTACTACACTTTACCTCTAGGGAAGAAAGAAAACAAATTGTTTTGGGCCTAAGCCCGGGACCTGAAGGGACCCATGTGAAGCAAGAAAAATTACCATGGGTTTTGAAGAAACCCAGGTAGTTAAACCGTCACAAGACGACGTGACTAGATTTTTCTACAAGGTACTAGCCAACCTAAAAGGTGGAACGAATTCCTCAAAAAGCAAGTGAAATTACCATGGGTTTTGAAGAAACCCAGGTAGTTAAACCGTCATAAGACGAAGTGACTGGATTTTTACAAGGGGTACCAGCCAACCCAATGGAATGGTCAACACTGAAGTTTCTCCACGCTGGGCAGGGGATACGAGGAGCTCAGTGAAGACGGGTGGTCTCGGCATAACCAGCGGTTCGTCGAATCAATATGATGGCATGTCAACCATTTCAAAAAAATAAAAATAATAAATAAAAAAGGTAAATATATAAAAAAAATATAGGGACTTGACCAAGGGAGTTCCGAAAATTAAGCTTCCCCGGGAACATGTTTCTCCATTTGGCAGACAACGCCCAGCCGGGAAGAGAGAGAGAATTTAAAGCCAAAGAGGTTAAGACAAAAAAAAAATTTGAAAAAGTGGCAATAACAAAAAGAACAAAAAAAAAATAGTCACAATCGGTAAGAGAGTCCCCCCACTCTAAATAAAATGTGGTCGCATTGACCAGCACCTCTACGGTACCAAAAAAGTCATAATCGGTACTGCTAACAATTAAGTAGCATTAAGTCATAATCGGTAAAAAATAAATTAATAACTGTCCTATTTAAGGTCGTTTAAGAAAACAACAATAACGAGATGTAACGAAAGAAACAAGAGATTAATGTTCACAAAGCAGAGAAATACAAGGCCAAAAAAAAAATCTATCTCCAAAAGTAAAATAACTTACCATAGTAACAAAGACAAAGATAAGACTGTAGTCAACAAAAATCATTGAATAAGAAAATACTCAACAAATGAGAACAAAATAAGCTAAAAGCTAAACAAATATTCAATGAACAAAAGAAAAAAATTGAAACCAAATATCGATTGAACAAAAATGTGACTAACACTCAAAAGAAAAATCAATCAATATCCGAATCAAAAATAACTTGACACGTCTTATCGCACACGCTGTGCAAACTGGAGACAATATAAAAGATAAAAGATAATATTTATCATTAAAAATGGCAACAAATAACGGTAATAAAAAATAGGACAGTTAATTAAAGAAAAGCGACAAAATCAGTAAGGGACAGGTAAGTACACTACAAAACGTTAAAAATACTGAAGGCAATATCAAACAAGAAAAAGAGAAAATTTTGAACAAGGAACAAGGCAAACTAAATATTCAAAAGTACAAGTTTAAACTAATTTGATGGTGCGGCACAGAGGAACAGCGACAGCCTGTACTCGCAAATAAATGCTATCCCTAAGGTACAGTACTGACCTGAACTCACCAACTCTTATAAAAATCATAAACTCAAAAAAAAAAATTAAATAACAATCGAATTTACTTAAAAAGGTTGAAAATTAATTTTGACAAAGTTTAAGAATTTAAAAAAAAATCTAAGAAATAGAAATTGAAAGTTAATAAAACTAATGCCTTCAGTGTAGTGGCTCCAGTGTAAAGAAATCAAAAAATTCAATCAAAAGTAAAGAATTCAAAAATGTCGAGAAAAGATAAAATATATACGATATCTTAATATTTTTCACAAACAAGTAACTACAAAAAAATTACAAACAACGAAACATACTAAAAAATCACAAAATATATCAAGATGTCCTCGGTATGTGAAGAAACAGTCCTAGATATTAAAAGGTATTTCTGTACTTGGTTTATCACAAAATCAATACAGATAAAAAAAAATGAAAGAATGGTATGTGGAAAACAAAAACCCCGAGTAGGTACAAAAACATAAAGAAAATCTATTTGTTTCATAAAGGTAAACCCTAACGGTTAAAAAAAAGAAACCAAATAGAACAAAATCCCCAAAATAAACTCCTATTGTGATCCATACGAACAGAACACCAATAGAGCCAAAAAGAGCAGTTAAACCTAACTGCTACACGATACTAAGGTCTCACAGACCTTACACGGTAATAATGTGGTCATCCAGACCACATCCAAAATGCCCACGGCAAACACTATAGGTACCCACACTCAAGATATAACAATATTCCTAAAAACCATCTTCCAAATCCTAACTGAAAGAAATGAGATAAAAAGAGAGAAAAAAGAAAAACCAAAATACAGAAATGAAAGGAATTCAAAAAAATTTTGACTGTAACTATCACAATCACAAAATTAAGTCATATTAAAAACAGACAAAAGCTTAAATAGCAACGAAAAAAGGACATATTGATAACACGATACAAACACTTTAAAATCTGCCTAGAAGCAGACATCAGCTAAGAAATACCGCCATAAGATAAGAAAGAAACTCTCTAACACTAAATTCAATAATTAGAAATAATAATCTTAAATGTTGAGAAAATATCCCAAGAGACATTCTGTATAGAAAAATTATTAAATGGGAATGCAACATAATTGTAAGGTAAAACAATTTAGTAAAGATAATAATATTCTTCGATAAATAAGTTAAGTTAAACTGAAATATACCAATTCCATAGTGGTTTACCTTGAATCTATCGATACTAAGCTCCAACAAAATAAAGTAAAGATAAAAAGTATTAGATGTTAGTAAAATATTTGAATGTCTGTATTTAAATTGATGGAAAAAATTTAAAATTACTTTAATTTAATGTGAATGCTAGGAAAAGCTTCAAAAAAAAACCAGAATACTTAGTTGGGCGCCAATTTGTAGCGTTAATATACCCTTGCTAGCTCCAGGGTTGTGGCTTCCTTCTGGTTTTTCTTTTGACTTTCCCCAAACAAATAAAAAGTGCGCCAAAATACAGACATACAAATGAAAGAGATTAAATCAGTTTTAAAATCGTTTATTCAAGAAATTCTGAATTGAAAATTTTCAAGATATTAGTTGATTAAAAGTGATTAATTTATTTTCTTATCTTTTTTATTGGAATCTTCCTCGAGACTGGGTGAGGACGACGGAGAATTCGGTTCTGGACACAGATGTCGATAGCAAGATGTTTTCTTTAGTAAATCTTTAATGCGGACACTGGCTGGATACGGCAAAAAATAGTTTCGGCTAGGCCAAAGCTTCTTTGACAAAAAATTGTTTTCTGGCTTCCAGTCCTATCATAGGACCCTTCAAAATTTGGCAATCGGCCACGAAGGGAGAAGGTATTTGAAAGAACTGAATACTTTGAAGCACAAATTGTAAAGAATTAAAAATAGCGACACTATTCACGATCGAACTAAAAATTCCCCTCTCATCACTGAAACCTAGTCTGCGACGACTCCATAGATGAGGAATTGTAAAAATTGAATAGTACGTAGGCCAGGCCAAAAAATAACGTTGCACAATAGCCGAGATATTATAGGAATTAAATAGTATATAGGCCAGGCCAAAAATAACGTTGTAAACGTTACAAAACATTGGCGAATAGTCCTAAAATTGGAGTGACGGAAATCATAATAGAATTCTTCTCCACGAGCAGCATCTGAGTTCGTCTCATATTGTTATGTAGTTTTAAGTGGTGGATGATGAACGTTGGGATTAAAATATCTACTGCTGTAAGTTTTTTTTTTATTAATGTTGTCTTCGTAGGTATAGACCTAAATACAAATGTACCGAGAACATCTATTGGGGCAGAAGAGGTAATTTATTAATTTGGCCTGCAAGTTAGGACGAGTGGGGAAGACGTGAGGAGGTAAAGATTTCCACAATCTGGAGACCCTGGGGATGAAGGAACGATCCAATCGATCCGTTCTCGATGTCGGGCACTGAACACTATAAGGATGCATGAAGTTGGCATGTCGCGTGGCTCTGGCTGGTCTGGCAAGTGGAGGCGTTATAGAGCGGAGTTCTTCTGATCAAAATCCGTTTATGTATCGGTAAAACAAGGAAAGATCAGCCACTGCTCTTCGGTGGGATAATGGGGCTAGGTTTTTGGTGATACTGGTGTCATTTATTAGTCGAACTGCCCTTCTCTGTATTGCATCAAGAACTCCGAGCCTTGACGGAGCCGCCGAACCCCATACATGCGAGCAGTATTCAAGATTAGGCCGTATTTGGGCTTTGTAAAGAGTAGCCAAGTTGGATGGAGAAAAATATTTCCGTGCTCTAAACAGAAAGCCTAATTTCTTTCCTGCTGCAGTTGCAATGGATGCAATATGTTCGTTCCAGAGTAAGTCCGGGGAGACCATTATACCAACCAGCGTAATGGAGTCGCCCGCTACCAGTGTCTGATCGTTGATTGTAAAGGATGAGTCGCATGTTTGCTTGTTGGATAGGCAACATGTCTTTGTCTTGGAAGCGTTGAAATTAACAAGATTCTTTCTTCCCCACTCGTCTACAATTCTCAAATCTTGATTGAGAGAAGCCGTTGTGGATCTTCTGTCCTCTTCCAGAATATCTAGAGGTATGGGACGGTTGTGCGCTTTGCTACAGTGTAGGTTGCTATCATCTGCAAAACCATGTATCGGGTTTTTAGTACTGTAAGTTCCACTGGAGAGGGAACGAGGTCAAGTGTATAATGCTCCTTTGGTGGACCGCTTTGTTTGACTGAAAAAGATTGTAGAATGCACAGATATTTGAGACGATTTCGATAGCTCCTACTTCAGGTGGAGATGAATTGGGTTGAGCTGAAGCTAAAGAACAAAAATCTTCAATGTCCCATGTTGCGGTAGGAAGGTTGTAATTTCCAAATATATAAAATCGTCTATCCGGATAATGCTCTTTTAAAAATAATAGTTGGTCAAAGTGGAGTTGGTATACATTAGGAAGTGATTTAGGAGGAAAATACACAGCTTCAAAGATGTGCTTGCAGTTTTTGTGGTCAAAGAGAATAAACAATTGCCCAATGGAAGGGTTTGATTTAATAATACTGGAAAAGAGAGTTTTTCTTACAGCTATTAGTACACCACCACCTCTACTGAAATAGCTAGATTGAGGTGTTCGATTCTGCCTGTAAATGTTATAACAATTTAGACCAAGTTCGGCATCATTGATGTCAGCTGTGACTGTGAGCCATGTTTCAGTAAAAATAATTATGTCGTAAGAATAGTTTGTAACACTAAGAGATAGTTGAGATAATTTAGTTTAAAGGCCCTCTTACATTTTGGTAATAAACCAACAGCTTACCAAAATCTAGTGTTTTTGAACAATTTCAGGAATATTGTTGACATATTTTATGGTTAAATTTTGCTAACCAGATTGCTTACGTCTCGTTATCTTACTTCTGACAGTAACCAGAGTTATCTGGTTGGGAGTTTG
The DNA here is from genome assembly GCA_964028335.1 of Altica lythri. Taxonomy (NCBI): domain Eukaryota; kingdom Metazoa; phylum Arthropoda; class Insecta; order Coleoptera; family Chrysomelidae; genus Altica; species Altica lythri. The sequence continues at coordinate 29,894,156 of OZ034804.1, read as the reverse complement.
GTCAAGTTGAATAATAGTTATTTATGAAACAGTTCGTGAAGTATGCTTTTTGCGCACGCACGCGATGTTTAGAGCACGAGCGAAGCGAGTGCTATATATAGCGTAAGTGCGCAAAAAGCACTTCACGCACAGTTTCATACAATATTTTATCTACGATAAACAAATAAAAAATAAAAAAATAATTACAAATTCAAATTTGAAAATTTTAACTACAAAACTGTCAGAATAACTTTGGTTGAAATGTAATGCTCTCATAGCAACACCATGACGACGCGAATGCTAAGGATATTTGATTATATGAAGGTGTGTCAAAAACAGTGCGAAAAAGTAAATCCCATTTAAAATACATTGTTACTTCACGCACACTTTCAATCCTTCACGCACCGCTGTCTATAATGACAGTTTTCACGAACTAAAAATTGATACATAATATGAGGTAGAGTAGATAGGTTATTTTCATTAGCTGCTTACTTTGATCTGTGAATCCCATACGGTAAGTAGTAGGTAGTATACCTAATATTTTTATTTTGAAATAACGACATATTTATTTTTACCGATTAAATATGCTTCAAATTAATATAATGTTGGTTAGTTTTTTTTATATAAATTTTTAAACAAAAAACTGTAACATGGAATACAACAATGACCACTGGACCATTGTTGGGAACACATGGACCATTGTTGGGATCTCATGGACCATTGTTGGGAATACATATTTTGCATGTTGGACCAATGATATATTCTATAACAATAAAATTTTACTTTATGCTTTTTTCAGATGCCTAAATCAAATCTGGAGCGAAGAAAAGTGGGTGGGAGGGCATATACCCCATATTCCGAAAAAATATTACATCAGTGTATTAGCGACATTCAGTCTAAAAAAATGTCACAAAGAAAAGCTGCTCTCAATTACAATATTCCCCGTAGTACAATTATTTCAAAGCTAAGAGCAATAAAAAATAACTCTGTTAATGCACCAGGACGAAAATGTGTTTTCACAGAGACGGAGGAACAGTCATTTGTTCAACATTGTATAGCGATGTGCGATTTTGGGTTTCCTGTAACTCCATTTGATTTAAGATGCATTATTAAAATGTATTTGGATAGCACTGGGCGCAATGAAACTAGGTTTACTAACAATTTTCCTGGAAAACGCTATATGGAGGGTTTTTTACTTAGAAGAAAAGGGAGTTTGTCCAAGAGGCTCTGTATCCTTTAAATAGAGACGAAGTTCTAGCTAAAATTCTTAGTAGCGACAGACTTGATGCAACTCATTTCATAAACAAGTCTTTCACAGATTTCCTTGAGAACACTAGAAAATCCGAAACGGTTCCTAGAATTATCCGGAAGAAAAAAAAAGTTAACGTTGAAGCTGGAAAAAGTATAGCCCCAGACATAAACGATCCCAGTACATCAGAGATAGAAGTAAATTCTGATGTGCCCAGCACCTCTGGAATGCAAACTAAAAAAAAAGCAGCCACAGAAAATTCAAAGTGATTCGTAAGAAGAGAGTTCTGGGGATATTTCTTTAAAGTCCGATACACTATCAGAAACTTTTAGTGACCTGATAAACGATCAGTCTACCTCAGAAATCAAAGAACCCAGTGCGATAACTGAGGGTGATTTTGTTATTATAATTTTTCAACAAGAAAATTTTCCGGGCGTCGTCGAAAAGAAAACAAATAAGCACAATTTACAAAAAGAACTTTTTATAATAGAAAGTTTTTTACTGATTTATAGGTCATATTTTGTGTCATCTCAACAATGCACAGCATCCCTGACATTGTAAAAATATTAAGTCATACAACGCTGTGATTGATCATAGAGAAGATTGTTTCCTTGTTAACAAAATCAAGGGTAGTTGTATCTAAAAACTTTCTAAAACAGTTTATTTTATTACCAGTTAAAATAATAATTACTGTTTTCACAAAAAAAAAGAAAAAAAACTTCTCTGTCGCGTAATCGATCCCATTATGATAACATAACAGAACTGTCACAAGTGGACTGATCCGCCGCCTAACCAACTACGCTACGAACGATTTATTTAATAACTTTCAAAATAATATTATCTATACACAACTTAGATCATGTTTAATATCAATTCGGTATAAATTTCGAAATCTATGTATATGCCTAAACACACTTGAAACATGCATTGTCATCCAGTTCTTAGCTATCCTGAAAATTTCAGAGCTCTAGGTAGTCGGGAAATAGGTTTAAATTCGATTACAAATTCCACGGAATGACACAGAGACACAGAACACGGCGAAAATATAAAAAACTTTCTAAAAAAGGGGTGTATCGTAAGTTGCATGATAAAAAATGGTAATTTGTGGAAGTGGCCGGGAGAAAAAGATGTCCTAGAATACTCTATGAAAGATATTTTGACAAAGATATCCAGTCCAAAACTCGTTTCTAAGAGTAGGCAACTATATTCAGTCCCAGAGATGGAAAAAAATTTAAATTAGCACCTTAGAGTATCGTTTTTTAAATGTTTTTTTATAAGTAGTAGGTAGATTTTAATTTCTGATTTTACTTCATGTTTTAGATGTTTTTTCTATTGTCTTTAATTGTGTTTTTATAAATATTTTAATAAATACTTATTAATATTGGCTTTTTTGTTAGATTTTTCAGTTCTTTTTGGCCTTTAGTTTTGCTCTACCATCCCAACTTTAGTCCTATGTAATATTTCAATAATATTTAAAGCGTATAATCATGATGGACCATAGTTGGGCAACTTGCAGCACAACAATGAACCACACTAAAAAATTTTTTTTTTCTTTGAAAAAGGTAATATTATTTAAATTTGTATAAAAAAATTAATAAGTGTATCCAAAAGGTACACTTAAAAAACATAAACACCCAGATATTATATACATGTAAATAAAAGAAAACCCTAAAAAGCGGACCAATTTTAGAGGAAACTACGGTAACAATGTATTTTAAATGGGATTTACTTTTTCGCACTGTTTTTGACACACCTTCATATAATCAAATATCCTTAGCATTCGCGTTGTCATGGTGTTGCTATGAGAGCATTACATTTCAACCAAAGTTATTCTGAGAGTTTTGTAGTTTAAATTTTCAAATTTGAATATCTAATTATTTTTTATTTGTTTATCGTAGATAAAATATTGTATGAAACTGTGCGTGAAGTGCTTTTTGCGCACTTACGCGATTTATAGCACTCGCTTCGCTCGTGCTCTAAACATCGCGTGCGTGTGCAAAAAGCATCCTTCACGAACTGTTTCATAAATAACTATTTTATCGCGGCTAATATTGTGTTTTTTTTTACAACTGAGTGTACATCTCGAGGAGATTTTAGAACAACCTTAAGCGGGCGGTGTCCGTTTTTATTCTTCTTTCCAAAGCGGAAAATTTTAGTATCATTTATATCAGTTATACTAGTACCAGCAACCTTTGATATTAAGGTTTTAACCTGATTAAGGTCATCAGATCTACACTGGCCCGCAAAATTAACCGGACATAGAAAATTTGGTTCATATTCAATCCTTAATAACTTTTTTTGTATTGCATCGATTTTAATAATTTTTCGCCGAGTTTTAGGCCATTTTATGACCATCATTTTTTCATATCGAAGCTACAAAAATTTCCAACGTATTTGTTGTTATACAGGGGTTAATAAAAAGTTTATTATTACTCTAAAATTTTAAACACCCTGTGGAAAAAATTGACAACCGAATAATGATTCTTTTTGCTGCATTTTCAAGCCGTATCTTTTCTTAACAACTTGTTTTTTTTTATTCATTCCGATATCTGTATCCTTAAAGAAAAGCTTTGGTACGTACCCAGGCATCTTTCAAACGAAAATTCGTGCCATCGAAAGATGTATAGAATTTAACATTGAAAGGAACTATCGTAGACAGAAGATTGTAATCATGTCAGATAGTCAAGCAGCCATCAAAGCTCTGAACTCAGATACAATCAGTTCAAAGATGGTCTGGGAATGCGAATGCCTAGGCAAATTAAATGAACTAGCACAGAATAACACTGTTACCCTCCTATGGGTTTCAGAACACGTAGGAATAGAAGGAAATGAAACAGCAGACAAGCTGGCAAAAAAAAGGAGCTGAAACCCCATACCTGGGACCAGAACCATCCTGTGGAATCAGCAGTAGTACAATCTTAGAAAAACTAAGGAAAAAATTCGGAAAGAGCTTGACCTTAAAGGCTATCCTTGCAACTTCCCGCTAGTTTTAACCGCAAAGCTATAGTAACGTAACGTATTTTGACGTTTTTGACTTTTTTTGAAATGTTTAAAAAGCCATAACTTTTTAACGCCTTATTCGATTTTGATGTTCAAGATGGCATTCGACGCAGTTTTTTGAGACCTAAAAACGTTACCGGGAGTGCAAAATCGGTTAGTCAAAAAATCTCTAAGTTATTGAAAAAAAAAAACACTTTTTTGAAATTTTTCGACAATGATATCTCACGAACGAATCAACCGATTTTAATTTGCAAAACGACTTTCGACGTGGCTTTTTAAGCTTGAGAGCTGATTAGGTTATGAAATTGATCGATGCAATAGCCAAAAAGATATGCCCAAAAAACATCATTTTTACCAATTGTTTTTTTCGGTTATTTTGAAATTTCTCGAAATCTACCGGCTCGAATCGGTTCAAACTTACAGGGAATCTAAGTTAGATGGAACTCTTTGGAATGCTTTTTATTTGATTCCGATCGGTCAAGCCGTTCAAAAGTTATAAGAGGTTTACATACATCCACACACACACACACACATCCACACGTACATACAGACATACAGACACCCTCGTAAAAATAGTCAGGGGAGGTTCCTAAGACCTCAAAACGTTGAGATCCGATGAAAACTCGATTTTCGAAAAACGGGGTGAAACCAAGAACTTCCCGATTTAAAAAAAAAATTTAATTTTTTATAGCGGGAGTTCAAAAAAGGATAGCGAAAAATCCAAGTATTGGAATGATCTAGAAGGACTAAGACAATCGAAGATGCTCCTGGGAAACTATAACCAGAAGAGATCTCACAGCTGTCTTAACCTGAGTAAGAAAAACCTCCGAATTATAACAGGAATAGGTACTAACCGGTCACTGTCGATTAAGAGGACACATGAAGAAACTAGGATTAGTAGATGAAGCAAACTGCAGATTCTGTGAGGTAGAGGATGAAACCTCAATACACATACTTTCAGAATGCATGGCATTAAGTACTTCTAGGGTCTAATACCTAGGGTCATACGAAATGGAAAGGGAAGAACTACCTTATTTAAAACCCAATGATATCCTAAACTTTCTAAGGAAGATAGGACTAGAAGAGCTGCTATAAGTCTGAGGAATCATCAGAAATATAGCAAGAAAAGGGGGACACAATAGATCTTATAGGTCGCAGGTGTATCTGTTACCCCTAACACCATACATACATACATACAACACAGAAATCATTTCAGCAAGACATTACTTTCGGGATAAAATCCTCTACGAAAATTATAAAAAATTATTGCTCGAAAATGTTCTCAGCTAAGATCTATTTTTGGACAGACTAATTTTAAAAAATCACTGTACCTACACGACTTGTGTCGCTATGAAACTCTGGATTTATGTCAACAAAAGATTGAGTTTAGATTTGTGTCTGAAGTTTCTGTTGGTGGCGCCTACTATATGCAAAACTAAAAAGACAACCCGCGTATGTAATGATTAAGGAACTTAAACGGAACGTATGGTGAGAATCAATCTTTACAGTTCCTTCTGGAGTCTCGCTCGAGTATAGCCCTAATTCGATGGCCACCTGATCTTAGGCCAATTCTGGTCACATGCTAAAAAAAACGTTTTGCCTATTCTCACTTGTCCAAGTTTGGTGTTTAATAAATAAATCGTCAGTTATTAAGAATCTCAGAAATTGAAACATTATTTTTCATGCAGAATTACTGTCTTAAAATTTTAGCACCTATTTAAAAACGCCTTGTATAGACAGAATAATTTATCATATACAAAATTTAAAGTGACAATTAGGTAAATATGAAAAAAGACACTGATTTTTGTACAATCTTCAAAAAATATTTATAACTTAAACCTGTTTATATTACTTAATCCAACGATTTGTGCACAATTATAAATTTTTCATTCTAATACTTAAATATGCAATTGGATTAGTTAAGTATTCTAATAATTTCTGATTTGGGATTTAAAATACTTTGATATTAATCGATCATTGATAAAAATATAAGTTGAGACATTTTGAATCAGATACATAATTATAATGTTAATCCCAATTATTATTTTGTCAAAAACCACTGCAAATGACTTATTAAACAAATGGATAAGACAGATAAATAAAACTAATACTCTTTTTATTAATACTTACTTAATACTACTATTTGTATATTACTAAAAAAGTATATTTGCGTTAGCTTAAGATAAATATTTAATAAATCTGTTTTCTATTTAGTTTCTTACTAATCACAAATAAAATGATCCTAATTATTTTTCTACTACCACAATAGAATACTGTCATTCTTAACTCTTTTTTAAGTATTGAATCAATAAATGTCCTTTCTGTATACTGTTTGAGAATTAGTTATTTTGGGAAGTAGAATTTTTCGCATTAGCACTTTATTTTTTAGTGAGAATGGAAGTCATACTCGGTCTCACCCCCTTGATATATTTGTTAAGGTGGTCGCATTGATGACCATGGTATGCTTTCGCACGGTTGATATCGAACCCACTGGGACTGGCACCCATAGGGACAGTCTGTGGAGGGAATCGATAAAGGGTGATACCACTCTTACTGGCAGACACGGATGCCGTCGCACCAAGATTTGTCTTTGACAAACCCTACAACATATTAACAAACAGACAACAGACCCCAACGTAGTGGACGCTCTGAGCGTATATACGGATGGACCAAAAACAAAGCAAGGTGTGGGATGTGGAAGTTACTCTAGATCCTTAAACCTAAAAATAAAATGGGCTATGGATGGCTTGTCAAGTGTGGTTCAGTCAGAACTCACAGGCATAACCATAGCTGCAAAAGAATTAATCAATAGGAATATCACGGGCAGGAATATAAATATATACACAGACTGCCGACAAGCACTACTGACCTTGAATAGACCACGTTTCACTTCAAGTTTAGTACTAGAATGCCACCAATCTCTAACTGAGGCCAGCCAGAATAACGTGGTCACTCTCAGCTGGATCAAAGGACATGGGAACTCAAAAGGCAACCGAATTGCGAACAATTTATCAAGGAGGGCTACGGGCTACAAATATGTTAGTCCTCGCCGATCTACTAAGCTAACATTGTCCGCAGTCGTGGACCTTATCAAACAGCACTCTCACCAAAACTTTATACAGTGCTGGGATGAAACTACGAACTGTAGACTGCCAGAGAGTTATTACCTCATCCTGGCGAGGAAACAGCAAAAAGATTTAAGGCATTGACCAGACAAAATCTCCAAAAAGCTGTGGGAATCTTGACAGGTCACTGTTAATTGCGACAACATCTCTTTAGGATGAAATTAACAGAATCGTGGCTATGCAGAGGCTGCGAACAAGAAGAGAAAACAGTAGAACACATAATGTATGACTGCTCTGCTTTTTCTGAAATCAGAAGATCCGTGTTGGGCGAGTACTAGTACTGGCTTACACCAGCCGATGTCAGGGAGATCCCCCTCGGGAGCCTCATCACCTATTTTAAATCATTAGGCCTGGTGGCAGCCTGAGGTGAGGATATCCCTACACACGGGAGGAAGCACAAAGGGTCATATATGGCCTCAGTGCTGGCTGAGCACTAGCTCGCCCCTCCCCAAATTTCCAGATCCAGATCCAGAAGCAACGTTTGTTAAAAAAAAATGTTAAAATTAGTTAATAAAGAGTTCTTGTTATAAAAATGTAAACTGAATAATATGAAGTATATGGTACAAGAATGCTCGTTTAAAAAAAAAATTGTACGTAATACGTCCCAAAAGTGCTTTTACTGGACTCGCATGCTTGCATTTTGCCCACTTGTCCAGTAAAAGACCACTTTTGGGACTTGTTACGTAAACTACTATTGCGGCTCGAATTTGATCCGAGAAACTAGACATTTCCAAGCGATTTCAGAAAAAGTTCATTGTCCAGCAACGGACTAAAATAAACTATCTCTCAAGAAATGTTTAAAAATGCTAAAAGCGGGATGTCATATGGTCTGAAAAATCTTACCGGTCGTGTAAAGCTGTAGCCACAAAAGGCATTTTGTCATACGATATTCTGAAGTCGAAGGTATTCTAAACAGCACATTTTCTGATAAGGAGCTAGAAGATATCATCATAAGATATGAAGCAACACAACTTTTAAACAAGATGAATTATCTAAAAACAGCTCTATTTGCCATTTTTTAGGACATTTTGGAGCGATTCAACGAAACGAACAAGATTTTGCAAAACCTGAAAATACTGTGCGTGCATAGGAGAATTTCCTACTTTGTCAATCATATTATTAATTTATTTTTTAGAATCTATAAGATTTTTATTATTGGGAGGTACACTGCAGAGAAAAAAATTGAAATAAATTGCGAAGAAGCAAATACGTATTAAAACAAAATTATAATATAAAAAATTCGATACAAAACGATCTAAGTAGACCAGATCAAATAAATCACGTAACCACATTCCTACTTCAACAATTTATCATTTAATCCCCAATCAAGGATAATACCTATTTTATCTTTAGAACATTTTAAATATTTTATAATTACCAGAAGTTCCTTTCTTTGCACGTGCCTTAATTCTCCACAGTTTACCTATCATGATTTTAATCCATAGTTTCAACCCTGTGCAGTTACCTGTATTAAAAGGATATTTATCTTCTCCTTTTTTTAATTAAAACTATTAAATTGAATTAATACTAATAACAAGTAATTTGTTTTCAATAATATATATTTTTTTGTACAACTGTCATTAAAAGTGACACTTTTAATGATAGCAAACAATGTTAAAAACGATTGTTTACATAGCAGCGTGTTAAAAATACTTTTAACACGTTGCCATGTAAACAAGTTTACTTTTAACACGGTTTAGTTTACTTTTAACACGGTTTGGTTTATTGTCATTGCAAATTCGCTCGTTTCATTATCAAAATAGGGAAGTTGTACAAAAAACATTGTATGGTATTTGTGTTAAAAGTGATTTTATTTTGTTCGTGAAATTGTTCAATTCGCTTCGCTCATTTCACAAACGTTTTCACTCACAAAATAAAACCCCACTTTTAACACTCATATCATAAATAACTATTTTTAACCAATTCTATCATACGTACCAAATATCCATTTAAGTACCAAATAAGGTAGGTGCGGCTAATAAGGCCTACTTAAGGGAGAATGTATATAAAATAAAAACTAGTTATCCGAATCAACAAATTTTAAGATTAATGTAACATATAGATGAATTACTATAAAATATTCGAAAAAGATGGCATCTTTTGCTGTAAACAGACATAAAATTATACATTTTAAAAAATCTTGTTAATTGATCTTATTCTTCTATCGTTCGATAATAAGACCTAAAATTTTAATATACCCATAAATAATCAAAATAGGCATCTAATATTTGGTAATTGAGATTAAACTAATTATATTTGCATTAATGATGCCCACTCTTTGAAATAACATACATATTCCTTTGTTTAACATAAATCAGGGCACTCAAAATGATCTGTCAATGCATGCGTTCTTCCAGTTATGGTGTGGTATGGAAACCGTAACCCTCACCGTTAACAGTGCCAACAAATTAAGATTAACTCAAAAAGAAATTGAGAGAAGTATGCTGGAAGTAAGCAAAAGAGAACATATTAAAAATGAGGATATCAGAAAGAAGACAAAAGTGCATGATGTCATAGAATATATTGTTCGTCAGAAATGGAATTGGGTGGGACATGTGGCAAGACAGGGAAACGAAAGATGAACAAAACGATTGTGCAATGGAAATCTAGGGAAATCAAAAGATGTGTGGGACGTCCACAAAGGCGATGAATAGATGACATAAGAGAGAATGCAGGGAGAAAGTGATTTCAAATAGCACAGGACCGGATAGAACGGAAACGACAAGGGGACACCAATGTCCAGTGTAAAGAGGTTGTTGAAGAGAGAGAGAGAGAGAGAGAGAGAGAGAGAGAGAGAGAGAGAAAGATCCTCTGTCACACGGACACATTCTTGACGATACTCCTTGACGCATTGTGAACATTGTTTTATATCCTTCATCTCCTTTTCCTTACATGCGTGAAAATATCAAGTAACGTAGTTTTATTTTTGAGTTCCTTTTCATTGGTTAAATCTGGTAGGCCTTATCAACGGGTAGTACTGTGTATAAAGAAATAGAGAAAAGTACAATTATTGATTCGTGATGAATTATTTTGATATAACAGGTTGATAAAAGCATGAAAAAAAAACTGTAGTGCAAAATGTTACAAAAAATCTCATATTACTAAAAGTACTTAATTCATTTAGATTTAGTCGCATAATTTTTATTAACACGCTTTTATTAACTTCACCTGTATGTATGTATGTTTGTTTGTTTGTAACTCTCCACTCCGCGGCTGCTGCCTCGGATGAGTCCCGTACTCCCGTATCGTTATTTTTAGTCTGAAAACAATACGTTTAATTATAAACGATATGAATGAAATTGTCTTAGAATTAATCTAACAATTCTTTAGATTTCACAATAATAATTTTTTTTCAAGTGATTGAAACAATATGTTTAATTATCAACAATATGAATACAATAAATAATAATTTAAGAAATCAATAAAACACGCATTTCCAACTAAATAAACGAATAATGTAATCGTCACAGCAAATTAACGAATCTATTGAAATAAAATAAATTGGACTAAAAAGTAAAAAATAAATATAGTTTAAAAAAACTAAAAAACACGCTTTTATAGCATATGAAACTAACAAGTAAAAAAATAAATGTAATTAAGGAAAACTAAAAAGCATGTTTCTGAAAAACATCGAACTAAAAAGTTAAAAATAATTTTCAAAATAAAATTAAAACAAAAATAAATGAAAAATACTAGTATTATTGTGAAAAAAGCGTGGGCGCTTGACATTCCAAAAATATGGTATGCAGCGCCCACGCTTTTTTCACAATAATACTAGTATTTTTCATTTATTTTTGTTTTAATTTTATTTTGAAAATTATTTTTAACTTTTTAGTTCGATGTTTTTCAGAAACATGCTTTTTAGTTTTCCTTAATTACATTTATTTTTTTACTTGTTAGTTTCATATGCTATAAAAGCGTGTTTTTTAGTTTATTTAAACTATATTTATGTATTATTCACAGCACACGGGCCAAAACAAACGAGTGACAAGTAGCAGAAAGTTTGTAGAGCCCTGTAAGAGTGTTAGCTTATACCTAAGAGTCTCTTCTTGAACGAAATCGAATATTTTAAGTTGTATTTTAGATACTAAGGCCTTATTACCCAAAATGCCTTATTACCCGCATTTACCATATTCTTTAAATAATTTTATTACGGTTTTAAAAAGGTCCACAGTTAAATGTAGTTTAACCCTGTAAGCAACTTCATATTTATAATGGTCTAGCAAGACTATTTAAAAAGATTTGTGCAGCTGCGTGCGTTAACATCTAAACGAGCCGACCAAGTCGTTTATAAGTTTTTGGGCATTTTTTGTATTTTTGGAGCAACTTCTATTCTTTAATCAGACAATAGGAGCGAGTTTGTAAATCATGTATTTGAAGGGTGGTGCTTAAGGTGGAGTGTTCTCAAAACAGTTTAAACCTCGGCACAATCAGTCTCAAGGTAGAGGAACGTAAAAATTTTCATGTTTTGTATGTTTTTTATCAAACAAATGCTATCAATGCACTTTGTTTGGACGCCACAGTAAATTTTGTATATTATTCTATATCTTATATGCCATAAGTAAAGAGACAGATATTTTTAGAATCAAATTTTAGTTTTATTTGGTTATCGAAATATTTTTAATTTTTTATCAGTAAAAGTTTACGGAATTTTAAAAACAAAAAGATTGAAATTATTTTTATCGATGTTTTATAAAGAGTTTTCTTAGAGTTTTATAACCTCTGTTACCTCTTTAATGTTTTTAAGCTACAAAATTTAGGTATACCTGCAAACCAGGTTTTAAGAAAGATTTAAAAAGAAATATCTTTGTTTTCTACTCTAAACTTAAAAGTTTCAGGTACCTAGTTGTAAAGAGATTCTCAGGATTCAAAGGTTTTATGTTTGCTTAATTAGAAAAGGTTTTTTAGATATTCTGAGAACCATAATAACACCAAAATTATTACTTAAGCCAGGTATTAGTTAGCTTATTAGTAAAACTTGCCTTAAAAGTTCATGACAACTATTAGAAAAATATAACTTTAGGTAAGTTATAAGACAATTCAAGCCAATATCACTTGGAAAAAGGTAGTGGGTTGTTATTAACAAGACAGCAACATCACATTGACCATTTTTTTAAACCAACACCAAAGACAGTCTCAAAAATGTTTAAATTTAACAATTGGCAAGCTCTTTCTGAACAAACTGCCAGTTGTTCTGCAGTTGAAAGATATCGAACATCAATGCGTCCCTCAATGTACAAATCTCGTACAAAATTATATTTTACATCCATATGTTTAAGTTTTTTTCGGTCCCAGTTTTGTATAAAGTGTATACAAGACTGATTGTCTTCAAATTTTATTCGAGTATAGTTTACATCAAAAAGTATTTCTTATTTAGTTGAAGCTAGTGCTAACGCAACTAGTTCTGTTTCTGTAGTGGATAGAGCTGTGGTAGAATGTTTTCTTGTTGTAGATAATTGTAATACATATCCCAATATTGATTTCCGATCTGCATCGTTTGCCCCATCGACATCTGTAAAACCGTATAAAAACATTTCCGAAACTTTTAGTATACACAAGACAAAGGTTTTGATTTTTGTGTGTATATCAAAGCAAAGAGACGCATAACACGAGGATCAAAAACAAACTTCTTGCCAGTCCTAACGGATCTAGGTCTTTTTGGTCAGTCGCTAAGGCCGTCAGTCAAAATTTTACCAAATCAAATATTCCACCTCTAACACGTTCCGACGGCACAATAGCAACCACAGCCGGAGATAAAGCGAACTTACTGGCAGAACTATTTTCTTCTCATTCCAACGTAGACTTTCAGGGAAAAACACCACCGAACATTCCAGCAGTTCAATCGGAAATGACTGATATCGTATTCCGTCAGCGTCCTGTCAAACGAATTCTTAAAGGGCTCGATGTCAGGAAGGCTTCTGGTCCAGATGAAATTCCTATTATAGTGCTCAAGGAATGCGCCGATGAGCTAACACCAATATTTTGTAGACTTTTTAACCTATCCTACAAAAAAGGAATATTTCCATCTTGCTGGAAGAAGGCAAGAGTTCAGCCTATACCAAAGAAAGGCAAGAAAACCATGCCAAACAACTATCGACCTGTCGCATTGCTTTCAGTTATATCAAAAGTGATGGAGAAAGCTATTAACCAACAACTTCTAAAGTACCTAGAGGGCCTTAATATTATCAGCGACCATCAGTACGGCTTTCGTAAGTCCAGATCAACAGGAGACCTCCTAGCATATGTCACCCATCTTTGGAGCAACGCAGTCGAACATCATGGGGAGTCCCGGGCTATTGCACTGGACATTTCTAAAGCATTTGATCGTGTCTGGCACGAGGGGCTCCTAAGTAAACTGCGATCCTACGGTATGCCCGGTCGATTCTGTTCATGGCTTTCTAACTTTCTTCAGGACCGTTCTCTGCAAGTGGCGATTGACGGGTTTCTCTCTGACACCTTTACCACCAATGCTGGTGTTCCTCAGGGGTCCATATTATGCCCAACCCTCTTCTTACTATACATTAACGACCTTCTAGCGAAGACAGAAAATCCAATTTATAGCTTTGCTGACGACAGCACACTTATCTCATCGTTTACTTTGAATTCTCGAACATCGGCTGCTGACGCACATCTTCGCAGACAGCATGAAGTATCACGACTCAATAAAGACCTGGAAGAAATTTTGTCTTGGGGTGACAGTAACCAAGTCGAATTTAACGCTAAAAAAACCCAGGCAGCAGTTTTCTCTAAGAAGGTTAACATTGCAGAACCAGATATAGTCATGGCAGGACACGCAATTCCACTGGCTTCGTCTATTAACTTACTGGGTGTCAATCTGGGAGGAGATATGTCTTGGCATAATCACGTGGTAACAATCGCCAGGACAGCTTCTCAGAAACTCGGTGTACTTTTCCGTACCAAAAAGCTGTATACACCACAACAACTTTTGACACTCTACAAAGCCCAGATTCGACCATCACTGGAATACTGCTCTCATGTCTGGAGTTCTGCACCGAAGCATACCCTTCGGTTGTTGGATTCCATCCAAAGGAGAGCCATTCGCCTGATCGGTGACCACGAGCTAACCAAGAACCTCGACAGCTTAGAACATCGAAGACAGGTTGGTGATTTGACCCTCTTTTACAAATATTTCCATGGCAAGTGTTCTACTGACATTGCCCGCTTGATTCCACCTAGAGCAATTCATAGCAGAAATACACGACAAACCACTTCCGCCCATCCCTATGTGGTTCAACTTAATACTCCTCGAACATCCTTGTTTAAGAACTCTTTCTTCTGGAGGACATCCTCTTTGTGGAACGGCCTTTCTGAGGCCGTATTTCCCACCGAATATAACCTTCAACGATTCAAGAACAACGTGAATCGCTTTCTTCGCACACGCACCGCTCTCAGAGCGCCTTAAAGGAATTTTCCTGCAGTGCTTGTGCTTGACCATAAAAAAAAAAATATCAGAGGATTCGTTTTAAACCATTCGAATGATCATTCTACTAGTTCTCTATGGGAATTTTCAGTAATCATAGATTTGGAATCTCAAGGTAATACAGAAATTCGACCTCCAACTTTCATAGGATTGTTAGTAACTTTATAATTTTGCATGCCAAGAACCAAGAAGATTTTGTATATAATTATGTTGAACTAATTTATCAGATAAGTGTACAATCTTCATGCCAAGAAAACCATACAACTCTCCTAGATGCTTCATATCAAATTCTGTTTTACAAACTTAAGGTTCTTCTTTTAAGAAATTTTTGATTGTTACCGCATATCTCCGGTATTTATAATCCCAATAAAAAAAAACTTTTTGCATTCAAAAGAATAAAGTGTCCGTGTGATCCCATAGAAATTTGATTAAGGTCTGGTCATCAATGTGGAAGATATTCCAATAAATACCACAAAAATCAACAGAATAAGCTCTGCAGTTAAGTTAATATGTTGTAATGATGTATAACATAAAAATATAATAATTAGCCCGTTACTGTCTCACTCTAAAGCCAACGACCTCTTCTCATAAGAAGAAGGAATGAACATTTAATTAATTCTCTTGCTCACTGCGGGTTGGTGATTTCAGACAATTAAGTCCACGTTTCATCACCATATTTTCATTTACCGTACGTGCTTCGTGTTTCTAGTTCTTACTTATGTCTCCAAAAAGTCACATTGGTATTTGAAAGGTTTTGAAAATAGTACATCATGAATCAAGTAGCAACTAAAAATGATAAAATAAAAACTATTAAAAAAAAATGCACTAAAAAGTCAGAAATAAAATCTTTATTTCTTAAAAAAATTGGAACCAACTAGGCATCTGATTTCGATTTCCTTGAAGTCGGCTCCAATGGTTTATATCATTGTAAAAGATTTGAGTTACTAACATCAGAAATCTAGATTTAATAGCTAAGATTAAAATAGAGGGTAATTTGTCATTGGAGCCGACTTCAAGGAAATCGAAACCAGATGCCTAGTTGGTTCCAATTTTTTTAAGAAATAAAAATTTTATTTCTGACTTTTTAGTGCATTTTTTTTAGGGCGGTTTAATTTTTTTTTAAAAAGTTTTTATTCTTTATTTTTTAGCGCTTTATTTAAAAATTACCTTCGTGGTACCTATTTATTGCAAATTTTATAATTCAATAAAAAATGGAGTAGACCAGAATCTAAAATCTAGGGAACCGATTAAAGGTCGGGACACACATAACCGCACCGTACCCGATCCGTGTGTCGGCCGTAACTTGGCCGTGTCACGGCTCGTCCGTGTAGACACCACACTTGTCCGTAGCTTATCCGATTTTCTAGTGACGTTTGAAAACTGTTTCAGTCTGTTTTAATATTTTGAGTACGTAAGATGCGAAAACAATGTTTAAAAATTTTTGTAACATAATTTTAGTAAAATAAAAAACACAAGAATAATGTTTTAAATATATTATATTTTGAGAGCATACACGAAAGTGTTTACCAAGAGCTTTTGGTACCGCACCGTCACCGTTAAAATATAAAATATTTTAATCGTGCTCGGTGCGGTCTCGGTGCGTTGATAACGCTCGGCCGTAATACGGTGATGTGTGAACTATTTTTATTAACATACCATTGCGTAACTCTTCCACCGAGTGATGGTCAACACTCGGCCGACATACGGATCGGGCACGGTGCGGTTATATGTGTGTCCCGACCTTAACGTAGAAACTTACGATGGATTTCCGTTTGGAAGTTAACCTAAGTGTCATTAAAAGTACAGTACAACAAGTATCTCGTGAAATAAATTGAAGATGCGCCGTAACAAAATTGAAAGTGGTGGTATGGTGGGTTGTGCTAAGAGCATTTCGATATTGTACACTGTTGCATTATTTCATTTACAATTGTACTATTAAAAATTATTTTGTCGAAGTTATTATTGTTATATTAACAAGAATTTAAAATATATTTCAATACTTATTTTGAAACGTTAAATAGTTAACAGTAATTACGTTTTCCAGGTAGAATCTTTTAAAATATAAGTCTCTTAATTGTATTAATGTGTTGTTTGATATATATTATATTTTAATCAAATCGTTATTTTTGTTTTTCTTTTAAGAGTCACGTTCAAAAATCATTCTCATAACATTTTAGTCAGTCAATTGCTGTGTTAATTATTTTATACTCATTTCTTAAAATATTATACTAAAAAATACCCAATATTACTGTGATCATCTTCATATTGAAAACATTGTAAAAATTGTAATATCGATCAAGCGTTAAATGTTCAGGTAAATTCCATTCTACTCTGACCGAATACTTTCTCTCGCTGCGCACTGAAAGATCCACCTATTCACGAGATACTCGTCGGACTTGTCGGACTTATCCTTACATTATTTAAAGTGTGTAAAATAATGTAGATAAATTGTAACACAAATTTTAATATCAGGCACAGTAACAAAAACCATTATAGTTATCAAAATGGAGACAAAAGTCTATTTACAATTCTAGTAAATAAATGACGCAAGTTCGAAACCGAAAAGTGTTCTATAAAAAAATAGAAATGGAAGGGACTGGCTTAAGATCCTTGTCTAATTTAATTTAGGTTTAATAACATTTTTTTTAGTTGAAGTCACAGCATAGTTATTTGCCAGGCTAATATTTTGAAATCTATACATATCGGTTTCATGGGCTAGGATTCGATGACATCCCTGCTCTACTCTTTGCAGCAGCTTCTCGAGAATATTCACAGAAGTGGCGTATACGAATTTTTAAGTGTCCCCAAAGGAAAAAGTCAAGGTAGTTCAAATCAGGCCATGGTACAGGTACGCACCTTCTTATCCATATTTCTCCAAAAGATCCGTCTAAATGCTCTTTTAGGGCAATTGAAAAATGGGCCGCCGAAGCACCATAGTGTATTAAAAGATCACCCAAAGTGTTCTGCAAAAAATTTAAGTAATCAGCTCCTATTAATCGGTTAGGTAGTACAATCGGACCTAGTAACCGGTCGCTCAAAATATCTATCGAAATGTTCAACAAAAAACGTACTCCACAATGCTATGGAGATTTTTTTCAGCTCACATAGGCGAATTATGGAAATTAAAAACTTCATTTCGTGTAAACCCAGCCTCATCAGTGAAAAAAAATGTCTGCAATAAAATTGGGTTCTTAGAAACCAGCGGCAAATCTCCAAACGTGCCTGATGACGAAGTGGATTCAGAGCATGCACAAGTTGGACATCGTACGGGTAAAGCTGCTGCTCGTGGAGTATTCTCCAAACCAGAGAAGCCCCAATTCCTAGCTCCGCTGATATTTTCCACAAACTAGTTCCTGGATTCTCTTCAACTCGTTCCAAAATTGCTTCCTCTGTATCTGGGGTGGACATCGACCTTGGTCTCCCGGCATTATGGGACTGTTTCCCAAATGTATCTGTATCACGCAACCTGTGGTGAGGTCTTCCAAAGGCAGGAATAGCAAAAATTCGTAAATAATAGCTACAAGTAATATCTAGCGAATATATCGGTCGAATTTGATGAGAAAAAGAAGTTATTGCGAATGAAAAAAGAGATAATCCAAATACGATACAAAAACACAAACCGTTAATTTGTTTATTAAGACTTTTCTGCATATTTTGGGCCATACTACCACTCGATTCAGTTTGTGACACCCTGTATACTGAAGTGTCTGTTTGTAACATTAAAATAAGCGCTTTTAACTGAATGCATATTTACGTGTACTTGGATCATATACCAAAATAGCATTTTTTTACAATTTTTGTCTGTGTGCCTGTTTGTTCCGGCTAATTTCTGGAACGACTCGACCGATTTCGACGGGACTTTCACTGGCAGATAGCTGATGGAATAAAGGTAACTGACGCTACTTTGACTTAATACCACAAAGACCATACCTGTCACGCGGGACTGTAAAAGGTTGTATTTCAACTACTTCTTTTAAAAATTAATTTCCAGCATTTGTATTATACTTTTTTAAACGTGCAAGTCGTAAACAGAGCTAGTAGTTAATAAATTTTAAATTAATAGACGCAATAAAGATTAAGGAAGTTTAAATCGGTTCATAATTTGAAAAATTTAAATTGCTATGTGCTCTTTTTAAATCTTTACCACTTACCGTTTTTTTAAACTCAAACTACTACGTTTCTAACAGAAAAAAATCAAAGACGTGACTATTATCATTCGTCATTTTGGTTCCGCTGTCAATCGCTTGTTAGTCTTATCATTCAAGGTAGAAAATAAAAGCAGTTCGTACTTAGACTGGTATGAAGATTATTTACCTTATTAGCTTTGTGATAAATCGATTCAAAATGTTATTTGCTAGTCTTTATCTACAAGAGAAATGTACACATTCATGTTGTAAACAAACATGATAATAAAGAAGAAACAACTGCTGCGAATTATTACCTTGTGAATTCTGTGTTGTAAAATTACAATTTTCTGAAAATTTTATTTTTTTCCAAAAAAAAGACCTTATGTTGGAATAACAAATATGCAAAGGAAAATATCTCTTTCTCTCATTGAACAAGGAATGCCCAAAAGAGAGTTAACAGAGGTAGTAGGCGTTACATAGGTTGTTTTATCGAAACATATGTAAGGTACCTACTTGGAACTAGAGACTCTCATGAACAGGTCCAAACAAGGTCGGCAAAGAATCACATCTGAACAACAGGATTGCTTTGTATACCAAATTGTTAAAAGAAATCTCAGTGTTTTTCATACTGAGCTGCAACCATAACTTCTGGAAGCTACAGATGTGAACGTTTTAGTTGAAACGTTGAAACCACAAGAAAAAGACTTCGCGCTTGAGGTTCGTACAGTAGGAAAAAGTCCCAAAGAGGAACTGTAATGTTTTGGGGAGGTAGTATGCATGGAGCAAAAAAGTCTAGTGTAACCATTTCAAAAATACTTAAACAGGTCGGAGGTATGTTTGATTTATTGTAAAACCAATCGTTAGGGGTCTAAATAATGTCTGAAAACTGTCAGAATTTTAGACCTAAATACTATTAAACACTTGTCAGACTAGTTTAAAAAAAGGGTTAGAACAATACAGGAAATGTTCCATTACTTATTTTTGGTAAAGACCCAATTTAAAACAAAATGTTCACACATTTCAAAAATTATGAAAAATAATAGATTATCCTTTTTAAGTTTCGTTGTGTGTATTCTAGTCCAAACGTTAAAGTGAACTTGTGTCCAAATGGCGCAATTTAATACCACCGCAGATTAGCCAAAAATTTTAAAAGTAACGGATAAATTCATTTTCTCCGTTAATTAGCGTGTAAAAGAAAAATCCTGAAACACTTCAATTTAGAAATTTAAAATGACACTTTATGGCATTAAAAAAACACCCCCCACTTCAACCCCTTCCCAAGGGGTGAGAGCACCCCATGTTTAAAAAATCTTTTACCTATACAACAATTGAAGCTTACAACTGTCTCCCACAAACATTTAAAAATATTAAAAACTTCAAAAAGTTTAAAACTGAAGTAAAATTTTTTTTAATAGGCTCACAACGATTACATTTAATAAAACATCCTGCTACATCCATTCAATAATCTGCAATTTTAATCCATGTAATAAGTTGCTATCTTTTCATCTTCTTTTTCTCTTGCCCTTATTTTTGCCCAGTCATTTTTTTCATTTCTTTATACTACTAGTTTTATATATTACTTTAATGTATATAATTTTAGTGCCATTTAATTTAAAACATATTTAGAATTTAATTAAGCATCAAATTAGTGAGTTAAGTGTAAGAGTAGGTAGTCTAGGCTAACCTTCGCTCATTATTTGTATGTATTTTATGCAGCTTCTAATAAAGACCATTATTATTATTATTTTTTTTTTTTTTTTTTTTTTTTTTTTTTTTTTTTGTTATTTATGGCATCGACTACGAGGTCATTAGCCATGTAAGTTTAGTTACGTAAGTATTCTTGCTTTATATTTTATCATATAGTTTTGTTACATGTAGAAATTTAATTGTTTTTTTTATTCCAGATTCTGTGTTTAGACAATTTGATAAATTGTGATCATCTATTAGATTTCTATGTTGTGTAAAATTTGGACAGTGTAGTAGCAAGTGTTCAACTGTTAATAGTGCCTGGTTACACGGGCATCGTGGTTGCTGTCTTCCCAGAAGAAGGAACGAGTGTGTAAGGTGGGTATGGCCTATTCGGAGTCTGGTAATTTTTATTGCTTCATTTCTTGTTAGGTTACTTGGTAACTTCCAGGGTTTAATGGATGGTCTGATCCGTTTAAGAGATGCTGCATTTTGTTCCCATTCTTCTTGCCATAAAACAAGTATTTTTGTTTTTAATTCTATTTTATATTATTATTATTATTATTATTATTATTATTATTATTATTATTATTATTATTATTATTATTATTATTATTATTATTATTATTATTATTATTATTATTATTATTATTATTATTATTATTATTATTATTATTATTATTATTATTATTATTATTATTATTATTATTATTATTATTATTATTATTATTATTATTATTATTATTATTATTATTATTATTATTATTATTATTATTATTATTATTATTATTATTATTATTATTATTATTATTATTATTATTATTATTATTATTATTATTATTATTATTATTATTATTATTATTATTATTATTATTATTATTATTATTATTATTATTATTATTATTATTATTATTATTATTATTATTATTATTATTATTATTATTATTATTATTATTATTATTATTATTATTATTATTATTATTATTATTATTATTATTATTATTATTATTATTATTATTATTATTATTATTATTATTATTATTATTATTATTATTATTATTATTATTATTATTATTATTATTATTATTATTATTATTATTATTATTATTATTATTATTATTATTATTATTATTATTATTATTATTATTATTATACCTCGTTTTAAAGCGCATTTAATTGCCTATTCAGCAGTGTAAAAGATTTTAGATTTCATTTTTTTATTTTCAAGAAAATTCGATTTACAATTTTGGAATGTGTTACTTAAAATTTACCTGAAACGTGTCGTATTGATATACCAAGCATGCCTACTAGATTATTTTATTATTAGGAAATTTAACTGTAACCCCCTTCGTTTTTTAGCGCCATAAAGTGTGATTTTAAATTTGGAAATTGATGTGTTTCAGGATTTTTCTTAATGATTTTTTTGAAGTCTCTTTTATACGATTTTTTAAATTTAGATAGTTTACAAATAAGGAAATTGCATTGAGGAGAAATTGAAAAAAAATCGAATCAAGTAGAACTCAAACCTGCAACCTTTACCCATACTCACTGGAATGGAGGACTCCGAAGAAGATCCAGAGTACCGAAAAAAGATTCCCCTTCCCAACTTGAGACTCCTCCAAACAGTAGACAGGGACCTTCCTGGAGACCTGGAAACCCTCCTAGATGCATCCCCCTTTTTTACAGGTAGATGGTGCCCACAAGACTGGATACAAAAAAAACAATGGGCCCTTGGCGAAGGTTTCTGTGGTTCCCTTTGTCCTTGCCAAATAGGGGGGGCACCACGACGGAGGAGACACGCCACAGCGTTAATCTCCCAACCCCACATTCCACTACGTGGGTTACACCTCCACACATACACTTATACTCACACCAAAAGGAAAAGACTCTTTAGGTACGTTCAAGTGCCATGGATGACAAGAAGATACAAGAGCAACAGTTGAAGCCATCCAACCTGCTGCGAATGGAGAAGTTTGTGAGAGCGGGCTGGCGACCGATACTAACACCATCCAAACAATCCCATCCACTCCCTGAAAAGGACATAATTCCTACAACAGGGTCCTCATACCTAACACTCCTATAAATCTATCTCACCTACCTATACCTATCTTTTCATTCATTCCTTCCTTCCTTAGAGGCGTTACCGTTGCAGGTTTGAGTACTGCCAGATGTGATGTTTTTTCAATTTTCCCTTAATGTCATTTTCTTTTTTGTATACTATCTAATTCCAGAAAATTCATCGCAAGCGGATTGTTTGTAAAAGCAGTAAAAACATTTTAATTAAAATATCCAATTAACGTTTTTATTTGACGATGCGAACAAACAACCAACGCCCTCTTTTGTAATGCGAATGTATTCAATAGATACATTTAAATAAATAAATATAATTAACAAATTTGTTGACGAGTTCTGCGCACATTTATCCGGAAATAATCAGTTTGAAATATTTACAAATCATAATAATATAGTATGCAGAAATAATAATATTAAATTATTTAAGTCTTCAATTTGATAAACGTATTTTGTTAAAAAAAACTATTCTACAGTTTAGTAAATACCCGTTTTCTTACCCTATATGAATTTAAATATCATAAAGAAGGGTGGGTATAAGTTCAACTACCTTTAAAAGAAATAGTTTTTGTAGAGTTCATAGAACAGCGTTTTTGTTGCAAGACAAATCGATTTTCAACGAACATTAATTTCGTTACTATCAACTATGAATTCTTCTGTCGATCTCATTCGTCAGTGATTCTGCAGCTACCCCAGAGTTCGGTATAAATATTTCGCCCGGTATACTGCTTGTCTGATATGCTTGCGACAATAATATTTATAAAGAAAATAAAAGAATCAACACACGGTAATATTTATATCCATAGGTTAGGCGGCGCGACACATCAATTTTCTCGAGAGTGTTCACTAAGTCTTATCTTCGTAATTAGTAAAAATGCTCAAAAATGTTATATAAACTAATTTTATCAAGATCTATCATTAATAACGTTCACAAATTTTTAGAATTTGGCAGGAATAGTATCTCAGTTGTGTCTGATTATTTGTGCTACGGTGTTAAGATATAAAAATGACAAAGTTCTTTAGTTACACATTGTTAGTAACTTGTACTGGTAAGTAATTTTAATATTTTTAAATTTTAACCCCTGGTGCAGTATTAATTTTAATTATTGTTAATCAAGAATAATTTTTAAAACGCACAAGCAGCTGTGTGATGATTATATTTTTAGATTGGTACTGTTACGTAAATAGTTTTAAATGTTTCTCGAAAAATGAATTTTCTACATTAATCGGTATGCATTTTCAATATTTTAAGTTTAAAATTGTTTGTTTGTTTTTACTTCTGGTTAGTAAATATAGTTAGTTTTCTTGGATATATAAATAACTTTATCTAAAAAGGAACAAAATTAAATTTAAATTATTTTATAATGAAAAAAAAACAATCGCTCAATTTTAATTAAAAGAAAATCGTATTTTAACTTTTGTTTCATTAATAATTATTCAACAAATGAAGATTTAACAATCAGTGCCGGATAATAACATTTCAATACAACATCAATAAATTATTTACTAAATATTTTAGTAATATTAAAACTTTGAAGAACTGTTTTCTATTTTGAATAATAATTGATTGTAAACTTATAAATAAAAAACACGAATAGATATATATCTTCTATATCTATATCTTCTATACTTATAATAAATCTGTAGAGAGGTCAATTCTGTACATGAAATATATTTCCAAAATAACTATCAGGGGCAGGGGGTGATTAGGGATCGATACTGATACCAAAAATGCAATCAGTAAAATTTTTGTCTGTCTGTCTGTCTGGTCTGTCTGTCTGTATAACCGCTATAGAAACAAAAACTACTCGACGGATTTTAACGAAACTTGGTACAATTATTTTTCATACTCCTGTGCTGGTTATAGTATACTTTTCATCACGCTACAATTAATAGGAGCAGAGCAGTGAAGGGAAATGTTGGAAAAGCGGGAGAAGTTACTCAATTTTTTAAGCTTCCGTCGCGTGTAAAACATTAATGGTTAAAGCTATACAGAAATCATCTTATTTTTATAATTTTGAGGTTAACTGTGAACGGATTTTACAATATTTCACCCACAAGGGGAGTTGCGGGGGCGTGAAAAAAAATTAGAATCTATAAGTCCTACAGGTTTAAAACTTTGCAAGATAGTTATTTTTATAATTTGGAGGTGAACTGTAAACAGATTTTACAAAATTTCACCCACAGAGGGCGTTGCGGGGCGTGAAAAATAAAAATAAATTAAAAATTAAAATCTATGAGTCCTACAGGTTTGAAACTTTGCAAAATAGTTATTTTTATAATTTTGAGGTCAATTGTGAACAGATTTTACGAAATTCCAGTCACATGGTGGGTTGCAAGGGCGTGAAAAAAAAATTAAAATCTATAAGTCCTACAGGTTTAAAACTTTGCAAAATAGTTATTTTTATAAGTTTGAGGTTAATTGTGAACTGATTTTACGAAATTTCACCCTCAGGGGGATTGCGGGGGCGTGAAAAATAAAAATAAAAATTTTAAATCTATAAGTCCTACAGGTTTGAAACTTTGCACAATATTTATATTTATAATTTTGAGGTCAATTGTGAACGGATTTTAGAAAATTCCACCCACAAGGGGCATGCGTTGGCGTGAAAAATAATCTATACATATAATAAATCTGTAGAAATGAAAATTCTGTACATTAAAGATATTTAAAAAATAATTAGCGGGGGGTGTTACTACATCGATAAAGAATCCACAAATGTGGTTCGATTTTTTGTCTGCCTGTCTGTATGTTTGTGCGCGCATTACTTTAAAACTACTGATCAGATTCGAATGCGGTTTTCACAGATGTATTTGTCCTCTTTCAACTTAACATCTGGTATATAAAAATTTCTCCTCCTACCCCTTTAACGATGTCGGGGGTGAAATTTTTGTATAACAATCAACACGCCACGAGAACTACGTCGTGGGTACAGCTAGTTGTAAATAAACAATTTAGTGAAAAGCCTAGTCTACATAAACATAATATTATTCAAATAAACTATATTTTCATTTTATTAACGATGATGTTTTCGCATCTGCCATTTAAAAATCTTACTGATGTGATTTTATGTGGATCTAATCTTAATCTCTTTAATACAAAAATATTTAATAGTTTATGTTTACTAAAATTTTTTTAATTATGAGGTTATCTCATCAAATTAATATTTTATATATCAAGAATATCAACATAATCATTATTTGATCAAAATTTCAAATAATGTATTTTAATTAAATAATATGAATATAATATATCTATTTTGATAATAAAAACATATATTACAATTCTAATTTGTTGTTAGTGGATTAGTTATTGTACTTTGAAAGTTTTATAGAGTGTTTTTGCTACAAATCTAAAAAACTGATTTGATGATACCTGATAATGATAATTTTTTTATACTTAGATAAACTCTTTTCCTTTAGATTTACGCATGTATTGATACTTTTTTATATTATTTCGTTTTGAATAAAAAAAATAATTACAAGTAGACAAAATAGGTGGAAAATGTAATAAAGTTAAACACAACGCTATTAGTCGGAACGAATTGTGACGTCAATGATCATAATAACATTGTCTACCAGTGTATAGTTTGTATTCAGTGCTGTTTTATTGTGATTTTAAGGGAATGTAGTAAAAAGAATTGCAAGAAAATATCAGTTACCTACATCAATTCAAAATCAGGCAATCTACTTAAAATTGAAGTGTTCATGAATAAAAAACTACTTACCAGATCTCGGTGAAACCAATTTTCGTTGGAAATTTTATAATTCTCTTATTCCTGAAGTTACAGAGGGGACACACTTTGGAAGTATCTCTCGCGCAAACTGTTTAGTTTCGAAAAAAAAAATGATATTAGAAATCTAAATATTATTTTTGAAGACCTATCCATAGATATGGGTTTGATGAAAAAAAATTAGTATTAGATTTGTGTATGGTTAAATATTATTTTGGTTAAATAGTCTTTAAAGTCACCCCTTAACAGGGAACAGCGGGCGGTCCATAAATGAGACCATTTTCTCGACCCTCTACCCTCTATCCAGCATGTGGTTGTATGCACTCATAATTTTACAAACTATTGTTCAAATTTAAAAAATGATGTCATTAATTTTTTTATAAATAAATATAAATAAAAATACCAGAAACGGAAAGATATTTTTTTCTGATTTCAACCATATACCTATAATACTTACGCGATACAGACAGACATGACGAATATATAAGGAATCCGTTTTTTGCCATAAATTCATTGGAGGTTTTACTAGTAAGCAGGTTTCATTACTTAATTTTTTAAAGTTACTTTGTAATGAAATAGAGGTTATAATGAGGATACTTGCAAAGATTAGAAGATAAAACAATGTGAAATAAACACTTACGTCGGAATGGTCTTCACAACAAATATAAAGTAGTTGAGGGAGATATCTTGTCTCTTCTCATGATATTGCTTCACTTTTTCTTTACGTACAGACCTCTCAGTGCCATAAAATCACCTTATATGGTGTATTTCTACGATACAATACAGTCTACTATTTTGAAACTATTTATTTTAAACATAATATTGTTTTTTCAGTGCTAAAATCTTTTTTACATTAATGTAATGATGTAACTTGTCATTTAAAAATATCAAAAAAAATACAGGCATATTCCCTATTAAGTTATTCTGGTATCGATATAAAATTGCATTAGTTCGTTTTTTAAAGAAAATGTTATGCACACTTATAAATAAATATATTCATTTTAATATCATCTTATTAGCAAATCTAATTGTAAATCTTTATTGATTATGTATAGGTATTTATTCAAATTATTTTAATTTTACTCTTCTATAAACACTATTTTCTATTTTACGGTAGAGGAACTTGTTTTTTTGAAAAGTATTGATTTTTATGGAATTTATATTATATTATACAAATAGTTCGTTGAAGATTGTGAAATCTGAAAGGCAAAGTTTTATCTTAATATTTTTTACCAAATAGGTAAATTTAAATCGTTCTTTTGGTGGTTAAGTACCTATGTTTTAACAACCCAACTATCATGTAAAAATCATTGACTAAGCTTTGCTTGTGAAACATCTAAATTATAAGAACTTTCTGCTCGTACAATTTTAGTCAACTTTTGCAAGCATCATACTTTAGCAGCACGCGTGGTATGAGCGAAAACCTGATTATTTTTATGAAGGTTATGACTGCGTGAAGTATGAGAAACCAACCTGACTTTGCCAGAAAACACGGATAAAATGAAACCTAGCTAGATCCATTGATCGCCTGAAAACCCCATGAATCATGAATACCAATTTTCATGAATATCTTTGGAACCATTTCCGATATACATACATAAAGAAATTTATTTATTGAGGAATGCAGTCAGAAATAACAGTGAACTTTTATATAATTTCCAAACTGTTAAAAGTTTAGTGGCTTTATTTTATAAATTAGAATGATGATAGCAGGATTGAGGACAGGCAGAGAAATTTTTTTTTTGTGTGATATTATGTTTTTATTTTAACATGTTTTTATTATTATTATATAAAAGCATCTATATAACATGTATTTTAGCCTTGAAAAAGACGAAAATAAACGTCGAAACGTCGGCAATTTATTAAAAGCTTTTAATTTTCTTTGCCTGTCCTCAATCCTGCTATCATCATTCTAATAATTTCCAAACTTTCGAAATTTGTTTAATTTTTTCTTCAAAGAACAAAAATAGTACATAATGGAAAACAAACAAAAAAATATATAAAATATTTCTTAAAAATCTACACTATTAATAGAGCAAGAGCCCACGACGGCCAGACATACCTTTTATCATAAAAGCTGAAAGTTTTTTTATGTGTGCCTCTAGTACAGGTAAGAACAATCCCCATGATACTTGGGCAGTGGTTCCTTTGGCAGGTAGCAGGTAGCAAAGGTGTATAAAATTCCATCTTACTTTCGTTATTCTATAAAACTTAATTTTTTTATATTTCATTCGTAACAACATCAAAATTCGCATTACTCATTGTATGGTTCCAACCACCTGCCGGACACCCCTAAACTACAATATATTGTAATTCAATTTACGTTATATTATTAAAGCTAAATTTAATATATGTTTTTGGGGAACTATTTAACTATGTTTCCTTCCTTAGCAGCCAGACATTTTTGAGGGTTTTATAAAATCTTTTGTTGGATCAGATATTATACCTGATGTTGATTATTTGAAATATTTTGTAATGGTGGAAGGAAAGAAGGGTTAAAATTAATATTACCTATATGTTTGAGAATTATTTTCTCGGATACGAGTTTTCTGTTAAAATGTCTCTTAGGGTGATTAAATTATTTTCTAGGAATTCAGGGTGCGATAATGGTTTTCTATAACATGATTTTTATTATTTCTGATGACTTTCATATTAAGGATGGGCAGGGTGTTATTTATCTCCTTTTCACATGTAAAACGTAAATGTTGCTTAATTGAGTTAAAATCGATAACGTGTTAAAAATTTGTTTTTTTGGTAAAGCTAAAATTAAATCATCAATAAATCTTTTAATAAATGGAATAAAAAAATTTAGTCTTAATTCTGCGATTGATAATAAGTCATCTAGAACAAAGTGCCATACTATTGTAGAGATATCACTACACATTTGAGTACATCACTACATAGTATAAAACAAAGTCGCTTTCTCTGTCCCTATGTCCCTTTGTATGCTTAAATCTTTAAAACTGCGCAACGGATTTTGATGCGTTTTTTTTTTAAATAGAAAGAGTGATTCGAGGGGAAGGTTTATATGTATAATAACATCCATTAAATAGTGGAGAAATTCTGTTATTTTTGAGGTTTCTAATGTGATGTCGTTAGTTGTCAATTTTTTTCCGCTTACATTGCAAACGCAGGCTGAACCCTACGAGATTTATACTAATTATTTGTACCTACACATTGAAAAGGTCTACAGAAAACTCCGCGATGGTATATGTCTATCTTTTATGGATATCCCACAATAACATTTTTTGTCATTTACTTTTTACGACAAATAATGGCTAATTTTCGAAGCGATTTTAACCAATACAGCATTAATCCTTATCCAATTAAATAGCTTAAATACATTGTTGATTTAATATAGATCTATATGGTCCTTACAATGGTCCAATAATACGAATATCATATTCATCTTACCCATTAAAAAAACATCATCATACTGACTTTCATGACAATCGGTTAAACGGGGCAGAAGTTACTACTCTGCAGCGCCACCTGGTGGCGAGTGGCATCAATGAGCATATCATATAAACCTTCTCCGTGGAAAAATACATATGCATACCAATTTTCATGTCAATCGGTTGAACAGGGCAGAAGTTGCTACTCTGCAGCGCCACCTGGTGGCGAGTGGCATCAGTAAGCATATCATACAAACCTTCTCCGTGAAAAAATACATATACATACCGATTTTCATGACAATCGGTTGAACGGGACAGAAATTGCTACTCTGCAGCGCCACCTGGTGGCGAGTGGCATCAATGAGCATATCATACAAACCTTCTCCGTGGAAAAATACATATACATACCGATTTTCATGACAATTGGTTGAACGGGACAGAAGTTGCTACTCTGCAGCGCCACCTGGTGGCGAGTGGCATCAATGAGCATATCATACAAACCTTCTACGTGGAAAAATACATATACATACCAATTTTCATGACAATCTACTGTTTTCTGAAAATACGCCACTTTTCTTGCGGGTAAACCGAAAGTGGGCCATTTATATAAATGTGTCACAACAAAACTTACGGTAATTTTAAACCTAACTGTGAAAACCGCATCTTATTATCTAGAACCGTTTCGAAGATATAAGCTCTTAAAAACAGTCAGAATATAATGAGACACCCTGTATATAGATGGAGATAGAGTTCCGGCAACTGGGACTTTTTTATTGGAAATTTCCTCCTCTTTCAGGATCTTTTTTCAAAATTCCTTAAATATCATTATTTTAAAAGTTATTAACGAAAAACTAAATATCTTTTTTTTTATCTTATTTTGTTAATAACAATCGCAATTTTTTATGTGCTTATATACCCTTAACAAACACTTTTCTAGACGTCATTCCAAATCGAATGAGCTATGGCACATATTTTTAGGAGCTTTATTTCTATTTAACACGTTTTTGAACTTGTTGACTAGACTATTATCAGCAACTCTTACACTTTTGAATTGGATTGTTTCCTTTCGCGCTTCAGCTTCGTAGATCATGATTAGCTGATACATATTTTACTTTTGCTGTTTATTTTCTCTGTGCTACTGTTTTTTGTAGATGGTCTACACTATACAATTCTCTTGTTACCCATTCTGATTCCCAATCCTCAAGCATTTACTTCCTCTATTATTTGGTCTAGTATAAAGTTGAAGAGAAATGAGCTGAATACCTTTTGGGGTAGGAATGTATTTCCTATTTTGATTTCGGAAAAGTTTTCTGTGTTAAGGCTGTGTGATGTAAGTTGGTATTTTTTTGACACCATTTTTGTTTGAACACATTCATTGACTGGTTTCTGTTTATCTTTAATCTAATCTAATCTAAGTAACCTGGCATGGAGCCCCATGTTTGAGCACTGCTTCCTGTGGGAATATTGTGACCAGGTTCGGCACCAAGAGTCCTTACATGCACCCGTGCTTGCAGGACTCTAGTTTGTTCAGCTGAAAATCAGCATCCCGCTGATCCTCAGGTAGGCTGGAATCCAGGTGTCCTAAATTCCTTGAGTTACTGTTGCCACAGGGCAGTTCCCTTTATAAGAGATTTGAGTCCCGTGACCAGCTCCTCAAGGTGGTGATAGGATTCAGGATTCGTGTCACCGAAGATAAGGAACCGTTTATAGTCCAAGGCCTCACACTCGAATAGAATGTGAGTTACCGTCTCATCGTCCATGTCACACAGTCGGCACAAGGTGGGTTCCTGTGTCAGAATCCCCACCCTCCGAAGGTGTAGTCTGAATGGTCCATGCCCGGTGAGCAGGACTACTAGTACCTACTCTGATCTGACTCCTGCTAAGATCCAGTATGTCAGACGTGAGTTTTTTGTAGTAGCCTTTGAGCATCAGCTTCGAGTGCCTCAGCCCTACAGTGTTACTCCAGTGTTTGGTCGACTCTTCCCAGACCCAGTTCCTGACTTTGGTCCTTACCCAGATACAGGTTCTGGACCAGTAAATCGTGTATCCGCTCCCTTCTTGGCCAGAAGATCCGCGGTTTCATTTCCTTCAAAATCTTTATGCCCTGGTATCCACTCCAAAAAGACACTGTTTTGTCTAGCCAGTTCATTGAGGTTTTGTATGCACTCCCAGATCAGCTTGGAACTAACCCGGAAATGTTTTAAGGCCAGCAGTGCAGCCTGGCTGTCTGAGAAGAAAGTTACCCTCTCCCTTCTCCAGCCACGGCCTCGGGCGTGGTCGGCAGCCTTTAGTAAGGCGTATACCTCAGCCTGGTACACGGTTGATTCCGTTCCCAAGCTGAAGTGCTGCCTGAGGTTGCGTGGACCACAGACCCCTGCACCGGTTCCTTCTGACGTGCGAGATCCGTCAGTAAAATACTTGATCCCTGCATCGTCAAAAATTCTTTGAGAGCCGTCCACAGTCCACTCAGCTCTGTCTCTCAGCCGGACTTGGTATCGACTCTCAAAGTTGTAACAGGGGATCATCTGGTCAGTTGGCAAACCTGTCAACAGGACCTGACAATCTCCAGTGAACAGTGTGCGATGACGATGCAAACCATCATCATCACACCCGTTAACTTTCAGCCTGTAAGCTCCCGACATCGCCTCCCCTTTGATGTAAACATTGAGAGGTGGCAAGCCCAGGATAACTTACTCCAATATTCTCTTATAATAATGGTACATTTCGTTTCTGATCTGTAAATATCATGTATGTTAATGAGGTGAAGTATGGTTTTTTATTCCAATTAAGTGTTTCTTTTTGTTTCTGACTATCATTTTACTTCATGGCAAAACCAAGGCTTGATATTATTTGTTAATTTTAACCGATGTGGTGATATTATCTTCTTGTTAAATACTATAAAGTTTATAATTGATTTTTGACCCGAGTATTATTAAATATATACTTGTAGTGATATTTAAGTTAGAACAATGTGTTCTTAAAATCCTTATCTCACTCCTTGCGCAAAAGTCGATTAGTAGATCGCCATGTTCATTGAGTGTCATTTTGTTATATTTTTGTTTAATTTCTACTATCACGTCCTTGACAATACGGTCATTGAGGTCGCCAAATACTAATATCCTGTCTTTATTGTCTATACTGTTTAACGTGGTTTGTAGATTATGTTTTCTGATTCTTGAAACTTTTTTCCTTTTTTTTCCTTGCCAATACGCTCATTAAGTTCGCCAAATTTTAATATCCTGTCTTCATTGTCTATACTGTTTAACAGGGTTTGTAGATTGTTTTCTGATTCTTGAAACTTTTTGAAGTTATACTTCTATTCATGCACTCGGTGGAAAAGATTTGTGTACAGTTAAATGGGAAAAATCATTACATATGTAATGGTGTGAGTAAGAGAGAGACAGACACACTTATAGTTATAACTCTTATAAGGTATATTATTGGTCGGTAAAAACAAAGATGAAATATTTACCACATGTTATTAGTCATAACTATAAGTCCTTTGAATACCGTTTCAACATTCAGTACATTAAAAAAGGATAGATATACAAAAAACAGTCTGAACTAATGTATAAATATCATAGTGACGGACCACATGATTATTTGATAGATTATTTTATAATTCTGTAACGTAAGTTAACATATTAAGTTTAGTATTTTATATTAATAATATTAATAATAATATTCAGTAATGAGTATTGTAGTCTAAAATACCTTCACATGGTTGCAGTATATCCTGCACTATGCTTTTGAGGTTGTTGGCTACATAAACAGAGTTTTTACGAATAGTCGAGGAAATAAAGCACCAAAACCTCCGAATTTTGTAACGTAAGATGGATCGGAATGTGTTTTTTTGCATTGGATTCGTTAAAGTATCAGGAAATTTGTCGCTATATTTTATAATGTAAAAATCGAAATTGCATTTCTGCATTCGAAAAGTACATTCCGAACAGACAATAGAGAGAAAACTTACAACTCGGTAAGTATTGCTGAAAGTGGGTTCAATTTATATACTCGGGGTTTTTGGAGTCGCTGAACACGAATATCACGATTCCGGCACTTGGTGTCTAGGGTATTTACCTCTTCTCCAGGGGTTTTATGAATATTCTGTACGAAATCAGTGCACACTTTGTACTCGGTGGTTTTTTGAGTCGCTAAATACGATTATAATAATGGCGATGGTGTTCGAAACACCTGGTGCTTAAGACGGACCTCGTCTCCAGGATTTTATGCAAATTCGATACAAAAAAGAGTGTGCACACGGTACTAGGAGGTTTTTGGGGTCGCTTACCACGAATATAATGAGTATAATGAGTTTGCTAAATCATTCGCATACAAATTTATGAATCAATGCGCGTGCACAGAAGTATAACTTCTACCGGCAGTCTCACTGACTGCCACATTAGTTTTTTTTCCCTTTTGTGTATCCGTTTTATCCTTCTTCTCGTTGTTTCATTTGTCCAGTTCATACTCAATTACCTAATACATAATACATGTAAATAAGCAGGGTTTTATTCTGACAAAAAATTATATATTGCGTACATGTGACAAATATTTTTAATAATATTAAAATAATATGCAAACGTCGGACAATATAAAAATATTTAGTTTTGTTTAAAAGAAACATAAACATCACCGTATTTGAGTATATCAAAATTTGTTTCTATTACGCAATTACTTATCATTAAGAAGTTATTAATTCTAAATTAAAAATCATGACTATTTCTTAACAGTTTATTAATAATGTTAGAAAACGTAAATTAAAAAATTGTAGATTATCTTCAGTTTTTATAAATAGCTAGCAATAAAATTAATTGAACAATGAATGTTTTATTTCTATATACATACTATATATTGTTATTATTTATTTGAGTAACTTATATAATTTTGAATAAAAACAAACATTCGTAAGAGTTTTTCTTATCAGACAATTTTATTTCTTATAAAAAAAACAAAAATTATATAACCGAAATGATTTAGACTGTTTTATAGGGATCTCTAATTATTATTGATTATTGATAAAAAGATCTTGTAAGTAGTGGTCTGACAAAATTTTATTATTAACAGAAAAATAAATAAAATTTAAATATAAAAGAAATAAAACTATTTAGATCGTATTTATTGACTGGATTTGATATACACAAATTGATACGATAATATTTATTTGACCCCCATTTTTTTGTGAAATAAATAAATAAAATCAAGTCCCGGATATTTTATAATTGATAAAATACTCGTATGATGCATGATTGCCATATTTCATGAGGGCTATTTTTATAACAAACTATTTAGTCCGGTAGCTAGGGGGGTTTCCGGGGTCCATTATTCTCCTCCTGTTGATCAAGAATGTTTTTGTTTCGTATTTTCGAAAAATGGTAGGGTAAATTTAATTTAATTATTTAAATACTTTTTTGATACTTATGAAAAAACAAAAAAAAGCTTTAAATTATTAGCTTTAAATTGAAATAATACAAATGTCTATAACATTGTTTTTAACAAAATTATACCTACTTGAACGCCAAATTTTTACATAAAAATCACTAAGTTTATGGCAACTTTTCATTAGGTCAGGTTTAAAATGTCTCTCTAAAGGGTGCCATACACGCTACGATAAATTGATAACGATTTAACTGTATCGTTAAAACTGTACCGTTCGTCATTCAGTCCACTACCATACACGCTACGATAAATCGTTACAATAAATCGTTACGATTTAACGGTACCGTTAAAACTGTCAACAATTGTTCAAGCCATTCACGAGACCCCATTTTTATTTTATATGTTAACTATCTACTTATACAAAAACTGAACGATTTGTTGCATACACGTACCGATAAAACCGATTCCGATTAATCTATTGAAATTTTTGTACTGTTCCGTTCGACGGTACCGTTCTTAAAAATCGTAGAAAACTGCAGTGTGCAGTTTTACCCCGTACACCTAGCGATTATTATCGGTGTAATCTGAACGGTACAGTTAAATCGTAACAATTTATCGTAGCATGTATGGCGTACTTTAGTTTTCTAGTTAGAGTTGTTTAAACAATTAAATTGTTAATAACAATTTACCCGACCATTTTTCGGAAAAACAGGATTCAGCGAGAAAAAATACGTAAAAAAAAACATTCTTGATCAACAGAATGAGAATGGGCCCTGAAAAACCCCCCTAACTCCGGAGTAATTCACACTGGTTATTCGAGTCACTGAAGATGATAAATAATCGATAAAAATTATTCTATTTTATTGATATAGGTGATAACATTTCTTTAGCGCTGCACTTCTAAAGCGGCAGTTTTACTTAGCAGTGGACTGTCATCGCAGCGACTGTTTAGGAGGCGTGACTTTACTGCTAGCGATTTCTTTACGTGAATCACATAACTGTGATGAAAGTTGAGTGCGATAAGATTGACTGCTATAGCTAGAAATTATTCTAGTTTTCGTATAGCAGTAGTTATACGTCACAAAAAAACATGGCGAAATCTGTTAATCGAAGAGCGTTCTCGGACGATAAAATTTTCATTAATTGATTTATTACGTGAAAATGAATGTCTATGGCAAGTTAAATCGCCACATTCTATAAATCATAATAAAAGAAAAGCAGCACTTGCTGGTATTACTGAAAAAATGGGTATTTCCGAAGAAATTGACAAAAAGAAAATAGCTTCTTAAAGGTCTACATAGGTACCTATTAGAAAAAAAGAAAATTCTTGAAAGCAAAAGTACAGGATCGGGTACAGATAATGTGTACATTAAAACAATTACATGGTTTCATCAAATGGAATTTCTTAACGATGTAATGATCGCCTTCAACACTTAACAATTCAATCAATAAGTGATTCTCTAAATCAAAATTTGGTCTATTCAATAAAGGTGGCTTTACCCAATAGGTACTGTTTTTGCGTGTATCTTCGCCTAGACAACTTTTTTTTAGTAATAAACAAATAATAATGCTGTGTACACCCTCTGCTTTTTACTAAGAGCCATTTTGATTTATCTCTTTCATTCGCAATATGTGAATCAGGATATAACAATAAAATCATAGCAGTAGAGGTTTCCCCACCTCCAAACAGTCGCTGCGATAACAGTCCAGTGCTATGTAAAACTGCCGCTTAATGCAAGGGCTGTGTTTTTACTTTTGTAAATAACTGTTAAGAATTAACAGACGTAAATAACTGTTAACAGTTATCTCAGTATTACTTAACTCTAAATTCAATAGTTCATCGATAAGTTAATAAAGTTTATACGCAGTAATTTATTAATGTTGATTCAGTATGTAGGCACTAAATACATCAGTACTGTCATCCACCATTTTGACTCCGCTGTCTTTGACTGACATTCGGCCATCACTTGTCACTCTGATCATTTCTGGCAGAAAGTTAATATAAAATTATCGTCTGCATACCGGTTAAATTATTATTTTTATTTATCTTGTTATAATAATAATAATGAATACTTGTTTAGTCTCAGATATTTATCTACAAGTATTATATTCTAGTTTTAATAATGGAAAGTAACTTGAAGCAATCCTGATACATATCGAAAAGCTCCTCCACTTTAAACGACAAAAATGTTTAAATGCCAGTCCACTAACTGTCAATCGTCAATTGCGAACTTATCACTTCTGGCAGGTGGCAGGAATTTAAAATAAAATTTCTGTTAAACTGCTGGTTAAATATTTATCTATGAGCCGGCTCGCACACCGGAGCAATATGCAACTAGCAACTAGCAACATGCAATAAGCAATATTATCGCCAAAGTGTTTTTCCATTACATTTTTGTTGATCTCGCACACCGCCGCAATACGATATCGCTATCACCTTTCTAAGCCGGCTCGCACAACGGAGCAATATGCAACTAACAACATGCAATAAGCAATATTATCGCCAATATGTTTTTCCATTACAATTTTGTAGATCTCGCACACCGACGCAATACGATATCGCTATCGCCCTTCTCGAGCAACATGTGTGTTGCTAGCAACACGACGTGCCGGTTGAAAAGCAACTATATCGCCCATAATTTGCCAATATTTCGTTCATCAAGCAGTGTTCAATCACTAAGGGTTTTAATTTTTCACCCAACATGTCAGTTAATGACAATAGGAATTCGTCTTTAATAGAACAATAATATAATTTTTTTTTTTATTTTTTAGTTTTTTCAACAAAATACATTTTTTATGTATGTTTTATTTAATTTATCTTACCTTAATGTGATTAAAAGTTGTTCCTGTGGGCTGATTGCATATCTGTAATTGGTGTCTTGTTTGGTAATATAAGGTGCTATCAGCTGAACTAACGTTAAAAAAAGTACTCGGACTCATTTGGTAACACTTTTGAAACTGTGTGGGATGCGTCTTTAATTCTTGAGCACATATACTGCCCACATGTTTACTCAACGCTTCAAATGCTGGATTAATCCAATATCGTCTCCTTTTTCTTTTCTTTCTCCTTAAAATTTGCCCCAACATTATCACTTCGTCTTCATCAGACAGAAGTGATTTTTTATTGCTTTGGTATGCGAAGTACAACAAAATATATTGCCTGCTGCTTTTTGCATGTTGCTAGTTGCTAGTTGCATATTGCTCCGGTGTGCGAGCCGCCTAAGTGTTACATTCTAGTTTCAACGGTTAAAAGTAACTTTGAGCAAGTCTGAGCTGCAGCTACTAGTAGATACATCCGTTTAAAACGACAAAAATGTTTTAATTTATTGGCAGTCGCTGTCACTAATTGTCAATCGTCAATTATACTTATCAGTCTGGTCGTTTCCGACAGGCAAATGAAATAAAATTGCTGTAAGACGGTTGGTTAAATTATTATTTTTAATAATCTTTGTTTTACATTCTAGTTTCAACGTTTAAAAGTAACTTACAGCAATCCTGAGCCGTACCCGTAGATAGACCTTCCAGTAGCTCCATTTTAATTTAATGGAATAGTGACAGCCGCTTTCGGCTAAAAATTAAAACCAAATTATTGTTAAACTGCTGGTTAGCTTATTATTTTTGAAGTGATAACTTCTTATGGGAGGGTAACTGATTTTTAGCGTAACGCGTTGAAAAAAGCGTTTATCATAACGCGTTGTTTATCGTTGTTACACGCAGGCTCACTGAAACATAATAAAAATAGAAATAGGTAAATATTAATATTAATATCAATACAAATATCTTTATTTATTTATTTATTGAAGTGATAACTTCTTATGGGAGGGTAAACTGATTTTAGCGTAACGCGTTGAAAAAAGCGTTTATCATAACGCGTTGTTTATCGTTGTTACACGCAGGCGCAGTGAAACATAATAATATCATTTCTCTCTCTCTCTCTCTCTCTCTCTCTCTCTCTATGCTTTTCCCAATGTAAGTTTTAAGTATATTTGAATTTACCGTGTTATACGGTATTAATCTGTCACTAAATACAATTCATTACTTTTTGGAACTAAACTGAACTGAACTGAAAAAAATGTAATAGTAAAAACCGTAACGAATAACCCGTCAAATGAGACGTGCATCAAATACATTCTGGAAGTTATTATAGGAAGGTAAGTGGTTCGGTGGTCCATTGGTAGAATGCTCGCCTGTCACGCGGGCGGCCGGGTTCGATTCCCGGCCGATGCAAACTTTTTTGTATATATCTCTTAACTTTTACCTTTTTTTTATTTATTTACTCATTTATTCAAATAACAGGTTGTCTAAGAAGAAATGACAGTCTGATTAGCCTAATTTTAGCATAAAAAAGACGTGTTTTGGTGGTTTCATTTGTGATAAATCTTATAAAAATTGATTATAAAGTGTGTTATTAATGTTATTATTGATACTATGGATAAGAATTTAAGTTTTAAGTGTGTATTAAATAGCAATCATGCCGTTCCACGTAAAGGGTTGTTGTATTGCGAATTACTACGTGACTGATTAGAAATTTTGAACTGTCATAGTAAAAAAATGTTGTATCGTAATTAGTGAAAATTATAGTGATAAATTTTTTTTCAGAATTTTCAAAATTTTCAAAATATTTAAATTTTTAAATTTATACACATTATCATATTAATGTACATAAAATTTAAGTGATAGACAAAGTTTTTCTCAAGTAAAAAATTTCAATATTAAATAGTTCAACTTGGATTAGTTGAAGTTATCACTTCTGCCGCGCGTCCTGAGACGCACACGTTTTTTTTTATTAATATTGTTTTAAAACATTCAAAAATAAGATTTGTCTAGTTTAAGAGTATAAGTTAAGCAAACTTCGTTGCTTAACGACAAGCATATTTCAATTTACTGCCAGCCAAGTGAAGATGGTGAATGTTTTTATTTTATTTTTGAGATTTTTTTTTTATTTTTCAGGATATTCTATCGGTTTTTGTTTTTTTTTCATCTTTTTTTTGTTTTTTTTATTTTTTTTTTTAGATTTTTTAAGCTTCCTCCTTTTTTTGATTCAACTATTTGCTTTTTCTTTCTATTTTTATGATTTTTATCATTTGTTCATTATTTTTAATTTTTTGTCAACTTTTATTGACATTTTTAATACTTTTTATGCTAATTTATGCTATTCCTGGGCGAAGACAAATCCACGTAATCTTTTTAACTGAATCGAAATATAACGCCATATAACGGGTCTTTCCGAAATCTAGATATCAATTAATGGTAGAGATAACTTACTCCGCCATCTACTTTTTTGTAGATCTATCATAAAGAGATGTTGAAAAACGTAAAAAATTGTTGACAATTATAAAAAAATATAGTATCCTGAAAAATTGTTTAAAATAGTTCAAAAAACTGCCAAAAATTATAAAAAATTGTTAAAAAATAGTTGGAAGTCCCAAAAAAACGTAAAATATTATTGAATATCCTGAAAAATGTTAAAAATTATAAAAAAGGTATTGAAAATCGTAAAAAATTGTAAAAAATGTAAAAAATAAATAAAAAAGTGGATAATTTAAACAAACAAGTTGTTATCAAAAAAATGGGAAAAAATCGAAAAAAGAAATAGATAAAAATGTAAAATGAATAAAAATTGAAAAAGCAGAAAAAAGAAAAAAACAACAATATAACAACTATTGTAAATAAAAGGAAAATGTAAAAAATCGAAAAAACAATTAAAAGTTGAACAAAAGCATAAAAAGAAGAAGGCCGAAAAAATGAAAAAATACTAATGACTGAATATTGAATCTCAGAAAAACATATTATATATTTGATCTAACCATGTTGTACACAATATGTTATCAAATTAAGTTTAAAAATAATTAAAAGGTCTTTATAGCTAAAAATGAGTAAAACCAAACTAAAAATAAATAATGTGTCATGGACTGTAGGTATTTCAAGACGCCGTAAACAGATTAAGTACGAAATATATAACACCGTTCGATACCCAGCAGTAGCCAAAAATTGCAATTTAAATGTTTTTTTAATCTATTTCGATATAACTTAGCTGTAAAAATTATCGGAACTTAAAGATTTCTAAAATTCGTCTAAAAGGAAACCGCAAAAGTTGACCTTGAACGTTATCAAAAAGTGTAATATGAACGCACCTACCTATGAAAATATTTTGGATTCCCTTAGCCTTTTTAATAATATATAGTCTTATATATTTTTAGTGGCAAGAAATTAATCACAAAATCTAGTGCCTATTAAAAAGCTATCTAGTTCCTTATTCATAATCAGACAACTTAAAAATATTATAAATTTTGCTACACTTTAAGTTACTTACTTCTCTCTTTTTCATTCCCACATCAGTTACGGTATACCACTTTGGGGAAATGCTTCTCAAGCAATCCAGATTTTTCGGATGCAAAAAAAAGCCATTAGAATTTTAGCAAATATTGGTTCACGAGAGCATTGTAAACCATACTTCATAGAATTTAAAATTATGCCATTGCCAACATTATTTATTTATCATGTTCTTGTAGAAATTCATAGGAAACAGTCTGTTCTGATCAGGCAGTCTGATGTCCACAACTATAACACTCGAAATTGTAACTTTATTAAAAATAACCGCTTTAGATTACATTTTTCTGAGTCAAATTCACTAAATTATTCCTCATTTAATATACTTCCCGAACATCTAAAAAGTTTAAGGAATAATAAATTCAAAATGAACCTAAAAAATATCTTTTGCAGCATTGTTTTTACTCTGTCACTGAATTTGTTTCTGATTTTCAAAAATGACACTTTTCTACTGCACTCTGATTGTACTATGTATATTAACACTATTTTATTTACTTTCTTTTTTTAACTTATATTTCGTACCACTTTTTGACTGTTTTTACCTATTTGTTTATGTATAAACTATCATATGTCTTGTTATATGTTTTGACGTGCTACAAACAGTTTTTTTCTGTAAAGTAGTTAATAAAGCTATTCTAAATTATTAATTTACAATAACAGAGATATTTTTTTATTTTTACCACATCGTCCAATTTTTTGATATAAGTAACAGCATTACATAAAAAAATCTAAATTTATTTAAAAAAATGTTTTGACCTATTGCCAAACTGAGTGGGCACCGCGACGCCACGTATATGTGACCATGACACGGGAAATTAGGTGTTACGGACATATTCTACGTCACAGGATTATTTCGGATATCAGAGAACTTTGTATGAAAATAACAAAACTGTTAGTATTTCTAATTCTTGATATTGATTATACATTGACCTAGTTTAACTTCTCCCATAGGAGCGTCTAACGAAAATATTTATTGTGTTTAAAAATAGAAACATATGTTCGTTTACTTGAGGACAGACTGATGGAATAATGTGATATAAAAAAGTTATTTGTCTCGTAAACACTCTTATTAATAATTGGAATCAATATTTTATATTTAAGATTTCTTATTAGTTTCTATTGGTCTTATGTAGGCCAGTAAACAAAATAAGACTATGAGTGACTTGAGATTAAATTGATTAATTTGTAAACAATTTTTTTTTTTGGGAAAATTGTATGGTTTTTTACCTGCAAAATTATAGTTTATTTTTAATGGAAAAATTCCAATTCTCTAATTATTACTAGCAGTAAATCATCAATAGATAAAATTAACATATTAATCTATACTAATATTATAAAGAGGAGGAAAGGTTTGATTTTTTGTTTGTTTGTTTGAAATGAATAGGCTCCGAAACTACTGGACCGATTTCAAAAATTCTTTCACCGTTGGCAAGCTACACTATTTCCGAGGCTATGTTTAATTAAAAAAAAATTAGAGATCCTTACTAAAATGCCATTAATGTAACCAAAAATGACCTTAAAATGCTTACATCGCGTGCGCTGAGAATACTATTGATTATAGAATAAAATAATGTACTACGATTTTGAAAAATATATAAATATCTAAAAAAAATGCCGCGACAGCATATATCTAACTGTTATAGTTACGTCACAATAACTAATTTTTAATTTCTTAAAAGTTTTTATCTTGGTATTAATCCTTATCAAAATAACTTATTTCATAATCACGACAGATATCACAAATTTAGCATGTGCAATGGGACGAGGCTACTTATAAAGGAATTAAAGGACAATTAAGTTGTAGCAACCAATATAACTGAACCACCAGCTGGTCAACTAGCTCATACACTGAGTATACCGATGATCCCAACTGATCTACCAAATCCATTTAAACCGCTTCAATTTCCTATCAAAACATCTTTCGCTTTTATTAATAATAAGTCTCAAGGCCAAACCTTCCAAATAGTAGGGATCGGTTTTCCTCATGGCCAACCGCCTAAGGCGGGCGGGAAGCGTTGACCCAATAAATTTAATGGCTTTTGTTATTTTTCTTTAATCCGCGTGCAAAGCCGGGGCGGGCTGCTAGTCAATTATAAGATAAATGTTTAAAAGTAGTATTTGTTTTGATTTAGAGATGTTTTATAATAGCTTTATTCCAGATTGAATGTAATGAGGGCTACCGTTTTTTGGCTCACCAG
Source organism: Altica lythri (assembly GCA_964028335.1). Classification (NCBI taxonomy): domain Eukaryota; kingdom Metazoa; phylum Arthropoda; class Insecta; order Coleoptera; family Chrysomelidae; genus Altica; species Altica lythri. The sequence goes on along the minus strand of OZ034804.1, from coordinate 29,850,443 downwards.
TTGGCGTCACTGGCGTTTTGTGGGTCCGTCCATAGAATAAATTTGCAGCTGACACTTATCCGTCGCTACGTTTACAAATCAATATTAATCCTTTGATACTTAGAGGAAAATGCCGCAGTGTTGCTCAGTACTGTTCTTTCAGCCCGCTTAACTTTGCACCTCTTTTTCGTAGTTCTTCTTTTAAAGCAGTGACATTCATTGACTCGTAACTCGTATTTTCCATAATTAAAACAATGTTTTAAATTAAATATTATTATACCTCGTAGTAACTCCAAAGTTAATTAAAAAGAAAAATTATACCGTGCATCCCACCCATAAACAGTGACGCGGGGACCTCCAGCTACACTAGCGCCTCTAGCGGCGAATTCACACGCGGTAGCCCTAATTTGAAGCAGTACTGGTACAGCTCCAGAGTTTTATTTTCAGATAATAATGAGTACCTATGTTTTTAGTGCTCTGACTTATGTGTTCATAACCTTTCGTTTTTTCTTTCTCATAATTTACTCGGTTTTGTTTACATGAAACTGTGGTTTTGTTTGCTGAAAGTTATCCCATTATACAAAAGTCAGCACTTTCTGCTTCTTTTCTTCGTTGAGTCTGAATTGTATTACTGTCCTTATTAGCTTCGTTTAGTCTTAGTGAGTAACTATGATTGTACCTTGGAGTAATGATTTTTGTAGCAGATGGTATCATAATTTTTTTCTCAACATTTGATTCAGTGTATGAAGCTACGCCATTTTAGTTATAGAAGGAGAGCTTGAGCCAAAATTTTTCCATCATTCGTAATATAGCATTTCTCCTTTGCAACATGTTTATTCAATACAGGTATTTAAGTTTCCTTAGTAGCTATAAGGGGACAAAGTTGCCAATTTTTACAGAAAATTGTCGTCATCGGATGAAAATTTTCCCAGTTGATACTGCAACTCTAAATCCCGATGGGTGAACACCTGAGTATATACAAAGAATGTGGATGTGACCGACACCTCTTTTGTATCCACCTAGCTTTCCGCCATTTCAGATTTAAGATTCTCAAGCGTCTAACATTACCTACGTGGTAAAAATGGCGAGATATTATCGATGAGGATTTTTTGTCACAAATTTTGGCCCCCTTTACCCTTGGTTGCCACTTCTTTTGTAACCGCCCAGTAGTCCGCCATTTGGATTTAGAATTCTCAAGGGTAGAAATGGCGGATATCGATGACGATTTTTTGTCAAAATTTTATACTCTTTAGCCTTGTTCGCCACCTCCTTTGTATCCACCAAGCTTTTCGCCATTTTGGATTTAGGTGTCTTAAGGGTCCAACATTACATGGTAAAAATAGCAGGCATATTATCGATGACGATTTTTTATCCCAAATTTTGGTTCTCTTTAACCTTCTCCGCCACCTCTTTTGTATCTACCCAACTGTCCGTTATTTTGGTTTTATGCTCTTCAAGGGTCCAACATAAGGTACTTGGTAGAAATGAAACGAGATTTAAGCAAAAAAAACTATTTGAGTTTTCTACCTAGTTCCTAAAGTTATTTTTTTGGCACAGATTTATTGTAGATTGATTGCGGTGAGCCCAAGAATCTTAAAATTTTACGTTGTTTTATTTAGTTAAAAAATATTTCTGAAACTAGTGTTAAATTTACTCCAATCAAGTTTCCTACAAATGTTGTTCTTTTTTTAGAACCAGTATTTTGGAACCGGTACTTGAATGGCCAAGATGAATCCATGAGTTTAAACTATAAACTAACCCTATAAGCACTGTTTTCTCTGAAAAATGAACAGTTTGTCAAACTAAAGGGTTTGGTGTAGAAATAAAAATCCAAGCATTTTTTTTAATAAATCGCCTAATACTTCCACTAATATAATTTGTTATACGATTTACAAACACTCCGTTTGGAAATGGTTTCTACCACTATGGCAAAGAATCCCTTGAATTTGCTCCAATAAATGTAAGATAAAATGTTCTTCACTATAATCCCTTGTTTCCATGTTGTATCAAGAAAATAGTGTTTAATGATAGTTTCCAGTATCCACCCATATAGTAAACCGAATATCAACACACTATTCCACAAATGTTTTACGCTATAACTCTCAAATTTTCTTTCGAAAATCCAACCCTCATCCTTTATTAAAAAACGACTTCCTTTAGTGATAATTTTTGCCGAAAGAGACTGGTATAAGAGATCCAACGAAGTTAATTCCATATTCTTCAAAACAGTGAAAAAATCGCTTTTGGTTCCCAAATCTACTGGCCTAATATTCATAAAGAGTACATCCCTGTCTGGGTTCTGTGATCTTATTTGTCGTGAATAATCTGCGTCTTAATTAGGCTTTTGAAAAAAAAAAATTTTGTGATAAATGGAAAGATCATATATAAGTTTTATAGAAAAACTATTTTTTTACTTTTTTTTTCGCAATAATTCAAAAGTTATTTCAAAATCAAAATTATTTTTTGAATCCGGTACCGAAGACAGCACCCGAACAAACCTGAGCGCATTTGACGTCATAATGTTAAGTTTTCACTCATTGCAGTTGATATAGAAATAATAAGTACAGTGTTTTGATCTATTTAATTTTGTTGTCATTGTTAAATATTCAAATTTATATTGAAAATGTCAACCTCAAAAGTTATCGTTCTTGTTTTGTACCATTATGTACGAATATTACAAAAACCACTCCTGACAAAATGTTTTTAAATGTTCCCCAAGATGACAAACGTCGAAATAAATGGTTTCAAGCAGTGCAACGTGATAATCCCAAAACAAAATCGAATTTTTTTTGTTGTGAAGATCATTTCGATGTAAGTATTTCTTAACACCATTGTGATTAATTATTATTTATCTAATTATACAAATAACTGGACTCCAAACCATAACCTTTAAAATCAAACTTTGTCGCCGTAACTCCCACGCGATGCTCTACAATTTATGAAATAAATAATTATATCTAATACTAGCTGTACCCGGCGCGCGTTGCTACGCCAGCAACTAAAATAAATTTAAGAAAAATAAAAGAGAAGAAGAGATAGAGAAGGAAAGAAAGTTTATAGTTTTGTTTTACTTATCGCACCAAAAATATATTTTTCGAACTTATATTTATACGAATTCGTGTAGATATCTATTAATCAGTATTGAATTTGATACATGGAAGCGCCATCTGGTGGTAACTTCCATTAATACGAATATCATATTCATCTTACCCGTTAAAAATACATCATCATACTGATTTTCCTGACAATAGGTTGAACGGGACAGAAGTTGCTAGTCTGCAGCGCCACCTGGTGGCGAGTGGCATCAATGAGCATATGATACAAACCTTCTCCGTGGAAAAATACATATACATACCAATTTTCATGACAATCGGTTGAACGGGACAGAAGTTGCTACTCTGCAGCGCCACCTGGTGGCGAGTGGCATCAATAAGCATATCATATAAACCTTTTTCGTGGAAAAATAAATATACATACCAATTTTCATGACAATCGGTTGAACGGGACAGAAGTTGCTAGTCTGCAGCGCCACCTGGTGGCGAGTGGCATCAGTGAGCATATCATACAAACCTTTTCCGTGGAAAAATACATATACATACCAATTTTCATGACAATCGGTTGAACGGGACAGAAGTTGCTAGTCTGCAGCGCCACCTGGTGGCGAGTGGCATCAATGAGCATATCATACAAACCTTCTCCGTGGAAAAATACATATACATACCAATTTTCATAATAATCGGTCCAGTAGTTTTTGAGTTTATTGAGTACATACAGACATACAGACAAACATTCATTTATATATATATAGATAATAGATAATGGAGAATAAATACTTAAATATTTTCATTTATTATATTATTTTTTAACAGACTTAACTTGTTGCCTTGGCACCTCGAAATTCAGGAGAATTAAAAATTAAACCGAACGTTACTTTTTAAAAAATTAGTTATTATAAATATATCAACATCAGGAATATTATCAAACTTTGCCTTAATAAATCCTTTATCACACATAGCTATTTGGAACCAACTAACAACTCGTTTTTTAGCAATAAATTTTAAATATCATTAACTAGTTACGAAGTTACGTGTAATAGCCGTAAACGCTGTACTGTTATTAAATAGCAATACCATTATGACGTCACAACTATGGTGACTGATCATGGCGCGTTTATCGTCACGTGATTGTTTTTTTAAATTTTATTAATTTTTAATTTGTTATAATTAATTGAAAAAATTTTGTTTTTAAGTTTTTTGCATCAAATATCAATATTATTACCTAATAATAAAGTTTTAAAATGCATAAAAAAAATCAATAATTTTTTTTTATTCAAAATCTCAATTAAGAGGTGTTCTTTCAAAATTCCAAACATATCAATCATGTAACATAATGTGTAAAAATCAAAGTCACCGGATTTAAAACAGATTGTAATCAGCCTATAACGGATTAAAACAATCGCAAAAAAATTATGCAGTAATCTTGTTTATTTTTGTCTGATTGTTTCAATTACATTTTATAAGATTGATTTATTTTTAAAATTACAGCTTATACGGATTTTAAATACAATCACTATTTATTTAAAAATTATATCAGTAAAATCTGTTGTAATCACTTCACAAAAGGTAACTGTACCTTAGAAGTTATTTGTAAAAATGAAGTCATTTAATTATCTCAGATAGTAAAAATATAAGATTACAGGGCGATAAATAAAACATTATTAATTTCTTAATAAATAAATTACCAAAAATTATTCACCGATGGACAATGGATATTAAAATTAACCGAACTTTGATTTTTCCAATTCTCCAAGATTTTTTATACAATTCAATATTACAATAGAATAGTATGACGCTGTGTAGTGTTTTTTAAACATTCAGCACAACTCCCTTAAGAAGCATAGCTTCAAAAATGTTTAAAACAATACGTGTAAATATATAAAGTTCTTGCCTCTTCTGCTACTATTTGCTCCTGCCTTTATTATTTAATATATCGTTTGACTAATACTCCTTTATTTGTTTATTTCTTGTTTGTTTTAATTTATGATTTAACATAATTCGTAACAATTTTACCATCATCTGACACATATCTCTACAAAAATTTTAATTATAATTTAACATAATTAATCAATTTTTCTATAACAACAGAAAACAGTACCCGGTGAACTTGGTATCACCTAACACTGTGACATTTTTATCTTTTTCTTATATTTCGAATTTTTACGATTTTGTTTCTTTTCTTATTTATTGCTTTCATTGTTCTTTTGGTTTTGTTGTTTTCATCATATTTTCACATTAGTTCCATGCTTTTTACTAATTTTTTCGTTGTATTTTGTAATTTACCGATTAAATATATTAGATAACCACTGCGCCACCTTACAGTGGCGTCATAGTATTTAATTTATTAAGAATTTTTTGTTAAAATATATGAAATATTAACTGCACTACCCTTTAATGACGTCATCGTACATAATTTAGTAAGATTTGCTCGTTTAAATACATGAGATAACTGCGCCACCCTACGTTGTATTTAATTAAGTAAGAATTGCTTGTTCCTTAGTTTTTTCTTTTTTCTGCTATATTTTGCCTGCTCCTTTCTGTGTTATGTTTTTCTCTATGTTTCGTTTGTAGTTTCACGCTTTTCCATTGTGAGGCATCTTGTCTACTATACTTCCTGTACGGATTTTCTCTGTACTCTGATCATTCCTTACATTCGAAAATAGTATGTTTCAAACTGCCTGTACGTATGTTCTCTGTACTCTGACCATTCCTTACATTCGAAATTGGTGTATTTCAGAATGTCTGTGTTCTCTTTTCCGGTTCACGTGGCATATGGTCTAAATACTCCGTATGCCGTGTGCCTACTGATATGACATACTTTCTTTATTGCCTTGTTTGTAACTGTCTCTATGTGTTTGCCTAAGGAAAGGCGTTCATCGATGATTATGCCGAGGTATTTTAAGCTTTTAGCTGGATTTATATTCACTTCTTCGATATTGTATGGTATATTCTCTCTATTATTCATTTCTCTGAGTAATACTGCTTTGGTTTTGTAGATAGCAAGGGCAATTTTATGGCTCTTCATCCAAGCTCAAATCCTAGCTAGGCACATATTTGTGTTTAAAACTAGAGTTTTGAGTCTTAAGCTCCAACTATCAATACCAAGTCATCTGCAAATTTTATAGTAAAATTGTTAAATTGTATCAAAAACATTTGTAATAGGTATATTGTAACAGTTTGTCTCTGCAGTTACTTTGTCTGTCACTATTACCAACCTAATTACTGTTCTGTGTTCTGTCACTAAAGTCAGTTCATGCTGAATATTCAAACTGTTAGGTGTGTTTTCTTTTCTTCCCGTAATTATAACAGGTTATGGTCCAGACCGTAAACCACGTGTAAGTAAAGTAGTAAATATTAAAGTAGCAGATATGAACAGTTCAAATTTTGTTGTTAACGTGCCTAAATTAAAAGGTCGCGAGAATTACAGTGATTGGGCATTCGCGATAGAAAATCTTTTAGTGTTAGAAGGATTATCTAAATGCATCACAGAAGTAGTCGCAGATAATGACGCCAAGCCAAGGCCAAAGCGAAAATTATACTAATGATCGACTCATCACTATATGTACACATAAAAGACGCGAAGACTACACCAGAAGTATGGTCAAAATTAAAAAATCTTTTCGATGATTCTGGTTACGCAAGGAAAATAAGTCTTTTACGATCATTGATTTCAACTCGCTTGGAAGATTACGTTAATCAAATAGTGGACACAGCACATAAGTTAAAAGGAACCGGTTTTAACATAGACGAAGAGTGGATTGGATCGTTACTTTTAGCAGGATTATCTGAAAAATTTGCGCCGATGATAATGGCGATTGAGCATAGCGGCATTCCTATCACAACCGACGCCATTAAAACCAAGTTGATGGACATGGAACATGATTTTAGCAGTAACAGCGCAAGTCACAGCGGAGGTGCGTTCGCTAGTAAATCATATTCAAGTTGGCAGAAGAATCGGAACAGAGCAAATACGGGTGAATATTCAAACTGTTAGGTGTGTTTTCTTTTCTTTCCGTAATTATAACAAAAATTATGGTAAAAGTTTACAAACGGAAAAGATACATTAAATTAGTAAAATCTCGAAAGGTTAGTTAACCTGCTTTTGATCAAAGAATTTGGTGAACATTAGGTACTACAACGCTATCGTAAAGACGACCTTACATAAATTCATGAATTTGTTGGTCAAACTAGTTCGGTGACGTTTAATCCCTCGACGTTTGATCCCCGACGTTGGATCCCCTGAGATCGCTGTTTTCTACAGTTTTTTCCTGTAATGCTAATTTACTGATCACGTGTAGATTTTTAAACTGCCAGGCCATAAGCATATTGTTTCGAAAGAATATAACATCACTTTCAGGCACATAAGCTAAAGCTAAGATGCTTTTTCTTAAAGTCCGAAGTTGTTGGCTTTCGTGATAATGTACTTTCATACCCAGTTCTCCCAATTTCCTGTGGATATTCTGGGTAAGGTGAAAATAGCTTTCGGTAAGAGACGATTCTGTGAAAGTATCTTGAAATGCTGACATTGCAGCTTTTTCAAAATCGTCTGAAATTACCTGAGGACTGGCGTTTCTTACTATGCCTTCACTTTATCAAGCATTCTATTGTATGTTGCAGCTAACTAATACAGTCCCACAGGATTACATCCACCATTAAATTGAAAATGTATAGTATACAGTTGAAAAAATAATGATGCCACAGAACCAATGTTCCATCTGCTACCAACATGTTTGATCTTCTTAACCATCGAGTAAATTTTTATGACCAGATACTATTATTCTATCAGGTCCCAATTCTAAATGAAATAAACAAAACTGATGAAACTTTGTTGGTATATTAAAATTGAGGCCATTAGGTATTGGCTCCAAACGGAATATAAACTTAGTTTAAATTAAATATCTTTATAGTTTTCACATAAACAATAAAACTATTCAAAACGTATAGTTTCGTTCAAAGGTAATTTTTGGTTTTTTTTGCATTTACACTTTATGCCGTCAAAGGGTGCCGACAAAAGATAGATGCTGTCAAAAAATGCCGCCAAAGGAAATCATGTATCGGCATTTTTTGTCGTCATGAAGTCTAAAGGAAAAAAAAGGAAAAATTGACTTTGAACAAAACATACACGTAATTAGCATGACAAAAAAAACTATAGAAAACAGCGGTCGCAAGGGATCAAACGTCACGGTATCAATCGTCGGGGGATCAAAAATCGGGGGGTCAAACGTCGGGAGATCAAACGTCGGTGCACCGGTCAAACTTATTCACCATAAAATTGGAGATACCAGTAGGTATTAGGCCAACGGTTTTCCAAAGAACCTGAAGCTGTAGTCTCATGAAACCGATAGATTGAAAGTAGACAGCGAGGTACACTGCGTTTCTTAAAATTCAAGTGACGTGAAAACAAAAAAAAAACGATTTTAGCGAACTGGTTTTCTTCAATTTATACACCCGTCAGCCATAATTTTGTGTCTCTTAGGAGGCTTTAAATCTCATAGTTTTTGCAAGTAGAAGCTTTGTTTCCAGCTGGAAAAAAGACCCACTCAATCACTTCAAACGTTTGGTTACAATTGTTTTGAGCTGCTTTTCAATTTGTCTTCTTCATATTGAACAGAATCTTCTAACAGATCCAGCTTAGATAATTTGTAATAAATAGTTGCAATTTATTGAATTTTCCTGTTGCTTCATATGGGGGTCAACCAATACCAACAGTTGTTCAGTTAATCTAAAGATCAACGTCCACTGTTCCTCTTCTTTTACTTTTGGGTTTTGGTCAGCAGCAAATGCTTATTTGTACGTCTGTCCCAATCTTGAATTTGTTAAATTTAAAAATAAAATGTCTACAGTTTTTATACTTTTTTTTGAAGTTGGTTGTATAAATCAAGTTCTGTTTTTAGTTTTTTATGTGCATTTCTTAAAATTCGCCAATAATCCTAGTACAAAATTAATATCAATAGTGACTTTTTTCTGGTTACCGTAATTTGCAATAAAACATTAAGTTTCAATAATATTTAAACGTTAGCATAAATTTTTCACGTGACAACGTCTTATAATTCGATGAAGCCGGCTGTACGCACCAAAAAACATGCGGCATAACCTCGCCGGCTGAATTCACGGATGATGAGGCGTTACCTCGCATTGAGGCGTTCCGAATGAAAAATGAAAAAAAAAAATGGTTGTCTGTAAAGTCGGTTTAATGTCGATAGTTGAACGTGACAACCACATAAGAAAATACTGGAATGGTTGCATTTTTCTTCACAAAGTGGAAGTAATTATTTCTTGAAAATATCTAATCAAAGTAGAATATAATATAGTAAAATTAATGTTTTTAAAAACAGTCTTAAATAGATCGATAAAAAGTAATTTTAAAAATTGATTGATAAAGTATAAAAGGCTACTCATTAAACGCATTCCAATTTTAAAGACCACTCAGTCGATATGAAGTAACAAATACTGATAATTTTTATATCTCAATTCTTTAAATTTTGGATACAAAGTATTCGGTATACTTACTTAGAAAAAGTGTGATTCATTTGTTGACAGAAAACGATCGAATTTTCTACATGTCATTTAAATAGATAGTTATTTAAATATATCACTGATATTAACAATAAACAATTACTAACTATGTTTTTTTAATTAATTTTAATTGAGGTTGGAAAACAACATGTAAATTAATATTTTAATTTGGTCATCGAACTAAAAAATCTTGTAGGTACCTACGTAGCTATTATCTTATGATATTTTTTTCTGTAGTTATCGCATTTTTTTCTAAAATATTGTACATATTAATCTTTTCGCAAAAAATATATATTACTTTGCACTGCTAAAAACATTCTCAAACATGAGCCTCTTTCTGAGAACGTATTAGCAGCATTGTTATTGAAGTTTTGAACTTACATAGTATTCTTGGAGCATCTTCTTTCTTGCTTAGATATTGGTAAAATAAGTATTCTTATAATCATTACCAAACTGCTTTTCCCGAAATACTTTTTCTACAAAAGCGTGATATGATTCATTGTCAACCGATAAGGTCACTTGTATCTGAAACAAAACAAATGCAGTTCAACATTGCTTAACGAATTTGTTTACATCAGGGTTCTAAGGTATCTCTTCTAATTTTTTACTCCCCGTATAAGTATACCTCGTGTCTTTTTTGGACCTTATAAGCCTCGGATTTCTTTTTGTGGGGTTATATAAAAAGCGAAATTTTTTAAACCGACCCTGTTTTGTTGGAAGAACTAATAGACGACGAATAGTACATGATTTAATAGGAATTTGAGCAAATTGTTTAATGTATTATTTATTTTAATTTTCTTTACAATGCAATCAAATAATTGCTTTTGCAATAATTGTTTTAATTCACTTTTAATGTGAAAGAAAAAATGGCATATTAGCAAACCATAGTTTGATTTTTAAAAGGTGTTGTAATTTAAATGAATAAAGATTGTTTTGCAACAACAGTACAAACGTCGAAAAAAAAAATCGTGAACAATCGTTATGTCTTAATACTTCATCTAAATACCTTTTTAATAATGTGCCGCACATGGTATATTCTCGATTTAAAAATAAGCGTAATATAAACACTTGTAGTCAGAAGAATGTTAATACGCTAAGACACCAAAAGACAAATTTCAAGAACTTGACAATAGTCTTTAAAATAGTTTTGGTAATAGTACTGAGAGGAATACACTGCAATGAAAAATTTGATAAAATTTTAAAGAAAGTACCTAATACAGAATACTTTGGCGCAGAGTGCTGAATAAGACAAGTGCTAAGTCATGGATTAAAAGAGCTGAAGTAGGTACTGCGCAAAGTAAGCAGAAATCGGCTCAGAATCATAACACGACTTCTTACTTTAAAAAGAAATCTGTGTACCACAGAAAATTGTTTTACAGATTCTGTAGTAAGGAAACTGAAAAAAATTTCGAATTGAATGAATGTTGTTCAGCTAGTTGCTTTTTTCTATGTCTAATATTAATTATAAAATGAAGATCTGATAAAGAACCTTAATAAACCACTTCATTATGTTGACTTAGTAAGAATAGAAACAATCATGATTTACACATAGATAAATAACTTAACTCAATCAATCAATATTGGAAAATACCTTAAGTACTAAGTATAATTTTATTTCTGTCTATTTTGTTATACAGTCAATATAAAACTATTATAGTGCACAAACAAATAATTACTGGGATTGAATTAAAAAAAAATTATTGACTTTTAAATAAAAAGTGTTGCAACATATTTATGTTAACTTATTGAGATAGACAAATATTGATATACTTTAAGATAGGCTTCTGTTTAACTCTCTCCGTGTGCGCTATAACTCTTAAATGGAAGGGCACAGGTCATAAAATTTGCTATATAGAATCCTCATGTCATAAAAAAGAACCCTATTGATTTTGGCTTAAATAGGATAACCTTAACCTTTCCGAAACTGGTATATATAATGCATATTTCCCTTGCTTTTGTGTGTGCTATAAGTCTTTAACGGGAGGTCACAGGATCATAAAATGGGGTATATAGAATTCTTATGTTATGGAATGCCTGCCTATTGATTTTAGTCCAGATCGGATTTGAATTTGAAGACTTAATGGGGTTCCAACTGATTTGACTCCAACTGATTTCGATGAATTACTCCAGCTATTGGGAAGGAAGGCTGTTTGGTGTATAAGAGAATAAATACAACTTCGTTTACGCTGATGTTGGATGCCAAGAACGAATTTCAGATGGTGGGGTGTTCCAATATACCTCTTCTACCGAAACTTGAAACAACATTCCCTAAACGTATCAGGTTACCTGGAAGAACATGCTCAGTCCCATATGCCATATGTTTTTGATGACGATGATGCATTTGCATTATCTACCTACATGATGAAGCCATATCCAAGTCACAAGCCAGGACTACCGAAACCAGAAAGTACCTACAAATACAGGTTCAGTGGAAAGATAATTGAAAATATTTTTTTATTATACTTAACAGAAAATACTACATTTTCTGTTTATAAAATACAGTAAATATGACATTTTCGGAACAGCGCACGGAAATTTTTTCCCGATCCCTATTTCCGTGCGCTTAATAATAAACATATGTAATATGTCTATAGCAACGATTTATTTATTAATGACATTTTATTTTCTGTCAGTGAAAATTAAGTATTTATGTATTTATTACATTTTGCAAAAATGAATTCAGATTGTGAAGAAAATCGGGATATTCCCGAAAATATCTTACAACGAGCGGCAGAAGTGAGTGCAGATTTATTACCAGTGAAATCCAGGTTGAGATATGAATAAGAATATAACAGTTTTACCGAATGGCGGACTCAGAAACGACTCAAAATTGTGAGTGACGATATTCTTTTAGTATATTTTTCTGAAAAAGCCAACACTATGAAATCCTCCACTTTATGGAGTCGATTCTCTATGTTAAAGAGTTGTTTGGCAATAAAAGAAAATACTCACCATCAATATCCAAAAACGATTGCTTTTTTGAAACGACAAGATGTAAGATATCTGGATATATACCAAAGAAATCCAAGATTCTTACAGCAGAACAAGTAACCAAATTTTTATGTGAAGCTTCAGATGGAGAATATCTACTAGCAAAAGTAATTTTAGTGTTTGGCATCTTCGGTGCATGCCGCAGAGATGATTTAATACGTTTGAGTTTAGATGATGTGGAAGATAATGGGCGTTTCCTTGTCGTGTTCTTACGAGATGGAAAAACTCACAGGTCAAGAAGTTTTACCATTACCAATGAAAATTGCAAATTCGATCCCTGTACAATTTACCGTAAATACGCAAATCTCCGCCCTAAATATATGGAGAGTAGAAGATTATTTGTTGCATACCGAAACCAAAGATGTTACGGTCAACATGTTGGGTGCCATACTATCAGTGGTATTCCAAAACTTGTTGCAAAATACCTAAAACTAAAAAATCCCGAAGAATATACCGGACATGGGCTAAGGCGCTCTTCGGCAACCATGTTGGTGGAAAGCGGCGGTGATTTGCTCACTTTGAAAAGACACGGAGGATGGCTTTCTTCCAATGTAGCAGAAGGATATATAGAAGAGTCCATACAAAGAAAAATTGAAGTATCACGGAAGTTGTTTAGCCCTTGTAACTTGGAAACTACAACATCTGTAACAGTCAATCAAGAGAACCAAAGCACACACGAACACTCCGCTTCAACATCTTTAGCAGAGTCTTTAGTTCAACAAAAAGAAATGCAAAAGGGATTGAGCTTCAACAATAATACGAATTGTACAATAAATATTACTATTAATAATAACGGTTCTGTCCAAAATTAATTTTCTTAGAATTACCTACTTGTATTTTTTTTGTTAATTTGAGTTGTATGTACTTACATTTTTACTGTTTTAAAAATAAACATAAATATTCCCGATTTTCTTAATAATTTTTTGCGATATTTTTTGTTTATGTTGATTTCAGGTACCTAAGTATAATAAAAAATATCGTTCATTACTCGTCCAGAAATGGATTTTCCGTTCTTGCATGACTTCCCGTGTTCGGCTGCGCCTCACACGAGAATTTGTCACGCGCGCACGGAAAAATCCTCATTTCTGTACTGGTAATGAAATATACTATTTTCATATTGTCGTCAAGATTTGGAGTATTACTGAAACCCATAGCACTTGCTCCTAATACAGCAGATACCATTGTTTTAACCTGTATTTATTTACATAATTTTTTACGTAGAAACCATTTATAAAAAAGTAACTACATTCCAACTGATGCGTTTAATACATGTGCTCCAGATGGAAACCTGATTAACGGACCGTGAAGAACAGAATTGAACGAAAATCCCACTCAAACTTTATTACGAAACAAACTTAAACATGAAATCCGAAAAATTTAAAATAAATACTGATTCCTACTAAGATAAATATTTTCTGTTTACAAGTTGATATTAGAAACACAATTAATCAATATTTATAATATTATTGTTTTTTGGGACTACATTCACGCATAGAAGTAAAATCAAAAATATTTTTGAAGTAGCTTACCGTGTGTTATGTGCTTCCTGCTTCACTTCTTTTCCCATTAAAGTCGGTGCTTCTGCTACTTCTAGATTGTGATCCTTGAAGAAAAAAATATAAATTTTCTTCTGATTGACTTTTTTATGTTCCCGTTGAAACGCCGTTTTCAAATTGGTATATATATTAATCAAGTTTGTCTATATTTCTATGTTTATATTTCTGTTTATACATAAGTGACTTGTCCTATACATTCTTGTAATGTCTTAATGGATGAATATATATATATATATCTTATACAGGAATAGTTATTTAAGAATATAAAAACGAGACTAATTCTATTGTAGTTATAGAAAAAAAATGTTCCAATCTGTATTTCATTATAATAAATATTTTTTTTTTATTTCAGTTGGTATTCTAGCAGCATCAGTTGACATGCCGCTAGCATGGACTTCTCCGAATTTTATCAAGCTCCTATCAAACAATTCGGATATTAATCCATTACCAAGGCCAATAACAGAGAGTGAAGATGCTTGGATAGGTTCTCTTCTAACGATTGGGGCTGTGATAGGACCGATTCCGGCTCCATTTATGTGCTCCAAACTTGGTCGGAAAAAAGCCTTGTTAATAACAGCTTTACCATTAATAGTATCATTTTTCACGCAAGCTTTTGCTAGTAGTGTGTATACAATTTACGCTACCAGAGTTCTTTCAGGATTTTCATTAGGAGCGGGATATGCTCTTTTACCTATTTATATTGGTGAAATTTCGGAAGATTTTAATAGAGGCATGATGTCTCAGGCTATTAATATTTTTTGGTCATTTGGAAACTTTTTAGTGTTTGCTACTGGACCATTTATGTCTTATAAAGCGTTTAATCTTATGATTGCCATGTTTCCTACTTTATTTTTTGTTTTGTTTTTATTATTGGCTCCAGAATCACCATACTATTTGGTTGGAGAAGAAAAATTAGAAAAAGCTGCCAAATCTTTAATGTTACTGCGATCAAAAAGTAAAGAAGAAGTACAAGCAGAAATCGCTACCATATCACAACAACTTAAAGAGCAGGATGATAATAAAGGTCTTAGAGAATTATTTGCAACTGATTATGTTAGAAGAGCTTTTATAATTTGTTTATTGCTAGTGTTCACTCAAGAGTTATGTGGATTTTCAGCTCTATTTTTCTATATGCAGCTTATTTTTCAAGCGTCAGGTTCCAAATTATCAGATGAGCTTTCTTCGCTCATTATGTCATTTTTTGTTCTCTCAACTAGTTTTATTTCACCTTTCATAATAGATAGGTTTGGTAGAAGAACATTATTAGTAGTTTCTTGTATAGGTATGTTCTTTTCTTTACTAGCTTTAGGAACGTTTTTCTTTATATTAGAAAATACTAGTATTAGTACTAAACCAATTTATTGGTTACCTTTGACCAGTTTAGTATTTTTCATATTTTTCTTTAATTTCGGAATGTCTGTACCATGGACAATCACATCTGAAATTTTACCTAGTTATGTTAAAGAAACTGCCACTATGGTCATCACCAGTTTAAGTTGGTTCCTTGGATTCTTGTTGACCAAATTTTTTAATACAATCACAGATGCTATTGGTTTTGGGGGAACTTTTTGGGGTTTTGGTATATATTGCCTTCTAGCTTCAGGAATGATTGCAATTTTCGTACCCGAAACTAAAGGAAAAAGTTTCAGTGAAATTCAAGATATACTTAAAAATGGTGGCCTATTTCAGTTTAGACAAAAGAGGACTGATAATTCGGAAAAAAATAAATATGAACTAAACAAATTTTAAAATTTTAGGGTACGTAACTTTTGTTGCCACGTGTTATATAACAACAAACACCATTCTAATGGGTGAAAATTTGAGTATGAGATTTTAATTTTCCATATTTAGAGAGAATTTATATCATTGAATCCGAACTTTGTTACCTAAATTTCCAATACGATCAATTTTGTTTAAACTCAAATGTATAAATATTGCAAGTGAAACTGGAAATTATATTAGCGTTCTTGAGTTATGAACCAATTTTAGTGAACAGTTTTATTGTAGGTGGTGTGCCAATACCTATTTTAATATATCTAAGAAAGATAATTTAGGATAATTCTGCTTCCATATCTGTCCTGTGTATACCTATAAATATTTATTAAATTACAGCGAACCATTTATTCAAGTTTGAATACAGATGAAAACCATTACATTCGCAGTCTTGTGAACAGACTTTCTTGTTTACAAAAATATTTCTCTTTGATTTGATCACTAATCTTTTACAAAACAAATAAGCATATATTGTATAAACCGTTTTAGTCTTCTTTGAAATCATCTGTGTACATTGTTTAGATTGTTATTCGGTTTTAGAAACTCCAATGGTGAACAGCAAACAGCAATCAAACTGATCCGTTTTGGCTCCAATATGAGCAATCGTGGCACCCAAGCCACCCAATACACCGAAAATTTCATTTCGAATTCTTCGGTTCAAATTCTGTACACACTGTCATTATGTCTGTTATCTCACGCAATTTATAACCGAATGGTAAAGAAAACTCTTTGGAAATTTGCGCCATCTCACGTAGTTACTGAATTCTCTTCTTTATACATTAACATATATATTTATTTATATACAAATATTTTATAGTTTGATGAGAATATGATGACTTGTAACTTTTAGGTAAAAAATAGTATTTATTTTTCAACTCGACGGATCACTTAGTACATAGTTTGTTAATAGGGCAATGAATTTTTAATCTATTTTGAGTGAAATAATAAGGGTTAAAAAGTTCACCCGATTATATATTTCATATTTGTAATGTAATGAAACCAAAAATGTTGTAGAACAACTATAACATATTTTTAGTTATTTCTGGGCTCTCCTAACAATTGTTGCCTATAAGACTTAAATAAATTGTGTCCAATTCTATGAACGCTATTTAATGTTTGTTAAATTTTTCCAATTAATACCTAATATATTTTATTTAATTAGGTTATACCTAACTTTGGCTTTATACTATTAGGACTAGATATTTGATTTTATCAATGCTTTATCATATTTTAATTTACATTTACCAAAAATTTTAACTAGTCAAATTACTGTTTTTATACATTATATCTAAACTATCAATTGAGTCGTTTAGGTTCAAAACCCTTTAAGTCCATATGTCAAAATTTTACAGTAGGACAAACAAACTTTAAAATACTGATTTGGTAGAGACAAAAAGTTTGATCACCCTTAGTTTATATTCACTTTTTTTTTAAACCGGCCAGAAATTAGTACTTTCTGGTTTATTTTTAGGCCAGAAAGTCTCATTTTGTCGGACAAGGCCACAAAATGAGATTTTTTGACCCAAAAATAAACTGGAGATTACTAAATTCTGACCGGTTTAAAAAAAATATTTTTTATAATTTTGACAAGTAAAGTGACATTTTTCAAAACTGCTGTCAGTTTTGAAAGTCATTACTTTTCATAACTAGTTTTGAAAAGTAAAACTTTACGTAACTAGTTTTGAAAAGTTCATTTCAAAACAAGTTACGAAAAATATAAAGCAAATATAAGTAAACAACTAAGAAATATTTTATACTAACTTTATTAAAGAAATATTTAAAAGCAGACATTTTTAAACAAAAAATTAAATAAGTAGGTATACTTAATATTTAGGTATATCAGAAACTTACCTTTTAATTATATCTGTATTAAATAGAATTGTCATTAGAAAGGTGTCAATGCAAAATAAACACGAGAACTAGATGTATTGTTTTTAATTATTATTAGATAATTATGATTTTCTTTAATTATGGAATTTCGTCAAAATTATAAAAAATCTTGTACGGAACTCGTTATAAAACGCCATTTTGTTTAACTCGTGTTCATTTGCAGCACTCGCTACGCTCTTGCTGCAACATCACACTCGTTAAACAAAATTGGACTTTTCATAACTCGTTACGTAAATAACTAGTACCTACGTAATACGTCCCAAAAGACCACTTCCGGGACTTACGTAAACTACTATTTGTTGGGATCTAGTGGTTTTTGATCTATCGCCTTTAAGCCATAGGTAAAGGAGCTTTTAAACTTATATTTTTTAAAATAAAATTATTATTCACAAAAATTGGACGGGTTTTGATCATAAGCGACTCAATTAATACATACCTATTTTTACAGAATTGCAATTGATTATATAAAAACAAATTGTAAATGTATTTGTATTTTTCGAAACTGTTGGTGATTTTTAAAAATAATAGATTTTAGTGTATTTTATACAAACAGCTTACATTATCCCTTGTAGTATCTTGTAAAAACAAGCTGCTGAAAATTGAAGAAAAGAAATTGTAAACAGTTTTCTATTTTTTCATTGTATATTTCAAAAAAACATAACACATCTTAATTTATATTTTTGAAATAAGTGAATGATTGAATTTTAAACTTTACGATTGTAAATAAGAACGTACCGATACAAAAACAGAAACTCAGGAAAGTTTTTGTACAATACATTATAAAAATAATTTGTGTCTATTTTGGTAACTATTTAAATTTATATACATTTGAAGTTGTTTGTATGTATGGATTTTGTAAAGATATAGGTATCTACAATAGGTTTTAAAGTTCTAGATTGTGCTATAATATAATATATTTTAACTACTTATCCAAAAGTATTAAGCTCTTGCAGCTCCTGTTTTTAGTCTATTAGTTTTTTTACGAGTTCTGTGTAGGTCTGAACTTGGATATGTATTCGAGTTTTTTTTATTACTGTGATATAGCAACTAGTTTTATTCGTTATTATTTAAGTAATAAAAAAATGACCATCTTTGGAGTAGTGTGTTTTATTTTCCTAGTATATTATATGATTATCACATTGTTTCATGAAATATATTCCATACTTATTTTTCCCGCAATTGTCTATTCGATTTTTAATTATTAACATTTGTGAATAACAGTAGATAAATATTTTTATCTATCTAAGGTTTGGATTTCGTTTTGCAACTAATTCTTTCAAATTTTTCCTAATTTCTTCTGTAGTAATATTGCAATCGCCTATAGCAATAATTGAATCGTCAAATTCTGTGCTACATATTATTGAAATCATCATAGACATTTCTTCCAATTTAGATAATTCATCACAATCAATGATCTTTGCCACACAATATAGAAAAAATTCACGATTTTATAAAGACCAGTATGGAATAGTATATTGTTTTACGAGCAAGGAATGATACTCATTTCCCACGAGTACGATGTTTGCAGCATGAGCTGCAGGCGAATGCTGTAAATCGTACGAGTGGGAAATGAGTTATTCCTTGCGAGTCAAACACTATACTTTTTCTACGGTTATACCACATAATTATACAATAATTCAAAAATAAATCAAACACAAAACAAAATATAACGATATAAGTTATATTATTTAAGTAAAATTAACTATTATTTACAATATTTACAGTTATCATACCTTAAATTTATTTGTTAATTCAGAAAAATAAGCTAAAAGCTTAGTTTCTGAAACGGAATTTATTGCCTTTTTCTTTTGCCAGGTCACGAAACTTTCATATGCATTCTGGTACTTATGTTTTGAAAATTTCGGGAATCAAATTCTGACAAGCTTCGTTTGCCGCTTCTCTTATTTCAGGAGGAGTTAATTCTAATTCATTTTTATCACTACTTAAAATTTTTACTTAAATAACAATCTAATTTAAATAATGTATTAAAAACTATCTGTTGTACCTGTCACTACTTTATTACTGTCAACCTGTACTGTTAGTCAAATATATGAATACATCAATGTCACAGTATACTTGATTAAGTTAAAACAATAAAGAAATGAACACTTTGTGTTATCAGATAAAGAAATGAGATATTTCTTTATCTGATATAACAACGTACCCCATTTCTTTAGAGATTACTGTCAAAAAATGATACATTTGTATAATAACCGTAGAAAAACATTTTTATCTACTCACTGCATGATAAAAGTGTGCTATAACTAATCTAATGAAAGTAAATGATTGATATTGTATTCAGCAGAGACTGATTGTCGTGGTAAATTAACTTTGTCTTTCCAATCAGAAATCTGTTTTTTTTATCACAAGGAACTATAATTTTTTTAACTAAGCCATCAGCTGCATTGCTTGCAGATATTCTGCATAGGTGTGAAATTGTGTTGGAGTTGCATAGAAGACAAAAAATGGTGTATTACTAAATAATCCATAAAATTGAATTCATATACTGTTGTAACGTTCCAAATTGAATTTTGAAACGTTAACTTACCCTTGCTAGCTCTAGGATCGTGGTTTCCTTCTGGTTTTCTTCAACTCCCCCCAAACAAATATTTAAGGGCGCCAAAATTACAGACAAGCAAATAAAAGATGTTAAATCAGTGTAAATTGTTTATTGCCAAAAAAGAATTATTAATTTAAGTTAATAAAGATTGAATAATAATTAACTAATTTCTTATCTTTTACTATCCAACTTTGGATGACGTCTGGAAGCCCAACATAAGGATGCGGTCGGGTCGAGGTCTTCCCAAAACTAATGGTTCTGTAGATGGGTTGGCAAGATTTTTTCTAACACTTGACAGATCCTCTGAGGCTTGATGGCAAAATGTTTTCAACAAAAGGAAGCGGTAACTGTTAAAACCTGCTTACAAGCTTCTCTTCAAAAACCAAAAAAATGGCTATCCATAACAGCCCTATCTTGGGACCCTTCAACAAATTTGGCAATGGCCCAAATGAAGGGAGAAGAAAAACGAAGAGAACTGCTGGCTAAGAAGCACAAAATGGTAATGATATTCAAAATACCGACTCTCTTTTCAAATGAACAACGGTACCCGGTTTTAAACAGAAATCTATTCTGCGTCGACTCCAAAGAATCTTCGATAAACTCGAACCGTCGTAGGCCAGGCCAAACAATTAACGATGTAATCGTTACACCACGGTAACCTGACGGAAAAAAAAAGAATTGGAAATTCTTTTTTTTTTTTTATTCAAAAGATAAACTATTAAAATCCAAAAATATTAAAAAAGTAAATAATCAAAAACTGGTGAATCGGTAAAGAAAAATAAACAAAATTAAATAATTAAAGGCAACCACAAGAATTTGTGTACTTCTTAAATAATAAAAAAAAACATTCTCGAAAAAAAAGAAAAAAAAATTAAAAGCACGAAGCCTTACTACGCTTTACCTCTAGAGAAGAAAGAAAACAAATTGTTTTTGGGCCTAAGCCCGGGACCTGAAGGGACCCATGTGAAGCAAGTAAAATTACCATGGGTTTTGAAGAAACCCAGGTAGTTAAACCGTCACAAGACGACGTGACTAGATTTTTCCACAAGGTACTAGCCAACCTAAAAGGTGGAACGAATTCCTCAAAAAGCAAGTGAAATTACCATGGGTTTTGAAGAAACCCAGGTAGTTAAACCATCATAAGACGAAGTGACTGGATTTTTACAAGGGGTACCAGCCAACCCAATGGAACGGTCAACACTGAAGTTTCTCCACGCTGGACAGGGGATGCGAGGAGCTCAGCGAAGACGGGTGGTCTCGGCATAACCAACGGTTATTCGCATCGCTATTAGATGGCATGTCAGCCATGAAAAATAAAACTAAACAAAAGGAAAAAGGTAAATATATAAAAAAAATAAAGGGACTTGACCAAGGGAGTTCCGAAAGTTAAGCTTCCCCGGGAACATGTTTCTCCATTTGGTAGACAACGCCCAGTCGGGAAGAGAGAGAGAATTTAAAGCCAAAGAGGTTAAGACAAAAAAAAAATTTTGAAAAAGTGGCAATAACAAAAAGAACAAAAAAGTAAGTCACAATCGGTAAGAGAGTCCCCCCACTCTAAAAAAAATTTGGTCGCATTGACCAGCACCTCTAGGGTACCCAAAAAGTCAAAATCGGTATTGCTAACATTTAAGTAGCATTAAGTCACAATCGGTAAAAAAAAAATTAATAACTGTCCCATTCAAGGTCGCTCAAGAAAACAACAATAACGAGATGTAACAAAAGAAACAAGAGATTAATGTTCACAAAACAAGGCAAAAGTCTATCTCCAAAAGCAAAACAACTTATCATAGCAACGAAGACAAAGATAAGACTGTCGACAACAGAATCATTGAATACACAAAAAAAAATACTCAACTTGAGTAATAAAAACAAGCCCAAAAGCTAAGGAAATATTCAATGAACGAGATAAATTGAAACCAAATATCAGCTGAACGAAAATGTGACTAAACACTAAAAGATAAATCAACTAATATTCAGATCCAAAAATAAGTTATCTTATCGCTAAGCAGACAAGAGACATAAAAAAGATAAAAGGTAATTGCTATCATAAAAAGACAAGAAATAACTGGAGATAATGAAAAAGATAAACGATAATATTTATCATTCAAAATGACAACAAACAACGGAATAATGTGAACATCAAAAAAAAATTGGACAGTTAATAAAAGTAAAAATGACGAAATCAATCAGGATCAGAAAACGAATACTCAAACGCTAAGAACACTGAAAGGCAATAATCACTAAGTAAAGAAGGAAAAAAAAATTTTGAAAAAGGAACAAACTAAGAATCCAAAAATACTAATACTTTTTTTTCTTTAAATTTTTAAAAAAAAATTAAATGACAATCGAAGTTAATCTAAAAGGTTGAAAAGAATTTTGAAAAAGTTTTTTAAGAATTTAAAAAATCTAAAAAATGGAAATTGAAAAGTTAATAACTTATGCCTTCAGCGAAGTGACTCCAGTGTAAAGAAATCCAAAAAAAATTCAATCAAAAGTAAGGAATTCAAACATGTCGAGAAAAGATAAAATATAAGACGATAACTTAATAATTTTCACAAACAAGTAACTACAAAAAATTACAAACAACGAAACATAAGAAAAATCACAAACTTTTTATCAAAATGTCCAAGGTATGTGAAAAAACAGTCCTAGATATTAAAGGTATTTCTGTACTTGGTATATCACAAAATCAAAACAGATAAAAAAAATTGAAAGAATGGTATGTGGAAAACAAAAACCCCGAGTAGGTACACAAATTCATGGAAAGTCTATAAGTTTCCCAAAGATAAGCCCTAACGGCCGAAAAAGAAACCAATATAGACCATAATCCCACAAAACAATAAGATAAGATAAGATAATTTCTATTGTGTCCCAACCATACGGAACACCAATAGAAGCGATAAGAAGCAGTTACTACCAACTGCTCCACGATAAAGAGGTCTCACGGACCCCTCTAAGATACTAAGGTCTCACAGACCTTACACGGTAATAATGTAGTCTTCCAGACCACACCAAAAATATGCCCACGGCAAACAACGATAAGTACCCACACTCAAGATATACAAAAATTTCCAAAAACCACTTTCCAAATCCTTACTGCAAGAAATGAGATAAAAAGAGAGAAAAAAAAAGAAAGACCAAAATACAGAAATGAAAGGAATTCAAAAAAAAATTTTGACTGTAACTCTCACACTCACACAATAAAGTCAAAAAAAAAGACAAAGGCTAAGATAGCAACGAAAAAAAAAAAAAAAAAAAAAAAAAAAAAAGGACATAATGATAACACGACACAAACACTTCAAATCTGCTAAGAAGCCCTAACTGCCTAAACGATTCTGCCAACAAATCAGGAATAATAAAGATAAATCAAAGATAAAGCCATATTTTACAACCATAGATAATGTATAGATAAGAGACAAACGGTATCGTAAAATATCTAACTGGAAAAGCGACATTATTGTAAGGTAAAATATTTAACTAGAGATAATAATATTCTCGATAAATGAAACTCGGTAAATTAAAAATTAAACTCGAAGTATACCAAACAATAGTGGTTAGCCTTGAATCTATCGATAATGAATTTCAACAAAATAAAATAAAGATAAAAAGTTAAGTGTTAGAAAAATATTACTAAAATATTTGCATGTCTGTAATTAAATTGATGGAAAATATAAAAATTAATTTAAAGTGAATGATTAGGAAGAGTTTCAAAAAAACCAGAATACTTAGTTGGGCGCCAGTTTGTAACGTTCCAAATTGAATTTTGAAACGTTAACTTACCCTTGCTAGCTCTAGGATCGTGGTTTCCTTCTGGTTTTCTTCAACTCCCCCCAAACAAATATTTAAGGGCGCCAAAATTACAGACAAGCAAATAAAAGATGTTAAATCAGTGTAAATTGTTTATTGCCAAAAAAGAATTATTAATTTAAGTTAATAAAGATTGAATAATAATTAACTAATTTCTTATCTTTTACTATCCAACTTTGGATGACGTCTGGAAGCCCAACATAAGGATGCGGTCGGGTCGAGGTCTTCCCAAAACTAATGGTTCTGTAGATGGGTTGGCAAGATTTTTTCTAACACTTGACAGATCCTCTGAGGCTTGATGGCAAAATGTTTTCAACAAAAGGAAGCGGTAACTGTTAAAACCTGCTTACAAGCTTCTCTTCAAAAACCAAAAAAATGGCTATCCATAACAGCCCTATCTTGGGACCCTTCAACAAATTTGGCAATGGCCCAAATGAAGGGAGAAGAAAAACGAAGAGAACTGCTGGCTAAGAAGCACAAAATGG
The DNA here is from genome assembly GCA_964028335.1 of Altica lythri. NCBI lineage: Eukaryota > Metazoa > Arthropoda > Insecta > Coleoptera > Chrysomelidae > Altica > Altica lythri. The sequence goes on along the minus strand of OZ034804.1, from coordinate 29,825,830 downwards.
TAATGATATTCAAAATACCGACTCTCTTTTCAAATGAACAACGGTACCCGGTTTTAAACAGAAATCTATTCTGCGTCGACTCCAAAGAATCTTCGATAAACTCGAACCGTCGTAGGCCAGGCCAAACAATTAACGATGTAATCGTTACACTGTGGATCTTGATTCATCTTGCGTATTGCTAATCTCATATCTTTCCGATCATCATCAGGATAAATTCTCTTTATCGGTAGCATCTATTTTAGCCAGAGTTATATAAAAAAAGACGTTTCAATAACACCAGGATTTAAAATGTTTTTATCATCTTCTTTTCTTTAACCTAAAACACTAAAACGTAGCATTTTTTACCTTTTACCTTCTTTACGTTTAAGACCATTTAAAGGACGTTTCATATCAGCATGCTTGGAGAAATATATATCCCGGCAAGTCATTGTAATAACAACTTGTCTTTTATATATAGGAGGATCTTTAAAGAAAAAAATTAAGACAAGAGCGGTCTTTACATCGTCCATTCATTAGTGCTTCATTAATTGAAATTATCGAATGAGTTAATGCTTATTACTATCATTTTTTAAATACCGCGTTAAAAGTTTGAACGTAAAGTTAAAACAGGCACAGTGCGAATATTTAGAATACAAATATTCAGCTTATTAAAAATGCCAATTAAACAAAACATAAGCATATAAGCAATATGAAGTAAGATAAAACAATTTTTAGATATCAACAACAATAAAAGAGATTTATTGACCCGTATTGAGAACAAAATAACCCAAAATGTAATAGTTAACGCCTCATTTTTAACTATTTCTTCAAATAAATAAATGAAGAACAAAAAAATGTTTATAGAGAACAATAAAGAACAATCGATGAACCAACAATATAATAAAAAGAAAATTTAAAAATAATTATTTAGGGCGTTGAACTTAGTGAGCTGATTAGGACTACAATTTGTTAGAATGAAGTGTTAAAATTTACATTTTTTAACACAAAATTTAAAAAAAAGGAAACCTAATAAAAAATTTAGCAAACCTTTACGGTCCTTAATAGCCCTATTGATTAAGGTAATTACCACTTTAAGAATTCTTTTAAAAAAATATTATTTTGTCACCCAGACTTATTAATTCTTCGTCTTCTCTTTATATGGCCTCTTGCTTTGACCTAGTCAGACAAGACTTTTTAGATCAAATTTTATTGGTCTTTACTAAATCAGGTAATTGGTTTAAGGTGGGTTCAAGTTTCTTAAACAAAAATATATTCATACAATGAGATTACAAATAATTTTAAAAAAATCTTTAAAGTTAGCAGAGTCACAAACTTGAGTTAAAAGTTTTATTATAGAAATCCTTACGACCGCCGAATGACTACAATGGTTAAACCTGCTTCAAAGTTCGCGCCATATTTGAAAAATACACGAAAAGTGTATAAGAGGTTTTTACCCAGAGATAATTAATTTGTCTATGTTTTTACCACTTTACGAATTCTTAGATAAGTTGCTAAATTCGCATAGCGGCTAAAATGAACCGTAAAAAAATTATAAAAAAAATCAGATGTCAGCCCTTGATTTTGACGACCACAAATGACTATATTCTGGTACTGACTAAGAATTGATATGGATCAGTGCAGACTTAACAAAAATCAGAAGAAAAAGAAGATATTTTATCAACAGATTAAAATTTTTGCTTTTATGGCTTTTATTATGATTTTATCTTTTATTATCTGTGGTTCGTGATTCTAACCTAGTACAAGTACAAAATTCAATGTTATATCAATAATTTTGCATTAATTCCACAATGAATTTATATCAATTTATTACTGTGTACTGCTATAAACTTATCTCTATTGCAATCACGGTTAATTATCGAACATGACATTGTTAAAATAACCAAATGTAGAGGTTAGTAGTATTTAAAAGATTGTGTAATTCTGTTGTTGACTTTTATTTAATGAAACATATATATATTTTACAATTAGGAATGTAGAAAGCTACAGCTTATATTTGGGTAATTATAGTGTTTAAGTAATAGGATATACATTTTCTTATTAAAAAATTTTTAGTAGTTAACAGATTTTGGTGAAACTCAGCATAACGATAGAAAAGAATAATAGTTTTAAAGTTTTTACGGGACTTTAAAACTGTTAAGAGACTAAAATTATTTGATTTTTCTTTTATAGATTGATGTCAACATTGTCCAATTTTTTTATAACCAACATATAGCTAAAATCTAAACATTTGGAGATAATCAAATTTTTAGAATAGTTTTTTTTAATTTCTGATTACAATTAAATATAAACAAGATTTTAGTAAATTTTAGTCAATTCGGACTAATAATTATTATAAGAAAAAAGCTGATTTTACTATATTCTATATCGAGCGTTTCAAGTAGCAGCGTTTATGGCTTTTTTGCATTCCTCATCGTTATTTGACTTATTTGTAGCCGTAATTGAATAAAATTGTTGAAATATGAATCATTTAAACGTAAAGAGCTACTGAATTGTATTTTTAACTACTATATGATTAATTTTAATGTTTGTTTGATTAAAATGCGCTTATTAATCAAAACCAGTACGTTACATAGAAAGTATAACATGGTGTATGGTGTATCTGGATTTAATTCATTCTAAGTAAATAAATTTTACCTAGGAACAAATTTACTTAAATATTCTAAGAATGAATAAAGTTTTTGTGATAACGTGTATATCAAATAAATACTATTTATAATTCGGTATATTAAGTGTATGAGAAATGATTTCAATCACCGATGTGTGACACGAAACTTAACCATCAAATATTAAAAGCATGTGAGTTATTAATTGATATAAACTTCCTACTGTTTAAAAAAATAAGACATTTGAATAAGCAGACAATATCCATTGGTTTATCCACGAAGTAAACTTCGTGGGTTTATCTATAAATTTTTACTCGTAAAATCTTACTCTACAATTACTAATGAAAACTCATTTTAAATGTTAAAGATATTTTTTTTTACGATGCATAAATGTATTGATGATATGAGCCAGAGTGTATATTTTTAAGTAGGAAAAGTGTAAGTTTAGGTGCTTGTTCAATGAATAGTTTTTGATTTGATGGTCACAAAACATCACTATAATTCATTTCACCGATTTTGGCCGATGACGGAAATCATACTCAAAGTAAATTTAGAATTATATATCTCTCTCAGATACAGGCATGTTGGAATTTTAAATGAAGACTTTTGTTTTTTAATTCAACACTAATGTAACTGCATCTTGTTTTACCGGTACATATATAAAAAGTATTCAATACAGAAGTCTTTACTTAATTCACATTCCTAGTAACCGTCATGTACGGCTCGTGGTTAAAGGATTGAATTTAATATTTATTATTATATCATATTTTTGTAGATGTCAAACCACACTGAGAGTTTTAAAAACTTTGAACTTAAAGCAACAATGGAAATGCCTGAAAATACTATTTGTTAGAGTATTTTAAGAAGGAGAAAGAAAACGACGGAGTATATCAGCGAGTTGCGGATGATTCCAAAATTAGTCTTCGTATCACATTTTGTACCGAAAGTAAGAACTGAAGACGTCGGAGATTCTCTAAAAGGATCAATTATAAACTTTGTATATGACATGAAAATAAAAGGGCAACACGTTACAATTTCATTGCCTAATGAAGAACTGAAACAAATATACAACGCTTCTAATACAAGATGGTGGCGCCTGGTACAACACTGTGGGTTTTCATACAAACTTGAAAATAGTAGAAGGGTCCTTTACGAAAAGCCGGATATTGTTTCAAAACGGATATAATTTTTGAGGCACTATATGAAAAATTATTTCAATCCAAGCCCACTTCAGTTCGTTTTTTTAGACGAAACATGGATATTTTTGAAAGGTTCGTATAAACGAACATGGCAAGATGACAATGTAAAGAGCATTCGAAAAGGCCGCGAAAATACTGGATAATGATTTATTGTTTTACATGCTGGACTGTTATTTTTCACTTAATCGGAAAGTGCAACTACTATGATTCGAAGGATAAGGAATCTTTTAAAAAATAGGTCTGCGAAATCTTTATTTTTATTATGGATAATGTTTTATATCATAGCTCTCTGGTAGAAAATTGAATGAAGCTTCTTAAACAAAAGCTTATAGTTACACATTAATCAAAGAATATTAATTTTAAAAAAGATTCTTGTAAACCTTTTAAGTCTTTGTCGTTTGAACAAGCCACGCAACGTCAATTATGTTATAGACAAATACTGCAAGAACATAACCATTAGGTATTACTGCTACCTCCATATCACTGTCAGTGTAATCCGTTAGAGTTTGTCTAGAAAATTGGTAAACAGTACCATGATTGTCACATTGGAGAAATTGGACGTGTAGATCAGCATACTACGAAGCGAAGACACTAGTTGTAGATCCAGCAGACAGTACAGATGCTCAAAAACAGTCTGGAGCATTGTGGAATTTATTGAATAGCATAAACATTTATCGAAAAATTGGAAAACAGTTTATTAAGACTAGGAAGAAAACTTAAATTTGAAAAATGCTATCAAAATATACGTTGAAATATAAATATTTTTTGTACAAATATCCTTTGTAAACAGTTGTTTTGGTGTTTTATTTAAATTAATTGTAATATGGTTTGACAATACCATACCGTAAGAAAGTATATTTCCCTCTGTCATTGGTCATTTGAATAACAGTTTAATCTTACTTCAGTGGTTTCAAATCGGCCAAAAAGGATGAAATGGATCATACCCGTTATTAATGTTGATTTGAACACATCAAATTTATTTAAGTAAAAACAGGGATGCCAATATTGTGCGAGACATTTTCGTGAAATCTAAAGATGTTTCAATGTTTAATTAGTCAATAAAATGGTATTTTTGTCGACACGTTTTAAAATTATATTTAGATTTATTGAGTGAATGTGCATAATTTATAAATGTTTTCGTTATTTATTTCAATACTTTGAATCAAGAGCTCTTAGATAGCAAAGTATTTGAAATAAAGAGCGAATAGTTAAAAATTGTTTGGATCATCCCTTTAGAAGTTTTGTGACTATTAGAACAGTCGGTATATGCCAAATGCAGAGCATAATGAACATTTTCCATAGGAAGCTGTTATTTTGCTGAAATCCCTTCAGGATGTGCCCAATATCGATAATCACGATAAGCGCCAGTCGCAAACCCTGTGCTAATTTTTTTTTTACAAAATATGAAAAAAAGAATATTTTTCATTTTTTTTGCTCCTATTTTCCATTATGATTCGGAAAGTATTGCTCCTAGAGAAAAAATTATAAAAAGTTAAAGTTATTTCATTTTACACCATATTTTGTTAGTTGTAAATTGTAAATTAAGTGTTTATTGTTGGAAAATAGCAATAATTGGGAAAAAATGTCTTTAACTTTTTTTGACCCTCTAAATTTGACTTACAACCTCCATATTCGGTCTAGAAAACAGTATATTACTTTACGAGTGGAGTAAAATGCATATTACAGCGAATGTGTTTGCCCCATGAGCAAGCTTGCGAGTGAATGGGCTAAAGAAACGAGCTAAATATGCAATTTGTTCCTCGAGTGAAGTACTATGTTTTATCCACGACTTACCAAATGGTTTTGTATAAAACTAAAAATAACAAAAATAAAATTTAAATTTTGGCATAACTTGTCAAAAATATTCGATTTCGCAGACAGTTCTGTCTTAGAAATGTCAAATGTTTTTTTTTTATTCATTCATCCAGGAGTAAATAAAACTATAACACAACTCCTCAATAATTTGACACTTACTGACACAGATATAGGTTAAAAAAATAGGCAATTATGAGTCGTGGGTAAACTTTTTAATATGATTAAAGAGTGCTAAATTTTATTAAGATCGTTCGCAAATTTTCAAATTGATACTAGGCCTCAAATAAGGCTCTCAGATAGTCGCCAATTTTTTTTACATATAAAAGAAAGCTCGAACTTTTAAACGCTTTTTGTAAAATTAAAATAACATTTTTTAGTCTTATTAAACAATTTAAATAACTTAATAATAAAACGAGCTTTAAAGATTTTAATTTGGAACTTGCTGATTCACATTTCGAGTACATTTCCCCCACCACCACCACCGCCATAAACCGCTTTAGCTACAAAATTTTATATAAAAAGTACTTGACACGAACGTGTTTAAAAATGGTTAACGGCAAGTTTATGCCAACTTTGATCTTCAATATCTCGGCAACCAGTAAGCCGAATGTATCTTTTTTTAATAGAAGCGTCTTTTAATGTTTTTCAAGAGTCAAATTTTTAAAATAAATATGTTTAAGGCTCGTAATGTTATTCAAAAATTAAAAGTAATTGTCTTCCCTTAAGCAATCAGAGCAGAGTTGCTAGGCAACACATTACAGTACATGATACCGTAATGTTTTACTTACCGGCGCCGAATTGATAATAGGGAAGTTTACTTACTGGACAGGAAGAAATAAAATTATTATGCAAAAACCTTTCGACCAATCTTGACGAAATTTAGCACACGTTTTAATCATATTAAAAAGGTTATCTAGGCGAAATATGGAGTGTGTAAGTCAAGATTACAGGGTCGAAAACAATTAAAGAATAAACTTCATTTTTTTGGACTTTTTTCCCAAATATTGCTTTTTTTTTCTAACAATAAACATTAAATTTTCACTTTCTAACTAACGAAATACTGTGTAAATTTAAATAGCTAAACTTTTAACTTCCTATAATTTTTTTGCTAGGAGCAATACTTTACGAATTATATATACGAAAGTATGAGCACAAAAATAAAAAAAAATCATTTTTTTTTAGATGTTAAATAAAAAATTTAGCAAAGGGTTTGCGACTGGCGCATATCGTGATTATTGGACACATCCTGAAGGGATGCCAGCAAAAAAATAGCTTCCTATGGAAAATATCCAATCCAAAACAGATCTCGCCTAGACTATATATGGACAATATCCTTCTTTAGGAACACTTAATACACGTGTGCATAAAATATCAAAAATCTAAATCAAATTGTAACTGAGTCACGATTTGATAGTTTGATTTTTAATTCGCAAACCGTGTAAAAACAGCAACATTTATTTAATAACACCTTGTAATTTAAATTGATAAAGTGTATCAATCCAACTGTGGTTTTTTGTTTTTCAAAATATTGTAAAAAATATTTTTACACTGAAGTCATTATAGTCTTTTAAAAGCAACATTTATTTAATAACACCTTGTAATTTAAATTGATAAAGTGTATCAATCCAACTGTGGTTTTTTGTTTTTCAAAATATTGTAAAAAATATTTTTACACTGAAGTCATTATAGTCTTTTAAAATAATTCTAAAAGTTTAAATTACATGATTAAAATATAAAAATAATACAAAAAATTAATATATATTTTAAGTGTAAATGATAAATTGTAGACAACAATATGTACTTCATCCATTACTGTGTATGTCATATATTTTTTTATTCACATTATTAATTGAAAGTCAAGGCCAAGAAATCCAGTTTTGTAATTTATTGCTTAAGGTGAAAATTAAAAATGATGTTAAAATTTGTGTTATACCTAACAAACGAAAAATTTTAAATTTGTTGTAGAAGGTATTTTTCCATTTTTTCGTGGAAGAATCTTTACTGTGTCCAAAAATAATTCATAAACATACATTTTTAACATTAATTACCATTTAAAATTAATCCTTGATTTATATTAATTAATAATGATACCGAATGGAGGTGGCTTTTACTTAATGAATATCCAGAGTACTTTTCGATATTTACTTTTATTTCACAAACTTACATAACATGTTTCGATATACAATATCTTCATCAGATGTAAAATTAGTACTGAGTTTGTGAAATAAATGTGAATATCGAAAAGTACTCGTGTGATTTAATATTGATACTCTTATTAATACATTTTTATTTATTTTAGAGGATTTTTTTCGTATCTAACAAGTATCTATTAATTTTCTGAAATGAGGAGGTCCAATTTAGATATCTATTGTTAAAAGTAAGTACTTCTATCAATATTGTTATCAGTATATAGTGCAAATTATTAATTTAAGTTTCTAGAATGTTTTGTTTTCATTGCAATTTCTGTATTTTGTTTATTTTATAGAATATTGTATGTAGGTACTTTTAAAAGTTATATTATTAAATCGAGAATTTTTAGTAGTTTTTTGTTTCAAAATGTTTTGTGTATTTTTATATATAAATAGTTTATTTTGCGCCGTATTTACATTATATTTCTCTTTGCTTTTATTATTTTCTCATCATAAAGTAATCTATCATCATTTATAAATTTATTATATTTACTTAATAACAAATTAATTTTTTGAATTGTTGGATTTTAAATTATTTCATGAAGTACGAATGTTTATTACCTTTTTTATTGTTATTTTATATTAAATTTTAATATATGTATATTTTAATATTAGGAAAGAAACCCTTAAGCTAAAAATGAAGATGAACTATGCTTATTTAGTTGCTTTTACCGGTAAGTTAATATAAATTTTTAAGTAAATTAAACCATCAAAATTACCTTCGATTATATACTAACTAGAAACATCCTTCAATACTGTAAGCACGAGACGAGTAACGACAACGAAAGAAAATAAAATTACATACTATCTCTCTTTCTTGCACCTCTTCTATTTGGTTGGAGGATAGCGCAAGTGTTACCCCTCTCGTGGTGAGAGTATAAAAGTTTGTCTCTAGTAAGTATATGATCAACGACTTTTAGTGACTGTCAGTTATTAATATCTTGTCACTCCTGGCCGTAAATTACTCTTTAAAATTAACAATTTTATTAAATTTGTGAAAAAAAAGGATTTGTGAAAGATCGGAAATGTAGCGCAACCGATAAGTTAACTGAGCATTACCAGCACAGATCGGAGTAAAAGAAAACCACAAATTAGATACTAGATATGGACAGCCTAATTCACCGCCTCAATGAACATGACAAAATCTATACAGTAGCCTACGCAGACGACATTGAAATTCTACCAACAGGAAAGTTTGAAAGCACCCTATGCGACAGAATGCAAGTGACTTTCAAAACTTTAGAGACATGGTGTAAAGAGCAATCGCTGTCTATTAACCCCAAAAAGACAGAAATGATTCTCTTCACGAAGAAAAAGAAACCTAGGGGATTAAACGCACCCAGTCTTTTCAACGTTAAATTAAGCTTTGCTACAGAAGTGAAATACTTAGGTGTTATCCTTGACAGCAAGCTGACGTGGAACTCACACATAGAAAGCAGAGATAAAAAAGCATTTATATCTTATGAGCAATGCCGCCGAACCATAGGATAGAGCTGGGGATTATCTCCCAAGGTCACCATGTGGATCTACACGGCAATCAAAAGACCTATGCTAACATATGGTGCTGTCTTGTGGTGACCTAAAGTGAAACAAACGACAGCTATCAAAAAATTAAACCAAATCCAAAGATCCATGCCTTCTTGTAACAGGAGTCATGCGAAGCACACCGACCAGCGCAATGGAAGTCATACTTGGTCTCACCCGCTTGATATATTTGTTAAGGAGGTCGCATTGATGACCATGGTACGCCTTCGCACGGTTGGTATCGAACCCACTGTAGGGACTGGCACCCATAGGTACAGTCTGTTGAGGAAATCTATAAAGGCGATACCACTCTTACAAGCAGACACTGATGCCGTCGCACCAAGATTTGTCTTTGACAAACCCTACAAAATAGTGAACGCTCTCAGCGCCTATACGGATAGATCAAAAACAAAGCAAGGTGTGAGATGTGGAATTTACTCTAGATCCTTGAACCTAAAAATAAAATGGGCTATGGATGCCTTCATGTGTGGTTCAGTCAGAACTCACAGGCATAACCATAGCTACAAAATAATTAATCAATAGGAACATCACAGGCAGGAATGTAAATATATACACAGACTGCCGACAAGCACTACTGACCTTGAATAGACCACGTTTCACTTCAAGTTTAGTACTAGAATGTCACCAATCTCTAACTGAGGCCAGCCAGAATAACGTAGTCACTCTCAGCTGGATCAAAGGACATGGGAACTCTAAAGGCAACTGTATTGCGATTAATTCTGCAAGGAGTTCTGCGGGCTACAAATATGTTAGCCCTCGCCCATCTACCAAGCTAACATTGTCCGTTGTCGTGGACCTTATCAAACAGCACTCTCACCAAAACTGTAGACTGACCAGAGAGGAAATAGCAAAAAAATTTAAATCTCCGAACAGCTGTGGGAATCTTAACAGGTCACTGCCAATTGCGACAACATCTCTTTAGAATGAAACTAACAGAATCGCCGCAGAGGCTCCGAACAAGAAGAAGAAACAGTAGAACATTATAATGTATGACTGCTCTGCTTTTTCTGAAATCAGAAGATCCATGTTGGGGGGGTATTGGCTTACACCAGCCGATGTCATGGAGATCCCCCTCGGGAGCCTCACCATCTATTTTAAATCACTAGGCCTGGTGACAGCCTGAGGTGAGGATATTCCTACATACGGGAGGATGCACAATGGGTCATATGTGGCCTCAGTGCTGGCTGAGCACTAGCTCGCCCCGCCCCAAATTTCCAGATCCAGATAGATACTAGATACAAAATGGCAAATGATAATACTAACGTTTTTTAATGCTCTATATATCTAGACAAATACTGTTCAACCATTTACTTTACATTAATAAGACCTAGAGTGTTAACGGCCAGTTTCCGCCTTTAAATTGATATATATTTGTTATAAACATTTTTTTACAAACTAAAAAATTGAAAGCCTTTATAATCCGTTTATTAGAAGCCAAGATATAAGTAAAAAACCAGAGATAGCGCGAGCCTAAACCGTTATTTTGCAATATTTTTGCACTATATTTACAATATCTGGCTTTTAATCAACCGATTTTAATTTTTCAAAGCTCATTATGTTTTTTTTATAAGGAACAAAAAACAATTAAAAAAATGTATTTCAATTAGTTTGTTATAATTTTCCAAGGCAAAAAGCAGGTTGAATGTTCGGATTCAGCGAGTCAAAATACATTTAAAAAACTGCTTGTAAGGACCTCAATCGGCTACGGAACCCTTCTTTGCTCCCTGACTATACATATTTCTTAAAATTAATAAATATTTCTAAAAAGTAAATGTTTTAGGCAACTTACTTGCTTTGACTGGGGATACTACATTAACATGGTCATCACCAATTTTACCAAAATTACATTCAAACCAATCCGATATAAATCCCTTGGGAAAAAGTATAACATCTGATGAAGAAAGTTGGATAGGATCGTTGCAGTACATAGGCGCCATGTGCGGAATTTTACCATTTTCATTTCTAGCTGATTGGATTGGTCGAAAACCTGTACTCTTATTGTTAGCGGTACCACATATCATTTCCTTTTTATGTTTTGCACTTGCTAGTGACATATATTGGTTCTACCTTGGAAGATTTCTTGGAGGAATATCATTATCTTCAGCTTATATAGTTCTTCCTATGTATGTAGCTGAGATTTCGGAAGATTCATATAGAGGAATGTTGCTGGTTTCCTACAGTACATTTGCAAGTTTTGGAGATCTTTTTCCATACATCATGGGTCCTTATACATCTATCTTTTGGTTTAATTTGACATTAGCTGTTTTTCCAGTAGCTTTTTTAGTTTTGTTTTTCTTCTTGGCTCCAGAAAGCCCGTATTATTATGTTGACAGGGATGATAAGAAAGCAACTGTGATTCTTAATAAATTACGAGGAGAAAGACTGAATTACAATGCTGGAGATGAAGTACAAGAAATAAAAAATGAGAAAGCCAAAGATAAAAGAGGTGATTTTATTAACACTTTAAAGAAAAAGTATGTGATAAAAGGTTTTATAGTAGCACTTGGTTTAAGTAGTTTTCAACAACTATCAGGTTTGGGTGCCATTTTAGCTTATACAGAGATTATATTTGAACAAGCTGGAACAAATATTTCAGCAGATATTTCAGCTATAATTGTTGGATTAGTTTTATTCCTCGCTAGTTTTGGTGGCCCGTTAATTGTTGATAAAAAAGGCAGAAAGTTCCTATTAATATGTTCTGCTACAGGCTGTATAATAGCTGAAGCCATTCTGGGAACATATTTTTGGCTTCAGGATAACACTGATTTGTATTTAGATAACTTGAATTTTCTACCAGTGATATGTCTTGTATTATATGTTATTACTTTTAATATAGGTTTCGGTCCTTTACCTTTTACAGTTACCTCTGAAGTCCTACCTAATAATGTTAAGTTTTATCTAGCTACAATTACAGGTTTTACGGGTTGGTTAGTATCGTTTTTAGTTACTAAATTTTTTAATAATTTAAATGAGATTTTAGGAAGGGGTGGGACATTTTGGTTGTTTTGTGGATTTTGCATTTTAGCGTTGTTATTTATTATTTTTATTGTTCCTGAAACTAAAGGAAAAAGTTTCCAAGAAATTCAAAGTATTTTAGATAGTTGATAGATACCTATTTGTACTTAGATGTACTTAATAATATTTTTTTATTAAAATTTATTGATTTAGAATTGAAGCAATATGGTTATATAAAAGTTCTTAGTTTTTCAATTTCTTTAATCTGTTTTTTTATCTTAAAACTTCAATTTCATCAGATTTACATGCAGCTTTTAATATGCATTAATTTAACCTGTTATAAAAAGAATTTTTTTTAATGATAAGGTTTTTAAATTAACAAAAAAACCTAAAATCCAATTGGAACAAATCGTCGAAGATAAAAAAAGAGTGTGCGTGTAACCTTTACGCGCGATTGAAGTAAAACTTGTTGACGTACGTATCGGAAAATAAATATTTAATTACAATTCAATCATATTTATTGCCTATATACTTTACAAAAAAAATGAGATGTTATATTTATATTATTCATTAGAAATAGGAATTTGAAAGTTATCATTATTTTTTTTATATATGAAATAATAGGTTTATGATAACTAAAATGTGAAACATAGATTTTAGTCTATAAATACCATTAATGTATTTGAAACCGTTTGAAAATTTCATAAATAAATTTCGGAAATTTAAACTCCTCCCATAGCTGAAATTATACAGTTACTTCCATCAGAATCTTCCGTTAGAATCTACCCCTAGTCGTGCCTAAAGAAGTTTTGCTTCAATAATAGGTAAACAATATTAAAATTATACACACATTACGTTTAGAATGTGTGATTTTGTAGCTGTATCTACCTTATTGTAATACATCACAACACAAGAGCCTTCGATAGTTAGATAACCATTTCATTTTGTAGCATTTTATAGCATATTCCATAAAATTTAAAATCCTGAGTTAAGTTTGTTTCCTTCACGTCTACGAAGGATCTGTTATTGGTGGTAAAAGATCAGATATCTTGACTAGTGGTTTTATGGCCTTTATGGCTACCTAACCAAACCTAAAATAAGTATAAGAAAGTGTTAAAATATTTTGAATATTATTATTCTATGAACAAAAACGTGCAACATGCTTCTTTACTCAACGTAAAGATTCCGTATAAACAATTATTTACTATCATAATATGTATGTATGTATATAAACTTACTTAATCAAATCATAATAAATGTGGCTGTCTCGTCATTTTTTCATTTTTGTCATTTTTCTTCAAATCTTTCTGGCGCTTATAATATCCCCTTTGACGTTCACAATTTTTTTTTCTTTTTAGCTCTTTAAGTCTATAAAACGAAAATAGCTAGGTATAAATAATAGGTATAAATAATTAGGTATAAATAGTGTAATTACACACCAAAAATAAAATTTATGCATATAGAGTACCTACCTATTCACTCATTTTCAATCAATATTTTTTCATCACTTTCTTCATTAATAAATCCACATTGTTTATTCATATTTAATACAAACACTTTATACACAAAAAACTATTTATATATAAGCAGTGTATTTCGATTGACAAGATGATCAGCTGTTAATTCATACAATTACAGATTTAATTTTATTTAATATAGGAGGCAAAATCGCATGAGCGCCGCAAGGATTATTTTCAGGGGGTGCATCTGCATCTACACACTATTATGATCTAATATATATATAGAATGTAGAATGATTTGGACAGCAACCGCGACGCCTTTAGTTTTTATTCAAACAATAATTTAATAAAAAAATTTAAAAAATATATAATTTTCTGGTAAATTCAGGTATTTTCTTTCATAGAAGGGGGGTGCAAGCGCACCCTCTTGCACCCTGCTGCCGGCGCCCATGCAAAATCGTGTCAGTATTAGGTTTTGTTTCCGGTTTCTGTTATTAGAATGACGTCACGTCCGTTAGGATAACTTTTTTACTCCTAGTCTCGCTAAAGAAGTTTTACTTCAATAATTTGCAGCAGCCTTCAGTGCTCTGAACACGACTTGTGTAACGACAAAAATGTATCTCTCTCTCTCTCAAACTTCGCTTTGAATTGGGAAGCATCAATCTCGGTGGGAAGCATATCCTACATTCCTTAAACCAAATGATCGTCTGATTATCTATACTTCGTGGTCTAATTATTGTCAGAGCCTGGCACGAGATATAGCACATAGTTTCATATTAACTTTCTGTAGTTATTCAACTCATGTTTAGAGTAATAAAGGCTGCCTCTTACATTAAAATTACAAAAATCCCTTAATGATGTGGAGTTAGAATCTAGTTTATTGAAGTAAATTTACTTTGGTGATAAATGTTCTTAGTTTAAAAATATTTTTTGTTCCTTAAAGGCATGGATATGTGGGTTAAAATGATTCTATTTTGTTTTTGTTTTTTTTTTATTATACTAGCTTTAAAAATGTGTGATTCAGTAATTACAGCAAAATAGCTTAATCTCACAAAAATATGTTATGTTATATGTAGATTATCAAATAAAATAAGATTTAAGTACCTATATTCATAAAAAAAATCATGATTTCTTCTGAAGAGCAAAAAAACGGTAGCATTACTTTAACAAATGTTTCCTTTTTATAACAATAGCAATTTTTTTAAAATACAGAGTTGACTGCCCGAGCGAAGCGAGGGCTGTTTTCGCCCGGTCAGAAATCGTCTTTGTTTCATCCCGTGCCACACACTATATTTTTCATATCACATGCATTGAAACGGCGAGTTTTGATCTCTGTAGCCAGTCGAAGTAAGACTATTTCAGACCAATGCAATTGTCAGTCAGAAACATATTCTGACTTGACAGACTTGAAATAATGACATTTATTTCTGCCCTAGGGGAGAAACAACGTTGTTTCTCCCTTAGATCAGAAACAACTGTCAGTTTCTGACTGACAGTTGCATTGGTCTGAAATTGTCTTGTTTCGACTGGCAAAACAGGGATCAAAACTAGTGGTATGAAAACATATTTTTTCCAAATTTGAAAGGAATGACATGAACAGTGAATACAATTTTTAGATTTTCTAGCATCGAAATGCGTCGGATTTTTTGCTCTTAAGTATATAACCTCTATAAGATTGGCCATTAAAACATATATTTATTCGATATATAATTAGACTTATTTAATAGAAGTATAATAGTTTAAATTTTGTATTTTATTGAACTGCATGTAAACAGCTATACAAAATTTAAGTTGGTGGTATAAAACCAAAAAAAATTTACATTCTTTAAAAAATAATATAAACTAAACGTCAAAATAATAGGCCAAAACAATTTATTTTTAATTAAGCAATTTATATACCAATGTTTCAAACAATTAATTTTTATATTTATGAAAAATGTTACTATATATTCTCATAGTTAAGAAAAAAATGTTTAAATTATAATTTAATGAATAGATATACTAAACTGAAATTATATTATAATTATAAATTACCAACAGTGTTAGTTTAATTTTTTTATTGAAGTGTTGTTTTATGTTATCTTTTTAAACGTGCCTCCAAAATATTCTTGTTAGGAAATCATGGGAACCCTTGCCTGTATTTTGCAAGAGCAGATGATGGCCGCTTGCTAAACCTAGGCGCATTAAAAAACAAAAAGTATAGTCGCTCAAAACTTAATTTCAATTTCTTTAATAATCCTTTTTTACTGCTTATTAATTTCAGCTTTTTCCTTTCAAATCTTCACTTCAAGCACTTTTAGGCCTTTCTCAACACTGTCAGGGTTACCTAGTGCTCTCTTTGTATGCATCAGCCATTTAAATCTACGACTTCTTGCATCACTTGGCCCATTGTATAACCTCCAGAGTGAAGTCTTTGTTTCAGGTGGTTATCACGTTATCGATCATAAAAATTGTAACTTCATTACCAAGTAAGAACTTCCTAAAGTCGCCTGGAGTAAGCCAGTAGTGACCCAATATGGATTTTAGAGTTTAAGAAAAAAACGGAGAAGTCAGTGTATAAGTTCTCTAGTTTTATTGCTTTGTCGTTGTCAGAATCAGATAATAGCTCTCTCTCAAGTTTATATTTAGTTGTTCTATCCCATCACTTGATCAAATTTTGGTGAAGGTGTTGTTTAATGTGATCTGCATTGAGATAATACGTGGTTTATTCACGACTAATAGTGCTTGTTGACGATCCATTTAAACATGTACATTCCTATCTATTATGCTCTTGTTGGCTATGGTTATGCTTATAGACCGGGAGATGGTGACACAAAATATCAGGTCATTTGTACCAGTATGGCGGTTCTTCAGGGATCTAATTACGTAAAGGCAAAAAGGAAAATGATGGTCATAGCGCTCGCACCGGCGGCCCAATCGCGTGGGCGTTAATCGAACGCGTCGGATAAATAACGAGTGTCGAACGATTTGTTCCACAAAAATGCTTGTATTTTCAGATAGTCGAAAAAAAAAAAAGTAGGCGTTAGCGTAATGCCATACTTATCGGGTGTGACTTACAGCCCGCCATACCGACGCGAATAAATTAATTTAAATAAAACAATTCAACCATTTGTACCAGCCTAATTTTTGCATAGCTAATCATCATCGAGTAGCCATTCACGAAAATCACCTTGCCATACTTTTCCGACAATTCCCAATGGCCGCCATACCACTGCAAAGGATTAATATTTTTTTTTTGCCAAACGATTTGTACCTCCCTGAAACTTTTTTTAACAGTTCCCTGTATGATCATAAATATAATTCTGATAATGCCATACCTGTGGGAGGTGGCGAAAGTGAACAATATTTTTTTTAAATTCTAAGATTTTATTCGTAATTCGAACAATTTGTACCAGTATGGCACTAATTTTTCCTGTAATTTTGAGGTTTAACGAATATAAATACAAAGTTTCAAACACCTAATTGGCGGCAATCTTGTCTTATAAGCAAAAGTTAGATGTTATGTTGTATAATATTCTGCGGCTCCCACCGCTCGAAGGATTTCTCGAATTGTAGAGATCTTGGCTCATCGTATTAGTTCGGGAGCCCAGAGGGTTTTCGTAGCCGTGAAAGAGACACCAAAGTTTTTT
This sequence comes from Altica lythri, assembly GCA_964028335.1. Lineage (NCBI taxonomy): Eukaryota > Metazoa > Arthropoda > Insecta > Coleoptera > Chrysomelidae > Altica > Altica lythri. The sequence goes on along the minus strand of OZ034804.1, from coordinate 29,808,435 downwards.
CTATGTATTTTGAGCCCCTGATTACATATATCAAGGGTGGATTCCCGAGAAATGGTTAGGAAATTTGTTATTAACATATAATTTGTTACTAATAAAAAAACTGTTTTTTCATATCTTGCTCGAGTGTGTCTTCCGCCCCATAGTTATATTATGGGATAAATTTTTTTAGGTTGAATTTTATCCAAATGAACCGAATACAATGATGCCATACTGTAACAAATGATTTTATGTCTTGTACCTTGAAAACGTGTCGAAAAATCAGGTTTTTCAAGTATGGCGCCATTTTTTCCCTCGACTAAAAGTATGGCAAATATAATAATGGTCACATTGTATCGTATAATTGCCAAAAATCCAAATGCCATACGGGTACAAATCGTTAAATTTTTTAATTTTTTTTTACCTTTTAGCTCAAGTCCGACAGTCATCCGCCCCATGGTTAAAATCTGTAATAATTCTTTTTAGGTATAATTGCATCCAAATGACGAGAATACAATGATGCCATGATGTTAAAAATGATTTTACGTATTTTACAGTCGTATTTTTAAAACGTGTCAAACAAATAAGTATTTGAAGTATGGCAGCACTTTTTCCCCCTACTAGAAGTATGGGAAAAATAATAACGGTCACATTTTGTCAAATACTTTCCAAAAATTCAAATGCAATACTGGTACAAATCGTTTGGTAGAAAAAAAAATATTAATCCTTTGCAGTGGTATGGCGGCCATTGGGAATTGTCGGAAAAGTATGGCAAGGTGATTTTCGTGAATGGCTACTCGACGATGATTAGCTAAGCAAAAATTAGGCTGGTACAAATGGTTGAATTGTTTTATTTAAATTAATTTATTCACGTCGGTATGGCGGGCTGTAAGTCACACCCGATAAGTATGGCATTACGCTACCGCCTACTTCTTTTTTTTTTCGACTATCTGAAAATACAAGCATTTTTGTGGAACAAATCGTTCGACACTCGTTATTTATCCGACGCGTTCGATTAACGCCCACGCGATTGGGCCGCCGGTGCGAGCGCTATGATCATCATTTTCCTTTTTGCCTTTACGTAATTAGATCCCTGAAGAACCGCCATACTGGTACAAATGACCTAATATTTTGTGTCACCATCTCCCGGTCTATTAGGGATTCAGGCTTAAGTAATGGTGGTAATGTTACTCACATCTCCACCTTCTTTGTTTTGGGATCTCGCCATCTAGAGATGCCAGAGCCAATTAAGATCTTGATTAGACGAATGTAGCGAAGCATTAGTTGGTTGCAAACGTTCTAGGATTTCGTCATTGGGAATATCTTCCAAAACTTTCTTAATAATAGTAAACCCACAGAACAGTGCCTTCGTAACCGTATGATCGTATTTTTGCGTTGAAAAAACTAAATGGTCTTAGGTCTTTTGTATTTTTTTCCTCGTGTAAAGAACCATTTTGTCTTGTTTCGGTATGTCGACAGAAATTTTTTTTTACACAATGTCTCAGTAGTTTGAAGAGCGGCTTTTATTTTACCACACAGTACGTGTTCCTACTATACAGTTGAGTTCAATTGATGATTTATTAATATTCTCTCAAGGGGGCCATATATCTGTTAAAAGTATTTGTTTCCCTAAATTTTTAATGCCTTTTTTTAACTTCATGTTTCTGATCCGTAAAATATTACTGGTCTGGTTATTGTCTTTTAGATTTTTTGTAGTTATACTAAGTTTATTTATTTTGGTGTTAATTTTTTAATTTGTTTAATTTAGTTGTATCCTACCATTTCGTCTTTCGATGTTTTATTGGAACGAAGTTCCCTTTCGCGCGTTACGAACAGTTACGACTGACGCTAGGAGCTAGCCAAAAAAAATTCATACCAAAAGTTGTCACGACACTATGACACGACACACGCATGTTTCTCTCTCTCACAGACCAAAAAATAAATAACTCTCTCTCCCTCTCTCTCATAGATAGATATATTACAATTAAAAAGACACTATTTTAAATTAAAAGAAAATGTACATTAAAAAGAAAATACTGTAGAAAAAATAATAATTAACTATAATAGTATTATATTTTATTTCATCCTGTTTTTATAAATTAATAAATTCATAAACATTTTAAAAATAGTTCGTAACTTGACTATTTAGGTACCTACGTCAAATTACCTTAACTGTCAGTTACTGTCAAATATTTTAATTTTAAAATTTTGTATTGAATTGTTAATTCCTGTTTTAAATTATAAAAAGTAATTCTAAAAAGATGTGTTATCTAAAGCTCTGGTATTGTATAAATGGACACTTTTGTTTAAAGAAACGAACTGTTACGTAATAGAGTAGGATCCCACTGCAAATTAGTGTAGGAATAATGTAGACAATTAAAATTTACTTTTCAAGTAACTTCATAAGTAGGAGAATTCATTTATCATAGGGTGCCAATTAGTAATTAGCCGCCAGTAGTATTAATTAAAATATTTTTAATTGACTTTTGGAAATAAATTTCGTTCACATCGTATGGAAATAAAACTTACAGCACTTTATAATAGCGTTCTCGAATGATTTAAAAAAGTACAGTTGCTGCTGATCATTTAGCCGCTTCCTCTACGCAGCCAGGTGTAAACAGGTATGATTTTGTTTGAACTTTTCGTTTATTCCGTATATTTATTTTATTTCCATAACATTAAAGATCATTTTTTTCTGTACTTAATTTTATAAAGGTGCTTGTAAAAAAAAATCCGCAAATCAGAGTTTCCTGACCTTAAAGATGCTAGGTATTGAAAATAAATTGACAGAGAGTGAGTGCGCGACGCTACTGGTTAGACAAGGATATTTAGCGTCCTGGTCTAACCAGTAGCGTCGCGCACTCACTCTCTGTCAATTTATTTTCAATACCTAGCATCTTTAAGGTCAGGAAACTCTGATTTGCGGATTTTTTTTTACAAGCACCTTTATAAAATTAAGTACAGAAAAAAATGATCTTTAATGTTATGGAAATAAAATAAATATACGGAATAAACGAAAAGTTCAAACAAAATCATACCTGTTTACACCTGGCTGCGTAGAGTAAGCGGCTAAAGGATGGGCAGCAACTATACTTTTTTAAATCATTCGAATACGCTATTATAAAGTGCTGTAAGCTTTATTTCCATACGATGTGAACGAAATTTATTTCCAAAAGTCAATTAAAAATATTTTAATTAATACTACTGGCGGCTAATTACTAATTGGCACCCTATGATAAATGAATTCTCCTACTTATGAAGTTACTTGAAAATTAAATTTTAATTGTCTACATTATTCCTACACTAATTTGCAGTGGGATCCTAGACTATAAGTAGAGATTTTATACAGACAATAATAAATGCTTATGTCTGTATAAACACTCTGTTGTGTTTACAAATTACTAATTCCTTCACTAATTAATCGAAAGGAACTTCGTTACATCCGGGTGTCCCTTGACACCACACACTTTTTTTTTTTATTAGCATTTGCTTTATATCGTGTATTTAATTTTCTACAACTTTATTACTAATTTTCTCTACTTTTCCTCTTTCTACAGATAAAATAACATTATATAAATATGTTAATACTTATTTCCTGATTAAAACTAGTTCTCTGGATTCAATTAGATTTTTATTATTACAGTTTTAAGGACTAAGTAAAACAGTCGTAAAACGAATGTCTAGACGGATTGGCAATTGTCAACTCTTCAATTTTTAATTCGAACTACAACTACCAGTCTTAACTATATATTTACGCCATATAACTACTACTTGACCAAACGATTTTGAATGTATGTACTTAAATTCCTAGATTTATCATCCTTTTTTATTTTAACGATCTGTAATGTCCAAACCTTCTGCAGAGTTATGGAACCTTAAAACATTACTAAACCGTGTTGTTTTTTTAAAAGTTCATGTCTACATTGCAGGTATAGGTAATTCAAAAAACACTTTATTTAATTACAGAAATTAAAATCTTTTTATATATGTAGTTACTATTTTTTATAGTACATAAAAGTTATTACTAAATGAGTTACGGCTGAAAAACATTCTAAATTACTTTTACTTAAGCTAATGAGAAATGAGATAAATTAAACTATGATAAAGTTTTGTGTTTCGGAATATATATAAGTTAAAAGCTAAAAAAATGTTTACAATTGAATACACTACGTTAAATATTGAAATTCTCAGTAACCTCTTTGTACTTATTTCCACTTGATTTTGTATTTTTTTAATATATCAAAACCACTTTCAAAAATGTTTGATCGTAATTTTTATTTAGATTTTTTTCTTACTCACCACTGTTCTAAGTTTTTAAAATGTCATATTCTATATTTACAATTAAACATTTATTTTCTGAGATTCCATCAGCAACCAAATTTCTAATTAAAGGTGCAGCCTAGACTTAATCTTATGTGGATTTAACTAAAATGCCCAGTGAAGATGGCATCAGGTCAATTTTAATTTAAATAGCTTAAAAAACATTTTTAAAAGAATTAATGGCAAATCGATCCGAGTAAATACGGCTACATTCCAAAAGCAGGTACACAAACTTAACACCTCCACAATCGGAGGCCTACTTCGGTACCTCTGTTGAATTTATGGATAGACATCATCTTTTAGGGTTCCGTAGCCAAATGGCAAAAAACGGAACCCTTATAGATTCGTCATGTCTCTCTGTCTGTCCGTCCGAAATTTTAAGAACTATAGTGTTGAAATTTGATAAGTAGATTTGTATTCTGTGAACCGCATTAAGATTTTACACAAAAATAAAAAAATAGGTGTTCCCCCTTACTTAGATCTGAAACTCAATATTTTTTATTAAACCCATACGTGTGGGTATCTTTGGATAGGTCTACAAAAATGATGCTTAGGTTTATAATATCATTTTTTTTCTAAACTGATTAGTTTGCGCGAGAGACACTTCCAAAGTGGTAAAATGTGTGGTGCACCTCCTGTAACTTTTGAAATAAAAGAATTATAAAATTAAAAAAATATGATGTAGGTACATTACCACCGAAAATTGGTTTGAACGAAATCTAGTTATAGTAGTTTTTTTAACATCGATCAAAGTAACAACGAATATAACAACTTTTATATTATGGTATTTTTTTATTTTCATTCGTTTATTACATCCAGCAGATTAAATCATTAAAATATTTTAACAAAAAATGCAAAATTTACATAACTAAGTACTGTGACGCCACCGTAAGGTGGCGCAGATATTATATAATATATTTAATAGATAAATTACAACTTTAAAAAAATTAGTTAAAACTTCATTAACAAGAAAATAAATAAAAATGGCAATAAAAAAAATGGAACAATAAAAACTAGAAAACAAAATCGTAAAAAATTTGAAAAATGGTAAAAAAACATCTGTGTTAGGCAGTTCGCCGGGTCAGCTAGTTATATTATAAAGTCTCATTATTTATGTATATTTTTTTCATATTAAGTTTTTTGACATTCTTATTCGGCGACCGCAATATTTCATTAATTTTCAAGTTGTTTTATCGAAATCTAACTTAAAATGCAAATATAAATTTAAACTTTTTACTGTAATCAATTGACAACTTACCGCAAAAGAGTAAATCCACGTAACTCCTTAAGATTTTGAAATAATAGATCATTTTGATCAATAAAATTTAGTAAAGGGGCTCGAAATAAAGGTAAGAACAAGATGCTGTTGGATTGTAATTAAAAGGGACTGCGAAACCTTTATAGATGAGCCGCTGCAAGGGTAGGTAAATACAATTTGTTTATCATAAACGATAGATGTGTAGTTACCATATAAAATTTAATTTGTTTTTGGAACGAAGTTCCCATTCGGGCGTTACGAACAGTTACGACTGACGCTAGGAGCTAGCCAAAAAAAATTCATACCAAAATTTGTCACGACACGACACGACACCCGCATGTTTCTCTCTCTCACAGACCAAAAACTAAATAACTCTCTCTCCCTCTCTCTCATAGATAGATATATTACAATTAAAAAGACACTATTTTAAATTAAAAGAAAATGTACATTAAAAAGAAAATACTGTAGAAAAAATAATAATTAACTATAGTAGTATTATATTTTATTTCATCCTGTTTTTATAAATTAATAAATTCATAAACATTTTAAAAATAGTTCTTAACTTGACTAGTTAGGTACATACGTCAAATTACCTTAAATGTCAGTTACTGTCAAATATTTTAATTTTAAAATTTTGTATTAAATTGTTAATTCCTGTTTTAAATTAAATTGAAATAAAAAGTAATTCTAGGTAGAATATACAATACCTCTGGTATTGTATAAATGGACACTTTTGTTAAAAGAAACGAACTGTTGAAAATAATGGATTTACTATTTTTTTTTTCTATTTTGCTTTGAACAGTGTAGTAGTGTCGCGAAGTTTATACAGGTTTTTTGTAGATAATAAATATTAAAATAATAGAAAATAAAAACAATAATGTATCCTGACAGTGTTTCTGCACAAGTTCTGGATATTGCTGATAAAGTTAGGTAAGTAGAGATTTTATACAGACGATAATAAATGCTTATGTATGAACAAACTCTCTGTTGTGTTTACAAATTACAATTCCTTAACTAATTAATCGAAAGGAACTTCGTCCCATCTGGGTGTCCCTTGACACCTCTCACTTTTTTTTTCGAAACCGGTTCATAACAGCTACTTTAAATATGACTATTAGAAAATAATAGTCCAGAATATCAACTAATTTCACAACCTCATTTTATGTTCCAATGTACCTAATGCTGAATGTGGAAAAAAATCTGATCCAATTTATTTGTGTGAAGATAATAAACTGTTAGAAGGAAAATTAGAAGACGACTGTGTGTTTACAATTTCAAAATTGGTAAATAATACCCCACTAAAGAAATGACTTGATTGTGTACTACATGACACATATTTGATAGAAGTTCTAGTTAGTGCTGCATAAAAACTTTTGTATTGAGAAGGCTATTTGATAACACAAATGACAAAAAAAATGTTAAAGCAACACCACTGCTACTTCCAGATATTAAGAAGAATAAAACTAATGAATCAGCGACGGAAGTTCGTTTAGCAGTTTTACCCTTAGATGAACTGCATTCAAGTAGATATAAGATACAACCACCTGATTTTATATAAAGCAATCGCACTTGGACCACACAATTGTGGAGTTTAAACTAATTCGGTTTACATTTAGGAAAATAAGAAAGTACAGAGCACCATCCAACATCCAACCAAGGGAGATTTCAAAGCAATACCCAGTGCAACTTCTACCGACAAAACTCACCTTTCACCTCTAGCAACAACCGAAAGGTTTATTTTTGTTTTTTTCCAACTGAAACGTCATTCCTATTATAATTAATAAGGAAGAAGTTATATGAATAATTTCACGTTACTTTAAAATATAAATTTGTAATAAATATTATCTCACGCCATAATCTTTATAATTCTTACATTTCAAATTAGTCTGATGTTTTAAAACATCTGTTTCGTTTTAAAGAATATAAACACAATAATATAAAATCTGAAGTTTAATAATCTCAATCAAATTTAGATTAATTTAATCTGTGCTGTGGATATGATCTGGATATGATATAAATATTACATATATGATATAAATATAAATATTCTCCTGACAGTCCTGACACTCCTGACATTGCTTCATATTCTTTTCTTTAGGCCTCTACTAAATGTAGTCAGTGGGCAATTTAGATATTTTTATCATCAGATTTTTAAAGTTACAAACCAGGGTAATATATATTTTTGAAAGATGAAAGCATGTAAATCGATCGAGCTCAAGCTGCCATAAAATTAAAATAATTATATTAATAATGTGAAATAGTTTATAGCAAAGAACCTATAATCTGTGGTTTATAGCACAAATAAACGCACCGTTATGGTAAACTTTGAAATCTGTTTTACCAAATTCAACTTGCAGATATTTTGGTTGCTAATTAAAATATTGTTAAAAAATGAAAGGCGATGTAATTGCAATATTAATGCGAGTATATTTTTAGAATTATTTTGTATCAAGAAGGCAAATAAAATTCAAATTTATAAGTTTACCGCCAAACAACATTTATTATGGCGCATGTTTGTTTTCCGCTTCCCACTTCTTCCCGCCAAAGGTACGATGACCATCATGGCCATTGTTCTCTCAACGGCTTGTTTCGCCATTACAGTTTCGTCAGTGTTAGGGGTTGGTTTTAATGTTTAAGGTAAGCTCTTCTATTAACAAATTTACACTTGACTAATTTTATAGTAAATTTTACATCGTGCTGACCGTAAATATCTTGAATTTTACATAACCTAGCTTATGTTATGTTGTCTAGTGTAGGCTTGTGTTCTGTCTATAGTTGCATGGGATTTTAATTATTGTGACTAGATGGAACACTCGCCTTCAACGGGCAATAGTTCTACGGTTTTGTGTAATTGTCGCTTCGCTTATTGTATCAAACGTTTTTTATGCCCATATTTTTTGGGGAACCGATCAACAGGTTGTAGGACATCCTTTAATTAAATCGGCCATTCAAGCCGCTTTTTCAGGTAGTATGAGCAACTTTTTGATGATTTTTTACGTTTATTAATGTCTGTACAAAAACACTATTTACCTTCAGCCTGATAAATTTGATTATATGTCTTAAGTTAAAAGTTTTTTATATATTATACGCAATCGGTAAAATTTGAATATGTCAACTGTGAAATAATTTGGCGAAGGTATATATAGTGCCAATTAAAGGCTATTTTGATGGTTAAATCCATATGTATATACACATTTTAATCTTTATATAGGTAAAATCCGTATAGTGGGAATTTTTTACACAGCTTGACTGGTTGTTAGCGTCATTTACTTTTTTATTTACTTACTTTTCGTGTTTATGTATAAACTTTGCTCTACTTAAATTGTAAATTTGTGGTTCATTTATATTTATTTTTAATTACTCGCTAGTTCTACATGTGATTTTAATTTAGTGCCCATTGATTTCAATTGTTTCTCGTTTAGGATACTGGGAGAGTGATTTCATAGTTACTTTTTGTGTTATATTAATTAAAATATTTCAATTACTTTCAAGTAAATTTCTTTATTTCTATATCATTTCAACTTTCATATGTTGTTATTTTTACTATATATATATACTAAATTTTCGATTTTTTAATTCACAAGACATGTATCAGTACAAGTGTCTGCTTGCCAACAGATTATAAAAATAATCAAACTATTCTAATTTTTGTACAAGAATTTACTATCTTTGATAAAAATTTGTAATACTTTATTTAACAAAAAACTATAAAATTTGGTTTATTTACATCCTACTTATCTTAATCGCTGCTAAGGTTTTTGTTTTCCGTTATTCGTTAATTGTATATCCATTTAAACAGCTACATGTTTTATTCTAATCTATAGACATAAAATTCTCATTTATAACAAAAGATTAATCATAAAAATTCTCAGCAAGCAAAACTATTATACCGAATTAATAACTTACCTTAAATTCAATACTTTTTCCTACTTCAAAAATTTCTTTTATGTTTATAAATAATGTATATTTTTTGCTTTTTTAATATTTAATAAAAAAAAAATATTTTCTGTGGCATCTACTTTTAATTCTTTTGAAATCATTTGCTAATTTCGGGTACATTTTTCCCAATAATCTAATTGTTTTTAATTTAAATGGATTTGTTATTCTGCAGGTTAAAGTTTGAAGGTTTGTCGGATATATTGTTCTTTGGTGATCTAGTTGTATGAGTATGTTCTATTTCATAAAGCTGGTTCAGCAAAGCACAATGTATTCGACTGTACACCGTGGGAATCCAGAAGTTAATTAAATGCTCATGAAGAACCAGGGAATCTGGCTTGAAGGAACTCCTGGTGTGATATGTAGATTTTCACCGTATCACAGCCAGTAGTTACCTACGAAATGGATTCCTTTTTACTGCTGTGTTGGAAAATAAGTAAATTATGTATTACTTTTATTGATAGATGTGGTGAAAAACATGGCTGTTGGTGTTAATTAAATCACTACTAATTACCAAGTATATAAATATTATTTTATTTTCACACAAATAAATATAGCATTGCAGTTAAAAATTATGTTGGTATTCATTTAAATTTAGGTGTTCATAATTTTAATACTGAAATCTTAATAAACTAACTATTTTGTAAAATTACATTTTTTCTGATATCTTTTTCGAATTGTCGATTTTCTACAGAAGTATATTTTTTTAAAAGATTAAGTTTATCATCAGATTTTTCAAAATGATAACTGTTTTTACGGATGCACTTATGATCTGAGTACATTACAAATATGTTTTCTTGAATTTTTTGTGCTCAAAAGAATTTCAGGTACCAAATTTTTAAATCCAGTTTGAAGGAACTCTTGGTGTGATATGTGAATTCTTATCGTATCACAGCCAGTAGTTACCTACGAAATGGATTTCAATTTACTACAATAATATTCACATCATGGAATTGTTTCACACAAGAAACAGAATCAATCAACTGTTTTATCAATAAAAATGTAGTTAGTTTACTTATATTTAGCTTGTATTTTCTGAATGATAAATTCGGCCAATAAAAAAATTATTGAAGGTATATAATCGCTTCTGCATAAGTTTATATATTTTGAAAATTTTATCTCTACTTTACTATTGAATTGTTCGTCAATGACTCTTAGAAAGATAATATAAAAATATTCTTACAAAATATATACTTAAATTAATTAACTAGGTTCTTCATATTTAAACAGTTTTCACTTCTAATGATATCAATTTTGTATATATTACTTATACTTAAAGACATTTTTAAATACCGGCAACATTGTGTATTTACTGTCCGATTTTCAAGTCGGTTCGTAACCCATTGATATTAACGTAAACAAATGCCGACGGCGCGCTGTACATCGAACGAAACTTCAAAGAGGAAAATTGCAAAATGCGACAAGAGTCAAATACCGGCAATAGTCTTCTTCCCCATTACAGTACACAGTAGCGTGATTGATTTTTATTGATTTTTTATATTAGATATATTATATATTACGGTGGCTTGATAGTACTTAATATATTAAGAATTTCTCGTTTAAATATATAAGATAATAACTGCGTCACCTTACGGTGGCGTTATATTATTTGATTTAGAAAGGTATTTTTTTTAGACTTTATTTTTTTCGCTTTTTTTCTGTTTTTAATTTTCCACTTTCTTTTAGTTTTTCGTTTATTTATTTATTTATTTATGAATCGAAATTCAACACTATCGATTGGGTTTTCTTACAATTCAGTAATTGTTATGGACAATGCGTCGTATCATTTCCGCATATTAAACAAAATACCTAATAACATAAAAAAGAATGAAATTTTAAGACTTATGGCAATCAAAAATATCGATGTTCCTAAAAAGGTTCCAGTAAAGAAGGAATTAATAAGAATGATCAAAAGTCAGAATTTTAAAAATGAATACGTCATTGACACCATCTTTTAAGATTGTCTGACAAAATGAGTATTATTTGTAGACAATTGTTATAAAAATATTATTAGTTATGTACTATTTGAATAATGAGTCAAATGTTCTTATTAATAACTAAAATTAACAAGTTTTAATTTAAAAGAATTAATTTGTTATTTGACAATTTTCAAATTGATACAAAATTTACAAATATATAAAAACCGTTTTTCTTTTGAAATTTAAAACAAAAATTAATAAAAATTTATGAACCCACGCCAATGGTCGGCAATGCCATCAAAGGCATTTAAAAACCGACAAAGAGCAAAAAATTTCACATTTAGATTGGAAAGAGTATAAGTATTTCAACTTCTTTTTGTTTATCTTAACCATAGAAATGATTGAAGAACACCTACATTACATACACACTAAATATGATTATTTGTATTATGGGCTGTGTAATAACACTCTAGGTACAGTACTTACATCAAAGTGATCTTAACAAAAGTAAATTGGTAAAGTAACAGACATTCCATCGCACTTTCGTCTTTCTAGGTCTAACCATTTCTTTCGTAAGTCTGGTTTTCGAGGTACATCAATGAAAATTTTATTTGGAGTAGTTACTGATGTATTTCCACATCGAGGTACAACACACCAACGATATCTTTTTCGGTCCATGATGATTAAGAAACACAAAATACTTAATTTATCCAAGCACTGATCACTTGTAATATGGCTCGTAGTTTGTTTACCTCACAAATGACGTCACGCGGTCTGAATTGACATTAAGTGCTGTTTTTGCGGCAATTTTAAATAAATTATCTTTTATTTTTGACGTTTTTAAAGATTATTTTTAAACACTATCTGAAAAGTAGTCCGGTTCCCTATTGTGTTTGGTTTGATTTTTGACATGTTTTCGAAATTTCTATACTTATTTAAAAGATTATAACTTTGCTTATATTATTTAAAACAATAGTATCTTCAATTGGTGATTGATTATTTCTCGGAGAGTAACCTTACTATTTCTAAAATGTAATACGAAGGTAGTCTAAGGTTTTTAAATTCACGTTTAGCAAAACTATTAAAGCAGGCATATTCTAGTTAACAATTTTTGCATAGGTTTTTGTTACCTGGAGGATTTCGGGGACATTTTTATCTTTAATGAATTTGAGTTAATTTTAGTATAATGTGTTCACATTTTAAAAACTAAAGCGCATTTTCTATAACCATAACCAAGTTACATGGTATGTTTATTTTTTACTGATAAAGCATTAGAAACGAGATCATTTTCAATTACAGCATGTAAAATTATCACTCGTTTACCTCTCGAATACAGTGTGTTTAAAAATTAATTATTGATTTGTCTACTCAGTACTATATTTTTATGGAAATCAGTCTTTTTGCTCCGGACAACGTTTTTTGGCGAGATTCGGGACAAAAACGTTATTAAGTATCTAACTTTTCTTTTAAGATGTGCCATTTCCAAGTTATAAACGATTTAAAAAACGCAATAATGACCATTTTTAACTTCTCAAAACAAGAAAAGTTTGATGTTGCCAAAGGTTATAAATCCTGAAGATTGTAAGTTCGTAATATCAATTTAAAACCGCATCTTCTCACTTATGCTGATTGCTGACGCTTATAATTGAATGAATGGTAAATACATATTTTTTAAAACCGGCCGGAAATTAATACTTTCCGGCTTATTTGTAGGTCAGAAAATCTCATTTTGTCGGACAAGGCCAGAAAATAAAAATGAGTCCGGTAAATGCTTTATGTTTTTACCTTGCCTAAGGTTACTTTTAAGATGCAAAGCAAGTGTCGTAGTACCATTTTTGGAGTGAAGATGGTGCCACTTGCGAATGGTTTCTACTTTCGCATGTTTACGTCTATAAGGATTTGATCGATTCACACAAGGGATGTATCTTCATTACTGACTGAAGAGACATAACCTATACTACACTGATGAGCTCTAAAAAGAGCGAAACACGGTGTCTGTAGTTGGTTTTGCCCTTGTATGAGCTGATTAATATCCTTACACTTATGTCGCAGCATCTACCGGTGTCTTGAGTTAGATAATCTAACCAAACATCAATCCAGTTTAAAACTGGATTTATTATTGACAGCACGGCACTAGATACGTTTTGTATAATCTCTTACATCTTGGTGTATATATATATATATATTATATGTACACAATTGGTTCATTTGGGGCATAAATAAAGGAGAACATATTGGATAGATATTAAAGATCAGAGAGAAATCAAAACATTTATTTACTTTAAAAATCAATTTTTAAATGAAAAATTTTAAAACCTTTACTACGGTTGTGTACCATTGAACTTTATTTTATTATTTTAGATTCTTCTTCGCCATAATCATCTTCTACAGTAGTACGTAACAATATTTGTACAAACGAGTCGTTATCTTTAGACGGCAGTATCGCAATCGATGGGTCAAATGAATCAGAATCTTGGATTTTATTTTTGAGACGTTTAATTTCTTTTAAGTTTGTTTTCTGTTTTCTCGGTCTGTTGTAAGTTGTAGAATGTTCCTTTTCTTCGCTAAAATATGCGAGAATATACTAATATATCGTGAGGTTAATGGATAAAGTCTCCAAAGTGATTAATAAACCTTTATTTCTAATCAATGTTTCTGGAACTGGCAGTATTTATAACCAAAAAAAATTGTTATTTAATTAGGACTTGAGACCATTATAGATTAAATGATTAAATTCGAAAGTTTAACATAAAAATTTGTTGAAAGGAAAAAAAAAAACAAATAACAAAGCCCGTTCAGACGCTACGGATTCGAATGCTTTATCGAATCGAAAAAAATGTCGATTTGCTTAATGGCACATAGTTGTAAATGTGCATGTTTACAATATTCGATAGATTTTAATATAGCTTCGAAAAACAGCTTAAATAATTGGTGATAAATGCTCAAGTGATTACAACAATTGGTCAGCTTTGGAAATCTAAAAATTTTAAATGTTAATTTTCAAGGATATTCAAAAACTTTTAGCACGCCAAATTAGAAATATAAGTATCTGCAACTAAAAGGATAGATATCAGAGGATGTGTCTGCCTATATGTGGTGCAGAGCTGCCGAACATTAAAATATCTTTACTAAATCATGTAATGATTTTTCTTTATTCATGATTTGGTTTGTTCTCTATTTTGTTTCTTTATTTCACAATTTCACATCGTTATAAAATGAACGCTAGTGTCTTTGAAAATGATTTCATTGACAATTTAGTTAATTTGTGTTTTCTATTGAAAAAACTGATAAGAGATATATGTTTTAATGAAAAAGTTATGGATAAATTTACAGCAAAAAACCCAAAGAATTGAATTAATAATAAATAAATAAGTACTTTTTAAACTTTATCAATTTTTAAATTTTGACTTAGGTAACTGAGAGTGTTATGAACTTAAAGAAAAATATAAATAGAAAGGAGAAGGAATAAATACGTTTACACTTCTACTGTTTTTGTTTTAATCAATATGAATGTTAATATAATATACATCTTGGCATTATCTTGGAAAAGCAGTACACAAAATTTTTTAAAAATGTAAATATTACCTATTTTACTATTTCTTCGTGCAATTAACCATCGTACACATGGACTTATCTAATTTTTTAAATTTCATTAAAAAGTTTATATAAAACTAGTTGTACTCGCAACGTCGTTCTCGTGGCGTGTGATTGTTGTATAAAAATTTCTTACCCCACCCCGTTGAAGGAATGGGAGAAAAATTTGTATACACCAGATGTTAAGTTAAAAGAAGACAAATACATCTGTGAAAACGGCATTCGAATCGGATCAGTAGATTTTATGTGATGCGCGCACAAACATACAGACAGACAAAAAAATCTAACCACATTTTTGGGTTCTATTTCGATGTACCCGCGACGTCGTTCGCGTGGCGTGTTGATTTTTGTATAAAAATTTTTTCCTCACCCCGTTAAAGGGTGGGGGGAGAAAGTTTTATACACCAGATGTTAGGTTGAAAGAAGGCAAATACGTCTTTGAAAACCGTATTCGAATAGAATCAGTAGTTTTCATGTGATGCGCGCACAAACATATACATTTCTACAGTTTTATTATATGTATATAGATATATAGATAGATAAGCTTTATTTCTACATACCTATCTGTTTTAAAAAATAAGTGTAGAGATAAAAGCAATATGATTTTTTCGAAATTTTCAAAAATAGTCAATATTACTGATTCTTTAACTAATTGCTATGTAATTATTATTTAAACTATTTTTCGAGACAATATTATTAAGATGTTTCCGTGACATCATTTTGTTTCATATATTTTTTTTTATTTTTTTTTTCTGAAACCAATTAATTTTATATTGTTAGATTAGAATGAAATTTTCTATATTTTGAATTTGGCGTGTTAAAAGTTTTCAAATGTCCTTGAAAATTAAAATTAAAAATTTTTAGATTCCAAAAGCTGACCAATTATTATAATCACTTGACCATTTCTGGTCAATTAATGACCAATTATTTAAGCTGTTTTTCGAAGCGATATTAAAATATTTCCGTGTCAGCAACTTGTAGCTGTCGGGCATGCCGTCTGAACAAGCTGTAACCCAGTGCTAGTATTACTTCCATTAAAATCAAATTGAAGTTTTAAATTTAAAGAAGGAAAAAAACTTACACAAGTTTATTTTTACGTACGGCTGAATCTGGAGCCTAATATAATAAATGGTCCTCCCCTATTAAATCTGTAAATAAACTTTATACCTATCTGCAATGTTCAGTGGACATCCTTTCATCATTTTTGCTTTATGTACATTTAAACCAATTGGAGATATTGGACTGGTACAGGTACATTTTGAACAGTAGCATTCCTTACAATGTTGAAATTGAATAGGTTGTCTTCGTACTTTTTTTATCGTATCAGTCGATACGAAATCGACATTTGGTTGACCTAAAATTGTACTTTGTACAATATTGAAGAAGGTTTATATAACTAGTAACATTAAGCTTGTAATAACTGTATAATAACAAGAGTCAACAAGGACTTCCTGCGTTCCACGCAGATGCTCTATCATCTGAACTACCAGGGTAGTTAGTGCTAAATCAGTTCATAATGATGATAGAGCATCTGTCTAGATTTTCTGGGAACTACGATGCCACCGACAGACACACACGTACACAATTCAAACTTTTAACACCCTTTTTTTGCGTCGGAGGTTCTTGGTCTGTTATACTTGGCTACTCTAAATATCGTAAAAATTTAGTACATTTCTATTCTAAGATATTTTTGTAAATTATTTATATAGATTAAATAATAGTACTAATAAAAGAGAAATAAATAACCAACCTTCTCGTGCGATTTCAAAAACTCCAGAGTTGGTATCTAATTGATCTAATGTATCTATTTGTTTTGTATAATCAGATCCTAATTCACCAGAAGGAATCATTTTCTGAAAACTTTCTCGACTATCAGATATTATTCTTTCTCCTCTCATTTGAATAACATAATCTTGATCTTTAATTAATGAATTAATATATAAGTAACTGATAAACTCGTTCTGCGTAGAATGGTAATGTAAAAAAACTTATACACAAAATAGTGAAGATTCATCAAAATTTACCTGTATCATTCATTTCTGTAGAAATCACGTTAGGATCCATTTGTTTCTTCAAGTCGTTTTGATGATAATTCGTATTGAACAGATTGTCTTTCTTGACCAATGTTACCCGTGGGTTTTTCTGTTGATATACATCTGGTTTATTTTCATTTTTTAATCTAAAATATAAATTATAATACTTTACTAAAGTTAATAAAACACCATATACAAAATTTGTTGTAAATCTATCGTATTGCCGGAGTAATAAAAAATAAACTGCTCGCCAAAAAAATCGGGACAAGCAATTTTTAGCACCATATTTAACTTTTAGTAACTTTTGAAATAAAAAATATTTTTAGCTGTGGATTTCGGTATGCTAACGCCCATTTCGTCTAGATGACATGGCGCAAATGATTTTTGAAAAATAATCAAATGTTCATGGTATATCAATAAACAGATGCAAAATTACAAAAAGTTTAGAGGTGTGTGATTCCGGTAATAATTTCTTTTTCGCATTACATTATAAGTCATTAGCAAAATAATATCGATATCTCCAGACGTTTTTGCCAGATTTTTGATTACAGCCCTTTAGCCCCAGAGACACTACTAAACAAAAAATGTGTCAAAACTTTGCTACCAATATCTTTAAAACGCTGTAACTTGAAAACGGCTTTTCTTATAGAAAACCGTATTTAACTCTTTATTTAAAAAATTGCGTTTTTAAACTTGCATTACCAAAGGAACTCTTAAAGTTACATTTGTCAGACGTTTTAAAAAAAGGTTTGCGAAATTCTACCTAAAGAGTTTCTGTTAAAAGTGTAATGTTGGATGGTTTAAACGACTCTTAGAGGTGATTACAAGTGACAGGTGTTAACTAAAGTAGATGATAAATTGCTACACAACAATCATTTTAAATTTTAATGCCATAAGGGATGATAATTAAATTTTCTTTTTTTTCTTTTTAGGATTATTTACCTTACCTGGATTCATTGTTCACTGAAGTCTTAGGTGGGCTATATATTGACCAATTAACGGATACAAAATCATCATTTGTTTCAGCTAAAATTTTAAATTTTATTAAATATGGGTTTATTCATACTGGCAATTGAAGCACACAAACCGTCTTGTGGTATTGTAAAAATGCCAGCAGAATATTCATTCAAAGTTGTTAATGTTCCTACTGTTGCTATCGATGGCCGCATGGAATCTGCACCTGTATTGTGAAGGATTTTATGGTAGGGTGCTTGAGCATCTGATACTAGTTTTTCTCTCATCATTTCAACTGCATAACTTAATTCACTTATTGTATCTGGATCTTGGTCGCAAGGTAATGTTATTCTTTTTCCTAACATTTCACTGAATGATTCAGCTGTGTCATCTAAAAATTGAAATTAACAAAACATTGTTCATAATATTTTATGTGTATTCATTAAATAGTTATTAAAGAACTTGTACCGTAGATAATTTCATCATTTTCTCTTGAATTTTCGGTCACAGCTTGCAGTTGTTCTCTCTTATTTTCTTTATAATCATCTCTTATTATCAAGATACGTCTATTCTGTGTTTGCGGGGGAATTCCGCTAGGTATATTTTCCCTTTGTCTAAGAAAATAAGTTTTTAAAACGGTTTACATTTTAAAAGTATAAAAAAAGTACCCATACTCTAGCCTTTTTACTACTTCTATATCCCAACATTATATCAATCCTCCTACAATGGTCTTTTTGGCCACGATAATGACAACTTATCAACAAATTACTTACATTTAACATTCTATACACGAATCCATATCTTTCTTTTCAAGATATAGGTAATTATTAACAGTCTCCGAACTTTACCTAAACCAATACAGATGTTTAGAGGCGACACTGTATATTTTTCATACATCCACAATTTTTTCCTTTTAAAAAAATCCATCACTGGAATTTCCGAAAAAACTGCCTTTGCAATAACAATAAACAATACTTTATTGTGATACAAAAAAACTGGATTGGGGTGTCAAGAATCTTCAAAATGCCGCTGACATCTTAAATTTTAATGTATGAAGTTTTTAATCAACCTTTACTTATTATGTACAATTTGATGATTTATAAGCACTGTTTTTTATTTGTAGGTGATTCAGCTGATCGGATTTTAATTAAAATAAGCATACTACCTACATAAATATCTACAGTGAGAAAATTTCATTCCTTGTTTCAACTTGTTTAATACAAATTTGTCATCAGGATTTTATAAACATACAGATAAAAAAAATAGAAAATGAAAAAAGAATTAATAAAAGAAAGAGAAGAAGAAGAGGATGTTTTTATTAAGTATGTTCGCGAAATTCCACAAATGTCATGCAAGTCAAGAAACTAAATGATAGTTTACTGTACGTGGGCTTAGAACTAAATTAAACATTCTTTAATCAAACATTTCTGCAAATTGTAATTTTTACATCATATTGAGAGAAACATGGTCAACCAGTAAACTCAGCGACAGTGTATTGGGATTGTTTAATTACAAAATAACATTTACCGATGTAATAGACTCCAAAATTCTAGTAACGCCTCAAGAGGTGGTGGTGTCCTCATCGTTGTATTGAAGGCACTCACAAAATCCATTGTAGACACCCCTAGCGATATTCAGTAAATTTTCGTTAAAATTAGACTAGGTTCTGATGTTATAATCATTGCTGCTGTCTATATAATAACACAATCTCAGATAAAAAGTACCAGGGTTTCAGTTAGTAAAGGCTGCCCCGGTTCGAGGACTTTTTTACATGTAAACCTCCATAAGAAAATCACTTTGTCACTTTGAAACATCGGTTTTCCATAAAAAAGGCAACCGTAAATTTTTCTTTTCTATTTTGTAAACTGTTGAAACGTTATTTTGTCGTTTCTAGTATGACAGTTTAAAGTTTATAAATTCAGTAGCGATAAAATAACGTTTTTTAAAACGGCTGATTTTGCGGTCAAACCTTTAATTTAGTTCAACAGTTGATAACAATATCGAAGATCCTGAATAATTTGTTTGGTTGTGGAGATTTTAACATGCAGTATTACACTTGGTCAACTGAAGAATTATGCACAATACTTTCAACGACCTGTTGGACATATTTCACAATTTATTTAAGGTCAATAAATTTCTTCATAATAATGAGAGAACTCTAGATGTAATATCGTCATCAGTTAGGAACACTATTGTCATCCTGAGCGATGAACCATTGGTCCTGGCAGATGGTTACCATCTTCCGTTAAACCTCCTCTTTAAATTATTCTAATGTGAGCTATTTTTTAATACGATTTTAAGTCAACGGGAAACCAACTTCGTAACACCCAGCTCTTTATGTAGGATTTATTGGATTGAGGTCTTTGAAATGCTCAAAGATACCTCTTATCCGGCGGTCATTCTTAATTAGCTGACGAAATGCTGTGTGACTGCTGTTTTGGGTGGACCTAGCCTGGATTCGTTGCTGAGACTGGAGCGACCATGTTAAAATTCGCAATATTAGCAAGAAACAGTTGACTGGTGTGATGCTTCATTACCAATCACAGAAACCATTTGATCGAGACATTGATGTTGGGATAATCTAAATAAAAGTGATCTGTGTGGATCCCATGAATAACTCAATCCTAAAGCAAGAATTGTATTAAAAAGTAAAAAAAAAGCTTAATAACCTTTAGGTTTTTATAAATATAATTCGTTGTAATTAAAATAAAAAAAGTTACTGTGACACAAATTTGGAAAACGATAATTATTATTCAACAATAATTCATATAGATTCATGGCTTGTTTAGGAATTCTGTATTTCATTTGCCTTTAAATAAGTCACTAAAATTAGTGAAAATAGCTTATCTTTGTAGGTTTTTTTTATAGTCTTCTTTATAGAAAACCGTATTTAACTCTTTATTTAAAAAAATTGTTTACATTTGCGTTACCGAAAGGAACTCTAAAAATTACATTGTCAGACGCTTTAAAAATAGTTTTTCGATATTCCACCTAAAGAGTTTCTATTGAAAGTGTTATGTTGGATGGTTTAAACGAATCTTTGAGGTGATTAGATGTGAGAGGTATTAACTGAAGTAGATGATAAATATGCTACACAACAATCATTTTAAGTTTTAATGCCGTCAGGGGTGATAGTTAAATTTTCTTATTTTTTTTCCTTTTTAGGATTATTTACCTTACCTGGATTCATTGTTCACTGAAGTCTTAGGTGGGCTATATATTGACCAATTAACGGATACAAAATCATTATTTGTTTCAGC
The DNA here is from genome assembly GCA_964028335.1 of Altica lythri. Lineage (NCBI taxonomy): Eukaryota > Metazoa > Arthropoda > Insecta > Coleoptera > Chrysomelidae > Altica > Altica lythri. Next base: position 29,787,185 of record OZ034804.1, on the reverse strand, counting down.
TAAAATTTTAAATTTTATTAAATATGGGTTTATTCATACTGGCAATTCAAGCACACAAACCGTCTTGTGGTATTGTAAAAATGCCAGCAGAATATTCATTCAAAGTTGCTAATGTTCCTACTGTTGCTATCGATGGCCGCATGGAATCTGCACCTGTATTGTGAAGGATTTTATGGTAGGGTGCTTGAGCATCTGATACTAGTTTTTCTCTCATCATTTCAACTGCATAACTTAATTCACTTATTGTATCTGGATCTTGGTCGCAAGGTAATGTTATTCTTTTTCCTAACATTTCACTGAATGATTCAGCTGTGTCATCTAAAAATTGAAATTAACAAAACATTGTTCATAATATTTTATGTGTATTCATTAAATAGTTATTAAAGAACTTGTACCGTAGATAATTTCATCATTTTCTCTTGAATTTTCGGTCACAGCTTGCAGTTGTTCTCTCTTATTTTCTTTATGATCATCTCTTATTATCAAGATACGTCTATTCTGTGTTTGCGGGGGAATTCCGCTTGGTATATTTTCCCTTTGTCTAAGAAAATAAGTTTTTAAAACGGTTTACATTTCAAAAGTCTAAAAAAAGTACCCATACTCTAGCCCTTTTACTACTTCTATATCCCAACATTATATCAATCCTCCTACAATGGTCTTTTTGGCCACGATAATGACAACTTATCAACAAATTACTTACATTTAACATTCTATACACGAATCCATATCTTTCTTTTCAAGATATAGGTAATTATAATCCCTGTAGTAAATTAACAGTCTCCGAACTTTACCTAAACCAATACCGATGTTTAGAGGCGACACTGTTTTTTTTTCATACATCCACGATTTTTTTACTTTAAAAAAAATCCATCACTGGATTTTCCGAAAAAACTGCCTTTGCAATAACAATAAACAATACTTTATTGTGATACAAAAAAACTGGATTGGAGTGTCAAGAATCTTTTTCAGTTTAATACATTCAAAATGCCACTGACATCTTAAATTTTAATGTATGAAGTTTTTAATCAACCTTTACTTATTATGTACAATCTGATGATTTATAATAAGCACTGTTTTTGATTTGTAGGTGATTCAGCTGATCGGATTTTAGATAAAATAAGCTTATTACCTACATAAATATCTACAGCGAGAAAATTTCATTCCTTGTTTCAACTTGTTTAATACAAATTTGTCATCAGGATTTTATAAACATACAGATAAAAAAAATAAGAATATGAAAAAGGAATTAATCAAAGAAAGAGAAGAAGAAGAGGATGTTTTTATTAAGTATGTTCGCGAAATTCCACAAATGTCATGCAAGTCAAGAAAATAAAATAATAGTTTACTGTACGTGGGCTTAGAACTAAATTAAACATTCTTTAATCAAACTTTTCTGCAAATTGTAATTCCTACATTATATTGAGGGAAACATGGTCAACCAGTGAACTCAGCGACAGTGTATTGAGATTGTTTGATTACAAAATAACATTTACCGATGTAATAGACTCCAAATTTCTAGTAACGCCTCAAGAGATGGTGGTGTCCTCATCGTTGTATTGAAATCCATTGTAGACACCCCTAGCGATATTGAGTAAATTTTCGTTAAAATTGGACTAGGTTCTGATGTAATTGCTGCTGTCTATATAACAACACAATATCAGATAAATCAGTACCAGGGTTTCAGTTAGTAACATATTAATCTGTCTAATTTTACCGAAAGCGAGGTACTATTAACTCTTAGTAGAATGAAAAACAAAATGACAACAGGTCCTGATCTTATTCCCAGTTTCCTCCTAAGAGACTGTGCTCGCATATTTGCCAAGCCATTAACAATTATTTTTAACAACATTCTTCAACAATCTTCGTTTCCTGAAGGTTGGAAATTGGCAAAAATTTGTCCTATCTTAAAAACAGGCAGAAATGATATAGTTGGAAACTACAGACCAATTTCCATATTATCCAACTTTTCCAAAGCCTTTGAGATGTCTGTATATAACAGAATTATGCCACAAGTAAGACCGCTTATCTCTATTGATCAGCATGGCTTTATGAGCAAGAGATCGACTGTGTCAAACCATTGGTGTTTTAAAACAATATATTTCAGATATACTCGATTTCAAGGGTCAAGTTGATGTAATATATACGGACTTTTCAAAGGCTTTCGATCGAATAGATCATAACATTCTTATGAGAAGGTTGGAAGCCATGGGATTTGATAATTTGTTGCTAAGACTGTTCTCATCGTACCTTAAAGGTCGTAGTAATTATGTCTTTTACAATGGTTATGCATCTTCACCTTTTATAGCAACATCTGGAGTTCCACAGGGCTCCAATTTGGGGCCATTGTTATTTACTATATTTATTAATGACTTAGCAATTGAATTAAAATGTGGCAAATTGCTCTTCGCCGATGACATGAAAATATACGTTTCTGTGTCATCAATTGAGGACTGCTACTATCTGCAAACCCAATTGGATATTGTGGAAAAATGGTGTAATGAAAACAAGTTGTTTATGAATGTATCAAAATGTAAAATTTGTTCATACACCAGGAATATCAACAAAGTTGAATTTCCTTATTTATTTAATAACATCCCATTGTCATGTTGCACACAAACAAAAGATTTAGGTATAATATTCGATAAAAAGTTGACCTTTTCTTATCATGTAGATAACATTGTTGCTTCTTCATTGAAAAGCTTAGGTTTTTTAATTCGTAACTGTCGTTCTTTTACAAATCCTCAAAGCTTGATTTTACTTTATTTTTCGTTAGTTCGTTCCAAGTTAGAGTATGCATCTATAATTTGGAACCCTATATATAACATACACAAATGGTCTACGGAAAATGTTCACGTCGATTTCTCAAATATCTTTCTTTTAAAATAGATGGGCAGTATCCTATGCGAGGTATTGAGCAGTCTCTCCTGCTTTCGAGGTTTAGTGTCCCAACATTGGAACAAAGAAGGATAACTTCTAGTATAGTTATTCTATATAAAATATTACATAATTCTATTGACGTTCCCTTCTTAATGAACCAAATAAATTTTAATGTTCCACAAACAGCTGTTAGACATCATAAAACATTTTATACATCTAGTTTTCGAACAAATCTGGGGAAAAACTCTCCAATAGCTCTAATGTGCTTAAATTTTAATAAGTACTGTTCTGACTCTGGTTTTTTTTTTGATACTCTGGGAAAAGTAATAAAAAATATTGATTTTGTTAATTTGTAGCTTCGGCATTCGAGATATTTTTTTTTCTTGTTTACTTTATTGTTTTTATTATATTAGAAATTTCTATATAAATTGTCCTGTAAATGGATTAATCTGTTGGGCAATAAAATTATTTTTCTTTTCTTCTTCTTCTTTTCTAAAGGCTGCCTGGTTCGAGGACTTTCTTACATGTAAATCTCCATAAGAAAATCACTTTGTTACTTTGAAACATCGGTTTTCCATAAAAAACATGGTAACCGTAAATTTTTCTTTTCTATTTTGTAAACTGTTGAAACGTTATTTTGTCTTTTCTAATATGACAGTTTGAAGTTTATAAATTTAGTAGCGATTATTTTTTTCACCTGTCAAAATATCACAATTTTGTGATTTCGTCCAATGAAAACGCTTAATCTTCAATGTTTTATGCTAAATCTAGCCAATCATTCCGGTTTATATTGATTATTTTTTTCACCTGTCAAAATATCACAATTTTGTGATTTCGTCCAATGAAAACGCTTAATCTTCAATGTTTTATACTAAATCTAGCCAATCATTCCGGTTTATATTGATAAAACCACTAGTGGTTTTACTAGTATTGATAAAATTATAGAACTGTCAAAAATTCAATAACAATATTGAACAATCAATTTTCTTGTTTATAAGTACGTTACTATAAATCAACATTCATTTATATTATCTAAATATTCTGAAATATATTTTGTTATTATTATTATCACAATTCAATTCATCTAAACGATAATGATAAATCAAATATGTAGGTACTTTAAAACTAACCTGCTTCCTGGTTCTGCATGCATTTAAAACTTTTATATGCCTACAGGCAAATGTGGTCTTGTAGGTAAACTTTAAATAGATATACCTAATAATTTTTATTTTGGTAATTTTCTCTTTAATAATATAATTGTATAAATAGGTATAAAAATAAATATTTATTCAAATTATAACCCTGTTTTCACGACGCTCACGACAACTGACAACTGTCAATACTATCTAGTGTACAGGATAAGTTAATAGGAGGGGGAACGGCATTTCGTTTGTGTTAATTATGAAATATAATTTGTTCTAGGAAATTTTTTAAATAAAGTAGTTTTTGTACAGAATGGTTCAAAAAATAATCTTCTCAAATACCACTCGTCCTGTAATATTTTACTGGATAAATTTTAAGGACTCGTGGTATTACCTTTGATAATACCACTAGTGGTTTTACTAGTATTGATAAAATTATAGAACTGTCAAAAATTCAATAACAATATTAAACAATCAATTTTCTTGTTTATAAGTACCTTACTATAAATCAACATTTATTTATATTATCTAAATATTCTGAAATATATTTTGTTATTATTATTATCACAATTCAATTCATCTAAACGATAATGAAAAATAAAATATGTAGGTACTTTAAAACTAGCCTGCTTTCTGGTTCTGCATGCATTTAAAACTTTTATATGCCTACAGTCAAATGTGGTCTTGTAGGTTAACTTTAAATAGATATACCTAATAATTTTTATTTTGGTAATTTTCTCTTTAATAATATAATTGTATAAATTGGTATAAAAATAAATATGTATTCAAATTATAACCCTGTTTTCACGACGCTCACGACAACTGACAACTGTCAGTACTATCTACTGTACAGGATAAGTTAATAGGAGGGGTAACGGCATTTCGTTTGTGTTACTTATGAAATATAAGTTGTTCTAGAAAGTTTTTTAAATAAAGTAGTTTTTGTACAGAATGGTTCAAAAAATAATCTTTACAAATATCACTCGTCCTGTAATATTTTACTAGATAAATTTTTATTTTAGGCAAAACTACTCAAACAAACTGAATATGATAAAATCACTCGTCCTACGGACTCGTGATTTTATCACATTTCAATTTGTTTTCGTATTTTTGCCAAATAAAAAAGTTTTCGTGGAAACTAAAAATTTTTCGATAAAATTTTAAGGACCGTGGTATTACCTTTGATTAAATAATGTTTTTTAAAACGGCTGATTTTGCTGTCAAACCGTTACTTTTGTTCAAAAGTTAATAATATTATCGAAGATCATGAAGAATTCGTTTGGTTGTGGAGATTTTAACATGCAGTATTACACTTGGTCAACTAAAGAATTATGCACAATACTTTCAACGACCTGTTGGACATATTTCACAATTTATATGAGGTCAATAAATTTCCTCATAATAATGAGAGAACTCTAGATGCGATATCATCATCAGTTAGGAAGACTATTGTCATCTTGAGCGATGAAGCATTGGTCCTGGCAGATGGCTACCATCTTCCGTTAAACCTCCTCTTTAAATTATTCTAATGTGAGCTATTTTTTAATACGATTTTAAGTCAACGGGAAACCAACTTTGTAATACCCAGTTCTTTATGTAGTATCTATTGGATTGAGGTCTTTGAAATGCTCAAAGATACCTTTTATCCGGTGGTCATTTTTAATTAGCTGACGAAATGCTGTGTGACTGCTGTTTAGGATGGAACCTAACCTGGATTCGTTCCTGAGACTGGAGCGACCATGTTAAAATTCGCAATATTAGCAAGAAACAGTTGACTGGTGTGATGCTTCATTACGAATCACAGAAACCATTTGATCGAGACATTGCTGTTGGGATAATCTGAATAAAAAGTGATCTGAGTGGATCCCATGAATTACTCAATCCTTAAGCAATGATAAAAAGTAAAAAAAAAACTTAATAACCTTTAGGTTTTTATAAAGATAATTCGTTGTAATTAAAATAAATAAAAGTTACTGTGACACAAATTTGGAAAACGATAATTATTATTCAACAATAAATTCACATAGATTCATGGCTTGTTTAGGAATTCTGTATTTCATTTGCCTTTAAATAAGTCACTAAAATATGCTACACAACAATCATTTTAAGTTTTACTGCCGTCAGGGGTGATAGTTAAATTTTGTTATTTTTTTTCCTTTTTAGGATTATTTACCTTACCTGGATTCAATGTTCACTGCAGTCTTTTTAGGTGGGCTATATATTGACCAATCAACGGATACAAAATCCTCATTAGTTTCAGCTAAAATTTCAAATTTTATTAAATATGGGTTTATTCATACTGGCAATTGAAGCACACAAACCGTCTTGTGGTATTGTAAAAATGCCAGCAGAATATTCATTCAAAGTTGCTAATGTTCCTACTGTTGCTATCGATGGCCGCATGGAATCTGCACCTGTATTGTGAAGGATTTTATGGTAGGGTGCTTGAGCATCTGATACTAGTTTTTCTCTCATCATTTCAACTGCATAACTTAATTCACTTATTGTATCTGGATCTTGGTCGCAAGGTAATGTTATTCTTTTTCCTAACATTTCACTGAATGATTCAGCTGTGTCATCTAAAAATTGAAATTAACAAAACAGTGTTCATAATATTTTATGTGTATTCATTAAATAGTTATTAAAGAACTTGTACCGTAGATAATTTCATCATTTTCTCTTGAATTTTCGGTCATAGCTTGCAGTTGTTCTCTCTTATTTTCTTTATGATCATCTCTTATTATCAAGATACGTCTATTCTGTGTTTGCTGGGGAATTCCGCTTGGTATATTTTCGCTTTGCCTAAGAAAATAAGTTTTTAAAACGGATTACATTTCAAAAGTATAAAAAAAGTACTTGGTTAATACAAATTTGTCATCAGCATTTTACAAACATACAGATAAAAAAAATAAAGAAAATGAAAATGCGAAGAAAGAAAGAAAGAGAAGAAGAAGAAGATGTTTTTATATTAAGTATGTTCGCGAAATTCCACAAATGTCATGCAAGTCAAGAAACTAAATGATAGTTTACTGTACGTGGGCTTAGAACTAAGTTAAACATTCTTTAATCAAACATTTCTGCAAATTGTAATTTTTACATCATATTGAGAGAAACATGGTCAACCAGTAAACTCAGCGACAGTGTATTGGGATTGTTTAATTACAAAATAACATTTACCGATGTAATAGACTCCAAAATTCTAGTAACGCCTCAAGAGGTGGTGGTGTCCTCATCGTTGTATTGAAGGCACTCACAAAATCCATTGTAGACATCCCTAGCGATATTCAGTAAATTTTCGTTAAAATTAGACTAGGTTCTGATGTTATAATCATTGCTGCTGTCTATATAATAACACAATCTCAGATAAAAAGTACCAGGGTTTCAGTTAGTAAAGGCTGCCCCGGTTCGAGGACTTTTTTTACATGGAAACCTCCATAAGAAAATCACTTTGTCACTTTGAAACATCGGTTTTCCATAAAAAAAGGCAACCGTAAATTTTTCTTTTCTATTTTGTAAACTGTTGAAACGTTATTTTGTCGTTTTTAGTATGACAGTTTAAAGTTTATAAATCCAGTAGCGATAAAATAACGTTTTTTAAAACGGCTGATTTTGTGGTCAAACCTTTACTTTAGTTCAACAGTTAATAACATTATCGAAGATCATGAAGAATTTGTTTGGTTGTGGAGATTTTAACATGCAGTATTACACTTGGTCAACTGAAGAATTATGCACAATACTTTCAGCGACCTGTTGGCCATATTTCACAATTTATTTAAGGTCAATAAATTTCTTCATAATAATGAGAGAACTCTAGATGTGATATCATCATCAGTTAGGAACACTATTGTCATCTTGAGCGATGAAGCATTGGTCCTGGCAGATGGTTACCATCTTCCGTTAAACCTCCTCTTTAAATTATTCTAATGTGAGCTATTTTTTAATACGATTTTAAGTCAACGGGAAACCAACTTTGTAATACCCAGTTCCTTATGTAGTATCTATTGGATTGAGGTCTTTGAAATGCTCAAAGATACCTTTTATCCGGTGGTCATTTTTAATTAGCTGATTAGCTAATCAGCTGTATTTCATTTGCCTTTAAATAAGTGTTTAAAATTAGTGAAAACAGCTCATCTTTGTAAGTTTTTTTTCTATAGTCTTCTTTATAGAAAATCGTATTTAACTCTTTATTTAAAAAATTGTTTACATTTGCGTTACCGAAGGAACTTCAAAAGTTACATTGTCAGACGCTTTAAAAAAAGGTTTGTGATGTGATATTCTACCTAAAGAGTTTCTGTTAAAAGTGTTAATGTTGGATGGTTTAAACGACTCTTAGAGGTGATTACAAGTGACGTGTATTAACTGAAGTAGATGATAAATATGCTACACAATACACAACAATCATTTTAAGTTTTAATGCCGTCAGGGGTGATTTACCTTACCTGGATTCAATGTTCACTGAAGTCTTTTTAGGTGGGCTATATATTGACCAATTAACGGATACAAAATCTTCATTTGTTTCAGCTAAAATTTTAAATTTTATTAAATATGGGTTTATTCATATTGGCAATTGAAGCACACGAACCGTCTCGTGGTATTGTAAAAATACCAATAGAATATTCATTCAAAGTTCCTAATGTTGCTAGTGTTGCTATCGATGGCCTCATGGGATCTGTATTATGAAGGATTTTATGGTAGGGTGTTTGAGCATCGCATACTGGTTTTTCTCTCATCATTTCAACTGCATAACTTAATTCACTTATTGTATCTGGATCTTGGTCGCAAGGTAATCTTATTCCTTTTCCTAATATTTCACTGAATGGTTCAGCCGTGTCATCTAAAAATTGAAATTAAAAAAACATTGTCGATAATATTTTATGTGTATTCATTTAATAGTTAATAAAGAACTTGTACCGTAGATAATTTCATCATTTTCTCTTGAAATTTCGGTCATAGCTTGCAGTTGTTCCCTCTTATTTTCTTTATGATCATCTCTTATTATCAAGATACCTCTATTCTGTTTTTGCTGGGGAATTCCGCTTGGTATGTTTTCTCTTTGTCTAAGAAAATAAGTTCTTAAAACGGATTACATTTCAAAAGGATAAAAAAAAGTACCCATACCCTAGCCCTTTTACTACTTCTCTTTCCCAACATTATATCAATTATATCCGGTAAAAGCTTTTACCGGAATCATTTCTATTTTCTGGCCCGGTCCGACAAAATGAGATTTTTCGACCCAAACATAAACTGGTAATTACTAAATTCTGACAGGTTTAAAAAAAATATTGTACGTAATACGTCCCAAAAGTGCTTTCACTGGACTCGCAGAATTGCAGGCTTCGCCTGCGGCTCGCCCTGCAATTGCCCGCTCGTCCAGTAAAAGACCACTTTCGGGACTTGTTACGTAAACTACTATTATCAGCTCTTCAATTAATGCTGGTCTCATATCGTTCATAACTAAAGTGTCACGAAACGTGAATAAATAAATAAATAAATAAACTCTTAACTGATAAATACTGCTATTATTATCTCTGTTGAAAACCAAACTTGCATTTGATGAAGTAGAAGTAGTAGAATAAAATTATCCATTACTTTATATTTGTTTTAAACCCCCTAATTACTACAAAATTTAGTATTTAATATTATGAGGAATGGTTATAGAATGCTTATTACCTTGATTTCATTACATCAGTTGGTTGTGTTAGTCCACTTATTATCGACATATTAACGGATTGGAAATCAACATTTGATTGATCTAAAATGTGATTTATAACTTATATTTATTAAAGTTAATAATCTATAATAAAAATATTAATTACAATTATTGATTTAAAATATCTAAAATTAAATTTATAAAACTATTATTACAGAAAACTGACGAGGTGCAAATACACCGAAACCGTTCTACAAGTTATGTTATCCCTTCTAACTGCAAACCAGAATGGTTGGTTTAAATTATCTATTAGATATGCCGACTCCGTTTGACTTTAAAGTGTAATCCAATATCCGTCGGGGCATATAGCCCGGGAAGTAGTTGTTTCTTCTTAGTTAAACGGTCATTGTCTTTGAAAATGTTTTTCAAAAACTTATAAAGCCTTAGAATAATAATATTCTTTAACGAGAATACTGGAAAATAAACTTAACTGAAATTTCAAATATTCTTAATTGTGCAAATCTAAAATTAAAATAATCTTAAAATTATGAACCTAATATTTGTTAGTTATTTTTCGCTCTTTGGAATGCTAACGTGAAAAGAGGTTTTTATAAAGAATAATCAAATTAAGCTCCAGATGACCTTTGAAACCATTGCAAAGATCAAATATGCGATCATCGTTCGATTGCTTTTTGAAAAAAAATGAGAATTATTGTCTATACATTACGTATAATATATTTTTGTAAATTTACAAACCTTCTCTTGAAAACTTAAAGACACCAGCAGAACTAGAATTAAGTAGATCTGCTGTTTGTACTGTTCCTATTGAAGAAATTGAAGTCGGAATAATTTTATGATAGTATCCTTCAGCATCAGCTACGCTTTTTTCTCTTGTCATTTTACTTTCATAGCTTCTTTCATCAACTACATCATCTAAAAATTGTTATTACGTTAGTGCAGACGAAACTACGAAATGTTAAAATATAATACTTTTACCTAAAGTAACTTCAGCAATTTCTCTTGAAATTTCGCTCACATTGTCTGATTGTCCTATAAAATTATTTTCCTTGTCGGCTGTTTCTACTAATACCACATATTTTTTCTGACGAGTTCCAGATGTGCTAAGAAAATACATTAATATCCATATTAATATTTTATACCAATTATTTTCTATTTATTATGGAACTTTTGCAGGTAATTTTCAAATAGGTACTCTTACCTCTGTTCATTGTAAAGTGGACATTCTTTTGTCATTTTTTCCCACTCTATTTTGGAATTGGACATTGGTATTAAACTGCAGCAAGGGCATTCTGAACAGTAACATGGGTCACAGCGTCCAAGTGCATCTATTATTTTTTGGTCAGTTTCTAATGATAAAGTGTCAACAGATGTGAAGTTATCGGTGAATTCACCTATAATTAAATGTTAGGTAACCACCTATACATATAAATATACAATACAGTAATACATATGCATTTGGAGAGATTAAGATAGGAAGTAGTTTACTATCCTTGACAGGAACAAAATATATTATTTTTTTAGTGAAATAGAACATGCACATGACAATTTTTATCTACTCCTTTGACAGTAAATGTCATTTATACTCATTGTTATCATGCAGTGTAAGTAAGCTATAACGCACAGTTGTGCGTAATGAAACGTCATATTGGAATGATGTTTCATAACGCACAACTGTGGGTTATAGCTTACTTACCCTGCATGGTGACAATGAGTATAAATGACATTTACTGTTAAAGGAGTAGGTAAATATCAGTACAGTACGTACGTCATATATTTATTTAGAGATGTCAAATATTTGGATTGAAATTAAAATATTGAGTCGTAGATAAAGCATAGTATGTAACTCGAGTGGTAAGAGGTATTACGTACTCGTGTAATTACGCACTCGCCGCTACGTAATACCACTCTTGTTACGTTATTTTTGATCACGCACGTACGTAAGTAATCTAATAAGTTCAAAAAAGACTCACTGACATACAATTATAGAGTAGTTTAGATCTACATGTTAGTTTATTAGTTTTATATAAGGACAATGTCAATTTGTTGGATCTCGAGGTAAGATTGTATAGTTTAATGGATTATTTTCACGTAGAATATAACATTAACTATAAAAGAGTGTGATTGAGAACAGACAAGGGATTCCGGGATCTAAAGTTGCCTGTTAGAGTCACCCTTTTGAATGCCTAAAGATAGACTCTTAGATCTGGTGCCGTTATGACTATCAACATATTTTCGAGTCAAAATGTGACAAGCCATAGTGTAGTTGGTAACCTTATTTCAGATTAGTGTGTGCATTTATTATTAATTGCTATCGTTCGTTTTTGTATTTAAATGTTTATTGTTATTTTCTATTGTATATCCCACCTTCAACTTGGTTACGTTACTGCCCTTAGCATGTCAACCAGATGGTTAAATAACCACGACCTGAGCGGGAGATCTAAATATATGATGCCGAAAGTCCAGCGTAACCATTTCCATAACTCACTGTCTTTATCAGAATTGTCTCTTTTGAGTCCAATATTCTGAATTTTCCTCCGCCAAGCTTGGCTAATTAGAAATCTGCACCCCGTTATCTTAGCTGAGGTCAAACGTTACGGCTTGCTTTGTGAATCGCTTTTTCGAAATCTCAACCAATTTCACTTGGATTAAATGTCAGATTTTGGCTATAACAAGACGATATTACACTTGCTCATAAACTTCTGCCTTTTTTTTATAAGTACAAAAACTAACGGTACATAATGTCCATTAGGAACCCCGTGAATCGTGAATAACTGCGTGAAGAATTTTGTGCAGTAGTTGAAAGTTCCATCACAGAAAAACTTTGTTTCACTACACAAGAATTGTAAGTATTTTTCACAGCTGAATAAAATATTCCCCTTATTTAATGAAAGCAGGAAGTTTTCATTTATAGAAGTTTTAATTTCAATTTTAAAATCGGTAAATGCTATTCCGAATGTTCGATATGTTTTGAGTTGTTGCCGAAAGAACCGCATCTCCCATTTTCATGTCCATGATTTTGCATAGAAATATCTTCAGTACTTCAGTTTTTGGGTTGTTTTGAACCTATGATTTTAAGATTGTAAATTTAAATTCTTTGAGAATACAATACCTAGGTACCTCTTTAGTTATTCTTATAATGATATCAAAAACTAACTAAGCTTTAGTTAGTTTTCACTCAACATAAACTCCATTTTCGAAATACTATATATTTATTATTTGATTCCTGCATTTCTGCTGTCTTTAAATTATGATTAAAATAACAGATATTGGAATCTAATCATTCTAGGAATTGTAAAAAATTTTGTACCTGCTTTAATTGCCTTAATCTTTCCATTGCGGGCAATCACAACATCCATCGTAAGGGCAAATTTCAGTAACCTGTTTTTAACCGCTAAGCGCTATCGCACAACATCTCGTTTTGCTAGCTCAATCATTTAAAAATTAACCAGACTTTACTATCAGAAAATGTCATAATACTAATGTTACTAATCTTACTAATTATCTATTTTATAAAGGTCACTGTTGTGTATTGTGGATTTTTAGTTCCAAATTACCAAAATTGGTAAAAAAATCTTAATTAAACCAAATTACCCACTCAATTCTAAGTAAACACGTTTTTGATATTAAAAATATGTACATATACCCATATGTATACAAACCTGGTGGTATCCTAAAAATTCCAAGAATTGGATTAGAATTTAATTGGTCAGATCCAACAGTGTGGTAGTTTTCTTGAACATCATTCACTATTCTGTCTCTTTTTAATTTACGTGCATAATTTGTTTCACTAGATGCTTCTCTTTTTGTAATTGAATCACCTATAGAACAGCACATATTAACGAATTGATAACAATATTATTATAAAAACCTTTACCCAAATTTTTACAGGTGTTTCTTGAGAGATCATTCACACTGTCCAATTGATCCGTCAATGATATAGTAACCTCTTTTTCTTTTCGATACTTAGCGACTTCTTCTCTTGCACTAAAAATATGTATATAGGTATATATAAGTAATAAGTAATTAGAGTAATTACAGAAAACTGTATCATTGTCGTATTAAATAAAGCGTGTTATCAATAGATATCAAAGATCAACGAATATTATCATTCTAACGCTTTACAAGTTTTTGAAAAACATTTTCAAAGACAATGACCGTTCAATCAAGAAGAAACAACTACTTCCTGGGCTATATGCCCCAACGAATATTGGATTACACTTCAAAGTCAAACGGGGTTGGCATATCTTATAGATAATTTAAACCAACCATTCGGGTTTGCAGTTAGAAGGGACAATATAACTTGTAGACCGGTTTCGGTGTATTTGCACCTCGTTAGTACAAGGTATATGTTATCCGTTCTAACTGCAAGTATCCAAGTATTGAGAGTCACTATAAATTGCCTTACCTGGGTTTACTGCTCTGTGGATAAGCTATTCTCATATTTGCCTCTTTTGTCCTTAAACTAGTTGGGTATTCAACATTCGATTGACCTAGAAATAAATTTCTGTAAACAATCAAATTAATTTTTTGACATCATTGAATCAAAAACCTGCATGGTACACTTACGTAATTTTAATATTTTAACTCTTTCATTATTTTCTATACAAAGATATTTAGTAACTTCGTAGCCAAAAACTAAGATAACCAGAAATCGGAAGAATCATCTTTTAATAAAAGCCATTTATCGATTAGTCTACTTTGTAATGTTTGAACAATGAAAAAAATCATTTAAAAGCAGCGATTAAAGTACGTTTTATTGAAAGACTTTAAACCAACTGAAATAAAAGCAGAAGTGGATCTAAAGTTTTTGGAATCCGCTCCTTCGTATTCAGTAGGGTTAAGTTTTTCTCGCGACATTTGGCAAGTTTCTCAAAGGACCTTTTGCTCCGTTTTGTAACAGTTGATTAAACTTAGGTTTATTATTCTGCTTCCAAAATTAAAGATCACTCCAAACAGGTTCTCTGCAAAGAGCAAAGAGCAAAAACGGTTTTATCATCAGAGAATGTTATGGAAACTATATGTTGGGATTCTAAAGGAAATATCTTGAATAACTATATGAAAGAGGGGTTTTTCTAGTCAGTGTCGTGCTGTTATATTTAGATTTTGTCTATAGCGTGACCAAACCAATTATATACAATTACAATGAACCTAAACAAGAATACCATATATATTAAATGAGCACATGAAGAAAAATTGTCATACATTTTATCCAGACCTAAATTATAATAGAAAAAAAATTGGCAACTGTCAAATTAGTGTTGGTTCGGAAAATGAGTCATTTCGGGAAAATTATGTTACAAACGAATGTGCGAGAATGTGAAGATGACGAAGCATGAGATACAAAAAGCAGAAAAGGTGTACCTACCTATTGGGCTCTGTAGAAAAATATTTTACAGCAAACACTAAAAACTGGGATATTTTAATTTTGTTTTCAATGGTCTAGAATATGGAAGTATCCATTTTTTTTAGTTTTCCAAAAGAATTTTTGTCTTTAATTCGGATTAACGGTTAGAATAGTAAGGAAACTTCAAGAGGTGATTCAATTAATCAAAACATAATGCCTATAATAATAAAGTGGTGTGGAGGTGTTCCTTTTTGTTCTCAAAATCGACCAACTCTTTTTAACACAGCTTGCCTGATCTTTGCTCTCCTAAGAGATACAGTTCGATTTCTGTATCTGTGTTTCTCTTCCATTAGTAAATTTGAAACGATAGAGGAAGGCAGCGCTTGAGGAGAAAAAAAAAGAAGTGCATATCTCTCGGGACAAATTTGGAATCTTTCAATCACTCTGGTAAACTATGATCGGTACCTATCGCCGTAAATTTTGAATGGCAATTAGTTCCCCAGATTTCCGATTTAAGTTTTTTGCATTTTTGTAGTTTAATTTTATTTGAAGAAAATTTAAGATCATATAAATTTAATAAATCAAAGAATAGCTGAATGAAATAATCATAAAAAAATCAAGCTAAAAGCATTTTTTGATAAAAATAAATATTTTAAGTAAATGATGTTTACTTCTAATTTATTTGCTAGAATTTGTATTACATTAATTTAAAACCTGCACAAATAAGGTACTTGGATTTTAATTCTTGGACCAACCTTCACTTGGAATTTTAAAACGTCCTGCGGAATTCTTTTCTCGTCCTTCTAACGCTCCCACTGTTTGCCGAGACCATGTCTGTAGAATATTTTGATAAATTTTTTCAATCATGGGTTTCACTTTTTCACTTATTTCACTTGCATTACTCGCTATCTTTTTTGAATCTGGATCTTTAGTTGAATCTTCTAAAGATTGAAATTTTTTTTTTTTAAATATAAAAAAGTATAAATAAGTAAATTAATACCTAAAACATTAGTTTCTTTGTGACTTTGGGCTACGTGGTCATGATGTTTTGTAGACCCTTTAACCAATATAGAATCTCTAGCTTTAGCTTTATCGTGTTGTGTTTCTTTACGTATGCTCTTCTTATGCTTTGGTACTAGTTGTAGAGATTCAACAATTTTAACACGTTGTTCAGAAGTTGATGTGATAATGGTTGTTTCTTCCTTTTCTTTTTCTTCTGAAAATAAAAAATCTGAAATTTGACAAATGTGAAAACATGCTCATGCAGGTATTACGGTAGGTTTATGTTTAGACTTATGGTGTAATTAAAATAAGCTTGTTGATACTTATCATTTTTTACTGTAAAAATCGCTTCATAGTTACCACCGCGAATTGCAAAACGTTGGTTCTGCGAGAGCAATTTTGTATTCCTAAGAGTCAGCAATTCTGTATTACCTATCATTTAATTTAAAGCTTTTGTATTTGATCTATTTTACTCCATTTTGAGTCTTTTATTGTTGATTAATATTAAGATTAATAAAAATGATAGGTATATATGAACTTATTTTTTGTTTGGAAGCATGCCTATCTAATTTAAAGAATTGTGGTGTTTTTCATAAGTTAGTTCTTTCAGAGCGTTACAAAACCTATTCTTACCCTCCGGATCATTCCCAGATTGCCAGATCTGTTTTTTTCAATTTTTAAAATCCAGCTTGTAAACACAGTTTGAGAAAAATGATACAAAACAAAAAATGTGACAGCTATTTTATCAAGATAAGAAGGATCATTAGAAAATCAGAGGTATGACAAAAATACACAATCTTGATTTCCAAACCTAAACAGTACTCCTAATTTCTATATACAAATATACCTAGATTCAATTCTCAATTTTGTTTTAGGAAAACTACTTGATCTATACAAAAACACGTAGATTAAAATTGCATCATATACCAGTTTCAAGATGATTTCAGACTCGATAATTTTAACCAAAATCCCATAATCACGCTACAAACATTCAAAGCAACAGCAGTCAACCAAAGCAAATTAACCGCAACTATACTTAAAAATTTTAAGAAAAGTATTCGTTTAAATTTGTATTGTTGGACTCAACAGATTAGAACAGCACATTTTTTTACAAAATAAAACGGCAAACGGAATTCTATATAAATATGTAAGCTGTAAATTAAACAGTGGCAAGTTATGAGGAGAGCTAGAGCAGAAATTCCGCCGTCATCTGTAATATGACTTTGCAACATTTTCATTCAATACAGATATTTACATTCCCGTTCAGGCGAACACCATCGAGACATAGAGGATACAGGGAGGGGTAGCTATGAGGGCTGCAATTTTCGGGAAATTGCCATCGATAGTAAGGATGAAAATTTGGCCCTCTTTACCCTTGGGTCTACGTCTTTCGTATAGCCACCCAGCTGTCCGCCATTTGGGATTTACGCTTCTTAAGGGTCCAACATTACGTGGTAAAAATGACGATTTTTTGCCCCAAATTCTGGCTCTCTTTACCCTTGTCCGACACCTCCTTTTTTTATCCACCCAGCTGTACGCCATATTGATTTAGACTTCTTCAGGGTCTAACAGTACGTGGTAGAAATGGCAGACATATTATCGGTAACGATTTTTAGCCCAAATTTTGGCCCTGTTTGCCCTTGTCCGCCACCTTCTTTATATCCACACAAGTGTCCTTCCGTCGGGATTTCGAATTGACTGGGAAAATTTTCAGTAGTAATACCCCTAGGGCCTTGATAATACCGAGATAATTTTGTCATAGAGGATGCTGAAAGCGTGTTGCTTGATAATAGCCCGAGGCCGCAGGCCGAGGGCTATTATCTTGGAGCAACACGCTTGAAGGATCCTCTACGACAAAATTTTGAGTATTTATCAAGGCCTGAGGGGTATTCGATAAGATAATTTTTTACTTTGTAGATTTCAAAAAATTGTCAATCTGACGTTTAATAATTTTCAACAAAATTTATTATTTTTAATCTATCAACTATTATTCATTTTTAAACAAATTTACAGTTGTGAAAAGTACAATTGGTAAATGTTAAGTTGGAGGAAGAGTTTGCTGAAGTTGACGGATTGTTAATTTCCACTGTAGAAGAAATTCCTCGCATTGTTTTTTGCGACATTTTCAAGCCAGCTGTCAGTTTGACGTTTAATTAATTTTTAATCAAATACTCGATGATCTTTGATGAAAACACCAAACTGAAAACACCACATGTAGAGTGTTGTCGCTGTAATCCAGAGGTGATTGGATGGAATTTGACATATGACTCAAAATTGAATAATTTGATTGGTTACTATATTCAGTAAAAAATTATCATTTATATTATCGATGACGCCAATTCCCTTAAAAATTGGCAACTTTCACCTTTTGTATCAACTAGGGTTCCCGCCTAAGCAGGAACGTAAATACCTGTATGGAATGAACATGTTTTAAAAGAGAAAAGTTATATTACGAATGACGGCCGAAATTTCGGCTCTAGCTTTTAGACTAATATACCCGTAGCTTAACCGAAAATGGCAGATATATGAACAAAGAGTTTATTCTTTACAACCTTGTTTCTCAGAAACGGGTGACCTTAAATCAGTTATGTTATTTTTGTTGTATTGATGTACACATACAATTTGGCCTATTGCTTGTGACTAATTGTGTAAAAAGAATTCATGAAATCAAAAAATACAGGTCCAATTGAGTTAGCTTAATACTTACGAGAGACTCAATCAACATTATAGGTACTTACGTATTTTTCGTTAGCTAACATCAGTAGAGTTCAATTTATTATTATTAATGTAATGATCAGAATCAAATTATTGTTAAATCATTACTTTAATATTTAGTTATTATCAGAAAAGTTTTACATTTATACGACTTCACGACTGATTCTTTTTTTGTACCGTCAATGTACCCATATCGATTTGAAATTATATAAAGTGATTTCTTCGGAGTTAGATAATATCGGCCTTCAAGCAGATTTAAACGCTCTGTGGCAGTGGACACAAGTTAACAACTTGTTTTTAAATGTTGAGAAATGTTTTTTTTATAAGTTTCTACCGTTCCTATCTCAGATTTCCATCTTCTTACTTAGTGAACAACGTGGACCTGAAGTATACTAAAACAGCTAAGGACTTGGGTGTTCTCTTTGATGAGAAACTGGCATTTACAGAGCACATTACGAGTGTCAGTCTGAGGGCGATGAGAATGCTTGGTTTTGTTACGAGAAATTCCAAAAGTTTCTCAATAACTACATCTAGGGTGTTGTATTCGTCCCTCGTCAGGTCGATTCTTGAGTATGCATCGGTTGTCTGGTCACCTTACTATCAGATTCACAAAGATAGGATAGAAAGAGTTCAAGATAAGTTTTTGCGATTTGCTGCATTCCAGTGTGACATTAACATGGAAGCCTATCATCGAACTGATGTTAGGAATGCACTGAATCTTAACACTCTGGAGCAACGAAGAGTAATGTCTGATGTATGCTTCGTATTTAAACTTATTAATGGCATTACTGACTGTCATGAGCTCTTGGGAAAAATTAAGTTGAATGTTCCTGTAAAACAGTTAAGACACAGTGACCTGTTCTTTGTACCATTTCACTCTACAAATTATGGCCTGCATTCTCCCATAGATAGAACTTTAAGGTTTATAAACAACAATGTTGATTTGCCCGACATTTTTGCATTAAGTCTGTCTGGTTTTAAGAACTCATTGAGAAAGTGTGATATATTTTTATAGTGTGATTCAATTTTTATATATATATATTATAGTGCAATTCCTTTGTTTTTTAACTATTTTATTTTTTGATTATTTGTATTTGTATTTACTTAGCTTTACTGTGATGTACAATTTTGTAAAATGGGGTTACCCGTAAATTTTGTAATAAATAAATAAATAAATAAATATCGTTTTTTTGCCAAAACCAATTTTTGAACACTCATATCTATTTCTGAATCATACTGGTAAATAAAAAGAAAAATTAATTAATAAGTGTATATTTATATAATACATAAAGTATTTTATACTATTCACACAATCCAAATACGGATACGTCATAAGGATTGTAACCTAAAAAAAATATTACTATTGAAATTTAAAATTTGAAGCCTAACTCGGTAGACGTTCTTAAATTAAAGATGCTATATCCAGCTTGGTATGGGTCGTTTCCTGAAAAATAGAGATGTTGGTAATCTCGCCATTACTCACCAATAATATTACTAATCATTATTAGAAAGGCAAAATATCAGTTGTCTATATGCACAATAAAATTACATCTTGTCTTTCCAATAAGAGGTAATTTCTACAAATTAAAATTTTAACTTGATATTTGTTGGAAAATTTATTTTGACAAAAATCGACAACTTATCTAAATATGTAATGTATAATCGAAAACAGCGGTTATTTGTAGCTCTCTATTTTTGCAATTTAATTCACGAAAATAATCTTTTTCATCACTCCGTGCGGAAAGCACTGCTTTCGACCCTGCAGGACCGTGCAGAAAGCAATGAATGACCGAAACAGAGTTGATAAGTGTTTCCCAATCAAAAATAAATGAGATAGAAAGTGAATTAAGAGAAATTGAGGATGAATTTTCTAATAGTTTTGCATCTGATAACGCGGTAGTAAATGCACCACGATATACCCAATCAAACGTTTCATTACTAAACAAAGATTTTGTTGATTCTCAATTATTATCTAATATACTTAAGTTGAAAAAAATGTGTCTAAGGAATTAAGCAACTGTTCAAATATTACATTTAACGTATTTAACAAGAGTTTTTTTTTTAATAAAAATCTTATAATTTCTTAACTTTAAACATTTGTTTTAATGGGGGGGATCCGCCACCCCTACCCTTCTTCAGCGCCTTCGCGGTGCAGGCGGATCAGACCTAATACTACTTTTATTATCTTCTTTCCTTTTATTTTAGACAAATTCAAGAGCTTTCCTCACGGAGTGATGAAAAATAGAATACGCAACTCGTGCGGTGCGCAGGTAATCCCATCACTCGTGCTTTTTATCGCGTTCGCCTTCGGCTCAGGCGACAAACGCACTCGTGATGGGATCACCTGCTTTCCTCACTCGTTACGTAATGTACTATTTTGTATTTTATAGTTGATCATTTTAACTTTTAATAACATTACTAAAAGAATTAAATATTAGTTCGATTTAATTATATCTTCTGTTTATGCCTTTCAGGTTGATCAGTTTTTTCATATTTGTACTTTCCGTTTATATTGGTTAAAAATAAAATGCGAAATTACCTGCATCATCAACGGAAAGCAAAACCAACTGGATAACTATATATTTACGAAATTACTTGTTAGTCCAGGATATGACGGTTTTCTGCTAGCAATTCTTTTTATATGCATGGATTTGTTTAAAATTTTAACAGTAAGTAGAAAATAGCTCAAAAATCAGAATCTACCCTATGCCAATATGTGCTTTTTCTCTGGGAGTGGATACCACCCCCAACTTTGGGGTTGAAAATATTAACAAAAAATTCGAAAAGAGGTTGACCTTAAAGGCCATCCTTGCAACTTCCCGCTACTTTTAACCGCAAAGCTATAGTAACGTGACGTATTTTGACGTTTTTGACTTTTTTTGAAATGTTTAAAAAGCCATAACTTTTTAACGCCTTATTCGATTTTGATGTTCAAGATGGCACTCGACGCAGTTTTTTGCGACCTAAAAACGTTACAAAGAGTGCAGAATCGGTTAGTCAAAAAATCTCTAAGTTATTGAAAAAAAAAACACTTTTTTTTGAAATTTTTCGACAACGATATCTCACGAACGAATCAACCGATTTTAATTTGCAAAACGGCATTCGACGTGGCTTTTTAAGCTTGAGAGCTGATTAGGTTATGAAATTGATCGATGCAATAGCCAAAAAGATATGCCCAAAAAACATCATTTTTACCAATTGCTTTTTCGGTTATTTTGAAATTTCTTGAAATCTACCGGCTCGAATCGGTTCAAACTTACAGGGAATCTAAGTTAGATGGAACTCTTTGGAATGCTTTTTATTTCATTCCGATCGGTCAAGCCGTTCAAAAGTTATAAGAGGTTTACATACATCCACACACACACACATCCACACGTACATACAGACATACAGACATCCTCGTAAAAATAGTCAGGGGAGGTTCCTAAGACCTCAAAACGTTGAGATCCGATGAAAACTCGATTTTCGAAAAACGGGGTGAAACCAATAACTTCCCGATTTTAAAAAAATTTTTAATTTTTTTTAGCGGGAAGTTAAAAAAGACATGGTAATCGCTAGAATAGTGAATTATAAGACAAAAATGTTCTTTAGAGTTATTTCGAAAAGTCAATACTTTTGGAGTTATTGATAACTATTGGAATGTTCACAAATTAAACGGCAAACAAGCATGTTTAATGTTTATAAACGACTTTTCTATGAAAAACTTATCGTTTTCCGGTTATTCAACGTCATATGTTTAGATTTTTTGTATTCGATGAATAAACCTCTACTTTCGAACACTCATAACTTTGTTAATATTAAGTTTATAATTATAATTATAAAAAAACAAATCTCTTTTAAGCTTTATTTTGTATCTATTATGGCAGTTTTCCGGTAAAATGTAAATGAGTTATTCCTGAAAAATCGTTTAAAAACATGCTTTTTGCCGTTTAATTTGTGAACTTTCAGTTACCAATAACTCCAAAAGTATTGACTTTTCGAAAAAACTCTAAATAACATTTTTGTCTTAAAATACACTATTCTAGCGATTACCATGTCTTTTTTTGTAAATATTTCCACCCCCAAGGTGGTAACCACCCGCAGAGGAAAAGCACATATTGGCATAGGGTAGATTTTGAGGTGGAAGATATATTGAGCTTACCTACAAATTTTCATTCAAATTGACGAATATAAAAGAAAATACAAGGCTTACTACCAATTTTACCGTCATATCTTGGACTATGTCTCCCAAAAGATATGAAATTCCACATGCTAACCATGTTTGGTCATTTATGTTGTACCTATTTAAGGTAACGCATTCATGGTTTAAAGTTACTCTTAACATTACAATTTATATATTAATTCTGTAGTATACACATTAAAATTACAACATGTAGAAACTCAGATAATGTGACAATTACTTCATACGTATGTCGGTCAAATAAGACACCGAAGCGTGATTACAAGTGATTTCAGGTGGTCACTAATAATTTTAAGTGATGGGAAGTGATTATAAGTGATGAGGTGATCTCAAGTCATGCGATTACAATTGATCAGAGGTGATTTCAGATGATCACAACTAATTGCATATTTTTCCTATGCAGGTACATATGTTGGATGAAATAGTACAGATCTTTAAGAAAACTATGCTTTCCTTTCTATTCATTTCCGGATTGCTAAGGGTGGCGGTGGCGGACAACGTCAATGATTTAGCAATATATAATTATTTAATCTCATCTAACATAACAAGAGTTAAGAATAATTTACTTCTCAATTATATACTATTGGGTAACGGTGTGTAAAAAGTTTCTTTGATTACTGCTACAACTATATATTTAAAAAATGTGTGTTTTTACCGTTATAAATTTTTATTAACTTAATTAAAGTATGTATATTAATGTTAAACAATGATATTCAAAATTTAAATAATCTACAAAAGAAGTAACATTGGCATAACGTTAGCGAAGAACGATGCTTTGACCCGGTCAAGACAACTCCAATCTTCAACAACTTTTTGGTTATATTTGCCTTATTTGGGAATTCCCAAGCCACTGACTTGTAAACAATATTAAATTGGCCTCGATAGCTTGAGTATACAGCTGATGTCTACTCTGATCTAAGATTACCGCTCATCGACTGCCTTCAAAGTTCTATATACGAGACTAGCAATGACAATGACACAGCGAGTAAGAAAATGAAACTACATGCTATCTCTCTCCCATCTCTCTTTTGACTGTGAGAGGCAATGGGGTGGGGCTTCCGACCAACTAGAAGAGAGGAACAAGTTACATTTTCTCTATGTCGTTACTCATCTCGCGCTCAGAGCATTGGAGACTACCTAGTTAGTAAATGCTTTAAGATTCTATTAAAGGAACGGGTAGACGAAAGTAAGTGCTTGATTACATATTTTAACAAGGCAGTAATATAACCACCACAGAACGAAACTATTTGTCAGTAGAAAAAAAAGTTGTTATGTAGAAAATTGCATTTATTTGTTGTTGTGTATATCAATATTTTTATTGTTAAAAAACTAAAAATGCTGGTGCCCACTCGGTTTTAAATTATTTTAAAAAATGCTTGAATTAGCGTATAGTAGCCAAAAAAAAAGTTATTGAAAGTACATTATGCACACTGCGTTAGGAGCAATACAAGAAACGACTTAATGATATAATCCATTTCACCGATTTTGGCAGAAATCATACTCGAAGTAAATTTAGAGATACGTCTCTCTCAGATACAGGCAAGTTATAACTTTAAATGAGGACGTATGTTTTTTAATACAGCACTTACGTAACCGCATCTTGTTTCACCGGTAGATAAAAAGTATTCAATACGGAAGTCTTTACTTAATCCACATTCCTAGTAACCTTCATGTACGGTTCGTTGTTGAAGGGTTGAATTTAATAATTATTATGTCATATTTTTGTAAAAGTCAAACCACACAGATAAGTTTCAGGAACTACCGACTTAATGTATAAAATAAATCTGTCCGCCATTGGTAACTTGGATGACAGTTTAATCTTATTTCAGTGATTTCTAATATCAAATCGGCCAAAAACGATGAAATGGACTATAGACAATATTAATAAATTATTACATAAATTTGATGTCATTAAATCAGAAAGATACTGTTATGTCAATACCGTAATACTTACATCACATCAGTATCCAGTGTGGGCAACAGATTTTAAGAAAATGTGAAAACAGATCGATTTTTGATCTAAGGGGGACACATTTTTACGATACATGTATCCGTCAATTGTCAACCCCTCCATTCCACTTCCTCAACCCTTTATTTGTAAATAGGGAATATACTATGTGCGGCAATCATTAAAAAGGTACCTATTTAGTTAAAGTATTCAGACACAACGATTTTTCACGATTTTTTTTTTCGATTTTTGTACTGTTTTTAATGAATGTTCCTTTTTAACACTTCGTTCAATAATGTGTGTGACTAACTAATTAAAACACATTTTTGGCCAAAATTCGTTTTTATTCATCAACATAGTCCCCTTTTAGGGAGATACAATCATTCCAAAGCTTTTGCAATCTTTTTATACCGCCTTTGTAAAAAGATTTTTCTTTGCCTTCAAAATAGGCGTTAGTTTCGGCGATTACTTCATCATTTGAGCCAAATATCTTACCACGGAGCATCTTTTTGAGGTCTGCGAAGAGCCAGTAGTCGCTGGGGGCCAAATCTGGAGAATACGGTGGATGGGGAAGCAATTCGAAGCCCAATTCGTTCAATTTTGCCATCGTTTTCATTGATTTGTGACACGGTGCATTGTCTTGGTGGAACAATACTGTTTTCTTCGTCATATGAAGCCGTTTCTTTGCGATTTCGTCTTTCAAACGCTCCAATACCGCTATATAATAGTCGCTGTTGATGATCTGCCCCTTCTGGAGATAGTCGATGAATATTATTCCATGCGCATCCCAAAATACAGCCGCCAGAACCTTGCCAGCCAACTGCTGCGTCTTTGGTCGCTTTGGGCGGCTTTCACCGGCTGCATGCAACTCAGCAGACTGCCGATTTGACTCTGGAGTAAAATGGTGTATCCATGTTTCATCCATTGTGATGTACCGTCGCAAAAACTCCGACTCATTGCGCGTAAACATGTCCAAACAGCTCTTTGATTCATCGATTCGTTGTTATTTTTGCTCTGGTGTGAGCAAACGCGGCACCCATTTGGAAAACACCTTTTTCATACCCAAATGTTCGTGTATTATGGTGTGTACACTGCCTGCTGATATCTTTAGAATGTCAGCAATCTCCCTCACTTTCACTTACGGTCGGACATAATGATTTTCAGTGTTTTTTCAACGTTTTCCGGAATAACAGCGACAAAAACAATGATAAATCAGCACACGGAATTGCTTTGAATTCATTTTTTTTAACTCAAAAGTAGCGTCACTTAAAGCACTGTAACTTGTAAACAAATGGTCGGATTACCATATGATTTTGACAGTAAGCCTAAAAAAGTTGCCACTTTCGAAAAAGAAATATTGATTTAGTACTAGTGCTGCCATCTATGTGTCAGTCACACACATTATTGAACGAAGTAGATAGTAAATGGTACCGTAATCCCCCGATTTAACACCCCTGGATTTCTTTTTTTGGGGTTATTTAAAGAGCAAAATTTATAAAACCAAACCCGTTTCGTTGGAGGAACTAAGAACTAAATGTATTAATTAATTAATTAATTTTCATTACATTACAATTAAGTAATTGCTTTTGCAATAATTGTTTTTGCTTTTGATGTGAAAGAAAAAATGACATCTTCGCCAACCATAGGCGTTACGTTTCATTTTTAAGAGGTGTTGTACTTTAAATTAATAAAGATTTAAAAAAGAATTGTGAACAATCGCTATGTCTGAATACTTCATCTAAAATACATTTTTAATGATGTGCTGCATATGGTATATTCCCTATTTAAAAACAACGGTTGAGGTAGTGGAAGTGAGGGGGTTGACAATTGACAGATGTGTCCCCCTTAGATCAAAAATCGACACCATTTGACATTTTCTTAAAATTTAATAAATACGGCCAAATATCGAGGGGGACTCTTTTCTATGGCCCACACTGTATAAAAAGAAAAAGAAACGATATAGTTAAGCTAAGGAGAATTTCAAAAATCGACTGCCCATATATAAAAATTTTATATATAAATACTCCGAAAATTATTGCAATAAACATCTCTTAGACGTTTCATTGTTCCAGAGATATATTTTATTAACCCCAATTCTAATACATCTGGGATTAGGTACATTTTTCTAGCAAAGAACAGTTGTCCACATTTTCTGCACCTCTTATTAGTTTAATTTTAAGAATAAATTTAAAAAAATTTAATAATTCACACATACTTTACTAAAGTATCATATATGACAAATCATAATGTACATAATGTATAAGTAGTGTGGTATATTTGGTAGATTCCGATTTTATTGTGCTCAAAATTTTTTTTATACATTTTCAGATCCCTCCGTTAATACGTCCGATGTTTGCACTAATAAATTCGGAATCTTTTCTTTAATTTTTATTTTAAATTTTAATTTTAATTTTAATCTGTTCTTGTTTATCCTTCATCCATACATAGCCTGCTGAAAAGATTCCTGAAAGGATAGACCACAAAATTGAGAGAAAAGTAATAATAATCTGCATAGAGAGCCATAAGAGCTAAATAAACTTTATGAATCAGGAAAATGAGAAACGTTAAGAATTTATTAAATTTGTGATACGAGGTGGTAGTACATAAACAGAACTGTATAATTTTTAATAAAAAAGTCATTGCAATCAGTTAAAGATATTTGGATGACCTACAATACCAACATACTTTAGTTATATAGGTAGGTACATGCGCACAGAAAAGTAGTAAGGGAAGCAACTGTATTTTAATTGTGGAATTGTCAGAACCCCTAACTCACTGCCGTGAATTCTTTACATTAATGTAACGTCAAATGTTATTATATTATTCTTCCTAGAATTGATAGACTTCTAAACCTCACTGAAGCAAGAGCGACTATGTATTCTTGATAATAATTGGTGTTGGCTTTTGTAATAGGTCGGTTTACACGCTACGTCTTATAGTGTGTTTTGTGGAACAGGACAAATCCTATCCAATAAAACGAGGTGTGTAGAGCAATCCGTACGTCTTGTCGAATCGAGATGAAATCCAAGGTATTAACAAAGATTTAATAGGAGAATCATCATTTTAAGAGAACGAAAAGTGTATATTTGTGTTCAGACAAGACATACGATCTTGGCCTGACGACTAGCTCCGTTCCAGTTCGCTTTTTTTTTCCCAAAAAACCTAATAATTTCAGACTTGCAGCAATTTATTAAAATGTATAAAAGTTTTCCGAATTTTTAGTAAGTGAAAATAAAGACCCCTTCG
The DNA here is from genome assembly GCA_964028335.1 of Altica lythri. NCBI lineage: Eukaryota > Metazoa > Arthropoda > Insecta > Coleoptera > Chrysomelidae > Altica > Altica lythri. The sequence goes on along the minus strand of OZ034804.1, from coordinate 29,759,060 downwards.
ATCTCTATTGAAATTTTTAAACGACCAAGATATTTCAGGGATGTCACAAGAAACTATAAACGATGACAAGGAGTCTTGTTTTCATAGACCAAGAGTTTTGTTCTAAAGTGGAAATCTCAAAAACACAACTGATGAGGATTAGAATAACATTGTACCTACTTCAGGAGACAATTTAAGTAGCCTAATTAGAATAGCATTTGCATTAAAACGTAAACGAGTAGCATTTCCAAAGAAACAGCCACGTTCAAAGGATAACGAAGTAATTTTGTCAACAATCTAAACGTAAATGGGATTCTATCTCCACTGTTGACACTTATGAAAAATTCATCTCAGGTCGTCTACGGTAAACGAAACCGGGCAAAAAAAATTCGTCGAGAAATTTATTAGTGAAGTAATATTCGGAGGATGCAAACTGCAAGTTAACAGTTACAGGACAGAATGAACTACAATCCTTGACATCTTCTGTGGCGGAAGCTCATTATGGACAAACAATCTGGCCGTTTTTGCAACCACAACAATTTACACACCAATCGGGCATGCAACAACTTGCACAAATACCTAGCTGCAAGGCATTTTGCAGTCCGCACTAGCACTGGCAGAAATACGAAATACGAAATACGTTACCACTTCTTCGTATTGGACTGATTACGACATACCTTTTTCTGATTTAAATGCTTTCTAAGACACTCTTACGGATTAGGCATGTAGATAACACGATCACTTCGATCTTCTTCTTACGCTATTTCTTATGTTCAGTTATTATTATGTAAAGTTTTTTGTATCCAAAGTCTAAAAAGAAAAAAAGTTTTTCGTGTTAAAAAAAGGCAACACTGGTGAACAGTATTAAGTGAGCTAGTGCAAGTTGCCATTTGTCTTAAAAGTATCTCTTTCTATTGCTCCTTAATAAGACAAAGATAGTAAGTCTTTCTAAGTTAAACCTGGGAACTATGCTTCAATCTAGCCCTGTATTGGTTCTACTTGCATATACGTCAAAATGACGTCAATGCCATGTGAATGCAAATCCAGGTATAGTAAACCAGCATTTCTATTTAATAATAATAATTATGTACTTACTTTCAAGTGGCTCTTCTTTAAAACCAATTAGATTGTACCACAGATTTCAGTAATTATTTGGTTTAACATTGTTTGGATATTACCTATACCTTTGGCTTTGAACTTGAAGTCTATGAGCCTGCGTCATGTTGCAAGATTTTTGACAGTTGCTGTAAGTCTTTCATAGCCTATATGGTGTTACCAACTCTATCAATTGACTCTAGAAGCAGATGTCCTTCAGAGATAATTGCGCCAGTCATTAGGTTCGAACTTTAGTTCGTACTGTACCTAGATGTGGGAATAATTCTGACCACCTGGTCTTATTTCTGTTCATTCCTTTTCCTCTCAGTCGTTTTATGGTTTTAATTGACAAATAAAAGAAATCAACCGTCTCTCAAAAAAAATTACTAAGCAAACTTTACCGAATCAACAGTCTGGATTTGGATTGGTATTGAGAAATTCGCAAGAGAAAACATCTACCTACACTGCTCATAAGGTACGGTTAGTATGCCCAATAAAACGTAGCGTGTAACCCGGCCTAATAAGACATTGTGTAACCGGCTTCATAGTACAGTTATAAATTAGTGCAGTTAAGCAGTAGTATATACACCGTATATAGACAAGAATAGTAGGATCAATCAATCAATAGTAGGATCAATAATAGTAGGATCAATCAATCAATAGTAGGATCAATAATAGTAGGATCAAGCTCTCGGCGGCATAGAACAATTTCTGAAATCGGTAGATTGATAACAAAAAATAAGTAGAAATCGGAAGATTTAAAAAAAATGACGGCAAATTTAAAAAAGTGTTTATTTAATAAAAAAATGTAAATTTAAATTAAGTTACAAAAAAGTTAAATAATTATGAAAAAAAAAATATAACGGTATATCGATAGATTACTTTCTAAATCGGTAAATATTCCGAAAAATCGGTAAAGTTGGCATCACTGCTTACCAGTTCTCACAAAACTTCACAAATAACGTTGGCAAACCGGAGCGACATGTGGTACAAAGAACTTCAAAGGCGGCGGACAGAGTGATCCTCTACTATTCTTGTCTATATACGGTGATATTTATATAAATAAATTAACTTTGGGGAAGTATAGGTACATTGGAGATCACGTCCTATTTGTAATTTGTTCTTAAATTTTAAAATTTTGTATAAGCTATTTTGCCTTAAAGCATTATATTACAATTATTTTTTGGATTCATATACTTACAATTTTTATACGCTCTTTACGAGACAATAGCAGTCTATATAAAAATCACCGATAAACCTAAAACAGTTAAAAAGTTGATAAAGTTGTTTGGAATATTAGAAGTAATATTTACAAAAATCTTATATTTGCATTTAATTTTAACAGAAAGATTCTAGGTACTTACTTATTATCGTTATTATATTTCATATATTTTTTGCACTTTTTAACATATCTTAAGTTACCTAAATTTATTTATTGTAACCGTGCATTTATTTCCTAGCTTTTATGTATAATCTTAATTATTTACTATACAGTGTGTAAAAGCCAAATAAAATAAATTCATTATAACGGTTACTGTATGTTTTTATAAAAAATCCCGAAACACGTTAATTTATAATTTGACATTCACGTTAGAACTCCCCTACCTTCAACCCCCCTTGAATGACATATACAACCACCAATTTGTTTAAATGCGTAGTATAAGTCTCTAATATATCGTTTAAAAGGTCTCTTTATTCTCTATTCAAAAATGTTGTCTCTTTCAAGTTTATTGCAACAATTACCATAAAGTAAATTAAAATTATGTGGTTACCGAAACTCGATAAAATCACTCAAAAACTAAAAATTAATGTAAAACGTAGTAAAATGTAAAACACTAAAAAGAAGTATGAATCTTAATAAAGTAGATATTTTAATGTTCTTCGCGAACATCTTGGCAACATCCTAATCTCAAATAAAATATTATTTAACATATCAGGCGTGACTGACCTAATCGCAAGCGTTCTGTTAGGTCATTTTAATCTAAAGCTCTACTTTTGTACACATTGCTCTTTATATATCCCCATAAAAAAGATGACGATCGCGCTTCTCATTCAATCGATCTTCGACTCCTTGTCCACCGATTAGGAAATATTGTATTGATGTATTGCTGTGCATTAATTTGGTAATGGGGTGGTGCTCCATCCTTCTAAAACCATATTATATTCACTGGAACTTAGGGTTTCCTGGCATATTTGCCAAAATTGGAATGACATTATTTACAAGTAGTGCCAAATAATAATCGCCATTCAAGTTGTCCTTAATGTAAAAGAGACCAATGATATGGTTTCCTACAATCTCTGTCCAAAGATTAACCTTTTGAAGGTATTGCGTGTGTTCTTCTCTCATCCAGTAAGGATTTTCCCTTTGACCAGTAGTGGCAATTTTGCCGATTAGCATGACTATTAAGAGAAAAAGTAAACTCATCAGAAAACATAACGTCTTTTTATTGGATAACATTGTTATTTGCTCACAAAAATAAGTTCTTCTATCAAAATCGTCATCCATGTGTTCCTGAGCAGGTATCATTGTATATAGGGATGCATTTTATTTTCTTTTAATATGTTTACTATCAATGTATGGCTAACATTAAATAAAGTGGATGCCTGTCCACTCGATGTATGTGGGTTTTCCTCCAACTCAAGCATCAGATCTAATTTGATTTCATCGCTCACTGCATTGGCAACTGCTTTTTTGTCTACCTCACACGACCAAATTTGCGAAATTAATTCCCTATTTTGCTTATTGTTCCTTGGAATAGGGGCGCGGTAAATTAGAAAATTTCTCAAGAAATAGGCGAGCTACTTACAGTTGCTTTCGGGTTTTATCTCCGTAACCAATCATTTATAAAACTTTTATTTTATGGATTTCCGTTAATCTAACCATTTAAACCTAAATTAAAGTACTGACAACCAATACAAAACAATTTGCTAAGGAGTAACGTTGCTAGGATTTTTTTATGGATACCATCTAAAAAGCATATTGCTATGGGTTTTGCTTACTTTCTTATTATCAATACCATGGGTTTTGCTTACTTTCTTATTATCAATACTCCAACGGGAAATAAGTTTTGAGTATATTGTAATAAGTTTAAAGTGTATTTGTTTTGTCTTAACTGTTGAAATAAAGTTGAAAGCAAGAACATGTTTGAATAGAGAATGAAGAGACCTTTCAAACGATAGGTATATCACATCAAGCCAATATTTCCCATTTAAAAAATTGGGAGTGTATGTTATTCAAAAGGAGTTGCATTATTAAGTAAAAGAATGTCAAATTATAATTTTACGTGTTTCAGGATTTTTTATAAATACGTACACTAACCGTAATCACGAATTTATTCCATTTGGCTTTTACACATTGTATATAGTGAGAGTCAGAGGGATTTATACCAAAAAATGCATTGTACTGCTTTTTTGACGCTTATATAGCTTCAAGTTTTTAGTCACATTAAGCAAATTGTTAGAGATGTAGAGAAATTTCTTCACGCAAACGATTTATTTCTAAAAGCAAGTACTAAATGAATTAGTACAACCCCAGCAAAGATATAGATACTCACTGATATAAAGTCGTGTACTTATTTAGGAAGGCGAAATTTATTTTAGTTACCTATTCCTGCTGAGATTGGTACTATATGAAATAGCCTATGTATCAGTCATACAATATGACCATATTTAAGGACACAACGATGGCAAAAACGTCTTTATTTGAAAATACTTCATAAAATTATTTAAGGAACAATTGATTACAGGTTGCATGTTCTTAGTTAGCAAAAATTTGATCGGAGAACAAATCATTAATTTTGTAGTTAAACTAGAGAACATTAGCCTTCCTACATTTCCCAAACGCAGTTGATTGCAGAAACCAATAACAAAACATAAAGCCGTTTTGTATGTTAAAAGAACTAAAAATATAGTTTCAATGCAATTTTTCACAAGTTGTCAAATTTCTAACTATTACAAATAGTTAGTTTTGACGACAGTACACAAAAGAAGTTCTATGGAAAAAATAGAAAATTATTGCCCAATTAACCATACAAAATAACTTTTCAAAGATTTTAGAAATATGCCTTAAAGACCGATTAAAAGTTTTTCTAAATTGGAGGTTTTTCAGAAAATCAGTTTGGTTTCTTAGAAGGTATCAGCACTGCACATGCTGTATACAAACTAACATCTGAAATAACTAAAAATTTTAATGCTAACATAGAATGCATGGTAGTATTTATTGACCTTGTAAAGGCATTTGACACTGTACCCCATAATAAACTTCTCGAAACTTTAAACTATTATGGGATCAGGGGTAAAGTGTTAAAGGTTTTGTAAGTTAGTTTAAAAACAGAGAACAATTCTTTAAATTAAATGATACATTAAGTGATGCAGAAACAATAAACATAGTAATTCCACAAGGTACCATATTGGGACCCATTTTTTTGTTATATACCTTAAGTCGATGCCTAGATTAAAATTTTCTGGACTAATAGTTAGTGTTGCAGATGACATGACTTTAGTATTCAAAGGTAATACATGGCAAGAAGTAAAGAATACTCTCCGAAAAGGTTTCGGCCTCGTAAAAAATTGGCTGTGTACCCAAATACTTACTATTAACATGGAAAAAACAAACTTGTCTTCTCACAAAAAAATGCAAATACACCTCAATTTCAAAAAATTCTAGTAACCAACATTTAAAATGGTGTAAACATATAAGTAATTTGTCCGGGAAAATTAGAAGTTTAATTTACAAATTTTACATAATTAGAAAAATAATGGGCAATAAATTATGTATACTTATTTACAAATCACTTGTGGAATCACATATTGCATAATTGCTTGAGGTGGGCCTTACAAAAGAAACCTGTAACCATTAAAGGAATCTAGGACAAAAAATCCTCGGAAAAAAAATCCCCGGAAAAAAAATCCCGGAAAAAAAATCCCCAGGAAAATAAATCCCCGGAAAAAAAATGCACGGAAAAAAAATTCTTGGAAGAAAAATGCTTAAAACAAGTTCCAAAAATATTATTACAGAATAAAGTATACTTACCCAACTTAAATTATTTAGAACCTAACATTATTAATTTATATAAACCAAATAATATTTTAGATATTTCTGAAATTTACAAATTTATCAACCTGCTACCAGCCAGAATTTCATAATGTAATGTTTAGTTATTTATGACTGATTTGTTTAAATTCTTATTACATATTTTTAAATATACTTTAAAAGATGTTTTTTTTTAACTGTTTGATTCGATTAGTTTTTTACTCTTGTTAACTTATTTATGACTGAAGGGTATTTTTAAAATCCTCATTCTTTTATATAAGTACATTAAATGATGTATTTTTTTAAAATCTTAATTTATCTATTTTAGTTTCGATTATTTTTTTACATTAATAATTATTTTTTTATTATCCTAGTATAAGCATTTTATGTTTCTTGGAGAAATAAAAAAAAATAAAAAATTTCAAACAATCATTTTTATTTACAAAAGTATTTACATATTTTTTAAGACAATAGAAAATAATAATAAACACAATAACACAATAATTAATAAACAAATTATTTACATATAAATATATTCTACTTATCAAGATCTTTAAATCTAATATTATGGCTAATAGCTATCAAAAAGTTTTCTAAGTTACGTTTATTATCTAAATATTCCTGTATTAATATTGCCAATCTGTCTTGCACCATTTGAAAACGCGGTCTCATCATCTTTTGTTTTCCAGGAGTCAGGTCGTACTGGGCTGATTTCGCTAAATCAGCGGCCACTTCCAACCGCATTGTTTTTATCAATTTCCAGATAGAAGGATGTTTGTATCCAACTAAATTTGAAAATCTGTTATTCCAATCCTTCTGTTTGGTTATTGGTTCTGTTTCCCCCTTGAAGGGTGGTTTCATGGACGTTCCAGGTGTTTGGAGGAAATTGGGGAGGAATGTTTCTCAGAGTAACTCCAAGAACTCCGGTGGCTCCACCGACTTTCCTAAAAGTCCCAGTAACATAAGTACTGTCAAAGTACTGAATCAATTCTGGATACTGTTTGGCACAGCATTCCACAAAACTCATTTAATTTTTCATTACTTTTATATTCATTTTCCAAGCCAAGTTCTTGGATCTTCCGCTAGGTATTTTGGCAAAGATGGTAGAAACAACCACGAATGGTCACATGATCCCCCAGGATGGCGTGAATTCCTTGAATAGCAGCTTTTTCAAAATCAATGTTGATTGTCAATGGATCAGGGTACAGTTCCCTCTCCTGGCATTTGTTTAAAATTGTTTTTAATAAGGACTCATAAGTGGATTGAGTCTTTCTCTGAAGTAAACAATATATGGACGTCGAGAAGAAGTTGTGTTTAGGTACCCTGATCACATAAAGTTGCAGAAATAGAGGGGGTGCCAGGGAGAAATTGCCATCCATGTACCATTCTGAGGCTTGTGAAAGATCTCTTAAGCCGGTTTCTGTCGAAAATATAACGATTCTTTCATCCACATTAGGACCGTTATCGCTTAGTAGAAACCGTTGGGAGCTTCCATCAGTAGTCCAATCACCCTCGATTACTAAATCTGATAGTGACGTTGGTTCCTTTGGACAGCATTTAGATTTATGATTTCTTATAGTTCGACGAACGTGGTCTTCTATTGGAAGTATGGCACGCGTTTCCGTTGATAGTTTTAAGACTTCTTCAGCGAAGATCAGACTTGGCTTTGCCAAGGTATCCCTTGCTCGACTTTTCATGTTTGCTAGGGCCTTGGAAGCAGCAATCCCTTGACTATCTGCTGGATGGTTGTGTTCCTGAAGAATCTCCGGGTCCTCCCTTGATATGGATGTCTTTAAAATACCTTTACACTTAAAGCTTGAGCACTTGCTGCATCGCCAACGAATATGGGAACTGCATTCTTTTTGTTTAGTGTACGAGTAACCGTCGAGAATCACTTTTAAACTGCCTTTAGAATTAGTTATTATCTCCATTTTAACAACGACTAAAATAATATTAAAACAATATTGCCCACACTCTTGGTATCTATATATGGGGGTGATGCTGTTTCTTGCCTAATTTTAAAATTAAAAATTAATTTAAAAGCAATTATCTTATAGCCAACCAGATCCAGTGGCTCTAGTGCGATTACGGCTTATTGCCCACAAAAATCATACGATTTCGGGATTACTAGTATTAAGGTTGACTTTAAGATGTCATAAAATAATCGTTTGTACTTTAAACTAATTTATATGTATTTAACCAAATAAAAACTAAAAAAACAATATTATTAACTGCCTAGAAAATAAATATTTTAAAAGCAGGGATTAGGTAAATCTTAATCTTTAAAACTTTAAATTGACAAGGGTAAGTCGCTTAACGACTGTATAATTAAAGAGATTTAAATCTCGTGAATAAATAGGAATTGCAAAAAATTTGTCTCAAAATATTATTTCAAAATTTTACAACAACACAATACTTTCCCTCAATTATATACCTTATCTTAGGATATTTATAACTAAGGGAAAGTAAAAATCTATTCCAACGTGACAGGTTTGAATATGATGTCTAAACTAGCTTTGATCATTATTAGTTATAAAAATTTTAGGTTTATTTTTAATTTACCATGCCAATAATCAGCATTATGTTTTATATTTTTTTAAGGCGATTTATTTTCCGGAGATTTTTTTTCCTTGGGATTTAATTTCCGAAGATTTTTTATCCGGGGATTTTTTTTCCGGGATTTTTTTTCCAGGGATTTTTTTTCCTGTTACCCCATTAAAGGTGGTACAAAATTACATCTTGAAATTTATTTATAAAAAATACAGACAAGATTCTACGGAACTTGTTGGTTTGTACATAAGACTGATATCTCAAAAAGACAAACCAATCACACCCAGAGAACCAGAAATAATGTACTTAGCAATAGTGCTTTGCTACTTAATTAAAGACAAATCAACTTGCAATTTATTAATTACTTGGGGCCAAAATTCTATAGTTTGAAACCTTTGGAAATAAGAAAACAAAGTCATACAAAACATAGGAGTATGGACTTAGGTACTTTTTATGTGCTATACTTTATTGAAAATAAATTAAATTTAATTATTGAAATAAATAAAATAAATAAATAATGTAAAAATAAAATTTACTCAAAATTGTGAAAATTAGAGAAATAAACTTGGTGTTCCTCTGTCAGCATATTATAACTTACAAATTCTCTGAACTTAACAATGGATCCCATTTTGAACGAAATTATTTACAGTTACAAAGGCAACCGTAGGAGCAGGTAAAAAGAATATTGGGATAATTGTCTTCGAACGTTGTAATTTGCCGCACAGGTGCAGGGTCGGAATTTCAGAAAACACCTCATAAAATAATAATTTTGTACACTAAAAATATATGAAAAAGTTTATCCTTTCACGAAATCTAATTTTAATTTTACGAAAGATTGATTTTTTCCAATATGAGTGGATTCCTTTATCCTTAAAAAACATACATATATTTATAAAAAAAAATCAAAATTATAGATATTAATGCACTGTAAGATAAAAAACCTGTACAATAGTAAAGCGCACAACCGTCTCATATCCCTGGACATCGGCTTCTCTTAATCAAGATTTGAGAATTGCAGACGAGTGGGGAAGAAAGAATCTTGTTAATTTCAACTTTCAACGCTTCCAAGACAAAGACATGTTGCCATCCAACAAGAGTCTTACGATCACTCCCAGGACTTACTCTGTAACGAACATATTGTATCTATAGCAACTGCAGCAGGAAACAAGTTAGGCTTTTTTTTAGAGCACGGAAATATTTCCCTCCATCCAACTTAGCTACTCTTTACAAAGCCCAAATAAGACCTAATTTTGAATACTGCTCGCATGTATGGGGATCGACTGCTTCGTCAAGACTCAGAGTTCGTAATGCGATACAGAGAAGAGCAGTTCAAGTAATAAACGACACCAGTATCACCAAAAACTTATCGATACTTAAACTGAATTGCTCAGAAGAACTCCGGTCTATAATGCGTCCACTTGCGAGACCAGCCAGAGCGACGCGACGTGCCAAATCCATGCACACTTATAGTCTTCAGTGCCAGAAATCAAAAACGGATCGATTCGATCGATCCCTCATCCCCAGGGTCTCCAGATTGTGGAATTCCTTACCTTCCCACGTCTTCCCCGCGCGTCCTAATTTCCGGTCCTTTGAATCCCAAATTAATAAATTGCCCCTTCTGTCTGAATAGATGTTCTCGATACATTTGTATTTAGGTCTATGTCGAGGACAAAATAAAACAGTTGAAGTCTAATTTTTAAACAAAAACACATTTTAATAACTACAACTCTACGGCTAGTCTTAATACAGTATTTAGTTATATAATAAGTGACTATCAGAAGCCCAGAACCAGGTCGGAGTATAAACATAAATGAACAAAGTGACTTTTAAATATAAACTCTTTGATCGACGGTTTTTTTTTAATAATCAAACACCACAGGGGGCAGATGTCTCTAAATGCTATCGTACTGTGGATACATAAATTAAGAATTAGTTAGTTTAGAGATATGGACCTTCATACATAAATTGTCCAGATATTTTTGCACAAAAAACAGAACAAGTGGACAGGACAGAAAAATAACTTTTTAATATAATAGAGCATATCTCGATGTTTAAAAAGGAATACTTTAGGGCTTCATACATTTTTCAAATCTCGTTCGACTGCAAGCATCGGTGCCAGCTCCTGTTTTGCTTTATTCTAACAGATTTTAATATTCTTTATTGTCATTTATACAAAACTCTAAAAATGTAGAAAAATCAGTCATTTTTACAAATGGCAAGCAATTGGCGGTCGATGTAACTTTAAAGATGATTTCAAAGAGGTTATGGAAACCTCGACTTTGATAACCACCAAAATTGCCCAGAAAGCCACAATTTTTGTGTTTAAATCATACTCATTTAAAACCTTGGTTAAGTTCTTTACAATAATGTCTTGATTGTTATTGAAAATCCAATAGCTTAACTTCGTATGGTCTAAATCAGATTAATATTGTAACTATTTTTTGAGAACCGTAGTTAGATGGATCCGGTCAGTAATGAGATACACTTAGCTTCTTTTAATCATTTGCATTGAGTTCAAAAACATTTGTAATAATTGATTCGGTTTTAGTTCAAGCACATCCAAACTTCTAAACACTGTTGATCTATCGTTGCTGTGAAAACTGGTTTTCCTGTACAGTGTGATAGACCTAAACAAAATCGCACTTGAAAATTATCACCATGTATAAAGAAATTTGAAGAGCTTCCAACATTTGACCACTATTATTACTCCTAACGCTCCATTTGCAAATCGATAAGTACTACACCATGCAAAGAACCGACTTGAAAATTCGAGAGTTTCATCGATTAGAATCCATCGAAATTTTCGGCGAGAATATACCCACACCCTACATAGAGAAAATTTTGATACCATTCATTGTTACACTTGATTTAAAATTATTAAAATTCTTTGAAGTACTCAAAGTTGACAAATTTTCTGTTGTATTTATGACTAGTTGTACTCGCAACGTCGTTCGCGTGGCGTTTGATTGTTGTATAAAAATTTCTTACCCCACCCCATTCAAGGAATGAGAGAGAAATTTTTATACACCAGATGTTAAGTTGAAAGAAGACAAATACATCTGTGAAAACCGCATTCGAATCGGATCAGTAGTTTTCATGTGATGCGCGCACAAACATACAGACAGACAGACAAAAAAATTTAACCACATTTTTGGGTTCTATTTCGATGTACCCGCGACGTAGTTCGCGTGGCGTGTGGATTTTTGTATAAAAATTTCTTTCCTCACCCCCTTAAAGGGGTGGGGGGAGAAAGTTTTATACACCAGATGTTAAGTTGAAAGAAGACAAATACGTCTTTGAAAACCGCATTCGAATAGGATCAGCAGCACAAACATATACATTTCTACAGTTTTATTATATGTATAGATAGATACCTATAGATTTCAGAAATTGAGTGTGCAGTTGCGATTATTGTGAAAAAAACTATAGCGTATACCGCTTTTATTAGTTTTATTCACGAAAATATTTAATGAAATGTGGAATACGATCTAATAAAAAGTATAATAAAAACACAAAACTGGATAGAAAACAGTAACCTTTAAGAAACTCTTAGACTCATTCACAAAAAAATTTTAGATGTAAAAATGTGGATTGAGTTGTTTCTAGAAATCAAAATATGAATTAGGAAAAAAGTATGCTAACAGCCAACCGTTTAGACTGGAATGGCAAAACTTGCAATGTTAATACAAATATTGTTAACCCGTGATAAACCAACATTTTTGTGTTTTTTAGGTCATTCAATTACAAATATATTAGCTGTGGCGCACCCACTAATTATTATACACAAATTAGCTAAGTAACTAGAAAATATTACACAGAACCAAATAGCGCCGCGCTATTTTGGGTGTGCAATAAAGGCATTTAAATTTATATATTTGTAAATATATTAATAATATAATACAATGTAATGTTAAGAGAAACTACAAAGAGTAACAATCTATTTGTATGTTATCAGAGAAGAAAGTTATTTTCGGAGAATTATATACCTACTTTAGGGTTTTGAGTCTGCCCTATCCATATACTCAAGACAGGGGTGGATTTAAATTTAATTTAATGTAAACCCTGCTATTATTTTCGTTTTTTCGGTAAGTACCAAAATTAATACATAACTAGGTATATAAATAGACTTTGCCTAATTTTAATTAATAGTACAAATTGAAATTTAATTAAATAAACTTTAAACAAGATTTTTCTTTTCGAAGTCTGAAATTTATTTAGCGTGATTTAAAATTTTTCTTTTTAATACGTTAGCTTGTTTGTACTTTAAATTAAACAAATGTTTATTTAAATAACAAAAAATAATAAAATCGAATAAATAAACATGACCAGAATATAAAATATTTTCACATTTCAGTACTCCTTAACAATAAGTTAAATATCTATGAAAAATTTAATGAAAAAATGATTTAATGACTATGAAGTCATTGTTCAAAAATTGATAAGTTGGTAAAAACATTTTTTTTAAACCGGCCAGAAATTAATACTTTCCGGTTTATTTTTAGGTCAGAAAATCTCATTTTGTCGGACAAGGCAAAAAAATAAAAATGAGTCCGGTAATAGTTATTTGTGACACAAGGACGGAAAATGACATTTTGCAAGAGCGAGTAAAGTTGTGTAGCCGAGGTGCGTAGCACCGAGGCGAAACAATACGAGCACTTGCAAAACATTTTCCGGACGTGTAACACACACTATTTTTTGGTCCGACAAATTTTTAATATTTTCAAAAGTTCTGTTATGTTCAAGACTTGACTGCTTGTGCTACCTGAACTAAGGCCACTGACTAGAAGAGAGCCGACAGATATATAATAAGCACCACATTGGATGTTTACCTATATTATAGTTGTGTTGTTGTGTATTGTGTAATAATTTGTTTAATACTTAATATACGTGTTTAGCTTCAGCAGTTATTAGTGTTTTAATTAACATATGTTGCAAACACACAAGTTCAAAAACTTTTTCGTGACATACAAGATTAGATGTTTATATAAAGATTGACATAAATGTCAAAATTTAAAATACAAGTTGTAAGAGTAATTAAATGTAAATTAGAATCCTGCTTATCTTTAGAAAAAGTTATAGGTAAGTTTAGTATATTATACGCAGTTTTTAAATAAATTTAATTAAAATTTGTAATATTCATTATGTATTTTTGATGACTTAAAATTTAAACTCATAGCGCCATCTCTTTAGATAATCTAAAAGCTACTTTGCCGGCCTAGGCCGGAAAATGCCATTTTCCGGACGATTTTGAAGTAATTAATAGTATTGTTTCTGGACGGAGGACCAAAAAAGCTTTTACCGGACGCATTTACAATAAAATAGTTAGTCTAAGATAGCGGTCAATTCTATGGTAACCGAGTTTTGTATATATTTAAAACTATAAAATAACTTGACATATATTGACGTTTAGTTGAAAACATGAAATTTATTATAAAATGGATATTTAAAATGATGCATTTGATTGTGAATTAATGGAAGATGAAATTATACCAGATGAAATGGTTAAGGCGGCCACCGGCCACCCAAGCAAGGTATGTTAAAAAAAATGTTAAAATTCGTTAATAAAGAGTTCTTGTTATAAAAATGTAAACTGAATAATATGAAGTTTATGGTACCACAATGCCCGTTTTAAAAAAAATATTGTACGTAATACGTCCCAGGCTCGCCCTGCATTTTTCCTACTCGTCCAGTAAAAGACCATTTTCAGGACTTGTTATGTAAACTACTATTATTTGTTCATAGCCATTGTTTAAGAATTGATAAGCTGATTAAAACATTTTATTAAATGTTCATTACGAGATATTAGTTAAACAATTATTACAAAAAAAATATATATATGACCCACAAAGGAATCACAACGAAGTAAAAAATTAAAAATTTTTCATTTTTTTTGTTCCTATTTTCGTGTATAATTCGGAAAATATTGCTCCTAGAGAAAAAATTATATCCTTATTTAAATTCACACAACATTTTGTTAATGATTATTTTTGGAAAAATAGCAATAACTGAGAAAAAACGTATAAAAAAATAAAGTTTTATGTTTTTGACCATCTTAACTTGAATTACAAACTCCATAATTCGCCTAGAAAAACTTTTTAATATGTTTAAAACGTGTGCTAAATTTCGTTAAGATCGGTTGAATAGTTTCTGCTTAATAATTTTGCAATCCAGCATACTAAACATTTTTTAAATTCTTACTAGGCCCTAAATAAGGCTCTCAGAGAGTCGTCCAGTTTTTTACATAAAAAAGAAGGCTCAAACTTTAAATTGCTTTTTGTAAAATTAAAATCGGTCCACTAGGAGAGCCTAGAGTTTTATTTAAACATTTTTTAGTCTTATTAACAATTTGAATAACCTAACGAGCCTTAAACATATTAATTTCAAAATTTATACATTTTTATTAAAAAAAGATACATTCGGCTTACTGGTTGCAGAGATATTGAAGATCAGAGTCCTTTTTATATAAAAAGTTGTACCTAATGTGCTTCATGGCAACATCCATAACAAAGACAACAAAGTTGTAAATGGGTCTTTCTAATGATAAATACATAATAATCAGAATTTATAAAAGAACTTTTTATAGTAGAAAGTTTTTTTTGGTGATTTATAAGTCATATTACTATTATTAAATTATTACTCCCTTGGCAAATAGCGATTTACAAGATAGATTACGGCATAGTCCACAGTATAGTCTAAAACTTTTAAAAATTTTCTAAATTAGGTATTTTATTAACAGTTAAAATAATAATTACTTTTGTCACATGTAAAACAAAAACAAAGATTCTCTCTCGCGTAGTCGATCCCATTATGATAACATAATAGAACTGTCACCTTGATTCATATCCGACGCTTAATCAACTAGGCTACGAACGACTTATTTAAAAACTTTCAAAATGATAACATGTATGCACAATTTATATCATATTTCATATCAATTCAGTATAAATTTCGAAATTAATGTATATGCCTAAACACACTTGAAACATGCATTGTCATCCAGATCTTAGCTATCCTGAAAATTTCAGAGCTCTAGGTAGTCGGAAAATAGGTTTAAATTCGATTACAAAATTCCGCGGAATGACAGAGAGAGACAAAGAACACGGTGAAAATATAAAAAACTTTCTAAAAAGATACAGCCAGATATGCGTTGTTTTTTATAAACAATGAGAAAAGTCCAAAATTCAGTATTTCATATGTTTATAGCTATTGCAATAACAATTGTAAATGTCTAAAAATTTATGACAATGAGTGCTTCATAGGTGTTAATATATGTGCAAAATTTTAGCGGGATCGGTTTATTAGTTTATGTAAAAAGCTGATTGTTTATCCCAGAGACGAATTTTTAAAACAACTGTTCTTGTCCAAGAAATGATCCTAGAACGTTTTACAAAAGTGAAGGTTTAATCTTTATGCAAAAAATGAAATATTTATTTTAAAATCGTTGTTAAAATTGATGTTAAAAATGATGTTTAAAAATAGAAATTTTTATAATTATAAATTTATAAAAACTTGGTTATTTTTCATTATAATTTATTTTAACAAGTTGATCTGGATTATTCTGGATAGGTGGTTAAAAAACGCATACTTAAAAAAAAGTGTGAGGTGTCAAGGGACACCCGGATGGAACGAAGTTCCTTTCGATTAATTAGTGAAGGAATTAGTAATTTGTAAACATAACAGAGTGTTTATACATACATAAGCATTTATTATTGTCTGTATAAAATCTCTACTTACCTAACAGTTCGTTTCTTTTAACAAAAGTGTCCATTTATACAATACCAGAGCTTTAAATAACACATCTTTTTAAAATTACTTTTTATAATTTAAAACAGGAATTAACAATTCAATACAAAAAAATTAAAATTAAAATATTTGACAGTGACTGACAGTTAAGGTAATTTGACGTAGTCAAGTTACGAACTATTTTTAAAATGTTTATGAATTTATTAATTTATAAAAACAGGATGAAATAAAATATAATACTATTATAGGTAATTATGTTTTTTTCTACAGTATTTTCTTTTTAATGTACATTTTCTTTTAATTTAAAATAGTGTCTTTTTAATTGTAATATATCTACCTATGAGAGAGAGGGAGAGAGAGTTATTTATTTTTTGGTCTGTGAGAGAGAGAAACATGCGTGTGTCGGTGCATTGTGTCGGTGCATAGTGTCGTGCCAACTTTTGGTATGAATTTTTTTGGGCTAGCTCCTAGCGTCAGTCGTAACTGTTCGTAACGCGCGAAAGGGAACTTCGTTCCAAAAACTTCTACGACCAATAGAAACCAAGATAACATTTTTTTAATTTATATGTTCTAACATTAAGACTCGAAATTTTTACAGGTTTTAATCAAAAATCTTAATTCTATGATCCAATTTTAAATTTTGCTATTACTTAGTTCAAGAGAAATAGCCCCCTAAAGTGAAGGTACTCACGTAAGTATTTCTGGGTAAGGTGGTGGGGGAAATCAGCTCCATAAAATAGCTCAATTTATTTTTTGAAATTGAGTCTTCAAAATGGAGCACGCTATAAAATTTTGCGTTATCTCGGCTTCTAAGCAACGTAGAACCTTCTTTTTTTTAATTTGGTGTAACTCGTCGAAATAATGACATCTGGCCCATTTTCATTGTCTTGAAAAATTGGGAAATCCCGGAAAACTTTACGCGTTGTATTCTTCAAAATTAAATTGCAATTTCAAAAAATTAATCGAGCCAGAGCTTATTCCCCCACCAACTCACCAAGAAATACCTTCACTTAAGGTGACCATTTCTTTAAGATCTTTGAACTAATAGCAAAATAATAAATTTGATCATAAAATTAAGATCCTTGATTAAATATTGTAAAAATTTCGAGTCTTAATGTTCATAAACAAAGGAGATATGAATTAAAAAAACTATCTTGGTTCCTATTGGTCGTAGAAGGTTGTTTTTCGATTTTAATTATTGAAAATTAAAATGAAAGGTCTTTTTATGTTCTAAAATCTCCAGTTTACCGATTATTTATAAAATTTAGTTTTCCCATTGTTTATAAAAAAAACAACGCAATCAGGCTGTATATTTTTATGTATTTATCGTTAAAAAGACATCCCTGCCATTTACAAATTTCAGATATCCGCTATATTTTTTTTTCCTTTTATTTTATCTAGCCTGGCATATTAGGTAATCATCAAGGGCGGATCCAGGGGGTGGTCATGGATGTCATGACCCCCCTAGCCTGGATACAGATATTCAGAACCTAGGTGGATCACTACCTAATACCTAATTAAAATTGTTAAACATAATCATTTTATACATTTTTGTCACAACATATTTTATTTCAGTAGGTACTATCAATATTAGTAGTAAACGAATATCGGCTGTGTATGGTGAAGTGGCAGCGGAGTCAGGACTTACCGCAGTCGATTTCTGATCTTATTTTAAATTGCGATATTGAGATGTATCCTAATATCAAAAAATTTTTATGTATAATTGCTACACTACCTGTTAGTGTAGCGACAGTGGAAAGATCATTTTCTACGTTACGAAAAATATAATCGTGGCTAAGAGCTTCAATGGTTGAAGAACGACTAACCGGACTAGCTCTTCTCCATGTTCATAAAAATGTAGCCATTGATGTAGATGAAGTGATAACGCGTTTCGGGAGAAGACGTAAAAGAAAAATTGATTTTGTTCTTTAAAATACAAGTAGGAATGGTTAAGAACAGTATTCAGATATATTAATAAATTACCTACTTATTACTTGCATCTATTATTAAATTAGATTATAACTTTTTGTGACTTGACCACGAGTATGTGACCCTCTCCTGGCGACAAAGCTGGATCCGCCCTTGGTAATCATAGTCTTGTTTCAGAAATGTATAGCTAAATTTAGTTGTCGTCCATAGGCGTAGACAAACCTCATCACTATTAAAATTAATATTCCTTTTAAAATCGTGTTATTTTTTGCATACCTAAATAAGTTCTTAAAACTCACATAATGGGTTAATACTTATTGGAGATTGGAGCCAGGTAGTAGCACAGATGATAAATAAATACTGATGGAGCTTTAAGCTTAATAAATATTAACGTATCAGTAGTTACATATATACAAAATTTAATAAAATGGCAACATTTACTCAAACGAAAAGATTTTTTAATAATTCTGCACTAAAGTTATTATTTTAAATCTACACGATTGCATAAAACGCGACTTCCCTAGTTTAGCTGTACCAGAAATTGTTGAAGGATCTGCAAGAACAACTGGAAGTAGATAGTCAATCATTTGCAAATTACTGCGGGAAAGCAAGGTATCAGGTTAAATGAAATCTTCCAATAACCTTTCAGGAAGACCAGCAAGTCCGTGATGAAGAAACCAAAGGCGCAATTTAAAGAAAAGTTCACTTGTTTTATTTTAGAACAGAAATACTCATCCTAGATGAGATTTTAATGGAACTTGAACCAGATGACAGTATTCCTTTGATATCTAGTAACATTTTTTTAAAAACTCTAAAAAGTATGAATTTTGTCTGGATAAGAAAATCACTTTTACTGGGAAGCAACGAAATTGTTTGCTAGAGACGAAAATACTTGAGAAGTATAAAGTAGTTCCGCAGAGAGCAGAAGAAAATTGGGTAAAATGTGACAACATAAAAATATAACCAGTGCTTGCCAAGCTTTCATAGTAGGCTTTTCAACGGATATTAAAGTGCCTTTAGGAAACGTAAAGAGAATAATAATTGTTTACATCGGAAGTAAAGATTTTTTTAGTCGTGCCACACGGGAGATTATGATGAGGACATGAATTCGCATGTCTTTGAAAACTATTGCGGTGAACTGCTAAAATTTCTTCCGGGTAATTCGGTGAGGGTTTTGGATAATGTAAGCTATCTTTTACGGCACATAGAGAAGATACTAACTTCATCTTGGAGAAAGCAAGAAATTATCAACTGCCTAACCAACAAAGGTTTGAACCCGACTTGATAAAGAAAG
Source organism: Altica lythri (assembly GCA_964028335.1). Classification (NCBI taxonomy): domain Eukaryota; kingdom Metazoa; phylum Arthropoda; class Insecta; order Coleoptera; family Chrysomelidae; genus Altica; species Altica lythri. The sequence goes on along the minus strand of OZ034804.1, from coordinate 29,739,438 downwards.
AACCACTAGCCATAATGTATGTACTTACTGGTTGGTTGAAAAGTTTTGAAAACAATATATAATATAATATATCTCAGCTTGAACAAATTTGATTTAATGATCCTCCAGTAACGGTTTTCCAGACGCTCTGCAATATATTGTTCCACGGCTGGAATAACTTATTCATTCGACGAAAAATACTTTCCACGAAGCCATTGGTGAATACAGTGGGTGTTCTAGCATTTCGTACTTTAATTCGTTCAATTTGGCTAACGTCAAAAAACTTGTGTGAACACGTGCTTCGTCTTGATTAATATTGATTGTTTTCTTTTGTAAAACGGGTCTTTCTTCACGAATTTTTTTAAACAAAGAATGAATTGACAAATCAAAATAGAATTTTTTGTGTATCAAATGGAAGATGAAATATTAAAATAGATTATAATTTCTGATTCCTCTACTTGTTAATAGGTGTCGCTTTCAAAACTTTTTAACTAAACTTTACCTTCACCTGGGCATTATTTCTATTTTGCATTGTTTGTGTGGTAGCAAAAGAAGTCTATTGTTTGAACCGCTAATTATATAGCCCCAAATTTACAAACCTTAACTAGATAGTACACTGAAGCAACTATTTTAATAATTTATAATTTGTTTTTACATATTATTGGTAAAAATAGTGTTTTGCATAAGTTAAGGTAGGTAGATAATAAACTTTGTGGATTTTAACTGCCTCAAAGGACGAAAGGAGGGCACATAATACGAAAGAAAATTCATCTATCAGGAAAGCTGTGAAAAAACAGTAAATAGCAACACATTAATTAGTTGGGATCACGAGTGATCTCAACTGATTTCAAGTGATCAGAAGTGATTTTATGTGATTGCATGTTTTTCATATATATATGTTTGGTCAAATAAAGAAAACTACGTTTTTCTTAATTCTCGGAGTACTACATCTCATTTTTCTTATATAGTATAGTAACTTCAATGAATTTGTATAGGTACCTACGTTTTATGTAGGTTATTTTTATCGTTCTTTAACATGTTTAGAAAACAGACAAGTTATATAAAAAAAATGTTTGTTAACATTGGTACTTACCGACAAAAAATGTATGTAGGGTCTTATCAAAGTTATTTTATAGTTCTTTGTGTTTATAGTAATACTAGATCTTAAGACAATACACAAAAATTACAGGTGGTTCTATAATTGAAGTAATAAGATATATTCATTAAAAATAACCTGACAGGTGTATAGATTCCAAAACGATGTCCTAGCTTAAAATTTTTCTTTAAGTACCTTTTGAAATATTATAGTTGACCTATAAATGCTAATAACAGAATAATGATGTCCAGATAAAACTCTTTGATCTATTTTCCATTGACAAACAAAAAAATGGTATCGTAGAATGAAAATATATTTAGTTAACAAAAATAGGCTAGGCTCAGCGGTTCTCAAACTCTCATACTAAACGCCTCCTCATTTTATCTAAACCATTTTTGCGCCCGCGTTCTATTGCGAGAATTAAATAGTCAAACTTTACTAGGCATCACTGTATATCCAGCTGGTATAGTCAGATATGATTGGCGCGGCGGACGATGATGTTTGGCGAAAGATGTCGACCTCATTAAATTGTCTTGACGTTTACTGGTGTAGCCATTTGTTTTAAGACAGTAATTGCATTACAATTTGTTCAAATTAATCAAGAAATTTTTAAGTTTAGTGCTTTAAAGCTAAATATTTTTTACTCTGTAATTATGGATAAATTTCTAATTGGAGCCAAACGAAAACTAAACGAATAAGAACGAGTCTATGACCAATATGACCAAGCTTATCTAAATTTGGGCTTTACAAGCATTGAAATTAGGAGAGAAAAAAAACAGCAATGAGTTATTTGTTTAAAAGTATAAGTTGCTGAGAGTTTGAAATCCAATAAATTGAAGAGGCACTTAGAAACATTGCACAAGGAATATATCAGTAAACAGCGTGAATTTTTGGAGGAAAAAAGATTATTAAAAAACAGAAAAAAACGCTCTCAGTGAACAAGAAAGCTTTGTTAGCATCATACAAATTGGCTTACAAAGTAGCTAAATGTAAAAAACCACACATTATCGGAGAGCAACTTATTCTACCCACTACCAAAGACATTGTAGAACCATTGTTTGGTGAAAGCTATGCTAAATAACTTGATAATATTCCTTTGTCAAATGATACAATCTTTAGAAGAATTTCAGATATATCAGCTGACATTCAGGAGCAGCTTGAATCTCAGCTAATTGGAAAATTAATTGCTATTCAACTTGATGAAGCAACTGACACCAATAATGAATCGATGAAGCAACTGACACCAATAATGAATCCCATTTAATTTGTTACATCAGATTCTGTAAGAGTATCACAATATGTAAAGAATTACTGTTTTGCAAAATTATTGAAGGAAGAACTACGAATTATTCAGGATTACAAATTATGCTATCATTGCGGCAAAATTGCATTGAAAAAATTGTGTTGGGATATGCACTGATGACATTTCTGGTAAATACAATAGTTTGCAAGCGCAAAAATCCTCAGATATTATTTGGACACATTGCATTATTCATCGGGAAGCCTTAGCGTCAAAGTCTCTAAGACCTGGTCTTAACATTTTTTTGGAAGTAGTTATTGAAGTAGTTAACTACATAAAAACTAGGCTATTAATATCCAGGAGGTAAAGGAAAACTGCATTGATATGTGTTCAACATTGTGTAGAAGTATCCAGGATTTTCCACTAGAAGAGAATCATAAAATTTTAATGTTATAAACCATCCAGGGCCTTTTAAAAAACCTGAGTACGAAGACGATATCAAAGTACAAAATATTTAACAAATTTCTGAATTGAACTTGTCAGTAATAAAAGCCAACGCGATACGGATTTCCCCACGTCCTATCTTTGTGAAATACGATTTTCTGCTGTCAAAAACTAAATATCGAAATAACCTTCAACTAGAAAAAGAACTTAAAGTCATTTTTTTCAATGTGAAACCCAACTTACAGAGATTGTGTGAATAAGTTTGTAGTTTAATTTTTGACAATAAAAGTTTTATAAATCAGTTTTTTCCATATACTGCGCCACCCTTACTAATTTAACACGCTCCCTGGGGTGCGTCCCACAGTTTGAGTCCCGCTGGGCTAGCTGATGTACTTAACACTAGCAAGTCCCACTTTTACCGTATCTCTGAGTCAGCGCCATATAAAATTCTTCATCTGACTTTCAAGTTAACAATTAGAAAAATATGACATACAAAGCCATAGCACATATAAAAAAAAATTCAAAATAGTTTTGGTCGGACACATGAGTAAAGGAGCTAGGCCGGCTCTAGACCAAAATCGATCATTTTTACATGTAAATCTCCATAAGAAAATCTAAGATCGATTCTGCTCATTTTTGGCTAATTTACCCCCCACCTCTTCAAACATGTGACTAGATGCTAGAGTCGTATCATTATAATGATTTAATGGGGGTAAAAGGGTCGTAACTGCCAAAAGGGCATTAGGATTTAATAGGGATAAAAGGGTCGTAACTGCCAAAAGGGCATTAGGGTTGTATCTCGTAAACCATTACACAGATTTCAGCGTGTGACGTATCATTGTAAAGGGAATAAACGATAGGGTGCGATGCGATGCCAAAAAGACCTTATATAAAGTGTAAAAAAGACATTATAGCTATATCTCGTAAACAGCTGATCAGATTTCAGCGTGTGACATATCTTTGTAAAAGGAAGGAGCCATAGGGTGAGATGCGATGTCAAAAATACCTTAAACAAAGTGCTAAAACGGCATTAGGGTTGTATGTCACATGTTTGGAGTGGTGGGGGATAAATTTACATGTAAAAATGATCTGTTTTGGTATGGAACCGGCCAGCAACTACCACAAAATAAAAAAACCAAACCTTTTCTGCAGTTTTCAATTCATCGATCTGTTGCTTTATGGATGGGAATGGTGGAGTGAAAAGATAGAGAATGATCGTTCATATCCCTAGTACTTAGTTGCCTCCCAAATTAAACTTGCTCGAAGAAAAAAAAATGAAATGATATCATGTAAGCAATACGTTTTTGCTGTTTGAGAGTGGTGCACCACAAAAATTAATAAAAACCATCACAGTATTCATCACCATTAAATGAGCGAAGAAAAGTGTTTAAGATAGTTGCAAGATACGATTATGTTTCTGAAGAAAACTAATCAACCATTAAACCAAAATCAATCTTACAGGTATTTATAAAATTTACCAAAGTTATATCATTTTTGTATAAAGAAATTTTTGATTTGTAAATTCTATCTGTCACAGCTAGATTTTGGTATGTCTATAGCATTCATTTTTTTTGTGAAAGATCTGTATTTACATATTTCATATTTAGTAGTTCTTGGTGAGTGATTTGTTTAACGGATCTTCTCGACCAATTCACATTTTCTAATGTTTATTAATAATATTTTGAATTGCTAAAATACAGTTACAGTGTATTTTGAATTGTATAAATACGAAAAAATACCGTTTTATTACAATCAGTATGACTGGTTGTAAAAAATATTGTGAACTACTTCAATTAATTATGTTTTGAATTTTCAATACAAGAAATGCCTATACTTATATGAATTATATAAAATATTTCATAGGTGATTACAACATAAATAGTGCTTTTCGTCTTTGTAAAAAGCTTTTTTGCTAATGGTCATAATTTATTCCATTGAGTGCTTTGACCTTTTTAAAAATTATTTTAATTGAAATTATTATTATTTACAACAACTCTAGGACATATTTATTTAGAATTGTCAATAATATTTTTTCATGGAAAACATTTTATTACCCATATCGCAGAAAAACTAAATATGAACTTACCGGATGCATGTAAAATAGCCATATTAACGTCTACCGTAGTATTGTCCGTCTTTGAGGACGATTGGGTAGTTTTTTTAACGATTTTTGGGTCAGACTTATGTTTTTTCGAGCCTTTGGAAGAGGTCAACGACGATAACTGTTTTCTTGCTTTCATTATCTCAACAGAACCTCTTCTAGCTCCATAGGGAACCGTTCTTTGGATTGCTTGAACAGGTACTTCCCAAGCTACGTCTTCTTCTTCGTCATCAGTTCTCTTATGGGTTACTTCTACCTCACCAGTCGGTAATAAAACCGATACTGTTCTCTCTATTCTTGACCTAAAAATGTTTTTAAATTTGAATCCATTGTGTTGTAACATTTATAAAAGGATAGAAACTAGAATGCCATTGTGATTTAAAACAATTCAATCGTGAGACGAGGATTTGTGATAAAATAAAGTTCCTAAACCGACAGAAACAGTCCTGACGCCAGACCAAATTATTTTCCAAATATATTCAGATGGACCCATCCAAATTTTGTTTAAGACCTAACAGAATTTTTTTTAGTGGGAGTGCCAGAAAATTTGTTTTTAACAAATTACTTGTAAGTTATTGTACAATTATTATTTTGCAAAACACATGCTTTTTTCTTGTTCTTTGTACAATGTTATATAGAAAATTTTCGCACCTATCATTTCCGAATTATTTGAGATCAAACTTTCAGAAATCAACTTTTTCCCGATATTTTAACAGTTAAAACTTTTAATAGAGGAAGTTTTTTTTTTAATTATGTAGGTCGCATTTGAAAGCTTTGATCCTTATTATACTAGATAAGAAGAAGAGCAAAACAAATTTGTTGCGATTTCATGGTTTCCTAGCGTTTGACCAATATTAGACGTGTATTAACATATGTGTATACCTTCAAACCATCGTCGTATAAAAGATAAACAACTTTAATATTAGATACCATGTTACTGATAAAGAGTATATAGTGTAAAGGTCCCAAGACAGACCTTACGGGACACCAGAAGTTTGAAAAAATGTTTAAGACGAATAACTACTGAACGTATTGCAATCTGTCAGACAGATAAGATCTTAGAGTGAACATAAGTGACAGATCGAGGCCGAAGTTTAAAAGCAGTTTTTAAAACTAATTATTTTACAGTTTGCATGTAGGTAGTACAATTTTATTTGACTAGCCTAATGAGAATTAAGGTGGGTGTTATATCTAAAGATGGAAACGTATTATTCGTTCCAAATTCGTGTGGACCGTCTAATCTTAACAGCTACCTAAGCTTAGGGCCGTAATAGGATCTATATTATACCAGCAGGGACCGACTGCTCTTTTCAATTATTTTACTGAACATCGGCATGAAACCAAAGATTTTCTTTTGTAAACCCAAGAAAATACTACTGTGTTTCTAATCTATCAATTAAATGGTTCCAATTCACTAATTAATTTATTGATTATTATAATATAAAAATATTCTGTACAAATTAAAAAAGGTATAAATCATAATGATAATTAAATTTAAGTATCAACAACTCTGCTGGAAAACGTCTAAACAGTTTTACAATGGTAATGGACCTTAACTGCTATTACCTACATCCCTTATATAGTACAAACGAATATTCTAGTATTTCTAACCTAATTGCTACATTCTAGAAAAATATTTTGAAATACAGTCACTAAAACACAACCTTAAAACAGTCTTTTAAGTAAAGGTCTTTCCTTATTCGGTTATTCCGTTACACTATCCCCTCCTTAGACTCATTCCTCCCGCAATATTTTTTCTTAAATCGGGATCCCGCACATACTGTGAGCCAGCCAAAACCTCTCCACTGTGGTTTCCCTAGTAAGGCGCTAACCCATCATGAAGGTCCACGACAATCCCGATCCGATAAATGACATCGTTAATATTTTCCTTGATGGTGCATGGACCTTCCCAGTTCTTCTGTAATTTGGGACAAATGCCTCGACGCAGTCTAGGGTTATAGAACCAAAATAAATCTCCAACTTGATAACTCTTTTCCGTTGTCCGCCTGTCATAGTAACTCTTCATCCGATCACTAGAGAACTATTGCCATCAGAAATACTGGAATATGTCGATCCCAATCTCTCTGACACCACTTTTGACAAATAGTTGGTTATAGTCCGATTCATTCGTTCCTCCGTTCCATCAGACTGAGGATGCATCGCTGTGGTTTTAGTTTGTTTTGTGGATGCCCAATCTTTGGCAAACTTCTTGAATCAGCCTGCTCTTAAAATTTATCCCTTGGTCTCAATCTCAATGTATTTCTAGTGGTAACCCAAAACGACTTACGAGTTCTTCCTGCTAAAGTAGTGGCTTTCTAAATGCGAACTCCGTGGGCTTCAGTTTATTTCGTAAAGTAGTCCATTACAACAAAGATGTACTTATTTCCTACATCGCTCTGTGGCTCCAATAAATCTACCGCGATTCTTTCAAAAGAACTTCGAACCAGGTATTGTTTTCGATGCGGACCATTACTGGCAGCACATGTAGTGTATTTGCGACACCAATCTTTAACATCGTTAGAGCAATTTACCCAGTAAAATCTATCTTAGACCTTTTGCAGCGATTTCGTGATACCCGGATTTCTCCCAAAACTATCTTTATGTACCTGTTTTAAAATTTCTGCTACGGCATTTCTTGGGACCACTATTTGTTTTCTTGTTTCTGTGCCCTTGTAATTTTCTACAAGTCTTTTAAGGCACCAGCTGTTCAAAATTAAAGAGTTCCATTGGGCCCAATATGCATTTAAAGTAGGAGGGGATGAAGATATCTCTCTCCACAACGGACAACGATACATTCTTACATTCTTTATCATTCTTAAATCTTGTTCAGAACGGGATCGTTTTCTTGTTGCTTTTCCCTTCTTCTGGCACAACCTTAACCAAGGCGAGTTTTTCCTAGTTCTGCTCCACGTGGGTACAATGAGGGCAATTAGGTCGACATGGCCTTCTGGAAAGTGCATCAGAATTACAATGTCTTGTTTCAGGTCTGTGCTCGATTTCAGTATCATATTTCTGCAGTTTTTAAAGCCATTTTGCTATCTGTCCCTCTGGGTTCCTAAAGCTAAGTCGCCACTTTAAACTGCCATGGTCTGTTCTGATCAGAAATCTTCTACCATACAGATATTTAAAAAAGTACTCAACGGATTTTACAACTGCTAACAGTGTTCAATATACAAATTCCGTGCTTATTGTTTATCAGTGGTTGAGGATTTGCCGTTTGGTAAGTTAATTTAAATAAGTACTTTTTATAAATAATATTGGTACCATTACAACCAAAAAATATCACTTACACGCAAGCAAAAGAAAGAAGAAAAGTAGACTGAACACATGAGAAACAGAGTAGATGTGAGTAGGTTTGGTGGATTTTGTTACTGGTACTTACTCCACAGGGGTTAAGTCACCGCTTGAGACCAACTGTCCTGTTTTCTTTAGAGCTGATCCACGATGAGCTGAGTCGAAGAAAGGTTGTGGAGAAGTAGCTGATGCATTGGATATGTCACTTTGTATGGACTCATCTGTAAATGAGTATTGCTTTATTTAATATACCTACGTGGTTATTTCTCTAGTTTACAAAGAGAAATAAACAAATCATTAACATTTTGATAACAGGCACGGAGAAAAGGGCGATCAATTTCTAATTCATAATAAATGTTTTAAATCATACTGTCAAATAAGATAATTCTTTTTTAAATAATCTTTAAATAATTTGGTAGCGTACATAAAGCTTATTAGTTTAACTGAACAGGTGTAACGTTCGTTTTCAAGCATAGGTACCATCCTGACTATATATTTTTATTCTGTTCAATTTTTATCGTGCCGCGCGCCGGTGCGAAAGGTGGATTGCCGACTTGGTAGGAGAAATATTGTTTCTTCGACGGAATAATATCTAAATTCTATCATTTCATCTGCGATTCTTAAAAAATTCAGAATTAGTTTCTGACTACCTTCGCCCTTCATTCTGGGTTAGTGCCAAATCTAAGAAAGGCCCTATTAAGGAACCAGCTAAATTAATCAGAAAAATTTCGCTGGTTGCCGACAGCCATTTGGAAGCCGACACCAGGTGTAACCATTCCCGAGATTGGTCCCAAGGAAGATCACGTCCATCCACATTTGCAGTTCCGATCCACCTCTAAACGAACTCCGACAGGAAGGCTTCGAACAACAAAGATAAGAGATTAAATTAATTAATTAGATTCAATGTTTACTAAATTCTTCATTGAGTAATAAATCAACTTAAAACTGATTTTTCGTTTTTTATTTGTACTTGGCGCCCTATAGGCACCACCCTTGGAGGGGATTAAATAAAACTTAGGAGAAAGCCACAAACCCAGGAGCTAGCCTAGGGTAATTAAGGGTTACACAGGAGACCTAACAAATATACCAGAATGTAAGGTTATTAATATTTTTTTGAAAACAATTTGTTTTAACAGTATAAATGAATGCGTAAACACTGTGTTCGAATCTATTGAAAAAAAAACAGAACAAATTAACAGCAATTGAAAATAATATATTAAAATATAACACCAATAAATTAGTATCTAGATATAAAATGCCCACCGCCCTAACATGGTAGGTATGCAAAGTTATCAGGATAAATGTTTTTATTTAGATACGTGGTTTGCTCTTCAATTTTAACCTAAAAAATATACCAAAGAATAGTAAAAAGTCTAAAACAGTTTCCTAAAATATCGAAAATACAAATAGTACAATTTAAAATATGGTAAAAAAATTATGAAAACAAAAATACAAAAAATATAAAATATCTACAAAAAATATATTTAAATATGAAATCACAGATATTAAAATATTTTCCAATCCAAAAATTTAGAAAACGTACACAAAAAAACATTAAAAACCATTTCCATAAAACTCATAAAGTATTATTTTAAGAAATCCGATATTTTCTTATATATTCATGGTCTAAGAGCTAGAACCGAAAATTCGTAATAGTTATGACATTTTTCTGTTGGAGCATGTTTATTTAAATATAGATATTCTCCATTCCGGCTTAGACGAACACCCTATAATTGCCAATTTTTACGGAAAAATGTCGTCGTCCATAATATGGATGACAATTTTCCCAACCGACGGAGTTGATACGACAATTCGAAATCCCTACCTGAGTGGATAGAAAGGAGGTTGCGGTCAAAGGTAAAGAGGGCTAAAATTTGAGAAAAAAGTCATCATAGACAATATGTTTGCCATTTTTGTCACATAATTTTGAACCCTTGAGATGCCTAAATCCAAAATGGTGGACAGCTGGGTGGATACAGAAGAGATGGCGGCCAAGGGTAAAGAGGGCCAACATTTGGGCAAAAAATCGTCATCGATAATATGTCCGACATTTTTACCTCGTAATGTTGGACCCTTAAGAAATCTAAATCCAAATTGCAGACAGCTGATTGCATACAAAAGAGGTGGAAGGCAAAGAAAAAGAGGACCAAATTTTGGCCCCGTTTACCCTTGTCAGCTACGTCCTTTGTATCCCCTCAGTTGTATGCCCATCGGGATTTCGAATTGTCGTATCAACACCTTCGACTGGGAAAATTTTCATCCGTATTATCGATGACTACAATTTCCAGTAAAAATTGACAACTTTTACCCCTTATAGTATCTACTAGGGAGCCTGAGCAGGAACGGGAACGTAAATTCCTGTATTGAACTGAATATGTTGCAAAGGAGAAATGTCATATTACGTATGACGGCAAAATTTAGGCTCTAGCTCTCCTGCTATCAGTGTCCATAACACTTTCGAATACTTAACTATAAAATTACTCAACTCAGGTTTAGTTTAATAATTTACTAAGGATTTAAAGAAAATAGAAATAGGAATGACATACTGAGTACGATCACTAAAAAATAAATAAGCGACAACAATAAATGGAAATACATGGAAACTAATTGACCAAGAACATTTTAACTCTAATTACATTTATCTATATAAAAGGGGGGAAATTTTTCCCCTTTTGTTTGTTATAGGTACGCATACTTGGCACCCTTTTTTATCTATATATATTGAGATGATATTAGTTACTATGTTATATTAAATAAGAATGTAGAAGGAAAATCTAATGGAAAGTAGAGAAAGGAGATTTTCTTATTTCGGGTCAGAGCGCAAATTTAGTAACATTGGGATTGATTATCATCATCTTCTTCATAATTCCTAAAAAAGGAAAAAGAAAATAGAATAATAAGAAAAAAAAAATACAAATACATTTCAAAGATTTTTATTTAAAGATTCAAAAATGATTAATCTACATTATATAAAGTTTTGATAATTATGAAATTGATAAATGGGTAAAGTAGATAATTAAAAGTTTATAAAATTGCCAATACGTTAGTAATCAAACATTAATTTTAAATGAATTAGGGGTGTAAGTAAATGAGAAAATTAAATTATAAAAAAAAGACATCACAAATAGTTAAAATACATGTTAAAACTTCTACTTACTTTTAAATTATACAAATTTACCAACCATATTCTAATTTATTAATAGTTCAAATGCCAAATGAAATATTCTGAAAAAGAGAAAATTATTAGTTTGTAGTGCTAGTAAATTTCATAAGAATATAAAAAAGAATGATCATTGTTTTAAATTGTAATATTGAATCAAGAATTAGATTTTGTTAATAATTTTATTTGAATAAGAAATTAGTAGGCGATTAGATGGAAAAGATGTATAGATTTAAGTTTGTTGAATTTGTCAGTTGTTTCTTTGTTGATAGGATAGAATGTCTCTTGTTTTCTGGTTGTTGAAATAGAAGTTGTATTAAAAATTTAATTAATCATATTGGAAGATAATTACATTGAGTTAATTCTTACCTATTCACTATTTATATTTAAAATTCAAAATTAATTAAAGGTAAGGAATATTTTATAACATAGTGATTGATATTATCAAAACATATTATTATTATTCATACACTCATCATATATGTTATAATATATATATATATATATATATATATATATATATATATATATATATATATTATAACATATATGAATAGTGTATGAATAATAATAATGATATGTTTTGATAATATCAATCACTATGTTATAAAATATTCCTTACCTTTAATTAAATTTAAATTTTAAATGTAAATAGTGAATAGGTAAGAATTAACTCAGTGTAATTATTTTCCAATATGATTAATTAAATATGCTACCGGCTATTCCCTTATGTCAAGGTCAGAGTTCAAATATTCAACCAAACTAGATTCAAAATCAATTAATACACAAATTTGCAATAAAATGACTGTATAACCGCACTATCCTAGACCAACAATATTTTCTAGGCGTGAATTGCATATAAATTTCTAACCTTTCTAATTCAAAATGTGTCAAACTTCAAAGATACCGTTGATAAACCCAAATATGCATCAAATATATAAAATGAAATATTCTGACTTGAGTTACTAAACAATTTGGATTAAACTTATCAAAAAGGTGAATAATAATAATAATAATTTAGTTAAATACATAAAACAGTGAAATAAAAATGTTCATCAAAATTTCAAAAATCAAACACATATAAAATTCTTTATTATAACGAGTGCAAAGTTGTTACCATTTGTGTGAAGCTTCACCCTCTTCTGGAATCAGGATTCTGTTCTTAGGAAAATCTACTTTCTTCCTCCAATACAGCAAAGATTTCAGGAAACTTTATGAAGATCAAATAATAAATTCCTCTTCAAAACCAAGCAATGGATGGCTACTATTTTCTTTGGTAAGTGTAATTATGACTTTCTTTCTTGTTAAATATGAATTTAATCTTCTTTAACTCAATTAAAATACAGTTATACCATAAAGTGCTCAGCCCCATAAATTGAAATATCTATTTCTTCATAAAATCATATAAATTTCTCTTACCAATTGCTCTCTCTGGTTACCTTGGGATAATCTTGATACTTTAAACTGTTTTAATACTTTCTATTCTCAATACTTTCAAAAAAAACTCAAAATTTCTACGGAGCAAATTTTTAATACAACTTCTATCTCAACAACCAGAAAACAGAGAGATTCTATCAGAATCAACAAAAAAACAAATGACAAATTCAACAAACTTAAATCTATACATCTTTTCCATCTAATCGCCTACTAATTTCTTATTCAAATAAAATTATTAACAAAATCTAATTCTTGATTCAATATTACAATTTAAAACAATGATCATTCTTTTTTATATTCTTATGAAATTTACTAGCACTACAAACTAATAATTTTCTCTTTTTCAGAATATTTCATTTGGCATTTGAACTATTAATAAATTAGAATATGGTTGGTAAATACGTATTATTTAAAAGTAAGTAGAAGTTTTAACATGTATTTTAACTATTTGTGATGTCTTTTTTTTTTATAATTTAATTTTCTCATTTACTTACACCCCTAATTCATTTAAAATTAATGTTTGATTACTAACGTATTTGCAATTTTATAAACTTTTAATTATCTACTTTACCCATTTATCAATTTCATAATTATCAAAACTTTATATAATGTAGATTAATCATTTTTGAATCTTTAAATAAAAATCTTTGAAATGTATTTGTATTTTTTTTCTTATTATTCTATTTTCTTTTTTCTTTTTTAGGAATTATGAAGAAGATGATGATAATCAATCCCAATGTTACTAAATTTGCGCTCTGACTCGAAATAAGAAAATCTCCTTTCTCTACTTTCCATTAGATTTTCCTTCTACATTCTTATTTAATATAACATAGTAACTAATATCATCTCAATATATATATATATATATACATATAAAAGCGAAAGGTCACTCATCACCATATCTCAGAAACTATAAGATCTACAAACTCGAAATTTGTTCCTTATAGGGTCTAGATGTCTGCTAAGAAAGGAATTTACAAAACTCTCCCCCTAAGGGGGTAAAACGGGGGTTGGAAATTTTTATGAAAGTCCTATGTTTCTGAAGTAAGAGACTTGAAAATGTGTGCTCTTTAGAGTTTGTGAAGGTGTACCTACTTATATTGTATTTTTAGAAATCAACCACCTTTTTAAGGGTTGAACGCGAGTCGGAAGTAACTATGCTACTTTAACAGCGGAAAAATGACTATTAATAAGGCCTAGGGCCAAACATTAGAAGTAGCTGGCGTAAGTCCAAGAACCGATTGTTTCTCTTACGCTCCGGTATATGTGGCCGGTTCTAGAGTAAGTTCTCCTGATAGGTTATTTATACTGCAGCCGGGAAATATAACTAAAAATGTGGTTTATAGAGAGGTTTTATAAAAATAATAACTATTTTTATATTTTTTTTAATTTAAGCATTTACAATGCTATTTTGTTGTGATATTTTTATATTTAAGAAAAAATAAAATTATCACATATTTCCCGCCGGAGCTAAGTGGAAAATACCATTTAATAAAATAGCATTGTGATAAGCATTTCAAGTGACTGAAATATAAAAATGATTTGCGTTAAACAACTTAATAGTAATGCATATCTTCATAGCCACGTGGACGAACGTAGAGTCGCGGGCAACAGCTATAACATTATAAATGCGAAAGTCTGTTTGTATATTTGTTTGTTGCAAAATTTTGGCTTGATTTTTGTATCGTAAAAGCATCGTAGAAAGCATGAAGAGTGAAATGGCCACTTTTTACCGCGAGAAAATATCCCTTTCCCAAGAAAAAAAACGTTCAGGCGCGGACTAGCTTATGTGCTACGCTACCTGAATACCTACAACACGGGAGATAATATCTCTACGTTTATAAAATCAGTTGATAATTTACTTAATTTCTTTACAAATCAAAATCTTTCTGCCGCACAACACTTTATTCTTAACGCTAATATTATTTCTCTAATAAAAGGCGAACCTAGAGATTTTTTAAATTACTCTAATAAAACCGTATGGACTAAAGTAAAACCGTATGGACTAAAGTAAGACCTTTGCTTTTAACTAAATACGGAGATCGACGATCTGAAGATATTTTAGTCACCCAACTATCCACAACGGTACAAAAAACGCACAAACCGTATGATCAATACCACCAACGAATTTTAAATAATCTAAATGACTTACTACAACATGTATCATTACACGATAACTTTGAAACAGTGAATTTTAAAACACCCTACTTCAAAAATATTGCTCTTAAAACATTTTGCACTGGTATTAATGAACTCTACTGCGAGTATTTATCTCATTTCCAATTAGATTCTCTCAAAGAAGCTCTCCAAAAATGCATTGCTTACGATAATCATAGAAATCAACAGCAATACATGAATTTCTTAAAAACTCAACAAGCTCCGAAGCCAAAAGCCAGCCAAACTAATCGAACAAACTTTAGACAAAAAAATAATTTTAATCAGCCACCAAACCGATTTCCATCCAATTCAAACAAAGCTTGTAATTGAAATAAAATGATCCTGCCGATATATATTACTAAAAATAAAACTAATTGTAATTAACAGACTCTATTTTTAAAACTATCCTTCTTATGAGACCCTTTCGCGGACGGAGTGAATGTAAAAGAAGTGACAAAAAAACTAAGTAGGATATGCCCCACTCCTCCAGTAAGATAAAAACGTGCAAGGATACGATAGTTTATCGCATGGCTGGCTTTATATTACATACACATAAGTACCTACACAAGTATACGTTCAAACCAATTGGTAGGAAGTTATTTAAGACTTCAGTTGACACCTGCTGTTTTAAAGACATCGATGGCTTCTGGCGACTGGAATCGCATTGAATTTTTGTTCTTTGCAAACGGAACAATTCAAGTGTCTTTTGGGCAGTGTGAGCACTTGCATTGTCTTGATGTAGGTTATTCGCGGTTGTGTGTTGCTTTATCGGAGTTTCGCGATAACTTGTGGTAAATAAACGTTTATATACCAATCGGAAGTAACAGTTCTTCTAAAGCGATTGTTGCCACCTGACCAGATTTTGACACAAAAGTTGCGACCATTTTCTTTGACACATTTCGAGAACGGATCAATTTTGTTGGTTTCTCCTTATCGTGAAACACCTGCACAGTGGATTGGTGTTTATTTTTTGGTTCGTAGGAGTATTTCCAAGATTTATCGCCACTAACAATACTATAAACGTTTTTGAGCTTCTTTTGTTGAACCGCTCTAGTGTTCCGGTTTTTGCTCTTCTGTGAGCAAATGAGGGATCCAACGGTAAACTAACTTCGCAACACACAGTTCTTCATGTAAAATCTTTTGGATTGAGGTGTTTGAAATGCTCAAAGATACCTCTATCTCCCGGTATGTTACACGGCAGTCATCATTAATTAGCTGACGAACCGCATCAATATTTTGTTGTGTGACTGCTTTTTTGGGTGTACCTAGCCTGAATTTTCAATACTAGCGAGAAATAGTTGATTGGTGTGGTGCTCTATTCCCAACTACAGAAACCATTTTAGCGAGATAATCCTTTCCGAAAATTATAAAAAATTATTGGTCGAAAATGTTTTCGGCTAAGATCCATTTTTCGACCGACTTGCTATTTTCAAAAACTCACTGTAGGTACTTACACGACTTGTTGTATTGTAATGAAACTCTGGATTTATGTCAACAAAAGATTTAGGTTAGATTTGTGTCTGAAGGTTCCATTGGTCTTCTAAGCGGCTATATGCAAAACTAAAGACAACCCTCGCATCGTTTAAGTTGTTCGTTAAGTAAAGTTGTAATTTCATGAACGTTGATGTAAATTTGTTATTTTTCTAGATACTGTTTCCAGTTTTTCACCGAAATTTTTTCAAATCTTGATATTTTTGTAGGAAACTTATTTTTTCTTTAGTAAATAGAATTATCTACCATTTGATATTATTTATAGTCTTACAGTTAATAATCACTAAAGTAGTACCAGTAGGATTAACATATTTAAGTTGGACGAAAACTGCTTGATCGTTTGTGCTGATTGTAAAAATTGAATTTTTCTAATAGTCCAGGGAAGTTACGAAAAATAGCGGAAAAATTTACATCCAGCAGATATCGAAATGCGGTTTCCTGCATTGTGTTTAGGAAGGTCCCAGGAAAAAAGTCTACAAGGTCTGCATGGTTTGGCTCATTTTTGAAAAATGCCTTCTGGGCCGGAAAATGCATTTTCCAATTGCATCATTCCTTGCAACATTATAGGAACGATTGGGAACTCGAAAAAATCGCTCGGAAATCGTTACTTAGGGGTTTTGGGGGCTGCCGAACTCGATTCTGGCATTAGAATTACCTGGGGGTGACTCTGTGAGGGTGCACAGGGGTAGAAATTGGGGGAGAAATGGTAGCGTGCATGAAAATCGCTCCAAAGTCGTTACCCGCGGGTTTTCGGGGATGACGAATCCAATTCTGGCATTGGAATTACTCGGGGGCGGCTCTGCGGTGGTATCTGGGGGGACATTCTGGGGGAGAAACTGCATAGTCCATGAAAATCGCTCCAAACTCGACACTCGGGGGTTTTCGGAGATGCCGAATTTAATTCTAGCATTAGATTTCCCTGGGGGTGCTCAGGGGTCCATCTGTGGGGTACGAGTGGGGTGAATTGGGGGAGAAAAGGCAGCGTGCATGAAAATCACGCCAAACTCGTTACTCGGGTGTTTTCGATGATGCCGGATTCAATTCTGTCATTGGAAATACCGCGTGGAGTTTAAAGTCGGCGTCTGTGTGGCATCGATATTACATCTGTCGTTCAGGAGTACGTTGCTTTTTCGTTGTATGTTAAGTCAGTGCTACCGTTATCAAGTTTCTTGGATTTTGGACCTTTTTTGGTGTTTAAGTTCTGTCTGCCACTCTTGTACCACGTTGGTTTTTTGTTATACGTAATTATAGTGCTATAATAAAACTAAGTTTTTTGGATTTTTAGCCTTTTTTGGTATTTAAGTTGTGTCCGGCACTTTTGGACCACGTGGGTTTTTTGTTACACGTCAATACAGTGATGCAGTGATAAAGTTTTTGGGATTTTGGACCAATTTTTTGGTGTTTAAGTTCTGTCTGCCACTCTTGTACCACGTTGGTTTTTTGTTATACGTAATTATAGTGCTATAATAATTAAGTTTTTTGGATTTTTAGCCTTTTTTGGTATTTAAGTTGTGTCCGGCACTTTTGGACTACGTGGGTTTTTTGTTACACGTCAATACAGTGATGCAGTGATAAAGTTTTTGGGATTTTGGGCCAATTTTTTGGTGTTTGAGCTGTGTCCGGCACTCTTGTAAGATCTTTGACAGATCACGTGTTCGAAGATTTGTTTTTCAACGGAATCAAATATTGGCCTGAGCTTACAATGGATGTTTCGTCTAGCTTTGGCTCTTTACGGGACACCCAAAGATGTGCGCACAAGCGATAAACCAGCGATTGAGCTCGTCCAAAGCTATCGAGCAAAAATGTATGCTGAAGCCACCGATTCTAACAAAGTCGATCTTGCACACATAATCCCGACTGCCAATGTGTTAACCGAACATATTAAGCGAGTCTATTTCCAAGTACAGGCTTGGTATGGTTCACAAGGTCAAGACGAGACCTTAGATCCGTTGGAATGGGGGTGGGAATTGGTGGATGGAGAGCTCAGTCCTGTCACCATGACCCAGAAAGCCGGTTCTGGGGATATTTTAAGCAAAATTTCTTGTTCTTGTGAAACCGACTGTGGCACTACGAGGTGCGGGTGCTGCCGAAGTGGGTTGGAGTGCTCACTTGCATGCATGCATTGCAAAGGCAATTGCTCAAACCAAAAAGGCACTTCCAACGGGGCCAAGAATAGTGACGAGAAAGAAGATAAAGAAGGGGGAGAAAATGCAGAAGAATAAGAGTTTGAACAAGATGTTTAGTATCTAAGTTTATAATGAATAATTCAACATTAATAAAAACTCTTATTTGTTATTTGAATAAAATACAATTTTTATAATTTGTGATTTTTAACTTTCTCCTTTACCATTTCCCACAGCACCAACCCCGAGCACCCCCGCAGAAGTCTTATGCCGGAATTGAAATCGGCATCACTGACAACCCCCCGAGTAACGAGTTTGTAGCGATTTTTAGGCACCTACCATTTCTCCCTCAATTCACAGAGGCACCCCCGAGCGTTCCCGGGGAGATCTAATGCTAGAATTGGATTTGGTATCCCCGAAAACCCCCGAGTGTCGAGTTTGGAGTGATTTTCATGGACTATGCAGTTTTTCCCTCAGAATGTACCACCTGATACCACCGCAGAGCCGAACCCGAGTGATTCCAATACCAGAATTGAATTCGTCATCCCCGAAAACCCCCGAGTAACAAGTTTGGAGCGATTTTCATGCACGCTGTCATTTCTCCCCCAATTCACCCCTGCGCACCCCTACAGTGCCACCCCCGGGTAATTCTAATGCCAGAATCGAGTTCGGCAGCCCCAAAAACCCCCCGAGTAACGATTTCCGAGCGATTTTTCCGAGTTTCCAGTCGTTCCTATAATATTGCAAGGAATGATGCAATTGGAAAATGCATTTTCCGGCCCAGAAGGCCTTTTTCAAAAATGCGCCAAACCAGACGTTGTAGACTTTTTTCCTGGGACCTTCCTGAACACAATGCAAAAAACCGCATTTCGATATCTGCTGGAAGTAAATTTTTCCGCTATTCGGGCTATTTTGATCTAAATGCCCTGGACTATAATTTTTTTCAGCAATTGCAAAAAGTTTTGCCTACGTTTTGAAGTATCCTTATAGCATTTCTAATAATATTTTGAAGCAATTATAGAAAATATAGGATCAGGGATTTATCAAATCCAAAACAAATACGCCTGGACTATAGACAAATATCCTTTATAAAATAATAAAGAACGTCTGATTGGAACACTATTTTTTCAAACACTGAGGCCCGGTTTATCAATAACAATTTATCTGTCAGTTAATGCTTAACTACCAGTTATTTAAGAAAGGTCGGTTTATCAACAACAAAATAACTTTATCTGGCAGATAAAATGTCAAATATTTATCTCTCAGTTTCAACTGGCGGATAGGTCGATATCTGGAGGTTAAGGTATATACCTAATCTAACCTTACTTTTACACTTTATTTGTTAGAGTTGTTTTGTTTTGATTTCTTTGTGTTGTTGTGTCAAATTTACTTGGGTTTTAAGCAAAGTCAAAAAATGATAACTACTAGTACTACTAAGAAGAGAGGATGCTAATTCACAGCAGAGGAGAAAAATTAGCTTTTAAAATTGCAAATTAACATAAAAAAATATAATAGAAAATAAAAAACGGATGTGGCAACCTGGAAATCAAAAGAGGAGGCTTAGATGCAGGTTGAAGCAGCCACTTTCCGAAGTTGTCCATTCTTTCCCTAACTGTATATAGCCTTATTTCGTACTCAAGAACTTGCATAATATCCTCGTCCTCGTCGCTATCCAGAATATAATCGTTCAGAAAATTCATATTTATCAACAACTAAAAACACATAAATCTTTGGATAAACATTCACCAATAACCTAACAAAAATATCAATTGATGTGACATGACCTTTTTCTTGTAACAACCAATGAGATTGATTAAATTTACTCGTCAGCATTGCCAACTTTCAATATCTGTCAGTTAATAAACTATACTTCATTTAAAAACTAGGAGGAGTGATTTGAAAAGCCAGACTTACAGCCAAATAAGTTACTAGAAAATTTACAAGGCGGCAAATTTAAATACATTTCTTTCATTTAAATAAAATTGAAAATAAATGTTTATGGACACTTTATATATGATCTAAGATAGTCACAAAGTAAACTTACAATAATTATATTAAAAAAAGAAATCAATTAACAAAAGTCACCATTATAAATATTTCACACTTTGAAAACATAACCTATAAATGTCACAAATTACTTGATAAATGTAA
The DNA here is from genome assembly GCA_964028335.1 of Altica lythri. Classification (NCBI taxonomy): domain Eukaryota; kingdom Metazoa; phylum Arthropoda; class Insecta; order Coleoptera; family Chrysomelidae; genus Altica; species Altica lythri. The sequence goes on along the minus strand of OZ034804.1, from coordinate 29,718,765 downwards.
GTGGCAAATTTTTATAGTGTAAACTTGCCTCCAAATTAACCAATAAACAAACGCGAGTGTTGCCAACTTAAATTCAAATCGCTCCTCCTAGTTTTTAAATAAGGTATAGAGAATAAAAACGAGTTGATAAACCGCTTCCAAACAAACTGGAACTTTATCTGCTAGTTACTTTTATCCGACGGATAATTAACTGATGGATAATATTGGTTATTGATAAACCGGGCCTGAAGGTTATGATGTTATGAATTATAAAGTAATAAATATAGTTTAAAAAAACTAAAAAACACGCTTTTATAAAGCATGTTTCTGAAAAACATCGAACTAAAAAGTTAAAACTAATTTTCAAAATAAAATTAAAACAAAAATAAATGAAAAATACTAGTATTATTGTGAAAAAAGCGTGGGCGCTTGACATTTGAAAAATATGGTATGCAGCGCCCACGCTTTTTTCACAATAATACTAGTACTTTTCATTTATTTTTGTTTTAATTTTATTTTGAAAATTATTTTTAACTTTTTAGTTCGATGTTTTTCAGAAACATGCTTTATAAAAGCATGTTTTTTAGTTTTTTTAAACTATATTTATTTTTTACTTTTTAGTCCAATTTATTTTATTTCAATAGATTCGTTAATTTGCTGTGACGATTACAAGACCCTTACTCAATCATTATTCGTTTATTTAGTTGGAAATGCTTTGAAAGCGTGTTTTTTTGATTTCTTAAATTATATTTATTGTATTCATATTGTTTATAATTAAACGTATTGTTTTCAGAACTAAAAAAAAAAATACTATTGTGAAATCTAAAGAATTGTTAGATTAATTCTAAGACAATTTCATTCATATCGTTTATAATTAAACGTATTGTTTATTACCCACTCCCGGCACGGGGAGGTAGTGACTAAAAATAACGATATGGGACTCACCCGAGGCAGTAGCCGCGGAGTGGAGAGTTACAAACAAACAAACAAACATACATACATACATACATACATACATACATACATACATACATACATACATACATACATACATACATACATACATACATACAGGTGAAGTTAATTAATAATAATAAAAAGCGTGTTAAAAACGATAACTTTTCGAGATATTCACAAAATAGTGTTTATTTCGAAAACTGTCAATGTGACAGCTGTCATAATCTGACAGTTGATGTAAAATTTAATTCCAAACGAAAAAGTATTCTTGTCTTTTTTCAAAAAAACGATAACTTTTCAAGATATTCACAAAATAGTGTTTATTTTAAAAACTGTCAATATGACAGCTGTCATAATTTGACCGTTGATGTAAAATTTAATTCCAAACGAAAAAGTATTCCTGTGTTTTTTTAAAAAAACGATAACTTTTCGATATATTCACAAAATAGTGTTTATTTCGAAAACTGTCAATATGACAGCTGTCATAATTTGACAGTTGATGTAAAAATTAATTCTAAACAAAAAAGTATTCTTGTGTTTTTTCAAAAAAAACGATAACTTTTCGAGATATAATTATATAACGGAGTGGAGAGTTACAAACAAACATATAGTTGATTCAAATAGAAGTGTCATCAAGTAGTCTCTGGAAAATTCAAATTTGTAGTGGCAGTACTCACGTTTAGTGAAATTTGAATCGCAATATTACCCAGCTTGTGATCAGATTGCTACATATGCTCAATATAACTATAAACATTTTGACACATCGCGATGACATATAATTCCCTAACTAGTTCTGTTTCCATTGAATCTAGTAATAAAGTTAAAGATGATCTCACACGTACCCAGCCCACTTGATGACACTTCACTTTGAATCAACTATACATACATACATACAGGTGAAGTTAATAAAAGCGTGTTAAAAAAAGCAATATTTCTCCTGATTTTATTGAAAATAAATTGGATTCGGTAAGTTTAATCATATGTGCATTTAAATTTTGTTAATTTTTGTTTTCAAAACTTGGATTTTATATATTAAAAATACTAACTTACCATCTCCACCAAACCTGTGTGCACTTTGCTCCTCTTTAGCATATTCTTCTTCTAAACTATCTCTAACTCTACTGATAAAAGGCTTAGCTCTATTTACAATTATACCGGAAATTTCATTAACTAACGTATTACTGATACTCTGTATAAATGGAGTTGTTTTTGATAGAACCATTGTAGAAACTTCTTCAGCTAACTCATCAGTAGCTGCTTTTAAGAATGTTGATGCTTCTGCATATGGAAGTGCGGAGAGACCTATAAACATATTAATGTAAAGGCAAATAGCAAAATTAGATTTTAAAAATTTTGAAGTAATTTGTTAAAGCTACAAACAAATAAATAATAACCTGAAAGTTCACGCATTAATGTGCTACTTAAATCCATTATAAATGGAGTGGCTTTCGATACAATTATGGCTGATACGTCTTCAGCCAAATGTTCACTGGCTCTTCTTACATATGAGTTTTTATCAGCCAATTTATTATCAATTCGCTCTTGCAAATCAGGAAGGTCTGAGACTTTATCTTCTTCAGATTTAGATTCATCCCTAGCACAAACCCCTGCATCTGTAGTGGGGGAGGGCAAAGGCGGCTCAGATACTTGTTTGTCTGACGCTTTCAAGCTTGCCTGCTTGTCAAATTCTTTAGTGGTGTCCATTTCCACTGTTTCTATTTCTTGACTCACTGATTTTCCTACCCCTTGAAGATTTTCTTTAGATTTAATAGTTGGTTCCTTTGTATCTACATCTGATTGTGATTTCTTTTGTTTAGAACCACTCTTCTTACTTTCTTTTATTTCATTGCTTTTTTTACGTGAATCAAGACTTTTACGTAATTCTTTCATTTCGGTGTCTTTAAAAGATTCTTTGGCTTCGGTACTTTTATTTGATTCTTTGACTTGGGTTAATGGAGGTTGAGGTGGTACTTTAGGACAAACAGGAGCATCCACGGTTTCAGCGTAGTATTCGCTATCCTCGAGTGCAGCATCTTTATAACCTGATGATTCAACACTTTGTATCGCTTCTAAAATAGGTTTATTAGAACCTGCAATAAAGTCGGTTCTAATATAAAAGGGTTCAATAATATAATTTATCAATAACCTATAAAATTACAAAGCTTATAGATAAATAATTAATTACACAATGTAAAAATAATGGTTGATTTTATAATCTTCTATACTTATAATAAATCTGTAGAGAGGTCAATTCTGTACATGAAATATATTTCCAAAATATATAGGTATCAGGGGGTGATAAGGGATCGATACTGATGCCAAAAATGCAATCAGTAAAATTTTTGTCTGTCTGTCTGTCTGTCTGTCTGTATAACCGCTATAGAAACAAAAACTACTTGATGGATTTTAACGAAACTTGGTACAATTATTTTTCATACTCCTGTGCTGGTTATAGTACCTATACTTTTTATCACGCTACAATCAATAGGAGCAGAGCAGTGATGGGAAATGTTGGGAAAACGGGAGAAGTTACTCCATTTTTTAAGTTTCCGTCGCGTGTGCAACCTTAATGGTTAAGGCTATACAGAAATCATCTTATATTTATAATTTGGAGGTCAACTGTGAACGGACTTTACCAAATTTTACCCAAAAGGGGAGTTGCGGGGGCGTGAAAAATAAAAAAAAAATAATAAAATTTAAAATCTATAAGTCCTACAGGTTTAAAGCTTTGCAAAATAGTTATGTTTATAATTTGGAGGTCAACTGTCAACGGATTTTACAAAATTTCACCCAAGGGATTGCGGGGGCGTGAAAAAAAATAAATCTATGAGTCCTACAGGTTTGACACTTTGCAAAATAGTTATTTTTATAATTTTGAGGTCAATTGTGAACGGATTTTACGAAATTCCACCCACATGGGGGTTGCGGGGGCATGAAAAATAAAAATAAAAATTTAAAATCTATATGTCCTACAGGTTTGAAACTTTGCACAATAGTTATTTTTATAATTTTGAGGTCAATTGTGAACGGATTTTAGAAAATTCCACCCACAAGGGGGCATGCGGGGGCGTGAAAAATAATCTATACATATAATTAAATCTGTAGAAATGAAAAATAATTAGCGGGGGTGTTACTACATCAATATAGAACCCAAAAATGTGGTTAGATTTTTTTGTCTGTCTGTCTGTATGTTTGTGCGCGCATCACATTAAAACTACTAATCCGATTCGAATGTGGTTTTCACAGATGTATTTGTCTTCTTTCAACTTAACATCTGGTATATAAAAATTTCTCCCTCACCCCTTTAACGAATTCGGGGGAGAAATTTTTATATAACAATCAAAACGCCACGCGAACTACGTCGCGTACAGCTAGTACTACATAAGTTGACAAAAATAATACTATTTTTTGACAAGCAATCCCAAAAAGAATTAATCGCTCATAAGCTTGTCTATGACTTAAAAAGGAAAAATATAGGTAAAATTTATGTGATTTAAACGACATTACTTCTTCTACTAAACATTCCTTACTTTCTTTTGATGCAATGTGTGAACTATTATTTTTTTTGCGTGAATCCAGACTTTTATGCGAATCTTTGATTTCGGTGCTTTTATGAGATTCTCTGCCTGTAATTAAAGGAGGTTGAGGTAGCTTTTTAGGAGCATCAACGGTTTTATCGTTTTGTTCGCTTTCCTGGGGTGCTGCGTCTTTATAACTTGATGCTTCAACAGTTTCAATCATTGGAACTGTACGTTTACCACACGCTGTAATAAAATTAATTCAATAATATTATTTATTAATGAATACAAAATTTATTGATAATTACAGAATGTAAAAATAACGGTTGATTAGATCATGCACCACTTTACAAAATAAATTGATTGGAAGAAAGTGAATATTAGTTGTCTTAATAGTAATTGATATAGTTTGATTTTATTGTATTGTATTTTCCAGAATCCTAGAAAACTGCTCGAGTACAACCAGTTCCCAAGAAAGGCTGTAAAAACCATCGTTCTAACTAAAGACCGATAGCTCTTTTATCTGTTATTAGCAAAACTATGGAGAAATACGTTAATCACGAGATCCAGAACTACCTTGAGACACACAACCTTTTTAAGTGACAGGCAATATGGTTATCGCCAACAAAGGTCAACAGCCGATCTACTAGCATATGTAACTCATGTCTGGAGTGATGCCATTCACCGCTATGGGGAGACTCAAATAGTATCACTAGACATCTCAAAAGTATTTGATCAAGTGTGGCATGCAGCTCTTTTAAACAAACTGCCTTCATACGGACTCTCGCAAAATCTTTGGAGACGGATATCCAGCTTTCTCTCCAACATGCACATCCAAGTTGCTGTAGATGGACATTCTTCTACCTCTACAAGATCAACGCTGGAGTTGCCCAAGGATCGGCTGTAGCTCCTATTCTATTTATATTACACATTAATGATCTACTAGAAGCCACTAATAACCCGATACACGGTTTTGCAGATGATAGCAACCTACACTGTAGCAAAGCGCACAACCGTCCTATACCTCTAGATATTCTGGAAGAAGACAGAAGATCCACAACGGCTTCTCTCAATCAAAATTTGAGAATTGTGGACGAGTGGGGAAGAAAGAATCTTGTTAATTTCAACGCTATCCAACAAGAGGCAAAAACATGCGACTTATCCATTACAATCAACGATCAGACACTGATAGCAGGCGACTCCATTACGCTGGTTGGTATAACGATCTCCCAGGACTTACTATGAAACGAACATATTGCATCCATAGCAACTGCAGCAGGAAAGAAATTAGGTTTTCTGTAGAGCACGGAAATATTTTTCTCCATCTAACTTAGCTACTCTTTACAAAGCCCAAATATGACCTAATCTTAAATACTGCTCGCATATATGGGGTTCGGCGGCTTCGTCAAGGCTCTGAGTTTTTGATACAATACAGAGAAGACCAATTCGACTAATAACCGACACCAGTATCACCAAAAACCTAGCCCCATCATCCCACCGAAGAGCAGTGTCTGATATTTCCCTGTTTTACTGATACATAAACGGATTTTGCTCAGAAAAACTCAGCTTTATAATGCCTCCACTTGTCAGATAGCCATGTAATGTATATATTTGGTTTGTAACACCCTGTATTAGTAAATTCTATTTTATTTATGTTTTACGACTGCTTATCAGTCTTGGAAGGTATAGGTATAAAAAGTAGTTTTTAAATGTATCGGTGTGATTGTTTTATGTATTTTAACAGTTCTGAATAAACAACTTAAATGAAAGTTTGTATTATTTTTGAGACTCATTTCTTTATGTAATAACCATCAAATTATGGCAAATATATTACAAGCCATACATAAAAGGTTTGCCGTGGCCAGAAAATTCATCGGTCTTACATCCGATAGAGAATACCTGGGAGCTAAAATAACTTTAAAACTATTTATAATTCTTAAATTATTTCTTGAAATTCGAAAGAACTGAGTTACAAAATTTACTGTCATATAACCAAAGTTGTTAGTAGATGCAAACAACATACAGCAGATGTAATTTCTTTAACTCACATAAGTTTTATACAAACCTTTAGAACGATCCTTTTTAGCGTTGCCTACATCTGAAGCTTTCTGAGAATCCTTTGTTTCTTGAATAGTTTTTATTTTGCCTGAACTTAATTGTTTCGTATTAGTACTTATTTCTGGTTTACTCAGTTTGGTAGAACGTTTAGATTCGGCAGTGGACTTAGGAACGGATTTATTGCTTTTTACACCGGTATCGATTACTGGAACTGATTTTTCAGATACTTTAACTATCGTACTAGGATAATTAGCAGCTACTTCACTAGCCAGTACTTCTTTAAAAGATGATGTCATGTCTATAATGGGTTCTGGAACTTCCTTTTGAGATTGTTTGGAGTGTACGCTTGTTTGTTGTGGTACATAAGGTTTAGAATCGAAACTTTTTTGTGTAGCCTGGTCTGTAGAAGGTACTTGAGTGTGTGTCAAGTGTTGATCCCTTTGATATAAGGATGGTTGTGACGTTATTCCTTTATATGATTGTTGGGCATCAACATGAGGTACAGCGCTACTAGGCGCCATTTGCTTAGTAGATGTTTTTTGGTCAATTGAAGTTTGTGGGCTTAGTTTTTTATAAGACATTGTTTGTGCCACAGCATCCACAGTTGCTTGCTGCCCTATTTCATTTTGAGTTTTCTTTTCCTCCACTACTTCTGTAAACAAAGTTATTACGAAATTACATATATTGTTGTAGTGTGTTACAGGAAAGAAACAAATATTAGCCAACAAATTTTTTTTCTTTAAAAGTAAAATAACAAACAAAAGTCGTAGGTACATCTATTGGAAATTAGAAATTAAATGTTAAATTTTGAAGTACCATTGTATGGCATAAAAAAATAATGAATATTTAGTTATTATTACCATCATCTGCTTCTCTCTTAATAGAAATTATAGCTGGATTAATGTTACATTCACATTTGTCTTTTCCACACGAACACGGTGGTCTAACTAAATTGCTCCTCCAATCTGTGTATGCCCCTGTTTTCTTCTTTTCTTCAATAATATTAACGAATTGGAAATTATCTTTTGGTCGTTTGCAAGCATTATTGGGATCACCTTAAAATGATTAGTTGTAAATTATTCCAAAACGGTAAACGTTTCAAAATATTGCAGTAACAAAAATTTGGTTTGTCGTTATGTTTAGATCCATTAAAAATCAAAGACATATAATACCTAGACCACGCTTTAAGATCATAATTTTAAGAAGATACTTCTTAATAAAGGTGTATTACAGCGCTGCACATTTTCAAAAAGACGGGGAAACAATAAGGATGAGAAATAATAAATGTATTAATCTAATTTTAAAGCTTTGTGCACAATAATAATCTATCTATATTCCTTAGGGAAGGAAGAGGTCAGCTAAGAACGGATTTTAGAAAATTCGATCCACAAGGTGGTAAAAAATGTATATAATCACTCATCACGATATCTCTGGAACTATACGGGCGATCAACTTGAAACTTGGTAGGAATATTTCTTAGATAAGGTAAAGGTCAGCTAAGAACTGATTTTACGAAATTCCACCCACAAGGGGGGTTGCAGGGGATATATATATATATTGTTATGATTTGATTGGATAAAAAATTTTTTGTATTTGATAATAGGTAACTGTCTTTATATAGGTGTTTAAAAGTTTTATTTCAGAAAGTGTAGAGAGTTGTTTAGTTTTGTTTTATATTTTGTTTTGAAGAGGTTACCTAGGGACGGGGAAAGAAAGGAATTGGAAGGTTTTAGATTATGATGGGAGATTGTCATGAATTTGAATTAAGAAAAATGTCATAAAGAAAAGTTTGTATTGATTATAGAATTTGAATTTGAGAAGAGAGTTTCATTTTTTAATGTATGAATTTGTGTAATAGAAGTTGAAGTTAAAAATAAAAATTTAAATTAAATAAACAAGAATATAAAGGAAGTTTAAGTTGAATCCAGACCCAATAGCAGTAGAAGCAGCCGGAGCCAAAGAAAAATAAGAATTCATAACAAATTGTCGATCCAACGTGGGGCAACAACAACAACAAGGATAGAAAAGATTTCAGAATAAATTGATGAACCAACGTGCGGCGCAACTTGTAAAAAAGAACACCCAGACACCCAGAAAAGAATAAAAAGAAACAGGACACCAAGCCGATCGCAAGAAACCGAGATAGAAATTTTGAAATTTCATATTAGAAAAATTGTACTCTGGGGTAAGATTTTTAAATTTCTATATAGAGACAGTTTTTTGTATTTTTGTTGTTTATATTTGAAATAGGGGGGATACATAAATTCTGTTAAGACATAATTTATAAATAGTTAGGTTGATACAAATCATTTTTATAAAAAATTTTGATTTTGACAGTGTCAATAAGACATAAGAAATTTTGATATACGGGGGGGTGAATTAAAATTATTAATTTAATATACATATTAAAATTTAAATAAAATAAAAACAAATTGAATAATTTTAAATAATAAAATGGAAACAAGAAGAAGGCAAAACAAGAAACAGGATTTACAGATGCAAAAAGGAGATCATCAAAAAGATGAGGACATACAGATTATGGGAACAAATGAATCGGGAGATGAAAAAGAAAATACCACGATAATAGAAGCAATTATTGAAAGTAATGGTAACAAACATGAAGAAAGCGATATGGATAGGATATGTAAATTTTTAGAAAAAATGAATAATAACTTAAGAGAAGATTTGAAGAAGAATTTACAGGAAAATCAAGAAAAACAAGACAAAAATACAGAAGCAATAAAAGAAGATATGAACAAGAATATGGAAGTAATTAAAGATGAAATGAAGAAGCAAATGGAAATGTATAGAAAAACATTAGAAGAAACAAAAATAGAAATAAGAAAGGAAATGAAAATGACAAAAACAGAATTAGAGGAATTACAAGAAGTAAAAATTAAAATAATTATACAACAAGAGAATATGGAAAAGAAAAATGTAAAAGAAGAAGTGCAAAATACAGTAAAGAAGATATATGAGATGGAAGAAAAAGAAATAAATGTAATACAAGAAAATGAAATTATAAAATTTAAATTAAATAATGAATATGATGATGATAAGAAGAATTATAAAGATAAATATTGTAAAAATGAAGAAGCAAAATATGAAACTATAAAATATGAAGGTGATAGAAATAATTATAAAAATAGATATTATTATGATAACAATAATAAAATTAAAAATAAAACTAAATTCAATTACAATAAGGAGCATAAGAAGAAACCTTATGAAGATGGTGATATAAATTATTTTGAAATATGTGATGAAATTAGAAGATTAAAAAAGATTTGGAAGGATATAATTTATAATTATAAAAAAAGAAAAAAAGAAGTTAATTAAAAGCAAATGGGATTGAGATAAAATTAAAAATAAAGAGGAAAATAAGTAATGGGGAAATATTAGAAAAAGGGGGAAGAAACTGATTAAATAAAATAAAGTAAAATTATTAAAATGGGTAGAAATCGAAAGTAATTGTAATTTAAAGGTAGAATAGTAAGAAATGATCTGATAAAAAAGTAAATATAGAGTAAATTTAAAATTATAAAATGTGTCTTAATAGAAAATTTTAATTTTAAATTTAGGGGGATTTTGTTATGATTTGATTGGATAAAAAATTTTTTGTATTTGATAATAGGTAACTGTCTTTATATAGGTGTTTAAAAGTTTTATTTCAGAAAGTGTAGAGAGTTGTTTAGTTTTGTTTTATATTTTGTTTTGAAGAGGTTACCTAGGGACGGGGAAAGAAAGGAATTGGAAGGTTTTAGATTATGATGGGAGATTGTCATGAATTTGAATTAAGAAAAATGTCATAAAGAAAAGTTTGTATTGATTATAGAATTTGAATTTGAGAAGAGAGTTTCATTTTTTAATGTATGAATTTGTGTAATAGAAGTTGAAGTTAAAAATAAAAATTTAAATTAAATAAACAAGAATATAAAGGAAGTTTAAGTTGAATCCAGACCCAATAGCAGTAGAAGCAGCCGGAGCCGAAGAAAAGTAAAGAAAGATTTCATAACAATATATAAAATGTATATAGTCACTCATCACGATATCTCTGGAACTTTAAGGCCGATCGACTTGACACTAGGTAGGAACATTCCTTAGGGAAGGTGGAGGTCAGCTAAGAACGGATTTTAGGAAATCCCACCAACAAGGAGGGTTGCAGGGGCGTGAAAAATAAAAATAAAATTTAAAATCTATAAGACCTACAGGTTTGAAACTTTGTAAAATAGTTATTTTTATAATTTTGAGGTCAATTGTAAACGGATTTTACGAAATTCCGCCCACAAGGGGATTGCAGGGAATATATATAAAACGTATATAGTCACTCATCACGATATCTCTGGAACTATAAGGCCGATCGACTTGAAACTTGGTAGGAATATTTCTTAGGAAAGGTAGAGGTCAGCTAAGAACGGATTTTAGGAAACTCCACCCACAAGAGGGGTTGCGGGAGCGTGAAAAATACAAAAATATTTATAATTTAAAATCTATAATTCCTACAAGATTAAAACTTTGCAAAATAGTTATTTTTATAATTTTGAGGTCAATTGTGAACGGATTTTACAAAATTTCAACCACAAGGGGTTTGCGGGGCTCCGTCAAGGCTTGGAGTTCTTGATGCAATACAGAGAAGAGCAGTTCGACTAATAAACGACACCAGTATTACCAAAAACCTAATTGTCCCACCGACAAGCAGTGTCTGATCTTTTCTTGTTTTACCGATACATAAACGGATTTTGCTCAGAAGAACTCCGCTCTATAATGCCTCTACTTGTCAGACCAGCCAGAGCAACGCGACATGCCAACTCCATGCACCCTTATACTGTTCAATGCTGGAAATCGAGAACGGATCGATTCGATTGTTCCTTAATCCCCAGTGTCTCCAGATTGTGGAACTCCTTACCTTCCCATGTCTTTCCCACTCTTCCTAACTTGCATGCCTTTAAATCCCAAATTAATAAATTGTCTCTTCTGCCTTAATAGATGTTCTCGGTACATTTGAATTTAGGTCTATACCTACGAGGACATCCTTAAAAAAACACCAACAGGAAGACCACAAAAAAACAGAAGCAGATAGAAACCATAACATTATACATTTATCGTGAAGTAATGTGAACGCTCAATGGGATCATTCAACAGAAATCAGTGGTTGGAACCTATAGCGTTTGTTTTTTCGCATATCATGACCCTTGTTTTCCAATTTTCTCTTGTGGATTATTTTCAAAAAGGTCTTAACGAGATGGCTCATGAGGCTAATTATGCGAAAGTCTTATTTTTTCTTAATCGTCAATTATCTTTATCAGTTCTGCATGAATTTCGTCGGGACTTGGTGCTTTTTCATCTTTTAGTTGTTTTACCATCGCTATCAGTCAATTGTTCTTGCTAGAGACTCAGATTTGTATAAGGCTCCTGGAACTCATCAATTAAACGACAGTTGGGTAGGAGATTTCCATTGTCTTTGTTCCAGTCGGTGTAGCAGATTTAACAGTCAGAGAAAACAGTCAAGTTCAACTTTTAACTAGTTTAAATAATTTTTCATACCAAAAATTTAACCAAACAAATTTTTACGTAAAAAAATTGCTTATTAAGACACTGTCTGCATCTACACCTACACTCCTACACCTTTGCTTTTAATACCCTTATATAATATATGCGCCATGAACTTGACGAAAACAAATTTCAAGGAAAATAGTTAAAAATTTTTTTTTTACCTACCTAATCGTCTTCTTGGTTTAGTGGATACTGATTCCCACTTATTTAGTTTCTTTATTTCTTCTTTCATAGTATCAGCATCTGCATCTGTATTATATTCATCAATAGGAACATCAATTTGTTCGCAAAGAGTACACCGTGCTTTTCCAATTAACTGTAAATCAACATAGATATAATCAAAAATTGTTGACCACTGAAACAAACCTATATATTTTGTACAAGACGTACGTAATCCTTAGAAGTACTTAGGTATGTGACGAAACACACAGAATACAGATACATAGGTACACTATATGACAATATAACCAGTACTGAAATGCGTTTGCGACTTTGTTTTATTTTTGTTTTTATATGTGCCATGCGTCATGTTAGGTGTTTCAAGATGGTTCTCAGTGTTGTAGAATTTTTTTTATCGTGGAGTGACAGTCACAACCCATACGCATTACGGGCGTATTTTTAATCAAGTTCTGCAACCGCCGAAACGAAGCCTCAGAAAAACTGTAACGTTCGTTTTTGAGTATATCCTCCGGACTATATTTTTATTTATTTCAATTTTATCGCGCTGATGCGGATAGACTGTTCGCGTCGATTTGGTAGGAGAAAGTTTGTCACTTCGCTAGTAAATTATTTCAATTCATTTATTTTATCTTCGATTCTTATTAATAGCAGAATTATTTTCTGATTACCTTGGCCCTTCATTTAGTAAGTACATTTTTGCTTCAGTAAAATTTTTATTTGTATTAATTATCCAAATTGCGGTGAATTTGTTGTTTTATAATTTTTACTAACACATTGATTTCGAGTATCGTAAGGTCAGTTTTTTGTGATAATAAAATTTATGAACATGTAAATATAATTAATTTTTTCTCGATAATATGGAGAACCAGATAGCGAATCTACTTGATTGAAAATTATTAAAGGTTGGAGTTTTGATTATGATTTCATTAATAGGGTAATTGCCAAATCCAGAAGGGCCCGATTAGAGAAATACCGAAAACTTTTTGAGAAAGTGACTAGCCGTCAGCCATTTTGTTTGCCGTTATCGACGAGAAAACCTACCTTCCTTGGAATGGATAATTGAAAATTTACCAAGAGAAGCCATATACCATCCCTGGATTGGAAATTTAATTATTGAAAACCAGAAAAATAATTCGAACTCATTCCGAATTGTCAATTCTGGTTGGATTCCTGGGAAAAATTACAGGATAAAAGATTTGATTAATTATTTAATTAAAAATTTGATTAAGTTAAATTTGATTGATTAAATAAATCAACTTAAAACTGATTTTACCGCTTTTTATTTGTTTGTATGTACTTTGCGCCCTAAATTAATGTTTGGGAAGGGTTGGTAAAGACTCAGAAGAAAGCCACGACCCTCAGGAGCTAGCCTAGGGTAATTTAAGGGTTACAAAACATCATTAAAATTGAATATTAGCAACCAATTACTTCGTCGAATTTTAAGTATATTGGTGGGTTTTTATACAAAACAGACCAAGCAGCGTCTGCAGTTGATCAGAATAATAAAATCGAGCACCACCTTCACAGTGACCGTGTTAGCATTTGGTGTCCTGCGTATTTTGTTCACGTAAACGATGGAGCACTGTTAATCTGGAGTTCTACAAAGAACAGATTATTAAGCCATTTCTACATGATCTACAGGGTTTTTGCCTTGCCAGGAATCTACCACTTAATCAACAATGGTCTCATCAGGACAGTGGAACCTATTACAAGTTAAAGGAATCTTTTTAAATGTTGCGCAATAATTTTGAGGATCGCCTTATTTCACGTGGCATTCACCAGACCCAACGCCACCTGATGCGTACGTTTGGGGATTGTTGAAGAATGTTGTTTTTTGTACCGATCCACCATCTGACATTCCGGAATTGCGGATTATAATGTAAGAATTTTTTCATCACTCCGTGCGGCTAGCACTGCTTTCGACCATGCAGGACCGTGCGGAAAGCAATGCTTCCTTCAACGTTACGAAATATAAAACTTATCATCACTCCGTGCGGAAAGCACTGCTTTCGACTGTGTAGGAAAGTGCGGAAAGCAATGAATGACCGAAACAGAGTTGATAAGTGTTTCCCAATCAAAAATAAATGAGATAGAAAGTAAATTAAGAGAAATTGGGGATGAATTTTCTAATAGTTTTGCTTTTGATAACGCGATATAATGAATCAAACGTTTTATTACTAAATAAAGATTTTGTTGATTCTTAATTATTATCTAATATACTTAAGTTGAATAAAAAAATATGTCTATAGAATTAAGCAACTGTTCAAATATTACATTTAACATATTTAACAAAGATTCATAACTATACATAATTTTGTAATAAAAAAGTTTTTTTTTTAATAAAAATGTTATAATTTCTTAACTATAAAAATGTTTGTTTTAATGGGGGGGAATCCGCCTCTCCCAACCCTCCTTCAGCGCCTCGCGGTGCAGGCGGATCAGGCCTAATACTACTTTTATTACCTTTTTTCCTTTTATTTTAGACAAATTCAAGAGCTTTCCTCACGGAGTGATGAAAAATAGAATACGCAACTCGTGCAGTGCGCAGGTAATCTCATCACTCGTGCTTTTTATCGCGTTCGCCTTCGGCTCACGCGACAAACGCACTCGTGATGGGATCACCTGCTTTCCGCACTCGTTACGTAATGTACTATTTCGTTCACATACATAACTGAGAACCTTCTAAACGCTACGAAATATGCTTGAAACTGCACGGAGGGCAACGTAAACATCTGTTTATCGGGAACGTCGTCGTGAATAATGTTTGCAAGACTTTATCATGTATACTAAATATATAAATAATATATTAATATTCATTTCAGTAGTGTTTATTTTGGCGTATACTGTATTTTGTAACGTTCGTTTTTGTGCCGAAATCCACCTGACTATATTTGGTATTTATTTTAAATTGGAGGGAGAACGGGCGAATTATTTACTTCGTTTAGAATATTCGTTCGATTCGTTCATTTGCACTCCGTTTCTTCACCAAACCAGAAACATTTTTGAATTCTTCGGCCCTTCGTTAATGGTTATTGCCAATTCAAGAAGGGCCCTAGTAAGGATTACCTATAGTCGAGGCAATGAAGCATTTTAATAGGAAATCTTTTAGGATAGGACGGATCGGAATGCGGTTTTTTGCATTTGCTTTCAAAAATTATTTATACCATTCCTACCTAGTTTCTACTTAGTTACATTGCTGAAGCCAAAAATGCTTATAAAAAATGAATTTTTTGAGAGATTTTTGGCAAATTTAATAACTTTGTAAATAAGAGTCAGAATTGGCCCAAGTTAGGTAACCAGGGGGTTTTGAGGTCGCTGGTCACGATTATTATGTGTAAATTGACCCCCAAACACCTGGAGCTTAGGAACGTCGACGAACTTCATCTCCGGGGGACTATCCCGAACTTCATGCGAGGAAGGAGAGAAAATCAAGATCACGGGGTTTTTTGGGTCGCTGAATTCAAATATGGCTCCAGCGAACACCCCACGGACACCTGGTGCGCCCTAACCTGGATGCGGACGTCATCTTCAAGAATTTTCTTGGAAATAGCGACAGAAACGAACCGAAAATCATTATGGGGGCATTTTGTGTGCGCTGAATCCGAATTTCATGTGGAAAACGACCCCTCGAACACCTGGTGCGCCCTAACTTGGCTCTGGACGTCATCACCGAAGTTTTTCCAGACACAAGTGAAAATTAAAATTTTACGCCGAACATGCCCTCCCAACACCTGGTGCACCGCATGAATGTCAACTAAACCTGATATTTTAGAGACTGGCGTCAATGTACTGCAATAACTGTATGGAATTCTTGATTCTAGTTAAAATATGTATGGAGGAAAGGAAGAGAATGAATAGAAAGTCAAAGTTTATGTAATTGATATTTCAAAACTCTTTATTGAACTCAAATCTAATAAAATCCAACCGTTACTTCACCTAACCATATTAATCAATAACTTCGATTTTCTAATAAGCAACTAAACATCAAATTCTTCATCAAGTGACACATCCATAGTCTGCTCATTGTTTTCGTCATCGACTGATGTACTCATACGTTTTACCTACGCTTTACAGTCCGCAGTTGAGTTACGAGGAGTGTTTACTTTCGAGTTTACACTCTAAACTTTTGTAAGGGAGAGTTAGGTACACATGAATGAATGTATGAAATTATGAGACGATTTTCGGTTCGTATTGTCTCGTGAAAAACCTCGAGGACGGTACAGCGCCAGGTTAGGGCGCACCAATTGTCCGTGGGGTGTTCGCCGATGTATATTTGAATTCAGCGCCCCAAGAAACCTCACGTAACGATTGTCGGTTCGTCTTTTTCAATTGTGTCTGGAAAAACTTCGGTGATGAAGTCCAGAGCCAGGTTAGGGCGCGCCAAGTGTCCGTGGGGTGTTCGCCGGAGCCATATTTGACTTCAGCGCCTTAAGAACCCCCATTAACGATTGTCGGTTCCTATTTTTCAGTTGTGTCTGGGAAAACCTCAGGGATAAATTTCAGAGCCAGGTTAGGGCGCACAAGGTTTTCGGGGGGTCGTTTTCCACATGAAATTCGGATTCAGCGCACACAAAATGCCCCCATAATGATTTTTGGTTCGTTTTTGTCGCTATTTTCAGGAAAATTTTTGAAGATGACGTCCGCATCCAGGTTAGGGCGCACCAGGTGTCCGTGGGGTGTTCGCTGGAGCCATATTTGAATTCAGCGACCCAAAAAACCCCATGATCTCGATTTTCTCTCCTTCCTCGCATGAAGTTCGGGATATTCCCCCGAAGATGACGTTCGTCGACATTCCCGAGCTCCAGGTGTTCGGGGGATCAATTTACACATCATAATCGTGATCAGCGACCTCAAAACCCCCTGGTTACCTAACTTGGGCCAATTCTGACTCTTATTTACAAAGTTATTAAATTTGCCAAAAAATCTCTCAAAAAATGCATTTTTTGAAAGCATTTTTGGCTGCAGCAATGCCACTTCCGGTTTGTACTGAGTAGAAAGTAGATAGGAATGGTATAAATAATTTTTAAAAGCAAATGCAAACCGCATTCCGATCCGTTCTATCCTAAAAGATTTCCTATATTTGACCTTTTTAGTGCTTCATTGCCTCGACTACTAACAATTCTTAAAGAAACGCTGACTGCCGTCAGCCATTTTGTTCCTGACTAAGTAGTCGTCACCAAGCCATCCCGACATATTTCCTTAAGGCAGATTATTTTTAAGAAAACACCAGGCCATCCATAGTTTAAAGTAGAAAAGAATTTCTGTAGTCAAATAGTCAAGCTCCAACGAAGTAGAAGCCGGAAGATACAGAGATAAGAGATTAAATTAATTAATTTTTTTTAAAACAAAAAATTTTCTTTAACTTGAATTGATTTAATAAATAATCTTAAAACTGATTTTTTTCGTTATATTTGCTTGTCTGTACTTTGGCGCCCTGAATTTGTGTTTGGAGAGAATTGATATAACTCAGAAGGAAGCCACGAACCCAGGAGCTAGCCCTGGGGTAAATTAGGGTTACAATTTATCCCCAATATACAGTAATGAAAATAAATATAAATAGAGGTTTATGATATTTGGTACAGGTACAGTACCTAATGCGATTAAGCATGCTACAAAAAAATAAATGGATATCACAGATCCGATTTCTGTCAGATGTAACAACTAATACATTTTTCCTTAATATCACTTTTTTTTTTTGTTTAATTTCTATAGTTTTAAAAATACCATCAGAAATGTCTCATATAGGTAATTAAATTCGTGGATACTTAATCAACATTTTAAACTCTACTGAATAAAACTTAAATCAAAAACCAACCTACCCTAACTTGATCCAACTTTTTTTCTTGTATTTCCCTTAACGCATCCATCCACATTTTCTTATATTCGACGTGAACTTGATCTGCAGCTACTTTTTTAGCTTCGTCGTTTGATTCTCGTGGTAATGGTTGTGATTTCACTGATTCCTTTTTTTCAGGTTTTTTCTTGTTTTCTATGATTGTACACTTGATAGGTTTCAAGTTTTTCTCCATAACACTTTTCCAGAAAGCAATACATTTTTGCGTATCCGCATCGTTAATGCTCTCTTCGAATATAAAAGTCTAAAACATTATTTTACTGGAAATATAATTTAGTAGATGTATGATATTATATACAGGGTGTTAGTGAATAAGTGCGACAAACTTCAGGGGGTGATTCTAAATGAAAAAATAATGACAGTTTGCTGTATAACTTTTGTCCGCAAATACTTCGTTTTCGAGATACAGGGTGTTAAAGTTTTTCTTTTGAAGAAAAAAATGGTACGACACAGATATTTCAAACTAAAAATCATTTTGGAAATCCTCGTTTAATTTGTGCCAAAATATCCCTCTTATCTTTTTGTCGTATGGAGCGCCGTTTTTATGCAAAAAAATAAAACATCTTACCGCGCATTTTTCATTACAAAGTGTTTCAATATTTTAAATGAAATCTAGGGAAAATTGAAAAAAATGTATCCAGCAGGACTCGAACCCGCAACTTTTGCATCTACGCGGTAATACTGTAACCACTAAGCTATGAATGATTAGTAATTATTTAGCTTTTTGGACATCAAATTCAACTCATGTGTCACTTACTTTCTCCTTAAGAACATAAAGAATGACGTTAATGAGAGAGATTTTGTCAAATCGACAATTGAAACATCAAACTCTAAGTCACATTTTTGCCCACTGTTATATTTTTATTGAGTTAAATTTTACGATCAAAAAGCTAAATAATTATTAGGCACTCATAGCTTAGGCCGGCTTAGGGTAAAGGCAAAGGTTGCGTGTACAAGTCTTGCTGGATGCGACCTTTTTTCAGTTTCTCCCTAATTTCATCTATACTAATATTATAAAGAGGAAAGGTTTAATTTTCTGTTTGTTTGTTTGAAATGAACAGGCTCCGAAACT
This sequence comes from Altica lythri, assembly GCA_964028335.1. NCBI lineage: Eukaryota > Metazoa > Arthropoda > Insecta > Coleoptera > Chrysomelidae > Altica > Altica lythri. Next base: position 29,699,594 of record OZ034804.1, on the reverse strand, counting down.
ACTGGACCGATTTCAAAAATTCTTTCACCGTTGGCAAGCTACACTATTCCCGAGTGACATAGGCTATGTTTCATTTTCAAAAAAATTAGGGATCCTTACTAAAATGCCATTAATGTAACCAAAAATGACCTTAAAATCCTTACATCGCGTGCGCTGAGGATACTATTGATTATAGAATAAAATAATGTACTACGATTTTGAAGAATATATAAATATCTACAAAAAATGCCGCGACAGCATATGTCTAACTGTTATAATTACGTCACAATAACTATTTTTAGAAAGTTTTTTATATTTTCGCCGTGTTCTGTGTCTCTGTGTCATTCCGTGGAATTTGTAATCGAATTTAAACCTATTTCCCGACTACCTAGAGCTCTGAAATTTTCAGGATAGCTAAGAACTGGATGACAATGCATGTTTCAAGTGTGTTTAGGCATATACATAGATTTCGAAATTTATACCGAAGTTGTGTATAGATAATATTATTTTGAAAGTTATTAAATAAATCGTTCGTAGCGTAGTTGGTTAGGGGGCGGATCAGTCCACTTGTGACAGTTCTGTTATGTTATCATAATGGGATCGATTACGCGACAGAGAAGTTTTTTTTTCTTTTTTTTTTTTGTTCTTACATGTGAAAACAGTAATTATTATTTTAACTGGTAATAAAATAAACTGTTTTAGAAAGTTTTTAGATACAACTACCCTTGATTTTGTTAACAAGGAATAGTATATTCTGTAACAAGGTTAGAATGAAAATTCGATACGAGTGGAGAATTCCGAACGCGAGCGTAGCGAGTGAGAGGAACCACGAGTTATCGAATTTTCATTCTAACCGTGTAACAGACTGTATTTTCTCCACGATCATGTAATAATTCTGTTTATTTAAATTGAAATATGTAGCAAAACAATTAGAACGTCGCACTGACAAACTGAGTGACAGTTTTAAAATTCGCAGGGCAATCTATGTTTTTTGTTGAGCAATTACAGAATGTTATTCCGTCACTAGTTATAGAATGGAAATACATGCAAAACACATAAGAAGCAAGTGTTTCAGAATGAATATTCTATCTCAAGAGTGAGATTGAACACTTTCTATTATTAAAAATGAAGTCGGAATTATTACATTCATTAATGGTCGTGGAGAAACAATCTTCTCTATGATCAATCACAGCGTTGTATGACTTAATATTTTTGCAAAATCAGGGATGCTGTGCATTGTTGAGATGACACAAAATATGACCTATAAATCAGTAAAAAAACTTTCTATTATAAAAAGTTCTTTTTGTAAATTGTGCTTATTTTATTTTTTAAAAGTTTTTATCTTGGTATTAATCCTTATCAAAATAACTTATTTCATAATCACGAATTTAGCATGTGCAATGGGATGAGGCTACTTATAGAGGAATTAAAGGACAATTAAGTTGTAGCAACCATTATAACTGAACCACCAGCTGGTCAACTAGCTCATACACTGAGGATACCGATGATCCCAACTGATCTACCAAATCCATTTAAACCGCTTCAATTTCCTATCAAAACATCTTTCGGAGCACCTGAAAATCAATTTATTTTGCTGCCAGAAAATAAAACAACATGTAATATCGTTTACAGGGAAGCGTTGACCCAATAAATTTAATGGCTTTTGTTATTTTTCTTTAATCCCCGTGCAAAGCCAAGGCGGGCTGCTAGTTTAATATAAGTATTCTTGTTAGTATACTTTCTTAAATTTTAAAAATCTCACGCGACATATTTCAAAAATAATTTACGATTTCATGTTACACTAACTTGCATAAAAATTTTTAAAAAATGTTGAAAAATTAGATATAAATTGGAAAAATGGAAATGTTTAACCATTTTCACTTACAGAGTAGAAGTAGGTACAGCTTTTTTTTAATTCAGCTTTCTTACCAATTTATTGCATGAGCAGATTACTCAGATAGTAATATATATCTAAGATTCTTACTTTATACAAGGATTCTCCTGACAATACATTATCAGTTTCGGTTGAGGTTTGCGTCTTTGATTCCGTAATTAACGAATAAGGGGTAGACGGTTTCGTTGGCAGCATATTTATATTTTCATCCTTAATATAACAAATAACTTCTCCTTTGCGTATACATCTTTTTTGGCTATTACTTCCTGGTCTAAGGTGTGCTTCGACTCCATAATTATCTAATTCTAATTCACCGTCATCGAAACGTTCGGCTACATCCATGATCTACAAACAATTCAACAACAAAATTATTTGTATGCTTTATCTAAAAGTGATCAGTGACTTGCATCACTTTCAGTTAACTGTAATAGCGAGTTACGGTTAACAAATATATCTAATTTAATTTTAATATCAGCAGAATGTCGTTTTTATCCCAACCAAATTTTATTTCATGAGAACTTTCAGATAAAATGTCAATGGTTCGGAAAATTAAATGACAAGAGTGAAAAATTCTGTCATTCTTTTGATACAAGAAGAAAAGAATTATACAGGGAGTATTTTTATATTGTGAAACCTAGTTAATTGATATCTCATGGAACCAAGGATTTTGTACCATTTAAATAGGTTTTCATTTATCAAGTTTTCCAATTAGATTTAAAGAAGTGAAAATAAAAAGGTAGAGTACGCAGCTGGTTGGGCATTTTATTAAAAAATTTCACACAAGAATAGATGTGAGTTCTCTCAGCGGCCGTTATCCAAATTATATGGCATATTATACCAGGTGGATCTGGTGTTAAAATTATGTTAAATTTCAATTTCTAACAATTTTAATTTATTCTTGAAAAGGAACATCAAGCAGTCATATATCTATAGCCCAAATTTGTGAGAATTCTCAATTCTTTGTACTGACCCCAGGATGTCTGTCTAAATCCCATTTACAGGATAGTTCTTACTGCTCTCTTTTGAGCCACAAACCTCACTAGATCTCAACACTATCACCCCAAAAAATAATACCAAAGGAAGCACCGATTGGATGTTAGCAAAATATATTACCTTTTTGTTTTCAAGTTAAAGATATTTTGACATAACCCTAAGCGAGTAACAAGCTAACTTGTTTACAAACTATATCTACATGAGGTTGCCAACCCAAATTATGGTCAATATTGATTCTAAGACATTTTGTGTTTATCGTTTATTATTAGTCTATTATTTGCAAACCACTGCTGATTAAATTGTTATTTGAAATATCTAAAAGTTCATCATTTACCAGACTGGAAGCTAAAGAGGAGTGGTCCCATAATCCTGACCTAAGGGATCCCAATGTGAAGTAAGGCTTCCTGAGAGCAGTACCCCACGCAACTAACTTGTATTACTAGCTTTTGTTTTCTTTCTAGCAAATCTGACTGAACCCAGTTTAGAGGCGTTACTCTTACACCATACCTACCAAGTTTAGTTAACAAGATGTTGTGATCAAGACTGTCGAAGGCTTTAGATAAATTCAAGAAATTGCCCATGGAAATCTTTTTTCCTCCCAACGTTATTGTTTCGACAAAGTAATAGACTGCTGTCTCTCCCACCTTCTTTTAAAATAAACATGCTGTGCGTGACTAATTAACTTTTAAACATAAAAGAATTTCAGCAGTCTAAAACACATTGCGATTTCAAATATTTTTAAAAATAGCGGAATTAAGCTTATTGGTCGATAGTTTTCCAGTGATGCTGGATCTTCTTTTTGGCTTTACCAATCCTAATTTTAGTGAATTAGGAAAACCACCCAGTTTGAATGAGCTGTTTATCATACGACGGAAAATTTATCATAACAAGAGCTAGATTTGTTTTTAAGTTTAGCTATTATATCGAGCACTCCACCAATGGTGGTTATCGCAACTGATCAGAAATAATTTTAAGTAAACACACGTTATTGCAAGTGGTCACAAGTGATTGGATGTTATCACAACTAATTTCAAAAGATGTTTGATAAAATAATACTTCAGAGCGTTTTGAAAATACGCGTAATGTCACACAACCTTTACATATGGATGAATCAATGGATGTTTCCATAGATGATAAATGATAAAAAAAATAACGATTGTACTAAGAAAAAAGCTAAAGTAAATATCAAAAAAATTGCTTCAAATATGTAGAAAATAGAATAGAGATGAAAAACTGCATAGCTTGCAATAAAACTTGGATATTCCAATATGATGTTACATCTTAGCTGCAATCTCTGCACTGAAAAAGCAACAATGTCGAAATCAAAATTTAAAGTTATAATAATAGTTGCTAATAGGTTTATTTTGACATAAACGGCATTGTGATGACTGAGTAGGTTCCAGATTGTCAAACAGTAAACCAAATTTACTATTTAAAAGTTTTTGCGAGAACGATTCACGACCGGAGTAAAAGCAAGTCGTGAATCTTTCACCAAGACAAGGCATTTTTCCATAACGCGCAGTTTGTGAAGCATTATTTAGTCACTAGAGGCATTCCAGTGCTTGAACAAACGCCCAACATCATCCTATGACATTTTTTGTCTTCAAAGATCAAGTCTGCTTTAAAAAAATTGAGTTCGAGTCGATGGAAGAGGTGGAGCGAGAATTGGCGGAGCTTCTAAATGCTTATACAAAAGACGACATCCAGCATTTCTTTGTCTAATGAAAAAACGAATGGAACGGTGTCTAGTGAGAAAAGAAGAGCAAATTAGAGAGAAGTATTTAATTGTATAATAAGTTTCTAATGAAACTGTTTTTGATTTAATTTAGCCGTAAAATTACACCTATGTTTGTTTCACGTCCACGTACTAATATTTATAAAAATACAGTTTTAAATACATGGCATTAAATCACCAACAGTTTATAAAAAGAAATAGCTGCAGTGTTTGACATACTTAAGTTTCAAAATCTTTATATGTATTAAAATTGATGTTATGGGTGATTCTTGGGCGAATTTTAAGTCAAAAATTTCGTATAACTTTAACCTGCTTTGGTTTTGATTTACGTGCTTAATAATAATAAAAACAGTGGCACCAAGAATGCTCACTGCTACTTTCAACCATAAGATGTCGTTTTAAAGCTTGTAGTATCAAATTGGACATTAAAATATTTGTTCACTGATTTTAAAAACGTATATAGAACTTTGAATCAAATCTTAAACCAATCTTTTTATAAAATGTGTAAAATACAATAAGAATAATAACATTTTCTTAATTAATAATTTTTCTTACCGTTTCAAATTCTGCCATTGTACAAAATGCTCATTCCTACTTCCATACAACAGAGAATTTTTCGGAATAAATGAAGCTACATAGAGCTGAAAATACATTGTTATTATTTAATTTGTTTTTCATTACTCCGTGCGGAAAGCACTGCTTTCGACCATGCAGGACCGTGCGGAAAGCAATGCTTCCTTCAACGTTACGAAATATAAAACTTTTTATCACTCCGTGCGGAAAGCGCTGCTTTCGACCATGCAGCACCGTGCGGAAAGCAATGAATGACCGAAACAGAGTTGATAAGTGTTTCGCAATAAAAAATAAATGAGATAGAAAGTGAATTAAGAGAAATTGAGGATGAATTTTCTAATAGTTTTGCATCTGATAACGCGGTGGTAAATGCACCACGATATAATCAATCAAACGTTTCATTACTAAATAAAGATTTTGTTGATTCTATATTATTATCTAATATACTTAAGTTGAATAAAAAAAAATATGTCTATAGAATTAAGCAACTGTTCAAATATTACATTTAACGTATTTAACAAAGATTCATAACTATACATAATTTTGTAATAAAAAAGTGTTATTTTTTATAAAAATGTTATAATTTCGTAACTCTAAAAATTTTGGTTTTAATGGGGGGGATCCGCCTCCCCCAACCCTCCTTCAGCGCCTTCGCGGTGCAGGCGGATCAGACCTAATACTACTTTTATTATCTTTCTTTCCTTTTATTTTAGATAAATTCAAGAGCTTTCCTCACGGAGTGATGAAAAATAGAATACGCAACTCGTGCGATGAGCAGGTAATCCCATCACTCGTGCTTTTTATGCACTCGTGATGGGATCACCTGCTTTTGGCACTCGTTACGTAATGTACTATTTTTACACTAGCTAAAATAACAAGCATAACAACAAGAGCGCAAGGTTTGCTACACTATGGATAGGTGAGTATTAACATAATTCGCGATTGTAAACATCTTCAAACATGAATTTTAAACACTCGTTTTCTCTACGACTGTTTTTGTCTATATTAATAACTAAATGCTTTTTTTCAATTAGCTTTAAGTTTTCTTATTGAAATATAGATTAGTCATTATATAAGTTATTAAATTAGATAAAAACTGCCTTAAAAAATCTTATTTTTAATGTGATTATTAGTTTGGTTGGAAACTTATTTTTGCGACTAGCAATTTTATTTTATACATTACATTTTCAGTGATGATTTCAAATGAACAACAAACTAAACCTATACTCGGTTTATGGCCACTTTGTGTAAAATAAACTTGCTCTAGAGGCATTAAACTGATGTCGAATTCTTTAAAAATTTGGGATAGAATAGTTCAAAAGAGGCTGAGAGAAGAGTATAAGTGAAGAGCAATTTGGATTTATGTCTGGAAAAGGAACGACTGATGCTGGTTAGCTTGTGATAAGAATGATGGAGAGATGTCGTGAACTGCAGTGTGATATCTTATGTGGGCCATAGGACATCACGCCAAAACCTGCGGACATCTTGGGATTCTAAGGGTCAAAGAAACCCAAATCCATGAAAATGCTTACAGATATGTCTCCAAAACGAGGTTTTGAAATTGAAGTCTACAAATTGTACAAAAGTTATCGAGGAAAAAATCTGCTAAACATCAGGTATAAAATAATGAACGATATATTAAGACGCAGGCTAACAACCTCTACAGAAAAAATATAGGGAATTATTGGTACAGTTTCGGAAACAGGAGCTATCCAGAAAATATGGAAAAGTCGTATCATATAAATCTACATTTGTTGTTCCTTGATTTTAAACAAGCCTTTGACAAACTAAATAGTAAAAATGTCTAAGAAGGACTAAAAGATATAAAAACAGACGACAAAACTATGAGAGTGATGAAAATAACAACGAGGGACTCCCAAGCTCTAATAAATGCAGCAGGAGAATGCCCAGGGAAAATAAAAATAAAAAACCGGATTAGACAGAGAATTGTTCTGGTACTGGTTATTAGCTCACAAGTCAAGATTAAAATAATATCAAATGCTAAAACAAGTATACCATACCAATAAATAATTAAATATGCATTAATAATAAATGGATTGAATAAATTATACTGACAGGATTGAAAATCAACTAAACAAAGACATCCCTACTAATATTATAAATGTGAATGTAAGTTTGTTTGTTAAGCTTTCACGCGAAAACTACTCAACCGATTATCATGAAAATTTGTACACATATTCTTGGAGGTATTAGAATTAACATAGGATACTTTTTATTAAAAAACATCACAAAAACTAGCTTCTTCAACGCCATCTAGCGGTTCAGTAATGAAGTTCCAAGCCTGAGTATGACACCGTGAGGTGGCGCAGTTAATATCTTATATATTTAAACTAGAAATTACGACTTAATAAAGTACTATGGCGCCACCGTAAGGCGGAGCAGTTAATATCACATATATTTAAACGAGCAATTCTTACTTAAGGTTTATTTCGCATATATCTCATATATTTCAACAAATTCTTGCTAAATTAAATAATATGACGTAAGGTGTCGCAGTTGCTACCTAATATATTTAATCGATAAATTACAAAATATAATCAAAAAATAGTATACAGCTGAAAATTTACGAGAAAATATGATAAAAACGATAAAATTAAAAAAAAAAAATTGAAAACAAAATAAAATCGTAAAAATTTGAAAAAACCAAAAAATACATCAGTTTTATGCGGTACGAACTCCGCGGGGTCAGCTAGTAATACATAAAAGTAAGTAAAACAAACAAAACAAGTAGTAGCATTATCAACAAACAGATACAACTTCAAAGTAGAAACATTTATATATTTTGAAGTACCTATTAGTCAACAGAAAAAAATGAAAAAGTAGATCTAGCAAGAAGAAATCAAGTGCGAAATTAGGGTTTTTATCGAAATAAAAAAGTTTTCAGAGACAATAGACCGAAACACAAAATTAAAAATATACAAAATGACAAAAGACTATTATTAGTTGCAGAGACAACAAATGAGGTAGAATAGAAGAGTTCAGGGTGTTTGAAAAAAGGCAGTAGGAAAAATATTAGGAACAAAGATAACCATATGGTGTAAGGATGAACCATTAAATAAAAGAATAGATAGAGAACCAGAATCTAGTATGGGTATTGATAGCACAGACCATTTGAGGCAGACGGAAGATACGATGAAAGCAACATGCAAGAGAAAACCTTAGAATGTTGGTAAAAAAAATATCTTAAACAAAGTACATAAAAGACAGTGGGAAAACAGTGGAAAATTTAAAATCACACTGGCATTTGTAAAACCCTAAATGTAAAGTATTTCCATGTAAAAAGTATTTTTAAGTGAAAAACAGGTACAGCTTCCAAGTCAAGGAGTGTAAAGCTTTTTTTAATAGATTTATGCTTTAATTCACATTTCTCACTAATAAATATTTAGTTTATTTATATTCTAGATGTCCCCTAAACACCGGATAATATACGACAGATTTCTTTAGTTACCTACTAGTTACTGTTTTATTGCGTTTTTTATCCTTTTTTTTTCTATGAAGATTCATGTATATTTTAATGACTTAGTATTTTTACACATTCTACAAAAGACTGATTTTACTTTTAAACTTCATTAGATATTTTAGTTTCAACTAAAAGATTTCAATAAATAAAATTTTAAAATAAATAAAAATTTACGGAATATCTGAAAGGAACTATTGCATGTAGGTACTTACGTATGTTTTAAAATATCACTCGTAAATTGTTTGCAGGAAATAAACTAAAAAAATAATTCCCATAATAAATATCACTACGTGTGACAAAAATATAATTATGACAAATTTGTCAGTTGTGAGTTGATTTAAATTTTTAGTAATGAAATAGGGAGTTCCAAAAGATCGTAACCTCTAGATAAATCAGGACACGAAAAAGACGACAACGAATTTTGAACTACATATTTTGAAAAGACATACATCAACCACGTAACGTTAAGCACAAAGAGACACATTCAAACTTATTAAAAGCATGGTTTTTGAACATATCGTTTCGTTGTATGAGCATTTTAATAGCACCGTAGGACATAAAGATACTGTAACGGGATAACCGAATAAGGAAAGGACCTTTACTTGAAAGACTGTTTTTAGGTTATTTATTCTATAATATTCTCACTCTTTCTAGTGTGCACTGATTAGGATCGATCATGTTTCTCGCAAATTCTAGAATGTTTATTTGTTCTCTATGGGATATATTTGGCAGTTAAGGAGAGTTCAAATAGTTCATTTTCAATGTAAAACTGTTTGCCCTTATTCCAGCAGAGTTCTTGTTACAATTTTGTTAAATAAATTATGTAAAAGTCCCCATAAGTGTTTCAAATTGATGTCAGGTGTGGGGTGAAAATACAAGAATGCCTGGAAAAAAGATAAGTGAACTATTGGTGGCTGAGCTCAGCAGAGAGCTCTAAGAATTAGAGTTGGAAACTACTGGGAGCAAATCCGTATTGTTGAGAAGGCTCCGTAAATACTACCTAAATAATAATCTGGACACTGACGCTGTGGAGTTTGACCCAGTTCAAAAAGTAAATTCTTAATGAGTGCAACAACTCTCCAGCTATCCAGTCAGATAAGAAGCCAGCGAAAAGATGTCCCTGCTATCGCAAAGAATAACGAGCCAACTAGAAGAACAGGCACAACAATTTTTCCAACTGTCGCAACGAATGACGAGCCAGCAAGAGGAGCTATCACAACGGATGTCTACCGAATAGCCTAGGTAGCTGAGACCACAAACAGAAGAGAAGAAGAAGAAGTGGCCAACTCGCGAGAAGAGATCAACCAGCAAGTGCAGTCCGAGATAGGCATAGACCAAAGAGATAGGGAAGCTAGGCTTAGACGAGAATGTAAGCTTGTCGCCAAAATCAATCCATCCACCACGGCTACGCAGATGCAGAAATGACGGGAACCTGCCACGTAGACGTCGAACTCCAAAAAAACGGGGGGGAGGCGACCTAGGTACGAACGACGATAAAACCTCCGACCTTCGACGGAAAGACTTTCTTGCCAAATTACCTAAAACAATTTGACGCAACGACCATAGCGAGTGAATGGTCATCCCAGGAGAAGGCATTGTCCCTAACCATAGCTCTGCTTGGCGAGGTTTTAGAAGTCCTGCATTTATTGACACTGGATGAGGCTGACAACTTCAAGGTATTGGTGAATCGTCTGGAGATGCGTTATTGCTAAAGTTATCTACAACCAGTATACCGAATGCAGTTGAAGAGCCGGAAGCAGAAAAATGAAGAAACTATCCAGGAGTTTGAGGCAAAAGTGGCAAGAATTGTACTGTATGTGTATCCAAATGCAGCGGAAGATTTCCTGGAGTCTGGCGGTCCAAACCTTTACCGATGGGCTTCGAGATCCCCAAAAAGACGGCGCCCAGTGAGGTGTTGGAACTGCGGAGAACCATATAAGAAATAATTGCCCTCCAAAAAAAAACTCCTGCTGAAGTACCCCAGCAGCAGGAAAACTCAGCAGGGGTCGACTCCTGGAGGGCGGCATCCACCCCGAACAATCCCGAAGCCCGTCACACCAATAAATTGGCAACTCTGCGACACGACGTGGGCAGCTTTTATGTAGCTGGCATCATTGAAGGAAAGAACTCAGCATGCTGGTAGACACTGGAAAACTATCGTCCGACCAACCATCATTATGCTCAAGAACATATTGCCTACCAGTTGGAGACTGCGTACCGCTACCGGGGAATCTACTACATTTGACGCTACCTCTCTTGTTCACTCGGTGCTGGTGGCTGACGTTGATAAAGATGTTATTCTGGGCAAGGACGTTATGCTCCACTGTGGTTTCCATTTGGATCTTCGCCGACGTATCCTTTGTACTGGTAATGAAGAAATATTCCTGCATCGAAAGCAAGTTGATGATCCCTCGATGCTAATCCATGATATCGAACTTCCGGCGAGTTGCGAATGTGTCGTAACAGCGCGGTTGGATGAACTTGAGCCAGATAGAGCCTCAGCCATGATAGAGAGCCAAAGAACCATGACCATGAATTGGGAAAAGGACTTGGTAAGACTCTTGTTAGATCCGCCAAAGAGGAACCCATCCGAGTCATCAACTAGACCGATCATCCGAAAGGATACGAAAATGGGAACTTTAGAACCGGTAATGGCCGTAATTCACAAGGTAAACGTTATGGAAACAGATGAGACCAACGGAATCGAGCAATTATTGACAAAATTAGATCCCAACCTGGAAGAAGTCTTTAAAAGATTACAGCAAATCTAACATTGAATGTTAAGAAATGCAACTTGTTTCAAAGACGGGTCAACTATTTAGGGCATAACGTAAGCAAGGAGGGTGTTGTTAAGGACCCCGCTAAGATTCAAGCCGTTCAAGAATGGCCAATTCCTATCGAAAAACATCAGTCCCGAAGTTTCTTTCGTTTTTCTTTCTATTACCGACGGTATGTCAAGAATTTTGGAGATGTCGCCAGACCCTTGACACGTTTGACAGAACAAGACAAGTAGTTCTGTTGATATAAGCAAAATCAAAAGACGTTTGAACTATTAAAGAAACAGCTGAGGTCAGCCTCTGCTTATCCACTTTCTGACGGTAAACTTATTCTGGACACTGACGCTAGCAATGTGGGAATTGGAGCTGTCTTGTCACAGTTACAAGATGGTAAAGAAAGAGTGGTTGGATACTTCAGCGAAACTTTATTGAAAGCACTATTGTGTAACTCGGCGGAAACTGTTAGCAGTTGTAAAATTTGTCGAGCACTTTTATAAAAATCTGTATGGCAGAAAAATCCTGATCAAAACAGACCATGCCAGTTTAAAGTGGCTACTTAGCTTTAGGAACCCAGAAGGACTTGTACTATAACTAAGGCACTATAGATATAGGTATTGTCATCAGCCATTTTTTTTCTAATGTCACTCAATTCACGTGTTAGATCATAGACAAATTAAAGAGACGTGCAATCGTATTTTGTAGTGGTGAAAATGGGAACTAAACCAGCTGGTAGCGCGAAAAGTGAAAAAGTACTTATAACGGTATAGTGACATAGTAAGTACTAGTGGTTTTAGTTTAAAATAAACTTAAGGTACTTTAAGCATAAAAAGGGTGTAGATGTAGAAGTAAAGTTTTAAAGATGGTGCGCTGATGTCAGAACTTGTTGCCAACTTTATATTAGGCATCAACACATCTGTTCTATTATCATTGGTTTTGTGGTTGACATTGGACAAAACATGGCTGATGATAATACCTATGTTTATAGTGCCTTACTATAACCAACTATCTGTCAAAAGGGGTGTCAGACATATTCCACTATTTCAAATGGCAATTTCATTGGCCATTAACGAATCAACAGGCGAAACGCCTGCGAAGGTCCTGTTCGGTAGGAAAATGACCTTGGTGTTTGGTTGTAAACCTGGTGAAGAAGTGGCTTGTGAAGAATATGTCGCCGATCTTCAGAATCGATTTGAGAATATACACAGTCTGGTGCGTGGGAAATTTCAATTATATAGTGATCCGATAAAGACAATTATATAGTGATCCGATAAAGAGGTACTATGACACGCGAACAATGGAGATAAGTAGTTACCAAGCTGGAGATTTAGTCTGGCTCTATAACCCCTGACGGCGTCGAGGCCTTTGTCCCAAATTACAGAAGAACTGGGAAGGTCCAGGCACCATCAAGAAAAAGATTAACGATGTTATTTATCGGATCGTGAAAATTCCCAGAGGGAAACCCATCGTGGTCCAACAGGATCGGTCAGCGCCTTACCAGAAAAACCACAGTGGGAATGTGCAGCAGTTCCTAGAAGATGGTTTGGCTGGCTCAACGTGTGTGCGGGATTCAGATTTAGGAAATAACACTCCAGGAGGAATGAATCTAAGGAGGGTGCAGTGTAATGGGATAACCGAATAAGGAAAGAACCTTTAATTGAAAGACTGTGCTTAGGTTATTTATTCTAAAAATTCCTAGTGTATAGTGATTAGCTTAGATCATGTTTCTCGCAAATTCTAGAATGTTCATTTGTTGTATATAAGGGGATGTATGGGCAGTTAAGGGGAGTTCAAATAGTTCATTCTATTGTAAAACAGTTTAGACGTTAACCAGCAGAGTTCTTGTATATGTGTAACAATTTTTATGAATAAATTGTGTTAATGCCCCCATAAGTGTTTTAATATTATTCAGTAAAATAATTGAAAAGAACAGTCGATACCTGATGGTTTAATAAACATCCTATTACGGCCCTGAGTTTTAATATATAATAGGAAACCTTCTTAACGAAGTCACTCTAGCTGTTTTTGCTTAATTCAAATTAGAGCTTTATTTTTAGAAACTGCATCAAGTTTGTGTAGACTGACCTATCGTATCTTAATGAGTGTTTAACGAAGGCTGGTTATCGCTTTAATTGTATATTATATTACCTGGTTTTGATCATTACAGGCTTGGGTTTCATATTTTCAAGGATTCACAAACTCTAGTATAGTCCGAGTATTGTCGTCGACCTGAGCTTTCGAAAAATTTCTGTTATTTTGTGTTAATATTTATTCTTCTTCATATGTTATTGCTATTTTATTTATTAGTGTTATTTTTTTTATAACTATTGTTATTTTATATTATTCAGTAAAATAATTAAAAAAAAACGGTCGGTACCTGATGGTATAATATAGATCCTATTACGGCTCTGAGTTTTAAAGTGTCGGCTTATCTTTTATATATTAGGAAAACTTCCTAATAAAGTCACTTTAGCTGTTTTTGCTCAATGCAGATTAGAGCTTTATTTTTAGAAACCGCATGAGCTCTTGGTTATCTATTAGTATTTATATAATTAAAGTTTTTTAGTTTCGTTGTTTTATTTATATCTTGATTCGGATTGTTGTGACAACTTTCATTTTTCTTTGAATTGAATCTATATTGAGCTTTTTTAAGCAGCATTATGGTTTAGAGAAATCTTGGATTTAAATTTAAAACTAAAATGAGTTGTACTAAACAAAACTTTGTAACGATTGTATCGTTAGTTTTCGAACAATCCTTCCGGACTATAAATATTTTTAAATTATCTATTGTAACCGCGTTGATACGAGTGGGGACTGCTAGTTGGAAGGAGAGAATTGGTTTCGTAGTGAGTTTTCGATTTTATTTCGTCCATTTTATCGTTGAATTTTAAGTAATTCAGAGTTTCCGACTATCTTTGCCCTTCTGTTTCTGGTAAGTTCCATTTTGCCTTGGTTTTAAGTTTAATAGTTAAATTAATCCAAAATGCGGTGAATATAATAAATATTTTATCTATTTTACTAACATTTTAAATTTTCGAATACAATTGCTAATTCAATTCAAGGTCAGTTTTTGTGGTATTGTATTATTTATACATGAAAGGTAATTAATTTTTTCTCGAAATTTGGAGAGACTTATAGCGATTGTGTTCGAAAAATAGTATTTGAAAATTCGGAGTTTTGATTCAATTTTATTGATAGGGTTATTGCCAACTAGAAGAAGGGCCCTATTAAGGACTACAAATTGCTATATAAAAACTACACGTTTCGACATCTTCCGGTGAGGCCGACGCCATTTTGCTGTACCTTTCCTCTTCGTTAGAAGATTTCGGCAAGAGGTTCCTTCAGGGATATTCCATTCCGTTGCAGTTCCGATCCCAATTGTTACAAGATTTCGACAAGAGGTTCCTACTGGGATATTCCATTCCGTTGCGGTTCCGATCCCACTTCGATAAAAGATTTCGACAAGAGCTTCCTTCAGGGATATTCCATTCCGTTGCAGTTCCGATCCCACTTGTTAGAAGATTTCGACAAGAGGTTCCTACTGGGATAATCCATTCCGTTGCGGTTCCGATCCCACTTCGATAGAAGATTTCGACAAGAGGTTCCTTCAGGGATATTCCATTCCGTTGCAGTTCCGATCCCACTTGTTAGAAGATTTTGACAAGAGGTTCCTACTGGGATATTCCATTCCGTTGCGGTTCCGATCCCACTTCGATAGAAGATTTCGACAAGAGCTTCCTTCAGGGATATTCCATTCCGTTGCAGTTCCGATCCCATTTGTTAGAAGATTTCGACAAGAGGTTCCTACTGGGTTATTCCATTCCGTTGCAGTTCCGATCCCACTTCGTTGTTAGAAAAGCCGAAAAGAAATCTCTACAGGGGAATTCCATTTCCGTTGCTGTTCCGAGTCCACTGCGTAGAAGCGTGGCAAATTTAGTCAAGAAGTCCCTCGAAAGGAACCCACCCGTCAAGAGCCGCAGATCCAAACCAAGTTAAGAGAATAAATTAATTTTCCCAATTTTCATTACATTACTAACCAATTTTAAAGTAATAAACCATTTTAAACTGATCTATAGAATTTTATTTGTCTGTCTGTACTTGGCGCCCTTTAAAACTTGTTTGGGGGGGACTTAGGCAAAAACACAGAAGGAAAGCCACGACCCTCAGGAGCTAGCCTGGGGTACTTTTATGGTTACAACTTCCACCACACACCTATAAGGGCGCATTCTAAAATATACGTTAATGAAAAATACTCCCTACATTTTCTTTGCGATATTTATTTTTATATCTTCTATTTATTTTACAGTTTTTGCAACTAAAAATAATATTTAAAGAAATATATTTTTATTTATTAATAAACGGAAATTAGTTTAACCTCTGGCAAGTTTAATGCAATGGTTGAAAATACCTGTATTCTTTGAGCTCTAACGAAGAAAGTCGCCTGAGTTTTCAAAAACAAAAAAAATGTTTAATAATATTTAGCCAAGTTTTAAATAAATAACATTTTCTCTGCAAAAAGACGCCAAATAAATAGAAGAAATAATTTAGTGTATATGTTTATTGATTATGTAGAGGTATCATTATAGTTTAATTATTATTATATGATATAAACGATGATCGGAAACAATCTTCTAAGATTTCGTTGATTGACGTATCTGAAATAAGAAATCATTTGTTATAAGAATTAAAAAAAAAAGCTGATGTGAAACCGATATTGTACGAGATTCTGACACTATAATAAACCCAAATGTTTTGGTGGATTTTAACAAAAACAACTGATTTCGTAATTCAATTATTATGCGATGGTTTTCGATAAATGAGACATTAAACCAACAATACCTTCAATTTTTAGTGACTATTGATAACACAAAATTATCAAAAAAATTAATACAAATACTCACACACAAGTTTAAAATGTTAACTTAACAGATTTGTAAGAAAAGAGGTAAAAGTCAATATCTTAAGTCTTAATTCATTATCTTTACCAATAACGAGTAATTTTAACAATAGTACGAAGATTGTCTTTTCAGTTTGTCATCTAGCCGCTTAGAAAGCGCCACCACTAGAACCTTCAGACACATATCTAAGCTCAATCTTTTTTTAACATAAATCCAGAGTTTCATTGCGATATAAGTAGTGTAGGTACAGTGAATTTTTAAAATAAGAAAGTCGGTCCAAAAATGGATTTTAGCCGAAAGCATTTACAAGCAATAATTTTTTACAGTTTTCGGAGATGATTATTCCAACAGTAATGTCTGGCTGAAATGGTTTCTGTCTTTCAATATGAAGCACCAAATCAGTCAACTATTTCCCGCTGGTACTGCGAAATTCAAAGGGGTCCACTCAAAACAGCGATCACACAGCAAAACATTGATGCAGTTCGTCAGCTACTTAAGGATGACCATCGTGTAACATACCGGGAGATAGAGGCATCTTTGGCATACCAAAGACTCGATCCAAAAGATCCTACATGAAGAATTGGGTGTTACGAAGAGCAAAAAGTGGTTCGCGTCAATTGTTATCAAAAAACATTGGAACGGTTCAACAAAGGAAGCTTATAAAGTAAAGTAAATTTTATTGCCTACGTTACATATGTTTAAATATGTTTGTAGAGAGTCATGTACAAGAAAAAAAAAATAAAAAATAATACAGTTAAAATTTGTAAAAGAATCTTATAAAAGAAACTTACAATCTTAATTAAAGAGTTTTAGTAAAAAGAATAAACAAATAAATATACAACTTTAAACACATAACACATAAATCGTCACAGTCGGTTAGTGAGCCTCATCAAACATATTCAGGGTCTAGTGAAAGTGGTCAACATACTCACTGACAGAGTAGAAAGATAACTCGGTTAAAAACTTTTTAATCCTAATTTTAAATTTAGACCTACTCATACCTTTTAGATTATCTGGTAATATATGTTATAAAGAT
The DNA here is from genome assembly GCA_964028335.1 of Altica lythri. Lineage (NCBI taxonomy): Eukaryota > Metazoa > Arthropoda > Insecta > Coleoptera > Chrysomelidae > Altica > Altica lythri. Next base: position 29,682,231 of record OZ034804.1, on the reverse strand, counting down.
TAAGATCTAATGAATTCTTTTGTGATTTACAGAAACGATAGCGCACAGTTCTAATATTATGTGCACCCCTTGTGTTGTAACTATGAATATCTGCATTTTTAACCAGTTCAACTTTTTTACTGTGTATTTCTAAGAGGACGTTATATAACCACAAGGTTTGTAGAGGCATTATTCTGAATTCAATAAATAGAGAACGACATGAATCCCGAGGACCAATATTTCCAATAATTCATACTGCTTTCTTTTGCAATCTAAAGACTTCGATAGCATTTGAAGAATTTCCCCATAATATTATACCATAATTTAACAACGAATGGAAAAGTGAAAAATATGTAACAAGTAGTGTGTTCGTAGCGGTTAGTCTGCTTAATTGTCTGAGCAAGAAAAGAGAACTGGATAACCTACTTTTTAACTGGTCAATGTGACTGTTCCAGCTTAATTTATTATCCAGAGTTATACCAAGTAATTTAACTGATATTTCTGGTGTATTCATATGGTAAGAAAAATGCAAATCTTGAGTTTTTTCACTGTTTAATTTTAGGCGGTTTGCTTGAAACCAATACAGTGCCTGATTTTCAACGGATATTGTCTTTTCTGCCAGGGATGTAGGATTTTTATCTGAGTAGATAAAAGATGTATCATCTGCAAAAATTGCAATACGATGCGGTTTTATAAAATTTGGTAGGTCGTTTATGTAAATTATGAATAAGAGTGGTCCAAGTACTGTTAGTATTGTTAGTGGCGATAAATCTTGGATTTACTGCTACGAACCGGAAAATAAACGCCAATGCGCTATGTGGGTGTTTCACTTTGAGGAAAAACTAACAAAAGAGAATCCTTCTCGAAGTGTGTCAAAGATAATGTCGCAACTTTGTGACAAAGTTTGGTAATGTGGCAGCAATTGCTTTAGAAGATCGAACGGTTACTTCCGATTGGTGTATACCTACACGTTTGTTTACCAGAAGTTATCACGAATTTTCAACAAATCAACACACAACTGCGAATTATCCTACATCAGGACCATGCAAGTGCTCACACTGCCCAAAAGACAATCGAGTTTTTGGAGCTTCAAAACATCGAATTGTTAGACCATCCACCGTATAGTCCTGACCCAAGTCCAAACGACTTCCTTACGTTCCCAAAGATCAAGATTTCAATGCGTGGGCATAGCCAGAAGAAACCATTGATGTCTTTAAAACAGCGATTTTGTAGGTGTCAACTGAAGATTGAAATAATTGTTTTACCAATTGGTTTGAACGTAAGCAAAATTGTATCGATTTTAGTGGGACATATTTTAAAAACAATAAAGTAATAGGCGAGCGAAGAACCCTCTAAAAATAACGATTACCCCTTATTCTTTGGCAACCGTGTAAATATGGTACTAAAATATTCGTAATAAAAATCAAATTTTCTTAATACAGTGTTTTTGATCGAATAAATACACACGAAAAAAAACAAAAAAAAATTAATAAGATTAATAAAATTCTATGTTTAACTTGATATAGCTCAGCTCTTGTAAAATATCTCTATTTCTAATTTTGACACAATATACTTACTATGAACATTTTCGCAAAAAAAATTCTAATTTTAAATATAAACAATATAGCGATTTTATAAAAATCGTTGTCGACGTTTGTGGAGTCCGCAAGGCGATGCACGATCTTTCGAGAACGTCTAAAGACCGAATATATAAACCATCGGCTTGCCACATCAAAGGAGAGTTTTTATACAAAGTTCCGTTCATTTATAAACATACATTAAGTTAAACATAAATAGTGTATCTTTGTTAAATACATCTATATCTATACATATAATAAAACTGTAGAAATGTAAGTACATGTTTGTGCGCGCATCACATGAAAACTACTGATCCTGTTCGAATGCGGTTTTCAAAGACGTATTTGTCTTCTTTCCCCACCCCTTTAACGGGGTGGGGAAAGAATTTTTTATACAAAAATCAACACGCCACGCTAACGACGTCGCGGGTACATCGAAATAGAAGCCAAAAATGTTGTTAGATTTTTTTGTCTGTCTGTCGGTCTGTATGTTTGTGCGCTCATCACATAAAAACTACTGATACGATTCAAATGCGGTTTTCACAGATGTATTTGTCTTCTTTCAACTTAACATCTGGTGTATATAAATTTCTCTCCCATTCCTTAAATGGGGTGGGCTAAGAAATATTTATACAACAATCACACGCCACGCGAACGACGTTGCGAGTACAACTAGTTATAAATAAATCCAATCGTAGTTTTTTTGTTTCGTTACAGTATAAACACCTATAAATTTCGTTATAATAAATCCTTGGTGAGTGAATAGAATAATGGATTGGGTATTTAAATAAATGCAAATCTTTTTCAAAATTGGAAAAAATCAAGAAATCTTGGAAGGAATTTTGCCGCACAGCCACGAACCAAAAGAAGAGAATGTATTAGAACGCCAAAAATTAAGTAACAAGCTTTTGTTAATATTTGCTCGGAGCCTGCTAAATTTATTCATATTTCTTTAAAATATATTGATATTGATTCTTTAATAATAACTGACTTAAGATTAATGACAAGTAATGAGCGAATAGCGCGCCATTCCAAGTATGTGCAACCAAAAATCCATCGAGGAGGTTCTTCATACCGTTGTGAAAATGGAAATCAAACAAACGCCGGTGAAGATTTCGTCATTCAAAACGTCTTCCAAGCCAAGTACCTAAAAAGCATTATGTAATACGAATTATGTGTTGACGTTCAAAGTTGTCCAAAATATTTTTCTAAATTATTTACATTTTATGCCATTAAATAATGGTCTTTGTGTACCATTTGCTTTTATTACTGATGAAAAAAAATATTAAATGTTACGAAAATTGTTTCGGACAACTTTTGCAAAACAAATATGTTGCAGGATTTCAAACAAGGACTACATATTTTTATTTAGAACAGAATTTCGCAAAATTCAATCTCTTAGTTTTTCTCAAGAATACAAACCAAACTCTAAAATTGAAAAGGGACTCAACTTCTTTGGCTATATTATGGACAACTATATTTCCTTAAAACCTTACTTAATTTAACCCCCATAAAAGTGGCGGGCCCAAATTGGACAAATTAATAATTAGCTCTCATTTTACTTTATATCCAGGATAAATCTACTCTAGCACTAAACATTCCAATTTCTTGACCTAAATCGATTATAATTTCTTCTTATTGATTCCATAAACAGGAAGTTATAGTTTTCCCAATACAACTTAGATAATAGATAGACGTCGACGGTAGCACTTGCAACTACACAGAATATCTCTCCATGCGACAAATTATTCATGTTATCGGTTTATTGGTTTATTCTTGTTCTTGAAGTATTTCGGCATCATCTTTGACACGTGGCAAGGAACCGAATCTTGTTGAAATATTGGTTGATCATTGGTATCCAATTTTCTCAGGTCTCCTTTTATTTCCTTTCCAACCAGTCCTTGTATTTTTGAGAATTCATCATGCCTTCAATTGGGTTTTTGAAAAAAAAATTTTTTGTGATAAATGGAAAGATCATATATAAGTTTTATAGCAAAACTATTTTTTTTATTTTTTTTTTCGCAATAATTCAAAAGTTATTTCAAAATAAAAATTAATTTTTGAATCCGGTACCGAAGACACGCCGACAGCTCCCGAACAAATCTGAGCGCATGTGACGTCATAATGTTAATTTTCACTCATTGCAGTTGATATAGAAATAATAAGTAAAGTGTTTTGATCTATTTAATTTTGTTGTCATTGTTAAATCTTCAAATTTATATTGAAAATGTCGAACCTCAAAAGTTATCGTTCTTGTTTTGTACCATTATGTACGAATTCTACAAAAACAACTCCTGACAAAATGTTTTTTTAATGTTCCCCAAGATGACAAACGTCGAAATAAATGGTTTCAAGCAGTGCACCGTGATAATCCCAAAACAAAATCGATTTTTTTTTGTTGTGAAGATCATGTAAGTATTAACACCATTGTTATTAATTATTATTTATCTAAGTATACAAATAACTGGACTCCAAACCATAACCTTTAAAATCAAACTTTGTTGCCGTAACTCTCACGCGATGCTCTACAATTTATGAAACAAATAATTATATTTAATATAATGGAGAATAAATACTTAAATATTTTCATTTATTATATTATTTTTTAAGAAACTTAACTTAATGCTTTGGCACCTTGAACTTCAGCAGAATTAAACCGAACGTCATTTTAAAAAAATTAGTTATCATAAATATATCAACATCAGGAATATTATCAGACTTTGCCTTAATAAATCCTTTATCACACATAGCTGTTTGGAACCAACTAACAACTCGTTTTTTAGCAATAAATTTTAAATATTATTTTCTAGTTACGTGTAATAGCCGTAAACCCTGTACTGTTATTAAATAGCTTTAACATTATGACGTCACAACTATGGTGACTGATCATGGCGCGTTTATAGTCACGTGATTTTTTTTTAAATTTTATTAATTTTTAATTGTTTATTATTAATTGAAAAATTTTTTTTTTAAATTTTTTGCATCAAATATCAATTTTATTAATAATAAAGTTTTAAATTAAAATACATAAAAAAAAACAATAATATTTTTTTTATTCAAAATCCCAATTGGCACCGGTACCTTTATAAGAAAAGCAGCGCCAGAACATTTTCTTCGGAGGATGTTTAATCTTTTGATCAAAATGAGCTGGCGTAAGTTTTTCATTTTTCTGACAATACGAGACCGTTGTGTTGTGCTTGTACCAAAATGTGGCCCTCACTTTTCTCCAATCTTCAGCAGTCCACCTCTTATATTTTTTCGCCCAATCAAACCATTTTTCATCGTTCTAGCAGTCAATAACAGTTTCTTTGGAGATCTTAAAGCTGTTCTTCTACCTTTCAAACTCATTTCTCTGAAGAATTTAACTTCGTTTTCTTGGATTTAATTTACTTTCCCTCACACTACAAATGCAGTTGTCTTCCTCTTCCTTCCACATTTCCCTGTTCTGTTCACCACAATCGTCCCAGTTTTCGTTTTCTTCTTTAAAATCTTGTTAACAGTTCCCAAGCTCACAATACATTTCTCTTTAAGTTATAGATGTATGTTCACTCAAAGTAACAATTTTAGTACGTATTTTTGGAGAGATATCCATCTTTAAAGATTAGAATAAAATAAAGTCCTTATTCAATAACTTCTCAGACACACTATAATTCGAAATAAAAACGAAACGCAACACGTCTGAAGCGGAGTTATACAAGATTAAAGGAGCTTAAAGATTTTAATGATTATTGAGGAAAAGACAAATTATAACCTTGACTTATAGGCACTGGTTGACTTCAATTGAGCTTCTCCACGTTATTTTTTATCCGCGTTCACGGAAGGTTACGAAACGCGTGCAGGTTTAATTTTCATTGATATATGTTGATTAGTAATATTTAACTTAATTATAGAGAAACTAATAATTTAATCGTTTTCGGCGTGTTTAGTAGTTTAACTTTTATATGTATATATACTGAGAATCACAGAGAATCTAATAATCTGCGATAAAATGACCCTACCATTGAATTAAACGTGGTGCCAACTGCGAAAAAATCACTCTAGCTGTTTTTGCTCAATTCAGATTGGAGCTTTATTTTTAGAAACTGCATGAAGTTCGTGCGGACTGACCTATCTTATCTTAATGAGTGTTTATTGAAGACTGTTTATCGCTTTAATTTTATTATATGGCCTGGTTTTAATCTTTACAGGTTTGGGTTTCATATTTTCATGGATTCACAAACTCTAGTATACTCCGAGTATGGTCGTCGACCGGAGTTTTCGAAAAATTTTTGTTATTTAGTGCTGATATTTATTTTTCTTTATATGTATTGTTATTTTTTAGTGTTATTTTATATAATTCAGTAAAATAATTAAAAAGAACAGTCAGTACCTGATGGTATAATATCGATCCTATTACGGCTCTGATTTTGAAAGTGTCGACTTATCTTTTATATAATAGGAGAACTTCCCAATGAAGTCACTTCAGCTGTTTAACTTTCATTAATTTATTGATTAGTAATAATTAACTTAATTATAACGGAACTAATAATTTAATCGTTTTCGGCGTGTCCAGTAATTTTAACTTCTATGCGTAAGAAGCAAAGACATTTTCTCGTCTGGTGGTCTTCACTAACTGACTTCCTTCTTCTTATCGAAAAACTTAGGAAAAGGGAGATAAGAAGGTGATGGATATATAAAATATAATTTAGGGGAGAGAGAAGCAGTAGTATTATTAAGTATAATAACTATAGTTATAATTTTAAGACTATAAAATAAATTAACCAAGACAGAACAGCCTCTGTAACTTGATTATTTATCATTGTTTTCTGAGAATCAGAGGGAATCTAATAATCTGCGACAAATTAAATTAAACGTGATGCCAAGTGCGAAAAAGTAAATATTGGAATAATTAGGCCGCGTTCACGTTAATTTCCACAGTACTGTAAGACATATTTCGGTTTATCAATGCGATCGCAAAGTACCTACACAAACAAAATGTTTTCTTCAAGTTATAAATTCGACCGAAAAAGTATCAATTTCTATAATGAAGTAAGTTTGTCATTGAACATAAAGTTGAAATTATAATATATTTCCTTTTTTTATATAATATTTATATTCTAAAGTAATAAATAAATTAATAATTCGGTATTAGTTATACCAAACAATATAAATAATACACACAAAACTGGAGGAACTTTAAAGTGTAACTAGAAGCAAAGTTTGTTATTAAACCCGATATCACTAATATCACAAATTAACCGATATTGTTTATACTAACCAGATATATCTCCTGCCAAACTTTCGCTAAGATCGATAATAAATGGTGTCTGAATCGGTGGTAAATCCGTAGCCCTATCCGGAACGTTTACATCTGCAAATGTTTCAACCATTTCTCTGTTAAAACCTTGTCTAATTACAGTCGATTGAGTACTTAATAAATTGGCAAGCCAATCGGGATCCAAATCACCTAATAATATTTTAGTTTTGGGTTTGGGTTTGCTTGGTTTTTTGTTTTGCACTACTCTAGGACATGCTTTATTTTGTTGCATTTTTAAGTCGTCATAACTTGAACTTTTTCGAGTTTTTCTTTCATATTCGAATGGAAATTTTGTGTAATCGGATGATGTTACATTTTTTTTAAATACTTTTGGATAATCATGTATTTTCAATAACTCTGTGGGAGCTTCTGAAAAATCAAATGTGGTGTTCTGCTCCTCATTTATACTTTCTTTTGCATCAGATTCTTTTCTTCTTCCACGTAATCCTGGTTTGTTTGTACCTGTAACTAAATATTTACTTAAAGAAATGTGATTTTAAATTTAAAAAAATTAAGATGTTCTTAGGACGATTTTTATTAGTATACATACGAATAGATAAACAAAAATTTTTTTGTAAAAAATAAATTATTAGTTATTGTTAAAAGCATTACTTTTTCATTTATTTAGAAAACAAGGATAATCAAATTTTTTATAGTTCTTATTTCTATGTTTCTTAATAAAAAATATCCGAACATCCCCGTTAATTTAACAATAAAATTTTACAATAGGTAGACTCGTAATATACGCAAAGAAAACATACAAGTCTAATAGTCGCGTCAAAGTAGGTTTTCACTTCCAACTTTGGTCGGAAAGGTCCGATCGGGCTCATTTTTTTTTTGAAATGTTCATTGAGACCTTGGCTTCAAAGTTGTATAAAATCCAGATGCCGCTCGGCCCCCTCCCTTCCCCCAAATTCGACCCAAGTTGGGGGGTTTTCAAGATGGTATATACATGATGAGACTGCCCTCCCAATCCGGCCAAATGTTCTACTCGGGGGTTTTGAAGTCCCCTCCATTCATTTCTTCGGTCAGGTCGCCTTTTTGACCTTCCCAGGGGCGTCTAGAAGGGCCTCCAAGGGCCCAAAATATAAGATATCTACAGAAATGTGCTCGGCCTGCCATACTGGGTCAGGGGGATTCTGAAGGGCGGGGTTCTCATTTCTGTCAAAAATTAAGGCTTTTAACCCTTTAGGGCCGTATAAAAAGGGGCCCATGGGGTCTCAAAATTATGATTACGCGGGATTGAATTTCAGTGTACAGAATTGGTACGATCAAGTATTACAAGGCTACCAACCCTGCGATTCTGTGACCCATCCCGGGGTGGACAAAAGGGGTGCCGGGGCTCAAAAAATGTGATTTGATTGGATTCGATACCAACGTGAAATTCTCTTCCGGATCCAGGTATGGACGGGAGGCGTTCCAAGAGGGCTCAAATTGAAATTTTCGTAAAACTTCCTTATCTCATACAAACTTGATATGTTGAGGGTTTGTAGGGGTGTACTTTTGGGTTGCCCTGGCATGCGACTATGCCCCCAGGGATTTACGAACAAGGGTGCTTGAGGGGGTGAAACTCGCATGTTCATCTAGCATTTGATTCGATTTGATTTTATCAGCTTTAAATTGAACTGATTTGTATAATAAATTGTTAATTAATCAGTTATAAATTGAACCGATTTTTTATAATAAATTGTTAACCAATCAGCTGTAAATTAAACTGATTTTTATAAGAAATGGCGATAATATTGCACCACTTTAAATTGAAATTAGATTGAAAATGTATTTAAAAGTAATAAATGCGTAGAAAAGAAATATAAATATGTTATAATGGGTTAAAAAGCCTTAATTTTCGACAGAAATGAGAACCCCGCCCTTCGGAATCCGCCTGACCCAATATTGCAGTCCGAGTACATTTCTGTAGATATCTCATATTTTGGACCCTTGGAGGCCCTTCTAGACGCCCCTGGGCAGGTCGAAAAAGCGACCTGACCGAACAAATGGATGGAGGGGACTTCAAAACCCCTGAGTGGAACATTTGGCCGGATTGGGAGGGCAGTCTTATCACGGTCTTATCACGAAAACCCCCCCACCTTGGGGTGAATTTGGGGGGGGGGCGAGCGGCATCCAGATTTTATACAACTTTGAAGCTAAGGTCTCAATGAACATTTCAAAAAAAAAATGAGCTCGATCGGACCTTTCCGACCAAAGTTTTAAGTTTTTGGGTTTTTAGGTCTACTTTGACGCGACTATAAGTGAACATGACAAAATCTGTATAGTAGCCTACGCAGATTACATTGTAATTCTGCCAACAGGAAAGTTTGAAAGCACCCCATGCGACAGAATGCAAGTGGGTGTCTATTAACCCCAAAAAGACAGAAATGATTCTCTTCACAAAGAAAAAGAAACCTAGGGGCTTAAATGCACCTAGTCTTCTCAATGTTAAATTTAGCTTTGCTACAGAAGTGAATTACTTAGGTGTTATCCTTGACAGCAAGCCGACGTGGAACTCACACATAGAAAGCAGAGTTAAAAAGCATTTATATCTTAGGAGCAATGCCGTCGAACCATAGGACAGACCTTGTGGATCTACATAAGACCTATTCTAACATACAGGCTGTCGTGTGGTGGCCTAAAGTGAAACAAACGACAGCTATTAGAAAATTAAACCAAATCGAAACGGGAGCAATACTTGGACTCACCCCCCTTGGTATATTTGTTAAGCAGGTAGCATTGATGACCATGGTACGGTTTCGCACGATTGGTATCGAACCCACTGTAGGGACCGGTGCCCATAGAGACAGTCTGTGGAGGGAATCGATAAAGGCGATACCACTCTTACAGGCAGACACGGATGCCATCGTACCAAGATTTGTCTTTGACAAACCCTACAAAATATTAACAAACAAGACCCAAACGTAATGGACACAGCAAGGTGAACCTAAAAACCTTGAACCTAAAAACAAAATGGTCTATGGATGGCTTGTCAAGTGTGGTTCAGTCAGAACTTACAGGCATAACAATAGCTGCAAAAGACATAATCAATAGAAACATCACAGCAAACATGTAAATATTTAAACAGACTACCGACAAGCACTACTGATCTTGAATAGACCAGATATCACTTTAATTTTAGTACTAGACTTTTAGCCAAAATAACGTGGTCATATGACATGGGAACTATAAAGACAACCGCATTGCGGACAATTAAGCCTCTCACTTAATACAGTGCCGGGATGAAACAACGAACTGTAGACTCGCCATTACCCCATCCTGGTAAAAAAACAGCAAGAAAATTTAAGGTATAGACCAGGCAAAATCTTCAAACTGCTGTGAGAATCTTAACAGGTCACTGCCAAGTGCGATAACATCTCTTTAGTATGAAATTATCAGGAACAAGATGAGGAAACAGTAGAGCATATAATGTATGACTGCTCTGTTTTTTCTGAAATCAGAAGATCTGTGTTGGGCGAGTACTGGCTCACACTCGTAAGAAAAGTTCGACTTTTCCCACTTGTTTCACAATAAACTATTTCCATTGAATATTTTTTTTACTTTATTCGTAAATTTATTTTTTTGATGTATATTATTGAAATAAATTACATAAATTCTTTAAAAGCAACATTTAAAAAATACGCTAAGCTTGAAACGTTACCTCCGACCGAAAGTTGTGCAGAACATTTACATTTATTTATAAATACCTCAATAATAAAAACATCATTTCATCTGAAAAGAGATGCCCCATTTATTCAGAATCTGCTTTACTTCCAGGAGAATTATTACAGTAGATTAAGTGTAAGTGTACAAAAGGTTGCAAAACGAAAGCTTGTACTTGCCGAAAAAATGGAATGGACTTATACATGATTAGTTAGATATAGATATTGACAGTCGTGCTGAACAAATTTCAGATTTTGGTGATCTTACTGTCAGAGAAAGTACTGAAGAAGATAAGTTTATTTTCACTGATGTATGAGTTTTAAAAGTAACCTGCTTGTTTTTACCGATCATTAAGTAATGAGTGTAGCGAACGCGCGACCCGTGGCGATCTCAAAAGTTACTTATACATTTTTTTATTAATACTATACAATTTTAGCGTGAATACGTTTTTCCAAAAAGTTATTCAAGATAGTCTTTATGACATTTAAAAAAATACAATACCAACCTCTTTCTTTACCAAATTTCCCCATTTGCGGTTCAGATTTTACATCTTTTCCGAATTTTCCCATTTGCAGATCAGATTGGCCTTCTTTGCCGAATCTTCCCATTTGCGTTCCAGATTGACCTTCTTTGCCAAATCTTCCTATTTGTGGTTCAGATTGTCCTTCTTTGCCAAATTTTCCTATTTGCTGATCAGATTGTCCTTCTTTGCCGAATCTTCCCATTTGCGGTTCAAATTGTGCGTCTTTGCTGAATCTTCCTGTTCGCTGTCCCGATTTGTGGGGTTCACTTGTAAATGAATCAGGAGTTAAATGCGGTTTATTCGCCTTTGTATCAAAATTAGACTCTGGTGGACTAGGCCACTTCTCATCGAAATCTCGAAGTTGACCTTTTAAATTTGGTGCCCCTCTGCTAGAGGTAACTCTATTACTATCTATGGATTTTTGGGGGTAATTTTTAGTCAATGACGATTTATGAGCACCTGGTTGAGGTGTGACTCTTTCTTTATAAAATTTTTTATGTAATCGTTTTTCAATTAGTTTGCGCTTGACATCCATTGGATTGACTAATGGTTCACTAGTGGATATTAGTGATTCATTACTCCTTTGTTGTTCCTTGCTTACCGTTGATGTATTATCTTCATCTGGAAAATGATTGACGATTCAATAAAGGCTTATAATTTTAGCAAAGTTTATTTTTATCAATTATTACATTAAGTCATTTCAGATCAAGAAGAGTTAAATTTACATTATTTTAAAAGCTTACGTTCATCTGATCTTTGAATGGATATAATAGCTGGATTAATATTACATTCACAATTTTCTTTGGCACACGAACAAAGTGGTCTTACTAAATTGCTTCTCCAATCTTTATATGCTCCAGATTTCTTTTTTTGTTCTATTATATTTACAAATTTATAACTCTCTTTTTTATATTCGCACCTTATGGCACCTAAAAATGTTACAATATTTTTTTGTACTTAAACTATATTTGAGTAGGTATGACTATTTTTAAAATTAAATAATGGAATTACTTAATTTCAATCATAATAATCCTAATTAAACAAAACACAACATTTTAAATTAACGAATTGCTTCCATCGATATGATTACCATGATCACATTGATATAATAATAATAACAATAGCATTTACTGCCCTAGAACAAATACAAAATCCCTGTAGAGAGCAATACTAATACACTCTACATTATTGTGTGAATACATCAAATACATGTATATATATAATCGCCATTTCAAAATTCAGTTATAGTGCAAACAAAAGACAAAATCATGAATTATCTCTTGCAATCCTCTTAATTTTGTTTAAAAATCACAAGAGTTGCAAATTGTGCTGACTAGAGACTTCTTCAGGAGATTTGTTATAGGCCTATTAACAAGGAACACTAAATTTTGTCTATTGTTAAACTGTGGAACATTAAAGTTAATTGTACCGAGCAAATCTGGACAATCAATAGTATATTATGCAATAATTTAGACAAGCATGTCAAGGTGTCTTCTAAATTACAGAGTACATTAAATCGGTATAATAAAAATGATAGTGAATACCTCTTTGTGGGTATATACCATCAACTTTAAATGCGAGGTACTTTAAAAAATTTCTTTGTATTACTTCTATTCTAATGAAAAAAATAGTGGTCCGAAATTGGAACCCTGCGATACACCTGACTAAGATATGTAATTATTTGACTTATACCTATTATAGTAAACAAATTGTTGTCTATTATGTAAGTAAGACTGACAAAACAATATCAAACTACGAGAGAAACCAAGCTGATTAAGCTTTTCAATCAAAACAGCATGATCCATGATCCATTGTCAATCATACCATACAATATTTCCACTGTTTGTAAGCATAAAAACCAGTTATTGTTAAAAAATGTTTTTTCTTTTTAATCTGGTAGGTGAATAGCGAGTCGTGGATTCAAGATTACAGTGGTCAGTAACAGGCAGATAAACTAAATTAAGCTAACTGTAAAAGAAAAGGAAAATACCTAGACTAATGCATATGAAGAAAATATCATTTTATCGAGAAACTCTTGATAGCCACACACTTACCGTTTGTTTCTTAGGCTCAAAATTCTGAAAGATATGAGTAAACTCGTTAAATGAAAGAAAGCTTTAAGATTTTAGCTAACAACTATATTAACGATAACAACAAAATACCGGTTACAATTTGAGTCTGATTATTTACGAAAACGTATGTAACGAGCTTAACAGCTGTTACTGCGGCATAACTACAAAGATGGGCATAAAGTGTATAAAGAAAAAAATAAAAATAAGTAAATCAACATAAAACAAAATGCTGTATTGGTTGAACTGATACCAAAGAGCAGGTGTCATACATAAAGCAAATAAAAAAATTATTAGATCTTGAATACTAAAAAAAAAGAATTTAACGAAAACAAAACTGTAGGTACTGAGTTTAGTGAGCAAATTATTTTTTTGTTTCATTTCTGTAAATATGAAAAGAATCTTTTCTTTAGAATTGTCAAAAAATTATAGAAATAAAGATATTGCATCAATAACTACTACAAACAAAAAATATTCAGAACTTTACCACACATTTTTAGCTGTTCATATAACTGGGTTGAAACACTGGTGGCTTATTTCTCTGTCTGTTTTACTTATTCCATAAGATGAGAAAACAACGGTTGCCTAGATAACTCGTACAGGATGATTACCGGCATTCTTAGCACAAAACCCTAAAACTTAATGCCTTATAGTGGATACTTCACATTATTGACAATTGACAGAGCACTAAATGAATTGAATAACTACTGTATCCACGTTAGTCATATAAAAACACAAACGAACTAAGAAAAACACTGGTACTGGTCTGTACAATTAAAACTAAAGTTACAATCCTTACGAAGTGGATTTAATAAGGCTCTCCATCAGGAAAGATAAGTTAAGATCAGATCAGTTCTCGAGCGAACACTCTTTTTACGCTAGATTGGAGGCGTAATCTCTCCATGCTTCTACGCACCAAAAAGATACTAACAAGAAGATTTAGCATAGCAGCAGGTGTAACCACGTGATCAACGATCTCAATGAATTGATCATATTCTCAGAAATCTAGTCTCGTAGTTTCAACGGTTTTTGCTGCATTCTAACGTAAAAAACGCAGGCTTATTCTCCGAAACAAGAGGAGACGGGTTATCCACGCGCTTAAGGATAATAATTCTATAAATTCTATATGTCAGAGGCAACAGAAAAAGTTGATAGGAAATATCTGATAAAAACTTAGTTTCAAGAAACAAAAAGACCGTTAGAAAACAAAAGAATGTTGTTTTGTATCTTAAAATACACATGAATATACAGGGTAAAATAAAAATGTTAACAAAATAACAAAATTATAATGAACTAGCAGCCCACCCCGGCTTTGCACGGGGATTAAAGAAAAATAACAAAAGCCATTAAATTTATTGGGTCAACGCTTCCCTGTAAACAATATTACATGTTGTTTTATTTACTGGCAGCAAAATAAATTGATTTTCAGGTGCTCCGACCCGCCTTAGGCGGTTGGCCATGAGGAAAACCGATCCCTACTATTTGGAAGGTTTGTCCTTGAGACTTATTATTAGTAAAAGCGAAAGATGTTTTGATAGGAAATTGAAGCGGTTTAAATGGATTTGGTAGATCAGTTGGGATCATCGGTATCCTCAGTGTATGAGCTAGTTGACCAGCTGGTGGTTCAGTTATATTGGTTGCTACAACTTAATTGTACTTTAATTCCTTTATAAGTAGCCTCGTCCCATTGCACATGCTAAATTTGTGATATCTGTCGTGATTGCGAAATAAGTTATTTGATAAGGATTAATACCAAGATAAAAACTTTTAAAAAATTAAAAATTAGTTATTGTGACGTAACTATAACAGTAAGACATATGTTGTCGCGGCATTTTTTGTAGATATTTATATATTCTTCAAAATCGTAGTACATTATTTTATTCTATAATCAATAGTATTCTCAGCGCACGCGATGTAAGGATTTTAAGGTCATTTTTGGTTACATTAATGGCATTTTAGTAAGGATCCCTATTTTTTTAAAATGAAACATAGCCTATGTCACTCGGGAATAGTGTAGCTGGCCAACGGTGAAAGAATTTTTGAAATCGGTCCAGTAGTTTCGGAGCCTATTCATTTCAAACAAACAAACAAACAAAAAATCAAACTTTTCTTCTTTATAATATTATTATAGATAAAAACGTACCTATTTGTATAGATCAGGGGTCCCCAAATTTTCCAGTTTGCGGCGCAATTATTTAGTGATTTTTCAAGAGTATATATGTATATACATATAAAGGAGTACATTTTGTAGTTGAAAATAACTTTTGTGTTTTTTTGGCAATTTAATTTCTTTTTGCAGGGCTAATAGCCTAACATGTCCTCAGCATGACTGCAAATTTGGAAGCAAAAATAACGTACATGGTCGGACTTTGAAAAAAAATTATTTAATGGTGCATTTGTGCATATGAAAACTGTCTTAGCTAAAATTGAACTGATATGCTCTTTTGGTAGGTTAACTATCCAGAACAATTCAGTAAAAAGGCTTTTTTTTTAAATTACTGGATTCGCAAAATATCATTTTTTTATTAAATCAGGAAAATATAACATTTGAACAAATAACAGTTTAATAATTTTAAAATTTAGGCTAAAATATTATGAATGTGGCCACCATTATTGTTTACCACTTCCTGAAATAGTCTGTGCCATAAATTGATAGCCCCATTTATTACACCCTGTTCATAATTGTTCCAAAGAAACTGCACTCTTTCTTTGAGCTGTACTATGGTTTCAAGTTGTCCGTCATACGAATTTTGTTCGAAAATTTCCCAAATTGAATAGTCACCGGATTTAATTCTGGGCTGTTAGGTGGCCACATCTCTAGCTGAATATAGTCTGGGCAATTTTCACCCAAGAATATCCTTGTATTTGTGAGAAGGAGTACCATCCTGCTGGAAAGTGAAATCATAACATACTTCTTCAATTTCAGGTAATAGATGCTACAAGATTTCTTCTTGATATGTTTCTGAATTAAGTTTTACTCCGACATCAACAAAAATCAGACGAGATTTTCCCAACAGAGACCATTACACCTTTTGAGAAATGACTTTTTTCAGGTATAAGATGTTCTAGAGGAATTTCTCTCTTAAATTGTACGTCAGAAACACCTTATTATTTTGGGTATTTTTAGAAGGCTGTATATAAAACATTTTTTTTGTCTGAAAACCATATTTTTCTAATGTCTTCACGAGAGCGGAATCTTCTTAATAGCAAATTACATCTTTCCAGTCGTTTTTCCTTTTTATTGGCAGTAAGTTTTTGACAGTAATTTTTTTTTAATACTTTAAGATGGCATTCTTCTTCAATGATTGTTTGAACTGATATGCGGGAAATCCTTGTTTCTTTTGCGATTTTTCTTGTTCCAACAGATTGGCCAGACTGCAAACTTCATAAAACAATCCTTACTCTAGCAATATTTTCTTCAGTTCTAGAGCTTCGCTTCCTTCCTCTTCCACTTTTATGTTATCGGTTTTCCTTAGATGTCTTAAGAACTTTCCTATCGTTCCAGTATGTCTTTTATTTTTTTATCAATTTACATGATGAATTCTTCGACTTATACTGTTGTTAGATAAAAGTACTTTTGAGTTAGTTGTTTCCGCTAGTTGTTCTCCTATCATGAAATTAACCATGTCGACAGCATTAGCAGAAAAAATAACTTCTACTAAGCTATGAGGTTTCTTGCATTTCTACACTCGGTATGTCACTTTGAAAGTACGTTGCTAGCTACTGAAGCTTGTTCAATAAACACATCCTTTTGTTTCTTGTGATTTTTTTTAAATATAACACATACTGTTAGTAAAAATAGATTAGACACCTTTGGGAAGTTTTATGTAGCTTATGACAAAAACACTCGTAGATAACCCATTGTTGTATTTTATTCAATACTTAATGTTACAACCTTCAACTCTGTGATGTAGAAAAATTATTCTAAAGTCAAAAATCTTCCAAAAACATTGACCATTAGATATCCTAAAATACTTAAAAGTCAGTTACCTGGCTTAAGTATTGAAAAACTGTGAAACAACGTTGCAGTTACTATAACCGCATTCTAAATCTTAACTGTTCAAAAGTTTTTTTACCACACTATTGTTAAGACTTATTTTGGAATCCTACTAATATTATATAGGCGAAAGTTTGTTTGGATGGATGTATGGATGTTTGTTCCTCTTTCACGCAAAAACTACTAAACGGATTTTAATGAAACTTTACAGTAATGTAGCTTATAGATCAGAATAACATATAGGCTATAATTTATAAAGATATTGTGTGAATTGTCCAAAATATAACGATAAATGTCATTTAAGTCTGAAAAAATTCTGCAATCTGCGAGCTACTCAGGCGTGTGCTTACATAAAGACCTTGATTTTATTCGAATTACACGCAGACGACGTCGCGGGCAACAGCTAGTATATATATATATATATATATATATACTAGCTGTTGCTATATATATATATATATATATCTACTATATATATATATATATATATATATATCTACTATATAAAATTCTCGTGTCACGGTGTTCGAACTTGAACTCCTCCGAAATGGCTTGACCGATTCTCATGAAATTTTGTGAGCATATTAAGTAGGTCTGAGAATCGACCAACATTTATTTTTCATACCCCTAAGTAATAAGGGTTGTTCACCCTTAAATTTTTTTTTTTAATTTTTGGACGAAATTTTTTGTTTTTATTTTTTTATCATGTGGCATTGAAAAATACATACAACCCTAAATTTTTACTTTTTTATTACCAACCCCTATTTTTTTATAGCCATTTTGGTAATTTAATCATTGTTCATCCCCGGTCGATAACTGATCAATCGGTTTACATAATATGCTCATTGATGCCACTCACCACCGGGTGGCGCTACAGAGTAGCAACTTCTGCCCCGTTCAACCGATTGTCATAAAAATTGGTATTCATATGTATCTTTCCACGGAGAAGGTTTGAGGTGGCGCTGCAGAGTAACAACTTCTACCCTGTTCAACCGATTGTCGTAAAAATCAGTAGGATGTTGTATTTTTAATGGTTAATATGAATATGATATTCTTATTAATGGAAGTTACCACCAGATGGCGCTTCCATTAAACGAGCAACCACTACTTATTCGATTACTTTAATCACGCCACCGTAAGGTGGCGAAGTTAATATCACATATATTTAAACGAGCAATCTTTACTTAAGTATTGTGACGCCACCGGAAGGTGGCGCAGTTAATATCACTTATATTTAAACGAGAAATTCTTACTAAATTAAGTATTGTTAGACATCTAATATTTTTATCGATAAACTACAAAATATAACGATAAAATCCAAATAAATTGAAAAAACGAAAAATGGAAGAATGACATAAATGATTTGCGGTACGAAGTCCGCTGGGTCCGCTAGTAATTAATAAGCTTAAGTCGTTAGTATGTAAAAAACAAGTAGTGGATTATTGAGAATCGAAGTTTTACTGACGGATTGGGCTTTGACCCATCATAAATATCTAAGTAGGTAAGATATTTTAGCTGTTATGATCTTATCGGAACCGTATTTATAATAACTTTACCAACCTGTTGTTCGTTTTGGTTTAGTAGACACTGATACCCATTCGTTTAAATTCGAAATGTCTTCTTTTATGGTAGATAGATCTGGATCAGTGTTATATTCTTCCATTGGTTGATTTATTTGCTTACAAATATCACATCGTGGTCTTGTAGTTAACTAAAATAAATTACTTTAAAAATCAAAATTTTATAATTTGACCAAGATTTTTTATTTCACCTTTACACGACCTAGTTTCCGATCCTCAAGTTCACGTAAAGCCTCTTTCCATAATTGTTTATATTCCGCATGAATTTGAATTTTTGCTTTGTTTATATTTTCAGGCGTTAATTCTGTTGGGCGGAATTTCATTTCAGATTCTCGTTTTTGTAACAACTCTTTTTCCCGTTTCTTCTTATTCTCTATTATCGCACATTTTATGGGAGTTAAGTTTTTCTCCATTGCACTTTTCCAATACGCTATACTTTCACATGTTTCATATTCATCATAATTAAGGACCTAAAAACAACAAGAAAGTGTACAATTCACAATTATGACGTTAAAGCCCAAGAAATTCTATACAAGATGCATTTTTTAAAAATTTTAAAGAAATTAAAGAAGTTGACGTCGAAAAGCCAACTGAGAGAGAAACAGTAGAGCTACATCCAATGTATGTATGTATGTATGGTGTTAGGGGTGACAGATACACCTGCGACCTATAAGATCTATTGTGTCCCCCTTTTCTTGCTATATTTCTGATGATTCCTCAGACTTATAGCAGCTCTTCTAGTCCTATCTTCCTTAGAAAGTTAAGGATATCGTTGGGTTTTAAATTAGGTAGTTCTTCCCTTTCTATTTCGTATGACCCTAGGTATTGGACCCTAGAATTACTTAATGCCATGCATTCTGAAAGTATATGTATTGAGGTTTCATCCTCTACCTCACAGAATCTGCAGTTTGCTTCATCTACTAATCCTAGTTTCTTCATATGTCCTCCTAATCGACAGTGACCGGTTAGTATTCCTGTTATAATTCGGAGGTTTTTCTTACTCAGGTTAAGACAGCTGTGAGATCTCTTCTGGTTATAGTTTCCCAGGAGCGTCTTCGATTGTCTTAGTCCTTCTAGATCATTCCAGTACTTGGATTTTTCGCTATCCATTTTCTTCTTTAGTTTTTCTAAGATTGTACTACTGCTGATCCCACAGGATGGTTCTGGTCCCAGGTATGGGGTTTCAGCTCCTTTTTTTGCCAGCTTGTCAGCTGTTTCATTTCCTTCTATTCCTACGTGTCCTGGAACCCATAGGAGGGTAACAGTGTTATTCTGTCCTAGTTCATTTAATTTGCCTAGGCATTCCCAGACCATCTTTGAATTGATTGTATCTGAGTTCAGAGCTTTGATGGCTGCTTGACTATCTGACATGATTACAATCTTCTGTCTACGATAGTTCCTTTCAATGTTAAATTCTATACATCTTTCGATGGCACGAATTTCCGCTTGAAAGATGCTTGGGTATGTACCCAAGCTTTCTGAGTATTTGGTTCTAGGTCCAAACACCCCTGCTCCTGTTCCTTTATCTGTCTTGGAGCCGTCCGTGTACCATTTTATGGCGAGCTACATCCAAGAAACATGGTGAAAGTATTTTCAAAATTTTCTTTCATTCTTATTGCAATATTATAACTTCAAATTTAACATTTTCGGTCTTAAGAGGTAGCTTTTATAATGGTTGGAGAGTTAAAAAAAATTTCATATCATTAATAAATTATTTTTAATGCAATAAATGCAGTTAAAATTATATCTAACTAGCAGCCCGCCCCGGCTTTGCACGGGGATTAAAGAAAAATAACAAAAGCCATTAAATTTATTGGGTCAACGCTTCCCTGTAAACAATAGTACATGTTGTTTTATTTTCTGGCAGCAAAATAAATTGATTTTCAGGTGCTCCGACCCGCCTTAGGCGGTTGGCCATGAGGAAAACCGATTCCTACTAATTGGAAGGTTTGACCTTGAGACTTATTATTAGTAAAAGCGAAAGATGTTTTGATAGGAAATTGAAGCGGTTTAAATGGATTTGGTAGATAAAGTTGGGATCATCGGTATCCTTAGTGTATGAGCTAGTTGACCAGATGGTGGTTCAGTTATAATGGTTGCTACAACTTAATTGTCCTTTAATTCCTTTATAAGTAGCCTCGTCCCATTGCACATGCTAAATTTGTGATATCTGTCGTGATTATGAAATAAGTTATTTTGATAAAGATTAATACCAAGATAAAAACTTTAAAAAAATTAAAAAATAGGTATTGTGACGTAACTATAACAGTTAGACATATACTGTCGCGGCATTTTTTGTAGATATTTATATAATATTCAAAATCGTAGTACATTATTTTATTCTATAATCCATAGTATTCTCAGCGCACGCGATGTACGGATTTTGAGGTCATTTTTGGTTACATTTATGGCATTTTAGTAAGGATCACTATTTTTTTTAAATGAAGCATAGCCTATGTCACTCGGGAATAGTGTAGCTTGCCAACGGTGAAAGAATTTTTGAAATCGGTCCAGTAGTTTCGGAGCCTATTCATTTCAAACAAACAAACAAAAAATCAAACCTTTTCTCTTTTATAATATTAGTATAGATTATAAAGAAAAATATTAAATAATTATTTTTTAATTATGCATATTTTCATGGGTAGTTTATAAGGGTTAAAGCATTTTGTTAAATAATAATTTCATTCTAACAATAAATAAAACTTAATGACCACATTTTACAATTTAATACTAGTTTTAAAAATTACCACCCCTTAGGGGATGATATACAATGGTTGCATCTTTCTGGTGAATTATAAACTCATTTGAGGATATACAGTAGTCTAGAATTATTAATTTAATGAAAATCAAAACTACATTTTTTTATTTTATTTGCAATAAGAGATAGTTTTCACCTCTAATTAAATATGTAAATTGACAAAAAGCGTCAGTAAAATCTATACTAATATTATAAAGCTGAAGAGTTTGTTTGTTTGAACGCGCTAATCTTAGGAACTACTGGTTCGAATTGAAAAATTATTTTTGTGTTGAATAGACCATTTACCGAGGAAGGCTTTAGGCTATATAACATCACGATGCAACTATTAGGAGCGAAGAATGTGAAAAAAACAGGGAAAATCATTGATCCTTAAGAGCTTTCATTGCGTGCGCTGCGAAAACGGTTCAAGATACCAAAAATATATGTAGGAAAGAATTATTCCTCTTGAAATGATCTAAAAAAAATGTCCGCGACAGTATATGTCTATCTTTTAAGATTAACTCACTAGAACCGTTTTTATGGTAATCAAATTTGGTCGAAATTAATGCATTATTTGTTAAGAGTTGTATCAACGTAATAATATTAATCTTTATCCAAATAAATGTGTTGTTGATTAAGAGTATTTAATTGTGAACAAAATTGTCTTTGACATCACTTAATTTCAATGAACATCTTAGAAGATATTACAATTTTAAAATAACTAGGACGCCACCGTAAGGTGGCGCAGTTATTATCTTATATATTTAAACGAGAATTTCTTACTAAATTAAGTACTATAAAGTCACCGTACGGTGGTGCAGTGGATATCTTATAAAAAAATCATTGAAAACAAAAAAAAAAGCAAAATGGTAAAAATTTTAAAAAATGAAAAATGGAAAAAAAGACACGACAGTGTTATGCGGTACAAAGTCCGCCGGAGCAGCTAGTTTTCAATAAAAAAAAAAAAGAAAAAAGTGAAACATTAAAAGAAGATATATTTTTTTAACATACTGTTTGGGCCCCATCCTTGTCTTCATTATCGTTGAATGTTGGACACTCGGGCACAAACGATTGGTTCGTCGAGCTTTTTGTTGTAATACTTGGTATAGTACTTAAAACGTCGTCCTTTAAATAACAAATTACGCTCCCCTTGCGAATACATCTTCTTAATATATCCCTGCCTTTGTTTTTAGCTGGTATTTCGACTTTAAACATCTAATTAGTCGAAAATTATAACCTACATAATTAAAAATAGTATTAGAATTATAAATTTTGTAGGTTCTACTTCTTCTATATAAAGTATTCATTCATTCTTCCATCATATGGAAAATCAAAATTTTTCCAACGAAACTGTAGCCAATCAAAAATGGTATCGTCAAATATGTAATTAACAGAATCTAACAAGTTTACAAATTGTACAATCAATTATCCTGTATACGACTTCTTTGAAAGATATAACGCCATAGCAACAAAATCTCCAATTTAAAAAAAAATGAAATTAAAGAGAAATTGAAAAACGTTACATTCTGCTAAACTTAAACCTGTGATCTCAAACATTAGCCGGTAGCGCATTTAACCATTCGGCCACAGATTCTTTAATAGTTTTTGGCATGTTAGCTTTTTGTCGTATTTCTTAGAACAGAATTAAACGTTTCATTGCGACATGAGTTAAATCAAAAGATGAACAAAAACGCCAACTAATAACTAAGGCATCTGTGGCTCAATGGTGCTTCCGGCTATAGGTAGAGATCACAGGTTTGAGTCTTGTCAAGTGTAAAATGTTTTCGATATCTCCTTTAATGTAATTTCTTGTTTGTCTAATTACTAACATTTAAAAATCCAATGAGAGATGTATCAAAATAATTAGTTTACTCATATTTAATATTGAGAGAAGAAAAAAATGTATAAACTATACCTCGGGGTCCAATTGTCTGTCAGTGACGTCATTGTGACGTAAATGCAAGTGGAACCAATGCGAGGTTCGAATGAATGCTAGTTGCCATATTTAACTTAGAAAGACTTACTGTCTTTGTCTTGTTAAGGCGCAATAGAAAGAGATAGTTTTAAAAAAATGTCAACACTAGAGAACATGATTAAGTGCGCTAGTGCCGCTTGACATTTTTCTTAAAAATATCTCTTTCTATTGCGAGTTAATAAGACAAAGATAGTAAGTCTTTCTAAGTTAAACATGACAACTAGCATTCATTCGAACCTCGCATTGGTTCCACTTGCATTTACGTCACAATGACGTCACTCACAGACATTTGGGCCTGGAGGTATAGGACTAGTTTTTACGGGAAATATTTTCAAATTTGAAATAATTAGAAACAAAATTACGTCTAGTAATAGTCGAAGAAATAAAGCACTAAAATGGCATGAACCTACTGTTTTTTAAGTAAGACGAATCGTGATAAAACTTTGTGCGTTCGATTCGGAAGAGCTTCACGAAACTTTTTGTCCCCATGGCATGGGGGACAAATGTAAATTGCATTGTTGCAGGTGAAAAATGTATTTTCCAAAAATTTGTTACTGGCAAATCTTACTGTTCAATTATATACTGGGCACCAGGTACCTCGTACAAGATTGACGATGCGATATTAGTGTTTAGCGACCTCAAAAACCCCAGGATAACAAGTTTAAATGAATTTAAAAAAAATTAAACACAAGAAGAAGACGTAGATAACGCGCATTAGGTACCTTGCACAGCATCTCCTATGCGATATTTGTGTTCAGCAACCACCTTAAAAACCCCGAGATAATAAGTTTAAACGATTTTATAAAGAATTTTCATAAAACTCTTGCACAGGATACCAGATGAGATACTTTTGTTCAGCCCCCAAGTAGACAAACTGAATTTAGGTCTATACCTACGAGGACATAAATAAAAAATAAGATGCACTTTAGAAAATGCATTTTCCACCTGCAACAATGCAATTTTAATGTGTCCCTCATGCCATGTGGTCGAAAAGTTTCCTGAAGCTCTCCCGAATCGAAAGCACAAAGATCCGTCTTACTTTAAAAAATCGGTAGGTTTATGCCATTTTAATGCTTTATTTTCTTGACTATATATATATGGAGTTTCCGTTTGGTATAAGTGTTTCTATGTCTTTAAAGGACCACTTGTATGTACAATGAATAAAGAGATGATCTTAGACCAAAAATGACATTATAATCAACACTATGGCGAAGACCTAGAAGAGTCCCAAGACAATTTTAACTGAAAACTGATAACTTAAGTAAATTTTTTATTTTAAACACAGCATTTAGCTATATTTAAACTTTTAATGAAGCATTTAACTAGATCTTAATTTAAATAGATAATTATATGTTCACAGTCAACATTTTTTAAACTCCGATTACAAATATAAAACTAAGATAGTTTATAATTCTAAAGGAAGAATATAGCTAAATTCGATCTTGGAACCAGCGTCTGGTTATATTTTGTATTTGAACTCGAATTCGTTGTTCAAAGTAAGAATATGGTTGAATTCAGACAAATTCAATTCTGACTTAAGAAAAAAATAAAGAATTTACAATTATGAACAAATCACCGAATCTTGATGCCAAAAACTAGTTGTATCCTCTAATTTAGTTGCAGCATTGATTGTCTCACTTGACCAAATAAAATACTTACAGAGAGTTATTGTGCGTACCTGAGATAAGGGTATAAAGATTAATATGAGAAAACTTCTTCGCCTTAATTGTAAATTACCAAATAAAATTCATTAAAAAAAAATAACTTCTTGGCAGTAAAAATAAATTAATGACATAACATTTTAGTCAATGCCATAATAATATTAATTATATAATGGGGGGTTCATATTAGCAATAGTTATTTTGTGTCTCAAACCCAATCCGATTTCAATGTTTTTATAGCTTTAGACCAGGGAAGTTTAAGGCTGCTCGCAAACACGACCACTTGTGGTCGACACTGGTGGCCGCCACTAGCATCTCTATAGGGCGTTTTAGTGGCTGCCACTGGTGGTCGAGACAAAACGCTTTGTGCCGCTACCAGTGGCTGGGACGAGCAGATTTTCTGGCTTCAGTCTCTACAAATTGTTTTAATAAAGTCACTCTAGTTTGACAAAATGGATATGTCGGTTATTTTGTTAATATTAAGACGAAGACGCAGACGATGTATTTTGCAAAGAATTTGACGTTTTTGGGTGCATCCCATATTAAGAACTTGAGAGCGAAATGAATTTTATAATTTTTTTGCAAAATTGCAACTTCAAGATTACATTTTTTTTTGTATTTTTGTAATGAGATGTAGATTTTTCAAAGAATTCTTATTATTCCTTTAAATCATTGGACTACCCACTAAGTCTATAATTCAGTGTGTGTGTTCTTGCAACGTCCATTTACTAACTACACCTATGAACGCAATCAACTGAAGTGGCTCAAAGAAGTGTCTGTGTTTACGCGGGGAAAAAGTGGCCGCCACCGACCACTAGCAGCGAGAGTCGACGGCTACCGCAGGTTGTCGCTTGGATGAACCACTTCGGTTTCAGTCCGCAGCTAGTGGCAGCCACCGGTGTCGACCACAAGTGGTCGTGTTTGCGAGCAGCCGAAGAGTTTCCTAGGCCTCTCATAGATACAGGTATCTAACAGATGTTTTTAGTGATACAAATATGCAATGAACAAAATATGCAAAAGATTTGATCTTATTTTTCACTTATAAACAATATAATCCTTTTATTAAAACCTGTTGGTAAAGACCGCTAAATGGTATGAAATAGTGGCACGTTTTTATTAAAAAAGAATGAAAAATTCTTTAGATAATAATATACCATTTGGAAAGTTATTTTTGTTAATTTGTTCCTAAATAATTGCGAAACTAGCTTCAAACATCGTTTTTTTTTCTAAAAATGCAAAAAAATTCTTTATATTTATACCTACGCGAAAATATGTAC
This sequence comes from Altica lythri, assembly GCA_964028335.1. Taxonomy (NCBI): domain Eukaryota; kingdom Metazoa; phylum Arthropoda; class Insecta; order Coleoptera; family Chrysomelidae; genus Altica; species Altica lythri. Next base: position 29,655,909 of record OZ034804.1, on the reverse strand, counting down.
AATGACCTACTAAGTTAGTGAAAAAAAAAATCAAAAAGCTATGTTAAGTAATGTTAAAATGTGTAGCAATAATACGTTAAATTTAAGCTTATAATCAATTAAAATGGCCCCAGCACATTGACATTTAGGAATTTGTATTTATTCAAAATGCCTTAGAACCCGAGTTACCCATTTTTTCAAAAATTCGCCGGAGCTTTATTTAAAAACAATAAAAAATTGAAAAAGCACAATTTAAAAAATTAAAAGTCCAAGTTTTGCTGTTAAAAATTTCAAATTTATTTCTTAAAAAATGAACCCTACACAAAAAGTCAAAGAGAAAGGACGTATGACCGAAACGATGTGCAGATCCTCAATTTTAATATTTCAAACAATTAAAATCATAAAAATCTCAATATCTGTAGTTCTAATTAACCATAATCATTTATAATCACAAATACACAGTAATATGTCACAGTCTTAAAATCGTATGACCCATATTTTCGGCATAACTATCACAAAAGTAGGTATCCTTTTTTCAATGCAAAATATCCAATAAATCCTTTTTAGTGTTATTTAGATAAAAATAAATATCGTTGTCATATAAGTAATTCTGTATTGAGATAGTAATGGGATAGTGATGCTCAACTTGTGGTCTAACCCATAGCCTCTCCTATGCAACAGTCAACCTCATCTACTAGTTGGTGTACCCTGGTTTCGCAAAAGAGGCTATGACGACCGAATATGAGCACTATAACTCTAGTCCACAACCAGTGCCAACGGTTATGTAGAAGGGTGTAGCAAGTGACACCTTGATGGACGTTTAAGCAATGGAAGAAGCTCGGTCATCACGATCTATTTTATGCCATCAGATAAATTCTCTGTTGCTGCGTCCGCAGCTGACCAGCAGGTTACCTGTCTCAGTTTAATTAACACTCAACTATACACATCCAATCACGCGCGTGAATCTCTTATTAGACGGCACCTCCAATCAACTGCTGTCTCTTCAAAATTTTCAATATTAACAAATTTGTTCCAATGGGACAAAAAAATCCGGAGGTAATATACCTCCTCATTTGAATCTCCGGGAAGAGGAGCCTGAACGAGCATTTTATCGAAAGAAAAATTACACAAAAAGTTTAAATATAGCAACCTGGAATGTAAGAACCTTAATGGACAGTACGAAATCTAAACATCCAAGGAGAAGAACTGCTTTAATTTCAAGTGAATTATGCAAATTAAACATTGATATGGTGGGTTAAAGTGAAACCAGATTAACAGGGACGGAAGTCTACAAGAAGTGGACTATACTTTCTTTTGGAAAGATTACTACCCTGAAACCAAAAAATCTGTCCATGATTTAGCCATAGCAGAAAAAAAATTCCATTGCTTCTCAGTTAGATCAAGTACCCTGCGGAAAATCATTACGAATTATGACGCTAAAACTGTAAGTCTTAAACTCTGAATATATCAATATTATAAGTGCATATGCTCCAACCCTTGCCACTGATCAGGAAACAAAAGATGCTTTCTACCAGAGCCTTGACTCTATCCTTCGTTCGGTTCCAGACCGAGATAGAATCTTACTCCTCGAGGACCTTAACGCAAGAGTAGGCGGGGACTATGACATTTGCCAGGGAGCTATTGGAAGACATGTATTGGGAAATATGAATGCTAATGGTGAACCGTTACTTACTAAATGCGTTGAACATGATTTGATAATAACAAATACTTTCGTTTGCTCAATAAATTTAAAGGCACCTAGCGTTAACCGAGATCTGGCCACTGGCATACGCTGGACTATATCACTGTCCGCACAAGAAACATAAGCGAAATCTTCATTACAAAAGCTCGTGTAGATGTGTGGGGTGGTGGGGTGGTGCAGTGAAGGGTGGGATGGATGCAGAAGCTTGAGTGGCTGACCGCTACTAGGCTTCTGGATCCACCTCCTGGATCGGCAGGACCCTGGTGATAATAGCCTCCCAGTGGCACACCCCGGGCAACGGCAAGCTGGGAGAGGGCCTTCTGTCCCTCCCTCATCTTACGGCTAATAATTACACAAACAACCCTAAGTGAAGGTGTGAGGTACCGTGCTGATGTACTGAATGGCCAACGGGTTAAAGTTGGTCGCGAACGGTCCCCTGGGGGCACCGGGCGAAACCCCCTTGTAATTAGCCTTACCTGGTTATGCGGGGCTCTGACCAGGTGGACCATCCCTTCCCTAGCTTCTCGTGGGACTCGTATGGATCCTCATAAAGACGTAGGTACAGTCAGGATCCTGCAGGCAAATCTCCAACATGCAAAGGCTGCATCGGCCATAGTGTGTCGGAGATTTGAGAGAGAAGGCGTGGAGGTAGCCCTCCTGCAGGAGCCATGGCTATACGGAGGTAGGGTTGCAGGCTTAAAACCGCACCATGGCGAGTTGATATATGACACCAAGGCTATAAAGCCCCGTGCCTGTATATTGTTTTCTAAGGCAGTTGGATGTAAGCTGATTCCGGTGCTATGCACTGGGGATTTTGTTGCAGCCATACTGTCAATATCCACGGAAGAAGGCATCAGAAGGCTAATGGTCTGCTCGGCGTACTTTCCTGGAGAGGACAAGGTATGTCCTCCAGGCCACCTAATGGACATCATTAGCTACAGCCGGAGGGAAAACCTACCGTTGATCGTGGGGGCCAACGCCAATGCTCATCACATAGCGTGGGGTAGTACGGACGTCAACCCTAGAGGTGAGTATCTATTACAATTTATACTTAGTAATAGTTTACAGATATTAAACAGAGGCAATAAGCCAACGTTTGTAACAGTTACGCGCAGGGAGGTTTTTGATATGACCCTCTGCACAAATAACATCTACGACAAGATTGAAAACTGGCATGTCTCGGACGAGCCGTCTGGGTCGGATCACAGGCATGTAAGGTTCAATATTGTCACCCCTAAAATTATTGAGACCACGTTCAGAAATCCACGGAGAACGAATTGGGAGGACTATGTAAATTCCCTCAATGAAAATCTCGAGGATAGAATGGTGTCAATAAGAGATGTGTACAGTTTGGACTGGGAGGTGGACAGGGTAAGCAAGGCTATTGGGTCGGCTTATCGTGAAAACTGTCCGGAACAGACAAGAAAGTACACGAGAAACACTCCCTGGTGGAACGAACACCTACAGAAGCTTAGGGCTCAGGTGAGAAGGCTGTTTAACAAGGCCAAAATCGTTCATAACTGGGAAGAGTACAGACAAAAGTTAACGCTGTACAATAAAGAAATCCGAAAAGCCAAAAGAGACTCCTGGAGGAGGTTCTGCGAGGAAGTCCAAACGACCCCCGCATGTTCAAGAATCCACAAGGTCCTGGCTAAGGATGGTACAGCGAAAGAGGTCAGCCTCCTCAAAAAGGAGGACGGATCATACACCAAAACGTTGGAGGAAAGTTTAAGAATGCTAACATTGGCACACTTTCCTGGCTCACGGTTTATGGAAGCGGGATCGGATAGCGTAGGCCACGGTCAAAGGCCGGTAAGGCCCTCAAGGGATGACTGGAAGCTAGCTACCGAAATAACCAGACCTGCAAAAATCAGATGGGCTATCAGCACATTCCGTCCATTCAAAACACCAGGAACGGATGGAATATACCCAGCCCTACTCCAGAAAGGGCTGGATGTAATTATAACACAACTGTGTAAAATCTTTAAGGCTTGTTTGGCCTATAGATTTATACCATCTGTTTGGCAAAAGGTGGAAGTCTTATATCTCCCTAAAGTAGGGAGGATGACGGACCAAACGACCAAGTCATACAGACCAATAAGTCTATCGTCGTTTGTAGCAAAAACGCTCGAAAAACTGGTCGATAGATATATAAGGGACGAAATCTTAACGGAGAACCCATTAAGTGATCGTCAATATGCATACCAGCCGGAAAAATCCACAGACCTAGCGCTGGATGACTTGAACAGGCTATTGTCAAAGTCAATTGAGGACAAAGAAGTAGCCCTAGCGGCGTTTATTGACATTGAAGGAGCCTTCAGTAATGTGGGACCTGAGTCAGTAACAGACGCACTTTCAAGGAGGGGAGTCCCCCCACTAATATGCCAATGGGTGTATGCCAACCTAACGAATAGGATCGTAGTGTCCAAGTTAGGTGAGGCATCCATTGAGGCAACAGTGGGAAGGGGCTGTCCGCAGGGAGGTGTACTGTCACCTCTGCTGTGGTCAGCACTTGTGGATGACCTCCTTAAAAAACTCCTCAATGAAGGCCTTCACTGCCTAGGCTTCGCAGATGATATGGCCATAATCATTCAGGGGAAATTTCTGGGTACAGTCTCAGAGCGGATGCAGTCCGCAATGAATATGGTGTACAAGTGGTGCAAGGATGAAGGCCTAACAGTCAATCCAAAAAAAGCATCAATTGTCCCATTCACTAATAAAAGAGCGTTACAAGGCTTACAACCAATAACGCTCAATAACGTGCTGGTTCCAATGGCCACAGAGGCCAAATACCTGGGTGTGGTATTTGACCAGAGGCTATCATGGAAGCAACACATTCAAAAGGTCACACATAAAGCTACAATAGCCCTTGGTAGGTGTAGACAATTGTGTGGCAAGAACTGGGGATTGAACCCCAAAATGAACCTATGGTTGTATACACAAGTCATTAGACCAATGTTAACCTATGGTTCGGTGGTGTGGTGGAGTAGAACGCAGCAGTCCGGGGTGATCAGGCAGCTGGAAAGCATTCAAAGGCAGGCATGTCTGAATGTTACAGGTGCCATGGGAACCGCCCCAACGGACGCACTACAGGTTTTACTCAACCTACCACCATTGCACATTTACATTCAGGGCGAGGCTATGGCAACTGCTCACAGACTGCTACAAGGCCAGGCCCCCATTACCTTATTAAAAGGCAAAAAGCAAGCAGAGTTATACAATAGGGTTAAGGCAGATCAAATAATGAGTATGCCTCAGGACAGGATAGTCCCCAGGTATAACTTTGTGAGAAACTTTCGAGTAGAAATACTGGAAAGGGACTCATGGAACAATGGCCCCCCAATCCAAGGGGAGTCAATTTGGTATACCGATGGCTCAAAGACTGAGAAAGGCACAGGGTCAGGTATATACAGTAGAGGACACAGGATAAAAATCCAACTAAGTCTAGGTGCGTATGCCACAGTGTTTCAGGCTGAAGTAACGGCCATACAACACTGTGCAACGGAGATCGTAAGTCAGGGTATAACGGGTAAAACCGTAGTCATATACTCGGACAGCCAAGCAGCTCTAAAGGCGATAGTCTCAGCACAAATAAGCTCACAGCTGGTGTGGGACTGCGTTGGGGCCCTGACACATGCCGCTAGTCAAAATTCTCTGACACTGGCATGGATACCAGGACACTCAGGGTTTCGGGGCAATGAGAAGGCTGATGAATTGGCCCGTGTGGGAGCTAACACTCCAATGATTGGCCCGGAACCATTCGGCGGAGTTGCTAATACATTCAGAAAGGCAGCCATTGAGAAATGGAGGCTAGAAAAGGCCCAGGAGTGGTGGGAAACATCACCGGGAAAGCGACAAGCCAAACTCTTCATAAAGGGTTACTCGGCGAAGTTTACTGCAGAGCTGCTATCACAAAGGCGAAATGATGTCAGAATGATTGTCAGTCTCTTGACAGGACATTGTAGGCTCAGAAAACACATGAGTCAGCTAAACTTAGCAGATGAAGACATTTGTCGATACTGCCAAGAGGAAGAGGAAACTGCATTTCATGTCCTATGCCAATGTGAAGGCCTTGCAAGGACGCGGTATCTAGTACTGGGAGAGGAGAAACCGGCTGCTCCAAGTTATGCGGAGTGGCCACTGTCAAGGCTATTAAGTCTCATTAAGAGGGCAGAGCTGGACAAGGTGCTCTAATCCTATTCCACAGATAATGGGTGTTCACAATAGATCTGCAAAGGTCGCAGTGATATAGGCTAACAGCCAACCCAAAAATATCTATCTATCTATCTATCGTGTAGATGTTGAGGGCTAGACAGACAATCGAATCGTCTCTCTGGATCTGGAAATTTGGGAGGGGCGAGCTAGTGCTCAGCCAGCACTGAGGCCACATATGACCCATTGTGCATCCTCCCGTATGTAGGGATATCCTCACCTCAGGCTGTCACCAGGCCTATTGATTTAAAATAGGTGATGAGGCTCCCGAGGGGGATCTCCCTGACATCGGCTGGTGTAAGCCAATACTCGCCCAACACGGATCTTCTGATTTCAGAAAATTTCGACACTAAAAACAGTATCGAAATAGATTCATTGTAACACTGTTTTTGGTAACTTTTTGTTTTACACAATTGGTTGCACTGCACTGATTTTCAACGAAAGAGTTCAGGTAGTAAATCAAAAAGTATGTTGTAGTAACTTATTAACTACAATATCAGCGTTATTGCTAAATTCGGAATATTTTATACAAATTTGACAAACATTCTAATTTAAAATCATTAAAACTGACAAGTGTCAAAACTGTCAAGATTGCCAACATAAATAAATATTTCAAAAAACTCTCATTTTATTTTTTTTTATACTTTTAAAAGTTCATTATAAAAAATAGTATGTAACACTCGAATTACAATGACGGTTTGTAGTACTCGTTCTTTGCGAAACTCACCGCTTCGCGGTTCGTTTCACAAACTGAACTCGTACTACGAAACCTCTGTCATTGTAACACTTGTATTACAATATACTATTGTAGTCATTTTTAGTAATGGTTGACAGCTCTGTCCTCATTTTTTTTCTTGACCTTTTCCAATGTTGTCGAATCGGTGTTTTTTCATGCCCCTTTTTATGTTGGGACAAAAAGTTGCACGAAGACAGGTAGAAAACGTACCATTTTTACCCAAAACAGAATATATGCAAGTATAGGTCCATTGTCGTGGGGGAAAAATAGTATCCTCTTCTTAAAACTGCTTAATAAAAAGTTTGATTGATAGTCTGATCTGGAGGAACAGACTCTGAATGAACTAGGCATTAAAAAAAACAAATTATAAGTTATTTTGATTTTAATTAACAAAATTGTTTGAATGGGCTTAGATCAATTTTTTATTGACTTTACTGTTGCTTCTGAGTCATAAACATAATACCATGTCCTATCATTAGTAATGACTTTGATATCTGTACTTCGTGACCTTTGACAAGAAATCTGGATCTGTTTCAAGTCGATGTTTCAAAGCACGCCATGTTTTAGTTCGATCTTTTTTTAAATTGTCAGTTAGAGTCCACAACAAATAGATTCTTTTGCACTCTTCAGAACCTACGGATTAAATTTTGCAATAATAAAAGAATAATAGCAATTATGCCCAAAATATAGTATTATAAAACACACTTTTATGACAAAACGAAAGGATTCTTTGATGACGATGAAATGTTTGCTGGACGAACGTGCGATCTAGACCAAAATCGGTTCTGTCTTCACTTGACACATCTTCGAAAATGTGTCATTTAGACATTTCTGAAGTAGAACAATCATGTAGATAAATATTTTAGTATTACATTTTGATTTAGGAAAATTTTCAAAATTTATAACAATGGAAGAAGGTTAGTAAAATATTTTTCAGATATATCTAAATATTAGTAATGAAAAATAATAAGGAGCTTAATTTATTTGCTTATTAGAAAGAAGGTCAACTGAAGATGCTATAATGAAACTAACATCAAATTTATATAAGGAAATAGTCAAAAATAGACCTTCATTGTGCATTTTCATTGACTTTTCTAAAGCATTTCTTACATTAGACCACCACATACTTTTACAAAAACTAAGTTAGTATGATAGTATGGTATAAGAGGGATTGCTTTTAAACTACTGGAGAGTTACTTAATAGACAGGAATCAAATGACTAAATTAAATAAAACTTTTAGTAACTACCAAAACGTACCTTGTGGCGTTCCGCAAGGAACCATCCTCGGCCCACTGTTATTTATTACATATGTAAACGGCCTTGTTAGCTAAATATTAGTGGCAAGGCTGCAGGTTTTGCGGACGACATCATGATTTTTGGGAAAACTTATAATCTGATGTAAAAAGAGATTTCCGTAATGTCACTAATTGGTTCAGATTAAATAAATAATCCCATTTAACGGGTTGGGGAGAGAAATTTTTATACAACAATCAACACGCCATGCGAACGACGTCGCGGGTACAGCTAGTAAATTAATAAATCAATAGCAAGGGGGCTTACTTACTTATATAACCACAATGTTTGATATTTACCTCAAGCATTTCATGTAATTTAAATAGTAGAAATATTTTCAATGAATGTTGAAATTGAGTAGGCAAGTGCCCATATCTAGAAGACAAAGCTTTCGAAAATATTTGGAACGAAATATAGCGGAACGCATTTTAGTGGTTTTCACTTTTAAATTGTTATTTAGTTCATCTCCGTAGACAAAATGAATTTTAATAAACCACGCTACTACTCAACCCTTGAAGGTGCTAACTTGATCTATAGATCAGTTGTAGTAATCTACGTTACAAGGCTAAAAACGAATTAATTACGGTACCAGTTAGATGTTTAAAGCCGAGGCGACGAAGGAGCCAATGCTGGAATTTCTAAACGAGTATCGTAACTCCAATAGTACAATTCTTTATTTCATACTGATTTAAAATAGGTAATATTAATTATAATTAGTTTTTATTGGCTTGATTTTGTAGCTTTAAAGATAAAATCTTTTAAAAATGTGAAAATTGTGTTTTTTAAATCAATCTGAGAATAAAATTTTTTTAGAATCAGTGTAGGAAGTGTAGCATATTCGGAAAGGTCTTTCGTTTTTTGGGAACAAGCAGAGAGTAAACCAAGTAAGGCCTATAAAAAAATGCAGTTATATTTGCAACCATAGTGTCCTTTTAAAATAAGATATATAGGTATCCCGAGTTATATACCTGCACTATTCCAAATATACTGCACACCCCTTTCTGTAATGTGTTATTTTACAGACTCAAACGGGAAATAGCTTTACAGTATAAAATTTGTTTTTCTAAAACCAATAGAATCCTATAAAATAAAATATCTTTGATAGAGTAAAACCCAGCTCAAAAATTAACAACTAAATAAAAATACTATTTTCAGTTTTATTCACCAGTAGGTACCTAAATAACGAAAATTAGTCTAGGCGAGATCTGTTTTGGATTGGATTTTTTTAAGGATGTCCTCGTAGGTAAAGACCTAAATACTAATGTACCGACAACATCTATTGGGGCAGAAGAGCCAATTTATTAATTTGAGATTCAAAAGACTGCAAGTTAGGACGAGTGGGGAAGACGTGGGAAGGTAAGGAGTTCTACAATTTTGAGTCCCTAGGGATGAAGGAACGATTGAATCGATCCGTTCTCGATGTCTGACACTGAACAATATAAAGGTGCATGGAGTTAGCATGTCGTTTCACACTGGCTTGTCTAGCAAGTGGAGACATTATAGAGCAAAGTTCTTCTGAGCAAAATTCGTTTATGTATCGGTAAAACAAGAAAAGATCAGACACTGTTTTTCGGTGGGACAATGGGACTAGGTTTTTGGTAATACTGGTGTCGTTTATTAGTCGAACTGTTCTTCTCTGTATTGCATCAAGAACTCTGAGCCTTGACGGAGCTGCCGAACCCCATACATGCGAGCAGTATTCAAGATTAGGTCGTATTTGGGCCTTGTAAAGAGTAGCTAAAGTAGATTGATAAAAATATTTCCGTGCTCTAAACAGAAAGCATAATTTTTTCCTAATGGAATCACTTGCTACTAGCGTCTGATCGTTCATTCTGACGGATGAGTCGTTTGTTTGCCTCTTGTTGGATAGGCAACATGTCTTTGTCTTAGAAGCGTTGAAATTAACAAGATTATTTCTTCCCCACTCGTCTACAGAAAGCTATTTTTTTGCTGGAATCCCTTCACGATGTGCCCAATATCGATAATCACAATTTTTTATTTAACAATTTAGACCTATAGAGTTCGACGTGGATAATGCAATAGAAGCCCAAAAAATCTACATGTTGCTTGCATAATTTTGTCCGTAGCGGCCAAATAAACGACTTTGTAAATAAACAAGAAAGTGAAATGAAAAATCAACCACCCGAAGCAATTTTTAAACATACAACCTTCGAGAGAAAGGTTCAGCAATGCTGCCTACGTCATGCGTGAACAATTTGTTAACTACTTTTGTTTCAATTAATTATAAATTATTTTAATTATTTTTTAGAAATTTATTACTATAATATTTTATACTTAGTGTTTTCATTTAGTTCTTCTAATTTCCAAGCTTCAGCCTTAATTACAAGTTTTTTTGCAGATTCACGAGAATCATACAAAAAGGCACGATCCTGAATTAGATCAATAAGTAATAATTTACAACCCTCTTGTAGCCCTTCGCTACGTATCGCTTCCTGTTAAATAGGTCTTAAAGATTAAAATATACTTATAAACTATAACTTACTTTTTTTTTATTTGCTTATATCCGCTATTTTGCCGTAAACTATTATTACATTTTCTTGAATTTATTATTAAATCTTTTGGTTTAAAATATGTCATTTCATTTGAATTTAATGGCATATACTTGCAGTGCCTAACAAACTGCAAACTGGTGTGCAGATAAATTTTCAACTTCTACAAAAAAGCTATTCAGTGAATATTTTATTATGTACTCAAATGAATTCTAGTATTTTATTTTAGACTTCGAAATTGATATTGTGTTAGAACCAAGTAACTATATCAAACAACGAAATAATATGCTTCAATCACTGAAGGTGCCTACACTAGCAGAAGCAACACTTTCTTTAGGACGGTTTGCAAATTTTGTTTATGCTGAATGTGATGAAGGTCTTAAAATACTCATCGGGAAACATCGCATTGCCCCTTATTCTGATTGGTGGGTTTCTCCTAGCTGCTTACTAAGAGAAGAAATTATTCGAACAATTCCTCCAAGCAAAAGGCATATGTACGCTTTAACTCATGAGGGCGTAGCAGGTAATTATGCTTTATTTAATTGATATTATAAAAGAGAAATTGATGTTGTTTTAAATCTGTAGCCTTTTTTGTAACTAAAAAAACATTTTTTTTTATTATTATGTTATCCCAAACGTCTATTAAAGAACTTATCTTATTTGAAATATATAGTACTAGTGATGCCATTCACCAGAAGTGTTTATCAAGAACTTGCTTCAGGTCGTTTTTAAGCCTATCGACCTAAAGTAGGTAAAAACATTACCAAATGAGATCTTCCTAATGCCAAACCAATCCAATATGATTTTTTGGATTTAAGCAAAAACGAAGCAGTAATAGAGTGTGGACTCCACTGTTTCCTGATCTTATTCTTAACCCCGGCATAAGGTATCAGATTTTGTATTGACTATAGGCTAGTTGTTGCGTCTTCGCTTGGTTAAGATGATACCTCTCTGGGAAGTCTGTGCCAAATGGTGTCACCTAATAAATATCTGGTGTTGTTTAATAAAGTTCGCAACTGAAGACATTACTAGTTGGTTGGTCGGTTACCTACAGAGTGCCATGCTCTTTGATATCGTTTATGAGGATTATGTTAAGAGTTTTGTGGCATTTTAGTACTTATCCTAGTTAATATGTGATCTCTTCAAGGCTGGTATACTCAGGCAAATAAATAATGAAATGAGTCACTCGAGTGACCTGCACAAAACTAGCCAGAATCACGTGGAGATCACACAAGGGATGCTCGACCTTCGAGAATATTGAATTCAGTCAGTGGCGCAACATGAAAAAGCAAAGTTATAGGAGCCTGGACTTGTAGTAGCCTGTTATTATTATTACGATGTCAACATGCACAGTTCGTTCTAATTTTTGTTTTTTTTTACATTTAATGTCATTTTAAGCCACTGCTAAATTTGAACATTGCTTAACATTTTATATATCTGATGTCTTTTTTATTAGAAAGTGGGTGGCGTATTGAACAAATGTTCATGCGAGAGTTGAATCGGGAACGACAAGAAGCTTTAGATATTCAAAAAAGAGAGTTAAATGAAGCTTTTGAACAGAGTATTATAGATCAAATTATAGATGCTGAAGAGCGCGAGAAGGCTGCATGCAGAGAAGAAATTAAAAGGTTGACACAGGAATTTGAAAAAACAATGGTAAGCTTTATTTAAACGTTATCATTACAAATTTAAAGGCCTTTTTTAATACCGAACACATAAATGCATTGTTTGTTACGGTATATATTTATAGTTTTAGTGTAATCCAATATCCGTTGGGGCATATAGCCCAGGAAGTAGTTGTTTTTTCTTAGTTGAACGGTCATTGTCTTTGAAAATGTTTTTCAAAACTTGTAAATCGTTAGAATAATTTTACAATTTCTTTGATATCTATTGATAACACGCTTTATTAAATACGACAATGTTACAGTTTTCTGTAATAATACTTTAAAATTGTGAACATAGAAATTGAATAAAAATAGTAAGAACTATTAAAATTTAAATTAAAATAAAAAGAAAAATAGATTATTAGAAAAGTTAATCAAAAGATATAACTAAAACACAAACAGCAGAAGCAAATAAAAGAAGAAGCCAGAGCTGGAAAGTAGAGAAGCAAAAAAAAAGAGATAGAAAGTAGAGCAGAAAACATAAGGAGCTAACAGGTATAGAGGATCAGAAAGAAGATATAAAGTTAACTTTATATTCAAAGTTATATGAAATTTATTTTATTGTTTTGACATTCTTTTCCAGTTTTTAAGGTTTATGGATAAAAGGGAATGATGTGGGACCTCATGAATTAAAATATCTTTAGTTTCTTCGACTTGACAGTTAGACGTGTCAAATAATACCAAATCGAAAATCCAATTATTTTCGTTCCTTACCTGATTATGTTACTTAACTTTGTGAGTACCATAAATGAGTTTAAAGTAAATATGTACGCAGTTATCGTACATAACATTTCTAGTCCAAATTTTTAAAATTTGTTATAAGAAAGTGAAAAATTATTTTAGAACGGTTTAGGTAAGTTCACGTCACTCATGGCTACTAGTTTGAGGGCCTGTTGATGGGAATATTCCCGAAACTAGTAGCCCTTAAATAAAATGTTTTCGTGGTACAAGACTTTGGGTTTTTGTTTGGTATTACTATTAGACCACATTTGAGATATGGATGATTTTCTCTTTCTATAAGATGCCAGTCTGGCGATCATCATCCGTCATTTTTGTAATTTCTTTTGAACACCAAATATGTGTAAATTGATTTCAGTCAAAACGATTTCTATTTTGCAGTTGGAGGTGAAGATGTCACTACTATCGCATCGTTTATATTTCCATCACTCTGTGGTTATATATAGATCGTGATTTTAGTGCATTCTTCAGTCAGTGATTATGCCTTAAGCTCGCTGAAGACAACATATACCTTGTACTAACAAGACCCAATAGGTCGAAACCGATCTACAAGTTATGTTGTCCCTCTAACTGCAAACGGGAATAGTTGACTGCAATTCCACATTTTCGTATGTTAATTCTTTTTTGTGCTTACTTTTGAGGGCCGGTTAATGGGAATATTCCCGAAACTAGTAGCCCTTTAAATGAAATATTTTTGTGGTACTATACTTTGAGTTTTTTTTTGGTAATATTATACGTTGTTGAATTTCAGCAATGTCATAGTTAACTGATTTGAATATTTTTTTGCAAACTTGGCATAATGTGTTTTGGAATAATTTTACATTTCGATATGTTGCAGTCCAGTCCGGTCTGTATCTATAACTTTTAACGTCTGATCTATTTTACAGATTGATCAACTTAATGCAATGCAAAAAAAACTTGGAAAAGAATTTGCTGAAATTGCGGAATCCCACGAACTAAAGATAAAAAATGTGTGGGAGGCAAAAATTAAAGCTGCAGTCAAAACAACCACAAATAATATAACATTCCGTTTTCTGGAAGATTTGAGTCGTCAAGAGGATGTGTTAGCTGTACATTTTAAAGGAGAACTAACGTAAGTGTTTTTAACATCTTCTCTTTAGACTCTTAACTTTTATTGTATATATAATTTTCGAAAGGATCCCGCACAGACCTAATGGAAATTCGTCCTCGGTGGATCTCGCACAAACTGCAAGAAAGAATGTCCCAAAGTATCCTAAGCAAAAGTTCTCACGTAAAATCCGTTATCCTATGACGCTTTTTCGAGTTACCTGTACTCGAATGGTATTGGTGTTTTTAAAAATAAACATATACTTTTAGCTTGATTTTTATCAAGTTAACAAATCTTTGACAGATTAGATAGCCATAATATATGTATTATTCATTCCAAGTTCGTGCGGACTGACTTTTTTAATCTTATTGGGGGTTTAACAACGGCTGGTTATCGGTTTCATTGTACTATATTACCTGCTTTTAATCTTTACAGGTTTGGGTTTCATATTGTCATGGATTTACAAATGCTAGTATTCTCAGTGTATTGTATTTGATCGGAGCTTTCGAAAATTTTCTGTTATTTAGTGTTGATGTTTATTCTTTTTCATATGCTATTACTATTTTATTTTAGTGTTATGTTTTATAATTACTGTTATTTTATATAATTTATTATTTTTTATCAATAAGTGACACCATTAACTGAAAATCAGGAGAATAATTTTTTGGATGCGAGTGATAATGATCTAATAGTGAAAATTGATAACAGTATCGAAAGACATGTTAAGGAGTATGTTATTGGCTGTGTGGTTAACGACGACGACTTTATGGCTTCAACTGTAACAGATATGCCAAACTTAGATCGAAAAGAACAAGAACCAAATAATTTAAATTTCAGTGAAATACCACAATTTGACATTCAGTCCCCTTCAACATCAACTTGTCCAGATAAAATTCCAGAAACAAATCAGATTCATCCATCGGAAATAACACCAGAAAAGAAAACTGTTTCTTGTGAAGCGGTAGAAACTTCCAAGGAAACACCTGAAAATCAATTTATTTCCCCTGAATTATTGCAACCATACCCTCAAGCTACGTTAGTGCCATTAAAAAAACAAAGAAAAAAGAAGACTACCAAAACTCTGACTAATACACCAATTTATAAAAAAATAGAAGCGGAAACAGCAAAAAGAATAGCAAGTAAGCTAAGACAACAGTAAAAAGAAAAACTGATAGTTCAAGCAAGTCAAATAGGAGTAATGCAAAGAAAAATAAAACCATATCCAGTGATGATAGTAACAGTGATAGAGAATTGTCTGATGTTATGGATTCCGATGATGTTAGTCTATTTTAAGAAATAGATAAAAGTTCTGACGAAGACATATCCCCACGAAGGGTGGAAGTGAACTCATTTGTTCTGGTGGGGCTTTCAAACAAAGAAAACATCAAAATTGTAGGTAGCACAGGTTACAGAAGTTTTTTCTTCTGGTCAAGAATACAATGTAAATTTTCTAAGACGACATGGAATACATTATTTATTTCCTGCAGTTACTGATTCTGCCACGATAACAAAAGAAGATATAGACCTCATTTTGCCCATACCAAAAAATGCTGGAGCAACGCAACGAACAGCAAATTTGTTTACTTTTAAAACCGATTTATATAATATTTGTTAATGTTTAATATTAGCTATTTCTTTTTTTAAAATTTTTAATTTTAAAGTGTAAGAAATATAAATAATGACCACTGTACCTTACCTTTATGGCCACTGTACCACTTAGTTTGGTACAGTGGTCACATTTAAAAAAAAAATAAAATTAGTTACTCATTCATTTTTTGGCGTTAAAGTGTAAAATTATAATTTACCAATTGCTTTGATGTTGTTTATGTGAATAGCCATTAACGTATTATGATTTAAATTAATGTTATCTTGAATTTAATCCAAAGGTGGCCACTGTACCAGCCTCTCCCCTATGTAATATTTTGTAATTTTCAGCAAAAGGGAAATAACCCGAAAATTTGAAACAGATAAAGCAGAAGCAGACTATAAAAAAAATATACAGAAAATTAAACATCATTTAGAGTGCAAACACATTTCAAATATGATGTACATATTGTGTATGGAACGAATAAAATGTAAGGAAGAAGCGAACCGTATAGAGAATTATTACAAGAAAATGTTACGTGAGTTAAATAAAAAATTTAGAGAACAGAAACAAAGAATAGAAGACCTTAAACAAGATGTAAGTATATAATATAAAATTAAAGTAGATAAAAATATTTATAAATTATCTTTATCATCATCTTCAGACATTATCAATCTAAGCCTATCCGGATGCCCTCCATTTCTGTAGATCGTACGCAGTTCTTCTCCATGTTCGTCACAGGGATCTGGAAAACACAGAATCCCATTTATCATGCGGTCTTCTCTGGAGTCTACGGTGTGTTCGTGGGCACCAGTGCATTACTCGTTCCGACCATCTTCCGTCGGTTCTTCTTGGTATATGCCTTTCCCAATTCCATTTCGATCTTAAAATCAACTCTATGATGTCTTTTACTTTCGTCTGACTACGAATTAATGTATTTCTACTTCGATCTCGCCAAGTGATACCCATTATTGAACGTTCCATACTACGTTGTGCAGCTTGTAGCTTTTGGATGGTTTTAGGTTTTAGAACCTATGCGTAGGTATGTCATTACAGAGTGAATACATTCGTTAAATTCTTTGCTTTTTAGACTAAGAGGCATATTTGATTTGAATATTTGTCGGTTTCTTCTTAACGCTGACCATCTATTTCTAATTCGTTGCGATAGTTCTACATATTATATCGGTTTCAAGCGTGACATGATGTCCAAAGTAAACATAGGACCGCACAAATTCTATTGAGGATTGTCCGATATTTACTAAAGATCAATTATTAAATTCTTTTCCCATAATCTTGGTCTTCTCAATATTTACCTTTAAACCAATATCCTGGCTTTTTAGCATTAAATTCTGCATTCAATTTTCGAGTTCTTCTCTAGATTGGGCGAGAAGAACTAGATCGTCCGCAAATCGCAAATTATTCAGGCGTTGTCCGTTGATGTTAATTCCCTTATTCTCCCAATTAAATGTACGAAACATGTGCTCCAAACCACTGAAAATAATTTGGGTGAAATCGTATCACCCTCTCGCACAACTCTCTTTAAAGTAAATTGCGAAAGGTACTTCCTAAATGATAAGTGCTTCTACCACTGCAGAAGTCTTCAGTAAATCGTTGGATCGAGATATAATTTGTCTTAAAGTGATGTGGATGTGATCCAATGTCGAGAAGTCCCGGAGAAATCCTGCTTGTTCTACTGGTTTTTAGGCATCTAGAAGTGGCGATATCCTTGATATAATTTTGGAGAGTATCTTTACTGCTGCGGTGATCAAACTGATGGGACGGTAGTTTTTAAGGTTCTCTTTCTCTTCTTTTTTTATGTATTAGGATGATATTATCTGTGTTCCACTCTCTTGGTATTTTTCTTCCTAGAAGGTACTTATTGTACAACTTTGCTAGAATTTTATAAGTTTCAGTACCTGTCAACTTAATTACATCAAGTGCAACTTTGTCTGGTTCTGGTAACTTGTCCGTTTTCGTGGATTCTATTGCTGCTTCCACTTCTAATGGCATGATTAGTGGTACACTCTCGGTCTCAGGAATGGCAATGTATTCTTGATTATCTTGATAAAATTCTTCATAAAATGTTATTGTAGTCTGAAGTATTTTATTTCAAATTCTTATTATCTTGCCATCCGATTTTGTATTGCCATAATTTGTTGTCTTTCGTGATTCATTTGTTTGCTTGCTGTTTTAAGATTTTTGTTGTCAGCAATAATAGATGTATTTATTAGTTCATTGTTGTATTTTCTGGCGTCTTCACTTAGTTTCTTGGTCGTCTGCTCTTTATTTTCGACTTCATAGTTCTTCGATGTTCCATCAGGGATTTTGTCATGGGAGATAATTTATTAGCTAGAAAGTTTTATACACCAGATGTTAAGTTGAAAGAAGACAAATACTTCTTTGAAAACCGCATTCGAATAGGATCAGTAGTTTTCATGTGATGCGCGCACAAACATATACATTCCTACAGTTTTATTATATGTATAGATAAGGTTTCCTTTTTTATTGTTTTTTTTTGTAGATTGAAAAACAAATGAATGAAATACATATCCGGTCAGTTTGTATCCAAGAAATTTTGAAGCAATATCAAAAGTTCGTTAGATTTGCTCTTCAGTCAGTTCCAAGACACGCAAACTTTTTATTATCTATAGAAAAACTGCTCTTGTTTGAATTAACTGATACATTGTCAAAAGTTGTTCCTGGAAAAGTAGATCAAATTTCACAAATTTGGACGGAACATAAAAAACAGGAAGATGAAAAATGGGAAAGATTAAGATTAGAAAGACTTAAATTGAGACAACCTAAACACAAAGAAGAACCATTTTTTAGGTTTAGCAGGAAATCGTATCTAAGAGAAGAATTTATAGATTTGATCAAATTAGGAATAGGTAAGTTTACTCGAATAGGTAAACAAATGTTTACTCAATTTTTGAATAATGTACTTATAGCTCAGTCTGTGGAGAAAAAAACGACCATTTGACGCTGTAATATAAGAATTTTTGGTGTCTCCTCTTTGTTATAAAGAGCGATATCAGAAACAAACCTCTTCAAATAAATTGAGAAGTTCCTACCCTTAATAGAAACAAATAATCAAAAATCAATCACTTTTTGAATTAACAACGAATCAGTTTCTAGCCAAATCGGAGAGTAAATTAATTGGCTACATAGAAACTACGTGATTTTGATTAGTATCAATAAAATATTATCCTTTTTTAAACCCTTGCAATAAATAAAATAATCAAAGAATACATTATTAAAATCGACTTACTTGTAATTTGAAGAGGTTTAATTATTTGATGTACCAACTCGTAATGGGCCGAGAATTAGTACGCCCAACGAGAAAGAGTCGATAATTTCACTGTAACACCGCTCACGGCATATTTTTGAACTACAACTATTAAACTATGTAATTTCCACCGAAATAGGCACGGTAACAATTCATGGAACCAAATTTTTATATTTGCGAGAGTTGGTAATAACTGACAATCCGCAATCTTCAGGGCACAAAAAAAATGACTTAGAGTTTGATGTTTCAATTCTCGATTTGACAAAGTCTTTCTCTCATTAACGTCATGCTTAGGGTTAAAGTGAGTAAGTGTCACATGTGACAGGAGTAGAATTTAACGACCGATAAGCGATTTGATGACTAGGCATTCATAGCTTAGTTATTATTATTATTATTATTACTATTGGATAAGGGCAGAGAACAGTCCTGTTATGCCCATACTCGATAATTACATTTTAATACCTATGGATACTATAGAAAAATATGAAAAATAATAAACTAATACATACTACAAAACCAAGAAAAACAATAATACTACGAACTAAGTAACTATTAAGAGCAAAACTACAAACTAAGATATAGGTCCAATTTGTTTTTGAAACTGTTGACGCTTACAGAGTCAATTATGTCATTGGGTAAATTGTTCCAAACATCAAAAACTCTATTGCTCAGAAAGCCCTGTCTGGAACGGGTTCGAAATGCTTCCTTCTTTAATTTCAATGTATGCCCTCGGAGCCGGTCGTCCGTGTTAGGTTGAAAAACTGTTTGAAGATTACCCCAGTTGTATTTTATAATACGGAATGGGAGAATTAAGTCACCCCGGAGGCGTCTTTTTTCGAAAGTTGTGAGGTTTGCGATAGATAACCGCTCTTCGTAAGTGGGTCTAGCACGGCCGAAGGAAAGTCTAGTTGCGCGTCTTTGCACTTTTTCCAGCATTTCCCGATCACGAACTAAGTCCGGGTGCCACGACGGACCGGCATATTCGATGATGGGTCGAACAAAACACTTGTAAAGCCTGCAATAAGTTTCGAAGGATGCTTCAGAGAAAGCTTTTTGAATTAAAAACAGTTTAGAATTTGTCCGTTTGCACACGTGAGAGACATGGTCGCTCCACGTCAGACTAGAGTTCACTATTAGTCCTAGGTCTGTATGTGAGGAGACTACGTTTAATGTTTGCCCGTTAATGAAATGTGGTAGTTGCGGATTGTTTTTTCCGACATGTAGCACAACGCACTTATCGATGTTAAGCGGAAGCAACCAGTTCGCGCACCATTTTTGAATGTTGTCAAGATCTACCTGCAAACTTAGGTGGTTGCTAAGGGGATTTCCATAGATTTTTGAGTCGTCGGCGTACGAAGACACGGTGTTGGACAAACAGTATTGGAGGTCGCTGGAGTATGCTATAAACAGTAAGGGCCCTAAGACAGATCCTTGTGGGACACCACTTGCAACTGCTCTTTTCTCGGAGAATTCTTTTCCTACCCTAACTTTGAACAACCGGTTTGTAAGAAATGTTGAAACCCAATTGTTAAGCGTGCCTCTTATTCCGAGATGTTCTAGTTTTAGAAGGAGTCTACGCTTTGGAACTCTGTCGAATGCCTTGGAAAAATCGAGGTATATAATGTCTATGGGATGTTTATTATCAAGTTCTTTAGACCAATCGTTAGTACAGTGTAGTAGATTTGTCAAAGTTGACCGACCCTTTACGAAGCCATGTTGAAAATTAGGTATTACATTTTCCTGCAGCATAAGTCCATCATTTGTTCGGCACCAATGGATTCCATTATTTTAGAGACAATGGGCAAGAGACTTATGGGACGGTAATTTCTGGCGTCAAGTTTATTACCTTTTTTAAAGATTGGTGTGACTGATGCTAGTTTCCAGATGAGCGGGATGCAGCTTTAAGAGAAAGAGCATTTCATAATTTTGGATAGAGGGTATGCTAATGAGTGAGCACATTTTTTGAGGAAAAATGGAGTTAAGCCATCTAGACCTTGAGAAGAATCGGTTTTAAGATGCAGCAGGCGATCTAGGATTTGGTTTTGAGAAAAGTTAATGTTTTCCAGAGATGTTGGGATTTGAGGGCCCAGCAAAGCCGGTAATGTATCATTGGAAGGTTCCTGGGAGAAGGAGAGGGACAATATTTCAGCTGTTTCAGACTCCGAACATGCGCTACCATCTGGATGATGAAAGAAAGGGATGGCCATTTTTGAGGATAAAGACGCTCGTATATATTTGAAAAACTTTTTGCTGTTTCCGTAGCTGGCAATGTTTTCTTCATAGCTTTGACGGGAACTAGATAGCTGAAATTTCAATCTGTTGGAATATCTTCTGTGTGCCTCAAAGTCGAGAATATTCGAGGAGCGCTTATATTTCTTCCACAAATTTTGTTTGTGTTTTAGCATCTGCAGGAGTTTCCAGTTAATCCAGGGCTTTAAATTGTTGCGGTATACTCTTTGCTCAGTGGTGTTTTCCTTGATACATCTAGATGTGATAGAGTGAAATCTGTCCCACATTGATATACAATCGCCCGAATCAACAAATATCTCGTCCCAGTTAATTTGTGCGAGGGCATTACTTACTTTTGCATAGTCTGTAGTTTTTAGAGATGAATAATTTAGTTCTTTCCCAGAAAGCGGTAGGTTTAATTGTATTTTTGCAGTTAGTACGGCATGGTCTGATTTTCCTACTGGAGAGCTTACTTGCAAAGAAGATATTAACTGATCATCGTTTGTAAAGACAAGGTCAAGAGTTGATGCATTGTTGTTGACTCGAGCGAGTGGGTTCATGTACGAGTTGTATTAATTTGGAATTAAGGATAAAATTCATAAAAATGTTTCTAGAATTCATGTTATCAGGTGCATTTCTTATTGGCCAGTCAATATCTGGAAAGTTAAAATCTCCAACAATCACAACATTTTGTAAATTAGAAAGTTCATCGAGTTTTTCCATAAGAGTTATATCGTCAACAAGCTGCGAGTGCCCTGGACGATAAAGGCAAATAAAATGAAAAGAGGTAGAGCGTTTTGAAATTTTGACACCAAGAATATCTATATTTGGAACTACTATATCTAAGGTTCAAACTGAGAAGTTGCTGGTTACGTTTTGTGACAAATATATGCATACGCCACCTCCGGTGCGGTTTTCTCTGTCAGATCTGAAAATAGTATAGCCAGTGATACCAACAAGTGAGTTAGGGATTTTAGCCAGGTTTCACTGACGAGAATAGCATCTGGTTTTAGTAATTGAACAGAGCATAAGAATTCATTATATTTAGCTATAAGTGGGCAAAGATTAGTGTAGTAAAAAGACAATTCAAAAAATAAGGTGTGGGACGAGCTATTGGCGAAATGTGACAATTTTAGGGAAGCCGTTGACGTATTTTATGGTTAGGTTGTTTTCACCGTTTTGAGTCCGGGTGTTGAGCTGTGAACGTAGGTCTTTGAGATATTGTTGCTGTACTGGTGTTTTGTCATCAATTATCGACAGGCTTCTTGTTGATGTCTGTTCCAGCAGTTTTTTCTTGTTTTTCAGAATGTATTTCGCATCCGATTCGGTTGGCATTATTACTTTTAACAATCTGGGATAGCGATCGTTTGGTTTCCCCACGCGGTAGAACGCAATAGGTTTCTCCAGAGAATTAACTGCATTTAGTACCTCTTCGATTTTATTTAGGCCATGATCTTTCCTTGCCTGATTGTCCCTATTGTTAGATTCGGGTATACCCCTAATAATGATATTTCTTGCACGGGTTATGCGTTCAACAGCTTCGTTAGCGATCTTGTCTGTAATTTCAACGCTGTTGAGGGTCTAGACTTTCGCTAGTTTGTCTTTAAGACTAGAGATTTTATCCTTAAGAGTTTTAATATGAGTGTCAATTGCCTCCCGAATTTCTGTTTTAAAGTCCGCAACAATTTTCTTAAGATCCAAGCAGTTGCTTAAGTTTAAAGTGCAAATATTGCACATGATACTTAAACCACGTACTTTCTGCCTGGTAACGCGATCGTTCACAGACAAACCCAGTACATTCGGTATGTATTGACTGCTTACAGCCGTCACACTGAAGCGCGCTGGATTTATCGTTTACTGGTTTTGAACAATTCGCACATCTAGAAGGCATGATTCAGTTTTTGTTGACTGATAAGAACAGGTATATTTATAAACAATTTTAGTTGGAATACTTACAATTTCTCCAAAAAATGCACTTTCTGATGAGATTTTCTCAAATTGATTATCGTAGGCTGACACTGATAACTAAACAGGGTTGTTGGCAAACCATTAGTTGTTAGAGCGTCAGCGCGTAGAGCTAAAGGTTGCGAGTTCGAATTATTTCAATTTCTCTCTAATATCATTTTAATATATTCTTGTTTGTATACTTTCTAAAAACTTTCAAAAAAATTTCAAAAAATTTTCAAAGATTATTTTATTATTTTGTCACGTAAGTATACATATTCAGTTTAGTATTTTATATTAATAATAACATTCAGTAATGAGTATTGTAGTGCAGCCTATAATACCATCAAATGGTTGCAGTACAGGTTGTATTATATTGTGTACTATGCTTGATGGTTGATGGCTACATAAACAGTTTTCAAGAAATTTATTTCACTTAAACTTTAGGAAAATTATATTTTTTTATAAATAATCTTTCATTATTTCCACAAAATTGTTATAAATATTCTTTCATTCCTCACATTCTATATGCGTATTGGTTGCTTCTTCGGGAATTTTCGAATTTAACTTTTTATGATTTGGCATGAATAAGTGGAGCAAGTGGTCAAAAAATACGCTACCTACGTGACTTGAAATTTTGCAATTTTAGGCTAGTTTTTATATCACTCTCTTTCTTCGATCTTTCTCTATTAAAGAGGTTAGGCTGCCTCACCTTTTTGCCAACCTATACACTAGTCAAAATATTTGATACTGCACATGTTTGCAGCACTAATTAACCCTATACTTTATACAGTTTTTAGTTGATATTATACACAATATATATTTTCGCAATAAATATTTTAAGTTTTTGATCGATAAGCGATATTTTGTAACAC
The DNA here is from genome assembly GCA_964028335.1 of Altica lythri. NCBI lineage: Eukaryota > Metazoa > Arthropoda > Insecta > Coleoptera > Chrysomelidae > Altica > Altica lythri. The sequence goes on along the minus strand of OZ034804.1, from coordinate 29,632,086 downwards.
ACTATTGGATTTTTTTACTGTTCATTGCATATTAACCCATAAAATGGACATGGAATTTCGGATTTATAGTATTGGCAGGGTGCGTAGTATATGGTGGGGACGGGTGGCGCTGATTACCACTTTTACGTGTAAGTCTTATGGAAACCGCATGATTTTACGCTAATGGCGGCCACTGTAACTAAATTTCTCCGTTTCATTTAATATAGGAAAAGCATGAAAAATGAGGGCAGCACCTAACGTGCTCCTTGCCAATAGTAGGTCCATACTTCAAACATATAATGATTTTGCTAAATCATTCTCATACAAATTTCTAAACGCGGGAGCGTACATAGAAGTCTAACTTATAACGGCAGTCCCACTGACTGCCACACCCGTTTTTTTTTTGTAATACTGGCATTGAATTTCATAACAACATTCTTAATAACATTTGGATGTCGTAATATATAATAGTTAGGTACCAAATCAAAATATTATCTTTTAAACAGAATTAAATCCCGAACAAGATATCTGGTCTGAAGATGTTCAAGAATTGTTGATTGCTTTAAAAGACAGTGTGAGCCAAGCCGATATCACCGATTCAAATTTAAAAAAAATTAGTAGTAGCATATTTGGAAAAGAAAAGAGGTAGGTACTATTAATATTCTTTGTAAAAATTTAAATAATATCCCATTTTACTTTCTTTATGTTGAATAGAATAATGCCGCACAGAAGTTCATTCCTGCAAGTCCGTTTGAGTCAAGAATCATCACCATGTAAAGATTTGGTGAAAGTTGTGAAGCTAGATGAACCCCATCCTTTGGTTAAAAGGCCTGGTATAAATTTTACAACCCTAAAATATAATGTGGTAAGTATACTGTAATACATTTGTTCGCTAATAAATATGAGATCGACAAAATTAAGCAAAATTTACAATTTACTCCTCTATTTTTAGTTGTATCAGTGAATATAATCTCCGATATTGCCAAATATATGCTTATTACATTAAACTAAATATCGATTTATTTTTGTACAGATTAAGAGAACTTTTTGAAGTAAAACTTCTTTAGGCGCGACTAGGGGTAACTCAGATTTATTTTCTGACGGAAGTAATTCTGACGGAACGTTGTAATTCTGACGTCAGAATCTGACGGAAGTAACGATGTGACGTCAGCTATGGGAGGAGCAGAAAACCATTTTTGGTAGCCTGATTGAACCTAATCTTTCCACATGGCCAAGCCATCTTATTCGCTGTGATCTTATAAAAGTGCTTATGTTTGGTTCACTGTACAGCATTTTAATTTCATTATTTGTTCATCTCCTCCATCCATTCTCAGTGTTTATCCCCCCATATATGGCTCTTAACATTTTCCTTTCCGATCTTTCTAGCAATTCTGCATCCGATTTTTTTAAAACCCAGGTTTCGCAGGAATATGTTACTGTGGGTGGTACGATGGTCTTGTAAGTCCTTGTTTTTGTATTTCTGAACACATATTTTGACGTCATAAATGTCCTAATGCCGCGTCCGCACGTTTGGCACTTGCCGCAAACTCCAAACCTCTACAAACGTTTGGCTTGATTTAGGGAATCAAACATCGCCATCCACACGCTTGCGAGTGAGTTAGTGTGTTCTGAAGAGGCAAGCATTACGGACGTGATGGATATTGACATTGAGGTTATATCGGCCATAACATTTGGCTTAAGTTATTTTTATTATAAAAAAAAAGAAAATAAACGAAAGAAAACAAAAAATACGGCAAAGAAGATTGTGAATATTAAAAATTCTGAAGACATAAAATAGAGGTCGATGTCGGATTTTGAGAAAAAAATTTAAGGAGTCAAATCGGGTAAAAATTTGAAAAAAAAAATGACTTTTTTTACGGAATTCTGCAAAACTTTTTACGTTTTCTTCTTTAATCTACTCATATCAATATATAAAAAATAATTTTACATATAAATTTCGTTCGTTCGAAAATTTCTGAAACTTTTTTCAAGTCTTTTGCACAAAGTGTTTTTTTGATTTTAACAATCTACAACTTTTTCAAAAATCGAGATGACATTTTGAAATTTTAGGATGTTATTAAGTAACTATCTGTTAATTAATAACACTTATATGTCATAAGGAATTTTTTTATGAGAGAAAAAATATACCGATGTCATATGTGAGCCAAAAATATGTAGTTTCAACTTTCAAGTTCTGTAACTTTTTAGAAAAATGGATTATACATATGAAATTTTAGTATGTCATTCTTTCACTATCTGTTAATATGTATGTAAAATTTTAAAAAAATATTTGCACATACAGATTTTTGGTGATAGATAATATGAGTCGATGTCAGATTCCATGAATACAAACGTGTGGACGCGTCGCAAGCGCTGGCTCAAACTCCCTTTGATTTGTGACAAAAAACCGACACCCATCGGATCGACTACAAGCTCTTGCAAGTCAATACAAACCAAGGCAAACACTCTATCCACACGTTTGGGTTTGCTACGGCTTGTTGAGGTTTGGCAAACGTGCGGACGCGGCATTAGGCTTCCGTATTTTTTATTTGCCCTGGCAATTTTTGCCTTTAACACTAGGTGTTCTTGTCCTTTATCTTCTATTAACACTCCCAAATACGTGACAAATTTGTATTCTTTCCGCGTATATGATGTCATCTTTACGTGATCTGTTTCTTGTTGTGTACTTCCCATCAGTAATATCATAACAAAATTTCCCAAATTAAAATATAATATATTTTTTTTATTTTTCCTTTTTTATAAAATTCAGTCCCCTTTCTTAATATTTCCCAACAATATTTTTTTATAAATTTAGATACTTTTCTCCTTCCCTGATTTTTCGCTATAAATAATTTTTTTTAAATGTAAATTTTCTTCCCAATTTTTTTAATTGTATATTTGATATCTTGTTACGAGAACTGCTTTATATTTTCATTTTCAGTCATCATTATTGTAATTTAATTTAGTTTTATATTTTAATTTTTTTCTCTATTGTATTTTCTTTTCTATTTTTCTCTTGATTTTCCATTTTTTCTAAAATTTGTCTAAAAAATATCCATAACTCTAGTGACTTTTTTCTTCACTTATTTTCTTTCCTCTTTAATTATATTCTAATTTCTGTTTATTTTCTTTGTTTACATTAATTATTTTTTTTTTATTTACAGTAAATTTTATTTATATTTTTGAATTGAAATAAAATTTTAAAATTCACTTATATCACTGTTTCCAATAATATAAACAATAAAATATTATTTTCGAGTGGAGTAAATTGCATATTACAGCGAGTGTGTTTGGCCGTTTGGCCCATGAGCGAGCTTGCGAGCGAATGGGCTAAATATGCAATTTGTTCCTCGAGTGAAGTACTATGCTTTACCCACGACTTACCAAATGGTTTTGTATAAAACTAAAAATAACAAACATAAACTTTAAATTTTGACATAAGTTGTCAAAAATATTCGATTTCGCAGACAGTTCTGTCTGAGAAATGTCAAATGTTAGTTTAATTTAATGCATACAGTAGCCAACCAACATAATAATACAAGTTTCTATCTACTTACTCCACTAGTGGAGTAAATGAAACTATAACACAACTCCTCAATAATTTGACACTTACTGACAGAGATATAGGTTAAAAAATAGGCAATTTACTGATGAGTCGTGGGTAAAAAACCTTACCCAATTTCGAGTCTGCTGTTTCACGTCTGTCAGTCCCCGTCCATCAAATTTTAATTTTCTTGTCTTCCCCTCTTGGTTGTTGTCTTCTTAGATCGACAATATTTGTAATTGGTTCCTCGACTTCTTCGGCTTACCTTTACTATTTTAATTTTTTTTATTGCTCCGGCTTTTACTGGGTTCTTCCTTTACAATTTATATACACTTTTTAATTTTAATTTTAACATATTTTGTTTTTTAACTATAATACGATTCTGTAGGTACATTATATTCTATGAATTCTAATGATTGTACTAACTTTAATAATTTATTTTTAGGCCGGTGCAAATATTTTATCTCCTATCGATTATACTAAACTAGGTATAAGCGAGGAAAATCCATGTCTTTTGAGTGTTAGAAGTTCTCGAGAATTACTTAAGATGAAAGCCAACCAAACTAAAAGTGGTGATACTATTACTACAGATCAGATCACAGACAACATAGTAGCTGAATTTGATAAGCAACCAAGTCTTGGTCAACCTGAGATACCAAGTGAAGAACTAAAGACAGCAAAAGTTGCATCAGGTCAGATATCATTATATACGAATTTTTTATGGGATATAATTGGGCAAATCCGCACAAATTAAAGGAAACATTAAAAAATATGATATTGAAGATTTATAAACAGTATTTATTTCAATTTTGTTGTATTCTGTTGATTTGTTGTATACCATTACTGTATGGAAGCAAGTTAAATAACGATGTAAAAAGTTCGAATAATCTCCAAACTTAAACAAAATTTTAAATCTTCAAGATACTATGCCACTATCTGCTTTAATAATCCACAACAATTTCAATAAAATAAATATTTGTAATACGGTAGACCAACCCTAAACAAAATCCTATATCTTCAATGACCTCTTACAAAATCTAAAATTTTTGTCTTCGTTTTTCTGTTTCTAACCCAGAACAAGTTCAAATTATCATATATTGACATAGCTCCAAATATCGCCTTTGGTGGAGACAGCAGCACAGTGTGAGGTGAAATCATTTACAATGGCCGTAAAGAGCTTATTATTTTTATTAATCAATCCGTTACTGCTCAAAGATATAGACACAGGTGTATTTTATCTGTTTTAATACCATTTGATGAAAATTATGGACAAGATCTAATCTTCATGAACGATAATGCTCCTCGTCATCGAACTGCCATTGTGAATAAAACATTTCAAGCCAACGATTAAAAAGAAACAAAAAAAATTTAGATAGGAGTACAAAACGTAATAAAGGGGTATTTTAGAAAATTATTTTCAAACAGTTTCAATATTTTAATAAATATATCTACTTTTTCGTAATGGTCCACTTCAATTGTCCAGCAGGGTATACTGTCCTGTTGCTGGGTCTCGGTGAGGTTTATATATTTTCCTAAGAATTTTTCTTTCAAATCTTCTCAAGCTGTATTTATGGTTTCCAATCATTGTCCATATTTCCCCGGCAGAGGATATTATGGGTCATATATAAGGCATTTTTTATTGATTTTGTGAGGTGTTTAGACTTAATTAGTGGCTGCAACATGTAGTCACATTTGTTGCCTTGTGTTACATTTCTTATTCTTCATGAATATTATTGCATGTTGTTACGATCGCTCCCAGATATTGAAAGGCTTTTACGTATTCAAAATTGTAGGTATTCATCGTGACGTTTTGACGTATAAGATCTCGATGTGGGTTTTTTGATAAATGCATATATTTTGTTTTAGCCTCGTTGACGCGTAAACCTTTTCTGCTTCCTGTTCAAACCGGACGAAATTTTCCTTCACGTTGACTGTGCTACCTTCTATCACATTGAGATCATCCACATATGCCAACCGCATGTTTGGCCTTCTATGTCCAAAATTGTAATGTGAGTCTGTGTTGGTATTGTTCTAGCGGCTTTTTCTAAGGCAATATTGAAGGGGTCTAGGACAAAACAGAGCGGCCATAAGAGCATGGCCAGAAGAGCGCTGCCGAAACAGCGCCGGCCCAAAATAGCGCCGACCCAAAACAGCGACGGGACAAAACAGCGCCATATTAGATGTCAAAGTTAATAATCGTTTAATACTATTATGACGTTTTACAGAGTCTTTGAAAATCAAAGAACATAGACCGTTTACTAAGAACCAACAACTACTTCCCTGCCTATTTGCCTCGACGGACATTGAATTACAGTTCAAAGTTAAACGGGGTTAGTATATCTGCAAGATAGAACTAACCATTTTAGTTTGCAATTCGAAAGGATATCACTTGTAGACCGGTTTCGGTGTATTGCGCCTCATCAGTACAAGGAAGATTTATAATGCATATTTTTTATATTAATTACTTTGTGTCGTCACTTATAAGATAACAGATAAATTAGGCTTTGCCATTCAAATGGGACATCCTGCTTATAATACGGTAAACGAAAAAAAAATCCACAGGAAAATATCCACAAAAGTAATCCACAGATAATAAAAACTCGAAAGGAGAGTAAGGTTTTTTTGCCATCCCGTATAAAAATATTCTTACTCAAAGAAATTTCTTGTATACATTCTATTTATTAATACTCACTATTAACTAGATATCAGGATATTTAGAATTTTAAGCCATGAAAATTATTTTTTAAGTTCATAACTTTAATGTGAAAAAATATGGCGTTGTTTTGTCCCGTCGCTGTTTTGTCCGGCGCTGTTTTGGGTCGGCGCTATTTTGGGCCGGCGCTGTTTTGTCTCGCGCTGTTTAGGCGGCGCTTTTCTGGCCGCGCTGTTTTGTCCCATCCCGATATTGAAGAGAATGAGTGATAAGGCATCACTTTGATTTAGCCTATTCTCCAGCCACCCTTACGCAAGCCTGAGACCTCTTCACACATGCCTTTGTCACTGATACTAGTTTGTTCGGTATTCCAAATTCCATCATCGTCTCCCATAGGCGCAGTCTTAGTATGCTGTCATATACTTGCTAAAAATCAACAAACAGGTTATGTAGGTCCTTAGGTCCTTTTTGAATTCCCAGCATTTTTCGAATAAATAATTGGAGTGTAGTCGACCCGCTGCCTCGAAAACCACACTGGTTTTCGCATACTATTTCTTCAGCGTTTGGGGTGAAGCTTTGTAAAATGATATTTGGTTGTATTTTATAGGCGCTATAGAGCAAAGTGATGCCTATGTAGTTATGGCACCAATAGTACATCATGTCTAAAGACAATAATTTAGAAACAATAATAATAATAATAATAGGTTTCATACGTTAATGGATAGTCATTTTTGTGACGAATTTGTATATGAAGAAAAAGTGTAAACCAGTCTACTTTAATCCTTGATGTACTTACTATATTATATTAGACTAACTAGATACCTACATAAATCGTATAAATTAATCAAGCAAGTAAATAGTTGTTGAAGTTTTGATAATGTCAACTATTGATTAACAAACAGGGTCTATTGAGAGGAATTTTGATCCATTTTAGGTGTTTTTTTTTAATTTTAGGTTCCTTAAAAAGTGCAATTCCACGTGATTCTGTTATTTTACGTAAGACCTCCATTGTGAAGCAACAAAAAGCCAGTTTTAGTATTTCTCCAAAAGATTCAATCGAGGTGAAAAAAGATTCGACAATATCAGGTCTCCTTAGCAAAAAATCTTCCAAACTAGTTGCCGCTATAGATTCTTTGGAATACATTAGACAATCATTGTAAGAATATTTATAAAATGAGAATTTCTAAGAATTGACATTATAACCTATTTATCTTTATATTCTAAAATTTCAGATTGTCTATTAGAGACACAGCTGTTTGCAGTGTTTGTCATAAAAGGGAGTCTCTAAAAGAAGGCCAGTATCAAATAAAAGACTTCTGTTGTGAAAAATGCTTAAAAATGTCTAAGGACATGGTTGATAGAAAACTTAATGTCGAAGAGGATCCCAAGCAAATTAAAGTAGCCAATGTGGAAGTTATTGAGATACCTGTAGAACTTGACACTGCTCCTCGTGTAGTAATTCAACCTGAACCCAAAGTTATAAAAACCAAAGAGGAATTTTTCCCGGAAACACTTGCTAAAATGTATAAACCTTCAAAAAAGGTTACAGGTAACTACTTCTTGTTTATACTTGTTTCATTATTACGTAAGATTATTAATTATTTTGTCGACTCCTCTATAGATTTTTACTGTAAGTGTTGGACCAGTACATAGTGTAACCAGTGTACATAGCAATTGTGAATTTTTCTTCGAAATATTCTCGCATCAACATCATCTTGTAACTTGTTAATTTTCGAAGTTTTATGGTTTGTGCAACCCGAATGTGTACTTGTGACAAACGAACTAATCCATCATCATCCTTTGCTTCCATATTCAAAAATCCTTTTACGGACTTGTACCAACTGTAGAATGAATTAAGTTTGCTCAGCAACATTTGGTCTAAGACCGGCAGCTCCCGTTTGCTAAACGTCGAAACCATTGCGCATTTAAATCTCAAATACAAAGTAAAATTTGCACGGCTTTATAAATTTATTGTTTGAACATCTGAAAGAAATAAAATATCACTTCAAATGAAGAATGCATGGAACCTTAAATATAATATTACATCTAGTTATTTTTAGAACTGGTTAAATACACTAACGTATAATTTTATATAGCTATTGCTGCACGAGCATAAAATTTTCCTATACTAGTACAACAGTTTTTTGATCATGTACAAACATAATTTTTATTATCAGAAATGAAGAGTAAAAGTAACGATCTAATAAGACAAAAACATGGAGGCAATTCTGTGAGGGAATTACTAACCTAGCCCCAGCAATACGCCTCCAAAAAGTTATTTTAAAAGACCACTCTAATCGTATTGGACTGAAGAAAAAGCAAAACAGTGAATTCACTAAAATAAAAGAGAAGAGCATGAGATGCTTGCTAGCTGCTCACTTTCCTAGAGCAATGACTATTGGCGACAACGCAAAAGCTGATCTTAATAAATCTATACACAGGTCGTCTAGATTATTAATAATCCTAGTGGGAAAAATATTCACCGACGACATAATTAAAAGGGCTACTAATATCTTTAAGCCCTACAAATCTCATAGAGAGAATTGCATATTTCCATCTTAAGATGGAAGAGAATGAAAAAAATCTTAAAAGTTCGCTTTATCCCTAATAGTGGCAAACGTCCTGCTTATTGTCTATCTATTAAAAAGTATGGAAAAAATACAAAAATATAATATCTAACAATTTGCCTTTTAACCTGCCAAATCTACAATAGATACCGTGTATTTTCTAGTAAAAGATCTTGAAAATCCTATTGGCACAAAAGAAATGGCTTTGTGCGTTATCGATAAAGAGGGAGCATTTGATAACAATTCATATGATTCTATTATCGCAACCTCAATGAGTATATACCTACCATTATCAAATAGAAACCCTTCAAGTTAACACTAGAAATATAGTTACTTAATTAACAACCATAAAAGTAGTAAAAGTCTGTCCTCAAAGAGGATTTTTATCGCCTTTACGGTGGTCAATAGTAGTTGACGATTTCATAGCAAAGCCAAACACAAAAGAGTTTCATGCTCTGGGCTATAAAGACGATTTATTTATTGTGGTAAGAGGTAAACATGATAGTATTATTGCTGACCCATTGGTATTTTATACAGATGGGTCTAAAACACCTGAATGAGTAGGTATAGGGGTTAAAGGTCTCAAGCTCTCAATAGCCCTGGAAAACTCTCCTACGATCTTGTTAAGTTAACCGATACTTTATGAAAATCTATTTTATTAGTACTCCTACATTGTTCTAATCGAGGCTATTAGTAATAGATTTCTGTTCGCAATATTACATTACAAAACGCCTTAATTCAGCTAGAATATTTATTGCTTTCGATAACCCAGCTGCTTTATCTACAATCTACCTCGTCCAGAACTGCAAATAGTCTCTTAAGCAACTAGCTAAACACAACAAAGTAACTTTGCTGTGCCATTCCTGCCATCATTTTTTTAAAGTAGCATTTGTATTATTGCACTTCAAATATCGTTACAAACAAACCGTGATACATAAAACAATGGACAATTTCTATAATGCTTCAAAAAATTAAATATTATTTAACAGATTTTTTTTGTTGATAGAGAGAAGAAGAAGAATATACAAAGATCCCTGTTTAACAGATTTCAAACCATTGTTAAGAATCGATGGTGATGGCCGAGGGCAAGAACATTTAGAGCAACATGATGTGTTTACAAAACACAGAGTCCGTTCTTTTATAAATTTAATGAGTGATCATCCTGATCTTATTCGATTATTCACTGCTTGTCAACGTTAATGTGAGCGTATTATGTCAAATATATTTTTTCGGCGTGTAAATGTTATGCGTTTTATTGTAAAAGGTAATAATAATTCATACATTATCGTAGTTTTTTATGTTATACGCACTTTTATGCTTATACTTACGTTTAAGAGAAACAACCAGTTTGGATCCTGAAACTTTCGTACGAAACACTAACATTCAATACGTATACATACATTTGTACAAATTTCTGCAGCTAAAATGGACATCATTAATCTATCCACGAAGTATAGATACCAGGAGTCTACACGGTATAGGTTTATCCATAATATTTCTGGTACACAATAATCAACCCAGATCATAGTTCTTATTTTTACCACTAGCTGCGCAAGGATTCAGGATGTACCGATATTATTATTTTATGACATTTGAATGTCGCGAATGTTAAATTAAATTAAGTATATAATATTAATTTATTTATTTAAAATTAGTTGTAATAAAAGATACTTTCCAGAGCTATCAAAAGCAACAAAACTTCCTGCGTAAGGATTTGAACAAGTACTTCTTGAGCAATAGCGCACTTTACCGGCAATAGTTCTGTCTCTTAAATTGAGACCATTCGTTCAACATTACGTTAAGACTCCTGGTATCCATACTTCGTGAATCTAGCTATACATATTGGCTTCGACTTTTTATCAAATCTGACCGTCATCCTGTCTTTTTTCATCTGCAGTTTTGACCTGGCAACGTAGTCAGACAGCAACAATTCTTCGGCTTCCTCATCAGTTGGTCTTCCAAAAATTAAGTCGATCGGCAGTCTCAATTCTCTACCAGTGAGTAACATGGAACCCTTTGTTCAGGTTCGGATACAGTATGTCACAAGTTCCGCCTTTCCTTCGATCTTGATCGAGACCGGCAGTCCCACTACAGTTAAAACATTTGGGCTCCCTCTCCTGTCATTGGTCGGCGAGGGTTTCTTCAAGGTGTCCAAAACTTCTTTTATGGCTAATAAGGTTTGATTTAGATCATATTTTTCGTCTTCTGTTACCATCCTTACATTATGGATCTTACGATACTGGCCGGGTGCATTTTTTGCTGCTTTAAACTCCAGAGCATAAACAAGAACATCCTTCAAGGTTTGGTGACGTCCCAGTCTCAACGCTTGCTGCATGTCCTTGTCCTTCACTCCATCGATGAAACTGCTCACACACAGCTGATAACTGAATTTTTCCGATGTATCTAGATAGGCAAGTCTGGCCAGTCTCTCTATATCATCCCCATACTTCTGTAGAGTCTCAGATGTCCCTTAGATTTGTTTATTTCAATTGGCTCTGATACTCTTGCTTTAGGTATTGACTGCCATACCTAACTTCCATGGCTGATACAACCGCTTCATAGTTGCGCTGCTTCTCAATCGTTATAATTTGCAATATTTCGGAAGCTTTTCTCCGCAAGGCTAGCATAAAAGCTGTTGCTTTCTCCTCATTGCTTCAGCCGTTACTTTCTGCAGCCGCTTTAAACTGCGTTCTGTCGATATTCCAGGGAGGCTAAGTTAATTAATTATACCCTAGATTTGCTTTTTAGTTTCCTGGATTTTCTGTAGCTCTTCCTTGGTTTCTTTACGTGCTCTTGCAACTTTTATTCTGTTGCTTCGATTCGTTCTTGGAATTCCTGTTTATTCACTTCATTTTCTTTCAGATCAAGAAATATCTTCATGAACATGTCTTTTTTGTCTTTCCTTCGATGTTCTTCAGCCTCTCGCTATTTTATTCTCTTTTCTCGTTATTCTTTTCTGCGCTGTTCCTCAGCCTCGCTATCTTCCTTTCTGCACTGTTCTTTAGCCTCTTGTTCTTCCTTTTTGCGCTGTTCTTCAGCTTCACATTCTTTTATTCTCTTTTCTCGTTCTTTCTTTTTAAACTGCCAACTATTTCCCAATTTCTTCCATATCGTCGTAATTAGTAGCTCTTGTGTTTACCATAAATTTCGACGTCTTCTTTCACTCATCCCACTTCTGACACCAATTGTTATATTTTTTCTTCTTCGTGGATTCGGAATAAGTGACAGGTATCACATGAAACCTCATGCCATTAAAAAAATGGGGTGCGCTCACCCCTTGGGAAGGGGTTTAAAGTGGGGGGTGGTTTTTTAGCGCCATAAAGTGTCATTTTAAATTAAAAAATTTACGTGTTTTAGGGTTTTTCTTTTACACGCTTATTAACGGAGAAAATGAATTTATCCGTTACTTTTGGACCTCACTGTGTACAATCAATTGACATCTAGATTGCGCAAACACCCGTTATATAGCGTTGTATTTCGACTCAGATACAAGGTCGAATCATGTGATGATGCACATTTAAAACTAAGCAATCCGACATTTTAATCGTTTCGATAAAATATCCACACTGTTTAGTCTGTAACAGCCCGTTCAGATGGCATGCCCGGCCCGGTTTTAATTTAGAACCAGTAACCGTGACACTCATTCACACGACACTCGGCGAACCGGAAAGAATTTCTATATTCATTTGTTTTTTGATTCAATTATCTCCTATATAAAATACTAAAATTTTATCAAAAAATAAATTGTTTTTCGATTTTTGTAATTTAAAAAAAAAACAAATACCCATTTAGTTAGAACCTTCAAATACCTGAAAAAGATATTTTTATCGTTTCCCGGCAGCCGGTTTGCAGTGACAAAACAGGGTGTAAATTTGGACGAATCCGGCAAAATTCCTAACCCGGTACAAGGTCGAATCATGTGAAGATGCACATTTAAAACTATGTGCCACTAAGCAATCCGACATCCCATAAACTACCCGGACCGTTCCGTCCTGGTTCCGTCTGAACACGCTGTAATTAAGCTTGTTACAACGTTCCAACAGACTAAAGAACCATTCTAGAACCGACCGGGAACTGCGCAGCAGACGAATTCTCGATATCTTTGAAGTACTGAGTTGTTTCCATAGAGGTTGTTTCGTAACGGTTCTAGAACGGTTTTTTGGTCTGTTGGAACAGACTTATTGCTATTCAGTACGAATTTCGCTGATTCAGCTACTAGTTTCTAAAAGTCTGTGTATAGTCCATTTCACCGATTTTGGCCGATGACAGAAATCATACTCGAAGTAAATTTAGAGTTATATCTCTCTCAGATACAGGCAAGTTAGAATTTTAAATGAGGACGTTTGTTTTATAATACAACACTTACGTAACTGCATCATGTTTCACCGGTAGATAAAAAGTATTCAATACGGAAGTCTTGACTTAATTCACATTCCTAGTAACCGTCATGTACGGCTTGTTGTTGAAGGGTTGAATTTAATCATTATTAATGTCATATTTTTGTAGATGTCAAACCACACTGATAGTTTCAGAAACTTACCACCTCTCTCCGCCATTGGTCACTTGAATGAGAGTTTAATCTTATTTCAGTGGTTTCTAATATCAAATGGGCCAAAAACGATGAAATGGACTATACTTCATAATAATTATTGAAAAATTATAACGTTGCCTTATTAAAATTTGATGTGGCAACAGTGTTTGCAAGTTTTTATTCATGTTTGATAAGCCGAATTTGGGAGCACCACCACAAATTACACAATAGAACATTACCCTATTAGATTCAAATGCATATTCTTGGTTTCGTTTTATAAACAGTATTGACTTAACATTTAATTATAAACTTATAAGAGAAAAACAGTTATCAAATATTAAGGGAAAAATCGAAGAAGAGAATAAATAATAAACACTGTCACAAAAATCAAGAAATAAAATTACCTAAAACCGGAATCAAACTGTGCCACTTCTTAACTGCTTAGTTTAAAAAAGATCACCAAAATCTTGCCGTAAGTTAAAGATTATGTTTACAGGTTATGTTAACTGATGTATAAATATTAAATATTTTTTTTATTTTAAGAATAAATATTATTACAGCACATTGCCAATGTATACAAGTTAAACTCACCAATCAATAACGTGATAACGTGTCATTACTGTCACTCAACTGTCAGTTTGGTTATGGCACGAATGCAGTGTTGTGGCATTTTGTAATTTATTTTGGAAATGATTTCATTTTAAATTAGTTAAATAGTTTTAAGTGTTGAAAGTTAATAATAATGAGTAACCTTTGGTGTTTTACCAAGTAATTTAAAAATGTTTGCATCATTAAAAAATAAAATTCGTGAAGAAACTGGGAGTGACTTGTCCAGGTTAACAGCAAAAATCACCTCATCTACTGTTCAGAAAATTGAATCTTTAAGAGGTAGATCTACTCAAGGCTCTACATCAAGTTTAAATTCAATTGTATCCTCTGAAGGGATCAAGGAAGATGGTCCTGTAGATTCTGAAGAATTTAAGAGACGTCTAGTAAAAATTGAAGCAGATTTTTTAAGGAAACTTGAATATAAAGAGATTGAATGGCGTGAAATTTTTAAAGAAAAAGATAAAAAAATACTGTCGTTAGAAAAAGAAAAGGAAGAAATCCAAAATCAAATACTGTCCCTAAAAGAGTCTTTAAAAAATGCAGAAGGTATTTACTTTTTTATTTATTACTGCTTTCAATAATACAATTAGTAGCGCATTTAATACAATAAGTCATAATTGGTGTATACTTGTGTGTATTATGTGGTCTAAATTTATATATAATTTCCTTATATTCCAACATATGGTGTCATCGATCAAAATGACTAAAAATTATTGAATTTTTACATTGACGGTGATAAATTCAATAAAAAAATATTTTAAGGTTAAAATTATATTTGAAGGGACTTATCTTTACATTTTTCTTTTTCATAATTATTTTTTGTACTTTTTTTTTATATTTTCTGTTTATATAACAAAAAATTTTTTATATATTATTTGTTCAAACTTGCCCTAAGAAATCTGCCATGGCAACTTTTTACATTAAATATTAAATAAATGTTATTCAGGGGTTGAATATACATCTTCTGAACATTATATGGCAGAAGAACCAAGAATATTTTCATTACTTTAGGATATACTGTACTTTTTCTGAAAAATCATAACAGGGGAATGTCGTCAGGGGTCTGTTTATTTTGATTTCATTGAAAAGTTGTACAAAATGTAAACGAACTCGAGCTATATTATTTTACTGTACATAGTTTACATCTATTACAGCGAAATAAAGTTCCTACGATAATTGGTTTGGTAACACCCCAGAGGTCGGTTTTTTGAGGGCTATTGAAACAATTTTGATATAATATTGGTTATTTTGATGACTATTAAATAGTCAATAGAGAAGATTAGGTTATTATCTTATTTAGTTACCTGCGAAACATTATATATTTTTTTAATTTTACTGTAAATATTGACCTTCTACAACAAGTTGTCCAGTTTACAGAGGAATTCCCCTATTCCTTTTATTGAAGAAATTGGGACGGATACCTACATGAATACAAAATAATTTATTCCATTATATTATATCCTTTAAATGTAAAGTATTGTGATAGTGTAATACTCATGTCTCTTTTAAAAACATTGTTCTAGTTTTATTATCTTCAAAGTTTAAAATTCGTTTTTTATCTGACATATTAGTATTAATTAATAATAAGAAGTTCATTAAAATGTAATGAGTACAAAACTACTTCGCAGTTTTTACTTATACCTACATTTATTATCTAAAATTGTTTGTAAATTTTAATTACTCTTATTTGTTGTTAATTTTTGAACCTCTTAATATATTTAGAAAAGGTAAAAATAATTTTAAATATTTATATAATAAAAAAACAACTTTGAAGTGGCTGTACAATTTTATGGAATCAGATTTGATAAAGATTAACAAAAATTATATTTGACATCGTTAATTTGCGAATAATTTATTAAATATTCGTGTTAAATCTAAAAATCTCGGACACAATGACAGAAATTAGTTTCAACTAATAGCATTAAAAGTAAATGTAAAATTTATTTCTTATAGAATAAAAAAATTGATAAATTTTAAAGATACTCTGACAGCTATCATTTAATTAATTTGTTTGTTAAGCAACATAAAACTCAGGCAGAATTCAGTCTCTTCTAAAAAAAAAAGAAGGGAGACAATTAAAAGTTTTACAAACCATAATAAAGAATTAATCGGCTGTAAGCTGTAACCGTAACTGTTTACCTAAGTGATCTTGGTTTTCTAGAGTTTAACTCAAAAATATTGCTTCACAAGGAAAACAATGAGCAACTGGAGAATTTACAGATGCAAGAGTTATCTAAAATCAAAAATTTAGTTCTATTAAGGGATCAAGAAATTGCTGAAAAATCTTCTGCACTTAAAGATGCCAATACCCAATTAGAAAAACTACGAATTGAAGTATCTAGATTACGAAGACAAGAAGAACTACTAAGTGATGTACAGGTATGAAGCAAAGAACTGTATTTTAGTATTGTTTTCTAGAAAGTGTAATAGAAATGATCACAAGATTTTATATGAACTAGAAAATGTTGGAAATCGCCACTTATAAAAATAAAAATAACATTTGTACGTTATTAAACAAACATTTTTAATTACAGTTACGGTTTTTTTTTGTTTGCGTCTAATAAAACTGATATGAAACAATAAAGATAATGTAATTAAATACAGTTTCGAACTCTTATAATCTGTTTTATTTATTTTTTGTCAATATATCGTTGAATGCGGCTTATTGTTAGTAAAGGTGTACAAATGTACTTTGCTACGTTTCGTTATGGTTTAAAATTAGTATGATTTCTTTACAGAACTTGATTTATTATCGAAATATTCCAATTATATAAAGGAATTATTATTCAATTATTTAATGTTATTTAAGAGCAGTACTAATGGTATAAAGTTACTTCATGTAACTATTTTAACTTCATTTTCATTCTTTTTTTTTTCTAGTAGTAGATCTAAGTATTAGTTATTGACTGTTTAAGGTTATTTTTTCCTTCCTCAAGAGGCAAAAATATGTATATTGATATTAAAAAACATAATCTAATGCTTTTTATATTAGGATACGATTAGAGGATAAATAAAACAACTGTTTAAAAAATTATATATTTAAAATCATTATTCTAAAATTTAGGTTGTGACTATCATTACAACATAGTTATTCTGATTTTAATGATATTGTTAAGCGTATTCAGATTTTGCTTGATAAAATCTGTTTCTAATTCTGATTATATAAATTATTTAATTTAAAAATTGTTAATAGTTTATGTTAAAAGATATTCATACTAACTTTACACACATTTTTACATGATATGTATCCATAGCACGTTTTTATGTTTTAATTTTTGAAGTTATCCACACTGTCTTGTGTTCTATTGTATTGGTGGGCTTCTGGGCTATTCACAGGTATGTGCTTCTCGCAATTTTGTTAGTACCTTAAATTAATATCTAAACATATCTATTTCAATTCTAGGATGATTTAGAATCTCTAAGACATAGCACTTCTAGAGATTTGGCTCATCTCGCTACAGAATTGTCTAAAAGTGAACAGGAGAAAAAATATTTGCAAGATCTTGTACTTATTTTACGACAAAATAACAATGATGGTACTGCAGATGATAAATCTGTCTCTGAAAGAAAGTTATTACAAGAAAGACTGGAAGAGACACACTTACATCTATCAGAAATAAAAATCTCATGGAGTGATAAAATATCATCATTGGAAACGCAAGTAAGATAGCACTCATATTAATATTGTTTAGTAACCTCTTATATGTTAAATGTATGCTTTTGTATTCTTTTATTTTAAGAGTCTTATAGGTTTTTTGTTACTAAAGAAATAAGAGTAGAACCTTACTTATGAAGGCAGATTGAATCTAAAAAATTTTAAAATCTGCGGTTGTATACGTTATTTATTAATTGACATAAATTACAACAGTTTTGCAGACGATCGGATCTGTACAATGGATGAAATAAATCTAACCTGACACAAAAAACGTTTTTTTATATATTAATATTTAGCTAATCGACAAATAGATAAATTTAAATTCTTTGACAATAGTACATTATGACAACTGAACGTAGACCCTATCGAAGCGACCTCTGCGAAACAACTAGTAACATTAAAAGGAATCAATCGGGGTTACCGAATTGGGTCAGAGCAATAATAAAATATAAATCATATATAAAAGTGGGGCCGGTTTTTAGTTTTAGGTTTATTACAGTGGCAACCGAATTGTTTCAGGGTAATTATAAGTGCAAAATAAGCTTGGTTATAATTTATTATCTTTACCTTTACTAAATTTTCAGTTTGATACATAGCATACTTACATATTTAAAAATGATAATTAACTTACCAACTAGGTGCATATTTAAATGCAAGCATTTTCACTAAATTAAACCTATCTCTACGATTTTCATTATAGCTTAATACAATTGCGTTTAAAAATTCTTGGTTATTTCTGACACCTTTTCCTAACATCTTAGAAAAACGCTTTGCTGTATTAATTTGGATATACACATCGCTTTGAAAATTTAAAAGAAATAATAAAGAAAATAAAAAATATTTGGATGGGAATGGTAAAAGTTTTTAAAGTATTATTACAAGAAACTGTAATAGTGTCTTATTTAATAAAGCGAGTTATCAATGTTGTCCCTTCTAACTACAAACCAAAATGGTTGGTTTAAATTATCTATTAGATATGCCAACCCCGTTTGACTTTGAAGTATAATTCAATATCCGTCGGGGCACATAGCCCGGGAAGTAGTTGTTTCTTCTTATTTAAATAGTCAATGTCTTTGAAAATGTTTTTCAAAAACTCGTAAAGCGATAGAATAATTAATATTCTGCATTCTGCAACATTTGTTGATGTAAAAGTTTTTGTTAAACTTGAAATGAAATGATTCGCTAGAGTTTGTGGTAAGAGGAAGAACTTGGACATGATCAAATATGGGAAGGGAACAAAGAATTTTTACTAACATATGTTTCTACTAAATCACAAAACTTAGAAAGTTGAATAAAGATTTTAAAACTTTGACAGTTTCATTATTTTTTTTATACTCGCCACTTACACCTAAGCACTAGATTTTTTTAAACCAAGACTGGAAAAGATAAAATTGACATCCGATAATGTCAATATATTGCCATAAATTTTGCCGATAACAAAATTATTGACACGATGATGTGTTCAAGTTAACTAAATCTTTTATCTGGCAATATGTACTTTGAGTACAATTGCATAAATACCTAGTTATACATGGTTCTATTTATACCTGTCACTTCCAGGGTTGGTCATTACTGTAACATTTATGATTTAATCACCAAACATGGAGAACTGGCCCAACTGTTTAATAGGATTAAAGGGCCTTTTTTATTTTCAGATCAACTGGCCCAATTCCGTAACGCCTGAATCAACCTTATTGCATATTTGTAGTTGCTTATTTCTTGCATCGTTAGAAAATGATCTATGTGTACAATGAAAATTTACTTTTTACACTATGTTGATAATGAGTAACCTGTTTGGTATCTCAAGTAAACCATATATCATTAAAAGCTTAGCTTCAATTGGTATTCAACCGTTTTCCACACGCTTTTTTGTATGAAATTCGTTGTTTATATTTTATTTATAGCATTAATTTCTACTCTGTTAATGGGTCTTTGAATATGCTTATGACATAACCTTTGCTTTATACAGTTTTATAATTATCTAATACGCGAGATACTGTTTTTGCAGGTGGGTAGATTAAGTCGCCAGGCAGCTGAAGAAGGATCTGAGCGGAGAAGAGCAGTTCAAGAAAAGGATAAACTTGAGGAAAGAGTCAAGCAATTAGAGGCTGAATTAGAATGTAGTAAATTTGAATTATTGAACAGAGATACAAAAATTAAACGTTTGACTGAAGACGTTAATGAATTATCCGCAGAACTGAAAACCATCCAATCCGATAATGAAGAAGAAGTAACTTTCTTAAGAGCAGAAATCGTGAGTCAACATGTTTGAATGGGGTTCTTTAATTCTATTATTATTTAACCCGCTTTCTTAATTTTAGCGCCCAAAACTTTTGCTTTCTCTATTGGTTTATCATTACTACTTTTTTATTTCATCGATGAATTATTTATTTGTTATATATTTATTTTTGCTGTCTTGAATAAAAGTTTATTGTACAAATTTTTTTGAGTTATTTTTTCACAGCCTGTTTTAATATATTTCTCTATTTTGTGTTAACCTATCCTTTTTTTAGTTTCTTTATTTAAATCAATTTATAAAATCATTATTACTTTTAAGGATAATGTGAAGAGCGATCTCAAAATAGTTAATAAAAATTTAGAAAACGTCGAAACAAAACGGGAAAAGTATGAAGACGAATGCAACAGATTGAAAGTGTCAGTTGATTCTGAACAATTAACTAATAATGCCTTAAGAGAGGTGATTACAAAATTAGAAAAGGAGTTGGGGGAAGAAAAAGCTAATTCGCTTAATGTACAAAAAACGTTAACCAGGTAAAATATATAATAATAAACAAGTTTATATTTCAGTTTCATATTTTTATACCTTTCAAAGCGTATTTAAAATTTTATTTACATTGTCTCATGCTTTAAATTTCTTTCTAAGAACTTTGAAGCTTATTAGTAATACAGTTTATTTAGTGCTGTATATTTATTTATTGTAAATTCACGCACCGAATTTCATTAACAAGTAAAATCAGAAAAAGTTTTAAAAAAGACAGACAACCTTTGAATACTTAAAATGACCAAAACAATAATGGAGATATACAGATACAAGTCTGGGAAAGGAAAATATTAAGAAAAATCTCTGGTGGCATTAAAGATCTGAACGGGCAGTGGAGACATCGAACAAATGACGAAGTTATGCAGTCATATGGCCAACCTTCCATTACTCAGGTTATTAAAGCTCAAAGGGCAAGGTGGTTCGGTGGTTGGGTCATCTATATAGAATGCCGGAGGTTAGACATGTGAAAAAGCTGCTGATCGGAGGAGAAGGAGGAAAGAAGAGGACAGGAAGACCAAAGAAAAAATGGTTAAAAACCTTTTAACAAGCAAGTTAAGTTAATGGGTCAGTATGATATTAATTGTTTTTAAATAATTCAACGTACACAAAAAATTCACAACTTGTGCAATATCGTTTGATAATTTTATAGCTCTGAATATAAAAAAATGGGATACAGAGTTTTTTCTATGAGTAACTTCTTCAAAGAACCTCACTGAACGTGTGGATCTCAGAGGTACATGCAGACCAATGTTTAGAACCATTCTGTTTTGTCTACACCATTCCACTACTTTATCTAAGTCAGATTGCAAATTTTGGTAGTGAAGATGATTATTGATACACTCATAAGTTAAAGCATACGCCGATGTCATTAAAATAACAGTTAAAAAGAAGGGGACCAAGGGATGCGTCTAGGGTTCCTCGGATTTAACAGATATCACTCTAGAGTAATATTTTTTATGCGAACCATTTGCGGTCTTATATGTGAGATAACTTCTTAATCAACTAAGTAGAGGGTCAAAAAATCCCATCTGCTCCCAATTATATATTTAAAGATTATTATTAACTCTGTCCAATACTTTGGGAAAATCCGTGTAAATAGCATCTACTTGCTGTTTTCACTTTAAAGCATCGTTTAGGAAGCAGGAAAATTTTAATAAATTAATTTCTATGGATTTACCATTAACAAAGCCAAATTGTTAGTCTACTAGAATGAGTTCTGTAATGGGCTTAATCAGGTCACAAATTATGCCTTCAAATAATTTTGGTTTAGGTATTCCAAATGCTAATGGGCTTAATCATCAAATCTCTGCCACTATTTTTAAAAATTGGTAAGATTAAGCTAAACTTACAAACTGAGAGAAACCTTTTGGTTTCGAGAGATCAAAAAGAATGAGCGGGCAAGGTCAAAACTACAAAATTTTAGCAAACTAGTTGGAATTTAATCAGTTCCTACACGATACTAGATCTAGATCATTTTACTGCGTTAAATGTGAAAATAGAAGTGATTTTTTCTTAAATCTTACATATATGTTATAATTAAGAAATGATTTCTAAAGAAAATGACTATCCAAGATATGACAGATTGTTAATAATAATACATAAAGCTATCTTAGCTAATCTGAACGCATTTTTAAATCCTAAGCATGAATTCATGAACTCAAATTACTATTTCTTAAATAAAATTGTTTTTCTCAGTAATTTTTCATTAATATCTATTGGAACTATCTTTTTTTGTTGTACATAAAGTACTATTAGTATAAATTCTAAATATGGATTACCTTACTGTTAGTATAACGATTCATGGAGTCAATATTATACAATAAAAAGTAGTTATTTGTTTTGAACTGATTTCTTTATTTCTATTGATTATTAAAATAATGTCTTATAGAAATTTTAGAAGTACACTAATATTTTTCTTACTGTAGGGTAACATCAGAAAAAAATACCACCCTTTTACGGAACGCAGAGATCTCCCAACAGATGGAACTAGTCAAACAGAACATGCGACAGCAGGAGAAAGAAATGGCTGAACTGTTAAATAAACTGTCGAGTTTAGAAGAAGATAACGTTAAACTGTCGAGTAGTATTTTAACGGAACAAAGACTGAGACATAGTATAACTGAATTGGAAGATCAGATAACCGAAAAAAATAAAGTAAGTGAATATGACCTGCTAAACCCTGATCCTCACAATTGCTATGAAAATAACGTCTCATTATTGAAATTTTAAATTAGACAAACAAGAAATCGCATTTAGAAGATATCGAAAAATCACAGTTTGTTAAATAAACAATTAAAACTTGGAGTTTGATGTCTATGACAAATAATCGCTCTGTCATATCTGAGGATTAAAATTCAAACGTTTTTTATGTACTTAAAACAAACTGATATAAATAGTAATTTAAAACATTTTAACTTTTATTATCGTTTAAATTTTCATGAACCAGTACTAAAAAAATCTACTATAAACTACTATACGAGAATAGAATACTGTCATTCTTAATTCATTTTTAAGCATGGAATCGATGTCACTACTGCAGTGAATTTGACAGTACATATAAAATAAGTGCCTTAAATAAATTTAAATAAACTATCTGTTCAGAAAGTTTAAAATACTAAACTATATTACACCATCAAAAATAACAATGAGCTGAAAGAAGCTATTGATAATTCTTTACCAATAGGCCCATTGACGTATAAAAAAAGAGAGACGTCTAATAGAACATATTTCCGCGGTCATTCATTAAACTTGTTAGTAAACAAGAGGTTTTGTTGATATTACAGCAGAAATTTACAAGGTTGCCACATCGTTAAGATACGGTGCACTCCATTGGTAGAGGTAGAGTTAGTGGATTTTGTCATGAGCTGTCGTACAGCAACACTGTGCGCGAACCAAAGCTATCAGCCGGCCGAAGAAATGGTAAAATGAGTTTTAAAAACATCGAGTCGGTAGTTAGGTACTGCATGTCTGTGGTCGTGAATTACGCTAAGGGTAGCGCGTTGCTTTATTTTACAATTTTTAAATTAAATTTTTGTTAAATTACAAAAATATATCTATATATAAATTAAAGTCACACTAAAAATCAATAAAACTAAATAATATGCTGTTAAAAGTGTTCGGAACGTCTAGTTTGTTGCGTTTCATTACAAATGGGTAATTTACGTTAATTGATTATATGTTTTATAGTAATGAATAAGATGCGCATAAAATCGTAATACGTCATTAAATGTACACAATAAATAGTCATTAAGTAATAAGTAAGTTAACAGTAGTTATTCTAATATAATGAATTCCTAGAATGAGCAATTGTAATATTTAAATGGAAATGAAAGTTTATCTGCAATTATAATGTTGACAATAAACGGAATATTCGTTTAGCCAGTATTCTAATAAGCGGATACGACTTTAATTAGTCATTATATACCTACCCTTATGTTTTAACAATTTCAAAAAAGATGTATTATAAAACACTAATTGAGCGCGTTACCCAAAACGATGAAAAACAAATTCAGTAACTGACAAATTTGATCTGCTCGGCGCAAGAAATGAAGTTCAAATGGCGATGTTTTCAACTCCGGTAGTACACTGTCCGCGTACGTAATTTTGTTGTTTGCGCATTTGTGACGTAGAGCTCATGACAAAATCCACTAACTCTAATGGATTATCTTACGGGCTATGAGTCACTCCAGCGCAGAAGACGATTCTATGTTTCTAATAAACCCTACTAATCGTTCTAAAAATGTTATCATTTCAAAGAGAATTCTCGTAAAGATCGGGTCGAATAAGGAGCGTTAGTGCAGTCAAAGTTTTATATTTAATATTGATTTTGTATGTGGTTTTAGATTTTATGTATAGTTTGTTTAAATTTATAGTAAAGACAATTGAATTTTAAGTGTTAAGTGCTAGTTGAATTTTCCTAACAGCCTAGTAAGTATAATTATTTAATATAAGTTTTAATAATCTCAAACTGTTTATTTATCAAAAAGCACATCATCTTAGTGTTATTATTCCACGCGATAATTTTTTTTAATTTATTAAATTTAATTTACACATAAACTATTACGATAATTAGAATATTGTAGCCGATTGGTTCCAATCTACCTGCACTTATCCTCTGGATTAACGTCTAAATTCAAAATTACACATAAATCATTATCATAATAGAATATTTATAGCATACTAAGCCGATTGGCACCAATCTACTTGCGTTTATCCTCTGGATTATCCAGGTATAATTTATAAATTTATTTTTCTTATTTGTTACAGCCCACAATGAGTGGTTCCAAGAAAGTGATTCACAGCCAAGGTCGCGAAATAATTTACAACGTGTATAAGTTCATGAAATCCGAGAAAGAAGAAGATGCACTTACAATACCCTTAAACCGTCTCCAAGAGAGGGTAGCTGCAGCGTGTGGAGTTGGTCTTACTACAGTTAAGCGCATTATAAGCAAAGCCAATAAAAAAGAACCGCAAGCTGCATTCAAAACTCCACGTAAAACTATAAATAAACCCTCGACGTCTAAAGGGTCAGTGGATATGTTTGAAGAGGAAATAATTCGCCGAATCATTTATTCCTACACCATAGTTCATAAAAGGAGGCCAACTATCAACGCAATATTTCAAGCCGTTAAAGATGAAGCAGGAATTAATTTTACTGGTAAAATAGATTCTTTTCGCAAATTAGTATAAAAGATGGGATTCAGATGGAAGAGAACTGAAGACAACCGAAAAATGTTGATAGAAAAGCATGATATCAAATTAAAACGTATTGAATATCTTAGACGTTTAAAAAAATATAAAGAAGAAGGACGATCAATAATATATTGCGACGAGACTTATATTCATAGCTCACACACTGTACCGAAAATATGGGACGACGGACAAAATATGTGTTTAAAATCACCAGTAGCCAAAGGTAAAAGGCTCATTATTCTACATGCTGGGGGTGTAACGGGTTTTGTTGATAATGGATTATTAATGTTTAAATCGGGAAATAAAACGGGCGACTACCACGATGAAATGAATTCCCAGAATTTTGGCAAGTGGTTAAAGGAAAAGTTTATTCCAAACGCCCCCAAATCATGTGTATTAGTATTAGATAATGCTTCGTACCATAACACTTTGGAAGAGCCAATGCCTAATTTATCATGGAAGAAAGCTGATATGCAAATATGGCTAAATGAGAGAAATGTTTTTTATGAAATGGCTCATACTAAAACCGAATTATATAATCTAATACTAATGCACAAACCACTGCATAAGAGATATGCCATCGATAAAATTTTAGCAGAACATGACATACTGACACTGCGTTTGCCCCCTTACCACCCGGAACTGAACCCGATAGAAAAAATATGGGCATTAGTCAAAAATGACGTAGCTTCCTGTAACGTCACTTACAAGCTCGACGATGTATGGAAATTAACTGAAGATGCATTTAAAAAGGTCAAAATTGAAAATTGGGAAAATATATGCGGCCATGTAGAAAAAGTAGAAAAAGAATATATGGAAAGAGAACGTATTATGGACGATGTTCAAAATTTAATTATAAACTTAGAAAACGATAGTAGTGAGAGCGAATCAGAAAATGAAGACGATGCAGAGGATTTGGGTGTTCAACCATTATAATATTTGTAGATATTTATTTATATATTTTATATTTTTTTATTTTACACATATTCTTAACATTTAGAAATGACACAATGTATTAAAATAGCTATAAAAAGAAATCTATAGCTATTACGTAAATTTAACTTAATAAAAATTAATAAATAATTTTTTTTATTTTCTATAAATATTTTAAAATAAAAATGTCTATAATAATTAACCAACATTAACTGGGCTATTGAATTTGAGAAGCAATACAGTCAATATTTCAGATTGCATTCTGTTAATTTCAACCAGTGTTGTCGTTTAACACGGCGCACACATTTTCAAGGCCAAAGCCCGTAAGATAATCCAACACCTCTAATTCTTTTTTGGTTATGAAAATATTAAAAATCCCCCTTAATATGTTTGTTCCATTTTCATGATATTGTGTTTAAATAACCCCTATTTTTTAAATTTCACTTAAAAAACATTCACCCAAATAATTTTTTATTACTTTGAAGAGAAAAATTTATTTCCATATTAACCTACTCAAATATTTGAGAACGGACGTGACAATGGTGTTATAATATCGGACAGTCCCGTTTGCTTCCGTCGAGAAAACAGTTTGTATTTATTTGCGTTGTTGCCAGGATTGGTTGGACATCGCCTACTTCATACATATGCCGATCTTAGCTAGCGGTGTTGCCACAACTGGTTGAACTTAAATTCTGAGATTTAAAGACTGACCGCCTTGGGTATATGGAATTGGCAATGCATTAGGGGTCTCTATTTTTATACGTCAATGAATAGGCCCATGTCATATGGAATATAGCGCATTCCACACTCTGTATAAAACTAGTATCATTACAGTATATTAATAATTAACAATTAATTTTCATTTTTAGAACATAAAAACTTTGCAGCTGCGTTTAGCCGATATGAAAAAAACGCTTCAGCAAGAGCTGCGTACTCCTGGAAATCCAAATTACCATTCGGACTTGATGGACATAAATTCAGTTGCTATTTTAACCCCAACACAAGTCTCAACTAGGAATTTTTCATCTATAGTAAAAAGAGATGACGAAGATGTTAACTTCAAGTATTTGAAACACGTTGTTCTCAAATTTTTAACCAGCAGAGAATACGAAGCTCAACACTTAATCAAAGCTATATCAACGTTGTTAAAATTTACTTCTGATGAAGAAAAGTTAATTCAAGATACTTTAGAATGGAAAAAATCTTGGTTCGGTAGTAAACCTAAATATCCGGGTTCTTCTAAATTAAAGAACTTCTCAAATAGTTGATGGTTGTTTTCCCTAAATCAGTATTCATTCTAACAAATCACTAATGTTATTATTTTTATAAGTTATAGCTTTTAATTTTTCAAGATATCCGCAAATTTTATTAGAGTATAGTTACTAGAGCAAATTTTTGTAGATACCCGAATCTTCCATTAAAAGATGTAAACGCAAATACCATTTATTTAATATACTGATAAGTTTACACCATAAACAAATAAATTATAATGTCTTAAAACAACGTATATATTGAGTTTTCTGTAAATTTTTTATAAGAGAAGCTGAAAACTGAAATGTATGGTATCTATTCTTGATCAGTAAACGTACAAAAATATCAACTTTTTGAAATAATGTTTTGATCCCCTTTTTTGTATTAATTATATATTATTTTTATAGTACACTTAATATCAAAGATTCATATCAATAGCTATGGTTTATTAAATACTTGGTGTTTGTATGTTTAATTCTGTTATTTGAAATCATTTATACAATATATCATAATTAAAAATGCGGAAACAATGCTAGTCCTGTATTGGGTATAACAATGGATAATCAGAACAGAAACAAAATGCACAGTGCTAGCTTGAAGAGAATTTTAAGTTATTTTTATATATTCGTTTTTTATCAAAATCTATAAATATGGGATACCTACAGTATTTTCTTTTCAAAATGTTTAGTTTTTAAGCAACTTTTCAAATGCTAGCTTTAGGAGTCAATTTTCATTCCTAGTGTATGTGATATACGGGGTATGTACATTTTTAAAGCATATTAAGTTGTATATATGTAAATAGCGTTCTAGCGTTGTGTTGTATTTCTATTTGTACATTTTTCAAGGAAATCAAATAAAGGAATATTTATTTCATTCAGATGTTTGTATGTAATTTCCGTTCTACAGAAGAACAAACTGTTCTCTGTTTTGGTATTTAACCAACTAGCCAAAGGCATAATCGTTATATCAAGTTCCTTAAGAAATTTTAAATGTTATAGTCTATTTGTTTGCATTTGGCAGCACAGTATACAATTCGAGTTATTGCGATGGTCTAGGAATTTCACGCTCTTTCGATTCCCCTTGTCAAAAATACATGATTCCATATAAAAAAATGACCTGACCATGATGGTCAAATCCATCTTAACCATCTAATAGCCAGGGAAAATCCATAAACTTTAAGTCTTGGAAGTTTTTATCTGCTACTAATACAATTCGAGTTATTGTGATGGTCTAGGAATTTTTAGTTTGACCTAGACCATGACCATCATAGGAAAGTTTTTAAAAATTGTCAAGGTCATATTTGGACGTAAAATTTCACTCCTTTGATTACCCTTGTCAAAAATACATAGTTTCTTAAAAAAAAATTATCTGACCATGATGATCATGGTCAAATCCAGAATTACCATCTGATAGCCAGGTAAAAATCATAAATTTTATATCTTGCAAGTTTCTTTCTGTAACCAATGGTTTTTGAGTTACAACGGGGTTTCCATACTTTTTCCTCACCCGGTATATAGACACAAACTTTAGTCTTCTTTCAAAAATCTGAAATTCTATATTTTTTAGAGCACAGGAATATTTCTCTCCATCCAACTGAACTACTCTATACAAAGCCGAAATAAGACCTAATCTTGAGTACTGCTCGCATGTATGGCGATCGGCGGCTCCGTCAAGGCTCAGAGTTCTTGATGCAATACAGAGAAGACCAGTTCGACTAATAAACGACACCAGTATCACCAAAAACCTAGCCCCATTGTCCCACCGAGTAGCAGTGTCTGATCTTTTCCTATTTTACTGATACTTATACGGATTTTGCTCAGAAGAACTCTGATCTAAAGTGTCTCCACTTGCCAGATGGATTCGATCGTTCGTTCATCCCCAGGGTCCCCAGATTGTGTACCTTCTCACCTTCCCACGTCTTCCCTACTCGTCCTAACTTACAGTCCTTTAAATGCCAAATTGATAAATTGCCTCTTCTGTCCCAATAGATGTTCTCGGTACATTTGTTTTTAGGTCTATACCTACGAGGACATCCTTAAATAAATAAATAAAAAACAAATAGTGTAATAGAAGACTTAAACATTTATTATTTTTAGAGTTACATCACTTAAATAGCTGACACATCAAATGTAAATCATTTACTGAATTATTTCTTACATAAACTTGTTTAAAGTTTTCTACGTTATTAAATGCATTGGTTTTAATAACATACACATCAGTATCTCCTAAATTTAATAACCGCAATGAAGGTAAGTTTATAAAAGCGTTTTGTTCAATACTTTGTATAGGATTTCTTTCTAAATAAATTTCTTTTAATTCCGAAATATCAACAAACGCTCTACTGCGTATTGCTGAAAGATTGTTCCCATTTAGATTAACAATTTGCAAGTTTTTATTGTTAAAGCTGTTCCGTTCTAATGATAATAAATCATTATCACTTAAATCTATTGTTTTCAAATCATTAAGTTGCGAAAATTCATTAGAATATAATTTTTTTATCTTATTATTGGATAAATCTACATTTGTTACTGTCGCTATGGATTTTAAAAAATTTAAATCGCTTAAATTATTTTTGGATAAATTTAATAAATAAACATGTAATCCTGAGAATGTACTATCATCAATTTTAGATAGCACAGATTCACACAAATCTAATTGTACAATGTATGCATTTTTAAATACTTCAGAATTTAAACTTGTAAAATTATTGAAACATAAATTTAATCTACCTAAATTGTAATCTTCAAAATAATTATTTAATATGTCAGTTATTGAACACTTTGATAAATCGAAGGTCGCATTTGTGCCTGTGTCAAAAAATAAAGATTTAAAATCGTACTTTGATTTATCTAAAATTAGTATTTTCGAATTACTTAAGTTTAATTCTTTTCTTACTTTAACATTTTTTAACTCTAATTGCGATATATCACCATGAAAATAAGACATATTCAAATACTTGATTTCTATAGGTAAAGACTCATTTTTTATATTAGTTGCTTTTAGTTTTAATTTATTATTACCAGAAAAATGGAATTTTTCTACAATTAGAGATTTATTTTGTTCACCTATGTTATACCAATGATAGCCACTCATATCTGTGTAACTAAAATCCAAACAGTAAGAAGGTATATTAGCAAACTTTGTTATATGATTGTAACTCAAATCTACACATTTAATATTTTTTAAAAATTCCTCAGATACACTAGTTTCAATGATATTGTTTGATAGATTCACTAATAAAATATTTAAGTTATTCCTAAATATTGTGAAACTAAAATTATTAATGTTGCAGTTACTCAAGTCTATAACTTCTAGATTACTCAATTTAGAGAAGCTATCTGTTACAACTGTAATTTTATTATTACCCAAATATAATTTTTTTACGGTTTCTGGCAATGCTGTCACAGAATCCAGATTTTCTATATCATTATAACGTATATCCAACGTTTCTAAATTATGATAGCCAGTAGTTATTACTTCTGGTATTTCTGTAATACCACAATAGTTTAGACGTATAGTTTTAATTTCACTTTTTAAATCCTCTTCGATATTCTGTAGAAATGTTTCTGCTTCACTTTTTTCCAATCCTGATAATTCCAACACATCTACGACTGAGTGATTAACGTTTTTGGAATTAAAATCAAACATAATCGATTTTGAATCACCACCATCACATTTAAAAGTACTTTCTATAAAATAACATGCCTCAATTGTTTTGGATATGATTATTAGTACATAAAAAAACAAACGAATCATTTTTATATTATGATTACCTACCAGTGTGTGTGTGTGTGTTGTGTGTATTGTTATATATAATGACTTTTGTGTAATTATAAATAAATTAGATCAATCAGAGGAAATACATTCATTCCGAAATCATACACACAGGGTCGTTACATCGCAAAAAAATGTTAAAAAGATATTAATTGTGAATTTTTATTTCAGTTCAATATAGAAGTACGAATTACTTGTTTTTCCTGAAAAAGATGCAACTTCTGTTTACATCGTCACTCCTCAGAATGTTAACCTGTGATTTTTGGTATAGTCGTAAAATATTTTTTTGGTCCTCCGTCCAGAAACAATGCTATTAACTACTTGAATATTGTCCAGAAAATGACATTTTCCGGCCTAGGCCGGCAAAGCACCTTTTAGATTATCTAAAGAGATGGCGCCATGAGTCATCACAAATACATATGAATAATACAAATTATAATTAAATTTATTTAAGAACAGCGTATAATATACTAAACTAATAACTTTTTCTAAAGGTAAGCAGGATTCTAATGTACATTTAATTTCTCTCACAACTTATTTTAAATTTGACATTTGTGTCAATTACAACTACTTATCATTCGATTATGAAAATAAATATCTCGATTTTATTTTTGCACATTGAACTATAATAGTTCATTGTCTCTGCTATTTTTATATAAAATTATTAGATACTAATGTAAATATTTTTAATATAACAATTTTTTTTTTAAACCGGCCAGAAATTAGTACTTTCCGGTTTATTTTTAGGTCAGAAAATGTCATTTTGTCGGACAAGTCCGGTAATAGCTTTTACCGGACTCATTTTGAGTTGGTTTTTATACAACCTATTCCAATTCAAATTTGAGATAAAAACAACACCCTCAAATATTAATAAAACCCAGACCATTGACACAAACTTTTTAAAATTGCTGGAAATATATTATACATTTCTGCCACTGCCAGTGTATAACTTCTAAAAGATTTTATCCATTGATACCTACATTATATTGATCAAACTTAGTTCAGTGAAGATGGCTGATTTAAATCCAAATACAAATCTCGTCATACAAACTAACATTTTGTATCTAATTTGAAAAGTCCCAAATAAAAAATTTTTAACATTCTTTTTACTTTTAGGAAAGCTCTTGAAATCTTGGAAGATAAAGCACGTAAAGATTGGCATAAAAAATGGGGATTTTATCTAGATTTTCCAGAAGTAAGAATGTTAGAGATGAGAAAATTAAATTTTTATTAATAATCTAGTTGGTTCCTAATTTTCGAATATGTATTTTTAGATAATACTAAAAGAAGCTGCTGCAAAAGGTATAAGTGAGGAAAGGTATAAATATCTCATGAAGAGTAAAAAAGAAAAAGAAAAGGCATATGAGTGCAGAAATTTAATAGATGTGATACCATCTGATTTTGTTCCTAAAACATCATCTGGTAATTTTTTTAACTTTTCTATTTTCATCGACTGTATTTATGTTTTCATGTTATTTGGGAAATATTTAGATACTCACAATAGAAATTCTTAACTGTAAACAAACTAAGGAGTAACTCACTCTCTTAATGTGGATAGCTTATTTAATTTGTACCCACGACACTGTTTGATAAACCTGATTCTTTATTATTTTCCATTACTTTTTATTCTTGTTTGAATTTCTCACAGCTTTTTGCTATCGTTTACAATTTTTTATAAACCTATTAAATTTCAATTTTTGAAGTGAAAACTTTTGTGCATGGAAATTAAATATTGTGTTCGTGTCACGCGTCACGCATAGGTACTTCACATGCGAAAGAGAATGAGACGAGAGAGAATCAAGAATACAGAATACAACAAATTATTTTGAGATATCCCATGGATATCCCTTATGCGATTTTTTAATATGTATAAATGTCACATCCGACAGGTCTCGAAACCGCAGTTTTTACCTATAGCCGGTAACGCCTCTAACCGTTTCAGCCACATGCAGTATTAGTTTACTAAAAACCTATGGACACAAAATAGAGACTTTCAATTTTTGATTTAACAAATAATCTCTATCTCATTAACGTGTTTAAGGAGGTATTACGTAAGTGTCACATCTGACCCACTAATGCATTTGTGATCGAAGTTGTTAGAGGCGTTTCATTCTATAGGTAGAGATTGAAGATCCGAGTCCTGCTGTCCTCATTTGTTCTTACATCCAGGAGTACCTACGCCCAAAGGGGTTTGCGCCTAAACGGCCGCGCCCGAGTGATCGCGCCCAAATGTTATACTAATTTGTAACAGGTCTGGAGGTCGGGTGTAATATGTTTGTGGAGTTACTCTGAAATCTCCTGCGATCCAGTTCCTCTTAATAGCACAGTATGTGTTTCAGGTTCTCTGCCGTGTAATCAGAAGCTAGGATGTCCATTAAACGACCTTTTAGTTTGCAGGTGCTTCTTTACCGGTACATTGGTCGTATGAAATTATGTAATACTTGCTTGTTCTATGTTGTGTTTCAGCTTTTATAGTTTACGTTTGTTCACTAAACAATTTGAGCAGAGAGATGTGTCCCCAGTGATGGATGTGTTGGTATGTAAAGTCCGGCTGTGGTTGTGTACTAATCTAGCTTTTCATCCGGCTCCGGACCGTACTTTTTGGTACCCCCTAGAGCTAGCTCTGTACCGTAGAATATTGTGACTAATTTTTATTTTGGAAGTTTATCAGGCTGCTCCTATTCTGGCATACAAACTAGTTTGAGACTGTTATGTTTTACTAAAACATCGAGGTTTTTTTCAAGTTCCAATAACCGTCTGATTATCTGTTCATATATTTATCCGCTTATGTCTCAAATTATATATTTTCTTTTAACACTGTTTAATTTTAAAGAGCTC
Source organism: Altica lythri (assembly GCA_964028335.1). Classification (NCBI taxonomy): domain Eukaryota; kingdom Metazoa; phylum Arthropoda; class Insecta; order Coleoptera; family Chrysomelidae; genus Altica; species Altica lythri. The sequence continues at coordinate 29,598,278 of OZ034804.1, read as the reverse complement.
ATTGTTTACATTAGCAATTTGTGTAGTCTATATAGTACAAAACGGTTGTTTTTAGGGTTTGTTGGTCAAAGAAGTGATCTAAAGTATAGTTTAGAAAAATTTGGTGCACCGTTGTATATTAGTCCCAAGTCTACTTTTCCATATCAACAACCTTATTACAGTATACATTTGGGTTAAATAAAAAAATTGTAGTTATCCATTACGATTTAATTTTTCGGAATAGTTGATATTAGATTTTTTTTAATTTTAAGCAATATTCTGTTGTTTAAATACTTAATATAGTGATCTAGTAAAAAATATTGATTGCTTTTTTATTTTATCAAGTACAATATTGGAGATTTACGTTGAAGGTAATTTATTAATATTTTTAACTTTCACTTATAACTATGTATACAGTTTTAAATCACTGTTAACACAGACATAATAAAATAATTCATTAAACTTGCAGGAATGTGTTTTCTTTCATTCATATTATAATAATTAATATCCGCGATCCGGAATATTTGAATGATTTTAGTAATTTTGGAGGTGGTGCTTGTTTTTAGATTGTTTTGGAAGCAACTGATTTGTTTATTTAAAGCTTAGGGAACTCCAGCGTTGTTGTTGTAGAGGTTGGAGGAATGTCCATCTACTGCAACTGTGCCTGTTGGAGAGAAAGTTGGATATCCATCTGCAAAGGTTTGGTGACAGTCCGTATGAAGGCAGTTTGTTTAAGAGAGCTGCATGCCACACTTGATCAAATGCTTTTGAGATATCTAGTGATAGTATTTGAGTCTCCCCATGGCGGTGGATGGCATCGCTCCAGACATCAGTTACATATGCTAGCAGATCGACTGTTGACCTTTGTTGGCGAAAACCATATTGCCTGTCACGTAAAAGGTTGTGTGTCTCAAGGTAGCTCAGAATCTCGTGTTTGACGTATTTCTCCATAGTTTTACTGACAATAGATAGAAGAGGTATGGGTCTGTAGTTAGAAGGCAGGGTATTGAAGCCTGTCCTGGTACCAGTATCATGTGATAGTTGAAATAGCTTAGTGGAAACTGGCGCTTGTTCAGGAGCACAAGCCTTTAAGAGTAAAGCAGGTATTTCATCAAGGCCGTTTGCTTTGTTGGTATTTAGAGTAGTAAGGACTTTCTGCACACGCTTAACCCTAAATCTGATATTTTTCATTTTGTGTAACTATTTTTAATAAAATTATTAATACCTATAATTTTGCCTATAGGTACTATACAATATCTTTATGTAAATATCTAAATAAACCTTTTTATTTCATTAATAATATTTGCTACTAAATTGGAATCATGCACAGGTAATTTTTGGTATTTTTTCCGTTTTACATTCAGTGTCGGTTTAATCAAGTAAACAACTGTTGTATTTAAATGGAGTCTTCTTATTGATACAAATTCATTTTAAATATTTTAGAAAGTCTTTTATATTTTCGCCGTGTTCTTTGTCTCTGTGTCATTCCGTGGAATTTTGAAATTGAATTTAAACCTATTTCCCGACTACCTAGAGCTCTGAAATTTTCAGGATAGCTAAGAACTGGATGACAATGCATGTTTCAAGTGTGTTTAGGCATATACATACATTTCGAAATTTATACTGAATTGTTATTAAATTAAATATGTATACGTATTATCATTTTGAAAGACTTCATATAAACTTGCGGTGGCCTATTTGTATAAGCGGTTCAAGCGGTTGATTGTGACAATTCTGTTGGGTTATTGTAATAGGATCGATCTCGCGAGAGAGAAGTTTTTTTTTTGTTCTTACATGTGAAAACAGTAATTATTAATTTAACTGGTAATAAAATAAACTGTTTTAGAAAGTTTTTAGATACAGCTACCCTTGATTTTGTTAACAAGGAAACAATCTTCTCTATGATCAATCACAGCGTTGTATGACTTAATATTTTTGCAAAATCGGGGATGCTGTGCATTGTTGAGATGACACTTAAATTCAGTTTTAATAATTGAAAAGTTTTTTCATAAAAAGTTGTGGTACGTGCTTTGAAACTATACAGTTTAATAAAAAGTGATTAATCACAGCGGTGAATGACTAAATATTTTTGCAATAGCAGGGATACTTTAATATAATAGTAATATGACCTATAAATCAGTAAAAAACTTTCTATTATAAAAAGTTTTTTTATAAATTGTGCTTATTCAGTAATAATAATGAATAAAAACAATTGTTCTTCAAAAAGCTGTCATCTACACACTTTTTCATGAAAAATAATGTAAAAGGGTTAAAAATAGTGAACAAAGTAAAATAATATATATTTTTCTTTTTAGTTCTTGCTTAACAAACATTGAAATAACTGTTCAGTCTTGATGTAAAAAAATTGAATCACGCGATACAAGATCTAAGGAATGTTTATTTGCTTCTTCTGAACTTCTAGTTTTAACAAATCGATATTTGTAAATATATTGTTAACTATTTCGGTACATTCTTCTTTGGAACACACTGAAGCAACATCAGCTATAAATCCAAGATGAACTCTGCTATCGTAGCTGATTAATGTAAAGCCGGTAGCTGAAATTATAAAAATAAATTCTTTATTTTATTTTATATACTAATTAACATTTAAAGATGTTATATAAACACTGATAACTCCGTAGATCGAATACCTCGAATAAAACTTGGATTTAATTATAATAATAATAAAATAAATGGTCTTTATTCAACATACACTACAATAACAATAAAGTTACAGCTTAAATTTAGTATGCTGAATAGGCGGATATTCAGATTCAGCTGTTTTTCAAGTCGATCTAGTATTAGAGTAGATAAAAAAATGAAAAAAATAACAAGACCATGCTAATGAGACCAATATACGATAACACAAGAATTCTAAAAATGCTTGTAACATCCAAAAATAGTTTCAATAAAATTGGTATTAGGTATGGAAAATCTAAATTAGGTTGAATGTCGGGACAATATAATCAGCCATCAGGATTACTAAATCTCAATTTTAACCGCTTCTTAAAGTTTTTTATTGTAAAAGATTTGAGCTCCCGAGGAAGTTTTTTTTATTCTTTCACAAGGTTATACGAAAAACTGGGAGTATAAAGAGTGGTTTTATGTTTTGGCATGACAAGAATATCCCCATTTCGAGTTCTGGAGTTTTCAAAATCTGAAAAGAGTGTGATTTTTTTAAGAAGATATCTTGGTTTTCTGTTAACTAGTACCATATGGGTAATTGTGAGCAGATGTAGAAGGCGCATACTTTCTAGTCTCAACGAACCTGACTCATTCATCTTTGAGCTGATGTGGTCATATTTGCGAATCCTGTAGGGAAATCTCAGATATGAGTTCTGGATTTTCTGCAATCTAATCGCATTAGCCTAAAGCAATGCAGGGCCGTAGACGCTATCAGAGTAAGCGAGTTTTGAAAATATTGGCGATTTGTAAAGTTGTTTTTTCAGATTAGTTAATAAATCTCTGTTTGGAAAGATTTGCCGGAGAGTATAGAAGTTTGAAATAAGTGGTTGACATATGTTTAGATAATCTCAAATTTGAGTCCAGCCATAATCCCACATTTTTACACTCTGTTACCCGTGGAATGTTTTGATTATCAATGGTAATATCAAATTTAAGGGAATTACATTGTGATCTATTTCCAAACAGCATAAAATTGAATTTATTTGCGTTCAGCTTCAGGTTATACTCGGTGGAAATGTTGAATAGCGACTGTAGATCTTGATTTATAAGACTTTTAGCTCTTATGAGTTCATTATAATTGAATGCAAAATATAAGTGGGTATCGTCCGCATAGTAATGTATTTTGCAATTCCTAATGCAAGGATGAAAGTCTGAAATATAAAGGCTAAAGATCAGAGGGCCGAGGATAACTTATACGTAACGCCATAACTTATTTGTAAAGGCTTCGATATATTTTCGTTTAGCGAGACTGTAATACTGCGGTTGCATAAATAGCTATGAATCAAGCTGGTTGCATCTTCAGAGAAGCCAAAACAAGGAAGTTTTTTACTTAACACGTCGTGGACAAGGGTGTCGAATGCTTTGCTGAAAACGAGAAGTATCAAGCAAATCAAATGTTTTTGTCCAGTCCCTGGTAAATGTCGTCAGTGATAGACAGAAGTGCAGTGGTTGTGCTATAGTTTGTACGAAAACAAACAATACGAATCAAGTCGTGAGCTTCGCCAAAATTTAACATTTGATCTTTCATAGCTATTTCTAGTACTTTTGAGAGACGGGGCAGAATGCTTATCGGTCTTAGATCAGAGAAGTTAGAAGGTGAATGACGTTTAGCCAGTGGTAGGGCAAGTGCCTGTTTCCAATCATTTGGGAAAGTAGATAAAGATATACAGAAATTAAGAATGAAGGTAAGCTGTTGTAAGAGGAAGCTTTTTATTAGGTGTAGCATCACTAAATCAACCTCATCTAAACCAACAGCGTTACTTTTGACACGGTTCAGATAAGTTTTAATGGCTTCAGAAGAGATTGGAACGAACTGAAATGAATTATTATTGCCTGAATTGTTGTATATGTCGAGAAAGCTCCACCTGTGTGTTATTACGAGAGGGATGAGTGATATTTTGAAAATGTTTGCCAATAGTATCAACATCTTGCAAATGTGGATGGAGGAAGTTCTGCGACTGCATTATCTGGAAGAATGTCAAAGGTTTTCATTGTAACAAATGTACGGTTTACCCATTATGCATGTATAGTCTAAACACAGTAAATTTCATGCATTGGATGAATTTTTGAGCAGAAAAGAATAAAAATAGTATACTTTACGCGGAACAGACGTGGATGATCTACTTTAGTCGCTCGTAATGTCATGTACTATGTAAAAAAAAACTCAATTTATGTGAAATTTTGAGTATGAAAAGTGACTACTTTCCACTTTCCTTTGGTTAAAATTTTTTATTAGGCTGAAAGATCGAATACTTTTAAATAACTGTCTTGTAATATTTTAAAGTGTACTTTACCCATTTGATTTCTTTGTAAGGTATAAAAAAAAGAATCTTCAACTTCGTATCCATTAAACAGCAGTATTTTTGGAAATTCAGGTAAGTTACTAACACATCCCCAATTTCCATTTAAAGTTATAAAGCGTTTGATAATTGGCAACGGTAGATACTCCAGTAAATTAAATGTAATAAAGTTACGAATCTAAAATAATAAAAAACTGACGTCGCAGTTTCCTTATGGAAAATGGCTCTCGGCTAAATTCCCATAAACATTCGGTATGCTGATCAGAAGTCTTAATGGTTACAACAATTCTTCCAAATCCAGTATCAAAGCCCTCATATGTTAACGCATAACAGTTTTAATGGTTCTAAAACCAAAACCTTTACCCTCACTTTAACACCACACCTCTCCCTCACTCCCACTTATCGATAAAATCAAGCTAGGGAAAGCTCTGGCTCGGACACGATTTCACCAGAGGAGATTAAACAAGCCTTTAAATGCGATCCTAATATGCTACTTAGCTCGTATAATAAGGTACTGGCTATATTAGCAATTCACCCAGACTAGAAAGTAGCATGATTGGCACTAGGTAGGATTTGGTAAAATAAATTAAAATTGTTTTGCATTAACAAATCGGAAAGGGTGCAATGAGGGCTTTGGAAGACTGTGGGGATATGAGGTTGAAAATGGAGGTTTGTCTCATTAAGACTTTTAATCAGCACACTGTCTTTATGCAAAAATTCTGTGGATTTAGCAGAGAGCCCTTTACTATAAGAAAACTGAGGGGCGTTTTAATAAATTTAATTATGTTGAATCCAGATGATTACAGCAGCCACCTTAACTAACTGTAAAAGTATGAAAAAATATAGGTACTATTTTAACACTTACAGTTAGATGAGGAGTATTGATCACAAGTTTGGTGTTTTTCTTTATAACCTCTAATCTTTCTAAGAGAGAATCTGACTCCATTTTTATAGGTATTTCCACATTCACCAATCCAAATTGATTTCTTAATCTTGGCACCCCATTGACAGTCATCGGTTCTAGATCTTTGGTAACGATATATGCTAGATTAATAGCCTTGGGAATTTTGTAGTAATTCTAAAAAATTATTTATTTTAAATTAAGCAACTTTGCAATTTTTATTACTTAATTAACACATGATAACAAATAGGTATTTTAAAAATTAACATACTGCTTGAAAATGGTTGTATATGCTTGCAGAAATTAGAGTGAGAATAATTTCAGAAAAACTAGTACCATTGCCAATATCATTTTTTAGAAGTTTTATACTTTCTAATACTTTATCTCCAGATGCCTCTGCTCTGTAAGCTATGTTATGTTTGAATGATGTTACTGGAGGGTTATAATCACTATACATGTTAGCTAGTTCTCCTTTTACTGTTTCAACAATCATATAACCTTAAAGTATACAAATAAAGTAAAAAATTAAAATAATTTTGAAACACTACTGAAAACGTTTATAAAGAAAAAACCCGGAATTCTGAGTTGTGTAACCAACATTTATAACGTGTATGGATAAAATTAAAGTTTTAAAGCTTCAAGGAATTACCAAACATACAAAATACAAAACAATACAAAAATTAAAAATCCTTAATAATGACTTAACAAATGATGAAAAAAAAACAAAAAAAAATATTTTTAGCGCTGGAAGAAGATAGATCCACCGACACGATACCCTATCCAGTGGTTTTGCCGAATCAAAAGATCATATAATAAGAGTAAAACGAGTTTTACCTTGAGCGTAAATATAGACATCGAGAATATTGGTTTATAGACATCGAGAGGACATTTGATAAAACAACGTTCCCCAAAATAATACATTTACTCAAAAAAATGTCTCTTTAACAGAGGGAAAGTAAATGGATACTTACATCCTCTCAAGTCGTATTATACAAATAACTGTTAATGGCGTGAAAATACGGATCAAGGGCTGTCCACAGGATGAAGTCTCATCACTACTACAATGTTTTAATCTATTTGATACACAGTATTAACGAAAATGTTGATTTTTCACAGTAGCTTATGCATATATAACCTTGTACCAACTATTAACATACTTAACGCTAGAATGCAAGTCCCTGTTCAATCAAGACAAAGAACCTGAAAACTCCCATCTTCTCAACACGATATTATGCTTTACTTGTAGAGACGAAATTCCAAGGTTTTACTATTTACAAACTCTAAACATCAATAATAATAATATCAATGAACAATGGCGTCGGAACATAGGAGAGTCACAATGTGGATCTACATAACAATCATAAGACATATAAAAACCTACAAACTTTTAACAAGAGCCATAATTACCTACCTCACCAAACTGAACGATAGAATCGCTATTTTGACTTCTCTGTACATAGAGGTAGCTTTAATGACTATGGTACACTTTCGCACTGTTGTAACTAAACACTATCAACACGGATAGATTTAAAACAAAACACTATGTTTACACTTGAAACTGAAATGGGCTGTGGATATCTTGAATTCAGTTTAAAATTACAAGCATAATCAAAGCTACAACAAAAATGAGCAAAGACACGCGGATCTAGCAATAAAATGCCTCCAAACCTTATTTTGTATAGCTCAGAAGAACATAGTCACCCTGACATGAGCAAAAGCTTTGAGTTCTCTAGAGGTAAAAATATTGCGGACGCTTAAGGCCACAAATATGTTGATTCTACCACACTAGCAATGTCTTCGGTTAAGGATCTTATTAAACAACACTACCCCTAAACTTTTATTTAGTAATGAAGTTATTGACTGCAGACTTGCCAGAGAGTTATTACTTTATCTTGGAAAAGACACAGTGATCAAATATAAGGCAATGATCAGACAGAATCTTCGTATAATTGGGTGAATTGCAACAAGGGATTGCCAAGACAACATTATTTCTTCAGAATGAAAGTAGCTAAGAGACCCCTAAGCCGGAAAGGTGCACGAAAGGTTTAAAAAGTGGACCAGATATTCTATGACTGCTCCTCTTTTTATCAAACCCAAACTTGGTTTACTCTTGCCCACTTTAGTGAAATTTCCCTCGATAATATCGTCACTTTAGAAGGGTTTGATGAGGCAAGAAGTTCTTTGTCACTCTCAAGAAGTTTCATAATGTGACCAAAACAAACTAAAATAATAATGATCAAGAGATCATAACTCAATAAGGTATATTAAAAAAAATAGAAAAGATCAAAAATACAATAGTCACAAACACTAAGTTAATAGTAAATAGAAAATTAGTAAAGATTCGTAAAATGTAAACTCGGAAAATGCCAAAAAATCGAAAAATTTAGTAGGTTTTGAAACTTATTTATAATTTTTTGGGGATGAACACATACCTGGTGTAATAAAAAATAGTAAAAGTTTGTTTAAAGATTGCATTGCTGGTATCTGCATCCATTCAGGACTTCTGGGTATATTTTTTAAACTAGCTTCAAAATCAATATTATTTTCACCAAAAACTTTTGCGACCAAATTCATTACACATAAACCATCACCTAACGTATGGTTTACCCTTACAAATAACGGTGTTTGGTCTTCTTTTAGATTATTATCTTTTTTCCATTCTTTTGGTGCCTTGATAATGATTATTTCCCATAATAACGTATCATCCATTGGCATTGGTTTATTGCTGTAATTGAAGAGTATATCTTGCATTGATTTGTAGGTAGTTTTTTCAATATCTATGACAGTAAGAATGTTGTCGGCCTTTATACTTTCTCGTATTAGATAAGGGTAACCTAAAAGTTATTTGTTAAGTAAACAAAATATTGACCACCACCACAGTTTTATTTAGAATATTGTTTTATAAAACAGATAGCGACAACTACGTTTTGATGGGTTTTAATCAGCAGGAACCAAGAAATCTGTACATATAGCAAGGTCATGTCTGTCTGTCCTTGTGCGCGATAGTCGAAAAATAGGTACTACACCGACTACACCACGAGGTTCAATTGTCTGCCAGTGACGTCACTATGACGTAAATGCAAGTGGAACCAATGCGAGGTTCGAATGAATGGTAGTTGCCATGTTTAATTTAGAAAGACCTACTATCTTTGTATTATTAACACACAATAGAAAGAGATACTTTTAAGAAAAATGTCAACACTGGACAACATTATTAAGTGCGCTAGTGCCACTTGACATTTTTCTTAAAAGTATATCTTGCTATTGTGTGTTAATAACACAAAGATAGTGGGTCTTTTTAAGTTAAACATGGCAACTACCATTCATTCGAACCTCGCATTGGTTCCACTTGCATGTACGTCACAATGACGTCACTTCCGGACAATTGGACCTCTAGGTATAAACGGATTTTCTTTTCAACAACAGGTAGAGTAAAAACGATTTAAGTCTATAATTAGTTAAGGTGTTGTGTAAATTTGATGAAATGATATATTAGTTCCACAAGTCAGAAAAAAAGCCGATCCGGGGCTTTTATCGAAAACGCTGCCAAAACTTTTAAATCATAACAAAATAATCCATAGTGGGATGTTGCTATATTAAAGATCTACAAAAAAGTCCTGGGTGGTATATGTCTGTCTCCTAAGGGTAACCCATAATAACCAATTTTTTTTCTTTTACCTATTGCAATAAAGTTATTATTATTAAGTGCATCACTTTATATCACTGACAATAAATAATACAGTTAGAAAAAATTATTTGGATTTGTCATCATGGGGAATAGAATGATAAGTATTAAAATAGGAGAAAAAATATAAATAAAAAATTTGAAGAAATTTTGAAAAAAAAAAAACAAAAAAAAAATAAAAAAAATGGGTAGATCAGAAAAATAAGGAAGAAGCAAAAACATGGAAAAAAGAAGACTGAAAAACAGGAAAGACAAGAAAAAGATTTAAAAAAAAACTAGCACAAATATATCTACAAAAAAAATATCAAATTGAAAAGGAAAATCCAATAAATGGTTATACAAAAAAATGGTAAAAATCGTCAATTGTGAATATAAATTCTAAAACATCTAGGTTAGTCACTGATATAATTTATTTATTATCTTGGGTTTGGTCTAAAGGGCTGAGCCGGATTGCGGCGATAATTCATCCCTCGTTGCTCCCAAGAAACAGGTAGAAATGAAACGACAACCGGATTGCGGCGATAGCCATCAGGTAGACGTATTAAAGGGATTAACCCCTACATTAAGGACGTATTTACAGTTGAGTCCGTGGTTCTTTGCCCGTGCGTCATCATTTAAAGCATACGAAGTAAGTCGGAAATTGCAACTTAATAACATGCGGTAGCTGTTTTGTATTTAAAACCAGATAAAGAAACACAAAGTCTCGTACCACAAAATATTTAATAAAAATTATCAGTATTGACAACTAGTTTCGACCAACACGGTCATCTTCAGGTCTGTGAAAAAATATATGAAATTTCCATCAAGAAAGGAATTCTCTTGGGCTTATTCCTTAACCAATGCCTGAGTTTTTAGCTCCATTTCATTTTAAGGTGTGTGTTTTTAAGTTTTAATTTTTTAAATTTAAATCTGTTTCTCGTTCCGACTACTAACGTTCCCATGTTAGTTAAAATTTTTTCGTACCACACTTTTTGATCCTTCATGAGCATACCTCTACTGGTTGTCTCCTCATTACACACTGTTTGCTGCTGTTGGACTTCAGTTGTTGAAGATATAGTAACCAGATACCATAAATTTCTTTCCATTTAATTTTTGTTTGGATAATTTTTGTAACTTTAATATTTCACTTTGTTATTTGGTAAGTTGTTAAACTCTTACTTTTTATTTTCATTATCTTTCTATTTATATTTTTTCACAGACCTACAGATGACCGTGTTGGTCGAAACTAGTTGTCAATACTGATAATTTTTATTAAATATTTTGTGGTACGAGACTTTGTGTTTCTTTATCTGGTTTTACCATTTGACCACATTTGAGTAATGGATGATATCCTTTCGTTTTGTATTTAGTTTCATGCGTGGAAGGAAATGACGCTAGATTAAAAGTATGTGTTTTATCTCGCCAGGTATTAGTGACGCACGGGTAAAGAACCACGGACTCAACTGTACTTAAGTTTAAATATGCAAGGCAATTTTCAAATGTTTGTTGAAATGGAGAAGACAATTCTCGAAATAAGTTAAACTATAACAGACCTTGAATTACTGTCTTTACATACTTTATGTGCTTCTATCCTCTGCAGAATTGACATATTTGAGGTTTTGCATAGCGAAGTAAAGATAATAATAACAATAATAATAATAAATGGCTTTATTAAAAAAATACAAAGAAATGCAATACCTAATAAAAAATTATGTCAATGCCTGGCGCAATCTAGCTTAGAGCTACACTTCTGAATCATTCAAAGACATTTCATTAAATAATCATTAAGTTTGTGGCATGGTTTTCTGCTCTATTCAAAACTTTTTCTGTTACTTAGATGTAATGTCACGCAGCGTGTTTCGTAGAATTATTTTTCTTAGTTTAAATTTTATTTTTTGAGATTTTGTTGCTATTATTCTGATCACGTATTTTTTGTATATTATTGTATTCATATCACAAAAGTTTATTCCTTATAGGCATGGGATTTACAACTTGAACCTTTCTTATTCTTCGTCAAAAATTATTATTTTGTTTGAAAGACACATCTGTAGCAATACAAAATTTAAGTATTTACTTTTTACCAGTTGGATATTAGCAATAAAAAACACAGCGCATATAACCTTTACTAAAGCGGTTATAAAATTTCTCAGAAGAAATCCATGATTTACATTTTGGTAAATTTTGCCAATCAGGTATTTTAAGGATTATAAACCGTCATTACGAGAGGGTGTCATTACCCTAATCTTTATTGGCCTACCTGTCGCCGGCCGCAATCCGGTCATGGGGTATTGAGGGCAAAAATCTGAGAGGGCGGCAATACGGTTGTTTGACTTTAGCATTTGATACCAATCGCCGCAATCCGGACACACCGGGTCTAAAGTTTATCACGATATTTGCCGATAAACAGTTTAATTTTCATACAGCTACAAATAAAATCTTAATACCATTACTTACCTAATAAAGTGTGTAAAGAACACATTAGTTTTTCAAACTTTTCTGGATATCGAAACAATCGCTCCTGGAGAACTTCCTTTATGTCTTTCTCGATATCAAAATCACCAGATTTTCCATTGGCGAACATAATAATGTTGACCAAATTATGATACTTTTCTCCAACTGCCCAGTAAATATCGGCACTTTCCAAACTTATTAGTTTTGTTCCATGTTGCGCTTTTAGTAACATAAAGACAAACAATTTTAGCAACCAGAGGTAAAACACTGCAAATGCATAGGGCCAGAATGTCATGAACGATACTACGATGTACAATATTGTCTCGTCCATTTTTTTCTATTATTATTAGACCTAGAAAAATATATTATATTATATAAAATAAGTTAAACCACGTTCATAGGTATATTTTTATTACTGAACAGAATAGGAGCAGGTTGTATTTATTTAATCAAGTGGCCGATCAAGTCCACGGAGTTTCAAGGTATATTTAAAAAAGATTAATTTAAACCGGAGATATTGGAAGTTTAGTAAAAAAATATTGTAAAATTACGGTATCTCGGAGATTTTTTTGCATATAACTCGACTTTATTTCAAAGTAAAGTTAACTTTACAATAGCTCAAATTAAAGAAAAAAGATGTGGCTTTCAAATCAAACTTTAAAAAAGAAAAGGCAATTGTTTAGAAAAAATAATTACAACAATTTGGAGATGAGATGTTTCTATGGTTCAAAATAAACGATTTGATATGTTACAAGTATGTAGGTATGTCCAAATCTATTTTTTAGTGCCATAAAGCAGATTTAAAATGCACTTGTCTTTACGAAACTGCACAGCGATTGACCAGGATATTCTTCAAAATGGACGTCGACGTCTTTTGGATACCGGTTTCCCTTCATGGTCAAATGTAGTTTACCGAACAGAAAAAATTCGCCCGTTTCGATATACGCAGAATATGGGGAGTGGTTGATGGTTAAAATGCCATTTTTTGTCAAGTGTTGATCGATGTGATTGTGTTTTACATTGCAAGGAGCGCCAACTTCCTTCTTTGCGGTGTTCTAGCCGAACACGACAAATACGCGAGAGCAAGAGCCTTATAACACCAAGATAATACACAGCAATAACTGTTTGGCCCGCTGGACGAATTCTTTGTGAATAGTTCACTTCGAATCGTAGAAACAAATCAACATTGTCTTCACTTTTGCATTTTTTTCGTATTTGGCTCACTTAGGTGCTTCCATGTGGAACCGTATAAACCACTTGTTTTCGGGATCACATTAAAAACACCACGTTTCGGCACCAGTCACAATATTGTACAGAAAGTTTATATCTTTCTTAACCTCTTCAATGATGTCTCTTGAATATTGAATTCTAAACATTTTTGGTCATCCGTGAGCTTGTGCAGAACAAACCGCAAACCGTGAGCACACATTTCTCATGGCCAAATTCCCCACCAAAATGCGATAGATCGAATCATTGGAGATATTTAATTTAATTTGCAGGTAAATATCTTAATGAAAATTGGCTCGTTTTTAATAAGCAGACGCACTTTTTTGGACCTATTCTGGCGTAATCACAAATTTCGGCTGGCCAACATATTCGTCGTCTTTCAGCGACTCACAACCCTCTTTGAGCCGTATAAACCACTTGTAGACTACAAAATAAACAATCATCATAAACTTGTTTCAAAAATCGATGCGTTTCGATAAATGATTTACAAAGTTTAAAACAGAACTTAATATTGGCTCTTTGTTTGATGTTCATTTTTGGCGCTGCTAGTATCCGATATTTCTTAAAAGTCGTGTTACAGTTTCATATAATCTGGAAGCTGTTATTTGAGCATATCGTAACGCATATTTCAGTCGTTTACTATTTTACCCGATGCCACCTTAATGTTTTATTGCTGAGGAGGTTATTTGTAGGTACATTTTCTGATTTCTGGAATATTTTTTACATATTTTAAAATTTCAGAAACTGACAGTTGTCTCTGCCCTAGGGGAGAAACAAATGTCATTATTTCAAGTCTGCCTGACAGAAGGTTTCTGACTGACAGTTGCATTGGTCTAAAATAGTCTTACTTCGACTGGCTACAGAGGTCAAAACTCGCTGTTTCAATAAATGTGATATGAAAAATATAGTGTGTGGCATGGGATAAAACAAAGACGATTTCTGACAGGGCGATGACAGCCCTGGCTTTGCTAGGTTAGTCAACTCTCGCCCTAGTCAGAAATCGTCTTGTTTCACCCCTTGCCACCCAATATACTATTTAACATCACATGCATTGAAACAGCTAGTTTTGATCCCTGTTTTGCCAGTCGAAACAAGACAATTTCAGACCAATGCAACTGTCAGTCAGAAACAAATGTCATTATTTCAAGTCTGTCAGAATATTTCTGACTGACAGTTGCATTGGTCTGAAATAGTCTTACTTCGACTGGATACAGAGATCAAAACTCGCTGTTTTAATGCATATGATATGAAAAATATAGTGTGTGGCACGGGATGAAACAAAGACGATTTCTGACCGGGCGATGACTGTCAACTCTCGCCCTAGTCAGAAATCGTCTAGTTTATCCCCTTGCCACATACTGCGCATACTATACTATTTATTACGGTAGAACCGTGATGTTAAGAACCAAACGGATTGAACATCAATGCTTTGAATGTCGAATTTCTGCCATTTAACTGTTTGTAAAATTTTAATGGGTCAACTTATGCTTCTGCAACTGTTTTTTTTTAAACAATTAAATCATCACCAGCGTTTACAAGCATTGTTGCAGAACTTCTTCGGAAGCAGTAATCTGCGCAATCTATACTCTAAAATGTTATACTTACTAATATAGGTAATAAAATATTTATTTCAAGTGATAACACGCAGTAACAACTTGGGTATACAACTTCACACAAATCGAAAGACACTGATTTTTATTTACTTTAATTTTATTTAACAATAGCTTTATTACTTACGCTGCAACTGCTATTAAATAGTCATTACACTTAGAATCAGGTTATAGCAGAATAAGCACTACGAAATATGTAAAACAATAAATTACAAACAGATTTTGTTTAAAATTTTTAAAAAGTGGATTAAAAATATGTTTAAAACAAGAATGTATTTTATTTTTAGGAATTAATATTTAGAATCAATGAAGCTGGCTGTTCTGTTAAATGAATCAAAATAGACAAACCATACCTAATTACTTCGACAGCGTGCTTGATATTCGACTCATCTTAAGCAAGATATTTTTTACACCTGAAACTGTACACATGTGGTTTAGTTTTACTGCTTTAATCTCTTAGCCATTTTTGAATCATAACCATGGCTTTTTAAGTTACCTATTATTTAACGACTATATCACAAAAAGTAAGATTAGGCAGTATTATATTTTAAAATGATAGTCCCTGCAGTAGAATTCTATTAAGGATATGGTAGTAATGTTTTCTATCTCATCAGAATTGCTGGTGCAGCTTGTGTCTCTTAAGCAGAGTTACCCACTTAGCTTGAGCTCAAGGAGACCCCAGAAAACTTAACTTGTTTTTGGGCCTATACTTTTCAGTATTCTTAACCAAAAAATCAAATAACAATATATTAAATGTATAACCTAATGCTAGTCTTATGCTTTGCGTGTGATACGGTTGATGAAAAAAATTATTTTCCAATAATTTGTTATTTCTGATTAACAATTTTTTGAGATTTAGAAAAAAATGTGTTTAGGGTAGGGCGTCAAAATCTTTCAAAAAAACTTAAGTTGATGCATCTAAATGCAGTTCAGCAGTAAATTTAACCCCCCAAAAATCCTTTTTGAACTTTTTTTATTATATCGTTAGTTCATCGATTGTTAAACATTTTTTTGTTCTTTGACTATTTATTAGAAAAAAATAGTTAAAAATGAGCCCTCAAGTTAGCCCACCCTATTGCTTTTTTCAATTTTTTTAGCAATACCGGTTAATAAATCTCTTTTTATCATTTTCCTTCTTTAGATGAACGGCCAGTTGTTATTTCCATGAACTGCTGGGATACAAGCTGTGGATACAAGCATGCTGATGTGTAACGTCCTCTTAATGGTCTTAAACGTACAAAAGTTCAAAAAAAAATACTACGTTCAGGTGATTTAGGTTGCAAAAGGGAAGAAGCTAAAAAAAACTTAAATCCTGGATATACTGGATCGTCTTTTATAATATAACTTAGTCACACTTCACCAAGCTAAAAAAGAAGCTACATATAAAGAGATTGAAATTTATCCTGATGATCGGAGAGATATGATACTAGCTATACGCATATGATTTAACATCCACAGTATATACATTACTGTGCATGGATGCAATTGGTGGATTAGTTAAAAATTTATCGATTCTCGTGATAAAAAAAACTTGTGACATATTTTTGTATCAAATTGTTACCAATTTATCGACTGCTATCAGAAGAACATAGCGTAAGATTTTTATCGGGGAAAAAGTTAATTTACCCCGACAAGCATTCTGATGGATATCAGCTCTACTAAATGCAATGTTAATTGCATTCAATGGTAAATCTTTAAAGGGTTATATTAACTTTGTTTTTGGAAGTCTTGTGACAACCAATAATTTACTTTCATTAGATTAGATAAAGCACACTTTCTTCATGCAGTCAGTAGATAGAAATGTTTCCAATCTGCTCTCCATAAAATCGTGAAGTCTTTTTTTCTGTGGCAGATTATAAATAATTGTGATGAATTGAAAGAAATGTTTTTGATAATTTTAATAGTATGTGGCACAGGATCTGATGATTCCATTATTGCTACAGGTGACCGAATGATTATTTAAAAAAAAGCTTGGAAGAATTAGTTAAAAAACGAAATCCTGATCTTATCGACTATCTTAAAATTGACCGTTTTAAGTTTGAACGTAAATTTAACGCCTGCGCAGAATACATACATTCAGCTAATTAAAAATGTTAATTAAACACAAAATAAGCAATGCGAAGTAAGAACAAGCGTTTTTTAGAAATGAAAAATCATAAATAGTATATTGTTTTACGAGCAAGGAACGATACTCATTTCCCACGAGTACGATGTTTGCAGCAAGAGCCGCAGGCGAATGCTGCAAATCGTACGAGTCTGTATTCTGTATGGCCTTTTGCCTTGCGCATACTGTCAGGTTCCCCTTTATACATATATCAAACATTCATGGGCAGGATGAGGACTCGTGATCACAGCGTGAGATGTGGATACATTATCCACTACTAAGGACTGTGCCAGAAAAAAGAGTGCCACAGAAAAATACCTATATCTTTTGAACCACTGGACAGATTTTAAAAAGTAAACCCATTTTAGAAAGGTATATTCTCAGAAATATTTAATTTAATTACAAAAATGGAACTAAAATTAATCTTTACAAAATTTTATGATGTTTTCTGGAATCCCCTCCATCATGGCTTTTATGGTGGTTTCAGGTATTTTCTGGGAAGTTTTTTTCCACTTTTTTTTTAAGTTCCTTAGCTGTTTTTGCTGATTTCTTAGTCTTCTTCAGCTCCCTTTTCACTAAACCC
Organism: Altica lythri; assembly: GCA_964028335.1. Classification (NCBI taxonomy): domain Eukaryota; kingdom Metazoa; phylum Arthropoda; class Insecta; order Coleoptera; family Chrysomelidae; genus Altica; species Altica lythri. The sequence goes on along the minus strand of OZ034804.1, from coordinate 29,580,774 downwards.
CAATACCTTTCAATTGGTCGTAGTTCTGGGCAGTTTGGTGGATTGGCCTCTTTTGGCACCAAAACAACCCCATTAGCTTCATACCATTCCTTGGTGGCCTTGCTATGGTGACATGAAGCTAAGTCCGGCCAGAAGAGTGCTGCTTTCTTAAGAATGGTAAAAGTCGTTTCTCCAAACATTCTTTGATATATATTTTTGAGTTTATACTGCCTTGGCTGATAAAAATTTCGCTTCTTTTACCACAAGAGCAGATTGCTTGCCAAACCAGGAATTTCTTAGGAAACTTTGTTTGTTTTTTTACTCTATACTGTTTGTCAACATTCTCGCGATGGTCTGCGGTATAAAATTCCAGACCAGGAAGCTGCGAGAAATCCGCAAGGACGTAGCCCTCACCGTCCATCACGCAACAGGAATATTTTTGAAAAAAATCTGCTATCAACTTTTTTGCTCTGGTTTTTGCTTCTTTGTTCTTTACAGCATTCCTGTCTGGAACTTTTTGCACTTTGTATGACTTCACTCCACTATCTGCCTTGATTTTTTGAATAGTTGAACTTGACTTACCCACTTTTTGGGTCACATACCGTATTGAGATGTTTGGATTCTTCCGAAAAAGGTTGATGACTTTCTTCGCTTCTTTCGGGCTATGGAACCCTTGTCTCCTTCCACTTCCTTTTCTCCAGTTGATTGTTCAGGTCTTCCTTGAACCGTTTGATAACTTTTGAGATTCCAATTCGGATTTGCTTGGAAAAGTTTAATAATTAATTTGTGTGTTTCCACTTGGCTTGACATATTGCGACTAAGAACAAAAATATTATGAAAGTAACTGTTTCATGTGTTTCTCACATCGATTTTAAAGCCTACTACGGTTGGGGTTTTTAATTCTATCAATTGGTTTGAAAGAAATAGGTATTTTTGTGTGGCACTCTTTTTTCTGGCAAAGTCCTTACACCATCATGCGTCACCCCAAAAAAAAAGTACTGTTAGAAAGATACCTTGGGTTTGTCTTACTCCGAGATAGAATAATAAGTATTAATATATTGTTATGAGCGGTCCGGACCTGTCACCCAGGAAGTAAACGAGACAGATGAGCAGTTCTTAGAACCTGAGAATTTTCGAATGTTTCATTCGAGAAAGGTTGTCTATCGTTGTAACGTTGGAGATCTTTCTAGAAGGATTTAATTTTATATTTAAGGGACCGCTTCGGACAGAGAAGAATAATGGTAAATGTAATAGCTGGCGATAAAGTGCGAATTGTTGTACGAAATATTTTAAAATTGTGTAGACTAGTTTAAGAAATTATTATTTAGTTCTGTTTACCATTAAATTGTTAAGTTTGTCTGCTGTTTATCACTTATCCCGAATCCACGAAGGATAAATTACACATGATAAATTAAAAATTAATAAAAATTAAGAAAATTGGAAAAAATGATAAAATTCGAATAAATAATAAAAATTGTCAAAAAATCTAAACAAAAATGGGTAAATAAGAAAAAGATGAACAACTAGCAAAAAATGCAAACGCGATTGACCTGGAAAATGGAAATATGTGAAAAATCGCAAATAAGAAGGAATCTAAAAAAGAAAAATTTAAAAGCAAAAGAAAACAAAATGGAAAATTATCAAAAAACAAAAAAGATCGGAAAAAAGAAAAAAAAAGAATATCATAAAAATAAGGAATAAACAAATGTAGAACTTGAAAAGACAACTGAAAAAACAGACAAAACCAAAAAAATACAAATTAAACGAAAAAAAAGTAAAACTTAAAAACAAGCGAGAAAATTTGATAAAACCGACTAAAACAGAAAGAAAACATAAAAAAACAATTTAAAAAACGATAAAATGTCGTAAATTGAAAAAACGGAAAATGAAAAAAAAACATTTACGAATATTAATTGATTATTTAAACAAGGGCTGGACATCGATCAATATTATATTGCCTTCCAGTTCCAATTTTGCTTTGTCAATTTTTTTTATATATCTTTGTATAATCTTTACTATTTGCAAAATAAACGTATTATTGTTACATGGTGCTTTTAATCAGCTCCTTTGATTTTTTTATAAGAACATTTTACATTTTTTTGGATTTTGATATTATTGATTTGGTAAAAAATTATAAATTTTGATAATTTTAAGCAGAAATATAAATTTGAATGTTATTTACGAAACGTATGTTGGGTACAAAACATCTGTTTATAGTGCAACTATTTTTTTAAACAGATTAACCATTTACTGTATACTATTATAGAAACTTAATCTAAAATAATATTGTACAAAAATAACAATTTTAAAAATATTACTTACCGGTTGGTCGGTAAATTTTATGCACTAGCAGCCAGGTCAACTTTGGTGTGACCAATTTGATTATCGGTCTGAAATTTAAGTTGATTTCCAGGATATAGAAAATTAAAAATAATCTTATCGGAAACGTTTCCTGTTTTTCTGTAAGGAAGTTATCATGATTCAGAGGAATGTATTAAAAAGAATTTCAACTGGTTAACCAATCAGTATCATACCTGAATTTCAATATACCTACATTCATTATACTTCTAACATATAACTGTTCTCGGTGTTACTAACTATATAATGTAAATTTTTCAATCTTAATAGTAGTTTACGTAACAAGTCCCGAAAGTGGTCTTTTACTGGACGAGTGGGCAATTGCAGGGCGAGCCGCAGGAGAGTCCTGCAAGCCTTCGAGTCCAGTAAAAGCACTTTTGGGACGTATTACGTACAATATTTTTTTTTACCGGCCAGAATTTAGTAATTTCCAGTTTACTTTTTGGGTCAGAAAATCTCATTTTGTCGGACCGGGCCAGAAAATTATTGTGATAGTCCGGTAAAAGCTTTTACCGGACTCATTTTTATTTTCTGGACTTGTCCGACAACATGAGATTTTCTGACCTAAAAATAAACCAAACTATAAATCTCATTAATGAAAATAAAAAATCTATAGGACCTCAAGTCGGTGCACAAGTTTATATTTCTGGCCGGTTTTTAAAAAAACAATTTTTATAAACCGAATGTTTATGGAAATATCATTATTTCGTTTTTTTTCTTTTTTTTAACAAAATTATTTCAATTTCCTTTAAGGAGGTTTTTTTTTTATAAAACATATAAAAAATATTCATTTCATCTGGTTCCTATAATAGTTAATTTTAAATGCTCTTATTGAAACTATTGTCTAGCTCTTCAATAGAGCCAAACGTAACAGAGATTGGCAGACCTACACAGAGAAACTCACAACCTACAATAAAGAGATCAGAAAAAATAAGAGAAATAGCTTCAGGAAATTCTGCGAAAAAGTAGATTCTACACCTTCTGCTGCTAAGCTTCACAAAGTACTGGCTAAAAGAAGAGTAACGGCACTGCGAAAGCCAGATGAACGCTTCACAGAAAGCGAAAAAGAACGAGTCATGCTCCTGTTAGCAATTCACTTTCCTGCAAAAAGAATCACTACGAATTGCAAAACTAAAAGTCCAACCAGGGAAGACACTGCAATGCAAAACATACAGGGTGTGTCACGACGAAGGGACAGTAGAAATATCTCGTGATCTATGTCGATTAAAAATCTGAAAATTTGTACTTGGCCATTTTCATCGATGGCCTATCTGCCTAAAAAAATGTCATTAATCTTACACTTCCGGTTATACCGGAAGTCGCTAACAACTTCGTTATTTTAAATAGAACACCCTATATATTATTACATTTTCGGATTCCGCATAAAATTCTGAACTAATTTTATGTAAGGTAGTCTATATTTAAAATCGATAGTTTTTGAGTTATTCAACTTTTTTTAAAAAATTTGACAGATGCGACTAAATTTTGAAAAATCAATAACTGGACTATTTCAAAATCAAAGAAAACAAAAGTTGCTACGCTTGAACAGTAAGTAATGTTCTTTAATGCGATAAACAAATAATTTAGTTTCACAACACAGGGTGTTCTTAAACGGTGTGCCATTTTTCAGAACTTTGAATCAGAATAAGTCAAAATTTTCAAATAGGACACCCTGTATATACTTACGTCGTCTTACGTGAAATTTATTTGGCTTTCAAATTGTATTAGGGTTCCCTATACCTAAAATCAATAGTTTTCACATAAATCAGATTTTATATCCTAGGGGCAGATTTGCACCTACAAATCGCACATTATATGAAAGTTAATTTGAGAAAATTTTTGAAAATCATAGCAAACTTTCTAAATTAATAGTTTATGATGCATTTATTATTGTCTTCCTAAGACTTCAGTATCTATAAAACACTAAGCTTCCATTAAAAGAGGTAAAAAGGCTCTTACGAAAGAGATTATTGAAAGATGCCATTAGTGGGAGACGATTTAAATGTTCAAATTGCCGACCGTTTGTCGCTGGACATTTGTGAATGCGAAGTAGCATGTCTTCTGTTACGGCCCTTCGGATCTCATTAGGATCTAAATTCATAAACGCCTCCCTAACCCTTTGTTTCATGTCTTCTTTGGTGGTGGGAGCAGTAGCATAAACTAAAGATTTTATTTTTCCCGAAATGTAGTCCGGTGTCAAATCTGGCGATCGCGGAGGCCATCTAAAAGGTCCGTTCAGCGCTATCCAACGATCGTCAAAAGTCTGCATTAGGAGCTGATTAACACCATAAGTGTTGTGTACAGGAGCACCATCGTGTTGATACCACGCTGCTCTGTACTCCGCCAATGGTAAAGATTCTAATACTTCTTGCAAATTATATCTTAGAATATTTTCGTATCCTACTCCATCAAGATTGTTATCATAAATGTGCAAGGACAGAATTCTGTTATTTTTAATGGAGTTTCGTCTCCCACTAATGACATCTTTCAACAATCTCTTTTGTAAGACCCTTTTTTCCTCTTTCAATGAAAGTTTGGTGTTTTATAGAGATCAAATTCTTAGCTAGACAATAATAAATGCATCATAAACTCATAATTTAGAAAGCTTGCTATGTTTTTCAAAAATTTTTTCAAATTAACTTTCATATAATGTGAGATTTGTATGTGCAAATCTACCCCTAGGATATAAAATCTGATTTATGTGAAAACTATTGACTTTAGGTATAGGAAACCCTAATACAATTTGAAAGCCAAATAAATTTCACGTAAGACGACGTAAGTATATACAGGGTGTCCTATTTGAAATTTTTGACTTATTCTGATTCAAAATTCTGAAAAATGGCACACCGTTTAAGAACACCCTGATAGATAGATAGATATTTTTGGGTTGGCTGTTAGCCTATATCACTGCGACCTTTGCAGATCTATTGTGAACACCCATTATCTGTGGAATAGGATTAGAGCACCTTGTCCAGCTCTGCCCTCTTAATGAGACTTAATAGCCTTGACAGTGGCCACTCCGCATAACTTGGAGCAGCCGGTTTCTCCTCTCCCAGTACTAAATACCGCGTCCTTGCAAGGCCTTCACATTGGCATAGGACATGAAATGCAGTTTCCTCTTCCTCTTGGCAGTATCGACAAATGTCTTCATCTGCTAAGTTTAGCTGACTCATGTGTTTTCTGAGCCTACAATGTCCTGTCAAGAGACTGACAATCATTCTGACATCATTTCGCCTTTGTGATAGCAGCTCTGCAGTAAACTTCGCCGAGTAACCCTTTATGAAGAGTTTGGCTTGTCGCTTGCCCGGTGATGTTTCCCACCACTCCTGGGCCTTTTCTAGCCTCCATTTCTCAATGGCTGCCTTTCTGAATGTATTAGCAACTCCGCCGAATGGTTCCGGGCCAATCATTGGAGTGTTAGCTCCCGCACGGGCCAATTCATCAGCCTTCTCATTGCCCCGAAACCCTGAGTGTCCTGGTATCCATGCCAGTGTCAGAGAATTTTGACTAGCGGCATGTGTCAGGGCCCCAACGCAGTCCCACACCAGCTGTGAGCTTATTTGTGCCTTTAGAGCTGCTTGGCTGTCCGAGTATATGACTACGGTTTTACCCGTTATACCCTGACTTACGATCTCCGTTGGACAGTGTTGTATGGCCGTTACTTCAGCCTGAAACACTGTGGCATACGCACCTAGACTTAGTTGGATTTTTATCCTGTGTCCTCTACTGTATATACCTGACCCTGTGCCTTTCTCAGTCTTTGAGCCATCGGTATACCAAATTGACTCCCCTTGGATTGGGGGGCCATTGTTCCATGAGTCCCTTTCCAGTATTTCTACTCGAAAGTTTCTCACAATGTTATACCTGGGGACTATCCTGTCCTGAGGCATACTCATTATTTGATCTGCCTTAACCCTATTGTATAACTCTGCTTGCTTTTTGCCTTTTAATAAGGTAATGGGGGCCTGGCCTTGTAGCAGTCTGTGAGCAGTTGCTATAGCCTCGCCCTGAATGTAAATGTGCAATGGTGGTAGGTTAAGTAAAACCTGTAGTGCGTCCGTTGGGGCGGTTCCCATGGCACCTGTAACATTCAGACATGCCTGCCTTTGAATGCTTTCCAGCTGCCTGATCACCCCGGACTGCTGCGTTCTACTCCACCACACCACCGAACCATAGGTTAACATTGGTCTAATGACTTGTGTATACAACCATAGGTTCATTTTGGGGTTCAATCCCCAGTTCTTGCCACACAATTGTCTACACCTACCAAGGGCTATTGTAGCTTTATGTGTGACCTTTTGAATGTGTTGCTTCCATGATAGCCTCTGGTCAAATACCACACCCAGGTATTTGGCCTCTGTGGCCATTGGAACCAGCACGTTATTGAGCGTTATTGGTTGTAAGCCTTGTAACGCTCTTTTATTAGTGAATGGGACAATTGATGCTTTTTTTGGATTGACTGTTAGGCCTTCATCCTTGCACCACTTGTACACCATATTCATTGCGGACTGCATCCGCTCTGAGACTGTACCCAGAAATTTCCCCTGAATGATTATGGCCATATCATCTGCGAAGCCTAGGCAGTGAAGGCCTTCATTGAGGAGTTTTTTAAGGAGGTCATCCACAAGTGCTGACCACAGCAGAGGTGACAGTACCTACACCTCCCTGCGGACAGCCCCTTCCCACTGTTGCCTCAATGGACGCCTCACCTAACTTGGACACTACGATCCTATTCGTTAGGTTGGCATACACCCATTGGCATATTAGTGGGGGGACTCCCCTCCTTGAAAGTGCGTCTGTTACTGACTCAGGTCCCACATTACTGAAGGCTCCTTCAATATCAATAAACGCCGCTAGGGCTACTTCTTTGTCCTCAATTGACTTTGACAATAGCCTGTTCAAGTCATCCAGCGCTAGGTCTGTGGATTTTCCCGGCTGGTCGATCACTTAATGGGTTCTCCGTTAAGATTTCGTCCCTTATATATCTATCGACCAGTTTTTCCAGCGTTTTTGCTACAAACGACGATAGACTTATTGGTCTGTATGACTTGGTCGTTTGGTCCGTCATCCTTCCTACTTTAGGGAGATATAAGACTTCCACCTTTTGCCAAACAGATGGTATAAATCTATAGGCCAAACAAGCCTTAAAGAGTTTACACAGTTGTGTTATAATTACATCCAGCCCTTTCTGGAGTAGGGCTGGGTATATTCCATCCGTTCCTGGTGTTTTGAATGGACGGAATGTGCTGATAGCCCATCTGATTTTTGCAGGTCTGGTTATTTCGGTAGCTAGCTTCCAGTCATCCCTTGAGGGCCTTACCGGCCTTTGACCGTGGCCTACGCTATCCGATCCCGCTTCCATAAACCGTGAGCCAGGAAAGTGTGCCAATGTTAGCATTCTTAAACTTTCCTCCAACGTTTTGGTGTATGATCCGTCCTCCTTTTTGAGGAGGCTGACCTCTTTCGCTGTACCATCCTTAGCCAGGACCTTGTGGATTCTTGAACATGCGGGGGTCGTTTGGACTTCCTCGCAGAACCTCCTCCAGGAGTCTCTTTTGGCTTTTCGGATTTCTTTATTGTACAGCGTTAACTTTTGTCTGTACTCTTCCCAGTTATGAACGATTTTGGCCTTGTTAAACAGCCTTCTCACCTGAGCCCTAAGCTTCTGTAGGTGTTCGTTCCACCAGGGTGTGTTTCTCGTGTACTTTCTTGTCTGTTCCGGGCAGTTTTCACGATAAGCCGACCCAATAGCCTTGCTTACTCTGTCCACCTCCCAGTCCAAACTGTACACATCTCTTATTGACACCATTCTATCCTCGAGATTTTCATTGAGGGAATTTACATAGTCCTCCCAATTCGTTCTCCGTGGATTTCTGAACGTGGTCTCAATAATTTTAGGGGTGACAATATTGAACCTTACATGCCTGTGATCCGACCCAGACGGCTCGTCCGAGACATGCCAGTTTTCAATCTTGTCGTAGATGTTATTTGTGCAGAGGGTCATATCAAGAACCTCCCTGCGCGTAACTGTTACAAACGTTGGCTTATTGCCTCTGTTTAATATCTGTAAACTATTACTAAGTATAAATTGTAATAGATACTCACCTCTAGGGTTGACGTCCGTACTACCCCACGCTATGTGATGAGCATTGGCGTCGGCCCCCACGATCAACGGTAGGTTTTCCCTCCGGCTGTAGCTAATGATGTCCATTAGGTGGCCTGGAGGACATACCTTGTCCTCTCCAGGAAAGTACGCCGAGCAGACCATTAGCCTTCTGATGCCTTCTTCCGTGGATATTGACAGTATGGCTGCAACAAAATCCCCAGTGCATAGCACCGGAATCAGCTTACATCCAACTGCCTTAGAAAACAATATACAGGCACAGGGCTTTATAGCCTTGGTGTCATATATCAACTCGCCATGGTGCGGTTTTAAGCCTGCAACCCTACCTCCGTATAGCCATGGCTCCTGCAGGAGGGCTACCTCCACGCCTTCTCTCTCAAATCTCCGACACACTATGGCCGATGCAGCCTTTGCATGTTGGAGATTTGCCTGCAGGATCCTGACTGTACCTACGTCTTTATGAGGATCCATACGAGTCCCACGAGAAGCTAGGGAAGGGATGGTCCACCTGGTCAGAGCCCCGCATAACCAGGTAAGGCTAATTACAAGGGGGTTTCGCCCGGTGCCCCCAGGGGACCGTTCGCGACCAACTTTAACCCGTTGGCCATTCAGTACATCAGCACGGTACCTCACACCTTCACTTAGGGTTGTTTGTGTAATTATTAGCCGTAAGATGACGGAGGGACAAAAGGCCCTCCCCCAGCTTGCCGTTGCCCGGGGTGTGCCACTGGGAGGCTATTATCACCAGGGTCCTGCCGATCCAGGAGGTGGATCCAGAAGCCTAGTAGCGGTCAGCCACTCAAGCTTCTGCATCCATCCCACCCTTCACTGCACCACCCCACCACCCCCAAAGAACACCCTGTGTTGTGAAACTAAATTATTTGTTTATCGCATTAAAGAAAATCACTTACTGTTCAAGCGTAGCAACTTTTGTTTTCTTTGATTGTGAAATAGTCCAGTTATTGATTTTTCAAAATTCAGTCGCATCTGTCAAAATTTTTAAAAAAAGTTGAATAACTCAAAAACTATCGATTTTAAATATAGACTACCTTACATAAAATTAGTCCAGAATTTTATGCGGAATCCGAAAATGTAATAATATACAGGGTGTTCTATTTAAAATAACGAAGTTGATGGCGACTTCCGGTAAAACCGGAAGTGTAAGATTAATGACATTTTTTTAGGCAGATAGGCCATCGATGAAAATGGCCAAGTACAAATTTTCAGATTTTTAATCGACATATATCACGAGATATTTCTACTGTCCCTTCGTCGTGACACACCCTGTATATGCAGTGAAGAACGGATGAGATGGGCTATAAACACATTTTATCCATTCAAAACCCCTGGAGCTGACGAAATATTTCCTGCCCCACTACAACAAGGACAGGAGGCACTTATTCCTCACTTGCAATTGGACACCACACACCCAAATCCCTAAGACCAATCAATCTTAACTCGTTTGTTCTTAAGATGATGGAAAAAACTGTATACAATTATATTAGAACAGAAGTGCTGGAACATGTGCCACTATACCCTCGTCAGTGGGAAAATCTGCGAACATGCACTGCCTTGATACAATTGACTTATGAAATCCAAGACGCTTTAAACAAAAAAAGAGTGTGGCAGTCAGTGGGACTGCCGGCAGAAGTTATACTTCTATGCACTGTTAACTAATAAAACTTAATAACTACAAACACAGGCAAGTGGAAATAATTTTTTTTTTTAAATTAACTGTATTCAATTAAATAGATACTTAGAAAAATAATACCAGTTGATGTGTGTCCTTACTTCAAACACGAAAACCAAACAGTAAAACGATCAATGTACAAAAAAAGTGTTTACAAAAGCTGATTTGCTTACCGTGGGCTATTACAGATTTTAAAACATTAGAAAACAATGCAAAACATTTTCTAACAACAAAATTTTAACGCACTTTGAACTGCACTTTTCAGTAACTTTGCAGGAACAGGTTTTAACTCACACGCATGTCTTCGACTCAAAAGCATGGTGAAGGATATAATGCAACTATGTGACGGTATTTTAGACTACAATACAATACTCATTACTGAATATTATTATTAATATAAAATACTAAACTTAATATGTATACTTACTGGACAGAATTATAAAATAATAATAATATGTCAAACATAATGCGATACGTCAATGTAATACAATAACAATAGCTCAGACTGTTTGTTGTATATCTATCTCTTTTCAATGCAATGAATGTTTAAACGGTATTCAAAGGACTTATACTGATGACTAATAACATGTAGTAAATATTTCATCTTTGTTTTTACCGAACAATATACCTTATATGTGATTACTGTCTTACTCATACCATTACATATGTACCTAATGATTTTTCCCATTTAGCTACACACTAATTCATTCCACAGAGTGTCCGAATAGAAGTATAACTTCAAAAAGAAACCCTGGCATGTACCTTTTTAGACATAGAGAGGGGCCTTTCACAATACTTACTCCACTTGAGTCAGTCAAAAAAGCACTTAATTATAGAGGAGTAGATAGAACAACTTCCACCTGTTTGCCGTAATTGCTGTCTACAAGAATTGCAAAAATGAAGATAGGCCAGAGGGTGCCCACAGGGGGAGTTGTATCCCCACTTATGTGGAGTCTTACCGTGGAAAGCTTACTCTGACAATTGACCGAACTAGATATATCTTGCCAACGGTATTCCGATGACATGGTTATCCTCGCAAGAGGGAAATATGAAAACGTCTTCTGACGAACAGATAGGACTAAACAAAGCAAAGCAATGGTGTAATCGGTGGAACTTAATATCAACCCCATCAAGACCACTTTAGTAGCCTTTTCAAGGAAAAGAAACGTAACTTAAAAACCTTCCCTAACTTAAAAACCGTCAAAGTAGGTGATAATATCGTTGAGTGGAAAAGGAAGAAAACAATATATAGAATGGTCAAAGAAGGTATAAAGGTATAATCAAGGAAAGAACTTGATCACTTTAATTTGATCAAACTTGGGAAATGGCCCAAGATGACATGCCAAAGAAATTAAACTTTGTAAAAAAAATTCACCCCAAAACTGGGTAGTAAATCTGAGTGAGATAAAGACACCATATTGGGACCAAGCCAATATGCCATAAAATGGTATACGGATCGCTCGAATCAAATAAAGGAACAGGATGGGCCTAGAGCCAAATACTCAGAAAGCCTGGGTGCTTACCCAAGCATCTTTCAGGCGGAAATCCGTGCCATGAAAAGATGTGTAGAATTTAATATCGCCAGGAATTATCGTAGAAAAAATCATGTCAGATAGTCAAGCAGCCATCAAAGCTCTGAATTCGTACAAGATAGTCTGGGAATGCCTAGGCAAACCAAATGAACTAGGACAGAATAACTCCGTTCCCCTTTTATGGGTTCCAGGACACATAGAAATAGAAGGAAACAAAACAACGTACAAGCAGAAGAAGGAGCTGAAACCCCATACTTGTGAAACAGCAGTAGTACAATCTTAGAAAAACTAAGGAAATAAATGGATAGAGAAAAAACCAAGTACTGGAACGATCTAGAAGGACTCAGACAATGGAAAACCTTTCTGGTAAACTATATAACCAGAAGAGATCTTTCAGCTATCTAAACCTTAGTAAGAGAAACCACCGTACCACCGTATTATAATGGGAATATTAACCGGGCAAGAGGACACCTGAAAAAACTAGGATTGGTAGACGAAGCAAAGTGCAGTTTCTGTGAGGTAGAGAATGAAACCTCAATACACATACTATCAGAATGCATTGCATTACGTAATTCTAGCGACAGATACCTACCTAGGGTCATACGAAATAGAAGAGAAAGGCTTTACTGACTTAAAGCCCAACGACATCCTAAACTTTCTAAGAATTATAGGACTAGAAGACCACATAAGTCTGAGGAAACATCCGAATTATAGCAAGAAAAGGGGGACACAATTGATCTTATAGGTCGCAAATGCATCTGTTACCCCTAATTTGCTTATACATAACTATTGTCTAATGGATAGTTAAGTAATTAGAAGCAAAGAAAAAATACCACAGTATTGTTTTCAAATAAAAACAGATATATAATTAAAGTAAGTATAAATAAATAATAATCATAACGGATATATTATCCACTAAGCTTGTCTGAACTGATCTCTATTTCTTCGTGTTTTACTTGCTCTTCTTTAGAGTCTTCTTCTTCCCCTTCCACAGATCTATCAAACGACAATCTCCTTGTTCTAGTTGGTTCTTTTTCTCCTTTAATTATCTTTTCGTCACTTTCAATATTTCTAAGGTCCTCTTGGTCATTTTGACTTACATTCGGACATGGACACTCCTATAAAGCCAGAAAATATTATATTCGTAATAATATATGCACAATATAATCGGTTTTTAACAAAAAAATAATATTTTACCTCTTCTTCCCCACCAGAGAAATCAATTTCATAGTCTGTTGTCTCGGTATACTGGTCACTATCAGTGGGGAAAGATATTGCTGTTGAACTAGAAGTTGTATTACTCGTACGTATACTGTAATCTGGGCATTTTCGAACGGTTTCTGATTTTATACTACACTGTAATTTACAATCTAAAAATTATTCACTGTGATAAATTAGTATATTACATAACAAGAGTGGTAAGTAACGGTTTACACAAGCCGCGTAACAACGAGTGTGTAAAACGCATTAACAATAGTAAATAATTGTTTGTAGGGAAGCTTTACGTTAAGTAAAGAAGCATGTTGCACGTTTTTGTTCGTTAAATAATAATATTCGAAATGTTTTAACACTTGCTTATACTTATTTTGGGTTTGGTTAGGTAGCCATAAAGGCCATAAAACCACTAGTCAGGATGGCTGATCTTTTACCAGCAATAACAGATCCTTCGTAGAACTGAAGAAAACAAACTCAACTCAGGATTTTAAATTTTATGGAATATCCTATAAAATGCTACAAAATGAAATGGTTATCTAACTATCGAAGGCTCTTGTGTTGTGTTGTATTACAAATTACAATAAGGTAGATACAGCTACAAAATCACACATTCTAAACGTAATGTGTGTATATTTTTAATATTGTTTACCTATTATTGAAGCAAAACTTCTTTAGGCGCAACTAGGGGTAACTCTAACGTTAGATTCTAACGGAATATTCTGATGGAAGTAACGGTGTGATTTCAGCTATGGGAGGAGCTTAAATTTTCAAAATTTATTTATGAAATTTTCAAACTTTTCAAACGGTTTCAAATACATTAATGGTATTTAGAGAGTAAAATCTATGTTTCACATTTTAGTTATCATAAACCTATTATTTCATATATAAAAAATAATGATAACTTTCAAATTCCTATTTCTAATGAATAATATATAAATATAACATCTCATTTTTTGTAAAGTATATAGACAATAAATATAATTGAATTGTAATTAAATATTTATTTTTCGATACGTACGTCAAAAAGTTTTACTTCAATCGCGCGTAAAGGTTACACGCACACTCTTTTTTTGTTTAAATATTAACACAGTATATTAATTATTATAATACTAAAGTTAAATACTAAATTAGAAGAGTTTTGTTGCAAAGATTTTAAATAAAAAAAAACTTTTTTCAAAACTTAAATAAGACTATCGAAGTAAATAATTAATCTTTAACCAAAACAACACACTTTAAAATATTTGATAGCAAAAACAAAAGCTAAAATTACAGCAGGTAGGTACTCTAAATGACATCCGTTTATTTCAATACATAAATGTATTTTTTTCTGTAAATATTGTCGTATTCTTACAAAAAGTAATAATTATTTCTAATTTCATTACAAGCGTCTTCAATTCTTACTCAGAGTTGATGTCGAGTTTCTATTGGAACCGCATGAAATGATAATTTTAAATAACTCCAAATACAAAAGTCAAAGGGGTTTAAATCTTATGATATTGAATGCAAACTGATTGGACCAACTCTTCCAATCTATTGGTTTCCATAGGTGTTTCCAGAAATTGATAAACCTCTCTACTAAAATGCATTATCTTACATGAACCATATTAAGTTCTGTCGAATCAACAGTGGAATATCATCTTCTAAGTCATCTACCTCCTTAGAAAGCCTTATTGTATTAGGACAACTTGGACTAAATCAAAATTAGATTACGCCTAGTATATGGAGTTTAATATTCGAATCAACAAATTTTAATATTAATTTAACATTTTCATCTGAGGCAATTATCTCATACGAAAATGAGAAAAATTAAAATTAAAATGAAATTTTGCTGCAGTTCTAGACGGATGTAATATTAGGCGCAGTTTTGCAAGAACATCTAAAATAATAATACACCAACCTATCCATTTTTTTAGGAAAACCAAAACATATCTCCTTTTCTTTTGAAGTAATTGACATTGAGTCCCTTTCTTTAATTCTACCAACGAAAGCTAAAACTATTGCTAATTTATCTAAAGGGCATTGAACTAAAACAAAGTCCCCAGTATACAGGCTACTACTAGTAAAAGGAGCAATGTGTCATGGGTCCAGTAGTTCCTCATCCTCGTTATCACTCGCATCAGTCGTATTCAACTCTGTATCGTCAGTCATGGACAAGTAATCATCAGATTCAGAACTTCATGTACATATTGTTTTCTGATTGCTTCATTTTGAAACGTAGCTTGTCTCATCCTTTTGTACGTGGACGAACATTTTTTATACGATTTTAATTGGATGCTTCTATCATATTCATCTTCCGGTTATCAGTAAAGATTCGTGACCTTCTTTTTTTTGTCCTTTTGTGCCAATTTTACGAGGATGAGCCTTACCATTTCTAGACTCACGTGACTGGGCACTTTGCTGGTCCATTCATTAGTGTTTTGTTCACTTTGATCACAAATAATATGATTTGTATTTTTTAAGCCAGAAGATCTTCATGGCGTTTTTGACCCTCTTTGTAAAGATCCTTTTGGTTTAAGAATATCAGACATTTCCAGTGAAGCATTAGATAAGTAACTCATGACAAATACTTGGACTGCCTATCTGATCTCTTTCTTTTGGTCCAGGAGATTCATTTTGAATCGTTTGTGACAATTGACTGAATATCAGGGTTTCCAGGAAAATAATTAACCGATTTAAGAACGATTCGTGACTTCTGCACATAGAAAATCATCATCCAGAAATGCATATGGTCATAATCATGGATATAATTTTACCAGGATGTTCAAGCAGACAATTATTTTGTTAATACCACTGCAATTTTTTTCTTGAATGGTACATTGACGTCCATTAAAGGTTGCACCCGATAAGTGGAAATCTACAGAAATTAAATGCGTCCAAAGTACAATAACTTTAATGGTTGTCAAATAAAAACCAGATTTTGTTATCTTTGTTGCATCTTGTGATTTTTCTGTGTTGTAGCACCTTGACAAACAGAGGACCAGTTATCCATCCGCTTTTTGGACTATTTGCATAGCCAACGTTTCCTGGTGCTGCTCCATTAAACATAGAGTCCTGGAATCGTGCTCTGGGAAATATGAAACCTGGTTGAACAGTATTTCCTGTTGCACATTTTTATTATTACCTGTTTTAAAACAGTCTGCTCAATAAAATTAGGTGCTTGATCATATTGGTCTCATACAAGTTGTAAAATGAGTCTTCATACTTGTTATAGACAATAGATTGTAGATATTTGGTAAACACTTCGTGAATGATATACCTATTGATTTTCACAATTGATTCGGTGTTTCAAAAAAATTAAGTTTAATTGGTAGTAATATATTGGTTGGCGAAAAAAGAAAACTTAAATATGTTACTGGTTCTTAAAATAAGACTAAGGCGTATCAATGTCAGACTACTCCTTAGACACCCCTGTATATTTTGACTTATTTTTATTGGTTAACCATAAACAATACCAGGTTTACAGTTTCTTGTTGATTAGAATTCACGTGGTAATTTTAGAAAACATGCGTAGGTGAGTGAAGCTCCTTGGGCGGATAAAAAAAATTTAATTCTTTAGATAGGGCCTCTCAAAAATTCCTGAAATCTGAAGAAGAGACAATGTGTAGTACCTAATGGAAATATCCCAATTTTACCTTTTCCACCGGGGTAATATGTGACATCTGTATTTTCTTTCAATAACGATGAATATCGCTGTTTCTTTAGATCAGAACAAATACATCTGCTGTCACTATCTTTGGAATATTCAGACATTATTAAAGATTTGTCAAACTCATCAGGGTTTTCAGTACAAATGATAGTTTCTTTATTTTTCTTGAAATGCCAGTAGCACCAATGCAATATACACATTAGAACCAATAACTTTGTGGCTATTGTAAATGAAAGTATCTAGAACAAAATTGAAGCATTTAAATCAGCGATTAATTAGGTAACCAGCTACAAAACGATAAGATAGGAGACACAAGAAATACGAGGCAAGGGAGTAGGGATAATGGCGCTTACTTAGTTTCAGACCTATGGCGTCATTAAATACACATAATGGAACCAAAACTTATTATACACAAACATAATACAAAATAAATTAATAACAATACAAAAATATATGTAATCTGGTCACAGGATCGGAACATAAAAAGCCGAAAAGTTATCAAAAGGTTTAACTAAATAGTTATATCTTGATGGCTAGGCGACAAAAAAATCGTTTACGAACACTCACCTGCTAAACAAGTCAATGCGGAAAGAAATTTACACTAAGCAGAAAATTAAACATCGTGCTGAGATAAAATTTCTTACTAAGCAAGGAATGAGTACCTACTCAAACAATTTTGAATGCAATTGTAACCGTTTACGGGGAACAGTTCCCTAGTAAATCAATGATTTATAAGTGGCACGGTCTTTTTAATCGAAGATGACCACTACTCTGGGTGGCCTGTTAAGGCCATCACATCAGACATCGTCAAAAAAGTGGAAAATTTTGTGTTGGAGGACACTAGAAAAATTGAAGGATGTCATAGAAAAAACGTCCAGGAAAATTGGCCAAATATGTGCTGCTTTTGCAAGAAAACGCACTGGTTCACCAGGACACAGTTGCAATGGCTGTGCTCTTCATATGCATGGCTTCGAACCAGTAGTCCTACGGTCCTGGCCCATACGATTTTCATTTATGTCTTACAGAAGAGGAAATTTCCCGGCGAAAAATGAGGTGAAGGAGACATTTTGAAGCGAAAGACAAAAAAATATTTTTTTCTACAAGCATGCGTAACACAACACTTTCCCGCGCGCATTTCAATTCAGAAAATATCTCTTTCCCGCACGGCGTGCGGGAAAGAATTTTTCCCGCACGCATTTTTTTTTTATTAATTAGAGATGTTTGCCGATAACCTTTTTGACAAATTATTGTATTATTATCTTTATCTTGTTGGACTACATACAAATAGTAAAAAAAATTTAGATTTTACATGAAAATAGGGGTTTTTAAAATGTTTGTTTTTAAAAATTTTTTAAAAAATCATAATTTATTAAATCACCCCTGTTAACCTTACTCAAAGCAACAACAAACTCACCTGTTTAAGTAGGGTTGCTATAGCTTCATTCGTGTATTTATTGACACTATGAAAGATTTAATTGTCACAATCGCATCTTTTCAAATATCTAAATAATTTTCGAGGTGATTTTGCTTGTAGAAAAAATATTGATCCTAACTCTTGCGGAAATTAACTTTCCCGCACTTAACTGCTTGCCCGAACTCCGCTTCGCGTCGTTCGGGCATCGGCAGTTCACGTGCGGGAAAGTATAACTTTCCGCACTTGTTAGGATAATAAGTATTTCGACGGTTTAAATAAATTAATTCACAGGAAGGGTGATTATATTGAAACGAAAAACAGATTTGGTCTTTTATTGAGTGAAACTTCTTTATCAACGTTGGAAACGTCACATTTGTTTATCTTGTCATCTCACGGTCGATTCAGACCAAGTAGTACTTTAGGGCTAGCATGTCGCTTAAGCGGACTTACTTCGATCACCAGATTTTACCGTTCAGAAATACACGTGCAGTTCCCAATCCCTTCAGTCTACGGCTCTTGAACCTTCCATCGTATTCAGAACATGTACCTTACTTCAATATGGATTTATTTTCTCTATTTCAAAAAGCTGCGCAAAAAATTTCTTCTAAATCTTACACCTCCTTTAACTGTGGAACTAAATCAACAACTTTGGAGACAACAGTAAAATGAAGAAATAAAGGTAATGATGGTTCACAAAACTAAGTAAATAGAAAATGAGTCTTATTAGTTATATATTATCTCATCAAAAATAGTAAAACAGCATCACATCAAACACTTTAGTAGGTCACAATAACATGAGTAAAAAATTAAAAAAAAAAGGATGGTTTAATAATTCCAATAAGTAGTAGAAATTACCAAAAGTAAACATTAAACTAAATAACAAAATGAAACAGAAACATTAAGAAAAAACTTTCTGTTTTTAAATCAAAGGGTAGTACTAAGGCTGGTTTTCTGTTCCTCCTTGGCACACCGAAGTGTAGTAATAGAAACATTTTGGTCATTTTAATGTATAATGTGTTTTGTATAATTATAATTTAGTTTTTAGTATAATTTCAAACAGCCTAGGTATATATAATACGACTAGGTACATTTTAAAATTGATTCCTATATCTTTTTCTGGATTTATTTTAAAATTCCTAGTCAACAGTTCAACATCCCACCTTCCATCTACATCTACAGTAAGATTTTCCGTTACAAATTTTTATTTATCAATTTTACACCTCAGTTTACCGAAAGCACAATTTACCGAAATAAAGATTCACCGAAATTATAGGAATAAAATTATTTTTTCTACAACCGTGCGTAAAGTATTATCTTTACGCACGGTTTAAGGTTCGTAAAGTTTAACTTTTTTTCACTAGTGAAAAAAAAAGTTTTTTTTTAACTAGTAAAAAAAAGTAAAATAAGCACCGTCTTTTATAAGATTATGCAAAGATTTTTAAGTGTGTTATTGGCCGAGAACGTAAGGTGTCTGGCTTCTACCCAGCTGACTCGGGTTCAATTCCCGGTAAGGAATTTTTTTTTTATTATTTAATTGTGTAAATTTGTGTAAATATATTTAATTGTTAAATTATTGCAGTTTAATACATACAAAACTAGATATTATATTCATTAATTTTTAATTTGATTTTTAATATGACAGAAATATCAGTTCATGAATAAGGGTACCTAAGTATTTTTATTTAAATATACGTAGGGTCTGACTGATTGACATTTCAATTAATTTATAATTCAAGCATTTCGCGTTTCTATGTACCGGTATTATAGGTAAGATTAATTTAGAAAATAAATATTTTGTTATCTAAAATATGTTTTAAATATAATATTTTTTTTGCAGTAGTGCGTAAAAAAAAAATCAGTCCTATACTTGTATTTCTTGTAAAGAAATTCGGTTGTAGAAAAAATATTGTATGCAACTCGTGCGTAAATGTTCCTTTTTTGACTCATGTGATTGTCGCATTCGCCTGCGGCTCAGGCGACAACATTCACATTCGTCAAAAAAGGTCACTTTACGCACTAGTTGCATAAATAACTATTTTTTTAAATATTATTATCAGGAATAACAGAATATGTAATTAGAAAAACCGTTAGCGTTACCCAGAAGACACCACGCGGAGGTCGGCTTTTTAGTTTTTTTGCTTTAATATTTCTAGTTTGCTTAATAGTGTAAATTGTGTGCAATTCCAAGTTAGTATTTTATCAAGTTATCTGCATCATATCTAACCACAACTCTTTTTATTCTTTGTGCAGATTCTTTATATTTTTTCTTTGTTTGGGCGGGTTATGTCCACTAAGGTATTGCACTATTTTTAGTTCATTTTCAACGAGTGGCATCAATGGGCATATCATATAAACCTTTTCCGTGGAAAAATACATATACATACCAATTTTCATGACAATCGGTTGAACGGGACAGAAGTTGCTAGTCTGCAGCGCCACCTGGTGGCGAGTGGCATCAGTGAGCATATCATACAAACCTTTTCCGTGGAAAAATACATATTGGCTATGCGCACGACACTAGAGGCTTCTTGCGGCCAAATCACGAAGCTCAACTGCAGGACCACTAACGCAGAGTTTAAATAGAAAAAAATTGAAATACAATTTAATTAAATTTTTAAAATATTTAAATTGTAACATATATACTTTTTAGTTATAAACCTATTTCAAGTTTTTATAACACTTTTTATGGAAATCAGTTCGGGTCTGGAGATCACACTTTTCAGTTCAGTTCAGTTTAAAATCTTTTATTAAATTATAAAACATATTTACAAATTTTGGTGCATATAAGTACATATATAATTAAAATAATTAATTACAGCCAAGTAGATATATACACCGAACACGTTAGTTCCCTTGGTACGCCCTCTCCTTACTTACGAGCATTATAAGGCGATTTTTGTTTGTTATGTTGTGCCAAATTGACAAGTTTTTAGTTTTTGTTGTGTATTTGTTTGTCTATTGTAGATTATGTCATGGAAAAGTAGTAAAAAACCATGTCTGTCGGTGTCTTGTTTTGTGGGATTAGTGTTGTCAGGATGCAGATGCCGCCATCGAGATCCCTCCGCTCGACCGGTGGGAGAGCTAAACTCTACCTTCCCCTCAACCAGACGAATCGCGTGGGCGGCATCTACAGTCTTTGTATGTTGTTGTTGGTAATGGAGTCCCGTATGTTAAGTTTGTTCAAGAAGGGGTTCTTGAAATAACGGAAGACCCTCATGCATCAAGCCATGCTTCCTATTAGGGTTGTCTGCTGCTCTGTATGTTGTTATGTTTTTAATTGATTCCGGTAATCTTCTATAAAATTTGTCGGAGTTTTTGGTTATGTACTCCCTAATAGTTGGCATTCTCGATTCCCGATGCAGTTCCGTTATTCTTGTTCCCCATTCTTTGTCTAGTATTAGTCTGAGGCATCTGTTCTGTATTCTTTGCAGTTTTTCGAACTTGTTATTAGTTGTAGAACAGTATACCTCGTATCCGTAAGTCAGCGTTGGTCGGATTATCTGTTTGTATGTAAGAAGTTTGTTGTGTGTGGTCATACTACTTTTCCTGCACAGTATAGAGTATAATTTAGATACTTGTCCTCTTGTCATGTTAATTCTATTGTCAATATGTATGTTAAAGTTTAGTTTTTTGTCCAAATAAAATCCAAGGTATTTTATTTTGTCTTTGTCTTGTATTTGTTGTCCGTCGATTTTTATTTTGTTAAAAATTGCGTTGTTTGTTTGTTTTCTCTTTTTCGTCAGTATTATGAGTTCTGTTTTGTTCGTGTTTAGCTTTAGTTTATTGTCATAAGTATGGTATTAGTATTCTGTTGGCATGTATGTCAATTTTCCTGGCGGCTATTTCTGCCATGTCCGATCTGTTGTATGTGCATGTATCGTCTGCGTAAAGTGCTGTCTTAACTGTTTGGTCCGTCGGTATATCATGTGTTAGTATGTTGTACAGTGTTGGAGACAGGACTGAACCTTGTGGGACTCCTGCCTCCATCACGTAATTGTCTGAAAGTGTGTTATTGACTTTGACTCTAAATGTTCTTCTGTCTAAG
Organism: Altica lythri; assembly: GCA_964028335.1. Lineage (NCBI taxonomy): Eukaryota > Metazoa > Arthropoda > Insecta > Coleoptera > Chrysomelidae > Altica > Altica lythri. The sequence goes on along the minus strand of OZ034804.1, from coordinate 29,558,771 downwards.
TATGTCAGTAGTGTCTTCGTTAAATATTCTGGGAAACCGTTTTCATCCATTTTGTTTATAAGTCCGTTTGTCCATACACTGTCGAAGGCTTTCTCAATATCGAAAGCCGCTAACACGGTGCTTTGGTTTTTACGAAACCCTTCTTTTGCATAGTTTACTATGTTGATAATTTGCGCAACCGTGCTATGGCCTTCGCGAAAGCCAAATTGTATGTCTGGTATCAGTTTGTTTTGTTTTAATGTCCGTTGTATTCTGTTTAGTATGATTTTGTCTATAATTTTGGCTGTCACGTTCAGTAGTGATATGGGGCGGTAGCTCTCCACTAGTAATTTGTTTTTCCCATGTTTGTGTATTGGTGTCACGTTGGCTTGTTTGAGTTGTGTCGGATAGTGTTGGAGTTTTAGTATTGCGTTGGTTATGTATTGTAGTTGAACTATTGCTTTTTTTGTCAAGTTTTTAAAGAGTATGGGGTGAAGATTGTCCGGTCCAGGTGCTTTTTTGTTTTTAAGTCTGTCAATTATGTCTTTAATTTCGTTAGGAGTGGTGTAGTCTTGAATTGGTAACATCGCAGGTCTTTTGTTTCGAAGTTTGTTCATTTTGTCATTTATTTGGCTGTGTCTTTTTGTATTGTTTGTGTTGTTTTTAAAACAGGACGCAAAGTACTGCGCTAATCCATTACTTTTTTGTGAGTCGTTATATAGTTGATTGTCTGTTCCTTGTAGTGTAGGTATGTGTGTCTGCGTCTTTGTTAATTTTCTTGTTAGTCTCCATAAGGAGTTGTCGCTTACGTTAACAGATTCTAAAAAGTTGGTCCAGTTTTGGTTTTTGTGTTGTTTTATTTGTCTTTCTATTGATCTGCCTAGTTCTTTTAGTTCTTCCCTGTCTTCGTTTTGTCTGTAATGTTGCCATCTCCTTCGTACCCTGTTTTTGTATTTTATTTGTTCGATTATAACGTCTGGTAATTTGTCTCTGAAGTCGGTTTTGTTTAGTTTTGTAGTTGTCTTGTCTCGTGCTTTTGTTATTGTCTGTATAAATTTATTTAATTCAAATTCCAGTTCGTCGGTCGAGTTAATGTTATTGTTTATATTTATATTTTTGTTTAATTCATTTCGATAGTCGATCCAGTTAGTTTTATCGTAAATAAAAATTTGTTGTTGTCGTCCGGTCGTCACCTGATTTGTGTTTATATTAAACAATACAGGGACGTGGTCGGAAGTCATTGTTATTTTTGTACGTAAGTTTTGTATTGTTAAGTTTTTCGTTATGACTAGGTCTATGGTACTAGGAGATGAGTTGTTAAAAGGGTAGAATGTCGGTTCGTCTGTGTGATGTAAGCATAGGTTTCCATTTTCTATTGCGTTGAGTAATGTTTTTCCGTTCTTGTTCGGTGAGTTACAATTGTCGTCCCAGAGGTTGTGTCTTGCGTTGAGGTCCCCTGTCAGCAGCACCCCGCGTCCTATTTTAAAAAAGTTTTGCATGTCTATTTCTGTTAGTTCGTATGTCGGACTGAAGTACGCTCCTATTATAGTTGTTTTGTTTTCTAATTGTATTATTTTGTGTTCACACGATGCGTTTGTGTTAGGGCGTACTTCATGGTTAATGTCTTGTCTTACTAGCAGAGCTACCCCTCCTTGTCTTCTGTCAGTGCCTTCTTTATCTTGTCTGTATATCTTGTAGCCTTTAATGTAGAATTTGTCAGTAGGTTTTAAGTGTGTTTCTGTTAGTATAATAATGTCTAATTTCTGATTTTTAATAAATGTTGTAACTGTGTTTAGTTTGTTAGTCAGTCCGTTTGTGTTGTATGTACAAAGTTTTAGTTTATTTGTCTGTAACGTATTGAATTTAAAAGTTGTATTTGTCGATGTTTTGTGTAAAGTTGTTATAAATTAAAAACTTATCAATTTTGGTTTTAGCCTTTTTTAATTCTGTTATCAAATCGCTTACCGCTCTTGTAAGTTCGTCGAGGTTGACCAGACTGTTTAATTCATTAAACAGTCCGGTCAGTACTTCGAACTGTTCGGTGTTGGATGTGGCGCTTGTTGCTTTTGGGGTGTGTGTGGTTGTCGTCTGTCTTCTGCCTAATTCAGGAAATTCTTGTTTGTTTTTACTTCGTTTTTCCCATATGTTTTCTTTAGGAAGTGGTGCAGGAATGTATTTCCTAGTTGTTTGCGTTTGCGTTTTTCTTTCTTCAAGTAATTTTATTTTTTGGATGTATACAGGGCATTCTGTTGAATTAGCGGGATGATCACCTGAACAGTTGATACAGGTTGCGGGAGTGTCTTTAGTTTTTGTGCAGTCTCTGGTAATATGGGATCCTGCACATTTGAGACAATTGGATGTTCTCCCGCAATTTGATGTCGCATGTCCCCAAGCCTGGCAGTTATGGCATTGGATAATTTGTCTTGTGTTTTTCCTATGTTCCCACGTGATTCTGGTGTTCGCAATTACTCTTACGTTTTTGTTTAAGTAATCCAGTGTGATGTCGGCATTTGTCGTTATGAGGTATAGAGGGCGGAATTTCGTGTTCATTAAGAATATTTCCTTTGCTTCAATGTTATAGAGTTCTTGAAGGTCTTCAGCAATATCATCATTTGTTATTCCTCCCCCTAGTCCGCGTAGCACAAAGGCGTGGGCCTTGTCTTTGCTCATAGTGTAGGTGAAATATTCCGTTTTTTCTTGTTTTAATATTTCTATGAGTTCCAGATATTCTGCCTCTTCTTTCACGTTGAGTATAGTGGAGTTATTGGTGTATTTTATAGTGAGTTCTCCTTTCACTACTTTCTTGATGGTTTTTGTAAACTCTTTATGGTTATTTACTAGACCATCAAGTATGATTGGGGGGCAATATTTGGTTTTAGTTGTTTTCTTCTCTTGTTTTGCGTTTTCTCTGACTTTTTTCTTCCGTTTTGTTATTCTTTGAGTGTTAGCATGGTTGGTTTCTTCTTCTGAGCTGGATTCTTCTTGTTCTAGGTCAGATATTGGTTCGAATCTGTTAGAGGTTTTCAGTGAGACTCTTGCTTTTTGTTGAATCAGGTTTTTTATGTTTGCTGTCTTTTTAGGGACCTCATATTTTTCCTGTTCGTCTATGTTTCTGCTTTTTCTTAAGCTAAAACGGCTGTTGGGTGTTAGGATGTCCTTTGTTTTTGTCGTTTGTTCTTTCACGGGGCTAATTTCCATATCCATGTCCTTTTCTATGAATGTAGTGATGTTTTCACGCAATTGTGGCGGTAGATCTGACGTGTTATATTGTACGGAAACTATTGCGTCGTCTTTAACGCATTCCGAAACGAAATCTTTATTTGTAATATTTTTAAGTTGTCCGGCGTGTTTTTGGTTTATCTTAATGTTTGTGTTTTTGGTTTCCGAGTCCGAACTATTCTCCGTTGTTTTTTGTATAATTTTTATTGTCGGTTCTAAATGTTTTTGTGTCTCTTTTGTGTCGTTGTTGCGCGGCATGTCTATAGCCGGTAAGGGAGTCACCTCCCTGTCTTTCGATATCTCCTTGTTTATGTTTACATCCGCAATTATATTCACTTTTTCGGTTTGTTTTGGTTTTAAAGTTTTTAAATCTGCCGTATTTATTTTATTTTTTATTTTGTCTTTATTGTAGTCACCTTGTTTTTGTTTTTCGATGCGATGTTTCGCTTTAAGATTTGTTTTTTCGGCCGTTTTCGATTGTTTAGATGTCACTATTTCACTTTGTGTTGCAATCTTTTTTAAACGTTTTGAATAGATTGTCTCGTATTCTTTAATTTCAGAAGTTTGTGCCCCTATGGGCATTTGAGGTGGCTTAAATGTTTGATTGAAATTCACTTTATTTATATTTTAAAGTTTTTACTTGGTTTTTATCTTATTAAAAACAAAACAAAACACTGTATCGATTTCTCGGTAGATAGGAACCGGTATTTAATACACGTGAATTTCGACCGTCGCTGCTCCTCAGCAAGCTGGCTTACAGTCCGACGGTTTAAACGTTTTTGAGATCACACTTTTTACTTTCAAGAGATTTATAAATTCAGCAAAAAGAAGATTCTCTAAAAAACATCAGATTTTCGTTGTTTTCAATGATTAGGTATGTAAGCTTGAGAAGCTTTTTCTAAACAAGAACTTGCGCTTCTTTCATAATATTCTTCGTTGTCAATGAATTCATCGTTAGTTACTTCGCAATAAGGGTCCGCTTAGTATTAGTAGATTGTTCTGTAGAAGAAACCTAAGTACTTGTTGACTGGGATAAATCTATGCAACGCTTCAAATAACAATTATACCAGCAATAAAATATTTTTTATATTACTAATTTAATAATTAAAAGCATTACCATCAATATGTACCTGTTGAGAAATTGAATAGCATTTGCTGTGTGACACTATAACTGTTTTGAAAAAATTGTTGGCACATAAGCCGGACTATTTGGTAGAACAGATTTTTTGTTTCCAATAAAATGATCGCTACAAATTATATATAGCTGGGTGTTGGTGACCAAGAAGATTTCTCATTACTAAAAAAATATTTTAGCATTTATTTTTAATACATTTATCCACATGTTTGTTGTATAATCCATTCTGTTATCACCTGTATAAAAATTTACATATTTAGGTATATATAAAGGTTATACTTACTTTTGTATTTTTACTTCAGATATCTATTTTTGACGTTCTTCTGGTCTTTTTAATTTCGTAGGGAATGTAAAAAATGTGCTTTTAGTATTTTTACCGTTATTTGGGCAAAAAGGAATGCAACAAAAACTATGACCCATAGTTTTTAATAAAAACACATACAATCATATGTAAATTGGTCCTGCAGTTGAACTTCGCATTAGATCCGCCGTGAGCGCTAAGATCAGGCGACGCCGACGTGGGTCACGTGGTTACGTGCACATAGCGAATACATGCCAATTTTCATGACAATCGGTTGAACGGGACAGAAGTTGCTAGTCTGCAGCGCCACCTGGTGGCGAGTGGCATCAATGAGCATATCATACAAACCTTCTCCGTGGAAAAATACATATACATACCAATTTTCATAATAATCGGTCCAGTAGTTTTTGAGTTCATACAGACATACAGACAAACATTCATTTTTATATATATATATATAGATAATGGTTCTCTTCTATTTCTTCGTTATGGTCGTCCAACCCAGGCGCAACCAACATTTAGACGTACAGCAATGTTTGCGTCCAAATGGTATTGTTCCTTTAAACCACTTTGTTTAATTAGACGATAAAACCTCTGGAAACTCTGGAAAAAGCAACCTTGAAGTCTCACATTCGGAAATATAGTTGCCACCGCGTTCATAAAGACATTCTCGAAATCTGTTATAATTGTTTCCACTGGTAAAACATGAGGAATTAACCTTTTTAAATGAAAAGGGATTAAACTGCTAAAGGGCTTTCTAAATGATAAATGTATTTTTTTACTTATTAAAACCAATTTACTTACATAGTTTCGGTTCAATTTTATTTCGGCGAATTGTGCTTTCGGGAATTTTCCTAATTTCATTTTTTTTATTGGTCTCAAGAATATAGTTTGTTCTTATTTATTAAATATATTATATTTACACCAATAATTAAAGCTGTGGCTTCTATCCTATTCCTGTTAACACAGTTCCATCCACCAGGTTCAATGTTACACATGTGATACTGGAAGAGTGATGGTTCGTAAACGTCATCTTCAAATAAAGATGTTCTCCAGGTACCAGAACACATACATTCACCATTGGAATCTAAATCACCATGATGACAAATTGCGTTGGTCTAAAATCCAATTATAAAAATAAGATAATATTTATAGTATAACCATACAAATATTAATAATATATAGAAAATTGTTAAGTAGTGTAGTTTTCAAAAATTTAAATAAACTCTATTACTTCCTTATCTATAGCCACCTCTTGTACAATTTAGGCTTAACTACTACTAATTATTAATATGCCAGAAAAGATTATATGTAGAGTACCCAGTGCCGAAGTAGCTTTCTTAACTATTCCTTACATGTTTTGTACATTTAACTTAATTTAAGTTTGTGAAGAATTCAGAACCCCATTATTTAATGTTTTTAAATTTTATTACGATAAACACTACTTACCATTACCACGCTGTTATCACTAGAATCAGCTTGATTATTTTCTAAAAATTCCAAATCATATTTGTTTATGGTGTTATTTAAATTTATGCATTCGTTAGTTAACCATGAATATCCCTAAAATTTAAAAAAGGGTTGTCAGATTTTTGGTCTAAAGCTATAACCCACTAGACCTAAGATAAATATTACAAGATTGGAGAATAAAAGTCTCTTATAGCATGCTCGGTAAGTCGATTTTTTCTTCGTACCTAGAAAGCTTTTAATATTTACTACCTAAAAAAAAATTAGCTAAAAATATAAAATATGACCATTATCTAGTTCATTAGTTTGGTTCACAATTATAAATTATTAAGAAAAACGTTTCTTTTGATATTTTTGTTGCAAAAAGGACAAAAAAAGATAGATAATAAAATAAAAAAGAGCCACAGGTTGCTAGCATGGAAAGATTTTAAAATCGCTTAGAACAAGAGCTTAAAGAATTGGTCATAAATGGTTAAGTGATTACAATAACTGGTCAGCTTTGGGATTCTAAAAATTTTAAATTTTATTTTTTAAGGACATTCAAAAACTTTTAGCAAGCCAAATTCAAAACATAAGTCTCAGCAAAAGAAAATTTCATTCGAAATAATCTGAAATTAATTGGTCAGTACCTCTCACCATTTGGTCAGCATTGGTTTTGGAAAAAGTAAATTAAAAAAATATACAAAATAAAATGATGTCACGGAGAAATCTTAACATTGCCTCGAAAACAGCTTAAATAATTGGTCATTAGCTGGTGATAAATGGTCAAGTGATTACAATTGGTCAGCTTTGGAATTCTAAAAGTTTTAGAGTGTCCTTGAATTTTATTTTCTATATTTTTTTTTCAATGTTGACCAACTGGTGAAAGGTACTGACCAATTAATGTTACGTTGTTTGGAATGAAATTTTCAGTTGCAAAGACTTATATTTCTAATTTGGCGTGCTAAAAGTTCTTGAATGGCCTTGAAAATTAACATTTAAATTTTTTAGAATTGCAAAGCTGACCAACTGTAATCACTTGTCCATTTATGATCAAGACAATAGTAAGAGGTTTCCGTGCTAGCATTTTATTTTCTATACATTTTTTTCCAATTTATTACTTTTTTCCAAAACCAATACTGGCCCAATGTTGAGAGGTAGGTACTGACCAATTAATTTTAGGTAGTTTCGAATGAAATTTTCAGATTAAAGAGACTTATATTTTGAATTTGCGTGTTAAAAGTCCTTGTTCTTGGAAATCAAACTTTAAAATTTTTATAATCCAAAAGCTGACTAATTATTGTAACCACTTGACCATTCATGACCAATTAATGACCAATTATTTAAGCTGTTTTTTGAAGCGATATTAAAATCATTCCATGCTAGCAACCTGTAGCTACCACAAAGCCACAATTATAGTAAATTGCATATAAACGATCTATATAAATGAAGAAATATACTTAGTCAAAACTTTAGTACAAAACTATAGAAAAAACAATTTACAATTTTTTCTGAAGGATCTCGAGTTGGGTCATTTAAACAAGTCGTCACACATTCACATTCTTTGGTAGTAGGATTAAAGTAGCTTTTATCACCATAATATTTAATAACACAATCAACTGGATTACAATTGTTTGTTGGATCTAAATCGTACGATGAACATAGAACTTGCTCTGAAAACAGATATATTAATAAATATAAATAAAGGTTTACAGCTATAAAATTTTACCTTCATCACTAAAATTGGTGTTAAAATCAACATTTCTTGTCAGTACTTTTTCATATCTCGAACTTCTGTATATCACAGAAATTGAACAAGTACCGCGTCTATTGTAGATATACTAAAACCGGTTTGAATATATATTAGGCTACTGGCTACAATATTTAAAAAAATGAAAGCATTCTTAATAGTACCAAAGTAGGATGAATTAAAGTCACATTTCTAGTTTCTTGCTTCATCAGTACACCCATATAGCCTCCAATTAAATAAAGATTGCAGTTATTGTCTTCAGGTCTTGTTTGGTCGCAACACTGATTCATGGTCACTGATATTTCTAAATTTTTGTCACAGCTATTTCTCAAAGTAAGATCTAAAATTATTAACAATAAGTACTTGATATTTATTATTTGAGCTAAGATTATTAAAAAAATGTTATTGTAAGTCAGAATTTTGCAGCATCTATGTATAGTAACAACAAATGTTAATCCGTTCTATTGTTGGACTTTTGAATCTAGTATAAAAGGTCTAGAAAGTAGTCGAGGCAATGAAGCACTAAAAAGGTCAAATATAGGAAATCTTTTAGGATAGGACGGATCGGAATGCGGTTTTTTGCATTTGCTTTCAAAAATTATTTATACCATTCCTACCTACTTTCTACTTAGTACAAACCGGAAGTTGCATTGCTGCAGCCGAAGATGCTTTCAAAAAATGCATTTTTTGAGAGATTTTTTGGCAAATTTAATAACTTTGTAAATAAGAGTCAGAATTGGCCCAAGTTAGGTAACCAGGGGGTTTTGAGGTCGCTGATCACGATTATGATGTGTAAATTGACCCCCCGAACACCTGGAGCTCAGAAACGTCGACGAACGTCATCTCCGGGGATTATCCCGAACTTCATGCGAGGAAGGAGAGAAAATCGAGACCACGGGGTTTTTTGGGTCGCTGAATTCAAATATGGCTCCAGCGAACACCCCACGGACACCTGGTGTGCCCTAACCTGGATGCGGACGTCATCTTCAAGAATTTTCTTGGAAATAGCGACAGAAACGAACCGAAAATCATTATGGGGGCATTTTGTGTGCGCTGAATCCGAATTTCATGTGGAAAACGACCCCCCGAACACCTGGTGCGCTCTAACCTGGCTCATCCCCGAGGTTTTCCCAGACACAACTGAAAAATAGGAACCGACAATCGTTACTGGGGGTTTCTTGGGGCGCTGAAGTCAAATATGGCACCGGCGAACACCCCTCGGACACCTGGTGCGTCCTAACCTGGCTCTGGACGTCATCACCGAAGTTATCAATTACATAATCTTTGACTTTCTATTCATTCTCTTCCTTTCCTCCATACATATTGTAACGGGATAACCGTAAAGGAAGGGACCTTAATTTGAAAGATTGTTATTAACAGTTGATTTTTAGAAGTTTCTAAAAATCAACTGACCATTTAAATAATGTTTCTAGAAAATTTAGAAAGATCTAAACACACTAACTAGATTAAATAAAGTTGTATATAAGGGGATGCATGGGCAGTTAACGTCAGTTCAAGTTCAAATGTTCACAAGAGTTCATTGTATTGTCAAGCAGTTTAGACGTTATCCAGCAGAGTTCAGTGTATCTTAACAATTTTGTAAATAAATTGTGTAAAAGTCCCCATAAGTGTTTCAATATTTCAACTAGAATCAACAATTCCATACAGTTATTGCAGTACATTGACGTCAGTCTCTAAAATATCAGGTTTGATTGACATTCATGCGGTGCACCAGGTGTTGGGAGGGCATGTTCGGCGTAAAACTTTAATTTAGCGACCCAAAAAAAAACCCTAACAATTTTGGGTTCGTCATTTTCACTTGTGTCTGGAAAAACTTCGGTGATGACGTCCAGAGCCAGGTTAGGGCGCACCAGGTGTCCGTGGGGTGTTCGCTGGAGCCATATTTGAATTCAGCGACCCAAAAAACCCCGTGGTCTCGATTTTCTCTCCTTCCTCGCATGAAGTTCGGGATAGTCCCCCGGAGATGTCGTTCGTCGACGTTCCTGAGCTCCAGGTGTTCGGGGGGTCAATTTACACATCATAATCGTGATCAGCAATCTCAAAATCCCCTGGTTACCCAACTTGGGCCAATTCTGACTCTTATTTACAAAGTTATTAAATATGCCACAAAATCTCTCAAAAAATGCATTTTTTGAAAGCATTTTTGGCTGCAGAAATGCAACTTCCGGTTTGTACTAGGTAAAAAGTAGGTAGGAGTGGTGTAAATAATTTTTAAAGGCAAATGCAAAAAACCGTATTCCGATCCGTCCTATCCTAAAAGATTTCCTATTAAAATGCTTTATTGCCTCGACTAAAAGCCAGACATACAAATGGGAGGCCTCACGACGGAGGAGACACGCCACAGCGTCAATCTCCCAACCCCGCATTGCACCACCTGGGTCACACTTCCACACACACCTACACTAACACCAAAAAAATGAATTACGGTTTAGGCACGTTCGAGGAACTTTCGTTTAGAAGAAATCACAGGAGCTGCAGAGTAAACAACGCCAACTCAAAGTAGGGGACTTAGTGAGTGCGGGGCCGGCGACAGATGCTAACATCACCCAAACCTTCCCATCCAATCACTGAAAAGGACATAAGGCCTACAACAGGGTCCTTAAATCCAAGACTCGTTTAAACTTTCTCTTATCTACCTATCTACCTACACATAGAAACAAAGAGCGTGTAGTAATCCAAAAGCAAAAATGACCTCTAGGTATGGTATGGTCTTTGTAACAAACTTTTGGAACGAAAAAAATTAATGAATCCAAAATCAATACATTTACAAAATGGCAGGGACGGGCGGTATGGAGATTTTACAGATCAGAAAGACAAATTCGACAAATCTTTTTATTTTGAGAAAAATGCAATTACTACTTTTTGAATAAAAGCGAACTAAACAAAATAGCCGAAGGGTGACACAAAACTGTTGAATTTGTTTTTAATTTCTGAACCACTCAACCTGCTGCTATTTTTTTGTAATTTTCTTGTACAATATCTGTATTAACAAAATATACCTCTGTTAACTAAAAAATTCCAAATAAAAAAAAAAGATTATAATGTAGTGCCTCAAATACTAATGTCTAATTTTGTGGTTAATGAAGAACCTAATATTAGAACGATTTTAGAATTCGTTTTAATATTTCATGGAAAAATTATTGTATAGATGAATTTATAACAATTCTTAAATTGTACGCAAAAGAAATGATTATCAACAGAAACTATAAACTAGAGAAATTCTTACAAAAAATTATGGCTATATCATCTTCGTGTAGGGGGAGAACTCCGGCATCCTAAAAATATTGAAAACATTTAAAGTAGGAATGCCAGGAGAAATTCTTAAACTTACCGTAATTTCTAGGTCGCATACACATGATTCAATTAAAATTATTGCGAATAATAAATATAACAACATTAATTGATAAGTTGGATAAATATACTAAAAATATATTTAAATAGTTTGTATATTTTAACGACAAAACTATCTGCCAGTTTTTATCTTTCAAATCCAAATGTCAGCTCAAAAATTTTTTCATATAGCACTAAATAAACGATTATTTTTTACAGAGTTCAAAAAAGGAGAAGATTCCCTATCCGACCATATTTTTTATGTATGTTACAGAATATCTCCAGTATTTATAATGCGATTTAAAAATTCTTTTTTCTTTTAAAAAAGTAGAATGTCCATAGAAATTTGGTTAAGTTCTGGTTAAGGATGTCTTCGTAGGTATAGACCTAAATACAACGTACCGAGAACATCTATTGGGGCAGAAGAGCCAATTTATTAATTTGGGATTTAAAGGACTGCAAGTTAGGGAAGAGTGGGGAAGACGTGGGAAGGTAAGGAGTTCCACAATCTGAAGACCCTAGGGATGAAGGAACGATCGAATCGATCCGTTCTCGATGTCTGACACTGAACAGTATAAGGGTGCATGGAATTGGCATGTCGCGTTGCTCTAGCTTGTCTGGCAAGTGGAACACAATAGATCGGAGTTCTTCTGAGCAAAATCCGTATATGTATCGGTAAAACAAGGAAAGATCAGACAATGCTCTTTCGTGGGACAATGGGGCTAGGTTTTTGGTGATACTGGTGTCGTTTATTAGTCGAATTGCTCTTCTCTGTATTGCATCAAGAACTCTGAGCCTTGACGGAGCTGCCGAACCCCATACATGCGAGCAGTATTCAAGATTAGGTCATATTTGGGCTTTGTAAAGAGTAGCTAAGTTGGATGGAGAGAAATATTTCCGTGCTCTAAACAGAAAGCCTAATTTCTTTCCTGCTGCAGTTGCTATATGGATGCAATATGTTCGTTCCAGAGTAAGTCCTAGCTAGATCCTTATACCAACCAGCGTAATGGAATCGCTTGCTACTAGTGTCTGATCGTCCATTGTGATGGATGAGTCGTTTGTTTGCCTCTTGTTGGATAGGCAACATGTCTTTGTCTTGGAAGCATTGAAATTATCAAGATTATTTCTTCCCCACTCATCTACAATTGTCAAATCTTGATTGGGAGAAGCCTTTGTGGATCTTCTGTCATCTTCCAGAATATCTAGAGATATGGGACGGTTGTGCGCTTTGCTACAGTGTAGTTTGATATCATCTGCAAAACCGTACTTGCTTCCAGTAGATCATTAATATGTAATAGAAATAGAGCCGATCCTTGGGGAACTCCAGCGTTGATCTTGTAGAGGTTAAAAGAATGTCCATCTATGGCAACTTGGATGTGCTGGTTGGAGAGAAAGTTGCAAAGGTTTTGCGAGAGTCCGTATGAAGGCAGTTTGTTCAAAAGAGCTGCATGCAACACTTGATCAAATGCTTTTGAGATGTCTAGTGATACTATTTGAGTCTCCCCATGGCAGTGGATGGCATCACTCCAGAAATGAGTTACATATGCTAGCAGATCGGCTGTTGACATTTGTTGGCGAAAACCATATTGCCTGTTACTTAAAAGGTTGTGTGGAAGATATTCCAGGAAATACCACAAAAATCAACACAATAAGCTCTGCAGTTAATATTGTAACGAGCGAGAACCCCTTAGTACGCCCCTGTCGCTCTCCAGGTAAACATTGCGCTTATTCTCGAACAGAACAAACGAGAGACTTCCTTCACTATGCAGACGTTCTAGAAATTGTTACCGAAAGACGTTCTGGAAACAGTGGACAGGTATATAAGCGGAGAGCCACGACCCACGGGAAGTTTAAATTTAATAGCGACAGTCTAAATAGTTGAGCGAACTACGAAGTGAAAATAAATAGTGAATATAAATCGAAGTTAATTGTTGTACATAAATTAGTGTGTTATAGTTAGTTTAGTTAGTTTAGTTATAATTCGTTTAGTTTGTAGTGTGTAAATAAATTAGACATTTTCGTTCAGCAGTGATTTTATTTTGAACCCCTAGAACGTAACAATTGGTGTCAGGTGTGGGGTAAATTGAACTGCTGTGTTAATTTAAATTGTGGACTTCATTAGTGAATATTTTGTATGCCAGTTACGAGATCACAGACGAAGAAAATGGATCAGGCGACAATGGAATTTTTCAAGCAAGCCCTTGAAAAAATGAGCTTGAATATGGAGGAAAGTATTAGGAAAATGGAAAATAAAATGGACGAAAACACAAATAAAATGGAAGAAAATACTAGAAAGATAATGGATGAGAATACCCAGAAAATGGAAGAAAACACTAAGAAAATGGAAGATAATTTGGGAGATAAATTGACATTCATTGAAAATGAGTTGAAGAATAATTACTCCAAACTGGAAAATGAGATTGGAAGCGTAAAAGACGAAATTGGAAAATTTGAAGACAGGGTTGGAAACATTGAAGGCAGATTGGTTAATATGGAGGAAGAAATGCAAATAAAATTGGAAGAACAGGTGAAAACCATGGAAGAGCGTTTGAGCAAGAACTTCAGCAAATATTGTTCTGTTAAGCTGGGAGAACGGGGTGAGCCAGGGCGAACAAAGATCAAACCTCTAACTTTTGATGGCAAAACACCCTGGAGTACTTATCAGAAACAATTTGAAGCAGCAGCCAACGCCAATTGCTGGGACGATGAAGAGAAAGCAACTGCCTTAATTGCTGCATTAAGAGGAGACGCACTGAATATCCTTCAGACCATTCCTGTAAGTCAACAAGGTGATTATAAGACTCTGACAAGTAGACTGCAAATGAGATATGGTGATGCACATCTCCAACAAGTGTATCACGCACAAATCAAAAGTCGCCATTAGAAGAGTGCAGAAACCTTGCAGGAATTCGAAGCAGACATAGCAAGGTTGGTAAGGCTGGCCTATCCTTCAGCACCGGACAGCTTCCTAGAACAACTTGCTGTCCAGACCTTCGTCGATGGGTTGAGAGACACGGAGACTCAGCAGACGTTGCGGTTGGCCCGGCCCAAAACCCTAGATGACGCCCTGGCCCATGCACTAGAATTTGAAGCTGCTAAACAAGCTTCGCACAGAGGACAGTGCAAAGTGAGACAGCTTGATGATTCGCCAGTCTGCGACGAGAGTATTGAAGACGTAGTTCGCCGAGTTCTCCAGGAGAAACGTAATGGTGGACCAAGATGCTGGAACTGCGGCGAAAGAGGACACATTCGGCGTAACTGTAAGAAGCCGGTTAAACCACAACGCCAAGAACAGGAAAACTAAAGCGGGTTGGCAAGAAGGGGCATAAACCGACCCGCCACGACAATGCCCCTGAGGTTATAATTCAGGCCATCTCTTCAAGTATTTATGTCGACGGTAAAATTAATGGGAGGTCCGTAAAAATGTTAGTCGACACTGGCGCAACCCGAACTATAGTTAAGCCGAGTGTAGTTAAAGGAAATGGAAAAACCTTACCAGCGACGGTTCGTTTACGGACTGCAACTGGAGAAGACGTGCCAATACATGGAAAGAAGAGGATCGTCATCAACATTGGGGACAGGTCTCTCGAACATGAGGTGCTGGTGGCAGATATCATGGAGGAAGTCATCTTGGGAATGGATGTCATTAAGGGTTATGGCTTCCAGATGGATATGAGAAACGATGTTCTGAGGATCGGAAGTCTGGAAATTCCATTCCTGGGATGTGAAGATATCACGACTCGAGTCTTACTCAGCGAAGATGTTCACCTACGTGGACAGGCGGAAACCATAGTGAAGGGGTATTTAGATAGAGACCTTCGAGATAGCTGTATAAGACTCATCGAACCAGCCAGTGAGAGTAACCTCGGGAAAGGACTGCTAGTCGGAAAAACCTTGGTGAGAGGCGGAAACGAAGTTCCTGTGAGAATGTTGAACACCAACATGTACCCTGTGATCTTGAAGAAAGGTACGATCCTGGGAGAAAGCTGTTCCGTGCTTTGCGTGACAGGAAGCGTTCAGAATGTGAAGAACCCGCTACCAAGAAGCGACAAGAGTTCGAAAAAATTATTTGAGACATTGGCTTCTTCCTGCACAGAACTTGCACCAGAACATATTAGCAAGGTGAAGAAACTGATTCATGAATACAGTGACGTTTTTGCTATGGACAACACTCAGATGGGTAGGACGAATGTTGTGAAGCATTCTATCAATACCGGAAGTTCAGATCCCATTCGCCAACAACCGCGAAGGCTTCCCATAGCAAAGAGAGAAGAAGCAGAAAATATAATCAAGGACATGCACGAACAAGGAATAATAGAGCAATCTGATAGTCCTTGGTCATCACCTGTGGTTTTGGTGAAGAAGAAAGATGGCAGCACCAGATTTTGTGTCGACTATCGTCGTTTGAACGACGTCACCAAGAAGGATTGCTACCCCATTCCAAGGATTGACGACACTTTGGACACGCTTTCTGGCTCGAAATGGTTCTCCACGCTGGATTTGAAGAGTGGGTATTGGCAGGTGGAATTAGATCCCAAAGACAAAGAGAAAACAGCTTTTACTATTGGGACAGGATTGTGGCAGTTCACAGTAATGCCATTTGGCTTCTGTAACGCACCTGCAACTTTCGAGCGATTAATGGAAACCATTCTTCGAGGATTGTCATGGAAGTCGTGCCTAGTTTATTTGGACGATGTCATAGTATTTGGCCGGACATTTGACGAACACCTGGAAAATTTAAGAGAAGTCCTTGAAAGGCTACGCACTGCAAATTTAAGACTCAGTCCAAAGAAATGCCACCTCTTCAGGAAAGAAGTGAAATATCTAGGACATGTAGTATCTGCAGATGGCATTAGTGCTGACCCAGACAAAGTCAAGGTTGTACGAGAATGGCCAGTACCACAGGACAAGCACCAAGTAAGGAGTTTTCTTGGCTTGTGCACATACTACAGGAAGTTCGTCTTGGGATTTGCTGACATCGCGAAGCCTCTAACAAGACTGACGGAAGATGGAAGGGACTTCAAATGGGATACTGAATGCGAGGATGCTTTCAATCGACTGAAGCAAGCACTAACAACAGCTCCTATATTAAGTTATCCTCAGACCAGTGGAAGGTTTATATTGGACACGGACGCAAGCAACACGGCCATAGGAGGCATATTATCCCAAATTCAGAATGGCCAAGAGAAAGTTATAGGATATTTCAGCAAGGTCCTGTCGAAGCCTGAGCGTAACTATTGTGTTACGAGGAGAGAACTTCTCGCCGCAGTCAAGTCCATGGAACATTTCTATAAATACTTGTATGGTCGCGAATTCCTTCTAAGAACAGATCATGCTGCTCTGAAGTGGCTTCTGCAATTTAAGACCCCAGAAGGTCAGGTTGCGAGATGGATAGAAAGGCTGCAGGAATATCATTTTTCTGTGGAACACCGGGCCGGAAAGTCACATGGCAACGCAGACGCATTATCTAGGAGACCTTGTCCTTCCGACTGCAAACACTGCAGCAAAGCAGAAGAGAAGGAATTCTGTTTAAGAACAACCGTCGTGGATCTGGATTGGCTGCCAGAATCCCTGAAGCGAGACCAAGAAGGTGACACCGAACTAAAGATGTTGCTTGACTGGAAAGCAAAAGGACAGAGACCAAGATGGGAAGAAGTGAGTCACCTGAGTCCTAGGGTCAAGTCCTACTGGGCGCAGTGGGACTCCATCATTGTAGAGGATGGATTGTTGAAGAGGTCCGTCGAGAATGACGAGGGTACTGCAGCTAGGACTCAGCTGATAATTCCCCGGAGTCGGACGACAGAAGTATTGGAGAAACTTCATAATGGAACCTCCGGTGGACACTTCGGCATCAAGAAAACGTTGGAAAAGGTCAGAGAACGTTTTTACTGGATCAACTGCAAAGAAGACGTCAAGGACTGGTGCCGAAAATGTACACTTTGTGCTTCAACGAATGGCCCAAGAGGAAAACGACGAGCGCCAATGAATCAGTATAACGTAGGCAGTCCTATGGAAAGAGTTGCTATAGACATCGCAGGCCCATTCCCAGAGACCGACGATGGGAACAAGTACATATTGGTGGCGTCGGATTACTTTACCAAATGGGTTGAAGCACATGCCATCCCAAACCAAGAGGCCTCGACAGTGGCAGACGTGCTGATAAAAGAGATGTTTAGTCGGTTTGGAGTGCCACTGGAGCTACATTCTGATCAGGGACGAAATTTCGAGTCTGGCCTATTCCAGAGCATTTGTGAAATACTCGGAGTCAAGAAGACCAGGACAACGCCTCTTCACCCACAGTCAGATGGCCTAGTCGAAAGAATGAACAAAACTGTGGGAAAATATTTGGCTAAAGTGGTCTCTGACCATCAAAGAGACTGGGACCAGTACCTTTATCTGTTCACCATGGCCTACAGATCAGCCGTACAGGAGTCTACTAGAGAGACACCAGCTTGTGTCATGTTCGGCCGGGAAATAAGATTACCCTGTGACCTAGAGTTTGGTTGTAAGCCCGGAACAGAGATAGCTGGTGAGGACTACGTGAGCACATTGAGGGGCAGGCTACACTACATTCATGAAAAGGTCCGACAAAACATACAAATTGCTAGTGACCGAATGAAGACCCGTTATGACAGCAAAGCTACAGAAGGTGGTTTTAACGCTGGAGATTTGGTCTGGCTGTACAACCCCCAGAAGAAGAGAGGATTATCACCTAAGCTACAGAGGAATTGGGAGGGTCCATACAGAGTGGTAAAAAGGATCAATGATGTAGTGTACCGTATACAAAAACTACCAAGGGGCAAGAGGCGCGTGGTCCATGTAAATCGGCTGGCGAAATACGAGGCGGAATACGACGAACAAGACGAGACCCATCTGAGAAGGACGACCAGCCCAGAGCATGTTGAGATGAGTTTCGACCAGTTCATGGAGAACTATGGTGGAACTGGGAAGGCACGATTCGGAGTTACCACCGAGCAGCAGCAGGACCTCTTCTCTGTGCCTGGAGATTATTCCCTAGCCCATTGTGTCGCCGAAGATCTGCGTATGTTCAGGGGAATAGCATTAGTCTTCAGGAAGAAGTTTGGCCGTGTATCTGAGCTCTCCAGACAACAGCCCCATCCCGGAAAAATTCTGAGTCTCACTGACGGTCATCGTCACCTCTTCTACATGGTGACTAAGAGGTTTTCCGATCACAAGCCCAGCTATAGAAGTATGTGGAATACCCTGCTGAACCTAAGAGACGAACTCAACAGGTTGGAAGTGAAGAAGCTGGCTGTGCCTAAGTTGGGTTGTGGTCTAGATCAACTCAACTGGAGAGTCGTCCGGAACATGCTCGAGGTGCTTTTCCATAAGACAGGAATAGAGATACTCGTGTGCATTTTCAACCCGAGCGGAAACACAATGAAGGAGAAGACTGTGGATTGCTATTTCGAAAAGCAAGGGAGCTGCAGAATGGGAGATGCCTGTAGGTTCAGACATACCAACCAAGGTGTTCGGGGACCGAACGTCTTAAGGAGGGGGCAGTGTAACGAGCGAGAACCCCTTAGTACGCCCCTGTCGCTCTCCAGGTAAACATTGCGCTTATTCTCGAACAGAACAAACGAGAGACTTCCTTCACTATGCAGACGTTCTAGAAATTGTTACCGAAAGACGTTCTGGAAACAGTGGACAGGTATATAAGCGGAGAGCCACGACCCACGGGAAGTTTAAATTTAATAGCGACAGTCTAAATAGTTGAGCGAACTACGAAGTGAAAATAAATAGTGAATATAAATCGAAGTTAATTGTTGTACATAAATTAGTGTGTTATAGTTAGTTTAGTTAGTTTAGTTATAATTCGTTTAGTTTGTAGTGTGTAAATAAATTAGACATTTTCGTTCAGCAGTGATTTTATTTTGAACCCCTAGAACGTAACAATATATTAATAATGATATATAACATAAAAAACTTAATAATTAGCCAGTTACTGTCCCACTCTGAAGCCAAAGGCTTCTTCCCAAAAGGACAAGGATTGAGCATTTAATTAACACGCTTGCTCACAGCGGATTCGTGATTTCAGACAATTAAGTACACGTTTCATCACGATTTTTTCCTTCACCGTACGTACATAGTGTCTCTAGGTGCTAGATAATTTACTTATGTCTCCAAAAAGTTACATTGGTACATGTCGGGATTGTTGGGGATTAAACTCAGTACCTCTTGCACGGTATTCGGAAGGTTTTAAAGATAGTACATCATGAATTTGCGCTCACATCTGACAAAGCCAAGTAGCAACTAAAAAGGATAAAATATTTTCTTTCAATTGAACCGCTTTGAAAAAAAGTGCTCTAAAAAGCCAGAAATTAAATCTTTATTTCTTAATAAAATTGGAAGCAACTAGGTATCTGATTTCGATTTCCTTGAAGTCGGCTCCAATGGCAAATTACCCACTATATTAGTCTTAGTTGTTAAGTCTAGATTTCGAATGTTAGTAACTCAAATCTTTTACAAAGGTATAAACCATTGGAGCCGACTTCAAGAAAATCGAGATCGGATGCCTAGTTGCTCCCAATTTTTTGTCACAGCTACATTATGGTGAAGAAAGAGTGCTTCGATACTTCAGCAAAACTTTATCGAAGGCTAAAAAGAACTAATGTGTAACTCGTGGGGACTGTGAGCGGTTTTAAAATCCATTGAGCGGTTTTATATACCTACTGGGTGAGGAAAAAGTATGGAAACATCGTTGTAACTCAAAAACCATGGCTCACAGAAAAACTTGCAAGATATAAAATTTCTGATTTTCCCTGGCTATCAGATGGTTAAGATGGATTTGACCATGACCATGACCATCATTCATCATCACCATATATGTGACTTATACAATTCGAGTTATTGCGATGATCTAGGAATTTTTAGTTTGACCTAGACGTCCACGCTCTTTCAATTCCCCTTGTCAAAAATACATGGTTCTATTTAAAAAAATTGATCTGACCACCGCCTGACCATAATGGTCATGGTAATGATCAAATCCATCTTAACCATCTGATAGCCAGGCGGGAAAAACCATAAATTTTATATCTTGAAAGTTTTTTTCTGTGACCCACTGTTTTTGAGTTACAACGAGGTTTCCATACTTTTTCCTCACCGGGTATATCTGTACCTATGGCATAAGATTCCTGATCGGAACAGACCATAATGCCAGTTTAAAGTGGCTACTTAGCCTTAGGAATCCAGAAGGACAGATAGCAAGATGGCTCGAAAAACTCTGCAGGAATGTGATATTAAAATCGAGCACAGACCTGGAACAAGACACTGTAATGATGATGCACTTTCCAGAAGGCCATGTCGACCTGATTACCCCCATTGTAGTAACCTTATGGAGCAGAACGAGGAAAAACTCGACTTAGCTAAGGTTGTGCCAGAAGACGGGAGCTCTATGATGGAGGAGCAACAAGAAAACGATACCGTTCGGGAATGAAAAAGAATGGACCATCGTCCGTTGTGGAGAGAGATATCCTCATCCTCTCCTGCTTTAAAAGCATATTGGGCCCAATGGAACTCTTTAATTTTGGACGGTGGGCTCCTTAAAAGACTTGTAGAAAATTCCGAGGGCACAGAAACAAGGAAACAAATAGTGGTCCCAAGAAATTCAGTACTAGAAATTTTAAAACAGGTACATAATGATAGTTCTGGAGGCCATCTGGCTATCGAAAACGTTGCAAAGGTCCGAGAGAGATTTTACTGGGTAAATTGCTCTAACGATGTTAAAGATTGGTTTCGTAAATGCACCATATGTGCTGCCAGTAATGGTCCGCATCGAAAACCGAAGGCAAGAAGGCAACAATATCTGGTCGGAAGTCTTTCGAAAGAATCGCAGTAGATGTATTGGGGCCACTTCCACAGAGTGATGTAGGAAATAAGTCCATCATTGTTGTAATGGACTACTTCACTAAATGGGTTGAAGCCTACGCAGTTTCTAATCAGGAAGCCACCATTTTAGCAGGTATGTTAGTTGAAAAATTCGTAAGCCGTTTTGGGGTACCACTAGAATTGCATTCACACCAAGGTAGAAATTTTGATAGCAAGCTGTTTCAAAAGTTTGCCAAAGATTGGGCATTCAAAAAACTAAAACTACGGCGATGCACCCTCAGTCTGATGGAATGGTGGAACGAATGAATCGGACCTTACCAACTATCTGTCAAAAGTGGTGTCAAAGTGTCAGGGATGGAAATCGACATATTCCACTATCCCTAAAGGCAATTCGAATTGCCATTAACGAATCAACAAGCCAAACTTCTGCAAAGACCCTCTTCGGTTGAGAAATGAGGCTACCATGTGACTTGGTTTTTGGTTGTAAACCTGGTCAAGAAGTGGCCCGTAAGAATATGTCACCGATCTTCAGAATCGAAAGGAGAATATACACAAACTGATGCGTGGGAAACTTCAATTATCTAGTAATCGGATAAAGATGTACCTACCTACTATGACACGCGGACAATGGAAAAGAATTATCAAGTTGGATATTTAGTTTGGTTCTATAACCCCCGACGGGTCGAAGAATTTGTCCCAAATTACAGAAGAACTGGGAAGGTCTATACACTATCAAAAAATAAATTAACGATGTCATTTATCGGATCGTGAAAATTTCCAGAAGGAAACCAGCGTGGTGCATCATGATCGGTTGGCGCCTTACCAGGGAAACCACAATTGGGACGTGCAGCAGCTCCAAGAAGATGATTTGGCTGACTCGGGGTGTGTGCGGGATCCTGATTTAAGAAATAACATTCCGGAAGGAATAAATCTGAGGGGACAGTTAACGGGATAACCGAATAAGGAAAGGACCTCTACTTAAAAGACTGTTTTAAGCACCTATGCAAACTTAGCACCCCATCCATGGAATTTTGGGTCGAAAATGACCTTAATCGATAGGTCCTCGTTAGGTCCTTCAAGGTCCCACAATTTTTTCGTTAGGTCCCCTTTAGTTTTTTCATAAATATTTTTTTAAATTTTGGCTAAAAAAACTACACTTTAGTACCCCATCCAATGCAAAATTGACAAATTTAATCAAAATTGTATTCTTTAGCGTTAGGTCCGTATTGGTCCATTATTTTAATTGATCAATAATTTATTTTATTTGTTTTATTCTTAATTATAAAATAAATAAAACCTGCGCATGTGCACTTCAGACACAAACAGCGTGAAATTTAAATTGGTATCGTTTCATGTACCCTGTATTTGTGCATATACTTTTTTATATTCTTGTTATCGTATCATATATAGAAAAAACTCATGCCGATGATTGTACAAGGATGTGAGTCAGTCTTCGCTCGATACAAGAATAAATCATTTGTTTCGGGAATTGTAACACAAACAGTCAATTTTGTTTTAGAAGTGATATTTTATTTTTAAATAAAGTATGATAATAACATTTAGTTTACAGTTTTTGTAGAAAATTTTATCTTTGTAAGTATCGTTTATTTTAGTTAGAACGATTTGATTGTGACTGCTCTAGATTTTATATTTGAAATACAAATTTTTTATTTGTACATAATTGTAAACATTCACTAACAATTTAGTATGTGTTAGGTGTTAAGTTATTTTTATTTTATTTTTTTAACTAAAAAAATAAAGATTTGATTTTAAAATACAATAAAATTAATATTAAACATTTTTAATTACAGATCCTTCCTAAAAGCTGGAACATCTTTTCCGAGACAACTTCCTTCGCTGTTGCCCAGGGGCGAGAAAGGTCTACCCGTATTTTAACGTAAAAAACGCTCCTAATATTACCAACAAATGCGCTGTTCAATTGTGCATTAAATATAGAAGAATAATAAACTAGAAGAAAAAGAGCGCACAAACATAAAACAGAAGATTAGGGATTTCATTATCTAATGTATACCGTGTTATTTCATACAATAAATGAAATAAAACAAGGCAAACAAAACCAAAGGGCGGAAATTACAAATTAAAAAAAAAACAAAGTGGCACGAGATAACGAAGAAAAGTGGACAAAGCGAATAATACAATGGAGGTCAAGACAACATAGATGAGGTGCAGGAAGACCACAAAAAGATGGGCCGATGACATCAAGGAACATGTAGGGAAAAACTAGCACTAGTTAGCTCAAGACCAACCAAGTTTGAAAAGGGAGGCCTATGTCCAGGAGTGGCCTAGAAGGGACTGCTTAAGAAGAAGACAAAGAAGAAGAATGTATACTGTATTCAATGGTATTGGTTGCATTCTGGTTCGAAAAATCCTATTAAAAACTGACCATTTCTCCGCCCTCATGCGTTTCTTCTAACACAGCGCGCAGTCACCAGAAAAGAAGTAGAAAACTCAGCATTTTTCGTTAATCATTATCATCTGATTTCGTTATATAGTTTAACCCTATCTGGTTCACTCAAATTTTGTAATTTTTTCATTATTTTCCACCTTAGCTTCCTCTAAATATAGTGTGCCATATTCTATCTTTCCCACGAAAATGCAGGTGTTTTATACTTCAGGTGTCGGTTAGCAGGAGCCTAACTCAGCGGGTATTCATCAAAAAGAAGTAGAAAACGTTTCTCGTTATTTATCTTCTTCTGATTTCATTATAAAGTGTATCCTTATCTGGTTTATTGGATTTTTGCAATTTTTTCATCATTCTCCCCTCCAGCTCTCTTTAAATGTAGTGTGCCATATTCTATCTTTCCCACGAAAATGCAAGTGTTTGATACTTCAGGTGTCCGTGAGACGGAGCCTAACACAGCGCGCAGTCACCAAAAAGAAGTAGAAAACCCAGCGTTTCTCGTTATTCATCTTCTTCTGATTTCATTATAAAGTTTATCCTTATCTGGTTTATTCGAATTTTGTCATTTTTTCATTATTCTCCACCTTAGCTTCCTTTAAATGTAGTGTGCCATATTCTATCTTTCCCACGAAAATGCAAGTGTTTGATACTTCAGGTGTCCGTGAGACGGAGCCTAACACAGCGCGCAGTCACCAAATAGAAGTAGAAAACCCAGCGTTTCTCGTTGTTCACCTTCTTCTGATTTCATTATAAAGTTTATCCCTATCTGGTTTATTGGATTTTTGCCATTTTTTTATCATTCTCCCCCTTAGCTTCCTTATGTAGTGTGCCATATTCTATCTTTCCCACGAAAATGCAGGTGTTTGATACTTCAGGTGTCCGTGAGACGGAGCCTAACACAGCGCGCAGTCACCAAAAAGAAGTAGAAAACCCAGCGTTTCTCGTTATTCATCTTCTTCCGATTTCATTATAAAGTTTATCCTTATCTGGTTTATTCGAATTTTGTCATTTTTTCATCATACTCCCCCTCAGCTCCCATTAAATGTAGTGTGCCATATCCTATCTTTCCCACGAAAATGCAGGTGTTTGATACTTCAGGTGTCCGTGAGACGGAGCCTAACACAGCGCGCAGTCACCAAAAAGAAGTAGAAAACCCAGCGTTTCTCGTTATTCATCTTCTTCTGATTTCATTATAAAGTTTATCCTTATCTGGTTTATTCGAATTTTGTCATTTTTTCATTATTCTCCACCTTAGCTTCCTTTAAATGTAGTGTGCCATATTCTATCTTTCCCACGAAAATGCAAGTGTTTGATACTTCAGGTGTCCGTGAGACGGAGCCTAACACAGCGCGCAGTCACCAAATAGAAGTAGAAAACCCAGCGTTTCTCGTTATTCATCTTCTTCTGATTTCATTATAAAGTTTATCCTTATCTGGTTTATTAGAATTTTGTCATTTTTTCATTATTCTCCACCTTAGCTTCCTTTAAATGTAGTGTGCCATATTCTATCTTTCCCACGAAAATGCAAGTGTTTGATACTTCAGGTGTCCGTGAGACGGAGCCTAACACAGCGCGCAGTCACCAAATAGAAGTAGAAAACCCAGCGTTTCTCGTTATTCACCTTCTTCTGATTTCATTATAAAGTTTATCCCTATCTGGTTTATTGGATTTTTGCCATTTTTTCATCATTCTCCCCCTTAGCTTCCTTATGTAGTGTGCCATATTCTATCTTTCCCACGAAAATGCAGGTGTTTGATACTTCAGGTGTCCGTGAGACGGAGCCTAACACAGCGCGCAGTCACCAAAAAGAAGTAGAAAACCCAGCGTTTCTCGTTATTCATCTTCTTCCGATTTCATTATAAAGTTTATCCTTATCTGGTTTATTCGAATTTTGTCATTTTTTCATCATACTCCCCCTCAGCTCCCATTAAATGTAGTGTGCCATATCCTATCTTTCCCACGAAAATGCAGGTGTTTGATACTTCAGGTGTCCGTGAGACGGAGCCTAACACAGCGCGCAGTCACCAAAAAGAAGTAGAAAACCCAGCGTTTCTCGTTATTCATCTTCTTCTGATTTCATTATAAAGTTTATCCTTATCTGGTTTATTCGAATTTTGTCATTTTTTCATTATTCTCCACCTTAGCTTCCTTTAAATGTAGTGTGCCATATTCTATCTTTCCCACGAAAATGCAAGTGTTTGATACTTCAGGTGTCCGTGAGACGGAGCCTAACACAGCGCGCAGTCACCAAATAGAAGTAGAAAACCCAGCGTTTCTCGTTATTCATCTTCTTCTGATTTCATTATAAAGTTTATCCTTATCTGGTTTATTAGAATTTTGTCATTTTTTCATTATTCTCCACCTTAGCTTCCTTTAAATGTAGTGTGCCATATTCTATCTTTCCCACGAAAATGCAAGTGTTTGATACTTCAGGTGTCCGTGAGACGGAGCCTAACACAGCGCGCAGTCACCAAATAGAAGTAGAAAACCCAGCGTTTCTCGTTATTCACCTTCTTCTGATTTCATTATAAAGTTTATCCCTATCTGGTTTATTGGATTTTTGCCATTTTTTCATCATTCTCCCCCTTAGCTTCCTTATGTAGTGTGCCATATTCTATCTTTCCCACGAAAATGCAGGTGTTTGATACTTCAGGTGTCCGTGAGACGGAGCCTAACACAGCGCGCAGTCACCAAAAAGAAGTAGAAAACCCAGCGTTTCTCGTTATTCATCTTCTTCCGATTTCATTATAAAGTTTATCCTTATCTGGTTTATTTGAATTTTGTAATTTTTTCATTATTCTCCACCTTAGCTTCCTTTAAATGTAGTGTGCCATATTCTATCTTTCCCACGAAAATGCAAGTGTTTGATACTTCAGGTGTCCGTGAGACGGAGCCTAACACAGCGCGCAATCACCAAAAAGAAGTAGAAAACCCAGCGTTTCTCGTTATTCATCTTCTTCCGATTTCATTATAAAGTTTATCCTTATCTGGTTTATTCGAATTTTGTCATTTTTTCATTATTCTCCACCTTAGCTTCCTTTAAATGTAGTGTGCCATATTCTATCTTTCCCATGAAAATGCAGGTGTTTGATACTTCAGGTGTCCAAAAAGAAGTAAATAACGTTTCTCGTTATTTATCTTCTTCTGATTTCATTATAAAGTGTATCCCTTTGAATATAAAACATCAGGAAGGAGGGATCTGCGTATTGTCAATACTAAAAAGTGCGACGGAAACGGCCATGTTGGACAGCCACTTTATGACTCATTTATTATTTACTTTTGGTTTGTGTTTAATAATGGTCGTTTCTTTTTTGTGTCTATTAAATAGTCTATTTGTCGTGTGTTTTTAGTTTTATTTCTTTTGTGTATTTTAGTTACTGTTAAAATTACCTATTTATATTAATATTTTTGACAATTGTGTTATAATTTTAAGTTAATACAAAAACGTATTTCACAGCATGCAAAATCATGATAAAAATGGTTTAGACAACTAACTATCCATCCAATTAATAAATTATGTTTGTGATTGTTTTTTTAAATATAAGGATAAATTATATTTGTAAAAACTATATAAAAGATGAAAGCGTAAGAAGTATGTATAGGAAACTAATTTTATTTAAGGGCCAATAAATTTATATGTTTGTTACAGTTTTTTTATTTCTACTATTTAAGTTTATTTAGGTAACTATAGTTTCAAATTATTAATCGAATATAGTTATTATCCTAACAAGTGCGGAAAGTTATACTTTCCCGCACGCGAACTGCCGATGCCCGAACGACGCGAAGCGGAGTTCGGGCAAGCAGTTAAGTGCGGGAAAGTTAATTTCCGCAAGAGTTAGGATCAATATTTTTTCTACAAGCATAAAAAAGATACTTTATACATTTTTTAAATTTTATTTTAACTTCTAACAACGTAACAAAATTTGAAATTATTTATTATTAATATTAAAAGTACAATTTATAGCTTTTTGTAGGCTAATTGCCGAATTAAGTTGTTGCTCCACAGTTGGTCTACTGCTTTCACTGAAGGATATAGCTGGAGTCATGTTTAATTGGCACGCTTCCTGCGCTTCTGGTTGTGGTTCATTTAGTGTTAAAATTTTGTTGCATAGGTTCTTTTTCTTTATTTCGGAATCTTCTACGTATCCCTCCGCAACGGTGGTAGATTTCCAGCCGCCCATTCTCTTAATATTTGTAATTTCTTCTCCAGAATCAGCCAAAAATGTCGCAGAAGAGCGTCTGAAGCTATGACCTGTATAGCACTGAGGATCCGGAAGCTTTAGGTAGGCCGCAATTTCAGAAGGCATTTTTCCAAATGAGTTGATTCCTACACATTGATTAGTGCATTTGCCTTGTTTAAATTGTACAAAAAAACGACGATGAGGTGTGTTTAAAGGTCTCAATGATGCATATTTTTTAATAAGCTTAAAATATCTACCGTTGTTTACTTCTTCCGAGATTACAAAAGCTCTGGATGTGTGATTTTTCGAATCAGTTATTTTTATTGTGATGTAGTTTTCTTTAACCTCGATGTTTTCTAAGGTTATATTTGTGAGTTCTACTCTTCTGCAAGCTCCTGCTAAACCGAAGATAGTGGCCACTTTAATTAATAAATAAACATCATCTGGAGCTTCGACCATAAATTTGGCAATATCTTCTTTATTGAAAACCTTGGCTTTTTTTGGGGAAAAGCCTACAGATTGTTTTTTTAAAAATGTAATTAATTTGTAGAAGTTGCCAATATCGAAATTTTCTCTTAGTTTCATAACAGCCTTTATCATTGAGAATCGGGACCAAAGAGTATTGGGTCTTATAACTTTACTTAGTTCTAAAAAATAAGCCAGTAAAACTTCCTCTTTTTTTAGATTGTTGGTTCCCTTTTGACGAGCCCACTGAACAAAATGATCATACTGCCTTTCATACCTTTGTTTGGAAATCGCAGGAAGGAGTTCTAGGTTGGCCTCAGCAGCCTCCAAAATACTGTGCGGAAGGTCTTCATCGCAATTATCCATTTAATTTTTTTGAATCAAAACTTTAAAAATCACCTGGATTACTATTCAGATACTTGAAAAGATGCAATTCTGACAATTAAATCTTTCATAATGTCAATAAATACACGACTGCAGCTATAGCAACCCTACTTAAACAGGTGAATTTGTTGTTGCTTTGAATAAGGTTTACAGGGGTGATTTAATAAATTATGATTTTTTTAAAAACAAACATTTTAAAAATCCCTATTTTCATGTAAAATAATCTTAATTTTTTTTACTATTTGTATGTAGTCCAACAAGATAAAGATAATAATACAATAATTTGTCAAAAAAGTTATCGAACAACATCTCTAATTAATAAAAAAAAATGCGTGCGGGAAAAAATCTTTCCCGCACGCCGTGCGGGAAAAAGTATTTCCCGCACTCCGTGCGGGAAAGAGATATTTTCTGAATTAAAATGCGTGCGGGAAAGTGCTGTTTTACGCATGCTTGTAGAAAAAAATTTTATTAGTGTTAAAACAATACCAATTAATAAATCTGGTGCTTTTTTTATATTTAAAAGGTATAAAATGTAAGTAAAAACTAGTTTTTATAACTATTTTAATCTATTTTACTATTATTTAAATATATTTTACAATGATTATTATAAATTTAACCGAACAACTTCAAAGACTGAAGCCAATTTATTTGAAAGATTTGTAACCAATCAAAAAATTTCTATTTCTAGCTGTCAATAGTGTCAATTTGTTGAATTTTGTATTTTGTAAAATAAATTATTTATCAATTAAAATAATGGACCAATACGGACCTAACGCTAAAGAATACAATTTTGATTAAATTTGTCAATTTTGCATTGGATGGGGTGCTAAAGTGTAGTTTTTTTTTGGCCAAAATTTAAAAAAATATTTATGAAAAAACTAAAGGGGACCTAACGAAAAAATTGTGGGACCTTGAAGGACCTAACGGGGACCTATCGATTAAGGTTATTTTCGACCCAAAATTCCATGGATGAGGTGCTAAGTTTGCATAGGTGTTTTAAGCAAAGATTATTAATCTGTGGTTTTAAGCACAGATTAATAAGTTAAGGTTATCATGTTACTTGAAAATGCTAAAAAGTTCGTTTTTATCTTTGAATATAAAGAGATATTCAAAGGTTTTTATTATATAAGTGGGTGTATTAGCTGTTAAAGGGGAGTTTAAATAGTTCATTGTAATTGTATATATATTTTTTTATAAAACTGTTTAAACGTTATCCAGCATTCTCATAAGTGTCTCTGTAGGTCCTGATTTGAATGCGCTCAGTTTGGCGCAAACGTATTTAAATCGGTCTGTCCAACAACCAAAATAAAAACGAAATTTCCGAACCAGTTTTAAGGGGTCTTGTACATTTCTGTTTTATGAACAATATATTTTGTGGCTGCTTTAAGTTTTTTAAGAAAACAGTTTGTAAATAAAAGTATATTAACAATAATTCACTAAGTAATAAGTTTATAATTAATGTTTTTAATTAAAATTTTAAATAACAAAATTGGACATTGACATTTTTATTGACATGTGTGACATGTGTCGTAATTCACATAAGTAAAATATGGTGGACGTCGATTGATTTGAGATTATTTGTGATTTTATTGTTCAGTTATTTTTTAAGGTAATAGTTCCGAATTATTTTTATGTCCTAAAACCTCATTGGATTAAGATTAAAAAAATACAAAACATATTAAATGGGTAACCCGATTCTTGTGCATACCCTAATTAATATTTTTGTAGTAACTCAAAGTGAACTGACTGTCCTAACAAAAAGTTACAAAAATGAATAAACCAAATTAATATTTAATCGTTTACTATGAACTAAAAAAATAACGATCGATAAGAAAACAAAATTATTACAGAATTAGACTGATTCGTATTTTGTACGAGTAGATGTCAAATGTTATCTGTACAACAACAATCATAAACTGTATTTTCCAGATGTACATGTTATAGCAACAGAAAATAATGGATACCATTATAGAAGGGCCCCAAAATGATAGGGGTGAAATTCAAGATATCAGTATTGTTGAGGCAGCTACTTGGAATGCACCAACCGATGAAATTACTAATAATCCAACCCTTTTGTACATTGCTGTAAGTTTATTAAAACACATAGGACCTTCATTGTTTTTTTTAATATTGTTTTAAATGTATTACGTAGTTTTATTAATTTTATCTATAAGCATTATTGTTTATTAAGTAAAGTTGACTCCAACTCTTGCCAGCTTAGTATTATAGGTAGGTACATAATGGACACAACAAAACTAAAACATATATTTATTTTATTGAAAGAGTTATACTAGCTTTAATAGGTTTCAAATAATCATATATTACTAATTCTGATCATATAGTAATAAATATATAAAAAAAAAGTGGTTTTCACATATAAATAAAGTTTTTTTTATCCAACAAACAATTACGTATCTCGTAAATATTGTTTTTGGATAAGAAACAATACAAAAGCTTTAATTATCACGATCGTATTATTCTTTATACATTAAAATCAATGAATAATTAACTAATTTAACCGAAATTTTTTACTTCAATATAAAAACGCGTTAAAGAATTGTACACGTACTGTTAATGTATTTTTGATGTTAAAGATTTACATATTTATACTACAGCACAAAAAAATGTTTTTAGTATACTTGGCCAGTAGGTCTTTTTCATTAACAAAAAAAAGGTCCCTGTATATTTATTCCAAATTATACCGATATAATATTCTGATCTCCAGTAGATATATCCATAGCACCTACTAGGCAATGCGCGCGTATCAATATTTCGATGGTTTTGTAGTCTATACTCTACAACTAATTAGAGAGGGTAACTAATCAGATAAAAAACTGTAAACGCATACTTGGTAAAAGTAATATGTCAACATTATTATTTTAGCAGTTTGTTTTATGTAAACGTCGATCTTTCAATATGTAACTTTCTGTTTTAACTTTTTATAACAACTTAAAATCATTCTTTATATCCACTATTCAGTATCCGTGACAAGAATTTAATATTAGTTGCAAATAAGGAATTTTCTTACTTTCTCAATTTTAAAAAATAAAGTATATTCTTAGAAACAGCTTAAAACTTACCCTATACACAAACAATATAAATGAAAAGTACTGGTTAATTCATGTTTTCTTTATAAATTTTGATTTATTGTTAATAGATTAACAAATTTACAAAACTCACATGAAAACAAGAGTACGATTCAATAACAGCAGGTAGCTCCCATTAGATATAAACGTGTACCATGTTACCACTTACGGTTTTTATAGATCCATTAGCCTTCACTTGCCTACTAGTTATTGTCAATGTATGTTAGTGTTAACTTTACACAATTATTCTCTAGAGCTAGGCTAATAATTCCGGTGTAACTTTTTTATTCTTTTAAGTTGTGGTGTATTAGAATTAATCGTATTTAACAATTAAATTGTAGGTTGAATATGTAAAAGATTACAAAGTTGATGGATCTAATTCATCTGTAACTTCTCATGAAGTTTATTCAGATTTCGATTCTCATGTTAGTCCTCTTGATCCTAATATGAGCTCTGTGGCGAGCTATAGTCCGGTATATAATGACACATCTGGAGAATACAATCCAGTAGTAATACATCAGTTAATTAGTCAAGAAGGGAGAGTTCAAAACGAACAGTATATTAGCAACCTTAATACTTCATTAGATTCTGTACCAACTGTTCTTTGTAATGAAAATGTTAGTGGAGTGAGTACTGAATATTTACATATGGTTGATCATGGAGAGACAGAAATAAACAATAGAAATCAACCTTTACAATTAGTTGCTGAAAGTGATCAGCAAAAAGTCGAACTTTTAATAACAGATGAAGCAACAGGTGCGTATAATAAGAATTTAAGGTTTTAAAATAACTTAAATGAATTACATTTAGTTTGCTTAATGGTGTCTTTATTCATATCATCTGAAATATCTATTTTGTAATAATCGTAAATCTATTTCAATACTGTTTCGTTTTTTTGTATTAGTAAACTGTGATTTACAATATTAAATTAAATGTTTTTTTAATCGCGTGCTAATATACCAAAAATGTTTCTCATACTATAGTTTAGCCGTTCACAAGATAGAATGATCACGAGACAAATGTACTCCTTTATTTCGGTCCACAGTTTATATCATCTTTGGTATGAGTACAGTCTAAACTGTCCTTCGTTTATTGCAGTTTAGAACGCGTTACTTCGTATGATTAAGCCGTCCAGATGCCCGTATTCACTGATGACACGTCTTTGAATTGTATCTTTTGAACGGCCCGACTATAGTCTGGTAAACGATATAAAGTCTGATGCTACATACATACCTGTCTATGTGTCAGGCAAGTCTAATTTCTACTTATATTTTGTAGGCATTTCCTACAGTGTTGACGCACAAGAATTGCTGGTCGAACCCTGTTTACAAGATGATCAAAGGCTTTTAGAAGCTCTTGCACCAGATCCAATTTTAGAGTCAGACCTTCTTTCGCTTGATGATAGAACATTGAAATCGGAATTGAACGATGACATAGATATCTGTACAAATCAAAAATCTTCGGTTAATACTCAAGCAGTTAATAATTATATCGATAATTTATCGGAAAATCAAATCATCAAATCCGATAATACAGTTAATTCGCTTAAAATGGTAACCAGACAGAAACGAAAGACAAATTTTGAGAAGGATGACCAATTGTGTAAGTACTAAATATTGCGTACTCTTGTATCTTAATCCTATTATATAATATTATTGATCTATTTCATTTCCTTTAGTTTAAATCCCATAAGAGATATTACGAATTAATATTGTTTTTTTTTTCAGTTTCTTGTGTTTATAGTATTACAGACAAACCAATCCTTATGCGAGCAAAAGCAACTCTTCCGGAACCTCATTTGATTTTTGGGAAGGTTAATGGAGGTATTGTATTTCAATGTTTTAACAAGATATTTTAAGTGTACCAATTAGCTGATTATAAATATTTCCATATTTAATGTTTGATATTTAACACTTACCAAAATATTTCTAATGTCTGTTTACATCGGTACAATTAGCTAGCGCAATTACCTTGATATTTACTATTCTAATATACTTTGTTAATCGCATTTATCATAGGTTTATTGTTTTAAAAATTAGCATTGATAATTCAATATATATCAAAGTTACATTACTCTCTGTTTGGCTACTTTCATATAAACGAGATTTTTTAATATTTATTTTGAGTAAATGCATGGCAGTCAGACAATTTGGTGATCTTTAATAATTTTTGAAGGAAATTTATTAAACCATTGCTTAAACGAAAAATTAATTTATAGTATGTTAGGGCATTTTGTGTTTCTAATTTGTGTAATTCCTTTATTAAAAGTCTTATTTTACACAAATTTAAATAGTCTACATATAGTTGCATTTACCTCAAACACATCAGCAATTCGTTTTTCTTTCTAAGTAATTAAAATAAAAATAAACTAATCGGCAATGGAAAAACTACAGAGTATTATTTTTTTAGTTCCAATCTTTCAATGAAAGTACAATACCTCTTAAATATAATATTTCAGAGACTGCAGTATTTGCAAGAAAAACTATCCCTAAAAGAACACAATTTGGGCCTTTAGAAGGAATTCTTTTGTCAGTTAACGATGATCATTCGATCATAAACAATTTAGAGCAGAATCAGTTACTATTTTTTATTGAAACTGAGGGAATACTTTACAGGATAGATGTTTCAGATGAAAGTAAGAAATGTCTCAAATATTAAACCATGAATAATTTTCAGTACGTTTGTTTTTAAGATCTTTCGAACTGGATGATGTTTGTCAGAAAAGCAACTACATATGAAGAACAGAATTTAGTGGTAACTCAAGAGAACAACGCTATATATTTCACTACTACGACAACTATTTCACCAAAAGATGAACTGAAGGTAAATTTGATGTTAAGTTGCTTGTACAACAATTTCAATTGTTTTTTTCTTTTATAGTATGTGTTATTGTAGTTTATTTTAAGTTTTCTTTTAATGAATAATTCAATATAAAACATGTTTAAAATGATCGATTCGATCATTCCTTCATCCCCAGGGTCTCCAGATTGTGGAACTCCTTACCTTCCCACGTCTTCCCCATTCGTCCTAACTTGCAGGCCTTTAAATCCCAAATTAATAAATTGTCTCTTCTGCCCCAATAGATGTTCTCGGTACATTTGTATTTAGGTGTCTATACCTACGAGGACATCCTTAATAAAAAAAATGATTTATTTTTAGGTCTGGTACAGTAAAGCATATGCACAGTATTATGATCTACCACTTTTACAACCTATTCAGGATCTTTCGTGGCCTTGTTATGAATGTCCATCAAAATTTGAATCATCTGAAGAATTACAGAAACATCTGGACTCCCATGAAGTAAAGGATGAAAATACTAAACCCAGAAAAAAAAATATTCATCAAAGTAAAAAGAGGTTGCTGAAGAAAAGTAATGATGATGCTGCTGAATGTCTGTTATGCCATGAATTATTTTTACAATATAACTACAATACTCTAAAATTACATATCTTACAAAAACATGAAACTGTTAGAGGACGCACAGAGGATTATTTTAATACAATAAAGTACGTTAAGTTTATTTGGTAATACTATTTTTTATTAGTTTTAAAAAAAATATTTTGATTATTTTTAATAACTATTTTCTGTTTTCAGTTTTTTCAAATGTGACTTGTGTAACCTGTGCTTTAAATCAGAAGCTCTTTTGAAAATACATAATTTTATGCACGATCCTGATTCAATCGAAGAACAAATGAATTATATATGTCCCGAATGTCAAAAAAAGTATCCAACTCTGCGCCAATTAATATTACATATAGCACAGCATTCTGTAAATACTGACGGACAACCAAAAAGAATCAAATGTAACATTTGCCATAAAGTTTTCTCAAACAAGGAACGTTTGCAGGTAAATGTTATAAAACTCTTTTTGACTTTATGACCATTTGGAGAAATGAATACTTCTTTGAAATCAGTTACGAGAAAAAGATAACCTCAAGTTAATTAAGCAATTAAAGTTTTTTAGTAATTTCTTCATAAAATTATTATTCTAAACATTCAAATTCGCTTTACTACTACATTAAAAATCTGTATATCTGTTATAAACTTTACATTTTGTTCTAGAAACATATGATCGTTCACGGCTCAGATGAAGCGAAACCTTTGCAATGTAAAACCTGCAACAAAAGATTCTTAAATAATTCAGCATTATCTTGCCATATTAAGACACATTTTACAGAGAAGAAGCCGTTTGAGTGTCCGATATGCAAAGAAAGATTTGATCATGTTCTCAAATTAAAACTTCATGTTCCAAAACATTGCCAAAACAATTCTTTTACTTGTCCTTATTGCCACAAAATTTTTAAAAAATACAGTGTTATCCGAAAACATATTCGTGCCTTTCATTGTGAACGCATTCACGAATGTAAGAATTGTTTTAAAAATTTTCATACATTCGACAAGCTTAAACAGCATCTACTTAAACACTCTGATCATAGAGAATTTCTGTGTGCCCATTGTGGGAAACAGTTTAAAAGGAAGGATAAATTAAAGGCACACTGTAAAAAAATGCATTCTGATGAACGAGAAAACACTGTTCCGATTACAGAAAAACGGAAAAAAATTATGTTGAAAGTAGAACCTACAGATTTTCACAGATTTATTTATAAATGTCACAGTTGCATGATAGGATTTAAACGTAGAGGTAAGTCAGTTGTGTTTAATTTACTTTTAAATCATTACAATTACGTGTATATGAAGTGTTTTACATGAAATTTTTCATGCATAATTATTAATTTATCTCGACACCATGCTGGTTAATCTTTGAAAGCTTAGCTTATTAACATTGATAAATATGCATCGTTGATTTGTTTTTTACCTGGTGTCATATATATATATTTATATGATTTTCTGTTACTGGAACCATATATTATAATGAACAACGAACAATTTAGAAAAAGTAAAAAAAAACGAATGTGGCAGTCAGTGGAACTGCCGGCAGAAGTTATATTTCTATGCACGCGCCCGGATTCGTAAATTTGTATGCGAATGATTTAGCAAAATCATTATATGATATTCGTGGTTAGTGACCCCAAAATCCTCCTAGTACCGAGTGCACACTCTTTTTGTATCGAATTTGCATAAAATTCCTGGAGACGAGGTCCGTCTTAAGCTCCAGGTGTTTTGAAGACCGTCGCCATTATTATAATCGTATTTAGCGACTCAACTGCCGAGTACCAAGTGTGCACTGATTTCGTACAGAATTTACATAAAACCCCAGGAGAAGAGGTAAATACCCTAGGCACCAAGTGCCGCGGAGACTTTCGGCATCATGATATTCGTGTACAGCGACCCCAAAAACCCCGAGTATATGGGAATAATAAAAATAATAAAAAACGTTAGTTTTTTATATAAAACTTTCACTTTAAATGTATTTTAAAAAATGACATATGTTTCGCATTTAAGAATTGAACCCATTTTCAGAAATACTTACCGAGTTGTAATTTTCTCTCTATTGTCTGTTCAGAATGCACTTTTCGAATGCAGAAATGCAATTTCCCATTTTTTCATTATAAAAAATAGCGTCAAATTTCCTGATACTCTAACGAATCCAATGCAAAAAAACGCATTCCGATCCATCTTACGTTACAAAATTCGCAGGTTGAAGTGCTTTATTTCCTCGACTATTCATAAAAACTCTGTTTATGTAGCCAACAACCTTAAAAGCATAGAGCAGAATATACTGGAACCATGTGACGTTACTTTAGACTACAATACAATGCTCATTACTGAATATTATCTACACATATAATAAAACTGTAGAAATGTATATGTTTGTGCGCGCATCACATGAAAACTACTGATCCTATTCGAATGCGGTTTTTAAAGACGTATTTGTCTTCTCTCAACTTAACATCTGGTGTATAAAACTTTCTCCCCCCCACTAACCGGGTGAGGAAAGAAATTTTTATACAAAAATCAACACGCCACGCGAACGACGTCACGGTTACATCGAAATAGAACCCTAAAATGTGGTTAGATTTTTTTGTCTGTCTGTATGTTTGTGCGCGCATCACATGAAAACTACTTCCGATTCGAATGCGATTTTTACAGATGTATTTGTCTTCTTTCAACTTAACATCTGGTGTATAAAAATTTCTCTCCCATTCCTTAAATGGGGTGGGGTAAGAAATTTTTATACACCAATCACACGCCACGCGAACGACGTTGCGAGTACAACTAGTTATTAATATAAAATGCTAAACTTTATATGTATACTTAGGGTACGTGACAGAATTATAAAATAATCTGTCAAATAATCATGTTGTCCGTCACTATGATATTCTTAAATTGTTCAGACTGTTTTTTGTATATCTATCCCTTTTCAATGTACTGAATGTTGAAACGGTATTCAAAGGACTTATAGTTATGACTATACATGTGGTATATATTTCATCTTTGTTTTTACCGACCAATATACCTTATAAGTGTTTCTGTCTCTTTCTTACTTATACCATTATATATGTAAGAATTTTTCCCATTTAACTCCAAATCTTTTCCGCCGAATGCACGAATAGAAGTATAACTTCAATAAAAATTCTAGATTGAGCATATTTTTAAATGTGAATCCGTTGCATTGTGAACTTTAAAAAAATATTAGAGGATTGGTCTGCAGAGCACAAATATAGAAGTTTCCAAGTAGTTTCTTTGAAAAAATATTAGTACCTATCTGTTTTCCTTTTGAGTAAAATTTTTAATTTATAAATGTATAAATTTGAACTTACTATAGTTTATTCTTTTAGGAATGTTAGTAAATCATTTAGCAAAACGACATCCAGATATTCCTCCTGATTCAGTTCCAGAACTTAATCTACCAATCCTTCAAACGACTCGTGACTATTACTGTCAGTACTGCGACAAAGTTTATAAAAGCAGTTCCAAAAGAAAAGCTCACATCCTAAAGAATCATCCAGGAGCAGCTTTGCCGATAAGTAATCGAAAACAAGGTTCTATGCAAGAAGTTTCTGGTCTCCCGAACCCAACGTTTTCACAAACAGTTGGTAGTATTACCACAAGACCTCAAAATTGCAAATGGTGTCATAAACAATACGCGAGCAAAGCAAAGTTATTGCAACACCAACGAAAGAAACATAAAGAACAATTAGCTGCAGAACCTCTTAATCAAACTAAGGAAGAACCGCAAGAAATCAAAATAGATATTATGCCTAATAAAGTAGATGTTAAAAAGGATATTAATAACGATGTGGTTGCAGAATTCGATAAAGTTGTAGAAAATATGATTAGTAATGAACTGGATAATTATAACATAGAAGAAGGGCAGTATTGTCATCTGGCACCTCACGAAAATGAGAATTTTATAGAAAACGGCGAATTAAACCCCAATTCTCATTTGTATCGACTTTTGTCTGAAAATAACGGTATGTTAAACATTTTTTTTGTTAGTGTTGAAGTTTATTATTCAGTATAATAATTTAATTATACCCATGATTAGATCTGTATTTGTTTGCATCAATTTTTGGTTTTATTAACTTGTTTGTAGGAAAATTGAACAAATTAAACAAGAATAACGATGTGTTCCTTTTGACTGTTTATCTTATTTAAATTTATCTTGCAGGAATGTTACCACCACGTTGAAAGAAATAATAAGAGCATTTCTGGAAATTCTAGCGTCACTGATTCAGTGACTTTTGTCAAAAGTTTTAAACCGTGGGATGGACCCTGCGTGTTTGTCAACAGAGTGGTGAAAAGAGCTTGATTTTACTCTGAATTGTTTTAAAAAGAAATGTCTTTTTAGCAATAATTGTTCATTGAAGCTAGATATTATGGTGAGAACATGCCTTAGAAGTTTCTTATTTTAACTTAAATTGAACGGTAACTGAGTTATTGTAAATTATAAAATATCTATAGATATTTTTCAAACGAATAATTTCAAATTAAATATTTTAGAATTGAAAGCGATATTAGTCTATGTAGAATTCGAAAAGTTGAATTAAATACTTCTACAAATTGCTATCGTTAGTGTAAGTGCCTTTCTTATTCTGTAAATATTTGGTAATTGTCTTTACATTATTTACATAATGTTCTCTTGTTGAAAAGAAACATAATGAAACAATAACGTATTTTAAATAACTTTTTTTTTCTAAATACATTTAAGCTTTGAAGCTTAAGGTTATTTGTACAATTTGTCACTGTAAACCGTTAATAAAAGTAAATGTAATATTAGTGAACTTTAAACATATTTTGGGAATATTGAAAGAAATTTGTGTAATGAAAAGTTTAGATTAAACTGATTATAAAAATATGTTTCCATTGCATTCTGTAAATAGAATCTGAATAAGTTTCAGCTATAATTGTTGCAAATTATATTGTCTTGGATATAATGAAAACACTGCCTAGTTTATTGAGATTGTGATTAAAAATTTTCTTGATTTTTTGGAAGAACCATGAAACCTAAAATAGTTATTTTTGTCTAGGAGATTATTGAAATAGAATATAAAAATTAATTATATTAGGTATGATTATATTATTGTTTCTAACATCATTGCGTTTTGCAATCATTCTTGAATTATTTAATAGGACTTAATATCAAATTCTTCATAGCAATAATACTAATAGTTGCATCAAATTTTAAATGCTGTTAAATGACGTATTCGAAAATGATAAATGATCCAGAATATAAGTAACTGAAAAAGGCTTATCTTGACGCGTAGATGATTATAACAATAGACTCAATTTGGTTTTATTTTTTTTAATTTATTAATTATTCCTAAAAAATTGTAGTATTTTAATCAACTATGCCGATAAAACTGGAGATACATTGTAACCATTGACTATATATATTTTCATGTTGTTGGTAGACTGATACTAATTTTATTTTATTTTACGCCCTATACTATTAACTTTTATTTGAACAACATCAATTTTTGTATTTTATTATACCATCTATTTTAATATGTGTAATAGGACAAAACTAGTTTGTAGTTGCGAAAGACCTGTAGGCGAAAAATTTACTCAATTTTACCTTTATTACTAAATATTTGTTGCGGGTATGTATGTGCGGGAAATATCCTTGTTATTACTTTTTAAACTATATAAAATTATCTGCCATGTATTAGACTTGTATCAAATATTAAATGAAGAAAAATTCGTTCAAATTTTGAAATATCGTTTTGTTTCTTATTAGAGTCAAAATTTAAATATTAAAAAATTTTCACTATTATAGTCTATATTTTTTTTTAATAATTGACCGAATTTTATAGTCTATAAATCTATAAATATAAATTTATTTGATCACAATTCTAAATATCTAATCAGACTCTTTTGATGTTTTTAAGATATAAACCAAAGGGAAAATCGAAGATCAAACTAAACATTCAACC
Organism: Altica lythri; assembly: GCA_964028335.1. Classification (NCBI taxonomy): domain Eukaryota; kingdom Metazoa; phylum Arthropoda; class Insecta; order Coleoptera; family Chrysomelidae; genus Altica; species Altica lythri. Next base: position 29,517,865 of record OZ034804.1, on the reverse strand, counting down.
CTCTTTAACTTATCAATTATCCATAATTTCCTTATTAATTAAACAAAATGTATTTTCCACATATCAAAAGATAAGTAATGTTAGCTGGATTCTAAATATCAGATTTTAAGAATTGAATAATTATAACGTTTTTTTCCATAGAAAAAGACTGTATCTTGGAAAGTTGTAGTTTTACGCAGTATTTTGCAGCATCTGAAATAAAATATATATTTGTTTTTTTGCTACCAGTAGGCCGGTCGTACAGGTCTTTCGAAAGTGTAATTTTATTTTTTTACTACTAAATTGGTTCCTAAACAACGCTAAAACGTTAGAGTTATATTTTATTTTCAATTTAACGTATCCCATTGAAAATGCAAATTTTTAATAGTAAACAAATTAAAGGAACCTGATTATCTAGTATTCAAGCATAGACATGTAATACTAAGTTACTATCTTAATTCTCCTGTTTTGTTTTGTTCTTCTACTGTAGTGCAACTTGTTGGAATCTCTACTAAACTTCAGCATTTATAATTTGGGATGCCAGAAAAAAATTGTTAAAAGTCAAACTGTGTTTGTAAGGATATTCCTGTTGTAATTTTATATATACGTGTTATTTGTTTACCTATAATTGGAGTGTGTGAATTGAATGTAATATGAACAATCAATTTTATTAAGCTTATCAAGCTACAACTGTTGTTAAAAATATTATACATGCACTTGGGAATTTAATTAAAAGTATTTATTTTCTATTATTAACTAGTCGTTAGATTTTTAATGTCTAGATTTTTTGTCATGAAATTATTTTCTTCTCGTTAATTTCCATAAAATACTGATCTTCCAATTTACCTCGAATAGTGATCTTACCGTCTTGTACTTGTATAAATTACTTAATAGTAATCATAAGTATAGTCATTACCATTTATTAATCCAGAAAGTTTAAAATGTTGTTTTTATCAAATATTCTCATTAAAATGTTCTTTGTGTATAGTTTGTGTAATATTTTAATATTACAGTTTTAGTTACAACTAAGATTAGTATAGACTTGGCCTCCGAAACAACGGTTAACAAAGTATTATCTAAATTTGTATCGATAGTTACGTATTTACTTCTAGTATATACCAGAAACAAGTCAAACGTATTATATTAATTTTCCCTGATATATCGCTTGGCAGGAAAAACCCAAAAAAGTCGAAAGAATGCAGAAATATCATATAATACAATTTTCTTTGTATTATGCCGAAAGTACGTCGTTCCGGCTTCAATATTACTGCAGAAAGCCTAACTTTTATACCGCGATAATGTCGCGCAGACAGCGGGCCGAAAGTATTTATTCCTGCACTGATGTGACTGACACTTTCACTGCAAATGTCGGGGCAGGCATCAATATCTTTTAACACAGAAGGTAATTTTCTTCGTACTTTCGGCATAGTACAAAGAAAAATAGTATACACTACATGGGCAGAAAGTCTGAGAGCCCTGCACTGCGCGCCATATTGCCCTCTGCTTCGCCTCAGGCAATATGGCGCGCAATGCAGGAATCTCAAACTTTCTGCCCTTGTAGTGTAATATACTATTTTTGTGTTTGACATTTACCGAAAGCTTTCTTTCGATAAGTTCTTTACGATTGTTCGCTAAGTCTATGCTTTATTTGCTTAAGTAAAGGACATAATAAACCTCTAGTATTACCTATATTCATATCCCAGATTGGTATTAAATGTTAAGCGGATTTTGCTATTTTTGTAACTTTTTCAGAACTAATAAAAATACATATTAATAAATTGTATACGTTTATAGTCACACATAAATAAATATATTACAAAGTAAATTAAAGTTAAAATAATTAAATATAAAATTTTAGCATCTGGCACAACTTCTCGCCAGAAACTTTTCAATACAATAGAAAAGAAAATAACAATTATGTACAACTAGATTTTAAAATTGATGAAAGTATTATTGAAATTCTTCTTGGCAGATTCCATTTTCATCTTTCCGAAAACCATTCGGACATTTTTCTTCTAAATCCACATTGTTTCTACTTCTTAATGTTACATTTATTTTTTCGTTACTATAACTAGTATGTGGATCGTTTGTTCTTAATTCAAATGAAATATTCATTCGAAATATTTGCCTAATATATGTACCTGCTTTTACAACTTTTCCTTCTATAGTATCATTATGACTTATTGTTGAATTTACCCTGTGTCCTTTTTTTTTGTTTGGATTTTTTATAGCTGCATAATCGTCGGGAAACACAATATTGGTATCAGAAACTTTCATTTCTTGTCGATCAATATTCATCCTATTTTTATGCCGTTCAATAGGATTTATCGTATTTTTGTTTGGACTAATATTTAACCATTTATATGAACTTTTAACTTGGACACAACAATAACCTTCAATTTCTTTAGTATCAATGTAGAAATGCTCACATTTCGACGGATTACATCTAACTTTCACTGCTAATAAGATCAAAAGTGCCACTAGCTTCATTTTAACGGCTTTTAATTCATAGAAATATAAATTTATAATTTATACATTGGTGGGCGTCAGTGTAAGTGAGAACTATCATTAAAATGAAAGTTAATCGATAATAATCATGTATAATCCCAAAAGAGAAGTTTAATAAAATAAAGTTTTAATTTTTTTTCTTACAATAAGCAGAATATTTCTAACATAAGTGGTGCATTTGTTAAATAATGTTATTGCATTTCTGGTATTTTACTGTACAGGATGTCATAGAGGCAGGATTATAATATGTATATTGTTGGTATGTCTCTAATAATTAAATTAAAAATTTTACTCAAAAAACAAAACAATAAGAGATCACTATAGGACAGTGTGAAAAATTTGGATTAGTTTTTGTTTATGAATGTTGATAAATTTTGGAATTAATGTCATTTTGGAGAGAGTTGTTAATTGATAGAAGTGTAAACTGTGAAAGGCTTTCGCGACCATTGTCTAATGTATCAATGGTTTTTGGGCTGTTAGGCCGGCGTCGATTGACATGATGACTTGACGTTTCGCCAACACGAGCGGTTGGCATCTTCAGAAGTTGCTTTCTGGTTGACAGTCTGCGAACTACTGAGCTCTGCGTAAACGGAGCCCGTATTTATACGTCGGGAAGGAAGTGGGCGGGGCCTCAGTTGCTTTCGATTCCAATCGGTTCTGGTCGGTGTTGTTCGTTAAGGGTAGAGTTTTCGCACCCTTAATTATGGGTACCCATGTTTTGTTGATCTTGACTGCTTCCTCTTTTTTATTAAAGTTGTTCGGGTGCTTCTCTATCTCTATGGCTATAGATATGTAGATGACACATTTGTAACATGGAGCCATGGACAGAATAAATTGCAAGAATTCCTGACACACATTAACAGCATCCATGAAAATATACAGTTTACGATGGAAATCGAAGACAACAACAAGCTAGCGTTCCTTGATGTGAAAAGGAAGATCATTGAGCCACACAGTGTACAGAAAACCAACACATGCAGATCGTTATTTACATAGGGATTCCAACCACCACCCATGTCAGAAATATGGAGTCATCAAAACCTTAGCAGAAAGGGCAAGAAGGATTTGCGAACCCGAGGCACTAAACGCAGAGCTAACTCATATTCATCATGCTTTAAGGGCCGATGGTTCTTCAGAACGGGAAATCAAAAGATCGATCGGACCAACAAATCGTAGACCCAAAGAAAATGAGCAAATCCAACCAGTGGCAAAAGCATTTCTGCCTTTTATTCCGGGAGTGACAGACAGAATGGTCGATTGCTAAGAAAGAAAAATGTGAAAACTATTTTCAAACCAACGAGAAAAATCAAAGAATGTCTTCGATCGACAAAAGACAGAAGAGATCCACTGTCGGCTTCGGGAATTTACCGCATTCCGTGCACATGTGGAAGCGTGTACATAGGAACTACCAAACGCTCGATCAACACCAGGATTAAAGAGCACAAGGCCAACTGTCGTCTGGGGCAGACGGACAAATCCGCCGTAGTGGAACATACCCTCACTATGGACCATCGGATTAAGTTTGAGGAGACCCAAGTCCTCGCTACTACATCAGCATACCATTCCAGACTCTATAGAGAAGCCATAGAGATAGAGAAGCACCCGAACAACTTTAATAAAAAAGAGGAAGCAGTCAAGATCAACAAAACATGGGTCCCCATAATTAAGGGTGCGAAAACTCTACCCTTAACGAACAACACCGACCAGAACCGATTGGAATTGAAAGCAACTGAGGCCCCGCCCACTTCCTTCCCGACGTATAAATACGGGCTCCGTTCACGCAGAGCTCAGTAGTTCGCAGACTGTCAACCAGAAAGCAACTTCTGAAGATGCCAACCGCTCGTGTTGGCGAAACGTCAAGTCATCATGTCAATCGACGCCGGCCTAACAGCCCAAAAACCATTGATATGATAGAAGTGTATTTGAAGTTACAGTTAAAATAATTTTTTATATTGATTTAAAATAAAAGATACTAAAGAAAAAAGATCCCAGTACCAAAAGCTGGGACAGCAGTAGAATACTAAGAAGGATTTGTTGAACATTATAAAAGGTTACTTTTGTGATAATTATGCCGAAAATATGGGACATACAATTTTAAGGCTTTTGCCATATTACTGTGTATTTAACCCCATCGAACATATGTGGCATCAGCTTAGGTCAAAAGTTCGAAGAGATAATATTTCGCTACATTTTAATGCATCTGTCCTGCATATAATTGAAAGGGAAGTATAGTATAACTAGACCCACTTGGATAGGAATTATTTTTACGATTTTACCTGGGGAAACTCAAAAGAACGTCATTATATGAACAAACCTAGTAAAATATCTATTTAATGTTGCTTTTAACTTCCCGACTCACACCTGTACGCCCATGAAGAGAATTCTTGAAAATTCGAAAAGAGCGTTGACCACGCCTATTCAAGTGATTTTGGATAAACTATACCCAAAATTGATGCGAATAGTTCGAATAATGCGGTCTACACATAATATACAAAATATTATAATCAATTTAGGAGGAGACCACAGTGATAGTAACACAGATTTGATATTTGTATTTACTCGTTTTAAAAGATTCATATTTATTAATGTTGCCTTGTTATGTCTGAAAAAGTTGGAAATTTCTTAATTATTCTTATTCTTTATTATTAATTTCATGAAAAAAAACTATAATTCAGTAAAGGTTCTCTACCTATTTTTTCCCTTAATTATTTAGTTATTTATTTAAAATAAATATGTAATGTTAAGTAAATACAATTTGATTTAAAACAGCTGATTTAGACTTGCGCAATTATCCATAAAGCTGCCAAAGGCAGAGATAATTTGTCTATGGCCAAAGGCAGGTAAGGATGTTGGGTCCATAAAATTATGGTACATGTTATATTATAAATTTCAGGGTTATTTTTTATTTTCTACAATTGTGTCCACTGTAAGTTTCAACTCTTTTTTGGGATATTTTTATCAGTTATTTAAAGGAATATATTACTGTAACGATACATTATTCCACTTGTTTGATATGTGTGACTATAAATACATAGTAATACTCAATAAAAAAAAAAAACATTTTACATTAATTCTAAATTTTTTTACCCATTTTCATTACCTTACATTTAAGATAAATTTGAGTTGTAATATATCTTAACACTGATTATATTTGATTTAATTAATTCATAAACCTTCTGTAAATTTAATACTGCATCAAATTTTTGGTGTGTATTAATAATTATTTAAAACAGATCATAACATGTACATACATCACTTTTGCAATTAATGGTACAGAATTGTTTAGTTAGGTAAGAGCTTCTGAAAATTATATATGAACTATTTCGTTAACAAGAATAAGATGAAAACTAAACAATCTGTTACATAGCTCTTTGCACAAAATGTTATAAAATAATGTATGCTATAATATCACCCCTGATGATTGAAACGTGAAATTTGGACAGATGTTAATTTGCATATTGTGAACATCCTCTAAGAGATTTTGGAAAAATTAATCCCTGAAGAGGTAAAATAAGGATTGTTTTATGGTTTATTAGAATTCTCCCCCTAAGGGTGCAAATAAGGAATTAAAACTTTGCATGGATTATTTCAAAATGACTCCGTTTATGCAGACTCTTAAATTCAAGATATGAAAAACGATAAAAACACTACTTACCTACTATTAAAGCACTTACTTAGGAATGCACTAAGCAAAATCGTAAAAATTGGAAAATGAAAAAATTATTCCTAGGTCGATTTTTCACTTTTTTGTCATTTTTTCAGTTTAATGTCGAAATTTTCATATTGGTCATTTTGAGTTCAAAATGCCAAAACACCATAAAACTAACACTTTTCTGTCGATTTAACGCATTCTGAGTCGATTTTGCGTTTTTTTTTTTTTTGTTATTTTAAGGTAAACATCAAAGTTTTCATTTTTAGTCATTTTGGGTTCAAAATGCTAAAACACCCTAAAACTAGCACTTTTCCGTCGATTTATTGCATTCTTCGATTTTGCGCTTAATTTGTCATTTTTGCATTTTAATGTCGAAATTTTCATTTTTGGTCATTTTGAGTTCAAAATGCCAAAACACCAGAAAGCCGGGTCAGGTAGTTAAAAGATTTTACTCAGCTTGTATTTTTACTGGTCAAAACCGATTACATAAAAAAGGTGTTGGAAGGGGCTACATTTGAAATAAGTCCTTTCAAGAATATATATATTACGTAAAGTAAATTTTTAAAAGAAAAATTCAGAGAACTAAAATCTATAGCAAAACTATAGTTCATACAGAAAGACATAACTTTAAATTTCCATTTTGCAACAAAAACACCGACTGCTGCTCAAAGATACAAAAATGGGAAGAAAAATAAACCCACTCTAAAAGTGAAAATGTGCACATGCATACATAATTTGGGTTACTACCCGATATCAGACTATTCATTCAAAGTTACAAATTAATTTTCTATCATTGATTTAAAAGAAAAACAGAAATAGAACCGTAATTGGTAATTATTTAGTTAAAGTTATATAACTGGGAGGCGCGAAGCATCGACCCATAGTTGACTCAATGATTTGTTGTGTAAATTTGAGGTTCTAGAATTTAATACTCGGCAACGGGGGTATGGTACTACCCTCTTAATTCATTCACAATGGTCATACCTAGGCAACTAAAAAATAGTTTCATTTTAAAAATTCCCCATTAAAATATTACCGATATTTGTTTATAAAGTGTTTACGATTTTTATTACTTTATTACTTTTTCTTTGTAATTTACACTTGTTTTTGGAGTAAAGACGTTAATTATTATTATATAATAACTTGTACATCACACCGATTAATGTAATACATTTTTTAAAGCATTCGGCGACTACTCTTTATATAAATAATTACCCCACAAGGAAATTAAAGAACTGTTGGTTGTTCGTATAAAAACACATTTACAAAAAAAACTTTATTTGCTCAAAAAATACGTATTAGTTAATAATAAAATTATGTTATTTCTTTCCCTTAGATTTATTTTGCATTCGTCTATTCTTGCCCATCCTCTGTTTATTGGGTTTATTTTTATTGACAAATTTCTTTCCTACTTGGTTTTTATTAAATTTTCTACCAGGTTTTCCAGGATTTCTATATTCGCTAATATCAGCGGCACTGTCCCGTGTATTTGTTTTCATACCACGTTTTTTTCCACCAAAACCAAACTTTTTATCTTTCATTTTTCTTTTTTCTGCAGATTTCTTTCCCGACTGCTTATTTTTGTTATCAAGAAAACTTAGGTCATTACTCATACCTTTTCGTACTTTCTTAACTTGAGCAAGCATTTCTTTCTTTTCTTGAGATCTCTGGAGTTTTGTTTGAATCTGTATAAGTTTTCCTTCTTTTTTTTGCTGTCTTAAGTGTTTAACTCTTTCACTTCTCTTCTGTTGTTCCTGCTTTTTCATTAAATGCTCCCTTATTTTATGCATGTGAGCATCTGTTTTCGCCATTTCTGCGAAATAGTCATCTGGCCTAAAACAGGTGTTGAGTATCAAATATTGACAAATTTTTGTAACCATTTTACTTACCTCCGAGTAGGAATATCTTGGGCCTTTAATTTGGGTATAGCTTCCAACACAGCGGCTTGTGCTTGCCTATAAAATATCATTTCTCTCTTAAAATCATTCAGGACAGGGTCTGCATTAGCATTAAATTGAGGAAGCTTTTTATTATTCTTTAATTCGTTACTTCTTTTCTCTTCATGTGTGAGAATCTGCTCTGCCAATTCTGGTGCTAAAGGTGCCTGTTGACACACAACGTCCAGTTTTTCTATCCAAGGCAAATTAAATTTAATTTCTTCTAGTTTTTGTTTTAAACCACTCTAAAACCATACAAAACAATTTGTAAATATTAAATTCAGATCAATTACATCAGAAATGACCTACAATATTATTGATAAACTGCTTAGGTTTTTCTTCAACTTTATTTAAACCAGGCTTGAGTCGTCCATCAGCGAAAGCTTGTTGTAGCTATAAAAACATGTACATTATTAATTAATTATTGGAACAAATGAGACTACACATACCTCAACATCACTATCACTTAATTCGGAGTCACTTCCACTCATTTTTAGTAATATTTTAATTAGTTTGTAATAAAAACATGCACGTACATAACCTTACTATTGAATGATATATTGATATTCTTCTTCTTTCTAATTCTAAAAGTAGGCCAGTAGCATAAAAGAGCATCAGCCAGTTTAAACATATCAGGTTTTATTGGTGGCGTCCACCAATAATCTGTGCATTTTAAAAGTTTTGGTTTTAAATTTATATCAAGAAGTGTAAATTGAAATAAACTAAGTTTTTGTGTTACAAAAAGGAGAGCGTTGAAAAAAAATTAAATTTTAATTTAAAATGTTTATTTTTATTTTTACATTTAAAACATTTATTATCTGAAATCTATTTTATTGAATTTTTTTATGTTGTTTCATCATAGCTTTAAGTTTTTCTTGACCGAATATAAAGATCCTAAATGCATTCTAAAGAGTTGAAAAAAATTAAATAAAAAATGATATTTTTTTATCCTTTTTGTAATGAATATTGCAATTTTGAAACAAGTGTAATAAATTTTGGACTTTCTAAACAATCCTCTCTTGTAGAAAGTGATTCGTGAAAAAGTGGTAGTTATTGACTAGGTTTCTGAGTTATAGATTAACGCTGGTTTTACAACTCCTTTGTACAGTCTACCTTTTATTTTTTCACTCACATTCCTGTTAAAAACTCCACTCATTTTTCTATAGTTCCTCAATTCACACTTAATTCTATATATGATTCACATCACTTTTTAACCCTCCATTCTTTTCTAGCACTTACCCTAAATATTTAAAGTTTTGGACAGGTGGCAGCACTTCGTCCTGTATATTGCTTGTAAGTCCATTCGTCTCGTTTGTTATATACTCATTCTTCGTCCTACTCACTATCAACCTTCTACTCTAAAGCGCTTTTCTCCATTTTTCAAGTTTTACCTTTGGTGTCTCACTTTCACAAAATCGACATCTCTAACATCCACATACACATCATAACTCATAGGGCTTCACCTCAGAACATCTTTCACTACAGTCAACAGATAGAGGCTTAGAACCGACACCTGATGGAGCCCCACAAATCACTCTGTAACCCCAACATTGTTTTTCATTTCCTTTTTTGTTCCCTCACACATCTATTGCAGTAATCGGACATACTTTTCCGGAACACCTTTCACTCGCATACATCTTCACACTTTTTGTTTCGGCACTAGGTTTCTCCAAGTCTATAAAAGCTGCGTGGATATCTCACTGCATTTTACGATATCTGTACATCAATGTTTTTATATCAAAAACACCATTAGTCGTTCCTCTTCCAGGCATAAATCCAAATTACCCTTCACTTATACTCGTCTCTTCTGGATCTGGATCTGGAAATTTGGGAGGGGCGAGCTAGTGCTCAGCCAGCACTGAGGCCACATATGACCCATTGTGCATCCTCCCGTATGTAGGGATATCCTCACCTCAGGATGTCACCAGGCCTATTGATTTAAAATAGGTGATGAGGCTCCCGGGGGGGATCTCCCTGACATCGGCTGGTGTAAGCCAATACTCGCCCAACACGGATCTTCTGATTTCGGAAAAAGCAGAGCAGTCATACATAATGTGTTCTACTGTTTCCTCTTCTTGTTCGCAGCCTCTGCATAGCGGCGATTCTGTTAGTTTCATCCTAAAGAGATGTTGTCGCAATTGGCAGTGACCTGTCAGGATTCCCACAGCTGTTCGGAGATTTTGTCTGCTCAATGCCTTAAATTTTTTTGCTGTTTCCTCGCCAGGATGAGGTAATAACTCTCTGGCCTGTCTACAGTTCGTAGTTTCATCCCAGCACTGTATAAATTTTTGGTGAGAGTGCTGTTTAATAAGGTCCACGACTGCGGACAATGTTAGCTTGGTAGATGGGCGAGGGCTAACATATTTGTAGCCCGCAGCCCTCTTTGCTAAATTGTTCGCAATTCGGTTGCCTTTAGAGTTCCCATGTCCTTTGATCCAGCTGAGAGTGACCACGTTATTCTGGCTGGCCTCAGTTAGAGATTGGTGACATTCTAGTACTAAACTTGAAGTGAAACGTGGTCTATTCAAGGCCAGTAGTGCTTGTCGGCAGTCTGTATATATATTTATATTCCTTCCTGTGATGTTCCTATTGATTAATTCTTTTGCAGCTATGGTTATGCCTGTGAGTTCTGACTGAACCACACTTGACAAGCCATCCATAGCCCATTTTATTTTTAGGCTTAAGGATCTAGAGTAAATTCCACATCCCACACCTTGCTTTGTTTTTGATCCATCCGTATATACGCTCAGAGCGTTCACTACGTTGGGGTCTGCTGTCTTGTTTGTTAATATTTTGTAGGGTTTGTCAAAGACAAATCTTGGTGCGACGGCATCCGTGACTGCCTGTAAGAGTGGTATCACTTTTATCGATTCCCTCCACAGACTATCCCTATCGGTGCCAGTCCCTACAGTGGGTTCGATACCAACCGTGCGAAAGCGTACTCGTCTCTTCTCTCAGCCTCTATTCAAATTTTTAAAGTATGTGACATCACTTTAATGCTTCTATAGTTACCACATTCTCCTTTCTATTATAGATTTGCACAAGCACGATTTTACTCCACTCACTCGGTATTCTGTATTGATTTATCTTCATTCTCATCAGGTTCACAGAATATCTTTGCATCTTTTTCAATGTACTCTTCATTTTTTCCCTAAACACATATGTCACCATTCCAAAATTTGTTATACCATCTTTAAATATTTCTCTCTCATTGTCCTCGTTCAATATTCCTTTCATCTTCCTTTTATACGCCCATATGTATGTGAAACTTTATCTTTTTGTTCTTAATTTGTTGGATGGCAATATATTTCAAAGCTTTATCTTTTTCTTTAGCTATCCTTAATAATTCTCTTTCTCCTTTATTACTCTCAAAGTTATGGAAGACATTTTCCATTGCTTATAATTTCGCTTTTGACACTGCTCTTATTGAGTTCTTCTCTGCTACCTCATAGTCTCCCTTATCAGTTGCACTCCCTGATGAATCGCACTTCTTCTTCACTTTTACTACTTTTTCCTGATGATTTTTCCAACACTACTTCTGCTTATTTTCCTAACATTACTATTGCAAGTCAACCATTCGTCCCCATAATCTTTCATACCAACACTCTGTCGTTAAACTTACTCCCATATTCCTTTCTTCTCAACACCCACCACTTTACCCTCCTCTCTTCTCTTTTTCTTTGGTTACTCTATTACGTCTATGTCCACAACTAAAAGTCTGTGGTACACCATCTCTATTTATTACATTACACTTCGTTATTTTCTTTTGATGCCTCCTTCTACAAATTATATAATCGACATGGGTCAGGTGGTTTCTCAAAACAAGTTGTATTCTTAAATTAAAAGGGTCTAGAATGCTGCACTATAATTTCCCCTTCAGGGTTTCTATCTCTATATGTCCATAAAATTCATTGTACCTCCTCTTTATTAGACTCACTCTTACCTACATGCCCAAAGTACCTGTCTTGTCAAATTGGAGTTTTAAAATATTTACCATCTACAAAGAGGTCTAGAACTTATATTCTTTGATCTCGAATATCCTTTAAAATTTTGTAGTTTAAAAAAATATTAAAATAAGGATCATCCGTAGAGAACATAATTATAAAATGTAATAGCTTCTTGAAAAAACGTGAAAATTTATGGAAAGTATAAGAGTCATGAAAACAAGAACATCGATTAAAAATAAATTAAATTATGCGATAACCGTGAAAAGTATAGAACACATTCAGAAAACAAGTTTAAAAAAAATAAAAATAAAGGAATTGCTAAATTTGTCTATGAAAAATGACTAGAAACCAAATGAAATCAAATAAGTATTAAAAAGAACGAAACGATTAAAATTACGCTAACATTTTTCAGGATACATTATTTCCATTTCCAAATACCTTTAGTAAAAAGTAAAATGTTTTTGCAGTGTGAAAAAATCCCGTTTTTGGTATTATGATAACACTTTAAGATGCAACTCGATAAATTAAAATCAGTACAGATTAAGTACAAAAGAGTTCCGGTGTTGTTTGCTCAGTCAATTTTAATTAAAGAAACAGAAACTGGTATGCAATATTGAAACAAATTGTCAGTCAACTCATTATATATTTACCTTTATATTCCCTGATACAAATATGAACTTGAACAATGTCACAATAATTCTATTTCAGTCCTTATGGAACAATGAATGAATGCATTTATATAAAAATGAAAACTTATTTTAAACGTGACTAAAGACAAAATCACAAAACTATAGTTTCAGTCTCGAACTCGCATATTCCAAATACTAGACCTTTTCAAACCAACTGTAGGTCTTGCTACCGAACTAAATTTAAATTTATTAAATAATATCCTAGCTCCAAGTCCTTCCTGTATAAATCTTAGTTGTTCAACATTATTATATGATCCATGGATGTCAAGATATGAAAGATTATGTAGTTTTTTCAAATATCTAAAAATAAACAGAAACAGATTCAAATTTTATTCATAATCAGAGGTATTTTCTTTCTAACATACTTACAAGAAAGATTTATACGGTAAAAGATAACACCTAGAAAGAGCTAGAAAATTCAAATCTTCTAAAATTGTAATTTGTTTCAAGGCTTCTTCAGTTATGGCAGTACAATCAGATAAGTCTAATTCTCTAAGTCGTGGACACTTTGAAACTAAGTCAACTACATCTATAAATAAAGATATGCATTATTATATGATATTTTTTTGTTAGAGATAGTATACTTACTTTTATCAGTCATAAGTTTTCTACATCCAGAAAAATTTAATCTATCCATTGAGGACGGTAAATTATCACAAACATATTCAATACTGGCAGTATTTAAATTTGTCCAGGCAATATTTAATTCCCGAATCCTGGAAACAAACAAAAATTCAGTTTTTTTTTTAATACCAGAAAGGAAAGTTCAAAAATGTGTAGAAAGGAAAGTTCAAAAATGTGTAGAAGGGTGTTTCTTAAATTTTTATTTTATTTTCCATGGTTGTTTAAAGCTTAGGAAATATAAATTCTATCCGTTTATATTATAAATATAAATATTTTAAATGCATATAATGTTTTGCCAAAAATAAGCAACTAAATAGAAAAATATAACAAATACTATACAAATAACATTTAAACAAATATAATACCTACTTTCTACAATTAGTCAATAAATATTTCAGACCATCTTCCAGTATCCCAGTGACCAAGGCGAAGTTAATAACTTCAATGTCTTTATTTGCCGACAAAGCAATTAATACATCATCACTTACTTGCAAATTTTCTAAACTGAGCTTTTTTATACGTCTACATTTTCCAAATAATACAGTTAAGGTTTGTGGAGATGCATGTGCCATGCTTAAATCTAAATAAAGTACTCTCGATAAGAAATTCGATGAAGCAGCTGCAACTCCAGGCAAAATTGGTGGAAAACTAATCTAAAATAAAATAAAGAAGCTATTTACCTGAATCATTACCAAAAATACTTTTTTTACAAATCTAAAGCGTACCAAAAATGTTTTACTGGTATTGTGATAAAAAAATCTTAAATAAAAATTATTCAAAATAAAAACTGATAATTATTAAGCAAAGTGGCAAATAAGAGCATCAAAAATATTACTGGAGATATGAACTCTATTAATCGTAAATTTTTATCAGAGTCCAATGTACATAATATATTTTTGATTTCTACAAAATTCTTTATAATAAACTATCACAGCAACAATGATTAATTACAGTTTTTTAAAGGTTTTGTGACTGATCAAAATATAAAATTTCTTTTTCAAAATTTGTACATCAAATTAATTTATACAAAAAAGGTGGTTTGGTAATACTACTGAACAGAGACAGTTATGTTGATCATAAGTTTCAGTGATCTACCTACCTCATTCTGAAAAAAAAAAAATTGTTGTTTATAAAAGAACACAAATATTTAGTATCCGTCACTCGAATTATTTTCGCTAAATCTGTGTTCTCAACAAGAAAATTTTAGTTTAGTAGGAAGTATATTTTGGTTTGTATTCTCCAGATAGTGATTTTTAATGCATTATTCCGCTTTATTATTTTGTTAATTCACCGTTGAGGTATTTCAAGTAACGATTACCGTTTACATCATAATAGAAAACACTGCTATTGTTAAAATATGGAAATAATGTCTAAAAATCATAACTGATACGTTAATTTTCAGTAGAAATAACCCAAGGACATTGATAATTGTTCGAAAAAATTTTATAACAGATTTCGAAAGCTTGTTGCTTGGAAACAGACCGACGCCATAGGCGGAGGTCTGTTGCCTGTAAGCAACAAGCTTGAGAAAGTTGTTAAAAATTTTTTGAGCATTTATCAATGTTCGAGGGTTATTCGGATAGAAAATTGTTTGCTGGTTATTCTTTGGTATATTTGATTCGATAATTTCATTAATATTCTCATCAGTATTACAACCAAATCGTGACATTTTGAAATATTGAATATTTGAAATGTCAAAATCGAAATGAAACGAAATGTAGGTATCCATAGCTACATGGTTGAGTGAAAACAGCCCATGGGATCTGTTTTCAGTATAATGTTGGTTTTATTGGTTGTATTCAATCAGATGACCACAAATTAATTGATTTCATTGGATTTCTAATTGAGCAAAAAATTTTCCTTTTAAGTAAATTTATTATAAAACAGTAGATATTTATACAAAATAGTATCTATTTTGAAATCTAATTGAAAAATACCTCGTATAATTTTTGGAAACGCTAACCATATGTAATATTTAAGAGAAAAACATTAAAGTAAGTAAGTAAATAAATAAATAAATTAAGCAAACCTTACCGCTGAATTTGATAACCTTAAAATAACAACTTGTTTACTAAGTAACTTCCCTAGGATTCCCGGATGAAGATGTTTATTTGATGCATCTATTCGAGTCCAAAGAGTTTCATCTTGGATAAGCCTACTGAATCTTTTACACACTAAGGCAATATCTATCAAATTTGATTTGGGTAGCCACCTTAATACATGTAAAATTACCTCATCGGATAATAAATCAAAATAATCTAAAAAAATATATCATATATAAATAAATATTTAGACTAATCTTGAACAAAATTAAATATAAATAGAATGGTGAATCTATAAAATGCCGACTAATAATTTCAGCCAATAATGGTGCTAATTTATGTAATAGTGATTTTTTTGAAAAAAAAATGTGTTTATTAACCAATTTTGCTAATAGTTTTTTGTCATCTATTTATAACTAAATTCTATGAAGATATTCTAAATGTTTATAAGTTTAAAAGCTGCTTTTTATTTTTAAGCCATTTTGTATATATTTATTTTTTTATTTTTTATGGGTTGTTAGTTTAAATCTTAACCATGAACGGCTTTTTAAGATCCATTTGGTCAAATTTTCAGGACATGCCTTAGAATTTAGTGCATTTTTCAAAAAAACGGAAAAAACAAATTAAATTGTGCACAAACTATTGGACAGATTTGGCTCATTCTTTGCACAAAATTGTTATACAATGAAACCCTCAAGATCAGTTATATTTAAACAATTTTTAGCAAATTATAAATAAGCTATTAAATTTATTTAAAAACAGATATTTTGTGCTTATTTTTTCAATAAATTCTTTGTTTATTAATCGATTTCAAATTGGCAAACCTCATTTTGTGTATTTTTTCATTTTAAACATTTCTCTGTGGCGTCTAAATCTATGAATACAAACGTTTTTTAACTTACGGGCAAAGTAATAATTAAGAAACTTTAATTGTTTATTTATTACCCTTAATCCAAATTATGCTACCACGGTTTATGTGGATATGGTATCGTCCACAATACAATGAAATTGAAGAACATACCCAACAACGAAAATTGTATATAGTGAGTTTTAGAACAATTACAAATCAAAAGTGGTATTTGAAAAATGGAAATAAAGTACGAAGACAAAAAACAGTGAAATTTTGAGTTGTAGCTCTCAGAATTCAATTTCTTATATCACCAATATAATTTAATTAAACTCTGAACGAAAACTAAATAATAATATAAACAATGCTTGTGTTTTAATTTATTTTATAAATATTTATTTTTAGTTCAGTTGTTGTTAAGAAAATGCATTTTTTTAAAATAAATATATACAAAAGATAACAAAATACACCTATTTTGTTATTGTTTATCTGTATTACCTGCAACTTTAATTCAGTTAAGCAATGAGATAATATAGGATTATGATGGTACAATTTATATGTAGAAATTTACAAACGTCGTTTCAAAACCGCTAAAATTTTTAGATAACTATAAATAAACACCATTACACTATCTATGGATTTATGTAAAAGTTTACATTATCACAAAAAAAAAACACAACTTTCTAAACTATTTACACAAAGGGGACATATTGAAAATTTTTGTGGGTACACTAAAAGTAATCGTGTTGAACTAGACAACAGTATTATCGATAACTGTAAGTTTTCGACTTTATGATACATACAATTTTCAACTTACTGATTTTATTTGAAGATCTAATGACTGGCTTTTCAACCCAATCCCGTAGATTCACTTTTTGTAACGATTCTTTTGTCAAAGTCGACTCCAATAATGAAAGCTAAAAATATTAATTGTGTTACTATTATAATTGACAATGTAAATAAATACAGTTTAAGGAGTTAAAAACAAAATGTTCATTTTATTACCTGTTTACTCCTTGTATCTGGACTCATAGAAACACACGAAACATCAACTGCACCCGGCTCATTTTTATTAAAAATAGTATCGTCATCAGTAAATATTTCTTCATCGCAATCTAAACGCCCAACACCATGATCGAAGACTTCATGTAAAACTACATCGTTTTTATGTAAACTCCACCTTTCACGTTTCACCGAATCATTAGATACTTCTTCGTACCTTGCACGTTTACTATAAATTATACAAAGTACAAAGTTGCTGATACTATATTGTTTAATATATCATTTTAGTGCTTACCAAACAGGTGACAAATCAATATCTTCATCAATGTACTTTCGTATTGTAGAAGACATTTTACACCATGTTAAATGATAACTACTAATTTAACCATTAAAAACTCGAACCTAAAATTCCCTCCATAAAAAAACTTCAAAATACAAAAGAAGTGGCTGGATACCTTATAATCGAATAAGGTGCTTCTGTACATTGGTTTTATAAGGCACTAAAAACATACCTTAGTTTCGGGACAGGTTCGGATATCTTTGTATTAAATGGAAGTAATATCACAAAATTAAAAAGAATTTAGCTAAAACGTAGAAAAACCATAAAAACATGGACCAATGTCCCTCCTCTTAGCTAATCA
Organism: Altica lythri; assembly: GCA_964028335.1. Taxonomy (NCBI): domain Eukaryota; kingdom Metazoa; phylum Arthropoda; class Insecta; order Coleoptera; family Chrysomelidae; genus Altica; species Altica lythri. The sequence goes on along the minus strand of OZ034804.1, from coordinate 29,499,997 downwards.
AATTTGTAGCTACTGTCAATACTAGTATATGGCCATATTCAAACCCTACTTCATACTTATGCATTGACATTAATCTACTTAACCTCAACACCAAAATAGTTAATATGTTTTATAAAATAATAAATAAAATGAATAAACAAGTTGTAGGTAGTATGCGATATTTGTTTAGTAAAGAGGTAAATTTATTTTGGTTTCTATATATGTTTATATTATCAGTGTTGTCTTATATTACAGGCTCTAGTCACTAGTGTATGTCGACCAAAATTTCGAAAATATAGCAATAATACTTCATTTCCCAAACGAGATGTACCGGGAAAGGGTGTAGGACCTATAACGTGGAAAAACCTCGGAATAACTTCAGTATTAGGAGGCAGTTTACTTGCATTTATGTGGTACCTTAAAAAACAAAAAGAGGAAGGTAAATACCTACCTTTTACTATGAAGTTAAAGTAGTTCAATATTATTAAAATTAAATATTAATTTTTGGTAAAGTTTCTATATTAGACCTATAATATCTAGAGACGTCGGTAACATTAGTATATTATGTTATCTCTTTAAGAATTAGTTTGCTCTATGTTTTATGTCTTGTCCATTTTTGTATGGAGGTCCAATTTTAATAACACGCTCTCCCTACATCAAGAATTGTTTTACAATTTTGTAAGTTGTTCTGATTATTGCAGTTAGATAATAAAAGATTACGTCCAACAGACAGTGATAATGATTACATTGTATGTACAGAATCCTTTCTATCCGTGGTATCTAACTAATTTGGACCTATTGTCAATGATTCTTATCACTCTTCAGCCAACTTACCTAGTCTATTCTTAATATGTCATCATATACACTTACAGATATGCAGGGTGCGAAAATATCCGATATTTATTATAAATATCAAAATATCGGATATTTATGATATATATCAAGTTTGATATATATCCATTTTGTATGAACGTCATGTTGTTATTTTATAGTATTATTTATGTATATTTGTTGCATACGTTTTACATAAGCATAATAAATTATTAAAAAAAAATGAAAGTTTTAAATGCTTTCTTATATAGTACTTAAGTCTTAAAATGAAGGCTAGCGACAGGAAAACCTGGAAGTCTATGCAGGAAGGCTATGTCGAAGGACTGCCGAACTAATGTTAAGTTTTCACTAGATGGTTAAAAATAATTTAAACACTGCACAAAAACTTATAACGCAGTCTTAGTCTTTTTCACTAGATGGTTCAAAATAATTTAAACACTACACTTATAACTCACATATATTAAAATTAAAAAGGTATTCTTAAAGGAACTTTTATTTCTGGTGTTCACTTTTAGACTATTTTTCTTTCTGCCAAAACCCAGTGAAGCACCCTTCTCACCTCTAGTTTAGAAAAGGGTATTGTACTTAATAATTATTAATAAGTAATTTGGAAAAACCGTAACAATCCCTACCGGAAATTCTAAACAGACCTACAACCGTCGAACATCTTTAATCAGGAAAAAACCCAAAACTATTTAAACTAATAAATGTTAAATTGGTATAAGTATTAAATTCAATGCCCATTGTAAAATATCTGTTTACGATATGGGATTAGTCAGATAATACCTAAAAGGGTCTTTCAGTAAATTTTAGCAAAAATGAATATTTATGTACTTAGCTTATTCTAGGTATCTAGGTACGCAACAAGTCCACCGCGGTCGGCAAAACAGAAAAGCACGCAAAAACTGCACGAATGACGAATATATTGATATATATCACAAAAAGTCATTGGATATATATCGGATATATATCACGATATATATCCTTCGCACCCTGCAGATATGTTAAATTCAATATCATAAAATTTTAGAAAATTGGACGTTATACTTTAGTATTTTTGTTATTTATTTTTTACTTGTTTGTATAACTAATTTAGTAATTAATTTTATTATATCTAGTTTGGTTTAATAAGCCCAATCGTTTATTTTTCAGCACAAGAAAAGGAAAGACAGAGAATGTTAGGAAAAGCTTCAATAGGAGGAAAATTCGAACTAGTTGATTCCGATAAAAAAATACGAACAAGTGAAGAGTTTCTTGGGAAATGGTTGTTGATATATTTTGGATTCACTCATTGTCCAGATATATGTCCTGATGAATTAGAAAAAATGGCTGATGTTATAAATAGATTGGGTAATAAATTTATGAATGCTTTATAAATAACCATTGTATTATCTATTATTTGTAACAATAGTGGTTTTCGATGTGTAGTTGTAACATTAAATCTATATGATTTTATATACTTATATAAAAAAATAAGCCTGGGTACTGATTTTTGCGTTTTGCAGATATATCAGATGAAATTCCCAAAATTCAACCGCTCTTTATTTCCGTTGATCCAAACCGAGACACTCCAGAAGTTGTGGGAAAATACTGTAAAGAGTTTAGTCCTCGACTATTAGGATTGACAGGAACCGAACAACAGGTTTCTCAAGCATGTAAAGCTTATAGAGTCTACTTTAGTGCTGGTCCAAAAGACAGTGATAGTGATTACATTGTAAGTATCTGAGGTATCTAATTAATGGACTTACTACTGCCAATGATTCCTTTCACCCATCAGCCGACTTTACCTAGTCTATTCTTAATAGTTCGTCATATACACTACATATATATGTTAAATTTAATATCTTTGAATTTTTGAAGATTGGGTTAGTAGTTTTTTCCATTTACTATAAAAACCATTACTGCTGAATATTATTTAAAAGTAAATAAAAAGTGAAGCATAACCTAAGTACATACAAAAAAGAATAAATACCTATTGTAAACAATGTTTCAGACCTTTATTGAATATCACCAAATATAAATTAATAAATGTATGGCAAAAATTACAGTAATTAAGGTATACATACACATAACAGAAAATCATTATTTGTATTTTTTACTTTTTAGGTTGATCATACAATAATAATGTATTTAGTAAACCCTGATGGAGATTTTGTGGATTACTATGGACAAAATAGAACCTCGTCCGAAGTGGCAACATCGATAAAAGTGCATGTCTTAAAGTATAATCAATTAAAAAAGAGTTGGTTATAAAATAATAATCAATTATATTTGTAAATAGCAGTTAAACGTTTATAAATTTTAATAAACAGTAATTGTTGTATAAACTTCCTGTAAATCATGTCATTGTTTATAAAAAAGTATAATTTTTAAATATAGGCTTAAGTTGATAAATTAAAAAAATGCAATATTTTACATAATAATTAAAATTGTCGATCGACTATAAAGATCAGTACCCAATCGTATGAAATCAGTAACTACAGTAAAAAGATAACAAAGACAATGAGGTTTAAAATATTAATTTTTAGTTTACTGATGTGGGATCATTATGGGTTTTGTGCAGTAAGTATTGTAATGTTTTGGAATTTATATGATAAAATAATTAGTACAAATTATGTTTATATGTATACTGATGTGTTTGAAGTATGAATAGTCTTAATTGATTAATATAAGTTTCCATTATGTATTACAGCGAATTTTATGGCCAGGAAAAAATATATTTAATTAGACTGAATTGAAGTATCAAATTATAAATCGTATCAATAAATAATTCATATTTCAGATCATTAGTTCGGGTTTCGTCAAGACAATACGTATCGCATAGTAAATATTTTTTGTACAACTGTCATTAAAAGTGACACTTTTAATGATAGCAAACAATGTTAAAAACGATCGTTTACATAACAGCGTGTTAAAAATACTTTTAACACGTTGCCATGTAAACAAGTTTACTTTTAACACGGTTTAGTTTACTTTTAACACGGTTTGGTTTATTGTCATTGCAAATTCGCTCGTTTCGTTATCAAAATAGGGAAGTTGTACAAAAAACATTGTATGGTATTTGTGTTAAAAGTGATTTTATTTTGTTCGTGAAATTGTTCAATTCGCTCCGCTCATTTCACAAACGTTTTCACTCACAAAATAAAACCTAACTTTTAACACTCATATCATAAATAACTATTTTGTAATTCAGTTAGGAAATATCATAATTTTGACACTCATTCTAGATACAAAATGTTGTTCATTTTGTCACTTGGTTTCATCTTGTCACTCATTTTATCAAAATTTGATAAATGTAATGGTTATCTCCATAGAAACAAACAAGGATGGCTTTGATACTATCTAGCAGAAATAAGCCGACGTTAAATAATAACCAAGTAAAATAAATTCAAAATGAAAATGAAGCTGCATTACAAAAAATCTTGTATATAAACACGATGCAAAACACCGTGGTTTTTTGAACACGATGTGTTGGATCACTCGTTACGCTCGCGATCCAAACTTCACATCTGGTGCAAAAATCAAGTTCATTTTGCAAATAGTTATATAGCTATTCAACCATTCACTTGAAAATCATTTGTATTACCATTTTACACGTCAGTTAAGTTTCGACATACATGAAGCAAAGGATAATTAATAGGGGGCATACTAGAACCAACATACGACTTGCCTGTAACTGATGAAACAACTATTGGGGTATTGCTATATTCATATTAAATATGACGAGTGAATATGAATTAAAATATTAATAATCTTCGCACAGAAAACTGTTTATTTGTAATGATCAACTAAATTTGGATACCGCAAAGTAACCATATGAAATATATAGAGCATAAAGCAGTAAAGAACTTACTTTAACAGTAAATTTAACTGGAAAAGTGATATAACAAAGAAAAGAACACCACTGCAAATTGGTTATTGGAAAAAAAGCTTATCTGTGAATAGAAAAATTGTTAAGATACAATGCCTATCTGTATTTCTGATATAGAACTAGCAAGCCTGATAAAGTGATAATTCAAAAGGCACAATCGAAAATCTGCGACCAATATTTACTACCTTATTGTTACATATTTAGTAGCGAAATTTGTATCTACGATCGACTATTAGAACGCTACAATGATAGTCGTAAATCAGCGAGAAATGATAAAATTTCTAAAAAACTAGAAGAACAATCTAACCCGCTTTTCCAAAACCGAAAATTCTGAAGAAATATCGCTAGTTATATAACTTTCCACAACATTAAATGTAATTAATTAATTTACTAAGGGGTGACTCTTGAAAAATTAATACCACAAACAACTACATTTTTTAGAAAATCCAAGAAAAAGCAATTACAGGATGTCAAAAAATATTTAATTATTTCCAATTTCGAAAAAAAAATGGTGAGATATTTCTCGTATTAATTTTTCAATAAGAATCATCCCCCTCACCAACTTTTTTGCTCATATCCGAACACCTTATATTTATCTTTAATTGATAATCAAATTGGTTTCGGTTTAATATTTATCTTTAATTGATAATGAAATTGGTTTTAGTTTAAAGCCTACATAATATTTAAGTAATTATATGTTAAGAAAAAATATTTTTAGATCTCAGAAAAACAAATGAATGCAACAAAAAAATTAATAAGAAACACTTGTATCAATAAAGCAAAAGTATCTCCTGGTAAGATAAAACAAGAGTGGTAATTCGGTGTTTAATTTTTAGCTTTTTTAGATCTTGTAGATGCTATGCAGCAAGGAGATTTTAGCCAACCACAAGTAAATAATTTTATTTTCCTTTTTAATAGAATCTAATAAAAAAATTTTGCTGAAAGCAAACTTGTCTTTTTAGTAGTGATTCAATATGACTGTTTTTTTTAGTGTTACGTATCATGTCTTTTGAATACCTACAAGTTGGTAAGCAAATTTTGAATATCTATTTATTAAATGACATAAACCTATGACAAGGAGTGAAGATTTATGTATGGTTTCCTGCTCAAGTAGGCAGCAAGTGATTTTCTATTGCAAATATTCGAGATATCTATTCTTGATTTTAATTAAAATCCAAATCAAAATGCTGTTGCTTGTCACTAAGTGTTTAATTTAATTTCAAGTGTTGGACTCACTAAAAAACATAAAATTTTTAGAGGACATGTTTTTCCTCGCATTTTTTAGTCAAACCATCTATCAAATGCTGGTGCTTTTGTCTCCAATTAAAAAATAAAAAAATTTTTGACTGACCATTAAGTTATACACACAGGTCTCAAACATGTTGGTAATCATCGTTTTAGCGTATGGGATCCTGCACTAATATTACACAAAAGTATCAGTCCATTTACAATTATTGCACATTATTGATAAGACCTACATCGCAGTGTAAACTGATCTATTGCTTTTTATATACAAATAAATTACCTGATACCATAAATTAAACTTGACTGTGATATTAATCTTATTTCCCATTGCACGCAAAATAATTATTTTTTTAATATTAAGATAACTCCCGAAGGCGAATTTGACTGGGAAGGTGGAATTAAAACTATAAATGCAAATGCACCTCCAAAAATTGCAGAAACCGCAGTAGTTACTATTAAAAATTGTAAAGATGCTCTAACGACTAAGAAAGATAAATGTGTGGGAGCAACAGAAATAGCAAAATGTTTTTATGATGACAATCCTTCTGTAAGTAAACTATTTTAGCAGAATATATTCGTTTTCTACTTATAGTAATTACTCTTTTTTAGGCTTATTTTTTGCCGTAACCTGTAAACAGTTACGATAATTGTAATATTTTATAATGATGCCATAAAATGTAGTAGATAGAAGCATTTTTCTATTGTGTTTTATTGAAAATAGATGTAAGGCAACCCATATATGTTAAATGGTTAAAAGTTATGCGAATATTAAAAAATTATCGAATTAAAATATTTTAAATAAATCACATTATGAATACCCATTAAATCTATTTGTAAAAATTAAAATTAGAAAAAAAAAACAGTAATATATTTACAAAATAAGTGCTTTACATTACTTATCTAGATGGTGTAAAATTTTAAATTTTATAACTTCATTTTGAATAATTTGCATTGATGTAGTGGAATAGGACCACAAGGAGAAAAAGAACAATGCCCAGAGCATTAGAGAGTATGGCCAGATGGACGTCAGTGAACATTCTATCTAAAACAGAAAAAACATTACACTAAAATCATTATTAAATGCAAAACTACATCAAATTTATGTTATCCCGAAAATTGTGTCTGCTTAAATGAATAATTGTCTTATTGAATGATATAACAAATAAATATTCTCTTTAAAAATAAGATCCAATACATACCCAATTTCTAATTAAACAATTTTTTGTAAAATTTATTTACTTTTTTAACCTTAAACGTGGCCTTTTCAACCCAATCAAGCCGGTTAACGTCACCTGCCAATCAGATCGATGCCACGTCATAAATCCAGTATTACCACCAAAGATTTATCTTAATTTGTGATTACCACTATTATAAAAAAATATATATGTTTACGAGGTAGATTTTCTTTTAGGTTTTTTCTTTCACTCATGATTTTTTTTTTATTTTGTAAAGGGATACGAATCATATATTTATACTTTTTGTAACTACATTCTCATTTTTTATCATATGCATATGATCATAAATGATCTGCTTGGCTTGTGAAAACGACAGATGAAAGATTACAGAAATAATGAAGAAAAAGAAGAAGAAAAAAAGTAAACCCTAACGCCGACTAGCAATGGAAATTAAATAATTGTATACAATTTTTGTAATTGTTTTAAGTTGTTAATAACAATGTACAGAACAGATAAACAATTTATGAAGAATCCCGCAACAGCTGCCAGTAGGATTTATGTTGGGGGATTAGTAAAAACTGTAATTGCTAACGATTTAGAGGAAAAATTTAAACAACATGGTACAATTGTGGGATTGTCATTAAATACAGGTTTTGCATTTATTCAGTTTGAAAATGAACAGGTTGCGCATTCTGCTATAAAGGCTGAGAATGGTACTATGCTTTGTGGTAGAAAAATAGTGGTTAAACAAGCTTTAGATAAATCTAAACCGAATACAAATCAAGGAGGACCTCCTAAAGGAGGTCCACCTAGACAAGTACTTGGGCCACCGCTGCAGCCTCAAAGACCACAATTCCAAGAAGACAAAACTCCACCACCTCCGCAACCACCACAAAATGTTTCTCTTAAACCTGATAATGAAGAAGACTTTCCTGAAGATGTGGTTGAAGATGATAGACCAAATATCAGACCACCAGGTCCTCCTCGTCATGTTGCTGACAATAAAGGACATAATGGTGGTAGAAGGGTAGGTATGGGAAAAATGGGTGATAGAGAGCAGGATAGATTTTCTGGAAGATTTGAACCACCCCCTAAAATGGATATGTATCGAGAAAATAGAGACCCCTTTTATGGTAAAAATAATAGAGATTTTCCACCTCCACCATTTAGAAATGATTCTTTTGTTCCTCCAATTATGGACTTACCACCGCGAGAATTACCTCCACCTGTTGAAAAGAATGACTGTGAGATTATTGTTGTTGCTAAGCAGCTAACGTAAGTTCCAGTTCTCTAAATATAGGTGTATATTGTATTATAAATTTTTATTGTGTATATTGTAGGGAATATGCAGAGTTTATAGAACAGAAATTAAAAAATCATAATTTGGTGGTAGATTTGCTCTTCCCGAATGAGGATGTTCCCATTGGAAAAGTTTTGGCAAATATTTCGAGTAGAGGCTGTTTGTATGCCATACTTGTAATGCCTATAAATGAAGAAAATCGGAGTTTAACACTAAATATTCTTCATGGACTTCCTCAAGGTAATATATCTACGGTTTGTTAAATAAACAAATTCATGTATATAAATATTTTTAGAACACAGAAATATGCCAGTAGATGATGCCATGATATTAATATCTAGGGACTTCGAAGCATATATGAAAGGAGAACACATTCCAACTGATCCAACTCAAATGACATTGCTTGATAGACATCCCAACAATATACAGGTATTTGATTTATTTTTCCATGTCAAGCTTTCTAAAATGTTTTGAAACTGTCGATGTGTTTTTTGTTACTTATTCTAATTAGTACAAAACATATTCTTTAATTTTTGATCATCTACCTTTTTTAATTCCATTTTATAGAGAAATTGTTCTATTTTTTTAAAAGCTCCTGTGGAACAAGATTTCAGTATATCTGATTAACTTTTCTTTAAAAACTTAAATTTATTCTGCTCTGTATAATTCAATTTTTATTAGTTTTAATTAAGAAAACCTAAATAGTTTTAATTAAATCTCAGGGATAAAATCTGTTTTTAGATGGGTTCAGCTATGCAATATTTTTTTTTTCAAATCTCTACTTTAACTTTTTCACATTATTTCTTTTTTTTTTCAAATTTCGGTTTCATTTACTTTCACTTAGTAACTTAAAAATGTTTGTGACTATACGGTTTTCTAATTATTGCGAAAATATTAAAAACTTTAAAGTATTATTACAAGAAACTGTAATAGTGTCTTATTTAATAAAGCGAGTTATCAATCAACAAATGTTGCAGAATGCAGAATATTAATTATTCTATCGCTTTACGAGTTTTTGAAAAACATTTTCAAAGACATTGACCATTTAACTAAGAAGAAACAACTACTTCCCGGGCTATTTGCCCCGACGGATATTGAATTATACTTCAAAGTCAAACGGGGTTGGCATATCTAATAGATAATTTAAACCAACCATTTTGGTTTGTAGTTAGAAGGGACAAAATAATTTGTAGACCGGTTTCGGTGTATTTGCACCTCGTCAGTACAGGGTATATGTTATCCGTCAGCGAGCTTAAAGCATAATCGCTGACTGAAGACTACACTAAAACTCGTAAAGCGATAGAATAATTAATATTCTGCATTCTGCAACATTTGTTGATTGATAACTCGCTTTATTAAATAAGACACTATTACAGTTTCTTGTAATTTGTAATAATACTTTAATAGTATCAAGGCTTGAGTCTTGTTGTCAAGTCGAATTTTGGTTTGCCGTTAGAGGTGAAGATGTCACTACTATCACATCTTTTACACTTTCGTTATTGAAAGATATATATTGATTGTGATTTTAGTGTAGTCTTCATCAGCGATTATGCTTTAAGCTAGCTGACGGATAACATATACCTTGTACTGACGAGGTGCAAATACACCGAAACCGGTCTACAAGTTATGTTGTCCCTTCTAACTACAAACCAAAATGGTTGTTTTAAATTATCTATTAGATATGCCAACCCCGTTTGACTTTGAAGTATAATTTAATATCCGTCGGGGCACATAGCCCGGGAAGTAGTTCTTTTTTCTTAGTTAAATGGTCAATGTCTTTGAAAATGTTTTTCAAAAACTCGTAAAGCGATAGAATAATTAATATTCAGCATTCTGCAACATTTGTTGATGAAAAACTTTGTTGTTTACATAGAATTTCCGAAAAATTAAAGTCCCAAATTCTTTAACCATTCATTTGCTCTTAAATTAATATAAAACTAATAAAAAATTAAAATTTTTAATAAGATCTTGTTATTTTTATCGGCTTGATATTAAAGATTTATAGTAAACTATTATTTTTGAGATAACTTTCAACGGATTTTTGAAATTTTTTGAAATTTAGAAATTATACAAACTAAAATAATTTCTAAATTTCAAAAAATTTCAAAAATTAAAGATTTATATTTATTTTATTTGTATGGATGCTCCGGTTAAGTGGATAAATATTTAAAAAGTCTCTAATTTGTGGGTTACAGATGTTACTACTTAATTTATCTAAATGACCTGTATTATTTTTTCTTTAAGATGTTACTGAATCTCCTAGCAGAAAACCGACAAATATCGTCAGCTCAATATGATAAACTCATTAAATATTTACAAGAAAGAAAATCTTTGCAACATGAGTACGAGGTTGAAGAAGGAGTAACTCCTGGCGAAGAACCAGATTCTAAACAAGTGGAACTGCAAAGCCGCATTATGAATATATTAAATAAATCTGGAGATAATTCGATTCCTGTATCAATTACAGCTACTGATAGTCAGTCTTCAACTAACGAACCTCCAATTTTAAAAGATCCGACTGTACAAAAAGCTCTCGATAGTTTAATGTTAGGAGATATGTTCAAGAATATGGTATAATTTTTTTCTAAATTCAGACTCAGCGGTGATATTTGTTAATGGGTGTTACTGTGTTATATTGTACAAATATAATAATTGTCGAACAGAAAAAGGATGATTAGCATGTATAATTATTACAGTTACTAAAAGGAATTTTTTAAACTAAAATCTATTTCTTTTTGTTAACATTGAATGTCCCTGTTGATGCATACTTTATGTACGTGGACTAATAATTAAAATAATTATATATACTAAGATTTGCTGTCATTCTTTTTAATATCAGATTTTTAGCATATAGAATCGCAAAATTTGTATGAGGGTGAATTGTGGCTACATTCCTTTTTAGAAATACAACTTATTTACACATTGGATTATTGCATTTTCTGGCAAATGATTTATGATATACATATAATTATTGTAATTCCGAAAAGGAAATTAAACAAAAATTCACAAAATGCTTATAGTACCAAAATCATTTTAGTTGTGTGTATTAGATTGTTTGTTTAAGTGACAGTATTGTGTACCCTGTAAGAATGAAATATTATATTTACGATCATTTTCTCTCGTAAAAATAAACGAAGGTATTTAATTTTGATTCGATTTCTTTACTATTTTAGATTACTTATTATTTTTAATTCATAACTAATTTTTGTAAAAATGTATACCAATTTAAGAACAAAATGCTAGTTGATATTAATTACGCCAATTAAACTTCTTATCCTTTTGAAGCTTCAAAATATTTTATTAACCGTCTCATATCCAAATATCAAGCTTTCAAGACACCATTGTATAAACAAATTCAATGTAAGAAGTAAGAAAGTACCAACGAATTTATACATATGTATTATATACACGCGTTTCGGAAAACCTTTAAAATTTTAGTTTTAAGGGACCAAAATCAATAGAGTCCCTTTTCAGAAATGAGGATTCTATTTACCAAATTTCAAGAGCTATAGCGCACACAAACTGAGGAAAATATGAAGTATATCCACGAGTTTCGTATAACTGATAAACTTTTACCGTTAAGGTTATACCTGTACCAAAATCAATAAGATTCTTTGTTATGACATGATTATTCTATTTATAAAATTTCATGTGCCTATGACCTTACGTTCAAGAATTATAGCGCACATAAACCGTTCAAATTTTACGGTTACACTTATCCAATCTGGATCAAAATCAATAGGGTTCTTTCCGACGACAAGAAGATTCTACATACCAAATTTAAAAACTCTGTGACCTTCCGTTCAAAAATTAAGCGCACACGCCGATCTTATAAGATGGTACTTAATAATCAGTTTAACTATTTTTGTCTATTTGCATGATTTTATAGTTTTACTGGCTAATAATTTTTAAAACAAATAATTTCTCGTTAAAAAGGGATTGAATATCTTTTTCAATAAGTAAAAATGAATACCTACTGCTTAGGGGAAGGTAGCCATTGATTTAAAATTATATTTAGAAGTAGATTAAAGATGACCTGTTTTAAATAATAATGTAAAAAATTAATTTATTCGTTACTTATCGCCTGTGCAGTGTAGGGAATTATTATCAGGGCGAGACCATAAAAAATCTTATATTACGATGTAACAGCCCGTTCAGGTTTTAAATTAGAACCGGTAACCGTGACAGTCATTCACACGACACACGGCGAACCGGAAAGAATTTCTATATTCATGTGTTTTTTTTTTAATTATCTCGGTTAATTGTTTATGGATTTAAATAACTTTTATATTGAAAAACTTTTTAAAATCTTTTTTATTTTAACTATTTTTTTCCTAAATAAAATAGAAAAATGTTATTAACAAATAAGTTGTTTTTCGATTTTTGTAATTGTTTAAAAAAACCCATTAAGAACCTTCAAATACCTGAAAAAGATTTTTTATCGTTTCCCGGCAAGCCGGTTTGCAGTGACAAAACTGGGTATAAATATCACCGGATCTACTATTTACTAACCCAGTACACGGTCGAATAGTGTGAAGATTCACATTTAAAATTATGCGCCACTAATCAACCAGACATCTCATAAACTACCCGGGCCGTTCCGTCTGAACACTCTGAAGGTTTGTTCTACTTCTTAATTTTACGAAAAAAAACTCATCTGTAAGAAATTAGATATTATAGTTGAAAGCTAATACAACAGTCCCATGGTTTGCAGGTGTGCCTCCACAGATGCATATCCTAATAGACGGAGAGCTGGCTACAGAAAAAACAATGTATAAGGTACACGATATTTGACTAGCTGGATAAGTTCGATTAAAGTTCTCAAACACTAAGCACCCAGTCTGTCTGCGTGGTTAGGAAGATTAAATACGTAATAGCCGATCAAAATCGATAATTTTTTAAAGAAAAAAAATGATAAGACTCACGGATAAAAGTTGTGTCGATATGTAGGATTTGTTGTTAGGAAATGTGTAAATTATTGGCAGACATTTTCATGGAAGTAAAATGGTCGGCAAACGGCAACAAAGAGGTGTTTTTTTTTGTGAAAAAAAAATGATAAGCCTCATGATTAAAAGTTACGCCAAATAATTATTTAACATTTATTTAAACTAAATCCAAAATAGCAGACAAAAAAACGAATGATAACACCGAGGCAGACGCCGATGAACATCGTGGTCCCGAACGCGCTTCACGCTTAAGAGGGGGTCATATCGGAATTTTGGCGCTGCAGGCATTCGTATATTCGAATTCACGGCTTCATTTTGCATCAGATCGGGATTATCGGGCACAAAAATGGTTCACCGTATTAATAAAAATCTTGGAAAACAGAGTTTGAACGGATCCGGTGCCTCGATCGGCTAGAATGAATGAGTATAAAATATAATAATCATAAGAAATGCTCAGACATGTAGATAATTAAAATATTTAATTTATTTAGCAAATATTTTTAGAAAAATGCTGATTTAATTGGTTTCGCTACACGTGTGTGAATCGTCATACTCCATGTCATTTTCACTTTCGCAATCAATGTCACTTTCTGACTCCACGTCGTTGGATTCTGAAAAAAACAATTGAAAATGAAACATGAAACACGAATACATAAAATATAGATTTAAAAGAATCACAAAATATTCTCACCTTCATCCTGCTCTTGATCAATAATAACATCTTTCACAGTGGGTGGTACCTGAGGTCCTGTGAACCACATGAATTCATATTTTTCATCTGTTTTTACCCATCCAAGGTTTTCAGGTTGCATGTGAGTCGGTATTTTTTTGTGAGCGTGGGTCCATAGTCTTGCGATGTATAATGTCCTGAGAAGTTGTAGTAGTAATTCAGCTTCACTAGGGGGCATTGATGAAGCTTCTAAATTTTGTAATTTCTTTTTTTGGAAAGGCTCATTGATATTTTTTATTTTATAGTTTTTCAAGAACAACTTGAATCGAGCATCATTAACAGACTCAAGCGATTTCATCGCATACATACAACACACAAAATTTTCTATGATTGGAAATATTTTTTCTCTATCGCAATCGACCCTTCCCAATTCAGCAAATGCATTTTGAAATTCTTCGCTAGATTTCAACAGTTTAAAAGGTCGCGTTTTACCTTTTCTAAAAAAGGCTGGATTGAAATCGCAGCCAGTGAACGCGTGAAACCCAGGTAACGATTTACAAAACAATTCTCCATATTTATTGTACAAAGCTGATATTTCCAATCATAGAAAATTTTGTGTGTTGTATGTATGCGATGAAATCGCTTGAGTCTGTTAATGATGCTCGATTCAAGTTGTTCTTGAAAAACTATAAAATAAAAAATATCACTGAGCCTTTCCAAAAAAAGAAATTACAAAATTTGGAAGCTTCATCAATGCCTCCTTGTGAAGCTGAATTACTACCACAACTTCTCAGGGCATTATACATCGCAAGACTATGGACCCACGCTCACAAAAAAATACCGACTCACATGCAACCTGAAAACCTTGGATGGGTAAAAACAGATGAAAAATATGAATTCATGTGGTTCACAGGACCTCAGGTACCACCCACTGTGAAAGATGTTATTAGTGATCAAGAGCAGTATGAAGGTGAGAATATTTTGTGATTCTTTTAAATCTATATTTTTTGTATTCGTGTTTCATGTTTCATTTTCAATTGTTTTTTTCAGAATCCAACGACGTGGAGTCAGAAAGTGACATTGATTGCGAAAGTGAAAATGACATGGAGTATGATGATTCAGACACGTGTAGCGAAACCAACTAAATCAGCATTTTTCTAAAAATATTTGCTAATAAAATAAATATTTTAATTATCTACATGTCTGAGCATTTCTTATGATTATTATATTTTATACTCATTCATTCTAGCCGATCGAGGCACCGGATCCGTTCAAACTTTGTTTTCCAAGATTTTTATTAATACGGTGAACCATTTTTGTGCCCGATAATCCCGATCTGATGCAAAATGAAGCCGTGAATTCGAATATACGAATGCCTGCAGCGCCAAAATTCCGATATGACCCCCTCTTAAGCGTGAAGCGCGCTCGGGACCACGATGTTCATCGGCGTCTGCCTCGGTGTTATCATTCGTTTTTTTGTCTGCCATTTTGGATTTAGTTTAAATTAATGTTATATAATTATTTGGCGTAACTTTTAATCATGAGGCTTATCATTTTTTTTCACAAAAAAAAACACCACTTTGTTGCCGTCTGCCGACCATTTTACTTCCATAAAAATGTCTTCCAATAATTTACACATTTCCTAACAACAAATCCTACATATTGACACAACTTTTATCCGTGAGTCTTATCATTTTTTTTCTTTAAAAAATTATCGATTTTGATCGGCTATTACGTACTTAATCTTCCTAACCACGCAGACAGACTGGGTGCTTAGTGTTTGAGAACTTTAATCGAACTTATCCAGCTAGTCAAATATCATATACCTTATACATTGTTTTTTCTGTAGCCAGCTCTTAGACTATAAGGAATCCTGTAATGACTCGTAGCTGATTCCTACTGGTTTTGTGCTTGTGCATTGTCTAGATTTTCTGGTATAGTTTATCCAATCTTAATGTGAAAACATAACCACGCCCTTTAACCCCAACAAAGGATCCGACTTTTGAATCTAGGTTGTCAGATATATTTGGGAATATTCCTAAGTTTATATATTTTGAAAATTTTCTCTCTACTTTACTATTCAATTGTTCGTCAATGACTCTTAGAAAGATAATATAAAAATATTCTTACAAAATATATACTTAATTTAATTAACTAGGTTCTTCTTATTTAAACAGTTTTGACTTCTAATGATATCAATTTTGTAAATATTACTTATACTTAAAGAAATTTTTAAATACCGGCAACATTGTGTATTTACTGTCGGGATTTTGAAGTCGGTTCGTAAGGCATTGATCTTAACGCAAACAAATGCCGACGGTGCGCTTTTTATCAAACGAAACTTCAAAGAGGGAAATTGCAAAATGCGACAACAGTCAAATACCGCCAATAGTCTTCTTACCCATTACAGTACACAGTAGCGTGATTGATTTTTATTGATTTTTTATATTAGATATATTATATATTACGGTGGCTTGATAGTACTTAATATATATAGTAAGAATTTCTCGTTTAAATATATAAGATAATAACTACGCCACCTTACGGTGGCGTTATATTATTTGATTTAGAAAGGTATTTTTTTTAGACTTTATTTTTTTCGCATTTTTTCTGTTTTTAATTTTCCACTTTCTTTTAGTTTTTCGTTTATTCATTTATTTATTTGTTTATGAATCGAAATTCAACACTATCTATTGGGTTTTCTTACAATTCAGTAATTGTTATGGACAATGTGTCGTATCATTTCCGCATATTAAACAAAATATCTAATAACACAAAAAAAAAGAATGAAATTTCAAGACTTATGGCAATCAAAAATATCGATGTTCCTAAAAAGGTTCCAGTAAAGAAGGAATTAATAAGAATGATCAAAAGTCAGAATTTTAAAAATGAATACGTCATTGACACCATTTGCAGCAGACATGGTCATACCCTTTTGCGTTTACCTCCTTACTACTGTATTTTTAATCCAATCGAAATGGTTTGGAGTACTGTAAAGAAACGTTTACGAAAATACATTCAGTCACCAACCTTAAGCGCAGTTGTTCTTAATAATATTCGAGAGGTAATTAGTGACATTAATAGCGATGTATGGAAAAATTGCCAAACACATGTTATAAAAATAGAAAAGAAATATCCTGTTTTACCGCCAATAGCACCATTAGTTATTCAACCTGGAAACGATTCTACTTCAGAAGACTCTGACAATTCTTGTTATTAATTCCAACCAATTTCCTTTACAACTATCGTGATGTATCTTGAAAACTTGTTTTCAAAAACAAACTAATTTTATATTCTTACTAACGTACCCAACCCTTTCCTTTCCAGGCAAGGAAGGCTCATACCTCCTCATGGTCCTTGCTGGACAGACAATCTTTTAAGATTGTCTGATAAAATGAGTATTATTTTTAGACAATTGTTATAAAAATATTATAAGTTATGTACTATTTGACTAATGAGCCAAATGTTCTTATTAATAACTAAAATTAACAAGTTTCAATTTGAAAGAATTAATTTGTTATTTGACAATTTTCAAATTGATATAAAATTTACAAATATACAAAAACCGTTTTTCTTTTGAAATTTAAAACAAAAATTAATAAAAATTTATGAACTCTTTTTATTTAATTCCACGCCAATGGTCGGAAATGTCGTCAAAGGCACTTAAAAACCGCCAAAGAGACCAAAATTTTACATTAGGATTGGAAAGAGTATATACTTCTGTTCAATAGTTGTACTCGGCATTCGTGTACTAATCTGGAAACCACTTTAGGGGTTTAAAGCCGTCTCTGTGCATATATTGTTCACTTGATCAGCCTAGATTTGTAAGCTCTCAAATTTTCTTGCAAATTGCAAGATTTATTATGGAATGTAATTTAGACAGTACCCTGGCGGAAGAATGACCTAACGAGACAAAGAACGGAAGTCAGGCAACAATTTAATGTTGAAAAAAGAGTGGAGTGGAGAGTATACAGCAAAACTCTATCTGAATACAACAAGTCAGTGCGGAAGTCATGGAGACATTGCGTTAGATGTCCTTAATTTTACTACCGTCAAGTCTCTATTACAAAGATTTGTGAACAACTATTTATTGATAACGAAATTTAGGTAAAGCAGGCACATCAGCACATACGAAAATACTTTTTTTTTAATATCCTGAATAAAAAAGACCAACTTATTTACAAAATATTTGAATCTGAGAACTGTAAAGAAAGATTTGTGTCATAAATTTTGTTGTGTCTAAATAAGTTAAGGAATAATCGAAACAAACACTATTTGATTCATAAATATTTTATTTACATATGTAGAGAAATTAATTCAGTAACATTTATTTTCAACAAACTATACAAAAGAATAATAATGGCTCCAGTCTATTTTCAAACATAAAGAGATAAAAACATAGTTTTAAACTTAAATGAGATACTTTTAAATATAATTAATAAATAATCTCAGACATTCAGTAACTACTCACCAAAACTAAATATATACTTCCATTTGCAATGTATTATTTTAATCGAGGTTTTTGATATCAATCAATTAATTTTCCATTACATTTTTTAGCTCTAAAAATATTGTCCAACTTTTTCATACGATACATACTTATTATAGTCATTTGTAAAACATGGTTTATTAAATTTAGTTCGCAAAAATTTAGCTTTCAAAGAAACGTTTTCTTTTATTGAAATTTGGAAAATACGCATAAAACAAAAGAAGTCAAAAACTGTTTGTGATTGTACAATATTGAAGAATATAGACACAGAATAAAATATTTTTGGATACAAGCAACGTTCATTTTTCACCAAACTAAAAATGAAATTTTTGTATAAAATATATTTACAACAAAAAATTCATAGGTTAGCATTTTATTTTTAGCTATTATATAAAAAAATTAAAACTGAAATAAAATTTAAAACAGCTGTTTAAAATTTAAGGTAAAGTGTAATATTTTGTTATAAATCGTGTTTTTATTTTATTAAAAGAATCACCACAGTCACATAAATATTTCCTTTATCTTAATTACATAAAACAAACTGTATTTATCTTAAAATTTAAATTAATTTTAATTTCTTACCTCACCAACCAACTTTTACAGCTCATATTGAGAGCCAATTTTAATGTGATAACTCTTTATAACTTAATTCTTTGTGGCATCAATTTTTAAAAGAGGCTTATTGGTACAGTATATTTCACAAATAACAGAAGCTGTTATTAAAGATGTAATTAAATCTCTAAATAACCAAAAGTTATCGATACAAAGGAAAAACTCAAAGTCTAGTACCACAAAAATATTTTATTTAAGGGGCTAATAGTTTCGGAAATATTCCCATCAACAGGCCCTCAAAAGTAAGCACAAAAAAGAAGCAACATTCGAAAATGTGGAATTGAAGTAAACTATTCCCGTTTGCAGTTAGAGGGACAACATAACCGGTTTTGGCCTATTGGGCCTCGTCAGTACAAGGTATATGTTGTCGTCAGCGAGCTTAAGGCATATACCTTGTACGACGAGGCCCAATAGGCCGAAACCTGTCTACAAGTTATGTTTTCCCTCTAACTGAAAACGGGAATAGTTGACTTCAATTCCACATTTTCGAATGTTGCTTCTTTTTTGTGCTTACTATTGAGGGCCTGTTGATGGGAATATTCCCGAAACTATTAGCCACTCACATAAAATATTTTTGTGGTAAGTACTAGACTTTGAGTTTTTCCTTTGTATTACCATTGGACCACATTTGAGATATGGATGATATTCTCTTTCCAAAAGCTATCAGTCAAAACTAAAATAATACCATTATAGAATAAGTGTTTTTTTACCAAAAGAAAGCAATCACAGTATCAATAACAAACACGAATGAACAAATTCAAGAAATAAGTACGGATAATTGATAAAACTAAAAACCATCAGTTCTTTTTTGATACATATAAAAATATATTTTGAAATTTAAAATGGCCTTTTTTAGTAATAAACTTCCTGGAGTACAGAAAACTCCTTCGAATATTGAAAAAAAAAATACAGACAAATTTTCATATAAGCAAAGTCTGCAATTGCTTTTACCTCGGAAACTGAAAACGGCTAAATCTACAGAGCGGTTAATTAAAGAAATTGGATCTTAAGCTATAGGAGGCTTTAGCTACATAGAGGTCTTTGTAAATATACAGAAGAAAATGTTAAAGTTGCTTAGTAAGATTAATGTAGTATTTAAAGATAAATATAACGAATGCGAGAGGCGGATAGAGGCAGTCTTTTTTACTAGAAAGTGGGAACAACGAGATAGACCAGAAGAAGTTCATTTACTCATTTCTGTGAAGATTTTTCTGCCACAATACATTTTCTCAACAAAATATTAATATATAAATACGATTATTTCGTTCGATTCAAATTAACCAATAGAATGTCATAATTTTTTGAAATCGGACCAATCAGAATCAAATATCAGCGACTATTGCACTAGAACAATATCAGCGACTATTGCACTAGAGAAATATTGACGTCAAATATAAATGTCAAAAATTTGTCTTCTCAGGAAATAATCTTCCTAAATATAACGCGACCTTGATTAATAATCTGCTATTTTTGTTGTTGCTAAATTTCTCGAAAATTTTACAATTTGTTTCGACATAATTTGACATTAATAATCAAAGATTAAAGCCCTCGAGCTAAAGCTCTCGGGCTTTAATCAGATTATTAATGTCAAATTATGTCTCAACAAATTGATACTAAAATATTCTCAAAATCTAGATCCCACAAAAATAGCCGACTATAATCAAGGTCTTGTTATATTACCCTTGATTATATCAGCGACTATTTCTCTAGAGCAATAGTCACGTCAAATATAAATGTCAAATATTTGTCAGTTTAACAAGTTCTCAGGAAATAATCTTCCTAAATATAACACGACCTTGATTAATAGTCTGCTATTTTTGTTGTTGCTAAATTTCTCAAAAATTTTACAATTTGACATTAATAATCAAAGCTAAAGCTCTCGGGCTTTAATCAGATTATTAATGTCAAATTATGTCTCAACAAATTGATACTAAAATATTCTCAAAATCTAGATACCACAAAAATAGCCGACTATAATCAAGGTCTTGTTATATTACCCTTGACTATTATTACAAGTAGTTTATATAAACAAAAATTACTAAAACTGTAGTAAGGTACAGGTAATAATACGTTTTATAGTAATATAGTAAAATTATTAGATCGTTTACTAGTAGAAACATCAAACTTTAAATTTGCAATTAAAATTTTTAAAAAGATATCTAACACAATATGTGCCTTAGTTGACCGTATTAATTATTTATCATGTCAGTAATGAATATTATCAACATATTCATGCAGTTAAATAAATACAGTTAATGGAAGTGCTTATATTTTTTTGGGTGTAAATCATTTCAATAATAAAGTAATAGTGGAAATTTTAATTGTATGATTACTAGTATAGATATAATATTAAAATTCTCAATAATGATGTACCACAGAAAGGTTTACCTATAAATCGTGAAGAATTATACATATTTTATGACTGGTTATATTTATAATTATTTTACAACCAGAATAATCGACTAAATTGTGTATTCTAGATGAAACCTTTAGACTCCATGAACATCTTTCTTTAAGAGAAAATGTGATATAAACTATAGAGTACCAAAAATTGGAAATATAACAAAAGACAATATAGGTGTGGAATTTGGTAAATTCCGAAGGAAACTATGCTTTTACTGATCAGGTCTACTCGAAAGTGGGAGCAATGAAAAATAGACAAGCCCAGGAGAAGTTCTGTTACTCATTTTTGTGACGATTATTCTGTTTCGAACTTAATATTAAAAGCTTCACTTAAAGAAAATATACAATTAATAAAATAGGTATAAAACAAATTAAAAATATCGATAAAAAATGTAAAAGTATGTCTATATAAATAAAAGTAGATCAAATAAATTTATATTCTTATATACCCAAAATGAACACAAAAAAGGTTTTGATTTACATTGTACAGTTTTTGAAACATAATAATCAATTTCCAAAATCAAAAAAATGTTTCGACAAATTTGAAATGTCTGCTCTAAAAATTTAAAATAGTATAATTTGACAAATAGTGTTACTCATAACGGAAAAATACGATCTTGTGATACTCAAATATTTCGCAGTTCAATAAAATCATTCCTTTGTACCCACAGATCTTTAACTCTGTCTTTTCCTGTCAACAAATCGTTCTATTTGGGATGTTACATATGAAATTTGAAACAAGTAAAAAATTAATTTCCTACGAGAGATTCGTGGGAGCGAATACATGATAATGGATTTAAAATAGTGCTATCTTTATCACTTTTTTGCAGTAACTTTTTCAATATTTATTTTTTAGAATTAATCATAAGTATTGTTCTACAAATTTATATTATTGAAAGCAAAATTTAACATACCTACATTGACATTTTAAGTATTTATCAAAATAAACCTGACTCGATATTTTTCTGCGATTGAACTAAACCATAATATATAAAAATTAGAAAATATAAATTTCATACTAAAAAATTAAAAAGATAAAATAAAAATATCATTTGATAAATTAAAACTTGCACATCAATAATACTTATAGTCTATTTGTTTGCAGTTGACAGCTAAGAAAAGTCATTAAATCGTAAAATGTTGTAAACAAGACCCTAAATCAGTAGCGTACGTACTTATTTATATCGGTGTTAAGAAATTTCTTTTAATCATCATATTTTAATCTTCTTAGGTAAGGGATAAGTAGTCATAATACGATATTTAGAATATTTTGTTTTTCGATTTTAATGAGAATAATTGTGGTCGTTAGGGGTGTTAAGGGATTAAGGTAACTATGTGTATAATTGCAAAAACCATGTGAAGAAGGAAGAAGAACGATTGTGGAGTGTTGATATCAATATTGAAGAACTGTTCGAACCCACTGTAATTTCTATCGGACCAGGCAACGAATCTGACTCATCGTCGGATGAATACGACAAAATGGAAGCCGACAATTAAAGGAGTAAGTGCTTTTTGCATTAATATTTACTTTTTAATATGTAGCATATTTTTATTTTACTTTTAATTTTAATTAGAATTATGCTTTAAAAAAACTTCGGTTCTACGGTCATGGGATCTATTCAGCTACCTGTTGTGACAATATTATCTAGGGTTTCTATTGTGTTTGGGTTAGTTAATCCCTAACTACAGGGTGGACTCTTTGAAAAATAACAACTATGACTTTGTTTCAATAGAAATGTATACTACTTTTAGTTATTTTTCACGAACCACCCTTGCTTGGGCTTTGAAGGATTTACATTTATAATGAATTCTCTGTGCTACCAACTGCAAACAAATAGACTATAAGAGTAAGTTCTTTCATAAAAAAGTATTGGTATATGTTTAAAAGAACCAAAATAAAGCTTAAAGGTGAATAATTTAAAAGTGCATAGACCAAATCGTGTCTTTTATAACAAGTTTCCAACCTAAAAAATCTAATCTTTCAATAATTTTTGAAAGTTTTCTGGGGTATAACAGCATAAGTAACTCTATTTGTAACTAATATTACTCGAATTCTAAAGTAAATATTTTTCATTAAGATCCAAACAGTGTAATAAATATATTTCGTTATTATTACATTACGTAGAAGATACTCAGTATTTGTTAAAACGATAAACATATACGCATTCGGATATATATGCAAGTAATTTTATTGACGAAAATAGCCACGCTTTTTTACACAGTTACACTTATAAAAAAAATGATTAAAAACTATCCTCGCTGTCTTCTGGCAAACCAGTAAAATTGAGCGGACCAAACCTCTGCCCTGAATTGCTCTCTGAATTAAATTCATCGGGAGCTGGGGATACTGGAGAATCTATTTCAGTAGTGCTCCTTCCAATCGACGGATCAAAAGCTTCTTTGATCTGACTACTCGCGCCTTTGGGGTCAAGATCCGTTGCCCAACTGAAGTGCATCAGTGCCAGATCTGTGTTGCCTAATTTCTTATGAACCTTACCTATTAAATAGTAAACTAATGATTCTTTGGGTACGATTTCTTTCAACTCTTCTAATTCTTTTAACGCTTCTGCATGTCTCCCTAATGCAAAATATATCGAACCTCTGTGGAATTTACAAAGAGGACTTTTTGGATTATTAGAAATGGCTAAATTGAAGGTATTGAGAGCTTTTTCAGTTTCTTTCAAAGCGTGTTGCACTACACCTATGTGACACAGTATCACAGAACTTACACAGTTTATTGATAATGCTTTGGTATAGTTCATTTCCGCTAAGTGGTAACGTTCTTGTTTGGAATAGATTGTCCCAATTCCAAACCAAGCGTTATAATGCCTAGCATCCAGTCTTATTGCGTTTCTAAAACAACTCATAGCTTTATCAAGTTCCTCAGTTGTGATGTATTCGTGGCCAAGCAAAGTGTACGCGTAAGGAAAATTTGGATCTACCTGCACAGCTCTTTGGAAAAACTTTATGGCAGTATCATGCTCTTTATGTAATGAAAAGCAATTACCACTAACACACCACGTTATTGGAGAATTTTTATTCATAGATATCAAATCTTGTGCTAAAGCTGACAAAGCAACTTCTTTCTGTCGGTGCCACAAAGCTGTTGAATATATATCCATATATTCCAAACGATATGGTTCTTTACTATGGACATCTCCAAAATATTTTATACTACTTTCGTAATCAGCTTGTTCGAAATATGCTAAACCCAATAAACATTGCGTCCACGACGTGTTAAATTGATTCGGAGACAAATTATTTAGGCGTTCTATAACATCAGAACATTTAAATTGGGATAAATCCAAATAAGCCTGACCTATTTCTTGTAACAAACACATCAAACCGTTAGCACTTTGCTTTTGCATACTTACAACTTGTTGAATGCAAGTTTCCGTGTTATTGGATATTGCACATTTTTCCGGTTTTAAGTCCGCGGATGTTATAGTTTCTATCTTTTCTTTTTCGAGCTTATTTTTTGTATTTAATTCTGAATAATTCGTACTTTTACTAATATTAGACTTAGCCATACGTTGCTTAGTTTTCCGCGATGGAGATTTCGGTGTCACAAACTTACTCCTATTAGGTGATTTGTTATTTTCCTTCACCGAGTAACTATTACTGAATAACCTCGAACTACGTCTCACATTTAGACCGGGTTGAACTGCGAGAGGAATAGTCGGAGTTTTCGGAACAGAAACATTCGTAGATTGGCTGAACACTGGCTTACAATTTTGAAACATTGATTCTTTTCGTCCTATGAATTGATCAACTTGAGCTCGGACTCTTTTCGCCAATGATTGATGATGGTTATTCGATTCTGTAAGAGTTGGTGGAGATATTAAATCCAAGGTACCTAAACTATCGTCGGAGTTAGTGAATAGTTGACCAAATGCTGGAGACGTATTCTTACATGGACTCTGGAACTAAAAGTGTATGTTTTTCGTCATCTGAATTTATTATTTTAGTTTAATCATGAATCCCAACAACTTGTTCTCTCTGAAGAAACTGTGTCAAATTTTAACTATACACAGAATTTTGAAGAAACTAGCATTAAAATGAATTTCAAACTGCAAGAATTTATTAAAGTACTGACAATAATGAAAATACTAATATAGCAAAGTAATAACCCGAAACTTTGGCAGCAGCGTTGTTTTGCCCTAGAGTATAAAAATTTAAAGTTTCTAACATAATGCACTTTTTGCCTGAAGCTGCTCCAGAAAAATTCAATTTTATTAGTTAATAATAAATGGAAAGTAAATATTTAAAAATATAAATACAATCCCTAAACATGGGAAATTGCCTAGTTAAAGAAGGATTTTAAACTATGAATAATTTAAAAATAAATTCTACAATGAAGCAGACAAGTTAATAATCTATAAAATCATTGATTCAAAATCATCAATTCTGAAAGTTATGAGAATTTGTTAGATTAAAATTTACTGTATAACAACAAATGGAAATAACTCAGAAAAAAACATTAATACTTACATTTAATGAAAGTCTTTTTCGAAATATTTTTGGTACTGATATTGGACGTATTCCACTCATTGAAATAGGAGTCAAATGGCTTTCCTCTGAAGAAGCCAGTTGCCTTGTATTTGTGTTACACGTAAAAATTGAATTATTTTGTTCAGGAGTTTTATAACTATCTTCATTATCAATTGTTGAAACGTTATGAGTAATAATGACATTCTCAATATTATTAATACTACTTCCTTGGCACATCGACATATCAGTGTTACTTATTTGAAAAATTGTTTGAGGATCTGGTCGATCTCCCATTTTACATAGATGTTCAAAGCATGACCATAAAAATGGATTAAGTTTTAGTCCTTTTTTCCAAGCTTCTAAAGCTCTAGATTTGCGTTCAGTTTTAGCAGCAATCTTTCCAAGTAATAAAAAAACAAAACTAGTTTGTTCACCAAATTCGTTTAGAAGTTCTTCATCATCTAAATTATTACCAAAACTACAGTTTTCTAATATAATATCTTCGGCTTCTGCATACCTTAAACAAATAAAAATAATGTCTTTGAATGACCATAACATTATCATACTATAAATATTACAAACACAAAAAGAAAAAGAATATAATAGCAAGTACTTACATTTATACACAAATCTAATCTATTAAACTAAGTATGTATATTACTACGTAATTTATATTTAAATTTTTAAGAGGAATTTTTGCAGTTTCGCGGCCCGAGCTTGTCGCCCAACATCATTGCGGATATCGTTGAAAGTTAAAAATTCGTTAGGTATAGTGCAATATTCACAGGGACATAACCTGCTATTGTCAGTACAGTTACACAAAAAATACTATACGTCTACCTATAAAAAATTAGTAAATAAAAACTGCCCTTACACATTAAAACTACAACTATGTGTCTATATTGACACAAAAGGTCTACTGCTACAAACCAAAATTTAAAATTCTCAAATTTACGTGACTCTATTGCTGAAAGTTATTACCGTCAAACTCGGGCCGCCAAACTACAAAAATAGCCCCAATTTTAGGGTAATCAATAAGCGTAATTGTACACAAAAATCGTCAGCAGTTCAGTAACGCTTGAGTGCACACTTATGTGTATGTTTAAAAGACCAATTAATTCTTAAGCAATAATTCATTTCATATTTTGGAACTACACATACAAAAGTAGTATTTATAGATTTATTTACTTACTTTTCTAATTCATAAGCACAAACTCCTAGCAAATACCTGCATTGAGAAGAACTTACAGTTTTATCTTTTAAAATATAATAAGCATGATCTTTTTGTCCACTTCTAAAGTACGCGGTTGCTAGTAATAGTAAGCTTTCTTCTGTGTTGACTAAAACCAGTAACATGTATCAATTGGAAACAAACATTACATTATTGTGTCGACTTACCTTCGGCATATAAGCGTTCTGATAAAAAAATAGCATCAGCGTAATCATAATGATTTAAACAATGCCAAATGGCAGCCTAAAAAAAAGGTTCAATTAAAAAAAAAAGTATTGTTTTTATTAAACTTACCTGAACAGGTTCTTGTACAATCATCTTAAATTTCACTCTTCACTCCATACCAAATGCTTCTTTATTTTGGGAATCACAAAAAAATAATATTTATTTTAGCAATTCCAGAAATTCAAGTAGCAATGGAAAACGTAAAATGCTATGTTCGACTGACATTACCTGGACATTACTGATACTCAATACTGACAACTGACAACGAACAAATGTCAACAACCATCTTGTTAGCCGTGAAATTAACGATATTCATTCTAGATGTCGTTAAATCGTGTATTTTACCAGATGAAGAAGAATAGCAAACCAACCAAAAATCGTTTACGTATTTTACCCAATGTGTTTAATTCTAAAATTATACCACTTTCTAAGTTAAACTTTTTTACAACATAAATTCTAATATTTTAATCAATCCTACAAAACTTTTGCATTGCGCCTTTATACCAGTTGTATGGAGCACTAACAAAGAAGGAAGAAGAAGATGAAAAAGAAGAAGAATTTGAAATATGAAATATGTCAAAATCAAGTCAAACTGTTAAATGTTTTAGTTGTCCAAAACTCACATTGCAAAAACTTTCATTTTTGCCGTGTGAGATTTTTTAAGTTACTTTGCTGAGTGCAGAATACATAACTGTACCTTAATTATAACCGGTACGTATTAAAAATACATTCATATTTTTCTTACTATTTTTTTTTATATTTATTTCTGACTTGTAGGAATAATGCCTCCTAAACCGAAGCCTGGAGCACCTAGTAAAAAAACAGAACAAAAAAAGAAAGAGAAAGTCATAGAGGTAAGTTTGCTATTACTTTCCGAATCCAGCGTAATTTATATAAGAATTTTAAATACTTTTTTAGATTTATTAAAATAGAGCAGTTATAGGTTAACTATGACAGCTGGTTTTATTTTATGTTCAATTAGTTGGAGAACTAAAAAATGATAAAATATTTTGTGTACAATTGCTAGTACTTTGTGTAGGTACTATGCTTCACACAGTTGTCAAAAATTATTTTGTCTATTTAGGTATAGGTTATTTGATAATAATTTTTTAGGATAAAACCTTCGGAATTAAGAATAAGAAAGGTGCAAAGCAACAAAAATTTATTCAACAAGTAGAGAAACAAGTCAAATCTGGTGGAGTCCATCCATTAAAAGATGATGCAAAAAAATTAGAAAAAGAAAAGAAATTAAAGGATCAAAAAGAACTTGCTGCACTTTTTAAACCGGTCCAAACTCAGAAGATTGAGAAAGGTAATTGAATTTGAAAATATGGAGCCTGTTAGAATAAGATTACCCAATCATTTTTAACAGTAGACTCCTTAGTAGTATTAAGTTTAAAAAAAATTACTCCTGCAAAATATTAAAAAGATTTTTGAAACAGTCTATCTACAATCTACATAATAAACACTGCACACACAAGGTACATTTTTATTCATTAAATAATATTTATAATCAAATTTCTATATTTTTGGTTTTTTAAGTTACTTTAGTTGAAACGCTGAATATACAAAAATTATCACTTGATCGCTTATGATTTGTTATTTAATATTTACTGATAAATATTATATATAATTGTCATTTTGACTGTACTGCCTGTCTTAAAAGAGATTTTTTAATTTGTCACGGAACAAAACAAGCTGGTAAAATAAAAAACTGCTAGAGGCGGTCAGATTTGCATTAGAACAATCAATATAGCTATTTTATATAAAACCATTTGCTGTTTATCGAAAATCAATCCGTTTTTCACAAATTTTGTTGCTTGTCTTGTCCTGTATCTTCAACAGTATTTTGAAATAATCTGAATTTGCTTTGTAGAAAAGTGATGCTTAAATTTAGTTGCAATATTGGCCCATTCTCCTTTTTTGAAATGGACAGGCTTCGTGCTTAGTCCCGTAGAAGTTGAAATGTAAATATTTAATAAACTTTAATAAAATGAGCATATGTTAGCATAACTACCGTAGATTGGATGTGTACTAAGATGTAATTTTATAGTTTTATGGATGTTGATTAAAATAAATTATAAATCAGTTCGATCATACAGTGAAAAACTCAATAAGTGTTAAAACCTAAATAGGGAATTTGACCGGTTGTTTTTCTAACAATTAAATAAAGAATAATAACTATTTGTAAGCAAGGATTAGGAGTAAAAGTAATAACTCACATCAGTTGTCATTTTTAGAAATATCTGAAAGCAAATGACTCGCGTTTGGTTCCTACTTAACACCTTAAATTATCACTGTTTCTTCATTAAAACAGAAACTGAATTTATATTGCACTGAAATTTTCCTATTCCTAGACATTTAGTAACTAGAATATTTGTTAATACGATATAGACTGTGAGGGCTGTTTCTAAAGAGTTAATTTAAAACTGTTCACATGTTAATTGGAGCTATAGAAAAAGTTTTAGGTCGAACAAATACACATATTTTATTCTGAACATGTTTTTTTAATATAAATAAAAATCAAGTACATTATAAAGTAAATTACAGATATATTATTAAATAACATGAAACATTAAATATAGATAAATGTTGTACATAACGTATCGTTCTCAAATAGTTAAAACATTTTTGTAATATTTTAACTTATTGGACAACATCTCTTGCCGTCTGCTTATTTGGAATTCTACCATTTCTACCAAGATTCAATCTCCTTAGTCTCTCAATTTGAAGACGTTCACGCCAAGCACGACTCACGGTTGGAAGCATAACTAAAAGAATTTTATGTACTTTCAGTGTTATTAATTCCCACATGAATTTTAAATTATTTATTTTATATTTTATGCAATATGTGTAATATAAAAGATTGCAAAAATGTTCTATAAACAACTTCGTTTGTTTATACTCTTAATACTAGCAGACCCAGCAAACTTCGTACCGCCTACAATGTCTTTTTCTAATTTACCATTTGTTTGTCTTTTGAAGTGATAACTTCTTATGGGAGGGTAACTGATTTTTAGCGTAACGCGTTGAAAAAAGCGTTTTTCATAACGCGTTGTTTATCGTTGTTACACGCAGGCGCAGTGAAACATAATAATAATAGAAATAGGTAAATATTAATATTAATACAAATAACTTTATTTATTTATTTATTGAAGTGATAACTTCTTATGGGAGGGTAAACTGATTTTAGCGTAACGCGTTGAAAAAAGCGTTTATCATAACGCGTTGTTTATCGTTGTTACACGCAGGCGCAGTGAAACATAATAATATCATTTCTCTCTCTCTCTCTCTCTATGCTTTTCCCAATGTAAGTTTTAAGTATATTTGAATTTACCGTGTTATACGGTATTAATCTGTCACTAAATACAATTCATTACTTTTTATTAATTATTAAATATTTATATCCATTTAATATCATACAAATTAGGTTATCTTCTACATCTTCGTATATGAAACTAATTTAATCCCTAAAAAACCGGTTAAAGGAGTTTATTTGTGGTAAACATTAAATAAAGTTGTGTTGTAGGTCTAATTAACGGAAATTACGGTAAGAATTGTGTTATTCAGTAAAAAATTAATCAAAAACTTAGATTACAAAATGATAATTGTGATAAGCCCGCCAAAATTTCTAGTGCAACGTCAATACATGTTGAACAAAAAAATGGAAGAATAGGTGAAATCCGATTCTGCTGAAATAATCAGGCCGTTCCACGTAAAGGGTGGCTGTATTGCGAATTACTACATTTCGAACTGTCATAGTAAAAAAATTTTTGTATCATAATTAGTGAAAGTTATAGTGATAAAAAAAATTTCAGAATTTTCAAAATATTTAAATTTATACACATTATCATATTAATGTAATAGGCAAATAGTTTCTCAAGTTAAAAATTTTTAATATTAAATAGTTTAACTTGGATTAGTTGAAGTTATCACTTCTGTCGCGTGTCCTGAGACGCACACGTTTTTTTATGACATTTTCTCGTTAGTTTTCAGATTTTTACTATTTTCTTTGTTAATTATACCAGGTATCTGTAACCTAAATATTAAACAAATTAACTTACACTGTCATCCATTAGGCATTTATTGTACTTTATAATAAATCCATACTTTTCATTGGAATATTAAATTGTCGTGTTTTTTTTATTTCATGTTACTTATTAATAATGTTTCTCACCGTTTAAACCGCTTTTTAAACTTTCACAAATGTTTCAAGATCAAAATTAGCTAAATCAGTCCAGTCATTCTCGATTTTTAGCGATGAATAATCTAGAAATCAAAACACCGCCATCTACTCGACCTACAATCTGCCCAATTTCACTTTAGCTCTGACGTTGAGATGCGCACTGGTTTATGATGAACCAAGGTGGGGAGACGCTCAGATTGTCGGTCTGGAGACAATGTCTTTATGCTTTGTTTCGATGCTCTCTCTTCTTCATTTGCGCATATCACAGCTAAAGTGAAATTGGGCAGATTGTAGATGTCAAACGTTGATAGAGGGTTATAGAAATTAACTTACACCGCAGTCTATTAGGAATTCGTAAAACTAATAAATACACAAATATTTTATAGTGGGTGAGTCAGTAAATCTAAACCATTTTGAACAGTGTTTTACAAACTTTTGTCTAATTTGGGTTTCAAAACTTTAGGTGTTAAATTTCAAATTATAAACAACTTTTGTTGTGACAATTTGGAGGTAATGATCTAATTTAGCGTGATTGTGGGGTGCTTAACTGTAAAAGTTTAAAAGTAATTTACTTTTGCGCCTATCTGATATTTCATAACAAACTTTTTTTTTTAAATTTTATGTGTGGTTCATGTACTTCCAAAAAAACTTCATCTTTATGTGTTATTTATTAGTATCTGGGCGATCGAGCTCCGCCCAGGTACTATTTCATACTATCGTATCTAACAACCATTTTGTGGGAAAATAATGTTGTGTGAAAAAATGAAAAAAATAACAATTTTCCCAGATGTAATACCCAGCTAGAACGATGTCTTGCCACCGTGTGCACCTATATTTCAAATATTGCGACCACTTAGCCATTTTTTGAGTAGAGATGGCTCTAGTTACGATTCTTTTATACTTTCGTAAACTTTTACAACAAATGTTGACCGGTCTATACCAGGGATGTTTTTACATTAGTGACTGAAGAGACAAACCTATACTGTACTGACGAGCTGTAAGTAGAGCGAAACACGTGTCTGCAGTTTGGTTTTGCTCTTGTTTAGACTGATTAATACATGCAGACAGTTGCT
Source organism: Altica lythri (assembly GCA_964028335.1). Lineage (NCBI taxonomy): Eukaryota > Metazoa > Arthropoda > Insecta > Coleoptera > Chrysomelidae > Altica > Altica lythri. The sequence continues at coordinate 29,467,270 of OZ034804.1, read as the reverse complement.
CGCTTATGTATTAAAATTATATTTTTACAAATATCATAATGTTTTAGGAGCTGATCCTAAATCGATAGTATGTGCTTTTTTCAAACAAGGTCAATGTGGGAAAGGGGATAAATGTAAATTTTCACATGACTTGACCATTGAGCGGAAGGCAGAAAAGCGATCTCTCTATTTTGATATGAGAGATGATGGAGAAGAAGAAACGATGGAGAATTGGGATCAAGCTAAGCTAATGGAAGTCATTGAAAAGAAACATGGAAAGGCCAAAATGCCAACAACGGATATTGTAAGTTAATTATTTCTTCTTCATAGGATTACATTATTTTAAAATAAATAATTTCAGATTTGTAAGCATTTTTTGGAAGCTGTAGAAAAATCAAAATACGGTTGGTTTTGGCAATGCCCCACTGGAGAAAACTGCATATACCGACACGCTCTTCCCCCTGGATTTGTCTTAAAGAAAGATAAGAAGAAAATGGAAGAAAAAGCAAACGAAATTACTCTCGAAGATCTTATTGAGAGAGAGCGAGCAGCGTTAGGTCCAAAACAAACCAAAATAACGTTGGAAACATTTTTAGCTTGGAAAAAACGGAAAATTGAAGAAAAGAAAGATCAAGCCAAAAAAGACGAAGATAAGAAACGCAATGAATTTAAAGCAGGTAGACAAGTTGGTTTGTCAGGAAGAGAAATGTTTAGTTTTAATCCTGACTTGGCTCAAGACAATGATATGGAAGATGGTGACGAACTATTTGATTCTTCGACATTCGCACAGGAAGAAGATGCTATTGTTTATAAAGAAATCAATTTAGACATTCTAGATAAGGACATCCATGAGGTAATGAGCAGTTTAGTTATGTTAAGTTTTCTTCCGAATTATTTTAAACCAAACTTTACAGTATTACTTTTTGTCTCCTAGTGCGTTGATTTCGAAATGTCGAAAGACAAATATACCTAAGATTGCTCGTTTTTAAATAATACTAAAATTATTTTTCAAATAATTAAATAAACAACAGTGTACGTTCATGTTCTTATTAGTTCTAAATTGTCAAGACAGTTTTATTGCTCTAAAATTATGGGGTACATTGATGCTTCATTACCGAAACGACGTAAACGGTGTCAACTCTTCGTAAAAGTCAAATTTGAGTTTTTCACGTTTTTTATAAGTAGAAGATATCCTATGAATACTATATTTTTTGTTTGGAATTTACAAATTTAAAGATAGGTATACACTATTTCGAAAGAGTGTAGAGTAATAAATTACGAAGTGTCATAAAATTTGGCTGAATTTCGGTGTCGTCCATGGGCGTAGGCAAATCTTAGGATTATTGAACTTAATAATTAAAGTAAATTAAAAATTATAGGTAATAATAAAAGGCAATTTTTGGGAAGTAATTTGGTCTGAAATTTAAGTACTACATGTATTTAAGTAAAATTTCGATTCATTTATTTAAACATGATTTTTCAAAAATGGATTAACACTTAGTTCCAGAGGTATCATGTCATTATAATAATCCCTTTTTGACCCTAAGAAAAGGAATTAAAATTTAAGGAACAAACAGGTAATTAAGAGGTAACTTAAATATATTTTTTGTACAACTGTCATTAAAAGTGACACTTTTAATGATAGCAAACAATGTTAAAAACGATTGTTTACATAGCAGCGTGTTAAAAATACTTTTAACACGTTGCCATGTAAACAAGTTTACTTTTAACACGGTTTGGTTTATTGTCATTGCAAATTCGCTCGTTTCATTATCAAAATAGGGAAGTTGTACAAAAAACATTGTATGGTATTTGTGTTAAAAGTAATTTTATTTTGTTCGTGAAATTGTTCAATTCGCTCCGCTCATTTCACAAACGTTTTCACTCACAAAATAAAACCTCACTTTTAACACTCATATCATAAATAACTATTAATGGTGTCTTAAACATTCTAGTTATAGTCCATTTCATCGTTTTTGGCCGATTTGATATTAGAAACCACTGAAATAAGATTAAACTGTCATCCAAGTTACCAATGGCGGAGAGTTTTTTTTCTAAATTAGGTCGTAAGTTTCTAAAACTATCAGTGTGGTTTGACATCTACAAAAATATGACATTAATAATTATTAAATTCAACCCTTCAACAACGAGCCATACATGACGTATTGAATACTTTTTATCTACCGGTGAAACAAGATGCAGTTACGTAAGTGTTGTATTAAAAAACAAACGTCCCCATTTAAATTTCTAACTTGCCTGTATATGGGAGAGATGTAACTCTAAATTTACTTCGAGTATAAATTCTGTCATCGGCCAAAATCGGTGAAATGGACTATAGTAACTGTTACTACACCAACTAAACGTACTGTGGTATAGAAATAGTGATATTATAACAGGTATAGTAAAAAAGTTATAAAATGGCGACATTTTCTCCAAAGAAAAGAGGTGTAAAAAATTCTCCGCTATCTGTTAGTGAAAAAGTTATAATTTTAAATGTATATGATTGCATAAAACACGATCACCCTACTTTGTCTGTGCAAGAAAGTGTTGAGCGATGTGCCCGAATGACTGGAATTGGACAGTCCACGATTTTTAAATTATTGTGGGAAAGGAAGATATCAGGCCAACTAAGTCCGTGCAAGAAAAAATCAGGAAGACCAATGAAAAAACAACACAAAACTCGCTTTATGAAATATGCCGTTGAAGATATAGCAGAAAAGTACAAAGTAACTGTGCTGCGCCTAGCGCCATATCATTGCGAATAAAATCCAATAGAACTTATATGGGCATAAGTTAAAGGATTTGTTGCAAGAAACAATACCACATTTAAAATGAAAGATGTCAAGGTGCTGTTTGATCAAACCATTCAGGAAATCACATCAGAGAACTGGCGAAAAGCAATCCAGCATGTTTTAAAAGAGGAAGATAAAATGTGGGAACTGGACAACCTGGTCGATCAGGTGGTTGACCCTATAATTTTAACGCCAGGGGATGATGACAGTTCTTCGCATGACGAAGAATATAGTGATATAGAATAATTTAATTGTAGTGTAAATATACGTAAAGTTCCAAGTAAGTTTGTTCGTGTGTGTGTTGTGAGTATTTTCCGATTTTGTTTCGTATATATTTTATTGTTACATTTTATACTTTTTTCATAACACTGTTCTGCTATATTAAATTTTTATTTCCTTTAATATAATTTTTATAAATGCATATTCTTTTGTCAATTATTCCACTAGGTGTTTATCGGTCGATAACAATGGGCTAATCCCATAAAAATAGGGTAACCTACCTGATTCTTATGAAATGAGAGAATTTTGCAATGCAGACTAGGGAAGTGACAGAATTTATTGACGGATCACCTTGTAGCCCTTTTGAATACCTAATGAGATTTTATTACTCTACACTCTTTTGAAATACGGTATAGTTAATTTTTATGTTAAATTTAATGCTTAAATGGATTGGAATCTTTGTTATGCCTACTAATGTGTGCTATTGTTTCATACATATACATTCATACACCATGGTAGTACTAATCCTCTATTTCTGGCATAATAATAATAAATGATATAAGAACTAATGTCTTGAGAAATAGTTCTTTTAGGAAAGATATGCAAATTTTTATATCTATAGATCCTAAACTTTTTCTCATATATTTATTTCTACGCTGTTTTCATTCGCGTATCTTTTTTCGCCAGTCTGACTGCAACCTTTTTAAGATCTTGTTTTACCAGTTCGTTTTTTGTCCTGATTCCGATTTCATTGTGAATAATTGTGGTTTCCGTATAATATCCGTATTTGTTCCAATCACTGTTTGTTTTGTTCTTCTTACTATACACTATTCTACTTTTAACAACTTGTAATTGGTTTTGCTTCTATATTCATTTTCTCATACTTCTAACGGTTCTAGTATTACTTGTAAATTTTTTTTTTGATAATCTGTAACTTCTCTTCCTTCTTTTATGGAGTTTTTCTTTTATCTCATTTTTTAATTTCCAGTAAATTGCTAAATATTATATCGTGATAATTTAGATGTATCTTCAATAATTACAATTTAAGTTTAAAATTAGTTTAACTATCCTTCGTTTTTTTATATCATTACTCGTTTTTAAGGTACCTTTATTGATTTTCCTCATGGAATATTTTAGAACTTGAATAAACAGGGAACATGGTACGTACGGGATCCCCGGCTTATAACTTCGGTATCTTCAAATTTTCAGTTTCACCTTTACGCATTTTAAATGTAACTGTTATGTATGTTTTAATTTTGTCGATAATTTCATATCGTTCTTTTAATTTAGTCATAAACTTGCTTAGCGTACCTTTAAACTTTAAGCAACAAGTTTTTTTAGAAATAATACAGCATCTTTTTATTTTCACTACTAATTTATAATCGGAAAGTTGCTGCATAAAGGTCACGGTGACTGCAATTTATTTTTCATCGTTTCCATTAAATGTAAATTTGTAAATTATAGGTTGATGGAACGGGTACAATAGCTACAGATGATCGATTTAAAGGCTTAGAAGAATCAACCTCTGAGAAATCCACCGAGGGTGCTGCCGCAGCTGTACCGATTAATGAAAATCTTTTCCTAGAGGAAGATTTAGAAGGATTAGAAGATTTAGATGGGTTAGACGAAGAAATAGATGAGCTGAATCTAGAGGAAAAACAATAGGGTTATTAAATTGACCCAATCGGATCTATTTATGTTAATATTAATTCATAATGTACTAAAACTGTAAATAGAATAATTTCTGGCCTTTTTAACTTAAAACCTTTAATATCAGTTTCCTGTTTAATTTTGGGTGAATATGTTGCCAGCTAGTTGAAATAATAACTTTATCTTGGAATTAGTATCGATTTATCCTGTTCCAATAAACTAGTTTACTCACACTATTTGAAAATAAAGGTATAGAATTATTACTTTAAGTAAATTGTGGATTAGTTGAGTTACCAGTGGGTTGATTTAGAATTATGTGTAAGGTTCGGGTAAAATTAATCATTTAAAAAATACTTCATTATCACAAGATACAATTGGCACATATTGTAACATACGTCAACTATTCGCCATTTAGAAATTCAATTTTTTAAAGTTTGCTAACATTTTTGAAGTTATACTTCTATTCGTGCACTCGGCGGAAAAAATTTGTATAGAGTTAAATGGGAAAAATCATTACATATGTAATGGTGTGGGTAAGAGAGAGACAGATACAACGTTTCAACATTCAGTACATTGAAAAGTGATAGATATACAAAAAACAGTCTGAACTAATGTATGAATATCATAGTGATGGACCACATGATTATTTGACAGATTATTTTATAATTCTGTCACGTAAGTATACATATAAAGTTTAGCATTTTATATTAATAATAATATTCAGTAATGAGTATTAAACTACCGTCACATGGTTACAGTATATTCTGCTCTATGCTTTTAAGGTTGTTGGCTACATAAACAGAGTTTTTACGAATAGTCGAGGAAATAAAGCACTAAAACCTCCGAAATTTGTAACGTAAGATGGATCGGAATGCGTTTTTTTGCATTGGATTCGTTAAAGTATCAGGAAATTTGTCGCTTTTTTTATAATGTAAAATGGGAAATTGCATTTCTCCACGACCATTAATGAATGTATTAATTCCGACTTCATTTTTAATAATAGAAAGTGTTCATTCTCACTCTTGAGATAGAATATTCATTCTGAAACACTTGCTTCTTATGTGTTTTGCATGTATTTCCATTCTATAACTAGTGACGGAATAACATTCTGTAATTGCTCAACAAAAAACATAGATTGCCCTGCGAATTTCAAAACTGTCACTCAGTTTGTCAGTGCGACGTTGTAATTGTTTTGCTACATATTTTAATTTAAATAAACAGAATTATTACATGGTCGTGGAGAAATTACAGTCTGTTACACGGTTAGAATGAAAATTCGATAACTCGTGGTTCCTCTCGCTCGCTACGCTCGCGTTCGGAATTCTCCACTCGTATCGAATTTTCATTCAAACCTTGTTACAGAATATACTATTCTGCATTCGAAAAGTGCTTTCCGAACAGACAATAGAGAGAAAACTTACATCTCGGTAAGTATTGCTGAAAATGGGTTCAATTTATATACTCGGGGTTTTTGGGGTCACTGAACACGAATATCATGATGCCGAAAGTCTCCGAGGCACTTGGTGCCTAGGGTATTTACTTCTCCTGGGGTTTTATGTAAATTCTGTACGAAATCAGTGCACACTCGGTACTCGGCAGTTTTTTGAGTCGCTAAATACGATTATAATAATGGCGATGGTCTACAAACACCTGGTGCTTAAGACGGACCTCGTCTCCAGGAATTTTATGAAAATTCCATATAAAAAGAGTCTGCACTCGGTACTAGGAGTTTTTTGGGGTCGCTGAACACGAATATCATATAATGATTTTGCTAAATCATTCGCACACAAATTTATGAATCCGGGCGCGTGCATAGAAATATAACTTCTGCCGGCAGTCCCGCTGACTGCCACACTCGTTTTTTTTGTAGTGCATTGTTCAGTTTGTCTAAAATAATGTGTTCTTTTATTCTTTAAATCTCATGCTTTCTATGAAACTTAGTACTTTTGATTTAATCAATTTAACTGTTTTAGTAAACAGCTTAAATGAGTTTTAATATTGCGGCAAAATATATTCTCAGCTTTCTGTACGCAGTGAGCGTCTTTCGCGTTAAATTGATTTACTATGATTTGTAACAAATCGAAATTTCAGGAATTGTAAATAACAACAATTATCCAATTACCCCATCTAGTAATAACTGAGGGAATAAAACATTTTCTCTCATTTGCCTAAATTTTTCTACACGCACAGGAAACAAGTAACAAGTTTCAGTGAGACAGTAGTTATAAACTACTTTTAGTTTTACACATATATACGGTTCAACATCTGTGAATCATGCGCGACATTTTCGTAGAAAATGTCATTTGGCCAAAAAACAAGACTAAGATAGTTATTAAAAAAATGGTTGAATGATTTATCCTCTTCAAGCAAAAAGGTAACATCTATCTTTTTCTTTTTAAACTCTTTACACTAAATGCAAAATGAACTGCACAACTTCATCTAGGGATACCCAGATACTGGTGTTTTCTGTTTTATTTTTTACAAATTAATTAGTATAATATATAATAATGAAAATGAAACTTCAGTAAACGATTATTTCAGATTTCGTTCATTAGATTTTTTGAAAATTTTTAAAGAAAGTACACAAACAAGAATATATTAAATGACATTAAGGAGAAATAGAAGATTGCGAGTTCGAGTCTCGCTGGGTGCGACATTTTTTCAATTTCTTATTAATGTCATTTAATATATTCTTGTTTGTATACTTTCAAAAAAAATTTCAGAATTTCAAAATTTTCAAAAAATTAGTGTAGATTTAAAGTGATAGTTTCATGCACATATTTTATGGATCTACACCAAATATCGGCTAAATCAATTCAACAATTAATATAACACTAAGCAAATGGTGCACATGATTTTTCTTATTGTTGACTTTTGTGAAACTAATCAGAGTCCATTTTTCTAAAAAAACAACGCTTTAGCACCGGATTGCTTAGTTTGCTCAGTAATAAATCATCGGGCATAGACGTGTTGCGCCGATTTTAAGATTGATGCTTAATCCTATAGTCGAATTGAGCCGGCGGCCAATTTTATTCAACGAATGTGGCATAGAACCAGGTTGTTACAATAGTTGTTTCAACGAGGAGCATTAATCCAACGGCTCTTCATGGTAGCATGGCTAAATTGAACTCGCATTAAAACACGTACATTCAAAAAGCGGCCATTCTTTATACAAAGTTTATCTTTTTTAATTTGAAGTAGATGGCGTAGATAAAGTTTAGTACAATGGTAATACGTTTTGCATACTATGCGGCTGTTGCGTATTTTTCCACTCGTAGGTAAACCACCCACTTACTATTCTTATTATCTAATACACTATTCCCACATAAGATGATAGAGCAGTTTTACCTTTTATTAATTTATATTTCATTAATTGTTATCGAATTAGTGGGAATAGGACAGACCAATTAAAAAAAATGTTCAATTTTTCTAATTGCTAACGTTTGGACGTACATTTGGGAGTCTTTTTCAAAACTGTTAGGTTTCAACTTGCAAATTTTATGGTCATGATTTTGTGTGTGTGTATTTCTATGTTAACTCAGGTACGGATTGCGCCGATCGGCGCTGTGGGGTATATTACCCAGGTAATTTTGAAAACAAACGTTTATTATTTCTTTTCCAACTTCATTAAATAAAGACGATTTGTTATTATAAAAAACAAAAGTAAAACTATTTTAGAATAGATGGGAACCAATAAAAACATTTAAAAAAATTATTAATTAAGAATATTAGATATAATGGTACATATAATTCATAACAAAAAATTAATACTAATACATACACTGAATTACGTTTACTATAATGGTAAGATGCAAATTTGAAAAATTCAAATCTTTCAATTGCCCCTGATTTATACAAACCTAATTTTGCTGACACAAGTTCTAATCTAATATATTTTTTTGATATATTTTTTTTTTGGCAAAGAGTAGCTGTTTATTTTGATGTAGGTTCAAGTTTAAAATTGTTTTAAAACTGCGATAAATTTGAATATATCAGGATGCGGCAAATAAAAACTTTTATTAAATTCAGAGTGAAATGATTCACAACAATTGTGCGAGTACTCGACGCTTCGGCACAAGCCCATAATTTTGGAGGAAACCGTGAAAATTCATCTATATAATTATTTACTAAATAATCTAAAAAAATTATTTGTCACCTGGAATAGTAATCTCATTAAAATCAAATTCAAAGCAATCACCAACATTCTCGGGCTCTAAAAATGTCAATCCAAATAACCATCTTAAAATATCACCACATACTGAATTTGAATTTCGATATTCTGTCATTAAACCAAGATTTTGGTCCATGCTTTGGACAAATGAAACCTACATTTCACAATGTCAGCTATTTAATGAACAAATTAATTGACTTCAAAATCGCAAGTTACTTGTGTCGGCTGAAAGGTAAGTCCAAGTTTCACACATTCATGATTTACAGTTTGAATAGGCCAAGAAAATAGACCTTTAAATACGAATTCGAGGTAAATACTTGAATTTTTGATATAAGTTTCTTTAAAAGATGCAAAAATGAAATGTCAAAGTTTTTTTTTAAATCACCCCCGAGCAGGGGTGAAAAAAAATATAAAAAGTGATTTTTTTCAAATTTTGGGGAAACAATAAGAACTAGAAAAAAAAAGTTAAAATAAAAGTTGTAGAGCATCAAATTTTATAAAGAAATGATCTCTTTATGTTTTTCGCTAAAATTAAAATTATCCGAGATAGGTCGGTTTGAAGCTAGGGGATGATAGTGACAACTTTAAAAAATCGTAAGTCGTTGAAAGGGCGGGGCAGAGCTCCGCCGTTTTACCTACTTTAATCCGGTCTGCGCAAAGGGTCAAGTTAATCCTAGGGCAGATCTCCGCTCAGCTTAATAATTCCTGTTATTGCCGGGGCAGTTTATATTTCCCTAATTATGATTTTCTATGAAATATTTTGTGTTAATTGCATTTACCCAAAACAATATTTTTATTCACCATTCTGTCGATTGTACTGTTAGACATAAGTTGTAATATGGAAACCATCTTAAGCCAACGCGGTAAAGTGCTTTTAGTTTATGAAAAGTGTAAATTTTATAAATCTGGAAAAACAGAACGTGGAGTTAAGTGGAGGTGTGTACTTAAAAATTGTACGTCCAAAATCTTTACAGATGAAGCTATTTCTGTAATTATTGGTAAGTAAAGAGATTTTTTTTACAACTATGTACAGCGCCAAACTTTGGGTATTGCTTACCTACATGATTTATAAATACAAATGATAAATTCATTGTCACTGAATAATTTTTTGTTGTTTCAGAAAAGCATATCTCACACAACCATCCTGCTGATGAAACATTGCAACGTCAAGCAATATCAAATAGCGTGAAAAGAAAGGCAGTAAATGATTTAAGCGAAAAACCATCTAAAATAATTCTTAGAGAATTAGATCCTATGTGTTTGGAAACTTTAAATACACAAGATGTGTATAACATAGGTACGTAAGTGTATATATCATCATCGTCGAGGTATTATTCCTAGTTTGCCTAAAAACATAGATGAGACACACAAATTAGTGAATGACTTAGAAATCTTGACGCCTAAAAATGAAAATTTCATACTAGCAAACGACTCAGCAAGCAACATTATCATTTTTTCTTGTTTAACAAATGTCAAATTTCTTTGTTCTTGCGAAAAAATTTATGTAGATGGAACTTTTAATTATGCACCTAAATTTTTTTATCAGTTATTCACATTACATGGCGTAAAAAATGGTCACTATGTTTCACTAGTATTTTGTTTATTACCGAAAAAGCATCAAGAAACATATTTATCTATGTTTAAGTTGATAATAAGTTACTGTGAACAAAATTTATTAAGTTTTAAACCAAAATATGTCGTAGCGGATTTTGAGCAATCAATTCATTTGGCTGTAAAAGGAATCTGGTCAAATGTTAATGTAATAGGATGCAGATTTCATTTGGCCCAAAGTTGGATTAGAAAAATACAGCAATTAGGACTAATGAATGAATATAAAAATATAGGGACTCCAGTTAGTAATGTATTGCATTGGGTTTTTGGTTTAACTTTTTTGGAACCAAATAATGTGGGTGACTGTTTCGCATTTGATTTTTGCAATATAGAAATAAATAATGAAAAGGTTATCGAGTTTTTTGACTATTTAGTTGAAAACTATATTGACGAAGATTCTCGTTTTCCATCAGTAATTTGGGCAAGCGCGTCTGCAACAACAGAAAGAACCACCAACTGTTGTGAATCTTTTCATTCGACGCTAAATAAATCTTTTTATACCCCTCATCCGAATATTATTAATTTTATCAATGTTTTAAAAGACTTTCAAACGAACACATATATAAAACTAAATAGTACACACTTGCCAGTAAAAATTCATAACAGAAACCACAAAGTGCGTATAGAATGTTTACAAAAACTAGTAAATAAATATAAAAATAATGAGTTAAATAGGTTTGATTACGTAAAAGCCACATCTTTTCACTATTCGTCAATGTAATAATATTTTTACCTATGCCTATAATAAATTTTTATTAATTTAAAAATCTTTCATTTTAAACTAAAATTACCTGTCAGTATTTTCATAATCGTACACTGATACTTATGGATTAAAGGGGATTATTTTAGCCAACGGCGGAGCTATATGCCCTCTATTTCAGGTAAGGGATTAGTATCGGCGGAGTTCGACCACACCGCGTTGAAAACTTGATATTTTTAATATATATTTTTTTTTAATTTACTCAGAAAAAAGTAAACTTTATTCTAGAGATATTTTTTTTTAATTGTTTATAACAAAGTTATAACAACAATACATCCAAGTTATGAAAAAAATATGACAAAAAATAAAAATAAAATTCCGACGCGTATGGTCAGTTTATGAAATACATAAGAAATAAATAATATAAAAAAATTAATTTCACCGAAGTCTGTTTTAAGTCGGTCTTAAAAATTTTGAATTGTTATAACTTTGTTGTAAACAATTAAAAAAAAATGATCTCTAGAATTAAAGTTTACTTTTTTCTGAGTAAATTAAAAAAAAAATATATTAAAAATATCAATTTTTCAACGACTTATGATTTTTTAAAGTTGTCACTATCATCCCCTAGCTTCAAACCGCCCTATCTCGGATAATTTTAATTTTAGCGAAAAACATAAAGAGATCATTTCTTTATAAAATTTGATGCTCTACAACTTTTATTTCAACTTTTTTTTTCTAGTTCTTATTGTTTTCCCAAAATTTGAAAAAAAACACTTTTTATATTTTTTTCACCCCTGCTCGGGGGTAATTTAAAAAAAATCTTTAACATTTCATTTTTGCATCTTTTAAAGAAACTTATATAAAAAATTCAAGTATTTACCTCGAATTCGTATTTAAAGGTCTATTTTATTGGACTATGAAAACATTTTAAATATGAGATATGTGATTTGTTAGGAAGTAAACAAAAAACAAAAGGTATAGTATAGTATGAACTTTTATTAATAATTAATAAGCTTTCGGTATAAAACTGATAAGAAATTATTGTGATGAGTTTTGCAAAGGTTAAAAATAACCAACGCTAAGAATAAGGTGGCCATAGCTGTGTCCATTAAGACGTACAATTGCATCAGCTGCATCATTTCGGCACTTAAAATGAATATAAGCAAATCCTTTGCAATGTCCAGTTTGCTTGTCCTTAGCTAAATACAATTTATTAATCGGACCAAGTTGTTTTACCAACTCTAGTAAATTAGACTCTGTAGTAGACTCACAGAGATTCGCAATCCTAATTGCTAAATATCTGTCATCTGTCTTCCACGGACATTTTGAGGTCCAGTGATCACCATTGCAATTACGACATTTTACATTTTCACCAACCATAGCTAAAACAATCATTAAATGACTTATTTTTTTTTTCAAGCTTATAAATTTTATTTATTATTTATTCTTACAATTATTTGTTTTTATCAAAAATTTTTACAATGGAAAGGGGACTATAAGTGACTATTTGGCAGTAAATCTTTCCATTGCCCCTATAAGTATTCAATTAACAATACAATACATTTGTGTTTAACATTGTATATAAAGATGGATTAATTATTCAATAGATAGGTAATTATTTCCCTTCACTTATTACTTAATTTCTACAATATAATAATTTTTACATTAAGAAGCCATTTTGTAATTATCTGTCCAAAATTTTTGTAGTAACATTTTTGTTTTAATTCAAGTGGTAAGCTATTGTAAATTTTTACTCCTATATATGGATAATAACGCTGCGCTAAGAAAGTCCTATATAGTGGTAGTGTGATATTATGTAGTGTATGCTGCCTTGTAGGATAGTGCCTATGCATGTTGATAATTAAATTATTTTTAACTGCGTGTATGACTGCTTCTTTATAGTAAATTTCTCTTACGGACAATACCTTGCTTATATAAAAAAGCTGCTCTGTGGGAAAAAGTTTGTACATAATTTTTAGAGTCCTTTTCTGGAGAATCTCTATTGGTTTGAATGTCGCTGTATAACTACTTCCCCATCCTATTATCCCATATGTTAGAATAGGTTGAATGAGGGCGTAATATACTGTTTGTAGTTGTTGCAGATTGAGAATTTTAGTTAGCATTTTAATATAATGATTGTTCATTACTTCATGAAATGAAAACATTTGTGTAAAAAATTTTGGTGCATATTTGAAGGTGCCATCTACATAAAATTGTACATATTGTATTACACTTCACCAGAATTTGTAAATTTGTATTACAGCTAAATATTATATAGTATTTTATGTAGAGTCGTTAGACAACAAAAAAGTTTCATTATTTTTTTCGGTTACAATGGGGAAATTACTTATTATGTGGTGTACCTCTTCGATATTTTTTGGTAAAATTCGGAGACCACTCCGACGAGCCGCATACGCGCATTTTTTGAATATTATCTATAATAGTATAAAACAAAGTCACTTTCTCGATCTGTCCCTATGTCCCTTTGTATGCTTAAATCTTTAAAACTACGCAACGGATTTTGATGCGTTTTTTTTTAATAGATAGAGTGATTCAAAAGGAAGGTTTATATGCGTATAATAAGATTCATTAAATAGTGGAGAAATACTGTTATTTTTCTAATGTGATGTCGTTATATAATTATCAATTTTTTCCGCTTACATTGCAAACGCAGGCTAAACCCTACGAGATTTATCAAAATAATGTATTTATTATTTGTACACATTGAAAAGGTCTTCAGAAAACTCCGCGATGGTATATGTCTATCTCTTATTGATATCCCACAATAAAATTTTTTTGTCATTTACTTTTTATGACAAATAATGGCTAATTTTCGAAGCGATTTTAACCAATACAGCATTAATCCAATCCAATTAAATAGCTTACATACATTGTTGATTTAATATAGATCTATATGGTCCTTTACAGCACAAGATTTAAATAAATATTTTCGAAGATATTACAGATTTAAAATTGCGGGACGTAGCGCTTGCGGTGGTACTGGCCGGCCGGGGCGGCGGCAGCGTGCCTATAAATAGCGCGTCGGAGGCTGCGATTTTCCCTACAGCACTTTAAATTTTACAGCGATCGGACGCCTTTATTACAAAATTAATTAGTATATGACGCTACCCTAAGGTGGCGCAGTTGAGATGTTATAAATTTACACCTGTAATTCTTACATGACTAAGTACTATGACGCCACCGTAAGGTGGCGCAGTTGATATCTCATATATTTAAAAGAGCAAAACTTACTTACCTGAGAACTATTACGCCACCGTTAGGTGGCGCAGTTAATATATAATATACCTAACCGATAAATTACAAAGTACTATAAATAATAGTAAAAACTGGTAACTAACGAGAAAATATGATCCTACACCCAAATCAGCACCGATAAAAGCTTTGCATAGTCTTGGACGCTTTGGTCCTGATAAAAGTGATGAAGTAAATAAATACTCCTTGGTATTGACAAGACTTTTCTTTAAATGTTCACTTATCAAATAATATTGTTAGATAAAGCTTTCTTCATATAAAACGATCTGATTTTGGTTTAACAGTTTTATGGTCCTCTTCAGGTAAATTTACCTGAAGAAGACGCTGTGCGTCGAAACATCTGTTAGTTAATAAATTAGTGTAGATTTTGAAGTGATTGTTTCCATTTATAATAATATTTTATATCCGACATTGTTACATTTTTATTTTTTAGAAAGTTTTTATATTTTCGCCGTGTTCTTTGTCTCTTTGTCATTCCGTGGAATTTTGTAATCGATTTTAAACCTATTTCCCGACTACCTAGAGCTCTAAAATCTTCAGGATAGCTAAGAACTGGATGACAATGCAAGTGTGTTTAGGCATATACATAAATTTCGAAATTTATACTGAATTGATATGAAATATGATATAAATTGTGTATATAGTTCATTTCACGGATTTTGGCCGATGACAGAAATCATACTCGAAGTAAATTTAGAGTTACATCTCTCTCAGATACAGGCAAGTGAGAAATTTAAATGAGGACGTATGTTTTTTAATACAACACTTACGTAACTGCATCTTGTTTCACCGGTAGATAAAAAGTATTCAATACGGAAGTCTTGACTTAATTCACGTTCCTAGTAACAGTCATGTACGGCTCGTTTTTGAAGGGTTGAATTTAATAATTATTAATGTCATATTTTTGTAGATGTCAAACCACACTGATAGTTTCAGAAAGTTACGACCTAATTTAGAAAAAAAAGTGAGATGTGTCAAGGAACACCCGGATGGAACGAAGTTCCTTTCGATTAATTAGTGAAGGAATTGTAATTTGTAAACACAACAGAGAGTTTGTACATACATAAGCATTTATCATCGTCTGTATAAAATCTCTACTTACCTAACTCTATCAGCAATATCCGGAACTTGTGCAGAAAAACTGTCAGGATACATTATTGTTTTTATTTTCTATTATTTTAATATTTATTATCTACAAAAAACCTGTATAAACTTAACAAAGTCGCGACACTACTACACTGTTCAAAGCAAAATAGAAAAAAAAAAGTAAATCCATTATTTTCAACAGTTCGTTTCTTTTAACAAAAGTGTCCATTTATACAACACCAGAGGTATTGTATATTCTACCTAGAATTACTTTTTATTTCAATTTAATTTAAAACAGGAATTAACAATTTAATACAAAATTTTAAAATTAAAATATTTGACAGTCATCTCTGAGTCATCTGTGAGTCATCTGTGAGTCATCTATGAGTCATCTATGAGTCATCAATGAGTCATCAATGAGTCATCTATGAGTCATCTATGAGTCATTTATGAGTCATCTATGAGTCATCTACGAGTCATCTACGAGTCATCTATGAGTCATCTATGAGTCATCTATGAGTCATCTATGATTCATCTATGAGTCATCTATGAGTCATCTATGAGTCATCTATGAGTCATCTATGAGTCATCCATGATTCATCTATGAGTCATCTATGATTCATCTATGAGTCATCATTCATCTATGAGTCATCTATGAGTCATCTATGATTCATCTATGAGTCATCCATGATTCATCTATGAGTCATCTATGATTCATCTATGAGTCATCATTCATCTATGAGTCATCTATGAGTCATCTCTGAGTCATCTCTGAGTCATCTTTGAGTCATCTATGAGTCATATATGAGTCATATATGAGTCATCTATGAGTCATCTATGATTCATCTATGATTCATCTATGAGTCATCTATGATTCATCTATGAGTCATCTATGAGTCATCTATGAGTCATCTATGATTCATCTATGAGTCATCTATGAGAGAGAGAGAGTCGTGTCGTGACAAATTTTGGTATGAATTTTTTTGGCTAGCTCCTAGCGTCAGTCGGAACTGTTCGTAACGCCCGAACATAAATTTTTTAAATTTAAACAATGTAAAATCGTGAGTGCATTAAAGCACATGCTGCGAGAGTCTGTTAGGGTCGAGAAAAGGATCTCTTTTATTGACCGCCAGCTGGACGGTGACTTGAAACACTCTTTAATATTGATAATTTAGATAATCCACAATTATCTCAATTTTATAATTTTTATATTTATACGTAAATCGCTCCAAAAATTTGTTGCCCAGTCATTAGAGTAAATTACAACTTCAAAAAAGATTTTATAATTCCCTCGTACCTACATTAAAAACTATAAAAGATATAAAAAAATTAATACAATTTGAGATTCCTAAAAAATGATAACATAAAACTATATAATTATATTCCTTTTTTCTGTTCCCGTGGGATGAAAAGTAGCTTATGTGCTATTCCCAACTACCATATCTATCCTTATTTCAATTTTCATCCTACACCGTTCAGCCGTTTTGGCGCGATTCAAGATCAAGATTCAATAACAACTGTAATGATTTGCTTATAATAAAACTAGGATAAATATAGATATATCCCGTTTATCTAGTTCCAGACCATAATCTACCCCTGTCCCCTGTACCAAATTTCATCCCGATCCTTCCAGCCTTTTACTTAGTGGTAAAAATTGAAGCTTATTTATTCCTATGTGTATAGAAATTTTGTACAAAATTAATGAGTCATACCAATTAAAACCAGAACAAAGGATTTATTTATTCCAAAATACTAAAGGAAAAATTCTAAGATCTATTCAATATAAAACTACATCAATATTCACAAACTGTATTTATAAACAAATAAAATATCAAATCATTGATTGTTGTCTTCAGGAGTTTTTAATTTGAACACATTATTTATTACAAATTATTTAAATTTGTAAACAATGGTCAATTGCAACAAAACAAAGGATTGGATTCATAATGAAATAATCACAATTTATAAAAGAACTTTTTATAGTAGAAAGTTTTTTTTGGTGATTTATAAGTCATATTACTATTATTAAATTATTACTCCCTTGGCAAATAGCGCTTTACAAGATAGATTACTTATAAATCACCAAAAAAAATTTCTACTATAAAAAGTTCTTTTTATAAATTGTGATTATTTAAATATAGCGTTGGTCAAGTTTTTTTAAAGATATTAAATAGAAAATATGCTTACTTGCGCGTTGTGTATACTTTTTATATACAATAGTAGGGCCAATTAGTTCAGCGTTTAATAATTTACCAAACAACGTGAATTGATTTAATATTGCCACAGCTTGTTTAGCATCAAAATTTGATTGAAAAACAACATACGCAAAACGAAGTTCTACCGTCTCATCTTTTCTAATAAATATATCATTAATGGTATTTACATGTACATGCTGTTTAATAAAAGCCTTTAGTTCATTTTCTGTGGTACTGTCATCCAGATTAACAATACGAACCACTGTGTCAGCCATAATATATATCAGTTGTACTATTTTTACACAATCCTTTTAAAAAATAGATCCACGAATTTTAAATTAAGAGTACTCAGTAGTACTATAACGAAGGATAATTATAAACTTTTACTAAACCTATAAAACAGCAAACTACTAAAAGTATGCCTTAGGATTTCCGACCTCTTTGTAAAAAACCCACAAAACACAAAACAACAAAAATCCCCTGCTGCATACAGTATAGCCAATAGCTATCGTTACTACGACTACGACATAACAAATGAAATCTTTGAATTATAGTTTATTGTAACACAACTCCAGGTAAGGGTGCAGAACTTGTTCCTGTTTATGCGCAGGTCTGTGCGCATTCACAAATTGATCTGAATTCTGCGCGAGAAATTCAAATTTGCATGCATTGTTGCCAGATCCATTGCATATCTGTAACAATCGGAAACTTGTGAAATACTGAAATACCACAAAATATAGCATTAAAAATACGGTTATACTAATTATCATGTTCTGTCCAATGGGCCTAAATTCACGTGTTAGATAAAAGGTTTTGTAAATTATCATGTTCTGTCCAATGGGCCTAAATTCACGTGTTAGATAAAAGGTTTTGTAAACAAACATTTTGGTTAGAAATTCTATTTGAAAATACTTTATTTTAAGTAAGTATGTATGTTCAAAACTGTTAAAAGATTAAGTTATTTGGATTTTAGTGTTAATTATAGGCCAAGTTGTAATGTAATATTTAAATCAAAGTTAAAAACAAAATAATAGATTCTCTAGAAGGCTACAAAACATTTTAATAGTCTTTTAAAAACAAGAAAAGTTTTAAAGCTGTATTAAATGAATTTATTGTATTAAAATCAGAGATTTATCCATATTATGTGTATTTGAAAAACGTTACAAAATATTCAGTATACTCTTCAGAGTAAGAAACTCGTTACAATAGGTTAAAATGTCCGATTTTTACTGTGTGAACCTTCCACAATAGCTTTAAGTACCTAATCATTTGGTTTTATACGCCAATCTAATTCCATATTAACCAATATGTACATCAGAAAATATAATGTACTCAAAAGTCTTTAATTGTAATAATTCAATTTATCAATTTAAAAGAAAATTTGGACAAAAAATGCGGATGATATCTGTTTACTGCACCTTAGTTATAGTAACTGAATTTTAATAATAAGGGTCTACAAAAAAAACAAAATAAATGTAACAATGTTTATTGTACAAAAAATGTAAAAATAATAAAAACATAACATTCTATTTTCAATATAGTTTATAAAATTTAAGTTTTTTCTGTATAAACGTATTAACAAATAATATCATTCATCATTTTTGTACGTAGATTAGGACCTTTCAGAATTCATCAAAAGTTTGTTAAACATCATACTTTAAAATTTGAACTATTCCAACTACAATTCTTATTCTATAAACTTATAGTAGATAATTATGTAGATAATTACTACTCGTTTAAAATACTTCAAGTTGTCCAAGTAAACAAATTCCAGCCACCGTAAATTTGAACGCAAGAGTTGGCAACAGCGCTAGCCATAGTCAATCTGACTTTAAAAGCGCGTTCTGTCTGGGTACAAATTCTGCAGCTTTACCCAACTCCATTTCATATCGAATTAAATAAACAACCCGATAGCTAGTTTATTAACTATTTCACGTTTTGTTTTTATAACTTTACTTTTATTTCTATTCCAACACCAAGGAACACGAAGTATCGATACACATAAAAAAATAGAGCTTCGTGCCAAGGAATGACATTTTATCTGTGTTACCAACACTGATTTACATAACTCAAGTGCTCTTGCGTCACGTCAAGTATTTAAATTAAAGGTTATGTTATGTATACTCTAGAAACAATATCCCAGATTATAATCTTTGGAGTTTGGACAATATAATATATAATCTCTGGTTTACGCCTTATATAAAATAAGTACCACACTATCGTTGCCGTTGTTTCATAGTTATGTTATTATGAGGTAAATGTGTTATAAACAAAGATTAACTTGTTGTTCTAAACATGAATTTTTCGTTATTTAAACTTCGAAAATGTTTGTCAATTAAGAATGTTAAGTTAAATATTAGAAGTTATAGTAGCATTTCAACACAAACCACATTTGAAGATGATTTTGAACGAAATCAATTTCAAATTAACTGCTTTCAGAAAACTCTTTTGACAATAGGTGCTGCTGCTCAGTCAATTATGGACCCACATAGAGGGGACATGATTGCGTGTTTAGGAGAAACTACTGGAGAAAATGCAGCAAACTATATAATGGAACAGATGAAGTTGTCAAAGGAAGGTTGTGAAATACTTTTAGAAAAACCTCGCATTAATTCTAGAGTAGTCGATATGAATTATTTGAAAAAATTGCCTGAAGGGACCCTTGGTAAAACTTATGTTGATTTTTTAAAGAAGCATAAGATTACTCCTGATTCCAGATTACCAGTTCAATTTGTTAGTGATCCTCAACTTGCATACATTCTTCAAAGATACAGAGAAGTTCATGATTTAATTCACACCGTTTTACAAATGCAAACAAATATGCTGGGAGAAGTAACCGTAAAGTGGGTGGAAGCTATCCAAACTA
This sequence comes from Altica lythri, assembly GCA_964028335.1. NCBI lineage: Eukaryota > Metazoa > Arthropoda > Insecta > Coleoptera > Chrysomelidae > Altica > Altica lythri. Next base: position 29,446,728 of record OZ034804.1, on the reverse strand, counting down.
AACTACCGATGTGTATAGGTGGGGCTATTTTTGGACCTATAAGACTTAAACCAAAACATAGGCAGTTATATTTGAAATACTATTTACCGTGGGCTATTAAAACAGCAAATGAGTCCGAATTTTTGTTAAGTATTTATTATGAAAAAAGATGGGAACAACCACTTGAAGAATTTTATAAAGATATGAATATTAAACCACTCATTTATAAGTGATAAAACTGTTACTTTTTCTAAAATAAAATATTCATGTTTCTTTATAATGTATTGAGTAGTTATATAGAAGTTGGTTCAGAAATAATTTAGTTTTGAAATATTTAAGCTATAGAGTAACTAGACCCACTTGGATAGGAATTATTTTTACGATTTTACCAGGGGAAACTCAAAAGAACGTCACTATATGAACGAACCTAGTAAAATATCTATTTAATGTTCTTTTAACTTCCTGACTCACACCTGTACGCCCATGAAGAGAATTCTTGGAAATTCGAAAAGAGCGTTGACCATGCCTATTCAAGTGGTTTTGGATAAACTATACTAATAGTACCTATAATTAAAAACGTATTTTGTATGATCTAATCTGTGCAAAGTGAAAAAAAAGTAAAATAATTTGGTTGCAATTCTAGCGCAGTTGTCATTATTACAGGGGAATAAATAAAATTAGATCTTCTTAACCAAGCAAATTAAATATATAACCAACGAAAATAGTTCCTGTTAAATAATACTTTCTTTGTTTTAAGAGAAAATTTTAATGAGTGATTGGTAATAAAGATCTCTCAGATAGGAGTAATTTAAATAATTGTTTTGCATTTCTTAGAAAAATTTCAATTGGACATACGTCCATTCCAGATGATCGACTAAAATAAATTTAAATCTTATTTTTAACTGGAAAATAAAATCTGTTATTTAAAAATTGTGCATATCAGGATGCAATTAATTTGTGATAATATCTATATTCGATTACTCAAGGTTCGTTTTGTTAATTTTTTTTCAGAAATTAAAATAGACAAAACGAACCTTTCTTGAAATGAAAGTTTTCTATCATATTTCTACTAATGTTTTAGTTACATAATTATTTATTTATTAATATTCAATGACAAATATTTTAATACGTTAGTTAAGAGATTTCTACTTATATTCTGTCACTAATTAAATATTGTAGCTACCTGATTATGAAATTAATAAATTTCGAAAGCTAGGAACGAAATTCTAAATAGTTTTATTAACGTTAAATATTGCTGCATTTCCAAATTCTCTTTTTTACATAAATCATTTTAACAAATATTACAGATTAAGCAATCTATGGTTAGCGAACGGTTAATTTTTTTTAAAAGAACTAAAGCTGAAATAGTGCCATATAGTTTTTAACGGGGCATGAGAAATATTAATGATGGAGAGAAAACACCAACAATGTATAGTGGTATATACGAAAAGAAATACTTTATTCACTGTTATTATTCATCAAAAAAATTTAGTCTGTCCTAACATTCCTATTAAGTATTATTATTTTTTTTTATAACTAAGGCGCCAGTATATAATAATTGTAAACAGCTCTAAATTGTATTTTTTTTATTTGGGTCTACACTCTACAACATAATTTTTATATTAAAGAAGGGTCTAGTTTACGAAACTCATTTGTTTGATTTTGCTCACTTTATCTTATTCTGTCGGATTGTGAAAGGGTTGTTAGTGCCTATTACATCTAGTAGTTTCCGGCTTGTACCGTCTAAGTCGGTAGCGCGGCTTACTTGTTTACGGCTGAGCTCGGGCATAATTTGCCGGTAGAGAGACCACTAACAAACTTTGCGCAATTTGTTTAATTTTTGGTATTAAATTTATTTTTTAGTCCTTAACCTTTTGTTAAGGCTGGGCGCAAACGCTCGGTTTCCTGATTCGGTTTCCGGATCAGGAATTTAGATTCTGAAACCTGAATGCTTCATTTACATACAAAATGTTCAACAAGGCGCACACGTCCTAACTATTTCCGAACGGAAAAAAACCTGACGTTCGTTTCGGAATTCATTCCATGCGTTTGGGTCGTAAGATTGAAAAAAACCTAATAACGTCGTTTTCTCTTCTTCTTCATATCAAGCGCCAGGAAAAGGGCAATAGTAATCAATTCATTGTCGTTGTCCATTAATGCTTTCACAGCAACGTCGCTATTTGAACTGACAGTATAAATTCCTAATACAAAAAAACGAATGTATGCGCTAGGCAGACGGAATTCCGAATCTGAATTCCTGATCCGGAAACCGAATCAGGAAACCGAGCGTCTGCGCTCAGCCTTAGAGGGAGAAAAAACGTGGCAAATTTTTGGCGCCCAACGTGGGGGCCTCATTTTTTTTAATTGGGCAAATTTTTTTTTTTTGTTAATTATATTATATTTATATATAGTACCTTCGCAAATCTTTTTTCTTACATTTTGTGAGTTTGTTTGCAAAATGAAATATTTAAGTAAATATGTTTGAGTAAAATTCTGGTGTTTTGGTATATTTAAATAATGTTCTGGGGAAACCGTATCTTTGCCAGTGGTAAACTATTGTTTTAGTTCTCTTTATTTTATTAATTTTTTCTATGATATATTTGTAGAAATTCACACATGTTTACAGCACTCAAAGTTCGGGGTTTTATCTTCTTATTTACTAAAAATTCGAAATGAAATAAGTTGTAAACAGTAGAATGACCAAGAAAGATTTGTCTCCTTTTACTGTAAAGAAAATTCAGTCCTTAACTACTTGGTAGTTTTGTTACTAGTTTTCGGGTATATCCTATTTGGAACAGCTTATGCTCTGCGCGCAAGGGGAGTAAAAACAGTGAGATAAAATGAAACTATATGGTATCTCTCTGGCACCTCGCTCTAATTGGTGCATACATATACTCTTATTTCCTAAACCGAGAGAGATAGCAAACTTTAATATCTCTGTCGTTACTTGTCTCGCGATCAGAGCTTTGAAGGATATGCTCGATGTTTCCAGTTAATGTCTATTTATGCGCAGTAATTTTAACTTTAAGGAATAACAGTATGCCGAGTTTTTATATTAAAAAACTTGAAGCGCAATTATTGAATTAAACTATTTTGAATATTTTTGTCTACAAGTGGCCGCATCGCAATGCAAGATGTATACCACACATTTTAAGCATCTTATGTCATAAATTGGAAAGCTAATGTAACATTTTTCTAAAGTTATAATCAATTAAATTCCGTGCATAAACTCGTTCAGTGGACAGCATTAATATCAATTTTTTTATTTATTTATATTTATTACTTACCCGTTATTTTTTTGTATAGGTGGATGATAAATTCTTATAAAATAGTGATATGGGTAAAAGGTTTGTATAAAAATGGAAAATTACCCAGAAAATTTTATTGGGAAATTGCACAAAAGCTATACATATTCGAAAAAAGGAACAAAATCACATAGAAAATACTGTATAATTATTACACTCTAGAGTATAAAGCTTAAAGCATGACAATACTTACTAGTACGTGGCAAGATACATATAAGGATCATTTTTTTAAGTTGCTACTTGTAAATTTCAAACACACTTGAATGTGAAATCGTCAAAAATACGTTATTAGTTTCTCTTCACAATACACTCAATTGTAGTTAGATGAGCTTAGTTTTTTTTGTTTATAGTAAAAAAATAATTTTAGTAAAAGTGTTACAAATAAGATATTTTTGACGTCTATCCTATAGTTGTTAATAACCAGATCTATCAACAGTCTTTTAGGCGCTGATTTACAGTCACTTTTTTTCTAAAAAATCCAAATAAACTCTATATAAACAACGTAAATGACTGAATTTCATATTTCACAGCACAAAATTTTGGGATACAAAATTTTAACAATGACTAGATTTTGAAAATGCCGATGTAGTAAGGCCTATTTTCTAAACATCACTCAACTTTAATACCAAAAGTCAATAATAAATTAATCTAGTACATTCAAATGAAAATATTTTAACAGACAAAATTTTGTTACAACTTAAAATCTACTTTTTATGGAGTTCATTATTAAAATGTCAACATTTTTGGTATCGTAACACCTATAATATAACCGATAAAATATTTTTGATTCCTTCTAAAATAAAACCTAATCTAATTATAATAAACTTAAAAATTTAGATCAAATTGCGCTTTCGCAGAACTTATAGAAAATATAAAAAATAATCTCCCAAATAATATCATATAATTTGAATAAAAAGATTTAAGTACCGTATTATCACAAAGGAAATCAAATACATTTAGAATATGTTGAAGGTACATGTTACCGCTTACATATAAACGCATAATTCGCATATCAACTGTAATACATATTTGCCAAATTTTATTGGTTATTATGCGGATTGACAGATTGTTTATTAGTGGTAACCAGAAAGTAGAAAAGAGGTAGTCTAGCGATCTATTTAGTTTTGCGCCTTTTGTTTTCCTTTTCATGAAATGTCTCTACCTGTTGTGCTCGGTCTATAATAATAATAATAATAAATTTAAGTAGGGTGGAATCTGAAATCTTTGGAATAGCTGTAGAAACATGACTCATGCGGCGTTACTTCGCTCTGAGGCGTTCCATTTAAGGCTTGAAGTGCAAGCGAGATCTCTCTCTCTCTCTCTCTCTCCTACTTGAGTGAGCGATGAAAAATGACAAATGAAAAATAAAAATGATATCCATACAAAATATCTATCAGACAAATAAAATTAAAATTTTCTTTTGAAAAATGCAACCATTCCATCAGTATTTTCTTATGACGTAGTCACGTTCAATTATCGTCAGTAAACCGACTTCACAGACAACCGATTTCTTTTATAAGATTAAATTTGTTAGATTTTTTAAAATCTTATGTATCATAGGATCGCAACCTAAGGCGACATCTACTTTAAAGAAATGCAAAGACCAATCTTTGTCACATCGCTTAAATAACTGTAATAACTACAGTCGTAGACCACCTCTTTTCTCAACCGGGCAGTGACGCATAGGGAAGTAAGTCGTAAGTAATGGGCCAAATAGTAAATGGAGTCCAGAAGACAATAATAACTTAAATATATATTTCTTTTTATAACTAAGTATAACCCTTGTTAAATTTTCAGGAAAATGTGATATATAAACAAAACTTATTTTATTTTTTCAAATCGGAACTAGCGGTCTTAAACTCATTATTATTGAGTAAAATGTTAATAACGTTCGGATTTGGCCCATTATTTATGAAATCCCCTATATACATGTGTTTATATTAAGGTTACACAACCAAAGATTTTACTTTTAACGAAAAAAGTAATTTTGCTAAGACAGTAATAATATTACTTACATAAAAATGTAAATGAAATAAAAATGTTGAAGAGAGCAGGTATAAAAGATAACATTATCTAAAAATCAAATAAATAGCTAGAATTTTTAACGATGTACATTTATAATTTATTTCTAAGAGAGCGTAGTAAAATTTTCAGTTCAATATATAATTTAAATGTCAATTAAGGGGTTATACGCAGTTAGAATTTAAAAAAAAAAACGATTTTTTAAATTTTATTTTCGGAATGTACATATATTCAAATATATTCTCTGAAAATTTGAAGTCAATCCGATAAATACTTCCGGAGATATACGTGAATTTGTAAGGCTGCGTCAGAATGTTATAAAGTAGGGACTTTAAGAACTGGAAGAGCAGCTGTACTAATGACGCGCGCTAGCTGAAAATGGAAGAATGGCTTGACGACAACACCATCTGGACTTATTGGAAGCTACTGAGCCTAAACCAGGTCCCTCTTATGGGCCTGGAATTGATGATAACATGTAAGTTTAAAAGCCGTTTTAGACTATCCAATTTCTTGCACAAGAATTCGTACAATAAATTATACAAGAATTATTGTATGCTCATGTTTGAATTGTGTTTTAGACTATACAATTTCTTGTGCAAGATATATGTTTTAGGATTCGACGCAATAGACATAATATTTAATTTTCTTCTCCGCCTTCTTCTGTTTGTGGCCTCAGTAGCTAGCAGCTGTTGCCAGTGCGATTGGTTAAGCAGAGTTTTAAAGCGCCGGCCGTATAGAAATGTCATGTTTATGCGCAATTCTTGGATGCAAAATTCTGTAGAAAATAGAGCATGTTCTATTTTCTTGTACAATAATTTGAGAGAAACAATATTTGAACCAATCTCTTGTTTGAAATTTGATATCGGCATTTGTTTATTTTTGATTTCACTTCAAGAACAGCCATACAAAAATAATATGTTTTAAGAAAGAACCGAAATTCGAATACGAAAATACGCAACAATTCGTAACAGTGGATAATTCTACTAAAAGTAGTGAAGATGATAAAAGTACTCTTGACAGGAATTTTGAATTTGAGTGTAAAAAAAAACTATTGCATTCTATTTGCGACTTACCTGATTTTAAAATGGAATTTCAAGATTTTGATAAAGAATTACATTCAGAGCGACGCATCAAAAGATATTCCAGGAAACAGGATCCGAATTGTAAAAAACGTAAGTCTTTGTGTAATTCTTGTACGATATTTATGTACAAGAAATTGGATAGTCTAAAACGGCTTTAATAAGAAAGAAAAAAATTTAACTATATATGTGTAAACTACTTCTGAAACTTTAAACGCGTTTTTCTCAAAACTGTCTTTTCACGGTCGGTGAGCAAGATTTCTCAGAGACGACTCAACTAATCGGGCTTAAATTTTAACACAATCTTTTCAGATATATTCTTGAGGTATTGAACGAAGGATTAATGTGTAAAAATTTATTACTATTTTTTTTTTACAATTTAGAGCTAAAATATTTTTTTCAAATCGAAGCCATTTTGTCAAAAATTAAAATTTTGTTTATTCCTTCGTTCAATACCTGCATTTATCTATCCTTTATAAGAATTCACCTTAATTTTTTATTTTATATAATCCAGACCGTCGAAATGGTGCTCACCGCAAAGCCCCATCTTTTGGAGGTCCTTTGGGACATCATCTGCAGAAGCGGTGCACATCAATCTTTTGACATGAGTAACACACAATTGTGTTCTCAAAAGTGTGCTCTATCAGCCTTACCATCACTTGTAATTAATGAATAAAAGCTGTTTTTATAAAAAATCATAAAAAACGTTATTTTTGCTCCTTGCAACTGCGTATAACCCCTTAAATTTGTGGTAAAAAGATATACCGAAAAAAATAACAATTTTCAATTAACTGATTTTGGTTTATCACAGAAAAGTATAACATATAAAAGAAAATAATATTGATACCTTCTACGCTGTTAATATAAAAAAAAAAATTCTATAACCGTCAATTAAATATTAACTAATTCATTAATTTTAAATGATGATTACTTTAATGCAATGTAATTTGATCCATAAACACAGCTCGGAAGTACTAATTTAGAACAATAAATATTAACAAATTTGCAGTTTTAAAGTTCTAACTTAATAAATCATTACCAATTTTATCCTCACAAATTGAGGATATGAGACAGGTTGAGACAGTCAAGAAAGTTCATTTTTCTAAGAATAAAATATGTTTTTTTAAAGGTTTAGGATACAAGTAACGATTAATTCATACCTTAAAACAGTAGCGATATTGTAATAATAAAATGTCAAACATTTCTTTATTAATTCTAGACGAAGTTTTACTGAATAAAAAAGAGATTTTTAATAATGAAAAATGTGGTGTTAGTAAAAGTAATGAATACGCGAATAAATAAATAAAATGTGACTAAACAGCTGAAACACTTGTAAAAATAAAAATTACTATTTTCCTATTACCTACTTTAAAACTGCATTATTCAACTAAGCTTCTTTAAACATACTTTTAATAAAAATAATTACATCGATTTAGTTATTCTTTACCATAAAAAGAAAAAATAAACTAAATGTAAAGGAACATAAAAAATTTATATCCTTTTAAAGGATATGCACGAGCTGCCAAAAACATACTTTCACTAGGTCTATTATAGAGATACATACATGAATACTTGTCAATATTTGGATTCAGTTCAAAACTTATGAGTATATAGCATCCAAATTAAATCATTGCACTATTTCGTGAAACTATTAGTTACAGTAAAAATTATAATAAATAAGGTTCATCACGAAACCTCCATAATTAATATCCAACATTTGCTACAGATTTAAATTAATTAAATTTTTGGTACACCATAACTTTCAAATTTCGTTTTGAAAAAATTTTAATACACATGCATATATAGGTTTAGTACCTATGTGTATTGCAAAGTTTAATGAACTGAACCGTAAAAAAATTCTCACCTAACTTTGACTGGAAAAAGATAAATAGTTAAGCTTCTTCATATCGGTGTTTATCCTCATTCTTCCATGAACTAACTTGTATATGAGGAGGTGGTAGAAAACTTCTTAAAGATTGAATCAGTTGAATTGTGTCCATAAGTGCTAAAATACAACAAACTCTTTTACTATTAACAATTAAGTGATTCAAAAAACAAAAGATTTTAAATAGGACTCAGATAAGATCAAAGCTTCTTGAATCATTATCCGAAAACCACTAATTAGGGCTCTCAAGAATTCAACTCGATGTGTCATCACAAATAATAAAGCAAAAAATATTGTGCCTTTTTCTATTTTATCAGTATGTATTGTAATGCGACTCCGGCTCTGTCCTGGCTGGCCATATGGGCGAATCCGACCAGCGGGCGACGCCGTGGAATGTTCTATTGAACCATTATCGAAGATTCCGGACTTACACATACGACTGGAAAGATCTCTGCCCTTACGCGAAGTGATCTAGGTGTTTCTCGATCACTCGATGCGCATATAAATAGACTTTACATTCGAAATATAGTTTTTAGAGTTTTGAGTAGAGTCTAAGTAAATAAGTGTTTATATAAATCAATGTTCAGTGTTCATATAAATTAGTATATTGTAAATAAATTGTGTTATAATATAAATTAAGTGTATTAGTTGTATAAATAAATTAAATAATAAACTGTGAAAATAAATAAACGTTACATTGGTGTCAGAAGTGGGATAGTGTAAATAAATAGTGTAGAAAAATGTCGAAAAAACTTTGTGATTTAAAAGTGGCAGACTTGCGTCGGGAACTTGAAGACCGTGAATTGGACACTACAGGAAAGAAGTCGGAGTTGGTGGAGCGACTTAAACAAGCGATAGTTGATCAAGGATTAGACCCAGAGGAGTTTTTATTTGCTGATGATACTTCATCATTGATGTCTTCTATAAAAAATATTTCTACTGAAATATCTTCTATTTCTACCGATATGTCTTCTCTGAAAACAGACATTTCTTCTTTGGAAAATACAGTTTCTTCTGAAATTTCTTCTCTGAAAAATGACATTTCTTCTTTGGAAAATAAAGTTTCTTCTGAAATTTCATCTTTGGATACTAAAGTTGCTTCTTTAGAGAATAAAGTCTCTTCCGAGATTTCATCCATGGAAAATAGAGTGTCATCAGATATGTCTTCTCTAAAGAACGAGATGACTTCATTCGAGGAGAAAATAAAAGAGATTGAACGAAAAATGGAAGAAATGGGAAAGGGAGAAAGGATTAGTGTGGAAGAATCAAAAGAGAAAAATGATGAAGAAAAGACAAGCTGTAAAGTGGAACAAAAACCAAAACTGGAAAGCAGTGAAAGTTCGGTCCGCATTAAAGCCCCAACCTTTGATGGAAAAATGTCATGGGAAAATTACCTTAAACAGTTTGAAACAGCTGCACGAGCGAACGGATGGTCAGAAAAAGAAAAGGCTGTAAATCTTACGATCGCTCTTAGAGGAGATGCTTGCGACGTTCTTCAGACTATACCGGTGGAAGAGACGGATGACTTTGAACAACTTAAGAAGAGATTAAACATGCGATATGGTCATGAACATCTGGAGAATTTGCACCGGTCACAGTTGAAGATACGAAAACAGAAGCGAGAAGAGACCCTTCAGGAATATGAAGTAGATATTGCCAGGTTGGTCAGATTTGCCTATCCTGCAGCTGATGAAGGAATGATAGAATGTTTAGCAGTAGAAGCATTTCTTGATGGGCTCCGTGATCCTGAAATGAACAAGACTCTTCGTTTAGCCCGTCACAAAACTTTAGTCGATGTCTTGTCCGCTGCGCTTGAGTATGAAGCGGCTTCGAAGGCTTGTGGGGGATACAGTAAAGTAAGATCTGTAAAAGACGAAGAAGACGAAAATAAATTGGACCAATTAGTTAACATGATGAAGAACTTTAATGAAAATAAAAAGAAGAGGCCCCGCGTGTGTTACAATTGTGGCGAAATGGGACACTTCATCAAATCATGTAAACGTCCAGTGGCCAATGCTTATCGAGAAACAACTCCACAGGAAAACTAGAACGGGTCGGCCTAGAGGGGGCAGCTTCGACCCGTAACCTTTTAAAAGACCCTCTCATACTCATAGCCTCTCTGAAATGTCGCGATGACAGTGTATATGTAGATGGTGAAATAAATGGTAAAAAGTATACACTGTTAATAGATACTGGAGCGACCAGGACCATTATACGACCAACAACTATAAGTAGCAGCAAGAAACTTCAACCAACAAGGCTACGGCTGCGGACCGCCACAGGTGAAAGAGCTAACATCCATGGGGAAGTCCAAGTTCAAATAGGAATCGGTACAGAAAAGTTCACGCATACTGTCATTGTCGCGGATATCGAGGAAGATGTGATATTAGGAATGGACGTAATGAACTTACATGGTTTCCAGCTGGATTTCAAAAACAGAGTTATTAAAGTTGGTGCCGAAGAAGTATTCCTTCATCCGTATGAGGACAGAACCGTGCCAGCAGCTATAGAGGAGGATACTGTGATACCTGGTAGAAGTGAAACTATCATAGTGGCACGTCTTCAAGGAACTGTTGATGAAGGAACACCTGCCATGATGGAACCTTTGAACCATGATGAAGACGTCGGTCGAGGAATTTTGATCGGAAAAGGATTGGTCACTTCTGCTAGAGAAATTCCGGTACGAATTATAAACATCAATGATCACCCTATTACAATCAAGAAAGATACCAGAATTGGAACCTGTGTACCAGTATCGTCCATAATTCGTCAGACGGTCACTTCCGATAATTCCAACGACAAGTTCGAACACATGGTGGCAGTTGCTGGTCCATCTCTGAATCGAATAGAGAAAAGAAGAGTAAAAGACTTTCTTCATCAATATCGGAACATTTTTGTGCCAAAAGGAGGTAAGACAGGAAGAACCTCTACAGTGAAGCATAAAATTGACACAGGGGATGCCAAGCCAATTCGTCAAACAGCTAGAAGATTACCGCAGGCAAAGAGAGAGGAAGCTGAAAGGATTGTTCGAGAAATGGAGGAAGACGGGGTGATAGAACCTTCTACCAGCCCATGGGTCTCTCCGGTAGTCTTGGTTAAGAAAAAGGATGGAACTACGAGGTTCTGTGTAGATTACCGTCAGTTGAACAATGTTACCAAGAAGGACAGTTATCCTCTGCCTCGAATCGACGACACCTTGGACACTTTGGCTGGAAGTAAATTATTCTCTACCTTAGACTTGAAATCTGGCTACTGGCAGGTAGAAATGGACCCAGTAGACAAGGAAAAGACAGCCTTTACCACCGGTTCCGGACTATGGCAATTTAATGTTATGCCATTCGGACTATGTAATGCTCCTGCGACATTTGAAAGGCTTATGGAAAATGTATTGAGAGGGTTATCTTGGAAGACATGTCTGGTCTATTTAGACGACATCATAGTCTTGGGAGAGGCATTTGAAGATCATCTAAAGAACTTAGACGATGTTTTTAAAAGACTTCAAGCTGCCCAACTGATGTTGAACCCCAAGAAATGTCAGTTATTCCAAAATAAAGTTAAGTACCTGGGTCATGTTGTCAGCAAGGAAGGCGTGGCTGTAGATAACGACAAAGTTGCTTCCATCAAGCATTGGCCACAACCAACCGATAAACATCAAATAAGAAGTTTTCTTGGGTTATGCACGTACTATCGAAGGTTCATAAGGAAGTTTGCAGATATTGCTAAGCCATTAACACGACTTACTGAAGAAGCAAGAGAATTCTGCTGGGATGACCACTGTCAAACGGCCTTTGAAACTCTAAAGAAGCATTTAACAACAGCACCGATACTGGGCTACCCACAACCAGAGGGGGAATTTATTTTAGATACCGATGCCAGTAATGTAGGAATTGGAGGAGTTCTTTCTCAGATTCAAGATGGGCAAGAAAGGGTTCTGGGGTATTTTAGTAAAGTGCTCTCTAAACCTGAGCGGAATTACTGCGTTACGAGAAGAGAACTTCTGGCAGTTGTGAAGTCCGTGGAACACTTCTATCAATACCTATATGGAAGAAAATTTTTAATCCGGACCGATCATGCAGCCCTTAAATGGTTAATGCAATTCAAGCACCCTGAAGGTCAAATTGCCAGGTGGATCGAACGGTTACAAGAGTACGACTTTAGGATCGAACATCGAGCTGGAGTAAGCCATAGAAACGCCGATTCTCTTTCCAGAAGACCGTGCCCAGCAGATTGCTCCCATTGCAACAAGACAGAATCCAAAGAAACTGCTATACTACGAACAACTGTAGTTAACGATTACTGGGCACCGACTAAAATTAGAGAGGAACAAGAAAATGATCCTGTTTTAAAGAAAATGCGCCAATGGAAGAGAGAAGATCGACGACCTACTTGGCAAGAAGTGTCAAAATTCTGTCCAGTACTTAAATCCTATTGGGCTCAGTGGAACCCTTTCATCCTGGAAGAAGACTTATTGAAACGAGTACTCGAGAATGATGATGGTTCAGAAATCAGAAAGCAGTTAGTTATTCCAAAAACTAGAGTGGCTGAAGTACTCCGACAGTTACATGACAGTCCATCAGGAGGTCATCTCGGTGTTAAGAAAACCCTTCAACGAGTACGGGAAAGGTTTTATTGGATGAATAGTTCCGATGATGTGAAGAGCTGGTGTAAAAAGTGTACCATCTGTGCTGCGAGTAATGGACCGCAGCGAAAAAGGAAAGCTCCCATGAAACAATACAACGTCGGTAGCCCATTTGAGAGGATTGCTTTAGACATTGCTGGACCATTTCCGACGACTGAGAATGGAAATAAGTACATGTTGGTGGTTATGGATTATTTCACGAAGTGGGTAGAAGTCTACGCCATTCCAAATCAAGAGGCCACAACTGTTGCAGATGTCCTAATAAGAGAGTTTATCAGTCGATTTGGAGTACCCTTGGAGATTCATAGTGACCAAGGTAGAAATTTCGAAAGCCAGCTTTTCCAAGGAATTTGCGATACTCTAGGAATGAAGAAAACAAGAACTACAGCATTACATCCACAATCAGATGGAATGGTAGAAAGAATGAATAAGACCATTGGAAAATATCTGTCAAAAGTAGTGTCCAACCACCAGCGGAATTGGGATCAATACCTTTCGCTCTTCGCGATGGCTTACCGATCCGCAGTCAATGAAACAACAGGCCAAACACCAGCAAAGGTCTTGTTCGGACGAGAGATGAGACTACCATGCGACCTTGAGTTTGGATGCCGACCTGGAGAAGATATAGCTGGAGAAGATTATGTGATCCAGTTACGAAGGAAAATGGACGATATGCATGAACTGGTTCGCTCACATCTTCAAATTGCCAGTGATAGAATGAAGAAACGGTATGATACTCAAGCCACGGAAGGATGTTTCGAAGAAGGAGACAAAGTCTGGCTTCATAACCCAAGAAGACAGAAGGGTTACTCGCCGAAGCTACAAACGTCTTGGGAAGGTCCATACATCGTTAAGAAAAGAATCAATGATGTCATATACCGAATAAGTAAGATTCCAAATGGAAAACCGAAAGTGGTACATGGAAACCGGCTGGCACCGTTTGAAGGAGATCATAACCAAGAAGAAGAGGTAAATCGACTCCAAGAGACTCCTGATTTTGCCTTCGATGAGTTTATGGGTGCTTATGGGGGTACCGGGAAAGCAAGATTTGGCGTAACCATTGAGAAACATCAAGACCTGTTCACGCTTCCAGATGACTGCTCGTTGGTCCATAATATTCCTGCCAGTATCAGCGACGCCCGAGGATTAGCGTCCGTTTTCCGAAAAAAGTTTGGTCGACTATCAGAACTGCAAAGCCAATTGCCAGCCCCCGGAAAAGCTTTGAGACTCCAAGATGGATCACGTTACCTCTTCTATCTAGTGACAAAGAACACCTATCACGACCGACCCACTTATCAAGATGTATGGGAATCTTTACTTAGCCTGAGGGAACACGTACTGGAGTCCAATATACAGAATATAGCAATGCCAAAGATCGAGTGTAAGGAGTTAGACTGGAGGGTCATTCGAAACATGGTGGAAGTAATCTTTCAAGATACCGAAGTCCAAGTATTGGTTTGCAGCCATTCGCCCAGTGTCCAGTTTACAACGAAGACCGTCCCATGTTTTTTTTATACAACTGGAAATTGTAGAAGAGGATCCGACTGCAGATACAATCATTCCCACCCAGCTCTAGTTCCAGGAGGAACTATCTCTTAAGGAGGGGGCAATGTAATGCGACTCCGGCTCTGTCCTGGCTGGCCATATGGGCGAATCCGACCAGCGGGCGACGCCGTGGAATGTTCTATTGAACCATTATCGAAGATTCCGGACTTACACATACGACTGGAAAGATCTCTGCCCTTACGCGAAGTGATCTAGGTGTTTCTCGATCACTCGATGCGCATATAAATAGACTTTACATTCGAAATATAGTTTTTAGAGTTTTGAGTAGAGTCTAAGTAAATAAGTGTTTATATAAATCAATGTTCAGTGTTCATATAAATTAGTATATTGTAAATAAATTGTGTTATAATATAAATTAAGTGTATTAGTTGTATAAATAAATTAAATAATAAACTGTGAAAATAAATAAACGTTACAGTATTATTCCAAACTTAAGTTGATTAACTTTCCAAACAGCTTCAAGTAACTTTGCGTATACTACATACAATCAAGTCTGTACAATAATATTTATAGTATAATGAGGTTACTTAAAATTGCTTATGTATATTAAGCAGTACATAAACAAATCTCACGAAAGTAAATTAATAAATATTTGTTGGTAATTATATTTATATTTACTGAAGACAAGAATAAAAAATAAATCAACGAAAACCTGAAATAGTTTAAATACACTCAGTGACATTAGAAGTATTACACCCAGAAGGAATATTTCCTTAATCTTAATTTTTTGACAACAGAATGACTATATTTAAAGAATGCTATGATAACAATATCAATGTTTTATCTTTAATAGTTTTTGTAAAAATAAAATTTTATCTTAAATTCAAAAAAGAAAGAACGATTTATGAAGACCGGTTTGTAAAGAAATTTTTAATTATTGTTCTTCAGTCTAATTGTAGTCAGTGTAACAAAATGCCTCGAGTTCGAGGACATCAAAATTACCACCATGTTAGCGATTTTGACAGGGGTAGAATTGTTGCCTATAAAGATATGGGTTTGTCGTATCGCCAAATTGCCCTTCGTGTTAATTGTACGGCAATGACGGTAATGCGTGTGTGTCGTGTGGACAAACGAAGGTAAAGGAACACGAAGAAGACCAACTGGCCAACCAAGGCGTACCACAGAGCGTCAAGATAGGTGCTTCAGACTGCTTGCTCTGCGAGATCGTTTTGCTACTACGCGTCAAATGGCTGATCAATGGTTTAGAGAGGAAGGTAGACCTGTTACTATGCGTATACTATACCGTCGCATTCGAGCCTTTGGACTGTTTTCATACCGCCCACGACTAGTGGTACCTTTGACCCAGGACCATTGCCATCAACGTTTGTATTGGTGCAGAGAACGGCAGCAATGGGTGGAAAAATGGCATAATGTAGCATTCAGCGATGAATCGCGATTTTGTTTAGGCATGATGGCCGTAGAAGGGTAAGACGCCGCCGTGGAGAATGACGAGATACCGGGTTTGTTCTTGAAAGACATGTACACAGGACAGTTGGAGTAATGGTTTGGGGGGGCTATTGCCTATGGTAGCCGATCACCACTTGTGTTCATTCGAGGCTGTATGACAGCTGCACGTTATGTTGATGATGTCTTACAAACCACTTTGCTGCCTTATCTAGACGGCCGTCGACACGTCCTTTTTCAGCAAGATAACGCGCGTCCCCATATTGCTCGTCGAACTATGGACTTTCTCCAAAAAGCTGGCGTTAATGTTTCGCCGTGGCCACCCCGTTCACCAGATTTAAATCCCATCGAACATGTGTGGTATATGATGGGAAGAAGACTCTCCAATTTACACCATCCTCCACAAACTCTGACACAGTTAATCCATAAAGTTCAAGTTGCATGGAACGAGATACCACAAGCAGACATTGAACATCTCATTTTGTCAATGCCTAGACGTGTACATGAGTGTATTCAGTTACGGGGTTTTTGTTATACGTTATTAAAAATTCTGAAAATGTTATCGTTTTATTCTCGATGTAAATCTACCATGTTGCCCTTCTGGGTGTAACACTTCTAATGTGACTGAGTATATAAACAAATTGTTTCATTTCCAAACAGTTCTAATAAAGATTAAATTAACATGCAGCAAATAATCCAAGATTCAATATCCAAAAAGTGATCATGCTGATTAAATTTCGAAACTATAGAAATTTAAAACATAATGCTGCATTATTTTATGTATTAGTATAAATAATTATGGCAATATAGGTAGCTAAAATTAAATGATTTCTAATGCAAGTTTAATTTAATTATAACGAAAGTGTCATGAAAGTTTAAAAAAATATTTGTTAAGCAAATTTATATAAACAGAATAAAAAAAACACTATTTCCATAAAAAATAATTTAAAATGTTTTGTTACCATTTTTTCTTTACGTTCCAATACAGAATTAGAAAATGTACATGTTTTTAACTTTTTAGTAATTACAATTTTTTTTGATAGAGAGGTATAATGACTTATTAGCTAACATGTCAAGTCAATATGGCTATATAGCGTTAAAATGATACTTTCAATAGAAAACGAAAAATTCCTATCTTTTAAGAGGTGTGTAGTCAATTAATTAATTCAATTATTAATCATTAATAATGAAAATTTTACTTTTTTGTAAAGCCTCCGACTGCTTGCCATATGGTTTACACATAGATGGGCGAACATAAGTTTTCATTCTTGACATGTTCTTCATAACCTCGCTGAATGCTCTAACTATTTTTTCCTGACCGCCTTCCGACAGATTTTTTTCAGTCGAACCTGACGGAGCTGCTGTAGCTGGTGTCCAGGCTCCGTTATGCAGAGCTAATAAATCTTTATTTGAAGAAGATAATCCTACAAGTAAAAATATGAGTAGAATTACAGGCAAAACAGCTATAAACTCAAAATAAAATTTAATTTAAGAGATATGATAGTTTATCAGTATATATTTTTTTTACAAATATCGAAACTATACAGGGTGTCCCAGAATTAACTACGGAAACTTCGTATACGTATTCCTTGATGACAAATAAGTAGGATCTTTCCTACAAAAAAAATTTTTTTAGAGACTCCTGTCAGAGTTATAACCCTTTAAAGAGGAGTGGTAAAATGTGCGCTACTTGATCGCGATACACGATACGCAATTGACATGGTCCTACTTTTTATTTTTTTACTCCAAACCGAAACGATTTCGCAAAAAACGACAAGGAACAAAAAAGTTTCTAAATAATCAAAACTTCCTAAAATAATTTTTTGTTATTGCAAATATTAATTGCTAAGAAAGTTACAAAAAAAATATTAAGAGGGGTTCCTTGATTTGCACCCTTAGAATGGGGTAGGGCAGGTGAAAAGTGGCAGGAGAAATGCGTCTTTATAAAAATGATGTTCACCCAAATTTTTAATTTTTTATCTTGGACCAATCAGAAGATATTAAATTAAAACCGTATTTTACCACCCCTCTTTAAAGGGTTCTAACTCTGACTGGAGTCTCTAAAAGAATTTTTTTTATAGAAAAGACCCTACTTATTTGTCATCAAGGAATACGTATACGAAGTTTCCGTAGTTAATTCTGGGACACCCTGTATAAACCTAAGAAATTGACAAAAAAGCAGATTTATACAAAAAATAACAATTACCTTCCAAATTTTCCAAATTAGCTCGTAAAAAATCCGTTATTTTGTGCTCCATTAGAGGCAATTCAAAATGCTGCTTTTGTTGTTGTTGCTGCTGCTGCTGCTGTTGCTGTTGTTGCTGCTGCTGCCCTTTAGCTAAATCAATTTGTTGTTGAAGTTGCATCTGTTGACGTTGTTTTTCTAAGTTCGCATTTAATTTTTCAATGTTTTGTTGTGCTATGACACGATTCTGTTGTTGGATCAAAGCTGCTGTAATATGTTGTTGAGAGGGCACCACCGATTTCGGTCGCTCCATCATTGGAGTGTTTGGTTTAACATCCAAATTATTTTGGCTGGCTAAATCGACAGCAGACAATCCTATAAATAAGTTAGTTTAAAAAAAAATTATTAAAAAATAATTTCTTTCTCAATAAAATCATATATGTCAATTAAGGCGGAATGATACAGTTAACGTTTCACATTATTACACTTACTATTTCGTATATCACTATTGGGTTGTTGTGAATCTCCTAAATAACTTGCATTCAGATGTTGTAGTGTTTTTTGAGTGAGTTCCATTTGGTTCTTATAGTATCGACAAGCTGGATTTGGACAATTTTGTACTACTTCAATAATAAATTCTTTTTCCATTCCAAAATTTTCTCTTCCAATGGTGTAGGAGTCCATAACCTAAATTAATTATTAAAAAATACATCATAAATACATAAAAGCCATACTAAAGATAACAAGATAATTCAAATCTTCGAATTTTTAAACCAATTTTGTATAACTAAAAAATTATAATTGTTTGTAATCTGCTTGCATTGGAGATGTAACTGAGCTTTTAATTTGGTTATTTTTTTAAATATTTGCTTTTTTTATATAAAAGTTCTCTTCAGAATACAAAAAAAATAACGATTGTGTACAACATAATAGTTTTTAATAATTCAAGAGAAGGACCGGTACTTGTCAGTTAAACGAAACCAAAAATATTTTTATTTCTGAATAAAAGAACTGATAAAACCATTAGCTTAGCTAATAACTTTAATTTTTTTTTAAATGTAACACATTTGGTAAATATATTCGGTAAGTACTTACAGCTCTTACTGTTGCCTCAACTCCTAAATGTAATCCATGAGGACCATTCATGTGCTTTAACATAACTGCATTCGCAAAGTGCTCAAATGGAAGTATAATTTTTCCATTTTCTCTTAAAATTAATCTTCCTTGAGAATCTAATGTTACTCTTGATGCCATCATTCTAAAATGATCAATAACCAATTAATAACTAAATGAACATCAATAATTTAGACTTTATAGTTTAATGTTGTTTCTAATAATTCATCTACAGCTAAAGTCAAAACTGCTGGTTTATCAAACAAATAAAATAAAACCGAAATAGAGCAGCGAATATTTTTAAGAATATTTAGTGAACACTTGCAGTAATAGGTCTCAATATCTGTAGTAACTAATTTAATACTGCTCGAAACTTTCTTGATCAGATTTTGAAGAAGTTCAGACGGTACGGATTCAAATGTTTTATTGAAAAAAATGTCGATTTTCTTAGTGGCACATAGTTTTAAATAGGAATGTTCACACGATTCGATCGTATATCGCGTTCGAAAATTTTTCCCTATTTGGAAAAATTTACATTCGATTTTGTCACCGTAAACCGTGACACGAAAAAAAATTCGAATCGAACGTTAATGTCACTTGTATATAGGTACGCTTGTTCAGATGATTCGAATTATCAACCAATTTACGGAAAAATATTCTTCAGGTATTTGAAGGTTCTAAATTGTATTTGGGAGAGAGTAGATAAAAAATCCGTAGATATACAGCTAATTTTGGCCAGTTTTTCTAAACAATTACAAAAATCGAAAAAGAACTTATTTGTTAATAAAATTTGAATACTAAGTAGGTACACATTACATTTCGATACCTTAATTTGCAAACCTAATAACTCCACTTTTTAGAGACAGTTTGATACCGACAGAAACTAGATTTTTTGCTCTATGTTTTAAAATACCAATAACTCCACCGATTCCCAACTGTATTGGTGTAAAACGCCATTTGAAAATCAAACAACACCGCGTGAAACGAAACGCATCGAGTTAAATAATTTTTTTTTACGTTTTATGTCTCTCCTGTACAATTTGCTCCAGAGGAGTTAGTAGGTTTGCAAATTAGGGCATCGATTTGAAACAGGAATAAAAACATTTGAAAATAGCAGTTGTTTTAAATTACATTTTAAATTCTATCAAACATTCGAAACAATTTACAACCGAAATTCATTAAAACCAACGGTGACTATTTGACTTTTGGTACCTCAAATGGTCACACAAGCGTACATATTTTACATGAAATTATAATTTTTTTCTTAATAGTAATGAAGGTTAGAAATTGACTAAAAAATTGTAAAAATTAAATATTTACAAAACAAAATATAAAAGCACAACTCTACTCACTGTAAATACGCTGCACTAGGAAGCATTGATGTTTCTTTTAGTTCTGTAAAGCATTGTAAAAGTTCGACAGAAGGATTCCATCCCTTATTTTGGAGATACAATTGGAGTAGCATATACAATTTTTCAGTAACATAACCTGTCCCTGGAAATCCTAAATTTTGGGTGGAAGGTAAGTCATTTACTGATGTTTGCTGCATTCCTTTAGCTAGAACGTTTTTCATAGTTTCGGCTAAATCCATTATGTTTGTTAATAGGATATCAGGAACTACTTTAAGTTACAGACCTATAATGGGAACAAATTTTAATAAAATCAATTTAACATATAATTTAGTAAAATTACATATTTTGTTGAAGTTGTTTTAGGTCCATATGATGATAATTAATTCAAACAGCATCATTTTAAACCAACAATTACCACTAACTTTATTTTTTACACGGAGTTATTAATTATTACCAAAGATGCAGGAAATCACGATCATATCAGGATACAGCAACAACTAACAGAAAAAATCTTATCACCATCTTAAACTACGAAGCACCATCTTGTTTTAAATGTATGTCACTGTCACTGTGTCTGGTATAGCAGAAATCTTTAGTTTTTGTTATATATGTTTTTCATATAACAAAAGTTTTGTTATTCTATTTTAATAATGCATAATTAAATCGTTACAATATTGGTCAAACATCTTTAAAATTTGATTTAATAGCAAGTGCAGCCTCGCACTTATAGATGGCGCTACACAACAAGAAATAACAATTTTTACGAGGGATCTTTAAAAATTTGTGTTTTACTTTAATAAATCCCATTAAGGCCATCTGGTTATTATCATCTGTCATTGAGTCCACTGTCATTAATTGTCAATTGCCCTATAAAAATAGCTATGTATTATAATAGCTATGTTTTGCCATTTAAGATAATAATATATAAATTTTTTTTTCAAAAAATTGAAGCGCCTTAAAAAAAAGGAAATATGCACTAAAAAGCCTGAAATAAATTCTTTATTTCTTAAAAAAATTGGAAGCAACTAGGCATCTGATTTTAATTTCGAATCGATCCGTTCTTGATGTCCATCATTGAACAGTATAAGGGTGCAGAGAGTTGGCCTGTCGCGTTGCTCTGGCTGGTCTGACAAGTGGAGGCATTATAGAGCGGAGTTCTTCTCAGCAAAATCCGTTTATGTATAGGTAAAACAAGGAAAGATCAGACACTGCTCTTCGGTGGGACAATGGAGCTAGATTTTTGGTGATACTGGTGTCGTTTGTTAGTCGAACTGCTCTTCTCTGTATTGCATCAAGAACTCCGAGCCTTGACGGAGCCGCCGTACCCCATACATGTGAGCAGTATTCAAGATTAGGCCGTATTTGGGCTTTGTAAAGAGTAGCTAAGTTGGATGGAGAAAAATATTTCCATGCTCCAAACAGAAAGCCTAATTTCTTTCCTGCTGCAGTTGCTATGGATGCAATATGTTCGTTCCATAGTAAGTCCTGGGTGATCGTTATACCAACCAGTGTAATGGAGTCGCCCGCTTCCAGTGTCTGATCGTTGATTGTAATGGATGAGTCGCATGTTTGCCTCTTGTTGGACAGGCAACAGTTCTTTGTCTTGGAAGCGTTGAAATTAACAAGATTCTTTCTTCCCCACTTGTCTACAATTCTCAAATCTTGATCTTGTGGATCTTCTGCCCTCTTCTAGAATATCTAGAGGTATGGGACGGTTGTGCGCTTTGCTACAGTGTAGGTTGCTATCACTTGCAAAACCATGTATCGGGTTATTAGTGGCTTCTAGTTGATCATTAATGTGTAATAAGAATAGAGTAGGAGCTAGAGCCGATCCTTGGGGAACTCTAGCGTTGATCTTTTAGAGGTTGGAAGAATGTCCATCTACAGCAACTTGGATGTGCCTGTTGGAGAGAAATTTGAATATCCATCTGCAAAGGTTTTGCGAGAGTCCGTATGAAGGCAGTTTGTTTAAAAGAGCCACAAGCCACACTTGATCAAGTGCTTTTGAGATGTCTAGTGAGACTATTTGAGTCTCCCCATAGCGGTGGATAGCATCACTCCAGACATGAGTTACATCGGCTGTTGACCTTTGTTGGCGAAAACCATATTGCCTGTCACTTAAAAGGTTGTGTGTCTCTAGGTAGCTCAGGATCTCGTGATTGACGTATTTCTCCATAGTTTTGCTAATAAGAGATAGAAGAGCTATAGGTCTGTAGTTAGAAGCCGGGGTTATACAGCCTTTCTTGGAGACTGGTTGTACTCGAGCATTTTTCCAGGATCCTGGAAAAACATCAGTATCATATGATAGTTGAAATAGCTTAGTGAAAACTGGCGCTAGTTCAGGAGCTCAACATTTTAAGAGTTAAGCAGGTATTTCATCAAGGCCGCTTGAATTTAAAATTTAATTAAAAAGAAAAATAAATAATTATAAAAAGAAATTAATCCAAAGAAATAATTAAAAAATAAAGTAAGAGCAAATAGAAGACGGGGCCAGAGCTGGAAAGTCGAGGAGCAGAGAAAAGGAGATAAAAAGTAGAGCAGCCTACTGAAGGAACTGGAAAGTAGGAAAATGGAAAGAAGACCAGCCATAGGAAGAAGAAAAAAGCCTTTTATTTAAATAATAATCTATTTTTCTAAGTGCAGAATCCATGTCCTATCAATCAACGATTTCTTTTTCTTGTCTCCCTTTTTTAAATTCTATGATTTTTTTTCGATTTTTCGTATGTTTTTCATGTTTTTTTCTCTGTAAGTATTTGTTGATTTTTTTATATTTCCTCGTTGCAAATGAATTAAATGTGTATTTGAATTACAATTTGTGTTATTTAATTGTAATTTGTATTTCGACAAATGTCAACATAATAGTTCGAATGCAAAAGTTATTATATTCTCCACATATTTGTCCATTTAATGTAAAGTTTTTCCGCTTAGATGAGAGCAATTGAATTTTTATTTATCCCTGTCTTCCACCTTCTCATAGCACATACATTCTGCTCTTTACTATGTCCCCTCTATCTCTTATATCCTTTCAAAAATAACCACGGATTTTGCATAAGGACAAGATAAACAATTTTTTATATAAAACGGAACCTTAACTTACAAAATACCTATAACACTTTTTACTGAAAAGAAAATCTTACCAAAAACTATTTTCATTATACCAACAGATATGGCCTTATAAGAGCGCACGGTTCGGATTTCTATTAACTAAATGAAATTTCCTTAGGGCGAAGCCCTTAGTGAAAATGAAATGGTTGTTTTGTAAAACGCGGCTTCCATTAACAGTGATTGCGTTGACTTCGACTGGGTAGTTTTATCAACAGTAAATACACAAGAGCTTTTTTTTTTACCGGAAAATTTTTCGATTCATCGAAAGATTTTGCCAATCAGTAATATTACGAAAAAAACTGAAATGATAAAATCGCGAGACCGAAGGTCGAGCGATTTTATCTAATTTCAGTTTTTTGAGTAATATTACTGATGGAAAAATCTTGAGATGAAGAGAAAAATTTATCCATTAAAAAAAAGATCGCGTGTATTTTGCTAAGATAAATTAACGACTAATTATATAAAGAAACAATAAAATTTATTCATTCTAAAACAATTAAACTAGTTAAAAGAACAGTTGTTAAAAATACAATTATTAAATATTGGTTGGGGAGTACTGATTTTAATGTTTTCTTCTCGTGTTTCTACGTATGTTGAATATTCTGTTTCCGAGGGTCTCAAATTATTTATAAGTTGTTCATGGTGTTCGGGGTCAATTTGGAGGTATGGTTTAATCGATTGTGATGACGAGTGTCCTGTTATCTTAATAAGCTGTTGATCGCTAACTCCTGCTTTGGCTAATTGGGAAACTGCGCTGGCACGATTTGAATGGTTAGTAACTTTATTATTGATTATGTCCAATCCAATTTTTGCAGCAGAATTTTTTGTCCAAACAGATATGGTATTAATACCTAAAGGAACATTTTTGTACCAACCTTTAGAATTTTTATTTTTCCAAAAAGGATTTGGAGTTAAAAATAATCGGTCAGAAGTAATATGTTCATTTCTTTTTTCTACTAGCAAATGGAATAGTTTTACAGGGCAAATACTTTCGTCACTTTCATTTCTAGTCAACCATTTGCTGTCTGTTAACTTTTTCGAGCCGCCTTGTGCCGTTTTCGAAAATATGGTGTTATATTCAATCCTACCCGTAGGAAGACCATTTTGGTTCTTTTCTACTTTAAAATAATAAATTTTGCAATTAACAGCTTCTCCTCCTCTCCAAGCCAATTCGTAAGAAGCTATATGAAAGAATCTTTTTTGCAGCCCTTCAGGTTCATTTATATTCCATAGTGTTGCCATTTTTATTATATTTTCTTTGTCTATTGCTGAAGAACACGTCTTTCTTTTTGTTGGAATCAATTGAAGTTGTTTTCTTTTGGCATTTCTAGCATCCCGAGCTTCTTTAAAGGTTATGTCTGTAAAAGGATCAAATTTCAAACCATATTCGTTAAAATATTTCTGTTGTAACATTTTAGCAGTCGTGTTCCATATTGTTTTGACCGCAAATTCTTTGTAATCTTCTCCATTCTTTTTTTTCATATTGAAAGCCCAATCTTTTAATATTTTTGCTAGATCTTGTATTGTAGTATTCTCTTCCAACTTATAATTTCGGCTTTGACAAAACTCCATGAATTGTTTCCATATTGATGACTTCGTATTTTTTGTTGACTTCGGTATTGACTCTTCAATATTTTTTGTAATTTGTTCATGTGAAACCTCTCCAAATCGGTTCATACTTTATGTTTTTTGCAAAGAAAAGGTAGTATTGTTTTATATTGTTAAATTTGACAATTAAATACCTGTCAACAATAATGCAAAATTGATACACACCTACTAGATTGAGGAACATGCGATAAAAAAAAGCGATAAAAAAGGATGCACCTTTTTTATCGATGTCAAAATGACAAAATAGTTTGTAGGTATATGACATTTTAACATTGGAGTTAATTTATCAAAGGTAATACCACGAGTCCTTAAAATTTTATCGATAAATTTTTAGTTTCCACGAAAACTTTTTTATTTGGCAAAAATACGAAAACAAAACTGAAATGTGATAAAATCACGAGTCCGTAGGACGAGTGATTTTATCATATTCAGTTTGTTTGAGTAGTTTTGCCTAAAATAAAAAAGTTTGAGTCTGGAAAATAAAAATTTATCTAGTAAAATATTACAGGACGAGTGGTATTTGAGAAGATTATTTTTTGAACCATTCTGTACAAAAACTAATTTATTTAAAAAACTTCCTAGAACAACTTATATTACATAATTAACACAAACGGAATGCCGTTACCCTTCCTATTAACTTATCCTGTACACTAGATAGTAATGACAGTTGTCAGTTGTCGTGAGCATCGTGAAAACAGGGTTATAATTTGAATAAATATTTATTTTTATACCAATTTATACAATTATATTAAAGAGAAAAATACCAAAATAAAAATTTTTAGGTATATCCATTTAAAGGTTACCTACAAGACCACATTTGCCTGTAGGCATATAAAAGTTTTAAATGCATGCAGAGCCAGGAAGCAGGTTAGTTTTAAAGTACCTACATATTTGATTTTTCATTATCGTTTAGATGAATTGAATTGTGATAATAATAATAACAAAATATATTTCAGAATATTTAGATAATATAAATGAATGTTGATTTATAGTAAGGTACTTATAAACAAGAAAATTGATTGTTCAATATTGTTATTGAATTTTTGACAGTTCTATAATTTTATCAATACTAGTAAAACCACTAGTGGTTTTATCAATATAAACCGGTATGATTGGCTGGATTTAGCATAAAACATTGAAGATTAAGCGTTTTCATTGGACGAAATCACAAAATTGTGATATTTTGACACGTGAAAAAAATAATCATAATTAAATCATGATTCACGACCAATGTCTAAATGTACAGAATGTTAACAAATTAGATAGGGTTGTCTTAAAAACAATATTGGAAACAATATATACACGTTTTCATTTTAAACAAATTTATTTAGACCTTTTAAAGAATTTGTTTTTATATTATAGTAATAAATTAATGTAATAAAACACAAAAACTACTGGGGTTCGATTTATTTAAGTATAGTATATAAAACGATGATGGTATATATATCGGATTCAGCAACTGAACTTCGTAAAGACCATCCTCTGCTGCGGCACGTGGACGTTCTCTACAAATGGAGTATTCTCTCGTAAACTCTACACAAATCGTCTCCGTACTAGAATGGGTGAATGACGTTCAGTCACTGGTGGGACAACAACACGTGTAACGTCTTAATGTCAAAATCTGCAATTTGTGCCTGCTCGGCAAATACCTTTCCTGATGTTCACGATTTTACTAGTAGTGGTTTGCTTTGGATTGAAGCAATCCTTAATCCTTGAAGTATTTCACTTTAATCATGGTTCACATTATTTTCCAATCCAACCTATCTGAATTTTTGGTAGCGCCAAATTATTTATGTTGCGGTTGGTAGCAAGTTTTTTCAAGGTCTTTAAAGCAGATCAAAGATTTTTAAAAGTTCCCAGATGCTCTCTTCAAGACCAAGTATAGGATCGTTAGCCATCCTCTAGGCGCAGAACTTTGCCTACTTGTGATATTTGGTCAAGCAGTTCACCTACTCGTTTATTAACCCATTTTCTATAGACAGAGCGATGAGCGATGGAAACGTCAGTTGGAACCTCGAAAATATTTTGACTAACCTCCACAGTAACTCCAAATTGGGCTTTCTTCCGAAGTTCATAGGTAGTCATAAAATCTTTAAAACTATTCTTCTCAAACATTTCTAACCTCTTCGCTGTCATTGAATCCGGAACATCGTGCTAGTCAATTGATGTGTACGAACCTGGTTTTTTGGTGATTCATTCTACTGCGGTACTTCATTTATTATCTTTATCGTATGGACCTTCCCATTGTCTCTGTAGTTTGGGAGAAGAACATTGTCGTCGCTATGGATTGTGTAACCATATAAGATCTACATCTAAGCATACATTGTATGGGCACTTTATGCGGTCACTAGCAATCTTAATATGGCTGCTGGCTACGTTTTTGATGTTTTTCATTATTGTTTCTAGTTGATCGACGTAACTTTTACCTGTGACGTATTCTTCATAGGGTTTATTGGCTTTATTACCAGACTCAAGGTCACAATCACGACCAAACATATTAACACGTTTTCAAAAAATCGAGTATCCTCTCCTAAACTCTACGCATGTCGTCTCCGTACTAGAATGACTGGAATTTTCTTGTCGCATTCTTTGAGCGGTGGTGTACAGTGTATTCTTATTTAATTTGTTACATTAAGTTATACAGAGTACGTTACGTGCAATTGATAATACCAATATCAATAACGTGTTATACAATAAAACTAAGTGTTTTTAATGTGAAAAACGATAATTTGTTGGTGTTATTGTTCTATAACCAATATCTTCAAATAATTCGTTATGTCGCATATATATACGACCTTTTTCACAATTCTGTAAGTTGCATATGAGACATGCCGATAGATTTTCCGATAGTAAAAGTCTGCTCTGCGCTAAGCCCCGGCTCAGCCTTCAACTTACCACTAATAAAATATGACTATTTGTATTTGGTGTAAAAATACTAATATAGCAAATTCTACCATTAATCATTAATTATATTTATTATTATGCAGATATTGTTTGTCATTGAGCAATATCTATATTATATATATCTTGTTATGTATTTTTTATATAATTTTTAAAAATATTAAAATTTAGAAGAAACTTTAAATAATTCAATAAATTAAAAATGTATACCAAAAGAACTACAACTAATCAATAATGAATGGATGTCCATCCACATGAATATCATCGCCAAGAAAACCTATTGCTGGCGCGTAAAAGAAATGCTGATTACGTATAAGAAGTATCGGGGACGTACAAACTTACCGATAATATTTATCCCACTACCATCATAGCTGAGTAAAATTCTTTATTTTTTACGTGTTAGTTCTGTTAAATTTACTCATAACTAATGATTGGTTGAAAGCAAAAATGAAAGAATGTATATTTTTAAATTAAATTGTTGTTTTATTGATTATAATCTTCCTCAACTTAAACACACTTATTCCAATGTTCCTCCAGTCATTTTGAATCGTCCATGTAATGATTTTCTGGAATCTTCAATATTGTTCCACGGCAGCAATAGCTTCTTTATTCGATGAAAACGTTTTCCATGAACGAATTGTTTCAAGTTCCTGAAGAGGCAATAGTCAAAGGGAGCCAAATCTGGTGAATAATGTGAGTGTTCAAGCAATTCGTACTTTAATTCGTTCAATTTAGTCAACAAACTTGTGTGAACAGGTGCATTGTCTTAATGAAAAATGATTGTATTCTTCTGTCCGGGTCTTTTTTCATGATTTTATGTTTATCCCAAAAGGTTGCAATAATATTTAGAGTTAATTTTTTTACCTTTTTCAAGAAAATCAATCAACAAAACCCCTTTCGCACCCTAAAAAACTAATGCCACAACCGTTTTGCCGATCGTTCTGATTTCACCTGTTTTGAGCAAAAGAACCAGCTTCAGTCCACTGTAAATGTTCTTGTTTCAGTTAATGATCATAATGGTAGAATTTTTAGAGTAATTGGTTTATCTGTTTCAAGATAATCAATCAACAAAACCTCTTTTGCATCCCAAAAAACTGATGCTATAACTTTTTTGCTGATGGCTCTGACTTCACCTGTTTTGGAGCTGAAGAACCAGTTTGAGACCACTGTAAACGTTCTTGTTTCAGCTGAAGATCATGATGGTAGATCCAAGCTTTATCCATAGTTATAAAACCATACACAACATCGATTTTATTCTGCTTTAAACGATCCAAATTACGCTGAGATATTTGTTTTTTCGATTAAGTTTTTGTTGAATTGTTAACCAATGCGACAATTAATTTTCGAACGGCTTTTTCATAAGTAATTCTTCGTGAAAAATATGAAGTATTAGTTCATATGAAAAGCCTATGGTATCAGAATTTTCACGCTTAGTCAAACTTGGATCTTTACAAGCAATATCATAGATCTGCTCAATGATTTCTGGTGTTGTTGCACTTTTTGGACGTCCATTACGTGGTTCATCTTCGACGCTTGTAGGTACGACCACGTTTAAAATCTAAAACCCATCGATGCACAGTTGCAAATGAGAGAGCAGATTCCTTTAATAGATTTATCATTTTTGTATGAATTTGCCGATAAACCTTCCAAAACAGAGAATTTTTTCAGTGCACTATATTCGGTTTTTTCCATCGTACCAAATATACTTTAATAGACTTGTAAGCAAAGAATAAATCAACAATTCAACATAGAATTTTTTGTGCAATCAAGTGGAAGATGAAATATTAAAATTTGGGTATAAATTTTGAATTCTCTATTTCTTCTATTGGTTAATAGTTGCCAAAACTTTTTAACCAACCCTTATATTCTGGGTAAAGAGTCTTAAGTTATAAACCATCTTCTACAATTCAATGTCACACCGCAACAGTAAAAATCATAAATATCTTTTTAAAAATTCTTGTCTTTGGTATTAAAGCGAAAACGATTAAGTACAAGTAGTTTACACCAACTGCGTTTTCATATAATCTGATATAAACTATCCAGTAAGTATACATAAGTACCAATAAGAAAACGTAGGAAGAATCACAGGAAGAGTCCAATCTGCTCATAGTGAGCATCATCCGGCCTCTGATTAAACAGATGTTTCGTATGATTCACGTAATCCTCTATTAAGAATTATTTTGTTCAACATTTTCAGTGGTCATAATTATAATCTACTAACTTTACTGCAACGAGGTTATTAGATAGTAGCTAATTAAAGTTTTTAATTTCCTGTTTAGTTGTTCTTTTAAATGTTTTAAATGCGATTAATATACCTATTCATAGAGGCACGGTCGATTTTTAAAATAAGAAATCTACGAGATATATTGAAGATTACATAACTACTGCTAAAATTAATATAATCATATTTAAAAAGAAAATAACAGGTGCACCTTTCCTTATATACTTACGAAAGTGTGTATATATATGATTAGACATTACAGTACTTACCTATTTACGATTTCTATTAGACTTGCTATCGTAAAATAAAAAAACGCCTGATATCTGATATTGCGTATTCTCTATAGATTTAACACAATTTTTCAAAATGCATCCAAATATCTACCGAAGACGATACCATACCACCTCATTGAACACCTTAAAAATGACATTACTTAGTAGGTAGGTAAGTCTTATAGCAGGATAGTAGAAATACAAAATTCAATTTAAATTTTATTTTAATGTTGAAACAATTAAGCTCAGTAATGATAGACTTTCATGTTTTGCTACCTATTTTTTATATAATAGGTACATTTTATTGGGAGAATAATGAATTTCACTTTATTAATAAAAGTTAGACAAAAATGCGTTTTGCGCGATATCTTTCAACTGAAGATGAAGACTGAACAAAATCCTAATAACTATTGATTTTTATTTATCATTACATGGTTTTTTGTACCTACTAATATTATAAAGCTGAAGAGTTTGTTTGTTTGAACGCGCTAATCTCAGGAACTACTGGTTGGAATTGAAAAAATCTTTTTGTGTTGAATAGACCATTTATCGAGGAAGACTTTAGGCTATATAACATCACGATGCAACTATTAGGAGCGGAGAAGTAATGGAAAATGTGAAAAAAACGAGGAAAATTATTGATCCTCGAGGGCTTCCATTGCGTGCGCTGCGAAAACGGTTCAAGATACCAAAATATATGTATGAAAGAATTATTCCTCTTGAAATGATCTAAAAAAAATGTCCGCGACAGTATATGTCTATCTTTTAAGATTAACTCACTAGAACCGTTTTTTATGGTTATCAAATTTGATCGAAATTAATGCATTATTTGTTAAAAGTTGTATCAACGTAATAATGTGTTGTTGATTAAGAGTATTTAATTGTGAACAAAATTGTCTTTGACATCACTTAATTTCAATGAACATCTTAGAGGATATTACAATTTTAAAATAACTAGGAGGCAACCGTAAGGTGGCGCTGTTATTATCTCATATATTTAAACGAGAATTTCTTGTTCTCAGCTAGTATTATATATACTTTGTAACACTTTGTAACCGTAACGGTAATTAAGATATAATTTAAAATAAAGCAAAATCTAAATTATTTTAAAATAAGATATAAGTTCTTACAATAATTCAATTTTCGTGATTCGAATTTTAATTTAACCTGTAACAATTCAGTTTCTTTGCTTAAAGGAAATAGTGCCAAGCAGGTACAAACTTCAAAAAATAAAAACTAATCTGGATCCAACTGATTTATTGAAAAAATTACAATTTATTGACTTGATGTTATTTTTTTTTCAATTATTAGCTGTGAAATACGAGATAGATATACATCATTCAAAGCTTATTTTTATTAAAGTAGGTCTTGTTAGGGTGATGAATTTCGCCCTGTATATTTAATCTTATTCTCAGTTGTAAATGCGCTGTTGTCACGTCCTCAATAAAATCATAGTGTTAGTGACAATAAATAAAATAACAATTGTGTACTCCATTTCAGCGCCATCAAATCATTAAAAATTAGTACTTTCACAAAAAACGAAAATCGTCAATTTAAAAATATATATTTAGATATAATGAATGCATTTACAAAATAATAGTACTTAATTAAATGAAAGCAAACAATAAAAACATTTACAAAAAAAAGTCTTCATTTGCAATTAGGAACAAATTTTCTATGTCTATATAACGGTATTATAAAATAAGTTTTACAACAAACATTTAAATTGGACCAGCTATAAATGAGAAAATACAAAATATTTCATTTTGTCGATAAGTATTACAGCAGATGTATATTAAAGAATTTTTCGTGGAGCTTTCCAGGTAGTGCGGTATTATGACATACCAATTGGTTTCAGCTATTTTGATAAGTAGAACAAAGATAAATATTCCCACAAAATGTTATGTTTCAAATAATGGAAATCCGTTTAATAGGTGTTCAATAGCTACAGTGCAATAATTCAGCAGAAAAGCAGATACACTAATGGTAAAATAAGCAAAGAAAAAAAAAATGAAACATACAACATTAAAAAAAACATATAAACAACAAAAATTGGAGTAACAGATTTGGTTAAAACTATTATCACGTTCATCTATTCGTTATGTATTTTCAATTCACCTCCAGTATCAAAGGTAAAATGTTGTCAAGTGAACAGTTTTTCATGTAATAAGTCCAATCCGTCAAAATAATTTCTTCTGTGTCTACAATTTTTTTTTACATGTCTGGTGTACATTGTCTTAAAGCTTCTGTCCAAGTTTTGTCCGAATATAAAAATGCAAAATAGAGGTAATCGAAGTAAATCATGTCTATGTTAGTTTATTATTTCATCTACTACATATGTCTTATCGTTGCTTCTGTATTGTGTAAGTATAATTGTCTTTTTTTTTTCATTTTTTTATCAAATTCGATGTTATTGCTGCTTAATTATCTCTGTAATATCTATTTTGTTGCTGAAAATGTAGGTGGTCTATTTTGTTGTACAGAATGAAATGAAGCATTATCCATGTTTACTACACATTTCTCTGGAAAATTAAATAAAGCAGGAATAAGTTAATTAACAATCCAGTTTTTGAAAATTACACCATTTATAGTTTTGTGATAGTCAATGTCAGTATTTGAAGAGTCTAATAACAAATCACATCCCTCTATTGACCCACCATTTGCTCCTGCGAGTAAAATTGTAAATCGCTTTTCTTCGGATTACACATGCAATGGATTACTTTTTAAATCAGATTACTGTTTCCATCGACGCGTTGTAGTACAATTTTTTTATATCCACGTCTACGTACACGAATCTGATGATTTCATTGCACTTTTTTAATTTCATAAATTTCTGAAGGAAAGAGATTTTGCTATTCTTCGCTCACTTAAAATTTGTCGTCAGTTCACGTTTTTAAGTTTATATATCATTAATTTTGTATAAATAAGTTCGTTTACCGTTTAAATGTCAGTTTTGTTTTGCGTCAGTCAAAAGTTTATCTGAAGTAAAATATTCGTTTTTATAATTGTACGTCCAAATCTGCCACTGCAATTTTTTTTAAATGAAGTTCTTAAATGTATCTGCTTTATCTTTCTTCCTTTTATTTGCCGCTTCTTTACCATTAACTAAATCTTTTTTTAAGATTTTTCGTTTATATTTAACACTAACCTAAAAAAAACACGAAATATTTAAAAAATGTATGAAATAAAAAATTAAATGATATTTGATTGGTCATAGATTAATGAATGAAATATCGATTCGTACATGTCCTATCAAATTACATTTTAATTATCATTATGGATCATTGTTATTAAAGAAATTAATGAAAATATTTTATTCTGAAACATTTTTAACTTTTACTATAGTGTGTAATCTGGCAACATTGTAAAATAATGACTGACAGAAGAAATGTGAGGTTAGGTATACTTAATAAATTATAAGTAATTTGAATGTAATAAGAATGTAAACGTGTATTTAATGTAACAAATAACTTCATATACAACTATTAATGAAATTAAAAATGTTTGGAACTATTTGCTGATGAAAATATTGGAATAATCTTGTATACAAACACAATTACTACTTACATTAAAAACCTAAGAGATCTTCTATAAATCCCTCTTCTGAAACTTTCTGGTCTTTTCTAAACATGTAATGTCATCTTTGTATTCATTTTTTTGTCACTACACATTTTTTTTCGGCGTATTCATTTTTTTAATGCATTTAACCATTATATTTATGATATTTGTTGTCAAGCTTGTCAGATTGTGACTTGCAGTGACTTGGTAACTTTCAAACGGCAACATGACAAAAACCAATACCAACGTGAATAAATAAAAAGATAGCCTGCTAGATATAAATAAACGTTGAATCGTTGATATAGTCTTCCCAAAAAATGTAAAATAGCTTCAAGCACAATAGCTGCAACCTGCAACAGAGCAAGAAAATGCAATTTGAAGTAAAAACATAAGTAATAATCTAGACGGGATCTGTTTGGACATTTTCCATAGGAAGCTATTTTCGATCACGATATGAGCCAGTCGCAAAGCCTGTGCTAAATTTTTTATTTAACAAAATCTAAAAAAAAACGAAATTTTTTTATTTTTTTCTTCTATTTGCTACTGGCGCATATCGTGATTATCGATATTGGGCACATCCTAAAGGGATTCGAGCAATGGAAAATGTCCGTCGACAGATACCAGCTGATCTATAAGTATAGTATAAAGTCGCCCAATTAGTTACATACACATGGTTTCATGTTAATAATACGAAAATTTATAACCAATCTACGTTGTGAGATGCTACTCACCGCATGACGTCATGTGTAGAAACAGGCAATAATTATACCAGCTGGACATAAAATTTTTAAAGGTACTTTGTTGCTCTTAAAATTTGTTTAAATCAATTAAAGGTTCCGTAGTCCTGGATCTGGAAATTTGGGGAAGGACGAGCAAGTGCTCTGCCAGCACTTAGGCCACATATGGCCCATTGGGCCATCCAATAAAAATCTTTTGGCCTTAAAAATTTTCGTTGACCATGATGATGGTTTCCTTCGTGTAGGAGGAAGACTATCAAATGCATCAATACCCTATGACCAAAAACACCCCATTTTGTTACCATCTCACAATCACACAGTTTCTACTATGCTACTTCAAGAACATTTAAGATTAGGACATGCAGGTGCACAAACTGTGTTATCAAATTTCGGTTTAAAATATTGGCCCCTCAATGCTCTTAAAGAAATTAAGACCATTATCCACAAATGTAAAATTTGTTTTAGATTCAAAGCCCAGACAACATATCAAATAATGGCTGATCTTCCCTCTGATTGAGTAACCATCACTCGTCCCTTCAATATAAAACGGGTTTGGATTTTTTTGGGGGACCGTTTCTTATCAAAACTTCCAATTTACGAAAAGCCCCAATTGTTAAAGCATATGTAGCACTATTTATGTGTATGGCGACGAAAGCAGTTCATTTGGAACTGGTTAGCAGTTTATCCACAAACGATTTTATTTTGACATTAAAACGATTCATTGCCAGAAGAGGTAACACTGCAGCTATTTTTTGTGATAATGGCACAAATTTTGTTGGTGCAAAGAACCAACTTGAACAATTACACTCTTTTTTTATTAATTCAAAAAATGCACAACACATCATTGATTTCTGCTTTCAGAACTTTATCCAATTTAATTTCTTCCCACCAAACGCACCTCATTGTGGGAGGCAGGCATAAAAAGCACCAAGCATCACCTTAGAAGCATAGTTGGCAATCATATGTTTAGGTACTTTTAAAATACTGTCGACAATTTTAGCTCAAATAGAGGTGATAATAAATTCACGTCCTTTGTGCAAACTTTCAAATGATCCTAATGATCTCAACAGCCTGACCCCTGGTCATTTCCTGATTGGTTGCAGTTTAACTTCACACCCTGAACTTGATGTCACGCATCTGACTGAGAACCGTCTTAATTTGTGGAAACATATATCTAACATCCAGCAAACATTCTGGAAACGATGGTCAACAGATTATCTTCATCAGCTATAGCATAAACTAAAATGGATGAACCCTGTCCCTAAGATGGCAGTTAATGATCTTGTACTTGTGAAAGATGATAATACCGCTCCGTTGCAATGGCCCTTGGCTCTTATTCTTAAGATTTTGCCTGGTAAAGATGGTAGGTAAAGTGAGAGTTGTTAAGCTCAAAACGGTAAATGGTGTTTTCACTCGTCCTATATCAAAGATTTGCCCCTTAATTAGGTTTGAAGAACATCAACATAATCTGAGCTTTTGTAAACAAAATTACTTAGTACAAACCTCAGGCTGTCATCAGGCCTAGAGATTTAAAATAGGTGATGAGGCTCCCGAGGAGGATCTCCGTGACATCGGTGATTCTGCTAATTTCATCCTAAAGAGATGCTGTCGCAATTGGCAGTGACCTGTTAAAATTCCCACAGCTGTTCAGAGATTGTGTGTGGTCAATGCCTGAATTTTTTTACTGTGCCCACGCGAGGATGTTATCACTCTCTGACCAGTCTACAGTTTGTTGTTTCATCCCAGCACTGTGTAAAATTTTTGTGAGTCTGCTGTTTGATAAGGTCCACGACAGCGGACATCGTTTGCTTGGTAGATGATAGCCTGCAGCCTTCTTGATAAATTGTTCGCAATGCAATTACCTTTAGAGTTCGCTTGTCCTTTGATCCAGCTCAGATTGATCACGTTATTCTGGCTGGCCTCAGTTAGAGTTTGGTGACATTCTAGTACTAAACTTGAAGTGATACGTGGTCTGTTCGAGGTCAGTAGTTCTTATCAGCAGTCTGTGTAAATATTTACATTCCTGCCTGTGATGTTCCTATTAATTAATTCTTTTGCAGCTATGGTTATACCTGTGAGTTCTGACTGAACTACACTTGACAAGCCATCCATAGTCCATTTCATTTTTTGGTTCAAGGATCTAGAGTAAATTTCACATCCCACACCTTGCTTCGTTTTTGATCCATCCGCATAGGCGCTCAGAGCGTTTACTACGTTAGGGTCTGCTGTCTTGTTTGTTAATATTTTGTAGGGTTTGTAATAATTTACCACCATTATCACACAATGTTTAATGTGTATTGGTTTTGATTATGATTCAAATAGTCAAACAAAGGTTTAGTTGCATTTATTACTAAGGGTCTTCGCACCCTGCCGATCACCCTGCTGTGTTGTTGAAAAGTCAATTCGGTAGATTTCTCAATACTTAGTTTAAGTTTTTTTCTGTTTCAAAATTTAATCAAATTATAATGGTACCATATAATCAATTGATAAATTATTTATATAAAAAAATTCAAAAAATTATATTATTAGTTTAGATAGGATGAGGGAATTTTTCTGAACCCTGTATATTTTGTAGTGTATTTTCAATCCCCGTGACTTCACGACCACGTAATGATCTGTATGTATTCATTGGGGTAAACTACCCTTACCGCCCTTATGTAACAAGGGATTGGGGGTGGATCAAGGGACGATCCGTCTTATATGGTTTTATTGCATGTGCTTTTATTGAGCTGCTGAGTTGGGTTGTTTGACGACAGATTGCAATTTCGTGTTGGGATTAAGAGGTAATTTTACGGAGAATGATGATGACATTATAAAGAACTGATCCTCATATAAAAAGCTAAAAAGTCACAATAGTAGTTTCGATTAAATATAAATAATTTATATGAGGATTAATAAATATTAAGTAAATAAATATCTATACTGAACAAAGTGAGAAAGAATCGCAATTATAACTTTGCCATTTTTGGTTGTAATGGGGTTAAATGGAATAGCATACCTATGCTAGACTTCGACTCATTTTTTTGTATGATGTATTATACTATTTGCAATATTAATAAATTAATTTATTATTATTATACAGGGTGTTTCCAAATTAATGCGAAATATTTCACAGGGTGATTTTTCAGCAAAAATTAAGGGGGGTCTTTCATATAAATTTTTGTTCAAAATCGCTCTCCCTCCAATTTACAGCCCCTTAAAGTTGGGGGAAAACAATTGTTTTTATTTAATATCTCCACTATGGAAGAATTTAGAAGAATGAAATTTGGCAGATAATTGATGCTAATAAAATGGAATTTTTTGACAATTTTTGTAACCCTGGAATGTTTATACAAGGGGGTGAAAAAATCAACCCTTATGATATTTTGCCTCTAAACTTTTTAATTCGTCTACATTTTCCTACTTAAAAAATTGATTTAAGAAGACAGACTTAAACTGCAACTTTTTTATGTCTCGACTTTTTCTCCTAAAATTGTTAGTTTGATCACAAAAAAATAAAATAGGTTACAATTCGATATTACTTATTCCTTTATCACATAAATCCAGAAGCGTTATTGTTTGTTAAAAACAGAGTAAGCACGTGTCAAATAATGTCATAATGGGCAGATAATTATTGCTAATGAAATGGAATTTTTTTACAATTTTTGTAACCCTGCAATGTTTATACAAGGGGGTGAAAAAATCAACCCTTATGATATTTTGCCTCAGAACTTTTTAATTCGTCTACATTTTTCTACTTAAAAAATTGATTTAAGAAGGCGGACTTAAACTGCAACTTTTTTACGTCTTGACTATTTCTCAGTAAGTTGTTTCGTTGACCATAAAAAAAATAAAATATTACTCATTCCTTTTGCACATACATCCAGAGGGGTTATCGTTTGTTAAAAAAAAATAAAGTATGCCAGTATTGAATGATATCATAATGACAAACAGTTAATGATTATTTAATTGGACCATATTTTCTACCAATAAGATTAAATGGAAACGACTACGGCCATTTCCTCGAAGAAGTGTTGCCCACTCTTCTTGAAGATGTTCCTATACAAATTAGGCAAGAATTATGGTAATGAGTACCTAATATTTAATTTTTTTATGGTCAAAGAAACAACTTACTGAGAAATAGTCAAGACGTAAAAAAGTTGCAGTTTAAGTCCGCCTTCTTAAATCAATTTTTTAACTAGAAAAATCTGAGGCAAAATATTATAAGGGATGATTTTTTCACCCCCTCGTATAAACATTGCGGTGCTACAAAAACCGTCAAACAATGTCATTTTATTAGCAATAATTATCTGCCAATTGTGACATTATTTGACACCTGCTTACTCTATTTTTAACAAACAATTTATGTGAAAAAGGTATAAGTAATATCGAATTGTAACTTATTTTATTTTTTTGTGATCAAACTAACAATTTTACGAGGAATAGTTAAGACATAAAAAAGTTGCAGTTTAAGTCCGTCTTTTTAAATCAATTTTTTCAGTAGGAAAATGTAGACGAATAAAAAAGTTCTGAGGCAAAATATCATAAGGGTTGATTTTTTCACCCCCTTGTATAAACATTGCAGGGTTACAAAAATTGTCAAAAAATGCCACTTTATTAGCATCAATTATCTGCTACATTTCATTCTTCTAAATTCTTCCATATTGGAGATATTAAATAAAAACAATTTTTTTCCCTCAACTTTAAGGGGCTGTAACTTGGAGGGAGAGCGATTTTGAACAAAAATTTATATCAAAGACCCCCCTTAATTTTTGCTGAAAAATCATCCTGTAAAATATTTCGCATCAATTTAGAAACACCCTGTATAGTAAACAGTAGAATCAGTAAAATAATCTTTCTTCTCTCCTTGACATTTTTAATGTGATAAGCATATAGGTATAATCTCCTTATAAAAAAATAGAACGGATTGCACTTATTTTATTAAAATTTTTTCTTTATATATTACAATAAATTCGCTTACTTATAGGGTGAAATCCTTTTGTGGGACAAAAATAAAAAACATATACTGAGCGTCTCGTGATTTGATATTTACCATAATTTGCAAAACATGTTTATATTTCTTGTATAATACTAAAAAAATATTCTTTATTCAAGGTCATTCTTCGCCTCTGATTTTACAAGATATGACCTATTAGAAACTGTTTTATACAAATGGGTTGAGGTATTTCAAAGATAGGATCTCTTAAAAATACGATAAAAAATTGTCATCCTAACTATTTTTGTAAGCCGGTTACTAACTTTACCTCTGAACAAATGTTCTGTTAGTATACAGGGTCAGGGGCGGCTTTAGCCTATGTAGCGCCCTTATAGGAGTAATGTCCTTGTATGTATGTATGCATGTATGTTTGTAACCTCTGGCGTTCGAAAATCCACGAGAATATTCAGCAGAAACATGAAGAAAATCTAGAACAAGCTGTCCAGAAAAGACAAGAGCAGCATGAGGATCAAGATCAATGGGAATGAAAGTGTTTACTCTGTGATTTTAAAAGATTAGGTATGTATGTATGTATGTATGTATGGTGTTAGGGGTAACAGATACACCTGCGACCTATAAGATCTATTGTGTCCCCCTTTTCTTGCTATATTTCTTGTACTACTGCTGATTCCACAGGATGGTTGTGGTCCCAGGTATGGCATTTCAGCTCCTTTTTTTGCCAGCTCGTCTGCTGTTTCATTTCCTACTATTCCTACGTGTCCTGGAACCCATAGGAGGGTAACAGTGTTATTCTGTCCTAGTTCATTTAATTTGCCCAGGCATTCCCATACCATCTTTAAACTGATTGTATCTGAGTTCAGAGCTTTAATGGCTGCTTGACTATCTGACATGATTACAATCCTCTGCCTACAATAGTTCCTTTCAATATTAAATTCTATAAATCTTTCGATGGCACGAATTTCCGCTTGAAAGATGCTTGGGTACGCACCCAAGCTTTCTGAGTATTTGGTTCTAGGTCCAAACACTCCTGCTCATGTTCCTTTATCTGTCTTAGAGCCATCCGCATACTATTTTGTGACATTTTGGCCCAATATGGTGTTTTCGTCCCATTCAGATTTACTTCCCAGTTTAGTGGTAAATTTCCTTACAAAGTTAAGTCCCACTGAATCACACCACTGCTTTGCTTTGTTTAGTCCTCTTTGCACTATGTCGCAGAGAACGTTTTCATATTTCCCTCTTGCGAGGATAACTACGTCATCGGAGTAACCTTGGCAAGGTGTACCTAGTTCGGTCAATTGCCAGAGTAAGCTGTCTACGGTGAGACTCCACATAAGTGGGGATGTAACTCCCCTTTGCGGACAACCTCTGGTCGTATTGATGGAGATAGTGTCTTGGCCTACCTTCATTTCTGCGATTCTTGCAGACAGTAATTGCGACAACCAGGTAGAAGTCGTTCTATCTACTCCTCTATCACTGAGTGCTCTTTTGACAGCCTCGTGTGGAGTATTGTCAAAAGCCCCTCTATGTCTAGAAAGGCACATACCACGGTTTCTTTTGTGTTTAGAGCGTCTTGGATTTCGTCAGTCAATTGTATCAACGTGGTCTCCGTGGATTTGCCCGTTTGACATGCATGCTGACGAGGGTGCAGTGGCTCCTGCTCCAGGACTTCTATTCTAATATAATTGTTTACAGCTTTTTCCATCGTCTTGAGAACAAACGATGTAAGGCTGATTGGTCTAAGGGATTTAGGGTGTTTAGTGTCCCGTTTCTCTGCATTGGGGATGAAGGTGATTCATGCCCTCCTCCACACTTCTGGTATATATCCCAGTTCAAAACTGCTCCGACTGATTCGAATCACATGAGGAATGATTGCCTCCTGCCCCTGTTGTAGTAGGTCAGGAAATATTCCGTCAGTTCCAGGGGTTTTGAATGGCTGAAAGGTGTTCATAGCCCATCTCAGCCGTTCTTCACTGCATATGTGTTTTGCCATTGCAGTGTCTTCCCTGGTTGGTCTTTTAGTTTTGTACCTCGTATTTCCAGGGGTGATTGTGCCTGCAGGAAAGTGTGTTTTTAGCAGAACCTTTGCTCGTTCTTTTTCGCTTTCTGTGAAGGGTCCATCTGGTTTTTGCAGTGCCATTACTGTATCTATTCTTCCTTTTGCTAAGATTTGTTTAGTCTTGCAGAAGAAGGTGTAGAGTCTATTTCTTCGCAGAATTTCCTGAAGCTATTTCTCTTGGCTTTTCTAATCTCTTTATTGTAGGTTGTGAGTTTCTCGGTGTAGCTCTGCCAATCTCC
Organism: Altica lythri; assembly: GCA_964028335.1. NCBI lineage: Eukaryota > Metazoa > Arthropoda > Insecta > Coleoptera > Chrysomelidae > Altica > Altica lythri. Next base: position 29,404,566 of record OZ034804.1, on the reverse strand, counting down.
GTTACGTTTGGCTCTGTTGAAGAGCTTCCGTGTTTCGGATCTTAGGTTTGACCTGAGTAATGTCCTTGCGCCCCTTTTGTAATAAAATGTTCAATATGTATCAAAATTCGTGAACAAAATTGAATAAACACCGAAGCTTTCTGGAAGCTTAATATCATTATTTTCTCACGAAACCAGATATGGAGTATCCTCGATCGAGTTGTTAAGCTACAGTGAATATGCGTCACAGCAACCTGTCAAATGTTTTTTTCTACAAGCATGCGTAACACAACACTTTCCCGCACGCATTTCAATTCAGAAAATATCTATTTCCCGCACGGAGTGCGGGAAATACTTTTTCCCGCACGCATTTTTTTTTATTAATTAGAGATGTTTGCCGATAACCTTTTTGACAAATTATTGTATTATTATCTTTATCTTGTTGGACTACATACAAATAGTAAAAAAAATTTAGATTTTACATGAAAATAGGGGTTTTTAAAATGTTTGTTTTTAAAATTTTTTTAAAAAATCATAATTTATTAAATCACCCCTGTTAACCTTACTCAAAGCAACAACAAACTCACCTGTTTAAGTAGGGTTGCTATAGCTACATTCGTGTATTTATTGACACTATGAAAGATTTAATTGTCACAATCGCATCTTTTCAAATATCTAAATAATTTTCGAGGTGATTTTGCTTGTAGAAAAAATATTGATCCTAACTCTTGCGGAAATTAACTTTCCCGCACTTAACTGCTTGCCCGAACTCCGCTTCGCGTCGTTCGGGCATCGGCAGTTCGCGTGCGGGAAAGTATAACTTTCCGCACTTGTTAGGATAATAACTATTTCATTAAAACTGATTTTTTTTCTTGTCAGGAAAATGGAAACTTGGCTAAGGAAAGATATGTTTTGATAAATTGGCCTTTTATTGTCTCTACACCAGTAAAAAGTATATTTTAGGAAAGAAGGGATTACCAGAATCAAAAAGACCATCGTTGTAGTTATTTTTAAGAATAATTACAGGACACTCGTATTACTAAGTATAATTAGAAAAAGTTAATTTCAATGTTTCTACATTAACAAAATCTGTGACACCGACTTAAACATTTATTTTATGTTCAATAATGATTAACGATAAAGTTAATCGCTTTTGCTACAGTGTTGTACTAAGGTAGTTTTAATAATTTTAGTTTTGAAAATAATCTTTCACTGTGTGGTATTGTGACTGGTGACTGGCAATGTGAGGTAATTCTAGGGCTGTGGATAGGTTCTGGAACAGAAATAATTTATTAGTATAACATATCCAACGGCGTAATACAATCATCAATAATCATTTGTAACAGTTTGATTTCATTAAATAGCTCTAGATCTGAGGAGCCAGCGTTTATTTTCTTAATCAATTTCCTAATCAATCAATGTGCTTTTTTCGTGTCTGAATCGAAATCCTTCAAGTCTTTTAATTTTGTAGAAAGAAAAAAAGTAACATTATTTTCAATCAAAAGTTCAAATTGTTTTTCGAACTTAGTCATTGCTGTACCCACGAGAGAATAGTAAACATTTACCTGAAAATGTGTTTTTGCGACTTCTATTGGTTCACCCCCTTCCGCCTCATAATTTAAAAACCAATTAAGAAAGAAAGGGTGATCAGCACTTTTTCCGCTTTTGCATTATTAAGAAAGCTCCTGTTAGTACCCGGTTGCACACCCACTCTGTTTTTATATGAGCAAGGCGCCCGCTACGTGCGAAGCGTTACAGCGTGGGCTTTATGTGTTGCAAGCGGCTCTCGCCGGAGTCCTTTTTTACGTTTTTGTCTCGTTTTTTATTGTTTTCAATGTTTTTTGTTTGTTTTGTTGTTTTTATCATATTTTTTCCCTACTTTAAAGGTTTTCACTGTTCGTTGTATTTTGAAATTTATCTACTGCGCCGCCTTACGGTGGCGTCATAGTACTTAATTTAGTATATATCTGCTTGGTTGTCTTTTTTCAGCAATTTTTTCTGTTTTTTTTACTATAATTCTTAATTTTACTTTAGTTTATAAATAAATCGATCGAAATACAACACCATATTTTATAGTGGGTTTTCCCGCACCCTAGATGTTAAATAATATAGAAATCAAAACACAGTGCCATCTGTGGGGTGTTTATTGAGAGTTATATCAATTATTTAACTATTTTTATATGGGCAGGCGCCCGCTCCGTGCGAAGCCTTACATCGTGTGCTCTGTGTGATGCAAGCTGCTCTTGGAGTCCTTAAAAACCCGGCACTCAGGTGGAAGCCACCCCTGCATACAGTTTAGCAGTGATAAAGGATAGGTATATGAATTCAATTTTCTCAAATAACGCAGATTTTGAATTGGTTTATTACGGTGTAATGAAAGTAAATAAATTATCTACGCATTTAATATCTATTGTCTTTTCTACTAATTACTAAATAAAAATTTTTGAAACTTATTTCCGATAAAACCGCAATATTATCGATGCCATGATCTTACTGAATGATATACAACCCACTCAGTTCCTAGTAACTACGAGGAGTTTTGGAATTGTAGCAACCTTGATTAAATCATTTCCAGATTAACATTTCCGGGATTAGTAAAGAACGAAATAACAATCAATTTACAATTAGTATAAATTTTGGAGTAAAATATTACCTAACAATCCGAAAATGGGTGACGTTCCGTTTAAGCCAATGTCTCGAAAAGCTAAAGCTGAAATATTAAAACAAATAGATAGAACACTTGATGAGTTGGATGAAACTGTTGTAAAAGTAAAAGAATGGGTAAAGAAACAAAAACATTTTCCGGAAGAGCCTAGTAAGTAGATCAGATTGTAATTTAATGTAATTTTAACTCTTTATTGCTTTCTAGGCGATACTATGATTGAATTTTTTATCGTGTTGTGTAGATTTGACATGGACTTAATTCCAGAAAAACTAGATAGTTACTATACCATCAGAAGCAGCATTCCAGATATTTATGAACGTTCTAATCCCTCGTCAAAAAGTATGCAGGACACTTTGGATTATTGGTAGGTGTATTCTTGTGATAATATTATAAATTGATTTTAAGGAAGCTTTCTATTAAATAAAAGAAAATATTTCTATTAAATAAATGAAAATAATTAAGTAATTAAAGCCATAATAAATATTGACCTCAAGTTCAAGTTCAAGATTGAGTTCTTTGGGAGAAAAATATGGAGATTTTTAGGAGTTTGGTGCGTATAAGAACCCTGTTGTAGGACTTGCGTCCTTTTCAGGGGGATGGATGGAATGTTGGGAAGGAGTTAGCATCTGTCTGTCGTCGGCCCTGCTCTCACAAATCTTCCTCCTTTGTTCCTTTCTTACTTCCGTGATGGTTGAACGTGCCCAAAAGGTCATTTCTTTTTGGTGTGAGTGTAAGTGTGTGTAGGAGTGTAACCCACGTGGTGCAAAGTGGGGTTGGGAGATTGACGCTGTGGCGTGTCTCCTCCGTCGTGGAGCCCTTCCATTTGGCAAGGACAAAGGGAACCACAGAAACCTTCGCCAAGAGCCCATTTTTTTTCCATTTTATTTTTTGTATTTTTGTGTTTTTTAATTTTTTTTGTATTTTTTCTATTTTTTTTATTATCGTGTCCAATGTGGGGTTGGAGGCACCATCTATCTGTAGGAAAGGGGGGTTTCATCCAGTAGATTTTGCAGGTCTTCCGGAAGGTCCATGTCTACAGTGGATTGGAGGAGTCTTAGGTTGGGGAGGGGGATCTTCTTTTAAATATTGACCTTAGAATATACATGAAGGTAAACGCCAAAGAATTTAGTGTCAATAGGCATAGTGATGATATCGAATAATCAAAAATTATACGAGTTTTGAAGGAAATTAAGAAAGTATAGAAAATATTTTTTGATGGTGTTTATGAACATGGTGTTTGATAATCGCTCTTAACAAATTGTTTATGCAATGGTAAGTTGGTTTTCACCTCAATAAGATTATAGTATCAATTGAATATGTCAATTGGTCTCTCCCTTTTTTTCTGTATACTATTTCACCTCTCTTAATACAGGATCTTCGCATAGAGTTATTACAGATAACCTTTGTCTCTTTTTTTCTTCATCTTTATCTTCTTTGTTGTTGTTACCAACACGATCTATCGGAGGCCGCTTATAACAGTTCTTCTTGTCTTTTAATGATTAGATTTTTTTTAAAAGAAGATTAGAATTTAGGTATTAATACTGTTTTGTTTTATTTAAATTACTAATACTCTCAGCTTTCCACCTTAAAAATTGCGGAGTTCCATACAAACTTTCCTTCCCATTTGTAGGGGGTTTGGGAAAGATTTCTAGAAAACATTGATGCATTTCTTTAATAACAAAGGGTCCGTATACCAATTTCCAGCTATTTACCTTGAAAACTGAAGAAAGTCCCATACAAACTATCAATTCCTTTTGTGATTGGGTGCACTTTGCAAAAAAATAAAAATAAAAAGGATGATCATATTTTTGTACAATCTGCCCAATTTCACTTTAGCTGTGATATGCGCAAATGAAGAAGAAAGAGCATCGCAACAACGCCAGAAGACATTGTCTTGAGACCGACAATCTGAGCGTCTCCCCACCATGGTTCATCATAAACCAGTGCGCTTCCCAACGTCAGAGCTAAAGTGAAATTGGGCAGATTGTACTAATAGTCCTCATACCAATTTTTGACTTTTTACCTTCAAAACTGTGGAAAGTTCAATTCATAATTTCGCCCCCTCTTTTTAGGGAATGGTGGCAGATTTCGAAATATAAAAAAATAATGTGTGTACTGTTTGTTAGGTCCTCACACCAAGTTTTAACCTTCTGTCTTGAAAACCGCGAAATGCTTACTTCTCATTTTAGGGGGTGGGGGAATAGACAGAGACAAAGAGTAGCCTATGCAACTCTCCGGCCCTTCAATTATCTCCGCATCAAAACTCACTAAATGTTGCTCTGTTTTGACGTGAAAGACTAATTAACACACCGTCACACTTTCACATTTATAATATTAGTATGGATGGTTTACGTTACTGTTTCTGTAATAAGTTATTTTGTTAATTTTAGTCAAATCTTTCCACTGCCAAAATATAAAAATGGATCAGAATGTCTTGTTATAGTTCACTTGAAAAATGCATTTGTTCCCGAAAATTTCAATTCAAATTCCTGGATGGCAGCAATCATGAATATAATCGAAATTCTTATGCAGCAAGATCTATTCCTGGAATGCAGCGTCATTTACGATCACGAAAATTTATCACTTGCCCATGTTTTACAAATTACTCCAAAATTTGTAATAAACGGCGCAACAATATTAGAGGTTAGTATTTAATAATGTGTTTGCAAACATTGTTTTTTCTACGACAATGTACCAAATGTACCTATAGTTATTTTAATTAAAATGTTATAAACAACTATAAAATATCTCATTATAGCAATTTTACGTTGTGATGTGTACTAGTCTGACAATTTAGACCGAGACTATTAGAATAATATCTTTATTTCACAATTTTTTACCTTCGATATACTCTCCATCTGCATCCCGACAGCTCTATAGTAGTAGCTACATGGATTTTTGTTTTACGTCGTCCATAGACTTGTGTTGACACGGCAGAAGTCGCACGGTGCTAACTCTGGCGAGTAGGGAGCGTGTTCTAAGATTGTGATCTAGTTTTTCGCCTAATAGTTTTGATAGACAAAGCGTTATGGGACAGCGCGTTTTCTTGATTTAGGATCCAGAGGTTCTCTTGCCACAATTCGTGCTTTTTGCAATATTTTTGCATATTATTTCTGAGTTTCATTTCATGTGGACTACACCTCGTTTATCAAAGAAAACAATCAACATCGTCCTGAATATGGACTTGCTCGTGTCCCTTGACAAGAAGTTTTAGTCCCTTTCGATGCATTCTAGGGTGTAAGAATAATTACATCTTCTGTTCGTCCGTTAGAAGTTACGGAATAAGTTTAGCACACACTTTCTTCATGTTAAGTTTGTAACCCTAATAATCAATTAAAAATTAAATTAGGCATGTTTGGCACCAACTTGAAACAGTAGAAATTCCCAATAAAGGGCCCAAATCCCCTAGCTAGCTCAATAGAGTCGTAGCTTCTTTTTAGAGTTTTACCAGTCCTCCCCAAACATAAAAAATAAGGGCGCCAGAGTACAAACTAAGCAAATAACACACAAATAATTTATTATTAAAAATATCAGTGAAAATAAAATTAATAAAAATAATTATGCTATTAATATTTTGGTTTTAGTTACGAAATTAATTTAATCTCTTATCTTTTGTGTCGTTGCTTCTTAGAATGAGATACCCTTGGCACGAATTTCTTCCTGGGTGAACTGTCGCTGTTTGTAAGGAATGGAATTTCCTTTGGACCGAATTCTCTTCGGTTATTTCTAATTAGACCAAAACTGGGTTCTAAGTTGAAATTCGGCTATTCTTAAACAAAATGGCGGACGTCTCGATCTCGCATCCAAAAAAATATAAGCTCCAACGTGACTCTCCTCACAAATGTGGCTTAACCCTAATAATGAAATTACCAGTCAGAATTCCATCTCTTAATGAAGTTACAATCAAGTAGAATCAGTTTCTGTTTTTTCCATATTACTGAGAATAAATTAATTTTAAATAGGTACACGTGTAAAAACAGGACTAAAATTCATTTGAGATCACAAAAACTGATGTTTGGCGAAAGTGAAACTACTTGAAATTAGATGTTAGTAATATTTAAAAAAATAACCTCAATTTGAGAAACTTCTATACAAATAAAATAATTAAATGAAACAATAAAATTAACTGACTTGTATTGAATAGGAGAATGTAGGTAAGTATTGCTTGACGCTCAGTGAATTAAAGAACTAAAACTTTGTAATCGCCGCGCAAGTAAGAAATTTAACAATCCCACCACTAACGGTAGCAATTTTAATTACGACGATAACGTTAAAATAAATCACTGAATATAGTCTGGTGGATTCTAATACTAAAACGATCCAATAGATCGTTACAAGTTCCTCATGTAAAATTTGTCTCACAGTTTCTCTAATAATGTTCACATCTTCAGTGATAGCTCTGATACTGAATCGACGATCTTTTCTAACCACTTCGGTAACTTTTTAAACAAGTCGCTTGTTGAAGTCACAGGCATCCCAACGCGCTCGTCATCTTCAACATCCTCGCTATCCTTAGGAAATTGTTTGTAGCACGGGATTGTATCCAACATTTTTCGGCAATTACAATGGAACTCTCTGTTGCAGATGCCTGGAATTTGTACCCAAGTTCAAGGGATATACTCAAACTTCGCCCCTTTCACTTTTCTCGCTCTGCAAGTGTTCTTAAAAAATCAGTCACGGGACTAAATTGCCAGACCTCGTATTATTTTTACATACATTTTTGCACAAGTATAAAATTAAAGGTTCTCAAACATTTTGTGGCAACATAACACGAATTAAAAAATCTGTCGTACAGCTGGATCAAAGGACATGGGAACTCTAAACCGCATTGCGAACAATTTAGCAAGGAGGGCTGCGGGCTACAAATATGTTAGCCCTCGCCGATCTACCAAGCTAACATTGTCCGCAGTCGTGGACCTTATCAAACAGCACTCTCACCAAAAATTTATACAGTGCTGGGATGAAACTACGAACTGTAGACTGGCCAGAGAGTTATTACCTCATCCTGGCGAGGAAACAGCAAAATGATTTAAGGCATTGACCAGACAAAATCTCCGAACAGCTGTGGGAATCTTGACAGGTCACTGCCAATTGCGACAATATCTCTTTAGGATGAAATTAACAGAATCGCCGCTATACAGAGGCTGCGAATAAGAAGAGGAAACAGTAGAACACATTATGTATGACTGCTCTGCTTTTTCTGAAATCAGAAGGTCCGTGTTGGGCGAGTATTGGCTTACACCAGCCGATGTCAGGGAGATCCCCCTTGGGAGCCTCATCACCTATTTTAAATCACTAGGCCTGGTGACAACCTGAGGTGAGGATATCCCTACATACGGGAGGATGCACAATGGGTCATATGTGGCACTAGCTCGCCCCTCCCCAAATTTCCAGATCCAGATCCAGCTGTAGTACTGGAAAAATCATATTCTAAGTAAATAAAATCGTTTTATTTACAAACTAATAAACCCTTGATTAAATAATTTTTTATTTTTTAGAAAACTTTCTGCAATAGAGTACGACATATTCATGTCATCAATTATCCAGCTATATTTCAGATTGTATTAACCGTAGCCAAACCATTAATAAAAACTGAACTATATGAAAAGGTAAGTAATTTAAATTATTTTCAGTTGAAAGTCAAAAGTACCAGATTTTTGTTGAGTGGCAATTTCCCAAAAATAACCATTTCCACATATTGTTACAAACTCTCCTCTTTCCCATATGTACTTATAAACTGATAAATGTCAATTGATACTTAAGTATACGTTTAAACCTTTTAGTTTCGTTTACATGCCAACCTAGAAGATTTTGCAAAAGATATTCCTCTAGATATTTTACCGGAGAAATATGGTGGTACCGAAAAATCACTCGATGAGTTAGAAGGTAATTTTTTATATAAATTGTATATTTGCTTAATACACAGTAATTAGCTAATTGCAGCCTCGGGGAAATTTAATTTTAATAATTTTATTTCGTTTTGTCTTGGAATAAAATTGAACTATCGCTAAAAAATTATAAATTGAGTGTCTAACTAGGCAATTTAAATGTGTTCTGGTAAACTTTATATTGTCTGAAAGATGTAGGTACATCTTGTGGGTTTGTAAAAAACCAAGGATATATTTGTAAATCTTTTAAACTTTATATGATGAAACAAAACTTATTTTTTTAATAACGTTTAAAGCCCTTATAAGTCTTTGTAACTGCAGCCAACCATCTTCTGATCCTTCTTATAAGGTTGTTTAGTGTTTTAAACAAATGGAATGTTTGACCTTAGTCTTCATACTAACATATCCCAAAACTGTTTAATCGGATTTAAGTTTGGAAACATGAAGTCCAATTTATGGTGATTATTTCCTTCGATTCAAATTAACCAATAGAATGTCATAATTTTTTGAAATCGTACCAATCAGAATCAAATATCAGCGACTATTGCACTAGAACAATATCAGCGACTATTGCACTAGAGAAATAGTCACGTCAAATATAAATGTCAAAAATTTGTCTTCTCAGGAAATAATCTTCCTAAATATAACGCGACCGTGATTAATAGTCTGCTATTTTTGTTGTTGCTAAATTTCTCGAATATTTTACAATTTGTTTCGACATAATTTGACATTAATAATCAAAGATTAAAGCCCTCGAGCTAAAGCTCTCGGGCTTTAATCAGATTATTAATGTCAAATTATGTCTCAACAAATTGATACTAAAATATTCTGAAAATCTAGATACCACAAAAATAGCCGACTATAATCAAGGTCTTGTTATATTACCCTTGATTATTTCCACTTGATTAAAAAAAAAAACAGTAAAAAACGACCTACGTTTGTACAAACATGGTCTTGCATAAAGAGGAAATTTGCCACAATATGTGGTTTGAAAAAATTTATATGATCTTCTTGCAGAATATTCAGCACTAGTTGAAGTTGCTCCATCAATCGTTCATATTTCTTATCATATGCTCTCTCACATTATAATTGTGTCTCCTTCAAAACGAATAATGTACTAAAGTCAAAATGTTAATTTTACAGCCCTCATATGTAAAAAAAGACTCAATCATCATCAGTTCATGTTCTCGAGCAAAAGCTAGTCAACCCCCATCAAGGTGGCTGACCCAAAGTGAAGAAATTTGTCAAAATTCATTTCAAAATTAGGTGCATTTTAGGTGCTATTTAGGTGCGCAAAACAAAAATTAGGTGCACTAACCGTTTTTGAAATATTTACGAAAAACCATGGGACCGCCAGCCTTTAACAACCTAGCAACAAAAAACAAGGATTGAATAATCTTTAAATTAGGTGCTAATTAGGTAAGTGCTTTTTAAAACACGAAACATAAAATAAAAAATTTAAAAATTAAACGTCTTAAAATTGAATATATTGATTGTGTATGGCAAAATGCCACATTTCTTCTTGCACTTTGAATTCGGAAGGTCACCACAAAATTTTTTTTTTATTTTTTTTAACTCGGACCGCTGAGCGAGACTTGCAACCGGTCATTTCCGGAAATGATGATTAATATAAAATTCACTTTGTCAGAGATTTAAGTGCTTATTAAGTGCAATAGTTTCACGAGCAAAATAAACTGCTAATGAGCAATTTCAACTGAAAATATTTGGCCAAAGTTTTCTTGCGTCTCAACTAAGAGTGTCAATCTGCACTTTTTAAGCACATGATCAAGATCAAGATCATTAAAATTTTCTTGTAATTCTATTACTAAATAATTCTCTCCTCCGAAATGAAATAATTTTTCTTTTATTCGGTTTATTTTTGTTTTTTTTCTGTCAACTTTAAATCTAAATTAGCGTCGATCAAATTCTCGTTTGCATCTTTTGTAGGAAATTGTTTAACTTTAATGCAAAGTTTTTGATGAAAATGATAATAATCAGGATTTTCTTTGAAATTTTCGACTTTCTTGTTCGATATCAAACCTTTATTTATATTTTTGCTTGTTCGTAGGATGTGCTCAGGTAGTTTGAACAGGAGACCGTCATTTTGCCTATGTTTTTGAACGTTTGCAAAACGTTTTCGCATGTTATCAAACAAACTGAACATGATAAAATCACTCGTCCTACGGACTCGTGATTTTATCACATTTCAGTTTGTTTTCGTATTTTTGCCAAATAAAAAAGTTTTCGTGGAAACTAAAAATTTATCGATAAAATTTTAAGGACTCGTGGTATTACCTTTGATAAAACATTTCTAGCTAAAATTTAAATAAAAAAAATAATTACCTATTGAGAAGTTTTTTAATTGTTCGAATTTTTTAGTTGAAATGTCTTGGAGGAGAAAATTAATGGTATAAATAATTTTTGAGTAATTCAAATAGGTGCGCTTCATTTTGAGTACAGATAAAAAACGGCACAGAAGTTTTAAATAAAAAAAAAAACTATGGAAATTTTATGGGATTATGTATTTCGTACGTATTTGTACCAGTTTTTAAGTGCTTAGAAAGTGCAGAATGACACACTTGGTTTAAGACTTGGGCTAAGAACTTCTAGTTGACTTGTCTCATCAGCGGTTTGTTCTGCTATTGAGTCTGTTGCCCTTACTGAGCACTTAAATATTTGACAAAAAGTTTTTTATAATAATTATTATATTTGGAAGTGACCGGTAACAAGCTCAGCAGTCCCAGTTAAAAAAAAAAATTAAAAAATTAATTTCATTTCGGACGAGGGAATTATTAAGTAATAGAATTACAAGAAAATTTTAATGATCTTGATCTTGATCATGTGCTTAAAAAGTGCAGATTGACACTCTTAGTTGAGACGCAAGAAAACTTTGGCCAAATATTTTCAGTTGAAATTGCTCATTAGCAGTTTATTTTGCTCGTGAAACTATTGCACTTAATAAGCACTTAAATCTCTGACAAAGTGAATTTTATATTAATCATCATTTCCGGAAATGACCGGTTGCAAGTCTCGCTCAGCGGTCCGAGTTAAAAAAAATAAAAAAAAAAATTTGTGGTGACCTTCCGAATTATCCATTAAAAAAATTACAGGACAAGAAATTTTTACCGATTTCTAACTGTTCTTAAACTGCCGATGTCCATTTTGGTTCAAAGTGCAAGAAGAAATGTGGCATTTTGCCATACACAATCAATATACCTATTCAATTTTAAGACGTTTAATTTTTAAATTTTTTATTTTATGTTTCGTGTTTTAAAAAGCACTTAATTAGCACCTAATTTAAAGATTATTCAATCCTTGTTTTTTGTTTTTTTTTATTATGGGTCAGCTAGGTTGTTAAAGGCTGGCGGTCCCATGGTTTTTCGTAAATATTTCAAAAACGGTTAGTGCACCTAATTTTTGTTTTGCGCACCTAAATAGCACCTAAAATGCACCTAATTTTGAAATAAATTTCGACAAATTTCTCCACTTTGGGTCAGCCACCTTGATGGGGGTAGCTAGTCACCCTACTCGGATAACGTTTCTGAAGTGTTTACGATTCTAAACCCGCTTCCTTAAGTATTTTATTAATTGTACGTACGTCATTTTTTACTTGAACTGCTGTGTCGAAGTGTTTTCAACACTATAAATCGAAAATCAAAAGCTGTTCTTGAGTTTTTTCTTCTTATATATTCTAATATATTCTCCAGTTTCCTTGTAAAGTGCAACATTTCGATGGATTTTCTTCTGGGATGTCGTCTTTTAACATAATCGCCAGCGGCCCTCAGAAGTGCAAAATTTCGATGGATTGTGCGATATAAGTCAGTGCTACATAGAGTTTTAAGGATAAAGATAATAAAAAAAATATGACAAGTTTTGCTGACAAAAACTAAGAACCCTGATGCAAGGAGAATGAAACCTTTAAATGTTAGTAATATTATCTTAATTTAAAATACAAAGAAAGCAGAAATTGTAGTAGGAATCTTATTCCTGCATTGAAATATCAAATACGATCAACAAATTTATAATATAGCTTTCATCGTATAAAATTTGAACTAGTTCCTTAAAATTTGTGACAGGAAAATGATGAAGATGTTAAAATCTATATATCTATATCAAATGATCAAATCCCTAACGTAGATGATCATTTCATGTTATATCTTAAACAAAAAACTTTGCAGGGCTATTTTCCTAAAGAAAATAAGTTACTTTAGATGATATTGTTAAAAAGGTACCTACATTTTTAAGCTATATTGTGATTTTTGACATCTCAAATTTTTATTTTACATTGTATTTTGGATTGCTCGTAGGAACACTTTTTAATTCCTTGATCTCCAAATAAAGATAATTTTGCTGAAATCTTCAGTTAGTCCGTGGAATTGTTTCGGTTCTGGATCTGGAAATTTGCCAAGGGGCGAGCTAGTGCTCTGCCAGCACTGAGGCCACATATGGCCCATTGTGCATCCTCCCGTGTGTAGGGATATCCTCACCTCAGGCTGTCACCAGGCCTAGTGATTTAAAATAGGTGATGAGGCTCCCGAGGGGGATGTCCCTGACATCGGCTGGTGTAAGCCAGTACTTGTCTGGTCAATGCCTTACATTTTTTTGCTGTTTCCTCGCCAGGATGAGGTAATAACTCTCTGGCCAGTCTACAGTTTCATCCCAGCACTGTATAAAATTTTGGTGAGAGTGCTGTTTGATAAGGTTCACGAGAGATTGGTGACATTCTAGTACTAAACTTGAAGTGATACGTGTATTCAAGGTCAGTAGTGCTTGTCGGTAGTAGTGTTATGAAGAGCGTTTTTAGACAGCCAATCTTTTATAACTGAGGTACCAGTTTGGAACAAATTATTTTAATTTTTTTTACCATCTTACTTCTTTTTAATTGCAAAGATTAAAACTGTGCAACCCACTAATTCGTCTTTACATATTTTAAAAAAACTACTTCATTTTTATCGCTTCATGTGTTCTGTAGTATTTTTTCTCTGATGTTTGCTGCCCTCAACTGTTTGACAAAAACAGTATTGCGTGCACTGGACTTAACAAATATAATCTGAATAAGCTCCAATAGATTATATTACACAAACAACAACACAACATCGTTGATAGATGTTTTCCCTTTAGATGCAAGTAAGAGATGTGTTAACTGTTGAAGCAGGAGCTGAAGTTAAATTTGTCTTGATTGACAAACCATGGCCAGCTTGTTTTGTTTATCTGAAGCGAGATATTTGATAAAACTCGAAATATAGAAAACAACAGTAAAATGGGCGTAACTTTCCGCAAAGACAATTTGGCACAACTGTACAGAAAAATCACTCCCACAAACATCTTTCATGAAACATTATCAAATCTTAGCTTTAGGCCCACGTAAAAGCAACGATTTTTTTTAGCCAATTTTAAGAAAGAGTAAAGCTTCAAGATGTGTGCTTATTACTTGATCTCCTTTACCTTTGTTTATATAATAATTTCCCTTAATAAATTATTCCTCAAAATTTGTAGAAATGGGAAAAGGCACGTTTTACTGGTCTTAAATAACACAAAATCTTAATCTTTTATAGATTACAAGCGGCCGCCCGCGACTTTATCCGCGTGAAGTTTTTTGCCACCGAATTTCATACAAATTTTAAAATTGACATTTCATAAAAACTTTCATCCTCTATTTCATCTCCTTAGGGGTGGAATTTATCAAAATTCTTTCTTAGGGGATGCCTACGCCATAGTAGCTATATGCATGCAAAATCTCAGCCCGATCGGTTTAAAATTGACAAACTTTTATACAAACTTTCATCGCCTTTTGTATCCCCTTAGGGGTGGAATTAATCAAAATCATTTTTTAGGGTATGCCTTCGTCATAGTAGCTATATGCTTGCAAAATCTCAGCCTTATCGGTTTAAAATTGACAAACTTTTATACAAACTTCCATCGCCTATTCTATCCCCTTAGGAGTGGAATTAATCAAAACCCTTTCTGAGGGGATGCCTACGCCAGAGTAGCTATATGCATGCAAAATCTCAGCCCGATCGGATTAAAATTGACAAACTTTTATATAAACTCCCATCGCCTTTTGTATCCCCTTAGGGGTGGAATTAATCAAAATCCTTTTTTAGGGTATGCCTACGTCATAGTAGCTATATGCTTGCAAAATCTCAGCCTGATCGGTTTAAAATTGACAAACTTTTATACAAACTTTTATCCCCTATTTTATCCCCTTAGGGGTGGAATTAATCAAAATTCTTCCTGAGGGTATGTTTACGCCATATTAGCTATATGCATGCAAAATTTCAGCCCGATCGGTTTAAAATTGACAAACTTTTATACAAACTTTCATCTCCTTTTTTATCCCCGTAGGGGTGGAATTTATCAAAATCCTTTTTTAGGGGATGCCCACGTTATAAAAGCTATATGCACGCAAAATCTCAGCTCGATTGGTTTAAAATTGACAAAGTTTCATACCAACTTTCATCCCCTATTTTATCCCCTTGGGGTTGGAATTAATCAAAATCCTTTCTTAGCGGATGCCTACGTTATAACATCTACCTGCATGCCAAATTTCAGCCCCATTCGTCCAGTGGTTTGGGCTCTGCGTTGATAGATCACTATATCAGTCAGTCAGTCAGTCAGTCAGTCAGGCGGTCAGTGACCTTTGAGTTTTATATACAACTAGCGGCCGCCCGCGACTTCATCCGCGTGGACTTTATTTTTTTGCCACCGAGTTTCATACAAATTTGCAAACCCTATTTTAAATCCTTAGGGGTGGAATTTAAAAAAGTCATTTCTTAGTACACCACTACGTAATAAAACAAATTTATTCTCGAATTTTCAAGACCCTATGCGTTTATCGCCAGGGTCATGTCGGCCAGCAGAAGTGTGCTACCGCCTCACCGCTCCACACATCCCGCACATTAATGCGCGAATGGTATTAGACTATTATTATTTTAAAACTATAAAAACTTGCATGCTATATGCATGCCAAATCTTAGCCCGATCGGTTTGAAATTGACAAAGTTTCATACAAACTTTCATCCCCTATTTTATACCTTATGGGTGGAATTTATTAAAATTCTTTCTTAGGAGATGCCTACGCAATAGTAGCTATATGCATGCAAAATCTCAGCCCGATCGGTTTAAAATTGACAAAGTTTCATACAAACTTTCATCCCCTATTTTATCCCCTTAGGGGTGGAAATCATTAAAATCCTTTTTTTAAGGGATGCCTACGTCATAGTAGCTATATGCATGCAAAATCTCAGCCCGATCGGTTTGAAATTGACAAAGTTTCATACAAATTTTCATCTCTTTTTTATCCCCTTAGGGGTGGAATTTATCAAAATTCTTTCTTAAGGGAGCCGTTAGTTATAATAGCTATATGCATGCAAAATATCAGCCCGATCGGTTTAAAATTGACAAAGTTTTATACAAACTTTCATTCCCTATTTTATCCTCTTAGGTGTGGAATTTATTAAAATCCTTTCTTAGGGGATCCCTACGTCTTAATAGCTATATGCTTGCAAAATCTCAACCTGATCGGTTTAAAATTGACAAAGTTTCATACAAACTTTAATCCTCTATTTTATCCCTTTGGGGTGGAATTAATCAAAATCCTTTCTTAGTGGATGCCTACGTCATAACATCTACCTGCGTGCCAAATTTCAGCCACACCCGTCCAGCGGTTTGAGGTCTGCGTTGATAGATCATATAAATTTTCATCCCCTATTTTATCCCGTTGGGCGTGGAATTAATCAAAATCCTTTCTTAGCGGATGCCTACGTTATAACATCTACCTTGATGCCAAATTTCAGCACCATTCGTCCAGCGGTTTGGGCTCTGTGTTGATACTGTTGATAGATCACTATATCAGTCAGTCAGTCAGTCAGTCAGTCACCTTTGAGTTTTATATATATAGATAGAAGATAGATTACATGTATTTGATCAATTTATACCAATATATATTTTAAGTGAGCTTGTGTTTTTTTTTTAATTTGTGTAAGTAGTTAGTAGATGAATTTCAATTTTATTTAATCTCATCTATACAAACGAAAGATGATTATTGTAGCTTTTTTGCCGGAATTGATGTAGATTCTTTTGAACGAAGGTCATCTACTTATCTACTTTAAAGTTATGGGAATACAAATTCATTTACCTCTCCAGGTATAACTAAAATACTCTTTATTAACCTTTATAGTCAAAAGCTATTTTTCCTTTTACTTGCCATAGATTCCGAAACATGTAGGGAAAAAGTGTTTATGAGGCGTATTTTAATATTATTTGTTTTTAGATTTGTGGAGACAAAAAATGAAAGAATATCAGGATCGATTCGACAAATTGGAATTTTTAAGAGTGGACGAATCTCTTCGAGAAATACCACTAGAACAAAACGGATTAATAGAATCTTTTACAAAAATGCTATTTGGAATGTAGTTAAAGTACCAATTTATTTTATTATAAAAAATATATTTCAGGTATCTCAGCTTATATTGGTTTATAATAAAATAAAACATGTTCTTTATTGTATATTATTGCTTATTTCAGTTTGTATAACAACTAGTTATTCCTTACCGATTTAGTTTGTATGGCTAAAGAATTGTATATTGAAAGAAACACTAAAGAGTCTGGTAAAATTATTTAAAATTTATTTAGATTATTAACTAAATATTCTCCTTATTGCAATCTTAAATATTGGCATTCCTTCTTTGATATGATCACCAAAAGGATTTATATGTATTCACGGAAAGGGCCTTAACATAAATTCTCTGATGTTCAATGTTATGAAATTTACCAGTAAAAGAAACTTACAATGTACTGGTTTTCTAAGGATTAATGGTCTAAACATACACGTAATGGTACAGGTGAAATATCTACTTTGGAGTAATATATTTGACTCAAAACCTATCTTGAATACATAACTAAAAGAGGGATAACCACTTATATGTTGGCCAAACCAGTCTTGCTACAACATGATGTTTAAACCCTCAGTCAGTCATATATGCGACTTTGGTACGGTGGCCACAAAATCTACAGAAAAATGACATCCTTAGTATAACAGCTCTGAGATGCACTCCAACAGCAGTAATATACGTTCTGTTAGATCTTCCTCCAATTCATATTATTTTGAAAGATAAAGCAAAGATTGGCCTCTTAGATTAGGAAACAATAAAATAAAGCAGAAAATTGAAAAAGACTGAGAGATAAAATCAAATCACATGGTTCCAAATTCCAGCTAGATATAGATCAACGTGAGAAATGACAAAATACGAACACTCAACCCAAGCTTCAGGGTTACATTTGGTACATAGACAGTTTTGAAGAGGGTGCAGGAACAGGAATTTACAGCAGTAAAAATATGAAATGGGTACATTTCTGTCTTTCTCATTTCTAGCCACACATAATACTTAGTGTCAAACTAATTTGAGTGCCAGAATACAGATGAACCCAAGGCAACGAGCAAAAAAGTATCGGCCACAATATTTTACGTTCCAGATGTGTAATAGAAGAGCTTAAATATGCAGAAATCAGCGGGTCAAGGTTTTTTAACGGTTAAGAACCGAAAAACCATATGTCTGTTTAATGGCTGCGGAAAGGAACCTGATGAACCAATGGAAAAGCACAATAAACCTAATTAGCCTCCAGTTTGACCGGTCAGTCGGGTTCCATGGAAATACCGTAATATGTCAATAAGTTTTACAATTTTAGCAACACTTGTAATTACACAGTTATCACTCCAATAATCTTTAACGTGACTACTACTACTTAATGCTCTATGGTATTACTTATTAGTCTATGCCTATGCTATCAAATTGTTACCACAAAGTTACTGCACTTTTGTTAATTTCAGATATTTGTAACAACTATATCGAAATTTGATTAAGACTACTTGAAACTATAAAGAATCAACGCTTAAGTATGCCAAAATTAGATTAAATTACAGTAGCAAGGCTTTCACTGCTTTCTCTTAGAAGTAAATATTAAAAGTAAAAGTGCAAATTAAACTTATAGGGATCAATGTGATATTCGTTATCTATTAAATTCTTCTATTTTTCCATTTTATAACAATAATGTGGCGGTCTCTATATAAGTGATTAAATATTTTGACAGTTTTCGATATAACGTAAAGGGTTAAAATTATCGAACGGAATTCCTTACTATCATTTAAAGATGTTATATCAGGATCAAGTACTGAATGGGACTATTAGGGACTATTAGATTGGCATTCTGTAAGGCAAAAAATTACTTTGTATAAAAAAAATTAAAATTAAGTTGCTTAATGAAATTTGAAAAAAAGATTAACTAGTGAAATTGGAATATCAAATTAACCTCAAATACCTTTATTTAAAGGAAAAGAGGTAAGAGGATTTTAAAGACATGCTTAATACCATTATGTTCAGTGTCCATCATATAGTTCACGTCAAGTTGGAGATGAAGAAAAATCTACAAAAATAATTCTCAAATATCTGAATGTTTACCAGAAGCGTATAGAAGGATAGAAGTATCGTATTAATCTGAACTTGGTTTGAAATAGATGTGGTCACTGTAAATGAAACTTTGATACATTAGACGAGTGGGAAAGAAAGAATCTTGTTAATTTTAACACTTCCAAGACAAAGACATGTTGCCTATCTAACTAGAGACAAACATAAGACTTATCCATCACAATGAACGATCAGACCCTAGTAGGTAGCAAGCGACTTCATTATGCTGGTTGGTATAACGATCTCCCAGGACTTCTGGAACGAACAAATTGCATCCATAGCAGCTGCAGCGGGAAAGAAGTTAGGCTTTCTTTTTAGAGCACGGATATATTTCTATCTAACCAACTTATCTACTCTTTACAAAGCCCAAATAAGAGCTAATCTTGAATACTGCTCGCATGTATTGGGATCGGTGGCTCCGTCAATGCTTGAGGCAATACAGAGAAAAGAAGTTCGACTAATAAATAACTTTAGTATCACCAAAAACCCCGGTCCATTGTCCCACCGAAGAGCAGTGTCTGTTCTTTCCCTGTTTTACCGGGAACTCCTTACCTTCCCACGTCTTCCCAACTTGTTCTAACTTGCAGTCCTTTAAATCCTATATTGATAAATTGCCTCTTCTGTCCCAATAGATGTTCCCGATACATTTGTATTCAGGTCTATAGACACGAGGACATCCTTGAATAACAAAAAAAACAGTGTTATTAGAAATGAGATATTAATGATTGGTGTACATAATAAAATAAGTAGATAGTCAAACAGAAATATATTACATAGAAAATTATAAATTATCACCAAAGATTTCTTTGAAATTACTCCAAAAGTAACGATTATAATATAAATATATTTAGCCATGAAGGTCTTGCAAATCTAAAATTAATCAATTTGATAAGTTATGACAAAATGTTTCCTGGCTTTATCGGATAGAAGTAATTGATAAAAATATTATTAAAAATATTGTTTCACAAATACATGTTGAAAATAAATGTAAATTAAATTTGTTTAAAATGGATATTAATGTGTATCAACCAATGGATAAAAAAACAAAGCAACACCTCTTGAGTAAATTAGAAAAAACTCTAGAGGGATTAGCAGACGAAGTACAACAGATAAAAGATTGGATACAGATGCAAACTCATCTTCCTGAAGAACCAAGTAAGTGTTTGAGTCACTTGCAAATCAAGCTTGCATGCTTAAAACTGTTTATTGAAATAGATTATAATTTCTAGAAATTTTATAAAAATTAATTTTATATTAATTCAAATATTTCTAACTAGCAGCCCGCTCCGGCTTTGCACAGAGATTAAAGAAAAATAACAAAAGCCATTAAATTTATTGGGTCAACGCTTCCCTGTAAACAATATTACATGTTGTTTTATTTTCTGGCAGCAAAATAAATTGATTTTCAGTTGCTCCAACCCGCCTTAGGCGGTTGGCCATGAGGAAAACCGATCCCTACTATTTGGAAGGTTTGACCTTGAGACTTATTATTAGTTAAAGCGAAAGATGTTTTGATAGGAAATTGAAGCGGTTTAAATGGATTTGGTAGATCAGTTGGGATCATCGGTATCCTCAGTGTATGAGCAAGTTGACCAGCTGGTGGTTCAGTTATATTGGTTGCTACAACTTAATTGTCCTTTAATTCCTTTATAAGTAGCCTCGTCCCATTGCACATGCTAAATTTGTGATATCTGTCATGGTTATGAAATAAGTTATTTTGATAAGGATTAATACCAAGATAAAAACTTTTAAAAAATTAAAAATTAGTTATTGTGACGTAACTCTAACAGTTAGACATATGCTGTCGCGGCATTTTTTTGTAGATATTTATATATTCTTCAAAATCGTAGTACATTATTTTATTCTATAATCAATAGTATTCTCAGCGCACGCGATGTAAGGATTTTAAGGTCATTTTTGGTTACATTAATGGCATTTTAGTAAGGATCCCTATTTTTTTTTAATGAAACATAGTCTATGTCACTCGAGAATAGTGTAGCTTGCCAACGGTAAAAGAATTTTTGAAATCGGTCCAGTAGTTGCGGAGCCTATTCATTTCAAACAAACAAAAAATCAAACCTTTCCTCTTTATAATATTAGTATAGATTAAGTATTTTTTACATATTTTTTAAATTAATATTTTTATAATATAGTTTTATATAAACTATATTTTTTAAATTACACACATAGAACGAAGCATTCAAAGAGTGAAATTTAAGTACTTAGTTTAACTTGGATTTGTAAAAAACGCTGACCTATTACCAGTGGATACTGGCATAACTGCCTGTAAATCGTATATTACCATAACAGTACAATCTGCCCAATTTCACTTTAGCTGTGATATGCGCAAATGAAGAAGAGAGAGTATCGCAACAAAGCCAGAAGACATTATCTCGAGACCGACAATCTGAACGTCTCCCCACCTTGGTTCATCATAAACCAGTGCGCATCTCAACGTCAGAGCTAAAGTGAAATTGGGCAGATTGTATCTTCGTCCTCTTTCTTGGTTAAATTTATATCGTTGGCGTTTTTTTTTCTACTTAGGTCTTTTGGTTAAATCAATCTTAGAAATGCAATCCTTCATTGTTGTATTTTCTTTGGGTATATCACCTTTAATTTTTGATAGAAGCAGTTGAAAAAATGGACATCCTGTAGTAGGTATTCAAAAAACTTCTACGGGTTTTCTTTTAATATATTTTGCAGAAGTACGTGTTTTCCCTTTAAGTGTTGATCAGTCAGTACTGAATGAATCCAGAAGGTGCGAGGACGACGATTAATGACAAACGTGATACAAACTGTATATTTATTAAGAGTAACTTCGTTCATTTTTGTAAAGGTTCAACTTTTCGACATGCGAAGAACTCAAAAACTAACGTGTGTGACAAGGGATGAACTGTTTTTTAGGCGCGTGAAAAACAACAGGTGTGGTCTATTCTTTTTATAATGACAGTATGACCGTAGCCTTACATGATTCCCTATTAAATTATACCTACCAGATCTCTTCTTGGCTGTACGCTATCGTAACCTACTATTTTTTATAGATATGATTCAGGTTAGCTATTTCTAGTAAAGTAGGTGGTATGCTCTTTGCAATCTAAATGTGAAATTTTTTGCTCTTTGTCGGTTTTTAAATGCCTTTGATGGCATTGCCGACCATTGGCGTGGAATTAAATAAAAAGGGTTCATAAATTTTTATTAATTTTTGATTTAAATTTCAGAAGAAAAACGGTTTTTTGTACAACTGTCATTAAAAGTGACACTTTTAATGATAGCAAACAATGTTAAAAACGATTGTTTACATAGCAGCGTGTTAAAAATACTTTTAACACGTTGCCATGTAAACAAGTTTACTTTTAACACGGTTTAGTTTACTTTTAACACGGTTTGGTTTATTGTCATTGCAAATTCGCTCGTTTCATTATCAAAATAGGGAAGTTGTACAAAAAACATTGTATGGTATTTGTGTTAAAAGTGATTTTATTTTGTTCGTGAAATTGTTCAATTCGCTCCGCTCATTTCACAAACGTTTTCACTCACAAAATAAAACCTCACTTTTAACACTCATATCATAAATAACTATTTATATATTTGTAAATTTTGTATCAATTTGAAAATTGTCAAATAACAAATTAATTCTTTCAAATTAAAACTTGTTAATTTTAGTTATTAATAAGAACATTTGACTCATTATTCAAATAGTACATAACTCATAATATTTTTATAACAATTGTCTACAAATAATACTCATTCTGTCAGACAATCTTAAAAGATTGTCTGTCCAGCAAGGACCACGAGGAGGTATGAGCCTTCCTTGCCTGGAAAGGAAAGGGTTGGGTATGTTAGTAAGAATATAAAATTAGTTTGTTTTTGAAAACAAGTTTTCAAGATAAATCACGATAGCTGTAAAGGAAATTGGTTGGAATGACTAACAAGAATTGTCAGAGTCTTCTGAAGTAAAATCGTTTCCAGGTTGAATAACTAATGGTGCTATTGGAGGTAAAACAGGATATTCCTTTTCTATTTTTATAACATGTGCTTCGCAATTTTTCCATACATCGCTATTAATGCCACTAATTACCTCTCGAATATTATCAAGAACAACTGCGCTTAAAGTTGGTGACTGATTATATTTTCGTAAACGTTTCTTTACAGTAGGTACTCCAAACCATTTCGATTGGATTAAAAATACAGTAGTAAGGAGGTAAACGCAAAAGGGTATGACCATGTCTGCTGCAAATGGTGTCAATGACGTATTCATTTTTAAAATTCTGACTTTTGATCATTCTTATTAATTCCTTCTTTACTGGAACATTTTTAGGAACATCGATATTTTTGATTGCCATAAGTCTTAAAATTTCATTCTTTTTTTGTGTTATTAGGTACGGTATCCGCCAAAATAAACAGTACCGAAACAGAGAGTGCTGTGGAGTTGTTTATGTAATATGGATTTGTCATATTTGACTTAATTGTCATTAGTTGATATATTAATAGTACGCTGCAGTTAAATTTGATTTAAAAATGGTTCTAACAACGGAAGAAAAAGTGTTTTTGGTAGAGCATTATTTTCGTTCATACGGAAAAGGTCGTAATGATGGTCCAAGCTTAGAACAGGTGTCAATAAAATATCAACAAAAATTTAATAAAGCAGCTCCTAGTAAAAGTGTGATGTTAGCTGTTGTTGAAAAATTTCGTCGCACTGGTAGTGTATTGTGTCAACGTAAAGGTTCTTTAGGTCGTCGAAAAACAGTATGCACTAACGAAAATGAAGGACGTGTTTTTAACCAAGTTGTGCAATCACCTCAAAGAAGTCTTGTAAGAACTGCATGTAAACTCAACATTAGTGAAACGTCTTTACGTCGCATGTTCAAATCAATTGGTGGTTATCCATATCGTATTCAAGTTGGACAATGACTAAATGCTGCGGACAAACGTGCAAGAGAAATTTACTGTGGTCGCATGTTGAGTTTAATTTACGAAGATCCTGAATTTTTGAAAAACATATGGTTTTCAGACGAGAGTCACGTTCATCTTAGCGCTTAGCGGCTATATTAATCGACAAACAACCAGATTCCTTGGATTTGAACGTCCTGATGTCATTGTAGAGAAACCACTCCACAGTCTTCGAGTTACCGTTTGGTGCGCGGTATCTGGTCATGGAATGATTGGTCCTTATTTCGTTGAAGATGATAATCAGAATCCACTTACTGTCAACCAAGAACGTTATAGAGAGAAAATTATTATACCTTTTGTGAGAGATCGAAATAGCTTTTGCCGGGCACGAAATCTACAGTTTCGCACACAATGGTTCCAACAAGATGGTGCAACGAGCCATACAGCTGTGCGCACCTTAGACTTACTCCGTCAGCATTTCGATAATAGAATAATTTCTCGGGGAACAGACTTCGAATATCCTTCTCATTCACCTGATCTGACGCCACCTGACGCATACATTTGGGGCATAATGAAGGACAAAATATTTCATTCGGAAAATCCGCCGGCGAATATTGCCGAACTACGGAAAGAATACAAAATATTTTTCGGCAGTTCCATCAACCACTTTTTAAAAATATGTTTATTGACTTACAAAATCGATATGAAGCTTGTTTGCGTCGAAATGGTGAACATTTTGAACACTTACATTACAGAAATTAAAAATTAATTTTTTTTTTATTTTCGGTACTGTTTATTTTGGCGGATACTGTATTTTGTTTAATATGCGGAAATGATACGACACATTGTCCATAACAATTACTGAATTGTAAGAAAACCCAATAGATAGTGTTGAATTTCGATTCATAAATAAATAAATAAATAAACGAAAAACTAAACGAAAGTGCAAAATTAAAAACAGAAAAAATGCGAAAAAAATAAAGTCTAAAAAAAATACCTTTCTAAATCAAATAATATAACGCCACCGTAAGGTGGCGCAGTTATTATCTTATATATTTAAACGAGAAATTCTTACTATATTAAGTACTATCAAGCCACCGTAATATATAATATATCTTATATAAAAAAGCAATAAAAATCAATTACGCTACTGTGTACTGTAATGGGGAAGAAGACTATTGGCGGTATTTGACTCTAGTCGCATTTTGCAATTTTCCTCTTTGAAGTTTCGTTTGATGTACAGCGCGCCGTCGGCATTTGTTTACGTTAATATCAATGGGTTACGAACCGACTTGAAAATCGGACAGTAAATACACAATGTTGCCGGTATTTAAAAATGTCTTTAAGTATAAGTAATATATACAAAATTGATATCATTAGAAGTGAAAACTGTTTAAATATGAAGAACCTAGTTAATTAATTTAAGAATGTAAGAATATTTTTATATTATCTTTCTAAGAATCATTGACGAACAATTGAATAGTAAAGTAGAGATAAAATTTTCAAAATATATAAACTTAGGAATATTCGGAAATACATCTGGCAACCTAGATTCGAAAGTCGGTTCCTTTGTTGAGGTTAGAAGGCGTGGTTGTCTTTTCACATTAACATTAGTTAAACTATACCCAATAATTAATACTGTTATCAGTTACGGTTTCTTTAAAAATGATTTTTTAGGTGACTGCATGATTGAATCTTTCCTTACAATGTGTAGATTTGATACGGAAAATACTAAAGAAAAGCTGGATAACTATTACGCAATACGAAATCAAGTACCAGAAGTATTTTCAATCTCAAACCCAACATTACCTAGCATGATAGATACAATGGATTTTACGTAAGATTATTAATTTTTACTTTTAAGTACTTATTTAAATAATATTTTACTGTTAGATTGTTAGAGCAAAAATCACGAAACTTTGTAAAAAATAAATAATGGTAGAACGTCAGATGTTAACGATAATTACTTTTGCTTTTTAGGCAAATAGTACCATTGCCAAGATTGGCTAATTTTGTAGAAAGAATTATAGTGGTTAAACTTAAAAACCCTTTTGTGCCAATTGATTTTGATCCAAATTCATGGCTTGGAGCTATTTTGAATGTTTTTGAAGTACTTATGCAGCAAGCTTTAATTCTTGACAATACTATAATCTATGACTACGAACATTTGTCTTTAGCTCATGTAACGCATATTACTCCTAGTGCTATTATGAACTGCGCCAAAATCTTTGAGGTAAGTATCAAAAATATATTCACGATATTAAACTTTGGTCGATTTTTTTTGCATTTTTGTGATTATACCTTTATAGTACATAATAGATTTTTGCCTCAGCTAGCAAAAAAATACTGAATTCGTTTTGTTTTTATTAAGGTTCACTTAAAAAGAATCTTTTTCAGCAAATTTGAATGTTGCCACGTCCAAAAGTTCGTTAGAATTTGTAATTTTTTAAAACAAACTGTTATTTCCATTCTGAACAAAAAATCGTCGAAGGTAATTTTACCCAAAAATGTTTTTGTTTAAAGTTAAAAACTGTTTTAATTAAAAAAAAAAGACAAAATGACCAATTTGAACCCAAAAAATTCTTAACATCTTAAATATTCTTCAAAGATCTATAAAAAAATTAATGCATTTTAGGTAAAAAAGTAGATAATGAAATTATAAGTCTTTGTTTTTTAATGATTAATTAAGGAGGTGCTCAATGGTTATCAAAAGTTTTTCGCAATTCAGCATCCTCGCCTTCAAGCAGAGTTAACATGCCTTGGTGGCGCTCTTGTTGAATAATAACTTTTGTTTGTTTTTACATTTTAAACATTGTAGCTTAATTAACCATTTAAGCGTTAAATTTTGTGTTGGGCGCCAACTTTGTAACCCTTAAATTACCCTAGGCTAGCTCCTGAGGGTCGTGGTTTCCTTCTGAGTTTTATTTAATCCCCTCCAAATATTAATTAAAGGGCGCCAAGTACATACACACAAATAAAATTCGAAAAATCAGTTTTAAGTTAATTCATTTCTCAATTAGGAATTAGTAATTTAATCAATTAATTAATTTAATCTCTTATCTTTAATTCGATGTCTTTCTGTCGGAGTTTCGATAGTGATGGATCAGCACTGCCCAAGCGGGTGGAAGTGGTCTTCCTTCAAGAGAACTTCCTTAAAAATAATCCCGGGAATGGATGGTCGGCTTCAAAATGACCGTCGGCAAACAGCGATATTTTCAGTAAAAATTATCTGGATCCTCGATAGGGCCCTTCACAGATTTGGCATTTAATCCTAGTAATAAAATTGAAATCAAAACTCCGACCTTTAAGTAATTTCTATCGAATACAATCGCTATCTAGTTCTCCAACTTTCGAGAAAAATTAATTACAATCCATGTTTATATATTTTAACATCACAAAAAACTGACCTTTTTACAATAGCAATTGTATTCGAAAATTAAGTGTTAGTAAAATACTTAAAATAATATATTCACCGCAATTTGGATTATTTTTAACTAATTAAATTAAAACAAAGGTAAAAAGGTACTCACCAGAAAGAAGGGCGAAGGTAGTTCAGAAATTAAATCTGAATTTTCAAAAAATCGCAAACGAAATGAACGAATTGAAAAATCATTCCGTCGACGAAACATTATTTCTTCCCACCAAATTGGCAATCGAACTTCGCATCGGCGCGATAAAAATTGAACATAAAAATATATAGTCCGGATGGAATGCTCGAAAACGAACGTTACAACATCTAAATTTATAAACGTTTACGTTTTTTAATCTTTTATTTTACTAAGAACCTTTTTGGTTCAGAATGATCCAAAAATGTAATGTGCTTAAATAAAGTGAATAGAACTTTTGGACCGGACACCATGCACTTTGCATGCAAATTTGTTAAAAGAAGTTCCGCAAACACACTGAATTCCAATATATTTTCTGGGCAATGCAAATATACTTTAAGAACTATTAGTAAAATTCGATATACTTTATTTACATGTTCACTTAAAGGGCAGTAACTGACGAATTAAAAAGTTTAAAAAATATTTCATAATAGTGGTTTTGATGGATATAATCTATGACTAGGCCAGTTATAGGGAGGTAATATTCTAGCCAATTTTAATAGGATGTATAAAGGTCAAAACCACGATTTTCTCAACATTTTCTCATTTATTTCAAACAGAGAAATATTTTGAAAAACGCAGAAATGTTTTTTCTTGCAAGATACTCATATTGCAAAATGAAAATCTTGTACCTAGTGCAAATAAAATTTTCTCAATTATGTTTAATTATATCAAATAATATTATCCATATTTCCAATTGCAACCAATACTTGATTAAAAAAAGGCGTGTGACACTCGGAGAATTTCGATGTAAGAGAAGTTTTCTCTGCTATCGGAGTAAGCCAGAAAATATTTTTTTTTTACATAAAAACGTATTGGTATACAATCTGCCCAATTTTACTTTAGCTGTGATATGCGCAAATGAAGAAGAGAGAGCATCGCAACAAAGTCAGAAGACATTGTCACGTGACCGACGATCTGAGCGTCTCCCCACCTTGGTTCATCATAAACCAGTGCGCATCTCAATGTCAGAGCTAAAGTGAAATTGGGCAGATTGTACCTACTTCAGTCTACTACGTATGCCATAAACACGAAAACTTTTTCTCGACTTACTGCTCTCGCCAAAGCTAAGATAGAAAGCTTCGTTTTAAAAACTATAATTACTTATAATAAGTTTTGCTTAAACTGTAAACGTTAACATGTAATTCTATCTTATTCTAAGAAGGGGCGACGCTATACATAAAAATTCAATTTACAACATTTTAAAATTTTTATATTTAAAGTCTGACCCCTTTTGTCTTTGGAAATTGTTTAGTAGCGTAAAAGTCACGTGGTAGATAAACTCCTACCATTAGAAGGAAACGCAGGGACTGCTTGTTTCTTTTTTCTCTTTTGCTCTCCAGGAACAGGTTATAATTCCAACTCGCAGTCTAAATATTATATGTCTATGGATTAAAAGGTGTAAAGTGAATTGTGTTAAATCGTCAAGAACAAAAAGTATAAAGATAGGTTAAGCAAGTTTTCACTTCTCTCAGCACTCAGCACTCTCCGAGTAAATTTTTTTATTTCATCCTGTCCAGTAAATAAACTTCCCTATAATCAATTCGGCGCCGGTAAGTAAAACATTACGGTATCATGTACTGTAATGTCTTGCCTAGCAACTCTGCTCTGATTGCTTAAGGCGGAAGACAATTACTTTTAATTTTAGACATTTAAAACACTATAATGAGTCATTATAGGGGTTTTAAATGTCAATGACTATAATATAAAATAAAATAATTAATTAAGTACTTTTTATTTTAAATTAAAACACGATTTAACAATTAATACAAAAATTTAAAAATATTTGACAGTAACTGACAGTTAAGGTAATTTGACGTAAATAGTCAAGTTACGAACTAATTTAAAATTTTTATAAATTTATTAATGAAATAAAATATAAGGATGAAATAAAATATAATACGATACATGGTCGTTAGGTGTTATTACAGTACTCGTTTTTATTTCCAGACTCGG
Source organism: Altica lythri (assembly GCA_964028335.1). Taxonomy (NCBI): domain Eukaryota; kingdom Metazoa; phylum Arthropoda; class Insecta; order Coleoptera; family Chrysomelidae; genus Altica; species Altica lythri. The sequence goes on along the minus strand of OZ034804.1, from coordinate 29,375,120 downwards.
CTCCTATGTCGGGTCGTCCGTAAACTTACTCGTACTGTAATAAGTCACCTACCGACCTTGTAACGTATAACTATTTTAAAACTCTCAGTCACTGTCCTTTACTATATTTGTAACTATTATTATTGTATAAAGACTATAGTACCTAGTAAAAATATTAAATCAAGGTTTTTTTTTCAGAAAATATTCTGTAACAATCTAAGATTCCTTCACGTTATTAATTATCCACCCATATTCCAGATTATTTTAACATTATGCAAACCTTTGCTAAAACCAACGCTATTTGAAAAGGTAAGTTATATATTTTTTACAAAATCATGGAAATTATTGTTTTTTATTATTACATTTTTTGGTTAAACTAATAAATTTTATTTTATTTCACTTATTTTAATATTGTGAAATTTTTTTATCTTCAATCCCAATCTTGGATGCTAATTTTTTTGTTGGATATTTGGATATTACTATTATTCACAGATTTTAATAATCTTACGTTGTTTTGTAAGTTCCTGATAGGATTTTATATATCTACATATTTTTGTTTAAAAATTGTTTTTTCCTACGACCACATTGGAACACTTATCACACTCTATAGGTACCCCATGAAAAGTGCTACTTTTTTGCACCTATGTGAAGTTGGCCCCGATTTTTTAAAATATCATGTTTTTTTATATGGACCTGTTTGTCCATCGTTTGTCCACGTTTGTCCACCCTTTAAATAATTTTTACCAGCAAGCAATCAAAAGATACAGCCAAAACAAGTTTACGGGGCTAACTTCACGTTTTTTCGAAAAACTTCAAATTTGAAATTTGTTCACACCATACGTTTGTCCATCGTTTGTCCACGTTTGTCCACCAATAAGATTATTTTTACCACCTAATTAAACGACTAAAAACACCAAAAAACGTGATTAATGGCCCATAAATGGTAGTAACTTCCCTATATCAATATTTTTAAAATTTCTGGATTGCATCCGTTTGTCCATCGTTTGTCCACGTTTGTCCACCCTTTAGATAATTTTTACCAGCAAGCAATTAAAAGATACAGCCAAAATAAGTTTACGGGGCTAACTACACGTTTTTTCGAAAAACTTCAAATTTGAAATTTGTTCACACAATACGTTTGTCCATCGTTTGTTTACGTTTGTCGACCAATTAGATTATTTTTACCACCTAATTAAACGACTAAAAACACCAAAAAACGTGATTAAAGGCCCATACATGGTAGTAACTTCCCTATATCAATATTTTTAAAATTTCTGTATTGCATCCGTTTGTTCATCGTTTGTCCACGTTTGTCCACCCTTTAAATAATTTTTACCAACAAGCTCTGAATAGATACAGCAAAAGCAAATTTACGGGGTCAACTTCACGATTTTTCGAAAAACTTCAAATTTGAAATTTGTTCAGACCATACGTTTGTCCATCGTTTGTCCACGTTTTTCCACCAATTAGATTATTTTTACCACCTAATTAAACGACTAATAACACCAAAAAACGTGATTAATGGCCCATAGATCGTAGTAACTTCCCTATATCAATATTTTAAAAATTTCTGGATTGCATCCGTTTGTCCATCGTTTGTCCACGTTTGTCCACCCTTTAGATAATTTTTACCAGCAAGCAATCAAAAGATACAGCCAAAACAAGTTTACGGGGCTAACTTCACGTTTTTTCGAAAAACTTCAAATTTGAAATTTGTTCACACCATACGTTTGTCCATCGTTCGTCCACGTTTGTCCACCAATTAGATTATTTTTACCACCTAATTAAACGACTAAAAACAACAAAAAACGTGATTGATGGCCCATACATGGTAGTAACTTCCCTATATCAATATTTTTAAAATTTCTGTATTGCATCCGTTTGTGAATCGTTGGTCCAATTTGTCCACCCTTTTGATAATTTTTACCAGCAAGCTCTGAATAGATACAGCTAAAGCAAATTTACGGGGTCAACTTCACGATTTTTCGAAAAACTTCAAATTTAAAATTTGTTCACACCATACGTTTGTCCATCGTTTTTCCACGTTTGTCCACCAATTAGATTATCATACTAGAAACCGTATTTTTTAATATTTTATTTTTATTTTTTTAATGACATAGCCAGGTTTTTTGCATTCCAGCATCGCCATTTCGTGTTCCTCTATTAATAACGTGACTAAGAGGCTGATTCTGTAACTTTTCGTTTACTAACGAAATTGTTAGTTAACGATGGGTACTGTTAACGAAGATTTCTGAAAAGGTTATTCTCTATCTCATTCGTTAAGACTAGTTGATTCGTAACGAAAGATTTACGTTTTTAGCGACTATAGTATGTTGATAGAAGTGCTTGACATGACATTGATGCCGAATTTATAATTCTTACTTATTTTGTCTTGATTTACTACTAACAATAGTTTAAATTTTGAAAGAAACATATTGTATAGAGTTTGCATGAATATTTTATTAACTAAGTTTTAAAAGGCAGAATACTTCACTGTGAGTTGTAAATGATAATTATTGATTACTTTAATATTTTGTATAATTTATTGTTGACCTTTCTGGAAATTTGAAATTATAAACTTGGATATACGGCAACGTTATATTTTATGGAATTCGGTACTTTTCGCAGATCTATTCGTCTGATATTTTTTGTAAAGGATATGATCTGTAATGTTTAATGATGTATAAAGGGAAAAAAGAGGTGGTAAAACAACTAGTACGAAATATATTTAAACGAACTAGAAAATAATAGATTTTTTCGAGAAAATAAATTTACTGGTGAAGATATAATTAAGAACAGTTGGGAGCAGCTCGTAGTAAAATTAAATTGCAGTGGCATTTTTTGTTATTCTAGACGTTTTCGGACTGGAAGTCTCAAACAAGAAAAAGGGCCAGAAATATTTCAGTATCAGCACAGCAGATTGGTAATATAGGTGATCCAGAAAAGCCATTAACGAACTTGGAAGAAAGACTATTATATTGGCTGGTGAAGTACATAGTTATAAAAGGAATGGAATGAGTAGAGGATGTAGATCTCGAAATAAAAGCTGATAATGTTGAAGTAAAAAACATGCCCTCAATGTCAGGCCAACAGAAGAGACAAAAAAGGACAGATTTGGAGGAAGATGTTATTTGTAAAAAACAAAGAAAAATACAACATTACAAACTGCTCTAAACCAGTTGTCATCAGAAGGAAGTGAACTGAAAAAAATTAATAAAATTTGGAAATTATAATTGAGCAAAACAATCGAATAATATTCTTAAACGAGAAAAAATTAGAATTAAAATATAACATTAGTTTTGAAAATAATGACTGTTAAATATTGTTTATGAATTTTGTGTTCTTTATTATTTTTTTTCTCACTTGCACAATATCAATTCCTGAAAACAGCTTAGGTTTGTCCTTAACGAACTTCAACGAGAGCTGTTTGACATTCGTTAGTGTACGATCAGTTTGTAACGAAAGTATCGTTAGTAAACGGTGACCATCGAGATACAGAATAAGGACGTTCGTTTATGAACGATTTTCGTTAGTTAACGGCGTCGTTAAGAGTTACAGAATCACCCCCTAATTATATATATTTCATCTGGGAGTCTTATCGAACTAGGTTTAGTGTCGTGGGCTCCCCTACTATATATATTTTTTTCATTGGAAAAAACTAGATTTTGCAGAGAACAGGTTTTAAAACTTTTTAGAATTTTTGAATTTTATCAGATTGTTTGAATTGTTCTGATTGTCAACATCATATTTATTCTTTATACTTTTCAGAGTGCTGATTCTAAAATACAATATTAATAATATGCTGTTTTTCGAGTTTTACATATAATGCCACAGCTTTTCAAAAGACGCCATACACTTGCATTTAATGGATGGTATACAGTATTTTTTCTATAGCTCAGTATTAAATATCTTGATCAAAACATATGCTGTTGGCTTTTCTTTCGATTTAATTTCAATAATTACTTTTGTAATATTTGCTTTGGTATGTTTACAAACATCATCAATCTCTTTCTTGGGTTTGTTACGGTACAGTTCAGGTTTTGTTATTGGTTAGTACCTACTTTCTCTTTTTATTCTTCTCATATTGCTTACACTCATTTTTAAAAAATCGTTCCTACACAACTGAAAGATGTAAAAAGTTTTGATAGCAGTGAACAAAATATTTCCTAAGATGTTTAGAGGCTAGTTTTTTTTTTATTTTTAGTTTCGACTTCATAACAATATAGAAAGTTTAGCTGAAGACATTCCTTTAGATGCCTTACCAAAAGATTATGGTGGCAAAGAAAAATCTTTGGATGAACTTGAAAGTAAGTTTATTGATTACTGCTTTGTTTTGTTTGCCTAGTGATATACTTTTTATAAGGACCAGGATCCAAGATCCAAGTTTAGGCTGCTCCATTTATGGATTCAATTTGAACTAATTATTATTAACACTTCAATGTTTTTGTACTTTCTTGATAAAAGAATTTCTCCTTTCGATGACACGTTAAGATGTAACTTAAAGGTATAGTATCGTTAAAAATTTATTATAATTTGGTTTCTACTAAAAAGAAAAAAATCTGTTTGTTGTTGAACAGAATTGAAAATAGCGAATATTGAATATAAATGTAAACGTAGTTTGCTTTCAAGGATAAATAATTTTATGTAGATCATAAATCCGTTTAAATTTTTCAAATAAACAATCGAGATACAGCGAGTTTTCTTAAAAAACAAAAAAAAAAAAACGATTTTAGGTAGCGAGTTATGGTTTGTTTTAAACAATAGATAATTCTATTTAGATCACAATTCCAAAAAAATTTGCAAATATCTTGATTAACAACCGAGATACAGTGCTTTTTTTAACAAAACACAATCAACTTTTTTTAAAAAATTAAGATAGCAAGTTGCTGTGTGTTTTAAATAATATTTAATCCTATCAACAATCTGTTTAAATTTTACAATTATCCTAATAAACCACAGAGCAGTTTTTCTTAAAAACAACCGAATTTTTAAATTCAGATAGTAAGTTGCAGTTTGTTTTAGAAGATAGATAATCCTATTAAGATCACAAATTGTTAATATTTAGCAAATATCTCAAAAAACAACCGAGCAATAGCAATTTTTCTCGAAAACGAAAACACAATCTAGTTTTTTTTTAAAATGAGATAGCGAGTTACAGCTGGTTTTAAATAATAGATATACGGACGGCTCCAAGACAGATAAAGGAACAGGAGCAGGGGTGTTTGGAGCTAGAACCAAATACTCAGAAAGCTTGGGTACGTACCCAAGCATCTTTCAAGCCGAAATTTGTGCCTTCTTAAGATGTATAGAATTTAACATTGAAAGGAACTATCGTAGACAGAAGATTGTAATCATGTCAGATAGTCAAGCAGCCATCAAAGCTCTGAACTCAGATACAATCAGTTCAAAGATGGTCTGGGAATGCCTAGGCAAATTAAATGAACTAGGACAGAATAACACTGTTACCATCCTATGGGTTCCAGGACACGTAGGAATAGAAGGAAATGAAACAGCAGACAAGCTAGCAAAAAAAGGAGCTGAAACTCCATACCTGCATGGGACCAGAACCATCTTGTGGAATCAGCAGTAGTACAATCTTAGAAAAACTAAGGAAAAAAATGGATAGCGAAAAATCCAAGTACTGGAATGATCTAGAAGGACTAAGGCAATCGAAGACGCTCCTGGGAAACTATAACCAGAAGAGATCTCACAGATGTCTTAACCTGAGTAAGAAAAACCTCCGAATTATAACAGGAATAATAACCGGTCACTGTCGATTAAGAGGACACGTGAAGAAACTAGGATTAGTAGATGAAGCAAACTGCAGATTCTGTGAGGTAGAGGATGAAACCTCAATACACATAATTTCAGAATGCACAGGGTTAAGTAGGTACTTCTAGGGTCAAATACCTAGGGTCATACGAAATAGCAAGGGAAGAATTACCTAATTTAAAACCAAATGATATCCTAAACTTTCTAAGGAAGATAGGACTAGAAGAGCTGCTATAAGTGTGAGGAATCATCAGAAATATAGCAAGAAAAGGGGGACATAATAGATCTTACATACATATAAAAGATACAAATAAAAGATAATTCTATTTAAATCACAAATCCGTTAAAATGTATATTTAAAAAATAAATGTGAAACATAGATTTTTCTCAAAAAAAAACAAAACACGATCGACTTTTTTAAAAACTGAGAAAGCAAGTTACAGTTTATGTTCAATAATCGATAATTTTATGTATATCACAAATCCGATAAAAAATTTGCAAATATCTTAAAAAACAACCGAGATACAGCGATTTTTCTCACGATCGACTTTTTTTAAAAATTGAGATGGCGCGTTGCCGTTTGTTTTAAATAATAGATAATCTTATCCAGATACCATATCCATTATAATTTTGGAAATAGCTTAATAAACAACCGAGAAACAGCAATTTTTCTGAAACAAAAACACGATCGACTTTTTTAAAAACTGAGCTAGAAAGTTGCAGTTTGTTTTAAAAAATAGATCAATTCATTTATATCACAAATCCTATAAAAATTTTGCAAATATATCTAAAAACAACGAAGATACAGCCATTTTTCTCAAAAAACAAAAGAAATGCTTTTTCCACTGAAACAACAACCACGAAAAATATATGATAATAGACTATTCACTATCCGTTTTTAAAGTGTTTAAAACTGTAACGACGTATTATTGGATGTGTTCATAAGGTACTTTATTTTAAAAAAGTGTACATGTTAATAGTACCTACTTCAACAAAAAATGCAGAAGCAACGTACCAACCTATATATTTTTTTACTATGTATGAAAGGATTTATTATGATGAATTCTCGTCTTATCATTTCCACGTACAAGAATATAATATAAAGTAAGAGGTAAGTGATCCAAATAAGACCATGGCCCTAACAAGGCCTACAGCTTTTCTTTCTAAAAGTACTAACAGTGGACAGATAAGCGCACCACCAGTGAATGAGGATAAAGTTGTAGTGGATTTAAGTTTCTACGCCATATGCGCCACCGTCAGTCACGTGCTGTATCAGATCAAGATTGAAGGATATAACTTCATAGAATGCGTATTTGAAACACATGAATTATGTGGTGGTTATTGTAACAGATTCAGTTGGTAAACAATGGTGCCCTAATAAGGCTCAAACTAGAATGGGAAGAAAATCTTCCTCTAGGAATTGAGGTAGTTACGACACCCAAAGGAAGTATGATACACGATGTTGCTGTGAAGTGGATCAAACATTTCTGATAGTTTTGAGTTGAAGGTAAAAATACTTGATTTTTTATGGTGTTAAGTCTCATTTAGATGAAACATTGTTAAAGCTGCTGATAAGTACAACATTACTCTGTTTTGTCTGCCAAGGAATACTACCCATAATACATCCTATGAATACATCTGTTTTTAAATCTTTCGAATGGTTTTGGGACTATGAGGTTCTTCGTTTTTGGATAAATAATATTTGGGCTAATATTTTTCTGAAGTTTGTACTGGAGTTACGACACATCAGTCAATAAAGATATGGAATTTGTACCAACTGTTACCTCTGAAGAAACCACATCGAGACTAAACAGTTCATTCACAGAAATGTTGTCCACTCTCAAGATTAAAAATCTATTAATTCACGAGCCCAAAAGCTAGTGGTTAACTTGTTTGATTCTCCTTCTGATAAAGGCAACACTGCATCGAAAACTATTAAAAAAAAATTTGAAAAGAGGTTGACCTTAAAGGCCATCCTTGCAACTTCCCGCTAGTTTTAACCGCAAAGCTATAGTAACGTGACGTATTTTGACGTTTTTGACTTTTTTGAAATGTTTAAAAGGCCATAACTTTTTAACGCCTTATTCGATTTTGATGTTCAAGAAGGCATCCGACGCAGTTTTTTGAGACCTAAAAACGTTATTGGGAGTGCAAAATCGGTTAGTTAAAAAATCTCTAAGTTATTAAAAAAAACACTTTTTTTGAAATTTTTCGACAACGATATCTCACGAACGAATCAACCGATTTTAATTTGCAAAACGGCATTCGACGTGGCTTTTTAAGCTTAAGAGCTGATTAGGTTATGAAATTGATCGATGCAATAGCCAAAAAGATATGCCCAAAAAACATCATTTTTACCAATTGTTTTTTTCGGTTATTTTGAAATTTCTCGAAATCTACCGACTTGAATCGGTTCAAACTTACAGGGAATCTAAGTTAGATGGAACTCTTTGGAATGCTTTTTATTTCATTTCGATCGGTCAAGCTGTTCAAAAGTTATAAGAGGTTTACATACATCCACACACACACACACACACATCCACACGTACATACAGACATACAGACACCCTCGTAAAAATAGTCAGGGGAGGTTCCTAAGACCTCAAAACATTGAAATCCGATGAAAACTCGATTTTCGAAAAACGGGGTGAAACCAATAACTTCCCGATTTTAAAAAAAAATTTAATTTTTTTTAGCGGGAAGTTAAAAATGAAATTGTTGATCTGTCATACCCGTCTGGTAAAATTAAGAAGCCATCAAAAAAGTCTTCACAGCGAGGCTTGTTTCATAAGGAGCCATGGTATTGCTTCGTTTGTGACGAGGACCAGATCAAAAATATGAGGATGTGCTCAGCTTGTAGATAGCACCTATGTGCTTTGTAAATAAGTAATTCAAAGTTATATTGTTTCATTTTCCTACATATGTAAAATAAACCTGACTTTTATTGGCAGTGAGTTGTATTTCTGTTTAACATAAATAAACACAAAATGATTTATTTTTTATTAGCCTTTATTATTCAGAACACCTGTCCCTAATAAGGCCAATTTGCAAAAAAAGAAAAATTAAAACAATTAATATTTATTACAATTATATCAGTAAAATAGAAAGTAGCAGAGGTTGTCTGTAAGTTAACTGATATTTAAAGCTATTTTGTTATTTTCTAATTCAAAAATTTTAATTTTAAAAAAGATTCAAACGTTAACGTGGCTGTATTTGGGTTACCTACCTTACCAAAATTCTTAACATGTAAAAATGTTAGGTATTTAACTGGAGGTACTACGCAAATAAATATGTAAACTTTGAATTTTCTTCTCTTCGTTGGAAATTTTTAACACTCTCATACTTTTAAATATTTTATCGAAATAAATAATTGAAACTTGTTTTGCTCACAAAAAAATATTAATTAGGACCCCATGGTATAGGACCCCATGGTATCTGTTTTTAATAAACTGTACCTACTAATTACTGTACTTTTTTTAGGACTTTGGAGAGAAAAACTTGTGGAGTTTACAGATCGTTTTGATAAATTACATGAATTAATACAACAAGCTTTAACACCTCTGCCCTTAAATTCTGAACCAACCGGATTGTTTGAGTCATTATTCGAACTTATTTTTTAATTAATTAATAAATATATGAATAATTTAGATTTAATAAAGAATAGTTTACATTTTTACATGATTTCTACTTCCCACCGAACAACTTGAAGAATATGTCTTTATTCGATGGTTCTGGATAATTAGTAAAAAATATCTGAATAAAATCGTATCATTAATTAAATCATCTTATTTCTTATTTGTATTAAGGTTTTAAAAAGTTATTAGTGTAAAATTTTACAAAGAAGAAACAAATGTTGTAAAATGCAGAATATTAGTTATTCTATCGCTTCACGAGTTTTAAAAAATATTTTCAAAAACATTGACCATTTAACTAAGAAGAAACAACTACTTCCCGGGCTATGTGCCCCGACGTATATTGGATTACACTTCAAAGTCAAATGGGGTTAGCATGTCTTAACAGATTATTTATAGTTTGCAGTTAGAAGAGACAACATAACTTGTAAACCAGTTTCGGCCTATTGGGCCTCATCAGTACAAGGTATATGTTATCCGTCAGCGAGCTTAAGACATATATAAATCTAATAGTTCAAACAAAACACATGTTTCGAAGAATATCGTTTCAACGAAGATGTTCGAGTTTTTATGTAGAAGGGTTAAGGGGCACTTACATAATAAAATCTTGAAAATGGAATTTGTCAAAATTACATCTCATTATTATGGCAACTTGTAAGTGTGTTCGTAATTCTAACTATTCTTTTTTTTTAAATTGTGATCTGTATAAGTATAATAAGACATCCAATTTATATTTCCAGCAAAAATTAAGCATCAATGTCTCCAAAACAAGTGTTGGCATCTAATGTTGACAAGAATTTTTATATAAGCACCAATTTTCTTAATAATAATAATAATAATAATAATAATAATAATAATAAGCATTTGACTCTGTGCCACACAGCTGGTTAATACATGTACTCAGGTTGTACAAAGTCGACGATAACACCATTAACATCCTACAACATCTCATGTCGTCCTGGAAAACAACGCTACGATTAAACCACGGTGAAACATCGATTACATCCAACCCAATTAACATAAAGAGAGGTATAATACTGTTACGTTCTAGGGGTTCAAAATAAAATCACTGCTGAACGAAAATGTCTAATTTATTTACACACTACAAACTAAACGAATTATAACTAAACTAACTAAACTAACTATAACACACTAATTTATGTACAACAATTAACTTCGATTTATATTCACTATTTATTTTCACTTCGTAGTTCGCTCAACTATTTAGACTGTCGCTATTAAATTTAAACTTCCCGTGGGTCGTGGCTCTCCGCTTATATACCTGTCCACTGTTTCCAGAACGTCTTTCGATAACACTTTCTCGACGCGCGTAGAAAGGAATTTTCTCGATTGTTCTGTTCGAGAATAAGCGCGTTGTTTACCTGGAGAGCGACAGGGGCGTACTAAAGGGATCTCGCTCGTTACACTGCCCCCTCCTTAAGACGTTCGGTCCCCGAACACCTTGGTTGGTATGTCTGAACCTACAGGCATCTCCCTTTCTGCAGCTCCCTTGCTTTTCGAAATAGCAATCCACAGTCTTCTCCTTCATTGTGTTTCCGCTCGGGTTGAAAATGCACACGAGTATCTCTATTCCTGTCTTATGGAAAAGCACCTCGAGCATGTTCCGGACGACTCTCCAGTTGAGTTGGTCTAGACCACAACCCAACTTAGGCACAGCCAGCTTCTTCACTCCCAACCTGTTGAGTTCGTCTCTTAGGTTCAGCAGGGTATTCCACATACTTCTATAGCTGGGCTTGTGATCGGAAAACCTCTTAGTCACCATGTAGAAGAGGTGACGATGACCGTCAGTGAGACTCAGAATTTTTCCGGGATGGGGCTGTTGTCTGGAGAGCTCAGATACACGGCCAAACTTCTTGCTGAAGACTAATGCTATTCCCCTGGACATACGCAGATCTTCGGCGACACAATGGGCTAGGGAATAATCTCCAGGCACAGAGAAGAGGTCCTGCTGCTGCTCGGTGGTAACTCCGAATCGCGCCTTCCCAGTTCCACCATAGTTCTCCATGAACTGGTCGAAACTCATCTCAACATGCTCTGGGCTGGTCGTCCTTCTCAGATGGGTCTCGTCTTGTTCGTCGTATTCCGCCTCGTATTTCGCCAGCCGATTTACATGGACCACGCGCCTCTTGCCCCTTGGTAGTTTTTGTATACGGTACACTACATCATTGATCCTTTTTACCACTCTGTATGGACCCTCCCAATTCCTCTGTAGCTTAGGTGATAATCCTCTCTTCTTCTGGGGGTTGTACAGCCAGACCAAATCTCCAGCGTTAAAACCACCTTCTGTAGCTTTGCTGTCATAACGGGTCTTCATTCGGTCACTAGCAATTTGTATGTTTTGTCGGACCTTTTCATGAATGTAGTGTAGCCTGCCCCTCAATGTGCTCACGTAGTCCTCACCAGCTATCTCTGTTCCGGGCTTACAACCAAACTCTAGGTCACAGGGTAATCTTATTTCCCGGCCGAACATGACACAAGCTGGTGTCTCTCTAGTAGACTCCTGTACGGCTGATCTGTAGGCCATGGTGAACAGATGAAGGTACCGGTCCCAGTCTCTTTGATGGTCAGAGACCACTTTAGCCAAATATTTTCCCACAGTTTTGTTCATTCTTTCGACTAGGCCATCTGACTGTGGGTGAAGAGGCGTTGTCCTGGTCTTCTTGACTCCGAGTATTTCACAAATGCTCTGGAATAGGCCAGACTCGAAATTTCGTCCCTGATCAGAATGTAGCTCCAGTGGCACTCCAAACCGACTAAACATCTCTTTTATCAGCACGTCTGCCACTGTCGAGGCCTCTTGGTTTGGGATGGCATGTGCTTCAACCCATTTGGTAAAGTAATCCGACGCCACCAATATGTACTTGTTCCCATCGTCGGTCTCTGGGAATGGGCCTGCGATGTCTATAGCAACTCTTTCCATAGGACTGCCTACGTTATACTGATTCATTGGCGCTCGTCGTTTTCCTCTTGGGCCATTCGTTGAAGCACAAAGTGTACATTTTCGGCACCAGTCCTTGACGTCTTCTTTGCAGTTGATCCAGTAAAAACGTTCTCTGACCTTTTCCAACGTTTTCTTGATGCCGAAGTGTCCACCGGAGGTTCCATTATGAAGTTTCTCCAATACTTCTGTCGTCCGACTCCGGGGAATTATCAGCTGAGTCCTAGCTGCAGTACCCTCGTCATTCTCGACGGACCTCTTCAACAATCCATCCTCTACAATGATGGAGTCCCACTGCGCCCAGTAGGACTTGACCCTAGGACTCAGGTGACTCACTTCTTCCCATCTTGGTCTCTGTCCTTTTGCTTTCCAGTCAAGCAACATCTTTAGTTCGGTGTCACCTTCTTGGTCTCGCTTCAGGGATTCTGGCAGCCAATCCAGATCCACGACGGTTGTTCTTAAACAGAATTCCTTCTCTTCTGCTTTGCTGCAGTGTTTGCAGTCGGAAGGACAAGGTCTCCTAGATAATGCGTCTGCGTTGCCATGTGACTTTCCGGCCCGGTGTTCCACAGAAAAATGATATTCCTGCAGCCTTTCTATCCATCTCGCAACCTGACCTTCTGGGTTCTTAAATTGCAGAAGCCACTTCAGAGCAGCATGATCTGTTCTTAGAAGGAATTCGCGACCATACAAGTATTTATAGAAATGTTCCATGGACTTGACTGCGGCGAGAAGTTCTCTCCTCGTAACACAATAGTTACGCTCAGGCTTCGACAGGACCTTGCTGAAATATCCTATAACTTTCTCTTGGCCATTCTGAATTTGGGATAATATGCCTCCTATGGCCGTGTTGCTTGCGTCCGTGTCCAATATAAACCTTCCACTGGTCTGAGGATAACTTAATATAGGAGCTGTTGTTAGTGCTTGCTTCAGTCGATTGAAAGCATCCTCGCATTCAGTATCCCATTTGAAGTCCCTTCCATCTTCCGTCAGTCTTGTTAGAGGCTTCGCGATGTCAGCAAATCCCAAGACGAACTTCCTGTAGTATGTGCACAAGCCAAGAAAACTCCTTACTTGGTGCTTGTCCTGTGGTACTGGCCATTCTCGTACAACCTTGACTTTGTCTGGGTCAGCACTAATGCCATCTGCAGATACTACATGTCCTAGATATTTCACTTCTTTCCTGAAGAGGTGGCATTTCTTTGGACTGAGTCTTAAATTTGCAGTGCGTAGCCTTTCAAGGACTTCTCTTAAATTTTCCAGGTGTTCGTCAAATGTCCGGCCAAATACTATGACATCGTCCAAATAAACTAGGCACGACTTCCATGACAATCCTCGAAGAATGGTTTCCATTAATCGCTCGAAAGTTGCAGGTGCGTTACAGAGGCCAAATGGCATTACTGTGAACTGCCACAATCCTGTCCCAATAGTAAAAGCTGTTTTCTCTTTGTCTTTGGGATCTAATTCCACCTGCCAATACCCACTCTTCAAATCCAGCGTGGAGAACCATTTCGAGCCAGAAAGCGTGTCCAAAGTGTCGTCAATCCTTGGAATGGGGTAGCAATCCTTCTTGGTGACGTCGTTCAAACGACGATAGTCGACACAAAATCTGGTGCTGCCATCTTTCTTCTTCACCAAAACCACAGGTGATGACCAAGGACTATCAGATTGCTCTATTATTCCTTGTTCGTGCATGTCCTTGATTATATTTTCTGCTTCTTCTCTCTTTGCTATGGGAAGCCTTCGCGGTTGTTGGCGAATGGGATCTGAACTTCCGGTATTGATAGAATGCTTCACAACATTCGTCCTACCCATCTGAGTGTTGTCCATAGCAAAAACGTCACTGTATTCATGAATCAGTTTCTTCACCTTGCTAATATGTTCTGGTGCAAGTTCTGTGCAGGAAGAAACCAATGTCTCAAATAATTTTTTCGAACTCTTGTCACTTCTTGGTAGCGGGTTCTTCACATTCTGAACGCTTCCTGTCACGCAAAGCACGGAACAGCTTTCTCCCAGGATCGTACCTTTCTTCAAGATCACAGGGTACATGTTGGTGTTCAACATTCTCACAGGAACTTCGTTTCCGCCTCTCACCAAGGTTTTTCCGGCTAGCAGTCCTTTCCCGAGGTTACTCTCACTGGCTGGTTCGATGAGTCTTATACAGCTATCTCGAAGGTCTCTATCTAAATACCCCTTCACTATGGTTTCCGCCTGTCCACGTAGGTGAACATCTTCGCTGAGTAAGACTCGAGTCGTGATATCTTCACATCCCAGGAATGGAATTTCCAGACTTCCGATCCTCAGAACATCGTTTCTCATATCCATCTGGAAGCCATAACCCTTAATGACATCCATTCCCAAGATGACTTCCTCCATGATATCTGCCACCAGCACCTCATGTTCGAGAGACCTGTCCCCAATGTTGATGACGATCCTCTTCTTTCCATGTATTGGCACGTCTTCTCCAGTTGCAGTCCGTAAACGAACCGTCGCTGGTAAGGTTTTTCCATTTCCTTTAACTACACTCGGCTTAACTATAGTTCGGGTTGCGCCAGTGTCGACTAACATTTTTACGGACCTCCCATTAATTTTACCGTCGACATAAATACTTGAAGAGATGGCCTGAATTATAACCTCAGGGGCATTGTCGTGGCGGGTCGGTTTATGCCCCTTCTTGCCAACCCGCTTTAGTTTTCCTGTTCTTGGCGTTGTGGTTTAACCGGCTTCTTACAGTTACGCCGAATGTGTCCTCTTTCGCCGCAGTTCCAGCATCTTGGTCCACCATTACGTTTCTCCTGGAGAACTCGGCGAACTACGTCTTCAATACTCTCGTCGCAGACTGGCGAATCATCAAGCTGTCTCACTTTGCACTGTCCTCTGTGCGAAGCTTGTTTAGCAGCTTCAAATTCTAGTGCATGGGCCAGGGCGTCATCTAGGGTTTTGGGCCGGGCCAACCGCAACGTCTGCTGAGTCTCCGTGTCTCTCAACCCATCGACGAAGGTCTGGACAGCAAGTTGTTCTAGGAAGCTGTCCGGTGCTGAAGGATAGGCCAGCCTTACCAACCTTGCTATGTCTGCTTCGAATTCCTGCAAGGTTTCTGCACTCTTCTGATGGCGACTTTTGATTTGTGCGTGATACACTTGTTGGAGATGTGCATCACCATATCTCATTTGCAGTCTACTTGTCAGAGTCTTATAATCACCTTGTTGACTTACAGGAATGGTCTGAAGGATATTCAGTGCGTCTCCTCTTAATGCAACAATTAAGGCAGTTGCTTTCTCTTCATCGTCCCAGCAATTGGCGTTGGCTGCTGCTTCAAATTGTTTCTGATAAGTACTCCAGGGTGTTTTGCCATCAAAAGTTGGAGGTTTGATCTTTGTTCGCCCTGGCTCACCCCGTTCTCCCAGCTTAACAGAACAATATTTGCTGAAGTTCTTGCTCAAACGCTCTTCCATGGTTTTCACCTGTTCTTCCAATTTTATTTGCATTTCTTCCTCCATATTAACCAATCTGCCTTCAATGTTTCCAACCCTGTCTTCAAATTTTCCAATTTCGTCTTTTACGCTTCCAATCTCATTTTCCAGTTTGGAGTAATTATTCTTCAACTCATTTTCAATGAATGTCAATTTATCTCCCAAATTATCTTCCATTTTCTTAGTGTTTTCTTCCATTTTCTGGGTATTCTCATCCATTATCTTTCTAGTATTTTCTTCCATTTTATTTGTGTTTTCGTCCATTTTATTTTCCATTTTCCTAATACTTTCCTCCATATTCAAGCTCATTTTTTCAAGGGCTTGCTTGAAAAATTCCATTGTCGCCTGATCCATTTTCTTCGTCTGTGATCTCGTAACTGGCATACAAAATATTCACTAATGAAGTCCACAATTTAAATTAACACAGCAGTTCAATTTACCCCACACCTGACACCAATTGTTACGTTCTAGGGGTTCAAAATAAAATCACTGCTGAACGAAAATGTCTAATTTATTTACACACTACAAACTAAACGAATTATAACTAAACTAACTAAACTAACTATAACACACTAATTTATGTACAACAATTAACTTCGATTTATATTCACTATTTATTTTCACTTCGTAGTTCGCTCAACTATTTAGACTGTCGCTATTAAATTTAAACTTCCCGTGGGTCGTGGCTCTCCGCTTATATACCTGTCCACTGTTTCCAGAACGTCTTTCGATAACACTTTCTCGACGCGCTTAGAAAGGAATTTTCTCGATTGTTCTGTTCGAGAATAAGCGCGTTGTTTACCTGGAGAGCGACAGGGGCGTACTAAGGGGATCTCGCTCGTTACAATACCAAGGAGACAGTTTGAGCCCACTGTGGTTTTGTTTAGCTTTAAACCCACTTTCTACACTTCTCAACACCACCAACCTTGGGTTCCAAATAAAACAGGGAAATCGAATCGATCATGTTATTAACCATCTTCTGTACATGGATTACATAAAACTCTACGCCAAAAATGAAAAAACCCTGCATGAATTGATTCGGTTAACTGAGACATTTTCGAAAAATATTCAAATGAACTTTGGCATTAAAAAATGTAAAACCCTGAACATAAATAAAGGCAAAATTATTAATTGTAACTTCGAGTTAGACGATGGGCGAATAATGGAATCGATGAGCGAAAGGGATACATACAGATACTTGGGACTCGCACAAAACAAACGAATCAATCATAAATCGATCAAGGAAAAGGTCTTAAAATCTTACCTTAAAAGAGTCTCTGACATTCTGAAATCTAAACTTAATGGCCGAAACACCTTTAAGGCTATTAATACTTTCGCTATACCGGTCTTAACATACACCTTCGGAACTGTTCGCTGGACACCAACTGACTTAGAAGACATTCAGGTGAAAACCAGAGGTTTACTGAGAAAGTTTAGAGCTCATGACCGAAAATCAAGTATAGAACGAATAGTGCTCCCACGTAATCTTGGGGGAAGAGGACTTATTGATATTGTACAACTTCACAACTCCCAAATTTCCATCTTGCAACAATATTTCATTCAAAAAGAAACATGTTTACATAAAGCTGTCTCTAAAGCAGATTTAGGATATACACCCCTGGACCTTGCACATGTAACGGACGTAAATCAGCCATCAAGAAATAATGATCATGACGACCATATAACGAGATGGACTAGCAAGGCACTTCACGGCAGGTATCCGAATGAAATCAACCAAGCTCATGTTGACAAAGAAGCGTCGAACAAATGGTTGACTAATTCGGATCTCTTCGTTGAGACTAAGGGCTTCGTCATCTCGATCCAAGATCAAGTTGTACCCACCAACAATTATCGAAAGTTCATTTTAAAAGAGAGTGTCAGTGACCAGTGCAGGAGATGTAAAACCTCATCGGAGACCATTCAGCACATAATGTCAGGTTGTTCAATGCTAGCACCAACAAGCTACCTGCAAAGACACGACCAAGTTGCAAAAATCATCCATCAGAAGCTGGCTTTGCAGCACAATCTGCACAGTGATAATAGTCCGTACTATAAATACGAACCACAATCTGTTTTGGAAAATAATACGTGCAAACTTTATTGGAACCGCAGCATACTGACAGATAAAACCATACCGTGTAATCGACCAGACATCACATTCACCGATAAGATGTCAGCGACAACTTATTTAATAGATATAGCCATCCCCAATTCACACAATCTTCTCTCAACTTGGAATGAAAAACTTACCAAATATTCTCCTCTGGCAGGAGAAATAAAAAATATTTGGAAACAAAACACAGTACACATTGTACCTATAATTCTGTCAACTACTGGAATAATCCCCAAAGATTTACATCGCAGTCTTCAAATAATTAACATGAATCCACTTCTATATATTCAACTGCAGAAATCAGTTCTTCTTCACACCACAGCAATAGTCAGACGCCACCTTAATTTGCAATAGTAAGGTTCGGGACTTGTATGTGAATACCGTTCCAAATCAGTAAAAACCGCATGTATGCGAGATCAAGAAAAGGAATAATAATAATAATAATAATAATAATATGTCAGTTATCTATTGTGCGCGGAGTTAGATAAATGTTTATTCCTTGTACCTGGTCGTTGTGCGGAGATGGATATTTTCTAATCCTTAAACCTCTTTCGCATGCGGAGACGGGTCCTGGCAAAGTCGTGTTGGACTAATAAGGGTTAATAATTCATGAAATCTACATTTATAACGCTTACAAATGAAGACTTCATCATTATCTTCTGCGCTAGGGCTTCACACGAGACGAGAGTAGGCGAGAGTAACAAAAATCTCGTCTCGGTCTCGTCAATTCCCAAAAAATTGAGTCTCGTTCAAATCTCGGTCTCGTCTCGTTACTAGTTGTCTCGTCTTGTCTCGCTTAATTGTAAATAATGATTATAAATATTATATAAACTGAAATAATAAATAATTTTTTAATGCTATATTTATTACGCTATTATACAAAAATATTTTTACACAGACATAAATTTAATAATTTTACGAAAATCATACTCGGTTAGTGATTTCTGTTTAAATTTACAATAAAATACATCACAGATGGTCACCAGATTTTATATTTTCTAAAATATATTGTTTTCTATACAGGCCATTTCCGATTTTTAGAATAAAAACATCATAAAAAAATTATCGAGACTAAAAACGAGACTCTCGGGTTGCCCTGTACGTCTCGTCTCGTCGACGAGAACCAGACGAGACGAGAAAAATCTCGATCTCTTGTAAAGCCCTATTCTGCGCCTACATATGAATTTTATTACCTTCGTGCACAACGGATTCATCCCTCTATTGAAGTAAAATAAGGTCGCAAGGTCATTACGAGAGATAATTTGTCCTATAGTTAGTATAGTTTTCGTGACTATTTCCCTCCGGCTGGAAGAAGCTTTTCTAGTGATTTTATGCCCTAAACACGAATATTGATTTTAAAAATTTCTATTTTGTTGCGATTAAAACTTATGAACAATTTACATCGTGACGTCCGAGAACAATAATATATTCTGACGGATTACTGTTACACAGTTATTTTTTTGATTTCTTTAATGCTTCTCGTTTTGTTTTTAATTTACTTACATTTGTTTAGCCTTTTTGACGATTTTTATTATTTATTTGATTTTTATTAATTTTTTATCAGGACAAATCCAAATTATCTTTTTAACTGTATTGTTTAAAAATCTACGCAACGTACATGTCAAATGATGGTAAAATTTTGTATCGATAAACTTACACCGCCATCAATTGGAAATTCATCAAATCAAATATAATTTATTGCTTAGTAAAATAAAATAAAGTACATTCTACAAATTATTTAAATATTCATAAAAAAAATCCTAAGCAAATGGTGTTGATCCAATGAATGACTTAAAAAGTCAAACATTGATGTTCCATCAACACCCACAATTACCATTGAAAGGGCGCTACTCACTCGATCCAGCAACACATGTGTAAACTAAAAAAAAAAAAACAAAGTGCTAAGAACACACAAAAATAAAGATTGTAAGCTCCATTTATGAAACGCATTGTATGGCCGAATTCAATCCTATGCAGAAGATGCATCCTTACATCGTTACGAAAATTTAACGGACTTAGACTTTTTCATTCAACGGAATTATTATTATAAGACGACGCCATTCTGTATGTAAAAGATCGACCGAACCAACTGCTAGAATGACGAGGAATAGTAAGAAGTCTACGATGGCGTAGATTTAGGTTGTGGATGTCCGTTCGAAATGTGAGACGTGTAAACAATATGGTGGACTCTTATAAACTAAAATCTTGTGACAGAAATTCAACATATGAATACTACGTCGACCCTCCATAAATACCCAGCCAGAAAACCTCAGGGCACCAGAGACATGATTCCGACAACGGATACCATATATAAAGCGCAAACAGGAATTCTGAACATTTTGAATCCTGAAAGAAGTAAGGCGATAAAAACAAGGACCATATACAACATCACAGGAATTAAAATGACTCAGTACAAGGGAGTCACATAGTTGTCTTACGTACACCAATTGGTAAACACTTACAAAAGGGATAAATTTGCCTTAAAGATGAATAGGCTTTTTTGACGGAAATAGAAATCTGCTTTCTAAAGCGTAGACTAACATCCACCATTAGACCCAAATCCTTGGCCACCGAAGAAAAACCCAATATATCAGTGCTAAGCTTCAAACGTAGATTCTGCTGAAGAAAATCACGGTCTCGGTTCTTGCAGAAAAGGAGCGCAGACGACTTTTGAGGGTTAATTTTTTAGTGGCACACCAGCAGACAAGGGCAAAGGATCGGAAAGCTCACCGGATATTTTAACTCGCTGCGACCTATTCTGGAAATAATTCGTAAAAAATCACAAAGGAATCTCTGATAGACCAATATAACGAAGAATACTCAGTAACAACACATGATTGATAGGGTCAAAAGCTTTTGAAAGAAGAACCTATTGTATATAGTCTAATAAGCATACGTGTAAATCTTGGTTCACATCTAGATATTTTTGTATTGCGCCTATTTGGCCATAGTGTAGGTTTAAGATTATTATTAAGTCTCTGTGATTTACTCTTCTTTAAACTAAAGTTTTTGTGAGTTGGTCATGTCTGACATTATCAAAAACCCTATTGTAGTCTATAAAGCATAAGTGTGGTTTTTGGCTCCTATGTAGACATCTTTGTGAGTGTCTTCTTGTATTAGTATTGCCGCTTTTTAGCCATATTATGGATTGAGATTATTCTTATGTCTCTGAGCACTATTCTTCTTTTTACTAATGTTTTGATGAGTTAGTCATATATGACATTATCAAAGGACCTATTGTAGCCTAAAAAGCATAAGTACGTGTAGTTCTTTGATCATATCTAGACATCTTTGTGAGTGTCTTCTTATATTCGTACTGCCGCTCTTTAGTGTAGGTTTAAGATTATTCTTATGTCTCTGAAATCTTTTCTTCCTTTTACTAATGTTTTGATGAGTTGATCATGTACTTTGATAACCATCAAACTTTTTCTTTTATAACTGTAAGTGAACTTTCATTAGTTATAGCTAAGTTATAGGTATTCAAACCTAAAGTTTTAAACATATAATCAAAGACAGAACTAGTGTACCTACACTAATATATAGTTTTATCAACTTTTAAAATCGTAACAGGAACCCTCGGAGAGATAGACGACCTTGATTTAAATCTGAATACTTTATATGCAATGTAATGCAATTTAGTTACTAAAATTCCTGAAATGAGTCACTACTCACAAGTGAAATTCTTGGCTGCTCCCATCCAATAAAATTTGGCCACCCGAAAGGAATACTATCATTTCTTGTACTACAAATATTCATTAGATTCACCCTCGTGTGAGGGAGAATCTCTGTGATCTACCCCCTGAACAGAGTTGACTGACTATATTCATGTTTTACGTTAAATTTGTCTCTATTGTATACAGAAATAAGGATCATTTTGGCAGATTTTGATGATCCGATTGCTGTTTCGGTCAACCGCCCCCTTTTAATAATACATGGTAATGAAAGTAAAGCACTTCTGATAATTAGATTTTTGTGACATTTTGCTTCTCTCGCACATCAATTATTTTCTGTATAAAACAAGTTGATAATGAAAATCTACGTCACATTTATATAATTAATCACAACAGTTGTAGCAAAATTTGTTTCAATATAAATGATAAACAGAGAAGAAATCTACTTACGAAAAGCACTCAAGGAAGAATAGGTAGTGATAAAATAATAATAATCAATAAGGGGATACTGTATGTATAAAAATTTCGTTTAAGTAAAATAAAAAAATTACTTTGATTTTTGTACTTATTTCAAGCTTAACTTTTAATATATATTTCAAAATTATAATTTATCATTATCATTTGAACCCTATATTATTTAAAATCAATAAAATTATTCTATAATTGCGCAAATTTAATTGAAAAATCTTATTGCTTAACTTTCTTAGCATTGCTTAACAATTCTTGGAGGTATTTGTGATTTATTATAACTCAATTGTTTTGATGGTTATTGTGGCTAAGTAACACGTATTTTTTGTGGTGTGTTTTGGTAATTTTTTTTCAATTTGTTTCATTATGAACATTTCGTCACAGAGAAAAGAAATAGTATTATACGTTACAAGGTCGGTAGGTGACTTATTACAGTAGGAGTTAGTTTACGGACAAGGCGACGTAGGAGCCAAGTCCGGAAATAAAAACGAGCAATCAGAGCAGCGTTGCTAGGCAACACATTACAGTACCTGATACCGTAATGTTTTACTTACCGGCGCCAAATTAATTATAGGGAAGTGTATTTACTGGACAGGATGAAATAAAGATAATTACATATAGTAAGTACACATCAATGATGCAAAGTAGCATTTGTAACGGGTGTTTCATAACCTTGGAAGCTGTAAATAAAAATGCCAAACCAAAACAAGGGGATAAGATAGTTGACGTACCATGACAGGAGAACAACTTTTCTAGATGAATTTTTTTTTAAAGAAATTTTAAGCTGAATCCCGGAAAGAAAACTTACGACCATCAGTAATGCTCAGAAGAGTCTAAACAGAAGATTCACGACTATAGAATTTGCAAATGATTTTTAATGGGAAGATTACAGATAAAGAAAGAGTGGTATGGGCAAAAAATATGCTCATGAGATCAAAAAATACTATAGAAAAATGTCTTGTTTTCAGATAAGATAACTTATTTGGTGTAGAGGTATACAGATAAAAAAAGAGGTACGGATAACAGTTAACTTGGTTCAAACAGTGAAACTTCCAGTCAAAAGATATTTTAAAACTGCTTTTTTTTATCAGGAACAGAAAAATCAAACCTATCAAAAATTTAATGAACAATAAAACATATTTTTGATAGAAAAATATAATTTTTTTTATAGAAAATAAGACACTATTTATTTGTCGAAGTCGTTACCATCACACTCAATAACCTTTTACAACGTGAAACCAATTTTTGTATTGTGGAACTCCCTGGAATTGGAGGCAAAAAATTGACGAAAACATTTATTACACCTTCTGGAGTTGTGAACAGTCTGTGCCTCATACAGTTGTCGAGAAAGAAAAATAAAGTGATAAGGATTTGACGAAATGTCTGGAGAATATGACAAGTGCGGTAACGTTTCCCAGCTGAGTTCAGAATTTTTTCTCGGGTGACTCTTGCGTTATCCTGCAAGAATATCAGTTTTTTCTCATTGATCAAAAAATACTGTTTCTTAGTGCTGCTTGTACTCGTTGACCGTTGGGTTTGACCCCATTTCAAAAACTCATGATGCACAATTCCAGTTGCAGTTTACCAAACAAACAAAAAAACCTTGTGTAGGTGCAAGGAAGCCTTGGCTGTGTGTGGTATCGAATCAGTAAGCGACAAACAATGATACGAACGCTTACAATTTGAATACAAGATCCTTTTTTTGTCCCAGGTTAATAACAGATTAAGAAATGATTTATTATCGTTGCGTAAAAGGTTTGCTGAACATGGTGAGAGGACTTAACTCATGTGGGACCCATTTACTTAACTTTCACGTCTTTTCTAGCAAACGAATAGTTTCAGGACTCACGCTGAGCATTTCTGCAAGTTCTTGGCACGTTGTCCTGGAATTTTGCGTTCACAACCTGTCGAAAACTTTCAGCTTTTTTTTTTATGTGTGCTAGATAAGCAGTATTTATACTAAAGTGGCAGCAGGTAAGAAACAATGGATATCGATCAACAACATATCCATGGCATTGTACGAAAAACAGAAATCGCACGAACTTATTTGGTTACCTGATATATATAAAAAAAATGAAACACCGAACACAACTAGCTGATTCACAACCATGTGATGCTTTAAAATAGATAGTCAAATTAACCAAATTCAAAAAAATTACTCTTCTAGATTGGTTTGGACGGCAATCCTATTGATAACTTCTGGATTCTATGCAATGAAAAATTGCTGAAAATTAATTGTATTACAAAAATGGAATTGATTGAGTATTTCAATCATGTGTGATTTCGAGATAACACAATCAAGGAAAATTGCAAAGAAATAATTAATTCTATTCCAAAACAAGTTGAAGCTGTAAAAAATTGAAAATTTTTCCTGTTTTCAATATTAAATTTTTAAGACAAGATGAAATTATTTTACCCCTGCTGAAGACAAGATGGTGTTTTGATTTAGGTAGTTATTTCAATGATGTTTACGCATTCAACTCAGGTCTTTGGTTTAGTCTTGAACAATAAAAGATACTAATCATTTTCCGTTACTTTAATTCTAATGGAGACAATTGCAAATCTCACATATGTATATGCCGGTTTTGGGAATGATCATTGGTCCTTGGTGATTCACTTGCAGTATTTTATATTTAGTCTTCTTTAAATATGTTTTTTAAATAATCCATTCCAGGTAGCTTAATCTGCATTTTAGTAGGTATTAAAAAACCTCAAAAATTAATAAAGTTTGAAATTAAACAGAATATAAATTATTTTAATGAACAATTAACGTACAAGTGTCCAATCTGTGATATCTGTCGCATAATCACAGGACAACCGATTTACCTAGCGGTTATCGTCACTTTGATTATCCCTTTGTTTATATGCAATCTTCTCTGCTGCCTATGCTATCTTTCACTCGCTGTTACTTGATTGGTTGGTAAGCACTCTTCGCCATACCATCCTCTCCTAACGGTGAGAAAGAGAGAGCGAATCCTAATAAGCATCTTTCTCTCTCACACCGGCAGCAAGGAAGGCCATCTTCAGTATTACAGAAATGCTCGAACTCGAAGGTTTAACTCAAGCAAATATATATGACGTTAAAGAAAGAGAGATTATTGTCAAATCGACAATTGGAACATCAAAATTCTTTGAGCTATGCCTTACATTTTATTTGGTTAGGTGATCGGTACCACAGATTTTTAGTATATCCGGGTACAGTTATTCTTTGTCACATAAAAAGAGAAATTACTGGTTGGATTCCTGTCAGATGTAGCATTTTTTCAATATTTTCAATTTTGTTTGTCTAATTTTTAAAATTCAAAATTCCCATTAGAGGTATGTTTCAAATAAATAAATAAATTATCAATTATTATTAAAGTTAGTTTGTAATTGGTTAAAAAATATTCTTACGACTGATTAAACAGTGTTTTTTTTTTAAATTACTACTTTTTATGGCAGGCCTATCTATGTATATTTTACACTGAGAAATATCTTCGGCCAGCTGTCACGATCACGAGACGCTGAAAAATCTTTAGTCTGCCGTCACGCTCACAAGATGCGCTAACATATCGAGAATACGCTATATGTACGTGTAGTATACTATTGATACTATGTATATTATATGTTTCTGTCAGTCAGTCTCTCGTCTGTTTAGTTTTTTTTGGGAGGGGGCCAGGAGAAAAATGTTTGAGTATATAAACAATAGTTTCTGTAAATAAAGTAATGTACCTGTTCTTTTAACTTTAAATGTCTTTCTTTATTATTTCACATTTTAAACACTGTACAAAACGGTTAAAGAGTCTTTGAAGTCACCCCTTACCGCCTAGGGGGCGGTCTATAAATGAGCTATAAAAGAGACCCTTTTTCGACCCTAGACTCGAGATCCGGCATGTGGTTGTATGCGATCTTAATTTTACAATCAATTAGACCCATCACGCGGCTCTCAGAACTGGGAAAGATACTAGAGAGATTAATTCTGGCTGAAATCTATACCGAAATCCCAGATCGATAATTTCTCAGTGAGAAACAATATGGCTTCAGAAAAGGCAAATCGACGATCGCAGCTTTATCGGCCCTGACAGGATACATACGAGATTCTTTACACCACAACCTGGTGATCTTCGTTGACATCTCGGGTCTTTTGACAACGTCTGGTGGCCTAGCTTGATCACCGAATTGGCGCAGAAAGGTCTCTCAAGCGATGTGTTAAATATCATCAAAAGTTACTTATCAAACCGTACCGTAGAATACTCCACTATTTACTCACACACAACCAAAGAGGTGAACAAAGGATGTCCGCAAGGCTCCATTTTGGGTCCAATTTTTTGGAACACGGTAATGGATCCTCTATTACGATCCAGATAGCCAGATGGTGTTGACCTGGTGGGTTACGCAGACGATTTCTCCATTAGCATCAGCGGAAAAAGCAGAGCATGCTTAGAAGCCAAAGCAGGAGAGTGTATGAATTTAGTGGCAACTTGGGCTAACAGAAATAAGTTAACAATATCTGAATCGAAGACCAAGTACATTGTCTTCTCAAATCTATCCATAAACAGAAATCCTGTTATACGATACAATCGCAGGCCACTACAAGAGTCCAGTCAACGAAATGCTTAGGAATTATAATAGATCAAAAACTTTCATATACAGAGCACGTAAGATATATCTCAAGAAAATGTCAAAAAATCTTTCAATCTCTTAGAAGGTTGGTACGCCGAAACTGGGGAAGAATTACCGATTACTTCAACGCCATAAGAGAAATCTATCTTAAAGCCATCATTCCTATTCTAGCATACGGAGTAGATCTATGGGGGCACAGACTGAGCAAAGTGGTCAACAAGATACAGCTTCGGACCACACAAGCAATGTGTTTGCGGGTAATGTTGGGAGCGTACAGGTCTACGCCGAACGAATCGCTTTGCATTCTGGCAAAACTTTCTCCGCTACACCTCCACCTGGAGCTATGCAAGGCTACCATCGACTTAAAACGGACAGGCCGAACCTATCTACTTGGACACAATATTATAGCGGAAGACTTCAGATATTGGGTCGCTGTTACCAGTTGGCTTCAACACGTCGTTATTAGAACCTGGCAACAGGAATGGGATGCAGTAGATAAAGGGAGGCACCTATACACACTTCTACCAGAAGTACAGCCATGGCTGGAAGCCCACACTGAAACAATGACCAGAAAAGTTATTCACTTGCTGTCGAGTCATGGAAACAGTATGATCCACCTACACCGTATTGGCAAATCTGTTAGCCCATTTTCTCAGACCTGCGACGAGGAAGACACTTCATCACATCGAATTTTCCACTGCACAATATACGCAAATAAACGAAGTAGATTAGTCCAGGATTTCCAAGAAGAGGAACAGCCGAACTACCCAGCAAACCTATTTAAAAGGTTCTGGGCTAACCTGAATTCACTATCAGTTTTTGAACCGGACGAGTTTCCCTGAGAGAAACCACAGCTTTACATGCAAACTTCTAGGCATCACTTAGAAAAGTTAAATATAATTGTATTGTTTTTTTTTTCGTTTTTTTTTTAGATTAATTTAGTTTGTCGGTGCTACATTTTTTTTTTATTTCCTCAAATGACTAATTAGGCTATTAGATTATCATTATTACTTATATATTTTTTTTTTACTTTTTTAATTTTTGGCTGGAACTTCAATGGTTAGTTTCAGTAGATAGTAGGACAAAAAAAAGCTATTTTCTCCTCTCAATAGTGGCCTTCGGGGGTAAATTTAAAGGGACCCCGCTCTAAACTGAAGAAGTGACTTCAGGCGCGCGTTGCTACGCCAACATCTAAAATAAATTAAAAAAAATAAAAGAGATGAAGAGATAGAGAAGGAAAGAAAGTTTATAGTTTTGTTTCACTTATCGCACCAAAAATATATTTTTTATAATTCACGTTCACAAAGTTTCTATTTCGATACTAAAAACAGTATCGAAATAGATTCATTGTAACACTGTTTTTGGTAACTTTTTGTTGTACACAATTGGTTGCACTGCACTGATTGTCAACGAAAGAGTTCAGGTAGTAAATCAAAAAGTATGTTGTACTAAATTATTAACTACATTATCAGCGTTATTTGCTAATTGACAAACATTCAAATTTAAAATCATTAAAACTGACAAGTGTCAAAAGTGTCAAGATTGCCAACATAAATAAATATTTCGAAAAACTCTCATTTTATATATTTTTTATACTTTAAAAAATTCATTATAAAAAATAGTATGTAACACTCGAGTTACAATGACGGTTTGTAGTACTCGTTCTTTGCGAAACTCACCGCTTCGCGGTTCGTTTCACAAACTGAACTCGTACTACGAAACCTCTGTCATTGTAACACTTGTATTACAATATACTATTTCGAACTTATATTTATATAAAATCGTATAGATATCTATTAATCAATATTGAATTTGATACATGGAAGCGCCATCTGGTGGTAACTTCTATTAATACTAATATCATATTCATATTAGGCATTAAGAATACAGCATCATACTAATTATCATGACAATCGGTTAAACATGGAAGAAGTTGCTACTCTGCAGCGCCACTTGGTGGCGAGTGGCATCAATGAGCGTATCATACAAACCTTCTCCGTGGAAAAACACATATACATACCACTTTTCATTACAATCGGTTGAACGGGGCAGAAGTTACTACTTTGCAGCGCCACCTGGTGGCGATTGGCATCAATGAGCATATTATATAAACCTTCTCTGTGCAAAATACATATACATACCAATTTTCATGACAATCGGTCGAACGGGGCAGAAGTTGCTACTCTGCAGCGCCACCTGGTGGCGATTGGCATCAAGGAGCATATCATATAAACTATTATAAACCTTCTCCGTGCAAAATACATATACATACCAATTTTCATGACAATCGGTCGAACGGGGCAGAAGTTGCTACTCTGCAGCGCTACCCGGTGGCGAGTGGCATCAATGAGCATATTATGCAAACCTTCTCCTTGGAAAAATACATATACATACCAATTTTCATGACAATCGGTTGAACGGGACAGAAGTTGCTACTCTGCAGCGCCACCTGGTGGTGAGTGGCATCAATGAGCATAACATATAAACCTTCTCCGTCCAAAATACATATACATACCCATTTTCATGACAATCGGTTGAACGGGGCAGAAGTTGCTACTCTGCAGCGCCACCTGGTGGCGAGTGGCATCAATGAGCATAGCATATTCGTTTTCTCCGTGAAAAAATACATATACATACCAATTTTCATGACAATCGGTTGAACGGGGCAGAAGTTGCTACTTCGCAGCGCCACCTGGTGGCGAGTTACATCAATGAGCATATCATATAAACCTTCTCCGTGGAAAAATACATATATATACCAATTTTCATAATAATCGGTCCAGTAGTTTTTCAGTTAATCGATTTCGTACATAAAAACACATCCTTATTTATATTATAGATTTTATATATAGATTATAAATAAATACCAGAATCGTAAAGATTTTTTTTTCTGATTACAACCATATATAATATTTACGAAAAATTTTGAAGTTTACAGACTATTCACCAAAATATTCTACATTACATTGGGGAAAGAACAGCACTAATAATAACATAAAATACCTCTAGAGCCTGTAAACTCGAAAAAGGGTGACTTCAAATAATACTCTTTAACCTACAAAACTATAAAAAGTGCATCTATACAATTTATCTACATTACAAAATTATAAAAACTAAGTGCTTTTTCCCAATTGGTCCCGATACATCACAATAAAATAAAATTTGATTCTAAGAGGAAAAATTAAAAGACTAATTTTGAAGCTTGTAAAATTCTAATAGTTGGTATGAGATTCATTCTTATAAATAATTACATTACACACAATTCTAGAATTAAGCCAAATAACTCCCATTCCAACAATACAAGAGAAAATATATAAGCCGAAATGAAACAAATACTCTCGTATATGCGCTATTAGATTACTCATTTGAAAGGCAGAGCATTAAATTTAGTCGGATGTGCACGTGCTGGCTCTGTATCAAAGCACGTGTCTTCGTTAGTTTAATGAGACATTCTAGTTAGAACACGTGTACTTCTCCCCTAAATTATTCGTGGTATTAACCGGGAAAACTAGAAAATATATCGAAGCGATATAGACTTGTGTTAAGGATTTAGATTTAATCGCAAATAACAAAATATTGTGTAAGTACAATAAGTCTGGTGTATTATAGGTATTATATTTGTTCCTTCAATTAAGTTAATTTACAAAAAGCCA
Organism: Altica lythri; assembly: GCA_964028335.1. NCBI lineage: Eukaryota > Metazoa > Arthropoda > Insecta > Coleoptera > Chrysomelidae > Altica > Altica lythri. The sequence goes on along the minus strand of OZ034804.1, from coordinate 29,344,798 downwards.
CAACAGAAAATATATGAAAATATTATAAAATTGTCGTTAAGTATACCGTAACTAATTGGTTATTAATATATGCTATAATATTACAGTCATAAAGTACTAACAAAGGTGCCTATTGTTTACAACTCTATTAAAAGAACGGTTCTCAAACTCAGGCTTAAGCTTAAAATGCTCTTTACCCTGTTATAGAACCTGCATACTGATCTTTTTAGAGTGGTGCTACACATGAAAGTTTTCCTGCCATGCCCTCGTGGTATATCTCCTTATTGGTGCCTGTTCTAGTTGGTCCCCGAACTTTCTCCAAATGTCTCTAAGGCCCCTATTTCGGGGGATTTGCAGAGTCTCAAGCGATCAGATGCTGATGCCTTGTTGTACTCTGATCAATACTGAAGGAAAAGTTGTGATGTGTGTGTTGATGTGATGGTATTTTCTTAGTATATTTTTTAAGGACATCTGTTGGGGTAGAAGAGACAATTTATTAATTTGGGATTTAAAGGACTGCAAGTTAGTACGAGTGGGGAAGACGTGGGAAGGTAAGGAGTTCCACAGTCTAGAGACCCTGGGGATGAAAGAATGATCGATCCGTTCTCAATGACTGGCACTGAACAGCATAAGGGTGCATGGAGTTGGCACGTCCCGTTGCTCTGACTGAAATGCCAAGTAGAGGCATTATAGAGCGGAGTTCTTCTAAACAAAATCCGTTTAAGTATCGGTAAAACAGGGAAAGATCAGACACTGCCCTTCGGTGGGACAATGGGGCTAGGTTTTTGGTGATACTGGAGTCCTTTATCAATCGAATTGCTCTTCTCTGAATTGCATCAAGAACTCTGAGCTTTGACGGAGCCGCCGATCCTCATACATGCGAACAGTAGGTATTCAAGATTCTTATTTGAGTTTTGTAAAGAGTTGCTAAATTGGATGGAGTAAAATATTTCTGCGCTCAAAAAGAAAGCCCAACTTCTTTACTGCTGCAGTTGCTATGGACGCAATATATTCGTCCCAGAGTAAGTCCTGAGAGATCGTTATACCAACCAGCGTAATGGAGTCGCTTTTTACTAGTGTATGATCGTTGATTATGATGGATGTTTGCCTCTTGTGGAATAGGTTACATGTTTTTTAAAATTAACAAGATTCTTTCTTCTGACATTTAGAGCAGCTGTATGCCGGTTGTATATAAGGTTACGTCATCAGCATGTTGGTGAACGTCGACGTTTACTATGGATTACAATACATGATTGTTTTACCTGCTTCATAGTAACTAGATCAGACATCAAAATTTAGTAGAAATTTTAGAGCAAACTTTTTGTCAAAGCTCATGTTCCATACTTTATAACTTTAAACGTGATTTTCTCAAAACTACGTTTTTTAAGTTAGTGTACACAAGTAACAAAAATATCTGATAGTTCTAAAATTTTAACATGTTAGTGCTTAGAAAGAACTATACACATAAATCAATTGGTGTACATAATTTTAAGTTTGAGCAGGTTTTTGAGAGAAAAAATTCGCTGGTATTCCTTGACGCTGATTAAAATTCGTTTTTAAGATTTTTTGGTATAAAATTTTGTTGTTTTGTTTAAAAAAGTTTTTATCAGTCGACAGGCGGCTCCGTCAAGGCTCGGAGTTCTGGATGCAATACAGAGAAGGGCAGTTCGACTAATAAACGACACCAGTATCACCAAAAACCTAGCCCCATTATCCCACCGAAGAGCAGTGGCTGATCTCTCCTTGTTTTACCGATACATAACCGGATTTTGCTTAGAACAACTCCGCTCTATAATGCATCAACTTGCCAGACCAGCCAGAGCAACGCGACGTGCCAACTCCATGCACCCTTATACTGTTCAGTGCCCGACATCGAGAACGGATCGATACGATCGTTCCTTCATCCCCAGGGTCTCCAGATTGTGGAACTCCTTACCTCCCCACGTGTTCCCCACGTCTTCCCCACTCGTCCTAACTTGCAGGCGTTTAAATCCCAAATTAATAAATTACCTCTTCTGCCCCAATAGATGTTCTCAGTACATTTGTATTTAGGTCTATACCTACGAGGACATCCTTAATAAAAAAAAAGAATGCTGACTTAGCCAATAAAAGATTTGTTTAAAAGTTTTATAAACGTATGTCTTAGATTTAATTTAAACCTGCCCATTAAAAAAACAAAAATTTAAGTTGTGTCCGATGTTATAATTACATTTGAAGTAATGACTTGCTTTGAATGATTTTGTTTTTTCTTACATTCTTTGTTTGGTGTATGTACCAGCCGACACACTTTTAAATTTAACAACAATTTACTTTTAATGTGCTACAAGGAATTGTAGGAGTGACCGTAGACAAAATATTATTTATTATCTTCGATATTGATGATTGACAATCAGTCGCAGCGAATTATGAATAATTAATCCTAAATTTATTGTTAGAATTGACAAGAATAACACAAGATGGAAGACTGAATGCAGTGAAACACAATGTGGCTTAAACTATTTAATAAACCTTAATAATCTATCCATGTGTGTAAATTTCCAAAACTCTTTTATAAAAACAAAACTGATATTTTTTCTATCAGCAATCAGTGATATTTTTTATATAAGTGAGTATGGACCCGTTTTAGAAAACTGTTAGGCGTGTTCAATGCGAAGTCGTCTGTCAATGCAGCTGTACAAACTTCAGACATAAATTTCATTATTCGACATTATCAAATGTCTTCTCGCTCAATTGAAGAGTGTATGAGTCATATAGCTCTCGAGGAGAATTTTCATCGGGGTTACAACGAGATATGACTTATAGTTCCGGTGGGACACGCGTCTCGGGATGTTCCGGTCGCGTGACCGGATCAGAGCTCATACCAGTATCGGATAATCATAGTGTATGTATAGGGTGTGGGATGCATTAACAGAACTCTTACGTATCTAAACCCTGCATTTTTACTATTTCATTCTTCAACTTTTATACAATTATCAGCTTCGTTTGAAAAAGTTATATGGTTTGAGAGAAAACTTACAAAAATTGTTAGGTTAACACATGAAATCGATAACTGATAGAAATAGAATATTTTATAAGTTTGGAAATAGTTGATTAAATTAAGCTATTAAGTGGGTATACAGCGTACCCATAGCGCACCCAATATTAGAGGTAGAGGGTGTGTTTAAAATCCCCATCAAATATACAATTTTAATATAGTTATTAAACAATCTTACTACGGCTAACTACGTATCGCCTAACAATTAATGATCTTTTTTCAATTTTTACGGGTTTTTCTTGGGTTTTGTTTGATTTCCATGATTTTATTGAACTTTTTGCCTTTTTTTTTGTTGTAGTTTGTAGTTTTTACGCTTTTGATCTTTAGTTTCTTTTATTTACAATTTTTGTGATATATTTCTTTCTTTTTTCTGTTTCCTCATTTTTGATTCATTTTAAATTTTTATCTATTTTTTTTTAGTTTTTCCATTTATTTCAATTTTGATAGTTTTTCATCTTTTTCCGTTTTTTTTTTCAATTTTTTTCTATTATCCCATTTTTTTTATACCTACTTGTTTTTATAATTTACTAACTTTTTTAATTTTGTTTTTACATTTTCGACAACATTTGAAGATTTTCAATTATTCTTTATCATTTTTGACATTTTTCAGGATATTCAATATTATATAAACCGACTTTAAAAAAGGAAAGGGTTCTCAATTCGACCATTTTTTTTTATTTTTTTTATGTATGTTGCCGAATATCTCCGTTATTTATGATCGAATTTAAAATTTTTTTTTTGCATTCAGAACAAACTGTGCAATTAAGTTAAAATGTTAAAAATGATGTATAACATAAAAACATAATAATTAGCCCGTTACTGTCCCACTCTACAGCCTGTTCTCACAGAGAGAAGAAATAACCCCCATAAAGGTGGCTGACCCAAAGTGGAGAAATTTATCGAAATTTATATCAAAATTAGGTGCTTTTTAGGTGCTATTTAGGTGCGCAAAACAAAAATTAGGTGCACTAACCGTTTTTGAAATATTTAGGAAAAACCATGGAACCGCCAGCCTTTAACAACCTAGCTGACCCATAATAAAAAAAACAAAAAACTAGGATTGAATAATCTTTAAATTAAGTGCTTTTTAAAACACGAAACATAAAATAAAAAATTTAAAAATTAAACGTATTAAAATTGAATATATTGATTGTGTATGGCAAAATGTCACATTTCTTCTTACACTTTGAACCAAAATGGACATCGGCAGTTTAAGAACAGTTAGAAATCGGTAAAAATTTTTTGTCCCGTAATTGTTTTAATGGATAATTCGGAAGGTCACCACAAAAAATTTTTTTATTTTTTTTTAAGTCGGACCGATGAGCTGAGACTTGTAACCGGTCAGTTATAAAAAAATGTTAACTATGTTAAGTACAACTAAATTTGATGTACAAAAAGTGTTAAAAATAAATATTGTTTAATAGAAAAATTGATAATTTTTTGAAAATTACTAGTTGAAATAACAATTAGAGATAATTGTTGAAAATAATGATAGTTTTCCATCTCTACTCTAAAATAAGCAAGGCTAAATAGGTTAGTTCAACATTCGTTGATTCCTTTGTTTGACTACTTTAATTTTTCTCTTAGATAGAACATTTCTAGCAAAAATTTAAATAAAAAAAATAATTACCTATTGAGACGTTTTTTACTTGTTCGAATTTTTTAGTTGAAATGTCTTGGAGTAGAAAAGTAATGGTATAAATAATTTTTGAGTAATTCAGATAGGTGCGCTTCATTTTGAGTAGAGATAAAAAACGGCAGAGAAGTTTTGAGTCGAGATAAAAGTCAATTAATTACCGGAGCTACGCGCAAAAAAAACTAAGGAAATTTTATAGGATTATTTCGTAGGTATTTGTACCAGTTTTTAAGTGCTTAGAAAGTGCAGAATGACACACTTTGTTAAAGACTTAAGAATTTCTAGTTGACTTGGCTCATCAGCGGTTTGTTCTGCTATTGAGTCTGTTGCCCTTACTGAGCACTTAAATATTTGACAAAAAGTTTTTTATAATAATTATTATATTTGGAAGTGACCGGTAAGAAGTATCAGCACAGTGATCCCAGGTCAAAAAATTAAAAAATTTATTTCATTTCGGACGAGAGAATTATTAAGTAATAGAATTACAAGAAAATTTTAATGATCTATGTGCTTAAAAAGTGCAGATTGATACTCTTAGTTGAGACGCAAGAACACTTTGGCCAAATATTTTTAGTTGAAATTGCTTCGTGTTTTAAAAAGCACTTAATTAGCACTTAATTTGAAGATTATTCAATCCTAGTTTTTTGTTTTTTTTATTATGGGTCAGCTAGGTTGTTAAAGGCTGGCGGTCCCATGGTTTTTCGTAAATATTTCAAAAATGGTTAGTGCACCTAATTTTTGATTTAAGCACCTAAATAGCACATAAAAAGCACCTAATTTTGACATAAATTTCGACAAATTTTTCCACTTTGGGTCAGCCACCTTTATGGGGGTGAAGAAATAAGCATTTAATCAATTCTCTTGCTCACTGTCGGTTGGTGATTTCAGACAATTAAGTCCACGTTTCATCACGATGTTTTCCTTCACCGTACGTGCATGGTGTTTCTAGGTGTTAGATAATTTACTTATGTCTCCAAAAAGTCACATTGGTACATGCCGGGATTGTTGGTGATTAAACTCAGTACCTCTTGCATGGTTTTCGGAAGGTTTTAAAAATAGTACATCATGAATTTGCGCCTACATCTGATAAAAACTAGTATAAACTAAAAATGATTAAATAAAAACTTTTTAAAAAAAATTAAACCGTTTTAAAAATAATGCACTAAAAAGCCAAAAATAAAATCAGACAGACAGACAGACATGACGAGTCCATAAGGGTTCCGTTTTTTGTCATTTGGCTATGGAACCCTAAAAATCTCTGCGACAAGAATCTTTTACAACTTTTTGTTATAACTAAAATTTAATTGAGAAATAAATGTGTTTATCAAGTAGATGGACTTACTCTGAACTATAGAGGTCCATGAATGGTAATAAGTTCATTATTAATAATAATGAGCATAGAGTAATAATAAAATAGCAATTATCAACGATATATAATAATATAGAAAAACATAATTAAATAAAATATAATCTAATCTTAATGTATTAGACACAAATTTATAAAATTATTTTTCTTAAATTTGTCCATATCAATTATATTAATCTCCTTGAGGTAAGCGAAAGTTGAACTATTAAATAATTTAAAAATAATTATAATTATGCCGGTGTTTTTTAATTTGGTATGTGTGATTAAAGATTTTTTTAAACAACAATTCTTAGGATATTGTAAGGGTAATAAATTTCACCATGTATTTTTAATTTTATCGTGAGAAAAATGCGGTCTTGCCACATCTTCTCTTAAATTATTATAATCGTTAAAATAAATACTATTTAAAAAAATAAAAATTTGGTTAAAATTGAAAAAAATATATATATTTAAATTAGTAGGTAATTATAGTAAAAATAAAATAAAAAATAATAAAATTAATTAAAATATTTTAAATATTAGCCACATTCTGCGCTTTGCAACAGATCTTTTTTGTTGATATGACGGTGTAGTAGACTGACAATCTATAACCAACATTTAAACTTAAACCAAAATTTGAAAAACTAAATATCTCATAAGTAAGTTTTAGGATAACTAATAGTTAGAAAAGTAAGGGATACGGATACGGATACAGATCTTTCTTCTTCCTCGGATATCCGCGGATACGGATACGGATATCCGGAGCATCACTAATAACTATTAACATCGGAGTGCATAGTTGAGCACGAAAACATATTCTTGTTTACATTACATCAAAATAATTTGAGGCCACATTTGTGCCACAGCGATATGAATTCCCATCTCAAAATCAATAACCGCACTTTTTGGTGAAAAATTCAAACCATGTTCATCACATTTTTTCTTTAAAAATTTGAACATATAATAAATATGTGCATTTTTACTTGGTAACAAATTAAAAAACTAATGATTTACTAAAATATCCGGCTCGAAGAACCTAAATCTGCAGCATTATTTACTTAGTTGTCTGTCTGTTTTTGTCACCTGGAGCTTGTGAGCATAATAATTATGCATAATAAACAACTTCATAAAGAAACACTTTTATATATTAAAAATAATAACAATTTGTTTATTTTGTTACAGTTTCTTACATTCTACAACAAATTGACTGTTATTGGATACGCAATTTCATTGGTAGCACTAATGATCTCTTTAATCTTATTTCTCTCATTTAGGTAAGATATAGTGTCCATTCTTGAACCCATGAATAGTAAACAATTGCTTAAAAAAGTTAGCACAAAAATTTAAAGTCCCATCTATAAACACTGCCCATGCGACAAGAAATACAAATTTGTAAAGTAAATAAAAATTACGATTTCTTGCAAATCTATATCGTGGTTAGTAATATTTCAAACGAACTTCCTTGACTTCCTATTTCATGATGAACTATTTTTGATGGTTTGTCGTGTATCTCTTCCATTATTTAGTTCTTGCCGTTGGAGATTTTCTTCTTGTAGATGATTAGGGTTTAACTCAGATTTTAAAATGACTTAATTTCTGGGGTACAAACTTTCGCCAAACACTTTATTTTCTTATTAACACAACATCTTTCAATGTTTATGCAACACAAAACTTATTTATTACAAGTAGATTTTATCTTTTCACTACACATCATTTTTACATCTATACTGACAAAACTTACAGACGAACTTTTAGAGGAAACTGTTGTACATTTACGCCATTTTGCGATTTTATTTATACTTTAATACTAATTAGCTGGTCATCACCAACACACTAATTTTAAGAAAATTTTAATCCTCTAGATAAAATTTTCGAGCCCAACTGTATGGTGAGATTTAAGACTAATAAGTATCCGTGCCCAACTCGGTTACGCCCTATTAGCAGAGCTATATCTTGAAGGTTTTTTCAGGTTTGCTTGAGGTAATATTTTTTTACACAAAAAAGTTTTATAAACTGTTTTATTAGATTTATAAGCTTTAAAATACTGGTAATCCACCGAAATTCTTTTCAATAGTTTCCGCGTTATCATGCATAAATATATTAATCAAAATACCACTACTACTAAATTTATGAAAAAATTCAAAATTTTAAATGAATAAATAAATAAAATTTGGCAGTCTTGGGACTGCTATGCTTCTAATTTGCATGTAGGTATAAATAAGTTATAAGTTCGGTTTTCATAAGATTGGAAATAAATAATTCCTTTTGAGGATATATAATTTTTTAAAGATATTTTTGTTTTTTTAAAAATTCGATGCACAAAGTTTATACTAATTATATTTTTGATCAATCCTCGTATATTACTTTGGAGACTATCGCCAGATTCTTTAAAAAACTTCTCCGTTTACCTAACTCTCTAAATTAGCAAGTTTTCAAGTTATAGGTAAAATACTGATTTTTTCTACAAGCATGTGTAAAATAACACTTTCCCGCACGCATTTTAATTCAGAAAATATCTAAGGTTTTTTCCCGCACGCATTTTTAACTTCCCGCTAAAAAAATTAAAAATCTTTTTAAAAATCGGGAAGTTATTGGTTTCACCCCGTTTTTCGAAAATCGAGTTTTCATCGGATCTCAACGTTTTGAGGTATTTGGAACCTCCCCTGACTATTTTTGCCAGGGTGTCTGTATGTCTGTATGTACGTGTGGATGTGTGTGTGGATGTATGTAAACCTCTTATAACTTTTGAACGGGTTGACCGATCGGAATGAAATAAAAAGCGTTCCAAAGAGTTCCATCTAACTTAGATTCCCTGTAAGCTTAAACCGATTCAAACCGGTAGATTTCGAGAAACTTTAAAATAACCGAAAAAAACAATTGGTAAAAATGATGTTTTTTGGGCATATCTTTTTGGCCATTACATCGATCAATTTCATAACCTAATCAGCTCTCAAGCTTAAAAAACCACGTCAAATGCCGTTTTGCAAATTAAAATCGGTTGATTCGTTCGTGAGATATCGTTGTCGAAAAATTTCAAAAAGTGTTTTTTTTAATAACTTAGAGATTTTTTGACTAATCGATTTTGTGCTCCTAGTAACGTTTTTAGGTCTGAAAAAACTGCGTCGAATGCCATTTTAAACATCAAAATCGGATAACGCGTTAATAAGTTATGGCTTTTTAAACATTTCAAAAAAATGTCAAAAACGTCAAAATACGTCACGTTACTATCATAGCTTTACGGTTAAAACTAGCGGGAAGTTGCAAGGATGGCTTTTAAGGTCAACCTCTTTTCGAATTTTTTTTAATTAATTGAATATGTTTTCCGATAACCTTTTTGACAAATTATTGTATTATTACCTTTATCTTGTTGGACTACATACAAATAGTAAAAAAAAATTAAGATTATTTTACATGAAAATAGGGATTTTTAAAATGTTTGTTTTTAAAAAAATCATAATTTATTAAATCACCCCTGTAAGCAACAACAAACTCACCTGTTTAGGTAAGTAGGGTTGCTATAGCTACAGTCGTGTATTTATTGACACTATGGAAGATTTAATTGTCACAATCGCATCTTTTCAAATATCTAAATAATTTTCGAGGTGATTTTGCTTGTAGAAAAAATATTGATCCTAACTCTTGCGGAAATTAACTTTCCGCACTTGTTAGGATAATAACTATTTACACTTCAATTCTTATTTAAAAATACTTTCATCAAAAAATCGATAAATCATTAAATAAAAAAAACACATATTTTGAAACACCGGTGATGTACAAAGGCTTATTTCGTTGCCACCTAGCCTAAGAGTTTATAGAAAAGGTACACATCATAACAAGTTAACTCAAACCTGCAAAATTTGTATATGGACACTTTTTCAATGTATAGTAGAAAATGAGAATACCTCTGATTTTCAATAGGATTTTTGTAAATATTTCCGTGCCGTAAGTCTGCTCTTAAATTTTACTTAAATCGATGGAAGCAGGTCTTGTTTTTGTTTCTATTGTTTTCTATTAAATTTATTGACACAATGTTTAACACATTATTGCGTAAAAGTTTCCTTTTATTATTTAAATAAACGTCAGCAGAAGGTGTATACAGAATATATATTCTAGTTCGAAAGTACCTCTAGGCAAAATTTAGACTTATTGTATCATCGATATCTTAAAAATTAAATAATCATTAAAGTAAACGATCTTGAGATAAATGACGATTTACATTTGTAGTTGAGTTTCTGTTCTTTTTTATCTAAACAAGAGAACATTTCGATAAAAGTCTATGACACACAGAATAGAAACTTGCTGTTATCTTTACGTGCTCACATCAAAAAATATAATACTGACATATACGAATATATTCTACATATCGACATATTATAGGGACCGAGCTCCAACTGTAGAGGCAGCACTTTGACTGAAGGCCGCGCGCCCTAGTGCGGAAATTAGGAATTAAATGGGCAAAAATTTATTAATAACAAACGTCATAATTAATAAATAATGGAAAAAATAATTACATACGGATTTCAACTGATAAATAATAATAATATTCGTGGTCAAAATGTCTTTCCACGTCTTTCCAATGGTAGTTAACGGAAAACAATAAAATTTCACAGGTAAATTTATATACCGCTCTGCGAGACTTTTCTGTACAGCCTTTTATACAACATGATTTTATTGATAAAGACAGCGTGAATAATTTTAAAATTTATTTTAATAAAAGGTTAATAAACAATTTACCACATACTATTGGTTAATTTTTTGCCCATAAGTTTACAAATTCTATCACCAGAGGGGCGTGACGGTCTAGAGGCTCGGTCCCTATTATAGTTGCGGTATTTAGTACTAATTGTACCTGTGCCAATGGCCGTAGATGCTGAGGCACATTAACTTTAATAAAGAAAAATAACATTTAAATACCGAAATAAACTTAAAAAATATACTTTAAACTCTATAAAACATCAAAAACAAAACTTTTTAAACTAATACTGAATAATGTATTTTTATGTAAAACTATTCGGATAATCAGAATCTGGACTTAAATATTAAAAAAAAGAAAGGAAATCCCAGAAGGCGTAGAACATTTTAAGGTTTTTAAAGTAGGTTTAATGTTAGTTTAACTCCTTTGAAAGTATATACACTGTGGGCCGAAATAAAGGAGTACATTTTTTAGTTGAAAATAACTTTTTTTAGGTGATTTAATTTCTTTTTGCAGGGCTAATAGCCTAACATGTGGTCAACATGACTGCAAATTTAGAAGCAAAAATAACGTACAGGGTGGGACTTATAAAATTATGTAACGGTGCATTTGAGCTCGTTGCAAATGAAAACTGTGTTGCTTAAGCTAAAATTGAACTGATATGCTCTTTTGGTAGGTAAACTATCCAGAATACATCAGTAAAAAGGAAATTTTTCAAAATTATCGGATTCAAAACGGTTTTAGGATATGTGAGGATGGGACAAATCGAAATTATGGATAATTAGCTAAATTTTGTATAAAAAAAGTTTATTAAACTTGCTCTACCCAAAGTTACGTGGGTTAGCTTGCTTGTAGTTGGGTAGGGGTGGTTTATAAAGAGTGTAAGGGATTATGGGGGTGATGTATACCAGGATTAAGATCTGTTTAAACCTGTTGGTGGTTGATATCTAAAGTTTCTTGTACAAATTTAGTTCATTAAACTCGCTTTACACAGAGCTAAGTGGGTAACCCGGTGTGTTTGTGGATATAGTTTCTATAAGTAAAAAGTGAATTTCCGAATGACCTAAATTGAAGTAGATTTACTATCCCACGCGTAATTTTGATCGCTTTCTCCTACTTTTACCTGTCTAAGTCCCCTAGTAGACTGATCAGGCTAAAAATTTACGTTGGTTATTTTTAATGAAATGTGTGCTAAGTTTTAGGCTAAACGAAGAGGATTGGGTTATAAACTTTGCTCACTTGAACATATTTTTGTTTTTATTTTTTTTAAGAGTGCCGTAAAGCTTTCTTTTATTTCAAATAATTTTTAAAATATATTTTACTTTTTAACATTTTCAAGTGTTGAAAAATCGTTTAAACCGCATTTCATTTATTTTTTAAGCAATTTTAATATGATTGAAAACTATTAATTCATAAGTAAAAATTCCAATCTCTATGCATTAATAAAAAAAAAATGATACATTCGGCAGGACTCGAACCTACGAACTCTACCTATACACAGTAGTGCCTTTAACTTTTCAGTCACAGATGTCTTAGTAGTTAGTAGGCGTTTGTAATCATATCTTAAATGATATCTTGAATGGCTGAGGTGCTACCAGCAAAAAAAAGAGATCACAGGTTTGTATCCTGTCGGATGTGCCATTTATTAAATTTCTTAAGGTATGATAACTGTAAATATTGTAAATAATAGTTAATTTTACTTAAATAATATAACTTATATCGTTATGTTTTGTTTTGTATTTAATTTATTTTTGAATTATTGTATTATTATGTGGTATAATCGTAGAAAAAGTATAGTGTTTAACTCGCAAGGAATAACTCATTTCCCACTCGTACTCGTACGATTTGCAGCATTCGCCTGCGGCTCATGCTGCAAACATCGTACTCGTGGGAAATAAGTATAATTCCTTGCTCGTAAAAAATATACTATTTTCCTGATTAACCTCATTATTGGACTTAAGCAGTAATTGAGTAACATATGCGACATGAATTGAATCAAAATATGATCAAAAATGTCGACTAACCACTAAGGCATCTAAATTTAAAAAATCCTTATAGAGAGATGTCCCAAATAATTATTTTACTATTAATTGTGTAATACTTATTTAAGATTATTTAAAGAAGAGATTAGTCGACGTTTCAGTGTACTTTTTGAAATTTTGGGAAAGGGAAAACAGTAAATTTAGACTATAGTTACTAATTAAGTTATACCTGTTGGATTTAACATATTTATACTAATATTATAAAAAAAAAAGTTTTATTTTTTGTTTGTTTGTTTGTTTGAAATGAACAGGCTCCGAAACTACTGGACCGATTTCAAAAATTATTTCACCGTTGGCAAGCTACACTATTCCCGAGTGACATAGGCTATGTTTCATTTTTTAAAAAAAATAGGGATCCTTACTAAAATGCCATTAATGTAACCAAAAATGACCTTAAAATCCTTACATCGCGTGCGCTGAGAATTCTATTGATTATAGAATAAAATAATGTACTACGATTTTGAAGAATATATAAATATCTACAAAAAATGCCGCGACAGCATATGTCTAACTGTTATAGTTACGTCATAATAACAATTTTTTAATTTTGTAAATGTTTTTATCTTGGTATTAATCCTTATCACAATCAAAATAACTTATTTCATAATCACGACAGATATCACAAATTTAGCATGTGCAATGGGACTAGGCTACTTATAAAAGAATTAAAGGACAATTAAGTTGTAGCAACCATTATAACTGAACCACCAGCTGGTCAACTAGCTCATACACTGAGAATACCGATAATCCCAACTGATCTACCAAATCCATTTAAACCGCTTCAATTTCCTATCAAAATATCTTTCGCTTTTACTAATAATAAGTCTCAAGGTCAAACCTTCCAATTAGTAGGAATCGGTTTTCCTCATGGCCAACCGCCTAAGGCGGGTCGGAGCACCTGAAAATCAATTTATTTTGCTGCCAGAAAATAAAACAACATGTAATATTGTTTACAGGGAAGCGTTGACCCAATTAATTTAATGGCTTTTGTTATTTTTCTTTAATCCCCGTACAAAGCCGGGGCGGGCTGCTAGTTTTTTATATATTTTAAATGTAAATAAAGCTGTACAGTTTATTGGTAAAAATATATTTTTTTCGTAAGTCTGCACAATACAAAAATGTCGACAAGTGTTAAACTATATGATCCCTACACATTCCTGTTGGAAAATAACTACTGAAAAAAATTTTTTCATTTATGATAAGAAAACTTAAAAGTTCATACAGATTGACGATGATTCATTGATTTTACGTGGAATTCCGAAACTACGTGAAAAATGTGTAATATAATTTGTATACGTGTAAAGGGCAATAAATTCTTTCGTCGTTTACTGTTAACACAATATAAATTTCTGGTAGAAAAAAGATACAAAATCCCTTAACATCCTGTTTGTGTTCACAAAAACACGTGAGCTTATCAAAGAAAAGTTTACCTTCGAAAAGTAGTCTGATTGTGATTAGGTGGTTACCTTCGTGTCTGTACACCTGCAAGATCTTTTGCTTTTAAAGAGTCAAAGAATGAAGACCAGACTCAGAAGGCCCTGTCTGGCGATCCTTTAGTGTATCTTTGTGAATCGCTATGGGGGGTGGCGCCGCTATCACTCTCTTAACTGCCGTAGTCACTTTTAGCTAAATAATTCCACCAAACAATACTCAATAAACCAATAAAAAGAATAAATACTAATAGTCCTTATCAGTTGTAATCTTTATACATACAGTCTCTTACAACTCAAAATTTTATTATATAATCTAACGATTTTAAAACGTATTTTGTCTAGAAAATAATCAATAGTATATAAAATGCGTGTGTAATTTTCAAATTAAAAGCATGTTGTTAAATCGAGGTAAAATGCCATACTCTTATGCATACTTTATATAAAAATAGGTAGTTCAATTGTATTGAAAGTTAGCGGATGACATCCATATTTAAAAGTTATATATAAGGAGATATCCTGCATTTAGCACAAGTTTAAAAATTTTACTTCTGCAAAGTGTACCTATAATACATTTCAAGTTATTTGATTGACTGCAAATATCGTGTTAAACGGATTGACACCGATAATATTTGTCACGTTAAAAATAATTGGTAATATTTACAAATTAACAGAGACTATTGGCAATCCGACCAACCGTAAAATATTTAATTTTTTTTCTGCAAACAAATTATAAAATTAAAGAAGTATTAGTTGAAATCTTTACCAACCAGTATATTGGTATTTTTTTGAAGTTATACTTCTAGTCGTGCACTCTGTGGAAAAGATTTGTGTAGAGTTAAATGGGAAAAATCATTACATATGTAATGGTGTGAGTAAGAGAGAGACAGACACACTTATAAGGTATATTGGTCAGTAAAAACAAAGATGAAATATTTACCACATGTTATTAGTCAACTATAAGTCCTTTAAATACCGTTTCAACATTCAGTACATTGAAAAGGGATAGATATACAAAAAACAGTCTGAACTAATGTATGAATATCATAGTGACGGACCACATGATTATTTGACAGATTATTTTATAATTCTGTCACGTAAGTATACATATAAAGTTTAGCATTTTATATTAATAATAATATTCAGTAATGAGTATTGTATTGTAGTCAAAAATACCGTCACATGGTAGCAGTATATTCTGCTCTATGCTTTTAAGGTTGTTGGCTACATAAACAGAGTTTTTACGAATAGTCGAGGAAATAAAGCACTAAAACCTCCGAATTTTGTAACGTAAGATGGATCGGGATGCTTTTTTTGCACTGGATTCGTTAGAGTATCAGGAAATTTGTCGGTATTTTTTATAATGTAAAAATGGGAAATTGCATTACTGTATTCGAAAAGTACATTTCGAACAGACAACAGAGAGAAAACTTACAACTCGATAAGTATTGCTGAAAATGGGTTCAATTTATATACTCGGGGTTTTTGGAGTCGCTAAACACGAATATCACGATTCCGAAAGTCTCCGCGGCACTTGGTGTCTAGAGTATTTACCTCTTCTCCTGGGGTTTTATTTAAATTATGTACGAAATCAGTGCACACTTGGTACTCGGTGGTTTTTTGAGTCGCTAAATACGATTATAATAATGGCGATGGTGTTCGAAACACCTGGTGCTTAAGACGGACTTCGTCTCCAGGAATTTTATGCAAATTCCATACAAAACGAGTGTGTACACGGTACTAGGAGGTTTTTGGGGCCGCTTACCACGAATATCATATAATGATTTTGCTAAATCATTCGCATATAAATTTATGAATCCATGCGCGTGCATAGAAGTATAACTTCTGCCGGCAGTCCCACTGACTGCAAAACTAGTTTTTTTTTTTGTAAAGTAGTAGGTTAATGGATATGTACATTCATTCAATTAATTAATTAAATATCAACCAAATACAAACGTTGCTAGTCTATGCTGATTAACTTTTTGTCACATAAAGTTAAAATTCAATATAAAAATCATGCTATTTATAAAATTTCAAGTTGCCAATAAATGTAATTTTACTTTTCATGGAACAGGTAGATTAGATAAAAATTTAACTTACACTTCTACACGAGGGTATGCCCAGAAGTAACAAATAAAACACAAATTTAAAAAAAATATTTCTATTTCTCAACACTCGATACACTTTATCTCCAATAGATACCAAGTTTATAATAAGAGCCATCGACTTCCTTAACCGAAGATTACACCTCTTTATTTTTAGCAAAGCTTTTATGACCAAGTCATTTTTTTTCAATTTTGTAATTATATAATAATCTCAGATGGCTACATATGACAAATAGGATAAGTAAAGATGCAATCCAAACACATTGATTTGGCAAATCGCAATAACGAAAGTGTGAGTTGGTACATTTTCATGAGTAGGTAAACCACAACTTTTTCGTCAAATGCGATCGGTTTTTCTTGATTTTATTTATCAAATCCTGATATAAGTTCGCATAATATCGCCGTTTTCTATACTTCTATACTAATATTATAAAGAGGAAAGGTTTAATTTTTTGTTTGTTTGTTTGTTTGAAATGAATAGGCTCCGAAACTACTAGACCGATTTCAAAAATTCTTTCACCGTTGGCAAGCTACACTATTCCCGAGTGACATAGGCTATGTTTCATTTAAAAAAAAAAATAGGGATTGTTACTAAAATGCCATTAATGTAACCAAAAATTACCTTAAAATCCTTACATCGCGTGCGCTGAGAATACTATTAATTATAGAATAAAATAATGTACTACGATTTTGAAGAATATATAAATATCAACAAAAAATGCCGCCACAGCATATGTCTAACTGTTATAGTTACGTCACAATAACTATTTTTTTATTTTTTAAAAGTTTTTATCTTGGTATAAATCCTTATCAAAATAACTTATTTCATAATCACGACAGATATCACAAATTTAGCATGTGCAATGGGACGAGGTTACTTATAAAGGAATTTAAGGACAATTAAGTTGTAGCAACCATTATAACTGAACCACCAGCTGGTCAACTAGCTCATACACTGAGGATACCGATGATCCCAACTGATCTACCAAATCCATTTAAACCGCTTCAATTTCCTATCAAAACATCTTTCGCTTTTACTAATAATAAGTCTCAAGGTCAAACCTTCCAATTAGTAGGGATTGGTTTTCCTCATGGCCAACCGCCTAAGGCGGGTCGGAGCACCTGAAAATCAATTTATTTTGCTGCCAGAAAATAAAACAACATGTAATATTGTTTACAGGAAAGCGTTGGCCCAATAAATTTAGTGGCTTTTGTTATTTTTCTTTAATCCCCGTGCAAAGCCGGGGCGGGCTGCTAGTTTCTTTATAAAGATAATTAAACAAAATGATCCGAATCACATTCCAAAAAATTAATCTTGCTTTTTTCAGAGCTGATTTTCCCTTTGCAATTCATTATTCCGTTACATTGCTAAACCCTCGATTAAAACATCCTCACGACTCACGACTCTTTTTTTTTCATTTGTGAGCAAATGCAGCACTCTACGTTTAACTATTTCTAATCCAAATTTTCAGTATATACCAGAAACCTGTACGATGTGCTGAAATTTTAATATGCCTACGATATCAATTAACTTGCACAATTTTAGTAGATGGTCATCCAAAACCAATTTGTAGATTTTGATCAACATTTCTGGCGTGGTCATCTTATTTTTTCGACGACTGCGATGTTCATATTGGCCTTTTATAAATTCTGTCATCTAATATTTTATTAATGTAAACTAGAGCACAGACTCAGTTAAAATAAAATCTTAGTTTGGGTATTGGTTGGATCAATACTTTATAAATGAAAATATTGTTTCCGCATAACGATGACCAATTTTCCACATGTTTACAAATGTACTGATAGCTGCTAAATTAATATAGGTCTCCCAACGAAAGTTTGTGACAGCCACGTGTTAGTCGGCGCAGGTAGGCGGAGTCTTTCTATCAGTGGCGGACGGAAATAAAAAAATATTTTTAATGAATGGTGCCAACATAATTAAGAAGAATTTATTTTATATAAATTTGTTACTGCCTAATTTAAACTAAAAAAATACATACATTTAAAAAACAACTCAGAAACTCTCATAGCATATTTCGTAGCTAAATACAGTTTACAAAACCATTCTAGCTACCACACTGACAAGCTTTCAGAACGGTCGTTGTTATCGTAACGCTCGTAAAAAAACCACTGCGCATTGAACGAGAACTACGAGAAGCCACGTGGCTGTCCCAAACTTTCGTTGGGCGATCTATACTTAACCACTTCGTGTCTTGAAACTGGAAGTTTTAGCTGAGTTTTATACACCAGGTCGAATAATTCTGGAACTATTCTTATAAAGGTTGGTTGAAAAGTTTTGAAAGCCACACCTATAAACCAGTAGAATAATCAAAATTTATACACTATTTTAATATTTCATCTTCCATTTGAATACATAATTTTTTTTTATTTTGATTTGTAAAGTCATTCTTTGTTTACCAGCCATTTGAAATTGACGTGTCAGTGTATTTTGTTAAAATGGAAAAATCGAATTAAAGTACGAATTGCTTCAGCGTATTCTCCAGATTTGGCTTTCTTCAACTATTACCTCTTAAGAAAGCGTTTTTTATCGAATGAAGAAGCTTTTGCTGTTGTAAAGCAATATTTTGCAAGCTTCCGAAAGATCATTACAGAGATGGTATAAAATTATTGGAAAATCATTGGAATAAGGGTTTTCAAGCTAAGGGAGATTAGGTATATCTATCTATACTTATAATAAATCTGTAGAGAGGTCAATTCTGTACATGAAATATATTTCCAAAATAACTATCAGGGGGTGATAAGGGATCGAGACTGATGCCAAAAATGCAATCAGTAAAATTTTTGTCTGTCTGTCTGTCTGTATAACCGCTATAGAAACAAAAACTACTCGACGGATTTTAACGAAACTTGGTACAATTATTTTTCATACTCCTGAGCAGGTTATACTATACTTTTCATTACGCTACAATCAATAGGAGCAGAGCAGTGAAGGGAAATGTTGGGAAAACGGGAAAAGTTACTCCATTTTTTAAGCTTCCGTCACGTGTGCAACCTTAATGGTTAAAGTTATACAGAAATCATCTTATTTTTATAATTTGGAGGTCAACTGTGAACGGATTTTACAAAATTTCACCAACAGGGGGGGTAGCGGGGACGTGAAAAATAAATTAAAATTAAAATCTATGAGTCCTACAGGTTTGAAACTTTGCAAAATAGTTATTTTTATAATTTTGAGGTCAATTGTTAACGGATTTTACGAAATTCCACTCACATGGGGGGTTGCGGGGGCGTGAAAAAAAATTAAAATCTATAAGTCCTACAGGTTTAAAACTTTGCAAAATAGTTATTTTTATAAGTTTGAGGTCAATTGTGAACTGATTTTACGAAATTTTACCCACAGGGGGTTGCGGGGGCGTGAAAAATTAAAATTAAAATTTAAAATCTATAAGTCCTACAGGTTTGAAACTTTGCACAATAGTTATTTTTATAATTTTGAGGTCAATTGTGAACGGATTTTAAAAAATTCCACCCACAAGGGTGCATGCGGGGGCGTGAAAAATAATCTATACATATAATAAATATGTAGAAATGAAAATTCTGTACATTAAAGATATTTAAAAAATAATTAGCAGGGGGTGTTACTACATCGATATAGAACCCAAAAATGTGGTTAGATTTTTTTGTCTGTCTGTCTGTATGTTTGTGCACGCATCACATTAAAACTACTGATCCGATTCGAATGCGGTTTTCACAGATGTATTTGTCTTTTTTCAACTTAACATCTGGTATATAAAAATTTCTCCTCCTTAACGAATTCGGGGGAGAAATTTTTATATAACAATCAACACGCCACGCGAACTACGTCGCAGGTACAGCTAGTTGAATAAAAAAAAAACAATTTCATTAGAAAATATACGTTCTTTCATTTTTTTTTTTAATTTTTTAAACATCTGATACCTTTAGTTAAACTTAACAAGTAGTCGATGCTTTAATCCATTATTTCCTTAAAAGTATAAAATTTATTATAATTTACCTTTTATAATTATTTAACCAACAGAAAAACCATAGTCTGAGCACGTATTGTTTATACTACTTCTTTCTTCCTTGAATTTAAATTAAAATACTGCTAAACAATAAAAGGTAGTAAAATTGGTAACAAAAATGTAGATTTGCTTTCACAGTTTACGTTTATATGAAATTAAAAATAAAAGATTTTTTTTCGGAATGTAAAATCAGATTTCTTAATTCTGATACTAAATTTCTGAAACTTAAAGTAACTATTTTGTATTTTCAAATACCTTGAAATTAAATCTTTTAATTTGCAATATCTATGTATTTTATTATGCTTCATTAATATAGCATTTTAGCTAAATTTTAATTAAAAACAGTTTATTTTATATTGCCAAGCGGTTTAAAATGAGATCTTTTATAAGCATAGTCGTAAAAAAGGATATTAGATCTAACAAGTTGTGTTTAAAAGTATTTCAAATTGAAAATGGTATGCAGGTGCGCTTTGGTAAACTTTAGACCTTTACCGAACCCAGGTATGGCAAAAGTCAATAGACTCAGGTGGAATTATGAGGCCGAGAATAACACGCCAAATGTTGATATTGCTGTACAGGTGTTTGAGCCATTAGCAAGAAACGCTACAAGTGTCTACCAACTAAATTTTTATTATGGGAAATAAATAGTCAATTAGACACTCAGATTTAAGTTTTAAGTATAGGGATTCTTCATTGTCCCTTTTGGAATCTTTATTTTGATATTTATTGCACGTTTACAAATGTTTTGACAAAAAAATACAAAGAAACAAAATAGGAACTTAAAAATATCTTAATTGTGGTAGTATTTAGCAAACATTTATACCAGAAATAAATAATCTTCTAAACATCAAAATTCTACTTCTGTAATACTTTTGTAAAAAAACAATACCAAAATACCTACCTACTTCACATAAGCTCACATAGCGTTTTGTGAATCGGTTATGTAATCGCGAGGTAGTCCTTATATTTGTCTCTAAATTTATATTTTTGTAGCAATATGTTAAATTTCTACTATTTGATTAGACAAATAAAAGATTTTGAATTTGAAAAATATCCAGATTTTGAAATTTCAAAGAACAAATAAATATTGCACCTTTTTCAACCTAGAATATACATTGAAAGGTATAACTACGAATATTCTTATATTAATATTTTTTCCAACTATGTGGAATTTAGTACAGAATGGACTAAAGCAAAGAAGCAAATTTGATCTGTGTAAACTTATTTGTGTTAACAAATTTTCTTTAGATATAACTTGTTTAAACTTGAAGTGATAGTGTTGTAATCGAAAACATAGACATTATCCTCAAAGTTATAATTTAATAAAGGGTTTTTCAACAAAGAAAGCAACATAATATTGTCATTTTTAATAACTGAAATATAAAAACACAACTATTTACGATTGGTGCCAATATTATATTTTCTGATAAAAAACGATTTTGACTTGATTAGTTGTGGCCTTACAAAAACGGATACAGTAGAGAAGATACGTAGAAGAATGCAAGTAAAGAATGACATCATTAGATAGGTACATTGAAGGAAAGAGGCTTTTGTAGTATAGGCATGTCAAAGAGTTAAAGCAAATAGATAAATAAGATAACAAAATTGAGTCTGATTGGTAGAAGGAAGAGATTCTTTTTTTTTATTAAGGATGTCCTCGTAGGTATAGACCTTAATACAAATGTACCGAGAACATCTATTGGGGCAGAAGAGGTAATTTATTAATTTGAGATTTAAAGGCCTGCAAGTTCGGACGAGTGGGGAAGACGTGGGGAGGTAAGGAGTTTCACAATCTGGAGACCCTGGGGATGAAGGAACGATCGAACCGATCCGTTCTCGATGTCGGGCACTGAACAGTATAAGGGTGCATGGAGTTGGCACGTCGCGTTGCTCTGGCTGGTCTGGCAAGTGGAGGCATTATAGAGCGGAGTTCTTCTGAGCAAAATCCGTTTATGTATCGGTAAAACAAGGAAAGATCAGCCACTGCTCTTCGGTGGGATAATGGGGCTAGGTTTTTGGTGATACTGGTGTCGTCTATTAGTCGAACTGCCCTTCTCTGTATTGCATCAAGAACTCCGAGCCTTGACGGAGCCGCTGAACCCCAAAAATGCGAGCAGAATTCAAGATTAGGCCGTATTTGGGCTTTGTAAAGCGTAGCCAAGTTGGATGAAGAAAAATATTTCCGTGCTCTAAACAGAAAGCCTAATTTTTTTTCCTGGGGGATCGTTATACCATCCAGCGTAATGGAGTCGCCCATTACCAGTGTCTGATCGTTGATTGTAATGGATGAGTCGCATGTTTGCCTCTTGTTGGATAGGCAACATGTCTTTATCTGGAAAGATGAAGTGGATGATTCTTTGTAAAGAAGAGGGGGTGCGTGGATTTGGCACTTATAAAATTGATTGCTCCAACAAAAAAAAATATAAACAAAAATACAGTTTTCTTTTCTTCTTGTCTGAACTTCTTCCTCTTTCCTACTTTCCAACCCCTTCTTCTTGCTGCTCTATCTCCTCTTTATCTCTTGCCTCTATGACTCTCTTCTCTACCACTTTCCATCTCTGGCTGACAAAATAATTTTAAGTACATTAATATAAACAAAAACTTACTGCTCGTGAGGTTAAACATTAAAGCCATTCACTTTGAGTAACATCAAGATATTAAATATTAGTATTATCCTTAATAAATTGGTATTATTTTTGATGACCGTATTAATTTAACTGATATGTGGTTAAAATTACTAAGTTCCTAAAATCAAGCATCAGCAAAAATTCCTGTACAAAATACTATCGTAAAAATCCCTCAAAGCCCTGGATTACTCCTGATCTCTTGTCTCTTATTGTAGAAGACAATACAAATCTAGTACGTCTAGCCATTCGCTCCGTTCGGAAAGACTATTAAGATATGATTGTTAACTGTGATAATCATAAGAAGTATATTAGGTCTACTCTAAACAGCAAAGTAGGTATTTCTCTCGCAGTTCCGATGGTGCTTTGTGTTCCTCATATTAAAAAACAGCGGATATCTTATTAGACATTTATTCTGCAGTTTTCACATAGGAACCTGCTGATGAGCGCTTGCCTACGTTTGGGCTCGATAAAGTTCAAACAACTTAATTTTTACTGTAACCAATGTCAAGAAGCTTCTACATCTACTGTTATTAATTCTTCTCTTGGTCTAGATAATTTAACATCTCTACCGTAAGAAAATGTGCATTCGTCCTTTGTTGTCCTCTATTTTCTATCATGACTCGCTCATTTGAACATTCACTTGTAACTACTCCATGAAAATCAGAGTCAATAGCAGCGATCTTCAAAAAAAGTAACAAACTTGACCCATAAAACTATCGACCAATTAGTCTTTTGTCCACATCTTTTAAAATCATGGAAAGAGTTATTGTCAAAAATACAAAAATTACTACAACTAACCTTCTTAGCTTCATAACCGACTGGACCCGTAACCTAGATCCCGAACTCCCAACAGACGTAGTAAATCCAGACTTTTTCAAAGCTTTCGATAAGCTGTCAACAAAAAGGCTGCTCTACAAACTTTAACATTTTGAAATTAGAGGAAAACTAAACAGTTGGATAAGAGATTACATGACTAATAGAAATTTTGTTGTAAAAATGCGAAAACCTCTCATCTAGTAACCAGTAGCATCTGGTGTTGCTCAATGTAGCATCCTAGGACCCTTATTATTCTTAGTTTACTCGTGTGACCTGCCACGGCACATATCAAGCTACGTAGCACTTTTTGCAGATAAGATCAGGCTATAGCAAATTCATTAACGAATCATTTAACATTACAGATGCATTTACTTCTTTATTTAGGGATCTTTTTGCCACTAAAACAAACTGATAAAAAATATAAATCAATATTTTGAAAATGACCCTTGCTTATTAATCTTGATGGATATGTCAAATTTGTCAAGGGTCGTTTTTTTAAACTGAAAATGCCTAACGAAAATGAAAATAATTTTTTTAAAAATGTTTCTTTTTTTGTGGCAAAAGATCCCCAAATAAAGAAGTAAATAGATGTTATTATGCCACAAAGAAGCTATAGAGAATACTTAAATATTACAGATGGACTTGGACTCGGATGTCCAAGTTCATCCATCTGGTGTAAAAATTGGTTTCTTCCATTGAATATTGGAAAATCTGTTGTTTTGCATATAGGGAAAAACAACCCGCACCTAACACACTCTATGGAAAACTCTACCGTGCGTTCTATGTCGTCTCATCTAAACCTCGGTGTTACCATCACTAGTGATATCCGGTGTTCCAAGGAAACTCTTTACTTTACCTAAAGAGAAAAACATTTTTAAACGTCTCCTTCACATCTTCAATGTGGTGTCTGATACTAAAATGCGACCAAAATATGCTGGAAAGTGAGCAACATAGTGGAACCCGCATCTCGTTTTGTCTTTTCGCGCCCCGACCATCGTAAGGCAGGAGACTGGAAACCTTCCATCATTTGACCATCAACGTCATATAAGAGTCGATTTGATTGATGACATTTTTATCAGAAACCGAGATATATGTTTGAGAGGTCATTCACTAAAACTTAAAAAAGAAAACTTTAAAACAAAGCAAAGCTAAAACTTTCTCACTAGTAGAAGCTTTGATGCTTGGAATAGTTTACCTGTAGTGGCTATAAATTATTTAAAAGCAGTCTGAACGAAATTCTTGTTTAACTAATTACCTTTTTTCGTTCTATACTAGTCATTTATTTTATTGTAATTGTATACTGTTAGGCTGGAGGATTTTTCTTCTACCTTTCTTTATATGTAGTAATAATAATCCTCATTTATAACGTGCTCTGCCAAGGAACATGATATAACATACCTCCTTATATCAATCTTGTGGGAAGTCAATCTCAGAGATAAATTGCGTGAACTGTGTCTCACGTCTCACGTAAGTAATACAAGGGATGGAGTAGACCACATTAGAACTTTCCATAATTTGTAGAGTCTTGATCTTCATATACAGCCGATCAAAGGTTTTTCCATTCCTAGTGGAAATCCTAATCTGTGTGTTCGCTGTAACGAGAATTAATGAAAAGGGACTGTTAGACACTGTGATCAAACCGCATCCTGTTTGTTAATTACAACTTTTGGTGACCTATTACAGTTAAAGAGCTAAAAATCAATTTATTTAAAAAAATAAAATGAAAGTTAACTTAGTCTTATAGATTACGCACATTATTCAGGGAAATGTTTGATAGAGAATGGTTATCTTTTATGTTTAAATATACTATTAAGAAGTAAAATTTGATTTAAATAATAATTAAAATAATAATACAGATGTGTCTGTTAATCATTTATATAATTTAGATCAAAGTAGAATTTAATAATCATGTGACTATAATCGCAACACATTAAATTTTAATTAAATATCTTGTTTTTATTTAAATTCACTCAAACGCAAGCAGCCACCTTCCTAAATTATTAAATCTTTAATATGGCATTACATTCAATTATCGTTAAATAGTGAGCTCCTGATAAGTTTCCCTATAATTGCTTTTCCATCAAATCAACCCTACATCAATAGGGTGGGTTGAAATGTTCGTAATAGCCATTACCAATAACACCATAAAAAATGTATAACATTTTCTATAGAAGATTCATGAACACGTTACTGTCATTTATGAGAAACTCTTGAAATTTTGAAACGTTTTCGGGGTAAAATCTGTTGAATAATAGAATACATCTCTTTACCTAATGCTACCCTATTTTTATGCTATTAATTTGAAATAAAATACCAGCTCTAGAAGAACTGCATTTATTAGAGTTTTTTTATTAACATCTTTAAAACAATAGCTGGTAAATTATTATATCTGTCAATAACAATAATCTAATATATAAAAATAAGTCGGGTTTTCCTCCCTGATTCTATAACTCCAGAACGCACTAACCGATTTCCACGGTTTTGCATTCGTTGGAAAGGTCTCGGGCTCCGTGAGGTTTATAGCAAAGAAAATTCATGAAATATTTCAAGAGAAAAGCAGGAAAACAAGGAAAATCATTTTTTCTACAAGCATGCGTAAAACAACACTTTCCCGCACGCATTTTAATTCAGAAAATATCTCTTTCCCGCACGGAGTGCGGGAAATACTTTTTCCCGCACGCATTTTTTTTTATTAATTAGAGATGTTGTTCGATAACTTTTTTGACAAATTATTGTATTATTATCTTTATCTTGTTGGACTACATACAGTAAAAAAAATTAAGATTATTTTACATGAAAATAGGGATTTTTAAAATGTTTGTTTTTAAAAAAATCATAATTTATTAAATCACCCCTGTAAACCTTATTCAAAGCAACAACAAATTCACCTGTTTAAGTAGGGTTGCTATAGCTGCAGTCGTGTATTTATTGACACTATGAAAGATTTAATTGTCAGAATTGCATCTTTTCAAGTATCTGACTAGTAATCCAGGTGATTTTTAAAGTTTTGATTCAAAAAAATTAAATGGATAATTGCGATGAAGACCTTCCGCACAGTATTTTGGAGGCTGCTGCTGAGGCCAACCTAGAACTCCTTCCTGCGATTTCCAAACAAAGGTATGAAAGGCAGTATGATCATTTTGTTCAGTGGGCTCGTCAAAAGGGAACCAACAATCTAAAAAAAGAGGAAGTTTTACTGGCTTATTTTTTAGAACTAAATAAAGTTATAAGACCCAATACTCTTTGGTCCCGATTCTCAATGATAAAGGCTGTTATGAAACTAAGAGAAAATTTCGATATTGGCAACTTCTACAAATTAATTACATTTTTAAAAAAACAATCTGTAGGCTTTTCCCCAAAAAAAGCCAAGGTTTTCAATAAAGAAGATATTGCCAAATTTATGGTCGAAGCTCCAGATGATGTTTATTTATTAATTAAAGTGGCCACTATCTTCGGTTTAGCAGGAGCTTGCAGAAGAGTAGAACTCACAAATATAACCTTAGAAAACATCGAGGTTAAAGAAAACTACATCACAATAAAAATAACTGATTCAAAAAATCACACATCCAGAGCTTTTGTAATCTCGGAAGAAGTAAACAACGGTAGATATTTTAAGCTTATTAAAAAATATGCATCATTGAGACCTTTAAACACACCTCATCGTCGTTTTTTTGTACAATTTAAACAAGGCAAATGCACTAATCAATGTGTAGGAATCAACTCATTTGGAAAAATGCCTTCTGAAATTGCGGCCTACCTAAAGCTTCCGGATCCTCAGTGCTATACAGGTCATAGCTTCAGACGCTCTTCTGCGACATTTTTGGCTGATTCTGGAGAAGAAATTACAAATATTAAGAGACTGAGCGGCTGGAAATCTACCACCGTTGCGGAGGGATACGTAGAAGATTCCGAAATAAAGAAAAAGAACCTATGCAACAAAATTTTAACACTAAATGAACCACAACCAGAAGCGCAGGAAGCGTGCCAATTAAACATGACTCCAGCTATATCCTTCAGTGAAAGCAGTAGACCAACTGTGGAGCAACAACTTAATTCGGCAATTAGCCTACAAAAAGCTATAAATTGTACTTTTAATATTAATATTAATAATAAATAATTTCAAATTTTGTTACGTTGTTAGAAGTTAAAATAAAATTTAAAAAATGTATAAAGTATCTTTTTTATGCTTGTAGAAAAAATATTGATCCTAACTCTTGCGGAAATTAACTTTCCCGCACTTAACTGCTTGCCCGAACTCCGCTTCGCGTCGTTCGGGCATCGGCAGTTCGCGTGCGGGAAAGTATAACTTTCCGCACTTGTTAGGATAATAACTATTTCACATAGGTACAGCGCCATATTTTTCATATGGCGCCGGTGCGTGATACATTGTTTGACAGCTACTCATTGTACTCTGCTCAGTTAATTTCATGTGACATTTATGATGCGCACGTTCGCGTTCTTTCAAACGCTAACTTAAAACTGGTATTGTGTTCACTGTGAAATTGAGGTTAAAGTTATTCGTTTCCTAACAGTTCAATTGGAAACCTTCAAATCAAACACGCGTATTGTGCAAATTTTTATTGAACAGCAGGCATTTGCCTTTTAAGTTTTAAGTTGAACTGTGTAAATTATGTGGATCGTGCATTTGAGGTTAAATTCACCAGTCTGTCCATAGTCCAAAATGCCGAGAGGACGACGTGCGAACATCGGCCGCCGCACAAGACATGCAAGCTGGCACATAAGAAATCACTTGAAGTACTTAACTTTACACTGAAGGATCTTCGGCGAAATAACATCTTTGGCAAGTCAATGAGCTTTTTATCCATAACTGGTTAATAATTACATTCATAATTCAGTAATTTCTAATTATTTAAAAAATTAGAAAATAAACAGTTTAAAATTGACATTTAACATTTGCGTTTTTAGGATAAACAATTTTAAAAGCAATATCAACAAATTTAGGTTCATATTAATTCACATTACAAAAAGTTAGTGGAAATTAAGTAAAAATTCACATATCCGTATTAGTATTAGGAGTAAGTTTTGTTGACTTATTAAATGCAAAAACTTTATACAAAAAAAATTCGTTGACGAACGTCCCTCCTAGGTGCTCGGAAGATACCACTCCAAAATCCTACTTCATAGTTACAAAACTTTTATTCGAACTCTTGTCGACTATAAGGCCATGCCATAATTTGCCCTTCCGCAGAGCCTCCTCCATTCGCTTCTTACCACCACCTTCACCCAAGCCACCTTGTCTGCCAAAATACAAAAATACTTCTTCCTCCTTTTCTATTTCAGACACTGCAACAAACATATATCACTAGAACTCTACAAGGAACCAAATCCCAGTCCAGAGATGCTTCCATAACCACTGAAATCGAGGACTCTAGAGAACCTCAAGAATTCCGAAAAATAAGATCCCCTTCTCACCTTAAGAATCCTTCGAACCGCAGATAGGCATCTTTCTACAAAACTCTAAATCCTACTTGGCGACACCCTCCTCTTCTACAGGTAGAAGCAGGAAGACGGGAAAAAAATAAATAAAAAATGAGCCTTTGACGAAGGTTTCTGTGGTTCCCTTCGTCCTTGCCAAATGGAATACATCAGGAGACGCACCTTATCGTCAATTTCCCAAATCCACATTGCACAATGTTGGATTACACAGCCACACAAACTTATACAACACTAAAATGTTTTGTGTCAGTTTAGGCACGTTCCAGGTTCCGGAAACAGGAAACGAAAGGCAGCGAGCGACTGATACTGACACTCCATCCCATATCCTACCATCCATCCCTGAAAAGGGTACCAAGTCCTACAAAAGGGTCCTCAAACCTATCACCTAAAACCTATCAACAATACAGTCCTGTTAATCGATTATTCCCTGTATCATTTCCATTTTTCGCTATAATATAACATGATTAAATAACCGCGTAGAGCTGAAGGTTGCGGGTTCGAGTTTTTTTTTAATTTTTCCTTAATGCCATTTAATATAGGTATTTTTGTTTGTATACTTTCTAAAAAAATTTAAAAATATAAGAGTTATGCTTGGTTTACATTTATCATTTTTGAAGTAAAACTTCTTTAGCGAGACTAGGAGTAAAAAAGTTATTCTAACGGACGTGACGTCATTCTAATAACAGAAACCGGAAACAAAACCTAATTACAAAATACCTAACACGATTTTTCATGGGCGCCGGCAGCAGGGTGCAAGAGGGTGCGCTTGCACCCCCCTGCTATGGAAAAAAATACCTGAATTTACCAGAAAATTATATATTTTTTAATTTTTTTATTAAATTATTGTTTGAATAAAAACTAAAGGCGTCGCGGTTGCTGTCCAAATCATTCTACATTCTATATATATTAGATCATAATAGTGTGTAGATGAAAATAATCCTGGCGGCGCTCATGCGATTCTGCCTACTATATTAAATAAAATTAAATCTGTGAATCTGTGAATTGACAGCTTATTATCTTGTCAACCAAAATACATTGCTAGTAGTTTTTTGTGTATAAAGTGTTTGTATTAAATATGAATAAACAAAGTGGATTTATTAATGAAGAAAGTGATGAAAAAATATTGAATGAAAATAGTGAGTACCTATAATCTATATGCATACATTTTATTTTTGGTGTGTAATTACACTATTTATACCTTATTATTTATACCTATTATTTATACCTAGCTATTTTCGTTTTATAGACTTAAAGAGCTAAAAAGAAAAAGAAATTGTGAACGTCAAAGGGCATATTATAAGCGCCAGAAAGATTTGAAGAAAAATGACAAAAATGAAAAAATGACGAGACAGCCACATTCATTATGATTTGATTAAGTAAGTTTATATACATACATATTATGATAGTAAATAATTGTTTATACGGAATCTTTACGTTGAGTAAAGAAGCCTGTTGCACGTTTTTGTTCATAAAATAATAATATTCGAAATATTTTAACACTTTCTTATACTTATTTTAGGTTTGGTTAGGTATCCATAAAGGCCATAAAACCACTAGTCAGGATCCTTCGTAGACGTGAAGGAAACAAACTTAACTAAGGATTTTAAATTTTATGGAATATGCTATAAAATGATACAAAATGAAATGGTTATCTAACTATCGAATACTCTTGTGTTGTGATGTATTACAATAAGGTAGATACAGCTACAAAATCACACATTCTAAACGTAAGGTGTGTATATTTTTAATATTGTTTACCTATTATTGAAGCAAAACTTCTTTAGTTGCGACTAGGGGTTACTCTAACGTTAGATTCTAACGGAAGATTCTGATGAAAGTAACTGTGTAATTTCAGCTATGGGAGGAGCTTAAATTTTCGAAATTTATTTATGAAATTTTCAAACGGTTTCAAATACATTAATGGTATTTAGAGCGTAAAATCTATGTTTCACATTTTAGTTATCATAAACCTATTATTTCATATATAAAAAAAATAATGATAACTTTCAAATTCCTATTTCTAATGAATAATATAAATATAACATCTCATTTTTTTGTAAAGTATATAGGCAATAAATATGATTGAATTGTAATTAAATATTTATTTTCCGATACGTACGTCAACAAGTTTTACTTCAATCGCGCGTAAAGGTTACACGCACACTCTTTTTTTATCACCAATTATTCGGTTTTCGCTATTTTTTCAATTTACTCGAAATTAAAAGCGGGACTGCCTAAACTGACTTGAAATTCGTATTCAGTCGAAAAACATGCCCGTAGATAGGTAGTGCCCGGTGTACAGACAATTTCTTATTTTTTGTGTGCCGGTGTTACTACACTGTTTCTGGATGACCTTTGCTGGTAAAACATCTAAATCAAAGGATCTTTCTGCTAGTATAAGGTTAGTTAAGTTTTGCAAGCATTTTACTTTAGCAGCACATGTGGTACGAGCGAAAATCTGATTTATTTTCATAAAGGTTTTATTGACTGTACAATGTCTTGGTCTAAAGTCAACTACTAACGTAGCTTTAATGTTGGTAATGCAATTAAAAAAATAGTAGTATGATTACTCGTGAATTGTCAGTTTTTTGTAGCAGTTAGTCATTGCCTTAAAACACTTATCAAATGAAACCTAGGCTAGATCAATTTATATATAAATCGTATTTGAATTTGGGATCAAATTCTACTTCATACTGCAAGTTTTCTTCTCATCACTTCACTATACCTGGACTTGCAGTCCGTTGGCATCAACCGCATTGCGAACAATTTAGCAAGGAGGGCTGCGGGCTACAAATATGTTAGCCCTCGCCCATCTACCAAGCTAACATTGTCCGCAGTCGTGGACCTTATTAAACAGCACTCTCACCAAAAATTTATACAGTGCTGGGATGAAACTACGAACTGTAGACTGGCCAGAGAGTTATTACCTCATCCTGGCGAGGAAACAGCAAAAAAATTTAAGGCATTGACCAGACAAAATCTCCGAACAGCTGTGGGAATCCTGACAAGTCACTGCCAATTGCGACAACATCTCTTTAGGATGAAACTAACAGAATCGCCGCTATGCAGAGGCTGCGAACAAGAAGAGGAAACAGTAGAACACGTTATGTATGACTGCTCTGCTTTTTCTGAAATCAGAAGATCCGTGTTGGGCGAGTATTGGCTTACACCAGCCGATGTCAGGGAGATCCCCCTCGGGAGCCTCATCACCTTTTTTAAATCAATAGGTCTGGTGACATCCTGAGGTGAGGATATCCCTACATACGGGAGGATGCACAATGGGTCATATGTGGCCTCAGTGCTGGCTGAGCACTAGCTCGCCCTTCCCAAATTTCCAGATCCAGACAGAGTCCGTTGGCATTGACGTCATTTGACGTATATGCAAGTAGACCAATACGCGGTAAGTCTTTCTAAATTAAACAGGGCAACTACGCTTCATTCCTACCGTGTATTGGTCTACTTGCATATACGTCAAATGACGTCAATGCCAACGGACTGCAAATCCAGGTGTACATAGTATAAAACAAAGCCGCTTTCTCTGTCCCTATGTCCCTTTGTATACTTAAATCTTTAAAACTACGCAACGGATTTTGATGCGGTTTTTTTAATAGATAGAGTGATTCAAGAAGAAGGTTTATATATATAATAACATCCATTAAATAGTGGAGAAATTCTGTTATTTTTGAGGTTTCTAATGTGATGTCGTTAATTATCAATTTTTTCCGCTTACATTGCAAACGCAGGCTGAATCCTAATTATTTGTACACATTGAAAAGGTCTACAGAAAACTCCGCGATGGTATATGTCTCTTATGGATATCCCAAAATAACATTTTTTTGTCATTTACTTTTTACGACAAATAACGGCTAATTTTCGAAGCGATTTTAACCAATACAGCATTAATCCTTATCCAATTAAATAGCTTAAATACATTGTTGATTTAATATAGATCTATATGGTCCTTTACAGCACAAGATTTAAATGAATATTTTCAAAGATATTACAGATTTAAAATTGCGGGACGTAGCGCTTGCGGTGGTATTGGCCGGACGGGGCGGCGGCAGCGTGCCTATAAATAGCGCGTCGGATGTCGCAATTTTCCCCATAGCACTTTGAATTTTGCAGGGATCGGACGCGTTTATTACGAAATGGCGCAGTTGAGATGTTATAAATTTACACCTGTAATTCTTACATAACTAAGTACTGACGCCACCGTAAGGTGGCGTAATTAATATCTCATATATTTAAAAGAGCAAAAGTTACTTACTTAAGAACTATGACGTCATCCTTAGGTGGCGCAGTTAATATATAATATACATAACCGATAAATTACAAATACTATAAATAATAGTAAAAACTGGTAACTAACGAGAAAATATGATAAAAAATACAAAAAATTAATCGTAAAAATTTAAACAAAAATTGGAAAAAACATTAGTGTTAGGCGGTGCGAAGTTCGCCGGATCCGCTAGTATAAAATAAATTGTGAATCGGAATGATTAAAAAACTGAACCCTGTGGTACACAATGTTTAACTATCTTTGACTACTACTTAATGCATCTTTGTGTGCGTTTTTTCAAAAAATCTTTTATCGTAGTATATGCGGGATCTCTTATATCATTTTTTTTTTGTTTTTTAATAAATTTGTGTCACTTCTGGTTTTAACAGATCTACAAATATGCATATTATATACTTTTTAAGGATTCCGTACCCAAAGCGTCAATAAGGGACCCTATTACTAAGACTTCGCTGTCCGAACTTTCGTCAGTAACGCTAATAAACTGTGATAGTTAAACAGTTGACATTTTCACAGATGATGTATTTTTGTTTCAGCTGTAACATCAAATATGAGAAACAGAATAAAATAAATATTTAGGGGGCTTCCCATTCAACAAACGTAATTTTTTTAAGTCGTTTTTCTCGATATTGATATTTAAAAATAAATAATTACATTACAATAAAACAAATATTTACGGGGCCTCCTTTACAACAAACGTGATTTTTTTGTGTTTATACCACAACGGGTTATTTGCAAATAGATAAAGTGTTTAGCAATATTGACTTTAATACTGGCACATACTGTGTGCTTTTTAGTTACAATAGCCTTTTATGGATGCTTTTTCGAATTTGGCAATACCTAGATATTATCAAAACTAACCACAAAGTGAAAATACATTTTCACAGATAATGTATTTCTGTTGCCGTTGTAATAATAAATACTAAAACAGAATAAAACAAATATTTAACTGTGGTTCCCATAAAGCAAACATGACATTTTTGCCATTATTATAGATAAGCGAGCCCGACTCGAACTTGTAGCTTAATTAACCCTTAAAAGTTAAAAATTGACGTTGGGCGCCAACTTTGTAACCTTTCCCTATGCTAGCTCCTGAGGGTCGTGGCTTCTTTCTGTGTTTTGCTTAATTCCCCCCAAACATCTATTATAGGGCGCCAAGTACAGACACACAAATAAAATTCCAAAAATCAGTTTTAAGTTAATTTATTTCAAAATTTAATTAATTAAGACAAAAAACTTTTAAATCAATTAATTAATTTAATCTCTTATCTTTTTTTTCCGATGGTCTTCCTGTCGGAGTTTCGATAGTGAAGGAACAGCCCAAGTGGATGGAAGTGATCTTCTTGTCGGTGTTTCGGTAGAGTACGGAACAGTACTGCCCAAGTGGGTGGAAATGGTATTCCTTACGAGAACTTTCTCAGAAATAATCCAGGAGTGGATGGTCGGCTTCAAATGGCCGTCGACAATCAGCAATATTTTCAGAAATGAATATCTGCAATCTCAGTAGGGCCCTTCTCAGATTTGGCATTAAATCCTAGCAATAAAAATTGAAATCAAAACTCCGACCATAAGTAATGTCTATCGAATACAATCGCTATCTAGTTTCTCCAACATTCGAGAAAAAATTAATTACAATCTATGTTTATATTTTATTTAATACCACAAAAAACTGACTTTTTTATAATAGCAATTGTATTCGAAAATTTAAATGTTAGTAAAATACACAAAATATTATATTTTGGAATATTTCTAACTAATAAAATTAAAAACCAAGGCAAAATGGTACTCACCAGACAGAAGGGCAAAGGTAGTCAGAAAATAAAATCTGAATTTACCAAGAATCGAAGACGAAATGAACGAGTAGAGAAATCATTCCGTCGACGAAGCATCATTTCCCACCACCAAATCGGCAATCGAAGAAAAATTAAACAGAATAAAAATGTATAGTCCGGGTGGAATGCTCGAAAACCAACGTTACAAACGTTACAAACTTGACCGGTTTTTATTTTTATTAATTAAATTTTTAAGCAGTTAATTGGTTTATAACATCACCTGTAGATCCCAGTTACTTAAAACCAAGCCAATCCGGAATAATTTTTGATTATTTTTTCGAAAAGAAAATCATTGGAAAAGTAGATGTGACAATTTGCTAAATTTTCCATTTTAAATATAGGTTAAATTATTTTTAGATTTAAATAGTTTGTAAATTTTTCTAATGAAAAACAATTGCCAATAATGTTAGAGGTTGTGTTATTTTATTGATTAGTTAAGTTATGGTTTTTTAGTTGATTAATTTTTTTTAACTATCACTATCGAAAGTTGGCTCTTCTTCAACCATATACCAAAGAGAAAGTTGTCGTTACTTTTCGCTCTAATGACTAATTTTATTCTAATACTAGTTGTACTCGCAACGTCGTACGCGTGGCGTGTTGATTTTTGATAAAAATTTCTTTCCTTACCCCGTTAAAGTGGGGGGGGGAGAAAGTTTTATACACCAGATGTTAAGTTGAAAGAAGACAAATACATATGTGAAAACAGCATTCAAATTGGATCAGTAGTTTTCATGTGATGCGCGCACAAACATATTCATTCCTACAGTTTTATTATATGTATAGATACCTCAATCAGGGAGAACATCTTTTTTTATATAAAGAGATACTAACTGCGCCACCTTCCGGTGGCGTCATGGTACTTAAGTAAGAATTGCTCGTTTAAATATACAAAATATTAACAAAACTAGTTGTACTCGCAACGTCGTTCGCGTGGCGTGTTGATTATTGATAAAAATTTCTTTCCTCACCCTGTTAAAGGGGTGGGGTGGGGGGAGAAAGTTTTATACACCAGATGTTAAGTTGAAAGAAGACAAATACGTCTTTGAAAACCGCATTCGAGTAGGATCAGTAGTTTTCATGTGATGCGCGCACAAACATATACATTCCTACAGTTTTATTATATGTATAGAAGATAAATAAATACAAAAATGTATCAAAAGTTTTTTATCTTAAGCGACAGAGGAACACCTTTTGCTCTTTATGCACAAATAGCTATTGTTAATCTAGTTTCATTTGTGGGACTTTTTATATAAATACTATTTTCTGTGTAATCGAAGTAGTTATCGGGATAATGGTTGTACCGGCATAATTATACTTTAATGATTATTGAATATTTCCGCTAGTTCGTAAATAGATGTAATTATTTTTTCATTTACTTTTTATAGGTTTAATGTTCGGGTTAAGTGGTTACTAGCTGAATAACTTCGTTCATAAATTCTTCTTAAATTTCTTTGATAATTTAAGCACTGATTTTGATAAAATAATTTCTGAATTTTTTTGAAGCTTGCATCTTTCCAGGCATCTACTGAACACAAATGGCGTAAGAAATATCAAAATATAATACGCAGAGTTGCCATTATAACCAATTTGAGTTGCATTATATCTATTGGAAAACCCTGTAGAAAGTGGTTTTAAAAATTATTTTATATTCTACTTGTATTTTATTTATCAACTATAAATAACAATTCGTGATTTTATAGAGTTAGTTAGTTAGTACACTTCCTCGTTATTTAGCCTGATTTAAAATTGCAAATACAATCATCAAATCAAGCAGAAACAATGACTCGATGTGCGTTGAGTGCTGTGTAGGAGGAAATCGTGCAAAGTGAAAGTTTAGTTTTATTGTTAACAACAGAAATTGTGACAATAGATGGCTTAGAAATGTAACCGTTTATTTTTCAATCTAGATGAAATTTTATTGAAGTTTTGCCTTAGGTGTATATCGGTTTAATTTACTTGCAAAAATGATGGTTTTATAGTAGGTAATAATAAATACAGCAACACATCTGTTAAGTAATGAAACTACGGACTGACGCTAATGCAAAAACCATAGGCAAATGTTATTGAGAACCAGAGAATCAATATAATTAACACAAACGTTTTGAAAGACTCATAAATTTTAATTTGAAAAGTTAATTTGGTTTACAGTTTCATTCGAAACATAGGGATATTTTTCAGTGTTTATTTTTTATTGGGTTAATAACATTTTTACTTTATCTAAATATGAAAAATTTGGATACTTCAATGATATATTTTAATATATTTGATTAATCTCACTTGTAAACGTTCTAGGGGTTCAAAATAAAATCACTGCTGAACGAAAATGTCTAATTTATTTACACACTACAAACTAAACGAATTATAACTAAATAACTAAACTAACACACTAATTTATGTACAGCAATTAACTTCGATTTATATTCACTATTTATTTTCACTTCGCAGATCGCTCGAATATTTAGACTCTCGCTGTTAACTTTTCAACTTCCCGTGGGTCGTGGCTCTCCGCTTATATACCTGTCCACTGTTTCCAGAACGTGCTTCGGTAACAGTTTCTCGTCGCGCGTAGAAGGAAAGGAATTATTCTCGATCGTACGCGTAGTCACCAGACTTCCGGGAATCAGTTGTTTACCTAGCGCTATCAGGGCGACAGAGGCGTACTAAGGGCGGTCTCGCTCGTTACACTGCCCCCTCCTTAAGACGTTCGGTCCCCGAACACCTTGGTTGGTATGTCTGAACCTACAGGCATCTCCCTTTCTGCAGCTCCCTTGTTTTTCGAAATAGCAATCCACAGTCTTCTCCTTCATTGTGTTTCCGCTCGGGTTGAAAATGCACACGAGTATCTCTATTCCTGTCTTATGGAAAAGCACCTCGAGCATGTTCGGGACGACTCTCCAGTTGAGTTGGTCTAGACCACAACCCAACTTAGGCACAGCCAGCTTCTTCACTCCCAACCTGGTGAGTTCGTCTCTTAGGTTCAGCAGGGTATTCCACATACTTCTATAGCTGGGCTTGTGATCGGAAAACCTCTTAGTCACCATGTAGAAGAGGTGACGATGACCGTCAGTGAGACTCAGAATTTTTCCGGGATGGGGCTGTTGTCTGGAGAGCTCAGATACACGGCCAAACTTCTTCCTGAAGACTAATGCTATTCCCCTGGACATACGCAGATCTTCGGCGACACAATGAGCTAGGGAATAATCTCCAGGCACAGAGAAGAGGTCCTGCTGCTGCTCGGTGGTAACTCCGAATCGTGCCTTCCCAGTTCCACCATAGTTCTCCATGAACTGGTCGAAACTCATCTCAACATGCTCTGGGCTGGTCGTCCTTCTCAGATGGGTCTCGTCTTGTTCGTCGTAGTCCGCCTCGTATTTCGCCAACCGATTTACATGGACCACGCGCCTCTTGCCCCTTGGTAGTTTTTGTATACGGTACACTACATCATTGATCCTCTTTAACACTCTGTATGGACCCTCCCAATTCCTCTGTAGCTTAGGTGATAATCCTCTCTTCTTCTGGGGGTTGTACAGCCAGACCAAATCTCCAGCGTTAAAACCACCTTCTGTAGCTTTGCTGTCATAACGGGTCTTCATTCGGTCACTAGCAATTTGTATGTTTTGTCGGACCTTTTCATGAA
This sequence comes from Altica lythri, assembly GCA_964028335.1. Lineage (NCBI taxonomy): Eukaryota > Metazoa > Arthropoda > Insecta > Coleoptera > Chrysomelidae > Altica > Altica lythri. The sequence goes on along the minus strand of OZ034804.1, from coordinate 29,305,864 downwards.
TGTAGTGTAGCCTGCCCCTCAATGTGCTCACGTAGTCCTCACCAGCTATCTCTGTTCCGGGCTTACAACCAAACTCTAGGTCACAGGGTAATCTTATTTCCCGGCCGAACATGACACAAGCTGGTGTCTCTCTAGTAGACTCCTGTACGGCTGATCTGTAGGCCATGGTGAACAGATGAAGGTACCGGTCCCAGTCTCTTTAATGGTCAGAGACCACTTTAGCCAAATATTTTCCCACAGTTTTGTTCATTCTTTCGACTAGGCCATCTGACTGTGGGTGAAGAGGCGTTGTCCTGGTCTTCTTGACTCCGAGTATTTCACAAATGCTCTGGAATAGACCAGACTCGAAATTTCGTCCCTGATCAGAATGTAGCTCCAGTGGCACTCCAAACCGACTAAACATCTCTTTTATCAGCACGTCTGCCACTGTCGAGGCCTCTTGGTTTGGGATGGCATGTGCTTCAACCCATTTGGTAAAGTAATCCGACGCCACCAATATGTACTTGTTCCCATCGTCGGTCTCTGGGAATGGGCCTGCGATGTCTATAGCAACTCTTTCCATAGGACTGCCTACGTTATACTGATTCATTGGCGCTCGTCATTTTCCTCTTGGGCCATTCGTTGAAGCACAAAGTCTACATTTTCGGCACCAGTCCTTGACGTCTTCTTTGCAGTTGATCCAGTAAAAACGTTCTCTGACCTTTTCCAACGTTTTCTTGATGCCGAAGTGTCCACCGGAGGTTCCATTATGAAGTTTCTCCAATACTTCTGTCGTCCGACTCCGGGGAATTATCAGCTGAGTCCTAGCTGCAGTACCCTCGTCATTCTCGATGGACCTCTTCAACAATCCATCCTCTACAATGATGGAGTCCCACTGCGCCCAGTAGGACTTGACCCTAGGACTCAGGTGACTCACTTCTTCCCATCTTGGTCTCTGTCCTTTTGCTTTCCAGTCAAGCAACATCTTTAGTTCGGTGTCACCTTCTTGGTCTCGCTTCAGGGATTCTGGCAGCCAATCTAGATCCACGACGGTTGTTCTTAAACAGAATTCCTTCTCTTCTGCTTTGCTGCAGTGTTTGCAGTCGGAAGGACAAGGTCTCCTAGATAATGCGTCAGCGTTGCCATGTGACTTTCCGGCCCGGTGTTCCACAGAAAAATGATATTCCTGCAGCCTTTCTATCCATCTCGCAACCTGACCTTCTGGGTTCTTGAATTGTAGAAGCCACTTCAGAGCAGCATGATCTGTTCTTAGAAGGAATTCGCGACCGTACAAGTATTTATAAAAATGTTCCATGGACTTGACTGCGGCGAGAAGTTCTCTCCTCGTAACACAATAGTTACGCTCAGGCTTCGACAGGACCTTGCTGAAATATCCTATAACTTTCTCTTGGCCATTCTGAATTTGGGATAATATACCTCCTATGGCCGTGTTGCTTGCGTCCGTGTCCAATATAAACCTTCCACTGGTCTGAGGATAACTTAATATAGGAGCTGTTGTTAGTGCTTGCTTCAGTCGATTGAAAGCATCCTCGCATTCAGTATCCCATTTGAAGTCCCTTCCATCTTCCGTCAGTCTTGTTAGAGGCTTCGCGATGTCAGCAAATCCAAGGACGAACTTCCTGTAGTATGTGCACAAGCCAAGAAAACTCCTTACTTGGTGCTTGTCCTGTGGTACTGGCCATTCTCGTACAACCTTGACTTTGTCTGGGTCAGCACTAATGCCATCTGCAGATACTACATGTCCTAGATATTTCACTTCTTTCCTGAAGAGGTGGCATTTCTTTGGACTGAGTCTTAAATTTGCAGTGCGTAGCCTTTCAAGGACTTCTCTTAAATTTTCTAGGTGTTCGTCAAATGTCCGGCCAAATACTATGACATCGTCCAAATAAACTAGGCACGACTTCCATGACAATCCTCAAAGAATGGTTTCCATTAATCGCTCGAAAGTTGCAGGTGCGTTACAGAGGCCAAATGGCATTACTGTGAACTGCCACAATCCTGTCCCAATAGTAAAAGCTGTTTTCTCTTTGTCTTTGGGATCTAATTCCACCTGCCAATACCCACTCTTCAAATCTAGCGTAGAGAACCATCTCGAGCCAGAAAGCGTGTCCAAAGTGTCGTCAATCCTTGGAATGGGGTAGCAATCCTTCTTGGTGACGTCGTTCAAACGACGATAGTCGACACAAAATCTGGTGCTGCCATCTTTCTTTTTCACCAAAACCACAGGTGATGACCAAGGACTATCAGATTGCTCTATTATTCCTTGTTCGTGCATGTCCTTGATTATATTTTCTGCTTCTTCTCTCTTTGCTATGGGAAGCCTTCGCGGTTGTTGGCGAATGGGATCTGAACTTCCGGTATTGATAGAATGCTTCACAACATTCGTCCTACCCATCTGAGTGTTGTCCATAGCAAAAACGTCACTGTATTCATGAATCAGTTTCTTCACCTTGCTAATATGTTCTGGTGCAAGTTCTGTGCAGGAAGAAGCCAATGTCTCAAATAATTTCTTCGAACTCTTCTCGCTTCTTGGTAGCGGGTTCTTCACATCCTGAACGCTTCCTGTCACACAAAGCACGGAACAGCTTTCTCCCAGGATCGTACCTTTCCTTAAGATCACAGGGTACATGTTGGTGTTCAACATTCTCACAGGAACTTCGTTTCCGCCTCTCACCAAGGTTTTTCCGACTAACAGTCCTTTCCCGAGGTTACTCTCACTGGCTGGTTCGATGAGTCTTATACAGCTATCTCGAGGGTCTCTATCTAAATACCCCTTCACTATGGTTTCCGCCTGTCCACGTAGGTGAACATCTTCGCTGAGTAAGACTCGAGTCGTGATATCTTCACATCCCAGGAATGGAATTACCAGACTTCCGATCCTTAGAACATCGTTTCTCATATCCATCTGGAAGCCATAACCCTTAATGACATCCATTCCCAAGATGACTTTCTCCATGATATCTGCCACCAGCACCTCATGTTCGAGAGACCTGTCCCCAATGTTGATGACGATCCTCTTCTTTCCATGTATTGGCACGTCTTCTCCAGTTGCAGTCCGTAAACGAACCATCGCTGGTAAGGTTTTTCCATTTCCTTCAACTACACTCGGCTTAACTATAGTTCGGGTTGCGCCAGTGTCGACTAACATTTTTACGGACCTCCCATTAATTTTACCGTCGACATAAACACTTGAAGAGATGGCCTGAATTACAACTTCAGGGGCATTGTCGTGGCGGGTCGGTTTATGCCCCTTCTTGCCAACCCGCTTTAGTTTTCCTGTTCTTGGCGTTGTGGTTTAACCGGCTTCTTGCAGTTACGCCGAATGTGTCCTCTTTCGCCGCAGTTCCAGCATCTTGGTCCACCATTACGTTTCTCCTGGAGAACTCGGCGCACTACGTCTTCAATACTCTCGTCGCAGACTGGTGAATCATCAAGCTGTCTCACTTTGCTCTGTCCTCTGTGAGAAGCTTGTTTAGCAGCTTCAAATTCTAGGGCATGGGCCAGGGCGTCATCTAAGGTTTTGGGCCGGGCCAACCGCAACGTCTGCTGAGTCTCCGTGTCTCTCAACCCATCGACGAAGGTCTGGACAGCAAGTTGTTCTAGGAAGCTGTCCGGTGCTGAAGGATAGGCCAGCCTTACCAACCTTGCTATGTCTGCTTCGAATTCCTGCAAGGTTTCTGCGCTCTTCTGATGGCGACTTTTGATTTGTGCGTGATACACTTGTTGGAGATGTGCATCACCATATCTCATTTGCAGTCTACTTGTCAGAGTCTTATAATCGCCTTGTTGACTTACAGGAATGGTCTGAAGGATATTCAGTGCGTCTCCTCTTAATGCAACAATTAAGGCAGTTGCTTTCTCTTCATCGTCCCAGCAGTTGGCGTTGGCTGCTGCTTCAAATTGTTTCTGATATGTACTCCAGGGTGTTTTGCCATCAAAAGTTGGAGGTTTGATCTTTGTTCGCCCTGGCTCACCCCGTTCTCCCAGCTTAACAGAACAATATTTGTTGAAGTTCTTACTCAAACGCTCTTCCATGGTTTTCACATGTTCTTCCAATTTTACCTGCAATTCTTCCTCCATATTAACCAACCTGCCTTCAATGTTTCCAAACCTGTCTTCAAATTTTTCAATTTTATTGTTCACGTTGCCCATCTCGTCTTTTACGCTTCCAATTTCGTTTTCCAGTTTGGAGTAATTATTCTTTAACTCATTTTCAATCAATGTCAATTTATCTCCCAAATTATCTTCAATTTTCTTAGTGTTTTCTTCCATTATCTTTCTAGTATTTTCTTCCATTTTATTCTCCATTTTCTGGGTGTTTTCTTCCATTATCTTTCTAGTATTTTCTTCCATTTTATTCTCCATTTTCTGGGTGTTTTCTTCCATTTTATTCTCCATTTTCTGGGTCATTTGTTCAAGGGCTTGCTTGAAAAATTCCATTGTCGCCTGATCCATTTTCTTCGTCTGTGATCTCGTTACTGGCATACAAAATATTCAATAATGAAGTCCACAATTTAAATTAACACAGCAGTTTAATTAACCCCACACCTGACACCAATTGTTACGTTCTAGGGGTTCAAAATAAAATCACTGCTGAACGAAAATGTCTAATTTATTTACACACTACAAACTAAACGAATTATAACTAAATAACTAAACTAACACACTAATTTATGTACAGCAATTAACTTCGATTTATATTCACTATTTATTTTCACTTCGCAGATCGCTCGAATATTTAGACTCTCGCTGTTAACTTTTCAACTTCCCGTGGGTCGTGGCTCTCCGCTTATATACCTGTCCACTGTTTCCAGAACGTGCTTCGGTAACAGTTTCTCGTCGCGCGTAGAAGGAAAGGAATTATTCTAGATCGTACGCGTAGTCACCAGACTTCCGGGAATCAGTTGTTTACCTAGCGCTATCAGGGCGACAGAGGCGTACTAAGGGAGGTCTCGCTCGTTACAGTACTTTAATTATAGCGTTTGAGGTTATACTTCTGTTGACGCGTTTGGGAAAAATGATGATTAAAAACTGACACCATGAAATTATATATAAATTATTATAGATAGTCAAGATTTAAGTGTTTTTTTTCCATAAACTTCAAAAATAAATACAAAAACATAAAAAATCTGGATCATAATTCAAAAAAAAATTCCTCTTAAAACTCACATATTCCTAGATGTCATAGGTAATAATAGTTTAATAGTATTATGACGTTTTACAGTCTTTGAAAATCAAAGAACATAGACCGTTTACTAAGAACCAACATTTACTTCCCTGGCTATTTGCCTCGACGGACATTGAATTACAGTTCAAAGTTAAACGGGGTCAGTATATCTGCAAGATAGAACTAACCATTTTAGTTTGCAATTCGAAAGGATATCACTTGTAGACCGGTTTCGGCGTATTGCGCCTTATCAGTACAAGGAAGATATCCGTCCAGAAGCTCTAAGAGATATGACAAAATATTCTCAATTAATAAACAAACTAAAACTACTTGTACGATAATTTTCTCTCTAGTTCTTGGGCAGTAAATAATTAAAATCCTTTGATAGATTTAATCTAAATAGGTTATTGTAAAAACTCTTAACAAAAACAACGATTTACTTCAATTAATAATTTCAACCTGCCAATCTTGTCAAACTTACGAAATAAAAGAAGTGGCCTTTTGACTATCTACACATAAGTTTGTAACGTTAATAACGTTTATTCGTGGCCTGGCCTATTGACTATTAAATTTGTATAAATTTCCGTGTTATTTTTGCGTCGTCGCGTATACTTTACCAGTTTTGGATTATTATTTTTTTAATTTTTTGCTCTTCTTTATTTTTGAATTGTAGTAGATTCACTTTATAAAAAAAAGAATCTTCAATTCTTTTTTTTTCTCTCAGGTTACCGTGGTGTAACGTTAATAACGTTTATTCGTGGCCTGGCCTATTGACTATTAAATTTGTATAAATTCCCGTGTTATTTTTGCGTCGTCGCGTATATAATTCATTCACTTCTTATTTCAATCTCAGTAGACTATGCATTTTATTTCTTGGATTGGCACTTCAATTTGTTGGGTTGGTACCTACTGTCGAAATATTGACAGCACATTGTCAAAGGTAAAATTGTTGAAGATTCAATAACGAAATATTTGATGCTTTCTTAGATTCAATAGACAATGCCAAAAAAAATAAGTACAGAAATTCACAACAGCATCGTTAGATGTTATGGTATGTTTAGGAAACAAGCTAACAGCTGTGAGAGTGTTTATTTAAATCAATTGGCCGAGGTTTTTCAAGTAAGTACGATTTTATGTGTATTTCTTTTAAATCAATGCTAGTCGCTAACATAAACTTATATATACCGCATATCAAACAACTCTGGACGGACGTCACAACTGTCACTAGATATGTTTTCACATGTGCACCACTACAAAATCTATTTCTAAAAAAATGTGTTCGTTTGATAATAGTCATTAGTTATTACAAATAAATAAATATAATCTTTAAATACATACCTATAGAACTCATAGTTCATGATTTTTATATATGTAGTTTTAAAAAAACTTACGTAAATGATTCGAATTACTTAAATTTATTGGAGTATTAACCATGTTTATTGAATACTGGGTATTTTAATAATTTCCTAGGAAGTGCCTGCCTGAATGAAAACTTCACTTGTCATTGCATAGCTGCCAAGTCGTTTAGTGTTTTGATTTTGTCAGTTTGATATTTTGCGTTTTCATTTTCTTTCTAAATCTGTTCTTTTGAGAACAAAAAGTAGTGTTTTTCGTGAGTATCTATATTTTCAATATGCCTAAAACATTAAATAGTCGCTGCAAAGAGCTTATAGCTTCTTTGATTGAATACTTTGAAAAGGAAAGAGATAATAATGGACCACTGTTACCTTTAACAGCCGTTAGAGAGGTAATGTATTCAATATATTTTATGTATTCACGTAAAATTTACTTTGCAAATTTTAGCGGGTAGTAATAATTGATCCAAACGAGGACAGTGATTCCAGCAGCTCAGATGAAAGCGATTAATAATATTATTTATGTAAGGAGGGCGTAAGTAAGTTACACACTTATTGTTATTTATATGGACCATTATTTTCTTTTAAGGAAGCACCTTCCAGAAATACAAATAATACGGAGCTAGTGAAAGTTCCTAGCAAGTTACAACAGAGCAAAGTATTTATAAATTATGAATTTAAAAACATTTTGATTGGATTAGTAAAGTTATAATTTCTGTATTAAATTAAATATTTTGTTAATATTAAATATTCTTATGCTTATAAAAGTTTGTGTTTTACTAACTTGGTGTAAATAAAAAAATACTTCACCGTCAGCCATTTACTTTTAAAATTTGTAATTAATTGTTGCTGTTGTGGTTTAAAATTTTAAATGTATATTTCGTGCTTTTATTTTCACTTGGCAACAGTGTTAACTTGGTTGTGTCAAGAAATCTGTGACGTGCGTTTAAAGTTGTTTGATATGAACTTTATTTTGCATTAGATTAATTGAGAGAGGTTTTTGTAATGAATTTATAAATATGTATCACTTTTTTAAATAAAATTTATACTATTAAAAGAACACATAACCTTTTTTGACAGATATCATAATAAATTATATACAATGTTGTCAGATTTCAAATTTCGAAATTATACATTTTTGTAACTATAATTTAATTCAAAATTTTGTTAAATATTTTTAAATCTCTTAACTACCGTTGTGTAACTGAGGTATATTTTTTGAATCTAATTAATATGACAAACATTCTAAATGCTTAATTTTTTTAGATCAGTGTATCGAAAATACGGAAGATTATTAAAGAAGGATTGAAAAATAATGAGAAAGTCGCAGATAAAGGATGTAAAACTGATACATTTGAGAAGTTTATTTTAAAAAAAGACTTACAGCGACAGATTTGGATGTACCAGGCTAAAACTGAACATTTTACTTTAGACAAACTTTTGACTGATGCTAAACAAAATTTTGATTTTAAAGGGGGACGTACGACACTATACAAACTTATAAAATTAATGGGATACAAATTTAAATAAGCACAATTTACAAAAAGAACTTTTTATAATAGAAAGTTTTTTACTGATTTATAGGTCATATTTTGTGTCATCTCAACAATGCACAGCATCCCTGACATTGTAAAAAGATTAAGTCATACAACGCTGTGATTGATCATAGAGAAGATTGTTTCCTTGTTAACAAAATCAAGGGTAGTTGTATCTAAAAACTTTCTAAAACAGTTTATTTTATTACCAGTTAAAATAATAATTACTGTTTTCACATGTATAAACAAAAAAAAAGAAAAAAAACTTCTCTCTCGCGAGTTCGATCCTATTACAATAACCCAACAGAATTGTCACAATCTACCGCTTCACCCCTTATCCAAATAGGCCACCGCAAACTTATATGAAGTCTTTCAAAATGATAATATGTATACATATTTAATTTAATAACAATTCAGTATAAATTTTGAAATCTGTGTATATGCCTAAACACACTTGAAACATGCATTGTCATCCAGTTCTTAGCTATCCTGAAAATTTCAGAGCTCCAGGTAGTCGGGAAATAGGTTTAAATTCGATTGCAAATTCCACGGAATGACACAGAGACACAGAACACGGCGAAATTATAAAAAACTTTCTAAAAAGTAAATGGACGACATATTTTATGTGAACAACGACACGTTAAAATTAGAAAGATCGCTTTCATTCGGAAATATAAACAACTAAAAAGTCTTGTTGAGAGAGTTAGATTCGTGTACCTAGATGAAACATGGATCTATCAAAATGGTAGTTCAGTGCGTCAGTGGGTGCACGATTCTGACCTAAAAAGTAATCCAGCTCGTGTAAAATCCGAAGGAAAGCGATTTACTATTTTACACGCAGGGACTGATACTGGATTTTTGGAAGGATGTGACTTGTTACTAGACTCTTCGAATACAGACCTTGACTATCACAAAAGTATGAATGGTGACCTTTTTAAAAACTGGGTTGTTAATCAACTCATTCCTGCTCTATCTGTATTTCAAGAAAAATGTGTGGTGGTCATGGACAACGCGCCATACCATTCAGTTCAAATTAACAAACCACCCTCTTTTTCAGCGAAAAAAGCAATGATGCAGGAATGGTTGATTAACAATAACATTAGGTTTGACACAAAAATGACAAAGAAACAACTGTACTCTATAATCTTACCTTATAAAACTGACGAAAAGACATATGTAGTGGATGAAATTTTAAAACAACGAGGACATGAAGTACTTCGACTACCACCATACCATTGTCACTACAATCCAATAGAACTAGCATGGGGGTTTACTAAGACATATTATAACAAACATATTACATCTACTTATCTTGACCAGGAAAGAGTTAAAAAAACTTGGACAGAAGCATTGACTAAATGTACACCAGACATGTGGCAAAATTTTTGTAGACATACAGACGAACTTATTTTGGCAGATTGGACTACTTACATGGGAAACTGCTCACATGACAATATTCCTCCTTTAATTATTTCATTGGAGGAATCAGATTCTGACGATTCCGATTTTGGATTTGATAGTGACTCTGATTCTTCCAGTGAAATAATGGAAGAGGATTGATCATACAAATACACCTACAACATTTACATGTTACATCTAAATCTGCATCTGTATTTGTTTTTATTTGCTTTTATGTAATTTATTAAAATATTTTTTTCATTGTATCGGTTTGAAATGTCTAACAAATCTTAATTTTTCTGAAAAATTTCTGTTATAAAGAACATTATTAAAACATCAGCATATTTAAGTCAAATGCGACACCACCTGGGGCGGACCAGGAAAATCAAATTTTTACTGGAGTATAGTTTCCTCAATTAACCCATTGGATGTGAAATTTTATTATCCTACAGCCACTAATACAATAATGTTACACTACGATGCCATTTGGATGTAAAATAGAAGACTTTAAAAAAGATGGATACCTATAATAGACTTTGAGTACTGTGTTTTTATGTTAAACTCAAAACTGATGAAATAATTTTTTTTACTACTGCTTGAATAATTTAAAAGTTTTATTATACATTTGTAAAAAGGATCTTTTACTATTGCTTGAGTAATTTAAAAGTTGTATTAAACGTTTTTATTAATATATGTATATGTGCTACATTTTGAATTTTACTTATATTATTTATTTGTAATAAAATGTAAATATAAAAGTATATTTTTCTACAAGCATGCGTAAAACAACACTTTTCCGCACGCATTTTAATTCAGAAAATATCTCTTTCTCTTTTTTTATTAAATGAATATGTCCTTCAATAACCTTTTGGAAAATTATTGTATTATTACTTTTATGTTGTTGTACCTACTACATACAAATAGTAAAAAAAAGATTATTTTGCATAAAAATAGAGATTTTTAAAATGTTTGTTCTTAAAAAAATCATAATTTATTAAAACACCTCTGTAAACGTTACTCAAAGCAACAACAAACTTTAATTGTCACAAATTAAAATTTTGTTACATTGTTAGGAGTTGAAAATAAAATTTAAAAAATGAATAAAGTATCTTTTTTATGCTTGTAGAAAAAATATTGATCCTAACTCTTGCGGGAAAGTATAACTTTCCGCACTTGATAGGATAATAACTATTTTCGTTCTAGATCAATAATATAATATGATAATTGACTATAAACAGGGATCTGTTCTGTGCAAAGGAATGTGTTATTTTGAATATCAGTCAAAATTCATGTGAATTTAAATAGACCATTCTTGGATATTAATAGTACCTACTTGCAGCGAAAACTGACGTATCTACTTTAGTACCTATTCAATTTAATATTAAATACATTGACTTATTTTCGGCAAGTTTTAAATTTGGTTTGCAGATTTAATTACTTAAGATATTTGTAATGAATACACATATTTTTATTGAAGACGTGACAACATCGTATTTACAATTAATAAGACCACAGAACAATATGAACAGACGTGTATTATACTGGGCGAATTTCATGTATCTAACAGAGCCTACTGAGATGGAAATAAAAAGTGAATGGCTTATACTTTATCAGTTTTGGAAGGAGAATTATAGTTTGCTCGTATGTTGCGACGTTAAATAATTTCATTTCATTTTGTACTGCAATAAGAATTAGTTCGCTTCACCTCTTATACCCTTCTGGTGAGTAAAAATTTAACTTATTATAATTTTTAAGAAATAGTCAAAAATTTGGTGAATAGATTATTGGTTATTTAATTTGATATCTTTACTAACATTTAAATTTTTCGATTACAATCATTTGTTAAAAATCAGTTTTTTATTGAGTTAAAAATATATAAACACATCAGGTGATTAACTTTTTTCTCAAACTTTGGAGAATTCTTGAGTGATTGTAATCGAAACAAAGGATTATTGGGACGGAATTTTGACAGCGTTTATTTTATTTCTTTAGGGCTTATGCCAAATTTACGAAGGGTCTTTGGTGAGGGCTTATCGAGCCGAATCAATTTTAAGAAAATTTGTTTTGCAATTGACAATATAGAATGGTGCTATCCGCTGAGGGAGTCGCTTCATTCCTCACTGCAGGAGACTCATCTTACTATAAGAAAACCCATCGTACCAGCGTCACCCTAGACCGGTGCCCACATTTCCAGTAGTCTCAACACTTCTTTCCGAATACCATCTGGACCTTCAAAGCCGGAGATCGAAAAGATAGGTTTTAAAAATTAGTTAATTACTTTGATTTAATCAACTGAAAATTTTTTTGAATAAACAATTTTAAAACTGATTTATTCTCTTTTATTTGAAAGTCTGTACTTGGCGCCCATTATTAATTGTTGGGGGGAAATTGATAGAAAAACCCAGAAGGAATCCACGATCCTGAAAGCTAGCTTAGGGTAATTTAAGGGCTACAAGTTTATATTATGTGATTAGCATGGATTTATCAAAATATAATCAATAACAATGCGTAAAAACATAAAAATTAGATAAATACACAAAAAATCTCTATTAAAACTCACAGATTTTTACATTTGATTTATCGACAGTTTTTAAAATATTATTCGCATTAAACACACTATAACTGCTTGTAGTATTTAATTTCAACACCTTAAAGAATATTATTAACAAACTAAAGGTTCACTGTATTTAATAATTACAAACTGCCTGTGTTGTCAAACTTACGAAATAAAAAAGTCGCTTTATACTATGTAGGCATGAGATTATACTTTAAGATTGGTATTTTTAAGCCAAAGAAGTATAACTTCTTACGTACGTACATAAATACACACATGTCACACTTACATGCACACATTTTTTTGTGTTTTTATAATTTTTGGACTTTCTTCATCATTTTTGTGCCTCTCTATAGTCCATTTATTGAAGATAAAAATATGGTAATACTGACAAATTCTTTACAACTGCAGAATTTAAAATTAAACTATCTTACCCTTCACTTTGAAAGTTATGTAGCTCTATGTTAGCTCTTTGTTTTTAACGAGTTAAAAAATGGAAAAAACACGTATTCATTTAAACATGTATTCATGCATTTAAATCTTGCTTATTCCTGCAGAGTAAATATTGACACGTATTTAAAAATTTTAAATCTTTAAAACCTCAAAAATAGTTATTTATGAAACAGTTCGTGAAGTATGCTTTTTGCGCACGCACGCGATGTTTAGAGCACGAGCGAAGCGAGTGCTATATATCGCGTAAGTGCGCAAAAACCACTTTACGCACAGTTTCATACTATATTTTATCTACGATAATCAAATAAAACATAATTACAAGAAAGCAATTTATTTTCAATTCATTTACAAGATACTAACAAAACTAATGCTCTCATAGCAACACCATGGCAATGCGAATGCTAAGGATATTTGATTATATGAAGGTGTGTCAAAAACAGTGCGAAAAAGTAAATCCCATTTAAAATATATTGTTACTTCACGCACACTTTCAATCCTTCACGCACTGCTGTCTATAATGACAGTTTTCACGAACTAAAAATTGATACATAATATGAGGTAGAGTAGATAAAATCCTTTTTTTTACGAAAATAACATGAAAAATGTTTTTGCATTCTAAAATTAATTATGTATTTAAAGACAAATATTAATTAATATCCGACTTTACAATAATGTTTAAATCATAAGAACATTTTGACCATTTATGACATAGATGAATTATTTTTTAACAATTTGTCTGAATTCTTAAAAAAATAATTTCTTGCTTTAATTTACGTTACACGGCCGGGAACTGATTAATTATGGTACGAGATAGATGTTTAGAGCCGAGGTTCCCAAGGTGCCGAGGCTGGAATTTCTAAACGAGTACCTTAATAATAGTTCACGGCACTGAATCGTACAATATTTTTTATACTGTGTTGTATAAGATGAAATTTTAATTTAACTATTGTTTTTGAGATATCTCTTATGGGATTTTTGAAATTTTAGAAAGTATACAAACAACAATATATTAAAAGACATTAGGAATAATTTTTAATTTATTCTTTTTTGTATAGATACTCTCTAAAAATTTCAAAAATGACAATTTAATATTTTACATTACCTACCTGAATGTAGGTGCTAGCGTGGTTTTAATTCGTGGTTTTTCGCATGTCATTTAATTTAGTGATTCAAAAAGTCATCGTGCGTACGTATTTTGAAAAAATTGGTAAATTGGTGCCTACTAAGTCTTCTGCTCAGTATGGGAAGGAATACCATCAGCTCTAAAATGTGAATATTATGTGGCCCAGAGAACCAGAAACAAAATATAAACAAAAAATCGGCAGAACCTAGTGCCGGAATTGGGACACTAGAGACCCTGCTATCTTGACACGGGTTTTTTGTTGACTTTAAATGATTGTGAATTTTGTTGCGGCTTAATAATAGCTTAAGAGGTGCTCAAATAGCCAGCTGTTTTTCAGCTACAAATTCCGACCGATTAGTAGTTTATTTAACTCCGGTTTCGCTATTTTACTGGTAGGTTATTGTAAAGATAGCAGTAACTCATTTTTTGAGGAATTGGTTGGAGCTACCAAATCGTAACTGTTTAGCTATAAATTCACATGACAAAACTATTCATTTTTGCTGACTGTTCATTGCCAGTTTAATGGAGCTATATTTGAAGGGGTTAAGTGGTAATCACATTTACAAAGATGTGTTTAATACCGTTGACGATCAATGTCTTTCATATATACAACCTGAAAAAATTGGATTGCAAGCTGCAGTTTGTGCAGTAAGTATATAGATCTTTCAGAATAGTCAATTTCTGTGTATGCAACGGTAAAATACAGTTTTTAAATCCTTTTTATCATCACATCAAATTGGGCTAAAACGAATATGTGTATCATTTAGTTCACGTTTATTTGGTTCCATGAAATATTTCTGAAAAATGAATACCGAAATGTCTGAATCTTGACGAGAGCATGCAAAGATAGAATTATTACGTTTGATCTGTCCTTAGTTTGAAAAAATTGACATTTTCTTAAGATGTTTTGTTAATAGGAATAATATTTGGGTAGGAACTTACGTTTTAACGACCCACAAAGAAACGGAAATACTTTGGTTCTCTAAGTTATAAGAAATTTAATGGAGAAAGTTCTTACATCATTTTTTTGGGTGGCGTAGGATTGATTATAATAGTTTTTGGCTAAAGAAACAACAGTTACTGAGAATTAATATTAAACGTTACTAATCAGCCTGCGAGGAAAAATTTTTAGAAAAGGCACACAAACTTGTCATTTTTTTACAGTCCAAAGCCTGTGCCAAGAGAAGATGATTGCTTTTATACTAGTCTAAGAATTTTTTAATATATCATCGTAGATTTAGTAGATTATATCGATAACGATTTTTTATAAACAATATTATATACCGTAGAAGTGGTCTTTTGCAGTTTTATTCTAGAATGTAAACACATATCAATGTGAAATACGCACAAAAAGCTATTTCGCCCTTCCTGAAAATCCGAGCAAATAAATATTCAAGCTTCCATTGTTACAACGCGCTTGGCTGAAAACTGGGGACGGCTAAAATTCTGAAACGGAATGCGTAATGAAAATGGTTTGGGGCGGAAACGTTGCTAGGCAACCTTATATTACAAGATCCTGTTTCGAATATGGCGACCAAGATCAATAAGTCAAGTCCTTGGAGAATAAAGGATACACGTACCTATAGGTAGCAATGAGAATTTCTAGCTAAATTACACGAGAATAGCTGTTACTGATATTCTGGTTATAGAGTAAATATTTACTTAAAAAAACATGATTGAGAGATAAAATTAGGACTTTTTTTAAGAAGCCTTCTACTACTTCTTTTTTACTTAAATGCATAATATAATATAGTCTTAAAATAGAATAATGACAAAAATAACAGAAATGGTAAATAGAAGATATACGAATATAAGCAGTCAATTAACCATTATATTTTGGAAAAATATACTTTAATTTGAGGATTATTTAGACTTATTATGATTACAAAATGTGTGAATAGCTGCCTTTTATAATATAAAATGGTTTAAAATATGACGAATGCATACAAACCATATCAACTTTCCTTAATAAAGCTTTCAATAATTAAATCCTAGATAAACGAAAGAAGACCAAAAATTCAAAAAAAATATAAACTTTACAATATACTTAGACGAAACTACCCGCAGTTATTATTAACACTAAACCGAAAAATCTCATTAAAGATGAAAACAATAAATTAATATAAGATTCCGAAGAACTGCCACTAACCTGGAGAAAATACAGAATTGGCCTTTTCCAAGATAGCAGACCAGAGAATCCTAAGGCTAAATTACTAACCTTATCAGGATCCAGCATATGGAAGAGTGAAACTAAACACGCCATAAGCTTAATAAACAATAACAAAGTTCCAGGCCCGCATGATATGTATTCAGAAGTTTCAGTTAATTAGCGAAAAAAAACTAGAAATCTTTAACAACATCAACACTTAGCATATTCCTATTCGTTCCACCTTTATCACAGTTCCCAAGTCAACCAGCACAACCTTTTGTAGAGACTAGGACAATGAGTCATTTCCTTATCTCCTTTTTTGAGTTCTACACACAAGGGACTTTAGGAGATGAAAGGAAGTAAGTGCTGCTAGTCAGTTTGGATTTAAGATCGGATTTGGAGCAAGAGAAGTCATACTCAGCCTCCAAAACTTAGTTCAAAACTGCTAAAATTAATTAAAAGATTTTTTTTATGCTTCATCGATTATGAAAATGCATTTGACAATGTTAAACACAATCTCCTTATATTATACCTTGGAGACTGGGGACTGGACTTATAAGTAACTTTTACACTGGAACAAAAAAGTCCAAATCCAAAATGCAGGAACAACTGAGGACTTCGAAATAAAAAAAATCGAAAAGAGGTTGAACCTAAAGGCCATCCTTGCAACTTCCCGCTAGTTTTAACCGTAAAACTATAGTAAAGTGACGTATTTTGACGTTTTTGACTTTTTTTGAAATGTTTAAAAAGCCATAACTTTTTAACGCGTTATTCGATTTTGATGTTCAAGATGGCATTCGACGCAGTGTTTTGAGACCTAAAAACGTTTGAAATTTTTCGACAACGATATCTCACGAACGAACCAACCGATTTTAATTTGCAAAACGGTATTCGACGTGGTTTTTTAAGCTTGAGAGCTGATTAGGTTATGAAATTGATCGATGTAATGGCCAAAAAGATATGCCCAAAAAACATCATTTTTACCAATTCTTTTTTTCGGTTATTTTGAAATTTCCGGTTCGAATCGGTTCAAACTTACAGGGAATCTAAGTTAGATGGAACTCTTTGGAACGCTTTTTATTTCATTCCGATCGGTCAAGCCGTTCAAAAGTTATAAGAGGTTTACATACATCCACACACACACATCCACACGTACATACAGACACCCTCGTAAAAATAGTCAGGGGAGGTTCCAAATACCTCAAAACGTTGAGATCCGATGAAAACTCGATTTTCGAAAAACGGGGTAAAACCAATAACTTCCCGATTTAAAAAAAAAATTAATTTTTTTAGCGGGAAGTTAAAAAAGCGTTCGCCAAGGGTGCATCTTGTCTCCGATGTTGTTCAACTTGTACACTGTGAGTACTGTAAGAGCAATGAAGGAAACAGAATCCCCATTAACAATATTCGGTATGCGGATGACATCGTGATATTAGCGGATAGTGCAAGGGATCTACAAACTTTACTGCATAAGGTCAACGAAGAAAGTCAGAGATTAAGTTTAAAAATTAACATTCGTAAAATCAAATGTATGACCATTAGTAAAGATAAAAGAAAAGGTACATTACGTACATTAAGATTGTGAAATTTGTTTAAAAACAAGTTGAACATTTTTTATATAAGTTATAAGTTACCCAAACTTAATAATTTACTTAAAAACTTAAAATTATTAGTGTTTTGACATTGGCCTATAACAAGATAAAGTAAAACTAGTCTTCAGATGTTACATGCAAAGAAATAGTACTCTTGATGATCATCACTAACTACAAATTCATTATTCTCCAAAACGGATTTATTTATTTATTTATTTATTTATTTATTTATTTATTTATTTATTTATTTATTTATTTATTTATTTATTTATTTATTTATTTATTTATTTATTTATTTATTTATTTATTTATTTATTTATTTATTTATTTATTTATTTATTTATTTATTTATTTATTTATTTATTTATTTATTTATTTATTTATTTATTTATTTATTTATTTATTTATTTATTTATTTATTTATTTATTTATTTATTTATTTATTTATTTATTTATTTATTTATTTATTTATTTATTTATTTATTTATTTATTTATTTATTTATTTATTTATTTATTTATTCATTCATTTATTTATTTATTTATTTATTTATTTATTTATTTATTATCTGTCTCAAGAAATTTCTTCTGCTAAAAGGACCTATGAGAGACAAATTGCAGAAAGTGATAATCCTAGGTCATTGTACAAATACATAAGACTAAATATGAGTGAGAAAATCAGCACCCCACAAATTCGTACAAATGATGGCATCATATCAAATAATAACAAAACTATAGCATCTATTTTCGCAGATACTTTTTCTAATGCTTTCAGCCTGGAACCTGACACTCCTTTGCCCGAAATCATACATCAGCCAAGAGTTAACGAAAGTCTAACACAAGTACCCTTTACTGAGATACTGAGCAAAAAATACTTGAAAAGCTCCAGAATCTAGATGTTAACAAATCCCCTGGGCCCGATGATATATCACCTCGTCTTCTAAAAACATGCGCTTCTGCACTCAGTATGCCTCTATGTTTAATTATGCAACAATCTTTCGATAATGCGTTTTTACCGAGTGTGTGGAAATGCGCCTTGGTTAAGCCGGTTTTTAAAAAGGGCGATAAATTCGACTCAAAGAATTACAGGCCTATCAGTCTAATTCCAGTAGTTGCAAAGGTGATGGAATCTATACTAGTAGACAAAATTCAAGAGTTTCTTAATGCAAATAACGTAATACCGTCTCAACAACACGGGTTTACGCGTTGCAAATCTGTATCAACAAATTTATTGTGTTGTCTCTCTGATTGGACCAGTATGTTAGATTCCGGAAATGCGGTAGACATTGTGTATTTAGACTTTAAAAGTGCATTCGACAAAGAGCCTAAAAATCGTCTTTTAAAGAAGCTAGAACATGTCGGTATTCGCGGTCAGCTTCATCATTGGATTTCATCCTTCCTTACCGTTCTTTCAGTGTTAAAGTTGGTGAAGTTCGAGGTGACACAAAACCTGTTTTGAGTGGAGTACCACAAGGCTCGGTAATGGGACCATTCCCTTTTAAAATTTTTACATCTGATTTGCCCCTTCAAGTTCGATCCTTCTTTTCATTTAACGCCGACGACACTAAAATATACAATCTTCCCACTCTTTCGCATATATTGCAAGCAGATTTAGATAAGGTGTTTAAGTGGGCAAATGAATGGATGCTCCCACTAAACCACTCCAAATGTAATGTGCTCCATTTAGGTAAAAACAACCCGTGAACTAATTATTACATAGACAATAAGTTACTGTCTCACACCGATAAATACAACGACCTCGGTTTTATGATTACCTCTGATTTATCATGGAGTGACCACATCTGCAAACAGGTCAAAAAAGCGAACACTCGTATACATCTTTTGTCGCGATCCTTTGAAAAACCGGAACCAAAAACTGTTTCTAAACTTTATAAAACTTATGTGCGACCGATTCAAGAGTTCGCGAATAGTGTTTGGCATCGTGTACTTGTGCGCGATAAGGAAATCCTAGAAAAAATACAGAGACGTGCGACTCGCATTTCATACGGGCGTGATCGACCATCCTATGAAGAGAGGCTAGCCATCATGGACCTTCCAAATCTCACATATCGCCACATCAGGGGCGACTTAATCACTACGTATACGGCTATACAGAACGAGGGTTCAACGCTTAGGCAGCTTTTACTGCTAAATGAGGATACTCGCGTTCGTGGGCATCCGTTAAAATTAAAAAGGGAAGCATTCCGTACGGTTGCGAGGCAGTACTTTCTTCCTAACAGAATATTTCACGACTGGAATTCTTTGCCAAATGATGTTGTTACTGCCCCCAATGTAAACACATTCAAATCCCGTTTGGACTTATACTTGTCATAACACATTTTAATATATTTAAGTGTACTATAATTATAATTATTTTGTTTTTATAGAGCATAATAGGGTTTCAACACTCTGCTCTTCTATCTTATAATAATAATAATATCAATTTTTTCCATAAATCATTATCAAAAAAATTCATTCAGTACAAAGTAAGTGACACCACTAGAAATAAAAGACAAACTAAACAAAATCTATATTTAAGATTGTAGATTGTAATGAAAATCATTTTTAACCTACTTCAAAAAAGGAGGAGGCTTTCAATTCGACCATATTTTTTATGTATGTATCTTCTGTATTTATATTCAGATTTGAAATAAAATCTTTTTGCATTCAAAAGTGTCCGTGTGGTCCTATAAAAATTTGGTTAAGGTCTGGTCATCAATGAGAAAGATATTCCAGGGAACACCTCAAATATCAACAGAATACAATACTTTGTAATGAAAAATGCGCGTTAAGTTGTTTTATTTCTTTGCATAAAAACGGCGCCCCATACCACAAAAAGGTAAAAAGGATATTTTGGCACAAATTAAACGAGGATTTCCAAAATGATTTTTAGTTTGAAATATCTCAGTGTCGTATCATTTTTTCCTTTAAAAGAAAAACTTTATCTTGAAAACGAAGTATTTGCGGACAAAAGTTATACAGCAAACTGTCATTATTTTTTCGGTTCCATGACAAAACAGAACTTGACAAAAAAGAACATGACAAAACAGAACAAGACAAAATAGAACACTTACAAAACAGAACACAGACAAAACAGAACAGAGACAAAACAGAACAAAGACAAAACAGAACACAGACAAAACAGAACAAAGACAAAACAGAACACAGACAAAACAAAAAAGGTAATTAATATTTATATATTATTATTATATATACAGGGTGGACAAGTGAAACGTCTCACTCTCCCCTTAAATTATTCAATTTTTTTTGTTTGAAAGTGAGGCAAGTACTTTTTCATATGCGATTGTAAATTATTTGACGTTATTTTTGCTTCCGGTTCTTACAAAAACAAATCGAAGATTTCTGTCCATTGGTAAATGACAACCCTCTTTTTTATTTGTAATATTTTCCTGTCATTTTGTCAGATAAGAAAAATCTGATTGGGTTATTAGTTAAATGGAACTTAAATTGAACAAATAGCTCAAATTTGTGATTTTCTGTTATTTTCGTAAAAACAAGTTAAGGTTGGTGAAACTTTTAGGTGGACCACCCTGTTTACTTAATTTAAGTTTTTACTGGAATCAGAATTAACAGATTTAATGGATGAATTTTTATTATATATTTATTATCATATACATATTTATTATCATATACATCAAAATGCTATTGAAGATTGGCTATACGGCGTAGAAATCCTAATTTATTTTCTTCATGTTGATAACCTTGCACAACTGTTGCCACTGTTGCTAAGTGTTTCATATTTTTTATTTCTCACTTCTAAGCGACCTGTAGCAGCATTGGCTAATAATAACCGCTGGCAAGCTATATCTCACCTTAAACCATCTAGTAAATTCCACATACTAGAATGACTACAGTGGAAGATTGAATTTAAGGCATTATGAAAACAGTTTGTTGTTTCCGGACATTACTCAGCAGCAGCTTCATAATGATTCCAGATTCCAATAGGGAATTGTGGTAATCATCCTGCAGCTCCTTCGATATAAGTTGAAAAAAAATAGGTGAGAACTTCATTATAATTATCCTCATCCGGAAATGACGCAGCTACTTCGTCAAACACAGTTCTTACATCTGCTATCGGAACAAAGGAAAGAGCAGGTAGCGATTTAAGTTTCAGCTTCATGTGAACGTCAGATTCATACACCTGTTTTAAGCCAACGCTGTTAATTTTTCTTATCACACTTTGGGTGAGGTGGAAATAACACCCTTTTACTTCTGCTTGTGGGAAAGCAACTCTAGCAGCAGACATACACGCTTTTTCGAAATCAACAAGAACCTTATCTGGTGTTAAATTCGGCATGAATTGTTGCAAAATGGCAAACATTCGGTTGTATGTCTCTAAATTCTTCTTTTGCAAAAGAATATAAATGAATTTCCTACCTTAGCGTGCCATGTATACCTACAGTTGATAAAACATGTTTGGTGCTTTATCAAAAGTCCCATCTCCAAAAATAACGTCTTTTTTTAATTCTTTAAGCAACTGTTCGTTTCCAATTGCCAGAATTCTATCAGGAAGTAATAATATATCCACTTTTTTAATGCAATATATATATACTATAACGTTCTGTTTTGTCCTTGTTCTGTTTTGTCCTTGTTCTGTTTTGTCCTTGTTCTGTTTTGTCCTTGTTCTGTTTTGTCCGTGTTCTGTTTTGTCTTGTTCTGTTTTGTCATGTTCTGTTTTGTCATGTTCTGTTTTGTCAAGTTCTGTTTTGTCCGGTTACGATTTTTTCATGTAGAATCACCCCCTTGTCGCACTTATTCACTAACACCCTGTATAAAGTAAAATTAGTCACTTTAATGACACAAAATTATCCAAAAAAAGGAAAAAAAAATAGAGAGGATGAAAATTTAATATAAAATTAAATTAATTTAAAATAAGTATGGTAATAAAACATTTTATCTATAAATAAATTACATTTTATTCGACCGAATTTTAATTACGCCATACTTATAGTAAAAAGTTTTATTTTCTACTTGAATCTATTGTAAGATAAAAACTTAATAGATGTTTTTTATTTCTATCGATTAATTTTTTGTCCTTAACGATCAGGATGATTGGAAATACCATAAAAACAAATTACCTCTATTTTACTCAAGCACAAATTCCGGTTTTGAATGGTAACTAAAGAACAGTTGCTGCCGGCAACTATATTGTCAAGACGTGATTGTTGGATGGTTATCAACGATAACACAACCATGAATTTGAACACCTGAGCCTGTTGATTTTAGAATGGTAGGTTTTGTAAGAGTTAAAAGAGAACGTGAGTTTCGAGGATTCCATCATAGATTATCTAAATAACACTGATTTTTTGCCCTCATTTTGCCGTTAGATTGAAAGTTTGAAATGCAGAAAAATGTTTATTATTCAAGAGGATAATATACAGGGAAAAATAGTATATTAATAATTGTCAACTTAAAAGAATTCTAGTTAATAATAAAGTAAACAAACTGATTCAATTAAAACAGATTGATAGCATTAATATATTTCGAAGAATCCATAAAAAATATGTGTTGGTTACAAGTAAAGAACTAACATTGAGAATAAAACAAAATTTTTGTTATTCTCAACTTTTAAGGTAGATTCGCCTTATAATCTGATTCTCGGATTAACATCATACCTACAGACCAATATGAAGGATATTGAAGAATCTCCAAAGGCTGTTCAACTTCTTATAACATCATCAAATATTTAATTTCATATTTATAGAAACGAATTAGCCATTATTATGTTTTATTTTATCTGTTTTTAATAATTATTTATTTCTTTTTAGGGTTCCACAGCCAAATGGCACAAAACGGAACACCATGATTCGCCATGTCTGTCTGTCTGTCTGTCCGTATGTCACAGCCACTTTTTTCCTTAACTTTAAGAACTATACTGTTCAAAGTTGGTAAGTAGATGTATTCTGTGAACCGCCTTATAATTTTACACAAAATAGAAAAAATCGGGGTTCCCGTTACTTAAAATAGTATTCATCAAACTCATACGTGTGGGGTATGTATAGATAGGTCTTCAAAAATGATATTAAGGTTTCTACTATCATTTTTTCTAAACTGAATAGTTTGCGCGAGAGATACTTCCAAATTGGTAAATTGTGTGTCCCCCCTGTAACTTCTGGAATAAAAGAATTATACAACTAAACAAAATATATGATGTGCAGTACCATGTAGACTTATACCGAAAATTGATTTGATCGAGATCTTTATAAATAGTTTTTGTTTTAAACATCGATCAAAGTTACAATGAACTACAAGAACTTTTATATTATTACTTGCTGCTACGGAACCCTTCATGGGCAAGTTCGACTTGCACTTGGCCGCTTTTTTTGTATCTTGGTATTTCAGTATTCTACTTACTCCTCATTTTTAATAATTTGTTTTGTTCCATAACTTCGTTAATATCAAAATTTTGTAACTAATAAGAATGCTCCAGTTAGTGATCTTGACTTCAATAGAGCGTTAAAAATGCGGTTAAGTAGGGTTTTTTGTTTTATTTCATACTAGCTTTTACCCGCGACTTCGTTCGCATCAAAATTTAGATGAGAATATTACTTGATCCTATGGCCATCGCATATATAATTTTATAATAAATTCACTTGATTAATACTATTGTATTTAATTATGGACATCACTATAAAATTTTACATTTCTGCATTAAGCAGATTCGATACGTTCAACAACGACTCCCATCGAGTTAGTCAAGCGCCTCTCGCACTCCGTACCCTGCGTTCCCACACTCTAGCAGTGTCCGCGACTTCCTACAATTAATACAACTTCTTTATTTGTTAACCGATTTAAATAAAAAAAAAACATTAAAAGTGAAGAACTCGAAAATATATTCGTGAAAACTGCATCCAAATCGGTTAAGCCGTTTCTGAAAGTATCGTACACAAACATATAGACATAAAAACATACAGACAAACAGACGAATTAAAAAAAAAAACATTTTGGGTTCTCTTGCGTATATAAGAGCCCTTCATGATGTATTTTTAAATATATTTACCATGTACAGACAGCGATCAGTAAAAATTTTATTCTATGTATAGATAGGACGATAGACGATTTTTTAATACGAAAAAAAGCTTATGGGTTTGCGTCAGCAACATGCTAATGTATTTACCCGATTCTATCTGGATGGGTAAAAATTTGTCCAAATGAGGAAAGTTCTATATAAAAAAATTGATATTTATATTTTATTTCTTAATATTTGGCGTTTGAAATACCATAAAACAATACAATTACAATCAGTTTTGAAATTTCAAAAAACAGAAGTTCTCACTTCTCGTCTTCATGTTTGCCTTCGATTTTTTATATAGTTTATTTATCCTTCTCTACTTTTAGGTAAAACCTTAATATCTAATAATTAAGACTTACATTGCGTTTTTTGGAACGAAGCTCCCTTTCGCGCGTTACGACTGAGACTAGACTAGACTAGACCAAAAAATGTCACGAGACGACACGACCGACACGACACACGCCTGTTTCTCTGTCTGTCTGTCTGTCTCTCTCTCTCTCTCTCTCATAGATAGATATATCTTTATTTAAATAGGAAACCCTAATATACATAAATACTAATAAAAGTACAATTAAAAAGACACTAATTTAAATTAAAAGAAAATGTACATTAAAAAGAAAATACTGTATAAAAAAAATAAGTAAGTACCTATAATAGTATTATATTTTATTTCATCCTGTTTTTATAAATTAATAAATTCATAAACATTTTAAAAATAGTTCGTAACTTGACTAGTTAGGTACGTCAAATTACCTTAACTGTCAATTACTGTCAAATATTTTAAAATTTTGTTTTAAATTAAATTGAAATAAAAAGTAATTTTTGGTATATGTATGTCATCTAAATCTCTGGTATTGTATGAATGGACTTTTTTGTTAAAAGAAACGAACTGTTGAAAATATTCAGGTAATAATGGATTTACTATTTTCTATTTTTCTTTCAACAGTGTAGTGTCGCGACTTTGTTAAAAGTTTATACAGGTTTTTTGTAGATAATAAATAATAAAATAATAACAATAATGTATCCTGACAGTGTTTCTCCACAAATTCCGGATATTGCTGATGGAGTTAGGTAAGTAGAGATTTAATACAGACAATAATAAATGCTTATGTATGTATAAACACTCTGTTGTGTTTACAAATTACAATTCCTTCACTAATTAATCGAAAGGAACTTCGTTCCATCCGGGTGTCCCTTGACACCTGTCACTTTTTTTTTCATTTTGTGCACAAGTATGGATAAAGTCTAACACTTGAGTGTGAAAAGTCCTGTTTAGGAGATACTAGACACTAGACATTTAATCAGTTCATAATTAGGAAAATTAAAGCTATTTAAGAACAGCAAATATAAAAACATCCAAGATTTGTGTATATAATATTAATTTATTGTGCCACATGTTAACCAAAATAATATTAATAAAAAGTGGAATCTCTGACTGTATATTTTTCTTTGTTTGGATTTTTCTTATTATGATAAACTTTAAAAAGCATATATGAGTTGAGCTTTCAAAGGTTTTCTATTTACCCTTTTCACATTCTATTCTTCACACGTCCGGAAAATTAATATCTTCTTAAATTCTAAAAATATTGGAATTGATTTTTTTTTGTTCCTATACTTTTGAAGTTTGGTCTTAAAGAGTATTAAATAATCTTTTAGTATAAATTCTCATACAGGCACACGTGCGCAGTTGGCGGTGACAAAGTATAATTGTTGATAATTCCTACATGTTTAATTTGTTTGTAACTCTAAAGTTTCTGGTGAGAGAGTACTAAAAATTACCACGAAAACCGCAGATGGATCATCTAGAATCGTGAACCATGTTGTTGGGAAATAAAGAACAAGAGATGTGGGTGAGGCTGTGGTGCGCGGGCGGCTTCGGGCGCTCAGTTCACACGGTGGCCGATGTCCGAACCAAAGAAGTAACGTAGTGCGGCCCCGGTGGCCGGTGGTCGGTCGAATCGAGTCTTGGAGTGCAGGTGTGCGCCAGACTTGCCGGCGCCACACGGCTCCGCCGATCTTTCAAAGCCACTCTCTCAACTCTCGCCGCCACCGATGCCGCATTCCTTCGATATTACAGAACCGAACTCATCAGCATTTTGAAAACTTGATGAGACAAGCTGTTAAATGCTTTCGTGGAATGTATCAGTTTTGAAAATTATTGCTGTGTATGTCTAAAACTTTCTTGTATCAATTGTCTCAAACAGATGTAAAGGCCTCTACTTCAAATTACACATTTGTTTTAATGCCAAATTTAGAACCGTATCTTCAGAAGCTTTAAATTTAGTTTTACTATTAATTTATTCAAATATGATTTATCATAAGAAATTTTTCAGTTCTTACACAACATCTTTTGTGTCATCTCGTACAAAACAGAAACGCGAAAATGTGTCAGAATATAAAGACAAGCTATTGTGATATGGTGGTATACTTTGTCGAAGCTTACAACACACAGTGGAATACCTCGTATGTTGAGCGATGTTAGAGCAGTTAGAGTAACAGAAAGTGCAAAAAACAAGTTAGTGTTTCTACATGAACAATTATCAAGATGGTATAGAGTTTTACACATGACTATACAACAGGAAATTAAGAAAAGAAAATGCGATTTAGAAAAAGAATGAAATTTTTAAAATACACTGCTGCACAATTACAACAAAATCCATGGAATTATTGAGCGCTAAGGGTTCATCATTTCTTAAACAACAGAGTCATCGTTTTAGATGACATTTTTTTTTTCTAACCAACTCTGAATTAGAAGGTAATGCTGGATTTTATTTCAAATAAATATTTCAAAGCTGTTTTAGGCAATGTCAAATAAAAAAACAAAGGCGAAATTTGAAGACAAAATTCTGGTGTGGTTCTCCATCTCTTCGTCAGGTGTATCACAGCCATATGTCGGACATGTCAAAGGAAAAGTAATTACTCCTGGTCTTTAAATTTAAAGATGTTTACCTAAACTGTAACGATTAATACGCGAATACTGTGCCTAAAGAACGTTCTTAGCCAAGTCCCACAGCAGAAATTTGGGCTTTATTAAATAGTAAAGTTCATTACATATATGGAAAACTGGAAACGAAGACCATTTTATAAGAAGAATTTTTTAAAAGATTAGGCAAATTGATGTTGTAAGCATCCAAACCCTTAAGAACAAAGTTAAGAAAAATTCAAGACAAAACGCCGTTAGCTATGTTTAGATATTATTTAGGTAATAATGTACATAATTAAATAAAAAAAAAACAATTTATTTAATGGCAGTATTTTAATTGTTTGGTCAAAATATTTTACATAGGTTATATGCCAAAACGGTACTACTGTTACTACTCCTTAGCTCTACAACCTTTGGCTGACCAAACAATACGACCCCACTATGTTTGATCTTTTATATGTTATACTTCCATCTAAGTCGTGGTATTCCCATAGATCTCCTACCTATTGGTGTGTCATCTCACACCAAATTTGTTAAGACTATCATCATCCTGTCTTCTTACCTATATGCCCTGTGATTCTCATTCTCATTGCTTTTATTTATTGGACAATATTTGGATCTATAGATATTTCTATTAATTCGAAACTTGTTCTTATTCTGAATTATAGTGTTATATCACCGTTTACTGGACTATATTATGTGTTCGAAGGTATATTTAAAGTATACAAACAAATATTAGTCGAAAAAAGAAATTTACAATTACTTCATCTATGGCCTAATTCACTATCCATATATGAATAACAGAAAAAATGCAATTGGGATTCAAATAAATTACTGTTTTTATTGACAGAATATGTTTGAAGACACATTGCAATTAATATTAAGATTAAGAATCTATGAATTAAATAAACAAAAATTAAATCACTATTAACATTATATATACAAACAAACTAAGTCAGTTCAACTAAATCAAAAGCAGAAATTTGTTTGCATATTCTAAGAAACTAATTTAGAACATACCAACAGCCAGAACACTTCAAAAACTTTAAACAGATGAGAGAGTCTCTGCAACAAATCAGAAACAGAAACGAAGGTAAACAAACAAAAAAAAAAATAGAAAGAAAAGTAAGCAATGTTTCAGGATATAATATAATCTAATAAGAAACTATTAAAAATTTTTAATAAAATTTGATGATCTTTATAAGAACTGTTAAAATAAATCCTGAGATCAATACACCAATGGCAATAACTAGCTTTATTAAGAAAAGACATCAAGTTTTTTTTAATAATATTTAACCTCATGAAGAGTGATTTAGATTTTTTTTTATTAAGGATGTCCTCGTAGGTATAGACCTAAATACAAATGTACCAAGAACATCTATTGGGACAGAAGAGGTAATTTATTAATTTGGGATTTAAAGGCCTGCAAGTTAGGACGAGTGGGGAAGACGTGGGGAGGTAAGGAGTTCTACAATCTGGAGAGCCTGGGGATGAAGGAACGATCGAATCGATCCGTTCTCGATGTCTAAGGGTGCATGGAGTTGGCACGTCGCGTTGCTCTGGCTGGTCTGGCAAGTGGAGGCATTATAGAGCGGAATCAAAATTTTAATTCAGATAACTTATTCGATAAAAGATATACAAGACGGAGATAGCATTCCATAGGGAAATATGACCAAAAAAACTACCAACCTTAAATAAATAACTAAATAAGATGATAAAAAATTTCGCCAGATAAAAGAATAACTGACGGACTACAGCAGTAAAACTGAAGTATTATCATCCGCCATTGTGAATCCAGTATTAATAAACATCTTCGAATTATACTTTAACATGGAAGCTAAAAGACAAAAATTTTAATACACATTTGTAAGACTAGGTAAAAGTAATTCCAAACATTGTAGATATTACAAAAATAATAGAATTGTTAATCTAAAAAAGCCAAACTAATAATCATGTCTTTAGGTACTATCTGATAATAAAACACATCTATATGTCTGAAGTGTATAACAGAATACATTTCAAATTTTATGTTTATTACGTCGATGAGTGTTTGCACAAATTTCTTGGCTCGGTCCTGTCTACGCGACCTCTCTTTACTCTTCGCCTCCACCTACCTGCCCTTGTCTGCAACCTCGTCCACGACTTACGTGGATTTGGATTTGTATGGAAGTGGTTGGAAGTTGGAATGAGTTAATTGTCCTGGAGACCATGAACAATCATTCACGAGAATGACTACACATTTTTGTTTTTTCTTTTTTAGCGTCTTTTTAACGCTTTAATTCCTTGAAATTTCTAAAAGTAAAAAATATTTTTGTGACAGGCTATAAAACTGAAACGTGTTAATGGAGTACCTATGTTATTGTTTTGAAATAATTTTAATTAGATATCTATTGCTTTATATACCTTTTACCATAAGATCTTATGTAAAGTTAACTACATTGCTCATTTAGTCAGGGAAAATTGGATATATTACTGTAATAAACGTTATTTACTGTATTATCATGCAGATTGTAACCACATTTCCTAATAGTAGTGAGGCAATAAATCATTAAAATCGGCCTTACCTCCGAAATTTAAACGGCAACACGGATTTTAATGATTCTTTTTGCATTCGATTCGAGAGAGCGTCAGGAAACTTTGTGAACCCTACGCGATCAGGTAATATTAGAAAACTGCATTTGTGCATACAAAAAATCCATTTTCAAATTACATTTCAAACATATCTCGTTATTTATTGGGGGAAACGAGTTCATTTTTGTTATTCGCAGATTTTTGGGGTCGCTAAAAACGAATTGACGTAAAAGTGATCTCCGGAGTATCTGGTGTTCAGGATATCTATTGTTTACTTCGTCTTCTGGAGTTTTTGGTTATACAATTAGTCAAAACTCATAATTCTAGGGTTTTTGCAGTAAATAAAAAAGGGGTTTTACTTTCAATATATTTAATAAAACTGTAAAAAGCGACGTAAAGGTGGCTACGTTCTCAGCGAGTTCAGACACTCTCTGGTATTAGTTATGACTAATTGTTTAATGAATTTACCGAAAACTTTTAGAGATGAGGTAAATAGAAGGTATCCTGTGATTCCTGTGTACCAGGTGTTCCGGAGATCACTTTAAATGTCATATTTGTTTTTGGTGAGTTTCTGATGGTCTAACGAATCGAATAAAAAATAATCATTAAAATCCGTCTTGTAGCTTAAAGACAGGAGGTTCAGTGCTTTATTGCCGCGACTATAGAACGATGGCTCGATTTCAGAGCTCTTTACCATTCTGTAGAATAATGAATATGACAGTAAAGAGCGAGCTGTTGATTAGGGCATTTCTAACAGAACACCAAATTGAACGTCTCCTCAAATTATGTAACAATGGGATCATCGAGTAGAGACCGATGAATTCCAAGCATTTAATATTATTGGATTTCATTCCTCTGTTTTCAGTGGTAAAAATTTGAGTTGCCGAAGAAGTACAAACAATGCGATGGTCGTCTAAAGGTGTAACTGCTCCGGATATCATTTAAATGGTCTATTGTATCATATCGGATGGTGGTTGAGTAAAATTGTGCGTTGGACTTATTCCGGATTAAAAACTAAATTGTATTTTTCCTGATCTATTGACACGTTTTCGCTACTGTCCGAAGTACTTCTTGCTCCGTTTCGCAGTCATCAATGATATCAAATAATGAACAGAAAAAATTCTTCACCAACAAGAAATGTTTTATTAGTACAAACCTCTCAGAAACTGTGTATTGGGATTATTATGGTATAATCAACTACTTTAAAAAGGACTTATTTGGTAAAGAAGGAAGTGCTTTTTCATAGAGAAAACGCACCTACCCTTAAGTCTTTCAATAAAATAGAGAAAATTGTGTTTTGAATTAGTTCCGCATACATATCATTTGTCTTATTTCCCAGACTTGGCTTCCAGCGATTACCCTCTGTTTCCACTAATGACAAAAAAATGGTTAGTGGTATAGTTGTTCCAAAGTGACTGTGAAATTTTTTGCTCTTTGTCGCAATTTGAATGCCTTTGATAGCTATGCCGACCATTGGCGTGGAATAAAATAAAAAGGGTATTTATTAATTTTTGTTTTAAATTTCGAAAGAAAAACGGTTTTTGTATATTTGTAAATTTTGTATCAATTTGAAAATTGTCAAATAACAAATTAATTCTTTCAAAATAAAACTTGTGAATTTTAGTTATTAATAAGAACATTTGACTCATTATTCAAATAGTACATAACTCATAATATTTTTATAACAATTGTCTACAAATATAATAATACAAATGATTTTGTCAGACAATCTTAAAAGATTGTCTGTCCAGCAAGGACCACGAGGAGGTATGAGCCTTCCTTGCCTGGAAAGGAAAGGGTTGGGTATGTTAGTAAGAATATAAAATCCCACCAAAAACATTTTCATGTAAAATGTTGCCAAGACGAGCCCATATGACTCGCACTGTCAAAAAGTTATCAGATCTCATGTAGAGCCAAGCTTCTAACACTACACGCCCTAACTCTACAAGGCCTAACTTCACAAACTCTACACCTTAGTCAAAATATGTGGCTTGGCCATTTCGCTACATTCACATCGGCGTAAGGTGAAAAATCAATTCACTGTTCATTACTTTTGTGTTATACAATAGTTCTTGTAGTAACGAACGGCCAAGCCACATATTTTGACTAAGGTGTAGAGTTTGTGAAGTTAGGCCTTGTAGAGTTAGGGCGTGTAGTGTTAGAAGCTTGGCTCTACATGAGATCTGATAACTTTTTGACAGTGCGAGTCATATGGGCTCGTCTTGGCAACATTTTACATGAAAATGTTTTTGGTGGGATTTCATTTCTTTTTGTAAGTTGTTTGTAACAAAATTTTTTTTTATTTATGTCTAAGACAATCGACAATCAACAAAACAAGACAATCGACAATCGACGCGCTCGCTGTCAAGGACATTTTTTTTTTATTTTTAGCTACTGTGAGGACGTAAGAGGCAGGAGACGTTCGCACACTTCTATTCATTCATATTTATATGATCTGATCTGAAGTATATGTCTCTCAATATATGTCGATATGTCTCAATATATGTCGATTAATTTTTTTTTTTTTTTTTTTTTTTTTTTTTAACAAGGAGTACCTATACATATATATATATATATATATATATATATATATATATATATATCTGGGGGCACCAAGTTTTAGATTAGATTATTAGATTAGACCTCTAGCGTCATCAAAATTTAATTTAAAATTACAGGTCTCATACAAACTCCCATCCCCTAGTTTAAGGGGTTGGGGGATGAAAGTTACAAGTTTTATAATTTTTTGTTGTTTGTGTGCTAATACTAGCTTACATACAAAATTTCAGCTTTCTAGGACATTAGGAAATACCTTAATAATTTTGATGATCATCAGTGAGTCAGTGACGAAATCAGCGTTTTTTAGATATAAATAAAATCTGAAGTATAAAAGCTAATGTAATTAAAACTTAATATGTTCAATAAATCCGCTATTGACAATATATCCCGAAAATTTTGTTGATCTAGCATAATCCAAACCCAAGTTATGAGGGTTCAAAAAAACGACGAAGCGCTTCGAGAAAAGGTAGGTAGTGCCCGTGCGCTTCGCTTGGCTCGTCTTGGCGGGGGCACTACCGTGCCCCCAGATTAGTTTGTTTTTGAAAACAAGTTTTCAAGATACATCATGATAGTTGTAAAGAAAATTTAAACTGAAAAATATGACTCTTCCTGACATCTATTGGCGAATAATAATACTATTTTTTTTAAATTGTGAGCAACTAATTGCTTTAACGACACAACAACAGCTAAAGCTATTGCAGCAGAGAGCGTTGTTTAGTAAAACGAAGTCAATGAGTGTTTGCTTTGAGGTTAGACTAAGAAAATCAGTTGTTTATTTATATTATTTGTGTCTTCTTAATGCACGTGTTCACTTAAAAATGCCTAAACGATCTTGGAAAAAAACGCTTATAAACAATCTAACTTCACGAAGCCGCAACTCGTCTCAAGAACACCTAGAAGAGCATCGTCATCAAACTGATCAGGATTCTCAAATTTCTCACAGTGAAGACTCATTTTAAGGATACCGTCATGAAAATAATCAGGTTTCTGCTTGTCCCACACGTACTGCTAAAGTAAGATGCTTGCAAAATTTGACTGACATTACACGAGCAAAGCTCGGTCATCCAGGTACTATATTTAAACGAGAAATTCTTACTATATTAAGTACTATTAAGCTCACCTTAATATATATCTAATATAAAAAATCAATAAAAATCAATTACGCTACTGTGTACTGTAATGCGGAACAAGACTATTGGCGGTATTTAACTCTTGTCGCATTTTGCAATTTTCCTCTTTGATGTTTCGTTTGATGTACCAGCGCGCCGTCGGCATTTCTTTACGTTAATATCAATGGGTTACGAACCGACTTGAAAATGGGACAGTAAATACACAATGTTGCCGGTATTCAAAAATGTCTTTAAGTATAAGTAATATATACAAAACTGATATCATTAGAAGTGAAAACTGTTTAAATATGAAGAACCTAGTTAATTAATTTAAGTATATATTTTGTAAGAATATTTTTACATTTTCTTTCTAAGAGTCATTGACGAACAATTGAATAGTAAAGTAGAGAGAACATTTTCAAAATATATAAACTTAGGAATTTTCGGAAATATATCTGGCAACCTAGATTCGAAAGTCGGTTCCTTTGTTGGGGTTAGAAGGCGTGGTTGTCTTTTCAAATTAATATTAGTTAAACTATAAGAGATTTGTATCTAATTCTAATTTGATATCTGCTGTAAAGAGGACTTGGTTTAATCGACCTAAAACAAAGGTATTACTCGTTCCAAGATCGTGTGTAGGTACTGACTAATCTTAATAGCTACCTAAGCCGAGACTTTAAAGCCCAGGGCCGTAATAGGATCTATATTATACCAGAAGACATCTAGACTGCATTTTTGCTGGTTTTGAACAGCCCATCCTTTCTTCACCGTTGCATGTGTGTCTTACCAAGTTTCATCCAAATAATAAATTGGTCTGCCGCATTCTTATTATTTTGTGATGGTTTGTAAATATTCGCGTCTCCAGTCTCTTGCTCTCCATGATAAATTTAAATCCGTTGTTCTAAAAAGATCGCCACAAAGTTGTTCTTGCACAATCTATTATTTCTTACCTTTTCAATTCGATTTGAATGCTACCTAAAGTAGGATAATTTCTTTCAGTCCATATATTATATGTAATATCTCGTTCTTGTCCTAAATAATCCGTTTTTTAACCTCTTTTTCCCTGCAAGGTTCATTTTAAATTAATTTATATACGGTGGATCGCGACACTTTTGTAAGGGTTACAGTCTGGCTCCAGTCGACGACAATACTTTGAGAAAACTAGAATTTGTGTACCCAAACCTGTACAGATCAAAACCAGGTAATATAAAACACTGAAAGCGATAACCTGCCGTCTTTAAACCCACATTAAAATAAGAATGGTCAGTCCGCAATAACTTGGATCCAATGATACTATCAATTGGGAATATTGTTGAAATCTAGATGTGTAGAGTACGCAGGGGTCTATGTTTAAAAAATAAAATAGGTTTTGTTAAAAAATTCTCGCGTTTTCTTCTTAGGCCACGTAGTTACCAAACTATTTTTGTATATGATTGAAAAGTACTTGTAACTTAATTATGTACATATACGCAACAGCCACAAGGATAAATCGTAACATTATGAAAGGATTTAAATTTAACGAAAATGATTTAAAAGACACAGCAATGTCGTTTGCTTGAAAGCTTCGTATTCGATAACAAAAATTTTTTATCCTATTTTTTTAAAATTGTGTTTTTGTCAATAAATTCATAACAACGTTCTCGATGTTTGTGTAATTTTTTTAGAAATTAAGCAAGTTGTTTTTTATGTAGTGTGATATATGTTTTTACAAAAGCTAAAAAGAAACTTTTATAGACGTGTTTAGAATTAAAGAAAGAAAAAATTATCTAAGATTAAATTTCACATACTATGTCGTACCGAATGGAAGATTTTTCAAGAACGTTAAAGTATACAAGTATCTGAGGTAAACAAGAATTTGTAGAAATTCTCTTTTGGTATTCTGGTCATTCATCTCTCTCATTCGTTGTTCGGCGACGTGCAGGTGTACGTTCTTTAAGATAAGTCTTCGAGGTAAGGTTCTGTTTAACAAACTCACGTGTGTCATATATACAAACTGGATATTTGGATAAGAAAAGGTACCTAGCGATGTCTTTGTCTATTAAATCATGTGGGAATTTGTTACCGTTATGAACGTTATTTTTTCTTTAAATATGATAAAAGGAAATTTTATAAAAAAACCGACTAAAGAAAAGAACTCAAATAACATCAAAAGAAAACGAAAAGAAAAGAAAACACTTTCCTTTAAAATACTCAGTTGAAGGATCTACTATACCTTTTATTAAGGTATCACCAATTATTATAAGAATTTCTATTATTTTTACACGTTCCGATAATTAGCGAAAATTTACTTGTTAATACACATAAAGAAAGATGAAATTAAGAAATTACACAAACGATAGAATGGCGTTAAGAAAAATTGACAAAATGTCGCATGACAAGACTCGAACCTGCAACCTTTACCTATAGACCATAACGCCTCTAACCATTTCAGCCGCAGATGCATTAGTAATTAGTTAAATTAATTCGATCAAAAAGCCGACTAATTAAAAGTGCTTAGAAGCTTATCGAAGCAACGTTGTTATACGAAAAACAACTGGACGTCTTTGGATTTTTGGTTTTTGGTACCTTTGTTATAGTCCATTTGTTTGGAATTGGCAGCTAACAAAAGTCATTAAATCGTAAAATGTTGTAAACAAAACCCTAAATCAGTAGCGCACGTACTTATTTATATCGGTATTAAGAAATTTCTTTTAATCATCATATTTTAATCTTTTTAAGTAAGGGATAGGTAGTCATATTTTACTTTTAATTATTATTTTAATTTGAATTATGCTTTAAAAAAACTTCGGTTCTAAGGTCATGGGATCTATTCAGCTATAGTATAACTAGACCCACTTGGATAGGAATTATTTTTACGATTTTACCAGGGGAAACTCAAAAGAACGTCATTATATGAACGAACCTAGTAAAATATCTATTTAATGTTGCTTTTAACTTCCCGAATCACACCTGTACGCTCATGAAGAGAATCCTTGAAAAGTGGTTTTGGATAAACTATACCTGTTGTGACAATATTATCTATGGTTTCTATTGTGTTTGGGTTAGTTAATCCCTAGTTACAGGGTGGACTCTTTAAAAAATAACAACTATGACTATGTTTCAATAAAAATGTATACTACTTTTAGTTATTTTTCACGAACCACCCTTGAAGGATTTGCATTTATAATGAATTCACTGTGCTGCCAACTGCAAACAAATAGACTTTAAAATACGAAGACTAATGTTGTGAAAACATTACCAAAATAATCATGTAATGATGTAAACATAATTCAGATAAAAATGTTTAATGGAAAAGTCTTGTTTAAGAAAATTAAAGAAAGTCAAATGCAGGAACTTTTGATATAAATAAATAATGCCATAATTTCAAAAAGTTTATAAAAGTAACAAAGTCTGTTTTATCAAGGTGGATGGTTAATATTGGATATATGACAATAGTTTTCAATTATGAACAACTTTTCTTAGTAACAATTATCGCTATTTTCAAAAATAAACGTACTTTACTCTTGCTTAAAATTCTTTTTTTTAACCCCGTAAACATCTTAAAAATATTGATATCTAATGGTTGTGTCTATAAGCTTTAGATTATTTAAAGAACAGGTTCCCATATGATGCCGACTTACAAGCACCCAGAGGATTTTCCTCAGGAGTGCATTTTGTCGGTGACTTTCCGGGATTGTGAGTCGGACTTCGGTTGCTAAGATTAGCTTTGAAATTTTAGTTGGTTTTGTTTTTTCTTAATAAAAAGATAAAGGAATGAATATTTTTTTAAATGGCATAAGAATAAAATGTAACAAATGTAAAACATACAATTAAAGACCATATATGAATTTCAAAAATAAAATGAAACATAATTTAAAAAATAAATTACAATAACAGAGAAAGTATATCATATTATTATAAAAAAAAACACACCGGAAGCTGAAGCAAACAAAGACAACTAAAAATTGAATCCAGACCAAACGTTGGCAGAGGCGAGAAGGGTAACATAATCACAATACAATCTAAACAATCAAGAAGACAAAAGGGACAGACGAAAAAAAAAATGTATATTTTTGTAATAGCACCATAGTATCAGAATCCACAACCCGGAGATTATTACCGATTGGAAGGTATCACAAGAAGAAATTCCATATCAGTATATATTGCCGAAAAACCAAAAGATGCTCTTGGAGAAGGTTCTGCGAGGAAATCCAAACACTCTCTCATGCAGAAAAATCCACAAGGCTTCCATTATACACCATAAAGATGGGGAAAAGACTAAGAATATTTATGTTGGCACATTTTTCGGGCTCACGGACTATGGTGGTGGTGTTGGATAGCGCAGATCGCGGTCAAAGGCTGGCAAGTTCCTCTGGAGATGACTAGCCCTAGCTATCGAAATAACATGACTTACATAATCAGATGGGCTATCTGCACATTCCGTTCGTTCAAAACACCGGAAATGGGCAGAAAATACCCAGCCCTACTACAGAAAGAGCAGGATGTGATCATAAAACATCTGTGTAAAATCTTCAAGGCTTGTTTATCCTATAGATTTATACCATTTGTGTGCCATAAAGTGGAAGACATGTATCTCCGTAAAATGGGGAGGATGACGGACCAAATTGCAAAGTCATACAGACCAATAAGTCTATCTTCATTCGTACTGAAAACGCTGGCGAAACTGGTTAATAGATATATAAGGGACAAAATCTTAACAGTGAACCCACTAAGTTATCGTCATACCAGTGGGGCAAATCCACAGAGTTAGCATTCGATAATTTGAACATACTAGTATCATTGTCAATGGAAGACAAACAAGTAGCCCTAGCGGCATTCATTGACACAGAATCTGGTACCTGGATCAGTGACTGACGCACTCTCAAGAAAGAGAGTCCACACTCTAACATGCGAATGGATTTATGCCAACCTAACACATAGAATCGTAATATCCAAGTTTGGTGAGGCGTCCATTAAAGCAAGAGGGGAAAAGGGCTGTCCACATGGGAGGGTACAGTCACCCATGCTGTGGTCAGCACTTATGGATGATCTTCTTAAGAAACTCGACAGTGAAAGCTTTCACTGCCTAGGTTTTGCTGATGATCTGGCCATAGCCATTCAGGGGAGGTTTCTGAAAAAAAAACGGTTGCAGACCCCAATAAATATGGTGTATAAGTGGTACACGGATGAAGACCTAACAGTCAACTCAAAAAAATCATCAGTTGCCACATTCACAAATAAAAAGGCGTTACAAGGCTTAAAACCTATAACGCTAAATTACGAGCTGGTACCAATCGCCACAGAAGCCATTTAATCAGAAGCAGTACATCCAAAAGGTCATCCCCAAGATGACATGCCAAAGAAATTGAACTTTGTAAGAAAATTTACCACTAAACTGGAAAGCAAATCTGAATGGGACGGAAACACCATATTGGGGCTAAGCCAAAATGCCATAAAATGGTATACGGACGGCTCCAAGACAGATAAAGGAACAGGAGCAGGGGTGTTTGGACCTAGAACCAAATACTCAGAAAGCTTGAGTACGTACCCAAGCATCTTTCAAGCGGAAATTCGTGCCATCGAAAGATGTATAGAATTTAACATTGAAAGGAACTATCGTAGACAGAAGATTGTAATCATGTCAGATAGTCAAGCAGCCATCAAAGCTCTGAACTCAGATACAATCAGTTCAAAGATGGTCTGGGAATGCCTAGGCAAATTAAATAAACTAGGACAGAATAACACTGTTACCCCCCTATGGGTTCCAGGACACGTAGGAATAGAAGGAAATGAAACAGCAGACAAGCTGGCAAAAAAAGGAGCTTAAACCCCATACCTGGGACCAGAACCATCCTGTGGAATTAGCAGTAGTACAATCTTAGAAAAACTGAGGAAAAAAATGGATAGCGAAAAATCCAAGTACTGTAATGATCTAGAAGGACTAAGACAATCGAAGACGCTCCTGGGAAACTATAACCAGAAGAGATCTCACAGCTGTCTTAACCTGAGTAAGAAAAACCTCCGAATTATAACAGGAATACTAACCGGTCACTGTCGATTAAGAGGACACATGAAGAAACTAGGATTAGTAGATGAAGCAAACTGCAGATTCTGTGAGGGAGAGGATGAAACCTCAATACACATACTTTCAGAATGCATGGCATTAAGTACTTCTAGGGTCAAATACCTAGGGTCATACGAAAAAGAAAGGAAAGAACTACCTAATTTAAAACCCAATGATATCCTAAACTTTCTAAGGAAGATAGGACTAGAAGAGCTGCTATAAGTCTGAGGAATCATCAGAAATATGGCAAGAAAAGGGGGACACAATAGATCTTATAGGTCGCAGGTGTATCTGTTACCCCTAACACCATCTAGGTGTTAGGGGTAACAGACACAGTCAAAAGGTCATACGCAAAGCTAAAATCGCTCTTGATAGGTTTAGACAAATTTTTGGCAAGAACTGGGACCTGAACCCCAAAATGAACCTCCGATTGTACACACATGACATAAGGTCAATGTTAACCTAATTCTACTTTCGAGTAGAATTACTTGAAAGGGATTCAAGAAACAATGGCCTCCCAATTGGTGTACCAATGGCTCAAAGACTAAGAAAGGCACAGGGTCGGGATATATAGTACGTGGCACAGGATACAAGTCCAATTATGTCTAGGTGATATGCTTCCATACAACACTGTACAACGGAGATCATAAGTCAGGGTATAACGGGTAAAACCGTAGTCATATACTCAAATAGCAAAGCAGCTTTAAAGGCGATAGTCTCGGTACAAAGAAGCTTACAGCTGGTGTGGGACTGCGTTAGGACCTTGGTACATCCTGCAAGTCGGTATTCTCTGACACTGGCATGGTTTCCAGGGTTTTGGGGTAATGGGAAGGTGGATGAATTGGGCCGAGTGGGAGCTAATATCTCAATGATTGGCCGGGAACTATTTGACGAAATTGCCGACATATTCAGAAGGGCAGCCATGGAGAAATGAAGGCTAAAAAAGGCCGAGGATTTGTGTGCAAAGGTGAAACAATGTCAGAATGATTGTCTTTTGGCAGGATTTTGTCAGAAAACACTTGAGTCAGCTAAACTTGGCAGATTAAGACATCTGTGTTTATATATATTTCTAATAAAACAGTGATTCAGAAACTCGGTTTTATTTTTCTCCTATCGTACTTTCTAAGGCTTCTTTAATTCATGTAATCGAAATTTGATCTTCGCGAGAGTTGGTAACAAAGTTTAAAAAACCTAACATATTTTGAAAGCATACAACTACACGTAATCCGATGTTAAGATTTACGGCAATTAAAATGCAGATTAGCCCAATTATGTGTCTACTAATATTAACAAACCACTTCAGTATTGCAGCATTTAACCGGTGTCCTTTTAATCATAGCAGGTAATTCCTCACATTTATCCGAACGAATGTCAAAGCAAATTAAAGTATTAAATAAAGCAATCCTACCACAACAATCTTGAACTGCAATTTGAGATAAGGTAGCTATCCCTGTATAAACCTTTTTACCTGAATAAACTTACACCGCAGTTCAAAAATTACTTGTTTTTCGGTTGTAAGCAACACTTTGAATCTGTCGTATTACTAACACAAATTAGGAATATTTGCATGAAGTATTGTAAATTTATTTAGCAAATTTTGAGATTTTGTGAGTCTGTATTTTAGTTTCTATGCAACATTTTTAATTCATTTGTAAAGTTTATTTTATGTTTTGTAATTTTACGACAAGAAAGATCAAAAAATCACAAATACCGTGGTTAAAAAAAGCAGAATCGAATGGTCCTCCCACATTTTCCTTGTATTTGCTTTCTTAAGTTTAGGTGGCATTTAAAATTAGAGTTTTTGTGATTAGAAACACATGTGTTGGTATGCCTGTTATTCTTTGTCAGATAAAATGGTTGAAATAGTTTTTATTTATGTAAAACGTGTTGCTAATAAATTGTGTTTACTGGCGAGGTCAGCAAAAAGTGCGTAATAATTTATTTAGACACAGGTGAAGTCCATCTCGACTGGTTATTATGATTTTGTGGATTTTCAAGCTACTCCTTGTTTCTATAGAAAAATATACCAGGCGTCAATTATTAAAAGAAACCGCATGTGATTCTGTATTTCGTCAGTATGAAACATTTCAGATTTGATACTTCAATAATACCTCTATATTTTGTGTTAATAAAAACAATATAGGATGATTCTGATGAAACTCATTAGCTCAATAAGTAACGGATAGGGCTTGACACGAGAGCGAGATTTTTCTCGTCTCGCTTTTCCGAAACGAGACGAGACGAGATGTTTTGGAAAATACTATGGGCGATACCGAGACCACATACAGGGCAACCCGAGAGTCTCGTTAAATTTTTTTTATGATGTTTTATTCGAAAAATCAGAAATGGCCTGTTTAGAAAACAATATATTTTAGAAAATATAAAATCTGTGATGATCTGTGATATATTTTATTGTAAACAGAAATCACTAACCGAGTATGATTTTTTCACATTTTTACTTCAACTTGTTCACGCTTCACTCATATCTTATCATGAATATTTATTCTAATAAATATAGCATTAAAAAATTATTTATTATTTCAGTTTATATAATATTTATAATCATTATTTACAATCAAGCGAGACGAGACGAGACAACTAGTAACGAGACGAGACCGAGACTTGAACGAAACTCAATTTTTTGGGAATTGACGAGACCGAGACGAGATTTTTGTAACTCTCGCCTACTCTCGTCTCGTGTGAAGCCCTAGTAACGGAGGATATAAATTGGAATTTTATAGGAACTTGAAAATCTTTGAAAAAATCAAACAAAAAATTATTACGAAGGCAAGATTATGTTATAGATATACAAAGCAAAAATACTGTATGTTTGTAAAAAGTTTAACTTATTCTTAGTTTCTGGTATTAAGTTTGTGAGTTTCACTGTGAAAGAACGTATCTGCGTGGCAGTTTGAGTTATTCTGTTATGAACAGTGTAACAAGGAGTAATATATAATTAAAGACATAAAAGTGTTTATTTTTTTATTTTTTCTGGTTTTCCCTTAATGAATATTAGCGATCACTTGGGTACAAACTTCCATGTTTCTGATGGCGCTGAACAATCCCCTATTATTCTTAGCCCTGTCCATTGTCTCACATTTCTGAGCCATGAGATTTTCTTTCTATCGACTCCTCTCTTCCCTTCGATCTACCCTTCTATGATTACCAGTTTTCGTTTCTTATTACGTGAACTAAATATGATGCTTTCCTGCGCTTAGTAATTCACGATCTCTATTAACGGTTCGTAGGATTTCCTGCTTTGTATTTTTAGCTGTCCACGGAACTTTTAGGATCCTCCTGTATATTCAAATTTCTGTACATGGAGTTTGCATTTAGTGTCCAGCCGTCCATTCCATAAAGCAACACTGACCTTACGTAACATTTTGCAAATCTGATTTGTAGGTTGATGTCAAATTCGGTATTGGTAAGAACCAGTTTGAATTTCATGAAAGTACTTTTGGCCATCTCTATTCGACATTTGATTTCCAAATCGGACGTCTACTCTTCCCACAGCCACGCATGAAGTGTTTATAGACAAAGGAAAAATAGTTACAAATCTTCGGTAAAATAAATTAAAACCAAACGGACCACAACCTAATATAATAGAAAATTATTTAACTGTACATTTTACTTATGTTTGCATTACGTCATTGGATAGACACAATGTTATTTATGTATGTTTTATAGTCGTGAATCAAAGCTGTGTCTATCATATTAATCGTCAAAGCATATTAAAATGAAGCTAAGAATTTATTAAAGTTGCGTATTTAATGTATTGTATTATTTTTATTTGTACGATTAATTTTAGAGATAAGTTATCGGTAAGTTATAAATGATTATTCTTAGTAGTATGCCTTAAAGAAAATCTAACCTCCACAATCAACGTTTGTCACTGAACTCTTACTAAAGGACTGGATCATCTTAAAAATTTTTTTGTGTTGCATCCCCTTGAGGATTCGGAAATGGTTAAGACTTACTATTTGGTCCACTATACTATAAAATATTTTTTTAATTAATTTTTAAAGTGACAACACCTCCTAATTTTCATTTATTGTTAATTTTTACGAATTCCTAATAGACGTTTGGCATCTAGGTTGGGTAGACACTGTGGTTTGATTTCTAGATTATTCAACATATAGTTTGCGGGAAAATTTGTAACGTTCGTTTTCGAGCATTCCATCCGGACTATATATTTTCATTCTGTTCAATTTTTATTGCGCCGATGCGAAGGTCGATTGCCAATTTGGTAGGAGGAAATATGTTTCGTCGATGGAATGATTTTTCAATTCGTTCATTTCGTCTGCGATTCTTTGAAAATTCAGATTAAGTTTCTGACTACCTTCGCTCTTCTTTCTGGTGAGTACCTTTTTGCATTTGTTTTAATTTAATTAGTTAGAAATAATCCAAATGGCGGTGAATATATTATTTTTTTAAGTATTTTACTAACACTTAATTTTCGAATACAATTGCTATTGTAAAAAGGTCAGTTTTTTGTGATGTTAAAATATATAAACATGGATTGTAATTAATTTTTTCTCGAAAGTTGGAGAACTAGATAGCGATTGTTTTCGATAGAAATTACTTAAAGGTCGGAGTTTTGATTTCAATTTTATTACTAGGATTAAATGCCAAATCTGAGAAGGGCCCTATTGAGGATCCAGATAATTTTTACTGAGAATATCGCTGTTTGCCGACGGCCATTTTGAAGCCGACCATCCATTCCCGGGATTATTGTTAAGGAAGTTCTCTGGAAGGAAGGGAAGACCACTTCCACCCGCTTGGGCAGTGCTGATCCACCACTATCGAAACTCCGACAGGAAGAGATCGAATTAAAGATAAGAGATTAAATTAATTAATTGATTAAAATTTTTACTAATTCTAAATTGAGAAATAAATCAACTTAAAACTGATTTTTCGAATTTTATTTGTGTGTCTGTACTTTGCGCCCTTTAATTAATGTTTGGAGGGAATTAAATAAAACTCAGAAGGAAGCCACGACCCTCAGGAGCTAGCCTAGGGTAATTTACGGGTTACAAAGTTGGCGCCCAACGCCAATTTAATTGTTAACGGGTTAATTAAGCTACAAAATCCAGTAGATGGTGTTGTGTTTATAAAGAAATAGCAAAATAAAGACTAAAGTAAAATGGAAAATAGTCTAAAAAAATTGCTGAAAAAAAAATAAAGAAAGTGCTTACTAAATTAAGGACTATGATGCCACCGTAAGGTGGCGCAGTGTATATCATGTATTTAAACAAGCAAATCTTCCTAAATTGAGTACGATGATCTCATTGTAGGGTAAAGCAGTTAATATCTTATATTTTTGAACGAAAAATTCTTAATAAATTAAGTAATACGACGCCACCGTAAGATGGCGCAGTTGATAGATAATATATTTAATCGATCAATTACAAAATACAACGATAAAAATAG
Source organism: Altica lythri (assembly GCA_964028335.1). Taxonomy (NCBI): domain Eukaryota; kingdom Metazoa; phylum Arthropoda; class Insecta; order Coleoptera; family Chrysomelidae; genus Altica; species Altica lythri. Next base: position 29,260,872 of record OZ034804.1, on the reverse strand, counting down.
TATATGTAGAAACTAACGATAAAAAATGAAAACGTCAAAACCAAATAAAAAATTAAAGCAATAAAAAAACAGAAAAAATCGTAAATATTCGAAAAAACAAAAAATATAAGAAAAAGATATTAGTGTTAGTCCTTCAGGTCATCTAGTTCACTATATTAATACTGGGCCTAATAGAATGGGTTACTTATTGTGTCCTTTTTGACACACTTGACTATATTCTTTATTATAGGTCAGGACCCTTCATCTGATATCATAGACCATCTGTCAGTCTCTGATCATTGATCTGGTCAACTAAGAAACGATACAAAGAAAGTTAATCAGCAGGTATATTATAGTAATTATGTCAAAAATTATATTCATGAAATCAGTAGCGTTTCTTTCCAATTTATTGTGTCTGTTCGTTTTCGCACGGTTGGTATCGAACCCACTGTAGGGACTGGCACCTATAGGGATAGTCTGTGGAGGTAATCGATAAAAGTGATACCACTCTTACAGGCAGTCACGGATGCCGTCGCACCAAGATTTGTCTTTGACAAACCCTACAAAATATTAACAAACAAGACAGCAGACCCCAACGTAGTGAACGCTCTGAGCGTATATACGGATGGATCAAAATGGGCTATGGATGGCTTGTCAAGTGTGGTTCAATCAGAACTCACAGGCATAATCATAGCTGCAAAAGAATTAATCAATAGGAACATCACAGGTAGGAATATAAATATATATACAGACTGCCGACAAGCACTACTGACCTTGAATAGACCACGTTTCACTTCAAGTTTAGTACTAGAATGCCACCAATCTCTAACTGAGGCCAGCCAGAATAACGTGGTCACTCTCAGCTGGATCAAAGGGCATGGGAACTCTAAAGGCAACCGCATTGCGAACAATTTAGCAAAGAGGGCTGCGGGCTACAGATATGTTAGCCCTCGCCCGTCTACCAAGCTAACATTGTCCGCAGTCGTGGACCTTATTAAACAGCACTCTCACCAAAAATTTATACAGTGCTGGGATGAAACTACGAACTGTAGACTGGCCAGAGAGTTATTACCTCATCCTGGCGAGGAAAAAGCAAAAAAATTTAAGGCATTGACCAGACAAAATCTCCGAACAGCTGTGGAAATCCTGACAGGTCACTGCCAATTGCGACAACATCTCTTTAGGATGAAACTAACAAAATCGCCGCTATGCAGAGGCTGCGAACAAGAAGCGGAAACAGTAGAACACATAATGTATGACTGCTCTGCTTTTTTTGAAATCAGAAGATCCGTGTTGGGCGAGTATTGGCTTACACCAGCCGATGTCAGGGAGATCCCCCTCGGGAGCCTCATCACCTATTTTAAATCAATAGGCCTGGTGACATTCTGCGGTGAGGATATCCCTACACACGGGAGGATGCACAATGGGTCATATGTGGCCTCAGTGCTGACTGAGCACTAGCTCGCCCCCTCCCAAATTTCCAGATCCAGACGATACAAAGAAAGTTAATCAGCAGGTATATTATAGTAATTATGTCAAAAATTATATTCATGAAATCAGTAGCGTTTCTTTCCAATTTATTGTGTCTGTTTGTTTTATTGACAATGTGGGCCCACTTTATTTAAAAAATATATTAATAACAACATGATAAGAACAGTGACTCTTTAAAAAACATTTTATTGTATTCTTATGCAATAATCGTTTTTTACCATTTGGGTCGATGTTTTGTGATAAAAGGTAATACCCAAACTGACTGTGTGGGTATTACCACAGTACAAAATTCGATGATATAGTGTTTCCATTCCTACTCTTGTTTTTTGTAAATAACAAATCTGCTGTTGCTGTCGATTAGGTGGTGGAAAAACCTTTTTAGTAATCCCAACAATTTTTTGTTAATGTTTTGAAGATATATACTGCTTAATATTCTTCTCTTCTTGTTATCTTTATATATAAAAATCTTGTGTCACCGATTAGGGCTTCACACGAGACGAGAGTAACAAAAATCTCGTCTCGGTCTCGTCAAGTCCCAAAAAATTGAGTCTTGTTCAAGTCTCGGTCTCGTCTCGTTACTAATTGTCTCGTCTCGTCTCGCTTAATTGTAAATAATGATTATAAATATTATATAAACTGAAATAATAAATAATTTTTTAATGCTATTTTTATTACGTTATTATACAAAAATATTTTTACAGAGACATAAAGTTAATAATTTTACAAAAATCATACTCGGTTGGTGATTTCTGTTTAAATTTACAATAAAATATATCATAGATGGTCACCAGATTTTATATTTTCTAAAATATATTGTTTTCTATACAGGCCATTTCTGATTTTTTGAAAAAAAAACATCATAAAAAAAATTAACGAGACTCTCGGGTTGCCCTGTAAGCGAGACGAAAACGAGACGAGACGAGAAAAATCTCGCTCTCGTGTGAAGCCCTAGTCACGATGTTCGTTTGTGCTAATCTCCGAAACTACTGTCCCGATTTTAATGAAATTTTGTAGATACATTATTTGTTCTAACTTAAAAGATGAAATAGTTGTTATCTCCATTAATAAGCTTTTTTTTTTATTGTAAATGTAATTTTTTATATTTAAAAAGTTAAATTCCACGAATTTTCAATAGATTTTTTTTCAAATAATTATATTTTTAGGTTGCGTAAGTATGCAATGTATGACGCACAATAATAGTGTAACGGGATAACCGAATAAGGGAGACTTTTAGATAAAAGACTGTTTTAGGTTATGTATTTCAGAATGTTCTCAGTTTTTCTAGTGTGTAGCAATTAGGTTAGATCATGTTACTTAAAAATGCTAGTATGTTCGTTTTTATTATATAAGGGGATGTATTAACAGTTAAGAGGGCATTCAAATAGTTCATTGTCATTGTAAAACTATAAAGTACCCATAAGTATTTCAATATGTAGCAAACTAAAAAAAAAAAACTAGTGTGGCAGTCAGTGGGACTGCCGGCATAGGTTATACTTCTATGCACGCGCATGGATTCATAAATTTGTATGCGAATGATTTAGCAAACTCATTATATGATATTCGTGGTAAGCGACCCCACAAACCTCCTAGTACCGTGTGCACACTCTTTTGGTATCGAATTTGCATAAAATTCCTGGAGACAAGGTCCGTCTTATGCACCAGGTGTTTCGAAGACGATCGTCATTATTATAATCGTATTTAGCGACTCAAAAAACCACCGAGTACCAAGTGTGCACTGATTTCGTACAGAATTTACATAAAACCCCAGGAGAAGAGGTAAATACTAAAGACACCAAGTGCCGCGGAGACTTTCGGAATCGTGATATTCGTGTTCAGCGACTCCAAAAACCGCGAGTATATAAATTGAACCCATTTTCAGCAATACTTACCGAGTTGTAAGTTTTCTCTCTTTTGTCTGCTCGGAATGTACTGTTCGAATGCAGAAATGCAATTTCCATTTTTACATTATAAAATATAGCGACAAATTTCCTGATACTTTAACGAATCCAATGCAAAAAACGCATTCCGATCTATCTTACATTACAAAATTTGGAGGTTTTGGTGCTTTATTTCCTCGACTATTCGTAAAAACTTTGTAGCCAACAACCTCAAAAGCATAGTGCAACCATGTGATGGTATTTTAGACTACAATACAAGACTCATTACTGAATAATATTATTAATATTATTAATATAAAATACTAAACTTAATATGTTAACTTAGGTGACAGAATTATAAAATAATCTGTCAAATAATCATGTGGTCCGTCACTATGATATTCATACATTAGTTCAGACTGTTTTTTGTATATCTATCCCTTTTCAATGTACTAAATCTTGAAACGGTATTTTAAGGACCTATAGTTATGACTAATAACATGTGATAAATATTTCATCTTTGTTTTTACCAACCAATATACCTTATAAGTGTGTCTGTCTCTCTTTTACTCACACCATTACATATGTAATGATTTTTACCATTTAACTGAACACAAATCTTTTCCACCGAGTGCATGAATAGAAGTATAACTTCAAAAATAATTGTTTATGCGCAATATAATTTTAATATTTTTGAATAACACAAATTTTATAAGCAGATAGAAAGAAGGAAATCTGTCATTCGTATAAAACAGTTATTCCATGCTCGTGTAACCATTAAACTCGTCTTCGGCTCGTATGAGAATTTTTTCCAATATAATTTCAGAATGGTTAATGTTATTTCTTGTTTATCTTATTTCTAATTTCAAAAATTCCATGAGAGGTGTATCAAATAAATAATTTACTAAAAATTCCGGTCCTCTAACCACTAACCAAAAAATTCAAGATAAAGCACAAAAAATGATTCAGAGTTTGAGGTTTCAATTGTCGATTTGACAGATAATTTCTCTTCCTCTCTCTCTCTCTCTCTCTTTCTATCTCTCTCTCTCTCTCTCTATCTCTCTCTCTCTCTCATTAATGTCATATAGATATGTGCTTAAGGATGATTGAGTATGTGTCCTATGCGACATCCGTTAAATCAAGATATGATCAAAAACGCTGATTAACCGCTAGTCATCTGTAGCCGAATGGGTAAAGGCGTTATCATTTATAGATAGAGATCGAAGGTTCGAGTTCTGCCAGATTTGACAATTTATTTTTAATCTCTTTTCTTGTGTGTCTAATTTCTAAATTTTAAATTTCTTAAGAAATTTAGCAAAAATAAAGGTGAGTTACAAAATTTAATGATTTCAAGAAGATTAAACTACTTATTCCCATCGCTTTTTATTTTTCAATAAATTGCTGTTTTTAAATGTTTTTGATACGGATTAGAATTGGTGCCAGATTTTTTCTTGTAATGAATAGCATTTCTTTTCCGGCTAATTAATTATCATTGTACTGAATCAGGAAAAGAGTTAGAAGTGCTTGCGGCTGTTCTTAGCAAAAAATGTCCGGCCAGGTGTAACAGCTGCCAGTGCTGGTTATTTCGGGGTTGCAATGACAAACAAAACGGCCTCAGCGGCGCGCCATATGTGATCGTCTGTCAACTGTTGTACCACATGGTGATGCACGTGCTCAAGCGTCCCGACGCCGCCACATATCATCGACTTACATTGATGTTGAACATATATCCTATGTACCGAGCTCGACTTTCAAATACAACCTAATTAGTTAACGTAAACAAAATTTAAACAGTGGTTATAGTTTTGTATTTAATGTGTAGGATTTAATTTTTTAATTTTTCTTTTTTATGGTACTTTTTAAAACATTATATTACTAGCTGACCCGGCGTACTTCGTAAACGCCTAACACTGATGACGTTTTTTTACAATTTTTTTTATTTTTACGATTTTGTTCCGTACTTCTTATTGTTTTCAATTTTTTTTTGTAATTTTTATCATATTTTCTATAGTACTTTGTAATTTATCGATTAGATGTATTATAATTTAAATGCGCCACCTTACGGTGGCGTCATGGTACTTAGTTAAGTAAGTTTTGCTCATTTAATATATGAGATATCAACTTGGAAGGAGAAAGTAGAGGAATTAAGGTCAACGGAATTCCAATAGACAATATTCCATATGCAGACGACATGGCAATTCTAGCATCAACTTTGAAGGATCTTCAACACGGACAGGATTGATGCGATAGGTAAACAATTTGGACTCACGATTAACGCCACCAAGACCAAACATATGGTAATAGGTCGCCCGCCCACATGATGAAAATATCATAGAGCGTGTATCACGTTTTAAAATTTTTAAATATCTGGATGCCACGATAAACGATAGATGGAATTTCGATAAATCAGTTAAACAATTACACCAAAACAACATTTTTCAAACTTAAAAATTTCTTACAGGGTCGCAGCCTCTCACTTACACTTAAGTAGATTGAGCGTTATTAAGTTATTATAATGCCCATTTTACTTTACGGCGTTCAGAGATGGTCTCTCCAGGTTAGAACCCTGAACCGCATCGAAGCATTTGTGCATGTACCACATATACCACGAACGAAGAAGTTTTGAGAATTCCACAAGATGTAGAAGAACTGCGCCACCTTATGGTGGCGTCATAATACCTACTTAATTTCGTACGCATTGTTCGTTTATACGGTGGCTTTATTGTACTTGTAAGTATTTTTTTAGTTTTTTTCTGCATTTTTTTTACTATTTTCTATACTTCTATACTAATATTATAAAGAGGAAAGGTTTGATTTTTTTGTTTGTTTGTTTGATATGAATAGGCTCCAAAAATTCTTTCACCGGCGTTGGCAAGCTACACTATTCCCGAGTGACATAGGCTATGTTTCATTTTTAAAAAAATTAGGGATCTTTACTAAAATGCCATTAATGTAACCAAAAATGACCTTAAAATCCTTACATCGCGTGCGCTAAGAATACTATTGATTATAGAATAAAATGATGTAGTACGATTTTGAAGATTATATAAATATCTACAAAAAATGCCGCGAAACCATATGTCTACCTGTTATAATTACGTCACAATAACTATTTTTTAATTTTTTTAAATTTTTTATCTTGGTATTAATCCTTATCAAAATAACTTATTTCATAATCACGAATTTAGCATGTGCAATGGGACGAGGCTACTTATAAAGGAATTAAAGGACAATTAAGTTGTAGCAACCATTATAACTGAACCACTAGCTGGTCAACTAGCTCATACACTGAGGATACCGATGATCCCAACTGATCTACCAAATCCATTTAAACTGCTTCAATTTCCTATCAAAATATCTTTCGCTTTTACTAATAATAAGTCTCAAGGTTAAATCTTCCAATTAGTAGGGATTAGTGTTGCCCAAATGCAAGAACAAGACGAGACTTAGCCAGGCTTGGTCTTGGTCTTGCGCCAATACACCTGGTCTTGGTCTTGGTCTTGGTCTTGTGCTCCCAGTCTTGGTCTTGGTCTTGGTCTTGCAGCAAGAGTCTTGCAAGTCTTGCAATTACCTATTGGTCTATTACTATTTATTAAAGTTTATTTTAAATCTTAGAAAAACGTATTAGAATTGGAACATTGTGAGCTTGAATTAACATAGCCATAGTAAAGATCAAGCAGATTAATAAATTACTGAAGATTTGATAAGAAATTTGAAAAATCAACTGACCTATATGTCGTTTTTCATGGAAGTAACTGTTTCTTAATAATAATATCTTAGGCTTTTTGTTTTATTAGTAGGTAAGTATCTACGCTTTTTATATTATTTTATTAGTATTGTAGAATTGTTTTACATGTTTCAGGTATATTTAAAAGTGGCTACAATATTTATCAAACGGGTGATATTTGAACACTTTTTTACTATTTTTTCTTGTAAAAACTTAAGAATTATAATGACTGAATGTACAATAATAGTACCTAAGTAATTAGTTTAAAACCATATAATCAATATTATAATATGTATATACTTACTAGAATAAATTATTATGACATCTACTACCTATCCTTACCATTTTATCGTAATCATAATACTACTTGCGTGATCATTATAATGTATTCATTTTCATTCTAAGCACTCTGAAACTTATTTATTCTTTGGAACACCTGTAGGTACTCTTAAAATTCGAAATTATTTTGCATGAGTATACCTACGCCCTGTGGCCCTGTATATGATTTCAAAAGAAGCCGCCGGCGCGTGTATCCGCGGGGCTACACGGCGTGTCCTATCCCGCGCCGCGCGCCGCTCCCCGCAGACCTCCCGCCCCCTCTCGCGCCTTCACTGGCGGCGCGCGGGTCCACGCGCCCGGACCGCGCGCCTTTGAAGTTGCCGAAAAAAGTCGGCGAAAAAATGATTTTCTATTTTTATTTACGGCGCGGGGATTCACGCGCCGCGCGTTTGTAAAATTATTTTGTTATTTTTTATTTTAATTGTCATTTGCGGTCTGACTAGAGAAACCGTAGCACGCATGCAAGCTGCTGGTGACCTTCAAACTCCAGATCAAGCTCTATCCACCATTTACTTACTTTTTGGTAGCTAAGCTTCTCATATAATAATTTAATCATCATCTGGTTAAGGTTCTCATAATAATTTAATATTTAAAAATTTCGTATCGATCAGACAAGTAGGTACAAGTTACTTGAGTCCCTTCAGCAACATGAAAACAGCTGGTGATCTTCAAACAACTGAGCTGATTTTACACCATGTACCTATACACCGAACTGTTACACCTAACTACTCCGTGAAATAGCGCTAAGTCCTAGCTGCAAGACGCAAGAGTCTTGCAGGCTATGTCTTGTTCTTGCTCAAGTCTTGCACGGTCAGTCTTGGTCTTGGTCTTGCTAAAAATACGCGGTCTTGTTCTTGGTCTTGGTCTTGCAAAAACGCAAGAACAAGACCAAGACTGCAAGACCAAGACTGAATTTGGGCAACACTAGTAGGGATCGGTTTTCCTCATGGCCAACTGCCTAAGGCGGGTCGGAGCACCTAAAAATCAATTTATTTTGCTGCCAAAAAATAAAACAACATGTAATATCGTTTATAGGGAAGCGTTGACCCAATAAATTTAATGGCTTTTGTTATTTTTCTTTAATCCCCGTGCAAAGCCGGGGCGGGCTGCTAGTTCATTATACTTTAGTTTCTCGTTTTTCTATTTGTTTAGAAATCGTAAAACAACACCGTCTTACCTAGCTATGCAAACAAATTAACTTACATCGCTATCTATTAGGAATTCATTGAATTATATAATAAATTCATAATTTGTATTGGAATATTAAAGGAAGGTAGTTAAACGGAATAAAGAGTATCCTATGTCCGTCTCCTGGATCTAAGATACCCATAAATTTTCAACTAAATCGGTTCAGTCGTTCTTGAGTTATAAATAGTGCAAAAAACGGGCACTTTGAAATTTTGACCAAATTAAAGTTTAGTAGGTAACGTTTTTGCTTTGACCCATTATAATGATTTTTTCAACAATTTGTAGCTAAAATATTCATTCGTCTTTATAACCTACTCTTTTAGTACTCTTATGTTATCTTATAAAAGGAAAAATAAAATGTTGATTGTTTTACTTAAGTTTGAAACACACTGTAGAGTCATTTAAAGGTAGTTCCTCCGCGACAGTCCAGTCAAAAAGTTTTGGAATCGCACTATCGTTAAACACGTTTGTTTGTTCTATGACTGTACGTTAAATTTGTTAACGTGAGTGTACTTCTATCCCTTAAACGTATACACATATAGTGTGAAATATAATTCTGTTTGGAAATGTGGCAACGTCGCGTTATTTTTATTCTTATTTCTCCTAACCGCTGAAACTTACCTACTTATAGTTTATACTTTATACGTAAAGTAAACTTGCTATTTTTATTGCAATAAATAAATAAATAAATAAATACTTACGGGTGATCGTATTCGTCATAAAGTATTGCATTAATTAAAAATTTACTATCGTGAAAGTTTCGTTTTTAAATGTTTATTAATACCTATAATATTGTTGAATATATTTTGTATCTATTGTTATAAATAATAATAAATTACAAGATTGCTCTATAAGATTTATTCTCTCATTTTAATAATTATTAATAATTGTTACGATTTATTAAAAAAAAGTTGTGATATCCTTAAAAATATTAAATTCGTTTAAATTTCGCGCTATTTCTTTCTGCTCCAACTGCTTACTTTCGTAAGACAAATAGATTTTTACTAAATATAGAAATAAAAATAAACTTTATTAAAATGTGTTTTATTAATAAAATATAATGACAAATAATACAAATTACATATTTAATTCATGTAAGAGCTCTACACACCTTTGATTTTACATTTAAATTATTTATTTTACTCATCTTTTGCTTATTTCTAGAGGTAACATCTGAATCTTCTAATGACAACTTCTAAAAATATTCACTCATGTTTATTTCTTTAGAACTTAACAATAAATAAAGTCACTCAAACACTATTATAACTACACAATCGGCAACAAAAAGTTAGGGAAAGACAATTTAAACACGAAATAACATGGATTTAAATACAAAACCAAAGTAAACACAACCTTTATTTGCCTCTCAGCGGCCATATTGGTAATAGAAACGTCAAAGTCTTGTGACAACGTTGCCACATCGTTTTCATTTCATTAGTCTTTATATTCTCTCCTTAGAAAATTATCGCTGAAACGAGTTGTTTATTTTAATTTTTTATCGAAACTACGAGGTAAAAAATTTTTAATTTTTTTTTTATATCATCTAAATATAGTATTTTACCAAATATCAGTTTTTCATGGAGATGGTGAAAGTCATTCATTCATAAATTAAAATAAATTGATGTTTCCCACGCATCCCCCATGTTACATGTACAATTAATGTCATTTTTTATTGCAAATATCTCATATCTGATGAGGTAAATCGTCTTCAAATTTTAACAGTATGTGTATTATACATTTACGAGCTTATATTCTGAGTTTTGCGAAATTCTTGAAACATTGCATTCATAACCGTACTACCTTAACAGGAAACGAAATTTAAAAGTATGAAATCGTCAAGACTCCTCTTTTCTCGACAGTTTGTTTTTCGTTTCATCTGGATATCTTAATTTTTATTGGAGATACTCTAGTTGAATCGTTAACAATTTACAGCAATTTTCATTTCCAGTGATTCTTTACAGATAATCTTCTAATAATAATCAACACATCTTTGGAATATTATTGTTTTTGCTAATGTCATTCAAAAGTCAGTTACTTGGCAAAGATGGTTTTAAGTACAGAAACTGTGGGTGCGATTATTGTTTTAATCTAAGATAGTAGAGACCAAAGTTATGCGTTAAATTGTAAATTTATCATTAAGAAATCGTCATGAACCAGCAGTACAAATACGTAGGTAATCAATTACAGCATGTAAAGGCCGTAAACGTAAGTTAATGAACTGTTAGACAAAGATTGAATACAGCAAATTTGATATCAAATAGACATTCTACAGGACCAAAACTTTGTGTCACACGACTCCGATTTGCTAGAGATCATCAAAATTGGACTAAAAATGATTGGAGGCATATGTTATTTTCCAACGAATCAAGATGTTGCTTACGATCTCCAGATGGTCGTATAGATAAGCGTTATACTGAATGTAAATTTAGTCCTAGGATAAGCTTCCAAGGAGGTTCAGTTATCGTGTTGGCCAGCATTTTTATGGAATCACACACATATTTATATTTTGTTGCTAGGGGAGCTCTGAATTCTGCAAGGTACATAAATAAAATATTTGCAGGTTATGTTCCACACACAGAGTAGGCAGGAGCTAATTTTCTTCTAATGCACGATAACGCGCGTATTCATACAGCTCTGATAGTCAAAGAATACTTAAATAATGCTAACATCGCCCAGATGTGATGGCAATCAAGATCTAAATTCTATCGAAGACGTCTAGGATATGCTCGGTAGACGAATTCGAAACAAGAAATCTGTACCCGGAATTCTAGAATAATTGCGACGAGCACCTTCGGAGCAATGGTCAGCTATTCCTCAGGAGAATAAAAGCCGTTAAGTGAAAAGCATGCCGAGAAGAATAAATACTGTTATTCAAGCTCGAAGAGATATTTTTTATTGTGTGTTATAGCTTAACTAAATTAGGTTCTATTCTAGTAAATTAGGTACTTTAAATTGTTATTGTTTTCTTGAAGACTAGGTATGTATCTTCTATAAATATTAAGATATTGAATTGAAACAAAAAGATCTACCGAGGAAAGAAGAGTTTGTCGATTACTTTTTAAATTTCGTTTTTCCTCGTATAAAGTAGCATACGAGGAAGTTTCTTCTTTCCTAAGAAGTAGGTTCTAAAGTTCAATAATCTAGCAACAAATTTTTGAAAAATCATTAAAATCGCAACAAACAACATTTATTGTTTTATTACATATCAATGTATGATATTAAGATGTAACTTTCTTTATTAACTTCATACAATATAATAGAAGAATTCGTTATATTCCAACGGCACAATTCCTTACGAGTTAGGTAGGTACATTTCATTTTCCATTTGAATGCACAACAAATTCTATTTTGATTTGTCAATTTATTCTTTGTTTAAAAGCCATTTGAAGTTGAAGTGTTAGTAAATTTTTTTACAATTATTTCCAGAAGCTCGGCAAAATATTGTTGCAAGGCTGCAACAGCTTCTTCATAAAACGAAAAACGCTGTCCACGAAAGAATTGTTTAAGTTTCTGAAGTGGTAATAGTCGAAGGAAACCAAATCTGGTGAAGTGATCAAGCAGATTTTAGAGTTAATTGGTTTATCTTTTTCAAGGTAATTAAGCAATAAAACTTCTTTTGCATCCCGAAAAACTGATGCTATAATCTTTTTGCTGTTTTCGAGCTGAAGAACTAGTTTGAGTCCACTGTAAACGTTCTTATTTCAGGTGAAGATCATGATGGTAGATCCAAGCTTTTTCAAATGTAATTCTTCGTAGAAAATATTGAGTGCTCGTTCATCTGAAATGCTTATGTTATTACAATTTTATTACAATTTTACACTTAGTCAAACTTGGATCTTCATAAACAATATCATAGACTCGCTCAATTATTTCTGATGTTGTAGTTTTTGGACGTCCACTACGTGGTTCATCTTCGGCACTTGTACGACTACGTTTTAACCCTAAAACCCATCGATGCACAGTTGAAAATTAAGGAGCAGATTCTTTTAACCCTTTCACCATTTTTGTATGAGTTTCTGTTGCTGATAAACCTTTTATCACTGCACGATATTCTGGGTTTTCCATTGTACACTAACACCTCAATTTCAAATAGCTTGTCAACAAAGATGAAATTGTTAAATCAAAATAAAAAAATTGTGAATTCAAATGGAAGATGAAATATTTTTTATTAAAAAATGTGTTTTATTTAATTACTATTGTTTTCATTTATTTCAACTGTAGTCTTACACTACATTTCCCATTTCTATTTTTATACCTCGTAGTAGTGGAAAAATCTAAAATCCCGTGAGAGATTTGTCTCAATTAATTTTACCATAACTAACAACTATAGGTAATTGCCTTATTAGAATTAAACGCAAATTAAATATACATACAATCCTAAAAATCCTTAGATAAGTGGTTTACTCTTGCTTTACTTGAAAAATGCAGATCACCGACTCTTATAAAACATGCCCATTAAACATTTTCATATTGATCATTTTGAAATGCTAAGCTGAAGGTTTTCTTTTTGTTTGTAATATCTTTTCTCTAATTGCTCTTTTAAAAAATAAAAGAAGGTCAAATTTATTTTTAAGAAATCCAGAGTAACTTTTTATTCTTACCAAATCGTCATGATGGACAAAATCTAAACGAAGTTAGTTTATTAATTATTTTTACATTCAAATATTTTAAAATAATTCTGTCCCTGTTGCTTTTTAGCCACATCACAAAAATTACTGCTGTTTTAATAATTCAAGATAAGTTTAGATTTAAAAAAAGTTATAATAAGAAAAGAAGTGGAAAATTAAAGAGAGGCACTACCCAATAAATAATAGCGTTCACGAAATTTTTAGAAATATAATTATAGTTAATGTTGTTTAACTGTAGGGGAGACAGACCTAGGAGAGTTGTGACAATTTTTACTTAAGGGGCTATATCTCGCTTAGGAAACATTCCACAATGATGAATCATATGAATTAGTTTAGCGTCAATCCTTCTGTTGTTAAAACCATCACCAAAATTAATTAAAGTATATTAGTTCCGAAAAAATGAACAAAACCGAAGACCTCTCCCTTTGTCACAACTCTCCTACCACCGAGGTAAGTTGTGACATCGTTGTGTTTAAGCTATTAAATATAAAAAAATACCATTACAGATGATATAAATAAATCAAGCAGGTTTTTTTACCAAAATAGTACTTTAATCATCTTTTAGTACCTACCTACCAACTAAAACAACATAGTATTAACATTCTCATATTAAGTAATTATAATCTTTTCATTAACTAAATATGGCATAATATTATTATTATATTCAGTATAAAATCTTAATCTAATCAAATTCACAATTATGGCAAACGTAATGCAGCTCGTCTCCAGTACAATCTACGTGTGCCCAGCCTTTGCAATCCAGGCATTGGACCCACTGCTCATTCTATCAGCTGTTTCCATAGGTTTTAAGGCAATCCAAACAAAAGCAATTATTTTCTGCTTCTTCTTCATCACTATTTTTCTTATTAGTCTTCTTTGCTTTTTTAGGGTTCTTCTTTTCTTCGCTAAAGACACGCTTTTTAACATTCTTAGACTACCTATTAGCCTCTATAGCAGCTATTTCATCCTTCGTAGGAGTGTCAGTAAGGACAGCAGATTTTATTTTACGTCGGTTTGGTTGGCGATTTTTTCTTGGCGGAGCTCTTGGCAATGGTCTAACTGATTCCGGCGAGAACACATTAGAAACAGTGGTAAGTGGACTAGAGGTACTAGGGGATATGGATGCAATTGGCTCATTGTTATTGTTATTTAGAATTAAGGTATGAGCTGTACATTTGGAGGCAACCGGTTCATTGGATTATTATTTAGAACTGACAAGTTGCTAGATGGCATGATCTGATTTGGAGGTGTACCAGGAGTAAATAGCTCTCGTTTTATCATTATCACCTGCGTCCGTGTTGAGATTGGCCACAATTTCTGAAACCGATTGCTCTATCTCTGGATAGGGACGATCAGTGACCAGATAGTTTGTAGTAGGTATACCCCTTAAAAACCTACTAACCAATCAATAAAGACCTAAAATTAATAAAAAAGAACATCGTGGAAATAGCCCAGCACAAATATAAAGTAAGATAGAAGAGTTGTGACAAAATGACGACTTGGTCCGAATAATAATTCGTATTTTCTAAACACGGGTGCGCACACAAAAAATCAGTGCGACGTATTGAGACTTAAATAACAACGTAACTTAAGAAAAAATAACACATCAATGCACATATACCAAGACATAATATATATTCAAATAAACTTTTGAAGAAAAACTTACTTACTCCACGTGCTCAGCCGGCAGGTACTGAGTCGAATAGCGCGTGTCGAAAACGAGATACAAGCATTATTGCCATCCCTTTACTATAATAGGTAAGGAGAAATCGCCCTTGTCACAACTCACCTATGTCACAACTCTCCTAGGTCTCCCCTACCCCACCTATCGACATTTATTAGAATTTAAGACTAACAGAGAGTTAAATTTCCTAAAATTAAAAAATGTAACTAATTTTCAATGACTTTTTCCAACATTTTGGTAGTATATTGGCAATAATGCAGTGAATGTTCAAGTGATCACTCGTTTCGGGTTTATCGGCCTAGACAAGCGACTTCACATATCGCCACAGAAAATAGTCAAGCGGCTTTAAATCGCACGATCTTGGAGGCCAATTCACTGGTCAGAAACGTGAAACTATGCGGTTATCAAACGTTTCCTTCAATAAATTAATTGTGGCAGGAGCTGTATGACATGTTGCGCCGTATTGTTGAAACCAAAGCTCCTGCACATCATGATTGTCCAATTGATGATTGAAAAAGTCAGTAATCGTGGCTGTATAGCGGTCACCATTGACTGTAACGTTCTAGTCAGCGTCGTTTTTAAAGAAGTACGAACCAATTATTCCGCCATCCTATAAAGTACAGTCGGGATGTAACGGTGTCTCAACATAGACTTGAAGATTATCATCACTCTAAATAAGGAAGTTTTGTTTATAGACGTATCCATTCGGTCAGAAGTGAGCTTTGTCGCTAAACAAAACTCGCTTATGAAAATCGGGATCAACAACAATCTTTTTTTAGGTCCATTCACCGAATCTATGCATTGCTAGGTGATCTTGTGGCTTTAATTCTTGCACAAGTTAGATTTTGTAAGCACACAAATGAAGATCTGTCCGCCAAATATTCCATAAAGTGGATGGACACATATCCAATTCCTGTGCATCATGACGGATAGACTAATTCGGGTCTTTCTCTACTCTACACTCTACAGCAGCAATGACTATACGACCGTCTATGTGGATGCGTAATGCGTATTATCATTTAGAGTAAATAAGGTGCGAAACCGTTCCATATTTATTCGAATTAATTGCTCTTCTTCTTATTCTTTTATTAGATCTGCTGATCTGTTAATTTCGAACGTTGCGCTGCAGCATTTCCTGTGATGTGGACTGCCAGCTGTCCCTCCATCTCTTTGAGGGTCTCCGCAGTGGTCGTTTTTCTGCTGGTTTACCAACTAACGCTATTTTCGGTAATCTGTTTTCAGCCATTCTTTTTACGTGGTTGTACCACTGCTTTCTTCTTTGTCTTCCCCATCTTACTACATCCTGTATTCCCCATTGCTTTCTTACTTCTGTTTTCCTGACTCGATCTCGTCTTGTTTTCTCTACTATGGATCTTATTATGTTCATTTCAGCAACTCTCAACATACTTTTTGTCTTATTCGTGTCCTCGCGAGCTTCTATTCCGTATGTCAAGATTGGCCTCGCACATGTCTTGTAGATTTTGATTTTGCTATCCATCCGCATATACTTATTTGCCCATACCGTCTCTCTTAGACTGCCTGCTACCGCTGCTAATTTATTAATTAAACTCCGCAAATCCTTTAGTGGGAGTGGTGGGTCATGGTTGTTAGATAGCTGTATCCCGAGGTATGTAAATTGTGATACTTGCACTATTACTTTATCTTTGACAGCAGGTTTGCATCTGATAGGGTCTTTGCTGATCGTCATACATTTTGTTTTCTCGGTCGAGATTGGGGTCCGGAATCTACAATTCAGAAATAAGATATGCTTAATGAATCGCCCTGTATCATAACTAGAGTGGAAATGATGTCTATCATTGTGTTTTCTATCCCTATATTATCAAATTTAAAAGCTATCTCAAATTGTCAACATCTAGATCCATCCTAGGGGTATTTTGCTCAAAGGAGAAAATGTCAACACCTGTGAGATACAACTCCTTAGTAATTGATAACACAACTATTTAAAAAAACACAAATGGTCAACTAACTAATAAATGCAACAAAATATACAATTAAAGATTTAACCTGAACTTCAAAATACCTTTGATATTTAAATCTAATCATACTGTAGTTTAGCTAACCAGCTCCCTGTGAACTAAAGTCGTTGAGGATTACATTTAATTATATGGTTAATACTCATAAAGCGAATAAAATATTCAAAACGGTACCTCCTTCGCTTTTTATTTCTCAAACATAACCAACAGGTTTCAATCGACAGGTAGTGGGTAACTTTTTCATTCATAAAACAGGTAGGTACTCAATGAAATAAAGAAATCTGTCATATAACGTTTAAGAGAAATAGAGATTGACTTATTTTCTGGCGGATATTCAACGGTAATTTAGTTGAACACATCCGGTGTAAACACGATCGTTCTCATGGAAAAGTATTAAAGAATAACAAGTTTATGACAACATCTTATTTTGTTATATTTTCAATAAAAATCAATTTAAAAACATAACGATTTACTCTCTCAATAAATTTCTTCCATATAAAACAAACCTGTTGTTTCCTGTAGGTTGATGGATTGCTTGAAATTAATCGAAGAAACTGAGATATGTAGTTTATATAAGTCATTACACATTACATTATACAAAGTCTACGAAAATTTACCAACCTGCTTAAGGAATAAAGATTTAAAAAGAAGTTCGGTATCAACATAATCAAACATGAATACCATAGCTAATGAAAAACTTAAAGAGAACCTTACGAACAATAAAGCAATGCTTACAAAAACATTATACAACCAACAAGAAAAACAGTGAGTATACAATTATCCGTTACACCGTTGTATTCATATGGTGCCTTTTGTTACTTTAAACAAAACAGTAAACACCCAAATAACCTTTTTGAAATTTTAAGAAAGTATACAAACAAGAGTATATTAAATGGCATTAAGGAGAAATTAAAACAATGTCGCATGCAGCAGAACTCGAACCCGCAACTTTTGTCTCTACGCAACAACGCTCTAACCTCTAAGCTATGAATGCGTAAAAATTATTTAGCTTTTTTGGTCGTTACATTCAACTCATGTCAAATGTGACACGTACTCACTTTAAGCACATATGGCATCACGTTAATGAGATTTTATCATATCGAAAAATGGAATATCACACTCTAAGTCACTTTTTTGTTCTCTGTTATAAATTGCCTATCTTAAGATCTTTCCAACAGACTATATTTTTCTAATAAGACTAGAATTTGTAGAAATTACCATTAAACAATTACCTACTATTACAATAATGTAAGCCATGATTTTCGATTGTTTTTTTTATAAAAATTTTATAAACCTCTAGAAGACTGAGTCCGCCGTTGGCACCAAGTACCTTGGAGTCGTTGGCCGCCATGATATATGTGTTCAGCGACCCCAAAAACTCCTAATTAATGAGTTACCACTGACTTCTATAAACCTCCAAGAAGCGACCCTGTGCACCAGTTACCTCGAGTACTATCGCTGTCATGAAATTCGTGCTTTTGCATCCTCAAAAACCCAAAGTATTCGGTTAAATTTTTTCGAGTTATAAATTCACTTTGGAAAACACATTTTCCTTATACAATAAAGTAATTATCATTTTTTTGGGTCAAAATATTTCCTAATGGTTTTTGGAATCGAATGTAATATTTTGCAATGAGATCTATCTTTCTGTCGAAAATTGGTAGGATTTGGAGTCACAGCCTATAACGTTAAAACGACCTAAAGGGCGTTATTACCCTACTTAGCGTACTAAGTCGTAGGTTACATTTTAATGCCGGCTGTACACTCTCGCCGAGACACCACGAGACAAGACGAGCGCGAGAGTGTACATGGTGCTCTGGCCTCGCCTCGGCATGTCTCGAAGTACCTCGCCCGCTCTCGCTCCAGAAGCGGTTTTTTGAGCCCGAGTCAAAGGGTCTCGACGGCATTCCAAGACTGTCCGAGACTTAACTGGCCGAGACTGAGAGTGTAGAGGGTCACGCTCGGATTAAAGCCTCTCGTCGGAGAGCCTCGGGCGAGTGCTCTCGGCGAGAGTGTACAGCCGCCATAAGAGTATTACCAGTCTCCCCAAAACATGTAATTAATTGCACCAAAGTACATACTCCACAATTATACTCAAACATCCGTTATAAATGATTTATTACAGATTTAATGATCTCAAAAAAGACAATTAAATAAATAAAAAAATATGGAAAACTTATTATATCAATTAAAGAATTCAATATTTTCTTATCTCAGTCTTCGGAAACCCTTAAATTGACTCATATGTATCGGTATCTATTATATAGGGATGATGTGTCTTCCAGTTTCCAAAAGTCGGGATGAAATTTGGCATTAAATTCTTTTCCTTTTTGTCCACAATCTAAATATGGTTTAGTAACTTCGGATTTTTCCATTTTATTGAGAGTAAACTAATCCTTAAAGCACGTGCAAAAAACCGACACTGACATTGATGATAATAAAAAAAAACAGTTTGTTTAAATTGAAACTACTTAATCAATAAAATACATATCACTCCTTTTTTAGACACACACAATTAATAAAATATTCAAAGAAAACATTAATAAAAAGTTATTTTTATTACTTGTATTTTGAAAAGGTTTATCACAAAAAACCAGATTGTTTGACGTATCAGTTCGTAATGGGAAGAGAATTACTAATCACAACGAAAAAGAGTCGATAATTTTACTTACAGTACCTACCGCTCACGGCACATTTTTGAACTACATCTATTAAACTACCTAAAGTACCTAATTCGGACTAATATAGGCTCGGAAACAATATAATAATACAAAAGGATCAGATAGAATCCTTACGAGCCTCGACTGTAAAGTGTAAAGTGAAGCATGTGTTTTTCTGCGGGATATCAAAGGAATATTATAGATGCGAACATTCACGCCTCTAGTGTTGAGCCTAAATAAGTTTTGAGAGTCTGATAAATGTATTTTTAGCGCTTTGAGCTCCCTCATGATTGTTTAATAACAGTTTTTCTTTATAAATTCTAATGACTTATTATGATTCTATAGAAAACTTGATATTGTAAGCAACAGTATACATACTAAATATACACAGATAATATAACGTCCACTGGGGCCATTGAATAATAATCTGCAAATATATGAGTTTGTACTTATCTACTCAATTAATAAACTCTTAAATTAATTGAAATAATCATTTAAATATTGGTTGACGAAAATTTATGTACAACACTCATTAAAACTGAGTTAATTTAAAATAATTCAGTACTTATTTTTAATTAACGACGTGATTACCTAAATAAAGTTGAAAGTAACGAAATCATCTTGGCGAATCTCTCGACCTAATTAGCGGCAATCCACCTGCAACATGACGTCACATGAAAGCAACGGTGTGGAAACGATATCGACATGTATACTATACCAATTTGATTACACATAAATATATATAAGAATGCAACAAATGGAAATTATATTATTATACACTGAACGCCTCGGTTGAGATGTGCAGTGGATTATAAAAAGTAAAGATATATAAAAGGCAGTTATTAGACTATTTCAAGTAGTTTTATTGTCGAACTGATTTTTACCATAACCTTCATATTTTACTACATATAAAACATTTTTTTACCTATTTTAATTAGATGGAGAAGATTATTCACAGCTTATATTATATGTTAACCATAAAAAAAATGTTGGCCCACGTAATTACAGTGTATTATGGATACCAAATTCGTCAAATTAGTTAAATGAACCATTTTTATTAATATAAGTAAAAAAAAATTAAGAATTAAGCTCAGAATTGAATGAAAAGCTAGTATACATATAATCTGGACTTGATACTGAAATCTCCTGCCTTTGTACAAACATTATTGATAGATACCAAATTCGTCAAATTAATTAAATAGAATTTAACTGGGTTGTACAATGAGCCATTAGTTTAAAAAAATTATTATTAATAAAAATTAAAAAAATATGTATTATACTCAGAGGTGAATGGAATCAAGCAATTTTAAAATTTAAATAACTAACCAAACCATTTTGTATAGTATTATATCTTTCATCAGTTCGTACGGAAAGCACTGCTTTCGACCATGCAGGACAGTGCGGAAAGCAATGCTTCCTTCAACGTTACGAAATATAAAATTTTTCATCACTCCGTTCGGAAAGCACTGCTTTCGACCATGCAGGATCATGCGGAAAGCAATGAATGTCCAAAACAGAGTTGATAAGTGTTTCCCAATCAAAAATAAATGAGATAGAGAGTGAATTAAGAGAAATTGAGAATGAATTTTCTGATAGTTTTGCATCTGATAACGCGGTAGTAAATGCACCACGATGAAATAAAAATGTTATAATTTCTTAACTCTAAAAATTTTCTTTTTAATGGGGGGGATCCGCCTCCCCCAACCCTCCTTCAGCGCCTTCGCGGTGCAGGTGGATCAGACCTAATACTACTTTTATTATCTTCCTTTCTTTTATTTTAGACAAATTGAAGAGCATTCCTCACGGAGTGATGAAAAATAGAATACGCAATTCGTGCGATGCGCAGGTAATCCCATCACTCGTGCTGGGATCACCTGCTTTCCGCACTCGTTACGTAATGTACTATTCCAACTATGTAGGTATAATTAATCAAAAATGGATAGGTTGTTTAAAAAATTGGTAACTTAAAAACAAAAAATTATATCCGAAATCCTTAAAAACATTAATTACCTACACTTAGATTTGGTTTCAAATAGTTATTTTTAAAACTGTTAACAACAAAAGTATTATGGCTTTCCCTGAAGTTATAGATTAAAAAAGGAGATTTTTGTGTTGCATACCATATAACCCAGATGCCTTAAAATTAATGTACCTTGCTTGCAGAAAACTATAATTTTGCATGCAATAAATAAATGAAATTTATCAAAAAAAAATTTATGACTTTAAGAAAACAAAAAATATATTTTTTCATGAAAACCCATTTAAAAAAACAAAAATGAATTTAAAATTTTTTAAGGATGTCGGTACTTAAAACAAACAACAATAAATTTTATCAAAACTGTTGATAATTTTAATAAAAATAAAAATTGAGATTTTTAAGGATGTCGGTACTTAAAACAACCAAAAATAAATTTTATCAAAACTGTTGATAATTTTAATAAAAATATTGACTTTTTTATGACGTCGGCACAAAAACAAAATAAAATATTATTAACAATTCTGATTTTAAAAGAATTCTTTATCGACTCTACGCAAACTTTGTGACCTAGTGGGATCGATGCATTTTGAAAATAGCATTATTGCAAAGGAAAAAATGCGTTTTCGAAATGCATTTAGAATAGACCATTTACAAAATAATAAAAAAATGATTAGTGTGTAAATATTGATGGAAATGAGATCACTCGCTAAATACGAACATAACGTCGGTTGCGACATCCAGGGTTCCTGGTGCCCAGGATACGCTGTATACACCTCGAGTTCTATAAAAGATTGCACCAAACTTAGTCAAACAATGATACTTGGGCGTTTTAGGGGTCGCTGAAAACGAATATCACGATGGCGATGTTCTCTGAGATACCTGGTGCCTAAAGTGGGACTCGTCACTTGGAGTTCTATAGTAGATTGCATGAAATTTAGTCAAAACATGATACATGGAGTTTTTTTGGTCGGTTGTGGCATCTGGGGTTCCTGATGCCCAGGATACGCAGTATCCACCTCGTCTCCCGGAGTTCTATAAAAGATTGCACCAAAATTAGTCAAACAATGATACTTGGGGGTTTTTGGGCTCGCTGAACACGAATATTACGATCGCGATGATCTCTGAGGTACCTGGTCCCTAAAGTGGGCCTCGGCTCCTGGACTTCAATAGTAGATTGCATCAAATTTTGTCAAAACATGATACTCGGGAGTTTTTGGGGTCTTTGAACACGGATATTACAATGGGGATGGTCTCCAAGTATCTACTAGCCAGGGTGGAGTTCGTTTGTAAGAATTCACAACAAAATTGGTAAAAACTCATTTCCATCAACATTTACAGACTAATAATTTTTTTTATTACTATGTAAATTGTCTATTCGGAATGAATTTCCTATACAACGATGCAATTTTCAAAATTCATCGATCCCACTAGGTCACAAAGTTTGTAATGTCGATTATGAATCGAATAAAAAAATCATAGCAATCCATCTTACTGTAAAAATTTTAGAGGTTCATGGCTTCATTTCCTCGACTATATCAGAATATATTAAAATAAAAAAAAAAATGAAAGACTGTCCAACTATTTCTAAAGCATGTCAAATAATACAAGAAACATTAAAATAATTGCAAAAATTATAAAAAGCCTAACATCAGAAACCAATAATGAAATTTGAAACATCAAATTGTTTGTTGAGAATAAAACACAACAATTTTAAAACAATCAGTAGTTTAATATCTATAAAACTAGCTGTACCCGGCGCGCTTTTCTACGACCACAACTAAAATAAATTTAAGAAAAAGAAAAGAGAAGAAGAAATAGAGAAGGAAAGAAAGTTTATAGTTTTGTTTTACTTATCGCACCAAAAATATATTTTTCGAACTTATATTTATACGAATTCGTATAGATATCTATTAATCAGTATTGAATTTGATACATGGAAGCGCCATCTGGTGGTAAATTCCATTAATACGAATATCATACTCATCTTACCCGTTAAAAATACATCATCATACTGATTTTCATGACAATAGGTTGAACGGGGCAGAAGTTGCTACTCTGCAGCGCCACCTGGTGGCCTGTGGCATCAATGAGCATATCATACAAACCTTCTCCCTGGAAAAATACGTATACATACCAATTTTCATGACAATCGGTTGAACGGGACAGAAGTTGTTACTCTGCAGCGCCACCTGGTGGCGAGTGGCATCAATGAGCATATTATACAAACCTTCTCCGTGGAAAAATACATATACATACCAATTTTCATGACAATCGGTTGAACGGGACAGAAGTTGCAACGCTACAGCGCCACCTGGTGGCAAGTGGAATCAATGAGCATATCATACAAACCTTCTACGTGAAAAAATACATATACATGCCAATTTTCATAACAATCGGTCCAGTAGTTTTTGAGTTCATTGAGTACATACAGACATACAGACAAACATTCATTTTTATATAAATATATTATATAGAAGATATATAAAAACCAATAATTTTGAAATCCATCAAAATTTAAAAAAAACCGTAAGCGGATTCACGGATTTATTAATAAGTAATAAAGAAGCCCAGTAATAAAACAAACAATGGTTTGAACACATGTTCATGTAAGATAATTGACCATAAAAATTAAGAGAAAAACGAATAATAAACTCAAACGATAAACGGTCTTATCAACTTCATTTTTTATGTCTTTGTACAGTTGGCACTACTATAACAACATTATTATGTATTGAAATGAGATATTATCAATGTATCATCTCCTGTGCTATTAAGCAACTGTTTAATATTTGCACAGGATGAACCGACTTCGCTTCCCCTTGTTTAAGTCCTCAACATTAAGCTTTAAAGTTAGTAAATATTGAATGGTGGATTAGTAATGTTAGGATATTCGATGTTAATGAACTACGGAGGATAAAATAATGTATGATGTTTGTTTTACAGAGGGAAAAGTAAATAGTAGGTGTATGAGTAATCGATATTTAGTTCTTCCTACGCTACGGGAATACTGTACGTCAAAATATGTAAACTATTATAACCTTTATAGGTTTTTACTTCTTTCTTGTAGGTATGAAGGTTGTTGTAATGATCCTGTAAGCTTAATTTATCAAAATTCAACTTTACCATAAATCGATAACGAATATCTTGAAATTACGGTTGTTGAAAAGCCAAATAAGGTAAACTTTAGTATAATCAGCGATAGCCTAAGAAGTAGTTCAACAAGCACTCACGCAAAATCAAGTACTCAGTTATTGGAGCTGGGTAAACTGCACGTGAAAATTATTTCAGTTCCTTAATCGGATTCCGAATATTCGTTAGATCAAGTGCGTCAAAAATATCGAAATTTAATTTGCCTTGTAACACGAAGTATTAATTTCAAGGATTATCCAAATTAATCATATGCACATTCGTCTCTTAAAATAAAAATGAATTCAAATCTTACCGTTAAGGTTCGTAAAAAAAAGAAAACACAATCAAACTTATCATTTATAGTTTTTCACAATTTTTCAATGTATGAACAAAACTTAGTCTTTACCAAAGACTTTTAGTTAAAAATATTTACCGTTATTAAAAAATAATTATATAGTTGACAAAATAGCCATTTATAAAGCTTCTTTAACGAAACAAGATTCGAAAATCAAAAATAAAAAGAAAATTTATAATTTTCCGTGTTGCCACCTCTAGCCCTGCTCTGTTTCGACAATCTCTTCCCTTCTTTTGATCTAGTCTCACAAGTGTTCGATCTGATATAGGTCTGATGAACAAGAAGGTCAATCTAAAAACTCTAATACCTTCAGTATTAAGATATTTTGTAGCTGTTCTATTACTATGGGGAGGTGCCTTATGGACCATAAATATAAAGTTGTTTCCAATTGCATCCCAAAGCTTAACGATGGCTTTCTAAGAACCAAGTTTCAAGTTTGTTGAAGTTTTAACAATGGTTAATAGTTTCCCAGAATATTACTCTTCGTCCTTGATATCTTAGAACAGATTTGGCATATTGGAGTCTTATTCGTCTTTCTAGAGATTGGAGTAACCAAATGCAATGATAATCTGATATTAGATAAATTTTAGTTTCATACGAAAAAAAAAGATCATTTGGCGTATTCTTAATTGTCTAGTTTTGGTGTTGAAGGTATCAATTTACCCGTTGAATTTTATTTTGTCAAAATCATTGCCGGACCCGTAACTTCTACTGCACAATCCTTAAGCACGAAGTCTTCTTATTGTTTCAAATGAAACGTTCATAGCTGTAGCTACCAGAAGTTATCGTTGTCGATAAAAAATTGGGATTTCTTTGAAAATTTAGAACACAATGATGTGACTGACTCATTGATGACTTTGGCTAGGACAGTTTTTATACATTCTTAGTTACAAGTACCTTGATGCATCTGTTTTCGATACAACACTCTGGGTGACGCCTACTATCGCTATCTCTTTGGAGATTTTTTTTATCAATGAAAGCGATACTTCCTCTTTTGCTTATACTCTAGTACAACATAGGGCATTTTTTTACCCAAAAACTACTAAAAAATCATAATTTATTTTGTAATCACAAAATTGACAAGATAATAAATCACACAGTCGTTTTTTATTATTATAATGATGGTTGTTTTTAGGTTGGATACCAAATTTTTTGCTTACATCTATTTTTTCAGGAGTATAAAGTGATTTCATATAAGCTTGCTTGAGAGTAGTTTCAGCATAGAATAATTTCAGCATTGAAGTTAAATTGGTCCTCGTTTATCTATTAAGAAATAACGAATATCACGAATAATTGGTGGTCGATTTTACCATGAACAGTCATGGTATAAAAAATTGATTTAATTTTAGGTATAAAGTTAAATTTTTCCAATTTTTTTTTAGCTTTTTAAGAATGACTATTGACTTAACTCGTTTAAATTCTAAAGAAGTTAGCGATTTTTTTATCTGATCTGCCTTTAAAAGTACTAGATTAGGAAAATATTCAAAATTATTTGGAATATTTGATGAACAGATCTATAACTAAAGAGTTACTATTTTCTTTTTAACTGTGGACCAAAACTTCGACCAAATTTGCTCGAAGTACAAACGCCTGTAAAACTTTTCACAAACATTTCGCGAATTATTTATGTGTATGAGAACCCGTCAAAAGTTTACAGAAAAAATGAATGAAGTATTTTCGTTGCCCTTAAAAATTAATTTACTACGTGGTTCAATAAATGTGTCTCCTTTCAATAACTATGCGCACTACCTGTTAAGCCAGAAATTACATTTTTGAACATCTATTTGCTTTACACTGAATTAACACATACCTATAATACCCAATTTCAGCATTATCCCAATATCTCACTAAGAATGTTAAACAAACTATTTTCAGATCGGAGAAAGATTCCTGATATTATTTTTTACGAAGAAGACTGAATGCTAACTGCAATAGATAAATCTGTGTATAGTGTTTAAGGTTTTCTGATTTACATTTATAAATGTAATAACCATAAATATAAAACATGACCATCATCAAAAGTTGTTGCTCTTTTTAACTTTTTGTGCAATTTAATAAAGATGATTGTGCTGAAACAATAAATATTTATTAAATAGTGTAACTATTGCATATACATTTTATTACAATACCTACTTACTCCTAATGGATAGTTTAAAATGTTAGTAACTTTAAAAGCACTACTTTTATTTCAGATTATTATCCGGTGTTTATGCACAAACAAGTATAAACTAGTTAACAAATTATAATATTCTTAAACAACAACTCGCACTCAGGTAAGAAAACTATGACTCAGGAATAAGGATCATTACAGGAACGGGACCGGCGGTGGTAAACTGGGCGCGAAGTTTACCTGCTTCATAATACGGACATGTAAACTGGGCGCGAGGATTTTAGAGTCAGTTTAATCCTATAGGTAAATGGGGCGCAAGCTTAAATTGTTCTTGTACGGGTTTTTCATAATTGAATAGTATAATATTTAAACAAGTTACTATATTTTGCATGAGATTGTTTTAAAATTCTTATTTCTTTTATTACTTCGAAAGTACATTTGAGGTTCTTTGTAGTTTGTGTGCGTTATTCGAGTATCTATTAAAAAAACACAAATTTTTTATTTTACAGTATGTAGTTTATTAATACATTATAAATAAGAAGTACATTTTAGGTAATGCAGTCTATTTATTTCTCGTAACTTATATTTATTAACAAGATTATGAAGTGAAGCCAACTTAGCTTTTACATTTTTGTCTTTCAATATAGCAGTTTCATTTAAACTTTGTATTTTGATATATGTTTCAATTTGAATTTCTTTTAACTTTTCAAGAAATATATATATAGAAGGATGTGATGAATAAAAAGAGGAATTAAACTTTGCATGAAACGACTCACAACAATTAGTTGTTCTCGTAACCGAAGCAATTTCTTCCGCCCACACAGACGGTGGAAATGTTGCGTTTTCCCCTATATATGTTTCTAACAAATAATCACAATATTTGTCCAAAACTTTATTGTGTGGTTTATAAGACATCAAATCGAATACAAAACAGTCTTGTACTTCATTTGGATTCAAATAAGTCAGCCCCATAGTGTTTTTAAGCCAGATGCCGATTTCAGTTTTTGATTCATAATCAGAACTCAATCCGATTTCCTTTATTTTTCTATACCATGCTTGGTGTAAGTGAAATCGACAACCACTAATTTCAACATCAGGCCAAATATAAAGTAATGCTACATGTATGGCCTTTTCAAAATCAACAAAAACTTGTCTTGGATTAAACAAAAGACCATACTTTTCATAAATTTTAGATTTTAGTAAAAAAAAGCACTCTTTGTAACATTTAGTAGTCTTACTCGGTAATAAACAAAAAACTAAAGGAACATAGTGTCCATTCTGGAGTCCATGAATTGTAAAGAATTGACAAAAAAACTTTGTACAAAAAGAAAATTTTCCATCCACATACAGTGTATTTATCTTCGTTAAAATACTTATGTTTGTTTCACATGTAAACACAATAATATTATTTTCTATGTTGTTAATAAACAAAAAACGTTCACCTTTATTTGTTAATATTTCCCTATATGCACTGAGAGCTCCGTGCACTTCTTCTATATTTTTAGGTAGCGGACCTGGTAGTATCTTGCGACGACAGTTATAAATATTTCTTCTTATGTAACTAACATCAGTAGTTGTGAGAGATGATGGCAAATGAGATGTTAATGCCTTACAAATAATTTTTGAAGGTCTTTCAGTAACATCTTCTTCGGCCTTCCTTTTACAAATATTTGTAATACATTTTCTGCTAACCTTTTGCTCATCTGATTCATGATTGTGAACATTATCCTTTCTAGAAATAAGGTTCTCGGGACCAAGAGTTTAAAGTTTAGCTTTACAATGCAGCCTTTTTTGGCTACATCTCCACGATGTCTCATCACTTTTTAACACTCTGTCTTTTGAAAACGTAAAATTTTCATATAAAATCAAATCTTTTCCACGTTCACCTTTAATCACTGACACCGACATTTTTTACTTAGATCTATCTGCTTTCAAAAGAAGAAATAAACTAAAATATAAGGGCTTTTGACCTAAGCAAGTAAACAAATTAAAAATAAATTATATTATTAAACACGCTTTCTAATGATAAAGATTATTTCAGATTTTAAAAAATTACCTGGAAGCCGCTTAAGAAAGGTCATGCGCCCAGTTTACAAGTTAGGATCAACAATAATTTTACATTTTCAGGTAAAGGGATTATTTTCGCGCCCCATTTACATCCGTCCAACGGGACAATCCGCCCTCCAATTGTTCAACTATCAATCGCTACATGGTTGATAGGTACTATAAAATTTTCAAATTAAAATTAAATTTAAAAGCTGGTACTTCGCTGCTAGTTTAAAAAAAGAAAGGAGGTGATAAGATTTAACACATTCTTTATATTATATTTATTGTATTTGGTTTTCTAGTGCAAGAGGTGTATAAATATGGGAATAAAAACGGAAATAAAAAGAAGTGTTGGGGTTACAAAGAGATTTGGAGTGCATGTGAGGCTTCATTAGGGCTCAGTACTAGTTGTCTAGTATGGTATAGGATCTTAAGACTAAAGGGATAAGAGGAAAAACCCCATAAGATATCATGTATCAGGATGATATTGTGATTGTAGATTTTGTGAAAGAGAGAAATGGAGAAAAGTGCTTAAGAGTCGAGGGTTGGGAGTGAGTAGTACCAAAACTGAGTATATGACAACAGACAAAACAAATGGACGAAAAATTAACCTGCTAGAAAATAATAGAGAGTGAGGAATCATAGAATTAAATGTGAATGGATGAATTGGAGAAGAATGAGTGGAGTTTTGTGTGACAGGAATGTAAGTGCAAAAATGAAAGGCATTATGTAAAATTTAAAAACCTGATCAATAACGAAAGAGCAAGAGAGAAAGTTAGAAGTGGGGAAGATAAAGATTTTGCATTGGATATGTGGATTAACAATAAGGGATAGAGTAAAAAACGAGAGAGTAACAGGTACGGTGAAACTGGGCCAGCTGAGCAAAAAAATCCAGGAAATAGTTTGAGATCGTTTGGTCATGTAGAAAGGACGGATGAGATTTATGTAAGTAAAAGTGTAATTGAATGTGAGATTGGGGGTGAAAGAAAGAAAGGAAGACCGAAGTTGGGATAGATGTACAAAATAAATAAGGACCTAAAAGATAGAAACTGGAGAAGGAAGGATGCATTAAATAGGTGAAAACGAATGTTGTGGAAGGCTAACGCTGACCCCAACTAGTTTTGGGACAAAGTTGAAAGAAAGAAGATTTGGTTTTCTCTCTAAGAAAGTAAGAACAGAGGATCATTTATTTTGTTTATAGACACATTTATTTATACTTTTATAGGTTGTGCAAATTTAAAATTTTATGATAGAGTAGTTCTTAAATAATCCGTTTAAAATGTTATAACGCCCAGGTCGATGTGGACGACCAGTTAGCCATAGTATGATTTCACCTCTTTCTTTTGGTATTTACTTTGAAAGAAGCAACATTTAAATTTCGTGAAAATACCTTCTTGACGACCAAGGCAAATCCAGATTTGTCAAGGTGGTCGTTAGTAGATCCGGAAAGAATGAATTGTTGAATGAAAGCAGATACATTCCTGAAACAGAAAATTTTTTTTCCAAAGAAAAAAACAAACAGGATCTGTCTAGATCCAAAAGTCCCCTCCACCCTTGTTCTTTTGAATAATAGTCAAATTTGAAGGAGGGAAATAAACTGACGTAGGCTTCTCAACTAGTCATAGATGCCGTTACATAGCTACGTCATCCGTGACTATTATGTTATGACTTTTTCCTAGATTATGTGTAAAAGAAAACATATCTATAAATGAAATACAACAAAAATATTAGAATTAGAAACATAAAAAAGTATAGAATAAGAATAATTATATAGAAGTCATGAATGACAAATTCTGGTAATCAAATTTCGTATTATCAATGTAACCTTTGTGTGCATATTTTTTAAAAATTTTCTCAGATAGCATACTGAGTTATATTGTCATTAATAAGATATTTTTAAGAATTGCAGATTATCTCTTTACAATACTCAGGTTCAGGTATAACTTAAAATATTTGAAGATTAAAATCTAAAAGGTGAAGGGAATTCTGTTGAGTCCATTTATTTTACAACAGGATTAAGATATAAATTATAAACATTGTACAATATTGTCAATATAGATTACTTATGTACCAAAATCCAAGTCCAAACAAATAATTCTTGATAATTTTTCTGTGACAACAACAAATTGTCAACACCATTAACAATATAAACATATTTTTCAAATTATGAAATGAACTGAAATTTAATAACTTAAGATTGTTTATAGTTTTCAATAATTGTAGAACAATAAATAAACGCAGCGATTTTTTTTGTTAAAGGTTCTTAAAATCACGTGTTACTAGTTCTAAATTTTCCTTTTTTGGACTGAAAATATTTTTTACAGATTAAGTCCGTTCGTAGGTAATCTTTTTTTCTTATGCCATAAATGTCAGCCAATTGAGGTCACTAATTATAGCACATAACTAGCTATTTTATATATTTCTATAACATTTATAACAAACTGATCTTGTTAAAAAAAACTTATTTTAACTTATTTCAACTAATCGAAAAATTTTGAAACTTCTTGTCAGGTGAACGGCTGTCGACTAATAATATACAATGTGTTTCTATTATTTTTTTGGTTTGGTTCTCTAGTGCGTTTACTTGCAAAATATAATTTTTATCTAATTCCAATTTTTGTTATCTATAAAGAATATAAAGCAACAACAGACAACACATTATATCTTTAAAGTAAAAACGGGTGGAAGAAAATCTTATGGGTTATGCTGTGACTTATTTGTCGCCTTCACCCGACATTTTGATTGTTTTTTGTTTTATATAAATTAAATATAGTACCTATCATGCTTTCATTATATTCACCTTGATATCGTTTTTTAAAGTTCATGATATCTTGGTGAAAGCGTTCCCCTTGCTATTCTGAATATTCACCCAAGTTATCTTTGAATTTATTCAAGTGTGTATGTAGCATGATACTTTAAGTGACATTCTGCAACCCATAACTATGAAGCTATGAAGCATATTAGAAACAAGGTCTTTGAAATTCTCTTTTTGTTTCCACGTAAGCCATGGATGACTGCTTTAAGGCTTAGCTACGCTTGTTTTTTATGGATATTCAGGAGCTGTAAAAATTTCTCACTACCCATCGAAAATACCACCTTTAATTTTAGCCTTGAATTGTTTTGGGAAAAATGATTTTAAATATTGAAAGGCCTCAGAGTTTTGAGGAAGAGCCTTCACAAACTGCTTCATGGCACCTTATTTTACGTTCAATGGAGGCATTAAAACACGATCAGGTTCCACAATTGGTTTACTTTTGACCTTATGATGACCGATTTGAAGCTCGTTCCGTTGAGGCCATCAGTGAAGTGAATCGGCTTGACTGTCCCATAGACAAAGGTTACATGGATATTTAGTGTACCTTCCTTGCATTTCCACCAGTAAACCAACCAGTCTATCGCTGGTCAAGGATTGTCTTCGTATTCCAAAAGCTGAAGAACCCTTTTAACGGTCTCGTAATTTTCTTTGAGTGTTACAGAATGAGCCAGAGGAAGAGATGGAAATTTATTTAGAACGTGCATATTACTGTAACACTCTCCCACTCCCCGCTTCACAACCAAAGTCTTCACTCACCCCTCCGTTGCCTCATAAATGTAACGAATCTGCAAAAATCTGTGAAAACTCCATAAATAATAATAAAAAGTAGAAAAGCAAACTTCATTTTTTATTATTGTGGTATCTGTTTACTTAGAAAATAAAATAGTATTTTTTTGTTGAGTAGTGTAATCGCTAACATACAGAAAGAATTGACGAATGAGAGGACTGGTACAAAAGTTACTTGATAAGTATTTTGTAAACCTTATAGGTATAAATGATTAAATAAAACAGATCAGTACAGTTGACCTTTCGCTGTTATGCAAGGCGGATTCGGATGGACACCTGTGTACATTTGAGAACGTTTGCACCGAGTATTAGCACGCAAACAAGGTTTGTACCGTAGTAATTCAAGTTTTTTGTAGTTACGTATCACGGCGACCTCAAATGAAGATAACTTAGTCAACTTGCTTAATTTTTTTATTTTATTTAACATATGGCGAGAGATTTTTATGTCGTTTAATTGCCAGAAATTTTAGTGGAACATTAATTCTACTTCGTTAGTATAATAGAAGTCGACCTCCGAATTTCAACACTATTGTCCTCAACTCATTATTTTTATGTTACTTAAAATATTTAAATTAGTTAGCGAAAATCTTCTGCTATAATCTGCAATCTGTAGTGGATCTAGAGGCCATTCTGATTCTTTTTCTTAACAGGACACACTAAAATACGACTATTTTTTTATATCCTTATAGCAAACGCGATTACGCAATCTTTAGTCCGCATATGTGAAACGAATATGAAACTACAAGAAAATTTATTTTTATTTAAAGATTTTATTCAAATCACGCAATAAGCTCATGTTTAAATTTTCAAGAGTTTAGTTATACCTACATTAACACCACCATTATTTACCAGTACATAATATATCGCATCAGATTATTAATAATATATATGTATACTAATATTATAAAGAGGAAAGGTTTGTTTGTTTGTTTGTTTGAAATGAATAGGCTCCGAAACTACTGGACCGATTTCAAAAATTCTTTCACCGTTGGCAAGCTACTTTATTCCCGAGTGACATAGGCTATGTTTCATTTAAAAAAAATGGCCCTTTTGGTAAGCCAGGCGCATCAGTAGATTTATATTAATTGAATATATTAAAAGTATACGTTTCAGAAAAAAATGTTTTAGATAAAAGTTGTAGGTCTGTTTAAGACAAACAAAAAAGTCCCCTAACATTTTTTTGTACGGGGTGAAGTAAAAAAGTTACGAATTTTTTTCCATTTTGATTTGATGTCACGCCCAAACGGCCGTACCGATTTGGCCCATTAACGAACTCGACCGAGATTTTGAGACGATTGATTTTTGTACCAAATTTCATTTCGATCCGTTAAAAAATGCGACCGCTATAGTGTCCACAGATTTCGTTATATCGGATCTATACATACATACATACATATATATATCTATACTAATATTATAAAGAGGAAAGGTTTGATTTTTTGTTTGTTTGAAATGAATAGGCTCCGAAACTACTGGACCGATTTCAAAAATTCTTTCACCGTTGGCAAGCTACACTATTCCCGAGTGACATAGGCTATGTTTCATTAAAAAAAAGAGATCCTTACCCAAATGCCATTAATGTAAACAAAAGTGACCTTAAAATCCTTACATCGCGTGCGCTGAGAATATTATTGATTATAGAATAAAATAATGTACTACGATTTTGAAGAATATATAAATATCAACAAAAATGCCGCGACAGCATATTATGTCTTACTGTTATAGTTACGTCACAATAACTATCTTTTTAATTTTTTAAAAGTTTTTATTTTGGTATTAATCCTTATTATCCTTATTAATCCTTATCAAAATAACTTATTTCATAATCACGATAGATATCACAAATTTAGCATGTGCA
Organism: Altica lythri; assembly: GCA_964028335.1. Classification (NCBI taxonomy): domain Eukaryota; kingdom Metazoa; phylum Arthropoda; class Insecta; order Coleoptera; family Chrysomelidae; genus Altica; species Altica lythri. The sequence continues at coordinate 29,226,228 of OZ034804.1, read as the reverse complement.
ATGGGACGAGGCTACTTATAAAGGAATTAAAGGACAATTAAGTTGTAGCAACCATTATAACTGAACCACCAGCTGGTCAACTAGCTCATACACTGAGGATACCGCTGATCCCAACTGATCTACTAAATCCATTTAAACCGCTTCAATTTCCTATCAAAACATCTTTCGCTTTTACTGATAATAAGTCTCAAGGTCAAACCTTCCAATTAGTTGGGATCGGTTTTTCTCATGGCCAACCGCATAAGGCGGGTCGGAGCACCTGAAAATCATCTTATTTTGCTGCCAGAAAATAAAACACATATAATATTGTTTATAGGGAAGCGTTGACCCAATAAATTTAATGGCTTTTGTTATTTTTCTTTAATCCCCGTGCAAAGCCGGGGCCGGCTGCTAGTATACAATACCTGAAACTATGCACAGTTTTATATTGATGAAATCAAGCGGGTTATATTGTCCGAAAAATTACTTTCTGCGTTTTTCCATAGATTTATTATAGATTGGTTAAAACGTTTTGATAGCATAAACTAAAAAATGTGTATTTTTTAATGAAATTGTTTTTTTATTCAATATAATCTCCCTGAGCTTGAAGACACTTATTTCAATATTCCTTCAGTAATTTTTAACCGAAGGGTAGAATGTCCACGTGGTCCCATAGAAATTTGGTTAAAGTCTAGTCATCAATGTGGAAGATATTCCAGAAAATACCACAAAAAACAACAGAATAAGCTCTGCAGTTAAGTTAATATTTTAATAATGATGTAAAACATAAAAATATAATAATTTGCCCGTTACTGTCCCACTCTAAAACCAAAGGCCTCTTCTCAAAATGAGAAGGAATGAGCATAATATAATGAATTCGCTTTCTCACTGCGGGTTGGTGATTTTAGATAATTAAGTCCACGTTTAATTATGATGTTTTTCTTCACCATACGTGCATGGTGTTTCTAGGAGTTAGACAATTTACTTATGTCTCCAAAAAGTCACATTGGTACATGTCGGGAATGTTGGTGATTGAACTCAGTACTTTTTGCACGGTATTCGGAAGGTTTTAAAAATAGTACATCATGAATTTGCGCCCACATCTGACAAAGCCAAGTAGCAACTGAAATTTATAAAATAAAAACTTTTTAAAAAAATTGAACCGCCTTCAAAAAAAAAATGCACTAAAAAGACTGAAATAAAATCTTTATTTCTTAAAAAAAAATGGAACCAACTAGGTATCTGATTTCGATTTCCTTGAAGTCGGCTCCAATGGCAAATTGCACTCTATTTTAATCTTAGCTATTAAATCTATATTTTGAATGTTAGTAACTAAAATCTTTTACAAAGATATAAAACATTGGAGTTGACAAGGAAATCGAAATCAGTTGGTTTCAACTTTTTTAAAATATAAAGACTTTATTTCAGGCTTTTTAGTGCATTTTTTTTTGTTATATGTTATATTAGTGTTATTTTTAAGTTTGAATTTTACTCTAGCCTAGTGGCCGCTAAATTGGTCAATAACAACTCCCAGGGGACGAAAACATTTTATAAGGGGTCGATAGAATACCGAGGGTCGTTTGGGAGTCGATGAATTTTACTCTCAAATATATTTTTATAGCCTCATAAAATATTTAGTTATTTGTAATAAGTGCATAGTATAATCCCACTTATTTTTTTTACTGTTTTTCCGCATCAACCAAACGGTTATTAGCGGTGGAATTTTTAATTACAAAATTACATTTAACTATAAAATAACAAATGGTATTAAACACAAGTAACCAATAATTATTACAGACTAGTTGTACTCGCAACGTCGTTCGCGTGGCGTGTGATTGTTGTATAAAAATTTCTTACCCCACCCCATTTAAGGAATGGGAGAGAAATTTTTATACACCAGATGGGAAGTTGAAAGAAGACAAATACATATGTAAAAACCTTCATTTGAATCGGATCAGTAGTTTTCATGTGATGCGCGCACAAACATACAGACAGACAGACAAAAAAATCTAACCACATTTTTGGGGTCTATTTCGATGTACCCGCGACGTCGTTCGCGTGGCGTGTTGATTTTTGTATCCTCACCCCGTTAAAGGGGGGGGGGGAAGAAAGTGTTATACACCAGATGTTAAGTTGAAAGATGACAAATACGTCTTTGAAAACCGCATTCGAATAGGATGAGCAGTTTTCATGTGATTCGCGCACAAACATATACATTTCTACAGTTTATTATATGTTCTAACCACATTTTTGGGTTCTATTTTGATGTACCCGCGACGTCGTTCGCGTGGGGTGTTGATTTTTGTATAAAAATTTCTTTCCTCACCCCGTTAAAGGGGTGGGGGGAGAAAGTTTTATACACCAGATGTTAAGTTGAAAGAAGACAAATACGTCTTTGAAAACCGCATTCGATTAGGATCAGTAGTTTTCATGTGGTGCGCGCACAAACATATACATTTCTACAGTTTTATTATATGTATAGATATAGATATAGATAACAGTGGTATTTAAATATTATACATTATGCCTATATTTTGTAGAAATTTAAAAATATCTTGAGTTCTACAGTTTTGAAACACACCAGCTAAATTAGAAAGAATGTTGGTTGAAAGTCTTTTAAAACTATAATTAAGACATTCAGCAAAAATATGTTTGACTGTCAGTGGCACTTCACAAAATTCACATTCCGGTTGTGGCTCTCCAGTAATCAGATTTTTATAGGTTAATTTTGTATGCCCGAGATGAAGGCTTGTTATCAGTTACCTGTGAGAATCGGTTTAGTGAGTGGTTGTTCCATGGTCCAATGATTGCTTAATTTCTTTGAATTTCGAATGATTTTTATCCCATTTATTATTGAATTGGTGTATTAACTTTAGTTTAAAAAGTGATTTAAAGTCTAGATCAAGAGGTTCTATGGTGTTAAATTTGGTTCTTATACTCTATTACTGGCTGTTTTGTCTGCTTTTTCATTACCTTTTATTTCTATATGTGATGGTACCAATAGATAGATAGATAGATAGATATTTTTTGGGTTGGCTGTTAGCCTGTATCACTGCGACCTTTGCAGATCTATTGTGCACCCATTTATCTGTGGAATAGGATTAGAGCACCTTGTCCAGCTCTGCCTTCTTAATGAGACTTAATAGCCTAGACAGTGGCACTCCGCATAACTTGGAGCAGCCGGTTTCTCCTCTCCCAGTACTAGATACCGCATGCTTGCAAGGCCTTCACATTGGCATAGGACATAAAATGCGGTTTCCTCTTCCTCTTGGCAGTATCGACAAATGTCTTCATCTGCTAAGTTTAGCTGACTCATGTGTTTTCTGAGCCTACAATGTCCTCTCAAGAGACTGGCAATCATTCTGACATCATTTCGCCTTTGTGACAGCAGCTCTGCAGTAAACTTTGCCGAGTGTCCCTTTATGAAGACTTTGGCTTGTCGCTTGCCCGGGCCAATCATTGGAGTATTAGCTCCCGCACGGGCCAGTTCATCAGCCTTCTCATTGCCCCGAAACCCTGAGTGTCCTGGTACCAATAAGAAAACAATATGTTGATTAGCTGATATAGTTTCGTTTTGATTAATTTGACAATTGAGTGAGTTGTAAATTTTTGAGATTACATGTAACGAGTTGAGTGAATCCGTAATAGTTATATATTTATGATTTGGTGCTTGTTTAATATGGATAAGAACTCTTTAAGGATTGTTGGTAGCTTGTATCTAAATGTTTCTTCGGGTGTTACAACGGCGGATCCCACTCTAGAATTGATTTTGATGCATCTGTAAGGTTTGGATATTGGGCACGGACCATTCAGACTACACCTTCGAAGGATGGGAATTCTGACACAGGAACCCACCTCGTGCCGATTGTGCGCCATGGAAGATGAGACGGTAACTCACATTCTATTCGAGTGTGAGGCCTTGGACCATAAACGGTTCCTCATCTTCGGTGACACGAACACTGAATCCTATCACCTTGAGGAGCTAGTCGCAGGACCCAAATCTCTTATAAAGGGAACTGCCCTGTGGCAACAGTAACTCAAGGAACTTGGGATACCTGGATTCAAGCCTACCTGAAGATCAGCGTGGAGTTGATTTTCAGCTGAGCAAACTAGAGTCCTGTACGCAAGGGTGCATGTAAGGACTCTTGGCGCCGAACCTGGTCACAATATTCCCATAGGAAGCAGTGCTTAAAACACTGGAGTGACCATGACAGGTTTATTTAGATTAGTTTAGAAGGTTTGGATATAATCAGGATAAGACGTAATAAAGTTTTAGTATGAATTAAGAATGGGTTTCTTAATTCTTGTAGGCTAATAATTGTAAATTGGATTAGATTGTGGGGATGAGCCATGGAGATTTGTTTAAAGTGTTTGTTTGAAATAGTTGTGGGATGTCATTGAGATTGATGTTTTGGATTCTTGTATAGAACAGAAGGTGCATTCGGATTTGATGAGTAGTTAACCTTGAACACGTTAAAAATTATTTTTATATTATACATACATTTAAAATATAAAAAAAGCTAATGTATTTGGTTAGATTTTTGCGAAAAAAAAACAAGCTTGAAGAGGTTAATAATCTGATACGATGTATTCTGTACTGCTAACTGTATCAAGTGCGATAAAGCTTGGATAACTATGAAATCAACTTATATAACCATAAAATTAAATGAGCACTTTTAGATATGGTTAAAGGTTGATCAACTTGCGTTTATGTTAAAAAATTATTCAAATTTAACACAAGTGTGAATTAAATGGAGTCGTGATAAATACCATGAAAAAAATTGTAGAATTTATTTATACAATTTATTATTAAGTTAGAATAACCTTAATTTAGAATAAATACTTTTACTTTAAGCAAATATAAATAACAGCTGTATAATTATCAAGGTAATCCAAGAAGCATAGAACAAACGAAATAACTCAAATAAATATTTGATACGTAATAGTTTTATATGCGTCTTTTTAGTTACGAGTTTAAATAAAATATAAAAATTAAGAGTTTAATAAAAAGCTTTAATAAAACATAGGTTGAAGAGTCTTTGAAGTCACCCCTTGCTTGGAAACAGCGGGTGGTCTATAAATGAGCTATACATGAGACCTTTTTTCGACACTAGATTCGAGATCCGGCATGTGGTTGTATGCATTCATAATTTTAGAATATATTGTTTAAATTTAAAAAATAGATGTAAATAAATAAAAAGTAATAAATACCAGAAACAGAAATAAGATAACTTTTTTCTGATTTTAATTTAACCATATATAATACTTACGCAAAATTTTGAAGTTTACAGGCGCTATAGGGATTTTATGTTTATTACATTATAAATATCTAATTGCGTTATTTCATCTAAAATCACTTATTTTTGTTCACCAGCTGTTATTAATGGTTTTGTGATATTAGGTTTTATATTTTAAGGTGCAAAAATCAAGAGATTTTAAATTTAGATCAATATATGTTTATTCTCTTTTGTGAATAAATATGTTATAGCTACAGCAAAAGTTCTTTATTCGCGGGATACCTATATGTTCCATAAATATGCCGCTAATACACAAAACCGTGAATACGAAATGGTAATTTATATGGGATTATAGGGGATATGTTCCTAGGTGACAAAATGAAATTCAAATATTTAAAAAAATAAAGTTTTTTCCATATTGATTAGAAGTAAAAATGTCACTTATACATTTAGGTGCACAGTTTTGCGAGAATGACTTGTTGCATTGTCCAAAACCAGAACTGCTTTAAATTATATTTTTTTTAACTAAGTTTCAGCTTCAGAAACAAAACAACTCCGGAACCCGCGAATAAAGAAATGTTTAGCCGGGGCTATAAAAATTCGGTCACAATTTTTATTCGCGAATAGTGAAAACGCGAATGAAGGAAGCGCTAATAAGGAGATTTAACTGTATTTGACAGAGAACATATATTTTTTTATGCACGACCGGGCGGTAAAGTACAGATTATTACATACATTTAGCGGGCGTAAAGTGCAACTTTAGCGCCCGTGGACTACTTTACCGCCCGCCGGGCGATAAAGTGTAAATGGCGGGCGGTAAAGTATTTTTTTTTTGTCTTAAATAATGAAATACTTGCAATCATCTAAACTGACAATGAGTCTAAATAAAAATGGCCACTACCTATTTTGACTTTGTTGTTAGGGTAAAGGGTAACGACAACATAGGTATATAGATTATTGTTTTAAAATATTATCTCTAGCCTCTGTGCATATTACTTTCAATCAAATTATTTATTTTAAATAACGAATGAATACAAATTATTAGGTGAATGGTTATACAGGGTAAGTTGTTAATAATATCGAGGTTCGAGGTATAAAATTCATGCAAGTTGAAATGGCATTTATATTAAATTGTTCACAAAAAATAAAAATAAAAAATATCCTTTATAAGTTTTATTATTAAAACAATCGTTGACATTGACAGTTGACATTTGACAGTTGACAGATAATATTTTACATTTGACAGTAGAGATTTGACATTTCAAATTTGGCATTTGACAGTTGGAACTTGACAGTTGATGTTTGATAGGCATTTGCCATTTGACAGTTGCCATTTGACAGTTGACGTTTGACAGTTGACGTTTGACAGTTGACGTTTGACAGTTAACGTTTGACAGTTGACGTTTGACAGTTGACGTTTGACAGTTGACGTTTGACAGTTGACGTTTGACAGTTTACGTTTGACAGTTGGCATTTGACAGTTGATATTTGACAGTAGACTTTTGTCAATTGACAGTTGCCATTTGACAGTTGACTTTTTTCAAATGACAGTGCAATTATTTTTATAAATGATTATTAAATCGGTCGTGCATAAAAGTTTGTATGTATTTCCGTCGTAAACAGCGTTTATGGACCTTACGTGTTAATAGCGCTCGCCTGAGGCTCGGGCTCTTATTTACACGTTACGGTCCATAAACGCCTGTTTTACGCCCTTGATACATAAATAACTATTATTTCATTAATAAAACAACGTACTTAAAATACATTGGTTAAAAAAATCAAGAAATAGACATAGAATAACCCTGTTACATACATTAAAACCTGGAGCGTCCGATATTGTGTTTGATGATGGCAACACCGAGATGGATAACAGTCTCTTGACTTCAAACCTAGCGGGTAGAACAGAGTAACTAGTAAAAGTAAAACAAACTTTGCTGCTAAATAATTAATTATAATACTATGGCGTTTTAGCAACAATTTGCAACGATTGATCAAGTTGCATAATTAAAAAACAAAAATTATTATATTATTATATTATATGATTTTCCTCGAAGTCCGCGTTTTATAATTTGGCACTTTTTCTCTATTTCTCCGCCAATGGTCGGCATTGGCCTCAATGAGATTAAAAAGTCGTCGATGGTAAACTGACATTGGAAGAACTATAACAGGAAACAAAAAATCTAAATACATGAAAAAAAGTGTGAGGTGTCAAGGGACACCCGGATGGAACGAAGTTCCTTTCGATTAATTAGTGAAGGAATTAGTAATTTGTAAACACAACAGAGTGTTTATACATACATAAGCATTTATTATTGTCTGTATAAAATCTCTACTTACCTAACAGTTCGTTTCTTTTAACAAAAGTGTCCATTTATACAATACCAGAGCTTTAGATAACACATCTTTTTATAATTTAAAACAGGAATTAACAATTCAATACAAAAAAAAAGTGTGAGGTGTCAAGGGACACCCGGGTGGAACGAAGTTCCTTTCGATTAATTAGTGAAGGAATTAGTAATTTGTAAACATAACAGAGTGTTTATAAATACATAAGCATTTATTATTGTCTGTATAAAATCTCTACTTACCTAACAGTTCGTTTCTTTTAACAAAAGTGTCCATTTATACAATACCAGAGCTTTAAATAACACATCTTTTTAAAATTACTTTTTATAATTTAAAACAGGAATTAACAATTCAATACAAAAAATTTAAAATTAAAATATAATACTATTATCGGTAATTATGTTTTTTTCTACAGTATTTTCTTTTTAATGTACATTTTCTTTTAATTTAAAATAGTGTCTTTTTAATTGTAATATATCTATCTATGAGAGAGAGGGAGAGAGAGTTATTTATTTTTTGGTCTGTGAGAGAGAGAAACAGCGTGTGTCGGTGCATTGTGTCGGTGCATAGTGTCGTGACAACTTTTGGTATGAATTTTTTTGGGCTAGCTCCTAGCGTCAGTCGTAACTGTTCGTAACGCGCGAAAGGGAACTTCGTTCCAAAATTTTAAAATTAAAATATTTGACAGTAACTGACAGTTAAGGTAATTTGACGTAGGTACCTAAATAGTCAAGTTACGAACTATTTTTAAAATGTTTATGAATTTATTAATTTATAAAAACAGTACGAAATAAAATGTAATACTATTATAGTTAGTTATTATTTTTTCTACAGTATTTTCTTTTTAATGTACATTTTCTTTTAATTTAAAATAGTGTCTTTTTAATTGTTATATATCTATCTATGAGAGAGAGGTAGAGAGAGTTATTTATTTTTTGGTCTGTGAGAGAGAGAAACATGCGTGTGTCGTGTCATAGTGTCGTGACAACTTTTGGTATGAATTTTTTTTGGCTAGCTCCTAGCGTCAGTCGTAACTGTTCGTAACGCACGAAAGGGAACTTCGTTCCAATAAATCAATGTATTTAAATTTAAAACAAATACTTAGTGAACAAATGTTGCAAAATGCAGAATATTAGTTATTCTATCGCTTTAACGCTTTACTAGTTTTAAAAAATATTTTCAAAAACATTGACCATTTAACTAAGAAGAAACAACTACTTCCCGGGCTATGTGCCCCGACGGATATTGAATTACACTTCAAAGTCAAATGGGGTTGGCATATCTAACAGATAATTTAAACCACCCATTTTAGTTTGCAGTTAGAAGGGACAACATAACTTGTAGACCGGTTTTGACCTATTGGGTCTCGTCAGTACAAGGTATATGTTATCCGTCAGCGAGCAGCGAGCTTAAGGCAATGTTTTTGAAAATATTTTTCAAAACTAGTAAAGCGATAGAATAACTAATATTCTGCATTTTGCAACATTTGTTCATTAATAATTCGCTTTATTAAGTAAGACACTATTACAGTTTTCTGTAATAATACTTTAATAGTATCAAGACCAGGGTCTTGTTGTCAAATCGAATTTTGGTTTGCAATTAGAGGTAAAGATGTCACTACTATCACGACGTTTACACTTTCGTTACTGAAAGTAATATATCGTTCGTGATTTTAGTCAAATCTTCAGTCATCGATTATGCCTTAAGCTCGCTGACGGATAACATATACCTTGTACTGACGAGACCCAATAGATCGAAACCGGTCTACAAGTTATGTTGCCCCTTCTAACTGCAAACTAAAATGGTTGGTTTAAATTATCTGTTTGAAGTGTAATTCAATATCCGTCGAGGCACATAGCCAGGGAAGTAGTTGTTTCTTCTTAGTTAAGTGGTCAATGTTTTTGAAAATATTTTTCAAAACTAGTAAAGCGATAGAATAACTAATATTCTGCATTTTGCAACATTTGTTCATTAATAACTCGCTTTATTAAGTAAGACACTATTACAGTTTTCTGTAATAATACTTTTCAAATACTTAGTGTTTCCGAACCTTGAAAATAAAATAAAATCCCAAAATCCAAATTTAATAATCTTTACCTAAATACACCGACCTAATGGATGAAATGGAATAATTTTAAAAGATATAATTTTTTTAACCATAATTAATTATGAATAATTTACAAAATCTGAGACATTAAAAAACAGACAATTAAACGACTGCAATGTATAATAAGCAACAAATTGTATAGTTTTGATTATTTTTGAACCCTGTTTTATATATAAGACGAATATGTAGTTGTTTTAAAATTTTTATTAGTGTACCTATATACAGTCAATGTGATACAAAATCCAGATCCTCTTGATTCAACACATTCCCAGTATGAAGGAGGCAATGTGTCTAATAAGATACTTTCTACAACAAATGAATCTGTTTTCTATACATTGATTGTATTATACCATGTGCTATCATTGGCAAGCAACTGGGGAAATATGGTGAGCAGATTGTGGGAATTCAAAATAACTCGACTTAAAATAAGCCAAAAGTGTGATCTGTAACATACTGCGTACAGATTTTCGGTAGATACAGGACCGATCCTGTTTTATTACTTCAATGTAACTATCGATATGAAAACAATATTGAGCACATGTTCTCGGACTGTTGGATTTACCAAGGAAAGTTGATTTTAGCCGTTAGTGGGTCATAAATTTTATAACTTTCGGAAATTTTCAAAAAAATAAGATTTGTTGGAAGGAAATATAATATTTACATCTACTAACATCTGTATGATGCAGTGTTTCTAAAAACAGTTATTTATGGCTATAATCGTCTGGATTTTATGATTCGAAAATTACTAGTACTAAAAATCGGTTATCAACTGAATACTATTTTTTAATGTATGACATTTTAAATTTTTTATTATAATTAAATCTAAAGAAGTGTGAAGAGTAGGTATATACTTAGAAAATGTCAGTAAAAGAATTTCCCGTTTTACCTTAGATATCTACTTATAGTATTAAGAAAAATGCAAATAAACCTCTTACGTTTGTTCATAACTAAAAAACTTGTTTCTTATAAAGAAGGTTTTATATCATCAACGAATAATCCGAAAGTCAGCACCTGAGCGGATATTGAACGAACCTAAAAAAGTATAATGACTTTGAAAAAAGTTAATCAGTAATTATCACTATTAGAAAGGTAATGTTCGAAACACCTGTTTCGATATGGTGTATATCTTTCGGTAAATGGTCTTTCCGGAAACAATTAGAACATCCCTTCTTCATGGTAAGCGGATTTTATATGAATGGGTTGGTCAATGGAAGGAGTGCCTTCCGTTTGTTCTTTTGGTTTAAAAGTGATTTTCATTCCTTTTTATATTTATAAAGCCTAATTAAGTAAAACACAGAATAAAAATGGAAAAAAATTATAAAAAAGTAGATGGAATAATACAAACAGTTCTAGAGATAATGAAATGATAATTAAATATTTGCAAAATGTTATCGACAACAAGGACACATACCGATAACAATTATTATATGAAGATAAACATGCTCTTAACCAGTCCAAACAAGAAAATTTATACTTCATCATTTCACAACCAAAAATACAGTAAATTAGGCGAACTACGTATACTGATGTCTTTTTCTTATTTACGTTTTTCCAAACTACTACGATTTTGTCTTCTATTTTTATTGATTTGGATGCTTTATTTTAGTTTTGTTATTTTAACATATTTTCTTGTTAGTTTTCAGGTTCTTACTATTTTTTGTCTTGTATTTTATAATTTATCGATTAGATATATTAGATATTCACTGCGCCACCTTACGGTGGCGTTATATTATTTAATAAAGTAACAGTTGTTCGTTTTAATATTTTAGATATCAACTGCGCCACCTGACAGTGGCTTAGAAAGAATTATCTTTGTATACATATAAATATATAAAAATATAAAATTACAAATAGAACATTTTTGTAAAAATATTTACGTCAAACAATTTAGAGTACTTTACAATAAGTTTAAAAACGGATCGTACTACGAAGAAGACTTTATTTGCTAAATATATTCACGAATATATGTTAGATCTAAAACTAGAAACAGAAGCTTTCCTTTTATTTGAAACTCTATCTCGATTAGTGTGTTTCTTAGGGTGTATTCGTCTTGGACGCTCACACGCTTTGAGCACTCACGCTTATAACCACAAATTATTGGTGTTCGTGTTGGCCTAAGAACGCTTAGAACCATTTAGAAAATATCGTTCGTTTTGGACGTTGTGAGCGTTGCGTTAGTTTGTATCACAAATTTATTATACTATAGTTTGTACCAGCATGGCGAATAAAGAAAATGTTATACATAATTTATTGGAAATTATAAATGATTCTGACGATAGTGATGATGAATACAATATGATAGAAGATGAAGATAGTGATAACGAAATGGAATGGAAATATTGTAGTACATACTTAAATTTATTTAATAAAAGAGAATACTTACCAAGGCTTAAAAATTTCGTTGAAGAGGTTATACCAGCTTTTACGGACAAAGAATTTAAATCACATTTTAGGTAAATATTAAAAATTCATCTTGTAATATTTTCAAAAGATAAACTTATACTTTTATTTAGTTTATTGATTTAATTTATTATACTGAAATACATCTTTGATTAATTCCAGGGTGAGCCGGACAACATTTAATTTTGTCCTCAACACAATTAAACCATCGTTAATGAGGAAAATACCAGGATCTAAAATGATACCATCTGACAAACAATTATTTATCGCTATATGGAAAATGGCTACTCCAGATTCGTATAGGTAAAATAAAAAATTATTATTTAAATCTTAAAGCATTTTATTCATCATGAACCAAATTTGAACTTTCTGTGTTGCGTTTTAGGTCGATTTGCCAAAAGTTTAATGTTAGTTATGCAGGAGCATTATCAAGTGTACGAAGAGTTACAACAGCTTTAGTAGAAATGGCCCCAAATTTTATAGTATGGCCTGAAAAGGGGAAATTTGTTGAAATCGCAAATGAGTTTGAAGCTACAAGCGGTTTCCCCAATTTTATTGGTGCTATTGATGGAACACATATAAATATTCCTGCACCTCATGAACATCAAGAATGTTATGTAGACAGAAAAGGAAATCATTCGATCCAATTGCAAGTATGTATATTATGTTACATCACAATATCTTAAATAATTTTATTATTTTTTATTCCAAAACAGGCTATTTGTGATGCTCATTGTAAATTTATCCATTGTTATGCTGGAAATGTTGGTTCTGTTCATGACGCACGAGTGTTTCGACTATCAGAAGTAAATGATTACCTAACTGATCAACAGAAATTTCCAAATGACTATCATTTAGTTGGTGACGCAGCATATCCTCTTCATGAACATTTAATGACTCCATATCGAGATAATGGGCATCTATCAGGGAGACAAAAGAATTATAACTTTTGTCATTCATCTGCTCGCATAGCTATAGAACGTGCATTTGGATTACTTAAAAACAGGTTTCGTAGTTTGCTCACAGTATTAGATATGAATCGAACAGATTTAATATCTGAATTTATTATAGCATGTTGTGTTTTGCATAACATATGCTTAATAAAAGAAGATGGATTCACTTTTGACGAAACAATTGAAGAAAATGAGATTATGCATGAAGTTCCCAATATTGTTACAAATAGAGTTTTCAATACTGAAGGTGTTGATAAACGAAATCGTTTATGTGACCAACTGGCTATAAGAAATGTGTAAAGGAAGCGATTTTTATACTTAATGGAATAACTACAAATTGTAATTAAATTTTTAAATATTTTTTTTTGTTTTAAAAATTGTAATTAAAATTTTCATCAATAAAAATAATACAAAATCATTTGCCTGAATTTTTTAAATAAAATTTATTTTTTCTGGAACAAAACTATAAAAGTTAACAATATAAACAAAATAAACAAACATTTACTTATACATTCAAATTAATTATTAGTGTTAGTAAGTTTCTCCAATAAATCTAGAGCTTTTTTTTGTACAGAAGAGTGTCTTCGGTCTTTTGAGTTTTAAAAGCCATAAACTCTCTAAACCGACGTTCTTTATTTTCTTCATTTTTTATGGCCCGCTCTTCTAATATATTTAATAACTGATTTACAGGTGTAATCTTGTTTTTTTTTTCTGGAAATGATAAAATTTTGTTGTACCTAAAGACTAAAGAATATCATATTTCTTTCAACAAATAAGAATATACTCACGACTTGTTCCATTTTCCGAATTAGAACTTGTACTGCATTCTGAAAGTGTTCTTTTCTTTTTTCCTGTAGAGGAACAAGTTGCCAGTGGTGAAATAAACGGTTTATCTCCCATTAGATCATCCATTAACTAAATAAATAAAAAAAAATGAAATGAATCACTATTTCAAAATAATATTAATTCAACTTACAGTCAAATAAGGCCAGTATTTTGCGGAATTGCCTGATTTATTATTGTGATCCTTAATCTTTTTGTAGGTTTTTTTCATACCAGAAAATTTAGACTGGCATTGAGCACCCGATATATTATGTCCGTGAGTACGGAGCTGATCACTGATAAGCTCCCATAATTTTGTATGGGATATTTTTCCTTTCGAGAAGCTTGATTTTTTATTTTGAATTTTATCAAGAAGCAAAAGAATAGCTTCATGAGGCCATTTAAATGCTGTAACATACAATTTACTTTATAGCTTTACTAATTAAAATTATTTAATAAGTATTAGTTTTGTCTTAAAATTACCTGAATCTTCACTTGGGGTGTATTCGTCTTGGACGCTCACACTTGATTCCTCAAAAGTATGATCCAGAACTTCTGTTTCTACATCTTGTTCTACAAATTTTATTATTAGATATGGAATTACCAATATAATTTTTATATCAAGCAAACAAAAAAATAAAATTATTCTAAAAGTATACAAAAGATTTTACTTGAATTTAATCCAAACCATAGGTAGAACTTACCGTTTATCACTTCAGCGTCTTCTAAATCCTTTAAATATACCGAAATGAATTTTGGTAAGTTAGCCATTTTTAACATTAAAAATTTGTTTTTTGATTAAAAAGTTTGGTTAGCTTATGCTCATGCATCATTCGTTTAGAAAGACAGTACCATTAAGCGCACACGCTTATGCTGCCCTACCTCTGTGGATTTAGCGTCTGTGAGCACGAGATTAATCTTACGAAGTTAGCCGCGAGCGTGACTTTTTGGTACTCACAGCGCCAAGTCGAACGCTGAAAAAGACGATTGAGTGCGCTGAAAGCGTGTGAGCGTCCAAGACGAATGCACCCTTATTATTCTTTTTATTCTTGACTTTATTCATTTTTCTTCTTCTCCCCTTCCTTATATTGTCTTCTCCTTTCTTTTTTTTTCTTTTTGTCTTTTTGTTGTTATACGAAGATAGGAAAATCAACCAAGATGAAGTAGGATGACAATCAACAAAAGAAAATCGAATTTGAAAATTAATCAAGCAGACAATAGTTAAATATTGTGGTTAATGTAATTAGGATCTTTTTGTCTTGGGATTTTAAGTTATTTCTCTTACGTTTCTTTTTCCTGTTTCTTATTCTTTTTTCTTCTTGTTTTCTATTATTTTCTGGTGTTTCGTTAATCTTCTTGTTGTCTTTGGTTTTTACTTATTCCTTATTACTAATATTTTTTTTCTCTTTTCTTGACTTTCTTAATTTTTCCTTTTTTTTTCTCCTTTTTCTTCTTTTTTCTACTCTTTTTTCTTTCTTTGATTTTAATTATCCTAGAAAATTATAGATTAGTATACACTAACATTTTGTTTATTTTATTATCGAAAAATGCGTTTTCAGATAAAAATTATTTATTTTTTTAATAAGGACATATGTACCTAATACTGTAATAGGTACAAGTACCTTACGGAATTTATTGATACACATACTATAAACACCTGTATGTACCTAACGAGTGCAAAGTAGTATCTCAATACAATTTAAATACTGATAAAATGAGTATGATAATAATTTATCTCCATCGGTGCTCTCATAATTTGAGAACATTTAATATTATTTTAACCAAATAATTTATACTTAATTGATGTGGATTTGTCGAGTGGAGGAAAATTTCCTCCAAATTTTTAATCCCCTAAAGGTTTAGACAACAATAGTTGGCTATAGCAAACAAAATATAAAATTTTAAATTTATTTATCTGTAAAAAAAATAATTAAAATTCCAAAATATTCCAGTATCAATATTTTGGTCTTATAGGGAACTAGCTTGCAGGGCCCCAACACCCGGGCCCAGGATACTCTTCGGAACCCTTGGAACAGGGGTCACAGAGTCATCCAGAGGAAACCTCGAAGGAAACTTCCACTTCCTCAGCTGAGGCTACTCCAAGCAGCAGGACAGCAACTTCCAGAGGAGCTCCAGGACCACTTAGAAGAGGCCCCACTAGCTATACGCTAATTTTAACAATATATAATATATAATAAATAAAATACAATCTAGGAACTATTGTACAGAAAGTAGGCCGAGGTTTTCTGTGGTTTCCCTCGACCCAAGTTCGACCTGTCTCAGTCTGGAAACAGACTGTTTGAGGAAGAACTTGCTAAATGGTCTTTCTTAAACAGGATAAAGTTGCCACGGACAACTCCTATAGCAAAAGCAGGAAACATTATAATGTAGCACTACCCTGAAAAGGACACTAAGTCCTATAGCAGGGTATAGGGAAAAAAAAATTTCAATACTTTATCTAATCTTAAGAAAATATGAAAACTTAACAAATAAACATTTTTAAATTTGAATTTGATTTGGGAACTAGCTTATACTGATGTGTTTTACCATTTTTTCAAATTTTTTACGATTTTGTTTTGTATTTTTTTTTGTTTTCAATTTTCTTTTTATTTTTCCATTTTTATCATATTTTATCGTTACTTATCATATTTTACTATTTATTTATAGTACTTTGTAATTTATCGATTAAATATATTACATATTAAGTTTTGCTCTTTTAAATAGGTAAGTATATAAGATATGAAATGCGCCACCTTATGTTGTGGTCACAGTACTTAATTAACTAAGAACAAGAACTGATGTGGTAAATTTATAAAATCTTAACTGCGTCACCTTACAGTGGCGTCATAATAAGTACCTAATTTCGTAAGAATTGCTTATTTAAATATATGAAATATTAATTGCGCCACCTTGAAGTGTATTTAATTAAGTAAGAATTGCTTATTTTAATAAATGAGAAATTAACTACGCCACCTAACGGTGGCGCTATAGTACTTTGTACTTAATTAAGTAAATATTTCTCATTTTAATATATGAAATATATACTGTGCCATCTTACGGTGGCGTCGTAGTACTAAATTTATTAAGTACTTTCTTAGTTGTCAGTTGCGTTTTTGTTATACTATGTTTTAGAAAGACTTCACAGGAACGTGGTCGAACGAAATAAAAAGTATCCTATGTCCATCTTCGTGTTCTGAGTTACTTTCCTACCAAATCGGTTGAGCAGTCCTTTAGTTATAAATAGTTTAACTAACACGAATTTCTTTTATATATTTAGATATATGGATTATCTTTGCCAAATTACTTTAAATAATTCATTTTACTTACTTCTAGGATATTTTGTCCTAAAAACCTGAAGATTTGATCGGATGGTTTTGAACAATATAAATAGTTCCCTGTGAAATTAAACAATTAGAAGTAACATTAAGGAAAAATAATCGAATTAATGTCATATTTGTTGGGGTCGAAACAGCAATCTCTAACTATACCTAACCGGTACCACTTTTAACAATTTAGTCATTGTAGTTAGGATCAAGTCAAAATTTAATTAGTTTAACAAAAATCTATGGTATTGGTGCCCTAATCGAATTAAAATATAAAACATGGAATTATAGGTAGGTACTAGCGCGCACTAAGATTTATTTTTTCTACAAGATTTTATAAACGCGCTGTAAAAAATCGTAAAAACGACTTGCTTCTGTGGTTTGGTTAAATCGGATGAAGAAGAATAAGAAAAAAAATAATCATCAATATTGTATTTATTGTATCACAGCTGACAGGCATATAAAAGAATTCTTTTATATAAAATACAATGATCGTCGATTATATGCCAAAATTTTTTGCTTATTATAGAGTGAACATCCAAACATTTGACAAATTACTGAGCATTGTTGGACCTCAAATTCAATATGAAAATACTACATAGCGAAATGCAACCTCAGCTGGAGAGAGGTTTACAGCCACACTCAATTAAGTAAAATAAAACTGTATGTCTTGGTAACAACTCTTTATTGAAGTGATGCCAATGTTACGTCATAATAACCCTCAGAAGCCTGTGAAATGTCGGAGTAAGGAGATTGCAAAACCAGTACAAAACAATGTAACAAGTCATTAGAATTTCTGAAATCATTAAACCTAAGGTTTTTTTTAAGTTTTATTTGTATGTATTAACAAAATTAGGAGCAGGAAGATAGAAAGAATGTATTTGGCAGAAGAATTTGTCTCGCCTGGAGAAACCGGTGTCGACATGTTTACGTTTTGAGAGACCGAAATGAGAACTGAGCGAGGTCAGCGCTATCGCCCGCGATTTTTTAACCTTTACTCGCGAGTCTTCATAAACTTCATAAGTTGCAATTTTACGACAAACTCAAAGCGACGCAATCGAAGCAAATTCATCGTGATTTTTATTCGCATATGTGCGGACTGTTGCAATTTTGCCATAAAATTATCGCTCGATAAAAAGTCGTAATGCGAGCTGACTCTAAAAGTAAGTTAGAGTTTGTTGTTACGATTGTCTATTTCACAAGTAATCCCTGTTTCATTAATGTTTTCAAGAAGGAGTTAATTAATAAGAGTCTAATGCGACTTAAGTTAAATGAATATATGTTTAAAAACATTAACCACTAATTGGTTAAAGGCGCTAGCGCTTAGAAAAAGAGATCGAAGGTGCGAATCCTGCCAAATGTGACATTTTTTTATTTTCTTTGCTTGTTTGTTTAATTTCTAAATTTCAAATTACGGATACAATTTTTTATATAAGTATTTTTTTGAATAGTATATAGATTGCATGAAAATATAATTTAGGTACCTATCGTATTAATTAAAATATGAAATACATTACAGATTTTTTGTCTTAGCTTAGGTTTACCTTAGATAAATGAAATTTAGTTGGAGTTTTAAATTTTTGATAGACTGTAGATTGTAGAAAAATCATGTTTCGTTCAAATATTATATTTTTTGTTGGAATTAGAGAATTAATGTTTGCAATTTTTAGAAAGTATACTAACAAGAATATATTAAATGGCATTAAGGAGAAAATGAAAAAATGTCACATAAGTAAGTGTGAAATGAGTTAAATTTAACGACCAAAAAGCGTAATAATTACTAAGCATTTATAGTTTAGTAATTAGAGCCATGCTGCATAGAGGTAAAGGTTGCGGGTTTGAGTCTTGCCGGATGCAATATTTTTTCAATTTCTTCTTAATATCATTTAATATATTCTTGTTTGTATACTTTCAAAAAATAATCGTTTATTACAGAATTAATTATTCAAAGTTTGTGATCCAATTTTATGTTATCATTTGGAATCACTTAAAAACAGTTATGATCACTTTAACACTTGTAATTATTTTAAATCTTTTGTGATCACTTGCACTCAGCTACGATTACTTGTAATCACTTGCAATCACTTGTGATCAGTTAAAATCAGTTGCGATCACTTGTGATCATTTGCAATCACTTTAGATTATCTGACCGTATGTCGTAACGTGTCCTGACGGTCGTGATGTTACGTTTGTGTAGTTCATACGCCTAATGCCGATTGTTTCCCTTATTTCTAATATGTACAACTATTTATTTCGGCGACCAGTATCAAATATTTCTTACAACCATAATTGCTAAATAAGTAACTTGTAGTTTTTTTAGTTCTGTTTATGGTCTGACACAAGGTTTATTAATTCACAATAAATAATTTATATTAATGGCAAGGATTGTTGGGCCACGTGGCACCGTATGGCATAAAAGTTTATCTTAAAATTCTCAAAGGTCTCTAACTAAATGTAATAAGGTTAAATAGGGACAGCGCTTCGTCGAAGCTGTTCCATTATTCATGTAAGTAGAAAATAAAATACATTAGTCTAAATCATATACAGCAGACGTGACACTTTGATGCAAATGTTTTCGGTAAACAAATCACTGATGCAAAGTACCCAAAAGTAACATAATTTTTGCATAATTACATAAATAATTATTACGTATGACGTGAAACCAGATCAATATTACCAGAAATGAATGCGGGAGGGAAAGTAAAATATTTCACTTTACATAAAAAATTAGTATTACAATTTTGAACGAGTGTAGATACTATAAGGTAATGAATTTCGCCGTATATGTGAATTAATTGTAAAGTATATAGGAGATTACAACGTTCTCAATCAAATATCTAAGAACTCAAAATAATTTCTTCTGTATCTTAACAAAAATTCTGACACATGCCTCTGGTGTATCTACATTTCGTTAACGCTAGAGTCTAGTTCTCTCTGTCAGAATACACTGATTATAAACCATATGTTCGTTATAGCGTTGAGTGAATAGTAACTTTTTGTGAAACTCCATACAATTTCTAGAAACAACTCGGTACCGATGCGCGTAGAAAGTTACGTCCATCTGTACCGCAGATTTTCGATTTTAGTCCATGGAGTTAGTCGAATTAGTTTATTTAGATAAGTCTTGTTGTTCATTTTGTATGGCTAAATCCATACTAATATTATAAATGCAAAATAACTCTATCTTTGTGTCTGCCTGCCTGTCTGTTACGCTTTCACGCCTAAACTACTGATCCAATTTGGATGAAATATAATATGGAGATAGTTTGAGACCTGGAAAAGAACATAGGGTACTTTTTATCGCGGGAAAAGAAGACATTCCGATAGGAAACATTACTTTTCGTGTGTGCCGATTGTAAAGCAGGGGTCTGTCATATCATTTTGTTTATTGTTTGACACATTGTTTGTATATGGGTGGATTTTATCTTCTCCACATTTAACGACACTCAACGCTTTTCTTGAACTCTGTACAAGAGATGAGTTTGCAAGAACACTTTTTGACGGCGAGGTATCCAGATATTACACCTGGATTGCAACACGAAAAGAATGAAAACGTCACGTTCAAAGAGTGCGTGTTCAGACAACTTTCATTGAGTTTAGTTCATGAGGAAACGCCAGTTTTTTAATATCAGCAGAGTAAAGGGGCTGCACCGGTTCTAGCCCAAAATCGATCATTTTTACATGTAAATCTCCATAAGGTCCATTCTGCTCATTTTTGTCTCATTTAGCCACGCCTCCCAATCACGTGATCTGGCGTATAACTAACATATGACTAACGTATGACTAACGTATGACTAACGTATGACTAACGTATGACTAACGTATGACTAACGTATGACTAACGTATGACTAACGTATGACTAACGTATGACTGACGTATGATTGATGTATGACTGACGTATGACTAACGTATGACTAAGGTATGACTGATGTATGACTGACCTATGACTGGTTTATGCTGGTCACGTGATTGGGAGGCGTGGCTAAATGAGACAAAAATGAGCAGAATGGACCTTAGATTTTCTTGTGGAGATTTACATGTAAAAATGATCGATTTTGGGCTAGAACCAGTGCAGCCCCTTTGCTCAGCAGTGAGCGCAGAAAATGTTGCAACAGTATAAATTGTTGGTTTGGGATGAATGCCTAAAAAAGCAATTGAATCACTAGATCGCACAATGAAGGATATGAAGAACAATCGGGCAATCATAGGAGGGATGGTGGTACTTTTAGCTGGTAACTTTAGACAGACTTTGCTGGTATTTACTAGAGGTGTACCGGCAGATAAAATTAATGCATATTTGAAAGCGTCTGTGATATGGGTACATGCAAAAAAGTTTTGTTTGACTACGAATGATTCTCTAGCAAGGGAAATATGCGGCTGATCTTCTAAAATCAGAAAAGAATGTATGCCTACAGACAGCAACAGATGTAATGGTTGTGTAAGAAAACAATTTTAATGCCAACAGATGAGACAGTTGGTCAGATAAATACACTAATTATGTCGGTCATGGAGGGAGATAGATAGATAGATGTTTATTGGGTTGACTGTTAGCCTGTATTACTGCGACCTTTGCAGATCTATTGTGAACACCCATCATCTCTAAAATAGGATTATAGAACCTTGTCCAGCCCTGCCCACTTAATGAGGCTTAATAGACTTGACTGTGGTCTCTCCGCATAACTTGGCGCAGCCGGTTCCTCCTCTCCTAGTACAAGATACCGCGTCCTTGCAAGGCCTTCACATTGGCATATAGGACATGAAATGCGGTTTCCTCCTCCTCTTGACAGTATCGACAGATATCTTCATCTGCTAAGTTCAGCTGACTCCTGTGTTTTCTGAGCCTACAATGTCCTGTCAAGAGACTGACAATCATTCTGACATCGTTTCGCCTTTGTGATAGCAGCTCTGAAGTAAACTTCGCTGAGTGTCCCTTTATGAAGACTTTGGCTTGTCGCTTGCCCGGTGATTTTTCCGCCACTCCTGGGCCTTCTCTAGCCTCCATTTCTCAATAGCTGCCTTTCTGAATGTGTCAGCAACTCCGCTGAATGTTCCGGGCCAATCATTAGGGTATTTGCTCCCGCACGGGCCAATTCATTGCCTCCGAAACCCTGAGTGTCCTGATATCTATGTCAGTGTCAGAGAATTTTGACTTGCGGCATGTGTCAGGGCCCTAACGCAGTCTCACACCAGCTGTGAGCTTATTTGTGCCGAGACTATCGCGTTTTAAGCTGCTTGGCTGTCCGAGTATATGACTACGGTTTTACCCGTTATACGCTGACTTACGATCTCCGTTGCACAGTGTTGTATGGCCATTACTTCAGCCTAAAACACGGTGGCATAAGCACCTAGACTTAGTTGGACTTTTCTCCTGTGTCCTGTACTATATTTACCTGACCCTGTGCCTTTCTCAGTCTTTGACCATCGTTATACCAGATTGACTCCCCTTGGATTGGGGGGCCATTGTTCCATGAGTCCCTTTCCAGTATTTCTACTTGAAAGTTTCTCGCAAAGTTTTACCTGGGGACTATCCTGTCCTGAGGCATACTCATTATTTGATCCGCCTTAACCCTATCATATAGCCCTGCTTGCTTTTTCCCTTTTAATAAGGTGATGGGAGCCTGGCCTTGTAGCAGCCTGTGAGCAGTTGCCATAGCCTCGCCCTGTCTGTAGATGTGCAATGGTGGTAGGTTGAGCAAAACCTGCATGGAAGGAGATATCGTAGGGTACTTCTCAGTAGACAACGTTATGGACACTGACCAAGTAACATCTTACCCTGTAAAGTACTCTTTAAAATTATAAGGGGTACCTTCCCATAAGTTGAGGTTGAAAGTTGGTGTTCCAGTCCTGTTAATGACAAATCCTGACTCACCAAGGTTATGTAATGGTACACTGCTACAAATTACTCAGCTAGGAAGCAATATTATAAAACCTATAAGCATGACTGAAATAGCAAAAGCCGAAAAATTCCCTGCATTTTGATAATTCGGAGCGATTCGCCGTTTCATTTTAAAAGAGTGCAGTTTCCGCTGAAAACAGGATTTGTAATAAGTTGCAGGTGTATATTTGGAAAAAGCTATTTTTCCTATGAACAACTCCGTGTGGCGTGATCACGAGTGTCAAATCCACAAAATCTTTTAAAACGAAAAACAAGAAAAGTAGTAAAAATGTATTGCAGTAACTAAAACCTCCTTTTTCGCTAAAGATCAGGGTGATCTATTCAGCTCAACTATATGATAAGAAACATTATTTATGTCGACTACATATTTTTCTTGAAATGTTGGTTACACAGGAATGAGTTAAATAACAAACCATTTTTTTTAAAGGTAGTTTTGTTACAGTGAATGTCAGTATTTGGAGAGTGCAAAAGTCCTACCACATAAAAACCCATTATTAGTTGCTGCGTGTAGAAATGTAAATCGCTGCTTTCCTTCGGATTTAACATGCAGTAGGTTACTTTTTATGTTAGTATCGTGTAACCACCGACGCACATGGGTTCCATTTTTATACATCCTTGTTTCGTCTGAGTATACGAATCTGTTTGTTTCATTGTATTTTTTCATCTGCCATTTCCGAATGAAAGCGTATCTACTAACTATATACTAATATTTTGTTGTTTACTTTAATTTTATTATCCGTTAACTTTTTTAAATTTAAATCTCATTAAACTTATAAGTCCACCTTTAAAACCCAAAATATTCCATGTATTCACAACTTTTTTAGAATGAAGATATTAAATGTTTCTGTTTTCTCATGTTTTTTATTTGTCACTTCAGGAAAATCGCTCAAATTATTATTAGATGACAATAGTATGGGCGTACATGTACATGTTCAGGAACACATAACTATTATTGCCAATTCAGAAAAATTTATTTCTCTGTCCATTTTGTTTTTAAAATATTCACACTGGTGAATTTCTTCCGTCAAGAAGTTTCAAGTGTAGACTATTTTGTTTGTTAAAAAATTTCTTCAGGCCAACTTCACTGTTCCCTCTTTCACCAGTTTTTTTTAATGACCCCTATAATGTGGTTGATGTTGATTGTGGAATATTCCAATATCTACTATATAGTAATCTGACATTATTTTATAAGTTAAGGTCGCCTCTTAATCTTCTATCTGTCAACTGTAGTCTTTTTAGGCAACTTTCAAATGCCTCATTGTGTGGTTTGTATGGTCTCCTTGTGATTTTACGTTGCATCTTTTTTAGTTTCTGAATACCTTTAACAAAAATGGATTCCATATAGCTTTATTATACTCAAGGTTAGGCTTAATAAAACAAATATAGTTTTTCTAAGCATAACGTCTTCTGAAAGACTTTTTGGATGAGGTACACAAGGGAGTTGGTTTTTTTTGTAATTTTATTTTTGTGATGTTTCAATTTGAACCAGTAGTTTAAGAATTATAACGACTCAAAGTTTATTCATTTTGTCACTCACTGATTAACCGATCATCAAAAGTTTAAGGCACTTCTAGCAGACATAGAAGCTTCAAATTTAGGATACAATTAGTATTAAGTGTATGAATAAAGGAAAAACTAAAATATTTTTCAGTTTCGGTTTAGTTTCCTGGATACATATAAATATATGTATGTATACATATCTGGGGGCATGGCAGTGTTGGTGTATAAGAAGTGGAATGTACCGGAAAGGAAAATAATAAGACTATCTCCAAAAATGAATGAGATCCCATAAAAAAAAACAATACTTAAAAGAAACGAATCTCGTAACTTAGTTCTTCTACCGCAAAAAGTAGATATCCATGTATCTATAGTCTATTTGTTTGCAGTTGGCAGCACAGTGAATTCATTATAAATGCAAATCCTTTAAAGCCCAAGCAAAGGTGGTTCATGAAAAATACTAAAAGTAGTTATTTCTATTGAAATATAGTCATAGTTGTTATTTTTCAAAGAATGCACCCTGTAATTAGGGATTAACTAACCCAAACACAATAGAAACCATAGATAATATTGTCACAACAGGTAGCTGAATAGATCCCATGACCGTAGAACCGAATTCGAATTAAAATTAAAAGTAAAATAAAAATATGCTACATATTAAAAAGTAAGAATTAAATATACATTAATGCAAAAAGCACTTACTCCTTTAATTGTCGGCTTCCATTTCAGTTTTTTCTCTTTGAGAAAACGAACTTTGTTTTAAATGAGCCACTTGTACTCGAACAAATTTCGAACTTGACGCCATTTTCACTAACGAAAATGTTCTTGGAGTAAAATAATAAAAATATAGATCACAATATAAACCACCAACACTAACGAGTACCTATATTCTTATGTATTAGGATATAAACAAATCCTTAATTTATAGACTAATAACGTAAATTACCATTAATTACCTAAGAAGATTAGAATATGATTAAAAGAAATTTCTTAATACCGATATAAATAAGTACGTGCGCTACTGATTTAGGGTCTTGTTTACAACATTTTACGATTTAATGACTTTTCTTAGCTGCCAACTCCAAAGAAATGGACTATAATACCAAGCAAGATATTATTTTATCGTGAGTCCTTACTTAAACGTTACTATGTAACCTAATAAGATCTTAATCGCACTAAAAGATCTAATTCATAAATGTATTACTTATGAGATATGTTGTGTTCTCAATCTATTTATTTAAAACGTTAAAAATTATTAATATTAATATGATCACTATGAGATGTTGTTAGGTTACATAGTCACGTAACAACTTAAAACAGAAGGTCCCTTAAATAGGGACTGAATATAAATTAATAACCGACTTGGTATTACATGGATATGGATCTCTTTTTACGGTAGAAGAAGACTTGTTTTTTTGACAAGTATTGTTTTTTATGAGATACAATATACAATAATTCTGTAATCGTTTTAAGAGACTAGATGGCAGAGATAAGTAAAAGAAAATATTTATTTAGTTGTTTCAAATTTCCGTATTTTGTATTTTTTCATTGGCAGGAATAGCTATTCATGTGTATCTATATTTGATCAACTTAATCATACCACGTATAATATTTAACGAGGTGGTAACTTTAATGTTTAGTTAGTTCATAATAATTTGAATACCCAATATTTATTACAGGAAGTTTAATCACGAACTCGTCAACATTTTAATAGAATTATACTCTACACAGTTTTACATTTCCGTCGACATTATGTAATTCAAGCCAGGAAGTGACTTATCGGATTTTTGTTTTGCAGAATAAGTAATTTTTATTTAAAATATCACCCTGTACGTTTTTTACTGTTGAAATTTAAAAATTGATTAAATAGTTTTAGTTTTAATAGTTTTATATAAACATATTTTAATTGTTGGTATGTTCGACTTTTTAAACCTTTTTTTATGATATATTATAGATTTTTTCAATTACTTATATTTTGAAAATTCTATCCAAACTAATAGAGTAGAGATTTGGTTCTTTTTTGTTGGTTATAGATCTAAAAATTTTGATAGTGGATAAATTTTATTTGCTTATAAAAATATATAACTATTAAAATCAGAGCAAGACTATACCCACATAACTCCAACAACAATCGTATTTTAGCACGCATATTGTGATTAGAAATTGTATTTACAAAAAATTCATAGGGGTATTACATCTACAATTTTATCTTGAATAAGTTTGACCAACTTATTCAGGGTCTTTTTCGCTTAGCGTTCGTATTTGCATGTATGTATGTACCTATGTATGGTGTTAGGGGTAACAGATACACCTGCGACCTATAAGATCTATTGTGTCCCCCTTTTCTTGCTATATTTATAATGATTTCTCAGACTTATAACAGCTCTTCTAGTCCTATCTTTCTTAGAAAGTTTAGGATATCATTGGGTTTTAAATTAGGTAGTTCTTCCCTTTCTATTTCGTATGACCCTAGGTATTTGAGCCTAGAAGTACTTAATGCCATGCATTCTGAAAGTATGTGTATTGAGGTTTCATCCTCTACCTCACAGAATCTGCAGTTTGCTTCATCTACTAATCCTAGTTTCTTCATGTGTCCTCTTAATCGACAGTGACCGGTTAGTATTCCTGTTATAATTAGGAGGTTTTTCTTACTCAGGTTAAGACAGCTGTGAGATCTCTTCTGGTTATAGTTTCCCAGGAGCGTCTTCAATTGTCTCAGTCCTTCTAGATCATTCCAGTACTTGGATTTTTCGCTATCCATTTTTTTCCTTAGTTTTTCTAAGATTGTACTACTGCTGATTCCAGAGGATGATACTGGTCCCAGGTATGGAGTTTCAGCTCCTTTTTTTACCAGCTTGTCTGCTGTTTCATTCGTTCAAATTTACACTAGTTATCAAAATTCACGAAAATGTTTGATCACAAGCAGGTTGACCAGCCTTTACAGATTTTAACAACTTTTATGGTTATGTTAACTGTAAAGTTTATTGTGAGTAACATTCTGTTAAAATGTCTTCTTCTTCTTATTGCGCTGCCTCCTTTCAAAGGTTGGCGATCCAGATAGCAATTGTGGCTTTGGAAGCTGCAGCTCGAAAGATTTCTATAGACGAGCGGTCAAACCATCTTCTCAGGTCCTTTAACCACGAGTTCTGGCGTCTACCTATTGATCTTTTGCCCTGTACCTTACCCTCCATTATGAGTTGAAGCAGTTCGCAGCCTTCACTTCTCAATAAATGACCCAAGTACTGTATTTTTTTCTCTTTGATGTTGTTAAGCAGTTCTTTTTGTTTATCCATTCACTTAAGTACTTCGTCTTTGATGACCTTTTGTGTCCATGGAATTCGCAACATCCGTCTTTTCACATATGTCTCGAAGGCTTCTATTCTTTTTTCTGTTTGTTGGTCCATTGTCCAACATCGGACCATCCTTGTTCTGAGCCACAGACTAGGGTCTGATCTTGTGAAGAATGCTTTCATACTTATAAGTGGTTTTCTCGCTTGTTCGATCCTTGATAGTATTTATTTTTTCTCCTAGATATTTCCTAGATATTTTATGGAGGCTACCTGTTCTATTGTTTGTTCCGTGACAAGGAGATATGCGTTTTTTGGCGTCTTTGAGAAGAAATGTCTACTGTAAGGAAAATTAAAAATAGAAAGAGGAAAGTTGCCCTTATTGATACTACTACTAGGGCTTTGTTAGTAGAATCAGAAAAAAAATACCGAAGCTGGTGGGTTAGCCTTTTTTGTTGCCTGTTGTTAAGGTTGGTACCCCTGAAGTCAGAATAAAATTTGATGAAAATTAGAACAAGTGCTAATTCGAAAAGTTGGATGGAACCATATGAAATAGTGACCTTGAATTTATTCGTGAACTTCTTCACGATGAAATTATAGATGTAATACGGGTATAACGTTTGTTAACTTGAGAACGACCTATGGTTTGGCTTTAAAGCACGTCCTGAAATTTTTTGAAACTGTATACCATACCTGTTACCTTATTCAATTTTTAAGTAAAATCACTATACTTAGACTAATGCGAAATTTCTTAAAAAATCGGTTCTTTATGTGTAGTTTATTATACATTATTGAAAATTATGTGTAACTTTTAGACATTTATGATTTTCTTTATGTCCTGGTAAAATACCAACATTTTCTCCAGGTTTATTATATTGTTCACTTCTTAGAGTTTTACTCTCTGCAATTTTGCTGAGAGCGTGTTAAATAACTTATAAAATTATTTTGCTTCTTCTTCTTCTTCTTCTTCCTCTACTTCTTATTTTAATGCTACCTATGTCTTATTTTGCTCTTTACTCGATCTCTTAGCGTTTGGCCGGTAACTGATCATTTTTGTTGTTAAGTCGCAGCTCGTTTTTATGTGGCGTAAGTTATAATAGATCTTATTCAAGCCTTTCGAAACTCATATATTTATTTCTCCATATTATTTATCGAAAAAAGCTGCAGTTATTACTTGCATTTGTATTTCTTGCTTGGAATATTTACGTCAAGCTATCTAAAGGAGATGACCTATTCTACATTTTTATTATAGGCCTCAAACGTAAATCGACTATGTACTCTGGATATTGTCGTAGACTGCTGTTTTTTGAGCTGAGAGGATCGCGTTCATTTACTTTACCACTGGTTCAATTCTAAAAACTAATTTTTGATTGTCCTCATATTACAATATTAATCAGCTTAACAGATTATTTTAAATTTTTTCTTACTTATTTTACATCCCTCTTTAATGATATCATCCATAAGGAAACTATGCTGAAGCAGTCTGGTTTTTGTAGATACTGTTATCTATTGGTACCAATGTTTATTACTCTAATGATCTCGATAGTTTTTGCTTTATTTAGGTTTGACGATACACTGAATTTCTTACTGATATCTTGACGAAAATTTTGTAAACCATAAAATGTTTTGGCTATAAGTACAGCATATACTGCACCAAGATATTACACCAGAAAGACATTACATATAAAACAATACAATTACGAAATATACTCAATAAGAAAAGTAAAAGAAAAGAAGAACGAGTATTGATTAATATTAAAAATAAATTCTTTTACACATGAAACTTTGTTTATTCAATGTCCAATTGGAATAAGATGTAGATGTCAATTAAGGTTGCAGCTCTATCTATAGAACGTTGTATGTTGAGGTCCACCTTGTTAAGTAAAAAACGTAACAACAGAGAACTTTTTGACTTAAAGCGATCATAAAATAATGAAAATTGCATATATGCACATGGAAAATAGATCTTTAAAATGCACCTCGAAAATTAAAAGGAGAAAAAAATTGTCGAAAAAGCTACGTTGGTTTGGGAGGTTTTTGAAAACACTGAAACAGAATATCATGCAGTTGTTCTCGAGGTACTTGGTGCCCAAGGTAAACCATGTCTCCTAGAGTTTCATAGAAATTTTAGACAAAATTAGTCGAAACTCGTCACTCGGAAGGTGTTGAAGTTGCTAAACACAAATATCATGACGGCAAATCTACCCGAAGTACCTATCCGCTCAAATTATTTTTTTTGCATTAAGATCCACCTTCCTGCCAAACATTGGAAGTTTTCGATTTTTTAGTGCATTAGTACCTTGAGTAGAGCAAGATTTGTTGATTCTCATTGGTTCTTGTTGAAAAGAAGTAACACAAATACATGGGACAAAGACACCATATTTAGGCTAAACCAAAAAGCCATAACATGGTACACAGACGGCTTTAAAACAGACGAAAGAACAGAAAAAAGGGGTTTTTGACCCAGAACCAAATACTGGGTGCACACCCCAGCAGTTTTTAAGCGGAAATCCGTGCATTGAAAAATGTATAATATCGAAAGGAACTATAGTAGACAAAAGATTGTAATCATGTGAGATGGTCAAGCAGCCAAGGTCTGAACTCACACGCAATCAGTTCAAAGATGGTCTGGGAATGCCTATGCAAACTAAATGAACTAGGACAAAATAACACTATTACCCTCTTATGGGTTCCAGTAAACATAGGAATAGATGGAAACGAAACAGCAGATAAGTTGATAAAAAAGGTGCTAACACCCCATATTTGGGACTAGAACCATCTTGTAGAATTAGCAGAAGTACAGTCTTAAAAAAACTAAAGAAAGAAGTGGATAGAGAACGATCTAGAATGTTTAAGACAACCAAAGACTCTCCTATAGTTGTTTTTCGAAAGAACACGAAAATGGGAACCGTAATTCACAAATGAAACGTTATGGATACAGCTAATACCAACGGAATCATCAATTAATGACAAAATTAGATCCCTTTTTGTCAAAATTAGAAAAGAAAGAGGTAAGAGACCTACTTTGCCGTTATAAACCTGTATTTGTATCTTAAGAATAAACTTGGAAGAACTGATGCTTTCCAACATATTATAAAATTGATACTGGCAATTCACGTCTGATTCGACAAATATCTCGACGGCTGCCCCAAGTTAAGAAGGAAGAGGCAGACAGAGTCCTTAAAGAAATGATTGGAAATGGCATAGTCAACCAGAAAAGATTTAATGACATGGAAGGAAAAAATGCAGAGTAGATTTATTTCAAATTAAATGTAACAAAGATTTTTTACTTTTAATTGTGGTGCGGTAATTTCAGAGCCAGTGTAGTTGATATTCATTGTTAAGACAAAGCGATATAAAATAGTAAGACTTAAACAACTGCGGGAGACAATAAAATGATTATATCCATGGTATGTAAATTTAATGTGTGAATGACACGAGTTTTAATTTGAATACTGTATTGAAATTTTTATGACCGCTAAAATAACTTCACTTATTCCATGTGTGTGTGTGTGTAGTGTGTGTACCTACCATACACATGCATGCAGTATTTATTCAATCAGTATTGGCACATTTTATATGAAATATATAAACTATATACGAATTATTTTAACAAATTTCATATATTTTACTTAAACCTCTTATCTTGTTTAGATTCTCACGTTAAACTGTTTTTATTTTCAAGTATGATAACATAAATAAATATCAATATTGCCTTTAAGTGTGCTTTAAATGAGGAGGATGATACTTTTTAATCACTTGTGCCAATTAAAATTTTTAATTCAAAAACATTTCTTGTTTGTTTTTGTAGAAACATATTCTCTCTATGGTAGCTACTTAATCGCCTACAGTTTTTTTATCAATAAACGAAACCAAAACACAAATGGATTATTTCATCGTTCGAAGTCGTTCCATTAGTTGAAGAATGTACTTAACAAATATGGGAATGGTACCTACGTGGTTCTCACGATCGCGACAGGTACCAGCGGGCACAATCTCACCGAAGAACCATGGGAATTATGTAGAGCGTTGAACCAGTTGAGGAAGTGAGGGGGTAACGTGGAAAACCGCATGGGTATCAAAAATCCGGGCAATATCTATTTTGCGGCAACCTGTTCCGTATTCATATCCTCATTTGACTAATGAATGATATGCATAATCGACTAGATAAAACTAACAACTACATGTACTTTAATTATACAGGGTGGTTAGTGTTTACACATTCAAACAAGATATCAAAAAAAAATTTTTGAAACACAGTCCTGAATTTTGAGATACCAATCGGAATTTTGACTTCAATGTTGTGAATGTTGACTTCTAAATTCTAAATTATAATTGTGAACTCCGACTTAAATTGTAAATTTTGATAAAATAAAATTGTAAAAATAAGTGGCACTTCTTTTTTAAATAATTCTAAATTTCAAATTACCTTTTAACATATATGAATTATAAATGTTTCTATTTATTCTGTTTTCTACAATTCCAAATAATTTAATCACAATAATTATGACATAGACTCAAATATGCGTTCACACAAAAGTGAAAATCTTGGAACGGCCGACAACAAATGAACTCTGAATTGTTTATGAAGTTTTGAAATGTTTAAATCCATTATCAAAGTCAAATTAAAAGCGGTAATTGCAAAAATAATAAACTGAACCCAGTTATAGAAGATAAACAAAATCTTAAAGGAATAAATAAGTATATTAAGATCGACATGACTAATGATAAAGGTAGGTATCTCCTAAAACAACTAAGCTTAGAACTACTTCTATTTCATCCTGTCCAGTTAATAAACTTCCCTATTATCAATTCGGCGCCGGTAAGTAAAACATTACAGTACCATGTACTGTTGCCTAGCAACTCTGCTCTGATTGCTTAAGGGAAGACAATTACTTTTAATTTTTGACATTTAAAAACACTATAATAACTATAAAATAAAAATAAAATAATTAATTACTAATTTTTTATTTTAGTTTAATTTAAAACACGAATTAACAATTAATACAAAATTTTTAAAATATTTGACGTAACTAGTCAAGTTACGAACCATTTTTAAAATTTTTATGAATTTATTAATTTATAAAAATAGGATGAAATAAAATAGGATGAAATAAAATATAATACGACACATGGTCGTTAAGTGTTATTACCGTAGGTACTCGTTTTTATTTCCAGACTCGGCTCCTACGTCGCCTCGTCCGTAAAATAACTCGTACGGTAATAAGTCACCTACCGACCTTGTAACGTATAATACTGTAACGGGGTAACCGTAAAGGAAGGGACCTTAATTTGAAAGATTGTTATTGACAGTTGATTTTTAGAAGTTTCTAAAAATCAACTGACCATTTTAAATAATGTTTCTAGAAAATTCTAGAAAGATCTAAAGACACTAACTAGATTAAATAAAGTTGTATATAAGGGGATGCATGGGCAGTTAACGTCAGTTCAAGTTCAAGTATTCACAAGAGTTCATTGTATTGTCAAGTAGTTAGACGTTATCCAGCAGAGTTCAGTGTATCTTAACAATTTTGTAAATAAATTGTGTAAAAAGCCCCCATAAGTGTTTCAATACTATTGCAAAGGGATGATATTTGATTCATTTGTTTCTCTCAATGGTATATTCATATATGTTCTGCGCTATTTGGATTAGATTTAGAAGAGATTCAGTTTTGTTTTCTTGCTATTTGGATAATAAATTTAAAGACTTTTCCAGTTTCCAAAAAGGATCCCCACTGTATATTGATCCCAAACCGAAGTTTAACTTCTCAATGTTACAAGAAGAGAAATATTTTTAGAAAGTTTTTTATATTTTCGCCGTGTTCTGTGTCTCTGTGTCATTCCGTGGAATTTGCAATC
This sequence comes from Altica lythri, assembly GCA_964028335.1. Classification (NCBI taxonomy): domain Eukaryota; kingdom Metazoa; phylum Arthropoda; class Insecta; order Coleoptera; family Chrysomelidae; genus Altica; species Altica lythri. The sequence goes on along the minus strand of OZ034804.1, from coordinate 29,192,521 downwards.
GAATTTAAACCTATTTCCCGACTACCTAGAGCTCTGAAATTTTCAGGATAGCTAAGAACTGGATGACAATGCATGTTTCAAGTGTGTTTAGGCATATACACAGATTTCGAAATTTATACTGAATTGTTATTAAATTAAAGATGTATACATATTATCATTTTGAAAGACTTCATACAAGTTTGCGGTGGCCTATTTGGATAAGGGGTGAAGCGGTAGATTGTGACAATTCTGTTGGGTTATTGTAATAGGATCGAACTCGCGAGAGAGAAGTTTTTTTTCTTTTTTTTTTTTTGTTTATACATGTGAAAACAGTAATTATTATTTTAACTGGTAATAAAATAAACTGTTTTGGAAAGTTTTTAGATACAACTACCCTTGATTTTGTTAACAAGGAAACAATCTTCTCTATGATCAATCACAGCGTTGTATGACTTAATCTTTTTACAATGTCAGGGATGCTGTGCATTGTTGAGATGACACAAAATATGACCTATAAATCAGTAAAAAACTTTCTATTATAAAAAGTTCTTTTTGTAAATTGTGCTTATTTCTTTAACTAACAATTTGTTTTTAATAATTGAATTAATTTAGTATTGAACAAAGACTTTAAACTGATGTTAAGTTTTAATTTGTAGAATTTATGCTTGGCGCTTTTTTATTCTTTTTTTTTGGGGGGGGGGAGACTTATAACACTCAAAAAAAGTTAATCCACGACCAATATAATCCATGAGCCAGTGTGAGTCACAACTTAAAAATGGGAAGAAATTCATATCCATTAAAATCCACAAATGCAAAAATAGTAGAAGGAAGGAAGAAAATAAAGACTTTGTAAGTACAAATGAATAAAATGAGAATGGAGAAACTGAAACTGATCGCAAAAACAGACAAAACGAATATTATTAATACCTAGTAGGTTCGTAAAACGAAAAATACAATAAAGCTGGCTTCATAAAACATTAAACGGAAAATAATAAAATTAGTAATTTGAAAAAAATCAATTGATGATTTCGCTGAAATCTAGTTCATAAGGGAAATCATTTTCAATATTAATTAGGGTTAGTTTTGATAACTGGTTTTGTCCCATCGTCGTTTTGAACCTATTCTTTATAATTTTCAGCTAAGAAAACGAGCACTTTCCAGTTCAATTCGAGACCATTAAAACCAAGTATAAATTCTAAGATTGGAGGATAAAGTTGAAAGTTTTATTTTTAAAAATGCTCTTAAGATTGTCACTTTCATAGAATTTTTTTGTACAAGGGAAATTAAAGCAACTCATTACCAAGGCTAGGTTCTAAATCGTATTAGTAAAACTTTACCAATTCGCTTGCAGAAGCATACAGCGTCTCCTGTAAGTGACTAAAAAATCAAAATTTTGAAACGATCAGCTTGGTATGCATGCAATCTTTCAGTGAAAAAAACACATATCTGATAAATCACTAAGATCAAAACAGACAATTTGATATTTTTCTCTTGGTGACCATGTGTGTGATGTTTTCATGTAATCGAGCAGATTTAACTTTAATTTTTTTCTGATGCATGATTACACGAATTTGTCAGAATTTGATGTTGCTTTGTCTTATTTACCAACATCGACTGTTTTGGATTTAAAGAATAAATGTAACCACATCAATGCACGTAGTGCAGATTAAAAACTATTTTTCGTTAGTTGCCTTAAATTATTTCAAAATGTCGTTCTAAAAAATAAAAAAAAATGGTTTGGAGACATCTCATTAAAAAGGTATGTTTTTTTATTTTTTACGATATCTTTCTGTTCCTCATTTCTAAATATGTTGGTTAGATTAGATTTCAGAATCTCCACGACAATGGCCTTCATGGCTGCAGCTTTACATAAACATTTAGTATCTCTAGATTTTATAAAACATACGACCGTCTGCTTTTTTTGTCTAATAATTTAGTATTATTTTATGGTGTGATGTTTGATCAAATTTATAATTGATAGTATAAGGTAAGTTTTGATATTTTTCACCTGTTGAAGTACTAGGGTAGTAGGCCCCGTCTGCCAAAACCGGTCCTGAGTGTTAACAAGATTTTAGTACAAATTAATGTTTCTACAACTAGATTTAGACAGGTTATAAATTTTATAATCTGTTTATTTACTAACTAGCGGACCCGGCGAACTTCGCATCGCCTAACACTAATGTTTTTTCCAATTTTTTTTTTATTTTTACGATTAATTTTTTGTATTTTTTATCATATTTTCTCGTTAGTTACCAGTTTTTACTATTATTTATAGTACTTTGTAATTTATCGGTTAGATATATTATATATTAACTGCGCCACCTAACGGTGGCGTCATAGTTCTTAGGTAAGTAAGTTTTGCTCTTTTAAATATATGAGATATCAACTGCGCCACCTCACGGTGGCGTCATAGTACTTAATTATGTAAGAATTACAGGTGTAAATTTATAACATCCCAACTGCGCCACCTTAGGGTAGCGTCATAATGATTAATTTCGTAATAAACGCGTCCGATCGCTGCAAAATTCAAAGTGCTATAAGGAACCACCGCAAGCGCTACGTCCCGCAATTTTAAATCTGCAATATCTTCGAAAATATTCATTTAAATCTTGTGCTGTAAAGGACGATATAGATCTATATTAAATGTAAACAATGTATTTAAGCTATTTAATTGGATAACGATTAATGCTGTATTGGTTAAAATCGCTTCGAAAATTAGCCAATATTTGTTGTAAAAAGTAAATGACAAAAAAATGTTATTGTGGGATATCCATAAGAGATAGACATATACCATCGCGGAGTTTTCTGTAGACCTTTTCAATGTGTACAAATAATTACTACATTATTTTGATAAATCTCGTAGGGTTCAGCCTGCGTTTGCAATGTAAACAGAAAAACATTGATAATTAACGACATCACATTAGAAACCTCAAAAATAACAGTATTTCTCTACTACTTAATGGATGTTATTATACATAAACCTTCCTCTTGAATCACTCTATCTATTAAAAAAAAACGCATCAAAATCCGTTGCCTAGTTTTAAAGATTTAAGCATACAAAGGGAAATAGGGACAGAAAAAGCGACTTTGTGTTATACTATGTATTGAAGCCAAAAAATAACACCTGTTAAATAAGTGCTTCTCTACGTTTTGTTTTATTGCATTAATGAAGAAAATCAAAATTTTACTCCCCGATCTGTTTCTCTGATAAGAGTTGAATAAATTATATGCCATTTTTTGCTATTCCGACTATAACTAAAATTCAAATTCTTTGTGAAAAAAAATTATTCCATTTCATGATTGGGATCAACCTTAACATAACCTTCTAGGTATATCAAAAGCTTGACAATATGTTTATATTACCTTAGCAAAATTCATCAAATACCATATAAAAAATAAAAACATAAAATTCTTTAAGCACTGTTCGCAAAATGATCCCTAATTGAGTTATACAGCCCTTGAAAGTGCTCCTCTGAGGATGGTTTCTATTCAGTATTTTCGAAACGATAAAACGCTGAGATTTTGAACATTTACCCTCCTAATGTAATATGCATTATTAACATCTGCGATTTTTTTTTAAGTGGTCAATTTTATCTGGAAAGAAGAAGATTTAAACTTTCATAAATTTTGATTTATATTTTTTAGGTTTTATGTAAAATTTTATAGAAACATGTCTAAAACCTAGACAAGTCATTCAGTAAAATTTGAAGTAGTATTAATCCTATGTCCAGATAAAACTCACCCCTTGAAGAAATTCAGAGATAACAGTAAATTCTTTAATTACGCACGTTTAGATTCGTAGGCGTAAAAAAATCTCACCCTTTTATCTTTACTTGTTTTGAAGGGCGTATTCGAGTTTCTCCAAAAGTATTAATCCTACCCTAGAATTTCTTTACAAAACCTAAATGCAGCAGATTCATTTAATAAAAACCACTCTTCTATAGCAAAAGTGCCGGGAATAAAACAATCCGTTTCCCTTAAAGTTTGAGATCAAATCATTTTCGTGTTTTAAAATACTCAAAATCTAAAATTTCTGAAACCGGTTGATACAACGATTGATATAAAAAAAATAGAAATCTATCTATTAAAGTACTATAAACTTATGAAAAAGTCTATAGAAATCTAAAAATCGGTAGATGAGGTAGCAAAAATGGTATATCGGTAGATTACTTTCTAAATCGGTAGATCTACCGAAAAATCGATATATAGAGTTGACATCGATGCTTGCCAGTTCTCACAAAACTGCATAAAAACGTCGGCAAATCGAAGCAAAATGTGGTACAAAGAACAAAGTGATACTACTATTCTTGGCTATATATGGTGGCTTGAGTTTTCGGGTAATTGGAAAACAGATAGCAATTTTCTAAAAATTATATTGTAATTATAATAGCATAACTATTGGCAAGAAAGCTGATAAGATTATACAAGTAGAAGAGGCCATTGATATGATTGTTTAATATTTTAACTAAAAGTGTGGTGCAAGATAAAAAATAAAAATAAATGCGGCCAAGCACGAGTCGGACTCGCCCATGAAGGGTTACGTAGCAACAAGTAACAATATAAACGTACCTACTTGTAACTTTGATCAATGTTTAGAAAAAAATATTTACTAGATCTCGGTCAAACTAATTTTCGGTGGAATTTTACATCATATATTATTTTAGTTTTTTAATTCTCTTATTCCAGAAGTTACAGTGAGGGGACCCATTTTACCACTTATAAAGTATCTCTCGCGCAAACTATTCAATTTACAAAAAAATGATATTATATACCTACCTAAATATCATTTAGGTAGACTATCCATAGCGGGACAGGTCAACTCGGCGACGGTCAACTCGGCGACGGTCAACTCGGCGATGCCAACTCGGCGATGGTCATCTCGGCGATGGTAAACTCGGCGACGGTCAACTCGGCGAAAAGGAATACAATAATATATTGAGCAATATACATTCTATAAAAAAAATTTGATTAGAGAATTTGATTAATCAAATAAAAATATATAATAGATTTTAAATAAGAAACTGGAAATAAGTTATGATTACTAATTATTAGATATTATCAGTGTTATTAAAAAGTATTTAAAAATGTATTTACATACATTATTTCGGTGAGGTGCAGGTGCACAAGTATAGTTATTATCCTAACAAGTGCGGAAAGTTATACTTTCCCGCACGCGAACTGCCGATGCCCGAACGACGCGAAGCGGAGTTCGGGCAAGCAGTTAAGTGCGGGAAAGTTAATTTCCGCAAGAGTTAGGATCAATATTTTTTCTACAAGCAAAATCACCTCGAAAATTATTTACATATTTGAAAAGATGCGATTGTGACAATTAAATCTTTCATAGTGTCAATAAATACACGACTGTAGCTATAGCAACCCTACTTAAACAGGTGAGTTTGTTGTTGTTTTGAGTAAGGTTTACAGGGGTGATTTAATAAATTATGATTTTTTTAAAAACAAACATTTTAAAAATCCCTATTTTCATGTAAAATAATCTTAATTTTTTTTACTATTTGTATGTAGTCCAACAAGATAAAGGTAATAATACAATAATTTGTCAAAAAGGTTATAGGAAAACATCTGTAATTAATAAAAAAAAAAAAAAATGCGTGCGGGAAAAATTCTTTCCCGCACGCCGTGCGGGAAAAAGTATTTCCCGCACTCCGTGCGGGAAAGAGATATTTTCTGAATTGAAATGCGTGCGGGAAAGTGTTGTTTTACGCATGCTTGTAGAAAAAATTATTTTTAATCCGTAGCCATAAAATTTTAGGATTAAGGCAATATTTGACCTTCATGTAAAATAAGGGATTTATATGTGTGTGAGTTTTTTATTTACTGAGATGGAAAATAATGTTCTTAGCCAAAGGGGTCATGAAAAGTACCACTTAGATGGCTACCTATACACGAAAGATAGAACAAACAATGACAACACCATTCAATTCTGGCGCTGCGAAAACAAGCACGAAGGATGCAAAGGAAGAATATGGACCAATATTATGGATGGTTCTCTGAACTGTATTAGAAATAAACACACATGCAGTACGGTAGAAATTGCAGCAAAAGTTGTCTTCGTTGCGGATGTTACGTTTCCTCTCAGAATGGGTATTTTGAAACCATTTAGACAAGGGCTGTTAGATTCAGCCGAAAAAGAGGTTTTTAACAACCGATTATCTCGAGCAAGACACATTGTCGAAAACGTTTTTGGGATATTTGCCTCACAGTTTCGTATCTTTCAGTCCCCAATTAATTAAGAACCATAGAATGTGGTAATGGCTACTTCTGCTTTACACAATTTTTTGAATGAACATCAATCTAGTACTTACGCACCTATAAACTGTATGTATAAGAGAATAGTCAAGACGGATTTATTATTTCCAATGGTTGCGGTAGTTCTCAATCGAACATGATTCCACTTCAGCGTTGTCGAGGAAATATTTCTAATGACGCAAAAAAAATCAGGAATAATTTAATGAATTACTTTATGAATGATGGCAAAGTCCAATGGCAATACCTTACCTCTTCAATTTCACTCCCCAGATTTGAACTTGACGCTCTTGGTGTGTCTTGATCTCCTAAAAAGTCAAATAAGTCATAGTACAAAAGTACCGGCTTGTAGATGCTATCTACTGATGCTCCAGACTTTTTAACAACACTGATAATATCTTATAATTAGTAATCATACCTTTTTCCAGTTTCTTATTTGAAATCTATTATATATTTTTATTTTATTAATCAAATTATCTAATCAAATTTTGTTTATAGAATGTATATTGTATTATAATAAATAATTGCTTAATATATTATTGTATTCCTTTTCGCCGAGTTGACCGTCGCCGAGTTTACCATCGCCGAGATGACCATCGTCGAGTTGGCATCGCCGAGTTGACCGTCGCCGAGTTTGCATCGCCGAGTTGTCGCGTACCGATCCATAGATACCCCACACGTATGGGTTTGATGAATACAAAATTGAGTATCACTTTTAAGTATGGGGAACCCCAAATTAACTTTTTTCTATTTTTGAGTAATATCTTAAGGGGATTCACAGAATACATCTACTTACCAAGTCTCATCAGTATTATAGTTCTAAAAGTTTCGGAGAAATGTGGCTGTGCCATACGGACGGACAGGCATGACATCTATTAATATCTTTAATGCAGTATTTTTTATAATGGACTTTAACAAAAAAATTGATATATTTTAATAACTAGCGAACTTTTTAACGCCTTTAATCAAGCATTTATGGTTTTTTGTTTTAATTTTTGAAATTTTTTGTTATCTTTATTCCCAGATTAGAAACAACTTGACCGCTAACATTTTTAGTATGTGTATAACAAGGATAACAGTTTGGTAAGCTTGGCAAAATTACCACATCATGCTTTATTTTATATATAGATTAAATCTTTTCATTTTATCATTTGTGAGTCAGACAACTATATACTTCGGTTAAAGAAATATGTTGTTAACGAAATGGTTCGTAAGAGGAGCATAATCGTACACCGCCTGCCTCCTTACCATTATGAGCTAAACTCGATTGAGCTAATATGGGCTTAAATAAAAAACCAAGTGGCGAGGAAAAACATGACTTTTAAAATGGATGAGGTAAAAGGCTTACCAGCTGCTGCAATAGAAAATGCCACACCTTAGTCTTGGAAAAAATGCATAAGACATATAGTAAAAGAAGAAGACAAAATGTGGGATCTCGATAGTAGAAAGGACATTGCATCTAAACTATTGATTATTAACTTAAACAATAGCGATCATCTGACGAGTTTTCTTTAGACAATAGTGAATAATATGATAGAGGTAATTTTAATTTTTTTGCGAAGGTATTGGTTTATGTAATTATTTCTTTTTGTGATTATTTGCAGCATTTGACAAAAATTCAAGATGGACCACTTAGATTAAAATTTACATAAATTTGACGTAAAATTTTGCTAAAACGACTTTTTTGATTTTTTGTGAAATGATGCAAATAAAATCGCATAAACCACTATAATCAATCTAAAACTAGAAATTGAAATTATGGTCTTAAAATTTGAATTCATTCTTTAAATTATAAACATCATTAATCATTTTACTGAACTTTGTGTAAAATAATAAACAATTATGTCTATATAGTCCATTTCATCGTTTTTGGCCGATTTAATATTAGAAACCACTGAAATAAGATTAAACTGTCATCCAAGTTACCAATGGCGGAGAGTTTTTTTTCTAATTAGGTCGTAAGTTTCTGAAATTATCAGTGTGGTTTGACATTTACAAAAATATGACATTAATAAAATTATTAAATTCAACCCTTCAACAACGAGCCGTACATGACGGTTACTATGAATGTAAATTAAGTCAAGACTTCCGTATTGAATACTTTTTATCTACCGGTGAAACAAGATGCAGTTACGTAAGTGTTGTATTAAAAAACAAACGTTCTTATTTAAATTTCTAAGTTGCCTGTATCTAAAAGAGATGTAACTCTAAATTTACTTCGAGTATGATTTCTGTCATCGGCCAAAATCGGTGAAATGGAATATACCTACTTTTCTCTTGAAAGAATATCATTGGAAGAGACTGATTAGGGCAGAGACGTCACAATTTTTTCCAAGAATTTAGTGCCTACAATTTTGGAACTTAAGTATAGTTCCGTACGGCTCGTTCTGTGCGTTTAATAAGGTTTTCAAAATTTATACGTCTCAATGATCCAGCCCCTGTGTGTGTTTAACCCCACATAAGAAATCTATGATTTCAAAAAAAAACAATGTGTTTATATTAAAATCATAATTATTTATTCAATATTTTTATATAATAATAAAATTTTTAACAACATGAAGTTGCTATATAGGTAACTATTTACAAAAGTTTTTCTAGAACAAAAATGTACATAAAATAGTCGAATTCACAATAGTTAAAAAAATCATCTAATGATTCAAAGAATCGTTCATTCAACATTAAAAATATCCTACGCGAGGATCTCTCCTGTACAAAATTATATACTAAAAAAATCACAGAATTAAAACTCACGAATAACTAATATTATTAAAATTATAATATGCATCTGTGATAAAGGCAAAAAATTAATACTCAAAACATGTCATTTTGAAAATCTATTAAATGATTTATGATTATAAATAAAGTGGAAGTAATCAACAATCAAACTGATGCTATTTACGACTTTTTATTTATTTCTGGGATTTTATTACCTTATGATATGCTTATCAGAGATTATAAAAAATGATATGAGTTTTTTAATGATCATTTCAAAATGACAAATAAGGAATATAGATTTTACAGATTTTGTTTTACTAAAAAGCTGCTCTAAAAGTGTCTTAAAACCCGCCTATCTTGTCATATTTACAGAAACAATAAAATAAAATCTTATCAACAAATTGCAACATAACAGGTACATCACTAAATGTGCTGCTAAAACATTCTTCTTCACCCAAATCCACATACACTCCCTCTGTTATAAATAAAATGATATCAGTCGTTCCCCAGAAACTACTTCTAAATTAATATCGACTTTTTCCTTCTAGGGAATTGGAATGAGATGAACATGAAAAACGATGACGAAGATCCCGGAGATATTCAACAAGATATCTGCCTGTCCGATGGCGTAAGAGCGTCCGCAGTCTGTAACAAAAAGAAAGAAATATAAGTAAAAAACATCTTGCACATCTGTTAGTCAATTGAATAGATATTTCTTTCAGCAAGCTGTAGCTATAATAACGGTATTCATTGGAAATCATAGCAATGCTTGCACGTGTTCGTCGCCCCCTCATAAACGTATATTTTCTCAAATACCGGGTGTAGTCTCAATTAATTATAATCAAAACACAATTCTTAAATTATTCGCTACTACATTATATAATTTAACTCATAGAAATCATAAAATAAAAACACGTGTTCAAATATATACATTTTCTAAAATGATCTTCAAACAATCTTGAATCAATATTACAACGTCCCACACTGAGAAAACAAATTTGTTGTTTGATTATAGGTACAACGTTAAGTAGTGATTTTTGATAAAAATAATATAACTTTGTTGGGATAATAAGTAAATTTTATAATTCAAAATGTCACCACTTACACGTGCATGTTAAGAACATTTTTTAATATTCTAGAACGAGTATGGAACTCGAGTAAAAAAAGTCTGTCATACGAGCCGAAGACGTTTACACGAGCAAGGTGTACATGACCCATAGACTTTACTTTTTCTACCAATATTAATATTTTCAAAATTCTCAGTAAAATGTATTGCTGGTATGGCTTTTTTATTCGAACTAATCAACTTTTTCATTTATCTGGCGATAAATTACCAAAAGCCTCTACAAGATTTCGTTATTTTGGGTAGTGTATTATCAAATTCTAGTTTGGTAGAAAACAAAATGTATTTTCGATACCCATTTTACATCAAACGTTCATATTCCCATACAGTGCGCAAATCATTTTAATTGCTGAATGTGAGGGATTGACATTGATTCTACACTAAAAAATGAATTACGAATGACATTATAGTAATGAAATTGAAGAAAAAACATTAATTACGTTAAATTTTGAAATGCTATGTCCTTTTTCTGTTTGTAATAAATGTTTTTTTGTTTGTATTATACGATCTGTTCATATATCACTGCTTTTATCAAATATTAACTCACACCCAACCATTCATTCTTTGCATTTGTATGTATGTTAATTGGATGAAATTAGTTACAAAGGAGGATGTCTAATTGAATCAATCACTATTAATTAATACTATTTGTTATAGGACAATAATGTGGCTGATAGAGTAAGATATCTGTGTAGGTAATCAGAGTAGTATTACAAAATGTACTAAACTCTGATGGATGCAAATCTTTTAGTACCTTGTGCAGAAGGATGGTCTAATAATTACTCGAATCAAGGTGCAACTTGAGATAGAGAGAAAGGATAACATTCGTTACTAATTTTACTACTGTATGCTGCTGAGACAATGACTCTGGTTAAAAAAGGCGAAGCAGATTTACGGATAGTAAAAAAAGAAAATTATGAGGATGATACTAGGACAATTTAAACGTGACGTGTGTAGAAGAACAAATGCAGAAATTATGCAAGAATTGAAAGAAGACATTGAGACCAAATTAAAACAGGATAGAGTTAGATTGCTGGGATATATTTGGAAAGGAGACAGTGACATATCAAAAGATACAATGGAATTTAGAAGGAAAGAAGAAACGCGGACGACCCATGTTTAACAGAAGTTGAAGAAATAAAGCAATGGAAACTAACAATTAAGGACAGAAAAAGGTGCAAAGAAATAGTTGGAAAGATAAAATAATTCAAGTGACTGATCCCCTAGAAATAGGATCTAGAAAGCTTTAGTCTTCATATAAGGATATGAATAAATGAAAATTTTTAAACTATTTTACAATATTATTTCAATTTGAACTATATCATAAAAGTGTATATCTACAAAAAAAAAACGATGAATGTTGTGAATCACTGGTAATTCAATTTAAGTCCAGTTCGTGCCACTATACTAAGTAGTACAAGTCAAAAAAGCGACAAAAACGTAAGAAATTCGAACAAAAGTTATCGATAAAAAAATCACGAACCTTATTTTAATTATTAAAATAAAAAAAATTATGTATTTAATTTGAATTGTCTCCGTCAACGAGCTTCAGTAGGTACATGAATTGGTATTATACCATCAGGACCGCTCTGTACACATCATAAATAGAAATCCCACTGTAATGTGATTAAATTATGGAGGTACATACAGCTGCGCGAGTAAGCTGTATAGGGGCAGTTATTCTATTTTTGATAGAGCGTTAATTAATTATAACCCCTAAATATTGAACGACAAATACCAGACAGCTGACCTTTTTAATTTAACAGAGACACACATGTCTAAGTTTCATAAACACTTGGCCAAGTGATAAGAAAGTTTCTTTAGGGAGAAATTCACTTCAATACCTCCCATTATTTCTCAAATCAATGAGACGAGTGTTCGAAGAAAAAGCATACACACACGTGTTCATTACATCTGCATGTAACGGTTGTCCCTTCCCAGACCCAGGTGGCTGGCTATCTTATGCTATATGGGTTAGTTGTCCCGGATGCTACAAAATTTTTATAAATTCTGCATATCAAATGCCTGCGTGTGACTTATTGTGTCTTTTAAACAATGGCCCTCAGTTTAAAAAAAATCCCACCTGCGTGTATAACAATAGTAAATTACATGGGAAAACAATATTTCCGAGCAATTGGGAAATCAGAATTTCAAAACAAAAGTGTGAAATAAATCGTGACCCGGTTACACAACGTTGAAGTTGAAAATCGGCTTGTCGGGCAAAATTCAAGGTGTGCAATTGATTCCGAACTAACTTCAATGGTTTTTACATGGTAACCTTGTTTTTAAAAACAAGTCGTAAATAACAGACCTGAATCCAGTTCACATTTTTGCATTTTTATTTAAATTTTAATTAATTTACTAACACTACTGGTTATATTTATAAAAAAAACTGGTTAATAAGATAAAAAAATCTATTACGTTACGCAAATTTAAAATGAATCAAAATCCCATAATAGTCAATAGAAATATATTAATGTTAAATAAAATGATTAAATACCGTCTAAAGATTTAAGAAACATCACGCCGAAACAAAAAAAAATGGATTGATTTTGTAAACAAATTATCCTTTTCAAACAGGAACCAATTTTGAAGAAAAACTAAACTTAAATGTAAACAAAATGTTCAGTATATATTGGACAACTATCTGTAACATACATTTTTTAAAACCGGCCAGAAATTAGTACTTTCCGGTTTATTTTTAGGTCAGAAAATCTCATTTTGTCGAACAAGGCCAGAAAATAAAAATGAGTCCGGTAAAAGCTTTTACCGGACTCATTTTTATTTACTTTCCGGCCTATCTTTAATGAAAAAACAATAAAATAGTTAGTCTAAAATAGCGGTCAATTGGTTTCTATGGTGATCCAAAAATAATACAATTTTTACAATTAGAGACATAGAGCTAAGAAATTTGTTGGTTATTAACAATTCACTACGGTGCCAATAAAATATAGAGCAGTATAACATTGTTGTTTTCTAAAAATTAAAAAAGATAAAACAGTCGAACCAAGTAATGAGAATATAGAAGTAAAGATATAGTTAAGTAAACTAAGAATTTAAAGCATTTTAATACATATTGGAATGATTACAAATAAAGCAACAGGAGTTAAATGAAATAAAATAAAGCCGGTTCTGAATAATCGGCCAGTACTGAAGCCTATTTATGTACTTATGAACTTTGTCAATATAAGGTCAGACAATTCATTGTAAAAAATGAGAGCTAATTTCACAAACACAAGTGTCACAAAATATACTGTTTCGTTATTCGTTTTAAGTAGGTAGGTGAGATACCTACAATGGTAGGTGTAGGATAATTACACAAATTGTTTAACATTTTCATAACAAGTGTTCACGCCAAAATTAAAGATGTGTTTTTGCAGCTGTTTTCTATGTTAATTAACCTTGTCGAAATCATTATTTTGTTTAGTGAGGTCGTTATACAGGTCCGGCTTAAATTACGACGTACCCAAATCTACCTAACTTATCTATATCTACGTACATATAATTAAACTGTAGAAATGTATATGTTTGTGCGCGCATCACATGAAAACTACTGATCCTATTCGAATGCGGTTGTCAAAGACGTATTTGTCTTCTTTCAACTTAACATCTGGTGTATAAAACTTTCTCCCCCACACCCTTTAACGGGGTGAGAAAAGAAATTTTTATACAAAAATCAACACGCCACGCGAACGACGTCGCGGGTACATCGAAATAGAACCCAAAAATGTGGTTAGACTTTTTTGTCTGTCTGTCTGTATGTTTGTGCGCGCATCACATGAAAACTACTGATCTGATTCGAATGCGGTTTTCACAGATGTATTTGTCTTTTTTCAACTTAAAATCTGGTGTATAAAAAATGTCTCTCTCATTCCTTTAACGGTGTGGGCGGAGAAATTTTTATACAATAATCACACGCCACGCGAACGACGCCGACGTCGCGGGTACAACTAGTTTTTTTATATAATATGAATTTACCTCTCTTGGGGATATAATTTAACAGTTTTAAATAAAAAAAAAAGAAAAATAAGCAACTGTTAATTCATTTATTTATACTGTAATGTTCTCTAAAATATTTCGTTTTAATGCTATGAATGAAGACAATGATAGCAATTATTAAAAAAAGTTTAAATAATTACTTATTATTGAATTATTTAGCATACCTTAACAAAATACCAAAATATGCCTGTCACCACTGATAAGAATAACTGGTATTGTTATACAAACAAAGTAAAATATTTGGATCTGTACTAACAAAAAGTTAATAATACAGGATTATACAGCAATATTTTTCAAGAAATAATAGAATAATATACTCCGATGATTGCCATGCATAGTTGTCACGTTTCTGCAAAATCAGTGTTTCTTAGGATAAAGCAATGTAAAAATTCGAAAATAAATGGTGATTCCACGCACAAGATTACTCTTTTATAAATAAATAATAATTTAATTATTTTTGAAACTAAATATATAATTAAGATTTGTTAATTTTGAGTTTATGTCACAAAAGCTAAGTTTTCAGGTTAAAAATTTATTTATCTAGTTTATGACTTACCGTAATATTTTGCAGAACAGCAGCTTCGCATGGTGCGAGGATGGTGTTGGGGCTGGGTCTTACTCCAAGAGGTTGCCTGGGGCTGACTGCTCCTTGGGATTTTTTCTGACTAAGGGCGGATGCTGCATCAAAAGCATTGACTACAGGATGTGTTTCAAGCGCACTTTGCAAGTCACAGATGTAATCAATAACATATTGAATAACCTCTAGTTTAGACAGTTTTTTATTTTTAGGCATAAATGGTACTAAATCTTTTAGTTTTGAGAGATACATCTGGATTTCTTCATTTTCAATGTCTTTACGTTTTGACACTCTCCCGTTCATGGATGTTAATCCGTTTTCGGTACACACTGCACTTACTGCGGCTTTCATTTTTTTTTATGTATAAAAAATTTACACTGAACGAATGAAAAGAGTTTGAATTGAATCGCACAACGACACGTTTACGAACTAACAGACACAAAGGTTGACAACAGTTTAAAGAATTTCCTCGGTGGCGCTGACGTTTTATACGGACGGAGGGGAGAAACAAACCAATTGGGTATCCGGTTATCTATTGGAGGGAGTGGCTAGCCAATGTGAATCTTTTAGCTGGCAGGTAATCTGAAGGCGCCTAGTTTAGCACGGCGCAGTTTTTCCTGCCAATCAACGAGGCGCCGTTAGCGCATTTCATCAAAACTATATTCAAATTAATATTTTAATTGACGCTGCAGGAAAACATCAATAACTATCAATTTTATTAAGTATTTTTTTTAAACAAGTGTTGTAAGTAGTATATTAGCATGGAGTGGAAAGAGTTACGTACGCGGACCTGTAGAAACAAGTGTGTAATTTCCAGTAGTATGTAACTCGAATTACATAAAGTACTTGGCTCGGTCCTATTATGCAGCAACACTTTGGCGATTAAGCATATAGGGTCGGATTTCATATAATTATGCATAAGTAAAATGCATATATTTGCATATTTTATGATAGTAAATAAATATATAATGAAATAACTATATTTTAAAACATTTATATATCCTATTTAATTAGGTATACTATTCAGCTTGGGCCTTTCCAAAACATTTCTAATCTCTAATAGCTAATAGCTGCCTATTCACAAAACAGGTGTTGGCCATTTAGTGACCAACTCGTTTGCAAACAATGATAAAATTGATAGTAAAACCATTTTGCAGTCAGATGTTCAAGACATTGTTGCCAAATTGTAAATAAGTACCTATAGGAACTTAATTTAATTATTTTTCTCTGAAAAAGTTTAAATTGTAGATTATAAGTAGTGTCGATTGGTAGAGGAAGGGGTGGTAACTTGGAACCCTACTTTGTTTAGTGAGTGTGTAAACAAAACTATTTAACTAATTATCTTGAAAAATGACTTAATATATATAAAAACTAATATATAGTTCATTTCATCGTTTTTGGCCGATTTGATATTAGAAACCAGCACTGAAATAAGATTAAACTGTCATCCAAATTACCAATGGCGGAGATTTTTTTTTTTCTAAATTAAGTCGTAAGTTTCTGAAACTATCAGTGTGGTTTGACACCTACAAAAATATGACATTAATAATTATTAAATTCAACCCTTCAACAACGAGCCGTACCTACATGACGGTTACTAGGAATGTGAATTAAGTCAATTCCGTATTGAATACTTTTTTTTATCTACCGGTGAAACAAGATGCAGTTACGTAAGTGTTGTATTAAAAAACAAACGTCCTCATTTAAATTTCTAACTTGCCTGTATCTGAGAGAGATGTAACTCTAAATTTACTTCGAGTATGATTTCTGTCATCGGCCAAAATTGGTGAATACCTACTTTTATGTTAGGAATGGTTTAATAAAATAAAACCAACAATTAAGGAAAATAATCAGCTTTATTGAAAAAAAAATGAATTCTGAGCTGTGGTGCTGGTATTATGGAACCCGGGTTCCACATTACAAGTATGAAATAATTTTATTTGCAAAATAATAATAATAATATTCCGTTTCGCACCCTGAGCATTCAATATGTGCCCACATAATCACATGATTAGCACTGAATCCAAGTTCCACCTCGTTGGTCATTAGAATAGTTCTGAGAGCAAAAATGCAGTAAGCGTCGTCTTGTTTAGTAGGCTGGATATGTGGGGTAGCATTTTTTAAAATAATAGTGTCTCCTGAATATAAAGATGGTTCAGAATTTAAAGAGGTAGATTCTTGGCTGTTTGAAAGAGTTCTAGAAAAGTTTTCTCCGCAATGGCGGTATACCTAAATATTCCACTTGCACTCATAGCTGATACAACAGTGACCAATGATCCGGCTGCAGTTATGCTACCTATTTGTCTTTAACCTCGAAGACCAACTACTTTAACAATTTTACTCTGTACGATAGACATTGAAGATTCTCTCTGAAGGGTAGTTATGTTTTTGGAATTCCACTTCAAGAATATCAAAGAAACTATCTACTGCTTCTTTATTGAAACCCAGAGCACGACCATTGGAAGTTCCTGTAGGTGAGCGAATAGAAAGTTTATCTTTGTGGCCTGATAAGAAATGATCAAGCCAAGCTCGACCTGCTATATTATTTCTAAATGGATGTTAGACTTGATTTTTCACAGCAAACTGGAAAGCCATTTTACGGACATCTTGATGGGTTAAATCATAGAACTTACTTTCCATAATAAGAAGGTAAGAGACTTTCTTCAAGGTGCAATGGCCAGATATGTTTTCTTCCTAAAGTAGTATTGACAACCCTATCGGAAGATTGACTACTGTTCACAAACCTTTGCAGAGTAGATTTTTTTCAAACTCATCTTCTTTTCTCTTAATGCTTTTACAGCTTTAATCATATTATTATTCTTGATTCTTGATCCATGTTTTTCTTTTTGATTTCGGCTTTGGTGACAATTGAGTTCAAGGTATGACTGGAATAAAAAAACAGATGATATTAGATAAATGTACTGCAGGTAATTTGGAACCCAGTTCCATATTACACGTACATATGGGGTACCAAATTAAAAACTTACAACATTCGTAAAGAATTAAGAAAACTAATGTTAGATATAATAACTCTCAAATATACCTGTGACAATCTAAACTATGTGTATTCATTCATATGAAAACCCACTACATTAGTTTTAAACTAAAACAAAAGTTTTTGGCAATTAAAACAAATTTAAGAAAAAAACATTTGTTAATTACATAAAATTTCCACGGCCTATGACAGATGTCTCTGCCTGTTACCGAGATAATGAGGGGTTCCAAATTAACAGCGGATTCCATTTTACCACCCGTTCCTCTACAAGTGACCTTACTTTTATGTATACTCTACATCTAATTATGAGTTCATAAGGTCTAGACTTTTAAAAAATTCTATTATCCGCTTAGGATGTACGTTTGTAACCTGATCAGGCTCTAAGAAGACCTGTTCCAGATATTTATGTCATTGGCGAACGATTACTCTGCAGTTACAGCTAATATATTCATCTGCATTTTCAAAGAATCTCTCCACTTTGCCCATTTTACTGAGACGGTACCTCAATGGACAGTGTCCTATAGGAACTCCTATGAGTTTAGGTTTCTGAATCTCTAAGAGTAATTTAGATTATCGCAGTAATGGCCGTATTAATCTTTTTGCTTGTCTTTGGTCTGGAGTGTTTTTACTTCATGTAGATTACACTTTTTCCAGTTACAACTTTATCCATAAAGCGACTTTTTGAGATGCCACAGAATGGTTTAGGTCCGATAAAACGAGTACTAGCTCCTTCTTTTGCAAGACTGTTAGCAATTTAGTTTCCCACAATCACTTTATGCCCTGTTATCCACAGTAGTTGCATAAGAGACTATTTGCAGTAACAGCCTGGCAATAGGAGGCAATAAATATTCTGTCTGAATTGAACCTTTTTTAATACACGTTTGAGCACAGAAGTCTATTGCTAAAAGCTCCTCGTGGAAGATCATAGGAGTGTTTCACATGACTATTAAGAGCCTATAATATTAGGACTTGTAACCCGTGAACCTATTCTCTCTGGTGTTTATACGCATCAAAATAATATGTGAAGGCTTCTGTTGTAAATTGAGCTATTTCGTTTTATGTTAACCAGTAATACTATACTCATTAGTTTTAGGGACATAATGTCTGTAAACGTCTTCATGGATTTAGTTACTCTAACCCTTAGAATCTCAAAATGAGCTGTAAGATCCCCGGGTTTTAGAGACTTCAGCCTTTTTCACCTATAGACACTTTCCAGAACAATTCTATTTACATGTAAATGCAAGTGGGGAAGGTCTAGAATTACCTCCAAGAACTAACTAGGATACGATCTCATTGCGACTGTGATCCCTACATATTTCATGTTTTTTTTTTCGAAATTCAAAGTGTCTTGTTTTAATTATTATTTCATTAAAATCAATGGTTTATTTCTAGATTGCAATAGCTACCGATGAAAACATTCAGTTAAATATTAAGATGTGAGCTACGTTTGCTTTTCTCTTTTATAATTATTCATTAAAAAATAATTAGCAAATGATTTGCAGTCTATTTCTATGTGGAACAGAAAAGGTGAGCGACATACAGTAAATAAAAGTGTTATAGTTTTATTTTCTTTTAAATACGTTAAAGGATGAGGCAATATATTGAAACTTTATTTTACATCAAAACAGTTTAGTGTTTAAACCAAGAAAAAAAATATATTTTCTCCTTGATAATTGTTAAAAATGTTTTTCAATTCTGTTGACAATGGTATTTCTACCATTCTACCTGTTTGAAGTCACTAGCGTATCCAAAAATAGGATAATAATGTTTGTCTACTAATGATATATATTATTCAATAGATTTCAGTGGTTCAATTCAAATCGCATTTCAGCCACTAGAGATTGAAAGTCTCAGACGTGGTCTCAGACTACAGGGGTTAAGGCGATTTTGACATTTCAATTTAAATAAAAATAATGTCAGTTACTGGTGGTTACTGTTAAAAAATGAGTGAAAGTGATTTAGAAAACGGTGATATAAAACCAAAAGAAATTGTAAAAGAGACAGAAAATTCATTTTCAAAAAAAAATCAAAGAATAACTATAATAATAAAAAAATTATGGACTGGACAATTAAAAAAGGCACTAATCCGTTTTCCGAAGGAGTCTTTGAAGAGTATTTTGCTGAATTTGCCAAGGAGAAAAAAATCTTAACACTCTGGACTTAGTACTTAATGTTGAAGGTAACTATTTTAATTAAAAACAACATTGATATTTCAAATTATTTTAAATTAAGCTCATTTCTAAACCGGCAGCTTAACGGATATCATCCAAAAGAACTTACATGTTTTCCAAAGAAAAAGTAACTAAGTTTTAAACCGAACGTTTACCTGTTTATAAAAGTAAGTTTATAATGAAAAGCTTTTCTTATAACTTTATCCATATTTCTAGTGAAAATTTATTTGTTGTAACACTTTTGGATGCCAAAAATAAAAAGACTAAAAGGTTTGTCATGCCTCAAGAGTATGTTGAATTGTGTAAAAAGAATCACATCCATCCACTGGTTTGGAAAATTCATTTTTTTTTTGTAATTGATATCAACCCGGAAAATGTACAAGGCAATTTGTTGGCATAGTGCCAAAAACGGTTGCTACATATTTAAATTTAAGCAATCCCAATTAATATACAAGGTATACAATGAGAAGAACTTCTGCCACTCTCTTAGTGAATGCAGGAAGCAACCTAACTATGTTAAAAAGGCCAGGTGGATGGAAGTCGTCAGCTAAAGCCGAAAGTTACATACGAGGTATGTTCAGAAAAAAAAACGAGAATTTTTGAATCACTCATAAAATCTTTATTTATTCATCAATATCTATTTTGTACCCTTCAAAGTAATCCTCCTCAGATATAACACACTTGTGCCAGCACTTCTTCCAATCTTCGAAACACTGGAAATCGATTTAGGATATGGACATCAGCTCTTTTTTCGGTGCGGTCTTTATATCCTCAATTATGACAAAACGTCGTCCTTTTTTCGGTCTCTTTAGTTTTGAGAATAGGAAAAAGTCGCAGCTGGCCAAGTCCGGAGAATATGGTGGTGGCTGGTGGAGGCATGATAACGGTGTTGTTTTTGGCCAAAAACTTACGAACAAACAGTGATGAATGTGCCGGTACATTATTATTGTGGAAACTCCATGACTGGTTTTATCACAAATCCTTGCGCAAAGGTCTTATAATTTTCAGGTAATATTCCTTGTTGACCGTACGACCTTGTGGCAAGAACGCCATTGTAAACAAAGAAAACAGTGACCAAAACCTTCACATTCAACCGAACTTGACTTTCTTTTTTCGGTATTGGCTTCTCTGGCCACTTCCTTTGGGACGATTGGGCTTTGGTGTCGATGTCACAGCCATATACCTATGTTTCGTAAGTAGATATGATCCTTTTGAGGAAATCTCGATCGCCGTTGGCGGTATTTACCAGCTCCTGAGTGATATTCATGCGACGTTGTTTTTGATCAAAATTGAGCAATTTTGAAACAATCTTCGCTGCCACATGTTTTTTTGTCCAAAACATCCGATACAATCGCATGATATGATCCAGTTGAAATGCCAACATCTTCCCTAATATTAATTCGACGATTTGTCAAAACCTTTTGCTTCACTAATTCGACGTTTTCATCAGTTGTTAACTCGGGCATCCAAAGCTCTCATCATCATGAAGGACGAGAAGACTTTGATACATCAAAGTTCCCTTTGGCCTTCTTTGAAGCTTTTATACCATTCATACACCCATCGAAGAGTATACCAAAACACGTCTAACCTTTCTGTCTGTCAAGTACAAACTAAGAATGCAAAATAGCTGATATTGTCAACATATATTAGAGATATGTGTACCAACATAAGAAAAATAATTTTTCGAGAATCCCGTGAAGTTCAAAATTCTCGTTTCTTTCTGAACAAACCTCATAGATGAATCTTTATCGGCAAGAAAAGATATAGCGGCTAAATTATTTAATGAAAAGCCATCAACTAATTCGAGGTTAGTTATTCTAAAATGAATCTACACTATTCAATACTAACGAAACTTGTCAAATGAATACAAATAATGCAGGTAAATTTGTGAATACAATTGGCGATAATTGCACAAATTTTTCCATTACTGTTAATATAGGTATACCAAAAATAAAACATTTTTACATTTAATTGGTTTTATTAATAGGTGATTTCAATCTCATTCGTAGAAAAAATAGTAGGTATACTCTTTCCAATCTAAATGTGAAATTTTTTGCTCTTTGGCGGTTTTTAAATCCCTTTGATGGCATTGCCGACCATTGGCGTGGAATTAAATAAAAAGGGTTCGTAAATTTTTATTAGTTTTTGTTTTAAATTTCAAAAGAAAAACGGTTTTTATATATTTGTAAATTTTGTATCAATTTGAAAATTGTCAAATAACAAATTAATTCTTTCAAATTAAAACTTGTTAATTTTAGTAATTAATAAGAACATTTGACTCATTATTCAAATAGTACATAACTCATAATAATTTTATAACAATTGTCTACAAATAATACTCATTTTGTCAGACAATCTTAAAAGATTGTCTGTCCAGCAAGGACCACGAAGAGGTAAGAGCCTTCCTTGCCTGGAAAGGAAAGAGTTGGGTATGTTAGTAAGAATATAAAATTAGTTTGTTTTTGAAAACAAGTTTTCAAGATACATCACGATAGCTGTAAAGGAAATTGGTTGGAATGACTAACAAGAATTGTCAGAGTCTTCTGAAGTAGAATCGTTTCCAGGTTGAATTACTAATGGTGCTATTGGCGGTAAAACAGGATATTCCTTTTCTATTTTTATAACATGTGTTTCGCAATTTTTCCATACATCGCTATTAATGCCACTAATTACCTCTCGAATATTATCAAGAACAACTGTGCTTAAGGTTGGTGACTGATAATATAATATTTTCGTAAACGTTTCTTTACAGTACTCCAAACCATTTCGATTGGATTAAAAATACAGTAGTAAGGAGGTAAACGCAAAAGGGTATGACCATGTCTGCTGCAAATGGTGTCAATGACGTATTCATTTTTAAAATTCTGACTTTTGATCATTCTTATTAATTCCTTCTTTACTGGAACCTTTTTAGGAACATCGATATTTTTGATTGCCATAAGTCTTAAAATTTCATTCTTTTTTTGTGTTATTAGGTATTTTGTTTAATATGCGGAAATGATACGACGCATTGTCCATAACAATTACTGAATTGTAAAAAAACCCAATAGATAGTGTTGCATTTCGATTCATAAATAAATAAATTAAAAAATAAATAAATAAATAAATAAATAAATAAATAAATAAATAAATAAATAAATAAATAAATAAATAAATAAATAAATAAATAAATAAATAAATAAATAAATAAATAAATAAATAAATAAATAAATAAATAAATAAATAAATAAATAAATAAATAAATAAATAAATAAATAAATAAATAAATAAATAAATAAATAAATAAATAAATAAATAAATAAATAAATAAATAAATAAATAAATAAATAAATAAATAAATAAATAAATAAATAAATAAATAAATAAATAAATAAATAAATAAATAAATAAATAAATAAATAAATAAATAAATAAATAAATAAATAAATAAATAAATAAATAAATAAATATTTATTTATAATAGTTTTTTATTATTAGATATTTTATAAATTTAACAAAACGTGCCTATTTCGGAATTATTTTCTGTAAATTTTAAAATAATTTTTTACCTATATTTAAATATAAGTACCTATATGTATATGTTAAGCTTAAAATTTATTCTAGTACTATGTAGTTGTACTCGCGACGTCGTTCGCGTGGCGTGTGATTATTGTATAAAAATGTCTCTTCCCACTCCGTTAAAGGAATGGGAGAAATTTTTATACACCAGATGTTAAGTTGAAAGAAGACAAATACATCTGTGAAAACCGCATTCGAATCGGATCAGTAGTTTTCATGTGATGCGCGCAAAAACATACCTACATACAGACAGACAGACAAAAAAATCTAACCACATTTTTGGGTTCTATTTCGATGTACCTACTTGCGAGGTCGTTCGCGTGGCGTGTTGATTTTTGTATAAAAATTTCTTTCCTTACCCCGTTAAACGGGTGGAGGGAGAAAGTTTTATACACCAGATGTTAAATTGAAAAAAGACAAATACGTCTGTGAAAACCGCATTCGGATCAGTAGTTTTCATGTGATGCGCGCACAAACATACAGACAAACAAAAAAAAACTAACCACATTTTTGGGTTCTATATCGATGTAGTAACACCTCCCGCTAATTATTTTTTAAATATCTTTAATGTACAGAATTTTCATTTCTACAGTTTTATTATATGTATAGATATTTTATAGGGAAAACAGTTGGTAACATGACATACCTAATATATTCAATATATTTCAATTTTACTGGATTAGAAGTGATTAATTGATTTCATTATTCCACGAAATAAAGTGTTTTAAGATTTGGCTTTTATTAAACTTTTCTCACTAACTAAATGTGTAAATAATACATATCAATGACCTATACTCGTTTTCAAGAATCTGTCGTAAATAGATAAAATAAAATATTAAATTATGCACGTTATCTAAAAATTGAATAAATTAATTTTTTATGCAGATTTTGAGGTTGTATTATGTTTTTTTTTTTATAATAAATTATAGTTGTGCCAGCGACCCCGTTCGCGTTTACAGAACGCATCAGTTTATAAGTAAACTGGATCATTATTTCTTTATGTTATTTTTCATTTTTTCCGCTTGCCAAAATAGTACTTTCGAAGTAAGTAAATGGTATTTATTATTTAAGGAGTGATTTTGCACATGTAAATCCCGATCCCGTGAAAATATCGGGATAAAAAGTAGCCTATATAAACTACTTTTAATGAATAGAGACGTGTACTTAAAATTCAATAAGTAAACAAATGTTATTTTCCTACGACCCCCATGAAAATTGCTGAAAGTTACTTTTCGCACGGAAGAATACCTATACAATCAAACACGGTTTTCTGATTTGCATTTGCAAATATAAACAAAACACAAACGGAAAAAAATTATACAGGGTGATTTCTCCAGATCGCAATGACAGTTACACGGAAATAATATATATCTGAGAATTTGTAATCATAGTGTGTGAATTAGTACCTAGTTGTACCCATAGCACTTGCTCAAAAAGTATATTTTGTAATTGCCGTAAAAGTAATAAATGCCAAATAAGTAATAATTAAAAAATATGTTACAGGTTAATTTGTATTTCAGAATATTTACTTAGTAACGTTGCAATAAATTGTTCTAAATGTCAAAAAATAAAATTATTGAGTATTTTAAAGAAATTATAAGTGAAAATCTGCAAGCGGCCTCGAGCGCTACAGTTCGCGAAAGTTGAAGTGCGCGCAAGGTCCCTTTAAAGTTGTATATCTTAAAGAAAAATCGACGTACTTACACTTACCAAAGCTTAAAATGTTCCTCTTGAGATGCAGAATAACTTCAAATAAATTAAATATCGAAGTTTATGGAGTAGAAAAACAAAATATGTTTATAAACAAATATCTCCCAAAATTTTAACAACAATTTTTGTCTTTAAATTCGTATACATATAATTGGTAGTAACAATTTTTTTTACAAAGTAAAAAACTAGAAGCCACTTTCATTCCCTTTAAAATAAGCTTTGAAAAATTAAAATCGGTTCAATAGAAGCCGAGATATAAGTAAAAAACAGAGGCAGCGCAAGCCTGATTCGTTATTTTGCAATGTTTTTGCACTATATTTACAGTATCTCGGCTTCTAATTAACCGATTTTAATTTTTCAAAGCTCATTTTGTTGGTTTTTTTATAAGGACCAAAAAACAAATTAGAAAAAAAAATGTATTTTAATTAGTTTGTTAGTTATAATTATTTAAACAATTAAATTGTTAATAACAAATTTCCAAGGCAACTGGTCAAAAAGCAGGTTGAATATTCGGATTCAGCGAGTCAAAATACATTTAAAAAACTTTGCTGCTTGTAAGGACCTCAATCGGCCACGGAACCCCCCTTTGCTCCCTGACTATAAGGCGATTTTACAGGATCTTAGCAGTAACTGTGCAACCCGTGATTGCCCAAAGTCGTAAAATACGATCTTCTCTCTGGGTTGTTGCCCTTTGTCGATTGAGATAAAAGGCTCTTTTTCTGGATAGTACAGAATGACTCACATTAAGCATTTGGTGAACACGACGCCTTAAATACCCTACCTGGATCAATGCCACTGTTCTAGCAACTTGAAATTCATTGAGGTACATCCTACGAATCCTCGTTCTACCCAATCAACATTCATGGTGAACATTTTAAAATTGAATACCTACCACGAATTAAAGTAAAGTGAAACTAAATAATAAATTTATCATATCAATGATTTTCGTTTTTTATTTAGATGGGAGTAAAAAGGTAAAGAACAACCGAAAGAAACATTATAGAATTCGTAGAAAGTACACACCAAAAGTCTCTACCGTGAAATATTTCTCGCAATAATAACATAATCATTTAAATTATTAACTCATTATTTTTTAAGGTAGTTAGCCAAGATCTGGATATAAAAAATTTGAAAAATTAAAATTTCCCTCTTAATCTCCAAGTAAAAGTCTCATTTAAAAAACGGTTAAGCCGTTCCAGATGTCAGACTGAACAAACAAAAAAAAGACAAAATTTAAAAAAAGTTTTTGTAAATAACCGTAACTTCTTAAAAACATTCAGTTATTTAAAAATCTCAGACAGTCACTACAATTATCTTTTATGTAGTGCCTAAAAATTGCGCGCACATCTTTATACACGCAAGTGGCCTTGAAAACTATACAATTTTTAGCTCATATTAATTTAAATTGATGTAGAAAATCGATAAGTAAGCACAATTAAAAAATTTGGGAAACCCAGATTTTTGAAAATCGTTTTTTCATCAGTTCTCTAAACTCAAAAAACTGCATCGATTGCTACCTCAAACATCAAAATCGCTCAACGCATTAATAAGCTTTTCAAAAATTTCTATTTTCAGCACCAAAAATTCTTCTTGTGCTCGACCAATTGAAATCAGCAAAAAATATTCATTCTTGGTGTTTACAATTAGCGGGAATTTGCAAGGACGAACTGCAAGGTTAACCTCTTTTCGATTTTTTTTGTTGATTCAACGGTTGGTTAACTAAAACTTTGTTATTGCAGAATAGAAACGCTTTGAATAGCATTATAGGCTATTTTATAATGTAAAAAATAAAGTGATTCATAATATCAACCATATATATTTTGGAATTTAATAAGCATTTTACAATAATGTATTAAAATGATATAATAATATAATTTATCCACAAATAACATAATAGTTATCTATATATATAAAACTCAAAGGTGACTGACTGACTGATTGACTGACTGATATAGTGATCTATCAACGCAGAGCCCAAACCGCGGGAGGGATGGGGCTGAAATTTGGCATGCAGGTAGATGTTATAACGTAGGCATCCGCTAAGAAAGGATTTTAATTAATTCCACCCCCAAGGGGATAAAATAGGGGATGAAAGTTTGTATGATCTATGAACGCATGGCTCAAACCGCTAGACGGATGGGGCTGAAATTTGGCATGCAGAAAGATGTTATGACGTAGACAGCCTCTAAGAAATGATTTTGATTAATTCCACCCTCAAGGGCATAAAATAGGGGATGAAAGTTTGTATGAAACTTTGTCAATTTTAAACCGTTTGGGCTAAAACTTTGCATGCATATAGTAACTACGACGAAGGCATCCCCTAAAACAGAATTTTGATTAATTCCACCCCTAAGGGGATAAAATAGGGGATGAAAGTTTTTATGAAACTCTGTCAATTTTAAACCAATCGGGCTAAGATTTTGCATGCAGATAGTTACTATAACGTAGGCATCCCTTAAGAACGGATTTTGATTAATTGCATCTCTAAGGGGATAAAATAGGGGATCAAAGTTTGTATGAAACTTTGTCAATTTTAAACCGATCAGGCTGAGATTTTGGATGCATATAGCTACTATGACGTAGGCATTCCTTAAGAAAGAATTTTAATAATTTCCACCCCTAAGGGGATAAAAAAGGGAATGAAAATTTGTATGAAACTTTGTCAATTTTAAACCGATCGGGCTGAGATTTTGCATGAATGTAGCTACTATGACGTAGGCATCCCTTAAGAAAGGATTTTGATAAATTACACCCATAAGGGGATAAAATAGGGGATGAAAGTTGGTATGAAACTGTGCCAGTTTTAAACCAATCGGGCTGAGATTTTGCATGCATATAGCTACTATGACTTAGGCATCCCCTAAGAAAGGATTTTGATAAACTCCAACCCTAAGGGATAAAATAGGGATGAAAGTTTGTATAAAACTTTGTCAATTTCAAACCGATCGGGCTAAGATTTTGCATGCATATAGCATGCAAGTTTTTAAAGTTTTAAAAAAATAATAGTCTAATACCACTCGCGCTTTACTGAGCGGGGTGTGTGGAGCGATGAGACGGTAGCACGCTGCTGCTGGACGACATGAAACTGTCGATAGACGCGTAGAGTCTTAAAAATTCGAGAATAAATTTGTTTTATTACGTAGTGGTGTACTAAGAAATTACTTTTTTAAATTCCATCCCTAAGGATTTAAAATAGGGGTTGCAAATTTGTATGAAACTCGGTGGCAAAAAACTAAAGTCCACGCGGATGAAGTCGCGGGCGGCCGCTAGTTTATGATATAAGTGCTAAAAGTTCTCTTCTCACAAAATAAAATCCCTTTTAACACGTATATCATACAATATTTTTTCTACGAACGCTAGTAATAGTCCAAACTAACGCTTATTATTATTTTTAATAAATAAATTGATAAAATGTATCTAATTTCATCTAACTTACCTACGAAATACGTTGCTAGTTGCTAGGACGAAGAAAAAATCGATTGTTGATTTGTTTTTGACAGCTTGCGTCAAACAAATGTTATAAATTCTTATTCGATGATGGAAAGTGATCAAGAAAATGAATTTCTCCCGGTGGAAATTGAAGAAGCTGCTAATAAAGCTACCTTTGAATTATTGCCTAATAAGTCAAAGCGACAGTATGAGTTTTCATACCATGGAGACTAGACAAGGAGTACGAACTCCATGTATGCAAATAGGGCTACCAAAATAAGGGGGCGCTGGTGTTCCATTTGTACCAAAATGGCGACCAATGAGGACGTAGTTTGAAATAAAATATATAATTTTTAATTATTTCATTATTAATTTATTTACACAATGAAAAAAATTGTTTGATCTTTCAGATATAAATAATAAAAACCAATTTAATAATTCACGATTAGTTAATTGTATATATTCATACCGGTACAAAAGGAAAACTAGCGCCGCAAGTGGTGAAAAAAGTAAACCTAATATGTACGATACCGTGGACAGATTTTGGCAATTCCCCCGGTCGAGTGCGTACTCCTTGTCTAGTCTCCATGTTTCATACGATCGTTTTCTGAAGTGGTGTGATCAAAAAAATGTTAGAGGTAGGGAAACCAGTAAAAAAGTGCTGCTCGGTTACTTTGAAGAAAAGTCTAAAATATGGAAATCATCGTCCAATTATTCTATGTTGAAAGCGATGATGAATATAAATAACCAGGACATAAGCAGGTATTGTATTACAAGCTTTTCTTAGCAGTGCTAAAAGTAAATCACTTTTAGCACTGGTGCTAAAAGTAAATGACATTTAACACCAGTGTCGTAAAAAGAAATTTTAGACACTGACAGCACGCGTTAAAAATTCCACTTTTAGTGACGTTTGTAGAAAAATAAAATAAACATTAATTTTATACAGTTTTGTCACTGTGTTGCCAGCAATAATATAGTCTGTGTTTAAGTGTCGTTGTAGACTTGTTATTGTTTGTGACCTAGACTTTGTATGTTTTGAAAAGTTTTTTCATTTTATTGTTATTATCTTTTTTTAATTTGTATGTAAGTCATTCATGAAAAGCGCTTTTGTTAAAGCTGACAACAGGAACCTATCAAATGTAACTGCAATTGTAGTCGGAGTTTTTTTTTCAAAACTAACCTCGATCTTACTAGCCATATAATTTATGAGAGAAAACTTTATCCACCACAATTATTCTCTTTCTGAGACCCATTTTGTAGTGACTGTAGTTTGTCTATTTCCATTTGTAAGTAAGCCAGTTAATGAGAATTTAGTTACCTACTTCAATATCAATTTAATGATATTAACGTGTAAAATAGAAAGGCACCACACAGTAAATGGTTTTTATTTATAGCCTAAATAATGAAAACGATCAAGAAGGTATTCTAATCATTAATTGGAAATATATATATATATATAACCCCTTTTGTAATAATTTACATATACAGACATCCTCGCAAGAAGCTAAGCAATGGTGTAATTAGGACTTAATATCAACTCCACCAAGACCACTTTGTTATGGTTTTTAAGAAAAAAAAACCTAACTTACAAACCGTCAAAGTAGGTAAATATATCGTTGAATGAAAAACAGGTTAAATAACTAGGGCTCACCCTAGATAACAGATTACTCTTAAACTAACACGAAAACGAAATGAAACACAAATCTACAAAAGCTCTTATGGTGTGCAGAAACATTGCAGAAAAAATTGGGGTTGTAACCCAAGGACATTGCAAAAGACGTATGCGGCAATAGTGAGACCAATGATCATGGCAGTTGCTTGGGACACTGGAGCTAATCTGACTACTACGATGATAAACCTCTCGAAGATTCAGAGAATAGCTTGTGAATGCATCACTGGAGCAATGGGAACATGCCCCACTGCTGCAATGGAAGTAATCCAAAATCCCAGGCAACTACTTATACAAGAAAAAATATACCGTATATAGAATGGACAAAGAACGAACAATAAGGAAATTTAATCAAACTTGGGAAATACCTCAAGATAACATGCAAAGAAATTTCAACTTTGTAAGAAAATTCACAACAAAACTGGGTAGTAAATCTAATGGGACAAAGACAGTATATTGAGGCTTGACCAAAATGTCATATAATGGTATACGGATGGTTCCAAAACAAAAGGAGCAGGAGCAGGTGTTTTTGGACCTAGAGCCAAATACTCAAACAGTATCGGTGGATACCAAAGCAATTTTTAAGCAAAAATTCGTGTGTCATTGAAAGATGTGTCAAGCAGCTATTATCTGAAACCCCATACTTGGGACCAGGACCGTCTTGTGGAATCAGTAGTAGCACAGTCTTAGAAAAACTAAGGAAAAAAGTAAATAGAGAAAAATCCAAGTACTGGAATGCTCCAGAAGGACTAGGACGAACGAAGACACTCCTGGGAAACTATAATCAGAAGAGATCTTTCAGCTGTCTAAACCTCAGTAAAAACAACATTCGTCTTATAACTGCCGTTTGAAAACTAGATGAAGAAAAGTGTAGATGTTATGAGGAAGATGATGAAATTTCAATACACATACTCTCAGAATGCATTGCATTACGTAACTCTACGGTGAGATGTGAGATACCTAGGATCATACAAAATCGAAGAGAAAGATCTACCTAACGATATTCTAAACTTTCTAAGAAAGATAGGACTAAAAGAGCTGCTATAAGTCTGAGAAAACATCAAAATTATACCAAGAAAAGGGGCACACAATAGGCCTTACAGGTCACAGGTGTATCTGTCACCCCGAATTTTGCTCATACGGCTTAATGATTTTAAACACAAACCAGACGTTATAAAAAATAAATAAAATACAAACATAAATACATCCAATAAAGTACTTAATTTTCGAATTAGTGACTTTATATTACTCAAAATGTCATTTTTGGTGTATGTGTAAATTAGGTATTTTTATTTGGATTTTTTAAGTAAATAAAATTAACATTTTTTGTATTTTTTATCAAATATTAAGTCACCTAAGACAACTTTCAAAACCTTGTCAGATGATCCATTATATGTAGGTAGATACATTTTAGGTAAAGCACAGTATTGTCACTTCCGCCATGGGATGAGCTAGGACTATCTTTCATTTACCTTTCAACCAACTATTTACAGCAAATATCTATTTTATAATAACTGCAATCTGTCAATAAATTATGACTACTCGAAGGTATCTATGACCGGGTTTATTGCAGTTGTTAAAAAGTCAACCATTTATTGTGAGAAATAGGTTCTTTACTATTACCTATTTTAAAAACTATTTCATCGCAGTTTTTGCTATTTCCTATACGGTTTTTTGCAATTTACTTAAAATTAAAGGGTGTACAGCTTACATTGACTAATAATTCCAATTCATCGGAATCCACAGAATTTTTTTGTGTGCCTGTAAATTAAACTAATGAACAGGGCTGGACCTACCAATTTTTCTAGGGGGGGGGCCAGCTTTACATTTGGCGCCCCCCTTGGCCTACTGTCACGACCGATTTACGAAAAAGCGAAGGCTTATTACTACACGAGTCGTATACAAGGTTGAAATAAAACTTAGGTTGAATTATAAGGCATATTTAATGATACACAAGTTGTGTCCTTGTACTTTACATACATAATTGAGACAAAGCGAACAATTTAAAGCCTCAACTCAAAGATTAGATCCACAAGACCCTGGATTACATAATTCTTATTTTTCGGGCTTTCTTTGCTGAAAAAGTGTTGATTATTTTATCAAAAGAAAGCAAAGAAGCCCTTTCATGTTCAATATTTATAATGCTTAAATTTGTTAGTCTTTGCTGTGCCGTAGCATTTCTTAAGTAGGTTTTTATAAGTTTTAATTTACTGAAACTTCTCTCTCCAGATGCAACAGAAACCGGAACCGTTACTAATATTTTTAGAGCTACACATAAGTTAGGATAACCCTCTTCCAACTTGCTCTTATGCAATATTCTGAGCATAGATGCTGCTGTTGCTTCTTCCAGTCCATCTTGTAAAGTTAAGGATGAAACTTAAAACTTTCTATTTCATTTACAAGTTCTTCTTCGTTCAAATCACTTGCATAGGATTTAGCCAATTCTTTAGCCTTACTTTTCAAAGTCGTAACGTTCAGTGTTTTAATTTGAGCCCCACACCAAAAACTGAACTTGTCGGCAACCTCAACCCTTAATTAGGCGCCTTCCCTAACTTGGCGCCCGGGGCACTTGCCGCCGCTGCCCCCCTGGATCCGGCCCTGCTAATGAAGACTAATCTTATCAACTAAACTATATGAAGGCACACCTATACACGAAAATATGTTAAGAGTCACAACGGCTCAGATCTAAGGGTCTGTCTAGAGTTCTAGAGAACTCTAACAAACAAACTCATAAACAGTATTCTTGTGTACAATCTTAACGACGCTCTTTTATAGTTAGTTTATATTCTACGTGACAACAAAATATAACTATCACAGGTTGACTCGAGATCCAACGTAATTGGAAGTGATATAGACACAGCCACTGTATAGTATGTGTGTAAATACTATAGTTTAGAGTGTTTAGACGATGAACTTCTTCTGTCTGAACTGAAATGTTTTACTAGAATGGTAGAATCAAGAAACAAAAGTATTCAAGAAAGAGCTGACGTTTTTGTAAAAAAATCGTTGAAAAGTGTGCTCCCTATGCTTTTTATACTTTTTTGTTTGTATTATACGTTCCGATGAACTCGGCATCCGGTGAGAGATCTTTTTTATGCTTACGGCGGTTCAAAACATAAACCAGAAACTCTATTTGCCAGGAGAGGTCTTCGTCAGCCCTTTTGGCTATTGAAAGGAGTGTTGAAGTAAACATTTCTAAAGTTGATGACTTTAACTCAAGCCAGAAGAGAAGGCTCTATTTTGTGTAAAAGTAACTTGTGGATGTATTAGGTATGATAACATTGAGAAAAAGTGAAAATTGTTTTATCATGTTTACTTTATTTTTCTTTTAATAAAAAACAAACGGGCTGGGCACACATAAATTAAAATTAGGCACACTTTTGACTTGTGTGTGAAAGATAATTACCTCACATGTGGCATGTGGATCATGTGGTTTAGTTAATAACTCAAGTCATTAAAAATTATTGTTTTAGGCTATTTGTTTAGCAATAAAATTGTTGTAAAAATAGTTTGAAAAAGCTTAAAAAACTAACAAATTTAAAGCGAGTTTCTTAAAATTTTCTACCCGTTCACATGAGGGGTATTCCAGATTCCCAGACTCCCCAGTAGATCTTGCACCCCAGTTGAAAAGCTGAAATGACGCCCATGATCCTGACTGTTTGTTCAAAAGCGATTTTTTTAAAAACAAAACCGTACAAATAATTTATTGTTTCACATTCATATTTAACTAATGTTTGAACTATTGATAATTTATTACACAAAAAAGTAAGATTAATATAGATAGCTGTCATTGTAATTTAAAATGTAAACAATTAATTATTAATGATTAATTAATGGTTTAGTTACAATAATTTAATTTTTATTTTATTTTACTATGTGCTTTGTACATTTCATCTCTTTCATTTAATAGGTTGTCATTGTTTTCATTGCATTTATTATCTGTATCACCACATCATTTCAAAATCATTATTTACAATTGCCTTCATCATCCTAAACTATTTACTCATCAAAGAAATATCTTGTATTTTTTTTATCTTGTATTGTTTTTAAAGAAAATGTATTTGGTACAGTAAAAAAGTGCCGAAAGCACCGTATATAGACCAGAATATTAGGATCACTTTGCCTGCCGTCTTTGAAGTTCTTTATACCACATTTCGCTCTGTTTTTCCGACGTTTTTTGCTCAGTTTTGTGAAAACTGGTGAGCATCGATGCAAACTCTACCGATTTAGGAAGTAATATACCTATGTACAGTTATAATTTTCTTTCGTACTTATTTAACTCACTTTTTTTATTAAATAAACATTTTTTTAAATTTGCCGCCATTTTTGTCAATCTACCGATTTCAGAAATTTTAAGTTGGCAACGCTACTGGTGAGCGACAACGATGCAGACCTAAATGCCTACCGGCGGCATGGAACCAGTTTTAGTGAGAGTGATTCTACTATTGTTGTCTACATACGGAAACGGGAGTGCTGACTGGCGTTTTTGATTTTACAATAGTAAACAATTTATAATTAAATAAGATATATGTATAAATAATAGAATTGTTATCATCTTTATAATTAATCAAAAAGCTTGCACTAATCTATTTTGATATTTTTTTTCTTTACGATTTAATACATGTTACTTTAAACCTTATCCTATCCTATCCTACTAATATTATAAATGTGAATGTAAGTTTGTTTGTTACGCTTTCACGCAAAAACTAATCAACCGACCATCATGAAACTTTGTACATATATTCTTGGAGGTATTAGAAGTAAAATAGAATACCTTTTATTAAAAAAAATTATATCTCAAAAAAGTGATTATTACTAGATTAAGTATTATGACGCCACCATAAGGTGGCGCAGTTGAGATGGTATAAATTTACATTAGCAATTCTCGCGTAATTAAGTACTATGACGCCACCATAAGGTGGCGCAGTTAATATATAATATATCTAATCGTTAATTTACAAAACCGTAAAAATTTGGAAAAATGGTAATAAAACATCAGTAGACGGTACGAAGTTCACCGGGTCAGCTAGTAATACGATATAATAGCTAGCAACTCTTTGTAATTTAGAAAGTATATTAGCAAGAAAATAACGTTAAGAAACTGAAAAAAATTCGCATACGACAGGACTCGAACCTGCAATCCGTATTATGAATAATTTTCACCAGACTATTATTACCGTGCCTATATTAGTGAGAATTACTTAGTTTAAGAGTTGTAGTTCAAAAATTTGCCGTGAGCGTGGTGCAGTAAAATTATCGACATTTTCTAGTTGTGAGTTGTGATAAGTAATTCTAGTTCTATTACGAGTTAGTTCGTCAAACAATCTGGTTTCTTTATGTTAAACCTCTTCGAAATACAAGGTACTGCCAAATTTATTCGAAGAAGTCCACTCGAGTTACTAAAATATAACTAAATTGAATTAATTCCAGCCATTTTGTGGAGCAAAAGGATAAGAATTTTAATCCCAAATTTTGGAAATTGGAACAACAAATCAACCCTATAGAATAGATACCGATACATATGCCAATAAAAGTATCATTCTTCCAATGAGATACAAATTTCCTTAACGGGTGCTTCCCACTCCAAATACTTAATAACTAAGGTCAGTTAAATTACTTTATTAACGCGAGAATCTTAATGATATTAATAATAACGTCTGTAGGTAGTCTTATTTTTTGGAATTTCGAGAGCTTGTCGCTGTCATGAATTGAAAGATTTGGTGTAATCCTGCAGTATACTCTTAGTTACCATACTTAATACAAACACAAAAGGACAGCGTCCCTTCCACACTTCTGGTTTCTTCTATGAGATTTCTAAAATATATATGAACCTTCGTCCTCTAGATATGGAAAGTGTACTAGACAGGTTGTGGGAATAAATAAATTTCGTATGGAAATCGCTCAATACTTAAAATTGTCTGATCCTCAAAAATATACTGGGCATTGTTTGCGTAGAACTTGCGCAACACTGTTAGTGGATGCAGATGATTTACTTCAAAAAAAAACGGATGCTGGAAATCTAGTAACGTTGCGGAGGAATATGTCGGATCTCGGATTACGGCGCATCTTCATATGGAGTGATCATCAGTTAACAATATACCCATTGTATAATAACTAATAACATATGTTGCATCGTCTACCACAATACATACAAATCTGGATTCTAATTATCCTATAGTTTTACATAATTGTTCGAATATCACAATTAACCAATATTTAAATCATATTAAACTATTAGGAGCGAAGAAGTAATGGAAAATGTGAAAAAAAGGGAAAATTATTGATCCTTGAGGGCTTTCCTTGCGTGCGCTGCGAAAACGGTTCAGGATACCAAAAATGTATGTATGAAAGAATTATTCCTCTTGAAATAATCTAAAAAAATGTCCGCGACAGTATATGTCTATCTTTTAAGATTAACTCACTAGAACCGTTTTTATGGTAATCAAATTTGGTCGAAATTAATGCATTATTTGTTAAGAGTTGTATCAACATAATAATATTAATCTTTATCCAAATAAATGTGTTGTTGATTAAGAGTATTTAATTGTGAACAAAATTATCTTTGACATCACTTAATTTCAATAAACATCTTAGAAGATATTACAATTTTAAAATAACTATAGGACGTCACCGTAAGGTGGCGCAGTTATTATCTCATATATTTAAACGAGAATTTCTTACAAAATTAAGTACTATAAAGCCACCGTACGGTGGTGCAGTGGATATCTTATATAAAATATCTAATACTAGCTTTTACCCGCGGCTTTGCCCGCGTGAAATTGGGATATTTTCAATTAAGTTAATGACTATCTATTTTACATATAAAATTTTAATTTTAATCATTCTGTAGGTATATCCTTAGTAAATTAAGTCTGGCCTAACTACTTTTAATTTTTTATTTTATTTAAAATTTTATGTTTGTCAGTCACTCACGCTGCAACCAACAGTTCTAAATTAGAGCTAATCATCTGTAGGATATAGTAATTTGTCAGTCATTTGTTTTAATAACCTCATAGCGCCATCTAGTTTTAAATATCAAAACTAAATTATGGCACGTATGTATGCATAGACCCGTGCTAGAATACATCTGTGAAAACCGCATTCGAATCAAATCAATAAATTTCACGTGATGTGCGCACAAATAGACAGACAAACAATAAAACATCTGACCACATTTTTGGGTTCTATATCGATGTACCCGCTACGTCGTTCGCATGGGGTATTGATTCTTGTAGAAAAAGTAGCCTTTGTCACTATTCATGCTTTCAACTATCCCGATACAAAAATTATGCCAAAATTTTTATACACCAGATGTTAAGCTAAAAGAAGACAAATACATCTGTGAAAACCGCATTCGAATCGAATTAGTAGTTTTCATGTGATGCGAGCACTAATATACAGACAAACAGACAGAAAGATAAAAAAATCTAACCACATTTTTATTAGAATTACAGGTAGAAAAGAAACACACTTCATAGTATGAATATTCAAACTGTGAAGTGTGTTTCTTTTCAACCCGTAATTATAACAATTTTTGGGATCTAAATCGATGTACCCGCGACGTCGTTCGCATGGCTTGTTAATTTTTGTATAAAAAGTATCGGACCCCCGTTCAGTCCTTGTGAAGGAGGTTGATTATTTCTAAAAATACAATATAAGTCCACCTCCACAACCTCTAAAGAGCACACATTTTAATTTATTTCCCTTACTTCAAAAACATAGGACTTTCATACAAATTTCCAACCCCCGTTTTACTCCCTTAGGGATAGAGTTTCGTAAAATCCTTTCTTAGTGGACGTCTAGACCTTATAAGGAACCTACCTGCCAAATTTTAAGATTAATAGGAATGAATACGTCAAAATGTCCTTCGTTAAAATGTCCGTTAAAACGCATTCTTTTTATTCCTTGTATCGTCTCTCCAAATCTGGCAATAAGTCTGCTACCTTGAAATAATTGGAATTCAAATGGCAATATTTCTCCAGCTGCTTTCAGTTGGCAAGTTGTGCCATAAGTATGCAACCTACCCATATCGGCTACATAAAGGTGTTTTGTATCGTAAGGGGGGTCCCGGATCGGTCCATAGTAAAACACCTAAATGTTTGCCAATCGTTGGACACGTGGCTTACTATATTAGCTCTAACTTGACCAGCCATTGAAATATTTCCATAAAGACAGAGATGAAAATAAACACGCTCCATCGCCAAGTATCTCTTTCACTCTACATCGGATTGCTAATCCTTCAACTGTGACTGTTACAATTTCTTCATCCATTTTTCAAACAAACGTTAGTTTACTTAACGAAAACTACAAACTTTTTTAAGTAAGTAATCGATATGACACTTTGATATAAACGTCAGTATAATCAATGAAAAATAAACAAATCTAAGCTAGCACCTAATTGGCATGAAACTTTGAAATAAACATAATTTTAATCAACGAAGAAAAAAACTAATATTACTAACTAATTTGGAACGAAACTTGTACACCTACACAACCTCTAAAGAAAACATTTTAATTTTCATGTCCCTTATTTCAAAAACATAGGACTTTCATACAAACTTCCAACCCCCGTTTTACCCCCTTAGGGGCACAGTTTCGTAAAATCCTTTCTTAGCGGACGTCTAGACCCTATAAGGAACCTACCTGCCAAATTTCAAGTTTGAATGTCTTATAGTTTCTGAGATACGGTGATGAGTGAACTTTCGCTTTTATATATATAGATAAAAAAATCATTGAAAACAAAAAAAGCAAAATGGTAAAAATTTGAAAAAATGAAAAATGGATAAAAAGACAGTGTTATGCGGTACCTACAAAGTCCGCCGGAACAGCTAGTAAGATATAAAGAGGGTTATAGAAAAAGTATTTCACTCGTCAAAAACACTTTCTGAAACTAGTAAATTGTTTTCTCGCTTCAAAAAATGTTACTTTCGTCACTTGTAAACCAATATTCTATATTAAACTAAAAACAGTAATCCAATGAATAATAGAGTTAAAAACTACAAAAACTTGTATTCTTCTCATAACTCAGCCAATTTATTGAAAAAATATATGGATAGCTTATTTTTTATCCTAGACATTTAGAAAATATTTATTATGAAGCAACATCTTGTATTTTCTTATTCTTTCATCCGTCACCGCAGATCATCCATTGTATATTCGTCATATTCTATCTTTGTTGTAACAATAATTATAACTGCCATATGCTGACACATAAATATGTCTTTATAGTGATATAATCAGAAGATATATAGAATTTTTATGTGTTTCTGATAAAATGAAAAAGGTCAAATATTTGATGAATAGTCGGAAATTTCTAAAATTTTAATGATTTTAATGATTCACATACGACCTTATCGTGTTTTTATTCTCATATTTTGTTCTTATCGCCAATGATTAATGTGAATTTTGAATATAAGGGGATTAAAGAACATAAATAGTTGTGAGGAAAGTGATAGGCACCATATCGGGGTTAAAGTCAAAAAGGTATAAGGGTAATCGTTTGTGGGAATTTATGGTTTCATTTTATATATATTTTTTAATAAGTTCTTACAAGCACGTTTAATTAGAAAACAAAATAACCAACAGCTGATTTATTGGGGCTTTATTCGGATAACTATTATATACTTTTCATATAAAATTATTTCATATGTACCTACCACCTTTACGAGGATTGTTTGATAACTACTTGGCCTAACAAAAAAATGGTATATTTTATAACGAGTTTGGAATATTCCATGCGAGTATGACGATTACACGAGCTTAGAATGGATACTTCATACAAGTCAAAGACTTTTCTATGACTACTTGTAGAGTAAATTATACTGTATTTAAATAGTTATTTTGTCGTTTAGTTTGATAGGTGTTACCAGGAGTTGTTGGTAATCCGCTGGACTATCAGTTTGATGCTCCGGTTTCAAACTCTGTCTGATGCGAATTGCTTATTTTAACTAATTAACTTGTTGGTAAACTTTTCTTTATTTTTTTATCTTCTTTTTCTGCTTCTCCATTAATGGATAATAGCAATCACATGAGTCCACTCTACCCTCTTTCTGATAGCGCTTAACAAATCCCCTATTTCTATTAGCCTCATCCATTGTCTGACATTTCTTTCTACCAACTTCTCCCATCCTTACGATCTTTACTTCGATTATCAGTTGTAATATTTGATATCTTTCGTTTCTTATTAAGTGGCCTAAATATGCTGCTTTCCCGTGCTTAATGGTTTTAGTAATACGCGATCTGTGTTAAACGTTTTCTCGTTTCATTTTTTAGCTATCCATGAAATTTTAAGTATCCGCCTGTACATCCACATTTCGAATGGTAGAAACCCTTTTCAATTTCATGAAACTACTAATGATTTAATTTCCAAATCCGGCGCCCACTGTTTACACAGCCACGTGCCTAAATATTTAAATTTGCTACTTGTTCTATTTGGTAACTTTTATTATTTAAACTTTGCATCATGCTGTTCCTCCGGATTGCGTGAGACTTTAATAAATTTGTCTTCTTGGTGTCCTATTGCTTTCCAGTTTTTTTGGTACCTTTTTTAATTTTTTCCTTTTATATATTATAAAGTTATCACAGTCTAAATTCCTAATTTTACTTACAAATTTTAAAGGTTTCTAGCATCTTTTCTAATTTTGAATCGGTATTTTTAACAGTGTTTTTTTTTAGCCCACAATGACCTATCAAATAATTATGTTATGTCTGGTTTTTAAACAATAGATTTGAAATAAAATAGTCAGTTAAAATTCTAATAATTTAAGAATGATAACATATCTTCAACACTTTGGACCTCATACCACTGCTTTTAAACGGAAGAGAATTTGAAAGATTTTTTCTTAATGTATTACAAATATTTACGAGGGTTATCTTTTTAGTTTCACATGTAGCTGTTTAGAAAGCGCCTCCAATAGATCCTTAAAACACAAATCCAACATCAATCTTTTGTTGACATAAACCCAGAGTTTTATGGCGATGCAACAAGTCGTGTAGATATAATGAATTTTTAAAATTTGCAAGACGTTCGAAAAATGCGAGCATTATTTTTTTACTATTTTCGGAGAGGATTATTTCAATAGCAATGTCTCTCTGAAATGTTTTTTGTGTTTGGTAATGAAGCACCACACCAGTTAACTAGTTCTCACTGGTATTGCAAATTTCAACGTGGTCGCTCCAGTCTCAGCGACAAATCAAACAGCAGTCACACTGCAAAACATTGATACGATTCGTCAACTAATTAAGGATGACGGCCGTGTAACATACCGGGAGATTGAGGTATCTTTGGGTATTAAAAGGCCTTGATCCAAAATATCCTACATGAAGCACTGGGTGTTATCAAGTAAGTTTCCCGTTAGATACCTCATTTGCTCACAGAAGTACAAAAGCAAAAAGCAGTTAGCGTCAGTTGGTGTCAAAAAACATTGGAAGGATTCAAAAAAGGAAGCTTAAAAAACGTTTATAGTATGGGGATTAATCTTGGATTTACTCCTACGAACCTAAAATTAAACGCCAATACGTGTTTCACGATGAGAAAAAAAAAACAAAAGTGATCCGTGGCAAAGCGTGTTAAAAAAAAATAATCGCAATTTTTGTGTCAAAATCTGGTAATATTGCAACAATTGCTTTAAAAGAACGATGAACGGTTATTGGTATATAAACGTTTGTTGATCAGAAGTTATCGCAAAAAGGCAACACACAACGGCGAATCATCCTACATCAGGACAATGCAAGCGCTCACACTGCCCAAACGAGTTTTTGAAGCTTTAAAACGTCGAATGGTAAGACTAGCCAACGTATAGTCCCAACCTAATTTCCAACGACTTCTTCACGTTCCCAAAGATCGAGAATTCAACGCGTGTACAGCGATTCCGAGTCGTCAGAAGAAGCGACTTTGCAGGTGTTAACTGAAGACTGAAATAACTGTTTAACCAATTGGTACGCAAAAGTGTTTGGTGGGACATATTTTGAAAAGCAATAAAGTACTTTAAGTCTATATATTTTTTGTCTTTACGACTACTTACAAAACTAAAAAGACAACCCTCATAATTGTAAAAATTAATTTGCGTGCGTAGATCATGGAACTGTTGAAAACAAGAAGAAGTATATAATAAGAAGAATATTTTTTTTATAGATTTTTACGCGGTCTGTTGGTTTCATGCAATGTGTCAAATTGTGAATACATGAAACTGTCAAATAAAAGATATAAACATCTTAAATAGTAGTTCTGTAAAAAGAAAGTAGGTACAGGTGTTAATTTAGTTTTATCTTAAGAACGCATACTCCTAAATGGTTCAACCTCCGATGGTTTCCTTGTCTGCTCTTTTTGAGTTAAAAAGACATCTTTTAATAGTGCTACTCTCTGTTTTGGTTCGCACTGTAACTAAGACAACTGACTAAGAAATATTAATTGCCTCATATTGATAACACATATAGTGAATGAAATACATTGAGAAAAATCATAAATGCAGCTGTTCGGCACTCGGAGAGGTCAACTGTCAGGTCGAGCAGGTCTTCTGTCGTAGATAACCATGGCGCCGATTCTTAAACGGACCGTGGACGCGATAAACTTACATGTGCAACTGCGTATTGCGTTTATATAATTAGCCCATTAATATTCTATTATTCTCCAAGGAAGAACGATTGTTTGCAAATTTCTAACGTAGAAGCCGTGTTGACTCGTTACGTAGCTTTGGTTTGTCACACAAGTAGCACGGTTTGGTTAATTGTAAATAGAAATTAGGGTTTTCATGTTTAATTTACCAAAAAGTAGTGTCAAATTGTTTATTTCACTTACCAGTATTGAATGTTCACAATTTAAAAAATTGTACCAGATATGTATACCTATTTACTGCTATATATTTTACCTTTTTCGAAGGGAAATTAATCAGAGACTGTAATTTTAAGGGAAGAGTTTTTTCAAGTGCTTACGGTTATTCAAATTACACTAAAACACAAACATTTTTAAAAAATCTGCCTGTATATCTATCTGTTTGTCCGGGCTAATCTTTGAAACAGATTTTAATGGGACTTTTACTAGAAGATAAAGGAGAATATAGGGTTATAGTCTACTTTATACCCGAAAGTGACATAGGATTGAAAATTACGTCTGAACTATGAGTACCGCCAAGATAGATATCAAATAACCAAACATTTTCACTGGCACAGCTAATAGGCATTTTATCTATAGATATAATAAAACTGTAGAAATGAAAATTCTGTACATGAAAGATATTTCAAAAAAAATAAAAATAAACGGAGGGTGTTACTACATCGATATAGAACCCAAAAATGTGGTTGGATTTTTTCCTCTGTCTGCATGTTTGTGCGCGTATCACATGAAAACTACTAACCCGACTAGAATGCGGTTTTCATAGATGTATTTGTCTTTTTTCAACTTATTATCTGGTGTATCAAATTTTTCCCCCCACCTCTTTAACGGGGTGGGAGGAGAAATTTTTATACAACAATCAACACACCATGCAAACGACGTCGCGGGTACATCAATATAGAACCCAAAAATGTGGTTAGGTTTGTTTGTCTGTCTGTATGTTTGTCCGCGCATCACATGAAAACTACTGATCCGATTCGAAGGCGGTTTTCACAGATGTATTTGTCTTCTTTCAACTTAACAAATATGGTAAATAAATAAATATCTCATATATTTTATAGAGGCAATTCTTATATATTTAAACCAGCAATTCTTACTTAATTAAGTACTTATACGCCACCGTAATTAATTTCTAATAAATTTTAGTAATAAGTTACAACGAAAAAACAGTAAAAACCTAGAATCTAACGAAAAAATATGATAAAAACGACAAAACAACAAAAAAGTATTGAAAACAACAAAAAACAAGACAATATCGTAAAAATTTGAAAAAACAAAAAATGAGAAC
This sequence comes from Altica lythri, assembly GCA_964028335.1. NCBI lineage: Eukaryota > Metazoa > Arthropoda > Insecta > Coleoptera > Chrysomelidae > Altica > Altica lythri. The sequence goes on along the minus strand of OZ034804.1, from coordinate 29,148,434 downwards.
AAACCTCAGTGTTAGGCAGTAGCTACGAAGTCCGCCGGGTCAGCTAGTATGAGAACATAATTTTTAATGAACATACAAAAGTGATATACATGTAACAATAAATGACATAAAATAATGATTGATCAATCAAGAACTGGACAATGAAAAATATCTGGTTAAGGTACCGTCACTAAAAGTTGTATAGATATCTGTAGAGATGGTAATACCGAATAATGATTAGTTACTTTCACATTAGGATACTACTCGATACTTTTTGAAAAGTAACGAACAATTTTTACATTCGTTCCAAGTTCGCGCGGATTGACTAACAGCTACCTATGCTCAGGGCCGTAATAGGATCTATATTATACCAGCAGGTACCGACTGTCCTTTTTAATTATGTGACTGAACTGCAGCATAAAAGCAAACATTTTTCCTAAAACCAATAAAAGGATATACTATTTCTCAAATTTTTCAATTGACAGGTTTCATTTCATTTATTAATTTAATGTTTTTTATTCATAAACCCAATAAAATTGCATCCGTTGTTCTTCAAAAAGACTTTTAGCTCACATATTATATATGATATCTCGTACTTGTCCTAAATGAGACTTTTATAAAAAATTTGTAGAACGTCAACCAACATGCGTTTTTTTATCCGGAAGGTCCATTTTCTATTAATTTATATAAAGTGCTTTGCGATACTTTGGTAAGGGTTACAGTCTGGTTTACAGCTTCTATGCTACACATTTTTTTTCTAAGCCCTCTATACAAATTTTAAAATTATTTGGTAAGCACCTTTACTATTAAAACCGATAACTTTTCTTTTATCTCTTTGGCACTGTTATCAACTTCCACTTCCACATTATCCCTAGCATCCAAAAAATTATTATCCTGATTTTCAGTTTCTGGTGTAAGCCACGACCAGGGTGGAGAAAAGGCCACGACTGACTGAAATTGATCGAAAATAATGAATAATATAAAATAACAGTAATTATAAAACAAAAAAGATAACACTAATTAATAAAATAACAGTTACATATGAAGAAGAATAAATATCAACACTAAATAACAGACATTTTTCCAAAGCTATGGTCGACGACAATACTCGGAGAATTATAGAGTTTGCGAAACCATGAAAATATGAAACTCAAACCTATAAAAACCAAAACCAGGTAATGAAAGCGATAACCAGCCATCGTTAATCACACATTAAGATAAATAGATCAGTCCGAAAGAAATTGGATTTCATACTAACAACGAACAAAATTTAACTATTTTTTATGCGGAAGCGATACATTTTTAGCTTTATATAAGAGATATCTCTTTATTGGGGCCCTTTAAGAAGTAGGTATTACGGATCTTCTCAAGACTCTTTAACTGATAAATCATATAAGAGTGATGCCATAACGATATCAGCGTTCACTAAAGATATTCCAGAAATTTTTTAAACGAGATGTAATAAAATAATGATATTGAATAGGTTTATGAATTATAAAAAAAGTAGTTATTAATTGATTCTGAAAATAAGTGAATTTATATGAATTTGTTTTACTTTAACAAACTGAGAATAAAATAAGGAATAATTTATAATACGAATACGAATACTTTTATTGACCTATTTGATACACAATACAGAGTATCTGGAGTCCATATAAAGAAAAAATAATAAAAAAAAATTTAAAACTTAAATTTATGGAGAGAAGTTAAGAAAAATGAAGAAATTCCTTAACAGAATAAAAGCAATTGTCCGCGAGATAGTTCTTAGCCAGCTTGTGGAACTTTCCGAGGGGCAATCTCTGAATATCTAGTTCTAGGAATAAGCTAACAAATTTGTTGTACAGCCTTATGTCTAGTATATTATTTTGTGAAAGCTGTATGCGGCTATATGGAGTAACCAGATTTTCCGCTCCTCGTGTGTTGTACTGATGTACTTCGGAATGTTTTACATATTTATTCAAATTTTTATGAATCAAAATGAGAGACTCAAATATATAAATACAAGGAAGCGGATGAATTTTTTTAGATATGTCCTTGAAATAATAGTTCTGATTAATAGTTTTATTTCGGAAATACCCATGATACGTTTTAGTTAGTAAACCTGGTATGTGAAACCTCATCATAACGTAAAGAATCGTAATATAATTACTTTGGGTTATCATTATTTCTCCTGCAACAAGTAGCACTAAATTTATCAAAAACAGAAATAATACAGCAAAAACAGAATCATAAAGTAAAATAAATTATTCACGCAACAATTTATATTCTTCTTCTTATGTACCATGTCCTTTCAGGACGTTGGTTACCAACAAGGCTAGTCGTATTTTATCGACCGCAACTCTAAAAAGTGTACATGAGTTGATTTTGTACCAGTCACGTAGGTTTTTTAGCCATGACGTTTTTCTCCGGCCTGGTCCTCGGCTGCCATCTATTTTGCCCTAAATGATGTTTTGTAGAAGCCGGTATTTTGTTCCTCCCATCACATGGCCGAAGTACTCTAATTTTCTCTTTTTTATAGTGAAGAGGATCTCAGTGGTCTTATTCAAGCGCTGCAATATTGTCGTGTTGGTGATTCTTTCGGTCCATGTGACTCTTAGTAATCTTCTGTAGGCCCACATCTCTTCGTTTTTTGTGATGGTCCAAGCTTCTATTCCATATAGCAATGTGGAGAATACATAGCACCTCAGCAGTCGAATGCATAGGGATATTTTTAGATCATTGGTACTTAGAAGGTTACTCATTTTCCTGTCTGCGTTCTCTGTTATTATACTGCCTAGATATCTAAATTGGCGCACTTGTTCTAAGCACATGCCTTTGACTCTGATATCGGCTCTGACATTTTGTTGCTTGCTGACCACTAATACTTTGGTCTTTTTTATGTTTAGCGTTAAGCCCGCAGCATCGCATCTTTCCACCACTTTATTTAAAATCAATTGTAGATCATCCTGGTTAGAGGCAAGCAAGACCGTGTCATCAGCGTATCGCAAGTTATTTACAATTTATATACGAATCGCAAAAATGAGATAAGATCTACAAACCAATGGATATAGATATATGGAAAGAATCGTTACAACAAAGAAACCTAAGAATAAATGCAAATAAGTCAAAAGTAGGTAATGCTTATAGGAAGGAATAATGTGAATAAAATAAAACTAAATGGAAAATAATATAGAGCAAGTAGGTGCGTTTAGGTAAGTGTTTAGGAGTAAAGGTACACAAAAATGGTAAACCGACGGCAGAAATAAATCATAGACTTGAAAACACGACCAGATTATACTATGCAATGAACAACACATTTATAAAAAGCAAAAAGATCTCAAGAAAAACCAAAATAACCGTATACCTACAACACGGTCCTCAAACTAGCTTTTACATTTGGTAGTGAAAGCTATATACTTAACGGAGAAACGAAGAGCAAGATTCAAGCACTGGAAATAAGATATTTGAGAGCAGTAAAAGGATATACACGAAGAGACTGAATTAGAAATTATTTAATAAGAAAAGAATTAACAGTGGAACCGATTTTAAAACCATTGAAAGACAACAGCTAAAGTGGTTTGGAATGTTGTGGGAATGAAGGACGGAATACAAACAAAATGCGTATGGCAAGCAAGATCGATACAGAAAAGAACGAGAGGTAGACCTAGGAAAACTTGGAACGACGTAATGGCAGCCTGTTTAAGAGATAGAGGCGTAACCTGGAACGAAGCACAGAGAAAAGCAAGCAATAAGAAAGAATGGGCAAAATTTGTATACTCGTGAAATTTGTTTATAGCTGAAACTATTTGTTTGAAAGTTTTGTAAATCTTAACACCTTCGGGTAAAAATAAGGCTTCAAAATTTACCTTTTTTATGAAATATTATAATATTGTCTATATACGGTGGGTTATGGTATAAGCTACTGCCAAGTTAACCGGCTCGTAAAATGTGCCATGCTTACTAAGAGATTTTCATCAGAGTCAAGAATTTCTTCCACCATAAACGATGATTTGTCAGCAACAAGTCAATAATTCACACCGTGCATTTTTTTGATTTCTTTTATCATTATTATCGACAATTATTTCATATAACAGATGCAAAAAGTATAAAAGCATAATCAAATATACCTACCTACAGTACATGCAAAATAAACAAATTGTTCGATAGTGCAGAATGTGAGCTAGTAGGTATAAGTGTTAAAAGTTTATAAGAGTCTATTTTTTGAAATTATAGAAAGTAGCTATACAAACAAGAATATAACAGTAAGAAGAAATTGAAAAAATGTCGCATCCAGCAGGACTCGAGAACTCGTAACCTTTATTATTATTTCAACCAAACATAAGATAACTTTAGAAACGTGCTCTTAAAACAAACCATTGATTAAATAAAATAATGTTGTCACATCAATCAGTGATAAGTTGTTATTAGGTGAAAGTTGCGAGTTCGAGTCTTATTGGATGTGAAAATTTTTCAAATTCTCCTTAATGGCATTTAATATAGGGGAACCTGTTGTACCTGGGATATAGAACTGTACCTGAGAACAATCTCATTTTTTTCAAAAAATTCGTGTCCTTTAGAACTTTGTTTAAAACGTCATTTGTCCACATTAAAGTGATTTTTGATGCGTTTCACAGGCTCCGTGTGAGCAAATTTATTGGTTTACACTCAAAAAGTAATTTTTTGGGCTTTACTTTAGTCCCATTTATTTAAAGTGTTGCATGTTTATGAAAACTGTATTATATAAAATCTAATCTTAGTATCTTATACCATCTTTGACATTGCTGACTTGATACGAAAAGCATTTCCACCTGTGTTTACACTAATGAATATTGCGAATGGTTTCAAGGCTACAGAATTGAATTCACTAAATGAGCATATATTCTCAGATGCTGACTTTTACTCCGAGAAATTTCTACATAGTCTGACCGTCTTTTACCTGAACAATCATCTGCTCAATCTGACAACTCACTGCTCCAGGAACCTCCAGTCTAAGACGATCAACTTTTGTCCCAAGAATGTTATACACAGGCTAGTATTCAGTCGACTCCAGAATTGGCTTATTAAGAGTCCTTTGATAAACCTGAAATGACCTTACTCAATATTTCTAAAACCCGTTAGAAACTTTAAAACTTATTACCCTTGAAATAATTTGTCCACATCCAATAGCCTCACATCAAAAAGAACACATAAGGGTAGACACAAAGGCAAAATCTAGAATACTAACAGACACACAAAAAAATGCAATTAAGGCTTTTAAAAAAGTTAAAAAAGTAGCTCTTAAAGATGATCGTTAGTTAAAGATGAGCAAGAATAAGCAACATAAGAAAACAGATAGAGTAAAACGAAAAATCCTGATTTAGATACTGAGGATTCGAACTGTTCAGTCCACGACACTGGTGAAAAAGAGAAAATAAAAACAGTGATCTAAATAGTAACTACAAGTCTCAGTCTATTTTTATGTTTATTTCTGTTGTAACCCTAACATCACGGTTGTAACTTTTAGTTTTTTTGATGTGAAACATCTATAGCCGCACGTGAATCAGATTTCTCGCGTGGCGACGGTGACGTATGATTCGTATGACGTAAAAAAATGTGAGCCGTCACGGGACGCCTGGCAGATGTGAAACATCAACATTATTTTGTAAAAGTCTATGCAGTATTCAATAAAAAAAAGAGTGTGCGTGTAACCTTTACGCGCGATTAAAGTAACCATTGAAAAATTTAAAAACTTTGAAAATTTTGAAAATTTTCAAAATTATCATGATCTTCAAATTTTTGAAAAATTTTGAAAATGTAAAAATTCTTTTATTAAAAAGTAAAATTTGTTTATTATTGGAACAATTGGAACTATGTTCCTTACGGTAGGCTTGGAGAAGATAGGGATTTTGCGGTGTGACTGAACTGAAAAAAATGTAATAGTAAAAACCGTAACGAAAAACCCGTAACGAGACGTAGAATGCTCGCCTGCCACGCGGGAGGCTCGGGTTCGATTCCCAGCCGATGCAATTTTTTTGTATATATCTTAACTTTTACCTTTTTTTGTTAAAGTAATATGAGATATAATTTTTAAAAATCTTGATAGTTGAAAGTAGTTAGGAAAGGTGAGAAGAAATAAATGTATACATTACTCTTTAAAGCTTACCTTGAATTTTAAAGAAGCTTTTTTCTTAACGCCAAGATTAAATGAGACGCAGGCGTTACAGTCGTATACACAAGCGAGTAGTGTTATGTGTCGATTCTTTATTAGCCGAAGGAACATAGTTCCTATCTTGTGTCCCATGAAACCATTTTAACTTGTTTAGTTTTTATATTTATTTACCTACATTTTATAAGATAATATGCACTTTTAAGTCTATATTTCAATTTTTAATATTTTTACACATCAGTAAAAGTATTAAAAATTAAAATATGAGCTTTAAAAGTGTATTTCTATATGAAACAATTCATACCCTGTCCCGCCAAATTTTTGAATCGATGAGCTTCTTCCCCCTATTGTTGGCGCGCTACCGTCGCGTCGCTCAAAACATGACACCAATTTCATATAAGATATCAGTACATCTCTTATCGATTATTATCGATGCGTTAGGTTTTTTACGTCATGACGTCACCGTCACCACGCGAGAAATCTGATTTACGTGCCGCTATAGATGTTTCACATCAAAAACCTAACGCATCGATAATATATAATAAAGAGATGTACTGATACCTTATATGAAATTGGTCTCATGTTTTGTGCGACGCCGACGGTGGCGCGCCAACAATAGGGGGAAGAAGCTCATCGATTTAAAAATTTGGCGGGACATGAATTGTTTCATAAAAACCTAACTCGATTCCGCCTACTATCTATTCTATATATATCAAAATGTTTGTTTGTATAGGCAACATAATATATAGTCCATTTATGGAGTCCATTTCACGGATTTTGGCCGATGACAGAAATCATACTCGAAGTAAATTTAGAGTTACATCTCTCTCAGATACAGGCAAGTTAAAAATTTAAATGAGGACGTTTGTTTTTTAATACAACACTTACGTAACTGCATCTTGTTTCACCGGTAGATAAAAAGTATTCAATACGGAAGTCTTGACTTAATTCACATTCCTAGTAAGCGTCATGTACGGCTCGTTGTTGAAGGGTTCAATTTAATATTTATTAATGTCATATTTTGTAGATGTCAAACCACACTGATAGTTTCAGAAACTTACGAACTAATTTAGAAAAAAAAACTGTCCGCCATTGGTAACTTGGATGACAGATTAATCTTATTTCAGTGGTTTCTAATATCAAATCGGCCAAAAACGATGAAATTTTATTACCTATATATATGTATTTAGTTTGGTATAAATAAAAATTATGGTGAAAATTACAAAAAAAAATCGTGAATTTAACTCTGATGACAAATTTATTGCATATTTCCTACAAGAAATAGATATTTAATTATTTTTAGCTACATTTGTTTCAGTAAAAAAAATTAACGACAAAAAGTGCAAAAATGCCATGTTATTTAAATTGGAAATGTCTTATGATTTAGGCACGGGTTAATGTCGATGTTTCACATCTGCCAGGCGTCCCGTGACTGCTCACATTTTTAAACAAGGAAATATCCCTCTGCAAATATATCCAGCTTCTACAGGTATAGGATTTTCAAAGATAACATTTAAGTTACCAGAAGTTGGACCGGATATCAAGAAATTTACTACAATTAAATAATTTGTGGACGTATTTAAAGTTCAAAAATAATAACAAATTTTCCGGATGGAATGGATTTATGAATTTATTAACTAATGCCCATGATTTTGATGTGTCATCGATAATTTTTTTATTATTAATTTTTGTTGAATATAGCAATTTTAATGGATGTGTTATTAGAATTTATGTTGAAAGAATAAGAAAATAAAAAATAATTAGGTTGTAAATTACAATTGCATAATTCCAAGCCAAAGTATTGTCGGCAATAAGGAGTACAAAATAGAAAGATAAGGTGTTTTTAAAAAAATAATACTTTTACTTAGATATTGTTGTTAATAACTGTTTTTATTGCTATTTGTAAATACTCATATGATTAAATAAGTGTTTATCTTGATTTGGACCTTCTCTGTGCAAGGTACAACGAACCACTTCCAAGGTACATCTGGTCTGTTGTACCTTGGTCAGTTTTCCCCCTTTTTTTCAAGTGGGTAGTGGTCCCAATTCTTTAGAAATATACACAGTTTTATGATTGAATTATGTAGTTAATTAAATGATCTTTACAAACATGCAAACTTAACAGACGTAGATACTGACTTAATTTTCTAAAAAAATTAGGTACAAGGTAGAACAGGTTCTCCTATTCTTGTTTGTATGCTTTCTTAAATTTCAAAAGTTTCATGAGAGATATCTTAAAATAATAAGAGTCTATATTTTTTTGAATCAGTTAAAATTTTTTTATTCGTAACTAGCTGTATGTACCCTCGACGTTTTTCGCGTGGTGCGTTGATTATTATCTAAAAATTTCTACCACGACCTCGTTAAAGAGGTGGGGGAAAAATTTGAATCGGATCAGTAGTTTTAATTTTTAATGTGATGCGCGCACACACATACAGACATACAGATAAAAAAATTATTATTTTTTAAATATCTTTAATGTACAGAATTTTTATTTCTACAGATTTATTATATAAATTAGCTGTACCCGCGACGTAGTTCGCGTGGCGTGTTGATTGTTATATAAAAATTTCTCCCCCGAATTCGTTGAAGGGGTGGGGGGAGAATTTTTTATATACCAGATGTTAAGTTCAAAGAAAATAAATACATCTGTGAAAACCGCATTCGAATCGGATCAGTAGTTTTAATGTGTTGCGCGCACAAACATGCAGACAGACAGACAAAAAAATCTAACCACATTTTTGGGTTCTAATTATTTTTTAAATATCTTAAATGTACAGAATTTTCATTTCTACAGATTTAATATATGTATAGATTATTTTTCAGGCCTTCGCATGGTCCCTTGTGGGTGGAATTTTCTAAAATCCGTTCACAATGGACCTCAAAATTATAAAAATAACTATTGTGCAAAGTTTCAAACCTGTAGGGCTTATAGATTTTAAATTTTAATTTTTATTTTTCACGCCCCCGCAACACCCCTGTGGGTGAAATTTCGCAAAATCAGTTCACAATTGACCTCAAACTTATATAAAAATAACTATTTTGCAAAGTTTTAAACCTGTAGGACTTATAGATTTTAATTTTTTTCACGCCCTCGCAACCCCTTGTGGGTGGAATTTCGTAAAATCCGTTCACAATTGACCTCAAAATTATAAAAATAACTATTTTGCAAAGTGTCAAACCTGTAGGACTTATAGATTTTAAATTTTATTTCATTTTTTTTCACGCCCCCGCATCCTCCCCTGTGGGTGGAATTTCATAAAATCCATTCACAATTGACCTCAAAATTATAAAAATAACTATTTTGCACAGTTTCAAACCTGTACGACTCATAGATTTTAATTTTTTTTTCCCGCCCCCGCAACCCCCCTGTGGGTGAAATTTTGTAAAATCCGTTCACAGTTGATCTCCAAATAGTCCAAATTATAAAAATAAGATGATTTCTGTATAGTTTTAACCATTAAGGTTGCACACGCGACGGAAGCTTAAAAAATGGAGTAACTTCTCCCGTTTTCCCAACATTTCCCTTCACTGCTCTGCTCCTATTGATTGTAGTGTGATGTAAAGTATAGTATAACCAGCACAGGAGTATGAAAAATAATTGTACCAAATTTCGTTAAAATCTGTCGAGTATTTTTTGTTTCTATAGCGCTTATACAGACAGACAGACAGACAGACAGACAAAAATTTTACTGATTGCATTTTTGGAATCAGTATCGATCCCCAATCACCCCCTGATAGTTATTTTGAAAATATACTTCATGTACAGAATTGACCTCTCTACAGATTTATTATAAGTATAGATATAGATTATTTTTCACGCCCCCGCAACCCCCCATAAGGGTGAAATTTCGTAAATTCTGTTCACAATTGACCTCAAAATTATAAAAATAAATATTTTGCAAAGTGTCAAACCTGTAGGACTTATAGATTTTAAATTTTAATTTTTTTTATTTTTCATGTCCCCGCAACTCCCATTGTGGTTAATTTAGTAAAATCCGTTCTCAGTTGACCTCCAAATTATAAAAATAACATGATTTCTGTATAGCTGTAACCATTAAGGTTGCACACGCGAGGGAAGCTTAAAAAATGGAGTAATTTCTCCCGTTTTCCCAACATTTCCCTCCACTGCTCTGCTCCTATTAATTGTAGCATGATGAAAAGTATATTAAAACCCGCACAGGAGTATGAAAAATAATTTTACCAAGTTTCGTTAAAATCCGTCGAGTAGTTTTTATTTCTATAGCGGTTATACAGACAGACACACAAAAATTTTACTGATTGCATTTTTGGTATCAGTATGAATACCTTATCACCTCCTGATAGTTATTTTGGAAATATATTTCATGTACAGAATTGGCCTCTTTACAGATTTATTATAAGTATAGATTATACATGTGTAACGTTGATATAGAGTATTTTAAGTGTTAATAGTTGAAACCTATTGTTCTCCTATTTTTTGGGGGAATATTTCCAGCAAAAGTTACAAAAATATAGAAAAAAATATATATTAACGCCATAAAGAACATATAGAGAATATTTAAATATATATGGATCATATTCTCACACACTCTTCTTCAAACACGTTGTTGTAGTGTCTTCGTTTACACAATTACAATTTCTTTATCTTATACTAGGAGATAAAGGCTGTTTGCACACCTGCATAGAAAGCCTGAACGTTTCCTTTTAGGACAAACACAAACAGTTAACAACTTATCACTAATTGATACGGCAACACCAAATTTCTTAATAAATGGTTTGTTTCAAGAGCACGTTTCTGTAGTTACTATTATCTTATATTTGGTTGAAATAATAATACTACTTCAACATTAGAAGACGTGTTTAATTTTTAAAACTAACATCTGTAGAGGAATAAATACTATAAATAAACAGGACTTTAGTAAATATTTAGTACCTATCATGTTTCATTATCTAGAAGAGTAGAAATAAATCAACTATCATAATTTTGCTGAAACTAACAAAAAGTATAGATTACCGATAATATTTTGTTATGGTTGAATGCATTTTAAAAATATGATTCCAAATCAGATTTTATATTTAGAAATTAAACAAGCAAGAAAATAACATTAAGAAGAAATAAAAAAAGTGCCCTGTTTTATATTTGTATTTTGCTAGAAGACCGGAAAAACAATGGATTTTTAACACGCTTATATTATCTTCGGTCGTATGTATGTTATATATTTATCAATGTAACCGAAAGTGATTTTGACAAACATTGAAATGTCAGATTAATTTGAAACTTTGCATACTTATCAAAGACCAAAAACAATACAATAACAGTTTTTGAAAAAAATAGAAGTATCGTATCGGCTGCTGACTCCGTTCATACATACCTACTTACTTAAATAGTATATTACATAACGAGAGTTGTAAGAAGCTTATTACATGCGAGTAAAAAAGTTGCGCGCGAGCCGCGTAGCGGCGAGCGCAGTAATTTTACAAGCATGTAATAAGCTTACAACTCAAGTTGTGTACTATACTTTTTCTACGATTATTTTCATTTATAAAAATAAAAAGTATAACAAGTAACTTTTATTTATTTAACAAAATTCGAGAACAATTTAAATTAAACATTTATTTATAATAATTAATTGTAAAATTTTATTTACAAGTACTGTACTTTAGGAGCTCCATTTAAAAAAAGTTTTATTTCATCAGAATGTAAAATTTTAGATTTTTTGTTTTTAAAACCTTCTGATTGCCTTTTTAGATAAGCTCGCAATTTCGGGTAATTTTCAATATTAACAACATTATTTTTCAAAGTTATAACACTTCTTAGCATAGAATATATTGCCCATAATGAGGATGGTTTAAATTTCTTAGCGATTTCTCCAAAATAAGCCAAGAGTACGTTTTCAGAAAATGAATTTACATTATTTGTTGTACGCCAATCCATAAATTGCTGATATACCTTTTAATATCTTCCTCTAGATTTTTCTGGTAATAGGTTCTCGGTAGTGTTCGCAGCTAACTGCATAATATTGGGTGGTGTGCTACTAAATTCATCTTCACTATTCGATTAACTCATTTTATTTATCTGTATTTAAGTTACCACTATATTTACACTGACAGATTAATAATTTTTAATCTGTCAAAATAACGTCTGTTAATTCGTTTCCATCGTAACTCGACCAACTGACTTACAAGGCTTATATGATATTACACATTTTTATAGAACTGAAGCGTAATTTTTTTTATTACGTGCTAGTCATTACGTGTCAGTATCTGTTTTAATGTATTTACTTAGCATCCAAATAGTAGGTAATATAAAATTTACTAGTAAGAGAGTAGAAAAACATATTTTTGTACCATCTCAATTTAATGGAGAAATAAGTTAAAAGATTGCGATTTAATGCAGAATTGCTTTTGAATACAGGTTTGGTAAGTTTGAATCCGGTGGGCTTCTGTTTTTTTTTTCTCATACATACAAATAATGGTAACATATTGTTTGTAAATAGATAAAAATAATAATGAAACTATTCCCTATAAGTTCTTTGTGGTATCAACTATATATATTTTTCTTTTGTTAGGGGAACTTTCGGCACTAAAATAAAAATAATAAAAAAAACGAGTGTGGCCGGCAGAAGTTATACTTCTATGCACGCGCATGGATTCATAAATTTGTATGCGAATGATTTAGCAAACTCATTATATGATATTCGTGGTAAGCAACCCCAAAAACCTCCTAGTACCGTGTGTACACTTTTTTTGTATCGAATTTGCATAAAATTTCTGGAGACGAGGTCCGTCTTAAGCACCAGGTCTTTCGAACACCACCGCCATTATTATAATCGTATTTAGCGACTCAAAAAAACCACCGAGTACCAAGTGTGGACTGATTTAGTACAGAATTTACATAAAACCCCAGGAGAAGAGGTAAATACCCTAGACACCAAGTGCCGCGGAGACTTTCGGAATCGTAATATTCGTGTTCAGCGACTCCAAAAACCCCGAGTATATAAATTGAACCCATTTTCAGCAATACTGTTGTAAGTTTTCTCTCTATTGTCTGTTCGGAATGTACTTTTCTAATGCAGAAATGCAATTTCCATTTTTACATTATAAAATATCTTACGTTACAAAATTCGGAGGTTTTGGTGCTTTATATCCTCGACTATTCGTAAAAACTCTGTTTATGTAGCCAACAACCTCAAAAGCTTAGTGCAGGATATACTGCAACCATGTGACGGTATTTTAGACTACAATACAATACTCATTACTGAATATTATTAATATTATTAATATAAAATACTAAACTTAATATTTTAACTTACGTGACAGAATTATAAAAATAATCTGTTAAATAATCATGGGGTCCGTCACTATGATATTCATACATTAGTTCAGACTGTTTTTTGTATATCTATCCCTTTTCAGTGTACTGAATGTTGAAACGGTATTCAAAGGACTTATAGTTATGACTAATAACATGTGATAAATATTAAAAAAGTGCCTTAAAGTGGTTCAGTTGGTGATCTGACAAATAATCTCTTTGATTATAACGGCATGCATAGGTACATGTGCTTAAGGAGGAAGTGACACATATGAAATGAGTTGAATCAAGATGATCAAAAAGCCGACTAATGACTAATGCATCTGGGACTAAAGTATGTAGAAGCGTTACCCGCGATAGGTAAAGGTTGCAGGTTCGAGTCTTACCGATTGCTGTATTTTTTTATTTTCTTTCTAATGCCATTTTCTTGTTTGTTTAATTTCTAAATTTCAAAAACCCATGAGAGATATCTTTATTATTTTTAATATCTTTAATATTTTTAGTTAATATTTCCACAATAAAGATGAGTTCAAAATGATTGGATTATTTCGGTATTATACCTTCCTACAATTTTTTTTAAGTACATCTTAGTTCCTTTTTTGATACAAAAAAAGTTTCCTATATAGAGTAATGAAAATGTTTCGTTAAATAGTTATGTCCCTTCAAATTTGGGGGTTAAATAAGGTTTTCTGTTTTTTCTTCAAAACCAAAAAGAGCTAAAAAACTTCGATGGGCTTTTTTTTATTCCCTCCTATTATCAAAAGGGGTAAAATTAACAATCTATACATTGTTTTTTTACAACGTTTTTACACTCTAAGTAGATTAATACTATTTAAAATATTTTCACAGTCATATATTTTTTTTTTGATAAACTGATAGTATTTTGATATGAAATAAAATATTCAAAATCGCACCAAACAACAAAGTGAGGGTTGCTAATTTCACCGGTGTGTCCGGATTGCGGCGATTGGTATTAAATGCTAAATTCAAACAACCGTATTGCGGCCGTCTTAGATTTTTGTCATCAATACCCCATGACCGGACTGTTGCGACAGGTAGGCCAATAAAGATTAGGGTAATGGCACCCTGTCGTAATGACCGTTTATAATCCTTAAAATACCTGATTGGCAAAATTTCCCGAAATGCAAATAATATATGTAGATATATATATATATATATACAAAAGGGGAAAATTATTGGGCATGTACGCAAAAAGGATCAATAAGGCCACGAGTAGGAATGGTAACCGCAGACATGCATGTTTCTGGCTCATTAGCCGTCATCAGTGCGGCATAACCAAGTAGGGTATTGCACTTGGCTAGCAAAAGTGTTGGACTCCTGTGTGAGCTTTCGTTGTTTTTGTGTTTTTATGTTTCTTTACACATGTTTCCCCAACATCCTTTGCTCCCAAGTATCCAACACTTTTGCTAGCCAAGTGCAATACCCTACTTGGTTATGCCGCACTGATGACGGCTAATGAGCCAGAAACATGCATGTCTGCGGTTACCATTCCTACTCGTGGCCTTATTGATCCTTTTTGCGTACATGCCCAATAATTTTCCCCTTTTGTTTATATTAATACGCGTTTTCTTGGCACTTTGTTTATATATATATATATATATATATATATTGAGATGATATGAGTTACTATGCTATATTAAGTAAGAATGTAAAATGAAAACCTTATGGAAAATAGAGAAAGGAGAATTTTCTTATTTCGGGTCAGAGCACAAATGCAGTAACATTAGGATCAATTATCATCATCTTCTTCATAATTCCTAAAAAAGGAAAAAGAAAATAGAATAAGAAAGAAAAAATACAAATTCATTTCAAAGATTTTTATTTAAAGATTCAAAATGGATTAATCTACATTATATAAAGTTTCAATAATTATGAAATTGATAAATGGGAAAAGTAGATAATTAAAAGCTTATAAAAATTGCCAATACATTAGTAATTAAACATTAATTTTTAAATGAATTAAGGGTATAATTAAATAAGAAAATTAAATTATAAAAATATCACAAATAGTTAAAATAAATATTAAAACTTCTACTTACTTTTAAAATATACAAATTTATCAACCATATTCTAATTTATTAATAGTTCAAATGCCAAATGAAATATTCTGAAAAAGAGAAAATTATTAGTTTGTAGTGCTAGTAAAGTTTATAAGAATAAGAAGAATAATCATTGTTTTAAATTGTAATAATGAATCAAGAATTAGATTTTGTCAGTAATTTTATTTAAATAAGGAATTAGTAGGCGAGTAGGTGTTAAGGATGTATAGATTTAAGTTTGTTGAATTTGTCAGTTGTTTTTTTGTTGATTTGATGGAGTCTCTCTTGTTTTCCGATTCTTGATATGTAAGTTGTATTAAAAATTGCTCCGTTGAAATTTTGAGTTTTTTTTGAAAATATTGATAAAAGAAAGTTTTAAATCAGTTTAAAGTAGTAATATTATCACAAGGTAACCAGAGAAAGCAATTGGTAAGAGAAAATTACAATATTTTATGAAGAAATAGATACTTAAATTGTGGGCTGAGCAGTATATGGGTATAACTGCATTTTAATTAAGTTAGTGAAGATTAAACTAATATTTAATAAGAAAGAAAGTCATAATTACACTCACCAGTGGATGTATTAGCAGTTTATCTTTTGGTTGAAGAAGAATTTATTGTTCGATCTCTACAAAGTGTCCTGAAATCTTTGCTGTTCCGGGGAAGAAAGTAGATTGTCCTGAGAAGTGAATCCCGAATCCTGGTTTTCCAGAAGAGGAGCGAAGTTTCATTCAAGTGGTAACCACTTTTCACTCGTTACAATAAAGAGTTTTTCTGTGTTTGATTTTTTTATAACTTTGATGAACATTTGTATTTCACTTTTTTACGTGTTTAACTAAATTATTATTCACTATTTGATAAGTTTAATTTGAATTGTTTATTAACAAAAGTCAGAATATTTCATTTCATATATTTGATGCATATTTGGTTTTAACAACGGTCTCTGGAGGTATGCCACATTTTTGAATTAGTAAGGTTAGAAATTTATATACAGTCTATGCCTAGAGAACATCATTGGTCTAGGATAGTGAGGTTTTACAGTCATTTAGTTGAAAATTTTTATATTAACTGATTTTGAATCTATTCAATTTTTTGTTTGAATATTTTGAACTCTGACCCTGATATAAGAGAATAGCCGGTAGCATATTTAAATAATAATATTGGAAAGTAATTAAATTAAGTTAATTCTTACCTATTTAATATTTATATTTAAATTCAAAATTAATTCATGGTAAGGAATATTTTATAACATAGTAATTTCTATAATCAAAACAAAGTAATATTCTTACACTCAGGTATATGTTATAATATATATATATATATATATATATATATATATATATATATATATATTCGTATGTAGGTTAAATTGTGTTTATAATTGATTAATGATTATATGTACGTGAACCTATTTGATTTTTTTGTAGTAAATGTTTTCTGGATAAATATGAATAAAAGAGTGCAAAAGTGAAACTTTGAAATTTACGTTACAACAATTCCAATAAATACGTACGATTACTGATGGGGTGTTTTTTTACTCGTGTATGTGTTATGTCTTGTTGTAGCAAAAGTGACTATTTGCGTTTAACTGTTTAAACGTTGAAACTTTGTAAACAGTATTTATTGAGTTTGCACGATATTTAATTCGTTATTTTATTTTAACTTCCTAAGAATTTGGTTTATTTTTTGTTTATTTGTAATTACAACTGTTTTTATTGTATAATGTAAAGAATATTCATATTTAGAATTTTTGTAAACTATGCGCCATTTAATGGATTAACGTTAACTTCTTTTTGTCTTTGAATGGTTCAGTAGTGTAGCTCTTAGCTAGACTGCGCCAGGCATTGACATAAAATTTTATTATGTATTTCATTTCTTTGTATTTTTTTTAATAAATACCTTTATTATTATTATTGTTATTATTATCTTTACTTCGCTACGCAAAACCTCAAATATGTTAGTTCTGCAGAGGATAGAAGCACATAAAGTATGTAAAGACAGTGATTCAAGGTCTGTTATAGTTTAGTAACTTATGTCGAGAATTGTCTTATCCATTTCAACAAACATTTGAAAATTGCCTTGCATATTTAAACTTAAGTAAATACGTCCTTAATGTAGGCGCTAATTGCCCTTAATACGTCTACCTGATGGCTACAGCCGCAATCCGGTTGTCGTTTCATTCCTACCTGTTTCTTGGGAACTACAAGTGATGAATTATCACCGCAATCCGGCTCAGCCCAATTTCACTCCTGTTGATAAAAGGGGATAATTAAAGATGATATTTCGAAGTGTTTCGACTAGGAACAAACATTTACGTTTAAGTTCATATTTTTAGCTCTTTTTGGTTTTGAGGAAAACATAAAGAAAATTATTGTAACCCCCAAATTTGGGTGGAGATGTTTTAGGATATTACTTAATAAGAAACTTTATTCTTATTTTTGCGTCCTGAAGTATTTTTTTTTAATTTGATCAATTTAATCTGAAACACCCTGTATATTGCAATTCATGTCCGATTCTTAATAGTTATATTTAGCGCTAATATTTATATATATTTTTAAATTATGTAGTCGATAATTTAAAAACAGAAAGATTAACTAGATATGTTTAAAAAAATATCTGATTCAGTACATACTTCATACTCGAAACGGAGAAATTATAAAACCCATTTAGTGCGGATGTACGTAGTTGCGTTATTTAAAAATACTAATACATAACTGATAACAATATTTATCAACGATGCAGATAAGGAACACCTGTAGCTATAAACCAGTTATTTCGTAAGAAGTAAATAATTATATTTTTACGAAAAATCTACAGTCATAAAGCACTGGAAGTTTTAGTTCAGGTGCACTTGTAATCTCGTTTTTAAAATAACCTTTGAATTAACTTGTAACTGATAAACAGGTGATCCAAATACGTGTAATAATTTAATATGTGTAATTTTTTGATGTTTTAATAACTGTAAGCTTTCACTAACGATTTTTTATAATTTAAGATTTTTGTCGTAACTCTTCTTCAACATCTCTATTGGTAGTTATATCTATTCCCAGATATTTAAACTTTAATTTCCAATATTATTTTCTTTTTAACATGGTAGTGAATGTTCGATGCTGTTATGCATTTATTTTTCTCTGCTGAGATTATTATATTGTTTGTTTTTTGCCTGTTGTATTGAAGATGTGCTTTAATATTTGGAAATCGTCTTTCTCCATGGGGATTCGTGCGGCATCGTCTGCATGCGAAGTATTCGAATCTTCTTGTTCCCAATTCTATAACAATAACCTTGAGTTACTACTGGTATTATTTTGTACATGATTATAATTATATTGAATAGTAGTAAGCTTAACCAGTTTGCTTGCCTGATTCCACTTTGCACTGGCTGCGTTAGTTTAGGTTCCATTTATTCTTGCCTACGTTCGATTATGGAAGTAGAAATTTTTGATGGTTTATGCAATATTGATTGATTAATCTCGTTTATATAATATACTAGCTGTAACCGGCGCGCGTTGCTACGCCATCAACTAATAAAATAAACGC
The DNA here is from genome assembly GCA_964028335.1 of Altica lythri. Lineage (NCBI taxonomy): Eukaryota > Metazoa > Arthropoda > Insecta > Coleoptera > Chrysomelidae > Altica > Altica lythri. Next base: position 29,129,441 of record OZ034804.1, on the reverse strand, counting down.
AGTGGCTATTTGTACGTCCGACGTACGTCAACCTATTTATACGTCGGACGTAGGTCTTTCAATTTGTACGTCCGAAGACGGATGGCAATCTATTCTTACGTCTAAATATTATATTTCATAACATTTATTATATATTTATATTTTATATTTTATTGTCAAATGTGATTGTTGTGACATGCAATAAATGCAGTTAAATTGTTTAGTTTATTAGGTTTTAAGTGTTCTTGAATTCTTTTTTAATAATAGATTTAGAAATTTTTAACATAATTTTTAGAATGGTATTAAATGAAGGTGATACATTCGATTCGTTTCTTTTATTTGAGCGAGCAGTAAAGAAATACGAAAAAGAAAATTTTGCTAATCTTTTTAAATTTAAAAGCAGAACCAAGAAAAAAAGGTCTTATGAGATATATAAATGAATGTTTAGAGTACGTCGAAACTGATATAAAATGTGTAAAAGTAGGGATAGACAATTACAGCAGCAGGTTGTCGAGGGTAGGCAGGGTAGGCTGTTAGTATCCAGCACTGTAGTCTTGGGTTCACTTAACCAAACATCTCGCCTAAAAAATTTAAATTATTTTTTAGGTTTTGTGTGAACTTTAAATAATTCAACCGATGTATGATAATTAGGGGAAATAATTGAAATAAAAAGAAATAAACATTTTTTATTTAATAACTGGAAAGTTTAAACAATAAACTAATTCTGTTACATGTAAAAAACAAATAAATAATGTTTTAAAGAAGTTATAGTCTTGGTATAGAAGAAAACTTTATACTTAAGCTATATCAGTCTTTATGAAAAATGATTGGTACCTGTTGTGCTAGTTATTATATCTTATATAGTACAGTACCCGTTTAGTATGACCTATCAATTTATATGAGAAAGTAAAATTTTTTTCATATATATGAAATTTGCTCTTACTCAACTGAACTTTACTTTTTCGTGAACAAAATATCTAAGACAACATTATATACAGGGTGGTGATAGTGAGTGAAAAACAGATTGTAGCACCCATCACCCATATTTTTGAAATTGTCTTTTGGTGCCATCTTTACTAGCCCTATCTTTGAAATGCACGGGACACTCGGCTTTAAAAGAGCTTTGTTTTGGTCGACGTCCTTTTGAAGACGATACATATGTCCCTGCTTTCACACATTTCATATCTATTTCGACGTACTCTAAACATTCATTTATATATCTCCTAAAACCTTTTTTTCTTGCCCCGCTAATGATTCTACTTTTAAATTTAAAAAGATTAGCAAATGTTTCTTTTTCGTATTTCTTTACTGCTCGCTCAAATAAAGAAAACGAATGTCATTCTAAAACTTATGTTCAAAATTCCTAAATCTATTATTAAAAAGGAAATAACACATAACTGGATACAAGAACACTTAAAACCTAATAAACTAAACAATTTGATTCGATTTATTGCATGTCACAATAATCACATTTGACAATAAAATATAAAACCTAACCTAATAAATGTCATGAAATATAATATTTAGACGTAAGAATAGATTGCCATCCGTCTTCGGACGTACAAATTGAAAGACCTACGTCCGACGTATAAATAGGTTGACGTACGTCGGACGTACAAATAGCCACTGCGTAAAACGAATTTAAGAAAAATAAAAAAGAAGAAGAGATAGGGAAGGAAAGAAAGTTTATAGTTTTGTTTTACTTATCGCACCAACAATATATTTTAAGAACTTTTATTTGTACGAATTCGTATAGATATCTATTAAAATCAGTATTAAACTTGATACATGGAAGCGCCATCTGGTGGTAACTTCCATTAATACGAATATCATATTCATCTTACCCATTAAAAATACATCATCATACTGATTTTCGTGACAATCGGTTGAACGGAGCAGAAGTTGCTACTCTGCAGCGCCACCTGGGGGCGAGTGGCATCAATAAGCATATCATACAAATCTTCTCCGTGGAAAAATACATATACATAACAATTTTCATGACAATCGGTTGAACGTGACAGAAGTTGCTACTCTGCAGCGCCACCTGGTGGCGAGTGGCATCAATGAGCATATTATACAAAACATCTCTGTGGAAAAATACATATACATACCTACCAATTTTTATGACAATCGGTTGAATGGGACAGAAGTTGCTACTCTGCAGCGCCACCTGGTGGTGAGTGGCATCAATGAGCATATTATACAAACCTTCTCCGTGGAAAAATACATATATATACCAATTTTCATGACAATCGGTTGAACGGGACAGAAGTTGCTACTCTGCAGCGCCACCTGGTGGCGAGTGGTATCAATGAGCATATCATACAAACCTTCTCCGTGGAAAAATACATATACATACCAATTTTCATAATAATCGGTCCAGTAGTTTTTGAGTCCATTGAGTACATACAGACATACATACATACATACATACATACAGACAAACATTCATTTTTATATATATATAGATATGTAAGAAGCTCTTGATTTAGATGCCATCAAAGGCTTGTGTTAGGTCTATGAAGCATACATATGCTGGTTTATTATATTCAATGGCCTTAGTATAAACACGGCTCCCACTCACGATCTTTCAAATAGGAATTCTTGTTGTTTCTCTGATGGTGTTGTGAAGTTATTGAATCTGTTAGTTAATAATTTCATGGTACACTTGAGTGCGGTCTAGAGATCATTGCGTTCTACATAATTTATTGGAATTTTATTTAAATTCGGTTTGCGGATTGCAGTAGTAGTTCCTTGTTTGATATTTTTTGTTTTTTTATGTGCAACCAATTTTTGAATTATCAAAGTTTGTTGGAGTTGCTTACTCTAATTTGTGTTTTAATTTGTTCAATATAATAAGTAGTCAACAGTAAGGAAGAGCATATTTGGGTATTGTTAAATCCACTCAGTCATTCTCCACTTAAAATTGCCTCTCCGTATAAATAGGAATTTTTACAATTCTGCACCTGTACTATAAAATCTCGCAGCTGTAATTGTTTAGATTCAAATATTCGTTGAGTAAGTAGGTACTGTTGCACTTAATTTTGTTATCTTGGCCCATTTATCAGAGTACCTATTTGAATACACTTAATTTTTGTTAATTTAATAATAATGAAATCTAGAAAAAAAATATTTGGTACAATGACGAAGTATTAAACCCTTATTTTCGTTAGCCATTTTTGAAGTTATACATTCATGAACTCGGTGGAAAAGATTTGTGTACAATTAAATGGGAAAAATCATTACATATGTAATGGTGTGAGTAAGAGAGAGACAGACACACTCATAAGTTATAAGGCATATAAGGTATATTGGTCGGTAAAAACAAAGATGAAATATTTATCACATGTTATTAGTCATAACTATAAGTCCTTTTTGAAGTTATACTTCAATTCATGAACTCGGTGGAAAAGATTTGTGTACAGTTAAATGGGAAAAATCATTACATATGTAATAGTGTGAGTAAGAGAGAGACAGACACACTTATAAGTTATAAGGCATATAAGGTATATGGGTCGGTAAAAACAAAGATGAAATATTTATCACATGTTATTAGTCATAACTATAAGTCGAAAAAGATTATTCATTTCTCAAATGTGGTGGTTCAATATACAAAATGAACAATAAAACACAAAATCAATCCCACACAATTTAATGGAGTAAATATCAGTTGGCGACTAGTTTCGGCTGCCAAGAGCCATCTTCAGGCCTACAATTAAGTCAACACTATGAAGAGAAATTTATAAAAAAAGGTTAAAAAGGTACATACCTAGTACAAATACAATTTTTGGAACGAAGAAATTACAGGTCACATAAAGGTATTTTTATATACATCCATGTGTTGAGATCAAGTAAAATTTCGGTCTTCAGCGTAAAAAGATGTTCACACAATCGAAGTTTTAACAAATCAAATGTATGAAAAGTTAAAAAATATAAAAGTTGTGAAATAATAGCTGGCGGAACTTCAAAGATGTACTCCAGGAAGCTGGCGTGGTCAAAAATACAATTGAATAATGTCCATAGAACACAATTACACAAAAAAATTTTTTGGAGAACAGGAAAAACTGTTGTTAGAGAAACGAAAAATCCAGATTTAATGACCAAAAAATTAATTGTTAACTTATAATTCTTGTTAAACATGGAGAATTAAGCGTCAAAAATGGAGTCAGACCGAGCTTTATAAAATCGTTGTGCATGACGAATGACAATGACAAACTGAAGGAAAGAGAAATTACTTGACCTTGACAATGATAACAAATTGTAATTTAAACAGAAAAAGGCGTTAAAATTTAAAATACGTTACTAAATAGTATTACTCAAACTATATGAGTAATAAACTAAAATATATTTATAAATATCAATAAGTAAATGTGAATTCGAAAACTTGGCAATATGAACTGAACAACATAATATATCAATAAAAAGAAGAAGAAATGGATACATTGTTTGACAGCTGACTTGGGAAAGAATTGAATTGAAAAATGCAAATAACAATATGAGTAACAATTTGAAAAATGATGAGGGTTTGAAATTATGTTAAGATAGAGGGCTATATAAAAGAATTTATAGGTTCAGGCTGAGAAAAATAAAATTATCACTTTGTAATATTTGGTTATTTAAACATTTTACTTTGTTGTTATTGATGGCTTTACGTATTTCTAGGATTTCAAGTAAATCAAGTTTAAAACTTTTAGGACAATGATGTAAAAGAGAACAACTATCAGTTGAATAGTCGTGTTTTTCTGATAAAAGATGAGAGGCAAAAGCAGAGGAAACATTCGTGATGTCACTATTCTGATATTTTGTGATAGGACGAAAGTGTTCGCTTAATCGAGTGATTATTTTCCTTCCACTTTGGCCTATGTAAATGGCATTACAAGACGAACATGAAATACTATAGACCCCAGATCTATGTAAAGGAGGAATTTTGTCTTTAGAGTTAATAAAGAAGGAACCTAAGTTATGGTCTGTTTTAAAGGCTAGTTGGATATTATGTTTATTAAAAATGTTCAAAATTTTATGTGAGATTGTACCAAAGAAATGTAAAGAACCTATAAATTTTGGTTTATCTAATTGTGGTTGTAAAAAATTAAATTTTAATCTGAATTTTGTGAAAAATCTGAAATAAATTTTATTAATAATATCTAAGGGAAAATTGTTATTAATAGCTAGTTGTTTAATGATGTTAATTTCTTCATCGAAAGAGTCCGGAGTTAGAGGTAGGGAGAAGGCTCTATGGAAAAGATTATTAAAAGAAGCAAACTTATGAGAAGAGGGGTGGTTAGAGAAATAGTTAATGAGGCAGTCAGTGGTGGTAGGTTTCCTGTATATAGCAAAATCTAATTTATTAGCAGTGGTGTTCCTTTGTATGAGAAGATCTAGGAAAGGGAGTTTACCATATGATTTAAATTCAATAGTAAATTTAATTCTAGGGTGTAACGAATTGAGATATTGTAAAAGATTGAGAGCATCTTGACGTGTACCTTTAAAAAGAACTATACGTTCATCTACATATCTATAATAAAAAATAACAAATAATTTAAAAAGTGGATGTGAAGTAAACTTCACTAAATTTTGAACATTTTTAATAAACATAATATCCAACTAGCCTTTAAAACAGACCATAACTTAGGTTCCTTCTTTATTAACTCTAAAGACAAAATTCCTCCTTTACATAGATCTGGGGTCTATAGTATTTCATGTTCGTCTTGTAATGCCATTTACATAGGCCAAAGTGGAAGGAAAATAATCACTCGATTAAGCGAACACTTTCGTCCTATCACAAAATATCAGAATAGTGACATCACGAATGTTTCCTCTGCTTTTGCCTCTCATCTTTTATCAGAAAAACACGACTATTCAACTGATAGTTGTTCTCTTTTACATCATTGTCCTAAAAGTTTTAAACTTGATTTACTTGAAATCCTAGAAATACGTAAAGCCATCAATAACAACAAAGTAAAATGTTTAAATAACCAAATATTACAAAGTGATAATTTTATTTTTCTCAGCCTGAACCTATAAATTCTTTTATATAGCCCTCTATCTTAACATAATTTCAAACCCTCATCATTTTTCAAATTGTTACTCATATTGTTATTTGCATTTTTCAATTCAATTCTTTCCCAAGTCAGCTGTCAAACAATGTATCCATTTCTTCTTCTTTTTATTGATATATTATGTTGTTCAGTTCATATTGCCAAGTTTTCGAATTCACATTTACTTATTGATATTTATAAATATATTTTAGTTTATTACTCATATAGTTTGAGTAATACTATTTAGTAACGTATTTTAAATTTTAACGCCTTTTTCTGTTTAAATTACAATTTGTTATCATTGTCAAGGTCAAGTAATTTCTCTTTCCTTCAGTTTGTCATTGTCATTCGTCATGCACAACGATTTTATAAAGCTCGGTCTGACTCCATTTTTGACGCTTAATTCTCCATGTTTAACAAGAATTATAAGTTAACAATTAATTTTTTGGTCATTAAATCTGGATTTTTCGTTTCTCTAACAACAGTTTTTCCTGTTCTCCAAAAAATTTTTTTGTGTAATTGTGTTCTATGGACATTATTCAATTGTATTTTTGACCACGCCAGCTTCCTGGAGTACATCTTTGAAGTTCCGCCAGCTATTATTTCACAACTTTTATATTTTTTAACTTTTCATACATTTGATTTGTTAAAACTTCGATTGTGTAAACATCTTTTTACGCTGAAGACCGAAATTTTACTTGATCTCAACACATGGATGTATATAAAAATACCTTTATGTGACCTGTAATTTCTTCGTTCCAAAAATTGTATTTGTACTAGGTATGTACCTTTTTAACCTTTTTTTTATAAATTTCTCTTCATAGTGTTGACTTAATTGTAGGCCTGAAGATGGCTCTTGGCAGCCGAAACTAGTCGCCAACTGATATTTACTCCATTAAATTGTGTGGGATTGATTTTGTGTTTTATTGTTCATTTTGTATAACTATAAGTCCTTTGAATACCGTTTCAACATTCAGTACATTTAAAAGTGATAGGTATACAAAAAACTGAACTAATGTATGAATATCATAGTGACACATGATTATTTGACAGATTATTTTATAATTCTGTCACGTAAGTTAACATATTAAGTTTAGTATCTATATTAATAATAATATTCAGTAATGAGTACTGTATTGTAGTCTAAAATACCGTCACATGGTTGCAGTATATCCTGCACTATGCTTTTAAGGTTGTTAGAGAGTTTTTACGAATAGTCGAGGAAATAAAGCACCAAAACCTCCGAATTTTGTAACGTAAGATGGATCGGAATGCGTTTTTGTGCATTGGATTCGTTAAAGTTTCAGTAAATTTGTCGCTATATTTTATAATGTAAAAATGGAAATTGCATTTCTACATTCGAAAAGTACATTCCGAACAGACTCTGTAAGTATTGCTGAAAATGGGTTCAATTTATATACTCGGGGTTTTTGGAGTCGCTGAAAACGAATATCACGATTCCGAAAGTCTCCGCTGCACTTGGTGTCTAGGGTATTTACCTCTTCTCCTGGGGTTTTATGTAAATTCTGTACGAAATCAGTGCACACTTGGTACACGGTGGTTTTTTAAGTCGCTAAATACGATTATAATAATGGCGATGGTATTCGAAACACCTGGTGCTTAAGACGGACCTCGTCTCCAGGAATTTTATGCAAATTCGATACAAAAAGAGTGTGCATACGGTACTAGGAGGTTTTTGTGCATGAATATCATATAATGAGTTTGCTAAATCATTCGAATACAAAATTATGAATCCATGCGCGTGCATAGCAGTATAACTTCTGCCGGCAGTCCCACTGACTACCACACTAGTTTTTTTCAATTTCTGCATAAATGTCATCAGTATTGATAAAAGGAATATGCCCACTGATTGAGGTATAGACGCACGCACAGCCATAACCACTGATGGTAGGATCGTGAAATTTGAACAGATGTTTAGTTTTATAATGTGAACACCCAGTAAGAAGGGATTTTGAAAAATTGTAACCCTGAAAGGGTGAAATAAGGGTTGAAAGTTTATATGAAAAAATCTTTATATAGGCACCGACTTATTTAAAAATATTTCATTAAACACGTGTTTTATGTTTTATTAAAATTTACAAACTAAGGGTGCAAATAACCGGTTGAAACTTTGTATGGATAATATTTAATAATTACTTCGTTTTCTATAAAAATTATTATGCGGACTCCTTCTGATAAAATGTTAAAAATCGTGAAAAGTTGTTGAGAATCGTAAAAATTGTAAAATTTTGGTGAAAAAATGTCGAAGATTATACAGAAATGTTAAAAGAATTGAATAGTTGTAAGAAATTCTTGAAAAATTTATGAAAATCGTGAATAACTGTCAAAAATCATAAACAAATTTTGAAAATTGTAAAAAAATTGACGAAAATCCTGAAAAAGATTGTTGGAAATCGTAAAAAAAGCGTTGAAAATTGTCGTTGAAAATCTTAATTAATGGCTGAAAATATTAGAAAATATATAATTTTAAAAATCGAGAAAAATTATGTTGAAAATCTTAAAAAACATTGCAAATCGGGAAAAGTTTATGAAAGTCGTAAAAAATTGTTGACATCCTAAACATTTTTTGAAAATGGTTAAAAAAATTTAAAAAAACGTGAAATAATGCAAAAAATTGTAAGAAATTCTTGACAATTTTGAAAAATTGATGAAAATTGTTAAAAGTTGTTGACAATTTTAAAATATAGTTGGGAATCTGAAAAAAAAACATGTTAAACGATAAAATATTATTGAATATTCTGAAAAATGTTAAAAATGATAAAAAGATTATTGAAAATCGTGAAAACTTGACAAAAATGTAAAAAAAATGTGGGTAGATTATAGAAAAAGGATGTATCAAAAAATAGGAAAAAATTGAAAAAACAGAAAAAGATGAAAAACCAGCAAAATTGGAAGAAATCGAAAAACAAAAAAAAATTAAAAAAATAGATAAAAATGTAAAATGAATAAAAATTAAGAAAACAGAACAAGTTATAATGGTGTCGTGGGACAGGGGCCTGTAACACAAACTGTACAATTGTAACAAGTTTACAAGTTACAAGTAATCTGCCTGTAACTACAAGTCCTACTGAATTCCGTATCACAAAGCAAATTGCTACAATTGTAGAAAATTAATAATTTTGTACATATATGTAGTTACATATGTAACTATTATTCTCATTCTTGTTTGTTTATGTGCCCTGTTAAAATTATACTGGGCTGGATTTAACGGATCTTCATATGTTGGTGGAATCAACCATTGCTTCAGCGGATAAGCGGAGTCTCCTAGAATTACACCATTGGGATGAGGTCTCCAACCATTTTCCATTCTGCGAAAGAAGACACTATTTCGCAATACCCGTAGCAGAATTTTAAATCTGGACCACAAACAGCCGTATAGTTTATTGAGTGGTTACCATGCCGATCCACATAGGCTGGTTCGTTAATTCTGTTCCATCCACTACACCACATACTTCAGGAAAACCGGCTACTGCATGAAATCTTTGTACAATATCCAACGTATTATGAGGCCCTAACACTACTTCTTCGAATTTGATTTCATGGACAGCACTGACAGTATCATGTACACAAATACACACAGTCATTTTTGATAACCCCATGCATATCACAAACACCATGGTACTGACCTCCATTTCCCAACCAATGGAGAGCAATTAATGTCTTCTGTGGCGGTGTCAATCCATACCATCTAACTGTTGTATTTGCAAGTCTTGGGCCAATATCCCGAAGAAGATCTTTAAATTGAACTCGGTTCAGACGAAACCTTTCGTTGAATTCATTATCAGTGAAAAAAGCAAAATATTTTCTTGCACTGAACCGATATTCTCTAGAAGGATCTTCATGGTCACTCTCAGAATCACTTGACCACATACTGGGGACAGATACGTACGTGTTTACAGTACGAGAATTGCTATAATACTGAGTCTTTACCCAGAGTTTTAGATAGGTAAAACATTAACTACACTTGTAAAAAATTCTGTAACACAATTTTACAAGTATTAACTTTATGTTACAGAATACGTGTACATATGTAGAAATTCTTCCGTAATTACTGGTGCCGTACGTGTAGTTACAAGTTGAGTTGTGCTATAGAAAAGCTAAAAGTGTAAAATTTATTCTAACAATTGTAGGACTTGTATGGCTTGTGTTATAGGCCCCAGAGTTCCTTCGGCTAATGTAGAATCGACACATAACACTACTCGCTTGTGTATACGACTGTAGCACCTGCGCACGTCTCATTTAACGGTTTTATTCCATAGACTTTTTGTTACGGTTTTACTATTACTTTTTTTGGATTATACTACGTTATAGATTATAAATTACATTTCTTTTGGTTGTACATATTTTCATAATTTGTACTTTTCGTCTGGGCAGCTTATATATCAATAAATTCTCTAAAGATATAATTTTTATAATGATAATGATCGGAATAAGATAATTGAATTAATTTTATTTAAAGTTAAAATATTTATAGTCTTTTGTTTAACACTGGAAAAAAACAAAAAAAATTACCATCCCGCGTATTCGATTCTCCAACGATATCCAATCGTGAAGAGTTATCATATGCTAGTCAAATTATTTTTATGTATTTACTACACAAATTTTGATCATATTAATAATAATAATTTATTATAAATTTTGATATTAACATTAGTAACAGGTGTAGATAATCCAATTAAATAAAATATTACAACATAATTTACACATTTTACATTTAAAAACCAATGATTTTCATTAATTTATAGGACATCACAAAAGTTGACATCGTTGGATATTTCTACATTGTTTACAATGTTTATATTATATTATTAAACTTACCTTTCGTTAGGAGATTCTGTAATGAGAAGATCATCTTTTGCTTGATTTATTATAACTATTATATTTTTTGTAAACACTTTCAAGAAAGTTTCGGTGACAGTTAAATATTATATCATAACTGTCAACATTATGTCTATCGTATATTGAACTCTGAGTAGAGGCTAGCGTTGTGTGGAGACTAGCGGTAACCTGCCTACTAGATATAGTGGCACTATTACAAGCGTTACGGTTTTATTGTTACGTTTTTTAACTATTACATTTTTTTCAGTTCGGTCACGCCGCAAAATCCCTATCTTATCCAAGCCTGCCGTAAGGAACATAGTTCCAAAAAGAAACGAAGTAAGAGAAAAAATTAACAAATAAAAAAGGTTGAATAGCGTAAAAATTACAAACTACAACGAAAAAAAAATCGACAAAAACAAGTAATAAAATCATGGAAATTAACCTAAAAAACAAGAAAAACCGGTAAAAATTGTAAAAAACGGAAAATGAAAAAAAAATCATTAATTGTTAGCCGATACAAAGTTCATCGGGTAAGCTAGTTTAATATATTCTTGGTTAAAACTCTATGTTTTAATTTTATTTATTGTTTCGTTGTATACTTTTTTAAATTTTAAAAATTCCATGAATTTTATCGCAATTAATAGTTCTCTAATTATACAATTTTTACTTAACAAACGTATGATTATTTACAAATTGAGTACAGGGCCCACAAATAAGAAAAAAATTCCTATGGAGTAATATGCAAAAACATTTCGTTTAATAGTTATGCCTTTTCAGAGGGGGTACAAGCTATAATTATTTTTTTCTCAAAACAGAAAAGAGATAAAAATGTAGTTTGGTAAATACATTTTACTAGTAGAAATACTCAAATCTCTCGAAGTGCTATTTTTTAATTATCCCCTATTATCAAAAAGGGTGTCTAATGACCAACTTTCACTTTGTTTTTTGAAGACATATTTTTTTCTGTTAACATTTCTTCATAAAATATGCATTTTGAATTGAGTAATACACATAAAATTATTTTGCTTTTAAATCTTTTGCTAAAAAGTTTTTTAGTAAAAATATTATTTTGACAGTTATAAAATAAAAAAAAATGAAGAAGAAAGCTATTTCCACTTTTTCTGAAAAGAGGAGATAATTAAAAAATATTCCATCGAAGTGCTTCAACTGGTATATTTACTACAGTTCCATGTTGGATATTTTTTGTTTCACGTTTCTGTTTTTTTATGTGAAACCTAGTTTTAAAACAGTAAGGACGTGCATATTTGAAATTTGTTAAAAACAAGCCAAGTTAGTCAATACTCCAATATCAATAAGAATTTTTTTCTTCAGGAAGAGCATATTTGGATACTGTTAAATCCACTTAGCCATTCTCCACTCTCCACTTAAAATTACCTGTCATTATAAATGGGATTTTTTACAATTCTGCATCTGTACTATATAATCTCGCAGCCAAAATTGTTTAGATTCAAATATTCGTTGAGTCAGTAGGTACTGTTGCACTTAATTTTATTATCTTAGCCCATTTATCAGAGTACCTACTTGATTGGTAATCATCTGGAATCTAGGAATTTTTATTTGATCCAATGACGAAGTATTGACTTTATGACAAAGTGTAAAGTTCGTAATAGTAAATTAAAATTATCTGCTTGATTTTTTATAAAAACAGAAAAATAACCAATTAAACTAAGTAAATAATCAGTATATAATAAATAAATGCTAATCACAATTAACTATATAAAGTATTAAGAAATGAATAGAAAGTAGTAATTTCGATAAATGCTTGACCTATCTACATCAAAATAGTTTTGGCAGTAGTAGAGTTTTGTTTGTGTGATAAAGTGATACTACATTTAGTATTTACTTATTTACGTAATTAATAACACATATTCATATTTCATAATAATAATAGCAATGTTTATTAATTGAAAACAATACTAATATAACCCAAATATAAGTAGCGCAAAATACAATAACAAACAAATACACTTGAAACTCTAATAATAAAATATATTCATTATACGTGTACGTGTAATGTAAATTAAATTACAATTAAATGAATATAACTGAAATAAAGGGATCAGTTTATCCAACAGTGTATTTTGTTAAAATTGATGAGTTTGTGAAGTCATGACTTAACGATTGAACAAATCAAGGAGAATGTATGCTTCCTCTTTGTTTGGGGATATGATGTAAGGACTGGTTTGTTTTTTAACGTTTTATTATCGAGAAAAATCTAATAATGTTGAGGGTGCCAGAGTACTGTTCTGAGTGATATTATTTGACGGAGATAAACTAAATCTGGCTAATTTCGTTGTAAATTCTTACAAAACTGCAGAAGAGGGCACCAGGTACCTCGGAGACAATTCCCATCGTGATATCCAAGTTCAACAAACCCAAAAACCACCGAGTACAAAGTTCCGTCTAATTTTGAAGCAAATTCTATAAAACTCCAGGAGACGACGGTCACCCTGAGCACCATGTATCCCGGAGACCATCGACATCATGATATTTGTGTTCAGAGACCCCAAAAACCCCCGAGTATCGTGTTTTGACCAATTTCGATGCAATCTACTCCAGGAGGAGAGAAGTGGATGCAATGTATCCTGAACACCAGGAACCTTGGAGGTCGTAACCGTAATTATATTTGTATTCAGCGATCCCAAAAACCCTCGAGTAACAAAATTGACCTCATTTTCATCAATATTTACATAGTAATGATTTTTTTATAACTTTGTGAATTTGTCTATCCGAAGTGCATTTCTAAAATGCATTTTTTCCCATTCAACAATACAATTTTTTCTCGACTATAAATATAAATTGAAGTTATGTTTAAGTTACCAAATTTTCATAAACACTTATTTAAAAAAATTGAAACGTCTTCAAACAAAAAATAATTGTACTAAAAAGCAAAAAACAAAATCTTTATTTCTTAAAAAAAAAATTGGAAGCAACTATGCATCTGATTTCGATTTCCTTGAAGTCGTCTCCAGTGGCAAATTAATCGCTATTTTAATCTTAGCTATCAAAATCTAGATTTCGGATTTTAGTAACTAAGTAACTAAAATATTTTACAAATATATAAACTATTGGAGCCGACTTTAAGGAAATCGAAATCAGATGCCTTGTTGCTTCCAATTTTTTTAAGAAATAAAGAGTTTATTTTTTGCTTTTTTCTCTTTTTTTTGAAGGCGCTTCAGTTTTTTAAAAAAGTTTAGTTGCTACTTGGCTTTGTCAGATGTGGGCGCAAATTCATGATGTAATATCTTCAAAACCTTCCGAATACCGTGCAAGAGGTTGTGGGTTCATTCCCCAACAATCCCGACATGTACCTGTGGTGCTCGTGCCTCTTGCGAGCACACAAAGTTTCTTTATTTAAAGATTTTTAGTTATATGCAATCGTTGGCGATCATTTGGTCTCTTCTTTTCTTTTTCAGTGATTTAATAATCACTGATTAAGATTCATTTTCTTTTTGAAGAGCTTTATGAGATTATTCGTATGGATAGCAAAATAATCTCAACCAGTATAGAAAATATGGAAGATCACCGTTGCCAAGACAGTGAATCGTCGTTGATAAAAAAAAGGCGAAACAAATTATTTGATTGATTATTATTTTTGATATTTCAAAAAAAGTCAGATGTATTTCTTTTTGCTGCAGTAATACAAGTTGTTATATTTTCATTTTTATTTTATTTTAATTTGGTGTAATGACCATTGCACTAAAGTACCAATGTGACTTTGATACATGTTGGGATTGTTTACACCTAGAGGACTTAATTGTCTAAGATCACCAACCCCTAGCGTGAATAAATGCTCATTCCTTCTCTTTGTGAAAACAGACCTTTGCCCATACAGTGGGACAGTATTATGTTTTTATGTTATACATCATTATTAACATATTATCATAACTCTGCAGAGTTAATCTACCAGATTCCAACAACCATATTTATTTATATGACAGTTTCTAATAGACGAAATGTAATTTGACAATTTGCGTTATTTGGAACTATTATTTGAACTACTATTGAATAATTGTCTCGTTATCTTAGTTTTCTTGAAGCTGAATTCTTAATATTCGACGCCACTACCGTAGGTGACAACCAACCTTCAAGTTCTTTTACCGGTAGTAGATCACAACCATTTTCTACAATCAAGAACGAGTGGCCTGCGTAAAGCTCATGATTTTTCAATTTTAGGAACAAGGCAATGTTCTTTGGAACAGCTCCAATGGTATGAATGCCAATAACTTGTTTCGTACACTTATCATTCCTATATAACCAATGAAAAATTGCCAATTTTCCAGATTCAAAAACCGCAAATCTACGTAGGCATCAAAAGAAAGTCCTTCCTTCGGAATAACAAATACCTTGATCTTTTTGTTTATTGTATAACTTAATGTAACCAAAACTCTGGTACTGTTGCTTTGAAAATCATACACAGTTAACTTGAGAAGTATGTCACGTCTACAAAGGCCAAAAATACCTTACATTAGTATAACTTTTTTTAAGTTATCATGTAAGATCATCTGCCTCTAACAAAAATCTAGCTACTTTTCTCCAGACAAATTTTTTGCCTTCTTTAGTTTGTATCCAGCGGACTTTCGTCACAAAAACATAAATAATTTTCCAAATTTGAAAATACATTTCTGTAGTACCTAATTGTCTAATATGCATACAGGATGTACAATAACTAGCCTTAAATGTCAATGTTGTCAAATTTTCAAAACCATTTTCAACATTGAAATCTTCGTCCACAGAGAGTTGGGAGAATAATCCTCTGATTTTCTTTTTACATAGTAGTATATGTTTATTTATTAACCAACTTTATATGTATGTATGTATGAGCAAGTTAGGGGTAACAGATACACTTGCGATCTATAAGATCTATTGTGTCCCCCTTTTCTTGCTATATTTCTGATGATTTCTCAGACTTATAGTCCTATCTTCCTTAGAAAGTATAGGATATCATTGGATTTCAATTTAGGTAGCTCATCCTTTTCTATTTCGTATGACCCTAGGTATTTCACCCTAGAATTACTTAATGCGATGCATTCTGAGAGTATGTGTATTAAGGTTTTATCCTCTACCTCAGAGAATCTGCAGTTTGCTTCATCTACCATTCCTAGTTTCTTCATTTGTCCTCTTAATCGGCAGTGTCCGTTTAGTATTCCTGTCAGAATTCGGAGGTTTTTCTTACTAAGGTTAAGACAGCTGTGAGATCTC
The DNA here is from genome assembly GCA_964028335.1 of Altica lythri. Classification (NCBI taxonomy): domain Eukaryota; kingdom Metazoa; phylum Arthropoda; class Insecta; order Coleoptera; family Chrysomelidae; genus Altica; species Altica lythri. Next base: position 29,113,359 of record OZ034804.1, on the reverse strand, counting down.
TTCTGGTTATAGTTTCTCAGGAACGTCTTCGGTTGTCTTAGTCCTTCTAGATCATTCCAGTACTTGGATTTTTCGCTATCCATTTTTGACCTTAGTTTTTACTACTGCTTTCTAACCACCTTTACATTCTTACTTTTACGCCACTGTTCAAAATTTTCATATTCTTTCTTATATCGGTCTTGTATTATATTCGGCAGTAAATCGTCGCTCGATTCTCGTTCTAATGGAAGTTTTTTAAATTCATAAATTTACAAAATTGCCATACTGTTCCATGACAACACAGTGCAAGGCCGTTGGGATATTTCTGTAAAATATTGATGTACGGGATTTTTTCCTCAGAATCAAAATTGAAAGTAATCTTTTAACGGGATTACGAAAAGTCTTGATTGACACACGGCTGATAACAGATTCAATTATTATAATCCTCATTTGAGCATCGGATTACAATATTCAACCTCATCCGTTATCCGTTATTTGCTACATATTGGCCTTGTAGCTTTAATAAACACATAGCGAGTAATTGTCCAAAGTCGAGATTATTATACGTATCATTATACGTAGGTATTAGAAACACAGTAAATGCCGGTATTAGCTTTGTTTTCCGCGCATTAGCTACTAAGTTTAAAGAAATGGGAAGAAAAGCAGTATACATTATCTCGTTTGAAAGGCCGTTCGACTAAGATATGTAGAAATTTCACAAACAAGTAGAAATCGAAATATGTCTCATCCGTAAGACTCCAATCTGCGACCTCTACTTATATCCAGATAACAGAAATACTAGATATAAAGATACCTTACGTGCCCCAATGTGCAGAGGAAATATATATTTCAAATCTCCTAGTATATTGGGACAACGACTTTTTAATAAATTACCAAAGCCTATAAGATTGTGTAAGAGTATGACAAGTTTTAAACTAAGTTTAAAGGAATTCTTGATAACACACATTTTTTATTCAGTTGAAGAATTTCTCCAATCTAAATCTTAAATGCTACTCCTTTTGTTGTTAGTGTGTTTATTTATTTGTTTGTTTTATATACTTTTTTGTAACTGACTAATTCTACACAAATTATGTTTGTCTGAAAGAAAATAAAGTATTTATTTATTTATTTAGATGCCTTTAAGGTTAGTCGGCGTTTTTGATCATATCTTGATTTAGCTCGTGTCGTATTTGCTATGTACGAAGTGGCGTTGTGTTACGTGTATTTGTAATTTTTTGACAAAAGCAAGTATGGGTCATACCTGCAGTAAAAGGATACAAGAAGTGGAGGCGTATTATTTGTTCAGTCAGGACCTACCAAGGGTTGTAGAGCTAGGGAGTAGAGTAAAGTTAAGTCATAAACTATATGGATTCTTGTGAATTTTTAGATATAATATAGCTTGAGTCCATTCGTTTATTTTTTATTTGTTTTTTTAATACAGGTTTTAACTGAGGTCAGTTGTCTATAAATATATATGTGTGGCCCTGTATGTTCTATGTATAATTCAATTTTTTACAAGTTCTACGTTCCATTTTATAATACAAAACTCTTTTTCGCACTTATTTAATTCGAAAGACAGGACACATTGCCCAGTACTGATCGGTTGTTAAAAGAAAATATAACAAATCTAGACGCGTACGATATAGCATTGCGATGTAATATCTTTTGATCTTTTTCTGACTTAGGCTACGGTTACTATGGATGCGAATTCTGACGAAATTTTGTTCTGACAAGTTCTGACGAAGCGTGTTTACACTACCAGCGACCAGCACGTCAGAACATGCACGACGTCGTCAGAACCATTTGAGCATTCAAACAGATTTAATTTTTTTGTACGAACTGCGTCTGTTTTTGCGTAGTTACTTAGTTATTCCATCATGGACAACGATAAATTGATTACTTTTGTTTACGAGAACAGATTATTGTGGGATATGAGAGAAAACAATTATCATAACAGAGATATTTGTCGGCAATAGTGGGAGGTAATTCTTCGACTAACATTTTAAACTCTCATTTGTCGTCTCTACCAGAAAATAAACAATTGACATGCTCTGTTTTCCTCCCTTTAACAGCAGTAACTTCATTTACGGAATCAAGAAAAAAAAATTGTCAACATCGTCCATATTTACTGGGAGGTAGAAGCGTTCTGACTATCAAAATGTCAGAAAACGCGGATAGTGTAACCGCTTTGTTCTGACGAGTATTTCGGACGTACCTACTTGTCAGAACAAAATTTCGTTGGAATTCGCATCCATAATAACCCTAGCCTTACCTACTTCGAGATGCTATATAGCATGCTATATAGCAGTGAAATCTGCTACGTGTAGATAAAATTTTGTTATATAACATTGCTATAGAGCAGTGTTATAAAGCAAGTCTGGAACGAGGTGTACAGTAGCTAGTCATTATAAGAACCTATATAATTTTGCAGCTGTAGCTAGAAGAAAATCTCACAGCTATAATTATTTATAAAGTATTACTAGAGATAATAGGTACTCTTGCACTTAAATTTATTATTTTGACGCATTTAAAAGATATAAGAACGACCGTACTTGATTGTACTTAACTTTTTTTTTATCTGTCAATCATAATGATTCTTGAAATTTTTAATTGCATTGATACAAACTATTGATTTTGTGATAATGTGTAAACATTTTTAAGTTCTTTAGGTTCATAACACCTGCAACAAATAAAAAATTATCTCCCTTATTAATTATTATACTTATTATAACAAAGAAAATATTAAATATAAGAAATTAGAATTAGACAAGTTATTTTAAAGAAACTAAATATAAAACAGTTTTATCAGTTTTTTAATATATTAAATAATAAACCAATATTGACGTCTCTTACGACAGAAAAAAAAACAATTTATAATTCGAATATTTTTAACCCCACAATAGGATTGCGATATATTTTTAAATATTTTTTTTATTCATTTAAATTAAAATTTCTTTGTTATAAAATTACAATTTCCAAGTAGTAAATAAAACGTTATAATTTAAAAAATCTCCAAAATCTGTTACTTTCGTAAATCTTTGTGACGTTTTATATTTTAGCTAACACATTTATTTTTCAACTAGCAGCCCGCCCCGGCTTTGCACGGGGATTAAAGAAAAATAACAAAAGCCATTAAATTTATTGGGTCATTCCCTGTAAACAATATTAAATGTTGTTTTATTTTCTGGCAGCAAAATAAATTGATTTTCAGGTGATCCGACTCGCCTTAGGTGGTTGGCCATGAGGAAAACCGATCCCTACTAATTGGAAGGTTTGACCTTGACACTTATTATTAGTAAAAGCGAAAGATGTTTTGATAGGAAATTGAAGCGATTTAAATGGATTTGGTAGATCAGTTGGGATCATCGGTATCCTCAGTGTATGAGCTAGTTGACCAGCTGGTGGTTCAGTTATATTGGTTGCTACAACTTAATTGTCCTTTAATTCCTTTATAAGTAGCCTCGTCCCATTGCACATGCTAAATTTGTGATATCTGTCGTGATTATGAAATAAGTTATTTTGATAAGGATTAATACCAAGATAAAGACTTTTAAAAAACTAAAAATTAGTTATTGTGACGTAACTATAACAGTTAGACATATGCTGTCGCGGCATTTTTTGTAGATATTTATATACTTATTCTTCAAAATCGTAGTACATTATTTTATTCTATAATCAATAGTATTCTCAGCGCACGCGATGTAATGATTTTAAGGTCATTTTTGGTTACATTAATGGCATTTTAGTAAGGATCCCCAGTTTTTTTTTAATGAAACCTAGCCTATGTCACTCGGGAATAGTGTAGCTTGCCAGCGGTGAAAGAATTTTTGAAATCGGTCCAGTAGTTTCGGAGCCTATTTATTTCAAACAAACAAACAAACAAAAAATCAAACCATTCCTCTTTATAATATTAGTATAGATAATTATTAGGGGGGTACTAACGGCGATCTAGAGTTTTGCGAGTCTCTCCCAAACATGTATTTAAGTAACTAAACAAATTATATATACGTAAACACCTCTGTTTTAATTGATTTATTACAAATACAAAATTTCAAAAAAAACAATTAATTAAATTAATAAAAAAATATTGAAAACTGAATATTATGCCAATGTGGTTTAATTTAATTAATTTAAAGAATTAATTATTCTATTATCTCTTGATCTGACTTAGATGTATCGGTTTCAATTGTACAGGGATGATATTCCTTCCATTTTCCAATAGTCCACAAAATGGTTGGATTTTATCCAATGTTGTTTCTAGTACTATAATATATCAGATGGACCTCTTCAAATAAATGCAAATGAACTCCATATGATGAAATGAATAAACAGAAATCGATCGCTTAACGAATTTACAATTAAGTTTCTAGCTAAATCGAGGTGTTTTATTTTATTGAAAGTAAATTTCATCTTAAAGCATGTGTAAAAACCGGCCCTGACTTAGTTGATAATCAACAACACCAGATTGGTTGACGTACCAATTGTAAATGAGCGTAAAATTATTAATCGCAACGAGAAAAAGTCGAGAATTTTACTGTAACACCGCTCACAGTACATTTTTGAATGATATTATTAAAGTAAGTAATTCTCATCGATATAGGTACGGACTCAATAGTCTAGTGAATTTATTCATTTTACAAAACGATCCGATAGATCGTTACAAGTTATAACAGAAAATTACAATTATTTATAGGAATATATCAAGGTAGCGTTTCCAACCTTTGTATCTCGGGATCCGTGATAGTTACAGACACGGGGTTTGTGGCAGGAGTTCATATTAAATATGGCGCTGAATGAAGACGGACGTTCAGATGTTCTTAATAAAAATGAGGTATTTGTGTGCAAATATTGCAAAAAACCTGTTATAAATAAAGTGAAGTGTTCCAAGTGCAAGGAAATATTTCATCCGAGTTGCCTGGAAAAGTCTAGCCAGGGAAAAAATGCTAGTTGTGAACATGTGACCGGTGGTGATGATGATGATAATTGTCAATCTAATTCAAGTAAAGTATGTACACATCAGTCTGATATATACCTATTAAGAAGGATTATTCAAGAATTGGAAAGTAAAAATAACATCATGCAAGATAATTGTAATCTTCTAAAAGATAAAATAATTTACTTAGAAGGTATAATTTCAAGTTCTGATTTAATTGCTAAAGAATTCATAAAAATAAAAATAACAGATACGACGGAAGAAAAACCCGCTCAAGTAAAACCTGATTTGAACCGTTGTTTACCTGTAAATAAAAATAAAAATAAAGATAGTACTGGTACAAAAAAGGGAGATTCCAAACAAACAAATCAAGGGAATTCTAGACAAATCAAACATTGTAACCAAAATGAAACTTCCTCAATAGTGGTTAGTAATGATGATATGCAGGATAATAACAAAGAAATACCACAATCAAATAATCAGCCGATAAACAAAAAAGCAGTTAATGCGGCAATAAGTGAAGCTCTTCATACTAACAAGTTGCAAGAAATAATACAACTTGAGCATCAGCAGCCAGGAAGTTCTAATTCTGCGAACAACAAAAACAATGGCTGGCAAGAAGTTAAACGCCGTTCAAGAAGATTTGTGGTAGGTCGCAATGAAGAAAATACTGTGATAAAAGGTATACCGAGGTTTACATTCTTGCATGTTACTAGACTGCCACCCGAAATCAAACCAGAACAGTTGCAGGCTTACCTAAAACCCAACTTTCCGGACGTCCAATGCGAAGAGCATATATCTAAACGTCCTGAAATATATAGTTCGATGAAGGTGCGAATAAGGCAGGATGATTTTAGAAATGCGTGGAAACGTGATGTGTGGCCCAACGGAGCAATAGTTTCGAAGTTTTTTGTGAAAAAGAGGATGCTGCCAACACCGGTAGATCCTCAAACCGATCACGAACAATAAATATTAGTACTAGTAATAGTAGCAGTCATACCATCGTAGACTTAAAGATATACTACCAAAATATCCGGGGACTTCGAACAAAGGTAAATGACTTTTATTTAAGTACTTTGTCAGAGGACTATGATATAATTACTATCACTGAGACTGGGCTAAATGGTGATATTAAAGATGCAGAACTCTTTGATGATCGTTATTCTGTCTACAGGAAAGACAGAGATGATGGGAGACGAGGGGGAGGAGTTTTAATTGCTGCAAAAAAGAAATTTATTATGCAAATTATTCAAATTAACTGTGATAATGACTCGTTTGAGTGCTTGCTGGTTAAACTAAGGGTAAAAAAAAAGTTTTTTATTTATGTTGTGTCTATATACCGCCTAATAGTAGTGTAAATGAATATTCTAATTTTTTTAATATTTTTGATAATATCCTAGACGGTGAAGTAGACATTCTTATAGCAGGAGATTTTAATATGCCTTTTAATGAAACGGGAGGTTGTGAAAAGAGTAATTTGTTGAACAATTTTTTATGTTTACATAACCTAACTCAGTGCAATACTATTTCTAACTTCATGCAAAGAAAGTTGGATCTTTTATTAACTAATATGGAGATTTCTGAATTACAAAAATGTGTAAGTCCAATCTTAATAGAGGATGTTTATCATCCCGCACTTAATTTTAGCTTGTCAGTAAAAATTCAGAAATATTGTGATCCTTTGCCCGAGCTCTCATATATGTATGATTATTCCAGGGGTGACTTCTACATGCTTTATCAACTTTTGAAGGATGCTGACTGGTCGGATGTGGAACTTGCTAATGATGTTACAACATGTGTAAATTCATTTTATAATAAGTTTACCAGATATATTGACATTGCGATCCCAAAAAAACAAATTAATAAATGCTCACGTCGATCTCCTAAATTTCCGATTTTCTTTTCCAAAAACCTTAAACAAGACATTAAGCTTAAAAATCGCCTACATAAACAGATCAAAAAAGGCTATGCTAATGTAGATGCCGTTAAAAAATTTAAAAACTTGCGAGCCTTAATTAAAGTGCAGACAACTAGTGAATTTAGGTTATATCACCAAAACATAGAAAATAATGTTAATATCGACCCTTGCAACTTTTGGAAGTTTATAAAGTCTAAATCCCAAAAAAATAGTATTCCCAAGGAGCTTTACTATAATAACAAAACAGTGAGCAATACACATGATATAGCTGATGCTTTTTCACAGCATTTTAATTCTGTCTTCCAATTGTCAAACTCAACTACATTGCACAAAGCTCATGGTAATTTTACTTTTTCTTTAATAACTGATGAACAGGTCAAAGCTGGCATCAATAAACTCAAACCTAAAAAATCGTCAGGCAGTGATAATATTCCATCTTACATATATAAAGGGTGTTCTGATTATCTCTGTGTTCCCTTGACTGCAATGTTTAATCTTTGTATAAAAAAGAACACATTTCCTGATCAATTGAAAGAAGCAGTTATTACTCCTATCTTTAAATCAGGTAATAAAAGCTTAGTAGAAAACTATAGGCCCATAAGTGTGCTCAACTCAGTTGCTAAAATATTTGAAAATATACTTTATACTTCTATACTTGATGTTTTTCAAAGTAATTTTGTTAAAGAACAACATGGATTTTTACCTGATCTATCAACAGTTACCAATCTGTGCACTTTGACAGAAGCAGCGGCCAATGCCATTGATGATAAACAGCAGCTTGATGTTGTTATGACTGACTATGCAAAAGCTTTCGATAAGGTGGATCATGGGATTCTTATCAATAAATTAGGGGAGTTTGGCTTTTCTCTAAATGCTTGTAAGTTTATGGAGTCTTATCTAACTAACAGAAATCAGCGTGTTAAAGTTGGTAGTAGTATGTCAAAAAGATTTGTCTCTACATCTGGTGTTCCACAGGGTAGTAATCTGGGGCCTCTATTATTTGCCATCTTTGTAAACGATTTGCCTAGCTGCATTCAATATTCCAAAAGTCTACTTTTTGCTGATGATTTTAAACTTTATAAGTATATTTCAAACCCTGGAGACTGTCATCTTCTTCAGTCAGATCTAGACGCTGTTGCTCTATGGTCTGAGAAAAATAAAATGGTTTTAAATATAAATATGTGTCAAAAAATTACTTTTACACGTAAAATCAATTTCTCTCTATATAATTATTCTATCAATAGCCAAGTGTTAGTTAGAAAGAGTGAATGTAGAGATCTTGGGGTACACCTACAGGGTAACTTAAAGTATAATCAGCATTATGGAATTATTACTTATAAAGCTTATAAACTTTTGGGTTTTATAATAAGAAACACTAAATACTTTGAGAATATCAAATCAATTGTATGTCTCTATAATGCATTAGTTAGACCCCATTTGGAGTATGCGTCTGTTATTTGGGATCCTCGGGCGGAGGTTTACAGTAATATGATAGAAAAAGTACAAAAGAGATTCCTAAGATATTTGTATTTTAGAAAACACAATAAATACCCCTTTAGAATATCATACTCGAGTATGTTGTTAGAATTTGGGTTAACAAGTTTGAGTAGAAGACGAATTCTATATAACACACTTTTTATTTGTTATATTGTTAATAACTTAAAGTACAAAAAATGCTGCTTTATTAATCTAATTAGATTTTTAGTTCCTAAGGCCAATTTAAGAATAATAACTAAAAAATTATTCTTCTGTTCAGCATCAAGCTGTTCTCCTATTAATAGAATGCTCCTAGACTGTAACAATGTTTTAGAAAAATGTGATCTAGATGTATTTATAAGCAGTACCAGAAGTATAAAAAACTCAATTTTGTTGTCGAATGTGGATTTATGCTTAGTGTGACAATCTTTTTTTTATAGATTTTGTTTGGTTTTTTTTTGTATTTTTTTTTCTTATTTTATATTGTTGTTTATGTATAGTTGTATAGGATAGTTTTCTAATTTTTATTTTTTATTCTATTAATCTAGTAAGCACTCCTACATGTAATTACCGTTCTGGTGTTTGTATACGAGTTTAAATAAATAAATAAATAAATAAATAAATAAATAAATAAATAATTTATGCTAATTTGTTAGACTACACTCTAATTTGCTGTTCCAACCAGTTCCGAGTTCCAGTTTGCTGTATTCATTGCTATATTCCAGTGTCAATCAAGCTCATTAAATTTAAGTACTTCTTTTTAATTTTTTTTTATTTGCTTGTTAATAAAAATTGGTCTTATGGTTTACCAATGTCCTCGCTGTACAATTTTAAAAGGGCTTCTTGTTCGTAGGCCTTACAAAAACAATAAATCAAACATTATGGTTTACGCCCTAAACATTTCGTTCTTTATACTAAAACCATTCAGATTTTACATTAATAACACTATCCCTATGCCTAAAAAAACATTTTACCCCTTCAACTATAAAACCAGTCTTTCTCGGAAGTAAGTGGAGCAACAAATTTGGGAATCTCGTAACAAATTAGCAACAAATTATCTACTAGAATACCTACGCAAGCCTGATAGACATCATATAGATAGACGATAGTTCATTGCATGGATGGATCATATTACGTTAAAAATAGGTATCCATTATATGCACACGTCTACGAATAATTACATAGAATTACGGTAATTGTAGTTTAATTATTTTTGAAGCTATGCTTCTCATGGAAAGTTTTAGTGATGGTGTGCGAGGTTATATAAATGACACAAAAAACTTGTAAAACTTAATTGTGAGAAAAATATTGAAAACTAAATCTAAAAAAGGGTAAAATTCACAAAAAAAAACGAGATGAGCATGACCGAGGAGCGAACGCATAGTATTTTATAATAGTCCAGGGAAGTTAGTTTTTCTCGTGACTTCGAATAATCCAGGTATCTGACAAGTTTTTTTGTTATTATAGACCTATAGGAAGAAAACCTAGTGGTTTCCTGCAGAGATTTCGGAGCGGTATTTTAATTATTAACAATTTAGTGCAAAAAACGCGATTTTTTCGGTTTTTGCATCCGTAGTATAAAGGTAAATGGTTGACATACAATTACAAAATTTGTTGCTCCGCAAACTGCAAAATAAAGGAAAACCGTTATTTGTTAATAACTATTATTAAAATAAATCTGGACCTTTAATATTTTACAGTTGGGCATTGGGGTACTTAATAAACCCTCAAAATTTCAGACCGATCCATCAATCAGTTTAAAAGTTCAAATATGTAAAAAGATTTTTTCTGCGGATAATATTTTTAAAGTTATTGTAAATGTTTATAAACTAACAATTTTAATAATTTTGCATTATAATTTTGGACTATAATAAATAAATTTTTTAATTTTTTTTTAATATATATTAATATTATAAGTCTTCTACTTTCATTTGGTAGTCGCAGAATTGCCCTATCTTTATTATTTTCTGTCTAATGTTATTGCAAAAAAAGTTCTCTGGGATAAACAAATAGAATAACTTTTAAACTGATTGATGGATCGGTCTGAAATTTTAAGGGTTTATTAAGTACCCCAATGCCCACCTTTGGGTGGAATATTAAAGGTCCAGATTTATTTTAATAATAGTTATTAAAAAATAACGGTTTTGCTTTATTTTGCAGTTTGCGGAGCAACAAATTGATTTTTTAATTTTTAAAAAACGCCATTTTAAAGCATTTGCAATGTTCTTAAAGATAAAATTTTGTAATTGTATGTCAACCATTTACCTTTTCACTAGGGATGCAAAAACCGAAAAAATCGGGTTTTTTGCACTAAATTGTTAATAATTAAAATACCGCTCCGAAATCTCTGCAGGAAACCGGTAGGTTTTCTTCCTACAGGTCTATAATAACAAAAAAACTTGTCAGATACCTGGATTATTCGAAGTCACGAAAAGGGTTTGTTTTTGCTTATTACCCTGGACTATAACGCTCTGAACAAACGTATGAATATATATATATATACAATTTTCCTTGGACACATTCTTTCAATGGTTCTCGGGAGTGTGTCGCCCTTAAGGAAATCGGTCGCTAGGTTTAGTTTTGAGTTTGTTCTAATTTTTTTTTTTTTTTAATTTTTGGAGAAAAAGATACAAAACGTATCTAGTATTATCTGTCAGAATATTCCAGATACACAACCTGGATTTGTCCTGGTTAGAATTTCTAACTCTAGGACACATCATGCTGCGAGAGAGATATAAAAATTAATCAGGGTAAAACAAAACCGCAAACACGTGTTTCGCTCTATTAGAACTCGTCAGTACAGTATAAGTTTGTTTCTTCAGTCACTAATGAAGAGACATCCCTGGTATAGACTGGTCAAAATTTGTTATATAAGTTTACGAAAGTATAAAACGATCGAAACTGGCGCCAAAAGAAAACGAATTTTCCCTGAGGTGGTACCAGACTAGATCGATTTTTTTGCCTTCGTGTATACTTTTTCCAATCCTAATGTAAAATTTTGGTCTCTTTGGCGGTTTTTAAGTGCCTTTGACGACATTTCCGACCATTGGCGTGGAATTAAATAAAAAGAGTTCATAAATTTTTATTAATTTTTGTTTTAAATTTCAAAAGAAAAACGGTTTTTGTATATTTGTAAATTTTATATCAATTTGAAAATTGTCAAATAACAAATTAATTCTTTCAAATTGAAACTTGTTAATTTTAGTTATTAATAAGAACATTTGGCTCATTAGTCAAATAGTACATAACTTATAATATTTTTATAACAATTGTCTAAAAATAATACTCATTTTATCAGACAATCTTAAAAGATTGTCTGTCCAGCAAGGACCATGAGGAGGTATGAGCCTTCCTTGCCTGGAAAGGAAAGGGTTGGGTACGTTAGTAAGAATATAAAATTAGTTTGTTTTTGAAAACAAGTTTTCAAGATACATCACGATAGTTGTAAAGGAAATTGGTTGGAATTAATAACAAGAATTGTCAGAGTCTTCTGAAGTAGAATCGTTTCCAGGTTGAATAACTAATGGTGCTATTGGCGGTAAAACAGGATATTTCTTTTCTATTTTTATAACATGTGTTTGGCAATTTTTCCATACATCGCTATTAATGTCACTAATTACCTCTCGAATATTATTAAGAACAACTGCGCTTAAGGTTGGTGACTGAATGTATTTTCGTAAACGTTTCTTTACAGTACTCCAAACCATTTCGATTGGATTAAAAATACAGTAGTAAGGAGGTAAACGCAAAAGGGTATGACCATGTCTGCTGCAAATGGTGTCAATGACGTATTCATTTTTAAAATTCTGACTTTTGATCATTCTTATTAATTCCTTCTTTACTGGAACCTTTTTAGGAACATCGATATTTTTGATTGCCATAAGTCTTGAAATTTCATTCTTTTTTTTTGTGTTATTAGGTATTTTGTTTAATATGCGGAAATGATACGACACATTGTCCATAACAATTACTGAATTGTAAGAAAACCCAATAGATAGTGTTGAATTTCGATTCATAAATAAATAAATAAATAAACGAAAAACTAAGAGAAAGTGGAAAATTAAAAACAGAAAAAATGCGAAAAAAATAAAGTCTAAAAAAAATACCTTTCTAAATCAAATAATACAACGCCACCGTAAGGTGGCGTAGTTATTATCTTATATATTTAAACGAGAAATTCTGACTATATTAAGTACTATCAAGCCACCGTAATATATAATATTTCTAATATAAAAAATCAATAAAAATCAATCACGCTACTGTGTACTGTAATGTGGAAGAAGACTATTGGCGGTATTTGACTGTTGTCGCATTTTGCAATTTTCCTGTTTGAAGTTTTGCTTTGTAAACAGCGCAACGTCGGCATTTCTTTGCGTTAAGATCAATGCGTTACGAACCGACTTAAAAATCCCGACAGTAAATACACAATGTTGCCGGTATTTAAAAATTTCTTTAAGTATAAGTAATATATACAAAATTGATATCATTAGAAGTGAAAACTGTTTAAATAAGAAGAACCTAGTTAATTAATTTAAGTATATATTTTGTAAGAATATTTTTATATTATCTTTCTAAGAGTCATTGACGAACAATTGAATAGTAAAGTAGAGAGAAAATTTTCAAAATATATAAACTTAGGAATATTCGCAAATATATCTGACAACCTAGATTCAAAAGTCGGATCCTTTGTTGGGGTTAAAGGGCGTGGTTATGTTTTCACATTAAGATTGGATAAACTATACACCTATATTTCAAATTTCAACGAAATCATTAGAGCCGTTTTCGAGAACCTATGGCAATACATGCAGACAGTAGCTCGCTTAAAATTATAAAATAAGATTTTATAAAAATGACTAATTTTTATATTGGTCAATATACTTTAAATACTGTCCACTGGTAGAAACATAACTGCTTACAATTCTCAGTTAAGTAAGTAATGTTTAACGAAAAAACACTTATTACCTACTGTAAAGTACATAATTGAATATTTCTAAACAGACTATTAATTGCTTTTTAATACCTAAATAGTTTGCAAAAATTGATCTCTTGGGGTCGTACTTAGAAGTAAGTAATTAGCAAGAATGAAGAAATTGAAGTTATTGACCATTCTAAGAAGCACTTAGCACCTCATGTCAGTATAAAAATATCGTTCAATAGATTATTGTAAAAAGGCAATTTTTATATAAACATGTTCTTCTTTTAGGAAGTGACTTAAGAATCAATATCATTAAGACCACATGAACTCGTAAAGCTTAATGTTAATAGTCTTGTAAATTGAAAACGAATTGCTGTTTTTCCATTTCTGAATCGTCTTGAATCATTTCCGAGAACAATTAAACACGTGTTTTATCTTTAAGCTATGCATTAATTTAGAGAAAGTTATTGACAGTCATCAACATCATCCTATCGACAACAAAAATGTGATAATGTTTTATTGCCAATTGATATTTCACGTGTTTTTGTGACTGGGAAAGGTTACGTAACCATCTGGTGCCAGTTGTTGTAATAATTATTTCAAATAAATTTACCTCGATTCGAACATACAGGTTGTACAAAAATTTGACAGCAAAAGCTATTTTATTGCAAAATTTTATATATTCTTTATTAGGTATAATTAAATATAGGGAACTATCAAGAGTATCAGTAAAATACGAGGGCTGCTGCTAGATAATTTCGGGATAAAAAAATTCGAAAAGAGGTTGACCTTAAAGGCCATCCTTGCAACTTCCCGCTAATTTTAACCGCAAAGCTATATATAGTAACGTGGCGTATTTTCGACGTTTTTGAGCTTTTTTGGAATGTTTAAAATCTTTTTCGATTTTGATGTTCAAGACGGCATTCGACGCAGTTTTTTGAGACCTAAAAATGTTATTCGAAGAGAAATTTTTCTTTTGAAATTTTTCGACAACGATATCTCACGAACGAATCAACCGATTTTAATTTGCAAAACGGCATTCGACCTGTTTTGTTAAGCTTGAGAGCTGAGTAGGTTATGAAATTGATCGATGTAATAGCCAAAAAGATATGCCCAAAAAACATCATTTTTACAAATAATTTTTTTCGTTTTTTTTGAAATTTCTCGAAATCTACCGGTCCGAATCGGTTCAAACTTACAGGGAATCTAAGTTACGCTTTTTAGGAACTCTTTGGAACCCTTTTTAGTTCATTCCGATCGGTCAAGCCGTTCAAAAGTTATAAGAGGTTTACATACATCCACACACACACACACACACACATCCACACATACATACAGACATACAGACACCCTCGTAAAAATAGTCAGGGGAGGTTCCAAAGACCTCACAACGTTGAGATCCGATGAAAACTCGAATTTCGAAAAACGGGGTAATAGTTATTTATGTATCAAGGGAGTTATGAGGATGTTAATTACCGAGGGCAACAGGTTGCAATCCCGAGGGACGCTAGTCCCGAGGGATTGTTAAGTTGCACGAGGTTATTAACATCCAATAACTCACGTGATAGATAAATGTTTTTATTTCATACTAATTAAATGTGAAAACCAAAATTTGCTGGTTATCAAAATTAAACCAACGCTGTTTAATAATTAAGTAGGCATGATTACCATGGATATATCAACTGACAAATTTGTAAATAAAAATTTATCAAATTTATAATTTTGTGAAAATGAATGAAAACCTGGAGAAAAGTGAGATTTTAGGCGATTTATTACAAAAAGCTGAGAAAGATCGTGCCGTACTACTACCGACAAAGTCAGAACCGAAGTATAAAAAAGAATATGACAAGTTTCTACAGTGGCTGAAAGTTAACCGTATTGAAAACAAAAATATAACTGAAAACTGAAACCATAATGTTGGCGTACTTTCAAGACATGGTATGTGTTTATTCTTCCACGTTCTAGCATAAGTGATATTGATTTACTTTTATTACAGTCTGAATCGTACAGTCCTAATTCCCTGTGGACTAAGTGGTCCATGTTAAAATCAATGATGGTAATTTATAATAATACCGATGGAAGTAGGTTTCATGAACTGGAAGCGTTTCTTAAACGAAAAAGTAAAGGCTATGAACCAAGAAAGTCAAAAGTGTTCACTAGGGATGACGTTGTCAAATTTTTGAAGAATGCTTCTGATAAAAAACATTTGTTACACAAGGTAATGCATTAAAGAACAAAACTGCAAGAATGTTAGCTGGCGTGTCAGATGAAAAAAGTGAGGCATCAACATCATGTCTGACTAAAGTCATAGACAGTAGTAATAGTTCAACGGAAAATTCTTGCAATTCGGGCAAAAATTTCAGTGGAAAATTCGACAATGGTCGGTTTATTTTTGTAAATACATCAGAGGGAGTTAAGGATTTATAATTGCTTAGTATAACTACCAAGGGAGTTATGAACATGTTTATAGTTACGGTAACTAAGGATTTATTTGTTTATAATGTATTAGTATGAAATAAAACCAATAACTTCCCGATTTAAAAAAAAAAATTAATTTTTTTAGCGGGAAGTTAAAAATAGAAACATTTTGATTGAAAAAAATGTCTTTACTGTTTTTTTAAATATTCACCATTATACTCGATACACCTTTGAATGCGATTAAATCAATTGTCAAAAAAAATTTTCTATATAGCCAGAAGAAGGCATAAGAAGTTCCTTTAAAAATGCTTCAACGGCATCATTTGGCGTTGGAAATCTACTATGCAATTTATTTTTGATTTGTGGAAACGTAAAGAAATCATTTGGACTTAAATCAGGACTGTACGAAGAATGAGACATCAATTACACGTTTTCAGTGGTAAAATAATTCCGTGTTTATTGTACCGTATGGGAGCTTACATTATTGTGATGCAGAATGATCCTGATATTAAATCGTTGAAATCTTTCTTTGCACCATGTGACACGAGCTTTTTGGTCTTGTGTTAAATTGTGTGCAATCCAACGCGAACATAATTTTTCTTACCTAAGTGATCATGCAAAATTTCTCTTTATGGTATATATTGATCTACCTTTATCATATCTCGTGCAGTATTAATGTTTGCTGCAGTTTTTGATGTTGTCGATTAACCTTCACGAAAGTCATCACTAACACTACTCTGATCAAATTTAAATTCTAAATACCATCAACACATTGTTCTGGATGGTACCTCACTTCCAAATGCTGCCAATGCGAGACTGTTGAGCGAGAAAAAAAAGTACATTTAGAATATGCTCCGTTAGCTGGCTGGATGGTTTAGTGAGATGCATCCACTCAAGAAAATGGCACAACAAAGATAGCATGTCCCACATATACTACTTTTTCTCTCGTACACCAGTCTCGCATTAGCAGTACAAAATACTGTCTCTAGTGGTATATATTCGAAGTAGGTACTTTAGTGTATCCAAACATATAGGTAAACCTTGGTTTATTAAAGCAATTACAGCTCGTTCAGACGGCATGCACGGGACGGTTTTGGATAAACACCGGTCACCGTGATACTCATTCACATGACAAATACTCTAGTCAACATCTTCAAAAACGTGAAAAATTAAAATAAACGTCCTAAAAATATGAGCGATAGCTCATTAGATTCGGAATCACCTCTAGAAAAATGTTTTTGAAGGAAAAGTGTGCAGGCAAAAAATTGCAATTGTTATTAACAAAATAAGATGAAAAAAAACAGATACCTATTTATGTTTTTGTTAATAACTCGAAAAATATTAATATTTAAGCAATTTTGAAAATAGCTCGTTAAAGAGGAGGAAATTTCCGAAAAAAAAGTCCGTCCTCCCGAAACTATCTCCATTATTTATAATTTTAATTTGACGTTGAAAATGGGGCTCCACGCGGCTTTTACAAACGGTGTTTATCAAATAAAATATTTTTTTTATGACATAAAATGTTATTTTAAAAATTTGAAAAAAATCCAGTATTTTCCTAACACTAGAAAGAATCTAAATCAGTTGGAAAAAACATTTTATCACTGTTTTTCAAAAAGTTATTCAATTGTTAAGTAACAATTTTTTTCCTAATCTGTGTTGATATAAACAATAGGATAAAAGGTATAAATAATTGGCCTAAAAATTTGAAACTTCGTGGAGCCCTTTTCATATGTATACTTTACAAGATTCTGTGATAAATGTTCATAAAAGTTTATTAATTTGTTAATTAAATTAATTAAAAAAAAAACAGGTCAAAATTAGCAGTATGTATACGAATTTTTCAAGTACTACCTTCCAAATACCCATTTCGAACCTTCAAATACCTTAAAAACATTTTTTCAACAACCGTGCGTAAAGTATTACCTTTACGCACGGTTTAAGGTTCGTAAAGTTTAACTTTTTTTCACTAGTGAAAAAAAAAGTTTTTTTTTCACTAGTGAAAAAAAGTAAAATAAGCACTGTTTTGTATAAGATTATGCAAATAATTTTACGACTCTTATTGGCTGAGATTGTAAGGTGTTTACCTTCTACCCAGATGACTCGGGTTCAATTCCGGGTAAGGAAACTTTTTTTTATTATTTAATTGTGTAAATTTGTGTAAATATATTTAATTATTAAATTATTGCAGTTGAATACATACAAAACTAGATACCTATTATATTTAGTAATTTTTAATTTGATTTTTAATATGACAGAAATATCAGTTCATGAATAAGGGTAAGTATTTTTATTTAAATGATGACTGATTGACATTTCAATTAAATTATAATTCAAGCATTTCGCGTTTCTACGTAACCGGTATTATAAGGTAAGATTAATTTAAGAAATAAATATTTTGTTATCTAAAATATGTTTTAAATATAATATTTTTTTTCGCAGTAAGGCGTAAAAAAAAATCAGGCCTATGCTTGTATTTCTTGTAAAGAAATTCGGTTGTAGAAAAAGTATTGTATGCAACTCGTGCGTAAATGTTCCTTTTTTGACTCATATGATTGTCGCATTCGCCTGCGGCTCATGCGACAACATTCACATTCGTCAAAAAAGGTCACTTTACGCACTAGTTGCATAAATAACTATTATCTAATCTACCTCATATTATGTATCAATTTTTAGTTCGTGAAAACTGTCATTATAGACAGCAGTGCGTGAAGGATTGAAAGTGTGCGTGAAGTAACAATGTATTTTAAAGGGGATTTACTTTTTCGCACTGTTTTTGACACACCTTCATATAATCAAATATCCTTAGCATTCGCGTTGTCATGGTGTTGCTATGAGAGCATTAAATTTCAACAAAAGTTATCCTGACAGTGCTGTAGTTTAAATTTTTAAATTTGAATTTGTAATTATTTTCTATTTGTTTATCTTAGATAAAATATTGTATGAAACTGTGCGTGAAGTGCTTTTTGCGCACTTACGCGATATATAGCACTCGCTTCGCTCGTGCTCTAAACATCGCGTGCATGCGCAAAAAGCATACTTCACGAACTGTTTCATAAATAACTATTTTATTGTGTCACGGTGCACGGTTTGCAGTGACAAACCCGGGTGTAAATACCGCCGGCAACTGCAAGATGTCCCAGCCCGGTGCACCGTCGACTCGTGTGAAGACGCACATTTAAAACTATGCGCCACTAAGAAACCCGACATCCGATACACCGTCCCGTGCATGCCGTCTGAACGGGCTGTTAGATGAAGTAACGTAACGTTCTATCTGATCGTTTTGAATAAAGAATAATTTCGCCAGATTATTGTTATTATATCGGTAAGAAATATTTAGTTTAATAGCTGAAGTTCAAAAATGTACCGTGAGCGATGTTACAGTAAAATTATTGACGCTTTCACGTTGTGATTAGTAATTCTCGTCGCATTACGAGTTGGTACGTCAATCAATCTGGTCTTTGTATTAATCCTCTTCGAAATACAAGTAGGTTGATTTTAATAATGTTTCCTTTAATTATTTTATTTATTGTGAGTTTCTAAAAAATGGTGATAACCAAAACCAAGCAATTTCAATGTAGTCAAACATAACTGTTCTTGATAATTCATCAACAACAGGGCGGATGTTTACACTTACTATTAATAAAATGCAAACATCCGATTTGGCTAGAACCTACTTGGTTGCAAATTTGTTTAGGGATTGATGTTTCTACTAAGAGTTCATCCAATTTTCTTCGAAGTATTCCACCCGAATGACTAAATTATATCTAGATTGAATAAGTTCCAGTCATTTTATGGAGGAAAAGAATGCCGAATTTCGTCCCGACTTTTGGACTTCCATTATTAAGATAAGTGAATAATTAATTCTTTAATTAACATAATTTGTGGAGTTTGTACTTTGGCGCCTTAATTACATTTTTGGGTGAGACTGGTAATACTCTTAAGAATACACCACGTAGTGAGCTATCTAGGGAAGTAACGCGTTTTAGGACGTTCTCAAGATTGATTTTAAAAAATAAATGAATGAATATAAAAGTCACTTTTACTTGTCAATTAAAAAACATTTTAAAAGTCTGTATAAGATTTTAGCAAACACAGAGCTACTTACCGGAATTGGCCTCTAACTCGTATGGCTGATCAAAATGTCTACCAGACAGACAATCTTAAGAGGATGATTTGCCAATATTGGCAAACGACAGCAACACACAAAACCGACGTTTAACCATTTATTTAGTTTTACCAAAATACAGATTACCTATATAAATATTAATCTACATAAACATACATTAGGATTAATTAAACATTTATTATAAAGAGAGTTTTACATTATTTATATGATTATATCAAACTAGCATCCCGCCCCGGCTTTGCACGTGGATTAAAGAAAAATAACAAAAGCCATTAAATTTATTGGGTCAACGCTTCCTTGTAAACAATAATACATGTTGTTTTATTTTCTGGCAGCAAAATAAATTGATTTTCAGGTGCTCCGACCCGCCTTAGGCGGTTGGCCATAAGGAAAACCGATCCCTACTATTTGGAAGGTTTGACCTTGAGACTTATTATTAGTAAAAGCGAAAGATGTTTTGATAGGAAATTGAAGCGGTTTAAATGGATTTGGTAGATCAGTTGCGATCATCGGTATCCTTAGTGTATGAGCTAGTTGACCAGCTGGTGGTTCAGTTATATTGGTTGCTACAACTTAATTGTCCTTTAATTCCTTTATAAGTAGCCTCGTCCCATTGCACATGCTAAATTTGTGATATCTGTCGTGAATGAAATAAGTTATTTTGATAAGGAATAATACCAAGATAAAAACTTAAAAAAAATAAAAATTAGTTATTGTGACGTAACTATAACAGTTAGACAGATGCTGTCGCATTTTTTGTAGATATTTATATATTCTTCAAAATCGTAGTACATTATTTTATTCTATAATCGTATTCTTAGCGCACGCGATGTAAGGATTTTAAGGTCATTTTTGGTTACATTAATGACATTTTAGTAAGGACCCCTATTTTTTACATGAAACATAGCCTATGTCACTCAGAAATAGTGTAGCTTGCCAACGGTGAAAGAATTTTTGAAATCGGTCCAGTAGTTTCGGAGCCTATTCATTTTAAACAAACAAACAAACAAAAAATCAAACCTTTCCTCTTTATAATATTAGTATAGATAATACATAAAGCTCAATGTTAAAAAAATTTTAAAACATAAAACATTATAATATATGCTGTTTTTCTAATAATTGCTGTTAAAATCCAATCCATCTCCTTCTGATGTATTGCTCAGTCAATTTTTTTTATAAATATTGTAACACCATTTCTTACTGCTTGTTAATTTTATAAATTTAATAAGATAACTTACTATAAAAGTGAATTGCACATAATGAAAATATTTAAATATTTCATTTTTTATTAGTCATAACTTCAGCTACAATAATTTTTTTGTTCTCCTATAGAATAAATGGGGTTAACGACGTTTTAAATTAGAAATGGTAATATATTTTTTGTAATAACTTGGTGTTACTTACACTGAAAAAAATTTGTTTCGTAATATTAATGTCGTGTGTTCATTAACTTCGTTTTCATTGCATTAACGTAAAAATCATTAATAATACGTAAAAAATTTTAACACAAAATCTGATGTATTTTCAGTGTTCATGTAGACAATGAATAAGCTTTCATTAACTGATGATTTTCAGTACTTAAAAAAATCATAGGTAGAATGTTTATGGTTCATTACGATAATGAACAGAATCTTTAAATCTATGTTTCACATTCTTTGATATTATGAATGCTATCTTTAAATATAATAGGTACATTAATACAATAAAATCGTTCATGAAAAATCCCTTTTGAGCATGCGCATTTTTATTCATCTCAGCGTGGTGTGGTTGTGGTTAGTCGTTATTTACAATTGCAGGTTGTAGTTTCCAGTTATAACCTATAGATGAAAGATTTTAATTTTTGTGGAAAGTTTTAATTTAGTTTTATATTAGTTTGACAATTTTATCATCCTGTTTTTAAAGGTAAGTTCAAAATATTTTTTCATTTTATATATTAGAATTTATTAATTACAATATCGATTCTTAATAATTAAATACTATGTATCTACTTTTATATTTGCAGCTTGATTATGTTGTATAAAAATACTGTGAGTTTAAAGTCATATTGTATTTTAATTAAAATCTTTGTTAACTTTATAGCATTCTTTCTAAAGAAATAAACAAAAGAGTGAATTGTAATATTAATATTGGGTATTTAAAGTTATAAATTATTTATTCTTAAAATGAGAATATCGCCTCTACTATGTCGTCATATGAAAATCAGCACTTCTCAGAAGATTAAAAATCTCTTTTATTAATAAATCCATAAAAACTGATTTCGGTACCAAAAATAGCAATTTTAAAATTCGACAGTACGACCTAATAGATGTGGTACAAATACGAATTTTTTGTAAATGTATTTATAAAGGTTTTCTAAAAGATTGATAATTAAATAACAATAAAAACCCATTCTTATTTAATATTAGTTCCTACTAAATATCGTTGTTTTTTAGATGATCATGAAGCTAAAGTTATGTGAGTCCTTAATGGGTTTTAAGAATCAACCAACAAAATCTGAAGCAAAAAAGACAAGAGGAAATCAAATATAACTAAATTTTAGCAAGAATTTATTTTCGTTAGAACACATAAAAGAAATAACAACTAAGAAAAGTTAAATTTAAATATTCTTTTATGTTCTTTGTGGAATCCACTTTAATATTTTGCGTAAGTATTATGTTATATGGTTAAAGTCAGAAAAAAATCTTTACTTTTCTGGTGTTTATTTATTTTTATTTATAAAATATTAATCCCATATATTTTTTAAATTTAAACAATAGATTGTTATGTCATGGGTGCATACAACCACATGCTGGATCGGGGGTCGAGAAAAGGGTCTCATTTAGAGACCTCCCGCTGTTCCCAGGTAAGGGGTGACTTCAAAGACTCTTTAACCGAAGAAAATAAGAAGAGTAATTTAATACAGTATTTTTATGTAATTACTTTAGGAAATTTTTGTTCGAAAATATATGTATATTTTATATAATAATTTATATTTAAAAATAAAAATTTTATGTTATATTAAAGTTATTCCCAAATTTAAAGATTAATTTGTAAATGAATGTACATCAATTATACGAGTATTTTATTTGCTTAAACTAGAATGAACAATATTAAGTTCTTAGTAACTATTTTCAAATTTATAAATATGGTGTAAGACTGATTATAACTACAATCATATGTCTTTATAACAAAGATTGTATTCATAAATATGATAATAATAATCATAAATACAACAATTTTGGTTCATTCTAACGTAAGTACACGTTCTTTAAAATAATGAACATGTTCTTAAATGCAAGAACTGTGTTCATTAAGCCAATACAATTCTTACATAGATATTAAAAAATTATTCATTAGCATAACGTATAAAATTTCATTGAATTAATGTACACTATTCATTGGCTTAAAGAAAATTGTATTGATTTTTATGATTTCGTCGGTTCATAGATAGAATGAAATAAGTAATTGATTAAAGAAAGGTATTCATACTTTAATGAAACGTAATTCGTATAATCAATGATTCGTACTTTGGACCAAAATCAGTACCTGAATTCATTGTCGTAATGAACACTTTCTTTCTATTTATGTACGAATTTGGTTCAGTGTATATCAATTAATACAAAAGTTAGAAAAAATACCATAAAAACAACTTTATCCAACATCCTCAGAAAAACATGAAACAATCCAGGCAAGTGTTCTCAGCAATAAAATGACTAATAAAAAAATGGCCGACAATAACGTGCTGGCCAAAGCTAGCAAGTAAAACAAGTACCGATAATTACACAAATATTTGACTAACTACTCTGCAAGTCAAATTAATTTTAAGACAGACAGTAAACCGTTCACGGGACAATTAAACGACACTTTTGAGTTTACCGTTAACGGCGTTAACCGTATTTAGGTGAAAGACACACGATCAACAAAAAATGGTGTAAAAAGAGAAAAAAGTAATGTTATGAACGCGTGCTTAAACCAAATACTTTATTTATAATTCTCACAAATACAAGACATTTTTTATGAAAGCTATCTAACATATAATCAACGGTTTTACTGCAGTATGATTAGGTTGATAGTACTTCGTCTATTGGTTTATGTAACCCATTTCCAAAAAGTTAGTATACCCTATACTAATTTGTACAGGTCTAAAAAAATGTGTGCATTATATTTGTAGAGTCTCTCTACAGTCTTCAAAAATTGACTACGATCCAGTGCCTTACATTATCTGCAGCTAGGGTCTTCATTAAATATCTCCATGCATTGCAGGTGTTTCTTTGTCTGTGCTTGGCCCGTTAATGATTGATTTCTGCTGGTTTTATGTAGTGTTTCAGCACTTCTAGCACATTTCTGTTCAATATCCATTTTGCTGTGTACTTGATCAGTGATTTGTTCTCAGGATCGTTGTTCTGTTTATGGATCCAGACTTTCAACCGGCACCAGATCGTACTTTTCATACCTCTAGAGCTGGATTTATTCGAAGAATATTTTAATAGTTTGGACCCATTTAAGGATTGTTTGAGGTCCCAATAACCGCCTAACCATCTGTGTATATATTGATTCGCTTAAATTTAGGTATCAGCCCCTTTACTATCTCTTGAGCATTGCAAGAATCACACAAGTGTATGTGTCTAGAAAAACAAAATATTTTTGCATTTCCGTCACTTCTGTAAATTTGATCTGAATCTTATTCAGTCAGGTATAATCCTGAAGGTTGGGTTGAGTGTTTGCATTTTGCCATTCCTCTCGTTAATGTATTGACGTATTTAGAAACCATGTCAATACTTACCATTTTTTTTTTCTGAAATCCAAGATCTCTTTTAGTAGCTTATATAATTTTCTTAATAAGCATTTTTACACTTTTTTTCTCTTTGGTTACATTTCTTAAAATTTGGGATAGCTAAAAATTACTTTTTCTAAAATATTAAATTTTAAAAATAACTGTTTATAAAGAATAGAAAAGCGTAAAATCAAGTAACAAAGCATTTCTTTTTGGGTGCAATGTTTGGGTCACCATGAAAAAACCTACATTATTTTATTATTAAAAATAAGAAATAAATGCATAGTATGCAACTCGTCTTAAAACTTTCCTCCAACTACTTGTTCTTTTCGAAACTCGCTTGTTTCGCTCGCTATTGAATAAAGAACTATAGTGAAGTGAAGATTTTAATACAAGTTACCTAATAGTAGTATTATCTACGCCCATGAATAGCACTAAAAATTTAAATAATATCTTTTGCAATGGAACACAATTATTAATGTTATAAATATGATAAATGAATTAAATTGAGAGATGCCAATTTATTCGAATGGGTAACTGGTAGCTTGATGACATTTCGTTTCGTATGATAGCGATTACTGTTACTATTAATAACTATTACAATAAAAACCATTCTAAAAGAACGGTATATTCAAGTTCGTAGGTGACATAAATGACGCATCATTATTTTTTCCGACGATCATCTCAAAGATACTCGATCGGAATCAAATATGTGCTTGGTCAGTCTATTATTTGGATAATAACATCATCCAAATAACTTCAATTAAACCAGTTTGACGATATGCTCTAGGTCATTCTTCTGCCTCGTTTTCTCAACCTTATCCCAAGTATAGCTGGGGTCCCCGTTAGCCTTTCGTAACATTTGTTTCCACCTGTTTATGTTTAGTGCATCCTCTCTTCATTTTTTCTTTATCAGGTCCTTATTTATTTTATCCATCAATCTTAACTTTGGCCTTTCTCTGTTACTCTTCTACTGTTTCTTGCTCAGCTTCCTTAGTTTCACTACACCTCTTAGTCTCTCGTTTCTAACTCTGTCTCTACTCGTTAATCCACACATCTAACGCAATATCTTAATCTCCGCTACTTTCTTTCCTACTCTTTCTTTATTGAAGAGGTTTCTGAGTTATACATCAACGCTTGTCTTACAACCCACTTGTACAGTTTACATTGTTTTTTTGCTTTTATGTTTCTGTCACACAAAACTATTTGTTTCGTGTATTGTTATATACTCAGTCCACGTTCTATATTCACTTTTAACCCTCACAAGGTTTGTTGACCTTTGCTGGATAAGGATAACGATTTGCTTTCCAGAACATTTTCGACTAATCTTTACACGCTTTACTGAGATGAGAGAAATCTGGAGATGGAGATTTTAAGCTTATCCGGTTTCATGATTGCACAATTGGTAACACAGTTTAATCTTTCTGTTCTGGTTGCTCTGGTGAGCAGCGATGTTACTGTGTCTTTTACTGACAGCTACCGTGGAAATCCTGTTTGAAGTTCATTACTAAGTTCAGCGCTGTTAATTGTTTTGTAGAGAGTGATCCAGTTCCAAAAACCAAGCTGTTGAATTATTAATACACATTGACCACATCCTTCGTCCTTCCTCTTACAAGAATGAGGTCTTTACAGACATTTTAAAAAGGCATGAGCGATTTATGTTGTTAACTTAAATTGTATAGCCTTGGATTATCTTTAGTCTTAAAACTGATGACTTATTAAAATTAAAATTCAATCACGCTAAAATAGAAATTTAATATCTTAACAAATTCTTCCAAAACATTAACGACTTATTTTCAATTGGTTGATATGCTCCGAACATAGCATTAGCTAATATTGCGCCAATAATTCTTATTCTTACAATAATATAAAAAAATAGTAAGGTTGAACAGGACAGTTTAACTGTTTAGATATATTTATCCTAATTTATAGTTGAGTTAATAAGCGATTTTTCACCTTGTATTCAATATACTCGCTGTATAAAGGAACGCAATATCGAAAAATCTGTAGACAGGTAATTGTATGTTGGTAATGTACAAATAATATTTGAGATCAACTAAATTCATTGGTTGTATAAAAATTATCTAAAAGACTTCCTTTTTATTCATAGACAAATACGTGGGTCTATCACAGCTGTATTTATCCCTCAAGGGGTTGGCGAACGACACCAAAAATTGCCCTCAGACATCACAAAGAGCCAGTCAGCGGGGATCCCGGCCCTTTTTGATTTTTAGTCGCAGAGAACGGACCGCAAGTTTCTTTAATATCGCTAAACAGTAAAACTCACCATGTGTGTAGGGCAGTTTCTCATGGGCGCAGGTGTTGATTCAATCAGCTTGTTACCTTATCTTGCCACACAAACATTAGCACTGTGGGAAAATCTTTGAAGGATATGTGTATGATATAGAAAATGTGATTATGTATTATCTTTCATTACTTTTTTATTTGTTTTCATTGTAAAAGTAATTATTAAATTATAAACAAGTAATCCAGTAAACACTTTTAAGATTTTTTTAAAGGCCCTCTTATTCCTCCTTACAATTTAAGAAAAGATTACGGCGTTATTTTATTTAAACAATAATATGAAGAAAGCAATTTTTATAATGTTATTATTCTTAACGATGAAAATATGCCACTGTTTGAATAGTCGAGGCAATGAAGCCTTAAACCTCCGAAATTTAAACGGCAAGACAGATTATAAAAAAATCTTTTTGCATTCGATTCATGGGAGCATCAGGAAACTTTGTGGCGTTATGCAATCATGTAATATTGGAAAACTGTTTTTGTGTATACAAAAAATGGCATTTTTTAAAGGGCATCTCTAACAGAACTTGTTATTTATTGGCTAAAACCAGTTCAATTTTGTTACTCAGTTATTTCTGGGGAAGCTAAAAACGAATATGTCACTGAAAGTCATTTACGGAGTACCTGGTGCCCAGGATACTTCTGTTTACATCGCCTCCTAGAGTTTTCAGTAATATGGCTATAAATTTAATAAAAACTCAATACTCGATTATTTTTGGGCTCGTTGAAAACGAATATGACATTGGAAGTGATCTCCGGAGTACCTGGTGCTTAAGGATACTTACTGTTTACCTCGTCTCCTGGATTTTTTGGTAATATCGTTGAACAATTAGTAAAAACTTATCACCCGGGGGTTATGGACTCGCCAAAAACAAATATAATATTGAAAGTGATCTCCGGAGTCCCTGGTACACAACTATTTACCTCATCTACAGGAATTTTCAGTAAATTCATTAAACAATTAGTAAAAACTCAATACTAGGGGTTTTTAGGCTCGCTGAGAACGTATATTATATTGAAAGCGATCTATAGAGTACCTTTATGTCACTTCCTAGAGTTTCATTGAATATATTGTAAACAAAACCGAAGTTTAGTGCAAAAATCTTCGAATTATGAGTTTTTGACTAATTTTATTACGATGTTACCAAAAACTCCAGGAGACAGTACACATACTCCGTAGATCAATTTTATGTCATATTCGTTTTCAGCATAACGATATTACCTAAAACTCTAGGAAACGACGTAAACAGTAGTAGTCTAAGATCTCGATATAGGACGACCTTCACCGAGCTGGTTAATGGACCAAACATATTTTTTATGTAATTTAATATATCAAAAAATATATTGCATATGAGTTGCCTATCGAATTTCAGTCCAGAATATTTTTAATTAATGTTTAAAAAAAATTGTGCGACTGAGAGGTCCCTACCTACCGTCCCATGCGATAGAAGAGGACACAACATAACAGCGTTTGTATCCCGGCCTTTTAAAGAGAGAGAGCTCTATGCTCTCTGCTCTTGAAGACAAGAAGGATAGCGATAGACGCGTACATTCTGAGCATTATTTTGGAGTAGTTTCATATCATCCACACTCATCCACACTTGACTTTAGCGGTAACACTTTTATGTTTTCTAAAATAACAGAAAATGATGTAATAAAAAGTATAAATAGGTTAAAACCAAAAAAATCTACTGGGCCAGATAATATTCCCTCTTACATTTATAAAGGCTTAGCTGAATATATTGCATCACCATTAAAGCATATTTTTAATCTTGCTATAAAAAACAAACATTTTCCAGATGCCCTAAAATCTGTCCATATAACACCTATTTTTAAAAGTGGTGACAAAATTGATGTATCAAATTATAGACCCATTAGTATTATGAATGCTTTAGCTAAAGTGTATGAGATGATATTATGTGAAGACTTATCCAATTTTTTAGGTCCTAAGCTATCCAAATCTCAACATGGGTTCGTGGCAGATAGATCAACCTTGACAAATCTCTCTATCATATCAGAAGCTGCTGCCGAAGCAATATTAAAGAAAACCCAGTTAGACGTTGTTTATACTGATTGTGAAAAGGCATTTGACAAGGTTAATCATTATCTGCTTCTTGGTAGACTGGTTGAGCTGGGTATTACACAGGATGTTTATTTTTTCATTAAATCATATCTATCGAACAGAACCCAATGGGTCAAGGTTGGCATGTCCACATCAGAACACTTTATTGCTACCTCTGGTGTTCCACAGGGAAGCAATTTGGGGCCACTACTCTTTCTATGCTTTATAAACTCACTGCCCGATTGCCTCTGTGGCTCCACTGGGTTACTCTTTGCAGACGATTTTAAGGTTTACAGAGCTATTGAAACACAAACAGACTGCAATTTACTTCAGGCTGACATTAACAATATAAGCAAATGGTTTAAAGATAATAAAATGTCTCTCAATGTTAAAAAGTGCTCTGTAGTAACATTTACAAGAAAAACCAGTCCAATAGTAAATAAATACAAAATCTGTGATACCACTCTAAATTGTGAAAATGAAATAAAGGATTTAGGGGTTTTCTTTCAGTCAAATTTGAAGTTTAATAGCCATTTCTTATACATGACAAAAAAGCCATTAAAGCACTAGGATTTGTAATCAGAAACTCAAAAAACTTCAAAATTTTAACCCTAGTCAAATTATATAATACAATAGTGTGACCCCACCTGGAGTATGCTTCTCAAATATGGATGCCGTTGGAGGCTGTACACATTGATCATATTGAAAGGGTACAAAAAAGATTCCTTAGATACCTTTATGTCGTTAAAAACAATACATACCCATACAAGATCTCGTACAACTCCAATTTTAAATCTCTCTTACAAAGAAGAGAACAGCAAGCTGTGATTTATTTATTTTGTATTATAAATAGTATTAAGTACAAAGATAGTCATCTTATAAATTATATTAATTTTAATGTACCAAAGGTTAATTTAAGGAACTTAACCAAACAAAAAATATTTCATGTTGATCCCTGTAGTATAGGTCCCATCAACAGAATGATGACTGTTGCCAATGAGATTTTTACTGAGGTCCAAATAGACATATTTAATATTAACATAAAACACTTAAAGGCTGTACTATATGATGTTCTTACCTTCTAGGGTTAAGTTTGTGTGTTTATGTATGTGTGTACATGTATGTATGTTTATGTGTATATATGTACATATTTGTTATTAGGCTAGCTAAAAATTTTTTTTAAGTTCGTTTATTTAACACTTTACTTGTAATTACCTAGCATTGGTGTTTGTAAAGTATGCAATAAATAAATAAATAAATAAATAAATAAATAAATAAATAAATAAATAAATAAATAAATAAATAAATAAATATTAAAATAAAGGATTAGTTTTAAATTTTTTTTTCAATCAATTAAATATATATATGTGTATATATTTTGTTACATTAAAGTATATATAAATCTGTAGTTAATAAGAAGGTTATAGCAATACATATATAATTCTTATCTTGCAAATTTTATTTCTTTTTTTCTATTTAAAAATATTAACTGAAATAAATTAAAACAATTTGCTCTATATAATTAATGTATCTATAGATATATACTGATATATACTGTACGCGTCTATCGCTATCCTTCTTGTCTTCAAGAACAGAGAGCATAGAGCTCTCTCTCTTTAAAAGGCCGGGATACAAACGCTTTTATGTTGTGTCCTCTTCTATCGCATGGGACGGTAGGTAGGAACCTCTCAGTCGCACAAAAAATTTTTAAAAATTAATTAAAAATATACTGGACTGAAATTCGATAGGCAACTCATATGCAATATATTTTTTGATATATTAAATTACATAAAAAATATGTTTGGTTCATTAACCAGCTCGGTGAAGGTCGTCCTATATCGGGATCTTGGACTATAGGTATTCTGGAGACCAGGTACTCCGGAAGTCACTTTTAATGTCAATTCGTTTTCAGCGACCCTAAAAATATCTGAATCACAAAATTGAAATTTCCCCCAATAAATAACGAGTTTAAAATGCACTTTAAAATCGTTTTTTTTTTTGTATGCACAAATGCAGTTTTCCAATATTAGGTACATGATTGCATTAAATCACAAAGTTTCCGACACTCCCATAAATCGAATGCGAAAAAAGTTTAAATTTTGGAGCTAAGGCCGATTTTGGTGTTTTATTGCCTCAACCATAAGATCCATTTGGTCAAATTTTCTGCAACGGTCTTAGTAGTCCATTTTCTTAAAAAACGATATAATCAAATAGAATTGTGAAAAATATTTTTACCGATCTGACCTAGCTTGGGTAAAAAATTGTTATACAGTATTACCCTCAACACCAGATATATTTAAACAAATTTTAGCAAATAATTAAAAAGTTATTATTACAGCTATTTTGCTCATATTTTTGCAATAACTGTGTTTAAAAAATGATTTTAAATTAGCAGATCTCATTTTGTGTATTTTTTTCCTCACAAAAATTTCTATATGGAGTCCATATTTGTAAATACACAATTTTGTAAGTTACGTGAAAAATAGTGATTTGACGAATTAATTGTTTACTTAAGAACATTTCCACTAAAAAAATAGATGATTGCCTATATAGTCCAAGATCCCGATATAGGGCGACCTTCACCGAGCTGGTTAATGGACCAAACATATTTTTTATGTAATTTAATATATCAAAAAATATATTGCATATGAGTTGCCTATCGAATTTCAGTCAAGGATATTTTTAATTAATTTTTAAAAAAAATTTTGTGCGACTGAGAGGTCCCTACCTACCGTCCCATGCGATAGAAGAGGACACAACATAACAGCGTTTGAATCCCGGCCTTTTAAAGAGAGAGAGCTCTCTGCTCTCTGGTCTTGAAAACAAGAAGGATAGCGATCTTGGCTCCTATTGATCGTAGAATGTTCTTTTTTTTTAAATGTGTGTTTTTTACCACATTTTCAGAGAGTCTACTTAGAAGTATGTTAAACAAAAATTGGTTATTTTAATTGTTTATAAGCTAAAAAGTAACCCCTTTTTCAAACAGTTTTGTAAATAACAATTTTAATAAAAAAATCATTTTTTTTAATTATCTGGAATATTAAGCTTCAAAGAATCAATAGCGACCTGCTAAATACCTCTAGAGTCACTGTATGGGCAAGCAGAGATGTTTAAACATTGGCTCTCCGAAAAAAAAACCTTATTAAACAAATTAAGTAACTTAGAAACTATTTGGCCGATCTGGCTGAAATTTTGTGCAATTAGAAAACACATTAGTGGATACAATTTTAAGTAGTTGTATTACATGTAATTATGCACAAAAAAAGTTATTAACAATTAATTAAAAAGTTCGAAAATCGGTGTTTTTAAGGGTTTTTTGCAATTATCTCAGTTAATTCTTTATGGATTTTAATTTAACAACTCTTGAATTAAAGAACTCTTTAAAATCCACAACTTTTATTTGAACAATTTTTCTTTAAAATGTAATAAAAAAAATTATTGACGAAAAAGTAGTTTTTCGATTTTTGAAATTGTTTAAAAAAACAAAGCATAATTAGCTGTACGTCTTTACGGATTTTTCATCTACTATCACCCAAACGCCCTTTAGCAGCGGGTCCAAACTCATCCGATTCTTAGAGCTACCTGAAAGGGTACAACCAAATTTATCCGATACCATAGGTAAATTGATCCGATGCCATTAAGGAGGATTATCATGAGTTGGGTTGAAAACATGGGCATTTATTCTCACCACTAGTAATGGGTTTTTCATTGATTAAATATTATCTAAATTTTGTGTGGTTAATACCGAAATGAAAAACGAAAATGAATTTCAATTTCTTTTATATCTATTAGAAATATTACATACAAATTCGAATCTAGAAATTGTTCTCAAATTCTTAGCAGTAATCATATTTTCAACAAATTTTAGGGATTCCAGCATATGGGAACGTACAATTTTATTTGTTTTAACACTTTGTATTTTAATATATGAATCTACCAGAAATTCTATTAATTTTTTAACAAAAATGAAAACTGATGGATGGCAGTTATAAAAACTACTGTTAAATTGCGAGTGGAACGATTCGCAACAATTTGTTGTATTTTCTATCGTCGCTATGCATTCCGCCCACATTTTTGGAGGAAACTTCGCATTCTCTTCTATGTAATTGTCTACAATATAATCACAAAATTCAGAAATTTTTTCACCATTTGGTTGGTCACTACAAAAATCAAACACAAAACTTTCTCCAACTTCTTCTGGCTTTAAAAAAGGGAGGCCAAAGATGTGGGACAGCCATTTCCCTGTTTCGGAATTTTTATCTTTGTAGATTAAAGTCAGCCCTAACTCTTGTATTTTTCTAAACCATGATTGCGCCAAGTGAAATCTACATCCTTTAATTACCTATAATTTGGGGCCAGCGTTTTCGTATAGCATTCATTATGTGCTGCTATTTCGAAATCTACTAGAACAATTGTAGACTCAAAAGAGACTTGCACGATTTCAAGTATTTTCTTACAAAGTTCACTCCATAATTTTTCATAAGTTGTTTGTTTTTTATCCGGCAACAAACAATAAACCAATGGAATATAATGTCCATTTTGCAGTCCATGAATTGTGTACAACTGGGTGAAATGTTGACAACAGTAATTAAATGTCCCGTCCACATAAATCTTTTCCATATTACTAAGGAACTCTAGATTTGTTTGACATGAAAAAATCACAATCTTGGATTCTATATCATTGGAAAGTAGGAAATCTTCTCCCCTATGCGTTTTAATTTCAGCAGCCTTTAAATAATTTTGAACTTCTTCTTAATTTTTTGGTAAAGCAGGAAATTTTCGTCGTCGGGCATTGCACAAATTCTTTCTTACTTGCTTGATATCTTGAACGTCAATTTGGTCGTCTTTGCCAGAAGCCATTATTTCGTGGCGAATAATTTTCGAAGGTCTTTCTGTAATGTCTTCCACAGCTTTTCGTTTACATGCACTAGTCAAAAATTGTCTATTAAGGCTTTTCAAGTTTTTTTCGTGATTGTGCACGACACTCACTATATCTGATGTTATAATATTTTGATTACCTGATGTAAAAAATTTTGCATTACACTTAGGTTTACAACAAATCCATTTTTTGTTACCGTTTTTCAGAACTGACTTTTCCGAAAATTTAAATCCGTTCAGAACCAGCATGGTTCTACCTCGTTCACTTATTACACTTTCAAGGGACATATCGCACGTAATCAGAAAATAAGACTGAAGTTTTTCACGATGAACTTTCATTTTATATACCTACTATCTCTCTATAAGCAAATATATTTTCGACAATCATAAAATAAGGTTTTAAGTATCAGGTAGTTAGTAAATCATTAGATAATGACCTAGATAAAATTTGACCAGGTAGACAAATTAAAGAATCGGATGAATTTGGCTATGACCCTGTTTTACTTACAGGTATAATATTTCTAAATCGGATGAGTTTGGATGCGCCCCCATTTAGAACCTTCAAATATCTGAAGAAGATTTTTTCCGCTTTTTTTCCTTCTTGACTGAGCTACTAGGTAAGAGGATGTTTGTAATATATCATACTACATACTACACTTTTTAACTTTCAAACCTGTCTATACAGTTATGTCAAAAAATAGGTGATTTTTTCCTAACTTTATTGGCCTATAAGTACTTTTAGAATAAATTAGAACAAAGTGATTATTCGAAACATTTATATTTACATATTTATTAATCAGGTACATTTGAAAATCATATCAATCAAATCTGATACCTCCATAACACTTACACTAATTCTATTTACAGTTTTTTAATTAATCATGATGTATTACAGATTAATATATTAAAATACCAGACACTACTAATCGAAGTGTGATAAAACCTAAGTATATATTCATGTTTTTTTTTAAACCAAAGTTTCTATTAACTTTTTCTTAGCAATAAAAGTGACAATAAATATTAAACAATAATGGGTAAAATGAGTTTTTAAAATTTAATAATATTCCATCAAACAATCAAATCTATAATGTGCAATTAAATATTACACAAAAAAATCCCAATAAAAACCTTGGTCTAATTTGGCTTACAATTATTACCAATCTTATGAGTACTATTTTCACAGTTCATGACTAAATGTTTAAAAGTAAGATGCCAACACGTTTAAAAGTATAAATATTTTATTAAAAATCAGTTAATGTTTTTCCAGTCAAATATCTATATATACTTATAATAAATCTGTAGAGAGGTCAATTCTGTACATGAAATAAATTTCCAAAATAACTATCAGGGGGTGATTAGGGATCGATACTGATGCCAAAAATGAAATCAGTAAAATTTTTGTCTGTCTGTCTGTATAATCGTTATATAAACAAAAACTACTCGACGGATTTTAACGAAATTTGGTACAATTATTTTTCATACTCCTGAGCTGGTTATAGGATACTTTACATCAATAGGAGCAGAGCAGTGAAGGGAAATGTTGGGAAAACCACTTTTACGGTGTGGGGGGAGAAATTTTTATACAACAATCTATACGTCACGCAAACGACGTCTCGGGTACATCGATATAAAACCCAAAACTGTAGTTAAATTTTTTGTTGTACGTCTGTCTGTCTGTCCATCTTTATGTTTGTGTGCGCATCACATGAAAACTACTGATCCGATTTGAAGGCGGTTTTCACATATGTATTTGTCTTCTTTTAACTTAACATCTGGTGTATAAAAATTTCTTCCCCACCCCTTTTACGGTGGGGGGGGGGGAGAGATTTTAATACAACAATCTATACATCACGCAAACGACGTCACGGGTACATCGATATAGAACCCAAAAATGTGGTTAGATTTTTTTGTACGTCTATCTGTCTATCTATAAGTTTGTGCGCGTATCAAATGAAAACTACTAATCCGATTCGAATGCAGTTCTCACAGATGTATTTGTCTCCTTTCAACATAATATCTGGTGTATAAAAAATTCTCCTCCCACCCCTTTAACGGGGTGAGTGAAGAAATTTTTAAACAACAATCAACACGCCACGCGAACGACGTCGCAGGTACACCTAGTCTCAAATAAAAATAATATTGAGAAATGTCAGAAATGCTTATCATCATTTAATGCAAAGTCTAAAAACCCAAGTTTTCATTATGTTGGTAATCAAATAATCATGAATGTAAAGATGCAGTTCTGCTCATTGTCATTTCAGCGCTGGATTTTCCAATAAACTTCCTTGCGTAGAATTTTATTACAGTACCATCCGCGCTTAGTTGGAATTAGTCTTTTACAATATCAAAAGGTTACCCTTAAAAGTTTTAACAAACAGTTCAACCCACTTAATAGCATGCAGAAGCAATGAAGACTCAAATTACCTGCGGTTATTACAATGATAACTATATAGTCCACCTTTCACCAAAAAAGGTTGTTTTTGAAGTACTTAATGGAAAATTGTGAACCAATAAACCAAATCTTTATAAACTTATTATTTACTTAAATTTTGACAATACATATTGAATTTATATATTCCTCTATATAACGGAACTATAAAGACAAGATAAAATAGTGTAGTAGAAACCTTTGAGGTCAAAGAAGAAATGCGGCAGTGTTATCCATTATCATCTATAATGTTTAGCATATATTAGAAAGGAAATATTAATAGAACAGGTCTAATCTACCACAAAATATATCAGTGTTTAGAATTTGATGACGATTTGATAATATTGACTAGAAGCAAAATTACCTCGAAGAGAGGGCAGCAACTAAAATATTATACATAAATAAAGCAAAAACAAGTATATGGAATGAACTAATAAGCAATTTATTCAGGGGCAATACATAACAATAATAACATCAAAGGGCACACAATATAAATTCGAAGAAGTTGAAAGATTTGAGTACTTGGCAACTGTCTTCACAACCTAACTGTGAAGAAGAAATACAGAGAAGAATTAAGTTCGACAACAGCGTTATATATGCTCTAAGAAGCAAAAATATATCTCTTAGAGCAAACCTACAAGACCATGAAACATGGGTCACAACAAAAAAACACCAAGAGTTGTTACTGGCTTGGGAGCGGAAAATACTGCGCAAAATCTTTGGTGGGAAAAACTTAAATGTACAATGGATGAGAAAAACAAATAACGAGCTAATTGAGCTCAACCAAGAACCTAACATAATGGTAATTAAGGCTCCAAGAATTAGAGGCTTGTCCTATGAGCAGAGAATGGTTACATCTAGAATTACCAAAATGGTACTATCCACTGCATTGGCAGGCAAAAGACGAAAAGAAAGACCGAGGTCAAAATGGAATAACGAATAACGAAAAAATCCCGAAGAATATGCACACTTAATAGCTGATGAAGGATAAAGCCCTAACTAAGCATTTAATGCAGATGAAACTGCACTGTTTTGGAAGAGAATGCCAAACAAAATATTTCTAAAACCGAAAAGTTTGTACTTGAATTTAAGACATCTTGAGAATGTTTTATAGATCGTTAAATCCTTGACCTTTAAAAAATAATATTAAGGTCAACAAAGTGAATCAAGTGACATTACTGAAAACTGACCTGTCTATGGAAGTTTTATTTTTAAGAGGCAAATTGGTAATGCCACTGGTGAATATCAGTCTGAATTGAAAAAGTTTTTAAAAACTGCCAAGTAAAAAAAGATTACAAAATTCTTTAACCATTGCGTATGCCTGAGATAACTACTAATAATTAATATGGTCAAACACTTCAATAAAATTGATTTTGTAATACTGTACCTAATTAAATGGTCTAGCGATCCATCGAACCCGATTCTGATTTATTGTTATGATTTTTTATAATAATATTTTATTCTTAGTTTATACATAGCAAGTAAATAACTGGCAAACTTGTTAAAATTGCGTGTTTGAAGTAAACGAATAATCTCGGTATTTCTAAAAAACAAGATTAACCAACTTATAAAAAAAAACGAAAGCAATATTTTGCAAATTTATTGGTTGATCTTCAATAAGCAGCATAGTTCAGCTGACCCCTTTTTATTTATTTTAATTTGTCTCGATAATAAGATCATTGACACAGAAACAACAATGTTAACAATTATTACTACAATAATCTATTAGTATTGTTTTTAAAATTGATAAAAAATTATTTGCCCTTCAGATAGTCTATATTGATCGCAGTGCTTAAGTTTTCTATTAGACTATTTTACAGTTTGATGTCATTTATATATAAATAGCAGTCTAAAATAATTTGCTTGGCATTTAGTCGACATTCGCATTCTTGACATACGGGAGATTTTTTGAAAGATCTTCAAGTATCTATGAGCTAGTCTCGTATGTCCAATTCGTAACCTTCTGAGGACAGTTTTTTATTTACTACATTCCTGGACCATAAAATAAATTAACTTTTAGTTGGATTTCTTTTAAATCGGATGGAAAACTATTCTAATGAGCATTTCAACGCTTTTAAGTACATTGTTTAAAATTACACATTAGGTCCTTGTGAGATTCCGCTGTGTGAAGGGACCTTAACGATTGTAAAAGAGACAACATGTGTTGTACATTAGTGTATAAAATAGCAAATGGCTTGTACAATAGGATGCTGTGTATAAATATTTCTTATAAAGATGAGAGATAATGAGAGCGAGTGCAAATGGCTGGACGAGTTTGATCTAATAAGAATGAATTTGGTAAGCAGATTTCCAAAGAGTTCAGCTGTATAAATTGGTAGAGAAAGCGTTATAAAAATTTTAAAATTTTGAGGAAATGTATTATTAAGTTTATTACCAAATTTATAACAATAACTATCTAAATTGAAATAAATATAACCCTTTTCAACATGAGTTCAGACCAAATCACTCTACCCAAAACCTGATTCTAGAAATCCAAACTTTTACCACGTCTGCTCTTAATAAAAAAA
The DNA here is from genome assembly GCA_964028335.1 of Altica lythri. Lineage (NCBI taxonomy): Eukaryota > Metazoa > Arthropoda > Insecta > Coleoptera > Chrysomelidae > Altica > Altica lythri. The sequence goes on along the minus strand of OZ034804.1, from coordinate 29,074,638 downwards.
AGTCGTCTCTGCCCTACTAATGGATGTTCAAAAAATTTTCGACAAAGTTAGGCACGCTGGCCTTATCAGAAAGTTAAATAACATCCAATTACCCATAAACTCAGTTCACTCCTACCTCTCCAACAGAATAATTCGTATCAAAGTAGGAAATACATTTTCAGAACGACCTTTTATCCCCCTTTCAGGAGTTCCACAAGGGTCCATTTTAGCCCCTATTTTCTATATCATCTACGCTAGGAATATCTCTCATCTTCAAAATATCCAACTATAGGCTGACGAAATGGCCCTATATACCTCCGCAACGTCAACTGAAATCCTCAACAGAAAAACTCAAAGACTTCTGGACCAGCTCTCAACATGGTGCAGCAGTTGGTGAGTAGCCCTCAACGTCACTAAATCCAAACCATTATCTTCAGACATCCAAACCTCAACCGACAAGAAAATATCACTTTCGATAATAGCAGCCTCTCATTATGCTGGGAACAGCTGGTTCTTTAAGAACAGTTTACCTACTTGGGTGTGTGATTCACTCAAACACCTAGGTTGGACACCCATGCCAAACTTACTCTCAATAAAATAAGAAGGCAAGCGTCCCTCCTAGGTATTCTGGGTGGTAGACCAGGAAGATGCCACTCCAAAACCCTACTTTAGACTTACAAAACTTTTATTCAACCACTTGTCGACTAAAAGGCCGTGTTATACGCTGCCGTTCCTCTCTTGCCACAAAGAGAGCCATTAACCGCAAAGCAAAACACGTACACCCTCCTTTACCCAAGCCGCTTGTTTACCAAAATACACAGATCCTTTCCTTTGCTTCTCGATTTCAGACGTTACAAATTTACTGAAACTCTACAGGAAACCAACATCACAGCCTAGCTCCATACCCACTAGAATGGAGGACTCCAGAGAACCTTAAGAATCCCGAAGAATAAGATCCCTTCATACAGACCTCGACGAGCTATTTTACGACATTTCCCTCACCTACAGGTAGAAACAGAACGACAAGATAAAAAAAAATAAAAAAACAATGAGCCCTTGACGAAGGTTTCTATGGTTCCCTTTGTCCTTGCCAAATGGGAGGCCTCACGCTCGAGGAGACACGCCACAGCGTCAATCTCCCAAACCCACATTGCACACTGTAGGATTAGACAGCCACACTATCACAACACCAATATATTTTGTACTAGTTTGGACAGGTTCCAGGAAACAGAAAAACCAAGAAGTGAGTAGCGAAAGGCACCAGGTGGCTGATACTGAAACTCCATCCCGTACTCCACCATCCATCCCTGAAAAATACACCAAGTACTAAAACAAGCTCCTTAAACCTAATACCTAAAACCTATCAACATTACACTCCTGTCAATCAATTGTTCCGTTCATCTTACATCTAACGGTGGATTGTGCTAATCTTGAGACTCATAGAGTGAAAAAAGGTATACTTCTTTTCAATAGCGACGAATTTTTGCGATTGTCACTACTTAATAGTGTAATGGTATATTACTTTACGAGTGGAGTAAATTGCATATTACAGCAAGTGTGTTTGCCCATGAGCGAGCTTGCGAGCGAAGGGGCTAAAGAAACGAGCCAAATATGCAATTTGTTCCTCGAGTGAAGTACTATGCTTTACCCACGACTTACAAAATGGTTTTGTATAAAACTAAAAATAACAAATATAAAATTTAAATTTTGGCATAAGTTGTCAAAAATATTCGATTTCGCAGACAGTTCTGTCTGAGAAATGTCAAATGTTAGTTTAATTTAATGGAAACTGTAGGTAACCAACATAATAATACAGGTTTCTATTTACTTACTTCACTAGTTTAGTAAATAAAACTATAACACAACTCCTCAATAATTTGACACTTACTGACACAGTTATAGGTTAAAAAATACGCAATTTACTTATGAGTCGTGGGTAAATATGTTGAGTCTCAACCAATTTTGTGCCAGTTTTTGATTTTAAACGTAACACAAAAGCAAAACGTTAAAATTTTCAAAACGAGGCCTTAGATCCTGTCTATAGTTGTAGCAAATATTTTTAAAAACATTGTAGATATATTATTTTGTAGATCCAAAATTTTATTTTTATTTGCATTCTACATTCTATTAAACTATTTCTGGATTGAATAAGAGTATTTTTATTACAATTTAAACAAGGTCTAATGTCATACGATAAGCAAGTCTGTAGATAATTTACAATTAATTGTTACAGTTTTGAATTTATTAATAATTTATTATTTTTTTGTGATAATACAAAATATACTTCTTCCATACAAATCCATTTTCAACTGACAATCTGTAAATTATAACAAATTTTTTTTTTTGGACGTACCAATCACGAAGTTTCTTTGAAAATATATTATATATCCTAATTATCATATAACTGATAATCTAAATAACAGTAAAATTTTAGACCACCGCCGGATACTCCGATGAATGATCAAACTATTTAATTATTCATAAAGTATTATTATACGGATGTAACATAAAACTACATACATGCATGCAAAATAACTTCCAATAAATGTTTCTGCAGTTTCTTAAAACCAATGTCAAGTACCTAATATAATTTTATATCGAACTTTTTTATGAATTTCAATAGCACATACCTGTACGGAATTAAACAATTAGGAATGAAATAAAAAAAGTAGTTGTTTTAAATCGTAGTAACTATCCTAGTGATTATGCTTTAACGCCTTAACCCTTTCGGTCCAAGTGCTATATATATATATATATATATATTATTACAAGTGAGTGAGTGAGTCGTTGTTCTGAGAATCTTCGAATATTCTAGTGGCTTTCGGTACGCTCGGAAGATTTGAGTATGTTCTGTTCTAAATGTAATTTCAGAGAAGCTTCTAGAAGGAATTAATTTCATATATAAGGGACCGCTTTAGACGGAGAAGAATAATAAATTGTAATTGTAATAGTTGGCGATAGACAGTGATTGAAGTGCGAATTGTTGTACGAGGTATTTTAAAGACGTTATTCAGTAATTGTGACTGTATCAAAGTTGTGTCAATTATTTTAAGAAATTGTTATTTATGTGTGTTATCAATAAATTGTTAAGTTTGTCTGCTGTTTATCACCTATCCCAAATCCACGAAGAAAAAATATAAGAATATGTATAATTTATTATTGATGTTTAAAAAAATCTGGAAGTCAAGTTTTTAGATATAAATGCATGTAAACTGTACCAGTCCGTAATTTTGTCTATTTTGCATGCAAGTCTATGCTTGCAGACATTGAGCTGTTCATAACGTTGAGTTTTTCGGGCTGAGCCGGATTGCGGCGATAATTCATCACTCGTAGCTCCCAAGAAACAGGTAGAAAGAAAACGACAACCGGACTGCGGCGGTAGCCATCAGGTAGACGTATTAAGGACAATTAACCCCTACATTAAGGGATTTTTGACTTAAATATCAATCCCTTCCAGCAGGACAACCAATCCATAATATCTTAACAACAAGATGCAAGGTATGAGTAAGGGCAGTTTCATTAAATAATCATTAAGTTTATGGCATGGTTTTCTTCTCTATTCAAAACTTTTTCGGTTACTTAGATGTAATGGTCACGCAGCGTGTTTCGTAGAATTATTTACCTTAGTTTAAATTTTATTTTTTGAGATTTTGTTGCTATTATTCTCATCACGTATTTTTTGTAGATATATTATTGTATTCATATCATAAAAGTTTATTCCTTATAGACATGGGATTTACAACTTGAACCTTTCTTATTCTTCGTCAAGAGTTATTATTTTGTTTGAAAGACACATCTGTAGGAATATAGTTAATTACCTTGGAAATTTTACAAAATTTAAGTATTTACTTCTTACCCGCCCATTTTTCAATGAACATTATTGGCAAATTTCTGTAATATTTTGTCCACCCCCCAATATTCCCACTCAACAATTTCTCCTAATTAAATTATTAATATAGACATTAACGTTCTCTTATTAAATTTTGCTACTACCGATTGATATCCCTATTAGAGTGTAGGCAAAATCAGTTGGATATTAGCAATAAAAAACACAGCACATATAACCTTTACTAAAGCGTTTATAAAATTTCTCAAAAGAAATTCATGATTTGCATTTTGGGAAATTTTGCCAATCAGGTATTTTAAGGATTATAAACCGTCATTACGACAGGGTGTCATTATCCTAATCTTTATTGGCCTACCTGTCGCCCGCCGCAATCCGGTCATGGCGTATTGAGGGCAAAAATCTGAGACGGCCGCAATACGGTTGTTTGACTTTAGCATTTGATACCAATCGCCGCAATCCGGACACACCGAGTTTTTCTAGTAATAAAAGACGGTATTTATTGTGAGTGAAGGTGTATCTATTATTTTGGAGCTATTGTAACCTGTTTTTACGCTTTTGTGCTACAATTCTTAATTGGTAGTAATACAGGTAAAGGCCAGTTTATAATATATTTTTTATATTTTATCATTTGCTTTACTAATTTTTACTTGGTGGTACATATATGTCCCATCGGGTTTTCTTTTCGGTACGTATTTGTACCAATAGTGCCCCAAAACAGATAGTTTTTTTTATAGATGGTAAATCATAATTATCTTAGTGAGAAAGATTTGCAAGAATTAGCAGAAAATATATCTAATTTTAAAGAATCCGAAGATAAACCTTTTTTGGCGATTCTGATGATAATTACGAACCTAGTTATAAATCTGATGGTGAGGATTCTTCTGATGAGCCAAATAAAGAATCAGATAAAGAAAATTAAAACTTTATGGAAAATGAACAAGTACTTACGAAATTACTATCGAAAGAAGTCTAAACTTAGCTGCGATATATTGAAAACTTTTATTCCTGTTCAGATATTTCTGCTTGTAAATTGTGAATTACACCAATAAACGATTAAAAAATATTAAATAAAGAAATGAAGTCTAATGTAAAAATGACAGATAAAGGCAAATACAGAAAATTCTTGGATGCATGTTTGGAATGTCTTACCTATATATAATTGTCTACCGACCCTAAGACACTACTGAAGCGAAAAGTAATGGGAACTGTCAAAGATTTACTTTTCACCACCAAAGACACCAACAGATTCATCAAAAACCAAAATTTGACATATCTATTAAGATCAATAAGCAAGGGTCATTTTCAAAATATTGATTTATATTTTTTATATGTTTGTTTTAGTGGCAAAAAGATCCCCGAATAAAGAAGTAAAATAGACATTATTATGCCACAAAGAAGCTATCGAGAATATTGAAATAAAAACCTATTAGGTTGATTCTTTGATTTCATGCCTAAAATACTTATACATTAACTTAATGTTTAATTGTTTAATTTTTAAGATACTTCGTGTTATTGAAATTCATAAAAAGATTTGATATATACCATGGAATCATGTTAGGTAGTTGACATTGGTATTAAGAAATTGCACAAACATTTATTGAAATTTATTTTGCATGCATATACATATATAGTTTCATGTTACATCCGTATAATGGTACTTTATGAATAATTAAATAGTTTGATCATTCATCGGAATATCCGGCTGTGGTCTAAAATTTTTCTGTGACTTTAATTATCAGTTATAATAATTGAAATTTACAAGATATTTTCTGAGTAACTTTATGATGGGTGTACAAATTACGAATATTTTTACATTATAGAATATTAGTTGAAAATCAATTATTAACAAATTAAACAGTATAACAATGGAGTCTAATGGGTAGAAGAAGAAGAGATACACCCAAAAAGTCATGGAGGGACAAAGATGATATTGTCATGGAGAAGAAAGATTCGCAAGATGGATACAACACATGGAGTCTCCTTAGCAATCGTTTGATTTCCATCACCAGTGAAATTTAGCAAGAACCTCATATGTCATTTTAAAAAATCTATCTTAAAGCATTAGAAGGCTCTACGGAATAGGTTTCCATTCAAATTTAGAAAAAAAAATCCAACAAACAGTTAATTTATTTAATGGTCCAAGAATTGTTAAAAAAATATTACAATATTTTTTTGTAAAAAAATTATTCACGTATAATATAAAAGTGAAATATCTTAAGTGGTAAATTTTGATTTGTAATTTTAACATTTTAATTTACGACGATGATTTTCATATAGCCACTTAGAAGACTCCACCTGCAATACAACAAGTCGTATAGTGAATTTTTAAAATTATTATAGTAAGTCGGTCGAAACATGAATCTTAGCCGAGAACACTTTCGAGCAATCTTTTTTTACGATTTTCGAAAAGAATTATCTCAACAGCAATATCTCGCTGTAATGGTTTCTGTGTTTGGGAATCAAGACCCATACCACTCAACTATTTCCTGCTGGTATTATGAATTTCAAAGACCTCGATCCAAAAGACCCTACAAAAAGAACTGGATGTTACGAAGTTGGTTTCCCGTTAGATCCCTCATTTGTTCACAGAATAGCGAAAAGCGGTTCGAGTCAATTGGTATCGAAAAACATTGAAACAGTTCAACAAAGGAAGCCCAAAAACACCTTTATAGTATTGTAGGATTGACTCCTACGAACCGGAAAATAAACGCCGATCCGTTGTGTGGGTATTTCACGATGAGGAAAAACCAACAAAAGTAATCAGTTTCCCAAAATGTATCAAAGAAGATTGATTTACGAGTACTTTCGATTGATATATAAACGTTTGTTAACTAGAAATTATCGCGAAACTCCGACAAAGCAACACAAAACGGTGAATATTTCTAAATTTAGACAATGCAAGTGCCCACACTGCCCAAAAGACAATCGATTTTTTCGAGTTTAAAATCGAATTGTTAGACGATCCACCATCTACCGTATAGTCCCACCAACCTCTTCACGTTCCCAAAGATTAAGAATTCAATGCGTGGGTAGCGATTCCAGTTGCCAGAAGAAGCCACCGATGCCTTTAAAAAAGTGATATTGCAGTTGTCACTGAAGACTGGTATAAATGTTAACCAATTGGTTTGAACGAATGCAAAAGTATTGATCTTGGTGGGACATATTTTGAAAAGCAATAAAGTACTTTAAGTATATATATAGTTTTGGTCTTAATGGTAATATGCAAAACTGAAAAGACGTTTTGACGCGTTAGACAATTTATAAGTACGGGTCAGCAACATGCTATTATATATACCCGATTCTATACATACCTATGCCTTGGACGCTTCTTGGATTGCTACAGTTTTTTTGGGTTCGCATACCGTGATATTGCAACAAATTTTGTGTCAACAGCGATTATTTTTGGTAAATATTAAGAAAATGTCTTACAATTTACGTTAAATGAAAAAAATCGTTCAATTGTTTGAAATGTTTTAAGAAAATCACTACTCCGGTTTTGCCCCTTAAATGTTAGTGCACGGGGTACGGGGTAAGTTCGGAGTATGTGACGGGGTAAGGCCGTTATTTGCCTTATGCAGAAATTTCAAGAAATATTTTACTTTCTTTTGGTTTCTTTGCCAAATTATATAGTTATAACTATTTTTAGATTCAAAATGGTTCGAAATTTTGTCAGTTAAACCAAGCGAAGAACTATTTAATATTTTCTTGAGTTTTTAACTTACCCAAGCAGCCCTTTTTGTAAAAATCCATAACTTTAAAAATAAACAACCGATTTTAATTTGGTAAAAAACATTTTATAAATGGAAAACGAAATGTTCCAATTCTGCCTCATAACGTATGAACATAGATTTTAATAAGTTTTAAACAGCTGGTTACGGACTTGCCCCGTACATGGGGCAAGTCCGGAGTAGCTAATACATTTTTTTGATTTTTTATAAAAGTTATAATTTTCCATTTTAATTTGTGTTTCTGACAGTGCAAACTATAGAGTGTTAGTTGTACTTTTTGATGATGCCAACATAATATGAAAATTTTTAAAGTGTTAATTGAAAAAATAAATGGCAAAGTCCAATTTAACGAAAATGGTAACTCCACCTTATTTGTTTATCAATAATGATTGTTATTGAAAACATTAATTTTATTTCTGACATTTCGTATCGATACTAACTTTAAATATGTTTTTTTAATACTTATTTTAAAATCTCCGTGCAAACAAAGTAGATAAATTTTTCTATTTTATTAAGGTGTGTAAATAAGTACCTACCCTCTTTTTATTTGCAATATTGTCATATACGTATGTAGATGGCATCTTACTGTTTTACATTTTTAATCTAATATAAATATTTATACAGAACTTGCTTATTGCCTCAGTTATCATCTGGTTTCACTCTCACAATAATACTTGATAGGTCTGAGGTATGTACACAATTAATTTAAATCAGTCAGTGACAATAGTGTCGTAATATATTGTTACATTTCTTCAATATGAAGAAATTATATACAATGATTCATAACAATGCTACAAACCTAATAAAAAACATATTAATGATAGACATACCTACTTAGTTTCAGGAAAAACGGAACTATGGATTGATGAAATCCGGCATTTTCCTCAAACCACTTAATTAATTAATTACGGCCAAAAATGACAACAGAATAATAATACTATATATAGGTACATATTAAGATTTGTTATATGCACTTTCAATGAACTCAGAGAGTATTTAATTTATACCAATGCTTTTCTACGTCACGTCGTTTGTTATCTAAAATTTGAAATTGATACATGATACATCTTTTGAAAAATTGTAAATACTAGTTTTTAAAGTTATACTCCTTTGGCGCGTTAATGAAAAAGGGTAAATTTTTACGATGCACACGCGCACCGACTGCAGACCGTCACGAAAAACTGACACTATGAAATTAGCTACATTTTACTTTTTTTACGTTTGTGATACCTAAACTTCGATTTAGATTTCCAGTTGTTTTATTAATTTTGATCATTTTTTTTATTAATTATATTAACATTTCCTTACCCTAGAAGGGTGAGGAAAAACGATTAGTGCGTTGAGTATCTAGAAGTCTTCTTTCTCTACGTACCAAACCACCTTTTCATTACTATTACAGTATTTGTGTGGTAGTGGTTTGAAACGAACGTGTTTTTTCTTGTGCCAAAAAACAGAATATCAATCTCAAGTTTATCTTTAAGCTGAAAAAAATTGAAATAGATTGTTGTAAGAGGCCTATATGGACAATTTTCTATCTCGTATGCGTGTTTTTGAGTGGAAGAAGCGCTTCAGTGAGAGCCGAGAGAACACTGAAGATGACTAGATCCCAATTCGCCCTGTCACTATTTCACCTCTGGAAACAGTGTAGATCGTCGAATAAGCATCTGGATAATTGCTGAGGCTTTAAACGCCGATATAAAATGGTTAGAAAAATTTTACACGAGGAATTACACATGACAAAAGTTTATGCAAAGTTGGTGCCAAAAAACCTGACTGCTGACCAAAAGCTTGTGCGTCAACAGGTTTGCTTAGATATCTTTGATGCATTGGAAGCCGTCTGAATCGCCAAGAATAAAAAAGCAAGTATGTCCAAATCAAAATTCAAGGCAATGTTAATCGTTTTTTTCGACATTAACGTTATTGTGATGACTGAATGGGTTATATAGGGTCAGACTGTCAACCAGACTTAGATACCTACTATTTGTCACTTTTGGCAACACTGCGAGAACGAGTTCGTACAAAAATGGCCCGAGTTATGAAAGAACAACTACTTAGTGGATTTTGCATCAGGACAACGCACCTGCCCATAACGCGCTATCTGTAAAGCATTATTTGGACAATAAACGCACTCAGGTGATCGAATACGTGCCGTACTCGCCAGGTTTGGCACCGTGCGATATTTTTTTGTTTCCGGAGATAAAATCTGCTTTGAAAGGGACCCGATTTGAATCGATGGAAGTGGTAAGGCAAAAAACGGCAGAGCTCCTAAAGGCCTTCACCAAAGAAGACTACCAACACTGCTGTGATCAATGGAAAAACGTATGGAAAGGTGAATGGCGAAGGGAGGTGAGAGCATTTGAATGTAGAATATTTTTTATAATAAAACCCTTTTTGTAACCAGTTTCGTTATTTAATAGCCAAACCTCGTAAACATGTTTTGCATGTTTTTATTTGATTGGCAATTTTTTTAGCAATACTGCTCTCTTATGGAGCAGTACATACAGAGCGGCTGTATCGCTGATAGGTATCTTCTTCTTCTTAAGTACCATGTCCTGTCAGGACGTTGGTTACCAACAAGGCTAGTCGTATTTTATCGACGGCAACTCTAAAAAGTGTACATGAGTTGATTTTGTACCAGTTACGTAGGTTTTTTAGCCATGACGTTTTTCTCCGGCCTGGTCCTCGGCTGCCATCTATTTTGCACTGAATGATGTTTTGTAGGAGCCGGTATTTTGTTCCCCTCATCACATGGCCGAAGTACTCTAATTTTTTTTTTATAGTGGAGAGGATCTCAGTGGTCTTATTCAAGCGCTGCAATATTGTCGTGTTGGTGATTCTTTTAGTCCATGTGATTTTTAGTAATCTTCTGTAGACCCACATCTCGAAGGCTTCTAGACGTTTCTCTTTGTTTTTTGTGATGGTCCAAGCTTCTATTCCATATAGCAGTGTGGAGAATACATAGCACCTCAGCAGTCGAATGCGTAAGGATATTTTTAGATCTCTGTTACTTAGAAGGTTACTCATTTTCCTGAAAGCTGCTCGTGCCTGTTCTATCCTTGATCTCACTTCTGTGTGGCTGTCTGCGTTCTTTGTTATTATACTGCCTAGATATCTAAATTGGCGCACTTGTTCTAAGCCCACGCCTTTGACTCTGATATCGGCTCTGACGTTTTGTTGCTTGCTGACCACTAATAGATATGAACTTCGAAAATGTGACATCGCGACCGTCCCCACCGTCACAATACCTCACTTCATACGTATATTGGGTCAAATGATTTTTCAGAGCTTAATCACAAGTGATTTTAAATAAACACAACTGATTTCAAGTGATCACAGATGAATGTAAGTCATTGCAAGTGATGACAAGTGATTTCAAGAGATAGTTGTAATTGCAAGTGGTTACAAGTGATTGAAAGAGATCGAAGGTGATTTCAAGTAATCACAAGTGATAACAATTGTTCGCAACTAATTTCAAATGATTAAAAGTGATCAAAAGTAGGTAATTGAATACTTGTATACGTAAGTTTGTCAAATAATACTTTATAGCATTGAGAACACTAAATTTTTTCTCCTCGGTCATTCCGTAGTGCCACAGCTTATTTACTTGTAATAAAATAGTATATTACACTACAAGGGCAGAAAGTTTGAGATTCCTGCACTGCGCGACATGATGCCCGAGGCGAAGCCGTGGGCATCATGGCGCGCAGTGCAGGGCTCTCAAACTTTCTGCCCATGTAGTATGTAGTGTATACTATTTTTCTTTGTACTATGCCGAAAGTACGAAGGAAATTGCCTTCTGTGTTAAAAGATATTGATGCCTGCCTCGACATTTGCAGTGACAGTGACAGTGACATCAGTGCAGGAATAATTTCTTTCGGCCCGCTGTCTGCGCGACATTATCGCGGCATAAAAGTCAGGCTTTCTGCTGTAATATTGAAGCTGGAACGACATATTTTCGGCATAGTACAAAGAAAAAATGCATTATGTTTTAGTTAAAAAATCGAGGTGTTGACTTTTGACTGGCGAATCATTGATTTACTAGTAGACGTACCTACTAAAATTAAGATTACAATATATCGATATGAGTTAAATTATTTGTTTAGAGTACAATTTAAAAATACATGTTGTAAGTTGTCAACATTTTGCTTTGGGTGTTATTGGAATAATAGCTACAGAACGTTTTCTTTTTAAACAGAAAAAGTGAAAAAGAGTTAGGTCTAAGAGATTGTAAAATCAACAAAAACGCAAGTTTTTATTCAAACCACTATTCAATTTTATAATAAGGCAACAGGATCGTGTAAATTTTATTCGTCAAACACAAGAGGGGAAATAAGACCTACAATTCATTTATTGATATTAGATATTGTTAAACATAATGTTACACATACTTACGAAAAAAAAGTTTAAATGATCAAATTTCATGCTTTTATTTACAATCTGTTTTATACTGTCTTATTCCCTACTTCTGGAACGCAACCTTGACTTGTCAGTAATGTAGTAAATGAAGAAAAACAGATGATAATAATCATCCACGTTCAGAGATGCGTTTTTCTTTGATTTCAATGATATAGTGTACGGTGATTGTGTTTTTAGTTTTTAAAAGCTGTTTAAAAGGCGCCACCAATAGAACCTTGAGATACAAATCTAATCTAAATCCGGAGTTTTATTGCGATACAACAAATTGTAAAATTACAGGGAATTTTTGAAATTAGCAAGTCGTCAGAAAATGTATCTAAGACGAGACATTTTCGAGCAATACTTTTTGACAATTTTCGGAATAGGTTATCCCAACAGCAATTTCTCGCTGAAATGTTTTCTGTTTTTGGAATAAAGCACAACACCAGTCATCTTTTTTCCGCTGATATTGCATGCGAATTTCAAGGTGGTGGTTCCAGTCTCAGCTGCAAATCCAGGCTAGGTCCACCCAAAACAGCAGTCACACAGCAAAACATTGAAGCGGTTCGTCAGCTAATTAAGGATGACCGCCGTGTAACATACTGAGAGATAGTGACATATTTGGGCATTTAAAAGACCTCAATCTAAAAGATCCTAGATAAAGAATTGGGTGTCACCAAGTTGGTTTCCCGCTGTATCCCTCATTTACTCACAGAATCGGAAAATAAACGCCAATCCGCTGTGTGAGTGTTTGACAAAGAAGAAAAATCAATAAAAATGATCCGTTCTCAAAGTGTGTCAAAGAAAATGGTCACAACTTTTGTGTCAAAATCTGGTCATGTAGCAACAATTGCTTTGGAAGATCGAAGAACGGTTACTTCCGATTGGTATATAATTGTTTGTTTACCCGAAGTTATCGCGAAACTCCAACAAAGCAACACATAACTGCGAATCATCTTACTTCAGGACAATGCAAGTGCTCATATTGTCTAAAACACAATCGAGTTTTGGAGATTCAAAACATCAAATTGTTAGACCATCCACTGTATAGTCCTGACAAAAGACTTCTTCACGTTTCCAAAGATCAAGAATTCAATACGTGAACAGCGATTCCAGTCTCCCCAGAAGAAGCCATCAATGCCTTTAAGATAACGATTTTGCAGGTGTCACCTGAAGAATAACGGTTACTAATTGGATTGATCGTATTGTAATGCGACTCCGGCTCTGTCCTGGTTGGCCAAATGGGCGAGTCCGACCGGCGGGCGACGCCGTGGAATGTTCTATTGAACCATATCGAGAATTCCACATACGACTGGAAAGATCTCTGCCCTTACGCGAAGTGATCTAGGTGTTTCTCGATCACTCGATGCGCATATAAATAGACTTTACATTCGAAATATGGTTAGTTTAGAGTTTTGAGTAGAGTCTAAGTAAATAAGTGTTTATATAAATCAATGTTCAGTGTTCATATAAATTAGTATATTGTAAATAAATTGTGTTATAACATAAATTAAGTGTATTAGTTGTATAAATAAATTAAATAATAAACTGTGAAAATAAATAAACGTTACATTGGTGTCAGAAGTGGGATATTTAAATAAATTAAGTTCAAGATGTCGAAGAAGCTAGTTGATTTAAAAGTGACGGAACTTCGAAAGGAGCTGGAAAATTATGAATTGGACTCAGGTGGAAATAAATCCACGCTCGTTGCACGGCTAAGAGTTGCAATGGAAGATAAAATTTCTGCTGACATGACATCCATGAAGAGTGAAATCTCTACAGACATAAATAATAAAATCACGTCATTAAAAGATGGTCTAGAAAACCGAATTAAAGAGGAGATTTCGGTAGTAGAAGACAAAATCCAAACCAAAATTAAAGAGATTGAACGAAAAATGGAAGAAATGGGAAAGGGGGAAAGGATTAGTGTGGAAGAATCAAAAGAGAAAAATGATGAAGAAAAGACAAGCTGTAAAGTGGAACAAAAACCAAAACTGGAAAGCAGTGAAAGTTCGGTCCGCATTAAAGCCCCAACCTTTGATGGAAAAATGTCATGGGAAAATTACCTTAAACAGTTTGAAACAGCTGCACGAGCGAACGGATGGTCAGAAAAAGAAAAGGCTGTAAATCTCACGATCGCTCTTAGAGGAGATGCTTGCGACGTTCTTCAGACTATACCGGTGGAAGAGACGGATGACTTTGAACAACTTAAGAAGAGATTAAACATGCGATATGGTCATGAACATCTGGAGAATTTGCACCGGTCACAGTTGAAGATACGAAAACAGAAGCGAGAAGAGACCCTTCAGGAATATGAAGTAGATATTGCCAGGTTGGTCAGATTTGCCTATCCTGCAGCTGATGAAGGAATGATAGAATGTTTAGCAGTAGAAGCATTTCTTGATGGGCTCCGTGATCCTGAAATGAACAAGACTCTTCGTTTAGCCCGTCACAAAACTTTAGTCGATGTCTTGTCCGCTGCGCTTGAGTATGAAGCGGCTTCGAAGGCTTGTGGGGGATACAATAAAGTAAGGTCTGTAAAAGACAAAGAAGACGAAAATAAATTGGACCAATTAGTTAACATGATGAAGAACTTTGCTGAAAACAAAAAGAAGAGGCCCCGCGTGTGTTACAATTGTGGCGAAATGGGACACTTCATCAAATCATGTAAACGTCCAGTGGCCAATGCAAATCGAGAAACAACACCACAAGAGTACGACTTTAGGATCGAACATCGAGCTGGAGTAAGCCATAGAAACGCCGATTCTCTTTCCAGAAGACCGTGCCCAGCAGATTGCTCCCATTGCAACAAGACAGAATCCAAAGAAACTGCTATACTACGAACAACTGTAGTTAACGATTACTGGGCACCGACTAAAATTAGAGAGGAACAAGAAAATGATCCTGTTTTAAAGAAAATGCGCCAATGGAAGAGAGAAGATCGACGACCTACTTGGCAAGAAGTGTCAAAATTCTGTCCAGTACTTAAATCCTATTGGGCTCAGTGGAACTCTTTCATCCTGGAAGAAGACTTATTGAAACGAGTACTCGAGAATGATGATGGTTCAGAAATCAGAAAGCAGTTAGTTATTCCAAAGACTAGAGTGGCTGAAGTACTCCGACAGTTGCATGACAGTCCATCAGGAGGTCATCTCGGTGTTAAGAAAACCCTTCAACGAGTACGGGAAAGGTTTTATTGGATGAATAGTTCCGATGATGTGAAGAGCTGGTGTAAGAAGTGTACCATCTGTGCTGCGAGTAATGGACCGCAGCGAAAAAGGAAAGCTCCCATGAAACAATACAACGTCGGTAGCCCATTTGAGAGGATTGCTTTAGACATTGCTGGACCATTTCCGACGACTGAGAATGGAAATAAGTACATGTTGGTGGTTATGGATTATTTCACGAAGTGGGTAGAAGTCTACGCCATTCCAAATCAAGAGGCCACAACTGTTGCAGATGTCCTAATAAGAGAATTTATCAGTTGATTTGGAGTACCCTTGGAGATTCATAGTGACCAAGGTAGAAATTTCGAAAGCCAGCTTTTCCAAGGAATTTGCGATACTCTAGGAATGAAGAAAACAAGAACTACAGCATTACATCCACAATCAGATGGAATGGTAGAAAGAATGAATAAGACCATTGGAAAGTATCTGTCAAAAGTAGTGTCCAACCACCAGCGGGACTGGGATCAATACCTTTCGCTCTTCGCGATGGCTTACCGATCCGCAGTCAATGAAACAACAGGCCAAACACCAGCAAAGGTCTTGTTCGGACGAGAGATGAGGCTACCATGCGACCTCGAGTTCGGATGCCGACCTGGAGAAGATATAGCTGGAGAAGATTATGTGATCCAGTTACGAAGGAAAATGGACGATATGCATGAACTGGTTCGCTCACATCTTCAAATTGCCAGTGATAGAATGAAGAAACGGTATGATACTCAAGCCACGGAAGGATGTTTCGAAGAAGGAGACAAAGTCTGGCTTCATAACCCGAGAAGACAGAAGGGTTACTCGCCGAAGCTACAAACGTCTTGGGAAGGTCCATACATCGTTAAGAAAAGAATCAATGATGTCATATACCGAATAAGTAAGATTCCAAATGGAAAACCGAAAGTGGTACATGGAAACCGGCTGGCACCGTTTGAAGGAGATCATAACCAAGAAGAAGATGTAAATCGACTCCAAGAGACTCATGATCTTGCCTTCGATGAGTTTATGGGTGCTTATGGGGGTACCGGGAAAGCAAGATTTGGCGTAACCATTGAGAAACATCAAGACCTGTTCACGCTTCCAGACGACTGCTCGTTGGTCCATAATATACCTGCCAGTATTAGCGATGCCCGAGGATTAGCGTCCGTTTTCCGAAAGAAGTTTGGTCGACTATCAGAACTGCAAAGCCAATTGCCAGCCCCCGGAAAAGCTTTGAGACTCCAAGATGGATCACGTTACCTCTTCTATCTAGTGACAAAGAACACCTATCACGACCGACCCACTTATCAAGATGTATGGGAATCTTTACTTAGCCTGAGGGAACACGTACTGGAGTCCAATATACAGAATATAGCAATGCCAAAGATCGAGGGTAAGGAGTTAGACTGGAGGGTCATTCGAAACATGGTGGAAGTAATCTTTCAAGATACCGGAGTCCAAGTATTGGTTTGCAGCCATTCGCCCAGTGTCCAGTTTACAACGAAGACCGTCCCATGTTTTTTTTATACAACTGGAAATTGTAGAAGAGGATCCGACTGCAGATACAATCACTCCCATCCAGCTCTAGTTCCAGGAGGAACTATCTCTTAAGGAGGGGGCAATGTAATGCGACTCCGGCTCTGTCCTGGTTGGCCAAATGGGCGAGTCCGACCGGCGGGCGACGCCGTGGAATGTTCTATTGAACCATATCGAGAATTCCACATACGACTGGAAAGATCTCTGCCCTTACGCGAAGTGATCTAGGTGTTTCTCGATCACTCGATGCGCATATAAATAGACTTTACATTCGAAATATGGTTAGTTTAGAGTTTTGAGTAAAGTCTAAGTAAATAAGTGTTTATATAAATCAATGTTCAGTGTTCATATAAATTAGTATATTGTAAATAAATTGTGTTATAACATAAATTAAGTGTATTAGTTGTATAAATAAATTAAATAATAAACTGTGAAAATAAATAAACGTTACAGTATGCTAAAGTGTATCCATCTTGGTGGTATTAGCAATAAGGTACTTTAAGTCTATATATTTTTTGTCTTTATGGCAATATGCAAAACTAAAAAGACAACCCTCGTAATATATAGTTAACACCATGTTTAAACCAAAAAACTATACCACATTCAGGCTTTTTGTTACTTCTTCCTCCTTCCGAAATTAAAGACCACAGATAAAAACAAAAAGTAGTAGTAGAAGTATTTTGAAGACTAACACACAGAAATAAGCGAGTATAACTTTATGAACAAATAAAATTATTTGAAAAAATAGAAAATCTCATTACCTTTTAATCAAAGTTTATAATATTTATAGTATTATTATTCTGTTTATTATCAAGAGTATTAGTTTATTACCAATATTTTGAATCACAGTGTATATATTTAATTAAAACCAGTTATCAATATTGATAAGAGCGATTACTCCTTCATTTCTAACCTTAGTTAATGGAGGATTAAAAGCAGAAGCTAATGGTGAATTTGTTACATCTAGAATTTTAGGATAGCTTCCGTTTTTAAACATTTCTGTTGTAAGCTTGTAAATACCCGTATTAGCTACGGATAAGTAGACAAGTTGTCTAACATGAATAAAACTGTTATCATCAATGTTAAATAAAATATTAGAACTAATAACAAGGTTTCTAAGATTAGGTAATAACATAAATGTCACACTAAATATTTGTTCAATTTTATTTTCACTTAAAATCAAGGTCTCTAAACATGCTGAATTTAGAAAAGGTCTATTTCTAAAACGAATTTTATTACTAGTTAGATCTAATTTTTCTAAATGCACATTTGTTTTAAAAGTATTAACTTCTAAATTCGATAAATTATTATAAGGCAGATCCAAAACTCTTAAATACCTTAGATTTCTGAATGCCTTTTGACTTATATAAGTAATCCTATTTTGACGGAGTTGTATTGTTTCTAATTGTTGAAAACCGTTGTTAGTGAAGATGAAACGAGGTAAATTAGTTATGTTATTGTAACCGAAATTTATGGATTTAACATTAGGATCACCTTTAGGTATGGACAACAGACCTTGTCCCATTTTTTCAATGTGTTCCGCAAACTTTGTTGGTGTTTCCATAGCCTCACTTGAATGCGATTTTGTTGGTGTACTTGTAGATCTAAAAAAAATAAAACAAAATTACAAATAAAAGGATACGATCTAATTTTAAGTATATTGTCCTATTTTATAGCTCCCCAAATTATATCTGCTTAATTCGATTAATCGTCTTTAGTATTAGATAAGTTTTCACGAATAAAAATCAAATTGTAAACTCGTGTTGATGACATAAATTTCTATAATTACAAACAAAAATTGTAAACAAGTAGTAAACATAACCTTTGTAGAAAAGATCAGTTAAAAATATTTTTTCTGCCTCGTGGATGAACAGATTAAGGCAACAATGTAGTGCAGTTACTCAAAATCATACTAAAAAAAATTGTTAATTTTCCTCTTTACTACTTTCCTGTTGGGGTATTCTGTGACCTCAGCAGGGCATTCGATTGCATTAGTCACGATATACTTTTAAGTAAGCTGCGGCCGGATTCTGTAACTCGTTATCTCTATAACGACACGGAACGTTATCGCTATGATACCGACAGTCCGATTTTGTAACGACAACCGAATAACGACGGTGGCATTCTGTAACTACGAATTAGTACGTACGAATAACGAAATCACGACGTTACAGAATGCGATACCGAGATGTCGGTATATAACGTTGAGGAAGTGACGTATTGACAGTGATTTCATTAGAACTAACCTTAAATTCTTAGTTTTGTTTGTTAATTTCAGATAATATAACAAAAACATATTCAATTACAGCAATACTCAAGAAACCGGGGTATGAGCAAGACTCAGACTTATCTATAATGACCCCAAAATAAAAGTAAATAATGTGCTGGCCAATTGCAAGTACTGTAAAGGCCATAAAGAATAGAGAGAGAGAGAGAGTTTTGTTTGTTTACATTGTGTTTTTGGTTCACGAAAGTTTCATAAACCTTTATTCCGAAACAAAAACAAAATGTTTTTATACTTCATATAATGTTAATGAATATCAATAGACCTCTAAATACATTATTTATTCGCTTATTTCATATTGTACAGCTTTAAGTTTTTAATGAACCGTTTCCTTCCCTTTACATAGATCCCCAAACAACTTCGGATAAAATATTTTTTTTAAATAAGAATAATACGTAGCTGTTAGGAAACAAGATATGAAGGTTCCGAAAGAGATTTTTATATTACAAAAGTAAACAAATGTGTTTTATTGTTTTATTTCATATCTAATTAAATATTAATCTTTGTTGTATATTAAATATAAGCTGATGCACAATTTAGTAAAATGCAATTGTAGTAATTGTGGCAATAACAATAACAATAATTATAATAATCTGTTTCATATTATCAGAAAGTTTTTTTTTCTCTTTGTCATTTTGTGGAATTTTGTATTCGAATTTAAACCTATTTTTCGACCACCTAGAGCTCTGAAATTTTCAGGATAGCGAAGAACTGGATGACAATGCATGTTTCAAGTGTGTTTAGGCATATACATAGATATTTTGACACAATTTCAAGAAGTTACAGTATAATTTATATAATTATAATATGATCTACCTATAAATCAGTAAAAAAAACTTTCTACCATAAAAAGTTCTTTTTATAAATTGTGATTATTTTATAACCATCTTTATTTTATACATTGTATATAGAAATACAATTGCCCGAAGCGGTGTTCAAGTCAATTATACAATGGTAATAATAATAGAAGAAATAATAACATTAGCCATAAATATGTATGTTCAATTTTAAATACAAAATACGGTGTCGTTATGGTATAACGAGGGGGTGCCCATGCCTCGCTATCCGTTCCGCTCATAACGACATCTTAGCGACGAATTTCGGTATTAGAACGACGAAGTTCGTTATATTTCGTTTACAGAATACCAATTGTCGTTACCGCGAGGCGTCGGTATATAACGAACCGAAACTTATCGGTATGAGCGCTTAACGACACCATAACGAGTTACAGAATCCGGCTGCTGGTAAGATATGGTATTCGTGGTGTCGCGTATGATTGGATAAAAAGTTTTCTATGTAACCGTAAGAGCTATGTTATGGTCGGCACTGATCACTCATCAACGATAGAATATGCTAACATTGGAGTTCCCCAAGGCTCCGTCTTAGGACCTACGTTATTTTTATTATATATAAACGACATTGTAAAAATTTGTAATGGTATTTTTACTATTTATGCAGACGACACATCTGTTGTCATATCGGAAAAAGAAGACTTACAATTATTTTCTAGATGTGAGAGAATTTTGTCGGATATGAATCAATGGTTTAGAGCTAACTGCCTTTATTTAAATACGCAGACAAAACAAAATGTATCCGCATCCACAACCGACAGAAAGATGTTAATAATATCGAATTGATTGGTTTGCAATCAATAGACACATCCGTTCAGTTTCTTGTTGTACATCTTGATAAACATCTTTCCTGGGACAAGCAATGTAGATTTTTGATCAATAAATTAAGTTCTGTTGCTTACCAATTCTGCAACTTAAAAAATGTTTTGAATATTGATCAATTGTTGAGGCTCTATTATATCCAAGTAGACTCTAGACTTCGTTACGGCATTTGCCTGTGGGGAAGGTCTTCTGGATCAAGTGATGTGTTTGTTGCACAAAAGAGAATACTCTGTAATATGTGGTTTGTCCCCAAAAGAAAGTTGTATGAACCACTTTAAAATCCATAAAATTTTGACATTGCCATCACTCTTTATCTTTGAAATGTGTGTTTATGTTTTTTTTTAAATCGTAACAAGTTTTTAACATGATCTGCTATTCATAACTACGATACCAGAATCAAAAATAATTTTGATGTGCCTCTCTCGAGAGTGCAGGTATCTAAAAATTGCCCTAAGTCATTGGGTCCTTTAATATTTAATGGGCTACCAGAGACTGTGAAGAGCACAGAGCAGTCAATCATTGTCCCTATTTAAAAAATTTTTAAAAATTATTTAGTGGATAAATGTTACTATAAAGTGAATCAGGCACTTAATTAATGAATTATTGTATTGTCCATTTTTTTATTTTTAGAAATTTTATACAGGGTGTCCCAGAATTAACTACGGAAACTTCGTATACGTATTCCTTGATGACAAATAAGTAGGGCCTTTCCTATAAAAAAAATTTTTTAGAGACTCCTGTCAGAGTTATAACCCTTTAAAGAGGGGTGGTAAAATTCGGTTTTAATTTAATATCTTCTGATTGGTCCAAGATAAAAAATTAAAAATTTGGGTGAACATCATTTTTATAAAGACGCATTTCTTCTGCCACTTTTCACCTGCCCTACCCCATTCTAAGGGTGCAAATCAAGGAACCCCTCTTAATATTTTTTTTGTAACTTTCTTAGCAATTAATATTTTCAATAAGAAAAAATTATTTTAGGAAGTTTTGATTATTTAGAAACTTTTTTGTTCCTTGTCGTTTTTTGCGAAATCGTTTCGGTTTGGAGTAAAAAAATAAAAAGTAGGACCATGTCAATTGAGTATCGTGTATCGCGATCAAGTAGCGCACATTTTACCACCCCTCTTTAAAGGGTTATAACTCTGACAGGAGTCTCTAAAAAAATTTTTTTTATAGGAAAGACCCTACTTATTTGTCATCAAGGAATACGTATACGAAGTTTCCGTAGTTAATTCTGGGACACCCTGTATATGTGTATATTGTGTATAAGCTATTTAATGTTGTTTTTAGCATATTTTTATTTATTTATTATTATATTTTTTTTTCTTTTACTAGCTTGCATGTTAATGCATTTTGACAAATTCCAATACAATGTTTATATTGTCTTTTATGGAGAATAAACTTATTATTATTATTATTATTAATTCCAGAGGACTGGTGACCTCTTCCAAAGTATGCTATAATAGCTTAATCCGCCGATTACTTTTTGTTTCTCCTTCCTTAAACGCTGCTAAAGTTAATATATAACTTCATTGTTTACTAACATATTACCTTTAGTATCGTAAAGACAGTTATTTGTAAACTTAAACTTTTCTCAAACTATTAAATTAAGTTCAGTGCATTGCGTACGTTCCCTCAGTAGAATTTTGGAAATATGATTTGTCATTTACATATTGGTAGTTTAGATTTAGTATATTACACTACAAGGGCAGAAAGTTTGAGATTCCTGCACTGCGCACCATATTGCCCGAGGGGAAGCCGAGGGCAATATGGCGCGCAGTGCAGGGCTCTCAAACTTTCTGCCCATGTAGTGTATACTATTTTTCATTGCAATATGCCGAAAGTACGAAGGAAAGGTATTGATGCCTGCCCCGACATTTGCAATGACAGTGTCAGTGACAGTGACATCAGTGCAGGAATAATTTCTTTCGGCCCGCTGGCTGTCTGCGCGACATTATCGCGGCATAAAAGTTAAGGCTTTCTGCTGTAAAATTGAAGCTGGAACGACGTACTTTCGGCATAGTACAAAGAAAAAATATTTTTGAAGTAAAACTTCTTTAGCGACACTAGGAGTAAAAAAGTTATTCTAACGGACGTGACGTCATTCTAATAACAGAAACCGGAAACAAAACCTAATACTGACACGATTTTGCATGGGCGCCGGCAGCAGGGTGCAAGAGGGTGCGCTTGCACCCCCCTGCTATGAAAGAAAATACCTGAATTTACCAGAAAATTATATATTTTTTTAATTTTTTTATTAAATTATTGTTTGAATAAAAACTAAAGGCGTCGCGGTTGCTGTCCAAATCATTCTACATTCTATATATATATTAGATCATAATAGTGTGTAGATGCAGATGCACCCCCTGAAAATAATCCTGGTGGCGCTCATGCGATTTTGCCTCCTATATGAAATAAAATTAAATCTGTAATTGTATGAATTGACAGCTGATCATCTTGTCAATCGAAATACATTGTATAAATAGTTTTTTGTGTATAAAGTGTTTGTATTAAATATGAATAAACAATGTGGATTTATTAATGAAGAAAGTGATGAAAAAATATTGATTGAAAATGAGTGAATAGGTAGGTACTCTATATGCATAAATTTTATTTTTGGTGTGTAATTACACTATTTATACCTAATTATTTATACCTATTATTTATACCTAGCTATTTTCGTTTTATAGACTTAAAGAGCTAAAAAGAAAAAGGAATTGTGAACGTCAAAGGGGATATTATAAGCGCCAGAAAGATTTGAAGAAAAATGACAAAAATGAAAAAATGACGAGACAGCCACATTCATTATGATTTGATTAAGTAATTTATATACATACATACATATTATGATAGTAAATAATTGTTTATACGGAATCTTTACGTTGAGTAAAGAAGCATGTTGCACGTTTTTGTTCATAAAATAATAATATTCAAAATATTTTAACACTTTCTTATACTTATTTTATTGGTTAGGTAGCCATAAAGGCCATAAAACCACTAGTCAAGATGGCTGACCTTTGACCACCAATAACAGATCCTTCGTAGACGTGAAGGAAACAAACTTAACTCAGGATTTTAAATTTTATGGAATATGCTATAAAATGCTACAAAATGAAATGGTTATCTAACTATCGAAGGCTCTTGTGTTGTGATGTATTACAATAAGGTAGATACAGCTACAAAATCACACATTCTAAACGTAATGTGTGTATATTTTTAATATTGTTTACCTATTATTGAAGCAAAACTTCTTTAGGCACGACTAGGGGTAGATTCTAACGGAAGATTCTGATGGAAGTAACTGTATAATTTCAGCTATGGGAGGAGTTTAAATTTCCGAAATTTATTTATGAAATTTTCAAACGGTTTCAAATACATTAATGGTATTTATAGACTAAAATCTATGTTTCACATTTTAGTTATCATAAACCTATTATTTCATATATAAAAAAAATAATGATAACTTTCAAATTCCTATTTCTAATGAATAATATAAATATAACATCTCATTTTTTTTGTAAAGTATATAGGCAATAAATATGATTGAATTGTAATTAAATATTTATTTTCCGATACGTACGTCAACAAGTTTTACTTCAATCGCGCGTAAAGGTTACACGCACACTCTTTTTTTTTGTACAGATATGTTTTTGTTTGGTTGTTATGAAAATTATTATGATTAGATTGTCATGGAATTTTAGAAAAGAGTTGCCATGAAAAGAAAGCAATAAAAAAAATATTGATCTCATTATATGAATTTGAATTTATAAATCAAAAAGGTAAAAAAATATAAGAAAAAGTAAAATAAAAATAAACAGCACTTTAAATAAAAAGAAAAGCTTAATAAAGCGTGAAAAATAATCTATACATATAATAAATCTGTAGAAATGAAAATTCTGTACATTAAATATATTTAAAAAATAATTAGCGGGAAGTGTTACTACATCGATATAGAACCCAAAAATGTGGTTAGATTTTTTTGTCTGTATGTTTGTGCGCGCATCACATTAAAACTACTGATCCGATTCGAATGCTGTTTTCACAGATGTATTTGTCTTCTTTCAACTTAACATCTGGTATACAAAAATTTCTCCCCCACCCCTTTAACGAATTCGAGGTAGAAATTTTTACAGAACAATCAATACGCCACGCGAACTACGTCGCGGGTACAGCTAGTTAGAATAATAAAAGTCTAAAAATCAAACTTTTAGTAAGTTATAGTCCTACTTTTTGTATATATTATAGCTTTTTGTTTTAAATTAACATATAATGGCGGGGGCAAATTAATGAAAGATTTCTAAATCATAAATTAATTAGCTCTAAAGTATGCAAAACACAAAACAACTAAAAAATATTCATTCAAAAGGCAGTAAAAAGGTTGAAATCATTTAAAATCAAAAACAAACGATACGCAGTGCCGGATTTACGCCTAGGCCCGTGAGGCCCGGGACTAGGGCGGCATACTTTGGAGGGCGGCAAAATTTTTAAAATGCCACAATTTTGGAGGGGAAAAAAAGTATAAAGACAATTAATTTTAAAAATTGGTCCAAATTAGTGTTTATTAAAATTTTTCTATACAATATATTATAATTCATTAATTTACTTCTCAATCTTTATGGGTAAGATGTTAATTTTTTAATAGATCAATTACACGGAAAAAAATAATCGGTAGAGGTTAGCGATTTCTTCGGTAAAGGCAACAAATTAAAATCGGTAGAGGTTGCAATAATTGATGCACTGGAATTTATTGCCGAAAGCAGAGATGAGAAACCAACTACGCGATCTGAAGCTACGGGATTGCAGTGAAAATTACAGCATTTGGAAACAGCAATCCTAGTCATCGTTTGGAATGTAATTTTAGATCGTTTTAATGCTGCTAGTAAAAAGCTTCAACAATCTCAAGCTGATTTATCATCCGCTGTTCAGATCTATAGTTCTCTGGCTCTATTTCTCCAAGACATGAGAGATATAGTCCATTTCACCGATTTTGGCCGATGACAGAAATCATACTCGAAGTAAATTTAGAGTAACATCTCTCTCAGATACAGGCAAGTTAGAAATTTAAATGAGGACGTGTGTTTTTTAATACAATACTTACGTTAACTGCATTTTGTTTCACCGGTAGATAAAAAGTATTTAATACGAAAGTCTTGACTTAATTCACATTCCTAGTAACCGTCATGTACGGCTCGTTGCTGAAGGGTTGAATTTAATAATTATTAATGTCATATTTTTGTAGATGTCAAACCACACTGATAGTTTCAGAAACTTACGACCTAATTTAGAAAAAAAAACTCTCCGCCATTGGTAACTTGGATGACAGTTTAATCTTATTTCAGTGGTTTCTAATATCAAATCGGCCAAAAACGATGAAATGGACTATAGACATTTTTCTGAGTATAAAGAAAAAGCCATCTGGAGTTCACGAGTATTATCGTTATGATACCCGTCGCAAAAAAACAGAAGACTTCAGCCAGATGAGTCCCGGGTCAATGAAAGAACACCTTCTTCTGGACAAGAAAATTTTCGCACAAATGTTTATTACCCTATTCTAGATACTCTGAGTGTACAATTGGCCGAGCGTAAAAGTGCATATGAAAAGGTTTGCGAAAATTTTAAATTTTTTTATGATTTATCTAAAATAGATACAAACGAATTACAAAATCTTGCCAATAAACTGGTCAGTAAGTATCCTGACGATTTGGAAGAGACGTGGCAACGAATGTATTCATTTATATTGACAACTTAAAGATTTCTTAGCAAATAAGGAAGATGTACCTACGCTCTGTAAAAAAAAATATGCAATGTATTGCATTCACGGGTCTTCGAGATGTTTATATTGAAGCTCAACTAGTCCAAAAAATTAATTATGACGACATAATCGACGTTTTTGCGCGAACCAAAGCCAGG
Source organism: Altica lythri (assembly GCA_964028335.1). Taxonomy (NCBI): domain Eukaryota; kingdom Metazoa; phylum Arthropoda; class Insecta; order Coleoptera; family Chrysomelidae; genus Altica; species Altica lythri. The sequence goes on along the minus strand of OZ034804.1, from coordinate 29,048,092 downwards.
AAAAAGAAATTTTAAAATTGATTAGTACCTACTTAAAAAAATATTTATTTTTTATCTATCTAAAGTTTATAACTTATTTATCTGTCATATTTATTAGTTATATTTAAAAAAATTGAATGAAATTCATTTTATCAAAAAGGGCGGCGCATCGAACGGGGCCTAGAGCGGCAACAAGCCTAAATCCGTCACTGACGATACGGTACAAGAAAAAGACCAATAACACGAAAACAAATATTGGGATATGAGTAGAAAGGATAGGACCAAACGATAATCAAAAGCGAGGAAAAAAGGAAACGAAAGATGATGTTTAAACTATTATAATAAGTATTGTAACTTCTTTATCAATATCTTACTTTTTGTTTATGTTGTTCTTATAGTTTTCATCACGACCATTTCTCGGAACCGTTTTTATGTGTGTTCTGTTCTCTGACTTGTAAGAAAGCAGAATCGTAAGAGAAAATATGGTACATTGTAGTGAAGTATTCAGTTAGGGTGCATGATTTGTTTTTATTGGTTCTAACATCGCTTTTGTGGGAAAAAATCATATCACTTTTAGATTGCGCGGAGTCTCCCCAATTTACACCCTCTCACAATTGTTGCAGGGAATGTAATAAACTACATTAGAAGATTCTTATGTAGTTCAAAGTGTCTTGGTTATGAATTATAGCAAGGAGACAGTTTTCACGCTTTTTGTAGCAAACTTAATCTTTAAAGATGTTTAGCAAAAATGGGATCAGTTCAGGGTTGAAGGGAACTGATCCGTAGAATGTTGGAAGCAATGTAAAGTCAATGATGTCAGGTTTACCATCAGATGTGATTTCCGAGGCTTGCTGTGTGCGTTGTGAAGGAGCACGTTTACTAAAAACTAATTTATTTAAATAACAAGCAGGGTAGGAGTTTTCTAGTAGAATCTTTTTAAATTGCTTTAACCCGCTCATAACATAATCAGGATGTGACCAATTCATGACCCTCGCTTTAAGTGTCAGTAGTTAATTCATTTTATTTTTTGGTGGATGGTTGAACTGAAAACTGTTAATACCAATTGGTTTTCTTTATCATTCACTTTTAAAAATATTTTCAGTTAGTGCGGTCCATCTAAATATCCAGCCACATCCTAATTATAGTATGAGTGGGTTAAAGCAACTAAAAACATCGTTCTAGAAAACTCGTACCCTGCTAATTTTTCAAACACACGTGCTTCTTTACAATGCCCACAGGAAGCCTTTCAAAACACATTTGATGGATAACCTGACATTTTGACTTGACATTGCATTCAACCTTCTACAGATTACTTCTGTTTATCCCTGAACCGATCCTTTTTTTTGCTAAATATATTTAAAGATATTGATTCCTCAGAGAATACGAAAGAACTAGACCATCAGAAAGAACAGTGCTAAAGCTAGGTGAGAAATGGAAAAGAGAGGAACTTCCATCAGAAAGGAACACAGCAGTTGAAGAGACAGATCTAAACCTTCTAAAAGAAGTCAAAAGAATTAAAAACAAATGTAAAGAAAGTATGATTGATAAGAGGGAAGAGAAATGGTTACAAAAGACGATGCATGGACAGTATGGACGGAATGTGAAGAACAATAACAATGTTAGCAGGAAAAACACCTTCAGTTGGTTGGAACGTGAAGTGTTGAAAGGCGAGATAGAAAGCTTGATAATTGCAGCCCAAGACCAGGCAATAACCACTAACTATATTTGAAAGAAAATCTTCAAAGAAAAAGTAGACAGCAAAAGCCACTTATATAAACAATTCGATGAAACCATTTGGCACATAATGTCCGGCTGTCCTATTCTTGCGAATAAAGAGTACCTTGATAGACACAACAAAGTAGCCCAAAACCTGCACTATAACATCTGCAAGCATTATAACATCAATGTAGAAAAACAATGGTACAAGCATGAGCCTAAACCTGTAGAAAGAAGTCCAGACGATAAAGTTGTTATATTATGGGATCAACAAGTTAGAACAGATAGAACCATCACTGTCAATAAACCCGATATTGTGATGAAAGATCTAAAGAAGAAGGAATGCCTTATAATAGATGTAGCGATACCTTATGATGACAACGTTATAGAAAAAGAGGCTGAAACGAGACTAAAATATAAAGACCTCCAAATAGAAATCCAAAGAATGTGGGGAACCGAAGCTAAAGTAATACCAGTAATCATAGGAGCAACCGGAACAGTCAGTAAATATCTTGCGGAAAATTTGAAAGACATACCAGGAAACTCGAACCAGATGTTGACACATACTCTACAAAAGACGGCCATCCTATCTACAGCACACATTATAAGAAAATCTGAATAAATGCATATGTATCCTGAGGGATAAGTTTATCTTTGGGTACATATGTTAAGAAACCAGACACATAAGATCAGAAATCTGAGAAACACAATAATAATAATAATAATAATAATAATAATAATAATAATAATAATAAAATGTTGCCCACTTCATAAAATTCAACCGTTTTCAACTACAGAGTTTAAGCTGAAAGTTGAAGTTAAATTGCACAAGTAAAAAATAAAATCTTTTGCATACTTTGTTAACTTCCCGCTAAAAAAAAGATTAAATTTTTTTTTAAAATCGGGAAGTTATTGGTTTCATCCCGTTTTTCGAAAATCGAGTTTTCATCGGATCTCAACGTTTTGAGTTCTTGGGAACCTCCCCTGACTATTTTTACGAGGGTGTCTGTATGTCTGTATGTACGTGTGGATGTGTGTGTGTGTGTGTGGATGTATGTAAACCTCTTATAACTTTTGAACGGCTTGACCGATCGGGATGAAATAAAAAGCATTCTAAAGACTTCCATCTAACTTAGATTCCCTGGAAGTTTGAACCGATTCGAGCCGGTAGATTTCGAGAAATTTCAAAATAACCGAAAAAAACAATTGGTAAAAATGATGTTTTTTGGGCATATCTTTTTGGCTATTGCATCGATCAATTTCATAACCTAATCAGCTCTCAAGCTGAAAAAGCCACGTCGAATGCCGTTTTGCAAATTAAAATCGGTTGATTCGTTCGTGAGATATCGTTGTCGAAAAATTTCAAAAAAAGTGTTTTTTTTTCAATAACTTAGAGATTTTTTGACTAACCGATTTTGCACTCCCGGTAACGTTTTTAGGTCTCAAAAAACTGCGTCGAATGCCATCTTGATTATCAAAATCGAATAAGGCGTTAAAAAGTTATGGCTTTTTAAACATTTCAAAAAAAGTCAAAAACGTCAAAATACTTCACGTTACTATAGCTTTGCGGTTAAAACTAGCGGGAAGTTGCAAGGATGGCCTTTAAAGTCAACCTCTTTTCGAATTTTTTATTATATATTTTTATTATCAAATCGCACAAAAATAGCTCCAAGATACCTGTATGAATGAGTTTATCTTATCTTTATGTTATGTTAAATTGTACTATTTGAATATATTAAGCTGTAAATTTTAATTGTTGGTTAATATTTTAATAATATAAATGGCGTTTTTTAAGTAAAATAATAATGATTATACAAATGACTATACAATTACTATCTTGAAATGTTTTATCACAAAGTTTAAAAAAAGTCTATTCTAACAAAAACATCCGTTGGCTTATATAAAGTTGCAAAAGACAACATTAAACTACAAAAAAATCATCTTGAAATAGAAAAATTAATAATATATTATTTTATATCCAAAATATATATATATATATATATATATATATATATATATATATATATATATATATATATATATATATATATATATCGTATTATAAAAAAATATGAGACGACTCTTACCAGAGTGACAAGTTTTTGTTTTAATTTTTTTATAAATCGTGGTTTAATGTCAGAAAAGAATTGTTAATTAACATAAAAAATGTTATTAAAGAAAAAGCTATTAAAAATAAATAAAAAATAGACCAGGTGAAAGATATAAATAGAGTATAGGTATATTGGAGAAAATGTAAGAACAAGAGTAAAAGAAAGATACAATGCAAATGAATGGAATCAATATAGGGAACGATTTGATGATTAAAATCTATACAAAATAAGGAATAATAAGGATAATGAAATAAACGAAGAAGAGGAAGAATATATAAAACCAAAAATTAGAAAGTTGATTATAAGGATGACGAGATGGAATATAAAAATGTTAATTCTGAATATGAAGATGAATATTTTTCAACAGAAATTATGAAATTAAAACCTATAGAAATGAACGTAAAAGTAAATTTAAATATTATAAAGAATATGATACATATTTAATGACGATTATAAAGATAAGAATAATTACAAAGATAAATATTGTAAAGATGCAGAACTACAATATAAGAGTAAAAAATATCAAGGTGAAGAAAACAAAAATAAAACTAAACCATACTATAATAATGATATAAAATATAAAACTAAAACATAAAAAGGTAGGAATTATTTAGAAACGCAAGATAAAGTTAAAAAAAAATTGTATATGATTAAAAAATAAGTATATATACAAAAGAATACATCAAAGCATATAAAATTAGATAAGATTAATAGTTATTTATGTATCAAGGGCGTAAAACAGGGGTTTATGGACCGCAACGTGTAAATAATATTAACACGTAAGGTCCATAAAAGCTGTTTACGCCCGAAATACATACAAACTTTTATGCACGACCGATTTAATAATCATTTATAAAAAAAAATTGCATTGTCAATTGAAAAAAGTCAACTGTCAAATGGCAACTGTCAATTAACAAAAGTCTACTGTCAAATGTCAAATATCAAATGCCAACTGTCAACTGTCAAATGTCAACTGTCAAATGGCAACTATTAAATGTCAACTGCCAACTGTCAAATATCAAACGTCAACTGTCAAGTTCCAACTGTCAAATGCCAAATTTGAAATGTCAAATCTCTACTGTCACATGTAAAATATTATCTGTCAGCTGTCAAATATCAACTGTCAATGTCAACGATTCTTTTAATAATATTACTTATAAAGCATATTTTTTATTTTTATTTTTTGTGAACAATTTAATATAAATGCCATTTCAACTTGCATGAATTTTATACCTCAAACCTCGATATTATTAACAACTTACCCTGTATAACCATTCACCTAATAATTTGTATTCATTCGTTATTTAAATTAAATAATTTGATTGAAAGTAATATGCACAGAGGCTAGAGATAATATTTTAAAACAATAATCTATAAACCTATGTTGTCGTAACCCTAACAACAAAGTCAAAATAGGTGGTGGCCATTTTTATTTAGACTCATTGTCAGTTTGGATGATTGCAAGTATTTTATTATTTAAGACAAAAAAATTACATTACCGCCCGCCATTTACACTTTATCGCCCGGCGGGCGGTAAAGTAGTCCACGGGCGCTAAAGTGGCACTTTACGCCCGCTAAATGTATGTAATAATCTGTACTTTACCGCCCGGTCGTGCATAAAATAAAAAATATGTTAAAAAATATATTATATTTAAATTTTGGGGAAATTTTTCTGGTATTACAGTTTTAAAGAGAACTGATGGTTAAAGAGTCTTTCACGTCACCCCTTACCTGGGCCTAGTGGAAAGCCAATAAAAGAGACCTTTTCCCCAAACCTAACAGCATGGGGTTGTATGCACTCACGATTTTGCAATCTATTGTTTAAATTTAACAAATATATGTGTGAAATTTTTTATAAATAAAAAAAATACATATCAGAAACGTAAAGACAATTTTTTTTCTGATTTCAACCATATATAATACTTAAGCAAGATTTTTGAAGTTAACAGGCGCTAGAGGTTTTTTATGTTATTAGAGTGTTGTTCTTTTCTCAATGTAATGTACAATAATAAGTTCTCATATCTGTAAATTTCAAAATTTTGCGTAAGTATTATATATGGTGGAAATTAGAAAAAAAATATCTCTACGTTTCTGATACTTTTTTTATTTATAAAATATTAAACACATATATTTGTTTAATTTAAATAATTGACTGTAAAATCGTGAGTGCGTACAACCACATGCTGTTAGGGTCCAAAAAAAGATCTCTTTTATTGGTCTTTTATTGGTCTAACGCTTGGCCCCGGTAAGAGGGGTCGTGAAAGACTCTTTAACCGAATTGTTAAATGATAAACAATACTCAAAAGTGTTTTTGAAGTTACAAAAATAAAATAAACACAGTAACAATAAAAGAATCTAATTAAAAAAAATATACAATCAAAAGAGATAATAAAACCACTAAGTCGGAGCAAATGGCAGGAGATAAAAGGAGTAAGTCCATTCAAAGCGCCTCTTTCACATTATACGGTTTTGATCGTGTGGTAAAAAGCCGTACGAGTTTTTGCCGTCACATGATTAATTTTACATTGCACGGGTTTTTGCCGTGTCCTATTGTAAATATTTTTATTTCATTTGTCTAATGTGAGTACGATGAATTGTAAACAAATTATTGCTTTGTGGTTACTTCATCCTCGACAAAAAGGAACAAAACGAAATCGCCTTTTTTGGATACATCACATTAATTAGAGGAGAGAGGAGGTAGGATTATTTCACACACTTTTTCAGGATTTAAGAAACGACGAAAATTAATTCTTTATCTATTTCAGAATGTCTATTACCTGTTTTGCTTCAATGCTGAGCAAACTTCCCGCCCTGCATTTTTTATAGCAATTCGATCTTTATACAGATCTAGAGTTTTGTCCCACAACACAGGTTTTCCTTCGATCAAGGTTATTAAAACTTAAGCACCAATTTCATTCATTTTTCAACCATTTTCAGTAAACACAAATAAACAACAAATACGACGGAGGTGTCGATTCCGTACGACTCAAAACCAAAACCGTGTAATGTGGAAGCATGCATTAAGTCACGTAGGCCACTGTCTCGAAAGGACCGTACGGCGCTCGTCAAGTCTAGTAGCAAAACACGGCTGTTGCACGGCACGGCACCAGCTTTTTACCGTCACCGCTTTTTATCGTACGATCAAAACCGTATAATGTGAAAGAAGCGTAACCCTAGCAGCCGGAGCTTGTAAAAGAGTAGAACAGAGGAAAACCAACCATCACAATAATATATGTACGGATTAAACTAAAATGAGTGAAATGAAAAAATTAGGATTTGAATACACCGCAGTGTGATTCAACACAAGTGTTTCATTAACTAGTTGAGATTTTTGCATACATTCCAGAAATTATAATGTATCTATATGTGAAAACAAATTTTTTGTAGAAAAAAATACTGTTTAATTTTAGTATTACGCAAATTTTTATTGTGAAATTTGTTTGAGTATCTATATTTAACCATTTATGGTAAAGAAACAATTATAATGAAAACAATGATTTGTATAATTAATTTGATACTAACCTATCCCAACCCAGGCAGCATAGAAACCTAAGTAGACAGGAAAGTTAGTTATTACCAATACGCCATTATTTATTGGGGTATTAATTCTTGATTATTAGGTAGGTACTATTCATAACTTGGAGAATGTTTGTTAATGGTTTTGTGAAATTTTATGTTTAAGAATAACCATTATCCAAAAAATTAACATTTGCTGATTGAAAACCCAAACTGAGTAATTAAAGTCTGATGTAACACAAATATTATTATGCGAAAACCGTGACCTTAGATGACATTATTTGAATTAATCCATCCCGCTTTTTATAACGATAAAAACGTTTCTAGATTAGTTTAGTTAGTGCGCAAAAGCAAGCCAATTACTGTTTAAGTACAGTTCGATTGAATTGAGAAACAAAATAGATAATAGGTAGCGTTTTTATCAAGTAGGTATTATTTTGTTTAAGTATAGGAAAATACACTATGAAGCAATATAAACAGTACTGATTTGTTTTTATATGCGTCACGGGTCATGTGTCAAGATGGTGTTGCAGAATTTTTTTTTTAAGCGGAGAACTAGTATCAATCAAACGGAAAAAGTGGCGAAAACGGTCCAAGCTCAAAATCAGTTGCCGAAGCTTTGTCAACATAAAGGTCACGTGCGTTTCTAGTGACAGTCACAACCAATACAAGTTCCAGTCGTATTTTTAATCAAGTGCTGCAATTGTCAAAACGGGAGCCTCAGAAGAAAATGATTAAAATGGAATATAAGTGATGGATCGTTTCGAACGAAAATGTTCAAGAATTTTGGTGGGTTTGTCTGACTGCAGTTGATAAGCATCTCAGATACCAGGAGTTTAAACGTAATGTTAAACAAATGGTCTCAATTTAGGGGACAGAACTAATGCCGGTAGAGTGCGCCCGTGTTCAAGAGATACTCGTTTAAATCCTTACGCGGGAAGTTTTGTTGCTATTGAAAGCTTTTATGACAACTAATTTTAAATAAACAAAATAATATTATATATTGAATTTAATTTCGCGACACATAAATGGCATAAATGTCATAAATATCGGTTCTCCTGATTACTCGCGCTGCCAGTGGCAAAAAATAGAACTATGATCTGGGTTGATTATTGTGACCAGAAATATTATGGAAAAGCCTATACCGTGTAGACTCCTGGTATCTATACTTCGTGTACGAAATCATGAAGGATCCACCGATCTGACAGTCCGGAGTTTTAGACTAACATTCAAGATTTTTTTCATGCTATTCAACAAACTTCGTTCACAAAAAATTTTGTAATAGAAACCTTGGAGCTAAAACTTTATAAAAAAAAAGTGTGCGTCTCAGGACGCGCGACAGAAGTGATAACTTCACCTAATCCAAGTTGAACTATTTAATATTGAAATTTTTTAACTTGAGAAAAACTTTGCCTATTACTTAAATTTTATGTACATTAATATAATAATGTGTATAAATTTAAACATTTAAATATTTTGAAAATTTTGAAACATCTGAATTTTTTTTATCACTATAACTTTCACTAATTACGATACAAAAATTTTTTACTATGACAGTTCGAAATTTCTAATCAGTCGCGTAGTAATTCGCAATACAGCCACCCTTTACGTGGAACGGTCTGATTATTTCAGCAGAATCGGATTTCACCTATTTTTCCATTTTTTTGTTCAACATGTATTGACGTTGATATTTAGCACTAGAAATTTTGGCGGGCTTATTACAATTATCATTTTGTAATCTAAGTTTTTGATCAATTTTTTACTGAATAACGCAATTCTTACCGTAACTTCCGTCAATTAGACCTACAACACAACTTTATTTAATGTTTACCACAAATAAACTCCTTTAACCGTTTTTTTTATCACTATAACTTTCACTAATTACAATACAAAAATTTTTTACAATGACAGTTCAAAATTTCTAATCAGTCGCTTAGTAATTCGCAATACAACCACCCTTAACGTGGAACGGCCTGATTGCTATTTAATACACACTTAAAACTTAATTTCTTATCCTTAGTATCAATAATAACATTAATAACATTTTTTATAATCAATTTTTATAAGACTTATCACAAATGAAACCACCAAAACACGTGTTTTTTATGCTAAAATTAGGCTAATCAGACTGTCATTTCTTTTTAGACAACCGGTTATTTGAATAAATAAGTAAATAAATAAATAAAGATATTTGTCTTAATATTAATATCTACCTATTTCTATTTGATTTAATTTCCATTTCTTCTCTCCTACAACTGCCACGATAGATGCCGAGGATGACCGAACGGTTTAAATTATGAATTTAAATTATAATTAAAAGGGATTAAATTAGTTTTATATACGAAGATACAGCAAATAACCTAATTTTTATGATATTAAATGGATATAAATATTTAATAATTAATAAAAAGTAATGAATTGTATTTAGTGACAGATTAATACCGTATAACACGGTAAATTCAAATATACTTAATACTTACATTGGGAAAAGCATAGAGAGAGAGAGAGAGAGAGAGAGAAAGAGAGAGAGAAAGAGAGAGAGAAATGATATTATTATGTTTCACTGCGCCTGCGTGTACCAACGATAACCAACGCGTTATGATAAACGCTTTTTTCAACGCGTTACGCTAAAATCAGTTTACCCTCCCATAAGAAGTTATCACTTCAATAAATTAATAAATAAAGATATTTGTATTATTATTAATATTAATATTTACCTATTTCTATTATTATTATGTTTCACTGCGCCTGCTTGTAACAACGATAAACAACGCGTTATGATAAACGCTTTTTTCAACGCGTTACGCTAAAAATCAGTTACCCTCCCATAAGAAGTTATCACTTCAAAAAAGAAATGTGGTTTCTTATTAAGTAAAAAATATCATACCATTGCTGGTTCACCTGATGGTGTCTATGAGAAGTGCATGGTAGAAATTCAATGTCCAACAAGTACAAAAACATATGATACTAATTAAAAGTCTTAAAAGAAAATTAATCAAAATGATATTAAGTAGATATACCTTGTCTAATAAACTTAAAACTATAAAAAATAAGTTGATAAAAAATTACAATGAAATAATTTTCACAAACATAACTTCGAAAAACTGTAGAAACGTGTGGGTTGTGTCTTGCCATTTGTTGCCACTTTTTACCGATTTACTGGGCACAGGAATAAACTTTTTTTATTATATTACTTATAAAATTTATATTTCAGTTTATTTTCCAAAACACACAATGTATTGATTCTATTATATACGATTTGATTCGGCTTCAGACCGTACTTTTTGATACCTATATCTGGCTCTAGAGCGTTGAATCTTGTGGTTAATCTTATTCTTTTAAGTTAATCAACTTATTTGCTGCCTTGTATTCCTCTATGACACTTAATGGGTCTTTAATCTTACTATTTGTGCATATATTGAGCCGCTTACATTTGTAAGCCCTCAAACTATTTTTACTTGCGCATTGCAAAATTGCATATACTTCTGCTTAAAACAAGATAAATATGTTTATAGAGGAACAGAATTTTTTTCGTTTCCGTCACCGCTGTAAATTCCTGCACATAAACTCTCTTTAGTTTAAGTCCCGTCTATGTATCCCTGAAACTAGGTGTTTGAAAAACATGCGGTCTGATTTCATCTATCAGATGTCTTCTCCAATCTCCTGCTTTATTTTGTTTGGTCCTGACGTAACAAAAATGGTGCTTATGTTTTCTTACAGCCTGTAGAAACCCATCTTTGCCATCGTTTAAGATTATGCGAATAGGACGAAGGTTGGAGTACCTCTTAGAACGCCATTTATGCCAAGACAAGCAAATCTTTGGACCTTGCTTAGTTTGATGATGACATTTTTTTGTTGTACCATACCAAAGTCGAATATGCAAAATTTATTATGCATACGATATTTCAGTGCAGTCAGTACAAAAATATGCACAGATTTTTTACTTGATGGATACGATGAACGTGCAATATCTACACAGTGTCGCTTTACAGATTGATGCAGCAAAGTTATGTTTTTTTACACTCTACATATAACACACGTTTGTTGCTTTGTAAACTGAGAAGTTATTCGAGAGGCAATGACGCGTTTTGGAGAGTAAATATCAAAATTAACATAAAATATAAAATAACAAATGTTTCCTACAGGAAGAATTATCTGTTCTTCTTAAAAAAAATTATCTAGAACTCAGCTATCACTGTCGGTTCATTCGTGACTGTGTATCCGGCCTTCATTTATATAGGTACAGTATATCCAAAACTTTGGATAGGAGGTGGAGATATGTAACATTGGCCTTGTCGTTCACCGGATTTAAATTCTTTAAAGTTTCGCATTTGGGGTTTTCTAAAGCCATTACTTTATTCCACTCCTTTGGAACATGTTGAAGACTTGAGCAGTCAAATTATAGCAGGCTGTGAGACAATAAGAAAGACACAATCAATGAGGCCAAGAGTTTAATATTGTGTCACGTGTTATAGAGGTTTTTAACCAAAAGGACAAAACAGAAACAAATCACTAACTCGTGTCGAGAAAACAAAACACCAATTTTTTGCAAACTTATTGAAGACTGGAGTATTTTGCGACAGTTCGATTTTTGTTTTACTTGTCCGTTCGGAAGGTTTCGACGTGCCTAGTGTGTATATGTTTATTCTTGACTTAACATTTCTTTCTGCTTTTCTGATTAGTGATTACGAAGTTTTTACCAAATTAATAGGTAAGCAAATAAAGTATGTTTTTAATAGATGCATAGAAAGTTTATTTGGAAATTTTTCCAGATCAATATCAACGCCAATAAAGCAATTATAAAAAAATGTTCCTCGCGACTACCAGTAGAAAAGAACCTAAAACAAAACGTAGTCCGTTTGTTGGAAACAAGAGTTTTGGGTTTGTTGAAGTAAAACTTCTTTAGGCGCGACTAGGGGTAACTCAGTAATTCTAACGGACGTGACGTCATATTCTATGTAACGCAAAAAACCTGATACAAAAAAACTAACACGATTCCGCCTACTATTTTAAATAGAAGTTAAATCTGTAATTGTATATTATGGTAGGCAACATAATTTACATATTTTGCTGACCTGTCAAATTGACAGCTAATCAACCAAAATACATTGTTGGTGAATAGTTTTACGCCTAAAATTTGTTTATAAAGGGTTTGTTTTAAATATGAATAAACAAAGTAGATTAATTAATGAAGAAAGTGAAGAAAAAATTTTGAATGAAAATGAGTGAGTACTCATATGCATACATTTTATTTTTCTGTGAATCGTTTAAAAAATCAATGTTGAAATCTCCACAAAGAATAAAAGATATAAAGTTATTTGTACAGAAAATTAATGCACTATAAAGTCTATTTATAAATGTATTGAAATTTCCAGATGGGGATCTATAAATATTTAATATACAACAGGTGGTTTGAAGTATTTTAAAAGAGATACTGGAGATTTCAATATCTACTTCAAGTGATAAATTAGTCAAAAAATCGTGTTTCTTAATTTCTATGGAAGATTTTTTCAAAATTAGTACTCCGCCATGTGATTTATTAGTTCTATTGAAGTAACAGTAACAGAGTAATGATTAAATCGTATGTAGCCGATATTGTCATTATTGGACCATGTTTCGGATAGACATCAATATGTCTGGTTCATATTGCTTTAAGATTAGGTCTATTCTATTAGTTTTGTTAGAAATTGATTGACAGTTAACATTTAAAATACGGAAGAAATTATCAGATTTCTCATGATTTTCACACACACAGTTCTTTATGTTTCTACTGACTTCCTTGCGATACATTTTGCGATACGTACGTCAAAACTTTTGATTAGCTAACCTACCTAACCGTTAATTTCTGTCAAAAATTTTTAAAACGAGAAAGTGAAATTAATGAATTTTAGATAAATTACAAAACAAAATAGTTGTCACTTGAATAAAATGGCGGATTCTCAAGAATATTTTACTCTTTCATCAATAAATAATAATAATAAACGAAAAAATCAAAAACCTGTAGCTACTTGTTAATAAACATATTTTGAATTTGAATTTATTTTGCGATGATACGTACGTCAAATAACTTTTACTTCAATCGCGCGTAAAGGTTACACGCACACTCTTTTTTTTTCAGTTTGTTTTTGTTTTTAGAGTTCTAAAAATCACAAACACAAAAAAACTCACCCGTTTGTTTGGTGGAAAACCGCTATTAGGAAGGAAATTTTCAACATTTGTTGTAGCTTTAAAGTTTTATTAGTGTTTTTTTTTTCTGGCATTGTTCTAGTTTATGGTTCTTGCATTAGTAATACTGTTGGTTTTACAATAGTTCTTAATAATGTATATATGAAACAAATAAAACGCCTTACTTTTTTTGGGCATAAAATCGGCACCCCATGCGAAAAAAAAAGGGTAAAAGTTTTGGAACGAAGTTTCCTTTCGGGCGTTACGACCAGTTACGACTGAGGATAGAGGCTAGCCCAAAATTTAGACCAATTAAGACCAAAAGTTATTACGACACGACACGACACACGCATGTTTCTCTGTCTGTCTCTCTCTCTCTCGCACAGACCAAAAAATAAAACTCTCTCTCTCTCTCTCATAGATAGATATATTACAATTAAAAAGACACTATTTTAAATTAAAAGAAAATGTACATTAAAAAGAAAATACTGTAGAAAAAAAATAAGTACCAATAATAGTATTATATTTCATTTCATCCTGTTTTTATAAATTAATAAATTCATAAACATTTTAAAAATAGTTTTGTATGTCATCTAAACCTCTGGTATTGTATAAATGGACACTTTGGTTAAAAGAAACGAACTTTTGAAAATATTCAGGTGAGAATGGATTTACTATTTTCTATTTTGCTTTGAACAGTGTAGAGTCGCGACTTTGTTAAGTTTATACAGGTGTTTTGTGGATAACAAATAATAAAATAATAGAAAATAATAACAATAATGTATCCTGACAGTGTTTCTGCACAAGTTCCCGATATTGCTGATGGAGTTAGCTATGTAGAGATTTTATGCAGACAATAATAAATGCTTATGTATGTATAAACACTGTTGTGTTTACAAATTACAATTCCTTTACTTATTAATCGAAAGGAACTTCGTTCCATCCGGGTGTCCCTTTGACACCTCTCACTTTTTATTTTTCTTACAAATTAAACAATGAACTAAAAATCATTTTTATTTTCAAATATCTCACATTTTTATAAAACTGAGATTGTTAGGAATATGTGCGTCAATGATGAACATAAAATTTTTAACTGCATGTCAAAATATGCGCAATAACAACGTCTTAAAACACAACAAATTTTATTTACATATCAACATCGGTTAAAGAGCAATAAATAGATCGTTAGTTAAAAAAAAAAGGAAATTGAAGCATTTGCGGTCATACGTCTATATATGAGAAACGACCCTCTGAAGTTTGTCGCACTTATTTAGGAACACCTTGCATATAAAGAATATTCTGTCTGTGAGTACTGATTTTAGTGATTTTCATTGTGAAATCATCCTAAGAAAATGTTTTCAATTATATGCAGGAATAGTATTTAAATGTTTTTTTTTTATATAAACTAGATAGGAGTTTTAAAATTATTTAAACATAATTTGAACTTATCCCGTATATTAACTGTAATACTTTCTACGAATAATACAATCTTTACTAAGAAGTGTCAATTTTGTGGAATGAAATTGCCTCAATTTATGATTCCATGAGTTATATTTATATATCTTTGTTTATTTAACCTCTTATACACTACTTAACGAAATACTAGTAAAATAATTGTAAAAAATAAAAATTAAATTCGGTATTCAATTATCATAAACGATATAAAACTTACATTGCTATTTTCCACATAAAAATCGTCATAAAAACTATACAAACATCCATATTTCCAAATAAACAGTAACACTTCTGGAAAAGCATGTATCTTAAAATATCTTCTGGTAACATTTAACATTTAACTTTTATCACATATTACGTCACACGATACCGCCAAATTTGAAAAACATTCACATTTAACAATTATCAAAAGTTGTCAATACTACATACACAAACTGATTATTAAGATCAGAGGTCTTCTGCGTGAGAGTAGTAAATTGACATAATATTCAAACGCTTCTCTGACACATACACTGAAAAAAACTGCATATACTTTGGTTAATAAATGTTTAACTAACTTTATCAAGGATTTATTTGTTTTAAACAGCGTCTTATATAATTGATGATAATTAAATATACGTAGAAAGTAGAATATGCCAAGTGTAATGTGAGGTGATGTATTTAAATTACTTTTCCATTCAAAAAGGAAATGCTTACGTTTTATGTAAATTTTTATAATACAATGTGAATTGAATTATCCCGATAATTTTAAATAGAATAATTAATATTACCTACCACAAATATATTTTCGTGCAAAATTGGAAAGCTGAGGAATGTAAGTTCAAATTAAGGGTGGGACAAAAAAGTGAAAATTCAAGAATCAACAAATTCATATTAGTTACAGTGCTCGTCGGGAAAAAATTGTGATGAATACCCTCTCCAAACTTCTTGTTTGATTTTATCAGATTGAGTCTGGATTCGTTTTCGTCTACGACTTTTTTTGGTTTTGGGGCATTTTTCTGCTAAATTTTTGGAAACATGTCGTTTTGACGACATATAGAAAGTTAATAAATACTATTCCTTTTTTTTAATTAAATGAATTTAATAGTAAATTAAAGTATAAGTGCATAAACAGGTCTTTAAACCACGCGCGATTTTAAGACAAGTTATGCACGAATACTTTACGCCATTTTTTCTCTTTCATCAAAGTCCTACTAAGGGAGAAAGTGAGCAAGTATCACTTGTGGCATGAGTTAAATTTAATGACCGAAAACGATTTGATGGCTAATTATTCATAGCATAGTTGTTAGAGCTTCAGGGCGTAGAGTTAAAGGTTGCAGGTTTGAGTCCTGCTGAAAGCTACATTTTTTCAAATTCTCTTTAATGTCATTTAATATAATCTTGTTTATATACTTCCTAAAAATTTCAAAGATTTTCAAAAATAAAAGCGTGTTAAAAATCATACTATTACCAAAGTTAACATAACCCTAAATGAAGAGATATCATTTTAAAAAAGAATACTCCTTAATCAAAACCTAACTTGCCAGGTTGGTCAAATTCTAAAAGTTATTGGAATGGTATATTTACAGAAACTCAAATTTTCCAAATGATACATGGATAAGTCACCCAGTGAATGTAGTCTGGAACCCACTTAAATTTCCATAAAGTAAAGAAAACGAATTAAAAATATGAAAAGTGAATTTATTGGCAGATTCGAACCTTCTATCACGAGGGACAAAATGTCATCAACTAATCAACTACCTTACGAAATCGTTAACTCTTATATTTAATAGTAATAATAAGAAATTTAACTTTTTTAAACATTCTTATTTCAATAGTATCACTATTCCGTGCTATAAGTTGTACTTTACATAATGCCTGCATGTAAAGTGCATCTGTCTATAGTTGTTGACATTGGCAATGGTTCTAACTCTAACAATTTTTTTGAGAAATAAAAACATCTTTCACTCTAGATGCTGCACTTCATATCAAGATCGCATATCTTAATCTAGATTAAACCTGTCCGTTATAGAAGAGAAGTATATGAGGGATATCTAATACTTGTTTAAGGGCTCTAATTTGAAAACACGTTGAATTCAATGTTTTTATTAAATTGCCACAATGTGTGTTAAATGTTAGATGACAATTAAAATGTACACCTAGAAATTTTATACAGTCTACGTTTTCAATAACCCTGTTATTGATACGTGTTTCTATACCAGATGTATCACGATTTTGTTGAGTGCTATTACAGACTTGGTTGGTCTTGGATGTATTCAGATAGAGTGAGTTAGAGCACAACCAGTTATGCATTTTTTGTAAAAAATCTTGCATGTCACTTTGGAAGAATTTCTTTGTTTTTATTTACAAAAATCCCAGTTGCATCATCTGCATACATAGAAGCTTCTGCAGTTGAGAGGATTTTCGGCAGCTGATTTATATAAAGAATAAAAAGAATCGGTCCAAGTACGGAGCCCTGAGGCACACCCATATCAGTTTGTTGGCCTGACCATAAGTAGATAGATTGATAGCATTGAAACAGTAATTAATTTTTACGTTCTGAGTCCTACCTTTGAGGTTAGAGTGAAACCACTCATTTGCAACTCCTCTGACGCCCAGATTGTAAAGTTTTTGCAGTAACAGATCGTGTTGAACGCAGTCGAATGCTCGACTAAGATCATAAAAGATTCCAGTCGCGTATAGGCCTTTGTCCAGAGCATTTAATAGTGTTTCATAGCAAGATTGAATTGCAGTAGTTGTAAAGAAACCTTTACGAAAACCGTGGATGGATTATATTATTTAAATTAAATTAAATTTTCATTAAGATATCTAGCATAGCGTACTCAAAAACTTTTGAAAGTGCAGATGCTACCGAAATCGGTCGATAATTTTCAACTTTTTGATTATCACCTGATTTAAATATAGGGTAAACCACTGATTCTTTTAACCGATTTGGGAATCTTCCCTTTTCAAATCTGGCATTTATTATGTGACAAAGGGGTTCTGTTATTCCCATAATTTTTACAAATCGTATATAACGGACGCAATAATGATAGAATATTATATGGACGCAGAAATGATAGAGAAACATATAAATAATGAAATTTTATTTTATGATTAACAAAAAATTAAAAGTGGTTATCTGACATTACTAAACCTGTTGATAAGTATAATTAACTTCAATTATTGATATATCTAAGAATTCTGATGGACGCAATATGACTGGTTTTTTGATGGACGCAGTAATGATATAGTGATGTAAATATATATATATATATATATAAATATATATATATATATATATATAACTAATATTGAAAATTTCAAAAAAAAATAATAAAATTCAACAGTCATATACCAAATTATGTTTTTGTACAATAATTCTAATTTGACATTAACCTCACTTTTTCTTATTGTTTTGTGCGCATAGACACATTACCTTCAAAATTCAAACATCGTTAAATCAAGGGTTATGAAAAATTCTGAATTTTGTAATCAATAAATCAAATTAAACTTATCAAAGAATGAAAAAACAACTTATTTAAAACAGTGAAACAGTATACAAGTGCAATTAAATGTTCATCAAATACATAAAAATCAAACACAGGAATGTTCTTTATTTAAAAAAAAAATTGGAAATTGATACCGTGTTTTGAAGCTTTGGTCTTTTCTCTGGACAAACTAAGGCACAGGCTATCCTTTCCTATTGGAATCCAACCATTTCCCAGGACATCAATGATATACGGACACTTTATAGATTTAGACGAATAAATTTGCTTCTCATCCGGAACTTATTTGCTCTTGCATCAAATGGTAAGTAAACTAATACTCTCTTTCTTATTAGAAACTAGTTTTACTTTAGTTAAATCACTCAGGAATCATTTATATAAATGAAGTGCTCATCATACCATTTCTAACATTCATTTCTCCATATATATAAACTTTAAGTCTTACCATCGGCTATCACGAGTTGTCTTGTGGCTTTGTTAACACTTTTTACTACTTTTATACTTTCTTTTATAAGTATTTTAAAAAAAAATCGAAATTTTAACGGAGCAAAATTTATTACATGTTATCACTTCAAAAGCCCAAAAACAAGAGAGAGATTCAGGAAAATCAACAATTTAACAACTGAATCCCCAAACAATCTTACACTATCATTATTATGTTCTATTCGCCTACTAAATTATTGATCAAATACAATTACTAAAATCTAATACCTAATTCCTTATTTACATTTTAATACAATAGACATTCTTTTAAAATTTGCTGAACTTTTGATGAGTTGTTAATTTTATAATATCTTTTCTACAATATAATCTAATGTCTTTCTATTTTCAGAATTTTTCATTTGGAAATTAAACTAATAACAAATCACAATATGTCTTGAGAACAAACATTGTCTATTCTAAAAGTAAGTACAAACTTTTTTTTATTTCCTTCTATGAGTTCTAATATTTTATACTGAAATTTATGTAAAACTTTACATTGATGTCTTAACATTTGGTTTTCTTATTTCATTTTATCTTAATTTATTTAAAATCGGTTTTAATTACTAAGGTATCGTAAAATTTATAAACTTTTTTAATATTTACTCCCATTATCTATTTGATACATGATTATTAGAATTTTATATGTTATAGATAAATTATATTATTTTGATTCTTTGAATATCTCTTATATGTACTTGTATATTTTAATTTCTCATTTTGTTTTATTTTTTCTTTTTAGGTATTGAGACGATTATAAATTATCCCAAATTTTCTACATTTGCACTCTGCCTTGGAATGAGAATACATTTTCCTTTTCTCTATTTTTATTAATTTTCTTTATATGTACTTAATTGAAATAGCATAGTAACTTATATCATCTCAATATATACAGGGTGTTTCATTGGGAAAGGGCCTAACTTTAACTGTTGATGGGGATCACTTTGGTGGTTCCAAAAACCTATATTTAATGTGTCTGCTGTACTTTATAACCGAGATACAGGGTGTTTTATAAATTTATCCTATTTCTTTCGAACCTCATAACTTCCGAGTTACCCTGTATATTATTTTGAGATTTGGTACACGTAATAACCATTACCTAGAGACTCCATCAAAAGCATCTCCAAAAAGATAATGCAGGTCCGGCTTAACAAAAAATTTCAAAACTGGTCTTTCCTAAAAACAACACCCTGTATATACATTTTCTGAAAATTGCTCTTTATAATAGAAAAGGGTATGAAAAATCGAATCTACCTATTTCTTTTTTATTTTTCCGCAGACAATTTTACTACCAAAAATTCACCGTCAAACTTATAATTTATGCACGTTTTGGGGGTTAACAATGGTATCGGAGAGGTTTTTTTTATTTTTTAGCTTGAAATGGAATCCATTCAATGCATCTAGAGAAGCATCCTAGAAATTCAATTGAGTGTGTATGTTTACGAGTACAGACCACTAAAAATGTGATTACAGGGCCGTACTTAGAACATACTCATTCAGTATGTTTCGAATATCTCGAACACCCTGTATAAGGATATGTATCTGGAAACTATGCACTTCTACATTTAAAATAACAAGAGTAAAATACGAGGAATAAATTTATACTTCAAAAAACGGAGAGATTTTTATAAATTTCATTAATTGACATGAACAGAAAACGAGAAATTCTAACATTGTCTAAACGAAGAAAGTCCAACCTACAAAAATTAAAATAAATTTATACTTCAAAAAACGTTAAAAGTACTCGTATAAACTAGATAATACTTTAAGTAGGCTATGGAATAGACACATCATTGAAGTGTGTGTCATTTGCTTCTAGTTTCTGTCAAACAGTGTTTGATGTTTTGAACTCCCTACAGTATTTTCTTTTTGCCTAGTGAGTATTAAATCATTATGCCTCATCAATTTTCTAACCGAGAATACGCAGATATTTTATTTATTTATGGATTTTGTAATGGTAATGGTACAGCTGCACAAACTGAATACGGAAGAAGGTTCCCTAACCGAAAGTTACCAAACCGTAAAACATTTATTCGTGTTTTTAATTATTTAGGAGAACACGGCAGATTTCCAACGGTTACATTAAATGAACATCAGGAAAGAAGGCATATGAATATGGAACAAAATATTTTGAATATTGTTGATAATAATCCGGAAATTTGTACAAGAAGAATTGGACATGCTACAAATGTACCTCATGTTACTGTTTGGCGGCGACTAAAAAAACATAACCTTTATCCATTTCATATACAAGAAGTACAGCGACTTCAAGCAGGGGACGAAATTCCACGAATGAATTTTAGCAATTGGATCATTCGAAATGCAAGAATTTTAAGTAGAGTGCTATTCACGGATGAAGCTCAATTTACAAGAGACGGCGTTTATAATTTACGGAACTCGCACATTTGGGCAGAAGAAAATCCATTTGCTACAATAGAGGCCCATTCGCAACACAAATTTTCTGTTAACGTTTGGTGCGGTGTCATTGATAATAAATTAATAGGACCACACATCTTTCCACATAGACTGACTGGCGAAGTCTATTTGGATTTTCTGCAGAATATTTTACCAGTGCTATTAGATGATGCATACGTAAATGTAGCAGGAATGTATTATCAGCATGACGGTGCTTCGGTGCATTACAGAGTAATAGTGAGGAATTTTTTAAATGAAAATTTTCCTAATTCATGGATAGGCAGAGGTGGTCCCAATAACTGGTCTTCAAGGTCACCTGACTTCAATCCTGTGGATTACCATATTTAGGGATATCTAAAATCAAAAGTATATGCTACCGACATCAATAGCAGAGAAGAACTTCTTCGAAGAATAGAGAATGCCTGCGGACAAATCAGAAATAATCCAGATGTGATTAGAAGGTCCATTCGCAATATTACAAAAAGGGCAAGAAAGTGCATAGAGCAGAATGGAGGTCATTTTGAGCAATTTTTGTAGGTTGGACTTTTTTTGTTTGAACAATGTTGTTAGAATTTCTTGTTTTCTGTTCATGTTAATTATTTAAATTTATGAAAATCTCTTCGTTATTTGAAGTATAAATTTATTTCTCGTATTTTACTTTTGTTGATACATATGCTTATACAGGGTGTTCGAGATATTCGAAACATACTGAATGAGTATGTTCTAAGTACGGCCCTGTAATCACATTTTTAGTGGTCTGTACTCGTAAACATACACACTCAATTGAATTTCTAGGATGCTTCTCTAGATGCATTGAATGGATTCCATTTCAAGCTAAAAAATAAAAAAAAACCTCTCCGATACCATTGTTAACCCCCAAAACGTGCATAAATTATAAGTTTGACGGTGAATTTTTGGTAGTAAAATTGTCTGCGGAAAAATAAAAAAGAAATAGGTAGATTCGATTTTTCATACCCTTTTCTATTATAAAGAGCAATTTTCAGAAAATGTATATACAGGGTGTTGTTTTTAGGAAAGACCAGTTTTGAAATTTTTTGTTAAGCCGGACCTGCATTATCTTTTTGGAGATGCTTTTGATGGAGTCTCTAGGTAATGGTTATTACGTGTACCAAATCTCAAAATAATATACAGGGTAACTCGGAAGTTATGAGGTTCGAAAGAAATAGGATAAATTTATAAAACACCCTGTATCTCGGTTATAAAGTACAGCAGACACATTAAATATAGGTTTTTGGAACCACCAAAGTGATCCCCATCAACAGTTAAAGTTAGGCCCTTTCCCAATGAAACACCCTGTATAAACTTTTGAACGGAAGGTGTTTTTGAGGTCTGTAAAACTGTAGTGAAGAAATTTTCCCGAAGTCGTGACCTGCGAACCAGCTGAATAGTAGATATAAATCTACTAAAAACGGTAATAAGCTTGTTAGTAGATTTATATCTACTATTCAGCTGGTTCGCAGGTCACGACTTCGGGAAAATTTCACTACAGTTTTTCGTTTTGGGCCCCCCTGACCTCAAAAACACCTTCCGTTCAAAAGTTTATATATATATATATATATATATATATATATATATATATATATATATATGTATAGTTCCGATATAACGAAATCTGTGGACACGATAGCGGTCGCATTTCTTAACGAATCGAAATGAAATTTGGTACAAAAATCAATCGTCCAAAAATCTCGGTCAAGTTTGTTAATGGGCCAAATCGGTAAGGCCGTTTGGGCGTGACATCAAATCAAAATGGAAAAAATTCGTAACTTTTTTACTTCACCCTGCACCAAAAAATGTTAGGGGACTTTTTTGTTTGTCTTAAAGAGACCTACAACTTTTATCTAAAACATTTTTTTCTGAAACGTATACTTTTAATATATTCAATTAATATAAATCTACTGATGCGCCTGGCTTACCAAGGGCCATTTTTTTTTTCAATTTTTTGATTTTTTTTTCTCGTTTTTTCGTTTTTTTTCCGACTTTATCATAAAGTGCTTGGCAAGACGATTCCAACGAGCCCAAACTCGATAGGGGTACGTCGTTTTATCTCTGAGATGTTATGGCCACCTTCAGGCTCCATCATCATATCAGCTTTCTGACATCATAATATTGCATTCTCAATTCTGACCCAATTTACATGTCTGTGCAATATTTCAGATCAATCGGAAGTCGATAAGTGGCGCAAATTTTGCATCCAAGATTTCACCCGTACAAACTAACGAACACGGCAAGTTAAATAAAAGCTTGTAAAAAAAAATAATAGTCACCTGTGAAAAATCTCAAACAAATAGTTGAATTTCCTTAAGGCTGATCGACGACAAAATGTAAGACCGCGTCGCCGGAAGAATCCACAGGTGCTTACTTGAGATCCGGAACTTTGGTCCGCAGTTTTTCTCTATCCACCAGTTGGTTGTAATAGTGTTCGCTAACCATGGTTCCTCAGATTTTCTTAGATTATACGTAGATTTCTAATTGTTTTGAATTTAACAGACGGACGTTACGGTTACCGGTGAGGTAGTTTAAGCATATGTGGTTAGCCGAGGGTAACGAACAACGAAAAATCCAAGAAATTCTGTTATATTATATAATTTACCCAATCTTTTTAAAAATTGTCACAAAATAAAGATTCTTTATTTTATGAGTAATTTCTATATTATATTGTTAGATATTATAAGAATGACTCAATATTGTAAATTTCATGATAATTTATAAATAAATATGCATTTCATTTACACATGTTCCATTCATCGATTAAATCCAATAAGTACTAGGTGCAATTCTATAATCTATACTTAATATTATATTAATATTATAAAGAGGAAAGGTTTGATTTTTTGTTTGTTTGTTTGAAATGAATATGCTCCGAAACTACTGGACCGATTTCAAAAATTCTTTCACCGTTGGCAAGCTACGCTATTCCCGAGTGACATAGGCTATGTTTCATTAAAAAAAAAAATAGGGATCCTTACAAAAATGCCATTAATGTAACCAAAAATGACCTTAAAATCCTTACATCGCGTGCGCTGAGAATACTATCGATTATAGAATAAAATAATGTACTACGATTTTGAAGAATATATAAATATCTACAAAAAATGCCGTGACAGCATATGTCTAACTGTTATAGTTACGTCACAATAACTAATTTTTATAATTTTTTAAAAGTTTTTATCTTGGTATTATTCCTTATCAAAATAACTTATTTCATAATCACGACAGATATCACAAATTTAGCATGTGCAATGGGACGAGGCTACTTATAAATGAATTAAAGGACAATTAAGTTGTAGCAACCAATATAACTGAACCACCAGCTGGTCAACTAGCTCATACACTGAGGATACCGATGATCCCAACTGATCTACCAAATCCATTTACACCGCTTCAATTACCTATCAAAACATCTTTCGCTTTTACTAATAATAAGTCTTAAGGTCAAACCTTCCAATTAGTAGGGATCGGTTTTCCTCATGGCCAACCGCCTAAGGCGGGTTGGAGCACCTGAAAATCAATTTATTTTGCTGCCAGAAAATAAAACAACATGAATAATGTTTACAGGGAAGCGTTGACCCAATAAATTTAATGGCTTTTGTTATTTTTCTTTAATCCCCGTGCAAAGCCGGGGCGGGCTACTAGTATATTTAATATTTTTTTGCTTGATTAAATATTTATTATTCTCTTTGACTCTAGAAATGGACTTATCTGCTAAGGTCCTCCATTAAGTTTTTTATTATGACAAGAGAAGAACATGCAAAGTGCCCTAAACCTCATCAGTACATGGAGTTTGAAGAAAGGACTTTTAGCCAATCCTAAAAAAATATATTCATTTCATTAACGAACAAAACTAAATCAATGATTTAACCTTCTGTTAATGAATGGAGTTACCTATATTCTCATTCTCAGAAGAGGTAAAATACTTTAGAGTTAACAGGAAACATACGTGAAATGCACATCTGCACAAAGCTGCAAGAGCTATGTGTACCTGTCGTAGGTCATACCTAACAGTTATCAGACTCCTAATAACCTATGCTGCGCTGGTTTAGTGGAACAAACCAACGCAACAAAAGGCAATAATAGCGGTGCAAAAGGTGTGACGACTCATTTGTATAGGGACACTGGCGCAATGCGATATCGTTCTAGTTAAGCCTTGGAGGACTCTATCTTCGATCTCATGTTTATAGTGAAAATTATCGAGTCCCTAAAAATAGCTCTCTTTTCATTTTTATGAAATCTTTTACCACCAAGGAATTTTAATAAGTTTCGAAACAGAGAATAATCTGGGAAGAATAAATCTGGTGAATAGTGTGCGTGAGCAAACAATTTTAACTTTAACTTATCTATTTTGGCCATAGCGCTAACGGATGTGTGGCCTGTTAATCGTCATGGTAAAACAACAGTTTTTCTCCTTCAAATGTGGATGTTTTTTCACTTTAATTTATTAATCTCTTGTTTGGACTCAGACTTTTCAAATAAAAATATGGTATAATATCAAATATTTACAATAGCCATCTATAAGCCAGTTTATATAGTTCTGGGACTACTCTCGTACATCTGGAAAAAATATAGATACCCATTTCTGCTGCTTATAAAATATATGTAAATCAATGATGTTTTTATTGTTTTCATCCTCAAATCAAATAGTGAAAACCTAGAAATCGTTTTGTCTGTGCGTCCGTCTGTCCGTCCATCTGCCAGTAGTCTGTATAGGTACGTCCGTCCGTCTGTCCATAAACACATCTTTTCCATTGTTACAAGGGCTCAGACAGAAATGTTGTCAAATTAAATCTAAAGAATGAGTAGTTTTTTTAACACTTTTGGTTCAAAAGTTATAACCAAAAGAAGTACTGTAAAATCGTTTGAGGTGAAAACAGTAAGGTCAATTGACTTTTCTCGGCACGATATTAAGTGCAATTTAAACAAATTAAGAAAATAAGCACACCAGTAGCAGTTTTACAAAAAAAGGAGAGAATACACTGGAACCTTACAATATAAATATTACGAAAGATATATGTTGCAGTCCTTTTTGTTTGTGTTCTAGAAGCCAAGACAAAGCCAATAGGTCTGCAGTATAAGAGAGCAAAGAAAAATAGAACTATATATGAGACAAATCTTAAAAATAAATTAAAATATAAACAAAACTTGTACTCATCTAGGGGGACGTTGTGTTTTGACTTTTGCACAGTGTATATCTCTATTCTAGAAGGTCAAAACAAAACCATGCTATGTGTGGACACGAAAAAATAGCCTCTTTTTTTATAAAAGTATTTTTCAACTTTCTTCTGTAAAAATATCTGACACCGCTGTATTTCAAAGAATATGCAAAGAGAACATTAGAATTTACCATTTTCCTAAAAGTGGTTTTTCAAGTTTTAATACCAAATAAAGTGTGGACTTTTGTGGAAGTCTTCAAGTTAAGTGTTAACATTGCTAATTAGTAAAATTGTATTAAATATTTCGAAAACAAACTAAGTGAACCAAAATTAATGGAATACCCTATATAGTTGTAAAATTTGAAACAAAAATTTAAAAAAAAAGACTTCGAAAACTAAATGCTACGTTTCTACCACAACTCCTCGATTTAATTCCGTTTCTGTTAACGACCTGGCACTTTCAGTTTGTCGTGTTTACGATTATTTTTACAACGAATTATCCACCTGTTATTAATGTGTAGAGCATATAAGTTCTAAAACCGCGACAGGTTGTTCAGGTCAGTTGCTGTTATTAAAAATACTTTACGGAACTTAGGTAAATATATCAGTTTTCTTGATCTGAGTTCTGTGAGAATATTTTTAGCCTGTTTTTTCTTACATGCTGGGAATTTTAAGAACATATGACACTTAAAACACAAGTAATTATGGAAGGCTGCACCTTATTTTTCCCTTGGTACTCTGAAGTATGAAAGAGGGCAAAGAACAAAATTATTAAGGTAGAAATATAAGATACTTTTTTTTTCTTTTTGTTTTTCTAAATTTAATCGTTTTCGTTGTTCAGTTACTGTATCAACCTTTTCTCCCCTGCTATTTTAAAAATTTAAAGATTTATCGTCTTAACAAGGTTTATTACCAATTTTAATCTTACTACCAGAGTTAACAAAAATTTTAAAAAATTTAAAATAGAAAAGTATATCAATTATCAATAAATAAGAGAAGCCGGAGCAGACCCAAAAACAGATCGGAACGGTAAAACAACCATCCATCCATTCCATTTAATACAAATTTAGCGGAAGGAAAGTAACCAGTGGAATAAAAGAAATCAGAAGCTTAAAAAATCCAACGACTAAGACACGGAATTTTTACAGTTAGCAACGTAGGACAAGAGGATTGGATAATTAAAAACAGTGATTCTTGAATAGAGATTTAAAATTTATTGCAATTTAAAAGTTTAAACCAAATTTACTATAAATTATAAAAAAAATGGAAATTAAATTAAATTTATTTAAAATTAAAATAAACAACGAATAGAAACAGAAGTTTTAATAGAAAATAAAAAAAGAGTTATAATAGTTTTTGAAAATATATTAGGAAAAATTTTAGAAAAATGGAAAAATAAGAGATAAATAGAAAAGAAGATAAGGAAGATTTAGGAAAATATAGAAGGAATAAAAGTATATAGATATCAAGAATTTTGGAATAGAACTTAAAATTAATGAAAAAATATTTTTAAAAGAGAAACTGTTAAATTACAAAAAGAAGTAGACCAGGTGAAAGATTTATTAAATAAGAATAGAACAAATAATGGGGAAATGTTAGAACAAGAATATAAGAAAAATTCAATGGGAATCAAGAGAATTAATATGGGGATCGATATGATTATACAAATCTATACAAAACAAGAAGCAATGAAGATAATAAAATGAAGGAAGAGGAGGACGAATCTAAAACAGAAACTTACAAAGACGATTACGAAATGAAATATAAAAATAAAACTTTCAGGATGATGAATCCAAATATAAAAATAAATTATATTTCAATAATGATGAAGAATTTAACTAATTATGATAATGATGATATTAAGGATTATCGTAAATCAGAAAGGATTCGCTGACTACAGACAGCGATTTTGATCATTAGAAGTCGACAGAAGGTGAAACCATTCCCAGGTTTGGACACAAAAGAAGTTTCCTTGAAAGAAAACCCACTTCCATCCACGTTTGGATTTAGAGCAGTTCCGATCCACAATAAATCAAGCTCCAACAGGAAGAATTGAAATAAACCTAAGATTAAATTAATTAATTTTTTTTTAAACTTTTACTAAACTCTTGATTGATTAAATAAATCAACTTAAAACTGATTTTACCGTTTTTTATTTGTTTGCCTGTACTTGGCGCCCTAAATTAATTGGAAGCCACGAACCTCAGGAGCTAGCCTAGGGTAATTTAAGGGTTACAAATTGGCGCCCAACGTGCCAATTTAACTTTAAAGGATTAATTAAGCTACAAATTTAAGATTTAAGATTTAAATATTATGAAGATGATGAGAATAATTATAAAGCTACATATTATGAAGAGAATGAGATGAATTATAAAATTAAAACATACAAAGATGATTATGATAGAAATTATTTAGAAACATAAAATTATATTAAAAGAAGAATGATGGAGATTCACAATAGAATATTAAATAAATACAAAAAAAAAGACAAAAATGGGTTAAACAAAATTAAGTAAGATTAAGATTAAATTTAAATTAATTGTTTAAAAAAAATATCATATTTTAAAGTGGGAAATTTGTTACGATATCACTGCCTCTAGTATATATATTAAAAATCTTACTCAAAATAATAATAATAAGAAACGACTGTTACGACTATAACAAATAGACGAAATTACGATTTTTTGTTTCTGTCATTGAAGAATTTTTTGTGTATCTTATATAAAAAAATATTATTAATTGTTAAATGAAATATAAAATTAAAAAACTAGTGTGGCAGTCAGTGGGACTGCCGGCAGAAGTTATACTTCTATATGATATTCGTGGTAAGCGACTCCAAAAACCTCCTGGAACCGTGTGCACACTCTTTTTGCATCGAATTTGCATAAAATTCCTGGAGACGAGGTCCATCTTAAGCACCAGATGTTTCGAACACCATCGCTATTATTATAATCGTATTTAGCGACTCAAAAAAAAAACACTGAGTACCAAGTGTGCACTGATTTTGTACAGAATATACATAAAACTCCAGGAGAAGAGGTAAATACCCTAGACTCCAAGTGCCGCGGAGACTTTTGGAATCGTGATATTAGTGTTCAGCGACTCCAAAAACCCCGAATATATAAATTGAACCCATTTTCAGCAATACTTACCGAGTTGTAATTTTTCTCTCTATTGTCTGAATGTAGTTTTCGAATGCAGAAATGCAATTTCCCATTTTTACATTATAAAATATAGCGACAAATGTCCTGATACTTTAACGAATCCAATGCATTCCGATCCATCTTACGTTACAAAATTCGGAGGTTTTGGTGCTTTATTTCCTCCACTATTGTTAAAAACTCTGTTTATGTATCCAACAACCTTAAAAGCATGGAGCAAAATATACTGCAACCATGTGACGGTATTTTAGACTACAATACAATACTCATTACTGAGTATTATTATTAATATAAAATGCTAAACTTAATATGTTAACTTACGTGACAGAATTATAAAATAATCTGTCAAATAATCATGTGGTCCGTCACTATGATATTCATACATTAGTTCAGACTGTTCTTTGTATATCTATCCCTTTTTAATGTAGTGAATGTTTAAACGGTATTCAAAGGACTTATAGTTATGACTAATAACCTGTGGTATATATTATATCTTTGTTTTTACCAACCAATAAGGCGGAAACATACTATCAAAACGTGACACGACGCCACGCCACCCGACGCATGTTAGTACCTCTCAATTCCATATATTTAATACAGTTAGAAGCACATAGACAACACGCTATGTGACCACACGCCGCAACATAAATATATGGACTAACATGCGTGGCGTCGTGTCACGTTTTGATAGTATGTTTCCGCCTATATACCTTATAAGTGTTTCTGTCTCTCTCTTACTCACACCATTACATATGTAATGATTTTTCCAATTTAACTCTACACAATCTTTTTCTACATGGTTTACGAATAGAAGTATAACTTCAAAAGATAGAAATAAATATATGTATTAAAATTTATAAATAAGAGAATCCAACCAAGAAGCCGGACCAGACCCAAAAAAAGATCGAAGCAGTAAAAAAACCACCCATTCCATGCATCTACTACTATAATTAGTTTATAATTAATTATTTTGTTTGTTTTATTCTATTCAACTTTCAAAATTTTGTAAGAATATTTTACTGCTAGTATTTTGTATTCGATACTTTAAAACGACTTTACATTATTTCATTTTGTTCTCTAACATTTGTTATGAACAGTATCAGTAGGACTATGTAGGTATAATTTACATAACAATTCTGTAACTAGTCAGTGTGGTCTTTGTTAGTAAACGCATGTGGATACTTAAATAGCGTTACAACGAATAGTATAATATGGGAATTGTTTGTATTGTATGTTATCGCCTGTCCATTCCATGTGTTGTATAATATTTATTATATATCAAAAAGTACAGATAAATAAAGATGAGCCAGGCGTGCAATATTTCCCATTAGTCTAATGAATAATATTAAATGAACAAACACGAAAAGTAACATTCGGGCACCATACGCGACAAATGGAGTATGAATATAGATATATACGTGGTGTTATCTCAATCAGTAGACAGTTGTGTCCCGGCTGGTAACCGATTGCAACCAATCTGGCCGAATATCATCCATATGGCACTACGATGGCTTGCAAATGGACCTTCTGCTCCAAACAAATACCGTTTATATTATGAGAAACGCTGGGATCTGTTTAGCAGATTTTTTATTACTTTACTAATTTGTCGACTATCGACAACGATGTAAAAATTATCCACTAACTACACCCAGAAAAATGTTTTTTTTTACACTAAAATACAATTTAATCAATCTTAACTTAGTTTAACTTGTCTATCGAAAGTGATGTGAAAATTAACCACCAACTACAACCAGTAAACTGTTTTTTTTTACTGATAAAATAGTTATTATCCTAACAAGTGCGGAAAGTTAATTTCCGCAAGAGTTAGGATCAATATTTTTTCTACAAGCATAAAAAAGATACTTTATACATTTTTTAAATTTTATTTTAACTTCTAACAACGTAACAAAATTTGAAATTATTTATTATTAATATTAATATTAAAAGTACAATTTATAGCTTTTTGTAGGCTAATTGCCGAATTAAGTTGTTGCTCCACAGTTGGTCTACTGCTTTCACTGAAGGATATAGCTGGAGTCATGTTTAATTGGCACGCTTCCTGCGCTTCTGGTTGTGGTTCATTTAGTGTTAAAATTTTGTTGCATAGGTTCTTTTTCTTTATTTCGGAATCTTCTACGTATCCCTCCGCAACGGTGGTAGATTTCCAGCCGCCCAGTCTCTTAATATTTGTAATTTCTTCTCCAGAATCAGCCAAAAATGTCGCAGAAGAGCGTCTGAAGCTATGACCTGTATAGCACTGAGGATCCTTTAGGTAGGCCGCAATTTCAGAAGGCATTTTTCCAAATGAGTTGATTCCTACACATTGATTAGTGCATTTGCCTTGTTTAAATTGTACAAAAAAACGACGATGAGGTGTGTTTAAAGGTCTCAATGATGCATATTTTTTAATAAGCTTAAAATATCTACCGTTGTTTACTTCTTCCGAGATTACGAAAGCTCTGGATGTGTGATTTTTCGAATCAGTTATTTTTATTGTGATGTAGTTTTCTTTAACCTCGATGTTTTCTAAGGTTATATTTGTGAGTTCTACTCTTCTGCAAGCTCCTGCTAAACCGAAGATAGTGGCCACTTTAATTAATAAATAAACATCATCTGGAGCTTCGACCATAAATTTGGCAATATCTTCTTTATTAAAAACCTTGGCTTTTTTTGGGGAAAAGCCTACAGATTGTTTTTTTAAAAATGTAATTAATTTGTAGAAGTTGCCAATATCGAAATTTTCTCTTAGTTTCATAACAGCCTTTATCATTGAGAATCGGGACCAAAGAGTATTGGGTCTTATAACTTTACTTAGTTCTAAAAAATAAGCCAGTAAAACTTCCTCTTTTTTTAGATTGTTGGTTCCCTTTTGACGAGCCCACTGAACAAAATGATCATACTGCCTTTCATACCTTTGTTTGGAAATCGCAGGAAGGAGTTCTAGGTTGGCCTCAGCAGCAGCCTCCAAAATACTGTGCGGAAGGTCTTCATCGCAATTATCCATTTAATTTTTTTGAATCAAAACTTTAAAAATCACCTGGATTACTATTCAGATACTTGAAAAGATGCAATTCTGACAATTAAATCTTTCATAGTGTCAATAAATACACGACTGCAGCTATAGCAACCCTACTTAAACAGGTGAATTTGTTGTTGCTTTGAATAAGGTTTACAGGGGTGATTTAATAAATTATGATTTTTTTAAAAACAAACATTTTAAAAATCCCTATTTTCATGTAAAATAATCTTAATTTTTTTTACTATTTGTATGTAGTCCAACAAGATAAAGATAATAATACAATAATTTGTCAAAAAAGTTATCGAACAACATCTCTAATTAATAAAAAAAAATGCGTGCGGGAAAGAGATATTTTCTGAATTAAAATGCGTGCGGGAAAGTGTTGTTTTACGCATGCTTGTAGAAAAACACATTTTTCCATATGCACTCTTTACGTACCTACTTGTCGACTAATGAAAAAATTATTCACTAACTACACCCAGAAAAAGGATTATTTTATATTTCTTCAATGGAATATAATTATTCTTTACTTAATTTTTGAATATACAAATCTTACCAATTTGTCGAGTATCAACAATGATATAAAAATTATCTACTAATTACACCCACAAACTGATGTTTTTTCAGCTTCTACAATAGAATGTAACACTATATTCCATATACAACTTTACTAATTTATAGATTATCGACAACGATTTGGAAAACTTCGACCGAATAAACCCAGATTTTTTTTGTTGTTATTAAAAAATACTATCATCCTGAAATTATTTCTGAAATTTGATAATTATACAAACAAGAAAATGATATTAAGAAAAAATCTTGCAATCTTTACCTACAGCCAGTACCGCTCCTAACAACTTCAGTCACATATCAATTAATAGTTAGTCCGCTTTTTAATCGTAATAACTCAACTTACCTATGTAAAATATGACACTTAATTCCCGGAACAGGAGAGTTTGAAGCGTCAGGTTGCAGGTTGGACCTGAGCCAGTTCGACGTGAGCCCTTTTCTAAAGATTTGCTTAAGCTTATCGGAGGCAGGAGGCAGGTAAGCTTCTTTTTAAAGAGGCTTCTTGTTGGTATAAACAATACGTAATTAATATTTATTGTTTAAATTCTATGAAAACACAGAGTTACAGTTTTAAATTCACTAAAACTGTAATTGCGTCAAACAGGGCTCGCGTCCAATCGGCTCTCGTCGAATTGGTCTCTCACCGAAACGGCAGCGTCAAACCAGTCGAGGTGTCCTAGATCGCTCAATTCCTCCTTAACCAAAATGTATTCATGACGTTAATGAGAGAGATTATTTGTCAAATCGACAATTATAAAATCAAACTCTAAGTCACTTTTTGTGCCCTGTCTTATATTTTGTTTGTCAACCTACATATCCGTTTCATAGGGCCCAATTGCAACCACAACTATATTTTATTGTTAATTGATTACGCAAAAAATATTGCTCCAACCCTTTTCGAGAAACAATGCTTATGCTAGCTTGACAGTCAACCTAGCATAGCCATAGTCGTATCTTGGGAACCAAAAGAGCTACGAGGTTGGTAAAAGTGGCATATTTAATAATAATTTATTGCTCTCGATAAGTATGTTGACCAAAATCCAAAAGCTACCCTAACTTCTCCTACCGGGAATCTGACTTCTAAAAGAATTCAAAAAACGGATAACGCAGATTCAGAAACCAATCGTGAAAACAGACGCGCAAAATAAATCTTTGGCGAAAAAAGACTGACACACAAGGCCTAACAACCAAAGCTGTGCAACAACAGAAATTTGTTTTTCTTACATTTCGGTGTTTTTTGGGATGTTTTAAATTATTATTTACTCCATTATACTTGATATGACTATCAAGCTAGCATAACCATTCTTTTTAAAAAGGTTTGGAGCAATATTTTTTTTTTGGTGATCATCAGCAATACAATAGGAAATCAATCTACGTTATTCGCTTTCTTTTGGAAGTAAGATTCACATAAGGGGATGCTAGGGTAGTGTTTTAGTTTTTTTAGTCAGAACTCACAGGCATAACTACTTATAGCTACAAAAGTATTAATTAGTAGGAACATCACTAACAGGAATGTAAATATTTACACAGACTGCCGACAAGCACTACTGCCTTGAATAGACCACGAATCACTATAAGTTTATTACTAGAATGTCATCAACCTCTAACTGAGGCCAGCCAAAATATCGTGGTAACTCTCAGGTGGATCAAAGACATGAAAACCCTAAAGGCAACCACCTTGTAGACAATTTAGCAAGGAGGACTGAGAGCTAAAAATATGTTAGCTCTCGCCCATCTACCAAGCTAGCAATATCCGCTGTCGTGGAATTTATCAAACAGCACTCTCACCAAAACTTTATACAGTACTGGGATGAAACAACCGGAAAAGGAAACAGCAATAAAATAGAGAAAATCTCCAAACAGCTGTGGGTATCTTAACAGGTCCCTGTCAATTGCGACAACATCTCTTTAGGATAAAATTAACAGAATGGCCCCTATGCAGAGGTTGAGAACAAGAATAGGAAACAGTATGTATGACACCTCTGATTTTTCTGCAATATTCTTTTGTGTTAGTAATTACCAATAAATACTTATAAAATATGATTGTCGCTACAATCAGGCCTTATGAAATGAATATGCTAGCTTGACATACATGGAAATGTCGCTTCATTAGCTATAATTTCTGAACTAAAATTTTTAAGGGGTGAACTGCGTGCATCGCCTCGGTGTTCATTTCACCTCTGACTTCGTAAATCAATTTTCAATAGTTGATTTTTTTTATGTAGAGTCATGATGACCGAAATCCAACGGGAAAGGGTGTGGAAAGAATGCCAAAAGAGAGAAGAGCCAAAATGGTCCATAGAGGAAACCAAAGTGGCAGCCCAGACTGATGTGGATAGATGGTATGGAACAGTACCTCAGGAGAATGGAAGTAATTCGATGGAGAAAGAATCGGTAGTGCAGCCCAGGCTCTACGAGAGCTGTAGAGACCTATTAATGTTTGTCATGCCAAACGTTGGTTTTAACAGAATTTTTTACGCGAAAAGTAATGCTTTATTGACATACGAAATTCCCTTTAATCCATTTTCTTCAAATGTTGCCACAAACCAATAAATTGCCCGACAGCTGTGAAATTTGCATACACGTCTTTTAGATTAAAGTTAACTAAAAGTCGTATGGGTTTAATTTTAGTAGCGCCATCTGTGCATTAACTTACGAAATTTTCAACCCAACTGTGCTTATATATTTTGTTTTGAAGTAAGTACATATATTAAGAATATTTCCTTTGGTTTCTTTTAAGGGCAAGTGTAGTAGTTAAATTTAATCAGTGTTTTGTTTAATTTTTACCATAAAGTGGGTGACGATAAATATATCTGATCCCATTTCAGTACTTATTTTCTAAAGATTCACAATTTCCATCTCTTACTATTATCTTATTTCTAAAGCTATCTGTTCCAAGATTTCTTAACATTACTCCGTTTTACATAAAAAAGTCTTAAAATTTTAAATTCACCTTTTTATCATATTATTTCTTTTCAATCACCAACAGAGTCGTTTAAAATGTCGACTGTCTCTCCTACAAATTCTTTCTCACCGTCATAAGTGAGCATTCAGATATTAAATTTAAGGAGATTTTGCGTAATATTGTTAATTTGATTTGGTTATTTCTTTAAATTTAAGGTAATTTAGTAATCTTGGTTCATTGATTGTTTATTGTTTTTTTTTAGGAACTTACTTATTAAGGTTACATACAAAAAGTTTATTTTACGCTTTTTAGTTTTTGTTTTATAAGTTTTTGTGGCTTACTTTACTGAATTACCAATTTAATTACTACCTACCTTACTTTAGCAATATTGACTGTTGTATAATCCTACTTTAACTATATATGTTGTTTACGGTATTATAAATACTTCAAAAAAACAGGCTATTGGTACATCCCATGGGTAGGCTTACTAAAAATGTTGTTTGAATGAGAAAACAACTGTAGAAGTATCTAACTATTAGAGATAAAAAGGAATAGATACAAATTTATGACTAACTTTGAAATTTAACAAAAAAAAGTTATGGGTGGTTATTGGTCATACATATAGTATATACATACTCCTCGAGGAGGTTCTCAAGTAGACGGTACGGATCCGAGTTTCGTTGGTTCAAAAAAAAAAGGAGACAGCTGTATTAAATCACTTCGTATTATTTGTAGGAAACAAATGTTTTAAAATTATTAATAGTAAAAGTCCGAAAGAGCACGATTTAATAATAATTAATCTTTAGTTTAGTTTTTAGGTGTTTTATTGAAAGTTATGAAAATTGAAGCCTCTGCGTTTGAAAAATTAAAAAATTATAAGTATGTATCGACTGCAGTAAATAACATTTATAATGTAATTTAGAGTTGGCAAGTTAACTAAAAGACACCTGTTATTCAATAATAAAAATATCACTTTCTACACATATTAAAATAAGGTCGGAGATTAATGGTATTCATTTTTAAAGAACAACACTTTTACTTTCGTTTTCAATTATTTTTTTACTTTGATTTAATTTACATAAAATTGGTACCTATTTGTAACACGCTTTTATAAACGTTCGTTTGTTTGTTTGTTTGTTAGCTTGTTTGTTTGTTTGTTGTTTGTGCTTGTGTATTTTTGTAACTATTCGTTGGACTCACATCTTGAGGCTTATTAAGGCGAAAAGATACTACCAAAACGTGACACGACGCTACGCCACTTGACGCATGTCAGTACTTATCAATTCCATATATTTAATATATTCAGAAGCGCATAGACAACAGGCTATGTGACCACACGCCGCGACATAAATATATGGAATTAATAAGTACTGACATGCGTCGGGTGGCGTGGCGTAGTGTCACGTTTTGGTAGTATGTTTTCGCCTTTACTGTTCGTACATCCCACCACTTTCAGTTCGTTTGTTGGACGAGCCGGCTAACGCGCGGGTCTTCGCTGACGTCGACCACCGAAATCACCTTTTAAGAGTTCTAATCCCGTCCACACCAAAAAATAAACTTTTTGTTCATTCTTTTGCTTAATTTTTATCTATCTATACATCTATACATATAATAAAACTGTAAAAATGTATATGTTTGTGCGCGCATCACATGAAAACTACTGATCCTATTCAAATGCGGCTTTTAAAGACGTATTTGTCTTCTTTCAACTTAACATCTGGTGTATAAAACTTTCTCCCCCCACCCCTTTAACAGCGTGAGGAAAGAAATTTTTATACAAAAATCAACACGCCGCGCCACGCGAACGACGTTGCGAGTACAACCAGTAATTTTATAAATGTTGGCTATTTTTTTAAATTATGCTATTTATGCAAGTTCTGGCAAATAGAATCTGCTTAAAAAACAAAATGGAGTGCGCTCGATTTGCGAAAAAAATATGCATAAAACGTCCACGCATTTTACAATAATAGTACCTAGTATTTTTTGTTCATTATTGTTTTAATTTTATTTTAAAAATTATTTTTAACCTTTTAGATGGATGTGCTTTAAAAACGTGATTTTTTATTTTTTTAAACTACATTTATTATTTAACACGCTTTTATTAGCTTCAATTCTATCTTTGTTTGTTTGTTGGTACGTAACTCTCCGTTGAACTAAGTGGTCTGCCGGCACTGAGGCCACATATGGCCCTTTGTACATCCTTTCGTGTGTAGGGATATCCACACCTCAAGCTGACATCACGGCTAAATATTTAAAATAGGTGATGAGACTGCCGATGGGAGTTTTCCTGACATCGGCTGGATCTTCTGATTTCAAAAATAGCGGAGCAGTCATACATTATTTGCTCTACTAATTCCTTTTCTTATTCGCAACCTTTGTTAAGATTCCCACCGCTGTTCGGAGATTGTGTCTGGCCATTGCCTAAAATTTTCTTGCTGTTTCCTCGCCAGAATAAAGTAATAACTCTCTGACCAGTCTACAAATCGTTGTTTCATCCCAGCACTGTATAAAGTTTGGCTGGAAGTGCTGTTTGATAAGGTCCACGAGAGTAGACATTGTTAGCTTGGTAGATGGTCGAGGGCTAACATATTTGTAGCGCGCAGCCCTCCTTGTTAAATTGTCCGCAATGTGGTTGCCTTTAAAGTTTTCATGTCCTTTGATCCAGCTCCGAGTAAACACGTTATTCTGGCTGGCCTTAGTTAGAGTTTAGTGACATTCTCGAACTAATACGTAGTCCATTCAAGATCAGTAATGTTTGTCAACATTCCTGTCTGTGACGTTGCTATTGATTATATCTGTGAGCTCTGACTGAACTACATTTGACAAGCCATCCACAGCCCATTTTATTTTTAGACTCAGGCATTTATAATATATTCCACATACCACACCTCGCTGCGTCTTTAATCCATCCGTATATGTGCCCAGAGCGTTCACTACGTTGGGGTCTGCTGTCTTATCTGTTAATATTTTGATACGACGTCATCCGTGTCTGCCTGTAAGAGTAGTATGGCCTTTAGCGATTCCCTCCACAGACTGTCTCTATGGGTGCCGGTCCCTACAGTGGGTTCGATACCAACCGTGCAAAAGCGTACCATCGTAATCAATGCTACCTCCTTAACAAATATGTCAAGGGGGTGAGTCCAAGTATTACTTTCATTGCCCTGGTCGGTGTGGTTCGGAAGGCTCTTGCTACAAAAAGGCATGCTGATCTTCAGGTTTGGTTTAATTTTCTAAAAGCTGTCGTTTGTTTTACTTTAGCTCACCACACGACAGCACCGTATGTTAGCATAAGTCTTATGATTGCCGTGTAGACCTTGGGAGCTAATTCGTAGTTCTGTCCTATGGTTTGGCGGCATTGCTCATAAGATTTAATGCTTATTTAACTCTGATGCTTTCTATGTGTGATTTCCACATCAGCTTGCTGTCAAGGATAACACCTTATAAGTATTTCACTTCTGTAGCAAAGCTTACGTTGAGAAGACTATGTGCTTTTAAGCCCCTAGATTTCTTTTACTTCGTGAAGAGAACCATTTCTGTCTTCTTTGGGTTACTAAAACGCGATTGCTCTTTCTGACGTATAGGGTAGGGAGCTTTCAAACTTTTCTGTTGAATTACAATGTCATCTGCGTAGGCCACTGTATAGATTTTTTCATGTTCATTGAGGCGGTGTATGAGGCTGTAAAATCATCTTCCACAGTAGAGGTAATAAAACTCCTTCCTGTGGACAGCCCCTCGTAACCTTGCCTCGTATCTTACAGTTATTTCTATTGCACGCATGGAAAACAAGCTGAGAATCCACCCGCTTGCTGTAGTAGGTACATTATTTTAGGGAATGTGGTTTTATCGAAAGCTCCCTCAAGCTTGTAGCTTATTACTGTTAGTACATCCTACCACTTTCAGTGCGTTTATTGCCCGAGAGGGCTAAGGCGCGGGTCTTCGCTGATGTCGACCACCGGATTTACCGGTTCTAATCCCGTCCACGATGAAAAAAAAACTTTTTGTCCATTTATTTGCTTTTCGGCAAATTTTTAGATTTGTACCGTAAATCTTACTTTTATATACTTTATTGGAGCTCCATCAATATTACTTTGGAATCTAACACCCCAAATTTTATTATGTTGTACGAGAAGTTATAGAAAAATTTAATTTTAACAATAAATTGAACTAAAAAGTAGTAAATAAATATAGCTTAAAAATTAAAATAATTAAAGTTAAAACAATAATGACTGTTTTAACTTTGAACATTATTTAATTCATTTGTTATTGTCTGCTATATTTTTAATATCCCAATCATGTACTAAATATTTTTCTACTTTTTATAGTATTTTGATTCACTGTGTATAAATTGGATCAATTTTACGTTCCAAGCCACTTTAGAAAAATTCGTTTTCTGTAAATGTCCATGTGTATCTATGGAACAGTTGTGTCTTGAAGAAATTCGTTAAAAATAAAACCTGGCAGATGGATAGAGTCTTTATCCCCTTTCTAATATCCCTTCGGGTCCACCCTTGGTAAAGGGCATCTGACTTTGGCTATTGCGTATGTACACACATGTCATACCGACATATGTACCGATAAAGCGTGGTTAAACAGGGTGTTTTCGACAGATGATTAGATCATCTGCGCGACGAAATTTATGGGTCCCCGAAGTGACAGAAGAGCTGTTCATATTATTAGGACTTATGTATCTTAATTAGGCAAATTAGGAGGTTCGTTTGAGGAAACTGTCGTTAATGCATGTAACACCAGAGCTGTTTATGATTGACAGTATCTTAAATTTACACGTCCGCTTTACGCGGAATTTTTAAAGAATGTTCCAGATTACACTATAATAAGTATCACAACAAAACATCCAATAGCCAGCAGATGTGGGTATCTCAGAGACATCATAAAAACATTATTATAATAATAATATAATAATACTAATAATAATAATAATGTTTATTCATTCATTTTCATATAGGTACAAAAATAAGTAAAGAAAAAGTTTTTCCAATAGCAATCTTGAGAAAGTACATAGTGCATAGAACAATAAATAAGATAACAATAATTTCATCATATTATAGTATGTATATAAAAAAAAATTCGAAAAGAGGTTGACCTTAAAGGCCATCCTTGCAACTTCCCGATAGTTTTAACCGCAAAGCTATAGTAACGTGACGTATTTAGACGTTTTTGACTTTTTTTGAAATGTTTAAAAAGCCATAACTTTTTAACGCCTTATTCGATTTTGATGTTCAAGATGGCATTCGACGCAGTTTTTTGAGACCTAAAAACGTTACCGTTAGCTTGAGAGCTGATTAGGTTATGAAATTGGTCGATGCAATAGCCAAAAAGATATGCCCAAAAAACATCATTTTTACCAATTGTTTTTTTCGGTTATTTTGAAATTTCTCGAAATCTACCGGTTTGAATCGGTTCAAACTTACAGGGAATCTAAGTTAGATGGAACTCTTTGGAATGCTTTTTATTTCATTCCGATCGGTCAAGTCGTTTAAAAGTTATAAGAGGTTTACATACATCCATACACACACACACACACACACACACACACACACACACACACACACACACACACACACACACACACACACACACATCCACACGTACATACAGACATACAGACACCCTCGTAAAAATAGTCAGGGGAGGTTCCTAAGACCTCAAAACGTTGAGATCCGATGAAAACTCGATTTTCGAAAAACGGGGTGAAACCAATAACTTCCCGATTTAAAAAAAAATAATAATTTTTTTTAGCAAGAAGTTAAAAAAGAGAAAAACTAGATCAAAAGATAGATATGGCTGAAAGAACAAGCAATAGGCACCCATTTATGACCTCTGAAGGTTGCGCATGGGCGAATTTTGTGTATTCAAAAGTAATTCTTGCGATAACTAATTTTTTATTTATTTATTTATTTTAGGTAATTTTTATAGGATGAAATACTTGATTGATTGGGATTATTTTTTTTTTCATTACAAATTTTGATTAAATAAAGCATGTATATCCATTCTATTTGATTGTTTTAAATAATTTTTTAATATGTTTTTAATGAGTGAAGTTGAATTTATAGTGATAATGTAAGTTTTATATATATCTGGAAGGGAATTGTATATTTTTCTGTACAAGTAAGTAAGACTGCGTTGACCAATAGTTTTTTGCATAAGAGGTGTTCCTTACTACGAGTATTATTTATAGCTGTGGTTAATTATTTCTATATTTATTTCGATTCTTGTAGGTCTACATCAGAACATTGTATACATAAATTTGTCTCAGATCAAGCATCTTAGTTTCATTAAAAAGTTGTTCAGAGGGGTACCTAATTTCTTTTTTATGAATTATTTTTATTATTCTTTTTTGAAGCAGTTCTAGTTTATTTAGGTGATTATTTGTTGTTGCGCCCAGGCCAATATTCCGTATTGAAGACGACTTTCGACTAGAGCAAAATATAGTATTTTTAGGTAAGTCAAGTTTAGTATATTCCTAAAGTATTTAAATTTATTCAATAAGGACCGCAAAGTATTTGTAACATTATTTATGTGGACATTCCATTAAAGCTGAAAATCTATTATCACTCCCAGATACCTGTAGGAAGTTTTAGCTAGTATTTCTTGTTCCCCATGTTCGCAGGCTATTTGCAAGCTTTGGAATATAGGAAGATTGTTTTTGTAACTTGTGAAAGGTAGGAAGAACGTTTTTTTATAGTTAATAGTTAACTGTTTATGTTGAAAACTCTGTGATATAGCTTTAAATTCTTTTTCAACTTTATGTTTCAGAGATGACCAAGAATTATCGCTATAGGCATATTATGGCGGTGTCGTCCGCAAAACTTATAATCGTTCCTGAGGTTTTCAAATCAAATAGATTGTTTACATAAAGAGAAAATAACATTGGTCCCAATACAGTTCCCTGGGGAACACCAAATTTTACTATCTCCCAATTGCTTACATAGTGGTCAACTTTTACAGCCTGTTTCCTGTCT
Source organism: Altica lythri (assembly GCA_964028335.1). Taxonomy (NCBI): domain Eukaryota; kingdom Metazoa; phylum Arthropoda; class Insecta; order Coleoptera; family Chrysomelidae; genus Altica; species Altica lythri. Next base: position 29,004,961 of record OZ034804.1, on the reverse strand, counting down.
GTCAAATAACTTTTAAACAGTTGAAGTGTTTTCCCACGAATTCCCGCGTCCTCCAAGACCTCTAATAGCTGTATGTACGTGTGAAACAGTATCAAAGGCCTTAGCCAGATCTAGAAATACACAAAGACATGGAGTCGCATTATCAATTTTACTGTACACGCAATTTGCCAGTTTAGCTATTGCATCAGTTGTTGAAACCTCTTCTTTAAACCCAAATTGGTTGTCGTGTATTACTTTAAATTTGTGGAAAAAATTTGACACCCTAGTTTTTAAAATTTTTTCGAAGACCTTTGTGAAATTACTTATTATAGATATTATATAGTTAGACATTAAATATTTTTTTAATAAAGTCACAGTTTACGAAAGAACTCCAAGAATACAAACTGAGAATCATTTTTTGAATATCACAAATATTACATTAAATATTTATATATTTTATGTTAGCGTTAATTTCTATTTCTTGCTATTAATTGGGGAAATTTTTGAAACAATAAAAAAATAATTCCATTTGTTTTAAAAATGCCGTTGCTTGTTTTATTGATGTTAACAGAGTTGTCAAATTTGTAAAGAGCCGCCTTTTTAATCTAAAAATGCTTAAAAAGCATCGTAATAATTATAATAAGAGGAAAAGTTTAAGGAAAGAGTGTTAAGGGAAATTGGTATGAAAGATGATGTAGAGGAATAGTGGATTAGCAATAGTAATGTGGTTAGGAAAATAGCAGAAGAAATGTTAGGAGAATCATCAGATAAAGATGTAGGTACCAGATAAAACAGAAGTACAGAAAGTTATAAAAGTGAAAAAGAGCAAAGAAAAAGTATCATTCATCAGGGAGTGCAAGGGGTTAGGAAGAATATAAGGTAGCAAAAAAGAATGCAGAGATATCTGTAAGAAAAGCGAAATCAAAGACAATGGAAAAGGTCTTTGATAACATTGAAAGTAATAAAGTAGAAAGAGATTTAATAAGTATACTTAGCTAAGGAAAAAGATAAAGCTTCGAAAGACATAACTGCCATCCGATAAGTTAAGAACAAAGAAGGTATAGTTTTACGTATAAGACACAGCCGTACTTCACTTTAGTAGAGTAGGACTGTGTATAAGAGTATAAAAGGAAGATGAAAGGAATAGTCAGAAAATATGAAAAATGTATTTGAAGATAGTATTACAAATTTTAGAATGGCAAGAGACGTGTCTAGGCAATGAAGAACAGAAATGCGGTGGGAGCGGATTAGGTAGTATGGAAGGTACTTAGTGAGGATGGAGTAGATATAATGTTGGACCTGAAACGAAAAGCGATGACTCAAGAGAAAATTCTGAGTTAGTGGAGGAAACCTCTGCTTGTACCAATCTATAAGGGAAAAAGGGGTGTGCAAGAATGTGTTAACTATGGTGGCAATAAACTGATGTCGCATACGATGTAAAATTTACGAGAGCATATTTGAGAAGAAGCTGAGAGAAGAGACGAGTGTAAGCAAAGAGCAATTTGGATTTATGCCTATGAAAAGAAACGACTAATGCTATTGTTGCTATAAGAAGAATGCTGAATAGATGCAGCTTGATCTCCACTGTTTCAAAGACTTAGAGAAAGCGGATGGCGGAGAGCTGAGACAAGAAAACTGGAGATATATGCGAGTGAAAGGTGTACCGGAAAAGTATGTCCGATTAGTGCAAGAGATGTATAAGATAACAATAACAAAAAAAACAGAGTCAATGTTACGAAGGAATTTGTGGTGCATGTGGGACCCCATCGGAGTTTGGTCCCTATCTGTTAGTTATGACTAACGTGATAAGAGGTGCACCGCATGAAACATGATATTGTGATTGAAGATTTTGTAAAGGAGCGACTGGAAAAAATTTAAGAAATGGAGAAAAGGGCTTGAGAGTAGAGGGTGAAAAGTAGACTTTACAAAACAGTTTTAAAATTAATATATAACTCAGATATCTGTTCAAAAAGAGAGAAAGAGAAAGTCCAGAAGTGGCGAAGATAAAGATGTTGCGTTGGATTAACGAAGAGAGGTATAGTAAAAATGAGTAAAAGTGTAAGTTGTCAAAAAAAAAGACCAGAAGAAGAGTAGAAGAGATTGGTGGTAAGCAGAAGAGAGGAATAGGTACTGAAGTTGAGGTGGATGGATAAAATGAATGAAAACCTGTAAGAGAAAAAAATGAAGGAGAGAGGATGCATTAAATAGAGACAGATAAAAACTACTGATATAGAAGACTAAATCCGACCCAAACTATAGGCTTGGGACATTTCAGTATCTTACAATTACACACTTATTATTACCCTAAAATAGACGACTAAATTTTATCAACAAAAGTTGCTTATAATTTTAAGATTATTTAAGACTCATTTTGAAAAAGACTGCAATATGTAGAAATAACCGAATTCATGTTCAAGTAAATATCATACAGCTGCAAACTTCAAATTTTATCATAAATAAATTACGAGAACAATTAAAAGGAACAATGAGTATACCGTGCATATGGAACAGGGCATATGTGCAAACATGTGCGTAGTCTTATGGGAAATCACCTGGCAAGGGTGTCGATGCGCGGGGTTTCGTCATGGGAACAGGGATAATACAAAAAAGGAATAAGTAAATCTCTAGATTTCGATACCAATAATTAAATGCGCCATTGCACTAAAATTATTATTTTTTTAAATTAAATTTATGACATTAGCTACGAATGAGTAGAAGTTGTTGCTAGCTTTTAAGTTTTGAATTAGGATAAGATAGGGTTTTTTAAATTTTTGTTTGTATTGTTTATTGATTGTAGAGATGACATATATGAGTATAGTTGTTTAATTATTTTAAATAAATGTTATTTTAAAATTAAATAAGCACAATTTATAAAAAGAACTTTTTATAATAGAAAGTTTTTTACTGATTTATAGGTCATATTTTAAGTGTCATCTCAACAATGCACAGCATCCCTGATATTGCAAAAATATTAAGTCATACAACGCTGTGATTGATCATAGAGAAGATTATTTCCTTGTTAACAAAATCAAGGGTAGTTGTATCTAAAAACTTTCTAAAACAGTTTATTTTATTACCAGTTAAAATAATAATTACTGTTTTCACATGTAAGAACAAAAAAAAAAGAAAAAAAAACTTCTCTCTCGCAAAATCGATCCTTTTACGATAACCCAACAGAAATGTCACAATCAACCGCTTCAACCGCTTATCCAAATAGGCCACCGCAAGCTTATATGAAGTCTTTCAAAATGATAATATGTATACATATTTAATTTAATAACAATTCATTATAAATTTCGAAATCTATGTATATGCCTAAACACACTTGAAACATGCATTGTCATCCAGTTCTTAGCTATCCTGAAAATATCAGAGCTCAAGGTAGTCGGGAAATAGGTTTAAATTCGATTACAAAATTCCACGGAATGACACAGAGACAAAGAACACGGCGAAAATATAAAAACTTTCTAATAAAAAAATAATATAAGAAGTATTAGCAAGATAAAAATAAGGCAGTAGTAAAAAGAAATAGAAACCATAACTTGGTAGGTAGAGGAGCTGAGAAAAGTAGTTTAGGTAGGAAGTACGGGATAACGGGTATAGAGAAGCAGAAAGAAGAAGCTAATAAATAGAGGAGTGAAAAGAAGACCAGACAAAGGAAGAAAGAAAGTATTTTTCTTGATTGTAGAATAAGTGACTGGGATATTTTGATTGTTTGGTATATTGAAATTTCGTTGATTTTGGTATAGCAACCAATTTTTATAAGTGCAGAATTCATGCACCCGGAGAGATTTTATTGGTTTGGGAGAGGAACTCTATATCAATATATATACGTTTTTTCCCATTTTTACGACTTTTTTTTTATTGTTTTACATATCTTTTTCTGATATTTTGTCGACTTTATCTTATTTTTTTTTATTTCTTTTCCATATTTTTCTTGTTGTTTGGTAAATTTCACGGTTTTGTGGGGTTTTTCAGTTGTTTTTTTGAATTCCCACTATTCTCGTTTATTTTTATTTTTTGGTTTATTTTTCATTTTACTTTAGTTCCTCGTTTCTTATCAGTTTTTTTTAATTTGCCACTATTTTAATTGTTTTCTCAATTTTTCTTGTTTTTTTTTTTGATTTTTAATTTTTTTTTTTTGTTCTAATTATTGCTATTACTAGTTTTTCCTATTTTTCGTTTATTCCATATTAGATTTTATTCTCCGGTTTTTAAATTCTATCCAGCTTTTCGAATTTTCGAATTTATATAATTCTAAATAGGTACCAGATGGAAGTTTTTTTTATCCGAAATTTTAACAAAAATTGAATAAAAAAATAATGTCCCAAGAACCTTAGAACCCGAGTTAGACCGTTTTTAACTTCCCGCTAAAAAAAATTAAAATTTTTTTTATTAACTTCCCGCTAAAAAAAAATAAAAAAATTTTTAAAATCGGGAAGTTATTGGTTTCACCCCGTTTTTCGAAAATCGAGTTTTCATCGGATCTCAACGTTTTGAGGTCTTAGGAACCTCCCCTGACTATTTTTACGAGGGTGTCTGTATGTACGTGTGGATGTGTGTGTGGATGTATGTAAACCTCTTATAACTTTTGAACGGCTTGACCGATCGGAATGAAATAAAAAGCATTCCAAAGAGTTCCATCTAACTTAGATTCCCTGTAAGTTTGAACCGATTCGAGCTGGTAGATTTCGAGAAATTTTAAAATAACCGAAAAAAACAATTGGTAAAAATGATGTTTTTTGGGCTTATCTTTTTGGCTATTGTATTTATCAATTTCATAACCTAATCAGCTCTTAAGCTTACAAAGCCACGTCGAATGCCGTTTTGCAAATTAAAATCGGTTGATTCGTTCGTGAGATATCGTTGTCGAAAAATTTCAAAAAAAGTGTTTTTTTTTATAACTTAGAGATTTTTTGACTAACCGATTTAGCACTCTCGGTAACATTTTTTAGGTCTCAAAAAACTGCGTCGAATGCCATCTTGAACATCAAAATCGAATAAGGCGTTAAAAAGTTATGGCTTTTTAAACATTTTAAAAAAAGTCAAAAACGTCAAAATACGTCACGTTACTATAGCTTTGCGGTTAAAACTAGCGGGAAGTTGCAAGGATGGCCTTTAAGGTCAACCTCTTTTCGATTTTTTTTTTTTTTTTAATTCACTTTGTAAACATTAAGAAATTTCAAAAGCGCCTTTTTAAAGAGTTAAAAATCAAGTATTTCTACAAAAAAGATCTTAAAAATTTCATTAAAAAAGCTACCTCAAATTAAAAAGACAAACACCAATTTTCGTGTATTACAACCGGAGATTTTGAGACTTTTATTAATTTTTAGTAATTAATTCATTTTTTACAAATATTAAAAGCGTTAGAATAACACTTAGTTTGTTTTTATTGTAATTATTTAAAGAAAAATGGTAGCAATACTTTTATGATTTAAGTGTTGCTTTATAAAGAAAATCTAGAAGAATTGTTAAAAAAAATCTAACTTGGCATTATTTATGATTAAATTTGTGTAAAACTGCCACTATTTCGAATAACAAAAGCATTTTGTATGTAAATGCGCCGAAGTTATTTTAAATGTTTATAAGCTAAAAATCAGGATACTTTTTTTTACTAGGTATTATATAAACTTTGTTGTCATTAAATGATTTAGTTTATTAGTATAAATCTTCCCCTTTAATTTGATATTTTTAGAATTCAAGTAGATCCAATAGTTTACGCATACGTAATACCTATCGTTAGATACAAATAAAGGGTATCTGGGATAAACAATTTCAGTTTTACAATAACTTTAGCGTGAAAGTTTTTGAAACTTTAACCTCTCTTTCTTATGGCATTGTTCACATTTTAACCAGGAGTATTTTGTGCATTTTTTAAAAAGTTGTTAATATTTTCAAAAAACCGACATTTGAAGCTATTTTTGCAATTATAAAGTAACAAAAATTACTTATTGTAAAGGGTTTATATGCTTTATAGAATAGTTGAACTTTAATTGTCTGTCGGAGATGTCATTGTGACGTAAATGCAATTGGAACCAAGGCGAGGTTCGAATGAATGCTAGTTTCCATGTTTAACTTAGAAAGACTTACTATCTTTGTCTTATTAACGCGCAATAGAAAGAGATACTTTTAAGAAAAATCTCAAGCAGCACTAGCTCACTTAATATTGTTGTCCAGTGTTGACATTTTTATTACCCGACTGCCGGAGGGTTATGTTTTCAGCGCGCATCTTGTATCTATCTATCTATCTATGTAATATTCTTCCTTACCCTGTATCTCCAGAACCGCTAAACGGATTTTCACATTTGAGGTATGGTTAGATTTGTCTTAATAGCCCAAGTGTTCTTAGATAGGTGACATTTAAAAAAATGAAAATGGCGGATGTTTGACGCCACATTGTGAGGTAATAAAAAAATAAATTGTACCAAGCATATCGAGTGGGGTATCAAAATGAAGGATTTTAAACACAAATTCTAAATATGTTATAACTTTTAGTTTTAATATTAAATACTTAGAACGATAAAAAAAGAAATGAATATATTTTCTGCAAAGCAAATCGGATTTTTTTTGTATTTCGATCTAAGTTCCTTGGCGAAAGTTGTTTAGTTTCATGAGTAGAACACGTGGTATGAAAATGATAGTTGATTTTCAAAAAGAGAATTGTAAAATTTCTACATAAAAACAAAAAAAATCAATTTTGAATTTTGAATGCGAGCCGAGCGTTGACAAATCTGCTAAAATTAATCTTTGGAATTTATTCAGTTTTTGTGAGTTGCCCCAAAATATGAGGCCAGCTGGAGATACAACTTTTGTGTACATATTAAACAGTGTTCGCGTTGGAGAACTTACAATGCAGCAGTTATCTATCATAGAAGACCGCAGAGTACCGTTGATAGGGCCATTTGACGATGGAGAAGCGGTCAGAATTTTCCCAACAACTAGACTGGTTGATGCATATAACGTGACTATGACAGAAAAGTTGAAAAAGCTTACAAAAGTATACACTGTTAGTGCCGTAGACATTTCATTGGATCCTAAAACATATGGTCAAAAACCACGAGAGGAATACATACCTGAAAATCCCAATAAAACAGGTGGTATACCAAACCAACTCAAATTAGGTGTAGGCTCTCGAGCCATGCTAAGACGGAACATCAATGTTAACCATGGGCTGGTTAACGGTGCTATGGGTGTTATCCGACGAATAGATTGGCCAGCACTACGCAGAGAGCAGTTGGAGCCGGGAGAACTGCCACAAGCGGTATTTGTGGAGTTCGATGACCCAAGTATAACAGGGAACCTAACTGGTATTGGAGTCCGGATCGAGCCTTGTGCTACAGAATTTGATGCTTTACGTGGTAAAGGCAAGATCGAGCGACGAATGCTTCCCTTAATTTTATGCTGGGCAGTAACGGTCCATAAATTGCAGGGCACAACTTTAGACCGAGCAGGGTTAGATCTAAGTAGAAATTTGTTTGCTAAAGGTCAAGCCTACGTTGCGCTTAGCAGAGTAAAGACCCTCGCCGGACTTGCGATCAGCTCTGTTGACATTACAAAATTGCTTAAACAACCGCATGATTTAAACTCATTCAGGGAATTAATGCGGTTACGCAATCTTCCTTAAAAAAGCAGTATTAAAAGAAATTGAGTATTATAATAGTTAATTCACATCTGGAAACACAGCTCCGGTGCAAAATTATTAAAACGCTGTGAAAAGCTTTTCTCGATTTTACTCTATGGCATTATTGTTTAAGAATATTTGATTCTAAAACACATAAATATTTTAAAAATCCGACACAGATGTCCTGTAGCACCATTCAGAAATTAATGATTTCTCATGAACTTTTTAGCGAGTTTAGAATAAGCACTCTAAACTAAAAAGACATAAATAAAAAAATAATTAAAAAATAACAAAAAACCCGCCTGCATGGATAGCTACAACTAAAAATCAACTGAAAAGACTGAAACAAGACGAAAATTCAATGACTAGGTATTTAAAAAAAATCAATGATTAGGTACTTAGAACCAGAAACATAAATTGAAACAGTACCACACCTACGTACCTACGTATTGTACAAATAGAAATATCAGCACGGTAGTCATTCAATTTTTTGCAACATTATAAACAGAATTACAGTCGGAGGCATGCACAAAAGGATAATAATTTAACATAGCATACACTTTCATGCCTCCGACTGCAATTCTGTTTATAATGTTGCAAAAAATTGAATGACTACCGTGCTGATATTTCTATTTATACAATACGTAGGTACGTAGGTGTGGTACTGTTTCAATTTATGTTTCTGGTTCTAAGTACCTAATCATTGATTTTTTTTAAATACCTAGTCATTAAATTTTCGTCTTGTTTCAGTCTTTTCAGTTGATTTTTAGTTGTAGCTATCCATGCAGGCGGGTTTTTTGTTATTTTTTAATTATTTTTTTATTCTTAAAGGTAACTGTTTCTATTGCGCGTTATTAAGACAAAGATAGTAAGACTTTTTAAGTTAAACATGGCAACTAGCATTCATTCGAACCTTGCATTGGTTACACTTGCATTTACGTCACCATGACGTCACTGACAGACAATTGGACCTTAAGGTATATATGAGAGTGTCTTATTATCCTGGTCTATGCTGTGAGCTCCAGACGAACGGGGTAAAATGGAATTAACTAGGTACTATCTTTCTCATCTCGCTCTGATTGACGATTTATTAGTGCCTGTGTGGATCCATCACTGCAGAAACCAAAATTGATAGCAAATAGTTTTACTTTAATTTATCTCTGTCGTTACTCGCGCTCAGACATTGAAGACTGCTTCTAGTTAGTACATGTTTGAAGAAACAACATAGTAATACGTATTACATATTGACCCTGTTTTACAAAATTGTTGTTCCTTTTTTCTGGACGTCCACTACGAGGTTCATCTTCAATGTTGTACAACCAAGTTTAAACTCTAAAACCCATCGATGCACAGTAGAAAATGAAGGAGAAGATTCTTTTAACAGTTTCACCATTTTTGTATGAATTTCTGTTACTAATAAACCTTCCAAAATAAAGAATTCTACCACTGTGCGATATTCGGTTTTTCCCTTGTAACGAAATACATTGACACGTCAAGTTCAAATGGCTTGTAATAAATAATGAATTGACAAATCAAAATATAATTTTTTGAGTAGTTAAATGGAAGATGAAATATGAAAATAGCGTATAAATTTTGATTTCTCTACTGGTTAATAGGTGTCGCTTTCAAAACTTTTCATATTTTTTCTCTAAATTATTTTACATAGTTACATTTATTATCGATTATGCTATAAGTGATTTGCCAACTTGATATACCAATTTTTCGATTATTTACAAATTTTACTAATTAAGCGTTTTATGAACTCCTTCTGTTGCTTACGTAAAACTATGAATAGCTTTTAATTAAAGGCAGCTAAATTAGAAATTCGTAGAAGTAAGTTCATTTCCTTTAAAATAATTTTCAGAGATTCACAGATTTAGAAGACTAAAATAAATTCATCACATTTTACATATGGTATAAAAAACTAACATCTAATTAAACATATTATTTCATTTGACTGCTCAAGCTCTGCAAGATGGTAATCTAGATAATAGCTAGTTGTCAATGAATGACTGCATTATAATAATGAAATGAATGAATATACAGACGATACGGCTTACTGAAACGAAGTTCCGTTCAGTCTTCAGATCCTACACTCCCACTGGTTGTTGTCCACTCTTGCATTGATTTCAGTGAAACACTAATGCTATTTAATGTATATTTAAAACGTTATTATTATTATTATGTCATGAATGAATTTTTTTAGTAACAAATTTTTTACGTTACTACAGGTTGCTTGTTGAATTTTTACATTTCTTTAAGAAAATCAGAACAATATATGATTTCCTATTGAGTTATGCTAATTTATTTGGATTTGGATACATTTGTAATACACTTATCACCATTTTATTTCCTCTGTATGTTCTTAGTGGCATATTAGGTTTTATTTTTTCTTAAAGTAATTGAGCACCTTCTGGCCACTTAAAATATAAGGAACGGTTCAATATTGCATAGACAGCAACGAAAATAGGTTCTAGTAGGCTCTTTTACTCATACAAGCTTTCGACTTCTTATTGAATCATCTTCAGGGATCTGTGTAAGGAGATATAGGTTAAACAATTACAACAATGGTTTGGCGACTTACATGTGGTCGAGGTTGACGTACCTACCTAAGGTGTAAAATAGTAAATCGGAACAACACACAAAAGCATTCAACAATTAAATTAAAGAAATATTACAGTTATCAAGGTAATCTAACATGTACAAAAGTAAGTATTGAAGTCCAATAACAAAAAAATATCTTGATTATTTAAAGACCTTTGTTAAACAGAATAAACCAGAAAAAGCACAATGCCAACCCAAAAAACGCAGAAATCATAACGAACTTTCACACTGTTCAGTTAGAGCTGGAAAAGCATTGATGTATAAGATCTCGATAAATTGGTGTTGAATCTAGATGAGAAAGAAGCCAAATGTCAGTTGTCCATTGATTTGAAAAATAAACAAAGAATATATGTGCATATTATCGATTGATTGCATTTTTTTACTTTCAAACAGATGGCCTACTCCACAACACCAGTTAAACACTGTACACAACTTAGGTTTCTTTATGTTGTTAGTAAGTACGCATAGATATCACTATCCCCAAAATGGACTATTTCTAGGAACAAGCGCTTGATTATGTGCCTTTCACGGCCTAAAATTCGAACTCATTCATAGTTTATAACATGGTTTAGGACTATTTACATGGTTATCCAAGATACTTTGATCTGAATATAGTCTGGAGTCACTTTTGTGAGAAATAAGACGCGTATCATATATCTAAAATAAGATTTAGATTAGCGGTAGGTAGAACACATTCAGGATAAAGTTTCATATGAAATCTTCCAAGTCACAAACAGTAAAATAGAACATAACAGTAAAATATTTTGTAAAGATTTAAAATTAGGTAAAAGGGTTAAGGAAATTGTTTACTTGTCTTTTCTAAAAGCTCGATGGATCCACTTGCGGTTAGATCCTGATTACCAATTTAGCCTTTTCCCATGCGACGTAAATAATGAGGGAGAAAGAGTGAGAAAAAAAGAAATGCTTCTAATTAAGGGTTACATCGTTATACTTATGGATATTAGTTAAATTAATGTTTGGTCGTACTACAAATCTACTAACGATGTTAAACAAGTATTAATGAGTTTGAACAATATTATTCTTATTACATTATGTAGAGCCGTTCAAACAAACAAATCTTATCACAAAATCTAAGATAGAACTTATTAAAATCTGTCTAAAGAATTTTTGTAGCTTCAACCACAAAATCAGGAAGCGCGTTCCAATCTTTATAGATTCTGTTTGTAAGAAAGTGTTACAGCTTTTTAAACTTTTTTCGCCATAGTTTATATCGATGACTACGATTTCGCACATCGACAATAAACACAAATAAACTAAGGTCAAGCGAATGTCTCGATCAGATCTCAAGTATCCTTTCTTGGTGGCTGCATAATACCAAGATTTGGAGACGTTCTTCATAGTAAAGATGACGAATTTCTGGGCAAAGTCTGAACTTGCTCTAGAGCATAAATGTCTTTTACAAAGTAAGGGCTCCAAATTCGTGCAGCATAGTCCAAGATGGGACGAGTGTAGGTTTTGTAAATAGTAGCTAACCATTGTGGACACCGATTTTAGAAAGATTGTCTCACCATCTCCTTTACTTGTTTAACTGATTAAAGGGACCCACTTTAGGCCAATCGAGATCTTTCTGTTGGGAAGAACTGGCAATAATTTTCCATTGATTTACTAGCTACAACGTGGTATTGTATCCTAGATAAAGAAGGTTACCTTTTTGTACATTGAGTTCTGGAAGCCAAGTAGCACACCATTGTTCGATTCTACTTAGATCGTTAATTAGTTCTTCCTAATTTAATAGCAGATTAGAAAAGAATTTGGTATCCTCTGCAAATAGTGATACCGTAGACACAAATACTGACACCATATCGCTGATATATAAGTTAAAGATCAGGGGAACGATAAACAAACCTTGCACCAAAATTTATAAAACGTTACTGTTGGGCGGTTAGCTAGTTTATGAATACATCATAGTATATTGTGTATCTAGTAGGAAAAGCGATACATTCCCGGACGACAATGTAAATTGTTGGTCGAGGCGTTTAGCCGAGGCCAACAAACATTGAGAGTCCGGGAATGTGCTTTTACTACGAGATACAGATACTATTTTTTCTGAATTCGCATTAAATATAATCGTAAACTAAGAAAGTTTTATAGCTGTTTTTGATTACCAGCAACGGAATAAAATACAAGAATAGTGGATTTTGCGGCTCGAATTTGATCCGAGAAACTAGACATTTCCAAACGATTTCAGAAAAAAATATTTTTTATAAGTGGCAATAAGGTGCCCTATTAAAAGAGGAAAATACTGTATTACTATTCCAATTAAATCTATTTAAGGAAACTAGAATTCGTTCGTGATACCAGAGGTTGTTTAAATATACAATTAAACTTTGTTACCCATATTCAATAACAAATAAAAAATACAATAAATCATAAGTACCAAATTTGGTAATTGTTAGTAAAAAAAAAATAAGTTTAGTAATATGTTTATTTTATAATCAAGACTAAATGTTATATAATTGTGACAAACCATCAACAGCATTCTTGCTTTACCGACCACATATAACGGGTGTCCCAGAATTAACGCCATTTGAGCAGTTAAGTGGTAGCACCCCTAAAAAAATATTTCGACAGCTGATAGTTAAGGGTTAATGAAAATGGAACGTTACACGAGAGACCAACGTGTCTTTATTATTAAATATTATCTAACAAATAATGAAAGTTGGCGGCTTTAGTTCGAAAACTCGATACATAATTTAGTCGGAATAATGTTTTGACTTCATTAATAATAAATGGATTAATGGAAAATTGCAGAAAGACTAGATCAGTTGGATACATCATGGACAAGAATCGCAAATTTTAAGATACTTTTTACAAAATATGCTTACTAAGAATCTGGAGATTCAAGCTTACAATATGCAGTAAACACAACAATTTTGAAGCCTAATAACTACGCACAACGAAGAAAGTTTGTTGAATGCATTATTGGACATCAACAAGTGTTTTTTCGAGCAAATTCGTTCTAAATATTAATGGCTTCGTTATTTAAAAAAATGATCGCATTTGGCATTTAAGAAACCAATATGTGATTGAGAAAAAATAAATGCATTCACAACGTGTCACTGGACTGGACGTACCTATTATAGAATTTAGGGTTAATGAAAATGGAACGTTACACGAGAGACCAACGTGTCTTTATTATTAAATACTAGCTTTTGCCCGCGACTTCGTCTGCGTGTAATTCGAATAAAAGCAAGGTCTTTATGTATCAATAACTGGTGCCCGCGACTTCGTGTGCGCAGTATTAGTATTTCGAGTAGCTTATATTAGCGTGAAAAGAACTAACATTATGACATTAAAATTATAACATACATAATTTTTGGGTCGTATTTGAAAAATATAACAGTCTGACAATATTGAGATGTTACATTCGCACTGTAATAACGTAACAATATTGTCAACATAAGAAATACAGTAATTAAGCACTGCAAACCCCTAATCATAGGCCTATAGGTAGCTACTCAAATGATGTATTGTGAATGACAAAATTTATCTCCTTTAAATACCAAAAGCGATAAAAGTATTCATTTTGATAAGGATCCATTTATTACTACCAAATGTGCATTAGAAATAAATTATCAATTTTTATTGTATTTATGGTTCACTATTTTGACAATAATGGCTTACCCATAAAAGATAGATATATATGGTGTCGCAGAATTTTTTGTAGGACTATTTAAGATAAATATTTTTACCATCCTACTAATATTATATAGGCGAAAGTTTGTTTGGATGGATGTATGGATGTATGGATGTATGGATGGATGTTTGTTCCTCTTTCACGCAAAAACTACTAAACGGATTTTAATGAAACTTTACAGTAATGTAGCTTATAGATCAGAATAACATATAGGCTATAATTTATAAAGATATTGTGTGAATTGTCCAAAATATAACGATAAATGTCATTTAAGTCTGAAAAAATTCTGCAATCTGCGAGCTACTCAGGCGTGTGCTGCAAAAACAGTTAGTGCTACATGTATATAATGTATGGTGAAAATATTTATCTTAAATAGTCCTACAAAAAATTCTGCGACACCATATATATCTATCTTTTATGAGTAAGCCATTATTGTCAAAATAGTGAACCATAAATACAATAAAAATTGATAATTTATTTCTAATGCACATTTGGTAGTAATAAATGGATCCTTATCAAAATGAATACTTTTATCGCTTTTGGTATTTAAAGGAGATAAATTTTGTCATTCACAATACATCATTTGAGTAGCTACCTATAGGCCTATGATTAGGGGTTTGCAGTGCTTAATTACTGTATTTCTTATGTTGACAATATTGTTACGTTATTACAGTGCGAATGTAACATCTTAATATTGTCAGACTGTTATATTTTTCAAATACGACCCAAAAATTATGTATGTTATAATTTTAATGTCATAATGTTAGTTCTTTTCACGCTAATATAAGCTACTCGAAATACTAATACTGCGCACACGAAGTCGCGGGCACCAGTTATTGATACATAAAGACCTTGCTTTTATTCGAATTACACGCAGACGAAGTCGCGGGCAAAAGCTAGTACATTATATACATGTAGCACTAACTGTTTTTGCAGCACACGCCTGAGTAGCTCGCAGATTGCAGAATTTTTTCAGACTTAAATGACATTTATCGTTATATTTTGGACAATTCACACAATATCTTTATAAATTATAGCCTATATGTTATTCTGATCTATAAGCTACATTACTGTAAAGTTTCATTAAAATCCGTTTAGTAGTTTTTGCGTGAAAGAGGAACAAACATCCATCCATACATCCATACATCCATACATCCATACATCCATCCAAACAAACTTTCGCCTATATAATATTAGTAGGAAGTAGGATTATCTAACAAATAATGAAAGTTGGCGGCTTCAGTTCGAAAACTCGATACATAATTTAGTCGGAATAATGTTTTGACTTCATTAATAATAAATGGATTAATGGAAAATTGCAGAAAGACCAGATCAGTTAGATACATCATGGACAAAAATCGCAAATTTTAAGATGCTTTTTACAAAATATGCTCACTAAGGATCTGGGGATTCAAGCTTACAACATGCAGTTAGCATAACAATTTTGAAGCCTAACAACTACATACAACGAAGAAAGTTTGTTGAATGCATTATTGGACATCAACAAGTGTTTTTTTTTGAGCAAATTCGTTATTCAAAAAAATGATAGCATTTGGCATTTAAGAAACCAATATGTGATTGAGAAAAAATAAATGCATTCACAACGTGTTACTGGACTGGACGTATTATAGAACTATACTTAAAAAATAGGCTCATCAAACAGTGACTGTTACTGTTACTCGATATCGCAACATAATAATACAGGTCAGCCGAAATTTCTTGATATTGATGTGACCACAATGTCGTTCCAACAATGTGGAGCCACATAATGTAGAACCCATTACTGCATGGGACATTTCCAGATCGTGAACAATCCCATTTAGGTGTCAGTGATCAGAATTGGTCTCCTGGATTGAGTGATTTAACACTTTTGGAATTTTTTAAAACTGTATGTCAACAAGTCCACACCCATCCGTTTATTAAAAGATAACATTTAACGCTACGTTAAATACTCACATACAAACAGGTTGGTTGAAAAGTGTTGAAAGCAAAAATGAAAGAATGTGTATTTTTTAATCAATTTTTTTTTTATTCAATATAATCTCCCTCAGCTTAAACAGACTTATTCCAATGATCATCCAGTAATTTTATACTATCTCTATAATGATTTTCCGGAAGCTCTGTAAAATATTGTTCCACGGCTGCAACAGCTTCTTCATTTCACGAAAAACGCTTTCCACGAAGGAAAATCTATAAGTTTGAGTTTTTTTTTTCGAAAAATCGCAGTAACTCTTTAATTTGAAATGATTCAAATTGCTCAAAGTTCATGCTGTTCTCTAGTTAAGTGTTAGTAGGCCACATTAATGGATGTAGATGGCTAGTTTTAAATCTAGGTATTTAATTTTGGTTATATTCTTCAGATTTTAATACAATCTATTAATCACTAAAAAGTATGGTCAGCAAAAAGGAAATGCTTTATATGTTTAATTGTTTCTATGAATTGATGCTCAATTAATAAACCCTCAACATAATGTTGAATAATCGTTCGCACAATTCTCTTTAGTTAATTATGGAGAATTAAAATATAATGAAGTATACATGTCCCTAAACGAATGTTAATAAAATCTGTTAAATCTAGAGAAAATAGCCTTTGATAACCGGGTGTTCGCTGTGCCGTATCGACAATAAGATTTACAAAATAGGGGTTGGACCGTGTGAACGCTACTCGCGTGTAGTTCACAACGCAGACACGTGCACGCTCGTGCCGTGGATATTCGACGTCTAATGTCAAGATTAGTTTGTTCTTCAGCTGCTCATTACCAGAAAAATGAAAAAATTACGGTTACAATACAGACAAAATCGCATACAAGGGAAATAATAGTATGGGAAAACTAAGAGACATCTGTGAAAGATTCGCTTGGATTTACTGTTACTATAAATTACCTAATAAATCTATTAAAATTAGGGATTAGAAAGTAGTTATCTCTTACAAAATATAATTTTTCTACAACCGTGATGTCATTTTGTAATAAAATACTTTCAGCGAAAACACGATTTCGGTCTCAAGGGAGAGAAATTCTCATAACGTTAACTTTCAACACTAGTGGTGAAAGCTATATTTAAAAACAATTTATACTAAAAGTATTGTTAGTTGTTTAAATTATCATGATTTCTGATTAAGATTATACAAATACACTACCAGAAATAGAAAATCAAGCTGAAGAAAACCTCTTTAGATTTATTACCAGTAAAATCTAAAAAGACACATGACTATATATGCAAAATGCATGGATTGGATTGGAAAGTTGAAAATCACGTTATTTCATTTTTGGAATCTGTGTTGCTTACATATTTTGGATGGTTGTCAAAAAAATTTAATTCACCGACGCTATGGTCCACGAAGGCTAGATACCAGGAGTTTACACGGTATAGGCTTTTTCATAATATTTCTGGTCTCAATAATCGGGCCAGATTATAGTTCTATTTTTCGCCACTGGCGGCGCGAGGATCATTAAGAGACCCGAACCAATGTTTATGACATTTATGACATTTAAATTTCACGAAATTAAATTAAATATATGATATTAATTTATTGAAAATTACTTGTAATAAAATTAATAAAAAGAAATGGGAAAGTATTGTGCTGTTTATGGTTGTGTTAGTGGCCGAAAGGCAGATGACAGTGTAAAAAAGTGGGTATATTCAAAGCACCAAAAGTGAGTAACATCAAAATAATATCTGTTAAAAAATTGTGTTATAAACAATTAATTTATCTGGCGATTGCCAAGTAGCAGAACCATATAACAAACATCGATATATCGCACCTTAAAAATTGATGTTTTATATATCGTATAAAAAGTTGATAAAAGAAAGAAAAAATCTAAGCTCTTGGAAACTGTTTGTATTTTATGTTGCCTGTCAGGTTAGTATTCTTCATACAAGTATATCTACAAGTACTTCAACTTCTCGTGAGAAACCAGAGCAGTAATTGGACATAAGGTACTATCATAAGAAACCGGTGGAAAATAAACAGCAAAATATTAATGTAAGAGATATGAAGAAATAATTTTCAGAAATCTCTTTATACGTCGGAATTCCTATTGCAGACTTAAAAGCAAAAACTCTACAAATTTGGGAGGAGTAGAAACATGTATTTCCAAACTTGTAATCTATTGTTTCGTCAGAAATACTATTTTTAAAGGCTTCTGCAACGATTTTTGGTTTTTGGTCGACTCACTTTCGAAGCTTATATTTTTAGGTTCATTACCAGATGAATATTGGGCTTATAATTATATTTAAAGAAGTTATTTATGTGTTTTTAAGTTTATTTTATTACAATTTTTTAAGTTTATTTTCTTAGTAATCTTTTACATTTATTTTATCAGATATGATTTTATAGTTGTTTAAATAAATGTATGTATAATGTGTCGTCTTTTATTTTTAATATGTGTACAGTGGTGGATTTAACTCCTGCGGGCCCCGGGACTAGATCGAGCGGGGGCCCACTTAAGAGCGGAGAAAAACCTCAAATAAGAAAAAGTAATACAAAAACTTTACCAACAAACTTTATTAACAATAGAAAATATCTTATTTTAATGAACACATAATGCAACATTTAAATAAATCTACACTAATATTATAAAGCTGAAGAGTTTGTTTTTTGTTTGAACGTGCTAGTTTCAGGAATTACTGGTTCGAATTGAATAATATTTAAAGGGGAATTTCTTACTAAATTAAGTAAAGACACCGTACGGTGGTGCAGTGGATATCTTATATAAAATATCGTTTTTAAAAAAAAATCATTGAAAACAAAAAAAAGCATACTTAATGGTAAAAATTTGAAAAAATGAAAAATGGAAAAAAAGACACGAAAGTGTTATGCGGTACAAAGTCCGCCGGAACAGCTAGTTAAATATATTTTCTCCTCAACTTAGTTCTAATAAAATCTGATATCACGTTATCAAAATTCATCAAGGATCGCAATAATTCTGATTCAATGCACACAGTACTCCCTAGGAAGATAGTAGACCTATGCATATTTTTTATCCTTTTTAGGACAGAGAAATACCTTTTTGTCCTCACAATTCTATTGGTATTGTAACAATCAGTCTGTAAGCTATGTAGGCATTAGGAAACACTTGATCCATCTTTTGTTCTACTATCCAAT
Organism: Altica lythri; assembly: GCA_964028335.1. Taxonomy (NCBI): domain Eukaryota; kingdom Metazoa; phylum Arthropoda; class Insecta; order Coleoptera; family Chrysomelidae; genus Altica; species Altica lythri. The sequence goes on along the minus strand of OZ034804.1, from coordinate 28,985,992 downwards.
TCAACACTTTCAATGGACATAAATATTGATCATTTTGTTTGTTTCTTCCAAACGATTGGAAATAAAACCATTTGGCTGAACTTTGATAAGCTATATTAATTATTCTAATTCTATGAATAATGAATCTTCTAAATCATCTGAATAAACACAAGGGCATCTTCACCATCAACTAATAATATCGCAAAAGTTTTCTAAAAATTAATTCAGTCTAGTGGAATAAATTTCTAGATTTTTTTTCTAGTTTTTTTACCATAACATTTTTTCTGTATCACGGGCCACCCCGAAGCTTCGCGGGACCCGGGGCTTAGGCCCCGGCTAGCCCCTACGTAAATCCGCCACATAATGTGGAACATTACAAATAAAATAATGCATCACCCAGATTTATACATAATATAAAAGTTACGTGATATGTTTAATACCGATGTTCGAAACATCGATGTTTTTCTTTCGATGCATCGATATTATGTCCACCGATGTCTATCGCTTTCGATATATCGATGTTTTTCAAGAATTTGTCATCCCTAGACAAAAGAGCCCGTGTATAAGGAGATAAAATACCTATATGATTTTAAAAATTTAATATCTATAAGTAACTAAACGGTGAAAATTTTGGGATTACAGAAATGACGTATTTATTTATACGTAAAGTTAATTTCAAAGTTCAAAGTTTTCACATTAGATTCAGTCGAACCTCCTTAACTCGCGCTTACTATTAATAAAAAAAATATTCACTCTAATATAAATAATAATAAGTACGTAATACATAATCATAATACTGAAATTAATAGGCATTTGGCAATTTTAACTAGTAAATTTTTTAAGGCAATTTGTAGTTACTTACTTTATATTTTTGCATTTACAGCACTTGAAAAGTTTCTAAGAATTTTCTAAAACTTTCATTTAATTCCACGTTTCTCAGAATATTTTTCCAGAGCTGTCAATAGTAACAAAACTTCCCGCGTAAGGATTTAAACGAGTATCTTAGGAACACGAACGCCCTCTACCGGCAATAGATCTGTCCCCGAAATTGAGACCATTTTTTTAACATTACGTTTAAACCCCTGGTATCTAGTCTTCGTGCTATGGTCCATGGATTCTATGTTGAGAACCTATTTATTGTTTAAATTTCAATTTGAAATGTAAAGGTATCACTGTGTCTAATATAAATAAAATATCTTACTATCAGGAGACGACTATGACTTGTCAACAGTTTTTGTTTAATTTGTGTTAAATAGGGACGAGAATGAATTTTAAAGGTTGTTAATTTTTTTGATGTGTGATTAACATGAAATGTAAAACAAGCACTTAGGAGGTAAGGAAATGCGCCAAAAAGAAGGTAATTAAGTAAATCTAGATATCGGCACACCATATTTTACACCTTATATAAAAAAAGTTTAAAATAGAATTATGGTGAATATGTGATAGAGAATTGTAAATTCTAAATGAAATAAGAATTAGAAAATAATTACAATTAAAAAGAGTATATTCATTAAAAAAACAAATATATAAAGAAGAAGCACATCACAGACCAGAAGCTGTAGAGTAAGACCACCAAACCAGAACCTAGACTATAAACACAATACACACACAATCCACACCCAGGAAGCCGAAGCAAATAAAGAAGACAAAAGTATACCAATCCATAACCAATCCATAACAATCTATATAAATTTACATATTTCTTTCAATAGATTTCTGGGAATGTGATTCGCCCGTAGAAAATCGGTTGCTAGTTTTAATTTTATTTTTATATAGATAGGTTTTTGTTTTGTATGGTTTATCTATATATATATATAAAACTCAAAGGTGACTGACTGACTGACTGATATAGTGATCTATCAACGCAGAGCCCAAACCGCTGGAGGGATGGGGCTAAAATTGGCATGCAGGTAGATGTTATAACGTAGGCATCCGCTAAGAAAGGATTGTGATTAATTCCACCCCCAACGGGATAAAATAGGAGATGAAAGTTTGTATGATCTATCAACTCACAGCTCGAACTGCTGGACGGATGGGGCTGAAATTTGGCATGCAGGTAGATGTTATGACGTAGGCATCCGCTAAGAAATGATTTTGATTAATTCCCCCCAAGGGCATAAAATAGGGGATGAAAGTTTGTATGAAACTTTGTCAATTTTAAACCGTTTGGGCTAAAACTTTGCATGCATATAGTTACTATGACGAAGGCATCCCCTAAGAAAGGATTTTGATTAATTCCACCCCTAAGGGGATAAAATAGGGGATGAAAGTTTTTATGAAACTTTGTCAATTTTAAACCGATCGGGTTGAGATTTTGCATGCATATAGCTACTATGACGTAGGCATCCCTTAAGAAAGAATTTTAATAATTTCAACCCCTAAAGGGATAAAAAGGGGAATGAAAGTTTGTATGAAACTTTGTCAATTTTAAACCGATCGGGCTGAGATTTTGCATGAATGTAGCTACTATGACTTAGGCATCCCCTAAGAAAGGATTTTGATAAACTCCACCCCTAAGGGATGAAATAAGGATGAAAGTTTGTATGAAACTTTGTCAATTTCAAACCGATCGGGCTAAGATTTTGCATGCATATAGCATGCAAGTTTTTAAAGTTTTAAAATAATAATAGTCTAATACCACTCGCACTTTACTGAGCGGGTGTGTGGAGCGGTGAGACGGTAGCACGCTGCTGCTGGCCGACATGAAACTGTCGATAGACGCGTAGAGTCTTGAAAATTCGAGAATAAATTTGTTTTATTACGTAGTGGTGTATAGTTTAACTAATATCAATGTGAAAAGACAACCACGCCTACCAACCCCAACAAAGGACCCGACTTTCAAATCTATGTTGCCAGATATATTTCTGAATATTCCTAAGTTTATATATTTTGAAAATGTTTTCTCTACTTTACTATTCAATTGTTCATCAATGACTCTTAGAAAGATAATATAAAAATCTTCTTACAAAATATATACTTAAATTAATTAACTAGCTTCTTCATATTTAAACAGTTTTCACTAATGAAATCAGTTTTGTATATATTACTTACCTATACTTAGATATATTTTAGAGTGATGGCAACATTGAGTTATAGCACCCTGCTTTTTAATATTTTTGTCGGCTCCTTAGATATAGATGTTAAGAAATGCCGACGCCTTTCTAAGACTATGTACCGACAAGATCTGTTTCTAAACATACAGGAGAGTCGCTAATAGGAACCGACCATGGTAGTAACGTAAATGTAGTTAAATTTCGGAGTTGATTTAGCAGAGCCACTCTGTACCGAAATGGAAATCGGCATGGAACGAGTTTTAGCGAGTGGTTCGACTTCTGAACCTGCATAATTGTTTCATTTTAAAACTAGTTACAGTAGCGTCGGTGTGTTTATTGGAGAAATTGGTAAGAAATTATTTATAAATCTATGGCGTTTTGGCGACCATTTGAAACGGGTGATCAAGATCCATCATCGTCGCAATTATCAATAGATGATAATTATATTAATGACAGTCTCGAATTAAAACACAGAGATTTACACGTTCAATGTCAACGCGTTGTTTTAAATATGTATCATTGTTTGAAAAAAGAAAATGGTGGAATGACTGACACTGCGATTGTTTCGAGAATTCATGAATTAACACGAATCGGGAATACGACGATATATAAAATTGTTAAATTAGGAACTGTTATGGATCATTCTTTAAAACGAAAGCGACCAAATAAAAAATTGGTTAGGGTTGACACTGCTGCAAAGGACGTTATTCAACGAACAGTTTATAACTTTTACAAAGAAAATAAAGTGCCTACTTTAGAAATGATTCGTGAGAAATTGAGAGATTTTCCTGAATATAATTATGCAAGTTTGGAAACACTGCGCGAGGTTTTGTTGAGTTGTGGATTTAAATATAAGAAACTAGATAATCGGATGATAATAATGGAATCTAAGCGTATCGTAGAACTTAGACAAGGGTATTTGTGCAAAATAAAAGAATATCGCAACTTAAACAGAAATATAATTTATTTAGACGAAACCTGGTTCGATACGCATGATGTTGTCAAGTACGGCTGGGTTGATAACACAAACAATTGTGCTTTAAATGCACCGTGTTCAAGAGGACAACGTGTTATTATTCTTCATGCCGGAAGCAAAGATGGTTTTGTAACTAATGCGTTGCTATTGTCGGCCAAAAATATAACAAAGTCTTCTGCCGATTATCACGAAGATATGACAGCCGATTTATTTGAAAAGTGGTTTGTCGAACAGCTCTTGCCTAACATATCGCCGAATTCAGTAATTGTTATGGACAATGCGTCGTATCATTCCCGCATATTAAACAAAATACCTAATACCAACACAAAAAAGGATGAAATTTTAAGATTTATGGCAATCAAAAATATCAATGTTCCTAAAAAGGTGCCAGTAAAGAAGGAATTAATAAGAATGATCAAAAGTCAGAATTTTAAAAATGAATACGTCATTGACACCATTTGCAGCAGACATGGTCATACCCTTTTGCGTTTACCTCCATACTACTGTATTTTTAATCCAATCGAAATGGTTTGGAGTGCTGTAAAGAAACGTTTACGAAAATATAATCAGTCACCAACCTTAAGCGCAGTTGTTCTTGATAATATTCGAGAGGTAATTAGTGGCATTAATAGCGATGTATGGAAAAATTGTGAAGCACATGTTATAAACATAGAAAAGGAATATCCTGTTCTACCGCCAATAGCACCATTAGTTATTCAACCTGGAAACGATTCTACTTCAGAAGACTCTGACAATTCTTGTTAGTCATTCCAACCAATTTCCTTTACAGCTATAGTGATGTATCTTGAAAACTTGTTTTCAAAAACAAACTAATTTTATATTCTTACTAACATACCCAACCCTTTCCTTTCCAGGCAAGGAAGGCTCATACCTCCTCGTGGTCCTTGCTGGACAGACAATCTTTTAAGATTGTCTGACAAAATGAGTATTATTTGTACACAATTGTTATAAAAATATTATGAGTTATGTACTATTTGAATAATGAGTTAAATGTTCTTATTAATAACTAAAATTAACAAGTTTTAATTTGAAAGAATTAATTTGTTATTTGACAATTTTCAAATTGATACAAAATTTACAAATATACAAAAACCGTTTTTCTTTTGAAATTTAAAACAAAAATTAATAAAAATTTATGAACCCTTTTTATTTAATTCCACGCCAATGGTCGGAAATGTCATCAAAGGCACTTAAAAACCGCCAAAGAAAACAAATTTTCACATTTAGATTGGATAGACTATACTAAGAAATTACTTTTTTAAATTCCATCCCTAAGGATTTAAAATAGGGGTTGCAAATTTGTATGAAACTCGGTGGCAAAAAAAAGTCCACGCGGATGAAGTCGCGGGCGGCCGCTAGTGTTGTTATAAGAGATTTTTGATTGAAGTGTCATGAAAATTAATTTGAAAAATGTCATTAAGATGAATAAAAAAATTAATAATTTATTTGAATTAAGTGTTAAAGGAGAATTGTAAATGAAATAAATATTTAAAAAAAAAGGAAATAGTTACGGTTAAATATGAGAATTATAATTAGAAAATAGAAAAAGACATAACAAAGAAATTGAACCCAGATTAGAACAGAAGCCAAAACGAGCAGAACAATGGGCATTCGTAGACTAGTAAAGAACACCAAACAATCACAGAAGAACAATGGAAAATTGAAACCTCATTTTTTGTTATTGCTATCGAATTTATAAATCGATGTACCCAGCTATTTCATTGATTGGAAGGAGTCCTAGGGCAGGAATTCCATAAATAAAATTGTGTTCTTCTGTCTTGATAAAGCTCGAGAATGGGTGGATCGAGTTGGCTAATTTTGTTCTTGAAATATTTCTGAAAGTTCAGGGCAGGTTTAAACGGTGGGGGAAACAAATAATAGGTAATGGAAAATTCCCTAAAAACGACAATTTATTTTTTCAATAAAAAGAGTGATTTTATTATGTTTATATGATTTTATTATTTTATTATTAGTTCCATAAATCCCAAATAGATGGCAGTGTAAAATGATACCATTGCTTGACATGTAGTTTGTCTAGACATCCGGTATTGTATTGTATTTCTATTAGCAATTAATACAGTTAGAAAAATAATTTGAAACTGTTTTCGTCTGGGATATAATAAGTAATTATGTAATGAATAAAAAAATGAGAAAATTGGAAAAAATGATAAAAATTTAATAAAAAATAACGAAAAATGAGCAAAAAACCTTGATAATTAGGCGGTACGAAGGGTGTAATAAATATTAACTGTTACCCACCCCCTATTACACTATGATGCAGTGAATTAATAGAGAGTTTGCTGTCAACAATACAAACCGACTCCTGTTTTCTAAGGCGAGTAACCCATACTAAAAAAAAAGATTAATAAAAGATAATTGATACCATGTTGTTCTTCACTTGTAACCACTAGATAAAGATGAGAACAATTTTACGGTTTTTATTTAATTAATAATCCACATATGCAGTCAGAATGATTTTGAAAATAGCTATAGCATAATATTATTTCTCCACGACCATTAATGAATGTAATAATTCCGACTTCATTTTTAATAATAGAAAGTGTTCATTCTCACTCTTGAATATTCATTGTGAAACACTTGCTTCTTATGTGGTTTGCATGTATTTCCATTCTATAACTAGTAACGGAATAACATTTTGTAATTATTCTCAACAAAATACATGGATTACCATGAATTTCAAAACTGTCACTCAGTTTGTCAGTGCGACGTTCTAATTGTTTTGCTACAAATTTCAATTTAAATAAACAGAATTATTACATGGTCGTGGAGAAAATACAGTCTGTTACACGATTAGAATAAAAATTCGATTTACTCTGGTTCCTCACGCTCGCTACGCTCGCGTTCGGAATTTTCCACTCGTTTCAAAATTTTCATTCTAACCTTGTTATAGAATATACTATTATCTACTCTACCTCATATTATGTATCTGAAAACTGTCATTATAGACAGCAGTGCGTGAAGGATTGAAAGTGTGCGTGAAGTAACAATGTATTTTAAACGGGATTTACTTTTTCGCACTGTTTTTGACACACCTTCGTATAATCAAATATCCTTAGCATTCGCGTTGCCATGGTGTTGCTATGAGTGCATTAGTTTTGTTAATATCTTGTAAATGAATTGAAAATAAATTGCTTTCTTGGAATTATTTTTTATTTGATTATCGTAGATAAAATATTGTAGGAAACTGTGCGTGAAGTGCTTTTTGCGCACTTACGCGATATATAGCACTCGCTTCGCTCGTGCTCTAAACATCGCGTGCGTGCGCAAAAAGCATACTTCACGAACTGTTTCATAAATAACTATTTTCTACAAACGTGCTAAAAAACCACATTTTGTAACAAAATACTTTCAGCAAAAACGTGATTTCCGCCACAAGTGAGAAAAAGTCTTATAACTTAAACTTTCATCTCTAGTGTTGAAAGTTATATATAAAAACAATTTATCTCTGGTTGCCTGGTGTCATTAGTTTAATGTTTCTCGTTTATTGTTTATACTGCAAACACTGTTAGTTGTTTAAGTAGGAAATAGCAAACCAAGCTGAAGAAACCTTCTTAGATATATATATACACAAAATGCATGGATTGAAAAGATGAAAAACACGTAAATTCATATTCGCAATCTGTGCTGCTTAAATATTTTGGATGGTCCATGTTGAGAACCATTGATTAAAAATAATATGGATATCCCAAGTTACGACCTTTTTTAAAACGAAAATCTGATGGTTTTCAAAGTAAAAAAAGAGTGTGCGTGTAACCTTTACGCGCGATTGAAGTAAAACTTGTTGACGTACGTATCGGAAAATAAATATTTTATTACAATTCAATTATATTTATTGTCTATATACTTTACAAAAAATGAGATGTTATATTTTTTATATTATTCATTAGAAATAGGAATTTGAAAGTTATCATTATTTTTTATATATGAAATAATAGGTTTATGATAACTAAAATGTGAAACATAGATTTTACTCTCTAAATACCATTAATGTATTTGAAACCTTTGGAAAATTTTGAAAATTTCATAAATAAATTTTGAAAATTTAAGCTCCTCCCTTAGCTGAAATCACACCGTTACTTCCATCAGAATCTTCCGTTAGAATCTAACGTTAGAGTTACCCCTAGTCGCGCCTAAAGAAGTTTTGCTTCAATAATAGGTAAACAATATTAAAAATATACACACATTACGTTTAGAATGTGTGATTTTGTAGCTGTATCTACCTTATTATAATACAACACAACACAAGAGCCTTCGATAGTTAGATAACCATTTCATTTTGTCGCATTTTATAGCATATTCCATAAAATTTAAAATCCTGAGTTGAGTTTGTTTTTTCACGTCTACGAAGGATCTGTTATTGCTGGTAAAAGATCAGCCATCCTGACTAGTGGTTTTATGGCCTTTATGGCTACCTAACCAAACCTAAAATAAGTATAAGCAAGTGTTAAAACATTTCGAATATTATTATTTTATGAACAAAAACGTGCAACATGCTTTTTTACTTAACGTAAAGCTTCCCTATAAATAATTATTTACTATCATTATATGTATGTATGTATATAAACTTACTTAATCAAATCATAATGAATGTCACTGTCTCGTGTTTTTTTCATTTTCATTTTTCTTCAAATCTTTTTGGCGCTTATAATATGCCCTTTGACGTTCACAATTTCTTTTTCTTTTTAGCTCTTTAAGTCTATAAAACGAAAATAGCTAGGTATAAATAATTAGGTATAAATAGTGTAATTACACACCAAAAATAAAATGTATGCATATAGAGTAGGTACTCACTCATTTTCATTCAATATTTTTTCATCACTTTCTTCATTAATAAATCCACTTTGTTTATTCATATTTAAAACAAACATTTTATACACAAATTTAAACTATTTACCACTAATGTATTTTGGTTGATAAGATGACAAGCTGTCAATTCATACAATTACAGATTTAATTTTATTTAATATAGTAGGCAGAATCGTGTTCGGTATTTTGTATCAGGTTTTGTTTCCGGTAGAATGACGTCACGTCCGTTAGAATTACTGAGTTACCCCTAGTGCCGCTAAAGAAGTTTTACTTCAAAAATCTATTTTTTTCTTCCCATGAGGTTCATTCTTTCTTAAAGAATTTATCCAACTCCAAATACTTAATAACTAAGGTAAGTTAAATTTCTTTATTAATGCGAGAAATTTTTAATGATATGAATAATAACGTTTGTAGGTAATCTTGGTTTTTGGAATTTCGGGAGCTTGTCGTTGTCTTGAATTAAAAGATTTGACAGTAAATGATGTAAAAGATACCAGCAGTTTACTATTAGTTACAATACGTAATACAAAAACAAAAGTGCCGCGTTCCTTCCATATTTCTGTTTCTTCTATGATATTTTTATACCTTTTATACGGACAAAATAAATTCAAGATTCTTTATAAACTACCAGAACGGAAAGTGTACTAGACAGGTCGTGGGAATAAATAAATTCAATAAATTTTGTATGAAAATTATGGAGGCTAGTAACGTTGCGGAGGAATTTTAATCTATCAGTTAACAGCAAAAATCCATACAGAATACAACGATCTCCGATTACGGCGCATTTTCATCTGGATCAATATCAGTTAACAATATAATAAATATGGCATCGTCTACCTTAATACATAAAAATCTATATTCTAATAATCTTATAGTTTTGCATAACTGTTCGAATATCACAATTATCCAATATTTAAATTATAAATAATCTTTTTATTTTTTTTTATTTTGCATTAGCCGCATTAACCTCGAAGTCTATTTATTTTGACTTGGTTTCTTCTCTTTGACGGAAAATTTAACTTGACTGATAGTGTGGGTATGATTTCAGAGAGTTTTGAATTTTGTTGAGTCCAGCGATGCTGGAGTTCAGTTTGTGGTCAGCAAGTGGTATTACATTAACGATATGTAATTCTGGGTTTCTGGATGCAGCATTGGCAGTTTTATCAACTTTCTCATTTCCAAAGATGCCGACATGGGATGGCACCCACAAAAATTCTATGAGATTGTTTTTCAACTGGAATAATTCTTCTTTAATACATTGAAGAAGATAGTTTTGTGGGTAGATTTTTTGTAAAGCATGGAGAACGCTTATGGAATCTGTGATTATAAGTATTTCGTTTTCTTGTATCTCTCTGCACTTTTTTAGGGCTTCCAAAATAGCAAATGCTTCTCCAGTATAGATGCTGCACTGATTTTGGAGTCGGTAGCTGAAGCAGTTTCCATCATACCAGATCGCTGCACCTATACCAGAACCTGATTTAGATGCATCCGTGAATATACCTATGTTTTTGAAGTTTTTGAATTGTGAAATGGTTTCTAAGTATTTGCTTTTTAATAGAATGTGAATTGTAGAAAGTTTTGGCCATTTGGATAAAGATAAATTAATATTAGGGATTTTTATAACCCAAGGGTCAGAAACTCTAATGATTGGTAAGGTATTTTGGAAATCGAATATTTCATAGGTTGAATGTTTTAGTCTTTCATGAAAAAGAAGATATTTCTTGCTATAATTTATTGCAGAGCGGATGGTATTAGTGGGAGTAAATAATCTATATTTCATTTAAAATAAAATAATCTTCATTTTTTGTATATTATTAAGATGCAAAGAGGGTTGTAGAAAAAGTATAGTGTTTCACTAGTAGAAAAACACTTTTACTAGCCTCGGTTACGCATCGGCTGGTAAATTATTCCCTAACTTCAAAAAATGTTATCGCCAATCGTAAAACAATATACTTACTACTTTATTCAATATAATATTTGAGCAACAGTCATTTTTTATAATTAACTAAATTTCTCCCTTAAAACTACATTGAATTTAACTACAGTGACCTCATTTCTGGTATAGTTGTTAAATTTATGTGCAATGAATAAATATTAGTAAGAAATTAAAATAATGCATTATTCATATATACAGTTATGACTGAGTTATGCGTCAATGTTACTATTATTAATAATAATTTAACAGTTATAAATAACTTTTGGGTACAAAATGAATAAATATTATAACCTAAACTTCTTACTTGTTAAAAAATCTAAATAACTTTTTAGTCTCCATAATTATTGTCCAAAAATAATAAATACTTATACATTATTTTATATACTTATACAAAGTGTAAACGCGACTAACTTCAAAGGGTGATGGTACACGAAAAAATAATCCTAAACTTTATGTCTTTAAATGCTCTGATTTCCAAGATGTACGTGTGAGCAAGTTAGGGGTAAAAGATACACCTGCGACCTATAAGATCTATTGTGTCCTCCTTTTCTTGCTATATTTCTGATGATTTCCTCAGACTTATAGCAGCTCTTCTAGTCCTATCTTCCTTAGAAAGTTTAGGATATCGTTGGGTTTTAAGTTAGGTAGATCTTCCTTTTTATTTCGTATGACCTTAGGTAGGTATTTGACCCTAGATTTGCGTAATGCAATGCATTCTGAAAATATTTGTATTGAGGTTTGTAACGTACAAACATACCAATTTGTAACCCAAGCGGCCAAAACAATCCCCTTGAGAAAAAGATAAAGATAAAGGTAAAGATAAATCTCAAGGAAACTGTCCAACCGCGTTGGGCGCCAAATTGTAACGTACAAATCCAATTTTGTACGTTAACTTACCCTTGCTAGCTCCAGGGATCGTGGCTTCTTTCTGGTTTTTTTCTAACTCCCCCCAAACAAATAAATAAGGGCGCCAAAATACAAACAAGCAAATAAAAGTAGATAAATCAGTTTTAAATTGTTTATATTTCAGTAATCGGTATGAATAAAAATGTTATTATGTTATGTATAGTGAAAACTAATTTCTTATCTTTTTTTATTTTTCTTTCTTCGGTTGTCGTAGTTGACGGAAATTCCTGGTTTTCTCGGGTTGAGGATTACCAATGGCAGGATGTTTTCTTAAGAAGAGATTTGAATAATTTCTCCTGGCTACAGGCCTTGGTGACGGACTCAAAAAAAGGAAATATGGCGGAACGTGAAAAATTTTATTTAACCAATACTTCTTTCCAAAATATGGGCCGAATTTTCAATAGTCCTATCCTTGGTCCCTTCAAAATTTGGCAATGGCCCTATGAATAAAAATTCAGACCGTCAGAATTCCATCTCAATAAACATTAATTTCGATTACAATCATCCAAGTTTCTCCAAGTTCGAGAAAAGAAAAAAGTTTATCACTTTATCTGTTTACATATTTTTATCACAATAAAAACTGACTTAAACAATGATTGTAATCGAAATAATTTAAAAGATATAATTATTATAATCAATAAAATATATTCACCAAGTTTTTGACTATTAATAAAATATTTAAACAATTTTAACTTTTACTCACCAAATGAAGGGAGAAGAAATAAGAAGAGACTGCTGGCTATGAAGCACAAAATTGTAATGAAATTAAAAATACCGACACTCTTTACGAATGAACAACGGTACCCCGCTTATAAAGAAATCTATTCTGCGTCGACTCCACAGAATCTTCGAAAAACTCAAACCGACGTAGGCCAGGCCAAAATATCGTAGCAAAATAGACGAGAAATTAATGAAATAAAATATTAATAGGCCAGGCCAAACAAATAACGATGTAATCGTTACACCACGGTAACCTGACGGAAAAAAAAAGAATTGGAGATTCTTTTTTTTTTTTTTTTTTTATTCAAAAGTTAAACTATTAAATCCAAAAACGTTAAAAAGGTGAATAATCAAAAACTGGTGAATCGGTAAAGAAAAATAAACAATACTTAATAATTAAAGTCAACCACAAGTATTTGTGTACTTCTTAAATAATAAAAAAAAACATTCACGAAAAAATATTCAAAAACACGAAACCTTACTTTTAAGTCACAATCGGTACAAAAAATAAGTTAATAACTGTCCTATTTAAGGTCGTTTAAAAAAAACAACACTAACGAGATGTAACGAAAGAAACAAGAGAATAATGTTCACAATACAAGGCAAAAGTCTATCTCCAAAGGTAAAATAATTTATCATAGCAACGAAGACAAAGATAAGACTGACGTCAACAGGAATCATTGAATACAAAAGAAAAATTATTCAACTTGAGTAATAAAAATAAGCCCGAAAGCCAAGGAAATATTCAATGAACGAGATAAATTGAAACCAAATATCAGTTGAACGAAAATGTGACTAAACACTAAAAGATAAATCAACTAATATTCAGATCAAAAATAAGTTGACAAGTCTTATCGCTAAGCAATCAAGAGGCATATAAAAGATAAAAGGAAATTGCTATCATAAAAAGACAAGAAATAGCTGGAGATAATGAAAAAGATAAACGATAATATTTATCATTCAAAATAACAACAATCAACGGTAATAATGTGAACATCAAAAAAAAATTAGACAGTTAATAAAAGAAAAAAAAAAAACGACGAAATCAAACAGAATAGAAAACAAGTATTCAAACGCTAAGAACACTGAAAGGCAATAATCACTAAGTAAAGAAGGAAAAAAAAAATTTTGAAAAAGGAACAAACTAAGAATCCAAAAAATACTAATACTTTTTTTTTTTTTTTTAAATTTTTTTAAAAAATAAACTGACAATCGAATTAATCTAAAAGGTTGAAAAGAATTTTGAAAACGTTTTTAAGGATTTAAAAAAAATCTAAGAAATAAAAATACAAAATTTTTACTAACGTGGTGGTGCGGCACAGCGGCACAGCGACAGCCTGTACTCGCAAATAAATGCTATCCCAAGGTACAGTACTGACCTGAACTCACCAACCTTATAAAAAAATTTTTTTTTTTTTCAAAAAAATTAAATGCAAACATGCAAATATTTTATTAATTGCTTTACTAACACTTAACTTTTTATCTTTATTTTATTTTGTTGAAATTCATTATCGATATTTTCAAGGCTAACCACTATTGTTTGGTAAACTTCGGGTTTAATTTTTAATTTATCGAGTTTTATTTATCGAAGAATATTATTACCTTTACTAAATAGTTTTACCTTACAATTATGTTGCATTTCCGTTTAATGATTTTTCTATACAGAATGTCTCTTGAGATATTTCCTCAACATTTTAGATTATTATTTCTAAATTTGGAATTTAGTGTTAGGGAGTTTTTTTCTTATCTTATGGCGGTATTTCTTAGCTGATGTCGGCTTCTTAGCAGATTTTGAAGTGTTTGTGTCGTGTTATCATTATGTCCTTTTTTTTTTTTTTGTCGTTGCTATCTTAGCTTTTGTCTTTTTTCTTGACTTTATTGTGTGAGTGTGAGAGTTACAGTCATTTTTTTTTTTGAATTCCTTTCATTTCTGTATTTTGGTTTTTCTTTTTTGTCTCTTTTTATCTCATTTCTTTCAGTTAGGATTTGGAAGATGGTTTTTAGGAAATTTTTAGTTATATCTTGAGTGTGGGTACTTATCGTTGTTTGCCGTGGGCATATTTTTAATGTGGTCTGGAAGACCACATTTTTACCGTGTAAGGTCTGTGAGACCTTAGTATCTTGTAGGGGTCCGTGAGACCTCTTTATCGTGGAGCAGTTGGTAGTAACTGCTTCTTATCGCTTCTATTGGTGTTCCGTATGGTTGGGACACAATAGAAATTATCTTATCTTATCTTAATGTATTGTGGGATTATGGTCTATATTGGTTTCTTTTTCGGCCGTTAGGGCTTCTCTTTGGGAAACATATAGACTTTCCATGAGTTTGTGTACCTACTCCGGGTTTTTGTTTTCCACATACCATTCTTTCATTTTTTTTATCTGTATTGATTTTGTGATACACCAAGTACAGAAATGCTTTTAATATCTAGGACTGTTTCTTCACATCTCTAGGACATTTTGATAAAATGTTTGTGATTTTTCTTATGTTTCGTTGTTTGTAATTTTTTGTAGTTACTTGTTTGTGAAAAATATTAAGTTATCGTCTTATATTTTATCTTTTCTCAACATGTTTGAATTCCTTATTTTTGATTGAATTTTTTGATTTCTTTACACTGGAGTCACTTCACTGAAGGCAGTAGTTTTTTTTTTTTTTTTTTAACTTTGCAATTTCTATTTCTTAGCTTTTTAATTCGAAAACTTTTTCAAAATTCATTTCATCTTTTTAAAATTAACTTCAATTGTCATTTAATTTTTTTTTGAATTTAAATTTTTTTATAAGGGTAAGTTAACGTACAAAATTGGATTTGTACGTTACAATTTGGCGCCCAACGTTGGGCGCCAAATTGTAACGTACAAACATACCAATTTGTAACCCAAGCGGCCAAAACAATCCCCTTGAGAAAAAGATAAAGATAAAGGTAAAGATAAATCTCAAGGAAACTGTCCAACCGCGTTGGGCGCCAAATTGTAACGTACAAATCCAATTTTGTACGTTAACTTACCCTTGCTAGCTCCAGGGATCGTGGCTTCTTTCTGGTTTTTTTCTAACTCCCCCCAAACAAATAAATAAGGGCGCCAAAATACAAACAAGCAAATAAAAGTAGATAAATCAGTTTTAAATTGTTTATATTTCAGTAATCGGTATGAATAAAAATGTTATTATGTTATGTATAGTGAAAACTAATTTCTTATCTTTTTTTATTTTTCTTTCTTCGGTTGTCGTAGTTGACGGAAATTCCTGGTTTTCTCGGGTTGAGGATTACCAATGGCAGGATGTTTTCTTAAGAAGAGATTTGAATAATTTCTCCTGGCTACAGGCCTTGGTGACGGACTCAAAAAAAGGAAATATGGCGGAACGTGAAAAATTTTATTTAACCAATACTTCTTTCCAAAATATGGGCCGAATTTTCAATAGTCCTATCCTTGGTCCCTTCAAAATTTGGCAATGGCCCTATGAATAAAAATTCAGACCGTCAGAATTCCATCTCAATAAACATTAATTTCGATTACAATCATCCAAGTTTCTCCAAGTTCGAGAAAAGAAAAAAGTTTATCACTTTATCTGTTTACATATTTTTATCACAATAAAAACTGACTTAAACAATGATTGTAATCGAAATAATTTAAAAGATATAATTATTATAATCAATAAAATATATTCACCAAGTTTTTGACTATTAATAAAATATTTAAACAATTTTAACTTTTACTCACCAAATGAAGGGAGAAGAAATAAGAAGAGACTGCTGGCTATGAAGCACAAAATTGTAATGAAATTAAAAATACCGACACTCTTTACGAATGAACAACGGTACCCCGCTTATAAAGAAATCTATTCTGCGTCGACTCCACAGAATCTTCGAAAAACTCAAACCGACGTAGGCCAGGCCAAAATATCGTAGCAAAATAGACGAGAAATTAATGAAATAAAATATTAATAGGCCAGGCCAAACAAATAACGATGTAATCGTTACAGGTTTCATCCTCTACCTCACATAATCTGCAGTTTGCTTCATCTACCAATCCTAGTTGCTTCATGTATCCTCTTAATCGGCAGTGCCCGGTCAGTATTCCTGTTATAATACGGCTGGTGTAAGCCAATACTCGCCCAACACGGATCTTCTGATTTCAGGAAAAGCAGAGCAGTCATACATAATGTGTTCTACTGTTTCCTTTTCTTCTTACTACGGTAAAGACAGCTGAGAGATCTCTTCTGGTTGTAGTTTCCCAGGAGCGTCTTAGTCCTTCTGAATCATTCCATTACTTGGATTTTTCAGTATCCATTTTTTTCCTTAGTTTTTCTAAGGTTGTATTACTGCTGATTCCACAGGAATGTTCTGGTCCCAGGTATGGGGTCTCAGCTCCTTCTCTTGCCAGCTTGTCTGCTGTTTCGTTTCCTTCTATTCCTGTGCTCTAGAACCCATAGGAGGGTAACAGTGTTATTCTGTCCTAGTTCATTTAATTTACCAAGACATTCCCTGACCATCTTTGAATGTTGGTTCAGAGCTTTGATGGCTGCTTGACTATCTGAAATGATTACAATCTTCTATCTACGATAGTTCCTTTCAATATTAAAATCTATACATTTTTCCATGGCACGGATTTCCGCTTGAAAGATGCTTGGGTACGTATCCAGGCTCTGGATCTGGAAATTTGGGGAGGGGCGAGCTAGTGCTTAGCCAGCACTGAGGCCACATATGACCCATTGTGCATCCTTCCATCTGTAGGGACATCCTCACCTCAGGCTGTCACCAGGCTTAGTGATTTAAAATAGGTGATGAGGCTCCCGAGGGGGATCTCCCTGACATCGGCTGGTGTAAGCCAATACTCGCCCAACACGGATCTTCTGATTTCAGAAAAAGCAGAGCAGTCATACATAATGTGTTCTACTGTTTCCTCTTCTTGTTCGCAGCCTCTGCATAGCGGCGATTCTGTTCATTTCATCCTAAACAGATGTTGTCGCAATTGGCAGTGACCTGTTAAGATTCCCACAGCTGTTCGGAGATTTTGTCTGGTATAAATTTTTGCTGTTTGTTAAGATGCTTGGTAAGCTTGGTAGATGGTAGATATTTGTAGCCCGCAGCCCTCCTTGCTAAATTGCTCGCAATGCGTTTGCCTTTAGAGTGCCCATGTCCTTTGATCCAGCTGAGAGTGACCAGGTTATTCTGGCTGGCCTCAGTTAGAGATTGGTGACATTCTAGTACTAAACTTGAAGTGAAACGTGGTCTATTCAAGGTCAGCAGTGCTAAAAAGTTTTTTCTAAAAACTATCATGTTATTGCTTAGAAACCAATCGAGAAATGCAAATAAATGATGAATTTAAAGAAGTTGTTATTGCGCATTTTTAAAAAGGAATTAAGAATTTTGTGTTAATCACTTTTGATAACAAAATATATATTCAAAATGAGGGTCTTCCAATGGGAAGTCCTATTTCTCCAATTTTAGCAAATATTTTTATGGATAATTTAGAAAACATAATCTTTAATTCTAGTTATAAAAATAATATTATATTTTGGTATAGATATGTTGATGATGTATTAGCAGGATTTATAGGTAGCGAACGACAGTTAGATATATTTTTTAATTACATTAATACTTTACATCCTGAAATTAAATTTACTTTAGAAATTGAAGAAAATAATTCAATTAATTTTCTTGATTTAAATATTAAAAAAGTTAATAATTTACTAAATTATTCAATATACAGAAAACCAACACAAACAGATGTAACCATACCATATAATTCAAATCATCCTATAACACATAAATTAGCAGCTTATAATTCTATGATACATAGAGCATTTTCAGTTCCAATGGACAAAATTAACTTTGATAAAGAAATTAATATAATAAAACAAATAGCTACATCTAATGGCTATCCAATTTATTTAATAAATAAATTAATTAATAAAAAACAACAAAAAATATCACTACAACTAATATTTCCTAAACAAACTAAAGAAATTAAAAGTTATAAAAATATTACATACTGTGGAAGTATTTCAAATACAATTTCAAAAATAATATCTTCGGCAACATCAACATTAATGTCATTTAAAACACAAAATAATGTTGGTACAAAATTATTAAATGTAAAAACAAAATTACCCAATTTAAAAAAATCTGGTGTTTACAAAATTAATTGTCCAAAATGTAATGCGATATATATAGGTCAAACACAAAGAAAATTTGAAATAAGATTTAATGAACACTTAAGAGCATATAGATTAAAACAACCAGATAAGTCAAATTATGCAAAACACCTACTTGAACATCCAACCTCACTCTTACACAACAATGACATCCAAATTCTACACATTTGTAATAAAAAACAAAATTTAGATTTTCTTGAAGAACTTGAAATAAAAAGACATCTAGCAGATCCACAATTTAAAGTTGTAAATGAACAAATAAATCTTAGAAATTCTCCACTATTAAACTGTTTACTTTGATTGAGTCTTCATTTTATACATAAATAAGATATAATTGTAATACAAATATATTAAGTTATTGTAAAGATCAGCAGATATAGTTTTTCCTGGTTTTTCTATATCATTGCACAGTTATACTGATCTTAGAGGGAGATACATCCAGGATAATCCCTTAGGGCTAATAACATCTAGGCTTTAATATTGTTATATCTTATTACTTCCATACTTAATCTAGCCTTAATATTACCTATTCAACATCAGATAGTTAGCTATAAACAAAATATAACTTTATATGTCAATCTGACGATGCTTAAATGCGAAACATATGTCATTTTTTAAAATACATTTAAAGTGAAAGTTTTATATAAAAAACTAACGTTTTTTATTATTTTTATTATTCCCAATATTACAACATAATTTACACATTTTACATTTAAACACCAATGATTTTCATTAATTTATAGGACTTCACAAAAGTTGACATGGTTGGATATTTCTGTTATTGTATCATAACTGTCAACATTATGTCTATGGTATACTGAACACTGAGTAGAGGCTAGCGTTGTGTGGAGGCTAGCGGTAACCTGCCTACTAGATATAGTGGCACTATTACAAGCGTTACGGTTTTATTGTTACGGTTTTTTACTATTACATTTTGTTCAGTTCGGTCACGCAGCAAAATCCCTATCTTATCCAAGCCTGCCGTAAGGAAGTTAGTTCCAATTATCATATTCATATCTAAGCAATTATAAATGTCATTTTTATCAAATCTAGAAAGATATGAAAATGTTTGCTTTATAGATGAAATACGTTGGATTTACTTTCTGATTTAAAGCTGTATTTTCGGCAGGCAACAATTTACACAAAATAATTTTTATTTGGCAATGTGAGGCGATTTACCAATTCGAATAAAATTTGGGGGAAATTGATAAGGATTTTTTTCTTGGAGACACACCCTCTCGGTAACTTTCCGGAAGTGTAAATCCTCCTTAAGGAAATCGGCTAGTTTTAGTTTTGAGTTTTTGTTATATGGATTTTTGTTAATTTTTTATTTGTATTCCCATAGAATTTTATTGATTAAAAATTGTTATAAATGAGTATAAAATGTTAATGCAATAAAAGTTAAAAAAGAAAATAGTTGCAGTTAAATAAAAAGGATATAATTATAAACAGCAGTCAGTCAGTCAAACTTTATGAAAATTAAAAACACAAAACACATTAAAACTTATTATAAAAAAAACACAAAATGTATAGTTTGCATACATAAACACATTAAAACTTAATAAAAGACATTGAACAATAGTAATGTCGGATCGTTAGATGTTACTCATTTAACTTCATTTTCTAGTTTTTATATATATATAAAAAGAAAAGAAACTTCCAGGACAAATTAACAATGTGAATATAGTACAGTACAAATTTATAGGTACTCTGCAAATTGATAGTGCGGTTAAATTTGGTTTAATATACCGAACTAAGTATTGCTAAATTGGTTGGTGTCGGTTTTATCATTTATACAGTGCTTATTTTTATAAATATGAAACATTTCCAGAAATAGCTTGCTTTAATAAATATGAACTTGGTCAATAAATTCAGTGTTATCATAATTAAAACAATGACCTGTACTCTGGTGATGCTGAATAAAAGCACTTCTGTTTTTTCTGCTTTCACAATCGCTTTTGTGTTGAGTCAAGCGATTCCTTAACCATTGGCTAGACTGCCCAATATAACAGGCATTACATTCCATAATGCTTGTTGATGCGTCAATTTCTTTGATATATATATATGTCGTAGGCAATCGCCGTAATCCGTCATTCCCTGAAAAGCCTAGGCATTACAGGTACTGCCGGCAATCGCCGTAATAGAATCATTATTACGCTGTTTGACGAAAATTATCCGTCATTTCAGTGACTGACGTTTAAACATTTAGGCAAAGGGTGTAACCGCCCGAATGATTGAATTTTACAGCGATTGCCGGATGCATGTTTAGTCAATTCAGAATTCGTAGCATGAAGTTAGTGCTGTTTCCAACATTCAACATTTGCAAACTCTTCGAAATATCAACATCACACTTACACCCAATAAGTCTTTTTCAGTTTTTCGTTACTTAAATAGTATATTACGCTACAAGGGACGAAAGTTGAATTTTCGGCCCTGCGCGTCATGATGCCCGAGGCGAAAAGCCGAGGGCAACATGACGAGCAGGACCGAGATTTCATCTTTTGGCCCGTGTAGTGTATACTATTTTTCTTCATACCTCGGTCGAAAGTACTTGCGGAACGAGCGAAGCGAGTGCAGCTGGTCGTGGGACATGCATCAAATAAGTACATTCGAAGAGTCAAGTTTTGTCATTGATGATTATTTTTAAGGTTATAGATAGAAATAGAAATGACACGAGAATAAACAGTCCCTAGTTACAAGTGTAACTACGCATGAGAAATTTTTCCTCCCGCCGTAAACAGGGAGTAAATGTTAAAGACGACAAAACATCATGACGCGCAGGGACGAAAATTCAACTTTCGTCCCGCCGTAAACAGGGTGTAAATGTTAAACTTTCTTCTCTGCAATTAGGGACGAAAGAACGTACTTTCGACCGAGGTATGAAGAAAATTCCATTTTCCATCCCTTCCCAACATTATCCCTGAAATGACGGATAATTTCCGTCAATCACCGTAATAATGATTCTATTACGGTGATTGCCCGCAGTACCTGTAATGCCTAGGCTTTTCAGGGAATGACGGATTACGGCGATTGCCTACGACATATACATTGGTACGTGTACATATTTGTATACAATACTAAAACATTTGTGGCCATGCGATGAACTGTCGTAAGCATGCTTCCTACCGCGGAAGTTGGGTAAATTGAATATACCTCTTTTTTAAAATCTGTCGCCTTTTTTAAGTGGAATCCGTCCACCTGAAAATCCTATAAGTAACATAGCTCGACAAATCATTAAAGACAGTAAAAAGCTGGTAAGGCATTTGAAACTCTAGTTAACTTTTTTATAAGGTTCTTAAAATAAGCAATTCTTAAATATTCGTAATAGTAAAGTTCGTCACGAACTTAACCTACTCATGCAATTTTTATCTAGTTTAAAAAGAAGAGGTTTAAATCTTTTTGTCAGTACTTTAATCTATGATATACGTAATAGTAAAGTTCGTCACGAACTTAACCCACTCATACAATTTTTATCCAGTTTAAAAAGAAGAGGTTTAAATCTTTTTGTCAGTACTTTACTTTATGATATACGTAGTAGCATCTGAAAAAGTATATAAAATAAGCTATTGTTTACTATTATGCTGGTTACTCAGGTCCCAGTATATAAACAAGAATAGTAGAATCACTCTCACAAAAAAAATTGCACCATAGCAACAAAGCTCTCGGTACGCATTTAGGTTTGTATCGTTGTCACCAGCAGGGTTGCCAACCTAAAATTTGTGAAATCGGTGGATTGATACAAAAAAAAAAAGTAGTAATCGGTAGATTTAAATAAATAGGTTAAATAATTTGTAACAGGCATACTTTCGTTTAGTATTGTTATTGTTAGTTATTGAAATTATAAGTTGTATAAAACTCACCTGCTGTCTGTTTTACAATGTTTATCTAAATGTTATTGGAACGAAGTTCCCTTTCGGGCGTTACGAACAGTTACGACTGACGCTAGGAGCTAGCCAAAAAAAATGCATACCAAAAGTTGTCACGACACGACACGACACCCGCATGTTTCTCTCTCTCACAGACCAAAAAATAAATAACTCTCTCTCCCTCTCTCTCATAGATAGATATATTACAATGGACTACAAAAGTGTGACGTCAGCTATGGGAGGAGCTTAAAAATCTTTCCAAACAAAACATATTTGCATTGAAAAAGCCATAAAAGATTTTTCTATTACTTGTAGTGGTTGCTAATCAAAACTCTAAGCGTTTTCCGGACACTTTTCATACGACCTATTGTATCCAATTTGTGATAGTGAATAAACATTGAAAGTTAGTGTAAGTGTTCAAATTTTATATGCATTTTAGTGGAATTGAGGTTATGTTTTGTTTACAAGTTTATAAATTTTATTTCTATTTTGCTTTGATAGTGTAGTGTCGTGACTTTGTTAAGTTTATACAGGTTTTTTGTAGATAATAAATAATAAAATAATACAAAATAATGTGTTTCTGTTCTGCAAAAGTTCCAGACATTGCTGATGGATTTAGGTAAGAAGAGATTTAATACAGACAATAATAAATGCTTATGTATGTATAAACATTCTGTTGTGTTTACAAATTACTAATTCCTTCACTAATTAATCGAAAGGAACTTCGTTCCATCCGGGTGTCCCTTGACACCTCTCACTTTTTTTTTAGAAATTAATCGGGTTCCGTCTTTTATTTTTCCATAATTTTATTTGACCTAGTTTTAACCAGCGTCAGAGCTTAGGATGTCTTCGTATTTCAGTGTGGAATATTTCAATCATTAAAATTTATTTCTTGATAGTAGACAACTATTTATTTACGTAGATTCATCTTCTTTTTTCCTTTTCCCGACCTGTGGTTAAGTTTCCCTACGGTTAACGCAGTAATTAATTCAACTAGTGTAATAGTAAAAGGCCTCTCAAGTTGCCATATACATGAAAATTTGGGAACACTGTCAGTGTTCACTTTCTCAGTAACCTGCCTTGGTGTAAGTAATTATCGACTATCGAAGGAACCGATTAAGAAGATTTTTAACGGTTTTGTTTCATCGGAGTTCATCTTCGCCTTTTAAGTTTGGATTTTGAGACAAACCTTTTATTTCCGACTGGGCCATCGAATCCATTTACCTTTTGGTTATATTTTTGGGTTATTTCGTATCCAGTGGGAAAAACCACATTGTGGGATTTGTAGAGAGATTTTTCTGAGTCGATTTAGCAGAAACACACTATAAAGACGGCTTTTGGGGCAAAATCAACGTTGCAGGTTATTGGAACAACACAGTGTTGTAGGTTTTCTCCCTATTCCATCTTAGGTTCCTTGGTACTGGCATTTATCCTTGGAACCGGCATTTATTTTTGGTACCGTAATATATTTTTTGGAACAGGCATTTATCTTTGGTACCGGCAGTTCCTTATTTTGTTTTTGGTACTAATTTTGGTATAGCAGCATTGGATTACCGGAGTCTGAAACTGATCTGTAGTTGTGTAAAGTCAATTATCAATGGTAATTGGAAGCCACCTTCGCGGTTCGTTTCACAAACTGAACTCGTACTACGAAACCTCTGTCATTGTAACACTTGTATTACAATATACTATTTTTAAATTGTGCTTATTAACTATATCTGTACACTGTCCAGGTCTTATAAGTTTGCTAGCAATTAATAACGTATTAAAAAAAATAATAAAAATAGTGATATATGAAATTGCGTTCATATATACCTATAATTCATTCACTTCTTATTTCAATCTCAGTAGACTATGCATTTTATTTCTTGGATTGGCACTTCAATTTGTTGGGTTGGTACCTACTGTCGAAATATTGACAGCACATTGTCAAAGGTAAAATTGTTAAAGATTCAATAACGAAATAATTGATGCTTTCTTAGATTCAATATACAATGCCAAAAAAAATAAGTACAGAAATTCACAACAGCATCGTTAGATGTTATGGTATGTTTAGGAAACAAGCTAACAGCTGTGAGAGTGTTTATTTAAATCAATTGGCCGAGGTTTTTCAAGTAAGTACGATTTTATGTGTATTTCTTTTAAATCAATGCTAGTCGCTAACATAAACTTATATATTTTGCATTAGATTAATTGAGAGAGGTTTTTGTAATGAATTTATAAATATGTATCACTTTTTTAAATAAAATTTATATTATTAAAAGAACACATAACCTTTTTTGACAGATATCATAATAAATTATATACAATGTTGTCAGATTTCAAATTTCGAAATTATACATTTTTGTAACTATAATTTAATTCAAAATTTTGTTAAATATTTTTAAATCCCTTAACTACCGTTGTGTAACTGAGGTATATTTTTTGAATCTAATTAATATGACAAACATTCTAAATGCTTAATTTTTTTAGATCAGTGTATCGAAAATACGGAAGATTATTAAAGAAGGATTGAAAAATAATGAGAAAGTCGCAGATAAAGGATGTAAAACTGATACATTTGAGAAGTTTATTTTAAAAAAAGACTTACAGCGACAGATTTGGACGTACCATGCTAAAACTGAACATTTTACTTTAGACAAACTTTTGACTGATGCTAAACAAAATTTTGATTTTAAAGGGGGACGTACGACACTATACAAACTTATAAAATTAATGGGATACAAATTTAAAAAAGTAAATGGACGACATATTTTATGTGAACAACGACACGTTAAAATTAGAAAGATCGCTTTCATTCGGAAATATAAACAACTAAAAAGTCTTGCTGAGAGAGTTAGATTCGTGTACCTAGATGAAACATGGATCTATCAAAATGGTAGTTCAGTGCGTCAGTGGGTGCACGATTCTGACCTAAAAAGTAATCCAGCTCGTGTAAAATCCGAAGGAAAGCGATTTAGTATTTTACACGCAGGGACTGATACTGGATTTTTGGAAGGATGTGACTTGTTACTAGACTCTTCGAATACAGACCTTGACTATCACAAAAGTATGAATGGTGACCTTTTTAAAAACTGGGTTGTTAATCAACTCATTCCTGCTCTATCTGTATTTCAAGAAAAATGTGTGGTGGTCATGGACAACGCGCCATACCATTCAGTTCAAATTAACAAACCACCCTCTTTTTCAGCGAAAAAAGCAATGATGCAGGAATGGTTGATTAACAATAACATTAGGTTTGACACAAAAATGACAAAGAAACAACTGTACTCTATAATCTTACCTTATAAAACTGACGAAAAGACATATGTAGTGGATGAAATTTTAAAACAACGAGGACATGAAGTACTTCGACTACCACCATACCATTGTCACTACAATCCAATAGAACTAGCATGGGGGTTTACTAAGACATATTATAACAAACATATTACATCTACTTATCTTGACCAGGAAAGAGTTAAAAAAACTTGGACAGAAGCATTGACTAAATGTACACCAGACATGTGGCAAAATTTTTGTAGACATACAGACGAACTTATTTTGGCAGATTGGACTACTTACATGGGAAACTGCTCACATGACAATATTCCTCCTTTAATTATTTCATTGGAGGAATCAGATTCTGACGATTCCGATTTTGGATTTGATAGTGACTCTGATTCTTCCAGTGAAATAATGGAAGAGGATTGATCATACAAATACACCGACAACATTTACATGTTATATCTAAATCTGCATCTGTATTTGTTTTTATTTGCTTTTATGTAATTTATTAAAATATTTTTTTCATTGTATCGGTTTGAAATGTCTAACAAATCTTAATTTTTCTGAAAAATTTCTGTTATAAAGAACATTATTAAAACATCAGCATATTTAAGTCAAATGCGACACCACCTGGGGCGGACCAGGAAAATCAAATTTTTACTGGAGTATAGTTTCCTCAATTAACCCATTGGATGTAAAATTTTATTATCCTACAGCCACTAATACAATAATGTTACACTACGATGCCATTTGGATGTAAAATAGAAGACTTTAAAAAAGATGGATACCTATAGACTTTGAGTACTGTGTTTTTATGTTAAACTCAAAACTGATGAAATAATTTTTTTTACCACTGCTTGAATAATTTAAAAGTTTTATTATACATTTGTAAAAAGGATCTTTTACTATTGCTTGAGTAATTTAAAAGTTGTATTAAACGTTTTTATTAATATATGTATATGTGCTACATTTTGAATTTTACTTATATTATTTATTTGTAATAAAATGTAAATATAAAAGTATATTTTTCTACAAGCATGCGTAAAACAACACTTTTCCGCACGCATTTTAACTCAGAAAATATCTCTTTCTCTTTTTTTATTAAATGAATATGTCCTTCAATAACCTTTTGGAAAATTATTGTATTATTAATTTTATGTTGTTGTACCTACTACATACAAATAGTAAAAAAAAGATTATTTTGCATAAAAATAGAGATTTTTAAAATGTTTGTTCTTAAAAAAATCATAATTTATTAAAACACCTCTGTAAACGTTACTCAAAGCAACAACAAACTTTAATTGTCACAAATTAAAATTTTGTTACATTGTTAGGAGTTGAAAATAAAATTTAAAAAATGAATAAAGTATCTTTTTTATGCTTGTAGAAAAAATATTGATCCTAACTCTTGCGGGAAAGTATAACTTTCCGCACTTGATAGGATAATAACTATTTTCGTTCTAGATCAATAATATAATATGATAATTGACTATAAACAGGGATCAGTCAAAATTCATGTGAATTTAAATAGACCATTCTTGGATATTAATAGTACCTACTTGCAGCGAAAACTGACGTATCTACTTTAGTACCTATTCAATTTAATATTAAATACATTGACTTATTTTCGGCAAGTTTTAAATTTGGTTTGCAGATTTAATTACTTAAGATATTTGTAATGAATACACATATTTTTATTGAAGACGTGACAACATCGTATTTACAATTAATAAGACCACAGAACAATATGAACAGACGTGTATTATACTGGGCGAATTTCATGTAACTAACAGAGCCTACTGAGATGGAAATAAAAAGTGAATGGCTTATAAATACTGTTTTATTATATAAGTATCTTAGGGGTAAAATTTATAATTTTATCTTTTTGTGTGAAATTTTAATTACCTACATAAGAAAATAAAATCTGGTTTGTTTGTTTACGTCTATCTGTCATGTCATCTGAATTTTATATAACAATTTATGATAGCAAGTAATATTTTTTTATATTCATTACGAAATGTTGATTTTAACGCCCTCACAAACTTCACGTTAAAAGTCATTACCATTTAGTAAGATTAAACTGAATATTTTCATGAACAAATCACTTTACATGTGACACTTTTATGTAGCCACCAGACCAGAGAACGTCTACAAATCTGACAAACAAGCATTTTGGTAATTTTCACCTGTGTCCCATCGATTTCCGCAGGTTTTGAGGATTCCACAACAGGTGTAGACCAGTTGGGAATCATAAAACTCATTTTACTTACAACTAAATATTGTATAACGTGAACAAAAATATTTCAAATAATTTACATAGGATTTACTGTAGGTATTAACGGTTTTGTTAAAAATCTACGTGAAAATGCAGATGGTGTTCTGTTAAATATCTATTTTAAACGACTCTTTGATGGAGTAAGTTTTTATAAATATGAGGAACATATGGTACATAAAAAATTAAACAGCTTAATAGAATTTGCCAAGAACTTACTAATTTTGTTGCTAAATAAAATAATTCTATTAACATCTAATTAACTTGCATATTATGCAAATAATTAGTTAAAACAAGCAATAAATATGAATGTTTTTCTCTAGTCGGAGAAATACAAGGAAAAACATAAACATACTGCACGACAGCACAATTTGTATGGCCCCCCAGGATGACCCCCAGTACGTGTCGATCTGTAAGTTGCTTGTAACGTATGTCTCAAAAGTTTTGGAGCAAACTATTTTTTTACAAATAAATGTAATTTAGTTGATATTTTCATTATATTTTACAAATAACAATAATTCTAGAAACAAAATTAAGAGATAAAATTAAATGAAATGGTACATGTTCCTCAACAAGACGTTATTTTCGTCGGACATCGCTCATTAGCTCTTGGACGTCTTCAACAGTTATCTCTTTAATTTTCTTGTAAATTCTACGCTGTCATTGCTCCTCATTTTCAGCTACCCACCTTCCACCGCAAACCTTTCGTGACAAGAGAGACCAAGAATCTTCTATGGGACGTTTTCCGGTACACATGGTAAATTTTGAACGTGTCAAATTTGGGTATCTCGAGTTAAGTCAGGTCAAAACATTACATCATCTTGAGGATTTTCTTCTAAAAAAAACAGCCAATTTGATCAGACAGTTTTAAATATAAACGCTGACTATCCACCGCTTTACCCTTTACCCGCCCTACGTACTGTCTAGATATACCTACGGTAGAAATCGCCTACCAAACTAAAATTTTGTTTTCGTTTTTTCTTTATATTTTACTTTTCTGGCCATTTTTGTATGTTGTTAATATAGAAACAATCAATTCCTTTAATCTCTGATTTGCCTGAAGTAACATAATTCTCATAATTCATTACAATAATTCGTTCGTTTGCAAAAAAAACTGGTGCTAATTGGATTTGCAGTGTATTTTGGATTTTTTTTTGTTTTTAGAACTTTGGACCATTCCTAGACAATTCTCTTAAAACTGTGTCCTTATAAATACGATACTCACGTCCTTAGTTTCTTACTGCCGTTCCAAACCGATTTTTAGCTCTTCTCACCAGTCTGTATGCCCTTTCTTGAGTAAAATTCTAAGCACGGTATACCTTGCTCACATTTAGTTATGGTTCGATAAATAGTAAGACGAGAAAAACATTTTGGTTTTATACACGTCTATCTGAGCTATATAAGCAATACCTTGATTTTATCACATATTTTTACAGAAGGCACAGAAATACTACACAAGAAACTTGGTATGTTACTAAGGGCAAAACTGGGACTGAGATACGTACCAAAATCGTGAATATCAATTAGCATAGCGTTCATTGATAAACATGCAAAAATTGAACAGGATAAGGCGTAAGACCAAAAGTCATATATCGTTTTTACTAAAGACCTTAAACAGAAAAACTGCTCGATAGGCACATAAGGAATGGTATATTGGCTGAGAATGTCATCTTAACCCTTAAGTTTTTCAAAAATAAAGCAGTGATGCTGGGCGCCTTTCTATAAATAGATAGCGCTTTTGACAACACTATTTTGAAGCAATTACAGGCATAGACGAAATAAGCTGCAGGTGGATAGACTGAATGCTAAAGAGTCGTTTG
This sequence comes from Altica lythri, assembly GCA_964028335.1. Lineage (NCBI taxonomy): Eukaryota > Metazoa > Arthropoda > Insecta > Coleoptera > Chrysomelidae > Altica > Altica lythri. The sequence continues at coordinate 28,956,198 of OZ034804.1, read as the reverse complement.
ATACATTGAACATTGCTAGGATACACATTGTCAACACGATTAGCCAGAATCTGGTCATCGACGAGCTAATAGTGAGACTTAACCATGAAACAAAGCAAAAGGCTAGTCTTGACCGATTAGTTAACAAGCACAGATTATTTTTATCGGAGTTCCGGTCTATACTAAATTGACTCTAGGTTAAAGAATACTCTTTAATAATCTAAGCTTCCGAAAATTTATTGTTTTCTTTTTCAAGGCTGATATACATTACAAGAAACGAGCTTTTATAAAATCATACTTACAATTATTATGAGGTTATAAAATTGTAAACTTAGCCAAGAAAACATAACAAAATTGTCAAAAATCTAGGGACAAAACTGATACTTACACATTAAAATTTTATTTTGTAATTAAAATATGTTAAAAATATTTTAAACTGAATTAAAGTTTTACTATAACGTTCGAAATATTTTGTTGGCATGATAAGAAATAGACAAAAAAAAATGTGTGTAAAAACAGCAACGACTGTAGAAACCAATTTTTTAACTCTAATACCATATTTTTAAGTATACAAGGAATTACTGATAAATTCAAAAATATTGAAAAAGCCTTAAAAAAGAAAACAATAAATTTTCGAAAGCTTGGATGATTAAAGAGTATTCATTAACCTAGAGCCAATTAAGTATAGACCAGAACTCCGATAAAAATAATTTGTGTTTGTTAACCATGAAAGACACGATGTGCTTGTTCAGACTAGCTACAAGAAGTTATAGAATGCAACCTTAACTGCAGGGCTTAACATTAACCCCTTAAAATCTAAGGTTGTAACATTTACCAGAAAAAGAAATTAGAATGGACAAGTCCTCTAAACATTAATGATGCAATTGAAAAAGTGATGGGAGAGTTTAACAACCTTGTAGTACTTTAACTGGTACAAAATTCTGGAAAAGGCAACGATTTTATAAATGACAGGGTATATTTTACATATAAAATAAAAACATTCATAACTAAAAATACGCCATACACATGAAGTTATTAGTAACATATTTACCAAACTCAATTCCCTATCGAGAGCCGTCTATAACTTTGGCAAGTTTTATGGCAACACTAAAAAGTTTTACATTTTATCAAATACTTGTGAGTAGAATTTTAACAATGTCGCAATACATACCAATATCACCATCGCACCTTTTAGAGGAAGACCCAAAAATGTCGACTGTGCGCGGCTGTATCCTTACTTGATACAAATGGACCTTAATTTGAAAGATTGTTATTGACAGTTGATTTTTAGAAACTTCTTAAAACACTGACTAGATTAAATGTTTCTAGAAAATTCTAGAAACTTCTAAACACACTGACTAGATTAAATAATGTTTCTAGAAAATTCTAGAAAGATCTAAACACACTGACTTGATTAAATAAAGTTGTATATAAGGGGATGTATGGGCAGTTAACGTCAGTTCAAGTTCAAATATTATCAAGAGTTCATTGTATTGTCAAGCAGTTTATACGTTATTCAGCAGAGTTCTGTGTATCTTAACTATTTTGTAAATAAAATTGTGTTAAAGTCCCCATAAGTGTTTCAAATTGGGGCAGTGTAACAGGATAACCGTAAAGAAAAGGACCTTAATTTGAAAGATTGTGATTCTAGAAACTTCTAAACACACTAACTAGATTAAATAATGTTTCTAGAAAATTCTAGAAAGTTCTAAACACACTGACTAGATTAAATAATGTTTCTAGAAGATTCTAGAAAGTTCTAAACGCACTGACTAGATTAAATAATGTTGTATATAAGGGGATGTATGGGGTGTTAACGTCAGTTCAAAGTTCAACTTCAAGTAGTTTATTGTATTGTCAAGCAGTTTAGACGATATCCAGCAGAGTTCTGTGTATCTTAACAATTTTGTAAATAAAATTGTGTTAAAGTCCCCATAAGTGTTTCAAATATAGTACATAGATTGAAGACTATTCCAGGCGATTTCAATAGGGTAAGAGGATGAAAAATTTGGAGTAAAGATGATTTTTGGAACAAAATCATAATCAGTGACGAAGCACATTTTATCTTGAAAACAAACTTGTCGTTTTTGGGTATCCAAAAACCCACAAATTTATCGTGAGAGACCTCTTCATGACAAATGAGTGACATATGCTCGGATTGCATCATTGGGCCGTTTTTCTTCGAAGGTGACGATGATGAAGCGATTTCGGAGAATGGTGCCCGTGATCGTGATATGGTAAACACTTTTTTGCGTGAAGAGGTCGAGAATAATGGCTTGAAAAACCAGTGTCAAAAAATTAAACGAGAAATTTTAGCCATCTTCTATTTATACTTATAATAAATCTGTAGAGAGGTCAATTCTGTACATGAAATATATTTCCAAAATAACTATCAGGGGGTGATTAGGGATCGATACTGATGCCAAGAATGCAATCAGTAAAATTTTTGTCTGTCTGTCTGTCTGTATAACCGCTATAGAAACAAAAACTACTTGACGGATTTTCACGAAACTTGGTACAATTATTTTTCATACTGCTGTGCTGGTTATAGTATAATATTCATCACGCTACAATCAACAGGAGCAGAGCAGTAACGGGAAATGTTGGGAAAACGGGAGAAGTTACTTCATTTTTTAAGCTTCCGTCGCGTGTGCAACCTTGATGGTTAAAGCTATACAGAAATCATCTTATTTTTATAATTTGTAGGTCAACTGTGAACGCATTTTACAAAATTTCACCCACAAGGGGAGTTGCGGGGGCGTCAAAAATAACAAAAAAAATAAAATTTAAAATCTACAGGCTTAAAACTTTGCAAAATAGTTATTTTAATAATTTGGAGGTCAACTGTAAACGGATTTTACAAAATTTCACCTACAGGGGGCGGGGTTGCGGGGGCGTGAAAAATAAAAAAATTAAAAATTAAAATCTATGAGCCCTACAGGTTTGAAACTTTGCAAAATAGTTATTTTTATAATTTTGGGGTCAATTGTAAACGGATTTTACGAAATTCCACCCACAAAGGGGGTTGCGGGGACGTGAAAAATTAAAATTAAAATTTAAAATCTATAAGTCCTACAGGTTTGAAACTTTGCACAATAATTTTGAGGTCAATTGGGAACGGATTTTAGAAAATTCCTCCCACAAGAGGGCATGCGGGAGCGTGAAAAATAATCTATACATAATAAATCTGTAGAAATGAAAATTCTGTACATTAAAGATTTTTAAAAAATAATTAGCGTGGGTTGTTACTACATCGATATAGAACCCAAAAATGTAGTAAGATTTTTTTGTCTGTATGTTTGTGCGCGCATCACATGAAAACTACTGATTCGATCCGAATGCGGTTTTCGGAGATGTATTTGTCTTTTCTGAACATAACATCTGGTGTTTCAAAATTTCTCCCCCATCCCTTTTACGGTGTGGGGGGAGAAATTTTTATACAACAATCTATACGCCACGCGAACGACGTCGTAGGTTCATCGATATAGAACCCAAAAATGTGGTTTGATTTTTTTTTGTACGTCTGTCTGTCTATCTATATGTTTGTGTGCGTATCACATGAAAACTACTGATCCGATTCGAATGTGGTTTTCACAGATTAACATCTGATGTATAAAAATTTCTCCTTCCACCGGTTTAACGGTTTGAGGAGAAAATTTTTTATACAACAATCAACACGCCACTTGAACGACGTCGCGGGTACACCTAGCACCCAATAAACATTGAAAAAAGTCATGGAAAATGCCAAAAAACTAGCTCAATTTTGAAGACAAAATTAGTAATTTAACTAGGATCATCCAGGATCTTAGGTTCGATTCCTGTCGGATCTGATATTTCACCTTAGTCATTTGATATTTGTCTAATTTCTAATTTTTAAAAATCCCTTCAGAGATGTCGCAAATACCTAAATGACTAAATTCTGGAAGCTGGTTAATATTTGACATGTAACCAAGATGTCTTTACAAAAATTGCTACATTTTAAAGCTCAAGTTGTTGAATTCGTTCTAATGTTTATTAAAGCATACAGCTGCAATCTCCAAAATGTAAAAATAATTAAATAATAGTATATTGTGAAACAAGTGGGAAAAGTGCTTTTCCCACGTGTTGCACACTATACTTTTTCTACTACTGCAACTAAAAATACGTTTATGTACTCACCGTCAAATTTAATAATAAAATATTTTGATATTGTTGGATGCTTTTAACGAAAACTTACCTTTTCTTATAAGTATATTTTATCCGGAGCCCCGTTTAAAAATTTTTGGAGCTTTTCCGCTGATAATATTTTACAAACTTTAGAAAAGTATTGTTTCGATTTTCTTTTTAAATAACATCACAATTTCGCATATTTAGAAATATCAATGTTATTTTTTATATTCATTGTAGGCACTTTTTAACATCGAGTATTGTAGAAGCCTTTAAAGTTTTAGATAAATACTCAAAATAAACTATAATAGAACGTTCCAGAAAGGGAATTCACTTTACAATTTTTCTTCCAATCTATAAACTTATCGTAAGCTACTTCATATTTCTTTCTGGAAGTTACTGGTAATAAGTCCAGAGTGTCATTTGCCGCTTTTTCGATAATTTCTGGCGGGATACTATCAAAATCACTTTCATCTATATTCATAATAACAAATATAATAAAATTTATAAATTTATATCCTGTTTTTGGTAGCTTAATCAAAAAACAAATTAGAATTTATAAAAGCTTTGACGTTTATGACAGAAAACAGAAAACTCAAGAACATAGACTGAAAGCCACCTATGTTATGACTAAAAAAATGTCAATTCTCCATTTAAATGTACATACCGTGGGATAAATGATTAAAGTCGTGGGATAGATTCACTTATCCCACGGCTTTGGAAAAGTCTAACATTGTAGCATCGGAAAATGTCAGAATAGAGCTATATTCTATAGCAGTCGTAGAAAAACTAGTTTTCTAATGACAACTTCTGTAAAATTTTCAAAAACTTCAAAAAACAATTAAGATATTCGGGCTAGTTTTTTAAATATGATTTATTATATATTGTAACGAGCGAGAACCCCTTAGTACGCCCCTGTCGCTCTCCAGGTAAACAACGCGCTTATTCTCGAACAGAACAAACGAGAGACTTCCTTCACTATGCAGACGTTCTAGAAATTGTTACCGAAGGACGTTCTGGAAGCTGTGGACTGGTATATAAGCGGAGAGCCACGACCCACAAGGGAAGTAAAAAAGTTAACGGTGACAGTCTAAATATTCGAACGAGCTACGCAGTGCAAATAAATTTAGTGAATATAAATCGAAGTTAATTGTAGTACATAAATTAGTGTGTTATAGTTAGTTTAGTTATTTAGTTATAATTCGTTTAGTTTATTGTGTGTGTAAATAAATTAGACATTTTCGTTCAGCAGTGATTTTATTTTGAACCCCAAGAACGTAACAATTGGTGTCAGGTGTGGGGTAAATTGAACTGCTGTGTTAATTTAAATTGTGGACTTCATTAGTGAATATTTTGTATGCCAGTTACGAGATCACAGACGAAGAAAATGGATCAGGCGACAATGGAATTTTTCCAGCAAGCCCTTGAAAAAATGAGCTTGAAAATGGAGGAAAACACAAATAAAATAGAAGAAAATACTAGAAAGATAATGGAAGAAAACACCTAGAAAATGGAGAATAAAATGGAAGAAAACACTAAGAAAATGGAAGAAAACACTAAGAAAATGGAAGAAAACACTAAGAAAATGGAAGATAATTTGGGAGATAAATTGACATTTATTGAAAATGAGTTGAAGAATAATTACTCCAAACTGGAAAAGGAGATTGGAAGCGTAAAAGACGAAATTGGAAGCGTAAAAGACGAAATGGGAAACGTAAAAGACGAGATGGGGAACGTGAGCGATAAAATTGGAAAATTTGAAGACAGGGTTGGAAAATTTGAAGACAGGGTTGGAAACATTGAAGGCAGATTGGTTAATATGGAAGAAGAAATGCAGGTAAAATTGGAAGAACATGTGAAAACCATGGAAGAGCGATTGAGTAAGAACTTCAGCAAATATTGTTCTGTTAAGCTGGGAGAACGGGGTGAGCCAGGTCGAACAAAGATCAAACCTCCAACTTTTGATGGCAAATCACCCTGGAGCACATATCAGAAACAATTTGAAGCAGCAGCCAACGCCAACTGCTGGGACGATGAAGAGAAAGCAACTGCCTTGATTGTTGCATTAAGAGGAGACGCACTGAATATCCTTCAGACCATTCCTGTAAGTCAACAAGGTGATTATAAGACTCTGACAAGTAGACTGCAAATGAGATATGGTGATGCACATCTCCAACAAGTGTATCACGCACAAATCAAGAGTCGCCATCAGAAGAGTGCAGAAACCTTGCAGGAATTCGAAGCAGACATAGCAAGGTTGGTAAGGCTGGCTTATCCTTCGGCACCGGACAGCTTCCTAGAACAACTTGCTGTCCAGACCTTCGTCGATGGGTTGAGAGACACGGAGACTCAGCAGACGTTGCGGTTGGCCCGACCCAAAACTCTAGATGACGCCCTGGCCCATGCCCTAGAATTTGAAGCCGCTAAACAAGCTTCTCACAGAGGACAGAGCAAAGTGAGACAGCTTGATGATTCACCAGTCTGCGACGAAAGTATTGAAGACGTAGTTCGCCGAGTTCTCCAGGAAAAACGTAATGGTGGACCAAGATGCTGGAACTGCGGCGAAAGAGGACACATTCGGCGTAACTGCAAGAAGCCGTTTAAACCACAACGCCAAGAACAGGAAAACTAAAGCGGGTTGGCAAGAAGGGGCATAAACCGACCCGCCACGACAATGCCCCTGAGGTTATAATTCAGGCCATCTCTTCAAGTGTTTATGTCGACGGTAAAATTAATGGGAGGTCCGTAAAAATGTTAGTCGACACTGGCGCAACCCGAACTATAGTTAAGCCGAGTGTAGTTGAAGGAAATGGAAAAACCTTACCAGCGATGGTTCGTTTACGGACTGCAACTGGAGAAGACGTGCCAACACATGGAAAGAAGAGGATCGTCATCAACATTGGGGACAGGTCTCTCGAACATGAGGTGCTGGTGGCAGATATCATGGAGGAAGTCATCTTGGGAATGGATGTCATTAAGGGTTATGGCTTCCAGATGGATATGAGAAACGATGTTCTGAGGATCGGAAGTCTGGAAATTCCATTCCTGGGATGTGAAGATATCACGACTCGAGTCTTACTCAGCGAAGATGTTCACCTACGTGGACAGGCGGAAACCATAGTGAAGGGGTATTTAGATAGAGACCTTCGAGATAGCTGTATAAGACTCATCGAACCAGCCAGTGAGAGTAACCTCGGAAAAGGACTGCTAGTCGGAAAAACCTTGGTGAGAGGCGGAAACGAAGTTCCTGTGAGAATGTTGAACACCAACATGTACCCTGTGATCTTAAAGAAAGGTACGATCCTGGGAGAAAGCTGTTCCGTGCTTTGTGTGACAGGAAGCGTTCAGGATGTGAAGAACCCGCTACCAAGAAGCGAGAAGAGTTCGAAGAAATTATTTGAGACATTGGCTTCTTCCTGCACAGAACTTGCACCAGAACATATTAGCAAGGTGAAGAAACTAATTCATGAATACAGTGACGTTTTTGCTATGGACAACACTCAGATGGGTAGGACGAATGTTGTGAAGCATTCTATCAATACCGGAAGTTCAGATCCCATTCGCCAACAACCGCGAAGGCTTCCCATAGCAAAGAGAGAAGAAGCAGAAAATATAATCAAGGACATGCACGAACAAGGAATAATAGAGCAATCTGATAGTCCTTGGTCATCACCTGTGGTTTTGGTGAAGAAGAAAGATGGCAGCACCAGATTTTGTGTCGACTATCGTCGTTTGAACGACGTCACCAAGAAGGATTGCTACCCCATTCCAAGGATTGACGACACTTTGGACACGCTTTCTGGCTCGAAATGGTTCTCCACGCTGGATTTGAAGAGTGGGTATTGGCAGGTGGAATTAGATCCCAAAGACAAAGAGAAAACAGCTTTTACTATTGGGACAGGATTATGGCAGTTCACAATAATGCCATTTGGCCTCTGTAACGCACCTGCAACTTTCGAGCGATTAATGGAAACCATTCTTCGAGGATTGTCATGGAAGTCGTGCCTAGTTTATTTGGACGATGTCATAGTATTTGGCCGGACATTTGACGAACACCTGAAAAATTTAAGAGAAGTCCTTGAAAGACTACGCTCTGCAAATTTAAGACTCAGTCCAAAGAAATGCCACCTCTTCAGGAAAGAAGTGAAATATCTAGGACATGTAGTATCTGCAGATGGCATTAGTGCTGACCCAGACAAAGTCAAGGTTGTACGAGAATGGCCAGTACCACAGGACAAGCACCAAGTAAGGAGTTTTCTTGGCTTGTGCACATACTACAGGAAGTTCGTCTTTGGATTTGCTGACATCGCGAAGCCTCTAACAAGACTGACGGAAGATGGAAGGGACTTCAAATGGGATACTGAATGCGAGGATGCTTTCAATCGACTGAAGCAAGCACTAACAACAGCTCCTATATTAAGTTATCCTCAGACCAGTGGAAGGTTTATATTGGACACGGACGCAAGCAACACGGCCATAGGAGGCATATTATCCCAAATTCAGAATGGCCAAGAGAAAGTTATAGGATATTTCAGCAAGGTCCTGTCGAAGCCTGAGCGTAACTATTGTGTTACGAGGAGAGAACTTCTCGCCGCAGTCAAGTCCATGGAACATTTCTATAAATACTTGTATGGTCGCGAATTCCTTCTAAGAACAGATCATGCTGCTCTGAAGTGGCTTCTACAATTCAAGAACCCAGAAGGTCAGGTTGCGAGATGGATAGAAAGGCTGCAGGAATATCATTTTTCTGTGGAACACCGGGCCGGAAAGTCACATGGCAACGCTGACGCATTATCTAGAAGACCTTGTCCTTCCGACTGCAAACACTGCAGCAAAGCAGAAGAGAAGGAATTCTGTTTAAGAACAACCGTCGTGGATCTAGATTGGCTGCCAGAATCCCTGAAGCGAGACCAAGAAGGTGACTCCGAACTAAAGATGTTGCTTGACTGGAAAGCAAACGGACAGAGACCAAGATGGGAAGAAGTGAGTCACCTGAGTCCTAGGGTCAAGTCCTACTGGGCGCAGTGGGACTCCATCATTTTAGAGGATGGATTGTTGAAGAGGTCCGTCGAGAATGACGAGGGTAATGCAGCTAGGACTCAGCTGATAATTCCCCGGAGTCGGACGACAGAAGTATTGGAGAAACTTCATAATGGAACCTCCGGTGGACACTTCGGCATCAAGAAAACGTTGGAGAAGATCAGAGAACGTTTTTACTGGGTCAACTGCAAAGAAGACGTCAAGGACTGGTGCCGAAAATGTAGACTTTGTGCTTCAACGAATGGCCCAAGAGGAAAACGACGAGCGCCAATGAATCAGTATAACGTAGGCAGTCCTATGGAAAGAGTTGCTATAGACATCGCAGGCCCATTCCCAGAGACCGACGATGGGAACAAGTACATATTGGTGGCGTCGGATTACTTTACCAAATGGGTTGAAGCACATGCCATCCCAAACCAAGAGGCCTCGACAGTGGCAGACGTGCTGATAAAAGAAATGTTTAGTCGGTTTGGAGTGCCACTGGAGCTACATTCTGATCAGGGACGAAATTTCGAGTCTGGCCTATTCCAGAGCATTTGTGAAATACTCGGAGTCAAGAAGACCAGGACAACACCTCTTCACCCACAGTCAGATGGCCTAGTGGAAAGAATGAATAAAACTGTGGGAAAATATTTGGCTAAAGTGGTCTCTGACCATCAAAGAGACTGGGACCGGTACCTTCATCTGTTCACCATGGCCTACAGATCAGCCGTGCAAGAGTCTACTAGAGAGACACCAGCTTGTGTCATGTTCGGCCGGGAAATAAGATTACCCTGTGACCTAGAGTTTGGATGCAAGCCCGGAACAGAGATAGCTGGTGAGGACTACGTGAGCACATTGAGGGGCAGGCTACACTACATTCATGAGAAGGTCCGACAAAACATACAAATTGCTAGTGACCGAATGAAGACCCGCTATGACAGCAAAGCTACAGAAGGTGGTTTCAACGCTGGAGATTTGGTCTGGCTGTACAACCCCCAGAAGAAGAGAGGATTATCACCTAAGCTACAGAGGAATTGGGAGGGTCCATACAGAGTGGTAAAAAGGATCAATGATGTAGTGTACCGTATACAAAAACTACCAAGGGGCAAGAGGCGCGTGGTCCATGTAAATCGGCTGGCGAAATACGAGGCGGACTACGACGAACAAGACGAGACCCATCTGAGAAGGACGACCAGCCCAGAGCATGTTGAGATGAGTTTCGACCAGTTCATGGAGAACTATGGTGGAACTGGGAAGGCACGATTCGGAGTTACCACCGAGCAGCAGCAGGACCTCTTCTCTGTGCCTGGAGATTATTTCCTAGCCCATTGTGTCGCCGAAGATCTGCGTATGTCCAGGGGAATAGCATTAGTCTTCAGGAAGAAGTTTGGCCGTGTATCTGAGCTCTCCAGACAACAGCCCCATCCCGGAAAAATTCTAAGTCTCACTGACGGTCATCGTCACCTCTTCTACATGGTGACTAAGAGGTTTTGCGATCACAAGCCTAGCTATAGAAGTATGTGGAATACCTTGCTGAACCTAAGAAACGAACTCACCAGGTTGGAAGTGAAGAAGCTGGCTGTGCCTAAGTTGGGTTGTGGTCTAGATCAACTCAACTGGAGAGTCGTCCGGAACATGCTCGAGGTGCTTTTCCGTAAGACAGGAATAGAGATACTCGTGTGCATTTTCAACCCGAGCGGAAACACAATGAAGGAGAAGACTGTGGATTGCTATTTCGAAAAGCAAGGGAGCTGCAGAATGGGAGATGCCTGTAGGTTCAGACATACCAACCAAGGTGTTCGGGGACCGAACGTCTCAAGGAGGGGGCAGTGTAACGAGCGAGAACCCCTTAGTACGCCCCTGTCGCTCTCCAGGTAAACAACGCGCTTATTCTCGAACAGAACAAACGAGAGACTTCCTTCACTATGCAGACGTTCTAGAAATTGTTACCGAAGGACGTTCTGGAAGCTGTGGACTGGTATATAAGCGGAGAGCCACGACCCACAAGGGAAGTAAAAAAAGTTAACGGTGACAGTCTAAATATTCGAACGAGCTACGCAGTGCAAATAAATTTAGTGAATATAAATCGAAGTTAATTGTAGTACATAAATTAGTGTGTTATAGTTAGTTTAGTTATTTAGTTATAATTCGTTTAGTTTATTGTGTGTGTAAATAAATTAGACATTTTCGTTCAGCAGTGATTTTATTTTGAACCCCAAGAACGTAACAATATGTAAGAAGATGATCTATAAGAAATAGAGTACTTTTTCATTAGATGTATAACTTACTGTCTGTTTTATATCAACAGACTATGATCGAATTGCAGCTGCTGCGTTTATAAACACAGATTTTTTCCCATTCTTGGATTTATATTTCGTTTTTGTATCATCCAGTTCATCAGAATAGCCGAAAGCATTCTGCATTTTTAACTCGAGATGAAATCCCCAGGTGTTTAAATTGTATAGGTGTAAAAAAAGAAATGGCTTTATGCAGTATGTTATTAGTAAGCCGAAGAAGGTAAAACTACAAGTACACCTGTGTGACGATCAACCGTGACACCTGAATCGAAGTCAAATAGAGAGAATTATAGATGTAGGTAGTCCAAGCGGCACAAGTATATTAAAACAAAACTATAAATTATATTGAATACCACTTATCTAAAGGAATTTTTTAAGTTAAGTGGGATAAAATTTCTTCTTATTGTAAAACTCACAATAGGTATTTCAGGTTATTTTAAAATTATTTCAATATTATATATATGTACATTTTGAACAAATTACAAATAGGTAAAATTTTAAGTTTAAGTTTACTTTACATTTTAATTATTAGGTTCTAAAGAACACCATACACCATAGACATTCCTACTTTTAAAAATCTGGTTTGACAATCATGATGCTTAAATTGATCAAATACTATTTATTAAAACTTCAAAAATAGTATTCAATTTTTTTTACAAATAACGTCGACAAAATGATACGAATCCATTAAACTTTTATATAAAGGAGAACTTCACAGATTAATGTCTTAATTTGCTGATTTGTCACCTACCGTTTTTTTTTCTGCTGTATATAGCCGATTTTTATCACCTCAAGAAGTTGTTAACCTTCCATAACCATATTTTGAAAATACCAAGTTCACAGTAAGCAAAATATAATTGGTAATTTGATTCTAATTTTTTAAACAGTTTGTTACAAAAATGTTGTTTTAGTTTTATGATTTTTTTGTAAGTAATATGGAATACTGTTTTAGAATCCTGAATTATTTTGAAACAGAGTCACTAGCTGTAACCTCCTTCGTATCATTCTAAGATTATTAATTTACTAAAAAAGATGCAAGCATATATATATATATATATATATATATATATATATATATATATATTTTTCGTTCCAAGTTCCTAAGCCGAAACTTTAATGCTCAGGTCCGTAATAGGATCTATATTACACCAGCAGGTATCGACCATAGGGTACCGGACAGTAATCGAAAGAAATCTAAGATGTGTTTTAAAATAAAGTTATACAACAATATCACTCAATAAAGATTTTTAAGAAATAACAATGATTCATATTTTTAAATCAATAAATAAAGTTGCGTAAATTTATCTATGACGTGTAAGAACCCAAACGCCAATCACAGTGCGTAACGTCATATGTAAGTAGCCATAAGTAAATAACACTGCTTTGTATGTTATTTCGCGTTTTTCTACGATTTATTTGCATTTTTCTAAAAATATTTAATTGTAATTAATAAGGTTATACAAAAGTCGAAATTAGAAATCTCCCAAAAGTTGATATTTTCATGGTCAGCAGTTTCTTTGCCACTAATTCAGACTTTTATTCTGCCGAATTTAGAAATGTGAAAACATTTGTGTATTTCAATCTCTTTTTGTTTATCTTAACCATAGAAATGATTGAAGAAATAAGTAAAACATAACCTATAACACCTACATTACATATACATACACACTAAATATGATTAGGTATTTGTATTATGGGCTGTGTAATAACACTCTAGGTATAGTACTTACATCAAAGTGATCTTCACAAAAGTAAATTGGTGAAGTAACAGACATTCCATCGCACTTTCGTCTTGCTAGGTCTAACCATTTCTTTCGTATGTCTGGTTTTCGAGGTACATCAATAAAAATTTTATTTGGAGTAGTTACTGATGTATTTCCACATCGAGGTACAACACACCAACGATATCTTTTTCGGTCCATGATGATTAAGAAACACAAAATACTTAATTTATCTAAGCACTGATCACTTGTAATCTGGCTCGTAGTTTGTTTACCTCCATATGACGTCACGCGATCTGAATTGACTTGAAGTGCTGATTTCGCGGCAAATTAAAATAAATTATGTTTTTCACGTTTCCAAGTACTCCAGAGGATTTATTTAATTAAAATATTATTTTTTATGGCTATATATATGAATAAAGATTATTTTTAAACACTATTTGAAAAGTTGTCCGGTTCCCTATTCTTTTCTATTACTTTACTGAATCGCAGCATGAAAGCAAAGATGTTTTTTTCGTAAACCCAATAAACGACTACTATTTTTCAGTTCGCTACTGTCTACACTTATAATCAATTTATTTACATAAGAAAATACCTGTAAGTATTTTAGCTACTTGTTTAACATGTTCAATGCAACTTGTCCAGTTTTCATTGTCTATTGCAGCGACTACACTTTCTATCAACTTTATCACAAATACACTTAGTTTTAGAGTTTGGTTTTTGCTGGCAATGTTTTTTTTTCAACTGCTACCAAAAGATTTAGTACGCAGTATTAGGAAGGTAGCCTTGATACTTCATGACCTTCTTGTTTTGCCAAACAGTCCTTTTTGAAGTTATCCTCATGTCTTTGAAGGTCATTTCAGTGATCATAAGGTATTCATTCTAAATGTAGACCTTAAGGATAAACAACTAGAAAAGAATTCAACTAAAAATATTAGCTACCGCGATTTAAGTGATGAAAACTTAAATAATTTTAAAATCGAACTGGGTAAGACGGATTTCAGTAGTGTATATCTCCAAAATAGCTGTGAAAATGCTATCAGTTCCTTAATTCAAATCTTAATCCAAAATTTAGATATCACTTGTCCACTTAAAAAACATAGACAAACTTGTAGTAATATTAAAAATAAATGGATAACCCCAGAAATAAATCGAGCTGGCTCTGAATTGAAAAATCTTCATTGGTTGTGTGGCACATTAGGTACAGGCTCTACACTTGAAAAATACAAGGAATCGAAAAAAGATTATAATAAACTAATTAAAAAAGCTAAGGCAGATTATAACGCAAAGATTATTAATAAATCAAACAATTTAAATAGAACTATCTGGAATCTAGTTAATAAGGAGACTGGTAGAACAAAGAATGTGAGGGATATTTCAATCAAACATAATGATAGAAATATCACCTGCCCATCTAGTATCGCAAATATATTTGCAAACTATTTTGTTAATATTACGGTAATTTAAGGCCAATGTCGTGTACCACTCCAGAATTATATAATAAAACTTTCTTTTTTTTACCAACGTCGAATCGAGAGGTTGAGAACTTGATTGCAAGTCTCAAAAATAAGCCTAGTGTTGGCATGGATGGCGTGTCCTTAAAAATTTTGAAAACATGTTCAGATACACTCTCTGCTCCTTTAAGCTATATTATGAATATGTCTATAGAAGAAGGCACATTTCCTAGTTCACTCAAGCATGCTAAAGTTGTGCCTATTTTTAAAAAAGACGATCCAGAGAATATTTCTAATTACAATTTCTGTTCTTAGCGTAATTTCCAAAATTTTTGAAAAACTAGTATATGACAGGATGATCAATTTCCTTGAGACCAACAGTCTTATATCTATCTGCCAGCACGGCTTCAGAAGCAAAAGGTCCACTCTAACAGCTGCTTGTACCCTTTTTGAAAGCATATATATTGACCTGGACAGGGGAAAGCACGTGGCAGGTCTGTTTTTTGACCTGACTCGTGCTTTTGACTGTTTGGATATAGGGTTTATTAAGAGCAAGCTCTACAATATTGGATTCAGGGGCATTTTTTTGGATTGGATAATTAGTTTCCTTAGTAACAGGAAAATTTCGGTCAAAATCAAGGACTCAATATCTGAATCATGTGATATGAATATGGGGGTTCCTCAGAGGTCCGTCCTGGGGCCGCTAATTTTTTTATTATTTATAAATGACGTACCTAAGCATATTAGATCTAAAATAATAGTACTTTATGCAGATGATACCTCACTGGCAGTATCAGCTTGGAAATATGAGGATCTCCTATTGTGCATTCGAGATATTATTGAAAACTTCATTAATTGGTGCAAAACGAATGGTTTAATAATTAATATTGAAAAAACTCAACTCATATATTTTCATTATCTAAACTTAGCAAACAACTCCTATTATATGTCTCTGTACATTGATAAGTTTTTTATTACATTATCAGCAACTACGAAAATTTTAGGGCTCTATATTGATGCCAATCTCCGTTGGACCAACCATATTGCCCATGTAAACAAAAAGCCAAACCAATGCTATTATGCAATATCTAGATTAAGAGATAGTATGCCAACTAGTGCATTGATGAATGTGTACTACAGCCTGGCTTACAGTCACTTATGTTACAATGTTATTTTATGGGGGAACGCTACAGAAAATAATAAAATATTTGTAACGCAGAAAAAAATTGTCAGAAAAATATTCTTTATGGATCAGGGAGACAGTTGTAAACCGGTTTTTATTAAAAACAAAATTTTACCTTTTCATTGTATTTATATTTACCATTGTATTCTTTATGTAAGGCAACACATAGACTCATTTGAGCTAAATTCACTTAATCACACATATTTAACTAGAAGTGCTAATGATATTAGAATGCCTTTGCATCGAACTTCTAATATTCAGAACAGTTTCAGATACATGGGTATCAAACTCTACAATAACTTGCCAATTTGTATTAAAAATCTGAATTCTATCTCTACATTTAAAAAAACTCTAAAAGATTTACTTCTGTGCAAATGTTACTATTCAATAAATGAATTTCTGGAGGAGGGTTGCATAGGAGCTCGTCAACACCCGTAAAGTATTTTCTATATATATTTTTTTTCTATATTTGTGTTAGGTTAGGCTAATAACTTTTATGTTTGTGTGTAACTTTTTGACTTGTCTTATACATTTTAAAAATGTCCAAAAAGATGAATAAAGATTATTATTATTATTATTATTATTATTGAATGTTTTTATATACATATATATGAATATGAAAACATCCTAGTATATACCTAATATGTTACCCAGCGAACATCGTACCGCTTAGTAATGAATGATTTTCCGTTTTTTACACCTTTTCTTAAGATGTTTTTACGTTTTTTCGAAAACTGGCCATGGTTTTTTGTCGATTTTATGATATTTTCTTTTTTGTTTCCAGCTTTTTTACTATTTTTTTTTCTTTGGGTTTAGTATTTTTTCCAGTCATTTTTTATCAGCTTTTTGATTTTTTCATTTCCCTCATTTTTCATTTATTTCCAATGTTTCTGATATTTTCTCGATGTGTCTCTTTTCCATTCTTTTTATTGTTTTTTCAATTATTTTCCATTTTACATTAGTATTTTATTATTTTTTTACGCATATGTAACCATTTTTCCTTTTTGTTTTCATTTCTTTGATTCTTCGATTTTGCCAATTTTTTCCTCTAATTTTTGAAATTTTTTTAATGTTTTTTTTTCTATTTTTTCATATATTCCATTTTTTACCCTAATTTTTTCATATTTTGATTGTTTGTTCCAATTCTATAATTTTTTTTTATTTTTTTCAATTTTCGTTTTTTCTTTTTTTATGCTTCCATTTTTTTTGTTTTTTTTTTAAGATTCTTTCCGTTTTTACGATTTTTATCATTTTTTCAATTTTTATTAATTTTAATTTTTTTCCATTTCTTTTATTATTTTAATTCTATTCGTTATTAATGGTACAAGGGAGAAAGTGTATTTTTTAATGTCACATTATAGAAAAAGATAAATACAACATTTATGAATACATGCAGTAACATTTGCTGTAGATGGATACGTTATTAAAATGTTTCTTTTTGTTTTTAAACCAAATTTTAGCTAATATAAGTATATATCTTAAATCAGATTCCTATTAAACGGTTTTTCAGGACGCCTACAGTGTTTCTTAATCACTTTAGGACTATAAAGTTATATAAATTATTTGTTTGGTCAGTATCCAAAAAGTAAATGTTTATTTGTTTGACAACTTGAATTTAAAAGACCCTGAACCAGATTGTAAGTAAGAATGTTATCTTAAGTCGGCTGGATTTATCTATGGAAAATTATTTTCACCTAGATTATATTTTTAATAAATGAACTCCGGATAAAAGTAAGACAAGCTTAAATTTTCACTTACGGATTTCATTTCAAAATCACGATGAAACCAACTTTTAAGAATAAGACTAAAATTTATACGCATTTAATCATAGTATTCATATATTCTCCCAAAACAATTTTTTTTTAGTTTCAGTTTGTAAGCTCATATTAAAATTATGTACAATAGTACAAAAAAGTAGGGTTTTGTTTAATTTCGACAATATTACTGGTTGTTTGAAAAGTTAAAAGCAAAAATGTGTATTTTTTAATGAAATTGTTTTTTTTTATTCAATATAATCTCCCTCAGCTTAAACACACTTATTCCAATGATCCCCCAGTAATTTTATACCATCTTCGTAATGATTTTCCGGAAGCTCTGCAAAATCTGGTTCCATGGCTGCAATAGCTTCTTCATTCGACGAAAAACGCTTTCCAAGAATAGGTAATAGTCGGAAGGAACCAAATCTGGTGAATACGGTGGGTATTCAAGCAATTCATACTTTAGTTTGTTCAATTTAGCCATCGTCGACAAAGTTGTGTGAACACGTGCATTCTCTTGATGATAAACGATTGTTTTCTTCTGTACACCGAGTCTGTTTTACGTGGTCCAAACGGTTGCAATTATACTCTCTGAGTTAAGCATTAGGTATACCTTTTTCCATATAATTAATCAATGATTTCAGATGTTGTTACACTTTTTGGGCGTCCACTAAGTGATTCATATTCGACGATTGTACGACCTCTTTTCAACTCTAAAACCCATCGACTCACAGTTGGAAATGAAGGAGCAGATTCCTTTAACACTTTCACCTTTTTGGTATGAATTTCTGTTGTAGATAAACCTTTCAAAACAAAGAATTTGAACACTGCATGATATTCGGTTTCTTCTACTGTAATAAAATACACCGACCCATCAACTTCAAATGGCATGTACCTAAACAAGAATAAATTGACAAATGAAAATATACTTACTTGTGTATTCAAATGTACGATGAAATATTAAAATATAAATTTTAATTCCTCTGCTGATTAATAGGTGTCGCTTTTAAAACTTTTCAACCAACTCTTAATACTATCAAACTATTGAAGAAAGTACCATATTACCATTAAACGGTGGAGCCAAAAACCACTAGAAGAAATAAAATTAAAAGAAACAATAACTTAAAAGTCCGAAAATTAATAAAATCTGGTAAATACTGGTACAGATCAAAACTATAAGAAGTACAGACAAAGTAAAGAAGATAAAGTCTGAATGGCTAGATACCTTATTATTATTATTATTATTATTATTATTATTATTATTATTTCTGTATGGATATTAATATATTTTTGTTGTAAAAAAATTAATTAGCTGGAGAAAAAAAATTCCATTGATTTATATATTTCACTAAGATCTCTTTAGAAAATTAGTTTTTAACAAATTCTTTTTGTCACATGTTTTGTATGTTTTAGTTTTCTAAATTTTACTTTTCCTACTTCTTTTTGTAATTTAATTGTTACTTTTTTCCGTGTACCGCTCGGACTAATAGAGATGTGGCGACAGTATGCCGGAGAATGCGGCAAATCGTAGTTTACCTGTACTGTTGTAGCTTAGAATAATAATAATAGGAACACCTACAAGCCCGTTCTTAGGATATCACATTCTGAGGTCAAAGGGAATGTTTACAACCAGCGGAGATATTTTTTTAATAAATAATTACCAATAAGTCATACTAATATTGCTAAACAATATCTGAGAATTGGATGACTGATAAAATAAAATAACAAAGAGAGTTACACAATTTTTTTCAATTAATTCATATAACAAGACAAAGAACTCGAGGAATCTGAAAAAAACTCACTGAAGTTCAGTTTTAATTGATTTTAATTGTTATATTGCGGATTACTATAGACGATTTCTTTTATTGGGAAGAATGTGTAGCTAATTAGAATCTTTTACAATACATAATTAAACATTTACTTATTAGCAGTGGTTGCTTTTTAGGTACATCTAAAGTTCAAAATATTAATAAATTTGTTAAATTATAATTCTACAGTATACAGACCCTTCTCTTACCATTGACTTGACATTTAACTTTTTAACCTTTTCAAAATCAGTTGAAATTTTTAAAAAGTAATTATTAATTATCATGTTGATGAAACTGTTCTTACCTCTGTGCAAAGTTCCTTCAATACTCTCAAATTCTATGCTGTAGGTACGCCTTACGTCCATACAGAGTGACTTACCAACAGATGAAGGAAACCTCTTAGGTAAATAGTGGAGACTTAAGTAAACATTTTTAAGTAAACACAATAATTAAAAAGGTGTAGGCGTTTAAACATTTTTAAATATATAAACAGAACGTTGATCCATTGACGCAACGCTAGTGACCCAATAAGATCAAATCATCAACCTGAAAAAACAGGACCAATCCAATAAGTTTTTGGGGACGATATCCTCCAGCTAAAGGAGGAACCGAAGGGCTTTTATCGACACGGTATCATTGGAATTTAGTTTAAATTGTGAGGAGTAATTAAATAAAAAAAAACAATTTTACAGTAAATACTTATTTATTATTATTATTATTATTAGAACATACTTTAAAACATAATTAAACAAGATACCTAATTAAAATATTGTTACTCAAATTTATGGTATTGTAACGAGCGAGACCCCCTGAGTACGCCTCTGTCGCCCTGATAGCGCTAGGTAAACAACTGATTCCCGGAAGTCTAGTGACGGCGAGTACAATCGAGAATAATTCCTTTGTAGCTTCTACGCGCGACGAGAAACTGTTACCGAAGCACGTTCTGGAAGCAGTGGACTGGTATATAAGCGGAGAGCCACGGACCGCAGGGAAGTTTTAAGTTAACAACGATAGTCTAAATATTCGAACGAGCTACGCAGTGCAAATAAATAGTGAATATAAATCGAAGTTAATTGTTGTATATAAATTAGAGTGTTATAGTTAGTTTAGTTATTTCGTTATAATTCGTTTAGTTTGTAGTGTGTAAATAAATTAGACATTTTCGTTCAGCAGTGATTTTATTTTGAACCCCTATTAGAACGTAACAATTGGTGTCAGGTGTGGGGTAAATTGAACTGCTGTGTTAATTAAATTGTGGACTTTATTATTGAACATTTTGTATGCCAGTAACGAGATCACAGACGAAGAAAATGGATCAGGCGACAATGGAATTTTTCAAGCAAGCCCTTGAAAAAATGAGCTTGAAAATGGATGAAAACACCCAGAAAATGGAGAATAAAATGGAAGAAAACACCCAGAAAATGGAGAATAAAATGGAAGAAAACACTAAGAAAATGGAAGAAAACACTAAGAAAATGGGAGATAAATTGACATTGATTGAAAATGAGTTAAAGAATAATTACTCCAAACTGGAAAACGAAATTGGAAGCGTAAAAGACGAGATGGGCAACGTGAACGATAAAATTGAAAAATTTGAAGACAGGTTTGGAAACATTGAAGGCAGATTGGTTAATATGGAGGAAGAAATGCAGGTAAAATTGGAAGAACATGTGAAAACCATGGAAGAGCGATTGAGTAAGAACTTCAGCAAATATTGTTCTGTTAAGCTGGGAGAACGGGGTGAGCCAGGTCGAACAAAGATCAAACCTTCAACTTTTGATGGCAAATCACCCTGGAGCATATACCAGAAACAATTTGAAGCAGCAGCCAACGCCAACTGCTGGGACGATGAAGAGAAAGCAACTGCCTTGATTGTTGCATTAAGAGGAGACGCACTGAATATCCTTCAGACCATTCCTGTAAGTCAACAAGGTGATTATAAGACTCTGACAAGTAGACTGCAAATGAGATATGGTGATGCACATCTCCAACAAGTGTATCACGCACAAATCAAGAGTCGCCATCAGAAGAGTGCAGAAACCTTGCAGGAATTCGAAGCAGACATAGCAAGGTTGGTAAGGCTGGCTTATCCTTCGGCACCGGACAGCTTCCTAGAACAACTTGCTGTCCAGACCTTCGTCGATGGGTTGAGAGACACGGAGACTCAGCAGACGTTGCGGTTGGCCCGACCCAAAACTCTAGATGACGCCCTGGCCCATGCCCTAGAATTTGAAGCCGCTAAACAAGCTTCTCACAGAGGACAGAGCAAAGTGAGACAGCTTGATGATTCACCAGTCTGCGACGAAAGTATTGAAGACGTAGTTCGCCGAGTTCTCCAGGAAAAACGTAATGGTGGACCAAGATGCTGGAACTGCGGCGAAAGAGGACACATTCGGCGTAACTGCAAGAAGCCGTTTAAACCACAACGCCAAGAACAGGAAAACTAAAGCGGGTTGGCAAGAAGGGGCATAAACCGACCCGCCACGACAATGCCCCTGAGGTTATAATTCAGGCCATCTCTTCAAGTGTTTATGTCGACGGTAAAATTAATGGGAGGTCCGTAAAAATGTTAGTCGACACTGGCGCAACCCGAACTATAGTTAAGCCGAGTGTAGTTGAAGGAAATGGAAAAACCTTACCAGCGATGGTTCGTTTACGGACTGCAACTGGAGAAGACGTGCCAACACATGGAAAGAAGAGGATCGTCATCAACATTGGGGACAGGTCTCTCGAACATGAGGTGCTGGTGGCAGATATCATGGAGGAAGTCATCTTGGGAATGGATGTCATTAAGGGTTATGGCTTCCAGATGGATATGAGAAACGATGTTCTGAGGATCGGAAGTCTGGAAATTCCATTCCTGGGATGTGAAGATATCACGACTCGAGTCTTACTCAGCGAAGATGTTCACCTACGTGGACAGGCGGAAACCATAGTGAAGGGGTATTCAGATAGAGACCTTCGAGATAGCTGTATAAGACTCATCGAACCAGCCAGTGAGAGTAACCTCGGAAAAGGACTGCTAGTCGGAAAAACCTTGGTGAGAGGCGGAAACGAAGTTCCTGTGAGAATGTTGAACACCAACATGTACCCTGTGATCTTAAAGAAAGGTACGATCCTGGGAGAAAGCTGTTCCGTGCTTTGTGTGACAGGAAGCGTTCAGGATGTGAAGAACCCGCTACCAAGAAGCGAGAAGAGTTCGAAGAAATTATTTGAGACATTGGCTTCTTCCTGCACAGAACTTGCACCAGAACATATTAGCAAGGTGAAGAAACTAATTCATGAATACAGTGACGTTTTTGCTATGGACAACACTCAGATGGGTAGGACGAATGTTGTGAAGCATTCTATCAATACCGGAAGTTCAGATCCCATTCGCCAACAACCGCGAAGGCTTCCCATAGCAAAGAGAGAAGAAGCAGAAAATATAATCAAGGACATGCACGAACAAGGAATAATAGAGCAATCTGATAGTCCTTGGTCATCACCTGTGGTTTTGGTGAAGAAGAAAGATGGCAGCACCAGATTTTGTGTCGACTATCGTCGTTTGAACGACGTCACCAAGAAGGATTGCTACCCCATTCCAAGGATTGACGACACTTTGGACACGCTTTCTGGCTCGAAATGGTTCTCCACGCTGGATTTGAAGAGTGGGTATTGGCAGGTGGAATTAGATCCCAAAGACAAAGAGAAAACAGCTTTTACTATTGGGACAGGATTATGGCAGTTCACAGTAATGCCATTTGGCCTCTGTAACGCACCTGCAACTTTCGAGCGATTAATGGAAACCATTCTTCGAGGATTGTCATGGAAGTCGTGCCTAGTTTATTTGGACGATGTCATAGTATTTGGCCGGACATTTGACGAACACCTGAAAAATTTAAGAGAAGTCCTTGAAAGACTACGCTCTGCAAATTTAAGACTCAGTCCAAAGAAATGCCACCTCTTCAGGAAAGAAGTGAAATATCTAGGACATGTAGTATCTGCAGATGGCATTAGTGCTGACCCAGACAAAGTCAAGGTTGTACGAGAATGGCCAGTACCACAGGACAAGCACCAAGTAAGGAGTTTTCTTGGCTTGTGCACATACTACAGGAAGTTCGTCTTTGGATTTGCTGACATCGCGAAGCCTCTAACAAGACTGACGGAAGATGGAAGGGACTTCAAATGGGATACTGAATGCGAGGATGCTTTCAATCGACTGAAGCAAGCACTAACAACAGCTCCTATATTAAGTTATCCTCAGACCAGTGGAAGGTTTATATTGGACACGGACGCAAGCAACACAGCCATAGGAGGCATATTATCCCAAATTCAGAATGGCCAAGAGAAAGTTATAGGATATTTCAGCAAGGTCCTGTCGAAGCCTGAGCGTAACTATTGTGTTACGAGGAGAGAACTTCTCGCCGCAGTCAAGTCCATGGAACATTTCTATAAATACTTGTATGGTCGCGAATTCCTTCTAAGAACAGATCATGCTGCTCTGAAGTGGCTTCTACAATTCAAGAACCCAGAAGGTCAGGTTGCGAGATGGATAGAAAGGCTGCAGGAATATCATTTTTCTGTGGAACACCGGGCCGGAAAGTCACATGGCAACGCTGACGCATTATCTAGAAGACCTTGTCCTTCCGACTGCAAACACTGCAGCAAAGCAGAAGAGAAGGAATTCTGTTTAAGAACAACCGTCGTGGATCTAGATTGGCTGCCAGAATCTCTGAAGCGAGACCAAGAAGGTGACTCCGAACTAAAGATGTTGCTTGACTGGAAAGCAAACGGACAGAGACCAAGATGGGAAGAAGTGAGTCACCTGAGTCCTAGGGTGAAGTCCTACTGGGCGCAGTGGGACTCCATCATTTTAGAGGATGGATTGTTGAAGAGGTCCGTCGAGAATGACGAGGGTAATGCAGCTAGGACTCAGCTGATAATTCCCCGGAGTCGGACGACAGAAGTATTGGAGAAACTTCATAATGGAAGCTCCGGTGGACACTTCGGCATCAAGAAAACGTTGGAGAAGATCAGAGAACGTTTTTACTGGGTCAACTGCAAAGAAGACGTCAAGGACTGGTGCCGAAAATGTAGACTTTGTGCTTCAACGAATGGCCCAAGAGGAAAACGACGAGCGCCAATGAATCAGTATAACGTAGGCAGTCCTATGGAAAGAGTTGCTATAGACATCGCAGGCCCATTCCCAGAGACCGACGATGGGAACAAGTACATATTGGTGGCGTCGGATTACTTTACCAAATGGGTTGAAGCACATGCCATCCCAAACCAAGAGGCCTCGACAGTGGCAGACGTGCTGATAAAAGAGATGTTTAGTCGGTTTGGAGTGCCACTGGAGCTACATTCTGATCAGGGACGAAATTTCGAGTCTGGCCTATTCCAGAGCATTTGTGAAATACTCGGAGTCAAGAAGACCAGGACAACACCTCTTCACCCACAGTCAGATGGCCTAGTCGAAAGAATGAATAAAACTGTGGGAAAATATTTGGCTAAAGTGGTCTCTGACCATCAAAGAGACTGGGACCGGTACCTTCATCTGTTCACCATGGCCTACAGATCAGCCGTGCAAGAGTCTACTAGAGAGACACCAGCTTGTGTCATGTTCGGCCGGGAAATAAGATTACCCTGTGACCTAGAGTTTGGATGCAAGCCCGGAACAGAGATAGCTGGTGAGGACTACGTGAGCACATTGAGGGGCAGGCTACACTACATTCATGAAAAGGTCCGACAAAACATACAAATTGCTAGTGACCGAATGAAGACCCGTTATGACAGCAAAGCTACAGAAGGTGGTTTTAACGCTGGAGATTTGGTCTGGCTGTACAACCCCCAGAAGAAGAGAGGATTATCACCTAAGCTACAGAGGAATTGGGAGGGTCCATACAGAGTGGTAAAAAGGATCAATGATGTAGTGTACCGTATACAAAAACTACCAAGGGGCAAGAGGCGCGTGGTCCATGTAAATCGGCTGGCGAAATACGAGGCGGAATACGACGAACAAGACGAGACCCATCTGAGAAGGACGACCAGCCCAGAGCATGTTGAGATGAGTTTCGACCAGTTCATGGAGAACTATGGTGGAACTGGGAAGGCACGATTCGGAGTTACCACCGAGCAGCAGCAGGACCTCTTCTCTGTGCCTGGAGATTATTCCCTAGCTCATTGTGTCGCCCAAGATCTGCGTATGTCCAGGGGAATAGCATTAGTCTTCAGAAAGAAGTTTGGCCGTGTATCTGAGCTCTCCAGACAACAGCCCCATCCCGGAAAAATTCTGAGTCTCACTGACGGTCATCGTCACCTCTTCTACATGGTGACTAAGAGGTTTTCCGATCACAAGCCCAGCTATAGAAGTATGTGGAATACCCTGCTGAACCTAAGAGACGAACTCACCAGGTTGGGAGTGAAGAAGCTGGCTGTGCCTAAGTTGGGTTGTGGTCTAGACCAACTCAACTGGAGAGTCGTCCGGAACATGCTCGAGGTGCTTTTCCATAAGACAGGAATAGAGATACTCGTGTGCATTTTCAACCCGAGCGGAAACACAATGAAGGAGAAGACTGTGGATTGCTATTTCGAAAAGCAAGGGAGCTGCAGAAAGGGAGATGCCTGTAGGTTCAGACATACCAACCAAGGTGTTCGGGGACCGAACGTCTTAAGGAGGGGGCAGTGTAACGAGCGAGACCCCCTGAGTACGCCTCTGTCGCCCTGATAGCGCTAGGTAAACAACTGATTCCCGGAAGTCTAGTGACGGCGAGTACAATCGAGAATAATTCCTTTGTAGCTTCTACGCGCGACGAGAAACTGTTACCGAAGCACGTTCTGGAAGCAGTGGACTGGTATATAAGCGGAGAGCCACGGACCGCAGGGAAGTTTTAAGTTAACAACGATAGTCTAAATATTCGAACGAGCTACGCAGTGCAAATAAATAGTGAATATAAATCGAAGTTAATTGTTGTATATAAATTAGAGTGTTATAGTTAGTTTAGTTATTTCGTTATAATTCGTTTAGTTTGTAGTGTGTAAATAAATTAGACATTTTCGTTCAGCAGTGATTTTATTTTGAACCCCTATTAGAACGTAACAGTATGATTTGAGTTGAGAATGTTTTTCTTCCGTTCCACCATTTTTAAAACACTTTTTTCCAATATAAATTTGTAAAAACTAGAACACTTAATTTTTAAATTGTAAAGTACCTGCAAGATTGCAGAAAAAAGGTATCCACTCCCATCTTGTTCCTTTTCTACGTTTATTGATTGTTGATAAGTGAAAAGATTCTTTCAGTATTACCATTATGAGTAGCGATCGCAAACACATACTGCATATCTTCAAAAATTCAGAGTGCTGTTTGGGTTTTAAAAAAATAAACCCATTTTTCGTGACACTAAGATAGTTTGTTTATCTTCATCAGTCGATTCTTTAATTTTTTCACTTACAAAAACCGTGGAGAACCGCGACAAAAGTATATGGTCCACCTAACGTAAATACGATACCTACATTAAGGGCGTCTCGGGAGACTTTTTGGGACCTCGGGTTCAATTTTAGCTAAGACAGTTTTCATTTGCAACGAGCTCAAATACATCGTTACATAATTTGTTTTATAAGTCCGACCCTGTACCTTATTTTTCCTTCCATATTTGCAGTCATGTTGAGGACATGTTCGGCGATTAGCTCCGCAAAAAGAAATTAAATCGCCCAAAAAATAAAAAAGTTATTTTCAACTAAAAAATATACTCCTTTATTTCGGCCCACAGTGTACATTGACTTGAATATGTTAAAGTTGAGAGCATTTCTGTGAAATGAGTGATAACTGCATGGTAATAATTGAGTTTCTTGTATTCTTCTCTTGTATTTATTTTGTATTTTAGTTTTTTTTCTTATTCTAAAAGTAAAAAAATTGGCGACTATCTGAGAGCCTTATTTAGGCCCAGTATGAATTTGAAAATTTGTGAGTTTTTTCCAGTAGGCTGGATTGCAAAATTATTATGCAAAAACTATCCAAACGATCTTAACGAAATTTAGCACACCTTTTAATCATATTAAAAACTTTTTCTAGGTGGAATATGGAGGTTTTAAGTCAAGTTTAGAGGGTCGAAAACAATTAAGGGATAAACTTTTTTGTTTTTGTTTTTTCTTTGCAATTATTGCTATTTTTCTAACAATAATAATTTTAGAAAGAGAAAATCATCCATTATCTCAAATGTGGTCCAATAGTACCTAATACCAAAGAAAACTCAAAGTCTAGTACCACAAAAAACATTTAATTTAAGGGCTGTGTTTCGGGAATAAATATTCCCATCAACAGGCCCTCAAAAGTATGCACAAAAAAGGAAATAACATTCAAAAATGTGGAATTAAAGCCAACTATTCCCGTTTGCAGTTAGAGGGACAACATAACTTATAGACCGGTTTCGGTCTGTTGGGCCTCGTCAGTATAATGTATATGTTGTCGTCAGCGAGCTTAATACATAATCACTGACTGAAGAATGTACTAAAATCGCGACGCATTTATAACCACAGAGTGGTGGAAATGTAAACGACGCGAAAGTAGTGACATCTTCACCTCCAACTGCAAAACAGAAATCGATTTGACTGAAATTAATTCACACATATTCGGTGTTCAAAAAGAAATTACAAAAATGACGGATAATGATCGTCAGACTGGCATTTTTAAGAAAGAGGAAATCATCCATTATCTCAAATGTGGTCCAATGGTAATACCAAAGAAAAATCAAAGTCTAGTACCACAAAAAACATTTAATTTAGGTAAGGGCTAAGTTTCGGGAATAAATATTCCCATCAACAGGCCCTACACATATAAATAAATAATAGTTACAAAATATATTTTGAAGATTAAACAAATCTCTATTTTCTGCAAATAAGAATAATTTTTATCTAAGAAACATTTTTAGCTACTTTAATATAAAAATAATTAAGATTTGGAATCTTCCACTAGTTTGAATTTAAACATTTTTACAATATTAAACACATGCACATTTCAATATGTATTAATTATGTGATATTTTTAACATAGGAAATTTTTCAAACTGTATTAAGTCGAATGTTTGGTTGTTGCTATTCGTTACTAAAACTATGCAGTGACGTAGAAGTGAAGTAAGAAATCTGAACAAAATATAGTGTTGTTTTGTAATACAACAAAGGAAAACAAGTATGTGAACTAAGATCTTAGCAGGATGCTAGAGGAGAGTGGCATGCAAATGGGCGCCTCTCCGTCTGCGGAACACCTGCACACCTCGCGGCGCTCTAGCCCGTCGCGACCTTTACTAATTATAATCCACGTATACAACGAATCGTTGGAGGACTTTTCATTGAACTTTTTAGTTGTGTTTTATTAGCGTCAGTATCGATGGTGTTGGCAATTGCGATAATGCTTCGGAACAATAAGCTCTATAATCTATTGAAATTGTTGTTGAGATTATTTTAACTACAATTTAATTGCTTTTTATTAAAAATGATTCTCTTCTACTTTTTTTACGGTGCAGATGGTCAACTAGGTGATTACGTAAATTTTATTTGATTTGGAATGTTCGTACTATAAAATTGTTTATTCAGAGGCACCAGCAATTTTTATAACAGTCATAAAATTTAACAAAAAGGTACCTATATTCATACAGTGTCACCTTTAAAAGTCGCTCCATATGCAAAATTTTTTTAGCAATAACTTAAAGGAAAATTTAACATTGCCAATAAATTTTCTCTTCAAATTTAACCGAAAAATAAGTAGAGTTACTAGAGAATGAATATATTTCCTGACCGTTAAATTCGAATTAAATGTAATAATTTACTGGGATTCGGTCAACAATTATTTATTAAAAAAAACTTTACACACTTTTTACTTATGTTTCGGCACATTTTTGCCGTTTTAAAGTGTCTAAAATATTTTCAATTTTTTTATATGTAAACCACAAATTACCTATGATCTAATGATAATATGTATATCGCCAAAGGTTTAAAACAGAAAACAGAATGATTTATAAAAATCTTATTAAAAACAATTAGAAACAAAACAAAATAAATAAGAAGTTTAAATAGGTGGGTAATACGTTACAAGGTCGGTAGGTGACTTATTACAGTACGAGTTAGTTTACGGACGAGGCGACGTAGGAGCCTAGTCTGAAAAAAAAACGAGTACTGTAATATAACACCTAATAGTTCGTAACTTGACTAGTTACGTTAAATTACCTTAACTGTAAGTTACTGTCAAATATTTTAAAATTTTTGTATTAATTGTTAATTCGTGTTTTAAATTAAAATAAAATAAAAAGTAAGTACTTAATTAATTATTTTATTTTAATTTTATAGTCATTATAGTGTTTTTAAATGTCAAAAATTAAAAGTAATTGTTTTCCCTTAAGCAATCAGAGCAGAGTTGCTAGGCAACACATTACAGTACATGATACCGTAATGTTTTACTTACCGGCGCCAAATTGATTATAGGAAAGTTTATTTACTGGACAGGATGAAATAAAATATTTTTGGTATAGGGACGATATAAAAACTTTAAAAAAAAAAGAAAAGTGTGAGGTGTCAAGGGACACCCGGATGGAACGAAGTTCCTTTCGATTAATTAGTGAAGGAATTAGTAATTTGTAAACATAACAGAGTGTTTATACATACATAAGCATTTATTATTGTCTGTATAAAATCTCTACTTACCTAACAGTTCTTTTCTTTTAACAAAAGTGTCCATTTATACAATACCAGAGCTTTAAATAACACATCTTTTTAAAATTACTTTTTATAATTTAAAACAGGAATTAACAATTCAATACAAAAAATTTAAAATTAAAATATTTGACAGTGACTGACAGTTAAGGTAATTTGACGTAGTCAAGTTACGAACTATTTCTAAAATGTTTATGAATTTATTAATTTATAAAAACAGGATGAAATAAAATATAATACTATTATAGGTAATTATGTTTTTTTCTACAGTTTTTTCTTTTTAATGTACATTTTCTTTTAATTTAAAATAGTGTCTTTTTAATTGTAATATATCTATCTATGAGAGAGAGAGAGAGAGAGAGAGTTATTTATTTTTTGGTCTGTGAGAGAGAGAAACATGCGTATGTCGGTGCATTGTGTCGGTGCATAGTGTCGTGACAACTTTTGGTATGAATTTTTTTGGGCTAGCTCCTAGCGTCAGTCGCAACTGTTCGTAACGCGCGAAAGGGAACTTCGTTCCAAAAGTTAAACCTCCTTCAAAAAAAAAAAAAAGGCACTAAAAAGCCAGAAAAAAAATCTTTATTTCTTAAAAAAATTGGAAACAACTAGGAATCTGATTTCGGGGAATGTTTTGATGCTCTATAGATTTTTTCACCATTTTCTTAATGTTGGCAGTTTTTTTATTTCTTTGATTATTAGAAACGATAATAATCACATAGTTTTAATATTGTATATTTTTATAGTTTTTAAATCAGTTTAATATTTTTATTGCATTAATTTATTTCTATAATTTAGTTACTGCTGAAAAGATAATGGTAAAATAGCCCCTTGTAGTTATGAGTGCCCGGCTCTTATTATGAAATTTGGGTATATTCGGTAAAATTTACTGCTAAGTTGACACCAGTCGAGTTTCGACAGAAACTTTCAATTACATTTTAAGTAAATTAAGTAACATATATACAAATACTTCTATACTATACTAAACTTTATACAAATTTCGATGGGATCAAACTGTAGAAACAAAAATACCGTTAATTAAAAATGCAAACACGGTAAACTGTAAAATGAATTGTCTTGTATGGCAATCTTCCATTTTTACATGTTTATTAAAAAAAGAAATTGAAGTTGAAGTAACTTTGAAGCATTTTCAAAATTTAAAAAATTATTCACATATAAACTACAACAATTAAATATACTGAATTTATTTATTCATTTTCTGACATCATCACCTTACTGTTTTATAACCACTTTCTGTGTTGATGAATAACGTATGCTCAGTATATTATGTGTTAAACTGATGTTATAGATATATTGGATAAACAATTTCAACAGCACAAGTAAAAGTGATGCATACGTATAAAATTTATGTCAACAAATATATTAACTGTACCTAAATATTAAAAAAAAAACTCAGACAGATAAAAAAACTCTCTGGGATAAAAGCTTGCTCAGATTAAATATCCAGGGTTAGAAGTCGCAAATTATTTGAGTTAGGTAAGTAATGTTTAATGGAACCTTTCGATACTTTTAAATTTAGTTTGGGTTAAAAAGTCTTTGTTGTCACCCCTTAACTGGGAACATCGGATGATCTATATATCTGACCCGTTTGTCGACCCTCGACCCTCAGCATGTAAAACTCTCTGGGATAAAAGCTTGCTCAGATTAAATATCCAGGGTTGAAAGTCTCAAATTATTTGAGCTAGGTAAGTAATGTTTAATGGAATCTTTCGACAGTTTTAAATTTAATTTGGGTTAAAAAGTCTTTAATGTCACCCCTTACCTGGTAACAGCGGATGGTCTATATATCCTATTTAAGTGACTGTTAATTAACCTTTTTCGTTATTAGAAACGAAAGTTAATGTTATAAGTATAAGTATTTTACTGCTATAGATAAAAGTAGCACTTTTGTGGTATTTAGTCTTGTATAGACATCTATATGCACGATTACTAAACTCAACGATATACATTTGTTATACAGCCAGCGACTGCAGGAAACTAGCGGCCGTAGTCAAAAGTTTGATTTCAGAACATTAACGTTAACTATCTGATATGGAGCACCATCTCATATGAGAATTCAGCAGAAAAAGTGGAAGTTTACGCTAGTAAACAGCAAATTATAGTTCAAAATTCGACCGAAATGGAGCTAATATCAAATGAGTTTGTGAATTATAGAGAATGTAAAGTATGTAAATTCGTTAATTGCAGTTTGCACTTTGCAATTAAAGTTGATAACGTAAAAAAACTTGTTTTTAAGGTTAAGTGCAAAATAACCCACTTTTTGCTTACCCAAAAAATAAATATCTACATATATAATAAAAGAACAACTAAGTATTAATTAGTAATCACGCTGTTATAGAAAGGCATTAATGAGGAAACTTTCTCAAATATTTTACAGGCAAAAGTAACGAATAATCGAACGCCTATCTTAATAAGATCATCACAAAATAAAAACATGTCATACATAATACATAACATGACCATATGTCTCGCTTTAGGCGGGACAGTCCCGTTTTCAGACTGTCTGTCCCGCTGTCCCCATTAAGAACTTTAGCTTTAGCTCATTGGAATTGGATGTGTGGTCCACGTGATTCACACAGTGATCAAAACCACCTCCTTTGAAAATCGTGGGTCAAAATATGTCTGTAATAGAGACTTCGAATAAAATTAATTATCTATGAGATAACTTGGCCCTTAAACAATATACAATTTTCCTTTTTCACACCGTTCACACCTAATCTGCTAATACAGTTACAGGCAACTTATCACGAGAATGTGATAACTGCTATGGCTATTTTTTTAACAAGTAAAGAATCCTTAAAACAATAGTGTAAACTCAATGCTTAACTAGAAATACTTGGGTAGCAGTATATGGCGAATTTGCCAAGATACGAAAGAGTTTGACGAATTTTGGTTTATTTGCAATTACGTCACAGATGAAAAAATAACAAGCTGGAACTGTGAGAATGTTGCTTCTGAAGACTGTTGGGTGGAGTTGTTCACTCACTTTTTTGCTAACAATCCCAATTGTACGAGGTTGCGTATAATTATAATTATTGATTATGCTTTATGTCGGCTTGTAACGGGTAATATATAAAATATGGATAAGTGAAAACATACAGCTTAATATTGAAGTTTTACATTTTGATCACCAAAAAAAATATTAACAAATCATGTAATTATCTAAATTCATTCTTGAAAACGAGATCCGATATTTTAAAACAGATTTACGCTAACAACAAAAATATTAATAAGAAGTGCCTAGGATGTTGCATTAAATTAAATTTGTTCACTTTTTTAGTAAATAAAAAGTAGTTAAAATAGCATTTCATTTTTTTTTCTAGTCAAAATACAACAGGTTTACCGAAACCTATATTTAAAATTTTCAAATACAAAATTAATTAAGGATACTATGTCAAAGAAAAATCGTGTGAACCTTGGTAAGTTCTTATGGAAACGAAGCTTTTATTGATATCTGATGTAATCAAAAATGGAAGCAGCGAACATATAAAGGCAAGAAACATTGGTTGACTCGAAGGAAGAAAAGTAAAAGATCGACAGGCCTAAGAAAGTCCTGTTACTCATTTTTGTGGAGAGTTTTCTGTCGCAACACGTCTTCCGAATGTAACATTACAGTTTCGCATTAAAACATATAAAACTAATTCAGGTGTAAAACTACAGAAAAGCGTCATTAAAAATAAATCAAAACACACACTCCTAAAACCTAAAAATTTTAAAATATGTTAATAAAAATTTTCTATAAAATATTTTACAATTTACCATTTGATTTCAAAATAAAAATGCCTTATCAAAATTTTTTGTAGTTTATTTTTAACAATCTAAAATTAAAAAAAAAATAAAGGCAAGCACATTTTTGATAACCAGAACAGACTTAAAAAAGGTCGTTTATAAACTTTTGAAAACCAAGCACCACATAGTAAAATGTTCCTCTCTCTTGTTATTGAAACTTTATCATATAATTTTTCGTTTTTATCGATTTAATGGGTTAACTTATATATTTGTACTATTTTAATTAGAAATAAAACTGACAATTTAACAAAATATTTTCTTTAATAATCGATTTGATTATTAATAATAAATGAAGGCAGTTGAGGAATGGCCGACAGAAATTACTATTTCTCATATACGACGTTCCTCATACATGAATATTTATATACGTACCATATTCTTTCATTATGCCAGACTTAGTTATCTTTGTGCAAGACAGTGCAACCTTATAATATAATGTATAAAATATCAACAGTAGATTACACGTATATATCTAGCATATTATCAACGTATTAGTTAGAGCGTCTCGTAAGCGTGACGACTGGCCGAAAAATGTCGAGCGTCACCTGTGACAGGTGGAAGTACACTTTTTTACAAAACCTATTAGTCCAGTTCAGGGATATGTTCTTTTAAAGGTTATATGCAAAAATTACAGCTTTAAAAGAATATATACGACCTGTGTAGGGCCACTTCTTAATGTATATGTCGTAGTCACTTCAGGCACATAGCTATGTGACTGGGCTATTTTAGGCACATAGCTATGTGCCCGTCACTTAGAAACGCGCCGAGTATAGATCCATCACATCTCTATGTGACTGATTTTAGTCCGTAATCACATAGCGATTCCGGCACATAGCTATGTGAGGAGGACAAGTCAGTCACTTAGAGATTTATCAAATTCAAGACCATCGCATCTCTATGTGACTGATTTTAGTCCGTAGTCACATAGCGATTTCAGCACATAGCTATGCGCGGAGAGAAAGTCAGTCTAGGCTCTACCAAGTTGAGGGCTATTAATTCACAACTAAACAGTAAATTTACCTAAGTACCCATTAAAGGGTATCAAAAAAAGGATTATCTTTCTTTCAAAATCATCTGGAAACACCAATATTTGTCATTTTTAGTTTAATAATATTTTTGGATTATTATACGATGCATTTATTATATATTTAAATACAATCTGAAAACTCTAAATTAAAAGACAATTCATTCCTCGCTAGACTGCCCTCTTAGGCGGGCGTTATGTTAGGCAAAAAAATGTAAGGCGTTAATATACGAGATTTTACATAATAATAATAATAATAATAATTTTATTGATCCTTTACGACATTTACAAATAATGTATAGGACAAGTCAAAAGTACCTAAAAATAAAGTGTACAAACAGTAATAAACAAAAACATTTAAATTACAAATAACCTTTTACATATTTAAGTAAAATTCTCAGCCAAATATTCTCCGACACTGTAATAACATTTGGTATGCAAAAATTTTTTGACTTCTTTTCTAAACCTAGTGGTGTTTAAGCATATCATGACTCTTGCGGTTTCTGGTTGTTTGGAGAATTTATTCGTAGAGTATCACGCGTATATTGATTTAATCATGTATCTTAATACTAGATTAAGATACATGTATCGAACAGCACACATTTCATTAAATCAAAATAAATGTATTTTCAATTTTACCTTGGATATATCTAGATCCTGGCTAACTACTTTAAAAAATGAGTGAGTTGATAATCTATGTACCTATCTATAAAAACAAAAAGTAACATGTCAAAAATTCAAAAATACGCATTGCATACTAAAAGAAGATTTATATAATTTAAGGTTTTTTATTTATTAATTCTTTATCTTTGAAAACAGCAACCGATGTGGTTGTCGAAAGCTTAGAAACAAAAATATTTTTTATAGTTATTTAACCTTTGATAGGCATTTTCAGATTTAAAAAGCAAGGACCATATTCAAACATATTATTTTATTTTTCATTTTAGTGGCAATAAATTCTCCAATTAATAGAAGAAAATAAACATTTGACTCCACAAAGAACGTATAGAAAATATTTAAATATATTATATAGGTACTATATTATTATGAAAAAGAAACAAATGGTTCAGTGACCTATTAGAATTATAATAGATACTTAAATACAAAATTTAATTACACATTCGTACAATTAACAAATATCAGGTGTTAATAACGATTTAATTTGGCATAAGCAGATTTTATAGAAGTGCCAACCAAGCTGCCAAGTACAATTTTTCTTCTTGAAAGAGCTTGAAATAGTGAATTACGCAATGTTAGGGGAAGGTGGTGAACATTTTACGTAAGGACAGTTTGCAACCCGGACAAAGCGAAGTTATAAGATTGTGTTATCCAAATACTTTTTGCCAAAAATGATAACGTTTTTTGTTAAATCATTCGTATACGTCATGCAAAGAATTTTTTTCATAAATATAATATAAATTATTACACAAAATATGTTTAATAATTTTCTATTTCAATTTATTTAAAAGAAAAAAGTATTTCTTAATAAAAAAGTAAGCATTAACAAATATATACAAAAAAATTCAATTTTAATTTATAAATGAACTTTTCCGAATCTCTCCAAGTTTCCCCGTGCTATGTGCCTGGATCGCTATGTGATTGCGGCTAAAATTCAATCACATAGATGCAATAGCCCTCAACGTAGATAGATATCAAATATAAAATTTTATTATTTCTTTGATATCTATTGATAACACGCTTTATTAAATACGACAATGTTACAGTCTTCTGTAATAATACTCAACGTAGATCCTAAGTGACTGACTTTCTCTCCGCGCATAGCTATGTGCTGAAATCGCTATGTGACTACGGACTAAAATCAGTCACATAGAGATGCGATGGTCTTGAATTTGATAAATCTCTAAGTAACTGACTTGTCCTCCGCACATAGCTATGTGCCGGAATCGCTATGTGACTACGGACTAAAATCAGTCACATAGAGATGTGATGGATCTATACTCGGCGCGTTTCTAAGCGACGGGCACATAGCTATGTGCCTAAAATAGCCCAGTCGCATAGCTATGTGACTGAATCGCCAAGTGACTACGACATATACACATCATTCAGATGATTCAAAATATCTATAAAAGTGTGTATCTCACTGTATTTTATTTTTTTTTTCAATCTCACAAATTATGTTTTATCACCAATACTTTGAAGATGCAGGTCTTCATAACTCGAAAAAAAAATTTGTAGTCTCTTAATGTATACCTATCTTCAAAAATACTCATTCTTCGGGAACAGGATTTTAAATTAAATTTGTGCCTATAAACACTACAATTCTCAATCTTAGAAATGGAAATTAATAAATTTGTTAATTATTTCGTTATTAAATTGTTTTTTTATTTGTATTTTTCCATATATTTTATTTTTTCCTATTTCTTTAATTTTTTGTTTTTTAATTCTATTGTTTTATTTTATTTTTTTGTTTTTTTTTTATTTTTTCTTACTTTTATGCTTCCTCGTTCAATTTTCTCATTTTTTTATTGTAAACTTTTTTTTTTAAATTCAAATAATATTTCTAAGTACATAATATATTACATATTTAGAAATCGAAATAATAAAAACGCCATCGACCGAGATATTAACTTATACCGCCATCTATTAGAAATTCATATACACTTTTTTGCACTTTTGGTAATTTTTTTCTATATTTATATTTTATTTTTTCCTGTTTCTTTTTTATTTTATAATTTTTTTGGTTTATTCTTTTTCCATTTTTTTTTTTTAATACCTACTCGTATTTTGATTTGCCCACTTTTTTGTTTATTTGTTTTTTATATTTGTAAGGGTTTGAATTTTTATCATTTTTTATGATTTTTTCTTTTTCCTGAATTTTTAGTTGTTTCCAATTTTGTTTTTAATTATCTTAATCTTAACCAAAAATTTATCCCGCAAACTAGATGTTATACGATGGTATAGATATTTTTTCGACATATAACTTACTAGAAGTTTATAAAACTAAATAACAAATACAAAAATAAATTGTTTTTCCGTTAGTAATTATTTTCACCCAAGTATAAATATCAGGAGTCCGATCGTAATGTTGAACGAATGGTCACAATTTACAGACAGATTTTTTTGCCGGTAGAGTGCGCTAGTTTTCAAGAAGTACTCTCGTTCAAATCCTTATTTACACAAATCACAAATGTTTGATAGATATTATTTTTTGATTACTCACCTTTGGTCATAGACAAATTATTCTATTATCTTTGCTTTTGGTACTTTGAATAAAGACACTTGCCTTTTGGCCACTAAGACAATCGTGGACAGTACCTACAATACGTTCCTTTTTTACAACTAATTTTAAATAAATAAATTAATATTACATATTTAATTAAATTCAACACTCACAATATTTACACGTCATAATAATAATAATACAACCAGTACGTCTTTAAGACTTGCGCGACAAGTGGCAAAAAATACAACTATAATCTGGGTTTGTACATGAAATATTATGGAAAAGCCCATACCTTTCGGACTCATAGTATCTATAATAGTTCGTGGTTCAAACCAAAAAGTATATAGATACCAGGTGTCTACAGCTCATAGTTCTAATTTTTACCACTAGATGCGCAAGGATTCAGGATGTACCGATATTATTATTATTATTATTATGGCATTTGAATGTCTCGAATGTTAAATTAAATATATAATATATTAATTGATTTAAAATTAGTTTAAATAAAAGATACTTTCCAGAGCTACCGGCAATAGTAGGCATGTTCACTAATTTTTCAAATTGCTTTTATTTTATAGATAGAACTTATATAAAGACGAAAAATATATTTTTGGCAAAAAAATATTACTAATTTCAGTAAAAAATTAATAGAAAGATCTGTTTTCATAATTGCCGCCAAAACGCTCCATACTGTCACTTGATAAAAAACTACGTCACTGACCGGTAAACAAAGCTCTCGTTCCATTAAAATCCATTGTATTTTACTAAATTATTAAGAACTTGTTGATCACAAACTGTAAAAATGACGTCGTTTTACAAAAACTGCAGTGCCAATGTGTAAGAATACTTCAATAAGTAGGTACACCGCAGAAACTTTTTATAAACTTTCCAAAGAACATTCTAATAAGAAGAACGTAGTTAACACTTGCTAGAAGAAACGCACAATCATCGTCACCGAAAAGTACCAGTCATTTTTGTGAAGATCATTTTGATATAAGTACTAGCAAACTAAAAATGTAAATACAAATATTTAAATTGGATCTAGAATAGAGGAAATCAGAGCTTAAGTAAACTGTTAAAACTTTGTATTTAACACGGATTTAAGGTACATAACCTCTCTTTAAATATATTTTGTTTTATATCATAATTAGTTCCAAATGTGATAACGTAATACAATATGTAGGTATTATGTAAAAAAAAAGTAAGCTATTGTAGTCATTATAATAAACAGTTCGCTAGTGGCTCTTGAATATGACAGATAAATTAGATTATTTACCGGACTGTGACGTCATAGCGCTCTAAATGGTGCTAGCAGTCACGTGATCATAGATAATAAATAACGCATTTTAAATTGTTTTTATTTAATTTCAGACTAAAAATTAGGTTCTTTTAATTTTATTTTAGGTTTTTAAATACTGTATTTCATAAGAGAAAAAAAAATTAGATGGATTTGTCACATGAGTGAACCTGCCTATTGAGACCATTCGTTCAACCATGTTCAACATTACGTTTAGACTCCTGGTATCTATACTTCGTGGTTCAAACCTTCCCTGAATTGTTACAATGTCACAAAAAAATCAAAACAAAAATTAGCCAAATCGGCCCAGCCATGTTCCAGTTTTAGCCCAGACACTAGTAACTATTTTCAAATTATTAATTAATTCTTAATAGTCTTAATTGATGTTTTTATCAACCATCAATTTTAAACGTAATTTTCTAAAACGTGATATAACTATTGGTGTGTGTAAAAACTTTGTTAAAGTCTTCAATACTTGCGCAGTCACATTGTTACATACAAAATACCGTCAGTACTTAACATTTTCTGAACGTAAGATCCTTGTCGATGTACCCTTTTTAATATTTAACTTTTGATTTTGTTACCTGTTGTTAAACCTTTTTTCTGTCTTAACGAGTTATATGTTGTAACAAAAATAACCTATTTTATAATCTCTACAAACACTTGATTTTCCTTTGGTTCAAAAAGTTCACATTAGGGAATTAAGTGGCAAATAAAAGAAAACAATGTAACAAACTGTTTATTTGTAAACATTTTTTTATATATATAGAAAATTTTGCAACGACTTAAGTGTATAATATCACATTTCTGATGTGGATATTACAACCACGTACTTACTTCAAAAACGAGTAAGTTTTATTAAGATACATTACCACGAAAAAAAACAATGTTTTCTTACATTGGCAAAAATTTAAGTAAAAACACAACCCACTCTAACTAAACAAAAAAAATATTTCGAATTGTTCAAAAGAAATTAAATATTTACAATTTAAAACATGGTTACTACCTTTTTGAAAATAATATTTTGTAGAAAAATATTTAAAATAGTATCTAGATTTTTTAATGTAAAAATTAGATAGAAACCAAATTTTTTTAAACTATTAGAGCCCATGTTATAGTAAAGAAGAAAAAAAAAACAAAATAGTTAAAATCAACTATCCCAATACTCGTCATTTTTCATTGTTCAAATTATTCATTTTACTATTTCAAGTATTTATATTTTAATACATTATTACTTTATTAGTCATGAAAGTGGAATTTTTGTAAAGTTATCTAACAGCTCTAAAATAATTGTCATATACAGGGTGTCTCATTATATTCTGACTGTTTTTAAAAGCTTATATCTTCGAAACTGTTGTAGATAATAAGATGCGGTTTTCACAGTTAGGTTTATAATTATCTTAAGTTTTTTTGTGACACCTTTATATAAAAATGGCCTAATTCCGGTTTACCCGCTAGAAAAGTGACGTATTTTCGGAAAACAGTAGATGTAATTTTTTAATTTCAACTTCCCCTTCTGTGCACCGATTTTAAACTTTAAGGTATTGTTATAAAGTAAAAATATGCGTCTTGTAGGAAATTGCTAAATATACAGGGTCTCCCATTTAAAAAATTACATCTAGTGTTTTCCGAAAATACGCGACTTTTCTAGCGGGTAAACCGGAAGTAGGCCATTTATATAAATGTGTCACAACAAAACTTACGGTAATTTTAAACCTAACTGTAAAAACCGCATCGTATGATCTAGAACCGTTACGAAGATATAAGCTCTTAAAAACAGTCAGAATATAATGAGACACCCTGTACTGTGATTTATAAAAAATTAGATATATATATAATAAAGAAATAAACATTTTTAAATCAGAATAAATCACATAAGTAACATAAATAAATGCAAACAATATAGAAATATTATTAGTCCAAACTTTTGGATTAAATGAGCTGTCTTTCTGTTAAATACGATATTAAATATTTTATACCAGAATATTATCTACTTATCAAATAAATTTGGGACATAGAGAGAGTATGATAGTGTACCAGAGAGCATACAATAATTCCATTTCATACACAGTATTGTGTCAAGAGTAAAGAAGCTTATTTCGTTGTTGCATAAAAAAATTCCAATCATTCTTAATAAAATACATACTTTTTTGTAAACTTTAAGATTAATTTATTTTTGACATTTTTTACTTATATATATTTTACCTTAAAGATTGCGAAGATTTCATTGATTAACTACCTAATGACAAATTTTTACCACTACGACCTGGACTGAATCTGCACCCGATTATATTTTTAAGATAAACCCTACATACTTAGATGTCAAAGGTAATAGTTTAATACTATTATAACGTTTTACAGAGCCTCTGAAAATCAAAGAACATAGACCGTTTACTAAGAACCAACAACTACTTCCCTGGCTATATGCTCCGACGGACATTGAATTACAGTTCAAAGTTAAACGGGGTTAGTATATCTGCAAGATAGAACTAACCATTTTAGTTTGCAATTCGAAAGGATATCACTCGTAGACCGGTTTCGCGTATTGCGCCTCATTAAAATCAACAAATCGATATAAATAAAACCTGGGAATTTCTATAATATGGCATAAATAGTATGTTTACTTAGCAATAATTCAACAAATTTCCCAACTTGACATTTAACATTCGATTGTTAAATAAAAATACTTGCAATAAAATTTAAAAATCTTTTACATGTTGTTGAGCAATGTTTGTTTAAAATTTTAGAGTATTTGATAGTAGATTAAAAACTAAATAAAAAAAGTCATAGATAAAATTCCGTAGAAGGTATATTCGGTTAACTCATATTAAAATAAAAATAAATTAAATAAATAAATAA
Organism: Altica lythri; assembly: GCA_964028335.1. NCBI lineage: Eukaryota > Metazoa > Arthropoda > Insecta > Coleoptera > Chrysomelidae > Altica > Altica lythri. The sequence goes on along the minus strand of OZ034804.1, from coordinate 28,913,977 downwards.
AAAGCTTCATTGGCTAGTTGCATACAAATTGTAGGTAAATACTTGTAAAATATACCTGCTACGGTGTTGTACAGCTTTGGCATTGGTCATATTTTCTGTAGAACAGCCTATACTTTTTACAAAATTAATATAGTTTAAGTATCTGTTGTTCAAATTAAGTATTTCTGCGTATTAATTGGAATTATATATAATTTCCAATTAATTCTCTTTCAGTTCTTTAAAATAGATTAAATAATCTCTGGTTGTGTAATGTATAAAGAAAAATTACATAGTAACTTCTTTGATCAGTTTGATACACAACTTGAGATCTAGTGGAGAATTATTATTTGTTTGTTGATTGGTACTTAAGGCAATTATATTCATCTAAGATTGTTTCGATGAAAAAATCCGTCTGAACACATTTTGTTGTATCTATAGCAGAGCTAGTAGTAAATATAAAGATTAAACTTAACAATGTAATACTACAAGGTCACAGCCGATTTTTCCATCGATTTCATTTAATAAATTTCTTCTCCTTCCATATTCGTCAAAAGGTTCTTTTTATCTTCACCCGTTGGTTCAAAACAAGGCTGAAATAGAAATAGTTTATATAAATAAATTTTTTAAACATATTCCACAAGTAATTGAAATTAAAAATTAGATACGAAATTAGAAAAAGATGTCTTTGGCAAAGTAAAAGAAAAGAGGAATTTGAACACAACCCTTCTTCCAATATTTGCTACAACGCATAAGCGCATAGTTGGAGTTGCAGAATGCAGAATATTAATTATTCTATCGCTTTACGAGTTTTTTAAAAAACATTTTCAAAGACACTGGCCATTTAACTAAGAAGAAACAACTACTTCCCGGGCTATGTGCTCCGACGGATATTGAATTATACTTCAAAGTCAAACGGGGTTGGAATATCTAATAGAGAATTTAAACTAACCATTTTGGTTTGTAGTTAGAAGGGATAACATAACTTGCAGACCGGTTTCGGTGTATTTGCACCTCGTCAGTACAATGTATATGTTATCCGTCAGCGAGCTTAAAGCATAATCGCTGACTGAAGACTACACTAAAATCACAATCAATATATATCTTTCAATAACGAAACTGTAAAAGATGTGATAGTAGTGACATCTTCACCTCTAACGGCAAACCAAAATTCGACTTGACAACAAGACTCACGCCTTGATACTTTAATTGCATAGTTGGAGAGTTATTTTTTAATATTTTTCTATAAAGGTCAATGTTAGACTTCCAGAGAAGTAATTATGATATTTACCAAAAGGCTTTTTTAAATACAAAATAGAGACAATCGTCAAAACTGTATTAAACACAAATATGGGTATTAACTTATATAATTAAGTTAATTCTACCTACTTAAAGAAGCTAAAGCAAATATTGAATATTCTTAGTCGTTACTTGATGAAAATCCATATTCACAGAATATTAAAACACTAAATGTATTAAGATTTTCACAGTTTTTATTATTTAATGTATAACGCGTTTCACTATCTTATAGCTTCTTCAGATACATAATGATGAAGAAGCTATAATATAGTGAAACGCGTTATACATTAAATAATAAAAATTGTGAAAATCTTAATACATTTATTGTTTTAATACTATGTGAAGCTAAAGCAAAATCAAAGCATGTTATCCACAAACCATTAACTACACTACATTTATTTTACATTGGAATTCGTAGTTCCTCATCCAACAACCAGACTAGTTCTTAACACAAAAGCAAAGAAAAAGCAATAAAAACAAAACATCTTTTATTACAATATATTTACCGTTTCACAGATGTTCATATTGCAACAATTCTCTATAGTAATTTCGCATTGTTCTGATTTTGGCTGCTGGGGTCGATATGTAAGCGGTGTTATGTTCTTGTTGACTATGATACGTTTTTTGATACGTGGACGCCTTTTCTTTATTACACGAATATATAATACTAACGAAATGATTAGTATCAAACACAATAGAAGTAATGCTGATAAATACAACACTGGATCCTGGAGTTTTTGGATGATAGCTGCTTTATCATCTAATGCTGATTCAAAAACAGAACTAACGTTCCATTCCGTATAACTACACCTAAAACAAAATTACATCAAAAATTAAACTTAAAATGATTAAAATTACAAAATTTCACAAACACTTTACAGTACTACTAAAGGATCAAAAGACATGGGAACTATAAAGGCAACCACATTGCGAACAATTTAGCAAGGAGGGCTGCGGGCTACAAATATGTTAGCCCTCGCCCATCTACCAAGCTAACATTGTCCGCTGTCGTGGACCTTATCAAACAGCATTCTCACCAAAACTTTATACAGTGCTGGGATGAAACTACGAACTGTAGACTGGCCAGAGAGTTATTACCTCATCCTGGCTAGGAAACAGCAAAAAAATTTAAGGTATTGACCAGACAAAATCTCCGAATCTGGGAATCTTAACAGGTCACTGCCAATTGCGACATCTCTTTAGGATGAAATTAACAGAATCGCCGCTATGCAGAGGCTGCGAACAAGAAAAGGAAACAGTAGAACATATAATGTATGACTGCTCTGCTTTTTCTGAAATCAGGAGATCCGTGTTGGCGAGTACTGGCTTACACCAGCCGATGTCATGGAGATCCCCCTCGAAAGCCTCATCACCTATTTTAAATCACTTGCCTGAGGTGAGGATATCCCTACACACGGGAAGATGCACAATGGGTCATATGTGGCCTCAGTGTTGGCTGAGCACTAGCTAGCCCCTCCCCAAATTTCCAGATCCAGATTCAGACTACTAAATGGGAACTTCAGAAAGACTTAAAAGCAATCTAATAAATTATGGGTATTCAAAAGCTTTTCACATGGATTTTATTGCTACATAATTTCAAAAATGAAAAATGTCTGGTCATTTATTCGTTTACCCAGTCTGAATTAAAGTTCTTTATGATGCATGGAAGTCTTCGCTAATAATGAGAGTTCATTTTTGTAATGTATATTTTGAGGACCAAAGAAATGAGTGCCAACTGGTCAACAGTATAATATAGCACGGTGCATCGTATTTAAACACGTTTTTTTGAAACAGGAGCTTAAAAGAAAAGAACTGTAACTGATTCACAACGAAAAACTAACTTTCGTGAAGGTCACTTTATCCAACATAAGTCAAAATACAGTTAGACGAAGTCTCGCAGAAACTAATCTTACCAGTCATAGACCTACAACAGGCCCAAAGTATCTTACGCATGATCGTATTGCGCGATTTCAGTTTGCTAGAGCGTTTCGTTTACCGTAGAGTTCAGATTTACTTTGGTGGAGCCAGAATAGTAGTGAAAAAGTGAGACAAAGACCACAAGAGCGTTTTACAGAATGTACCTACAGTCCTAGGCTAGGCCATCAAGGGGACCAGTTATGATGTGGTTCGAAATTTCTCTGATGGCTCACACTGAATTGTATAACCTTTTGAAAGACTCCTGCACTGTTGCCAGGTACATTGATGCAATTCTTAAGTTTTTGTGGTCTCTAATTGGAAATAACTTTCTTCTAATGCATTGTAATGCCACAGCTCATATAAACGATATAAACATTCCTCGCCTTTAACTTTAAATCCTTTGCCAAAAGCTACCTAGGAAACGTATTTCTCAGCATGACATTCACCAATTTAATTTAGACAGACATTAACACCAGAACGTAGAAGCTTCTCAGTTTAAAGTCATTTTGTCCCAACACTAATTTGCTCCTTTTTGCCCTCGTTTTTTAAAATGTGTACCCCTTTTCTTGCTATAATTTTAATTTGCCTCAGTCTTATAGCAGCTTTTCTAGTCCTATCTTTCTTAGGAAGTTTAGGATTCGTTGGGCTTCAAGTAAGGTAGATCCTAGGATTATGGTATGCAATGCATTATGGGGGAAAATGTATTGAGGTTTCATCTTCTTCCTCACAGAATCTACACTTTGCTTCATTTATCAATCCTAGTTTCTTTTTGTGGCCTCTTAATATTTCCGTTATAATATGGAGGTTGTTTTTAGTGAGGTTTAGACAGCTGAGAGATCTCTCCTGGTTATAGTTCCCCAGGAGCGTCTTTTTTAGTCCTTCTAGATCGTTCCAGTATTTGTATTTTACTATGCTGATTCCACTTGATGGTTCTGGTCCCAAATATGGGGTTTCAGCTCCTTTTTACAGTGTTATTTTGTCATAGTTCATTTATTTCGCCTAGGCATTCCCAGAATCTTTGAACTGATTGTGTGTGAGTTCAGAGCTTTGACGGCTGCTTAATTATCTGACATGATAACAATCCTTTTTTGTTTCTCTTTAAGACTTTAGACATTTGAAAGTATTAAAATTTTAACTGCTCCGGTTTTAGTACCAGTGAGTATATATATTTTTATATTTTTCAAAAAAGTTATACAACATTGTGTAGTTTGTAGAACAAGGCACGGCACAGCAAAAAAGAAAATATAATTTAATTTAAAATGGAATAGTATCAGCTGTCTTTTTGTTTCCCCAGAATATAACAATTTAATAGGAATAATTCGCACTGAAATGCTTAAATGCAAAAAATGGTTGCACTGACCAATAAAGTTTTTTTAATAAAAAATCTTTGCTATCCTTATCGTTCAGTAATGCTAAAATTGTATAAAATTTTTAGAAATTTGGATTTTTTATTGATTGGATTAAGGACATGCGAAAAACGATATAGTCAGGGAGCAAAGGGGGGTTCCGTGGCCGATTGAGGTCCTTACAAGCAGCAAAGTTTTTTAAATGTATTTTGACTCGCTGAATCCGAATATTCAACCTGCTTTTTGACCAGTTGCCTTGGAAATTTGTTATTAACAATTTAATTGTTTAAATAATTATAACTAACAAACTAATTAAAATACTTTTTTTTTCTAAATTGTTTTTTGTTCCTTATAAAAAAAACAACAAAATGAGCTTTGAAAAATTAAAATCGGTTAATTAGAAGCTGAGATACTGTAAATATAGTGCAAAAACATTGCAAAATAACGAATCAGGCATGCGCTGCCTCTGTTTTTTACTTATATCTCGGCTTCTAATGAACGGATTTTAATTTTTCAAAGCTTATTTTAAAGGGAATGAAAGTGGCTTCTAGTTTTTTACTTTGTAAAAATTATTGTTACTACCAATTATATGTATATGAATTTAAAGACAAAAATTGTTGTTAAAATTTTGGGAGATATTTGTTTATAAACATATTTTGTTTCTCTACTCCACAAACTTCGATATTTAATTTATTTGAAGTTATTCTGCATCCCAAGAGGAACATTTTAAGCTTTGGTAAGTGTAAGTACGTCGATTTTTCTTTAAGATATACAACTTTAAAGGGACCTTGCGCGCACTTCAACTTTCGCGAACTGTAGCGCTCGAGGCCGCTTGCAGATTTTCACTTATAATTTTTTTTAAATACTCAATAATTTATTTTTTTTCATTTAGAACAATTTATTGCAACATTACTAAGTACCTAAATATTCTGAAATACAAATTAATCTGTAACATATTTTTTTAATTATTAGTTATTTTGACATTTATTACTTTTACGGCAATTACAAAATATACAACATTCTATACCCGATTTAAGGCATATACAACTTTTTGAGCAAGTGCTATCGGTACAACTAGGTACTAATTCACTCACTGGAGGCAATAGCTGCTCTTCTTTTTGAGGTAGAAGAAATTGACCAATTTCTTTTCACCCAAAATCCGTTGGGTTGTTCATTTATTCCGTAAAGTCTAAAAATGGTACATTTTCATGTAATAAATAATATATGTAAAATTTGTATGGAAAGAAATTGGTCAGTTTCTTCTACCTCAAAAAGAAGAGCAGCTATTGCCTCCAGTGTGTGAATTAGTACCTAGTTGTACCCATAGCACTTACTAAAAAGTTGTATATGCTTTGAATCGGGTATAGAATGTTGTATATTTTGTAATTGCCGTAATAAAAGTAATAAATGCCAAATAACTAATAATTAAAAAAATATGTTACAGATTAATTTGTATTGCAGAATATTTACTTAGTAACGTTGCAATAAATTGTTCTAAATGTAAAAAAATAAATTATTGAGTATTTTAAAGAAATTATAAGTGAAAATCTACAAGCGGCCTCGAGCGCTACAGTTCGCGAAAGTTGAAGTGCGCGCAAGGTCCCTTTAAAGTTGTATATCTTAAAGAAAAATCGACGTACTTGCACTTACCAAAGCTTAAAATGTTCCTCTTGAGATGCAGAATAACTTCAAATAAATTAAATATCGAAGTTTGTGGAGTAGAGAAACAAAATATGTTTATAAACAAATATCTCCCAAAATTTTAACAACAATTTTTGTCTTTAAATTCATATACATATAATTGGTAGTAACAATTTTTTTTTAAGTAAAAAACTAGAAGCCACTTTCACTCCCTTTAAAATAAGCTTTGAAAAATTAAAATCCGTTCATTAGAAGCCGAGATATAAGTAAAAAACAGAGGCAGCGCAAGCCTGATTCGTTATTTTGCAATGTTTTTGCACTCTATTTACAGTATCTCGGTTTCTAATTAACCGATTTTAATTTTTCAAAGCTCATTTTGTTGTTTTTTTTTATAAGGAGCAAAAAACAATTTAGAAAAAAAAGTATTTTAATTAGTTTGTTAGTTATAATTATTTAAACAATTAAATTGTTAATAACAAATTTCCAAGGCAACTGGTCAAAAAGCAGGTTGAATATTCGGATTCAGCGAGTCAAAATACATTTAACAAACTTTGCTGCTTGTAAGGACCTCAATCGGCCACGGAACCCCCCTTTGCTTCCTGACTAATATACAAACTTCAAAATATAGCAGTTGAAGCAAGTAGACTTACTCATCTTAAGTAACAATAGAACTAAATGGAAAAATCATAAAGAAAATTAAATTGAAGTTATGACTAAACATAAATATTTGTTTGCTTTACAATTTAAGTTTACTTTAAAAAGTGAAAAAAATTACCTGCACATAGTTTCAAACTGTTCTGGGAATCTATCATTTGCTCGGCCCTTGCAATAAATATCACATATCTCTTCATTATATTCACACCTACTTCCGACAAATCCATCAAGACATTTACACTTGGGATTGTTGCTAGAAGATGCAATACTACATGTTCCTTCATTTAAGCAGTAATCATCACATTTATTTTTTTGACACCTTTTTCCAATATAACCCTTCTCACAATTACATAGTGACTGTCCAAGTGGTGATAAATAACAATATCCGTTTAAACAATAGTTGTCATCGCAAAAAGATATTTCACAACTAGCTCCTCTAAATCCACGTTTACATTCGCACATAGTTCCATTTATTTTACCACCATTCAAGCAGATAGGCTCTTCCTGACTAGCACTCTTTTGTAAAGTATCTTCTTTGAGTTCTTGGTACTCTTTGATTACTTCTGATAATTTGCCACAATCTTCTAGAAATTGATGATGATTTGCTATTAATCCTTTTGGCGTTCCTTTAAATAGGACAATCTTCTGAGGATCTGAATAAGCATCACTATTAGATTTTAAAAAGCGATACAAGACATTGTTGTTGGTATCTGTCCAATAAATCGCATCGTCATCTATCGCTAAACCGTAAGGTTCCATACTAACTCTTTCCACAACTAATTTTCTATCTTTTCCATCTAAAGTTATACTTTCAATTCTTCCTGCTGAAGTACCAGCTCGACTATCAGCCCAATAAAGACGCTGATCTTTGTAATCGATCGCTAATCCTACTGGAGACATAATTGTATTGGATACTAAGATTTCATGTTCTGTTTTATCTAATCGCATTCTTTCAATTGTAGGATTAGTTCGATGTGGATTGGTATAATATATATAACTGCAAAAATCAATGTTTAAAAATCGAGTATTAATAATTTACATCAGTTTACTTACCGATTGCATGGGTCAATGACAATAGCATGAGGTACTTTATTTTCAAAAATCACAAATTCTTTTGAGTTTAGAGTTGTATCATTTAATAGGACGTAGTTTATTGTAGAGTTTATCGAATCAGTCCAGTACAGAGTATCTTCTAGAGAATCTATTGCTAATCCCTACAAATATATAAAAAAATCATAAATATATAAAAAATAAATCGACAAATAAATATGTTAATAATCTCTTTAGAGCTTTCTTATGATGGGATACACACAAAGCAACTTTATCGCTGAGAAGCATGAACTCCTAGAAAGTGAAAGAACGACTCGAACGATTAAAGTTCTACCCATAGATTCATTATGGTTTATTCCACTTAATTTAAAATGAATTAATTGTATGATATTAAAAATAAAAAAAAAACTTATTTATACGCATGTTCGGTCAAATAGTTCTTGTGAGCGTGTAATAAGGTAGCTATACTTTCCCTAAGTGGATTTTCCATTAAGAAATATGTCATAAATCGCATATAAAAAATTTAGAAAAACAATAAGAGACGAACTATGGTACAGTGTAAAAATTTTGATTAGAGAACCCAGACATACGTTAAGATTAAAACGACAGTTTATAATATTTTTTTTGTACAACTGTCATTAAAAGTGACACTTTTAATGATAGCAAACAATGTTAAAATTGATTGTTTACATGGCAGAGTGTTAAAAATACTTTTATACAACGCCTGCTCTGGAAGTTGACTTTTCGAGCGCAGTATGTCATCTCCGAAGTACACAATAGTCGCATACTTGACTATATGTATTTCATAAACGCACATGTTTGGTAATGACCACATAACTACACGGATTCCGCCTAAACTATCTGTCGTTTTTATTTGTCTAGAGAGACTACTCGATCAGTCCTAACCCTTTTTAATTTATGTCACAACTGTCACAACGCAACTGTATTAAACGCAAAAAGAAAGTGTAGGTAATTAAAAAAAGTGTACTATTTAAAATAATGGTCGATTTAACAAGATGTTTAACTCCACCTGAACTAGTTGAATCAGCTAAAAATGCAACAACAAATTTATTGCCAGATGTGTCAAAAGAAAAAATTATTTTTGTACAACTGTCATTAAAAGTGACACTTTTAATGATAGCAAACAATGTTAAAAACGATTGTTTACATAGCAGCGTGTTAAAAATACTTTTAACACGTTGCCATGTAAACAAGTTTACTTTTAACACGGTTAGTTTACTTTTAACACGGTTTGGTTTAATGTCATTGCAAATTCGCTCGTTTCATTATCAAAATAGGGAAGTTGTACAAAAAACATTGTATGGTATTTGTGTTAAAAGTGATTTTATTTTGTTCGTGAAATTGTTCAATTCGCTCCGCTCATTTCACAAACGTTTTCACTCACAAAATAAAACCTCACTTTTAACACTCATATCATAAATAACTATTGTTATATTCCTCTCAAATTCTACTTCCAGAGCAGTAGTTGTATAAAGTATTGATCCAAACACTTGCGGAAATTAACTTTCTTGCACTTAAACTGCTTGCCCGAACTCCGCTTCGCGTCGTTCGGGCATCGGCAGTTCGCGTGCGGGAAAGTATAACTTTCCGCACTTGTTAGGATAATAACTATTAACACGCTTCAGTTTACTTTTAACACGGTTTAGTTTACTTTTAACACGGTTTAGTTTATTGTCATTGCAAATTCGCCCATTTCATTATCAAAATAGGGCAGTTGTACAAAAAACATTGTATGGTATTTGTGTTAAAAGTGATTTTATTTTGTTCGTGAAATTGTTCAATTCGCTCCGCTCATTTCACAAACTTTTTCACTCACAAAATAAAACGTCACTTTTAACACTCATATCATAAATAACTAATTTTTTCTTTTTTTCGAACAGGAAACAGTTAAAAAATATATTCTGTATATAAATGACTTTAAATTAATATATTTATCAAAATATTTCTTCACTTACTAAAACTTTAATAAATGAATATTAATGTTATCAACTGATGGAAACTATTACTAGATACCGTCCTTGAAAAAATTGGTTTGTAAACAAATAATATTTAAAAATGTCTTCAATTTTAAATGATTACTTGATTAATTACAAATTGTGTTAAAATTTGCAAGTCAAGCTATTTCGTTAGTTCTATTGTCAGCAGAAACAATAGTACTGTCCTTTAAAAATTAACTAATATATTTAACAATGTTCTGGAAAAATTGTGACTAACAAGCTTTTTAAAATACATACATTTTAAAATTGTTATTGTAGGATTAGTTTCACAAGTCCAAAGGACGTTCTAACACCTTATCTAAATGGAAATATTTAAATGGTTATATGTAAATTAAGCTTTGTCTGTAGAAGTTTAAAAAATGAAATGTGGCACTTCGGGAATGACCGAGGAAGGGAAGCATAGTTTTTTAACGCTCCGAAGAAATATTTAACCAAACATATGTACATATGAAAAACATGACGTAATAAAATGTTATCATTTAACAATGTGAGTAAAAAAATAAATATTCTTAAACTCTGTTTAAAAATATTATATTTAAGATCACTTTAAAAAAATAGCTAAACATTTTTTATTTTATTTTAATAACATTCATCAAATTCAGTTTAAAGGAAAGATGATGAACCGTTTAATGGTTTGGTTCGCATGGATCGTTCTTTCAGATTTTCGCTGGTCAAACGTACCAGCGATCCAGCAGCTCTGTGCGTAAACCGCCCTAAGAATTTTTTTTTATAACTATCTTTCTCGAAGCATAGCTTTCCTATGGCAGGTTGCGCACAGAGCGGCTGGATTGCTGAGACGAGTAAACTCTGAGAAACTGAAAGAACAATCCAACGCACTGAACGAGAAGACCCGAACGCACAAATAGAGTTCTCTAGAGCTAGCACAGCCATGATGGCACAATCAACTAAGAAAATATGGAAAATATAGCTATAATTTGTTGCTAATTAGTTGCCGCAATTAAAAATTTATTGCTTTTTTTTTCAATAAAACATGTGGCTGTGCCAGCTATATATTAGATGGCACAGCCATAGTAAAAAAAGGGTACGAATGCTGTACGAAATTGACAGAAGGATTAGAGGTTATGGTAAGATTCAGCGTTGATGTACGGAAAGATTTATATAAAAAAATCTCTGACAGGGTGTAATAGAGATTTGTGGCTGAGCTCGCCTAATCATAATCAGCACAGCCACGATGCCGCCACGAATTTGTGGCTGAGCCATTTTAGTCATAATTAGCACAGCCATGATTGTGCCTGAGCTAAACGCGTAGCTGTTGGCTCAGCCGTATGTCTAAAACACAGAAAATGAGAAAAGTTGTTAAAAAATAGTAACCATCCTGAAAATCTCTGAAAGATCGTGAAAAAAATCGAGAAGTCTTATGATATTCAATGGTTATTAAAAGCTGAAAAATGGAAATGATCAAAGAAAGCTCTTATAACTCCTTTTTACATACAGAATTACATGTTTTATTCGTACATAACAGTAAATGCCTTTTAGGTCTCCAAATAATTATATATTAATGTTTGGTAGGTTTCACGTAAGGGATAGACTCAAATGTAAATATTGGTATCGTCCGTAAATAGCAAGATATTCTTAAAGTAAAATCTTTCAATAGTTTTCCGGGGTGTGAGCCGCCTTTAAGAAAATCGGTTGCTAGTTTAGTTTTGTGTAAGATACTTTTTCGATAATTTTTTTTTGTTTTATGTAGATTGTTATAGAGATTATTATTGATTAGATTGTCATTAAAAATTTATATAAAATGTCATATCATTAAAAGATATTACAAGAGTTAAATTATTAACATTAATTTGAATTGTAAATTAAAATAAAAAAAGAAATAAACAAATAAAAAGTGTTAATCAAAAAATATAAATAAAACATTAAACACGATCAAATAGTGTAAGAAGAAACCAGTGCTAGGAGGTAGAGGAACTGAGGGTAGGAAATAACAATTAGAGGAGCAGAATGAAAGAAGATCCACCATAGGAAGTAAAAAAGAAAATTATATTTTTTTATAGTGATCGATTTTCTTCTAGAATAATATACAATACAAATATTTTGGTTAGATTCTTACCGTTACATCTCCTGGAAGTCCTTGGATGATTGGATCTGTACTGTCAGTCTCCTTGTTAAATCTTACAGTGTATATGGTGTCATTTTTTAATTTGTCGGTATCACTAACTATAAATTGGTCTCTGATGGCGTCATAGGTTATAGCTTTTAAAGAGGTGAATGGTTGTGATCTTGATTGTATCTCCGAACCATCGGACGATAGTAGTTGAATATTATTTTCAACTACTACCGCTAAGTCTGAAATAAAATAAAATTTTTAAATAAGTTATTAAATGTATTGCATCTTCTATATATGAAAACCTTTTTGCCACTTCAAATAACAATAATTAATTATATTTTAAAATAGCACTTGAATATTCAAAGCGTTTTCAAAGATTCGTTGATTACAACAAAAAACACAACATTTAAAAAAAATTAAAGAGAGGAAGGTGAATTTTTTTGTAAAAAAGTAAATAAGTTTAAAAATTTGAAAATGGCAACCGATTATTACCACAAAAAAGTTATAGACAATATATACGGCATACCTATTTTGATAGATAATATATAGAAATAGTTTAAAGTGTAGGTAAGACTCGTTTCACACTTAAACGGTTCGATTCGGTTCGGTGCGTATTCGATTCGTTTTCGGTAGCGCCTGAAACAAATGAAAACTCTTCACACACACTCGGTTAGTATAAGGTTTGATTTCACGACCGAATCATCGAATATGCATTACTGAATTTTTTACTCACTTTTCCCACAATGCTCACTATGGAGAAAAGACAATTTGCTGCCATGTTAGTTCTCTATAAAAGAATCAAAAAACGAAAAATGTAATCAGCCGATCAATATCAATGTCAAGTGAATCAGACATTGCCAAATGTAAGTTGCAAAATTTAAAATGAGAAAATGAAATATTTTCCCTTGCCGAAAACGTGACCGAACCGAATGTGTGTAAAAGACCAATTGCTTTTGTGAACTCTGGACCCGAATGGAAACCGAAATTAGCTCAGAAATTTTGATTTATAAAAATGCGATAATAAAACATTTTTTAGATTAGTCTTTTTTAATGTATTTTTTGTATAAGTCTATCAAAGATATAAACTCAACCAACTCATTACCAAAGCTAGGTTTTAGATTGTCTTTGAAGGTTTGAAGGTTTACCAATTTCTTTGCAAAAGCATACAAATTTGCTGTGTTGATCTCTGTTAAATGATTGGGAAATGCAAATCTCCAACAAATAGCTTCATATGCATAAAATCTTTTAATGAAAGAATTACAAAATTTCCAATCAATTAGAAAACCGGAATTTCTCGTTTGTTTACGAAAAAAAATGCTCTTAAAGAGGCTAAAACCAATAATTGAAGAAAGACAACTTATTCCATCACACCCAATTGGTTTTAGCGAGAGCCATTCTACCAAGTGCACAGGATCACTGACATCATAGAAATGGCACTGGAAGGAAAAAAGGTTTGTACCACTGTCTTCCTGAATGTCGCACAAGCCTTCAACAAGGTGTGGCACAAAGGATTAATACATAAACTACGCTATTACCTGCCAGAACAGTAAGCAGGAGGAAGTACACTTTGATTTGAGACAGATTAGAACTGGTGTCCTCGGACCAGTTCTGTACATTTTATTTGTAGCTATATCTTCGTTCTTTTTATCGAAAGACACGCTTATCGAAAGATGTCCTTCGATTTCAGAACTGCCAATGCACAAGATGTAACAGCTACCTTTTGAACTAAGTTGAGCGAGTAACCACAACTTGGCACAAACACTGATAATAGATTTTTCTGAAAAATGAAAGGCTTACATTCCTTTGTATTTGTCACCCATATTTTAGCCAAGATCCCGGATAGTATAACGTAGAAGTTGCTGAGCTGTCGTAATTTGCATATTGTTTTTATTTCTACTATGGGAGCCCCTTTCTTCTGAACTCCTTCTGTCCACTTTCAAATCCGGCCTTGTTAACAATCCTCACTTAACATAGTTAAAATTGCTTTACGTCAAAAGTAAATATCTATTTTGTTTCTTTTGTGTTTCTTTATCAAAATAAAACTATAACGAAAATTAAAAAATATTATAATAATAAGTTCAAAAGGCTGGTACTACGAAGAGGCTAAGTGTGTCCTTGATTTGCATTTCATAAATGCCGTTTTATTTATCAGTTAAAATTAATTAAACTATAATTAATTTCTAATATTAATAGTCAATGAAGAATTCAATATTAATTATTTGATTTTCCGGATCCGGAAACAAAAAAGGGGAAATCTTCCGTCAACACTATAACAGGATATTAATACAAGAACAAATTTATTTAACGGCTTTTTTTTAATTATTTTTAGGTTTCAAGATATTTAAATTATCATTTTTAAAACTATCAATGAATAAATTATAATTGATTCATTTAACAAATAACCGAACTATTTCATGTATATATTTTTTTTTGAACCAAAATACCCTTGAAATTGCTAGTTAATTACTTCTAGATCCTTGTCACAAGCTTAAATATATATAGATCAATATTTAAACGGATGTAGAATAAATTATGTCACGTGAATTTACCAATTTCAAATTTCCGGCTATAATTTTTATTTCCTTTTAGAACAAATAATGTTTATTAAGATTTATCTCTTTTTTGTAGTGAATTATTTCGTAACGCAATTAAAATTTAAGTAATCAACATTCACCTTAAATTGCTTGTAACTTGAGAATGTGCGAATAAATAAAAGCAATAATTGTTATTTAAGTGGACGTTTTTACACAATCCAAGAATTGCATTATTGCATAAAAATTTTAATTGTAAAATAAAAAATTTACAGGAATTTGTACTAATTAAAATATACATGTTGGTTGAAAAAATTTTAATGTAAAAATGAAAGAATGCGTCATTTTTAATCAAATTGATATTTTATTATATATGGTCTTCCTCAGCTATAAAACACTTATTCCAATGATCCTCCAGTAATTTTATACCATCTCTGTAATAATTTTCCGATAGCTCTGCGAAATATTGTTCCACAGCTGCAATAGCTACTTCATTCGAAGAGAAACAAGAGTATTCAAACAATTCGTACTTTAATTCGTTCAAAGTGACAAAGGTGATAATGATACTTAAACCTGGCAAACAACATCGTACAGGCCAATATCATTTATCCCTGTGACATCAAAACTTTACGAAAAAAATGCTCTTAAAGAGGCTAAAACCAATAATTGAAGAAAGACAACTTATTCCATCAGACACAATTGGTTTTAGCGAGAGCCATTCTACCAAGTGCACAGGATCACTGACATCATAGAAATGGCAGTGGAAGGAAAAACAGTTTGTACCACTGTCTTCCTGGAGGTTGCCCAACCCTTCGACAAGGTGTGGCACAAAGGATTAATACATAAACTACGCTATTATCTGCCAGAACAGTAAGCAGGAGGAAACATACTTTTATTTGAGACAGATTAGAACTGGTGTCGTTGGACCAGTTCTGTACATTTTATACGCCAGAGATATCCCTCAACTAAATCAGGATATTATCGCCATATTTGAAGACGACGCGACGCGGCAATTATCTCAGTTAGAAATAATCATGAAGAAGCATTGCATAACCTCCAGAACTCCACAGATCAGATCACTAATTGGACTAAACCTTGGAGAATCAAGTTGAACGAAACTAAATCGATTCATGTTGATTTTACTAATAAAAGAGGTCAATAGTTTCAACAACAATTAATGGGATTTTTATATTTTCATAAATATGAACTTATAAATTTTCTTCCAAAACAACGTGGGTGTCAATTTGTTTCTTTAATTTAATTAGTAAAATCAATCGCGTAAACTGTTAATTTATGTTGAGACGTCAATAGTTGCTATACCAAAGGTTATCTATTTACATTTACGTTATCAAAAGTTTGAAAAATTTTAATTATCTCAGAATAAAAAAAAATAATAATATATAAACATATAATTGGCACATGCAATTTATTTTTCGTTAAAAAAATTGATAAAAGTATAATTATTATAAAATATTTTCGACACAACTCTATTTTAGATAGTTTTTATTTTTGTCGTGTTCTTTGTCACTTTGTCATTCCAGGTGGAATTTTGTAATAGATTTTAAACCTATTTCCCGACCACCTAGAGCTCTGAAACTTTCAGGATAGCTAGAGATTTTGACACAATTTCAAGAAATTACAAAATAATTTATTTAATAGGTAGGTAGTTATCAATGTGACCAATAAAACTTCCTAATATCATTCAACTACGCCATTTGGCATTAACGTTGTCATATGTCAGGTGTGCGTACTTAAAAAAGTTGGTTCTCATAAAAAATTGCATTGACTCTTTCTTTTAATTTATTATAAATTTTAATTCAAAGCAGTTAATGAGTAATTTTACATATTTTGTAAATATGAAAATAAGTACACGATTTTAAAACAATAGGATAATAATATACACAGATACTAATATGCTTATTATTGAATGATTTTTGAATACTACTGCTAAATAAGTTAATAAAACCAATAAAAAATAAACACCCATGCAGTTTCTTGTGAATGAATAGTTTTTGAAATGTAGATATTTGACATATGTCCACATAAACGTCAAATGAAGTCTTTTATACCTTCGTATATAAAATACCATAGTATAAGTGACATATTATGTCAACGTCATTGTCAAATTAAGTCACAATAAACATCCGTGCATAAAATTTTATCGTAAAAGTAACAACTCGGTAATTAGTAGTAGGTAAGATAAAGATAAATTTAAGTTTCAATTTTAGAAATGAAGACAGAAAATTCTTGTGAATAAATAGTTTTTAAAACGTAGATACTTGACATAAGTCAACATTAACGTCAAATATGAAGTCTCATTATACCCCCGTATATAAAATATCATAGTATAAGTGACATATGTCAACATTAACGTCAAATGAAGTCTCATTATACCGCCGTATATAAAATATCATGGTATAAGTGATATATGTATGTAAAACATTAACTTCAAAAAAGTTTCGTTATTAAGTCCATTTCACCGTTTTTGGCCGATGACAGAAATCATACTCGAAGTAAATTTAGAGTTACATCTCTCTCAGATACAGGCAAGTTAGAAATTTAAATGAGGACGTTTGTTTTTTTAATACAACACTTACGTAACTGCATCTTGTTTCACCGGTAGATAAAAAGTATTTAATACGGAAGTCTTGACTTAATTCACATCCCTAGTAACCGTCATGTACGGCTCGTTGTTGAATTTAATAATTATTAATGTCATATTTTTGTAGATGTCAAACCACACTGATAGTTTCAGAAACTTACGACCTAATTTAGAAAAAAAAAACTCTCCGCCATTGGTAACTTGGATGACAGTTTAATCTTATTTCAGTGGTTTCTAATATAAAATCGGCCAAAAACGATGAAATGGACTATACCAAACCTCCATGTATAAAATATTATCATAACAATTTTGTAATTAGTAGTAGGTAAGATGAAGATAAATTTGAATTTTAATATTGAAGACAGAAAATGAGAAGAATAAAAAACTAAAGTTGTTTAATAAACAAATGTCTAATCAGCTAAAATTAAATATTCTGTAACAAAGTTAACTTTGTAAACTTTAATGACCGGTAAAAACAGGAAAAATAGTATATTATATACCAAGGGACTAAAGTGAATGTTTTAATCCCGCACGTGATGTAAGGGATAAAATATGTCTTTAGTCCTGAGGCATATTCGCTATTTTTTGCACTTCCCAGTATTATAACTTTTAACTTTGATACAATTAATAATTTTGATGAGTTATATAAACACGGTACTTGGATTACTCAGTAGGTAACGTTATAGCAACAGTGTCAACAAAATTTTTCAATTCAGTGACATTTAACTAACAGAATATCAAGAAAATGAATCAAGAAATGAATGAAACTACATATTTTGATATAGATAAGGCAGCTGACATGATAACGGAAGATTCATAATGGAATATTTCCTAATTTTTGTCCTAGTTATTAATAGCTGCGGTAAAGTTTGATTCTTACTTTATGTCCCTAGGGATTTGAAATGCAACTTTATCTCCCTAGGGACTAAAAGATACACTTTAAGTTGTCACTTTAGTCCCGGAAGTGCAAAAAATAATAAAACAGTACATATATTGTAATGTCGGTATTAAAAAACCAGAGCATTTATTTGTTTGTTAGCAGAATTAATTAACAAAACTTTTTAAACAAAATAAAGATAATGAATGGAATAAACTGTATACATATATAAAATTGGTAGCAAATCCTATTGTGTATTTAAAACAGAGCACGTAATCAGATAAAATAAGAGAAAAAATAATTAAAACCATCATTTTATCATAGTCTTAAAAAAATTAAATTAATGCCCACGAAATTAATTGGAGACAAAATAAATTGTTCCTGTACGTATTTAATGAATAGTTTGGTCGTGAAAAAATTTCAGTTTCAAACAATTTATGCAAACGTTTCATCTTCGAATAACATGCAAATATAAACAGGAATTTGGGTGTGATTTTTATTTACTTGCAATAAATATAAAATTGGTTTACTTTTTCAAGGTTAAAAACCGATGGTAATCGTTGATACCAAATCTGGGGAATAGAACTGAAAGATTAATTCATGAGTAATTTTGGTAATCGTAATCAAAGAATATTGAAGAGGTGTGTTATTTTAATTTTTGTTTTATCTTCGTTACCAAATCAGATTTTTGCATTTTACAGCATTTCCATTTTTTGCAGTAAATTAGCATAATACTGCCATTTATTATTTTCTTTTTTCTGTAGTCGATTGACGTAATTCGATGTGAATCCCAAATCACAGTTTCTTTAACCTTTCCTGCTTTCGCCTTCTTTAGTAGAAGAGAACTAACTGTTAGTATTATTTGGACCAGATTAAGACGATATCATGCCAAAAGGTCTCTAGAAACACCTAAACACTACAAGTATTTTATCATTTAATCAATTCCTTACTTAGCAAGGATGTTTACTACCGTGTTCGTTATTTTTGCTCTTATAACTTAATATTTTAATGAGAGAATGGATTTCACGAATGTTGAAACTAGCTGTAAATTATCACTGCTCTCGACTCATTTTTTTACATTGTTACAAAATAACACACGCTATCACTTTAGTGCACATTTAAAGACAAACTAATCAACAGATTGGTTTATATTCTAAAAGATAAAGAAAATTCATATTACAGAACAATTCTCGTAAGTGAAAGTATTTTTTCGATTACATTTGTAGACAAATTGGTAGTATACGATCGGGCAATTTCATGCATTACAATAATATACATACTTTAACCGAGTAAGCAAGGGGAAATAATAAAATGTATTCATGATATGTTTGAGTGATGCTAATTTTAACGTAAAATGGTGAACCAGGTTTGTTTGTAGATAAGTAAGAAATTTAAACAAAGATCACTTTCATTTTGGTACTGCCACAGAAGCTTTGTGCTTCTAGCATATACTAACTAGAGGCAGTCGCCAATATATACTTTGCATACAAGCTGAGTAATCTAATAATCTAATCTAAGTAAACCTGGCATGGTCTTTCCTGTGGAACCCCATTTTAAGCACTGCTTCCTCTGGGAATATTGTGACCAGGTTCGGCACCAGGAGTCCTTACATGCACCCAATGCGTGCAGGACTCTAGTCTGTTTAGCTGAAAATCAACACCACGCTGATCTTCAGGTAGGCTTGAATCCAGGTGTCCCAAGTTCCTTGAGTTACTGTTGCCACAGGGCAGTTCCCTTTATAAGAGATTTGAGTCCTGAGACTAGTTCCTCAAGGTGGTGATAGGATTCAGGGTTCGTGTCACCAAAGATGAGGAACCGTTTATGGTCCAAAGCCTCACACTCGAATAGAATGTGAGTTGCCGTCTCATCGTCCGTGGCGCACAATCGGCACGAGGTGGGTTCGTGTGTCAGAATCCCCATCCTTCGATGGTGTAGTCTGAATGGTCCATGCCCAGTGAGCAGGTCTACCAGTACTCTTATCTGACTCCTGTATATAAGTAAGAAATTTAAACAAAGATCACTTTCATTTTGGTACTGCCACAGAAGCTTTGTACTTTTAGCATATACTAACTAGAGGCAGTCGTTAATATATACTTTGCACAAAGCTGAGTAACAGCAGAGAGATTACCTCTTATATCTCGGTCTGATTGAGGGATAGTTTTGTGCATGCGTGTCCCTCACTCCATAAACCAAATGGTCGTGTGGTTATCCTTAGCATAGCCACTTTACTTTTACTTTACTTCTCACATTTGAGACATTTCTAATGCAAAATTTTTTCGTATGGCACAAATCAAGACGTTTATCAGGTCAGTGTTGGTTTTTGAATTTAAAAATTCGGACACCTCATATATTCGACTATTGTACAGTTATCTTAAAACTGATTTATTTATAACCCCATCCAAATACTTGTGATAACATAATTCATAAGAAATCAAATAAATATTCGTTGTACAAAAAACGAGAATTCCTCAAAGTAATCTGTTGACAATTCTAAAAAGGAACAAATGTAGTCGACATGGCATACACGCCCTATTGATACCAAATTGCAAATACATGAAACTATCGCTTTAGTTATCTTTTAGTTGCTAGAATAAAATTTTTGTTCATCTATTTGCACAAATCTTTTTTGTATGCACAAACCTATTTATACAATTGTGTAAACCAGTTTGTTATGCTGATTTTACACCTACATTTTAAAAGGTGTCGGAGTTTTGAGTATCTAGGAGTAACACTAACAAGTAAAGGGGAAGAAAACCAAGGAATTGAGAAGCGAATTTCGAGAGGAAGGAAAACTGTCGGAGCACTACACAAGCTATTAAGAGCTAGAGAGACAAAATTGAGACTATACCGAACAGTGATACAGCCCACGGTCCTTTATGGAAGCGAAACATGGATTATGAACAAAAATTATGAAAATATGCTAAACATCTGGGAGCGGAGTGTCTTCAGGAAGATATTCGGGGGGGGTAAAGTACGATGAAAACGTTTGGAGGAGACGGACAAATGCAGAGATCTGTACCGGAAACCAGAAATTAGCCGGATCGTCAGAACAAAGCGACTTGGATGGTTAGGCCATCTTGCGAGAATGGCTGACGGAAGGTGGGCAAAGGACTCGCTGCTGAGAGGGGAAGGAAAGAAGAGAAGAGGACGACCATGAAAAAAGACCTAGAAACAATCGGGATAAAAAATTGGCTACATATGTTCTTTTTATTTCAATTTGAAATCAACATATCTTTAATATATTTAATATAACTTATTTGCAAATAAATTCCTACAATCATCTTACACAGGTAGACCCTTTACGCAAATCATTATACAACTGTAGGTATTGGGTAATATCTAAATTATTTCATTTACCTGTTTTATATTTTTTGTGAAGCTTATAATTCAGTGAGAACATTCGGCGGCAATCATTTTTAATCAGGCAATATTTGCTTCTACTAAACAAAAATATTGGATTTTTTATAGTATAATAATTATAGTCGTGTTAACAAAATCTACCGTGAGTAATTCGATAAAAAAATTCCACAAATATATGATAATCATTTTATCAATTATTATGAACAATCTTAAAGGTAAATGAAATTACTTTCTGCTAACGCCTGTGAAATAACCCTAAACTGCTAAGAATTGCATTTTTCCTCATTCAATGTCATTGAGTATCTTATTCCTCATGGTCTACGTGACGGACAACACGAACTCGAGTATCAAGCCGCGTTATATCGATTGGAATTAGAAAGCTCTAAAAGCGTGCATTCGCTAGAGCTTCATCAAAATAATCGTTTTAAATTTGATTTTGATACCGATATGTTATTCTACTCCGAGGCGCTGAATTGATGTCGACAACGAATAATTAATTTATTATCGTCTGTCTCTAATAATATTTGTCAATTAAATTTTATGAACTCAAATTCGCGATTGAAATATTTGCGGTCCACTATAAAATTTTATTAAATAATTTGTATATAAATCATATTAGCTAAAAATTTATGATCCTAAATATGTTTTAATATATTATAGTGTCTCTTTCTTCATGAATATTGTTATCTTTTAAATGTTAGGTTAATACTGAGTTTATCTTGTTATATTTCACATGATGCTTTTTTGTGCGATCGTTTTAAATTAATAATAATTAATTCTTATCACCAATAATTTGTTTTAACCAAACGTCAATCCCATATGATATAATTCTGAACTATCAGTAATATTTAAACATATGTCTGCAACTTCTTTATGGGATAATTGTATATATTTACTTCTTTAATTGAGGAACTTTTGCCACTAAAATCAAAATAATCTTTTGAATGAAATTCGATGTTTTAGTCCGGCAGCTAGAGGGGGTTCCGTGGCCGATTCTCCTTCTGTTGATCAAGAATGGTTTTTTTCATCTGGTTTTTTGAAAAATGGTCGGGTAAATTGTTATTAAGAAGTTAATTGTTTAAACGATTATAACTAGAAAACTAAGAGAGATTCGACATTTTTTTCAAATACTTATAAAATAACAAAAAAATGAGCTTTGAGAAATTAAAATCGGTTTGTTAGAAACCGGGATATTGCAAATGTAGTTAAAAAAATATTTCAAAATATCAGTCCCCATTTTTTAAATGGCAGATATCATATTTGGTCTTCAATCGCAGAATACATTAGAAAAAAATGTTTAGACTTTTTAAATCTGATCTAATGAAAAGTTGCTATAAACAAATTACTTAGCGATTTTTATATAAAAACTAGTTGCACTCGCAACGTCGTTCGCGTGGCGTGTGATTGTTGTATAAAAATTTCTTACACCATCCCATTTAAGGAATGGGAGAGAAATTTTTATACACCAGATGTTAAGTTGAAAGAAGACAAATACATCTGTGAAAACCGCATTCGAATCGGATCAGTAGATTTCATGTGATGCGCGCACAAACATACAGACAGACAAAAAAATCTAACCAATTTTTGGGTTCTATTTCGATGTACCCGCGACGTCGCGTCGTTCACGTGGCGTGTTGATTTTTGTATAAACAATTCTTTCCTCACCCCGTTAAAGGGGTGGGGGGGAAGAAAGTTTTATACACCAGATGTTAAGTTAAAAGAAGACAAATACGTCTTTGAAAACTGCATTCGAATAGGATCAGTAGTTTTCATGTGATGCACGCACAAACATATACATTCTTACAGTTTTATTACATGTATAGATATAGATATGGCGTTTAAGTAGGTATAATTTTGTTAAAAACAATGTCAAAGACACACAGTGTTTGGCACGTGCAAGCTTGTCAGAAGTAATATGTCAAAAGTCAACAATCTCATATTTTATGGCGAAAACCTTCCCAAAAAATTGTGCATGGAAATCCTACTGGAAATATAGCTTATGGTAGGTTACGCAGAGAGCGGCTGAACTCAGAAAAACTGAAAGAATCATCGAATGCACATACGGAACTAGTAGTCTTTCCTAGAAAGAAAATGAATTTGTCTAGTTTTGTATGTAGGAATTGTCTAGTTTTGAATTGAAACTGTATCAGAATTATCGATATTGATAAAACATTTCGAACGAATTCTTTTCCACCATATAATATTTACAGTGTTTTGTAACTTCTTTTAGATTTTTAGAACTTGTTTTACCTAGTATTTCGAAATAAGTTGTAAATGATTTAAATGAGGTGTCAACAGATGTAGAGCAAGTTTCTTCATGAAAGCAAATCTTTCTATTTCGGAATTTTCTAGATAACTGTTATATAAAATGAATGAATTGACGATGCTTATATTGAAGAGTGATTGGCCAACGACGAATTATATGACTGCAAGAAAATTTATCATCAATTGCATCGTAGTCAAGAATTAAATGTGGTTTTACAGATTCAGGATTCTCTTATTGTGATGGGACGATGATATTAAGATAACTGCATTATTTTGTTTTGGTACATATGAAGTATTATATCTCTTGTGAAACCGCACAATGCTGATCCAACCTTTTTTTTTCTATTAGGGTGGAATTTTAGTTCGAGAATCCATTGTAAAATGCAATTATTAATCACATGTCTTACAGAACAAGTGTGAACTTTTTAGTTACGTTAACACTAACTATACATCTACAAGACGGCAAAAGCTCTATTAGGCAAGATATTTCAAAAGCAACTGCACACACTATTATCAACTTGAGGTAATTAAATGAGTGCTAGGTGGTGATAAATTACGTAAAAGGAAAAAGGAGGGATCATTCGACAAATCGGATCATGTGGTGCCGTCTATATGACGTATCATTAGTAGTTAAGGGTTAAGGAGAGATTGTACACAGTTAAAGTTTATATGGAGCAGAAGCAACTAAACAGGTGTGTTCTACAATATAACGTTCAAACTTAAAATTTAAATAATTATGTACGAATTTCAACGACTAGTCTTTAAAAGAATAGAATAACTGTATATGTTTCAAATACCGTTGACACAGGATAATCCTAAACAGCTGAGAAAGTAAATAGTATATTGTAATACAAGTGTTACAATGGTTGCGTTCAGTGGGAGTGAGCGCTCCGTAGCGCTCCGTAGCGGTTATTTTTTAACCGCTCATTGGAACATGTGGAACTTATAAGATTGACATGTGTCAGTTTTAAATTTGCTGTTTTTATTAAAATACAAATTAATCGTTATAGTGCTTTCTAATTTTTTAATGAGTGTTTAGCTATAAACTGTGCTTGTTAAGTTTTGTGTTCCTGTTGTTTAATATTTTTGGATTTTAATAAAATGGATGACCAATTAATAATTGCGTTACTTGAAGAAGATCAGGATGAAGATGTTGATGTCGCATTAAATTTTAATAATATTTTGCCGGCAATAGAGCATTTAGCTTACCCTATTCACAACGATCAACCAAATGTGGTTGTGAGAATTGAAAATTACTACGAAACAGTTGTACCCAGGTACACTGATATTCAGTTTAAAGAACATTTTAGAATGACAAGAGCTTCATTCCAGGTAAGTTTGGAATTTTAACATTTATTTAAAAATTCATTAACTGCAAATTTATTTCGTATTTCTTCAGGCATTAAGTTTAATTATTGGAAACGAGATCCAAAATCATGAGATTCCTTTAGAAAAGAAAATGTTATTTACAATTTGGTTATTGGCCAAGCAGGAAAGTTTTTTGGCTGTAGGGGACCGTTTTGGAATAGCCAAAAGTACTGGTCATCTTATTTTTAAGGAAATAATAAATATTTTGGTGCGGCTAATGCCACAGTAGGTACATTCGCTGGCCTAATGTGGAACAACAAAGGATATCCTTAAACGTAGTTAACTGAATATACTAATTATAAATAATATTTATCCATAATTATTTTTTAGGTATTTTCTGCACGATCTCGTGGGTTTCCTGGTGTTGTTGGTGCTATCGATGACTGTCATATTCCTTGCAAACAACCAGTAAACAATCCTAATGACTATTATAATAGGAAAGGGATTTCATTCGATTATTTTACAAGGTACTTTACTAATTTAATTTTTATATAATATTGCTGAAGAGTGTATAAATTATTCTAACAAAGTAGTGAAAACAATCTAAATTAGCAAAGTTATTAAAGTAACTATGCAATATAGGTTTAAAACACTCTTGTCTTTGTCGAGCTTTCTAAATAAGTATTTAATCTTATTTATAAGACAACAGTAATACATAGTTAATATTTATAGTTACATATTACTTTTTATGTAGTTATACTTGAATTTATATGTTTAATTTTATGATTTTTCTTTTTAATTGAGACAAAAGGTTTAGAGGCAGGTCAGTTAAAAAAATACTTTAATTAAAAATTTAAATATAATTTTTAGGAACTTGTAATCATCAAGGATCATTTATTGATGTGTTTATTGGGATGCCTGGTCGAATGCACGATGCCAGGGTTTTTAGAAACTCACCGCTCTACCATCGTCTTCAACATATAGAAAACCCTCTTCTAAATCAAAATCGTCATATTATAGGTGATTCTGCTTATCCTTTATTAACAAATTTGATGACACCAATTAGAGACAATGGTCATTTAACTGGTGCTTAAACAAATTATAATCAAAGTTTAAGTAGAATTCGTTCTATAATCGAACGTTCATTTGGATTACTGAAATGTAAATTCAGAAGATTGAAATGCTTAGACATTTCAGATTTTGATCTTGGTAACAATATTATTGCCGGAGCGTGTGTTTTACATAATTTTATAATTCTGCTTGAAGGACCAGCAGACATCCATATCAACATCCAAGATGAAATTCCAGAGGAAGAAATAAATAATGATATATTAATTAACCAACATTTAGGAATTGCAAAGGGCAATGAAATTGTTAATATTTTTAATGTATAGTTGGTGTTTGTTTTTCTAATTTAATAATTTTTACTTTTTTATGTTTATGAATTTGAGTTGTATTTTGCTTTTATAGTAATCTGCTACTTTGGAGTGGTGAAAGTTAAAAAATTAATTTGCGTAATTGTAATGACCCACAATTAAAATAAACAATGTTTATAATATGTTTATTAGGTGTACCTATTTGATTTATGTAAACAATAATTTGTTAAATCTGAAAAAATAAATTTTCAAAATTTATTACATTTTTTTTTTAAATAAAACATAATAGGTAGGATGTAATTTGTATTTATTTTTTTTCTATTATTAGTTGTTTTAACAAAATATTTTTTTCAATCATTATCTGATTCCTTTGCTCTTGGATCTCATTACTTTTTTGGATTGCTTCTCTTAAACATCTCAACTCCTCTATTCTTAGTTTTTCGAGTTCGTAAGCTTTTTCACGTATTGATGTTCGACTTGCCCCTGAGGTAGTCGAAGTCGGCAACAAATTTTCAAAATTTATTGGAGATGATTCAAACAAATTTTGAAAATTTGTTTTGGGTGCCTGTACTTGATTAGAAGGTCCAGGCTCGTCTGGTAAAGAAGATACTGTGGGGCCAAAATGAATGGTTTTATCTTCCCTAAAAATTTCTTGACATTCCCCAAAAAATTCCCAAGTAATTTGACCCCTCCTTGTTTGTTTTTTCTTATCCAAAATGTTTTTGTAATTTTTTTTTAAATTTCTAATTTTTTTATCTAAAATGTCTGCACTAATTTCAATCCCTTTTTTTAAAAATTCCTCCTGTATTTGCCCCCACAGTACCTTCTTTTTATATTTTGGATCCCGAAATGCTTCGATCGTTTCATTGTACAACTGCAACAAAAGTAGCGTTGCATTCCGGGTCCATCTGAAACCAGAGGCGTCTGCATCCTCTAATAAGTCCATCCCAATAACTTCTTCCGACTGCCCTGTTTTTTGTAGGGCCAAATCCCAATAGTTTTTAAAAAACTCCGTATCTAAATCAAAAATTCAAATTAAAAATTTTAACACATCTAATGTATTATTCTATACATACCGTTTTGTAAACGTTCTCTAATTTCTTGTGTCTCGTAACAAGTAATTTTTTTATTATTAAACTCAATTTCAAAATGTTCCATTTTTTTAAAAAGAACTTGATCTCAACTTTTAAGTTTAAATTTAAATTTTAATTATTTGACATTTATGACGCTAAATTAAGGAGCGAAATTTAAAAACTGCTACAAAAAATGGCAAGGTGGGAAATCAACAAAAAGACAAAGTTTTAGGTGGCTGAACAATACAACAATATTAGAACTGTCAAAACTTACATAGTTTTACTTCCAAATAGAGGTGGGTGGATCTAACAAAAATATCAACGTGACGTCACCGCTACTGAGCGCTCCGTAGCGCTCACCTCACTGAACGCAACCATTGACAGAGGTTTCGTAGTACGAGTTCAGTTTGTGAAACGAACCGCGAAGCGGTGAGTTTCGCAAAGAACGAGTACTACAAACCGTCATTGTAACTCGAGTGTTACATACTATTTTTTATAATGAACTTTTAAAAGTATAAAAAATATATAAAATGAGAGTTTTTCGAAATATTTATTTATGTTGGCAATCTTGACACTTTTGACACTTGTCAGTTTTAATGATTTTAAATTTGAATGTTTGTCAAATTTGTATAAAATATTCCGAATTTAGCAAATAACGCTGATAATGTAGTTAATAATTTAGTACAACATACTTTTTGATTTACTACCTGAACTCTTTCGTTGACAATCAGTGCAGTGCAACCAATTGTGTACAACAAAAAGTTACCAAAAACAGTGTTACAATGAATCTATTTCGATACTGTTTTTAGTGTCGAAATAGAAACTTTGTGAACGTGAATTATAAAAAACAAATTATGCAACCATTTGCTAACGACAATTGATAAATTCCAAATATATATTTTTTATTACATAAGTAACATCGAGTCATTCACATAAAACTTTTTATCCTATTTTAAATTAAGAAATAAAATAGTTATATAGGTATGAATGAATGTTTACCATCCGAAATAAATAAACATACTTTATTATTCATTATTACGGAAGCTTTTTACACGAGACTTTTGGACAATTGAAGTGAACGTATAAAGGGTGACAGAAAAAACCGTTATATGGGATACCCCACTACCACAGTAAGAGAAAAAAGCGGTCACATACGATAGTACCTCGCGTAGTCGAGTTTTTAATATATACATACATTTACCTACAAAGCATAAGTACTATTTAATTTTGTTAAAAATCATAAAAATTTTTAAAAATTTTGAATGTTGTTATTTAACCAAAACGTTATAATAAACCGAAAATTGGAAGTGATCAAAAAGAGCTCTCATAAATCATTTGTAAATGCATAGCTTCTGTCGGTCAATCCCACGACTCTCAAATTGATAATTACATTTTTAAGAGTCTACATACTCTAGTGATATATTGTAGATGAGCCAAGAATGGTTCAATTTGAGTTTTTATCAATTTATGAATATAAGAGACCGGGGTTATCAAGTATTTGTGTTATGAGTATTTATAAGAAATCATGTAAACTGGTTTAAAGCAGTTTCATTGATAATAATTTTACAAATTCACAAAAACGATCAAAAACAACTAACTACATATGTAAGATGACATTGAAACATTATAAATATATATAAAACAACATTATAACTGCATAACCATCACGAGATCATGTTTCAAACGGAAGAATGGGTGTTCGCTCTATATGTTTTTTTTAGAAGGCAGAAGCACGTGCGAATTTAAAAATAGCTATATTTTAGGAGATATTAGATGATTGACACGTGGAAAAAAATTAAATACAAAGCATTTTTAGATGTACATCTATGAATATTGTAGATAAGGAAGATATATTAATGATTGACAATAACATAAAATGTTGACAAGACAATTCACATCTTCCACTTGCAAGCAGGCATATCTATGTACAGGGCGAGGCTATGGCAACTGCTCACAGGCTGCTACAAGGCCAGGATCCCATTAGCTTATTATACGGAAAAAAGAAAGCAAAGCTATATGATAGGGTTAAGGCGGATCAAATAATGAGTATGCCTCAGGACAGGATAGTCCTCATGTATAACTTTGCGAAAAATTTCGAGTGGAATTACTGGAAAGGGACTCATGGAACAATGGCCCCCCAATTCAAGTGGTCTCAATTTGGTACAGCGATGGCTCAAAGACTGAGAAAGGCACAGGGTCGGGTATTTATAGTAGAAGACACAGAATACAAGTCCAACTAATTCTAGGTGCGTATGTTACAGTGTTTTAGTCTGAAGTAATGGCCATACAACACTGTGCACCGAAGATCGTAAGTCCGGGTATAACGGGTAAAACAGTAGTCATATACTCGGACAGCCAAGCTGCTCTAAAGGCGATAGTCTCGGCACAAATAAGCTCACAGCTGGTGTGGGACTGCGTTAGGGCCCTGACACATGCCGTAAGTCGATATTCTCTGACACTGGCATGGATACCAGGACACTCAGGGTTTCGGGACAATGAGAAGACTGATGAATTGGCCCGAGCGGGAGCTAATATCCTAATGATTGGCCCGGAATCATTCGGCGGAGTTGCTGACACCTTTAGAAAGGCAGCCATTGAGAAATGGAGGCTGGAGAAGGCCGAGGAGTGGTGGGAAAATCACTGGGCAAGCGACAAGTCTCATTAAAAGGACACTCAGCTAAGCTACTATCTGCTATTTAAAGACAGAACGATGTGAGAATGGTGGCCAGTCTCTTAACAGGAAAAGGTCGGCTCAGAAAACATATAAGTCAGCTGAACTTAGCAGATGAAGATATCTGTCGATACTGCCAAGAGGAGGAGGAAACCGCATTTCCTTTCCTATACCAATGTGAAGGCCTTACAAGGACGCGGTATCTAGTACTGGGAGAGGAGAAACTGGCTTACGTGGAGAGACCAATGTCCAGGCTATTAAGTCTCATTACGAAGGCAGTGCTAGTCAAGGTGCTCTAATCCTATTCTAAAGATGATGGGTGTTCACAATAGATCTGTAAAGGTCGCAGTAATACAGGCTAACAGCCAACCTAATGAATATCTATCTATCGAAGCTGACACTATATTAGTATTTAAAAGACTTACTAATAATTATACAGATTATATTTGTACAACCAATTTACTTTTAGGTAAAATAGAAATATTTCATAAAAATGCTTTAGATATGCTTTAAATAGTATATTGTGCAGCTATTAAGTCAAATAAACTTTTGTTTACGATTGCGATTTTACGACACGAGCCGTTAGGCGAGTATTAAAAACTTCGCGAGATTAAAATAGTTTTTACGCGCGAGCTGCAAACTATACTTTTTCTATGACTGCAAATATATGAAATAAATTTCAAAGACAATTGAATAACCGTGTAAACAAGTATATTGGTTCTAAGGCAACTGTGCGTGAAATAAAACCCATAGCAAATATATTATATTTGACGCACTAGTGCGTGAAATAAAAATTTAAACCGTAAAACCTGATTTTAGACACAGGAGAAGAAAAAAATATTTGTGTTTCAGTGTGTTCAATACGACTTATTTTATATAAAATTAAAGCAGTAAACAAATTTTAATAATAGAAATTAAACCGAATTGAACTGAGTTTATATTCACAACCTTATTAGCAGTATTTTTTAAAAAGCAATTAGTAACCGAAACAAAATTAACATCAATTTTAAAATGATACCATATCAGTCAAAAAACTCAACTAAAATAAATTACTAATTATGTAGCAGATTGGAAAATACCATTTGGTAAGTATTAGTGAAACATGCATGATGATATATTTAATATTTATTTTTATAAAATATATGATAAAACAATCAAAACAACATAAGACACGTATTTTAAATATTACAGAATAGCTTAAAGAATAGTCTTGCCTGATATGACATTTTTTCAATATCTCATAATACCAATTCTTGATTTTTAATTTCTAAATTTCAAACATCCCATGAGAGATGTCATAAAATGACTAGTATAATATATTATTTAAACTACCAAAAAACATATCAATATTGTATATACGTTTTGAAGAATCTTCACTAAAAAAAGAGCATGTAGTTGTACGTTTAGTTTTATAGAATAAGTCATTTTAGAAAGTTTTATTTTTTATTTTCGTCGTGTTCTTTGTCTCTTTGCCTTTCTCTTCGTCATTTCGGGTAGAATTTTTAAATCGAATTTTAACTTATTTTCCGACCACCTAGAGCTCTGAAATTTTGAGAATAGCTAAGAACTGGATGACAATGCATGTTTCAAGTTTGTTTAGGCTTTTACATAGAGATTTTGACACAATTTTGGTTGATATGAGTTTTAAATCGATTACAAAATTCCGACATAATATAAAAATTCAAGTATTTTTCAAATTTTTGTTGATCTTTACAAACACTATTGTAACGGGATAACCGTAAAGGAAGGTACCTTAATTTGAAAGATTGTTGTTGACAGTTGATTTTTATAAGTTTGTAAAAAAATCAACTGACCATTTTAAATAATTTTTCTAGAAAATTCTAGAAACTTCTAAACACACTAACTAGATTAAATATTGTTGTACTAGCTTTTGCCCGCGACTTCGTCTGCGTGTAATTCGAATAAAAGCAAGGTCTTTATGTATCAATAACTGGTGCCCGCGACTTCGTGTGCGCAGTATTAGTATTTCGAGTAGCTTATATTAGCGTGAAAAGAACTAACATTATGACATTAAAATTATAACATACATAATTTTTGGGTCGTATTTGAAAAATATAACAGTCTGACAATATTGAGATGTTACATTCGCACTGTAATAACGTAACAATATTGTCAACATAAGAAATACAGTAATTAAGCACTGCAAACCCCTAATCATAGGCCTATAGGTAGCTACTCAAATGATGTATTGTGAAGGACAAAATTTATCTCCTTTAAATACCAAAAGCGATAAAAGTATTCATTTTGATAAGGATCCATTTATTACTACCAAATGTGCATTAGAAATAAATTATCAATTTTTATTGTATTTATGGTTCACTATTTTGACAATAATGGCTTACTCATAAAAGATAGATATATATGGTGTCGCAGAATTTTTTGTAGGACTATTTAAGATAAATATTTTCACCATACATTATATACATGTAGCACTAACTGTTTTTGCAGCACACGCCTGAGTAGCTCGCAGATTGCAGAATTTTTTCAGACTTAAATGACATTTATCGTTATATTTTGGACAATTCACACAATATCTTTATAAATTATAGCCTATATGTTATTCTGATCTATAAGCTACATTACTGTAAAGTTTCATTAAAATCCGTTTAGTAGTTTTTGCGTGAAAGAGGAACAAACATCCATACATCCATACATCCATCCAAACAAACTTTCGCCTATATAATATTAGTAGGATATAAGGGGATGCACGGGCAGTTAACGTCAGTTCGAGTCAAGTGTTCACAAGAGTTCATTGTATTGTCAAGTAGTTAGACGTTATCCAGCAGAGTTCAGTGTATCTTAACAATTTTGTAAATAAATTGTGTAAAAAGCCCCCATAAGTGTTTCAAATTGGTGTCAGGTGTGGGGTCTAATTTTGTCATCAATTGTTCAATTTCGTTCGTCTCATCTGTTTCCGTAACATTTATCTTGTGAATTATGGCCATTACCGGTTCTAAACTTCCCATTTCCGTGTCCTTTCGGAGAAGAACTGGATGATCGTTCAAGTTGATAACTCGGATGGGTACCTCTTTGGCGGATCTAACAAGAGTCTTACCCACAAGGAGTCCTTTTCCCAATTCATGGTCATGGTTCTTCGGCGCTATCATGGCTGGGGCACCATCTGGTTCCAGTCCATCCAACCCCACACCTGACACCAATTTGAAACACTTATGGGGGCTTTTTACACAATTTATTTACAAAATTGTTAAGATACACTGAACTCTGCTGGATAACGTCTAACTACTTGACAATACAATGAACTCTTGTGAACACTTGACTCGAACTGACGTAAACTGCCCGTGCATCCCCTTATATACAACAATATTTAATCTAGTTAGTATGTTTAGAAGTTTCTAGAATTTTCTAGAAACATTATTTAAAATGGTCAGTTGATTTTTTTACAAACTTCTAAAAATCAACTGTCAACAACAATCTTTCAAATTAAGGTACCTTCCTTTACGGTTATCCCGTTACACTTTGGTGTCAGGTGTGGGGTCGTGAAAATTCCCAGAGGGAAACCCGTCGTGGTCCATCATGATCGTTTGGCGCCTTACCAGGGAAACCACAGTGGAGATGCGCAGCAACTCCAAGAAAATGGTTTGGCTGGCTCAGGGAGTGTGCGGGATTCCGATGTAGGAAATAACATTCCAGGAGGAATGAATCTAAGGAGGGGGCAGTGTAACGGGATAACCGTAAAGGAAGGTACCTTAATTTGAAAGATTGTTGTTGACAGTTGATTTTTAGAAGTTTGTAAAAAAATCAACTGACCATTTTAAATAATGTTTCTAGAAAATTTTTACAAACTTCTAAAAATCAACTGTCAACAACAATCTTTCAAATTAAGGTACCTTCTTTTACGGTTATCCCGTTACAATATCATAGATTTGCTCAATGATTTTTGATGTTGTGCTTGAACGCCCCACTCACTAGGTAGTTCATCTTTGACGCTTGTACGACCACGTTTAAACTATAAAACTCATCGATCCACAGTTGGAAATGAAGGACAAGATTCCTTTAACCCTTTCACTATTTTTGTATAAATTTCTGTAGCTGATAAACTTTCCAAAACAAAGAATTTTATCACTGCATGAGATTCGGTTTTTTAGACTGATACGTCAATTTCAAATAGCTTGTAAACTAAGAAGGAATTGAGGTAAATCAAAATGGAATTTTTTATGTACAGAAATGAAAGATTTAATATTAAAATAGCATATAAATTTTGGTTCCTATACTGGTTAATGTCACTTTCAAAACTTTTGAACCCACTCTGTCGATACAGGTTCCATTTTTTATCAGATATTTTTACAGAAGTTATTTCAGAAAAAAAAGCATTGTGTGGTTTTATGAAACCACGGTAAAAGTGAAACTTTTTTTTACCCTAACATTTAACTAAAAATTTTTCGAATCATATTCCATTAAGGGTATAAAAATCGCTTTATCAAATCAAAATCGAAATCAAAATCGAAATTGAAATCAAAAGGTGTGTGTGCGATTCACACACGATAGAAGTGAAAACTTCAGTAAATCGACAAAAGAATGAAATGAATATATATAACAAGGGTAAGATAATTACAAAGTTTATTTGTTTAAAAATGAAAGTGTTTTGATTAATTTTATTTAATATATGTTACATAATTTATTGCTCAAGTTACATATTTTCAGTTTCAAAAATTATTATTTAGGACGGTAATATTTTTAAAACATTACATGTCGTAGATACTTAAGCAGTCGTAGTTCGTATTAATACGAATAGGTAAAATATAACCGTCGACGTTACATGTCGTAGATATTTACGCAGTCGAAGTTCGTATTAATACGAATAGTAGGATTGTTTTCATTAGCAGCTGTGCTCACTCCCGTACATTTTTGTATTAAACTATAGGCGCCGGCCTACTTTATACTTTATACCTACTCGGCGTTCGACCGACATGTGACATGCAACATGCACTTAAAACGATCTAATAAAAGTTTCACTTTAAAAATGTTTGGCAGGGCCAACAGTTCTTTGAATTTATAGAAAAAGCAAGATTAGAAGACTAATCGTTATTTTTTAAATCAAAGTTAATTCTTATAATTTAGAATATTTTTTTAAATTCTACAATTGTAAAAATAGAAAATATTTAATGCTCAAAAAAATTTGGAACTAAAAGGTATTTTCGTATGCTAATAATATCTCTAACCTATTGAGCCAAAGACAATACTTTAAATTTTTATTTTTATCAAATATAATCATTCTCGCAATTAATTTAACAAATATTCTATCCACAGCTACAAAACAATATTTTTATTAAATATGAATAGAGACAACAAGCACATTTAGGGAAATTTTTGTTTTCAAAAATAGACGAATTTAATTTCAAAATAATTCCTAAAAATAGGAAATGTAGAAAAGATAAAATACAGATAAATAAAAAAAAATATTTTAAAAAATGGGCTTAAAGTGAAAACGTCATTGTCGTTTAATGCTTACTAATTAGAAATTAAAAACAGATAAACATTCCAGATGAAATGAGGAAATAAGTATTAGTTTTATTTCAATTTGATAAATAAGGTTAAGACAAACGATTTTTTATCCTCTAATTAATATTGATATTAGTACCATTCTTGGAAGTTTTTAATAAAAATTAAATATCTTTAAAATTAATTTAGTGTAACTTATTATTATTATTATTTTTATTATTAGTATATCAATCTTTACACTTTTAAACGTGTCGAAATTATCAAACAAATTAGTTACAAAGCTATATTAGTCTATAAAATTTGATCATTCAATATTTTAAAATGATTTACATAATATTTTATATCATATGTAGCGCCATCTCGAATAAGTGACTATAGAACTATACATAATTATTTTACAGTTATCTAAAAGATGAGTAAAAATTATGGTATTTATAATTATTATAAAAATTATCGATTAATTTATCTCTTTTCTAGGTAATTATTAGATTAGTAGATTTTGTAAAAACTAGACGAAAACATGTTTTTATAGAGATTACTGGAGTTAGTTTAGACTACGCCTAGTAGTATCTGCAGATGAACATATTTGTCATCTGCGTTAATTGCGACTGAATATAATAACCGTAGTGTTGAAGTGTTGGGTTAATTACTCGGAGGAATTTTAATAGTGCTGTGACAGTCCATAATAAACCTATTGATAATAAGTACCACCTGCGTAGTGGATAAGGTTAAATTAGTTTGTATACCATCCTTTACAAATGGGCGAGCAATATGCAAATTTGTCAGCCTCAATTGAGACGAATCTTGGTGACTTGGTGTTAAAAATTTTTCAGTTGGTTACTTAGATTGATTTTAATAGTTAAGTGAAAATTGACATTCAGTGTAATAAAAAACCTGTTGACAATTGACAAGTATGATGGATAGTGTTAAATTACTCTGGATTATACCTACCATGTATGGAGGGTAGAGGTACTA
Source organism: Altica lythri (assembly GCA_964028335.1). Taxonomy (NCBI): domain Eukaryota; kingdom Metazoa; phylum Arthropoda; class Insecta; order Coleoptera; family Chrysomelidae; genus Altica; species Altica lythri. The sequence continues at coordinate 28,877,486 of OZ034804.1, read as the reverse complement.
CCATGCTCTGAGAATACGATATATGTACATTTGACATCAGCGTCAATTAGGACTAATTATTATAACTAAGGCTCTATAGATATAGGTATTATCATCAGCCATTTTTTTTCCAATGTCACTCAATTTACGTGTCAGATCATAGACAAATTAAAGAGACGTGCAATCGTATTTTGTAGTGGTGAAAATGGGAACTAAACCAGCTGGTATCTCGAAAAGCGAAAAAGTACTTATAACGGTATAGTGACAGAGTAAGTACTAGTGGTTTTAGATTAAAATAAACTTAAGGTACTTTAAGCACAAAAAGGATGTAAAAGTAAAGTTTTAAACATGGTGCGCTGATGTCAGAACTTGTTGCCAACTTTATATTAGGCATCAACACATCTGTTCTAATATCTCTGTTTTGTGGTTGACATTGGACAAAACATGGCTGACGATAATACCTATGTTTATAGTGCCTTATTATAACAATATTGTTGTTGAAAGTTAGTTCGGTTAATTACATGAATTGACTTATAGTGCTGTGAAAGTTCGGCTTCAGTGTACTATTTCAATTCTAGATAAAAAAATCAAATAAACCTTGTTTAATCTGTTTTGGATTGGACATTTTCCATATGAAGCAATTTTTGGATGGAATCCCTTCAGGATATGCCCACTATCGGTAATCATGATATGCGCCAGTCGTGCTAAATTTTTTGCTTCCATTTTCGTGTATAATTCAGCAAATATTGCAGAATACACACAACCAAACTTATGTGAAATCGCCAAGTAGTTTTGAAAAACATTCAATGAGGATTAAATTTTTCGAAAACAAGTTTATTGCGAAAAAATAAAAAATTGCAATTTTAACAACAAAAGAACAAATAACAAGGAGTGTAATTTTCTAAAAATCTGAAAATGACAATTTAACAAGAAAACTATTTAAATATTAATTTTAATAATCAGTATTGGAACGAATCGATGCAAACACAAATTTGACGAGGCATGTTATTCATCAAATTGCCAAAGTCTTCTTGGAAAACACTTGTCCATTCCTTTAAAACTGGTTCTATAAGTGTTACTAGGACCAAGCTGGCATAGAGACCAATTGCAACTACAACCATAATTTGTTGCTAATTTATTACGCAAAAAAAAATTGCTCCAACCCTTTCTGAGAAATAATGGTTATACAAGCTTGACAGTCAATCTAGCGTAGCCATATTTGTATATCGGTATTCTCGGTAACCAATAGGACTACGAAGTTCGTAAAGGTGGCATGTTTTATTGCTAATTTATTGCTCTTACTAAACATTGCTCCGAATCATTAACACGAAGTTTTTCATCGATTTTAAGCACTACCCCTTTGCATACAGCTTTTGCATATCCAAATATTCAGATAATGTTCAATCCGTTCTTTGTTTTCTTTAGACCGCCAGCTATCTGAATACTCTTCACTTTACGATCATTCAAAAATATTTTTATAATTCACGTTCACAAAGTTTCTATTTCGACACTAAAAACAGTATCGAAATAGATTCATTGTAACACTGTTTTTGGTAACTTTTTGTTTTACACAATTGGTTGCACTGCACTGATTTTCAACGAAAGAGTTCAGGTAGTAAATCAAAAAGTATCTTGTAGTAAATTATTAACTACATTATCAGCGTTATTGCTAAATTCGGAATATTTTATACAAATTTGACAAACATTCTAATTTAAAATCATTAAAAGTGTCAAAACTGTCAAGATTGCCAACATAAATAAATATTTCAAAAAATTCTCATTTTATTTTTTTTATACTTTTAAAAGTTCATTATAAAAAATAGTATGTAACACTCGAATTACAATGACGGTTTGTAGTACTCGTTCTTTGCGAAACTCACCGCTTCGCGGTTCGTTTCACAAACTGAACTCGTACTACGAAACCTCTGTCATTGTAACACTTGTATTACAATATACTATTGTGGACATTTTTAATGTTTTCGTCTGTAACCCCCTATTTTTTGGAGACCAGCGCGTGCATCTTTTTTAACGTTAATTTCTTTTCATTTATAGAAAAAAAACCTTTATCAGACCTTGGCTTCAACAGTATTTATTTCGGTCAAAAAGTAATGCTTCATTAACACACAAAATCCTTTTTGTCCATTTATTTCCCAGCAACAAAAGTACCTTTAATCATAATGTTATGAACTAATTGTCAAATTTATGTAGGTATGTAGGTATCTTTTGAACGTTGATACGTTGGTCTATGGTATGGAGGGTAGAGGTAAGGAGAACGATCTTAAATGGGAAATGATTAAAAATGTGTCCACTTTTTAGAGGTACATAACACTTCTCAAACTTGCCACTACAATGGCGCTAAAGTAGATGTAGGGTACAGAATGAATGTAGCAGTTTTTGACAAATTGATTGAAATGTCGTATGATTTCGTAATATAAGTGCTATAAAAAAACGTGGTAATGAATTTTTAAATACTTATTCACTTATTGCTGGAAAATAATCATTATTAAAATTTCATTTTATATACTTTATTATTATCTTATGTATGTGTCATGATAAAGCGGAAATGTGTCTTTCCTTGTTTATTTATCTATCCTACTCTAAGAAATTATGGCGCTTTTTTAAAAATTTACCCTACTACGATCGTAGCGCCACCCTTATTTACCACATTTTGACGGACACATTCAATACACGGAGACAGTTCTCCTTACCTCTACCCTCCATAGTCTATGGTTGATACTAACTAAAAATCGTAAAGATTTAGTATTAGTATCGCCATCTATGTTCAGCCTACGTACTTTTCAGTCCAACTAATATTTTGATGAGAATGAAATTCGCAAACATGGAGACTAGACAAGGAGTACGAACTGCATGTATGCAAATAGGGCTACCAAAATAAGAGGGCGCTGGATGTTCGCAAATGTCAATCAAAAAGCGATTAAATTGCAGAACACTGTATAAAAATAATTCATTATGAATTTAATTGCCTTTCTGGTTTTAAGACTACATACAGCCATACCTACATTAATATACAAACTAACTGAAAAAAATTCGAAAAGAGGTTGACCTTAAAGACCATCCCTGCAACTTCCCGCTAGTTTTAACCGCAAAGCTATAGTAACGTGACGTATTTTGACGTTTTTGACTTTTTTTGAAATGTTTAAAAAGCCATAACTTTTTAACGCCTTATTCGATTTTGATGTTCAAGATGGCATTCGACGCAGTTTATTGAGACCTAAAAACGTTACTAGGAGCACAAAATCGATTAGTCAAAAAATCTCTAGGTTATTGAAAAAAAAACACTTTTTTTGAAATTTTTCGACAACGATATCTCACGAACGAATCAACCGATTTTAATTTGCAAAACGGCATTCGACGTGGCTTTTTAAGCTTGAGAGCTGATTAGGTTATGAAATTGATCGATGCAATAGCCAAAAAGATATGCCCAAAAAACATCATTTTTACCAATTGTTTTTTTCGGTTATTTTGAAATTTCTCAAAATCTACCGGCTCGAATCGGTTCAAACTTACAGGGAATCTAAGTTAGATGGAACTCTTTGGAATGCTTTTTATTTCATTCAGATCGGTCAAGTCGTTCAAAAGTTATAAGAGGTTTACATACATCCACACACACACACACACATCCACACGTACATACAGGCATACAGACACCCTCGTAAAAATAGTCAGGGGAGGTTCCTAAGACCTCAAAACGTTGAGATCCGATGAAAACTCGATTTTCGAAAAACGGGGTGAAGCCAATAACTTCCCGATTTTAAAAAAATTTTTAATTTTTTTTAGCGGGAAGTTAAAAAAAACTATATGATAGCTGGTTACCTATAAACATCTATTACACTAATAGAAAACATGAAATACATTTTAAACTTTTTGTCCATTTTTTTTATAAATTTGAATTGCAATCAAAATCAAATTTAATGTAAGAGAAGTTATGTAAATAAATTGATAAGATCAAACAGAAATTTAATAGCAGTACCTACGATATAATGTAATTAGTAGAATATTCTTAATGGACATTTTTTTCAATTTTTATTAAATGATGAGACGCATTGAAATCTTCTTCTTTTTCTATAAAAATGCGTGTGGAACTTTTATTTTTACGTAATAATAATAAGTTTTGTGAAAATTTATAATTTTGTAATGAACACACCTTCATTCTGGAAAAAATACGATTGTAAGTGGTGACATACACTTCTCCACTGTTTCTACCTACTCTATGTAGGTGTGCTAAAATTGAGCCAATTCTTAATTATAACAACGAAACACATTTACAGCCATTAACCAAATAAACATTTTCGAGAATAATTTTTAGTGGTTTGAGAATTTTAAAAATTCATCTTTTAATACTTTTTATAAATACGTAGTTGGCCCCCTATATCATAAAAAAAATATTTTTTCGAATTGATGATGTATGTATGATGAGTATGTTATTTATGTCTTTTTTATTTAAGGATATCCTCGTAGGAGTAGACCTAAATGCAAATGGACCGAGAACATCTAGGGACAGAAGAAGCAATTTATCAATTTGGGATTTAAAGAACTATAAGTTAGGACGAGTGGAGAAGACGTAGGAAGGTAAAGAGTTCCACAATCTGGACACCCTGGGGATGAAGGAACGATTTGTGCTAGATTTCTGGCAAAACAGTATAAGAGTGCATGGAGTTGGCACGTCCCGTTGCTCTGGCTGGTCTGGCAAGTGGAGGCCCTATAGAGCAGAGTGGTTCTGAGGAAAATTCGTTAAGTATCGGTAAAACAGGGAAAGATAAGACACTGCTCTTCGATGGGACAATGGGGCTAGGTTTTTAGTGATACAGGTGTCGTTTATTAGTCGAACTGCTCTTCTCTGTATTGCATCAAGAATTCTGAGCCTTGACGGAGCCGCCGATCCCCATACATGTGAGCAGTATTCAAGATTATACCTGGATTTGCAGTTCGTTGACAGCGACGTGATTTGACGTATATGCAAGTAAATCAATACGCTTTAAGTCTTTCTAAGTTAAACCTGGCAACTACGCTTCATTCCTACCGCGTATTGGTCTACTTGCACATACGTCAAATGACGTCGCTGCCAACGAACTGCAAATCCAGGTATAGGTCTTGCTTAACTTCTTTCCTGCTGCAGTTGCTTTGGTTGCAATATGTTCGTTCCAGAGTAAGTCCTGGGAGATCGTTATACCAACCTCCGTAATGGAGTCGCTTGCTACTAGTGTCTGATCGTTCATTGTAATGGGTGAGTCGTTTTCCTCTTGTTGAATAGGCAAAAAGTCTTTGTCTTGGAAACGTTGAAATTAACAATTCTCAAATCTTGATTGAGAGAAGCCGTTGTGGATCTTCTGTCCTCTTCCAGAATATCTAGGGATATGGAACGGTTGTGCGCTTTGATATTAAAAACTTCTATACCTTTCATAGCAATTCATCTGATTCCATAGTTTTTATAAATATTTTGTAGGTAACGGCTTTCTTACAAATAATTGGTCCTATTTGTGCTCATATCATAAGAACATATTTAACAAACCACTAAATTAAATTAAATTAATTTATTCATAACAAAAAAGGGCTTATAAAAATAAAAGCTTCACAGTTTTAATTTTTTTCTATTTAGTAAATTCATGTGGTTCTTTACCCATCTCGTTGTAGTCATCAGTTGTATCTTCACTGGAAGCATATTTTTCATTGCTTGTGCAATTAAAGCCAATACAATACACGCGATGCTACAATTTCACTTTCCCTTCTCCGATTGTCGATGATACAATACCGCAGCCTGTAGTAACATGCAGCCCATTTTATTGGACAAATAAAAAAATTCTAGTTTTCATTATAAAATAAGTAAGAATTGAGCGAATATGAGATTTACTTTCAGCAATCTCGAAAACGCCGGAATAATCAGATTCAGCGAATTTTAAAACGGATTTCCATATAATAATACCAAAAGACGATACCAGACACACGACACACCGTACCTAGTACAGGATCGCAGACATGATATTCGTGTTGAGCGACCTTAAAAACCCTAGGAAACTGAACTCATTTGCTTGAATATTTTTCGACTTAAATTTTTTTTGGACTTTGAAAAATGCATTTTTCACCTGCATTAATGCAATTTACATTGGTTATTCATAGCATAGGATCAAAAAGTTTTCTGAAGTTTTACCGAATCGAATGCAAAAAGTTGAATCGTTGATCCCACTTACTTTAAAAAATTGGTAGGTTTAAGCCATTTTAGTTCTTTTTTTTTCCTCGCCTAAACTTGTTTTAGTTATTTGTAGAAACATATAGTTTGAGTTTGAGAATTGTACAATTTATCTTTTAAGTAGTGCTCCTCTTACAAATGATTAGCACCATTTTCACCCATTCAGAAAATGAATGCCGGTGGTAGATTGTATTTTATCTTTACATATAAGTAATAAACTCTAACAGGGTCATGTCTGCACAATAAAAAAAAAACTAAAAAAACTATCAGTTGTCGATATAGATCACAAAAACAAAACCAAACATGCCTTCTCGTAACAGGAGTCATGCGAACCACACCGACCAGGGCAATGGAAGTAATACTTGTACTCACCCCCCCTTGACATATTTGTTAAGGAGGTACACTGATAACCATGGTAAGCTTCCGCAGGTTGGTATCGAACCCACTGTAGGGACAGTCTGTGGAGGGAATCGCTAAAGGGAATACTACTCTTTCAGGAGGACACGGATGCCGTAATTCCAAGGTTTGTCTTTGGCAAACCCTACAAAAAATTAACAGATAAAACAGCAAGGTGTGGGATGTAGAATTTACTCTAGTTCCTTGAGCGTAAGAATGAAATGGGCTATGGACGGCTGGTCAAGTGTGGTTCAGTCAAACTCACAGGCATGACCATAGCCACAAAAGAATTGATCAATAAGAACATCACAGGCAGGAACATAAATATTTACACATACTATCGACAAGCACTACTGACCTTGAATAGACCACGTATCACTTCAAGTTTAGTAGTAGTATGTCACCAAACAGAATAACGTAGTCACTCTGAGCTGGATCAATGGACTAGGGAACTCTAAAGGCACCACATTGCGGACAATTTAGCGAGGGCTGTGGGCTACAAATATGTTAGCCCTCGCCCATCTACCAAGCTAACAATGTTCGCTGTCGTAGACCTTATCAATCAGAACTCTTACTAAAACTTTATGTACTACTGGGATGATACAACGGCCTGTAGACTGGCCAGAGAACATTTAAGGAATTGACCAGACAAAACCACCGAACACAGCGGTAGGAATCTTAACAGGTCGCTGCAAATTGTAACAACATCTCCTTAGGATGAAATTAGCAAAATCGCCGCTATGCAGAGGCTGCGAACAAGAAAAGGAAACAGTAGAACATATAATGTATGACTGCTCTGCTTTTTCTGAAAACTGAAGATCCGTTTTGGGCGAGTACTGGTTCACACAAGCCGATGTCAGGGAGATCCCCCTCGGGAGGCTCATCACCTATTTTAAATCTCTATGCCCGATGACAGCCTAAGGTGTAAACCACGGGAGAATGCACAATGGGCCAAATTTCCAGATCCATGTAGATCACAATACTATAATTTTCAGAAATATTGTCTGCCTGTCCCCCTTTGTACGACAGACTCGAAAACAACTAAGCAGATTTTCTTAGTTTTTAACAACCGGTACAGTGATTCCTGAGGAAGGAAGAATTGAAAAAGAGTAAAAAACAAACAAAAAAAAGAAGCAGGTAAAAATGAAAAAAAAATCGAAAAAATAAAAGAAAAAAGGTACCAAGGAATCGAAAAATAAAAAAATGGAAAGACTGTTAAAAGTGGGTAAAAAGATAATTACAAACGACAAACTAAAGTAAAATGAAATACAATAATAAAAAAAAAACAGAAAAACAAAAAAATATAAACCGAGAAAATATCACAAAAAATGGAAGTAAAAAGTGTAGAAAATCGAACAAAAAAAGACAGTAAATCAAAAATATATAAAAATTGGAAAAACGAAAATAAGAAGAAATTACTTATTATTAGGCAGTAAGAAGTTCGAAGGGTCAGCTAGTAATGATTAATTATATAAAATATTGACTAATTTTGTAAGTTAAAAGGGCTGATTAGGTATTAAAAGTATATAAGTAAATAACTTATTTTTAGACGCACGTATAGAGTGTATACGTTCAGTTTAATTGCCTACTTTGCAAATTAAGTATGTTATACCTATGTAATAGGTAACTCGAATTTTTTATTGAATATAGACTTACATTTTATTTATAATAATTATCCTACCTACGCAATAAGATTTTATAATTAATTTTATTATCATGAATAATCAGTAAAATTTAATTGAGTATACAAGATTTAACATCCTACCTAGGTACAATTAGGCAATTTAATAATTTTTTTAAGTCAAAAATAATTAATTTATAGCTGTGATTTAATCTTTTTTTTTTGAATTTTTACCTTGAGAAATGCATTTTCTGATCGATTAATTTTTGCAATATTCGCAATAATACATTTAACTAAAAATAATTAGCTTTTTGGTATTATACGTTCGAAATATAAAAAATAACTATTAACTACTGAGGTCAAGAACTAGTGTATCTACAAAAACCTAAAGTGCTTTTGTATCTAATAATAAATTAATGTGTGATTATCACTAGATATATCTTTACATAATAATTATCACAGTATCTATAATTACAGATTTAAAAAGGTATATGCCCTTTATTACATAACGTGTTTACAGTTTAATTTTTTAAAAAAATTGAATGGTCCCTACAGGTATAGGATTATACAACGTGCAAAGGTCTACGTGACTAATTCAACTCTCTTCATGGCGCGTAATATCGGGAACATTTCGAATGTATTCAAACATTGATTTTACTCACCCCATTTCAGTGTTTCAGCCAAAACGAAAAACAATGTAATTAAAAAGATATAATGGTACGTTTTTGTTAACATTATCGTCTGGTTTTATTTAAAAATTTTAATTAGAAACTACCGAAACCGATTCTGAGCTAGAACATGCGATATTTTACGTACGGCGGCTTGTATGACCAACGTAGTATCGCAAAAGCGATCTTTTAATAAACTAAATACGAAACCGACTTGAATTAAGAACCAATTAAGATTTTTTGAAAAATAACCAATAACCAATCACAACTAAACTCCTCCACGTTAGACCATCTACTCGGAATTCGGAATTGGACAGGCGAAGTAACAATCATATGTTTTATTAAGATCGACGTTGCCGTTGTTACCATTAAAATTTAAGAAATATTTTTCCAATTATTGCGTCTGTTCGTTGAAAGCTGTTAATAGTTTCAACATTTATTAAAATAAAAACTTTTTTAAACAAATTGAAACACCTTCAAAAAAAAAATGCACTAAAAAGCCAGAAATAAAATCTTCATTTCTTAAAAAAATTGGAACCAACCAGGCATCTGATTTCGATTTCCTTGAAGTCGGCTCCAATGGCAAACTAGGTACACTCTATTTTAATCTTAGTTATTAAATCTAGATTTCGGATGACAGTAACTCAAATCTTTTACAAAGATATAAACCATTGAAGTCGACTTCAAGGAAATCGAAATCAGATGCCTAGTTGGTTCCAATTTTTTTAAGAAATAAAGATTTTATTTCTGGCTTTTTAGTAATATTTTTTGGTTCAATTTATTTAAAAAAGTTTTTATTTTATAATTTTTAGTTGCTACTTGCGGGGCTGCTATCACAAAGGCGAAATGATATCAGAATGATTGTCAGTCTGTTGACAGGACATTGTAAGCTTAGAAAACACATGAGTCAGGAGTCAGCTGAACTTAGCAGATGAAGACATTTGTCGATACTGCCAAGAGGAAGAGGAAACCGCATTTCATGTCCTATGCCAATGTGAAGGCCTTGCAAGGACGCGGTATCTAGTACTGGGAGAGGAGAAACCGGCTGCTCCAAGTTATGCGGAGTGGCCAGTGTCAAGGCTATTAAGTCTCATTAAGAGGGCAGAGCTGGACAAGGTGCTCTAATCCTATTCCACAGATAATGGGTGTTCACAATAGATCTGCAAAGTTCGCAGTGATACAGGCTAACAGCCAACCCAAAAAATATTTATCTATCTATCTACTTGGCTTTGTCGGATCTGGTCGCAGATTTATGATTTTCAAAACCTTCCGAATACCATGCAAGAGGTACTGATCTTAATCCCCAACAATCCCGACATGTAGGTACCAATGCAACTTTTTGGAGACATAAGTAAATTGTCTAACACCTAGAAACACCATCATGCATGTACCGTGGAGGAAAACATCGTGATTAAACTTGGACTTAATTTTCTGAATTCACCAACCCGCAGTAAGGAAGCGAATTGATTAAATGCTCATTCCTTCTCCTTGTGAGAAGAGGCCTTTGGCTTTAAAGTGGGACAGTAACGGGTTAATTATTATGTTTTTATGTTATACATATTTATTAACATATTAATTTAACTGCAGAGATTATTCTGTTGATTTTTGTGATATTTTCTGGAATATCTTCCACATTGATGACCAAACCATAACCAAATTTCTATGGGACCACACGGACACTCTACTCTTTTGAATGTAAAAAGGATTTTTTAAATCGAATTATAAATACAGGAGATATTTGATAACATAGGTATATAAAAAAATATATGGTCGAATTGAGAACCTTCTCTTTTTTTGAAGTCGGTTAAAAAACTACGCATAACTTTTGAATAAAATGTTGTTTTTACGTTTGGTTCTTAAATCCTAGATTTGTTGCCGGTTAGTGAGTTTCTACATAAACGACGATTGAATTCTTCTTGGATATCCATAATTTGAAAATCGTGTTATATAAGTACTGCAAAATATTAATTATAGATAGTTCATTATGGAAATATCTAAACAAAATTGTTCTAAGTTACGTATTTGTCTACTATTAGGTAGTTATTAACTAACTTATGTAACGTTCGCCTCTTCAGTGTATTTGATTTTTCTGCTAGCGATAGAAGATAGGTAATTGTTTTTTTTTTAAGAATTATAGTGTTATTAAATTATTTCATTGAGTTTTTTTCATCACTTCCACACCTTTTTTTGGTAAGTATATTTTTAATAATTTTTTACTGAAAATATTGTCCGAATCCCATTTTTTACATTTTCCCTAACAAGATTCTCATGCAAAAATCAATTCCCAAACACGTCAGGTAAATAGGGGTCTATTCCGTAACTAATCCTTTAAAATTTAGAAGCCTCTTAAAAATAAGTTTTTAACGGGCCTCTAAAAATTTTTCGTGGAAATGCTATTCTGCAAGTATACATTTTAGAGGACTATTAAAAATTATTTATTTTAAAGGGTTCCTTTAAAATTTCAAGTAGAGTATCTGGCAACAGTGCTTATAAGTAACTATTTGACATTTAATAGGCAAGTTAGAGACAACATTTAATAAAAAAGAAGAGAAAATTAATGAAGATAGAAGAAGAACATTTTTGTAACTAACGTGAATGATTTGTTTATGGTTTCTTGCACTTTTTTCGTATTTTTTTGTGACATTAATTATTATAAGTACCCAGCTATAAAAATAAAAAAATGTCACGGGCGCCGAGAACTACGAAAAAACAAAAGGAGTACTTAGTGAGCTTTTTAGAGGAGAATAGGCTCCTATTAGGGGGAAAAGTAAACCCTGTGGACTTACCAAAAATAAATAATATTTGGAAGGATCTAACTACAAAATTAAATTCGTTAGGTCCGCCAAAAACAGTTAAACAGTGGAAAGACGTAAGTGATGTGAACAACTCTATAATATAAGATCCATTTTTTGTTATTTCATACCTATTAATTACAAATATTTTTCAGACAATTAGTGAAATGAAAACTAATGCTAGGAGGCGGGCCAGGGACGTAAGGTATGATCACAGAGGCACTGGAGGTGGTGCTCCGGTTAAGCCTTTAACGGAGTTGGAAGAAAGAATTGTGGCACTAATATCCAACCTTACCGTAGAAGGGGCTAATTTAGAGGAAGCAGGAGTCATAATTGCGGAAGCAGGTCCCTCGGCAGGACCGTTCTTACTATCCACACAGATTTCTCCTGAAGAAACTGTAGTCCCTAATATTGTAAGTACTTTCTTTAAAATAAAAAAGCTAGTAATAGGAAATGTTTTGAATTATTAAATTCATTTCAGTTTCTGATTTAATACTTATGATTATCAATATATTAAAAACACATTAACAAAGTTTGTAAATGTACATAAAACAATACATCTGTAAAATAAAAGCACATCTATTATAAATTGTTTTTAGGAATTTGAGGTAATAAATGCAGAGCAGGAAGAAGAACTGGATATAAAAGAGAACCAGCCTCCAAGTACTAAAACTTCCAAATTCAAACAAAAGTTCAAGAGAAGACCTCAGATAAATAGAGTGGAAAGTATTATAACAAGCCATGACAAACAATTAACGATACTTGCCAGATCAAATTTTGCCATAGCAAAAGCCATCAACAATTTGGCAAGATCAGTAAGGTTGGTAGCCCAACGGAGATAAAAGGTTGTAAAACAATATTAAACAGGTTGACTGTGTACCAAAGATAAATAAATGAAAAAAACAAGTTGTGTATGTTGGTACAACATTTTTAATATAGATAGCAGAGAGCTTTCAGTGTTTTAACAAATACGATCTGAAGTGTCTCATACTGCAGGTTATCACATTTAAAAAAAAATTACACTGCAATAAGGAATGATTCCCTAAAATAGGGATGATTTATTTAGTTATTCAAACAATAGATTTTTTAGCTTTTATCGCACATGTTTGAATAACAAAATATTTTAGGGAATCATCCCTTACTGCGATGTAGTATTTTCCAATGTTAAAAATAGTGAATGTGTTTTAACCAATTAAACATTTTTAAATGTGATAACTTGAAGTATGGGGCACTGAAGATAGTTTTTGTCAAAAAGCTCAAAGCGCTTTATTACCTAAATTAGAAATTTTGTACCAACATACACAACTTGTCCTCTATTTATCAGTTAATATTTACAAAACCCAAAGAATGTATTTTTATTTATTGTTTGCATTTTGTGTTTTATTTTATTTTAATATATTTTTTAAAGGATGTTTATTTTTGATTTTAAATAAATATAATGTACTTACCTGGGTGTTTTATAACTGTTAGTTTATATTTTTAAATAAATGGATTTTATAAAAGCACATGTATTTTTATTTTCATACAAGCAATAACTACAAAAGTTTTATTAAATTAATTGAAAAAAGGTTACAGTATATGTTTAATTTGTGAGATAAAATTTTTATTATAAATTATTAAAATGCTGTTGCACAATCTCATTTCGAACTTGCTCTCCTCTTCTATGCCAGTTTTCATTTTCACCTCTAATAAAAGGCAAATCTTGTAGATCATTCTCACAATCTAAATCCAAAATTTCCTCTTCTGGAATGTCATCTTTGAAAAATCGGGCTATGTTGTGCAAAACACCACAGGCATAAATTATTTTTCCGGCTTTTATGGGATCATAGTTTAAAACTCGGTGTTTTAATAAACATCTAAATCTCGACTTTAGTATTCCATTTACTCTCTCAACAGTATTCCTAGCTCTTACAAAATGGTAATTATAATTAGCCTCTGAAGTGTCTTCTTCTGGATCTTCAAATGGAGTTAAAAGGAAAGGTTGAAGAGGATATCCAGAGTCGCCGACAAGGAAAAAATTTGAACCCTGCAGGTATAAGTTTTCCATAATAACCCGTACAATTGAAGCCTGCCAAATTGCTGAATCGTGAGTAGATCCAGGAAATCTAGCATTCATGTTTAAAATATTGTAATCACTATCTACTATGATCTGACAGTTTATACTGTAATATCCTTTTCTGCTGTAGAATGGAAGCGCAGGATATTGTTCTGGGGGTGATATAATTGCAATATGTGAGCAATCTATGGCTCCCAAACACCTTGGAAAGTTATACTTTTGTAAAAAATTATTCATAACCTTATTTCTTTTGTTTTCAGTGTTTGGAAATACTATCCAGTTAGGTAACAGATGATTATAAATAACATTAGTAACTTCATTAATACATCTGCTCATGCTCGGTTGACTCATAGCAGAAATGTGACCCTGTCCAGAACTTAATTGATATCCCCCCGAACCATAAAAGTGGAGACTGGCAAGAATTTTTAAATGTATTGGAATGGCAGTAATTCTGTGTCCTTCTTGTAGATGTGGTTCTATCATATCAATTAACATTCTTGATACTTCCTTGGAAAACCGAAAAAGACTTTTAAATAGATTAGTTGGTATTTGAAAGGGATCACTTGAGTCTCTAATGCTTCTTTGGTGTAATCTAAATTCTGCCCTAGAATATACATGGTTAATTTAAACTATTTCAAATATAACCTAAAATTTTTTCTTACTTTTCTTGGTTTGCAATTAATTCCTCAATCAAAACTTCACCAGCAACATCTACATACGCCATTTTTGTTACCGTTATTATTTAAAGGCACACTTTACCATCCCTTTAAAAATCATAGTTTTAACAGGTTATTTTAAAGGCATCCTTTAAAATTTTAACGGAAATGTGGTTAGCGAATACCGATTTCATTTTAGCGCCGATTAAACTTTTAACGGCCTCTAAATTTTAGAGGAAGAGTTACAGAATAGGCCCCATATTCTATTATTACAACCAAACAATTAAACTTTATAATTAATGTGAAATTTAGAAAAAGAAATGTTCAGAAATTCTAACAATTTGGCAACACTGAGCTAAATAACACGTGAGGAGTTAGATTTTCAGATAATACATTTCAGTTTGGTTTCGAAAAATCGACCAATTATATAACTGCTACTTTTAACAGACGTAGAATCCTTAACCGAACTGGCCGATTACAAAAACAGTTCCTGATAATAGCTCGTTTTTGACAATATTGACTTCGTATATTTTGATCCCTATTATGAATTAATATAAGTTTGCCTCGTAGCTGAATGTTGTAGTAGTAGATCAAGGGATTCACTACGAACTGGTTTCCTATTTGATCAAATCACTTATGGAGAACCTGCAATTAAATATTTATAATTATTCAACTGGTCAAACAGATCTTGATATGATCTTAAGAAACCGGAAATTTAATATTTAAACCGACAGTGTTACAGAATGTGGTATTTATTTATTGCCAAGGGCATGGCATATCTACATAATGCAGAAATAACAAACAGGAATTAGGCTTTCACTACGTAGATAATAATAATAATATATTTAAAATTATGTGTATCTGATTATAAGAAAATCAAATGAATCGATAATTTTCTCTGAGGGTATGCAACCAATACTACATACCACAAAAACCACCGAAATCAATCTAATTCCGTTTTAGTTATTAAGTATATAAATCAACGATCTTACCGTAAAATAAAATCAATATAAATAAAATGTTTAATATTGTGTCTTCACGTTAAATACATGCAATCTTAAATACCTGCGAAATAAGATTTCGTCTTGCACAGGTAATAAATCAAGCTGATGTTAGGCTTTCATGTCACCTCGTATATTACAAACTAGTAGATTGTAGATTGTTAAATCTTACAACCACTTACATCTATGCTCAAATAGCATTTTAAATAAAATCTATAGCTAATATAAACTGTTATATACAGAGAGATTCAAAAGGTATGGATAATACTCTAGGAGATCATAAGGCAGATGATTTGTAGTGAAAGGTTACTGAGATAATCAAGAAATACTGATAAAATGACTATAAGTAAGGTAATCCACAAGTTTAAATTACATACCGAGGTGGAAAGTATATACTTTATTTTATTCAAGACAAAAGCCGGAACTTCTAAAAATTGTGTATTGGCTTATTTTGCCAATATTGTTGCTCAAAAAAAGAAACCTTCCACCCTTTATTCAATGCTAAAGAGTACAATACGAATAAAATATAGTATTAACATTTCAAAATATGGAAAACTAATATCGTTTTTAAAAAACAAAATGTGGGTTATAAACCTAGACAATCCAGTGTATTTAAAAAACAAGAAATTGCAACATTTTTACAGGATGCACCTTTTGATTTTCTTCTTTAGAAGATACGTATAGCTTGCAAATTATCACCTACATTTGTGTAAATTCATTTATCTTTTGGGTTGCTTTAATAATTGGCATCTTCGGCGCCTGTCGAACTGATGAACTATTCAAAATGAAAATAGATCATGTGGATCTACGAAAAGAAAAAAATGTGTCATTGTTATTCCTGACACAAAAACGCATCAGTCGAGAGCTTTTGTCATTTATAACAAGTATTGGATAACAAAATGTGGGTTATAAACCTAGACAATCCAGTGTATTTAAAAAACAAGAAATTGCAACATTTTTACAGGATGCACCTTTTGATTTTCTTCTTTAGAAGATATGTATAGCTTGCAAATTATCACCTACATGTATAAATTCATTTATAAATCTTTTAGGTTGCCTTAATAAATTGGCATCTCCGGCGCCTGTTGAACTGATGAACTATTCAAAATGAAAATAGATCATGTGGATCTACGAAAAGAAAAAAATGTGTCATTGTTATTCCTGACACAAAAACGCATCAGTCGAGAGCTTTTGTCATTTATAACAAGTATTGGATAACAAAATGTGGGTTATAAACCTAGACAATCCAGTGTATTTAAAAAACAAGAAATTGCAACATTTTTACAGGATGCACCTTTTGATTTTCTTCTTTAGAAGATATGTATAGCTTGCAAATTATCACCTACATGTATAAATTCATTTATAAATCTTTTAGGTTGCCTTAATAAATTGGCATCTCCGGCGCCTGTTGAACTGATGAACTATTCAAAATGAAAATAGATCATGTGGATCTACGAAAAGAAAAAAATGTGTCATTGTTATTCCTGACACAAAAACGCATCAGTCGAGAGCTTTTGTCATTAATAACAAGTATTGGATAACAAAATGTGGGTTATAAACCAAGACAATCCAGTGTATTTAAAAAAACAAGAAATTGTAACATTTTTACAGGATGCACCTTTTGATTTTCTTCTTTAGAAGATATG
This sequence comes from Altica lythri, assembly GCA_964028335.1. NCBI lineage: Eukaryota > Metazoa > Arthropoda > Insecta > Coleoptera > Chrysomelidae > Altica > Altica lythri. Next base: position 28,860,466 of record OZ034804.1, on the reverse strand, counting down.
TATAGCTTGCAAATTATCACCTACATGTATAAATTTATTTATAAATCTTTTAGGTTGCTTTAATAAATTGGCATCTCCGGCGCCTGTCGAACTAATGAACTATTCAAAATGAAAATAGATCATGTGGATCTACGAAAAGAAAAAAATGTGTCATTGTTATTCATGACACAAAAACGCATCAGTCGAGAGCTTTTGTCATTAATAACAAGTATTGGATAACAAATGATACAAATAATTACAGATTATACTAACCTTCGAAAAAATATAGAAGGAGATAGATTTTTTCTGCTAGTCAGACATGGAAAATTAACAAAGCAGCCATTCGGACACAATTCTGTGGCTGAATTTCCCAAAAAATTGCCACTTATTTACAATTACACAAAATAGAAACATATACTGGTCATTGTTTTTGTCGAACGGCAGCTACTTTATTTGTAAATAATGGTGGAGATGTTCTTAATATAAAACGTTTAGGAGGTTGAAAATCAAGTGCTGTTGCTGAAGGTTATGTTGAAAATTCACTAGACAGGCAAACAAAAATTGCGGGCATGTTAACCCATGATCAAAATGAACCTATTCCTGGTCCGTCAACATCCAGCACACAAAAATATTCTTTCTTCGTTGAAAACCTTAAATAGGGAATAACAATTAATAATCAAAGTCACGACAATTCTACGGTAAATTTTTTACTTATATACTCAAATAACACACTAGCTTACTACCCGAAATGTATCTACAACAGTAAGCGGAGGGATTCTCAGCATGCTCTCCATGCGTGCAATAGAAATAACTGTAAATGACGTCAAGATACGAGGCAAGGTTACGAGGGGCTGTTCACAGGGATTGGTTTTATCACCCCTACTGGAACATTGTTCTAGACGCCTTAATGTACATGACAAAATCTATACAGTAGCCTACGCAGATGACATTGTAATTCTGCCAACAGGTATGTTTGAAAGCATCCTATGCGACAGAATGCAAGTGGTTTTAAAAACTTGAGAGATATGGTGTAAAGAGCAATCGCTGTCTGTCAACCCCAAAAAGACAGAAATGATTTTCTTCACGAAGAAAAAGAAACCTAGGGGATTAAGAGCACCTAGTCTTTTTAACGGTAAATTTAGCTTTGCTACAGAAGTGAAATACTTAGGTGTTATCCTTGACAGCAAGCTGACGTGGAACACACACATAGAAAGCAGAGTTAAAAAAGCATTCATATCTTATGAGCAATGCCGCCGAACCATAGGACAGACCTGGGGGTTATCCCCCAAAGTCACCATGTGGATCTACACGGATATCATAAGACCTATGCTAAATTATGGTGCTGTCGTGTGGTGGCCTAGAGTGAAACAAACGACAGCTGTCAGAAAATTAAAGCTAATCCAAAGATCAGCATGCCTTCTCGTAACCCATGCGAAGCACACCGACCAGCGCAATGAAAGTAATACTTGGTCTCACCCCCCTTCATATATTTGTTAAGGAGGTAGCATTCATGACGCTTTCGCACAGATGGTATCGAACCCACTGTGGGGATCGACACCCAAAGCGGCAGTCTGTGGAGGGAATCTTTAAAGGCGATACCACTCTTACAGGCAGACACGGATGCCGTCGTACCAAGATTTGTCTTTGACAAACCCTACCTCATCCTGGCGAAGAAAAAGCAAAAAATTTAAGGCATTGACAACACAAAATCTCCGAATAGCGGTGGGAATCTTAACAGGTCACTGCCAATTGCGAAAACATTCCTTTAGGATGAAATTAGCAGAATCGCCGCTATGCAGGGGCTGCGAACAAGAAGAGGAAACAGTAGAACATATAATGTATAACTGCATTGCTTTTTCTGAAATCAGAAGATCCGTATTGGGCGAGTACTGGCTTACACCAGCCGATGTCACGGAGATCCCCCTCGGGAGCCTCATCACCTATTTTAGATCTTTAGGTCCGATGACAGCCTTAGGTGTGGATATCTCTACACAACAGGAAGATGCACAATGGGCCATATATATCTGGCCTTAGTGCTGGCAGAGCACTTGCTCGCCCCTCCCCAAATTTCCAGATTCAGATCCAGATACCGAGATGGTTAGCAATCCTACGGGTAGATACTAATATTAGGGTCAGCATTTACAGCACCCAATATCTTCACCATCAACATTTCTGTTTCGACCAACATGGTAACGTTTGGTAAACTTTCCGAATTCATTTAAGTTATCGTGAATTCTTACAAAAACTCGGTAATCTCAATGTCTGCGGTTTGCATATTGCTGTCGGTATGTTTTAACTGCAGCAGTGTATTTACATCGCACATTCCATAAATAAAATGCACTCAGTAACCCTTGAATATCGGACATGGCTATACCCTAAATTACCTGCCTAATGAGTCTCTAGAGTATTAACCACACTTTTGACCCACCCTGCATATATTTAAAAATAAGTTATTAATAATTATCTAACTAAAATAAAAAAAGTTCACTACATTTTAAATTACTTAAAATAATTATTTAATAAACAATGATATTCTAGGTAATCCAACTATTAGATAAAACACAAATAAGATAACTATCGATAATCGAATAATCGTATCAAAATATATTGCTGATTTGTACAATTAATTGCATGTTGCAATAAATAACTAATCTAATAAATGCATTAAACATCCACATGAATTAATCAACGACCCAAGAAGGTGTGATATGTGATATATATATACTTCAGATCGCTAAGTTTGAAACCAACATCAGGATGGACAACTTGACTACCTATCGTAAATTGGTCTGAATTCACAAGTATAATATATCCATTGTCTCAAAAAACTGACCAATACGACCATAATAGGCTGTTATGTAAGTATTTATACGCATTGTCGATAAGCACTTGTAACCTTAAATAGACCTTAAGACCAGTACTAGAACATCACCAAACCTTGAGGTCGCCAAACGAACACATTAACGATAAGCTAGATCAACTCTCAACGTAGCCGTATGGCACGCAAAGATGTTGATCTTCACCGAAACCTCAAAACAATGTCCTTGGTTACCGACCTTACTAAACCTCACTACCATCAGAATTTTAGCAATTGCTGTGATAAAAAACGCATGCAGATTTACCAGAGATATATTAACTTATCCTGATAAGGACACAGCAATGAAATAAAAACACTACCATATAGACAAATTCTTCGTATAATTGTAGGAATTGGCAATTTGAAACCAACTCTTCAGGATGAAACTAACTGACACACTCTATTTAGGGGATGTGAACAAGCTGAGAAGACAGTGGAGCACATACTTTGTGACAACTTTGTTTTTTCTTACTTCTCGATAGACTTAATGATAACTGTACATTCTTTTTAAATAAAAACGTAAATATACAAGCTGAGTAAAAACGCACCAGTATTTTTGGAAGCTTTTACCAGAAGTTATACTTTACAAATAATACATATCTTTCCGTTTTTTTAATATACTGTTTTTTAGTAAAATAAAAGATAGTCTGATAATGAAATATATTCTCCGAAAAAGGAGTCTGCAAATACCTCAAAATTATTTCACTCGGTAACCAAAATATTCTAAAATAAAGTAACAGGACTAGAAAAAGATTATGTGTTGGATGTGTGAATTAACGAGAATAGATAGCATAAGAAATGAGAGAGTAAAAGTTGGGCAAGAAAACCCAGGAAAATAGATTGCGATGGTATGGTCATGCAGAGAGGGGTGATAAGAATTAATAATAATAATAATAATAATATGTAAACACTACGAGCCTAGTAGGCCCATGGCTTGGGGTACTATTCTTTTCAATTCCCTTTTGTCAGTTGCTTTTCGTTCCCCGTTCGTTGCGTTAAGTTTTCTCATATCTTCTTTAACCTCGTTGGTCTTCCTCTTCACCTCGTGATTGTCAATGCCCTAGATAGTACCATTCTGGGAATTCTAGATAGAAGCATTCTCTGCACGTGGTCCAACTATCTAAGTCTTAATTACCGCTAAGAAATGAGGATCTGAAAGAGACAAAACGGAGAAGAGGGGATGGAGATATGTGAAAACGAGTAATACGGAAGGCTAAAGCCAACCCCAACTAGGCTTGGGATCAGGTTAGAAGAATGCAGAGGATACACAACACAAAAAAAGTATGCACATGACGCCATATCTTTCTATAAGTTGCTTTAAAAGTCGGATAGTTGTCGATGACTAAACTATCCATAGATATAGGAACATGTTTGATATGTTTCTATATCTATGGAACTATCTAAACATTCCCAGCTCCGACTAAATACAAAAACAAAACTTGCTCCGATACACGCACTACGAACAGGATAGTGAGTAAACAGATAGGGTCGGTGCCGGTTTCGGTTTGCTGCATCTGTCCCTGTTTGCAACTCGAAACCAAATAGATTCTCGAACAATAATTTGATTTAATCGGTTAACATCCCCTTCCTTAGATTCATTCCTCCCGGAAAATAATTTCTTTGATTGGGATTCCGCAAACACCCTGAGCCAGCCAAACCATCTTCTTGGCTCGTTACTTGTTGTTATAGTTCCCTTTGTTGGCTCGTAATTCGTTGCGATAGCTGAGAAAGTTGTTGCGTTTGTTCTTATTGTTGGCTCGTCATTCGTTGTGATAGGTGGGACATATGTTCGCGCTGGCTCCTTATCTGACTGGACAACTGGAACAGTTGTTGCGTCCTTTCCTCTTGCTGGCTCGTCATTCATTGCGACAGTTCAAACATTGCTTGTTGAACCGGGTCTTCGAACGGAGCCTACTGAACAATATGAATTTGCATCCAGTAGTTTCCAACTGTAATTCTTCCAGCTATCTTTTGAGATCAGCCACCAATAGTTCATTTATCTTATTTCCAGGCATTCTTTTATCTTCACCTCACAACTGCATACCAATTTGAAACACTTATGGAGACTTTAACACAATTTATTTACCAAAATTATTACAAATTCATAAGAACTCTGCTGGATAACGTCTAAACAGTTTTACAATAACAATAAAGTATTTGTATTCCCCTTAACTGCCCATACATTCCCTTATATAGAACAAATGAACATTCTAAAATTTGCGAAAAACATGATCTAACCTAATCACTACACACTAGAAGAAGTGAGAATATTCTGGTAAACATAACCAAAAACAGTCTTTTATCTAAAGGTCCCTTCCATCATGATCAGTTGGCGCCTTACCAGGGAAACCACAGTGGGGATGTGCAGCAGCTCCAAGAAGATGGTTTGGCTAGCTCAAGGTATGTACGGGATCCCGATTTAGGAAATAACATTCCGGGAGGAATGAATCTAACGAGGGGACAGTATAACAGGATATCTGAATAAGGAAAGGATCTTTACTTTAAAGACTGTTTTTAGATTATCTACTCTAGAACCTTCTAGTATGTAGTAATTAGGTTAGATCATGTTCTCGCAAAGACTAGAATATTCGTTTGTTCTATATAAGGGGATGTATAAACAGTTAAGGGGAGTTCAAATAGTTCATTGTAATTGTAAAACTGTTAAGTAAAGTTCCTTTCTTTATTGAGTTATCTCGTTGCAATATAATATCTATATATACGTACTTCACACCTATAAGATGAACTATTCTGTTATATGAACCCAAGTATTCGCCATATTTGTGGTAATAACCATAACAAGAAAACATCACCATCACAAAACTCTGAATATAAACAACTTTAATAGTAACTTAATTATGTAGACTGTAGACCATTGTTCACCAAACACTTCCAGTGTGTCAAATTGATCAGGAAATTTTTTACAAATCTGATAAGTTCATTTACGTAACTTATGTACCTATTAAATATCTAGATAAAAGATCTAGTCACGTGATATGTATAGATCTGAAAGTGACACAATAGCATAAACGTGGCTAAGGCACTATTATAAGCATAGGTATTATCATCAGCCATTTTTTTCCAATTTCAACCACAGAACCAGAGATAATAGAACAGATGTGTTGATGCGTAATATAAAGTTGGCCACAAGTTCCGACATCAGCACACCATCTTTAAAACTTTTACACCCTTTTTATGCTTAATCTATCTTAAATTTATATTAAACTAAAACTACTAGCACTTACCCCTTAATTTGTCTATGACTTACCCTGTCACTATGCCGCCATAACTGCTTTTTCGCTTATCGCTTATCGCGTTACCAACTGATCATATTTTGCTGATTTAGTTCCCATTTTCACCACTACAGAATGCGATTGCGCGTCCTTAATCTTTTAATTTTAGTGACATTGGACAGAAAATTAATGATGATAATACCCATATCTATAGTGCCTTCGTGGCGATCTCAAACTGGACAATTCAAAAATCGGACTATGCGTATTCAATGTACTATCCAATACTATTGAATTTACAGTTTCGTTAAGGCACTAGAGGTTTGTATTATCCACTATGTTGTATCCACTCTTAAGGCACTAAAGATTTAAGTATTTTCCGCCATGTTATATCCACTCTTACAGTGATTGTCAATTGACTATTTCTACTCATTCTTGACATAAATTTAAAGCTGTAAACACATGCGTATTTTCATCAGCCATTTCCTTGACTCAATGAAAATCAAAAATATTAATTTTGTGAAGAAAGAATAAAAATAGTAATTTGTTGACATCATTTAATGTAAAATATATATCTTATAGATGGATCTCTTGAGATCATAAAATTATTAACATTGTTGACTTTAATCGAAGTTAACCAACATTTTTTTTTAAATTGTAATCAATGAGAGTGGATACATGACGATGATAGTAATAATCCTGGTAATAATAAATAAATTTATTGCAGTACCTAAACTATTAAACTTATAACATAACATTCAAACTAATCTAATTATAACTTTACCTATATAACTGTAACTTTACCAACAATATACTTGTCAACATTAAAATTTTCTGTAACGTTTAAACTGCACAATAATATTAGCACTTAATTATAACTGCACAATAATTTATTAATTAATCCATTTCCATAAGATATCAATATTGGCTGATAACAGAACAAAGAAAAACTTATTCCGTAATCCATAAATATTTGAAACTCAACTGATGAACTAATGAAACTACATATCTGATATACCTATCAAATTACAAACTGATTCATTTGTACCTACATGAATAATAGAACAATGTTGCCGACCAATAAATTTTGTGTAAAATTCTGATTGAAATATGATATGGGGAAGTACAAATAACTTAATTAAAATATTTGGAGTGCGGATTGATTTACAATTAATTTGATTTACTCTAAGTCGACAAAACTGCATTTAATAAATATGATAATAAAATTTAAATAATATTACGATGCTTAATGCTATACTGGTTATGTGGTTATAGAAGGCTACAAAACATTGTAAACCATAATATTCTACTCCCTGAACGTTTTCGTCAAACAATTTCAGAAAGCTTAAGAAAAGAAATATTTTTAAAATTTTGGGAAATGGCGCTTATATGGTTACATACAAGGAGAAAAAAAGATGGTTTGTAAAAGGACCTTCCAGGCGAAGTGGTATTACTTTCTTACAGTTAAAGGCAATAAATTACAAGTGTACAAATCCATGTTCCTTAACACACTAGTAGAAGAAAAAATAGTACAAAACTGACTAAAATGGATTTCAAGAAAGTTCTGCCATGATGTAAATAAAGATCAAAGAGAAAAGAAACTCAACACCAAATTGTAAATTCTCTAAAGAATTTGACGAAATGTATTTAGCACTTTTTAAACCACGCAAGGACCAATGTGATATGTGTTCATGAAACAGGTTACAGACGAACAATACGTAACCCACATTAGAGCAAAGACCTAGATGTCCTAGATCGTCTTTAAAAAACAACCGATAAAGCCAGAGCCATTCATAAAGAAATTTACTGTTTTGTCGTTTATGTGCAGGCAGTCAAATTGTGTCCAGTATTACAGGCTATACCCCGGCCGCTGAAAAGATGGAATTCAAGGATTCTTGATCAGTGAATACGGGCATCTGAACGGCTTAATCTTACGATGTAACGCCTTCTAAACTGCAGTAAACGAAGGACAGTTTAGACTGTACTCATACCAAAGATGATATAAACTGTGGGCTGAAATAAGGAGTACATTTGTCTCGTGATCATTCCATCTTTTCGACGGCCAGACTATAGTTCTCTCTATTATGAAACAAACAAAGTCTATAACTTTACAGTGTATAAATTCATAAATTGGAAAACCATCGCAACATGAATTTTGTTTGGAATGCGACTGAGACAGACCTTGATTCATCTGCATTCAATACGTGTTTAATATGAACAATATTTGAGCTTTGAATAAAAAGTTATGATATTCTCGGACGGCTGTGGCCATAGACAAATTATCTCTGGCTGTGGCTATCAGAATAGGAATGTCATTCTTGCAAATACTGAATTAGATGAGGAAGGGGTGAGAATCTTTGCCAATCTATCCCGACACCAGAAAGCCATAATACGAGAAGATCAACAAAAATCGAAGGGGATACCTATAAATTAAGAAGTAAAACAATGATGCGTGCTCCCCTCTTTTACTTTTTAATATGTATTCATATATATTTATTAACAGAATACTAATAAATAATCTTGCAGATGATATAATACTTCTCGCGGAAATCAGAGAAAACTAAAATAATGGTAGTCAGCAAAAATAAGATTGACGAAGACAGAGTTTACGTTCAAGGAACACCGTTAGTCAGGGTACACAGATATCAATAATTGGGTTGCTAAATAAATAAAGAATAACATCGTTGTAAAAAGACGCATTGATATAGCCAGAAGTGCTTTTAATAAAATGAAAGCAATATTATGAAACGAAAAACTGAACATAGACATTAGAACTAGAGTATTGAGATGCTAGGTATCCTTTGTCCTGATAAATGGAGTTAGCCTGGACAATTACAGAGGCGACAGAGAAAAGACTCACTAGTTTTGAAATGTGGTGTTATCGAAGAATGTGGAAAATATCCTAGACACAACACGAACAAATACAAAATCGCTAAGAAAAATGAAAAAGGATAAGGAACTTCTCAACACTATAAATAAAAGAAAAATTAGCTATTTTGGTCACATACGAAGAAACGAGAAATACGAATTGATGTGGTTGGTCGTACAAGGCAACGTGGAAGGTAAAAGTTGACCGGGGAGAAGACGCACGTTCTGGCTGAAAAATCTAATACAGTGGAGTGGAAAAACATCAATAGAACTCTTCAGAACAGTAGCGGATAGAATAAATATTAGAAATTAATATGGTTACAGATGTTGGTGGTAAACAAATTTAGTTTAATAATAATGTTAAAAACTTAGGATTAACAATTGATAATGATTTTAGATTCAGAGACCACAAAAAAATTGTAGTAAAAAAGCATTTCTTAATTTAAAAATGCTTTATAAGAAAATCCAAAAGTGTTGTTTACGCTTTATTTATGGTACAAAGAAATTTGATTCGGTTTCGTATAAGTTGCGGGATGCGGTGTCGCTCAATATGTCAAACAGCCGTAAGGTAATTCTTTAAATCTGATTCATCGAGTTATTTATAACAACTGATGCCCACCAAATCTAACAAAAAGGATACAAGATAGGACTGATATTTGTACACTCAAGATTCCGTGGTTTGCTCTCTTCTCTCCGTCGTTAATGATACATTTTGCGATGTTTAAGGTTTTACACTTGTTAAGACCAAACTCCATATCACTTTCGATGCGGAAAGCGCACATATGCGGCTTTGCTATGTCAAGCTATATGCGGAGGGCGCGCTTGAGCGTCCTGGGTCTTATAGGTTTAAATGAATTAATACAATATCTCGCACTCATCACAAGGTTTTAAAATTTTGGCCGCATATTTCTAAGTATGTAATAAAGATTTCAACATTGTTCGTTTCTTAAATAAGTACACCGCTCCTAGATGGCGTAGGTGTGCATGTAGTTTACAGGTAGTTTACAAAATACTAAAGTTTCAAACTCAAACCTAACATTTATTTCTACTCTGTGCTAATTAGTTGTGTTTTATTTGTGCTTTGTGCAATTTTTTTGTGTTTTTTCGTTAAAATAGATGATATAAATTTACCAGGACTCTCAGGGTATACCGCATATAAACAATAAAATTTCGAAATGTGCGGAGAGCGCTCATGTGCGTCTTACAAAAAATACATGAAATACTCACCAATCAATGACTGATTATGATCAAGGCACCGTTATGTAAGAAATAAGGAAGCTTTTGATATGATTAAGATAAAATAAAAATTCCGCATTGTGCGAATCCAATTATATTTCTAACGCAGTGAAAGTGATATGGGTATCATTGAAGAATTTTTGACTAATATCCAAAAGCTGTCGCATTTGTTGTTGATTTGCTGCTTAAAGTTTTATAGAATCCACATAGAGAAGGTGGGACACTATACTACTGGCGTTTCTGTTGTCTGTGATTTTCAAACCATATATTTTGTGTGGTTAAGCATGGAGGAAATTGGGTTTAATGCGAGGAAAACCTACAATGGACTTAAAGAGTCGCCCTGATATATTCCCCTACGAATAGCTACCTCGTCAGTTGTTAGAGACTTTTTGTTTAGCTGCAGATAAAGATTTGTTCTCCAGGTTTTCATTATGGTAGAGAGAAAAGTAATGGTGGTAGTGTGAATTTTGTAGATTTCTAATACCTTAACAAGCAAAGAATGTGGCACGCTTTCAAAGGAATTTTTGTAATCTAGAAAGGCAGTGCATATATTTCTATTTCTTTTAGTATTACAGTGTCTATAATTAGTTGTTCTTTACTCCTCTGGTGGTTCTCTGCTAAAATATTGTTTAGCTAGACATGCTTGTAAATGCGGTTAGTTAAACCTGATATAAGTATTTAACATAGAGTAGGTAAGCCTGTAATTGGTCTATATAGAGTAGGATCCTCCGTTTGTTCACTTTTAGGTATCATATTTGTCATACCCAATGTAAGGAAGTTAGGTGTGTCCTCTGGATTGTGAATAATATTAGTAAATTGAATTGCTAAAGAGTTATGTATACTGGAAAAATTTTGTACCAATATTTTTGTTTTTGTCTACTCCAGGAGCTTTCCAGTTTCTGGAACATTAAATAACCTCCTAAACCTCCTTGACCGTTATTTCGTCAAAAGGCATCGGAGAGGAGGGGTTACTTACGTTTTCCATCTCTGACACAATCCAGGAGGGAGCGTTCTTTTCGACCTGACCAGAATATTGACCAGTAATTTCTCTTTGCTGGGCAAGGTATGGTTGGTGTTGTTACTTTGAGATTCCAATTTTCTAAAGACCATTCTTAAACATCACATTTTGCCGTTTTCTTTTCGTGCATTTTACGTACCTTGTATACACAAGTCATTATACCAATGTTAATCTATGGTTCGGTGGAGTGGTGGAGTATAACGCAGCAGTCTGGCGCTCAGAGTAATAATTATTACTCTAAGGTCCGGCGTGATCAGGCAGCTGGAAAGCATTCAAAGGCAGGCATGTCTGATTGTTACAGGTGCCATGGAGAACGCCCCAACGGACGCACTACAGGTTCTACTCAACCTACCACCATTGCACATCTACATAGGTACAGGGCGAGGCTATGGCAAATGCTCACAGGCTGCTACAAGGCCAAGCCCCCATTACCTTATTAAGAGGGAAAAAGCAAACAGGGTTAGTTAATAGGGTTAAGGCGAATCAAATAATGAGCATTCCTCAGGACAGGATAGTACCCAGGTATAGCTTTGTGAGAAACTTTCGAGTAGAAATACTGGAAAGGGACTCATGGAACAATGGCCCCCCAATCCAAGGGGAGTCAATTTGGTATACCGATGGCTCAAACACTGAGAAAGGCACAGGGTCAGATATATACAGTATACACAGGATAAAAGTCTAACTAAGTGTAGGAGCGTATGCCACAGTGTTTCAGGCTGAAGTAATGGCCATACAAGAGATCGTAAGTCAGGGTATAACGGGTAAAACCGTAGTCATATACTCAGAGAGCCCAGCAGCTCTAAAGGCGATAGTCTCCACACAAATAAGTTCACAGCAGATGTGGGACTGTGTGGGGGCCCTTACACATGCCACAAGTCAAAATTCTCTGACACTGGCATGGATACCAGGACACTCAGGGTTTCGAGGCAATGAGAAGGCTAATGAAGTGGCCCTTGCGGGAGCTAATACCCCAATGATTGGCCCGGACCATTCGGCGGAGTTGCTGACTCATTCAGAAAGGCAGCCATTGAGAAATAGAGGCTATAGAAGGCCCAGGAGTAGTGGGAAAAATCACGGGGCAAGCTACAAGCCAAAGTCTTCATAAAGGGGCACTTGGCGAAGTTTACTGCAGAGCTGCTATCACAAAGGCGTAACGATGTCAGAATGATTGTCAGTCTCTTGACAGGACATTGTAGGCTCAGAAAACACACGAGTGAGCTGAACTTAGCAGATGAAGACATCTGTCGATACTGCCAAGAGGAAGAGGAAACCGCATTTCATGTCCTATGCCAATGTGAAGGCCTTGCAATGACGCTGTATCTAGTAGTCGGAGTCCAGCTTTTGTGATCGTCTGCATATTGACCTGTGTCGCCGCAGAAACATCAAAAGCTGGTGGAGGAGAATTATAATGGTTTTCCTCTGAGTAAGTGGGGTTCTTAGTAGCCCTACTCGGCGTCATGCTGCTCCTGCCGTTAGCCGAAGGAAATGGTAGCTAATTTTTCGAACAGTTCCCGCCATAGACAAATCGATGATCTCTGGGACCCGCTACCAGAACTACCAGAAGCCTGAACGCGACAAGAGGTTTTGCGGGTACAATGCCCGTTCACCCGTTTATTCGTAAGATTGTAATCATGGAAGGTTTTTGCATTTTAAAACTACTGCCAGGTGATTTTTATTTGCAAGGTTTACTCCTCTCAGGAATAGAGAGGACGTTTGATATGATTGGAAAATGATAGATTGATAGATTCTAGGCTTAGATCAGGGGCCAGCTGCTCCTCATAATTGCCTTTTACGACAGATGGCAGAGACCCTGGATGTATTCTACGCACTGCACCCAGACTTTATTATTATTTTTATTTAAGTGTCTAGTTATAAAGTATATTTTTTGCTACCAATATTCGGGTGTCTACCTAAATATAAATTGGAAACAGTTTTTAAATTCTGAAACTCTTCGGCCTTTTACATTATAAGATCTCACTTAAAATAGATGGTTATAAAATCGTTATTCGTTCAGAGATGGCAACACTGTAGAAAATAACAAGAAAATGGCAGCCGTTTTATCTGACTTGTCAAAGTAGGGTAGTTTTGTGTTTTTTTCGTGTTTTTTTTAGAGAATTGTACAAATACTAGTGTTAACTATTGCGCGTTTTAGATATAAATTATGGTCAATGGTTTAAGGTAAGATTTTTACTTATAATCCTTCGTTATTAAAAATGTAAACATTAATCTCCAACCTGTTGTTTTTTGGAGGTTAACTTTCAGTACTAAAACAAAATAATAGTTTAATTCTCTGTGGTTTTAATAGCACTTTATTGTAAAGTCGCAAATTTGGTGCATATTTTAGTGTGTGTATTTTGTGATAAAAAACTTGGATTGTCAATATGTTAGTGATATTACCAAGGATATCAACATTTTCTGGATCTAATTCAAGGTGAGTTTTTACACTTTTATTTCTTTTCTTTTACAACTCACTCTAATAGATTAAGACGAACATACTTATATTGCATTCTGATATAAATAACAATGTAAATTTGATAAGGTATTTTTTATTACATGAATGATATAACTATATTAAACATTCACGATGACAACATTCCTATATATACATTTATGCAGGTAGCTTCTTTAGTGACAATTATTTATTTTAGTAATAATATTCGTGAACCGTGTAATAAGTTCTTTGTGTTGTTACATATTATAGAAGTAATTTTTATATTTCCCAACATCCCTGATATTCTTATATTAGAAATTATTGACTCATTTTGTTATTGCACTATTGCGTTAGTTATTGTTAAATAATCTAATATCCATTGTTATACATGTTTCGGTAAGTTAACTTTAATTTACTCAAATCTGTTGATTTGGGAAAGCAACTATTAATACTGAATGTGTTACATTTCTAGGACTTTTTTGTGTTAAAACTAACTGCATTAAATGTGTACTTATTAAGTACAGTAATAAATGCAATATATTTTAATTTAATACATTTATTTGTAAAATTACTAAGAAAAAACGGATGTCTATTAGTAAAATCCAACTATTAAAATATTTCCAAAAGTTGTAAATATATATTTTTTAACATTAATTCAAACTTTATATTATATATGTTTAAACAATTATATGTATAAAATTTCTTTATAACGTTTAAACTGCATTTATTCCTCGGCATAACTATATGCTCATTATTACGATATTTTTCTCTAATTAAATTTCTTTTTTTTTGTATTGGAACACTTACTCAATTAGCTACAAAAGTAGATCCTTTTGTTGATTATAATTTGATTTAATATATTTAATAGAATACAGAAATATTTTTTAATACCCATTTGAGAAAAATTTAATATTAAATTAAAATTATCTACTGGTTTTCATAAACTATAAATTAGTAAATAAATATGGTTTACTATTTAATTAGTCTCTCAGGTTCGTTTTTTCCAAAAAACAATAGGTAGGTAAATACCAGCTAATGTGAATCAGATAAGTTATTTTTGATATTATCTTTAAAAAATTTAAATTGTTCTTAAAACTTTCTAAAATCTAAACTAGTTTGTAGCTGCTTTTTCAATTTTAGCTTGGATTCATTTTGAAACAGCATTTTTCCGTCTGTCAGTCAGTTGTGCAAATAGTTTAATCAAATATATTTTCATTTTGTGTGCATAATAGTTAAGATTTAATAATGTTTTTTTTTTGAAATTTAGGAATTAGAAAAACAAGAAATATCAACAAGGAGAAATTGGAAAAAAGTCCCATCCGACAGGACTCGAATCTGCGATCTGTATCTATAGCTGCTAGTGTCTTAAATCGTTTGTTCGCGGATGATCCTATAAATGATCCTAAGGGCTGTTACGCATTGTTGATCACATCTTGATTCAACTTTTGTCGTTTTGTAATTTTTTTAACTTTTAACAAAAAGAAGACAATTTATCATTTAATATGTCAATACTAGCATGGTTGCAGACTTAGTTGAAAGATTTACAGCACCTATGTAATGAAGAATTTAGAAAATAGTTGGTATTGCTAAAATTAGTGTAAAAAATATTAAAATCTCTAGTATTATATGCTGGAATATTAAGCGTGATAAGGCTAGTAATCTCGTTGGAATCAATAAGATTGTTAACAATTTTATACAAGAATTTAATATCACCTATTTGACGTCTATCTTCTAGGTTAAATTAAATTTAAGTTTCTGCTAACTATTGAAATACTACTTTCTTGGAAAAATTTCTTGTTGCTATAATTTATAAATTTATTTAGAATATATGATCAAATCTGTTAATATATTTAAGGTACTGGGGATTACAAATAACTGGTCCAAAATTTAAAATACTATTTACATAAGCCATAAATAAGGTTCTTAATGAAAGTAACGTTTTAAAATCACCTATTTGACGTCTATCTTCTAGGTTAAATTAAATTTAAGTTTCTGCTAACTATTGAAATACTACTTTCTTGGAACAATTTCTTGTTGCTATAATTTATAAATTTATTTAGAATATATGATCAAATCTGTTAATATATTTAAGGTACTGGGGATTACAAATAACTGGTCCAAAATTTAAAATACTATTTACATAAGCCATAAATAAGGTTCTTAATGAAAGTAACGTTTTAAAATCAAAACAAGTCCTGATAATAAAACCCAGCGCTATGTTACTTAGCTTTTTTGGAAATATAGTTAATATGATGGTCAAATATAAGTTTTGAATCTACTATAACTCAATTTCTTCTTTATATGAAAGAGATTATTGGTTAAATCGACAATTGAAACATCTAATTCGGTCCTCAACCGAATACAGGACAGAGCACAAAAAAGTAAATTGACAAATAAGCAATCTCTGTCCCAACGTCATATATGTTCTTAAGAAGGAATAGAATGAGAGTTCTAGATGACATGAGTTGAATTAAGATATGTTCAAAAACTCCAACTAACCGGTATCGGCTATAAGTAGAAATCGCAGGTTCGAGTCCTGTCGGATGTAATTTTTTTTCAATTTCTGCTTAATTTCATTTCTTTTTTTTTCTAATTTTTAAATTTCAAAAATCTTATGTATCAAATAATAAAATAACTAAAAATATATAAATATATTAACTCTCAGCTGGATCAAAGGGCATGGGAACTCTAAAGGCAACCGCATTGCGAACAATTCAGAATGGAGTGCTGCGGGCTACAAATATGTTAGCCCTCGCCCATCTACCAAGCTAACATTGTCCGCTGTCCTGGACCTTATTAAACAGCACTCTCACCAAAAAACAAGAAGAGGAAACAGTAGAACACATAATGTATGACTGCTCTGCTTTTTCTGAAATCAGAAGATCCGTGTTGGGCGAGTACTGGCTTACACCAGCCGATGTCAGGGTGACCCCCCTCGGGAGCCTCATCACCTATTTTAAATCACTAGGCCTGGCGACAGCCTGAGGTGAGGATATCCCTACACACGGGAGGATGCTCAATGGGTCATATGTGGCCTCAGTGCTGGCTGAGCACTAGCTCACCCCTCCCCAAATTTCCAGTTTTAGATATAAAATGAATTTAATAAATACAAATATTTTATCGAGAACAGTGCAACAGGGTTTTAATTTTAAACATATAACTTTAAACTTTAAAAAGAGTTTGATGAGTTTTAAAACAGTCTTTTTGTCTTATTTTTGTTTCCTATTTTTTATTATTTCGGTGAATTCTAAAGATTTAAAAAAGATTGTTATTTTCATAAAATAAATATTACAAGTATACATGTTTTTAATTATGTAAATATTTTTTTTAATTGATAGATTATATTTTTATTTAATAGATATAGGTAGAAACCTCCTTGCGATTTGTTGTCAAATGTATTTAATTTCCTTTTATATTTTTTAACTGTAGCAGATTGATAAATTAGTTTAAATTAAAATAGGAACTTTTAATGATACAACCTGTCTCATAAAAATAACAATAATTAATTACAAAGTGTTTAGCAAGTTGGGTTTCATTCTTTTATTAATGTTAATTGTTAATCTCTATAAAGCAACTTATTTGTGAGTATTTGAGATAAGATAAAATAAAATGGTAGCTTTTTCATTAAGCTTTGTTGCATAAATATAATAAATATATTTTGAATTTTTTTTCTGAGAACGACAACCAACTATACTAATAGAAGAAAGTATAAAGGAGTTTATAACATTTCATTAAAAATTGTTACAGTTTGAAGCTAAAACGAATATTTTTAGTGTTTTTACTTTGGAATGGAATCTATATTCCTGGTTCTTGTAGCGGAGTGTCTAGTCTGTATTTTTTTGTAAAGATTTATTATTTGATCCTATGACGTTAATAAAAAATAATACTGTATTGTTGGTTGTGCACTTTAAAATGATAAGTGATAAAGAGTTGCCGGACTATTTTTTTTCTCATTAAAAAATATTAAAAACATTTTAAGCATTTGTGTTTTGAGGTCATTTGGGGTCCCAAATTGTTGATCTGGTTTTGAGTTATGTACAGCGGGAAAAGTAAAGATTAAAATACTAATGACTATTTGTTATTGCAAATATGCATAAAGAAAAATTAAAAAATGCACGTCACGTCCGTAGGATGCGCAAGCCAACAATAAACATTTGAAATAACTGTGACAAGTAATAATCGGTTTTGTTCGGTATGCGCACAACGTCATTCGTCTTTTTTTGAAATTCAAACGCTTGATTGAAACCAAGACGGATCACGGATCCCTTGTTTAGTACATACATATTATTAAACTGTTTTAAATGTGTATTAAGCTTTGCAACACTGCCGCAACGAAACTTAAAAATAGATTTCGTTGTTAGTGTCTTGGTTTTAACATTTTTCTTGATTATCCACCAATACATTCAGTGTCAGTGAGCGTTATTTTTGGATGAAGTATATTTTCAAGTGCCAACTAGTAGTGACTCTTTGGATACTTTTGTTGTATATTCCCTTTTTATTTATACAACATTTTCCAGCTGACTTCTGGGACTTATAATTGGATTAGCTGCTAAAAACGAAAGAGTAAGTATTAACGTACTTCCAGCTACTTATTTTTTTAGTAACTACATTTAAGCATTAAAAAAATGGTAATTACATACATATTATTGTGTTCTATTTTTTCTGGTGGTTCTGTATTTATTCTTTTACTCATACATTCATTCTTTTAAAATTCTTAAATCTTTATTATGTCAATACTTATTTGTTGATGGATCACCATTTTGACAACATAATTAGTTGGAAAATTATTCTGATAAAGGCTAAGGGTGCATTGTTATACCTTCGTAACTTATTAATTTAATAAATTTCCGAAAAATAAAAGTCGTCAAGCTGACAGTAAAGATGTATTTTCTAAGATATCCAATTAAATATTTAACAAAACAACAAAAATTGTTCAAAAGCCACAATATTTGACCCAATTTTATTCGATTTTAATCAGTTCACGTCAAGCCGTAAGGTGAATTTTGATATCACGACACTATATATTTGTTTACAAATAGATTTATTGAATACAACTTTATTATCTAATAAATACGTTAAAAAAAAACAAAAATATAATATAAAAAAAAATAAAAAAAAGGATTGGCAGTTAAAGAACTGATCTTCAGCAGTTATGCTTTTACTCTGTATGTAAATATAAATTTATTTATAGTTTTTACTAATGTTTTTCATATCTTTTTGATTAAATGACATTTTTACCGATTTTTCCAGTTTTTCAAGATTTTCTCAATTTTTCACGATTTTTTAAATTTGCTTGTTTGTTTTTTTGCTAATTTCAGTTTTCTTTGTGAACTTTGAAGTTTTTCATGATTTTTGTTACTATTATAATTCCGTTTGCACTTACGCAAGTACTGACGAAAACAATTATGCTCCCGTTTAAACAAAAAATATTCATCTGAGAAAAATATTTGATTAAATATATTTTATAATTTACCAAACAACTAAAAATTTTTCATTTGGTAATATCTAATATAATTTATTAAAAGTCTTCTGACTAAATTCGAATCTCAGATGATAAAAAATGCTTGTTGAGTTACGTGGTTGGCTAACAGACCTTTAATCAAGGAGCAAATACTCAATAGGTATCAGAGCAGTAGTATGATCTATCCACTTATTAGGTATAACTCGTGGCTTGTTTGATCATTGGATTGTTCTTTCAGTTTTTTGGAGTTTATTGGTCTCAGCAGCAAACTAGCTGCTCTGTTTGTATAGAAAAATCGCGTCCTAACTTAAATACGAAAACACTTAATCCAGCATACTTGCAAGATACGTTTTTTGCTTCGTATTGACGTAATTATATATAGAACATATAAAAAATCTGAGGGGTTTCTGATAAATGGTGTATTATTGTATTCTGATGCTCTATAGAGGTTCTCAAACTTTGGTTTCTCACAGACCACTTTCAAAATACTATTCGTTTCGGTGAACCTCCTGATACATTAGTGCTATATTCCAAAAACTTGTCAAAAAATGTGACGATTAGATCTAACGATAGAAATTTGTTTCACGAATTTTAACCCTAAATTCGAAGTGAAAAACAATGTATATTATATGTGTTCTATTTATTATATAATATGATTACATACTTAATAGGATTATTAATAAACGTTAAAAACAAGATTTAACTTCAGTTTTGTCAGGAATTATGGCAAATTTCCCCGTTCTGTAATGTTTTAACATTTTTCAACAAGGAATGACGAGGAAAAGGCTATTAAAAAATTTCTTGTAGTTTTTTACAGTCCAAATTTTTCGCGTATGTCTGCCTGCCGATTAAACGTTTGATAGCTTTTTTTTTTAATTTCACCTCCTCATTGCCGCTAAGCTTAAGTAACTCTTCTTGTAATACCACATTTGCCGATATTTTCATCGTCAAAATATATCAAGATCTATTTTTTCGGTCGTCATGCAGTGCATCTAAATGTTGAAAGTATTTTTGAATGTTATCAAGCCATTCTGCCTGTGATAAGTTTGGAAATACATTATCGTGGACTCCCTCTACAACTTGTGAACCCCTATTGTTTGTTCACGCCAACATAGACCCCGGTCGAGTCTCCCGTGGACCCTTGTGTCCTTGTGTGTCCACCTAGACCACTTTGGGAATCACTGCTTTATAGGATAATTCTATAAAAAATAATGTCACATGTAGTATTATAAGGGCACCGTTTGTTGGCTTCGTATTGACCTCTAGAATGGAGATGAAACGATATTGAGGTTAAAATACAACAAATTTGCAATATCAATATCAAAGAAAATTATTTTCATTCTCATATAATATTTATGTGGTATTTCTCTTTACAACAAAACTATTCTGATTCATTCGACTAATTAATGTATTTTGACATATGTTGTTTAAATATTCACTTGCAAAAAATGTTCGTGTACCGTGGAAAATAATTAAATTATTTGACCTTGTCCAGTAATTTAAATCGAAATTAAAGCTATCATTTAATTTTTCGTTAATATAATGCATTTACGTAACATGTTTTATACTCGTATACGAAAATGCAGATAGGAACAACCAATTTTAATATAAGTTCATTTGAAGGTTTGTTTAAATAAAAAATAATGAACTCTGTAAATAGATCGTTTTGAAAGGTCAAGTGAATAAAATAATTTTATCAAACTAATGTTATTATTATTATAAAACGTTTCCTTGTTTTGAAACCACCATATTGTATTTTATAGACCGTTAAATGAAATTGCGGTGCAATTTTATTCACAGCCAAAATCTCTATTATACTTACCACAATTTTTTATTTTTTAATGATATTAATCAGAATCTTCTTTAATCTAAAATGTAGTGAACATTACATCTTAGTTAAAGTTAATAGGTATAAATAAACCACTATTTTTTAAAGAAAGATTTATTAAACACTATACATATATGCTGATAATGAAGTAAGCTATTTTGAAACTTCTCCCTTATCTTAAGAAGTATTTCTCGGGAAATTATATTGCTCACTAATTCTCTCCCGTATTTTATTCTGCGTTCGAAGTATACACTTTTGATAAAATATATATAGATTAGTACTGTAGGCACACAGCTTGGTTTACGTTTTTCTCAATTTCTTCCACAATTTTATTATCTCCAGCCTCTTCATGTCTTCATTTACCTCTTCCATCGATCTCGATTTAGGTCCAGTTTTTCGTTTTTTCCCCTTCTATTTTACTGGTTATGAGCAATCTCGGGATCTTTGATTACACTATTCTCCAGACATGACTCCGTCATCGTATTCGTTGTATTTGTATATATTATACTAGCTGTACCCGGCGCGCGTTGCTACACCAACAACTAAAATAAATTTAAGAAAAATACGAATTCGTATAGATATCTATTAATCAGTATTGAATTTGATACATGGAAGCGCCATCTGGTGGTAACTTCCATTAATGCGAATATCATATTCATCTTACCTATTTAAAAAACATCATCATACTGATATTTTCATGACAATCGGTTAAACGGGGCAGAAGTTGCTACTCTGTAGCGCCACCTGGTGGCGAGCGGCATCAATGAGCATATCATACAAACCTTCTCCGTGGAAAAATACATATACATACCAATTTTCATGACAATCGGTTGAACGGGACAGAAGTTGCTACTCTGCAGCGCTACCTGGTGGCGAGTGGCATCAATGAGCATATCCTACAAAACATCTCTGTGGAAAAATACATATACATACCAATTTTCATGACAATCGGTTGAATGGGACAGAAGTTGCTACTCTGCAGCGCCACCTGGTGGCGAGTGGCATCAATGAGCATATCATACAAACCTTCTCCGTGGAAAAATACGTATATATACCAATTTTCATGACAATCGGTTGAACGGGACAGAAGTTGCTACTCTGCAGCGCCACCTGGTGGCGAGTGGCATCAATGAGCATATCATACAAACCTTCTCCGTGGAAAAATACATATACATACCAATTTTCATAATAATCGTTCCAGTAGTTTTTGAGTCCATTGAGTACATACAGACATACATACATACAGACAAACATTCATTTTTATATATATAGATATAGTTCTTATATTTTTTTATTTGTTCTTTTCTGCCATTGACCGTTTGTATACTTTACACCAAATAAGAAAGGTAAGGTTTGGTAGTTAACTCCGTGCACAAGTATTCAAATCTAGGTGAGTAAATGACCATTTTAAAAGTTAATTTTCGGGGAATTTGTATTAAGGTTCCTCTTACCCCCTACTTCACTTTTGGACTTGAGTCCAGTATTACTTTTTCGGGGAGGTGTGAAACACATACGTTCAAATTAAGTCCGGAAATTGACTTATTGTAAGCAATTTTTATACGATAGAGTTTTTTCACTAAACCAATAGTTTTCGACTTATTTGCGAGTGACAATCATCAGATTTCAAAAAAATTAAACATGTTTTCTGACGGTTTGCCGCAAGTAATTCAAAGTATTTAATCGGAAAAAATATTCTTAGCACAACTGTAGTTTATAAAAAACAAAAAAAAACGTTTATTTATGAAGTCTGTTGTCCCAAAAGAAACAGTTCATGAAAAGTAGGTTCTTATTCGTCAAATTCCAAATCGAATATTTTAACGTGAAATAACAATAAAAAAATGAAGCACTTTCTGGGAAAGACCCATCCAATCTTTTTTAACGAGTTTAAAAAAGCTTTATTTTTGTTTTTTATAAATGTCTCTAGCATTGAAATTTAGCGAGTTACGTTCAAAATAAAGTTGATCCTTTTTTTTATTAAAATTTAGCACCCCAAATGAAATTAATCGTTACCGCTCTACAATGTATCTAAGTATTGTTTATATTGTAACGGGATAACCGTAAAGGAAGGGACCTTAATTTGAAAGATTGTTGTTGACAGTTGATTTTTAGAAGTTTGTAAAAAAATCAACTGACCATTTTAAATAATGTTTCTAGAAAATTCTAGAAACTTCTAAACACACTGACTAGATTAAATAATGTTGTATATAAGGGGATGCACGGGCAGTTAAAGTCAGTTCGAGTCAAGTGTTCAGAAGAGTTCATTGTATTGTCAAGTAGTTAGACGTTATCCAGCAGAGTTCAGTGTATCTTAACAATTTTGTAAATAAATTGTGTAAAAAGCCCCCATACGTGTTTCAAATTGGTGTCAGGTGTGGGGTGAAGATACAAGAATGCCTGGAAAAAAGATAAATGAACTATTGGTGGCAGAGCTCAGAAGAGAGCTTGAAGAATTGGAATTGGAAACTACTGGGAGCAAATCCGGATTGTTGAGAAGGCTCCGTGAATACTACGTAAATAATAATGTGGACCCTGACGCTGTCGAGTTTGAAGACCCAGTTCAAAAAGCAATTTCCCAGCTGAAAGAGGAGCTATCAGGACAAATGACGAACCAACAGGGGGAGCTATCCAGTCAGATAAAGACCCAGCGCGAAGATATGTCCCAGCTGTCCCAACGAATGACGAGCCAACAAGAAGAACAAACTCAACAACTTTCCCAGCTATCAGGACGAATGACGAGCCAACATGAGGAGCTATCCAGTCAGATGAAGAGCCAGCGCGAAGATATGTCCCAGCTGAAAGAGGAGCTATCAGGACGAATGACGAGCCAGCAAGAGGAGCTATCCAGTCAGATAAAGAGCCAGCAAGAAGAGCTATCACAACGGATGTCTACCATATCAGATGAGTTATCCAGTTCGTTCTCCCAGCAAATATCACATCTTCGTGAAGAACAAAATCAGCAAGTGTCCAGCTTGCGAGACGAACAAAATCAGCAAGTGTCCAGCTTGCGAGACGAACAAAATCAACAAGTCGCCAACTTGCGAGACGAGCAAAACCAGATCAACCAGCAAGTGCAGTCCGAAATAAGAAAGCTTCAACGAGAACAGGAAGCTAGCCGCCGAAACCAAACCATCCACAACGGCGACGGAGATGCAAGAAGGATGGAAACCTGCCACGCAGACGTCGAACGACAAAGAAGCGAGGAGACGACCCATGTACGAACGACGATGAAACCCCCGACCTTCGACGGGAAGACTTCCTGGCCAAATTACCTGAAACAATTCGACGCAGCGGCCAGAGCTAATGGATGGTCATCCCAGGAGAAAGCATTGTCCCTAACCGTAGCTCTGCGAGGCGAAGCTTTAGACGTCTTGCAATCATTGACACCGGATGAAGCTGACAACTTCGAGTTATTGGTGAATCGTCTAGAGATGCGTTATGGTCAAACTCATCTACAACCGGTGTACCGAATGCAGTTAAAGAGCCGAAAACAGAAAAATGGAGAAACTATCCAGGAATTTGAAGCGGATGTAGCAAGAATGGTACGACTTGCGTATTCAAATGCAGCGGAGGATTTCCTGGAGTGCCTAGCAGTCCAAACCTTCACCGATGGTCTTCGAGACGTCGAGTTGCAGCGCGCTGTACGGTTGGCGCGGCCGAAGACTCTTGTGGACGCCTTGACCATTGCCCTGGAGTTTGAGGCGGCGACGGAGGCCTCACGTGGAGTTGCTCGACTAAGGGAAATCACCGGTAACTACGACCATGCCGTTCATTCCGTTAGCGACGTTGAAGCGGTAGTAGAGAGATTAATGAAGTTATCTCCAAAAAGAAGGCGCCAAGTGAGATGCTGGAACTGCGGAGAACTAGGCCATATAAGAAATACTTGCCCCC
Source organism: Altica lythri (assembly GCA_964028335.1). Lineage (NCBI taxonomy): Eukaryota > Metazoa > Arthropoda > Insecta > Coleoptera > Chrysomelidae > Altica > Altica lythri. The sequence goes on along the minus strand of OZ034804.1, from coordinate 28,835,673 downwards.
AAAAAGAAAGATCTTCTGCTGAAGTACCCCAGCAGCAGGAAAACTAGAACGGGTCGACTCCTGGAGGGCGAAATCGACCCCAAACATTCCCGAAGCCCCTCACACCATTAAATTGGCAACTCTGCGACATCACATGGACAGCTTATATGTGGATGGCCTCCTTGATGGGAAGAATATTAGCATGCTGGTAGACACTGGAGCTACAAAAACTATCGTCCGACCAACCATCATTATGCGAAATAAGATGTTGCCTACCAGTTGGAGACTGCGTACCGCTACCGGAGATTCTGCTAGAGTCTACGGTGAGATACAGGTGACGCTACAGTTTGGTTCAACCTCTCTTGTTCACTCAGTGCTGGTGGCTGACGTTGATGAAGATGTTGTTCTGGGCATGGATGTTATGCTCCACTGTGGTTTTCATTTGGATCTTCGCCAACGTATCCTTCGTACTGGTAATGAAGAAATATTCCTGCACCGAAAACAAGTTGACAATGCCTCGATTAAGCTAATCGATGATATCGAACTTCCGGCAAGCTGCGAATGTGTCGTCACAGCGCGGTTGGATGGACTGGAGCCAGATGGTGCCCCAGCCATGATAGAGCCGAAGAACCATGACCATGAATTGGGAAAAGGACTCCTTGTGGGTAAGACTCTTGTTAGATCCGCCAAAGAGGTACCCATCCGAGTTATCAACTTGAACGATCATCCAGTTCTTCTCCGAAAGGACACGGAAATGGGAAGTTTAGAACCAGTAATGGCCATAATTCACAAGATAAATGTTACGGAAACAGATGAGACCAACGAAATTGAACAATTAATGACAAAATTAGATCCCTCTTTGTCAAAATTAGAAAAGAAACAGGTAAGAGATCTACTTTACCGTTATAAACCTGTATTTGGTTCTAAAAGTAAACTGGGAAGAACTGATGTTGTACAACATAGAATTGACACTGGTGATGCACGTCCGATTCGACAGGTACCCCGAAGGATGCCTCAAGTTAAAAAGGAAGAAGCAGACAGAGCCCTTAAAGAAATGATTCAAAATGGCATAGTCGAACCATCCAGTAGTCCGTGGGCTTCTGGATAACGTCTAACTACTTGACAATACAATGAACTCTTCTGAACACTTGACTCGAACTGACTTTAACTGCCCGTGCATCCCCTTATATACAACATTATTTAATCTAGTCAGTGTGTTTAGAAGTTTCTAGAATTTTCTAGAAACATTATTTAAAATGGTCAGTTGATTTTTTTACAAACTTCTAAAAATCAACTGTCAACAACAATCTTTCAAATTAAGGTCCCTTCCTTTACGGTTATCCCGTTACACTGCCCCCTCCTTAGATTCATTCCTCCTGGAATGTTATTTCCTACATCGGAATCCCGCACACTCCCTGAGCCAGCCAAACCATCTTCTTGGAGTTGCTGCGCATCTCCACTGTGGTTTCCCTGGTAAGGCGCCAAACGATCGTGATGGACCACGACGGGTTTCCCTCTGGGAATTTTCACGATCCGATAAATGACATCGTTAATCTTCTTCTTGATGGTGTAAGGACCTTCCCAGTTCTTTTGTAATTTGGGACAAATACCTCGACGCCGTCGGGGGTTATAGAGCCAGACTAAATCTCCAACTTGGTAACTCTTTTCCATTGTCCGTGTGTCATAGTACCTCTTCATCCGATCACTAGATAATTGTAGTTTTCCACGCACCAGGTTGTGTATATTTTCCATTCGATTCTGAAGGTCGGTGACATATTGTTCACGTGCCATTTCTTCACCAGGTTTACAACCAAACACCAAGTCACATGGTAGCCTCATTTCTCTACCGAACAGGACCTTCGCAGGCGTTTGGCCAGTTGATTCGTTGATGGCCGATCGAATTGCCATTAGAAATAGTGGAATATGTCGATCCCAATCCCTCTGACAATCTGACACCACTTTTGACAGATAGTTGGTTATAGTCCGGTTCATTCGTTCCACCATTCCATCAGACTGAGGGTGCATCGCTGTGGTTCTCGTTTTGTGGATGCCTAATCTTTGGCAAACTTCTTGAAACAGCTTGCTCTCAAAATTTCTTCCTTGGTCTGAATGTAATTCTAATGGTACCCCAAATCGGCTTACGAATTCTTCAACCAATATATCTGCTAAGGTGGTGGCTTCCTGATTGGGAACTGCATATGCTTCAACCCATTTAGTGAAGTAGTCCATTACAACAAAGATGTACTTGTTTCCTACATCGGTCTGTGGAAGTGGCCCCAATACATCTACTGCGATTCTTTCAAAAGGACTTCCAACCAGGTATTGCTGCATTTCCGCCTTCGGTTTTCGGTGCGGACCGTTACTGGCAGCACATGCAGTGCATTTACGACACCAATCTTTAACATCATTAGTGCAAGTTACCCAGTAAAATCTATCTCGGATCTTTTGCAGCGTTTTTGTGATACCCAGATGTCCTCCAGAACTATCATTATGCATCTGTTTTAAAATTTCTGGTACAGCATTTCTTGGGACCACTATTTGTTTCCTTGTTTCTGTGCCCTCGGAATTTTCTACAAGTCTTTTAACGAGCCCTCCGTCCAAAATTAAAGAGTTCCATTGGGACCAGTATGCTTTTAAAGCAGGAGAGGATGAGGATATCTCTCTCCACAACGGACGACGGTCCATTCTCTTCCACTCCCTAATCTTTCTCAGAACGGGATCGTTTTCTTGTTGCTGCTCCAGCATAGAGCTCTCGTCTTCTGGCACAACCTTAACTAAGGCAAGTTTTTCCTCGTTCTGCTCCATACGAGTACAATGGGGACAATCAGGTCGACATGGTCTTCTGGAAAGTGCATCAGCATTACGATGTCTTGTTCCAGGTCTGTGCTCGATTTCAACATCATATTCCTGCAGTTTTTCGAGCCATCTTGCTATCTGTCCTTCTGGGTTCCTAAAGCTTAGTAACCACTTTAAACTAGCATGATCTGTTCTGATCAGGAATTTTCTGCCATACAGATATTTATAAAAGTGTTCGACGGATTTTACAACTGCTAACAGTTCCCTTCGAGTTACACAGTAGTTCTTTTCAGCTTTCGATAAAGTTTTGCTGAAGTAACCAACCACTCTTTCCTTACCATCTTGTAGCTGTGACAAGACGGCTCCAATCCCCACATTGCTGGCGTCGGTGTCCAGAATAAGCTTACCATCAGGAAGTGGATAAGCAAGAACAGGTGCTGACGTAAGCTGTTTCTTCAATATTTCAAACGCCTTTTGACATTCCTGATCCCAACAGAAGGACTTATCTTGTTCTGTCAAACGTGTCAAGGGTTTGGCGATGTCTCCAAAATTCTTGACATATCGTCGGTAATAGGAACAAAGACCCAAGAAACTCCGGAGCTGATGTTTGTCGATAGGGATTGGCCATTCCTGAACGGCTTGTATCTTAGCGGGGTCAACAGCAACGCCATCCTTGCTTACGTTATGTCCTAAATAGTTGACCTGTCTCTGGAACAAGTGGCATTTCTTAACATTCAATGTTAGATTAGCGTTCTGTAATCTTTTAAAAACTTCTTCCAGGTTAGATAAATGTTCCTTAAAGGTCTTACCCATTATGATGATGTCGTCTAGATAAACTAGACAAGTTTCCCATGACAAACCCCGCAGGATGTTCTCCATTAGTCGTTCAAACGTCGCAGGAGCATTACAGAGGCCAAATGGAAGGACCGTGAATTGCCATAACCCTGATCCACTGGTAAAGGCAGTCTTTTCTTTGTCTGCAGGATTCATTTTAACTTGCCAGTATCCGCTTTTAAGGTCCAAGGTAGAAAACAGAGTAGAACCCGCCAAAGCGTCGAGGGCATCATCAATCCTTGGCAGAGGATAACTGTCCTTCTTAGTGACATCATTTAGCTTTCGATAGTCGACACAAAACCGCATTGATCCGTCTTTCTTTCTCACTAATACCACAGGAGAAGCCCACGGACTACTGGATGGTTCGACTATGCCATTTTGAATCATTTCAAATTAAGGTCCCTTCCTTTACGGTTATCCCGTTACAATATCATCTGTTAGTTTGAGCCGTTCAAAGCGCTTATTTTTGAAAAAATGTGGTGTTAAAGTATAATTCTTTTTTTGAAATTTAAAAAAATGCCTAGTATTAACTTTTTACCCTTAGGGTTATCCGATCTGGACCAAAATCGATAGGATTCTTATCAACGACGAGCATTCTATATACCAAATTTCATGACCATGTGACCTTCCATTCAAGAGTTATAGCACAGAGAGACGGAAAGACAAACAAGTAGACCTTATAAAGTCACGTACGAAAATGAAAGAGAGGTAGGCCAAAAAAATCAGAGAGTAATAAGGTAGCTGAGTTTGTACGAAAGAAAAAACGATTGGTGGTTGAAAAGATTAAAATGAACAATAAATAATAAATTGTTTTAATAAAAGAAGACAGTTTTATCTACAGAACTTTTTATAGGAATATCAGAGACTTCCAATTTCTTTAATTGCTTGCTCTGAATTGGCTGACTGAACAAAACCAGATATATTTTTTTACTAACAATTACACCTTTATATTGCATTTAAATAATTAACAGTTTCACAGACAGTTAAATGTTTCAAAAATTGTATTCTACGCAATCTTCAATTCGTTCGCTTTGGGTGGTAATTCATAGATAAACAGTCAATATTTTTCTCCGGTTTATTTAAAAATAATATTAATTTATTCGGATTCACTTTTACTTGGTTGGTCTTCTTAGGAGCGACCGTTACTTTTCTTAAGAAAAAAAATATACAATAGCTATGCATGTAATTATTTGTACTCAAGATCAAATTTTATCTTCCAAGTAAGGCTTTTTCAGGTATTTAAATGTACCGCCTACAAACCCTTGACATTGTAAAAACAATTATAGCGTGCTATTAGCTAACAAATCTAAACAATAATAAAAAAATAGAATTTAAACAAAAAACAAATTTAGAAACGTAGTTGATGATTTATCAGTAATATCTGTCATGGCCATGGACCAATTTGGTGTGAGAACATGGTCAACTAGGAATAATATGTCATTTAAATTGTAATTTATTTTTACTCATCTAGAAGTTTTTCAGTAAACGTAAGAATTCTGTATTATTATTTTTTTAAATTACTTTACAACGTAGATCTCTAGCTTTCTGTGTATTAATTGATATAATTAAAAGTTCGATTATTTTTTTTTATTTTACAATTTTTAAAACAACATTGTAGGTATACTTAAATATTTGTTAAAGACTAATCTGGAAACAATTACATCAAAATTTTGTATATATTTTACATTGTTCGTTATAATTAATAAAAAATGCTTCAGATATATCTAATGAATGTCTGGTTTTGACAATTTTTTTAGGATTTTATTTTTATAATTTTTCTAGATTTTGATATACTTAATTATACCAGATATTTTTCAAAAACAAGTGCGGTAATTCCATTTCCGTTGTCCTTTATAAAATGATTAAATTCACAGTCCTTCAGAGGGCCAATGTAAAGTCGCTCACAGGTTCTTAAGCAGTCATTAAGTGGCTAATGACAAAAATATATTGACTTAAAGTACTTTATTACTTTTTTCAAAATGTGTCCCACCAAGATCGATACACTACAATCGTTCAAAACAATTGGTAAAACAGTTATCCCAGTCTTTAGTTGACACCTGCAATGTTTTAAAGACCCCGACGGCTGCCAACGCATTGAATTCTTGATCTTTGAAACTATATGGTGGATAGTCTAATTCGATGTTTTGAAGCTCCAAAAATTCGGTTGTCTTTTGGGAAGGGAAGTATGAGCACTTGCATTGTCCTGATGTAGGTTGATTCGTAGTTGTGTGTTGCTATTTTGGAGTTTCACGATAACTTCTGATAAACAAAAGTTTATATACCCAACCGGATGTAACCGTTATTGTTGCCTCATGACCAGATTTTGGCACAAAAGTTGCGACCATTTTCTTTGACACACTTTCAGAACGGATCACTTTTGTTGGTTTTTCCTCATCGTAAAACACCCACACAGCGGATTGACGTTTATTTTCCTGTTCGTGGGAGTAAATCAAATATTTATCGCCATTAACAATACTAAAAACGTTTTTTGAGCTTCGTTTGTTGAACCGTTCCAGTGTTTTTCGGCACCAATTTACGCAAACCGCTTTTTCCTCTTCTGTGGACAAATGTGGGAAATGGGAAACCAACTTTGTAACACCCAGGCTTGGATCGAGGTTTTTGAAATGTCCAAAGTTTTTTTTTCCCAGTATGTTACACGGCGGTCATCCTTAATTAGCTGACGAACTGTTTTGCTGTGTGACTGTTTTTTTTTTGAGATTTGTCGCTGAGACTGGCGCGACTGCAATGGAATTCGCAATACCAGCGGGAAATAGTTTTGTGGGGCTTCATTCCCAATCACAGAAACCATTTCAGCGAGACATTGCTGCTGGAATAAATCTCTTGCTCATTTCAAAAATTCACTGTACTTACATGAAACTCTGGATTTATGTCAACAAAAGATTGCGGTTAGATTTGTATCTGAAGGATCTATTGGTGGTGCCTTCTAAGCGGCTATATGCAAAACTAAAAGGATAACCTTCGTATCTAGATATCTAAATTCAGAAATGTTGAAGATTTCTTGTATTTGGTTATTTGCTTTCATATACGGATATGTATTTTAATTTTATGTATTTTTTATCTACTACCTTGATTTTCTATTATTACATGTGAGACATTTTTTAGGTATCATTGGCATACTTACTGGTTTGGCGTCGTATGTATGTCGTATTATCGAATATTTGTTTTATTGTACCTTGCAACAATTACTTTTATAAAGTAATGAATTACATTTTCTCTGTTCTTATTTCAAGAAAATAAAGTCATTATACTTAAGGAATGTATTCTCTGATTAAATTGTGTATTGAAATTATCATCAGTTAATTATTATGATGGTTGTGTTAAAAAACAGCTGCACCAATACAGATTCATTTAATCAAATAATAATATTTAGTTCAATAAAAGGTTCTTGATTGGTGAATGTTTTTTAAAAACATCGAATTGTGTTCATTTGCCCTGAAAAAAAATAATCCAACTTTGTTTTACGTTGGTCATGCTGGCATATTAAATTCTATGAAACTAGAAAATGTCGGATAAAGAGTTGCCAACAAATAACCCATTTACATAAATATAATGCAGTAAATCAATAACAGTTGCAGACTTAATAATTAATAAATATCTACTTAATGCACTAGTTACTTAGTGCAATATATTATATATTTAAAAGAATATAATCGTGACTGACTTAAATTATAAGAAAAGATATTGGGGATTGCAGTCAGATCAAATCGTATATAATTAAAACAGTGAACTCTTTTATGAAGTCCAAGCTTTGAATGCAAAAATTGTCAAAAATGCTGTTTTATTTCATTAAGAATATTTGTACTATTTTTCTTATAATATCGACGTCGTAAGTACTATTGTTTTTGTTCTTTGTAGATTCCTTGAAAGAAAAATTAAACAATTTTGAAAGCCTGGACTTCATAAAAGAGTTTGCTGTTTTGATTTTTACCGGTTTCATCTGACTGCTATCCCCAATGTTGAAAAATTTTGTTACAGCTTTCTTGTAAAGCGTTTTAAATATCATCTTGCAAGGAGGCACAACTGTGCACATTTTTATGAAGTTCACCAAAAAAACTCGATTGGAAGATCCAGAATTTGAGGAGGCCACTCCATGGTTCTTTATAACCCTTCTGTTTATTTTTTTTCTAAATAACCCCCCGCAATATTTAGAAATGTGCTAAAGATTATTATCCTTTTGCTAATTAATCTCAAACCAGATGGAACGGTATTTTGCTGACGTATTCTTTTAAACTACTCTCTTTTTATTATTCCAGACCATTATGGAACCATCACTATGTTTGACTGTCTAGCGCCAATTTTTCCTCCGCGCTACGTCGAACAAAAATTCGTTGTTTTCAACCAATTATTTCAAACTTGGATTCATCTATATCTATACAAAGAACTTTTTAAGTCTTCTTTGGTCCAGTCTCAATGGGTTTCCGAAAAGCTTCTCTTAATCGTCTTTTTACTGTAGACAATGATACAGGTTTAGATCGATATTTATTCACTTCTGTGTGGATTTCTGGTGCTGCTAGCCGTTTATTTCGCTAGCTGGTAACGACAATGAAATTATCCTGGCTAGAAATGGTAGCTCTTGGCTTTACCGATCGCGGACATCTTGATTACAGACAGTCTTTTTGATGGGGTTATTGTGTTAACGTTCAGATTTTCCTTCATTGTGTAAAAAAACTGTGACAGCATTAGTTTCAGTACTAATTCCACGACAAACTCAAATTGATCAAGGTGGAGAAGGATTAATTCCATAATTTTGTTTATAATAAATAATTTTTTAGAAAGCTTATACAATCCTAAATTCCGGGAAACAAATTCAAAATAATTAGAAATAGAAGTGTCATAAAATGATAACAGGGAATCAATCTTCTTAATAATATACGAAAAAGAATGCCATTTAGAAATTCTTTAATGTCAAAAGAACTCGCTGGGTTTTAAATTAGCTGTCTATCATATGTACCTATTAATATTTTGCTTGTGTCAACGATTTTTACATGTTGTCTTTTGGTTGTTAATTTTCATCTTACGTATCCAAAGCATTGCAAACATTTGTCCAGGCTTTGGACATGTGTATTTTTGGAAGTATCTATAATTTAATTCGGTTATATGCATCAAACAGAGAATTCAGCTTGTAATATTTGGTGTTTTAAAGTAATTATTTTGTTTGGTGAAAATTTGGTTACAAGTTGTATCTTTTATATATCTAACTTGCCCAACGATAACAAGGTGACAATATACACGGTTCGTATATGTCCAGATTTTGCCGAATTAGTCGAATGGTGCCGATGGACATTGTCGGACACCTGTGGACGACTTTGTCGAATAATGCCGAGCCAAACAGAACGCAACACGAAATAAGTCGGTACGGATCAAAGACCACTATGGACTTGTTGAACATCGAACATATGGTTTGACTGTTCAGACTATTCCATATATTGCAAATGAGTTTTTCTTTTGTTGGTTTGCTTATTTGTTTATACGCCATAAATTGAAATAATGAAGAATCATTTTCATTCATTGATGTGTTCTTTATTGTGAGATCCTGTTTATCCAAAATATTAAAATCGATATAAAACCTACAAATTGTGTCACTCAATGGCCTAATAAAAATCTCGGTCTCATTTGTAATGACCTAATGACAAACCATAAGCTAAAAAAATGTAAAGACATTTAAGCAGACAGAGTAAGAAGGAGAAGGATTCCAAGACACAGGTACAGATGATACTTGATCCGCATGTGGAGAAATGGGATACTGCAAATTGCCCTTTGTATTGGAGAAGTACAGTCTTATGCGGCTTGCGGTGTTTCCCTACCCCAGTTGCTCTAGGTTGCAGGCTATCCGACACGTATGGGTTCAGTATCTTTTTTGCTTGCGGGGTCATAGTTTGGAATCAGGAGAAGATAAAGATTTTGATAGACTATTACCGCAAAAACATCATTTTGTGGGATTTGCATAATCCATCATACAAAAAAAATCGTAAAAAAATTGAGGGAGTGGGAGGCACTATCTACAAAGTATGATTGCAATAAAATAAAAAAATGAGAACAACGTTCCATCCGTATAGAAATAAAAAGTCCGGATGCGGTAAAACTGAACAATGGACGCGCACAAAGAAAAGTATAGTTACATTAGCGAATGGTAGGAGTCATCAGTAGCCGAAAATTTCAAAGTACAATACAATTTAAATTAAAAATGTGTGTCCAATTTGAAAATTAGAGGAGTTACCAGAATTAGAAGGTTATTAAACTCCTATCTCTCCGTACATGTAAAATTTCTGAATAGGGTCCCGTCATCAACCATAAGTTTTCTCGGTTTTCATCACTGTTCACAAATAGTTCTTTACACCATATCTTGCGACTTTGTCTCTTCCACCTTCTTCTGGTAAAAATTAAGTAAGCTGCGGCAGCTACCTTTTACATGCACATGTCGGGATTAATTGAGTTGAAAACTTGACGCAACAATTCGCAGTATGTGTAAAAGGAATAGTCGCATGCTGCTGTGTTTGGTCCGAAGCGTATGCTGTAAATAAATTGAGGAATTTTTCCATTATTGCATGCTGCGGGCAACTATTGACTATGGTTGTCTAAATGTAAAGCCTCCTTTATAGAAGCAAGTTGTTTGTGTATAAATCTACTTTTAACGTTAGTTCTCTAGTACAGATTGCCTCAATGGCGTGTCTTTAAATTATTTTTGATGTAATCATACTTGGTAGAGTTTTTTTAAATCGTAATTCTTCAGAACCTCTAAAGAGGATTTCAATTTCAACTATCAATATCATGAATTTTTTCAAAGGTAATACCACGAGTCCATAAAATTTTATCGATAAATTTTTAGTTTCCACGAAAACTTTTTTATTTGGTAAAAATAAGAAAACAAACTGAAATGTGATCATATTCAGTTTGTTTGAGTAGTGTTGCCTAAAATAAAAAAGTTTGAGTCTGGAAAATAAAAATTTATCTAGTAAAATATTACAGGACGAGTGGTATTTGAGAAGATTATTTTTTGAACCATTCTGTACAAAAACTACTTTATTTAAAAAACTTCCTAGAACAACTTATATTTCATAATTAACACAAACGAAATGCCGTTACCCCACTTATTAACTTATCCTGTACACTAGATAGAATTGACAGTTGTCAGTTGTCGTGAACGTCGTGAAAACAGGGTTATAATTTAAATAAATATTTATTTTTATACATATTTATACAATTATATTATTAAAGAGAAAATTACCAAAATAAAAATTATTAGGTATATCTATTTAAAGTTTACCTATAAGACCACATTTGCCTGTAGGCATATAAAAGTTTTAAATGCATGTAGAACCAGGAAGCAGGTTAGTTTTAAAGTACCTACATATTTGATTTTTCATTATCGTTTAGATGAATTGAATTGTGATAATAATAATAACAAAATATATTTCAGAATATTTAGATAACATAAATGAATGTAGATTTATAGTAAGGTACTTATAAACAAGAAAATTGATTGTTCAATACTCTTATTGAATTTTTGACAGTTCTATAATTTTATCAATACTAGTAAAACCACTAGTGGTTTTATCAATATAAACCGGAATGATTGGCTAGATTTAGCATAAAACATTGAAGATTAAGCGTTTTCATTGGACGAAATCACAAAATTGTGATATTTTGACAGGTGAAAAAAATAACCTGTAAAAACTGGTCCAAAACCAAAACCTCCTAGGACGGCGTTGTTGACTTACATCAACTAGAATGGTAATTGCATATCACCTGAGTCCCTTGTTAAATTAATAAAAAAAAAATGAACAAAAATTCTTAAATTTCTTTCAACATTGCCTTTTTTGAAGGGTTAGATAATTTGAGAATTTTTGTTAGTTTATTTATTTTTTTATCTTTGGAAACGATAAAACAATGTGGTTATCGAAAGCTGAGAACAAACTAAAAACATTTTTTATATTTATAGAGTTTTTGTTACGCATTCTCAGATTTTAAAGACGGTCCTTGACAAATATGACATCCGTCAATAAAATAACCATTTTCAAAAATATTGATTGATTTTTTACTTAACTAGCAAAGAGCTTCCTAAATAAAAAAACAGGATTTCAGTTATTTATTAAACACAAGGATCGTAAATATATCTGTATTGATCGGATTAATAAATATTTTAAAGCAGAATAAGTAATATACGTATTGATTGGAATTTACAAAATATGTCAAACTTATTGAAAATACCTGTTGTATCATCCGCACACGTCTTGAAATATTTCTAAAGCATCCAACTATTTTATATTTAGATGCGGTGAGCATAATTCATTTATATATAAAATGTATTTAGGTTAAAACATGTGCTCGCTAAACTGCCAGTCTTAAACCATTTTTATTGGTTTTATGATCAATCTGAAGTTATTTATAAACTTTTTAAACACTGAATTAAAAGTGCGTTAAAATTTATAGCACGTCAGTCATTACAAAAATTATGCGACATTTATATACTTTTAATATTTACTACAACAAAATTTGTCATAAAATCTTATAGATGTAAAGGTATCTTAAACTATTAATCCCGAATTATCGGCTTTTAGGTGTGAAAACTACTATCATTTTAAATTTTTCGAAAATAGTTTTGATTTAGACGTTTTAGGGTTGATCCACACTCTAAGACCCAATTCACACAGAACGGACGTCGCCGCACCGTCGGTCAGAGACGTGGCGCAGACCTTTGTCCCTTCGGCGTCTCTCCTATGTAAACAAATGGTACCTACATATTATACATAGAAGCGACGAGGAGCGCGCGGTCATCCTGTCCGCCCTTGCCTCGTCTCTTTGCCGTCTCTCGTGGCGTACACGGAGGGTCAATGTCTTTATGTTTATCTTTAAAAATGTTGACTACAACATACAATTTTGCGAAGAAGTTGTCATAAAAAAATTCGTGAAAAAGATCCGGGTTACCAAAGAAAATAATCATTTTTCATCAAGACAATCCACGTGTTTTGATAAGTTTGTTGACGATGGTTAAATTGAAGAAATTGCTTGAACACCCACCGTATTCACCAGATTTGGATCCTTCCAACTATTACCTTTTCAGAAACTTGAAATGAGTCTCTGCCAGACGTCTGTTCTGTGTGAATTGGGCCTAAGGTTGGTCTCAGTACGTTGCCGATCCGATCTCGGTCTGCAAAAATTTTATTAAATTCATATTATACACACCTGTTTTCAGTCACAACTCAGTTTCCAACCTTATCCTAAATTTTCTTTTTATAATTATCATCACTATAATGAGGTGCAATTCATTTGAAAAATAAATAAGTAATATTTTATTTTTTACCCAAAAGAACACTTTTTGTGCTATAAAGTTTTTATTACTGTACAATATTTTGCTTTTCAAAAGTCCACAATTTTTAAGACATCGATTGCACAAAGGAAAATACTCGGGAAAATATACAATGATAATTCCTACTTAATTTAAATAATATACTCGTCGTTATAATAATGAACATGTATGAACACTATATCGGAGCATGCCGTTTCAAATTCGATCTTTCAGTTAAATATTCTTTGAGACGGGTTGCTGTAGCATGATTGGATCGAAACTTGACTGTTAAGGATAATATGAATAGATACAGTGTTTTGTGTTAAATAATATTTGATTAAATCGAGATAAGACCAAGAACAAACCATGATCGACACTATAGTGTGGATTGACCCTTAGTACATGATACCAGTGACTGGCGCCAGTCTCACTGGTATGCCAGCGCTGGCATTGTACTGGCGTCATGTAAACACTTTTTTGTGCCAGTCCAGCGCTGTCTCGAATAGAAAGTTGGTCTATTTTTTATGCCAGTGGCCCTCGTCCGCGTCCCCCCCAACCCCGCGCTATTGGTTGTATACACGTGTAAACACAGCGTTCCAGTGACTGGCGTACATGTGAAGGAAGGGTAAACTCCACCAAGTAGGATCTAGGGTGCCAGTGAGACTGTCGCTAGCTACTGGATACGTGTAAACAACGTACCAGTCCATTGCTGTCCTAATCAAGCACTGGCATGCCAGTAAGACTGGCGCCAGTTACTGGCATCATGTAAACACGCAATTACAAACTTCACTCTTCTGGGGTAAAAATTTATTCGAATTAAGAGGAAGGAAGGAAAACTAGTATTTTTCTTTAACGAAGCATGTATTGTAAATCATTTATTCGAATGTTAATAATTATTCAACCTAACTTGTTTAACATTTGTGGAAATATTCTTCATATTAACTAAAAACAATATACAGCAGGCCCTCGGTAATCCGACAAACATTTTGCAGGGCAGTGTTGATATATCAAATTTGTCGGATTATAGAGTCCTATAGTCGGAATGTTTTACAAAAAAAAGTATCTTGTAATCCGGCATATCACAGATCCAATAATCAGATTATATTTGATATACATTTAAGGACTTATGGGCTCTAGAATATTAAAACGAATTAATTAACTAATGCAATTTTAATACGGTATAGCCCCGAAAACAAAGATCTTAGACATTATTTTTGTCTTTTGACCTCCTTGTATAAGGAAAAACGTGAACCAAAATCTTTCTTTCTTAGCATAATGGATTTTTATGTAGTTTTCTACCGTACTAATCATGCGTAAATTATATTCTCATCAAATATTCTTTCTGCGTTATAAAAAAAGAATACTATCATTTTATCATAAGAAATATTATCTATACGCATAAAATAGTAATTAGAAATTCCAAATGCATATTATGTGGTAGTGATTAAAGTTACAGGAAGTAGTACTTTAAAACAAATACATTTACAAGTCGAAACATGTATAAAAATTTAAACGTAGCTTCAGATAAGCAAAATAGTCTTTATTTAAGTCATATTCTTTGCTAATTTTTTCATAGATTCAAGATTTTTTTTTGGACAGTTGTCAAAAAGTAGAAAATATATAAAAATTATAAAAATAAATATAATCAGCCTTCTTGTCAGATACAGCATACTGAGTGTGAACAAATTATAGCTTCCTTTAGAAAGTCATCAATTTAATAGGTTGGTTTGCTCTATTTAACAATATAAAGAAATGTTTTTATATAAAATATTTTATACCTGTTTGGTAAATTATAGTTTACCTTACATCTGCAACTATGGCTAAGTCTCTAAAGTAGTTTCTTTAAAAACCGAGGTTACGTTATCTCTCTAGCTCTTATTACAAAGGCTGTTGCTTTCAAGGTAGAAGAAAACAAACATATTTTGATTAAAAAAATGTTTTTGTGGTTTTTCAAACTATTCATCCTTACATTCTATGCAATTTCGCATGCGAGTAAACCAATTGTCATTTTTTTTTTCAGAAGATGTTACAAGCAAAAGTAAATGCTTTAAAGGCATCTTCTGGCGTTGAAAGTCGTTGACCACTCAATTGATTTTTGATTTGTGGAAACGTAAAAAATCCTTTGGGCTTAAGTCAGGACTGTACGGTGGATGGGACATCAATTGCACGTTTTGAGTGGTTAAATAATTCCGTATTTGTTGTGCCGTCTGGTAGCTTGCAGAATGATCTGGCGTTTCTTATTGCCTGTCGTATTTCTGAGAAAAGTCTCTGAAAACAAATGATTGTGTACCATTTATCATTTACAATCCTACGATCTTCTAGTAAAATAATAGCTACATGTCCACATTTCGATATAAAATATGTAGACAATTATTTTCTTGGAAACCCTTAGACATCGCGCGACTTTTGTTGGTTTAATTCATTGTGGAACAACCAAACGGTTAACTTTTGTTTCGCCTCCGGGTCGTATCCATAAATCCAACTTTTGTTACCACTAACAATGTCGTATACCAAATTTGATGTCCTTGAGTTGAATCGTTAAAGTGTTTCTTTGCACCATGTGACACGAGCTTGTTTTTAGTTAAATTGTGTGCAACATAATTTGTTCACACCTAAGTGGTCATGTAAACTTTGATTTATTTGTTTCATGTCGATGCACACATCTAAATTTCTCTAAATGTTACATGTCCATCGACCTTTATTGTTTTTCGTATCTTGCTGCTGTTTTTTGATGTTGTCGTCATCACTAAGGCTACACCAACCAAAATTAAATTGATACCACCTCATCACAAAATGCAAGTTTTTAGATCATCGCTGCACTCTTTTCACTTTTTCCAATCGGAAGGAAAACAAAATCTTTGCTCGAAAATGTTTCCGTTTTAAATCCATGTTTTCTCACTTATTGTCTATTTCATACTGATACTGTAATTTCGCAGCACAATATTATTATTTTTTGACAGTTTTCGTTAACAGCACAAATGTCAGACATTACATATTTTCATATGTCAACCATCTGATAGCTACAGTGTTGCCACATCCCGAAATTAAAGTGGCAACTCTCGTATATTGCTTTTGCTACTTTATGCTGGAGGCTGGACATAATTACAATGGGAAGAAGTGACTCCCTAAGAACTTTTATTTCTAAGTGATCTAATTAAAAATATGTTTGTTGACAGTTTAATTGGCCAAGTTATCATCATTCTTATTTTACGAACAATAGGATCCCAACTAATACCAAGAAACGTATAACTTTATTTATATAAATATTTTTTTATGATGGTATGACAGTGTAACTTGAGAAATTCCCACTAAAGCTAAAGCTCAATTGAGTCGTGGCTACTTTTTAGAGTTTTACCAGTCCTCCCCAAACATAAAATATAAGGGAGCCAGAGTACAAACTAAGCAAATAACACTCAAACACCCGTTTATATGATTTATTTTTTTAAAAAATATCAGTTTAAAAAAATAATTAAATATGCTATTAATATTTTGTTTTAGTTTATAATTAATTTAATCTCTTATCTATGTGTCGTTGTTTCTTAGGATGAGATTCCCTTGGGACGAATTTCTTCCTGGGATGAACTGTCGCTGTTTGTAAGGAATTGAATTTTCTTCGGGTAATTCTAATTAGACGAAAACTGGGATCTAAGTCGTAATTCGGCTTTCCTTTATCAAAATGGCGGACGTCTCGATCTCGCCTACAAAAAATATAAGCTCCTACGTAGCTTTCCTCACAAGTGTGGAATAACCCCAATAATGAAATTAATAATCAAGATTCCACCCCTTAATGAAATTACAATCAATTAGAATCAGTTTCTGTTTTTTCCATATTATTGAGAATAAATTAATTTTAAATACACGTGTAAAACAGGACTAAAATTCAATCAATATCACAAAAACTGATGTTTGACGAAAGTGAAACTACTTGAAATTAGATGTTAGTAATATTTAAAAAAAAATCACCTCAATTTGAAAATTTTCTACAAGTAAAATAATTAAATGAAACAATAAATTAACTTACTTGTATTGTAGAGGAGATAGATATCACGAAGAAATCAGATAGGAAAATGAATTCGAGAATCTATCGCAGCGAGAAAGCAAGTTTGGTTATCAGTTAAAAACAATATCGGAACAAGTTATAATTAGCGCGATAACATTAAAATAAATCTCACCGAATATAGTCTGGTGGATTCTAATGCTAAAACGATTCAATAGATCGGTACAACAGTTTACTTAGTTTACAGTTTACAAGTGGGGAAGTAAGAATCTTGTTAATTTCAACGCTTCCAAGACAAAGACATGTTGCCTGTCCAACAAGAGGCAAACATGCGACTCATCCATTACAATCAACGATCAGACAATGGTAGCGGGCGATTCCATTACGCTGGTTGGTATAACGATCTTCCAGGACTTACTATGGAACGAACATATTGCATCCATAGCAACTGCAGCAGGAAAGAAATTAGGCTTTCTGTTTAGAGCACGGAAATATTTTTCTCCATCCAACTTAGCTACTCTTTACAAAGCCCAAATACGGCCTAATCTTGAATACTGCTCGCATGTATGGGGTTCGGCGGCTCCGTCAAGGCTTGGAGTTCTTGATGCAATACAGAGAAGAGCAGTTCGACTAATAAACGACACCAGTATCACCAAAAACCTAGCCCCATTACCCCACCGAAGAGCAGTGGCTGATCTTTCCTTGTTTTACCGATACATAAACGGATTTTGCTCAGAAGAACTCCGCTCTATAATGCCTTTACTTGCCAGGCCAGCCAGAGCAACGTGAAGTGCCAACTCCATGCGCCCTTATACTGTTCAATGTCCGACATCGAGAACGGATCGATTCGATCGTCCCTTAATCCCCAGGGTCTCCAGATTGTGGAACTGCTTATCTTCCCACGTCTTCCCCACTCGTCCTAACTTGCAAGTCTTTAAATCCCTAGTTAATAAATTGTTTCTTCTGCCCCAATAGATGTTCTCGGTACATTTGTATTTAGGTCTATACCTACGAGGACATCCTTAATAAAAAAATATGTTCATTTAAAATTTAGTTCATTTTTAGAAAACCACTCACAAGCTTTTGATGTTATAGCCTCCTGTTGTTCATCTACGAATAGTATTGTATCCGTTTCTGGACCTACAAAAAATCATTTATAAAAAATAAAAAAAGTATAACCCTGGAGCACTCAAAACTAATTGTTTTTGTACTGTAGTTTTTCATCTAAAGCAAAAAACTCTTCACACTTACTAAAGTTGAATTTTATTAGGTTTATACGGTTGTTATTGTAATGAAAATATTTTAGTTTAGAAATAAGAAGACAAACAACAAATCCTTTAGTTGAATCACAAAAGACCACCCTCACTGTGCTTTCGACTGTGTTATCAAAATACACTTCCTCTTTGGTCATTGAATTTTTGGTTCTAAAACCACATTGATTTGATAAGAATAGATTATGTCTCTCAAAATGTTCAACTATTTGTGATTTAAGAACCATTTCAAAAACATTTATTAATGCAGAGAAAAGATGGTCAAGATAATACAGCTTTAGATTAGGTTTCTGAGGCAATTCAGTTTGTTTTTTGTAAGACTACTTGGAAATACATCTTCATGTAAACATTTAATATGAACATCTGTTAATGTGTATAGAACAATAATTTTAACTGTTTTTAAAATTTAGGTAGGTCTGTTTGATTAATTGCTTTTATTAGCCCATTTATAGTCTAAAAGAAAAACTAGATATAGAATATTTTAATTTTACATCAACCCTTGTAATTGTCTATTTCATTTCTTTTTTTTTATAACATTAACATCCTAACAAGTTTGTTAACGTTAGAGCTTTTTTTAATATAATAATGTTTATATTAAAGTCAAGTATAGCTGATTTTTAATGACGCAGTTATAATTTTATTTTTTTCAGATTCTCAAGCCTATCCCAAATCTTTATAAAAATGAACTATTTTGATAGTTTCTCTTCTATATATATACACCATTTCCGTTAGTTTATTTGTTTGATTCATATAAAATGATAATAATAGCTGACAATGTGAAAATGAAATCATCATGGGTATGTCTGAAAAGTTTTGGCACAAAACACTTGATTCAATGTTTATGCATAAAGATAATTTTAGAAAATTAAAGGCGAGTTCTGTTTCTACAAAGTTTTATTTCAAAACAGCTTGCCGCACCAGTGATTTTTTATTTACATAAGCATTTGTTATACAGGTAGTGTGAGACACTATGAAAAAAAAATGAATGGTCAGAACCTTGAAACCTGTCACGTTTATTACTATTAGCACTCTTACACTGAATAGTCACTAAATCATAGAATACTATAAGATTACACCAATATAGTATTTAGGTATATAGCATCAACCTTTACAAATTTATTTTCTTTGTACTATGCCGAAAGTATGTCATTGCAGCTTTAATATTACGGCAGAAAGCCTAACTTTTATGCCGCGATAATGTCGCGCAGACAGCGGGCCGAAAGAAATTATTCCTGCACTGATGTCACTGACACTGTCACTGCAAATGTCAAGGCAGGCATCAATATCTTTTAATACAGAAGGCAATTTCCTTCCTACTTTCGGCATAGTACAAAGAAAAATAGTATACACTACATGGGCAGAAAGTTTGAGAGCCCTGCACTGCGCGCCATGATGCCCACGGTTTCGCCTCGGGCATCATGTCGCGTAGTGCAGAATCTCAAACTTTCTGCCCTTGTAGTGTATACTATTTTTCTTTGTACTATGCCGAAAGTAGTTTTTTCCTGCTTCGATATTACGGCAGAAAGCCTAACTTTTATGCCGCGATAATGTCGCACAGACAGCGGGTCGAAAGAAATTATTCGTGCACTGATGTCACTGTCACTGACACTGTCACTTCAAATGTCGGGGTAGGCATCAACATCTTTTAACACAGAAAGCGATTTTCTTCGTACTTTCGGCATAGTACAAAGAAAAATCGTATACACTACATGGGCAGAAAGTTTGAGAGCCCTGCACTGCACGCCATATTGCCCTCGGCTTTGCCTCGGGCAATATGGCGCGCAGTGCAGGAATCTCAAACTTTCTGCCCTTGTAGTGTAATATACTATTATTGACTTAGTTTGGCTCGCATTGAACATTTTATTGCAGAAATTTTTTAAATCATATTGAAGAGTTACTTAAAAATTGGAAATATTCAACTGCAAATGTTTATAAATCTGTCTTTATGGTCGTTATCAATAGTGAAACAGAAATGCTCGTTGCTTCTCGTTTACATATAGGTTTGCTAATCTTTAAGAACTTGCTGCAAGCAAAATATGAAATAAACTGTAAGAGATGATTGATAGCGCTTTAATGTACATTGTTAGTACTCGAAGCAATGAAGCACTGAACCTCCGAAATTTAACCGTCAAAACGGATTTTGCTGATTCTTTTTGCCTTCGATTCGTGATAGTATCAGGAAACTTTGTGACCAGATGCGGTCATGTAATATTGGAATACTGTAGTTATGAATACAAAAAGTGTAGTTTTGAATTGCATCTCAAACAGAATTCGTTATTTTTTGGCTGAAATGAGTTCAATTTTATAACTCAGGGATTTCTGAGGTAGCCCAAAAACGAATATGTCATTGAAAGTGATCTCCGGAGTACCTATTGCCCAGGATAACTTCTTTTTACTTCGCATCCAGGAGTTTTTGGTAATATCGTTAAACAATTAGTCAAAAATCAATACTCGGTTATCTTTCGGCTTGCTAAAACTAATTTGACCTTGGAAGTGATCTCAGGAGTACCTGGTACCAGAATACTTACTGTTTACTTCTCCTCCTGCAGTTTTCGGTAATATCGGTAAACAATTAGTCAAAACTCAATACCCAGGGGTTTTTGCGCTCGCCAAAAACAAATATAACATTGAAAGTGATCTCTGGAGTACCTGGTGCACAGGATACCTATTATTTACCTCGTCTTCAGGAGTTTTCGATAAATTCATAAAACAATTAGCCAAAACTCAATACTAGGGTCTTATAGAGTCACAAAGTTTCCTGACGTTCTCACGAATCGAATGCAAAAAGAATCATTAAAATCCGTCTTGCTTTTTAATTTTCGGAGGTAAGCCGATTTTAGTGCTTTATTTTCCCGACTATAGTGGTAATCGAAAATTGCAGTCCATGGAATATGACTAAAAACAATATTGAAGTCTTTTGAAATAACTTACTAATGGATTTAAACTACAAATGTTCGATATCTCAGTCCACCCTTTTTATTACTTATTCGTATATTCCCTATGATGTTTTGTTCAAATGTTAAAAAAAGGTTTCTTTAGTATACTTAACAACAACCTTAAGAGTTATTATAAATATCACAGTATTCAAAAACTGCAATAATTTCTCTGTTTTTTTCGGATATTTTTTCCACTCCTTCGATCTTCACACAATTATTTATTTTTTTCTTGATCGCTATTACTTTCAGGATTATGACTACCAGCAGGTTATTTGAGAGAACGGCGTCGGGGATAATTAATTTTACATTACCATCTTTTTTAATACAATACCAAAAATCAAATTTATATTTGCTTATATAACATTTCGGCTATTTCGATGTTCTTTACATGCTGCTTCGATTAACTTTACAATAATAATTACGAAACTGGTAAAACTCGTTGAAATATCGTTAACGGGCAAAAATGTTTTCTCGGAATTTTTATTATGTGTTAATTTAACTGATAAAATTTTGTCGGGAATTTACCTAAAATTTATTACTTCTCTATAACGAATATTTTTTTCATCGGCAGTTCGTACTGCATCAAGCCTATTCAGCGTATTCAGTTATATATAAACTCGTGGGTTTACTTAAGTAAACTTAACATTATTTTATATGAACTCCTCTACCATAATCTCTTTTAAAATCGTGTACCGAGGAGGAATTTCCGAACAGTCGCGATAATCTTTAATTCTAGAATTTGAGTATAGATAGATATATAAATTGTTTATTAGGTACCTGCAAAGATCAAAACTATGAAGAAATACATCAATCATGAGATCCTGAGCTACCTTGAGACCGGAAATATGGTTTTCGTCAACAAAGGTCATCAGCCCATCTGCTAGCATATGTAACTCATGTCTGGAGTGATGCGATCCACCGCCATGAAGACATCTCAAAAGCATTTGATCAAGTGTGGCATGCAGCTCTTTTGAACAAATTGCCTTCATACGGACTCTCGCCAAACTTGCAGATGGATATCCAACAGGTACATCCAAGTTGCCATAGATGGACATTCCTTCAACCAGAGTGCACAACTGTCCCGTATCCGTATATATTCCGGGAAAGGACAGAAGATCCACAACTGCTTCTCTCAATCAAGATTTGACAATTGTAAACGAGTGGAGAAGAAAGAATCTTGTTAATTTCAACGCTTCCAAGAGAAAGACATGTTACCTATCCAACAAGAAGCATACATCCGTCACAATGAACGATCAGACATTAGTAGCAAGCGACTCCATTACGCTGGTTGGTTTAACGATCTCCCAGGACTTACTCTGGATCGAACATATTGCAACCACAGAAACTACTATAGGAAAGAAGTTAGGCCTTCTTTTTAGAGCACGGGAATATTTCTCTCCATCCAACTTAGCTACTCTTTACAAAGCCAAAATAAGACCTAATCTTAAATACTGCTCGCATGTATGAGGATCGGAGGCTCCGTCATGGTTCAGAGTTCTTGATGCAATACAGAGAAGAGCAGTACGACTAATAAACGATACCAGTATCACCAAAAACCGAGCCCCATTGTTCCACCGAAGAGTAGTGTCTGATCTTTCCCAGTTTACCGATACTTAAACGGATTTTGCTCAAAAGAACTCCGCTCTATAATACCTCCATTTGCCAGATCAGCCAGATCAACGCGACCTTCCCAGGTCTTCCCCACTGGTCTTAACTGGCAATCCTTTAAATACCAAATTAATAAATTATCACTTCTGCCCCAATAGATGTTCTCGGTACATTTGTATTTAGGTTTATACCTACGAGGTTATCCTCAAATAAAATAAATATGTCTTTCTTTGTTAAATCGAAATTTAATTACAAATTCTAAGTTTATAGATAATATGTATTTTTCATTTTGTAAATATCCGGTAATTCTCTTAAATTTTGAAATTGTTAATAAAAATTTTGTTACTCTTGTTCAAAATTTTGCGATAAAAACGTTTGGGAACAAATTTAACTGTCATTAACACTATAAACTGACCGCCGGAGCGAACTAGTATGCTCCCCAGGTTGGCACATAAATAACGTCTACTCTAGCTAATGGTTGGTTTATTATAAAAATTTTACTGTTTTGTAATGCAACTTAAAATTCTTGTTTACGACAACCCTTTCATATCTCATAATCTCTCTGGAAGCGGTCCTGACCATGTCTCAACTCCATGGAAAGGAACTTAAAACCATCTTAAAACAGTCGACCATCAGAAGGTAGGGGCACCGAATAGGTCGCGTGTATGTATCGCCGGCGCCGCACCGCTGGGTTCGATCCACAATCTTCAGAAACACTGTAGTAAACACAGTATAACCGCACTGCTCAACAGATGTAGACACTCCTCGTGTGTTTCTTCTTTATAAAAATACTTCTATCCAACCGACTAGGTCAAAGTAGGAACAACAGGTAAAATATTAAAGCACCTGACGTACCTGAAGATGAAAGTGAGACGAATGTCCAATGTATAACCAGTTTATTAACGACTTAGTGAGAATAACTTTAAAAAAAGTGATGTGTGCCAGTTTATTTGCAGTTAAAACAATAATTATTTGTCCTGGAATTCAGTCGTTGATAAGATAAAAGGTGAAGTTGTGTCTAATTACCTGCTAACTAACTTTAATCAGTTATCCGGATTATTGTGAATTGTTTGGAATTTTAAAATAAGCTAGTTGGATATAGTGATAATGCCACTGGGAACTGTTTGTGTTAGTGTGAGTATCAATTCAAAATCAAACTTTTGTTTACATATGTTGAGAGGATTATAGCAAACACAATAAATAAAAGTCAATATATCCTGATAACAAGATAACGTATTGTTTTTCAATAGATAATTAAATTAAATGGGAAATACCTATCTGAACTCTGAAGGTTACTTACCTGTATGTCTTCCGTAGAAATCAACCCACTTCATATTCTTCATAATAATGCTGTATAGCAAAACAAAACATCCGGACGTCTGTAGGTATTTTTATTTATGGTTAGTTTCCTGTATAGTTTAAAAATTCTCCTTTTTTTGTCATTGTCCAGGGGTGATTCCGTATATAGGTTGAAATAAGCCTAATATAAATTTTCCAATGGTTTTCTGGTTTTGATCAATAAACTTTTGGTTACAGTATTCTATTAAAATATAGGATAAGATAAATTTATAAAAGACTTTCAACATTAAATAATTTCGACATTGTCGATGAACGTTTTAAAAGAAGTAATGATTTTGATAACAAATTAAAGAGTTAGATAAATTGAGCGTATAATAATCACAATTTATAAAAAGAACTTTTTTAAGTAATTTTTTTTTCTGATTTATATTTATAGGTCACATTACTATTATATAAATTATTATTTAATTTCTTGAAATTGTGTTAAAATTTCTATGTATATGCATTGTCCTCCAGTTCTTAGCTCTAGGTGGTCGGGAAATAGGTACAAAATTCCACCCGGAATGACAAAGAGAAAGACAAAAAAACAAAGAGCACGACAAAAATAAAAACACTAATTTCGCATATAAAATTTAGAATTTCTTGAAATTTAGCCAAAATCTCTATGTATATGCCTAAACACACTTGAAACATGCATTGTCATCCAGTTCTTAGCTATCCTGGAAATATTAGAGCTTGAGGTAGTTGGGAATTAAGTTTAAATTCGATTAATACACAATTTCACCCGAAATGATAACGAGATAGACAAAGAGATAAAAAACACGACAAAAATAAAAAACTTTATATTTTCCTATATAAAATTTAGAATTTCTTGAAATCGTGCCAAATGTAAATGCCTAAATATACTTGAAACATGCATTGTCATCCAGTTCTTAGCTATCCTGAAAATTTCAGAGCTCTAGGTGTCGGGAAATGGGTTTAAATTCGATTAGAGAATTCCACCCGGAATGACAAAGAGACAAACAAAGAACACGACAAAAATAACGAACTTTCTAAAAAAGTACATCCTGCATGTATTATAAAATATAAAAAATAATGAACGTATTTATATTTGGTAAATCTCATAGAAAAATAGAATAAAATTTAGAATTCAACTAAAATGATTTCATGTATTTGTTGACATACGATTATTTTCCTAAATAAATATTACTTTTTGTACTATTTTACATACTACATACTATTTATGATGGTAAGGTTGTTTTTATTAAATTCGCCGGTTTTCTACATTTCCTGCACAACAAGGTAGTAACTACGCGAGGTTTTGTGGAGCATTACCATCGGATTGTGGAGATATCTATCAAAGTTTCTATTTCTGGCTTTATGTAAGGTGCGCCACGAATTTATAACTAACGTAAAATATATATTATGTTAGAGATTAAAGTGACCGGTAAAAAGCGCCACCACATAATAGATAAGAGTAGGTCCATTAAAGTAATAAAGCCCTACTTTTACCATCATATATGTTCACTATTCGCATCTTTAAATATAGTTTCTATGTTTTTTTCGCTCTTTTGACAGATGAAAAAACGACAATTTAGGTAGAAATTAATACTTTCCGGTTTATTTTTAGGTCAGAAAATCTCATTTTGTCGGACAAGGCCAGAAATTAAAAATGAATCCGGTAAAAGCTTTTACCGGACTCATTTACAATAAAATAGTTAGGCTAAGATAGCGGTCAATTCTATGGTAACCGAGTTTTGTATATATTTAAAACTATAAAATAACTTGACATATTTTGACGTTTAGTTGAAAACGTGAAATTTATTATAAAATGGATATTTAAAATGATGCATTTGATTGTGAATTAATGGAAGATGAAATTATACCAGATGAAATTGTTAAGGCGGTCACCCAAGCAAGGTTTGTTAAAAAAAATGTTGAATTAGTTAATAAAGAGTTATTGTTATAAAAATAGAAACCGAATAATATGAAGTTTATGGTACAACAATGCCCGTTTAAAAAAAAAATATTGTACGTAATACGTCCCAAAAGTGCTTTTACTGGACTCGTAGGCTTGCAGGGCGAGCCTATGGCTCGCCCTGCAATTTGCCTACTCGTCCAGTAAAAGACCACTT
Source organism: Altica lythri (assembly GCA_964028335.1). Classification (NCBI taxonomy): domain Eukaryota; kingdom Metazoa; phylum Arthropoda; class Insecta; order Coleoptera; family Chrysomelidae; genus Altica; species Altica lythri. The sequence continues at coordinate 28,809,511 of OZ034804.1, read as the reverse complement.
TCGGGACTTGTTACGTAAACTACTATTACTCTTTTGATTAAAAAATGTCAAGATTTTGATTTAGTTTTATCTCCGAATGAAATTGTTATAGATTTTGAAATGATTATTCTTGCATGTTCTACTAGCTATTCCAAAATTGTAGGTTGTCGTTTTCTTCGACTTTAAATTGGTTTAAAAAATTTAGTCTTAAGGTTTAACCTCAGATAATAAAAGTAAGGATTCAATAATAATCGGACAAATTGTAAAATTGTACTTAGTAATTTATTTACTGGACCCATCAGAAGCCATAAGCCAGAATTTCGAGCTTATTTTTTATAAATTACTTTTCGTGGCGCACTTTACTTATGTATTTTTGACCACCCGGGGTTCGTGGCCTATTACTTATTTCTTATTTAGTTGCTATGAAAACAAAATTCGATTCAATTTCTTTTTAAAATTTTATAAAACAAAGTATTATAAAATATGTTTTGGCTGATATATGTAATCGTGGAATGACTAAAGTCACAACAAAAATAAATAAATCTGACAATGCAATACTTATTTTAAACGTGTCTGACTTTAAGAAAGGCGCACAGAACAATAACAAAATCTTGATAATTTGGATAAAATGAACGAGTTATTTTTTTTTTCATTTTTGTTTAGCTAGTTCAATTAATATCGAAATATTATAAAATGCTTTTTATGGATGAAGAACAATAATTCAATATTAAATTTGAGAGCAACTGTATCGGTTACACTATAAAATATAAAAAGAGTAGAATAAGTGAATCTCAGATTTACACAAAATGTAAATTAATCAGCTAATTATGGGTCCCTTCAAACTCATTGGCGCTTCGCATCTCATCTATAGCAACGTTAAAAATTAAGGGCGTTCTATGGTTCACCAAAATAAAGGGATCTTTAAAAAAAAATTGTATAACGCTCTTTATGTTACTGTAAAACCATCTGATTTCATTCAAATTTTTGACTGTACCGTTTTAAAAATATAAATGAGATGATGAGATACAACTAACATCCAATGGATAAAATCAATTTTAATTAAGAAAATTGAATATGTAGTGAAGAAATAAATAACCATATATTGATAAATTACATCGGCCATCAGAGATCAGAGTCCAGAAATATATAAAAAAACGTTTTTAATTTTACTTTATTTTGATACGAGCTGCTTGTGACTACAATCATGGCAACGTCGTGCTTTCTTGAATTAAACAACCTAGACTTAAAATAGCGAGTCAGCTTAAGCTGCAGTTTTTTTTTATCATTTTAAATACGTTAAATAGATTCGTCAAACGGGTAAACACACTTGCATATATGCATGCAGTTAAAGAGAGGGATTTTTTGTCAAATCGACAATTGAAATATTACACTCTAGTCACTTTTTTATGCACCGCCTTATGTCTCTCATAACGTCATAAATACATGAGCTAAATGAGGAATGGAGTAAGTGTAATGAGACATTAGTAGAATCAAGACTACCAAAATTCCGACAAATTACTAATGAGTCTGGGGCTGAAGTTATGGTTTAAATTATTATAAGAGCCATTTCATGAATATATGTATATGTTGAAGAATATAAAATGAAACAATAAATTGACGTTTTCAAGCTATGTGAGTAGCTTCCAATACTACAGCATAGTCTTCACTCCCTATCACGTATGAAATTATAGAACGCTCTTAAACTTTAAGTATATCTTTACCTACAGAAATTATTACCGACACAATAACTGTTCATTTTAATGTTTAACCAAAGGTTAAAATATTAATTAAAAATAAATATTTCAATGGCATATTATTCCAGAAAATCTTTAAAAAAATCAGATCGTATCTCCCAGAAATCAAAATTTGAACTTCACGAGAGTTGAAAATATTTGAAGGAGACCACATATTATGGAAGCATACTGCGCGCGATTGATCCGGAAATTGTTGGCAGCCAAAATGCATAAAAACCGAATTTATAAATATTTTGATTATCCTTCTTATTTTATGTGTCTTAAGTCCAGTTCTTTTTTAAAAACACTCTATAAGAGGTGCGGGGGCGTTTAGAAATGAAGAACAGTAACATATTCTCCAATTCAAATGGACAATATAAAATGTCTTATAAAAAGACATACCCAAACCGAAAACTGAAATTTTAATATTTTTTTTTCATTGCTGAAAATCCTTTTGTACAAATTTTGTTTTAACGGGAATGAGATATTTCGTTTGTTATTAAAAAAATACTTAAAATACCCTTTAGATCTTAAACGACCTATAGCATATTAGCTTATACTTTGAAGGTTCACTTTGTATATTTTTTACAGTGTTGTTTCTCACATTTATCTCATTTTCTCTATTCAACTTCGACCTTTGTATAAATTTTCTTTATGGAATTTGCTTGAAATTGTTTTAATAGAAAAAAAAGTATGACCCTTTCCACCTGCCATCATTGATGTACTTACTTACTATATAATTTATAGTACTTTCTTTTTAAGACATTAAAAAAGAAAGTATATATAGACCAAAAAAATCAATATACATGTGATTTAAAAAAAATATTTAAATTTATGTGAGAGGTGAAAATTTTTTCTTGAAGGAACAGGTGTAAGATATATAATTAAAGTAATAAATAATATAGAAAATACTTAATTACCATATTCTTTTACATTCTAGGTTTAATTTTTCTGTGAGACTGATTGTTTACTCGTTCAATATAGATTCCTTAATTTGAAAATGACATCAAATATTTATACTTGTAAACTGAGTAACTTTTGCATGAAAATACAATTGAAGATTTGGATTTTACACAGTGTAAACTTTTATCAAACAATAAGCTATAATTATTCCAAAACAAATTGAAAAAGATGCGGGATTCGGCACTATACTACTGCAAAGAATATCTCTCGACGGGCGTTTTACAAATTATTTATATTATTCTTTTAATTTATATTTTTATTTTATTTACGATTTTTATAATAATTCACTTAGTGTCCAGCAAAATTATTTAAGAATCACTTCGATAATTTTTGTTCACTGTTATTTAAATTATTACAGTGATTAATCTGTAGAATCAAGTTGAAATTTGTAATTTGAAGACCATAAAAATTCTATCTTTTATTGCTTCTTTCTATATTATTGTTTAGAAACATAAGGTAACTTAGATTTAAATAACAAAGCATTTTTTTTAGTAATTACTTTCCTATAATAATGTAATAAATTTTAAATCTTCCTAAATGTGAGTTAATATTTGATAATTATATTAGTAAAGAAGTATCCATACTTCCACATTAAATTAGAAAGGATGATTTATTAAGCTCAAACAAATTCCCTCAAGGAACTGTTGTGAAATAAAGTAAAATATCAACAACTTAATGTTTGATTATCGAATAAACCAATATTTTTTGTATTGTTATTTTTTTGGTTTGATGATGTACAATATAATGAATTTAACAATAATGCACTAAAGGTAGAAAACTATTCATGACCCCTTCGCGCATAGTCATTAACACCTATATGTATTAATTATTACTTTTTTGCATTTGGTAAGTTGTTAAACTTTAGTATTAGTATTATCACTTTCTACCTTTTTCCATATTGTTCACAGACCTGATGATGACCTTTGTTGGTCGAAACTAGTTGTCAATTTTACACCTGCTTCTAATACAATAAAATAATTTGTGTGGTACGAGACTTTGAGTTTTCTTTGATATTAAATATATTTATCTACTCCTTTGACAGTAAATGTCATTTATACTCATTGTCACCATGCAGGGCAAGTAAGCTATAACGCACAGTTGTGCGTAATAAAACGTCATGTTGGAACGCGTATTTATGCATGTAAAACAAAGTATTTTGCTGTTTTAAATAATTGTTACATTAAAAAATGTTTTTTCAGCAAATAATATCTTACCCTCACAATATTATAAATTAAAAATATATACCTATTAGTTTTTTTAAAAAATAAAACAGATTTAGGCAACATATATTACATTTTAAATTATTATTTAATCTAGTATGTTACTTAATGTCACTACTTTGATAAATGCTAGATGCAAAAAAACAGTAGGTACAATACGTACGTCATATATTTTTTTAGAGATGTCAAATATTTAAAATTAAAATATTGAGTCGTAGATAAAGCATAGTACGTAACTCGAGTGGTAAGAGGTATTACGTACTCGTGTAATTACGCACTCGCCGCTACGCGGCTTCGTGTGTAACTTTTCCACTCGTACGTAATTTCCTACTTACCACTCTTGATACGTAATCTATTATGAATGATTTGGGAAAAAACGACTCGAAGCTTTCAAAGACTTGTTAATTCAAGAATGTGTTTTTAAAAAAGGGAGGGACAGTATTATGTTTTTTTAATGTAACTGTAAGGTGCTAGAATTTGGTACTTCGTAACGATGGAATGGTACTACTCTTTTCATGATCCTTTTTGGTGACAGCCACTAGCGGGCCTAGAGTATATACGCTTCGAGGACGTGTATTAACCGCATTGGCAATTCTAACTGGTACAACAATTTATTGCGATTGTTGGAAATCTTACAATTGTTTAGACAAGGAAGAGTTTAAACATTGAACCGTTTATTCATTTCCAATATTTTATTGATCCTGATACGGACACCCACACAGGCACTATCAAAAGACAATGGAAGGAAGTTGGATCCTTTCTCATGGTGTTTGAAAAGATTAATTTGTTGGTTATTTTGGAAAATATTTGTTTAAAGGAAATATCCCAAGCCATACGAAAAATAATACAATTTTTTTAAAGGCATTGACGATTTATACCCGTCTCTATTGTAAAGAAGATAAATCAATACAACTTTTTAAAAATACATAACCGAAGATGATGCCCTCTTCTAGAGGAAAATATATTATTTTCCGTTTTAAGATGTTTACATTGTTTAATACATACGTGTTTAGAAATATTATCTCAAAATAATTGTACATGTAATAACAAAGATATATTAATACGAAGTTTGCAAAATTTATCACCTTATACATACATGCTGATGAGAGGTTATTCTACTCTCCTCAATCTGTCAGTTCTTGAAAGAAAATTTAAAGGTATTCACCAAAAGATAATATACTATAATTTTATTTCTAAAGAATGTTTTAATTATAAAAAGAAAGTAATCGTACATTCTGTTTTTGAAAAATTTTGTATTGTACTCGAAATTACGCTAAGAATAAAAAAAAAACGACATCCCAACATAAATTAAAGCAATAAAAATAAATCTTACTACCATAACATATAAAAACACACGTGCAAGCGACAGTGTGGTATGAAAATTCCGAGGAAAATTCATTCAAATTAATTTACCCACTGAGCGTCAAATCATAGTTTACTTTATAGATAGCTCTTCAAAATGGAGCAAAGTATCTTAACCATATTTTCAACAAATTTTTTGATTTTCTCGTTTGAAAGGCCTCAGCTGCTAAGGATTCGGTCTAGGATATGACATAATTTTAACGCATACTTGGGCAGAGCGCTGCTTCTTCTCTTGTCATCTTGGCTTTCAAGATCAGACTTCGTGTCAAGACCACTACACTACAAAGCACGCACTACATTCTATTAATTACACTATAAGTTTAGTTTTAATGTTGACACAAATTCGGCTATACACCTAATATTTTCGTGGTTTAGGTAGGTAAAAAGAATGTCATTTAGGGAAAATGGACCGTAAGCACCATTTGCGGTTTGCGTGTAACTGGTATCTGAAAAACATGTGCTGAAGGTTTTGTCTTTCTCCACATTCACAAAGATCATTTGGGCTCTTGTTGAGTTTATGTAAATACGCCTTAGTTAAGCAGTGTCCAGACCTTAGTCTGCTAATTATGTTAATTTCTTTTCTAGTTAAGAGTCCAACTGTTTTTGTCCAAAGAGCTTTTAACGAATATAATTTGTGACAATTGACATATGTTTTCTGTGAAAATTGACTTGAATGAACTTATTTGATCCCATATTCTGAAGCTAAGAATCAAATAAAGAATTAAAAATATTACTGGTTAATGTGTATTCACTTTTTATCTCAAATTTATTAGTTTTTTATTTATATATAAATATATAAACTACTAGCTGTCCCTCGCCCGCTTCGCGTGGCGTAAAATGAAGAGAGAAACTTTTGTTAATAATATTTATATATGAATTTATTATGAACGAATTTTAAGATTTTTTTTCACGCCCCCAAAACCCCCCTTGTGGGTGGAATTTCGTAAAATCCGTTCACGATTGACCTCAGAATAATAAAAATAACTATTTCGCAAAGTTTTAAACCTATAGGAGTTATAGATTTTAATTTTTTTTTCACGCCCACGAAAACCCCCCTGATGATGGAAATCCGTTCACAATTGACCTAAAAATTTAAAAAATACCAATTTTGCAAAGTTTTAAACCTGTAGGACCCACTGGTGGGTGGAATTTCCTAAAATCCGTTTACAATTGACCTCAAAATTATAAAAATAACTATTTTGCAAGGTTTCAAACCTGTAGGACTTATATATTTTAAGTTTCAATTTTTTTTATTTTTACACGCCGCCGCAACCCCCTTGTAGGTGTAATTTCCTAAAATCTTAGCTGACCTGTACCTTCCCTAAGGAGTATTCCTACCAAGTTTCAAGTCGATCGGCCTTATAGTTCCAGAGATATCGTGATGAGTGCCTATATACATAGAGACATGTATATATAGATATGCTTTTGTATGGGTTTAATTTTTTTAATAAAACTTGCTGACGACTTAAAATGTTCTTTTTAAGTTTTCAGCTGTGTGAACGTGATAGGACTTAGTTATATGTACGTCAAGCGTTAGATTAAAATTAGAACTGGTAATTTAAATTTGGGTCTTATTTGCCAAAATTACAGGAAATGATAATAAAAAATCTAGCAATTGCGTTTTGTGTTAAAAGTAAACTTTAGCCTAATAAACACATTCAAATAAATGAGATATTTTATATCTAAAAATCTATTTCTCGAGTTATTCTACTGTGATAAATCATATTATTACCCTTTATTTTAGATCAATGCAAACAAGTCGTTTCTGTATCTAAAGTAGACGACCTTGCTAATATTTTTTAATAATAATTTTTTTTATGCTATCTGTACTGACCTTCAGTCATATTTGGTAATAATATAAACATTGAAAACGGAATATTACAGTTAATTATATATAATATAGGAAAAGTTATACAGGATCGGTAAAAAATTCAGTTGTACTTCTATTTAAAAAATTTACAATTTCTATAAAACTATTCAGCTCTAAATTTTCCTCTGAATTTCTGTCCAGTGCAGTAAGACCAATTATTTTTATAAGAAACGTTTAATTATTTTCATTATTTTCATTAAATCTTTCATTAAATCTTTAATCACTTCAAAAAACTAGTATTGAACGTCTCTCAAGTTGTAATATCCAATTGAAGACGTCAATTTTTAACTATATTTTTTCTGCGACGAGAAAAAAATTTGACATTTTATCTCTGTTAACGGGTCACAAAACGTCACTTTTTATGAAATTATTACTTTTTTACCATGGGAAAAAAGTGAGTACTTTTTTCCCGGATATATACACATAAATAAAGGTTTCCTTGACAGATAGTTGATTGATAACGCAGGTCTAATTGTCACTATAAGGACAAAAGCCTACTAGTTTTAAAATTCAAATTTTGCATCAGTAATTTTCTGATTTTATTTAAAATATTAAATCGTCGTCACAGAAAAAAATAGTGTATTACGGGAAAAATATTAGATTTTAGCTCTCGGTTTTTTGTCTCCCTCCGCTTCGCGTCGGGAGACAACACAACCTCGAGCTAAAATCTAATACTTTTTTCCCTTGTATAATAAATAACTATTTTTTAGTATTTTTTTACGCTTAAATTTTGTTTTTGCAACTGCGATTTTCAGTCAAGCTAGAACAGACGAGGTCGTATTTTGGAAACGAATTTACCAATCAAAATCATTTTTACGGAAAGTGAGTGTTAGAGATGAAGGAAATGGTTTTGGGGACATCTTGTTTCACTGTTCGACAGCAAAAAAATATGACATCTTGTTTGCACTATTCGACAGCAAAAAATCTGCCATACGGAGGATCTTGACATGTCTTTTCTTTCCCGAATATGGAAATATTCTAAATTCTAAACCATTAGGGATCACCCTTGAATTATTTTATTTTTCCAACTATTTTTTCCTACTTTTTTTCTATCATTAGTTTGTAGTTTCCAATAGTTTATTCCTGTCCCGATCTTCCTCGTATCTTCGTTCCTCCTAAATTCCATTATATCATTTCATATGTCACTGCCTTTTTTCCTACTATCGAAATATTTCCCAGTCATCCTTCTCTATACTGTTTTATTTTGGTCACTATGTCTTTTTTCATTTCTTCTATACCGTCTGGTGCCGTTTGAATTGGTCTTAGTATCGTCCTCATAATTTTTCTTTCCACTATCCATAATCTTCTTGGCCCCTTTTAACCATGGTTATTGTCTCAGCTGCCTATTGGCCTAATTGTTGTATTATATAGATTCATTTTAGTTTTCTTTGACAATATTTTACTTAGTTTTTTATTTGCGAAATGCCTCGTTTCCTGCCAATATTTTCTCTTATATTTCAGGTTTTCATTTTCAGATTTTGTTTATTGCCACTCCTAGGTATTTAAAGTATCTTCGAACTCGTTATTTCTTATTTTAATATTTTTACTTGTAGTTTGTTTCCTTGTCTTAATATTTTAGTTCTTTCTTAATTCTGTCTGAGTCCCATTATCTGTCATTTGTATATTATTTTATTTAGCAGTTCTCTCAGTATTTTTCCCTTTTTAGTTATTATAACAATATCGTCTGTATAGCGAATATTTGTCCACCTCTTGTTCTAAGGTTACCTTTATTTATTTTTCTTAGAACATGCTCTAGGGCCAAATTAAATAATGCTATTGTTAGCGCCTCTCTTTGTTTTACCCCTTTATTAATGCTAAATTCTTCAGTCTTCTATTTTTGTGTGTTTATGCTACTTTTTGTGATTTTCATAGTCGTAGTCTTAATTTAAGCGATATCTTTAAGGCTTCCAATGCTCACATTAATTGTTTTCTTTTAAATTTTTTATCCAGACAGCAAAAATATGCCGTAAGGATGGGGCCTTTAATTCTCGAGATATGGCTTTGGCTATTCTAACTTGATCGTCAATCTAGAACAACCATTGGTTTTAAGAAAGCGCAGTAGCAAAAAATAGCAAAAATATAGAGATTAGGTTAGAAATGGCTCTATTAGTTAAATAATTTGCTTGATAGATTTGAGTATTGATATTATCGACTATTTGTTTTATTACACTCGACGGTATTTAACAGAAAGGAATGGCCCTGAAAATACCTAAACAAATGAAATAAATTCGTGCTTAATCTCAGATTCTTTAAGTGACGGAAACAATTATTATACTATTGTTTAAAAAAACATGCGCGTGATATTTGAAATGGATGAAATATTATAGAATCGACTGAGGATTGTTTTTTTCATTATAATCATTGTTCGATGAAAGTAACAGAAGAAAAATATAAAAGAATACTAGCTGCACAAATCAAGATTCTAAACAAAACAAAGCCATTTTAACGCTCTTCAATCAATACAGTTTACATTTATACAATTTCAGATTATTATCTTTCATTGAATAAAAGCTATTATTTGAAAATATTTTCTTTATTAGGATCTGTGAGAAATAGAACAAATGCAATTTTTTAAACCTGCCATTTTCTATTTGGGCAAAAGCTTTTAAAGTAGTTAATAAGTTTATTTCATTGTTTTATTCTTATTGTACTAAAACTGGTAATAATATGATAATTAATTGCATGTCTCATATACTGTTTGTATTATTTTATTCACAAGTAAATACCGACATTTTTTGTTTAGTTAAAACTGTTTAACTGGTGTAACAGGATTTTTTTAGTAAAAGTTCCCCCAATAAAAGAAGGAAAAATATATTAGAGATACGTTTTATCGGGTTCAAGTCTGGGCAAAACGGAGGCCACTCTTATCTTTTAATTTCGACCTCATTTAGGAAATTAGTAAATATGCCATTTGCTTAAGCCTTGTCAAGCATTAGTAAAAATCTTTTTTATTCGATTTAATCAAAATATTCTTATAGGATGTTTAATCATACAAGTCGCTTGTTATATATTCAGTGACTTCCACAAGTTTGGGATGGCCTTTTCAACTAATACCTCCCTAAAGCATTAAACCTTCACTCCAAAACTAACGCTCTCTATAAGATTCCAGCTAACGCATTGTTTTCCAACTCATTAGCAGACGTGGTTTCTCCATCTGGATTCTACAGCTGATTTTCGGTCTCATCTATAAAGAAATTATTTTTTGATTGCTCGATATCCTACTGGACTTGAATTCTTGCAAATTCTAAACGAAGAATTTTGTGGATGTTAAGAGACCGTGGAGCTTCATACCTAGATCATTGAATATTCTTTTAACTGTTTTCGAAATAACATTAACTTATCTTGCATTTAGTAGAAATCTCATTTTTGAAATATGTTTATGTCAATACGCGATTCTGTGTAAAACTTGAAACCAAAAAACGCTAATCCCTTGATGTTGTTAGAGTTTTGACTTCCTTGTCCGGGTCTTCGGACATAATGTTCAGTATATTAAAACCTTTGTGAAATTTTTAATACAGTAGATTTAACCCTTCGTTATTTAAGGTTCCTATTGGTACAATTCAACCTCATTGCAGTGTCTAATTGGTGGAATATAAACGTTAAAATAGTTCTGTGATGTGATTGTATTCGCCTATTAGATTAATAAAATAAACACATATATAAATGTTTAGTGAGATAAATGTTTTTTGTAATGAAAGTGGTTATAAAAATTATTCAATATTTAACGACCGATAAGCGATTTGATGGTTAGGCATTCATAGCTTAGAGCGGTAGCGCGTAGAGAGTGTAGAGCTGAAGGTTGCGAGTTCGAGTCTCGCTGGATGCGACATTTTCTCAATTATCGTTTACTAAATAATCCATGGTTCCGGTCTCCTAACCGAATAAAAATATAAGACAGGACAAAAAAATGACTTAGAGTTTGATGTTTCAATTGTCGATTTGACAAAGTCTCTCTCTCATTAGCTTCATGCTATATGTGCTTAGGGAGAAAGTGAGTAAGTGTCACATATGGCAGGAGTAGAATTTATCGACCGATAAGCGATTTGATGACTAGGCATTCATAGCTTAGTAGTTAAGAGCATCATCACGAAGATCTGAAGGTTGCGAGTTCGAGTCTCGCTGAATGCGACATTTTTTCAATTTCTCCTTAATGTTATTTAATATATTCTTGTTTGTATACTTTCTAAAAGTTAAAAAAATGTATAATATAAACTTTATAGTAAACTTTTGCTATAATTTCTTGTAAAAAGATTGTAATTTAGATATTCTAAGTGACAAAACTATTCTGAACAGAAGGTTTTTTTTTTTGTTAATTTAGAAACTATAATTGATCATCTTAAAACTGGTTGTTGTTCTCTATTATATCTGCTGAACTATTGCATATGAATAATTGACCTAGTGATATTCTCGCTTTTAAATATCTATTAATAGTCGTTGAATGTCTAAGATGTGTACGAAAAATGAAATTCCTAGATCTAAAAATAAAAATAATGGGTCGGTAAATTAAAAGTGGTCTGTTATTTAATGGAAAATATAAATTACATGCCTCGTGATTTCGTTTCCTTTTCACAGAATCCCATCTAAGATACCTCTTTGTTGATAATACAGTCTTTGACTTGTTATCATACTAAAAAGCTATGCATGAATATAACAATTTGGTAAAATAAACCGTATGTCATAATAAGTGTTTCTAAAGGGTAAAACAAAATATGAGAAAAGTCTTATTTTGAAATATTTTATCAAACAACAACCGTCTGACCGAAATATTTATTCTACTAGCTAACAAAGACTTAAGATTGATACAGTTCTCTAAAAATTCTTCATTTTCTTTCGAGTGGAACAAATTGATCATAGTTTCTTAATTTGTAAAACTTGTAAACATACTAAAAATTAGCTTTGTAAATTGTTTTTGTTTTTAATTTTAAATGCGCCTTTGCCACATTTTCTAAGCAAAGATAGTGCTTGTGGAAAATAAGACAATATCTATATTATTAAAACATTAAATTAAGTACATAATATGGATCCGCAGAATTATATTTAATACTTTTATATATTAATTTATCTTTAAAGAAAGAAAAATAGGTTTTGCGTTTAAAAACCAAGATTTTGTTTTTTTAATGAAGTAAACGATTAACAAAAAAAAAACAATTCAAATTAAAATAGTTATTTATTATACAAGGGAAAAAAGTATTAGATTTTAGCTCGAGGTTGTGTTGTGTCCCGACGCGAAGCGGAGGGAGACAAAAAACCGAGATCTAAAATCTAATATTTTTCCCGTGTATAATACACTATTTTTTTCTGTGACGGGCCATGATTTAATATTTTAAAAAAATTAATAAAATAATATATTAAAATCGGAAAATTACTGATGCAAAATTTGAATTTTAAAACTAGTAGGCTTTTGTCCTTATAGTGACAATTAGACCTGCGTTGCTAAGGAAACCTTTATTTATGTGTATATATCCGGGAAAAAAGTACTCACTTTTTTCCCATGGTAAAAAAGTAATAATTTCATAAAAAGTGACGTTTTGTGACCCGTTAACAGAGATAAAATGTCAAACTTTTTTCTCGTCGCAGAAATAATATATGTATTTCTAATAAAATATAGAAAACTGAAAAACATCCTAATATCATCTTGGTGCGATAGGAGATTAAAAATTCCATATCTAAATATTATTTAAAATAACATAAGGAATATTTACTTCTTTATTTGGAGATCTTTTGCCACTAAAACAAACTAATAATAGTATATTACACTACAAGGGCAGAAAGTTTAAGATTCCTGCACTGCGCGACATGATGCCCGAGGCGAAGACGTGGGCATCATGGCGCGCAGTGCAGGGCTCTCAAACTTTCTGCCCATGTAGTGTATACTATTTTTCTTTGTACTATGCAAAGAATGAAGGAAATTGCCTTCTGTGTTAAAAGATATTGATACCTGCACCGACATTTGCAGTGACAGTGTCACTGACAGTGACATCAGTGCAGGAATAATTTCTTTTGGCCCGCTGTCTGCGCGACATTATCACGGCATAAAAGTTAGGCTTTCTGCCGTAATATTGAAGCCGGAACGACGTACTTTCGGCATAGTACAAAGAAAAAAATATAAATCAATATTTTGAAAATAACCCTTGCTTATTAATCTTGATGGATATGTCAAATTTGTCAAGGGTCGTTTTTTTTAAAACTGAAAATGCCTAACAAAAATGAAAATATTTTTTTTTAAAATGACTCTTTGCTTTCGACAACCAGATCGGTTGTCGTTTTCAAAGATGATAAAAAAATTCTACTGTACACTTCTCAATGCAAGTTTGGGTTTTAAATTTTTTTGATTTGTTTTTTGGTTTCTATAGTTATATAGATTATCAACTCATTTTTTAAAGGTGGTTAGCCAAGATCTATGTAAATCCAACTTAAAATTTTAAATACATTCATTTTGAAATAATAAAATGTGTGTTGTTTCTTTTAATTTTCTTCTTTACATAAGATTTTTGTGTCATTCCATTTTATTTCGTGATTCAGAAAATTCACAGCATATTCACAAATCTTAGATTTATCTATATCTATTATAGTACCAGAAAAATAAAATCTAAATTGAATCGTAAATTAGTACAGTATTACTATTAAACTTTAATTTCAATACGAATTATGTGACCCCACTAAGACATCAACTATAGTCGCGCCCTATTGGAATATTGGAAAAAAAGGTTAATAGCATTACAGATGCCATTATTGGAATGGATTAGGGGACTACTTACACATCCATACCACGGTTGAGAGAAACACTATCCCTCATATTAAAACGAACGCGATTTGAGTTCTATTCTCGATGGTCTAAGATGAAGAGTAATCATGTGGGTGAGAAATAAACATCCACTTTCTCTATGTTCCCATTTCTAACATCTGTTTTCGAAATGAATAAGGGTGAGTCATTTTTAGTTATAACAGTTGTATTTGATTGTTAACTGCAATTCTTATGAGACAGCAATAAATGGTAAAGTATTTCATATAAAATTAAATCAACGCAGAAGAATTAATATTAATAAACTATTTACAAGTTTAACAAAATCTTGTTAATAACGATTCTTCGACGTTGTCAACAATATTCAATTTCAGTATTTTTTTCTTAGATAATTTCAAAACTTTTAAGTTTTCATACTATCAATCATAGTTTTCAATGATCAGTGCAAACAGATTTGTATATATTGATTCTGAAGAAATTCTTTCAAGGCTCTATTTTAATTTTATCAACCTATTGTGTTCTTCTATCTTGCTAATATGTGCATTTAAAACAAACCTCCAATCTAAACAAACTATTTAAGGGCTTGGAAGATATAGAAGTTATGGTTTTCTTAATTTTGGTTAATTGAATAATATTGTTGTATCTACAATGATTTGATTGTGCTCATTGGCATATTAGATTACACAAAAAAATCAAAAGTTTTGTCAAAAAATATTAATCTTCGACATAGTCTCTTTTTAGTTCTATACTTTTAGTTTAAAATCCAATATAGTTTCATCGTTACAAAACTTGTTACAGTAAGTAAATCGTGAAATCTGTGAAATCTAGACGATATGATGAATTTTCAAATAGTTCATTTAATTTGATATTGCTCTCCTGTTATCGTTTTTTCTCTAAAGTATATGCGGATTATTTCAGGTTTATACCAAAAGTAGTCTCCAATTTTTTTTCGTCCTATTGTTGTGTCTTTATGATTTCTAGTTGACTTTAACCGATTTCTTCTAACCCATATTGTGATTCTTATCTAGAATCTAGAGTGTTATTGATTCTAAGCCTAAGCAATAGTGAAAATGTTTTTTTGTTCAATTGTGGATATTTATTTATAATGTTTTTAAGACGTTCACGCGAATTAGTCAGACACTGTACTTAAGGAAGTTCGAGCAACTAAAGAGTCAAAATAATAGAATTTGTTTTTAATTTTAGTCTTCCCAATATTCGTCAAAATTCTTTATTTTAATTTAAAATAATTTAAACAATTTAATAATTGATGATTTTTACTTATTAAAGTAAGTTCGATCGTAACTAATGAGTTAGTTTTTAATTTCAGTCTTCCCAATATTTGCCAAAATTGGCAATAGCGCGTTTTATTATACCGACTACAGAAATGTGCATGAGTCTGTGAGTTAAACATTTCTCTCTCTGTAATGATAATGATACTTCTATCTTGCTTCTATCTTTTTCTTTTTTCTCACCTGTTTACGCGACGTTGTCAAATCTTTATTCGAATGAATAGCTGACGATAGGCGAGTTAAAATTTAACTTTTAATATTTTAATAATTATATCGGTAATGTATTATTATTAAATCGTTTTTATGTTTTGCAATAATCCAAGTTTTTTGTATATAGTTTTTTATCTGTTAAAGTTGGGGGGTTAATATTGAAAAAAATAATTAAAGTCTCGACAAAAGTTTGTCCGCCATAAGAGATAAAATTTGTGATTTTTAAAATGAATCTTTTTAAAATTTTTGGGTTAGAGAAATGACGTATTTATTTATACGTATAGTTAATTTCAAAGCTCAAACTTTGAAATTATTTTTTACATTAGATTCGCTCGAACCTCCTTAACTTACGATCAATATCATTTTGCAGTTCTACTATTATATCTAGCGTAGACACCTGAATTAGTCAAGGATGAAAATATTTGCAACGGTTTTTATAACGATTTAAGCAACCACAATAACGTCATGATATTCTTACTCCAAGCGTGAAAGGTTGAAACTTCATAACCAGTAAAAATTAATGCTATTTAATGTTTTGTTAATTTCGGTGTGTACCAACTTCATCTACCAACTAATTTCGGTATGTACTATCTTCATCTACCAAACATTTTTAGAAAATGCAACATAATCCCTTGATCTACTACGCCCTTCAATTATATTTTTCCTACCTATTGACTAAATATTTTTAAAACAGAGCAAGTAAGCGTGCTTTTATCTCCTATTAGGTACTCAAAGAGCGAGAAATAGATTCGAAGAAACCACTTTCTATCTGTCGATTGTGGTAGAGCAATAAATAAGGCAATCTGAAGGAACACGTTGAACTGTAGGTAGTTAAAATTGTGTGTGTGTTAAAATAAAAGCACCAATACTGATTTAAAAAATTTAATAAAAAAAGTTTCATGTCTAGACATTAAATATTAAATCCAGTCTTGACGTCAAAAGTTATAATTATGCGTTCTTCACACTAATCCAAGAAAAAGTGAGCACGAGGGTGGTGGGCGTTTCGGTTCGGGCTCATCCACTTGTTTTCCTGCAGGCTAGTCTCGCTTATTTTCATGTAGGCTCGTCTCGCTTGTTCTCCTTCAGAATCATCTTGCTTGTTTAGTCTTGTCTAGCTTGTTCTAGAAAGATAGGAGACTAACTGAAATAGCGACTATATCGATTTCTGGCATATTTGTTTGAGTAGCCCTGCTTAGGATGTAAAATAGAGTGTCAAAAGACACATTTTCGATGTTTACAAAAAACTATAATTTATGTGAAGATAAAAAAACAAAAAAATATTAAATAGATTTTATTTCGTTTGAATAAACTTGTATTAGTACGCGAAGGTGGAAATAAGAGGCTTGCAAATAGTCTAGTATTTTAGCATGACTAATAAACATTCATTCGAGTTTATAATATTTAGATGTTATATACGAATTATTCTACATATTTATATTTACTAGGATTTAGGATCAAATTTATAATCTAAATTTTTGAAGGTTGACTTGTGCGATTAGAAATAAATGCTGGCAAATTGTCACATCATTTTATTTTTGTGAAAATATTTATATTTACAGTGTGTGTAACAAAAACTTGACGCCCATTATTCAGGAAAACTGCGCCACATTTTTTTTTTGTCGTAATCTTTGTCTTATTCCCTTATATACCCAATATAACTTCTAGTAGAGTTCAGCAATATTTATTTTTACAATAAGTGGAAAATATTTGAAACGATACGAATCTTCTTCACCACTCTAAAGAACCGAAGCTAACTAACTGAATAAAGTTCGAAAGTTTTGTCAAGAAATGGGTAAAACGATTTTTAGAAGTTAGGAACGTAAAGAAATTGCTGGAGTGGGGATCAGGACGCATAAACAACTAGACAGGAGGATAGAGCAATCATTCAACTGTTTCAGATACTCCAGGCCTGTTACTGCATACTGCTCAATTGAAACTGCGTAAGAAACGAATAGAAATATATCTTTAAAAACAATCCGGAGTCGCATGCGTGAAATGCTTTTTTTTGAAAACGACTCAACTTGACAAAAGAAAATTGAGATCGAGATTGGAGCTATGATTTTTTTCACAGATGAATCTTCTTTCTAGATCTGGTCCTTTCTGTCGAAAGCTTGGACAAGTAAGCATAATAGTTTACTTTAACGTACCCTAAAACACTCTATAAAAATGCATGTTTAGGGATGCTTCTGCTAAAGTGAATTTGCTTGGCTAAATGCGGAAAGAATTTGCAAAAAATTATTAATTTTTTTTTGGTTAGACACAACCTGGATGATGTACGTTTCAAGATATTTCGTCTTGACTTCTGTTTCCAATATGATTTAACAATAATAAAATAATAAACCCTTAGTAAAGAGCCCTTATTTAATCCAAGTAGGCACTTAGGACGCAGGTAGCTTTTGCATTAATGGCACAAAATTTATAAAAGAATGAAAAATTATTTGTCAATGTAAAAATTATGTAAATTTTTAATTCTTAAATATTTGTTGTTTCTTATTAATAAATTTACTGTATGATTTTTCAATTCGTCATCTGCATCCATAAGTTCTTGTATTTTCTACACCCATTAATGCAAAATCTACCTGCGTCCTAAGTGCCTACATGGAATAAATAAGGGCTACTTACTGAGGGTTTATTATTTTATTATTGTTAAATCATATTGGAAACAGAAGTCAAGACGAAATATCTTGAAACGTACTTTACTACAAGAAGACAATTATCATAAAAATCGCGGTAAATTGTGCCGAGAGTGGAAACGACAAAATAACATCACTATGATGGCGTGGCTGGCAAGGTCTCCAGATGCGAACCCAATAAAAATTTTGTGGTCTTACATTAAAACGCAGTTAAGAGTCAGTATTTACGGAGAAGCAACGTTGTTATCAAATTAGGAAGATAATGGGGTAGGTACCGGGAAAAGTTTGGAAAAAAGGTGTGAAGCTATAATAAATAACGACGGCATCTGATCAAATTTTTTGAATGATTGCGCAATAGCTAATATGTACTTCAATGAAATATTTGGTAAAAGAATATTTTTGTTTTAATAATAGGTCACTTTCTTTTTGAAATAAATTTTAAATTTAAATAGGTCACTTTAAATAGAGTAGATATTACATTATTTTATTATTATTTTGTTTTGTTTATACTTTTATCTTCTACGGTATTCTATTTTAGTATTTTTGCTAAAATTCGTAACACCTTTTCAATTTTGCTCTATTTTCTTCATCTAGACTAGAGCAATTTATTTATAAAAACAAGAAAACTCGTTCACTTCACTCTAGTTAAAATATTCACCACAAATTCATTACAAACAATTCGCCCGAGGCGGGGAAATTATCGCTGTGTATAATACCTCAGTAATGCATAGCCCAACCTCAATATTGTATAGCATTACCGAATCCAGTGGAACCACTCCTAAAATGGTGAAATCATTGGTCTTGAATTTTATCAACTTCAATTTCTTTTTTAAGATATGGTCAGGTTAAAAAATGCTTTATTAATTATCATGACTTCCTCTTTTGTCTCTGTTTTTACAAAACGGCTAAGAATTACAGACGCAGATTGTAAATTACTTGATTACTATGTTTAGTGGTACATTTTCTGAAATAATTATTACCAACATCCCACCATGAAAAATTGAACCAGGAATTTAAAAGTGAATAATTCGGAATGTGACATACTTTATACTCTGAGGAGAAAATTAACTTATATAGAAACATTTCTGGTTTCTTCTATAAAAATTTGATGTAATGATCTTAATGGCAAAACCGACTTAGTTCCCAAATCAGCCTATCCTGCATCATGATAGTTTTTTATTTAGTAATTGTGCTTAGCTGCCAATCAAAATCTTTATTTTTTTTACTTTTGTAACGTAACCATCATTAACGCCATAAAAAATCAAAAAGAGGTTAACCCTGCAGGCCATTCTTGCAACTTCCCGCTAATTTTTGACACGAAAAATGTATTTTTTGTGATAATTTGAGCTCGTCGAGATCAAGCAGTTTTTTTTGTGTTGTTTCAATCTTGTTAAGCTTAAAAACAAAAAAGTTATAACACGTTGAACGATTTTGTTTTTCGAGATAGCAATCCATCTAGTTTTTTTGAGTGCTAAAAATGTTATCCTTAGTGCAAAATTAAAAAAATCTCAGTTATTGTGAAAAAACACAATTGTTTAAATTTTATTAATTTTTTCATCCAAGGCAGGCTGTTTGCAATTACCCGTAAAATAATGAAGAATAATTCGACGGACCCCAAACGAAAAGAGATGAATTAATTTTTCAAAAGTAGCAAAGATTTTCCACAGCTTTTCTTTTTAAGTTATTACTTAAAAGTTGCCGGTTTACTCCTGCTTCGCTGTTGGCTTCGTGGTTATGCTCTAGGTTCGACTCCGTTATAGTGTTATCATCACCTAGCGTTTTTAAATTCGCTTTGCACCCTCTTTTTGCACATTTCCACTTTTTCACATTACCAGCTAACATTTTTTGAAAATTGAACTTAAACAAGTTAACTACCAGTAGTGGTTTCCCTCTTTCACTTAACATTTCGGTGACTACTATTTCCATTTTTATTCCAAACTTTAGTAATTATATTTCGCGAGAAAATTTACAAGAACTGATATTTTTCCGATCAGTTTTCGATATTTATACAGAAATTTAGTAGGCGTGTATTTGATGTTTTTCTAATATTTTTATTTTTATTGCAAAATATTATTAAATCTTCTTAAAGTAATTAGAGAATAGTATATTCTAACCGTGTAACAGACTGTATTTTCTCCACGACCATGTAATAATTCTGTTTATTTAAATTGAAATATGTAGCAAAACAATTAGAACGTCGCACTGACAAACTGAGTGACAGTTTTAAAATTCGCAGGGCAATCTATGTTTTTGGTTGAGAAATTACAGAATGTTAATCCGTCACTTGTTACAGAATGGAAATACATGCAAAACACATAAGAAGCAAGTGTTTCAGAATGAATATTCTATCTCAAGAGTGAGAATGAACACTTTCTATTATTAAAAAGGAAGTCGGAATTATTACATTCATTAATGGTCGTGGAGAAAGGGATTTATTTTGTTGTTTTGATGTTTTTCTAATATTTTAGAAAGTTTTTTATATTTTCGCCGTGTTCTGTGTCTCTGTGTCATTCCGTGGAATTTGTAATCGAATTTAAACCTATTTCCCGACTACCTAGAGCTCTGAAATTTTCAGGATAGCTAAGAACTGGATGACAATGCATGTTTCAAGTGTGTTTAGGCATATACATAGATTTCGAAATTTATACCGAATTGATATTAAACATGATCTAAGTTGTGTATAGATAATATTATTTTGAAAGTTATTAAATAAATCGTTCGTAGCGTAGTTGGTTAGGCGGCGGATCAGTCCACTTGTGACAGTTCTGTTATGTTATCATAATGGGATCGATTACGCGACAGAGAAGTTTTTTTTCTTTTTTTTTTTTGTTCTTACATGTGAAAACAGTAATTATTATTTTAACTGGTAATAAAATAAACTGTTTTAGAAAGTTTTTAAATTCAACTACCCTTGATTTTGTTAACAAGGAAACAATCTTCTCTATGATCAATCACAGCGTTGTATGACTTAATATTTTTGCAAAATCAGGGATGCTGTGCATTGTTGAGATGACACAAAATATGACCTATAAATCAGTAAAAAACTTTCCATTATAAAATAGTTATTATCCTAACAAGTGCGGAAAGTTATACTTTCCCGCACGCGAACTGCCGATGCCCGAACGACGCGAAGCGGAGTTCGGGCAAGCAGTTAAGTGCGGGAAAGTTAATTTCCGCAAGAGTTAGGATCAATATTTTTTCTACAAGCATAAAAAAGATACTTTATACATTTTTTAAATTTTATTTTAACTTCTAACAACGTAACAAAATTTGAAATTATTTATTATTAATATTAATATTAAAAGTACAATTTATAGCTTTTTGTAGGCTAATTGCCAAATTAAGTTGTTGCTCCACAGTTGGTCTACTGCTTTCACTGAAGGATATAGCTGGAGTCATGTTTAATTGGCACGCTTCCTGCGCTTCTGGTTGTGGTTCATTTAGTGTTAAAATTTTGTTGCATAGGTTCTTTTTCTTTATTTCGGAATCTTCTACGTATCCCTCCGCAACGGTGGTAGATTTCCAGCCGCCCAGTCTCTTAATATTTGTAATTTCTTCTCCAGAATCAGCCAAAAATGTCGCAGAAGAGCGTCTGAAGCTATGACCTGTATAGCACTGAGGATCCGGAAGCTTTAGGTAGGCCGCAATTTCAGAAGGCATTTTTCCAAATGAGTTGATTCCTACACATTGATTAGTGCATTTGCCTTGTTTAAATTGTACAAAAAAACGACGATGAGGTGTGTTTAAAGGTCTCAATGATGCATATTTTTTAATAAGCTTAAAATATCTACCGTTGTTTACTTCTTCCGAGATTACAAAAGCTCTGGATGTGTGATTTTTCGAATCAGTTATTTTTATTGTGATGTAGTTTTCTTTAACCTCGATGTTTTCTAAGGTTATATTTGTGAGTTCTACTCTTCTGCAAGCTCCTGCTAAACCGAAGATAGTGGCCACTTTAATTAATAAATAAACATCATCTGGAGCTTCGACCATAAATTTGGCAATATCTTCTTTATTGAAAACCTTGGCTTTTTTTGGGGAAAAGCCTACAGATTGTTTTTTTAAAAATGTAATTAATTTGTAGAAGTTGCCAATATCGAAATTTTCTCTTAGTTTCATAACAGCCTTTACCATTGAGAATCGGGACCAAAGAGTATTGGGTCTTATAACTTTACTTAGTTCTAAAAAATAAGCCAGTAAAACTTCCTCTTTTTTTAGATTGTTGGTTCCCTTTTGACGAGCCCACTGAACAAAATGATCATACTGCCTTTCATACCTTTGTTTGGAAATCGCAGGAAGGAGTTCTAGGTTGGCCTCAGCAGCAGCCTCCAAAATACTGTGCGGAAGGTCTTCATCGCAATTATCCATTTAATTTTTTTGAATCAAAACTTTAAAAATCACCTGGATTACTATTCAGATACTTAAAAAGATGCAATTCTGACAATTAAATCTTTCATAGTGTCAATAAATACACGACTGCAGCTATAGCAACCCTACTTAAACAGGTGAATTTGTTGTTGCTTTGAATAAGGTTTACAGGGGTGATTTAATAAATTATGATTTTTTTAAAAACAAACATTTTAAAAATCCATATTTTCATGTAAAATAATCTTAATTTTTTTTACTATTTGTATGTAGTCCAACAAGATAAAGATAATAATACAATAATTTGTCAAAAAAGTTATCGAACAACATCTCTAATTAATAAAAAAAAATGCGTGCGGGAAAAAATCTTTCCCGCACGCCGTGCGGGAAAAAGTATTTCCCGC
The DNA here is from genome assembly GCA_964028335.1 of Altica lythri. Classification (NCBI taxonomy): domain Eukaryota; kingdom Metazoa; phylum Arthropoda; class Insecta; order Coleoptera; family Chrysomelidae; genus Altica; species Altica lythri. Next base: position 28,786,741 of record OZ034804.1, on the reverse strand, counting down.
ACTCCGTGCGGGAAAGAGATATTTTCTGAATTAAAATGCGTGCGGGAAAGTGTTGTTTTACGCATGCTTGTAGAAAAAGTTCTTTTTGTAAATTGTGCTTATTTATTTTTATTGCAAAATATTATTAAATCTTTTTAAAGTAATTAGAGAAAGGGATTTATTTTGGGAGCCAATTTACCTATACCCTTTTTTCGCTTGCGGATGAATACTTGACCTCGGGAGCCAATTCGGTTGCGCCCGCTTGCTTACAGTACAACCAGAATTATTATAATACGATTATTGCTTTGATTCGTTGATTACTTTATGACTGGGTTAACCTAATCCCTAATAAAAGTACCCGCTTGTTTGAATTGCATTTTGCACGTATTTGTGAAGATGGGTCCGTAATGAATTTAAATTTTTTATTGTCGAGATAATTCAGTAAATTTTAAAAATGCGATTTTGGGAAACCTGGAAGGGTTTCAAAGATATTTCTACCGTTATAATATATTTTTATTTTTGTCACTATTTTTTTCATGCTTAGTCATTTTTTTGTCATAAAGTAATTAAATTATTATCTTTCCACAATCGCATATAAATTTTAAGTACGGCCCTTTGTTAGGGTTCTAACAGGTACAGGTCGGGGTTACTTTTATTAGGGACTAGTTGTACTCGCAACTTCGTTCGCGTGGCGTGTGATTGTTGTATAAAAATTTCTTACCCCACCCCATTTAAGGAATGGGGGAGAAATTTTTATACACCAGATGTTAAGTTAAAAGAAGACAAATGTGAAAACCGCTTTCGAATCGGATCAGTAGTTTTCATGTGATGCGCGCACAAAAATACAGACAGACAGACAAAAAAATCTAACCACATTTTTGGGTTCTATTTTGATGTACCCGCGACGTCGTTTGCGTGGCGTGTTGATTTTTGTATAAAAATTTCTTTCCTCACCCCGTTAAAGGGGAGGGAGGGAGAAAGTTTTATACACCAGATGTTAAGTTGAAAGAAGACAAATACGTCTTTGAAAACCGCATTTGAATAGGATCAGTAGTTTTCATGTGATGCGCGCCAAACATATACATTTCTACAGTTTTATTATATGTATAGATTTAGTTAACCCAGTCATAACGTAATCAACGAATCAAAACAATAATCGTACTATAATAATTCTGGTTGTACTGTGAGTTTGAACCAATTTGAAAAGTTTTCTGAAAAAAATCTTGATAGTCCTGTATGGTTAAAAACTTAAAACGCAATCATTAGATATTAATAGGACATTTGTTAAAAGCTGTAAGTTTGTCTTAAGAGTAATATAATATTGAAATATTCAGGTTTGTTTTTTTGATCTAAAATTTTTGATTGATTTTTTTTAATGTAAATATTTGTTTACTAAACACTCTTATATGAATTTTCATATCTCTAAAATAAATTATTATTAAGAATTCATTACATATTCGCAGTGCAAGGTTGTTTAATAACAAAATGTGGAGGTTATCATATTTTTAACAGATAAGAGATAAATTCAATATTAACATTTAGAACTACAAATAACATAAAACGTAAATAACCACAAACCCGTATTTTCATGCTAAATGGCTGAAATTGCTTATTTGAACGTATACCTTCGTTCAAAATTAATTTTTGCTTTTTTTGCATTCACAGTTCACGCCGACAATTTACTTAATTGCTTGGTGCAGGGTCCGACTTCACTTGTATTATTTAGATACTCTATATTTACTATTTTACAAATATTTGAAATATTTTTAAAGATTAATTATAATCTGAGATGTATTAGTCTGACTTTAAATTATAATGATTAAAGCACGCAAGCCTTCTCACCACTACAAGGTTACATCTTTCGAGAAGGAAAATAGGTTAAAAACCTACAACGAAAATGAGTACCAAATGATACAGATTAGTTTCTAAATCATAAAAAACTCACTTGATGTGTCATTCAAATCGATAACACAGGAATGAACTGGAAGTACTCTATAATTATTTTCAATTTTATGAACATCGCCAACGCACTTATACCATAACTCATGCGAAATATCTGCAACAACTTCCCTTATAGTGTCAATCACACCTCCTAATAAAGTTGGGGTCATATTTTTCTTTCTAACTTTTCTTTTAATGTTGCACCAAATCAACTTGATGGAGTTAAATATACAATAATTAGTTGTTACACGAATTACATTATGTCCATATTGCTTAGCTATAATATCGACAACATAACTTCATTTAAAATTTATAGATTTTAATATAAGAAGCAAATCCTTTTTTAACGATGCTGAAGAATAAACTACCACTACGCTATCTAGGTACGAAGAAATAACATTTTGTCTGTCTTTCTGTCTTGAATGGTGAGGAGCATTGTCTATCAGTATGACTGAATTTTGAGGTAAATTTGGTAACAGTTGCTCTCCAAACCATTCTTCGAATAATGTAGATGTCATGTCTTCATGATAATCTGCTGAAGAACTTCAAATAATTTTGGCCGAAAGCAGCAAACAATTTGGCACTATACCATTCCCATTCTCGTTTCCTCTGTTTGGTGGAACTTTTACAGAGGTTCGATATCTAAATCCTAACGAGTGCAAAACTTTTCTCAAGGTATTGGTTGATTTATATGATAACCGGGAACTGCCATAAATTCTTGTTTGATCACCAAAAAAGACAGTACAACATTTCTAGAATAAAATTCATAAATTTTTCTACGAATATTTTCCATCATACCATCATTTAGTTTGGTAAGAGATCGTTGTGTTCTCTTTTTTCGTGGATTACACTGTTCCCTAGGTCTCGAATACAAAATAAAATTTCAATAACTAATCAAAATACAATACAGGAAAGTCATAAATTCTTTTTTTATATAATTACTCATAATGACTTATTTGGTTCAAACATTGAGTTTTCTCTTTTTCTTTGCATACATTTTTTATTTTGTGAACTCGTCTAGTAATTTACAGTTATGTTTAAATCTGATAGATATCCATCTCTGATAGTGTTCAATTTTGGTATAACATATAGAAGTAATTACATGAATGAAATACGAGTTAGAAATATGTCGAAACAAATTGAAAACAGAACGAGTATCTCACACGATACAATCAAATCTTGTCTAGAACCTGAAACAATAAAACAAGATAAGTCAGATATCTAGTTAATTATATAACAGCGCCAATTAAAAGAACATCATAAAACAAACTAAAGGGAAAGTTAATTAATTAGGTAATTAATATATTGAAATATTTTTCTCATAATTTTATTTAACATGTAGTAGCTTTCATTTTTTATTGGTGCATTGCACATTACATCGCGAGTGAATTAGATACGTGATACGTGCTAATACTGTTTACGTATATTTAAAGAGTATTAACTTTCATGAAACACAATCGATTAAAAGCTTTACCCACAAAGTGACATTTTAATAGGTGTCAGTATATAACCGGAAAGGATCGATAAGGCCTAAACTCTAAATTGAATTTACGTAAATAGAACAAAACTAAATAAAATATAAATGCCACATTCCATATAATGCCATGTTTTTTTCAATCCTCTGACATATACTCACCGGTTGTACTGCAACATGATTAGTCTTATGGTACTTCTTTCATTATTTCATGACTGCAGCCACTCTTAAGTCCCCTAAATTGATTCTCTTCTGCGATCCAGTGTATTGCAATGGCACAGTATATGTTTAACTATTTTAGATTCCTTGCATAATCTGCAGGTGGAATCTCCGTTTAACAGTCCAATGATTTGCAGGTGTCTGTTTACAGGTACATGGCCTATAAAAAAATCATGATATAATGATTCGCAGTGGGTTCCTCCTGATTCTACGCAGTGCTTCAGCTTTTCTAGCACACATATGTGCAATATACATATTGCCGTATGATGGACCAAAGATGTATTCCAGTGCTAGTTATGTTGTTTATACATCCAAGCTTTCATGTGGCTCCGTACAAAACTTTTTGGTACCCCTAGAACTACATCTGTACAGTAGAATATTGTGGCTGATCCTGTGCTTGCAAGATTATCACTTATACACCAATTGTCGCCTGACTATCTGTCTATATATTGATCTGCTTAGATTTGTAAGCCCTCGTATTAACTGAAACAATGAGGTGTGCATGCCCAATGACAGACTTTTTTATATTTGCGTGACTGCTTTAAATTTCTATGTCTGAAACCTCCTCAGTCTTAGACCCTTGTGCGCACCTTTGGTATCTGTAAAACTTGAGAGTACCCCCATTTTGTAATTTATTACATTAATGTATATCTACCTGAAATGTTTTCTGACGCTGGTATTTAGCATTCATGTGGCCCGATTTAATTTTCCAGATTTCCTCTTCAATAATGTTTCAGATTTTGTTACATTTTGTAACAGTCATTCTTGTGTAAAGGCCTAACAGAACATCCACTGTTAAAGTGCGTCTCAAAACTTGGTAAGCAACCCTTTGAACCTTGCTTAGCTTTAGCTACCACCAAAGACTTGTGTATGATTCTTAGTTTAACCACCATGTTATAGATTCAATGGATCATTCCTGGTTTTAAAAACCTCATTTGGCAAAGATGTCATATCATATAGACAGCCGTTCATTCGAATTACTATGAAAATTCGATAGCGAATACATTATTAATAAAACGTGTTGAGTTCCTGTCTTTAACCTGGAAAAGAAACCGTAAGAACTTTGTGACGCAACTGATAGAAATATGTTAATCCAATAATGAGTACATCAACCCACTTTACACTACTTCATATCAAAAATAGCCTTGATCACATTCAAAATATCTGACAAATTGGTAATTCTACAGTAATTTAGATACCTAAGCAAATGCTGCTTCGATCTTTTTTCTCTCTCGCACTCGGAGAACGGACTTGAATCTGGACGCGCAGTCTAGGTGTTATAAGACCTCAAATTTAAAGTAGACTTTAAACTTAAAAAATTAAGGATTTCTGATATTTTTCTGGATATAGAAAAAAAGTTAAAATTAAAATTGATATCTCAGCAAAAACTTTTGCGTTTTTGGCACTGTTAAATTGAAATAGACGTGACTAATTCTGCAGCAAAACTTGGATATACTATATTCTTTCACTGTTAACTGTATACCTTAGCCTTTCCGTTTTTTTTAGAAATTGATTTGTAATTTGCCATAAAAAGAATTTATGAAGGTTGACTTTTATTAGATGTTACTCTACTTTAAACAGTATACTTCATATTTAAAATAATGATGTTAACATTTTATTTTTTGCTTTTTCAGATTGTCAGCAACAGACCTAGAAACTGGTCATCGTACTCAAACATATCTTCTAATGATGTTCTAAAAATGCACAGTGCCGAAGAAATCACGACTTACAAAGATTTACCTTTTTACTCTCCAAGTCTACAGAGACGGACTCTGGGTTGCAGCTATGATTTTCCAGAAAAATCACAAAAGAAAGATAAGAAATGGTCGATCAGTAACATATTTAGACGAAAGAAGAAGGATGAAACTGAGAGTTCGTCGGAAGACGATCCGCAGAAAAAGAACTTTTTAAGCAAAAAGAAAAAGAAACCAGAAGGTAAACGGAAAAAACCTTCCAGGCAAACTGTACCTTTTGATCACGTAGTGATACCTCCTGGATCAAGAAATTCTATAAGTTATAACGGATTTAACAATAACGAAGTAGATTCAACAAATGGTTTTAGTAATTATCTTGGAAGGACTCCACAGCTACAAGACTCGACATTAAAACAAAATATAACTCATTCGAATTCAAATGTGGATAGTGGATCTTTGGATAGTTTAAGGAAGAATTGGAAGGGGCAGACTAAAGCTCGTGCTGAGGCTCGAAGAAATAATTCAAAACATGGTAGTAGCTCTGAAGACGAATCGCATCGTTCCGATTTTTCTTTAAAAATAGGCAGTGACGATAATCTGCAAATTGTAGATAGACAACACAATAAAAAATCGAGAACAGCTAGAACTGAGCGGTATTTAAAACGGCATTCTAGAGATGGCGAAAATCCTCATAACTATTTAAGACTGTCCAAATCTGATGTGGAGAATTGGAAATACTCAGATGAAAGTAATAGATCATTGAGTAGAAGTCCTCTAATACCTCGAACTGGTACACCTGTAGATAAATATATCGGATTAACTATACCTCCTAGTCATAATAATAACGACAAATATAGAGTCAGTAATTCAACCAGTAATCCGTCATATAAACCACCACAATCTATGAATGATTATAATAGTAGTATTATGAGAAAATTTAACGCAGATAAATATTTTACTGATCATCGCAGTTATTCTTGTGATGATAATATCCATAAAACACCTGATATAATGCATGTGTCACTTCCAATAAAAAAACCAACTAGAGGGTATAGAAATCTGAGTCTAAATGATAGTAATATTCGATATCCACCACCACCTCCACCTCGGGATCCCAACAGATGCTTTCCTTCTAATCACTTTGAAAATACTAGACCAAATACATTTTATTTAGATAACACTGATGATGTTAAACTACGTTCTTTATATCGACAAAGGCCATTAAGAAATAATGCATTTAGTATTCATCCAAATTATCGTTCTACCTCAGAAGATCAATTAGCTCAAAAAACTAATAACGTTCCGTTACAAATAAGACCATCATCAGCCACTCCTGAACTGCATAAACCTCAGACATCTATTAATGAAGGCAAATTAAAATTAGATGAGTTTAATTATTTAACTGATAAGAATCCTAGAAGTCGTAAACCGATATTTATTAAACCCGGAAATAAAATTGTTAACAAAGATACTAACAAAGCATTAAATTTTTGGAAGGAGATTGATCGACAAAGTAATAATAACAGTCAACAAATTGACCGACCGCCTGCTATTAGCACTCCACAAAAAACTACCCCTCAGATGTTCGCTAGTCACTCATACGTACAAACTAAATTATTCGTACCAAATAATAGTAACTCTAGTCAACCAAAAGAAGAAATAACTAATAGCGATATTATTAACCAAGACGAAAAAAAACGTAAATCTTCTAATTTAGAAGAAGCATTACACGAATTAGAAGCGATTTATAATAGTTTACGATTAGGTGATGAAGACTTACTTGATAGAGCTGAACAAAAAGAAAAAGAAGAACAATCTAGAAAGAATCAAGATCTTACTGATAACTGTCCGAGATTGGCTTTAAGTGATTCCAGTTTTAGTTATGAACCATTCGATTCTGTGCCAAGACGAAAACGACATTCGAAAAAGAGCAAAGTGGATATCGTAGCCGACGACATGGCATTTAGAAAGTTACATAAACACAGATCGAATACAATAGGTGATCCTCAGTCAGTTATTTCACAAATTAGTTACTTATCGCGATCTCCAATATTTTCAAGACATCAGCAAACAGTGAATGACAACGAACCTAATATAGACTTAGATGATGTCACATATAGGAATGTGGCTTATTCAAATAATTTATTAAAAGTGATAGAGCCACAACCACCTTTTGGTATACCAATAGGACCTATTACTCCCGGTGCTAATAGTGATTATCTCCATGCCAAACCTGAAAACTTATACAAACCGTCATTTAAGCATAAGAAAATACCAGATATTGTTAAAGATGATCTTGCTTTTCGTAATTTAAGAAAAGATCCGAATAAAGGTCCTGCATTGCCACCTGTCTCAGTTGAAGATTATAGCACTAACCCAGAAGCAAATTTAAAGTACTTCAAAACTAAACGTGCCCAAAGATCTATGTCTGCAAATATTGGACATATTTTGACAAATAATGATAATGGTGATGTTGAAAACACTTTTAAAACTCTTACAGATATAGCTGATGCCATGGACATCGCAAGGAAAGTTTTGAGGGAAAAAGAGAATAAAATTACCGCTACTAAAAAGGCTTTTATGAGTGACACAGATGCTTCTTATATTCATGCAGGTCCTAACCCTACAGATAAGGAACGCACGAATTTCTTAAATGAATTACGTACAGCTCAATGCAATAAGTCTACTCTAAGTACTAAACCACCTAGAGGACTTACACCAGAAAGTCGACGATCACCTAAAGAATCTACTCCAATACCTATATCACCTTTAGAAGATAAAATAGATAAAACATCTATTAACAGCGAATCTACCACATCATCCTTAGATGATCTACTAAATGCATTAGCTGAGGAAGCCAAAGAAACTACGGAGAGAATAACACAGGAATTAAAACTGCTTAATGAAACTAAAGAAAACGAAAATAAAGTGTCGCAAAATGTGGTTGATAGTACAAAGTTAATAACTACGCTAGAGGAAGAGGTGGCCAAACAAATAGATATTCCTCCAGCTGTTACCGATTCTGCTACTTTAGTAATGTCTAGGTTTGAGAAAGACGAATCTGAACACGACTATGAAAATCTTTCAGATTGTGACGAAATTAAATCCGAAGATGTACTTAGAATGAACCTATCTCCATTTGAAGAACACAAAGCTGAGTTAATAGCGAGTTTCCAGGACCTGAAAACTACTATTAATCTTGATGTAAATGATGATGTGAAAGATAAAGATGAGTCTGTTACAGGTGAGGAAGAGTGTTCCGAAATTGTAGCCTTGCCAAGTAAAGAATGTGCCTTTGCTAATAACCTTAACTCTATAGCTAGCTCTAAGTGTGATTTATTAGAAAGCTCAGTTAGTTCTTGTGAAGGAAATAATCCTACTTTAGAATCGTTGGAAAGTTTAAAATCTCCAAAATTGGTACTAGAAACATCGAATAAAGTTTTACCGAAAAGCTCGAATTTCATAAATAAGTCTAATAAAAACATTGCGGAGGATTTTGAGGAGAATTTACCTGGACCATCACAACGTAGGAGTGATGTCACGAACAGGGTCGATAATCACGACAGGCATTTTCTTGACGACAATAAGAAAAGATCTTGGTACCAGGACCCCAGTGTCATGGCATTTGCATGTTCGTATGGCGTTGCATGTGCTCACCAATTAGCTTCTTTTGATTTATTTGCTGTGTTAAGTATTTTGTTTGCTGTGCTTTCATTCATCGCAGCGTATTTTTTGTAGTGACCCTTTTTTTGTATACAATAATAATTAATTGTTTATTGTGAATCGGTGTCCTTATTTCATTATAAAGAGGTTTCTTTAAAATATTGCTACTTATTATTTTATTTCAAAGTAAATGTCGTACTGATATATCAATAAAAGTATACCTGATGGATCTATAGAATACAGTAAAATATAATATTCGTACATGTAGATATGGATAAAAATGTTTATTTCCCATAATAAAATATAATAAGACTGATGATGTTAGGTTTTTGAAAATGAATTGAATACTCCACTTTTTCTGCAACCACAATTGTTATAATTGATCAAAAATGCTTCTTACAATAATCATATTTACTTAAATAACTCCGACGAGAGACAAAAATGGACCTTTTCAGATTTTCCAGCAATCGACATAAAATATGGCACTTTGATCCAACATCAGAAAAAATACGTTTATTTTAACATATTCTTAATGTATGCTTTATATTGGCATATTTTCTTATTACAAAGTAATAAGTTTACAACAAATTTGATTTAATCTCCTTCGAAGTACTCTCCTTGACTAGCGACACACTTGTTCCAACGGTTGCTCCACGATTGGAAACATTTCTGGAAGGCTTCTTTTGCAAGGGCCTTCAGCTGTTCTGTCGTGGCCCTCTCAATGTGGGGAATTGTATCAAATCTTTTACCTTTCAGTACGATTTTTAGTTTTGGAAAGAGCCAGAAGTCGCATGGCGCTAAATCCGGAAAGTAAGGCGGATGTGGACAGACATGGATCTTTTTTTTGGCCAAAAACTCGCGGATTTGGAGCGAAGTGTGGCAAGGTGTGTTGTCGTGATGCAGGAGGAATTATTGATCCATTTTTCTGGTCTTTTTCTCCGCACATCGTTTCGCAAGCGTTGAAGTAGGTTTTTGTAATATTCGGAGTTAACAGTTGTTCTCCTTGGAACGAACTCTACCCTCACGATGCCCTCACAATCGAAGAGACTTCGACTTTTTAGGGCGAGAAGAGCATTTTAAAATAATTTTCAAGATTTTCTCATGGTCGCTTTTATGATAATATTTTTTCTTATCTTTCTATGTCACTAATTTCTGTGATACGGCCGCTAGCCGGCCTTAATGAAATACCCTGTATAAAATCGTTTCGTTTTTCCCAATATGCCTGAATTATTCACTGAATTTAAAGAAAATATAAATTTTTGCTTCTTGAGTCTTTTGTTGTTTTAAAAAGATTCCCTATAGAAGCAAGTCTTTCCTTATCTCATGTAACGCTTTTCTGTCGTTCTTACTATGTTCACTTTGTCCGCCAACACATCTTATAAAAAAGCACAGCTTCAATTAGCTGGTTAGGCGATGAACTATCGTATGCTTGCGCGTTATTGTCTAATCCCGGAAGTGGCGTATATCCCATTATAAAGTTTTTGTTTTCCTATTTTCACTCATCCACCAAAACATCTCAAAAGAAGCATATCGTTAAAAAAGACAATTGACTTTAAGTTATAGAAAAACCTTATTCTTTTGTAATCCCATTTATCCCTTTTACTTTTTTTTTATTTTAATTTTATAACTTTTACCGATTTTTGTATCAGTAAATATAAATGTTTTATCTAAGTTTGTGTGTAAAATACATTTTTTTGTACGTAATATTCGAATACCTTGTTTAATAAACGCAGGTGGTATGAGAATGGTATTAAAATTAATTATCATGCAAACGAAAATGTGAAAAGAATCATCAAAACCTCTTCGGTAAAGATGTGTTGTCGAGGATACGACTATGCGTAATCGTTATTTGTCATACGATGGCTGTCTTTTTATTTTTTTGCATATAGCTATAAAGAAAAAATATATAAAGACTTGAAGTACTTAATTGCTTTTCAAAATATGGTAAAATAGTTATTCCAGTCTTCAGTTGACACCTGCAAAATCGCTGTTATAAAGGCATCTATGGCTTTTTCTGGCGATTGGAATCACTTTCCATGCATTGAATACTTGATCTTCTGAAACGTAAAGAAGTCTTTGGGACTTAGGTCGGGGTTATAAGGTGGATGGTCTAACGATTCGATGTTTTGAAGCTACAAAATCTTGATTGTCTTTTGGGAGCGGAAGTGTGACCACTTGCATTGTCCTGATGTAGGATGATTCGCCGTTGTGTGTTGTTGTATCGGAGTTTCGCTATAACTTCAGGTAAACAAACGATTATATTCCAATTGGAAGTAACTGTTCTTTGATCTTCTAAAGCAATTAGTGCCACATGACCAGATTTTGACAGAAAAGTTGCGACCATTTTCTTTGACACACTTCTTGAACGGATTACTTTTGTTGATTTTTCCTCATCGTGAAACACCCACACAGTGGATTAGCGTTTATTTTTCGGTTTCTTAGGAGTAAATCCAAGATTCATTGCCACTAACAATGCGGTTTTTGAGCTTTCTTTGTTGAACCTTTCCAATGTTTTTTGACACCAATTGACGCACACTGCTTTTTGTTCTTCTATGAGCAAATGCGTGATCAAACGGGAAACCTTCGTAACACCTATTTCCTCTTGTAGTATCTTTTGAATCGAGGTCTTTGAAATGCCCAAAGATGTCTTTACCTCCCGGTATGTTACACGGTGGTCATCCTTAATTAGCTGACGAACCACATCAATGTACAGGGTGTCTCATTATATTCTGACTGTTTTTAAAAGCTTATATCTTCGAAACTGTTGTAGATAATAAGATGCGGTTTTCACAGTTAGGTTTATAATTATCTTAAGTTTTGTTTTGACACGTTTATATAAAATGGCCTGATTCCAGTTTACCTTATAGAAAAATGGCGTATTTTCAGAATACAGTAGATGTAATTTTTTAATTTTAACTTCCCTTTCTGTGTACCGATTTTAAACTTTAAGGTATTGTTATAAAGTAAAAATAGGCGTCTTTTAGGAAACTGCGAAATATACAGGGTCTCCCATTTAAAAAATTACATCTACTGTTTTCTGAAAAAACGCCACTTTTCTAGCGGGTAAACCGGAAGTAGGCCATTTATATAAATGTGTCACAACAAAACTTACGGTAATTTTAAACCTAACTGTAAAAACCACATCGTATGATCTAGAACCGTTACGAAGATATAAGCTCTTAAAAACAGTCAGAATATAATGAGACACCCTGTGTTGCTATGTGACTTCTGTTTTGGGTGGACCTAGTCTGGATTCGTCGCTGAGACTGGTGTGACCTCAGTGAAATACCAGCGAGAAATAGTTGACTGGTCTGATGCTTTATTCCCAAACACATAAACCATTTCGGTGAGATATTGCTATTGGGATAATTTCTTTCTATTCAAATCAAACTTTTCGCTTGTTTCATTTTTTAAAATTAAAAAAAAAATGTACCTATCTATATTAATATTCCACTCAGTTAATTTTGCTACACCTGCATACTTGCCAGACAATGACAAAGATTCGAAATAGAGTATGTCCGATTTAAGCTAATTCAAAATGCACTTTAATTTTAAATTTGAACTTATGCGCTAACATTAACAACACCGTCTGTGTTATCCACGAAATTTTGATTGCGCATAGTTAGTAGCAAACGAATATATTTTCATAACCTCGAAATAGCACCTTCATCAAAAGTGTATAAAAATATTCCCGCTTGAAAAGAAAACTTTTATAAGAAAGACTTTTTTTATTATTTATGACCTTACCTGTAAAAGTAAATAATTTTTTGTGCGAATTTAACTGTATTCTGTAGATTGTAGATGGTTATTTTAAAGAACTTTTTATGATTGATTTATATTTAAAAATACGTAATTATAAGAATATGAAACTTCGAATATAATACAAATACAAATTATCTAATATTTTATGTTATCGTTATATTTTTTTTGTAAATCTGTTTAAATATTCTATAAAATAAGACAATTAAAGCCAAATAATAGCATTTAAGATTGATTTATTATTAAAATTGTAAAAGTTTATTTATTTTTTAATAAAAAAAATTATGCACACACATCGTCCAATAATTGGCTTAATTTATAAATTTCATGGTAATAAATTAACTTTCATAACAAATAACATAAAAGTTGGTACATATTATGGTTAACTAATTTGTAAAAATATACTTTGGAAATGTGTTGATATCTAGTTAGCCTAAACCGATTCACATAGGGCAATAAAATGGGAAAACATTACCCGTATTTGAAGGAGTTAAGACTTAAGCAGACTTAGGGAGATATGTTTAATACTCTTGGCTATCAATGTCTTCATATGCAATCGTAAAAAATTTAAAAGAGGTAAATTTTCCCGTAGAACTGATCGTTATATCCAGTTTCTGTGTCCACCTCTATAAATATCGATGTAATTCATGGGATGATTTTATTAGACTGTCGAAGGCGGCTAAAAAGAGAATCGTGAGAAACGGAATATTTCATATAAACGCGCCCATTCTATATTTGATTTGGACGTAAAAGGAATATCTGTAATAATCACAATTTATAAAAAGAACTTTTTATAGTAGAAAGTCTTTTTACTGATTTATAAATTATTTTAATTTATATATATTATAAATTATTTTGTTACTTAAATTTGTAATTATGTGGGAACTCATATCTACCCGGAATTGTATCAAAATTTCTATGTATATGCCTAAACTCACTTGAAACATGCATTGTCATCCAGTTCTTAGCTAGCCTGAAAATTTCAGAGCTATAGGTGATTGGGAAATAGGTTTAAATTCGATTACAAAATGCCACCCAGAATGACAAAGAGAAAGGCAACGAGTCAAAGAACACGACGACAATAAAAAACTTTCCATTCTCCCATATAAAATTTACAATTTCTTGAAATTGTGTAAAAAACTATGTATATGCCTAAACACACTTGACACATATATTATCATCCAGTTCTTAGCTATCCAGAAAATTTTAGAGCCCTAGGTCGTCGGGAAATAGGTTTAACTTCGATTACAAAATTCCACCCAGAATGACAAAAAGAAATACAAAGAGACAAAGAACACGACTAAAATAGTATATTATGTATCTAGTAGGAAAAGGACTCCATTTGTTGGCCTCGGCTAAACGCCTCGGTCAACAATTTACATTGTCGTCCGGGAATGTGCTTTTACTACGAGATACACATATTTTTTCTGAAATCACATTAAATATAATCGTAAATTAAGTAAGTTTTATATATGCATAACTGTGTTTGATTATCATTTTATTTTCTATAAAACCGTTTCTTTGACATTGTTTGTTAATTATTGTTTATTAGTGACATAAAAGTGTCGGTTCGATTAGTTACATATTGCCTAAAATATTTTAAATTATTTTTAAAATAGACAGTGACGATGAGGTCCAGAGGTGCAAAACGCCTCCAGAGTTACTAAACACCGCTACTAATGTGGTTTTAAATTTATTGCCAAATAAATCCAAGGCAAAATATGAGTTTGCTTATAAACGGTGCCCAGCAACGGACTTAAATACAAGAAGAGTGTATTTGCGGCTCGAATTTGATCCGAGAAAACAGACATTTCCAAGAGATTTTAGAAAAAAAAACTTTCTTAATTGGATTCCAATCCCTGAATGTTGACCAGAAGCGTGCGAGGGTAAAATCCTCTCTTTCGATTAGGGCTTGATTTGATAAAAATGCACACTTCTTAAGCTGTGTTATTACTATGGATGAAACTTCTAGGGATTCTATCCTAAGAAAATTAATTGCTATTTAAAAAAATGTACAAAAATGTTTCTTTTTTCTTTTCTTCTTGTCCCTGGTCTTCTTTCTACTCTGTACTTTGTTTTTTTTTCTGTTCCTCTACTTTATATCTTCTTCTTCTGACCCTCTACTTTCTAACTCTGTTTTTTTATTTGTCCCTGTTCTGTATTTTATTTATAATATATTTGATTAACTTGTTGTTGTGAGGCAAATTTGCAGAGCATGAGCAAGTTTTTTAAAGGTATAAAGACGTGCAGGTTCGTTTTAATAAATTAAGAGATGAGTATGTTGTATAATAAAATATTATTGTTTGTTTGCTTCTATAGTAGGTTAAGCACTGTTTAGTATTACAATAGGTATTAGTTTTAAATAAAAATTACGACAGAAAAAGTATTACCAAAAACAACACATAATGAATCTACTTAAGTAATATCTTGAAGACCATACAAATATCGTACTTATTTGCTTTACAGAAATGAAAACACCCGGGCCTTTTCACTTATCACAATGTAACTATTGTTCTAGTATTTTAAAAGTATCTAATAATAAACTATTGTATAAGAAAATAAGTGTAAAAATAAGTAGTATTTTACATTGATTAAGTCTCATTAAGTTTAACTAGTAGACAAGTTTAAAAATTCGTATATTAGAAAACCACATAGTTTACCTTTAACGCTAGTAATCGGAAAAGGAAAGTCTGGCAAGCCTGAAGAGTGACATCTTACCAAAGTCTCCAATTTTTTATTGTTCAATGTACGATGGTAAACTATAAAAAAAATTTATGGTTTGATTTCTTATAAGGTCTAAATAATGAAAAAATTATATCAGACATTGTTGGCCGCCTCTTTTGTCCCACAAGACCTCATTAATATGTCAAATATGAGCGCCCTCTTTGGGTATGAGGAAACCGGTCGAGTTTTTACAGGTAGCTTGTTCTTGTAGTATAGTATTTTTCAATAAAATTGATTAAGAGATAATGGCAAGGAAGTGCACCCTATTGTGATTGGCAATAAACAAACAGGTATACAGCCGTTTCAACCTTATCTATGATAATATTACTTAAAGGGTCGGACTGTGAAAGTTTATGTATATTTATTCTTGGTTGATTTGGTATTAATTTGGCACTCTAGGGAACAGTTATCCATATGCCAAGTGGTAGTGGGACTCGCCCATGCAGGGTTCCGTAGCGGCAAGTAACATTATACAAAGTTCTTATAGTTCGTTGTAACTTTGATCGATGTTAAAAAAAAACTACTTACTAGATCTGGTCAAATCAATTTTAGGTGGAAGTTTATATGGTAATGTACATCATACATCTTTTTAGTTTTATAATTCTCTTATTCCAGAAGTTACAGGGGGGATACACATTTTACCACTTTGGAAGTATCTCTCGCGCAAACTATTCAGTTTAGAAAAAAAATGATATCTAAATATCATTTAAGACCCATACCTCACACATAGATACCTTTTTGATAAAAAAAAATGTTGAGTATCAGTTTTGAGTAAGGGTAACCCCCAATTTTTTTTTCTATTTTTGTGTATTAAGGTTGTTCACAGAATACATCTACTTACCAAGTTTTAACAGCATAGTTCTGAAAGTTTCGGAAAAAAGTTTAGTTTTTTGCCATTTGGATTTGATTTTTAAGGTTTTCTTTAAAAAAAAAAAATAACACCAGATGAACTCACCATTCGTGTCACTAAAATTGTCGCCTGTGGTTTTGTCTCGCATATGGATAGTTGCTTCCTAGAGTGTCTGTTTTTTTTTTGAAAATATACTATGAAAAGTAACTACCCGTAAAAAATCAGCCGGTTTACCCATACCCAAAGAGGACGCTCAAATTTGATCATTGTGGAGAGGTTTGGCTAGACGAAGGCTGCTATCAACAGTGTCTAGTTTAATTTTTTCATTGTTTATACGTTACAAGCAATCAAACTGTAAATTTTTTTATGTTTACCCATGTACATTGAGCAATCAAAAATTGGAGACTTTGATAAATTAATTGCAAACTCCTAGTATTATACAAACGGTAAGTGGTTTCCTTATATACGCATTTGTAAGCTTGACTGACAGTGATAAATGAATTATGTAGAAAAGTGAAACTACCCTATTAACTCTGACTTTTCGAAATATTACGGGTAGAAATTAAATTACAACGTTGAATTGACGGTTTAACAAAACCGAATACGTTAAAAGAATTTATTACAAACTAGATTATGTAAATAAGTATGGATGTTTGTTGTACTATAAATTTTTTCGTTTTTAGGTTTTCTGTACAAATTACCTAGCAAAATATAACATGTCAAAAAACAAAAAAGTATAAATACATGGTACTTATTGATTACAAAACAGTTTAACAAATTCTTTATCTAATAAAGAGAAACTTATTAATTATATATTAGGCTAAAACATTTGTAGGCTGACACATAGATGGCGCTACTAGAATTGAATCCATATAATTTTAGAAAGTTTTTATATTTTCGTCGTGTTCTTTGTCTCTGTGTCATTCCGTGGAATTTTGTAATCGAATTAAAACCTATTTCCCGACTACCTAGTACCTAGAGCTCTGAAATTTTCAGGATAGCTAAGAACTGGATGACAATGCATGTTTCAAGTGTGTTTAGGCATATACATAGATTTCGAAATTTATACTGAATTGTTATTAAATTAAATATGTATACATATTATCATTTTGAAAGACTTCATATAAGTTTGGCGTAGCCTATTTCGATAAGCGGCTGATTGTAACAATTCTGTTGGGAATGTTGGGTTATCGTAATGGGATCGATCTCGCGAGAGAGAAGTTTTTTTCTTTTTGTTTTGTTCTTACATGTAAAAGTAATAATAGTATATTGTAATACAAGTGTTACAATGACAGAGGTTTCGTAGTACGAGTTCAGTTTGTGAAACGAACCGCGAAGCGGTGAGTTTCGCAAAGAACGAGTACTACAAACCGTCATTGTAACTCGAGTGTTACATACTATTTTTTATAATGAACTTTTAAAAGTATAAAAAATATATAAAATGAGAGTTTTTCGAAATATTTATTTATGTTGGCAATCTTGACACTTTTGACACTTGTCAGTTTTAATGATTTTAAATTTGAATGTTTGTCAAATTTGTATAAAATATTCCGAATTTAGCAAATAACGCTGATAATGTAGTTAATAATTTAGTACAACATACTTTTTGATTTACTACCTGAACTCTTTCGTTGACAATCAGTGCAGTGCAACCAATTGTGTACAACAAAAAGTTACCAAAAACAGTGTTACAATGAATCTATTTCGATACTGTTTTTAGTGTCGAAATAGAAACTTTGTGAACGTGAATTATAAAAAATAATTTATATAATAGTAATATGACCTATAAATCAGTAAAAAAAACTTTCTACTATAAAAAGTTTTTTTATAAATTGTGATTATTTAATTATTACCAGCGTTCAAAAGATAAGTATAAAAGTTTGACAGGCGTCCGACTAGTAGTTTTGAAATATAGCATTGTAAAAGTAACGCAATTTGTTTATTATGAAAAAATTAATAAAAAATGTGTTATAAAGTATTGCCTTTTGGCGGAAAAATACTGTTAAAGTCAGGCCTTGGTCAATATATTTAAAAAAATATTGCTCCATTTCTACATTCCTGAGTCCAATCGACAGTCAGCCAAGTGGACTCAGCGCAATGAACCGACTGCTTGTCTGCTGACAAATTAGTATTTTGGAATACTCAACACCTTACTAACGTAATAACTAAGAGTATATTTAATAAATTATACCAAAAAAATTAAAGTAGAAGCGTGAACAAGCATTGATCAAATATAATAGCAGTCGTACATATACATTATACATATTGGTTAGATAAATATAATCTAAATACCAGTATTAAAAGTGAAAAAGAAAGAAACCAGTTATAGTACGTTATATAAATATATAAGTGCTATACATCATTCAAAGCTTATTTTTATTAAAGTAGGCCTTGTTAGGGTGATGAATTTCGCCCTGTATTGGGACCGAGCTCCAACTGTAGAGGCAGCACTTTGACTAAAGGCCGCGCGCCCTAGTGCGGAAATTAGGAATTAAATGGGCAAAAATTTATTAATAACAAACGTCATAATTAATAAATAATGGAAAAAATAATTACATACGGATTTCAACCGATAAATAATAATAATATTCGTGGTCAAAATGTCTTTCCACGTCTTTCCAATGGTAGTTAACGGAAAACAATAAAATTTCACAGGTAAATTTATATACCGCTCTCTGCGAGACTTTTCTGTACAGCCTTTTATACAACATGATTTTATTGATAAAGACAGCGTGAATAATTTTAAAATTTATTTTAATAAAAGGTTAATAAACAATTTATCACATACTATTGGTCAATTTTTTGCCCATAAGTTTACAAATTCTATCACCAGAGGGGCGTGACGGTCTAGAGGCTCGGTCCCTATATTTATTCTTATTCTCAGTTGTAAATGCGCTGTTGTCACGTCCTCAATAAAATCATAGTGTCAGTGATAATAAATAAAATAAATGTGTTCTCCATTTCAGCGCCATCAAAAATCATTAAAACTTAGTACTTTCACAAAAAAAAGGAAATCATCAATTTAAAAATATATATTTACATATAATGAATGCATTTACAAAATAATAGTAATTAAATAAAAGCAAACAATAAAAACATTTAGAAAAAAGTCTAGAACAAATTGTCTATGTCTATATAATAAGTTTCACAACAAACATTTAAATTGGACCAGCTATAAATGAGGAAAATACAAAATATTTTATTTTGTCGATAAGTATTACAGCAGCTATATATTGAAGAGTTTTTCGTGGAGCTTTCCAGGTAGTACGGCATTATCACATACCAATTGGTTTCAGCCATTTTGATAAGTAAAACAAAGACAAAAATTCCCATAAAATGTTATGCTTCGTTATATATCTAAGCTTTCAAATATTGGTAATCCATTTAAAATGTGTTTAATAGTTTCAGTGCAATTATTCAGCAGAAAAGCAGATACACTGATAGTAAAATAAATAAAGTACAAAAGAAAATGAAACATACAAAATTAAAAAAAAACATATAAACAACAAAAATTGAAGCTACAGATTTGGTTAAAACTATTGTTAATCTGTTCTGTATGTATTTTTAATCCACCTCCATTATTTCATTGGATATATCAGAGTCACTATCAAATCCAAAATCGGAATCGTCAGAATCTGATTCCTCCAATGAAATAATTAAAGGAGGAATATTGTCATGTGAGCAGTTTCCCATGTAAGTAGTCCAATCTGCCAAAATAAGTTCGTCTGTATGTCTACAAAATTTTTTCCACATGTCTGATATACATTGTCTTAACGCTTCTGTCCAAATTTTTTTAACCCTATCCCTGTCTGTATAAAGATGCAATATTTTTGTTATAGTACGTCTTTGTAAAGCCCCATGCCAACTCTATTGGATTATATTGACAGTGGTATGGGGGTAGTCGAAGTACATCATGTCCATGTTGCTTTAATATTTCATCTACTACATATGTCTTATCGTTACTTTTGTATGGTTGAATTAAAGTGTATAATTGTTTTTTTGTCATTTTTTTGTCAAATGCGATGTTATTGCTGCTCAACCATCCCTGCATTATCTCTTTTTTTGCTGAAAATGTTGGTGGTTTGTTAAGTTGCACAGAATGATAAGGAGCATTATCCATTACCACTACACATTTGTCTGAAAAATTGGATAAAGCAGGAATGAGTTGATTAACAATCCAGTTTTTGAAAATGTCACCGTTCATAGTTTTGTGATAGTCAATGTCAGTATTTGAAGAGTCTAACAACATGTCACATCCCTCTAAAAACCCAGTATTTGTTCCTGCGTGTAAAATTGTAAATCGCTTTCCTTCAGATTTCAAATGCAATGGATTGCTTTTTAAATCAGATTCATGTACCCAACGACGCGTTGGAGTGCCATTTTTGTATATCCACGTTTCGTCTAAGTACACAAATCTGATTGATTCATTGCGCTTTTTTAGTTTCATAAATTTCCGAAGGAAAGCGATTTTGCTGATTTTGATATGTCTTTGCTCACTTAAAATTTGTCGTCCGTTCACTTTTTTAAATTTATATCCCATTGATTTTATAAGTGTGTATAAAGTGGTACGTTCACCCCTAAAATCCAAGTTTTGTTTCACATCAGTCAAAAGTTTGTCTAAAGTAAAATATTCGTTTTTGGAATTGTACGTCCAAATCTGCCGCTGCAAGTTTTTTTTTTAAATGAAGTTATCAAATGTATCTGCTTTATCATTCTTCCTTTTATCCGCCGCTTCTTTGCCATTAGCCAAATCTTCTTTTAAGATATTTCGTATAGATATAACACTAACCTAAAAAAACACGAAAGATTAAAAAAATAATAAAAATTTAATTTAATGGATCAATGAATAAACATTAATTCATCTATTTGCTATCAAATTACATTTTAATTACCAAACTTTATTAATTAAAGAAAATATTTTATTTTTAAAACATTTTTAATTATGTTACATAATCTGGCAACATTGTAAAATATTGAAAAGTAGTGAGTTTTTAGGTTATGTGCATTTAATAAATAATAAGTAATTTGAATGTAAAAACTGTAAAAGTGTATTTTTTCTAACAATTATCTTCATATACAACTAATAATAAAATTAAAAATGTTTGGAACTATTTGCTAATGAAAATAATGGAATAATCGGGTATAAAACACATATTGTACTTACATTAAAAACCTCAGAGATCTTTTGTAAATATCCGTCTTCTGAAATTCTCTGCTCTTTCTTAAACATGTAATAGCATCTCTGAATGCATTTTTTTGTCTCTACACAAATTTTTTTTGGCATATTTAATTTCTTAAACACAATTTACAATTATATTTATGCTATTTGATGTCAAGTTTGTCAAATTGTGACTTGCAATGACTTGGTAACTTTCAAACACCAACATGACAAAAACCAATACCAATGTGAAGAAATAAAAAGATAGCCTGCTAGATATAAATAAACGTTGAATCGTTAATAGAAATCGAACTATAACTTGTTTCTTTCAACGCAGATAGATATACCTATGTGGTTTTCTTAATAAATAAATAACTAGATACTCATATAAGGTTTACAATAGAAATTCAACTGTATACATTTACCATAAAGGTAATTTAAAATGTTTTATCACAAGTAATTTAATCCAAAAAACTAGTGAAATGTAAGTTAACACATAAAGTCACATATTATTCCATGATGAAAGTCCCAAAAATTATCGTTAACTCAAAATATTCAATGTAAAAAAGTTTAATTCAAACACAAAACCACAATCTTTATTTTAAATTGGTTTAAAAAGTTTATCTTGAGTCTAGTAGATTTCAGCGCAAACACAAATTTGGCAACAACGTGGTTAGCTCAGAAATTATCCACAGTGAACACATCAACACAAAGGCACAATGAATGTACAAAAATAACATAACCTTAACAATTAATTCTAGGACGAAATCATTCAAAATACCAATATGACATCGCTTTCCAACGTGACAATAAATTTCTTGGTCAGCAAAAAAATTAATTTCACCACAAATAACGTAGGACGATTATCACTTGTAACCTTTTTTAACGGTAGATGTTTAATGCTCGTCTTAAGGTTCACAATTTGGAACGGCACTCAGTTGGTTGGTGGAGAGCAAGCGTGGATTCGGACGAGCTCAATGAAAAGTTATCAAAATAAAAAGGAATATATTTAATAATGTAATAAAAATTAAAAGGGATAAGAAAAAGAAAATGAAAGGAAAAAGTGAAAGCGAAAAGAAAATGGGCGCCACTTATTTCTTTTTTATCCTAAAGATGGGGAAAGATAAGAAACCCAGGTAAAAGATAAAAGATATATAGATTGGATTAGATAACCCGGAAGATTATTATTTCTAGATTTGAAATTACACACTTTTACTTAGAAAACAAAAAATAATTATACTTACACTTTTTCTTACTTATTCTTATAGTTAAAATCAAAACTTGTTTGTATGACTAAAAAATTTTGCATGACTCAAAATTTAGTTACTTAAAAAAACATATTAGGTTAACAGAAAATATTGATCAGAGTAACATACTCTAGAAAGGAATAGAAAATATCTATTTAAAAAATTAACAATATTTATTATTCGTTTAAATAATAAAAAATAGGACAAACAACCAAAAACATGGAATTGGATATCTATCTATAAATAGCAAAAACATATTAAATAATCACATTACGTGATCATTCAAAAATCATAATATTTTATACACTAGGATAACAGCTAGGAATATTATATTGTTATCTCCGTGTACTCTGTTAAGCTAAAAGTGAACCAGATATACTTTCGGATTTAGACAAATAAATTATTAAAATTCACCTTTTGCTTTCTTATTAAATCGAGTTAAAAGAGTACTTACATATCCAGTTAAAATTATTAAGCATACAAACAAAAAAATACAGGTAAAAATACAAAATAAAAAAACTAAATACACTCACTGTGTTTTGCTGCTCACTTTTAAATCTCGGTACGTAGATATTATTTATATTGAATACAATAAAATTTAATCTCCAAAGAAATAAACTCTATTTTGTAGTAAACTAGCTGACCCGGCGGACTTCGTTCCGCAAATCATTTCCGTCATTCTTCCATTTTTCGTTTTTTCAATTTATTTTGATTTTATCGTTTTCATCATATTTTCTCGTTAGTTATCAGGTTTATACTTTTTTTTTTCGTTATATCTTGTAGTTTATCGATAAAATATATTAGGTGCATCACAATACTTAATGTAGTAAGAATTTCTGGTTTAAATATAAGTGATATTAACTGCGCCACCTTACGGCGGCGTGATATAAAGTAATCAAATAAGCAGTGGTTGCTCGTTTAACGGAAGCGCCATCTGGTGGTAACTTCCATTAATACGAATATCATATTCATATTAACCATTAAAAATACAGCATAATACTGATTTTCATGACAATCGGTTGAACAGGGCAGAAGGTGCTACTCTGCAGCGCCACCTGGTGGCGAGTGGCATCAATGAGCATATCATACAAACCTTCTCTGTGGTAAAATACATATACATGCCAATTTTCATGACAATCGGTTGAACGGGGCAGAAGTCGCTACTTTGCAGCGCCACCTGGTGGCGAGTGGCATCAATGGGCATAGCATATAAACCTTATCCGTGGAAAAATACATATATATATATATATATACCAATTTTCATAATAATCGGTCCAGTAGTTTTTGAGTTCATCGATTTCATACATAAAAACACATCCTTTTTTATATATATAGAAGAGAAGATGTGGTAACCATACAGTAAAAAACTTAAGAATTGGCTCCGAAATGCTTCTTAGGAAGAATATAGATCAGCATCCCGCTTAATCTCGAAATTACGGTAAAAAATCGACTATCCTTTAGTCTCATCCCCCAGGTAATTAAAGGTGGTAATCATAAAACCGTTTCAGAGAAATTACCAACCTTTTAATAGGCACTCGGAACACAATCACAATTTTTCAAAAAGGTAAAAACTAATTTTCTTTTACTCAGGTCTTACTCAAAACATAACCGTTTCTCCAATTCTCCCTGGGGTGTGGTTTAAGTAAACTTTTTCCGAAAGCACGTGAATAAACAGAGGGATATGATTGGTTAGAAACCAAATCGATATTTTCTCGAGAATTCTTTCAATAGCAATTCTATCTACCCCTCTAAGGTGTAATTCTCGAAAGTGATGAAACTTTTGAACGACTTAAAAAAGAAATTGTTAAAGATAAATTAAATATCTGGATTTTAAAAATGCTACACACTTAAAAACTGTTCAAGACATTTTTGTCTTAACTGACTTATTTGATCTGGATGAATACTGTTTTTGTTCATTACAATTAAAGCAGCAACATTGCCTCCTAAGTAAATGTATTCCAGGGGTAAATGGTTTTCAATTTCAAAAATTCCGTGACAGCCATTTTTCGTACCACAAACGTAAGTGAGCGACCCTTAACTTGGCTTCCACCAGTTCCACCCTTTCCCAAATAGATCGGACGTTTCCGAAGTTGTTCGGATCGGGCTAGCCAATAAGAACAATCCTAAAGCGATGTTACCGTTTATGACAATGTGACCCACTGTACATCAAAATGTAATTTGCGTTGCCTAGGGTTTCGGTCCAGTGAATAATTAAAAATAAATTTAAAATTTAATTGAAAGCGAAAGATATCGGAGCTTAGAAATGCTAAAATAATAAAATCGAATGTTATAAAAAAAGTCATTTACTTAATTTGTTAGATGTATAACTTTAAATGGCAAAAAAATCTACGAAACTAACAGACCAAATCACTTCCTACCATTTAACTCTTTGAAATGAATAAAATTTAAATAAACTTATAGTAGCAGCAATTTATTGTTTATTGGATTCTTTTTAGTTATTTAAATAGGTCAGTAAATTCTCAGTATAGTTATATTATTTTAACGTATAATTTGAATATTGTTAAATAACGTAAAATTTGCGAATAATTTTAGAGATTATCAAGTAATTAAGAAATAATAATAATCAGTTATTGTGCGACTACCTAATCCTTTCGCAAACTGATACCACATACCAGATTGATTAATAAAAAATTATGCTACTCTTAATAATAAAATCATAAAAAATCCACTTAATCTGATATTACATCTACAAATTTTTGAAGGTCACTATTTCATTTTTAATTTTTTGTTTATGTAGAACTTTTTAAAAAATTTGTGTTTGTGCCAAACTTTAAAAATACAATAAAAATGTAGAGACATTGTCAATTTTTGTTCCACGTTTGTGTAAATGATTGATTATTAATATTTTCTTATTATCTATTTGGTAAGTCGAGTGAATTTTCGCTGTTGGTTTTGTTTTTATTTCATGGAATAAAGAGTAAAAATTGTAAAGTCGAAATGATGAATTATTCATTATTGTATATCAATCACATGTGATGTTTTATCTATCTATACATATAATAAAACTGTAGAAATGTATATGTTTGTGCGCGCATCACATGAAAACTACTGATCCTATTCGAATGCGGTTTTCAAAGACGTATTTGTCTTCTTTTAACTTAACATGTGGTGTATAAAACTTTATTCCTCCACCCCTTTAAGGAAAGAAATGTTTATACAAAAATCAACACGCCACGCGAACTACGTTATGGTTTTAATCACTTGTTACTGATAAGTACACTAAATTGCACAGCGAATATTTTGTTGTGATTTTAATATTCTGTATAGATAACTTTTCTTGATTTAATAGGCTATAAACTACATTTTAACCTACAAATAGAAACACTAGGTGGTCTGATAAGTAACCTTCTTTGAAATAAAAGAAAAAAATTATTTAATATCATCCTATATATCTTTTAGCTCAATACAGTGATTTCAGCGATTTCCTACTTCTTTGTGCCATCCGAATAAAACGATTTTATAGTCAATATGCTTTCAATTACTTTTACTGATAAGTACACTGAATTAATCATCGAATATTTTGTTGTGATTTTAAGAATTGTTAACAAATTGGATGTATAGTAAAGTTGTTACTTTAAATGGACTTTCTTTGGTAAACAATTTGGCATTAATATGTTATTCTTTAACATGAATAACAAGAAAGTCATTAATTAAAAACCACTTGGAGCACTTAAGGAAATTTCTACAAAAGTGGAATCAGCAGTAATACAATCTTAGAAAAACTAAAAATGGATATCGAAAAATTCAAGTACTGGAATGATCCTAGAAGGACTAAGACGCTCCTGGGAAACTACAACCTTAGTAAGAAGAACCTCTGTATTATAACAGGAATACTAACCGGGTACTGCCCATTAAGAGGACACATTAAGAAACTAGGATGGGTAGATGAAGCAAACTGTAGATTCTGTGAGGTATAGGATGAAACCTCAATACACATACTCTCAGAATGCATTGCATTACGTAATTCTAGGCTAAAAATACCTAGGGACATACGAAATAGAAAAGGAAGACTCGCTCTATTTCGGCCTAATACACTCAGATGTTATAACTGTAAGCATTTTTCCCTCGAATGTTTTACCGATTTCTAAAACGTTAAGCAATATTTGACAAATATTGGGATATACTTAGTCAATGTCCTGTGTATTTTTGTTTGCTTATAAATTATCAAGGTATTGGAAGGACAAGTTTCGTTATTCATTTTTGAGAGACTTTTCTTCCGAACTTAACATTAAAAGTTTCACTTTAGTAATCTCAACTAAAATACAACAACTTGATATGTAAAAAAAACTTACAAAGATTCATTGAATTAACTACTATTTCATTATACCAACATAGAAATTGTCTTATTATGAGGATCATCGATGCAATAAAGAGAAAGTACAAAAATATAATTAAACAGAAAAAACGAGGGTGTGTCACGACTATGAATGCAGTAAATAGCGTTGTGAGGATATGAGCGAAATTGATTTCTAAAAAGTATTTATAATTTATAGATAATATAATAGATTTCATTTTAGTATTCTGAAAAAATAGGTTAATTTAATGCATAGATTATATTATATTAACAAGTAAACTCGAATTGAAGATTCTTCCAATTATTAGTTAGCATTAATTATTTTGATACATACAAAAATGCGGTGCGGTTACTTTTAAACGTGCGTAAACCGAAAACACTAATAAATTTTGTTCATGTGTGAATAGATCCAATCTTAAAATCTGTACAAACTTAGCAAAGAGAAATTCCAAAGTTAGGCCTTTATTTAACACAAATTATTGTTTCTGTATATAGATCTCGAATTAATCTAATGCAAAACACACGGAAATATATAGAATAGTATAAAATAGAGGTAAATACATGTAACTTATTTGGGTTATATATCTTTTAACATAATAATTTAGGTAAATTAAAATTAAAACTACAGTAAGTTTCTACCTTTAAAAATATTTCAAACTAAAAATATTACTGTTCCTAAAAAGGTTCCAGTAAAGAAGGAGTTAATTAGAATGATGAAAAGTCAGAATTTTAAAAATGAGCACGTCATTGACACCATTTGCAGCAGGCACGGTCATACCCTATTGCGATTACCTCCTATCTACTGTATTTTCAAGCTAATCAAAATGGTTTGGGGTACCGTAAAAAAAAACGTTAACGAAGTATAATCAGTCGCTAACCTTAAGCCCAGGGGCTCTTGAGAATATTCGAAAGGTAATCATGCCGTATCGCAAAATTGCGAAGCTCATGTTATAAAAATAGAAAACGAATATTCTGTTTTACAGCCAATAGCAAGTTTTAATTTGGAAAAATTAAATTGTTATATGACACAAAATATACAGATATATACATTTTTCTTTTTAAATTTAAAACAAAAATTAATAAAACTTAACAATGATGATTTTTTCGAAACGTTCGTTTGATGAACTTGTCCTTTTTCTTCAATTCGATGTCAATGGTCGGCATTGGCATCAATGAAATTAAAAATCCGATGATAGCAAACTGAGATTGGAAGGTGTATATCCCACGATATTTTTTTGCCTCCTTTCTCCGTGGTTCTATTTTAGCCCTTTTGGCACCCCTCCCTATCTTAATGTAGTGTAACGAAGCTTTTCCAATGCTCGCTCCCTCCTTAAATGGAAGATAATTTTTTTTATTGCCGAACATTCAAAATAGTTTATGGACACTTTTCTATAAGAAGCATAGCTTAACAAAAATAGGATATTCCAGGCGGGGTAGGTAAAAGTCCTCCAACCTAACCACTTACCCGGTTGATTACACCATCTTCATCTTTTTTGTGCCCTGTGGCTGGGGGTAGAAGAATTCCACCACCCGAGGATATTCCAGGCGGGGTAGGTAAAAGTCCTCCAACCTAACCACTTACCCAGTTGATTACACATCTTCATCTACTTTAAAAAAATAGAGAAGTAATAAAAAATCGTAAAGAAAAACTTAAATTTGTTAAAAAAACGAATCACGTTCATAAAATTTGATGCACTTCCGTATACCTAATTACGGATCAAGATCTGTCTGTATGTTCTAGAAACGATATTTCGTCTTAAAAAGACTAAATAACTAAATCGGTTTTCGATTATATCTTATTAGGGGACCGAAACAAAATGTATATAAAAATTTGTTATTTATTTTTATTTTTGTTTTTTTAATATATAAAAATATCATTGCACTATATAATTTTAATATTTCTATAAATAATTAAGACGTACGAAACGGGATGTAGGCGAGAACTAATTTTAATAGTTTTTTTATTTTACGCACGACACGAGAAAATCTTACGGTTACGTACGAAACGCGCACCAATCAATGAAACCTGTTCTTTGAATGAAAAAGTAAAAAAGCTATTTTTAGAACGAATGCAAATAAGTGAAAATTTGTTCTAAGTGTAATCTCTAATTTATTATCACGTGAGAATGCTTGAATAGAAAATGACACAAAATGTGTTAATTTTTCTTAAAACTCGAAAATGATGTCTTTTCTTTTACAGTTTTATTTCTAAACAGATTGTTTAATGCAATCATTTTATTATTCTGGATTGATAACCTTTATCGCAATTAATAAACTAAAAATAGAAATTCGAGGTGGTCTGAAAAGAAACCTTCTTTGTAATAAAAAACATCTTTTTTTAAACAATTATTTAATATCATTCCATAATTTCCATATAGTCTCCTTTTAGCTTAGTACAATGATTTTTACACAAATAAAGCAGTTCTTGTTTTTTGTAAAAACACTCTTTTATTTTAAAAATCAGTAAAATAGTTATTTGTGACACAAGAACGGAAAATGACATTTTGTGTAGCCGAGGTGCGTAGCACCGAGGCGAAACAATACGAGCACTTGCAAAACATTTTCCGGACGTGTAACACACACTATTTTTTGATCCGACTAATTTTTAATATTTTCAAAAGTTCTGTTATGTTCAAGAGTTGACCGCTTGTGCTACCTAAAGTAAGACCAGTGACTAGAAGACAGCCGACAGACTGTCAGCTGGTATGACGTGATCTTCGGGTAAATATAAGCGCCACATTGAATGTTGAATAATATCCTGTTTGATACTTAATGTACGTGTTCAAAAACTTTTTACTTTGTGACATACAAGATTAGATGTTTATTGACATCTATTGCACGATTAAAAGAATTAGTAATAAGGAATGATTTTCTGATAATCGATTTCAAGATCCTTAATTTTTATACATACAAATACTGTGCTAATAGGCAGCACAGTAAAAATTGTTATATTGAAAATATTAACATTAATATCTAATAATTTTATATAAAACTAGCAGAGACAATGAACTATTTTCATAATCAAATGATAAGTAGTTGTAAATTAACATAAATGTCAAATTTTATAATACAAGTTGTGAAAGAAATTAAATGTAAATTAGAATTCTGCTTACCTTTAGAAAAAGTTATAGGTAAGTTTAGTATATTAAACGCTGTTTTTAAATAAATTTAATTAAAATTTGTATTATTCATTATGTATTTTTGATGACTTATAATTTAAACTCATAGCGCCATCTCTTTAGATAATCTAAAAGCTACTTTGCCGGCCTAGGCCGGAAAATGTCTTTTTCCGGACGATTTTGAAGTAATTAATAGTATTGTTTCTGGACGGAGGACCAAAAAATATTTAAATTTAAAGTTATTTTATTTGTAATCAAACATATTTACCTATTTTTAGCAAAAAAGATGCGAAAATGATTAGTGAAAAATTATGAAAAAATATTGATCGTAATAAATAAATTAAAAAAATAAATATTGTTAATTTTAAAGTCATAAACAGGGAAAACCTAGATTTAAATAAAGCTCTTAGATCGTAAATTATCAACTTTTTTATCTTTCCTTTGAAATTACGAAAGATATAAATTGTAAATGCCGTAGACACTGAAGACGGAGCCAGAGGAACTGAGATAATATAACGGAAATTATAAAAAACTTATAATAGAGCCCGAGATCTTCTCATATTTTTTTGTCCATTACTAAAATTTTTAAATGGCAAAACATCTGTAATTTTTGAATCGGCGGTTCGTAAGAAAATATATAATTTGCATTGGCAGACAAAAACTAAGAATATCTTTTTTGTAACTTTGCTCCCTTACAACCATTGCTATTTTTGTGTTACTACCATTCATCTATATTGCAAAAAACACCCGGAAAGATGTATTGGTTTATTTGATAC
The DNA here is from genome assembly GCA_964028335.1 of Altica lythri. NCBI lineage: Eukaryota > Metazoa > Arthropoda > Insecta > Coleoptera > Chrysomelidae > Altica > Altica lythri. Next base: position 28,755,823 of record OZ034804.1, on the reverse strand, counting down.
TTTTCGTACTTCCGGGCCTAAAGTGACAACTTCACTCCCTTGTGACAGGTACTAAAGTGTCACATTTAATCCCTCCGGGATTAAATATTGACGAAACTCCCGGAACGATTAAATCACAAACAAACAAATTTAAGGGATATTTTATTGAAAAATATAATTAATTAGAATGGTAATTAACGTTAATATTCAAATTAATATTGTGACAGTTCGTCATATTGACCAGTCTTTCCTGGGTTAATGCAGCAGGTAACTGACGAGTAACAGATAGGTCCTTTTCATATTGAACTGGTGTTTGTTTCGAAGATCCTGCGGAAACAGGAAGCGAGAATGAGGACTGTGGCATAACTATAGTGGACGAATCGGCGACTTGACCAAATATTTTATCTGAAATTTTTTGTTTATTTTTAATAGACGATTCAATATATCCCTCGGCCACGTTGGAGGATTTCCATCCTCCATGTCTCTTCAGCACGTCTATTGTTGCTCCCGAATCAGCTAACAAAGACGCAGATGTGCGTCTAAAACAATGTCCCGTATAAGACGTCGCATTTTCTAATTTCAAGAAAGCTGCTATTTGCCGTGGAATTGTACCAAACATGTTTTTTCCTACTACTCGCGTAGTACATTCTTTGTTGATGTATTGAACAAAAAATTTTGAATGAGTTGTCCCTGTCTTTCGCAATGCCACATATTTCCGAAATATCGCCACAAAACTGATGGCACTGTTTTCTGAATTTTTGATCACAAAATTTCGGTCAATTTTATTTTTGGTGTTTCTAATCGCAATTAGGAAGGAATCGCCCAAATCTCTCACATCGTCGATTTCTAAATCAACCAACTCTTTTCCACGACAAGCTCCCGCAACGCCCAAAATAAGTGCAACCTACAAAAAAATTGATTTCTTAAAATTTCTGAATATAAACAAATTTCCAAATTTACCTTAAGCATTAAATATTTATCATCCGGAGCCTCCCGTAAGAACTGATCTACCTGCTCAGACGTGAGAATTCTTGACTTCTTTGGCTTAAATCCCTCATTTCTTCTCTTCAAAAAAGCTAATAATTTTGGAAATTTACTTATATCAATATCTTCTCTAATGTTAATAACCGATTTCAGCATTGAGTAATGTGCCCAGAGAGTTGAGGCACAAACCGCTTTTGATTTATCATCGAAGTAGACTAACAGCGCATTTTCAGTAGGTTGTCTCACATTTTTTAAGCGGCACCACTTTTTAAAAGCATCGTACTGCTGCTCGTATAGTTTTCTAGATTTCGGTGGTAACAATTCTTCACCTACTTCGGCTGCTCTTTTATCAATATCAGATACACCTTCTTCACTCATGATACCAATAATTATCAATAACAATGTTTCTTTACAATGACACTAGTAATGACAATGTTTCTAAATTATAACTGTCACAACGCAATGTTACTATGGTAACTTATTTTAAAGACAGTTTATTAAATGAGTTGAAGAGAGAAAAAACTGATTGAAATTATTGAAATAATTAATAAAATCATACCGGAAGTACGAAAAGTATCGTATATACCTTGCGACTGAAGTACATTTAATCCTTCAGGTAAATTATGGCCCTCCCTGCGGTCGGGCCATAAACTTTACCTTCAGGATTAAATGTACTACTTCAGTCCCGCGGTATATAATATACTATTAATTTAAGAATACATAATTCACTAAATAATATTTTTTCGGTAGTGGATCTCTACTATTAGGAATTATATGTAGAATCCTATTTATGCATGTTCTGGGACGGACCTCGTTGGTTCCGGTTATAAAAATTGCAATAGTTAAAGATTGGCCAAGCATTTCTTATTTAATAACAATGAGTCTCTCAATTTCGTACCATTGATGTTATAATTGATGTGTTCATTGATTTGTATATATGTATGAAGGCCCTTTGATTTTAATAAGTGTTTTTTTAGATGTTTAGCTTGTACTTGCATCATTACGTGTATGTGTATGTAATCAACCATTTTACTAAAAGCAACGCAAGTAAGTTTGTCATTATTCTGCTATTGCTTTTACACGCTCTATCTTTCATATACACACAAACTGCTGGTATGCCATGCCCTATTTTTAATCAAATTAAAATCCTTTATTCCTAATTACTTTAATCCTATTTGTGACTCATACGTTTTATTGTAGGTCACCAATAACTGCCATCGACTTACCACCACCATTTTGATCGGCGTGTGTGTCAGGTAACTTCGAACCACGTTAGTTAATCTACAAACTTTAGATTTATAGAAAACTTGTATTCGATGACCTCTTGTTATAGTACATCTTTAGTGTGCCTTTAAAGTACCAATGTATGTTTTATTAATTGTAATTTTATATTTAGATATTACTAATAAATAACAAATAAAATGTTTTTTTTTTGTTAGTTCTTGTTTGCACGGTTCCCTATATAATAATCGAGCGTTTCACTTGTAAAACTGTGAATATAAAATCAAGATAAATAGCAGGAGAGCTAGAGACGAAGCTTTGCCGTGTTTTGTAATATGACATTTCTCCTTTGCAACATGTTAATTGAATACAGGTATTTACGTACTCGCTCATGCGGACACCTTAGTGGATAGAGGGGTAGCTATAAGTGGTGAAAATTGCCAGTTTTTCGAGAAATTATCGTCATCGACAATATTGATGAAAATTTTTCCAGTTGATACAGTTCGAAATCCGGACAGGGGTACACCTGAGTGGATACAAAACAGGTGGCGGACAAGGGCATAGAGGTTCAAATTTTGGCTTTCTTTACCCTTGTCCACCACCTTTTTTGTATCCACCCAGTTTTCCGCTATTTTGTATTTATGCTTCTCAAGGGTCCAACATTACGTAGCAAAATTGGCGGGCATATTATCGATGACGATTTTTTGTTCCAATTTTTGGTTCTTTTCCCTTGTATGCCTTTTCCTTTATACCCATTCACCCGTCGGATTTGGAATTGTGAACTTTTACCCCTAATAGCTAACCCCCAGTATCCACCAGGACAGGAATGTAAATACCTGTTTGGAATTAAATGTCTGTCTTACAATGTAACCCCGATAAAACCACTTTTTAAATCGATTTGTTATATTATTATGTGAACCAAAATATCTAATTAACAATTTTTGTTGGTGATAATTTGTTATAAACAAAAATTAAATAAAAAATAATATTCAATTTAGTGTTTCACAAACAAATACAACTTAGATACACAGGTCTCTCCAACTGACATTATCTTTGACAAAATCCGCAATCTTGTAGAATAAATGTTTTTTCTTACCAAAATCATATCTGCTTTTGCTTAAAAGTTTAAGACCAAGTAATAAGGATTTATATATTAATATCTTACTCGAACAAATATTTGGTCATGTATAAGATGATGTCTAGAAAGTATCCGGAAAAAAGCTCAATATATATTTTTAAAACTTGAATTAAAATATTGTAGCAAATAATTCATCTTATTTACTTACACAACTTCCATTTAACTGCAAACACTTAACTAAACGTCGAGGTACAGCTGAGCTAGGCCAACGCCATAATTTTCGGTGATGGTAGCTAGGACTGTAAAACTGACCGAATCAATTCATATTTATTTCGTGGGGCTCCTCGTTTAACTTCAATCTTCATTAGTTATGTTAAGATCTGGAGAAGCTGCTGGTTATGGAATTGTTGTCACTTGGTGTTCTTGCATCTAAGCTTAAGTTTAGTCCCAAGTATGGCATATTGCATTATCCTGCCACCTCTCTGGATTCAAAGCAGGCGCACTTTTAAGAAAAATTCATTTAGAATATTACAATACTTTTCACTACGATGGTACCATTAACTATACAGAGAGGTGTAGCAACACGTTGGGAAATTGCTCCACAAACCATTATATTGGTGGGAAATTTGAACAGTAACAGGTTGTTTTTTTGAAATTTTAGAAAGTATGCAAACAAGAATATACACATAGTTTCAAAAGTTATGCATCACTCAAAATTTTCGTTATTATTAATTGTTTTCAGAAACCACTGTTATTGATCATTTATAAAAAAATATCATAACGTTGACAGATGTTTGTTGTTTTAAAAAAGATTCTATTTTTTTAATAAATAAAAAATTAAAAACTAAAAAAAAAATATTTCTATTAAAAATGTATTTAACAATTTTAATATCTTGTATTTCCATCATGGGCATGGATTCAAGCCTAGATTCGAGCTTGAATACTGCTGACAAGTCGATCAATCATTTCCTGTGGCAGATTCTCCCATTCTTCTCTACATGCGATTGTAAGTTCATGATGGGTTTCTAGGAGGATTCCTTCGTTAATGAACAGCTCCGGATCGCATATCTCATGCATGTTCAATGGGATTCATGTCGGGAGACATCGCAGGCCACTCCAAACGGCGAATACCTTCTGTCTCAAGACAGTCATTAACCGCCCAAGTCATATGTGGGCGGACATTATCATCCATAAATACAAAATTTTCACCAACAGCTCCCCGCCATAATCTCACATGAGGTTCTAAAATCCGTGTGATGTGTACCTTTCTCCTGTTAGTGTCCCGGCAATAACCAACAATTCTGTGCGTCCACCAACCAGAATACCTGCCCAACACATAACACTGCCACCAGCGAAAAGAAGTATTAGACGGGCAAGTGCTAGTTATACCGCCAAACACGAATTCGCCGGCTTTCACTATTTAAACAGATTTTGCTCTCGTCTGAAAAAAGCACAAAATTCCAAAACTGTTGAGGGAGCTGTATGTGTTCTTGGGCCCACTGGAGGTGGTGCAAAACATGTCTAGGTTGTACCTCTCATTGGTCGACGACTCCTTAAATCTGACTCTAAAATTCTTCTTTCTATTGTAGCCCATGATACTCTGACTCCTGTAGCATGCCTGAAGTCTCTTTGAAGGGATGGTACAGACATAGAAGAATTTCTCCGAATGGAAAATCTGATATATCTATTTTGTTGCTCATTGGTAACTCGAGGTCTACCAGAGCGAGCTCTATTCTGTATCCAGAAATCTATTCCGTATCCGTGAGACATCACTCTGAGAAACACCCACTCTTTCCGCCACGAAGCGCTGTGAATGGCCGTCTTCAACTAAAGTGATAATTCTTACACAGTCAAACTCAGAAATTAAATTTCGATTCATTATTAATCACATTTTCACAAATTTTACCAGAATAACATTTTCAAATGTTTACACATTTCCAAAACCAGGTCAATTTAACGGCTATTTAAAAGAAATAAAAAACCAAAACAGGTGTATTGTATATGAAAAAGGCCGTTTAAACATGTGATAAGGATACGGATTGATAAAAGTATAAAAATCGTGAATAAAAGGGGTGATGCCTTACTTTTGAAACTATGTGTATTAAATGACATTAAGGAAAAATTTCAAAAAAATCTCATGAGAGATATATAAAATAATAGTTTACTACTAACATGTTGTTTCGAAGTAATTTGCACCAAGTTGGAAACAAATTTAATCCGACATAAAGCCATTGTTAAAACTACCTTCTTGAAATCGTTGACAAAATTCTATTCTTCGTTCCTTTTGTAAAGGTGTTATTATAGGGATCTTTTTGGTTTTCTTGATATGAAGCCTTGTATGCGGAATACAGAATCGGGGATCCAAGTTTTGCTGGCTGCTGTATTTGATAATTTTTATTAAACGAAACTTTCTTCAGTCACTTCAGAAGTTAACCGCAGGGCAGTGCGTTTTATTATGGATGTTATGGTGTATTTAAAAATAAATAAAAAGGAGACGTACTATGTGGGTCCATCCTATAGTGGAATTAAGGGAAAGCAAAGATTTAGTGCAAGACCCATCAAAGTTTTTTAAATATTTTCTATTCAATCATTCGAAGAACTTCATAATATTTTGGAATGTAGTGGAACGTGATCTTCTAAAAATAATCAAAAATAAAAACATATCGAAAATCCATCTCACCCAACCCTTATGGGTAAGACGGCATACCCCCTATGTGTAAGATGGCATACGTTTAGTAATACGCACTGGATGGACCCAGATGGATGGAAAAGCAATAAATGCGTTATTTATCATCATCATATTTGAAAGTAGAATTACTTACAGATATCAAAAATAACGCGTTTTGCTGTTTTCGGCAATCCGATGCATTCCGCGTGGCACCATTGGCGGCAGATTTGGCATTGCAGCCACCATTCCCTGGAGCAGGAATGACTAAAACAACAAGCTCAACACATTCACCACTACTAATAATATAAATGAATTAAAACCACTGTGAAGTACACCCTGCGCCTATGATACGATATGTCTACACTTTCAAAAGTATGCTTGTCTGAACAGGTACATATACATAATGATAAAACAGTATCCAAGATACGCATTCTGTCGCCGGCGGCTGAATGGACAAGATACAGAAATTTTGTATCGCGATACTGTATGCATTGTCCGATGTAGTGTGAAAAGCTCCATTTGAGTGCATGCTTTTTCTGTATCTTAGATACGCGTATCTCGCATACAGTATCCTCGTCTGAAAAGGCTCTAAATGTCGTCCTAATAGCCTTTTCAGACGAGGATACTGTATGCAAGATACGGTATGCGGAATACAGAATCAGAGGTCCAAGTTTTGCTGGCGGCTGTATTTGATAATTTTTATTAACGAACATTTCTTCAGTCACTTCAGAAGTTAGCCGCAGTGCAGTGCATTTTATTATGGATGTTATGGTATATTTTGAAAAAAAAAGGGACGTACGTGGGTCCATCCTATAGTGAAATTAAGGGAAAGCAAAGGAATCTATAATTTACTTTATCAAGATTTAGTGCAAGACCCATCAAAGTTTTTTAAATATTTTTGTTTGTTTATTCAATCGTTCGAAGAACTTCATAATATTTTGGAATGTAGGGGAACGTGGTCTGAGATGGCATAGATTTCGAAAAAGCAGATTATTACAAAACGGCTAACAAAATTAAAATAAAGAGCAATCCTGTATCAAATAGTCATTTATTAATAGCAAGTAAACAATCTAAAAGTTTAACAAAATTTATAAATTCTTCTAAAAATAATCAAAAATAAAAACATATCAAAAATCCATCTCACCCAACCTCTATGGCTAAAACGGCATACCCCCTATGTGTAAGATGGCATACGTTTAGTAATACGAACTGGATGGAATGCGTTATTTATCATATTTGAAAGTAGAATTACTTACAGATATCACAAATAACGCGTTTTGCTGTTTTGGGCAATCCGATGCATTCCGCGTGGCATCATTGGCGGCAGATTTGGCATTGTAGCCACCTTTCCCGGAGCGGGAATGACTAAAACAACAGGCTCAACACATTCATCACTACTAATAATATAAATGAATTAAAACCACTGTGAAGTACACCCTGCGCCTATGATACGATATGTCTACACTTTCAAAACTATGTTTGTCTGAACAGGTACATATAACATAATGATAAATCAGTATCCGAGATACGCATTCTGTCGCCGGCGGCTGAATGGACAAGATACAGAAATTTTGTATCGCGATACTGTATGCATTGTAGGATGTAGTGTGAAAAGCTCCATTTAAGTGCATGCTTTTTCTGTATCTTAGATACGCGTATCTCGCATACAGTATCCTCGTCTGAAAAGGGTCTTAGGTTAGGCCAATAAAGCGTTTAAATTGTTTTCTTCCATCTTACGCGGTCTTTCTAAAACAGGTCTATGTCCTAAATCTACCCTATGTTTCATCCTCTTTATTGTCTTATGTACGGCAATATTTATTTAACAGTTCAAAAACCTTTCTATACAAATATTCTACCTGTTTTTTATTCTAGTTGCGAACTTATTTCATAAACTGTAAACCTATTGACCATCAACAATATTAAATTTGACAAATAGTGTTGTCATGGAATTTTAGCCATTGCCTACTATCAGCTTAAGATACTTGATGCATTACTTTGTCCTTAGAATGTTATAAAAAAGAAATATATTAAAATGATGAAATATGTATAATGAATTCCGGATACTTTCTAGACGGGCCATATATTAGTTATAGTGCAGAAACAGAAGTCAAAATAATATTTTGTAGTTTGTAATTGCATTTTAAAGAAACGTTCTAGTTAATGTTCAACATTTTTTTTTTTTTGAAATGAGTTAACGTGAAAAAATCATTTAAGATTTCATCTAAGAACAATAACCTTAACCGAAAAATTCACCTGTGCAAAAGGTAAATTAATTTTATAATTCTGTGGTTAATTAATAAAAGTCGCATTAACTAACTATGAAATATAAACAAATATACAATAGAATAAAGTTAGTACCGAATTAAATAATCATAATATGATTTAATTAAAACTCGTGACATAACATGAGAACATGAACTGGATTATATAATCTATAGTCGGGGCAAACTAATATAATTTTAATCGAAATTCGGAAAAATTAATACCTGGACTAGCCCAGCGGGAAATGGTCCTATGCTTTTGTGTGTAAACGTCACATTATTTACCATTTCATTAAATGATTGGTAGGTGGCTCTACTTGTTTGTTAATTTAATTATACAGCTGGAGGAATTAATAAGGAAATTTAATATCTATATATTATAATTATTCTAATTTTTATTATATTAAAAAAGTCAACATGGTATTGTATATTTCACATGCACGAACCGCAACAGGTAGAGCCATCTACCAATCATTTAATAAAATGGTTAATAATGTGACATAGCCAAACAAATCGCTAGACCACCTCTTTTCTCCACCCTGGTTATGACTAAAATAATGTAAATTCTCCATTTAAATGTGCATATCGTGGAATAAATGATAAAAGTGGTGGAATAGAATCATTTATCCCACGGCTTTGGAAAAGTCTAACATTGTAGCATCGGAAAATTTTATAGCAGTCGTAGTAAAACGTGTTTTGAGTTGCAAATTCAAGTTAGTCATTTAGCAAAAGTGTTGCTTAAAATCAAATAGACATTCCGTATACTAAAATGTTTTATGTACTTCCGGTATGTTGTATAGTAATATTTATAACCATGGACATGAGCAATGCAATAAATAACAGGTTTCTTGACATCTATTTACAAGAAAGTATTATTGACTAGGAAACATTTTTAATTGTTTACTTCATTCATTGACCTGCCTTAAAATTAAAGAAATGTGTTGATCTATTTGAATAATAAAATTGTTGATTTCCGGTATACCTGGAAGTGTTAGTCCATTTCCGGCATAACTGTAACCGTATTGCCAATTTCCTACCTTAACCAGAATGCAAGTAACAAAATGACTTTAAAATGTATTATATTACTTATCGTTAAACTAATTGTTTTAAATATTATTTTTAATAATATTGCTTGTTTGAGAGAGATAATTTGTAAATTCGTTCAATCTGATATTGACTGGCATGTCTTCAGCTAAATCTATTGCAAATTCATATCCAACTTTATTAGGGGGGAAATTCATTAAACCAAATATACAGAGAAGCCATTGCCCCACTTCAGATGTTGAATCACGATATTCTGTAAATATTCCAACACTCGATATTCTTATACATACAATAATTAAAAAGTACTATGACATATTTAGGTACAAGTAACTACAAAATAAATGGAAAAAAATGTATCCCACCATGATTGTGAAAGATGAAATCTACATTCTAAAATTTTTGGGTTTGGGAATCCGTCCGTTACAGAGGAATGGATAGCTTGCTCGAAATCTACTACTAGTTTAAGGATTTCAGAAAAATTCAGAATTTTAGCATTTTGTTATTAATAAATTAAAAAAATTGGGCAAAGGTGCCTTTCTTCTTATCTTTTAATAAACAACATACAACTGGCACGTATTCGCCGTTTACATGCACATGTATCATTAAATCAATATTTAAAATAGTGATAAAGTTTTTAAATACATCGGTACTTCAACTCAGGGATTAGAGACCTTCGTAATTTACTGACGGGACCTTGAGCATCAGATTAAATTTTTAATCTTTTCGAAAGTGACCTCGAGTACGCCTGTTTTTCCAACCCTGCGAAGCTGGAAAAGCTATTTTTTTGGATAAATTTTGGTTTTTCATAACTTACTAACCACCTTTTAAAAGTTACCAGAGTTTGCTGCTAAACTTTTTGTCTCAAAACACCTTTTTTGCTATTATGACTGGTATATATCGAGATGTCTCGTTGAAAGATCTGTAACTGGTTGCATATCTTAAACATCAATAAAATATAAATTTTCTGTTTCGATCGTTTGAATGTGGTTTTTAGACTGTTTTAAATGCATTTGTAGTTTTGAAAGTAATATAAAAAAAAAACTCAGAATAGGGTATTTCAAAACCAAAAAAGTTTGTGATTTTGATTTTTTAAATGTAAGTGTGTGGGAACATTCTTAAGAAACGTACTGATTACACTTTAGATCCGCTAAAAACATATTTTAAAGTTTTTAAAATGTTTATAATATTGAAGTATTTTACAATATTCGAATTATTACAGAAAGAAAATTTGATTTGTAAACAATGTACTTACGAAATTTAAATTTCTCGCGCACAGTTAAAGTGATTTTACAGCAGATTTGTTATGCGCAAAGACAAACAAAATCGAAACAATACTTTCATAAAAATGGAAGCGCAGATAACACGTTTAGCACATTAATTCTAAAAGATGTGCTTAGTGATCTCAAAATTTTGTTAACCTGTATTTAATTTTTTTTGCTGTTGCATCGTAAAAATCTAAAAATCGAAATAAGCTTCAACTAGAATAGAACTCAGAGTCGCTATTTCCAATGTGGAACAAAGATTGTGTGCCACATAGGAAGCGCATTTCTTTGCATTCTAAGAGTTTTTAAAACTTGTTAGGCTTAGAACAATCTTGTATTTGACAATAAAAAATTTATAAATCGATTTTAATAATTTTGTTTTTCCGGTTACTGCGCTCTCCTTACCAATTTAACACGCCACCACTGGGGAGCGCGCCTGAAAGTTTGAGAACCGCTGATTAATACAAATATGTTTTGATTTTGTGTATATTTTAAAGAATAAAGCGTCTATCGCAAAGGCACGTCTATGTCTTCCAATAAGTATAAAATTCAAAACTTCTTTTACAGAGATAGGCTAATAAAGACTGCTTGAATCAAATTACAATGAAAATGTTTATAAAAATATTTGTCCAATAATTTGAAGCATTTTTATACATAATTAGAGTTTATACTCTCTCACTATGAATACCAAATCAATAATGGAATATTGAGTTGTTTTTATTATTATTTTTGGATAAAAAATGTATAAATCGATTTTAATAATTTTGTTTTTTAATTTACTGCGACCTCCTTACCAACTTAACACGCAACCTCTGGGGATGGTGCCCTACAGTTTGAGAACCGCTGATTAATAAAAGTATGTTTTTATTTTGTGTATATTTTAAAGAATGAATCATCTATCGCAAAGGCACGTCTATGTCTTCCAATAAGTATAAAGTTCGCAACTTCTTTTCAAGAGATATGCTAATAAAGACTGCTTGAATCAAATTAAAATGGAAATGTTTTTAAAAAGAGTTTGTCCAATTTGCAAGCATTTGTATACATAGAGTTGATTACTCTCTCACTATGAATACCAAATCGATAATGGAATATTGAATTATTTTTATTATTATTTTTGGATAAAAAATGTATAAATCGATTTTAATAATTTTGTTTTTCAATTTACGGCGACTTCCTTACCAACTTAACACGCAACCTCTGGGGGGTGGGTCGCCCGACAGTTTGAGAACCGCTGATTAATACAAGTATGTTTTGATTTTGTGTATATTTTAAAGAATGAATCATCTATCATCTATCCCAAAGGCACGTCTATGTCTTCCAATAAGTATAAAGTTCGAAATTTCTTTTACAGAGACTGCTTGAATCAAATTACAATGGAAATGTTTTTAAAAATAGTTTGTCCAATTTGTAAGCATTTGTATACATAATTAGAGTTGATTACTCTCTCACTATGAATACCAAATCGGTAATGGAATATTGATTTGTTTTTATTATTATTTTGGTATCAATTGTAATCCCGTTTCTGTATAAATTGTTATTGAAACCGCGGATAATGACTAGGAAAATCTAATTTTATGAACATAGAATTAACTGTAATTTTATTTTTATTTTTGAAGAATTACTGTATTCGACAAAAATAAACATTTTTGTGGTTTGGCTTCGATTTAATTAAATAGATTTTGTTCAGTATCTAACGAGATTCAAGCCACGGATTCTGTAAAAATAAACGCTGTATTGCACTCGTGCCTTGTAATGTAAGCAAGCAAGGCTGCATCTTTACATGAAACTATTGATGAACTAAATTCTCTCTTGTATGATTCACAATCATCGTTCAACGTCACCATTACCGCCGCTGATTTCGGACGGCAGCGCGACGGTACGCATTGGAGGGATTTCCGAAGGTGGAGGAAATTTTTTTCGCGCCGCGTTGTCCCGTTGTAAGTTTTTTGTTGTTCGCTTGAATGTTTGTTGTTATTATAACCAATTGCATTTCGATGTTCGATCTGTGAGAGGATTTACGAGTTACCTTTACCATATTCGAGTGTTAAATGTCGTGACGCAGATTGGATGTTGAAATAATAGTGACAGGTGTAATCTTTAAGCTTGTTTGGCATTGGTATTTGCTTTGTTCGATTTAAGACTAGTTCAGTTGCAACTGGTTTTTTCTGTAAGTAACTTACTTATCTATTTCTAGTTTTAAAATCGAAAAATTTTAATTTTCTACATATCTTTAATACAGTCTATTTCATATCTTTAATAGTACCTACTCTATCTAGTTTTTGCACAAAAAAAATTAAAACAGCTACTGTACTTATAATTATTAAACAATTACTATGCAAGTACCTACATATAAAAAATTGTCATTGGTATTTTTTTTTAATTTGTTTACAGAATGTAAAGTTAAACGAAGATTAATAAACATAAATCATTTTTTCCGCGTTTACACAACTATTTTTAGGTAAATTATATAAAGTTATTTTAAGTACTTTCTTTTTTTTTATAATTTGCGGGGGCTGGTATATTAAAACAAATTAATATTACTCATTTAATTTAGTTTATTTTATATTTAAACCGCATGAGAAAAGAATATCTTTATTCACAGAACTCTCTGTCACTACTAACTACTTAAAACTAATTTTTAAGATATATTTATCTATCTTCTCTTATACGTATGGTTTGGGTTCTTTCCCATGCTTATCTTATATTTAGCACTAGTTCTTTTAATACAAACAAACAAACAGTTTTTCTTACTTAGACAAAAGGGTTGCTAATTGATGAGGTTATTGTTGTATAAACAAAACATTTAATACCAGACTTGAAATTTTCAAACCATGACATTATATAAACATAACAAAATAATATCCACCCCATTATACCTTAGATAAATTTTGAATTTGGGTGTCATTTAGTTAATTAAAATAATAATATTCAAGGGTAATATAACAAGACCTTGATTATAGTCGGCTATTTTTGTGGTATCTAGATTTCGAGAATATTTTAGTATCAATTTGTTGAGACATAATTTGACATTAATAATCTGATTAAAGCCCGAGAGCTTTAGCTCGAGGGCTTTAATCTTTGATTATTAATGTCAAATTATGTCGAACAAATTGTAAAATGTTCGAGAAATTTAGCAACAAAAATAGCAAACTATTAATCAAGGTTGTGTTATATTTAGGAAGATTATTTCCTGAGAACAGCTGTTTCGATGGCATTAGAATCTAATGCACCAAATCTTTCCATTGTGGAAAATTATAACAATAATTAATAATGTCGTTGTTAAACTGACAAATATTTGACATTTATATTTGACGTGACTATCTCTCTAGTGCAATAGACGCTGATATTGTTCTAGTGCAATAGTCGCTGATATTTGATTCTGATTGGTCCAAATTTCAAAAAATTATGACATTCTATTGGTTAATTTGAATCGAAGGAAATAATCCATTATATTTTTCAACGCTTTTTGATTACTGATCATATTTATTTTGTCTAAAATTGATCTTTATATACGTAGTTCAATTTAAATTTTACATTTATTTTAGATCATAAATATAATAATTATATATAATAACGAATTTGTGTAGGTTCAAATGTAGTTGAAAATATATGTTAGTCCAGTCAAGGAATACAAAATTTCAGTAAAATGCGAAAAAAAATAGAGGAAGGATGAAAATTTGGATTTAGATAAACCAACAACTACTTCCCTGGCTATATGGTTCTTAGTAAACGGTCTATATGTTCTTTGATTTTCAAAGACTCTGTAAATCGTCATAATAGTATTAGGTATACTATTATTATCTTTGACATCTATTTGATAAACGTTTTACTGAAATGACAATTGATTAGCAGGAAACTGCAATCAAGTAGTTAACCCTACAAAGCCGAGAGGTTTTTTTGTCAAATAGAATTTCAGTTTGCAATTAGTTATGGAGATGTCGCTATTTTCTTTACTAAAGATAATGTATTTGTGTGATTTCAGACATATCTCCAATCTAGTTGCTCTTAGAGCTTCTGGATGGATATCTTCTTTGTACTGATGAGACGCAATACGTCGAAACCGGTCTACAAGTGATATCCTTTCGAATTGCAAACTAAAATGGTTAGTTCTATCTTGCAGATATACTAACCCCGTTTAACTTTGAACTGTAATTTAATGTCCGTCGTGGCATATAGCCAGGGAAGTAGTTGTTGGTTCTTAGCAGGCCCCGTTTTATAAATGGGCAGACTGGGCATTTGCCCAGGGCGCCAAATTCTCAGGGGCGCAAAATAAAAGATATAAAAAAAATAAATGAGGGAATCTGGGAAACAAATTACCCACTAAAAATATCTGACATAATTGTTTTTAAAAATATATAAAACAGAACAAGTAAATACAGGCTACTGGGAATGTAAAATAAAAATAGTAAGTAACATAATAATAATAAAACATCTATACATAATATATATTACTTGAGTAAATATGCCATACATCCGCTTACCTGTCACCAACTGCTCTGCAGAGAGAGGATTTTCCGCTTTGAATCGTCTGAAGAATGTTAAGAGATCTGCTCTTTCAGACAACAAGTTAAATTGTCTCATGTTACTGTGTTGTGAAAAAGACTTAACCCTAAGTACAGATTTTTCTGATGTAGTAAATAAGTTTGCTAAATTGAAGGCTAGAAAAAAATCTGTCATTTAAAATGCTTTGTACAAAGCAGGATCTTAAAAATATAATTTTATGTTGTAATCTTTGCTGGAAGTGTGAATTATGTATGTAAAATAAATGTCTACAGTTTTGTGAATGAAAGACGCGTTTTCTTGTTATTTCCTTCATAATGTATATGTAACATAGATTATTTACTTTTTACATAATAGTAATACAGGGGGCGCCAGTAGACCATTTGCCCAGGGCGCCAGTCACCTAAAACCGGGGCCTGGTTCTTAGTAAACGGTCTATATGTTCTTTGATTTTCAAAGACTCTGTAAAACGTCATAATAGTATTAGGTATACTATTATTATCTTTGACATCATTTACTAGTATCTCAAAATTTGAATTAAAACAATTCATTACGAAAATAATGGCATTTATTATTTCTAAAGGTGTCTACTTTTTTCACTTTTTAAATATAAATGTAAGTTATTTAATAAGTAATGCATGCATAAAAATGAGTAATAATCAATTCGAAAGAATAGATTCCCAAGTATTAGATAGACCATTTTTAATGAGTTTCTTTATATCACAATAAAGATATTAATAATTGAATTTAAGAAAAAGTACTTTAAAATAATACGAAAAAATTTATTGCTTTATACTTTTTTATCCGATTAAGTAATTTAATAAAAATTTATATATAAATTTTATATAAACTTTTAACAATATAAATCCAAAAGGTATTCGAGTTTAAGTCATTATAAAAATTTCTACTATTATAAAAATAGTTTTTACTTACAAAAAATTAATTTTGTTTTGTTTAAACATTATTTACAATGTTATAAGTTTTTTAATTCAATAAGTAAAAATTTTCAGATAAAAATGGAGATTTTTCTCTACATTTAACGTCTTTTCCTTTTATTTTTATTTAGAATAAATGTTCACAATTATTTATTTGATAATTAGTCAATTAAAAAATCTTGCATATTTAGCTACTTGGAAAATCAGCTTTATTTCAAAAACTAAGGAAAATTTAAAAAAATTGTTTATACAAGTACTTCAGAAGGAGACCTAAAACACTAGGTACCTTTAATACATACACACTGTTAACTGTTAACCTTTTATTTCTATCTCAGTAAGATTTGCTTGGCTACCGATAATCACTTCGTCTTCTAAACAAGGTTAGAAAAATATGATATTTTTTAATATTCAAATATTAAAGCATATACTAAAGTAATATGTATCTATCTTGGAATAAAAATGTATTTCTTGTTAAAAAATAGTATATTGTGTGGCAAGGGGTAAAACAAGACGATTTCTGACTAGGCCGAGTGTTGACTGCCCGAGCAAAGCGAGGGCTGTCTTCGCCCGGTCAGAAATCGTCTTTGTTTTATCCCGTGCCACACACTATATTTTTCATATCACATGCATTGAAACAGCGAGTTTTGATCTCTGTAGCCAGTTGAAGTAAGACTATTTCAGACAAATAGCGTAATATCTTGACAACGATTTGACGACAGCTGTCAGACGATTATGATTTTATTCGCTTTTGTTTATTACAAATGCGATTCTGACAGACTTGAAATAAAGACATAAATAATAAATAAATGAATGTGCCGTGCAGAAATAACGTTGTTTCTCCCCTAGGGCAGAAAAGACTGTCAGTTTCTGACTGACAGTTGCATTGGTCTGAAATTGTCTTGTTTCGACTGACAAAACAGGAATCAAAACAAGCTGTTTCAATGCATATATGATATGAAAAATCTTTTTTTAAGTTTTTGTATGTAGTTATAAAAACTATTAAATATATACAATTAAAATATATAAAAGCAAACAAAAACTCATGATAGAGATTTAGATGTTAGTTTGTTTTTGCAGGTCCATCCTCTTTTATTATTTTGTCACTATATCAAATCCAAAATCTGTATCTGTATTGTTTTTACATATCTGGTTTACACTTAGTGCTACTGTTAAAGTTTTTTTTTTATTTTTTGTGTCCATTTTTTATCAAATTTTCTGTTATTGTTCAAAGAATATTCCTGTTTAGTTGAACAGAATGGTATGTTAATGACTACCAAACATTTTTAAAAACCACCCTTTTTATAGTATTATCACAGTCAACATCCGTATTTGTGAAGTTCAATAACAAGTCACATCCTTTAAAAAGTTGCATTCCTTCGATTTATACACAAGTTTGATTACTATTTATGTCAGAATCGTGTAAACACTGACGCATTGGTGTATGATTTTTATAGATCCATGTTTCAACTGACTCTTTCGTTACTTTTAAACACGCTTTTATTAGCTTCACTTCTATGTTTGTTTATTTGTTTGTGGGTATGTAATTCTCCGTTGAACTTGTGGCTTATTATTGTTGGTATATTACACCAATTTCGGTACGTTTTTTGTTTATTTGAAATTTTAAATAAAAAATTCAGGAGGTTTATTTTTTAACTTAAAATTGGCTAGTATTTTATTAGCTTCAATTGTATGTTTGTTGGTTAGTGAGTATCTAAATCTCCGTTGGACTAAGAGCTTGTGGCTTATTACTGTTAGTATATCCAGCCACTTTCAGGTCGTTCGTTGGCCGACCGGGCTACGGCACAAATCTTCGCTGATGGCAATCGCCAGATTCACCGGTCAAGAGATCTAACTCCGTCCACGCCGAAAAAAAACTTTGTGGCAATTTTTTTGCTTAATTTAAGTAAATATAGTTTAAAAAAATATAATAAAAAAAAACAATTTTAAAACACATTAAACTAGAAAGTGGAATACAAAAATAGTTTAAAAAACTAAAAAACACGCTTTTAAGGCACATCGAACTAAAACGTTAAAAATATTAGGTACTACCATTGGCTTTTCTTATTGTCTCTTTGTCTGTCCAGGTGAAATTTTGTAATCGATATTACTTTCCCACTAAGTACAGATGTGAAACTTTGAGGGTCGCTTAGAACTCGATGATTTAAGTGTGTTTAGGCAGATGTATTGAGGTTTAATTTAATTTTATTTGGTAAACTAGTTCAAACTTTCCTCAATAGATAGCGCTGAAAATTTTGCAAAAGTTTAAGCAATTTTAAATTGATTTTTTTAATAGGAAGCTATTTTTTGGCTGGAATCTCTTTAGGATTTCTCATTTTTCTGCCCCCATTAATTTGTTTTCTCGTATACAAGTTTTTTTTTGGTAAGTGGATTTAAAATCGATTACTAAACACAAAACAATAATTATTGAGAAGTACTAGTATTATTGTAATAAGCACAATTTACAAAAAGAACTTTTTATAATAGAAAGTTTTTTACTGATTTATAGGTCATATTTTGTGTCATCTCAACAATGCACAGCATCCCTGACATTGTAAAAATATTAAGTCATACAACGCTGTGATTGATCATAGAGAAGATTGTTTCCTTGTTAAAAAAATCAAGGGTAGTTGTATCTAAAAACTTTCTAAAACAGTTTATTTTATTACCAGTTAAAATAATAATAACTGTTTTCACATGTATAAACAAAAAAAAAAAAGAAAAAAAACTTCTCTCTCGCGAGTTCGATCCTATTACAATATCCCAACAGAATTGTCACAATCTATCGCTTCACCCCTTATCCAAATAGGCCACCGCAAACTTATATAAAGTCTTTCAAAATGATAATATGTATACATATTTAATTTAATAACAATTCAGTATAAATTTCGAAATCTGTGTATATGCCTAAACACACTTGAAACATGCATTGTCATCCAGTTCTTAGCTATCCTGAAAATTTCAGAGCTCTAGGTAGTCGGGAAATAGGTTTAAATTCGATTACAAATTCCACGGAATGACACAGAGACACAGAACACGGCGAAAATATAAAAAACTTTCTAAAAATAAATCGTCGTTCGCTCTATTTACGAAAAAAATGGCATAATGCGCCCACCCTTTTTTTAGATTTTTCGTTTATTATTGTTAGAGTATATTTTAAAAAATATAATTAACTTTTTAGTTCGATGTGCTTTAAAAGCGTATTTTTTAGTTTTTTTAAACTATATTTAAACTGTTTATAATTATTCCAAATGAAAGCGATGTTACTAATTTTAACATGTCATTGTTCACTTGACGTTTATTTACTATTTTAAATTTATATGCCATTAAATTTATTTATTTTTATAAAACAATAAGTACGTGTTAAAATTATTTTTTTATGTAAGTCTATAGTTTTTTTAAAACAAAATGATCATTGATGAATGCTACAGCCAATTCTCTAGCTGCAAATATTTTTTTAAAATAATTTTTTTAAAAGTATCCACTTCCATTTCTTTTTCAGTGTTATTTTGTCATTTATTTTCTGACTAACAACCATATAAACCTAAAAGAAATTTGAATGATTATATTTTCTATAATAACGATTTTAAACTTACTTATTTTGTAACTTCAAGATTTAAAAATATGTTTATAGATTTAAATTATATTTAAAAAAATCTTTTTTTTAATCCGACACTAATACTCTAGTCAACATCTTCAAAAACGTGAAAAATTAAAATAAAGGTCCTAAAAATATGAGCGATAGCTCATTGGATTCGGAATCACCTCTAGAAAAATGTTTTTAAAGGAAAAGTCTGCAGGCAAAAATTGCAATTGTTATTAACAAAATAAGATGAAAAAAAACAGATGTTTATGTTTTTGTTAATAACTCGAAAAATATTAATATTTAAGCAATTTCGAAAAAAGCTCGTTAAAGAGGAGGAAATTTCCGAAAAAAAAGTCCATCCTCTTGGAACTCTATCTCCATTATTTATAACTTTAATTTGACGTTGAAAATGGGGCTTTGAGCGGCTTTTACGGCATACGCGCGCTACCGCTAAACGGTGTTTATCAGATAAAATATTTTTTTATGACATAAAATGTTATTTTAAAAATTTGAAAAAATTCTAGTATTTTCCTAACACTTAAAAGAATCTAAATCAGTTGGAAAAAACATTTTATCACTGTTTTTGAAAATGTTATTCAATTGTTAACTAACAAATTTTTTCCTAATATGTGTTGACATAAACAATGGGATAAAAGGTATACATAATTGGCCTAAAAATTTGAAACTTTGTGGAGCCCTTTTCATATGTATACTTTACAAGATTCTGTGATAAATGTTTATAAAAGTTTATTAATTTGTTAATTATGATTTTTCATAACTATTGCAAAATATTGCGAAAAAGTCAAAAAAATATAGAATTTTTCCAAATAAATGCATGTAGTATCTAATAAACAATAAATACGAATTTGGTCTTAGAATTATTTGAAAGAGAAACTTATTTTCTATAAAAAACTCCTGAATATCCTTTATCATATCTCCAATAGTTTAAAAGATATATCATTTTTTAATTGGCAAGTTATTTGGCGCTACAGTTAACGTGACGTATGATATTAGAAAGTATTATTAACAAATTAATAAACTTTTATAAAGATTTATCGCAGGATCTTGTAAAGTATACATATGAAAAGGGCTCCACGAAGTTTCAAATTTTTAGGCCAATTATTTATACCTTTTATCCCATTGTTTATGTCAACAGAGATTAGGAAAAAATTTGTTAGTTAACATTTGAATAACTTTTTGAAAAACAGTGATAAAATGTTTTTTCCAACTGATTTAGATTCTTTCAAGTATTAGGAAAATACTGTAATTTTTAAAAATTTTTAAAATAACATTTTATGTCATAAAAAAAATATTTTATCTGATAAACACCGTTTAGCGGTACCGCGCGCATGCCGTAAAAGCCGCTCAAAGCCCCATTTTCAACGTCAAATTAAAATTATAAATAATGGAGACAGAGTTCCGGGAGGACGGACTTTTTTTCGGAAATTTCCTCCTCTTTAACGAGATTTTTTCAAAATTGCTTAAATATTAATATTTTTTGAGTTATTAACAAAAACATAAACATCTGTTTTTTTTCATCTTATTTTGTTAATAACAATTGCAATTTTTTGCCTGCACACTTTTCCTTTAAAAACATTTTTCTACAGGTGATTCCGAATCCAATGAGCTATCGCTCATATTTTTAGGACCTTTATTTTAATTTTTCACGTTTTTGAAGATGTTGACTAGAGTATAAACAATGCCAACTAAAGGTTATGTTTATATTAATAACTAGCAGAATCCGCCACGCGTTGCTGTAGCTGAAAGATTTAGAAAGGATTTAAAAGACAAAATGGAACAGAAATTAGCTTAACATTTTTAATTTCATTTTATTAATAAATAAAAAAAATACTACGAGCATTGTTGAGATTGAATTTTTTTGGTGGCATTTTACTAAAAATAATAATTAAGTAAGTTAAAATTCAATCGAAATAAAACAAATTATAAACTTTTGTAGTCAAGATAATACTAACCTATACTTACAACTATTTGTTGTGAAAAAGAGTTCTAGTACTCTAATTTTTTGGTTTACTTACATATTTTGTTGTTTTAATATAACATGAGTTAGTAGTTGAATAAATATCCAAAATAATATACAACACATAAAAATGAAACGAAAAATAAAATCAAAAATTTATATGCATCACTTGTAGAAATTTAGAATTTAATAGTGCCATATGTGAGTAGTTCACGGTGGAGTTTTCCATTGTTTTCTGTAAAAAAAATAATGTAAGGCGCCATCTGTAATATATTGATAGTCAGTTTATTCTTCGTTATAAATTATTGAGACCATTAACCCATTTCTGCCCGAATTTCGATTTTTTTGTAATCTAATAAAAAAAACTTAATATTTCGTCTAAGAGGGTTCTATATAATCAATCAAAATATAAGTTTTGAATTTTGCAAGTTTAGTTTAGCTGTTATCTACTGTGACCATATGGTAACATAGGGCAAAAATGAAGTAAATATTAGGCTTATTTAAAAATGTATTTTATTATAAACCATATTGTTAATTGTTGTGAAATATATAAAAACAATTGACACAAAGACCAACATTACATTTGTGACACTCAGTTCGACCAACTAAACTACAGCCTTCACCGGCACATCTTCTTTTATTGTTCGGCACGAAAACAATAATATGATCAGTGTGATCATATCGAATTTGATCTGATACTCTGTTTAGTGAAACACTAAATTTACTTGAGGAAGGTCTTCCTGGACGAATGGGTGGATTTTGATAAAGGGTTATATAGGATCGGGAAAATTCGCGTCGAAATTCCAAGTTGGACATATTTTTTCTGTCTTCAGACTAACTTCTATATAACACCCAAGCATTGTGAAGAGCGATATCTATCAACCATGTAAAAATTGGCCAGTACCATTTTTTACCTCGAATAGCTATTCGATATTTTGCAATATCTCCATCAATCCATATCTTTTCTTCTTTTTTCTTCTCCTGTTTAGATTTTGTTGTATTTTTTATAAATTCAGTATTTTCGGTTATTGTTTGGTTTTGTTTAGGTTTTTGGTTTTTGCTGTCTTCTATTTCTGTATTGTTGTATTCTTTTTTGATTAAATTTTTATCGTGCTGGAACTCTCAAGCCACTATTTCAGCAGATGCTAGTAGTTGCCTTCTACTCAAATTATCTATCGTACCTCCTCCATCTTCTTCCCCAGCATCTTCATCCGTATCAACTTGGGGAACAGGGGGCAAAATATATATCTCAGAGACAGAAGTACCACTCTCATTTTCATCTTCGTACACCATATCAAGAGCATCTTTTAGAGAAAAACCACGTCTGCAATGAAAATATAATCATTCAAATTTTATCTCTCAAATACCCCGTGTTACCATATGGTAACACCCAATTTCTGTCAAAAAATAACAGCACATCAAGTATTTTAAATCGGTTAAGAAAAAATATAATAAAAAGTAATACCATTTTACCCTTATTTTCTAATAATGATAACAACTAATAGTAAAACTTAAAAAACTACAGTACTTACTCAAATCTAACGTCCATTTTTGATCTTCGATATAAATATCACTTAAGAACATCCCAACGAACCTAAAAGAGTTGGGAAGAAATCTGTCTTGTTTCTGAAAAGTATGTCTTATACCGCCATCAAGTATACAATAAACAAACTAGATCCTTTAAAAATAGCAGTTTTCTAATAAATTTGCGCACCAAAAGTAATGTAAATTTCTGTGACCATATGGTAACGCAGGGCAGAAATGGGTTAATCGAAATAAAAACTATCCTATCACTCAAGTTCGACAAAATTACACCTAAATGTCAACTTTCATCAAATTCGGTTGACTTGGTGAAGAGTTCATGGCGAACATACATCGTGACATAGGATTATTACATATTAAGATATATATCTTATCTCTCAAATTGGACAAAATTACACCTAAATGCCAACTTTCAACAAATTCGATTGACTTGGTGAAGAGTTCAGGGGGAACATACATCGTGAGATAGGATTATTATATATTAAGATATATCCTATCTCTCAAATTGGACAAAATTAGAGCTAAATGCCAACTTTCATCAAATTCGGTTGACTTGGTGAAGAATTCATTGGGAACATACACCATGACATTGGATTTTTATATATTAAGATATATCTTATCTCCCAAGTTGGACAAAATTACACCGAAATGCCAACTTTCGGTTGACTTGGAGAAGAGTTCATTGGGAACATACATAGTGACATTGGATTTTTATTTATTACTAGTGGACCCGGCGAACTTCGCACCGCCTAACACTAATGTTTTTTCCATTTTTTTTTAATTTTAACGATTAATTATTTGTATTTTTTATCATATTTTCTCGTTAGTTACCAGTTTTTACTATTATTTATAGTACTTTGTAATTTATCGGTTAGGTATATTATATATTAACTGCGCCACCTACCGGTGGCGTCATAGTTCTTAGATAAGTAAGTTTTGCTCTATATATGAGATATCAACTGCGCCACCTTACGGTGGCGTCATAGTACTTAGTTATGTAAGAATTACAGGTGTAAATTTATAACATCTCAACTGCGCCACCTTAGGGTAGCGTCATAATGATTAATTTCGTAATGAACGCGTCCGATCGCTGCAAAATTCAAAGTGCTATAGGGAAAATCGCGGCCTCCGGCGCGTTGTTTATAGGCACGCTGCCGCCGCTCCGGTCGGCCAGTACCACCGCAAGCGCTACGTCCCACAATTTTAAATCTGTACTATCTTCGAAAATATTCATTTAAATCTTGTGCTGTAAAGGACCATATAGATCTATATTAAATCAACAATGTATTTAAGCTATTTAATTGGATAAGGATTAAAGCTGTATTGGTTAAAATCGGTTCGAAAATTAGCCATTATTTGTCGTAAAAAGTAAATGACAAAAATGTTATTGTGGGATATACCATCGCGGAGTTTTCTGTAGACCTTTTCAATGTGTACAAATAATTAGTACATTATTTTGATAAATCTCGTAGGGTTTAGCCTGCGTTTGCAATGTAAGCGGAAAAAAATTAATAATTAACGACATCACATTAGAAACCTCAAAAATAACAGTATTTCTCCACTATTTAATGGATGTTATTATACATATAAACCTTCCTCTTGAATCACTCTATCTATTAAAAAAAGCGCATCAAAATCCGTTGCGTAGTTTTAAAGATTTAAGCATACAAAGGGACATAGGGACAGAGAAAGCGACTTTGTTTTATGCTATGTAGTGAAGATATTAAGATTTTACCTATATCCTCTCTCAACTTGACAAATTTACACCTAAATGCCAACTTTTATCAAATTCGGTTGACTTGGTAATGAGTTCATTCGGAACATACATCGTGACATTGGTTTTTTATATATTAAGATTTAAACAAAATATATGTGATTAAGATTAAAAAATCAACTCTCAATGAAAATTATGTAAAATGTTTAATCGTATATAGCTGTAAAGTAATTTCTTTAGTAGATGCGCTACTTTCTATTAATTTTAATGAATTTGCAAAATAATGCTTATAGAAAATATATCTGCCAATTGACGAGAATAAACGCTTTCACAAGATTTATTTTGGCTTCGGAATGTATTATATCATTAAAATATGCTGTTTTTGATGTCTGTACTAATCATTTTTGGAAAAGTTCCTAGAATTTGCGGTTTTCTTTTTGCGTCGTTAAAACAAAGATACAAACACTTACAATTTTGACAACATTCGATTTAGTCGAGAAAATGAAGGACTGAACCTCCGAAATTTAAACGGTAAAACGGATTTAAATGATTCTTTTGGTATTCGATTCGTGACAGCGTTCGAAAACTGTGACCATGTAATATTGGAAAACTGCATTTTTGTAGACAAAAAAATGCATTTTTAAAGTGCACCTCAAACAGAACTCGTTATTTATTGGCTGAAATAAGTTCAATTTTATTACTAGAGGGGTTTCTGGGATCGCTGAAAAAGAATATGACATTGAAAGTGATCTCCAAAGTATCCAGTGAAGGATACCTACTTTTTACATTGTCCCCCTGAGCTGTCGTTAATATCGTTAACACTCAATACTCGGTAATTTTTGGGCTCGGTGAAAACGAATATGACATTGGAAGTTATCTCCAAAGTACCTAGTGCGATAACCTGTCAAAATAGCTTCGTCAAAACAGCCCCGACAAAATAGCTCCCGTCAAAACAGCTCCCGATAAAACAGCCCGCCAACAAAATAGCCCCCCGATAAAACAGCCCGCCAATAAAATAGCTCCCACTAGTTTTTTATACAAGGAACTTTTTATATAATTTTAATAATACAAGAAATTTTATAAAAGTTATTAAAATAACTAACACCTAGTTGTAAAATTAAAATTTTATTTAAAAAATAATGTTATAATTTTAATAAAACTTAAATAAAAATATAAAATTTGAAGTGCTATATTGTGATATATCGCCCTTACATAATCCATCTTGTTATTCTTGTTTACAACATTTTCATAATTTTCTGTAACTGTGTGCAATCTTCTATTTAACTGCATGTATTTAGTTTTGGATGCTGGAAGATTTATCGTTGTTTCAAAGATGAGAATGCGGTATTATCTGCTCCGGAATCCCACAAAACAAAGTTTTCGCCTCTTGTGGTATTTTGTAATATATTTGAAATAATTATATCTACGAGGTATCTCTGGATATGGATGACTTGCTGCTTGTCGCACCCTTTCTACGGTTCTTTGGGACGCAATGTAGTTCGGCAGATATACAGATGCTTCAAGTGGCAATTCCTTGGTGCAAACTTGTATGATTTGTCTTGGTCTTGCTAATACCTGAAATGCTCCTTCTCTTATGCGATGCATCGTTCTAGATGCCAAATTCAATGCAGGATTTGGTGCGTGCATGTGATTAGTAATGGTTGTGGAAACCTCGCCTATAACACTAATACGTCCTTTACATTTGGATTCTGCACATCTCCAGGTCGTATTTCCGTTGTCATGGACTCTGGCTTTTCGATAGCGATAGCCATCCTTTATTAAAATTTTACCACCTTTCTGGTCAAGTAATTTTTTCTAGATTTTTTTTACACTGTAAAAGACACTTTTTATTAAAACATTTTTTGTTTTGCTTTTGAATGGGACCATCTGTAAGTTTTTAATATTATCTTTCAGTTTAATATACAATTGCTGCCCATATATATTCCAAATACAAGGATATTAGGAGAGCTGTATTGTCGGGGGCTATTTTATAGAGAACTATTTTGTGGCGAGCTATTTTGTCGGGTCACGCCTAATGCACAGGATACATACTGTTTTTGGGTTCGTTGAGAACGTATATAATATCGAAAGAGGTCTATGAAGTATCTAGTGCCCAGCACAGCAACCTTTACGTCATCTCCTTGATGGGCCTGCAAAGCTTACTCCTCTCTTTCGGCCCTATTCAGAACGCAATGTACTCTGTGTTTACAAAATTTCTGTTTCCGCAATTTTTGATCAGTTTGATTGTTGAAAGTTTTTAAAATCTGAGCATTCTTGCAAAAAAAATTAGTTATTAATATTGTTTATTGACATATTAGTGATTATTTCCTTCGATTCAAATTAACCAATAGAATGTCATAATTTTTTGAAATTGGACCAATCAGAATCAAATATCAGCGACTGTTGCACTAGAACAATATCAGCGACTATTGCACTAGAGAAATAGTCAAGGGTAATATAACAAGACCTTGATTATAGTCGGCTATTTTTGTGGTATCTAGATTTCAAGAATATTTTAGTATCAATTTGTTGAGACATAATTTGACATTAATAATCTGATTAAAGCCCGAGAGCTTATGTCTCAACAAATTGTAAAATATTCGAGAAATTTAGCAACAACAAAAATAGCAGACTATTAATCAAGGTCGCGTTATATTTAGGAAGATTATTTCCTGAGAAGACAAATTTTTGACATTTATATTTGACGTGACTATTTCTCTAGTGCAATAGTCGCTGATATTGTTCTAGTGCAATAGTCGCTGATATTTGATTCTGATTGGTCCGATTTCAAAAAATTATGACATTCTATTGGTTAATTTGAATCGAAGGAAATAATCACGTCAAATATAAATGTCAAATATTTGTCAGTTTAACAACGGCATTAATAATAATTGTTATAATTTTCCACAATGGAAAGATTTGGTGCATTAGATTCTAATGCCATCGAAAAAGCTGTTCTCAGGAAATAATCTTCCTAAATATTGATTAATAGTTTGCTATTTTTGTTGTTGCTAAATTTCTCAAATATTTTACAATTTGTTTCGACATAATTTGACATTAATAATCAAAGATTAAAGCCCGAGAGCTTTAGCTAAAGTTTTTACATTAAAAGTTCCTGCTTAAAAAAAGTATTTGAACCGATAGAGTCAAGTAAAATTTACAGACCTTTATTTCGATATGAGAAAACGGATTCTGGATATTTATTTCAAAGTAAACATATTGGGTTAATAAATCAAATATATCTTTACATTCTTTTTTGACGAAATCAAATGCAAATATGTATGGAAGTACATGCTTATTTGGTAGTCATAAAAATACCAATGGTGTGTTGATGCTGTTGATAGTTCCATCAACATAATTGTCTTAAGCTTGCGTAACAAATAGATATTTGTAAAATTGTTATTTTCCAAAAGAAGTGCTTCATTGGTTTCATTTTTTTACGATACTATTTAATGCATCATACAAGTATCGACGTTCGAAAGACTTTTGGGAATATTGGGAAACACACGTTGTAGGTTTTTTTGTATTTAAGATCATTTATTTTTAATGTTAGAATGTTTGCAATCAAATCTTCTTGGTGCAAAAGTTGTAGCAGTTTTCTTATTTTCTGATTATAGTGAAGTCCTCCATTCTCAAGGTAAAATTTTTTTTGTAAGTTATTATTACAGTCTTTTTTACTTACTGCTAGGACGTCTTACACTTTGTAATAACAAGGAAATTTAAATTTATTTATTACAATATTTGGTTTTATTTTTACACTCAACCCCTAAGATATTTTAGTACACTTCATGATCCTATCGATTTTTCAACAAAATGACTTGAAGAAATGTATATAGTAAAAGAATTTCAAAATTAAATTATAACAAAAACACATTAAATGGGAATTATTACCGGCGCGACTAGTTTTAACCAAATACATCAAAAACCAGAAATATTACACATTTTTTTGCCAGATAAAACAACTCTGTGATAGAGTGCCATATAAAACAGTGTATATTATTCGGGACCAAAGTCGATCATCCCTCCCAAGCCCATCTATCTAGCGGTCCAAATTAAGAAATTTGAGGTTTAAAACAGTGTTCCGAATTGGTTATAATTGGTCACAAGCTCCAACTAATTGGTCAATTATACAGAAATTTTGGCAATGAGTTAAAAATACCAAGGTCATCCAAAAAATTTTAACGGTTCTATTTGATCGTACAGCTAAATCAAATTGAATTTAATTGGTCACAAACTGGTCAACATTGGTCAGTATATGATGATAATTGGTCAGCGTTATTGACGGAGTTACTAACTAAATAATGACAGCCCCATCTATCTAGCTGCCTAAATTTGAGGTTTAAAACTGTGCTCCGAATTGGCCACTAATTGGTCATAATTGGACACTAGGTCCGACTAATTGGTCATGACCATATAATGACCAATTAATATAGCACCAGAGAAGCTCTGAATTTTAATATTGGGGTGCTAAACAGTCATATCCCTCTCTAAGATTCTTTGAAACAGGTGACCAATCCTTCTGAGCTACTGACCAATTCGTGATCAATTAATATAACACTAGAAGCGTTTTAAATTAAAATATTGGGTCGCTATATATTTTTTTGTCTTAATTAATGAGCTTGAAATTTTAAACTCTTATATTTTTTTTGTGTCCTTGACCAAATGTTAAAAACTTTTGACCAATTTTTCAACTAATCTTAGCTTTAGGAATCTTTTTTTTAATCGGAAATTTTTGATTTTGGGTCGCTCACAAAACTTGCTTGTCTTTGACAGTCCTTATTTAGTTAATAACTTCGTCAATGACGCTGACCAATTATCATCATATACTGACCAATGTTGAGACCAGTTTCAATTCAATTTGATTGAGCTCTGTACGATCAAATAGAGCTGCTAAAAATTTTTGGATGACCTTGATATTTTAAACTCATTGCAAAAATTTATGTATAAATGACCAATTAATTGGACCTAGTGACCAATTATGACCAATTAGTGACCAATTCGGAGCACTGTTTTAAAACTCAAATTTCTCAATTTGGGCCGCTAGATAGATGATGCTTATCCCTCCAGCGGTCTGCAATTTATTTTTCGGAAGAAGATGATCGACTTTCGTCTCTTGTAATTTATATACCATTATAATATTTCTTTTTAGATTTTAGTATTTTATAATTTGGAAAAAAATATTTTTGTATGTACACAACTATCTTATTTCATATTATCTGAAGTTAAAAATATAATTAACTTCAATAAAATGTGGCACACTTCGTATTTTTAGATATAGGTCATTTCATCCTTTTTGTCCAATTTGATAACAGAAACCACTGAAGTAAGATAAAGCTGCCATTCGAATTACCAATGGCGGAGGGAACTATATTTTCTACATTAAAATTAATCAATTTCAATTTCTGTAAATTTTTAAAACGTTATAGTATTGTCAAAACGAATTACAATTTAGATTACCAAAACGAATATTTACCAGGGATATTTATATGAAAAATATTTGTATTCCTACGTTTATTTTGCTAGCGTTTTACAAATTTTAAGTTTATATACAGTTTTCCAATTTGTATTCAGTAAGTTTCACAATGCTCCAGACTGTGAGTAACAATTTTATTAATTGTCTCTGTGATGGGTTAATTGTCAGTCAAAATAGTTTTAAAAAATCTCAATAAACACAAGATATAATTTGGTTATATTTTCAATTAAAAAAATGAAAAGCAACAGGCTTCGTCATCTGAACTATCTGCTAGATTTGTAACTAGTATGCGATAAACTTTTGTTCAATCATATTGGATCAATTTTTCTGTGTATTTTACACAATTAGTCACGTTTTATTCTACTTAGAGCATCGTTTCAAACTTTTTGGACTGCTGTATCTCCATATACATTTTCTCCAATTTCTCATAGTAACTGTTTACAAACTCCCCATAACAACTTTATCGGAGTATATGGACAGTGATATAGAGATAGCCGTAATACATGAGGCACATGTTCTTGCAGTTTTTCGCCTTGATGCGTTTTGTGGCTTGTTCAAACGACAAAGACTTAAAAGATCTGTTTGACAGCAATCTTTTCCCAAATATTTTTTCTGCTTGCACCCATTCATTCTTTTGTCCAAAAAGTTTGAGGCAACTTTTCTATCATGGAAGTATTGTAACCCTAATTTATCCTAGGATTTCATTCCTTCAAATAATTCTGGGATGGTACGGCTTTCTGTTATATAAATCTTCCTATTCTCAATCCCGGGAAGGTAGGTTTTTGTCTTCGTACGATTTTCAATTACAGCAACAAAATGACGGACGGCTTGTCACGTTCTCAAATTTATTAGATATTCCTCTAGTAGGGCCCTTCTGGATTTGGCAAGTACCCTAATAATGAAATTATACTCAAAACTCCAACCTTTAATATTTTACAATCAACTAAATTCGCTATCTGGTTCTCCATAATATCGAGAAAAAATTTATTATATTTATATGTTTATATATTTTATGATCACAAAAAACTGACTTTTACGATAGCAATTTACTTGAAATTAATGTGTTAGTAATAAATTAGAATAACAAATTCACCGCAATTTGGACAATTTAATAAAAATAAAATTAAAACTGAAGCTAAAGAATAACTTACTATTTGAAGGGCACCGGTCAGATGAAGGATCAGCGAGTAAATGAACGAACAGATATAATATACGAATAAGGAAACCGACAGATAACCGATCGATTCGTTCCCACTTAATAATAGTAATCGGGTGCAAAATCATAAAATAAATATTTATCCATAGTCAGGTGGATTTCTGCACAAAACGGACCCTGACCGTTACAGTATGAAGCGTTATCCATAATAATTAAAGATGGTTCCTCCAGCGTTGGTATGTGTTTTTCACAGTCCCATTTTTTTTTAAAGATTCCTTATCCTTCGAATCGTGATTGTCTATACTCTTTTATTTAGTGGAAAATAACAGTCCAGCATTTTCAACAAACTCATTACTAATTCGAGCATGTAAAACAATAAAGGCCATTTCGGATTTCTTTAGTTTGTCATCTTGCCATGTAGGTACGTTTATACGACCCTTATAAAAATATCCTTGTTTCGTCTAAAAACGAACTGAAGTGGGCTTGGATTTAAATAATTTTTTATACAGTGCATCAAACTGTTTCAAAACAATATTCGGCTTTTCGTAAAGGACCCGTCTACTATTTCAAGTGTATACAAAAATCTTCAATACCTTAACAGGTGCCACAAACTTGTATTATGAGCGTTGTATATATACTTATTTTTCAGTTTTTCATTAAGCAATAGAATTGTAACGTGTCATATACAACGTTTCTAATTGCTTCTTTTACAGCATCTACGAATTTTTATTTTCGGTACAGATTTTATTAGCGTAACACTTTTAAAGCGTCCGCAACTCGCTGATACACTTGAGATAACGGTAGTTAAGGTTCATCGTTTTCTTTCTTTTCCTTCTAACAAACTAAGAACAAATTGTTGATTTACTCCAGAATAGTATTGTAATAAAAGTGTTACAGTGACAGTTTTTGTAGTACGAGTGCAGTTTGTGAAACGAACCGCGAAAGTTAAAAAAAATAAATAAAAAGTAGTTTTTGAAAATTATTTATTTATGTTTGATACTTCACAGTTTTAATGATATTAAATTCGAATGTTTGTGAAGTTTGCATAAAATATTTTTAGTAATTAATTATAAACATAGTATAAATATTAAGAATTTAAAAATATATATTCATTAAAAAGTAAGTAAGCTTTATCTAATAATAAATATGGAAGTCGACAACGAATTAATTATCAGGCACTCCTCCTGAATTTCGCAATATCGCTGATAATGTAATGTAATGAAAATTCTAAATACAAATATAAAAAAAATGTAAAGTGATTTGAAGAAAATAATAACCAGTATCGTGGAAGAAAGGATGTGTTACATATTTTATTCATTAATAGTGTTAAAGTCTTGATATTATTTTCATCGATTAATTTCAACATTTCGGCGTATATAATGTCTGGGCCTGCAGCTTATCCAATCTTTAAATTGTCGAGTGTTCTTTTTACCTCCGATACGGGTATATAAACCTGATTCATGTTGGTGGTTCTTTTGTGGTTCTTCCCTTATGTCATTAAAGAGATCTTTAATGTATTTACTCCACATTACTAATATATCTTCTGGGTTTGCAACGATTTTGTTATCATTCACGAGTGTCGTTGGGATGTGACTTTTTCGTGTACTTGTAACTTGTTTGATTTTTTTATAAGAGTTGAAGTAATCGTGTCTTCTTAACATCTCTTCCAGTTCCTGGCATCTATCGTTCATCCAATCTTCTTGTGCTTTTTGATCAGCCTTCTGACATTTTTCTGTGTTTCTTTGTATTTTACCTGGTCTCGATTTTTATACGATCTTCTTATATCCATCTGTTCCAATATTACATTCGTCATATACTCCTTACTTGTATTTTTTATTATGTTATTTTTCTCCCGATTGTAGGGTTTTAATTGTTGATTGGAAGGGATCCCATAAACTTTCAACTGTCTGTTCCGAGTATATTATTTTTTCTTTGACCTTTTTCTTGATCCTTTCATTTCGGACATTTCCCAATTCATTGTGTGCCTTCGGTTCTTGGAGTTTGTCAAGATTGGGTTTTATATTTTTCTTATGTTGGATTTTCTTCAATTTAATCGCTATTGTTCCAATAACCGTGTTATGGTCGAATTCAATATCAGCTCCTGGGTAAGTTCTTACACCATGTAGTAATCCATTTTTGTTTGTAGATATGAAATATTTTAACAATTTTAGCGCCATTGTTCTAAATTTAGAATATTTGAAAAATAACTTTACTGAGATTAACGCCATATCCAATATTCAACGCAGTCTTTCTTTGACAATCAGTGCAGTGCAACCAATATTACATAATAATTATTATTAAATTATTAATCCTTTAACAACGGTGACGGTTACTAGGAATGTGAATTAAGTAAAGACATCAGTATTGAATACTTTTTTCTACCGGTGAAAATAGATGGAGTTACATAGGTGCTGAATTAAAAAACATACGTCCTCATTTAAAATTCTAACTTACCTGTATCTGAGAGTGATGTAGCTCTAAATTTTCCTAGAGTACGATTTCCGTCATCGGTCAAAATCCGTGAAATGGATTATAATAATTTTTATACTTAACTTTTGTCCTTAGAATTATAATTTTAATTCTAATATTTTAAACTGCTAAATCTATCAACTTTCTTAATTGGTATCATAAATTAATATTATATGATCTTATCATTTTGTAGAAATAAATTGTGTTGATGAAAGTACCTTTATTTATAATCTCGGTTTCATAAACCACGGATATTAAAACTTGTTCTGTTTTCCGAGAAAAAGAATTAAAAATATATATATTTTATTACAACTGGAAATCATAAAGACAAGGCCATACATAGTAAAGTAATATCAGTATGCATTACTTGCTGCTAGACAATATGCATTTATACGATTAATTATTGTTATTATTAATTCTGTATTATGTTTTATTCTTAGCTATCGGCAACAAAAAATAATACGTTTCCCTCTTTCTTTCCCCACTGTGCTTATCAACATTTTAAAATGAAATAGGTATTTCAAAGATATTAAACGGAAGTATGTGCATATTGGGCGATAACAATAAAGTTTTATGTATACGTTAATTATACTGTTTCCAGTTGAATAGTTTTGACTTAAACCTAATCTAAAAATACATTTCATAAACATAAATTATTTTTTTCATAAAGATATATGATACAAAACGGCTTATCTTAACTATTTGGTAACATCTACAAGTATACCATTCATTATTACTGTTTCGAATGTTTCACTTTAGGGCATATCTAGTTTCGATTCGATGTTATAATTTTTGTTTTTGAAAACGTCAACTATAAATTAAAAATACATATAATAAAAAACAAGATGTGGTTCTCCTGAAATGACCGAGGAGGAGAACTCTGAAGTTTTACCAGAAGACGAAAATTGTATATTGTAATACAAGTGTTACAATGACAGAGGTTTCGTAGTACAAGTTCAGTTTGTGAAACGAACCGCGAAGCGGTGAGTTTCGCAAAGAACGAGTACTACAAACCGTCATTGTAACTCGATTGTTACATACTATTTTTTATAATGAACTTTTAAAAGTATAAAAAAAAGTAAAATGAGTGTTTTTCGAAATATTTATTTATGTTGGCAATCTTGACAGTTTTGACACTTGTCAGTTTTAATGATTTTAAATTAGAATGTTTGTCAAATTTGTATAAAATATTCCGAATTTATATAGCAATAACGCTGATAATGTAGTTAATAATTTACTACAACATACTTCTTGATTTACTACCTGAACTCTTTCGTTGAAAATCAGTGCAGTGCAACCAATTGTGTAAAACAAAAAGTTACCAAAAACAGTGTTACAATGAATCTATTTCGATACTGTTTTTAGTGTCGAAATAGAAACTTTGTGAACGTGAATTATAAAAAAACTATTTTCATTTTTGTTAGGCATTTTCAGTTTTAAAAAACGACCCTTGACAAATTTGACATATCCATCAAGATTAATAAGCAAGGGTCATTTTCAAAATATTGATTTATATTTTTTATCAGTTTGTTTTAGTGGCAAAAAGATCCCCAAATTACAGTTAGTTTTCTGCTTTCAGTGACTACAGATACATCAGTGACCTATAATATCGATTGTGTCCACCTTTTCTTGCTCTAGTTTTGATGATTATCTCTGACTTATAGCAGCTCTTCTAGTTCTATCTTTATTAAAAAGTTTAAGATATCGTTGGATTTCTAGTTAGGTAGATCTTCCTCTTCTATTTCGTATGACCCTAAGTATTTGACCCTAATTCAATGCATCCTGAGAGTATGTGTATTAAAGTTTCATCCTCTACCTCACAAAATATGCAGTTTGCTTCATCTACCTATCCTAGTTTCTTCACGTGTCCTTTTAATCAGCAGTGCCCGGTTAATATTCCTGTTATAACACGTAGGTTCTTCTTCTAAGACAGCTGAGAGATCTCTTCTGGTTATAGTTTCCCAGGAGCGTGTTCGATTGTCTTAGCTCTTCTAGACCGTTCCAGTACTTGGATTTTTCGCTATTCTTTTTTTCCTTAAATTGTACTACTGCTGATTCCACAGGATGGTTCTGGTCCCAGGTATGGGTTTTCAGCTCCTTCTTTTGCCAGCTTGTCTGTTGTTTCGTTTCCTTCTATTCCTATATGTCCTGGAACCCATAGAAGGGTAACAGTCTGTCCTAGTTCATTTAATTTGCCTAGGCATACCCAGACCATCTTTAAGCTGATTGTGTGCGAGTTCAGAGCTTTGATGGCAGCTTGACTATCTGACATGATTACAATCTTTTGTCTACGATAATCCCTTTCGATATTAAATTCTTCTTTCGATTGTATGGATTTTTTCAGGCACTAAACAAAGTTG
The DNA here is from genome assembly GCA_964028335.1 of Altica lythri. Lineage (NCBI taxonomy): Eukaryota > Metazoa > Arthropoda > Insecta > Coleoptera > Chrysomelidae > Altica > Altica lythri. Next base: position 28,719,616 of record OZ034804.1, on the reverse strand, counting down.
CTAAAAACTATCTAATGAAAAGGCAGAATTGTGTAAAAAAAATTCTTACTTGCAGTAATTTTATTAAATATTTTTCAAATAAGTACTTTTAACTATTTTTTGTACTTTGATTCTCAATTATAGCTATTTTCCCGACAGTAAACATAAAAAAGTTTTTAATATCTAACTAACGAAATATTGTGTAAAATTAAATAATCAAACTTTAAACTAATATTTTCTCTAGGGGCAATATTTTCCGAATTATACACGAAAATAGGAGCAAAAAGGAAAAATTTACAAATTTTTTATGTTTTGTTAAATAAAAAATTTAGCACAGGGTTTGCGACTGCCGCATATCGTGATTATCGATATTGGACAAATCCTGCAGGGATTCCAGCAAAAAAATAGCTTCTTATGGAAAATGTCCATTTTGACAGATACCGACTGGTCTAAACTATGGGTCTAAACTCTAAAGGCTCTGTAAACTTCTGTTCCTATTTTGTTCAGAACCAACTTCACCCTTATCTTTTAAGGTTATGTTTTTTCGAACACGTGAGTTAAGTCTTCTTATTCTATGACTTAGTTGTTATTTTAGCATAAGTTGGTTTACGTGGATTATAAAAGTTCTTTACTTTAACTGTAAATTTAGCTTTAGTCTTAAAAAAATGACAGATAGTTGACATTTATTATTAATATTATACTTCAGTGGTTATAACATACAATCTTAATGTTAGTAAGTATAATTACTAGTTTCCTTAAAATTATACAAATTTAACATCCAATTTTATTTATCCATATTTTTGATGAGCGATTACGTCCTCAATTTCTTTAAAACACTTTATTCCGACATTCGAAACCTATCTAAAAAATTTTGTACTTTCCCACTCGTTAAAAGGATCTGCTCGAGATTTGTATTGCTTTGATAATAACTTTATCATGTCATCAAAATTTATTAAATATTTTTAATGTATCATTTATGATACAAATTACCTGATAGCTACTTCTATGTGCATTTTTAAACCCACAAACTTTACTGTTACTGACACTTGATGTAAGGGTAACTAAAAAAAAACTATTTTCCGTCAATTTGTGGAGCAATATTTATTTGTGCAGCTACAGTTTATTAAAAAACTGTAGGTTTGCTGAAAAACTAAAGATTAATCGGATATTGTACAACCAGCCCTAAGACACCTGCATGCATAATAAAATATTAAAATAAAAAGACTTGGCAGTGGTTGGCCTGACCTACAGAAGCTATGATATGAAGATTCCATGATAATTCCCCACACGAAAATTGCACACAGCATAATCCCCACAACCATAAATACCCACACGCAAAATATCCCCATACGAAAAATTGTATTTTAACGTAAATATTATTATACATTTTTCTTACAAACTTTAATTGTTGATAATATTAAGGTGTCAGTTTTAGAAAAAAAAAATTATTACTTGTTTAAAACAAGTTGTCCTCAAAGTTATTCATTCTCCTGATTGAATTAGGGAGGATATCATTGGTATATATGATGGGAAAATCATTCATAAAAACTCTAAATGTATTTAACTATTAAAACAGTTATGTTATTGTTAGTTAGTCAAAATTCTCATATTCTTGCACCGACGTTGCAACCAAATGGTGGAGTTGTATTTTCTTCTTTTAGTTTCGCGAAGTTCTTACTGAGAGTTAGCCAATAATAATTTATGACCCGCAAGGTCCCTCTTCAATCCATCAAACAGGAACCATACGCTGGGATGACTGCAATGAAAAATTGAGGTCAGCGCGTTGTGGAATCCCTCCCAACAATTTGTTGTCTTATGGGAAACTGCGGATCTCTACCTGCTGCACCTTCAATATACGTTAAAAAAATACGTCAGTACTTAGTTACATGTGTCGTCATTCGGAAAGAATTCTGCGCGCGTATTAACCATATCTCTCACGTCATGTGCTGGAACTAACGACAGTGCGACCAGGGATTTTAACATTAACCTCGTATCTATGTCAGCCTCATAATCAACCCATAAGTATTTGTATTCTTTTTTTATGCAGTAATGCGTAAATGCAAGGTGGATATGAATTACCTACGTTTGAATGCCACTTTGTGGGTTGCCACAAGACACGGGACAGTTTGAATTTATACTTCGTCCGAAAATAAGACTCCTTTTAAAAAATTACTTTTTTAGTGTTGTTTGTTAAATTTTTTATCACAAAATTAGCGCATAATTTTATTTTAACTTGTTGTTGCCCAGTTGTTAGATGGTCGGAACTATTCGACACAAATGAAAATTAATTTGTTAACAATTTTTTATAAAAATATGCCTTATTTTCTGTGTGCATTTTTTTGTGGGTATTTTTAGAAGTGGGCATTTATCGATGAGGGCCTTTTCCGATGTGGACAATTTTCTGTGTGGGTATTTTGCGTGTGGGCGTTTATGACTGTGTGCAATTTACGTGTGGGGAATTATCCGGTTACCGATATGAAAGCTATAAAAATGAGTTATAAAAATTATTATCGTTCATTTCGATTTTTCTGTCTTTCATAATTTGTTTATGATTTTTCAAATTTTTTTACGTTTTTTAAAATTGTGTGAGTTTTCTGTTTATTCATTGTTTTTTACAATTACTCCTGATCTGATACAGTTATGTGTTACAATAAAAAGTGTAATGCTTTCTGTTTTATTTGTTTTTTTAATGTTCAGCACGATAACCAGAACGTCCCATAAGAAGCGTACAACACAATAACTCTAATTATATATCTATACGCATACGTGAAGCTATATGCATATAATAATAAGCCGCTTATTCAATGAACTGTCGTATGCGTGGTCGTTTTTCACTTACCGCAAGACTATGGGTATTACCTATGTAACGCTTTTTTCTATTCTGTAGTTACTTTTGCGTTTATTAGGCCCATAAGAATCATTATGTAACTAAAATTGTTTTTCTTTTGCAGATAATTTTTCATTAACCAATCCTTCACTATCCAGATGGCTGCTATTTCATACACTAGAAAACTTACTACATCCTCAGCCAGATATGTCTGAACAAGAATCAAGGTAATTTCATTACTTACCGCTTTAAAATTTTTAATGAAAATCATTAATTATTTGTCTTTTAAAAGGAACATTATTCATAATTTTTTTAGATAGTAATTTTCAAGAAGTACCTATTTCAAGAAAAAATAAAAATCCAAACTCACTACTGACTATTCATGGAATCATTTTTTAATAAAGAAATAATAGGAAGAATATTTATGAAATCAGTTATTACCAGTTTTGATTAATTAGTTAAGGTACAAACAACTGAAATTAAAAGTTAATGAATGAATTTCAATTTATTTCAAACGCATGATTTACTTTAAAATAAAAATGTTAATTTCTTTCACCGGCTACTTCATACTTTACTGGCACTCTTGTTATTTTAAATAGGTGCTATTTCTAACATTATCAAATATGGTATCTTCACCGGTGCCTTAGATATCATTGTGATATCACATAGTTAAGATGCCTGACAGGAAAGTTACGTAATATCCACACCTCGCAAATCCTGTAGGCTTTTCGGAAAAACACGTGGCCTTATATCTAATATGATCTGCGCTACCTTGGTGGAACAAAACAACGCAACAAAGGCAAAAATAGAGTTGCAAAAGGTGCTGGCACACGCTTATATTGAAATCAATGGCACAATGAGATCGCCTTTTAGTGCGACCTTGCATTTACATTTAAAGAGGATTGCTCGGGAAAGTGCCCATAAATTAACAATAACCAAGTCTCTAAAGCCCGGTGGTCTTACAGGACATCTTGGGATTCTAAAAGTCGAAGCAGCATCCATGAATATGTCTACAGATATTAGATCCCGAAAACGAGAATTCGACTCTCACTAAATGTTAGTATTAATGAATGTGATATAAAACATAACGAAATCACTCAACTTGCGAAAGAGTCCTCACTTATACTAATTGGTCTAAAACAAAAGAAAGAGTGCTACTACAATCTTACAAGCAGAGCTTTTAACAATAGACTTCTGTGCTCCAGAGCGCATAAAAAAACGTCTTAATTCAGGCAGAATACTTATTGCCAAGCTGCATTAAAGGCTACAATCTACCACGTTCTTGTACAAAACAGCCTGGAACTACAAACAGTCTCTTAAGAAACTGGCTAAACGTGGGTACCATGTTATAAAGAGATTGTCGGAAACAGGATTGCTGATAGTATTGCAAAAGAAGGAGCTATACTCTTTTTATCAGACCTTAACCTTTCTGTGGCATCTCAAAATGCCATTTATGGATGAAGTTCGTAATTGGAAAAAGGAACTCAATGCAGGCTACTAGAAAAAGACTCCAAGCAAAACGGTTAAAACAGCTTTCACTGTGCTACTCTAAATTACTGTTAGAGCTTCAGAAACCTGAACTCGAGTAATTGCAGTAATTCTCACAGAAAACTGTCCACTTAGGTACCATCTGTAAAATTGGAACAGGCAAATTCCATGAGTATGCAACTGAATCGTCTGAACATATTATTTGTAACTGTAGAGTAAATGTTCGCCACCGACATAAATATCTGGGACAGGTCTAGATCGTATGGGCTAATAACTAGATACACAAAAGTTCGTTTAGGTCGCAGTGTAGTAAGGTCTTATCTACAATTTCGTTAAGATGCCTAGAGATATTTTTTTAATTATTATATTATTGGTTATATGGGGCTTTATACCTGAGTGAAGACGCAAACAGTTCCAGAGGCAGAAGATTTCAGAGTGATAGTAGTGAATTGTAGTATGAACAGCATACACGTTTTGTATCGTGGATTCAAAAGATAAAATTGTTTAATTTTGTTTATAACACTTAAAGGTCTGGTAACTGAGAATTAAACTTACCGGTGAAATTTACCATGTATCGTACTGGTATCGTGATTGCAAAAAATTAAAATAGTTTAAGTTTGTTTGTATGGCACTTAAATATTTTGAAACGAATGTATTAGCAAACAATTCCAGGGACAGAACTAGACTCAGAACATTCAAATCTGCGAAAGAAATAAAATGTATCACAATTTACTATGATAGTTTGTTTATATAAAATTTAGGTATCTGGAAATTGAGTGGGGAAACTAGCAGTTTCAAAGTTTGTAGATTGTAGGTATCACTGAGAAAACTGACCTGTACTTACCGGAAAGCATCCTAAAAGGCATGCCTGCGCAGTACACCTTCGGTATCTGCGTGCAAGTAATAAAAATAAGTTATTCATAAGGAACTTAAGTATTTGGAAATTAAGTGTAGTAGCAAACAGTTTTATGAGCAGAACGTTTCAGATTTGAGAGATAAATGAGCGAGAGAAGTGAAATTTATCGAGGTGTACCGTGAAATGATGCACGCTGCACCTTCTGTTCTTTGAAAAATTCTATGATGATTATTCCTGTAAACAAAAAAACATGAAAGAATTATCTATATCTATAGAATAGGAAAAAGTTTTTTTTTCATGTTGAAACCTGTTTATTTAAATTCTACTACAACATTAAGTTAGTACAGTATGCGCCAAAACAAACGACACTGAAAAACTAAAGCTTTGTTTCTATACAAAATGTGTTCAAAGTGCTCGCCATTGCGTTCCAAGCAGTACTCATAACGCTTAACATGCTTAGCATGTTATTAAAAATAGGCTGCTGCATTCTTCTGAAAAAGTTCAAAATTTTTTCACGGAGTTCATCAATAGTTGCCAGTCGGTTTTCTGTAAAAATGGCTTGTTTCAGCATACCCCATACGTAAGCATCAGGAGTTGTTAGATCAGGTGAATGAGAAGGGTAAGGAAAATTCGTATTACGGGAAATTACGCGGTCTTCAAAATTTTATCGAATCAGATCTAAGGATGCTGTCATGGTATGACAAGTAGCCCCATCCTGTTGGAACGATTGGGTATTCAACTGTATGTTTCTGGCACGACAGAATTGTCTGAGATCAATAAAAAATGGTGTCAAAATTGGTTCTCTATATCGCACTTGATTTAGTGTAACGGGTCTTCTACGCTCGTCTTCCACGAAGTAAGGAACCAATAATCCATTACCTGACACTGTGCACCAAATCGTTAAACGGTCACTATGAAGAGGTTTCTCTACGATGATGTCTGGTCGTTCAAAACCAAGAAAACGATTTGTCTGTGGATTTATAAATCCATTTAGATCGATATGACATTCGTCTGTAAACCACATATTAGAAAAAAATAGAGGTTTTTTTATAAACCATTGCCAAGACTGAAGCACAATAAACAACTCTTGATTTCTTGTCTTGTCTTGTCAAGTATTGCCCAATCTGTATTTTATAGGGAAAACCACCAATCTTCTTAAACATTCTTCTTGTAGACGTTTCACTCAAATTCATTTTTAAAGATGTTCTGCGGAGACTTCTTTTTGGTGATTCTAACACCTGTTGAAATAGCCTTCCTTGATTCGCATTTGTTGTCACGGTAACTGGACGACCAGTACAGCTTTTGCGTTGGGTAAGAACCCTTCCTGTTCGTCGAAATTTTGCATCGACTCTTAACAAGTCCTTATTAGTCGGTGCAGGCTTCTGAAACTCTTCCCGAAATTGATTGGCAACCATTAACAAACTAGGTCCATTTGATCGTCCATTCCCATATGAGCGGAAATAATACTCACTAATAAATATTTTTTTGTACAACTGTCATTAAAAGTGACACTTTTAATGATAGCAAACAATGTTAAAAACGATTGTTTACATAGCAGCGTGTTAAAAATACTTTTAACACGTTGCCATGTAAACAAGTTTACTTTTAACACGGTTTAGTTTACTTTTAACACGGTTTGGCTTATTGTCATTGCAAATTCGCTCGTTTCATTATCAAAATAGGGAAGTTGTACAAAAAACATTGTATGGTATTTGTGTTAAAAGTGATTTTATTTTGTTCGTGAAATTGTTCAATTCGCTCCGCTCATTTCACAAACATTTTCACTCACAAAATAAAACCTCACTTTTAACACTCATATCATAAATAACTATTTCTTGCGTTGTAAGCACCATTTCGAATCTTTTTGACAATTTTGTAGAATAAACAATGTTTAAAAATACCATGACAACCATTGTCACTTGTTTCATATGACGGGATTATATTTCACAGGCTTCCTGATTTCAGTGTCCTTTGTTTTGGCGCATACCGTATTTATTAAACATGATGAATCCGATTTTAGCTTAGTAGAGGTTGCCGGCCATTGCGTGTCTTTTGAGTCTTTTCTCAGTTGGTGGGGCATTGGTGAGATTGTGGATCAATTCATTTTCATGGTTGATGTTCCTGGCTCTGTACTTGGTGGGTTGTGGATTTATGACTTCTGCGATATATGTTAAAACTTAAGAAATTTAAACTTCTTTATTTTGTTAATTCTTTAAATATAGAGAATCTATGAGGTTTTTTGTTGCTCAAAATATTTAGAACTAGTAATTTGAGGTGAATCATTGGCCGTATAGTTGTGTGATACCTACAAAATAAGAAGAATTAAATTATAATTAAATGATTCTACTTTTAATCAACTAATGTTTTGATCTTAAATGTATAACTACATAGTTTAACAGAAAAATAGCCTTATTAACAAATACAAATATTACTCAAAGTGCTTGAAATTCGAAATTAAACAAACAAGAATGAAGTTTAAAAAAATAAAATTATAATAACAAAGAATATTTAACTTCCTTATCACAATTTTACTTTAAATCATTCCCAACATACAAGGTAAACTAACCATAACTAATTATAATTAAATAATTAGGAATAATAAAAATAATAAAAAACTAAGGTTTTTTATTATTTTTATTATTCCTAATAAAATGGACTTTCAAATAGTAAGGGTCAGTACAATTAATTTAATAATTAAATAACCTAGTTGACCGAAAATTGTCTGTTAGTTGACATGGCAACTGAATAATTATATTTTATCAACTTTGAGTTAGATTGTCTAGAAACTGTATGTTTTATGGATCTACGGAACCGAAAATATGTAGATCGATAATTCTGGGAATCAGTTCAAGTTATTTTATTTATTAATTAAGTTGATTCGTTGAACTGTTCTTGTTTTCTCGCAGACAAGGTTTTTTTAAACAGTTCTGAAAAAAATTGGCCTATAGCTCTTTCAACGATGCGTCCTCTATCTCTTGAATAGTGGCAAAATGTCTTCCGTTCCTGGATCTTTGCAAGGGCCAAGTCCAAGTTCAAAGTAATTTTTATTATTCTTATGCAGGAATTTGTGACTTTCTAAATAATGCTTCTCGCCATTACATATATTTAACAACCACTTCATAATGGATCGAACTCTTGATTTCTTGAAATCTGTTTTGTCATCACCATGGAAAATCACTATTCCATTTGGAAAATCAAAAGTTGAAATTGGTTTGTTGTAAAATAGTTTTTTCACGTTTTTGCATTTTATTACTTAATATGTATAATTTTAACACCTACAATTAAGAATATTAAAAAGAACTGATTTCTGTGTATTTCCTTAAGCGCTGATGATGGGGGAAGGAGTCGCCGAAACTTTCGCATTTAAGGAATAAAGTTTCTGACAAATTTATGGCTTTTTAGCGCTTTTTCGAAAGTCAACCTTAACTGTTTTAAATAAAACGAGCTGTTATTTATCATATTTGACTTACCTTTAATAAAGCCGCATTGGTACTGTTCTAAGATGTTCTTCGTCGCTTCATTCAGTTGCGTTGTATTAAGGTTGACATGATTTTGTATGCTGTGCTTAATACTGTTAATCCTTTGACGTTTTTGTACATTTGTTGGTCCCCTTTTTTATGCGCTGATGATGGGGGAAGGAGTCGCCGAAACTTTCTCATTTAAGGAATAAAATTTCTGACAAATTTATGGCTTTTTAGCGCTTTTTCGAAAGTCAACCTTAACTGTTTTAAATAAAACGAGCTGTTATTTATCATATTTGACTTACCTTTAATAAAGCCGCATTGGTACTGTTTTAAGATGTTCTTCGTCGCTTCATTCAGTTGCGTTGTATTAAGGTTGACATGATTTTGTATGCTGTGCTTAATACTGTTAATCCTTTGACGTTTTTGTACATTTGTTGGTCCCCTTTTTTATGCGCTGATGATGGGGGAAGGAGTCGCCGAAACTTTCGCATTTAAGGAATAAAGTTTCTGACAAATTTATGGCTTTTTAGCGCTTTTTCGAAAGTCAACCTTAACTGTTTTAAATAAAACGCGCTGTTATTTATCATATTTGACTTACCTTTAATAAAGCCGCATTGGTACTGTTCTAAGATGTTCTTCGTCGCTTCATTCAGTTGCGTTGTATTAAGGTTGACATGATTTTGTATGCTGTGCTTAATACTGTTAATCCTTTGACGTTTTTGTACATATGTTGGTCCCCTTTTTTATGGATCGTAATAATTTGTCTTTTGTTCCACTCTTCTCAAATTTTTTCTTCATCCCATATTATCATTATTAACTTGTACAGATGTTCTCTTAATTCTTCTCCTACATATTTATTTCCTGTACCAGTGCCTTTACCATTACGGTTCCAACATTTTTTTCCCAAAAAAATAATTCCTTACATAGTTATTTCGAACAATATTGTTCTAATTCCTGGAAATAAAATATTATTCTATACCGTAATATAAAAATCTGAACTATGTCTTACTAATTATAACTATTGAATAATGTTTGATAAGTAAAATTTTGGTATTATTTTCAGATGCGACCGCGTTGCTCGTTACAAGGAAGAACGCAGGAAACAATTAGCCGAGCAATTCAGTCACTATCAAGCTACAGTTAGATCAACAAGAGCCCGTGTAGTTGTATCTGGTATAGGAAAAGATGGTAGTTCATCCAGTAATTCAGAAGGGCCAAGGGCCACCAGAACGTCCAAACTGCGAGCAGCCGCAGCATCACAAGAGAATCTTTCTAGTCAAATTCAAACCAATAAACCTTCTAGTTTAGAGGTACGTAAAAACTAAATCTTCAAAGCATCTGTGTTTTAAATATTGACTGTTTATGTTTTACACGGAGAAAAATCTGCTGCCAACGTTAGAATCACGAGACGCTAAAAAATATTTAACTAGCCGTCATGCTGGCGTGTGTTGTACAATATTTAAAAAAAAGTACCGAATTTTTGTTTTTGTTTTCCACAGTTAATAAATAAATCTGTCAATTTTATCTAGGGTTAGTCGAAAAGTTTTAAAAGCTACACCTATTAGCTAGTAGAGAAATCAAAATTTATACGATATTTTAATATTTCATCTTCCATTTTAATACAAATAAATCTACATTGATTTATTAATTCATTCGTTGTTTACAAGACATTTGAAGTTGACGTGACAGTGTATTTTGTTACAATGGAAAAAACTGAATATCGTGTAGTAATAAAGTTCTTTGTGTTAAAAGGTTTATCGGCTACAGAAATTTATACAAAAATGGTGAAAGGAATCTGCTCCTTCATTTCCAACAGTGCATCGATGGGTTTTAGAGTTTAAAACCTGTGCAAATTTAGCACCCCATCAGTGGAATTTTGAGTCGGGAATGACCTTAATCGTCCTTTAAGACCCTACAATTTTTTTATTAGGGTCCCTTATAGTTTTTTTATAAATAATTTTTTAGTTTTGTAAAAAAATTTCAGTTTAGCACCTCATTTAACAGCACCTTAAAAAATTTGGTCATTTTTATCGTTAGGTCAGTATTGGTCTACGTACATACGCAGAAATGGCGTGAAATTTAAATTACTTCTGACTTTCCGCTTAAAAATCAAAGATTCCATTCCGAAAAAGAATAAAATAATTGTGAATACTAAAAAGTTGATATAACATATTTCATCCAGTGGTGAATTAGAGCCTTCAACACTGCTATTAAACCTTTTATACTCTAAAACGGTTGCTGAATTTAATAAAATTTATAAAAAAAGTAAACCGATCTCAATTTATCTGTTGCAAAACAATTCATATATTTGTCAATATGAACTTAACTGTAATCTTAAAAATAAACTAAAAAACCAACAAACTAGTATTTTGAAATGATTTATTACACAAATATTTGAATACATACATCAAAATTTTGTACCTACTTGAAATATAAAATTAAATATTTGTTTTGATTATATACTTAGATATATATGTAGTTATCAATAATAAATATAATACTAAAAGAATACATTGCAATTCCAGGTTCACTAGTTCCAGGATTGCTAGTATTCGAGCTAAATCCATAGATTGATATCTTAAAAGCAAAATTATTTGAAAATTCTATCGTGAGAACAAATGCAAGTGTAACATTTTTATGAAATCTGATAAAAAAATGTTTTTCTCTGCTAACTAAGCGATTTGTGAACAGTTTAAATAGTTAATTAAATAATTTTTTAATTTAATTTTTAAAGCTGTGTACACAATGATAGAATATCCAGAGAAGAAGAAAGTGTTTGTATTCTTATGCCTTAAATTTATTGAATATATTACAGAGCGCACATCTGGTGCATTTACGACACCAATCTTTAACATCGTTAGAGCAATTTACCCAGTAAAATATATCTAGGACCTTTTGTAGCGTTTTCATGATATTCAGATGTCCTCTATAACTATCATTATGTATCTGTTTTAAAATTTCTAGTACGGCATTTCTTGGGACCACTGTTTGTTTCTTTGTTTCTGTGCCCTCTGGATTTTCTACTACAAGTCTTTTAACGAGCCAAGCGTCCAAAATAAAAGAGTTTCATTGCGCCCAATATGCTTTTAAAACAGGAGAGGCTGAGGATATCGCTCTCCACAACGGGCGAAGGTCTATTCTTTTACATTCCCGAATCTTTTTCTGAACAGGATCGTTTTGTTGCTCCTCCATCCTAGAGCTCCCGTATTCTGGCACAACCTTAACCACGGCAAGTTTTTCCTCGTTCTGCTCCACTCGGGTAGAAGGAGAGCAAGTATTTCTTATATGTCCTAGTTCTTCACAGTTCCAGCACCTCGCTGGGCGCCTTCTTTATCCTCTCCTGTACCGCCTCGACGTCGCTTACGGAATGAACGGCATGGCGTAGTTACAGGTGTCTTCCCTTAGTTGAGCAACTTCGTGTGAGGCCTCTTTCGCCGTATCGAACTCCAGGACAATGGTCAAGGCATCCACAAGAGATCTCCGCCGTGCCAACCGTACAGCCCATTGCAACTCGGCGTCTCGAAGACTATCGGTAAAGGTTTGGATCGCCAGGCACTCCAGGAAGTCTTCTGCTTTATTTGGATAAGCAGACGATTCACCAATAGCTCAAAATTTTCAACCTGATCCGGAGTCAATGAATGCAGGACGTCTGAAGACTCGCCTCGTAGGGCAATGGTTAGAAACAATGTCTTCTCCTGAGGTGGCTATCCATTCGCTCTGGCCGCTGTGTCAAATTGTTTCAAGTAATTTGGCCAGGAAGTCTTCCCGTCGAAGGTCGGGGATTTTATCGTCGTACCTGGATCGCCTTCCTGTTTCTTTGTCGTTCGACGGTTTCCATCCTTGCTGCGTCTCCGTCGTCGTCGTGGATGGTTTAGTTTGGGCGACAAGCTTTCAGTTTTGGTTTAAGCTTCCCCATCTCCGACTGCATTTGCTGGATCTCTGCTTTTGCTCATCTAGCATGTTGGCCACTTGCTAATTCAAAATGTCCACTTGTTGATTTTGCTCGTCTCGAAGAGTGCAGATGCGATATTGGCTAGAAGAACGAACTGGATAACTCTTCTGATAGGGTAGACATCCGTTGTAATAGCTGGGACACATCTTCGCGCTGGCTCATTATCTGACTGGACAACTGGGACAGTTGTTGCGTCTGTTCCTCCTGTTGGCTCGTCATTCATTGCGACAGCTGGGAAAGGTGTTGAGTTTGTTCTTCTTGTTGGCTCGTTGCGACTGCTGATAAAATTGTTGTGCAAGAATTTGCTGGGTCTTCAAAATCCACAGCGTTACAGACCGCCACATTACGATAATCGAAAGGTTTTTCATAACATCTTATTTAAATGCTATTGCATAAAATGTCTTGTTTTGTCTTTTTTTGGATATTTGCAAGTCTAAGACAAACGAAGACTACCCTCCTGGTGGCCGTCTCAATATTCTCAATCTATAATGCATTCGCTTGACTAACTGTATATAATTAAAGACATTAAAGACAATAGTATTATTCATCCGCAATTTTGACAACACTGTCACTTACTACTTTGAAATATCATTGTCTTGTGAATCATGACAGTAAATTTAAAGTAAAAACTGTTAAAATATCTTTTAAAATTAACAAAATGATTAATGATTTGATATAACGTTTTTAAATACTGTTTATCTAGTGTTACAAAGGTATCTTTAAGTGATATATTTTAATCTTAAAAAATAATTCAGAGAATACGGAGCTCCAAGCTATTTTATCGATATTCCACAAATGCGACAGATATACGTCAATTAAGGGTTAGTTTCCTTTTGTGTTTTTTACTGTCCGTAATCATTAATTTTGCTTAGGTATATTAATCTATGTATCACCTGTCAGTCAAAACTTAGGTAACCAGTAAATCAAGTTACTAGTAGACAAACAGAGCCCTATCAAGCTGGCAGTGAAAAGTCTGCAGAAACCATCGAAATATGAGTGGGAATTTCTTGCTAAATAGTTGCTAATTAGTTGCTAAAATCACGATTTTGTAGCTCTAATAAGGTCCACAAAAACCAAATTACTGCTATCTTTACAACAAGCTAGCTGTAAAATGACAGGACTTGCCCAGAAAAAATGGACTAATGCGTGTAAATTTGTTGCTAATTTGTTGCTCAAAACCAGTGCAGGAAAAAATTCTAAAAACCCTATGGTCAACTAGAAGTTGTTAACAATAACTACCAACCAGTGTCCCTGCTATCGTGATATACAGTTTGTATTGACACATTAATGTTATAGATTTTGTTGCTGGTCGCAGATGTCATCAGCAGAGCCCAGCGAGCCAGCAACAAAATAAAATTAAAAATCGGCCCAATCGGGTGACCGGTAACTAACTCCTAGTGTCCATGCTATTGTGACACGCAGTTATTATTGACACTAGGTTACCTGGTTGGGCCGATTTTTCATCTCTATTTTGTTGCTGACTCTCTGGGCTGTGCTGATCACATCTGCGACCAGCAACAAAATCCATAACAGAGTTTTGTCAATAAGAACTGCGTGTCAAAATAGCATGGACACTAGGAGTCAGTTCATGGTCACCTGGGTGGGCCGATTTTTAATTTTTATTGTCTTGCTGGCTCTCAGCAACAAAATCCATAACATCAATGTGTCAATACAAACTGTATGTATATCACCTTAGCAGGGACACTGGTTCGTAGTTATTATTGACAATTTCTAGCTGACTCTAGGGTTTTTCGAATTTTTTCCTGTACTGATTTTGAGCAACAAATTTACACGCATTAGTCCATTTTTTCTGGGCCAGTCCTGTCATTTTACTGCTAGCTTGTTGTAAAGATAGCAGTAATTTGTTTTTTGTGGAACTGAATAGAGCTACAAAATCGTGATTGTAGCAACTAATTAGCAACTATTTAGCTACAAATTCCTACTCATATTTCGATGGTTTCTGCCGACTTTTCACTGCCAGCTTGATAGGGCTGACAAACAGTTTAGGCTCAGTAACGCCGAAATAAAATTCGTATCATAATATCTATGACTTACATAAGTTCAATTACCGCAGCTTATTTTTAAGAACTGCTTTTCATTCTTTAGGTTAGAAGTTCTATGAGTGGAGTCACTCAAAACAGATTTTTACTATAAGTAACCCTGTTTGATCTTAAGATACTTGCACAAAATTGTGATTTACTTTATGCACCTGTGAGTAAAAATATTATGCTTACATTGAATGTAGATATTAAAGATCAATCTTTAGTCATTTTTTACTCCTGTTAATTATCTAAAGTACTTTTAACGTTTAAATTGACAGTATAAATAGTTTTTTAAATAAAATTATTTTGTAAATTAATTACATTGCTTTTAAAAATTACTGTCCACATCAACAATAGAATGCGGAACATGATGCTAATTAAGACTTTTGTTTAACTTTGATTATGGTCAGATTGTACAGGGATTTGGACTTTGTTCTATTTTCAGTAATCGAAACAATTTTATATACAAAGCTATAAATAATTTTGCGGGTTATATTTTTGATCTATTGTTTTTATTAATAGTGTAAATGTTAATAGTAATACTCTTTGTTATTATTATTATTAGTCGTGGGGTAAAATCTACCGTATAATAAAATGCTGGTTTATTTTTCAGAAACCTCAAACAAATGAAACGATTGACAATGAGATGAAAGTCGTAGGAAGTAAACGGATAGAACGAGATAAAAGTAATAAACGGAAATCAAACCTTAATCGTTCATTAAACTCTGAGGAAGTTCCAAGCACGGAATACAGTGAGTATATGCTTCTTACAAACCGGATAAAAATTTTAACATTATAATTCTAAATTGAAACTGTTGAAATTGAAGCAACATCTAGCTAATATTGTTTAAGATCATTGCCAACATGATGTTTAACAAAAATTATTTTACGATGTAACAGTGTATATTGTGTATCTAGTATGAAAAGAGATACATTCCCGGACGACAATGTATTGGAGTCCGGGAATGTGCTTTTACTACGAGATGCACATACTATTTTTTCTGAAATCGCATTAAATGTAATCCTAAATTAAATTAAGAAAGTTTTATATATGCATAACTCTGTTTTTGATTATCATTGTTTATTAATCATTGTGTGTTAATCATTAGCGTCACAAAAGTGTCAGTTCGGTTAGTTACATATTGCTTAAAATATTTTAAATTATAGTTAAAATGGACAGTGACGATGATGTCCAGAGGTGCAAAACGCCTCCAGAGTTGCTAAACAACGCTACTAATGTGGTTTTAAATTTCTTGCCAAATAAATCCAAGCAAAATATGAATTTGTTTTTAAACGTTTTATGGATTATTTCCGTACAGTACGAAAAAAATATTCCCGTACAGTACGGGGTACGGAAAAGTTCGTTGCCAAGCAATGGACTAAAATAGGAGAATAGTGTATTTTGCGACTGGAATTTGATCCGAGAAACTAGACATTTCCAAGCGATGTCAGAAAAAATAGTTTTTAAACTGAGAGTTTACTAATTTACTGCCACAGATGACAAGATGACACTATATCAACGATTGGCAATTAATGAAACTGGATTCTAAATGCCCGATGAATATGCTCATTTGTTTAGGGCTTTTAAAGTCCTGCCAAGGATGACAAGAATGGCAAGAGGTGGACGATTGATAATCAGTAACAATTGACATAACATGGCGGATGATAATGTTCATATTTTTAACCTCTTAGTTTTATAAATTTTATTATTACTTGTTTTTAAATGTTCAATTTATTGAATTTTATGAACTAATGCTAATAAATAAAAACAGATGCACAAATAGTAAATCCAATTAGGTATCCAATAACTATTCAAAAAAATGCAAGTTAAATTTGTATTTAACGTACTAATTATTTATTAGTTTTTAGACATCCCACTTTTATGATTTTGTTAAACGTTGTTTGTTTGAAAAAAATTATACGATCTTCTAATCTAAATCTAATCTAAATAAACCTGGCATGGTCTCTCCTGTGGAGCCCTAAGTTTGAGCACTACTTCCTATGGGAATATTGTGACCAGGTTCGGCACCAAGAGTTCTTACATGCACCCGATGCGTGCAGGACTCTAGTTTGTTTAGCTGAAAAATCAACATCACGCTGATCTTCAGGTAGGCTAGAATCAAGGTGTCCGAAATTCCTTAAGTTACTGTTGCCAGCTTGGAACTAACCCGGAATTGTTTTAAGACCAGCAGTGCAGCCTGGCTGTCTGTGAAGAAAGTTATCATTTCCCCACTCCAGCCACGGCTTCGGGCGTGGTTGGCAGCCTATAGTAAGGCGTATACCTCAGCCTGGTACACGGTTGACTCCGTTCCCAAGCTGAAGTGCTGCCTAAGGTTGCGTGGACCATAGACCCCTGCACCGGTTCCTTCTGTAGTGCGAGATCCGTCAGTAAACTACTTGATCCCTGCATCGTCGAAAATTCTTTTGAGAGCCGTCCCCAGTCCACTCGGCTCTGTCTCTCAGCCGCACTTGGTATCGACTCTCAAAGTTGTAACTGGGGATCATCTGGTCAGTTGGCAAGCCTGTCAACAGGACCTGACAATCCCCACTGAACAGTGTGCGATGTCGATGCAAACCATCACCATCACACCCGTTAACTTTCAGCCTGTGGGCTCCCGACATCGCCTTCCCTTTGATGTAAACATTGAGAGGTGGCAAGCCCAGGATAACTCCCAGTGCCGCTGTAGGGGCTGTCCTCATGGCTCCAGAGATCTGCAGGCATGCATGCAAGCCTCTGAAGCGAGTCCAGCTTACTCTGAAAAGTATTGATTGCTCAACCTTGTTCCACCATACTCATGATCCGTAGGAGACAATGGGTCTGACAACCGCCAGGTATATCCATCGGACGACCTTGGGTGAGAGTCCCCACGTCTTCCCCATAGATCGCCTAAGCATGTTTAGAACACGCTTAGACTTGTCATATTTTTAATCTCTTAGTTTTATTAATTTTATTATAACTTGTTTTTAAATGTTCAATTTATTGAATTTTATGATCTAATGCTAATAAATAAAAACAGATACACAAATAGTAAATCCAATTAGGTATCCAATAACTATTCAAAAAAATGCAAGTTAAATTTGTATTGAACGAACTAAGTTTTGTTAGACATCCCACTTTTATGATTTTGTTAAACGTTGTTTGTTTGAAAAAACTTATACGATCTTACTTCTAGTTTATATTTAGATGATATATCCTCTTTCGTTTAATCAATGTTTCTCTTTTTAGGTGCAGGTGATTTAAAAGATCGTCGTCGTCGTAGACGGTTCTTTCCGGCTGAACTTTTCGATGCGTCACCATCGTCACTGAATGCTGGAGATGACAAAGAACGTAGTTATGCAACTGCCACTGCCTCACCAACCAGTCCAAGCGTAACATCGGACACTGCCACATCTTCTTCGTATTTTTCATCTAAACTAACATCCACTAAAGCATCCGGTCTAAGTGTTCATATGGAAAATGCTCGTCGTAGTGTTACTAGTTCAAGTTCATCCGATATGGGAAAAAGTAAAACTTATTCTAAACGTTTAAATAACTCAAGTCCAAAATCATCCACTTCAAAACTCAACGAAGAGAGATTACAGTCAAGTTCTTTACCAAAGTTCAGTAGTAGAGTTTCTTACCATATAACAGCAGCATCAGATGATGAAAAAACCAAAGCTATAGCTAGTAGAATGGAAGGTTTATCTGCTTTAACTAAACAAACTTTGGCAAGAGTTGAAAAATTAACAAATAAAAATAAGGACTTAACAAATAATCATGATGCAAAAAATTCAAATAAACCCTCTACAAAACCTACAACAGAAAAGTCTCTAATTTCTTCAATTCTTAAAAAGAAATTCGAAGAAACTACATCATTAATAATAGATCATTCCAGTTTACTGTCTACTACTCCGACAGTTGGTCCTGTTTCTATTTTAAAACGAAAAGTATCACAGGATGATAATAAATTAGAAGGAAATAGTCATTCTTCAAATCAAACTCCTCCTGTGACGTTTTCACCTAGTGTATTAGAACCGTCAACTACAAGACGAAAACAAGGCATTTTAAAAAAAAGGCGAAGTCTCGATGAGTCAACCGTACTCCGACATCGTAGTTGTAGCCCCGATGTGTCAAAAAAATCAGATTCGCGTTCTATTCTAAAAAATCAACGTCGATCTTCTTTGGAAGAACTGTGGAGAACTCGATCCCCGGACACTCCTAAACAGGGTATTTTAAAACGTAGGAGTTCCAAATACGACGATGATGACCACTCATTAAATTCACCACAGGGTATCTTAAAGAGAAAATCTGGTGCTAGTAGTGCGGGTTCTACCGGCAATTCCCCACATATATCCATTACTACAGCTGTAATTTTAGCAGCAGCTGGTGGTGCTGAAATGGTGTTGGATTCTGACGGAGAAACTGTCAGACCAATACTCAAAAAGAAAAGTTTTTCTGAAGAATATTCACATCATATTGATACTCCTGTTGATACCCCAAAACCTATTTTAAAGAAAAAATCTAGTACGGATACCGATGATTCCGAGGAGAAACCTAGACCCATTTTAAAATTACCGAAACCTGATACATATGAGATTATAGACTCAAAGACTGAAGTTGAAAGCGAAATGAAACCTATACTGAAACAGACTACTAGAGAAGAATTACCGAGACCCAGATTGTCATTTAGTAATACTAACAGAGATGAAATTCGTGAACAGACTTCTAGACGTTCTCACACAATTTGTAGTGATTTTAATATAGATTCGTTGATATCAGAAGATCGAGAACGGGACAGGCCGAGACCATTTTCGGTTTATGATTTGGTAATGTCTTTTGAACAAACTTGCTCAACTGGTGCTATTCCTAAAAGAAACTATAAACGAAATAGTGAAAGGCAAAAGACGCAGCCCATTACCATAAACGAATTAGAAGCAAGGTAAGATGTCTCAATATATTTAAATAGTCTAAATTCTTTCTCTAAACTTGAAAAAGAAAGTAGTCACAGTGATAATAAGAAATAATCATCACTTGTCAGTGGCTCTCTCGTATTGTTCTTTGATTTTTTACCATAAACTAAGTAGGTTTATAACTTTTTTTATTATTCTGCAGATTAAATAAATCTATTAAAGTCTATTTGTTTGCAGTTGGCAGCACAGTGAATTCATTATAAATGCAAATCCTTCAAAGCCCAAGCAAGGGTGGTTCATGAAAAATAACTAAAAGTAGTATACATTTCTATTGAAACATAGTCATAGTTGTTATTTTTCAAAGAGTCCACCCTGCAATTATACACATAGGGTTACCTTAATCCCTTAACAAACGAAAAACAAAATATTCTTAATATCGTATTATGACTACTTATCTCTTACCTAAGAAGATTAAAATATGATGATTAAAAGAAATTTCTTAATACCGATATAAATAAGTACGTGCGCTACTGATTTAATGACTTTTATTAGCTGCCAACTCCAAACAAATGGACTTTAGTTTGAGACAAATTCCGAAACTAACAATTATGGTCCCTCTCTCAGAGTGAAGGATATTAAAAGTATTTTTGGAGTTTACTCCTTAAGAAACGATATATAAGGCGCCTGGTATGAAAAAAAATATGGGTAGTTAAATCGTGTAAAAGCGTTACGCGTAACGTTGAGATAAGTGTTACACTCACGTTGAAAAAAGTGTTACAGAAACGTTGAGAAAAGTGTTACACGCATGCGCAGTGAAACAGAATAAATCTCTCTCTCTATGCTTTCCCCAAACATCTTATACTGAACGCATAGAGAAAGCACTTCTTGAATTTTTTAAAATTTTCTAAATTATTAAAATTTTCAAATGTTTCAAAATTTTCAAAATTTTTAGGATTTTCAAATTTTCCAAATTTTTAAATATTTTAAAATTTTTCAAATTTTTAAATATTTCAAAATTTTTAAAATTTTTGAATTTTTCAAAATTTTTAAGTTTTTCAAAATTTTAAAAAATTCAATCATTTTGAAAATTTTTATTACATTCAGTATTAATTTTGAACGTATACGGATTATAAGCATGTCAATATATTTTAATAAAAAATTTTTTGAAAATAAGGCAATTTTTCAATTTTGTTAAATTTCAAAAATTTTCTAGAAAATGTAAAAAAAATATACAATTAAATTTTAAACATCCCGTGATATTTATAATAAAAATACAATACGAATAAACTTGATTAGTCAATTATGTACGTAATTGTTGGACTATTAAATTTTCAAAAATACGCCTAATAACTATTTAATAAATTTGTAGCGCCATCTCTTGGTTTTGCTAATAAGGTGGTTAAATTAGTGTAAATAGTGTTGCATATTTTTAAGGCACTACTATTTACATAACAGTTATAAAAACACAAAAAATACCATGGTGATCGTTCTTAAGGAGTAAACTCCAGTCGCGTGTCGGAGCTGACACACACACACTTTTATTTTGTATTTAAACCTATTTAGTTGCCGCAATCATTAATCCTCTAATCTCTGGTATTGATAGGAATTCTCCCAATCTTGGGTTACACTTTAGTGCTGGTTACTACTAATTAGAATTCTTTTTAAATAAATTTTTAACGTTTATTCTTGATCACATTCTATCTAATATTTTTCAAAACTAAAAACTTTATTATTCAATTTTAACAAATATGTTACTACGCGACAACGCTTAGCAACGAAAAGCATACTGGATTCCTAATTCACAATTCTCTGTTAGAAATTTATTTTCTAATAGTTATCCTTATCTGTGGTGCAGTTCCAACACATCTTTGTCTTAAAGTAGTTGTCAGGTAGTCCTAGGGACAAGGACCATGGCGGATCCGGACATTTCGGCGCGGCCGTTTGGGCGCGGCCGTTCCGGCGCGAAGACACTTCGGCGCGGGTACGTTTCGGCGCGGGTACATTTGGGCGCCAGTATCGAATATTTATTTTCAAAAACATATTTTTAATATTACAGTGAATTATTTAACTGTTTAGAATATTATCCAATTTGACATTATTAATAAGTGAATATAAATTCTAAGAATTCTAAAATTCTACGTTAATTTAAAGGCTGAATTTGGATCATTAGAAACAACAAATAATCTTTTGAAGGCATGATATGTCTTTAATTTTCTTTTTAATGATATTTTACTATTGTAATTTGGATGTACTCCCAGGATTAAGATAAGGAATTAACAGGTAATAAGGTATAATTTAGGTTAATACTTAATTCTTGGAATTAAGGGCTAAATTTGGATTATTAATTAGCATTTTAATTTTATTTTAATGATATTTTGATATTACTATTGAGAAGGAATTAACAGTAAATTTAGGTAAATAATCTTGACGAAATGAGATGTCTTTTATGACTAAGGTACCCCCTGATTAGTGAATTAGTTTTAATCAGTGTGTAATTAGTTTTTAAAATGGAGTTAGTTTCGAAACGTGGTAAACCGTTGTATACTAGCAATGGCTACTGCTACGTTTTTAACAAGTGCTTGTGGAAAAAAAATTTTGGCCCTGTGAATTTAAACATGAAGTTGTAAAACCAGAATTCATACCATAGATGGTATAATTGTGAATGAAATTCATAACCATTCACAAGACAGTAATCCGGCGAACTTAGAGAAAAGGATGGTTTGTGATGCAATGAAAACCCATGCTGCTGAAACGATGGAAGCAACGTCGCAAATTATTAACTTTTGTCTGAATGAAGCTAATTTGTCGCAAGCAGCACAGCAAATTTTCCAAAAGAAAAAGCTTTAAAAAAATGATTCGCAGGAAAAGGAACGAAGTTCTAGTTGCACCACGAATTCCATTACGAGTCGAAGATCTGATTATTCCTGAAAGTTTTCAGTTTTATGATATTTATATTCACATATTAATACCTATTTTCAAATTGGATAATATTCTAAACCAGTTAAATAATTCACTGTATTATTAAAAATATGTTTTTGAAAATAAATATTCGATACTGGCGCCCAAATGTACCTGCGCTGAAACGTACCCGCGCCGAAGTGTCTCGTGCCGAAACGACCGCGCCCAAATGTCCTAGACCCGGACCATGGGAATTGATTAAACATGTAAATGACAAACTGAGATTATGATGAGTCCGACAAATACTCTGAGAGTAATTTATTGAATGCCGTCGCGTTTTCGAGCCAACAATTCTTGGAATTATCCTTCTGGCGCGGTGTTACATCTTGATACATGTACTTTTATTTTTTATGTAAATTGTCTGTTTTTATAATAAAATACGAGGAAAATTAAGTCCGCCACCCCCAAAATATCAAAATAAGGAAGTTTGTTTCTTGATACATGCAAGCTTAATTTTCACAGAATTGTTAAATTAATATTTTTAAAATGCAGTGATCAACTTAACCGACAAAAATCATATCGCGTATGTGTAGTCCACCACCCCAAAATATCAAAATACATGGATCAATAAAAATAACATCTACAATAAATTTCCACAGTTAATTTGCCAGACTCATCATACACAAGCCATTCTCAAAGTTTGGCACTTACATGTTTAATCAATTCTCATGCTCCTTATCCGTAGGACTATTATTATGGGTGGTACCTAAAAATATATATTTTTTAACAGCCGAAATTTAGTGAAGAGTCAGGCTCGCATTGAACGTGATCATGCCAAAAACCAGAATAACTTCTCTAGTATTGACGATGTCCATTCCCAATTGGATTTTGGGTCGTCTTTGAAAACAGATGGCCATCAACATTCTTTATTTTCTCCTTTGCACAATAAAAACAGTGCGGATACTGTACCATGTGGAAAAATGTCTTCCGATTCTGCTTTTCAATCTTTAGGAGAAGGACTTGAACTTGAACAGGTAAGAATAAAATACTAATATCGTAGATTTAGCCACCTATATACTTAATTTTTGAAAAACTTTCTGGTCAAATTAATTGGTCAGTTAATTCCTTTTATTTATTGCAATGATTTTGTTTGCTGTGAAATTTTTTCTGTGTAATTTATACAAATATAATATTTCCCATTGATTATTTGTTTTACCTTAATATGGCAGCAGTGCGTGGTTGCTAGTAGTGACTAAAATCCATTTAAAGCTACGTTTATCTAATATAATTAATGCTCAATTGCATTATTGAGGAACTTTGCACTATTTGGCCTAGATTACAAATTATTCATGGAAATCGTAGACCACCAGTCACAAGAGAGCGTAGAAAGAGCCAACCAAGATATACAAAACATACTTATGACCTTGATGACAAATAAATCCTGCAACTAGTGGTCCTTTTCAAGCAATGTTTAGTATCGAAGCCAAATTAGGACTATGTACAAAATCACCACAGTAAGAAGTTTATTTCAATATTCGAAGCGAAGAGGATTTAAAAGAAATCATGAAGGAAACCTTGACTACTATTGAAGAAGAAAAGGGTGAAGTTGACGAAGAATGTACAAATATAGTGTATGTGATGATTTAAGTACAAATGCTCGCTTGACAACGTCATTTGTAAAATTTGTATAAATAGATTGAATGCTAAAAAATCGTTGACACCTTTGGGTGTCAAGTATTAATGCATTGTACAAGTATGGAATATATAAATATGCTTTATTGAAACGAATGTTTATATAAATTTTGCTCTAATTTACGCATCTTAGTTCTTAAAAACATCTGAAAGAAAACATATATGTATATATACAATCCCATTCTTGTTGTCTCTTCTGGATCTGGATCTGGAAATTTGGGAGGGGCGAGCTAGTGCTCAGCCAGCACTGAGGCCACATATGACCCATTGTGCATCCTCCCGTGTGTAGGGATATCCTTACCTCAGGATGTCACCAGGCCTATTGATTTAAAATAGGTGATGAGGCTCCCGAGGGGGATCTCCCTGACATCGGCTGGTGTAAGCCAATACTCGCCCAACACTGATCTTCTGATTTCAGAAAAAGCAGAGCAGTCATACATAATGTGTTCTACTGTTTCCTCTTCTTGTTCGCAGCCTCTGCATAGCGGCGATTCTGTTAGTTTCATCCTAAAGAGATGTTGTCGCAATTGGCAGTGACCTGTCAGGATTCCCACAGCTGTTCGGAGATTTTTTCTGGTCAATGCCTTAAATTTTTTTGCTGTTTCCTCGCCAGGATGAGGTAATAACTCTCTGGCCAGTCTACAGTTCGTAGTTTCATCCCAGCACTGTATAAATTTTTAGTTAGAGTGCTGTTTAATAAGGTCCACGACTGCGGACAATGTTAGCTTGGTAGACGGGCGAGGGCTAACATATCTGTAGCCCGCAGCCCTCTTTGCTAAATTGTTCGCAATGCGGTTGCCTTTAGAGTTCCCATGTCCTTTGATCCAGCTGAGAGTGACCACGTTATTCTGGCTGGCCTCAGTTAGAGATTGGTGACATTCTAGTACTAAACTTGAAGTGAAACGTGGTCTATTCAAGGTCAGTAGTGCTTGTCGGCAGTCTGTATATATATTTATATTCCTGCCTGTGATGTTCCTATTGATTAATTCTTTTGCAGCTATGGTTATGCCTGTGAGTTCTGACTGAACCACACTTGACAAGCCATCCATAGCCCATTTTGTTGTCTCTTAAAAGTGGATTAAAATCACGGCTTATCAGAGGACCACTGTAAAGTCGCTTCCGGGTTATTAAGTGGTTGTTAAATTGCCCTTACTATTTAAATACATGAACATGTGGATTTCCTTTATTTTGCTATATACAGGGTGTCCCAGAATTAACTACGGAAACTTCGTATACGTATTCCTTGATGACAAATAAGTTGGGTCTTTCCTATAAAAAAAATTTTTTTAGAGACTCCTGTCAGAGTTATAACCCTTTAAAGAGGGGTGGTAAAATACGGTTTTAATTTAATATCTTCTGATTGGTCCAAGATAAAAAATTAAAAATTTGAGTGAACATCATTTTTATAAAGACGCATTTCTCCTGCCACTTTTCACCTGCCCTACCCCATTCTAAGGGTGCAAATCAAGGAACCCCTCTTAATATTTTTTTTGTAACTTTCTTAGCAATTAATATTTGCAATAACAAAAAAATATTTTAGGAAGTTTTGATTATTTAGAAACTTTTTTGTTCCTTGTCGTTTTTTGCGAAATCGTTTCGGTTTGAAGTAAAAAAATAAAAAGTAGGACCATGTCAATTGAGTATCGTGTATCGCGATCAAGTAGCGCACATTTGCAAGGTAGGTTATAACTCTGACAGGAGTCTCTAAAAAAATTTTTTTTATAGGAAAGACCCTACTTATTTGTCATCAAGGAATACGTATACGAAGTGTCCGTAGTTAATTCTGGGACACCCTGTATATTTTTTATTGTGACTGTATTTATTGTGTTGTGCGTGCTATTGCTATATTTGAATAATGTTATTATTCGAACCTCCTTAAAAAAAGTGCTCTTACGCTTCGACCAACAGACCTCAATAAATGTAGTTATCTACATTCCTACTTAAATACTTCTTTTTAGAATTTGATTTAAATTTTATTATTAATATACAAGATTACAGATATTCTAAAAACCTGCTCGTATTAGTGTATTACAAATATTAAAATACTAGGTCGAATGCTAATGCTGTCCCCTTTTTTCTTTTTCATTCTGTTGGATGTGAAATATGCGTGACACGTTCGTGAAGCTTTAACCGCATTCTTACCCAACTCGCATGTATAAGTTTTCACTTCAAAAATCCAATTGTGGCCGTAAACGACCGAAGCATTAAAGTAAAATTTTATTATATTAAAAAACAAATTCAGGGTAATATTTTAGAAATAGAGTATGTTTCTCTAAATGCCAATTTGAAGTACTCCGATAGATGCTAATTTTTTTAAAGTACCTACTTCTTATCGCTTGGTATTCATAATTTTGGGAGGCGTTGTCTTACTCTCAAGTGGTATTAATGAGAGATAGACCAAGCCCTCTTCAGATCCTTCAGCGTTGTTTTAATAATAACACATATAGGTCAATATTTAATTTTGCTTTGGAGTTACAGTCTTGTATTTATTCATATGTGATGGTTAAGTTACATATGCTCAGCCAAATAAAATCTCTAATTTCATATTGCTACTATAAGCCAGGAAATGCTTTAAATAATACTATTTAATCTAAGTTTCTTAGTTTTCTTAATAATGTGTTAACTATTTTTGCCTTAGAGATATTTTTAAACAATATTTCATTAATTTTTTAAATTTACCAAATCAAATGGTCCACCGCGCAGAACACTGTTTTTAAAATGATTAATACATACTTGAAACTTTGTGTATAGCTTCCTATTGACCAGTCCAACAAAGTTTGAAATTATCTAAATTTAAAACTGCTGCTTTTTCGAGCTGGAAATAAACGTAATATTTAAGCTGTCGGACAGCAAAAACACAGCAATAAATTTGTCGGACAATGTGAGCATTTGATTTAATACTTAATTATAAACAAATTGTGTAAAAATGAATTATATATATTATTTACATTAAAAAACGTAACTTGGTAAATTTCGCATGTTCGAGGTGTCGGACAAGCTCATCGCAGTAGAATTTTTGACGGACAATTTTTTTATCAAATTGGCAACCAATTGTGTTAAAATGAAGCATATATTAACATTAAAATACCACTACTCGGGAAATCCATGTTTTTCAAAATTTCTAGCTCGAAAAAGCAGCAGTTTTAAATTTAGATAATTTCAAACTTTGTCGAACTCGTAAATAGGAAACTATACACAAAGTTTCAAGTATGTATTAATCATTTTAAAAAAAGTCTTGTGCACGGTAGACTAAAAATCGTTGTTTTTGACAAAAGCTATTTATTTCTTGTTAAAATATGTTACACATTGAAAAACATTTTAATTTATACCCATTTATATACTTTACTATAAGCAGAAAAGATGACATGAACAAAAAATTATAGAAACTTTCGTATGTAAGAATTTTAACAAGTCTCTCTATTCTAACAATGGAAATGTTTTGGAGACCGATAGTGACCAAAATTTGACTTAAAAAATGTTTTGTTGTGAAACAGCAATATCAAGCATTTACTATCTATCTTTCCAACATTTCCTCTATTTATAAAATTCATCAACCGCTATATTCGATAACGATTAGTAAACAATAAAAATTGCACGACACTGTTCCTTAAAATTAAATGTGCAGGGTTATCTATATTTACCTATCGACAACGTAAATTGTTACATTTAGATCTTATATGATACATTGATAATATCGAGATGTTGTTAAACATATTTTTAATTATTTATTGGTTGTATTATTTCATATCACTGATTGTTGGTGACGCAGACGTGAGTAATTTTTATTATTTTATTCAGATACATATTTGGCAATATAGAGTCTATGATCTTCTTCTTATATTAATTAAATTATTATAATCCTAGTTATATTTTATGCTTTGTATTACCAATACTTGAGTCGTTTTTTGTTACAATACCTAATAGTTTTCGATGAGTTTCGCGTTTTAAATCACAATATTTTTCATAGACCACTCTACTATCTCCGTTCTTAAATGACTCACCAAAATGATATATTTAGAGTAAAAAATACCTAGTCTTGATGTTTGACGATGTAACATTTCAAATGACATATGTTAAATTTTTAGAAAAATCTAGTATCATTGTGACACCCGTTTAAATAGTTAAGATAGGGATATTTATAGTAGGGGAGCCCTATAAGGTAAATGAGGAGTTACTCGAGCGTCGTTGCGACTCTCAAAATTTGGTAGATTTTATGCCTGTTTATTGGTGAGGGGAGCGGGTATGAGTCTTCGAAAATGTAAAAAAAAGAATCACAAAAACATACTCGAGCGCGTCAAACATTTACAAGGTAGACGGAGGGTTTTTTATTCTGATGGTTTGCTCGATTGGGGAAGTCGCAAAAAGGAGTGGAAAAAAATTTTGCGCTATGTTTTTCCTTTTCTATAAATAGGGTTTGTGAATGTTCAATTTCGGTATTTTTTTTTGTCTAACATGGTTTGTCTCTTTTCTTTTTGTTTCTGGTATAAATTAGTTAGCAAGGGTTGTAGTACTTCTTTATGTGTCTGATTGTAGGTTTCGCTTAAGGGAAATCAAAGTCGAAATGTATTTCTTGAAAATGGGTAGTAATGGATTGATTGTATATGAGGATGGCAATTGTAAACAAAGTCGGAATGTATTTCTTGAAAATGGGTAGTAATGGATTGATTGTATATGAGGATGGCAATTGTAAACATGTCGTCTAGGGGATCATTAGGGTTTTGCTCTCGTAATGTTCTTAGTTTGAATTAGGATCCAATGAAACCGTTCGACAGAAGAATTAAAAGATTTTCGTTCGCTGTATATTGAGTGTTATCAGTATAGTAATATTTTTCTTGTATCTTATTAAATTCTTCAAGAAATTCGTCTGTGTCAAAATCATGGTTTGGTGGTTCGGCACATAGAGAACTGTCGGTTAACGCATTAATTTTTTAGAAAGATCGTCCGCAACTTGGTTTTTCTTTCATTTTATACTATGAATTTGTAGTCTTCCAGCTTTAGCCTCCAACGAGCTAATCTTGAAGTAAAATCTTTTATTTTGTAAATCCAGACAAGTGTATCATGGTCGGATTCGACAGTAATTTTTTTCCGTAGAGATAAGGGCGAAAATGCTTGCAGGAATCTATCATGGCTAGAAGTTTTTTTTTTGTCGTTGACTAGTTTTGTTCCGCTGAATTCAACGTACGAACGTATTTCGCAATTGAATGATTGTTTTTAGTTAGAACAGAGTCGATAGTTTTATTCGAGGTGTCAGTGGTTACTACTTTATCCTGGCAGAGACACAAGATTAAACTCAAATGCACTGACCAGGCAACTAATCACTGCAAACAATGGGAACAATTCTGTCGGATGAAATTAGCTAAATCTCTCTATGCCGGAGATGTCAACAAGTAGACCACATACTTTTCGACCGCTCTACTTTTTTAGAAATTCAGAAATTCGTGTAGTGATTACTGGATTAATCTAACTAACATCAGGCAAATGTTTTTTTTAATAATATCTTCATGTAATAGACGTGATTAGGACATGTGGCTTGTAATTCCCTTTTGCCATCGTTAATTTGCTTAATCGATTAAGTCTGACCTAAGTAGTCACTGCTCCAAACCTGCTATACTCAGATATTTTTCATCTCAAATTTCTTTTTTTTTTATTAAGGATGTCCTCGTAGGTATAGACCTAAATACAAATGTACCGAGAACATCTATTGGGGCAGAAGAGACAACTTATTAATTTGGAATTTAAAGGCCTGGAAGTTAGGACGAGTGGGGAAGACGTGGGAAGCTAAAGAGTTCCACAATCTGGAGACCCTGAGTATGAAGGAACGATCGAATGGATCCGTTTTCGATGTACAGCATTGAACAGTATAAGGGTGCATGGAGTTGGCACGTCGCGTTGTTCTAGCTGGTCTGACAAGTGGAGGCATTATAGAGCAGAGTTCTTCTGAGCAAAATCCGTTTATGTATCGGTAAAACAAGGAAAGATCAGACACTGGTCTTCGGTGGGACAATGGGGCTAGGTTTTTGGTGATACTGGTGTCGTTTATTAGTCGAACTGCTCTTCTCTGTATTGCATCAAGAACGGAGCCGCCGAACGCTATACATGCGAGTAGTATTCAAGATTAGGTCGTATTTGGGCTTTGTAAAGAGTAGCTAAGTTGGATGGAGAGAAATATTTTCGTGCTCCAAACAGCAAGCCCAATTTCTTTCCTGCTGCAGTTGCTATGGATGCTATATGTTCGTTCCATAGTTAGTCCTGGGAGATCGTTATACCAACCAGCGTAATGGAGTCGCCCGCTACCAGTGTCTGATCGTTCATTGTAATGGATAAGTCGCATGTTTGCCTCTTGTTAGGTAGGCAACATGTCTTTGTCTTGGAAGCGTTGAAATTAACAAGATTCTTTCTTCCCCACTTGTCTACAATTCCCAAATCTTGATTGAGAGAAGCCGTTGTGGATCTTCTGTACTCTTCCAGAATATCTAGGGATATGGGACGGTTGTGCGCTGTGCTACAGTGTTGGTTGCTATCATCTGCAAAACCGTGTATCGGGTTATTAGTGGATTCTAGTAGATCATTACTGTGTAAAACGAATAGAGTAGGAGCTAGAGCCGATCGTTGGGGAACTCCAGCATTGATCTTGTAGAGGTTGGAAGAGTGTCCATCTACAGCAACTTGGATGTGCCAGTTGGAGAGAAAGTTGGATATCCATCTGCAAAGGTTTGTTCAAAAGAGCTGAATGCCACACTTGATCAAATGCTTTTGAGATGTCCAATGATATTATTTGGGTCTCCCCATAGCGGTGGATAGCATCACTCCAGACATGAGTTACATATCGGCTGTTGCCCTGTGTTGGCGAAAAACATATTGCCTGTCACTTAAAAGGTTGTGTGTCTCAAAGTAGCTCACGATCTCGTGATTGGCGTATTTCTCCATAGTTTTGCTAATAACAGATAGAAGAGCTATGGGCCTGTAGTTAGTAGGCTGGGTTTTTTAGCCTTTCTTGGGGACTGGAAGAATTCCAGTATCATATGATAGTTGAAATAGCTTAGTGAAAACAGGCGCTTGTTCAGGAGCACAAACTTCTAAGAGTGAAGCAGGTATTTCATCAAGGCCGCTTGCTTTGTTAGTATTTAGAGTAGCAAGGACTCTCTGCACACTCTTAACCCTAAATATGATATTTTTCATTGTGTGGGGAGCCCGTGAAATAGAATGTATTTCCATGTTTCCCGGTGGGTTTAAGTGTCGAGTTTGAAGAGAATATTTTGGCAATGAGTTCTGCCTTTTCTATGGAGGACGTAAATGTTAAGCCGTCTTCTGTGAGTGGAAGGAACGAACTATTTTTAAACATACACGTAACTTTAAAATACAGTTATATCATAACAAGTTATTCTATATAAAATTTAAATTATTATAAGTTACAAGTGGAACGTTTTTCTTAAAATTTATGTTTTTTAGGATAAGGAGCAGTCTCCCGTTTTCGAACAGAAACATGGAAAGTCCAAATCGACAAAAGAATTACCAAAAATAAAATCAACATGTGTAGATGATAACACTACGAAAATAAAAGTTAAAGGTACTACTAATAAAAAAATGTTGATTTATTTATAGTTATGTATTTATATATTTTTTTAGATACTGAAAGAGTAGACGAGGTAAAAAGTATCGTTAGAAGTTTTTCAGATGCTTCTCCCAGAAGCGTCCCATCGTCGCCAAGGTCAGTTTTAAAAAAATACATAAATGTTAACATGGAATCCCGTCAAAACTCTGTTTTAAAAAACGAAACCTTCCTAGATAAAGACGATGAAGGTATTTCTTGTGATGATTCTGATTCGGAATCAGATGATGATGCTTCAGCTAATACTGATAATGTCGAGAGGAAATTAAGTAAAAACCGTAGAGAAGTTGACGGAGACAGTATTTCTGAAGGCGAATCTTCTGGTGGAAGGGAAGTAGCAAAGATTTTTCAAATCGAAAAAGTAACAGTTACCAAGTAAGTAATTATTTTCACATTTTTAGGTATTGTCATATTTTTAATATTCAAAAATTCTAGATGATAAATTTGAATTTACTCTCTGTATATAAAAACTTTCTTTACCTACTTTTATTCAATAAACGGTATTCGAATTTTTATGCGAACTATGATGTAATAGATTGTTTGATCAATAACTCTGCCTTACCTTTACAGACAAGTATCTCAAGTTTCAATGCTAAATAAAGAAGAATTTAACAATACCGTCAACATTTTCCATGCTAGTAATCAGTCTATAGCAGATGTTCGTGCCAAACTTCAAGAACGAGGTGAATCAGATTGGAGAAAGAGAATATCACAAAATAATAGTGCAAATGATGAATTGAAATTTTTAAAAGATAAAAATAAGTATAATGTAAGATTTTTTATTACTTCTCTTAAGCATGTAAGATTTTGTATTATTTTGCTTATGCATGTGTTTTGTTTAGTTTTTGCATTTTTCGCTAACTATGTCATTGGAACCTGAAGAAAAAATTTATTGGTTAACAAAATTTCTCTAGTATTAGTTCTGGGCGGACAGTTGGTGTGGTAAAAAAAACTGGACCTTTTTTATATTTTGGTTGAGAAATGCCTCTTTTAAAAAACAAATATAGTTATGAAACATCAGTATATTAGTAATTCTTTATTTAACGGATATATGTTCGATATTGATTCATGTTTCACTACTTGATAGCGTGTAAACTAACCATTTCATAAAAGCAAAGCAATGGTGTGATTCGATGAGACTTAATATCAATCCCACCAAGACCACTTTAGTAGCCTTTTCAAGGAAAAAGAAACTTAACTTAAAAATCGTCAAAGTAGGTAAAAATATCGTTGAGTGAAAAATAGAGGTTAATTATCTAGGCCTAACAGGTTACTCTGGAACAAATACAAAACGAAATAACACACAAAACTACAAAAGCACTTATGGTGTGTAGACACATTGCTGGAAAGAATTGAGGTTGTAATCCAAAGACATTGCAATGGATCACTTATTGCAATCATCACTTATGGGGCAGTAGCTTGGGATACACGGAGAAACCTCTAGAAGATTCGGAGACAATCCTGTGCATGTATCACTGGAGCTATGGGAACACGCCCCACTGCTACAATAGAAGTAATCCTAAATCTCTCGCCAATACACATTCAAATAGAAAGTGTAAGGAAGAAAAGTATAAGTATATATAGAATGGTGAAAGAAGGAATAATCAAGGAAATAACTCGATCACTTTAATTTGTTCAAACTTGGAAAATGCCCCAGGATGACATGCCAAAAAATATAACTTTGTGAAGAAATTCACCACAAAACTAAATAGTAAATCTAAATAGGACAAAGACACCATATTGGGGCTAAACCAAAATCCCATGAAATGGTATACGGATGACTCCAGGTCAGATAAAGGAACAGTAGCAGGGGTTTTTAGACCCAGAGCCAAATACTCAGAAAACCTGGGTGCATACCCAAGCATCTTTTAAGCGCACACAATCAGTTCAAAGATGGTCTGGGAATTCCTAGGCAAACTGAATCAACTAGGACAAAATAACACTGCTGACTGGGTTCCAGAACACATAAGAATAAAAGGAAACGAAACAGCAGATAAGTTGGCTAAAGAAGGAGCTGAAACCCCATATTTGAAACCAGAACCATCTTGTGGAATCAGCAGTAGTACAATCATAGAAAAACTAAGGAAAGAAGTGGATAGAGAAAAATCCAAGTACTGGAACGATCTAGAAGGGCTAACACAATCGAAACCGCTCCTGTGAAACTATAACCAGAAGAGATCTTTCAGCTGTCTAAACCTTAGTCAGAAGAACCTCCGTATTATATAATATTAATGTTTGTATTTGTAAGAGCCGCCATGCATTTATTAGATTTATTATTTAAAACAACCCGATTTTTTTATTTTTAGGATGAACTTTCGGAGAAATCGTTGCTATTAGCAAAAAAGGATGAATTAGATGCTGCATCCAAACAGTGGAAATCTAGAGTGGAAAAGTCGGATGCCGAGAAATTTTCTGTTGCAGGAAAATTAATTGAGAAAAGAAAAGACGATATCCCGACAATAAATATTCCCTCTACTGGAAATAGGTCAAAAAAAACTCCGGTAGGAAAACGATTCAAATTGAAGGAAGGTAGGTTTAATAAGGATATACAAAAATAGATGAATAGTATATGTTTGAATCCCATTATGAAGGATTAAAGCCCGTTCCAAGTTATTTCCTTCTCTCCATATCTGATTCTATTTTGAGAAAGATCAAGAATATCTAACTATTTTGCAATAATAATAATTTAAATACTGGGTATTCATAATTAACCAAACTTTGTAAAAGGTTTTAACATTATTTTTTAATTTAATTTTCTTAGTCACCGCCATGTGTAGATAGGGATCACAGACTTACATTTAAAAGAGAGATTAAGAAAGCTTCCTTTTTAAATTTTAAAGACATAGTTGTCCTGCTAGCAACACCGTTAGTCTAAGGGTATTCAAAATTTTCAAAATAGTTTCGTTGTTGTCCCTGATTTAACTCTAATTTCATGTGAAAAATTTATATTGCAATCCCCTCATGTTGTTTTTGTTTTCAGGTTCTGATACCGCTTTAACTACCAGTCCTCTCACTGATATAAGTAGAAGCCTTAGTTTTAAGTTTAAAGGTAAGTGTACTGGAATCTGTTAAAATTTTTTTGGAGTTTACTCCTTCAGAAACGATATATATGGCGCCTGGTATGAAAAAAATATGAGTAGTAAAATCGTGTGAAAGCGTTACGCGTTATGCGTTACGCGATACGTTGATAAAAGTGGTACAGTCACGTTGGAAAAAGTGTTACAGTAACGTTGAGAAAAGTGTTACACGCAGGCGCAGTGAAACAGAATAATAATATCATTTCTCTCTCTCTCTATGCTTTCCCCAAACATCTTATACTGAACGCATAGAGAAAGCACTTCTTAAATTTTTTAAAATTTTCAAAATTTTTGAATTTTTCAGTTTTCAAAATTTTGAAATTTTCAAAAATTTGGTTTTACTATTAAGGTGGTTAAATTAGTGTAAATAGTGTTGCATATTTTTCAGGCACTATTATTTACATAATAGTTATAAAAACACAAAAAATACCATGGTGATCTTTCTTAAGGAGTAAACTCCAGTCGCGTGTCTCTAATACACGCAGTCTACTACCGATTTCATAATAAAGTCTTAGAATATATTTTGTCCTGCTGTTGGTCTAAATATTTTTAAAATTAATCAATAATACTAATTATATATTTATCAGTCATACTAAATTTTCCTACCACGATTTTAATACTCATTGTTTTTATAATAATTTACTTTATTTGTTGTTTTAGTTTTATAGAGCTTTATTAATTAGCGTTAATTTACTTTTACACCTATTTTTAGATTCAAACATCGCATCTAACATTTACAAAAAATCTGTGCCAGTACTTAATCCCGATGATATTTCATTAAGACTATTTTTCAAAACTTCCGAACATATCGAAAGCAGTGAACAATTAGAAGTCTCCTTAGAAGATTTTGATGCTATACCACGGCAATCGTTGTTAGTTATTAAAAAGAATGTTACCGTTCAAAAACGTAGAGAAGCTTCCAAAAATCCTATCAAAGCACTTGCTATTAGAAATGATATTTGTAACGAATATACAGAAATTACGACTGGTGTTGCAGAGAGAGAGAAGAAAAGACTTAATATTGAGAATCGTAAGTATCCTTTTCTGTTTTTAATTTTTGATTGATAATATAATTGATGTAAGCTTGTATTTGGAACAACTCTTTTCAGTATCGCCTTGTGCCAATTTTTTCCACTGAAAAATTACAAAATCATCACGAATATCCAATCACCAGTAACTACTTCTATTACTTGTATGTAGGGAAAATTATTCACTTGAAACATTGTTTTACTATTTTTTAGAAAATTGCACGGTCGTTAAATTCAACTCATCCACATGTGACACTTACTCACTTTCTCCTTAAGCACATATAGTATGACGTTAGGCGATTTGATGGCTAAACACCTATAGCGTAAGCGCGTAGAGCTGAAGGTTGCGAGTTCGAGTCTCGCGGGGTGCGACATTTTTTCAATTTCTCCTTAATGTCATTTAATATATTCTTGTTTGTATACTTTCTAAAAACTTTCAAAATTTTTAAAAAATCCAATGAGAGAAATCTCAAAATAATCATTTAATAAAGTAAAATGGTTACTCCCGATAATCTATATGTTTTAAGTTACCATTTTACAATAGTACATCTAATTATTCACTGGGATTGATCGCCAACATATATGATCTATTCTGTTGAATAGAATAACAAATGCATATTGTTAAAAAAATTATTTTGAGCTTCAATAGTAACCATTTCCTTATTCTTTAATATAATAACTTCCTTTACACGTTCTGTAAGTCGTACTTTTAAGTTTTACAATCATTTCGTTAATAGATTTACATTGGCTACGAAAATTTTTACGTTTATTGCTATACATGCTATAACTGCAAAAAAGCGTTTGTTTTGATTTAAAAAAAATTCTGTTTTTGGATTATTATTAATTAAATTTTTACTTTTAGTTGCCAAAAATTCAAATAAAGCTGTGGAGGCTTTGGCTGGATTGGCGAGTGAAGAAGACTTTAAATCCGTTGCCTTAAAGAAATCTTTAGGTCCAAGAGGTCAAGTTCCATGGAAAGATGTCATGTTATTACAAGTTAAAGGACGAAGACATGTGCAGACAAGACTAGTCGAGCCAACTGCAAATAGTATTAATGAAGGAGATTGCTACATGCTTATTACTTCTAACGCTTTATATACATACACGGGTGCCTACTCCAATATAATCGAACAATCCAGAATGTCTGATATTGTAAATCATATACAAAAAACTGGCGATTTAGGATGCAAAGTAAATAGTGCAATTGCTGTTAATAAAGATTCGAACGGTGCACTAGATTTTTGGAGAATTTTAGGAGAAGAAACAATGCCTAACGTTATTGATGCCGGTCACCCTGATGAAGATGAAACTTACGAAACTAATATATTACACACGAATATGATATATACTCTAGAAAACGATGAACTTATTCCATACGAAAAATATTGGGGTTCTTTACCTAATTTTGAAATGCTAAATGAAACTAATATACTTGTTTTTGATTTTGGTTCGGAAATGTATGTATGGAGTGGAAAAAATGCACCCTTTGATAAAAAGAGTCTAATATTAAAGCTTGCAAAGAAAATGTGGGATGATGGTTACAATTATTCAGAATGTGACGTTTGTCCTTTAAATATAGCTTCACTACTTGGTGCGAGATCAGAAAAGAATTTACCATTACAAGCACAAACGAGACCAGACTGGGCATTGTTTGCAAAATTAACTCAACATCGTGAAACTATACTTTTCAAAGAAAAATTCTTTAATTGGCCAGATAATAGATTAATCCGAATAAAAAATGATGAAAATTTAAATAAGAATAACGTTCCTTTAAGTATAGAACCGTGTGATGTTATTGAAATGATAAAAGGAAAAAATAAAAATCCAGATTTGGTTGCAGAAAATATTCATATGGGCCGAGGAGATCAATATTATGATAAAGAAACTAATCGTCTTTTTATGTTTGAAACATTAAAATTAACCGGTTGGCTAGTTTCTGAATATAGTTACGAACTCTTACCAGAAAAGTTACTTGGTCAACTTTACGATGGCAACAGCTATATATTCCGTTGGGATTTCAGACAAACAGTTAAAGGTAGAGAACTCAGTGGAAATCCCTCGAAACATGCGAGTGTGGGCCGAGATCGTTGCATATTCTTTTGTTGGCAGGGAAATAACTCTTCTATTAATGAAAAAGGAACAGCTGCCTTACTTACTGTCGAGTTAGATAAACAAAACGCTCCACAAATAAGACTTACCCAGGGTTCTGAACCTGCTGCATTTTTACAACTATTTAACGGCAACTTGATAATCAACAAAGGAAAACAAGATTCAAGTAAAAATAAAACTAGATTGTATATTTTAAGAGGAGAAAGAGAAAATGAAACATATTTAATGGAGGTATCTTTGGCGATGAGTTCTTTACGCAGTAGATCCTCCTTTATGTTAGTTGATATACAGAATAAGGAAATATTTATATGGCACGGTATTAAATCTACTAGTCTTCTTCGGAAATCTATAAAGATAGCTGTAGATAACTTTACTAAGAATAATTGTTGTTCAGAAAATTTTAAGATCTCAGAAATTGTAGAAGGATCTGATACAGAAGATTTTTTACATCTTCTAGGTGATAAGGAAAATTATTATTCATTATTAAATAGTAAAGGAACTCATGATCAAACCACGAGATTATTTAGAATGAGTAGTATTACAGGCCGGTTTTTAGCTACCGAAATACTATGTCCCCATAGAAGCGAACATTTTAGTCCCTATCCATTTGTACAGTCTGATATTTATACTTCTACTCAACCAGGTAACTGTTAAGTTTAAGGTATATATTGTATGTTTTATTAATAATGTTTCTTTTTTCTCATCTTTAAGATAAATATTAGTTAATTTGTTGCAACAGAATGTACTTATAATATAATTTAGACTAGGTCAGGTCAGATTAGGCCACATCAGGTAACCTGTCTCGGTACTTACCAATAAAATGAATTATCGTTCCCACTAAGTTGGTTCTAAAATACATCACGGACTATCAAATTCATGAATTTATTTAAGGTCTTCTTTACGATAGTTTTCATATCACACTTGAGTCAAAGTTTATCAAGTTTGACGGAAAGCACGATGACCAACCTTCAAAGTTTTTTGTTATTTTTGATTTGTCTAATTTGACTCCTTATTTCATGAAATAAAAAAACAATAGCGAAAACTCACACATTTATGCGACTTATGCTTTCAATAGCTTCCCCCATTCTTATTAACGTCGGTACACTAATAAGCCAATTGATGCAGAATATTTGACTTTAAATTGCGCTCTCTAGTGGTAAATTTCGGAACTTAAAAATATTTTCCATGATCGCTTTTATAATAATATGTTTTTCTCAACTTTTTATATAAAGTAGTTTCTAATCTTAAAAGTTCGATGAAAAGTTTGAAGAAAATCCACAATCTTCTTCTATACTTATAATAAATCTGTAAAGAGGTCAATTCTGTACATGAAATATATTTCCAAAATAACTACAAGGGGGTGATTAGGGATCGATACTGATACCAAAAATGCAATCAGTAAAATTTTTGTCTGTCTGTCTGTCTGTCTGTATAACCGCTATAGAAACAAAAACTGCTCGACGGATTTTAATCCGTGCAATTGGTGGAAGTTACTCCATTTTTTAAGCTTCCGTCGCGTGTGCAACATTAATGGTTAAAGCTATACAGAAATCATCTTATTTTTATAATTTGGAGGTTAACTGTGAACGGATTTTACAATATTTCACCCACAAGGGGAGTTGCGGGGGCGTGAAAAATAAAAAATAAAATAAAATTTAAAATCTATAAGTCCTACAGGTTTAAAACTTTGCAAGATAGTTATTTTTATAATTTGTAGGTCAACTGTCAACGGATTTTACAAAATTTCACACACAGGGTGGGTTGCGGGGGCGTGAAAAATAAAAAAAATAAAAATTAAAATCTATGAGTCCTACAGGTTTGAAACTTTGCAAAATAGTTATTCTTATAATTTTGAGGTCAATTGTGAACGGATTTTACGAAACTCTACTCACAAGGGAGGATGCGGGGGCGTGAAAAATAATAAAATTTAAAATCTATAAGTCCTACAGGTTTAAAACTTTGCATAATAGCTATATTTATAATTTTGAGGTCAATTGTGAACGGATTTTAGAAAATTTCACCCACAAGAGGACATGCGGGGGCGTGAAAAATAATCTACTATACATATAATCAATCTGTAAAAATGAAAATTCTGTACATTAAAGATATTTAAAAGATAATTAGCGGGGGGTTACTATATCGATATAGAACCCACAAATGTGGTTAGATTTTTTTTGTCTGTCTGTCTGTATGTTTGTGCGTTAAAACTACTGATCCGATTCAAATGCGGTTTTCACAGATATATTTGTGGAGCAAAAATGCAAAACCCGATAAATCCACATTTTATTGTTTTGAGATATTGGCCAAAAACTTACAGAGTGCAATCCACCGAATTTTTTAAAACTGTTTAAACAGTATTTCGTTACTTTTAACTCATATTTAATATTACCGAACTTTTGTTGATGTATTTTACCTTTTTTATTTTGGTTTTTTGTTTGGATTTATCGGTTTTTGCATGTAGTCTAAATTTTATCGGGTTTTAATTGATTTTCAAGGCTTAAGAATTTTTATTCTAATATATCAAAGATATTATTATGACTTTGTTGGTGTACTGTAACAAAAAGATATCTTATCTGTAATTTTTAGCAGGCAGCTACTTCGGTATAATAGATAGCAATAGTAGGATAGAACATAAATTATTTCAGATAAAATTTTATCTGGTTTTGCTTGTAATTTGGAATTATCGGTAATTGCTTGGACGGAGCACTTTCACATAAAATTTTCAAGGGTTTTATCGGTTATTGCTTAAACCTGATGTGCTAGATCGAAAGAGCGCCCCGAAAGTAGCAAGAATTCGTATATAACTCAGATTTCGTAAAAAGTGGATTTATCGGTTTTTGCATGTTTGCTCCACATTTGTCTTCTTTCAAATTAACATCTGGTATATAAAAATTTCAACCCTCCCCCCCACCCCTTTAACGAATTCGGGAGAGACATTTTAATATAACAATCGACACGCCACGCGAACTACGTCGCGGGTACAGCTAGTTGTTTATAAAATAGTGGCTTTAAATAAATTCATAAACTTCTTTACAATCAAATTGTTGATGTATCAAAGTCTATTGTAATTGAATAATTCTATAACACATTAAAAATATTCCATTAAATAGTAACAGTTTATAAATCTGAAATATCTTAGCAAACATTTTGTTTAACTAATTTATTCAAACAATCATTTAAATTATACATGAGGTTCAAATACAAAATCTAATTTAAAACTTGTACAAAATTAAACTATATACCGTATTTTTAATATACCATTGTTGGAACCTACCACAAACCTACGCAAACCTCACAATTTATTATTCTTTCATTCAAAAGGTACTCAAACATTACAAAAATTAGTTCATATTAAAAAAAATACACCGAATACACCAACACAAGCAATGTAAAATACATTATTAAGAATGGATATTTATAATATAACATTCTTTTTGTACTAAACTTACATAAGAAAAACGTTGTGGTGTCGTGGGACACCAGGTAGGAACGAAGTTCCTTCGGCTAATGTAGAATCGACACAATTTGAAATTATATGAAAATAAACGTGGCTACTCACGAGTAAAATGTATCGTGCTTGTCCATGAATTCATGAGTATATACTATGCATTGGCGGGGCGGAGTGGTAATAGAGAGAGAAGGGATGAGAGAACGAAAAGAAATACTCGCTTGTGTAGCGCCTGCGCACGTCTCATTTAACGGTTTTATTCCACGGACTTTTTCTTACGGTTTTACTATTACATTTTTTTTAGTTCGGTGGCGCAGCAAAGTCCCTATCTCCTCCAAGCATACCGTAAGGAACTTCGTTCCAAAAATAAAAATAGTATAAAAAGTATTTATCTTGAAACAAAAGTTTAGCTGACTAAAAAATAATTTAAGTTTGTTCATTAGAAAATTCTTTAAGGTATTCCTACTAACTTTTTTTAACTTGCAGCACTGTTTTTAATTGATAACCATGACGAATTGTGGTTATGGCAAGGATATTTTCCTGAAAATATCACTGAAGGAGACACTTTTGATCAAACTGGTTCAGGAGCGATCCGATGGCAAGCAGAACGTAAAGCTGCTATGCAAACAGCAGTCGCTTACTGGGAAGAAAAATATGGAGATAAACCATTAGTGGCTTACTTGGTTTGGGCTGGACTTGAACCTGTTGAATTTATAAATATTTTTCCTAGCTGGGAAATTCAACCGGATATCACAGACATCTATAAAAAAGTAATTCACTTTTATATTTATACTAAAGGTCAATTTTTCAATACATTTTTAAATTGAAAAACATGTTCAACTCTTCGTGTAAAACATCAATGTTTACTTACTATGTTAGGTGTTCACACAGTATTGAAAGACTTAAAATATAGTTTGTATTAATACAATAACTAATAATTCCCCGAAACTATCAACTAAATGATACCACCTTAATAAGGCAAGTTTCTGTGGTAACATTGTTGGAGTTTATTTTTTACAACCTCGCATTGTTTCAAACAGAGTCGTTAAGATTATTTTAACTTACCAATTTTACTGGTGCTAGCCGTTATACTAAAATATATTTTATTAAGTATATATACTCAGTGACATTAGAAGTGTTACACCCAGAAGGAATAATTTCTTAATCTTGATTTTTCGGCAACATGGTAGATTTACATCGAGAATAAAACGATAACATTCTTAAGAATTTTTAATAACGTATAACAAAAAAAAAATTAAAACGTGTTTGGCGACCCCGTAACTGAATACACTCATTTACACGTCTAGGCATTGACAAAATGAGATGATCAATGTCTGCTTGTGGTATCTCGTTCCATGCAACTAGAACTTCATGGATTAACTGTGCCAGAATTTGTGGAGGATGGTGTAAATTGGACAGTCTTCTTCCCATCATATCCCACACATGTTCGATGGGATTTAAATCTGGTGAACGGGGTGGCCACGGCAAAACATTAACGCCAGCTTCTTGGAGAAAGTCCATAGTTCGACGAGCAATATGGGGACGCGCGTTATCTTGCTGAAACAGGACGTGTAGACGGCCGTCTAGATAAGGCAGTAAAGTGCTTTGTAAGACATCATCAACATAACGTGCAGCTGTCATACTGCCTCGAATGAACACAAGTGGTGATCGGCTACCATAGGCAATAGTCCCCCAAACCATTACTCCAACTGTCCTGTGTACATGTTTTTCAAGAACAAACCCGGTATCTCGTCGCTCTCCACGGCGGCGTCTTACCCTTCTACGGCCATCGTGCATGCCTAAACAAAATCGCGATTCATCGCTGAATGATACATTATGCCATTCTTCCACCCATTGCTGCCATTCTCTGCACCAATTCAAACGATGATGGCAATGGTCCTGGGTCAAAAGTAGCATCAGTCGTGGGTGGTATGAAAACAGTCCAAACACTTGAATGCGACGGTATAGTAACACGTCTACCTTCCTCTCCAAACCATTGATCACAGATTTGACGCGTAGCCTATCTTGACGCTCTTTATAGGCAACAATTCTACCCTTGTCAAAATCGCTAACATGGTGCTAATTTTGATGTCCTCGAACTTGAGGCATTTTGTTACACTGACTACAATTAGACTGAAGAACAATAATTAAAAATTCCTTTACCAACCGGTCTTGCCACGTACTTTTAGTAAAAATAAAATAAAATCTTGAAAAATTATTCAAATGGTTTGAATTGAAATCTCCAACTCCAGCTAAGATGGGTAAGTGGTTTCTCTACTGGCAAATTTGTGCCCAGCTCAGCCGTAGAGGGTATGTACAAAAAGTGTGAGTCGCGCCACCGATTTTAACGGTTCAAATCGGAAACCCCTGATGTTCCAGGCACTGACCTATCTTACTGGAGATAAATAATGAATTTAAGAATCTTAATTAAAAAAAAAATTGATTGAATAGCAAATATGGTGAGTGGGTGATTGGCAGAGTAAGACAACAAAATTAGATCTATCTATATATTTTACAAGAATATAAACCCAACGGTTCAATTTAACAATCTCTGAAAAATAAGCGATAAAAAAAATAATCAAATATGATACCGCTAATTACTGGCGTATAAAATAAAAGAGTAATCACCCAGCGCAAAAAAAAATTACTAAATAGTTAGTACCTAAAAATGTAAACTATAAGATGTTACATCCGCTTAAACAAAATTACAAATTGAATAGGAAGACCGTTACAATGTCTTGAGCTTAAAATTAAATTATGGCTTATCTGTTTGTTGAACTTCTCTGACGCAGAGGATCTTGTAGAAAGGCTAACTGTACTAGCCACGCTGCTCCGATGGTAGTGAGGTGCAGCGTTGGTCCTCAATAGTGCACAGATCTTTCGACACTACCAACTATATGTGCCAGGGCCAACAGAAAGTTCAGCCA
The DNA here is from genome assembly GCA_964028335.1 of Altica lythri. NCBI lineage: Eukaryota > Metazoa > Arthropoda > Insecta > Coleoptera > Chrysomelidae > Altica > Altica lythri. Next base: position 28,675,330 of record OZ034804.1, on the reverse strand, counting down.
GGACCAAAAAAAATGTTCGCCATGTCCAAAAATGTTCGCCAAGCCAAAAGATTAGCCCAGTCCAAAAACAATTTACTCGCCAGGTCCAAAAACCCCTTTTATATTAAGATTAGGGGTTAAGCAGCCAATCTGCGATGTTATTTCGCTAACATCCAGTAGCAAATTTCGTGATTCTAAATCGGATGTCCACGCTTCTTCGTAACGAACTCTCTTAGTAATCACACGAAGAAAAGCACCATTTAATTAAATCCCAAGAAATATGGAGTTATCTAAACGCCTACTCAAAAATACCACAATAGGAATAAACACAAATGAGGCTTAGATAAAAATACTGAAGTGAAATTCAAAATCCCGTAAGGATGGCTCAGATATTGCCAGATAAGAACGTTCAACTTCACAAAATGGCGTTGCTTCATTCGGTAATAGCACTCAATTGTTCGTTCAACTGTTGAAACGCAAAAGAAAGCCAAAAATCACGATAATTCACGCATACGCTTCTCGCAATGACACTTGAGAGTAAAGAAGGGGAAATTGTGTGTTCTGTTGTGCAAAAACGGCTTTGCTAGATATTAAATTGATTTACGAAGTGGTGTTGAAATTAAATCGAATTCTTTAAACTAAATATATTATTAATGTCACAAGAAATCAATGCACTTGTTTGCCTACTTTTAAATTTTCGCTATTAGCTTAAACAGTTAAAGCACCGCTACGTTTTCGACCTAAACAATCGAATTACTCTCTCTACGGGTCAAGGCGATACGATACCTACTACAACGGACCAAAACCCGTTAAAAGGCTAGCAATCGCGATAAAACACTTAACTTTACTTTTAAATATATGGAAGCTGATTTATGCACGTGACAGTCTTCATAAATCGTTTTTTTTTTTAATTTAAGATAAAATTTTATTTTTACAAAAACTATTAAAGATAAAATATTGATATTGTTATCATAGCATTCTTTAAATATAGTCATTCTGTTGTTAAAAATTAAGATTAAGAAATTATTCCTTCTGGGTGTCTAATGTCACTGTGAGTATATAATAGAACTCAAAACTTACCGCAACAATTTCTTCTACACTCACGCGCGTCACAAATCATAACTGTATAATAATTCATGTAAAATTTCTGAAAGTTGTTTTCTTTCGTAAATAGATTTACAAAGAAAACGAATATCTTTGTAAAACAAGCACAATAAAAACAAAAGATTTAGTTTATAGTAGTAGATTCACCTATTATTTTTGTCATTTTATCGGTTGTCATTCAGTGTTATTTAGTTTTTAACATTCTTTAATGATTCAGCCTCTGAATTAAATTACCAGACCATAACACATTGAATACCAATTCAATAAATTTTTATTATGTTAATTTGTTTTTTAAAAACAATTTTTTAGCAACAAAGATCTTAGTATATAATTAAAAAACCTAAGAAACGAAAAACAATTTTAAAGCACATCGAATTGAAAAAATTTAGAATAAAATTAAACAATAATGGACAAAAATTACTATATACTATATAATTGTAAAAGAAAGCGTGGGCGCTTTATGTCATTTTTTTGTAAATCGAGCGTTCTGTATTAATTATTTTAAGTTTATTTTTAACTTTTTAGTTCGATGTGATTTAAAAGTGTGTTTCTTCTTTTTAAATCAATTTATTGTTAAAAATAAAATTCTCCAATAGTGTGTATTAAAGATTAACGGTGTAAATCTATAAATTTGCAGAAGTAATAAGCCCCAAGATCTATAACGGAGAATTACATACCCACAAACAAACAATCCAAACAAACATACGAGTAAAGCTAATAAAAACGTGTTCATTAATTAGTGTCACATACATCAATAAGGTTAAATGTGGAACTCCTTACCTTCCTACTTCTTCCCCACTCGTCCTACTTGCAGTCCTTTAAATCAGAAATTCATAAATGGTCTCTTCTGCCCCAATAGATGTTCTCGGTACATTTGTATTTAGATCTATACCTATGAGGACATCTTTAAATAAAAAAAACTCCAATTTGAATAAGATTTAGTATTTTATTAAATTTGTTCGTAAAATCTAAATTCAAGTCGTCTTGTTATTCGTTCAGTATAAAGGATCTTCATTTCAAAATATTTGTGATATGGTTGGAAATTGCTTTAGCCCCTGTGGGTGTTATATTGTTGAGTGATTGCACTATTTTCGAAAAATTCATGTGGTAGTTTAATAGAAACTTATGTTGGACATTGAAATAGAATATGAGTTTTGGTTACAAACTGAACAAATTTTATTGAGTTGATCTTGTGAAAACAATTCTTAAAGCTAAATTTAATTTGGTGTGCATTACGTAAGCAGCACTGGAAAATTATTCGAGTAATTTGTAGAGGTAAGTTAAGCTATAGATAGTCTTGAACTTCGGGCGTTATTGTTAAATATCCATAGAAAGGTCAATATTCAGATTGACTTAGTCGGAACAAGTCGTCTTGGTGTAACTTATCCTTATAGTTTTCTAATAGAACTCTCTTTTTGCGTTTTAGCTTGATAGCACTCGAGTCAGAAAAAGTGAAAGTAGAATCCGCGTAGTCGATATATTCCCGAAACTGGTTCACACAATTAAATTTTGTATCTCTTAAATTATCTCATGAAAGTTGTGCACATTTTTCTCACTTGTGACGAAAATCACGTTTTCACTGAAAATTAAGTCTTTTGGTCACAGTTGTGGAAAAAGAATATTACATACGTACAAGATAAGCTCGAAAAACTTAACCCCTCTCTTGCACTCGGGTAAAAATGGATACAATGGTTTCTCTCCTCGTATTAATATGGTATAGTAAAAATCAATTTACTTATAGTTAAATTCTAAAATTCGTGCACGACGACACTTATATACGTGCTCTTATATGATTACTTATATGTATACAATTATAACCCTGACACAAAATGTGTTGAAAAAAAATGGGCTGACGTTAGTAACGCAACTACTTATTTGATAAACGCTGTTTTTTTTTCTAGGAAGGGAAAGTAGAAGGTTTAAAGGTGTTACTTAGTGAAGAATTAGCTCTTTTATCACGAACAACTTTTCCCTTATATGAACTGCTACGGAAACCTTTACCAGTGGGTGTCGATCCCACGAATTTGGAAAAATATCTGTCCAATGATGATTTTCAAACACTCTTTACAGTGGCCAAAGAAGAATTTGATAGATTACCCTCTTGGAAAAAAACTGCTCTTAAAAAAGAAAAGGGACTTTTCTGACAACTGTTTTTTTCTTTTGTGCAAATGTTAGATAGTTTGTATAGTCCAGAAATTTGATATATTTTGTGATTTTATTGTTTCATGTATTGTTAAAAGTAATATTTTTTATATTTTATTGTTTTTAAATACATCAAATTTAAGTGTTTTCTTAAGAACTATGAATAAAAATATATATATGCGTTTGATAATAAAAATTAACAGCCATAATATTATAAACAATTTATAAAGTGCTAATTTTAACAGAACATCTTAATAAAAAATTACACTTAATTGGATTTTATTACGTTTATAATACTCAGTTTACTTACGTATTGTAGTTTCTCTAGTATTTGCTTCATCTAAACAAATTTATACTGATGAGTTATTTTAAATTCGTCATATTTTCAATAGTTTTATTATAACGAATATTTTTTTAGTTGCATCTGGTTCATAACATTTATGATTGTTAATATTTTCAATTATGCCAATTATTTGAGATTAAATTCATCAGTGATTAATTTGCTACAAGAATTCTCTCTACATTCTATTTTAAGATGTGAAACCAGTGGAAACAGTTAAAGATGTTGCCAAATACTTTGCCTTTACCATTCGCTGGGTACGTAACCCCAGCGCCATCTAACAATACAACTTACGGTGGCTATTTTGAGAAAATTTACATGCAATGGATACCAAATAGTTATTAACAAAATTAAATAAACTTAAAAAACAAATTTTCAAAATATGATATATTACACAGAGTGTACTTTAAATTAAAAAAATTACCTTGGGTCAGCTGAAAACAGTAAGTAAAATAAACACAATAACTAAAACAAGTCTCAAGTGAATAAGGTTAAGTAGTGTTAAAATCTGTCTGTTTATTGTTGAAAAATGTTAAATGAAAAATCAGTATTAAAAATAAATATATAACAATCTGAAATTATATAAATAATAACGAATTTAACTAGGGTATGGATTTTATTCTAGATCCTAGAACCTAAAAATAAAATGGGCTATGGATTGCTTGTCAAGTGTGGTTCAGTCAGAACTCACAGGCATAACTATAGCTGCGAAAGAATTAATCAATAGGAACATCACAGGCAGAATATATCTATACTTAATATAATAAAGAGAAAATGTTTGTTTGTTTGAAGTGAAAAGGCTCCGAAACTACTGGACGGATTTGAAAAATTCTTTCACCGTTGGAAAGCTACACTAATGCCGATGAACATAGGCTATATTATATTTTCAAAAAAATTAGGGATCCTTACTAAAATGCCATTAATGTAACCAAAAATGACCTTAAAATCCTTACATCGCGTGCGCTTAGAATACTATTGATTATAGAATAAAATAATGTACTATGATTTTGAAGAATATATAATTATCTACAAAAAATGCCGCAAGTAATTATACCCGACAAAAAGAGTTCTTTTCAGAACGAAACACCAGTTCTTTTAAGAACTAAACACCAGTTCTTTTCAGAATTAACCACTAGTTCCTCTCAGAAGTAATTTTTTTTATACATATTTTTGTCAGTAGGCATTGTAAATTTAACGGTCAAAACACCTTAGCGATTCAGTAGTTATTATAATATTAATATTACATTTTTTTATGAGTTTAACACCTTATATTGTTTTTTTTTGCATTTTAAAATGCCCAGAAGATCAAGATTTCAACTATCTAGAAATAGTTCCAAAATTTAAGCATAAATTTTAACATCCTTCTGAATGAGTCTCTAGGCCAAATAGTCGATAGTTTAGAATTTTTAATAGATGCAGTATACCCTGACATCGAGAATTAACATGAAAAAGATTTTCACTGGTTGTGTTCTAGAGCAATAGTGTTATGATATTTCAAAAAGTTCCCGGCCAAGTAAAATTTTACAAATCAATCGACACCATGACAAATATTGAAGACGCAGTCCATTATCCACAGAAATTTTTAAATTCACTCAACCCTTCCGGTCTGCCACCACATGAATTGGCGTTAAAAATCGGAATTCCAATCATGCTTTTAAGAAATTTAAGCTCTCCGAGCATGTGCAATGGGACGAGGCTACTTATAAAGGACAATTAAGTTGTAGCAACCATTATAACTGGCCCAGCAGCTGGTCAACTAGCTCATATACCGAGGATACCGATGATCCCAACTGATCTACCAATTCCGTTTAAACGGCTTCAATTTCCTATCAAAACATCTTTCGCTTTTACTAATAATAAGTCCCAAGGTCAAACCTTCCAATTAGTAGGGATCAGCCTACGAAAAGAATGTTTTCCTCATGGTCAACCGCCTAACGCGGGTCGGATCACCTGAAAATCAATTTATTTTGCTGCCAGAAAATAAAACAACATGTAATATCGTTTACAGGGAAGCGTTGACCCAATAAATTTAATGGCTTTTGTTTGTAGATTTAAAACTTTTCACAAACATTAGTGCAAATAAATATAAACTAATCAAATATTTAAAAAAAACTTATTAATAACAAACAAAAGTACTAAGAAAAAAAAAAAAAATGAAAAAATAATACTAAGAAAAAATAAATTATTAAAAACAGAAAAAAATATATGTATAAAAAATATAATAATATTATTCGAATTTTAAACCTTTTTAGTGACCGTGTTTGTAAAAAAATATTTTTCTTTAATCCCCGTGCAAATCAGGGGCTGCTAGTGTTTAAATATTTACACACACTGCCGACAAGCACTACTGACCTTGAATAGACCACGTATCACTTCAAGTTTAGTACTAGAATGTCACCAATCTCGAACTGAGGCCAGACAGAATAACGTGGTCATTCTGATCTGGATTAAAGGATATGGGAATTCTAAAGGCGAACAATTTAGCAAGGAGGGCTGCGGGCTACAAATATGTTAGTCCCCGCCCATCTACCAAGCTATCAATGTCCGCTGTCGTGGACCTTATCAAACAGCACTCTCACCAAAACTCTAAACAGTGCTGGGATAAAACAACGAACTGTTGACTGGTCAGATACTTATTACCTCATCCTGGCGAGGAAAAAGCAAAAAAATTTAAGGCATTGACCAGACAAAATCTCCGAACAGCTGTGGGAATCTTGACAGGTCACTGCCAATTGCGACAACATCTCTTTATGATGAAATTAACATAATCGCCGCTATGCAGAGGCTGCGAACAAGAAGATGTAAGGAGTAGAACATATAATGTATGACTGCTCTACTTTTTGGGGAATCAGAAGATCCGTGTTGGGCGAGTACTGGCTTACACCAGCTAATGTCAGGAAGATCCCCCTCGGGAGCATCATCACCGATGACAGCCTGAGGTGTGGATATCCCTACACACGGGAGGATGCACAATGGGCCATATGTGGACTCAGTGCTGGCAGAGCATTGCTCGCCCCTTCCCAAACTTCCAAATCCAGAGTTCTATTTAACTTTATTATATATTTACGAATGTATGTTAAATTTTTATCCTTTTTATTTAACTTTTCAGATAAAAAATGGAATTTGTGTTAAGAATGAATTAAGTGAATGAGTTAATTTAAAAATTTTTATAATAAAAACAGATTTCTGTTAAGTTGGGCCTTCAAAGGACCTTCAAGTTACCCATAGGTGATCTTTAGGGTGGAAATATCATCAAGCTCATTTGTGAAGTGTCAAAAACCATAGCAGTCTACTGATTGAAGATCATTAAAGACCTCAATTTCTAAATCAATTAACCAAAATCTTACTAAGCCTTACTCGGGGGGCCTACAGCTAATATCACATATTACGTCCTTCTATATCTTGGAAAATATACATAGGATCATATTGATAACTTTTGATCAAAAAGTCGAGAACTACAACATACTAAATTTTCAGCCAATTCGACCGGGACCCAAATTTGTTTAGTTTGTACTTTGCGCCCTTAATTACTACTTTAGGGGAGACTGGTAAAACTCTAAAAGTAACCGTAGGGAAATAACGCCCTTTAGTACCTACGTGTTAGCTCATCATGAATAAAAGTTTCTGTTAAAGGAGTTTCTAAAAAAAATAAAGTTCGTTACATTTTTTAAAAAAATATTTATTATTCGTTATATATTTTTTTAATTGCATCAGAAATTTTTTCTGCTATCATATAGACAGCAGCATTAAGGTGTCCTCTTGTTATTTTTGGAATAATACCAGCATCAACAACTCTTAAATTTTTAAAAGTATGCACCAAACCGTTAGAGTCAACAACAGAGTCGTGTGCTGTAGATCCCATTCTTGTTGTACTAGATGGATGGTACTCAGTGGAAGTCATATGACGAAGAGCACAGTACCAGTATTCTCGATCATTGTTCATTAAATCTTCACAGCCTGGTTGCTCACTGATGTAAGTAGCGTTAATACTTTTAAAGGCATTAGTGTCAGCTAAACTTAGAATATACTTGATTCCATTGTACATTGTATCCAAATCTTGATTATTAGGATCTGAGAAATAATTAATATCGATTTCTGGAAAATCTAATACACTATTTGATTTTAAATATACAGAACCCTCAGATTTCGGTTTCAACAACGACATTATAACACTTATATCTGTAGTCGGATTATATTTCTCATATATATTACCAAATTGTTCTTTAAAATTAAATGCAGCTTTACGGTCTTCAGGTACACTGAAAGGAGGAGCAAAAGTCAGAATTTCGATTTCTGGATCGGTACTAGACTTATTAAAGTTGATGAAAGCAAGCTGTTCAAGTCCAGCTCCATTTGTGAATGGAGTCATTCCGTTAAAATACCTTTCCAGATTTTCCTGTAAATTCAGGTTAGGCGCAGACACATTTGTTCTAAAGTACATATTAACAAAAAGTGGATGGTCTTGTAGATGTTTTCCAACGGCAGGTAAATTAGCTTTAATTGATATTCGTAGTTTTTTTAAATCGTTTTCAGGTCCTATTCCAGAAAGTATTAATATTTGTGGGGTGTTTATAGCACCTGCAGACAATATAACTTCTTTGGTTGCTTTTACTTTGTACATTTTTCCATCCTTTATAAACATAACTCCTTGTGCCTTATCATAGTTGACTATAACTTTAGTAACTAACGCCTTTAATGCAATATTTAAATTTTTTCTTTCGTTTATGGGATCCAGAAAAGCATGAGCACTATTTTCGTGAATATTATCCTTTATATTAAATTGTATTCTAGATACACCTAATTGTGAATTTCCGTTATAATCTACTTCGTTTAAACCATTTTCTAGATTTGCATGTAAGAATGCATTCGCGACTAAAGAAGGTGGACTTGTTTGATGAACATACAATTCGCCGTTGGAACCGTGATAACTTTTGTCATATGATTTTAAATCTACATGTTCAGTTTTTTTGAAATATGGCAAAACATCATTATATGACCATCCTTTATTTCCTAGTTCCACCCATTCATTATAATCCGATGGATTGCCTCTGGCGTACACTCCTCCATTTAAGGTACTGGTACCTCCTATAACTTTTCCTCTGGGATATATGCATTGATGATTTTCCATACCTAAAATTTATTAAACAGAAGGTACTATATTAGATGCATTGAGGCTAAAAAAAAAGGAAAAAATATTAATATTTTTTTAATGCCTTAAAGGATGGTATAATTAAGATTTGTATATTATAATAAGTGGGTTCGATTGACCCAGGTGACCTAAGAAATCTTTTGTGTATACCCTACATTGAGTACATAAGTTCTCATAACTTTTAGGAAAGTATTATCTGCTTATGATGTACGTTTGTGCTCTGAGAGGACAGTTTATGTCGTTGGCGAACTATTACTATTACTCTGCAGCTACAGAAATATGCTCAGCCGTTTTATCTGCATACTCACAGAAGCTGCACGTTTCACTGTCTACTATGCCCATGTTACAGATATGTAACTTAGTGAACAGTGTCCTGTGAGAATTCCTGTGATTACCCTGATTTCGGGTTTCTGACGCTCTAACTGTAATTTATAGTAGAGCAGTGAAGGCTGTATTAACCGTTTTGTTTGTCTTTGGCCTGGAACATTATTCCAGTAGGCTGCACTCCTTTTCCCAGCATCGTTAATTAGAGGTGTGACAACGGTTTAAGAGATTATGTTTTTCCAAAAAGTCTGCGGTAGGTCCACATCGACCTTCTTTCCTGTCGAGAATAACTTCGAGATATTTGACCACTTCTGAGATTAAAAGTGTCACTCCATTCATAAAACAAGGGTGGATCATTGATTTCTTTCTGCTGGTGAATAAAAAATTTCTTTCAACAGTTTCACTACCCTGATTAAAACTTTATAACACTTTGTATAACTGTTGGTATAGTTATTTTCTAAGTAAACTAGTGTCATTTCATTAATCCTATAATATATAACCCATTAGGGGGCAGCAATTTTTGAAAATTTCTACTTTCTAATTTTGAGAATTCCCAGATATTTTAAATAGTTTATAATAGGAATAAAATTATTTTGAAAATATTAGGTATAAATGGTTTTAATAAACGTATTAAATAATACATTCGTTTTAAAAACGTATTACATGCACTATGTTTCTTAATGTTCCAGTATATGCAAATTCCAGAGATAATAAATATTGTCTATGGCAAAATCCAAAAAAAACAAAATACAAATATATGCAAATGCATATGCATATGCCTTTTGCATATTTGCCTGACTCTGATTATAAGGAGAAACACCAAATTGGATTTTATGTCGTTATGGATTTTCGAGAAAGCAACACACTTAATTCTAATTAAGGTTCATTTGAATACTTAATTAAATATATATATATATATATATATATATATATATATATATATATATATATATATATATATATATATATATATATATATATGAATAATGGTATAATGACTGGTTCAATATAACGTGAAGTCAATAGTGGAGTTGCAGTCAATGTTATGGCCAATGTAATATGATTTACTTTAATTTTATCAAACAGAATTCGCAGCTTTTTTCATAACCTCACGTATTAGTAAGTTATCACATATAAAACATTATAAAAAAAATTTTATTATATAAAAAAAAATTTTTCTTCACTATAGATGTCCTGAAAAAGAATTAAATAAATTCAAAAGCTTGACAAAAATAAAAGAGTTTTCTTCATTTACATTGGCCATAACATTGACTGCAACTCCACTATTGACTTCACGTTATATATATATATAACTTGCTATTATATTTATTATAAGTTAATATGCCATAAATAAACCTTGCCTTTAACTTTATAATTTTTTTATGAAAATATTAAAATTTTATTAAAAGTTTTATATAGGCAAATTGTTTTAAATTTTTAAGAATTGTAAATTAATATTATATTTCCCGACAATGACTCTATCTTCATGGGCAGAATTCAACATTTAACTTAGATTATTATATAATCTTGTTTGTAAAATATAAAAATTTTATGCGAATGAACTAACTGACGTTATGCTGATGAGATTTCGGGAAAGAAGAATTATATTAACCTATAATATACTTAGAATGTTGGACAGTTAACTGTTTTCAAAACTTATTCAATTTGAATGAAAATGGAAAATATCATAACTATTATCAATAAAAACAAGTAAAATAATCTTATAAACTAAGGAAATAGTGCACAGTGAAACAGTGAAAATAAATGTTCATTAAATATATAAAAATCAAACACAGAAAAGTTCTTTATTGTTAAAAATGAAATTTGGATACCGTTAATCTTGAAGATATGCTCCACTCCAAGGATTGTATCCACTTCAGGACCATAAAACCCATAAAACTCGTTCAAAACTCTGGATCATCTGCTAATTATTGGAACAGCTAGGCAGGTACATAAATTCTGATACTTATAAAACTTTTATCATTACTATTTGCTTTCAAATTCAATCAAATATCTCCTCGTACAATGTACTACTTCACTTTAGCCTCTTCTTAGATTCTATTTTCTAATTATAAATAAATTTCTCTGCTTACCAGGGTATTCAATCACTTCTCCTTTACTTTAGTATCGATTTTCTATTAATTAAACTCTTTTATCTTACTAATTTCAATAAAAAAACTCAAATTTTAACAGGAACCAAATTTAATACATGTCGCTCTTTTAACGAACAAAAAACAAGAGAATTCTTCCAAAATCAACAAAAACTAACAATTGCCTTCTATAACAAAGCTTCAACTACTATCTATCTATTATACCCTACTTGATAAATTGTCACAAAATTACAAATTGTAACACTTGATTTAGATTTATACAATTATTTTTACATTCAAAATTCTGTTACATTTAATTTCAAACAAAAATCTAATATTTATATAATTCTAACCTAAAATACTTTTAAAATTTCACAATTTCTTATTTCATCAAAATTTAAATCTATTACAAACAATATCCTCGCTTGAATCTCAAATATTAATTATTATAAACGTAAGTAGTTTTTAATTTAATCTATGATATAAATTATACTTTTTGAAATGATATATCATTTAGTATTGATACTTTATATGAAACCTGTTTTTAAAAACATTTAACTTTCTTATAAAAAAAAAATCTTCAATTTAATTTAAAGTATAACAAACAGTTATATGCATTTTCTAAAATAGATATACTTTTTCCTTTTTTTAATAGAAAAAAAAACTAATCGAATATTCTATATATATTAATTTTGTTTTTCCCTTTTTTAGGAAATAAGAAAAAAAAACTTGGAAAATATTGATGGTCATGAAAAAAAGATTTGAACAAATGTATATAAAATCTATAACCTTGAATTCTGCCTGGAATTAAGAATATCTTCGTTTTATTAATGTGATCAGTACTTATTTAATTTATATTGTTTTTTTTTTAATTATAGCATATTATCTTATAACATCTCAATATATATATAAATCTCTACTAACCTTGACAACAAGTTGATTGCGGAGAGGTGAGGTAACCCCAATTCATATCCGTTTGTCGTAAATAGTCGTTAAATGCAGGGACATCGCTAAACCTTGTCAAATTTCCTCCCGCTTCTAACAGTAATATTTTCCAGTTAGTAACTGCTGAGAGCCTATTTGCTAATAAAGCCCCCGCAGAGCCAGCACCAACAATTACGAAGTCAAAAGTACCATATTCTAAATTAAAATTAATAATTAAAATTAGAGTACTAGTATCATATTTACTATTAAGATACATATACAAAGGTAAAAAAATCAATTAAACAAATTTCCGCTCTCTCACTTTTCAATACTTAGCTAGTAAATACACCAGATTTAAAGTTGAAAGAAGACAAACACATCTGTGAAAACTGCTTTCGAAGCGAATCAGTAGTTTTTATGTAATAACATACAGACAGAGAGATAAAAAATCTAACCACATTTTTGGGTTCTATATCGATGTAGTAACACCCACCGATATTATTTTTTAAATATCTTTAATGTACAGAATTTTCATTTCTACAGTTTTATTATATGTACAGATAGATTAAATTACATAAATATACCAAACTTTATAGTTAAATAGGTACAAAGAAACCTTTCAAATATAAAACAATAGTGGTGTGGCAAAAATTACATTTTAAAAAAGTAATCTACTGTACTACTGTTTTTGTTTTAATATATATATTTTTTTTAATCTAGAAATTGGAAAAACAAGAATTGATATTAAGGAGAAATAGAAAAAAAGCCATATCCGGCAGGAGTCAAACCTGCGATTTCTACCTACCAACTTCAGTGCTGCCGACTAAAAGTAGATATCACAGGTTCAAATTCTGGCGTTTTTGATTTCTCCTAAATGTCTAATTTCTAAAATTCAAAAATCCCATAAGAGATATCGCAAATAGTTTATTAATTTTATAACGTGTATAATTGAATGTTAATATATTACAGGATTATTACAGTACAATAATTTAAAATTGTTTTATTATTATTTTAAAGATTTTTGCTCTAAAATGATCTATATTTTAATAAACTCAGTGTTTGCAGACTAGATATATGGAATTTCTGTTTAATATATATGAGGTAGTAATTAAGTAATTAAGTGTCTTAATTTCTTGTATTAATTTTAGCTTTAATTTACAATAATTTTAAGTTTATTTTAATGATTTATTTATTGGTGTAACTACAAATGTCTCTAAGTAATTATGGGCAAAATCAAGTGATAAAGGATTATCGCAAGAGTCCAAACAAACCCTGCTACTTGTAAAAGGTATACATATTTATAATTTAAAACAGTTACTATCCTGTCATGGTTTTTATAACAAGAATTGCTCAGACTACACGTCTTCTGTGTCGGAACAATAATTATACTCGTGGAAGAGCAGTTCCTCGCGGAAGTAAAAATTAGTGATTCATGTGATGGTAATTTTAATATTGTTTCCACTCGGCAAGGCCTGGAACCAGTATTTTCTCCAGAAAGACGAATTTGTAAAAAAAAATCCATTGAAAATGGTTATTTTTTCAGTTTATTTAAATTAAAGTACCATTTTTGAAGTTACTGTAGGATATGGTTGAATAGAAATCCTACACGACTATTATGCGACTTGACTGATTTGCACAAAGATACTATTGCACACTATGAAAGTGCTTTTAAAAACAGGAAATACAATAGAGGAAAAACTTGGAGGAATAGATCGCAAAACCAAAATACCTAGTGAAAACAAGTGCAAATTTTTTGAAGCAGTTTTTATATTCAATAATTATCCCAAGTACTGCGGTAGTTAATTTAAACACATTTCTTGTTTATTATAATACTATTTTATTTATTCTAAAATTTAATTTGTAAGGTAGGTATTTTAATATACTTTAATGTAACTTTATTAATTATGTAAATAGTACAATTAATTTATGATAAAAATCATTTCGTCAAACGAAATGTTATGATTTTTATGGACCAAGGCTGCAGGTTAATGTTTATAAGATTTATCGCAATTTTATAATAAAACGTTAAATTATTTTCTAATGAAAGATATACAAATAAAGGACCAGTTTCGCGCCGACCTTGAATAATTCATTACAACGTTTGGAAGTTGTTTATAAATTATTTCTGAATCTATAAAAATGAAAATGAACACATACAAAATACAGGCTTATTTTATTTTTACGGGTACAATTTATTCGTGAGTAAGTTGTTTTTTACATTTGTGTTAAAATTAACCAAACTTTTTGACGAAAATGTTTTTAGAATTCTATATTAGATTTATGATTAACAACTTATTACGGCGTTAAACAAATAAATCTATTGGAAACGTTTTATTGTAATGAATATATTGGAAACAGAAGAAACAAATTGCTAATAGGATAGCTAATAAGACTTATTGTCTTCTGTAAAAATTGACACAACTGACTTCACGAAATTATTTAGCGAAAATTCCAAATCGTTGGATGAAAAGTGTGAATATGAAATACTGACATTGAAGAAATTCATGAACTTGTGTAAAAATATATTGTAGATGTAATATCAACTTTACAAATTTTCGGTTTTAGTAATATATGTACAATTTAAATTTCACACATACCTACTCTCACACACTCTAAAGAATGTTCATAGGTCTTATTTCACTATAATATAAATAATTTATTTTGTGCCAAAACAAGAACCAATTCCTGCTTTTTTGGTGAAGATGGAGGGCTTTATACAGACAATTCAGTACTGTACGAAATTGGTCCGCTGATCTGTCTGCGTACTTTAGATTGTGTTAATAACCAAAATAACAACAATCGGAAACAGAAGTTAATTCTCCATGTACATATAAAGAACTGTCCAGATTATTTAAGCAATTTGATATTATATATAGGACAGTCCAACAAAACGAACACGGAAGAAAGCCTAACTGAAGAGTTTGTAATCAGCCATGGGCTGTCCCAACTAATCGACAATCCCACTGACTTTCCCAGAGCTGCCAACCACAGTTCTAATACCTACTCTGGATCTTTTTTTGACCACTCACCCTGAGCTATATTATAATGTAAAAGTTCTGTCTCTCCTAGGTAATTCTGATCATGCTGTAGTAGAAGTAGAAGTTAAATGTCCAATCGAACCTCACCCATTCGAGGTACCATGTAAGCTTTTACATTCCTCACTTTACCAAAAGATTGAAAGCCAAACAGAAGCCATGGTTTAGTAACGATTGCGATGTAGCCCGGTAAGCTAAGATCAAGTCCCATAAAATATTTCTAGAAAATCACTCAGAGAAAACAAAACAAGATGATATAAACGCTAGAAACAGATACAACACCACTATTTTCAATTTCAAAAGTCTCTTTGACGCTCGAATGAGACAGAAGGTAATGTCAAACCTTAATGAAAGGTAAAATAACCTTTAATGGTCTAGTTAAATCCCCATTCTTCCTGCCTAGTCGTAAGACCTTTAAAAGACACCGAAGCATCTAATGTAGACAATAATTCTCGTAACCTTAAAGTATCAAACTCTCTACGAGTTCTACTATCGGCAGACTCACTTTCAGGGATATTAAACCATATAACGTTTTTATCGCGAAGCCTCCTCTCCTCAATTTCTTTGAAAACTTCATGATTTGTAGAATGTGTTCATCGCAGGAGGAAAACCCCTTCTGAGGTTTAAGCTGCTCAACATTATTATCTACTATTTCTTAAATTTAAAATCCATCCTTCGAAACTCAGTTATATGTTTGTCTTTATTAAGCATATTAATTTATCTATCATATATACAAATAATAAATTAATTCAATTAAAAATGCACGACAAAATAAAACATACATTTTACCCACGACTCATAAGTAAATTGCGTATTTTTTAACCTATAACTCTGTCAGTAAGTGTCAAATTATTGAGGATTTGTGTTATAGTTTCATGTACTAAACTAGTGGAGTAAGTAAATAGAAACCTGTATTATTATGTTGGTTACCTACAGTTTTCATTAAATTAAACTAACATTTGACATTTCTCAGACAGAAGTGTCTGCAAAATCGAATACTTTGACAACTTATGCCAAAATTTAAATTTTATATTTGTTATTTTTAGTTTTATACAAAACCATTTGGTAAGTCGTGGGTAAAGCATAGTACTTCACTCGAGGAACAAATTGCATATTTAGCTCGTTTCTTCAGCCCCTTCGCTCGCAAGCTCGCTCATGGGCCAAACACATTCGCTGTAATATGCAATTTACTCCACTCGTAAAGTAATATAGTATGGTAAAATATATCTGTCGGCTATACTATGTTTAAAACTAATATGATAGTATTTTTAACTTCCCGCCAAAAAAAAATTTAATTTTTTTTCAAAATCAAGTTATTGGTTTTACCCCGTTTTTCGAAAATTGAGTTTTCATCGGATCTTAACGTTGTGAGGTATTTGGAACCTCCCCTGACTATTTTTACGAGGGTGTCTGTATGTCTGTATGTACGTGTGGATGTGTGTGTGTGTGTGTGTGTGTGTGTGTGTGTGTGTATGTGTGTGTGGATGTATGTAAACCTCTTATAACTTTTGAACGGCTTGACCGATCGAAATGAAATAAAACGCGTTCCAAAGAGTTCCATCTAACTTAGATTCCCTGTAAGTTTAAACTAATTCGAACCGGTAGATTTCGAGAAATTTCAAAATAACCGAATAAAACAATTGGTAAAAATGATGTTTTTTGGGCATATCTTTTTGGCTATTACATCGATCATTTCCATAACCTAATCAGCTCTCAAGCTTAAAAAAACACGTCGAATGCCGTTTTGCAAATTAAAATCGGTTGATTCGTTCGTGAGATATCGTTGTCGAAAAATTTCAAAAAAAGTGTTTTTTTTAATAACTTACAGGTTTTTCTTCTAATCGATTTTGCACTCCTAGTAACATTTTTAGGTCTCAAAAAACTGCTTCGAATGCCATCTTGAACATCAAAATCGAATAACGCGTTAAAAAGTTATGGCTTTTTAAACATTTCAAAAAAAGTCAAAAACGTCAAAATACGTCACCTTACTTTGCGGTTAAAACTAGCGGGAAGTTGCAAGGATGGCCTTTAAGGTCAACCTCTTTTCGAATTTTTTTATGTCAAATTATTAAGAATATATAATATAGTGTTATCTAATCGTTCTAAACATTATTAATTATTTTATTTTTTTGCTAATGAACATAATTAAAAATAAAATAATCAAGTATTTTGTATAATTCGATTTTTTATTACATGTTGTGGTTGTACTGATTTAACTTTTCTATTCTTTAATATAATTTTTGTGTTTCTTTTGATTTTTCATATTTTCTGTATAGGTATTTTTGTTTTTATTGATTATATTATGGTTTTTAATTTTTTAAATGGATATTGTTACATTGTGGATCGTTTTTTTTTAGTTTTTTTGATTTATTGCGTAAAATAATTTTTTTACAAATTTTGAACTATTTAATAATCTTTTGTTTTATAAACTTTAAGAAATCTATGTCAGCCTTATATAACAGTTTGATTATAAAATAACAAATATTTATACATTTCAGGACATTTATCAATGTTTGTTCTTGGCATATTTTGGATTACATTTGGTTTGTTTCGGTTCAGTAGTTTTGGTTATAGACTCTGCTTTGTATTTGGCATTAGGCATGTTCACTCATGTTACAAATTTAAATGCCTTATTTATTATCTATTATCACGTGACTGCTAACACAATTTAGAGCGCTATGACGTCACAGTCCGGTAAATAATCTAATTTATCTGTCATATTCAAGAGCCACCAGCGAACTGTCTGTTATAACGACTACAATAACTTACTTTTTTTACATAATACATTGTATTACGTTATTACATTTGGAACTAATTATGATATAAAACAAAAAAATATTTAAATCCGTGTTAAATACAAAAACAGTTTACTTAAGCTCTGATTTCCTCTATTCTAGATCCAATTTCAATACATTTTTAGTTTGCTAGTACTTACATCAAAATGATCTTCACAAAAATGATTGGTACTTTTCGGTGACAATGATTCTGGGTGTCTTCTAGAAAGTGTTAACGACTTTATTCTTATTAGAATTGTTCTTTGGAACGTTTATAAAAAGTTTCGGCGGTGTACCTACTTATTGAAGTATTCTTACACATTGGCACTGCACAGTTTTTGTAAAACGACGTCATTTTTACAGCTTGTAATTAACAAGTTTTTAATAATTTAGTAAAATACAATGGCCTTTAATAGAACGAGAAATTTGTTTACCGGTCAGTGACGTAGTTTTTTATCAAGTGACAGTATGGAGCGTTTTGGCGGCAATTATGAAAACAGATCTTTCTATTAATTTTTTACTGAAATTAGTAATATTTTTTTACAAAAATATATTTTTCGTGTTTATATAAGTTCTATCTATAAAATAAAAGCAATTTAAAAAATTAGTAAACATGCCTTTTGTTTTCGTTTTATTTAAGGTTAGATACCGAATGATATCCCGTTCTGATTTAAACCCTTTCAGTTTCCCCTAAAACTCTGCTCTGCCATGACAATAAACAAGTCTCAGGGACAAACTCTCAAACTTGCAGGTATTGACTTGAGAGAATATTGATTTTCTCATCGACAGTTTTATTTTGCTTGCTCACGAGTAAGTTCACCCAGTAGCTTGATAGTTTTAGCGCTTATGACAGATTAGTTAAGAATATTGTGTACAAAGAAGTTTTGTAGGCTCTAATTTTTTACTGACGCTAAACAAAAGTAAACCGCAAAAACTATACCTAATTAATTATAATACTTCTTAACTTTATTCGTAATCCTTATTCGAGATAAATAAGTTATTTATCACAGGCCCTTCTTTTTGAACAAAATTACCATTTACAGTATTTGATTTCAACCAATATGTAAGAAGTTTTTATAGTTTTAAAATAATAATTGTCTAATACCACGCGCGCATTAATGTGCGGGGTGTGTGGAGCGGTGAGGCGGTAACACGCTGCTGCTAGTCGATATGACACTGTCAATAGACGCGTAGAGTCTTGAAAATTGGAGGATTAATTTGTTTTATTACGTAGAGGTGTACTAAGAACGGATTTTTTTAAATTCCAACCCTAAGGGTTTAAAATAGGGGTTACAAGTTTGTATGAAACTCGGTGGCAAAAACTAAAGTCCACGCGGAAGAAGTCGCGGGCGGCCGCTAGTCAACAATAACTTTAAATGCCTATTTTCTGAAATCGCTTGGAAATGTCTAGTTTATCGGATCACATTCTGTAATTGCTCAACAAAAAACATTGATTGCCCTGCGAATTTCAAAACTGTCACTCAGTTTGTCAGTGCGACGTTCTAATTGTTTTGCTACATATTTCAATTTAAATAAACAGAATTATTACATGGTCTTGGAGAAAATACAGTCTGTTACACAGTTAGAATGAAAATTATATTACGCGTGGCCCTCTCGCTCGCTACGCTCGCGTTCGGAATTCTCCACTCGTATCGAATTTTCATTCTAACCTTGTTACAGAATATACTATTCCGTACCTGTGTACGGGAATGATCCATAAAACGTACCTATATAAGCAAATTCATATTTTGCGCCTTGATTTTATTTGGAAATAAATTTAAAACCACATTAGTAGCGGTGTTTAGTAACTCTAGAGGCGTTTTGCACCTCTGGACATTATCGTCACAGTCCATTTTAAATATAATTTAAAAAAATTTAATGTAAACAATCGAACTGAAAGTTTTGTGATACTAATCAACACTGATAAACAAACAATGTCAACGAAACGGTTTCATCGAAAAGAAGATGATATCTAAAACAGTTATGCATTTATAAAACTTTCTTAATTTACGATTATATTTAATGCAATTTCAGAAAAAATAGTATGTGTATCTCGTAGTAAAAGCACAATCCCCGACTCTCAATGTTTGTTGGCCTCGGCTAAACGCCTCGGCCAACAATTTACATTGTCGTCCGGGAATGTATCGCTTTTCCTACTAGATACACAATATACTATTCATTCATATTATTCAATCTATTAAATTAGATATTAGATATTTTAAGGCGTTATTTATAGAATTGTGTAAATTAGTTTAAGAAATTGTTATTTAGTTGTGTTTACCAATAAATTGTTAAGTTTGTCTTACTTATCTCGAATCCACGAAGGAAAAATTATAACAGTATGTATTCTACTGCCACTCCTCTCATTGAAATCGATTGGTAAAATTAAAAACCTTGAAGGTCTTAGGATATGGACACAACGGGGACCATCGAACCTAGACCATAGCATAATAGCCTGGACCTTTGCTCTGACCCACGCGCACCCGTGGTCACATCGAGGCTTGGAGCACCGCACTTTTGCGTTTGCGCCAGTTAAAGCGTAAACGATCCTCTGTAAACATGGATTTTTTGACATTCTCCTCTTCGGACGAGGAAGATATTATTTTGAATTCAAGTGCTAAAAAATAGTACCTATATAAAGGATCTCAAAATACGAAAGTTCATCCCTTAAACAAAAAACGTATGTTGTATGGAGAATTTAATCATCTGTACCAATATTTACGAAAAGATCCAGATCGTTTTTTTGACTACATGAGAATGAAAAAAGAAACTTTTGATTATATTTTAAACGAGTATCTTGGTCAAGGGGCAAAAGATACTAATCTCAATTTTTACCCTGGCACCAAGTATCAGACCTTAGCTCCAATCTATCCGCGGAGCGATGGTCGGTGCTCCGACGTAACCACATAGCATAGATTTAATATTATGTGTTTATTCTTTTTTTTTTGGTAAGCGGAGCTTAATAGATAATTTTAAGTAATAAACCTTTTTAACTTAAATTAAATTAAAATTTTTTTTAAAATCGGGAGGTTATTGGTTTTACCCCGTTTTTCGAAAATCGAGTTTTCATCGTATCTCAACGTTTTGAGGTATTTGGAACCTCACCTGACTATTTTTACGAGGGTGTCTGTATGTCTGTATGTACGTGTGGATGTGTGTGTGGATGTATGTAAACCTCTTATAACTTTTGAACGGCTTGACCGATCGGAATGAAATAAAAAGCGTTCCAAAGAGTTCCATCTAACTTAGATTACCTGTAAGTTTGAACCGATTCGAACCAGTAGATTTCGAGAAATCTCAAGATAACCGAAAAAACAATTGCTAAAAATGATGTTTTTTGGGCATATCTTTTTGGCCATTACATCGATCAATTTCATAACCTAATCAGCTCTCAAGCTTAAAAAACCACGTCGACTGCCGTTTTGCAAATTAAAATCGGTTGATTCGTTCGTAAAATATCGTTGTCGAAAAATTTCAAAAAAAGTGTTTTTTTTCAATAACTTAAAAATTTTTTGACTAATCGATTTTGCACTCCTAGTAACGTTTTACGTTTTTAGGTCTCAAAAAACTGCATCGAATGCTATCTTGAACATCAAAATCGAATAACGCGTTAACAAGTTATGGCTTTTTAAACATTTCAAAAAAGTCAAAATACGTCACGTTACTATAGCTTCACGGTTAAAACTAGCGGGAAGTTGCAAGGATGGCCTTTAAGGTCAACCTCTTTTCGAATTTTTTTGTATATTTTAACGTCAAAAAGTAATTTATCTACTGTAAATAAAAAATTTATAAACATTTCATTAAAATAATTGAGTAACTGAAAAATTTCTATTATTCTATTATCATTTTAGATGCTAAGTAAAACTTGATTACTTAATTATTTTTAAAGTATTATTTTTATTCTAGAATGATAATACTTACCGTGAATTTTGGCATCACATGTGGTTAACAATTTTTTATTATCCACAGGTAATTTATAAGATTTTATATTATCAAAAACGTCCTTAACGTAATTTGTAAATTCTTCAACATTTTCAGTATGCACATATGACCTAAACACTAAGATAACTACAATTGTTAAAATATTCTTCATTTTTACAACTTATCTTATGAAAGTGGAACTATTTGGAGTTTATATATACCATCAAAAAAATTGAATATTTAATTTACCATAGGCGTAGTAATATTATAATTAGAAGTGATTAGTTGGTTATAACTAATGATTAGTTATTAACAGACTAGTTTATTTTTATGATATAAACTGTGTTTAACATGGGTCATACCTTTATACGATTCTTTTTAGTGTTATTGTTATTATTATTTTAAATACAATTTCGGGATAGTTAATGATAATAAATAGGATGCACAGGTCTATATTTTCTTACAAAAGGAAAACAGCATGTTGCGTGTGAGTTTTGTGAGTGGGTATATTGAAAAATATTTTGAGTTAAATTTGAGTTTTGAGAGTGAGTATTTTGATATAATTAAGTGTAAGGAGTCATTAGTGAGTTTGAGCTTTGTGTTGGATTGTGTTTAGAATGGGTTACATGAGTGGTGTGATTATTTGGAGGGATTGTTTGTGTGGGCATTGGTCTGTTTGAATAAGGTTGTCTGCTTTGAGTTACGGAAATATTACGTGAATTATATCTGTTATCATTATTGTTACGAGTCGATCCGGACCTGTCGCCCAGACGGAGGTTTGAGGTGTTGTTATAATTCTTGGAATTTTCGAAGAGTCTAGTTTGTTTCCGACCGAAATCAAAACTTCTAGTGGCTGCTATAACGTCGAAATGGTTCGAAAATTTTCTATTAGAGATATAACTGCAGGGATGTTTCTGGAAGGTTATGATTCTATATAAAAAGGACCGCTTCGGACGGAGGAGAACAGTGTTTATGGTAATAGTTGGCGATAAATAATAGTGGTGATTGTATTAGTTGGCGATAAATAAGAATTGTAATTGTAATAGATGGCGATAAAGCGCGATTGTTGTACGAGATATTTTAAAGAGGTTATTCAGTAATTGTGAGTGTATCAAAGTTGTGTAAATTCGTTTAAGAAATTGTTATCTATAAAATAATAAAATTGTTAAGTTTGTCTGCTATTTATCACTTATTCCAAATCAACGAAGGAAAAATTATAACATTATCATAATCATTATTTGAACGAGGGTGCCTTTGCATTAAGGTATGATGACCTTTTCTTTGACAAATTTGACAACTTGAGTTTGAAGTCCAATTTGCTGCCTTATCAGTCATAACATATATAATAGTATATTGTTTTACGAGCAAGGAATGATACTCATTTCCCACGAGTACAATGTTTGCAGCATGAGCCGCAGGCGAATGCTGCAAATCGTACGAGTGGGAAATGAGTTATTCCTTGCGAGTCAAACACTATACTTTTTCTACGGTTATACCACAAAATAATACAATAATTCAAAAATAAATCAAATACAAAACAAAACATAACGATATAAGTTATATTATTTAAGTAAAATTAACTATTATTTACAATGTTTACAGTTATCATACCTTAAATTTATTTGTTAATTCAGAAAAATAAGCTAAAAGCACAGTTTCTGAAACGGAATTTGTTGCCTTTTTCTTTTGCCAGGTCACGAAACTTTCATATGCATTCTGGTACTTATGTTTTGAAATTTCGGGAATTAAATTCTGACAAGCTTCGTTTGCCGCTTCTCTTATTTCAGAAGGAGTTAATTCTAATTCATTTTCATCACTACTTAACATTTTTACTTAAATAACAATCTAATTTAAATAATGTATTAAAAACTATCTGTTGTACCTGTCACAACTTTATTACTGTCAACCTGTACTATTAGTAAGGCACTATAGATATAGGTATTATCATCAGCCATTTTTATTCCAATGTCAATCAATTTACGTGTCAGACCATAGACAACTTAAAGAGACACGTCCAATCGTATTTTGTAGTAAAATTGGGAACTAAACTAGCTGGTAGTGCGAAAAGCGAAAAAGCACTTATAACGGTATAGTAGCAAAGTAAGTACTATTAGCGGTTTTAGTTTAAAATAAATGTAAGGTACTTTAAGCATAAAAAGGGTGTTAAAGTAAAATTTTAAACAAATACATGGTGCGCTGATGTCGGAACTTGTTGCCAACTTTATATTAACCATCAACACATCTGTTCTATTATCTCTAGTTTTGTGGTTGACATTGGACTAAACATGGCTGACGATAATACCTATGTTTATAGTGCCTTACTATTAGTCAAATATATATGAATACATGATTGTCACAGTATACTTGATTAAGTTAAAACAATAAAGAAATGAACACTTTGTGTTATCAGATAAAGAAATGAGATATTTCTTTATTTGATATAACAATGTACCCCATTTCTTTAGAGATTACTGTCAAAAAATGATACATTTGTATAATAACCGTAGAAAAAATTTTATTTGCAACTGTAAAAACTTTTGACAAGTGCACATTTTATGTCCTGATATATTACAAAATATACAAAATTGTAAATTTTTATTTTGAGATGAACCAGACTTTTTTATTTATTTATTTAAGTATGTCCTCGTAGGTATAAACCTAAATACAAATGTACCGAGAACAGTTATTGCGACAGAAGAGGCAATTAATCAATTTGCGATTTAAAGAACTGCAAGTTTGGGCCAGTGAGTAAGACGTGGGAAGGTAAAGAGTTCCACAATTTGGAGACGCTGGGGATCAAGAAAAACGATCGAATCGATCCGTCCTCGATGTCTAGCACTGAACCTGAACAGTATAAGGGTACATGGAGTTGGCACGTCGCGTTGCTCTGGCTAGTATGAAAAGTGGAGACACTATATAGCGAAGTTCTTCTGAGCAAAATCCGTTTAAGTATCGATAAAACTGGGAAAGATCAGACACTGCTCTTTGGTGGGACAATGGGGTTAAGTTTTTGGTGATACTGGTGCCGTTTATTAGTCGAACTGCTCTTCTCTGTATTACATCAAGAACTCTGAGCCTTGACGGAGTCGCGGATCCCCTCACATACGAGCAGTATACAAGATTAGGTCTTATTTGGGCTTTGTAAAGTTGGATGGAGGGAAACATATCCGTGCTATAATAAGAAAGACTAACTTATTTTCTGCTGCAGTTGCGTGCAATATGTTCGGTCCAGAGTAAGTCCTGGGAGATCGTTAACCAACCAGCGTAATGGAGTCGCTTGCTTCTAGTGTATGATCGTTCATTGTGATGAATGAGTCGTATTTTTGCCTCTTGTTGGATAGGCAACATGTCTTTGTTTTGGAAGCGTTAAAATTAAACAGATTTTGGCTTCACCAATCGTCGACAATTCTCAAATCTTGATTGAGTGAAGGGATATGGGACGGTTGTGCGCTTTGCAACAGTGAATGTTGCTATCATCTGCAAATACGTGTATCGGGTTATTAGTGGCTTCTAGTAGATCATTAATGTGTAAAAGGAATAGAGTAGGAGCTAGAGCCGATCCTTGAGGAATTCCAGCGATGATCTTGTAGAGGTTGGAGGAATGTCCATCTGCTGCAACTTGGATGTTCTTGTTGGAAAGAAAGTTGCATATCCATCTGCAAAGGTTTAGCGAAGGTAGTTTGTTCAAGAGAGCTGCATGCCACACTGGATCAAATGCATTTGAGATGTCTAGTCTCTAGTGACACTATTTGAGTCTCCTCATGGCGGTGGATGCCATCACTCCAGACATAAAACATATCTACGGATCTATTAACATATTATGTTAATAGATCCGCTGTTGTCCTTTGTTGGCGAAAACCACTTTGTGTTCATATTTTTATGAACTTTTTTCATTTGAACTGAAACTAGACATACTTTCAAAAACTAAACACCTCTTTTCCAAAAATTCCAGAAATTTATTTAAAATGAGTAATGTTTTGTATGAACGCTTTGTGTTATAGGTAATCTCTTTTCTTTTCAAATCAATATATCAATTCATAATCTAAGATTTGGGTATCTGACACTTCCTATTTTTGAGACATTTTAAATTGCGTTTTATAGTAACTAAAAATTCTCTTTGTAATCAGAGGAATCTCCAATTTGCTACTTAAATAACTATTGATTACACAAGTAAGATTTTTATGTCTGGATTTTAACAAATCAACCACAATTTTAAAACTATTATTAGTAAGCTGCAAACTTATTTCGATGAGTTTCAGGGCTTCTGTTTTAACCGAGCTTCCTAAGTACCAAAGCCGTTTTACATCAGTCAGCGTAGCATTGTCTATAACTAGGGCCTTAAACATTTTGAAAAATGCTACCAATTTAATATGTGACTGTGCAAAACTGGTTTTTCAACTTATGAATTGCGAATTGACGGTTGACATTTATTGACAAATATTGCTGCATTTTTGCACATTTACCGTAATTAATGTCATGCCGCTTAACAGCGAAGAATTAAAATGAAAAGCAGTGGGATGCTCGAGATTGGGTGGAGTATATGAAGAGTGACAGATGAGTTGGAAATTGGAAAATCGGCGGTGCACAAAATTTATCAAAAATTGAGAGAGTTGGGTTCCGTTGCAAACCAACATGGTGGTAGACGCAATAAATGTTTTACGTTAGGCATTAGTGACATCCATTCGCAACAATCCATTTTTGCAAGCAAGGCAAGCTGTCCAAGACACCAATTTTCCAGGATCCGAATAGACAGCGCACCGCAGAATCAAAGAAACAGGTCTAATAAACTGTGCTGCATCTAAAAAGTCGTTTCTAACTAAAAGAAGCAAGGCTTAAATTTGCTCACAAGTATGTCAGAATGGGCGAAGAATTTTGGAATACTGTTATCTTTTGTGATGAAATAGTTTTCCAATTCTATAGTAGTGGTAATGTTCGAGTCTATCGTCCGAGGAACACAAGATATGAAGAGCTATATGTGAATTCGGTAGCAAAGAGCGGACGATTTTCCGTAAACACTAGATTGGAGTACAAGGAGTCGCTGTTTGTTGGAGGATAGATGGTCGTCTGAATGCAGAATACTACAGAGTCATCCTGAATCATGTGATGCTGCCGTCAGTGATGTCTATGTATCCGTCAAATTTTATATTTTAACAGGACAACTGTCCAATCACATAATTTCTTACTGGTTTGAAGAAAATAATGTGCTAAAGTTCCTTGGCCTACACTTAGCCCCGATTTAAATCCCATAGAAAATCTGTGAGGATTGATGTCAAAGAAGTTGACCAGGCCAAGTTTTCTTCTTGCAAACAGCGATAATTTGTGAGCGGATATTCAAGTCTTGTGGGAAAATTTTACTCCAGGATACGTAAGAAATTGACCTCAGTAAGGGACAAGGTTCGCTTTTATTAGATTGTTAACCCTCCAGGTTCTATGAATCAAGGGTAAGAGCACCAAGTACAAACTGCACAAATCAAACTCTACTTCGGTACGCGTTTGCTTATTTCCTTTTAATTATTAAAAAATATAAACATAAATTATATTTCATTTAACAAAAAAAAAATTAAACCTCTTTCTTAAAATTTCGGTTCATCGGCAAAAAAGGGTTGTCGACGGATTTCTTTAGAAGACCTGCTGTGGCACTTGAATAGTCGAATTAGAACAGGTATCTTCACCAGAATTTCTGAACTTTTAAACCTCTACGGTAAAAACAGTTTCAGATTTAAAAGTGACTCATATGACCTTCTTGGTAGATCTGGACTAGCCTTTGTTACAAGAAGGCTTTTTGACAAACCTGACTTACGTCTGTATTCGCAGATTAATTCGATTAAAAAGATGGTGAACAACCGATGGAGTTAATAGGTCTAAAATAAAATTAAATTTGAAACTAATCAGGAAATATATTTTTTTCTTTTGTAAATTCAACCTTAATGGATAATCATTTTTAAATCTATGCAATAGATATATGTTTAATAAAAAAATGCCCTATCTGAAAATAATTTTTTTAAGGTTTTGTAGAGTCCTTATATGATACTATAACAAAAACAAAAAAATTCTCCGTTCTATGGTCATAGTTAGGGTTAGTTATGAAGACAAATTTTTATTTTTATTTCATATAGCTTACACATAAATCTTAATTTATAATAACATTTTAAAACAATTTCTACTTAACTAATTAAAATATTATACTTAGGTCTAACCAGTCAGTTGTACGCGGTTTTTGGTAAGAGTGAACCAGTAGATCCAGCTGAGAAGAATTTTTTTTCATTATTCTTTATTGGGATGACCTTCCTAAAAATTAAGAAAACATTTTAATTTAACCTTTTCAATTCTTAGGCAAAACATTTAAAAAAGAAGAATTCCTAACTCTAACAGAATGCTGCGACATAGATATAAGTATGAATCAGCCCCATACAACGGTATACAAAATCAAACTCCAGACACTGTGTTTCGCTCTATTAGAGTTCATCAGACATTTCTGGCAGAGACCGACTGATACTTGTTAGTTTTATTTGCGAAAATTAAACACAAATGCGCCATCTCCACTCCAAAAATGGCACCAAGGTGGTGGCTTTGCCTCTTATGTATCACTTTGGCAAGGTAAATTAAATCAAACTAACTTAACTTGACAGACTTATATATGAAGTCATGAAAAAATGATACAAACGTATATCGTGTCATGCTGTCAATGTGTTTTTAGATATATTACCTGGATTTATATGTGGTTAGAATTCTAAACTCCACGCAAAGAACGCTGCGACATAGATGTAAGTCTATATATATATATATATATATATATATATATCTAACATGATGAAAAAAATTGATACAAACGTATCTAGTCATTGTATTCCAGATATATAACCTGGATTTGTGCCAGGTTAGAATTCCTAACTCGAGGACACAGGATGCTGCGACATAGATATAAATATTGATCAGTCTATACAAGGGCAACACGCAACTGTTGCTCTTGTTAGAGCTCATCAGTACAAGTACAGTATAGGTCTGTCTCATCAGTCACTAATGAAAAGACATCCCCGGTATAGACTGGTCAGTATTACGGTGTCGTCATTGTACTTAATTAAGTAAAAATTGTTCATTTAAATATATAAGGTATCAACAGTGCCAGAAGTAATTCTAGTCTAAGGAGAAAGAAGAAGAAGAACTTTGCCACCCTACGGTGGCATCATAAGTAGCTACTTAGTTAACTAAGATTTGTTTGTTTAAATGTATGAGATATTCGCCACCTTACGGTCATAGTACTTTCATAAGTAAAAATTGCTCGTTTTAATTAATTAAATATTACCTGCGCCTCCTTACGTTGGCGTCATCGCACTTAATTTAGTAAGTATATTCTTAGTTGTCATTTGCGTTTTTGTTTTACCAAGTTTTATAATAACTTCACCGGCAGGCCATCAAACGGAATAAAAATCTAATCTCTGGAAAGGCTGGACCGATTTTGACAGGACTATTACTGACAGATAGCTGATATAATAATGATTACCTAAGGCTACTATTTGGTACGAAATTTATAAACTTCGGATCACACAAGACCAGAACGCGCGAGCGGACTATTGCTAAAGGTTATATCTCAACGACATCGTTTAAAAAATGATTTCTAGCACTTACATTATACTTTTTTAAACATGCACGAAGTAGCGGGCAAACCTAGTATAATATATAAAAATAATAATCAGTGACGGGGTTAGGGGGTGACGAACTGGGTCGTCTATCTTAGGAGCACTAAAACATGAATGTACTTATTGTTCGGAAAAAGCCGTTAAATTGTTGACAAAAAATTTCAAAAATATTACCGAATAGTAAAAATTACAAAATCTAAAGCTGACGAAAAAAGTTTATCGAAAGATAAAAATAGATAAAAAATGTTCCAAAATGTATTAATGTCGTAAGAAAAGCAAAAAAAAATAATTTAACTGAAATTTAAAAATGCCAAATTTTCAAGATGCTGAAGATAATATTTTTGCTTACAAGGCGAGAAAATTAAAGAGTGTCCGCATAATATCAGCCATGGCGAAACCGATAAACGACCATTACGCGAAATTGCTAACTTTTGCGAGATTATAGGTAAGAAAAAAATTCGAAAGATCAAATTTTAAAACTTTAAAATGCATAATTTTTTTTATCGAAAATAAAGAATTCAATAAGGTAGAGTGGGGTAAGTCCGTTCCCATTTTCGTTAAATTCGACTTTGCATCATCAAAAAGTACAACAAACACTCTATAGTTTGCACTGTCAGAAACACAAATTAATATGGGAAATAATAACTTTTATAAAAAATCAAAAAAATGTAGTAGCTACTCCGGACTTACCCCATGTACGGGACAAGTCCGTAACCAGCTGTTTTAAATTTATTGAAATCTATGTTTATACGTTATGAGGCAAAATTGGAATATTTTGTTTTCCATTAATAAAATGTTTTTTACGAAATTAAAATCGGTTGTTTATTTTCAAAGTTATGGATTTTTGCAAAAAGGACTGCTTGGGTAAGTTGAAAACTCAAGAAAATAGGTCTTCGGTTGGTTTTACTGACATACTTTCGCACCATTTTAGATCTAAAAACAGTTATAAATATATAATTTGGCAAAGAAACCAGAAAAAGTAAAATATTTCTTGAAATTTCTGCATAAGGCAAATAACTGCGATCTTACTCACTAACATTTAAGGGGCAAAACCGGAGTAGTGATTTTCTTAAAAAATTTCAAACAATTTAAAGATTTTTTTATTTAACGTAAATTGTAAGACATTTTCTTAATACCTACCAAAAATAATCGCACTTGACACAAAATTTGTTGCAATATCACGGTACATATTTCCTTCGCCAACTCTAACTTTCAGGTGTAGTGCAAGATGTATGAAAACTTACAAATGTTATAAAAACTATCAACTTACTTATATTAATTAGCGACATCTACTTCTATGACTGCGCAACAATTAAATACAAGTTTATACTTCGTAGACCCTCCATACTTCGTAGTAAGTATAATCTAGTGCATATTAGAATAGATTTAATGCGTTTACGATCTTGCCCCGTTTACAATCTTACCCCACTCCACCTTACATTAAAAATGTCGAATGTAGCGAAACCGACTCCAGTTTAAAGCATTTTTACAATTTTCGGACTTTATATCTTTCAGCATTTTTAAATTTCTTTTTGTATTTATATTTTTTAGGAAGGATTATTTATGGTATCTTTAAATTTCGACATTCTAACCTTTCAGCAAATTTAATTTTTGATAAAAATTGGCCCACCCACCTATAACCTCAGATTATGTACATCGATGAAGCTTAGAAAGCATCAAACTTAATTTATTCATAACAATTTTATGCTATTCATTACAAAAAAAAAACACAAAGCAGAAATGACAAATACGGGAGTGTAACAAAAAAGGTTGGGTGAAAAAATGTTAGTAAATCATTCTAAAACTCCACCATTAGACGACTAAGGTCGGGACAGACATAACCGCACCGTACCACGGCTCGTCCGTGTAGAGACCACACTTGTCCGTAGCTTATCCGATTTTCTACCGACGGACGTTTGAAAACTGTTTCAGTCTGTTTTAATATTTTGAGTACGTAATATGCGAAAACAATGTTTAAAAATTTTAGTAACATAATTTTAGTAAAATAAAAAACACAAGAATAATGTTTTTAATATATTATGTTTTGAGAGCATACACGAAAGTGTTTACCAAGAGCTTTTGGCACCGCACCGACATCGACACCGTTAAAATATAAAATATTGCTCGGTGCGGGCTCGGTGCGTTGATAACGCTCGGCCGTAATACGGTGATGTGTGAACTATTTGTATAACATACCATTGCGTAACTCTTCCACCGAGTGATGGTCAACACTCGTCCGACATACGGCTCGGGTACGGTGCGGTTATGTCTGTCCCGACCTTAAGATATATAGAATGTCCTCCTATCAATATATTTTTGGGGTGCGTGGATTCAACACTTATATAAAATGATTGGTATAACAAAAATACAACTTTTTCTTTTCTGGTTTTCTTTCTGCCCCTCTGTATCTAATAACGCCATCTTTCTATTGCTCTATATCTGTCTTCTCTGGTCCATTATCAATTACTTTTCTGTTATGTGTTTTTTAGTCAATTTTTAAGGAGCGAACCACATTCCCAAAAATCTACTGAAAGAACGTGTCTCCGAAGAAAAATCTATGTCAATATATTAAATATTTTAATATGCTTTTTTTAACATAAGGGCTAATATGAGAAAATTGTTCAAATTTCGATAATTTAACTGAACACAAGTCAGTACAATGCCCAGGTTAAAAAATAACGGAGAGCCCGCACTGATAATAATAGGTCAACCTCTAAACTAAATAATAGAAATAAACATTAATTCAGTGTTTTATTAAGATAAAGAAAGTGACGCAAAAAAACTGCAACCCTGGAAGTAGTGCTAAACCTCCCACCTCTCGACATCATTGTGAAAGGGGAGGCAAGGATGGCAGCCTACAGAATGGGTTGCAGTGGCAACTGGAAGTATAACGCCGCCAGTGGGCATACAAGGATTGTGGACACTGTATAGATGGACACCTTGGAAATGCTACCAGACAGGATGGTGAAGATCACAGATCTAGAAAAGCCATACAATGTCAATATTATTGACAGGGCTGCCTGGGAGAAAGGTGAACCTGAATATATGAAAAGGGGGATCACTTGGTATACGGATGGCTCGAAGAAGCCAACAGGCACTGGAGCGGGAATATATGGAGTCAGACCCAAGGCGCAGTTTTGCGTAAGCCTGGGTAAGCTGGCTACTGTTTTCCAGGCTGAAGTTGTTGCCCTATCAGAGTGTGCAAGAGTGTGTTTGGAGCGTGGTATGACAGACCACACCATATACATAAACTCGGATAGTAGAGCAGCGCTAATGGCACTTGACAGTTTTGACTTTACCTCTAAAGCAGTATGGGACTGTCATCAGGCCATGAAAACCCTGGGAGAGTACAACAAGGTTATCCTTAGTTGGGTTCCGGGGCACAAAGGTATCGCTGGCAATGAGGGAGCAGACAAGTGGGCAAACAAAGGAGCTGAAAGCCCGCTCATTGGCCCAGAGCCGACGTGTGGTATTGCTTACAACACAGCACGAAGAGCTGTTCGCCAGTGGATGGGCATAGAACATCGAAAGAGCTGGGAAAGAACAGAAGGTAAAATACATTCAAAGAGAATGCTGCAGACACCTACTGGTGCTATAGCGGCAGATGCCCTTGGGCGGAGGAGGAAGACCCTGAGGAAAGTGGTTGGCTTCATCAGCGGCCACTGGGTATTCCGCGGACATCTACACAAGATGAGAATTCAAGTTGAAAACCTCCCATGTAGAAAATGCGGTGAGGAGGAGGAAACAGCCTTCCACGTGATATTCATGTGCCCAGCCCTGCAAGGTCTGCGTGTGAGATCCCTTGGCCTACCGACTGGAGATCAAAGGGAAGAACGGGCAACCATAGTCAAAAGGATCTCTTGGTTCATTAAGAACCTGGGATTTGACGGAGAATGAGGACCTGTGAATGAGGGTGCACAATAAGCTATACTAGCTGCGATGCAATCCCATGGACTACCCTAAGCCTGGCCATCTGTAAAAAAAAACATTCCCAAAAATCTACTGAAAGAACATGTCCCCGAAGAAAAATCTATGTCAATATATTAAATATATTGATATGTTTTTTTTAACATAAGAGAAAATATGAGAAAATTGTTCAAATTTTGATAATTTAACTGAACACAAGTCAGTACAATGCCCAGGTTAAAAAATAACGGAGAGCCGGCACTGATAATAATAGGTCAACCTCTAATTAAACTAAATATTAGAAATATACATTAATTCAGTGTTTTATTAAGATAAAGAAAGTGACGCATTTAATAAAGTTCGTAAATAGAAAACTGATGTTAAATACATGTTAGTGTTAGTACCAATACAAGATTTTTCATAACATATTCCGAATAGGCTAACATCTTATGCTTCTGAAACTCTAAGATTTCTTAAATACAAATCAATTTCAAATGATGCAGATGATAGTATAATATCGGTTGATAGTAACTGGGAAAAAATGATAAAATATTTGAAAGGAATATCGGTGTGAATGGCTATAAAAAAACTTAATTTATCATTAAATAGATAAAACTGCTTTTATGAATCTCTGTGCCCACAATAGTAGCAAATATCTAGGTGTACATTTTGATTTTAAAACAAAATAGTTATTTTAAATAAAAAACCGTAAAATATAAATTAGAGATAAAGGTAAAAATTTACCCCTTTCAGTTTTCTTTCTTTTTATTTTAACAATTTAGAGATGCACATATTTTTTAAAAATTATTTTAATATATCATTTTTAGGTGAAATTTAATTCTCTACAAAAAATTTTGTATGAATTGTGTCAACATTTCGTCTCGTTTTGGAGATATATTAAAAAAACTAGATGGCGTTCATTTTCAACCCCATCTTTAACTTCCCCCCATCTCATTGAAAAGCACTCCGCGTTTTTTTAATCTAATTTAACAAACTGTGAAATAAACACGCTTGAACGTCTTAGTTGCTTATTATCCTTATTTATAGGACATAATCAATAGCTTACTGGTTGATTAGTGTAAATTACAAGACACGATGCGGATATGAGTTTCTTGGACTTAAAGTAAACAATTTTAATAGTTGGTTAGATAATCGTTGCTCCTTTACTTCGTCAACAAAAGTCGCAAATGTCAGCGAACCCGAGATAAGACACTTTCGTGTCATTTCCGCGTCGTTCTCCAATTTTTTTGCATGAGAAAAATAATTATTTCTGTCCGCAACAAAGGATTCTTAGCGTATCATCCTAAGTAAACTGTTAATTTTGTGAGTATGGATAAACATGTTTTTATGTACAATCCAGACGTGATTCGCGGTGAGATAGTAAAAGCTACATCAAAAACACCATGGGGGAGAGATGATGATCTATTAAGTCTTTAAAATTGTGTGGTGAAAAAATTATTTGCAGAAAAATCTTAAAACGTCTTAAAACCTCTATTATTTCTTCTTTTCAGCACTTGACTTAACAAATCTTAGGTACTTACAGTCATGAAATCCTTAAATATACCTAATCCTAATTACGAAACCTGGGAAAAATCCTGAAAATATGCAAAACTACATCTCTCACGTGTTAGACAAGTTTTTAAAATCTTGTTCCATAATAGAATCAAGAACTTCTTAGCCCCAACTCTATAATCAATAAATGGTTTCAGACCAAACCACTGCCTAAAACTTGATTGTATAATTTTAACCATTCATTGCTTTTATCCTAAATCAGAGGAATATTGTTTTTGTTATTCTGATGGATGCCCAGAAGGTTTCTGATAAAGTCTGGCACTCTGGGCCAGAAAGTTAACTGATGGATATTTAATTCCCTATTCAAGCCATAAAATTGATCTAATCATAGTTTTTCAGCAAAAGAATTCGGGTAAAAGTTAGAATATTAATTTCAAAATCTTTTAGGTACATTCGTCACAGGAGTTCCACAATAGTCAATCCTAACCCCAATTCTCTACAGAATCCATTTAAGCGACATTCTCAACTTCAAAACATCCAACTATACACCTTTACGCATTTCCGCAACGCTGTCTTAACTTCTTGACAAGAAAACTCAAAGGCGGCTGGATGAGTTCTCAGACTGGTGTAGCAGATAATAGAGTATAGACTTATATGCCACTAAGACCCAAATGATTATCTTTATATATCCAAATCTCAGTCAAAGAGAAAATTTGTTTTTCAAAAATAACAACCTTTCAATCTAAAGGGAACGGCTCCTTTCTCAAGACTAGATGGTCTACCTGTGTGTGTGTGTTAATTCGAACACTAAGTTGAAACGCGAGGTAGAAGTAAAATAAAGTAAAAAAGATATCACACTAACACTTAAATTTATAGTTATAAAACTTTTATTCTACTTTTTGTCGATTAGTAAGCCATCCTATACTGTTCTCGTTCTTAGAATCCACTTACTAATATCCACAAAGAGAGCTATAATTAACAATGCCAAATACCTACACCACCTACACTCAAGCCGCCTTATTTACTAAAACACCAAATTACTGCCGCTCACTTAACGTTTTCGAAATATACAAGAAATGTGCACCAAGCATACGTTACAGGGACCCAAAGAGCTCTAGTGGACAACACTCCATTAAATTCGTCGAATGGGAGGCCTTATCTCAGACGAGACATGCCACAGCGTCAATCTCCCAACCCCACAATTTATCTAGGCAAGTGCTTCTAAAACAGCATAAGAAATGTTTCTTATTCCAACCCCTTTTCTGTTTTGTGCGTAAAAAATACATTCTGCTACTATTTATAGTACAATGAATAAGTTATGAAGCTCAGGTTATTTTACCTAATTAAATATTTTTCTTGTTTATTTTCTAATACATGTTAATAAAAAAAAATTAGGTAAGACAAAAAGGGTTATTTAACAGAATTAAATGTGAATCACTATATTTTAACATAAACAAATTAGATACTTACTCAGCTAGCACGAGGCCCTCAGGGAGACTTTCATTCATGATTTTTTTTAAATTATGTACAGAGTATCTGTTATATTGACCCCAAATGCTATCCATGAACTTGGTATTGTACTGTAATGGATTCAAGCCTGTTGAGAGTTAGGAGTAAAAAATTTTGTTAAATAAAAAGTTTTTCGATTATAACATTTACCCTTAAGAGTTTCTTCGTGTTCCCTCATTTTTCTAGCTGCAAATGCGCCCTGTTGTATACCTGCCATTTTGAAGTCTTCTCCACAAACTGAAAATTAGATATAACATTTTTTTATTGGATATTAATTTTTCGTTGATGATCAAAACTTTATAAAATCTTTGTCCAAAATTTTTTCAGTAATGAACTAAATTAATTTAATTCAAAATTTAGAAGTTAAGAATTATTATCTAACCATTGCCTATTTTGTTAAATTTAATCATTGGGTTTCATTCTAATTGATTTTACTTCTACTATATGTTATCCATATTAGACTAAACTGTAGTGGAAACTAGATTAAATGTAATTTTGTTTTAATCATATCCCAGGTCTAGTTGTGGTCGGCATTACTCTTCCATATTTTTCTTTTCCACCTGTCTCTATTTAATACAAATTCTATTTTCCATTTTTTCTCTCGTTTCTTACTCTATTTCTTTTCGTTAATCCACATATCCAACGTAACATTTTCATCTCCGTCACTTTTAACTTTCTCTCTTGCTCTTTCGTTATTGATCAGGTTTCTGAGTTATTATCAACGCTGGTCTTACAACTCTTTTGTACAGAGGGATTTCATTTTTGCACTTACATTCCTGTTACAAAAAACTCCAATCATTCTTCTCCAGTTTATCTACCCACTCTTAATGTTATGATACATTCCACTTTTCAACACTTCATTGTCTTTTAGCACAGACCCTAAATAATTATTTAAAGTGTAAAACAGTCGGCAGCACTTGGTCCTGCAGATTGATTTTAAGTTCATTTACCTCGTCTGTCTATCTTGACTTTGTCCTACTTAATTGCAACTCTCTACTTTCAAGCACTTTTATGCTTTTCTCAAGTTTTCATTCCAGTTTCTCTTTCACAAGATCTACAATCCCAATATCATCTGCATAGGTATACCATATTGCAGGGGTCCTCACTTTTTATCTATTCATGCATAACATCCATCATTATACTAGACATAAAGGAGCTCAGCACTTACCCACAAATCCTTCGGTACCTCGGTACCCCAAAACACTGATAAATAGTACAACTAATCCTTCTAAAATATTTTTTTTTGGGAAAATTTTGCAAACACTCCCATGGCCTTAAGTAGAAATCGGCGAAATTTCAGATCCGACAGAGTCGAAACTTCAATTTCTATTTATAGCCTGTAGCGCTGCTAGCTCTTTGATCATAGATGCCTTAGTAGTTAGTCAGCGTTTTTGACCATATCTTGATTCTATTTATGTCGTACGGGACATTTACTCAATTATTCCTTTCGCACATATATGACGTTAAAATAAGGAAAATTATTTTGTGAAATCAACAATATAAGTTCTTTTCTGTGCATCGTCCTTTATTTTTATTCGGTTCAAGTCCTGTAGACCTGTTATGGAGGAAAGTCGAATTTACGATCAGGGTAGACAGCAGAATTTATTAGTAGGTACCTACTCTGCGTTATAACGGTATCCTTTGGCGTTTTTCTGAGTTAAATCACGCAAACTGCGACTGCGTGACATTTTTCCGTGAGTGTGTATATTGAAAAGCATGCTTTGGAAAATCATTTAAGATCAAACGCTTCACAGGTATTTGCCGTTCGCTATGCTTAAAAGCCCATTATAAGAAGTGGAATTATGTCATTATCGCTCGAAGATTTTATTCGGCACATAATGGTGTGCGAAATGTTAATCGTGCTCCTTCCGAGAATTTAATTAAGTATTGGGTTAAAAAAATTCGAAGAAATGAACTTACAGAAAAAAGAGTCACCAAAAGACCACCAGAACACCAAAAAACATCGATCCTGTACAAACAGCTCAATTCAATATCTACGACATTCTTTACGTAAACATACATCTGCGCTCCGTATACCGAAAACAGCTGTTTCCTAAATGTTAAAAGATGCATCCATCCAAATATAGATCGTGCAAGATTTGAAAGTGGGGAGCCATTGGAGTGAATAATAATATTTTTTTTGAGAACAGGTGGTGAAAAGGAGTGACTGTAAATTCTGAACATTACTTACAAATGATAAATATATTTTTTTATCTTCTCTTGGACGTCGAGCGAGGTTTAACAGAGCTTCAGACATTTGGTTCATGCAAGATGCAGCAACTTGTCATACCGCAAATGAAGAGTCTTCGTCAAAGTTTCCCAAATCGGATTATTTCAAAGAGAGGAACCATAATCTGCCTCTCTCTCTAGAAGCCCGGATGGGGCACCTACGGAAGGTTTCTTACGAGGGTACCTCAAATTTAAAGTTTAAGAGGAAGCTCCACGCACTCTGAACGAGTTAAAAGAAAAAACCACTCGTGCCTCTACTTGCTCGCGTGAATTTTAGGGCTCGTTTAGATGAGGTCATCCGATCTGAGGGATGCCATTTGGATGATGTTGTGTTTTACAAGTAATTTCCCATAAAATAAAGTTTCATTTGTATTTATATTCAATAAAAAATGTTAACCTACTTATTTACCAAAAAGTGTGCACTTTATAGAACGTTATTCAATTTTCGTGCAATTTAGTTGATATCTGTATCTTTTTATATTGACTTAATAAAATGTCCAATGACAAATATTGACGAAATATAAATAATTATAAATACTAATAGAGTAAAATAAGTTTGCTTATAATACTTACAACTACAGAATTCTTCCAGTATTTTTCTTCTTTGAGATTCCACTGTCTCTTGGTATTGACACCCTGTGTATAAATAAATCTAGGTTAATATTTGTTTATTAATGTAGTATGTTGTAATTTTATAAACAATATTTAATCACATTTTCAGTGCACGAGTAGCATGTTGTGAAAAATTGCCATTAATATAGAAAAACTAAATAAAACTTTAATAAATACAATAATAAAATAATAATTCGAACTAAAAAAAATGGATTCATACGAAATTTATTACAAACGGACAAGAATTTATCAATTAAGTAATCGAGCTTTATAAGTAAAAAACTGTTTTGAAGATAGTACATCATGAACTTTCACCCATATCTGACAAAGCGAAGTAGCAACTTGTTTTGTAATTTGTTTTAAAAAAAGTGAACCGCCTTCAAAAAGAAAAATGCACTAAGCAAAATAAGCAATTTTTGGAAACGTAAAGAAATCATTTGGACTTAAGTCAGGACTGTAGGTAGGATGGGACATCAATTGTACGTTTTGAGTGGTAAAATCATATCGTGATGCAGAATGATTTGGCTTAAACAAATGTTTGTGTACCACTCAGAATTGACAGTTCTACGATCTTCTGAGAAAATACAAGCCACGTATCCTAATTTCGATACAAAACAGGCAATAATTTTCTTGAAAACACTTCGACATCGACTGACTTTTGCTAGTTTTGTGTCATTTTGGAACACCAAAACCGTTGATTGATATTTCGTTTTTGGGTCGTAAGCCTAATCCCAACTTTCTTCACCACTATGTCGTATACCAAATTTGATGTCCCTGAATTAATCGTTTAAGTCTGTCTTTGCACCATGTGACATGAGCTTGTTTTTGATCTTGTAATTGTACGGTACTACCACATCCCGAAATTAAATCAACAACCATAATAAACACAAAACGCATGGAAGATTGGAGTTGAATTTTATTCTAATTATTCTGTTTTTATACGCTCATTACGTTAAAAAGGACATTTTCCCAAATTTTTTCGTCAATATTATTAGATATTCTGTATCATCATAATCAAATAGTTGGGCTTTGATAGATGGATATGAAAAAGCAATCTTGTCTCATTTTTGCGCTAAATAGATCTTTTTATTTAACAATTTGTTGCCGGAGTACTCAAGAAAAAATATGTAGGTATGTAGACTAATGTTCACATTAACATGGTAAACATCTTGAAGAGTCTTATTGCTTATTTGCTTATGAATACATTCATAATCAAACGTTTCCAAGTGGTATTGATTGACTAGTTTATTGGCATAAATTTTCAATTCTTTTCAAAAAAATAAAAATTGCATATTCAGCCATTTGTTGGTACACTGAGAGTGTCTAAAATAGGACAATAAACATTGAACGTTGGCACTAACTAAGTTCATGTTTTATATTTACTTATTTTCATACTATTCTGTAAGTATTATTCATTCCAATTTTTATAAAAATATTTGGCATTGTTAATTAATTGTAGTTTCTCCTGATGAAGCCGTAAATAAATGGCGAAATATTGAGAATTAAGAAAATTTTATTTATTTACAACCGAACCCACACCCGATAATTTCGATCTGTTTGTTTATAATTTTTTTGGTTCGATAAATAGCTGTTATATATATATATATATATATATATATATATATATATATATATATATATATATATATTGATATGGATTTTTCTTCGTGGTGCACGTTATTTCAATGGAATGTTGGAACGTGATCCATTATTTGTAAATTGGTTGCCCAGGTTAAGTATTTTTTGGTATCTTGATTGTTTTTGTTTAGATTATGGGATGTTATGTTGTTAAGATATTATTATTGATTAGATTGTCATTGAGTTAATTTTGTAAAAGTCAGATGAAATAAAATTGTAAAAAATTAAATATTGAAATTTAAATTAAAATAAGAAGAGTTTATAAATAAAAATATAAATAAATAAAAAGGTAATTGGAATTGGATAAGAGGATACAGAGAGGTCAGAGTTGGAAAATTGTAAAAGAAGAAGGTATAGAGAAAGAGTTGAGCAGCAGAAAGGTATTAAATAGATGGAAAGGCAGTAGCAAGAAGGAGTTGGAAAGTAGTTGGAAGAGGAAGATATAGAGAAAGAGTGGAAAAACGGAGGAAGAAAGAATTAGAAAGACGCGAAAGAATTATTTTTTATATTTATAATTTTGTACTTTATTTTTAGGACAATCAATTTAAAAATTCTTGAATCCACGACCGATAATTTTATTGAAAGAGGGTGTTCCTGAAGGAGGATCCATTTCAATTGGAGCCCAACGTGGGGCTGCTTCGGCACTGAGGGTAAGAGATTTTTCTTAACTATTAGGTGTCAAGCTTGCTTTATTAAAAAACAAAGGTGTGTGATTTGGAGTGAAAGATTAGATAAATTATAAATAGTTGTATGAAATTAAGAGGGGGAAAGGAAATTACAGATAGAATGTTAGAGCAAGGGGATAATATTGATAATCAGGAGAGTCAGGATGGACAGGATAGTCAGGGAAGTCAGGGTAATCAGGTTATTCAGGATAATCAGGGTAGTCAGGGTATTCAGGATAATCAGGGTAATCAGGATAGTAAAATAGGGGATAGAAGGGATTCATCATGGAAACAGATGATGGAAATGTTAAAAAATATCAACAAAAATATTAAAAAAGAAATAAACAAGAATATGGATTCGCTAAAAAGAGATATTAACGAATATCATGAAGTAATAAAAAAGAATATGGATTCTATAAACAAGAAAATGGAATTTATAAAAGAAGAAATAAAAGAGGACATGAACAAAAATAATGAAGAATCAAAAGATGAGATGAAGAAGCAAATGGAAATGTATAGAGAAACATTAGAAGAAACAAAAACAGAAACAAAAACTAAAATGATAATGAGAAAAACAGATTTAGAGGAATTACAAGAAGTAAAAATTAAAATAATTATTAACAAGGAATGCAAAGATGAAATAAAAGAAATTAACGATAATACAAATCAAAAATTAAATGACTTAGAGAAAATTATAAAACAAGAGAATATGGAAAAGAAAATTGTAATAGAAGAAATGCAAAATACAGCAAAGAAGATATGTGAGATGGAAGAAAAAGTAAAAGAAATAAAAGTAGTACAAGAAAAAGAAAGTGAAATGTTATTA
The DNA here is from genome assembly GCA_964028335.1 of Altica lythri. Taxonomy (NCBI): domain Eukaryota; kingdom Metazoa; phylum Arthropoda; class Insecta; order Coleoptera; family Chrysomelidae; genus Altica; species Altica lythri. Next base: position 28,633,014 of record OZ034804.1, on the reverse strand, counting down.
GAAGAAAGGGTAAAGGGTAACTTTATAAGAAACTTCTATATTTGCAAACATCAGGAAAGAGGAAAGGTATCTAAATTTATAAAAAAGTTATATATAGGGAAATATCAAGAAAGGGGAAAGCAATTTAAATTTATAAAAAGTTTGTATCGAGGGAAATATCAAGAACGGGGAAAGAAATTTAAATTTATAAAAAGTTTGTATCGCGGGAAATATCAGGAAAGGGGCAAGGTATCTAAATTTATAAAAAAGTTATATACAGGGAAATATTAGGAAAGGGGTAAGATCACAAAATTTATAAAAAAAAATTATATGTAGGAAAATATTAGGAAAGGGGAGTCTATAAAAAAGTAAATGTATAGGGAAATGTCAAAAGAGGGGGAACAAATAAAAACATATAATTTAATAAATGTTAAGAAGGGGGAATGAATTCTATAAAAAAATAGTAAAATAGAAATGAAAAATTGAATAAAGAAGAATGTAAAAGTAGATATAATGATAGGGGACACATATGTTAGGGGTAGTGTATTAGGTAAAATTGAAATATTCTAAATTAAAAGCTTGACAACTGATGGTGAAGAAAAATTTCCTACTGAAAGGAAATTTGATTTGGCAAGGTGAAGTAATTCACCAAGTCAAATCAAATTTGGGGGAAATTGATATGGATTTTTCTTCGTGGTGCACGTTGTTTCAATGGAATGTTGGAACGCGATCCATTATTTGTAAATTGGTTGCCCAGGTTATGGTATCTTGATTGTTTTTGTTTAGTTTAGAGATTGTTTGATGGATGGGGATTATTATTATTGATTAGATTGTCATTGAAATTGAATAGAATTGTCATTAATAAAAAATTTAAGAGAAAGAAATTTTATTTGAAAGGTGAATAAAAAAAGTATAAGAATAATTAGAAAGATAAAAATAAAGCAGGAGCAAACAGTAATACAAACCAAAACTTGAAAGATACAGAAAAGCAGAGAGTTTGAAAATTGTAGGAAGAGGAAGGTATAGAGAAAGAGCTGAGCAGCAGAAAGGTATTAAATAGCAGCAGCAAGAAGGAGTTGGAAAGTAGTTGGAAGAGGAAGATATAGAGAAAGAGTGGAAAAACGGAAGAAGAAAGATTTAGAAAGACGCAATAGATTTGTTTTATCTTTATAATTTTTGTAATTTATTTTTAGGACGATCAATTTAAAAATTCTTGGAATCCACGACCGATAAATTTATTGAAACAGGTTCTTTCAATGGAATGTTGGAACGTGATTCATTATTTGTAAATTGGTTGCCCAGGTTAAGTATTTTTTTGGTATCTGGATTGTTTTTGTTTAGTTTAGAGATTGTTTGATGGATGGGGATTATTATTAGATTATTATTGATTAGATTGTCATTGAGTTAATTTTGTAAAAGTCAGATGAAATAAAATTGAAAAAAATTAAGTATTGAAATTTAAATTAAAATAAGAAGAGTTTATACTTAAAAAAAATAAAGAAATAAAAAGGTAATTGGAATTAGATAAGAGGATACAGAGAGGTCAGAGTTGGAAAATTGTAAAAGAAGAAGGTATAGAGAAAGAGTTGAGCAGCAGAAAGGTATTAAATAGATGGAAAGGCAGCAGTAAGCAGAGAGTTGGAAAGTAGTTGGAAGAGGAAGATATAGAGAAAGAGTGAAAAAAAAACGGAAGAAGAAAGATTTAGAAAGACGCGAAAGAATTTTTTTTTATATTTATAATTTTGTACTTTATTTTTAGGACAATCAATTTAAAAATTTTGAATCCACGACCGATAAATTTATTGAAAAAGGGTGTTCCGGAAGAAGGATCCATTTCAATATATATATATATATATATATATATATATATATATATATATATATATATATATATATATATATAATAGGAGAGAAGATGGACCCATTCGCAGGAATCTGCTCGACACTTTAGGAAGTAGAAACCTTAGGCCTGGCTCTCTCGGGCCTACGCATAAATCCAACAATGCACTTAACACTTTTATACAAAATTCATAGAAGTCAGTATACAGGACCTTAAGTAATTTTGTTTTCTAATATTAAATCTTTTTAAATTTTTATCGATTTGAAAATTAGTAAAAATTTACTAAATTTGTAGTACTTTATTTTCATGAATCACATACTCTTTAACTAAACATAAAATGTATCATGATGTTTTCAATTTTATCATGATTTATGGTGTAAAAATCACTCCTTGTCTTATGCACTTATGTGTGTTTTATTAATGATAGTTTTCAAAATTGTACATACTTGAATAAAAGATCCCCAGATCTAATAGGTCAGATGAGACTATTAAAAACATGCAATCACTATTATTTCACAGAAATTAGAAAAAGAATAAGTAGAGATATCTGTCTGTATATACGTACAGTATAATAGATATCAACTGGGGCATAGTAAAATATGTACATGTTTATACCATATTCCAATAAAAGATAAAATACATCAACCACATAAATAGGTTAAATGAGTTCACAGATCAAATGTTATCAGTTATTGACATTAATATTTTATTTTGGCATTATCGCTAAACACAAGCTAATATTTTTATGCTCTTTATTTAATTTTTTTGCACTTATTATACACTAAGGAAAAACTCTTACTTAGTGGGTAACTAATCTACTAATATGCTTAATAGACTAGTGAATAAAGGATCCCACACACAATCAATGGAAAAGTCTTTCTCGTCAAATTGTTTAAAATTTTGTGAATAAATAGTTTCAAGTAAGTAGAACAAAAGTCAAAATGGTCAATTTTTGAGGTATAGAGGTTTCAAGTTGTACCGAAGTACTGATTTACTAAACAGATCAACATTTGTTTCTAGATATCACAATTAGATTTTTTTTAAAACCCTCGGGTTTTTGGGTTCGCTGATTTTGAATCAGGATGAATGATATAAAAGAAATTTAGAATGACATCTATGATATTAAGCAAGGCTTAAGAGATATGAAAACACATCTAAAACAAAACTGTGATAAGATAATATCTAAAAGATAAGCTAGCTAAATCAAGATCTGAATGAGCAGATAAGGCCTCACAAAAGAAATAGAAGTAACAAGAGAAAACAAAAAAACAGGGAATGCTAAAATTAAAAAAAAACGGGTCTGGCAGTCAGTGGGGCTGCTGGTAGAAGTTAATACTATATATATATATATATATATATATATATATATATATATATATATATATATATATATATATTGAAACACGTATGGGGGCTTTTTACACAATTTATTTACAAAATTGTTAAGATACACTGAACTCTGCTGGATAACGTCTAACTACTTGACAATACAATGAACTCTTCTGAACACTTGACTCGAACTGACGTTAACTGTCCGTGCATCCCCTTATATACAACATTATTTAATCTAGTTAGTGTGTTTAGAAGTTTCTAGAATTTTCTAGAAACATTATTTAAAATGGTCAGTTGATTTTTTTACAAACTTCTAAAAATCAACTGTCAACAAAACTCTTTCAAATTAAGGTCCCTTCCTTTACGGTTATCCCGTTACACTGCCCCCTCCTTAGATTCATTCCTCCTGGAATGTTATTTCCTACATCGGAATCCCGCACACTCCCTGAGCCAGCCAAACCATCTTCTTGGAGTTGCTGCGCATCTCCACTGTGGTTTCTCCGGTAAGGCGCCAAACGATCGTGATGGACCACGACGGGTTTCCCTCTGGGAATTTTCACGATCCGATAAATGACATCGTTAATCTTCTTCTTGATGGTGTAAGGACCTTCCCAGTTCTTTTGTAATTTGGGACAAATACCTCGACGCCGTCGGGGGTTATAGAGCCAGACTAAATCTCCAACTTGGTAACTCTTTTCCATTGTCCGTGTGTCATAGTACCTCTTCATCCGATCACTAGATAATTGTAGTTTTCCACGCACCAGGTTGTGTATATTCTCCATTCGATTCTGAAGGTCGGCGACATATTGTTCACGTGCCATTTCTTCACCAGGTTTACAACCAAACACCAAGTCACATGGTAGCCTCATTTCTCTACCGAACAGGACCTTCGCAGGCGTTTGGCCAGTTGATTCGTTGATGGCCGATCGAATTGCCATTAGAAATAGTGGAATATGTCGATCCCAATCCCTCTGACAATCTGACACCACTTTTGACAGATAGTTGGTTATAGTCCGGTTCATTCGTTCCACCATTCCATCAGACTGAGGATGCATCGCTGTGGTTCTCGTTTTGCGGATGCCTAATCTTTGGCAAACTTCTTGAAACAGCTTGCTCTCAAAATTTCTCCCTTGGTCTGAGTGTAATTCTAGTGGTACCCCAAATCGGCTTACGAATTCTTCAACCAATATATCTGCTAAAGTGGTTGCTTCCTGATTGGGAACTGCATAGGCTTCAACCCATTTAGTGAAGTAGTCCATTACAACAAAGATGTATTTGTTTCCTTCATCGGTCTGTGAAAGTGGCCCCAATACATCTACCGCGATTCTTTCAAAAGGACTTCCAACCAGGTATTGCTGCATTTCCGCCTTCGGTTTTCGGTGCGGACCGTTACTGGCAGCACAGGTAGTGCATTTACGACACCAATCTTTAACATCATTAGTGCAATTTACCCAGTAAAATCTATCTCGGATCTTTTGCAGCGTTTTCGTGATACCCAGATGTCCTCCAGAACTATCATTATGCATCTGTTTTAAAATTTCCGGTACAGCATTTCTTGGGACCACTATTTGTTTCCTTGTTTCTGTGCCCTCGGAATTTTCTACAAGTCTTTTAACGAGCCCTCCTTCCAAAATTAAAGAGTTCCATTGGGACCAGTATGCTTTTAAAGCAGGAGAGGATGAGGATATCTCTCTCCACAACGGACGACGGTCCATTCTCTTCCACTCCCTAATCTTTCTCAGAACGGGATCGTTTTCTTGTTGCTCCTCCAGCATAGAGCTCTCGTCTCCTGGCACAACCTTAACTAAGGCAAGTTTTTCCTCGTTCTGCTCCATACGGGTACAATGGGGGCAATCAGGTCGACATGGTCTTCTGGAAAGTGCATCAGCATTACGATGTCTGGTTCCAGGTCTGTGCTCGATTTCAACATCATATTCCTGCAGTTTTTCGAGCCATCTTGCTATCTGTCCTTCTGCGTTCCTAAAGCTAAGTAGCCACTTTAAACTAGCATGATCTGTTCTGATCAGGAATTTTCTGCCATACAGATATTTATAAAAGTGTTCGACGGATTTTACAACTGCTAACAGTTCCCTCCGAGTTACACAGTAGTTCTTTTCAGCTTTCGATAAAGTTTTGCTGAAGTAACCAACCACTCTTTCCTTACCGTCTTGTAGCTGTGACAAGACGGCTCCAATTCCCACATTGCTGGCGTCGGTGTCCAGAATAAGCTTACCATCAGGAAGTGGATAAGCAAGAACAGGTGCTGACGTAAGCTGTTTCTTCAATATTTCAAACGCCTTTTGACATTCCTTATCCCAACAGAAGGACTTATCTTGTTCTGTCAAACGTGTCAAGGGTTTGGCGATGTCTCCAAAATTCTTGACATATCGTCGGTAATAGGAACAAAGACCCAAGAAACTCCGGAGCTGATGTTTGTCGATAGGGATTGGCCATTCCTGAACGGCTTGTATCTTAGCGGGGTCAACAGCAACGCCATCCTTGCTTACGTTATGTCCTAAATAGTTGACCTGTCTCTGGAACAAGTGGCATTTCTTAACATTCAATGTTAGGTTAGCGTTCTGTAATCTTTTAAAAACTTCTTCCAGGTTAGATAAATGTTCCTTAAAGGTCTTACCCATTATGATGATGTCGTCTAGATACACTAGACAAGTTTCCCATGACAAACCCCGCAGGATGTTCTCCATTAGTCGTTCAAACGTCGCAGGAGCATTACAGAGGCCAAATGGAAGGACCGTGAATTGCCATAACCCTGATCCACTGGTAAAGGCAGTCTTTTCTTTGTCTGCAGGATTCATTTTAACTTGCCAGTATCCGCTTTTAAGGTCCAAGGTAGAAAACAGTGTAGAACCCGCCAAAGCGTCGAGGGCATCATCAATCCTTGGCAGAGGATAACTGTCCTTCTTAGTGACATCATTTAGCTTTCGATAGTCGACACAAAACCGCATTGAACCGTCTTTCTTTCTCACTAATACCACAGGAGAAGCCCACGGACTACTGGATGGTTCGACTATGCCATTTTGAATCATTTCTTTAAGGGCTCTGTCTGCTTCTTCCTTTTTAACTTGAGGCATCCTTCGGGGTACCTGTCGAATCGGACGTGCATCACCAGTGTCAATTCTATGTTGTACAACATCAGTTCTTCCCAGTTTACTTTTAGAACCAAATACAGGTTTATAACGGTAAAGTAGATCTCTTACCTGTTTCTTTTCTAATTTTGACAAAGAGGGGTCTAATTTTGTCATTAATGGTTCAATTTCGTTGGTCTCATCTGTTTCCGTAACATTTATCTTGTGAATTATGGCCATTACTGGTTCTAAACTTCCCATTTCCGTGTCCTTTCGGAGAAGAACTGGATGATCGTTCAAGTTGATAACTCGGATGGGTACCTCTTTGGCGGATCTAACAAGAGTCTTACCCACAAGGAGTCCTTTTCCCAATTCATGGTCATGGTTCTTCGGCTCTATCATAGCTGGGGCACCATCTGGCTCCAGTCCATCCAACCGCGCTGTGACGACACATTCGCAGCTTGCCGGAAGTTCGATATCATCGATTAGCTTAATCGAGGCATTGTCAACTTGTTTTCGGTGCAGGAATATTTCTTCATTACCAGTACGAAGGATACGTTGGCGAAGATCCAAATGAAAACCACAGTGGAGCATAACATCCATGCCCAGAACAACATCTTCATCAACGTCAGCCACCAGCACTGAGTGAACAAGAGAGGTTGAACCAAACTGTAGCGTCACCTGTATCTCACCGTAGACTCTAGCAGAATCTCCGGTAGCGGTACGCAGTCTCCAACTGGTAGGCAACATCTTATTTCGCATAATGATGGTTGGTCGGACGATAGTTTTTGTAGCTCCAGTGTCTACCAGCATGCTAATATTCTTCCCATCAAGGAGGCCATCTACATATAAGGTGTCCACGTGATGTCGCAGAGTTGCCAATTTAATGGTGTGAGGGGCTTCGGGAATGTTTGGGGTCGATTTCGCCCTCCAGGAGTCGACCCGTTCTAGTTTTCCTGCTGCTGGGGTACTTCAGCAGAAGATTTTTCTTTTTGGGGGCAAGTATTTCTTATATGGCCTAGTTCTCCGCAGTTCCAGCATCTCACTTGGCGCCTTCTTCTTGGAGATAACTTCATTAATCTCTCTACTACCGCTTCAACGTCGCTAACGGAATGAACGGCATGGTCGTAGTTACCGGTGATTTCCCTTAGTCGAGCAACTCCACGTGAGGCCTCCGTCGCCGCCTCAAACTCCAGGGCAATGGTCAAGGCGTCCACAAGAGTCTTCGGCCGCGCTAACCGTACAGCGCGCTGCAACTCGACGTCTCGAAGACCATCGGTGAAGGTTTGGACTGCTAGGCACTCCAGGAAATCCTCCGCTGCATTTGAATACGCAAGTCGTACCATTCTTGCTACATCCGCTTCAAATTCCTGGATAGTTTCTCCATTTTTCTGTTTTCGGCTCTTTAACTGCACTCGGTACACCGGTTGTAGATGAGTTTGACCATAACGCATCTCTAGACGATTCACCAATAACTCGAAGTTGTCAGTTTCATCCGGTGTCAATGATTGCAAGACGTCTAAAGCTTCGCCTCGCAGAGCTACGGTTAGGGACAATGCTTTCTCCTGGGATGACCATCCATTAGCTCTGGCCGCTGCGTCGAATTGTTTCAGGTAATTTGGCCAGGAAGTCTTCCCGTCGAAGGTCGGGGGTTTCATTGTCGTTCGCATCTGGGTCGTCTCCTCGTTTCTTTGTCGTTCGACGTCTGCGTGGCAGGTTTCCATCCTTCCTGCATCTCCGTCGCCGTGGTGGATGGTTTGGTTTTGTAGACAAGCTTCCAGTTCATGTTTAAGCTTTTCTATCTCGGACTGCACTTGCTGGTTGATCTCGTCTCTGAAGTTGGCCACCTGCTGATTTTGCTCGTCTCGCATGTTGGTCACTTGCTGATTCATGTTTTCCACTTGCTGATTCAAGTTGTCTACCTGCTGATTCAAGTTGGCAACTTGCTGATTTTGCTCGTCACGAAGGTGTGATATTTGCTGGGAGAAGGAACTGGATAACTCTTCTGGTAGGGTAGACATCCGTTGTGATAGCTGGGACACCTCTTCGCGCTGGCTTCTTATCTGACTGGATAGCTCCTCCTGTTGGCTCGTCATTCGTCCTGATAGCTCCTCTTTCAGCTGGGACATATCTTCGCGCTGGCTTCTTATCTGATTGGATAGCTCCTCTTGTTGGTTCGTCATTCGCTGTGATAGCTGCTCTTGTTGGCTCTTCATCTGACTGGATAGCTCCTCTTGTTGGTTCGTCATTCGTTGCGACAGCTGGGACATATCTTCGCGCTGGCTGCTTATCTGACTGGACAACTGGGACAGTTGTTGAGCTTGTTCTTCTTGCAGCCGGGAAAGTTGTTGAGTTTGTTCTTCTTGCAGCCGGGAAAGTTGTTGAGTTAGTTCAGAATTTGCTTTTTGAACTGGGTCTTCGAACTCCACAGCGTCAGGGTCCAAATTATTATTTACGTAGTACTCACGGAGCCTTCTCAACAATACGGATTTGCTTCCAGTAGTTTCCAATTCTAATTCTTCGAGCTCTCTTCTGAGCTCTGCCACCAATAGTTCATTTATCTTTTTTCCAGGCATTCTTATATCTTCACCCCACACCTGACACCAATTTGAAACACGTATGGGGGCTTTTTACACAATTTATTTACAAAATTGTTAAGATACACTGAACTCTGCTGGATAACGTCTAACTACTTGACAATACAATGAACTCTTCTGAACACTTGACTCGAACTGACGTTAACTGTCCGTGCATCCCCTTATATACAACATTATTTAATCTAGTTAGTGTGTTTAGAAGTTTCTAGAATTTTCTAGAAACATTATTTAAAATGGTCAGTTGATTTTTTTACAAACTTCTAAAAATCAACTGTCAACAAAACTCTTTCAAATTAAGGTCCCTTCCTTTACGGTTATCCCGTTACAATATATATATATATATATATATATATATATATATATATATATATATATATATATAACATATATAACTTGCTATGGAATACTATGGATATTTATTATAAGTTAATATGCTATAAATAAACTTTGCCTTTAAATTTATAAATCTAGAAAATAAAATTTTATTTAAAATTTTTATAAAGGCAAATTGTTTTTTAGAATTTTAAATATTATGAATTTATTTTATATTTCCCGACAATGACTCTTCTCTCATGGGCAGAATTCAATGTTTAAATTAGATTAATTATATACTTTTGTATGTAAAATATAAATTTTTTTATGCTTATGAACCAAATGATATTATACTGTTGAGATTTAGGAAAAGAAGAAGCCCTATAACCTAACTTCGCTATAAACGATTGAATGTTTAACGGATTTCAAAACTTTACTTATAAAATTGAATGAAAATGAAAAATCTTGTGATTATTATAATGTAAAACAATGTTATGAATCTTAGATACTAAAGAAATAGTGTACAGTGAAACAGTGAGAAATGTTCATTAAATATAAAAGTAAAACACAGAAAGTTCTTTATTGTTAAAAAAAAACTTATACCGGTTTCTGAAGTGCTCCTTCTATTCACCACTTACTGTCTCAAATTCAGGTCCAAATATGAATATCTTCAAAAACCATACAACTCGTTAAAACCTCTGGATAATCTGCTAATTCTGTATACTGCTACTCTGGTAAGTAAATTCTGGCACTTTTTATCTATTATCTGCTACTATATTCTTCTAAATTCAATTAAGATATGACTCGTACAATCTGCTGCTTTGCTCTTGCCTTTCTTGACTATATTTTTAATTATAAATCAAATTCTCTGCTTACCACATATATTCCATAACCTCTTCTTAGTTTTCTTAATGTTTTTATTCCAATTAAACTTTCTTTTACTTAATATTTTTCAAAAAAAAACTCAAATTTCAAACAGGAACAAATTTAATACGACTTACTTCTTTCAAGATCAAAAACAAGAGAGCGATTACAAAATCAACAAACAGACAATTGAACAACTATAACAATATTCATCTACATACCTATCTAAATTAAACCTACTTGATAATATCTCAATTATAAAAAAAAATCGAATACTTGATTTTTTTGATTTTGATTTACACAATTATTTATATCCAAAATACTATGACATTCATAATGAATTTACAATTTTATATTTATTTAACTATAATCTAAAATACTTTTCAATTTTAGGATTTTTCATTTTCTTCAAAATTAAATCAATTAAAAACAACTATTATCGCTTTGAAACACCTATATTAATTATTTAAAACGTAAGTAATTTTTTTTATTTGGTTCTTGCTTTAAATTATTCTTTATTTGAAATTATGCATCTTTATTATTAATGTTTTCACAATCAATTTTCTTGTTTTATTTAATTACAATTCTTCTATTTAACTTCTTTTAAAACAACAATATGTATCATTGTACTTTATATAAATCCTTTTTTTTTTAATATTTAGTTTTCCTATTTTACTCAAAAGTAATCCTCTTAACTTTAAAATATCACAAACTATAATATGCACTTTTACAAATAGATATATTTAAAAATAAAACTACTTTTATATTCTATTTTCATATTTTTATTTCCCTGTTTAGGAAAGAAGAAAGAATAACTTAATAACAACTTATAGTACTGAAGAAAATTGAACAAATTTATAAACTCTAAGACTTTGTATTCTACCCAGGATCAAGAATATCCTCATTTTATTAATTTAATCATAACTTCATTTAATTTTTTTTGTTAATTATAGCATATTATCTTATATCATCTCTCTATATATATATATATATATTGTAATGGTTTCTCTTCTTAACTCCGGCTTTCTGGGATGGGTTCCTTCTTATTTCTTTTATTCTTTTTTTAATTTTATTTAAAAAAATTCACTATTCAATTAATTATAACTCTATATTAAGATCAACTTTAAATACCAAATGACAAGTTCAAATTATCAATCAAAAATCCGAAGTCAATCCCCGTTTCCATCGCATTTCACCGCTTATATACATAAAAAAAAATAGTCACTGGTCTATGTCGTCATACTTTACAGTAAGATATTTTAATTTACACAATAGACACAGTGATACCATAACAAATCCCCACAAAAAAAAAAAATAAAATTTTCTTCAAAGACATATTTTAATTTTTTTAAATTTATTTTTAATTTTTTTTTTATTATTATTTTTTTTTATAACTTTTTTATTCAGTGTTCCTTTACATTTTGTTTTAAACATTTTATAAAGCTTTATTTATTTATTTTTATCCATATTTTTAATTTTAATCTTAATTTTAATTTAGTTTTAATCTTATTTACTTTTATTTAACTATTTTATTTTTTTCTCGTTTTATAATTATATACAATACTCATCCAAATCTTCCTTAATCTTCTATTAATGTTATCTATTTTAAAATAATTTATATTATCTTCTTTATATGTTTTATGTTTAAACTTCTTTTTATTCTTATAATTGTAATTCAAATTAGTTTTATGTTTAATTTTATTGTCATTATCATAATCTAATCTATTTTTATATTTATTATCACCCTCATATACTTTATTTTCACATTTTGCTTCTTCATTTGTATAATAATTATCTTTATCTTTCTTCTTATCATCATCATATTCATAATTTAATTTTAATTTCATAATTTCATATTCTTGTTTCATTTTGTTTTTATATGTAACATGTTCTTTATAATAGTTATTTTTACTTTTTCCATTCTGTAAAATGTCTTCGTAAATATATTCTTCTTTATATCGTCTCATAGGTTTATTTTTATTTATACCTATTTGTTTCATATATTTCTATTAATTCAGAATTATCTTCATTTTTAAGTTTATTTTCCCCCATATCTTTGTCTTCAGGAGATTCAGTTTCATAGTCCTTATTAATTACTGATTTGTCATAAATTGTTTTCATATCTTTTATTGTTTCTCTATACATTTCCATTTGGTTCCTCATCTCATCTTTAAATGCTTCTATATTTTTGTTCATGTCTTCTTTAACTCCTTGTAAATCTGATCTTATTAATTTAATTTGTTCAGTCATGTTTTTTTTTATATCTTCTTTTATTTCTTTTTTCATAGAATCCATATTTTTATTCATTTTTTCTTTATTTTCTTGTAAATTCTTCTTCAAATCTTCTAAGTTATTATTCATTTTTTCCTGTTTTTCTTGATCTTCCTTTCTATTTTTTTCTTGTTTTTCATTCATTTTTTCTAAAAATTTAAACATTCTGTCCATGTCACTTTCTTCATGTTTGTTACCACTACTTTCTATAATTGCTTCTATAATTGTAGTATTCTCTTTTTCATCTCCCGATTCATTATTTTCCATAATATTTATATCATCTTTTTGATGATCTCCTTTTTGTGCATTATCCCTATCCTGTCTTTGTCTTCTTGTTTCCATAATTATTCTTTTTTTTTTATAGTTTTAAAATTTATTTTTAATTTTCAATAAAATAATTTTAGTTTTATAATTTATGTTTAATTGTTTTAATAAAATTTTCCCCACAAATCACTGCGTCTATTATATAAATGCAAATATCTTACCTATCTGTCAGTCCCGTCTGTCAAAGTCCTTGGAGGTGTCTCGAATTTGCAGTTCTAGGTGCTAGTAGGTGTCTCGATTTGCAGTTCAGGTACTTGTAGGTGTCTCGAATTTGCAGTTCAGGTGCTTGCAGTGGACTCGAATTTGCAGTTCTGGGTGCTAGTAGTTGACTTGTATTGGGCCCCACGTTGGTTCGACAATTTTGTAATGGTTTCTCTTCTTAACTCCGGCTTTCTGGGATGGGTTCCTTCTTATTTCTTTTATTCTTTTTTTAATTTTATTTAAAAAAATTCACTATTCAATTAATTATAACTCTATATTAAGATCAACTTTAAATACCAAATGACAAGTTCAAATTATCAATCAAAAATCCGAAATCAATCCCCGTTTCCATCGCATTTCACCGCTTATATACATAAAAAAAAATAGTCACTGGTCTATGTCGTCATATTTTACAGTAAGATATTTTAATTTACACAATAGACACAGTGATACCATAACAATATATATATATATATATATATATATATATATATATATATATATATATATATATATATATATATATATATATATATATATATATATATATATATATATATATATATATATATATATAAACAAAAGGGGAAAATTATTGAGCATGTACGCAAAAAGGATCAATAAGGCCACGAGTAGGAATGGTAACCGCAGACATGCATGTTTCTGGCTCATTAGCCGTCATCAGTGCGGCATAACCAAGTAGGGTATTGCACTTGGATAGCAAAAGTGTTGGGTACTTGGGAGCAAAGGATGTTGGGGAAACATGTGTAAAGAAACACAAAAACACAAAAACAACGAACGCTCACACAGGAGTCCTATCGCCATTTTGTGCTTTCGGCCAGCTGTGCCAATGGGTTTTCGGCTAGCAACCAGCGTCGCAACGTTGGCGAAACGGACTCATTGTGTTTGAGTCGTTCTAAGCCCAGGATATGAAATATATAAGGGGAAAACCAAACAGGACCTTCGCAGGTGTTTCACCAGTTGATTCATTAATGGCCGATCGAATTGCCAGTAGAAATAGTGGAATATGTCGATCCCAATCCCTCTGGGAATCTGACACCACTTTTGACAGATAGTTGGTTATAGTCGGATTCATTCGTTCCACCATTCCATCAGACTGAGGGTGCATCGCTGTGGTTTTGTTTTGTGGATGCCTATTCTTTGGCAAACCTCATGAAACAGCTTGCTCTCAAAATTTCTCCCTTGGTCTGAATGTAATTCTAGTGGTAACCCAAATCGGGCTACGAATTCTTCAACTAATATATCTGCTAAAGTGATGGCTTGTTAATTGGTAACTGCATAGGCTTCAACCCATTTAGTGAAGTAGTCCATTACAACAAAGATGTACTTATTTCCTACATCGCTCTGTGGAAGTGGTCCCAATACATCTACTGCGATTCTTTCAAAAGGACTTCCTACCAGGTATTGCTGCATCGTTAGTGCAATTTATCTAGTAAAATCTATCTCAGACCTTTTGCAGCGGTTTCGTGATACTCAGATGTCCACCAGAACTATCATTATGTATTTGTTTTAAAATTTCTGGTACAGCATTTCTTGGGACCACTATTTTTTTCCTTGTTTCTGGGCCCTCTGAATTTTCTACAAGTCTTTTACCAAGCTCGCCGTCCAAAATTAAAGAGTTCCATTGGACCCAATATGCTTTTTAAGCAAGGGAGGATGAGGATATCTCTCTCCTTGTTAATAGACAACAGTTCATTCTTTTACAATTTCGAATCTTTTTCAGAAAGGGATCGGTTTCTTGTTGCTCCTGCAGCATAGAGCTCTCGTCTTCTGGTACAACCTTAACTAAGGCGAAGATTTCCTCATTTTGTTCCACTCGGGTACAATGAAGGCAATCAGGTCGACATGGCCTTCTGGAAAGTGCATCAGAATTACGGTGTCTAGTTCTAGGTCTGTGCTCGAGTTCAATATTATATTTCTGCAGTTTTTCGAGCCATCTTGCTGTCTGTCCTTCTGGGTTCCTAAAGCTAAGTAACCACTTTAAACTGGCATGGTCTGTTCTGATCTGGAATTTTCTTCCGTACAGATATTTATAAAAGTGCTCAACGGATTTTACAACTGCTAACAGTTCCTGCAGAGTTACACAGTAGTTCTTTTCAGCTTTCTATAAAATTTTGCTAAAGCATCCAACCACTCTTTCCTTACCATCTTGTAACTGTGACAAGACGGCTCCAATCCTACATTGCTGACGTCGGTGCCCACAATAAGCTGACTGTCAGAAAGTGAATAAGCTAGAATAGGGGCTGATGTCAGCTGTTTCTTTAATAATTCAAACGCCTTTTGACATTCCTTATCCCAACAGAAAGACTTGTCTTGTTCTTTCAAACGTGTCAGGGGTTTGGCGATGTCTCCAAAATTCTTGACATCTCGTCCGTAATAGGAACAAAGACCCAAAAAACTTCGGAGCTGATGTTTGTCGATATGGATTGGTCATTCTTGAACGACTTGAATTTTAGCAGGGTCCACAGCAACGCCATCCTTGCTTACGTTATGTCCTAAATAGTGGACCAGTCTCTGTAACAACTGACATTTCTTAACATTCAATATTAGATTAGCTTTTTGTAATCTTTTAAAAACTTCTTCCAGGTTGGATAAATGTTTCTTAAAGGTTATGATGATGGCATCTAGATAAACTAGACAAATGTTCTCCATTAGCTGTTTCAACGACGCACGAGCATTACAGAGGCCAAATGGAAGGACCGTGAATTGCTATAACCCTGATTCACTGGTAAAGTCAGTTTTTTTTTGTCTGTAGGATTCATTTTAACCTGCCAGTATCCGCTTTTAAGGTTCAATAAGGTAGAAAACAAAGTAGAACCTGCCAAAGTGTCGAGGGCATCACCAATCCTAGGCAGAGGATAACTGTCTTTTTTAGATTTCTAGAATAACTACCTCTACTCTCCATAAGAATAACCCAAAAACAGTCTTTCAAGTTGAGGTCCTTTCCTTATTCGGTTATCCCGTTACAGTATCTTGACACAAGTAGAAAATCTCTCTAAGTATGAAGACTTCGTGGTATGAAGAGAGATGGTATTATAAAATTGAGTTGTGTAGTATTGCATGTTAACAGTCATGAAATGAACTATACTTATGTCTATATCTGTCACCATTGATTGTCATTTAAGTTACGTTTAATGGGTTGGGTTATTATTTTCAATTTTTTTAAATTTTCATTGAAATAGCTAATAAACTAAAAGAACAAACTGAAGAAAATTGAATACAGTGAGGTAAAAGATTCAATAATTTATATTTAAAAAATTTCTTTAAAGGATTTTACATTTGTCCTTTTGTTATATTAACGTATTGTTCTACTTTGTAATTAAACAAAAACAGATTTTGTACATTTTCAGAATTCATGTCGGGTTTGTTGGTATTGTGTCCTCAAATATATGAAGAACCCGTTGCTAAACTCAGCTATTATCTGCGACTAGACTCCCTTAAGAAAGAAGCCGGTTGCTTGTGGTATCAGATGAATTACCAACCATGGTTGAAATAACTGTAAAATTTTTGAAATTAGCGACTTCTGCCTACCAAATGCCGTTCATTTTTAATACTATTTAGGATCTTTAACTTATTTCTGGTATCACAGAACCGCCATCAATTTTTATTTTAGATGTGGTCTCTCGTAAGAGCCTAGGGCGACAATCTTAAAATGCTGTAAGAGGACCCTTCCTTACAAAGGTACCATGGGAAGACTATCCTATCGCGCCTTGTCTCAACTTAGTGGCAGATGGTTTAATTGTTAGTTGGACAATTTTTTTTTTCGGATCCGAACTATACCTGTTGTTACAGGTATTTTAATTTACTTATGTGTACAGTCGTACATCTGGTGAATGGTCCCGCATTTTGAATGGGATGGGATCTCATTAAGTTCTGTGTGAGTGCAGGTCCCTTAACGGGTGCGGCTTTGCCACACTTTTAGCACATCTGTAGAGGCCTTCAGAAAAAAAAACGGTCAGTCGTTTGGCCGAGCTATCTTCCTCCATTATTAGTAATAATTTTGTACAGATATCTGAATTAGAAAATAGTTACCGCCAAAAAGTAACTCTGTAGGAGAGGAAGTATTAACTATGTGCATCTCCCAATTGGACACAAACGACCAATTGTTTATCCAATGGGTCTAAAACTATAATTTCTTTCCAATTATATACCTTATCTGTATATTCTTACTCTTTATACACTTTAAAACCATAAATATATTACACATAAAATGGCGGTAGAAATACTGCAAAAATTGCAATTTTTAAAGATTTTCTTAAAGATTCCACTTTTTTCGAATTTTTTACTAAATTTGATAAATTGTCCCGTAAGAAATCTAACTTTTTAAAAACTCTTTTGAATTTTTTGTTTCGGATTTGCCAATTTTTTCCAGAATTTTTTTTGGAGAAATAATTGTTACAATGATAAACATGCTTTTATTTAAATGCTTAGAGTAAAATGGTACCTTAATAGGACTTATGTTTTGGTAGAGGTTGGTGCAGTACCTATAAGATCAATTAATTTATTATTTATTATTTCAGAGAACATGGGAAACAATATAAGTAATCAAATTTTTGGAGCCCCACAAGATGTAAGTATGTAAAAAGAAAAATTAGCCAAAATTAAAGACAATTTTGGCTAATTTTTAATTCCAACTGCTATCATTTTAAAAATTACTACATAGTGACAGAATAGTATATTGTAATACAAGTGTTACAATGACAGAGGTTTCGTAGTACGAGTTCAGTTTGTGAAACGAACCGCGAAGCGGTGAGTTTCGCAAAGAACGAGTACTACAAACCGTCATTGTAACTCGAGTGTTACATACTATTTTTTATAATGAACTTTTAAAAGTATAAAAAATATATAAAATGAGAGTTTTTCAAAATATTTATTTATGTTGGCAATCTTGACACTTTTGACACTTGTCAGTTTTAATGATTTTAAATTTGAATGTTTGTCAAATTTGTATAAAATATTCCGAATTTAGCAAATAACGCTGATAATGTAGTTAATAATTTAGTACAACATACTTTTTGATTTACTACCTGAACTCTTTCGTTGACAATCAGTGCAGTGCAACCAATTGTGTACAAC
The DNA here is from genome assembly GCA_964028335.1 of Altica lythri. NCBI lineage: Eukaryota > Metazoa > Arthropoda > Insecta > Coleoptera > Chrysomelidae > Altica > Altica lythri. Next base: position 28,615,111 of record OZ034804.1, on the reverse strand, counting down.
AAAAAGTTACCAAAAACAGTGTTACAATGAATCTATTTCGATACTGTTTTTAGTGTCGAAATAGAAACTTTGTGAACGTGAATTATAAAAACTCATTTTTATCATTTCGATTTTTCAGTTCTTCTTAATTATGAATAAATCAAGTTTTTAAAGAATTTGCCAATTCTTACTTTTCTTGGTATTCATTTTTTTTACAATGATATTCAATTTTTCGTGAATTTTCAAATTTTTCTCGATTTGTATAGTTTTTCAAGGTTTTTTTGCATATTATTTGAAATATTGTTCAGAGAATTAGGTATATCGGTGTTTGGTTTTTTTCAGATATTTGAAAAACTAAAAAAGATTTGTAATTTTATTCAAATTATCTATTACATAAAAAATCCACATATCGCTATCTTAATTTAAAAAAAAACGAGTGTGGCAGTCAGTGGGACTGCCGGCAGAAGTTATACTTCTATGCACGCGCCCGGATTCAAAAATTTGTATGCGAATAATTTAGCAAAATCATTATGTGATATTCGTGCTTAGCGACCCCAAAAACCTCCTAGTACCCAGTGCACACTCTTTTTGTATCGAATTTGCATACAATTCCAGGAGACAAGGTCCGTCTTAAGCACCAGGTGTTTCGAAGAACAGAGCCATTATTATAATCGTATTAAGCGACTCAAAAAACCGCCGAGTACCAAGTGTGAACTGATTTCATACAGAATTTACATAAAACCTCAGAAGATGAGGTAAATACCCTAGGCACCAAGTGCCGCGGGGACTTTAGGCATCATGATATTCGTGTACAGCGACCCCAAAAACCCCGAGTATATAAATTGAACCCATTTTCAGCAATACTTACCGAGTTGTAAGTTTTCTCTCTATTGTCTGTTCGGAATGCACTTTTCGAAATAAATTTTCCCATTTTTACATTATAAAAAATTGCGACACATTTCCTGATACTCTGACGAATCCAATACAAAAAAACGCATTCCGATTCATCTTACGTTACAAAATTCTGAGGTTTTAGTGCTTTACTTCCTCGACTATTCGTAAAAACTCTGTTTATGTAGCCAACAACCTAAAAAGCATAGTGCAGGATATACTGCAACCATGTGACGGTACTTTAAACTACAATACAATACTCATTACTGAACATTATTATTAATATAAAATGCTAAACTTTATATGTAAGTATACTTACGTGACACAATTATAAAATAATCTGTCATATAATTATGTGGTCCGTCACTATGATATTCATACATTAGTTCAGACTGTTTTTTGTATATCTATCCCTTTTCAATGTACTGAATGTTGAAACGGTATTCAAAGGACTTAGGTATAGTTATGACTAATAACATGTGGTAAATATTTCATTTTTGTTTTTACCGACCAATATACCTTATAAGTGTTTCTGTCTCTCATACCATTACATATGTAATGATTTTTCCCGTTTAACCCCACACAAACTTTTCCGCCGAGTGCACGAATAGAAGTATAACTTCAAAAAGATGATCGTGTTGTGTTTTTAAGAAAAACCGCTTTATTTCGATTTTTTAAGATATTTACAAAATTAAAAAAGATTAATCCGAATTAGCACTACCTATTTATGTATTAGATTAGGTTAAGTATTTACCGAACAGATGAACATTTTGTTATTACATAAACATTTATATTCTCTTCAACAGCTTGTATTAATAAATAATTTTGTTTTTAGATAGTTACGTTCAGAGGACTTCCACCTAATACACCTCGAGATACTATAGAAATACCAGAAATCCCTAAAAATAGACATTGTACTGATATACTATTTACCGTCGCTTATATCATCTTTGTTATTTTTTTGGTAAGATGTTTTACTTTTAGTAAGTATAGGGTTGGTTGAAAAGTTTTGAAAGTGACAACTATAAACCAGTAGAAGAATCAAAATTTATACGATATTTTAATATTTTATCTTCCTTTTGAATACACAAAAAATTGTATTGATTTGTCAATTCATTCTTTGTTTCCAAGCAATTTGAAGTTGACGTGTTAGTGTATTTTGTTACAATGGAAAAAGCCGAATATCGTGTAGTACAAAATTCTTTGTTTTCGAAGGTTTATCAGCAACAGAAATTCATACCTACCAAAATGGTGAAAGTGTAAACGAATCTGCTCCTTCATTTCAAACTGTGTACCGATGGGTTATAGTGTTTAAACCTGGTCGTACAAGTGTCGAAGATAAACCACGTACTTAGTGTACGTGTAAAAAGTTAAACCAAAGCATAAATCATTGAGCAAGTCTATGATATTGTTTGTAAAAAAACTAAGTTTGACTATCCGTGAAATTGTTGATACCATGAGCATCTCAGATGAACGACTACTTCATATGTTACAGAAACAATTAGGTACATATGAAAAAGTTAGTGCCGCATTCGTTAACAATTCAACAAAACAAATTTCTCCGCGTAATTTGGAGGGTTTTAAGCAGATTTTGTGCATCGTTTTATCACTATGGATGATACTTGGATCTAACATCATGATTCTAAACTGAAACAAAAACGTTTACAGTGGACTGAAGCTGGTTCTTCAGTTCCAAAACAGGTGATGTCAGAACGATCGGCAAAAAATGTTATTGCATCAGTTTTCTGGGATTCAAAAGGTAGTTTGTTGATTAATTATCTTAAAAAAGGTAAAACAATTAACAATTAAAGATACATTTACTTATGTTACTACATAGAATACACACCAAATTATTAGTTTGTCGTAGAAATGTATTACAAAATATAGGCATAAAAATAATAATATTTTTGTACAACTGTCATTAAAAGTGACACTTTTAATGATAGCAAACAATGTTAAAAACGATTGTTTACATAGCAGCGTGTTAAAAATACTTTTAACACGTTGCCATGTAAACAAGTTTACTTTTAACACGGTTTAGTTTACTTTTAACACGGTTTGGTTTATTGTCATTGCAAATTCGCTCGTTTCATTATCAAAATAGGGAAGTTGTACAAAAAACATTGTATGGTATTTGTGTTAAAAGTGATTTTATTTTGTTCGTGAAATTGTTCAATTCGCTCCGCTCATTTCACAAACGTTTTCACTCACAAAATAAAACCTCACTTTTAACACTCATATCATAAATAACTATTACATATATTATTATACAAAATTACACAATAAATTTATAGGAACAACACATAACAAAATTGGCCCTTGAAATTTCTTTATTTTTATATTGTTTATTGTAATTTATTTTGAAGATAAATTTGTGGATCTCGAATATGTTTACGGATCTTCTTAAATTGTGCTTCAGAAATAGAAATATTAATCTAATATATAAAATTCTCGTGTCACGGTGTTTGTACTTGAACTCCTTCTAAAGGCGCGTTCTCATGAATCAAGTTTAGTTGATAGTTGATCAACAAAAATTGAATAAAATCTGTAGTGAGAACCTTTGTTTCAATAAAATTGAACAACTAATTAGTTGATCAAAAAAAGTTTGACCCAGTCAAACTTTATCGTTCAAGTAATGAGTTGTTTTCCAATTCCTTTCAAGCTGAAACCCGTCTTGACACGTGGGAACAACCTATCACTACAGTTGGTTCAAGTTGAACCTTCAGTTTGTTTTCAACCGGCAGTCACACGTGCATTTTATTTTGTCAGTTGTGTGTGTGTTTTTTTTTAATTTTTAACGTATTAAATATTTTTAATTTTTAGAAATGAGCCTCAAGCGGTCTGAAAGCGTGATATTAAAATTCTTAGAACTTTATCATAAGCATGATTGTCAATGGAACCATCGACTAGATAGATATAAAAAAAGAGAAAGTGCTTTGGGTTCTATTATCAAAGAAATGGAAATTGATGGTCTTACTACTGAGTTGAAAATAAAATTGAAACATGTTCTGTTGAAATGTGTGAACAAAAACTGATTCAACTTATATTCAATTTTTGTTGATCAACTATAATCGGTCAACTAAACTTGACTCATGAGAACGCGCCTTAAACGGCTCAACCGATTTTCGGAATCTTAGGGATGGATAGGGTGGCGAATTGGACAACATATATTTTTCATCCCCCTAAATGTTAAGGGTGGTTCACACCTAATTTTTTATTTTTTTATGATACAGAATACAAAAATACATACAACCCTAAATATTCACACCTCTACAATCAACCCCTACTTTTTATTTGGCAATTAAAAACTTTAATTTATTTTTTTTAACAAGTTTTTTTTTGTCATGATACTGCAAGGACACCGTTCCAACTAAAACTAAAATATAATATAATAATGGAAATGTAGCTTTGTAGTGTGAAGCAAATTAGACTCTAATTATAAGACTTATAAAACTCATGTAGCGGCTCTTTGAAGGTATGGGAAAATCTACAAACTTGATATTTGGCTCATCTGATTGGTAAGTCTGTCGACCCCTGGGTTAGGAAATCAAAAATATAGATTTGTTTAGTTTAAGGTGCCTTATGATCTTATGAACAATTTTACTCTAATAATTTTATTATTTACCAACTCTATCCATGGTATCCATTTTTTTTTCTGCAAACAAACTATTTTTTTTTAATAGTCTACTCCAAACTTAACTCATTCAGTCATAATTCTTGAACAAAACTTACGACTCAACTTGAGAGTCGTTGTAGTGCCATGTCTGAAATTTCTTTTCTAAAACTAATCAAGCATATTTTATTTTAGATAGGATTCGAGTCTTATGTACTCATAAATTCAAATATACAACGCTTTAATGGCTATGATAGTTGTGGTAATGTTTGTGGTATAAAGAATTATAAATACTCTCAGTGGAGTTGTACTGGACAAGATTTTACTAATAAACCGTAAGTTTTTATCTTATTATCATTACCGAAGGCCTGGATTTGGGGGATGACAGGTAGCACTAGTGCCCTAGACCTGCAGGGGAAAGGGACCAAAAAAAATATTTATTAGCGTTTTTACATGTTGCAGTCACTCACTCAACTTAGCTGAAAAGGCAGCGGCTTATCATTTTCTATCGGCAGTTCAATTTAATGATTTCGTTTAGAATTTATACACGATATAAACAGAGAGTACATAACGATACTGAATTCTGTCTAAAATATTATCAAAAAAATTTACAGTGATAAAAAATATTCCTAGTCATGTATATAGTTGAAGTCAAGAAGTCCATTTTCACGAGATATTCTGAAATTGAAAAAGCTGTAGCGCATGAGTCTTCTGAGAGAGAGAAACAGCTGAAAGATATCACGAGAATAAAGAAAAACATATTTTAAATAATCTGGGTGGTATTAAAACAACTTTATTTGCTATTGTTTGGAGTGTGTCAATGCAACAAACAGGATTTTGCAAGGCCCGAAAACGTTAAGCGCTTGTTTTCAAAAATTAAAATTTTAAATTGCCACAAATCTAACCCTACTTAACAGTAAAAAAGTAATTCACTATTGGACTTTATTTGTTAAAATAATTTTATTTGTTGAAAACAATTTTTTCAAAGACGACGAAAAAAATGTTGCTTTTATTAGAATAATAATTCAGGACATCCGCTCCTTTCTTGTTTCAGAGTCTTTAGACCTCCAAATCGGGCACTAACAGTACCTCTATATTTTATTATTTTTATCTTTATAGACTTCTAGAAATTAATGCTACAGTAATGTCACTAAGTACTAAAAAATCCATATACCATAGTGTTAATAGAAAATGCGTTGCTGAGTGTAACAGTGGATAGTAAGTGTATTCAAATTTTTACAAAAATAATCTTAAGATAAATTAATGCTTCCCTCAGTGTGCTTGTCAAATCTTCATAAAACAGGAGTGAATTTGCATGTACAGCTCGACAAGTATCTCGTGAAATAAGGTGAAGATGCGCCGTAACAAATTTGAAAGTGGGGGTACGGTGGGCTACACCATTTGTGTGGTTGACTTTATGCTGTGAGCATCTTTCTCCTTATACACTATTGCCTTGTTTCATTTACTCGCGTTATTTAAATTTAATTGTTTGTATTTGTGCATTCTGTTATTTATTTTTTAGACGAATTTAAATTGATTGATTATTGTTTTTTAACATTTTTCTTCTACTAGTCACCATCATTCATTTCTTTAAATATCATACTTAAAAATAGCCAATAGTACTGTGATTATGACTATATTGACAACATTGTAAAAATTTTAAAATCTGGTGAAATCTTATCAAGCGTTAATGCTCAGGTAAATTCCATCCTAGTCTGGCCGAATACTTTTTCTCTCTGCGCACTGGAAGCTCCGCCTTGTCACGAGGTACTTGTCGGACTGTACTTAGTAGGAAATTATTCTTTATTATTTTGCTTTAATACTGAAACACGTATGGGGACTTTTTACACAATTTATTTACAAAATTGTTAAGATACACTGAACTCTGCTGGATAACGTCTAACTACTTGACAATACAATGAACTCTTGTGAACACTTGACTCGAACTGACGTTAACTGCCCATGCATCCCCTTATATACAATAAATTAAACAAATGAACATTCTGGAACTTTCTAGAATTTTCTAGAAACATTATTTAATCTAGTCAGTGTTATTTTTAGAAGTTTCTAAAAATCAACTGTCAATAACAATCTTTCAACTTAAGGTCCCTTCACGGTTATCCCGTTACAATACTATAATCACTTTCCCTTAGAATGCGTGGAGAAATTCGTTTACCATATTAATAAAAACACAGGTAGGTAGATAAACTGTGGACGACCAATATATTGTTCCTATTATTTGGATTCTCTACTATATTTTTAAAAGTCACCTTTTATTCACATTTTTTTCTGGTATTTGAATTTTGATTACTTTTTGGATTCTCGATTTTTGTTTTAGATTTTTTATAAAATTTTTTTGGTTTCTAGTATATTTTTTTATAATTTTTTCGAATTGTTTACTTTTATTCATAATTTTTTTTTCAAAATTTTGAATATTCTTACGATATTTTTTAAATTGTTCTATTCTTGAAACAACATTTTTTTAATTTTATATCTGTAAGTAGTCTCAAGAGATGGGATAAGTACTTCTATTCTTCCCAATGGATTTAAGGGAATACTCACCAGTCAGTAAAGTTAACGGCGCGAAAGAGATAGGATATTCTAAATATCCTTTTTTCTCTTTTACACTCCTGTCTCACATCAATTAATTGCACGTAAGGCTCTCTATAGTAAATTCTAAAACAAAATAGGGTCAAACTAGCTTGGGTGCCAGGAGACAGAGAAATATAAAACAGCGAGTAGGTTCATCAACTTACAAGAAAAGATCAGTCACAATATTCTACGGTCTAGATGCAGTTCTAAAGGTAACAAAATGTACGGCTTCGGTCCAAATGAAAGCTTGGATCCCTAAAAATAGAACCAACACTCGGGGCCCATCTCTGGCCAATCACACGAAAAATGTGTATTGAACAGACGTGTGCCACTTGTTGCCAGAAGAGCTTAAACACTGCCCAAGACTAACAGCAATCAAATACGAGTCATTACAATATTCCCTGCCGATGAGGGGACACCTACAATCCATGCTGCAGATAATGCGACAGGGAACCTAAATAGTTAAACACGTTGCGAAGTACTGAATCACAGTTTTTGGAGACTTTTGAATGCCTTCTCAAACAATTTGGAACCCATTTTTTAAACCAGTACAAATGATCCTGAAATGGTTGACATGATCTAATGGAAGAATTACAATAAGCCTACGTAGACGGCAATTTGACCAGGTGACTATTGTCATATTAAAAATATCTGAAAGGAAGTTATAGATGATTAAGTACCTACTTATTTTAGTACTTCAGAACATTTCTCTGTATACTTTAGGGGTTCCAATCAAGTAGATACTGTATATACTTCACCCTTCTGTTCTTGACTCAATTTTCAATATCTACATTACAGTTTTCCATTAACTTTTAATACATGTGAGTGAGAGTCACTAAAAGAAAGAGTTGCTTTCTAATATATTTTAGTGAAAGAATTTCTTCAGCATGTTACCTGCGTGAACCTAAAATGGATTCAGTTAGTAGCAAAAGTAAACAAAAGCTCGATGATGAAGTATTTTCGCTGAAGAGTTTCTACAAATATTTGGATGAAAATAAATGGCGAATATTCTTTGCCTTCGTCTGTTCTCTTGGTGAGTTTTTATGAATTTGGAATGTTTAAAAACGGTAGAAATTCATAAGGATTTTAAACAAAACACAGTTTTATTTAGTAATGTTAGTTCTATATAAAAATATTTCAAGAAATGCCTAATGAAAGTAATAAAAAATATCTATTTTTGAAAAAGTCATACATTCAGTCATTGGATTAACCAGATCGTAAATTATTGGACAGGGTTGTTAATTAAATATTTTTGATAGGTATTATCTAAATACAAATAGTAATATACAAGAATATTTGTATTTGAAATATTATTTAAATACATTTTTAAAAAGATGTAGTTAAATAAAATATAAATACAAATAAAAGTATCTAAATACATGTAACCAGAATTTGTATGTATTATCCGTTCACTTCTTATTCTAAAAAGTAATCCAGCTCGTGTACAATCCGAAGGAAAGCGATTTACTATTTTATACGCAGGGACTGATACTGGATTTTTGGAAGGATGTGACACTCTCACGCGGGTTGTCTGAAAGTTTCTAACGTGAATATGAAAATGAAAAATAAGGTGGCGAATGTGTGGAATGATTTTGCATGGTGAGTTGTTGATCAACAATCACCTGAGTGAGTCGTGGAGATTTTCACAAAATGGGGAAAATTCAATACCGAGCTATCATAAAATATTAATTTTTAAACATAACACGCCCCTGCATCACGAATATGACGAGGGGGTCGATCTTTGTTGAAAAACAAACATATATTTAAAAAAAAAAATACCTTGTTCTGTAAATTTTACAGCAATTCTGTATTTTAACACCTACACTAAAATACAACTATGTGACTGAAATAATCAAAAGTAATAAAACTGAATGCAATAATGACACATCCAAAATAGTCCAACCGCCAAAGATTATATTTACTAAAAATTGTGTTTAAATTAGTAATATTTCTAAAAAATTCATTATTTTTAAAAAATATAACTTTTGAAAAATATCCCATATTATTTTTGTTATTTTTGTAGGTGTGACTATTATACTGTTCATGATTATCGCTTTGGAACCTGATTATTGTTTATGGATCATTATAGCTGGAATATTATTATTTAGTCCCTTCTTGATTGGTTTGCTAATTTAGTAAATAATTTTCAATTTCTTATATATATATATATATATATATATATATATATATATATATATATATATATATATATATATATATATATATATATATATATAATAAAATTTCCTTTGGTAACAGGCTCTCGAAAAATAATGGTTATTCTCCTAAAATATTTATTTTATTGTCTTTATTGTACAGTAGGTTTCGGTCAAAGATTTTGGCCTTTCTTAACTAAAAGAAGTGAGCTGTCACGGGACGCCTGGCAGATGTGAAACATCAACATTATTTTGTAAAAGTATATGCAGTATTCAATAAAAATAAGAGTGTGCGTGTAACCTTTACGCGCGATTAAAGTAAACATTGAAAAATTTAAAAACTTTGAAAATTTTGAAAATTTGAAAAATTCTGAAAATTTTGAAAATTTAAAAATTCTAAAAATCTTCAAAAATTTTAAAATATTTTGAAAAATTTAAAAAATTTGAAAATTTTGAAAATTTTGTAAATTTAAAAGTTTTGAAAATTCTAAAAATTTTGAAAATTTTAAAAATTTTGAAAATACCTTTCCCGTGGAAAAATGCATATATATATATATATATATATATATATATATATATATATATATATATATATATATATATATATATATATATATATATATATTATAACATATATGTGTGTGTGTATGAATAATACTTTGTTTTGATTATATCAATCACTATGTTATAAAATATTCCTTACCTTTAATTAATTTTGAATTTTAAATATAAATAGTGAATAGGTAAGAATTAACTTAATGTAATTATTTTCCAATATGATTAATTAAATATGCTACCGGCTATTCCCTTATGTCAAGGTCAGAGTTCAAATATTCAACCAAACTAGATTCAAAATCAGTTAATACACAAATTTGCAATAAAATGACTGTAAAACCTCACTATCCTAGACCAATGATGTTTTCTAAGCATGAATAGTATATAAATTTCCAACCTCACTAATTCAAAATGTGTCAAACTTCAAAGAAACCGTTGTTAACCCAAATATGTCTCAAATATATAAAATGAAGTATTCTGATTTGAGTTACTAAACAATTTGAATTAAACTTATCAAAACGTGAATAAAAATAATTTAGTTAAATACATAAAACAGTGAAATAAAAATGTTCATTAAAATTACAAAAATCAAACACATAAAAACTCTTTATTGAATCGAGTAAAAAGTTGTTACCATTTGTATGAAGCTTCGCTCCTCTTCTGGAACCAGGATTCAGTTCTCAGGACAATCTACTTTCTTCCCCCGGTACAGCAAAGATTTCAGGAAACTTTGTAGAGATCAAACAATCAATTCCTCTTCAAGCCAAGCGACAAATTGCTGCTATTTCCTCTGGTAAGTGTAATTATGACTTTCTTTCTTGTTAAATATTAATTTAATCTTCATTAACTCAATTAAAATGCAGTTATACCATATACTGCTCAACCCCCCAATTGAAATATCTATTTCTTCATAAAATCATATAAATTTCTCTTACTAATTGCTTTCTCTGGTTACCTTGAGATAATCTTTATCCTTTAAACTGATTTAATACTTTCTTTTATCAATACTTTCAAAAAAAAACTCAAAATTTCTACGGAGCAATTTTTTAATACAACTTCCATTTCAACAACCAGAAAACAAGAGAGATTCTATCAAATCAACAAAGAAACAACTGAAAAATTCAACAAACTAAAATCTATCCATCTTATCACTTAATCGCCTACTAATTCCTTATTTAAATAAAATTACTAACAAAATCTAATTCTTGATTCAATATTACAATTTAAAACAATGATTATTCTTTTTTATTCTTATAAAATTTACTAGCACTACAAACTAATAATTTTCTCTTTTTCAGAATATTTCATTTGGCATTTGAACTATTAATAAATTAGAATATGGTTGGTAAATTTGTATATTTTAAAAGTAAGTAGAAGTTTTAATATTTATTTTAACTATTTGTGATATTTTTATAATTTAATTTTCTCATTTACTTACACCCCTAATTCATTTAAAATTAATGTTTAATTACTAATGTATTGGCAATTTTATAAGCTTTTAATTATCTACTTTTCCCATTTATCAATTTCATAATTATTGACACTTTATATAATGTAGATTAATCATTTTGAATCTTTAAATAAAAATCTTTGAAATGAATTTGTATTTTTTTTTTCTTATTCTATTTTCTTTTTCCTTTTTTAGGAATTATGAAGAAGATGATAATAATTGATCCTAATGTTACTACATTTGCGCTCTGACCCGAAATAAGAAAAATTTCCTTTCTCTATTTTCCATAAGATTTTCATTCGACATTCTTATTTAATATAGCATAGTAACTCATATCATCTCAAATCCCCCAATTAAAATTTTTTATAATCAATCATATGTCCATATTTGATTAAAAAAAATTATAATTTCTATTCTCACTTTAAAATTTCATTGCTGTCAAGAAACTTTACTTGATATATGATATCTTTAATATTTTAGTTTATTTTGTAAAGAAAATTTAACTTTATTTTAATAAAATAATACAAATTTCTTTGTTTTACATTTCATTTTATAAAATGTTCATTTGATGTAATTGCTTGTAAATGATTATTTATATTCCAAAACTATAAATCAATAAACATTTAATTTATCTCATATTCCCTTCAAAAAAAAAATTCTTTAACCAAGAATATTTAAACTTATTATTCATACCAGTTTCAATTGTAATATCTTTTCCTTCCCGGAACTGTCTTAATGTTTATTCCATAAACATCCCAGCATTTTTCATAATAAAATATAAAAAAACTATGTACACCTACAACTACTATTTACAAACTAATATCTATTTACAAAACTGCTTGAAATATCATCTACCCATGCATTTTCTTTATAAATTTCTTTATTTCTATTTTTTTTTTTTTAATATCACATTTATTCTTTCTTTCTAACATTTATTCAAATATACTTTATTTATTATCTTTATAAACTTGTTTTTTTTTTTTTTTTTTTCATGAAATATTAATACCTATACATTAAATTTTCCTATACACCTAAATATCTTGCCTCTTTCCTGATAATTCCAAATATACCCAATACCTACTATATTTTTAAATTTCTTCCCCCTTTCTTGGTATTTTCCTATATACGTATAACCTAATATAAATTTAGTTTTCTTCCCCCTTTCTTTATATTTCCAAATGTACAATTTTTCCCAGAATGCTACTTGCTTTGCTTTATATCCATCTACAAATTTCTTAATAGTCTTCTTCCTTTCTTCATCTATTTTATTTGTGTCTTCCTCTATGCTCTTCAAATTATCTTCCTTCATATAGTTTATTTGTCTTATAAATGTCTTAGTATCTTCTTTTATTTTCTCCAATCTTTTATTAGTCTGCTTCATTTTATCATTATTCTTTTGAAATTTTCCTTCTAATTCCATATTTATATGTTTCCTCATATCTTCATTTATTTCTTCAAATCTTTCTTTAGTCTCATACAATTTTTTATTCTTCTCTTTAAATTTCTCTTTAATTGCTTCATTCATATTCATAATAGTTTTATCCATAGTTATCATAATGCTTTTATTCATTTCTTCAAACTTCTTATCCAACTCTTTTATAATATCTTCTTTCCTTTCATCCATTTTTTCATTATTCCTTTCCAATTTCTTTTCAAATTCCTTATTTATATCTTTTCTCATATCTTCTTTTATTTCATCCAATATTTCGTTATTCTCTTCAAATTTCTTACTATCATTTTCTATTTTCTCCAATATTTCGTTAGTCTCATTCAATTTCTTATTGTTCTCTTCAAATTCCATATTTGTATTTTCTTTTATATCTTCTGTGATTTTATTCAATCTTTCATTAGTCTCATCCAATTCTTTATTGTTTTCCTCTGGTTTATTATTGTTATCTTCTTTTACTTCATCTAATCCTTTATTATTTTCTTCTAGTTTGTTATTCACATCTTCCTTTTTTATAGTTTTAACTTCTTCTCTTATTTTTGAATTGTCTTCTTTTATGCTATTAATTTCACTTCTAAATATTTTGTTATCTTCTTTTATTTCATGCAAATTTTTATTTATTTCTTCCTTAATATCGACTTTCTGTTGATCCAACTTCTTTTCTATATCTTCTTTTTGTTGATCAAATTTCTTATCAATATCTTTTATATCTTTTTTAATATCTTCCCTCATCTTCACATTATCTTCTTTTTGTTGATCAAATCTCATCATAAGGATTTCAAGTATGCTGTTCATATCAGGTTGACTCTTTTCTCTTGGTTTTTTTTGTACCACCTGTTCTTCTTGTTCATTTCCACCAGCTGTTACTTCTGTTTCTATTTCAACCCTAGTTCGATCCTGTTCTCCCCCTATCTCTACCAAATTATCTCCTTCCTCTGTCTCTGCTTCTTCCTGTGTCTGTCCTGTTTGAATCAGCTCTTCCACTCGGTAGTCTCCTGCTCCTAATACTCTCTCTTCATGCACTTGCACCGCTACTCTCTCGACCTCTATCTCTCCTCCATCACTACTTTCACTCTCATCTCCTACTACCTTACCATCTCTCAATCTCATTTTTCCATCCATATTTACAATTTATTTTATCGAGATAAATATAACTAATGTTTAAAATTTTTTTTATTTACTATACCTTTATCTTAATAAAGATTTACCAAGCAAATGTCTTTTAATTATTTTATTATTTTGATCAATCAGAATCAAGCAAATAAATCTAAAAAAAATTACCAAACAAAGTTTTCTTGACTAGTGTTTTTAATATCCGAAAATCCTAAAGTTTCTATTCTTTAAAAAGGCTCTAGTTTTGATTGTTTAGAGCGAAATAATGAAAAAAAAAATTTTAACAAAATTCTCAAGTTTTAAGTATTTGAATAGGCTCCAATTTTGATTGTTTAGGGCCCCACGTTGGGCGCCAAAATTTATAACATATATGTGTGTGTGTATGAATAATACTTTGTTTTGATTATATCAATCACTATGTTATAAAATATTCCTTACCTTTAATTAATTTTGAATTTTAAATATAAATAGTGAATAGGTAAGAATTAACTTAATGTAATTATTTTCCAATATGATTAATTAAATATGCTACCGGCTATTCCCTTATGTCAAGGTCAGAGTTCAAATATTCAACCAAACTAGATTCAAAATCAGTTAATACACAAATTTGCAATAAAATGACTGTAAAACCTCACTATCCTAGACCAATGATGTTTTCTAAGCATGAATAGTATATAAATTTCCAACCTCACTAATTCAAAATGTGTCAAACTTCAAAGAAACCGTTGTTAACCCAAATATGTCTCAAATATATAAAATGAAGTATTCTGATTTGAGTTACTAAACAATTTGAATTAAACTTATCAAAACGTGAATAAAAATAATTTAGTTAAATACATAAAACAGTGAAATAAAAATGTTCATTAAAATTACAAAAATCAAACACATAAAAACTCTTTATTGAATCGAGTAAAAAGTTGTTACCATTTGTATGAAGCTTCGCTCCTCTTCTGGAACCAGGATTCAGTTCTCAGGACAATCTACTTTCTTCCCCCGGTACAGCAAAGATTTCAGGAAACTTTGTAGAGATCAAACAATCAATTCCTCTTCAAGCCAAGCGACAAATTGCTGCTATTTCCTCTGGTAAGTGTAATTATGACTTTCTTTCTTGTTAAATATTAATTTAATCTTCATTAACTCAATTAAAATGCAGTTATACCATATACTGCTCAACCCCCCAATTGAAATATCTATTTCTTCATAAAATCATATAAATTTCTCTTACTAATTGCTTTCTCTGGTTACCTTGAGATAATCTTTATACTTTAAACTGATTTAATACTTTCTTTTATCAATACTTTCAAAAAAAAACTCAAAATTTCTACGGAGCAATTTTTTAATACAACTTCCATTTCAACAACCAGAAAACAAGAGAGATTCTATCAAATCAACAAAGAAACAACTGAAAAATTCAACAAACTAAAATCTATCCATCTTATCACTTAATCGCCTACTAATTCCTTATTTAAATAAAATTACTAACAAAATCTAATTCTTGATTCAATATTACAATTTAAAACAATGATTATTCTTTTTTATTCTTATAAAATTTACTAGCACTACAAACTAATAATTTTCTCTTTTTCAGAATATTTCATTTGGCATTTGAACTATTAATAAATTAGAATATGGTTGGTAAATTTGTATATTTTAAAAGTAAGTAGAAGTTTTAATATTTATTTTAACTATTTGTGATATTTTTATAATTTAATTTTCTCATTTACTTACACCCCTAATTCATTTAAAATTAATGTTTAATTACTAATGTATTGGCAATTTTATAAGCTTTTAATTATCTACTTTTCCCATTTATCAATTTCATAATTATTGACACTTTATATAATGTAGATTAATCATTTTGAATCTTTAAATAAAAATCTTTGAAATGAATTTGTATTTTTTTTTTCATATTCTATTTTCTTTTTCCTTTTTTAGGAATTATGAAGAAGATGATAATAATTGATCCTAATGTTACTACATTTGCGCTCTGACCCGAAATAAGAAAAATTTCCTTTCTCTATTTTCCATAAGATTTTCATTCGACATTCTTATTTAATATAGCATAGTAACTCATATCATCTCAATATATATAATGAAATGAAATGAAATTTCTTTATTGAAATAGGAACACCTAATATACAAACATTTTTTTTTAAATATGTAAAAAACAACACTTAAAAAGTAGTATGTCAAAATATACAAAAAAAAAACATTCTTATAATTTAAACCTATAAAAAAAAATACAATTTACAATTTAAAAATTTGCATTAGAAACGACAACAAAAAAATATACACAAGTAGAAAAAAATAGGTACTGTTCATTATACATTGTCATTAATATGTTCAATTATTTTCTTTTTAAAAACCCTTACTGTCAAACTAGATTTAACACAAATTGGTAATTTATTATAATGGTCAAAGCATTTAAAAAATAAGGAATTCATGGACATTCGTTTATTTGTTCTGGCTATATGTAAGTTATTGTTATATCTGGTAGAGTAATTATGAATGGTATTGTTAAAATGAATGTAGTCTTGAAAGTAAGGTGGTGCTAAATTATTTAATATTTTATACACAAATACCATTGTCAAATAGTATAATCTCTGATACACTGAAAGCCATTGTAGCGATTTAAGCATATTATTTATAGAATTATATTTACTACATTTTAATATTATCCTCATACCACGATTTTGGAGTTTTTGTAACTGACTAATCTGATTTAGATTAAAAAGATACATAACTGATGAACAATAATCGAAATGTGGTTGAATAATTGATCGATAAACTGTGATTTTTGTTTCAGCTGATAAGTGTTTTGATATTCTTGCAAAATAATAAAGTTTTTTTGAGATCTTTTTTAAAACATAATTAAAGTGATCACCAAATAGTAAGAAGTTATCAAGTTGAAAGCCAAGGTATTTAATTGACGTTACAATTTCAATTTTCTCATCATTAATTGTAATATTAATTTCATTCAAATCTATATTACTATATTTATATTTTGTAGTTATTATCATAGCTTTTGTTTTTAATACGTTAAGTTTAAGTTTATTATACATTAAATAATTATTTACAGAATTTAAAGCCCTATTCATTCTTTGTACCACAGTTTTCAAGTTATTACCAAAGCAGGCGACCCGAGAGTCATCTGCAAACAGATCAACAAAATCACAATCCACAAAGAGGTTTAAATCATTTATATACAAAATAAATAAAAGTGGTCCTAGAACGCTGCCTTGAGGTACACCAATATTAATCCCATTTTCATTAGATATATTATTATTAATTTTTACCCTTTGTTTTCTCCCAAATAAATAATTAATAAACCAGTTCAAAACGCAACCATTAATGCCATATCCAGTAAGTTTTTTCAAGAGTATATTACGATCAATTGTCTCAAAAGCTCTCTTTAAGTCTAGAAAAACTGCATCTACATAATTACCATTGTCTACCTCTGTTTTAAACTTACACAGAGAAAATTGCAACGCTGCTTCACAAGAGTATTTTTTACGAAATCCAGATTGGTTGCTAAATAAAATATAATTGTTTTCAATATGTTCCAGAGTTTGTTCATACACAACTAATTCAAGCACTTTTTCGATAGGTGGTAAAGTATTTATAGGTCGAAAATCAGAAGCGTATATTGTATTATTGACTTTAGGAATAGGAACTATTGTACTTACTTTTAATGCATCTGGAACTGTCGCAGTTTGCAGAGAAGTATTAATTAGATTTAAGATAACATGACCACAAGTTTTAAATATCTTTTTCAATATTTTGGCATTAAGAATTTCATAAATACTGCACTTATTGTATAACGACCTTACAATGACCCCTAACTCACTCAAAGATAACAACCGAAAGTTTGAAAAACTTGGATATAGATTATAGTTACAGAAATTTCCTGTTATTCCTGTTATATATATATATATATATATATATATATATATATATATATTATAACATATGTGATAACTAGTGTTCTATTATTATATAGTCATCTATAAGTTACCATGTTATAAAGTACTTTTTACCTTGAAATATTTTTTTTTTATTTTAATATAGATGTGAAGAAGGTAAGATTCAAGTTAATTTCTTTTATTTTAACGATTATTACTTTAACATATGTTCTTATCTATTCTCTTTCTTAGGGTCAGAGTTCAAAAAATCTCAACTAATAAATGGATTCAAATTTAACTAATATTGCAAATTTCAACTAAACGATTATAAAATTCAACAATCACATACCAAATGATGTTTTCAGAACAGTGATTCTATTTTGACCTTAACCTTACTTTTTCTTATTGTGTTGTGCGCTTTACACATTACTTTTTAAAAAAACCAAATATAGTTAATTCAAATGTTATGAAAAGTTCTGAATTTTGTACACAATAAATCAAATTAAACTTATCTAAGAATGAAAAATAACTTATTTAAACAGTGAAACAGTGTACAAGTGACATTAAATGTTCATCAAATACAGAAAAACCAAACACAGGAATGTTCTTTATTAAAAAAAAAATTGGAAATTGATACCGTGTTTTGAAGCTTTTGTATTCTCTCTGGACAAACTAAGGCACAGGCTATCCTTTCCTATTGGAATCCACCATTTCCCAGGACATCAATGATATACGGACACTTTATAGATTTAGACGAATAAATTTGCTTCTCATCCGGAAATAATCTGCTCTTGCATCAAATGGTGAGTAAACTAATACTCTCTTTCTTATTAGAAACTAGTTTTACTTTAGTTAAATTAACTCAGGAAGCATTTATATAAATGAACTGCTCAGCATACCATTTCTAACATTCATTTCTCCATATATATGAACTTTAAGTCTTACCAGTGGCTATCAGGAGTTGTCTTGTGGTTTCGTTAACACTTTTTACTACTTTTATACTTTCTTTTATAAGTATTTTAAAAAAAAAATCAAAATTTTAACGGAGCAAAATTTATTACATGTTATCACTTCAAAAGCCCAAAAACAAGAGAAAGATTCAGAAATCAACAACTTAACAACTGAATCCCCAAACAATCTTACACTATCATTATTATGTTCTATTCGCCTACTAAATTATTGATCAAATAAAATTACTAAAAATCTAATACTTAATTCCTTATTTACATTTTAATACAATAGACATTCTTTTAAAATTTGCTATACTTTCAATGAATTATTAACTTTATAATATCTTATCTACAATATAATCTAATATCTTTCTATTTTCAGAACTTTTCATTTGGAAATTAAACTAATAACAAATCACACTATGGCTTGAAAACAAACATTGTCTATTTTGAAAGTAAGTACAATTTTTTTATTTCCTTCTATGAGTTCTAATATTTTATACTAAAATTTATGTAAAGCTTTACATTTATGTTTTAACATTTGGTTTTCTTATATCATTTTATCTTAATTTATTTAAAATCGGTTTTAATTACTAAGGTATCGTAAAATTTATAAACTTTTTCAATATTTACTCTCATTATCTATTTGATACATGATCATTAGAATTTTATATGTTATAGATTAAATTATATTATTTTGATTCTTTGAAATGAATATCTCTTATATGTACTTGTATATTTTAATTTCTTATTTTGTTTTATTTTTCCTTTTTAGGTATTGTGAAGAAGACGATTATAAATTATACCAAATTTACTACATTTGCACTCTGCCTTGGAATGAGAATATATTTTCCTTTTCTCTATTTTTATTAATTTTCTTTATATGTACTTAATTGAAATAGCATAGTAACTTATATCATCTCAATATATATATATATATATATATATTGAGATGATATGAGTTACTATGCTATATTAAATAAGAATGTCGAATGAAAATCTTATGGAAAATAGAGAAAGGAAATTTTTCTTATTTCGGGTCAGAGCGCAAATGTAGTAACATTAGGATCAATTATTATCATCTTCTTCATAATTCCTAAAAAAGGAAAAAGAAAATAGAATAAGAAAAAAAAAATACAAATTCATTTCAAAGATTTTTATTTAAAGATTCAAAATGATTAATCTACATTATATAAAGTGTCAATAATTATGAAATTGATAAATGGGAAAAGTAGATAATTAAAAGCTTATAAAATTGCCAATACATTAGTAATTAAACATTAATTTTAAATGAATTAGGGGTGTAAGTAAATGAGAAAATTAAATTATAAAAATATCACAAATAGTTAAAATAAATATTAAAACTTCTACTTACTTTTAAAATATACAAATTTACCAACCATATTCTAATTTATTAATAGTTCAAATGCCAAATGAAATATTCTGAAAAAGAGAAAATTATTAGTTTGTAGTGCTAGTAAATTTTATAAGAATAAAAAAGAATAACCATTGTTTTAAATTGTAATATTGAATCAAGAATTAGATTTTGTTAGTAATTTTATTTAAATAAGGAATTAGTAGGCGATTAAGTGATAAGATGGATAGATTTTAGTTTGTTGAATTTTTCAGTTGTTTCTTTGTTGATTTGATAGAAGCTCTCTTGTTTTCGGGTTGTTGAAATGGAAGTTGTATTAAAAAATTGCTCCGTAGAAATTTTGAGTTTTTTTTGAAAGTATTGATAAAAGAAAGTATTAAATCAGTTTAAAGTATAAAGATTATCTCAAGGTAACCAGAGAAAGCAATTGGTAAGAGAAATTTATATGATTTTATGAAGAAATAGATATTTCAATTGGGGGGGTTGAGCAGTATATGGTATAACTGCATTTTAATTGAGTTAATGAAGATTAAATTAATATTTAACAAGAAAGAAAGTCATAATTACACTTACCAGAGGAAATAGCAGCAATTTATCGCTTGGCTTGAAGAGGAATTGATTGTTTGATCTCTACAAAGTTTCCTGAAATCTTTGCGGTACCGGGGGAAGAAAGTAGATTGTCCTGAGAACTGAATCCTGGTTCCAGAAGAGGAGCGAAGCTTCATACAAATGGTAACAACTTTTCACTCGATTCAATAAAGAGTTTTTATGTGTTTGATTTTTGTAATTTTAATGAACATTTTTATTTCACTGTTTTATGTATTTAACTAAATTATTTTTATTCACTTTTTGATAAGTTTAATTCAAATTGTTTAGTAACTCAAATCAGAATACTTCATTTTATATATTTGAGACATATTTGGGTTAACAACGGTTTCTTTGAAGTTTGACACATTTTGAATTAGTGAGGTTGGAAATTTATATACTATTCATGCTTAGAAAACATCATTGGTCTAGGATAGTGAGGTTTTACAGTCATTTTATTGCAAATTTGTGTATTAACTGATTTTGAATCTAGTTTGGTTGAATATTTGAACTCTGACCTTGACATAAGGGAATAGCCGGTAGCATATTTAATTAATCATATTGGAAAATAATTACATTAAGTTAATTCTTACCTATTCACTATTTATATTTAAAATTCAAAATTAATTAAAGGTAAGGAATATTTTATAACATAGTGATTGATATAATCAAAACAAAGTATTATTCATACACACACTAATAAATGTTATAAATATTGGCGCCCAACGTGGGGCTCTAAACAATCAAAATTGGAGCCTATTCAAATACTTAAAACTTGAGAATTTTGTTAAAATTTTTTTTTCATTATTTCGCTCTAAACAATCAAAACTAGAGCCTTTTTAAAGAATAGAAACTTTAGGATTTTCAGATATTAAAAAACACTAGTCAAGAAAATTTTGTTTGGTAAATTTTTTTTTTTTTGAGATTTATTTGTTTGATTCTGATTGATCAGAATAATAAAATAATTAAAAGATATTTGCTTGGTAAATCTTTATTAAAATAAAGGTATTGTAAATAAAAATTTTTAAACATTAGTTATATTTATCTCGATAAAATAAATTGTAAATATGGATGGAAAAATGAGATTGAGAGATGGTAAGATAGTAGGAGATGAGAGTGAAAGTAGTGATGGAGGAGAGATTGAGATGGAAAGTGTGGCGGTACAAGTACATGAAGAGAGAATGTTAGGAGCAGGAGATTACCGAGTGGAAGAGTTGATTCAAACAGGACAGACACAGGAAGAAGCAGAGACAGAGGAAGGAGATAATTTGGTTGAGATAGGGGGAGAACAGGATCGAACTATGGTTGAAATAGAGACAGAAGGAACAGTTGGTGGAAATGAACAAGAAGAACAGGTGGTACAAAAAAAACCAAGAGAAAAGAGTCAACCTGATATGAACAGCATACTTGAAATCCTTATGATGAGATTTGATCAACAAAAAGAAGATAATGTGAAGATGAAAGAAGAAATAAATAAGAAATTTGAAGAGTCTAATAAAAGCAGAAAAGAAGATAATATGAAGATGAAGGAAGAAATTAAAGAAGATATTGATAAGAAATTTGAGGAAAACAATAAAAAATTGGATGAGACGAATAAAAGATTTGATCAGCAAGATAAGAAATTGGATCAACAAAAAGAAGATATAGAAAAGAAGCTAGATCAGCAGAAAGTCGATATTAAAGAAGAAATAAATAAAAATTTGCATGAAATAAAAGAAGATAACAAGATATTTAGAAATGAAATTAATAGCATAAAAGAAGACAATTCAAAAATAAGAGAAGAAGTTAAAACTATGAAAAAGGAATTTGACAAGAAAATTGAACAGCAAAACAAGAAATTAAGAACTGAAATACAGGATACTGGAGTAAAAATTAAAGGGGAAATTGAAAAAGGTATGGAAATTAAAATTAAAGAAGTAGAAAAATCAATTAA
This sequence comes from Altica lythri, assembly GCA_964028335.1. NCBI lineage: Eukaryota > Metazoa > Arthropoda > Insecta > Coleoptera > Chrysomelidae > Altica > Altica lythri. Next base: position 28,592,570 of record OZ034804.1, on the reverse strand, counting down.
AGAAAATTTACCGGAGGAAATAGAACGTGAAGTCAATAAACATACTGATGTCATAAAAAAAAATATCGGACAAATACGATTACAAGAGCAAATTTATGAAGAGGTAGTGGACAATTTAAAAATTAACTTAGGAAAAGAATTTGAAAGACTAGAGGGAGAAGTAGAAAAACAAAAAGGAGTTTGTAGTAAGAATCAAGAATTAACCCAGTATAAATTAAATAAGGAATTTGAAAAGAAATTGGAAAGGAATAATGAAAAATTGGATGAAAGGAAGGAAGATATTATAAAAGAGTTGGATAAGAAGTTTGAAGAAATGAATAAAAGCATTATGATAACTATGGATAAAACTATTATGAATATGAATGAAGCAATTAAAGAGAAATTTAAAGAGAAGAATAAAAAATTGTATGAGACTAAAGAAAGATTTGAAGAAATAAATGAAGATATGAGGAAACATATAAATATGGAGTTAGAAGGAAAATTTCAAAAGAATAATGATAAAATGAAGCAGACTAATAAAAGATTGGAGAAAATAAAAGAAGATACTAAGACATTTATAAGACAAATAAACTATATGAAGGAAGATAATTTGAAGAGCATAGAGGAAGACACAAATAAAATAGATGAAGAAAGGAAGAAGACTATTAAGAAATTTGTAGATGGATATAAAGCAAAGCAAGTAGCATTCTGGGAAAAATTGTACATTTGGAAATATAAAGAAAGGAGGAAGAAAACTAAATTTATATTAGGTTATACGTATATAGGAAAATACCAAGAAAGGGGGAAGAAATTTAAAAATATAGTAGGTATTGGGTATATTTGGAATTATCAGGAAAGAGGCAAGATATTTAGGTGTATAGGAAAATTTAATGTATAGGTATTAATATTTCATAAAAAAAAAACAAGTTTATAAAGATAATAAATAAAGTATATTTGAATAAATGTTAGAAAGAAAGAATAAATGTGATATTAAAAAAAAAATAGAAATAAAGAAATTTATAAAGAAAATGCATGGGTAGATGATATTTCAAGCAGTTTTGTAAATAGATATTAGTTTGTAAATAGTAGTTGTAGGTGTACATAGTTTTTTTTGATATTTTATTATAAAAAATGCTGGGATGTTTATGGAATAAACATTAAGACAGTTCCGGGAAGGAAAAGATATTACAATTGAAACTGGTATGAATAATAAGTTTAAATATTCTTGGTTAAAGAATTTTTTTTTGAAGGGAATATGAGATAAATTAAATGTTTATTGATTTATAGTTTTGGAATATAAATAATCATTTACAAGCAATTACATCAAATGAACATTTTATAAAATGAAATGTAAAACAAAGAAATTTGTATTATTTTATTAAAATAAAGTTAAATTTTCTTTACAAAATAAACTAAAATATTAAAGATATCATATATCAAGTAAAGTTTCTTGACAGCAATGAAATTTTAAAGTGAGAATAGAAATTATAATTTTTTTTAATCAAATATGGACATATGATTGATTATAAAAAATTTTAATTGGGGGATTTGAGATGATATGAGTTACTATGCTATATTAAATAAGAATGTCGAATGAAAATCTTATGGAAAATAGAGAAAGGAAATTTTTCTTATTTCGGGTCAGAGCGCAAATGTAGTAACATTAGGATCAATTATTATCATCTTCTTCATAATTCCTAAAAAAGGAAAAAGAAAATAGAATAAGAAAAAAAAAATACAAATTCATTTCAAAGATTTTTATTTAAAGATTCAAAATGATTAATCTACATTATATAAAGTGTCAATAATTATGAAATTGATAAATGGGAAAAGTAGATAATTAAAAGCTTATAAAATTGCCAATACATTAGTAATTAAACATTAATTTTAAATGAATTAGGGGTGTAAGTAAATGAGAAAATTAAATTATAAAAATATCACAAATAGTTAAAATAAATATTAAAACTTCTACTTACTTTTAAAATATACAAATTTACCAACCATATTCTAATTTATTAATAGTTCAAATGCCAAATGAAATATTCTGAAAAAGAGAAAATTATTAGTTTGTAGTGCTAGTAAATTTTATAAGAATAAAAAAGAATAACCATTGTTTTAAATTGTAATATTGAATCAAGAATTAGATTTTGTTAGTAATTTTATTTAAATAAGGAATTAGTAGGCGATTAAGTGATAAGATGGATAGATTTTAGTTTGTTGAATTTTACAGTTGTTTCTTTGTTGATTTGATAGAAGCTCTCTTGTTTTCGGGTTGTTGAAATGGAAGTTGTATTAAAAAATTGCTCCGTAGAAATTTTGAGTTTTTTTTGAAAGTATTGATAAAAGAAAGTATTAAATCAGTTTAAAGTATAAAGATTATCTCAAGGTAACCAGAGAAAGCAATTGGTAAGAGAAATTTATATGATTTTATGAAGAAATAGATATTTCAATTGGGGGGGTTGAGCAGTATATGGTATAACTGCATTTTAATTGAGTTAATGAAGATTAAATTAATATTTAACAAGAAAGAAAGTCATAATTACACTTACAAGAGGAAATAGCAGCAATTTATCGCTTGGCTTGAAGAGGAATTGATTGTTTGATCTCTACAAAGTTTCCTGAAATCTTTGCGGTACCGGGGGAAGAAAGTAGATTGTCCTGAGAACTGAATCCTGGTTCCAGAAGAGGAGCGAAGCTTCATACAAATGGTAACAACTTTTCACTCGATTCAATAAAGAGTTTTTATGTGTTTGATTTTTGTAATTTTAATGAACATTTTTATTTCACTGTTTTATGTATTTAACTAAATTATTTTTATTCACTTTTTGATAAGTTTAATTCAAATTGTTTAGTAACTCAAATCAGAATACTTCATTTTATATATTTGAGACATATTTGGGTTAACAACGGTTTCTTTGAAGTTTGACACATTTTGAATTAGTGAGGTTGGAAATTTATATACTATTCATGCTTAGAAAACATCATTGGTCTAGGAGAGTGAGGTTTTACAGTCATTTTATTGCAAATTTGTGTATTAACTGATTTTGAATCTAGTTTGGTTGAATATTTGAACTCTGACCTTGACATAAGGGAATAGCCGGTAGCATATTTAATTAATCATATTGGAAAATAATTACATTAAGTTAATTCTTACCTATTCACTATTTATATTTAAAATTCAAAATTAATTAAAGGTAAGGAATATTTTATAACATAGTGATTGATATAATCAAAACAAAGTATTATTCATACACACACTCATATATGTTATAATATATATATATATATATATATATATATATATATATATATATATATATATATTTTGAGATGATATCAGTTACTATGCTATATTAAATAAGAATGTAGAAGGAAAATCTAATGGAAAATAGAGAAAGGAGATTTTCTTATTTCGGGTCAGAGCGCAAATTTAGTAACATTGGAATTGATTGTCATCATCTTCTTCATAATTCCTAAAAAAGAAAAAAAGGAAATAGAATAAGAAAAAAAAAAAAATTACAAATACATTTCAAAGGTTTTTTATTTAAAGATTCAAAAATGATTAATCTACATTATATAAAGTTTTGATAATTATGTAATTGATAAATGGGTAAAGTAGATAATTAAAAGTTTATAAAATTGCCAATACGTTAGTAATCAAACATTAATTTTAAATGAATTAGGGGTGTAAGTAAATGAGAAAATTAAATTATAAAAAAACATCACAAATAGTTAAAATAAATGTTAAAACTTCTACTTACTTTTAAATTATACAAATTTACCAACCATATTCTAATTTATTAATAGTTCAAATGCCAAATGAAATATTCTGAAAAAGAGAAAATTATTAGTTTGTAATGCTAGTAAATTTTATAAGAATAAAAAAGAATGATCATTGTTTTAAAATTGTAATACTGAATCAAGAATTAGATTTTGTTAATAATTTTATTTAAATAAGAAATTAGTAGGCGATTAGATGGAAAAGATGTATAGATTTAAGTTTTGTTGAATTTTTCAATTGTTTTTTTTGTTGATTTGATAGAATCTCTCTTGTTTCCTGGTTGTTGAAATAGAAGTTGTATTAAAAATTTGCTCCGTAAAAAATTTGAGTTTTTTATTAAAATACTGATAAAAGAAAGTCTAAAAGTAGTTAAAAGTGATAACAAAACGTCCAGGAAGGTATTGATAAAAGCTGGTAAGAAGTAAAGTTTAATTTTATGGAAAAATAAATGGTTAAAATTGTTGCTGAGTAGTTAATCGTTATAAATGCTTCCTGAAATGATTTAAAGAAAGATACTCCAGTTTCTAACAAGAAAGAATAGCATTATTGTACTTACCTTTGGATGTAAAAGCTGATTGTGTTGTGATTAGAAGAAATCTTATTAGTAAAATTTCCAATGTTCGTTATATCATTGCTGTCCTGGTAACATAGGCCTGTTATTGAAAAGGGGATCCTAAGGCTTAGCAGACCGAAGAGAAAACAAGATCTTCATAAATGGTATCACTCTTCCATTATTATCAATAAAGAACTTTTCTGTTGTTTGATTTTTATGTATATAATGAACATTTAATTTCACTGTATCACTGTTTTAAAAAAGTTATTTTTCACTAGTCGATAAGTTTAAGTTGATTTAATAGTTATAAAATTCAGAATTTTTCATTTCATTGGATACAATAACATCTGGGGTTGAAAATTGTAGTTATAAAATGTCAACAGTATTAAAGAAAAAGTAAGGTTAAGCTCCACATAGAGGGATTTTGCAGAAAACGTAAATTGGTATATAATAGTGAAGTTTTAAAATCATTTTGTTGAAAGTTTTATATTAGTTGATTTAGAATCTATTGATTATCTGAATATTTGAACTCTGACCTTGACATAAGAGAATAGCCGGTAGCATATTTAATTAATCATATTGGAAAATAATTACACTGAGTAAATTATTATCTATTCATTATTGATATTTAAAATTCAAAATTAAGTAAAAGGTAAGGAATATTTTATAACATAGTGATTGATATTATCAAAACATATTATTATTATTCATACACAAATCATATATGTTATAAATTTTGGCGCCCAACGTGGGGCTCTAAACAATCAAAATTAGAGCCTATTCCAATAATTAAAACTTGAGAATTTTGTTAAAATTTTTTTTTTCTCATTATTTCGCTCTAAATAATCAAAACTTGAGCCTATTTAAAGAATAGAAATTTTAGAATTTTCGGATATTAAAAACACTAGTCAAGAAAACTTTGTTTGGTAATTTTTTTTTGAGATTTATTTGCTTGATTCTGATTGATCAGAATAATAAAATAATTAAAAGACATTTGCTTGGTAAATCTTTATTAAGATAAAGGTATTATAAATAAATTTTTTTTTAACATTAGTTATATTTATCTTGATAAAATAAATTGTAAATATGGATGGAAAAATGAGATTGAGAGATGGTAAGATAGTAGGAGATGAGAGTGAAAGTAGTGATGGAGGAGAGATTGAGATGGAAAGTGTGGCAGTACAAGTACATGAAGAGAGAGTATTGGGAGCAGGAGATTATCGAGTGGAGGAATTGATCCAAACTGGACAACAGGAAGGAGCAGAATCAGAAGAAGGAGATAATTTAATAGAGATAAGGGGAGAACAGGATAGAACCATGGTTGAAATAGAGATAGAGGCAAATGCTGATGGAAATGAACAAGAGGAACAGATGTTACAAGCAAAACCAGGAGAAGAGATTCCTTCTGATATATGTAGGATGCTTCAGAGTATTATGATGAACATGGTTAAAAAAGAAGATATAGATAAGAAATTGGATCAACAAAAAGAAGAAATAAATAAAAAATTGGATGAGACGAATAAAAGATTTGATCAGCAGGATAAGAAATTGGAAGAGACTAATAAAAATATCATAAAAGATATAAAAGAAGATAATTTGAAAATGAGAAAAGATATAGATAAGAAATTTGAGGAAATAAAAGAAGATAATAAGAAATTTAGAAGTGAAATGAAAATTATAAAGGAAGATGTGAATAACAAACTAGAAGAAAATAATAAAGGATTAGATGAAGTAAAAGAAGATAAGAATAATAAACCAGAGGAAAACAATAAAGATGTGAATAACAAACTAGAAGAAAATAATAAAGGATTAGATGAAGTAAAAGAAGATAAGAATAATAAACCAGAGGAAAACAATAAAGAATTGGATGAGACTAATGAAAGATTGAATAAAATCACAGAAGATATAAAAGAAAATACAAATATGAAATTTAAAGAGAAGAATAAAAAATTGTATGAGACTAAAGAAAGATTTGAAGAAATAAATGAAGATGTGAGGAAACATATAAATATGGAATTAGAAGGAAAATTTCAAAAGAATAATGATAAAATGAAGCAGACTAATAAAAGATTGGAGAAAATAAAAGAAGATACTAAGACATTTATAAGACAAATAAACTATATGAAGGAAGATAATTTGAAGAGCATAGAGGAAGACACAAATAAAATAGATGAAGAAAGGAAGAAGACTATTAAGAAATTTGTAGATGGATATAAAGCAAAGCAAGTAGCATTCTGGGAAAAATTGTACATTTGGAAATATAAAGAAAGGGGGAAGAAAACTAAATTTATATTAGGTTATACGTATATAGAGAAATACCAAGAAAGGGGGAAGAATTTTAAAAATATAGTAGGTATTGGGTATATTTGGAATTATCAGGAAAGAGGCAAGATATTTAGGTGTATAGGAAAATTTAATGTATAGGTATTAATATTTCATAAAAAAAAACCAGTTTATAAATATAATAAATAAAGTATATTTGAATAAATGTTAGAAAGAAAGAATAAATGTGATATTAAAAAAAAAAAAAAAAATAGAAATAAAGAAATTTATAAAAAAAATGTTAGGGTAGATGATATTAATAGCAAAGTTTTTGTAAATAATAGTATTAAGATGTAAATATCAAATTAAGATTGAATGGTTTTATTAAAAAAAGGGTTTATACAATCTGTGCAAATAATTTTAATTGAGGCTAAAGTTTTTGTAAAATGAGTGTTTATTTAAAAAAAAAAATAGATTAAAATTATAATTTTTAATCCAACATCAATGAAATGTTTGATGTAAAAATTTTAATATATATATATATATATATATATATATATATATATATATATATGTATAGTGTGTCCAATTAAGTCGGCATCATATGGGAAACTTTTTTATTCTTAGTTTTATGAAAAAAAGTTATTCTTTATAAAAAGTTGTGCATGGTCTAAAACTTAAAATACAACCATCGGATATCAATTTTTTTAAGCCGTATACGAGGTGTGTCAAAAAATATGAAGTTTTCTCAAGAGTAAAGTACCTTTAAATACCTGAAAATAGGGACAATTGTTATTAAAAAAGTTGATCGTAATTAAAAACTATTGTTAGATATAAAATATTATTCATCCGCCATGAGAAAACAGATTTTTTTATTTTTTTATCATGTCATGTTTTTCAATAAAATTGCTTACAAAATTTGCATAAGTTATTCCGAAAATTATTATTATTTTCATGGAGGATTAATAATATTGGATATCTGACAATACTTTTTAATTATGATCAACTTTTCTTAATAACAATTGTCCCTATTTTCAGGTATTTAAAGGTACTTTATTCTTGAGTAAAATTCATATTTTTTGACACACCTCATATACGGCTTAAAAAAATTGATATCTGATGGTTGTATTTTAAGTTTTAGACCATGCACAACTTTTTATAAAAAATAACTTTTTTTGATAAAACTAAGAATAAAAAAGTTTCCCATATGATGCCGACTTAATTAGACACACTGTATATACCAATTTTCATAATAATCGGTCCAGTAGTATTTGAGTTCATCGATAACATACAGACAAACATTCATTTTTATAGAATAGATAGTATGCGGAGTGGTGTTAGGTTTTTGCGTCACCGTCGCCATGCCAGAAATCCAAAATTTGTTTATTATTTAGTTTTTATATTTATTTACCTAAATATTATAAGATAATATGCACTTTTAAGTCTATATTTCAATTTTTAATATTTTTACACATCAGTAAAAATATTAAAAATTAAAATATGAGCTTTAAAAGTGTATTTCTATAAGAAACAATTCATACCCTCTCCCGCCAAATTTTTGAATCGATGAGCTTCTTCCCCCTATTGTTGGCGCGCCACCGTCACTCAAAACATGAGACCAATTTCATATAAGATATCAGTACATCTCTTTATTATATATTATATTATCGATGCGTTAGGTTTTTTACGTCATACATTCATACGTCACCGTCACCACGCCAGAAATCTGATTTACGTGCGGCTATAGATGTTTCACATCAAAAAGCTTTTGGAATATGATTTGTGTTACAATTGACATATTGGAAAACAATTTATGTAAACATCTACCTTGGATAAAAATTCATTGTTTTTGGGTAAAATACAAATTTCCTTATAAAACAAATTAAAAACATATTAACAAATTAAATAATATACGTTTTGGTTCAGTTGAATTCTTATCAAGATTTTGTATACAGTAGTAAGAGGTTTTATATATTTTTAAGGCGAGGTTATAGTCCCTCATGTCATGGCATGAGGGGCAAATAAAAATTACCTTGTTGCTGGTGAAAAATGCATCTCAAAGTGTTACAAAAAGAAAAAATTACAATTCGTAAAATATGCAAGTTACATAACCGAAACAGATGACGATGCTTAGAAAAAGTGTTAACGTTGTACTTTTATACAACATTATAAATTAATGTAAATGTAATAAAATTTCAGATCTTTTTATTTCATTGTGGAATAAAGTTCTCAAAATTTAAGTTTGATTTTGTTTTTAAAAAGTGCTTTTCTAGTTAGCAGAACGTAAATGGCGCAGTCAGTAGGATACTTCAGAATTTAATCGTATCGAACGGTGAATTTTTCGTATTAACGAATTAACTGAGTTCCGAACTTTGACGTGAATTTACCGTGAAAATTCGAGTGAATATCGAATTTTGTGTTATTTTCACCGAACGTTAGTGCTAAGAAGAGAAGTAAACAAAATCAACCTATTTGGGAGAAGAACAACATCGTCCAATCCCAAAAAATTCAGGAACGAACAAAAATCGTCTAGTACTGAATCAATCCACTGGGAACAGAACAAAAATCGTCTGGTCCTAAGGAACCATCCTGGATAAGAACAAGAATCGTCTAATCCTGGAAATTAGTGTAAGAAGAATGAAAATCGTAATTCTACTAGAGTAAGCTCATTTTATTTTTTCATTTCCTATTATTATTTTATTTTTTCCTACAAGCGAAAGTAATTATAAGTTTATTATAAATCAAAAATTTAATGACTGATAATTTCGATATTGAAAATTTAAATAATTTAATTGAAAATAACCTTAGTTTTAGAGAAAATTTAGAATATAACACTGATAATAGTAGTGATAGTAGTAGTAATAATTCAGATAGCGAAAATTTAGATATGGCTACCCCAACAGTAAATTACCAATTATTAAAATTATATCTAGACTCTATCCCCCCATTTGACGGAAACCCACATACACTGACGATATTTATAAGTAATTGTGAAAGTTTAATATCAGTATTTGCGAGTAATACAGACGCTGCATTAAATACCTTTTTATTAAAAGCAATTATCGGTAAATTAACAGGACGAGCTCAAATTTTAATTGGTTCGAGAACTGAACTTAAAACTTGGACTGAAGTAAAAAATGTTCTAAATTTAAGCTTTGGTGACCAACGTAGTATTGATTGTCTAGTTCAAGACCTTATTAATTTGAGACCGCACAAAAATGAAACCCCGTATAATTTTGGCATGAGGTGTCAAGATTCCCGCAGTTTAATAATTTCGAAACTAAATTCTTTGGTCATACCCGATAATGAACGTACCCTTCAAGTACGTAATTACGATAATTTGGCATTAAAAACTTTCATTAGAGGATTACCTTTACCTATCCAAACAAATGTTCGTCTTAGATCTCCCGATAGTTTAGAGAAAGCTATGAGTCTCGTTATCGAAGAAGAAAATTTTCTGTATTCAACTCAACGTGCTAACAATATAAATTCAAATATATCATATAAACCCAATGTTCGTATCACCCCCGCACGAAATCCAATCAATAATCATCCACCAAGTTTCAGTCCCAATTTCAATAATCTTAATTCCCATTATAATATTCCAAGACCTTCGACATTACAACAGTTTCCCCCACGCCCTTTTGGTTCATATCAACATAATTTTGGAAATCCTAATAATTCGTTTAATTGGCGACCAAACAATAATTTTCCCACTCAAAAACACCCTTATTTCCAGAACCAGAATTTTGCACAGAGACAGCAAAATTTTAACCAAACTCCAGTCAATAACCCTAGTAATTTTGGAAATCGTTTTAATAGTCCACAAAATTACAAACCAGAACCAATGGATACCTCTTCAGGTAATTCAAGGCTTCAACCTAAATCTAAAATTACTTCGACTGAATTATTTAATCAAATGATCGATAACTCCAATCAATCTGAAGAACAATTTCAATTTGATAATCCATTCGAACTTGAAAATTCTCACGATTATCAAGAAACATATGAGATTCAACCTGATTATTATTCTAATTATGAAACTCAATATTACGCAGATAACAACGGTTATCCTCCAACACATGTTAATAGAAATCAAGACATTTATAACGATCCCACACACCTTGCAGAAAATAAAACTCAGACTCAGGATTTTTCTCAAGTTCAAGATCCTGCAAACCCGACGTAATTTTTATAAATGCAATGAAAGCTATTCTACCGTATATAGAAATTCCAGAGATTAACGCGAAATTTCTAATTGACACCGGCTCATCAAAATCCCTAATAAATCCTGATTTGGCATACAAATTTTATCGTAAATATATTTTTAAGGAAAACTTTAATATTCAAACGGCCCATAATATTTCATACCACGACGAAGTCGCGCACATTCCACTATTTCCTATTTTTAATTCAAATGAATTTCATAAATTTTATCTATTTCAATTCAGTAATCGTTTTGATGGTATCATAGGCGTAGATCTTCTAAAACAACTAAATGCTTCTGTTGACATGCAACAAAATAAAATCATAACACCAAATGCAAGAATTCCCATAATTTCCGAAAAAGACATTCAGCAAATGAATTCAAAATTTTATTCAATAGTTATATCTCCACGCTGCACACAAATTGTTAAATTACCAGTAAAAGCCTCCAATGGAACAGGTATACTAAACTATCAACTATTTTCGAAAGGTTTAGAAATGCCAAAATCCCTAGTAAATATTTTCAACAATTTTGCTATTACAACCATTACCAACAGTAATGAAAATCCAGTGAAATTAGATATTCATGAACCTCTTGAAATTGAAATACTAAATCCACTAGAAGTAAATTTTGTTGATAAATGTGAAATAGATAATACTGAATTTTCTAAACCATATGATAACAAATTGAAAGAAAATTTGAAAAACATACGTCTCGGACATTGCAACCGTGAAGAGAAACAACTACTTAAAAATTTATGCTTTCAATACAGAGACATTTTTTATTGCGAAGGCATACCCCTTAGTTTTACGAACCAGATTAAACATAAACTTACATTGACTGACGATACCCCTATATTTACAAAATCATACAGGTACCCCGAAATACACAGACAAGAAGTAAAACGACAGATTAACAAAATGCTAAATGATGGCATAATAGAAAACTCACACTCTCCTTTTTCGTCCCCTCTTTGGATTGTCCCAAAACGTCCTAATCCTGTAACCGGCGAAAAATCTTGGCGTTGTGTCATTGACTATAGAAAACTAAACGAACGAACGATAGATGACAAATATCCTTTGCCAAATATTACTGAAATCCTAGATCGACTTGGACGTGCAACTTATTTTTCAACTTTAGATTTAGCCAGTGGTTTCCACCAAATCGAAGTTGACCCACAAGACGTTCATAAAACGGCTTTTAGTACTCCCCAGGGACACTTTCAATTCAAGCGAATGCCATTCGGACTTAAAAATGCCCCTTCGACCTTTCAACGCGTAATGGACAATGTCTTACGTGGACTTACTGATGAAACCTGTATAGTTTATTTAGATGACATCTTAATTTACAGTTCTTCCCTTCAGGAACACCTAGAAAGACTTAAGACAGTGTTTGAAAGACTTAGACAACATAATCTTAAAGTACAACTAGATAAATCTGAATTTTTGCAGAAATCCGTAATGTACTTAGGACACGTTATCACTCCCGACGGCGTAAAACCGAACCCAGAAAAAATTACTGCTATAAAAAATTTTCCCATACCAAAGACAAGAACCGAAATAAAAAGCTTTTTAGGACTGTTAGGATATTACAGACGGTTTATTAAAGACTTTGCGAAGATAACAAAACCAATGACCAAATGTTTGAAAAAGGACTCTAAAATAATACATGACAGGGAATTTATAGACTGTTTTAATACGTGTAAACATATTTTAACTAATGACCCCATATTACAGTATCCCGATTTTAGTCAACCCTTTATATTAACCACCGATGCAAGCAATTATGCAATAGGTGCAGTTTTATCGCAAGGAACGGTACCAAATGACAGACCCATAGCATACGCATCAAGGACATTAAATGACTCTGAGACAAAATACTCGACCATTGAAAAAGAATTACTTGCCATAGTCTGGGCTTGTAAACATTTTAGAGCATACTTATTCGGTAGAAAATTTGTCATTTACACAGACCAAAAACCTTTGACTTGGCTCTTTAGCTTAAAAGAACCAAATTCTAAATTAGTACGGTGGCGGTTAAAATTGGAAGAATTCAATTACCAAATAATGTACAAAAAGGGAAAACTAAATACTAACGCAGACTGTCTCTCACGTATTTTAGTTAATGCTTTAGAAAACGAATCTGTCGTAAATAACCCTGGCGAGGTAAACCAAGACATTTTAGAATATTTAAAAGACCTAGCTGAAAATATGCAACTTGATCCACAACCTACCGCTAGCATGGACGAACTACCCCGACAAAAAATAAACATTATATCAGACATTAAAATTCCCAAAGACAATCGAAGTGAAACAGATTCGACAATACATTCGACAGCTAACGAAACTACAAACTGTGGCATACCTATATTAGACGAAATAATTAATAACAAAATTAATCAAATTCTCATTTATCCAAACATTTATCAGAAGACCGACATCAGTCACGAATCGTACGAAAATCATAAAATCATAAAAGTAAAAATCCCAAATATTGAAAGGAACGAAAAATTTATATTAGATTTTTTAAAGGAATTCACAAACCCAGGTTTAACTTTCTATTTATATTTCCATAACGATAAATTATTTAACGATTTCACAAAAGTGTATTTAAAACATTTTTCTGAACGTGGCCCCAAATTAATTAAATGTACGAAATTTGTAAACACAGTTAAAGATAAAGAAGAACAGATACTTTTAATACGAAACTACCATGAGGGAAAAACAAATCATCGAGGTATCAACGAAACATTAGAAAAATTACGTACAAATTATTATTGGAAAAAAATGAAAGCTTCGGTTTCAGATTTTATAAATGAATGCTCCATTTGCCAGAAAAACAAATATTCAAGACAAAATCCTCATACTCCTTTAATGTTAACCGAAACAGCTAGTAAACCTTTTCAGATTGTACACGCCGATCTATTTTTTTATGACGGACAAAACTACCTTACAATTACAGACGCTTTCACTAAATTTACCCAGGTTCATCTAATTTCCGGTAAAAACGCAATTCATGTAGCAAAAGCCTTTATTAAGTATTTCACCTCTTTTGGAGTTCCTCAATTAATTGTTGTTGATAAAGGTAGAGAATTTAATAACGAATCTGTTAAGGACCTGTTAAACTTACACAAAATTAAAATCCATTTTACCACCTCTGGCCATCACGAATCAAATTCAATTGCAGAGAGGTTACACTCTACTCTCATAGAACATTTAAGAATCCTAAAAGATATTTATCCAGACGAGAACGACTTAATGGACTATGCTGTTATCGCTTATAATAATTCAATTCATAGTTCCACTAACTTCACCCCCTTTGAACTGACCTTCGGTCACACGGATACCCGAAATCCTAATGAAATTTTCCTATCAAAATCTTTTTATTCTGAGTACGTTGACAATCATAAAGAAAAGTTAAAACATTTGTATGACGAAATAAAACAAAAGCTAACAGACAAAAAGACCAAGACAATAGACAAACTTAATACTAAAGCAAATACAAACCTAGAATTCAAATTAGGCCAAATTGTTTTTAAGAAAAATACTCAAAAACGTAACAAAAAGGATAAACCATTTTTAGGCCCATTCTCCATAACCAAAATTCTTGACAGAAACCGTGTTGAAATAACTTCTACTAAAGTAAAACATAAGAAAATGACTGAACATACTGAAACTATTCATATTAAAGAATTAAAGAAACCACCCGTTTCAGATTCTTGCTCTGGACAGCCAACGCCCGAAAAGACTCAATCAAATTCCATAACCTAAACAAAAATCCTGGACTCCTTCCTCTTAAATTAGGCACGGCACAAATCAAGACTGATTTTTGGACCTTTGTTCACATTTATGACATAACAAACATTACTAAAGATTTTTTGACACTACAAAGAAACTACAGACAAATTAAACTTTCAATTAGTAACTCTCCTGAAATAACCAATTTTACTAACGAATTTCAAAATTCATATCATTTAATTCAAATCATTGAAAACAAGATAATTTTACAATTAAATCAATTAAATCCTGTTTGGAAAACTAAATCAAAAAGATCACTGTTTGATGGTATTGGTTCTGCAATTAAATTTTTCACTGGTAATCTTGATAATGACGATGCAATCCGTTATGATAAAGCAATAACAACTTTAACTGAAAATCAAAATAAAATGAAAACAGTAGTCAACGATCAAATAACATTACTACAGTCATCCATAAAAAACTTTGTAAATAATTCTAATATATTAGCACATAACCAAGAAATTTTAAGTTCTCGAATCAAGGAAATTGAAGAAATGATAAACAAAGTAAACTTAGCTGAGGTATCGACGCTTCATTACTTTATACTAGAAAGATTGGTCACACAGTTTTCAATAAGTTATCAAATAATTTATGACATATTAGAGAAAATTGAGGTGGCAATCAGTTTTTCTAAACTCAATACTCTTCATAATGCTATTGCAGATCCAAACGAGTTATCTTCCGAAATCTTAGAGGCTAATAATAAACTAGAAAATAAAAAATTTCCTTTTGATTTATCAGTAAATAATATTTTATTATTTGAAAAAATTATCGAAATTAAAAGCTATAGTAAGCAAAATAAAATTATCTTTATATTAGAGGTCCCAATTGTTGAGGAAAATGATTATAATTACTATCACTTATATTCCTTACCAACCCCAAATGAGACCCACTTTAAAGCCATAATTCCTTATTCCAAATACCTCCTCCTTAGTGAGCAAAATTACGGACAGACAGACACCAGTTGCAAAGAAGTCTCACCAGAACAATTCTTATGCCAGGATGTTCAGCCAACAACCATTACACCATATTCACCGTGTGAAATACATCTATTAAAGTATTCAAAATTTGTAACCCAGTGTCAACAGATTCCAGTCAAAATAAAGGACCTTAAAATTCAAAAATTAGAAGGCAACAAGTGGATTGTGATATCACCATCTAGTTTAGTGGCGGTTCAAAAATGTGGTAAAGATTTTGACAATATTCCGATCAGTGGTACCTATTTAATAGAACTTAGTGATTGTGAGATTTTAATAGACAAAATTAATTTAAAGACTTACAAATTTAAAACTCCAAATTTTGAAAATATCGAACTACCAAATTTAAAAACTAAGGCGAGTTATAATTCAACAAGTAATATTAGTTTCAAGCCATTGGAAATAGACTCTTTAAACCTTGACGAACTAAAAAATATTCACAAAAGTTTACAGGAAGAAAAATCAGCCTTGGAGAAAATGGAACCTTCTCCAATTCATTTTAACAAAATTAGTTTTTACACTATTCTACTGTATTTGATTTTCGTTTTTATTTTAATAACTATAATATACAAGATTTGCAGACGTAAATCGAAAAGACATCGTAACGGAGCAAAGGCCAACCCGGAACCAAATTTAGAAGATTTTCCATATATATCGAACTCTGGACTTCAATCAACCCCATAGTTCTCATCCAGCCCCGGAAGAGTTACATAACCGAAACAGATGACGATGCTTAGAAAAAGTGTTAACGTTGTACTTTTATACAACATTATAAATTAATGTAAATGTAATAAAATTTCAGATCTTTTTATTTCATTGTGGAATAAAGTTCTCAAAATTTAAGTTTGATTTTGTTTTTAAAAAGTGCTTTTCTAGTTAGCAGAACGTAAATTGCATAAAAAAAGAGATAAATTTTTCTTTTCGGGGGTTTTTGATGACTTTCCTTCTGAAATTTATGGAACTAAAAAAGCACAATAAAATAATCAGATTGGTACTTTAACGCGTCGGTGGATACAGAAATCTGATTTAAAAAGTAGGTAATCCATTGGATGTGAAATCCGAAGGAAAGCGATTTACAATTTTACAGGCAGGAAGGAAAAGTGGGTTTTTAGAGGGATAAAATTTGTTATTAGACTATTTAAATACTGACATTGACTACCACAAAACTATGAACGGTGACATTTTCAAAAACTGGATTGCTAATCAATTCATTCCTGCTTTATCCATATTATTCTGTACAACTTAAAAAATTACAAAAAAAATAGTTATACACAATAATTCAACCATACAAAAGTAACGATAAGACATATGTAGTAGATACTAGATGAAGTTTTAAACCTACATGGAAATTTATTAAAATAGCTGAAACAAACTGATATGTCATGACACCGCACCACCTGGGGAGGAACAAGAAAAATGATTCAATATATAGATGCCATAATAATTTTATCCTCAAAATCTACAATACGGAATAATTTGTTTTTTCTTATCTACGGCTGGTCAAATTTTAATGTTTATTATAAAAGTTGTTAATCTATAATACCGGTGCATAGACATAAAAAAATTGTTCTAAATTGTAAATTTACTTTGATTTAATTATTATTATTTTTTAAATACGTTCATCATATCTAAATATATATTTTTGAATTGAGGATTTCATTTTTTTGTTAACCCTTAGCTACTACCGACACATTTCTATTACGTAGCTACTACAAACGCGTCCTCAGGACCCACCCTAAAAAAATCACAATAAACGAATAAAAAAAACAAGTTTTTATTAAATAAAGTAAATTGTTGATTATTTGACATAACCCAAATTAAAACAAGACAAAATTCATTTTTAAAACACTTAGGGCATAGTTTTTTGCAACATTGATTGCAAATAGGCAATTTACAGCTTTCACAGTTTTCCTTCCCTTGGTGGGGGGCATGTGGCACATCTTTTTCTATTGCTTTTTTCAGGTGGTGCTTGAGGTTGCAAAAAAACAAGATTTGAGACTTTCAAAATTTCAGCAATGAGGATTCGAACTTTTGAAGCCACCTTCTTGTTGGCCATTCTTAGTCGCAAATGTTCATCTAGTAATTGCATCCCTAAAGTTTTATTAAATGAATACCGTTTTATTTCTTGACCGTTGGATGCAAATTGATACAGTTCTCGAGAATTTACAACTGCAATATTTAATATAGCAAAAAAATGTCATTGGCCAATGGTTGGTTCTACAGGTAACCGAATATAACGCACAGTTGGCAACGTCAACTCCGGATTTTGTTTTAGGGCTGACTATAGTGGTTAAAGGAGTAAAACCAAACACTGATGAACGTACTTGATATAAAACAAATAATTATCTTGCAAAAACAACAAAAATCTTAGTACTTTATTAAGTAGACACTTATCAAATTATCGCGTATTTACTATTGATGGGTCCTTAGGACCCAGTTAAACATAAAATTCACACCACGTCTATATAAACAATACTGAATTAATAGACAATACCAGCGAAATTAAGCAAATGGTATTGGAAATTGGAAACGACTACCTAAACTGGGAGTATCCAGTGTTGCGAAATTTAAAAAGTACACCATAACAAAAAACCAGATGGGTCCTCAGGACCCATCAGTAGTAGCTGGGGGTTAAAGTACTAAGTTTGATGATTTGATGATGTAAACGTCCATAACGTTTATTTATTGTCACAAAGACTATTATTTTATGGAGGACGTGACAACAGGTTTTCTAAAACTGAAAATAAGATTAAATGTACAGGGCGAAATTCATCACCCTAACAAAACCCACTTTAACATTTTAAAATTTAAAATGATGTATAAATTATAACACAAATCATATTCCAAAAGTTCTCTTCAGTTGACAAATGCAACGTACTGTACTACAACGATAATATAATAAATATTTTAAGAAAATATATTTTCCGAGAGCATATCTATATATATATATATATATATATATATATATATATATATATATATATATATATATATATAATTTTTTTCTAGTGCTATCGCAAACCTAAAAACTGACGAGGATGGCATTATTGTGCCTGAAGATAGCGTAGTTTTGTTTTTCGCTGCATCAATCATATTCCTAATTCTCGCCTTTAACTTGGTTATATTATGCGTAATTTGCGTTATGAGCGCTATGAGGAAGAAGATTAAATTGTTTATTCAGCTGTTGAAAGAAACTATTCATGCTGCCGCCGCCCTTCCATCGTTGATCTTTGTTCCCATAATTGTAAGTTGTTAAAAACCTTTATACAGTAAAACTAAAAACTAAAAAAAAAGTATACGAACCCTAAGTGAATGGTTACATTGGATGCGAATACGTGCGTTTTTTTAGTAGTGCGATGTCGTACGATGTCGGACGTAAAAACAAACTAACTAATTTAAAGGTGTGCGCCTGTGCGGTTACAATAGTTGCGATGTAGTCGGATGTTTTCGTACGATGTCGGACGACTAAGTGAGAAGAACAAACTTGTTTGTTTTTTCCTGCGATATCGTACGATACTTTCTGTTATAAACGATATAGAAAGCTAGCACCTGATTTCAAACATTAGGATGAATACTTTTCCGAAAATTAGAATATGTTTCGAGTTGTTGGTGGATCATATTAAGTATACAATTAAATGTTGAAGGAAACATTCTAAAGTACTCATAAGCTTTTGTGGCTGCTTACTTAACTCATTAAAGAGGGTTACGTACTCCCCTTCCTGGTCTCTCCTTAAGTGTATACCATTAACCAAATATTTTCTTTTTTTATTTAATACCATCAATTTCTAACAGTTATTTTTAAGGAAAAGTAAATCCTCTTCGTCATCCATTTTAAACTGAAACTGTAAATGCAACGAATCGCAAACAATGTAACCACACAATCGTACGACAAATGGACTTACGGCATCGCACGATTAAAAAATCGTACGTATCCGCATCCAATGTAACCATTCACTAACAACATAATGGTCGGACGATCAATATTTCTATTAATATTTACAGAATTTGTGTTTAAAACATTTTAAATAAATCTTAGATGAGATTCATCACACATTTGAAAGAAAGTAAAAAATGAACAAATTTTGTTGACAATGTTAGAATTTTATACGAAGAGTTAGCAGTTTTGAGAAAATAATTATTTTGCTACTCAGTTCTCTAAATTAAAGTAGCCTCTTAATAATTAACTCTTGAATAAACTATCAGATCTATATTACTTGAAAAGATATGTGACAATTACAAATTATTAATCAATCAAACTTAACATTTCTAAAAAATAATAATATGACCATGATAACATTTTAAATATACAGGGTCATTTCCAAGATACTCCTCCCTAAAAAATCGTCAGGTATATTGCAATTTTTTAGGACTCTTGATAGTCTTGATCGTTCGTCCATATCTTGAAATTTTAACTGGAATTTCATTAGAATTGGATCTTTGTCTAAACAAGTCTTGATCTTTATCCATCTCTACTTCTCCGTTCTTCTCTACTTTGTCTTCTTCTGGTTCGATTTCTAGTAGATAAAGCTGCTGTAAAGGTCTAATGAGTTCCTTACCTTGACATCTTACTTTAGCCACTCTTGTAATCCCATCTTAACCAATATAAATTTCTTTTATCTGATCTAAGGACCAGTTAACTCTTCTGACATTATCACATTCCAAAAGTACAACATTTCCTACCTTTAATTTTGAAATATTCTTCTGAGTCCACTCTACTAAATTTCGTATTTGTAAAAACGCTTTTTTAATATCCGCTATAACTACTAAAGAATCTTTGCGGAAATTCAATAAAATTAAAGGAATCAGTTCAATGAGGTTGGGACCCTTCTCTAGACAATCACTAAATGAATGTCCCATTTTATCTTTTGCAGAAGCGTCAAAATCAGGCCTTACTTTTGTGGTAGCACTTGACTCCTTTATAACTGCTCTATGAGGGAGAATCTGCTTTTGTCCATTCCTCACCTGGAACTTCTTCGATAATATTCAGCTTTTCCTGCTTGCTCTAAGTTATTTTCTAACTCAGGATGACCCTCTACCCATGGAAGAGCTACCACATATCTTTGATCGGGAGTCTGAACAATTGTATTTTTAAACTTTTCTAAAACAAGCTCTTGTGTTCTCTTTTTTAAGTTTCTGTAGCATATTTAATGCCTAACAGTTCCAAATCCCACAAATCAGAAATTGTGCTCTCATTATGAACAAGAGACAATACTAAATTACTAGTGGCCATTTGATGTGGCTTACCCATTATTGTCCAACCCAGAATAGTTTCTACTGCAATTAAATTATCATCTATTTTTTCAATAACTCCGGTGTAAGTATTTCCTTATATATCTGCTCCTAAAAGTAACTCTATTTCCATATTTTCAAAATCAACGTCTCTAATTATATTTTTACTTTTTAAGTATTCAATTATTTTACTGTCAGCTAATTTAGGAATATTTGAACATATTCTGGGTTGATCAAGTACTGACACATCAATGTGCACAGTATTAAAGATATCATGTACAGGAACCTTGTAAATATGGTGAATCTGTGGTTCCAACTGTTCACCACCAAAAACTCCCTGTATGATGATTTCCTGACCACTTTCTTGAAAGTGCATCTCTTTGACACATTTTGTCAATATATAGGAAAGTCGTGATGCTGAATCTAAGAGAGCCCTCACCACCTTAGTCTTATTGCAACTAACAAGTCGAACAGGCAAAGTCTGTAGCAACGTTTCTCTACCATTGCTTAACATGAGAGTATCTACAACCTCTGAGATGCTTTCAGACTTTTTCTCATTGACTATGGTAGGGAGCTCTAAACACATAATGGGATAATGTTTTTTTAAACAAATTATACATTTAACCACATCTCTACAATTCTTAATATTGTGGTTTGGTTTGAGGCAGGCAAAACAACAATTTTTTTTTAAATTATATTTTTTCTCTCAGTAAAATTCAACTTCTGTGCTTTTAAACAATCCTGGCTTTGATGTTGTTTATTGTAAAATATACAAAAATTAGTGGTGCTTTTCTTACCTGAAGCATTCTGAGAAGAAAGAAAAGTTACAGCCGTCGGAAATTCTGCTTCTTTATTTACCTGTGACAGCTTCGACGCAGATAAATTCTGATTGTTTTGTTCTTGATCCATCTTTTCGGGTAGTACCTAAAACTATTTCTAATTAGTGAAATTCTTGATTCACTGTCTACTTCGCCTCTTAGGAACTCTAATAACATATTTAAATAATTACCTACTAGTAGAATAATTAGAATTACCCTGTAAATTCTTGTCGTTCCTATAACGTTCCCAAACTTGTAAAGTTTCTGTTGGTAAAGATGATTCAACTAATGGGAAAAGCATTTTACAGTTGATTCAAACTAAGATTTAACTGTGTTACATATATGTTTTTTATATTCCTATTTTTGATATGTTAAGTCTAATAAAAATGTTAAAGAATCAATGCATTTTTTATTAATTATAGTAAATTTTAAATATTTTCTTTCATCCACACTCACTCATATTGGATTTAATGTAAAACATTATACATATAAAATTTAACAAATTTCATATAACATTTTAGATTTCTTTTGTCCAGCTGATTATGTTAGGTATTTTGATATGGACCAGCTTTGTAATCGCATCTGGTACTGTGGTTAAGAAGGAAAATTGTATCGAATACACAATTTCTGTTGTTGAAATCTTTACAATAATTTTAAATATATTTGTGTACATTTGGACATCCGAAATTGTTAGAGCCATCGGATTTTCGTTAATAGCTGGTTCTGGTGCTACTTGGTATTGGTCAAAGTAAGTATACGAAATATATTTTTTTCTAATCATCCAGTTAAAAGCTTCCAAGAATGGGCGCTACCGATAACCAAACTAAAATAATTTCGAGCAAATAATCAAAAGGTAATTTAATATTTAAAACATATTAATCGTTGATAAAATTAAAGTATCTGGGTGACCAAATCTGCTCGCGAATCATCTAAATCAGGGCTACCGCGTGTGAATTCGCCGCTAGAGGCGCTAGTGTAGCCAGAGGTCCCCGCGTCACTGTTTATGGGTGGGATGCACGGTATTATTTTTCTTTTTAATTAACTTTGGAGTTATTACGAGGTATAATAATATTTAATTTAAAATATTGTTTTAATTATGGAAAATACGAGTTACGAGTCAATGAATGTCACTGCTTTAAAAGTAGAACTGCGAACAAGAGGTGCAAAGTTTAAGCGGGCTGAAAGAACAGTACTGAGCAACACTGCGGCATTTTCCTCTAAATATCAATGGATTAATATTTATTTGTAAACGTGACGACGGATAAGTGTCAGCTACAAATTTATTCTATGGAAGGACATACAACGCCAGAGGCGCCAACTGGTGAGCAAAAAAACGGTAGCCCTTTAATTTACGTATGACGTATGGGACGAGCAAATACTCAATTCTTTTCGTGAAGATTTTCTTAAAATGATTTTTGACTGTGCAATATTTGAAAAACTTGACCTGTTTGTGTTTGATGACGATTTTCTTCAAGATCTTTAAGCTGCGGCTTTGTAAAGTTTATAAAGTTTTTCTATGCATATTTGATTAATAATATAAGTAAACAATTAATTTTCTTGGTCTCACTTTGAACGCGATCTACTAAAGTAGTTGTATTGCCAATAATTGCTGTGTCAATTAACCAAAAACAAAAATAGTATTACTACTCGCCAATAGAAGTCAGGAAGAGTTATATATAGTTGATTCAAATAGAAGTGTCATCAAGTAGTCTCTGGAAAATTTAAATTTGTAGTGGCAGCACCCACGTTTAGTGAAATTTGAATCGCAATATTAGCCAGCTTGTGATCAGATTGCTACATATGCTCAATATAACTATAAAAATTTTGACACATCGCAATGACATATAATTCCCTAACTAAAGTTCTGTTTCCATGGAATCTAGTAATAAAGTTAAAGATGATATCACACGTACCCAGCCCACTTGATGACACTTCCATCTGAATCAACTATATTTTAGTTTATTATAGCATTTTTTTATTGTCCGAAAACACAGACAAACCAGGGAAGTAGTTGTTTACACTTTGGTTAATGACAGTAATATATCGTTCGTGATTTTAGTCAAATCTTCAGTCAGCAATTATGCCTTAAGCTCGCTGACGGATAACATATACCTTGTACTGACGAGACCCAATAGGTCGAAACCGGTCTGCAAGTTATGTTGTCCCTTCTAACTGCAAACTAAAATGGTTGGTTTAAATTATCTGTTAGATATGCCAACCCCATTCGACTTTGAAGTGTAATTCAATATCCGTCGAGGCACATAGCCAGGAAAGTAGTTGTTTCTTCTTAGTTAAATGATCAATGTTTTTGAAAATATTTTTCAAAACTAAGTAAAGCGATAGAATAACTAATATTCTGCATTTTGCAACATTTGTTCATTAATAACTCGCTTTATTAAGTAAGACACTATTACAGTTTTCTGTAATAATACTTTAATTATAGACCAATTTCAATGTTTAGCACATTTTCTAAAATTTTAAATTTGATCCACAACAATATGGCTTTCAGAAGAAGAGTAACACATCGGGAGCTTCCTCAGGTCTTTTGGAATATGTATCGGATGAAATCGATCAAAGAAAATATGTCGTGGCGGTTTTCGTGGACCTACAAAAAGTAGATATTGAACTGTTGCTTAATAAGACAAACAAAATGGGTTTCCGTGGCATATCTGAGAAGTTAAGAACATATTCGGTTGGCAGAAGACATTTTACGACGCTTAACAATCATGAAAGTGAGGAAGAGGTTTTAAGTGTTGAGGTGGCTCAGGGGTCAGTGCTGGGGCCCCTGCTCTACCTATTGTATGTACATAGTTTAAAATACGTGGGTTTAAAGTGTAAATACTTCATATTCGCAGATGACACAGGGTTAGTGTTCTCGGGGTCAGATCAAAAAAAAAACTTGAAAAAGAAATTAACCGTGATTTAGATGTATATTATGGGTGGCTGTCTCATAATAAGTTTAGTATGAATGAGACAAAGACGGTATACATGGTGATAAGCAAGAATAACAAAAAAAAAGTGATTTTAATGTGATTGTAAATAGAAATAAGCTAAAAGAAGTGGCTGACTGTAGATATCTGGGTTTGACCATTAATACAAGTCCGTGCATGCCCTTTCAATTATTTTAATATTTTATTGTTTACAGTAGCTTATATGGAAATATTCAAACATAAATATACTTTCGTTGAAAAACACAATCACGGCTTTGTGTTTTGAAAATATTATTACGATATAACATACAGTACAACACTTGCAATTTTGAAGGTGAATACAGAACTTGAACCGACTTAAATATTTATAGAGCCACCAGATCCGGATGTCAGACAAAGATTTAGTAAAGGAAGACACTAGTACCGGGATTAATTATCTTACCGGTCGACAGCTCAGCCATCCTCAAAAAACTCAAGACCAGGTCGTGCATGTCAAGAGAAGAAAAGTGACGTTTTGAAGCAAGCGGAATATGCTTTTCAAAAAAAGCGCGTGATCCTGGACGCGAGGTTGCTTCAGGTACCAGAACTAGCTCAAATTCTTTTAGATACAGATTTGGATACTCCTAGTACAGAAGCACTTTCGTGTAAAAAAATAACGAATGGATCGTTCATGAGTAAAACAGCATTTTCCAAAGCAGTTGTCCGATTATCCTAAAGGAGATTACAGCTGGTAAAAGAAAAATCTCCTGTTGAAATGTTTGAGATGTATGGCGTGAAGAAGTCTACTATTAGTAGATCCGTCGACAAAATATGTTGCTTTCGTAAATTGCCCGAATCCAAACTCCAGATGTAATGAAAGCTTTAATACCATTTCTAATTATTCCTGGATATAGCACAGAACTCACAACCGCGTTAGCGATAACATAAGTTTTAATGATCAAATCACATTTTAGTACCGTCTTCCAAGTCCTTGAAGATGCGCTCATGAGGATTGCAACTCACGAACACGTTTAATAATGCAGAAAAGATAAAGTGGGCCTTTGTGCGTCGTGTAGTTTAAAATTTCGTGCTTATTTTTTGTTTATTCATTATAAAAAAATAATAATTAAATTTATTTGTTTATTTCATTTACCTAATAATAAAACTATACAATAAGCCCAGAATATAAATAAAAAAATGATACGTATTTGGGTGCCAGATTGACTTGAAATTTGATCATTTAAGATACTCGTTCAGGGCCAGAAGCTGCCTTACAAACATGGTCTCAATAATTTCTATGTACTGTCCTCTTTTCTTCCTCCTTTTTTTGATTATCGATGTTATATACAGGCAACCCTTACTTCTCGTCTGCCATTATTTGATAAAGTTCTTTGCGTGCCTCTCAATTAACACCCATTAAAGACAAATTCTCTCTTCGCCTCACCTTGTGCATGTAAGGCGGGTGTGGAGCACACTGAGGCTGAAGGCTGAAGAATATATAGTTTGGAAGATAAGTATGATATTTTTTAGGAATTTGGTATGTAAGGGGACCCTGTTGTAGGACTTACGTTCTTTTCAGGGGATGGATGGAAATGTTTGAAAGGAGTTAGTATCTGTCGTCGGTCCTGCTCTCACAAATTTTCTAATTTGCATTTCTCAGTGCAGTTGGATCTTCTATCTTCTCTTCATCCATCCATGGTGCTTGAACGTGCCTAAAATTCTTTTTTCTTTGGTGTAAGTGTAGTGTGGAGGTGTGACCCACGTGGTGCAATGCGGGGTTGGAGCACACTGTTCACCTCCCAACAATACCTGCAGCGATCTTCCCTATTCTTTCCAATCCTCTTGGTGTATACTGTAAAGCTACCATGTCCAGCCTTATTGCTGCTTATATGCTTTGAATCAGATTTGTTGAATCTATACTGTTTTTTTTTGTATTTCTGGTACCTTGAATCTAATTCGTTTAAGTCAAATAAATGATAAAAATATACACATTTTAACTTAATCTACTTTATCGTTTTAGGACCAAGGAGAATTTGGGTTATCCTTTATGTAAATTTTCCTACATAGTTTTATTTTTCCACTTTGGAAGTATTGCCCTTGGTTCTTTGTTATTGCTAATAATAATGCGTGTAATAAAACTTTTTTCTCGTACTAAACAGAACGATGTCACTGTTCTCAATACATTTTCTACATGTTGGATTTATATTAAAATTATAACTCACGTTCTAGATTCTATAACATATATAGTAATAGGTAAGAATAATTCTAAAACTTAATTATATAATCAGTATTTAGTGTCTAAATATCAATAGGTACTGACTCTTTAGTATAACTCGGTGAAACCAATGATGTTCGAGGGATGTCTTTTATAGTTTCAAAGAGCTTCTATAAATTTTTTTTGCATTTGATCAAACAAATTCTGAAAACAAACATTCCACTCGTTTGTTAGTATATATAGTCAGAATTTCGTTTCAAAAGGTATGGACCGTATCTTTGACGACAGTAACCTCTGACTACGTAACGTCTTGCAAATCATATGCGAATTTGCATTGTCCTGATGTAGGATGATTAGTTGTTTCAGTTAGTTTACACAACTTTAGAGATGGCTTATTAGTAGTAGTACTCCTTTTTTTCACCTGGTAACTCACAAACAGACGAGTAGTATGAGTGATGCACAATTCTTGACGGAACATTTTTGAGGCACCTGGATGAAAGCGGTCAAGAATCTTTTTACCCCAATCACCCTAGCTGCTTACTATTCTATCGTCAACAGGTACGGGAAATTGGAAATTAATTATTTCACATCCAATTCGGCTTAATTTTTTTTTTTACTACTTTGCAGTATGTCACTTGTCGATGTACGTAAATGAGCTATCACACAGAATCAGAGTTTTGGAAATAGAAATAATTGTCATAAACGACGTACGATGGCAATATCAGAAAAAGCAGTGTTAATAAATCAACTATATATTTCTCCGGCAACGCGCTACCAGTCACCCAAAAGAAGTAGGCTTTATCGTGAGTCCGAGACTCCAGAATAGTCATAAACTCCGTACCATACACAGACCCGATTACAATAATAATAATAATCATTATTAACTTTAATTCCAAAGTAGGCAGCAAAAGAGCTGGATACATATTGGGAGAGATCTACTAGTACAATTTTGCCAAGAGAAAAAATTGGTGATAGAAAATGCATGTATTAAAATGTTCGTATTAGACTTTATATTAGTAGAAATACAACAGAGAAATGGTGTACTAAGCGTCAAGACATATCCGAGCACGGATATTGGATCGAATCACAACCACGTAATCGCAAAACTAAGATTTCGACTCACGAAAACAGACCCAGACCAAGAAATAACAAAAAAAATGGAGATGGCAAGGCCAACTTTCCCCTTAGTGATCGTAACCTTAAAATAGCAATAAGTTTCAGATTCATCAACTTCTATGTGTATTCAGTTTGGTTGTATGGAGTTGAGGCTTGCACAATAAAAGTAGTTACAATTAATCGTCTTCAGGCTTTTAAAATGTGGATATTTTGACGTGTGCTTAGAATATCCTGGGTAGATCACTACACAAATGAAGAAGTTATACGAAAAATGGGAAAGGACGGAGAGTTGCTAACAGCAATTAAGATGGGAAAGACCGCATATCTAGGACACATATCTCAGCATCAGATATACGAGCTTCCAAAACTCAACATGAAGGAAAAGTAGAGGGTCATACAGGACCAAGACAATATTCGTCGCTGAAAATCTTCCGTTACTGGACAGGACTTAATTCGCATACACTTCTGAGAGCAGCGCAGAATTGCACACAATTTGCCGAAATTGTTACCAAACTCCACGTTGGAGACGGTACTTAAAAAAGATGAGGATTTAAGGTCATTTTTTTGTCTTAAGAAATAACTTTAACAGTTCATTGTAACTACAACACTACACATATTTTACTGGTATTTTGGATTTAGTTTAAATAAATTTTAAATACTTTTAAAGGACTTGCATTTGATTAATGGTCGCATGTGTATCCCAGTATGTTCAAAACAAAAAAAGGCATCACTCGTATTACCATGTGTCACCGATCTCTGTACAAACTAAAATAAACACTACATATTTTAATTTCTAGTAATGCATGGTACATCATACTTTAAGTCCGCTAAAAGAGCATGTCAGATTATGTTTACAAATATTTTAAATATCGCAGCAATAATTTCCATCGGAGCAGTGATTGATTATTTGATATTTTATTTTATGTTTATCTTTTGTATCCTCATCACTGGAGTAATTATGCAGGTAAGTTGTATCAGTACATATTATGCTATAAGGTTCTAGTATCAAGGCTCAGTTGTTAGTCAGTGGATAACTATATTTAATTTTAAAGGGTGTTTTATTTGCTATTTTCTCTGGTGATGACACCAAAAGCAACCCAAATCAAATTGGTACGGATCAAAGGAAACCTAACCGACCAAAAACTGAATTAACCAACAGCAGTTGTACCGAGAACATCTATTGTGGCAGAAGAGACAATTTATTAACTTGCGATTTAAAGGCCTGCAAGTTAGGACGAGTGGGGAAGACGTGGGAAGGTAAGGAGTTCCACAATCTGTGGATAAAGGAACGATCGAATCGATCCGTTCTCGATGTCCAGCATTGAACACTATAAGAGGGTGCATGGAGTCAGCACGTCGCGTTGCTCTGGCAGGTCTGACAAGTGGAGGCATTATAGTGCGGAGTTCTTCCGAGCAAAATCATTTTATGTATCGGTAAAACAAGGAAAGATCAAACACTGCTCTTCGGCTGGACACTGGGGCTAGGTTTTTGGTGATACTGCTGTAGTTTATAAGTCAAACTGCTCTTCTCTGTATCTCCTAGACGATTTGTGTTCCCTACAGCTTTAGAGCATCGTCCGCTCTACCTTTTGGCCCGTGGGTAGTTTTTTATTTCCTACCTATCCGCCAGCTAGATGTTGCGGAATGTAAATACCTGTATTAAATGCTTCAAAAGAAAAATGTCATATTACGGATGACGGCGAAATTTCGGTGCTAGCTCTCCTGCTATAAGGTTGGCGTTCCTGAATTCACGATAATATTTATGGAAAATTAGAACACATTATAAATTTGAAAATTCGAAACCACATGAAATAGTGACATTGAATTTATTCGTGAAGTTCTTGACGATAAAATTGGAGATGTAATACTGATATAAGTTATTTAATGTTTTAAATTAAAATTGTTTTTTTGCTCTATTGTACTTTATTCCACTCATGTTGGACAATTTTGCTTTTGACATATTACTCCTAGTTAGTCGCAATTTGATTTTGTTAAAGGTATGTATTTTTTTAAGGAGACTAATAGTACATGGTTTTGGGTTCCTTACCTTATTGTCTTGTTTTTAACATTTCTAGTCGGAATTACTGTCAGCACAACGTACGAAGTAAGTAAAGCACACGGTATATTAACATCTACTTAAGCTGAATATAAATAAATTCATAATATTCATGTTTTATGTAATAACTAAAAACATAACGAATTTTCCTTTTAGAGTTTATTTGCGACAATTTTGGTTTGTTACTGTGAGGATTCCATCATAAGTGGCGGAAAAGCCGCGACTCCAGAACTCCAAGATTTCATACAAAAAGCTAATGAAGTTTATAAATGAAGCTCATTAAAAAACAAATTAGAAAAAAACACTATAGTCAGTCGATGTGTTCTAAAAATAAACTGTTATTCAATGATTTGAGTTTTAATTCAGTATTATAATATAACAACCTCTTAATATTGAAACACTTATGGGGGCTTTTTACACAATTTTATTTACAAAATTGTTAAGATACACTGAACTCTGCTGGATAACGTCTAACTACTTGACAATACAATGAACTCTTCTGAACACTTGACTTGAACTGACGTTAACTGCCCATGCATCCCCTTATATACAACATTATTAAATCTAGTCAGTGTGTTTAGAAGTTTCTAGAATTTTCTAGAAACATTATTTCAAATGGTCAGTTGATTTTTTTACAAACTTCTAAAAATCAACTGTCAACAACAATCTTTCAAATTAAGGTCCTTTCCTTTACGGTTATCCCGTTACACTGCCCCCTCCTTAGATTCATTCCTCCTGGAATGTTATTTCCTACATCGGAATCCCGCACACTCCCTGAGCCAGCCAAACCATCTTCTTAGAGTTGCTGCGCATCTCCACTGTGGTTTCCCTGGTAAGGCGCCAAACGATCATGATGGACCACGACGGGTTTCCCTCTGGGAATTTTCACGATCCGATAAATGACATCGTTAATCTTCTTCTTGATGGTGTAAGGACCTTCCCAGTTCTTTTGTAATTTGGGACAAATACCTCGACGCCGTCGGGGGTTATAGAGCCAGACTAAATCTCCAACTTGGTAACTCTTTTCCATTGTCCGTGTGCCATAGTACCTCTTCATCCGATCACTAGATAATTGTAGTTTTCCACGCACCAGGTTGTGTATATTTTCCATTCGATTCTGAAGGTCGGTGACATATTGTTCACGTGCCATTTCTTCACCAGGTTTACAACCAAACACCAAGTCACATGGTAGCCTCATTTCTCTACCGAACAGGACCTTCGCAGGCGTTTGGCCAGTTGATTCGTTGATGGCCGATCGAATTGCCATTAGAAATAGTGGAATATGTCGATCCCAATCCCTCTGACAATCGGACACCACTTTTGACAGATAGTTGGTTATAGTCCGGTTCATTCATTCCACCATTCCATCAGACTGAGGGTGCATCGCTGTGGTTCTCGTTTTGTGGATGCCTAATCTTTGGCAAACTTCTTGAAACAGCTTGCTCTCAAAATTTCTTCCTTGGTCTGAATGTAATTCTAATGGTACCCCAAATCGGCTTACGAATTCTTCAACCAATATATCTGCTAAAGTGGTAGCTTCCTGATTGGGAACTGCATATGCTTCAACCCATTTAGTGAAGTAGTCCATTACAACAAAGATGTACTTGTTTCCTACATCGGTCTGTGGAAGTGGCCCCAATACATCTACTGCGATTCTTTCAAAAGGACTTCCAACCAGGTATTGCTGCATTTCCGCCTTCGGTTTTCGGTGCGGACCGTTACTGGCAGCACATGTAGTGCATTTACGACACCAATCTTTAACATCATTAGTGCAATTTACCCAGTAAAATCTATCTCGGATCTTTTGCAGCGTTTTCGTGATACCCAGATGTCCTCCAGAACTATCATTATGCATCTGTTTTAAAATTTCCGGTACGGCATTTCTTGGGACCACTATTTGTTTCCTTGTTTCTGTGCCCTCGGAATTTTCTACAAGTCTTTTAACGAGCCCTCCGTCCAAAATTAAAGAGTTCCATTGGGAACAGTATGCTTTTAAAGCAGGAGAGGATGAGGATATCTCTCTCCACAACGGACGACGGTCCATTCTCTTCCACTCCCTAATCTTTCTCAGAACGGGATCGTTTTCTTGTTGCTCCTCCAGCATAGAGCTCTCGTCTTCTGGCACAACCTTAACTAAGGCAAGTTTTTCCTCGTTCTGCTCCATACGGGTACAATGGGGGCAATCAGGTCGACATGGTCTTCTGGAAAGTGCATCAGCATTACGATGTCTGGTTCCAGGTCTGTGCTCGATTTCAACATCATATTCCTGCAGTTTTTCGAGCCATCTTGCTATCTGTCCTTCTGGGTTCCTAAAGCTAAGTAGCCACTTTAAACTAGCATGGTCTGTTCTGATCAGGAATTTTCTGCCATACAGATATTTATAAAAGTGTTCGACGGATTTTACAACTGCTAACAGTTCCCTCCGAGTTACACAGTAGTTCTTTTCAGCTTTCGATAAAGTTTTGCTGAAGTAACCAACCACTCTTTCCTTACCGTCTTGTAGCTGTGACAAGACGGCTCCAATTCCCACATTGCTGGCGTCGGTGTCCAGAATAAGCTTACAATCAGGAAGTGGATAAGCAAGAACAGGTGCTGACGTAAGCTGTTTCTTCAATATTTCAAACGCCTTTTGACATTCCTGATCCCAACAGAAGGACTTATCTTGTTCTGTCAAACGTGTCAAGGGTTTGGCGATGTCTTTAAAATTCTTGACATATCGTCGGTAATAGGAACAAAGACCCAAGAAACTCCGGAGCTGATGTTTGTCGATAGGGATTGGCCATTCCTGAACGGCTTGTATCTTAGCGGGGTCAACAGCAACGCCATCCTTGCTTACGTTATGTCCTAAATAGTTGACCTGTCTCTGGAACAAGTGGCATTTCTTAACATTCAATGTTAGATTAGCGTTCTGTAATCTTTTAAAAACTTCTTCCAGGTTAGATAAATGTTCCTTAAAGGTCTTACCCATTATGATGATGTCGTCTAGATAAACTAGACAAGTTTCCCATGACAAACCCCGCAGGATGTTCTCCATTAGTCGTTCAAACGTCGCAGGAGCATTACAGAGGCCAAATGGAAGGACCGTGAATTGCCATAACCCTGATCCACTGGTAAAGGCAGTCTTTTCTTTGTCTGCAGGATTTATTTTAACTTGCCAGTATCCGCTTTTAAGGTCCAAGGTAGAAAACACAGTAGAACCCGCCAAAGCGTCAAGGGCATAATCAATCCTTGGCAGAGGATAACTGTCCTTCTTAGTGACATCATTTAGCTTTCGATAGTCGACACAAAACCGCATTGATCCGTCTTTCTTTCTCACTAATACCACAGGAGAAGCCCACGGACTACTGGATGGTTCGACTATGCCATTTTGAATCATTTCTTTAAGGGCTCTGTCTGCTTCTTCCTTTTTAACTTGAGGCATCCTTCGGGGTACCTGTCGAATTGGACGTGCATCACCAGTGTCAATTCTATGTTGTACAACATCAGTTCTTCCCAGTTTACTTTTAGAACCAAATACAGGTTTATACCGGTAAAGTAGATCTCTTACCTGTTTCTTTTCCAATTTTGACAAAGAGGGGTCTAATTTTGTCATTAATTGTTCAATTTCGTTGGTCTCATCTGTTTCCGTAACATTTATCTTGTGAATTATGGCCATTACCGGTTCTAAACTTCCCATTTCCGTGTTCTTTCGGAGAAGAACTGGATGATCGTTCAAGTTGATAACTCGGATGGGTACCTCTTTGGCGGATCTAACAAGAGTCTTACCCACAAGGAGTCCTTTTCCCAATTCATGGTCATGGTTCTTCGGCTCTATCATGGCTGGGGCACCATCTGGCTCCAGTCCATCCAACCGCGCTGTGACGACACATTCGCAGCTTGCCGGAAGTTCGATATCATCGATTAGCTTAATCGAGGTATTGTCAACTTGTTTTCGGTGCAGGAATATTTCTTCATTACCAGTACGAAGGATACGTTGGCGAAGATCCAAATGAAAACCACAGTGGAGCATAACATCCATGCCCAGAACAACATCTTCATCAACGTCAGCCACCAGCACTGAGTGAACAAGAGAGGTTGAACCAAACTGTAGCGTCACCTGTATCTCACCGTAGACTCTAGCAGAATCTCCGGTAGCGGTACGCAGTCTCCAACTGGTAGGCCACATCTTCTTTCGCATAATGATGGATGGTCGAACGATAGTTTTTGTAGCTCCAGTGTCTACCAGCATGCTAAAGTTCTTCCCATCAATGAGGCCATCTACATATAAGCTGTCCACGTGATGTCGCAGAGTTGCCAATTTAATGGTGTGAGGGGCTTCGGGAATGTTTGGGGTCGATTTCGCCCTCCAGGAGTCGACCCGTTCTAGTTTTCCTGCTGCTGGGGTACTTCAGCAGAAGATTTTTCTTTTTGGGGGCAAGTATTTCTTGTATGGCCTAGTTCTCCGCAGTTCCAGCATCTCACTTGGCGCCTTCTTTTTGGAGATAACTTCATTAATCTCTCTACTACCGCTTCAACGTCGCTAACGGAATGAACGGCATGGTCGTAGTTACCGGTGATTTCCCTTAGTCGAGCAACTCCACGTGAGGCCTCCGTCGCCGCCTCAAACTCCAGGGCAATGGTCAAGGCGTCCACAAGAGTCTTCGGCCGCGCCAACCGTACAGCGCGCTGCAACTCGACGTCTCGAAGACCATCGGTGAAGGTTTGGACTGCTAGGCACTCCAGGAAATCCTCCGCTGCATTTGAATACGCAAGTCGTACCATTCTTGCTACATCCGCTTCAAATTCCTGGATAGTTTCTCCATTTTTCTGTTTTCGGCTCTTTAACTGCATTCGGTACACCGGTTGTAGATGAGTTTGACCATAACGCATCTCTAGACGATTCACCAATAACTCGAAGTTGTCAGCTTCATCCGGTGTCAATGATTGCAAGACGTCTAAAGCTTCGCCTCGCAGAGCTACGGTTAGGGACAATGCTTTCTCCTGGGATGACCATCCATTAGCTCTGGCCGCTGCGTCGAATTGTTTCAGGTAATTTGGCCAGGAAGTCTTCCCGTCGAAGGTCGGGGGTTTCATCGTCGTTCGTACATGGGTCGTCTCCTCGCTTCTTTGTCGTTCGACGTCTGCGTGGCAGGTTTCCATCCTTCTTGCATCTCCGTCGCCGTGGTGGATGGACTGGTTTCGACGACAAGCTTCCTGTTCTTGTTGAAGCTTCCTTATTTCGGACTGCATTTGCTGGTTGATCTCGTCTCGCAAGTTGGCAACTTGCTGATTTTGCTCGTCTCGTATGTTGGTCACTTGCTGATTCATGTTGTCTACTTGCTGATTCAAGTTGGCTACTTGCTGATTTTGCTCGTCTCGTATGTTGGTCACTTGCTGATTCAAGTTGGCAACTTGCTGATTCAAGTTGGCTACTTGCTGATTTTGCTCGTCACGAAGATGTGATATTTGCTGGGAGAACGAACTTGATAACTCATCTAATAGGGTAGACATCCGTTGTGATAGCTCCTTTTGTTGGCTCTTCATCTGACTGGATAGCTCCTCTTGCTGGCTCGTCATTCGTTGTGACAGCTGGGACAGATCTTCGCGCTGGCTCTTCATCTGACTGGATAACTGGGAAAGTTGTTGAGTTTGTTCTTCTTGTTGGCTCGTCATTCGTTGCGACAGCTGGGAAATATCTTCACGCTGGCTCTTTATCTGACTGGATAACTCCTCTTGCAGCCGGGAAAGTTGTTGTAATTGCTGAGAAAGTTGTTGGGCTAGTTCAGAATTCGCTTTTTGATTTGGGTCTTCGAACTCCACAGCGTCAGGGTCCAAATTATTATTTACGTAGTATTCACGGAGCCTTCTCAACAATACGGATTTGCTCCCCGTAGTTTCCAACTCTAATTCTTCAAGCTCTCTTCTGAGCTCAGCCACCAATAGTTCATTTATTTTTTTTCCAGGCATTCTTGTATCTTCACCCCACACCTGACACCAATTTGAAACACTTATGGGGGCTTTTTACACAATTTTATTTACAAAATTGTTAAGATACACTGAACTCTGCTGGATAACGTCTAACTACTTGACAATACAATGAACTCTTCTGAACACTTGACTTGAACTGACGTTAACTGCCCATGCATCCCCTTATATACAACATTATTAAATCTAGTCAGTGTGTTTAGAAGTTTCTAGAATTTTCTAGAAACATTATTTCAAATGGTCAGTTGATTTTTTTACAAACTTCTAAAAATCAACTGTCAACAACAATCTTTCAAATTAAGGTCCCTTCCTTTACGGTTATCCCGTTACAGTATTATAACTGTTTACTATGAAAAAATAGGTAGTCGCGGCACTACCGAGAGAAGAGTATTTTTTAGGGCATTCCTGACCAGTTATAATAAATTGAAATGATTTAACTTAAATACACATTCTATGTACTTATATAACATACACTTTACCGGCAAATGATGTTTATCACGCACAATTTAACCACCTCTTTTCCACTCCCAAAAATTTCTTTAAAAAAATAGTTTATTCCTAATAAAAGAGCTTAATTTGCTCAAACCAGATATCATATCAACTGTTCAAGTAATAACAAGACACTTTCAAACTTTTAACAAAAAAAAACTAGTGTGGCAGTCAGTGGGACTGCTGGCAGAAGTTATACTCATATTCATAAATTTGTATGCGAATGATTTAGCAAACTCATTACATTATATTCGCGGAAAGCGACCCCAAAAACCACCTAGTACCGTGTGCATACTCTTTTTGTATCGAATTTGCATAAAATTCCTGGAGAGTAGGTCCGTCTTAAGCACCAGGTGTTTCGAACACCATCGCCATTATTATAATCGAATTTAGCGACTCAATAAACCACCGAGTACCAAGTGTGCACTGATTTCGTACATATTACATAAAACCCCAGGAGAAGAGGTAAGAGGTAAATACCCTAGACACCAAGTGCCGCGGAGACTTTCGGAATCATGATATTCGTGTTCAGCGACTCCAAAAACCCCGAGTATATAAATTGAACCCATTTTCAGCAATACTTACCGAGTTGTAAGTTTTCTCTCTATTGTCTATTCGGAATGTACCTACTTTTCAAATGCAGAAATTCAATTTCCATTTTTACATTTTAAAATATAGCGACAAATTTCCTGATACTTTAACGAATCCAATGCAAAAAAATGCATTCCGATCCATCTTACGTTACAAAATTCGGAGGTTTTGGTGCTTTATTTCCTCGACTATTCGTAAAAACTCTGTTTATGTATCCAACAACCTCAAAAGCATAGTGCAAGATATACTGCAACCATGTGACGGTATTTAAGACTACAATACAATACTCATTACTAAATATTATTGTTAATATTATTAATATAAAATACTAAACTTAATATGTTAACTTACGTGACAGAATTATAAAATAATCTGTCAAATAATCATGTGGTCCGTCACTATGATATTCATACATTAGTTCAGACTGTTTTTTGTATATCTATCCCTTTTTAATGTACTGAATGTTGAAACGGTATTCAAAGGACTTATAGCTTTGATTAATAACATGTGATAAATTCTTCATCTTTGTTTTTACCGACCAATATACCTTATAAGTGTGTCTGTCTCTCTCTTACTCACACCATTACATATGTAATGATTTTTCCCATTTAACTGTACACAAATCTTTTCCACCGAGTGCATGAATAGAAGTATAACTTCAAAAAGTTCCTTTGAACGGTAGTGAACGCATGCGCAGTTACTTATTTCTGAACGTACTAATGTACGGAACTAATTTTATTAATTTTTATAATAATTATTACCGTTTTTTGCAAATTTTACAATGGTGCAAATTAAGAAATAATATGCCTTTTTGTTACAAGGCGCATATCGAAATAAAGTTTAGGGAGTGAGATATGAGCATTTGAATCTGGTTTGAGTAATGAAAATTTTTAATCAAATTTATCAAAAAAAGTACGAGGGTGCAAATTATGAAAAATAAATTTTTGAAAGGTGCAAATTAAGCTCTTTCAATAGGTGTAAACTATTTTTTTTTTCAAGAAATTTTTGGGGCTGGAACAGAGGTGGTCAAGTTGGTATCTGTTTTGGGTACGATAATTAAACTACGCGGACACTTGAAAATATGGGCAAAATTTTTTGTCAAACAATTTGTGAACAAAAATTTTTTTTCTTTTTTTTTGTTGCTAAGTATATTATAGAATATTATTACTTTAATTATCTAAATGACGTCTATATAGGTTCAAAATTTATGTATCGTATAATGAAATGGATATTATTTTATTATATTGAAACACTTATGGGGATTTTAACACAATTTATCACCAAAATTGTTAAAGAGACACAAGAACACTGCTGGAAACAATGAACTATTTGAACTTCCCTTAACTGCTCATCTCTCTCTTTCTCTCTCTCTCTTTCTTTCTTAATGGCCTTTGGACGTATAATATGAGTCCGCGGTCTTCGAGGATGAATCTGGGTCGATTCCATACCCAATCCATTTTGGAATATTGATGTTCCTATAACACTTAAAACTGTCCAAAAAAGTAAGTCTGTTTCTACAGAAATATGTGATTGATTTCTAAAAAAATTTAAAATGAGTTTTAAAATCTTGATGTTGGCATTATCTATAAGATAAAAAACAAGGACTATCATGACCGTGTGCTTAGAGACGCTGCTTATCATAAACTATTGGAAATGTTGAAGGAGTCAACACCGGCTGCTGATAGAAGTATAGTAGTAAAAAAATAAATAATCTAAGAAGTAACTATCGCAAGGAAAAGAAAAAAATTGAAAATTTTAAGAAATCATATTTCAACTGACCGACGTCGAAAATAAAGGGCTCCACTTGTTCAGGCATACCGTATAGGTTTGCTGCACAGGTTTACGTCATCGGTATAACTAAAGCACTATATATATAGGTATTATTATCAGCCATTTTCTGTCCAATGTCTTTAAATTCAAGTGTCAGACCATAAACAAATTTAAGAGATTTTTCAAAATATAGCACAAAGGTGCCAACACGTTTGTGCTCACGTCTGTAAAGCTAGAAAGGTCAAGTCGGCAGAATCACTCGTATTATATCTCAAAATTTAGTGCTCATTTAGTGCTAATTTAGTGCTGATAACAGATATTTGGTGCTGTGATAGGGGGACTAAAAATGAGAACACTGCTAACTTTTCATTAAGCTAGCAGTGTACCATTCGTGACCGCGCTATGATACAGTTTTAGCGAGAGGCACATCAGCTAATAATTAAGTGCTCAATTAGTGCTAATTTAGTGCTGATAACAGATATTTGGTGCTGTGATAGGGGGACTAAAAATGAGAACACTGCTAACTTTTCATTAAGCTAGCAGTGTACCATTCGTGACCGCCCTATGATACAGTTGGAGCGAGAGGCACATCAGCTAATAATTAAGTGCTCAATTAGTGCTGCCTGTACAAGCCAACAGATTTAAAAAAAAAAAATTCAGTTTTTAGTATAGATAACTGCTGATATAACGATACGAGCAATCATAGAGCTGAAAGATGACTTTAAAATCGGTATTGGTGAAATTAAAAAGAGTTAATAATTAGTGCTTAATTAATGCTACCGGTAAACCCAGAAAAATTAAAAAAAAATCATTTTTCAACTGCCCGCTAAGAAAATCGAAGTTTTTAAAAATCGAAAAGTTATGGTTATTATTCTGTATTGCAAATATCGAGTTTTCTTCAGATCTCAACGTTATAAGGTCACAGGAAACTACCCTGACTCTTCTCGCGATGTAGCCGCTGTGTGTGTGTGTGTGTGTGTTTAAAAAGTTTTTTTTTTATTTTTTTTTCAAAGCAATTTCTGCTAATATAACGACGCCAGCAGTCTTGAGAACTAGACGAAGACTCTAAAACGGAAACTAATGGAATTAAAAGACGTCACTATTTAGTGCTCAATTAGTGCTGCCAGTACAGCAAAAGATTTTTGAAAAATATTTTTTTTTTATTTTTTCAAGTCGATCGGCGTAAAAGTGTAGGAGATAGAGCTGAGGAAATTTTTCTCTCAAGCTGAATTAAACGTAAACTAAAAACACTAAACACGTTTTTTGAAACGATATTTTCAAAATTGGTTGACAAAATTTTAGCGAAATTTATTAAATGTGTTCGAGATGCTATTGATAAGGACTCGAATAAAGGGATTTTTTTTATTACAACTATTTTTACAATATCAAAGTTTAGTGCAAGTTTTAGAGAAGTTTAAGGTTTTTTTAAACTACCGAAAATTCAAATTATATTTTTTTTTTTCTTCGTCGAATTTCTAATTTGATGATTCAACTGAAAGATAAGATTCAATTTGATTTCTTCTGTCATGAGTTATGCTGCCAACACGATAACATTTTTTTTAGTAGCGTCACTGGAAATGACTTCGCAATGACTAAGTTCTTAACATTTGTCAAAAACTCAACGCATTGAAAATCTCTGACATAATACCCAAAGTTAACAGAAGGACAGAATATTCCTGACATGAAATCCCAAAAAAGTAATTGGAACCATAAGATAATTCTTAGGATAGTGACTATTTTCCAATTCTAATCAGTTATTTATACGGTCAAATGGTGTGTACAATAATCTACATAATTAAAAGTAGTATTATTGGTATTTTATAACTTAAATGTTAAAAATAGTATATTGTAATACAAGTGTTACAATGACAGAGGTTTCGTAGTACGAGTTCAGTTTGTGAAACGAACCGCGAAGCGGTGAGTTTCGCAAAGAACGAGTACTACAAACCGTCATTGTAATTTGAATGTTACATACTATTTTTTATAATGAACTTTTAAAAGTATAAAAAATAAATAAAATGAGAGTTTTTCGAAATATTTATTTATGTTGGCAATCTTGACAGTTTTGACACTTGTCAGTTTTAATGATTTTAAATTAGAATGTTTGTCAAATTTGTATAAAATATTCCGAATTTAGCAATAACGCTGATAATGTAGTTAATAATTTACTAAAACATACTTCTTGATTTACTACCTGAACTCTTTCGTTGAAAATCAGTGCAGTGCAACCAATTGTGTAAAACAAAAAGTTACCAAAAACAGTGTTACAATGAATCTATTTCGATACTGTTTT
Organism: Altica lythri; assembly: GCA_964028335.1. Lineage (NCBI taxonomy): Eukaryota > Metazoa > Arthropoda > Insecta > Coleoptera > Chrysomelidae > Altica > Altica lythri. Next base: position 28,551,564 of record OZ034804.1, on the reverse strand, counting down.
TAGTGTCGAAATAGAAACTTTGTGAACGTGAATTATAAAAAAAAATTTGTTTCCCGCTAATTCCATACCTCGGCGGCCTAGACGCTTAAAATTGCACTTATGATGTTTTTGAGCTCTTCGAGTTTAAACATACAATTTCTGTATTATTTTGAGCACTCTCTATTAGTAGTAGTTGCTTTGAAAAAGAATAAAAAACAATTTATTTTTCAAAAATCCTTTGCTGTACAGGCAGCACTCATTCAACAATAAATAGTGACGTCTTTTAATACCATTAGTTTCCGTTTTAGAGTCTTCTTCTAGCTCTCAAGACTGCTGGCGTCGTTATATTAGCAGTACCTAGTTGATTTGAAAAAAAAATATTTTTCAAAAATCTTTTGCTGTACTGGCAGCACTAATTGAGCACTAAATAGTGACGTCTTTTAATTCCATTAGTTTCCGTTTTAGAGTCTTACTTTTTTGGGATTTCATGTCAGGAATATTCTGTCCTTCTGTTAACTTTGGGTATTATGTCAGAGATTTTCAATGCGTTGAGTTTTTGACAAATGTTAAGAACTTAGTCATTGCGAAGTCATTTCCAGTGACGCTACTAAAAAAAATGTTATCGTGTTGGCAGCATAACTCATGACAGAAGAAATCAAATTGAATCTTATCTTTCAGTTGAATCATCAAATTAGATATTCGACGAAGAAAAAAAAAATATAATTTGAATTTTCGGTAGTTTAAAAAAACCTTAAACTTCTCTAAAACTTGCACTAAACTTTGATATTGTAAAAATAGTTGTAATAAAAAAAATCCCTTTATTCGAGTCCTTATCAATAGTATCTCGAACACATTTAATAAATTTCGCTAAAATTTTGTCAACCAATTTTGAAAATATCGTTTCAAAAAACGTGTTTAGTGTTTTTAGTTTACGTTTAATTCAGCTTGAGAGAAAAATTTCCTCAGCTCTATCTCCTACACTTTTACGCCGATCGACTTGAAAAAATAAAAAAAAAATATTTTTCAAAAATCTTTTGCTGTACTGGCAGCACTAATTGAGCACTAAATAGTGACGTCTTTTAATTCCATTAGTTTCCGTTTTAGAGTCTTCGTCTAGTTCTCAAGACTGCTGGCGTCGTTATATTAGCAGTACTTAGTTGCTTTGAAAAAAAAAAAAAAATTTAACACACACACACAGCGGCTACATCGCGAGAAGAGTCAGGGTAGTTTCCTGTGACCTTATAACGTTGAGATCTGATGAAAACTCGATATTTGCAATACAGAATAATAACCATAACTTTTCGATTTTTGAAAACTTCGATTTTCTTAGCGGGCAGTTGAAAAATGATTTTTTTTTAAATTTTTCTGGGTTTACCGGTAGCATTAATGGAGCACTAATTATTAACTCTTTTCAATTTCACCAATACCGATTTTAAAGTCATCTTTCAGCTCTATGATTGCTCGTATCGTTATATCAGCAGTTATCTTTATTTACTTAAAAACGGTAATTTTTTTTTTGATAAATCTGTGTGCTTGTACAGGCAGCACTAATTGAGCACTTAATTATTAGCTGATGTGCCTCTCGTTCCAACTGTATCATAGCGCGGTCACGAATGGTACACTGCTAGCTTAATGAAAACTTAGCAGTGTTCTCATTTTTAGTTCCCCTATCACAGCACCAAATATCTGTTATCAGCACTAAATTAGCACTAAATGAGCACTAAATTTTGAGATATAATACGAGTGATTCTGCCGACTTGACCTTTCTAGCTTTACAGACGTTTTGTGCTCATACCAGGACGCGAAATCGCATTCTGTAGCGGTGAAAATGGGAACTAAACCAGCAAAATGTGATCAGCTGGTATCACAAAAAGCAGTTATAGCGGTATAGTGACAGAATAAGTGCTAGTACCTACTATTAGTTTAATATAAATTTACGGTAGTTTAGGCATAAAAAGGGTATAAAAGAATAGGGAATAGTTTTAAACATGGCGTGCTGAGGTCGGAACTTGTTGCCAACTTTATATTAGGCATCAACACATCTGTTCTATTGGTTTTGTAGTTGACATTGGACAGAAAATAGCTGATGATAACACCTATATCTATAGTGCCTTAATATAAGGTGCCGTGAGTGGCCGGCCTTAGAGGGTTGTACCGCAATCAATTGAAAATTCATAAAACTAAACAATAAATCATTCTTTAAAAAGCATTTTGGAAAACTAGTTTTATTACTCCTATACTGAAATCTGAAGATAACTCACGAGTCGACTATTGAGTTGTATTCCTAAAGTAATTCAGAGCCTTGTTTGCGATTACTTGTCAACTAGTTTAAGAATCTGTTTTAGAGATCAACAATTTGGTTTTATTCCTCATCGCTCGACTGAGCTTTATCTCTTAGCTTTTACTGGAATCTCTAGAGAAGGGGTTATCAAACACATACTGTCTATACTGACTTTAAAAAAGCTTTCGATAGGGTTAACCATAAAGTTTTAATTAATAAGCTGCGGTGTGTTGGAATTCAGGGTGCACTGCTTGATTGTCTATCGTCCTTCGTCCTACCTTACTGGGAGATTACAAAATGTGCGTATTCGAGGTTTTGAGTCCTTAGGGATTAACGTACCATCAGGTGTACCCCAAAGTTCACACCTAGGCCCTTTGGTTCAATCTTTATGTGAATGATATTACATCCTGTTTTGTCAATGCACGCTTCCTTATGTTTGCTGACGACTTAAAATTATACATGCAAATAAAGAATAAATCAGACTCCCTAAAACTTTAAGCTGATCTGGATCGTCTCAGCAGCTGATGTGAAATCAATGGGATGGAACTAAATGTTAAAAAATGCCACCTTATGGTGTTCAGCCGCAACAGACTTCCCATAGAACAAGTTATCTACAACATAAATGGTTACCCTTTAGAACCATTATCTCAAATTAAAGATTTACGAGTAATTCTGGATTCCAACTTATCCTTCATACCCCATATATCAATGGCAATCACAAAATCGCTTCAGATGTTGGGCTTCATTAAACGCTATGCAAAGGACTTTTCAGAGGAAACATCCTTCAAATTATTGTTTTGTTTTCTTGTGAGGCCGCATTTAGACTACTGTTCGTGTATCTGGTCCCCACACTATAATGTCCACATTAAAGCCATCGAAAGAGTTCAATGTAAGTTTTTAAAATTTATTTCCTTTAACATCCTGTAATCGAGAATATTAACTACTTGAATATTGATACTTCAGATCAGGCGCATGCACAAGGATCTTATCATATTTTATAACATTACACTCTGAATACTTTTGTCCTGAACTTTTGAGAAAGATAAATTTGCATGCTGTTTTGAAAATTTTAAAATGTTGAAAATTTTTAGATAGTATGCAAACAAGAATATATTAAATGGCATTAAGGAGAAATTGAAAAAATGTCGCACCCTTTATGTCATCTAATATATTCTTGGTTGCATACTGTCTAAAAAATTTCAAAATTTTAATTTTCAAGAAATCCAATGAGAGGAATTTCAAATAATCGTTTAGCAAATAAATTTGCATGCTCCCTCTAGGCATACCAGGCTTACCCAGCCATTCCATATTAGGTATAATAGAACCAATTAGGGGCAAAATTCTTTTTTGGTTAGGTCAGTTCGATTTTCAAATCTGTACTGTGATTGGACTGCTTTGTTGAATTACATACTTTTAAAACGCAACTTAGGCCATGTTTGTGATATTTTAATATGTTATTTTTTATAGTATTTTTGTTTTGTTTCTTTATACTTACGGCAGGCTTGGAGAAGATATGGATTTTGCTGCGTGACCGAACTGAAAAAAATATAATAGTAAAAAACCGTAACGAAAAGTCCGTGGAATAAAACCGTTAAATGAGCCGGGTTCGAATCCCAGCCGATGCAATTTTTTTTTGTATATATCTCTTAACATTTACCTTTTTTTTTAAGTAATAGAGATATAATTTTTAAAAATCTTGATAGTTGAAAGTAGTTAGGAAAGGTGAGAAAAAATAAATGTATACATTTACTCCTTAAAGCTCACCTTGAATTTTAAAGAAGCTTCTTTCTTAACGCTAAGATTTCACTGATTTTGATATATTGACCGTTAAATGAGACGTGCGCAGGCACTACAGTCGTATACACAAGCGAGTAGTGTTAGTGGGCTTTCACACCAAAGTAGCGTGCGGCGCGCGACGTGCTGCCTGAGAGCAGAAAGCATGCTACTTATTTTAAAGCCTATATAAATATATGGGTGATTTCACACCGAAGTGGCGTCGCATGTTGCCACGTTGCATTTTTGCGACGCTACTTCGGTGTGAAATCACCCATATATTTATATAGGCTTTAAAATAAGTAGCATGCTTTCTGCTTCCAGACAGCACGTCGCGCGTCGCATGCTACTTTGGTGTGAAAGCCCACTTTTGTGTCGATTCTACATTAGCCGAAGGAACTTTTCCCACGGCACCAATTTAACATTTTTTTTTGTAATTGTAATTTATTATATAATACTGAATTAAAACTCGACTCACTGTAGGTATACCAGTTTATTGTTAGATGGTGTTTTTTTTTAATTTGGTTTTTAATGTGCTTCATTGATAAAGTTCAGTAGCTTTTTCTATGAAATCTTGAAGTTCTGGAGTCGCAGCTTTTCCACTTCCTTCATTTATGATGGAATCCTCACAGTAACAAATTAAAATTGTCAAATATAAACTCTAAAAGGATAATTTGTTATAACTTTAGTTATAATATAAAATATAAATATATTATGAATTTACCCTTTTTTTACCACCGAGTTGTACGACGGATTAGATACATTATAATTATTGTTTAATTTCGATAATCTCCTGATCTCTTTTGTCAATAAGTGCAACTTTCCATAACATCAACACCACCACCACCAATGAAAAAGATTTAAATTTTAGGATTGGAGTAAAGGTGCTATGACAGTTCTAGACCAAAATCGATCATTTTTACATGTAAATCTCCATAAGAAAATCTAAGGTCCATTCTGGTCATTTTTAGACCATTAAGCCACGCCTCCCAATCACGTCACCTGGTGGGTCAGGCTGGGGACCAGGGGCGTAGGGTTGAAGTATTTCGACATTGTAACAGGGTAAGATACCTTAATCAACGTGTCAAAAGGGCACTAGGGTAGTATCTCGGAAACCGCTGATGGGATTTCGACTTGTGACATATCGTTGGAACGGAGTTGTGGTATAGAGTAAGATGACAACTCAAATGGGGCAGTAACTACCAAAAGGGCACTAGGGTAGTATTTCGAAAACGACTGATGGGATTTCGGCGTGTGACATATCGTTGGAACGGGGTTGCGGTATAGAGTAAGACACTGACGTATGACTGACGTATGACTGACGTATGACTAAGGTATGACTGATGTATGACTGACCTATGGTCACGTGATTGGGAGGCGTGGCTAAATGGTCCAAAAATGACCAGAATGGACCTTAGACTTTCTTATGGAGATTTACATGTAAAAATGATCGATTTTGGCCTAGAACTGTCATAACAGCTTCACTGATAGGGGTGATAAAGTAGAATTGATAGCTAGGTGGTCAGTTGTGAGTATCTTAAGACAATGGAGGTTCAATTGATTTTTAGTGAAAAATGTGCAAAATTGTTAAATTGTCAAATAACTTTAAAGTTTCAAAACCCCACATTGCAAAGTGTGGGAAAACAAGATGGCGTTGTACTGACACCAAAAGTAGGTGCAACTCAAAAAATATATACCTACAAGTGAAGAAGAAAAAACTATTTTGGAATGTCAACTGGATCATAATCATGAACCTGAGACGACTATTGCTAGGCAAGCTATTAGTAATAGTGTTAAAAGAAAAGCTGTTAAGGACTGTACAAAAAGACCATCTAAACTAGGTAATTCATAAGGAATTAACTGTAAGTAACATGCTATAAATTAAATTGTTATTATCGGTTTGATTCTTCATGTCTTAGAACAATGCTTGGGCTTTAGACGATGATCTACTACTTGTTAGAAGAAATCTGTACGAAGCATGTAGGGATGTTTTACCAGCATTACCCAATAATAGAGATCGTCTATATTTAAATATTCTCTGTTACTTCTTTGTGGCATAATTGCATATATTTACTTCTTTAATTGGGGAACGTTTGCCACTAAAAACAAACTAATAAAAAATATAAATCAATATTTTGAAAATGACCCTTGCTTATTATATTTTTTATTAGTTTGTTTTTAGTAGCAAAAGAAGTAACAGAAGATATTTAAATATAGACTATACAAATATTGTGTCGTGGTACAATTCAGTAGTCCCGGTTTATATACCCTACGCTTTACTTACTTCGTACGTTGTGCTGACAATAATTCCGATGTGATACGTTAAAACCAAGACAATAAGGTAAGGAAACCAAAACCATTTAGTATCAGTTTCCTAAAAAAATATGTTGAAATAGTATATTGTAATACAAGTGTTACAATGACAGAGGTTTCGTAGTACGAGTTCAGTTTGTGAAACGAACCGCGAAGCGGTGAGTTTCGCAAAGAACGAGTACTACAAACCGTCATTGTAACTCGAGTGTTACATACTATTTTTTATAATGAACTTTTAAAAGTATAAAAAAAAATAAAATGAGAGTTTTTCGAAATATTTATTTATGTTGGCAATCTTGACAGTTTTGACGCTTGTCAGTTTTAATGATTTTAAATTAGAATGTTTGTCAAATTTGTATAAAATATTCCGAATTTCGCAATAACGCTGATAATGTAGTTAATAATTTACTACAACATACTTTTTGATTTACTACCTGAACTCTTTCGTTGAAAATCAGTGCAGTGCAACCAATTGTGTAAAACAAAAAGTTACCAAAAACAGTGTTACAATGAATCTATTTCGATACTGTTTTTAGTATCGAAATAGAAACTTTGTGAACGTGAATTATAAAAAAGTAGTTTAACATACTTTCAACAAAATCAAACTAGGAATAATACGTCAAAAGCAAAATTTTAAATTGTGCAACATAGTTTAAAAAAAATAGTCGAGTGAAATAAAGTAGGTACAATACAGCGAAAAACAATTTTGATTTATCCAAATAAAAACATTAGAATATTTTGGTGTCTTATCTCTAAAATTTTGCTTAAGTATTATATATTGTTGAAATCAAAAAAAAAAAATCTTTCCATTTCTGATATTTATTTATTCTTATGAGTGCATACAACCACACGCTGTAAGGGTCGAGAAAAGGATCGGATTTAAGGACCGCCCGCTGTTACCAGGTAAGGGGTGACTTCAAAGGCTCCTTAACCTTTTTTTATATAATTTAGTTTTGAATAACAAAGCAATTATTGAACGAATTGTGTTGTCAATGATCACAATAACATTATTGTCTATCAGTGCATTGTTTGTATTCAGTGCTGTATTATTGTGATTTTCAGCAAATATTTAAGTAATGTTATATTTATTTTTATATCAGTGTGGTAGAAAAACTCGCAGAAAAATGACTGATATGTCTTATGTCACCCCAATATTCAATACGGGTAGCAACTCTGATGTTAAAAACTATCGACCCATATCTATTCTAAGTAGTATACCTAAGATATTTGAGAACATTATTACAGATTACCTTAGCATTATAACTGAGCAACAATATGGCTTTTGTGCTGTTTGAGAAGCTCGAAAAATATGGTGTATGTGGGTCAATGTGGGACATTACTGCAATGGATAAGTAGCTATCTTACCAACAGGACTCAAACGGTGAGACCAAATCATCATTATTCTAACATAATTCAAGTTACCTCTGGTGTTATCAAGGGTCGCACCTCGGTCCCTTACTATTCAATTTATTTATTAATGACATCATTCACTGTTTCAGATACAGCAAAGCACTATTATTTGAAGATGAAAATATTCCTAATTATTAAGTCCCCTTATGACGCTCTCAGACTTCAGCCTGTCCGTGATAATCTGTCCAACTGGTGTTTTTTAAATGGCATGGACTTGAATTTTATCAAATGCCATGTCATGCGTTTTTTATCCATCACATGTGCCTACTATTATTTCTGATTACAACTTAAATGGTCACAACCTGGAGTCTGTTAACCAAATCAAAAACCTTGGAGTTATTCTTGACCCCATCTTAAATTTCAATAAACATATACCCTCTTATTCAAAAATCCATGAAAATGCTTGGTTTTATTAAAAGGCTAACCCGCAATTTCACTCACACAACTGCAATTAAAGCTCTTTATTGTTCATTAGTTCGACCCCTCCTGGATTATTGTTCTTATGTCTGGTCTCCACATTACATAACTTATAGCAGGAACATCGAAAATGTGCAACACAATTTTCTTAGATACTTAGCCTTTAAATTGGGTGTTCCTTGCGACTATGGTTTTTTTTGAACAATATCTGAACATTGCTCCTTTGGAAACTAGGAGGAAAGAGAGAGACCTGACTTTACTTTTTAATATCATCAACGGCAGAAGCAGCTGTTCTGAACTTCTAGCAAAAATAAATCTTTTTAAAGTTACTTTGTAATGAGGATAATTGCTTTTTTTTTACACGATACAGTACCGAAATTTCTTGTCCTGTTGCAGTATATTATCTAAGTAAAATAGGCCAAAACCACTGTAGCAATTCCGTAGGACGTTTGTTGTTATGATTTATACATCGGCGCACCAAAAATAAAAAAAGACTAATGAAAATTAGTCGCATCGTAACACTTTTTACTGGACGTATTGGCATATTCAAATCAATGTAAATGCATATTTCTCACATAGCCAAAATTCTTGGACTCACTTGTTTGTTAAAATAAGATATGTATTTAAAAAATAATTAGTTCAGCAAATTGTTCGACGCGCCCACACTGTTGTTAGTTCGATTTTTGGTCGGTTAGGTTTCCTTTGATCCGTACCAACTTGATTTGGGTTGCTTTTGGAATCATCACCCAAGTAAATAACAAAATAAACACCCTTTTGTGACACTCTTTTTTACAGCTATCCTAACTGTGCTGTACATCCTCACTTTTATCTTCGTTCGACATTTTCGATCCTCTGTTAATTTAACATAGGTTAACATAGGTTAAAAAATAAAATCTAGTTATCCACATACTAAAAACTGAGCCCTTATACTAGAACCTTATAACATAATATAAGTACTGATATCACCTACCTGCATAATTCCTAAAGTGATCAGAAAACTGAAGATAAACATAAAATAATATAACAAAATACCAATCACTGATCCAATGGAAATTACTGCTGCGATATTTAAAATATTTTTAGCCACAAGCTGATATGCTCTTTTACCGGATTTATAAAATGGTGTACCATGCAATACTAAAAATTAAAATATGTATTGTTTATTTTAGTTAGTACAAAGTTTTTTTATGGATATCCTCCTAGGTATAGACCTTAATACAAATGTACCGAAACATCTATTGGGACAGAAGAGAATTAATTTCGGATTTAAATTACTGCAAGTTAGGACGAGTGGCGAAGACGTAGGAAGATAAGGAATTCCACAATCTGGAGGCCCTGGGGATAAAGGACCGATTGAATCGGTCCGTTCTGGCTGGCAACGAACGATGCACTGAGCAAAATACGTTTATGTATCGATGAAACAAGGAAAGATCAGATACTGCTCTTCGGTGGAACAATGGGGTTAGGTTTTTGGTGATACTGGTGTCGTTTATGAGTCGGAGTGCTCTCCTCTGTATTGCATCAAGAACTCTGAGCCTTGACGGACCCGCCGATTGCCATACATGCGAGCAGTATTCAAGATTAGGTCGTATTTGGGCTTTGTAAAGAGTAGCTAAGTGGGATGGAGAGCAATATTTCCGTGCTCTAAACAGAAAGCCTAACTTCTTTCCTGCTGCAGTTGCTATGGATGCAATATGTTCGTTCCAGAGTAAGTCCGGGGATATCGTTATACCAACTAGCGTAATGGAGTCGCTTGCTACTAGTGTCTGATCGTTCATTGCCATGGATGAGTCGTATGTTTGCCTCTTGTTGGATAGGCAACATGTCTTTGTATTGAAAGCATTAAAATTTACAAGATTCTTTTTTCCTCACTCGTCAAATCTTGATTGAGAGAAGCCGTTGTGTTGTTGTAAAATTGTTATTGATATGTTTGGCGAGAGTCCAAAAGAACCGGCTTTCATTAGGGTTTAACATTACCTTCTCTCTGTTTCTAGCGTTTATATCATCCTGTTTTGTTTCTTCTGATGGATTTTGTAGAAATAATTTGTGGGACTTGATCTTAGCTTTCCAAACTACATCGCAATCTTTATTGAACCATGGCTTCTGTTCGGCTTTCAAGCTGTTGATAAAGTTAGGATTGTAAGCTTACATGGCACACTGAACAATGATGAATTACCAATCATAATACGAGTGATGTCTTTTTTGTTTTAAACATACTCAGATACACATGCAACCATTAATCACATGTCAGGCCTTAAAATTTATTTAAACTAAATCCAAAATATCAGTGCAATATGCATAGTGTTGTAGTTACAATGAACTGTTAGAGTTTTTTCTTAAGACGAAAAATGACCTTAAACCCTTCTTCTTTTTTAAGTGCCATATCCATCGTGGAGGTTGGCAACAATTTCGGCGAATTGTGTGCCATTCTGCGCTGCTCCCAGAAGTGTATGCGACTCAAGTCCTGTCCAGTCAGGGATGTTGTTCAGCCACTAACATTGCCTTCGGCCAGGTCCTCTGTTTTTTCTTCCGTGATAAGTTTTGGGAGCTCGTATCTATGGTGCCGAGATATGTGTCCTAGATATGCGGTATCTACTATCTTAATTGCTGTTAGCAACTCTGTGTCTTTTCCCATTCTTCGTAAAACTTCTTCATTCGTGACGTGATCTACCTAGGATATTCTAAGCATACGTTGAAATATCCACATTTTAAGAGCCTGAAGACGATTCATTGTACCTACTTTTATTGTCCAAGCCTCAACTCCATACAACAAAATTAGATACACATAGCATTGGACGAATCTGAAACTTTTTGCTTTAGATACTGAGGATACGATCGCTGAGTTAGTTTCTCATCTTGAGGACAGTTGCTCTTGCTATCTCGATTCTTGTTCTTATTTCTTGGTCTGGGTCTAAATTGTGCGTTACCAAACAGCCCAAGTATTTGAATCTTGATAGTTGTTCAATATGACGACGATAACCTTAGTCTTTGCAGTGTTTATATTTGGGCCAAGCTCATCGTCTTCTTTAATAAGCCTTTTTAGTACTATTTGTAGGTCTTCTGTATTGTCAGCTAATATCGCTGTATCATCAGCGTATCTTATATTGCAGAGAGGTTTCCCATATATTTTTATGCCTTCACTTGTGCGCTCATACGCTTTCTGAAAGATGGATTCTGAGCAGATATTGAATAAAATAGGTGATAGTACACATCCTTGTCTAACTTCGCGGTTAATGGTTGTTTCACTTGTTAATCCGCTTTCTAGTGTTACGGATGCTTCTTGGTGTTTATATAGGTGAAACAGAGTTTATATGTCGTTTTCATTCAATGGATTTGTATTCAAAATTATCAGTAACTCAAAATGTTTAACACAATCAAAAGATTTTTCGTAATTTATGAAGCAAATACTTCCTTACGCCGATCTTTGCATATTTGCAGCTGAAGAGCGCTTCTTTAGACCCGAGTCTCGTTCTAAATAAAAATTGTTCTATGCTTAGGGAGAAAGTGAGTAAGTGTCACATGTGGCATGAGTTGAATTTAACGACCGATAAGCGATTTGATGACTAGGCATTCAGAGCTTAGTTGTTAGAGCGTGAGCGCGTAGAGCTGAAGGTTGCGAGTTCGATTCTCGCAGGATGCGACATTTTTTCAATTTCTCCTGAATGTCATTTAATATATTCTTGTTTGTATACTTTCTAAAAATATTCAAAAATTTCAAAAAAATGCCTCTATCGGTTTCGTATTTTCGGTATATTCTGCAATGTATAATTTTCAAAATATATTTTGTTGCAACGCACTATTAATATATCTATATTATGTATATCTGTGTCTACGAGTTTTAAAATTTCTGGTAGTATTTCATCCGTGTGCTTTGTCTGTTTTACTATCTTTGAGGGCTTTAACAACTTCGTTTCTCATTATGGGTCGGCTAGATTCACGTTCTCTTGTTGTTAGTTTGATGGTTTTAATGTCTCCAAACAGTTTTTCTATGTTTTTTGTCCATACTTCTTGTTTTTCTGTTGGATTACTTATTCATTTATTATCGTCGTTAAGAAGGTCGGTGTACGGACGTTTTTTTGGTCCTCCTGTAACTTCTTTTATTTTTTCTGTGTGTTAAATATATCATATTTGAGTTGTAGCTGTTCAAACTCAACGCATCTTTCCTTCTACCACTTCTCTCTAGCTTGTCGAATTTTATACTTTATGATGTTTTTGCGTTATTTTCTTTGGTCACCAGTTTTTATTGTTCTGCGTTCGTCGATTAAGTCCAGGAGTTCGGTGGTAATCTATTATTTTCTCTTGGGTCTATCTGTTACTCTGAGGAACAGGTCCTGTGTCGTGTTTTGGGCCTTGTTTAATTTACCCCATAGGTTGTCAGAATCTCTGATTTAATCTAGTTTGTTGTTAAGGCATTTGGAGATTTGCCATTTAATTTTTGTTTCTTTTATTTTTTGGACATTTATTCTTGGTTGCTTATTCCTTACTATTTTCTTGAGTGGAAATCAGTTTAAACCATGTATTTTCTATCGCCAATTTTTTCTCTTGGCAAAATTGTACTAGTAGATCTCAACGATGATTTCCTTCTCCTAAGCCATACTTTTCCAATGTGGCCTACTTTGGCATTGAAGGTTCCAATGACAATTGTTATTTCATTTTTATGTATAGATGTCTTCAGTATTTTCAGATCAGAATAAAAATTTGTGATTTTCTTGTCTGGCTTATCAGCATTTGAGGCTTAAAATTGTATTATGTTTATATTTTTTGGATTTGCAATAATGCATAGGAGTGCTAATCGGTCTGTGTACGGTACGAATTTTATTTCCTCCATTTGGATGATCTGGTAGCTCGTTGCTGGAGTAATATATAGTTGATTTATAAACACTGCATTTTCCTGATTTTGGCCTTCGTACCTTGTTTATGACCATTATTTCTATTTGCAACCCTTATTTTGTTATACTTTTTGACAACTCACAAAAACTTTGATCCTGTGTTATAGCTCATTTATGAAGATCGACATGTGACATATTACAAAGCTATCAAAAAAATTGCAAGCTAAATTGGGTGTGAAAAAATTCATTTCCCGTACCTGTTGACGATAGAACACTAAGCAGCTAGGGTGATTGGGGTCGACCGCATCCATACAGGTAACTCAAAATAAGTGTACGTCAGGAGTGATTATTCATTGTGCATGACTCATACTACCCGTCTGTTTGTGATTTCCAAGGTGAGAAAACGCCGCTTAAACTAAGTTGTTCTCGAATATCCAAAGGAGTATTACAACTGATAAGTCATCTCTCGGTTTATAAACACTAACTGCAAACAGCTAATCATCCTTTACCAGGACAATGCAAATTCGCGTATGATTTGTAAGACTATACGTAGTCATAAGTTCCAGGCATCAAAGATGAAGTCGATGAAACGAAATTCTGACTGTACTAACAAACGAGTGAAATAATTGTTATCAAAATTATAATTTATAGAATCACTGAGAAGTCAGTACCTATTAATATTTAGACACTAAATACTGCTTATATAACTAAGTTTTAGAATTATTCTTACCTATTACTACATATGTTATAGAATTTACAATGTGAGTTACGATTTCAATAAAATTATATAATGTATTTCCAGCAACAGCATCAGCATCAGCATCAGTGCCATTGTCTTTTTTCTTACGAGACCAAAAAAGTTTTAATATACGTATTATTACTAATAACAAAGAACCAAAGGCAATACTACCAAAGTGGAAAAATAAAACAATGAAGGTAAATTTACATACAGGGCTACCTAAATTCTTCTTGGTCCTAAAATAATAAAGTAGATTAGTTTAAAAGGTATATATTTTTCTAATTTATTTGACTTAAACAAACGAATTAGATTAAATGTAAAAAAATAATCGCCTGGAGCTGAAAATCATTGATTGTGAATTCGATAGTATGCTCACATAGTTAATCATATTGTACCAACTAGTTTACGGGATAGGCTATAGGTACTAACGGATTCAAAGCATAAAAGCAGCAAGGCCCAATGACATTGATGAACTACTGATGGGTATGATAGCTTTACAGTATACGCCAAGAGGATTGGAAAGAATAGGAAAGATAAGTATTGTTGAGAGGTGAACCTGCTTTACATGCCTAAGATGAGGCGAAGGGAGAAATTGACTGGGATGGATGTTAATTGAGGGGCACGCCAAAAAGGTTTCCATCTATTTCTAACTATACCAGAGGCATATTTGAGAAAAATGAACAAAGCTAAGTTTTGCGGAAAATTTTGGAGATCTTCTGCTTATAGAAAAAGGCGCATGAAATAGATGTGTTCGCTGCAAATAAAAAGAAATTGAAAAAATAACATAATTTGTTTGTCGAAAATGTGAAGTGTCTCTTTGCATTCAGTGTTTTACCCCTTACCACACTTAAAATTTATTGTAAAATTAATTTACGGCAATAAGAACATTTTATATTATTTTCATGTTCGTTGTCCTTCAGTTCTACAGAGACTTGTCGTAACAAATGAATACTGCAGGAACAGGAGTAATCCTAAGCTCTTTACCAAACTGTAAGTTTCAAAATTCTAAAACATCTTATGTTTTTTTTAACTTAAAATGAAGTAATTTTTATTATTTAAGTGTAACCATCTATTTTGCCAAAAGTCGTATTGAAAGGGCTAAATTTCTTACATTTTCAATCTTTTTATTATTTTTTTAACTTGACCTTGAAAAAAATCGTCATCACACAAATAGGTCAGGTTTTTCAACCATGGCGCAGTTAGGAAACAGTTCAAGAAAACATTCATGGAAAAAATAAGGTATCCGCTCGTCCCATACGTGATGTTAAAGTAAAAGTTGACTAACATTATACGAGCAAGAAAGTCTTACGATTTAGATTTTTTTCAAATAAAGCTCGGCCAACCAGATGTTTTAAACATTAAATTACCTTTTGGCAATTCGCTCGAAATTATTTCAATTTGGTTAGTTAAAGCCGTAGCGCCAATCCTTGGAAGCTCTTAACTGGATGTTAACAAGAAAATATATTTCGTATACTTACTTTGACCAATACCAAGTAGCGCCAGCTCCAGCTATTAACGAAAATTCGACGGCTCTAATAATTTCGGAAGTCCAAAAATATACAAATATATGTAAAATTACTGTAAAAACTGAAGTTAACGTGTAACCGTAATTGATATGATTTCCCTCCTTAACCATATTACTAGATATGATTTCAATGCTGGTCCATATTAAAATACCTAACATAATCAGCTGGAGAAGAGACATCTAAAATGTTTTATGAAACTTGTTATATTTTATATGTATATTAGGGCTGGGCTGTTTTACACTAAATAAAGTAATACTATAAACATATATACTGTTATGGTATCATTGTATTTATGTAAATAAAATATTTTACTATATAAAAAAAAATTAGGAGACGACTATGACCAGTGACCAGTTTGTTGTTTTGAAATTTTTTTAAATAGTTTGTAAATGTAATGAGAGACGGTTGAATTTTTGAAAATTGACATTAATAGATTTAAAGTTAAAGTTTAAAAAATAAAATAATTTAAAAAAAGGACCCTAATTAAAAAATATACATATAAATTATAAAAAAAGAACCCAACCCAAGAGAATCCGGAGCAGTAAAAAAAATACTTCAAGTTATAAACATAAAGTTAAAGAAGCTACAGTAGAAGACAGAGCAGTAAAAAAAAAACATAAAACTTGGCGCCCAACGTGGGGCTCGAAGAACGTGAAAACTCTAAGAACCTGATAACACTAAGAACCTGAAAACACTAAGAACATAAAAAACCCAAAAGAAAACCGAGAAAGAACACAAGGAATTTGACAGACAGGAATTAGGTAAGATATTTGTATTTATATATTAGAGGCAGTGATTTGTGGGTAGAATTTTAAAATTAAAACAAAATTTACTATGAATTAAAAAAAAAAATTAAATTAAATAAAAATTGAAACCATAAGGCAAAAACAAGTTAGAAATCATGGAGAACAATAGATCAACAAAAGGAATATTTAATAAATATAATGCCTACAAACAAATGACTATGGGCCTGAAGAAAAAAATGTGGAAAACGCAATTATTAAAGATAAGGAAAACAAAATAAATATTATAAAGAATATAATATATATAAAAATGAAATAAGAATATGAAATTATTAAACTAAAATTAAATGGCGAAATTAAAATTAAATAAGAGGAATTAAAAAGATTAATTATTTAAAGATAAAGCATTAAAATATGAAGGAAATAAATATAAAATTAAACTACATTATGTCAATAAAATTAAGTACACAACTAAATTCAATTACGACGATGAGAATAAAAGAAAGTTAAAAAATAAAACATACGAAGATGATGATATAAATTATTTTGAAATATATGTTAAAATTAGAAGAAGGTTTGGAAGAGCATAATATTTAATTATAAAAAGAGAAAAAAATAGTTAAATAAAAGTAAATAAGATTAAAATTAAGATTAAAATCAAAAATAAGGAAAATAAATAATGAGGAAATATCAGAGAAGGAGGAAAGAAAGAAAGAAAACAAAAAAGAAATAATATAAGTAACACTGTTATTAAGTTGGTAAAAAAATGGATAATAAACAATATGTTAAATAAAGATTATAGAAAAATTAAATAGGAAGTAAATTTAAAAAAATTTGAGAGAATATTTTGTTTTTAAATTTTGGGGAAATTGGAAATTGTTATGGTATCACTGTGTCTAATATGTAAATAAAATATCTTAATATAAAAAAAAATTGAGACGACTATGACCAGTGACCAGTTTTTGTTTTTAATTTTTTTTATAAATAGTATGTTAATGTAATATAGACAGTTGTTAATTTTGGAAGAGAATTGTAATATGTTATATTGGAAATAAAATATTCAAATAAAAATAAAAGTATAAAATTTCTAAAAAAAAAATATTAAAGAACCCAGAGGGAACCGGAGCAATAAAAAAATCAATTCCAAGTTAAAATCCATCAATCCTATACCATACTAATATGTAACGTAATGTAATGATTTTGCTGATTTAATCACTTACAAATTTTCAACGCCGAGCGCACGAATAGAAGTATAACTTCAAAAATTTGTAAGTATTAATAAAACTATTAATCAAGTTTTTAAGCAACTTACAATTATGGGAACACAGATCAGTGTTGGCGTG
This sequence comes from Altica lythri, assembly GCA_964028335.1. Classification (NCBI taxonomy): domain Eukaryota; kingdom Metazoa; phylum Arthropoda; class Insecta; order Coleoptera; family Chrysomelidae; genus Altica; species Altica lythri. The sequence goes on along the minus strand of OZ034804.1, from coordinate 28,534,211 downwards.
GCGGCGGCAGCACGAATAGTTTCTTTCAACAGCTGAATAAACAATTTAATCTTCTTCATGGTACTCCTCAAAACGCAAATTAAGTATAATACAATCAAGTTAAAGGCGACAATTAGTAATACGATTAATCCACCGAAAACCATCAGTAAGATATCGTTAACCTCAATTTTGCCTTCAATTTTAAAGATAGCACTAGAAAAAAATAGTTGTAGATGGTTATTTTCATAATAAATAGCTCTTCTATTATCTTTACAGTATGTGTATTCGAACAGAATTAGACACTAGAAAACGGAAATTTCTTGAACTGAGCACAAAAATTCATTTTTTCAAGAATAGGCAACTTTAGAGACACAATTCTGCAAGATTTATATTGACATAGGTATATATCATACTAGCTTATCCGGCGAACTTTTTATTGCCTAACAATTAAAAATCTTTTTTTTTTCTTGTTGTATCGATTGATTTCCATGATTTTATTACTATTAATCTCGATTTTTTTTCGTTGTAGTTTGTAATTTTTTTTCGTTTTTTTAAATATTATTTATTTTACATTATTGTCTATTTCTTTTTATTTTTTTTAGTTTTTTAATTTTGCTACATCTTCTTCTTCTTAAGGTGCCTAATCCAATTAGTGGATGTTGGCGACAATTCTGGCAAACTCCTCTCGATCTTGTGTGGCTCTAAAGAGTGCATGAGCATCGAGGTTTGTCCAATCCCTGATGTTTTTAAGCCATGAGTGTTTTTTTCTTCCGATGCCCCGTTTTCCTTCCATTATAAGCTTTAGGAACTGGTACTTGGAATTTCAAAATATATGCCCCAGATAAGCAGTTTTTCTTCTTTCTATTATTGGCAACAACTCTCTCTGCCCATTCGATTTAATACTTCAACATTTGTTGTGTGATCTGTCCAGGGAATTTTAAGTAATATTCTAAATACCCACAATTCAAAGGCCTCCAATTGCTTCATCACGTTGGCCTTTATGGTCCAGGTTTCTACACCATATAGCAGTATGGAGTAAATGTAACACTTTACAAAGCGATATCGAAGCGTTAAGTTGAGGCTACTGTTGCTTAGCAAGGTTCTCATAATAGTAAATGCTGTTCTGGCATGCTCAATCCTGCTACGTATCTCTAGGTCTGGATCTAGATCTTCAGCTATCCAACTACTGAGATATCTGAACTTAAAGACCTTTTGGATGTTCTTATTTTTTACTCTTATATTCAATTGCATATTTCGTGTTCTACTAACCACCATTACCTTCGTCTTGTCTATATTAATCTTCAATCCCAGTCGTTCTCCTTCAGTGTTTATTCTATTTATTAGTCGTTGTAGCGCTTCTTGGCTGTCGGCTATTATGACTGTATCATCAGTATAGCGAAGATTGTTAACAGTCTGCCCGTTGATTTTGATTCCATCTTCAATGTCACTTAAGGCTCTATCGAAAATCGTTTCCGAGTAAAGATTAAAAATGAGGGGGAGCAGAACACAGCTTTGTCGTACACCTTTTTCAATTGGAAAATATGATGTAAATTCCTGTCCTACTCTCACGGATGCTACTTGATTTATGTAAAGGTTCTTTATGATTTTAATATCATTCTCATCTATCGAACGTTCTTGGAGCAATCTTATTAATTCTGAATATATATACACATAAGAAATTAAAAAATATTTACCAAAGTAGCAAAGCAATCAATAAGGCACCAAATAATAAAATTCCAGCTATAATGGTATATATCAAATAATTAGGTTTCCAAACCATAAAGGTGAACAGTAGAATAATCAGACCTACAAAAATAACAGAAATAAGATTGGATATCTTTCAAAAATTATATTTTGTAATCGATACTTTAAAGAATTTTTAACTTTTTAGAAAAATTAAAAAAAATTTTAGTCGTGACCTTGCGAATTATCCATTAAGAAAATTACGGGACAAGAAAATTTTACCGATTCCTAACTGTTCTTAAACTACCGATGTACATTTTGGTTCAAACTGCAAGAGGAAATGTAACATTTTGCAATACACAATCAATATATTCAATTTTAATACGTTTAATTTTTAAATTTTTAATTTTATCTTTCGGGTTTTAAAAAGCACTTAATTAGCACTTAATTTAAAGATTATACAATCCTAGTTTTTTGTTTTTTTTTTATTAAGGGTCTGCTAGGTTTTCGTTAATATTTCAAAAACCTAATTTTGTTTTGCGCACCTAAATAGCACCTAAAAAGCACCTAATTTTGACCTAAATTTCGACAAATTTGTCTAATTTGGGTCAGCCCCCTTTATGGGGGTTTTCTAAACGCTCATCTCGCTGATAGGATTACGTTTAAATTCAGCTATTGAATATTTCACAGTCATAAAAGTGAAACAGACATATTTTCTCTTATTATTGTTATATTGTTAACTATTGAATTTATAAATCATACGAGACTTACCTGTTTGTCTGATGGGAAATTTTTACAATGTTTACATAAGTATTATTCGGTAATTAATCGTGTTCTTCCTTTTATTTTTCCATAATTTCGTTTTATCTAATTTTAACTATCGTCAGTGCATTGAATTTCTACATATAATTATATTCACACTTAATTGTTGAATTATTTCGATCATTAAAATATATTTCTACTCGTGTAGTAAACAAATAATACCAATTCAACTTCTCTTTCCGTTCCTGTCCTGTTTTTAATTTCCGTACGGTTAGCGCAAGTAATTAATTCTATTAGTGGAATAGTAAAAGACCTCTCTTCTACGCATGTTACCATATGACAATTTGGGGGCACGCTGTCAGATTTTATTTTTCATCGTAACCAGCTCCTGAGAAATTGTTATCATCGACTAAGAAAAAATCTCGTGTGTTTGTTTAATCGAAGTGCATTCTCGCCTTTTAATTTTAGATTTTGGCACAAGCCTTTAATTTCCGACTGGACCATCGAATCTATCTACGTTTTGGTTATATTTTTGGGTGTCCAGTGGGAAAACCACATATAGATATAGTAGATATAGTAGAAGCACATTATAAAGACGGCTTTTGGAGCAAAATCAACGTCACGGGTTTTTGGTACCGGCATCTTATCACCGGCATTTATTTTTTGACCCGGCATCTTATCATCAGCATTTATTTTTGGTACCGGCATTATTTTTGGTACCGGCATTTATTTTTGGTACCCGCATTTCTTATTTTTGGTTCTGGCATTATTTTTGGTAGTACTAGCATTTAAATTACCGGAGTCTGGAACCGGTCTGAAGTTTTTTTAAAGCCTATTGTAATTGGTGATTGAAATCCACCACTGCCAGAATAGATAAGCACAAGCTTTATTATCTTGTATCTTGTATTTTTTTATTAATAGTTTATTTTATTTTTGTAATTCGCAAAGTGTGATCACACATACAACACTCATTTATTTTATATATTTAAGGCGCCAGTGTATATTTGTAAACAGCTGTAAATTGTATTTCTTTTTTTTTTTGGGTCTACTACATATTCGTATTAAAGAAGGGTCTAGTTTACGAAACTGATTTGTTTTATTTAGCTCAAATTATTTTATTCTTTCGGATTGTGGAAGGGTTGTTAGTGCCTATTACATCTAGGGGTTTCCGGCTTGTCCGTCTAAGTCGGTGGCGCGGCTCACTTGTTTATCATCCCTCTACGGCTGAGCTCGGGCTTAATTTGCCAGTAGAGACAACTAACAATCCTTGTGCAATTTTGTTTAATTTTTGATGATAAATTTTTTTAAATAGTCCTTAACCTTTTGTTAAATGGGGTAAAAAAACGTGGCAAATTATAATGATAGTCTCTGAATATAGAGTTGACGACTGACTCAGGTGATTGTTGATCAACATCTCACCATGCAAAATACTTTAATTTTGAATCACAATTTTTCCACATATTCGCCAATTCAATTTCCATTTTTATTTAAAAGTGCTGTCATATTCATGTTCACATTAGAAACTTTCAGACAACCTGCGTAAGTGTTACTTTAAAATCTGTAATTAATTTCCTTAATCATATCAGTGTTAATCTGTGTTTATCTTTTATTTCCTGAAGAAATCTATATCTGGATATAACTGTCTAAATACAAATTCTATTGTATTAAAATACTTTTATTTGTAATTACATTTTATTTAAATACATCTTTTTAACGATGTATTTAAATAGTATTTCAAATATAAGTATTTTTGTATATTGCTATTTGTATATAGACAATATCAAAAAATATATATATTTACGATCTAGTTAATCCAATCACTGAATTTTTAATTTTGGGGAAATAGATATTTTTCATTATTTTCATTAGGGATTTCTTGAAAAATTTTTATATAGATATTACTTACTAAATAAAACTATTTTGTATGAAAATTATAAAGATTTTTTTAAATATTCCAAATTTATAAAAACTTACCGACAGTACAGAAGCAGGCCAATAATATTCGCCATATATTGTTATTCAAATATTGGTAGAAACTCTTCATCGAAAATACTTCATCATCGGACTTTTGTTTACTTCTGCTACTGACTAAATACTCTTCAGTTTCACGCAGATAACATGTTGAAGAAATTCTTTCACTAAAATATATTATAAAGCAACTCTTTCTTTTAGTGACTTCATTCTCAACACTCACCATGTATTAGAAGTTAATGGAAAACAGTGAAGTAGATATTGAAAAAAGAACTACCCAATAAATTTAAGATAAGAACAGAAGTGTAAAGTATCTGCGTGATTGGGACCCCTATACTATACAGAAAAATATTCTGAAGTACTAAAATAAGTGCTCAAAAATCTAAAACTAGCTTCCAAGTATTTTAAAATAGAAGCCGTCTTACAATAATTAACTGCTTGTACTGCAGTCTACTTAGGCTTATTGTAATTTTTCCATTTTGTCAAGTCAACCATTTCAGGATCTTGGTACCTTGTACTAATTTGTACATGTTTAAAAAAGGGTATCAAATTGTTTGTGGACGCATTCAAAAGTTCCAAAATTGATTATTTCTTGTGATCCAGTACTTCGCAAGGTATTTTAGGTTCCCTACCGCATAATCTGCAGCTTTGGTATGGAATATTGTACTGACTCGTATTTGATTGCTGCTGGTTTTGCGCAGGGTTTCAGCTCTTCTGGCACACATCTGAGTGCTTGGCTTGAGATGACTTCCGTGTGTTGGTTGTTTTTTTACGCATCCAAGCTTGTATTTGGCCCCAGGTCGTACTTTTTGTTACCTTTAGAACTGCCTTCAGACCTACAAATATTGAGGCTGAGCTATTTCTTGCAAGTTAATCAGCTTGTTCGTGCTTTATATTTCTCTGTCTCCTGGCACCCAAGCTAGTTTAACACTGTTTTGTTTTAGTATTTACTAGTAGAGATAGCCTTATGTGCTACCGATGCGAGACAGGTGTGTGATAAAGAAATAAGAATATATTATAATCTGCTATCTCTTTTCCACCGTTAACTTTACTGGCTGGTGAGTATTCTCTTAAATCCCTTGAGAAGAATAGTACTTATCCAATCTCTTAAGATAAAGGTACTACCCACGGGTAACAGAAAATATAGAAAATAATGTGCAAAGAATAGAACAATTTAAAAAATCGTAAGAATATTCAAAATTTAAAAAAAAATATGACTAATTATAAAAACACTAAAGCACTAAAATAAAGACGTATAAAATGGTAAAAAATGGAACTTGTAAAATAAAATTATAAAGATGGTTATAAATTAGAAAAAGTTGTGGAGAATTCAAAAGATTATAATACAACTGTAATAGTATATTATTTTACGAGTGGACTAAATTGCATATTACAGCGAGTGTGTTTGGCTCATGAGCGAGCTTGCGAGCGAATGGGCTAAAAAAACGAGCTAAATATGCAATTTGTTCCTCAAGTGAAGTACTATGCTTTACCCACGACTTTCCAAATGGTTTTATATAAAACTAAAAATAACAAACATAAAATTTAAATTTTGGCATAAGTTGTCAAAAATATTCGATTTCGCAGACAGTTCTGTCTGAGAAATGTCAAATGTTAGTTTAATTTAATGTATACTGTAGGCCAGAGATGTCTATGCTGTAGGCAATCAACATAATAATACAGGTTTCTATTTACTTACTCCACTAGTGCAGTAAATGAAAATATAACACAACTGCTCAATAATTTGACACTTACTGACATAGATATAAGTTAAAAAATACGCAATTTACTTATGAGTCGTGGGTAAAATCTTTTAAAAAATGCAACTTAAAAGGTTTAAGCTAAAACACAAAAATTCGTTAAAATAAGAAGAAAACATAATTTTTTTTAATTAGAAATTTAAATAAAAAAATTATGAATTTATAAAAAATAGACATTAGATTAGATGTTTATTGGGTTGGCTGTTAGCTTGTATCACTGCGACCTTTGAAGATCTATTGTGACCACCCATTACCTCAAGAATAGAATTAGAGCACCTTGTCCAGCCCTGCCCTTTAAATGAGACTTAATAGCCTTGACAGTGGCCACTCCGCATAACTTGGAGCAGCCGGTTTCTTCTCTCCCAGTAATAGATACCGCGTCCTTGCAGGGCCTTCACATTGGCATAGGACATGAAATGTGGTTTCCTCCTCCTCTTGGCAGATGTCTTCATCTGCTAAGTTCAGCTGACTCATGTGTTTTCTGAGCCTACAATGTCCTGTCAAGAGACTGACAATCATTCTGACATCGTTTTGCCTTTGCAGTAAACTTCGCCAAATGTCCCTTTATGAAGACCCTGGCTTGTCGCTTGCCTTGTGATTTTTCCCACCACTCCTGAGCCTTCTCTAGCCTCCATTTCTCAATGGCTGCCTTTTTGAATGTGTCAGCAACTCCTCCGAATGGTTCTGGGCCAATCATTGGGGTAATAGCTCCCGCATGGGCCAATTCATCAGCCTTCTCATCACCTCCAAAAGCTGAGTGTCCTTATTTGTGCCGAGACTATCGCCTTTAGAGCTGCCTGGCTGTCCGAGTATATGACTACGGTTTCACCTGTTATACCCTGACTTACGATCTCCGTTGCACAGTGTTGTATGGTCACTACTTCAGCCTGAAACACTGTGGCATACGCACCTGACTTAGTTGGACTTTTATCCTGTGTCCTCTATTGTATATACCTGACCCTGTGCCTTTTTCAGTCTTTGAGTCATCGGTATACCAGATTGACTCCCCTTGGATTAGGGGGCCATTGTTCCATGAGTCCCTTTCCAGTATTTCTACTCGAAAGTTTCTCACAAAGTTATACCTGGGAACTATCCTGTCCTGATGGCATGGTCATTATTTGATCCGGCTTAACCCTATCATATAACTCTGCTTGCTTTTTCCCTTTTAATAAGATAATGTGGGCCTGGCCTTGTAGCAGCCTGTGAGCAGTTGCCATAGCCTTGCCCTGTATGTAGATGTGCAATGGTGATAGGATGAGTAGAACCTGTAGTGCGTCAGTTGGGGCGGTCCCCCTGGCACCTGTAACATTCAGACATGCCTGCCTTTGAATGCTTTCCAGCTGCCTGATCACCCCGGACTGCTGCGTTCTACTCCACCACACCATCGAACCATAGGTTAACATTGGTCTAATGACTTGTGTATACAACCAAAGGTTCATTTTGGAGTTCAAGACCCATTTCTTGCCACACAGTTGTCTACACCTAGCAAGGGCTATTGTAACTTTGTGTGTGACATTTTGAATGTGTTGCCTCCATGATAGCCTCTGGTCAAACACCACACCCAGGTATTTGGCTTCTGTGGCCATTGGCACCAGCACGTTATTGAGCGTTATTGATTTTAAGCCTTGCAACGCTCTTTTAGTGAAAGGGACAACTGATGCTTTTTGTGGATTGACTGTCAGGCCTTCATCCTTGCACCACAAACCTACCCACAATGATTATGGCCATATCATCTGCGAAACCTAGGCAGTGAAGGCCTTCATTGAGGAGTTTCTTAAGGAGGTCATCCACAAGTGCTGACCAGAGCAGAGGCCACAGTACCTACTCCTCCCTGCGGACTTATGTACTGTGAAATATATTGAAAATATTGTGCAATTAAGAAAATAATCTTTAGAAATCGTAAGAAATGCGAAAATTTCAAAATAATATTGAATAATTGTTAAAACAATAAAAATATATACTAGAAACCAAAATATTATAATACAACCGTAAAATATAAAAAAAAAGGAAAATCCAGAGAAAGTAATAATAATTCAAATACCATAAAAAATGTAAATAAAAGGTGACTATTAAAAAAATCATAGAGAATCCAAAAGATATAAAAAATTGGTATAACATATCGGGTGTCCAAAGTTCCTCTACCTACCTGTGGTTTTATTAATCTGGTAACCGAATTCCTCCACGCTTTTGAAGGGAAAAGGATTATAGTATTACAGCAAAATAATAAAGAATAATTTCCTATTAAGTGCATGCAATTTCTCTCCTGTTTTATAAAGATTTGACAAGCACCCTGAAGAAGCATTAGTTTATCTTAAGATTAATTTTGTAAAAATTGTGTACACTTACTACCCACTGTCACACTCAGCAACGCATTTTCTATTAACACTATAGTATCTGGATTTTGTAGTACTTAGTGACATTACTGTAGCATCAATTTCCAGAAGACTATAAAGATAATGGTAATAAGTATAGGGGTACTGACAGTGCTGGATTTAGAGGTATAAAGGCCTTAAAGCAACAATTAACCTAATAATAACAAGCTTGTTTTCGTCGTCTCTCAAATTTTTTTTTCTAACAAATAAAATTGTTTCAACAAAAATGTATTAATTTGATAAAGTCCAATACAATTTATTAAAAACTAAATGACCGCGGCAACGAAGAGAACCGTGCTTTTAAATAAAAAAAAAAACGTGTGCGTCTCAGGACGCGCGACAGAAGTGATAACTTCATCTAATCCAAGTTGAACTATTTAATATTGAAATTGTAAAAATTTTGAAAATTTTGAAAATTCTGAAAATTTTAAAACTACTAAAAATTTTGAAAAATTTGAAAATTTTTGAAAATTCTAAAAATTTTGAAAATTTTAAAAAATTCAATCATTTTGAAAATTTTGAAAAATTCAAGAAGTGCTTTCTTTATGCGTTTAGTATAAGATGTTTGGGGAAAGCATAGAGAGAGAGAAATGATATTATTCTGTTTCACTGCACCTGCGTGTAACACTTTTCTCAACGTTACTGTAACACTTTTTTCAACATGACTGTACTCTTTTCTCAACGTAACGCATAACGCTTTCACACGCCTACTAGATATAGTGGCACTGTAACGCGTTACGTTACAAATCAGTTTACCCTCCCATAAGAAGTTATCACTTCAAAAATCACTGTCAAGTAGGAATAGATTTGAAGCCAGTTTTTTCCAATCGGGGCTCTTTTTAATTTTAATTTTTGAAAACGAGCGCTATTCAGTGCAATTTGGGATCACCAAAACTGATAGTTTAATTTTCTTTTTTATGACTGGTTTGCGTCTTATGGTGTGATGTAATCAAGCGGAACCAACTTCAGGTTTTGACGTGAAACGTCTTTAAAATCGCGCCGAAACATACGAGTACCAGGTTCAAAAAGTGGATCGTAACGAAAAGGTTTATATCATCGTACCTTAATAATTACAAAACTATTAGTCCTAGAAATAAAATGTGGTGTGAATATTTCACTTATATAGTCAGCTCGCTGTTATGACCTTGAGTCCAGGTCAGGGTCGAGCGGAGCGACGGGGGAGCGGTACTGCGTTAACTATGCGAAACCGGCGCTCTCGCTCGTTTCTATTCAGAGTAACTCGTGACTCCGACTTGATAGCGCGGTGATTATTTCGTGTGTATCAAGATTATTGAAACGGATTGATTCATACAATAATAAGTGCAATTTGGACAGTATTTATATTAAAAATAACCAGAAAGTGATAAAAAATATATAAACATTTGCTATGTGGGCCTCAGCTCGTGCAAGAGCCAGCCAGAAATATAAATCACGGCTATCGTTGGAAAGAGGGGGCTATGGGTCACACACAGGTACACCGATGTCCGGCGCCGAGCGAGCGAGACGGTTTCGGGAACGTCGCAAAGCCGCTGCCGACGAAAACGCCGACGCCGGCGCCGCGAGGAACTTTTCTGCTGCCGCCAACCTCGCGAGCACCTCTACCACTGGAATACCTGTACTTATGGACGTAACGAATGAACAGACAATCGATATCACTAACATAGACGTTTCACGTGAAAACCAACGGCTGTGTGCCCCAGCACAGCCCCACCCGATTTTTTTCTAATGGTGCGTGATTGTTTTTATTCGACGGTGTTTAATATTTAGCCGTTTCTTCGCAGTACCTAATCAAAATTTAACTAATGATCTTAACGACTCCAATGCACGAACAACATTTTCGGATCTTTGATACTGTGTACCTTATTTAAAATATATTTTCCTTCATTTCTCGTGATATCTTTCTGCTCTCTCTCTCTCTCTCTCAGAAGATACATTCGCTACAGTTTCTTCGATTTTAGAATATCTCATAAAAATTGACTTCGTGATTGCAGCTCTATACCTGACTAGCAAGTTTCGCTAACATTTTACATCACTGTCTATTTTTTTGATAATTTTTTAGACAGAATTCGGTTATCGTTTTTTAACTACTTGCTGTTTATAGCGTCTATAAATTCTGAACGAAATTAAAAAATTGATTTGCCCATGCAGCTAAGTTGAGTGAGTGACTTCAACATGTACAAACACTAATAAATGTTTTTTTCTGGAAAGTCCCTTTCTAGCGGCTCTGGGACACTAGTCCTACCTATCATCCTCCAAATCCCTAGGTATTAATAATAAGATAAATACTTACGGTTTATTAGTAAAATCTTGTCCAGTACAACTCCACTGAGAGTATTTATAATTCTTTATACCACAAATATTACCACAAATATCATAGCCATTATAGCGTTGTATATTTGATTTTTCTAGTAAATGAGTCACGAATGCTATCTTAAATAAAATAAACTTGATTAGTTTTAGAAAAGTAATTACAGACAAACAACATTTTCTTGACTTAAAAAATTAATCACTTCGGTTGAGTCGTCAGTTTTGTTCAAGAATGATGATTGAATAGATTAAAACTGAGTAGATTATTTTAAAAATTTGGATCATAGTTTGTTTGCAGATACAAAATGAACACCAGTTTATCTTTCTTCTTCTCTTCTTTAGCAGCCCCTTCTAGTCGACTCCTGGACATAGGCCTCCCCTTGTCTTTTCCAACTTCGTTTCTTTTGATCTAACTGGTGCCAGTTTCTTTCTGCATGTTCCTTAATTTCATCGGCCCATCTTTTTTGTGGTCTTCCTGCACCTCGTTCTTGTTCTTATGGTCTCCATTGTATTATTCGCTTTGTCCATCTTTCTTCGTTCTCTCGTGCCACGTGTCCAGCCCATCTCCACTTGGATTTTGCAATGCTTTCGGCAACATCGGCTACTTTGTTTATCTTTAGATTTGGTAAAACTCATAAAATTATTAGAGTAAAAATGTTCATAAAGCACCTTAAGATAAAAAATCTATATACTTATCCGATCCCCTAACCCAGGCCTTTTTAAACAATATATCGCGACCCCATTTTTATTTGCCACCTTTTCACAACCAAATTAATTTGCAACCAAGATTATAACCTTGGACTATTTTTATCCAATAAAAATGCAATTACAGATTATGCACAGATCATAAGTTCCTAGCAAACTGGGCCCTGGTTCATTGTTTCAATGAAGTAGTCCCAACGTTAACCTCAAATGCTTTTATAAGTATTGATACAAAATCACAAAAAATTCGGAAATAAGCACAATTTACAAAAAGAACTTTTTATAATAGAAAGTTTTTTACTGATTTATAGGTCATATTTTGTGTCATCTCAACAATGCACAGCATCCCTGATTTTGCAAAAATATTAAGTCATACAACGCTGTGATTGATCATAGAGAAGATTGTTTCCTTGTTAACAAAATCAAGGGTAGTTGTATCTAAAAACTTTCTAAAACAGTTTATTTTATTACCAGTTAAAATAATAATTACTGTTTTCAGATGTAAGAACAAAAAAAAAAAAAGAAAAAAAAACTTCTCTGTCGCGTAATCGATCCCATTATGATAACATAACAGAACTGTCACAAGTGGACGTATCCGCCGCCTAACCAACTACGCTACGAACGATTTATTTAATAACTTTCAAAATAATATTATCTATACACAACTTAGATCATGTTTAATATCAATTCGGTATAAATTTCGAAATCTATGTATATGCCTAAACACACTTGAAACATGCATTGTCATCCAGTTCTTAGCTATCCTGAAAATTTCAGAGCTATAGGTAGTCGGGAAATAGGTTTAAATTTGATTACAAATTCCACGGAATGACACAGAGACACAGAACACGGCGAAAATATAAAAAACTTTCTAAAAAGAAAAAATCACATCTTTTAGTATTATTGTAACACCCAAAGTTATTTTATAATGAAAAAAATTTTGGTTTTCGAAAAGTGAATTTTCGAATAGGTATGAGGGTTGTCCTTTTAGTTTTGCATATAGCCATAACGACAAAAATATATAGACTTAAAGTCAGGGCCGGATCCAGGGGGGGGGCAGCGGGGGCATGTTAAGGGTTGATGTTGCCGACAAGTTCAGTTTTTTGTGTGAGGTTCAAATTAAAACACTGAACGTTACGACTTTGAAAAGTAAGGCTAAAGAATTGGCTAAAACCTATGCAAGTGATTTGAACGAAGAGAAACTTGTAAATGAAATAGAAAGTTTTAAGTTTCATGCCTTAACTTTAGAAGATGGACTGAAAGACGGAAAAGCAGCATCTATGCTCAGAATATTGCATAAGAGCAAGTTGGAAGAGGGTTATCCTAACTTATGTGTTGCTCTAAAAATATTCGTAACGCTTCCAGTTTCTGTTGCATCTGGAGAGAGAAGTTTCAGTAAATTAAAACTTATAAAAACCTACTTAAGAAATGCTATGACACAGCAAAGACTAACAAATTTAAGCATTATAAATATTGAACATGAAAGGGCTTCTTTGCTTTCTTTTGATAAAATAATCAACACTTTTTCAGCAAAGAAAGCCCGAAAAATAAGAATTATGTAATCCAGGGTCTTGTGGATCTAATCTTTGAGTTGAGGCTTTAAATTGTTCGCTTTGTTTCAATTATGTATGTAAAGTACAATGGCCCAACTTGTGTATCATTAAATATGCCTTATAATTCAAACTAAGTTTTATTTCAACATCGTATACGACTCGTGTAGTAATAGGCCTTCGCTTTTTCGTAAATCGGTCGTGACAGTAGGCCAGGGGGGCGCCAAATGTAAAGCTTGCCCCCCCCCCCTAGAAAAATTGGTAGGTCCAGCTCTGCTTAAACTACTTTATTGCTTTACTAAATATATCCCACAAAGATCGATACACTTTTGCATACGTTTAAAGCAATTGGTAAAACAAATATTCCAGTTTTCATCACTGTTCTAAAGACATCGGCGGTTTCTTTTGGCGACTTGAATCGCTGCCCGCGCATTAAATTCTTGATCTTTCGGAACATGAATAAGTCGTTACTACTTAGGTCGGGACTATACGGTGAATGGTCTAACAATTCGATGTTTTGAAACTTGATTAGGTATCTTTTGGGCAGTGTGAGCACTTGCGTTGTCCTGATGATTCTCCATTGTGTGTTGCTTTGTTAGAGTTTTGCGATAACTTCTGGTAAAAAAACGTTTTATACCAATCAAAAGTAACCGTTCTTTGATCTTCTAAATCAATTTTTGTTACTGAAAGACATACATCGATTGTGATTTTAGTGTAGTCTTCAGTCCGCGATTATGCTTTAAGCTCGCGGACGGATAACATACTTGTACTGATGTCTTTGAAAATGTTTTTCAAAAACTCGTAAATCGATAGAATAATTAATATTCTACATTCTGCAATATTTATATATATATATATATATATATATATATATATCGTAAAACTCGTAAATCGATAGAATAATTAATATTCTACATTCTGCAATATTTATATATATATATATATATATATATATATATATATATATATATATATATATTACGTTATTAAAGAAAAAGAATGTAGGTACTGTCAAAGAGGAAACGAATGAGTTTTAAGAAATTATTTTTGCTGATGCTAAACTTACCCATCTCTAAATTTAATTACCAGTAGGTTATGTCCTGGCAAGCCTGGATGTAGTATCTTTTTTCTAATACTTATTTTTCATTTTCTCTTTGACAGTACAGTCTTTTCCTTCAATAACGTAACATATAAACAAATTTTTGGTTTTCCAATGGGAGCCAAAATAAATCCTATTCTGGCAGCAATGATCATGGATGATTTGTTGGACAATGTCATCCCCACTTTACCTTTTTCTTTACTTTTTATCAAAAAATATGTCGATGACATAATCATAGCGCAGAGTTAATTGTTTTACCTTTTTTAAGATAATCAATCAACAAAACATCTTTTGCATCTCAAAAAAACTGATGCCATAACCTTTTTTGCGAATTTCATCTGTTTTGGTGCTGAAAAACCTGCATAAGTACACTGTAAACGTTCTTGTTTCAGTTTAGGATCATTATGGTAGATCCTAGTCTCATCCATATTAAACAACGCACAAAATCGGTTTTATTCTGCTAAAAACGGTCCAAATTACGCTGAGAAATTTGTTTTCGATCCAGTTTTTGTTGAAATCTTTACGAATGAGGCACTAATTTTCCGAACAGCTTTTTCATATGTAATAGTTCGTGTAAAATATGGATTACTCGTTCATCTGCGATGCCCATGATATTAGCAATTTCACGCTTATTCAAACTTGGATATTTACTAACAATATCATAAACCTGCTCAAGGATTTCTGCTGTTGTTGGACTTTTTGGAAGTTCACTACGTGGTTCATCTTCGAAGCTTGTACGACCACGTTTAAACTCTAAAACCTATCGATATACAGATTGAAATGAAGGAGCAGATTCCTTTACCACTTTCACCATTTTTGTATAAATTTCTGTTGCTGATAAATCTTCCAAAACAAAGAATTTTATCACTGCACGATATTCAGTTTGTTCCTTTGGAACACAATACACTGACACGTCAACTTCAAATAGCTTGTAAACAAAGAATGAATTGACAAATCAAAATATAATTTTCTTGTGTATTTAAATGGAAGATGACATACTGAACTAGCGTATAAATTTTTATTCCTCTACTCGCTTACAGGTGTCGCTTTCAAAACTTTTCAACCAACCCTATATTTAGTAAAAATTCAAACATCTTACCAAGATAGTAACAATGACTCCATAAGCGACGCTAAATCCTACATTAGTAAAATGTCTATTTTTAGGGATTTCAGGAATTTGTATTGTATCTCGAGGTGTATTAGCTTTAAGACGTCTGAACGTAACTATCTAAAAATAAAATTATTTGTTAATAAAAGAAGAAACATTTATGTAATAACAAAATATTCATATTATAACTGCCTTCGATTTAAAATGCACTGCCACTCACTCTTCTGTTCGGTAAATATTTGACCTAATCTAATACATAAATTCGGATTAATCTTTTTTACTATCTTTTAATAGATTTAATAGATTAAATCACTTAAAAATTAATATAAAAAGTTGCGTTTTCTTTTTTCCTGTAATAGATAATCTTAATAAGATCACAATTAAAAATATCTAAATAAATTTCTCAGATACAGTGAGTTTTCTTCAAAAACAAAACACGATCAACTATTTTAAAAAATAAAATAGCGAGTTGCGGTTTTTGAAGTTATACTTCTATTCGTGCACTCGGCGGAAAAAGATTGTGTAAAGTTAAATGGGAAAAATCCTTACATATGTAATGGTGTGAGTAAGAAAGAGACAGAAACACTTATCAGGTATATTGGTCGGTAAAAACAAAGATGAAATATTTACTAACACGTTATTAGTCATAACTATTAGGTCCTTTGAATACCGTTTCAACAGTCAGTACATTGAAAAGGGATAGATATACAAAAAACAGTCTGAAATAAAGTATGAATATCATAGTGACGGACCACATGATTATTTGACAGATTATTTTATAATTCTGTCACGTAAGTATACAAATAAAGTTTTAGCATTTTATATTAATAATAATATTCAGTAATGAGTATTTTATTGTAGTCTAAAGTACCGTCACATGGTTGCAGTATATTCTGCTCTATGCTTTTAAGGTTGTTCGCTACATAAACAGAGTTTTTACGAATAGTCGAGGAAATAAGCAATAAAACCTCCGAATTTTGTAACGTAAGATGGATCGGAATGCTTCTTTGCATTGGATGCGTTAGAGTATCAGGAAAGTTGTCGCTATTTTTTATAATGTAATAATGGGAAATTGCATTTCTGCATTCGAAAAGTGCATTCCGAACAGACAATAGAGAGAAAACTTATAACTCGGAAGTATTGCTGAAAATGGGTTCAATTTATATACTCGGGGTTTTTGGGGTCGCTGTACACAAATATCATGATGCCAAAAGTCTCCGCGGCACTTGGTGCCTAGGGTATTTACCTCTTCTCCTGGGGTTTTATGTAAATTCTGTACGAAATCAGTGCACACTTGGTACACGGTGGTTTTTTGAGTTGATAAATACGATTATAATAATGGCGATGGTCTTTGAAATACCTGGTGCTTAAGACGGACCTCGTCTCCAGGAATTTTATGCAAATTCGATACACAAAGAGTATGCACTTGGTACTAGGAGGTTATTGGGGTCGCTAACCACAAATATCATATAATGATTTTGCTGAATCATTCGCATACAAATTTATGAATCCGGGCGCGTGCATAGAAGTATAACTTCTGCCGGCAGTCCCACTGACTGCCATACTCGTTTTTTTTATAAAATAGTTTATCGTATTAACATCAGAATTATTATGCAAATATCTTTATAAACAGCAGAAATACTGCGTTTTTTCTCAAAAAACAAAACACGATCAACTTTTTTAAAAATCAAGATAGTGAGTTGGGTTTTTTTATATAATAGATAATTTTATTAAGATCAGAAGTATTTTTTAATTTTGCAAATATCTGAATAAACAACAGAGATGGCGCGATTTTTCTCAAAAAAACACGGGTATACCGAATTATCTGAACAATATTTAAAAAACCCAAAAAACCTTGAAAAAGTAAAAAAGTCGTGAAAAATTTGAAAATTCACAAAAAATTAAAAAATATTGATAAAAGCAGGCGAAAAATAGGAAGGCGACAGGACTAGAAGGTAGACCTAACGAAATAATCAAAATACTTGAAAACAATAAATAAAATAAATGGGGTTAACAACAATAATTTAAGGTGGTACGCGGATGACACAGTTTTAATTGCGGCAAGTCAACACTCGTAAACAAAGTAACCTGAGCATGTCATAAATATGTTCTACAGCTCAATACTTTGAAAACCAACGACAAATGGGACATGAGCAAAGAAATAAAGATCCGCATTGAAAACGCCAGAACTGCCTTAAAAATAATTCTGTGTAACAAAGGAATCACTTTAACGATAAAAATCAGATTAACACGTTGTTACATATTTTCCACACAGCTATATGGTGCAAAAAGTGGAACACTGACAGATACTTTACTGAAGAAGCTGGAGGCTTTTAAAATGTGGGTCTATAGAAGAATTCTACGAATAAGTTTGGTAGACTGGGTATGAAGTAAAGAAGTCTTACAGGGAATGAAAAAGGGCACAGAAATAACTAAAACAAAAAAAAACTTGAATATTTTGGCCACGTGATGAGGCACCCAGGAAAATATAAACTGCATCTGGAGATGCAGAGTAAAATTGCTGGAAAATGAGGACCAGGATGAAGAAGAACATCTTGGCTCCGAAACCTCCGAGAGGTACCACAAAACATCTACTGAGCTATTCCGAGTTGTGGTAAATAAGTAAATATAGCCAATACTAGTTGTACTCGCAACGTCGTTCGCGTGGCGTGTGATTGTTGTATAAAAGTTTCTTTCCCCACCCCATTTAACGAATGGGAGAGAAATTTTTATACACCAGATGTTAAGTTGAAAGAAGACAAATACATCTGTGAAAACCGCATTCGAATCGGATCAGTAGTTTTCATGTGATGCGCGCACAAACATACAGACAGACAGACAAAAAAATTTAACCACATTTTTGGGTTCTATTTCGATGTACCTGCGACGTCGTTCGCGTGGCTTGTTGATTTTTGTATAATAATTTCCTTCCTCGCCCCGTTAAAGGGCTGGGTGAAGAAAGTTTCATACACCACATGTTAAGTTAAAAGAAGACAAATACGTCTTTGAAAACCGCATTCGAATGGGATCAGTAGTTTTCATGTGATGCGCGCACAAACATATACATTTCTACAGTTTTATTATATGTATATAGAATAGATGATCGTCCGATAATCGGGCAAGGTACTCGAAGAACAAGAAGAAGAACTGGAAATGGCCAAAAAGAGTTTCTCTTTCTATATAGCATTTTTTTAAATTTTTAGAGAAAATAGGTAAAAAAGTTGTTAATGGAAAACTGAAGAGATAAACTGTAGTGTTGCAAAATTAAATTAACTCAGTTTTTCTATTGCAATTTTAGAATGAAAGCAGTTGTAATTCAAAATAAGCCAAATTTGACAAAATTTGATTTAATACTTACGTCTTGTGGGCTTCGAAAAAATTCTTGACTTATATCATTTCCCATGATGTCTGAAACGAGAAATGATAAATTAATTGATCTTAATCTACTCCACCAACCTCTACCCAAACAAAAATCATATTAAGGTTCCTACTATATTACTCCAAGAAGTCAAATAAAGGCACGTTTTTTATTCTAGCATTTAGTTCTTAACCGCTTTATTGGGAAGCATTGGAAAATCTAAAACAAAAAGTTCAAATGAGTTTAAAAATGTAGGTTTCTTACAGAGTACAAACTTTGTAAAAAATTCGCGTTGGTCACTCATCTGACACCTCAAGCAATTCCCTTCTTTCTTAAGGGGGTCTAGTCTCAGATAATACATGAGTTTGGCAACCGGTTCTTGATATATTTGGGGGCACAAACCCACAACCCGACAAGAATTCGAAAAATATAAAAAATCAGTTTTTTTTTTCACAAATTTCAAAGCAGAATCGTATGTTAATAGAATAAAGAACAAATTTTAAATCCTTTAAACAAATTTTTTATGTATAAAATATTGACTCTCTTACCTCAGTGTGTTCAATTTTCTTTGGTTTGTTCTTTAAGTTTATTAGCTATTTTAATATAAAAATTTTAAATATTTTAAAATAAAAGCCCATTAAACGTAACTTAAATGACAATAAATGGTGACAAATATATATCTACATAATAGACAAGTTGATATCTGTTTTGGTTTGGGTAAATTTTATGTGATCCTATTTTTTTGATAATTGTGAAAAAAAAATCAATTTTATTCTTCTTTTTGTTGTTATATCTTGGCAGCAATTCATGCTGAAATATATAATAGAATATTATTATTTTAATTATCTAAATGACGCTATAAGTTCAAAATTTATCTACCTTAAAATGAAATGGATATTATTTTATTATATTGAAATACTTATGGGGATTTTAACCCAATTTATTCACCAAAATTGTTACAGAGGCACAAGAACTCTGATGGATAACGTCTAAACAGTTTTACAATACTTAACTCTCAACTACTTGAACTTCCCTTAACTTCTCATACATCCCCTTAAAAGTCGAATAGCTCTTGCCTAACATATCGCCGAATATGGTAATTGTTATGGACAGTGCGTCGTATCATTCCCGCATATAATAATAAAATACCTAATAATAACACAAAAAAGAATGACATTTTAAGATTTATGGCAATCAAAAATATCACTGTTCCTAAAAAGGTTTCAGTAAAGAAGAAATTAATAAGAATGATCAAAAGTCAGAGTTTTAAAAATAAATACGTCATTGACCTCATTTGCAGCAGACAAGTTCATACCCTTTTGCGTTTACCTCCATACTACTGTATTTTTAATCCAATCGAAATGGTTTGGAGTACTGTGAAAAAACGTTTACGAAAATATAATCAGTCACCAAACTTAAGCAGAGTTGTCCTTGATAATATTCCAGAGGTATGGAAAAATTTTGAAGCTCATGTTATAAAAATAGAAAAGGAATAACCTGTTTTACCGCCAATAGCACCATTAGTTATTCAACCAGGGAACGATTCTACTTCAGAAGACTCTGACAACTCTTGTTAGTCATTCTAACCAATTTCCTTTACAACTATCGTGATGTATTGAAACACTTATGGGGACTTTTACACAATTTATTTACAAAATTGTTAAGATACACAGAACTCTGCTGGATAACGTCTAACTACTTGACAATACAATGAACTCTTGTGAATACTTGAACTTGAACTGACGTTAACTGCCCATACATCCCCTTATATACAACATACAACTTTATTTAATCTAGTCAGTGTGTTTAGATCTTTCTAGAATTTTCTAGAAACATTATTTAATCTAGTCAGTGTGTTTAGAAGTTTCTAGAATTTTCTAGAAACATTATTTAATCTAGTCAGTGTTTTTAGAAGTTTCTAAAAATCAACTGTCAATAACAATCTTTCAAATTAAGGTCCCTTCACGGTTATCCCGTTACACTGCCCCCTCCTTAGATTCATTCCTCCTGAAATGTTATTTCCTACATCGGAATCCCGCACACTCCCTGAGCCAGCCAAACCATCTTCTTGGAGTTGCTGCGCATCTCCACTGTGGTTTCCCTGGTAAGGCGCCAAACGATCATGATGGACCACGACGGGTTTCCCTCTGGGAATTTTCACGATCCGATAAATGACATCGTTAATCTTCTTCTTGATGGTGTAAGGACCTTCCCAGTTCTTCTGTAATTTGGGACAAATACCTCGACGCCGTCGAGGGTTATAGAGCCAGACTAAATCTCCAACTTGGTAACTCTTTTCCATTGTCCGTGTGTCATAGTACCTCTTCATCCGATCACTAGATAATTTTAGTTTTCCACGCACCAGGTTGTGTATATTCTCCATTCGATTCTGAAGATCGACTACATTTTGTTCACGGGCCACTTCTTCACCAGGTTTACAAACAAACATCAAGTCACATGGTAGCCTCATTTCTCTACCGAACAGGACCTTCGCAGGCGTTTGGCCAGTTGATTCGTTAATGGCCGATCGAATTCCCATTAGAAATAGTGGAATATGTCGATCCCAATCCCTCTGACATTCTGACACCACTTTTGACAGATAGTTGGTTATAGTCCGGTTCATTCGTTCCACCATTCCATCAGACTGAGGGTGCATAGCTGTGGTTCTCGTTTTGTGGATGCCTAATCTTTGGCAAACTTCTTGAAATAGCTTGCTCTCAAAATTTCTCCCTTGGTCTGAATGTAATTCTAGTGGTACCCCAAATCGGCTTACGAATTCTTCAACCAATATATCTACTAAAGTGGTGGCTTCCTGATTGGGAACTGCATAGGCTTCAACCCATTTAGTGAAGTAGTCCATGACAACAAAGATGTACTTGTTTCCTACATCGCTCTGTGGAAGTGGCCCCAATACATCTACTGCGATTCTTTTAAAAGGACTTCCAACCAGGTATTACTGCATTTCCGCCTTCGGTTTTCGGTGCGGACCGTTACTGGCAGCACATGTAGAGCATTTACGACACCAATCTTTAACATCATTAGTGCAATTTACCCAGTAAAATCTATCTCGGATCTTTTGCAGCGTTTTCGTGATACCCAGATGTCCTCCAGAACTATCATTATGCATCTGTTTTAAAATTTCCGGTACAGCATTTCTTGGGACCACTATTTGTTTCCTTGTTTCTGTGCCCTCGGAATATTCTACAAGTCTTTTAACGAGCCCACCGTCCAAAATTAAAGAGTTCCATTGGGCCCAGTATGCTTTTACAGCAGGAGAGGATGAGGATATCTCTCTCCACAACGGACGACGGTCCATTCTCTTCCATTCTCGAATCTTCTTTAGAACGGGATCGTTTTCTTGTTGCTCCTCCGGCATAGAGCTCTCGTCTTCTGGTACAACTTTAACTAAGGCAAGTTTTTCCTCGTTCTGCTCCATGGGGGTACAATGGGGGCAATCAGGTCGGCATGGCCTTCTGGAAAGTGCATCAGCATTACGATGTCTTGTTCCAGGTCTGTGCTCGATTTCAACATCATATTCCTGCAGTTTTTCGAGCCATCTTGCTATCTGTCCTTCTGGGTTCCTAAAGCTAAGTAGCCACTTTAAACTGGCATGGTCTGTTCTGATCAGGAATTTTCTGCCATACAGATATTTATAAAAGTGTTCGACGGATTTTACAACTGCTAACAGTTCCCTCCGAGTTACACAGTAGTTCTTTTCAGCTTTCGATAAAGTTTTGCTGAAGTAACCAACCACTTTTTCCTTACCATCTTGTAGCTGTGACAAGACGGCTCCAATTCCCACATTGCTGGCGTCGGTGTCCAGAATAAGCTTACCATCAGGAAGTGGATAAGAAAGAACAGGTGCTGACGTAAGCTGTTTCTTTAATATTTCAAACGCCTCTTGACATTCCTGATACCAACAGAAGGACTTATCTTGTTCTGTCAAACGTGTCAAGGGTTTGGCGATGTCTCCAAAATTCTTGACATATCGTCGCTAATAGGAACAAAGACCCAAGAAACTCCGGAGCTGATGTTTGTCGATAGGGATTGGCCATTCCTGAACGGCTTGTATCTTAGCGGGGTCAACAGCAACGCCATCCTTGCTTACGTTATGTCCTAAATAGTTGACCTGTCTCTGGAACAAGTGGCATTTCTTAACATTCAATGTAAGATTAGCGTTCTGTAATCTTTTAAAGACTTCTTCCAGGTAAGATGAATGTTCCTTAAAGGTCTTGCCCATTATGATGATGTCGTCTAGATAGACTAGACAAGTTTCCCATGACAAACCCCGGAGAATGTTCTCCATTAGCCGTTCAAACGTCGCAGGAGCATTACAGAGGCCAAACGGAAGGACCGTGAATTGCCATAACCCTGATCCACTGGTAAAGGCAGTCTTTTCTTTGTCTGCAGGATTCATTTTAACCTGCCAGTATCCGCTTTTAAGGTCCAAGGTAGAGAACAAAGTGGAACCTGCCAAAGCGTCGAGGGCATCATCAATCCTTGGCAGAGGATAACTGTCATTCTTAGTGACATCATTTAGCTTTCGATAGTCGACACAAAACCGCATTGATCCGTCTTTCTTTCTCACTAATACCACAGGAGAAGCCCACGGACTACTGGATGGTTCGACTATGCCATTTTGAATCATTTCTTTAAGGGCTCTGTCTGCTTCTTCCTTCTTAACTTGAGGCATCCTTCGGGGTACCTGTCGAGTCGGACGTGCATCACCAGTGTCAATTCTATGTTGTACAACATCAGTTCTTCCCAGTTTACTTTTAGAACCAAATACAGGTTTATAACGGTAAATTAGATCTCTTACCTGTTTCTTTTCTAATTTTGACAAAGAGGGATCTAATTTTGTCATTAATTGTTTAATTCCGTTGGTCTCATCTGTTTCCGTAACGTTTACCTTGTGAATTATGGCCATTACTGGTTCTACAGTTCCCATTTCCATGTCCTTTCGGAGAAGAACTGGATGATCGTTCAAGTTGATAACTCGGATGGGTACCTCTTTGGCGGATCTAACAAAAGTCTTACCCACAAGGAGTCCTTTTCCCAATTCATGGTCATGGTTCTTCGGCTCTATCATGGCTGGCGCACCATCTGGCTCCAATCCATCCAACCGCGCTGTTAGTTTAATCGAGGCATTGTCAACTTGTTTTCGGTGCAGGAATATTTCTTCATTACCAGTACGAAGGATACGTCGGCGAAGATCCAAATGGAAACCACAGTGGAGCATAACATCCATGCCCAGAACAACATCTTCATCAACGTCAGCCACCAGCACCGAGTGAACAAGAGAGGTTGAACCAAACTGTAGCGTTACCTGTATCTCACCGTAGACTCTAGCAGAATCTCCGGTAGCGGTACGCAGTCTCCAACTGGTAGGCCACATTTCTTTCGCATAATGATGGATGGTCGAACGATACTTTTCGTAGCTCCAGTGTCTACCAGCATGTTAAAGTTCTTCCCATCAATGAGGCCATCTTCATATAAGCTGTCCACGTGATGTCGCAGAGTTGCCAATTTAATGATGTGAGGGGCTTCGGGAATGTTTGGGGTCGATTTCGCCCTCCAGGAGTCGACCCGTTTAAAGTTTTCCTGCTGCTGGGGTACTTCAGCAGGAGATTTTTCTTTTTAGGGGCAAGTATTTCTTATATGGCCTAGTTCTCCGCAGTTCCAGCATCTCACTGGGCGCCTTCTTTTTGGGAGATAACTTCATTAACCTCTCCACTACCGCTTCGACGTCGCTAACGGAATGAACGGCATGGTCGTAGTTACCGGTGACTTCCCTTAGTCGAGCAACTCCACGTGAGGCCTCCGTCGCCGCCTCAAACTCCAGGGCAATGGTCAAGGCGTCCACAAGAGTCTTCGGCCGCGCCAACCGTACAGCGCGCTGCAACTCGACGTCTCGAAGACCATCGGTGAAGGTTTGGACTGCCAGGCACTCCAGGAAATCCTCCGCTGCATTTGAATACGCAAGTCGTACCATTCTTGCTACTTCCGCCTCAAATTCCTGGATAGTCTCTCCATTTTTCTGCTTTCGGCTCTTTAACTGCATTTGGTACACCGGTTGTAGATGAGTTTGACCATAACGCATCTCTAGACGATTCACCAATAACTCGAAGTTGTCAGCTTCATCCGGTGTCAATGATTGCAAGACGTCTAAAGCTTCGCCTCGCAGAGCTACGGTTAGGGACAATGCCTTCTCCTGGGATGACCATCCATTAGCTCTGGCCGCTGCGTCGAATTGTTTCAGGTAATTTGGCCAGGAATTCTTCCCGTCGAAGGTCGGGGGCTTTAATTCGTACTTGGGTCGCCTCCCCGTTTCCTCGTCGGTCGATATCTACGTGGCAGGTCTCCATCCTTTCTGCATCTCCGTCGCCGTGGTGGATGGGCTGGTTTCGACGATAAGCTTCCTGTTCTTGTTGAAGCTTTCTTATTTCGGACTTCATTTGCTGGTTGATCTCGTCTCGCATGTTGGCCACTTGCTGGTTCAAGTTGTCCACTTGCTGATTCAAGTTGGCCACTTGCTGGTTTTGCTCTTCTCGCAAGTCGGCTACTTGCTGATTTTGCTCGTCCCGAAGATGTGATATTTGCTGGGAGAACGAACTGGATAACTCATCTGATAGGGTAGACATCCGTTGTGATAGCTGGGACATATCTTCGCGCTGGCTCTTCATCTGACTGGAAAGCTCCTCTTGCTGGCTCTTCATCTGACTGGATGGCTTCCCTTGCAGCCGGGAGAGTTGTTGAGTTTGATCTTCTTGTTGGCTCGTCATTCGCTGCGACAGCTGGGAAAGTTGTTGAGTTTGTTCTTCTTGTTGGCTCGTCATTCGTCCTGATAGCCCCTCTTGCAGCCGGGAAAGTTGTTGAGTTAGTTCAGAATTTGCTTTTTGAACTGGGTCTTCGAACTCCACAGCGTCAGGGTCCAAATTATTATTTACGTAGTATTCACGGAGCCTTCTCAACAATACGGATTTGCTCCCCGTAGTTTCCAACTCTAATTCTTCGAGCTCTCTTCTGAGCTCAGCCACCAATAGTTCATTTATCTTCTTTCCAGGCATTCTTGTATCTTCACCCTACACCTGACACCAATTTGAAACACTTATGGGGACTTTTACACAATTTATTTACAAAATTGTTAAGATACACAGAACTCTGCTGGATAACGTCTAACTACTTGACAATACAATGAACTCTTCTGAATACTTGAACTTGAACTTACGTTAACTGCCCATACATCCCCTTATATACAACTTTATTTAATCTAGTCAGTGTGTTTAGATCTTTCTAGAATTTTCTAGAAACATTATTTAATCTAGTCAGTGTGTTTAGAAGTTTCTAGAATTTTCTAGAAACATTATTTAATCTAGTCAGTGTTTTTAGAAGTTTCTAAAAATCAACTGTCAATAACAATCTTTCAAATTAAGGTCCCTTCACGGTTATCCCGTTACAGTATCTTGAAAACTTGTTTTCAAAAAGAAAACTAATTTTATATTCTTACTAACATACCCAACCCTTTCCTTTCCAGGCAAGGAAGGCTCATACCTCCTCGTGGTGCTTGCTGGACAGACAATCTTTTAAGATTGTCTGACAAAATGAGTAGGTATTATTTGTAGACAATTGTTATAGTTGATTCAAATAGAAGTGTCATCAAGTAGTCTCTGGAAAATTCAAATTTGTAGTGGCAGCACCCACGTTTAGTGAAATTTGAATCGCAATATTAGCCAGCTTGCTACATATGCTCAACATTTTGACACATCGCGATGACATATAATTCCCTAACTAAAGTTCTGTTTCCATTGAATCTAGTAATAAAGTTAAAGATGATCTCACACGTACCCAGCTCACTTGATGACACTTCTATTTGAATCAACTATATAAAAAATATTATGAGTTATGTGCTATTTGAATAATGAGTTAAATGGTCTTATTAATAACTAACATTAACAAGTTTTAATTTGAAAAAATTAATTTGTTATTTGACAATTTTCAAATTGATACAAAATCTACAAATATACAACCGTTTTTCTTTTGAAATTTAAAACAAAAATTAATAAAAAGTTATGAACAGACTCTTTTTTTTTAATTCCACGCCAATGGTCGGCATTGTTATCAATGGGATTAAAATCCGACAGAGACCGAACGATCTTACACTTAGATTGGAAAACAATGCCGACATGTATTTTACCAATGTGACTTTTTGGAGACATAAGTAAATTGTTTAACACCTAGAGTCACCATGCACGTGCGGTAAAGAAAAAAATCGTGATGAAACGAGGAAAAGGCTAGTTGACTCTTTTTTAAACTAGGTCCTAAACAGTTAATATTTGTGCTACTAAGGTAAAAAAAATATTACTATATTTTTTCAACACCTATGAAACCACAAAACTGTAATTTAAAATTGAGATGGTGAATGAGTTTTCGGTAATAGATTAACGAAATAGATGTAATAATCTATAATAAACGAACGATTTATTTTTATACATAACATAGAACAACAAGGAACAAAACGTATTGTTATTATTGACAGACAGTCAGTAGTGCCAACTTAATCAGATACAGAGTTCCTAAATAAATAATTCGAGTATAGCGACATCTACTAAAATATCAGTATAACTAATAGAGATAGGTAAAGTAGATAATATGAAAGAATAAAAGGTTTACACTTTAACACTTCCCCGTAAACTGATGATTGAATATTAACAAAAAAAAATTGTATACAAATTTAAAAAAAATATAAACAAATATCAGTTAAACACTATTAACACGCACATAGTCCGATTTTGGAACACATAATTTTAAATTTCACTGAATTTAAAGGTTTTGTGAACATGTCTCCCAATTGATCTTCTGATTTTACATATTCTATGTTGATATTGCCTTCTTGATACAGTTCGCGTACGAAGTGGTAGCGCACGGCTATATGTTTTGATCTCTTATGAAATTCGGGATTTTTCACCAACTTGATTGCGCTAGCATTGTCAACGAATATGGTTGGTGTCTCCTTTCTGTTACTTATTTCAGATAACAATCTTGTGAGCCAAACCAGTTCTTTGGCACCTTCACTGGCGGCAACATACTCTGCCTCAGTCGTTGAGAGAGCAACAGATTTTTGAAGTTGTGAAGTCCACGAAACAGCTGTGCCATTAATGACAGTTACAAAGCCATTAGTGGATCGTCGAGTTTTGATATCTCCTGCAAAATCTGCATCTGAGTAAGCTCGCAGGCCATTGGAGATCGAAGTGTAGAACAGACCAGAATCAACAGTGCCACGCAGGTATCTGAATATCCGCTTAACGCGGACCCAATCACCTCCAGTAGGATTAGCCATGGCTCGAGACACTCTTGAAACAGCGTAAGCTATATCCGGACGAGTAGCGCAGGCCAAATATAGCAGTGAACCCACTGCGGAACGATACGGGACAGAGCTGTCGAGAGTGACATCAGCAGACTCATCAAGTTGTTGATATTCCGCAGGTGTTGTGACAGGTTTACAATCTACCATTCCAAAACGATGCAAAATTTTCTCAATATAAGCTCGTTGCGATATAAAGAAACCTGAATCGCGTTGCTCGATCTGCATGCCCAGAAACGAATCAAGTGATCCTATTGTGATCTTGAATTCTGACGTCAGCAATCCCAGAAACAAATCGACTGCAGCTTGCGAGGATCCTGCTATGAGACCATCATCGACGTAGATTGCGACCATCAGTTTTTCTCCTTCCTTTAGACGAACATAAACACATGGATCAGCAGTTGAACGTTTGAATTGGTTCTTTTCCATAAATGAGTGAAACTTGTTGTTCCAGCACCGGGGAGATTGTTTGAGGCCATAGAGAGACTTCTTTAGGCGACAAACGCGACCAGTTCCGTCATCAAAACCTTGTGGTTGCGTCATATAAATTTCAGCATCGATTTTGCCATATAAGAACGCAGTTCTTACATCAAACTGACCAAGCACGAGTTTTTCTTCAGCTGCTGTTGCAATAAATGCACGTATTGAATCATAACGAGCAACCGGGCTGAAAGTTTCATCATAATCGAGTCCCGCGCGTTGAAAAACACCACGAACGACTAACCGAGCACGATACCGATCAATTGTTCCATCAGCCTTGTATTTAATCCGAAGAACCCACCTATTGTCAATAGCACGTTTGCCTGGTGGCAATTTTACCAAGTCCCAGGTATCGTTCTCTTCAAAGGCATCTATCTCGTCTTTCATTGCGTTTTTCCACTTATCTGACTGTTGACCTTCCATTGCCTCACTGAAGTTGGTTGGCTCCAACTCTTCGACGACAGCTTCCGAGAGACATGAAAGGACACTAACTGCCTCAGAACGATGAGTTTGGTAATCGACTTTATAAGCTTCAAGCCTCGCTGGTAGACGAATTGTGCGAGATGGACGCTGTACAGGTTCATCGTCGTCATCATCTGCATCCTGGAAATCATCATCACTGAATTCGTCTTTTATATCTTCATGGTCGACGTGATTATCATCATTTTGATCTGTGAAATTATCTAATTCAAGTTCGATCATTTGATTTGTTGTGCAAAGTTTTTCTGGACGAAAATCGACGTCACGTGATTTCATAATGCGGTGTTTAGACGGAATCCATACTTTGTAACCATCTTTGTCATTGACGTACCCGACGAAATGACCAAGAACAGCTTTAGGATCGAATTTTGACCGGAACTGTTTAGGTACGTTGACATAGCACTCCGAGCCAAATATGCGCAAATGATCCAAACAATCATATCTTTTACCAGTCCACAATTCATACGGTGTTTTCCCTGGAAGTTGCGATTTACCAGTGCGGTTGATCAGGTATGCAGCTGTGTCACATGCATGCGCCCAAAACGATTTTGACAGTCCGCTGACCGTAAGCATTGAACGCGCTAATTCAACGACATGACGATTCGACTGTTCCGCGACACCGTTCTGCTGCGGCGTATAGGGACACGATGGTCGAAACTCAATGCCACGTTCGCGTAACAGTTTTAGTACACCTTCACACTCGAATTCAGTACCGCAATCCGAACGAAAAGTTTTCACTTTATGTCCTGCAGTTTCGCACTCATTTAGAAAAGTCTTCAAGTGTTCCGCCACTTCTGATTTATTTTTCATAAAGAACACACGAACAAACCGAGAAAAGTCATCTTTGAATACCACGTAAAACCGAAAACCGTTGAACGAATCGATTGTCATTGGACCGTTTACATCGGCGTTGATCAGTTCACCTACAGCTTTAGGACGATCCGGACGCGAGCGAAACGGTTTGCGATGTGACTTTCCGAGAACACAGCCATCGCAAAACTTCACGGTATCCGAACACTTGACAGGAATACCGACACGAGTCAAAACTTCGCGTACATGACGTTTGTCCTGATGTCCAAGTCTCTCGTGCCAAGCCTGTAGCACGTCAGCTGATGTGGCAAGGTTTGCTTGTACTGGCACATCCGGAGCACGAACGCGTATGTTCATGATATACACTGAACCGACAAGTCCACCAGTAGCAACAATTTTACCATCCCGTCGAACTTTTACTCCGTCACAATCAAAAATGACTTCATTTCCGTGAGCCGTAGCTTGTCGAACAGAGAAAAGTTGATGGCGAGCCTCAGGCACATACCAAACATCATTCAACACAGCA
Organism: Altica lythri; assembly: GCA_964028335.1. Taxonomy (NCBI): domain Eukaryota; kingdom Metazoa; phylum Arthropoda; class Insecta; order Coleoptera; family Chrysomelidae; genus Altica; species Altica lythri. Next base: position 28,503,903 of record OZ034804.1, on the reverse strand, counting down.
GATGACCATCTTTCACCTATGCAAACATCAACACTGATCTTGCCCGATCCGTAAGCCAAAATAAAGTCTTTACCAGCTGTTTGCACACGTTTCGGGATCGCGAACTTATCGAAAGAAACGAAATGTTGCTTATTCGCTGATATGTGATGCGTTGTGCCAGAATCCGAAATCCAAGAATCAGTTGAACTGAAATCAGCATTCACAGCCAGACCGGTAGCGAAAAATGAACTCGATGTGTTGTCCGGTTTTGTATCTGGCTTGCCACTTGTGTTTGACGTTTTATTTTGTTCTGCTTTAGCACGTTTTTGACAGTTACTAATCAGGTGACCTTTCTTCTTACAATACAGGCACGAGCGTTTTTCTTTCATGTGGGTAGAATCCTGAGTCGATTTATTATGTTTCTTCTTTGAATCTTGCTGAAACTTTGATTTTGCATAGAATGCACAAGAAGATTGCGAATTTTGAGCTCTCAATCGAACGTAGATTCTCAATCAAAAGCCTTGTCGTTTGCTCCTCATCAGGAACGCGATACCAAGTCGAACGATAGAATTGGTATTCAGAACCGAGCGTTTTAAAAATTCTGTGATGAAGCAAAGATAACGGAAGCATGGCATTAGGATTACCTTTCTTAAGTTCTGCGAGAATGTCATCGAACACATTTGATAAATGAGATACATGTTTGGATACAGAAGTACCATCATCTTTCGTGATTTCGAAGAAACTGTCGAAGAGCGTATAAAGACGTTGTAGAGAGGATTGTTCGAACACTGATATCAATGTATCCCATATGTCTTTTGCATCTGTTTTCTTGCGAACATAGATGGAGGCTTCTTCATCTAGTGACGTACCCAGAATACGAGCAGCGCGTGCATTGTCTCGATGCCATCGACGATAAGCTTCAGATGGTTCGTTGTTACCGGATGGTCCAGCGGGACACGGACGAGTACCATCGACAATGGTATACAAACACTGTTCTTTTAAACAAAGTTCTATTTGCCACTTCCACGTTTCCCATTGTGATTCACTAGATAGTTTTCGAATGTTTGCGACAGCACGAATACTATCATCAACTTGTCCGGCTTCGGCCATTATGTTCTAAACACCGTTTAAGGTTTTTCACACACAAAAATCACAAAATACCGAAAACCGTCCGCGAATACTATTTCACCGCGTATCTGGACCCATAACCTGAGATGGTGAATGAGTTTTCGGTAATAGATTAACGAAATAGATGTAATAATCTATAATAAACGAACGATTTATTTTTATACATAACATAGAACAACAAGGAACAAAACGTATTGTTATTATTGACAGACAGTCAGTAGTGCCAACTTAATCAGATACAGAGTTCCTAAATAAATAATTCGAGTATAGCGACATCTACTAAAATATCAGTATAACTAATAGAGATAGGTAAAGTAGATAATATGAAAGAATAAAAGGTTTACACTTTAACAAAAATCCATCTCTTCATGTAGGTGCGAAAACGCTGTCCACCATTTTATGACGTCATACGTATTGTAAACAATCATTTGACATATAAACACGGACAATTTTCCAGTTTACTTTACTTTAAAAACATGATTTCAACTAATTTCCATAAAAAATACAGTAATTATCGTTATTGCTTCGTCCGAGAATGCAAAAACACATCAAGGAATACAAATAGATGTTAGTTACATTATTCAGAGGTTACGATACTTATGACATAAATGAGTAGGTACCTACTTTTGAATCCCTTCTGAAAAAAATAAATACACTTATTCTTCCTTTTTATGTCTACTATTTAACAAATGCGCTGTACTTACATAGAAGTCTTGACATTTCTTAGCTCGGCAGAGCAGAAATCTGGATTCAAGGCAAAGAAAGTACGAACCATTAATGTATCAATTTTTGGCAAATTTGTGCTGTCTGCTTTTGTGAAACCAACGTCCATAATGAATTTATTATTGTTTTTCAATAAAGCAAATAAATTAAGAACGTGATAAGGAATTTTTATCGAAATATTTATACTTGTAATAACACCACGTCAAATTACTCGTTTTGTTTACCATTTGTATGACGTCACAACATGGCCGAGAGCGTTTTCGGCGATTCAAATTAATAGTATATTGTAATACAAGTGTTACAATGACAGAGGTTTCGTAGTACGAGTTCAGTTTGTGAAACGAACCGCGAAGCGTTGAGTTTCGCAAAGAACGAGTACTACAAACCGTCATTGTAATTCGAGTGTTACATACTATTTTTTATAATGAACTTTTAAAATTATAAAAAATAAATAAAATGAGAGTTTTTCGAAATATTTATTTATGTTGGCAATCTTGACAGTTTTGACACTTGTCAGTTTTAATGATTTTAAATTAGAATGTTTGTCAAATTTGTATAAAATATTCCGAATTTAGCAATAACGCTGATAATGTAGTTAATAATTTACTACAACATACTTCTTGATTTACTACCTGAACTCTTTCGTTGAAAATCAGTGCAGTGCAACCAATTGTGTAAAACAAAAAGTTACAAAAAACAGTGTTACAATGAATCTATTTCGATACTGTTTTTAGTGTCGAAATAGAAACTTTGTGAACGTGAATTATAAAAACACATTTTTTAAATTGAATTTTTAAATTAATCTTACGCATTTTGTTATTAAAATCGATATATTTCGTTTTCGTATATAAGCTAAATACTGTAAGAATAGTACAGTACGTAACGAATGCGGAAAGCAGGTGATTCCATCACGAGTGCGTTTGTCGCGCGAGCCAAAGGCGAGCGCGATAAAAAAAAAAATAAAATTTTATTACTTTTCAGATTTCGAATTCCTGTTACTGTTCCTTATCTTACTCGTAAGAATTGTTTACAAATAAAATACGTGCCTTTCACAACAGTCCACTGAAATCAGCTACATATACTAGTTTATAATTATTCTGAAAAAAGCACCGATTATGAAACATCTTTTTCCATTCTTAATGAATCATGTGTTGCTTTTGTCCAACAAGTTATAGTCACGAAACCATAAGGATCAAAATTAACATATTTTGAGTGTCGGTACTGGGCGAACAAGTCTCTTTTTCTTGTCGGACAACTTTATCACAATGTTTTACATGCAAATTTTAACGATTATGTCAAAAACGGTAAGGGTTATTATATAGTCACAAAACCACAAGGATCAAAATTGACATGTTTCGGGTGTCGGACTGAGCAAACGCATCACTTTTTTATCGGACGATAGCGTCCGTATAGTGGTTATTCTATATAATCTTCTCATTTACGCCAGTAAAAATAGCCGTTTTTTTGGGTCAACTTTGCACTAAATTTCCGATCCAATTTTTTTTTTTATAAGGTTGGGGATCAGTTACTGAGCATAAAATCACGAAATGCTGACAGATCCAGGTGACGCTAGAGGCGTCATCTTGAAAAAACGTTTTCGGCCGATATCTTGGAAACTAAGCACTTTAGAGCTAAAGTTATAGACCATTATTATAGAAAATAAAATTTCGCATCTTTTGTTACTATACTCGAGCCGTCCAAAAGGTGGAATGATCACGTGAACGGCACGCACTGTTTGATTATTACTCTCCCCAACCAACATCACAAGTCCGATTTACAACACTCAACAAAAAAGTACCCACCCTCGATGCTTACAGTTTATATTATCTCTGGTATAAGTACAGTGTAAACTGTTCTTCGTTATTTCAGTTTGGAAGGCGTGGCATAGTAGGATTACGTCAGCCAGTCACTGATCACGCGTCCTTGAATTCCATCTTTTGAGCGTCTCGGGTATAGTAAACTTTTTTGTAAAAGCTCCAGTTTACGATTTATGGCCCATTTAATAAACCGGTTTTTCGACGTTTAATGAAGAAATGTCGACGCTCGGCGGGTGACGCGGCAGCGAAATATAATTAAGTAAATAAAAAAATGTTCCTTACTATTGCAGGTCAGGAATTGAACTTTTATTTGTGAACTACATAAACAATCGGGATATTTTTTTAAATTTATTTGTTGAATTTGTACTATTATATTCTATGCGTAACTTGAAATTTTCAACTTTTCGCTCGGTAGTCCAACATAAAACGTCCTATTACTCAAAAAGTATGGACATTAGAAAAAAAAGTTTAAAACAAAAGTTGTAGAAAATAAACGGATCTTTAAAAATGGATTGATGCATTTTATTGATTAATCTAATCTTTCAAGAGTTATTGGCTGCGATCGAAAAACCGGTTCATTAAATGGGCAATAAATCGTAAACGGTAAGTTCTACAAAAAAGTTTACTGGAAACAAAAGATGCAAAATTTTATTTTCTGTAATAATGGGCTTTATGACTTTTGCTCTAAAGTGCATAGTTTCCGAGATATTGGCCGAAAACGTTTTTTCAAGATAGCGCCTCTAGCGTCACCTGGATCTGTCAGCATTTTGTGATTTTATACTCAGTAAGTTATCCGAAACCTTATAAAAAAAGAAATTTGGATCGGAAATTTAGTGCAAAGTTAAATGCTATTTTTACTGACCTAATTAAAAACAAAAATAAACGGGTTCTTATCACAAACCCTGAAAGCTGAAAAATGAGGGGTGTCAAAGGATTAAAGCGCCGCTTTCATATAGGGCGGTATGAATATTCGTGGTAGACTCGTCACAAGGAACCCCCATGAATAGGTTTTAAAAGGGTTATAATCATGAACATGAAGTCTAATTCATTGCTGGCTCAGGCATTACATTAGTAGCAATATCAAGATGGTGGGATGTTTTGGGTACCCATTAACTTCGCACTTTAAGTGTGTAGCGTTTTTGAAAAACTCTATTAATTAATTCCTTTTTTTACAATTTCTTTTATCTATATAGGCCTACCCTGTCTCCGTAACATTCTATCGTATTCGAGAATTAACCGAAAAATAATCCGAAACCGAAACCCGAGAACGGTGAGGCATTCTAAGGGTGGCGTTGCCATTATGAACACCTAGAGTTACTTAGTTTCAACTTTCCCGGTTTTCTTTTATTTTATCTTAAAATTACAAAGCAATCAAGCGTTTCTTATGCCTATTTTCGTTTGTTCCGATGGAAGTTTTATCTGAAGATTTCCAGACAGTGCTATCTTTAAGATTACATCATATTATTATATCGTGTGATTATGACTGCAGATTAGTCAGAATTACAGTATTTCGTTGATAGACACCTATGAAGAGTAAGTTTATGGTTTATTTTCTAATTACCTGTTAATCAAGACCAGAAGGGAGTCAAGATTATATCTTATCCTATCTTTTACCGAGAGAATGAAGCCATATGATCATCAAACTATCTTTGAAATATTTAGAAGCTAACGTAAGTTTTTGTAATATTTTTTATACCTTTACCGAGTATAACAGTACCGTTTATTTCTCTGAAAAATTTAATCTTAATTGTATTTACCGTATCGATATATCTTCAGCAATAAAAAGTGCAGTGCCGTAATGAAATTAACCGGGATGTGATTTTTTTGTATTTCTTACCTGTATCTTTGTCATTATATATTTTTTGTATTTCTTACCTGTATCTTTGTCCTCATATATTTTTGTATCTCTTATCTCTAAAATTTTTTCATTTATATTTTTTGTAGAATTTATTTGAATTATTAAGGAAATTAACGCTGGTTTCAGTTGTAATACTTCTTTATTACTGACAAAGATTAGTCAAAAAATTTATATATATATACAATTCCATAACAACCAAAAAACAAGATACATAAACGTAACATAAGGGTTATAATTATCCATACAGTGCGCCTTGAAAGGCTGACTGTCTTTCAAACTTATTCTGTAGGTAATACACAAAGTTTTTGTACTGCTCGTTTTGTAACTCCCGATTGGGTTTTTACACTAGGTAACTACGCGCACTACATTATCATGTCCTGGATGAACGTCAATAACACGACCAAGTTTCCAGTATAATGGTGGAAGATTTTCATCAATCAGAACAACCAGGGAACCATTATTTAACTGATCACTTGAATTTTCACACCATTTCATTCTATGCTGAAGACTAAGTAAATACTCTCGAGACCATCTTGTCCAAAAAATTTGAATCATCTTTTGAAGTTTTTGGTATTGTGACAATCGATTTTCAGGTAGTTCAGTTACATCAAGTTCCGGAAGTGAAATAAGTGGTTGACCAATTAAGAAATGCCCCGGTGTTAACGCTTCAAGATCATTAGGGTCATTCGAAATCGCTGTTATTGGACGTGAATTAATTATTGCTTCACCTGAGCAAAGACAGTATTTATTTCCTCAAAAGTGAGGTTATTCTTACCAATAACCCGATCTAGATTCCTAGATTATATTTAGCCCTTTTTATGGCTGATTCCCACAATCCACCTTGATGTGGAGATCGTGGAGGAATAAATTTCCATGTTATCAAATTTTTTAAAAGAAAGTTTGCTATTTCTACATCTTTTATAAATTTCGGTATAGTTTGATATAAAGTTTTAATTTCGTTATTTGCTCCAGTAAAATTAGTGCCATTATCACTATAAATGATTTTACAAATACCTCTTCGAGATATAAATCTCTTTAAGGCATTTAAAAATGACAATGTACTTAGATCACTAACAGCTTCTAGGTGAACGGATTTAGATGCAAAACAAATAAACAGGCATAAATAACATTTAATAATAGCCCTGTTCCTTAGTTTCCGTCCTTGATATTAAATGGACCCGCGAAATCAACTCCAGTAATGAAAAATGGTCGATTTTGATTTATACGATCTGCAGGTAAATCGCCCATTTTACGAATTATATTAATAGGGTTGATTCTAAAACAAATTTTGCATTTTTTTAATATACTTCGAATTGTTTGTCTGCCATTTAAGATCCAAAATTTCTGCCTTAAGAAGGCTAATAATGACAATGTTCCTGAGTATAAATGCTTATGATGTTCAGCTTGAACAATTAATGAGGTAAGGGGATGTTTTGAAGCTAAAATAATTTGATGTTTGCTACCATATGGTAATTTAGACTTTACAATACGACCTCCTACTCTTAATAAACCCTCTGAATCTAAGAATGGATTTAAACATCTTAATTTGGAATGTTTTGAAACCGATTGGTTGACTTTTAAAGCAGATATTTCAGGAAAAAACATTTGGAGTTGAGCAATTTTAAGAAGAGCTCTAGTAGAATATGCTATTTCTTCTATAGACAATTGTTCTGTATTTAAGTTTTTATATTGTTTATGACGTTTAGTCGGGGCAAACTAACATAATTTTAATCGAAATTCGGAAAAATTAATACCTGGACTAGCCCAACGGGAAATGGTTGGGGAAGTTACTAACATCAAAAAAAAAATAAATGAACCCACGGCCCATGGGGACTAACTTAGGAGGGGGAGATGAAGTGAAAAAAATCTGCGGGCAATAGTTTGGACGCGTTTTCTGAGAAAATTTTATGTCAGAGACAAAAATGTTTAACAGCAAAGTTGTAGGTAATAAAAAGATCTTCAATTTTTGTTAAGTGTACTTTTTGACACAACCTCAAAATTATCGAGAAATTTGCAAATTTTCCAAACAATAGCCAAATTTTGGTTTTTCATTTTTAATTTTTGTAAAAATAAATGAATTAATATGAAACTTAGTTAAAAGATACCTTTATATATTATAAATAACTAAAAAAAATTTCAAAACAAAATAATAAAAAGTGTTTGAGTTTGAACTTTTTCAAAAAAAAAGAACCCATTTTTCAGACGAAAAACAAAAATAACAAAATAATATACATAGCTGTTATTTTAAGTGTAATAAAAGATATGATTTTGGATTAATCACCAAGGTGATTATGTAATATGTATTTATTGTATTAACATAAATATCTGTCTATATTTTTTTATTTCTTTATTTGTTTGTCTTGTCCATTATTTAAACAAATAATAAATATTGTTTATTGTTTAAATAGATATTTTTCCTTTCCTAGCTAGAGCATGTTACTCTGATCAATATTTTCAGTTTATCTAATATATATTTTATTAAAGTATTAATATCTTAAAAGTTTGAACTATAACCATAAGGATAAGTAAAGAAAAGTGTAAGTATAATTATCTTATTTGTTTCACAAATAAAAGTGTGTAATTTCAATTCTAGAAAGAATAATCTGCCGGGTTATCTTATCTTAAATATTTTTATCTTTTACCTGGGTTTCTTATATTTCCCCATCCTTAGGATAAAAAAATAAGTGGCGCCCATTTTCCTTTCTCTTTTTTGTCCCTTTTAATTTTTCTTACCTTATTAAATATATTCTTTTTTATTTTTTCGATAATTTTTCATTGAGCTCGTCCGAATCCACGCTCGCTCTCGACCAACCAACTGGGTGCTGTTCGCACTAGTGAACCTTAAGAAGAGCCTTTACCATCTACCGATAAAAAAAGGTTACAAGTGTAGTTATGTATAAAATTAAGACATAAAGGTATTTAAATATTCTCGATAGCTTCTTTGTGGCATAATAATGTCTATTTATTTCTTTATTCGGGGATCTTTTTGCCACTAAAACAAACTTATAAAAAATATAAATCAATATTATGAAAATGATTGGATAACCAAATTGACCATACACAAAATTTAAAAACAACAAAAATTCCATATATAAAAGGTATTTCTGAAAAAATTCAAAAAATTGGTAATGCTTTTAATATAAGGACAATTTTTCAAACAAATAATACAATTAGATCAATTTTATCCAAAACAAAACCGGTTAATTTAGATCAAAAAACAAAAAATTGTGTATATAGTATACCATGTGATTGTGGCAAAGTCTACATTGGGGAATCAGGAAGACCTCTTGAAGTTCGCCTCAATGAACACAAAAATTATCTTAAAAAAGGAGATATAGATAAATCTAAAATTTGTGAACATGCTTTTAATTTTCTAAATCACAAAATAAAATGGACTGAAACAAAAATTTTATGTAAAGAAGAAAATTCTATAAAAAGAAAATTAAAAGAAACAGCACACATTTTATTAAATCCAAATGAATGTATTTCAAATTTTACTTTGGATTTATCTAGATCTTGGCTAACCACCTTAAAAAAATAAAAAAAGAATAAGTTAATAATCTATATATCTATAGTTACCAAAAAACAAATCAAAAAATTTTAAAATCTCAACGCATAAAGAAGTGTATAGTAAAAAAATTTTTATCTTTGAAAACGACAACCGATCTGGTTGTCGAAAGCTCAGAAGAATTATTTTTAAACAAATTATTTTCATTTTTGTTAGGCATTTTCAGTTTTAAAAGACGACCCTTGACAAATTTGACATATCTATCAAGATCAACAAGCAAGGGTCATTTTCATAATATTGATTTATATTTTTTATAAGTTTGTTTTAGTGGCAAAAAGATCCCCGAATAAAGAAATAAATAAGACATAAAGGTATCCCGAATTACCTGCACTATTCCAAATATACTGTACTATATATTTATACTAGCTTTTGCCCGCGACTTCGTCTGCGTGTAATTCGAATAAAAGCAAGGTCTTTATGTATCAATAACTGGTGCCCGCGACTTCGTGTGCGCAGTATTAGTATTTCGAGTAGCTTATATTAGCGTGAAAAGAACTAACATTATGACATTAAAATTATAACATACATAATTTTTGGGTCGTATTTGAAAAATATAACAGTCTGACAATATTGAGATGTTACATTCGCACTGTAATAACGTAACAATATTGTCAACATAAGAAATACAGTAATTAAGCACTGCAAACCCCTAATCATAGGCCTATAGGTAGCTACTCAAATGATGTATTGTGAATGACAAAATTTATCTCCTTTAAATACCAAAAGCGATAAAAGTATTCATTTTGATAAGGATCCATTTATTACTACCAAATGTGCATTAGAAATAAATTATCAATTTTTATTGTATTTATGGTTCACTATTTTGACAATAATGGCTTACTCATAAAAGATAGATATATATGGTGTCGCAGAATTTTTTGTAGGACTATTTAAGATAAATATTTTCACCATACATTATATACATGTAGCACTAACTGTTTTTGCAGCACACGCCTGAGTAGCTCGCAGATTGCAGAATTTTTTCAGACTTAAATGACATTTATCGTTATATTTTGGACAATTCACACAATATCTTTATAAATTATAGCCTATATGTTATTCTGATCTATAAGCTACATTACTGTAAAGTTTCATTAAAATCCGTTTAGTAGTTTTTGCGTGAAAGAGGAACAAACATCCATCCATACATCCATACATCCATACATCCATCCAAACAAACTTTCGCCTATATAATATTAGTAGGATTTTGGTATTCTTTTTGTCTGCAATGGATAGGAAAATGAAACAAAATAGACAGTATACTGTGCTGTTATTTATCAATAATTTACAATTATATTAAAGAAACATGAAGCTTTATATGTTTTCTGTGTAATGTTATCTTGACAACAATCAGAGTGGTCAAATAACCTGACCTACAAAGACTTTTAGAAGACCAGCTTCTAAAATGTTACACCTCAAAAAAATTAGCTATATATTTTATTCCATTAATTTTTGGAAATAAATAATGCATTTCACATTTAAAATTTTACATAAATTTAGATTTCTCTCAGTTTGTCATCTTTTGTTTTGAGACAAAATAATTGTCATTTTCCAGTAAGAGCACACTCTGCATATCAAAAATATTTCTAAGATCCTGAATTAAAAAAAAATGGAATACAAGAATGACAAACCAAGGAAATTTAAAAAATACAATATTTTAAAAAGGTGTATTAAAATTATTTTCACAATTCTGATCACCTAGTACATTCCAAAAAATAATACACAATTCGTGAAGCATATATTGGGAGTATTTGTAGAAAGATTTTAAAATACACAAGTTGAACATTACCTAACACTTTACCATTCGACGAAAAACGTTTTAATTAGGACTTAATTAATAAATATACATAACGCCCGAAAATCACATACCAATCAGTATTAAATGCCACATACCATTTTTTAAATATCAGTATAGATAAGTAATAATCGGACGTTATGTATATACTGATATGTTCAACATGGACAATTGCCATTTAAAATATTACTAGCAGTACACCACCATTTATAACGAAACTACACAAGAAGTGCGCAGAATATGTTTTAAAATTGTGTTGTTTAAAACTGTTTTTTATTAAAATTTCACAATAACAAAATATAAACAAACTTGCAGTTATATATATTTTAAAATAAAAATATCGCGTTACAACTTGATCTCGTTATCACGGTGCGAAAAACAAAAATGATCAAAGCAATTTTTTCATCTTTTACCAATCACTGAGGCATACCAACCATGTGATATTGGTCTAGCAATAAGGTATTACGTTTTCATATCACATTCATTGAAACAGCTAGTTTTGATCCCTGTTTTGCCAGGCGAATCAAGACAATTTCAGACCAATGCAACTGTCAGTCAGAAACTGACAGTTGTTTCTGCCCTAGGGCAGAAAAAAATGTAATTATTTCAAGTCTGTCAGAATGTTTCTGACTGACAGTTGCATTGGTCTGAAATAGTCTTACTTCGACTGGCTACAGAGATCAAAACTCACTGTTTCAATGCATGTGATATGAAAAATATAGTGTGTGGCACGGGATGAAACAAAGACGATTTTTGACTAGGGCGAGAGTTGACTGCCCGAGGGAAGCGAAAAATCCTATTGCTTTCTGCGCCGGCAAAAAAGGTTTGTCTCTCCAAAGGTCTTTCTTATATAATATCCAAAACATTTGTAGATTCGAACCCGTTTCATCGGTGCATAAAGCATTGTTATAACAATAGCACATGGTTGATATGCTCCTTCCATTAAAAAGATAAAAAAATACTACTTTTGATCTTTTTTTCTCTCGCACTGGGAGAAAAGCCAATAGGCTATGGCGAAACGCTCAGTCTGAGTATTAGATGTCTGCGGTTGTAGTAACAATACATAATAACCTAAAAGTATTTAAGCTATTTTTTAAAGAATTTATTAAATTTTTAAATAACGAGAAATATTTCAGTCACTTCTATATTTTCTTATTTTAAAGTAATATTCTGGCAAAATCTTGCATCGACATAATCTAAATTCACCTAAGACAAGAAACATATTTAAAAATTTTGTTACTTCGTGTCCCTCGGACTAAAAATTACCTAAAAATTCAGTCTAACTGATAAAAAATCAATAATTCAGACTGAAAATGCAGTTTTTTAAATATTCGTTAAAAATGAACAAATAAAAGCTTTCATCGTTCCAAACCCTTACACTAGGTATAAATACATAAGAGGATAATTTCAAATATAGGACTGAAAAATCATACAGATTGTCAACTGAATACATTTTCTAAAAGTATTTTTAACACAAATTCTAGAGGGTTATGCATAACTTAATATTGCCTAGTCAAACCAAATTCACTTAGTACGTGAAATATTGGTATGTTAGCAATTTCAAACTTAACGGAAACTATGAACTATTTATTGTATTTACATATAAAACAATACATCTAGATATTTGTTGTTTTTGGAGACAAAAAATATTAAGGACTTGTTTGAAGTAAAATTCAAAATGGATACAAACTAAGGATTATAAAGATAAGGAGAAGTTTAGACAGGAACAAAGAAAATTTAAACAGATGGCCAACGACAACAAGGATGAAACATGGGAAAGGAAATGTAAAGAAATAGATTCATACATCGGAGGAACAAAATCGAAAGTCTGGAAATATATTAAATCATCCCGACAAGATACTAACATCAATGCCCAATTAGTTTAGATTCTTGGAAACAACACTATGCTAACGAACTGAGTGAACAGACAGCAATACAGGAGTACCTCACCCAGAGCCTACCAAATAGAAAGAACTAAAATTGATATAACGGAAGACATGATGAATAAAGCTATCAGGTCAATGAAAAACGGACCGGAAGGAATATCAGCGGAACTAATAAAATACTTAGAGCTCTTGTTGAAGAAGAATATGGACCCCACGAAATCGAACAACAGGCAGGATTTAGAGCTCCTGTGTAGATAACATATTTATCCTAGTATAATTAAATGAAACAAAAGTTGCAACAAATCGTGAAATCCATCTGTTATTTGTAGATCTCACAAAGGCGTACGACAGTGTCCCAATATCCAGGTTATGGCAGGTTCTAGAGCAAACTAATCTTAATAATACTTTAATCGACGCTATCAAACAACTATATAAGAACTCATATTCTAAAGTAAATAATAATTTTTCTGAAGCATTCCCGATCACCAAGGGACTTAGACAAGGATGCTGCCTATCGCCCACTTTATTTAAAATTTATTTGGATGAGGCCCTCCGAAAATGGAGAAGAACATGTAGTGGCATAGGCATAGAACTAGATGATGAAACAAAACTCTACACACTGCACTTCGCTGATGACCAGGTGGTGGTAGCGACAAACTTAGATCATCTAGAATTTATGACCAGAAAACTACTAAAAGAATATGAAAACTGGGGTCTTTCAGTAAATATGTCAAAGACAAAATATCTGTGTATAGGAGGTCAGCAGCAAGATATGGTACTAAAAACAGGAGAGCGAATAAGGGGATGTGCAAACTATACGTACTTAGGAACTAGAATAGAACACTCGGGTCGAACAGAAAACGAAATAGAGGAGAGAATTGCTAAAGCCAAACAAATAATTGAAGCAATGAATTCATTTCTATAGTCTAAGAGTATATCCAACGAAAGAAAACACCAGTTGTACAGTTCTATTTTGAAAAGTACACTTCTATAGTGTTGTGAGGTTTGGCAAATATCAAAAAGTATGGAACAGAGACTTCTTTCTGTAGAAATGGACTATTGGCTAAAGATAAATATCAAGATCTACTTTCTCGTATACAATTATAAATAGTTTTAATTACTAATGAGAAACATTTCAATTTCATAAGACAAGTAACAAGTGATTTTAATTTATTGTAAAAAGTTGATAAGTAATAAATTCATAAATTTACATGAAAATATAAGATATAAAACAACAAATATAAAGAAATGGGTTACTCTACTCATTGTGACTTCATTTTTTGTCGACCATGCTTAAGCTAGAATTATGCCCAAATATATAGATACTTATAATATGCGCAATCTGAAAGCGGTCAAGACAATATAAATTGAATATTGTATAAAATGACAGTCACATGAATCTGACAAAAAATTCAGAATAGTGTTCAAAATATTTTTATGTCTTAGATACCTAACAATTAAATTTAATATGAAAGAAAGATTAATTTTAGTTAACCAACGTTATCAACGTTGGTATTTTTTTATAACTATGTTCAGATTTAGAATATTAATTATAAAAAAACACGCATCTCTTATAATTTTGAAACCAATTTACAGTTTATGGAACAATCTGTATACATATTTCGAGTCCAAAAGTTGTTTATATTTTTTATTACATTAACATCGCTTATTTAATGCATAGCTATTAATAAATATAAAAATGTATGGAGTTTTTAAGATTTTATAATATATTTACAGAAAAGACAAAATCTATGATTCTAGGTAACAGAGAAAAACAAAAATATTATTTACAACAATTAAACGAAACAAGAAAATCAGCTGCTCCATTTTTATAAATAATTGGCAAGGGATTTTAAACAAGTTTAATTAAATAACCCTATAATCTGTAATTGAAAAACTAAAATGTATTTCCTATTTTCTACAATTATTCCAGAATTTCGTAATTTTATTATAGAAAAAAAAATTATCTAAATTTCCCTTTCCAATATATATGTTGTACCAGCAAATCAAGTAGAAAAATACTAGTGATGTTATAATAATTTAATTCACTGGTATCAACTTATGTCTTTTTAACCCTAAGAAGAAATACGTACTGTACTGGTTCTCCCTGTATATTTTAACTACTAATTTACGAGGAACCGTATAGAGGTAGTAGTAAAACTTAATTTGCTCACCCTGTAGAACACACATGTTTTTATATAAAGCATGCCTATAAATACTGAAATGTTCTTTTTTTCTAAAAAAATCGTATGTTTAATAAAAAATAAAACATAGTTATAATTTGCTATAAAAAGCCTTGGCAAATTGTATTATGGTAACGGTGTGATTCAAAACAGTTACATATAAATGAAAGCATTTTTCTTTTTAAATTTTTAAACAATTATTATTTCAGTATTTTTAAAAGGCTACACGCTTCTATTAACTAATGTATATATATTTATTTATTTAATTTTTTATTACCTTTCAAAACATGCTAATAAATATATTAAGCTAATTTTATAGAATAATAATAATAGTAATAATAATAATAGTAATAATAATAATAATATACTAATATATAACTTTTGTCTACGACTGATTACTTCGATCTATATTAAAATACGATATAAAAACTTCTTAAAATTTTAATAAAAAAAATTAACCAACATATGTATAAGATGTGACATTTAGAAATAAAAATGTTCCATCACTTATTATTTCAGATATTTACAAATAGAAAAATAAAAGAGTATCTGTATAAAATAATAAACAATTTAATATTTAACTAAAGATTTCATCTAAAAAGTTGCCTATATAAAAGGCCAAACAGAGAAAACCCTGTATGTTAAATAATAATTAAACAAAAATACGTCAAAGTCAATATTTTAATACACGAAGTATAGACACCAGGAGTCTAGACGGTATAGGCTTTTCCATAATATTTCTGGTACACAATAATCAACCCAGATCATAGTTCTAATTTTTACCACTAGCTGCGCAAGGATTCAGGATGTACCGATGTTATTATTATGACATTTGAATGTCGCGAATGTTAAATTAAATATATAATATCAATTTATTTAAAATTAGTTGTAATAAAAAATACCTTCCATAGCTGTCAATAGCAACAAAACTTCTCGCGTAAGGATTTAAACGAGTACTTCTTAAACAATGGCGCACTCTACCGGCAATAGTTCTGTCTCCTAAATTGAGACCATTCGTTCAACATTACCTTTAGACTCCTGGTATCTATACATGGTGGACTAATACAAAAAGACAAAAATATGAACTTTTTGTTATTTTGTTTGAAGATAACTATATACAGTAAAAATAAATTATTTATAAAAAGACAAACACTCCCGTATTTTCCTTTAAGTGATAGGAACATAAACAAATCGTTGACAAATGCCTTACACACTCTAATTTTGGTACACAATATAAAATTAATCGCTGTCAGTTTTATCTCAGTATTTTTCATGTAACTGTCCTTAAACATTGGTAATGCAAATTTGCCTTAAACAACCACGAAAGCAATAAAATTAATTCTTAACTTTTGTATTAGTACTGCCTAAACTTTGGTTATTATTGTTATTTTGTTGTTTTAATCCTTCACTTTTGATAAAATCAATTTCAGCATATACAAAAGTAGGAGTTTCACCTTGTCCAGATGAAGAGGCAACATCGGTAGAACTCTGAGGATTTTTTGTAGTCCTAGGACTCCGACCTTCTTCATCCTGCGTCTTTAGATCTAAACTTGCATAATAGAGTTTAGTTTCCGGTTTTTCGTCATCTTTAGGATCTTTAGGGACTTTATTGAGAGAGTTATTCGACAAGTTCGTGTCTATTCTATCAGAGTTAACCGATTCCGGACGCGAATTGACTAGAGTGGAAGAAGAGGACCATATTTCGCTCAATGAGGTGGCACTACGAGAAGTGTCTGAGGATGTTGATGTACAACGAGCCAGCGAAGCAGGTTTATTAATATTGTCGCTGTTGACCGAGTTTGGCCGGGAAATTTTTGCCGCAGGTGATACACATTCGTAATTTGAAGTTGGAGGATTTAAGTCTGTATAATCCGATGTGTCCATTGAATCTATAAAGAAAATAATAAAATATAATAAAAAATTGTACAAATAAAATAAAATCCTCTTACCATCTATTCTTTTATCTTCGACAGGTGAAGACACGCAATCTTCTTTAATTGGTTGAAAACACATTGATTGGCTTTCCTTAATGCCAATTAACGAAAGGTGTCCAATTAAAGGCGAGGTATCCAAACTTCCACTTCTACTAATAGGTCCTGGTTGCATTATAGCATAATCTCCAGAACTATTGTTAGTTTCTCGTTTAGTCAATCTGTCACTATACTTTTCAGTTTTGTCAACAGCTGGACAATAGTTAACGTAATCAGAATTTTCTTTATCCTTTTCTCTATCATATCGATTAACCTCAAAGTCCATCACTGCGTAATCATCAGAATTTGATTTGTTCTTGTAAAAATGACTGAAAATTGAAGACTTTGTTGATGGGGTTTCTGTTTTGGTGGACTTTAACGGAGAGCTTGGACTATTTAAACTCATTGGAAATATCGTACTTGAACTGCTTGGAGTTGTCACACTGGAGCTAGAGCTGTCTTTCGAGTCCTTTCTAGGTCTTTGCCGAGGTAAACTTGAATAGGGAGAATTAGTACTCCATGATGATAAAGGAAGAAACATTTTAGGTGATGTTCCTGTTGATGACTTTCTTCCTAGTAAGGATGAAATAGATATTGGACTCGAAGAATTCTTAGTTACCTAAAAATTTAAAGTAGCACGTTAATAAACTTTAAAGTAGTACGATAATATATATATATATATATATATATATATATATATATATATATATATATATATATATATATATATAAGTATATGTATTTTTCCACGGAGAAGGCTATGCTCATTGATGCCACTCGCCACCAGGTAGCGCTGCAAAGTAGCAACTTCTGCCCCGTTCAACCGATTGTCATGAAAGTTAGTATGTATATGTATTTTACCACGGAGAAGGTTTGTATGATATGCTCATTGATGCCACTCGCCACCAGGTGGCACTGCAGAGTAGCAACTTCTGTTCCGTTCAACCGATTGTCATGAAAATTTGTATGTATATGTATTTTTCCACGGAGAAGGTTTGTATGATATGCTCATTGATGCTACTCGCCACCAGGTGGCGCTGCAGAGTAGCAACTTCTATCCCGTTCAACCGATTGTCACGAAAATCAGTATGATGATGTATTTTTAATGGGTAAGATGAATATGATATTCGTATTAATGGAAGTTACCACCAGATGGCGCTTCCATGTATCGAGTTCAATTTTGATTTTAATAGATATCTATACGAATTCGTATAAATAAAAGTTCGAAAAACATATTTTTGGTGCGATAAGTAAAACAAAACTATCTAACTTTCTTTCCTTCTCTATCTCTTCTTCTCTTTTATTTTTCCTAAATTTATTTTAGTTGTTGGCGTAGCAACGCGCGCCTGGTACATTATAATTTAAATAATTAAAGACTATTAGAGAGTATTGGTTATAACTATAAGCAAATTAAAAATATATACTAACTTGAGAATTAGTCGTAGCAGGATGAATTGAAATGGGTTGAGAGACGACTTTTTGAGTTTTAGAAGGTTTTTTCTTAGGTCCAACAGACATGTTTAGGTAATCCTCATTGATAGAAGAGGTGTGGTTGCCATCTAAACTGCCTTGACGTTGATGTTTTTTCCCTATACTCATCTCCACGTATCCTTCGGGCGTTTTAGGTTCCTGACGAGAAAAGTTCATGGAGATATAATCGGGGTTACGTGGAGAAGAAGAAGTTGATAACTGAGAGCTGAACGACGATCCCCGTTCAGATCTACGTGTATTTGATGACATATCATAGTAATCGTTACTCCAAGCCGGTGATGTTGAAGGCTTTGCACCATTTTTTCTGCAAAAAAAATTATTTGTTCCAAAAACTCCATATAACATATTTATAATCTTTATGTCTATTATTTATTATTTTGTAAGCTAATAGTATTACCTAGGATCCATGTCCATATAATTATTATTCGTAGGTAATCTATACTGCCTATTGATATCCACAAAAGACGTATAATCTTCTTCGTGTCGTGAAGATGGTGAAGTCCCACTCATATCCATGTAATATGATCCTGACATGTCCACATATGGAGAAATTTCAGGCTTCTTGTGTATTATCTCTACACCTGGTTTCATTTCAACATAACCATTGTTGTTTGTTGTATTTGTTGTACCTATAAATAAGGCATTATTAGTT
This sequence comes from Altica lythri, assembly GCA_964028335.1. NCBI lineage: Eukaryota > Metazoa > Arthropoda > Insecta > Coleoptera > Chrysomelidae > Altica > Altica lythri. Next base: position 28,484,853 of record OZ034804.1, on the reverse strand, counting down.
AAAACTGAACTATGACAACTGTAATTGAGAGCATTAAAAATAAAAACCGAAAGTAAGTGGATTGGAAAATTTGTTAGGTTTACCTGAATTGTTATTAGTCTTAGAAAAGTCCATTTCCATTAAATCATCCATAGGATCGAGGGAGCTGTGAGAACTATGGGTACGTGAATTACTCAAAAGAGGTGCACTGATAGATTTTAAACTAGGGTGTTGCTGCTGAGGTAATATTCTACTAGGACCTTTCTTGGATTTTGACCCAACACTAAAAGCTCGAACTCTGGCATTTTCTGAATATGAATAATTGAAATTTATTACTAGTTTTATATACAAAAATTTTTTTTAATCAAACTAACCTGATAACTCTACGTGTTTCTTTCCTTTAGAAGTTTCAGGTTTTGAACCAATGGAATAAGCCCTCGCAGGTCTAGTATCATCTTCATCTGACGCCAAATATGAGGTCACTTTATCCAATGGATAGTCCGAAAATCGAATGTCAGTACTGGGTGTACCAGACACCACGCTACTTACACTAGCAGTGGGAGAATGAGTGCTGTAATTGTAACGACAACGAGGGGACATATCCACGTAACCATCATCAGAACTTTGTGGAGCCATTGGAACGTAACTGTCGTACATTCCTGATAACAAGATTAATTGTTCATTTCTATAAAAACTGTTAAGCATATATTTTAAACAACTGATAATTATTTCTTTCAACAGAATTATGGGGTTCCCTTGTTTAAATTTATTTTCAAATCGGTTTTACAATTCACTTTAAGTGTAATTTGTAATGTAAAAGGTTTAAAGAAATTGTATTAGTTTTTCTGTGATAACACTGTTGCAGATGTTTCTGTAATAGAAAATGATATCGATTAAAATGGCACACAGGAATTGTTTTTTCTAATATTTTTTTCTGTTATTTATTCAAATACTCAAAATTAAGATTTAGCTTTTGATTATAACTTTGTGATTTAAACAATTTTTTTTTAATATATATTTTCTCCTGGAACGTTGTAAATTTTAGATTTCGAGTGTATACTACACTTAAAGAAATGATTCAACACATTTGTGATTTGAGTGGTTTTATTTGTCGTAAATATATAAATACATATTTCTAATCGTTTTAGTATAACTTCGCATACAAAGAATGTTAATCTAGCAATCCAACGTAAAGTATAAATTTTATACTTTACTTTTACCAAACATTCTTAATTATAATATTAGCAAGTGTGTATTTAATTAAAAGGACAAAAGTTATATATAAAAAACTCAGGTTTACCGATTAAAATAGTTATTTATGAAACAGTTCGTGAAGTATGCTTTTTGCGCACGCACGCGATGTTTAGAGCACGAGCGAAGCGAGTGCTATATATCGCGTAAGTGCGCAAAAAGCACTTCACGCACAGTTTCATACAATATTTTATCTACGATAAACAAATAAAAAATAATTACAAATTCAAATTTAAACTACAAAACTGTCAGAAAAACTTTTGTTGAAATTTAATGCTCTCATAGCAACACCATGACAACGCGAATGCTAAGGATATTTGATTATATGAAGGTGTGTCAAAAACAGTGCGAAAAAGTAAATCCCATTTAAAATACATTGTTACTTCACGCACACTTTCAATCCTTCACGCACTGCTGTCTATAATGACAGTTTTCACGAACTAAAAATTGATACATAATATGAGGTAGAGTAGATAAAATAATTTTAGGAACCATTACTAGTTATTTTTAAATTATTTAAAAATATATAAACATTCTAAAAACTACAATTACACGAGCCACTAATAGTTATGAGTTATGACGTCAATATATTATGTTTGCAACTGTTGAAGTGTCGTTTCCACTTCAAATGGTTGCAAAAACATTAATAAAATTATCTTAACCGATTAGATATTATTTAAACAAATACTTATAATTTGCGCAAAATTACAACTTTTGTTATCACGCTCCAACTTATCTCTGTAAACGGGTTGGTTTTAACAAAAATGAAGTTGGTATAAACCACACTGGTTTGTGAATTGTAAAACACAGGTGCTTGAAACACTCCACTATAGGGCTAAAGTATTAAGATCAAAATATTGCTGTAAAATGAATAAGGAATTTCCAAGGAGAAAAAGTCCAATAAGATCTAAATACAGTACTTCAGTTGGTACATAAACTATACAACAACAGTATATATAGATTGGTAATAATATATAATATTGAAATTGTTTAACTTGAGAAAAACTTTGCTTATTACTTAAATTTTATGTACATTAATATGATAATGTGTATAAATTTAAAAATTTTGAAAATTCAATTTTTTTAAAAAATTCAAAGAGAGGGAGAAGCGTCTGTCCGAAATACGGCTAGCGCTGTGGGTTAAAGTGAGAGAGAAGTAGCCTGCCTACTGCTGCCGTATGCGTGAAAGAAAGAGAAGCCAGACATACTGGCGCGTAACGCGTTACGTTACAAAGCAGTTTACCCTCCCATAAGAAGTTATCACTTCAATATAAAAGAAGTTAAAAAGAAAAAAATTCTTAATTCATTTGGCAAAACATAAAACGAGTAATAAAAAAGTAGGATAATTAGATAATACACAAAATATATTTTTTATTTAAACTAAAATAAAAACTTACCACAAGGGCTTTCAGGACACTCTTCTTCAGCGATTGCTTCATCAGGTGTCAAAGGTATACCATTGTATCGTCCAGTATCTGGACATTCAATAGACATCATATCGGTTTCATCTGTGAGACTGTGAGAAGATCCAGCGGAATCCGTCGATATACTTGGTGGACTAATCGGGCTTCCTGTTGGAGGACTGTGGGAAAAATCACGACCATGTGAGCGATTGGCAGTAAGATATGAACGCCAAGTAGGAACTGGATGAGTACCTTCGCTGGTTGTGCGCGGACGAGACGGCATGCTATCACATCGTTCCCTACCTGAAAAATAAAATATGTTTATTATATTTACTATTTTTATAAAGTTTATAAAAGCAAATGCTCTGCATGGACAAATAACGTAAATTAAGGGATAGATTTAACTAATATTTATATCCACCAATGAAAAAAAAATAATATTTTCATGCGTGTTATAATTAAAATATTTAGTAAAATAAAGTTTTGGTACAATTAATATTGTTAATTAAGATATTCAATAGAACATACATTTTTAATCAAAATGCATATAAATAAAAAGATCAGTAACTAAAAGCAGACACAAGCAGCTGATGGAATAAATATTACGGAAAATACATTCGAAAACCTTTAAACCTTTAAACGACGTTATAACAACTGTTACAGAACATTTTAATTCCGTATTTATCATTACATAGATCTAATTAATCGATATATTCAAAAATTTGGTTTTCGAATGATTGACCGTGTAAACGAAAAAAAAAATTTTCAAAGAGGAAGAGGGTTGCGAGATAAGAATATACATACACTTGACATTTTGATTAGCCCTTGTCTTATTAACAATTGTTGTGGTAGTGATGGTACCCCTTGTGGAAGGGTGAAAAGGAGCATAACTATCAGTGGCAACACTGGAGGGTACGGTGTTTGTATTATTAAAGGAAGGGGGAGGAACAGGTGTAGTATTAGGTGGATTGTCCGTGATGGGTAATGATTGAGTGCGTTGGTGGTTGATTGTTGTACTGGGACTACTTTGTACTCCACCTGTTACTAGAAAACATATCTTGAATAAACAACTTTATCCATATCTTGTAACAAATAGGAAACAAGTAGTCCACCGCGCACAACACTTTTTTCAAAATGATTAATACATACTTGAAACTTTGTGTATAGCTTCGTATTGACAAGTCCAACAAAGTTTAAAAGTATCTAAATTTAAAACTGCTGCTTTTTCGAGCTAGAAATAAACGTAATATTTGAGTTGTCTGAGAGCAAAAACGCAGCAATAAATTTGTCGGACAATGTGAGCATTTGATTTAATACTTAATTATAAACAAATTGTGTAAAAATGAATTATATATATATATATATTATATATATATTAAAAAACGTAACCTGGAAAATGTCACAAGCTCATCGCAGTAGAATTTTTGTCGGATAATTTTTTTTTTATATTTTTTATCAAATTGACCACCAATTGTGTTAAATTAAAGCATATATTAACATTAAAAAATCACTACTCGGGAAATCCATATTTTTCAAAATTTCTAGCTCGAAAAAGCAGCAGTTTTAAATTTAGATAATTTCAAACTTTGTTGGACTCGTCGATAGAAAGCTATACACAAAGTTTCAAGTATGAATTAATAATTTTAAAAATAGTGTTGTGCGCGGTGGACTAAAGTGTCATTTGACATAATAAAACGCATTTGCGTTAGGTTTCAATACAAATTAAAAATGTACTAAAAAAACAACTTTTATTGGCTGGAATTGGACTAAACTTAAACACGCTACGCTATAAGAATTTTAATTCACAAATAACGGCAAAATAATTATATTACTGATATTCAACCCTTGTATAGACTTCCACTTGTGAAATTGTTTGTTTGACTACTTTAAAGTAGTAAATTCTGTTACAACAATAATTTATACTAATTGTTTAAATTTACATCATTCATTCAGTGTTTTATTTTAAATTAATTATTACATCACTTTTCTCCTTACTATTGTATAAAATTCAAATATAATGATAATTTATTATTTGTAATGTAGCCTTAAAAATTGACCTAACTATTTATAATGTATAATACTTTGACATCGGTGTTTACCATACATTTAATGAAGAAACTTATGAAAAACTTAGAGAATAGACTAAAACAATTATTTATTAATATGGGTTCAGGAATATACTATTAATAAAAAAACTAAATTATTTACAAATGAAGTCCAATTAAATTTTACTGTTATAGAGGAACATAATGATATTCTTATAAGATATTCACACAAAAGATACACACATGTACTGTATTTAAAAAGTTAACATATTAAGAGTCAAATGAGATAAAAAACGAAATATTTTCATTATTGAAGTAGTGAAATAAAATAAAATTATATTTTGTAGAATTGGAAATCAAATCAAATTATATTTATTATGTTTTTTGGTAATCACAGTGTTGAAGCTGTTAACATCTACAAAAATGTTACTAAAAGTTATGTAGAGATTATTATTTATTCTCCACACTTTTAAAGACAAACGATACGAGATAAGTTAGACTTCTATGCACGCGCCCGGATTCATAAATTTGTATGCGAATGATTTAGCAAAATCATTATATGATATTCGTGGTTAGCGACCTCAAAAACCTCCTAGTACCGAGTACACACTCTTTCTGTATCGAATTTGCATAAAATTCCTGGAGACGAGGTCCGTCTTAACCACCAGGTGTTTCGAAGAACATCGCCATTATTATAATCGTATTTAGCGAGTCAAAAAATCGCCGATTAACAAGTGTGCACTGATTTCGTACAGAATTTACATAAAACCTCAGGAGAAGAGGTAAATACCCTAGGCACCAAGTGCCGCGGAGACTTTTGGCATCATGATATTCGTGTACAGCGACCCCAAAAATCCCGAGTATATAAATTGAACCCATTTTCAGCAATACTTAACGAGTTGTAAGTTTTCTCACTATTGTCTGTTCGGAATGCACTTTTTGAATGCAGAAACGCAATTTCTCATTTTTACATTAAAAAAATAGCGACAAATTTCCTGATACTCTGATGAATCCAATGCAAAAAACGCATTCCGATCCATCTTACGTTACAAAATTCTGAGGTTTTAGTGCTTTATTTTCTCGACTATTCGTAAAAACTCTGTTTACTGTAACCATGTGATGGTACTTTAGACTACAATACAATACTCATTACTGAATATTATTATTAATATAAAATGCTAAACTTTATAGTATACTTATAAAATAATCTGTCAAATAATCAGTTGGTCCGTCACTATGATATTCATACCTTAGTTCAGACTGTTTTTTGTATACCTATCCCTTTTCAATGTACTTAATGTTGAAACGGTATTCAAAGGACTTGTAGTTATGACTAATAACATGTGGTAAATATTTCATGTTTGTTTTTACCGACCAATGTACCTTATAAGTGTTTCTGTATATATGTAATGATTTTTCTCATTTAGCTCTACACATTTTTTTCCGCCGAGTGCACGAATAGAAGTATAACATCTATTACTTTTTAATTTTTATATTTGATAATAAACCGATAAAGGATATATATATATATATTGTTATGGTATTCAATAGTTGGTCTTTATATGTAATATAAGTGTAATTAAGACTAACTAGATATTAGAATTGAATAATCAATTTATGCAAATTATCAAGGAATCATAAATAAAAAAAAAAAAATTTGGGTTGCGAGGTTTCTAGGGGGATAAAAAAAAAAAAATTATTGAGAGAATGTGATAGAATTTTGGAGAGTAAAGTCAGAGAAAAAGTTTAGGGAATTATATAGAATTTTAAAAATTTAAAAACCATTATAAAGTAAATATAATAATAATAGAAATTGAAAATGAAGATAAATACTGAATGTTAATGAATATAAATATAAAAATTATAAAAGAAGATTAATGTATGAATAGAATGTTATAATAACTATATGGTAGAGTTAAATATGGAATAAAATGGATATATATAGAGAAGATTAATTGGATATTTGCATAGATTGGATTTTCAAAATAAAATAAGCATAGTTTATAAAGATAAGTATTTCTGGTATAGTTTGTTATCAGCTGGTAATAGAGGTATATTAGAAATAGTTATTCGGGGATTTTAGGAAAAGAGGGCAAAATTTCATTTAAAATTAATTAGTGTTAAGTTTATGACAGGATAAATGATGAATGTTATATTGTTTTTTAAAGTGTTGTAAAGAATTAATATATTTATATATTAAATGATGTTAAAATTGAGATGGACTTTTTAGTTTAATATTATCGAAGAACCCAACCTTGAAGAGTCACAAGAATACAATTATATGAGTATAGAGATCATAACAATTATGGCGAGCCAACGTGTGGCGTGAATAAAACAAGAATCCAGTTTAAAATAGAACAGTATATTGAAATTGAGAGGGTGATATAGACAATTGAAGTGATTAGAAAATTAGAACAGTGAAGAATTGAAATAAAACATAAATACATTATAATAGAAATAAGAGGATTAGGTGAGAGTTTTAAGTATATTTATATTTATATATAAAGACCATAAAATTTTGAAAATTTTAAAACTAAATACAAATCGAATAAATATAATAAAGTAATATAATAAGTTAACATTATAAATTAAATAAATATATAAAATAATTAAAAGATTTGAATAAAATGAATACAAGACAAAATAGAAGAAATAGAAGGAGAGAAGATGGAATACAGGAATCTAATGAAAATATGCATGAAACAGAAAGTAATGATGGATCGTCGGAAGGAGAAGAAAAAACAATGTTTCAAGTGGTACAAGCTGATGTGATAGGAGATGCGACTAGTTCAAAACCACATCAAGAAACAGAGATGGAGAAAATGTTTAAATTTTTGGAAAATAAATTTGATGAAAATAATAGAAAAATGGATTCTATGAAAAAAGAAATAAGAGAAGATATAAAAAAAGAAATAAAAGATATGAACAAGAATATGGAAACATTTAAAGATGAAATGAAAAATATTATTAAAGAAGAAAATATCAAAATACAAAAAGAAGTCGATCAATTGAAAGATGGAATTAAGGCGATGGAGGAAATGGGTAATATACACCAGGAGAAGATTAATAATATAGAAAAAATTGAGAAGGAGCAGTAAAATTTACAGGGAATATCAGTATATTACATCCATGCACGTATATGAATATGATTAAAACTAAGACTAGGAACAAAAGAGATTGGAAAGAAATTATAAGAAGTTCTTTGAAAGATAATGCTGCATTATGGTATGCAACACAGGAAAATGAAATATTAACCTTTAATGATTTTGAAAGGGAATTTCTTAAATATTTCTGGGGTGAATCAAAACAAGGGGTGAGTAGGGAAAAATTATATTTCGGAAAATTCAATTATAGATTAGGGAATAATTTAACTAATTATGCGTTACAATTATATAATGTTGCACAATATTTGGAACCTCCTATGAGAGAAGAGGAAATAATTTTATATATTTCTAGACATTATGATATAACAGTTTCTGAAACAATAGTTATACAAAATATTAAAAAAAAAGAACAATTGATTGAGTATTTAAATCGAGTTGAAAGAAATTTAAAGATTAATGAAAATAGATCACAAAATTATGAAAATGATAGATTTAGAAATTATCAAAACAGAAATGGATATAATAGAGTAAGAGAAGAAATGCGTAATAGAAACAATGGAAATTATAATTATGGATATAATGGGAGAGAAAATGGAAATCGTATAAACGGAAATACATATAGAAATGGAAATAATATGGATAATAATAATAATATAAGAAATGGAAATAACAGAAATGAAAATGGTTTTCAAAATGTAAATAATGGAAGATATGAAAGATCAAGATATAGAAATATAAATGAAATTCATAATAATAATAATAATAATCGAGAAGATAGAAATGGAAACAATAATGTACCTAGAAGAATAAATCAAATTAATATGCAAAGTAGAGAAATAGAAGAAAATGTAGAAAATGTTAGGGTAGAACCAGAACAAGAAAATTTTTAAATAAGCACCTACAAAATTTTAATGTTAAATGTTGTTATATACATCCTAGTGAATTTATAAAATTAGAAGAAAATAATAATAAATTAGAAGATAAAATTGGATTAGTAGTTGTTGAAGGAAATTTAGAAAATAAGAAAATTAGAATTTTAATAGATACCGGATCAGAAGCAACATTGATAAATGAAAAAATTATTGAGGATAATAAATTAGAAGAAATGATTAAAATTCCAAGAATTAAGTTAATAGGTGCTAATGGAAAAAAATTAGGGGAAATTAATAAGACTATAAATATTAGTATTAAAATTGGAAATAGTATATATAAAATACAAGGTTTGATTATAGGAAATATGGAGTATGATATAATATTAGGTACTGATGAATTAGAAAGAATGAATGTTATTATTAATTATGAAGAAGGTTGGATAAAATTGAAAGAAGAACAAATCAAATTAAATAAAATAAACAATAATGAGGAGATAATACATATAAATGAACTAAGAATTAATGGGGAAATGATGAAAGAAGGAGAAGATATAAAAAGTGATGATAAATATAAAGATGAAATTAATTTGTTATTTAAAAAATATCAAAATTTAATTACATTAGAGAATAATACTGCCAAAGAATATACTCACAGATTTGAAGTAAAGAATATAGAAAATTTTCGAGTTAAAACTTATCCAATTCCATATCAATATAGAAAACAAGTAGCTATAGAAATAGATAAAATGCTAGAAAATAATATAATTGAGAGAAGTGATACATCTTTCATTAATCCAATTGTAGTTGTGAAAAAAGGGAATGGAGAGTTAAGGTTATGTCTAGATGCTAGAAATATTAACAAATTTTCAATACCACAATATGAGAAACCTATGCATATTGAAGCAATATTTGGTAGAATAACAGGAATTGAAATTTTTAGTAAAATAGATTTAAAACATAGTTTTTGGTTAATACCTCTACATAAAAGTAGTAGGAAATATACTGGTTTTAGTATTGATGGTGTAGTATATCAATTTAAAGTAGTACCATTCGGTATACAAAGTGCATGTGCAGCTTTGGTTAAAGCATTACATAAAATTTTAAACAAATATGAAAATTTTGTTGTTCATTATGTAGATGATATATTAATTTATTCAAAAAGTGAAGAAGAACATAAAAAACACTTAAATATTGTGTTAAAAGAATTGGATTTAGCGGGATTGAAAGTAAATAAAGAAAAATGTCAATTTTTCTTAAAAGAAGTGATATATTTAGGATTTAAAATTAATAAAAATGGAGTAGAGATGGATACGGAAAGAGTAGATAAAATTTTAAAATTTGAGAAACCAAAAAGTTTAAAGCAAATAAGGGGATTTTTGGGAATGATGAATTATTATAAAAAGTTAATACCAAATCTATCAGAAAAACAGATTCCATTAGTAGAATTATTAAAGAAAATTATAAAAGTATTAAAAATTGTTTACAAAAATTTATAGAAGAAATAGGTAAACCAAGGACATGTGTAATGGATAATGCAACGTATTTTCAAGGACAGAATTTAGAAAAATTTTTAAAAAGGAAAGGAATCAAAAAGAATTGTATTAGTATAAGACATCCTGCAGCAAATCCTGCAGAAAGATATATTAAAGAAGTGATAAAATTTTTACGAATAAGTTTAAATGGAAAGAAACATAAAGAATGGGAAAATTATATTAATAAAGTAGAAATGTATATCAATGATATTCCAAATGTAATAACAGAAGAAACACCAACATATTTAATGTTAGGTCAAAAACCAAAACGAAATTGGGAAGAAGAAGAAGAAAGAAAAAAATATGATGAAATTATAGAAAAAGTAAGAAAAAGGTTAATGGATGCGTGGGAAAAATATTATAAAAAAATTAAGAAAAAAGTGAAATATCCTGTAAGGTTTAAGAAAGGAGATTTGGTAATAATAAAAGCATATATAAGTGGAAATTTAAAGAAAAATGAATCAGGGAAATTAAAAGCTATATTTGAAGGACTATATAGAATAGTAAATGAGGAAGGTGTTAATAGTTATATTGTTGAAGATCCGATAACAAGAAATGTTAGAGGAGTATTTAATATTGAAAGCCTATATAGGTATTTTGAAGAAACTTAGAGTATTCAGAATTTGTGTTAATATGTTAATTGTTATATACTTTAAATTTTAAATTATTAAAATTTTTTTTTCTAAAATTTATAAAATTTTAAATTTGGGAAATTGTTATGGTATTCAATAGTTGGTCTTTATATGTAATATAAGTGTAATTAAGACTAACTAGATATTAGAATTGAATAATCAATTTATGCAAATTATCAAGGAATCATAAATAAAAAAAAAAAAATTTGGGTTGCGAGGTTTCTAGGGGGATAAAAAAAAAAAATTATTGAGAGAATGTGATAGAATTTTGGAGAGTAAAGTCAGAGAAAAAGTTTAGGGAATTATATAGAATTTTAAAAATTTAAAAACCATTATAAAGTAAATATAATAATAATAGAAATTGAAAATGAAGATAAATACTGAATGTTAATGAATATAAATATAAAAATTATAAAAGAAGATTAATGTATGAATAGAATGTTATAATAACTATATGGTAGAGTTAAATATGGAATAAAATGGATATATATAGAGAAGATTAATTGGATATTTGCATAGATTGGATTTTCAAAATAAAATAAGCATAGTTTATAAAGATAAGTATTTCTGGTATAGTTTGTTATCAGCTGGTAATAGAGGTATATTAGAAATAGTTATTCGGGGATTTTAGGAAAAGAGGGCAAAATTTCATTTAAAATTAATTAGTGTTAAGTTTATGACAGGATAAATGATGAATGTTATATTGTTTTTTAAAGTGTTGTAAAGAATTAATATATTTATATATTAAATGATGTTAAAATTGAGATGGACTTTTTAGTTTAATATTATCGAAGAACCCAACCTTGAAGAGTCACAAGAATACAATTATATGAGTATAGAGATCATAACAATATATATATATATATATATATATATATATATATATATATATATATATATATATATATATATATATATATATATCCAATCCGACAAAAGATGTAGCCGGACTTTCGAGCAAAAACCAACTAGAAGCCAACCATCAATGCTTTAAACGTGAGCCAAGTAACGACTTTGTAAAACTATGTACTGTTTTTTTCTGAATAGAGGTTAAATAACCGTTACCAGAGCGATGTGGAAGAGAGAGATAGCACATAGTTTCAATTTATCTATAAATTATATTTAATAGGCACGCGTTCAGAGCATTGAAGACTGTTTATGGTTAGTATATGCACCATATTATTTTTTGAATAAAAGGAACTTTTGCCTATTTACACTAATGCTAAAAATGTTTAAAATAAACGATTGTTCTGAGTATTCTAAAAGTATTTACAATCCAAATTGAATTCCAGAAACATTAGTTTGCTACGAGAACAATAAAATGTCAACATTTCGCATAATGTTGTGGACACAAAATGGGTTGTAAGAGAATCTGATATGTACACATATAAAGTGTATACCTATAATCGAAATTCAGTTTGACATTATATAAACTCACTTGAGTTCTTGTAATCTTTCAATATTATCAATTGATTAGTAAATCGAATTGTGAGTTGTTATGAAACATCTAACTCTATAGAATATTTCCTCTTTAATCTAAACATGTGTAAAGCACGAGATTAGAGCATCTATAAACTCAAATGTTAAAGGTAAATTCCCCAGTATTCTACACACATTTATCACATCGTTCAAGACTTGACGTAACCTAATTATTTAAATAAATTATTGTATTGTCACATGCAAGTTCTGATAAGAAATTACGTCAGTGCCATATAAAAATTGTTTTAATAGACTTAAAAATATTTTATTTATTTATTTTATTTATTTTATATATATATTATAACATGTATGAATAATAATAATATGTTTTGATAATATCAATCACTATGTTATAAAATATTCCTTACCTTTAATTAATTTTAAATTTTAAATATAAATAGTGAATAGGTAAGAATTAACTCAGTGTAATTATTTTCCAATATGATTAATTAAATATGCTACCGGCTATTCCCTTATGTCAAGGTCAGAGTTCAAATATTCAACCAAACTAGATTCAAAATCAATTAATACACAAATTTGCAATAAAATGACTGTATAACCGCACTATCCTAGACCAACAATATTTTCTAGGCGTGAATTGCATATAAATTTCTAACCTTTCTAATTCAAAATGTGTCAAACTTCAAAGATACCGTTGATAAACCAAAACATGCATCAAATATCTATAAATGAAATATTCTGTCTTGAGTTATTGAACAATTTGGATTAAACTTATCAAAAAATGAATAAAATAATTTAGTTAAATACATAAAACAGTGAAATAAAAATGTTCATCAAAATTTCAAAAATCAAACACATATAAAACTCTTTATTATAACGAGTGCAAAGTTGTTACCATTTGTGTGAAGCTTCACCCTCTTCTGGAATCAGGATTCTGTTCTTAGGACAATCTACTTTCTTCCTCCAATACAGCAAAGATTTCAGGAAACTTTATGAAGATCAAATAATCAATTCCTCTTCAAAACCAAGCGATGTATGGCTACTATTTTCTTCTGGTAAGTGTAATTAAGACTTTCTTTCTTGTTAAATATTAATTTAATCTTCTTTAACTCAATTAAAATACAGTTATACCATAAAGTGCTCAGCCCCATAAATTGAAATATCTATTTCTTCATAAAATCATATAAATTTCTCTTACCAATTACTTCCTCTGGTTACCTTGGGATATTCTTTATACTTTAAACTGTTTTAATACTTTCTATTCTCAATACTTTCAAAAAAAACTCAAAATTTCTACGGAGCAAATTTTTAATACAACTTCCATTTCAACAACCAAAAAAACAAGAGAGATTCTATCAGAATCAACAAAAAAACAAATGACAAATTCAACAAACTTAAATCTATACATCTTTTCCATCTAATCGCCTACTAATTTCTTATTCAAATAAAATTATTAACAAAATCTAATTCTTGATTCAATATTACAATTTAAAACAATGATCATTCTTTTTTATATTCTTATGAAATTTACTAGCACTACAAACTAATAATTTTCTCTTTTTCAGAATATTTCATTTGGCATTTGAACTATTAATAAATTAGAATATGGTTGGTAAATACGTATTATTTAAAAGTAAGTAGAAGTTTTAACATGTATTTTAACTATTTGTGATGTCTTTTTTTTTTATAATTTAATTTTCTCATTTACTTACACCCCTAATTCATTTAAAATTAATGTTTGATTACTAACGTATTGGCAATTTTATAAACTTTTAATTATCTACTTTACCCATTTATCAATTTCATAATTATCAAAACTTTATATAATGTAGATTAATCATTTTTGAATCTTTAAATAAAAATCTTTGAAATGTATTTGTATATTTTTTTTCTTATTATTCTATTTTCTTTTTTCTTTTTTAGGAATTATGAAGAAGATGATGATAATCAATCCCAATGTTACTAAATTTGCGCTCTGACTCGAAATAAGAAAATCTCCTTTCTCTACTTTCCATTAGATTTTCCTTATACATTCTTATTTAATATAACATAGTAACTAATATCATCTCAAATCCCCCAATTAAAATTTTTACATCAAACATTTCATTGATGTTGGATTAAAAATTATAATTTTAATCTATTTTTTTTTTTATAAATAAACACTCATTTTACAAAAACTTTAGCCTCAATTAATATTATTTGCACAGATTGTATAAACCTTTTTTTAATAAAACCATTCAATCTTAATTTGATATTTACATCTTAATACTATTATTTACAAAACTTTGCTATTAATATCATCTACCCCTCTTCAGGTATAAACTTGTACACATCCTTAATATTAAAAACTCCCCTTAATCTCCCTGTATCCGGATATACTAACCGATAGCTGTTTTCAGCATTATGATTATCTACTACATATGGTCCCTCAAAAGGCATTAATAATTTTGCACACAAATTTTCCCTTTTATTCGCTACTTGTAAAGCTCTTATTATGACAAGTTCTCCCTTTTCAAATTTAGTTTTCTTTTTCAATTTCTTTTCTTGTCTCTTGACATATCGTTCTGCGTTTCTTTTTAAATTTTTATTAACTTTATCAAATATTTCTTGGATTTCTTGTCTTCTATTCCATTCCCATTTTCTTTCTGGTACTCTACCTTTAAATAAAAGTTCTGGACATTCTTTCGTCACTCCATGAGGTGTTTCATTCACATATCTTTGTACTTTATCCAAGTTATTTTCCCACTGATCGTGTTCTTGTATACATAAAATTCTCAAATATTTAATTACTTCTTTGATATATCTTTCAGCTGGATTTGATGATGGATTTCTTATGCTAATAAAATTTACTTGTATATTATAATGTTGACATGCAGATAAAAATTTATAATTCTCAAAATATGTGGCATGATCTAAAATTAATTTCTCTGGTTTTCCATGAATTTGTATATAATTTTTAATGCATTTTAATATTGTATTGGTATTTGTTCTTTTACAAGGATACATCTGTACATATTTTGTAAATATGTCTACCATGACCAATATGTGTTTACATCCCTGAATACTCTCCACTAAATTACTTATAAAATCTATTGCTAAAATTTGTAATGGTTTTTGTGTCACTATTGATTTATTTATATTGCTATTATGATAATTTTTTTCTTTGGCTAATTGACATATTGTACAAGCTTTGCATATTTCTTTGGCTCTAGTTAAATCCTTTTTTGCATAATAATTTTCCCTAAATAGCATCCATAATTTTCTTACTCCGATATGACCATATTCGTGATGAAGATTATATAGAATTTCCTTTGCATAATTAGTTGTAATAACATACGTATCCCAATTTTCTAGTTTTTTATAAATAATTTTGTCTTCTGTAAAAGTTCTTTTCTTTTCCACCTCTGTCAAATAATTCTGATCTTGTATAACCCTTTCCAAAGTAAATAATCCCTCTTTATCCAATAATTTATTTATACCTATTTTGAATTTTTTATTGTCCCCTTGTTCTTCACTTTCCCTACTCAATGCATCTGCTATGATGTTACTTTTTCCTGGAATATATTTAATCTCAAAGTCGTATTCTTGCAACAATAACAACCATCTGTGTACCCTATTATTTGCATACCTATTTTTCATCATCGCCGTTAAAGCATTATGATCACTCTCCACTATAAACTTTGCTCCTAATAAATAAAACCTTAATTTGGTTATACAAAATACCACACTGGCCATCTCCAATTCCGTAACCGTGTACTTCTTCTCACAATTCTTTGTTACTCTTGATACAAAACTAATAGGTACTTCTCCTACTTCCTGAACTTGTATTAACACTCCTGCTAATCTTTCTATCGATGCATCTGTCCTAAGTATAAATACTTTATCGTATTGCGGGTGATACACTTTTAAATTATTGGTAAAGACAAATTTTAATTCTTGAAAAGCTTTTTCTCTCTCGGGTGTCCATTTCCATTTAACATCTTTTTTCAGTAGCTCTATTAAAGGAACTTCTTTATTTGACAAATCTGGTATTAATCTTTTATAATAATTTATAATTCCAAGGAATCCTCTTAACGTCTTCAAATTTTTAGGTGTTTGATAATTCATGATAGCTTGTACTCTTTCAGGATCCATACTTACCCCTGTCGTATTCAAGACATATCCTAAATATTTAACTTCTTTTTGATAAAATATACACTTTTCCACATTTAATTTTAGTCCAGCTCTTTCCAATTCTTTTAATGTGATTTCTAAATGTTTTTTATGTACAATTTCATTTTCCGAATAAATTAAAATATCATCAATGTAGTGTAAAATGAATGATTCATATTTATTTAAAATTGTATGTAAAGTTCTAACTAAAGCTGCACATGAACTTTGCAATCCATATGGCACCACACAAAATTGATATACAATACCATCTACCATGAAAGCTGTATATGGTCTACTATTTTCTTCTAACGGAATTAACCAGAAACTATGTTTAAGATCTAATTTAGAATAAATTTTTGCATTTGTAATTCTTCCAAAAATTCCTTCGACATTCATAGGACTTTCATATTGTTTGACTGTATAGGCATTTATGTTTCTTGCATCAAGACATATTCTAATCTCTCCTGACTTCTTTCTTACACAAGTAATTGCATTTATGTATGGAGAATCCGATCTTTCTATTATTCCATCCTTCAACATTTTATTTAATTCTTCATATACTTCATCTTTTATTTTATACGGTATCGGATAAGTTTTTATTTTAAAATTCTTAATATCTTTATTCATCTCTAACTTGTGCGTGTAATTTGTAGCTATACATATATCTTCATTAAACAATTTATAATATTTCTTACATAATATTTCTACTTCCGTCCTATACAATCCACAATTTTCTTCTAATTTGTCAAACTCCATATTTTCTATGTTGTTGTACATAACATTATTATTAATTTCCGAACTTTCATTATTTTTTACTATAAATGGTATTATTTGTTGTTCCCATCTTAAACATTCATCCTCATAATCGATGATAACCTTATGATTATTTAATTCATCTGAACCCAATATAATGTCATAGTTCAGATTTTGTATTAATAACATTTGAAATTTATACATTTTACACCCTATTAAAATTTCCCCCATAATCATATTACTTGTTTCATATAATTTCTTATTATTCGCTCCCACTAATGATAATTTATTTGTTTTTATCACCATAATATCATCTTGTTTGATTTGTGAAACCACCCTTTGACTAATTAAAGTAACCTCTGAACCAGTATCTATCATAATTTTACATTTAATATTTTGGAAAACCCCCTCTATAAAAATTAACCTTTTTAGTTCATTAAATTTAACCTCGTCATCATTCACAATAAATTCCCTAGGATGTTCATACTTAGAAGAGTAGATGATATTATGCACATGAGAGCGATTTATGCAAAATCCACGCTCTGTCCCTGGCCTTGACCAGTCACATCACTCTGATTAACACTTACAACATTCACCTGTCTACTGTTTTCACCTCTATCTCTCCTTTCGTTCTCCCGATTTACTACATTTCTATTATCATAATATCTATTACTAGAATTATTATCTCTGTTCCACCTATCACCTGATCCTACATTCCTATCATAATTATTATTATTTGGAAATTCCCTATTTCTTCTATCAAAATTCCTATTTTCCCCATTTCTACCATAACTATTATCATTCCTATATTCATTTGCTCTTGTTTCATTCCTATTAAAATTACTATATCCCCTATTAAATTCCCTATTCCTATTATTAAATCTGTAATTACTATCATTCCTATTCTCATTTCGATTCCTTTCATTAAATCTATTACCTCCAGAATTCCTATTATCATATCTATTTCTATCATTAAATCTTTCATTCCCATTCGTTCTACTTTCATTCATTAGACTTCGTTCTAGTCTCTGTAAATAATTTGATAACTGTTCCATTGTTTTAATATTATGAATTGCTATTGTTTCCGTCATTTCATGTTTGTACTGTCTCGCCACATACAAAACAATTTCCTCTTCCCTCATTGCAGGTTCCAAATATTGTGCATTATTATATAGTTGCATTGCATATGCATTAAAATTTTTTCCTTTATTATAGTCATATTTACCAAAATACAGTTTTTCTCTAAAAGTAGCTTGTTGGATTTCCCCCCAGAAATATCTACAAAATTGCTCTTCGAAATCTTTTATTGACGACATTTGATTTTCTTTATTGCAGAACCATAGTAAAGGATGTCCTGTTAACATATCCCGGATCAACAATTTTTTCTCCAAGAAATCACTAATATGTTTTGTTTTACTTTTTATTATATTCACAAATACTTTTGGATGTATATGATTAATGTTTCCATCAAATTTAATTCCGGTATTGTTGTAGTGTGATATCATGTTAGGAAGAACTCCCACCATATTTCCTCTGACATTATTATCCATAATTTCTTGTAACTTCTTTTGCATATCTTCCATTTCCTTATTTAATTTATACTTGGTTAATTCTTGATTCCTACTACAAACTCCTTTTTGTTTTTCTACTTCTCCCTCTAGTCTTTCAAATTCTTTTCCTAAGTTAATTTTTAAATTGTCCACTACCTCTTCATAAATTTGCTCTTGTAATCGTATTTGTCCTATATCTTTTTTTATGACATCAGTATGTTTATTGACTTCACGTTCTATTTCCTCCGGTAAATTTTCTTTAATTGATTTTTCTACTTCTTTTATTCTAGTTTCCATACCTTTTTCAATTTCCCCCTTAATTTCAATCACTGTATCCTGGATTTCAGTTCTCAATTTCTTGTTTTGCTGTTCGATTTTCTTGTCACAGTCTATCTTCATAATTTTCATTTCTTCCTTGATCTTCAAATTATCTTCTTTAATACTACTAATTTCTCTTTTAAAAATCTTATTATCTTCTTTTATTTCATCTAATTTTTTTTTAATATCTTCTTTTTGTTGATCCAATTTCTTATCTATATCTTCCCTCATCTTCACATTATCTTCTTTTATATCTTCTTTTAATTTCTTATTCATATCTTTTATTTCTTCAAATTTTTTATTTTGTTGATCAAATCCCATCTTCATGAATTGTAGTAAGCTGTTCATATCAAGTTGGGTCTCTTCTACTGGTCTTTCCTGTACCTCCTGCTCTTCTTGTGCATTTTCACCAGCAGTTTCATCTGTCTCTATTTCTATCATAGTTCGATCCTGCTCTCCCCCTATCTCAATTAAATTCTCTCCTTCTTCTGTTTCTGCTTCTTCCTGTGTCTGTCCAGTTTGAATCAGCTCTTCCACTCGATAATCTCCGGCTCCTAACACTCTCTCTTCATGTACTTGTACCGCCACACTTTCCATCTCAATCTCTCCTCCATCACTACTTTCACTCTCATCTCCTACTATCTTACCATCTCTCAATCTCATTTTTCCCTCCATATTCACAATTTATTCTATCGAGATAAATATAACTAATATGAATCACAAAAAAAAATTTCAAATCAAGTTTTCAAAAAAAATATTTTAAATATTAATTATTTAAATAGGCTCTAGTTTTGATTGTTTAGAGCGAAATAATAAAAAAAAATTTAACAAAATTCTCAAATTTTAATTATTTGAATCGGCTCTAATTTTGATTGTTTAGAGCGAAATAATGAAACAACAACCTTAACAAAACTCTCAAGTTTTAATTCTTAGAATAGGCTCTAATTTCGATTGTTTAGAGCCCCACGTTGGGCGCCAAAATTTATAACATGTATGAATAATAATAATATGTTTTGATAATATCAATCACTATGTTATAAAATATTCCTTACCTTTAATTAATTTTAAATTTTAAATATAAATAGTGAATAGGTAAGAATTAACTCAGTGTAATTATTTTCCAATATGATTAATTAAATATGCTACCGGCTATTCCCTTATGTCAAGGTCAGAGTTCAAATATTCAACCAAACTAGATTCAAAATCAATTAATACACAAATTTGCAATAAAATGACTGTATAACCGCACTATCCTAGACCAACAATATTTTCTAGGCGTGAATTGCATATAAATTTCTAACCTTTCTAATTCAAAATGTGTCAAACTTCAAAGATACCGTTGATAAACCAAAACATGCATCAAATATCTATAAATGAAATATTCTGTCTTGAGTTATTGAACAATTTGGATTAAACTTATCAAAAAATGAATAAAATAATTTAGTTAAATACATAAAACAGTGAAATAAAAATGTTCATCAAAATTTCAAAAATCAAACACATATAAAACTCTTTATTATAACGAGTGCAAAGTTGTTACCATTTGTGTGAAGCTTCACCCTCTTCTGGAATCAGGATTCTGTTCTTAGGACAATCTACTTTCTTCCTCCAATACAGCAAAGATTTCAGGAAACTTTATGAAGATCAAATAATCAATTCCTCTTCAAAACCAAGCGATGTATGGCTACTATTTTCTTCTGGTAAGTGTAATTAAGACTTTCTTTCTTGTTAAATATTAATTTAATCTTCTTTAACTCAATTAAAATACAGTTATACCATAAAGTGCTCAGCCCCATAAATTGAAATATCTATTTCTTCATAAAATCATATAAATTTCTCTTACCAATTACTTCCTCTGGTTACCTTGGGATATTCTTTATACTTTAAACTGTTTTAATACTTTCTATTCTCAATACTTTCAAAAAAAACTCAAAATTTCTACGGAGCAAATTTTTAATACAACTTCCATTTCAACAACCAAAAAAACAAGAGAGATTCTATCAGAATCAACAAAAAAACAAATGACAAATTCAACAAACTTAAATCTATACATCTTTTCCATCTAATCGCCTACTAATTTCTTATTCAAATAAAATTATTAACAAAATCTAATTCTTGATTCAATATTACAATTTAAAACAATGATCATTCTTTTTTATATTCTTATGAAATTTACTAGCACTACAAACTAATAATTTTCTCTTTTTCAGAATATTTCATTTGGCATTTGAACTATTAATAAATTAGAATATGGTTGGTAAATACGTATTATTTAAAAGTAAGTAGAAGTTTTAACATGTATTTTAACTATTTGTGATGTCTTTTTTTTTTATAATTTAATTTTCTCATTTACTTACACCCCTAATTCATTTAAAATTAATGTTTGATTACTAACGTATTGGCAATTTTATAAACTTTTAATTATCTACTTTACCCATTTATCAATTTCATAATTATCAAAACTTTATATAATGTAGATTAATCATTTTTGAATCTTTAAATAAAAATCTTTGAAATGTATTTGTATATTTTTTTTCTTATTATTCTATTTTCTTTTTTCTTTTTTAGGAATTATGAAGAAGATGATGATAATCAATCCCAATGTTACTAAATTTGCGCTCTGACTCGAAATAAGAAAATCTCCTTTCTCTACTTTCCATTAGATTTTCCTTATACATTCTTATTTAATATAACATAGTAACTAATATCATCTCAATATATATATATATATATATATATATATATATATATATATATTTGTTTTTCTTAATTCTTATATTTCTAATATTAACATGTAAGTACGGTACCAAAAATAAAATAAAAGAAAAGTGGATTTAATAAGTCAAATGTATGTTTTGATAAAAACATTTATTATGAATATAATTTGGGTAAAATTTATATGCCAAATCAGGATTAATTAATGATTTTGAGGATCCCATTTAAATTTGAAGAGGAATTGTTATGGAATTATTTTTCACAGTATGGCACTAGATACGTTATGTATCATCTTTGACATTTTGTTATATCAGACTGTCACAAAACGCTCTGTTCGTTTTATGATTTTACCTTGCCTAAGGTTATATATAAGATACAAAGCGACCACCAAAGTACCATTTTTGGAGTGAAATTGGAGCCACTTGCGACTGGTTTCCAGTTTCGCAATTTGAAATCTATAGATTATTCAGTTTATACTGGGGATGTCTCTTCATTAGTGACTGAAGAGACAAATCCTATACTACACTGATGAGCTCAAATGAGAGCGAAACACAGTGTCTGTAGTTTGGTTTTTGCCCTGATATGAGCTAATTAATATTTATATCCATTTATATCGCAGCATCCAGGTGTCTTTTAAAGTGTTAGAAATTCTAACCGACACCATTCCAGTTCAAAACTGGAATTATTTTTGACAGTATGGCACTAGATACGTTATGTATCATCTTTGACATTATATATATATACTTGAAATAATTTAAATCCATATCTATATTTTTGTATAATAAAATCGTATTTTGCGATAAATTTGAATGTAAAATTTGAAATATTATTAACATGAAAATCAAAGTATATTTGAATAAGTAAAATAATAAATTAGGAGTAATTTGGAATGATTTAAGTGACTTACTTCCACTCAGAAATTTTATTTTCGGTATAATTCTGTTCACTTAAATACACATTTTTTAATAAACCCCTATTAAACCTATGGAGATTATTAATTAACATTGAAATGAAATTATGTGTCCCAACAAAACACAGACGATAGATTCCCAATTTAACAACTAACGAGTGTCCCAAACAAAATATATCAGGTTAAAAATGTTTTTATAGAAAAAAGACACTATATTAATCTCCAATTAAATTAAATATTGTTAAATGAACATTATATAGTATATGGAACACTCGTCAGGTATAAATTTATCCAAAACCAAACAGAAAGATAAAACATGTTTCTCTTACCATGATTAGGAGGAGCAACATTAAAAATGTGAGTTGGCATTTTCGGAATTCCCGAAACAAATAGTTTTCGATTGTTCAAAGGTTTTGACGATTCAGTGGCTGAGGATGATCTTTTACGCATGTCTTCGTCTGATCTGTTTGACGACATTGCACTAAAAAATATATAACTAAGTACAAAAAATACTTGTAAATTAGAATCCATTTAATAATAAATTTTTCAAACTTTCTTGATTTATCTAAAACAATTTATTTAAAACTTACTTAAAAAGTGTAGAATGGATATTTTGAGCAATTGTAGGATCTTCCGATTCCATCCATATTTCTCCTGGACCTAATAGGCTGGATCTCCCAACCTAAAATTTTTAGTAGTACTTAAATATACATAATATTAAACCAAACCAAATCAAAATATTCTATATTGTCAAAAACAAAAATGTAAATTGTTAACAAAAATGTATAAAATATATAACATAAAATTACAAACATATACCTACATACATAATATTAGCATATAGATATAATGTGAACATTCGGGTAAAAGTACTGTTTCAAGATTATGAAAAATACACATCCATATTAGTTGTAAATTCATTTAAGTAATGCGTGGATCTGGATCTGGAAATTTGGAGAGGGGCGAGCTAGTGCTCAGCCAGCACTGAGGCCACATATGACCCATTGTGCATCCTCCCGTATGTAGGGATATCCTCACCTCAGGCTGTCACCAGGCCTAGTGATTTAAAATAGGTGATGAGGCTCCCGAGGGGGATCTCCCTGACATCGGCTGGTGTAAGCCAGTACTCGCCCAACACGGATCTTCTGATTTCAGAAAAAGCAGAGCAGTCATACATAATGTGTTCTACTGTTTCCTCTTCTTGTTCGCAGCCTCTGCATAGCGGCGATTCTGTTAATTTCATCCTAAAGAGATGTTGTCGCAATTGGCAGTGACCTGTCAAGATTCCCACAGCTGTTCGGAGATTTTGTCTGGTCAATGCCTTAAATTTTTTTGCTGTTTCCTCGCCAGGATGAGGTAATAACTCTCTGGCCAGTCTACAGTTCGTAGTTTCATCCCAGCACTGTATAAATTTTTGGTGAGAGTGCTGTTTGATAAGGTCCACGACTGCGGACAATGTTAGCTTGGTAGATGGGCGAGGGCTAACATATTTGTAGCCCGCAGCCCTCCTTGCTAAATTGTTCGCAATGCGGTTGCCTTTAGAGTTCCCATGTCCTTTGATCCAGCTGAGAGTGACCACTTTATTCTGGCTGGCCTCAGTTAGAGATTGGTGACATTCTAGTACTAAACTTGAAGTGAAACGTGGTCTATTCAAGGTCAGTAGTGCTTGTCGGCAGTCTGTGTATATATTTATATTCCTGCCTGTGATGTTCCTATTGATTAATTCTTTTGCAGCTATGGTTATGCCTGTGAGTTCTGACTGAGCCACACATGACAAGCCATCCATAGCCCATTTTATTTTTAGGTTTAAGGATCTAGAGTAAATTCCACATCCCACACCTTGCTTTGTTTTTGATCCATCCGTATATACGGTCAGAGCGTTCACTACGTTGGGGTCTGCTGTCTTGTTTGTTAATATTTTGTAGGGTTTGTCAAAGACAATCTTGGTGCGACAGCATCCGTGTCTGCCTGTAAGAGTTGTATCACCTTTATCGATTCCCTCCACAAACTGTCCCTATGGGTGCCAGTCCCTACAGTGGGTTCGATACCAACCGTGCGAAAACGTACCATGGTCATCAATGCGACCTCCTTAACAAATATATCAAAGGGCGTGAGACCGAGTATGACTTCCATTGCGCTGGTCGGTGTGCTTCGCATGGCTCCTGTGTTACGAGAAGGCATGCTGATCTTTGGATTTGGTTTAATTTTTTGATAGCTGTCGTTTGTTTCACTTTAGTCCACCACACGACAGCACCATATGTTAGCATAGGTCTTATGATTGCCGTGTAGATCCACATGGTGACCTTGGGGGATAATCCCCAGGTCTGTCCTATGGTTCGGCGGCATTGCTCATAAGATATAAATGCTTTTTTAACTCCGCTTTCTATGTAAGTAATGCGTGAGTAATTCAAATTTCCTAGATGAAATTTTAATATATATATAATATTCCGAAAATAGTTAACTATTGGAATATTACAAGAATGACAAACAATAAGATATGTTGTTCCAGAATCACTTAATCGTACCACCAGACAAGAATAATAGGATCACTCTCACAAAAACTCTTTACATGCCACTGAAACTCTCGGAACTTTCATTCATGTTTTTCTTTTCTTTTTAAAAACTTTGAAATTATAATAAAATACATATAAATTATATTAAA
This sequence comes from Altica lythri, assembly GCA_964028335.1. Taxonomy (NCBI): domain Eukaryota; kingdom Metazoa; phylum Arthropoda; class Insecta; order Coleoptera; family Chrysomelidae; genus Altica; species Altica lythri. Next base: position 28,459,535 of record OZ034804.1, on the reverse strand, counting down.
TCTTTAAATGTATTAAAATTAATTTAAAAATGAACAAAACAGATAGAGAAAAATAATGGTATAGTTAATGAACTGAATTTCTTACCTCAATAAATATGTAGTTTCTTAAGCTGCCACAACTTCTGACATTGGAAAGTTTAAAAGTATACACTAAATTCTTGCCCTCCTTTTTTATTAGGGTTAAAGTTTTTTCAGTCAAACACAACTTATACTCGCCAGTACGACCAGTTCCAAGTCCTCTGGTAAGAATTACAACGTGCCAAACATGCTCTATAAAAAAAAAGGAACATTAACATAAAATAAAATTCAGTTTTCTTTACTACAGGTACATAATTTATTGTAAATTAATTGAGAAATAAAAACATTTCTTTGTTGATTTTTCTCATTTTCCGTTTTTTACAACTTTTACGACTTTTTTGTTGTCTTTATTTTTCGGTTTTATATTTTTTTTTTGTTGTTTTTTATTTGATTTTTAATATTTTTCTTGTATTTAAAATTTTTGTGAAATTTGCTGTTTTTTTAATTTTTTTTTCCATTTTACTCAAGTTTCTCGTTTGAAACCATTTTATTCTTCAATTTTTCTTGTTTTTTTTGCTCTGTCCTTTTTTTTATTTTTTGCTTTTTTCCAATTTTTGCGTGCTTTTTTTCTATTTTTTCATACAATATATTTTATTCGGTTTCTTTTATTTTCGTTTTTTAATTCCCATTTCCAAATCTATGGTATTTTTAGCTAGTTTATATTTTGTCCAACAATAATTCCATTTTATTTTTTTTGCTTTCCCGTTTAATTTTCTTAATTTTTTATATTAAATTTTTCTTACCACAATCTATTATGAACGAAGACAAATCCAAATATTTCTAAAAGTATTCTTACAAATCGAAATCTATTAGGAAATCAAAAACACTTTTATCCACTTTTTGTGATTTTTTCAATATATTTTTTTTTTATTTTTTTTTTTATTTTTTTTTTCGTTTTTTAATTTGCTTTCCAATTTTGCTAAATTTATTTATTTTAGATACCTACTTATGTTTTCTAATTAAGTACCCACATTTTTTTTAACGATTTTATTCAAGTTTTATCACTTATTCGGTTTTTTGGAAAAATGTCAACACTGGACAACATTGCGCTAGTGCGCTAGTGCCGCTTGACATTTTTTATAAAAGTATCTCTTTCTATTGCTCGTTAATAAGACAAAGATAGTAAGTCTTTCTAAGTTAAACATGGCAGCTAGCATTCATTCGAACCTTGCATTGGTTCCACTTGAATTTACGTCACAATGACGTCACTGACAGACAATTGGGCATCTAGGTATAGATGTAGTTACTAGGGTATATGAGGGTGTGCATTAGCAGTTAAGGGGAGTTCAAATAGTTCATTGTAATTGAAAATCTATTCAGACGTTATTCAGCAGAGTTCCTGTAATAATTTTGGTGAATAAATTGTGTTAAAGTCCCCATAAGTATATCAGTATTATCGTTACCTCTTGTATGTCAAGCTTGATACCGATTATCAGTGAATTCCCGGAACGATCAATTACTTTGTGCCATAGATGAATGAGTAGAGCAGATACTATGTGATTGCTTTGCTGTTTCCTTAATTTTAATAATAACGGTAATATTTTCATTCGAATTTTTCTTATTGAATACGATACTGGTTTATATGCAAGTTCTATTCTCGTTTACGTATAAATTTTATATTTTTAAGTTTTAAACATATATTAAATTAGCGATAATTTAGTCTGTGGAAAACGTAATAGTAGTTTACGTAACAAGTCCTAAAAGTGGTCTTTTACTGGACGAGTAGGCGAGTCCAGTAAAAGCACTTTTGGGACGTATTACGTACAGTATTTTTTTTTAAACGGGCATTGTTGTACCATAAACTTCATATTATTCAGTTTACATTTTTATAACAAGAACTCTTTATTAACTAATTTTAACATTTTTTTTAACAAACGTTGCTTGGGTGGCCGCCTTAACAATTTCATCTGGTATAATTTCATCTTCCATTAATTCACAATAAAATGAATCATTTTAAATATCCATTTTATAATAAATTTCACGTTTTCAAGTAAACGTCAAAATATGTCAAGTTATGTTATAGTTTTAAATATATACAAAAATCGGTTACCTTAGACTAACTATTTTATTGTAAATGCGTCCGGTAAAAGCTTTTACCGGACTCATTTTTATTTTCTGGCATTGTCAGACAAAATGAGATTTTCTGATCTAAAAATAAACCGGAAAGTATTAATTTCTGGCCGGTTTAAAAAAAATATTTAAAAGTAAATTTAGAATGATCATATTTTAACATTGTAATTGAAAACAATTTTTAAGGCCAATATTGGCAGGTTTTAACTAGTACAACCTTTTGTACTTCTTTATCGAGAATTCAAAAACAAATAATGTTTATAACGTGAAATTTAACAATGACTTACTGATTGCGCAATAAACCATTTAATAAATTATTTTTTTCACAGCATCCGGTATAACGTATTTAATGTATTTCAAAAATGTCGCACAATTCAAAACGTAATAAACCACATTTCATTCGTCTGTTTCATTGATAAATTCAAATAACTTTAAACAGGTTATAACAGAATATTAATTTTAACAAATTATTTTCCCATGCCGAAAAAAATAAGATAATATTGTTTATTGTTATTATTTACATATTTTTGTTATCATGTGATAATATTTAAACAAAGAATAACTTTGATGTTTTTTTATTTAAAAAGTGATTAAGATTCAGGCAAATATTCTGTTTGTTATAATATAAAATATTTAATAAATTGTTCTAAAAATAATATTTTCGAATAAATTTAGAATAAATAAACGAGTACATTAAAGAACAGAACAAAACAGTATCTTAATTTATGTGTTTTTCATTTGAATTTTATTTTTTGTTATATATTTTTATTTTTTATTCAATTTGTACTCAATAATTGTTACTAAAGGACGTTATTATTGCATAAGCTATAACAAATTGCGAACCCTGATAAACTTTAGATAAATAAAGCAAAATAATTTACGAAAAGATATCAAATCACAAACAACCAAATATTTTTATAAATAATTGTTAGGGGTATTTTAAAATTAGAATAAATGGCACCACACTAAAGGTTATATTTTAGAACGAAAACATGCCTAAAGTATGATTTTGAAAATCGATGCAGATAATACGAGGGTTGCTGCTTGAATTTCGCTATAGAAGAAAACAAAAATATTTTGTTTGAAAAAATGTTAATGTTTTTCAAAATATTACATTAGATACACCTTCGCATGCGAGTAAATCATTTTTCAGTCAGTAGAAGACACAAGCAAGAGTACCTTTGTAAATGCTTCAACGGCATCATCTGGCTTTGAAAATCGTTGACCACGGAATTTATTTCTGATTTGTGGAAACGTAAAGACATCATATGGGCTTAAGACAAGACTGTACGGGGGAAGGGACATCAATAATTATTGTACGTTTCGAGTGGTCAAATAATTCCGTGTTTGTTGTGCTCTATGGGAGCTTGCATTATCCTGATGCAGAATGATCTGGGCTTTCTTGTTGCCTTTTTGCATTTCCGAGTAAACAAAAGGTTATGTAGCATTTATAGTTCTACTATCTTCTAATAAAATAGAAGTTACATGTAATCATTTTCTTGGAAATACTTCGACATTGCGTGACTTTTGTTGGTTTTGCTTCATTTTGGAAGAACCAAACCGTTGATTGTTGCATAAATCCAACTTTCGTCACCACTAACAATATAACAATGTTGTTTACTAAATTTGATGTCTCTGGGTTGAATCGTTGAAGTCTTTCTTTGCACCATGTCACACTCGCTTGTTTTTGATCTTGAGTTAAATTGTGTGGAATCCAACGCGAACACTATTTTTTCATACCTAAGTGATTATGTAAGTATGATATATTTGTTTCATGTTGATGTTCACACAAGCCTGTATTTCCGTTTATATTACATGTCGATCTGCCTTTATCATTTCTCGTACAGTATCAATGTTTTTGATGTTGTAGCTCGACCTTCAAGAAAGTCATCACTCGGGCTACTCCGGTTAAATTTAAATTCTTGATACCACCAAAACACAGTTGTTCTTGTTGGTACCTTATCACCAAATACAGTTGTTAGATCATCGATACACTCCTTTTCAATCGGAAATAAAACAAAATCATTGCGCGGAAATGTTCACGATTTAATTCCATGTTTTTTTCACTTATTGTCTATTTCAAACTGATACTGTAATTTCGCAGCTCGATATTATTATATTTTGCCACTTTTCGTTAACAGTACAAATGTCAAACATTACAAAATATCATATATCAACCATCTGATAGCTATAGTGTTGCCACATCCCGAAATTAAAGCAGCAACCCTCGTAAGAGTACCGCTGATTAAGATATCCTACACTCGCAGATTCGAGCACAGCTCAGGACTAACTCAGTTACAAAAATACAATTCCAAATTATTTAAAATGGAAGTAGCAACGGATGTGGATCGATCTCACAATCCCATGTATCAAACTTAGCCTATTTCACCGATGATTCTTAAGAGTTGAGCAACAACCATGCTTATACGTTAGCTATGCGTTACTTTACACGTAAATGACTACTTTTAACAAACTGTTCGTTATTACTAAATTAAATTCGCCAATTATTAGTGAAAACTCATAACTTGGGCACTATGTGTAACCATAGAACAATCAAAATCTTACTGATTTGTTACGTCCATATGTAACATTCCTAATAAAAAATGTGAATCTATTAATAATATAACATGTTGTACAAAACCGACATATATATGAATAGTTTGCAGAATAAGGATGCAATTACACACACCTCAAAATTCTTTATGGTCTCTAAAAATTGTTTAATGTTTATCAAGTAACCATCAATAATATAACCATTTTTCAAATAAATAAAAAAATAGATTTTTATAACTAGCTAATTGTAGACATAAAATGAAGCTGAACGATATCTGAAGTATTATTTCTTTTACGACACTGAAGATTTTGACCTCGCATTCCGAAGCTATGAATCAACGTTTTCCATTTGTGAATACTCTAAATTATTTACAACACTTTTAATCGTTTGAGAAAATAGCTATTGTACTGCAGACGACGTGTTAAGTGAGAGTATATTTTTGATATGCAAAAAAAGTAGGAAAAAAGATACGTTTAGTTTTGTCGTAACGACGACCGACCTATATTTTAGGAGCGCCAAGACGCGTCGTTTTTGAGAGTATGAGCATCCAGTTGTTTTGGCAGTGGGCGTCTACCGTCTAGACCAGACGCTCGTATCCTCTCCACAGTCCCGACAATTTGTTTCTTGGCTAATTGAGTTCACAAAATAGATGTCAACAACACAGGAAATTATGTATATAACTAAAAAGTTTTTTAAATGTAGCGTTTCATTTTTCAACCTTTATCTTATTACAATTTGATGTAAGTTTTTCATTGTGTTAAAAAACATATCGAGGATCATCACTGGTCAAATATTTCTCAAACCAATAGTTTTAAAAATATTGCGCTAAATGTTTAAGTAACTAAAAAATACCTATAACTCGAGTTTTTTCGGTATGTATCAGTTAACTATTTTAACCTACTTTTATTTGAACCGTTCGTCCTAGATAAAAATATTCATGCGAAAATAGAATTCTATATTTGGAGGTAGAATATGGAATTACATATACATATAATATAGAATTCATTATTTTGTTTTTGAAAATAACTAAACATATATGAAATATACTATACACAGTAAACCAGTTTATATAAAATGATAGATTTTAAAGTGATTTTTATTTCTTACTTTTAGTGCATCTTAGTGTTTCTAGTTAGCAACTACGTCTGTAAAGCTAGTATGGCAAAATGAGAAAAATCGCTAATTATTTTGATTAATATTTATTGCTAATTTAGTGCTAATTTAATGCCAGTATCGCAAATTTTGTGCTCTATCAGATTTGCAGAAATTGCAAAAACCGCTAGCTTTTTGTCAAGCTAACAGTGTATATGTCTAGAATCCGACATCAGGATGACTCCAATTAAATAACTATTTAGTGCTCTTGGTTTATGCGAAAAATATTAAATAAATAAATTATTTTTTTATTTTTTACTTGTTAACAACTACCTTGATGAAATTAGCAAGTAATATCTTTGAACTATAGTTTATAGGAGCTCAAAACAAGCATAGGTATTAAGTGCTCATTAAGCGTTTTTGATTTATGCAGAAAATATTTTATGTACCTACTCTATTTTAGAGATATTACTTGCTAAGTTTGTTAAGGTAACAGTTAACTAGTAAAAAATAAAAAATAATTCATTTATAAAAAATTGAATTATTTTTTGCATAAATCAAGAGCACTTAATATCTATGCACTGTGCTCGGTTTGAGCTCCTATGTACTCTGGTTGGTTTAAAATATTAATTGCTGAGCCCATCAAGATAGCTGTTAACTATTAAAAAAATAATTTATTTATAAAAAATTAAAATATTTTTCGACTAAATCAAGAGCACTAAATAGTTATTAATTGGAGTCATCCTGATGTACGATTCTCGACATATACACTGCTAGTTTGACAAAAAGCTAGCACTTTTTGCAATTTCTGAAAATCTGATAGAGCACAAAATTTGCGATACTGGCATAAAATTAGCAGTAAATATTAAGCAAAATAATTAGCGATTTTGATAATTTTTCCATGCTAGCTTTACAGATGTAGTTGCTAACTACTGTAACTTAGCAATCATATTAATTTTTGGATTTTTAATCTTAAATTATTGAATAGTTTCTTATATATTCCTAAAAAATCTATTGATCATTTTTCATGCATAATTTTCCATGATTATTTAAGGTTTTATGTAAATGTATGAAGTATTGGTAACATTTAATTTATTTTAAAGGATTTTTAATGGATTTTCAAAGATTAACTATAATTAATTAAATTTGACAAAAATTTTAACTGACATTATTTCAAGGACTTCTTTATCTTTATCTTTTTACGTTAACCTGTTCACCTGCATATCGAAAATTTGGATTGGTAGATCGTGCTGAAGTTTGAGATGAAATCAAAAATTTACTGAACCCACAACAACTTACAAACAAGATGATCCAAATAAGTTTAATAGTTTCTGAGATATTTGAAATTTTTTCGATTGTTGCAATCTTTTCTAATTCATTTCTAGATATTATAATAGGATATTTTTATGCTAATATATGTGGATTTAATCGCTTCAATGTAGGGTAGATAAATAAGGGATCAAATTGTTGTTCTAAATGAGGTTTCAAAAGAAATGTGGTACTTTGAAAAATTCAACGGTCGGAAGCCACACAAAAATCGAGAAAAAAATAAACGATTAGTTAGGTAGTAGCAGCTGGACGTTTCCAAAAAGCAGGTGTGCTAAGTTTCAAAAATACAATACAATAAAGCGTTTAACTATCAAATAAGGTGGCTGAATATTTGAAAACTAACCGAATTGTACCCAAAACGGAAGATTTTAGAGGTTGCTGAGCAAGAATTCGTTTTTAAATTTGCAAAATTCGAGATGCGGATTCAAAATGTATTTTATCTACTCTACCTCATATTATGTATCAATTTTTAGTTCGTGAAAACTGTCATTATAGACAGCAGTGCGTGAAGGATTGAAAGTGTGCGTGAAGTAACAATGTATTTTTTATAATTCACGTTCACAAAGTTTCTATTTCGACACTAAAAACAGTATCGAAATAGATTCATTGTAACACTGTTTTTGGTAACTTTTTGTTTTACACAATTGGTTGCACTGCACTGATTTTCAACGAAAGAGTTCAGGTAGTAAATCAAAAAGTATGTTGTAGTAAATTATTAACTACATTATCAGGGTTATTGCTAAATTCGGAATATTTTATACAAATTTGACAAACATTCTAATTTAAAATCATTAAAACTGACAAGTGTCAAAACTGTCAAGATTGCCAACATAAATAAATATTTCGAAAAACTCTCATTTTATTCTTTTTTATACTTTTAAAAGTTCATTATAAAAAATAGTATGTAACACTCGAATTACAATGACGGTTTGTAGTACTCGTTCTTTGCGAAATTCACCGCTTCGCGGTTCGTTTCACAAACTGAACTCGTACTACGAAACCTCTGTCATTGTAACACTTGTATTACAATATACTATTAAATGAGATTTACTTTTTCGCACTGTTTTTGACACACCTTCATATAATCAAATATCCTTAGCATTCGCGTTGTCATGGTGTTGCTATGAGAGCATTAGTTTTGTTAGTATCTTGTAAATGAATTGAAAATAAGATGCTTTTTTCTAATTATTTTTTATTTGATTATCGTAGATAAAATATTATATGAAACTGTGCGTGAAGTGCTTTTTGCGCACTTACGCGATATACAGCACTCGCTTTGCTCGTGCTCTAAACATCGCGTGAAGACTTAAGTGGGCAGTCTCCAATTGGATTAATGCAAATAGGTTGATTTTTAAAATTATGTCCGCCATATTTTGGTTTGACAACTTAAATTTTGTATCCAAATTCGGCTACAGAGCTTTTTAGTGACATCCATCTGCTGCAACCTGTATTAAAATCCTAAACAATCGGTTATATATATATATATATATATATATATATATATATATATATATATATATATATATATATATATATAAAAGGGAAAATTATTGGGCATGTACGCAAAAAGGATCATAGGATTACGAGTAAGAATGGTAACCGCAGACATGCATGTTTCTGGCTCATTAGCCGTCATCAGTGCGGCATAACCAAGTAGGGCATTGCACTTGGCTAGCAAAAGTGTTGGGTACTTAGGAGCAAAGGATGTTGGGGAAACATGTGTAAAGAAACATAAAAACACAAAAACAACGAAAGCTCACACAGGAGTCCTATCGCCATTTTGTGCTTTCGGCCAGCTGTGCCAATGGGTTTTCGGCTAGCAACTAGCGTCGCAACGTTGGCGAAACGGACTCATTGTGTTTGAGTCGTTCTAAGCCCAGGATATGAAATAAACAAAGTGCCAAGAAAATGCGTATTAATATAAACAAAAAAGGAAAATTATTGGGCATGTACGCAAAAAGGATCATAGGAACGAGTACTACAAACCGTCATTGTAATTCGAGTGTTACATACTATTTTTTATAATGAACTTTTAAAAGTATAAAAAAGAATAAAATGAGAGTTTTTCGAAATATTTATTTATGTTGGCAATCTTGACAGTTTTGACACTTGTCAGTTTTAATGATTTTAAATTAGAATGTTTGTCAAATTTGTATAAAATATTCCGAATTTAGCAATAACCCTGATAATGTAGTTAATAATTTACTACAACATACTTTTTGATTTACTACCTGAACTCTTTCGTTGAAAATCAGTGCAGTGCAACCAATTGTGTAAAACAAAAAGTTACCAAAAACAGTGTTACAATGAATCTATTTCGATACTGTTTTTAGTGTCGAAATAGAAACTTTGTGAACGTGAATTATAAAAAATACATTATGATCCTTTTTGCGTACATGCCCAATAATTTTCCCTTTTTGTTTATATTAATACGCATTTTCTTGGCACTTTGTTTATTTCATATCCTGGGCTTAGAACGACTCAAACACAATGAGTCCGTTTCGCCAACGTTGCGACGCTAGTTGCTAGCCGAAAACCCATTGGCACAGCTGGCCGAAAGCACAAAATGGCGATAGGACTCCTGTGTGAGCTTTCGTTGTTTTTGTGTTTTTATGTTTCTTTACACATGTTTCCCCAACATCCTTTGCTCCTAAGTACCCAACACTTTTGCTAGCCAAGTGCAATGCCCTACTTGGTTATGCCGCACTGATGACGGCTAATGAGCCAGAAACATGCATGTCTGCGGTTACCATTCTTACTCGTAATCCTATGATCCTTTTTGCGTACATGCCCAATAATTTTCCCTTTTTGTTTATATTAATACGCATTTTCTTGGCACTTTGTTTATTATATATATATATATATATATATATATATATATATATATATATATATATATATATATATATATATATATATATATATATATATATATATATATTATAATTTATATTTCAGTTTTTGTGAGTCTCATTTAGATTAATTTTAAACATTTAAATTTCATATGTATTAATGTATAATTTGCGTCATAAAAAAGAAAACGTTAAAAAAGGTAGAAAACATTAAAAATAGGTAACTATCTACAGCCTTTTACAATTACATAGTGAACCAAAAAAAAACTTTGACGTACTTTTTAATTGCCGCTTTTAATAACATCTATTGATTTATCAGTCAAAGTAAAGAGTATAAGTAACCGTAATACAAATAAAATATTGCTACCACCATAATCAATATTTCTAAGCAATCTTTTAAAATAAAAAGATGGTCAATGTTGACATTTTTGATTGCGATACTAAATCCATAGAAATACAATTATTGTTATCAGTTATTTGATAAACAGGTGTTTTTTTTATTCCAGGACTTTTATCTTTTTTACGCAACAAACAAATAAACATGTAGGTAGTATCTTTACATTAACACTTGTGAAGTGTGAATATAACAATCTTTCATATGAATCGTTGTCATAAAACTGATATAATATACACATTACATTTTTCCAATGAATTTTTTAGTTATTGCTAAATTTTCCCGAGTGTTCAAATTTCCTATTACTAATAATAACAATATTCTATGAAATATAGATATATGCAATGTTATTTAATAAAATTACTAAAGGATTCTTGTAAACAAAATAAAAGTTAGAGGAAAATTAATTTCAGAGAAAAACAGAACATTACCAAAATAACGAATGATCAAATATTACTGCTGCTGTAAAATAAATAAATAAACTCATAGAAAAAACAAAACGGTACCGTACACGCGTACAAAATCTTCGTTATTTAAGAGAAATGTTTTTCATATAAATTTAATAAGCGAGCAAGGGTGAGCCGGACTCACGCACGAAGGGTTCCGTATCATCATCACTACATAGTATAAAACAAAGTCGCTTTTTCTGTCCCTATTTCCCTTTGTATGATTAAATCTTTAAAACTACGCAACGGATTTTGATGCGGTTTTTTTTTAATAGATAGAGTGATTCAAGAGGAAGGTTTATATGTATAATAACATCCATTAAATAGTGGAGAAATACTGTTATTGTTGAGGTTTCTAATGTGATGTCGTTAATTATCAATTTTTACGCTTACATTGCAAACGCAGGCTGAACTGTACGAGATTTATCAAAATACCTAATTATTTGTACACATTGAAAAGTTCTACAGAAAACTCCACGTATATGTCTATCTCTTATGGATATCCCACAATAACATTTTTTTGTCATTTACTTTTTACGACAAATAATGGCTAATTTTCGAAGCGTTTTGAACCAATACAGCATTAGGTAATCCTTATCCAATTAAATAGCTTAAATACATTGTTGATTTAATATAGATCTATATGGTCCTGTATAACACAAGATTTAAATGAATATTTTCGAAGATAGTACAGATTTAAAATTGCGGGACGCAGCGCTTGCGGTGGTACTGGCCGGCCGGGGCGGCGGCAGCGTGCCTATAAATAGTGCGTCGGAGGCCGCGATTTTCCATATTGCACTTTGAATTTTGCAGTGATCGGACGCGTTTACTTACGAAATTAATCATTATGACGCTACCCTAAGGTGGCGCAGTTGAGATGTTATAAATTTTCACCTGTAATTCCTACATAACTAAGTACTATGACGCCACCGTAAGGTGGCGCAGTTGATATCTCATATATTTAAAAGAATAAAACTTATTCACCTAAGAACTATGACGCCACCGCTAGGTGGTGCAGTTAATATATAATATACCTAACCGATAAATTACAAAGTACTATAAATAATAGTAAAAACTGGTAACTGACGAGAAAATATGATAAAAAATACAAAAAATTAATCGTAAAAATTAAAAAAAAAAAAAATAGAAAAAACATTAGTGTTAGGCGGTGCGAAGTTCGCCGGGTCCGCTAGTTATCTATAAAAACCCGTTGTTTTTGAAATAATAATTTTATTTTAATTTAATTATTTACCTTTAAAGTGAAAAAATATCTTAAAATATTCTGTGCATCTACCTGTTGCCGTTATCAATAGGTGTTAGCGGCCGGTATAAAGAGTAGACTTTCAGCGAAAATGGATGGAAGAATCGGAGAATACCAATGTGGGTTTAGGGCAGGAAGAGGAGTAGTGGACCATCAAAAAGAGATATATGTATTATTTATAGATTTTAAAACTGCATATGATACAATCAGAAGATCGGCAGTATATCAAGCACTAGGATGATTAGGAGGTAAAAATGGATGGAGGTAAAGTATATAATTTTGAAGAGGTCGATCAATTTGTCTATTTGGGAGCACCATTCACAAGAAAACCGGATCCAAAGGAAGAAATCAAAGCAAGACTAGGGAAGAGAAATAGATGTTTGTATGGTCTAAGCCATCTCCTAAAAAGTAAGTTAATAACTAATAAGCTAAAATTAGATTGTACAAAACGGTAATAAGACCAACAGTTACATTTGCTTGCGAAACGTGGATATTAAGGAAAGCAGATTAAGTTCCCAAGAAATATGGGAAAGAAGGGTACTAAGGAAAATTTTTGGAGGAAAAAGAACAATGGGGTATGGGAAAGAAGAACAAACCAAGAGCTTGCGGATATGTATAAAGAACCAAGTATCACAGGATATGCTAGAGCACAAAGGTTGAAGTGATTAGGACACGTCGAAAGGATGGCAGAAAATAGGATTCCAAAAATGATCATTTGCAGAAGCTTAGGAGGAAAAAAGAGAAAAGGGAGACCAAAGGAAAGATAGAAAAGCGAAGTGGAGGAGGTATACAAAACTGGAAGCGCATGTGCCAAAATAAGAAGAAATGGAGAGAAATGACAATTAAAGCCTTGGGCCTTTCAGGCCTGTAGAGCTATATATATATAAAGTGAAGGTATAACTAAATATTCTGCGAATATTTCAAGCGTCTACCTTTTGCCGTTATCAATTTCGAGCAAAAACGAGTAAAAAATTCACTTTTGTTGTATTTAATTCCCCCTAAATATTTTGTTATTCTGTTTTTTAGTATTTGCTGTTATAACGGTCACAAAAATACATCATCTGTAAAAATTTCAACTATCTAAATATATAAGATACAGCGTGGTGACAGACTGACAGCGAAGTCTTAGTAATAGGATCCGTTTATACCCTGTAGGTATGGAACCCTAAAAAGATAAAAAAAACTAAGAATTGCATACAAGGATATTTCCTTAAAAAATAATAATAAAACTAGTGCGGGAGAAAGGTATTTTTAGGAACGCGGAACGCAAGTATAAAATCGAGATATGGCACACCGAGGAGAAGCAAACATATATTTTTTAACACTCTGACTAAACGTATTATAAATATGACGTAATATAATCTTACTTAATAATATTAAAATTTATTTAAAAAAATTTAAATTGTTAATCGTGTACGTATACCCCAAAGTTTATAAATCGTAGTTGTACCTTTTTAACCTTAAACAATATCTATTAACTGTATTTTTTTGACGTCAACATATTTTAACAAATTTCTTAACAATATATCGAAATACTTTCTAGGTAAGATGCTTTTGAGTTCGGGTCGTTCGATTGGTTTGACGTTCTTTCAGTTTTTCTGAGTTCATGCGTTTCAGCCGATATGCGTAACCATTCATAAGAAGCTAGGCTTACAAAAAATCTTTCCCAAGGTATCTTTTTTTCAATTTAATATTTTATAAGTAAAATTTAAAAAAAAAGCGGGTGTGGCAGTCAGTGGGACTGATGGTAGAAGTTATATTTCTATGCACGCGCCCGGGTTTAGAAATCTGTATGGGAATGATTTAGCAAAATCATAAATGCTTGAAAAATGGACCTATTAGACTATAAATCCGAAGTTCCGTATTAATTTTATAGGTTAAACTGCAATGTATAGTCAAACAAAAAGTGTATGTTACAAAATATAGCTTATCGATCAAAACCTAAAAATATTTATTGCGAAAATATATATTAAGTATGTATACATAATATGAACTAAAAAATGTATAAAGTATAAGGTTAATCAGTGCTGCCAACGTGTGCAATATCAAATATTTTGACTAGCGTATAGGTTGGCAGCAAGGTGAGGAAGCCTCTTTAATGGACAAAGATCGAAGAAAGAGAGTGATATAAAAACTAGCTATAAATAGCAAAATATCAAGTCACGTAAGTACCTTATTTGTTGAAGCTATAAAAAGTTATAAAAATTTAAACTCGAGAATTCCTGAAGAAGTAACTTATAAGCATATATAATAATAATGAAAGAATATTTATAATAATTTTGTGGAAATAAGAAAAAAATATTTATAAAATACATTATACTTTCCCAAAAAGTTAAATGAATTTCTTAAAAACTTTGTTTATGTAGCCAACAACAAAAAATATAATGCAGGATATAATATAACCTATACTGCAACCATGTGACGGTACTATAGACATAGACTACAACACAATACTCATTACTGAATATTATTAACATGGGCGCCGCCAGGATTATTTTCAGAGAGGTGCATCTGCATCTACACACTATTATGATCTAATATATGTAGAATGAGTGTAATGCTAAATTTAAATCGCACGGGGATTTCATTGCATTGTTTTATAGAAAATTAACTTTTATATTGATAATTATATGTAATAAAATATAATTTTTTGGTATTTTCTTTCATAGCAGGGGGGTGCAAGTGCACCCTCTTGCACCGTGCTGCCGGCGCCCATGATTATTAATAATATAAATTACTAAACTTAATATGTATATTTACGTGACAATAATAAAATAATCTGTCAAACACAATGTGATACGTCACTATGACACTAAAACATTAGCTTAGACGGTTTTTTGTATATCTATCTCTTTTCAATGTACTGAATGTTTAAACAGTATTCACAGGACTAGTTATGACTAATAACATGTGGTAAATAATATTTAATCTTTGTTTTCACCGACCAATATGTGTTTCTGTTTCTCTTACTTACGCCATTACATATGAAACGTAATGTAATGATTTTGCCGATTTAATCCCATACACATTTTCAACGGCGGGTGCACGAATAGAAGTATTACGTATAACTTCAAAAACAATATCCTAAGAACTATCAAGAAGTCAGTCACTTATGCTTGCAATTATAATTAGTAATGATGATATTAAATTATTACATTGAGTCGTAAAAATTAAATGAATTCTTAGTGTGAAAAGTTGACATATATAATAGGCATTTTAATCGGTAATAGGCTATAAAGTGCAATTGTAAAACGAATTTAAAAACACATTTGCAAACCACTAAGTAGCATCAATAAAATCAAAACAATAGAACAATATTAAACTCATCGGCTCTAGCATTTCGATTAATAAATCCCATTGCACTTAAACAATTTTTGTTACCTTTTTCATCTTATTATATTTTAAAATTCTTTGATGTTTTAACGTTTTTTTAAATTATATTAAAGGAGGAAACGTATTATACAGATTTATGAATGAAGGTAGTAAATAATCTCCTTGTCTGCATAAAAACGAAAGAAAACAAAAAGTCGACAGCATCTAATTTTTGTCTGTTTAGTGTGAACAGTTTTATCGTTAAAAACAGTTGAGTTTTTGTTTTTTAAAACAGCAACTGAACTAGTCGGTTTGGTGTAAAACCGCCATAAGTTTATAACTAAAAAAACTCTGATCTATATTATAATTTTTTGAATTTACGATTAGACTAATAAAAAAATTGTACATATAAAACATCACAATATATTTTTGAAACAGTTGTGGGCTGAAACCTAAATAAAACGCAACATGCAACTCTCGTGATATTTTCTAAAATGTTTTTTGAAGTCTAGACGATGTGACACTTAACTCGAAATAAACATGGAAATTCCCGATACCAAGATATGTGTCGCGTTTCATCCAGACGGTGCGGTGTGGCAATTAAGTTCAGGATAATAATATCCTTTATTTAAAATCAGTTCATTTTTACATTGACTAAGATCTGTATTAATACTTTTGTGTCAACCTGTAGATGTTACTAAATTTAATAACGTAATATATACATTAGAACGTTCGTTCGTTCGTAAATAAAAAATTAAAATTAAAAATTTCAAGCTCTACTTCGTTTTCTGTGGGTAGTATAATCAAGAAAAGCAGATGTTACATTACCACCAGGTAGCGACACTTCAGGTGACTGACATGATTTTAATTTATGATTTTAGAACTACAGATCATATACGGAATAGAAATGAACTAAAAAAATAGGTATTGAAGCTTGACTACAAATTAGACATAACAAAAGAGTCAGACGAAAGTAAAACTCCAATCATCTGCTTTTCTAGGATAAACACAATTATGAATAAATTTTTATGTAAAGACATGAGTTCAGTATCAAACAATTGATCTCATTCTTCCTGTTAAACATTTTTTATTATTTTTCCTTGAAGTTGTTTTTAGTCTGTACTTTATTTTATTTTAGGATGTCCTCGTAGGTATAGAGCAAAATACAAATATAGCAAGAACATCTATTTGGGCAGAAGAGGCAATTTTTTAAGTTGGGATTTAAAGGACTACGAGTTAGGATGAATGGAGAAGCCGTGGGAAGATAAGGAGTTCCACAATCTGGAGACCCTGGGGATGAAGGAACGATCGGAGATAAACCACGTAGTGGACGCCCAAAAAGTGCAACAACAGCAGAAATCATTGAGCAAGTCTATGATATTGTTTGTAAAGATCCACTAAGCGAGAAATTGTTAATACCTACCGTTGGCATCTCAGATGAACGAGTACTCCATATTTTACACGAACAATTACAGATGAAAAAGCTGTTCGAAAAGTTAGTGCCTTATTCGTTAACAATTCAACAAAAACTAAATCGAAAACAAATTTCTCAGCGTAATTTGGAGAGTTTTAAGCATAATAAAACCGATTTTGAGTCGTTTTATCACTATGGATTACTTGAATCTACCATCATGATCCTAAACTGACACAAGGACGTTTATAGTGGACTAAAGCTGGTTCTTTAGCTCCACAACAGGTGAAGTCAGAACAATGGTCAAAAAAGGTTATGGCATCAGTTTTTTGTGATGCAAAAGGGGATTAACCCTAAATATTATTGCAACCTTTGGAACAGTGAGATAAATAAATCGTAAAACCAGACACGGTTTACAGAAGAAAACAATCATTTTTCATCAAGATAATGCACGTGTTCACAAAAGTTTATTGACGATGGCTAAATTGAACGAATTGAGTACGAATTGCTTGAACATCCACCGGGTTCATCAGATTTAGCTTCCTCCGACTATTACCTCTTCAGAAACTTGAAACAATTGCTTCGTAGAGCTTCCGGAAAATTATTACAGAGATCGTATAAAATCACTGTAGGATCATTGGAAGAAGTATGTTAAAGCTGAGGGAGAATATATTGAAAAAAAAAAAATTTACACACATTCTTTTATTTATTCTTTCCAAACCTTTCAACCAGCATGTACTAAGAATAATTTTGAATTATTTACACCTACATATCTTGCCAAAAAATTGCGTTTGACTTATGACATTTTAAATGCATTTTAAGTTTAATTAACGGTGTTTAACTTTGGATGACTTGATATTAACCGAAACCTATATTTTTATATTATTACATAGCTACAACGACATTATCAATTTCCTTTATGAACTGGATAAATCGAGTGAAAAGGAATATTACGCATTCATGAAATACACGGAATTTACTAATCATATGCAAAAAAAGGAATAATTACGTGATCTGAATAAATATCGTCACAATAATGAGTAACGGAACTTCCCCTGGCCTCTCTTATCTCTCAGTGCTGCTATTTTTGATTAAGCCAACGCCTCCTGTCTCTATGCCTTTCTCATTCGCTGCTCACACTTTTAAGTGGACCAAATATCATTAAAAGCTTTGCTGCCATGGGAATTTACTAAATTCCATACGATTCTTTAATTACATTTTACCAGTATCAGTTTCTTCATTTCGATTATGTATTTTAAACTTGATAATTTTTATATACCTAGTTACCAAAACAAGGATCCTTACATGTATCGATCTATTACAATTTCGTTAATGTTTATTATTGACTGTTATTAATTAAGTAGTAAGTTTCCAAGACTAACAGCTGCCGAATATAAAACGGTTGAAAAACCTGTAGCTAGACGATCGCAATAAACGATGTTAGTCACTTCCCTGAAATTCCCCCTATATCACGACAGGGCAGACAGCATGGGTTGAACGACCCTATATATTATATGTTTTCTATTGTATACTGAAAGAAGACTACCACCGGGCGCTCCTTACTAGTCCTTACATTTGGAATGATGATGGGTAGAAGATGAGAGCCAAACAACCCATATCGTTCGTTTTACGAAGAAGGCGTTACTATATTTCCTTCTTAATAGTAGAGATGGATAAATACTATTTTCTTATAAATTTTAATTTTCATTTCCAAAAATAGTTGAAACATTTACATGGAAAATGGAATAACATCAACAAATTTCTCATTTTATTGGGAGATTTTCGGTATCTTCGGTATCTTGCCTGCCAACAAGCAATAATTTGAAGGCGTCCATACTCTCTATAATTTGAAGGATGTAGATTCAAGAGAGAGTGTGCAATTAGCATTCCAGTCTTTCTTTAAACGTTAAAGTGAATCACGTTAATGTTTAAGCAAGTCGAGAACGTAGAGAACTCATCAGAGCCGTCAAAAATCACAAACTCTCATTCAGAGCGGGAACTTTGACATAACTGTACTTTTGAGGATTATGCTCATGTTGGAGATGACATCAGTGTCCACGGTGTCCTAACCGATGTCAAACTAATAAATTTGGCCCTTCTGGATAAAGTTGAGAAAAAGAACTAAGAGGAACAACCTCTTATTCCAGTCACATTGAGCGAGGCAAGAAGAAGTCTTACTAACTTAAGTTTCAATGACCTAAGATCCGACACAAGAGACGATTTCTTGGCAGCTATCACCACTATTAGACATTAATAGAGTGAAATCGCTCACACAACAGAAAATTATTGACTACTTTTTGGGAAATAATAATTCTTTGTGAATAATCGTACGATTGTTTAAAATAATAAATCTCGAATCTTGTTTTTCAACTCTTGGTAATTTGAAATTTTTCCCTGGTCCCTTAAGATTCAACTTATCGAGAGTCGACTGTACTAACTGATTTAAAGAGGACCAGCCATTTTACCCGAAAAACATATGAGGAGTTGGTTTCATTGGTGCCTGAGAAACTAAAGTACTCTTTTACTGTTTCTGGGTCTGATAATAATAATAGTACTAGAGAGGCTGACAACAAAAGCTATGCTTTAACTATGCATGCAAAAAATAGGTTACAAAAGCTCCCTTTCCATTCCATTCTTATTTTATTTTTTTTTATAATATTATAATCCAATAACAATTTTTCACAACTTTTTAGTTTTTTCATATTTTCTCACCAATAATATCATAAACAGTTTAACGCTATTTTGACTCATTTTTTTAACGTTCAGTAAAATCGCTGAAATTTCAAGTGAATCTTTCATGGCGAGTCACTGAATCCATTTTAATTCTGTTAAAAAGAAAATCTGTCTCCAAATTGACTTATATGTAAACATTTTAGAGAATTATAATTTATTAGATGAATATTAGTATCAACGGAAGGATGTAGTTTTAGAGAATTATATATTAAACTAGTTGTACTCGCAACGTCGTTCGCGTGGCGTGTGATTGTTGTATAAAAATTTCTTACCCCACCCCATTTAAGGAATGGGAGAGAAATTTTTATACACCAGATGTTAAGTTGAAAGAAGAAAAATACATCTGTAAAAACCGCATTCGAATCGGATCAGTAGTTTTCATGTGAAGCGCGCACAAACATACAGACAGACAGACCAAAAAAATCTAACCATATTTTTGGGTTCTATTTCGATGTACCCGCGACGTCGTTTGCGTGGCGTGTTGATTTTTGTATAAAAATTTCTTTCCTCGCCCCGTTAAAGTGGTGGAGGGCAGAGCTGGGTAATTCCTTGGTAAAAAGTAATTAATAATTACAATTACTTTTTTTTCCTGTAATTTGTAATTGTACTTAAATACTTTTTTTTATTAAAGTAATTTGGAATTGTAATTAGAGCAAATTTGGTGTTGGAATTGTAATTTGTAATTAAATATTTATTAATCTAATTACAATTACTTTTACCAATAAAAACAAGAAAATTCCTGCATGACTCATGATCTTGCAGAGTTCCTTCCCAGACCCTTCCTTAAACGTTAGGCTAGAATCTGCTTACTGTTTAAATTTTTTATATTATGTGTTGTATTTTTTGTTTAAAGTAAATAATTTTTTATTTAAAAAACTAACTTTGTTACTTAATTTTAAAATAATTATGTTTTTTATCACTGATATATTTGTATTGGGATTAATTTCTTTAAGTAATCTTTTAACATTTTAAATTACTAAAAAAGAATTAAAAAACTGCTTAGTCCAAAAAGTAATTATGAAAGTAATTATGAAAGTAATTGGTAATTCCATTTTTCAAGTAATTGTAATTAAACTTATATAATTCCTTTCTCCTAACCATGTACTTTGTAATTGTAATTAATTCCTTTTTTTTAAAGTACTTTGTAATTGTAATTAATTCCTTTTTTTTAAAGTACTTTGTAATTGTAATTAACAGTAAATACAAGTAATTACCCAGCTCTGGTGGAGGGGAGAAAGTTTTATACACCAGATGTTAAGTTGAAAGAAAACAAATACGTCTTTGAAAACCGCATTCGAATAGGTTTAGTAGTTTTCATGTGATGCGCGCACAAACATATACATTCCTACAGTTTTATTATATGTATAGATGTTTTCCAACGTTTCGCCTGTATTCTTCAGGGCTAAACGCAGTTACCATATTATTAATTTACATTTACTTACAACATTAGACACACAATCCTACATTATTTATTAAAAATTTATTTGTTACTGTGAAATATTTATTTGTTATTATAAAAAAGATAAAGATAATAATTGTAAAAATGAATGCTTGCTATGAAGTTTAGAACTCTATTTTAGTTACTTTTATTTAGATTGCACAGTAAATAACACCTGACTTATGTATTTAGAAACGTATTTTTTTACTACTACAATAGAATAGTGTTATTCTTAACTCATTTTTAAGCCTGAAATCGATGTCATTCCCGCATACTATGCGCGAATAATAATTATTCTCGCACACTGTGCGGGAATATGACAATTGATGTAAATTGGATATCTTGAAAATTTTAAATCAACCATCTGTTAATAAAATTTCAAAACTACCAAACTAAAATTTGATAAAACTCTGCCAAAAATAACAGTATGCTAAAGAGGGTATTGGTAATTTAAACCAAATAAATGAAATAAAGTTGCAGTGGTTAGGAATTGAACCCAAAGCTTTAAATCGAGTGTCAAACTCAACGAAAAAATAATTATTTACTTACAAAAATATAAAAAGATTTTACAAATAGTAGTAGAAAAAGTAACGTATAGAACTCGTATGGAGTAGCTATTTCACGTTTCTGTAACCGATAAACGTGGAATATAGCGCATTCCATACTCTTTATAGAACATACTGTTTCAAATTCCAAACTCGATACAGAATCTACTATTCCAAACCTCTGTTGAGTTGCTTCTTTTAGCCTATGATCCAAGTTATCGAATGGAAGAGTTTGTATTCATATACGAGTATTCTAAAAAATGTCGGCACTCAAAAGAAACCAATATATACGTAAATTGAATATAAAAATTATCTTAGAGCAAAATAACTTGACATTCGTGTTGGTAAATCAGTAATTTAAATTTTTGGGCATATGACTTCAATTTAAGTACCTATCCAAATTTATAATGAATCACTGAAAACTGAAGAACCGTCTTCATATATTTGAGATAACAGAATTGGAAGAGAAAACAACGTTATTAACTTGTATATACAAGAAAAGTAGGGCTAAGGTTTAAAGACCACAAACGTGTTTAAATAAAAAGTTACATACTGCGAGACTAAGACACTATGCGAAATCATACCAATTAGCAACTCCATTTCAGTAACAATATAAAGAAAGTATTATTACGTATTCAAATGTAACTCTAATAAAGTGAAACCAAAAAAATTAAGAACACCGTCAGTTATTTCCTTAAGAAACGCATACTCCCATCTCTACAGTCGATTAAAATACGACGTACGACGCATCTATAAGGAAAAACTAAGCAGAACGCGTTTATTACGTCTGTCTCGCAAGGGCGCGCATCCCCCGAAAAGACACGAGGATCAAGCTGAAAAGCCGGCAACCGGGCTTCAGTTCCCGATTAACGTCAAGGCCGTCTCGAAATACGACGCTGCCTCCAGACGACACAGACGGTCATACTCCGCGGCGTCCTCGTTTGTTTTGTTGACCCCCGTCACGCTCTTCACTACCCCGCACACAGGGGCGGCATCTTTTTTCAACTCTTAAAAGAAGAAATTCAGATTCGCGTTATGTAGATATTCAGGTCCATTTTTTTGTTGTTTCCGTTTAAGCAACTCAGTTTATTTCTTTTGTACATTATTCTTCCCATTTCACAGCTAGGCCAAAAAACTGGACACCGATGATTATTTTAGAATATAGTTTTTTTTTAACATGTTTGACAAACTTAAAAATGACAAATTATAAAAAACAAAAGAAAATTCAAAAGTTGGAAAACAATAATTCATTTCCGCTGGGTGCGCGATGACAGCGCCACCTAGCGGTTACAATTACGGAGGACTTTGAAATATCAAATGGCTAACTGTCATTACGAAAAGTAAGTAAACAAACAATTATTTCCAATGAAACATCGTAATTTATTAGTTTACTACCTAAATGTATTGATCATGTAAATCTATAGCATCGATAATAATATTTATCTTTTCCCGTCTAAAATGTCACAATCAATAAATTTTAGATAGTATAGATGAGCTTTACCACGGCGGAATTCACGGGAAGTAATCAAAGAAATAAATAAATGTCGTTAATAATGCAGACATTTTGTGTATTTTCAGTTAAACATTGCCAAATTAATATTTAAAACTGTTTTTCAAGCAATCACTTACGACATAACTTTCCAACCTCAAACAACCAACAAAGGTAAAGAATTAGTTTTGGCTCAACATATGCAAGACGTAAAAATATAATGTGATGCTTCCTACAACATACTAAATATAGCAAATATTTCAAATGTTGCTTTTTAAGTTAGCTTATTAACTTTTTCCTCTTGACAGCGACTATTCACTTCATTCGTTGTTCTCGTTTCCAACTTGCTTGTGGAAATTTATAGATTTTGTAATCACTATATTTGTCATTGTTGTTGCAGTTGACTACACAGCAAGTTTCGTGACGCATGTTTATTTACTTTTTAAATAGACGCAGGGATAAGTAAAATCCATGTATAATCCTTTGTAATAAGTTACAAATCGTCCGCCGTAAGTTCCTTTTTTAGCCAAGGTGAGCGCTGCGATCGATTCGTAGCTCTTCCACTCTCCCCTTCGCACCCAACGAATAAACTTACTTTTTAAATCTAAAATGTAGCACAAATAGGGAAACCAACAAGTGGAAAAATTCAGAAGATATAATATGGTTTATCTTTACTAATATGGACTAATATCAGTTTTACCGTTACTGGTGTTACTTTATAAAAATTTATAAAACTTCAAACTAAATTCTATATTCAAAATTAATCATCATCTTTAATGTTAGTAATTTAATTATTTTAAACATAAGATTTTTGAAAATTAGGAATTACACAAACAAGAAATGAGATTGAGGATAAATTGAAAAATGACACATCCAGCAGTTATTGAACCTGGAGTCACGATAGAGCCGGTTATAGATCCGATAGCGCCTTCAACCGTTTGGCTACGGATGAGCCAAGTAATTGGTCAACGTTTCTTAAATTTAGGAATTAGACCACATAAATTGAATCAGGGATGTTCAAAAACACCCAACTGCTAGGAGCATCCGTAGCCAAACGGTTATTGGTGCTATCGGCAGTAGTTAAAGATCAAAGGTTTGATTCCTACCAGATGTGAAATAAAAAGTAGATGAAAGTTAATGTCTTCTACATTTCAAAAGTATTTTTAAATCCCTGTCTCATTTGTTTAATTTTATTATTAGATTTAAAATTTTACAATAGAAACAAAGGTAATTGAAAACTAAGTACAAAGGTAACTTACAAACGAAGCCGATTTACAGTATTCGACAAGAGAAAAAACATTTGACCTCTGTTTCTTATAAAAGTACTGTACATAAATTTCGCATGGTTTAAAATGAGAATCACCACTGCAATAAAAATGCGTGTAACTAAGTGCAAGTGATGTACTTATATGTTATAGTTCTTGGTGTAAACATATAATTAATCTGAGAACACAGCTTAGTTTTTCTTTAGTACTATCGAAATAATAATTTAATCAGTATAGAAAGGGAAGATTTTTAGTGAGTCCGTATCTGTTCATAGAATGTCCTGGCCACAGTGCGCTCCCCAAAAAGGGACGACCCAACCAACCAGATTTAGCAGCGTTGCCAAGGCCCAATAAGGCTTTCCGAATGTTTGGGGAAAAAAAACTAGGCTACTACGTAGTAAATTTTGACTTCCTTGAGACTGGAAACGTAAAATAAATGGAACCTATATAACCGACGCAGCACGCCAGATCGGCATTGTAAAACCAGTACAAACCATATCGATTGTTCTTGATAAGAAATATTTCTTACACTGCAAGAACATTAAATTAAAATTAAATATAAACACGGAATAAAAAATAATTTAATTTTATTTAATTTAATTTTCATATTAAAAAAGTTAATAATAGGAAGATTTTATTAAATAAAACTTTGTTTATGTTTATAAAAATTACTATTATGCAGAAGATATTCAGACGTAAACAACATATTATAGCTCCGTGCAAATATTTCATTATAAAAATTTATACAACTAGGCAGGCTGAAATGCTAGTTACGGAATATTAAGATAATTTTCTTAATTTAATAATGAAAATTAGTTGTAATATTTTTTTAATAGAAATATTGTATAACTAATACAGCAATATTCAATTGATTTAAATGGGAATTAACTGATTGTTTCGATTTTTAATCCAATAAACGTAAATATGTATGAATTGCGAAAGGCTAAGGATCACAATTTTGCATTATCTAATTTGAATTTCACAATAAAATATACATACCTTTATCAAATTAGATAATAAATATATTAAAATTATATGTTTAAATAAACTCACAAAAACAAGAAACCAAAAATTTGAAGAAAAAACAAAAATTGTGGAAAATCGAAAAAAAAAATGAGGAATCTAAAAGAACCAGAAATATTGGAGAGAAAAAAAGGAAAAACCTGGATTCAATCGAGAAAATATGATAAAATCGATAAAAACAGAGACAGAACCTAAAAAAACGAGAAAATATAAAAATTGGAAAACAAAACGAAAAATGAGAAAAAAAAACATTGATTATTAGGCGTTACAAAGTTCGCTGGACCAGATAGTTATACATACAGATACAAACAATGACACAAAATTAAAATACTCGAAACAAAAGTCGATTGTCGGAATGGTCTTTAATATACGCAGCGATTCATGTTTAATCTATTTTATCGACTCTAAATGATATCCCCGGAGAGGTCCTTTGAATTTATTGAACCAACAGTCACAAACCGCTAAATCAGGTGAACACGGTGGTTGTAGAACAACATGAATTGAATTTTTGACAAAAAAGTCGCGAATAATTAATTTGGTGTGAAACAATACATTATCCTGATGCAAGACAATGAGTTGTCTAGCGAATTTTGCGAAAAGCTTTCAGCAAAAGACGCATTAAACTCCAATAGTATTCCTTGTTTGGCCCGGCGGAAAAATTCTAAATACACAATACAATATATATGTATATATTCATATGTAAATCATGTCTGAAGTGATGCCATCCACCGCCATGGAGAGACTTAAATAGTATCATTAGACATCATTTGATCAAGTGTGGCATGCAGCTCTCTTGAACAAACTGCCTTCATACGGACTCTCGCCAAACCTTTGCAGATGGATATCCAAGTTACTCTCCAACAGGCACATCCAAGTTGCCATAGATGGACATTCCTCCAACCTCCACAAGATCAACGCTGGAGTTCCCCAAGGATCGGCTCTAGCTCCTACGCTATTCCTTTAGCGACTCCATTACGCTGGTTGGTATAACGATCTACCAGAACTTACTCTGGAATGAATATATTGCATCCATGGCAACTATCAACATAACCATGATTTTGAAGGACTCTTGACACGATCTTTTTGGTCTTTATCCACCTTTTTTACGATATATATATATATGTTGCAGATTCGAGTCCTGACGAATTACTCTTTAATGCCATTTCCATGTTTTTTATGTTTTGCATGCCTACTGAAAACTACATATTGTTTTCAAAATTGTTTGCTGTTGAATATAAATTTTTATATTTTAACAATTTTGCTAGTATACATATTCTGTACATTGAAACTGGAAAATTTTAGTTTTACGAAATCTAGACTAAATTAGTTTAAACTAATTCTCATTAGAATAAAAATTGCATTATCATTTTTTTATAAATGAATTCATACTTTAAATAAAATAATTAATGATTGTTTTCCTTTAAAGTGTTACTATTAAACAATTTAGTGGATGAAATGACAACAGAATACAAAAATATTTGTCATATTATGTATTTGGAATAGGTGATAGATCTATGACTGACGTCGAGAATATTTGAAACAGTCTCGTGTGATTTTAATGACTCTGTTTACGACCCAATGTTCGTAAACAACTTGATATTACTTATTACTCATTAAAATAAAATTGTTTTTGTTTTTTTAGCAGTACATTCTTGTTGTTCAAGAGTCAACAGACCGCAATGTTACATTTTACAAGGTGTAATATGACGAATATTTTAAGGTAATTGAAGAGATTTTGTATAAAAAAAATCAATGGTTTTATTTAAAATCATTTAAATTTGTTACAGCAGTTTTTAATTTGTTTGATTTAAAGCAAAATTGTAGAGAACTTTGCTTAAAATTTTAAAAATCTTGATTAAGAGACCAAGGTCACAATAAGGTAAATAAAGTCATTTTAAACATAACAATAATAATAAATAGAAATTATCAAAATATAAATAAATAACAGTATAATCATTCTCTATATTTTCCCATTAATAAGATATCAACAAATTTATAGGAAAGATGAAAAATAAAAAGAATTCGAATTTATAAGTAAATGTAGGTATGAGACAATCTTTTAAGAAATACATTAAGGAAAAATCAAAAAAATTGCACATCTGACAGGACTGCAACCTGCGTTCTATTGATAGACCATAGCGCCTTAAATCGTTTGGCCACGGATAATCTTAGCAATTATTCGACTTTGTTTATTATATCTTGATTCAACTTATGTCGTCTATGACACTTACTCAAATTTAAGATAAGCAGATACGTGACGTTATTCGAGAGACATAATTCGCCAATGCAAAAATTTAAAGATCAAATTCTAAATCAGTTTTTTTGTTCTATCTTATACGAGGTATGTCGCGAAGTAAACCGAACAAAGCAAACAAATTCACAAAAATTTTGGTTTTCGGCAAATGGAATTAATTTTATTTAAAAATGCACCCTTTAGAGTTATTACAGCGAATTGCAGGGTCCTCAAGTTTTCAAATGAGGATTTCAGTTCATTGACTGGAATGTTCTTCAAAATGATCGTCAACGCATTTTGGATTGTCTTTACGTAGCCATACCGCTCCACTGTCCCTTCACATGCAAATGGAGTCTAATGGACTTTTCTATACGAATACGGCCTTATTTCGGATTTGACTCGCTTTGATACTTCCATGCGGAATGCGGAACTTAACGCTTGGTTCCGGGATCGTATTTAAAACACAACGTTTCGTCACCAGTCACAATGTTTTCATCTTTCTTGGCCTTTCTCGAATGTTGAAGCATTTTTTGGTCATACATGTGCTTATCCGGAACAAACTGTGTATCTCATGAAGAGCTAAATGTTTTACCAAGTTTAAAACAACTTAATATTGGCTCTTTGTCCAATGCTCATTTTTTGACCGATGTTAAAGATGTGCCTATTGTCATTTTGACAGAACATCAAAAAAAGATGTATCTATCGAACACTAGTCCCGATAACAGGCGGTGTTACTAGTAACAGATATTTCTTAAGTCCTGTTTACTTTGCGACAGATCTCGTGATTTTATTTGGTTAGGAGAATGGAACCATAATTTTTAGTAATTTAATTGTTAAAAAGTGACTTGAGTTTTGATGTTTCAATTGTTAAATTTCAAAAATCTCTTATAAATAAATTACTACATCAACTTAAGAGTTCTCGAAAAATGTTGGTGCTCAAACTAGAAACTGTTTGCATCGAGCAGGTTATAACGCATATGAGCATTGATATAAGAAAAAAACGTATAGAATTTACCAGAAGACAGTTTTAGTGAAAAAAAAAGTAACATGTTTGGGTCAGATAGTAGGGAAAAGTTTGGAGTAAAAAAACCATGAAAATTGTAAACATTTTCTCAAATAGGAAACCGGGTAGGTGACAATGTATTATGTATGGGATTGCATGTCGGCGAACGGGACAGGCTGGTTAGTTTTTATTGATAGTATGATAACCGAACATGTCTGTTTAAATGTTCTTAGGAATAATTAAAATCAAAATGTTCAAAAATTTGACCTGGACAGACGTTACTTATTTCAACAAAATAACGATTTTGAGCATACTGGTAAGCTTTTACGTCAGTGAATGATCTATAATGTCCGCCAACAACTTCATACACCAACGCAATCACCGGATGTTAACCCAAAAGAACACCTGTGAGAGAAGGGTTAAAGCGTAGCGTGAGAAATAAAAATGAAACAAGGAAGAATTCAAAAAATTGATAAAAAAAAACCTATGCTAATGCCTCCATTAAAGCAAAAAGTAGCTGCACAAAATACTAGAATTGATAATTTGTTATAAGAGATTTAAGTCTATGAAAACTTATTTAAAAATGTTTCACTTTTTCCACTAAAGTGTTGTAGAGGATGTACCTAATTTTTATTTGCCTATTATTCTAAAAAAAATTGTTATTTAGATAAAAAGTACTGTAGTAAATTATAATACAAAACTAAGAAATAGTAGTTTACGTAACAAGTCCCGAAAGTGGTCTTTTACTGGACGAGTTGGCAAATTGCAGGGCGAGCCGCAGGCGAGCCCCGTAAAAGCACTTTTGGGACGTATTACGTACAATATTTTTTTTAAAACGGGCAATGTTATACCATAAACTTCATATTATTTAGTTTACATTTTTATAACAAGAACTCTTTATTGACTAATTTTAACATTTTTTTTAAAACGTTGCTTGGGTGGTCGCCTTAACAATTTCATCTGGTATAATTTGACCTTCCATTAATTCACAATCAAATGCATCATTTTAAATATCAATTTTATAATAAACTTCACGTTTTCAACTTAACGTCAAAATATGTTATTTTATAGTTTTAAATACATATATATATATATATATATATATATATATATATATATATATATATATATAAAACTCGGTTACCATAGAAACCAATTGACCCCTATCTTAGACTAACTATTTTATTGTTTTTTTTTCATTAAAGATAGGCCGGAAAGTAAATAAAAATGAGTCCGGTAAAAGCTTTTACCGGACTCATTTTTATTCTCTGGCCTTGTCCGACAAAATGAGATTTTCTGACCTAAAAATAAACCGAAAAGTATTAATTTCTGGCCGGTTTAAAAAAAAATTATATTAATAAGACTAGGTATATAAACTGTTTTGACTGATAGTATACAATAGTAGATAAGTAAAAATAGACTTTTAAAACTTGACATTCGATTGATCAAATGTCAGTTTTCGTTAAATTTAGCATTGCTTCAATTTTCTTATTACGAGAAAAACATAGTATTCGCGAATTCAGTACTAAAAATTAGAAGAAACTTGCCGATTCCGCACATTTGCTACTTTTTATACGTTAAAAATATAGTGTTTTGCTCTTGAAGAATTCATATAGAGCCGCCACGAATATATACAAAGATGTGGCTGTAAAAAGTATAATAAAACTTTTACTTGTTATATTATGAAAAAATATTTTAAATATTGTTTGTAAAGAATTAACAAAAGAATGTTGATAAAGAAACTACTATTCTCGTAATCACATCCAGTAACATTCCTACATGACAGAAAGGTTATAAAAGTAAACAATTTTATTTTGATTCATTAGGCTTAACACATGTAAAAAAAAAGAATACGTTTAACTTTATTACTAGATAACTGGTTTATAGATCAATAAAAAATGTTCCTCTTGATACTTCTTGTGTAAAATAAAGATACTGAATACTTTGGTATTGGTATTTTGGTATTATAAAACGACTAAAAGAGTTTTCGTATCGTGCAAACTATATTAGATAAGGAATGTGGAATGTTGTAAAAATAAACTTGCCAAATCATTTAATTACTGTTTAATTGCAAGATTCACGGAATGCGATTTCTCTATTTTCAAGAGTAACAAGTAGTAAACAACAGGAAACAAACACATACAAAATTACAAAAATCTTTACAGTTTATGAATAAAATTTTACCATATAATCACAATGAATCATTACAAACACCTGATTAATAAATTATCCTACCAGTGTGATCGGCAAGTAGGTACTCAATTCCGTATTTATCAAGCGTAAGTGCTAACTTTATTTTTTAAATGTAATTATAATTAATTCCAGATATTTAGAATTAATAAACAAGTATTTCTAATTAATTAATAATTTATTAAGTTTATATATATATTGATGAATAACAGCGCGTTTTATTTAAGGAATAAAGTTTCTCACAAATCTATGACTTTTTTTATCAAACCACTGAGCCTCCTGACCCTAAGCGCTTTCCCGAAAGTTGACCTAAAAAAATGTAAAATTGAAGAAAAGCTATGAAAATTTACATCTATTAGATCATCATATCATGTGAAAAATCATGAACTCAAAAACGAGAGCATCTATAGTAAAGCTTTTTTTAACTCTCTGAAGTATTATGTCACCAAATATAAGTATGTTTTTTGTACTTCATAAGTGTCAGCGATCCAGACGATGTATGGATAACCCGCGATAATAAGCCATTCTTTCGAGCAATAATTTTTTACAATTTTCGGAGAGGATTATCCCAACAGCAATGTCTTGCTGAAGCACCACACCAGTCAATTATTTCCCGCTAGTATTACGAATTTCAACGTGGTCGCTCCAGTCTCAGCTACGAATCCATGCTAGGTCCACCCAACACAGCAGTAACTTAGCAAAACATTGATGCGGTTCGTCAGCTAATTAAGGATGAACTCTGTGTAACATACCTGGAGATAGAGGTATCTTTGAGCATTTCAAAGACCGCGATCCAAAAGATCCTACATGAAGAACAGGGTGTTACGAAATTGCATTCCCGTTGGATCCTTCATTTGCTCACAGAAGAGCAAAAACGGTTCGCATCATTTGGTGCCGGAAAACATTGGAACAGTTCAAAAAAGGAAGCTCAAAAAACGTTTATAGTATTGTTAGTGGCGATGAATCTTGGATTTACTTCTACGAACTAGCAAATAAACGCCACTCCGCTGTTTGGGTGTTTCACGATGAGGAAAAACCAACAAAAGTGGTCCGTTGTCGAAGTGTGTATAAGGACAATGCAAGTGCTCACAATCCCCAAAAGACAATCGAGTTGTTGGAGCTTCAAAACATCGCATAGCATAGACCATCCACCGTATAGTTCCTACATATGTCTTTACTTTCCCAAAGATCAAGAATTTAATGCGTGGGCAGCGATTCCAGTCGACAGAAGAAGCCATCGATGCCTTTAAAACAGGAATTTTGCAGGTGTTAACAGAAGACTGGAATAACTGTTTTACCGATTGGTTTGATGGGATACAAAAGTATATATGCTTTTCTTTTACAGTGGAGGTAAGGTATATCCCATTTTTTTCTGTCGGTCTTTCTACGTTTGACTTTACATAAGAAACATAGCTTTAAAAAGTTTTGGTGAACTACAAACCGTCTTTCTTGGAGTTTTGTATATCTGCATATAATCAGTGGAAAATCCTTAAAAATATATTTACAAAAACCCACGTATTCTTCTAGGGTATTATAAATGAATAATATCGCTAAAAACAAGTCAACAGATGTTATTTTTTAAGAGACATGTTATTTTTTTAAGAGACGTGTTTGTTTCTCCGAATACGGAAACAAACATTTTAATCAATTTGAGTTATTTTATTTTTGTCGGCTTGCAATTCTACAAATTGTTCCATAAATAAATAACTTCTCTTTGTACTTACATATTGTGTTTTGTCATTAAGATGACTAATAATATGAAAAATAAAACATTTTGTCACAATGGATGTCATCGAATTACTTTTAAAAATATGTAAATTCCAATCAAAAAGTATAAACTATCAAACTTTCCACACTGGTTTAATTCACAACTTAAGTATTTAATTACTGAAAAAAAGAAAATACATAAACTGTACAAATCCTCAGGTGACCTTAGATATTACTATCATTTTGCACATCTTCGGGAAGAGTGTTCAAGACTAAGAAATGATTGCTTTAATGATTTTATCTTAAAAACTGAGAACAGTATCTTCTCAAACCCAACTTTCTTTTGGAAACATGTCAATAATGAAAAAAACTCTTATAAATTACCTTCATCTATGGTTTATAATGATAACTTAGGGAATGATAACAATAGTATAGTAAATCTTTTCGCAGAGTACTTTTCAACTGTTTATTCTACTAAACAAGTTAATCAAATTCCGGAATATTCATATATGCGGGATAGCGTAAATGTTAGTCGTTACACTGTTACTGTTAACGAAATAATAGAAGCCATTATGAGAGCTCCAGGGAAACTTTCTTATGGTCCTGATGGCATACCAATTTATGTATTAAAAAAATGCGTTTTTACTCTTGCTAAAGCCATTCATAGTCTTTTTAAATTAAGTTTAGAGCAGGGCATGTTTCCAGATTTTTGGAAACAAAGTTTTCTTGCGCCTATCTACAAATCGGGTATGAGAAATGATATCACAAATTATCGTGCTGTGTGCCTACAATCTGAAATACCAAAACTTCTAGACTCCCTTATCTCTAAAAAACTGTCTTGGGATACACGGCATATAATTAATTCACAACAACATGGTTTCACATCTGGAAAATCTACTACCTCAAATTTACTATGTTATGAAAATTACATTCTGACAGCTTTTGAAAATAAATTTCAGGTTGATTCTATATATACAGATTTTAAAAAAGCTTTCGATAGAGTTAATCAGGAATTGTTACTATCAAAATTATTCGCGGTAGGTATAAGAGGGAGTGTATTTTCTTGGCTACAGAGTTATCTGTCGAACAGATCGCAATGTGTTAGATATGCTGGCTCCATTTCATCGGTGATAAATGTGACATCAGGTGTTCCACAGGGATCACATCTTGGACCGATTTTATTCAATTTGTTTATTAATGATGTGGTGGAAGTCTTATCGGACAGCTGTTGCTTGATATTTGCGGATGATCTCAAGATGTTTAAAAAAATCAAAGATTTAGATGACGCCATTATGTTACAGCAAGATCTCAATAAATTGGTTCATTGGTGTGATATTAATTTGCTGGAATTAAACCAAAACAAATGCTACCAAATTACTTTCTCTAGAAACTCCAACTTCCATGCATTTAATTACAGCATAAAAAATAAAAATATTACTGTAACCAATAATATGAGAGATCTTGGTGTTAGGTTTGATTCCAAATTGTCATTTAAACAACACATATCAGAAATTACATCTAAAGCAAATAAAACTCTGGGCTTTATTATTAGAACATCTCGACATTTTTCAGTAGAGGTTTTAAAATTATTATACTGTTCATTAGTTCGTAGCATCTTAGAGTATAACTCAGTAGTTTGGTCTCCACATTTTAACACTGACACACTTTTAATAGAAAGGGTCCAAAATAAATTTTTAAGACAATCTGCCTTTAAATTGGGAATTCAGATAAATGATTTTCACATCGATGAATTGCTAAGTCGTTTAAATCTTCAGTCCTTAAAAAACCGGAGAATAGAACTTGATTTGTGTTTTTTACACAAACTACTTAGTGGTCACATTAATTGTCCCGACTTACTGGCTTTAATTGAATTTAACGTAAATGATAGAAGAACCCGTAATACTGAATTGTTTCATATTCCATTTCACCAGACAAACTATGGCAGGAATGAACCTATAACTAGACTGTTGAGGACTGCTAACAAGTACCAACATAATCTCGATATTTTCGACTCAGCTTTGTCACGATTTAAAAGTCAAGTCAGGGCCATTAGTTTTTAGACTTTTAAAATTTTTTACAACTTTTTTTTTTAAATTTGATATTTAGTTTGTATATGTAATTTTTCGATATGAATGTAATTAGGAATGTTAAGAATTGTTTATTGATATATTATTATAAATTGGTTTATCCGTTAAATAAATAAATAAATAAAAATAAATAAATAAATGTATTATTTCATTAAATTAATTAAAAATATTAAACTGCCAGTCGAAAATTACACGGTACTGACATTCAAATAATATTTTTGAAATTTTTGAAATTTAGATATTATACAAACAAGAAATTATTAAAATGACATTAAGGAGAAATTTAGTCATGTAACATGTGCTTAAGGAGAAAGTGAGTGAATGTCATATCTGACGGGATTTGAATTCATTATAACGTTTCGCTTCCTAACCACTTGAGCATCCAATAGCATAAGAGGTTAAAGCATGCCTGCGTATAAGGCAGTGATGGTGGGTTCGAGTCCCACTGGATGTGACATTTTTTCAATTTCTCCTTAATGTCATTTTAATAATTTCTTGTTTGTATAATATCTAAATTTCAAAAATTTCAAAAATCCGTTGAGAGTTATCTCAAAAATAATAGTTTACTAAAAATTCAAATAATATATTTCAAGTTTTCTCTAAAAGTTATATTATACAAAAAAAAATGTTGAAATATGTTTATAATTATCCAATTAACACAAAAATTCATTAATTAATTATTTACTAATGACCTGTGAGAACAAACAATACCGGACATATTAGACACCGGACACAATTAGAACCGAATGATTCATATACACAAAAATAACAGGTGAAACAATGTTTATCTCTACCTTTTTAATAAAATCAATATTAAACCTCTTTATTAACTTTTCTGTCCACCAATTTTAAAATTATATAGCTACAAGCTCGAAAAGGTTAAAAAGCTACCTATTTCTTGCAACATTATTTATTAATATAATCGCTTGATAGAGTAATAAGGTAAGTCTCGTAGAAAAGTATAAGTATAATAAAACAGAAAATAAAATGTTTCCGAGCCGCTACTGGACTAAAAAAATCTAGGCTAGAAACAGATACATATACAGGGTTTCTCATTATATTCTGACTGTTTTTAAAAACTTATATCTTCGTAACGGTTCTAGATCGTACGATGTGGTTTTCACAGTTAGGTTTAAAATTACCGTAAGTTTTGTTGTGACACATTTATATAAATGGCCTACTTCCGGTTTACCCGCTAGAAAAGTGGCGTATTTTCAGAAAACAGTAGATGTAATTTTTTAAATGGGAGACCCTGTATATTTAGCAATTTCCTAAAAGACACATATTTTTACTTTATAACAATACCTTAAAGTTTAAAATCGGTGCACAGAAAGGGAAGTTAAAATTAAAAAATTACATCTACTGTATTCTGAAAATACGCCATTTTTCTATCAGGTAAACCGGAATTAGACCATTTTATATAAAAGTGTCACAACAAAACTTAAGATAATTATAAACCTAACTGTGAAAACCGCATCTTATTATCTACAACAGTTTCCAAGTTTTTAAAAACAGTCCGAATATAATGAGACACCCTGTAGTTTAAAAACATGTTTACAAGCAAACGATTTAGTCTGATAACTAAAAAAAACAATATTTTTTTAATAAAATTGTATATAGTTGATACATATAGGTGCATCTAAGTGGGCTTTTTGCCGAGGAACCAAATACAGAGAAAGTAAATAAGCAAAATGTAAATATTTCGAAATGACAGCCCCACACACGCGTGTTTTTATAATTCAAGCTGAATAAACTATTAATTTCGCATTAACTGTATGGAATTATAGATATGTGGGTAGGATTTTCGTCGTTGACAAGCTATTTCGGCTCCCAAGAAAACCCCACGCTGTATCAACTGAAAAACAAGCTCACCCACTGGCGTGGTTCACTATAGGAAAAAAAGGAATACGATTCGTTTGATTAGCAATCGGATATCACTAAAATGAAGTAACTAAGTTTTGGTATCAAATTACGATTTTAGCTAATTTACAAAAGGAAACTTAATACTATTGGAAGTACAGATAATATTAAACACAGCATTAAATTAAATAAAATCTATTAAGAGAGGTTATAATTAGCTAATCCAATTTTAATCTGTTTAAAATTCATTTAAATTGCAATTTTGTGTAGGTAGTCACAGTTGAAGAAAAACGTTAAATATTATAAAAAAAAAATCTTTCATTTGTTTTAAGCAATAAATGTTCAATAAAATTCTTTTGAAGCTATGCTTCTGATGGGACTTTTTGGCAGATGAACTAAACGAAAATAACAAAACGTAAATTACGAAAGTTGAAAAGTAATGCCTCCTACCCTCTAGAATTCGTTCTAATTGAGATAAATTAATGAAATAAAATAAAAAAAAAGTATACTGAACAAAATGGCAAAGTTATTTTTTAACATAGTCATCGTTAAGAACGATGCATTTTTGTAAACGTAATAGTAAATTACGTAACGAGTGTGGAAAGCAGTTGATGGGATTAACTGCGCACCGCACGAGTTGCGTATTCTATTTTTTATCACTCCGTGAGGAAACCTCTTGAATTTGTCTAAAATAAAAGGAAAGAAGATAATAAAAGTAGTATTAGGTCTGATCCGCCTGCACCGCGAAGGCGCTGAAGGAGGGTTGGGGGAGGCAGATCCCCCCATTAAAACAAAAATTTTTAGAGTTAAGAAATTATAACATTTTTATTAAAAAAAAACACTTTTTTGTTACAAAGTTATGTATAGTTATGAATCTTTGTTAAATACGTTAAATGTAACATTTGACAGTCTTAATTCTATAGACATTTTTTTTTATACAACTTAAGTATATTAGATAATAATTGAGAATCAACAAGATCTTTATTTAGTAATGAAACATTTGATTGATTATATCGTGGTGCATTTACTACCGCGTTATCAGATGCAAAACTATTAGAAAATTCATCCTCAATTTCTCTTCATTCACTTTCTATCTCATTTATTTTTTATTGGGAAACACTTATCAACTCTGTTTCGATCATTCATTGCTTTCCGCACGGTCCTGCATGGTTGAAAGCAGTGCTTTCCGCACGGAATGATGAAAAGTTTTATATTTCGTAACGTTGAAGAAAGCATTGCTTTCCGCACGGTCCTGCATGGTCGAAAGCAGAGCTTTCCGCACGGAGTGCTGAAAAAGCAATTTTTCGAATGCGTTGATAGAAAATTCCTCGGATCTACTCCTCAACCATTCATCCATAAATCGCTTCGTCATTCGAGGTGAAGTGATTTCCCTTAAGGTCTTCCTTCATCTTAGGGAACAAATACAAATCCGAGGGGGCTAAATCGGGGCTATACAGTAAGTGTATTTTTTAAATAAATACTTTGAAGATACCTGAAGATTTATTTTTATTCTTTGTAGATTCCTTGAAAAATAAATTAAACAATTTCGAAAGCTCGGACTTCATAAAAGAGTTCACTGTTTATTTTTTTCCGATTTGATCTAACTGCAATCCTCAATGTTTCAGTTTCAACAAATTTGATAAATAATGTAAAAATAATGAAAAAACTTCATTTTCATTTCCTATTTATCGATTTCTAATTTATCCATTTATCTTTTTATCACATTATTATCATTTATTTCATAAAAAAAAATTAAGACTTGCCTCTGGTTGAACGATGGGTAAACAATTCGTGGAAAAAATATGTTATTTACTTAAATTAAACGTTATGTAGTCGGTAACCGATACACCGGATATTCCACGAATTTTTTAGCACCATTGCAATTCGAATCTGTAACCTAAAAACTATTTTGGCAATCGGAGATCGGAAATTCTGATCGTGATGTGATGTGATAATGCGCAAACAGGATATTGCTTGGGTTGATGTTGTCAACGAACTTCTCAACAAACTTATTAAGCAACAATCTGCATCGAAAAAAATAAAACTAAAGATGTATTCCTCGTTTTATTTTTATTTATTTCTTGGTATCTTTCAATTATTTTTAATAAATGTATATAATTATAATTATATATTGGTATTTATCGTAAGTTACCAATTATGCCTATTGAATTTAAATAGGACAGTTATGATTTTAAGAAAAAAATCCACTTAGTTGATTTTCATTAGAAAATAATGGTTTGAAATGATCAAGTTTTCTCAGAAAATTTATACTAATCATAACAATTTATTTTTTAATTTCTATACCACTAGGTATACCTGTATCATAAGTAGCATATGGCATTGTGGCGTATTCACGAAGATACAGGTATAATCCCTGTGGGATATAACGTTTGTAATGAATATTTAATTTTTGAAATTTTTGCCTTTGTACCGTCACTTGAATACGACAAAAACACAGTCACTACTAACATAATTATCCTCTCTTAGGTATGCAAAAAACTATTGCAATAGATTTTTTTAAGGATGTTCTCGAAAGTATAGACCTAAATACAAATGTAGCGAGAAAATCTATTGGGGCAGAAGAGGCAATTTATAAATTTGAGATCTAAAGGACTGCAAGTTAGGACGAGAGGGGAAGTCCGTTTAAGTATCGGTAAAGCAGGGAAATATCAGATACTGGTCTTCGGTGGTACAATGGGGCTAGGTTTTTGGTGATACTGGTGTAAAAAGAATAGAGTAGAGCCGATCCTTGGGGAAGTCCATCGTTGATCTTGTAGAGGTTGGAGGAATGTCCATCTACGACAACGTGGATGTGCATGTTGGAGAGAAAGTTGGATATCCATGTGCAAAGATTTGACGAGAGACCGTATGAAGGCAGTTTGTTCAAGAGAGTTGTATGCCACACTTGATCAAATGCCTTTGAGATGTCTAGTGATAGTATTTGAGTCTCCCCATGGCAGTGGATAGCATCACTCCAGACATGAGTTACATATGCTAGCAGATCTGCTGTTGACCTGTGTTGGCGAAAACCGTATTGCATGTCACTTAAAAGGTTGTGTGTCTCAAGGTAACAGAGGATCTCGTGATTGACGTATTTCTCCATAGTTTAGCTAATACTGTCATTCTTAACTCGTTTTTATAGAATCGATGGCGTACCGGATATGGATTGAACCCGGAGCTTAAGATCAAGAGTCCAGTACTATTACATATACCTACTGCTGTAGAAGCAGTCAGGGTCGAAAAAAGGTATAAGTAAATTATATAAATATTATGGCGTGCCCGATACATTATATTTACACATCCTTATTTAAAATGCAACATCCTACATCAATTAGTTCGATTCAAAGATAGGATATCAACTATTCCATGTTTTATTTAACCTAAATTACTATCCAGTGTATGTTTCAGTTGACGTATATGTAGTAGCGTTTTTATTTTTCAACAAGTTACTGAAATTAGTATTTCCAATGAATGGGCCACTTGAGCTCGTTCATTTAGTTTGTCGAAATTTATAAAACCCAGCCGCTCTGTGCGTACACTGCCCTAAGAAAGCTGTGCTACCGAAAAAACGAAATTGTCCAAATAAATTCTATGCTTTCCAATATTAAAAAAAAAAACGTTCACTCTTTAAAACAAGTTTAAAATTAATTTAAATTAATGAAAACAACTTAATTAAATTAAATAAAAGCAATAATTTGAATCCTGTTTTATATTATACTAGCTGTACCCGGCGCGCGTTGCTCCGCCAATAACTAAAATAAATTTAAGAAAAATAAAAGAGGAGAAGAGATAGAGAAGGAAAGAAAGTTTATAGTTTTGTTTTACTTATCACACCAAAAATATATTTTTCGAACTTATATTTATACGAATTCGTATAGATATCTATTAATCAGTATTGAATTTGATACATGGAAGCGCCATCTGGTGGTAACTTCCATTAATACGAATATCATATTCATCTTACCCATTAAAAATACATCATCATACCAATTTTGATGACAATCGGTTAAACGGGACAGAAGTTGCTACTCTGCAGCGCCACCTGCTGGTAAGTGGCATCAATGAGCATATCACACAAACCTTCTCCGTGGAAAAATACATATGTATACTAATTTTCATAATAATCGGTCCAGTAGTTTTTGAGTTCATTGAGTACATACAGACAAACATTCATTTTTATTTATTTATATATATATATATATATATATATATATATATATATATATATATATATATAACATATTTTACATTATGATAGTGTTGTTTCCATAATAAAATATTTAAGCTAAAAAATCAATTTTTTGTTTCTAATAACAACACAATCAAAGGACCAAACGCACAGCTTGTTTTGACAATTCCGACAATTTTATGATTGTACCTACTATACTTAAAGTGTATATTTTTCCAAGATTCTTATTATTGTTTTTTTTTTCAAGTCATCAAGGAACAATAATGTCGTAAAATTTATCAGAGATCAGAACCGAACCACACTGTGGGAGGCGAGCATACCTAGAAGGTTATAATGGGAAAGATCTTAATAATTATTGACAAACAATCTTCGATGCACCTTGGACGTTCTAAGAAGCATGTTAATTCCTGGAGTTTATTCTTCAAAGCGGTAAAATTAAAAATAAATACCAAAATGACATTTTTCGGTAGAAAACAACAAGAGGAAACATTTGGGAACAATGATGTGGTAATGCTTTCAAAAAATATTCAGATTTGACTTTCTCATAGAAATATATTAAAAGTTACGAAAAAGAATCAATAATTATAACTGATCGCTGTCTGTATGTATATTTAAAAAAAACATAATGATGAGCCTTTATATACACAAGAGAACCCAAAACATTTTTTTTTTTCATTTCGTCTGTTTGTCTGTATGTTTGTTAAAGCTAATCTCATAAACGGCTTAACCGATATGGATGCAGGTTTCAAAAATATATTGTGATGAACTTCACTTAACATTTAATGTTTTTAATTCAGATAACAAATAAACAACGTATGTCAATTTATGTCAATCACGTTATATGTACCAAGTATATAATAATCAATCTTATTAAATAGGGTTCAGCTTAAACTAAAAACGCGTTATTGAAGGCGACGCGGCTCCGGGCCATAGAGTGTGGGAGGCGCTCTGAAAATTCGATGGGCGTCATTGTCAGAGCACCTCCGACATGAACGATTATTTCTCTGCTTAATGTAGAGATACAAAATTTGATATTCAAGCCCATAATTAAAAACAATAATTTTAATAAATGGGGCCAAGTAAGTATGTAAGAATAAACTATGCGAATGCTGTAAGATCAGGTAATATTCTCATCTAAGTTTTGAGTAAAAGTTCGTATAAAATAAACTTGAACATGCCAATGATCTAAGAACAAAGTGATAAATTTGCATCTGCCAACAAACAATGTGTCCTGATTTGCAACGATATCATAGATTGTTGTGGATTGTGAGAATTTTTCTAAATACGAAACTGTATTATTTACGAATTGAGTAGAAAAATATAATTAGCATAGTTTTTGGTACATAAGCATATTATACCTCTCAAGGCCCAATTGTCCGGCAGTGACGTCATTGTGACGTAAATGCAAGTGGAACCAATGCGAGGTTCGAATAAATGCTAGACTTACTATCTTTGTCATATTAACGCGCAATAGAAAGAGGAACCAGTCGATTTGTACTGATTTATTACATTCTGTACACTGGCATGTGATCCAATTATTTCAAACCTACTGTGAGTAGATCGGTTTTATCAAATCATACAGTTCCATACGCTTTTTAATTTTTGAAGTATAGCTATCTAATGGCGGATTATGAACAAAGCTAAAAGTGAACGTATGAACTTCAAAAAAAACTAAAACTGTTAATTGGGTTAGTTAGGTGATGGTGATTTAGATTATTGGTGGCATTTGGTTATAATAAATTATTGTTACAGGAAAATATGGTTTAATTTTTATACAAAACTTGTATTTGTATCATTAAATCGAGTATTTGTGCTAAAATAATCCACGATGGTTAAAATAACACAAGATTTGAGTTCTTTAAGTTTAAAAATACACAATCTTGAGGTTAGCAATTTATTAGTGGTCTGTACGTTATAAAAACCGGTTTTCTCGTACTTTAAAAAATTATTTCCTTCCTTCTGGACATGGAAATTTGGGGTGGTGCGAGCTAGTGCTCTGCCTCTACTGAGGCCACATATGACCCATTATGCATCCTTCCGTATGTAGGGATTTCTACACCTCAGGCTATCATCAATCCTATAGATTTAATAGGGGATGTGACTGATGGTGTAAACGGATCTTCTGATTTCAGAAAAAGCAGAGCAGTCATACATTATATGCTCTACTGTTTCCTCTTCTTGTTTGAAACCTCTGCATAGGGGCGATTCTACTCATTTTATCCTAAAGACACTACAGCGGACATTGTTAGTTTGGTAAATGGGCGAGGGCTAACATTTTTATAACCTTCCCTACTTTTTTCCGAAGTGTCACATTCCGTTTAGTCATTTAATAAATTTTAGTGAAATATATATTATTACATTTTTTTCTAATAAATTCCGAAACATCCTGTATATGTCAAATGATAAAGAATGTATGGATAAAGCTTATTTAGTTACTTAGTTGTAATCATATTTTACAAACACTGCGTTTAATTCAACAAAACAGCTATATAAATGTTGTTATTATTAGGTAGATATTGGCGCCTCTAGAATTATGTTTAAATCGTTTTTTCTGAGAAGATGACGAAGTATATTTTTCCTACTTCAGTGAACGCGTTGATCAATTTGATTGTATTGATTATATCGCATAAGTAAATAAATAGATCTATTTAGATAAACTTCTATACGCGTACTCTGTTTCTAATATTTACGTTTAATTAAATTAAAGTGTACTTTAAGTTAAGTAGATTTGCGAAAGACCTAATATTTTCGCTTA
The DNA here is from genome assembly GCA_964028335.1 of Altica lythri. Taxonomy (NCBI): domain Eukaryota; kingdom Metazoa; phylum Arthropoda; class Insecta; order Coleoptera; family Chrysomelidae; genus Altica; species Altica lythri. The sequence goes on along the minus strand of OZ034804.1, from coordinate 28,416,219 downwards.
CTACATATAATGTATTTAAAAAATATATGGTTACCTACATATTTATTAGTTATTTTATTTAAAAACGATAAACAAATACTTGTTTTGAAAATCAAGATACAAATTAACAACTTTTAGATAAATGATAAAGCATTGATCAAACTCAGTTGTTTTTAAACATTCATCGATATTCATAAAAACCGAAGTTATTTATTTCATTCAAAAACAAATCACCAATACAATCTAACGTGTAATTATCTGGAATAGGTATACAAAATTAAATTATCGCAAACCTATAAACTATTCATAAGAATTATCCGTGACAATCTTACACAAAAAATTATCATCTTTTATAGACCAGTCGGTATCTGCCGAAATTCAGACCATAATGGACATTTTTTTCTGGAAACCCTTCAGGATGTACCCAATATCGATAATCACGATATGCGCCAGTCGCCAACCCTTTGTTAAATTTTTTATTTATTAAAATCTGATAAAAATTGAAATTTTTTTATTTTTTTGGCTCCTATTTTCGTGTATGATTAGGAAAATATTGCTCCTAAAGAAAAAATTATAAAAAGTTAAAATTTTCATTATTTCATTTTACACAATATTTTGTTAGTTAGAAATTGAAAATTTAATGTTTTATTGTTGGAAAAATAGCAATAATTGAGAAAAACAGAACAAAAATGTGAGTTTATTTTTTAATTGTTTTCGACCTTCTAAACAGATCCCGACTAGATTATTAATAACTAGTTGTACTCGCGACGTCGTTCGCGTGGCGTGTGATTGTTGTATAAAAATTTCTTAACCCACCCCGTTAAAGAAATGGGAGAAAAAATTTTATACACCAGATGTTAAGTTGAAAGAAGACAAATACATCTGTGAAAACCGCATTCGAATCGGATCAGTAGTTGTTACGTGATGCGCGCACAAACATACAGACAAAAAAATCTAACCACATTTTTGTGTTCTATTTCGATGTACCTGCGACGTCGTTCGCGTGGCGTGTTGATTTTTGTATAAAAATTTCTTTCCTTACCCCGTTAAAGGGGTGGGGGGGAGAAAGTTTTATACACCAGATGTTAAGTTGAAAGAAGACAAATACGTCTTTGAAACCGCATTCGAATAGGATCAGTCGTTTTCATGTGATGCGCGCCCAAACATACAGACAGACAAACAAAAAACAAACCACATTTTTTGGTTCTATATCGATGTAGTAACACCCCCCACTAATTATTTTTTAAATATTTTTAATGTACAGAATTTTCATTTCTACAGTTTTATTATATGTATAGATTAGAACAACTAGACAGAGCTAAAGAGTATCATCTAGATTTACATTTACAGTTTGTCGACTACGAAAAAGCTTTTTATAGAATTGAAATATGGACAATAGAAAAAGCTATAAACAATTCTAGAATAAATTTCAGACACAGAATGCTAATAGGTAATATTTACAAGCAAGCAACAATTACAATACACCTCGAAGAAACCACAAAATCAATACAAATTAAGAGAGTTCGACAGGGAGATGTTAAGTATCGTAAACTGTTCATCTTAGCATTAGAATACGTTTTTAGAGATATTGAATAGATGGGGATAAATACAAAGAAAGAAACTAACCACCAGAGAGACCACAGCGACCTCAAGTAATGATTTTCGACTGATTTTGAAGGAATTTATCGTAAAACTCAAGTCGATGAGGTTCACCTTGGGCACCAGGTACATCGGAGATCATCTCCGGAATGAAATTCGTGTTTAGCGACCTCAAAAACCCCCCAAGTAGAAAAATTGAAAACATTTTCATCGATATTTCCCGAGTTTTCCATTGTACATTTTCCATAGCTTTGAGATGCACTTTGAAAATGCATTTTCTTTAAGCACAAAATGCAACCGATTAAGTTTCTGACGCTTTCCCAAATCGAATGCAAAAAGGGTTTTTGCCAGCTGGAAATTGGTAGGTTTTGGGCTTTGTGGTGCTTTATTGCCTTGCCTAAAGTGCATAGAATAAAACGAAGATTAAGAATTAGAAAAAGAAGAATAAAATGAACAACATCAATCTTTATCTTTCGAATATTAATTTCACGAAAACTTCTTCTTAAACAACTGAAATTTTAAATAACAGTATCGGAATATTATTTTTTGACAATCGAATATTACTTGTTTATTTATTTATTTATTTGGTATATTAGACTTTATATATCCATAAACAATATATATCAAAACAAACCTACTAAAATAGAAAAATCTATGTAATGAAATCGTGTCACTTACGTGCCACTTTTACCGTACTATCAACATTAATGTTATTATTTCTTTCTCGTATACACATGTAAGTATTCAATTTTATTGAAATTGATCTTTAATCCCCGCGTTTCACATTCTTGTTGGTGTTCACGTGTCGCATGTATTACATCGTTCTTATTTTCAGCAAATAGTATCATGTCATCATCGACAAAAGGCAAACAGTTTTGTTTAAGATATATTATCATATAAATAAATGAGTAATTAAATTGTAAAACCGACCTGTGTATACAGAACGTTGTTGTGTAACGGTTCTATTAGAAAACTTATAAAAAATTGTTTTAAACGTAACGTTGTCACGCATTGTCTCATGAATATCAGTTCCTATTTCACATTTGACATTTAAAATGTCTGACTTGTTTTGATACTCGTGAACTAATACATTGCTTTCTCGCTAGTATTTTTCCGTATTTTGATCTCGAATGGGAGAAAAGTAAACAGGAAAATTTTAAGTCGACACAATGATTTAATGAGTATCACAATATGTTTTAGATAATAGTGTATTGTTTAGTTAACACGGTCATTTCCACGAATCATAAACTAAAATAGTTTAAATAAAATGACTTATCCAAACTTGACGTAATATTGCTTTGTTTACGAAACAAGGAAATAACAATCAGTGAGTTAATAATACAAGACAGTTAGAATGATCTTTTACATGTCATTGTTTTGTTAAAACGTTTTCTTCAAAACTACAGTTTATGAAACGAAATTTTTATTTAAATTGAAAATGTTAACATAAACGAATACTAATCTGTTAACTTTTATTTCTATTGGTAAGTAGTGCGAAATGTGCTTTGATAATTTAATTTAATACATTTTTTTTCATACTGTGCTGCAATAAGCTATTTCCTTGACTACTCAGTCCAGGAAATTTTACCTTCTAGAATTGCTTTAAAAAAACACAATAGTCACATTTTAGAGCTGGTATTCCTTCTCATACCCAGCAGAAGACTAATTGACCACTTTAGCTCAGTTTCTTCCATGTTTTCAAAATACGCACGGGATGACAATCTATTAAATTTTTTATATTTGTTTTTACATCACGTTCTTGCATCACTAAACAACGTCAATCAAAAGATATGCGATAAAACACGAATCGAAACAAACCACGCTATTACCTACATACATAAAAAAATAATTATTTTTAATACAACACAGTATGAAGAAAACTTGTACGATACACGACCATCACAGTACTCGTTTAGAAATTCCAGCCTCGGCTCCTTCGTTGCCTCGGATCTAAACATCTAACTCGTACCGGAATTAATCATTTACGGGCCTTGTAACGTATATTACTATTTCATTAAAACTTGCTTGTACTGTTATAGAATGTTTTGTCAAGATTTGAAGGCTATCGATACTGAGTGCTTATATTACGCCTTTTCCGTAAGCCAGAACGTCTACTAAGAAGCATAGCTTTAAAAATAAATTTAATATGTGTTAAGTTGTTTTGCACTTTCTCTACTTACGAAAACAACATCTGTAACCGTCAGCTGCTTATAACAGTTAGATTTGTTTAAGTAAAGCAAAGACTGTTATTGTCAGCCATTTTGACGCTAGAATAAATGCTTGTTTTTCTAATAGACAAATAATATTTTTAAACATTTTATTAAAAACTTACTAAAATTATAAATTATTTATATAATTATAACCGGCACGAATGACAAGACTGACCGGAGATCAATGATGGGTAGGATATCCCAACTGGATAAGTGTATATTCCAGCCTAAGATGAACCCTATTTAATATGATTTATCATATAGCTCTGAGCTCTAGTTTACTTGGTATATATTAAGTGATTGACATAAATTGACATAACTTCTTTATTTATTAATGGGTTAAGCAGTTTCTGAGATTAGCGTTTTATTTCCGGAACTCGATGACGAGGTTGAAGTTATCCACTCTTCCATTATTGCATGTGTGTGCGACTGTGGCTATAAAGTCCTATTCTTGATAAAATTACGCGGCCACAGTGCGGACACTGAAAATTTTCAGGTGTGTAGCTAAATGCTCTATGACGGGGTTGAGAATGCAAGTTCGGACACTATTTGTATCCAATTGCTCCTATTTGTAGCATGTCGTTCCCAGTTATGTGAGTTATGTGCTAAGTTGACTGTTTTCAGTGATTCGTGTGAAACGTCTTTATAACGTTTTTCCTTGCCTCCTTGCCAACGGACTCCCTTGGTTAGTTCTCCACAAAGTACACATTTTTCTAGCCGATTGTCATCCAATCAATAGACATGACATGTCCAACATCTCTATAGACAAACACTTAGCTCTTCTAAGAATCTCTGGATTGGATATTCGATGCTACCGGCGAACGAGCATCAATTGACGTAAATGTCTTTGTCGTGTGCGCTCAAGAATTTTAAGTCTTGTATATGGAACCCAGGCCTCGCATTGCTGTTCTAAGTGTTAGATCGTGGTTATCGAAAACTCCAGAAAACTTTTGATGCAGCACTGTCTCTATGCATTTCTTTGTCTATATTTGCATTGGTATTTAGAGTGCTGCCAAGATAATTAAATGAGTTCTCATTTTATAGTTGTTACCCTTGCAAAAAGATTTGCACATCGCTGATGACCTAAGCCACTGGCAGAATCTTCGTTTTAGATGAATTCGATTCATGACCAAGAGCTTGAAAAGCTTCCGAGTGGACGTCAATTATTTTCTAATATTAGGTTGGTGGACGGGCTATTAATGCACAGTTGTCTACATATTAGTTCTGTTATGAAGCAATTTCTAGTTTTCGTTATTGCCTTTAACCATGCCAAATTGAAGAGACCACCATCATGCCTGTATCTGATACACAGTCTCTCTCATCCAACCTTCTATCGAAAATCATGGATAGGGCAGCCATATATATATATATATATATATATATATATATATATATATATATATATATTAAAAAGAAGAGGGGCTATTACAACCCTGTCGAACGCCAGTGTGTGTACGGAAGGGGCTGGTTACTGTTCCGTTATGGAGAACACTGGCGTAGTTGTTTGTGTGATGGCTGTTACCGTTAACAAATATACAGACATACAGACAAACAGAAAAAATGGCAAAAACACGGTTTTGGGTTTTCGTGCGTATAGAAATGCCACCCATTATGTATTTTTAAATTTGCCTTGTACAGAAAGCGATCAGTTACAGTTTTATTATATGTATAGATTAACAATGTTTTTATAGCACAAATAAACGTACGTAGATATTTACGTCAATAAAAATCGCAAAATTACAATAAACCGAAACAATTTGGAATAATCTACGTAGGTACGTACTACCTCTATCGCTCGCTAGTCAGGTTAAAAACATTGCGAAAAAATTTATTGTTTTGATACTAAAATGACACGCTACGTCAGTTGCGATTACGCGATTTACGTCAAATGTTTACAGGTACTTTACTTACTTAAATTTGTTTTTAGTGTCGTCGATGGATATTTAACTATTTACAATGAGTTGTAATCATAACCCGCATAGTTTTGGCTTGGCTATTGTTTTAATTTTTGTTGTGCTCCTACTGTTATTAATAGAAACAGACGTCATTCAGAAAATTGTACATTTCATAACATTTTATAAATGCTATAAAAATATAGTATATGAAACGACCTTATCTGATCTTTGCATCTTAATTTTGTCATATTTTAAAACGTGGTTTTGAAGCTATGCTTCTTATCGGACGTTCTGGCAAACGGAATCTTTTAAAAAGATTTTTAAGAAAGCTTTACTTGGGATATCCTCATTCCTGCGGTAAACGAATAGTTTTTACTGTATACATACAGAATAGTAAGTGTGTCTATATGTATTTTTCACTATGGATTTTCACTAAAAGATAAATTTTATTTAAGTTTTGTAAAATTGCAATAACATTTATTCAAATATTTTTCTCAAATGTATATTTATTTTTTAAATGCGAGCAGAAGAGTTTTTACTTCTGTTGGCACTTCGCCAAGTGTTGTATGCCACTTTTTTTATTATTACTAAAGATGTAATCGAAAAAAGAAAAGTATATCAGGTGAAAAACCTTTTAAAAATTACATTAATAAACCATTTTACAAATAGAATAAAAGCAAAGCTCACGTTGATCAGTTCCACGACTGCCAATTTTTTTTAATTTATGTTTTATTTTTTATTTCCTGTTACAGACTTTTATGGTTTCTTGGTCATGAAAATAATTGCTTGATTATATAACTCAAGTCTTTGTCCACAGATTGCGTCATGATAAATACTTTCCAGGCGTGATCGAAGGTTTGTTGGCTGAGTGCTTACCTTAATCATCTGATGGTGAGAAGTTCGAATATGGAAGAACACTTTTTTTTAACTGATTAGACGTACTCACCCAATAGGGTACCGGACAGTAATCGAAAAAAAATCTAAGATGTGTTTTAAAATAAAGTTTGTTATACAACAATATCACTCAATAAAGATTTTTAAGAAATAACAATGATTTATAATTTTAAATCAATAAATAAAGTTGCGTAAATTATATGTGCCGCGTAAGAACCCAAACGCCAATCACAGTGCGTGACGTCATTTGTGAGTAGCCATAAGTAAGTTATTTTGCGTTTTTCTACGATTTATTTGCATTTTTCTAAAAATATTTAATTGTAATTAGTTACGAATTGAAGGACTATAGTCATAACAGAAGTTGTCGTAAGTGATTGAAGCCTTCTTTTAAGTTTTTATCATGGAACAAGGTTATACAAAAGCTGACAATAGAAAAGTTGTTATTTTCATGGTCGGCAGTTTCTTTGCCACTAATTCCGACTTTTGTTCTGCTGAATTTAGAAATGTGAAAACATTTGTGTAGAAGTATTTCTTGTTTATGCACAAGTAAAACATTCTAAGTAAAACATAACCTATAACACATACATGACGTACCTACACACTAAATATGATTATTTGTGTTGTGGGCTGTGTAATAACACTCTATACTCAATTTAAAAACTAGGAGTGATTTAAAAAGCCAGACTTACAGCCAAAAAAGTTACTAGAAAATTTACAAGGCGGCAAATTTAAATACATTTCTTTCATTTAAATAAAATTGAAAATAAATGTTTATGGACACTTTCTATATGGTCTAAGATGGTCACAAAGTAAAAATTACAATAATTATAATAAAAAAAGGAATCAATTAACAAAAGTCACCATTATAAAGATTTCACACTTTTAAAACATAACCTATAAATGTAAGTGGCAAATTTTTATAGTGTAAATTTGACTCCAAATTAACCAATAAACAAACGCGAGTGTTGCCAACTTAAATTCAAATCGCTCCTCCTAGTTTTTAAATAGAGTATAGGTACAGTACTTACATCAAAGTGATCTTCAACAGACATTCCATCGCACTTTTGTCTTGCTAGGTCTAACCATTTCTTTCGTATGTCTGGTTTTTGCGGTACATCAATGAAAATTTTATTTGGAGTAGTTACTGATGTATTTCCACATCGAGGTACAACACACCAACGATATCTTTTTCGGTCCATAATGATTAAGAAACACAAAATACTTAATTTATCCAAGCACTAATCACTTGTAATATGGCTCGTAGTTTGTTTACCTCACAAATGACGTCACGCGATCTGAATTGACATGAAGTGCTGTTTTCGAGGCAATTTTAAATAAATAATGTTTTTGACGTTTTCAAGTACTCCAGAGGATTTATTTAATTAAAATATTATTTTTTATGGCTATATATATGAATAAAGATTATTTTTAAACACTATCTGAAAAGTTGTCTGGTTCCCTATTTTGACGAATTTTTATTTATGCACTATCCAGCATTTGATGTTAAAGTAGTAAAAATATTTTTTTAAACTTACTTTTATAGGTAGCTAAGTTTGTAAAAGGAAAAATAATAAAATAGAAAAAGAAGAGTACTCAGCAAGTACAATCTGCAACAACATATTTAAATCTAGTAAATATTATAAAAAAAAATAAACATCTGAAATAATAAAACTACGAGAAATCAAAATTATGAATTATTATACAAAATGATATATCTATTAAAAAGTCCGTGTTTTTGAAAAGGGGAAAAATCAATAAAAATGGAAATAAAATTTAAAAAATCGAAAAAATCATTACAACAAATCTACAATAATTACAAACAACCGGAAAAAATCTTATAACAAAAAAATAAAACTGAAAGTACTTAATATTTGGAATCATGACCAAAGCCGCAGGTCATGGCTTAATGCTAATAAAAGAAAGTGAGTTTAATTTTGTCTATAATATTAATTTTTAGTTATTTCATTAATAAGTTACGGTTACGTCTAAAACTTTTCCTTCTCTTTTCACAACAGATTAACATTATGAACAGATTGTTGCTCATAAAAACAAAAAGTGTCAAAAAAATTAATATTGCTACCTAGAAATTCTACTAAAAACAATTTAAAATCAAGTACAATAAATGGTATAATACACCGTTAAATTCCAATATTAATAACTATTTATAAATGTGATTCTGTAGAATCCATAAAACAAATATGTAGAAAAGAACCTGTTAAAAGAGAGAAAAAATAAAAAATGCGACGGTAATATGTTATAAAAAATTCACGGAAAGTCAAGATATGCAACTGATAAAAATAGTACCTAGTTTACGTAACAAGTCCCGAAAGTGGTCTTTTACTGGACGAGTGGGCAATTGCAGGGTGAGCCGCAGGCGAGTCCTGCAAGCCTTCAAGTGCAGTAAAAGCACTTTTGGAACGTATTACGTACAATATTTTTTTTTAACCGGCCAGAATTTAGTAATTTCCAGTTTATTTTTGGGTCAGAAAATCTCATTTTGTCGGACCGGGCCAGTAAATTATTGTGATAGTCCGGTAAAAGCTTTTACCGGACTCATTTTTATTTGCTGGCCTTGTCCGACAAAATGAGATTTTCTCACCTAAAAATAAACCGGAAAGTACTAATTTCTGGCCGGTTTAAAAAAAAATATATTTATTTTTAATCAAATAAAATATTCATGCATTAAAATCAGTTAGAATTTTATATATATATTTTTTGGATTTTTAACCAATGGAATATAATCTTTATGGTTTTATATGTTGCATAACATTGCGAAAAGGAAAACAAATCCGCTTTTTATCAGATGGATAAAGTATTTATTTTTTAAAAGATATTGATGTTTATTTAAGCAATTTTTTTTGTTACTAATAACATTTTGTTAATTAATACGACAAATAGGTAAACACATTTATTAGTATTATATATAACTTAATTTAATAATTAATCATTAATTCCATATACTTGCAATATTTATAATTGTTTATTTTAGCCCTGTCGATAACATTATGTTGAAACTTGAAACGTTGGCCTGTTAAATATTGAAACATTGAAGTTGATGAACGAGAAAGATATATACATATATCAAAATTGAGGTAGACTTTTTAAGCGTAATGCGTAATTACCTTCTTTAATTTTACGTCGCCTCTGTATTAAAATTTAAATAAAATAATAAAAATTCCATATAAATATTTTTATAAAGAGAATTTTTGCAATAAATATACGTATTTTTGCGTACCTGTAGTAAAAATGTTAAGATTTAAGATAAATACAGTTAAAAAAGAAAGTTGTATTGAATTTTAACAACAATTGCCACATAAACATATCAAGTTCAAAGTTCGTCATCATTTTGTTTTCCTCTTGGGAAGAGATATTAATATGTATATGTATTACTAAATTGATGTATAAAATTTTAATGAAATGTAAACTTTAAATAATGTAACATAAAAAAATATATTAGTAAATAATTTGCAATTAATATATATATATATATATTAACAACTTTCTTTTTTAATTTAGAAACGATATTTTGTTATATAGAGTAAAAAAAGTTGAAAATTTACCGAATGGTGGTTTTAAATTTAAAATAGGAGGCTCCCTAACTTGTGCCTCTTCGCCATGCTGCAGCGATATAAGTGCCTTCAACCATGACTCCAAGTCTTCCTCGGAATCCAAAACTACGCAAAAACAGTCATCCTTCGTGTAAAGTGCAATGACATGCTTGTGTTTGGTATCGTGTCTCTTGTTTATGTTGAAGCAGGGCTTCAATGGAATGCTCCTTTTTGGTGCCTGACCCGCGATGAACTTTTTCTCAGAATCGTAATATTCCAATCTAGCCAAAGATTCCTGAGTCTCGGCCCTCAAGACGAACCACTTTTTTCGCGAAGTTTTTAGTTTTTTTAGCAAACCCGCTCGAACGACCTCGCCCCCACCGCGATGGGGCCCGACGCTCCTAACGGACATATTATTATTATTTTTATTATTATAGCATAATAACACTACTAATTATTATTTCCCAAATAACATGCTTCAAGGGCACACTATACAACTTTCTTTATGCGCAATACTAGGACACTAGTGGTTTATAGGTCAATGAAAGGTGTTTGTTACGAATCCAGACACCCCAAACAAACCAACGTTTCTAGGTCTCTTTAACGCGCACTTTATCCAAAATACGTCTTAACGTTTCTTACGCAACGCGTTGATTCGTTTTTCACTTTTGTAATTGTAACAAACACTAAATTAACACTCGCACACGTTAATTTACTTCGATTGACAACTATTTTGCTATTAAAAACCTAACAACCCTCATGTGGTCATGTGTCCGTGTTATACATTGTATACGTCTGCTGTCTGACAATGTTGCCACCAAGAGCAACTCAATCGTATTATATGGAAATATATTTCGTACTAGATCGGTAAAATGCGCAAAAGATTAAAAATACGCTACAAGCAGTACAAGCACAGAAATAATGAATAAAAACAACTAGTGTAATTTCAATAAATACTATTTAATTAAAAGTACAAACAATTATTATTTTTGATGTAAAACCAACAGCAATTAAAACAGAGTTTTAAAAAAATAAAAATTAGCTATTGTTAGATAGAACATAGGCGTTACAAGAAGGCATAAATTCATAATTAAAAAAAAAATTCCCGATAAAAAAATATTTTTTTTAATCGGGTAGTTATTGGTTTACCCCGTTTTTCGAAAATCGAGTTTTAATCGAATCTCAACGTTTTGAGGTCTTTGAAACCTCCCCTGACTATTTTTACGAGGGTGTCTTTATGTATGTGTGGATGTGTGTGTATGTATGTGGATGTATGTAAACGTTATATAACTTTTAAACGGCTTGACCGATCGGAATGAACTAAAAAACGTTCCAAAGAGTTTCATCTAACTTAGATTCCGTGTAAGTTTGAACCAATTCGGACCGCTAGATTTCGAAAAAACCGAAAGAAAAAAAATTAAAAATGATGTTTTTTGAGCATATCTTTTTAGACATTACATCGATCAGCTTCATAACCTTATCCGTTCTGAAGCTTAAAAAATCACGACGAATGCTGTTTTGCAAATTAAAATCGGTTGATTCGTTCGTGAGATATCGCTGTCGAAAAATTTCAAAAAAAGTGTTTTTTTAATAACTTAGAGATTTTTAGACTAATTGATTTTGCACTTACAATAACATTTTTAGGTCTCAAAAAACTGCTTCGAATGGCGCCTTGAACATCAAAATCGAATAACACGTTAAAAAGTTATGGCTTTTTAAACATTTAAAAAAAAGTCAAAAATGTCAAAATACGGCAAAATAGCTTTGCGGTTAAAATTAGCGGGGGGAAGTTGAAAGGATGGCCTTTAAGGTCAACCCCTTTTCGATTTTTTTTTATTTTTATGATTTTTTGTGGATTTTCTTTTTTTTCAGCTTTTTTAGATCATTTTGCATTTTATTTTTGTTTCTCGTTTGTTACCATTTTTTAGCCATTTCTAACAATTTTACTTTTTTCAATTCTTCTTGGTTTTTATCGATTTTACACATTTTTCGTTTTCTTTTACATAAAATTTGATATTTTTTCTCGTTTTTTCATTTAGGTATCGTGTTTATCAAATTCTAAAGCTTTTTTTTCCAGTTTTGCTAGCTTTTCCTGTTTTTTAATTTTTATTTTTCGATTTGACTTACAACCTCCATACTCCGCCTAGAAAAATTTTTAATATGATTAACTCGTATAGTTTTTGCATAATAATTTTGCAATCCAGCCTACTAAAAAAAAGCGCAAATTTTTAACTTCATACTAGGCCCTAAATAAGGCTCTGAGATAGTCACCAGTTTTTTACATATAAAGAAAGGCTCAAACTTTCCAATGCTTTTTGTAAAATTAAAATCGGTCCACTAGGAGAGCCTAGAATTTTTTTTTTTGTTTTTTAAACATTTTTTAGGCTTATAAACAATTTGAATAACTTTACAAGCTGTAAGCAAATTAATTTTAAAATGTATACAATAAAAACAATAAAAAACGCTTCTATTAAAAGAAGATACATTTGGCTTCCTGGTTGACGAGATAAAGTTGCACATGGTTTGCAACTGGCGCATATCGTGATTATCGAAGGGATTCCAGCAAAAAAATAGCTTCCTATGGAAAATATCCAATCTAAAACAGATCTTGCCTAGAATTATACAGCATAACATTAATTATATACAAAATTGAAACATCAAACTCGAAGTCACTTTTTTTGTGCCCTGTCTAATATTTTTATTGGGTTAGGATGCCGCAATTCTGGACTTTTAGTAAACGACTAGCTAACCCGGCGAACTTCGTACCGCAAATCATTTACGTCATTCTTCCATTTTTCGTTTTTTCAATTTATTTTGATTTTATCGTTTTCATCATATTTTCTCGTTAGTTATCCGGTTTATACTATATTTTTTTCGTTATATCTTGTAGTTTATTGATAAAATATATAAGATGCATTACAATACTTAATTTAGTAAGAATTTCTCGTTTAAATATAAGTGATATTAACTGCGCCAATACTTCAGTAAGGATTTCTCCGTGGAAAAATACATGTACATACCAATTTTCATAATGATCGGTCAAATAGTTTCTGAGTCTATCGATTTCATACATATAAACATCATTTTTTTAATTTATAGATAGATAAGGATTGCTCGTTTAAATATATGTGATATTAACTGCGCCACTTTACGGTTGCGTGATATAAAGTAATCAAATAAGTAGTGGTTGCTCGTTTAATGGAAGCGTCATCTAGTGGTAACTTTCTTTAATCCTTTAATACGAATATATTGTTATGGTTCAAAATAGTTGGTCTTTGTGTGTAGTGTAAATGTATTTAAGACTAACATGATAAGAATTTTAATAAGATCAATTTATGCAAATTATCAAGGAATCATAAAAAAGTTGGTTGCTACGTTTCTAAGGGGATTGATGATTATTGATTGGAATGTCACAGAATTTTGAATTTAAAAAGTCATAAGGAAAATTGAGAAAAAGAGAATTGTATTGAATATTAAAAATAAGAAAAGATTATAAATTGAATATATGAATAATAAGAAGTGAAAAGAAGTTGTTACGTTTATGTTTTTTTTTTTAATTTTGATTAATGAGAAAAGTCATAAAAAGATAGTTTGGAAAATGAATTGGAATTAATATGAGTAAAATAAAACTAAAGTAATAAATAAATAGAAATAAATGGAATAATGGTATGGACAAATTAAATAGAAAATCAAATGGAGAGATAGAAAGGATCAAATAATGAAAAATTTGCATAAATTGAAATTATTGACTAAGATTAGCATAATTTATTAAGATAAGTGGTAGTATTTATATAATAAAAATAATTATTAAGGTTTTTTAGAAAAAGTGGGCAACATTTAATCTAGGTAAATTAAATAGTAATAAGTATCTGACGTAATGAATGTCATGAAATTTGTATTGTATGAATTTGTTATATTAAAAGTTTAAAATATTTATATATTAAACGTTGTTAAAAATGAAATGGACTTTTAAGTTATTGATAAGAGAGGAACCCAACCTGAGGAGTCTCAAAAGACAATTGTGTGAATATAGAAAATCATAACAATTATGGCGAACCAACGTAGAGCGTGAATAAAACAGGAGTAGAGTAATCTAGTTCCAAATAAAACAATTATATTGAAATTGAGAGGGTAATATAGACAATTGAAGTGATTAGAATATTAGAACAGTGAAGAATTGAAATAAAACATAAATAAATTGTAATAGAAATAAGAGGATTAGGTGAGAGTTTTAAGCATATTTATACATAAAGACCATAAAATTTTAAATTTTTTTAAATATAAATACAAATCGAATAAATATAATAAATTAATATAATAAATTAACATTATAAATTAAATAAATATAAAATAATTAAAATACTTAAATAAAATGGATACAAGACAAAATAGAAGAAATAGAAGGAGAGAAGATGAAACAATAGAAAATATTGGTATAAGAGAAAATGATGGATTTTCAGAAGGAGAAGAAAACACAAGTATTCAAGTGGTAAATGTAGATGTGATAGGAGATGCTACTAGTTCAAAACCACATCAAGAAACAGACATGGAGAGAATGTTTAAATTTTTGGAAAATAAATTTGATGAAAATAATAGAAAATTAGATGAAACTAATAGAAAAATGGATGAAAATAGTAGAAAAATGGATGAAAATACCAGGAATTTACAAGAAGAAATGAGGAGTAATAAAAATGAAATGAAAGCTGAAATGGACAAAGTAAATGGTAAAATATTAACTATGCAAGTGGATATTCAGAAATTGAAAGATGAAGTGAAAATAGATATTAACAATATGAAAGTAGATATTATAAATGAAATGAAAAATATTTTTAAAGAAGAAAATAGTAAAATACAAAAAGAAGTAGACCAATTGAAATATGGATTTAAGGAGGTAGATTATGATACAAATATAAATGAAAATAGTAATAAACCTACGGGAAAATATGAAGAATTTATTTGTCATGAAGACAATGTACAAGAGGAAAAAAATAAAAATAATGATTATAAAGGATATGTTACTTATAAAGACAAAATGAAAAAAGAATATGAAAATATGAGATTAAAATTAAATGATGAAAATGACTATAATAAGAAGAATGATAAAGATAAATATTACAAAAATAAAGAAACAAAATATGAAATGGAAATATATGAAGTTAATGAAAAGAAATATAAAAATGAAGAATGTTATTATATAAATAAAATTAAATATAAAACTGAAATTAATTATGATAATGAGAATAAAAGGAAATCTAAGAAGAAAACATACGAAGATGAGGATATAAATTACTTTGAAATAGGTGATAAAATTAAAAGAAGATTAAAAAATATTGGGAAAGATATCATATATAATTATAAAAAAAGAAAAAAAAAGAAAATAGTTAAATAAAAGTAAAATAAGATTAAAATAAAATTAAAATTACGATTAAAATAAAAATATGGAAGAAAATAAATAAAACAAAAATTTAAAGTAAGTAAATTTAAAAAAATAAAATATGTCTTGGGAGAAAATTTTATTTTTTTTAATTGTGGGGAATTGTTATGGTTCAAAATAGTTGGTCTTTGTGTGTAGTGTAAATGTATTTAAGACTAACTAGATAAGAATTTTAATAAGATCAATTTATGCAAATTATCAAGGAATCATAAAAAAGTTGGTTGCTACGTTTCTAAGGGGATTGATGATTATTGATTGGAATGTCACAGAATTTTGAATTTAAAAAGTCATAAGAAAAATTGAGAAAAAGAGAATTGTATTGAATATTAAAAATAAGAAAAGATTATAAATTGAATATATGAATAATAAGAAGTGAAAAGAAGTTGTTACGTTTATGCTTTTTTTTTAATTTTGATTAATGAGAAAAGTCATAAAAAGATAGTTTGGAAAATGAATTGGAATTAATATGAGTATAATAAAACTAAAGTAATAAATAAATAGAAATAAATGGAATAATGGTATGGACAAATTAAATAGAAAATCAAATGGAGAGATAGAAAGGATCAAATAATGAAAAATTTGCATAAATTGGAATTATTGACTAAGATTAG
The DNA here is from genome assembly GCA_964028335.1 of Altica lythri. Classification (NCBI taxonomy): domain Eukaryota; kingdom Metazoa; phylum Arthropoda; class Insecta; order Coleoptera; family Chrysomelidae; genus Altica; species Altica lythri. The sequence goes on along the minus strand of OZ034804.1, from coordinate 28,400,049 downwards.
CATAATTTATTAAGATAAGTGGTAGTATTTATATAATAAAAATAATTATTAAGGTTTTTTAGAAAAAGTGGGCAAAATTTAATCTAAATTAAATAGTAATAAGTATCTGACGTAATGAATGTCATGAAATTTGTATTGTATGAATTTGTTATATTAAAAGTTTAAAATATTTATATATTAAACGTTGTTAAAAATGAAATGGACTTTTTAGTAAATGATAAGAGAGGAAGCCAACCTGAGGAGTCTCAAAAGACAATTGTGTGAATATAGAAAATCATAACAATATATATATATATATATATATATATATATATATATATATATATATATATATATATTTAGTACCACGTACATTACTAGAATAAATAACAATAATAATTTCAATCAACAACAAGCATTTGACATTGAAAATAGTGTCTTGTCAAATGAAAATTTACAGCCAATTTTTGGTTCTTTACCTTATATCCCTCAACTCACTCCTAAACTTTTAAAACTATTCAAAAATTATGACAATTTCAAAATAGGCACTAAAAATATCAAAACGATTTCTAGATTATACACCCAAACTAAAGATCCACTTAATAATTTTGAAAATTCAAATGTAGTATATGAAATCACTTGCTCTAATTGTGAAAGAGTTTATATAGGAGAAACATGCAGAACTGTACACAGCAGGAACATCTCTCATAAAAGTGATATTAGAAATAATAAAATTAATGCTTGTGCACTAACAGAACATGCAGTCAAAAATAATCATAATTTTAAATTTGAAGAAACAAAAATTTTAGAAAGAGAAAGGAACCATAAAAAAAGATTATTCTTAGAAATGACACACATTGATAAAAGGCAAACATGTATTAATAGAAAATCAGATATAGAAGGGCTGAGTAATATTTATTGTTACATTCTATCATTTCAAAAATAAATATAAATAAATTTAACTTATAAATATAAAAAACTTTTAATAAATTAAAACAGAATTACAAACATAAAGATTAATATAATATTAAAATAAACAAAAATAAAAACATAAAAAATAACAACTTTCATTAAATTTAACATTTAATATAAAAAAAAAAATTTTATAAAAAATTTTTGAAATTAAAGTTCTGTATTTCACGAATATAGTAAGTTACTTGATATAATAATAAAATCTAAATAAATTAATCATTACAATGTTTTGCTTTCCTACTGTGTTAAAATAAATACCATAGATACATAAAAAAACATACATATATAAAAAAGAAATTGAAGACATATTAAAAGTCAATCAAATAATAAGTTTTAAACGTATATGTTTTTATGTATTTTAATAATATGATTTACTTTAATTTTATCAAACAGAATTCGCAGCTTTTTTCATAACCTCACGTATTAGTAAGTTATCACATATAAAACATTATAAAAAAATTTTTATTATATAAAAAAATTTTTTCTTCACTATAGATGTCCTGAAAAAGAATTAAATAAATTCGAAAGCTTGACAAAAATAAAAGATTTTCTTCATTTACATTGGCCATAACATTGACTGCAACTCCACTATTGACTTCACGTTATATATATATATATATATATATATATATTGAGATGATATTAGTTACTATGTTATATTAAATAAGAATGTAGAACGAAAATCTAATGGAAAGTAGAGAAAGGAGATTTTCTTATTTCGTGTCAGAGCGCAAATTTAGTAACATTGGGATTGCTTATCATCATCTTCTTCATAATTCCTAAAAAAAGAAAAAAGAAAATAGAATAATAAGAAAAAAAAAATACAAATACATTTCAAAGATTTTTATTTAAAGATTCAAAAATGATTAATCTACATTATATAAAGTTTTGATAATTATGAAATTGATAAATGGGTAAAGTAGATAACTAAAAGTTTATAAAATTGCCAATACGTTAGTAATCAAACATTAATTTTAAATGAATTAGGGGTGTAAGTAAATGAGAAAATTAAATTATAAAAAAAAGACATCACAAATAGTTAAAATACATGTTAAAACTTCTACTTACTTTTAAATTATACAAATTTACCAACCATATTCTAATTTATTAATAGTTCAAATGCCAAATGAAATATTCTGAAAAAGAGAAAATTATTAGTTTGTAGTGCTAGTAAATTTCATAAGAATATAAAAAAAGGAATGATCATTGTTTTAAATTGTAATATTGAATCAAGAATTAGATTTTGTTAAAAATTTTATTTGAATAAGAAATTAGTAGGCGAGTAGATGGAAAAGATGTATAGATTTAAGTTTGTTGAATTTGTCATTTGTTTTTTTGTTGATTCTGATAGAATCTCGCTTGTTTTCGACCTTCTGAAGAGGAAGGATGTAAAAAGTTTCGATGAAGATTTTTTGTAAAAATTATGATGTTAAAAGAAAGTTAAAAGGAGATTAGTAAGATTTATATTATAAATAATTAGTTAAGAAGTTTGTAGAAGAATCTCTCTTGTTTTCGGGTTGTTGAAAGAGAAGTTGTATTAAAAATTTGCTCCGTAGAAATTTTGAGTTTTTTTTGAAAGTATTGAGAATAGAAAGCATTAAAACAGTTTAAAGTATCAAGATTATCCCAAGGTAACCAGAGAGAGCAATTGGTAAGAGAAATTTATATGATTTTATGAAGAAATAGATATTTCAATTTATGGGGCTGAGCATTTTATGGTATAACTGTATTTTAATTGAGTTAAAGAAGATTAAATTAATATTTAACAAGAAAGAAAGTCATAATTACACTTACCAGAGAAGATAGTAGTCATCCATCGCTTGGTTTTGAAGAGGAAGTGATTATTTGATCTTCATAAAGTTTCCTGAAATCTTTGCTGTATTGGAGGAAGAAAATAGATTGTCCTAAGAACAGAATCCTGATTCCAGAAGAGGGTGAAGCTTCACACAAATGGTAACAACTTTGCACTCGTTATAATAAAGAGTTTTATATGTGTTTGATTTTTGAAATTTTGATGAACATTTTTATTTCACTGTTTTATGTATTTAACTAAATTAATTTTATTCATTTTTTGATAAGTTTAATCTAAATTGCTCAGTAACTCAAGTCAGAATACTTCATTTTATATATTTGATGCATGTTTTGGTTTATCAACGGTATCTTTGAAGTTTGACACATTTTGAATTAGAAAGGTTAGAAATTTATATGCAGTTCATGCCTGGAAAGTATTGATGGTCTAGGATAGTGCGGTTATACAGTCATTTTATTGCAAATTTGTGTATTCACTGATTTTGAATCTAGTTTGGTTGAATATTTGAACTCTGACCTTGACATAAGGGAATAGCCGGTAGCATATTTAATTAATCATATTGGAAGATAATTACATTGAGTTAATTCTTACCTATTCACTATTTATATTTAAAATTCAAAATTAATTAAAGGTAAGGAATATTTTATAACATAGTGATTGATATTATCAAAACATATCATTATTATTCATATATGTTATAAATTTTGGCGCCCAACGTGGGGCTCTAAACAATCAAAATTAGAGCCGATTCAAATAATTAAAATTTGAGAATTTTGTTAAATTTTTTTTTTATTATTTCGCTCTAAACAATCAAAACTAGAGCCTATTTAAATAATTAATCTTTAAAATATTTTTTTTTTTTTGAAAACTTGATTTGAAATTTTTTTTTGTGATTCATATTAGTTATATTTATCTCGATTGAATAAATTGTGAATATGGAGGGAAAAATGAGATTGAGAGATGGTAAGATAGTAGGAGATGAGAGTGAAAGTAGTGATGGAGGAGAGATTGAGATGGAAAGTGTGGCGGTACAAGTACATGAAGAGAGAGTGTTAGGAGCCGGAGATTATCGAGTGGAAGAGTTGATTCAAACTGGACAGACACAGGAAGAAGCAGAAACAGAAGAAGGAGAGAATTTAATAGAGATAGGGGGAGAACAGGATCGAACTATGATAGAAATAGAGATAGAGACAACTGCTGGTGGAAATGAACAAGAAGAACTGGTGGTACCAGAAAAACCAAGAAAAAAAAGTCAACCTGATATGAACAGCATACTTGAAATCCTTATGATGAGATTTGATCAACAAAAAGAAGATAATATGAAGATGAAAGAAGATATAAATAAAAAATTGGATGAGACGAATAAAAGATTTGATCAGCAGGATAAGAAATTGGAAGAGTCTAATAAAAGCAGAAAAGAAGATAATATGAAGATGAAAGAAGAAATAGATAAGAAATTGGATCAACAAAAGGAAGATATAACTAAGATTTTTAGAAGCGAAATTAATAGCATAAAAGAAGACAATTTAAAGATAAGAGAAGAAATTAAAATTATTAAAAAGGAATGTGACAAGAAAATCGAACAGCAAAACAAGAAATTGGAGGATAAGAATGAAAAATTGGATGAAAGGAAGGAAGATATTATAAAAGAGTTGGATAAGAAGTTTGAAGAAATGAATAAAAGTATTATGATGACTATGGATAAAAATATTATGAATATGAATGAAACAATTGAAGAGAAAGTTGAAGAGAAGAATAAAAAATTGGATGGAATGACAGAAGACATGAAAGAATATATGAATAACAAACTAGAGGAAAATAATAAAAAATTGGATGAGAATAATAAAATATTGGATGAAATGACGGAAGATATGAAGGAAAATATGAATAAAAAATTTGAAGAGATTAATAATAAATTGAATCAGACTAATAAAAGATTGAAGGAAATAAAAGAAGATACTAAGATATTTAGAAGAGAAATTAATAACATAAAACAAGACAATTTGAAGAGTACAGAGGAAGACACAAATCAAATAGATGAAGGAAGGGAGAAGACTATTAAGAAATTTGTAGATGAATATAAAGCAAAACAAGCAGAAAAGAGTGAAAATAAAATAATTCAGAAAGTCAAAGACAGTGGTATATTGCTAAGTCATACGAAAAAACAGAATAAACCAGAACAAGTAGAAGAAATTCAAGCAATAATGCACCATCAAATTGTTAACAACAGAGAAAATCAAAATTTGTCTGTGGATGATAAGCAATTTTGTAAATATTTCTTGGGAAAGATAAAACAAGCATTCTGGGAAAAATTGTACATTTGGAAATATAAAGAAAGGGGGAAGAAAACTAAATTTATATTAGGTTATACGTATATAGGAAAATACCAAGAAAGGGGGAAGAAATTTAAATCTATAATAGGTATTAGGTATATTTGGAAATATCAGGAAAGAGGCAAGATATTTAGGTGTATCGGAAAATTAAATGTATAGGAAATATATTAAATAAGGGGGAACAAGTTTAAAAGTAGAAAAATTAAGTTATATTTGAATGAATGTTAGAAAGGGGGAAGGAATTTGAGATTAACAGAATTTTACAAATTAAAAAAAATTCATAAAGATGTTAGGTAGATGATATTAATAGCAAAGTTTTGTAAATAATAGTATTAAGATGTAAATATCAAATTAAGATTGAATGGTTTTATTAAAAAAAAAAAAGGTTTATACAATCTGTGCAAATAATATTAATTGAGGCTAAAGTTTTTGTAAAATGAGTGTTTATTTATAAAAAAAAAAAAAAAAAAAAAATAGATTAAAATTATAATTTTTAATCCAACATCAATGAAATGTTTGATGTAAAAATTTTAATTGGGGGATTTGAGATGATATTAGTTACTATGTTATATTAAATAAGAATGTAGAACGAAAATCTAATGGAAAGTAGAGAAAGGAGATTTTCTTATTTCGTGTCAGAGCGCAAATTTAGTAACATTGGGATTGCTTATCATCATCTTCTTCATAATTCCTAAAAAAAGAAAAAAGAAAATAGAATAATAAGAAAAAAAAAATACAAATACATTTCAAAGATTTTTATTTAAAGATTCAAAAATGATTAATCTACATTATATAAAGTTTTGATAATTATGAAATTGATAAATGGGTAAAGTAGATAACTAAAAGTTTATAAAATTGCCAATACGTTAGTAATCAAACATTAATTTTAAATGAATTAGGGGTGTAAGTAAATGAGAAAATTAAATTATAAAAAAAAGACATCACAAATAGTTAAAATACATGTTAAAACTTCTACTTACTTTTAAATTATACAAATTTACCAACCATATTCTAATTTATTAATAGTTCAAATGCCAAATGAAATATTCTGAAAAAGAGAAAATTATTAGTTTGTAGTGCTAGTAAATTTCATAAGAATATAAAAAAAGGAATGATCATTGTTTTAAATTGTAATATTGAATCAAGAATTAGATTTTGTTAAAAATTTTATTTGAATAAGAAATTAGTAGGCGAGTAGATGGAAAAGATGTATAGATTTAAGTTTGTTGAATTTGTCATTTGTTTTTTTGTTGATTCTGATAGAATCTCGCTTGTTTTCGACCTTCTGAAGAGGAAGGATGTAAAAAGTTTCGATGAAGATTTTTTGTAAAAATTATGATGTTAAAAGAAAGTTAAAAGGAGATTAGTAAGATTTATATTATAAATAATTAGTTAAGAAGTTTGTAGAAGAATCTCTCTTGTTTTCGGGTTGTTGAAAGAGAAGTTGTATTAAAAATTTGCTCCGTAGAAATTTTGAGTTTTTTTTGAAAGTATTGAGAATAGAAAGCATTAAAACAGTTTAAAGTATCAAGATTATCCCAAGGTAACCAGAGAGAGCAAGAGAAATTTATATGATTTTATGAAGAAATAGATATTTCAATTTATGGGGCTGAGCATTTTATGGTATAACTGTATTTTAATTGAGTTAAAGAAGATTAAATTAATATTTAACAAGAAAGAAAGTCATAATTACACTTACCAGAGAAGATAGTAGTCATCCATCGCTTGGTTTTGAAGAGGAAGTGATTATTTGATCTTCATAAAGTTTCCTGAAATCTTTGCTGTATTGGAGGAAGAAAATAGATTGTCCTAAGAACAGAATCCTGATTCCAGAAGAGGGTGAAGCTTCACACAAATGGTAACAACTTTGCACTCGTTATAATAAAGAGTTTTATATGTGTTTGATTTTTGAAATTTTGATGAACATTTTTATTTCACTGTTTTATGTATTTAACTAAATTAATTTTATTCATTTTTTGATAAGTTTAATCTAAATTGCTCAGTAACTCAAGTCAGAATACTTCATTTTATATATTTGATGCATGTTTTGGTTTATCAACGGTATCTTTGAAGTTTGACACATTTTGAATTAGAAAGGTTAGAAATTTATATGCAGTTCATGCCTGGAAAGTATTGATGGTCTAGGATAGTGCGGTTATACAGTCATTTTATTGCAAATTTGTGTATTCACTGATTTTGAATCTAGTTTGGTTGAATATTTGAACTCTGACCTTGACATAAGGGAATAGCCGGTAGCATATTTAATTAATCATATTGGAAGATAATTACATTGAGTTAATTCTTACCTATTCACTATTTATATTTAAAATTCAAAATTAATTAAAGGTAAGGAATATTTTATAACATAGTGATTGATATTATCAAAACATATTATTATTATTCATATATGTTATAATATATATATATATATATATATATAAATATATATATATATATACCAATTTTCATAATAGTCGGTCCAGTAGTTTTTGAGTTCATCGATTTCATACGTATACAAACATCCTTTTATATATATATATATATATATATATATAGATTAGACTGTTTTCCTGCTTTTCTCTTGAAATTTTTCATGAGTTTTTTTTGCTGTAAACCTCACGGAGCCCGAGACCTTTCCAACGAATGCAAAACCGTGGAAATCGGTTCGTGCGTTCTGGAGTTATAGCATCAGGGAGGAAAACCCGACTTATTTTTATATATTAGATTATTTGAGATATTTTAAATACTCGTTTACTAAAAATTCATAATTGTATTATAATATTTATATCTTTTGATAAATACTATTTTTTTGTGATCAAAGTTGCTTAATAAACCAATTTGTTATTTAATAATTTTAAAAACTTTTCTCCAGAAGTCAAAATAATATGTAAATTAAAAAAATAAATATTTCAACAAATTTGATAAAGATTGCAAATGGGATTTTCTTTATTTAATTAATAATATAGTAAATATATTTTAACTACATTGATACAAACATTTATTATAAACATATTTTTTTTTTTTTTTTTGGAAAAAGCTGTTTTGAGATAAGAACGATATTCTAAACATATAGAACGATTGGATCGGTAATATCAATAATAAAATTCAACAAATTGTGATTAGTTTTATCGAAAGGAAACCAAAAACGCTTGCCAGTTTACATGTCTGAACATATGCAACAAATGTTCTTTTTGAGAAATGAAATGTAGGTAGTAAAATTTCAATTGTTAATCGTCCGTTATACGGATAGTCCGAGAAGTGGTCGACTAGGTTGGAAAAAAAAATTCTGATTCGTTTTTTGCATAATAATCGTGCTTAAAATGCAACATTTGCATGTTGCCGTAAGCAAATCTTGTCAATTCATTGTTTAAATAATTTAAAGTTATACTGGATTGCTCCAGAAAGTGCCTATAGTTTAACAAAAACTAAGTCTCTGTACCCCGGCAATCTTAAAGGACATCTTAGGATTTTAAGGGTCGTAGCAACCAAATCTATATAGATACCTACAGATATTATATATGTTTCCAAAGCGGGATTTAGAATTCACACATTGGTATTGCCTAGTGTCAAAATCACTCAACTTTCAAAAGAAGCCTCACTTATTATATTGGTGGGTCTAAAACACCAGAAGGAGTAGGTATATGATTTAAAGGACCTAATGTTAGGCTTACAATAGCCCTGGGAATCACCCCTACGATCTTCCAAGCAGAGCTGTTAGTAATAGATTTCTCTGCTACTCAAGAGTGCATTAAAAACGTCTCAATTAAGCCAGAATATTTACTACCTTTGATATCCAAGCTTTTTTGAAGGCTCCAAAATCTACCACGTCAAAACAGCCTGAAACCACAAACAATCTCTTAAGCAATTGACTAACCACAACAAAGTAACTTAGCTGTGGGAACTATGACATAAAGGGATAGTCCCGCCCGAACATTTCTTTAGCATCTGTTGTGAACGGCAAAACTGCTACCCGCGAGTTTTCCGTTCCTCAGGTTCAAATTCAGAAAAGATTCTTTAAACGAAATTGACGGATATATTTTTTTTTTTCAAAAGTCATACATAATTATAAAACTCAAAATTAACAACATAAATTACCGGAGTAACAAAAATATATATACAGTATGTCTCTAACATCACTCCCACCTTGAGGGACTCAACAATCAAAATACCGTATATATATTTAACAAATTTAAGAAGTAAACATAAATCGATCAGGCTTTTTCACTCTTCGTCCATGTCGAGTGACGTACGTAGTTTCAGAATTTATTCTTTCCATTTCTGACAATCCCATCCTATCACTTGCTGTGTTAACCTCTTTTGTGTCTTCTGCCTCGCCCGCTACGCTATTAATGCATTCCAGAGGATACAGTCTCTGCAATGGCCTAACTAATTGACCTCTTGAAGTGTCGATTCGAGCTACTCTCTTTTCACCATCTCTTCCTTCAATAAATCCTATTATCTTTCCCATAGGCCAGTTTAATCTTTTATCACGGTCATTACCAATAAGAACTATATCTCCAATGGAAATCTATTGTTTAGATCCTTTTATTTTCGACATCCATTTCAATTCAGCTAGATACTCTGATCTGAATCTTTTCCGTAAGTCTTCTCGAAGTTTTTGTTTATATCGTATTCTACGATTGATTGAAGAATGATCTATAGCGTCACAGTCTGGTAAACCACTTTCTACTTGGTCCCTTAAAAACATGTTTGGCGTTAGTGGTGCTAACTCTGAAGGATCACTAGACATATAAGTAATTGGTCGAGCATTAATCATATTCTCACACTCGTATACGATAGTCAACAGTTCTTCATAAGTCAGAGACGCACGTCCCAAAACTTTCTTCAATAAATTCTTTAGAATTCTTATAAGGCGCTCCCAGAATCCTCCCCAACACGAAGCAGTTGGTGGATTAAATCGCCATTTAATCTGTTGAACCGATGAAAAATCACTAATTATATCCCAATCAAGTCTATTAAACGCATTTTCCGTACCGATAAAGTTTGTACCATTATCACTATAAATAATTTTTGGTCGGCCTCGTCGCGCAACAAATCTACGAAGACATTGTATAAAATCCGAAGTACTTAAAGACCCACACAGTTCTAAATGTACCGCTCTGTACACAGCACACGTAAATACAGAAACCCACACCTTTTCCCCCGATTTAAGAAGTAAAGGTCCGGCGAAGTCTACTCCCGTAACTTCAAACACAACTGAATCGCGAACCCGATCTGCTGGTAGCGGAGGAGTATCAATACATATCGGTTTAGATGAATGTCTTTTACAAACTCCGCATTCATTTACTACGGTTCTAATATAACGCCTACCTCCCAAAATCCAGAATTTTTCGCGTAATATTCCCAAAAGCATTTGTGTACCGACATGACAAGAAACTTTATGGTAATAGAAGATTAACCGACTCACGACCGCATGCTTTTTAGGTAACACTATTGGAAAGAGAAAATCAAAGCTATCAGGTCTAGCGCTGATACGCGTTTTAAGACGAATTAAACCATATTCATCAAAATATGGATTTAAATGTGAAATACGTTTATCGTCTATACCATTAAAAGTTTCCGTCTGTATAATTTTCAAAACAAACTTTTCCGCGTTTTCGAATTCATCAGCAGTCAGTGGCCCTATCAATTTAGTACGGTTCTTTCTATTATGACTATATCTCTGTAACCAAGCAAACATTCGTACAGTTTTAGTGTAGACTCCAAAATAATTTAAATGAAATTCGTCTGACTTAAGATGGACTAAAGAAGAGATAACTTTTCTTTTCCTCTCTAAACCTATCACAGACTCATCCCCTTCAACCTCATTATTGGGCCACGCACTAGGCTCTCCATACAGCCACTCAGGTCCCTCCCACCATCGAGATTTTAATAAATCTCGAGCGTTACAACCTCGACTTGGCAAATCAGCTGGATTAATGTTCCCTGGAACATGTCTCCACATACTAACAGCCGTTAGAATTTTAATTTCTTTCACACGATTCCAAACAAATACACCCCATTCATTCTCTCTTCGAATCCAGGCTAACACCGTAGACGAATCACTCCAATAATAACGTTTCATATTTTGTTTCAATTCAAAACAAATTGTGTTACAAAGCCTAGCTCCAATAGTTGCTGCTAGGAGCTCTAATCTTGGAATTGACATCTTTTTCAAAGGTGCTACCCTCGATTTAGCTCCTAGAAGAAATATTTTCACTTGATCTTCTTTTACAATACGTAAAAATATACAAGTTGCATAAGCCTTTTCACATGCATCACAAAAAGTATGTAGACTACCAGTCTCCATCTCAGAATTACCAGCACATATCCAACGCGGTATCTTTATATTCAACAATTCAGGCAATTCACTCGACCACAACCTAAATTTATCACTAAGTTGATTATCTAAACACACATCCCAACCAATGTGTAATCCCCATGTTTCCTGCAATAATAATTTAGGAGGCAGCAAAACTGGAGACGTAAAACCTATAGGGTCAAAAACCTTTTGTGCCATAGAAAGTACTATTCGCTTAGTAATAGTTTTATTATCTAAAACCTCTATACACTGATTATTAATTCCCAGTGTATCTTCCTTTGTATCCCATGTTAACCCTAATACAGAAACTATATCAGTTGACGACAAAAATTGACTATTTTCCATTAATTGAGTGTACTCCCACCCTCTTAAGTCAAATTTAGCGTCTGCCATTACAGCCCTTGCTTCTTTCATAAAATTATTCAACTCATTATAACTTGGAACACTTGTCACACAGTTATCAACATAAAAACTTTTTATTAATTGATTTATAACAACAGATGAATATTTGCAATTTTTAAGATTATCATTAAGATAGTAGCACCTAATAAAAATGGACTGCAATTCACTCCAAATACTACTCTTTTATGGCGATAAATCTTCTCGCTCCCTGTTTCATCTACCCACAAAAACCTTAGAAAATCTCTATCAGACTCATTTACTCCAATCATTAAAAATGCTTTACGTATATCTGATACAACCCCTATTCTTTCTACTCGAAAACGAAGTAAAATAGAAGGAATCATTTCCAGAAGATTGGGTCCCTTTTCTAGACAATCATTTAAAGATGGTTTACCCTTTTCATAACAAGAAGCATCAAAAACTGGCCTAATCTTAGTAGTTAAACTACTTTCTTTGATGACAGCCCTATGTGGTAAATAGTGAGTAAACGCCTTAAATTTAGTATCCTCTACTCGTTCTATAATACCTTCTTTTTCCCATTCCTCAAATACAGTATTATATCCAACTAAATTACCAGATTCTTGTAATTTTTTAAGAGTAACTTGTAGCCTTCTTTTAGCAACACTATAATTATTAGGTAGAGGTGGATGATCATCTATCCAAGGTAATCTAACAACATACCGACCCTCTCCATCAGAGCTAATAGTTTCTAAGAAAAATTGCTGAGTTTCGAAATTTTGTTCAACCTGAGATTTTGTCTGAGATGGTTCCTTAATACCTAGAACATCCAATCCCCACAAATCAGATAAAACAGTCTCACTAACAAACAATGAAAACACCGAAAATGAATTACTATTAATATTACTCCCTTTTCCGTATGGAATTTTACCCATCATTGTCCAGCCTAAAAGTGTTTCAATGACTACAAGTCCACTATTTAATATATGAGTCCGCCCTGTAAACAGTTTACCAGCTATATCTGCCCCAATTAGTACTTCAATAGGATCTGGCCCTTGTACATCACTCAAGGAAATATTTAATTCTTTCACCTCATCTATCCATGACCCAGAAAAAATTGAAGTAACACTATGACATATTTTTTGCTGGTCTAACGCTTCGAATTTACAGCTGTACGAACCACTACATAATCTAATATCGTAACAATTGTGAATCTGTTCTAAAGAACTCTGTCCACCAAATAATAAATGAACAATCGTTTCAGTACGTTTAGATACATACCCTAACTCTTGAGCTGTAGATTTCAAAATATATGATCTTTCAGATCCAGTATCAATTAGAACTCTAACAATTTTAGTACCATTTTCTCCTAGAAGATTCAACCTCAACGTTTGGAGAAACGTACATCCTCTAACTACATTCGTTAAAGCCTGTTCAGACGACCTTTGTTCATCATTCAACTCAACTCTATTAGAAGAACCTACAATACTTTCTTTTAACCTTTGAAGATTTGAACACATACTAGACAAATGTTGTTTATCACATAACATACATCGCAAATTTCCTTTACATTTTTTAGATCTATGCCCAACATTCAAACATTTATAACAAGCATTCTTAGCTTTTGCACATTCTTTCTTCTCATCGAACGTCATTTTTGAAGCTTTAAAACAACGTTCACTAGCATGTAAACCATTACAAAATATACACTTTGTACGAATGATGTCTTGGTTTACTAATTCAATTGCAGTTGGTATATTTGAAGAGGTATTAACGTCTTTTTTCTTAGAAGTAGTCGGATTAGCAGAATTTTTACTACAGAAACCAAACTTTTCGTTTGCAAGTAAAATGCGTTGTTCATTTTCTACTTCAATTTTTAAAAAAGACATCAAACCTTTCAAACATTTTTCAAAATTTACCATGTCACGAGTACCTGAATATTCAAAAGATCTTTGCCACGCTCGTAACAAATCATCTGGTAAACAAGATTCAATTAAAGGATATAACAAGGCAGCACATTTATCCGATGTTACTCCTAAAGTTTCCAGTGCTTGTAACTGGGTTTCAATTTTATCATATAAAGTGGATATATTCGAGATTTGTTTTGTCAAAGCGTTGTTTAGTAATAATTTTAACAATTCTCTTACATAAATTTCAATTTGAAGATCTTCTCTACCAAATCTAGACGTTAAACTGTCAATCATATTTTTATAGTTTTCCCCCAGTGGCGGAAAGCTTTCAACTACTTGCCTGGCTTTACTTGCAGGCAAAGTAGATTGATTTAAATATTCAATTTTGTCTTCTAAAGCTATATCCGGATCTTCATGAATTTTTTTGAATTGAGACCAAAATTTAAACCAATCTCGAATATCTCCATTAAATTTGATTAGTTCAATGTGCGGTAATTTAAATTTCCTCATACCCGAAGATAAATTTTCAGAAATACCTGCCTGCTGACGAACACCGCAAAGTGACCTAACATCGTCCGTAAGGTAACGTTCGCATTTTAATTTCAAACCTAAGTACGTTTTCCGATATTTGTCGCACGTTTCCATCTCCTTGAACCACTCGTCTTCACTAACGTCGAGTGTCATCAGTTCAGCAACTATTTCTTCATCTTTGGTTTCTAGTTCTATAAATTTCCTTTGAACCAATTCCCAATTTACTATAATCTGTTGACTATCGTTCTGTTTCACCGAAAATTCAAACTCTTCGACCTTTTTTGAAAAAACTTTTCGAAGAACTTCTCTGTATTTCCTTTTTTGATCCATCTAACAAACTTAGTCTAACCAGGGATATTTTGCAGCAACTCAAATTACAAAACTCCACGAGGTTTGTTTCAGACTAGGGATCAAAAATGTCCTGTCACGGTCGCCACTAAATGTTGTGAACGGCAAAACTGCTACCCGCGAGTTTTCCGTTCCTCAGGTTCAAATTCAGAAAAGATTCTTTAAACGAAATTGATGGATATATTTTTTTTTTTCAAAAGTCATACATAATTATAAAACTCAAAATTAACAACATAAATTACCGGAGTAACAAAAATATATATACAGTATGTCTCTAACAGCATCTCTAAATGCCGCATCATGAATGAAGTTCGATATTGGAAGAGGAACTCAGTGCAGACTACTGAAAAAACACTCAGGCCAAAGAGAAGCAAAAGGACCAATACGCTACACTAAATTTCTCATAAAGGTTGGTTGAGAATTTATGAAAGCGATGCCTATACACCAGAAGAGGAATCAAAATTTATACACTTTTTTTTTAAATTTTATCTTTCATCTGAATACACAAAAAATTCTGTTTTGATTTGTAAATTCATTCTTTGTTTACAAACCATTTAAAGTTGACGTGTCAGTGTATTTTCTTACAATGGAAAAACCTGAATATCATGCAGTGATAAAATTCTTAATTTTGAAGGTTTTTCAGCAACAGCAATTCATATAAAAATGGATTTCCAACTGTGTATCAATGGGTTTTAGAGTTTAAACGTGGTCATACAAGTGTCGAAGATGAACCACGTAGTGAATGTTCAAAAAGTGCAACAACACCAGAAATTATTAAGTAAGTCTATGATTTTTTTAAATATTTTATACAAAGAATTACATATGAAAAAGCTTTTCGGAAAGTTAGTGCCGCATTTAGTAACAATTCAACAAAAACTAAATCGAAAACAAGTTTATTAGCGTAATTTGGAGGGTTTCAAGCAAACTAAAACAGCCCTGGCCGTGAAAAGTCGGCAGAAACCATCGAAATATGATTGGGAATTTGTAGCTAAATAGTTGCTATTTAGTTGCTAAAATCACGATTTTGTAGCTCTATTCAGTTCCACAAAAAACAAATTACTGCTCTCTTTACAACAAGCTAGCAGTAAAATGACAGTACTACTGGCCCAGAAAAAATGGACTAATGCGTGTGAATTTGTTGCTAAGATAACTTTGTTTGATTGTTTTTTGTAAGAACTTGTTACAGTAAGTATATTTTATATTTCGTTTTGATTATGTTTATCTGATAATAATAATAATAATAATAATAATACACTTTTTCAGACGCGAGAACGATGAACTTCACCGAGCAATAGTAAAAGCGGATATAGCGTACATACCACTGAACCTAAGCATGGAAAATTATGAATCATTTAAAACCGAAACTTGTGAAGAGAAGATAGAGAGCTGGCGCTTTAAAGAATTATATGGAAGATTCATCTTCATCCATCAACAGAAACATGAAGCAATAGACCAGACTAAATCTTATGAATGGCTCAAAGCTGGAACGCTGTTCCCTGAAATTGAAGGTTTTATGGTTGGTATACAAGATCAAGTTATAAAAACAAGAAACTACCAAAAATATATCTTAAAAGATGAAATATCAACTGATAGGTGTAGGAAATGTAACCGCAATCAGGAAACGATCGAACACCTATTGTCTGGTTGTCAAAATTTGGCCGACAATAAATACCTACCTGGAGCGACATAATAAGGTAGATACAATAATATACTTATAGAGATTCTCAAATCGTATTAGCAATATAAGCTCCCTCCAGTAACAGAAAAAGAGCTGGCTAAGATTTATTGGTATAAAACCATTATGATAGATGTTACAGTACATCACAATAGGCCAGATATTACTGTAATCAATAAACAGACCAAGGAGGCTCTTTTAATTGACATATCCATCCCTAATATTTCCAATCTAGAAGGCAAATATCACGAAAAACTAATGATATATGATGAGTTAAAAAGAGAAGTAAAAGTGTAAAAGTCGTTCCAGTGATCCTTTCCTGCATGGGACTAATTTTAAAGAAGCTAAGAGATTCACTTCAGACCATTAACATTCCTGTATCGACTAACCGACAAATGCAGAAATCAGTCATCTTGGATGCGACAAACATTGTCCGATCGTTTCTGGGTTAGTGACACTAAAGTGTAGTCTTGTATGATTGGCCGACTGCAGTTACAAACCCCGGTCTTAAAACCAATGATAAAAAAACGGGTCAGTAGAAGTTATACTTTTATGCACGCGCCCGGATTTATAAATTTGTATGGGAATGATTTAGCAAAATCATTATATGATATTCGTGTTCAGCGACCCCAAAAACCTCCTAGTACCGAGTACACACTCTTTCTGTATCGAATTTGCATAAAATTCCTGGAGACGAGGTCCGTCTTAAGCACCAGGTGTTTCGAAGAACATCGCCATTATTATAATCGTATTTAGCGAGTCAAAAAATCGCCGATTAACAAGTGTGCACTGATTTCGTACACACTTATTTTGTATCGAATTTGCATAAAATTCCTGGCGACGAGCACCAGGTGTCCAGCAAAGCATTGCCATGATGATATTCGTATTCAGTGACCCAAAAAAAACCAATAATAATAATAATAATAAATGGCCTTTAATTCTGAACAATTATACATTTTATAATATTAAAAATAACTTTAAAAAAGAGTTATGTACAGAAACATCAAGGTGAGTTCTAACTAGATGTTCTTCCAATCAACCTTTGGTGATATAAAAAATAAAAAAAGTGTACATGAGAAGAAAAAGAAACCCATTGCATTATTGGAAATTTAAGTCTTTGTACTTTTCGTGTTTATTTTTAAGTAAATATATTTAAGGTACCTACTGCCAAAACCTACGTCCATGCCTTCTGTATTGAATAATTCAATATACTTTTTTTACTGAAAAACATAATAACACTACTTGGTTTTTATACATACTTTTGTAGCATTTTACAAAAAGAAAATGATGGATAACAATATGCTTGTGTTTTAATTAAACTGTACTAGATCTTTTTTTTATTTTCGGTAAACTCAAGATATATTGTACATATAGGCAACGTTGCTGTCTGGTGTTGCCGTTGCATTATATTTGTTTAGAAACTACTCTTTGTATTCTCTCATTTTCTACTGCATGGGAGTAGCTATTGCTTCCTTTTTTATCTTATTTCGATTCTAGTAAAGCGGGTAAGCATAACTTGTAAACAATATGTGCGCATGTGCTAATTCGTAGTATTCAATAACGATACGTAGTTAGGCGATCTTCAATCCAGGACGGATTGTTTGAAGGCATTCGTGGCAGGTCGTTAAACTCTTGAAATGCCCGCCAGTTTTTACAGACGTAGGTTACAACCCTTTGCGCTATTTTACTACACGTGCCAATGAAAGTATCTTCTCCATAAATTATGAATGAAAGAAATAATTACAGTCTGGGCTGGGTTGATTTTTTTTTCGGAATGTTGACTTTTATCACCATTCGCTTTTTTGAACCGAAAACAAATGTGTATTTTCACTCTGTGAAGATTTTTATGCTACGAATCATACTTTAAAAAAATTTAATACTTTTTTTTGTTAATTTCTAGACAGGTAATCAATAACAAAAAAGGAAAAGCAGAGCTTTGGATTATTAATAACTATTATATGTGTAAAGTAAATAGGAATTTGAAACAAATTCAAGGGCATAAACCTTTTCGTCAGAGACTAATCTGGTAATCTCTTCGACCTCACTGGTCAGTTTATTGCTTAGGTACCTACTGCTCGTCAAAAGAATGTATTACAGTTTTTAACACTCTTGTTAAACAGTAAGAAACCAAGGGCTTGATGAGAAAACGATTGTTACCTGTAAATATTTAAAAATTAAATTATTTTAGCACTATTCCTTAGTTCAATTTCGTTGATTCAAAATAGTTGTTCGTATCAGTTGGTGCAAAGATATAAAGTTATTAAAATTAAACCATTTGTAATAGACCAATTTCAGTGATAAATAACTATAAGCTTAATTTTATAGCGAAATATAATTCAGTGTAAATGTATAATACAGAAATATAAATGTATAGTACTCTTGAAAAAGTAAACATGAATTTGATTGTTACCAATCAAATAATATCGAACCTTCTCATAAATCTAATATAGCATTGTTCGATAGACAAATACTCAGTAGTCGTTGTAAAAGAAAAGCTCTTGATGATTTAGCTGAAAAGTCTGCTAACATTATTAGAGCGATAACCTAGATCTAAAATTACCACAAAAGACATATATCTTGTTAGAAGACATATTTATCGTGCTCGTCGGAGTGTGCTCCCAGTTTTACCAAAAATTTTAACGAATTTCACAAAATTTTAAGTAATTCCGATATTAAAACAAGCACTGATGAACCTTTCTTGTTTATAAAATAAATAGTAGTACTAAAAGCGTTATCGTGCCAAACCAGCATTCAAATTTTAAGTAATGTGTGTCGTATTTACTTATTATTGTACTTAATTTTTTTGTAAACTAGGTACTTAGAATCCACGGGTTTGTAAACGGACACTATAACTTTTTTCTATTTTGCTTGTTATTAGTTGTTACTTAAGTAATAAGCACAATCAGACAGATCTATTTGAGACTCTTAACCCAAAAATATCAATAAAAATTACTAGAATTGTTGTGGATTTTGTAAAAGGCATACACAATGTGGAGCGGCCAAATATAAAATTAATTAGATGTCGGTTTCATTTAATACCTAAAAATTTAGCAGTGTGGATTATTACAAGAGTATGAAGAAAAGAATAGTGTCATTGGATATTGACTTCGTCTAGCGTTCTCATTAGCATATTTAAACACAGAAGAAGTTTGGGATGCATTTATTAAAAAAATTAAAGACTTTTAAATAGAGACATATGTTTACAAAAATAAACCTATATAAAAGTTCATAGCAGGTGTTCTGACGACAAGGACCATACAATTAGAATGGTCTTGGTCTTAGAGGTCTTATGACGAAAAGAAATGTTTTCTTAAGTCGGTAATGGGTATTATGACGAAAATGTCCACACCGAAATTCACAATAGAAATTTTATGATTGATTATAGTTATTGATTGACTAAATATAAAAACCTTTTGTTTTTGATAACCTGGTCTTTGACAATACTGCAAAAAATGAGATTCTCTGGAAGTCAAGGCATTCCTGGTTACCTTTTTTCATAGTCAATTTACTATGAAAATGGCACGTTCTAGTTATTTATTTTAACGCAAAAACGAAGAAAAAAGAAAAAATTCCTAAAATTTTTGTTCATAACTTTTTGAGACAGAATAGGTATGGGTATGGTTTTATAAAAAATATCAGATAATAAAACCTTTAAAATGAGCGTTTTTAAAAATATTTTATCAATTTTTAAGAAATTTAGGAGTGGCTTCTGGATGATGGAGGATATGCGTAAACCTCGTTGGTGTTATGTTCTTTTTGATATTCATATATTCAATGGCATGTTGTTGATGTGATGGATGTCCTTGGTATGATTTTATTTTTTAGAAGATTTTCCTTACTCGTTGTCTTAAACGTCTAGTAGGATATGGATTTCTTTTGAATTCCACTAACCGTCCCAGTTTCCTTCTGATGTCATCAATAGAACTTTCCAGTCGGCGTTATAGGATTGTGCTCTTTGTAGTTTCCTCTTGGCTTCCTCTTTGGGAACTGAATTTGCACGGAGCACTGCCACTGATCCACAGTAAATCTCTTCTAGTGTCTCACAGTCATTTACGCGGTTTTGAAAAGAAAAATAAAAGTAGCGATTATTTTGTTGATATTCTTACTGGTCCTCACTTTAGGTAGTTGCTTTGCAAAGTTCGGCTGCAGCACTTTCCTTTCTATGGTGCTGTTGTCGTTATCAGGTGTTTCGTTATTTTCTTGTTGGAGGTCCAAGAGAAGTTTCCCTCGGATTTGTTACAGTGTTTCAGCAGAAAGTAAATAGTTTTCAACATTTATATGCAATAACTGATAATATTTTTTTATAAATGCACGATGTAAGGTGTACCTGTAAGCTGTTAATTCAGTTACCATTTTCATGATTTTAAAATAGGAGCGCATAATAAATGAGTTCAACTCGGTAGTCTATTTCATGCGCTTCCTGTGCTTTCCTGCTTTTGAGCTCGACTTGCTCCGGACCAGGTCCTATATTAAGCCCATATAAAATACACAACTAAAATGCCTATGGATAATACATTACATAGTTGCTAAAATAAGGAAAAAACAATAACAATCTAGTATATAGACCTAAACAAGCAAGAGTCCAATTTATTTTTGAAAATGTCAGAGTATATTATTTCGTTAGGTAAACTTATGTACCCTCCATAGGTAAACTGTTCTAGACATCAATAATTCTATTTGTCAGAAACCTCTCTGTCTGTTACATTTTCAAAAAGCTTTCTTGAAACGTTATAAGGTTCGCGATAGATATAGTCTTTTTTCATAAGTAAGCTTAACATGGCCAACCGGAGTCTAGTTGCGCGTTTTTGCACTTTTTCTAATATTTCTCGATCACGAACTTAATTCTTATGCCACAAAGGACCAGCATATTTGAGGATAATGGGTCGAACAATACACTTGTAGAGTCTACAATAGGTTTCAAGCTCCTTGTGAAAAACCACTCGTAACAGCTCTTTCCTCGGAGAATCCTCGCCCAATCCTCGTTATTGCTACTGTTGGATATGTTTTCTTCAAAGCTCTGTCAGAAGATATAAAGCCTGATATTCAAAAAGTTGGCAAATCTCCTATGTGTCTCAAAGTCGCTTATGTTAAAGGAGCGCTTATATTTCTTCCATATATTGCGTTTGTGTTTTAGCATCTGTAGAAGTTTCCAGTTAATCAAAGGTTTTAAGTTATTTCAGCAATGCCGCCGAACCGTAGGACAGACCTGGGGATTATCCCCAAGGTCACAATGTCGATCTACACGGCAATCATAAAACCTATGCTAACATATGGTGCTGTCGTGTGGTGGCCTAAAGTGAAACAAACGACAGCTATCAGAAAATTTAACCAAATCCAAAGATCAGCATACCTTCTCGTAACAGAAGCCACGCTTGGTATTGAACCCACTGTAGGGATCGGCACCCATAGCCCATAGGGACAGTCTGTGGAGGGAATCGCTAAAGGCGATTCCACTCTTCCAGGCAGATACAGATGCCGTCGTACCAAGATTGGTCTTTGACAAACCATACAAAATTTTATACAGTGCTGGGATGAAATAGCGATCCGTGTTGGGCGAGTACTGGCTTACACCAGCCGATGTCAGGGAGATACCCCTCGGGAGACTCATCACCTATTTTAAATCTCTAGGCCTGATGAGAGCCTGAGGTGTAAATATCTCTACACAACGGAAGGATGCCATTGTGCCATATGTGGCCTCAGTACTTACAGAGTACTTGCTTGCCCCTCCCCAAATTTCCAGATTATAAATTATGTTATTATATTATTACACTAGACAATGAAGTCTTCTTCGCTCTTTCATGGAAGGCCAACCTATTTGTTTCATTTTTGCAGTTACATACTACCTACACCACTATCATACTTTCTTATTAAACGAATGTATACGTTGAATACGCATCTTAATCTTGTTTTAAGAGACAAGAACATCACTAAATGTAAGTTGTGAAAGAACTAGGCTATTACATAATAGAGTTTTAAGTTTGACACCTAATAAACGACAATGATTGTATATGAATAATGAAATAGATTGTATATGAGTTTAAGATTAATGAAAGTCTTTTTTATGAAGTTACTAATATGGGATGAATATCTTAAATCAACATCCATTTCCAACCCCAGGTTCCTAGCACTATTGGAATGTTCAACTTTTTCTGTACCTACCTACTACAATGTTAAGCTGAGTTAAATACTGTTTCCTAGAAGAAGTGATCAGTACACAACTGGGAAGTGTATAGGGTGAAAAGGAGAGGTCCAAGAATTGACTCTTGTGGAACTCTGTTAAAAATATTTAGTTTACTAGATTCTTGTCTGTAAAGTTTAACAGACTGCAGCCGCCCTACCAGATAACTCTTCATCATAAGACAAGCATCAGCAATAAATCCCAAGTATTGTAGAATTGCTAAAAAAAATTCATGATTAAGCTTGTCAAATTCTTTGGAGTAAGCCAACAATGCCAGCACAGTAAGCTTACCACGATCAGGAATATTGTTGGTGAATTTAAAGAGAGCAGTTATGATCTCGGAGAAATCCTGATTGTATGGATGGAAATACTTCATGTGTTTCAGCATAACTACGTATTTGGAAGTCTAAAAAAGAACTTTGACATGGTTGGTAGAATGCTTCTGACCGATGGTCCTTGAGTTCATTAGGATTTGATACTTTTGGGATCGGGAGTAGAAATGAACTTTTCCATAGATCAAGGAACGTGTTTCAATATAAGAATTACTTACCTAAGTGTAAAACTATTGGCAATATATGGCAATAAAGTCTTTTTGCAGTAAAATATCTAAATATTTGCTTACTGTAATTAACCCTAATCTAGAATCATGGATTCATATATTAAAAACAAAAATTTTCTGGAAAAATTATCAAGAATTACTATCAATAATCTTATGGTGAGCTTTCATGTTGTGAGCCTTTTAAAAAAAATCTGATTGTTAAAATATTACAAATAATCAAACAACATCTGGAAAATATTCAAACTTTAAGCAATCTTGACAGGAAATATTACGGACATCGTAAAACTATATTCCCCAGGGAATAAGAGAAATGACCGTAGTTATTGATTTCTTATTATGCAAGCAAATAAGATAAATATTTATAACAACTTTTGTATGTATTAAAGAGTGGTATATTTAATAAAATTTAGAAGGCATATAATTCATTGGATGTCTTCAGTAAATACCTTCACCAAACTTCAGTTAACTATAAAAAAATATGTGTAATTTCCTTTCAGAAATAAAACTATCTAAGCTATATCTGATTTTAAGTACCTATATTATACCCTAAACATATATCATGAAAGTTATAGCTTTTTTACGTTTTTTTTTATGTGGACCCAATTAAAAATCAACATCCGCCGAAATAACTCTTCCCCAAAATGTTTAAATTCAGTTAAAGAATTAATAAAGGAAGAGGTAAATAATATGTACCTATAATTTATAATTTGAGCAATGCAATTAGCATATAGTAGAAAAAAAAACTAATTTATATAATTGATCCCTTCAATTAATTATACAGGGTGTTTCTAAATTGATGCGAAATATTTCACAGGGTGATTTTTCAGCAAAAATTAAGGGGGGTCTTTTATATAAATTTTTCTTCAAAATCGCTCTCCCTCCAAGTCACAGCCCCTTAAAGTTGGGGGAAAACAATTGTTTTTATTTAATATCTCCACTATGGAAGAATTTAGAAAAATGAAATTTGGCAGATAATTGATGAAAATAAAATGGCATTTTTTGACAATTTTTGTAACCCTGCAATGTTTATACAAGGGGGTGTAAAAATCAACCCTTATGATATTTTGCCTCAGAACTTTTTAATTCGTCTACATTTTCCTACTTAAAAAATTGATTTAAGAAGGCGGACTTAAACTGCAACTTTTTTACGTCTTGACTATTTCTCAGTAAGTTGTTTCTTTGACCATAAAAAAATAAAATATTACTCATTCCTTTTGCACATACATCCAGAGGGGTTATCGTTTGTTAAAAAAAATAAAGTATGCCAGTATTGAATGATATCATAATGACAAACAGTTAATGATTATTTAATTGGACCATATTTTCTACCAATAAGATTAAATGGAAACGACTACGGCCATTTCCTCGAAGAAGTGTTGCCCACTCTTCTTGAAGATGTTCCTATACAAATTAGGCAAGAATTATGGTAATGAGTAATATTTTATTTTTTTTATGGTCAAAGAAACAACTTACTGAGAAATAGTCAAGACGTAAAAAAGTTGCAGTTTAAGTCCGCCTTCTTAAATCAATTTTTTAACTAGGAAAATCTGAGGCAAAATATTATAAGAGATGATCTTTTCACCCCTTCGTATAAACATTGCTGGGCTTCAAAAACCGTCAAAAAATGTCATTTTATTAGCAATAATTATCTGCCAATTATGACATTATTTGACACCTGCTTACTCTGTTTTTAACAAACAATAACGCTTCTGGATTTATGTGAAAAAGGAATAAGTAATATCGAATTGTAACCTATTTTATTTTTTTGTGATCAAACTAACAATTTTACGAGGAATAGTCAAGACATAAAAAAGTTGCAGTTTAAGTCCGTCTTCTTAAATCAATTTTTTAAGTAGGAAAATGTAGACGAATTAAAAAGTTCTGAGGCAAAATATCATAAGGGTTGATTTTTTCACCCCCTTGTATAAACATTGCAGGGTTACAATAATTGTCAAAAAATGCCACTTTATTAGCATCAATTATCTGCCACATTTCATTCTTCTAAATTCTTCCATAGTGGAGATATTAAATAAAAACAATTTTTTCCCCCAACTTTAACTTGGAGGGAGAGCGATTTTGAACAAAAATTTATATCGAAGACCCCCCTTAATTTTTGCTGAAAAATCACCCTTTGAAATATTTCGCATCAATTTAGAAACACCCTGTATATATTATAGACTATTGTCTATGTCCAAAATAAAAGGGTTAAAAGGAACTAATACGTTAAAGGGTTTTTATTATTGTTTCTTATGTTCAATTAACCCCAAAATATGAAAAAACCGCGAAGTGCTGTTATTTAAAGGGATGCATTTTTGATATCCAACTGAAAAGGTCCACTTTTTAGATTTTTTAACTTTTTCTCGAAAACAATGCATTTTTTGCATATATATGTCAACAGAAAAGTTGAAGAAAATCAAATTTCCAATAAAATGGGCCGTTCTACTGTGGAAACGAGGTATAATTCTTTTTTTTTTCGATTTTTTGCTGTAACGTTTTTTTGAATGCATGAGGGTATAGGTATTGCTTCATCAAAACTGACATTTAGTCCTTTAAAATGCGATCTTCTAAAAGTCTTTGCGGTTCAAAGTGATCGATTTATATATTTTCAAAATATGCTACTTTTTTTGCTAATTTTCACTTTTTTTTTAATTTTGTTCTGAGTTATTATAGGTAGGTATATACAATGCTACATTTTTATATAACCAACCAATAACATCCCTTTCACGTTCCAATAAACCATTGCCATAATCTTTGGGTTTTGGTTTAACTCTTTCTGTAACCGACGATAGGAACAGTTTTACGTATTCTATAGCCTTCAGAAAAAGGAAATACTATGATTGAATTGTAATTTTGCAATACATATAAAGGCAGCAGAGCCTATCTTCAGATCAAAGCTTAAATATAAAAAGATCTACTCTTTTAAACAATACGGATGTTTTTTTAAATACAAATTATAAACATATAAAAAACTTTTTTATCTTTGTTTATAATTATCTTAGCAACTAATAAACGAAAAAATAAGAAAGCGTAGCAAAGCGCACAACCATCTCATATCCCTAGATATTCTGGAAGAGGACAGAAGATACACAACCGGTTCTCTCATTCAAGTTTTGAGAATTGTAGACGAGTGGGGAAAAAAGAATCTGGATAATCCCAACGCCTCCACAACAAAAACATGTTGCCTTTGCAAAGAGGCAAACATTCGACTTATCCATCACAATGAACGATCAGACACTAATAGCAAGCGACTTCATTACGCTGGTTGATATAACGATCTCCAAGGACTTACTCAGGAGCGAACATATTGCATGCATAGCAACTGCAGCAGGAAAGAAGTTAGGCTTTCTTTTTAGAGCACGGAATTATTTCTCTCCATCCAACTTAGATACTCTTTACAAAGTCCAAAAGTCCTAATCTTGAATACTGCTCGCATGTATGGGGATCGACGGCTACGTCAAGGCCAGAGTTCTTAATGCAATACAAAGAAAAGCAGTTCGACTAATAAACGGTACCAGTATCACCATAAACCTAGCTCCATTGTCCCACCGAAGAACAGTGTCTGATTTTTCCCTGTTTTGCCGATACAACCGGATTTTGCTCAGAAGAACTCCGCTCTATAGTGCCTCCACTTGCCAGACCAGCAAGAGCAACGCTATTTTAATAACAGTTTTTGAACAAAACGTAAAAAACAAATTATCGAATTTTAGAGGTTTTTATTGATTGAAAAAAAAATGTAAGGAAGTTTAGAGGTAAATTTTTTGCGAATTATCCTATTTTTATCGGCTGAATACGTTAACAAAAAGTGGTATTTTTCTATAAATGAGCTGGCCTAGATAGCTTATACCTAGACTGTACATTCCGATTCAAGTTCTACCAGTAGGAGAGAAAAAACAATGTACTGTTTGTTTCTCTTTCTAATGGCGAAGCACACCGACCACGTGATCTCTTCGATACACTTCGATTGGGGACACATTTTAAATATAAGAATATTAGTAAGAGAAGCAGACACTGCTTCAATTTTTTCCTCTCACTTGCACTGGAAGAACGAAGAACGTGATTGAATCGTGACAAATATTTTATCATTTTTATGTTTAATTACCGAGAAAGATATCAAATAATGGTGGAAAACTGTAGAATATAAACTAAGGAGATGTATCGAGTGATGTATAGGGTACAGCAGTTTTAACAGGGTATATACTAAATAAAACACTGCTTATTTATTTTTTAACTGATAAGGCTGTTAAACTATAAAACGTGTACGTACACATTGTAAGATGTTCGTAATCCACGAAAGCTATAAATTCTTCGCCTACATTAAATTGTATAAGTTTTTTATTAACGTCAACAGTAAAAAACTATTAAAAACTGTAAAAATATCATAAAAATGTAAACATAAATGTAAAAGTGTAAAAAATAGAATTTAATATGAATATATGAATTAAAAAAGTAAATGGAAGTATTATTTAAAAAAAAACAAATCAATAACAGTAAAAAGTATATCATAAAAAAATGTAGAGCAAAAGACGAAGCAAACAGAGAGACAACTAAAAATTGAACCCAGACCAGAAGGTAGCAGAAGCGAGAAGAGAAAGATCAACAGAGAAAAAAGAAGAGGAGAAAATTGTATATTTTTGTAATAGCAGGAGACTTCTTTAAGTGCAGAATCCATAGCCCGGAGATTGTTATTGAATGGAAGGTTTCCCAAGGAGGAGTTGTCAGAAGGCGACGCCGACTATTTAACTTATTACTTAGTCCCAAATCGAAATAAAATCGAAAAAAATATTGTTACACAGTCTCTACCCATGATGAAAGTTGTGTTCTCAAAAATGATAATATTGTCCAGGAAATATCTTACTCTAACTGAAGTGGTTAGAGGCGTTACCCGCGATAGATAAAGGTTGCAGGTTCGAGTTCTACAGGAAAAGACATTTTTTTAAATTTCTCTTTAATTTTATTTCCTTGCTTGTTTAATTTCTAAATTTCAAAAATCTTATAAGAAATATCTCAAAATAATTAAATTACTATATAGGTATTGTTATCCGTCATTTTGAGTAAAGTTACACAAAATATTATGTGGTGTAACAGGGAGCAGGGAGCTGTACCGGTACTAACCTAAGTTACTCTTTAATATTTAAAATGGAATACAACTGTTATAGATATATCTCTGGGATTCGACAAAAAGTACCTTTAAAGGTTTTATCAAAAAGTAAAGTCATACTATAACTTACTTTTAAGGTATTGTTATGAATAACAAGATTGACAAGATATTGACCATTGCCAATCAGTCACAGTGGATATTAAAAAACATAGAGATATAGAGTAAGTAAGACATACGGCTGTATGTACCTAAATAGAAACGTCCACCGATTAGAAAGAGAGAGAAGATCGCAGTACCCTATCAGCCTCTCTATAACGACGCAAGTGCAGTAAGGACCGAATATTATACCACGATCTGATCTCTTTCCAACCGGGGGCAACTGGAAGACTGGAAATGTATGTTGAACCAAAATTGTATTTCTCGCATCTAGAAGTACCGCTTAACTATAAGAGTTTAGTTTTCCATATAGTTATATCATTTTAACTCATTATTCTATTTAAAAATTAGAAAATGCTACTGTGTAAGAGGATTTATCAAAAACTAGAACTGTACACGGTTTTTAAAAGTTATCTATTTGACCCTTTTAGAACGAATGTGTAACTTGTTATATGTTATAGACTTTTCTACTTTAACTTTAAAATACGACGTAGTTCCAGTTATTAATGTTCTAAATAAGATGATAGCTGGATTAAGTCCTGTATACATTGAATATTATCAGGAAATTCCGGAATTTCCTATTTTATTCTCAGAGCGATTGTAGATCGCAATAAATATGGTATATAAGTGGTGCAAGGATGACGCCCTAACAGTCAATCCAAAAAAAGCATCAGTTGTCCTATTCACAATTAAAAGGGCGTTGCAAGGCTTAAAACCAATAACGCTAAATAACGTTCTGAGACCAATGGCCACAGAAGCCAAATACCTGGGTGTGGTGCGGTGAGCATCCAAAAGGTCATACGGAAAGCTACAATCGCCCAGTTCTTGCCAAACAAATGTGTGGCAAGAACTGGGGCCTGAACCCCAAAATGAACCTCTGGTTGTACACAAGTCGTTAGGCCAATGTTAACCTATGCTTCGGTGGTGTGGTGGAGTAGAACACAGCAGGCAACTGTGATGCATTCAAAGGCAGGCATGCCTGAATATCACAGGGCCCACAGAGTTCGTCCCAACGCATTACAGTTTCTGCTTAACTTACCACCATTACATATCTATATACAAGACGAGACTATGGCAACTACTCACAGGCTGCTACAAGGCCAGGCTCCCATAACTTTATTCAGGGGAAAGGAGCAAGCAAGTATGATAGGGTTAAGTCGGATCAAATAAAGAGTATGCCTCAGGACAGGATAGTCCCCAGGTATAACTTTGCGAGAAACTTTCCGAGTAAAATAACTGGAAAGGGATTCATGGAACAACGGCCCCCAATTCAAGGGGAGTCAATCTGGTAGACCAATGGATCGAAGACTGAGAAAGGCACAGAGTCAGATATATAAAATAGAAGACACAAGATACCAGTCCAACTAAGTCCAGGTGCGTATGCTACAGTGTTTCAGGCTGCAGTAATGGCCTTACATCACTGTGCAACGTAAAACTGTAGTTATATACTCGGAAAGCCAAGCAGCTCTAAAAGCGATAGTCTCGGCACAGCTGGTGTGGGACTGGTTAGGGCTCTAACACATGCCGGAATTCTCTGACACCGGCATGGATATCAGGACACTCAGGGTTTCAGGGCAATGAGAAGGCTGATGAATTGGCCCGAGCGGGAGCTAATATGCCAATGATTGGCGGGGTTGCTGAAACCTACAGAAAGGCAACTATTGAGAAATGGAGGCTAGAGACGGGCCTGGAGTGGTAGGAAAAATCACCAATTAAGTCTAGGTGCGTATGCTATACAGTGTTTCAGGCTGAAGTAATGACCATACAACACTACAACGGAGAACATAAGTCAAGGTATAACGAGTAAAACCGTACTCTGACAGCGTTAGGGCAATGACAATGCTGCAAGAAACTTCTCTGAAACTGGCATGGGTACCAGGACACTCAGGCCTTCGGGGTAATGAGCTAATATCTCAATGATTGGCGCAGAAACATTCGGCGGGATTGCTGAGGAAATGGATGCTGGAGAAGGTCCAGGAGGAAAAATCACCGGGCAAGCGACAAGCTAAAGTCTTTAAAAAAAGATCCTCTGTGAAATTTATTGCCGAGCTGTTATCATAAAGGTAAAAACGATGTCAGAATGATTGTCAGTCTCTAGACAGGACATTGTGAGCTCAGATAATACTTGAGTCAGCTGAACTTGGCAGATGAAGACATCTGTCCATACTGCCGAGAGGAGAAGAAAAACGCATTTGTCAATGTGAAGGCCTTACGGACGCTGTATCTAGTATTGGGAGAGGAGAAACTGGCTGCTCCAGTTTACGTGGAGAGGCCACTGTCGAGGCTATTAAGTCTCATTAAGACGGCAGGGCTAGACAAGGTGCTCTAATCCTATTCTAGAGATGGTGGATCTGTAAAGGTCGCAGTGGTACAGACTAACAGCCAACCCAATGAATATGTAACTATCTATCTCTCTAGCAAAGAGAATAAGCCTTGTTATTAAAAATATTCTAATAGATACCATAACGTTAAATAAAGTGACGTTTGCGAACAACTAAAAATGACGTAATTTATCATCTTATTTTTTGAAATTGTCGAAAACCCGAATCATGTTCTCATTTCATATATATAATAATGCTCAAATTTATAGTTCCATTTAATCATGTCATTAAACTTTTAGTCACACAAAACAAATTAAGATATCCCCAACATCAAATCTACCTCTTGTCATTCTTCAAATCACTCAAATTTTATGCTTTTTTAAAACCAAATAATGACACCGAAAAAATTAATAGACTGTGGTTTCCAAAAAAACATGATAGTAGTATTCAAACGATCATAATGCAGGCTGATAACTTGCATAGAGCTGAAAAATATTTGGATGTATACGAATTGCTGGATAGGGCAAAGTTTGCTAAAGAACCCATTGTGTTATGGAGACTAGCTAGAGCTTTATACAATTTAAGCTTCCACGAAGATATTAGTAAAAAATTGAAAATGTCCATGATGGCAGAAGCGCAATTACTTTTGCAAATTGCATTTGGTTCTGGTTAGTAAATTTTGATTTAACTATTTTATATAATACTTGCAATTTTCTTTTGAATTGTTACGTTATACCTACATTCTATATTGATTTCAATAATCAATTTTGTTCATTTCATAGATATAGGAAATAATAAATAAAATCGTTTATCTTATACAAAACATAGAACATATTTGAATTCATATGTTCGTTTTTTGCATATATAAAGTTGCAACACATTGATCATTCTTGTAGCCCTGAAGATTAAATATATAACCGAAACATTGAATAACCAAACTGCTAACGACTTCATTTCAATTTTTACCCCACCGAAGTGAGCAGTGATGAACAATTTTAGGTTTAGTAGTTATACTCCTCAATTCACCGATTATTATTTTGCCTGTATTTTTGAGCATCAATTTGTTATTTTAGGAGGAGCCGAAAATGCAGATGTTCATAAATGGATGGCCATTATCATTGACGCCCATTATGGCTTTCTAAATTTGGAAAATCGCGTAAAATATTCTACGCTTGTTAGGTATCATTTAGAAAAGGCTTGCGAATTGAATCCACATGACTTTGCATCTCATTACATGTTAGGACATTGGTGTTACCAAATTTGTCAGCTAAACTGGTTTCAAAGAATCATTGCGAAATATTTTATAGCAAGTGAACCACCAAGATCAGATTATTCACAAGCTTATAAGTATGGCTTTTATTTAGTCTAAATTTTTATTTCTTTACCTATAACCTTAGCACAAATATAAAAAAATGACAAATTATTATTCTATAATTCCACCGTACATTTTAATAAGAACTGATGATTTTATCATTTAAAAGGAATTATCTGTAAAAAATTAATCAGTTGGACATAAGACAAAACAAATAGATCGTATGTGTATACTAAAATAAATTGAAATATTTCTTCTTATAATAGGACCTAGTCCTGTTTTAATCCGATATGTTTAGCCTCCTTTGCAGATCTTCCTGTGATACTGTGCTCCAACTCTCGTACATCTTTTGGGTGGTCTGCCTACCGGTCTTCGCGTATTTGGTAATCTTTCTTCTGGCATCCTTTCTACATGGTCTCTCCAACACCGCTTTCGTGTTCTAACCCATCTTACCACATCCTGTATTGCTAGTTCCTCCCTGATGTCCTGGCTCCTTATTCGATCCCTGAGGTTTACATCCTTGATGGTTCCTAATATTTTCATTTCGGTGGTCCTCATTATTCCTTTCGTTTTTGATGTTTCAGATCTGGCTTTTGTGGCGTACGATAGTATAGGTCTTACGCATGTTTTGTATATTCTCATCTTGCTCTTTGCAGATCATTTTGTTTCGCCATATGATATCTCTCAGGTATCTGCTGACTCTTGTTGCTTTTAGGGCTTGTGTTCTTGTTTCTTTAATCAGATTTCTCTTACTTGATATCTCTACTCCCAGGCAGTTGAATCTTCTCACTTGCTGAATTATTTTGTTGTCCACTGCCAGTTTACACCTTATGGGTTCTTTGGAGATAACCATTGATTTTGTTTTTTCTGTTGCAATGCTCATGTTAAGTTTATGTCCTGTCACTTGCATCTTGTATGGCAGAAGTTGTAGGTTGTCTTTATTCTCTGCTATGAGTATGGCGTCATCTGCAAAACAAAGTACTTTAATGGCTCGATTACCCATTCTGTATCCAGCATTCACTTTTTTAATATATTCAATGATTTGGTCCATGACGATGTTGAACAGGGTAGAACTAAGGCTGTATCCTTGTCGTATGCCGGTAGTGATTCGTACTTCCCCAGACAGTCCTTTGTTCGTTTTTATTCTGGTTCTACTTTTGCTATTCAGGTCCTGTATAATTCTTTGGCACCTGTAATCGATATGGTTTTGATCCAAAATCTTAATTATATCATCTAATCGCACCCTGTCAAATACCTTGGTCAAATCAACAAAACAGATAAATATGGGTTGTTGAACTCTTATCATTTGACCTAATATGAATATTACGTCCACCGTTGATCTATTGGGCCTAAACCCTTGCTGTTCTTCGGATATTGGCACCTTTTCTATGATTCTGTTTGCAATGATTTTGGTAAAAAGCTTAAGGACCGAGCTCAGTAGCGTTATCTTTTTAAAGTTATTTGGGTTTCTTCTCTCTCCTCTGGTATAAATGGGAGTAGATATGCTTACTCTTCATTCGTCTGGTATAGTCCCAGATGTAATTATCTTTTTAAACAGACTGGTTCTGTCTGAAGTTCCATTCCTCATACTTAATAAGTTCATTATTAATTTTGTCAACACCAGGAGTTTTCAACTTCTGTATTGTCGCTTGAACCTCCTCTATTATTATTTCGGTCTCAATGTTGTTTGATCTTTGTTTTTGATATGTTGTCATCAGGTGAATTGTACATATTTTCAAAGTGTTACATCCATGTTTCATGTGTAATCTCATTTACTTTTACTTTTTCCGTAATCTCTTTTTTTCTATGTCGTAGCACACTTTTTTTTCGGCGCCGAATATATCACCCTCCATTTCAGAGGAGAATCTCTTCCAATATTCTTTTAAATGCCTTTTGTCGTTGTTTGTTCGATTCGAAATAATTTTTTATCTTTCATACTCGTCCGGTGTTCTGTTGTTAATGTATTTTAAGTACGCTGCTTTCTTTTTTTTTGCAAGTTCTTTTACTTCATTGGTGAGCTTTTTTGTTTCTGTTGCCGTTGATGTTTACTTTTCTTAGTTCTATAGCTTCTGTTGCGCTTTGTACTATATTGTTTTTAATTTTTTCAATGCCAAGTCTACGTCGTCTTCCCCTCTTATATGGTTTTGTGAAATTTTTTCTTACCTATACAAATAAAAATGAATCGCCGAAACAGCTACCTGTCAGTGAAAGACCCGTGAAAATTGGTCTAGTTGTTCCAGAGATTAGCCGGAACAGACAGACAAAAACTGTAAAAAATGTTATTTTGGTTTATGCACCGTGTACTTATACGTACATAGGCATTTAGTAATATATTTTTTTCCATTAAACCGCCTTCAAAAATTATAATTTACTAAAAAGTAAAAATAAAATCTGATTTTAATTTCCTTGATATCGGCTCCAATGGTTTACAACTTTGTAAAAGATCTGAGTTACTAACATTCGAAATTTAGATTTAATACCTAAGAGCGAGTAATTTGCCATTGGAGAAGACTTGAAGGAAATCGAAATCAGATACCTACTTGCTTACAATTTTTTGAGGAAATAAAGATTTTATTTTATCCTTTTTAGTTGGTACTTGGCTTTGCCAGATATGGGCGCAAATCCATGATGTACTTACTATCTTCACAACCTTATTGAATTGAATATTGAATGTTTAAGAACCAACAAAAAATCATGATTTACTCCTTTAATAAAAACTTACACACGCACTAGTCGCCCCTACAATTTTATCATGGATCCACATTTTAAGTATCTTCTTTCCAACAAAAAGAATCATTAAAATCGGTTCATAAATGAGGAAATTATCCGCGAACAAACATAAACAAGAAAAGCGGTCAATGCGAGCCGAACTCGCCCATGAAGGGTTCCGCAGCAGCAATTAACATAATATAAAAGTTCTTGTAGTTCTTTGTAACTTTAATTGATGTTTTAAAAAACAATACTTACCAGACCTCGTTCAACACAATTTCCGGTGGAAGTTTACGTAGACATCATATATTTTTTTACTTTCATAATTCTTTTACTTCAGTTTAGAAAAAATGATAAGAGAAACCTAAATATCATTTTTGCTAGACCTATCATACCGCTATAATGCTTTGTGACCTATCCAAGGCCTTTGACTGCGTTTCACACGATATTTTACTGGTAAAACTAAGCTATTATGGGATTAGGGGAACTCCCCTAAATCTAATAAGTTCATACTTAAGTAATCGGCGACAAGCAGTAATGACAAATGGTATCATGTCGGATTTTAACCCTGTGAGGCATGGTGTACCTCAGGGTTCAGTGTTAGGCCCTCTGCTATTTGTCATATATGTAAATGATTTGAGTGATCACATATTACCTGATAAAAGTGTACAGTTTGCTGATGACACAACATACATTGTCTCTGGCAAAAATGCATCCAACTTAACTTCCAAAGTAAATGTGGTTAGCGAAAAGGCAAACACTTGGTTTCTATCAAATAAACTACAACTAAACAATGATAAGACTCAAATAATGCAAATAACGGCTGGCAATCGTTCAGATACAATATGTGATACAAATAATGTGAAGCTGCTTGGTATCACTTTAGACAATAAACTCAACTGGTGTGCCCATATTGCTCAGTTAAAGAAAAAGCTATCTAGTTCCTTATTCATAATCAGACAACTTAAAAATATTATAAATTTTGCTACACTTAAAGTTACCTACTTCTCTCTTTTTCATTCCCACATCAGTTACGGTATACCACTTTGGGGAAATGCTTCTCAAGCAATCCAGATTTTTCGGATGCAAAAAAAGCCATTAGAATTTTAGCAAATATTGGTTCACGAGCATTGTAAACCATACTTCATAAAATTTAAAATTATGCCATTGCCAACATTACTTATTTATCATGTTCTTGTAGAAATTCATAGGATACAGTCTGCTCTGATCAGGCAGTCTGATGTCCACAAGTATAACATTTGAAATTGTAACTTTATTAAAAATAACCGCTTTAGATTACATTTTTCTAAATCAAATTCGCTAAATTATTCCTTATTTAATATACTTCCCGAACATCTAAAAAGTTTAAGCAATAATAAATTCAAAATGAACCTAAAAAAATATCTTTTGCAGCATTGTTTTTACTCTGTCACTGAATTTGTTTCTCATTTTCAAAGATGACACTTTTCTACTGCACTCTGATTGTACTATGTATATTAACACTATTTTATTTACTTTCTTTTTTTAACTTATATTTCGTACCACTTTTTGACTGTTTTTACCTATTTGTTTATGTATAAACTATCATATGTCTTGTTATATGTTTTGACGTGCTACAAACAGTTTTTTTTCTGTAAAGTAGTTAATAAAGCTATTCTATCCTCGTATGGGTTTGATAAAAAAAATTTTGAGTAGGTATCAGTTTTAAGTATGGGGAACCACCAAATTTTTTTTCTTCTATTTTTGTGTAAAATCTTAAGGCGGTTCAGAGAATTCATCTACTCACCAAGTTTCAACAGTGTAGTTCTAAAAATTTTGGAAAAAAGTGGCTGTGACATACGGACGGACAGACAGTCAAGACGAATCTATAAGGGTTCCGTTTTTTGGCATTCGGTTACGGAATCCTAAAAAGCATACATACGGACGAATTGAGAAACCTTTTTTTTTTAAGTCTGTTAAAAAGCAGTTATTTTAATATTACAGACACCCCAATTTTATTATATCTATAGATTTGATGAATAAATATAGTGTATAGTCCATTTCATCGTTTTTGGCCGATTTGATATTAAAAACCACTGAAATAAGATTAAACTGTCATCCAAGTTACCAATGGCGGAGAGAATTTTTTTTCTAAATTAGGTCGTAAGTTTCTGAAACTATCAGTGTGGTTTGACATCTACAAAAATATGACATAATAATTATTAAATTCAACCCTTCAACAACGAGCCGTACATGACGGTTACTAGGAATGTGAATTAAGTAAAGACTTCCGTATTAAATACTTTTTATTTACCGGTGATACAAGATGCAGTTACGTAAGTGTTGTATTAAAAAACAAACGTCCTCATTTAAATTTCTAACTTGCATGTATCTGAGAGAGATGTAACTCTAAATTTACTTCGAGTATGATTTCTGTCATCGGCCAAAATCGGTCAAATGGATTATATACGTAATTACATATAACCAATTTAAAACCTAATTAATTGTGAAAGCACTAAACGGTCCGTAATCTAGACTTTTGCGTGCTTAGACACCAATGTTATTTTACCATAACGTGCAAACTTGTTTCACTGTTAATCAATTTGTTTTGACACAACTTTTTTTAAGTCAAAAAACCCTCAAAATATTTATTGGATAAAAATGTAAATAATACTTTTATTTGTTTTAGATACTTATCAAAAGCGGAAGAACTCCAACCACGGACCATGTTATCAAATTTGTACCTTTTAGGTAGTATTTGCTTAAAGATAGGTCAGTATTTTAAAGCAAAGTATTATTTAAATTTGGCTACATCTGTATCTCCACAAAGTGATTCAGAAAGAACGTCACAAATCAAAGCTCAGCGAAAATTGAAAAGATTAAAAAGATATGACGTAGCAGGGAATGTGCTTTTTTACGATCCGATATCGGATCATGACGGCTTTACTAATTGAATGTGTAGGTGAAGTATTAACTGAAATAGGAAAAGGCGTAGTAGTCAATGAATTGACTGATCTTGTTTTACAATTCTAAAATAATATTTATTACAAAAATTATCCAAAACATTGTTTAATATATTGTAGTGAAAATAGAGGATTTTTTTTCGTTGCAGTCAGCGGATTATACAAAACTTTATAATTATACTTATGTAGATTTTTAATGTGTAGTAAATAAAATACTATTTTATCCTTTTAGTAATTTTATTGAAATAAGTATAATGAAGAAACCTATTTGAGACTTCTAAATGAACATATATTATACATAATTTTGTATACTATAAAATGAAGACCCATTCCCGTTGTCTCTGTAAAAGAATCTATTAAATAAATTTTCTAGCATTTTCTATCCAGTACAAAAGGTTTACACGTAATGTTTTTTATATGAAATAAACAGAAATGGATGCATTTAAAGAATAGTTGAAAGTAAAATCATAAGATTTGTTTTGATGTACATAGGATAGGTAAAATACGGTGTTTAATAAAATGTTTGTTGTATACTTACGATTCTGAATGACACCAATGCACTGGCTTTTCTTTGTAGTTCCTATCATTCTTTTAAAATTCCTAATATGAATATAAACTCTAAACTCAGAGAATTTCTAATTGAATGAAAAAATAAACCAAATGATTTTTCTGTTCTAATATCTAAATATTTAGACATTCAAACAATTTGCAAAGCCTTTTATCAAAAAGAAAAGTTTAGTAATCTCAGCTTAAAATTTGAAACTTACTTTTCTGTAAGTCGTAAGCAGAACTTAATTTCTAGTTTATATTTTAACTAACTTTAATTTACTTTATACTTCTTGCTTACTTTTAAGGTTTTTTTAAATTTACTGTTAAAATGTGCGGAGGGAAGAAAAAACTAATAAAAAGGCAAATTAATGTAAAAAAAACACATAATAGTAATTTAAAAATTAAAATTGTGATAGAATGTGCTTAATTGGGAAAACTATATTTTAATCTTATAGGATCTGTAGAGTACACAAATCTCTCTAATTTAGAAAGTATTTGCTTGTTTGGATCTGTCCTGTCTACCGATTGAATATATTATAGTTAATATTCGTTTTCTTGTCCGGATTCTAGATATTTACATCTACATACTTATAGAATGTTTAATTAAATGATTTTTTAGAATTTTGATATCTATGATGTTAAACCGTAAATATGAAGCAGCTGGGAAACGCATGTAATTGATACTGTTATACCCTATTTCAAAAAGAGTGTAGAGTAATAAATCACAAAGTGTCATAAAATTTGGCTAAATTTCGGTGTCGTCCATGGGCGTAGGCACATCTTAAGAGGAAGATAAAATGTGGGAACTGGACAACCTGGTCGATCAGGTGGTTGACCCTATAATTATAACGCCAGGGGATGATTAGTTCTTCGGATGACGAAGAATATAGTGATATAGAATAATTTAATTTTAGTGTAAATATACGTAAAGTTCCAAGTAAGTTTGTTCGTGAGTATTTTCCAATTTTGTTTCGTATATATTTTATTCTTACATTTTATACTTTTTTCATAACACTGTTCTGCTATATTAAATTGTTATTTCCTTTAATATAATTTGTATAAATGCATATTCTTTTGTCAGTTATCCCTCTGGCGCAGTGTTTATCGGTCGATAACAATGGGCTTATCCCATAAAATAGGGTGACCTACCTGCTTCTTATGAAATGAGAGAATATTGCAATGCAGACTAGGGAAGTGACAGAATTTATTGACGGGGTACCCAGTAGCCCTTTTGAATACCTATTGAGATTTTATTACTCTACACTCTTTTGAAATAGGGTATAATTATGTTAAAAATTTGGTAATAGCCCTACACCGCAGTGTCAAGATTTACAATTAAAATCTTACTAAATTTAGTACATTTCGTAATATGAGAGGCTTTAAATTTTGCAAAAATTACGTGCATGCAAACGTTTTTCCAACGTTTAAATCAATTGAAATATTTTGAATTTCTACATTTTTTAGGCGTTTTTATACTTTTGTCTGCTTATTTTTTATGGTGTAAATTTACTTTTTTTCAAACTGCACTGCACCTGTACACCTTTTCGGGTTCTGGCAGCAGCACAGCAGCAGATTTTTCTAGCTCTCTCTCGTTCATACACCGCCCGCTATCCGCTTAACGCCAACCCGCATCTCTCATAGTACCGCAACAACTCGTACACTTGGCCATTACACCAAAACACCAACTCTCTGCCAGCCTGCTGTGCATACAAAATACGTTAATATAATCATTCGTTGCGTCT
Source organism: Altica lythri (assembly GCA_964028335.1). Classification (NCBI taxonomy): domain Eukaryota; kingdom Metazoa; phylum Arthropoda; class Insecta; order Coleoptera; family Chrysomelidae; genus Altica; species Altica lythri. The sequence continues at coordinate 28,360,243 of OZ034804.1, read as the reverse complement.
TTACTTTATACGACATTAAAATTTTTTTATTGTCGATATTTGATAAACCTTACACAACATTTATAGATTGTATTTCCGTACGTACAAAACATTAAATATTTCGCAAGTGTATTGTGCATTCATTCAATTTTTTTATAGATAATTTTATGATCATAACGTTAAATATTGCAAACTGAGATTTTTTTACAAAAAGCAATTTGTGTACAAGAGTTATCAAACACTGACATTCGTTACTTATGGTGTATATCAATTCATTTTTGAAAAGCTATCATCAAAAGTTAACAATTTAATTAATAAGTATATTGAAAGCATATATATCTATATAAACAGTAATGTTTATATAGATAGAGCTATATGAACACGAGGAAACCACTGATTTTGTTTTTAAATTTCAGGGGTTAGTAACAATTTCTCATTAAACATTTTTGTTTATAGCTGATTATTTCCTTCGATTCAAATAAACCAATAGAATGTTATAATTTTTTGAAATTGGACCAATTAGAATTAAATATCAGCGACTATTTCTCTAGAGAAATAGTCACGTCAAATATAAATGTCAAATATTTGTCAGTTTAACAAGTTCTCAGGAAATAATCTTTCTAAATATAACACGACCTTAATTAATGGTTTGCTATTTTTGTTGTTGCTAAATTTCTCGAAAATTTTACAATTTGTTTCGACATAATTTGACATTAATAATCAAAGATTAAAGCCCTCGAGCTAAAGCTCTCGGGCTTTTATCAGATTATTAACGTCAAATTATGTATCAACAAATATTCTCGAAATCTAGATACCACGAAATAATTAAGGTCTTCTTATATTACCCTTGATAAATAGTTTTGAAAAGATATTTTTATCGTAAACAAGTTTTGACAATTAATCAATGCAAATTTCCAAAATAAGTTCTTTATAAAATCATTATATTTTGGAAATTTGCATTATTGTCAAAACATTTGAATACAACAAAAATATTTTGATAATTTTAAATTCTAAAATCCACTCTTGACAATCCATAAAAGTAAGCATACATACGGACCTGTATAACAATAATATATTTTTTTATTTATAGTTTCAATATCAACTAGTAAGTGGTTTTACTTCAGAAAAATGATTATTTATATTATTTAAGGGGTTAAAATCGTTTTTGACAACCACACGTCTGTAAGTAATATTAATAGTCTAGACGGGATCTGTTTTGGAATGAACATTTTCCATGGAAGCTATTTTTTTGCTGGAATCCCTTCATAATTGACAAAAAAAGTACAATAAAATAATTATTTTGGACTTGACTTACAACCTCCATATTCCACCTAGAAAAACTTGATTAAAATGTGTGCTAAATTTCGTTAAGATCGATCGGATAGTTTTTGCAATCCAGCCTACTAGAAAAAATCGCAAATTTTCAAATTCATACTGGGCTCTTAGATAGTCGCACATATTGGGCACATCCTAAAGGGATTCCAGTAAAAAAATCGCTTCCTATGGAAAATGTTCATTATGGTCTGCATTTCGACAGATACCGACTGGTCTATAAATCGTATAAAAAGTTAAACCATTTTATTGAACATTTCTAAAAATATGTATGAATATGATACTGATAAATCAATTGATCAAACGTATGATACGCAATATTTACGGATATGTACGGAAATACAATTCTTTCGGCTTCCAATAACAAATGACCGTGTGCAAACATCAAAAGAAAAAAATATCTTTTCAACTTTGTAAATAGCTTTTCATTGTTTAAACACATCGTTGATATATATTCAACAATTGATATACATATATTTTAAAATAATAATTATTTGCAGAAACTGAAATAATATTATTAAAAATCTTAGAAATATAAATAATACATAATTCAGTTGTATTCAATCCAGTCATTAAATTAATAATTAACAATATAGACATGTTTATAAAAAAATCTAGCTTAAGATCGGTACTGGAATGTAACGGGATAATATTTAATTTATTGGTTATTTTATATTCAAGAAAAACAGTTTTGTACTGATAACTTTCAATTTTATTACTATATTATCGAAAAACAATACCCGTAATAAAAAGGGAGAAAGACTGAAAAGCAATATATATTACTTTAAAATCTTGGAAATCGGGAAGTTGATAACGAAGAATGTTTATTCGTTTCATAACTTTCAGAACCTTTTAATCTAAAAACAATAGTGCATTTAATTTAACAACTGAACTTGAATATATTCATCAGGTCTCAAATTTGTTTTATTTATTATATATATAACACTGCCTATATTACATACGTTCTTGTTATTAATAAAACCTGAGGTTAACAAATGAAAACACCTGTAGTCAAACCTTTATAAAAATTAAAACGATACAATATTCTTAAAAATTTGGTTACAATTTTGGCCGAAACTAAAAACCAGAAGCTTATTTCTTACATTACTACAAATAATACATACTTAGATTACACAATACTACAAATTTTGTTCGATTTTTTTTTACAGAGCAAAGATATTTTAATTCAGATAACAAATGAAAACTACCATAAAAGAAAATGTTTTCTTAAACACTGAATTTTACAACTTTTATTTATTGTAATTTCTGAAAACAATTTTTTTAATCTAAGGAGGATACTTTGTTTAGAAACAAAAAATACAAAATAAAAAATGTGGCTTAGGTCAACGGTGTTAATTTTATATAAATACCTTAAGAGAGCAGGATGGCTACTTAACTGCACTGCACTCCCACCTTCTGGTAACACCTGGTAACAAGAAAACAGTTAAAAATAGTTCCATATTCTGATTGGAGTCTAAATCGTATTAATAACATGAGATATGCTGACGACACCGAGCGTCTAGCTGATAGAGCGAAAGGACTACAAAGATCGATAGAATAGCCACTGTTTGCGGTAATTTTGGAAACTAGTTAAAATCCAAGAAAATGGATGTCCTTTGTAATAAGTAAACACAATATTCCTACCATATATTTTGACCCTATAATTACGACAAGCAAACAGAATATCGTGTTAAGGATGTAACTTAAATTTAGACTGGAATTATTATCAAGAAATACGAGTGCGAACATAAAAGACTAAGAGTATTTTCAACAATATAAAAAAGACATTATACAAACTAAACCTCATATATTGGACCTTAACCGAGTCTGTATCATGCTGCTGCATACATGATGTTCATATTATATTATGACCAGGGCGGATCTTTTTTTGAGTTTGCAGTTTAGAGGAAATCCGCTAATTTTTGTTAAATTGGTTGAAAACAACTTAAACAACAATAATTGAACTATCCTCACTCTGAAAAAGGAGCATAGTTTAATTATTGTGTTTAACCAATTTAACAAAAAATTAGCGGGTAAACCTCAACAGCCAAATCTAGTAGTTTTTATACTGATCCGCCATGGTCTATATGTACATGTCACTAAATCCGACATTCCTGGATAGAATGAAGAAAGAACGTAAAATATTAACAATTGCATAAGGTCCGAAAGACAGGTACATCCAAAGAGAATTAGCATCAGAACAGTTCTTTACTCTTTCTGCTTGAATTTTTTCAATCCTTACATTTTCCTTCATCAAAGATGGATACCCAGTGTTTGGTTAACATTTAGGCAAATTATTCTGTGAAGTTAAGGCACAGTAGGCGCATGCATAAATTTACATAGACAATTCCAAATAATTTATGGCAACTATATCTCAGAATTTACCCTTTCAAAATTATTAACATTTAGTCGATTAAAAAAATCAAAGAAATATATATTTACAATGGAACACGTATTTGAGATGAATAACCTCCTTCAAATATATATATATTTATATATGTAATTCGTATTACCTATGACCTTGACCGAGAACGAGATTTGCTATTGGACTTTGAATGGTCTTTTTCATCTTTGGAAGCAGATCTTGAACGTCCTCTGGAGCTTTTGCTGTCAGAACGGGATCGGCTTCTACTGAAGGATCTGCGACGAGATCTGGAACGGCTACGTCTGCTACCTCGGCTTAAATAAAAATGTTATAAGTATTTATATGCAAATTAAAGCTCCTTATTTGATACAACAAAGATATACAGATATAAAAAAATTAATATGTTTGATGTAATTAAAATACTTGATATGCTACGACTACCTTTTAAAGATCTAAAATATACTTTTAAATTTCAAATGGGAAATGAATTTTATTATAAAATATATTTATCAATATTAATTTGTAAATTTATCGTTTACTAGACCCATAATTTAAGAAAATAAAGTCTACATTAATAGATCCATAAACTAGTTTATGATGTTTAAATATCCACACAAACTATCCTCAAATATCGAAAAACCACTATTGTTAACGTGTTCTATATTTATAAGAGATTGCTTTTAATGTTGTCTTAATTATTTTTCTATTTGTTAATACGACAATCTATTTCTAAGCCTATATTTTAATATTTTATATTGTTATTCAACAATAAAAAATAATCACAAATCTTGGAACCAACGAATATCTTTTTACAGATCTACAGCGTCAATACCTACTGAGTAATCTTGCTGAGTTCATTTAGTAACGATGGTTATATTACAATATCTTGTAATAAACAAATATATAATTACTTACATTTAGACACTGGTAGTAGTTATTAAAATAGTAACTTTCTCTAAACAGTCTGAAAGAATTTTAAAAAATAACGTAATTTGTGAAATACAAGAAAAATGTGAGTTACATTTTTTAATTAGTTTTTTAAAATTTTTTTTTATTATTCACATACATAGACCAGAATCATGTTATTACCCATAAAGAAAGCTGGTTGATCCCAATAACCCTGATATTAATACAAAAAATATCCAAAACGCGTGTATGCGAGCAAAGAGTCGTTTTCCAGTTTGGATCAGGCGTTCTCTTTCCATCTAACATGTACGGATTTTTATAGAGAAACAAGTTTCTCTAGTGTAATCTCACTTAATATAGGTATATCGAGTCAGAAAGACTACCCAGTTTTTAATAAATTGATCATCAGGTTTTTGGCTTTTTACATGAAAACTTGGTTTATTCCATTTTGCAATTTGTCTCTTTTACTGCGTAAATGCTTGTTATTTTTTATTATTCGTATAACTTATGATAGTACACATAAAAAGTGTGGAGTATTGTAATGTTAAGTTGTTACGTATTGTCCATTTTTATTTTACTTCGTTAATGCCATTAATTTAATATAATTTTTAACAGATAATACCTTCGACGTCTTCCTCCGTACCTGCGATGCGGTGAAGTAGGCCTTCCGTAACGAGCCATTTGTACTCGGAGCTCCCTGCCATCTAACATCCTTCCATCCATAGCATCTAACGCATCTTCGGCGTCTCTTTTATCATAGAACCTTTGAAAACCAAATATTTACCAAATCTTATAACGCAAACAAAATTAGTATACATACCTAACAAAAGCAAAACCTCTACTTTCTCTTGTAAAGCGATCTCTTGGTATATAAATATCTCCAACTTCACCACATCTTTCGAAGACGCGTCGTAAGTCATCAGGGGTTGTCCTGTAGGTTAAGTTGTCAACTTTTAAAGATACCATACCATCAATACGTGGTGGAGGTCTACCGTAACTCATTTTGAGTTAATTATGTTATATTTTTTATATTTCCAGAGAAAAAATACTTAAAACACTCTCACAAGCACTTCAAACTATAACACAATGTCAAAATGGCGGTCTGAAAGAAAAAAGAACGTTGCCGTGTTGCCTTGTATCCATCCGGTTTGGGAAAGGGAAACTTGGAAGACAGTTATAATTGGCTACACCCCCACTACTAAATCATTGAATTTGTTTGAATGTTTGAAATACAAACAAATATTCAAATAAGATAGTAAGAATAATAATAAATAGTCAATTTCTTAAAGAATATATTTTTACCTCCAAACTTGATATATTGTATCCTTTAAACTTCTAACTATATATGAAATGTATAGAAATATATAATCTAAGCATAACCACTTGTAACATAACTTTAATATTTATTTAATAATTACTCATTCAGTTATAAATATTGCAAAAGTTTTATAATTCTATTATAAGACAAAAACTATAGCTTCACCACCACCGCACTTCCAGCCCCAAAAATTTCTTTAAAAAAAAAATTGTTTATACCTAATGAAAGAGCTTAATTTGCACCTTTCAAAAACGTATTTTTCGTAATTTGCACCCTCGTACTTTTTTTTTAAACTTGATTAAAAAAATTGGCTTACTCTAACCAGATTCAAACGCTTATATCTCACTCCCTAAAGTGTATTTCGATATGCGGCTTTTACCAAAAATTTGCAATTTTAATTTTCTAATTTGCACCATCTTAAAATTTGTAAAAAACGGTGCAGATTATTATAAAAATTAATAAAAGCAGTTCTGGGATGATGTAACATTGAAATAAGTAATTGCGCATGCGTTTAATGTTGGTCAAGCCTTAGTCAAAGGAACGCTTTTTACAATGTTATCATTAGTCCGAATAGCCCTAGTAGCTGAGGCCTTTATTCGCAAAAGAAGAAGAAGAAATCAGAGAATGAGTGTTGGTCAAAGGAACGCTTTTTCCAAAATTGACTGTGTTGGTATCATTAGTCCGAATAGCCCTAGTAGCTGAGGCCTTTATTCGCAAAAGAAGAAGAAGAAATAAATATCAGAGAATGAGTGTTATAAACAAATATCTAAATATAAACATTACCCATACAAATTTTAAGTTTCAAATTTTTTCCTACTTGTGTATGAAAATATGTCTGATATTGCAAAAAGTTCATATAATGGCAAGTGAATTATGAACCAGAAAAGTAAGTAAATGTTTATTCTAAACAAAATTTGTTATCATTTTCAGATTTTTTGGCACTTAGCCCGTGCTCCGTAACTGGAAGAAACAATAAAATCAAAACATAAGCAGGTAATGGTTTTTTTAATATTGAATGTGTATGAGGCATTTTATATATTTTGAATGTTTTTAATAGTTACAGATTATACATAACTTCTAAGAAGTACAAGTGATCAAGAGGTTATTATTTTGAAGATTATTAAGTCAAAAACATAGAAAATTTGTTTACAGACTTTAGTTGGTTTGAAGGCTAACATTCACCTGGAACGCTTTCATAAAAGCCTTAAATATATATATATTTATCTAAAGGGAATAATGTAGAGCGCTTAGATGAGAATATCTGTGCTATAGTGGAATTTGTCAGAGATAAATTGTTTGACAGACCAATAACTTGCTAAAAAAAACAAGATTTGCAACAAAATTAAAGAAATAGTAAAAAAAATTGTAGCTCTTTTCACCAACCTATAGCAGCACTAAATTATCATATTTATTCACTTAATTAAACTAAAACATCACATAATAAATATAAATAAATAAACACCATAAAATTGTTTTATTTCCTATATATATATTCGGTATCTGTACAATGTTAAAACTTATTAAATACAGATATGACCACCTATATATTATATAGTTTCTCTCCTGCTCCGTCTTAGATTGGTCTTGGGCCCGGTGTTCTTGTGCTTATACTTACTTAAAACTTTAACTGAGTGGATGTTTTATAATTGAACTCTTTTACTAAGGTAAAAACCTATAAAAGCTTGCAACGTTTTTAACACTGCATGTTTTAATTATTTTTGTCAGTTTTGGAGTATTACCTTTGAATATAATATTCAAAGAGTATTACATAAATATATTATTATAACCATAGATTATTATAATCTGTTGATTATAACCACAGATTATAAGTATTATAACACTCATTCTCTGATTTCTTCTTTTGCGAATAAAGGCATCAGCTACTAGGGCTATTCGGACTAATGATACCAACACAGTCAATTTTGTAAAAAGCGTTCCTTTGACCAACATTAAACGCATGCGCAATTACCTATTTCAATGTTACATCAGCCCAGAACTGCTTTTATTAATTTTTATAATAATCTGCACCGTTTTTTACAAATTTTAAGATGGTGCAAATTAGAAAATTAAAATTGCAAATTTTTGGTAAAAGCCGCATATCGAAATACACTTTAGGAAGTGAGATATAAGCGTTTGAATCTGTTTAGAGTAAGCCAATTTTTTTAATCAAGTTTAAAAAAAAAGTACGAGAGTGCAAATTATGAAAAATACGTTTTTGAAAGGTGCAAATTAAGCTCTTTCATTAGGTATAAACAATTTTTTTTTTAAAGAAATTTTTGGGGCTGGAAGAGCGGTGGTCATATGCTCCCGACCATAGCTCCCGACTCACTGGTTGTGGTTGGTGAGTCAGTTGTCATTGTTGTCAGTTATTGTCATTGGGCCGTCAAAAACGAAATAATATTTATTTTTTGTGTTAAAAGTTTCGTAAAAAGTGTTGAAAATCTAAAGACAATATATTTTCTTAACAATATTTGATGAGAATTAAAAAGTTTATAGACTGTTAGAAAAATGATATAAGTTATATAGAATTATTATAATTAAAATTAGCAAACTTTCTATATCAATAAAGAACGACCTTGTTCTATAAAAATAAACGATATTGGATAGAAGAAAATATAAATCGGGTACTTTTACTTCGAGGTATTTTAGATATAGTAAAAGATAAAGGTAAATTAAAACTTACAATGATTTTGTCTTCATCAAAGGAAAATGTAAATGAACAAGTATAGGATTTAGATACCATCAAATATGCTAATATGCTGCTATGACTGAGGATATAGCCAAGCCTCCAAAACAATACGACTATTTGTTGAAATTTCTTCTGGTAGGTGATAGTGATGTTGGAAAGCAAGAAATTTTATCCGATTTGGATGACGGATCTTCTGAGAGTCCTTTTTGTGGACACAGCGGTAAGTGTATGTACTTTAACTTCGTAAGGTTTCAGAAGAGCTATAAATTTTATATTTACAGCCTATAAGACAACTACTATTTTGTTGGATGGGAAAAGGGTGAAACTGCAACTATGGGACACTTCAGGTCAAGGCAGGTTTTGTACAATTATTCGCAGCTATTCAAGGGGAGCACAAGGTAAGAATTTGAAAGAATACTTTATACTTGTATTTCTATCGTATTTATCTGTTTCAATTTAAAAATCACAATATTGAAAGAAATGTATAGTTTGAGTTTTTGTTCATTCATTATATTTATTTATCTTTGCAAAAGTACACGAGATCTGGTTGTCAAAAGCGTAGAAGAAACTATTTTTTTTTTCATGTGCATAGCTTCATGCTTATGCAGTTAGATTACAGATAATCCAGAACTCATGTCTTAGATTTTCCTACGGGATTCGCAAATATGAATACATCAGGCTCGAAGATAAAAGATCCAGGTTGGTTGAGACTAGAAAGTATGCACCTTCTACTTCTGCTCGTAATTACCCATAAAGTGAGACTTAACAGAAAACAAGATATCTTCTTAAAACAATCACCACTTTTTCAGATTTCGAAAACCCCAGAACACGAAATGGGGATATTCTTGTCATGCCAAAACATAAAACTACCCTTTATACCCATAAAGTGCTACTTAACAGAAAACAAGATATCTTCTTAAAACAATCACCACTTTTTCAGATTTCGAAAACCCCAGAACATGAAATGGGGATATTCTTGTCATGCCAAAACATACTTTATACTCGCAGTTTTACATATAACCTTGTGAAAAAATACAATATACTTTCTTGAGACTTCAAATCTTATACAATAAAAAGCTGTTGAAATTGAGATTTAGTAATCCTGATGGCTGATTGTTTTGTCTTGACATTTACCATGATTTAGTTTTTCCATACCTAATATCAATTTTATTGAGACTGTTTTTGGATGTTACAAGTATTTTGTTATTTTTTATTTTTATTTTTTTCTCTACTCTATTACTAGGTCGAGTTGAAAAACAGCTGAAGCTGAATCTCCGCCTGTTCAGCATACTAAATTTAAGATGTAACTTCATTGTTTTTGTAATGTATGTTGTATAAAGACCATTTATTATTACATGTATTTGTTTGGCATTTTCAGATTTTAAAAACGGCCCTTGGCAAATTTGACATATCCATCAAGATTAATAAGATAAGCAAGGGTCACATTCAAACATATTGATTTTTTTTTATTTTAGTGGCAAAAAGTTTCCCAATTAATAGAGGAAAATATACATTTGATGCCACAAAAAACATATAGAGAATATTTAAATGTGTTCTATATGTTGTGTCCTTTCTATTTTTGATTTTCTCAAGTCTTTACCTAATTTCTTCAATGATTATTTTAACCCGTTTAATTCTTGATTCTCTCGATATATTTACTTATATTTTTTCAAAGTAATTTTTAACCCAATCCATTCTTGAACTATAATCTTATTGGCTTAGCTCTACGTATAAGAATCAACTATCACATCAATGAGTTTCTATGTTTTGCTGGCGCTTTAAAATTATTTAGACACAACGAACATACTTCTTGGCGTAATTAATATTAATTTATTCGTAGGGGTCCTCTTAGTATACGATATAACCAACAGATGGTCATTTGATGGGTTGGATAGATGGCTAAAAGAAGTCGATGAGCATGCTCCAGGAGTACCCAAAGTTTTAGTCGGCAACCGTCTTCATTTAGCATTTAACAGAAAAGTAGGACAACGAGATGCACAGGTTTATGCCAACAAACATAGTATGGCCTTCTTCGAAGTATCACCTCTTTGTAATTTCAACATTACTGAGAGCTTCTGTGAGCTGTCAAGAATGGCTCTACACAGAAATGGTATGGAGAGGTTGTGGAGATCTAATAAAGGTATATTTATAATAATTTAGACAGATTTAGGAATTTTACCAAGGTGTAAATAGATAATTAAACTCAGTGCCTTTTTGTATTCGTCATTTGCCTAACTTTGCCCACTTTCTTTAAAACTGCAGAGTTGTAAAAAAGTACATTTGAAGACGATTTTAAAATATTACACATGAAAAATAAAGGTATAAAATTAAATATTCTAGAAACTCTTGAAATAAATAAACTAAAAAATTTAAATTTATTTATTTATGTGTTTAGCAGTTAAAATATAACTTTGTAATTAATATTTGTAGCTCCTATTTTTGACTCCAGAGCTCTTATAATATGCTTTTAAATGATCATTATCAAACCCATTTAAATAATTCCCCATAAATAAAAATCTTTTAATATCAGTCCAAAGGTAGAAAATTTTATGAAACTTTACGATAATAATTAACACCTACATTTGGGAAAAAACCCAACCATCAGTATGCACTATCTATAAGGTTAAGATACCATGTGTCTACAGAAAATGTGCGTTGAAAAATGTCGCGTTAGTAAAATAAATTAGTGTAGATTTAAAGTGATAGTTCTATTTTCATTAATATTATAGATTTGAAGGACAATGTGCATTTGGGAAGACTCCGCCAAACATTTTTAGATGGTTATTCAACAGGATTAAAACCACCGTCAGGAAAAGGAAAACGATTCATTATAACATACATTGGACGCGTTGATGATTTTTGACGTGACAACGTCTTATAATTTGATGGAGCCGACTGCACGCACCAAAAAATGAGGCGTTACCTCGCTCTGAGGCGTTCCGAATGAAAAATGATATCAATAAAAAATATCTACAAAACAAATAAAATTAAAATTTTCTTTTGAAAAATACAACCATTCTATTAGTATTTTCTTATGACGTTGTCACGTTCAACTAACGTCAGTAAACCGACTTTACAGACAACCGATTTTTTTTGGCGGATGGATTGCTTCTTACACCTTTTGTATCCAACCGTACTGGCGATTACCATGAGGACATAGATGCCGATGTATTCGAAGTTATGGATAACGCAAGTTATCACTCCTGAAAACTTGAAAGTACTCAGGCCAGTTCTTGGCGAAAGGAAGACATAAAAAACTGGATGAGCAAAAACATATAACTTTCAGGAAAACATGGCAAAAAAGGAACTTCTAGCTATCACAAAGCCTTATAGACGGTATTATTCCGAAAATGTCGTCGACAACATGGCAAAAAAAGCGTGGAATAACTGTTCTCCGATTACCACCTTATCATTGCGAACTTAATCGAATTGAATTAATCTGAGTACAATTAAAGCAGTATGTTGCTTGGAAAAATACAACATTTAAAATAAACGATTTAGAAACATTATTTTATGAGGCATTAAGTACAGTGAATGCTGACAAATGGAAAAATGTGTTGAGCATGTTATTAAAATAGAACAAAAAATATGGGAACTAGACAACTAAATTAAAGAGACAGTTGAGTCGCTGATAATTGCACTTCTTCAGACGAATTCTAACTCACAGTAATAGTGTATAACTATTATTTTACACTTTTATTGAATAAAAATATGTTTCATCAATTCGTTCATAATTTATTTACCGGGTGTGTGAGTTTAAGACCGTTTTAATGGGTTGCATTTAGCATGAAAAAGACTAAAGCAGCCGACCTGCATGTAGGTAAAAATATCTGTTCACTCTGTAAGGTATTTAAGGGATTAAAATTCGACGAGAATGAGTTATTACACCAGCTTAATAAAAAATAGACTATAGTAATTACAAATTAGGAAATTTAATAAAATCAAAGGTGACGATATTTTTTTATTTCTTTTCTCATCTCTTCTCCACAAAGCTTTGCAGTTTTTAGGGTTTTTTAATGTGTATTTTCAGTTATATCAAGAATTACCAATAACTTTTTGTGGTTATTAGGAGGTCCATTACTTGCCTCACAATAATGTTAATCCAAAACACGTCTTCTCCTTTGTCAGCTTGGAAAGGATACAATACTTTCCTATAATTCAACAGCTATATCGCTGATACACTGTATACTTATTCTATACAAGAAATGAACTAATTGATCTTGATGTAGTAGTTATATAAAATAAGTGTATATGTTTGTCTATTCCTTAAACTGAAATAAATTTTATTTTTAGTGCTAAGCCTTCAAGAGTTGTGTTGTCGTGCAATTGTTGCCCGCACAACTGTCTACAGCATCGAGCAGCTGCCTCTACCTACAAGTGTGAAGTCACACTTAAAATCCTACGCTCTTACGTCATCATCAACACAATGGCGATATGCTATAACGCAGAAAAAGTCTGGCGGTGGAACTAGTCGTAAAAAACGTTTTACCAGTACTCCAACCACACCTGGAGGCTCAGTTACGGACAATCGAACCAGTTGTGTGCCCAGAAACTCTTGTACAATTTCTTAATTTACCGGTTTTGTGTATTGTACCTTGTGGCAGATTAAATGCGTGGAAATTTGATCAATTAGGTGCAAAATATGACTTGTTACTATTTAACAATTGATTTAAGTTTTGATGTGATATATGATTTTACCGTATATTTAATATTTATTTTATGTCATTTACAAAATTTTAAACCGTTATTGCTAGTTGATCAAATAAACGTAAATTGACAGTAAAAGTTAAAGCCAGAGTGTAAAAATGTGTTATATTTTTGACAAAAGACTAAGTAAGATAATAACTTAAACAGTGTATAGTTTGAATATGTAAATAAATTAATCTGATTTATCCTATTCAAAACTGTAGTTAAAATTCTCATAGTGATTCTTATTTTTTTATTAAGTTTTTTTATTTTTTTAATACCTATTGCAACATTCACAATTTATTACTTAAAATCTTATTGTTTTGGGCAATACTGTACCTTAACTTTTGTCACCAAATTATATTTTAAATATCAGTTTGTCAATTCACTTGTATTCTAACAATAGCCAAAATATTATAGTTTGAGAATAATTTTGTTAGCGTATGTGCGTTGTTTGATAATTGCATATTTGTATAAATCACTGGATTACCCAAAAGACTAATTTTAATTTATACACGTATAATGTGAAATGTTTTTGCAAATAACGATCAAATGCAGTTTTAGTAAGTGTTTCATTTCTTCCATAAAAAAATGCATAACTTGTGTAAAAGTCACTTCTCCACTATCTTTGTTTTTATTTGTGTTAAGGATACCTGATTATACGATTCGACAAAGAAACTCTTCGTCGATACTGTTTAGTTTTTTATGTTTGATTGTTTGAAGACGATATAGAAAACACAAAATGTTGGAAAAGTCCAGCGTTAAACTAATCTTCCTTTTGTATTCGTTAGGCTGGTTAATATTTAAGCTTATTTGTAACTTCGATGACCAAATATCCTACTATTTCGTTAGTGAACTGTTGAGAAACTTTCTTCTGGTGTCACATTACCTTATTTCCTTTCTTGGCAAATGTTCAAATTAAGAGATATATATGTGACAAATTGAAATGTGATAAACATATGTGGTAATTAAGGACAATGGTAGAATATTTATTGTTCAATTCAGGGAGGGACTGATCTTTGGCGGTGTTCTGGATTTTGGGGAGGGGCGAGCTAGTGCTCAGCCAACACTGATTCTCCCGTGTGTAGGGATGTCCTCACCTCAGGCTGTCACCAGGCTGACATCGGCTGGTGTAAGCCAGTACTCGCACAACACGGATGTTCTGATTTCAGAAAAAGCAGAGCAGTCATACATTATATGTTCTACTGTTTCCTCTTCTTGTTCACAGCCTCTGCATAGCGGCGATTCTGTTAATTTCATCCTAAAGAGATGTTGTCGCAATTGGCAGTGACCTGTCAAGATTCCCACAGCTGTTTGGAGATTTTGTCTGGTTAATGCCTTAAATTTTTTTGCTTTTTTCTCGCCAGGATGAGGTAATAACTCTCTGGCCAGTCTACAGTTCGTAGTTTTATCCCAGCACTGTATAAAGTTTTGGTGAAAGTGCTGTTTGATAAGGTCCCCGACAGCGGACAATGTTAGCTTGGTACATGAGCTAGGGCTAATATATTGGTAGCTCGCAGCCCTCCTTGCTAAATTGTTCGCAATGCCGTCTTTAGAGTTCCCATGTCCTTTGATCCAGCTGAGAGTGACCACGTTATTCTGGCTGGCCTCTTCGTTTTGTATTCGTTAGGGTGGTTCATAGACATATTATCTCTGGGCTGGTTAATATTTAAGCTTATTTGTAACTTTGATGACCAAATATGCTACTATTTCGTTGGTGAACTGTTTGACAAACTTTCTTCTGGTGTCACATTATCTTATTTCCTTTCTTGGCAAATGTCAAATTAACAGAAATATATTTGACAAATTGAAATGTGATAAACATATGTGGTAATTTAGGACAATGGTAGAATATTTATTGTTCAATTCAGGGAGGGACTGATCTTTGGCGGTGTTATTTTTATAGGTGTGAACCATATCTCTGGTGTGAACACAGTCGCATAATAAATTGAATATGTGAGTATAGTGTTCTATGTCTGCAATGTGAGGTTGCCTCACTGACGTTTTTTTGCCGGCATGAGTCCTTCATTTGGTGAGGACGAAGGAAACTGAAACTTCAAAAACGTTTGTGGAGGTCTTAGTTTAGTAAATGACCTCGGTGGTTTGTTATGTGCCTTTATTCATTAATAGATATTCGAGTTTAATAGTAAAAAAAATTGTTGGTTTTAAAGTTCTGTCTCTTATAATACAAATTTGTGATATATAGTTTGGTTGTTAGGCTGCCAGACCAATATGGTTTAAAAGTTGCACACTAACTATTGTAATGGGATTAGAGATAAAAGTGATAATCAAAAAATGTTTAATGTTGGCGTCAGAGTATAATTCTTCTAGCTTTTTGTTTATTCTTATTCTATATTGTCCCGTTTCCCCATCCAGTAACGAGCCAAAGATTTTCCTTAGGATTTTTCTCTCCCAGGCCCGCAGTCGCTCTTCGTTTGTCTTTGGTATTGTCCAAGTTTCGCTGCTGTACATCATTACTGGTCTTATAACTGTTTTATATAGATTTATCTTGGTTTGCCCTGTTTAATTCGATTTTATCAGGTCTCGAAGGGCGCAGCTACATTTGTTCCCAGCTTGGATCTTATTGTTTATTTCTTGTGATCCGTTATTATCTTCAGTTATAGTTGTTCCAAGATACTTAAAGTCTTTGACGCGCTTGAAGTTGTAGTCGATGGTAAATGTTCTGTTCAATTCTATCTCTGTTTCGAATATTGCGGCTCGTGTACATATATTTAGTTTTGTTATTTTTGTTTTCTCTATTAGATCGACATCGTCTGCAAATTCCAGCAATAAGTTTGGTCCTTCTCGATGGAATAGGGAAGTCAGTGTATTAATTCTTGCATTTCTGATTATGTGTTCTAAAGCTACGTTGAGGAGGTGTGGTGAGAGTGCATCTCCCTGCTTCAGTCCATTGTTAATCTCAAATGTCTCAGAGTATTGTTGTCCAACTCTTACCTTACTTCGTAATCTTTATATACACACACATCCGTTGATCAGTTTTTTAGGAAAGCCAAGTTCGTGCATTGTTGTCCACAGTCTCATCCGGCATACTCTATGGAAAGCATGTTTAAAGTATATGAACATCTGATGAAGCTCTGGATCGAACTCCCAGCATTTTTCCATTATTTGGTCAGTAGTAAATATCCATGTTAACAAAATTTATTATGCTTAAATTATAAAAGGTCTAACAAAACAATCCAATCGAATGATTAATTCTTTCTTTACAGTGTTTAAAATCAAATATCCAATATTTGTAGAAAAATTCCAAGTGATATTATGTCCAATGAGTTTATTATGTGTGTACTAAAAATATTCACTTTGGTGTGATATATTCAAAATTATAATATTTAATTTTTATATATCAGTTTAACTCCCATTTGATATCCATTGAAACGACTGCACAATAAAATTATTAAATGTGTATACAATTTTCCTTTTCTAGAAACAATTCAAAAATGTATATAAACCAAGCGAATTGTTTAACCTAAATTCTATTTATAAATACAAAATTTCTTGCTGCGTAAAATAAAATGCAACTATTAAAAGTAATAATAAATTTAAAATACATTTCAAATATTATTTTCTTGTTGGTTAAACCGATTAAAAATTGGTGGAAAGATAGGTCAGAACCAGGAGACGGAGATAATATACTTTTTATCCCGTTCAACCGCGTTCCCGGGAAGTCACTATAGAACGTACTATGGCAAAAACGCATTTGAAATGGAAAAACAAATCTCAAATGACAACTAAAAAAATTAAATTAAGTAATATGAGGCCACCATAAGATAGCGCAGTTACTATCTTATATATTAAATTTTTACTCAAGTAAGTAGTACGACGCCACCGTAAAGTGACGCAGCTGATATCTCATATATTTAAACGAGCAATTGATGCTTAATAAATTACTATCGCCACCGTAAGGAGGCACAGTTGATATTTTATATATTTACATGTCATTAAAAGGTAGCGTAGTTGATATCTCATACATTTAAATAAGCAATACTTACTTAACTAAATACGATTACGCCACCGTAAGGTGGCACAGTTGACATCTTATTTACACGCCATTATAAGGTGGCGTAGTTGATATCTCATATAGTTAAAAAAAAACAATTTTACAATTTTTGATGTAGAAAACAAATAAAAATAAAAAATTGTCTTTAACTAACAAAATCAGCACAAAATAAAACAATAAAAAAACCTTTGAACTTCAACAAATTCAATGAAACTGTAATAGGAACTCTATTATGGAGGTTATGAATAATCAAAAAACAGTGTTGTGAAAATCTTAATTTATTGTTGAAACACAAAATAAATTTAAATAGTAAACGACATCACTGTATTATTACAATTTAGACATGTGGACAAAAATATTTAAATGTAAACTGTTAGTTATCAAAAACTATAGTAACATATAAATATTGCAATATAGCTCAATTGCTTAATTATAAAAAAATCATTTTTTACCTAGAGCTTTCTTCGTTTGAGCTGTCTTTTCTTTGGCGGCAGTTTCTTTTTCTAAAATCAAACAATATAATTTAGTAGATCAGAATACACTTATTAAAGGGAACCTTATAAAAAAAATACAATATTTATATATCAAGAAATATTTTTTTATCAAAAAATGAGCTTTTACATTCATTTAATCAGTGGAAATATACTCTTTTGACATAGCAATCGGTCGTATTGCAGCCTAATTTGGCTTACTTCTTCCATTGGTTCGAGGTAATATTTAAGAATCATCTTGTGTAAAGGAAAGATGTCAAGAACGTTTGGTTCAATAACTGTCTTTCATTAGCACGAATTATTTGTTGACACCTCCTAGGCATGCCTTGAATGAGTCAATGAATATTTTCTAGATGTATATTCTTCCTCCCTTTGTTTAAAACATTTTTAATTTTTAGTGAGTATGGAGTTGGTGTGGACGCATCTAAACATGTCTTACTTAACAAATTGCAAAGATGTTTGATAAGGTTTAGGTCAGGACTTTGCGACGGTTTGAATCCAGAGATGCCGAGAAAGTTCATCGTTCATTAGCATAAAATATCTTAAGCGACTGGTATAAATCATCATCGACAATCAAATCAATGTATCGGTATGCTGTAACGTTTTTTGAGAATATTAGAAAATCTGTTCTTTCTTCGATACTAATCCAAACCCCGAACCCGAACCAATAAATTGTCGATTTCCTGTACGGTAGCTGCAGCGTACACATGAACGTTGACACATACTTCACTATTGCAACGACTTAAATGAATTCGTGACTAATTTATGAAGAGTACTCCATTGTCGAAGTTGCCATACGAGCAAAATGGAGCTAAAACAGGTTTGCGCACAGGTTTTCTTGGTGTCAGGTTTACTTCTCTTAGTCGATTTCTAAGTGTCTCATCAGAAATCCAAATCCACAGTCTGCTTCTGACTTTATGAGAATGCAAAGATGATAGGATTAAACGATCTTAAATTTGATTTGTCTTAATTTTGAGACGTGTCCCTCGGATATTTAATGTTCTCCTATTTCACTGCATACTTTGTTAGATCACCTGGCAGGTAGAAAATCACAACAAAATGGTCTGTTTTTTTGCGAATCTTATTTTCTAGTTATAAATAATACCCTATTAAAATTTCAAATTGTCTCAAATACATTTTTTTTGCAAAATATTTTTGTACTCTTGTGACGTGTGGCAAACTGACTGGCTTAATTTTTTTGTTCTTTTAAACTACAACATATATAAATTGCATACAGCTTCTACCATTTTCTTGGAAATAAAAAGACAAAAAAATTTAAGGATTGTGTTCAACTACTCGATATCCAGGTCTACAGTTTCGTATTGGAGTATAATAATAGGAGAGGTATGCGACAAGTTTTCAGCTTGCGTCAAATATCTACCCAAAAATTCTCTCTTGGTATTTAACCACTGAGTACTATTTGAATGAGGGCACATTTAGAATATTATTGAAGTAATCATTACCGTATTGAATAATAAAACATCATTAACGTTTACTTTTTCATTAGTCCAATTTAAAGGTAATATGAGTAGAACTATGGTATTTCTTTTATATCAAACAAAATAGCTATTTTATTCCTAGTAATTAATGGTATCAGTAACTACATAGAAAAGTAGATAATCTACTTTGGTTGACTTACCCTTCAATTCAGCTTCCCTTCTCTTCTTGGCTTCTTCTCTTTGTTGTTTAATTATTGCCAATCGCGCCAAATCTGCCCTAGCTTGTTCTGTTTTGCCTTCAGCATGTAGCTTTTGGTAATGTGCCTGAGCCTTTTGTTTTTCTATTTCCTCTCGCTCTCTTCTAGATAACTGGGGCTTACTATCTAACTCTGCTACATTCAGGTTTGATACTTTTTTAGTTTTTTTTTGAACCCTATTGGGATTTTCTATTTCAATTAGATTAGATACACCCTTAGCCTTTGCCTAAAAAATATTCAAATAATATAAGAATATAGCGCAGTAAATTATACATCGAGCATTCAAATAATTTCAATGTCGAAATTTTGACTATAACATGAAAACTTAACATTTTAACTTTGAAATCCGTCTTAATACTTATGTCGATCAAAAATCTAGCTTTCATTTGTGCATATACGCGGAAAAAATGGTGGGTAACCATGAACACGAAGATATTGAAAGAAACCAGAAAATATTGTTTTCAAATTAAACCATTGATTAGCCAAAATGTATGCTTAATATATCATAAGTAAAAAAAGTTTATATACTTTAAAATAGAATAGGATGAATATTTCCGTCTGACGCATACTTTACGAGGTATTTAATAACCCAAAAAAAAATGCATCAATTTCGCAGGTTCTTTCAGTAGTGTAAGATTTCTCAAAATTATAAATTAGAACTACATAAACTACTACATACACGGCGCCGTTTTGGTAAAACAATACATAAAACATATTTAATATTAAATAAAAAAGTGTGATGAGATATCATATAGGCGCGAACTCACGGATAGCACTTCTAATGTTTTACACTTCCGAATCACAGTCAATTAAAGAATTTAAATTGCCAAACAATTTTTGATCAAAAATGGGGGAATTTTTTTTATAAAAGTGTTGTTTTGACACACTTGCACCCTAATATAAGCAGAAGAAAAAAATTGTTAAATCAAAAATTTATTTTTATTTTATGAGATGTATTCCATCAATTATATTATAAATCAGCTTTTACCGACTTTTAGGGGTAAAAGTAAGTGCTAGAGGTTAAAAGAAGGGATTTTGTCTCGTTTTCATCATTCAATAGCAATAAAACTATGACGTAAGGAGAATTTTAATAAGTCTTTTCGTTCTCGAGATGTAGCAATGGCAATTATAAGTTGACGTTTAAATTAGAATAGTATTGTATTACGGAAATAACAATAGCTAAAAAAACAATCGTAACAAATTTAGTTATCCTGTTTCACAAACCACGATACAGAAAAACGGAGAAAATGCATATAAAATTATCGGTTTTGTGGCAAATTTTGACGATAAGACGTTTTAAGTAAATCGTTGAGTACCTTTTATGAATATTTTAGCCCTATTAAACATAAGAACCAAAAATACATTTAGTTTCAAAATGACCCCTTTTTAACAGTCTCGATGAAAAGATACGATGTAAAAAAGTATCACATTATTAATTTATGTTTATGATTGTTTTAACAAATAATCTGGATAAGCCAAAGACTCTGTTTTCTTCGAAAAGGACTGTACTTACAAGTAAGAGATCAATTTTGTTTGTTCTGTTCCAGTCGGTTTTTAAATCAATGCAACATTTACTTTAAACACACACTTTCTTGTTATTAAAATTGATCGAGCTACCTATATATAAAATTGGTAAAATCGTCAGTCCTAGCTGATTCTTTGTTACTTTTACACTAATACAGTTGATATACGCTAGGTACATACAATTTTCATATGATCAGACATTTTAAAATAAAACCTAAAATAATATAGATATAACATTATTACAATCTTAAATCCTTTTACGATTTTATGCACCAATTTAACAACCACGAAATCAAACAAAAATTATAACGTTCTGTTACCTTTAAATACAATGTGCTTATATTTTTTAAGAAACCCGAGGTTTCGATTTAACAATAGATTATTTGTTGATAAACATAAAGTTCATACTGTGATACAGACCCAACATTCTACAATTAAAGTATGCATAAAGAACATTCCACAATATTAAGCCAATCAATGTTGATAAATTAATACTATCTAGTACAAATATGGCACAATAAATAACAGCATAACTTACGTATGTATCAAACCATAGTTATTAACCAAAATAAGTATATATTTTGACCTTGAACGATAAAACACATATTGTAAGATCTATTCAGTCAGTTTTTTTTTAAATCTGACCTGTCTTTCGCATCCTTACAATTAAAAATTATACGGTATACGTAAAAATAATACATACTTCTTCGTCACTGCTTTCTTCAGAATCGCTATCAGTGCCTGATTGTGAACCTTCACTAATTTTTTTATCACCGGCAGCTTCATCTTCAGATTCTTCACTGCTACTTTCGCCTTTCTTTTGTCTCCATTTTTTCTGTTGTTCTTCTCTTCGTCGCTCTTCCTCTAATTCTTCTGGATTCGTAAATCTACGATTTCGGCCCTTGTGGTTAGTAAATTTACCTAAAAAATTCAAATTTCATCACATGTGAACATTTTGACTAATAAATACAAACGTGTTAAATAACTTTACCTCGTGGCATATTTGAAAGCTATAAGAATGAAACTTGTGTATATCTAACTGCAATTTTTACCAACTAGGATTAATAATTTCTTTTTTTAAACGAAATTAAAAAAGCAATAACGCAAATTTTTGTCCTTGCCCTAAGAATTGACAATTGACATTGACGTTTAAAATGTTTAGTGATCAGTAGCACCAAATTAAATAAAATTACAAAATAAATACAGTTTATTTCAAATATTTTTTTTAACATAAAAATTGCATAAATATAAAAATTGGTTAATTTTGCAGTCTTGAGTTGAGTCCTGAGCCTGAGGTGTGGGCTTGACGGCGATAACCTTAAATACAAAACAGGCTGAAATTCCTATGCGAGAAACTAAAATTGCTTGCATTGTTGTCAGATCAATTTTGTTACAGTAATATTCGGATAATGCTAATTTGGCGAAATATTAATATCGCTATTTTTTTTTGAAAAATCTTTATTTTAACAAAAATTTACAGTTTATTCAAAAAACATAACAATTAGTGTTTGAAACACTGGCCTCGAGTAACAATAAATAAATATAATAAAATAAATTGAATTATCAAAAAAAAAAAAAATGTTTATTATAATAGCTGAAATTTATAGCATATTGTAGCACTAGAAATGTCTCTAATATGTTAAATTAGGTTCAATTAAAAATTTAAACAACTGAACCTTCTCCGTATACTTCGTATTATTTTCAATTCTATCTTTAATTTGTTTTTTGAAAAAGAGAAATGTGCAATTTGCTAAGTCAGTTTTCACAAATGTCTATTTTAAAAGATGTTTATAATGCTGATTTTTCCTTCACTTATTTTTGTAATTTCCAAACTCAGTTTTGGGCAACCCACAATTTTTATTTTTCTATTATTGTTATTGAATTAAATTTAATTGTCTTTGAATGGTCAGGTCGTCACAAAAACTTATTCTCACAATTATCGCGTAATTATATTGTAACGTACTCCTAATTAAAACGACTGTACATCTACTCTGACGAGAAATTATTGGCCTCACCCCTCACAATACCTCTGTGCTCCGATCTCCGATACCTTTACAATTTGGTCACTGTCGTGGGCTGCACGGGGCCTACGGGGAGAAGCAAAGTGGCGTTTGAACGAATAGATATCGTATCACATTGAGAACTGCACGTGTAATGCCTACACTTTATTTATAGCCGAGGAAGTATAATAACTGAAGAATGCGACTTTGAATAATTGTTAATACATGAATAGAATAAAATATTTTTTACAAGGAGTACGCACTCGACCGGCGGAATTGTCAAAATCTGTCCACGGTATCGTACATATTAGGTTTACTTTTTTCACCACTAGCGTCGCTAGTTTTCCTTTTGTACCAGTATGAATATAGACAATTAAATAATCGTGAATTATTAAATTGGTTTTTATTATTTATATCAGAAAGATCGAACTATTTTTTTCATTGTGTAAATAAATTAATTAAAAATTATTTATTTTATTTCAAACGACGTCCTCATTGGTCGCCATTTTGGTACAAACGGAACACCAATGCCCTCTTATTTTGGTAGCCCTATTTGCATACATGGAGTTCGTACTCCTTGTCTATACTTCATTTAAAAATTAGGAGGAGTGATTTGAAAAGCCAGACTTACAGCCAAATAAGTTACTAGAAAATTTACAAGGCGGCAAATTTAAATACATTTCTTTCATTTAATTAAAATTGAAAATAAATGTTTATGGACACTTTATATATGGTCTAAGATAGTCACAAAGTAAACTTACAATAATTATATTAAAAAAAGAAATCAATTAACAAAAGTCACCATTATATAAAAATATTTCACACTTTGAAAACATAACCTATAAATGTCACAAATTACTTGATAAATGTAAGTGGCAAATTTTTATAGTGTAAACTTCATATATGTGTAAACTTGCCTCCAAATTAACCAATAAACCTTTGAATATAGATGGTATAGTCTCCATGGTTATCGCCGTCAATCCGAGACCTCTCGCGACTCTTAAAATTACCAAAAATTGTTTTGTTGCAAATAAAGTAAGCAAGAAATTAAAACGAGAGCATTAAATATTTTAGTTTGTTTATTCTGTTATCTATTAGTGTATGAAACTTTAACTATACCTCGAGGCCCAATTGTCCGGCGGTGACGTCATTGTGACGTAAATGCAAGTGGAACCAATACGAGGTTCGAAAATGACATTTTAGCACCTCATTTAACAGAAAATAAAAAAAAGACAATTTTTGCATTCATTATCGTTAGGAAGTATTGGTCTATAGGATTCGTTTTGATATTATCCATTTATTTGTTTTATTTATAATAAAATAATTGAGACCCGTGCATGCGCACATCATGCAGAAATGGCGCGAAATTTAAATTGCTTACGACTTTCCGCTTAAAAAATCAATGATATGTCGTGCCGAAAAAGAATAAACTGATTATAAAGAATTGATGTAATAAAAAAACTTATTTCAACCAGTGATGAATTAGGGCCTCCCAACACCGATATTAAACTTTTATACTCTAAAACGGTTGCTAAATTTAAGAAAATTATTAAAAAAGTAAATGGTTCTTAATTTATTTGTTGCAAAATAATTCATATATTTGTCAATATGAACTTATCTGTGATCTTAAAAATAAAGTACAAAACCAACAATCTAGTATTTTGAAACGTTTTATAACACAAATATTTGAATACATCAAAATTTTGTACTTGAAAAATAAAATAAAATATTTGTATTGATTATATACTTAGATATATAATTATATAACAATAAGTATAATACTAAAATAATACATTGCAATTGCTTGTTGTTAATTTAACTGCTATACGCAATAATAGAAGTTTACTATATAGTTCCAGGATTGCCAATCATTAATAGACACGTATCAAGTATTCTAATACCTATAAAATTATTTTTCCACCTACCTCTATCCAAAGTGTACATTTCCTGGCCTCTTTGTAGGGAGAAAAGTTGTACTTTTCCTCCCTAGAGAGCAAAAGTAAAAGTGACGTCATGGTATTTCCTCGATGAAATAACTTATTGACGCCCTATAAATAGTCCCTATACTATATTCTATTACATAAGTATCTATACATTTTAACGTTTATTTATAGAACACCCTGTATTTTGCAAAATGGTAAACTGTTATTTTGATTTAACAATGTTTACATTAATAATTTGTCTTCAATTCATATAGATTCATCCGGTTTTTGAATTTATATTTTTAAATTTTATAGCATGCTATGGTCGATTGACAGATTAGTAGTTTCAAAGTGTGTACACATATATAGTTTTAGCTAACGTTTTCGAGAGAAAATTTTAGGTCGGCCAGTTTTTAGATATGTTATCTCTCTCACTCCCCGGACGTCATACAGACCATCTGGCTGGCGGCAGATGTTGGATTTAACGCTCATCGTACCTGTACACTGTACAGGTAAAAAAACATTTTTCAAATAATTTTAAAAAGTTTTTTTTATTATTAATATTTTTATTGGCCTTTTTACGACATGAATCTAGCATTGCCAGGCATTTTTTTGCTAATGATTTAACAAAATTTAAGACAAATTAGCTTAATACTTTTTAATAAACTAGTGTACCTACTCGCGACGTCGTTCGCGTGGCGTGTTAATTGTTGTATACAAATTTCTTCCCTCACCCCGGTGGGAGGAGAAATTTTTATACACCAGATGTTAAGTTAAAAGAAGACAAATACATCTGTGAAAACCGCATTCGAATCGGATCAGTAGTTTTCATGTGATGCGCACACAAACATATAGATAGACAGACAGACGTACAAAAAAAAATAACCACATTTTTGGGTTCTATTTCGATGTACCCGCAACGTCGTACGCATGATGTATAGATTGTTGTATAAAAATTTTTTTCCACCCACACCGTAAAAGATGTGGGGGAGAAATTTTCATACACCAGATGTTAAGTTAAAAGAAGACAAATACATATGTGAAAACCGCATTCGAATCGGATCAGTAGTTTTCATGTGATGCGCGCACAAACATATAGATAGACAGACAGACGTACAACAAAAAAATCTAACTACATTTTTGGGTTCTATATCGATGTACCCGCGCCGTCGTTCGCGTGACGTATATATTGTTGTATAAAAATTTCTCCTTCACACCGTAGTGGTTTTCCCAACATTTCCCTTCACTGCTCTGCTCCTATTGATTGTAGCGTGATGTGTATCCTATAACCAGCTCAGGAGTATGAAAAATAATTGTACGAAGTTTCATTAAAATCCGTTGAGTAGTTTTTGTTTCTATAACGGTTATACAGACAGACAAAAATTTTACTGATTTCATTTTTGGCATCACTATCGATCCCTAATTACCCCCTGATAGTTATTTTGGAATTATATTTTTATAATTCACGTTCACAAAGTTTCTATTTTGACACTAAAAACAGTATCGAAATAGATTCATTGTAACACTGTTTTTGGTAACTTTTTGTTTTACCCAATTGGTTGCACTGCACTGATTTTCAACGAAAGAGTTCAGATAGTAAATCAAGAAGTATGTTGTAGTAAATTATTAACTACATTATCAGCGTTATTGCTAAATTCGGAATATTTTATACAAATTTGACAAACCTTCTAATTTAAAATCATTAAAACTGACAAGTGTCAAAACTGTCAAGATTGCCAACATAAATAAATATTTCGAAAAACACTCATTTTACTTTTTTTTATACTTTTAAAAGTTCATTATAAAAAATAGTATGTAACACTCGAGTTACAATGACGGTTTGTAGTACTCGTTCTTTGCGAAACTCACCGCTTCGCGGTTCGTTTCACAAACTGAACTCGTACTACGAAACCTCTGTCATTGTAACACTTGTATTACAATATACTATTCATGTACAGAATTGACCTCTCTACAGATTTATTATAAGTATAGAAAAAAAATGTTACGGGAATTGTTGAAATTCAATTTTTTTGGTAGCATTTTATTAAAAAATAATAATTAAATAAGTTAAAATTTAATTGATTTAAAAAAAATTATAAAATTCTGTAGTCAAGATAAAAGAAACCTATACTTACAATTATTTATTGTGAAAAAGAGTTCTTGTATTCTAATTTTTTGCTTTATATATGTTGCTGATTTATTATAACTTTAGTAGTTTGATAAATATCTTAAATAATATACAACACAAGAAAATGGAATGAAAAAAAAATTCAGAAAAATCGGTGTTACGTAGCATATCAAAAATGTAAATGCATTACGTGTAAAAATTTATAATTTAATGGTGTCATCTGTGAGAAGTTCACGGCGGAAGGTCGTATAGTTTTCTGTAAAAAAATTAATGTCAGACGCCATCTGTTTGAGATTAATAAAACTAATCAATATTCGTTGTCAGTTTATTGTTCGTTATAAATTATTGAGACCATTAATGGAAATAAAAACTATACTATCTCTCAAGTTGGACAAAATTACACCTAAATGCCAACTTTTAATAACAAAATATTAAAAATCACAATAAGGGGGCGAATTTGACAACACAAAGTTATTTTATTTTTTTAATTAATTAAACAAATAAACAAATGGTGGACAAACAACTGTTTATAGTAAACAATAAGAAACAAATGACGCACTAATGATCTGATTCAAAAAAAGTTTATAAAATGAAAATTCTGGGTCAAAACTTGATGGGTTCTTCCCTTATGCTAAGTGTCCACTTGAGACAAAATCTCGAGAGAAAATCTCGAGATATGTCTCAGGATGATGTCCATTTGACAATTGGGTCTCGAGACAGGCATGGGAGACTCGCTGGTGACTTTTAGTCTCGAGACCAAAACAATTCCATGTCCACTTGAGACTCGCTGGTGACATTTAGTCTCGAGACCAAGACAATTTCGTGTCGACTTGAGAGTCAACACACACAGTCTACACTGTGCAGTGTCCAAGTGTCCAATTCTTCAAAATGGATTCACGTCAGGCACTAGCTTTTATAATCGCGTATAAGATTGTACAAAAACGAAAAACAAAAATGAAAAAAAAGAAGTGTTGGTTGAGAAATTGGGTGGATCGTCGAATGTACTTGGGAGCTGGTTCAGCTCTAGTAAATGAGTTGCGTTTGGAGGATGCACAGCAGTTCAAAAATTTTATTCGAATGTCTGCTGTGCAGTTTGAATTGCTTTTAGATTTAGTAAAACACCAGATTTAATAATTTTTAGTGACGTTTTTAATTTTTTTTAAAACAATCACCACAAGATCACAAGACTAGTCTCAGCTCTTCCGGCACATACAGAAGACTGAAGACTAGATCTCAAGTACAGGAATTTGCATGTCCACTTGTGACAAGCTCAGTCTCGGAGACTTGTCACCACTTGTCTCTGAGACTTCTCTCAGACCCGTATACATTTGTGAGTGCAGTCTCGAGACTGATCTCGAGACTATTTTGTCTCAAGTGAACACGTACCTTTACTACAAACTTTCCATCGCAAGTTGTTGTTTTCGGCACACTGTTTGCCACACATTGACTATGTATTTTCGACCAGAGGGGGAAGAAAAATAGTATACATTACTTGGGATGAAACTTGATTATGATTTATTTTCCGGGAGGGATGATAATGTTTTATTTATCAGCCTATTTAAAAAATAGGAAGCATATACTTCTCAATCGAAGTGGAAAATATTCACTTTGACGTACCTAAGCAGTAGTATAAAAAATAGCATAACCCTTAAGGAAAAAGTAGTAAAGTCGAAGAAAATGTTCGCTATTTTCTTATCTGTTTATTTACTAATTATTTGCCGAAGAAAAGTGTTTTATCACTTATTTTATGGTGTTTTATTGACCTATCAAACTGGCTCAATCATTTAGAAAAAAATATTGTTATATCTAAGGGCGGATAATGTGCAAGTTATTACATTTTTTGGCAAATCAGCAAAGTACTTTATTCATTTATTTGCCTATTTTGACAAGTTAAATCCTAATCTGACAAAAAAAGTTAAAAATTTAAATTAGTGGAAGTGTTTTTTTTTTTATTAAAAATCTTTAAAAATACTCTAAAATGTTCTATATTTTTTCTAAAGTAAAAAACGTAAAAACGGTTTTGCTCAAAATTTCTTATATAAATTTTTGAGTTCACTGAATCTGTATTAATTGTTATAATTTAAATTTTAAAATGGAAGTTTTTTAAAATTATAATTAAACTAGTTGTACTCGCGACGTCGTTCGCGTGGCGTGTGATTGTTGTATAAAAATTTCTCCCCCACCCCGTTGAAGGAATGAGAGAGACATTTTTATACACCAGATGTTAAGTTGAAAGAAGACAAATACATCTGTGAAAACCACATTTGAATGGGATCAGTATTTTTCATGTGATAAGCGCATAAACATACAAACAGACAGACAAAAAAAAATCTAACCACATTTTTGGGTTCTATTTTGATGTACCCGCGACGTCGTTCGCGTGGCGTGTTAATTTTTGTATAAAAATTTCTTTCCTCACCCTGTTAAAGCGGTGGGGGAAAAATTTTTATATGTTAAGTTGAAAGAAGACAAATACGTCTGTGAAAACCGCATTTGAATCGGATCAGTACCCCGCAGAGCTGGGTAATTACTTGTATTTACTGTTACAATTACAATTACAAAGTACTTTTTAAAAAAAGGAATTAATTACAATTACAAAGTACATGGTTAGAAGAAAGGAATTATATAAGTTTAATTACAATTACTTGAAAAATGGAATTATCAATTACTTTCATAATTACTTTTTGGTATAAGAAGTTTTTTAATTCTTTTTTAATAATGTTAAAAGATTACTTAAAGAAATCAATCCCAATACAAATACCTACATAATTTTATCAGTGATAAAAACATAATTATTTTAAAATTAAGTACCTAAGTTCCTTTTTTAAATAAAATTTATTTACTTTAAACAAAAAATACAACACATAATATAAAAAATATAAACAGTAAGCAGAATATAAAAGTAAGTAAATTTGTAACAATATGTATTTGTACTAAAAAACCTTAAATTTAATTATTTAGATTTTATTTATTTTATTTTATTTTTATATTATTACTTTTCATTATAACTAATTTTTCAAAATTCCTATCTGAAATTGCGTTTTTTCTGGGAGCATTCACTATCGTGGCATTCGTGGCAAAGGAAAATAATCGCTCTACAGGCCCAGAAGTGCTGTATTATATTTAAAAAACTCTTTTTTAATAATTGGATAACTATCCAGCATGCTCATATTTTTTCCTGTCATTAAGGTATTGTAGCACTTTCAACTGAACCATATTTTTGTGTTCAATTGAAATTGATCATCTTCGCTAAAATCGAAAAAATCTTCGTTTGGTATTGGTAATGTACTTTCTACCAATTTTGTAGGAGATGCAATCTCTAAATCTTGATCCAGTTCACATTCCATTATTATGAGTCATGCAGGAATTTTCTTGTTTTGATTGGTAAAAGTAATAATTGTAATTAGATTAATAAATATTTAATTACAAATTACAATTCCAACACAAAATTTGCCCTAATTACAATTCCAAATTACTCTAATAAAAAAAAAGTATTTAAGTACAATTACAAATTACAGGAAAAAAAAGTAATTGTAATTATTAATTACTTTTTACCAAGGAATTACCCAGCGGCAGAGACGAATTCACTCCCAAAATATAAATATTACCTGTTTGCCAAAAAGGTTATGGCCGAATTCACTCCCAGAGTCTAATCAGACTTTTATAGTATACTTATGAAACCTGAAAATCTAAACATTGTTGCCAAGAAGAAATTAATGCGTAATTAAAATATATACAATAATAATACAAATAGGTATACATTTTTTTCTTATAAATGTACTTTCCTATTTAAAAATGTAAAGACTTCAGAAATAAAATATGGATTAAAGATTTTATTAATACCAATAATTAAAGTACAATTACATAAAAGGTAGGTCTCTATCAAATTCTACATTTAAAAGAAATATTTTGAATAAACTGAAAAATGGTTAGGCGCCCGTTTTGTAGTTCCCAGTTCCCTTAAATTATTTTCTATAAAGTTTTTTCTTATTAATATTTTTCGATCGTATACTTTTACGACGGTATTAATACTTTGAAGTTTAATATAAGTATATAGTTGGAAATCTAGAAGAACATTTAAAAACTGATTAAAGTTTGGATGCGCATTGTAAAATGATGCATTATATCGAGCACGAAGACTAGATACCAGGAGTCTACACGGTATAGGCTTTTCCATAATATTTGTCTCAATAATCAATCCAGATCATAGTTCTATTTTTTGCCACTGGCGGCGCGACTAACCATAAGAACTTATAGAGCCTTATAATATGGAGGGTAGAGGTAAGGAGAACTGTCTCCGTGTATTGAATGTGTCCGTCAAAATGTGGTAAATAAGAGTGGCGCTACGATCGTAGTAGGGTAAATTTAAAAAAAAGCGCCATAATTTCTTAGAGTAGGATAGATAAATAAACAAGGAAAGACACATTTCCGCTTTATTATGACACATACATAAGATAATAATAAAGTATATAAAATGAAATTTTATTAATGATTATTTTCCAGCAATAAGTGAATAAGTATTTAAAAATTCATTACCACGTTTTTTTATAGCACTTATATTACGAAATCATACGACATTTCAATCAATTTGTCAAAAACTGCTACATTCATTCTGTACCCTACATCTACTTTAGCGCCATTGTAGTGGCAAGTTTGAGAAGTGTTATGTACCTCTAAAAAGTGGACACATTTTTAATCATTTCCCATTTAAGATCGTTCTCCTTACCTCTACCCTCCATACCTTATAAGAACCGATGCTTATGACATTTAAATTTCGCGAAATTAAATTCAATATATAATATTAATTTATTTATTTAAAATTAGTTGTCATAAAAGCTGTCAATAGTAACAAAACTTCTCGCGTAAGTATTTAAACTAGTATCTTAGGAACACGAGCGCACTCTACCGGCAATAGTTCTGTCCCCTAAATTGAGACCATTTTTTTAACATTACGTTTAAACTCCTGGTATCTATACTTCGTGATATCGAGAATGAAAAGACTCGCATGCATTTGTTGTCCTTTCTAAAGACGAAGAATTTTCAGCCCAAATGTGAGGAGGAAAAGCCGAAGTTTTTTCTATATATGTTTTAATAGTCTAAGAGCTGGCTACAAAAATTGAAAATGATAAGGTGCAGTAAAAATGATTATATAAAACCCTTCCTTATCTATTGTATAGCACGTAGTGTCCACTGCCAGAAGTCTCTCCCGAGGCGGAACGCGTGGGCGGGCGGCCAAACTTGTAAATTTTTGACATGAAAAAAATCATAGGGTGCAGTTTTGAAAATTTTATAGTTTTATAGTTTTTACCAATAGAAATAGTGTAAAACTATTGCCAGAAGTCTAGACCGAGGCTAAAATGTCGCCAGAAGTCATTAAAGTTGTAAATAAATTATTAAAAAAAAATGACAAGGTACAGTTCTGGCGAATTTGTTTTTATATTATTTATTGTTAAAAAAAAGCAAAATATAAATTGCCAGAAGTCTAACTGGTGGCTAAGTAAAGATAAGCTAATTAAATTTTTGCAAATTTTAGAACTGAAAATAGTGGTTCTTTAAATGGAATGACAAGGTGCAGTTCTGACAATCGTTATTTTATATTACTTATAGTTTAAAAAAGCAGTGTATGTAATGACAGAACCCCAAATAGTGGTTAACTATTTAAAAAAAATGGCCCTTGGTAAGCCAGGCGCATCAGTAGATTTATATCAATTGAATATATTAAAAGTATACGTTTCAGAAAAAAATGTTTTAGATAAAAGTTGTAGGCCTCTTTAAGACAAACAAGAAAGTTTGCTAACATTTTTTTGTACAGGGTGAAGTAAAAAAGTTACGATTTTTTTTCCATTTTGATTTGATGTCACGCCCAAACGGCGGGTTCGATTTGGCCCATTAACGAACTTGACCGAGATTTTTGGGTGATTGATTTTTGTACCAAATTTCATTTGGATCCGTTAAGAAATGCGACCGCTATCGCTCCACAGATTTCGTTATATGGGAACTATACATACATACGGTGAAAGAAGTCTTACTAAATAATGAAGAATCTAAAGCTATAGTATTAAATTATTGCATAATATAAAGGTCTCATAATATAATTTATTTATAAAAGTATTATACGTACCTATTTCAGATGACGAATCAGATATAGATAATGCTAGCGATGAAGATGAAAACGATCAATCCGATTGTGAATGTTAAAAAATATTGGCAGTATCAATTATTCAATTTTTTTTATAATAAATAAACTAATGAAAACAAGATTGGGAAAATTCTTGATATTCACCAATCATTCTTTTAAGTATTAATATCTGAAATTGTTTTTAATAAAAAAAAAACTGTTCTATCACTGCAGTAATTTATTTATTATTTTTCATATAGTTAACCACTAGGGTTCTGTCATTACATACACTGCTTTTTTAAACTACATATTTATAATTAAAAGAATAATATATTCGAGAGTGCCAATATTTTTCAACATTCACAATCGGATTCATCTTCATCGCTATCATTATCTATATCTGATTCGACATCTAAAATAGGTACCTACGTATAATATTTTTATAAATAAATTATATTATGAGACCTTTATATTATGTAATAATTTAATACTACAGCTATAAATTCTTTATTATTTAGTAAGACTTCTTTCACCGTGGATGGTAACTGCGGGCAAGGAGGCAAAGATGACGAATAAAAATTTTTTAATGTTTTTTTGAATGGCTCGTTTACATCTTTTATTTTATAATTTTGAAAAAACATTTCACATCTCGTATTATTAATGAATTATTTAAATGTTTTTCAATAAATTATTGAACTCTAAATTTTTGTTAAATGATAATTGCAAAACGTTTAATTTTTCTATCACTTTAGTAATTTTTAACTGTATTTCTTATTAGTAGATTTATATCTACTATTCAGCTGGTTCCCAGGTCACGACTTCCGGAAAATTTCACTACAGTTTTTCGTTTTGGGCCCCCCTGACCTCAAAAACACCTTACGAAATCTGTGGACACGATAGCCGTCGCATTTCTTAACCGATCAAAATGAAATTTGGTACAAAAATTAATCGTACAAAAATCTCGATTAAGTTCGTTAATGGGCCAATTCGAACCCGCCGTTTGGGCGTGACATCAAATCAAAATGGAAAAAAAATCGTAACTTTTTTACTTCACCCTGTACAAAAATGTTAGCAAACTTTCTTGTTTGTCTTAAAGAGGCCTACAACTTTTATCTAAAACATTTTTTTCTGAAACGTATACTTTTAATATATTCAATTGATATAAATCTACTGATGCGCCTGGCTTACCAAGGGCCATTTTTTTTAAATAGTTAACCACTATTTGGGGTTCTGTCATTACATACACTGCTTTTTAGTAGATTTATATCTACTATTCAGCTGGTTCGCAGGTCACGACTTCGGGAAAATTTCACTACAGTTTTTCGTTTTAGGTCCCCCTGACCTCAAAAACACCTTCTGTTTATATATATATATATATGTATGTATGTATGTATGTATGTATGTATAGTTCCGATATAACGAAATCTGTGGACACGATAGCGGTCGCATTTCTTAACGGATCGAAATGAAATTTGGTACAAAAATCAATCGTCCCAAAATCTCGGTCAAGTTCGTTAATGGGCCAAATCGGTAAGGCCGTTTGGGCGTGACATCAAATCAAAATGGAAAAAAATTCGTAACTTTTTTACTTCACCCTGTACAAAAAAATGTTAGGGGACTTTTTTGTTTGTCTTAAAGAGACCTACAACTTTTATCTAAAACATTTTTTTCTTAAACGTATACTTTTAATATAATTAATTAATATAAATCTACTGATGCGCCTGGCTTACCATGGGCCATTTTTTAAACTATAAGTAATATAAAATAACGATTGTCAGAACTGCACCTTGTCATTCCATTTAAAGAACCACTATTTTCAGTTCTAAAATTTGCAAAGATTTAATTAGCTTATCTTTACTTAGCCACCAGTTAGACTTCTGGCAATTTACATTTTGCTTTTTTTTAACAATAAATAATATAAAAACAAATTCGCCAGAACTGCACCTTGTCATTTTTTTTTAATAATTTAATAGAAAGTTTTATACACCAGATGTTAAGTTGAAAGAAGACAAATACGTCTTTGAAAACCGCATTCGAATAGGATCAGTAGTTTTCATGTGATGCTCGCACAAACATATACATTTCTACAGTTTTATTATATGTATATAGATATAGATAAGATTTTTTTTCCTACTTGTCACCGCTTTTTAGAATTTTTCTTGATTAATTGTAATTTTTAAATATTTTTTCAGTTTTTTTTGGTGGATTTTCAAGTTTTTAGCTTTTTAGAAATTTCTTATGACTTTCATTGTTTTTCCAATTTTTTCCAATTTAAGTCACACACTTGTTAATATTTATCACTTCCCATTAAATGATTCGATACATTTTTAATTTTTCATTTACAACTTTAAAATGGCAGTTGGGCATTTG
Organism: Altica lythri; assembly: GCA_964028335.1. Taxonomy (NCBI): domain Eukaryota; kingdom Metazoa; phylum Arthropoda; class Insecta; order Coleoptera; family Chrysomelidae; genus Altica; species Altica lythri. The sequence continues at coordinate 28,324,704 of OZ034804.1, read as the reverse complement.
AGAAAGTTCCCATAGACTCTATCTTTAGAACCATCTAAGATAGAGTGATAGAGACTTGATTTAAAGACCAAAAATGTAAGGGAGGCTCTATTCAACATGTCCATAAAAGACTTAGTACGACTAGAGTAACAGCAACGTCCACAGAATGTTTTAAAAATAGCGTTAAAAACGTGTACTTGTTATTTAAGCAATACCAATACTGGCTACAAACCTAAAATTATTAAAACCTCGTATAACCGCGTCGTAATACCAAAGAACCATTCTCTAAAATAAACAAAATAAAAGAATCATTGCAATCGGACCACCAACTCAAAAGTTTTGAAATTTTGGGTGCGCCACTTTTATAAAATTAAAGTGTCTGTTTGTAATATTAAATTAATCGCTTTTTACTAAATGTATATTTACGTATACATGGTACATAAGTATATCAAAATAACATTTTTTACAATTTTTGTCTGTCTGTTATTTGTTTGTTCCGGGTAATCTCTGGAACGGCTTGACCAATTTTGACGAGACTCTCACTGGCATACAGCTGACGAGCTGACGTAATAAGAAGTAACTTAGGCTATTTTTATTTTGTAATCATACACAAAGGCTGCCTATCGGGTGGACCCAGAATGTTTAAAAATTGATTTCCAGCACTTATAATTTTTCAAACGCGCACGAAGTCGCGGGCCCAGATAGTTTATTTAATATAATCATACTTTGTTACAAATACACAGAAGAGATTCTCAATCGCTTTTCTAAGTTGAAATATTGTTTACCAGTTCGCTTTATTTTTACATTTACCTTACTTATCTGCATGTCTTTATTATTTCATTAAACAGAACAATAAGAATCTTTGTATTCTCAAATGCAAACAAACTGATAACCTGAAACAACCGCTACCCATGTCTAATTTAAGTATATTGTAAATTTATAATTTAATTTTATTATTCTCTTGAATGCCGCTAGTTCGCTCATACAACAGTAGCTCAGCGTAACGTATTTAAAGCGCAAAAGGGTTTTGTATTTATCAGTGATATTAAATGGCGATATTATATAAAAGGTAGGTAAAATTTGGCAGTTATTTATTATTAGTATCAACATATTTGTACAAGATTAACGTAATAATCATGATTTTATAATGTTCGCATTCGCAAAAATATTTATTTTGTAAATTACCACGGAGCAAATCAGTGAACAATGTTGACGTATTTTAATTTTAGTTTTTATTATTTATAATATGTTCCATTATATTGAAGACACTATCTTCCAATTAGAATACACTTACATATATTTAACTGACCATTGTTAAAATTATATTATTTACATTGGTATTTTAAGCTAGCTAGTCAGTTATTATAGGTCCATTTTTAGCACTTTGTGAATTAGATAAACAAAAATCGGATTCTTTAGACTTATTTGTTATTATACCCTTAAAATTTAGAGTATTCGTATGGTCCAGTAAATCAAATTGGAAGTTAACAATTAACGTTTCTTTTTTATTTTGTACCTCATCAGTACAGTACCTACAGGCTTGTCTCTTCAGTCACTAATGAAGAGACATCCCTGGTATAGACTGGCAGTTATTTGATGTTAGAAGTCTAAGGAAGTTAAAAACAATCGCAAGTAGCGCCATATCTAATCTAAAAATAGGCGCTGTGCTGTACTGATGAGGTCTAATAGACCGAAATACAGTGTCTACAGTTTGGTTTTGCGGTTTTATAAACTGATTTATATTTACGTCGCAGCATCATGTGCATTTGAGTTAGGAATTTTAACCATGCACAAATCGAGGTTATGTACTTGGAGATTGACAGCAGTGAAAAGTGAGACTGATTGTATTGACAAAAGTAAACGTATAAACGCATGCCACCTCTTAACTAAATAAGCTCAAGTTTTTTTCTGTATTCGACTAATACGTTTGGTAGCTTCTCAAAACTTCTCAAAACTTTTTTATTAATTAATAAATAATACAAACAATTGGCTAGCTCCGTGTATGACCTGCTCTACTTCTTATTACTGCATTCATTCTCCTAGGCTTACTGGAGATCAGTTTTTATAACATCTTGCTATTACTGCATTTAACAGTTCATTATGGTTAGTTAACCACTTGCCAAGCCACGTGGGGACGAGCATTATTTTACATGAATAAACAATTCTGCCTCACGATCGGAGCAAACTGCATAATATGTTTAAGAAGGATATTTTGGATATCGATAAGAACTAATTGTGTGCTGGCATTACACCAGATTTATCCCCAAAACACCATGCACAGTGCCTCCACCAAATAGAATTGCAATATTGTAGCTCGCAAATATCTCTCCAGGCCTTCACCAAACATGGTTACTTCCATCCAAAGATTTTAAGTTTATCCTAGTCTCATTTGAGAACAAATTTTTTTCCAATCGTCAACCGTCCAGTTTTAATGGTTACGAGCGAAACGTAGTGTTGCAACTTTATGTTCACTGGTTAACATTAAAGACATTTTCAGCGGTCTTATTTAAACGTCTTTTCACAGTTCGGTACGACATCAGTACATTGCGAGCAATAGCCAACTTATTTCTTAACATTGTACCAGTGACTTTCCTGTTTCAAAGAATAGACACATGCAGAAAGTGCTGATCTCTTGCATCTGTAGATATTTTGCGGTCTTGTCCAGGTCTGCGATTGTAAGATTCTGTCTGGTTGAAGCGTTTAACCATACGAATTATAGTAGAATGATTTCTTCCTAACAAATTAGTAACAACGTATAGAGTATTATCCTTCTGCCCGTAAAGTTAATGTCTTTACCGCGTCCTATATTTGATAAATCTCTGCCACGATTCATTTTCTAAGACTAAAACTATCAAAACCACCACTACTAACAACACAAGCGACTATTTGACAGCATATGTCTGAATTATTAAAGAATACCCATTCGTATTCGTAAAAAAATAGCAACCTTAATCATGATCATCATTTTGAAATTTAAAGCAAAAAAGAGGTGGTGCTTTAATTTTATCCATGAGCCCTTAGTTTTAATTTTAAGCACTTTCTTAGATAGTCGAGCAGCCATCAAAGCTCTGAATTCAGATACAATCAGTTCAAAGATGGTCTGGGAATGCCTAGGTAAATTAAACGAATAAGGACAGAATAACACTGTTACCCTCCTATGGGTTCCAGGACACCTAGGAATAGAAGCAAACGAAATAGCAGACAAGCTGGCAAAGAAAGGAGCTGAAACCCCATACCTGGGACCAGAACCATCCTGTGCAATCAACAGTAGTAAAATCTTAGAAAAACTAAGGAAAAAAATGGATAGCGAAAAATCCAAGCACTAGAATGATCTAGAAGGACTAAGAGAATCGAAGACGCTCCTAGGAAACTATAACCAGAAGAGATCTCACAGCTGTCTTAAGCTTGCTAAGAACAACCTCCGAATTATAACAGGAATACTAACAGGGCACTGCCGATTAAGAGGACACATGAAGAAACTAGGATTGGTAGATGAAACAAACTACAGATTCTGTGAAATGAAACCTCAATACACATACTCTCAGAATGTATCGCATTAAGTAATTCTAGGGTCAAATACCTAGGGTCATACGAAATACAAAAGGAAGAACTACCTAACTTGAAACCCAATGATATCCTAAACTTTCTAAGGAAGATAGGACTAGAAGAGCTGCTATAAGTCTGAGAAATCATCAGAAATATAGCAAGAAAAGGGGGCTCAATAGATCTTATAGGTTGCAGGTTTTTAATGGTTTTGCATTGCGAAGCCTAATTTTCACAAAAATTAGCATACTTTCTTTGTTGCCAACGAAACGGTTGAAGTAAGAAAAAAAAAGTACAGGAAAAATTCGTAGGAAAATTAATTTTCTACAAAAAATTCTAATTATATTTTTTGCTAAAAATTATGGTTGACAAGATATATTCGAATAAGCGTCAACTCTCCCCAAACTATTCGCACGGGGCTAGCAGGCTCTGCTTTAAATTATTTAATTTGCATTATATTAAATTAAATATCTTCTGAACCATGCACATTAGCATAAAGTCTAGGAAGACATTTTTGTAGAAAATTCATTTTCCTACAAATTGTTCCGTTTCGTTAGTTACAAAGAAAATATGATAATTTTCTGGAAAATTAGGCATTCGAGGCTGACACCAACGAGACGGTTCAACTTACAAAAAACATTAATGAGCAATTTTAATATTTTAAAAAGTCTTTAATAGACTACAGTTTGCGAAGAAATTCAATGAAAAATCATTAAGTTAGGCTGAGTAGTAACATTAAAAAAAATATATTCAAATTGGAAAGATTCAATGATCAAGAGGAAGTAGTTAATTAAGGGCTCACCTTTGAAGGGATTTTTTTCTGATGTAAGTAGATAATCAAATTTTCATGAGTCAGCGAAAACGAAAAAATGCCGTTTTAAATGAATCACCCTAATATAAGCACATTTATAATTGATAGGAAATATCAGGTATGTGTTCCGTTGTAAATATTACTTAAATTTCATTAAATTTTAATATTTTCACAGATCTGTTTTTATTTTAAAAGTGAAAATGTTTGTAGGAACATATATTTTAACGTAAATGAACATTTTGGTGATATTTTGACAGTTTTTCAAAGTTTAAACAACGACGCTTTATTTTAAAATGTTACTGCCTAAACTTTCATATAAAAAAGAAAACGATCTGAAAAGAATTAGATTTTTCTTTTGAAGTTATACTTCTATTCGTGCACTAGACGGAAAAAAATTGTGTACAGTTAAAAGTGAAAAATCATTACATATGTAATGGTGTGAGTAAGAGAGAGCCAGAAACACTTATAAGGTATACCTATTGGACGGTAAAAACAAAGATGAAATATTTACCACATGTTAATAGTCATAACTATAAGTTCTTTGAATACCGATTCAACATTTAGTACATTGAAAAGGGATAGATATACAAAAAACAATCTGAAATAATGTATGAATATCATAGTGACGGACCACATGATTATTTGACAGATTATTTTATAATTCTGTCACTTAAGTATACATATAAAGTTTAGCATTTTATATTAATAATAATATTCAGTAAAGAGTATTGTATTGATGTCTAAAGTACCGTCACATGGTTGCAGTATATTCTGCTCTATGCTTTTCAGGTTGTTGGCTACAGAAACAGAGTTTTTACGAATAGTCGAGGAAATAAAGCACTAAAACCTCCGAATTTTGTAACGTAAGATGGATCAAAATGCGTTTTTTTGCATTGGAATCGTTAGAATATCAGGAAATTTGTCGCTATTTTTTATAATGTAAAAATGGGAAATTGCATTTCTGCATTCGAAAAGTGCATTCCCAACAGACAATTGAAATAAAACTTACAAGTCGGTAGGTATTGCTGAAAATGGGTTCAATTTATATCCACGTGTTTTTTAGTGTCACTGAACACGAATATCATGGGTATTTACCTCTTCTCCTGGGGTTTTATGTAAATTCTGTACGAAATCAGTGCACACTTGGTACTCGGCGGTTTTTTGAGTCGCCAAATACGATTATAATAATGACGATGGTCTTCGAAACACCTGGTACTTAAGACGGACCTCGTCTCCAGAAATTTTATGCAAATTCGATACAAAAAGAGTGTGCTCTCGGTTCTAGAAGGTTTTTGGGGTCGCTAATTACGAATATCATAATATAATGATTTTGCTAAATCATTCGCATACAAATTTATGAATCCGGAACCGTGCATAGAAGTATAACTTCTGCCGGCAGTCCCAGTGACTGCCACACTCCTTTTTTTTTATTTTTTAAGAAGGCAAATTTTATGAGTATTTGATATTGTGAGTAATGAATTAGTCAATGATAACATAAGGGTAATAGGTAATAATCACGGTATGAATAATGAAAATTGTTGTTTAATTGATGACTAATCTAATTTTCGTCGTTAAAACTTATATTTAGATTTTAATAGATGACGATTACTGGATTAATTTAATTATCCTCATAAAATTAATCATAATTTTCTTAAATAACATCTTTCAAAATAATAAACTATAATATATATTTTAAAAACAAAAGCCGAATGAAGAAAAAAGATATTAATAAGTATGTTATGCTTAAAATATAATCCTGATATCGTTTTATTATTATTTGTCTATTGGTGTGACATAATCTGTAGATTACAGGAGAAGTATGTATTCGGTATTAATACTCAAATTTCCTTATATCCGTTTATAAACGACTATTTTCAGGAGAAACTAAAAATACAAATGCTGGAAAAAAATGTACATTTGATCTATACGAAGTTGGACTCCTATATAAAATATTTATATTTCAATGGTTCCTCTACTGCTCCTATTTTATTTAAATATTTTATTATTTTTTTTAATTTCAATTAAATTATATTAAAAAATAAACAACTGTCTATCTATCTATCTATCTATCTATCAAAATTTACATCCACATACTATTTTAAAAAAAAATCAAAACAAAAACTGTCGTCATAGTCGTCTCATATTTGTTTATTGATCTTCTATTTACATAGTAGAAACAGTGATATCGTATCAAATTCCCAAAAATTAAATAGAATATTTTTTTTTAAACAAAATTTTTCTTAATTTTAATTTTAATTTTAATTTTGTCTTAATTTTTCTGAAATTTTATTTTAAGATTTTTTTTGTTTTTTTTTATAAAATTCATTCCCCTTTCTTCATATTTCCCTAAAATATATTTTTTTATAAATTAAGATATTTTCTCATTTAATTTTTTGTTTAATTTAAATTTCATCCTCTTTTTTGACATTTCCCATAACTTTTTTATAAATTTAATTTTCCCCATATTTCTAATTGTAAATGTATTAACTGACTTCAAAAAAGGAGGGGGTTCTCAATTCGACAATATATTTTTTTATGTATATTACGAAATATCTCCAGTATTTATAATGCGATTTAATTTTTTTTTGCATTAAGGTATAGTCATCAATGTGGAAGATATTCCAATTAATACCACAAAAATCAACAAAATAAGCTCTGCAGTTAAGTTAATATGTTAATAATGATGTATAAGATTAAGATAAAAACATAATAATTAGTTCGTTACTACCCCACTCTAAAGCCAAAGGCTTCTTCTCACAAGGAGAAGGAATAAGCATTTAATCATAAAATAAATAAATAAATAAAAATATGCTTTATTGCCACTGAAAATTGTACAATTTTATAGACAAAGCTTACAAAAATAATTAATAAAAAAAGATTACAATTTACGTAAAATTTTACATAAAATTTTAAAATTTTACAGAAAAATTTCCTATGTCACTAACTACTCGATAAAAAAAAACAATAAAAAAAAAAGAGTGTGCGTGTAACCTTTACGCGCGATTGAAGTAAAACTTGTTGACGTACGTACCGGAAAATAAATATTTAATTACAATTCAATCATATTTATTGCCTATATACTTTACAAAAAAAATGAGATGTTATATTTATATTATTCATTAGAAATAGGAATTTGAAAGTTATCATTATTTTTTTTATGTATGAAATAATAGGTTTATGATAACTAAAATGTGAAACATAGATTTTAGTCTATAAATACCATTAATGTATTTGAAACCGTTTGAAAATTTCATAAATAAATTTCGGAAATTTAAACTCCTCCCATAGCTGAAATTATACAGTTACTTCCATCAGAATCTTCCGTTAGAATCTACCCCTAGTCGTGCCTAAAGAAGTTTTGCTTCAATAATAGGTAAACAATATTAAAAATAAACACACATTACGTTTAGAATGTGTGATTTTGTAGCTGTATCTACCTTATTGTAATACATCACAACACAAGAGCCTTCGATAGTTAGATAACCATTTCATTTTGTAGCATTTTATAGCATATTCCATAAAATTGAAAATCCTGAGTTAAGTTTGTTTCCTTCACGTCTACGAAGGATCTGTTATTGGTGGTAAAAGATTAGCCATCTTGACTTTATGGCCTTTATGGCTACCTAACCAAACCTAAAATAAGTATAAGAAAGTGTTAAAATATTTTGAATATTATTATTTTTATGAACAAAAACGTGCAACATGCTTCTTTACTCAACGTAAAGATTCCGTATAAACAATTATTTACTATCATAATATGTATGTATGTATATAAACTTACTTAATCAAATCATAATGACTGTGGCTGTCTCGTAATTTTTTCATTTTTGTCATTTTTCTTCAAATCTTTCTGGCGCTTATATCCCCTTTGACGTTCACAATTTCTTTTTCTTTTTAGCTCTAAGTCTATAAAACGAAAATAGCTAGGTATAAATAATAGGTATAAATAATTAGGTATAAATAGTGTAATTACACACCAAAAATAAAATTTATGCATATAGAGTACCTACCTATTCACTCATTTTCAATCAATATTTTTTCATCACTTTCTTCATTAATAAATCCACATTATTTATTCATATTTAATACAAACACTTTATACACAAAAAACTATTTATACAATGTATTTCGATTGACAAGATGATCAGCTGTCAATTCATACAGTTACAGATTTAATTTTATTTCATATAGGAGGCAAAATCGCATGAGCGCCGTCAGGATTATTTTCAGGGGGTGCATCTGCATCTACACACTATTATGATCTAATATATATATAGAATGTAGAATGATTTGGACAGCAACCGCGACGCCTTTAGTTTTTATTCAAACAATAATTTAATAAAAAAATTAAAAAAATATATAATTTTCTGGTAAATTCAGGTATTTTCTTTCATAGCAGCGGGGTGCAAGCGCACCCTCTTGCACCCTGCTGCCGGCGCCCATGCAAAATCGTGTCAGTATTAGGTTTTGTTTCCGGTTTCTGTTATTAGAATGACGTCACGTCCGTTAGAATAACTTTTTTACTCCTAGTGTCGCTAAAGAAGTTTTACTTCAAAAAATATCAATAGTACAGCCCTAGGATGTAACAAGATCAGACTGTTGCATATGTTACCCAGTCATACGTGAATGATCCCAATTTCTAGAACAATTTCTAGAACAATGCAATTTCTTAGTCACTCATTAAAAAAATCAACTACTGAATAATATGGCCTTACAGATAGATAGGTTTTCGTCATTTTTTGAAATTCCAGAAAAGATTTTGCGGATTTAATTTTCAGAGGGAGATGATAAAGTTTTTTTGCAGAATATAATTAAGATTTCTTTACTAACTCATTTGATGGTGTCGGTAAGTAAACATCATAATTTGAATTTCTAGTGAAGTAGCCATGATTAGGTCTTGCAGGAAAGAGATGTAGGTGTTTACGAATTAAACAGACAGTTTCTAAGATAAACAACGAGGGGAGCGTCAAAATTCCATGATTTTTAAAGTAACTTCCGCAGTGAGTTGTTTGATTGAGACCAAACAGATAACGTATTGCTCTTTTTTGCAATTTAAAAATAATATCAGATTGAGCAGCCGTACTAGAACCCCAGAAAGGAAGACCATATCGAAGATGAGATTCGAACAACGAGAAATATGTTATTTTGGCCGATGATACATTGACTTCTTTAGAAACAGATCTTATTGCATAACATGTTTTACTTAACGACTCGGTATGAAGGGACCATTTAAGGTTGCTGTCCATAAAAATACCAAGAAATTTTACCGAATCAACGGTTCGAATTTGGCTATTATTTAGAACCAAGGGTTGAAGAGCTCCTTTGTAGCATAAAGCTACTGTCTTATCTACGTTGAAAGAGAGTAGATTCGAGTCAGACCAGGATTTTATTTTAAGCAAATCAGAAGTTATAGTTGCATGAAGAGTTGCCACATTAGAGTTGCTCCAGGTTATACTGGTATCATCAGCAAATAGAAATTTTTTTCCATCTATTTTCAAATTAGTGATGTCATTAATAAAGAAAAGAAAAAGTAATGGACCCAACACTGAACCGAGCGGTACTCCACAAACGATGCTTTTATGATTAGAGTCAGTACCATTTGCTCTTACCAGTTGTTTCCTATTGCCCAAGTAAGATTTAAACTAGTTTAAACAAATACCTCGAATTCCGTAGATATTAAGTTTTTCTAACAAAATATCGTGATTTACACAGTCGAAAGCTTTGGCATAGTCACAGAAAACCGTGGTGGTGTATAGATTATTATTTAGCGCTTGGTAGACCTCATGTAGCACAGAAAATATGGCATCACTGGTACATTTATTAGACAAAAAGCCAAACTGGTTCTGGGATAAGATATGGTTTTTAACGATGAAGGGTATAAGTCGGGGTTTCATAAGTCTTTCAATGATTTTAGATAGTACCGGTAGCAAGGCAATAGGTCTATAGTTACCGGCACTAGATTTATCGCCACCCTTATGTAGAGGAATAATAATGGCTGTCTTTAGGCACATTGGAAATGTACCAGTTTCAAAGGAATTATTAATAAGTGAGACCAAGACTTTCAACACATTATCTGGAAGGTTTGAGAATTTTTTTATAGATAGTCCATCAGTACTACAGGAGGATTTACTTTTGATACTATTAATTGTTTGATTCAGTTCAGCTTTATCAACTGGTCTTATATAGAAGGAATCCGATACCTTATTTAACTGAGAAAGATAAGAGATGGGATTATGCTGTGGCTGTATAGTTGATGTTATATTTTTACTCACATTAATGAAATAGTCATTTAGAATTTCGGGGTTTGGAAGAAAGAGTGTTTGGGATGAGTTAGTTTTGTTACGAAAATCATTTATTATAGACCAAGTTTCTTTTGAAACACTTTTAGCACTTGTCAGACGATTTTGATAGTATATTTTTTTAGCTATTTTGATAATTTTTAGGTAGGTAACTCTGTACTTGTTGATGTATTCAGTGACGGAGACATTCGTGGTATATTTTTTGATGTAAAATAGTGAACGCGTATTTTTGGCTGATACGCGGATACCTTTGGTAGTCCAAGGTTTGTGACGTTTTGGCCTAATGTTGATTAGAGGAAATGCCTTATTAACGCGTATTTTTGGCTGATACGCGGATACCTTTGGTAGTCCAAGGTTTGTGACGTTTTGGCCTAATGGTGATTAGAGGAAATGCCTTATTAAAATTATAAACCAACTTATTTAAAAAATCATTGAAATTACAGTTTAAGTCCCTAGAAGGAAAATTCCAGTCAGAAGTCAAACATAAGTTTTGGAATTTACGAAAGTTTTGAGCGGAATAAACCCTACCTAAACGCTGAGTTCTTAAGGAGGATTTGCTTAGAATCTTAAACTTGGTAAATACTGCTTCATGATCAGATAATCCCGCATTAATAACTGTGGTGCGGACATCCAGGGGTGAGAAATCTGAAACAATATAATCTAATATGGAAGATGTTGATTTCGTGATTCTTGTTGGATAATTAACGTGCATTGTAAGGCCATATAATTCAAATATAGTTATCAAGGACAGTTGGGTAGCACAAGCAGCAGCGTAGTTAATATTAAAGTCCCCACATAGAATTTTTTTACTTTTAATAGGTAGGTTATCTAACAAATTTATCAGGTTCTGAAGGAATAGCTCAGTGTAAGAGTTAGGTGATCTATAAATACAAATAATGTAAAGATTTAGATACTTATGATAAACCATTGAAAACTCGAAGAAGTTTTCACCCACTAGAAAGTCATATTTTGATACCTGAGTGAAATCATTATATGTAGAAAGAATTAGTGTGCCCCCATGAGCTGAGCTTGGACGATCATACCTAGCTATTGTGGTATATTTTTCTATAAAAAAGGCTCGTTGACTTCAAGCCAGTGCTCCGTAACTGCAACTAATGGAGGAAATCTCAATTCCTCTAGAAACAAAAATAGTTCGTCTGTCTTATTTCTTATCGAACGAATATTAATCAGAACCATGCTAAAGTTGTCATCACTAGAATAATTAGAGGTTTCTAGTCCCTCCGAACACGTCGAATTATTTAAAAATTTCGATTTGGAGAGACAGTGGTGAAGTACTTTTGGTGACATTCCCTTGATCTCTGTAGGTATATAGTTCTTTCAGACCTAATAAGGGACCTATAAGGAGCAAGACTTCCACTTCACTTGGACCAATACCATAGGCCTCGTTGAATTCTAAAAAGATTTTTCTTAGATCTTCAGTATTAGTGGGAAGTCCTTCTGAAGCCAAAAAGAGTTTAACACTTGTTTTGGAAGATCCTTCGTAACATACTGAACTAGGTTGGTCGTGAAGAAAAGCAAGATATAGCTTAATGGCTTTTATAACTTCTGGTTCCCTCAATCTAGCAAGAAGATAACGACTATTTGAGTTATTAGTGAATCTAACTCTTGGTGGGGTCAGAGGATCCAGATTTATTGAAGGTTCCAAAGTGTCTCTTTTAATAAAATCGATGCAAGCATTTGAAGAGGACAGAGACTTAGCTTTGCAAATTTCGATTGCTTGTTTGTCTGAAATTAAACTTATGTTTTCTACTTCGGTGTTAATAATCTTAGGAATGGTAGATGGAGTTTCCATGCTAACGGGGCTAGTGATATTTATCATCCTCTTAGAGTTTGAATCAGAGGAAGGCGGGGGTTCGGAGTGTGAGGATTCAACAGACCAGTTAACGCAAACATCAGGTGGCCAAGATTTCATGTTAAATAATAGGTCAATTGAGGTTTTTGATTTCATACCAATCTTGAAAGAGGAACCAAATGTTTTTTCAGTATCTTTAAGCAGGGCGTAGCATCTAATATATTCCTTGACACCCCACTTCTCTTTGATAAAGTGTACCACTTGCATAGGGGTGTAACTCGGGGTTAAGTTGCTTATAACTACATAGTGCCATTTTACTTCTGTATTTTCTGTTTTTTTTGTGATTTTTGAGTTTTCAACTGTAGTTTTCTCAATGCGTTGGGTGTCTTCTGTTTGGGTTCCTGAGGTAGCATATCTTGTCATTTTCTTCAATTTCTCTTTTTCCGCTGGTATAGGAGATACTTTATTGCTGAGATTATTCATTTGACTCGATACTTGCTTGATATTTGAAGAAAGCCTTTCTAACTCCAATTTAATTTCTGCCGAATTCGAATCTTGGACGTGAATCTTAGTAGTTTCATCAGAGCAGCCGAAAAAAACCGACGAAAATCAATTCGCTTGCTCACTGCGAGTTGATGATTTCAGACAATTAAGTCCACGTTTCATCACGATGTTTTCCTTCACCGTACGTGCATGGTTTTTCTAGGTGTTAGACAATTTACTTATGTCTCCAAAAAGTCACATTCGTACATGTCGGTATTGTTGGGGATTAAACTCAATACCTCTTGCACAGTATTCGGAATGTTTTGAAAATAGTACAATAGGAATGTGCGCCCACATCTGACAAAACCAAGTAGCAACTAAAAATGATAAAATAAAAACTTAAAAAAAATAAACCGCCTTAAAAAAATGCACTAAAGAGCCAGAAATAAAATCTTTATTTCTTAAAAAAATTGGAACGAACTTGGCATCTGATTTCGATTTCCTTGAAGTCAGCTCCAATGGCAAATAACCCTCTATTTTAATTTTAATCTTAGCTATTAAATCTAGATTTCGAATGTTTGTAACTTAAATCTTTTGCAAAGATATAAACCATTCGAGCCATTTGATTTTTTTAAAAAAGTTTTTATTTGATATATTGCTACTAGAATTGTTATATATTTTTCTTTTCTATCATCATCATTATTATCATAACTTAACTTAGTTTTATATTTCAATTTTTCTCTATTATTGTAATACGCTTTAGTTTTGTATTAGGTTCCTTCATACTTATATGTTTTAGTTTTATTTTACTTTCACTTTATAATATTTAGCTTTGTAATTATTTTTACCATCTTTAGAATAGTGAGTTAATTTTATCATTTTTATATTCCATTTCATCACCTTCATTATCATCTTGGTAAGTTTTGGTTTTATATTCTTCAACAACCAATGCTTGCCAGTCGTTTCATATGCATAATTCAATTATTCTTATTTTTATTCTATATTTATACGTTTTTATTTAAAAATGCCAAATTAATATATCTGAAAATACAAAGACGCCATATTCATGAAAATTAAAACTGTTAAAGCCAACCTAGCATCGTTGGAAAAACATATAGGGATCTATAATTTAGGCGAAGTAAGCAGGTTACTTTCTGTAAAATGTATAATCATATTTTCTTTACAAACGTAGTTGTAATATATTTTTCGTAGTCACTTGGCGATACGGGCAGCTATGTGAAATGGCCATTTTAGGAACATACCTATGTACCTGTCGCTTAGAAATGCGCCAAGTATAGAGCCATCGCATCTCTATGTGACTGATTTTAGCTCTAGTCACATAGCGATACCGGCACATAGCTATGCGCGGAGAGAAAGTCAGTCACTTAGGATCTACCAAGTTGAGGGCTATTATTATACCTCTCCATGTGACTGAATTTTAGCCGCAGTCACATAGCGATTCAGGCATAAACAGATTTTATAGAAATGCCAATTTTTCTTCTTGAAAGCGATTAAAATAGCACATTACGCAGTATTAAGAGTAGGTGGTGGAAGAGATGTCTTAAACTTAAGACTTAAAATTGCATTTTACGTCCGAAGTGATGAAATAGTAAATTATACACATAGGGCATAAAATGCGATTTTACACCCCGAGTGGTGAATGGTAGCAAGAGGGCCAGCGAAGCCGACCTGCTTGCTGATACAGTCACGCTAGGGTGTAAGTTCGTATGCCCGAGGTGTATACAAAATTTTTCGACTTGAGTGCAGAAGATTCTGGTTATACATTCCAATATTGTGTAGGTACCTAAAATAAATTATAAATCTGGCATAAAAAATTAATATTTTAGCATTACAAAAGCTAAAAAGTGTGAAGGCCTTCCGGCTCTTGATCACGTCTCGGGTTAACTTTTAGTTATTAGAATGTAAAAATGTGCATTGTTGATGAAAATAGGCTTTCATTCCCCAAAAATGGGGCATAAAACCAGGATTTTTTTAAACGAGTGACGAAAAAAGATTTTTTTATAAATGCGTCGTATAATATGTAAGAAAAATTTGTTTAATAATTTTCTATTTCAATTTATTTAACAGAAAAAAAAATTAATTTTAATTTATAAATCACCTCTCCCCAATCTCTTCAAGTTGCCCCGTGCCTAGATCGCTATGTGACTGCGGCTAAAATTCAGTCACACAGAGATGCAATAGCCATCAACTTGGTAGTTCCTAAGTGACATTCCCACCGCGCTAAGTATGTGCCGGAATCGCTAATTGACTACGGGCTAAAATCAGTCGCATAGCGATGCGATGGCTCTTTATTCCGGCAGCTAGGGGGATTTCCGTGGCCCATTCTCCTGTTGATCAAGAATGTTTTTCTTACGTATTTTTTCTCGCTAAATCCGAGTCTAAAACCTGTTTTTCCGAAAATTGGTCGGGTAAATTGTTATTAACAATTTAATTGTTTAAACAGTTATAACTAAAAAACTAAGAGAGATTCGACATTTTTTCCAAATACTTTTCCTTATGAAAAAAAAAAAATAGATTTAAAAAATTAAAATCGTTTTTTTTAGAACCCGAGATATAGCAAAATCACTTCTAATGTTTTTGATCGCAGATTTTTTGATCATAACTCGGGTTTTAATAAAGCTATCATATTTCACGAACTTTTATTTTGAAGGCCACATTATTAGCTTAAAATTGAAATAATATCAATGTCTTTAACATTGTTTTTAACAAAATTATACCCACTTGTAAGCCAAATTTTTACATAAAAATCTTTATTTTTGTTTATGGCAACTTTTCATTAGGTCAGGTTTCTGGATATGGATATTTGGGGGGGGGGACGAGCTAGTGCCACTCTGCATCATCCTGTGTGTAGGGATATCCTCACCTTAGGCTGTCACCAGGCCTGGAGATTTAAAACAGGTGATGAGGCTCCCGAGGGGAATCTCCCTGACATTGGCTGGTGTTAGCTAGTACTCGCCAACACGGATCTTCTAGTTTTAGAAAAAGCAGAACATTCAAATGTTATATGTTCTACTGTTTCCTCTTCTGGTTCGCAGCCTCTGCATAGCGGTGATTCTGCTAATTTCATCCTAAAGAGATGTTTTCGTAATTGGCAGTGACCTGTTAAGATTCCCTAGGTCAGGTTTAAAGTGTGTCTAAATTTTTTTTTCTAATGGATTCTACGATTGAAGACAAACATTTTAAGCTTGTGTTAAATATATCTGAGTTATTTCTTTGCTGAGATATAGCCGTTTTAAATCACATAGATATTTATACGTGTGTTCAAATCACGGCGGGAGCGTATTTGTTCGAGTTGTGAACTGCTAAGCTCCTATTTTTTAAAATGTATTGTTATTGTAATCAAGCTAGATCCTTAAATGGGCTTGTTATTTATGCTTTTTCAGTAATTTATATTAAAAAGTAAGTACGTAACGCATTATAAATATTTTTATAGGTATTAATGCTTCTGGTCAATTTCTACTTAAGTTGCTAATAAATTTAACAAAAGCTTAAAATGTTCCCCTTCAATTGGAGAATACATTAGAAAAAAATTTAGACACATTTTAAACCTGACCTAATAAAAAGTTGCCATAAACAATGAATAAATGAATGAATGAAAAGGTAGATAGGTAGGTGAGATAGATTTATAGGAGTATATTAGGTATGAGGACAGGACCCTATTGATTTCAGGGAGTGGATGCGAAGGTTTGGATGGTGTTAGTATCAGTTGCCGGCCTCGCTCACACAAATTTCCCCATTTGCAGCAGGTTTGATTGCTTCAACTGTTGCTCTTGTATCTTCTTGCCATCCATGGCGCGTGAACGTACCTAAACAGTCTTTTCCTTTTAGTGTGAGTGTAAGTGTATGTGTGGAGGTGTAACCCACGTGGTGCAATGCGGAGTTGGAAGATTGACGCTGTGGCGTGTCTTCTCCGTCGTGGTGCCTCCCATTTGGCAAGGACAAAGGAAACCACATAAACCTTCGCCAAGGGCCTGTTGCCATAAACAAATGACTTAGCGATTGTTATGTAAAAATTTGGCGTGCAAGAAGGTATAATCTTGTTAAACACAATGTTAGAGACATTTATATTATTTCAATACCCCCAAAGTGTTAAACTGCTTGTCGTAAGAGGCGACTAAATGAAACCTTTTCCCTTTTTTTTTGTTTAAATTACATACATCTCGTTAAGCTTTCGCTTATCGTTTGTCTCTATGTATCTATCCTCTTAACGAGGTAAACATTTATTTCTTATTGCTCAAATTAGGTATGATGTCCTGAATATCTTTTGGGATACTTTTTTCAAAACAATATTTTGAAAATTAATAGTCATCTAGGTTATAATAAAATTACCTTTCCCTTTTTATAATAATGTGGCCTTCAAAATGATAGGTCGTGAGATATGATAGCTTTATTAAAATCCGAGTTATGACAAAAATTTGCGATCAAAATATTAGGAGTGATATTTTGCAATATCTCGGGTTCTAACAGACGGATTTTAATTTTTTAAAGCTCATAGGTTTCAGATTCGGATTCAGAAAGAAAAAAATACGTAAGAAACACATTCTTAATCAACAGGAGAAGAAAAGGCCACGGAAACCCCCCTAGCTGCCGGACTACTTTACACGGCGCGTGTCTAAGTGACGGGAACATAGCTATGTGCTTAAAATGGTCTGCCTGGATCGCCAAGTGACTACGACATAATCGTTAAGTTTAAATTAGAAAAACAAAAATAAAATATTTTTTGTACAACTGTCATTAAAAGTGACACTTTTAATGATAGCAAACAATGTTAAAAACGATTGTTTACATAGCAGCGTGTTAAAAATACTTTTAACACGTTGCCATGTAAAGAAGTTTACTTTTAACACGGTTTAGTTTACTTTTAACACGGTTTGGTTTATTGTCATTGCAAATTCGCTCGTTTCATTATCAAAATAGGGAAGTTGTACAAAACACATTGTATGGTATTTGTGTTAAAAGTGATTTTATTTTGTTCGTGAAATTGTTCAATTCGCTCCGCTCATTTCACAAACGTTTTCACTCACAAAATAAAACCTCACTTTTAACACTCATATCATAAATAACTATTAAAATTGAACATTGGTGTATCTAAATTTTGTAATTTTTATTTCAGTAAATAATATACACTGAAACCAAATACATAACAGGTAATACTTGCGCCCAAAATACCAATAGTATTATGAGACCGCTTAATTGTTTGCGCCCTGTTTACCTGTTTTTTAAATTGCTCGGGACCCAATTCAAGTTATGTATTAAGTTAAAGTTGTGTAAGGCCATTTAAACTTAAATGGATGGGACCGATTGTATGTTTTCTGTTAATTTTTAACTACAGTTCGTTACTTACTCTATCTACAATGACAAAAGAGTTCAAATTTCAAATACCTAAATAGAAGACCCGCCTGTAAGATCAATTAAATTAAGATATCATTGATGACAAAAAATATCTACTTATATACCTGTTTTTCTTTTTTAGATTTATATGAAGTTTAAAATGCTAAATAAACTATCTGTATTCAAATAGGTAAGTAAATTAGGTAAATCCAAAAATTTCCTTATCTCTCTTAGTTTGTTTAATAATATATAGTTGAATTAAAATGATGTAAATATACTACACAATACAATAGACCGGATTTACTAAAAATTCTAGAAGATTCCAATTGTCTACTGTCTACGTTTTCTTGCTTGCATTTTTTCTCTCTCGTAAATACATGATTGGAATTTGCAAATTAAACTAAAGTCACCGTTTGTAGTATAATCTATTTTATCTACTCCTTTGACAGTAAATGTTATTTATACTCATTGTCACCATGCAGGGTAAGTAAGCTATAAGGCACAGTTGTGCGTAATGAAACGTCATGTTGGAATGACGTTTCATTACGCACAACTGTGCGTTATAGCTTACTTACCCTGCATGGTGACAATAAGTATTACTGTCAAAGGAGTAGATAACAGTACAGTACGTACGTCATACATTTCTTTAGAGATGTCAAATATTTAGAATTGAAATTAAAATATTGAGTCGTAGATAAAGCATAGTACGTAACTCGAGTGGTAAGAGGTATTACGTACTCGTGTAATTACGCGGCTTCGTGCGTAACTTTTCCACTCGTACGTAATGTCCTAGTTACCACTCTTGTTACGTAATATACTATTAAATTGACGTACCTAATAGAATTATTGATTAATTGATTAATAAACTAGCTAAGTTTCTGATAACCTGTGTGACTGATTATTAAATAATTGTATTGTATTTCTGATTAAATGTAAAAACACAAAAATTTTCCGAAACACTTTAACAATAGCTTATTCAATGTTAATAATTATTGCATCACAAATAAAGCAAAACAGATGATAACAAAATACAAATTATTAATCACATGTTGAAGAAATAAATGTTATTTTTGTGAAAACAAGAAAAACTGAAATATTTGACTACGACTACAACCTTTTGCATAAGTCACACACTTAGGTACCTTCAGTCAATATTTTTTTGAAAGAGATGCGTTTGTCAACTACTCAATGATAGAAAAACCTATTATTTACAATAACAACATATAATAACAAGAAACTAGAAAAAATATCAAATTGATTACTTGAATATCGGTGTAGGTAAGTAGAAGCTGGGTAATTGTTACAGCGGTATATTACATAAAAATTTAAATAGACCAGTCGGTATCTGTCGAAATGCAGATCATAATGGACATTTTCCATAGGAAGCTATTTTTTTTGCTGAAATCCCTTCAGGAGGTACCCAATATCGATAATCACGATATGCGCCAGTCGCAAACCCTGTGATAAATTTTTTATATAACAAAATCTAGAATTTTTTTGCTCCTATTTTCGTGTATAATTCGGAAAATATTGCTCCTAGACAAAAAAGTATGAGAAGTTAAAAGTATAATTTTGGTAGGAAATTAAGGTTGGAATACTTGGTCTTACCCAAAAGTATCCGACCTGTATTTATATTTATATTTTATATCTTCGCGCCAAAGTGTTCTAGCGACCCCTACCTCACAAATTTATTGTTTACTTGCTGATACCTGCCGGACGAATAGTTCATGAAAAGCGTGTGTTTGTTTTTCAAGTTCGTCAGATTTTTAAGTAGCTGAAAATGTTTTGCTTTTAACTTGAAAAAAAAATGTACAGAAACTATTCAAATGTTGCATAAGGCCTGTGGAGACGATTGTATGGGCAAAACCCAAATAAAAGAGAGTTATAAAGATCGTCGTTCGACTGTTAGAGAACTAGAAGATTACCTTTCAATACCAAAAGTTACGGTTTAGCGAATTTTAATCGAGAATTTAGGTAAGCATAACTCGTGTGTGTGCTAAATTCATACCAAAACTGCTCTCAGCACAGCAAAGAAGCTTTCGAGTAGAAATCGCTCAGGACAATCTAGAAATGATCAATAGCGATGAAATATTGCTCAAAAAGGTTATTACTGGTTTACGTTTATGATCCTTAAACAAAACAACTATCTTCGTAGTCACGTCAAGGTCTGAGCAAAATCAACTCAATGTTTATTGTTTTTTTCGATTATGAAGGTGTCGTACATCACGAATATGCTTCTTTAAGTCAGATCATTTAACAAAGAGTTCTACGTTGAAATTTTAAAAAGTTTGTGAGATGAAATTAGAAGAAAACGACCAAGGTTTTAGTAAACCGGTGGCTGGCTTTCTCATCATGATAATGCTCCAGCACATGCATCAAACCTTGTACAGCAGTATTTATCAAACACAGTGTTGTACAGCTTGTGCAGCTCCATCTAGTCCCGACATAGCTCCCTGCAACTTTTGGCTGTTTCCTCGATTAAAAATGCCGCTTAAAGAACACCGATTAGACGACAAGAAGACTGTTGAAACCAAAGATTGCTTTGGGAAGTGGAAGCATCGATATGAGCGTGTTGTTCACAAATGGGGACTACTTCGAAGGATACCACCAACAAGATGACGAAGATTAAGCAAAGTGCAGACAAATAGGGGCAGGTAGGATATTTTTGGGACAGACCTCGTATGTCCAAAGTTTAGCGAATATGTATAAAATTTAGATTAGAAATAGGATGGAGAATGTAAGATTTAAAAATATATATTTTTTATAAATAAGTCTTTTAATATTTTCATTTAATTTTCAACAATAGTTTCCATTTTTTGGTGTTAATATTGTATATTTAACATTTTTTTTATATCTATCTGCTATTTGCTATTAAATTTCGGATAAATTTCATTGCAATGTAATAACCACAGGCGGACGAAAATCATGGTGATAAACCTGAAGATTATTTTCTTTATCTCTGAGTATTAACATGATCGGACGAAAATTGCGTTCGGGAAATTCAAAACGCAGTAGTATTATAAAGTATGTAGTGTAGTTGGTTCACATTTAGTGTGCCTTCATTATAAAAGTCATTTTGATAAGGACACTAAAAATAAATAACCTCTTGTAAACATCTATTGTTAAGGAATTGTCCCAATGAGATTATCTACCCAAAGGTTCAGGGTCAGCTTAACTATTTTAGTAGGTATTAAATAGTCGTTATTTGTTGAAATTAAGTTTGGTATAGTTGTGTGCAACTATTAACAACTAACAACTTATTTACTCAAAGACTATTTCAGCCGACGACATTCATTATAACCCAATTTACCTATCGATCGAAATATAGATAAGCAATAAATTAAAAAAAAAGAGTGTGCGTGTAACCTTTACGCGCGATTGAAGTAAAACTTGTTGACGTACGTATCGGAAAATAAATATTTAATTACAATTCAATCATATTTATTGCCTATATACTTTACAAAAAAAATGAGATGTTATATTTATATTATTCATTAGAAATAGGAATTTGAAAGTTATCATTATTTTTTTTATATATGAAATAATAGGTTTATGATAACTAAAATGTGAAACATAGATTTTAGTCTATAAATACCATTAATGTATTTGAAACCGTTTGAAAATTTCGGAAATTTAAACTCCTCCCATAGCTGAAATTATACAGTTACTTCCATCAGAATCTTCCGTTAGAATCTACCCCTAGTCGTGCCTAAAGAAGTTTTGCTTCAATAATAGGTAAACAATATTAAAAATATACACACATTACGTTTAGAATGTGTGATTTTGTAGCTGTATCTACCTTATTGTAATACATCACAACACAAGAGCCTTCGATAGTTAGATAACCATTTCATTTTGTAGCATTTTATAGCATATTCCATAAAATTGAAAATCCTGAGTTAAGTTTGTTTCCTTCACGTCTACGAAGGATCTGTTATTGGTGGTAAAAGATTAGCCATCTTGACTTTATGGCCTTTATGGCTACCTAACCAAACCTAAAATAAGTATAAGAAAGTGTTAAAATATTTTGAATATTATTATTTTTATGAACAAAAACGTGCAACATGCTTCTTTACTCAACGTAAAGATTCCGTATAAACAATTATTTACTATCATAATATGTATGTATGTATATAAACTTACTTAATCAAATCATAATGACTGTGGCTGTCTCGTAATTTTTTCATTTTTGTCATTTTTCTTCAAATCTTTCTGGCGCTTATAATATCCCCTTTGACTTTCACAATTTCTTTTTCTTTTTAGCTCTAAGTCTATAAAACGAAAATAGCTAGGTATAAATAATAGGTATAAATAATTAGGTATAAATAGTGTAATTACACACCAAAAATAAAATTTATGCATATAGAGTACCTACCTATTCACTCATTTTCAATCAATATTTTTTCATCACTTTCTTCATTAATAAATCCACATTGTTTATTCATATTTAATACAAACACTTTATACACAAAAAACTATTTATACAATGTATTTCGATTGACAAGATGATCAGCTGTCAATTCATACAGTTACAGATTTAATTTTATTTCATATAGGAGGCAAAATCGCATGAGCGCCGTCAGGATTATTTTCAGGGGGTGCATCTGCATCTACACACTATTATGATCTAATATATATTGGTATGATTTGATTGGATAAAATTTTTTTTGTATTTGATAATAGGTAACTGTCTTTATATAGGTGTTTAAAAATTTTATTTCAGAAAGTGTAGAGTTGTTTATTTTGTTGGATATTTTGTTTTAAGAGGTTACCTAGGGACGGGGAAAAAAAGAATTGGGAAGAGGATTATGATGGATTGTCATTGAGTTAATTTTGAAAAAAAATGTCATAAAGAAAAATTTGGATTATGATTATTGAATTTGAATTTGAAAAGAGAGTTAGAATTTTAAAGTTTATGATTTTGTGTAATTGAAGTTAAAGTTAAAAATAAAAATTTAAATTAAACAAACAAGAATATAAAGGAAGTTTAAGTTGAATCCAGACCCAATAGCAGGAGAAGTAGCCGGAGCTGAAGAAAAATAAATCTGATTTCATAACAAATTGGCGCCCAACGTGGGGCAACAACAAGGATAGAAAAGATTTCAGAATAAATTGATGAACCAACGTGCGGCATAACAACACATTTCATAACAATATATAGAATGTAGAATGATTTGGACAGCAACCGCGACGCCTTTAGTTTTTATTCAAACAATAATTTAATAAAAAAATTAAAAAAATATATAATTTTCTGGTAAATTCAGGTATTTTCTTTCATAGCAGCGGGGTGCAAGCGCACCCTCTTGCACCCTGCTGCCGGCGCCCATGCAAAATCGTGTCAGTATTAGGTTTTGTTTCCGGTTTCTGTTATTAGAATGACGTCACGTCCGTTAGAATAACTTTTTTACTCCTAGTGTCGCTAAAGAAGTTTTACTTCAATAAATAAATTTTACAATACGCACCTATACTAATCCTTCTTGCAATCGAAAGATATTTACAATTATACATTAGGAGGTATATGAGTTCCCCCCGGCGGTCAAGAAATTCCCAATTCTGCTTCAGGTACTGCCAGCCTAAGGATTAACTCAAACCTTATCCTCCATGGTGATTCGGACCGATTAAAAATACCGCCTGGTAGGATGATTACACTATTGAAATAAAATTTAGATATTAATTGTAGTTTTCCACCAAAAATGTGGGCTGCTTGCTCTTCATCCACTATGCGCACTACTAATTGCTGCGAGATAATTGCTTTCATTCACATTTAAAAAATTCATTTTATCATAATCATCCATCAATTTATTCTTTCGTAGATGTTTTGAAAAGCTTCCAAACATGTATATATTGTAAAATAACAAGTGCGCATAGTGGTCCTAAGACGCCTAGAAATTTTTTTAAGAAGAAGCAGAATCATTTGGAAACATTGATAAATAATTATAAAGATTTTAAAAGAACGGGATACGCGTATCTAAGATACAGAAAAAGCATGCACTTAAATGGAGCTTTTCACACTACATCGGACAATGCATACAGTAACGCGATACCAAATTTCTGTATCTTGTCCATTCAGCCGCCGGCGACAGAAATATTTTCAAATCGAAATTTATATTGAAATTCGAAGTATGGAAATATCAGTAAAGAGGTCATGTAAGATTAAAAAAAAACAAGAATGTTTAAAAAAACTACTTACTAAATATAAAAATAATAAAATCAGTAGAATTCACTTTATTGAATGAATATCTTATAATTAATAAAAATTAAATTTTATTTTGTTAGCAGTTTAACGACTAAATTATTTTTTTTAAAACCGGCCAAAAATTAATACTTTCCGGTTTATTTTTAGGACAAGGCCAGAAAATAAAAATGAGTCCGGTAGAAGTTTTTACCGGACTCATTTTTATTTACTTTCCGGCCTATCTTTAATGAAAAAAACAATAAAATAGTTAGTCTAAGACAGCGGTCAATTGGTTTCTATGGTAACAGAGTTTTGTATGCATTTAAAACTATAAAATAACTTGACATATTTTGACGTTTAGTTGAAAACGTGAAATTTATTATAAAATGGATATTTAAAATGATGCATTTGATTGTGAATTAATGGAAGATGAAATTATACCAGATAAAATTGTTAAGGCCAAGCAAGGTTTGTTAAAAAAAAAATGTTAAAATTAGTTAATAAAGAGTTCTTATTATAAAAATGTAAACGGAATAATATGAAGTTTATGGTACAACAATGCCCGTTTTAAAAAAAATATTGTACGTAATACGTCCCAAAAGTGCTTTTACTGGACTCGCAGGCTTGCAAGGCTCGCCTGTGGCTCGCCCTGCAATTTGCCCACTCGTCCAGTAAAAGACCACTTTCGGGACTTGTTACGTAAACTACTATTAAAGCTTTTTACATCAATAAATTTATTTTCCTTATATTCCTTCAGCCGACCCCTTTCCAAGATACCTGAGATTATAAATTAGTTTATTGCTTTGATTTTATCAGTGGGTACTTTTAAATCCTGCATAAGTTAAGGCACACTAAATGTGAACCAACTATACCGAAAAATTAATAATTTTAAAAAATAACTGACATTATTTGTAGGGCGGAACGATACAGTACGGAATGAATTGAAAACAACAAGATGCCATCTTTCTAGTATACGAATCAAAATTCTAATTCTCAACAAATATGCACAATATCTGTGGCGAGGGGAAAGCGCCCATAACTAATCTTTCTTTAAATGAGTGCAGAAATCTGTATAAGGAAGAAACTAATTATCTTGAAAGTAATTATCCAGGTCAATTTTGTAAAGTTACGTTTGATACTGTATTATGTTGGCCTCCTACTCGGTTTAATGAAACAGCAAGCTTAAAATGTTTTGAAGAGTTGTGTGGTATAAAATATGATACTTCACGTAAGTGTATTATCATTTTATAAATCATATTGCTTGAAATATGTTAAATCAATGTTTTCTACAGAAAATGCAACCAGATTTTGCGATGGAAATGGATATTGGACAAATAAAAATTACTCCATGTGTAAAGAACTAGTAATAATTCCTGAAGACTATGCAACACAGTCCAGTCTGTACTTTATAGGATTTACAGTTAGTTTGATTAACTTGGTAATAGCTGTAACGATTTATTCGTATTTTAAGTAAGTTAATTATTATTACATCTAATTACAATTAATTATTTTTAATAAACTTATAGAGCAGAGGTTCCCATACTATTTTATTTCATAGACCACTATCAAAATTTTGCTGGATTCGGTGGACGTAGCTTGGGGGATACATTGTGGGGCAATGTTCCCTTAAAATCACAATGCCCTACCTTAAAAAGTTCTCATTCCTATGTGAAAGGTACCTATTTTTTTTAACTTCTGCCCTACCTGTAACCTAAGTTGCCCTACCTTAAATTCGACTCTAGCTACAGCCCCGACCCCCTGCTGATACATTACTACCAATTTCAAAATCACGAAAAAAAGGAATGTTAAAGAAATTTTTAATTGATTGTGCTGTGAGGGGATGTCAAAAAAGCCAAGTTGGTCGGGAACGGGAATATTCCTACGGCACCTTAAGACCTTATTACTCATAGCACCAGAACCAATTAATTCTCACAAATTTTATTTAGAAAACGTCCCGTTCTGTTGCATTAATTTAAATATACTTATAAATTATTACACTATTAATTATTATTGTTATAACCGTCATAATATAATCAAAATTATACAATTACAACGTAATGTAATTTTTACCATCAATTAGGCCATCTACATATAAGCTGTTCACGGGATGTCGCAGAGTTGCCAATTTAATGCTGTGAGGGGCTTCGGGAATGTTTGGGGTCGATGTCGCCCTCCAGGTGTCGACCTGTTCTAGTTTTCCTGCTGCTGAGGGACTTCAGCAAAGGATTTTTCTTTTTGGATATTTCTTACATGGCCTAGTTCTCCGCAGTTCCAACACCTCACTGGGCGCCATCTTTTTGGAGATAATTTCATCAACCTCTCCACTACCGCCTCGACGTCGCTAACAGAATGAACGGCTTGGTTGTAGTTACCGGTGACTTCCCTTAGTCGAGCAACTCCACGTGAAGCCTCCGTCACCACATCAACCTCCAGGGCAATGGTCAAGGCGTTCACAAGAGACTTTGGTCGCGCTAACCGTACAGCCCGCTGCAGCTCGACATCTCGAAGACCATCGGTAAAGGTTTGGACCGCCAGGCACTCCAAGAAATCTTCCGTTGCATTTGGATACGCAAACCGTACCATTCTTGCCACTTCTGCCTCGAACTCTTGGATAGTTTCTTCATTTTTGTGCTTTAGGCTCTTCAACTGCATTCGGTATACCGGTGGTGGATGAGTTTGGCCATAACGCATCTCCAGACGATTCACCAACACCTCGAAATTGTCAGCCTCATCCAGCGTCAATGAATGCAGTACATCTAAAGCCTCAGCTCGCAGAGCTATGGTTAGGGACAATGCCTTCACCTGAGATGACTATCCATTCGCTCTGGCCGCTGCGTCAAATTGCTTCAGGTAATTTGACCAAGAAGTCTTCTCGTCGAAGGTCGGAGGTTTCATTGTCGTTCGTACCTGGGTCGCATCCCCGTTTCCTCGGCGTTCGACGTCTACGTGGCAGATTTCCATTATTTCTGCATCTCCGTCGCCGTGGTGGATGGCTTGGTCTCGACGACAAGCTTCCAATTCTTGACGACAAACTTCCAGTTCTCGTCTAAGCTTTCCTATCTCGAACTGCACTTGCTGGTTGATCTCTTCTCTCAAATTGGTACCTTGTTGATTTTGTTCATCACGAAGAGTGCAGATTTCGGAGCGCAGATACGATATTTGCTGCGAGAAGGAACTGGATAACTCTTCTGGTAGGGTAGACATCCGTTGTGATAGCTGGGACATATCTTCGCGCTGGCTTCTTATATGACTAGATAACTCCTCTTGTTGGCTCGTGATTCGTAGCAATAGCTCTGCTTGTTGGCTGGTCATTCGTTGCGACAGCTGGGACATCTCTTCGCGCTGGCTTCTTATCTGACTGGATAGGTCCTCTTGTTGTCGAGAAAGTTGTTGCGCTAGTTCAGAATTTGCTTTTTGAACTGGGTCTTCAAACTCCGCAGCGTCAGTGTCCGGATTATTATTTAGGTAGTATTCACGAAGCCTTCTCAACAATACGGATTTGCTCCCAGTAGTTTTCAACTCTAATTCTTCGAGCTCTCTTCTGAGCTCAGCCAGCAATAGTTCATTTATCTTGTTTCCAGGCATTCTTGTATCTTCATCCCACACCTGACATCAATTTGAAAGTCCCCATTATTCACAAAATTGTTAAGATACACAGAACTCTGCTGGCTAACGTCTAAACTGATTGACAATATAATGAACTTTTCGAATTATTTGAACTCCCATTAACTGCCCATACATCCCCTTATATAGGACAAAAGAACATTCTAGAATGAACGCGAAACATAAATCGAACTTAAATAGTACACACTAGAAAGAGAGAGAACATTCTCGAATAACCTAGAAAGAGTCTTTCATGTAAAGGTCCTTTCCTTATTCGGATATCCCGTTACAATATCAAGAACATATCTTGCAGCACCGATTACCTGGAATTGAAGAAGTACGTTATGATAATACTTTCCAGTAGGATGGTGCTCCTTCGCACACTTGCCACAATACACGGATATTCTTGAGTAAAAATTGCTCGGACTATATTGAGCCAGAGATGTGGCCACCTAACAGCCAAGAATTAAATCCGGTTGACTATTCAATTTGGGAAATTTTCGAACAAAATTTGTATGACGGACAACAATTTGAAACCATCGAACAACTCAAAGAAAAAAATGCAGTTTGTTATTGTTAAAATGTTATATTTTCCTAATTTAATAAAAAATGATAATTTGCGAATCCGGTAATTTTTAAAAATTTCCCTTTTACTGAAGTGTTCTGGATAGTTAACCTACCAAAAGGGCATATCAGTTCAATTTTAGCTAAGACAGTTTTCATTTGCAACGAGCTCAAATGCACCGTTACATAATTTATTTTTGCCTCCAAATCTGCAGTTATGTTAAGGACATGTTAGGCTATTAGCCCTGCAAAAAGAAATTAAATCGCAGAAAAAACAAAAAAGTTATTTTCATCTACTCCTTTATTTTGGCCCACAGTGTAGATTTTAGTGCCAGGAACGCCTAAAAAGTAGATATAGATAACTAATCATTATTTTTGCATACCTACATCTTGCATATTTGCAAAATATATATCAATTATTTAATTTTATTCATATCTGTTTTAATAGATACTAAAAAAAAACAAGAGGATTACACATTGTTTGCTTATTTTCAGAGATTTACGATGTTTGCGAAACAAAATACATGTAAACCTGATGTTTTCTTACATTTTGATGTATTCGACATGGATTGTAATGTTAACTTTGGTATGTATACTATTTATTATTATAGAATTATACTTATGAATAAATATTGTTCAGATTATTATTAACAGCAGTAACTAAAATCAACATGTAGTTTTTATATACATATTACAAATATGTAAGAAAGTAAGATTAGATAACAGGTTAATTCATTATTCTGTCATGAATGGTAAATATTGTTAAAAAAGATTTAAGTACCTGCGAGTGTACTCAGACGTAAGCTTTGGAAACTCTATAAAGACTTGTCATAATTCTTTTTTGATTTTAATTAAAAGTTAAATGCTTTTATTTAACTTGCAATATATGTATGTGTACTAGTTTACCGGCGAATTTCGTTTTTTTTCATTTTTTTTTTAATTTTTCCCCATTTTTTGATACCTACTTGTTTTTATAATTTACCCATTTTTTTATTTTTTTTAGATTTTCCACAATTTTTCATGATTTTCAATAACTTTTTTTATTTTTAACATTTTTCTGGATATTCAAGGGTAATTTAACAAGACCTTGATTATAGTCGGCTATTTTTGTGGTATCTAGATTTCGAGAATATTTTAGTATCAATTTGTTGAAATATAATCCTCTTCCTACTATTTTCCAACTCCTTCTTGCTGTTGTCTTTAAATTTATCTATTGCCTTTCTGCTCTCTTAAAATTTCTAACTCCTGCTTTTCTATACCTTCCAATCTCTGGTTTCTTTCTATTTTATGTAATTAGATCTTTTGATCAATACGTTTTTATGTATTTGATTATTAATTTCTTTTTATTTTAATTTAAATTCAAATTCTTTTATCTTAATTCAATTTATTTTTTATAAATTCATTAATGACAATTTTCTTAATAATAATCATAACAAACACAAAAACAACTTATCATCTAAACAAAAACAATCAAAAATCAACAAAAAAATCCTTAATCTAGACAACCAATTTACAAATAATGGATCACGTTCCAACATTCCATTGAAGGAACATGCACCATGAAGAAAAATCCATATCAATATATATATATATATATATATATATATATATATATATATATATATATATATATATATATATATATATATATATATATATAACGAACAGAGCGTTTGTGACAGTGACTGAAGAGATATAACCTATACTGCACTGATGATCTCATAAAAAGAGCGAAACACGTGTCTGTAGTTGGTTTTGCCCCCGTATGGGCTGATTAAAATCCTTATACTCCTATTTCGCAGCGTCTACCGGTGTCTTGAGTTAGAAAATCTAACCAAACACCAATCCAGTTGAAAACTGGATTTATTATTGACAGCACGGCACTAGATACTTTTGTATCATCTCTTACATATTGTTATATATATATATATATATATATATATATATATATATATATATATATATATTTGCTTCCGGCTTTTTGGGTCTGGGTTCAATATTATATTTCTTTTCCTTATTTATATTTATTTAAATTCTATACTTTTTACTTATAGTCTTTTATTTAAATTAATTCTCTTCTAACACCATTTCAAAAATACAACTTATTTCAAATTCAAATATTTCTAAATTACCATTTTTAAAAATTCTTTCTAAACTCCAAAACTGTTTATATCTTTCGTCCCTAGGTAACCTCTCTTTTTTCAAAACAAAACAAGCAAACAACTATATACACTTTCTGAAATAAAATTCTTAAACACCCATATAAAGACAGTTACGTATAAAATACAAAAATTTTCTTGTCCAATCGAATCATAACAAATACCCCTAAATTTAAAAAATAAAATTTTCTTTTAAGACACATTTTATTTTTGTTAAATTTACTTCCAATTCAATTTTTATTTATCTATATCTAACATTCATTATTCCTATATTTTTTATTTAATTTTATATCTTTTATTTATTTTATTTTATTAATTTCGTCCCCCTTTTTCTGATATTTTCCCATTATTTATTTTCCTATTTATTTTTAATTTTATCTCAATCCTATTTTCTTTTAATTTATTTATTTTTTTTCTTTTTTTTTTTATAATTATACATTATATCCGTCCAAATCTTCTTTAATCTTGTTTTAATTTTATTACATACATATTTCAAAATAATTTTAGTATGTCATCATCTTCGTATGTTTTATTCTTAAACTTCTTTTTATTGTCATTGTCATAATTAGATTCCGTTTTATATTTAATTTTATTAATATAATAATATAATTCATTTTTATATTTATTTTCATTAACTTCATATATTTCAGTTTCATATTTTATTTCTTCACTTTTATAATATTTATCTTTTTCATTCTTCTTATCCTCTTCATATTCATTATTTAATTTTAATTTCATAGTTTCATATTCTTGTTTCATTTTGTTTTTATAAATATGTCTCATATTCTTTATTTTTACTTTTTCCTTCCTGTATTACCAATTGCTCTATCCTGATTTCTTTATTTTGTTGGTTAGTATTACTTTGTACTTCTTGTAATCTATTCTTCATTTTATCCAAATTTTGTTGTATTCTTTCGTTTTCTTTCTTATTTTAATTTTGCTGCTCCTTCACATTTTTTTCTATATTATTAATCTTCTCCTGGTGTATATTACCCATTTTCTCCATCGCCTTAAATCCATCTTTCAACTGATCTACTTCTTTTTGTATTTTGATATTTTCTTCTTTAATAATATTTTTCATTTCATTTATAATTTCACTTTTAATATTATTAATATCTAATTTTATGCCTTCTATATTTTCTTTTAAAATCTTTAACTCTTCCTTATCTTCTTTTCTATAATTTTCTTGTTTTCTACTATTTTCATCAAATTTTTCATCCATTTTTCTAATATTTTCATCCATTTTTCTATTATTTTCATCTAATTTTCTATCAATTTTATTTTCCATTTTTTCCAAAAATTTAAACATTCTCTCCATCTCTGTTTCTTGATGTGGTTTTGAACTAGTCTCAGCTCCTATCACATCTACTTGTACAACCTGAATAGTTGTGTTTTCTTCTCCTTCCGAAGATTCATCATTTTCCATTTTTTTTAAGAATATTCAATTTGCTTTTATTATTTTATTTCAATTTTAACGTGTATATCTAATTAATAATTTTAATTCACCTCGTATTTTAAATTAAACTTTTATGTCATATTAACACTGTCAAAATCAAAAAATTTTTAAATTATACTTTTGTTCTACTATACTAATATTTAATTTATTCTTTCAATTCTTCTTTATCAATTTAAATATTTATTTATATGTCTTATTAAAATTATATCTCCCCCCTATTTCAAAAATAAACAAACTAAAAACTGTCTTTACATAAGAATTTAAGAATCTTACCCCAGATTACAATTTTTCTATACTTTCTAAATTTCTATCTTGTATGTCTCTTGGTTTCTTTCTAAATCTGCTTGTTTTTTTAACTGTTTCTTTTCTGGCCCCTCGTTGTCTCGTCAATATTGTTATGGAATGTTATTTTTTTCGTTTCTTGCCCCACGTTGGGCGCCAATTTATTATGGTATGTTAAGCTCGTTCTTATATTTCCTTTTATTTGCTTCCGGCTTTTTGGATCTGGGTTCAATATTATATTTCTTTTCCTTATATATATTCTATTTATATTTATTTAAATTCTATACTTTTTAGTTATAGTCTTTTATTTAAATTAATTCTCTTCTAACACCATTTCAAAAATACAACTTATTTTAAATTCAAATATTTCTAAATTACCATTTTTAAAATTTTTTTCTAAACTCCAAAACTGTTTATATCTTTCGTCCCTAGGTAACCTCTCTTTTTTCAAAACAAAACAAAACAAACAACTATATACACTTTCTGAAATAAAATTCTTAAACACCCATATAAAGACAGTTACGTATAAAATACAAAAATTTTCTTGTCCAATCGAATCATAACAATATGTATTGTATATTTGTCTTGCAGATAAATTATCAAAACAAATCAATCGCTTTATGTGGATTGGGTATTACTCTTTTACACTATTTCCACGTGTGTACATTTTTCTGGATGTTCGTTGAAGGTAGGTACCAATTTATTTCACAATATTTTAAAAATACAAATAAATAATCTACAAATATTTTAGGAATGTATCTGTATATATTAATTATAAGGCCAATGAGTAGACAAATTTTTAAATTGCGTGTATACATTTGTATAGGATGGGGTAAGTTATATTACAAAATGTTTTTATTTTGTAGTAAATGTTTATTTTTGAATTTTATCAATTTTAATTTTAATTAATTAATACGTTACAGGTATTCCACTTATCTTTATCCTAATTTGGGCTATTATTAAAAAGATAGTACATGTTAAAAAAAGAGTAAGTATAGACTGTGTTCCCGAAAAGTGAGATTTCCTTATTTTATTTAACTTTTTTAGTGTCCCTGGTTATACGATGACAACTTAGACTGGATATACATGGCTCCTCCATTACTAGTTGTGTGCTTAAATGTGTTTTTCCTTTTTAGTATAATGTGGGTGTTAATAACAAAGTTAAGATCGTCCACGGCTCTTGAAACGCAGCAACATTATAAAGCTGCCAAAGCGCTGCTCGTACTTATTCCGTTATTAGGAATTACATGGGTTATCACTATCTATGTACCATCGACAAGCAACTTACAGAAAATTTTTGAGACGGTTAGGACTACACTTTTGTCAACACAAGTAAATATTTACAAACGTCTGTATTTGTAATCTTTTAGAAAAAAAAAGAGTGTGCGTGTAACCTTTACGCGCGATTGAAGTAAAACTTGTTGACATACGTATCGGAAAATAAATATTTAATTACAATTCAATCATATTTATTGTCTATATAGGTACTTTACAAAAAATGAGATGTTATATTTATATTATTCATTAGAAATAGGAATTTGAAAGTTATCATTATTTTTTATATATGAAATAATAGGTTTATGATAACTAAAATGTGAAACATAGATTTTACTCTCTAAATACCATTAATGTATTTGAAACCGTTTGAAAATTTCATAAATAAATTTCGAAAATTTAAGCTCCTCCCATATCTGAAATTACACAGTTACTTCCATCAGAATCTTCCGTTAGAATCTAACGTTAGAGTTACCCCTAGTCGCGCCTAAAGAAGTTTTGCTTCAATAATAGGTAAACAATATTAAAAATATACACACATTACGTTTAGAATGTGTGATTTTGTAGCTGTATCTACCTTATTGTAATACAACACAACACAAGAGCCTTCGATAGTTAGATAACCATTTTGTAGCATTTTATAGCATATTCCATAAAATTTAAAATCCTGAGTTGAGTTAGTTTTCTTCAGTTTTACGAAGGATCTGTTATTGGTGGTAAAAGTTAAGCCATCCTGACTAGTGGTTTTATGGCCTTTATGGCTACCTAACCAAACCTAAAATAAGTATAAGAAAGTGTTAAAACATTTCGAATATTATTATTTAATGAACAAAAACGTGCAACATGCTTCTTTACTTAACGTAAAGCTTCCGTATAAACAATTATTTACTATCATAAAATGTATGTATGTATATAAACTTACTTAATCAAATCATAATGAATGTCGCTGTCTCGTCTTTTTTTCATTTTCATTTTTCTTCAAATCTTTCTGGCGCTTATAATATGCCCTTCGACGTTCACAATTTCTTTTTATTTTTAGCTCTTTAAGTCTATAAAACGAAAATAGCTAGGTATAAATAATAGGTATAAATAATTAGGTATAAATAGTGTAATTACACACCAAAAATAAAATGTATGCATATAGAGTAGGTACTCACTATTTTCATTCAATATTTTTTAATCACTTTCTTCATTAATAAATCCACTTTGTTTATTCATATTTAAAACAAACACTTTATACACAAATTTAAACTATTTACCACCAATGTATTTTGGTTGACAAGATGACAAGCTGTCAATTCATACAATTACAGATTTAATTTTATTTAATATAGTAGGCAGAATCGTGTTAGGTATTTTGAATCAGGTTTTGTTTCCGGTACGCGGTACATTAGAATGACGTCACGTCCGTTAGAATGACTGAGTTACCCATAGTGCCGCTAAAGAAGTTTTACTTCAAAAATAGATTTAAAAACTACACATAGCGTATTGCTTAAAAGTTTCAGCAAAAATTTATTTTTTTAATGAAGAAATTTATTTAAACACCATCTAGTATTAAGAAACTAAAACAATACTTAATAATAAATTGATCGAATTGATCGAATTACGTGGAGTGGTTCTAAATGCTCTACCATACGGAAATTTCTTCAAATGTCCTTTTGAAGGACAAAATTCAAACAGTTTGTCGTAAACTTACCGTCTATATTGTTTTTCAGTTTGCCAGTCTATATAGATTATAAACGTTACAAGGTAGTAAAGTTTTTAATTTTATGGAGTCCGTCTGACACATAGTGACCCTTTACACTGCATCCAATTTAGGCTTCCTATACCTCTTGAATTGGATCATGTCACCCATTTTAAGTAGTCTGTACTTTTTTTTTAAACCGGCCAGAAATTAGTATTTTCCGGTTTATTTTTAGATCAGAAAATTTCATTTTTTCGGACAAGGCCAGAAAATAAAAATAAGTCCGGTAAAAGCTTTTACTGGACTATCACAATAATTTTTTGGCACGGTCCGAAAAAA
This sequence comes from Altica lythri, assembly GCA_964028335.1. Classification (NCBI taxonomy): domain Eukaryota; kingdom Metazoa; phylum Arthropoda; class Insecta; order Coleoptera; family Chrysomelidae; genus Altica; species Altica lythri. The sequence goes on along the minus strand of OZ034804.1, from coordinate 28,288,887 downwards.
TGAGATTTTCTGACCCAAAAATAAACTGGAAATTACTAAATTCTGACAGGTTTAAAAAATATATTGTACGTACCTAATACGTCCCAAAAGTGCTTTTACTGGACTCGCAGGCTTGCAGGCCTCGCCTGCGGCTCGCCCTGCAATTGCCCACTCGTCCAGTAAAAGACCACTTTCGGGACTTGTTACGTAAACTACTATCACAGGTCTGAAGGATAGGTGCCATATGTTTGTAAGAGTCACTTTGAAGTTGTCAAAAATTGACTTTCTCCTGTGATCCAGCGTCTCGCAATGGCATTGTAGATGTTTAACTGTTTTAGATTTCCTGGCGCATAATCTGCAGCTAAGGTGAAGCATACCCATGGATGGACGATGGTCCCTAATGGCCCGCAACTGTAATGGCTCTTAAATGATTTTTGCTGATTTTAGTTCTTCTGACACACCTCTGTTTAATATAAATTGTGCCGTGTTCTTGATCAGATATTTGTTTCGAGTGATGGTTGTATTGTCTACGGATCCACGCTTTCATCTTGCTCCGGATCATAATTTTTGGTAGCCCTAGAACTGGCTCTGAACCGTAGAATATAGTGGCTCGTCGCTTGTATTCCTCTATGTCCTAGAACCGAAACCAGTTGGACACAGTTCTGTTTCACCATAATATCAAGTTAATTGTGCACTTGCATACTACTTTAGATACCACTTTAGAGGTCTTTAAGACCCCAATATCCACCTGACTACCTAGACATATATTAATCAGTTTAAATTAATAAGACCCCAACTTAGTTTTTTTCTTCGGATTTCAACATTCAACTCTACTCGACACACAGGGACCGAAATTCTCACATTTTCGTTCCTGCTGTACATTCTTGCTCCTAAACCCTTTTTAGTTTTAGACCCGTCTGTGTACTAGGTGTAGCTTTAAAGCCTGAGTTGATTGCCCAGATTTTGCTTTTCTTCACGTTTATGTATATCTACCCGAAATGTTTTTAGGTAGTTATTTCGAAACCATATGGTCTGATTTCATCTACCAGGTGTCTTGTAATATTTCTTGCTTCATTTTGTTATGTCCTGATTCAACAAACATGTTGCTCAGATTTCCTTGCAAGCTTGTAGAAGCCCATCCGTGCATCACCCATCAAAATAATGTGGAGAGAAGGAAGAAGGAAGGCGGTAACTACATTCGGAGCTTGTCGAATTCTACACTGCGCAACAAAATTATCGTGATAAAATTTTTTACCGAAATTTCAGTACTTTTCACCTGCTTTTAATTTTTATTATATCAAAATGATATTTTTTTTATTTTGCAATACTGGTTTCCTATTGTACATTGAAAAATCGAAAATTGTAGACTTTGGTAAAATGTCACCATTTTACGTTTTCCCTCAGGCCTGCCAGACTTTAATTTTCCGTTTACTGCCATTAAAGGCAAACTATGTTATAAAGCTTGGCTGACGGTCTAATATGCATAAGTGACGAGACGTGGGATGTCACTTAAATGTAGTATTAAATTTGCCGTAAGCTGGGTTGGTCATCTTAATAACCCGACCATGGTGTCTTTTATTATTGAGTCTCATTATTTATTTAACTAATTCAATTGGGAAAGAGAGTTATTACTACAGCTCTGAAAATTCAAAAAATTTGTTATCTGCAATATTTTGCCTCCTTACACTAGAGAAACTATATCAAAAGCTGTCCGTAGCTGCTTAGAATTTAAAAGAGGACGTCTTTTTTTAAGTTGTCGATTGCTTCTTCTTAGTTATATTCTTCATTATAAGACATGGTGTTATATTCATCCATTCAATCATTTATTTTTTCATTCATTCATTCATTTATTCATTCATTCATTCATTCAATCAATCAATCAATCAATTATTCATTTATTCATTCATTCATTCATTTATTCATTCATTTATTCATTCATTTATTCATTCATTTATTCATTCATTCATTCATTCGTTCATGCATTCATTCATTTATGTATGTATTTATTTATTTTATTTACGTAATTATTTATTTATAGGGTTTAGCAATATCATTTTGTTATTGTTTTCTAAACACAGATGTCCAAAATACTATTAAGCATCATTTCGAAATATGGAAAGTGAAACGTTCTATAGGGCCACATCACGCCAGGTCTACAAGTAATGGTAGTTCACCAGGTTACATTCACCACAGCCGGTAATAATTCATTTCAAATTTAATAATTTTTTTAATAGGACTTAATATAATAGGGTAAAACTGGAATAGATGCCAACTTTTTGAAATGGCCACCTAATTTTACAAATATTAATTTTATACGAATAATCTATATTTATTTAGCTAGCTCAACTCTTTATGTTGAAGTTATACTTCTTTTTGCAAGTTAGGGAAAAATGACGAAGAAAATTTATATCGAAAGGAACTATCGTAGAAAAAAGATTGTAATCATGTCAGATAGTCAAGCTCTGAACTCACACACAATCAGTTTAAAGATGGTCTGGGGATGCCTAGGCAAATTAAATGAACTAGGACAAAATAACACTGTTACCCTCTTATGGGTTCCAGGACACACAAGGAAACCAAACAGCAGATAAGCTGGCAAAAGAAAGAACTGAAACCCCATACCTGGGAGCAGAACCAACTTGTGAAATCAGCAGTAGTACAATCCATGCCAGATAGAAGGACTAAGACAATCGAACACGCTCCTGGGAAACTACAACCAAAAGAGATCTCTTAGCTGTCTTTACTTTAGTAAGAAGAACCTCCGCATTATAACAGGAATATTAACCAATCACTGCCGATTAAGAGGACACATGAAGAAACTAGGATTGGTAGATGAAGCAAAGTGTAGATTCTGTGAGGTAGATGATGCATTACGTAATATTAGGGTCAAATACCTAGGACCATACGCAATATAAGAGGAAAACCTACCTAACTTAAAACCCAACGATATCCTAAACTTTCTAAAAAAGATAAGACTAGAAGAGCTGGAGGAAATCATCACAAGTATAGCAAGAAAAGGGGGACACAATAAATCTTATAGGTCACAGGTGTATCGGTTACCCCTAATTTGCTCATACATACAGACATCTCAAATATGGGTCCCATTCTAAATGAAATAATACTCAAAATCTTCCCATATGATTTTTTAATTTAATGAAATTAATGTAACGAGGTAGCGACTCTACTGAACCAACTTCTGGCTAACAATAAATAAGAGTTACAATTTTAGTATCAGTTAATTTATTCTAACATAAGCAAAAAGAAGCTGCAGGTTACTATGAGTAACATTAAATTTTGGAGAATTCATGCACAAATCAAACATTGGGAGTTTTGAAGCGAGATTGGAGAAAAGTCAGTTTAAAAATTTAGAAATATAAGATTTGGTGTATTATTTCATTAAATAATAATTTTCACTTAGTTCTAAAGTTTTATTAATTAAAAATAATTTTTTCCTCAATAACTTTATTCTATAGTTAACTGTGGATCACGATATTTGCATGTTTTCAGCAGACACACTGAATGGACTCTGATAAATGCCGAAGATATTGATGAAATAAGCCGAACAAATAATTTAAATAATAATAATGGGGTGCGTCATACTGAGGTCCAGAGTAATGTTTAAAGATGTTAACCCCTTTATCAATCCACACCAAATGTCTGACGCTGTATCTTACCTGTCATTTCTTCGAAAGTGTTTTAGTTTTAAATTCATGTTTATTATATTTGTACCTGATTTGCTAGGTAAAAAATAGAACGCTAATTGTGTTGATTGAATAAGCCCAGTTTCAGTATTGCAAGAGCGGATTGAAAAAAATTAATTTTAAATGAAAATATGTATCATATTTGTTGTATAAATATGTAATATAATAACGTTCCAATTTTCCGAATTATTAATACCAACCTTTACCTTAAAACCTTGTAATTTTAGTTTCAGGTGATTTCATGTACCGGGTGGTCCTCTAAGAATGGCTCTCGGCCATATCTCTAAAACGAGTCATCGTAAAATTTTGAAAAATATTTTTTTTTAAGGAAAGTGACCATAAAAAATCGCTGGAAAATATTTTTAAGTTTCTAAAATGACCGCTAGGGGTCGTTATTGCTATTGGTAAACAGAAAATTGAGTTTTTCTTCGTATTTTGCTATATTAAGTGACAATTAAAATATGTGCAATGTAATCTTTGATGAATTTTAAACATTTTTTGTTATATACTTTTAATTCTATTTTCAAAAATAAAATGGTGGGGAAGGCGTCAAAGGTTTTTTTTTAAACGTCTGTAACTTCTGTTAACCTTAACAGAATTTAACAAATTTAGGCTCATTGGACTGACAATTTTCTAATCTATCGATTGTCGATTTAAAAATTTTAATATTAGTCATCAGGTTACCGCTAGAGGGCGATTTTTGAAATAACAACGAATAATGCCATTTTTCCGAAAAAAATTAAATATAACGATATGTTCATTTTTATACCAAAAAATAGAGTTTTGAAAGTTTTAAAAAACAGTGAAAACCGCAACTTGATAGCTTCTCTCTAACGGTAGATATTAATGGTCAAAGTTAAAAGCACCGTGAAAACTGAATTCTGCATTTAAAACGAATAAAAACTAGCAACCCATGAAGATCAACCAATAAAAATTCAACTGTCAAATTTTAATTGTCATTGTTAAATGGTTTGCGTTTGTTTTTTGTGGCAATTAATTTTAAAATCAAAATGAATCTAACAAATGAAGAAGCCTTTGAAATGTTAGAAATTTATTTCCAATGTAACAGAAATGCAACTGTTGCTGCCAGGGTGTATGCAGCTCAATATCCCGAACGACGACATCCCAGTAGAAAAGTCTTTCTTCGCGTTACATATAACTTACGAACTACTGGGAGCGTGCATCGTCCCGTATATAGAAGACATCACCAAGCAGGTGTCGAATTACTTAAATTTTACAAAATAAACAAAACTAAAAAAATATTAAATTTAAAATAATTAGTGACGCCCCAAATGTTCAAATTGGCGTCCATCGTTTTCGATACACGCAATAAGTCCCTGGCGAGTTGACAAGACGGCAGCCTCAATTTCAGCCCTTGGAAGATTTCTGATGGCATTTTGTATCCCGCCAATTAGCTGTTCTCTACTTGCTGGTCTAGTTTGATAGACCAGATCTTTTAGCCTTCTCCATAAATAGAAGTCGAGGCACGTCAAGTCTGGGGATCTGGCTGGCCAAGCAAATAAGCTTCCACGTCCTATCCATCTGTCAGGGTATGCATTGTCCAAATAATTCCGGACATTTCTAGCAAAATGTACGGAACATCCATCGTGTTGAAAAAACATTTCCCTGCGAATTGCCAGAGGTATATCTTCAAGAAGAAGTGGCAGTTCGTTCCTCAGAAAGAATAGGTAACGCTCGCTACTAAGATGTTCATTAAAAATAAAAGGGCCAATTATTTGACCATTTAATATGCCACACCATACATTGACTGACCATCGACCCTGATATTGAACCTCTTGCATCCAATGCGAATTTGTATGCGACCAAAAATGCATGTTATGTCGATTAACAGTCCCATCGCTATTAAATGTTGCCTCGTCCGACCACAAAATGTGCGACAGTAACTGAGGATCATCCTGAAGCATATCAAGCAGCCAGTTGCAATAATTCAGTCTACTGTCACAATCACGATCATTTAGTGCTTGATGAAGCACCATATGATATGGATGGAACCTAAAAATACATAAAAATAAATCTAATATTCTTTTTAATTTTATTATTTAGAGGTTAACTCTAAACCTCAATTTACCCCCTAAATAATAAATATAACTGCATTTTTTTAATTACTATAGCCCGGTTGCTCGTACGCGGATTAAATTTGGGATCAACTAATCTTGGATTAAATACATGTTACTTGATATAGCAGCCATAATTGATCTCGGATTAAACTTGGCTAATCCTGGATTAGCGTACTAGCAACCGGGCCTTAATGATCTTAAGTAAATCGGCTTACTTATATTTTTTCAAAATCCTTAGAATGGTTGTTTTGGAGATACCCAAGTCTCTAGCTATTGCTCGCGTGCTTAGATGAGGATTAAATTCGACATAGGCTAAAACGTTTATAGCATTTTCTTCGACACCTGCTTGGTGATGTCTTCTATATACGGGACGATGCACTCTCCCAGTAGTTCGTAAGTTATGTGTAACGCGAAGAAAGACTTTTCTACTGGGATGTCGTCGTTCGGGATATTGAGCTGCATACACCCTGGCAGCAACAGTTGCATTTCTGTTACATTGGAAATAAATTTCTAACAATTCAAAGGCTTCTTCATTTGTTAGATTCATTTTGATTTTAAAATTAATTGCCACAAAAAACAAACGCAAACCATTTAACAATGACAATTAAAATTTGACAGTTGAATTTTTATTGGTTGATCTTCATGGGTTGCTAGTTTTTATTCGTTTTAAATGCAGAATTCAGTTTTCACGGTGCTTTTAACTTTGACCATTAATATCTACCGTTAGAGAGAAGCTATGAAGTTGCGGTTTTCACTGTTTTTTAAAACTTTCAAAACTCTATTTTTTGGTATAAAAATGAACATATCGTTATATTTAATTTTTTTCGGAAAAATGGCATTATTCGTTGTTATTTCAAAAATCGCCCTCTAGCGGTAACCTGATGACTAATATTAAAATTTTTAAGTCGACAATCGATAGATTAGAAAATTGTCAGTCCAATGAGCCTAAATTTGTTAAATTCTGTTAAGGTTAACAGAAGTTACAGACGTTTAAAAAAAAACCTTTGACGCCTTCCCCACCATTTTATTTTTGAAAATAGAATTAAAAGTATATAACAAAAAATGTTTAAAATTCATCAAAGATTACATTGCACATATTTTAATTGTCACTTAATATAGCAAAATACGAAGAAAAACTCAATTTTCTGTTTACCAATAGCAATAACGACCCCTAGCGGTCATTTTAGAAACTTAAAAATATTTTCCAGCGATTTTTTATGGTCACTTTCCTTAAAAAAAAATATTTTTCAAAATTTTACGATGACTCGTTTTAGAGATATGGCCGAGAGCCATTCTTAGAGGACCACCCGGTACAAATAGAAGAAATTTCTTCTGGTTCACAACCAAAACCAAACAGTAGGTAACTTTTGGATCTGGATCTGGAAATTTGGGGAGGGTAGAGCAAGTGCACCTATGGCCCATTGTACATCCTCCCGTGTGTAGAGATATCCACACATCATCAGGCCTAGAGATTTAAAATAGGTGATGAAGCATCTAAGGGTGATTTCCCTGACATCGGCTGGTGTAAGCCAGTACTCGCCCAACACGAATCTTCCGATTTCAGAAAAAGTAGAGGACTCATACATTATATGTTTTACTGTTTCCTCTTCTTGTTCGCAGCATCTGCATAGCGGCGATTCTGCTAATTTCATTCTAAAAAGATGTTGTCGCAATTGGCACTGACCTGTTAAGATTCCCATAGCTGTTCGGAGATTTTGTCTGGGGAATCCCTTTAATTTTTTGCTGTTTCGTCTCAGCACTGTATAAAGTTTTGGTGAGAGTGCTGTTTGATAAGGTCCACGACTGCGGACATTGTTACCCTGGAGATGGGCGAGGGCTAACATATTTGTAGCCCGCAGCACTCCTTGCTAAATTTTGTTTGCAATGCGGTTGCCTTTAGAGTTTCCATGTCCTTTGATCAAGCTCAGAGTGACCACTTTATTCTGGCTGGCCTCAGTTAGAGAATGGTGACATTCTAGTACTAAACTTGAAGTGATATGTGGTCTGTTCAAGGTGCTTGTCGGCAGTCTGTTTAAATAATTACATTCCTGCCTGAGATGTTCTTATTGATTAACTCTTTTGCAGCTATGGTTATGCCTGTCAAACAAACAGTAACCCTGTCAGAGAAAATGTAAAAGAATTTGGTGAAAATTTCATTTAATTTTTTTTTCAAATTTTGTTCTTACAATAACGTCGATTACAAGAGATCAACTGTTCAAAATCCGGTCTTAGTCCATTCTTTATTAAATCTAGTGTTTGTAGACAACCAAGTTAAAGACACAATTTGAAATTAACAAAAGATAATATTACAGTTCGTCTTTCAAGTCCAATTTAAAAAATCTGGTGTTATCCTAGGCAGCATTCTTTTAATCTTTAAACCATTTCCATGATATAAAGTCAAAAAATTAACAATACTATAAGGGTAAACTATGTAATATGTAAATTCCAAGAATTAGATTTGGTCATTAATGATCACCAACTGCTTTTTTTACTTTTGATCAGAAGACATTACCTTTCAACGGAACACTGAAGAAGAAGTAAATGTACCTATTTTCTATTTTATTCTCAGTATTATGCAATATATATATATTAGCTGAATTCGTACCACCTAACATTAACGTCTTATTCTCATTTTTTGTTTTTTCAAATCTTTATGATTTTTGTTTTGTTTTTGTTTTATTGTTATTAATGATCATTTGTTTTATCCTTTTTATAATATTTTTTCGTTATTTTCCAGGTTTTTACTATTTTTTTCGCCACCTTAAAGTGGTGTCATAGTACTTAAATTAGTTAGAACTCCTTGTTTACATTATATATTAATTGTGCTACGTTCCGGTGGCATCATGGTTTAAATATATGTGTTATTAACTGCGACACCTTACGGTGGCGTCATAGAGTACTTAATTAAGTAGGATTTTTTAATCCTAAATGGCGGCCATTTAAAAAGCTGTTATGGGTCTACTATTTCGAAACCATTTATTTTGAACCTAATATTGTTTTTTCAATGCTAAAATCTATTTTTACATTAATGTAATAATGTAAATTGTCATTTAATAGCTTAAAAAATAAATCCATATTGCCCAATTCAATTCTGAAGGTAATATTGCACAAAAGAAAATGATTAATGTTTGAAAGCTCTCAAAGCTCTCTGAAAATCAATAAACGCAGCAAAAACTATTATACCGTACGAATTTAGTTGTGCTTGAATAACAGTATTTAAAGAGAAGTCATTATCAATATTTTATATTCAAATATAAATATTTTTTGGTCCTCCGTCCAGAAACAATACTATTAATTACTTCAAAATCGTCCGGAAAATGACATTTTCCGGCCTAGGCCGGCAAAGTAGCTTTTAGATTATCTAAAGAGATGGCGCTATGAGTTTAAATTTTAAGTCACCAAAAATACATAATAAATAATACAAATTTTAATTAAATATAAATAAAAACAGCATACAATATACTAAACTTACCTATAACTTTTTCTAAATGTAAGCAGGATTCTAATTTACATTTAATTTCTCTCACAATTTGTATTATAAAATTTGACACTTATGTCAATTTACAACTACTACTTATCATTCGATTATGAAAGTACATATCTCGATTTTATTTTTGCTCATTGAACTAAAATAGTTCATTATCTCTGCTATTTTTATATAAAATTATTAGATATTAATGTTAATATTTTCAATATAACAATTTTTACTGTGCTGTTTATTAGCACAGTATTCGTATGTATAAAAATTAAGTATCTTAAAATCGATTATCAGAAAATCATTCCTTTCCTTATTACTAATTCTTTTAATCGTACAATAGATGTCAATAAACATCTAATCTTGTATGTCACAAAGTAAAAAGTTTTTGAACTTTTGAAAATATTAAAAATTAGTCGGACCAAAAAATAGTGTGTGTTACACGCCCGGAATAGTATTATACGTTACAAGGTCGGTAGGTGACTTATTACAGTACGAGTTAGTTTACGGACGAGGCGACGTAGGAGCCGAGTTTGGAAATGAAAACGAGGACTGTAATAACACCTAACGACCATGTATCGTATTATATTTTATTTCATCCTGTTTTTATAAATTAATAAATTCATAAAAATGTTAACAGTAGTTCGTAACTTGACTAAAAATAGTTCGTAACTTGATTAGTTATGTCAAATTACCTTGAAAGCGATCTGTCACTGTCAAATAATTTTTTTATTATTAAGGTTTAATTGTTAATATAAAATTGAATAACATTGACTTCCTTTTAAATATGGATGTAAAAGTAAGTAATTAATTATTTTATTTTTATTTTATAGTCATTATAGTATTTTTAAATGTCAAAAATTAAAAGTAATTGTCTTCCCTTAAGCAATCAGAGCAGCGTTGCTAGGCAACACATTACAGTACCTGATACCGTAATGTTTTACTTACCGGCGCCAAATTGATTATAGGGAAGTGTATTTACTGGACAGGATGAAATAAAATGTTTTGCAAGTGCTCGTATTGTTTCGCCTCAGTGCTACGCACCTCGGCTACACAACTTTACTCGCTCTTGCAAAATGTCATTTTCCGTCCTTGTGTCACAAATAACTATTTTTTATTACAAGAAATGCTTTATACATTGTTAACCGGACCATTCCTATGAAGCATAGACTTAATGCATTTTTAATGAAGACACTCAAATGCGTGGAAAATCAATCACCTTCTTTTGCCCGAGCACAAGGTCTCAATAAACTAAGTATCTCGAAAGTTTTTAACCTTCTAGAAGTAAGGTCTGTAACAAATTATTCACCTCATCGAATTTTTATTTTGGATGAGTCTGGTTTTACCACTGCACAAAGCAAAAGTTTTAAGATACTTGCAAAAAAGTAGAAAAAAAGTAGCTATGTGTTTTCACCTCCGCGAATCGGTTTGTATTAACACCGTCTTATTTGTGTGCCCTCGGCAGCAACTTCATTCCAAGAGAATGACGATTGAACTTCAACATGGAGCACCACTAGGAACTGGCTTTACGTGCACTCATCAGGATGGATGCAATTAGAAATTTTAACGGCATTTTCTTAAATTTGCCAAATCGACCGAAAGTGATCCAGAACTGGATGTGTCTTTTATGGGTCCTATGAATAAATATAACATATTAGCAGTTCCAACAGACAAAAGAACCATTCTAGAGCCGCCCGGGAACTGCGCAATAAACGAAATATAAATACCTTTAACGTACTGAGTTTCTCGTAACGGTTCTAGAACGATTTTTTGATCTGTTGGAACAGACCTAAGATAACGATCTTGTTGAGTTAAAAATCACCATGTATGTTTTCTATGCTAAATTATAATAAATCACATTTTGATGTTTTACCTAGAGTATGCTACTGTGCCCGCATAGAAATTAGATAGATAGGTCAATTTACCCGACCAGGGTAGAACGGTGGGGCTGAACCAACAAAACTCGAAAGTCTTACCAATTTAAAAATTTATGTAGATTTCGATTATATGCAATTTTCTGAAAAAACAAATGCAAATCGCACATGGTGCTGCTTTTATTTTACCGCACAATTACCGATGTTATACTCCTTTATTTGTTTATTTCAAAGTACGCCAAAGATGTCCAAAGATTTATATACATTTATACGGCTTTTCATTTTAACTTTTTAACTTCCCGCTAAAAAAATTAAAAAATTTTTTAAAATCGGGAAGTTATTGGTTTCACCCCGTTTTTCGAAAATCGAGTTTTCATTGGATCTCAACGTTTTGAGGTCTTAGGAACCTCCCCTGACTATTTTTACGAGGGTGTCTGTATATCTGTATGTACGTGTGGATGTGTGTGTGTGTGTGTGTGTGTGTGGATGTATGTAAACCTCTTATAACTTTTGAACGGCTTGACCGATCGGAATCAAATAAAAAGCATTCCAAAGAGTTCCATCTAACTTAGATTCCCTGGAAGTTTGAACCGATTCGAGCCGGTAGATTTCGAGAAATTTTAAAATAACCGAAAAAAACAATTGGTAAAAATGATGTTTTTTGGGCATATCTTTTTGGCTATTGCATCGATCAATTTCATAACCTAATCAGCTCTCAAGCTTAAAAAGCCACGTCAAATGCCGTTTTGCAAATTAAAATCGGTTGATTCGTTCGTGAGATATCGTTGTCGAAAATTTTGAAAAAAAGTGTTTTTTTTTTCAATAACTTAGAGATTTTTTGACTAACCGATTTTGCACTCTCGGTAACGTTTTTAGGTCTCAAAAAACTGCGTCGAATGCCATCTTGAACATCAAAATCGAATAAGGCGTTAAGAAGTTATGGCTTTTTAAACATTTCAAAAAAAGTCAAAAACGTCAAAATACGTCACGTTACTATAGCTTTGCGGTTAAAACTAGCGGGAAGTTGCAAGGATGGCCTTTAAGGTCAACCTCTTTTCCAATTTTTTTCCATAAAATACTGTTTATAAACAAAACTTCTTCGTTAATAAAAGGTCAATATTTCATTTCTAATCAGCGAAACATTCTTATAAAGTTCAAAAAATGGTAGGTACATTTTTACTTTTTTTTGTAATTGAAGCCTTAAGTAGAAATACGATATAAAATCACAAAGTATTATATAAAGGTTATATTATTGTGAAGAAATCTACTTGATATAAACCATTTTTTATAATTATTATTTATTTATTATCATTTCAAAATTCAACTCAAACGAACATCACCATTTCAAGTGAAAAGGATTTATTTATCAGTCAATATCTTTACAAAAAGTACACAAAAATCACACAGAATCAAAACTAATTAAACAATTATGTTAATTAATTAATGATTACATCTATTAATTATAAAATTTATTATCTTAATAAATAATATCATTTTACACATGATTATCATTGTAATCACAGATCGCTCTTAGTAGCTAATGATCATCAGATTCATTAGTTTTATTTTTTACTTTATAGTTGGCCCATTTTTTGAGAAAGTCAAAATGAACTAATTTCACAGCTTGTTCGCTATGGTATCTCAAGCCTTTTTTTATTTGCGAAAAAAAATCTTCAATATGAAAAAAAATGGCATGCGCCTTCGGAGTAGTTGAAATCTCGAAATTCAAATAGCTCTTTTAGAAAATTTCAATTTTTTTTTTCATATCCGAGATTTAATTGGTTACTAAAACAATCTTCAACAATGTTATTGAATTTGCTCAATGTGTCAACATACCTCAAAGTTCTTAAATCTTTTTTTGTTTGAAGAGTATCGAGATTGTTAAGCAATCTTGAAATCATTGCCATTGAATCCAGAACCCGCATGAGTATTATCGCGTTTCACGCTGCATTCTTTAAATTAAACCAATTAGTAGTTTTTTCACATTATGCACACATTTTATCGACGAGTAGTGTTTACAACGTCAAGCATCAAGTGAAGCTCGGGAGGTGGAATTATTCTCAAAATCTTAGTATTCACATTGACGTTACTAGTAAAAAATAGGTAAATGAGTGCAACTGTTGAAATTTCTTAAATCTTTCTTATTAGCTCCTTGCTTTAAACATTTATTATCATTTTCTGTACAATTCTGTGTCCCACGTTTCCAAGAATTTTTATTTTTACATAGGTACATACAGCATGTATATGGATGCATACATTAATAGTGCGTGCTGTAATGCAGTTGAATCATCCAATATATCAAAATAATGGCAAATGTGAAAATATAATAAAAAAACTAACTGTATCAAATATCTGGGTATATACTTTTAGATGAAAACTTAAACTTTAAAAAACGTGTTAAATATGTAACAAATAAAATTAGGAAAGCTATAAGTATACAAAATTTATGAACTGAGAAATATTTTGCAAAAAAACACTCTCAAAATGGTCTACGGTTTCATTAATTGAGTCAGTATGGAGTTATGAATTGGTTGTGTGGGGAGGAGCCAGTAAAACCATTCTGACAGCTCCCTTTATTGCTCAAAAGTTTATTATTAAAATTATGTTTTTTAAGAAAAAGAGATTCTCAACAGAGCTCCTATTCTGGGAAAGTTGTTTGCTTACTTTGGAGCAGTTACATATAAAATCTATAATAAGATATATGATAAAATCCTTTAGTTTTAAGAAGACAATACAACATAAAAAAACACTAGAAATGCTAGCTGTCAGAATGTCGTTCTACCCCAAATTAGGCTGTCCATTACTTAAAGACATATATGTACTATTTGGGTCCGAAGATTTACAACATGCTTCCATTAGGTAGGAGTTCAAGATGTTGCCTTATAAAAAAATTAAAAAAAAAATCAATGAATATTTAATCAAAGGTAATGTAACTATTTAATAAACTTATAAGTATTTATAACTATTGTAAATTGTTAAATAATAAATATTTATATCCTCTTAACAACAAGATCATATGTCTATGTTAAATGTATCTTAAAACATAAACTATCAATAATATGTAAAATTGGTGCACACAGATTTTATAAAATCCATTGTGCTACCACAAATTTTAGTAGTAGCTATTAAATATTTTGAAATTAACATGTAAATGCAACTGTTGTTAACTTTATACTATTAATAAATAAATAAATAAATAAATAAATAAATAAATAAATAAATAAATAAATAAATAAATAAATAAATAAATAAATAAATAAATAAATAAATAAATAAATAAATAAATAAATAAATAAATAAATAAAAATAAATAAATTAACCTGTTAAAATATAGCAAAGCTTTAAATCTGTTGCAATTGTATACAATAGAAAAAACGATACTTTAAGGTATCTGAAGCTGTTTTGAGTAGGTATGTATAAACAAAAAAAAAAATAAACACATAATTAGAAGAATGTGTCGCTGATTAGAAATGAGATATTGACCTTATGTAAACGTAAAAGTTTTGTTTATAAACAGTTTTTTCTTCATACCTCGGTCGAAAGTACGTTCTTTCGTCCCTAATTGCAGGAAAAAAAGTTTAACATTTACTCCCTGTTTACGGCGGGACGAAAGTTGAATTTTCGGCCCTGCGCGTCATGATGTTTTGTCGTCTTTAACTTTACTTCCTGTTTTGCTTTATAAATGTTATTATAATTTGTTAAACTAATGAAAATAAATAAAACTTTGATAGAACGGAATTAATTTATTTTTAAAAAATATGACAAAACTTGACTCTTCGAATGTAATTGATGCCTGTCCCACGACCAGCTGCACTCGCTTCGCTTGTTCCGCAAGTACTTTCGACCGAGGTATGAAGAAAAATAGTATACACTACACGGGCCAAAAGTTGAAATCTCGGTCCTGCGCGTCATGATGCCCTCGGCTTCGCCACGGGCATCATGACGTGCAGTGCCGAAAATTCAACTTTCGTCCCTTGTAGCGTAATATATTATTTTTTGTAAAATTCTATGTAAATCTTGGGACTTTTTGGTGACATACTTTAAAATAATCAAATAAACAAGAATAAAATCGGTAATTGTACACTAAAATAAAAACGGCATCATGTGCGTTTTTGGGGTTTGCATTTTTCTTGTCAGAAAATTGCATGTAATCGAAATCTACATAAATTTTTGAATTGACAAGACTTTCGAGTTTTTTTGGTTCAGCTCCAGCGTGGTAGGTAAATGTTAGTCATTTTCCCATTTCGGTTTATATCTTAAATACTCCATAATTATCAGAATTTTATTTTAAAAACAATGTGATCTTAAAATTTTGTTAGTTAGACGAAAAAAAAAACTGATACAAACTTAAAAAAGGTTGATATTCGTTTGTTTAAAGCATAGGGAGACCACTTTACCCGACCATCCTCTGTATATACCAGTATATTTAATATATAAATTAATAATAGAAAAACCAACTAAATTATAATCACAAGTAAAATATAAATTACACTTCCTACAATTTATTGATTTTTCGATATTTATGTCACCTTGATTAACTCATTAATAGAAATAGAAAGGGATTAAGTATATTATTAGAACAATTGAACGAATTTTCGAAGATGTAAACACGACATCTAAAAATATTTATTTACTACACGAAACGATAAAAAAGAGTAACTCACTTACATTTTTCTGTATTGATTTAGGGATTTACATAAGTTATAGGTAGCAGATTTTACTTTTTAGTAAAAAAACGCTAAAGGTCTTGGATTAGCAAACCATAGGATATTTAAATCCCGTGACACGTTTTCAGAATTCCTATAGGTTTGAGACTTGGAAACAGGTATATATGTACGTATTAGATGTATGTATTGTCACATAAAAGAGGTGAGCAAATCTTAGAATTTATTCTCAATAAGAATCTTATTCTACATAATATAGGGAATACTCCTACGTTTGTAACAAGAATAAGGAAGGAAGTGCTAGACATAACACTAAGCACATTCAATCTGAAAGATCATGTAAAAGATTGGAGAGTTTCGAATGAACCGTCTCTCTCTGATCACAGATTGATCATGTTCAGACTAGAATGCAATCCTCCTGAACCTATACTAAGGAGAAACCCCAGGAAAACCAACTGGGAAAATTATAAGACTAATTTAAACAGAAACCTTGCAGGCCTTCGAGCCACAGGGAAAGCCAAAAACCACCTGGTATTGGAAAATGATCTCATAGAATTAAACGAGGCAATACTGGATGCCTATGAATCAAGCTGTCCTCTTCAAAGGACTAGAAAGTCAAACGACGCAATATGGTGGAATAGTCATCTGTCAAACCTAAGATCCGAAACAAGGAAGCTCTTCAACAGAGCCAAATGTAACGGAGATTGGCAGAGCTACACCGAGAAACTCACAACTTACAATAAAGAGATTAGAAAAGCCAAAAGAAACAGCTTCAGGAAATTCTGCGAAGAAATAGACTCTACACCTTTTGCTGCAAGACTACACAAAGTCTTAGCAAAAGGAAGAGTAGATACAGTAATGGCACTGCGAAAGCCAGATGGACGCTTCACAGAAAGCGAAAAAGAACGAGCAAAGCTCCTGCTAGAAACCCACTTTCCTGCAGGCATAAACACCACAGGAAATACGAGGTACAAAACTAGAAGACCAACCAGGGAAGACACTGCAATGGTAAAACACATAAGCAGTGAAGATACGACCAGAGGTTGTCCGCAAGGGGGAGTTGCATCCCCACTTATGTGGAGCCACACCGTAGACAGCTTACTCTGGCAATTGACCGAATTAGGTATACCTTGCCAGGGTTACTCTGATGACGTAGTTATCCTCGCAAGAGGGAAATATGAAAACGTCCTCTCCGACATAGTGCAAAGAGGACTGAACACAGCAAAGCAGTGGTGTGATTCAGTGGGACTTAATATCAACCCCACCAAGACCACGTTAGTAGCCTTTACAAGGAAAAAGAAACCTAAACTAAAAACTATAAAAATAGGTGGAAATACCGTTGAGTGGAAGACAGAGGTCAAATATCTAGGGCTAATCCTAGATAATAAGTTACTCTGGAACAAACACGAAAACGAAATAATACACAAAGCTACAAAAGCCCTTATGGTGTGCAGAAACATTGCTGGGAAAAATTGGGGCTGTAACCCAAAGACATTGCAATGGATGTACACAGCAATAGTGAGACCTATCATCACATATGGGGCAGTAGCTTGGGGCACGAGAGATAATCTGATCACTACGAGGACAAACCTCTCAAAGATTCGGAGACTAGCCTGTGCATGTATCACTGGAGCAATGAGAACATGTCCCACTGCTGCAATGGAAGTAATACTAAATCTCTCGCCACTGCATATTCAAGTAGAAAATGCTAGGAAGAAAACAATATATAGAATGATCAAAGAAGGAATAATCAAGGAAAAACCTCGATCACATCTGAATGGGACAAAAACACCATATTGGGGCTAAGCCAAAACGCCATAAAATGGTACACGGACGGCTCCAAGACAGATAAAGGAACAGGAGCAGGGGTGTTTGGACCTAGAACCAAATACTCAGAAAGCTTGGGTACGTACCCAAGCATCTTTCAAGCGGAAATTCGTTCCATCGAAAGATGTATAGAATTTAACATTGAAAGGAACTATCGTAGACAGAAGATTGTAATCATGTCAGATAGTCAAGCAGCCATCAAAGCTCTGAACTCAGATACAATCAATTCAAAGATGGTCTGGGAATGCCTGAGCAAATTAAATGAACCAGGACAGAATAACACTGTTACCCTCCTATGGGTTCCAGGACACGTAGGAATAGAAGGAAATGAAACAGCAGACAAGCTGGCAAAAAAAGGAGCTGAAACCCCATACCTGGGACCAGAACCATCCTGTGGGATCAGCAGTAGTACAATCTTAGAAAAACTAAAGAAAAAAAAAGATAGCGAAAAATCCAAGTACTGGAATGATCTAGAAGGACTAAGACAATCGAAGACGGTCCTGGGAAACTATAACCAGAAAAGATCTCACAGCTGTCTTAACCTGAGTAAGAAAAACCTCCGAATTATAACAGGAATACTAACCGGTCACTGTCGATTAAGAGGACATATGAAGAAACTAGGATTAGTAGATGAAGCAAACTGCAGATTCTGTGAGGTAGAGGATGAAACCTCAATACATATACTTTCAGAATGCATGGCATTAAGTAATTCTAGGGTCAAATACCTAGGGTCATACGAAATAGAAAGGGAAGAACTACCTGATTTAAAACCAAATGATATCCTAAACTTTCTAAGGAAGATAGGACTAGAAGAGCTGCTATAAGTCTGAGGAATCATCAGAAATATAGCAAGAAAAGGGGGGGACAATAGATCTTATAGGTCGCAGGTGTATCTGTCACCCCTAACACCATACATACATACATTGTCACATACGATGATAGGTCAGTTTTGCCCTACATATTCATTCATTAGTTTTATATTTTACACCATTATTTTCTATTACAAATAACCAGGTTACGTTAGATCTCAACGCGTGCTTAAATAGTTTACATTTTATTCTCACGAAGTAGATAAATGGAATATAAAAGCCGGTCGTTGAGGTCGGACACGAGGAGTCCGGAGTTTTAGATGTTTCGCATCGGTATACCAGATTGACTCCCCTTGAATTGGGGTGCCATTGTTATATGAGTCCCAGACGTGCCTGGTTTGAATGCTTTCCAGTTGCCTGATCGCCTCGGACTGCTGCGTTCTACTTTACCACACCACCGAACTATAGGTTATATTGGCCTTATGACCTGAGTGTACAAGCAAAGGTCTTTCTTCACTCCAAATGGTTTTATTAGAGTAAAAAATCTCTAGGTTCCGTCTTTTATTCCAGAAAAAATATTAGCATTTAGAACAAACTGCTATGTGGCAGCAAGATTTTGATTAATAAAGAAATTAAGTAAATTATCAACTTTATGAACGTCGAGAGATTATCTACCATGTTGTATTCGGGTAGCGTAGCACAGCTAGTAGGTACTAGATATAATTGTTTTTAAGAATCATTGTTTAACAATTAACGTTTCGAGTACTAGATCGAGAACTGTTTGTCTTATTATGAATGTCTTTGTGGTTGTCAGTTAATATCTGCTATTAATAAATGTAAATGTTCTTCGATAACGTTGTTTAAAGTACTCATTAAGGGAAAAAAATGAGAAATAGACTTCCAACAAGAGGATGATCACTGATGATGTTTTCTGTATACTATTCCTTTTACTCGTAGGTTTGTTTTGATTTTTGTTGTACAGGAAACACCAGTTTATATAATACGAATAGATCCTGTTCGCAGTGCCAAAAATTTTAAGGCACTTTAATTTAACTTTTTAAAATATTTATTTATTTCTCAATATACCTACACAGTTTTATTTTAAATTGAAATATGCAACTAAAATTATAAACTATTTGATTAGAATTATGATAATTGAAATAATAAAAATTATTATTACTAAAAGGATGTTCGTAAATTTTACAATTGCTGAATTTCCAGCTGACTCAAGTTCATTGCTTCTTCTGATAGTTCGGGCGATTGGAAGATATAGGTATAAACAAAAACGGAGCGTTTTTTTGACAGTCTTCTATACATCATTCAAAGCTTATTTTTATTAAAGTAGGCCTTGTTAGGGTGATGAATTTCGCCCTGTATATTTAATCTTATTCTCAGTCGTAAATGCGCTGTTGTCACGTCCTCAATAAAATCATAGTGTTAGTGACAATAAATAAAATAACAATTGTGTACTCCATTTCAGCACCATCAAATCATTAAAAATTAGTACTTTCACAAAAAACGAAAATCGCAATTTAAAAATATATATTTAGATATAATGAATGCATTTACAAAATAATAGTACTTAATTAAATGAAAGCAAACAATAAAAACATTTACAAAAAAGTCTTCATTTGCAATTAGGAACAAATTTTCTATGTCTATATAACGGTATTATAAAATAAGTTTTACAACAAACATTTAAATTGGACCAGCTATAAATGAGAAAATACAAAATATTTCATTTTGTCGATAAGTATTACAGCAGATATATATTAAAGAATTTTTCGTAGAGCTTTCCAGGTAGTGCGGTATAATGACATACCAATTGGTTTCAGCTATTTTGATAAGTAGAACAAAGATAAATATTCCCACAAAATGTTATGCTTCAAATAATGGAAATCCGTTTAATATCTGTTCAATAGCTACAGTGCAATAATTCAGCAGAAAAGCAGATACACTAATGGTAAAATAAGCAAAGTAAAAAAAATTAAACATACAACATTAAAAAAAACATATAAACAAAACAAATAACAGATTTGGTTAAAACTATTGTCACGTTCATCTATTCGTTATGTATTTTCAATTCACCTCCAGTATCAAAGGTAAAATGTTGTCAAGTGAACAGTTTTACATGTAATAAGTCCAATCCGTCAAAATAATTTCTTCTGTGTCTACAAATTTTTTCTTTACATGTCTGGTGTACATTGTCTTAAAGCTTCTGTCCAAGTTTTGTCCGAATATAAAAATGCAAAATAGAGGTAATCGAAGTAAATCATGTCTATGTTAGTTTATTATTTCATCTACTACATACATATGTCCTATCGTTGCTTCTGTATTGTGTAAGTATAATTGTCTTTTTTTTTTCATTTTTTTATCAAATTCGATGTATTGCTGCTTAACCATCTCTGTAATATCTATTTTGTTGCTGAAAATGTAGGTGGTCTGTTTTGTTGTACAGAATGAAATGAAGCATTATCCATGATTACTACACATTTCTCTGGAAAATTAAATAAAGCAGGAATAAGTTAATTAACAATCCAGTTTTTGAAAATATCACCATTTATAGTTTTGTGATAGTCAATGTCAGAATTTGAAGAGTCTAATAACAAATCACATCCCTCTATTGACCCACCATTTGCTCCTGCGAGTAAAATTGTAAATCGCTTTTCTTCGGATTACACATGCAATGGATTACTTTTTAAATCAGATTACTGTTTCCATCGACGCGTTGGAGTACCATTTTTTTATATCCACGTCTATGTACACGAATCTGATGATTCCATTGCACTTTTTTAATTTCATAAATTTCTGAAGGAAAGAGATTTTGCTATTCTTCGCTCACTAAAAATTTGTCGTCAGTTCACGTTTTTAAGTTTATATATCATTAATTTTGTATAAATAAGTTCGTTTACCGTTTAATTCTCAGTTTTGTTTTGCGTCAGTCAAAAGTTTATCTGAAGTAAAATATTCGTTTTTATAATTGTACGTCCAAATCTGCCGCTGCAATTTTTTTTAAATGAAGTTCTTAAATGTATCTGCTTTATCTTTCTTCCTTTTATTTTCCGCTTCTTTACTATTAACTAAATCTTTTTTTAAGATTTTTCGTTTATATTTAACACTAACCTAAAAAGAAACAGGAAATATTTAAAAAATGTATGAAATAAAAATTTAAATGATATTTGATTGGTCATAGATTAATGAATGAAATATCGATTCGTCCATGTCCTATCAAATTACATTTTAATTATCATTATGGATCATTGTTATTAAAGAAATTAGTGAAAATATTTTATTCTGAAACATTTTTAACTTTTACTATAGTGTGTAATCTGGCAACATTGTAAAATAATGACTGACAGAAGAAATGTGAGGTTAGGTATGCTTAATAAATAATAAGTAATTTGAATGTAATAAGAATGTAAAAGTGTATTTAATGTAACAAATAACTTCATATACAACTATTAATGAAATTAAAAATGTTTGGAACTATTTGCTGATGAAAATACTGGAATAATCTTGTATACAAACACAATTACTACTTACATTAAAAACCTAAGAGATCTTATATAAATCCCTCTTCTGAAACTTTTTGGTCTTTTCTAAACATGTAATATCATCTTTGTATTCATTTTTTTGTCTCTACACAGTTTTTTTTCGGCATATTAATTTTTTTAATGCATTTAACCATTATATTTATGATATTTGTTGTCAAGGTTGTCAGTTTGTGACTTGCAGTGACTTGGTAACTTTCAAACGGCAAGATGATAAAAACCAATACCAACGTGAATAAATAAAAAGATAGCCTGCTAGATATAAATAAACGTTGAATCGTTAATAAATAACATGATGAAATCTTTTTTATTTAAACGTATCTAGTGCCATGCTGTCATTGTATTCCAGATATATAACCTGTATTTGTGCCCGGTTAGAATTCCTAATTCTGGGACACAGAATGCTGTGACATAAAAATAAATATTGACCAGTCTATACAAGGGCAAAATTAAACTGTAGACACGTGTTTCGCTCTTATTAGAGCTCATCAGTACGTACGGTATAGGTCTGTCTCTTCAGTCACTAATGATCAGACATCCCCGGTATAGATTGGTCAGTATTTGATGTAAATGTATTGCGATTGGTTTATACTTTCGATGGAGTTCGAAGCACTACGCACAGCTGTAGCACTTTCCTCTTGGCCATGGTGCACTTTTTTTTTTAGGTTAGAATCTTACTGTCTCAGGTTAAACATTAATTTGAATGACTGTTTTGTTTTGATAATTCGAATTTATTTATTCAGGTATTGTTTTTTGGTTGTTACTAGAATTTGTATAGTAAAAAGTAACATAAGATTGTTTAAAGGTGAACCCAGTTGTTCAAATCATAAAATTCGCGTCTGAAACTATAAGTCAATTTTATATAAGGTATCAATACCTAGGTACATCTCTTTATTATAAGTAATTTGAACTGAAAAAAAATTATAATAAAATTATGTAAGTACAATACGGAATTTTTATTTATTGTTTAGTAATTTACATTAAAAGGGAATTATTTTTTAAAAATCACTTCATCTAAATGTACTCCATTTCGTTTTTGGCTCTCCTGTAAACGACGACTAAATTTTCTGAAATTGACCGCGGATTTGTTTCGTAGACTTTAAACTTAAGGTAACCCCATAGAAAAAAGTCCATTGGATTCAAATCCGGGCTACGTGGTGGCCAGGGAATGTTTCCTCTTCCAGATATCACTTTTTAGGGAAAAGTTGACGGACGATGGGAATAGTGGTGTTAGAGGTATGGGCATTTGCGCCATTTTGTTAAAACCAGGTCCTGGTATTGAAACTTGGAAAATTCTGCAACTCTAGTGTAAAAAAAACTTCGATTATTGTAACAGTAACCGCACGACCATGTTCGTTCGCAAAAAAGTATGGGCCTATGATGCCATGCGCTGACATAGCCGCCCAAACTGTGACTTTCGGGCTATGTAAGGGCGATGTGGGTTTACGCTACTCTAGTAGCGACAATTTTGCCCATTGACATGGCCCTTGATGTGAAAGTGAGCCTCATCAGAGAATAACCCGTTGTTAAACGAAGTAAAGCGGTTCATCATTTCATTCACGGAATTAAGTCTATTGGTAGGATCAGTATCTTTTAAATCCTGTACTAACTGAATTTTGTATGGATGAAATTTCTTATCATTCTTTAAAATAAGCTGTAACGTCGATCTGGGTATATTTAATGCAATGGGACGCTTACGAATGGATTGACTGACTCTTGCACTACGTCGATGTTTTCTTCCGTCCGTGATGTCCTTGGTTGGACCGATCGTTGTTTATCCAACGTAGAGCCAGTCTCCTCGAACTTTTGAACCCAATTCTTAATCGTTTGAACACTAGGACAGTCATTAATTGTGGGTAAATTCCGATACTCTCTAAATTTACGCCGCAGAGTGGTGGCCGAATCATTGTTGCGATCTTTGGTTGCGATAAAACTCACGCACACAAAAAGTACGGTCCGCTTCGGTGAAACGCTCCATGGCGACAGAATTCCGTTGGTGCTTCCTCACACCCCGTGTGCCATTCTTGCGCGCGATTTGGATTTTATTCGAAATTTAAATTGCAAAGGACTTATGGGACACCCTGTATATTATCTCTGGGTTCGCAGCACTTGATTGTATAAAATAGTGTTCCATTTAGGAAAAACCCTTAGTGCACCAAAGTTTCAAGCCCTAGAGTGTCACACTTTTAAATAGAAAACCGCTATGGAGACATTGTCACTTTACAGTCGAAATACATAAGATAGGAAAAAAAATATTAAAAAACATTTAATAGTGGACCAAATAGTAAATCTAAACCATTTTCGAATCCATTTGAAAACATACAAAAAAAATTAGACAGAACTTACAGTGACAGCAAATCAAAAATTGTAAATGATAAAACGGATAATAGATATTCATGTTTAAGAAGTCCTCAACTGATATACCTATGGGATTGATCGTATATATTATACCTGTATATGATTTTGGATGGTTTAATTATGGCAGAAGGAACCCTCGATCAGCCATGCACAATTTTACACATAATCAAGGATAATATAACAAGACCTTGATTATAGTCGGCTATTTTTGTGGTATCTAGATTTCGAGAATATTTAAGTATCAATTTGTTGAGACATAATTTGACATTAATAATCTGATTAAAGCCCGAGAGCTTTAGCTCGAGGGCTTTAATCTTTGATTATTAATGACAAATTATGTCGAAACAAATTTTAAAATTTTCGAGAAATTTAGCAACAACAAAAATGGCAGACTATTAATCAAGGTCGTGTTATATTTAGGAAGATTATTTCCTGAGAAGACAAATTTTTGACATTTATATTTGACGTGACTATTTCTCTAGTGCAATATTGTTCTAGTGCAATAGTTGCTGATATTTGATTCTGATTGGTCCGATTTCAAAAAATTATGACATTCTATTGGTTAATTTGAAACAAAGGAAATAATCAAGGGTAATATAACAAGACCTCGATTATAGTCGGCTATTTTTGTGGTATCTAGATTTTGAGAATATTTTAGTATTAATTTGTTGAGACATAATTTGACATTAATAATCTGATTAAAGCCCGAGAGCTTTAGCTCCAGGGCTTTAATCTTTGATTATTAATGTCAAATTATGTCGAAACAAATTGTAAAATATTCGAGAAATTTAGCAACAACAAAAATAGCAGACTATTAATCAAGGTCGCGTTATATTTAGGAAGATTATTTATTATTTATTATAATAGTCGCTGATATTTGATTCTGATTGGTCCAATTTCCAAAAATTATGACATTCTATTGGTTAATTTGTATCGAAGGAAATAATCATGTTTATTCTTACCAATATGACATTGTTTACGGTGAACTAATAACAATTTTAGATCAAAAATGTGCGTGGGTGACCGAAGCGCACTCTGACATTGATTTCTGTATTAAATTTTGGACCACATATTTTTGTAACTTTTGTGTTTTCTATATCTACATAATTTCTTGTACATTTTTAATGCGTTAATCAAGAATTTATCAACGCTCGTAATTATTTCATTTTCAAAAGGATAATGTCGACCGTTATAAAATGTGTATAATATCATGTTAAAAAATAAAATTTAAAAACGTAGTTATATAATCTGTTCTATTAATAAAAATAGATTTTTTCAAACGCAAATGCGGAAAAACTAGTATTGTCTCCTTTCTTATTGGAAAAGCCAATTTAGTGAAATAAAGTGACAATAAAGTTTGTAATCATATTATTACCTAGGTACCTGATGAAAAATTTGAAATTATCCTGACATATCGCGAAGTTAAAATCCAACCCTATTAAGGGCGGAGCATTAAAATTTTCATGCGCTCAACGAGGTTTAACAACAGGAAATAAATTAATCCTTTCCAAAAACAATATTTTACCGATAAGTGTTCGACGAAAAGGGTTGTTTCGGGATGCACTATTTATCCTCGTGAAGTCGCAGAAACGTAAGTAAGAAATATTATTTAATATCTTATAATTATATTAATAGAAACAATATATCGACGACGAAATACTATAATATTTATTTATTCTTATTTTTTTAACTGTTTTATAAAATTTTATTCGATTGATATTTTTTCTTATCATCATGGCTTATGTTAGCATTTTATAGGCTTAGTTTATTATTATTCATATTATTATTATTATGTATTTATAAATTTTTATTCTTTTGCTCTAAATTCTGTAATTTGGTTTTTGCTTCATAGAATATTGAAATATTTAATGTTTTGTTTGAAGTATAAAATATTATTTCTTAAATTTAGTTGATACGTAATAAATATAAGCTTATAATCAGAAATTAAATAATCAAAAAGGAAAGGAAAATGTCGGGTACAACTCAGATGTTTTACCCCGATGTCTTAAACCCCTTGGACATAATGAAACTATCGTTTATTCATCTTCCTAGCCAAATATAAAACTAAAGATTTTGTTTAATTATAAAAAAATTATCTGAGAAAGGAGACAGTTACAACATGATTATAACCCAATTTTACAGGCGTTAGACAGAGCTTGAAGAAATCTCTATCTAATTTATAGATATATTCATTGTGCAATAATTGTTTAAGGTGTTATCTGACATCTAAGCAGAAATAGTAATTTACGTAACAAGTCCCGAAAGTGGTCTTTTACTGGACGAGTGGGCAATTGCTGGGCGAGCCGCAGGCGAGGCCTGCAAACCTGCGAGTCCAGTAAAAGTACTTTTGGGTCGTATTACGTACAATATTTTTTTAAACCGGTCAGAATTTAGTAATTTCCAGTTTATTTTTGGGTCAAAAATCACATTTTGTCGGACCGGGCCAGAAAATGAGACTTTCTGGCCTAAAAATAAACCGGAAAGTACTAATTTCTGGCCGGTTTAAAAAAAACATATTTTCTCATTTTTCTTGTAAATGTTTAAAATCCTATATAGGTTGTGTTGTGTGTAGAATCTCGCTGCGTATATTTTTACTTCTAAAAATTATTTACATTTAAAAAAGCACACTAATATAAGTAAATATCTCTGGGTTTCTCCTGTATTATTTGTTTTAAGTTCATGCGGACTGACTAATCTTAAAAGCTGCCTAACCAGACAATTTAAAGCTCAGGACCGTCATAGGATCTATATTATACCAGCAGGTACCCTCTTAAAGATTTTTTTGGTTAACCCAATAGCAATAAAAGACTACTATTTATCAATTGAAAGTTTTTAATTCAATTATTAATTTATTGATTAGCATAATATAAACTAAATATAGTACAAATAAAAAAAGGTTTAAATCATGATGGTAATAATTACATTCTAGTAGAGTTCTTCCAAAGTAAGTTTGCTATTGTCGGAATTTGATCTCATTGAAACCAATGCCGACCATTGGCGTAGAAATGATGAAGATGAGCCAGTTCAAAAAACGTATATTTCGAGAAAAATCATATCATTGTTAAGTTTTATTTATTTTAAATTTTAAAAGAGGAATGATTTTTGTACATCTGTATATTTTATATTAATTTGAAAACTGTCAAATAACAATTTAATTCTTTCAAATTAAAACTTAGTTATTAATAAGACCATGCACCTTTCTTGCCTGGAAAGAAAAAGTCAGGTACTAACAATTAAATATTAAAGTAGAGAGAACATTTTCATAAAATATAAACTTAGGAGTTTTAGGAAAGGCGGTCTCTTTGATAGAATTAGAAGGAGTTTTTATGCTTAGTTAAACTATATCAATATCAGTATCAATTTCATAATCAATTTATTATTAACATTAGAAAATAGCTCTAAGTATTTAACCTGTGTTTGTTTATCATATTTAATGCAACGGGTCTAGTTTTAACTGTCTATTTAAGCAACTTTACTTCTATCACAAATGAAGTTTTGGAGTTTGATTTCTGCTGACAATGTTCCTTTTGCACTGACCCCAAAGTAGCTCTATAAGATTTAGGACGCAGTAACAGGGAGGTAGCCTTAATACTTGTTTTGTCAATGACATACTTCTTTTTGAATTGGTTTCTACGTAACACTTCTATTAATTGTTTTTTTTTTCTGTAGTAATTTTAAAAGTAAACGTCATTCTGTTCCAAAAAAAAATTCAGCTCATCTTTCGTAGAACTTGATGTGGGTACTCTGACCTTCACCCTTGAATGATTGGGCGCATTGTCCATAACAATAACGCTATTTTTCTTAAGTTTTGGAAGTAAAGTTTCAGAAAACCATTTTTTAAAAAGAAGGCTATCTATATATACAAAAGAGAAGTTCCAACTGACTGAGGAATGAAAATAGTAAAAATTTGTTGTAGTCTTGAAAAATTGTTGAAAATGGTGAAAAAATGGCAAAAATCGTGAAGAAATGTTGGAAAATTATAAGAAATTCTTGATAATTTTAAAAAATTGGTTAAAAAT
Source organism: Altica lythri (assembly GCA_964028335.1). Taxonomy (NCBI): domain Eukaryota; kingdom Metazoa; phylum Arthropoda; class Insecta; order Coleoptera; family Chrysomelidae; genus Altica; species Altica lythri. The sequence goes on along the minus strand of OZ034804.1, from coordinate 28,260,552 downwards.
ATATTGAAAGTTATACAGAAATCTTGAAAAAAATTGTAGAAATTTGTAAGAAATTATTGACAATCGTGAAAAATTATTGGAAATTGTTAAAAACTGTCAAAAATCGTAAAAAAAATTGACAATTGTGAAAAGTTGTTGGGACTTCTAAAAACGTGTAAAACCGTAAAATATTATTGAATATCATGAGAAATGTTCAAAATGATGAAAAATTATTGAAAACCGTAAAAAATTGTCGAAAATGTAAAAAAAAACTAAAAAAGTAGGTAAATAAAAAAAACAATTTAATATCAAAGAAATGGGGAAAATTGAAAAACCAAAAAAAATTGAAAATGGTGAAAAAATGTCGAAGATTATAAAGAAATCTTGAATAACAATAAGAAATTTTTGACATTCTTAAAATATTCGTAAAAATGGTTAAAAAACTGTCAAAAATTATAAAAAAAAAATGTAAAAGTTTGACAATCGTGAAAAATTGACAAAAATCGTAAAAAAATATTAAAAATCCAGAAAGATTGTTGGAAATCGTGAAAAAAACGTTAAAAATTGAGAAAAGTTAATGAAAATGGTAAAAAATTGTTGGCATTTTAAAAGTTTGTTAAAAATGTGAAAAATGTCAAAAATTTAACAAAAATGTTAAAAAACAAAAAATGGTTATTGAAAATTACAAGAAATTCTTGATCATTTTGAAAAATTGGTGAAAATGGTTAAAAATATTTCGAAAGTCTTGAAAAACGTAAAAAAATTGTAAAAAATATTAAGAAATTCTTGACAATTTGAAAAATTGATGAAATGTTAAAAATCGTAAAAACTTCAAAAAACAGAAAATGATAAAAATCTAGCAATATTGAAAAAAAAAACAAAAAAAAAATAATAAATAAGAAACCTATAAAAAGATAAAATGAAAAAACTGAAAAAGAAAATAAAACCAATCAATAAGAAAATTGTAAATAAAAAAAAGTGTGAGGTGTCAAGGGACACCCGGATGGAACGAAGTTCCTTTCGATTAATTAGTGAAGGAATTAGTAATTTGTAAACATAACAGAGTGTTTATACATACATAAGCATTTATTATTGTCTGTATAAAATCTCTACTTACCTAACAGTTCGTTTCTTTTAACAAAAGTGTCCATTTATACAATACCAGAGCTTTAAATAACACATCTTTTTAAAATTACTTTTTATAATTGAAAACAGGAATTAACAATTCAATACAAAAAATTTAAAATTAAAATATTTGACAGTGACTGACAGTTAAGGTAATTTGACGTAGTCAAGTTACGAACTATTTTTAAAATGTTTATGAATTTATTAATTTATAAAAACAGGATGAAATAAAATATAATACTATTATAGGTAATTATGTTTTTTTCTACAGTATTTTTTAAAATAGTGTCTTTTTAATTGTAATATATTTATCTATGAGAGAGAGGGAGAGAGAGTTATTTATTTTTTGGTCTGTGAGAGAGAGTAACATGCGTGTGTCGGTGCATAGTGTCGTGACAACTTTTGGTATGAATTTTTTTGGGCTAGCTCCTAGCGTCAGCCGTAACTGTTCGTAACGCGCGAAAGGGAACTTCCAAAAATGTATAAATGCGATAATAATTAAGTAAAAAGTGGATAAAAGCGTAAAAATTGGGATTTTGAATAAAAAAAAATATTGTTTTTGTTTATGTATTTTTAAACTTTATTATTAATAAAATTGATATTTAATGCAAGAAATTAAAAAAAAAATTCAATTAATAATAAACAATTAAAAATTAATAAAATTTAAAAAAAAATCACGTGACTATAAACGCGCCATGATCAGTCACCATAGTTGTGACGTCATAATGTTAAAGATATTTAATAACAGTACAGGGTTTACGGCTATTACACGTAACTAGACAATAATATTTATTGCTAAAAAACGAGTTGTTAGTTGGTTCCAAATAGCTATGTGTGATAAAGGATTTATTAAGGCAAAATCTGATAATATTCCTGATGTTGATATATTTATGATAACTAATTTTTTAAAAAATGACGTTCAGTTTAATTCTTACCCGATCCGGCAAAATTTACATCCGATTTTGTCACTGCAAACCGGATACCGAAACACGATAAAAAAATCTTTTTATGGTATTTGAAGGTTCTAAATGATATTTGGGAGGTGGTAGTAGATGAAAAATACATAAACACAATTACAAAAATTACAAAAATCGAAAAACAACTTATTTTTTAATAAAATTTTTCTATTTTATTTAGGAGAAAAAATAGTTAAAATAAAAATTCAAAATTTTAAAAAGTTATTTAAATCCATAAACAATTCACCAAGATAATTGAAAAAAAAATACATGAATATAGAAATTTGTTCCGGTTCACTATGTATCGTGTGAATGAGTGTCCCGATAACCGTTTCTTGTTTAAAACCGGGCAGGCTTAACTGTTCTGACAAAATATGTGACCGTTTGGTTTATGTTGCAATTTTCACCCTGTAGAAAAACACCAAATTTTACCAACTGCCTGACTGTCTGATGATTTATGACCTTGGGACTCATATATAGCAGGTAGCTATTTATTATGTATTTATTAACTTCTCCCCACGAAAAAATAAATAAATACTTAATAGGTAGGAATATAGATTTGTACTGTTCATAGCAACAGGTAAATCCATTAAATAAAGCGAAACTGTGACTATAATAGTAACTATTCTAAAAAGTTTCAGTAATAAGCTATTGATTGACCTTGACATATTCCAACTCTGAATATTTTAGTATTGGAACTATCGATCCCAATAGTAGAGACATCCACTAAATGTATTTTACTTTTTTGTTCCTGAAATATCTTTTAGTCGATATCCATTACATTTCGTAACAACTAGCTATAAACTATTTACTTCCTCACCAAACAAACATTAAATTGTTAAAAGATTACAGTTTAAATGGTAATTTTTAATCCCTAGAGTCCAATTAGATCATGTTTTTCATAGGTATTAATGACCCGATCTCTTATTACCTACGGCATTTTATTGCAGACCTTTTTGCAAATAATAGGTAGATTAATTTGATTATGTTTTTCATAGGTATTAATGACAGGATCTCTTAACACTTATTACCAAAGGGTGGAATATATTCAAAGTGCATATATATGCATTTTTGCATATTTTGTACATTTTTTAACGAATTGCATATTTTTCACAAATTATTATTTTATGAGCATATTTTTGTTTTCGTCGTTAATGTGCCGTCCGAAACTGGTTTCAAGGATTTCCAGTTTAAAGTTATTATATACTTAAATCAAAGTTACAAAAAATGAAAAATGAAATCTGAACCGGTTCAGCTGAGTGGTAAAATCGCATTTCGATGTATTGGAGAAAAATCAAAACCTGAAAAGAAAATTTGTCAAAAAGCCGTATGCAAGGTTTTGATCGTAAACATACCTTTAAAAAATTGTAAAATTCTTAGTTTAGAGAATTCTTGCAAAAACCAATCCTAACGAATCCACGCTTAGAAAGAAAAATGCTGACATGGTGTCTGGTTTATCCGCTTGTTACTGACCACCATAACATCTTAAATCCAGGACCCCCTCTACACCTACCCCCCTGAGTGCCGACGGCAATATTCATCATTAGATAAATCTTTCTAGCCATTTTTTTATTACTTTTATGAACACGGAGAAAAAGTTTGTACAACTTTTACATATATATTTACGATACTTCTGCTCTTTTGTTTTAATTCCAGAGAAATTATAAGAGCATCAATAAATATGAAAAATCAAAAAACGAACACTGAACTCTGTAGACATAGAGAAAGTTTTTATATGAATTTTTGCTATAATAATACACAGAAGGTGTGCATGTCGTAGTCTATATAAATGTTTCTATTTAGTAATTATGAACATAACAGCAAAAATTGTATATTTCAGTTGCAATTATTCGTATTATTCTGCACGCGAGACGTCCAAAAAGTTCAATAACACAAATCAACATTGACCTTAATAAATCACCTTATTCGTGTAGGATTTTTTCTGTCCTTGAAATGTGAGAATCATAACAAATTTAGGTTTATAGTGCCGAGGAAATTATTTATACGTCTGTATTAACGAAAAGTTTGCGTAAGATAGATACCTAGGTTGCTAGCTACGGACGTGTTTAAGTAAAGCTTCTAGAGTCGATATCCAGATAAAGTGATCCTTTTTTAGTTTTAAACTGTAAACATTCACACAATAGCATCAATTCCAAAAAGAAACCTAATAATCCGGCTCGAAGAACTAATGTGGACAATCTTAAAACTGTAATTACCAAGATTCTATATCGAGAATAAAAAATAGGTTCCAACATAACAACTTCAATTTTTATATGAAAATGTAGGGAAAAGCTTTACTACTGAATTTGTAAATCAGACACAATTTTTAAATTTTGACAAAATACAATAACGAATGATACGTTTTATTTCTCTAAAAGTCCCATCTATTGGCCAAAACCTGATTCGAAGATTCGACACAACATTTTGTGGACTACTATGCTTAAGACTGTTTTACTCATGTTTAATTAGTAAAGTTAAAATAATCACAACTTATAAAAAGAACTTTTTATAGTAGAAAGTTTTTTTACTAATTTATAGGTCATATTACTATTATATAAATTATTTTGTTACTTTCACATGTAAGAACAAAAAAAAAAAGAAAAAAACTTCGTTCTCGCGAGATCGATCCCATTACGGTAACCCAACATTCCCAACAAAATTGTCACAATCAACCGCTTATCCAAATAGGCCACGCCAAACTTATATGAAGTCTTTCAAAATGATAATATGTATACATATTTAATTTAATAACAATTCAGTATAAATTTCGAAATCTATGTATATGCCTAAACACACTTAAAACATGCATTGTCATCCAGTTAGCTATCCTGAAAATTTCAGAGCTCTAGGTAGTCGGGAAATAGGTTTTAATTCGATTACAAAATTCCACGGAATGACAAAGAGACAAAGATCGCGGCGAAAATATAAAAATTTTCTAAAAATAGGATTTTGCTTGGCATGAGAAATAAAAGAATGTGAGGGAGGTCCTCTTACTTTTAGTCCTGATTTATAAAAATATTTATTATTTTTTTCAGGATTTTATTTGTTTTTTTTTAGTTTTTGTCAATTTTATCCTATTTTCTCGTTTCTTTTCAGGTTTTTACTATTTTTTTGTTTTTGCAGTATTTATCGGTGTTTTCATTTTTTTTTTGTTGTTTTCCACTTTTCTGTTTCTTTCTGTTTTTTTAATTGTTTCGATTTCTTACCATCTTTTATGCTTTCTCGTTTTTTCAGTCAACTATTGTTTTTCGAGTTTTTAAACAGTTACATTTTTACGATTTTTATCATTTATTCCCATTTTTTTCTAATTTTCTTAATTTTTTATTCACAACTTTTTTTAGCATATTTTCATACTTATTATGCTATTCCCGAATGAAAACAAATCCAAATAATCTTCAACCGAACCGAAATACAACGCGATATAACGATGTCAATATCTGCCATATCTAGATGTCAATTGATGATATAGATTAGAATATAGATTAACTTACACTACCATCTATTAGCAATTAAAGCAAGTGAATTTCTCACCAAATATTCATTTTATTAATAAAATGTAAATGAAATTTTGATTTACATTAAATTCTGACAATATAGGCAACACAAGGAACACATGATATAAAAAAAATTAAAACTTTTTTTTTGTTATTTTGTGATTTTAGAAAAAACCTTGAGTATAGCACGTTCTGCTCTTATAATACACAAATAACTATCGCGCACAAGGGGACAAACAGACAGATATTTCTGAAAATTATAGTTTTGTGATCTATATCGATCACTTATTAACCCCTGATATTTTTTTTAATGTACAGACATGACCTCGCTATAGTTTGAATCAATTTCATGTGAAGGGAATAGTCTTTGTATCTGAAAAATAAGAAAATTGCGAGCACCTATAATTTCATTTAAGTATCAGTTTTCTTATCAACATTATACGCATACGCATAGTGTAGAGAAACATTTATGCCATTGATCGAACGAGTCTTATCTAAGAAAAAAATTTGAATAAAAATAGAAGATATTGAGCACTTTGCACAGAATGGCGCAAACTTTATCTTTCTTCAGAAGGATCTAACACAGCTGAAAAAAAGTAATACGTTGCTGTATTTGAAGAATTTTTCATTCAAGTACCATTAAACCACATACTTGACTGAGGAATTAAAGACATTCCTCATGATAGGAGGTATGCTGGATTAAATTTGGATGTAAATATATGTTCAGAAATGAGATTTTAAATTTGACTAACCATACTACTAACAAAACTGTCCAGTTATTTGGAGGAGATTTAATCCAAATTTTTTCGTTTAGTCGGTAAAGCATTTTGAAACATTGTTTGTAATCTGTGACTGATTTTTTTAAAGAATGTCTCTCAAAACAAATTTGACACCTACATTGCTATATTTCAAAAGCGAGTGATTAGTGTTATTCTGCTGCATCATAATTCCGTATTTTACACATATTTTCACATTCACTTGGTAGCTCCAATTAAGCACCATGCAATTTTCATTTCTCTAGTCTACTGAAAGAGTATAATGGGTAGCTGCGTAAATAGTACACATCACTACCAACCAAAACTATTCTACAAAAGTGTCATTATAAAACTCCCGAACCTATACCAATATATGGAGTAATATTGTGCTTATTAAGATTAAATATAAAAAGACAACGACACTCCAGTTTGTATTTTTAGAAGTAAGACTACAGAAATAGCAAAATTAATACGTTTATATTTTTAGAAGTAAGATTACAGAAATGGCTATATTAAAACGTCGTCCTATATTTGCGAAAAATAAGCCGGAATCAGTTCAGAGTTATAGCACGATTTTTTACTATTCATGCACCGCTGAGAGGACACTTGTATCATGACCTATATGAGATTATTCAGTGGAGACTTTCGTGTAGATTAAGCGACAGGGAATCTGAAAAAAATCAATTGATTGTATAACGCGAGACATATATTCAGCAGACAAACGATTTTTTAGACAGCAAAGTGACTATAGCACAGGTTATCCGGCGGCTGAATCTCTGAAACAAAAACCTGAAATAGTACAGGGAATGAGGGTGAAAACAAAGTAAAACTTTTAAAATTTTTCGGATTGCATGGATTTTTCTGAAAATTTGCATTATGCTATACTTAAAAAGTTACAATTTCCCGATGTAGCGAGTCCAGATTTGCGTATTTTAATGACATAATTCATGTTTACATAATATGTTCTATGAATTTCTTTTAAAGTCTTAAATATAATTTATAATATTTAGTTAGTGAAATACTTAAAAACAGTTTAACAGTTTTTTTTGGTTTGTTTACACTATCTATAAGAATAAAAAGAGCCATCTCTTTGTTATAATTATGTTTTTAGCTGTTTATCAGTTTTTGAGATATAAACAAAAAAATGGCTGTAAAACAAGCATTTTTGGTATTGAAACGAAAATATTGAGGCGACAATATTTCAAAAAGTTTTGCTTGTACAAAAAATTCCTATAAAACATTTCTTGCTTATAATTGAAGTGCTATTAGTGGTGTGTCTCGCTCAATTTTTGTTTAAAATTATTTCTGACAGTACACGGTAGATGGCAGTGTAAGCTAATTTATCGAAATTAATGTATTCTATTCTTTGACATCTAGCAGATGGCGTTGTATTTCGATTTCTACATTTCCATAATTTCACCGATTTTGGCCGATGACAGAAATCATACTCGAAGTAAATTTAGAGTTACATCTCTCTCAGATACAGGCAAGTTAGAAATTTAAATGAGGACGTTTGTTTTTTAATACAACACTTACATAACTGCATCTTGTTTCACCGGTAGATAAAAAGTATTCAATACGGAAGTCTTGACTTAATTCACATTCCTAGTAACCATCATGTACGGCTCGTTGTTGAAGGGTTGAATTTAATAATTATTAATGTCATATTTTTGTAGATGTCAAACCACACTGATAGTTTTAGAAACTTACGACCTAATATAGAAAAAAAAAACTCTCCGCCATTGGTAACTTGAATGACAGTTTAATCTTATTTCAGTGGTTTCTAATATCAAATCGGCCAAAAACGATGAAATGGACTATAGAAAGATTACTTACTATAAAATAACTCCATATTACGCTGGTTGGTATCACGATCTTCCAGGACTTACTCTGGAACGAACATATTGCATCCATAGTAAATGCAGCAGGAAAGAAGTAAGGCCTTCTTTTTAGAGGACGGAAATATTTCACTCCTTCCAACTTAGCTACTCTTTACAAAGCCCATATAAGACCTAATCTTGAATATTGCTCTTATGTATGGGGGTCGGCGGCTCCGTCAAAGCTCGGAGTTCTTGATGCAATACAGAAAAGAGCAGTTCGACCAATAAATGACACCAGTATCGCCAAAGAGCAGTGTCTGATATTGACCTGTTTTACCGATACTTAAACGGATTTTGCTCAGAAGAACTCCGGTTACTCCACAGTGCCAAACATCGAGAACGAATCGATTCGATCGTTCCTTTATTTCCACGGACTCCAGATTGTGGAACTCCTTACCTTTCCACGTCTATCCCACTCGTCCTAACTTGCAGTGCTTTAAATTGCAAATTAATAAATTGCCCCTTCTGTTCCAATAGTTGTTTTCGGTACATTTGTATTTAGGTCTATACCTACGAGGACATACTTAACTAAAAAAATATAAGAAAAAATCACAAAAAACGGGAAAAATAAGGAAAAACGAGAAAATCAGAAAAAAGCAGGACAAAACAAATAAAAACTCGGTTGCGCAAATACCCGGTAGATGGCGTTGTATTTCGATTGCTATACAATAGAGTAAATATTATTTGGATTTGTCTGCGTCCAGAATGTAGAGAATCAAAAAATGGTGAAGTATCAAAAATAGCTACAAAAGAACAGAAAAAAACAGTATAAATGGGAACAAACCATAGAATTGGAAAAAATAGAAAAATAATAAATTGTAAAAAACAAGAAAAAAAATCGCAAAATTTGTGAAAAAAAAACGAAGAATGTGTAAAATCTATTTTATTAATTTTATCGAAAAAACAAAAGGAATGACATTAAAAAAAAGTGTGTGCGTGTAACCTTTACGCGCGATTGAAGTACAACTTAATTAACGTATCTACGTATCGCAAAATAAATATTAAATTACAATTCAATTATATTTATTGTCTATATACTTTACAAAAAAAATTCTCTTATAATATTATTTAACGTTCAAAAGAGATTTGATATATTTTACTTAAAAATGATGAAAGAAAACTAGTTTAACAATAATAAAAATTAACACTACTTACGTTTTTTACAGGTCAAATCATTATCAGGTTTTTGATTTTTTCTTTTATTATTATTTATTGATTAAAGAGTCAAATGTTCTTGAGAATCCGCCATTTTATTCAAGTGACAACTATTTTTTTTTTGTAATTTATCTAAAATTCATTAATTTCACTGTATATAGAGTACTCACTCATTTTCAGTTTTTTCATTTTCATTTTTCTTCAAATCTTTCTGGCGCTGATAATATGCCCTGTGACGTTCACAATTTCTTTTTCTTTTTAGCTCTTTAAGTCTATAAAACGAAAATAGCTACATAGGTATAAATAATTAGGTATGAATATTGTAATTACACACCAAAAATAAAATGTATGCATATAGAGTACTCATTTTCATTCAATATTTTTTCATCACTTTCTTCATTAATAAATCCACTTTGTTTATTCATATTTGAAACAAACACTTTATACACAAATTTAAACTATTCACCACCAATGTATTTTGGTTGACAAGCTGTCAATTCATACAATTACAGATTTAACTTTTATTTAATATAGTAGGCGGAATCGTGTTAGGTATTTTGTATCAGGTTTTGTTCCGTTACATTAGAATGACGTCACGGTAGTTACCCCTAGTCGCGCCTAAAGAAGTTTTACTTCAAAAAACAAATAAAATAAACGAAACAAAACTGGGTAAACTACAAAATACAGTGAAACAAAAATTGTGAAATCAACGGAAAAATATGATAAAATCAACAGAAACAGAAAAAAAGAGTGTGGGTGTAACCTTTACGCGCGATTGAAGTAAAACTTGTTGACGTACGTATCGGAAAATAAATATTTAATTACATTTCAATCATATTTATTGTCTATATACTTTACAAAAAATGAGATGTTATATTTATATTATTCATTAGAAATAGGAATTTGAAAGTTATCATTATTTTTTATATATGAAATAATAGGTTTATGATAACTAAAATGTGAAACATAGATTTTACTCTCTAAATACCATTAATGTATTTGAAACCGTTTGAAAATTTTGAAAATTTCATGAATAAATTTTGAAAGTTTAAGCTCCTCCCATAGCTGAAATCACACCGTTACTTCCATCAGAATCTTCCGTTAGAATCTAACGTTAGAGTTACCCCTAGTCGCGCCTAAAGAAGTTTTGCTTCAATAATAGGTAAACAATATTAAAAATATACACACATTATGTTTAGAATGTGTGATTTTGTAGCTGTATCTACCTTATTGTAATACAACACAACACAAGAGCCTTCGATAGTTAGATAACCATTTCATTTTGTAGCATTTTATAGCATATTCCATAAAATTTAAAATCCTGAGTAGAGTTTGTTTTCTTCACGTCTACGAAGGATCTGTTATTGCTGGTAAAAGATCAGCCATCCTGACTAGTGGTTTAATGGCCTTTATGGCTACCTAACCAAACCTAAAATAAGTATAAGCAAGTGTTAAAACATTTCGAATATTATTATTTTATGAACAAAAACGTGCAACATGCTTCTTTACTTAACGTAAAGCTTCCCTATAAATAATTATTTACTATCATAATATGTATGTATGTATGTATATAAACTTACTTAATCAAATCATAATGAATGTCGCTGCCTCGTCTTTTTTTTCATTTTCATTTTTCTTCAAATCTCTCTGGCGCTTATAATATGCCCTTTGACGTTCACAATTTCTTTTTCTTTTTAGCTCTTTAAGTCTATATAACGAAAATAGCTAGGTATAAATAATAGGTATAAATAATTAGGTATAAATAGTGTAATTACACACCAAAAATAAAATGTATGCATATAGAGTAGGTACCCACTCATTTTGATTCAATATTTTTTCATCACTTTCTTCATTAATAAATCCACTTTGTTTATTCATATTTAAAACAAACACTTTATACATAAATTTAAACTATTTACCACCAATGTATTTTGGTTGAAAAGATGACAAGCTGTCAATTCATACAATTACAGATTTAATTTTATTTAATATAGTAGGCAGAATCGTGTTAGGTATTTTGTATCAGGTTTTGTTTCCGGTACGCGGTACATTAGAATGACGTCACTCCTAGTGCCGCTAAAGAAGTTTTACTTCAAAAAACATGTAAAAAATCGTACAGAGTTAATTAATTTATATATTTTTTTAAGAATATTTACAAATTATCTGTCTAATAGTGTCCTTGATTAAGAATTAAGAATTAGTTAAAACTCTCTGAACTGTCATAATTATCTATTAAAAGAAATTTAAAACAATGATAAAAATTTACCGAAAATTCCTTGTAATTATTAAATTTATTAATTTTCAGGTAACTAGAGGGGAAACAAATATTCTAAATGGCGAAAACATAGTGGAATGAAATCGTTATTATTTTCTACTATTGTGATACTAATTACAATTGTCGGCATAATCATTAATGGATCTATTTTGATAGTCATTATTTTGACAAAACAGGTAAATGTTTTAATATGGAAATAGATAAAAATAAATGGCATAGGAAAATATTCCACATACAACTGTTAGCACTTAATATGAGTCCAAAATTTAAATAAAAAGCATTGTGTGGTTTTATGAAACCACGGTAAAAGTGAAACTTTTTTTCACACTATAGACATTTACCTAAAAATTTTTCGAATAATATTCCATTAAGGGTATAAAAATCGCTTTATCAATCTTAATTTTATACTTGGAAAATTGGAATTCGTATTAGGTAATACGAATAGGTAGAATATAACCGTCGACGTTTCATGTCGTAGATACTTACACAGTCGAAGTTCGTATTAATACGAATAGGTAGAATATAACCGTCGACGTTACATGTCGTAGATACTTACGCAGTTGAAGTTCGTATTAATACGAATAGGTAGAATATAACCGTCGACGTTACATGTCGTAGATACTTTACGCAGTCGAAGTTCGTATTAATGCGAATAGGTAGAATTGATTTCATTAGCAGATCTGCTCACTCCCGTACATTTTTGTATTAAACTGTAGGCGCCGTCTACTTTATACTTTATACCTACTCGGCGGTCGACCGACATGCGACATGCACTAGCACAGACCAAAAAACGATGTAATAAAAGTTTTACTTTAAAAAGAAAAAACATTTTTGGGCGAACATACGTAAGTTCTTTGCTTCATATGGACATATAGAACATGAAAAACTCATGAGCAGAGAAAAATAGGAAGATATTTTTTGGAAATGGCGTATTGCTATATTATCTTACTGTTCTTGTGATTTCTTTCAGATAAATTGATATTTCTTGAAAAACCTGGAATACTTTCAAGTAATATTTATTTTTTCAAGTGCACCTACTGTTAAGTAATATTAAGATTACTATAAATTTTAAGACAATTCTCATAGATACATTTTCACCTAGCAACGAAACTACAAATTCTGAGAACATCCAAAGCTTGAAACTCTTGTTTCAATCAATCACCTTTTAAGATAAGTATCGAATATTTATTAGTAACCCTACACATTCGTCTAAGGTCTAAGGTCTAAGCGTCTAAGGGGATAAGAACGTAAATAACCGAGAGTTAGCTCTTTTCCATTTGAGCAAGCACAGCTGTTCGATCGAGCCAAGACAAATAGCTTGTGAATTGAATAGTTAACACTACGGAAGATTAAGAAAATAGGTACATATATTCCGTAGCGTTTGTATGTGTAGTAAAATTTATTTTATTTTGGAAAAGTAAAGTACATTAAAAATTGTTTAGTTGTTTTTCACAACAACTAAGGTACTTAGTACACTGTGATCTTTTTCACTTGGGCTATCTCGAACATATGTGTCGTTTTTTCCGGTTATACAACGATGGTTGCCATTCGGTCCAATTAGTTATCAGTTATTAGACATGTTTGTGAAACAAATCAAAAGGTGTTACGTGCTTAATTTAATGATTATTGGATTATAACGTGTTGTTCAAAATTTTTCGTTTTAAGAGAAAATTATGTTTGTAATGATTTAAATACTCATATCGCCAAAATTTTTGATCTTCATTTTTTTAAAACGAAATATTTATCATGGCTGTTGTTTTTGTCTGTTTAATCTTTATTTATTTTAACAGCAGCGCCAGGCATCTAAGTTTACATAAACAATAATATCTATAATATAATTTTAGATATCACGGTTTAAAGTGGTTCATATCGATTTAGCAAAGTGATTCTTTAGTTCTTCTCTACAATGATGCCTGTAGCAGGAGAGCTAAAGCCGAAATTTCGCCGTCATCCGTAATATGACGTTTTTCTTTTGCAACATATTCATTCATTACAGTTCTTTACGTTTCCGCACAGGCGGACATCCTAGTGAATACAGGGAGTAGCTGTAAGGGGTGAAAGTTGCCAATTTCAATAGATAATATGGTCTAAAACTTTTCCAGTCGAAGGTGTTGATACGAAATTTGAAATCCCTACGGGCGGAGACCTGAGTGCCAATAAGGGAGGTGGTGGACAAGGATAAAGCAGGCAAAAATTTGGCCGAAAAATTGTATCGATAATATTTTTGCCATTACTTCCACGTAATGTTGGACCCTTGACAAGCCTAAATCCAAAATGGTGGACAGCTGGGTGGATACAGAAGAGGTGACGGACAGGGGTTAAGAGGGCCAAAATTAGGGCAAAAAATCGTCATCGATAATTTGTGCGCCAGTTCTACCAGGTAATGTTAAACCCTTGAGAAGCCTAAAACCAAAATAGCGAACAGATGGGTGTATACGGAAGGACTAAACTGGGTTCAAATGAACTACTTACTTGGATCTTTTGTTCTTTTTAGGAATTGTATGAAAAATTTCTTGTTAATATCCGTAATGAATTATATTTAAAATTAATTGTACATTTATTCCCTACAATAATTTTAAACTAGAAAGTTAACTTTGTTACTTTTATTCAACACATTATGAGAGAACTGATACCAATTTTTATCCTTATTATCTACTAGCGGACCCGGCGAAAATATATTCATTTAAATCTTGTGCTGTAAAGGACCATATAGATCTATATTAAATCAACAATGTATTTAAGCTATTTAATTGGATAAGGATTAATGCTGTATTGGTTAAAATCGCTTCGAAAATTAGCCATTATTTGTCGTAAAAAGTAAATGACAAAAAAAATTTATTGTGGGATATCCATAAGAGATAGACATATACCATCCCGGAGTTTTCTGTAGACCTTTTCAATGTGTACAAATAATTAGTACATTATTTTGATAAATCTCGTATGGTTCAGCCTGCGTTTGCAATGTAAGCGGAAAAAAATTGATAATTAACGACATCACATTAGAAACCTCCAAAATAACAGTATTTCTCCACTATTTAATGGATGTTATTATACATATAAACCTTCCTCTTGAATCACTCTATCTATTAAAAAAGACCGCATCTAAATCCGTTGCGTAATTTTAAAGATTTAAGCATACAAAGGGAAATATGGACAGAAAAAACGACTTTGTTTTATACTATGTATGTAGGTATATTGATGACCATAATTTCCCGTGAATTTTTTTACTCCTTATAGCTACTCCCTGTATCTACTATGGTGTCCGCCTGGGCGAGAACGTAAATACCGTTATTGAATGAACAATGTTGCAAAGGAGAAATATCATATTCCGAGTGGCGGCGAAATTTCGGCCCTAACTCTTAGACTACTGGCGTCAAAGGATAATGAATGCAATAAAATATCATTAGCTGGCAGGTTATGTACGATAACAGTGTTAGCTGTCCGAAAAAAATTAAAAAAAAAACGTGTGATCGATTAATTTCCAGTAACACAAAACAGAGTAAACCTCATATAAAGAACTTGTGATCCAGGAGACTCAGACACAGTCACTCGTCTGCAGTGGACACAGAAACACAGAAACTAGATTTTAGCTTTTTTCAGACGAGAGCAAATATAGTTTAGTTCGTGCAAGTAGGCGACAAAGAGTTTAGAGATGGTCAGGGCGATATGAAAGACTATCTTGAGCCAGAGAAGTCGCTCCATACCAACGATGATCAGTATTGTTTTGGAGAGGCATAATGCATGATTTTCGTACACAACTTATTCTCATTCCAGGCAATATGTCTAATGTATCAATGGCCGCGAAAGCCTTTCACAGTTTATTTGTCGTCTCTATGGGGAGGAGATAGCAGCGTTGCACCGACAACTGGAACAAGGAAGGAAGAAAAAGCACAGTTATTAGCCTCCTTGGCTTTTCTATCTCGTTGTAGGGAAGAGGATGTCATACCGAAGTTCTTGAAAGCGAAACAAGTAATAAGATCTGCTCAAGCTCGAAGGATTTATAACCGAACGGAAAAAGCTCTGCTCAAAGAGAGGATACAAACCACCAGAAGAAATTTAGCAGAGGTCGATACAAAACTACTAGGAATCTTTTATCAGCTAAGCAACAGACTTCACCGAACAGACTGGGATAAAATTGATGCAATATTATATAGAAGCATGGAAAATGAACTGCAATGAAACACCGACCGCCAAAAAGACAAATTTGAAAGATTAACGAGAAACATTGGACCAAAGCAAACGCTAGACACTCAGAGAACAGTGATTAATGTTAGCAATCGGAATTTGTCTCCAGATGAGGTCTCCGTACTTGCTAAGGGCGGCAACTTTGCCATAACGCCAAAAGAGGTGCCGAAGGAAGACATTATCGCAAATCTAGAATCCGCACTAAGATGTCCGCCAGAAGAAACAGCTCAGGAATTACGCACCGAATCAGCAAGAATTTTACAAAAGGCCAAACCACCCAAAAGTAACCTAAAGCCTAGGGAGTTAAGAGCAATTCAAGATATAAACAAGGATGAGAGTATACTGGTGTTACCACCGGACAAGGGAAATGCCACTGTCGTAATAAATACCGCAGATTATAAGGAAAATATAAATGGTTTACTGGATCCTAGCAGATACAAGGAGTTACGTAATGATCCAACACAACGCGTAATAAGAACAACAAAGACCTAAGTGAAGAAGTCAAGTCTAAAAGAACAGACAAAGAAATTAATTTGTAAAAGTAAAGCTGCTATACCAAGACTCTATGGTTTGCCAAAGATACACAAAGCCAACATTCCGCTGCGTCCCATTGTAAGCGCCATTGGTTCACCGACATATGATTTAGCTAAACACCTGTCATCACTCCTGCAACCATACATCGGACTTACTGATTCGTATGTCAAAGATTCCACCCATTTTATTTCAAAAATTAAAGACTTAGTTCTTGAAGAGAATGATATATTAGTAAGTTTTGATGTAGTATCTCTCTTTACAAAAGTGCCCCTAAGCGATGCAATGGAACATATATATGATAAATTCCCAGAGGACATCTCCAAATTGTTTAAACAAACGCCGGCCTAACAGCCCAAAAACCATTGATACATTAGAGCATAGATAGGTTTGAAACTTTATTGTACCTTTTATTTTTCTTCTTCGAAATAAAATTTAAGAAGATTTCATTTTCATGGATAACAAAGCTAGGACCCATCGCACGAGAAGAGTATGCAGTAATGATTAAGAATATTCAAAGGTTGCCGTAGTCAGACATAAATCCCATTGAGCACATGTGGGATTTTATTGAATAAGCAATCTAAATCCTTCAGGAATTCACACTCGCTGCCCAACATCGCAATGGATACGATTAACTTCCTTATTTTCCACATGCTCAGGCAAGTTAACACTTTATTACAGAACAGGAGAAGAAACACCGAATATAAATGCATCTGATTTCAATTTGAAGTCGGTTAATAAAAAGGACCAAATACTCAAAACACAACGTCACCTTTACTGGACCCAATTATTTCGGATAGCTTCGTTGATTTTTTGAAGATATGCCTTGAATAATCATCTATTTCTAATGTAATTTTTTTGTACTATAAAATAGTATTATCACTTTTGGATTTACCATGACTTCTAAAACACATATTAAAAAGATAGAATCTCAAAATAAAGGGATATGTCGGTTCCTTAATTTTTTCTATGCTTAATGGTATTATCATGTTCTATATGTCCATATGAACCAAAAAACCCCATCTTACAGGTGTCCTGGCAATTTTTTTTTTTTTTGACTCCAGTGAATGCGAATTTTTGTGGAAATCGCTGTACCTATATTTGATTTTATAGATTGATCACTTTTCTATACATAATTTAACCTTTCATAAAATTTCAGATAAAATCCGCAAATCACATACTTCTGTTTCATTTGGGAACTATTAATATTTGCATAGGACTTCTCTTCTTAGCGTTTTTCATACCAGGAACTCACGGAAAAGAATGGATTGCAGACGAAATACCATGTCTTGTCCACGGATTCTTCTTCACACTAATACAACCACTTGTACTTTGGACAATTTGCGGATTGAACTGCGACCGATTTTATCTCATTGCCGTGCCTTTGCATTATAGCAGGATTGTGACTTCCAAGAAGGTATTCACTATATCAACAGCACAAACTGCAGATGCACCTTTTAATCAGTAATTAGCAACTTTATAACATTGTTTATATTTTATGGATTTTACTTTTTATTCAGGTACTGTTGGCTGTAGGTGGAATATGGATAACATCGATTGTGCTTAGTACTCCACCAGTTTTTAAAGTAGTTCCTTTTAGTTTTGTACCCCGATTAGGGTACTGTGAACCGCACATTACGTCGGACCCTGTAATTTTGTGGTACTCGACAGTGTACGTAGCTATAACAATGTTGCTACCAGCCATATTTATAATATATAGCAATGTTAAGGTACGAATAATAATTGTCACTAAACATAGAAACTATTAGTTTACTTATGAATCTTGCATGATGTAAGTCAAGCATAAGTGTTCTTTTCCCAAAAATGATGTAATTTAATTTCTCCATTCATATAATGTTTCTAGTGTGAATCTGAAAAAGTTATAAGAAATAGGAAAAATAACCATAGGTATATCCCACAATTCTAACATTAATATGTTAAAAATCTAATTACATATTTGTAGATCTATACCTCTAGTCTACAGTGAAAACGTAAGAAGAACCAACTGAATTGTGCTTTACTAAATCGACCACGCTTATCACGAAATTCTTTAAACGGTGACAACCAGGACAATGTTTTTGTACTCTTTAATGTATCTTTAATGCCGATAATTATGCTGGGCTATCATCTAGATTGTTCATTTGCTGCCATAATGTCCAGCACTAGGAGCATCATTGTATTTCTTCATTACTTGACATCTTCCTTAAGCTGACACTATCAATCAAGCTTCTTCCGTGCCGTCGTTGGAATAGCGTTAGAGGCATGATTCAAATAATATATACCCTCGAGCTGACCATTGGGCAGCATTTTTGGGAAATACCTTGGAAAATCGATCGAGATGATGGCAATGTCTTGGGCTTCTTCAGCTGTAGCAATTACTAATTTCGATAGTGTATCAGCTACCACATTTGTTTTGCCTGGGGTGTACTGGAGGTGAAGATTGTACGGCTGCAATTGAAGAACCTATATTTACTGATGTCTGTCAAGTCCCCCACTGTGGTACCCTCTGAACTTCTGGACAGTCCATACGACAGCAAGGGCTTCTCGCTCAGTTGTGGAGAAATTTATTTCGGCGATTGTTAGTAGGCGACTTACGTATTAGACAGGGTGATCATCTTCCTTCTTTCTCGGAACCAAAACTGCCCTCAAACCTAGCTGAGGGCATCGATATGGTGAAAGAGTCGTGGAGTCGTCCTTTTGTCGTAGAATTGATAAAGTGACGAGTGGTACAATTACTACTTGTGGTGACGATTTCTTGCTGAAACCAGTTCTTTAAACGGGATTGACAATAGACTGAGATGGGTGTATGTGACACGGTGTTTATCAGGTTCTCGACTCCTTCGACTTGTTGTAATGATTCTCGGAACCTGGTCGATCTGGCGTGGAGTGCATATTGGTGAAACAATCGGGGGTGGTTAATACACTTCAATCTCTGCTTCAGAACTTGGTTGTTGTATCGAACGGTAGCTCTGCAAAGTATCATACCTTCTGGGCGACGTCGGAGATGATACGTGCAGCTGTAATAAATTCTATTTCCAATATAGTATGTCCAGTTATCATTGAAGGCATGAATTTGGCATTGGATTACCTTGTATACAGTATGAATGGGTAATTCTTAGGTCTTCCAGCTGTTGACGTCCATCAGTCAGGGCGATCGGCATGGTGGTGTTGTACAGGTTGACCTGAGACCCTCTGGAGTAAGGTTAACAACTGGTGGCTACCTACACTGACCTTGGTGTCTAGGAGCAAAATTTACTCTTTGTTAAAGATAGGCGTTCTCTTTCGTAGACGCTGAAGGAATTGTGATAGCATAGATGGCGTTGTTTGTCTTGGTGGTTTTCTTGCAATTGTTATATTTCGTTCGGATTACTCCTGAGTTACCCCAACCGTAACAGCAGATTGGTGTAATTTGGTTTAAGTCTGCTGTCGATTTTTCTGGTTCGGACTGCTCCTTCACCACTTTCCGGAACTCAGCGGTATGTACTGTATTGTTGCAATAGATACATCGTCCATTCTGGAAATAGAAGCAGACTGTAATAATCATCAGAAGTGGACCCAGAAAGCAACTCACGAACGACACCACCATGTCCTAAACACACACCACATTGACAAAAAAGGCGTCAAATTAGTAGCTTTTTAGTAAGCACATTTTTTTCAGACTAATGGATTTAAGCTTGCGATTTAAGATCAGGTCAATAATATTAACAATTATAAGAAATGTAGTTTTTGTTGGTCTTAAATATACAATTATAATATGTAGTAAAATAGTCAAACCAATGTTATTTTTTGAAGAAAATATGAATATATTTAATTGACATTCCAATTAGTTTCATAAAATAACTACAATGGATGTCTATGTTTATCCTCAGTTTATAATAAACTGACATTTTAAGAAAATAATTTATAATTTATTTTTAGATATTTACCATAGCTCGGTATCACCGCCATAGAATAGCGTCTGCAATATTTCAAGTAGCCATTTCGGCACAAGTCGCTATTACCCATCAGAAAAACCCATTCTCAGTTTCTTTTGGAAGAGTGGCTACACCACCACCTCCTGGACCAAAATTTCATAGTGCCATATACAATCTTTTTCAGTTCGCTGGATCTTTTATTATACTCTATATGCCATACTACAGTATTATTATTCTAGAATCCACAATGCACATATTTAGCAACAGGTAAGATAATAAGTTGGAGAAATTAAATAGAATTGTAAACCATTATAATAAGTCAAACTTTACATTTAAGTGCTTTGTAATGTACTACTTACAGCACGAGTAGAATTACTGCCTTACTGAATAAACCTTTATCCATATATATACCTACATCCATCAAAATAATTAGGGGACACCTATATTAATAGCTTTAAATTAATTTTAGCTGCTAATACAAAAATAAATTTATGTTTTTAATCTTTTTTGTTATTTTGTCCATTATTGCACCAACTTGGACGGCAATACTGATAAGAATGGCCATAAAAAAATTAACAAAACTTCAATATACGTTTGTTGTCTATAAGATAAAAATTAATATTTCTTTATTGGTACATGATTTTAGATGTCTGTGTGAATTTTTATTTAGTTTGGCAATTGCCAAATAATGGAGAGACATCATTTAAATCGCGCAACGCAGTGTCGTGCTATTGGGATGCACCAAACTGACAGAAGTTAAAGAGACGTTGTTGAGGTCCTCCACACAAACAGAAGTGTCATTAATCGTTTGTGGTTATGGTTTCAAAAAACTAGTGATTTTGCTGAACGTCATACAAGTACCTATAACCAACCAGATTGAAGACCGTTTTATTAGGTTGCAAGCTTTGCGAGATCCCACTGTAACTGCATCAAAATTTAAAAATGGAATTGCAAGAGACCCATCAGGTGTAAGTGGCCAAACCGTTAGAAATAGACTTCATGAAGTAGGGTTAAATGCTCTAAAATCTGTTACAGTGCGTGTATTGTATTATCCAGAGGAAATCGTGTGGGGACAAGAACACTCAAATTAGGTTAGACGTGAGAGGGCCCCTACTTTGTTCATAGATGAGTCCGATTTGGATTTGCACCAAATTTAAGACCGACAAGAATTTGGAGACAATTTGGCAATGCTGAACGATTGTCCACCGTGCAGGAGGTTCATAGACAGCAACCACTTTTGGTGCAGAACCAATCCCGTTTTTCTAGAACGGTTTTTAAATGCAGCAGACTACCGCGATATTATTCTCGAACCTATTGGTGTACCCTTTGCACAAGCTAGTCCTCAATATCAATAATGTACGACATTCACATTTTATATTTTTCATTCTATTTTTTTTTTGTTTTTCATTTTATTATTTTTAACATTACCACTAATTATATGAAATAAAATTAGGTATACTTTAACTCCGATAGTCGTAGTGGTGAAAAACTGTTATTATATATATAGTAAAACTTCTCAATACCCTCAATAACGAGTTCTCTAGAGCTAGCACAGCCATGATGGCACAATCAACTAAGAAAATATGGAAAATATAGCTATAATTTGTTGCTAATTAGTTGCCGCAATTAAAAATTTATTGTTTTTTTTTCAATAAAACATAGTAAAAAAGGGTACGAATGCTGTACAAAATTGACAGAAGGATTAGAGGCTATGGTAAGATTCAGCGTTGATGTACGGGAAGATTTAGGAAAAAAAATCTCTGAGATTTGTGGCTGAGCTCGCCTAATCATAATCAGCACAGCCACGAATTTGTGGCTGAGCTATTTTAGTCATAATTAGCACTGCCGTGAGTTTGTGGCTGAGCTAAACGAGTAGCAGGTGAAAAATAAAAAAGCAATAAATTTTTAATATTCTCCATATTTTCTTAGTTGATTGCCATCATGGCTGTGCTAGCTCTAGAAAACTTTAATAACGGTCAAATAAAATTGACATGAATATTTTGCCATTTAAATGGGTGGCCGCTTTTAACGGGAAGAATTATAAAAAATACACTTGTAGAAAAATATTTTCTTTATTTGTTAAATATTCATTTACACTTTTGTTGTATACATAGCTACATTTCATTAAAAAAAAGATTCGATTAAAGTTTGTTTTAAACTTCTAAGTTTTGATTAAGCGACTTGTCTTCATATTAAATTAAACTTGCTTCGATCGAAATTGCTAAATCAGTTCTTTTGTTATTTAAAAAAAGTTTAAAAGTATCTTAGTTTTTCAGATACTTCTGTCGTATTTTTTGTGGATGAAACTAAATGCAGTTGGTCTTCAACACTTTCATATTTTTTATCAGTTGGCTCTGTTTAAGTTTCTTCGTTGTCGTTCTAGGGTTGTCTTTTTAGTTTTGCATATAGCCATAAAGATAAAAAATATATGGACTTAAAGTACTTTATTGCTTTTCAAAATATGTCCCACCAAGATCAATACCTACACTTTTTCATACGTTTAACCCAATTGGTAAAAAAACGTTTTTAGTCTTCAGTTAACACAATCGCTGTTTTAAATGCATCGATGGCTTCTTCTGGCGACTGGAATCGCTTCCCATGCATTGAATTCTTGATCTTTGGGAACGTGAAGAAGTTGTTGGTGAATGGATTAACAACTCTATATTTTGAAACTCCAAAAACTCGATTGCCGTGTGAGCACCTGCATTGTCTTGATGTAGGGTGATTCGCCGTTATGTGTTGTTTATCTGAGTTTCGTGATAACTTCTGGTAAACAAACAAACGTTTATGTACCAATCAGAAGTAACCGTTCTTCGATCCTCTAAAGTAATTGTTGCTACATGACCAGATGTTGGCAGAAATGTTGAGACCATTTTTTTTAAACACTTGGAGAACGGATCACTATTGTTGTTTTTTTCTCATCGTGAAACACCCACACAGCGAATTGGCGTTTATTTTCCGGTTTGTAGGAGTAAATCCAAGACTCATCGCCACTAAAAATACTATAAACGTTTTTTGAGCTTCCTTTGTTGAACCATTCCAATATTTTTCAACACCAATTGACGCGAACCGCTTTTTGCTCTTCTGTGAGTAAATGAGTGATACAACGGGAAACCAACTTCGTAGCACCCAGTTCTTCATGTAGGATCATTTGTATCGAGGTCTTTGAAATGCCTCTATTTCCCGTTATGTTACACGGTGGTCATGTTTTGCTGTGTGACTGCTGGTTTGGGTGGACCTAGCCTGGTTTCGCAATACCAACGGAAAATAGCTGACTAGTGTGGTGCTTCATTCGTAAACACAGAAACTATTTCAGCGAGACATTGCTGTTGGGATAATCATCTCCGAAAGTTGTAAAAAATTATTGCTCGAAAATTTTCTCGGCTAAGATCCATTTTTCGACAGACTTGGCTAATTTTAAACATTCACTGTACCTACACGACTTGTTGTATCGCAATGAAACTCTGGTTTTATATCAACAAGATTGAGGTTAGATTTATGTCTGAAGGTTCTATTGTTGGCGTCTTCTAAGCGGCTATATGCAAAGCTAAAAAGACAACTCTGGTTTTCGTTCATATTTTCCTGAATGTTGAAAGTTTGTGTTCTCTGCGTCAATTGAAATACGTATACTTTTTAAAATCTACTACTTTTTTAAATAGATGAAAATAAGTGGCTTACTAATACGTCGTCTTCTTTATTAATTATATTATTTATTCCTGAGTAATTTTCATCAATCCAAAATTTAGGAAACATTTTTTTTAAGGTAGCTCGTGACACATTTTTCCAAGCCGAAGCTATCCTTACCATTGCACTTGACAAATTAACACTTTTTTCTACCTCTCAAAGCAATATTTTTTATACGTAAAACTTAAAGAGTCTCTTTATTAAAATTTTCGGTTCTTCATTATAAAATTCTGTATAATTCCTTGATCCAACGGCTGGCAAAAAGATGTTGTATTTCGAGGTATCTAAGTAGGTACTGCTAAATGAAAAAATAAAAACACGAAAATATTTCAATTTAATATTCTGGTAGACATCAAAATTTACAAAATCTATATGATTTAATCTTATCTTTTAGTTAAATATTAATATATACGTTAAACCAATGGGGAATAAAAAACTAATTATAATGATAAAAATTATGCCGTATTTTGTTTAAATAGATAAATTTTATTTTAGTGACAGTACAAAAAGTTTTTACGAAATATATCTGAAATCCAACTTTTATGAGATATCGTCCAGTTTACTAATTTTAACAATACCAATAAATGGGTTTTTGTACGGAGTAAAAAGCAAACAACTGAAGCAGGTTTTAAAAAATTACTGGAGAAAAATGCAAACAACTCACGATTTAAATCAAGAAATTCAAGCTAGAACGCCTTCTACCTGTGGGAGCAGACGACCTTCTTTTCTGGTTAAACCAGAGAACATGGTGGACGTTCATAAAATTTTAAAATCATCACCATTTGCTACTCCAAATTCGCTGAGCCCGAGCACATTACAGGTAACATTGTGTACCTATAAGTTAATTATGCAATTGATCACCAATATATCTTTTTTTATTATTTTATGAACATTTTATATCGATTTTTACACACAATGCATATTCCCAAAACAAACAGTCCAGATGTAATCCAGGCTTATATTAAACGATTGCCGTCATGACAGCCTGTAAATGTTAGCATAGCAGTTATATTCTTACTTCTTGTAACTATTAACAGAAAGTCATCCGGTGTTCCTATTCCTGTTTAATTAAAATTTTACTGGTTTACTGTTTACTTTGGGAATTATGTTGTGAATGATCTATGGATTGTGTTGTGTTTTAGCCAAAAAATTCCGTATATGCTTAGAGATGTAAAGTTTTTCCGTACTATTTAAATTAATTCCTTGATGGGTGATTTGCAGTTTACAGATGCATGATCAAACTAACACCAGTAACACGTCAAATGTTAGCCAATTCATATTTCATGACGAGCAACTCCGAATAGAATAAAGGTCTGTTCCAACAGACCACAAAACCGTTCTAGAACCGTTATTAAACAATTCATTACTTTAAAGATAACGAGAATTCGTCCACTGTGCAATTCACGGACGGTTCTAGAATGGTTCTTTGGTCTGTTGGAACGAACCTTAAATCTACATTTTTCTCATGTGATTCCACAATCTACAGATCTCAATTTATAAAAATTGTTGTGAGAAGATATGTTTCACTTCAATAAAACTCACGGACAAAATTAATGCACCACTTACTAGAATAAGTTGAAGTTTTTTGTATTCGACTGATATGTTTGATAGCTTCACAAAACTCATATATGAAGCAAAGAAATCTTTTTAAACAATAATCAGCAAGATGAGACCGTATTTTCAATCATTTTTTTAATTAATAAATAGCAAAAACAAATTGCTAAACATTAAGTACCTACACACATACAAAATGAACAAATGAATTTAAAGGGTTTCCACTGAGCCTAGTATCGTATATGGTCTCCATTACTTCTTATTACTGCATTTAATCGACTTGGCATATTCGAAATCAGATTTTTGATAACATCTTGGGGCTTACTGTCCCACTCTATTATTACTGCATCTTACAGTTGATTATGGTTAAAGGTGAGGACCTATATGACTGCGAACTTTTTTTAAAGAACGTCCCATAGGTATTCTATGGGATTTAAGTTCGGACTGTTGGCCATTCCATTAACTCAAGATCAATTGTATTTAGGTAGGTAACTACTATCTTGCATGAATATACAATTCGGCACCACAAAGGAAGCAAACGACATAACATGTTCAAGAAAGATTTTTTCAAGATAATAATTCGCATTCTTGGATTTGATGCGAATAGGAACCAACTGTGTGAGACCATCAAAACAGGTTCCTGTCCAAAACATCACAGTGCCTCCACTGAAGGCATTTTGGAAACAATATTGCAGCTCGCAAATCTCTCTTCAGGTCTTCGTCAAACATGCTCACGTCCATCCGAAGATTTTAACTTGATCCTAGTCTTATCTTTATAAGTATAGGCTCAAAATTTTTGCAGCAGTTTTGTAAGTAGCCCATTAATATGAGCTCGTTTAATGCTTCTTCCACGTGGGATCAGCTCGCATATTCTTATTTAGTTCTCTTATTTAGAACTCTTATCTCGTTAAATAATCGTTTAAATTCTCCTTCTTGCATTTTATTTGTACCCAAGATTCTTCTAAGAATTTTTCTTTCCAGTATTTCTAGTTTGGCTTGATCTTTGTTAGTTAGGTACATTGTTTCTGTTGCATAGGTTATCACTGATCTGATTTCCGCTTTATATACCTTGATTTTGGGTTTTTACCTAATTTTTCTATCTTTAAGAATCTTGTGGTACTTTCAGTACGCTCTGATACCTGCTTTAATTAGTTTACTTACTTCGTCTTATTTTTGTTTATTTGTAGACTTCTGATTTTTGCTTTTTCTCTTAGGGGTTAACCTTTTTATCCCTTGCCGCTATATAGTGTCAGATTGTTTGCATATCCTATTGGTTGTATTAAGCTCTGTGTAATTAGTAGTTTTATTATTCCTGTTTTCTTAATAGCTCCATCTAAAGCTATATTAAACAATGTCGTAGACAGGCTATCTCGTTGTCAAATACCCACTTTAATATTAATACTGTTCATATTTTCTTCACTTGTTATTGCCGTTTTTGTCAATTTAATAGGTTTTGCTTGAATACCACTGTTTTTCATTTCTACTAGCAGTTGGTGTCTCTCAATGGAATCAAAAGCTTGTTTAAAATCAATAAATAGTATATGTAAGTCTATATCATATTCATCGCCCTTTTCAATCAATTACGTCAATAGATGTATGGCATCTATAGTAGATTTTCTTCTTCTGAAGCCTTACTGATATTGTCCTATTGTGTCTTCCGTGTATTTATCTATCCAGCTCCTTAATATACTCGTTAATATTTTGTATGTAGCATTATCACTTTAAAATTATTTTTGTTCGTTAGGACTCATTTTTTTATAGTTTTAATGGTACAACAAACGGATCATCTCATTGTTTTCTATAAATTATTTTTATCTTAAAATAATACATACTCTTCATAATAATTAAAAATTGTATGTAAGTATATTTAAATTATTCTTTTTCGGAATTTATTGGCAACTCAATATTTAAACATTTATCCATGTTTAACACATTCAAGCATTAAAAGCATTTAGTATGTTTTTTAAATTTATTTCAAAATTTTTTCACTTATATTTTTCTACAAACCATTTATAACATGGCTCCAGTACAGTTTTATGAATAAAATGTTTATTACTGTTTAGAATTGGCACCAAAGTTGTGTGTGGGTACCTTAGAGTACTTTGTGTACGTTTGTTTTACTCAGTGTTTATAAATAAATTAAAGAAAAAATGGAGCATGTTTCTTTTTAGGTGCCAAGTAATAACATTCAAGGAGTGTCGTTAATAACTGAGGACGAAATATGTCTTAAATTAAAATCAACTAAAAAATCTTCAGCATACAAATTTTTGCACAATATTTTTGCAGGAGACGATTACGAAAAGTCAAGAAAAAAGTATATTCCCCTAAATTGCAGTTTTCAAAAAACTTACTGTGCGCCATCTCCGAAAATTGTGTTGACTAAAGCTGTTTTGGCAAATGCAGACGATCTGGAAACATCACTTGATGGTGAATGAGTAGCAGTTTTAAACCATTATTAGGTGACCAGTTTAATTAATTGTTTAATAAGTCCTTATATTTTGTTTTACTTGATCAGATAACTTTCGATAATGTTGCTAAATGCGTTTTATTAATTTTAGGGAGAGTTAAGAGTTTGGTAACCACATATATAGACAAGAATAGTAAAATCACTCTTGCCAAAACTGGTTCCATGGCGCCAAAGCTCGGTAGATTAAAAAAATAATAAAAAATGGTAAGTTTAAATTAAGTCACAAAAAAGTTAAATATCGCTGCTCACCAGTTCTCACAAAACTATACAAAAAACGTCTGTAAACCGGATCGAAGTGTGGTAAAAAGAACTTCAAAGAGGGCGCGCAGAGTGATCCTACTATTCTTTTCTATATAGTAATTATATACGGTGGTAAGGTAAGGTTGATTTTTTGTAAAGTTTTTCGTTGGTATAATACACTGCCGGTTGATAAAAAAAATACTCGCTGCGTAAAAACCTAAACACTAGGTCAAATAGGAATAGATATTGAGAATTGTATTATTAAATACATAAAATTTAGTTGTTAAAATTATTATCCAGTATTTAAAAATTGTAGACAGCATCTTTACCTTGCTTTTTCTATAATATATTTTTTTCATTTTAGGAAACGTAACAAATTATTCTGCACACCTCAACAATATAAGTTAAACTTAAATTGATAGAAAGGATTTAGATCGTAATAATAGAATTTCATCCCTAGTGTCAATAAAACAATCTCCAGTTTCTTATTGTATACATTTAAAATAAATAGTTTTCAAATTCCAGCATTTAAATTATTACAAAAGAAAGACATTTAGTGTATTACATTCTACACTTCTACTTAAACAAAAATCAAATTAAAAAGGAGTCTTCTTTCTCTCAACCTTATCCCAAGCTTAGTTGGGGTCAGCGTTAACCTTTCATAACATTTATTTCCACCTGTCTCTATTTAATACTTTTCCTCTTCTCCATTTTTTGTCTTTTAGGTCCTCATTTATTTTATCCATCCTTCTCAACTTTGGACTTCCTCTCTTCCTCTTACATCCAATATTACAGTCATCTACTTTTTTCTCATCCACCTTCTGTACGTAAGCAAACCATCTCAAAGCATATTCACCTTTTATCCCTTAAGTCATAACATCTATCACTATACTAAACAGGTAGGGGTTTAGCACAGACCCTTGGTGAAACCTTACATGCACCCCAAATTCCTCCATAACCTCAACACTGCTTTTTATTTCTGTTTCCTCATACATATCTTGTACAAATCGGACATACTTTTTCGGCACATCTTTCACTCTCCACACTTCTTGCCTAGGTATTTGATGATACGCTTTCTCTAAGTCATGAAAGCAACGTGGATATCAGGCTGCATATCACATCTCTCCATCATTCCACCGTACCCTGATGATTTTCCCATCACTTTTTCTGCTATCGTCCAAACAACATTAGTATTGCTAGTCCACCATTCCTCCACATCATTTTTCATACCAATCTCTCTTACCACTCTTTCTTTAAACTTTCTCAACATACACCTTTCTCTCGTCCATTCTCTTTTCCTTTGGTTTCTCTGTTACGTCTATGTCACACTCCACAAGTAAAAGTCTATGCTGTGGTGTTACACTTTCTCCGTTTATTAGCTGACAATTTCTTTCAGATGTCTCCTTCTATATCTCCATATGCCGATACTCCTAACCAGAGTACCTCTTATTTACATGTCCATATGAGTCCCCACATACAAATACTCTCTTATCCTTCGGTATATTCATCTTGTCACTCATCTTACAACCCTTTACGGTGCATATACACACATATCATTAACACGTTTAGTGCTAATAGAAAAATCCGAAATTATCCACAAGTGCGACACGGGGTCAATTAACCCCGTGCAGTAACTATCTACAAGTGCGTCACGGGGTCAATCGGCCCCGTGTTCTTTCCTTAGTTTAAACATATTTAGCTTGCTGAAAATTGGTTAATTTAGGAAAAAATAATTGTTTTCCAGCTGCATAGGTTTAGGTCAGTATACCAGAGCAGCAAGACATTAGTTGAAGTTTGTAACATACAGCCATATTAGTTTCCCCTTTGAAACATTTATGAAAGTTTACCTCTTACTAGTGAAAAGTTAGACACGGGGTCAGTTTAAATACCTTTATCCCTATCATAACTGTCTGTCACTCTCTCAATAGAATACACTTTTTCTTTCATATATTTATCCACAATTATTTCCACACAATTCCTACTATTTTCATTCGCAAATTAGCATAAATAGTAACATGTATTAAAATTGTGCATTTAGTTATATTCACTATCTTGGCAACAACACTGAGGAATAGTGTAATAATATTGCAAAATCATCTGTGTATCCATTTAGTATATATTATGCTTGTTCACGAGTTATTAAATGGAAATTTGCTGTGAGATTCTATATCAAGATATTTTAACACATAACCCATAACAGTTTTTGGCCAGAATATTAAACCACTTCGGATTGTGAGAGATGCTTTTTGTACGTTCAGGAAAACAAATGTAAATAAAGTGGTGATCAAAATGCTCATCGTTATGTTGCCTGTTCTAAAAGTGATTTAACAATTTATATTTACACACAAAATCACAGGAGATAAGTTTAAAGGTTCCAAAATAATCTTTATGATCAATGTTTGGTAACCGTTTAAAGAATTTATTGATTTTGTCTTGTTTCGCCGCATTTAAAAAAAAATACAATTGATACATATTACTCAAAATTTGCATTTTAGAAATAAGGCTCTTATCCATAAATGGATCAATTTTCATTGACCATTATTTAATTCTAAAGTTATGTTATCACTGCTCCTTGAAGCCACGTCTTCAGTGCTATGATGAGTTGTCATCTTGCGTCTGAAACAACTTCTGAATGTGAGTTGATTCTGTCTGCTCGAAGTCATCTCACCCTATTCCAATTACAACTTCAACATCTGTAGTTAAATTTTAATTAAACGATACCAAACCTTTTTGTGTTTCAAAGAATTTGGTAGTTTACTATAAGAAGAATTAACATTCTATGTTTCTTTTAATAAATAGTATGTAGTTTTGGTTAGCTATTTTCTGGTTTAATGTTAGGTGAATTAATTTAGAAGGTTTATTGCTAAGTTTGTAACAGAATGCAGATGTAAACGTTAACTTACAAGGATTCGTATGAAATATTAAATTTTAGTTGCTATTTCTTAAACACTAAAACTAGTTCAAGTTTTGTTAAGAAAATTTAATATTTACTTTAGTAAAAATAGACCTAAAACTATTGGAACAAAAATTACTTCATAAATTAATCTTGAGAAATGAAAGGATTTTGAATAGATTCCATTCCATCCATAGGACATATTAAAACTACACTGGTACCTCGACATACTACAAGTCCTAGTTGTCTTGTGTCTTCAATAAGTTTGTACGGATCGTCCGGGTCCCTTAAGTATTCTGAAGTGTTGTCCAAGACAAGATTTAATAAAGGATCGTAACCTTTCAATATACCGCTTGCTTCCCTTCCGCCCGCAAATTTAACTCGAATTGTTTTTTCAAGATATTTTGAGAGATCTAGAATGGATTCTTTGCGTTTTTTTTCTTTTTGATCAGCGGTTGGATTGTTCTAAAAAATTGCGGGTAAAGTATATTTTTTATAATTATTCAAAACAAAACCTACCTTATCTCGTTTTTCTCCACCTGAAGCCATTGCAAACAATATTAAACTACCATGTAACGTATTTTAAAATGCAATCTCACAAAATAGCACCTAACCTCAAATACAAATATTACAAATTCAAAACAGCAAGTAGATAACTACAAATTTGCTGAATAATATAATCTGATGAGACCAGAAGCAATGAGTCAGGGGTGGCTTAAGATCATTTTGTCGCTTAATGCAACTTGATTACTAAAATTTTCATTAATTCAATACGTTCGAAAATGACCCTTGCTTATTTTATTAATGTTAATACATCTTTTAAATTTGTTAAGGCCCATCTTCCAAATCTAAAAATGTCAAGCCAAACTGTATTAAATAAAAAATATTTTGATTTTACTCTAAACTTTCGACAAACACATCGGTTACGGTTTTCAAAGGTAAATAATAAATAAATGAATAATAAACAAAAAAATTCTTAAATATTATAGCTTTTATTTAAATATTCTCGATAGCTTCTTTGTGGCATAATAATGTCTAATTATTTCTTTATTCGGGGATCTTTTTGCCACTAAAACAAACTTATAAAAAATATAAATCAATATTTTGAAAATGACCCTTGCTTATTGATCTTGATAGATAATATATGTCAAATTTGTCAAGGGTCGTCTTTTAAAAATGAAAATGCCTAACAAAAATGAAAATAATTTGTTTAAAAATAATTCTTCTGAGCTTTCGACAACCAGATCGGTTGTCGTTTTCAAAGATAAAAATTTTTTTCAGTCTATACTCTTTTTGCAGTTTAGATTTTTTTTTGTCTCAATATTTAATTTTTTGTTGATTGTGTTATGTTTTTACAGAAAAATCACTGTATCTGGGTTGTTTATTTTTAATGTTGTGTTTTGTGTTTCTGTAGATATTATATTGTAACGGGATAACCGTAAAGGAAGGGACCTTAATTTGAAAGATTGTTGTTGACAGTTGATTTTTAGAAGTTTGTAAAAAAATCAACTGACCATTTTAAATAATGTTCTAGAAAATTCTAGAAACTTCTAAACACACTAACTAGATTAAATAATGTTGTATATAAGGGGATGCACGGGCAGTTAACGTCAGTTCGAGTCAAGTGTTCAGAAGAGTTCATTGTATTGTCAAGTAGTTAGACGTTATCCAGGAGAGTTCAGTGTATCTTAACAATTTTGTAAATAAAATTGTGTAAAAAGCCCCCATACGTGTTTCAAATTGGTGTCAGGTGTGGGGTGAAGATATAAGAATGCCTGGAAAAAAGATAAATGAACTATTGGTGGCAGAGCTCAGAAGAGAGCTCGAAGAATTAGAGTTGGAAACTACTGGAAGCAAATCCATATTGTTGAGAAGGCTCCGTGAGTACTACGTAAATAATAATTTGGACCCTGATGCTGTGGAATTCGAAGACCCAAATCAAAAAGCGAATTCTGAACTAGCCCAACAACTTTCTCAGCAATCGCAACAACTTTCCCGGCTGCAAGAAGAACAAGCTCAACAACTTTCCCGGCTGCAAGAACAACAAGCTCAACAACTTTCCCGGCTTCAAGAGGAGCTATCAGGACGAATGACGAGCCAGCAAGAGGAGCTATCCAGTCAGATAAGAAGCCAGCGCGAAGAGGTGTCCCAGCTATCACAACGGATGTCTACCCTACCAGAAGAGTTATCCAGTTCCTTCTCCCAGCAAATATCACATCTTCGTGACGAGCAAAATCAGCAAGTTGCCAACTTGAATCAGCAAGTAGACAACTTGAATCAGCAAGTGGACAACATGAATCAGCAAGTGACCAACATGCAAGACGAGCAAAACCAGATCAACCAGCAAGTGCAGTCCGAGATAAGGAAGCTTCAACAAGAACAGGAAGCTAGCCGCCGAAACCAAACCATCCACCACGGCGACGGAGATGCAAGAAGGATGGAAACCTGCCACGCAGACGTCGAACGACAAAGAAGCGAGGAGACGACCCATGTACGAACGACGATGAAACCCCCGACCTTCGACGGGAAGACTTCCTGGCCAAATTACCGGAAACAATTCGACGCAGCGGCCAGAGCTAATGGATGGTCATCCCAGGAGAAAGCATTGTCCCTAACCGTAGCTCTGCGAGGCGAAGCTTTAGACGTCTTGCAATCATTGACGCCGGATGAAGCTGACAACTTCGAGTTATTGGTGAATCGTCTAGAGATGCGTTATGGTCAAACTCATCTACAACTGCTGTACCGAATGCAGTTAAAGAGCCGAAAACAGAAAAATGGAGAAACTATCCAGGAATTTGAAGCGGATGTAGCAAGAATGGTACGACATGCGTATTCAAATGCAGCGGAGGATTTCCTGGAGTGCCTAGCAGTCCAAACCTTCACCGATGGTCTTCGAGACGTCGAGTTGCAGCGCGCTGTACGGTTGGCGCGGCCGAAGACTCTTGTGGACGCCTTGACCATTGCCCTGGAGTTTGAGGCGGCGACGGAGGCCTCGCGTGGAGTTGCTCGACTAAGGGAAATCACCGGTAACTACGACCATGCCGTTCATTCCGTTAGCGACGTTGAAGCGGTAGTAGAGAGATTAATGAAGTTATCTCCAAAAAGAAGGCGCCAGGTGAGATGCTGGAACTGCGGAGAACTAGGCCATATAAGAAATACTTGCCCCCAAAAAGAAAAATCTTCTGCTGAAGTACCCCAGCAGCAGGAAAACTAGAACGGGTCGACTCCTGGAGGGCGAAATCGACCCCAAACATTCCCGAAGCCCCTCACACCATTAAATTGGCAACTCTGCGACCTCACGTGGACAGCTTATATGTGGATGGCCTCATTGATGGGAAGAACTTTAGCATGCTGGTAGACACTGGAGCTACAAAAACTATCGTTCGACCAACCATCATGATCGTTTGGCGCCTTACCAGGGAAACCACAGTGGAGATGCGCAGCAACTCCAAGAAAATGGTTTGGCTGGCTCAGGAAGTGTGCGGGATTCCGATGTAAGAAATAACATTCCAGGAGGAATGAATCTAAGGAGGGGGCAGTGTAACGGGATAACCGTAAAGGAAGGGACCTTAATTTGAAAGATTGTTGTTGACAGTTGATTTTTAGAAGTTTGTAAAAAAATCAACTGACCATTTTAAATAATGTTCTAGAAAATTCTAGAAACTTCTAAACACACTAACTAGATTAAATAATGTTGTATATAAGGGGATGCACGGGCAGTTAACGTCAGTTCGAGTCAAGTGTTCAGAAGAGTTCATTGTATTGTCAAGTAGTTAGACGTTATCCAGGAGAGTTCAGTGTATCTTAACAATTTTGTAAATAAAATTGTGTAAAAAGCCCCCATACGTGTTTCAATATAAAAAATAACCAACCCATTCTTCTTTTAAGATAGTTAACCAAGATCTAGATAGAGAGATATTACAAAATAAGTTTCCTTAAAACATATTCCCCTTTTTCCGATAATACAAATCTAAGGTAAATAATCGGTTCTCACCTATTAACAGTCATGCCCGATTTCACCAACCAATTCTTAAAGTTAGGTAATACTTTAACCGGATTTAGGAATTCGTAAGGACAGTTTGCGTTTCACCAAGCTCTAAAGTCTTGTATTAATGCAATGTCTACCAGATGACGTCCGAATAACTTAAAACTAATTAGAAATATATCTTAAATATTTAGTAAATATGTTGGCTTAATTACACCATGGGATTATATGGAATGATGATTTAATAGTTTCTTAATTACAATAAATATCGTCTTTAAAAAACATCCGCAGTCTGACAGTAGGAACTTAAGGGTTAATAGACAATTTTACAAAATCCGAAAGAAATCTTTTTTTTGAGGAACGTTTTTCCAAATGAAGTAAACGTAGAACGTTACATGAAATATAGCTTAAAAAAACAGAAATTTCAAATAAAAATACGAAAAACTTGTTATTTCATCACATTGTTATAGAAAGGTAAACAAAGGCAATTTAAGAGCTCTGATAACTCATTTTTACATGCAGAGTATAAACATAGCTTCTTACGGGCAGTTTCACGACTGACAGGTTTTTGATATCTTTATGATTAGGGTATTCTTATCCTGACAGTAGATTGAATGAGGCCATTGAGGATTTAATATGTTCCACTCTAACTTAATATTTATCCGGCAGCTCCAAGTTACGTCGAGAGGCCACTATTAAGTCTCATTATGAGGGCAGGGCTAGACAAGGTGCTCTAATCCCATCCAAGAGATGATGGGTGTTCACAATAGATCTGTAAACGTCGTTGTGATAACCCAATGAAGATATATCTATTCATCTATCTTATAAAGTATAGTGTTGTTTTATATTATCTCACTTTTTGACGAATCTATAAATCTATTAAATAATTTTAAAAGTACCTAGGTACGATTTAAAAATTTACATGATTCACCACTTAAACGAATAATTTATCCAAATAGATATTTTGGATAAACTCTTTTTAATGTTTCAAATAAAAAAATAACTAACCCATTTTAGTACATTGTTGCATAAGATACAAATAATTCATTTTTGTTATATTACGTATCTAAATACCGATATTTTGTTATAATCTTTGAGATGAGTTGGATATAGAATTTAAGGTAAAATATACAGTAATTTTTGTAAAAAAAGAAAAGTTTAATACAGATCCAAAAGTATAGCTTCTTCAATAAAACTAATGATATACAAATGAAACTATTTTATAATTAATTTTCTATTGCTGGTATATAAATGGAATATTTCAAAAAGAAAACATAAAGAAATTGACTAAAATAAATATTTAATGACTTTCACCTCTCAATTTCACACCCTGGTTCTGTTTGCATCTCCTGTTAACT
Organism: Altica lythri; assembly: GCA_964028335.1. Taxonomy (NCBI): domain Eukaryota; kingdom Metazoa; phylum Arthropoda; class Insecta; order Coleoptera; family Chrysomelidae; genus Altica; species Altica lythri. The sequence continues at coordinate 28,224,122 of OZ034804.1, read as the reverse complement.
TATCAACTAACTGAAACAAGAAATCTGTTCTTAGACTTAAAATATACATTTTCTACTCAGATAATAAAGCCATGCACAAAAGTGGAACCAAATATTAAAGAAAATTACACGCAAACTATATTACAACCACCAACAAATAAAAATAAATACAAATATTCACAATGTAAATATGAAAATATGTACAGCTTATGAAGCTTATTAAAAAAATTAACTTGAAAATAAACATGGAAATAAAAATGTCTATACTGTTAAAAATCTGTAATTATTGAGATAAATTATAGCTAAAATTTCGGGAGATGATTGATACAATATATCGAGAAAATATAACATTTTATGTACAAAGAAATATAAAATGGAACTGAACTGAATGCGTACATGCAAGTGGCCACAAAACGGGAAGAAATGTACAAAGACATTTCATTTTCATAGATATTTTAACAATAACTTTGCCCCAAAAGTTTCTCGCAATTAAATTGGTATTCTTCAAATAGTTAAACGAAATGGTCCAATCTATAATATGATTATAACTAAGTCAGACAAATCCATGCTTTTTGTATACAATATGTAATAGTTTTAGATTATAATACGATATTTGCATAAAAATGTGAAAACACGTCCAAATAACAGAGATTTTACCTTTTAAACATTGATATAGACAAATCCATATTTGTTATGTACAATGTAAGGATTTTTTTTCGTTTTCTCCATATATAAAGAACCATCTCCCAAAAATTTCAGCTTTCCGAGAATTTATTTTCAACTTTTTCGTATAATAGTATCTTTTCAGTTGTGTGTGTTACTTATTCGTTTGAATTTGTTGTCCATAAACTATTAGACTGATGGCCTTTCTATGGGTCAACTTAAAAATAACAAATAAAACATGCAACAAACAAACAATTAAATTTTGGTACTGGAAAAACAAGTACTAAGATAATTAAGTTCTGACGACATATACAAAGAACCCAGAATATTATCTCTGAAAAAAAATAACCAAATTCAATCCGATACTTTAGATATATATCAGGATATATGATTAAAAAAAATATTCAACAGTTATTAGTAGAGGAAAAAAAAATAAAGAAAATGTTAATTTTCAATTATTTAGTACATCAAATCACGAAACTATTACATTTTAACAAAGGTCATTTGTCATTTTCACTTACTGTACTAATTCCGGGAAAATTAAAAAGCATTCCTAAAACTGGTATCCTCCTTAGGAAATTTATGGCAACAGGAAAAAAGTCGCTAAAAATAAGAAATTTTATTAGGGTCGAAGTTTGATGAGAAGTGATGGAGTAAGTAATCTTCCTACCTAAACAATAAAAAGAACCCATAGAGTTCAAGTAGCATGCCAATTAAGGGCCATTTTAATAATACTAATATAATCCCTCCAAAAAATGCTAAAGAACGTTTAGCTTTGTGTCTTTGAAAAAAGAACAGGAATGTTCTTTGACGTCCTATTATAGCTACTAATCCTGATATAAATAATAACTAAAAGATAGTAAATTAGAACTATAAATTAACATAAAAATGATAAAAGTATACATTTCCTAGAGCTAACAAGCTTCTGTCTAATAATAATAGGATACCTAAAATTATAAAAAAGATCCCAAACGTTGATAGACCAACTCCGATTTCTGAAAAAAGATTCAGTCATAAAATGATGTTATTTATTAATAACAACTTACTTTGTGTATCTGTTAACTCAAACATTTTTATTTACAAAATAGAAACTTGGCACAAAAACATAACCCTTTTGATTTTAGGCTACGTCAGTTTTCAAAATTGACATTTTGATGAGTATCAAACAAACGTCAAAGCAAATGGTGGTCTTTTTCTTCGAGTAATGCGATCCCTTAAAAAAAAACTAACAGAAAAGAAAAAACAGTTTAAATGTAGATACTAATTGCGATTCGAATTGTACGTAAATATTAAGTCATAATTACAAATTGTAGCAAAAAAATAAAAACATTGATTTAATACAGAAATGTTGGTTGACTACCTCAGAACTGAAATATTTATATTATATATCTAACTTCTCATCGCATACATCGCATAAACACAAACTTTTTTCATTTTACGTTTTTTCATATTTTTACGATTTTGTTATCTTTTTTTTATTGTTTCCAATTTGTTTTGTTTTATTTTATCGTTTTTATCTTATTTTCTCGTTAGTTATCAGGTTTCTACAATTTTTTTGTTTTATTTTGTAATTTATCGATTAAATATATTAGATATCAACTGCGTCACCTAACAGTGGCGTCGTAGTACCTAATTTATAAAAGAATTTCTGGTTTAAGTGCGTGAGATTACTACGCCACCTTTCGGTGACATAATAATACTTAAGTAAATATTCCTCTTTTAAATATATGTGATAGTAACAGCGCCACCTTCCGGTAGCGACATAATATTTAAGTAAGAATTGCTCGTTTAAAGATATTAGATATTAACTGCGCCACTTTACGCTGGCGTCAGATTTTTTAATTTAGAAAGGTACTTTTTTGGTTTTATTTTTTCCGCAATTTTATCTGTTGTTTTTTACCATTTTCCATTTTATTTTAATTTCTCGTTTATAAATCAAAATGCAACACCATTTACTGGGGTTTCCCTAGATGTTGAATAATCTACACAGATGTCAAGGGTTTAAGGCGTTACAGTAGTTACAGCAATTAACTTAAACTGTCATCTATTAGGAATTCGTAGAACTTAACAATAAATGTCACATTATAGGAGACATTGTCACTTTATCGTAAAATTACACAAATACGTACAAAAATAATTATTTATATTGGATCAAATAGTAAATCTAAACCATTCTCGATTCCATTGGAACACATACAATAAAAACGAGTGTGGCAGGCAGTGGGACTGCCGGCAGAAGTTATACTTCTATGCACGCGCCGGGATTCATAAATTTGTATGCAAATGATTTAGCAATATCATTACATGATATTCGTGGTTAGCGACCCCAAAAACCTCCTAGTACCGAGTGCACACTCTTTTTGTATCGAATTTGCATAAAATTCCTGGAGACGAGGTCCGTCTTAAGCACCAGTTGTTTCGAAGTACATCGCCATTATTATAATCGTATTTAGCGACTTAAAAAACCGCCGAATACCAAGTGTACACTGATTTCATACAGAATTTACATAAAACCTCAGGAGAAGAGGTAAATACCCTAGGCACCAAGTGCCACGGAGACTTTCGGCATCATGATATTCGTGTACAGCGACCCCAAAAACCCCGAGTATATAAATTGAACCCATTTTCAGCAATACTTACCGAGTTGTAAATTTTCTCTCTATTGTCTGTTCGGAATGCAGAAATGCAATTTCCCATTTTTACATTATAAAAAATAGCGACAAAAAACGCATTCCGATCCATCTTACGTTACAAAATTCTGAGGTTTTAGTGCTGTCGTAAAAACTCTGTTTATGTAGCCAACAACCTTAAAAGCATAGAGCAGAATATACTGCAACCATGTGACGGTACTTTAGAGTTAGACTACAATACAATACTCATTACTGAATATTGTTATTAATATTATTAATGGAAAATACTAAACTTTATATATATACTTACGTGACAGAATTATAAAATAATCTGTCAAATAATCATGTGGTCCGTCACTATGATATTCATACATTAATTCAGATTGTTTTTTGTATATCTATCCCTTTTGAATGTACTGAATGTTGAAACGGTATTCTAAGGACTTATAGTTATGACTAATAACATGTGGTAAATATTTCATCTTTGTTTTTGCCGACAAATATACCTTATAAGTGTTTCTGTCTCTCTCTAACTCACACCATTACATATGTAATGATTTTTCCCATTTAACTGTATACAAATCTTTTCCACCGAGTGCACGAATAGAAGTATAACTTCAAAATTGCATGAAATTTGATCAATATGCTGTGTCACTTAAAAGCAGTTTTATAGCTGTTTGAATGTGGTCATTTTTGGTAAAAAGTAAGCCTACTTTAATTTTTGCCAAAATAGCGTCCAGAGCTAACAGAATGGCCTTTTCTCAATTATTTTTAGTGAAGAGGGACTAAAGAAAAAAATCTTCAAAAGTGTTGAAAACGGCTATGTTGGTACTTTTAAGGCTTATAGAAGGGGCCCCATGGTTAAAAAAAATCTTGATAGGTTAGAAGAGTTGGAACAATTGTTTCTGGCGGAAAATTCCACGGCTGCCAATGATCTATGCCAAAATTTTGCCTCATTTTCGAAATACATATATTGAAAAAAACTGAAAATGGTTTATTTCCACTTCCACCGCTCCAACTTAATAGCACTTTGCGTTTTTTTTTATCGAAAATGACTATTTTAACGATTCTTAACGTAGTTTCTTTATTGCCCTCATTTTTAAGACATAATCAATATGCTGGCAAGTAATTTCCTATTGGTGCCAACTTGAAAGAAGCGAAGTAAGGAGCCTAGTTGCTATAATATTTTTCACAAATAAAGATTTTATTTTTTGCTTTTACTGTGCATTTTTGGAACAAAGTTCCTTATCACGCGTTGCGAAGGTCTCGAAGGAGACTAGACGGAAAAAATTCAGACGAAAAGTTGTCACTAAACTTTTAAGCCATGCGGCGTGCGCATGTTTCTTTATCTGTCCAACTAAATTTAACGAACGGGTACCATAAAGCATAAGGAACAAATTTTGCTAATGGATTAATCATTTTGATTCTTGACTGCACTCCTGAATATAAACGTGACATGTTGCTTGCGTTATCATAAGATTGACCATGACAGTTTATTATGTCCAAACCATTGTTTTCAAGAGATTTTAACAGAGCATCTTCAATATCCTTTGCTATATGATCAGTATTTGGTAAAAATTCTAAGCCAAATATTAATTCACACAGATTTTCATTCAGCACCGAAAATCAAGTGAAAAACCAATAAGTACGTTTCACAATAATTCGTTGACTCGGTACCTTACCTTAGGGGATTAGTAATGAAAGGTTATAAATTTCTCACTGTACAGTAAACATTAACAGATCCGTAATCCGGTTTTCAAAATAGATTTAAATAAAACTCAGTAACATTTACTAAAACTTAAATTTATTTTGTAAAAAAAATCACGAAATTTTTTAAAAACAAATTTTAACTTTATTTATTAATTGCAATTAAACAAATGAACTAATTATACATTATTTACAACTATTTAATCTAAATGTAGTTCAGTATCACTATCGTCTTCATTTAAATTAATAACTAAGGGTGCTACAGTTACATTAACATTTCGATATGTACCTTCAACCTTAATAACATGCTGAATCGAATTTTTCCAGCTATCAATGGGAATATTACTTGTCACATTTCTGATTAACTCTATAACACTTGAGTTTAATGTGGGTGAAACGTTTTCCGATCTAACTTTGGATTTTAGCTGATGCCACATGTGTTCTATAGGATTGAACATGCAATAATATGGGGGAAGCCGTAACACTGTGTGGCCCATATTTTTAGCAATAGTATCACAAACGTATTCTTTTTCAATACCGAACGCTGCTACAACTTGTAAGAGATCACGTTTTGTGTACGATTCTTCAAAATAAAGGTCATTTTTTAACAAATACTCTTGAATTTCCCATTTATTGTTGTTGCTATTTGGTACTTTATTTAATTGACGGCTATGATAAGTTGCATTGTCCATTACAATTATACTTTTTTGCGGTATATTCGGCAATAAATAATTCTCAAACCAATCTTCAAAAAGGTCTGCTGTCGTATCTTCGTGATAATCTAAACTTGAATCTTTAATATTCTTTGCTGATAACAATAAAGCGTTTGGAACCCAACCTGTTTCTGATCCGGCATGTATTATTGTAATTCTTTGTCCTCTATTTGATGGAGCCTTTGTTTTGCAATTTCCCGATGAATCAACAAAACCCTTCGTTGGAGTATCATGGGTGTCATACCATGTCTCGTCGAGGTAGATAATTGAAAGGTTTTCACTTCTATATTTTTGAATAGCTTGTAAGTAATGACAACGCCACATTCGTAAACGATATGACTCCATTATCACTTGTCTTTTATTAATGGTACAATATTTAAATCCCATTTGAGAAATAATTCTCCACAAACTTGTACGGCTACAAATAATTCCCGTGTCGCCTTTAAGTAACCGTTTTTTTATACAATCTAGGGTTGGTATCATTTGTTCTTGGTATAGGACATATATCGTTCGTCGGATTATATCTTTTTGTATATCATCAACACATTTGGTATTATTAACGTCACTTCGTTTTTTTCGTTTACTTATTGGCTTATTGATAATATCTTTTACTGTGGATATTGGGGTTTTGGTTAACTTACATGTTTCTTCTGCTGCATCGGTTACACTATAACCTCGATTATTCAATGTTTCAAACACATTTTTCACAATTTGTTTCGCATCCGGCGATAAATGCACTTTTTTTGCCCAAGGACGCCACATACTTAGTTATAAACACAAGATTACTTTCAGAGTATAATGTTTAGTACAAACTAAAATTCTAGGAGAGAATTTTAAAAACAAATTACCCCGAAACTCCCACTTTCTCTTCCAAGATAATTAAGAAAATCAAAAATCATTTACTAATGATTTACTATTGATGGTCAGTAATAATAATTTAAAATTTTACCTGAAAAATAAAAAATCCAAAATATATCTTCCTGGACAAAAATAAATAATACCTTTCTGTAAATAGTTCACCGGTTTACAGCCAAAGTTCGAAGAAATATTAACCACCTTTTATTAGTAATCCCTTAAGAGCAGTTAAGAGCAGGTACCAAGTCAACGAAATATTGTGAAATGAACTTTTAATTTCAAATGCTTCATATATAAGAGTAACCTCATCGAAGAATAAAAGTAAAAACATATTTAGTATTTTGCAAAGAAGCTCACAAAAAAAAGAAAGAACCAGTATAAAAAATTCGAAAAGAGGTTGACCTTAAAGGCAATCCTTGCAACTTCCCGCCAGTTTTAACCGCAAAGCTATAGTAACGTGACGTATTTTGACGTTTTTGACTTTTTTTGGCATGTTTAAAAAGCCATAACTTTTTAACTCCTTATTCTATTTTGATGTTCAAGATGGCATTCGACGTGGCTTTTTAAGCTTGAGAGCTGATTATGAAATTGATCGATGCAATAGCCAAAAAGATATGCTTAAAAAACATCATTTTTACCAATTGTTTTTTTCAGTTATTTTGAAATTTCTCGAAATCTACTGGCTCGAATCGGTTCAAACTTACAGGGAATCTAAGTTAGATGGAACTCTTTGGAATGCTTTTTATTTCATTCTGATCGGTCAAGCCGTTCAAAAGTTATAAGAGGTTTACATACATCCACACACACACACACACACACACACACACACACACACACACACACACACACACACACACACACACACACACACACACACACACACACACACACACACACATCCACACGTACATACAGACACCCTCGTAAAAATAGTCAGGGGAGGTTCCTAAGACCTCAAAACGTTGAGATCCGATGAAAACTCGATTTTCGAAAAACGGGGTGAAACCAATAACTTCCCGATTTTAAAAAAAAAATTAATTTTTTTTAGCGGGAAGTTAAAAATATCGGTATATATTTCGGCTCTAAAATTTTAACGTTCTGAAAATTTTGCCACCCCCCAAATCATGCCGCCCTAGGCACGGGCCTAACGCAAGAATGTAATAAAAACCTAACAAAATAAATATGGAGTTATTCATCCATTTGTCGCGCACATACTTAATGCAAGACTCAGTGGCGGATTTACCAGCAGGCTCAGTAGGCTGAAGCCTAGGGCGGCGGATTTTAGGGGGGGCAAATTCGGACCCAATTTTTTTTTCTTACGAAATAAAAAAATATCAAGTACCATTTGCAATGAGTTAATCCTGTTGATGGGACATAAAGTGTTAAAACAGATTGGAAATGAGATAAGAAAGGAAAAATATTATTACCTAATCATCGATTCAACACCGGATATATCACATGTGGATCAACTTACTGTGGTGATCGTGCCTCTTTCGAGCACACAAAGTTTCTTTATTTAAAGATTTTTAGTTATATGCAATCGTTGGCGATCATTTGGTCTCTTCTTTTCTTTTTCAGTGATTTAATAATCACTGATTAAGATTCATTTTCTTTTTGAAATGCTTTATGAGATTATTCGTATGGATAGCAAAATAATCTCAACCAGTATAGAAAATATGGAAGATCACCGTTGCCAAGACAGTGGATCGTCGTTGAAAAAAAGAAAAGGCGAAACAAATTGTTTGATTGATTATTATTTTTGATATTTCAAAAAAGTCAGATGTATTTCTTTTTGCTGCAGTAATACAAGTTGTTATATTTTCATTTTTATTTTATTTTAATTTGGTGTAATGACCATTGCACTAAACTTACCCTTGTGATTAGATATGTTCTGGAAACAGGCGAACCGTGCGAAAGATTTTTTGTCAGTGGGACATAAAGCTGGAGACATATTTTCTGCCATTATTTCGGAACTCAAAACACTGGACATAAATAAAGAAGACTGTCGTGGACAGTCATATGATAATGCCGCGAGCATGTCTGGCATATACAACGGTTTACAAGCAAAAATTAAAAACCAAGCACCTTTTGCGTTTTACGTACCTTGTTCTGCCCATTCTTTAAATTTAGTGGCAACTGCTGCTGCTGCTGAATCTTGTACAGAAACTTGTCGCTTTTTCATGCTGCTATAGGAAATTTACGTTTATTTTGTAAGCTCGACACAACGCTGGCAAAAATTAACCAGGGAAGTCGGGAAAGGCAAAACCCCGAAGAGAGTAAATGGGACACATTGGTCAGCCAGAGAGGACGCGTGTAAGAGTTTGAAAGATTCTTGGCACGAAGTTCTAAAAACTTTGGAATCAATCAAGGACGATTGTACCCAAAAGCCTGTAACGCGAAACGAAGCGGCGGGGATACTTTTTAATTCGAAAAGAGGTTGACTTTAAAGGCCAACCTTGCAACTTCCCGCTAATTTTAACCGCATATTTTGTCGTATTTTGACGTTTTTAAGCTTTTTTTGAATGTTTAAAAAGCCATAACTTTTTAACACGTTATTCGATTTTGATGTTTAAGACGGCATTCGACGCAGTTTTTTGAGACCCAAAAATGTTATCGGAAGTGCAAAATCGATTAGTCAAAAAATCTCAAAAATTCAAAAAAAAAACAATTTTTTGAAAATTTTCAACAACGATATCTCACGAACGAATCAACCGATTTTAATTTGCAAAACGGCATTCGACGTGTTTTTAAAGCTTGAGAGCTGATTAGGTTATGAAATTGATCGATGTAATAGCCAAAAAGATATGCTCAAAAAACATCATTTTGACAAAAAAATTTTTTCGATTTTTTTAAAATTTCTCAAAATCTACCAGTCCAAATCGGTTGAAACTGACAGGGAATCTAAGTTAGATGGAACTCTTTGGAACGCTTTTTAGTTCACTCCGATCGGTTAAGCCGTTCGAAAGTTATAAGAGGTTTACATACATCCACACACACAAACATCCACACATAAATACAGACATACAGACACCCTCGTAAAAATAGTCAGGGGAGGTTCCAAAGACCTCAAAACGTTGAGATCCGATCAAAACTCGATTTTCGAAAAACGGGGTAAAACCAATAACTTCCCGATTTAAAAAAAAATTTAATTTTTTTAGCGGGAAGTTAAAAATTGGAAACGGTGGTAATGGTTGTTGTGTGGAATGATTTTTTGAAGAGAATAAACAAAGTGAATGTTCAAATTCAGGCTTCCACCGTAGATTTGATCACCGTTGCCGATCTTTACGAATCACTCTGTAAGTTTTTCGTAACTGAACGAGAGAACTTCAATTATTTCGAAGAAAAAGCGATAAAATTAAGCGTATCGAAGCAATATACAACAGATATTGGAAGAAGACAACCTAAAAGAAAAAAAAGATTTGACGAAACACCCGATAAAGAAATTAGAATGACTGCGAGTAAAACTTTCCGGGTTAACACGTTTCTCGTCCTCGTAGATAGACTCGTGTCCGAGTTAGGAAAACGTCAGTAGGCTTACAACAGATTTAACAAAAAGTTTTCATTTCTAACTAAAATAGGTGAGTTGTCAACATCGACTCTAACGGAAAAAGCAAATTTCTGGGAAAAAATGTATCCTAACGAACTAGAAACTGAGCTAGTTCAAGAATGCGTACACCTTCAAGGCCACCTTTCTTTTTAAAGAATTTTAATAAAACCTGAGTCTGGATCATTAAAAATTCAATCTTCGTTTCTGCGAAATCAGAATTTGGAGAACATTTATCCAAACTTGGATATAGCAGTTCGCACCAAGACTTTATGTTTTTCTCATAGATGCCATTATAACAACTGGACCAATTAAAATCGGAATTACAAGGGAAACAAAAAAAATTATCATCAAAATGATTGAGTTGAAAATCCTTATTTTTGGAAGTCGGTTAAAAAATTAAAAAGTAACACAGCATTCATTGATGCGGTTTGAGGCTTGCCGGGTCTCATATTAAAAAATGAAACGATGTGTCGTCTATTTAGTTCATGCCTGCCTTTGTTGGTTTAATACAAAAATATTTATTACGTCAAATATTTTATTTTGAACACACTTCAGTTATTTATAAAGACTTTAAAAAATTATTTCTTTAGTAGGTTATCATAACCTGTTAATCTCGCTAATTTCGAATTCTTATTCATAATAATTTTAGCGTGAAACAGTTATTCTGAATAAGTTCAGTAGTCTAGTGACGGTAATTTAGCCAACGTGATATTGTTTATTTATGATTATAGTTAAGGTTACATAGGCGTGTTTATAAACAAATTTTCATTTTGAATAATTAATATAGTATATTGTAATACAAGTGTTACAATGACAGAGGTTTCGTAGTACGAGTTCAGTTTGTGAAACGAACCGCGAAGCGGTGAGTTTCGCAAAGAACGAGTACTACAAACCGTCATTGTAACTCGAGTGTTACATACTATTTTTTATAATGAACTTTTAAAAGTATAAAAAAAGTAAAATGAGAGTGTTTCGAAATATTTATTTATGTTGGCAATCTTGACAGTTTTGACACTTGTCAGTTTTAATGATTTTAAATTAGAATGTTTGTCAAATTTGTATAAAATATTCCGAATTTAGCAACAACGCTGATAATGTAGTTAATAATTTACTACAACATACTTTTTGATTTACTACCTGAACTCTTTCGTTGAAAATCAGTGCAGTGTAATCAATTGTGTAAAACAAAAAGTTACCAAAAACAGTGTTACAATGAATCTATTTCGATACTGTTTTTAGTGTCGAAATAGAAACTTTGTGAACGTGAATTATAAAAAATATATTGTAACACTAGACTAGGGTGGGTTTATTATAATTTATTCAAACACATAACAATAATGCAGAAAATGTAACTTGGTTCTTGGCACGACAACTTGACAATCACCAGACAGCAAAAATAGTAGTTTACGTAACAAAGTCCCGAAAGTGGCCTTTTACTGGACGAGTGGGCGAGTCCTGCAAGCTTGCGAATCCAGTAAAAGCACTTTTGGGACGTATTACGTACAATATTTTTTTTAAACCGGCCAGTATTTAGTAATTTCCATTTTATTTTTGGGTCAGAAAATCTCATTTTGTGGGACCAGGCCAGAAAATTATTGTAATAGTCCGGTAAAAGCTTTTACCGGACTCATTTTTATTTTCTGGCCTTGTCCGACAAAACGAGTTTTTCTGACCTAAAAATAAACCAGAAAATACTAATTTCTGGCCGGTTAAAAAAAATACATTACAAGGCCGGGAACAGATTAACAGATAATTACGGTACGAGTCACGGCAGAAACAGACTATTATCACGTCACGTGAGTTCAAGTGACTCACACCAGGTCCAAAAAGTGTGCAATGTTGTTTTGCATGGTTCGTTATGTTATGAACGAGAACCATACTAAAGTCACCTCGTAATATCACTTACGTTACAGGCTTCACGTGTGATTTCACGTTGTTTTCTGCGCTTGCACGTATTTTGTCTCCGTGAGCTCATAGATTTTTGTACCTTTAATCTAATTAAGGAAACTGGAAGAAGTTGTAATAGAAACAGTTTGGTTGGACACATCAGGTAATATATTATCAAAAATTAAGTGAATATCGTGATCAACATATTCGCCAACAAACTTGGAAGAAGATTGGAAGAGAACTTCACATAACAGATAAATATTTCTTTTTAAAATTCTTTATTGTATTATCCATTATTGTTTTAGAAAAAAATATATTAAAGTAAATTACCATTAGGTATCTAAAATAAAATAGTTCTCATAATTCTCTGGAACTTCGAGGACTTCACAATTGTAATTTCTTCTTATAGTGTTTAATAACAATTGTTGAGGAAGTGGAGTTAATTCGGTGTCAGATTCAATTATTTTATCTTCGCAAAACATGTTATGCAAGCATGATGTAAGGACAATTTTGTCAAAAAAATCGGGTTGTACTACTGAACATCTGCGGAAACATCTCCAACGAGCCGCTAATATTTCAAACGCAATTGTTTTCTTATTTTATTTATAACGTGTACCCATTCTCAGTTTAGATTTCTACAACATTCATTCAAAACTATACAACCAAATGCAGTTTCCACTTTTTTACTAAGATGAACTAATTCAGAATCAAAAAACAAAGACTGCACTGAAAACGAATGCAATACTCACGCAAATGCCGTTAGAAGTGATAGCAGTGTGTTTCTAAACATGCTATTACCATAAAAACATGATAATGTTACGGTATATGAGCTCTCGTAACGTGATAGTAGTCTGTTTCCACTTTTAGATGTTTAGAGCCGAGGGTGGAGTACCGTAATGACAGTTTACGGTCGTGAACAATGTTTTATTACATTACAGTGTGAAATAAAATAACTGAACTATTTACTCGCCATCGATCGTCCGCTCCAGATATAGATTCATCAGTTGTTCCAGAAGGCTATCATGTATAGTACAGGCTTCTAGATCCATATGGAATATTTCTGGCAATACTAGATCAATCGATAACAGCTATAGGTTGGTTGAATTGTCAGATTGATGGACTCAATTTTATTTAGGTACTCAACTGTTACACTGCCCCCCACTCTTAAGATGCATTTTTCCTGGAAGACTCTTTGTTGAATATCGATTGCACTCGTCTTCGTTGTAAGTTGCAACTTGGTCGAAATGGACTAAGATTAGTTTTCTTATGGTAGTCTTGTTGTTACGATAGATTACATAATTAATCTTCTTTTACATGACGTACGTATGTACTTTCGGACATAGTTTTCTTCAAAGCTTGTACAACCACATGAGGTCAAGCTACTGTAGGTCTACGTCCTAACTGTTTCATTCCATCACTTACTAACTGCAGATTGTTGCGAACCAGCTCATAAACACGCTCTATCTTTTTTGTAAATTGAGTACGTAGTTTTCACCTGGTCGGAAGCCAAACATCGCAAGGAAGTCTCATCTTGTAGGTTCATGGACAGTTGATCGAAATGTCATTAGAAATAATGAAATATGTTTGTTGCAGTCTCGTTGATGTTCAGAGATAACTTTTGATCAATGTTCCGTTCAATCTTTGTTACGCAATCGTTACAATATTTAATTAATATTTTAATCATATTATTATATTATTAAGACCGATCTCCTGCCAGCATACAAGATTTTAAACAAAATTGTAATAGGTACATACTCAGTTTACATATTTCAAATGCTAAAAAGATCAAATGAAGCACAAATTTATTTATAATTTGGCTAATTATTTTTTTATAAAAAAATACAAATTATGTTAGGGAACTTTAGGAAATGTTTACAAAAGTAAAGCAAACAAAGCGTGATTTATTTTAGCTAATAAGAACAATGAAAATAAAATTAAAAATTCTAATATTGAAGTCCTACTGAACTTTAACTTAATTGGAAAAAGTATTTGTACATAATTAAAAAACAAGATTTTATGCACAAATTATACTAAAACCGATTTTTATTAATCTCGATTGCTTAGGATGCACATTTATGGCGTTTTACTGTTGTATTTATTCAGCGGCGACATTGTCATTTACGGTAGAATTGTCATAATAAAATTAGTAAATAACAATAAATACCAAGTAAATGTTAAAATGTTAGTATAAGCAATAAAAACTGGGCAAAATTAATAAATCTAGTTCGAAATTTTAGTATCACAAACCCACAAACGCAAAAAAAACTAATTTCTGGGTGTCGCATGTCGGTCGTGTAGGTTTCATAAAAATTTACCCTCATCATTTTTCCATAAGGGGCTAAAAGAAGTATAATTTAAACATAAATACCAATATTAACATCGGTATGTTTCTGTTAACATACAAAAAATCAATATCTGATAAATAATTTTTATTGTTTTTATAATAATTATAATATACCAAAATCTTTATACTACTATCATCGTAAAATACTCTTTGAAGCAAGTAAAGAATGGACGCATTTATATATATGAGCAAAATTAGAAGTGACAGATACACCTGCTACCTATCCTATAAGATCTATTGTGTCCCCCTTTTCTTGCTATATAATTCTGATGTTTCCTCAGACTCACAGCAGCTCTTCTAGTTCTAGTTCTATTTCTTAGAAAGCTTAGGATATCGGTGGGCTCCAAGTTAGGTAGACCTTTCTCTTCTATTTCGTATAAGCAATCCTAGGTATCTAACACTAGAATTACCTAATGCTATGTATTCTAAGAGTATGTGTATTGAGGTTTTGTCCTCTTCCTCATAGAATCTGCGCTTTGCTTCATCTACTAATCCTAGTTTCTTCATGTGTCCTTTTAATCGGCAGTGCCCGATTAATATTCCCGTTATAATACGGAGGTTCTTTTTACTAAGGTTTAGACAGATATCTTCTGGATATAGTTTCCCAGGAGTGTTTTCAATTCTAGATCGTTCCAGTATTTGGACGATTTTTCTCTATCCACTTCTTCCTTTTGTTTTTTAAGACTGTAGGTACTACTGCTGATTCCACAAGATAGTTCTGGTCCCAAGTATGGAGTATCAGTTTTAGTTCATTTAGTTTGCCTAGACATTCCCAGACCATCTTTGAACTGATTGTATGTGAGTTCAAAGCTTTGATGGCTGCTTGACCATCTGACATGATTACAATCTTTTGTCTACGATAGTTCCTTTCTATATTAAATTCTACACATCTTTTGATAGCAGGATTTCCGCTTGAAAGTATATGGCTGTAGGTCTAAAAAGCCTGCTCCTGTTCCTTTATCTGTCTTGGAGCGATCCCTATCCCCATCTTGGGGCATTTCCCAAGTTTGATCAAATTGAAGTGATCTAGATCTTTCTTTGATAATAACTTTTTTGACCATTCTAAATATTGTTTTCTTCCTTACACTCTCTACTTGAATGTGTAGTGATATTTAGGATTATTTCCATGGCGGCAGTGGGGCATGTGGCCATTGCTCCAGTGATGCATGCAAATGCTAGTTTCTGAGTCTCCGATAGGTTTTTCTTCGTAGTAGTCAGATTAGCTCTCGTGTCCCAACTACTACCCCATAAGTGATTATTGGTCTTACCATTGCCGTGTACATCCATTGGAATGTCTTAGGGTTACAACCTCAATTTTTTCCTGCAATGTTTCTGCATACCATAGGGGCTTTTATAGCTTTGTGTATTATTTCGTTTTCGTGTTTGTTCCAGAGTAACCAATTGGCTAAGTTCAGGTCTAGATATTTAACCTCTGTTAAATTCCATTCATTAGTAAATTCAATGTGGATTACAGTGAATATCTATACATAAGTATATAAAAGTTATTATGGTTACCGATAATATTAACATTCCTACTTTCCTAACTTATATAACTGCCGTTATTAATTTTATTCGGTTCCTCCTTGAATACACCAAGCACCTACTTCGAGTGCACTGTCCTACTTGACCATTCGACAAAGAACTTAAAACATAATCGCTGTACGTTGGCCGATTCATTGCCAAGATCATTGCGATGAAAATATTATATTATATCAGTCCGGAGGTTTAAGGCTTCAAATAGATTTTAATTCTTAGTAAAATGTTTTTTTTTTCCTGTGAGCAAATATAACAACTTTTAACCGTAGCATAACTAAGAAATTTCCATTTTTTAATTCAATTGATAAAAATTCCCATGCAGTTAAAATTTGTCTGTAATAAGGAAAATAAGGCTGTTAAACAGTTTATTATCAACTATGTGGGTAGTCAAATATAATTTAGTAAATATAACCTATAAAACTCCTGAAATGACGTCTAGCTCCATGTTGTCCGGTGGGTTTAGTGTCGAGTTCGAAGAGAAATTTTTGCAAACAGTTCTGCCTTTCCTGTGAAAGACGTAACTATTGAGCTGTCATCTGCTCTGAGTGGAGGGAACAGGGAACGAACTATTTGTAAATTCGTTGTTGATATGTTTGGCGAGAGTCCAAAAGGACCGGCTTCCATTAGGGTTTGACATTACTTTCTCTCTCATTTGAGCATCAAAGATACTTTTGTAATTGAAAACAGTGGTGTTGTATTGAGTCCTTCTACCTACATGTGAATTGCTTTATACAAATTTTTAGCTGATTACCTGGCATTTCTTACTATAAATGTCGCTTAAAAGTTAAAATTAATCAATAGGTATTTAATATAATTCTTGTGTTGATAAATTATTACCATACTGTATAATCTACATTTTTGTGATGCACCAAAAGCTAAATAAGAAAGTTTAAAGAATATCTATAAAACAATTCGACAGTAGAAAAATACAGTATTCAATTCCAAATAATGATCACAAGTTATTCGCGATGTATTATACCTTCATCCCATAAAAAGTAAACAAAGACGCCATGAACTGGTATATGATATGGTTTAATATTATCTAGGTAAATTTTCACCAAATTGCCTTTCTCACTTTATCATGTGTTTGCTCATATGTTTGCTCATTCTGCAACTGTGAAAGAGTTCCTCAAATTTAATATTCATAAAACAAAAATAATGATTAGTACCTAAAAAAAAAAATTCCGCTAGAAGACAACAATAAAAACATCTAAAAATATATCCCTATTAAAACGCAGATTTGAAGTTACTTATTATAGTGCAGAATCAGGACATTCTGGACATTGGACATAGAGAAATAGACTCAAAGAGGGTTAGTAAGAATATTAAGAGGGAAAAGGGAGAAGGGAAAATAGCAATAGAAGTTAGATATTCCAGATAAATCAAGCTGCACCGTGAACGGATGCATTCGAGTGGTAGGTACCTACTTTAGTTTTGGTAGTAACATCCACGAAAGGAGGAAAACAATGCCATATAGAAACGAGAATATAGAACAAGTTGGAAAAAAATATTGCACAAGTTATTATAGTATCAACATTAGATTGAAACTTCCTGGAAGTGCACATTGTAAAAGTTTTTTTTTATATTAATAATATTAATATAAAGAATATACGCTATAATACACTTTTAAAATAATTATGTATTTCAGCCATACGATCATACGAACTCAAGTTGTCACATTCTACCAGACTAATCGTCTTGTTCGATGATGAAAAATGAAATATTAAAATCAGGTCACTAGATATTTGATCGTTCCGTAAGATCTCTTCGTAAAAAAGTCTGATCGACTTGAAATTATATTAATTTTTCTAATGGTTTTCCTAATTTTTAAAATATAATTAACTATCCATAAATGAATTTGTGGGAACTCTTAACACATTAGGACCAAATATAAAATTATTCAATAATAAAAAGCGTGTACAATTTTTTTTTTTGAAATGTCTTAAGAACGTAAAGTATGAGGAAGATTTTGCCATAAATGAAACTAAAACAAACTGTGACTTGAACTCTAGGGATGGGTTGTAGTGTTGACTAGTTTTTTAAACGACTAAAATTGGAATAGGAAAATAAAACCTGTTTAAAAAAATTGAAGCACCTTCAAAAAAAAATGCACTAAAAAACAAAAAAAGAAAGACTTTATTTCTTTAAAAAAATGAAAGCAACTAAGCATCTGGTTTATATCTTTGTAAAAGATTTTGAGTTCGAAATCTATACTTAATAGCTAAGACTAAAATAGTGAGTAATTTGCCATTAGAGCCGACTTCAAGGAAATCGAAATCAGATGCCTAGTTGCCAATTTTTCTTCTTTTTTTCGAAGGTGGTTCAATTTTTGTAAAAAAGTTTTTGTGTCGTGCAAGAGGTTGGAGGTTCAATCTCCAACGATCCCGACTTGTACCAATGTGTCTTTTCGGAAGCAATCCACAGTGAGCAACCCTGGTTATTGAATGCTCATTTGCTTATTCCTTCTCACCTTCTCCTTGTTAGAAGAGGCCTTTGCCCATACAATGGGACAGTAACGGGCTGATTATTATGTTATATACCATTATGAACATATTGACTTAACTGCAGAGCTTATTCGTTTTTGAGGTGTTCCCAGGAATATCTTCCACATTGATGACCAGACCTTAACCAAATTTTTATGAGACCATACGGACACTTTACTCTTTTAAATGTAAATCGCATTATAAATACCTACCGGAGATATGCTGTAATATACTTAAAAATAATATGATCGAATTGGGAATCTCCTAATTTTTTGAAGTCGGTTAAAAAAGTAAGAAAAAATACCGTACAGATAGATGTGGGTTTGTGGGCAACAAAAGTCTGGTTACAACCGCCACAACTAAATTGGCAGGCGGGGTAAAGGGTACTTCTCACTTAAGGGGCTTTGAGTTGGACTATTCCAGACTTCAATGGGTACCTAATACAATTGACTGGAAGCTCTATTCAGGTGCAGTTAATTATAAAGTGATTAAATTTTGTAATTGCGACCGTGACCCGTGACTTTTTTAAGAAACGAATGGTCCATTTTTGTAAGAAGTAGTGATCAGCGATGCCAACTCTACCGATTTTTTGGTGGATCTACCGATTTAGGAAATAATTTACAAATATTCTGTTATAATTTCCTTTCATAATTATTTAACTTTTTTGTAACTTAATTTAAAATTACGTTTTTTATTAAATAAACATTGTTTAAATTTACCGAATTCTAATAATTTTTTGTATCAATTTTCCGACTTGTTTAAAAATTTAATGTTGGCAATACACTACACTACACGACTGGGAAAATTTTCATCAATATTAACCTCCTTTATCCACTAGGGTGTCCGTCATTACCTTTGAGTCATTACCGTTCGTTCTCACCCTATTTTTCAAATTTTCGATTAACATCAAAGAAATTTCGGTTACAAATTATAAAACATTATAGAAAAACTAAAAATGAAAATGATCGAGAAAATCAACTAATTTTTACCGGAGAATTTTGGTTTCTTACAATCAGAACATAATGATTTCAAAACCAATAAACTTTCTTCATTTTGCCATATTGAGATAAAGAGTTTTAAATCGGTTGCTAAAAAAATAGGTACGTAAGTTTATACTTGGTCAACTCTAATGTAATAATATTTCATTAAATTAGAAACAGTATTAGTCAAAGGTTTATTGCGCAAAGTAAAATTTTATGTTAAGTAAAATAATATTTTTTTTTAACCGGCCAGAAATTAATACTTTCCGGTTTATTTTTAGGTCAGAAAATCTCATTTTGTCGGACAAGGCCAGAAAATAAAAATGAGTCCGGTAAAAGCTTTTTTGGTCCTCCGTCCAGAAACAATACTATTAATTACTTCAAAATCGTAGCTTTTAGATTATCTAAAGAGATGGCACTATGAGTTTGAATTTTAAGTCATCAAAAATACATAATGAATATTACAAATTTTAATTAAATTTAATTACTCTTACAACTTGTATTTTAAAATTTGACATTTATGTCAATTTATGAACATCTTTATATAAACATCTAATCTTGTATGTCACAAAGTAAAAAGTTTTTGAACTTGTTGTGTTTGCAACATATGTTAATTAAAACACTAATAACTGCTGAAGCTAAACACGTATATTAAGTATTAAACAAGTTATTACACAATACACAACAAGACAACTATATTATAAACATCCAATGTGGCGCTTATATCTGTCGGCTCTCTTCTAGTCAGTGGCCTTAGTTCAGGTAGCACAAGCAGTCAAGTCTTGAACATAACCAAGTGAGGTATTGCACTTGGCTAGCAAAAGTGTTGGGTACTCGGGAGCCAAGGATGGTAGGGAAACATGTGTACAAAAAACACAAAACAACGAAAGCTCACACAAATGGCGATAGGACTCCTGTGTGAGCTTTCGTTGTTTTGTGTTTTTTGTACACATGTTTCCCTACCATTCTTGGCTCCCAAGTACCCAACACTTTTGCTAGCCAAGTGCAATACTTCACTTGGTTATGCCGCACTGATGACGGCTAACGAGCCAGAAACATGCATGTCTGCGGTTACCATTCCTACTCGTGACCCTATGATCCTTTTTGCGTACATGCCCATTAATTTGCTCCTTTTGTTTGTCTTAAGTACGCATACTTGGCACCCTTTCTTGTTTTACATCCTGGGCTTGAAACGACTCAAACACAATGGGTCCGTTTCGCCAACGTGGCGACGCTGGTCGTAGCCCCAAAATGTGGGCACAGCTGGCCGAAGGCACAAATGGCGATAGGACTCCTGTGTGAGCTTTCGTTGTTTTGTGTTTTTTGTACACATGTTTCCCTACCATCCTTGGCTCCCAAGTACCCAACACTTTTGCTAGCCAAGTGCAATACCTCACTTGGTTATGCCGCACTGATGACGGCTAACGAGCCAGAAACATGGATGTCTGCGGTTACCATTCCTACTCGTGACCCTTTTTGCGTACATGCCCATTAATTTGCTCCTTTTGTTTGTCTTAAGTACGCATACTTGGCACCCTTTCTTGTTTTACATCCTGGGCTTGAAACGACTCAAACACAATGGGTCCGTTTCGCCAACGTGGCGACGCTGGTCGTAGCCCCAAAATGTGGGCACAGCTGGCCGAAGGCACAAATGGCGATAGGACTCCTGTGTGAGCTTTCGTTGTTTTGTGTTTTTTGTACACATGTTTCCCTACCATCCTTGACTCCCAAGTACCCAACATTTTTGCTAGCCAAGTGCAATACCTCACTTGGTTATGCCGCACTGATGACGGCTAACGAGCCAGAAACATGCATGTCTGCGGTTACCATTCCTACTCGTGACCCTATGATCCTTTTTGCGTACATGCCCATTAATTTTGCTCCTTTTGTTTGTCTTAAGTACGCATACTTGGCATCCTTTCTTATTTTACATCCTGGGCTTGAAACGACTTAAACACAATGTGTCCGTTTCGCCAACGTGGAGACGCTGGTCGTAGCCCCAAAATGTGGGCACAGCTGGCCGAAGGCACAAATGGCGATAGGACTCCTGTGTGAGCTTTCGTTGTTTTGTGTTTTTTGTACACATGTTTCCCTACCATCCTTGGCTCCCAAGTACCCAACACTTTTGCTAGCCAAGTGCAATACCTCACTTGGTTATGCCGCACTGATGACGGCTAACGAGCCAGAAACATGCATTAATTAATTTTTTACGGAACTTTGTATTTTTTTTTGCATGTTGTTGTAGATAGCTGTTTTTGTTATTTTTTTATGTTCTAGAAAAAAATTATTGCAAATAAAAAATATTGTTTATTACAAATTGGTATATAAATAAATAACTAAATTGTTAACAAAAAAAAAAATTTTTTAGCAATTAGGTATATTTAGAAGTATAAATAATGATTAAAAAAAAGATTTCTTAATAATTAATTTAAACATTAAATATTTAAAAAAACGATTATAAACAATTAAATATTGTTATTAAGAATTTTTTTTTATTTAAAAATCATTATTTTTTACGCTAATAATAATGCGAAAAAAAATTTTTCGAAAATATTTAATTAATCCATTTGTTTATAAAAAAATTATAAACAAATGGCATGACAAAATTATAAAGGTAATTTATATAATGTCCAGCATGAACATAAAACCAGCAATAGCTTTAAATTAAAAAACTATATATTTAAACAACATTATTTTCATTTTTAATTGTTTTTTTCAATTAACCAATTAATAATTAATGAATTAAAGAAATTTTTAAAACTTTTATGATGTCATCTTGTTAAAAACATTGATAATAATGGCTCCAAGAAAGGAAAAATTTTTAGAACAATTAATAAAACTTTTATACCGCCTTTTATAATAACAGAAATTCGTAAAAAATTGTTAATTAACAATTAAATAACTGTTTAAAAAATGATGATACAACAATTTTTATCGCGTGACCATTTTATTTGAAGTGTTTAGATAACATCTGAATTTTTTCTAATTTTTATAATATTATTTAGTGGCATAAAAAAAATATTGAAAAGTTGCGGTCATTACAGAGGCCACGCGCGCATGCCAAAATTGCCGCGCGGAAGCCGATTTTCAACGTTAAATTAAAATTATAAATATTGGTGCTACAATTCCGAGAATTCAGAACATCCGAGCTGAAATTTTCTGCTCTTTCAGAAACGTTTTTAATATTTTAGCTATCACTTATACTTTTTAAGATATTAACAAAAACCGAAAGGACTATTTATTTTTTCAGTTTTTTGTTAATAACAATTGTAATTTTTATCTCCAGAAAAAAATCGAAAAATGGTCTTTCTCTAAATGCCATTCTGGATCGTTTGAGCCACTCATATTTTTAAGAGACTGGTAATTATTTTTCGCAGGAAATCAACTTCTCGACTAGACTACAAGTTGAACGTGATTTTAAGGAAACCACAGAAAAATGGTCTACGCCACAGTGTGAAAGGAGGATATAACTGAGAAAATCAACAAAATCGATAAAATTATTCGAAGAAGTTACCTACTGAAAAAAAGAAAAACTGATTTTTTATTCATAATTTAGTTTTCTCTTTCGAGTTAAAAGTATGAATCATAATTTTTATTTTTAAGTACCTATGGTTACTTTATGGTTAGACATTAATTTGGTTTCTCCTGTTACGTACATCTTGAATATCGATTTCTATCTAATTCTCGCTAACATAATAAGCGGCTTGCTTTTTCATTTAAAAATGAATTGTCGAATGTGGTAACAGGAGAAAGTAACCATATATGTCCAGAGGAATTTTTTATAAGTAATTCCTGCGAAGAAACGGTGAAGATTTCGGTCTCATCGAACATACCAAGTGAACGTTAGTTGACAGCTCTTCGACTCACATCGAGCTATCGTGTGGGTCAATTTCTTCTGCGCTTCATCATTTCACCAAAGAAATCCTGAAGAAAGGTTACGGTCAGGCGATTGAAACGTTAAAAATAATAGTCGGTCAATAAAAATTCGAGCAACGGTAAAATATTCAAATATCTTTAAAAAATAACACAAAATAACGAGTTTAGAGAAATAATTGGGTCATAGTTTAAAGAATAAAATATTTTTTTGTTGAGAAATTATTAAATTTTTTATTTAAATTTATTGTGGCATTCAGTGAAGTGAAAATATGGTGTCAGGATAATATATTTAGTAGTACAATTGTAGGATAAAACTTGTAGGTATGTATATACAAATTTTATTATTATAATATATTGTTTATAACAATTTTTGCCTATAAACAATAGTATTACACAAACATATTAATCGAGATTTTTTTATGTAATTCCATCCGATAAAAGCATTATATATACATATAGTTACAGCGTTAACCAATTTCGTGATGCTCTAACTCTAGCATACAGAGAGGGTCTAACTAAATTATGAAATTAATTTATTTTTTCAAGAATATGCAATTTTAGAGACGAATCTTGAAACAAATTGATTTTTATTTTTAAATTATAATTTTTTGACATATATATTATACTATTGACCGAATCCATTTGGACGTGATGACGTAATCAAGGACTTTTTTAAATGAGAATAAGGATCGTGTGATAGTTCATTTGCAAGGTAAATAAATTTTACATTCATTGAAATAAAAGAGTAATATATTAATTATTTATAAAGGGTGACAAAAAAGATTTTAAATTAAATTTATTTACACGTAACAAGAAGTATGTAAGCAAAATAAATTCACGGTTTAAATTACCACTTACCTGTTTCCTGAGCCGACGACAATATTTTTCTTGAGTACCTATTTTGGATTATTTCTGAAGTTTTACGGATTTCTAATGTGGTTATATTAAGTTCTGAATTAAATCAAAAATATATTGTTCTCTAATTTTGTCAAAACGAAGAAATATAAATATATAATACTGCTGTTCTCCCTACTAGTATAAAAAAAATTACGATATTAGACACACTAAAAAGAACTACGTAGATTTTTCAAAATCGAGTTGGATTGAGTTCTGTTTTACGTGTGCTAAAAAAAGAAAAAGTTCATCTGTATAAAATTTGTTAATGTCCAGGAAGAACTCAATGAGGATGACCCAGATCGCTTAATGCAGTTTTGTGAAATAATGCAAGATTAATGCAATCAAAATCCACGCTTCAATCGTCAAAGCCTTTTTTCGCACGTAGGAAATTTTTATTTAAATGGAATAAGGAAAACGGCAAAACTGCAGATATTGGAGTAAAGACAATTTTCATTGGATGAGTGAGGCACATACCTACTCAGTACCATCAAAAAGTAAATGTTTGGGTGGGTATAGTGGAGGATAGAATTATAGATCCTGTTTTCTTTGATGAGCCTCTTACGGAACAAAGATGTCTACAAAATGAATTTTTACCCACACTTATATTTTTCCAAATGACAATTCGATCCAATTCGTTTTTAGCAAGATGGTACCCCTTCACACTTTGCATTGCCTGTTTGTGATTTTTTAAATAGATGTTTTCCAAGTTGATGGATTGGTAGCCAAAGAACAACAGAGTGGCCTAAGAAGTGCAGAGATTACACCACTTGATTTTTTCTATGGGATTACTTAAAATCAAAAGTTTTCATCGATAGATCACAAACTTTAGAATATTTAAAAAATAGAATTAGATTGGTAGTAATATAACTTCGGAAATGATCCATAATGTTCAAAAAGAATGTCATCAATTACTACAAAGAAGTTAATATGTGGCAATTTGAACATTTAATTTATTTATTTACCTTTAAAATAAACACGATCCCTATTCTTATTTAAAAAATCTGGGAATACATCATCACACCAAGTTTGATGACTTCTCTAGTATGATATATATGTAATATAAAAATTGTAATTTAAAAATAAAAATCGACCTGTTTCAGGATTCGTCTCTAAAGTTGCCTATTCTTGAAAAATAATAATTTAGACCCTCTTTATTGTATTAACTACCTAACAATTAATGAATTTTTCTCATTTACCAATTTTAACTATTTTTTCTTGTTGTTTCGATTGATTTACATGATTTTACTATGTTTGTCAATTTTATCATACTTTTTGTATATTCACAGGTTTTTTCCTTTTATTTTGTAATTGTTACGCTGTTGTCCTTTTGTTAGTTGTTATTTCCGATTTTTTACATTTTTCTTTTATTTACAATTTTTGTGATGTTGTTCAATTTTTTTTCTGCTTTTTCAATTTTTATCCATTTTACATTTTTATCTATTCCTTTATTATTTATATTTCTTTTTAAATTTTTTTTATGATTTTTGACAGTTTTATAACCATTTTTATCAATTTTTAAGATTGTCATGAGTTTCTAAGAATTTTTTACAATTTTTTACGTTTTTCAAGATTTCTGTATGACTTTCGACATATTTTTAACAATTTTCAAGAATTTTTCAAGATGCCAACCAACATTTTTTTACGATTTTCAAGATAATTTTTCCCGATTTTTATTATTATATAGAGATTATCAAATATTTTTCATATTTTTTAGCAATTTTTTAAAATTATTCACGAAGCTTACAATGTTCAACGTTTTTATGACAATTTGCAACAAAATTTTTGACGATCTTTAACATTTTATCAATAGGAGTCCGCATAATTTTCTTTATTAAGCGGTGAATTCTAATAAACCATGTAACACGTGTACGATGAAATATTTTTAAGTCTGAATTTCAATTTTTAGAAAAATCGGTGCTGATTTATAGATTTTTCCTTACAAACTTTCAACCCCTATTTCACCCTATTAGGGTTTAAAATTTTCAAAATCCCTTTATTCACATATAATCACATTATAAAAATAAACATCTGTTTAAATTTCACGTTTCAAAAATCAGCGGTTACGCCTGTGCGTGCGTCTATACCTCAGTCAAAGGAACTTCTCCTTTTATATATAGATTATTATTGTCTAGGGTTCTGTGGCGATATTGCTAAATGTTAACAAAAAAACACGAAAAATCGATACATTATTTATTGTAATACTTAATTGTGATAAAACTTTTGGCAAATTGAAGAAACCTTGAAAAATCAGAAATTAAAAAAAAGAAAAGTTAAAAATTCTCGAATGTTAAAAATTAGAAGAAATTATGAAAACTGTAAAAAAATTAATAAGGCTATAAAAAATTATAAAAATCGTGCATAATAATATAAATAACCGGAAAATGGAAATGATCGTGACTTGTTCTTATAATTGACTTAAATCATACAAATTAAAAAAGTAGAACATTTGCACGTGTATACTTTTTAGAATTTTTACCTCTTTACCTATGCTACCTTATTTAACTACTTATTTAAATAAATTTTAATTTAAATTTATGAAATCAGTACTACATAAAGTTCCTATTTTTAATCATTTTCTACATCGGAATTTTTGTTAATGTAATGTTTTATAGGCACGTTCTATTCATATAATTAAAAATAAATATAGTTTACGTTTCGTGATGGTAAACGGCAAACAGAATTAAAGTGGAATGAAGTACCTTTAGAAGTAGCTGTTTCTTAAGAAGAATACGTTACGATTCATTTCATTCGGAGCAGAATATAGGTCAGTGTGATATAGCGTGATACACGAATAAAACAGTAGAAATCTGTTCTTTTACTGCTTGTAATAACAAGATATTAAAATATGCAATCACATTGTATGTAGGTTTATAGTTTTTTATTGTAAAAACTCAAAATACCTTCTCAAGTTTTACAAAATAATTTTTGGATGGTTTCGCTTATGCTTAATTTAATTTTTTAGAGGCAGGATTTTGGAAAAACGGTCTTTGAAGTGATAACCATCGCTTATCTCTTTTCTGTGTGTTTATCGTTGAGATATTGCAGAATAAAAAAAAATGTTGGTCGAACTTAACCTAAGTAAAGACCAAAGAGAGAATAGAAATATATGCTATTATTTGATTGCAATATAACAAATAAAGGATCAACTAGAAGGGAAGCGTAGGAGAAACAACGTGTATTCCTATTTCTCTCCTTCTGTCTCAGTCGTTACTCAGAGCTCAGAGCCTTCAAAATTGTCTTTTGTTGGTATACGCTCATAGGATAAATTAAAAAACTTCGAGAAATTAGACAGTATTCTGTGGTATCATTTCATTTTTTTGTCTCTATATACACAATATGCACAATTTAATTTTATCGATACAGGTTAATAAAATTAAAGTGTCTGTTTATAATATTAATATAACCACTTTTTACTACTACGTAAACACGTTACATATAGGTACCAAATAACATTTTATACAATTTTTGTCTGTCTGTCTATATGTCTTTCTTTGATCAAACTTGAGAAATGCCCCAAGATGACATGCCAAAGAAATCTAACTTTGTGAGAAATGTAATCACAAAACTGGGAAGTAAATCACGTAATTTCTAAATACAGATATTTGTCTATTTGTCAAGACTACTTCTGAAAATGAGTAAATTATTTTAATACAAACAATTTTTTTTACTTACATACTTATTCTACAAGTGGGTTATGCTTATAGCCTAATCTTGTTATATACACAAAAAATTAAATACCATACTCGAAAATTTTAAACTGTGACATTATATAATAGTATATTACGTATCAAGAGTGGTAAGTAGGACATTACGTACGAGTGGAAAAGTTAGGCACGAAGCAGCGTAGCGGCGAGTGTGTAATTACACGAGTACGTAATACCTCTTACCAGTCGAGTTACGTACTATGTCTTTATCTACGACTCAATATTTTAATTTTAATTCTAAATATTTGACATCTCTAAAAAAATATATGACGTACCTACTGTACTGTTATCTACTCCTTTGACAGTAAATGTCATTTATACTCATTGTCACCATGCAGGGTAAGTAAGCTATAAGGCACAGTTGTGCGTAATGAAAGATTATTCCAACAAGACGTTTCATTACGCACAACTGTGCATTATAGCTTACTTACCCTGCATGGTGACAATGAATATAAATGACATTTACTGTCAAAGGAGTAGATAAACATAATAAAATAATATCTATTTTATTACACCGTAGATAATTTAGATAATTAAAATAATAATATTCCATTATATATTTTACAACAACATCCAATATTAAATATTTCCTTGATTTGTTTCCTTTTCTTCCTAATATTTTTAGCATAAATTAGGTATGTCCTCATTTGTTTACAAACTTTGTGACATTATAGAGTTTTTAATATATTTCCGTTAATTTACATATTTTTTCTGTTACACCGATTTGCATCTTCCGCCTACCGTCACCTAGTAAGAATGCTTTAAACATTGTTAATTAGCAGATTTCTTTTTACAAACATAATCGAAAGTAACATAATCTAATCTAAACCAGAGTTAAAAACAAATATTGAAGTTAACTGTAAACACTATCTGAACATCCTGAACATAAAAAAAAAACTAATTTACTTGAATGTTTTTAACAAAACATTTATTTTAAAAGAACTTCCTGTAAGTAGACAATATAAAAAAAAGACTTTCTGATTACTTGGCCCAGATTTAACTAATTTCCTGATAATGCTGAGTAACTCTCTATCCAACGTAAGAACGTAAGAAGTAAAAACTAATGAACAGTGGACCTAGAGTAGGTCAACAAATCACATCAGACTATGGCAAGGTTATTTTTCGACCTTGACCAAGCTCTATATACTCACGAACCATTGATGGTTTTATTCCGTTATCTTTTACACCTACGCGATGGCATTCTAGGACTGCTTACATATTCAACATCATATGTATACATATACAGATTGTACCAACCAAAAATAGTTGTCTGAAGCATAAGTTTATGGTTGAAAAAAAATATTGCTTACTAATTAAAGAAAACAAAGTTATGTTTGGAACATGTCGGCAGGCAATAATTACATATAGGTACAGTTAGTTAAAATGGGAGTAGGTTTATATAATGTAAATTAACAAATCACTGAACACGTTTTTTATAATTGCGTATGGCTTTATAAATCGCATTTCCTGTCTAACAATTAAATACTTATTCATAACAGATGATTGCACCCAGAGATAATATATAATATATATTATATTGTCTCTGATTGCACCCGAGGAAGTGCAGTCAGATTGTCAGATACAGTTTTTTTTTCACGTTTCATTACCACATAATGGGTAAAGTAAACGGTTAACGGGGATGTAATGTATCGGGATCAATTAGAAAAATGCACTAAGTTTTTATAAATTTAATAACCACTACAACTACTTATAACGTTATTGTAGGTAAATTGTATCGAATAAATACAACAGCGCTTTTTGTAGTTTCCTTTATTTTAATACCAGCTGTACCCAGCGCGCGTTGCTACGCCAACAACTAAAATAAATTTAAGAAAAATAAAAGAGAAGAAGAGATAGATAAGAAAAGAAAGTTTATAGTTTTGTTTTACTTATCGCACCAAAAATATATTTTTCGAACTTATATTTATACGAATTCGTATAGATATCTATTAATCAGTATTGAATTTGATACATGGTGGTAACTTCCATTAATACGAATATCATATTCATCTTACCCATTAGAAATACGTCATCATACTGATTTTCATGACAATCGATTGAACGGGGCAGAAGTTGCTACTCTGCAGCGCCACCTGGTGGCGACTGGCATCAATGAGCATATCATACAAAGCTTCTCCGTGGAAAAATCCATATACATACCAATTTTCATGACAATCGGTTGAACGGGGCAGAAGTTGCTACTCTGCAGCGCCACCTGGTGGTGATTGGCATCAATGAGCATATTATACAAACCTTCTCCGTGGAAAAATACATATATGTACCAATTTACATAATAATCGGTCCAGTAGTTTTTGAGTTCATCGATAACATACAGACAAACATTCATCTTCTATATATATAAAAATGAATGTTTGTCTGTATCTCTGTATGTCTGTATGTACTCAATGAACTCAAAAAGTACTGGACCGATTATTATGAAAATTGGTATACGTATGTATTTTTCCACGGAGAAGGTTTGTGTGATATGCTCATTGATGCCACTCGCCACCAGGTGGCGCTGCAGAGTAGCAACTTCTGTCCCGTTCAACCGATTGTCATGAAAATTGGTATGTATATGTATTTTTCTACGGAGAAGGTTTGTATGATATGTTCATTGATGCCACTCGCCACCAGGTGGCGCTGCACAGTAGCAACTTCTGTCCCGTTCAACCGATTGTCATGAAAATTGGTATGTATATGTATTTTTCTACGGAGAAGGTTTGTATGATATGTTCATTGATGCCACTCGCCACCAGGTGGCGCTGCACAGTAGCAACTTCTGTCCCGTTCAACCGATTGTCATGAAAATCAGTATGATGATGTATTTTTAATGGGTAAGATGAATATGATATATGTATTAATTGAAGTTACCACCAGATGGCGCTTCCATGTATCAAATTCAATACTGATTAATAGATATCTATACGAATTCGTATAAATATAAGTTCGAAAAATATATTTTTGGTACGATAAGTAAAACAAAACTATAAACTTTCTTATCTTCTCTATTTCTTCTCCTCTTTTATTTTTCTTAAATATATTTTAATTATTGGCGTAGCAACGCGCGCCGGGTTCAGTCCTCCTCTTCCATCACCCCCCCCCCTCACTTCCGAGGATGCCACAGCAATTTCGGATCCCGAAATGGGCAGTTCGGGAGAAATTGCAGTCCTCATCTGTTTCTGCCAAGACAGTGCTCTTGCACTATATTCCTGGTGTCTGCCTATTGTTTGCGTGCTTTTCTCTTTGTGCGTTCTTTTGTATTTTGCGGTCTCAGTTAGGTTCTTTCTGTGTGGTTCTTTTTGTCAATTTTGCCGCTTTGTTGTCCTCTGTTTATTTACTTGCACCGGAGCTTCATCTTTGGCCTCTTGTGTGTCCATGTACCGTCGCGTCGTCTGGGTCTTATTTGTAACCTTAAAAATACCCTAGGCTAGCCCCGTGGGTCGTGGCTTCCTTCTGTGTTCTACTAGATTCTCTCCAAACATTAATTAAAGGGCGCCCAGTACAGACACACAAATAAAATTCGAAAGATCAGTTTAAAATGGTTTATTACTTTAAAAGAGATTAGTAATTTAAATAAAAATATTTAATTAATTATTTCTCTTATCTTGGTTTGGTTCCGATGGCTTCTGACGGAGTTTTGATCCAGTGGAGCGGAGCAATAGGAAGGATGGGGTACCTTCCTAGGGACTTCTAGACGGATTTTCACACGACGTGGAAACGGAACAGCAAAATGGAATGGAATTCCCCTGTAGGAACTTCTTGTCAATTTTCCTAACGACGAGGAATTGGAACAGCAACGGGATGGAATTGCCCTGTAGGGACTTCTTGTCGGCTTTTCTAACGACGTCGAAACGGAACAGCAACGGAATGGAATTCCCCTCTAGGAACTTCTTGTCGGATTTTTCTAACGACGTGGAATCGGAACAGCAACGGAATGGAATTGCCCTGTAGGGACTTCTTGTCAATTTACCTACGACGTGGAATCGGAACAGCAAGATGGCGTCGGCTTCACAGAATGACGTCGAACTGCGAAATTCTTTCAGATAGCAATTTGTTGGTCCTTAATAGGGCCCTTCTTCTAATTGGCAATAACCCAGAACAGAAGGGCGAAGATAGTCGGAAAAGCTCCGAATTTCTTCAAATTCATCGATAAAGTGAACGAAATAAAATCTCAAACTCACGACGTGACCCATTCTGTCCTTCCCAATTACCTATATCCCCTCTTGTATCAACGCGAAAACAATAGATAAATTAAAAATATTTATAGTCCGGACGAAATGTTCGAAAACCAACGATACAATCGTTACATATTTCGTTAATTCCCTTAGGTCACGATTTACATGGTTACTCCTGCCTTCAAAGATCTTCCTAGCTTTTTTTTCATGGTATCTGTTTTTTTTCTTATTTCCAAATCGTGGTACAAGGTGTTGTGGCCTGGATACCATCGTGCGTTTACCGATTGCCATAGACATCTGTTTTGTTGAACTTGTACTTTTGTCATCGTAGTTTTGCATGCCGCCGATGCATACGTTAGGATGGTCATGATTATTGCTTCTTCTTTCTATTAGTCCTCCTAATTTGCTTCTTGCGTATTTTACTTTTTTTACTACGCTGTCAAGATGTTCTTTGAAGCATAGTCCTTTGTCCATGTTGACTCCTAGTTACTTTACTGATCTAGTTCACTCAATGTCTTCTTCTCCCATCGTTATATTTGCGTATGAATGGTGGCGTCTTTTTTAACAGAAATTAGATGCTTATATAAATTATAATATTCAGTATGAACAATTTTTTTTTTCTAAAACTAACACAACAAGAAATTACAATTCAATTATATTTATTGTCTATATACTTACTTTACAAAAAATGATATAATGTTATATTTTAGAAAGTTTTTATATTTTCGCCGTGTTCTTTCTTGTTTCGACAACAAGTAATCCTGGTAAATTTATAGCAGAATTTAAATTCTGCGTTTGGTGTAATCTTGTCCCTTCATGTAAATTTGGAACCGAAGACTCTGCACCTAAAATGAAATTATTCTTAAATTATTTCAACCGATAATAAAAAGTAAATTAATATTAAAAATATATACTTGTAGCTGCAGTATTATCAGTATTACGTTTTGTGTAAACTGGAATAGTACCATCAACAATAAAATCCATAATATTTTCACCAATTCGATCTTCTCTATCAATCTCAACTTCATTTTCATGTATGTTATGGTTATCTTCGGTATGATCTTCATCATAATTGTCACGCAATAGTTGAATATTGGCATCAACATGGGCTTCATTTTGGGTAGTGTCTGGTATTGTCTCCAATAAATCTGATACTTCGTAAAAATGTGTGAAATGTTGACCACGAAAATGAAGATGAATCCAGTTTTGTGTATTCTCTTTAAAATGACAATTCTTTGATTCTTTGTAGTTATGTTGTAAAAACAATAATGTACACAAACATTTTGATTGTACATTTTTGAAAATAAATACAAACAATCCAAATCTCCATAATCATTAGTGCTTGATAGAATGTTATATGCTTCTTGCGGATTGTGGCAGGAGTTTAAATAGGGTGAACCGCGTAACTGATTTCTCAAGTCACAAGTCTCAATTTGAAGATGCAAAACACTTATGAGCGAGTGGAATAGACAATTTTCTTTATTTTCAACAGCCCTACATTGCACGACACTCTCTTCATTACTGTCCAATTTTCGTGTTTTCCTGTGAAAAAAATGAGGAAATCGTAAAGTTAAATAATATTGAGGCATATATTACAATTTGTTTTTAAATATTATTAAATGAAATTACATATCCACGTAAGATTTTTCTTTATTACGTTGACGAAATTTGCTTTGGCGTTCAGCATTTGCCTTCAAATCTTTCTGGCGCTGATAATATGCCCTTTGAAGTGCACATTTCCTTTTTCTTTTTAGCTCTTTAAGTCTATAAAACGAGAATAGCTAGGTATAAATAATTAGGTATTAATAGTGTAATTACACACCAAAAATAAAATGTATGTATGTAGATTACTGACTCATTTTCATTTTCATTTTTCTTTAATTTTTTCTGGCGCTGATAATATGCCCTTTGACGTTCACAATTTCTTTTTCTTTTTAGCTCTTTAAGTCTATAAAACGAAAATAGCTAGGTATAAATAATTAGGTTTTACACCAAAAATAAAATGTATGCATATAGAGTACTCACTCATTTTCAATCAATATTTTTTCATCACTTTCTTCATTTATAAATCCACTTTGTTTAATCATATATTATAAAACAAACACTTCGTAAAAATATTCAAAAACAATGTATTTTGGTTGACAAGCTGTCAGTTTGACAGGTCAGCAAAATAGGTATATTATGTTGCCTAATAATATACAATTACAGATTTAACTTTTAAATAATATAGTAGGCGGAATCGTGTTAGGTATTTTGTATCAGGTTTTGTTTCCGTTACATTAGAATGACGCATGTCCGTTAGAATTACTGAGTGTTACCCCTAGTCGCGCCTAAAGAAGTTTTACTTCAAAAACAAAGAAAAAATTAAAACAAAAAAACGATACAAGTCGTAAAATTTAAAAAAACTGAAAATGAGAAAAAGACCTCAGTGTTCAGCAGGTCTAAGTTATAAATAAAACTATAGTCTAGGCGGGATTTTTTTTTCTGGAATTTCTTCAGGATGTGCCCAATATCGATAATTACGATATACGCCAGTCGCAAACACTGTACTAAATTTTTTTTTTTTAAATCTGAAAAAAATTGAAAATTTTTCATTTATTTGCTATCTACTATTTTCGTATACAATCCGGAAAATATTGCTCCTAGAGAAAAACTTATGTGTAAGTTTCGTTATTTAGTTTTATACAATATTTCTTTCGTTAGAAATCGAAAATTTAATATTTATTGTTGGAAAAATAGCAATAATTGGAAAAAAAAAAAAGTTTATTCTTTAATCGTTTTCAACAATCTAGACTTGACTTACAAACTCCATATTCCGCATAGAAAAACTTTTTGGAATAATTAAACCGTGTGCTAAATTTCGTTAAGGTCGGTGGAATAGTTTTTGCATGATAATTTTGCAATCAAGCCTACTGAAAAAAAAATGGAAATTTTTTAAATGCATTCTAGACCCTAGCGTTTGAAAGTTTAAGCCTTCTTTATATATAAAAAATTGGCGACTGTCTGAGAGCCTTATTTAGGGTCTAGTATGAAAAAATATGAGATTTTTTCTAGTAAATCGGATTGCAAAATTATTATGCAAAAACTATTCGATCGATCTTAACAAAATTTAGATCACGTTTTAAACATACAGTATGCGCCAAAATAAACGACACTGAAAAACTGAAGCTTTATTAGGTAAACATGAAAAATTAAATAACATTTTAAATAATGCAAATTTTAAGTTTTGCTTCTATACAGAATGTGTTCAAAGTGCTCGCCATTGCCTTCCAAGCAGTACTCATAACGCTTAACAAGATTGCTTAGCAGGTTATTAAAAATAGGCTGCTGCATTCTTCTGAAAAAGGTCAAAATTTTTTCACGGAGTTCATCAACAGTTGCCGGTGGGTTTTCTGTAAAAATGGGTTGTTTCAGCATAACCCATACGTAAGCATCAGGAGTTGTTAGATCAGGTGAATGAGAAGGGTAAGGAAAATTCGTGTTACGGGAAATTACGCAGTCTTCAAAATTTTCTCGAATCAGATCTAAGGATGCTGTCATGTTATGACAAGGAGCCCCATCCTGTTGGAACAATTAGGTATTCAACTGTATGTTTCTGGCACGACAGAATTGTCTGAGATCAATAAAAAAAATTGTTCTCTATATCGCACTTGATTTAGTGTAACGGGTCTTCTACGCTCGTCTTCCACGAAGTAAGGGCCCAATAATCCATTACCTGACACTGCGCACCAAATCGTTACACGGTCACTATGAAGAGGTTTCTCTACGATAATGTCTGGTAGTTCAAAACCAAGAAAACGATTTGTCTGTCGATTGATAAATCCATTCAGATGGATGTGACATTCGTCTGTAACCACACATTAAAAAAAAATAGGGGTTGTTCATAAACCATTGCCAAGACTGTAGCACAATAAACAACTCTTGATTTCTTGTCTTGTCTTGTCAAGTGTTGCCCAATCTGTATTTTATAGGGAAAACCACCAATCTTCTTAACCATTCTTCGGGTAGACGTTTCACTCAAATTCATTTTTAGAGATGTTCTGCGGAGACTTCTTTTTGGTGATTCTAACACCTGTTGAAATAGCCTTCCTTGATTCGCATTTGTTGTCACTGTAACTGGACGACCAGTACAGCTTTTGCGTTGAGTTAGAACGCTTCTGTTCGTCTAAATTTTGCAACGACTACTCTTAACAAGTCCTTATTAGTCGGTGCAGGCTTCTGAAACTCTTCCCGAAATTGATTGGCAACCATTAACAAACTAGATCCATTTGATCGTCCATTCCCGTATGAGCGGAAATAATACTCAATAATAAATATTTTTTCTTGTGTTGTAAGCACCATTTCGAATATTTTTGACAGTTTGTTAGAATAAACAATGTTTAAAAATACCATGACAACTATTGTCACTTGTTTCATATGACGCGATTATATTTCACAGGCTTCCTGATTTCAGTGTCCTTTGTTTTGGCGCATACCGTATTAAAAAGTTTTTCTAGGCAGAATATGGAGGGTGTAAGTCAAGTTTAAAGGGTCAAAAACAATTAAAGAGTAAACTTCATTTTTTTGTACTTTTTTTCCAATTATTGCTATTTTTCCTAACAATAAAAATTAAATTTTCGATTTCTAACCAACGAAATATTGTGTAAAATTAAATAATGAAACTTCTTACAATTTTTGTAGGAGCAAAAAAACAAAAAAAAAACAAAAAGAACATATCGTGATTATAGATATTAGATATTGGGTACATCCGGAAGGGATTCCAGCAAAAAAATAATTCCTATGGAAAATGTCCATTATGGTCTGCATTTCGACAGAAACCGACTCGTTTACTACTCTAAATTTAAAATATATATAAAAAATAATAAGTATTACCTACTTGAATGGTATACAAAAGATCATTAGATTAAGAAAGAAACTTAAAATGAAATTATTTATTATTTTAGGTGTATAATGGATCTTAACAATGTATTACAAACGTTATTAAAAATTCTTATCTCTACCCCTGGTATTTTACTACTATGGCGAATACCCGAAACAAATTGTGCTGCGCTTATGGGAGATGGGACACCTAGAAATTTAACTAATATATCCTCTCCTCCATACTACGATTACGAACTTTTAGATAGTCAAGAATTAGAGGAAGAAGAAGAAGTAAGTTAATTATGAGTTTGTGATCAGTTTTATCTGTTTTTTTTGCTAAGGATAAAGTGTTCACTATTTTATTAATTTTCGAGATAAACTTACATATTTATTTAAAAAATATTTTTTCTCCAAATGACATTAAAAGCGGCCTTTTAATGACACTTGGCAGGCTTAGAAGTTGTACTTTTAATGCCTAGGCAGAAAAAGTCCACTTTTACTGCCTAGGCAGATATATTTATGGTGAACTGTGAACAATTATTTAATACAATTGAACTCTGTCCACTTCCCTCCTTTCCAGTAAAATTAATAACTTTAGTATCCACACTTGATACTCCGGAAACGCCAGAAAATATTTTATTGCTGATGTTCGACTTATTGGCTAGCGAGTCCTCAATATAGCCCTCCACGACAGCGGAAGACTTCCATCCTCCATGTTGCTTCAACATTGTTATGTCCTCACCAGAATGCACCAGCAACGTGGCCGAAGTTCTGCGAAAGCAGTGCCCGGTATACTCTTTCGCATGGGATAGTCCCAAAAAAGTAGCAATTTCTTCTGGCATTTTACCGAATTTGTGAATGCCAATGAATTGATGATGTGCTTTACCGTTCGCATACTTATAGAAGACACGCCGATTATTTAAATCCGAGGGTCTGGAGGCTGCATATTTTCTGTAAACGCTTAAATATTCCATTACTACAAAAGATCTTGATCTTTTGGTCTTAGTATTTGGTACCATAATTAGCAATTTGCGCCCATATCATTTATATCATCTGTTTTCATTTGCAAAAGCTCATCACATCTACAAGCCCCAGCGACTGCAACAATAAGTACCTACAACCTAAAATATAAATTGAAAATTAGTTCTTTAATCCATAATAGATCATTTTCAATATATTCCTACCTTCGTACACAAATACAGTTCATCTGGGGCATCTGATAAAAATTTCTCGATTTCTTCTCTTTGAAAAACTCGGGATTTTTTTGCATGGAAACCGTCTGACTGGCGTTTCAAAAAAGCCCGTAACTTCAGGTATTTTGCCAAATCAATGTTATTTTTTATGTTCAAGGTAGCTTTCAACATCGAATAGGTAGACCATAACGTTGAAGGCTTTATTTCCTTTGAAAGATCGGAAAAATAGACAATCAGCACATCTTCAGAGAAAGATCCTATATTTTAGAAAGTTTTTTATATTTTCACCGTGTTCTTTGTCTCTGTGTCATTCCGCGGAATTTTGTAATCGAATTTAAACCTATTTCCCGACTACCTAGAGCTCTGAAATTTTCAGGATAGCTAAGAACTGGATGACAATGCATGTTTCAAGTGTGTTTAGGCATATACATAAATTTCGAAATTTATACTGGATTGATATGAAATATGATATAAATTGTGTATACATGTTATCATTTTGAAAGTTTTTAAATATGTCGTTCGTAGCCAAGTTGGTTAAGCGTCGGATATGAATCAAGGTGACAGTTCTATTATGTTATCATAATGGGATCGACTACGCGAGAGAGAAGTTTTTTTTTGTTCTACATGTGACAACAGTAATTATTATTTTAACTGTTAATAAAATAAACTAATTTAGAAAATTTTTAAAAAATTTTTTAGACTATACTGTGGACTATGCCGTAATCTATCTCGGTAAAGCGCTATTTGCCAAGGGAGTAATAATTTAATAATAGTAATATGACTTATAAATCACCAAAAAAAAACTTTCTACTATAAAAAGTTCTATTTATAAATTGTGATTATTTCTTCTGTCTATATTCCATGAATCTGCTGTATGTGAGTTCATATACAGTTCTTGATTTTTTTCGGTAAAAGGTGAAATTCCACATCTCGCGCCTGGTCTCTTATCTCAGGTGGTGTTAATTGCATCAATTCATCCTCACTTTGCAGTAAATCCATTTCTAACATGACAACTTTTCAAAATTGACAATGACAAAGTAAACAGTAAACAAACATATTCAACAAACGTCATCAGCGGTAAACATAGTAACGCAGGGCCCGGTTACCTTTGATAAAATAATTTAGTTATTTGGATATTGATAATGAAACGCAATTTAAATATGAAAAAGTCGATTTTGCGTGGAATTGGAACAAATTTGAAGAAAAAATTATATGTTTCACACGGCAGAAAAGCAGATTTAATGCCTTGGCTGGTTTCATAGCCTCGCTAATCTCGGCTATGAAACACCAGCCGCGGCATTAAATCTTGTGCTTTTATGCCTAGTAAAACAAATAACTATTATTTTATTCTTTAAGTTTATTTTATAAGACAAAAGGCTTGGTTTAATAAAAATTCAATTTCAAGTTTAAAACTTTTATTAAGAAAGATCAATTAATGTAAATATTTGTTATGTATTGTTTTAATTGTTTATATACTGTAAGAAGTTTTCATTTATTTATTATTTTTATTATGTATATTAGTGGTGCGTTATTTGGATCCTTAAATTGTGGTTAATTTATTAATAAAATTATATGATGTATAAATATTTACATGTTTTTTTTTTATAATTTTAGGATAATTTAAAAAATATTAAATCGGATTCAGAAGAAATACCAGATCCTTCACCTTTAGTACTACCAGGATATAATTTGCCAGAAAATATTTTTAATCACGGTAAACCATTTTATGCTGAAAAAGATCCTCTCACAGGTAAACTTAACTTTATGCAAAAATCTCAAGATAGAAGAGATGATGATATGTACGATTATACTGAAGATCAACCCAGTAGTAATATTTACGATAAATCCAACATAGACAGAAAAGATGGTAGTATAGGTAGTCATAGACCTAGTGATGTCAATCAGCTAATACCTAATTTTCATGATTTTTTAAATTTACCTGTAAAGTACAATTCTGCTAAGTATGTATATCCACTGATTTCCAGTTCATATGCTAGCACGAAATATCAAGGAAGTGTGAATAAATTTCACAATCATAAAGACTATGCTACAAAAGTAACAACTAAAAAACCTTTAGTAAGTCCTACCTACTATTCTACAGAAAAGTATTTTAATAAAATAACTTATTCTACAACTACTCCAACTACTACTACTCAAAAAATGACAACGACTACACAAAAAAGAGTTGATACTACAAAAGGTATCAATTTACTAAATACTGCTATGGGAATTGGTTTCTCGGAAGATTATGAAGACTATTATGATATTACTACTACAACTACCAAAAGACCTTCTTCTAAACCGTCCCCTAGTAGTACCCAAAAAGTGTATTCAACCACAAAGGTTCCTACTACTACAACAACACGAAAAGTTATGAGTCTTTTTGAACAACTCTTTGGAGATTACGATGAAACTGTAGCCACTACGGCATCTACTACTAAATTGCCAACCACTACAACAACAACAACGAAAAAATCAACAACAACGAAAATATCTACAACAACTACACCTACAACTACAACTACCACTACATCACCATCAACTACTAAAACATCTATACAAAATTCACAAGGAGGATACGTACAGAATGTTCAAGCAGGGTATATACAAAATACTCATGGCGGACCTATAAGTACACCACCACCAGATTTTAGTTATGAATATGAAGATATCGGTGATAATATAGCAGTGGAAAGCAAGCCAGTTTTTTCCACTGATGAGGATTTGAAAATACAACCATTAAACAAAAATTCTACTTCTAATATAAATACAACTAAAAAAGTACAACCTGTCAATACAGATTATTACGAGTATGATGAAATAACAACTAGTACTACTGCTAGGACAATAGTTACACCATCCACAGTTCGAGTGACATCTTTACCTTTAGGAGAAAATCATCTTACAACATCAAGTTATGATAATTTTAAACATAGAGAACCTATAATTGTTGCGACTCAAAACCTAAGAGATAAACTGAATAGTGAAAAAGTAGCTCCCAGACCGTTTGAGAAACCCAGTAGTTCTAACAATATACACATCGCTCCTGATCAAAATACAGTATCGTTTGTATTAGGTAATAAACAAAATGTGCAACCAGGACAGTACTACGGTAACTCTGTAAAAGAAAGTCCATACGACAGTAACCCTTTTAGACCTTATTACGGTTTTGATGCACCTAAAGATAATGACGAAAAAGAAATAACACTACATGGTTCATTATCGTTCCCCGACTCAGTAGGTAGCGCTGTTACCATTCAACCTCAAAAAAATTCTGAAGCCTCTTTAGCTATTGGAGTACCAATTAATGGAATTAACAAACAAATTCCCGGACAAGTGATGGATGAAAAATTAGAAATAAATAATCCTCAATCTACTTCCAATAAAGTTACCGGTAATGTAATTGTGTTCCCGAACGAAAAACAACCTGAATATTCTGATTTAATACCGCCTCCTAGACAACAGCTCAATCAAATTTCTCAAGGTAACAGAGAAGTGTTGCAATTGAATTCCAAACCTATGTATCACCAGTTACCTAGTGATTTGACACCTCCCAGGGAACAAGAAACCACACATAAAAGACCAATGAGACCGCCATGGGATCCCAGACCCGGACATTTTTATAGTGGTAAGTATAAAGAGTTTCATGTCACAGTAGGCAATCAATCGAAACTTAATGTATTCTTAACGAAGTTGTATCGTTATCATCAAGTAGTCATCAAAAGACTTTAAAGTCCTTATTAAAACTGACTCTAGGCTAAATTCATCAATACTTGGCAGAAATTTTTTAATCCTAGATCTCCTATAGCCCCCAAAGTATACTGTCAGATGTGTTAAATCATAACAATTGATCTTAAACCAAATCCTACATTCTATCCTCATTTTATTACACCACACGTCTCTCTCACCTATTTATTAACCTTACCAATACCACCGTATATAGACATGAATAGTAGTGTAACCAGCTTTTACCGGATGTTCAAAGCTCACGAGGGATGATCAGAATGCGGACGGCACTCAGAGGGTAGGAGGAGAGCGAGTCGTGGATCGGGTCAGAAGTTGGGCGAGTAATAAAAAAAGGAAATATTCAAAGACAAGCTAAAGCTATAATAAACGGAAATCGGTAAAAGGCGCCACTTATCTTTTTAGAAATAATTAGGAGATAAGCAACCTATTTAGAAAGAATCTATTAGATTAAGAACAGTTAAGGAACACACCTAACTTTACCAAATATTATCAAAAATATATCTTTTATTTAAGGCTTACCTTATAGGTCTTTAAAATTCCTTGAATCCTTATATTTTAAACTTCAATTTATATTACTTTTAAAATTGAAATCATTCACACATGAAAATCTTAGTTTGCACATTTACTGGGAAGGAAAAATAAGAAAAAATTCCCAATATTTTAGTAACAATGTAACTAAACATGTATTTCCTAAAAAATACCGATTTCAGAATTTTTAGGTAGGTAACGCTGGTGAGCAACAACGATGCGGACCGAGCTTCGGCGGCATGGAACGAGCTTTTGTGAGAGTGATCCTACTATTTTTGTCGTTATACGGTGCCAATACCATTTCTGCTTGTCTATATTGGAAGGTTAGGACGTCTTTGCGCAAGCTCATATAAAATTCAAGTCAAATTAATATACAATTATAATTATTTAGAAATATATGAGTTGTAAATTCAGATTTCAGTATTATTTAAGAATTCTAATGTTTTAGGAAATCCGGAATATAACCGCCCGCCACGTCCTCATACCGACGTAGCATATAAACGTATAGACAATCTACCTAATATTCTACCGCAATTCAGACCAAATACTAACATGAATAAACACCCTTCGTATTACGATAAGAGGTTAAATCGACAACCACTACTGGATAGACCAAATAATAGACCACTTACTTTCTTTGAGAAACTACAACCACCACCACCACCTCCGCCACCATTTCTAGCGCATAAAAACCTTCAAGCTCTAAGGAAGAATATTCCTCCACCTAGGCAAAACCACGAAATTGGTCAGAGTAAGTTTTATTTCCAGTATATAATAAATTGAAATTTATTTAAAAAAAAATATTTAGGTACAATTTATTAATAATAATTGAATAGAAGTTGTTCTGTATCTTTATCGTTATTACGAGTAGTATTCGCTACTATAAATTTCGGGAGTCAGGGTGGGGATTCTTAAAGGTTTATTCTAGAAATACCCGTTTTAAATGGAATATCGATTAATTCATCTTAAAAAAGTTTGATCTTTAATTGATATTTTTATGCAAACCTATTCGAAATTTTCTTTTGTACACAATAAAAAAATTAAGGAAACGTAAATATTCTCAATGTTAAATTGAAACATTCTTAGAATTCCAATTAGGACTATGTATATATTCTTATCATATTCTAGAAATGTAACAGTGTATTAAAATTATCCATGAGGACAATTTATACCAATATGTTTACATTCCAGTCTCTTCTATTCAATTTTTTTTATTTCGGGTGCCAATTTGTTCATTCTTGTATTTTTTAAGGTAATCATTCTGAAAATCGGATCATTAATGATGACCAATCAGGATTATACCAATCACCACCACAATTAAAAATAGCAAACAGAAGAAGTGATTCTGATGTAACAGAAGTGGAGACATTGCAAATGATTCAAGCTAAAAACGCCGAAAAGAAAAATAAAGAGACTGCAATGGTCTCACAAGTAATGAATGTTCAAGCCAGTGATGAGAATATTAAAGATACTGATAAAACTATTTATAAAGTTTACCCAGTTAATTCAGCTCCTATTAAATTGGATGTCATTGACGATAGTAATAAAAAAGAAAGTGTGGTTATAGGTAAGAAATATAACAAGTTTCCAAGACAAATTGAATCAGTGGCTACTTGCAACAAAAGTTAAAAGTAATGAGTGAATATTTTTTTAAGCTACCGA
The DNA here is from genome assembly GCA_964028335.1 of Altica lythri. Lineage (NCBI taxonomy): Eukaryota > Metazoa > Arthropoda > Insecta > Coleoptera > Chrysomelidae > Altica > Altica lythri. The sequence continues at coordinate 28,180,156 of OZ034804.1, read as the reverse complement.
AGGCAATTTATTAATTTAATTTTTTTTTTCTTGTATCTTTGATATAGGTTTTAACACACAAGTTGCATCTATTTTGATAATGAAAACGATATCTAAAAAAAAATTCGAGTAAAGTTTACAAATTTTTAATACCTACTTTTTTTCTACTTCTATTACATTCATAGTATATTATTCAACGATCATATAATGGTACCTATAAAACACGAAGATGAAGTTTACAATACGTGCCGCAGACGAGTCTTGTAAATCATCTAAGTGATAATATCCATTATCCATTATGCATGATTAGAATACTATACTTTGTCCACGACAAAATAGCTGAATACACAACTCCAAAATTCTAAATGTATGCTAATTAATGTAATTGAAGTTACAAATATATACAAAGTGGACCAAAAGTTCGTTAACATTTGAATCGGTTGTCGCGTCTAGCTGCATAAGCGCAGGGGGGTCGAGGGGTTACGCATTGCAAGGGCGGCCATTAGGAATTTAGTACCATGGCGTCGTTCAGCGGTATTCAACGTGCGTTTTGTGTACGCGAGAACTATCGAACCATCCATTCTGCGACCTTAGCACAACGAAAGTTTTGCGACCATTATAAGCTACGACAAAAAAATCAAGCTCCATCAGGTGTGTTAATTAAAAAATGGGTGCTCAAGTTTTAGAAGAAGAGTTCAACAATGGATTTACGTCGATCTGGTCGGCCTAGAATGTCGAGGGACCCTGGAGAGAGTAAAAACGTCTGTCCGTGACCAATCTGGACTTTCAACTCGAAAGCGGTCAGCTTAACGTGCGAAAAACATCATTAAACCGCATTCAAGAAAGATTTACGTCTACATCTTTATAAAATCCAAATGGTGCAGTAATTAAGGCCTCTAGGTTGCAATTTGCAAACGAAACGAAAAGCTTTACATTTTTTTCTCAGACGACGCACACTTCCACCTAAATGGGCATGTTAATAGACAAAATTGTCGTTATTGGAGTGACACTAACCCGAAATTAAAGCATCAAAAACCCATGCATTCACCCAAAGTCACAGTATCAGCAAGAGGCATTATTGGTCCATACTTTTTAAAGACTCAAGAGGACGTACGGTTACGATGAACTCCGAGCGAGATATCACCATGTTACAATTTTTTACTCCAGCGCTGCAGGATTTTGCTGGTTTCAGCAAGATGGAGCCGCTTGTCATACATGTAATGACTCGTTTAAGGGCAGCTCAAGACATTTTGGCCCAAAAGTGATATCGAAAATAGGGGACATTAACTGGCCGCCTCGTAGCCCGGATATATCCCCGATGGATTTTTTTTGGGATATCTTAAAGCTAAAATTTACGACACCAACCCAGTTACTCTTGACGAATTAAAGGATCGTATTCGCACAGAAATCCAAAACATCTCAACACAAACATGCAAAGCTGTTATCGAAAATTTCCGCTCTAAATTGCAGCAATGCCAGAATACTGAAGGAATGCATATGGATGATGTGATTATTAAGAAATAAATTCCCCTTTTGTTTACTATCAAAAATACAAAATACAAAATTTTAATCTACTATAATTAGTTTTTTTTTTATCATCATATCAAATATAAACGGACTTTTGGTCCACCCTGTATATCTTACACTAACTACGATCTAAATTTAAAGAATAAAGTGTGTTGTAGTTGTAAAAGGTAGGTCTATTGTTTATACATGTATTTCGTTTCTTTACTTCATGTCATTTAAGCACGTATTGATATGACAAAGGAAAATCCAGAATGTAAAAGTTAGGTATTGACCACTTTCCGGTACCTAATAGGAACGATGAAAGCTACACAAACTAATAATAATCATGACATGACTACTGACTACCTATAACAAGCCAAAGAAAAACACAATTAGCAAGAAACGTTTAAAAGAACCAGTTGGTAGAACGCTGAAGATGCAACGATGAAAGAAGAATTATGCACTGAAAATGCGACTGCAGTAGAAACTAATAAAATACTAGGCAACATCACATTGAAAGAAGCAACAGAGGTAATAAGAAAATTAAAAAATAGAAAATTACCTGAAGCTGATTAAATAAAACGGGATGGTTAAAATAGGTGGGTCAAGCAGGAGCGCAAAACTTCTATAATATATATGGGAAGGAAAAGGGTACCTGAAGATTAGCTACCTGGTGGTAATTTCTCAAATAAAGAAAAAGAGTGTCAAAAAAAAGATGCTTTAATTATAGATGAATCTCAATGCTGAGTTTGCCGTCCAATGTCTACGAAAAAATACTGGAAAATAGACTCCGTACAATCAGCTATTGAATGCTCAAATGAAACATCATGTAAGCTATGGTCTCGTCACCTATGCCATTCCTCTATGCATTTGTTGGCAAGTCTTGTACGATGGACTAATAAATGATGCATATGTGAAATAAATAACAAGATTGTCGACGTTGGTGATCTCCTAATTTACGTATCTTTGACACTTTCATGCGCCTCTTGTGATAATTTTTTGAAACATAGCAATTTAAACCTACACTTGTACTATCGCAAACATCAAGTCCACTTGTGTTTCTGATTTTTGTTTTAACCCAAAATTTTGTATATTTCTAACTATAAACTGTATGAACTGAATTAACAATCTCAGTGCATAGTTTACAATTATTTTTCTATAGTCTTAATCATTGCACTTTCAAAATCTGTGATGGCATCATTCCCTTCACTTAATACTATATAATCACAATTTATAAAAAGAACTTTTTATAGTAGAAAGTTTTTTTGCAATTTATAGGTCACATTACTATTATATATTATTTTGTTACTTGAATTTGTATAATATGTGGGAATTTTGTTATCGATTTAAAACTCATATCAACCCGAAATTGTGTCAAAATCTCTATATATATAACTAAACACATGCATTATCATCCAGTTCTTAGCTATCCTGAAAATTTCAGAGCTCTAAGTGGTCGGGAAGTATATTTAAATTCGATTACAAAATTCCACTCGGAATGGCAAAGAGAAAGACAAAGAACACGATGAAAATAAAAAAAAAAATAAAAAAAAAATATATTAATATTCTGCGATGAATTACCGTAATGGATTCTCCTAGAGTCGACTATTACAGAAACAACTGCTTTAAAAGCTTAAACCTTTTTTCAGGTACTCGATCAGAACGGCCTTTGCCTCCGTCAAAAATAAACCAAGATTTCGACATCTTATTCGATCCGAAAGACCGAAACGATGATCCTATATTAAAACCTCATAAAGCAGCTACTTTTCCAATAAAATCCGATTTTCCTTACCCTCTCGAACGACCAGGATCCGAACCAAGCAGCATCAATCTTCCTCCTGTACCAGACACGCCTTCAAAAACAGGAAATGACCTGGATGAACCTGATTATTTCTCTAATAACCAATGGAATTCAATTGGAGATAGCTACGAGTCCAGGATAGTTAATGGAAATATTAATAAAATCACAGGTACGATCATTTGCTAAATTTATTAACCTATGATTTTTTTTTAATATCCAGTTGACTAAACTGTAACTAACATTATCGTGCAGGTTCAAACCAAATTTCAGTAACACTTAGAACTCATACAGACAGACCAATAGCAGTGGCTTACACTCCTACAGAGCCTAATCTGAATGCTGATAAATATTCGATGCCTAACTACGGATCACCAGTTATACCAGAAATAAGACCAAGTGATCTAAATAAAGTGTTCACAGTCAGCGCTGTGATGCATACCCATCATCAGAATCAAAATGGAATGGTAGGAACTGTAGAAAATGTACATCGTGCCGACGTAGATACGAACCATAAAAATGATGTAGATTTGCCAAATTACCCTAAATTAGATTTTGAAGCACCATTCCAAGTAAGTTTCATGGTCTAATATCTATCTACAATCTTAAAGTCAAAATTAAAATACAGATTGGCTATCGGGGCACTTTCTTGAGTTTTGATAACAACATAGAAACCAAAGTCTTATTTTATTTACTATAAAATTTCATAAACTAGAAAAACATATTATATAAGAAATTTGATAGTTACAAGTATGTAGTGCGGCAACATAAACACAGAAAGAGTCACTACTAAATTCATGCGCCAATATTAGATTAACCTTGGAACAATTGTTGTAAACGTGATTAGTCGGCAGTATCTTGCAATTGTCCAGTGGGATGTCTTAAAAGCAATACATGGTTGCTTCTATTATTTGTAAGCAGAATTAAATAGAAATATCACTAGGTTCGTTTATATAATGACTTTCTTTAATGTATCCTTGGTAAAATTGTAAAAATGATTGGTATTTCAAGTTCCTTTGGTAAAACAATACAAATGATGCCATTTTTTCTCATGTGCTCATGTTTTCGGATCGAATTTTTTCGTAGGTATGGACCTAAATAAAAATGTACCGAGAACGTCTATTGGTGCAGAAGAGGCAATTTTTTTATTTGGGATTTAAAAGACTGCAAGTTAGTACGACTGGGAAAGACGTGGGAAGGTAAGGAGCTCCACGATCTGGAGACCCTGGGGATGATGGAACGATCGAATCGATCCGTTCTCGATGTCTGGCACTGAACAGTATAAGGGGGTGCATGGAGTTGGCACGTCGCGTTGGTCTGGATGGTCTGGCGTGTGGAAGCACTATAGAGCGAAGTTCTTCTGAGCAAAATCCGTTTAAGTATTGGTAAAACAGAGAATGATCAGACATTGCTGTTTGGTGGGACAATGGTGATGCATATTAAACATCATATTTTGCTGGTAGTTTTTATTTACAATTATTTACAATATTTACACGGTTAAAGATGGCAATAAGCCAGAGCTTTATGGAAGATGCCCCAAAGGGCAGAGCTAAATGATATATTTATCTTTAAATTATTTGAACTTAAGTGTTCTTTTTAACGTACGTTATTTTTATATTATTTTTCAACAACTATATTGGTTGCTAATTAATTCAAATGTTAATATATTTTATATCCTAGCGGACATACCTGATAATACAGGATTTATACTAAATTACCAACTAACTGTTGGATTGATCCCAACATACTGGGGGGGCTATGGTTTCTGATGAAACCTTACAATTAAACTAATTAAATAAACAATTATATACAATTAGATAGTGAAATAATCCACCAGAAAGTAAAAGGTGACTCGAAGCCATAGCATTTAATTAAATATTAAGAAATTTGAAAACTTATTAGATGCTAAAAAAAGCAGAGCTAAAATTAGATGCCATAAAGGCAGAGCTTAATTTTGTTCTAGAATAGGAAGGATGGCAATATTTCTAATGGATCGTAAATAAACACCGTCCTTAGTTCTTACCTCAGCAACTCTCACCTTATCATCCTTTCCAGGAACAACCCTAAGTATACGACCCATAGGCCATTTAAATGAAGGAATATTGTCTTCTTTTAATAATACAAGCATTCCTTCCTTTAAATTTGGTATACTTTTGTGCCATTTTGGACGATTTTGTAATTGGGTCAAATAGTCAAGATGCCATTTTTTCCAAAACTGCTGCTGCATCTGGGTACAATGGTTCCAATATTTTAATCTATTTTGGGGAATAAGAGTTAATTCTGGTTCTGGATAACTGGTTATTGGACAACCAATTAAAAAATAACCTGGAGTTAAATAATTTAAATCTGAAATATCTTGCGACATTTCACACAAAGGTCGGGAATTTAAAATTCCTTCTACTTGTATTACTAACGTATTTAGTTGCTCATAAGTCAGTTGGGTTGCACCGATTACTCTTTTTAAGTGATATTTTGCACTTTTAACACCTGCTTCCCACAAACCCCCAAATACTGGTGAATAACTGGGTATAAATTTAAATTGTATTTTTTCATCGACGCAAAAATAATCTATTTTTTCTTTGTTTTTATAAAATTCAGTTATCTGATTTTTTGCTCCTTTGAAAGTAGCACCATTGTCACAAAATACATTAGAAGGTTTACCCCTTCTTGATATGAACCTTTTAAAACAAGCTAAAAAGCTTTCGGTTGTAAGATCTGATACAACTTCCATATGAATAGCTTTAACAGAAAAACAAACGAATAGAGCTATATAAGCCTTGGATGAAACTGATTTTCTTAAGCGAGATTGTTTAATGTAAAAAGGCCCGCAAAAATCAATCCCTACGTTTTCAAAGACTCTAGCAGCGCATACTCTTTTTTCTGGTAAGGAACCCATTAGTTGTTCGGAGCATTTTGCTTTATGTTTAAAACAAACAATACATCTATGTATAACCTTTTTAATTTCTCTTTTGCCATTAATTAGCCAATAAATAAGATTTAAGGAACTTAATACCTGTCTTGAACCGGCATGTAGTAATTTTAAATGCTCTCTTGTTATTATTAAATTAGTTATATGATTTGATTTTGGCAATATAATTGGATGCTTTTGACTGTAAGCTAAATTTGAATTTTGAAGCCTTCCTCCAACTCTTAATACACCAGTGGAGTCTAAGAATGGTGACAATGACTTTAAAGATGATTTAATTTCTAAATTTTTCTCAAGGCATTTAATTTCGTTAAAAAAATTGTTCCTTTGTTCGCATTTTATAATTGTCATCAAAGATTGGTCTAGCTCAGAAATGGTTAGGTTTCCAGTACGCCTATTAATGCTGGATGATTGTTTTGAATTGTGAGTAAAGCGAAAAATATAAGAAACTATTCTTTGAATTTTTGTTATGGAAGAGAATTTATTAAAAAACGTTTCTAGTTTTGTTGTTAAATGGTGACTATATAACAATCTTTTCTTCAGGTAAAGGGAAAGACATGTCAATAGGTGTTTCAACATGATAAAAATTTTTATCTGAAAACATACTAGGACCATTAAACCAAAATTCATTTGATACCAACTGTGAAGGTTCTAACCCTCTTGATAAAAGATCAGCAGGATTATCTTTGGTGCTAATGTATAGCCATTTAAAGTCTACAGTACAATTTTGTATTTTTTGTACTCTGTTAGCAACATATGGATTTAACTTTAAAGGTTCTGAGTTAATCCATGCTAAAGAAATTTTTGAATCTGAATATAAATAAACATTACAATTATTTAATTTTAATAATTCAAAAATTCTTTTAACTAAATTAGCAAGCAACAGTGCTGCATTTAATTCAAGTCTCGGTATAGTTAAATTCTTATTTATAGGAACAATTCTAGATTTGGAGCAAATTAAATTTACATTTATTTTGTTTAAGGAAATTGCTCTAGAATATATTACTGCCCCATAAGCTATAGTAGATGCATCGCAAAAACCTATAATTTCAATTCTGTTAACATTGGCAAATTGTAAATACCTAGGTACCTTTAACGTTGGCATGTTTATAAGACCTGTAATGAAACTTTGCCAACTATCTAAATGTTCATTGGGCAAAATTTCATCCCATTTGACTTTATCAATCCAAAGTTTTTGCATTATTACTTTTGCAGCTGTCAACACTGGACCTGCTAACCCTAACGGATCATAAAATTTAGATATAAAGCTTAATACTTGTCTTTTGGTTAGGCACTGATTTATTGCACCTTTTGGAGCAGATAATTTAAAAATGTCCAATTGAGTGTCATAAAACAGACCTAACGTTTTAATTATAAAATTATTTTTGCTTATATCTATTTCATCAAAGTTTTGTTCTTTAATTGGTATATCAGTTAAAATTTCTTTTTCATTGGTGCACCATTTGTGCAGTAAAAATGATCCTAATTTAAGTAAACCTATTAACTCTTCTTTTAATTGTACACATTCGTCTATTGTGTTAGATCCAGTTAATATATCGTCAACGTATGTGTTGTTTAACAAAGCATTGGCTGCTTTGGGAAATTTTTCATAATTTGACATGGCAAGTTCCACTAAACACCTTGTTGCTAGAAAAGGTGAACTTTTAAGGCCATATGTTACAGTTTGTAACTGTAGACACTGCAATGTGCCGTGGGGCTCCCGCCACAAAATATTTTGTAATTTGCAATGTTCTGGTCTAATTAAAATCATCCTATACATTTGTCTTATATCGGATAAAATAACATACTTATATGTCCTAAATAAAATAAGAATATCAAAAAGTTCATTTTGTACAACTGCTCCATTATACAAGAAATCATTAATGCATTTTTTGTTCTTAGATTTCATGCTTCCGTCAAATACCACACGGAGTTTTGTAGTTTTTTTTTCTTCCCTAATAACTGGGTGATGAGCCATAAAATAAACAGATCCACTATTTAGATTATATTCGTTAATATCTACGACCTTCGCATGTCCAAGTTTTACATATTCATCAATGAAACTCTTATATTGTATATAAAGATTGGAATTTGATTTGAACCTTTTTTCCAAATTTTCAAGTCGTTTTAAAGCAACAGAGAAGGAGTCTCCTAAATTTAATTTATGCATTTCTTGCTTTAAGGGCAAATCTACTTGAAACCTATTATCCATTACTTTTAACGAACTTTTAAAAATTTGCTCGCATGCTTCTTGTTCAGAAGAAAATTCTATAAAAGTTTCAGGAACCTTTTCAGTTTCCCAAAACTGTGTCATTGTCTTATTAAGATCATTAATTGTTGCATGTAGCGTTATTAGATTACAAGTTTGACTAGAGTTTGTGTACCCACTAGCAATGAAACCAAAAAGAGTATTGCGCAAGCATATTTTTTCACATTGTATTTTTTCCGCTAATAATATTTGAAAAGCTATATTGGCGTCTAATAATATATCAATACTGTTATTTTCATTGAAGGTATCATCTGACAACCTAATACTTTTTGGAATGTTTAATTTGTCTAAATTAAAACTTACTTGTGGCAAATCGCTTGTTATCTTTTCGACAACAGCAAATTTAACATTTATAGAGTAATCATAGATAACAGATTCAACATTTAAATCAATCGATTTTTGAACTTTTCTAGTGTTCTCAGTAATACCAGAAATATTAATCTGAACATTGTAAGGCTTTAATTTTAATTTTTCCAATAACCCAAATGTTATTAAAGAAATTTGTGATCCAGTATCAATTAAACCTCTTACAAAAATGTAATGACCTTCTTTTGATTTAATTTTAACTTTAACCGTTGGTAAAAGTACATTTTCTTTTTGAATTGGGACAGAACCAAAATTAACTATATTATTCTCACCTGGCAAAGTACTCCTTTCAAATGTTATTGGTTGTTTTTCCAAATGCAGCAGGGTGTTGTGGTTTTTATGGCAAATATTACATCTCAATTTCAATTTACATTTATTAAGATGATTATTTAGGCATAATCTGCAAAAATTTTTACTTTGTACAAAAGAAATTCGTTCATTAACTGAAATAGATTGAAATTGTTTACAGTTGTATAATTTATGAACTTCAATTAAACAAAATGGACATTTTGTCTCACCTTTTGAGTTGGTTATGACATGAGAAAATTTTTTATTTTCTGCAACGGTGACGCTAGCCTCTAATGCTGTAAATATAATGTACTATATATTTTTGATACGTTGCCTGTCTGGCGGTAAAATATATAGAAACTATATAAAAAAAACGTCGGACTGATTCAATAATATGACTTTATTATTCTTTTTTTTATTGACACTGACAACTATATAATTATTATCTCACAATTGTCTTTTTAGTGTACTAAGTTTTTAACATTCTTCCCCGCAAAAATAAAAAAAAACAATTTAACTACAGGAAATAACTAAGTGAAAATTTAACAAGTATAACAATAAAATAAACAACATTTAACAATAAATACAACAACATTTAACACTGTCTGACGACAATCATTTTATTGTTCTTCGTAATATCCTTTTTTTTTGGCTTCTCCTATTTTATATCTACTCAGTGATTTTCGCCAGTCTACTGGTAGGTCTTTTAAATAATCCGTTTTTTGTTTGCACCTCTGCTACCCTGACTCTACCGTCTGGTCCGGGAAAAACATTTATTATTCGACCTAATTTCCACTCATTTCTAACCATGTTGTTATCTAAAATTAATACAACGTCATTAACCTTTATGTTCTCTTCATCTTTAGTCCATTTATTTCTTCTTGTCAGAGTTGGTAAGTACTCTTTTGTCCATCTCTTCCAGTAATCTTTTACAATTTGTTGCGATTTTCTCCATTCTTTTCGAAGGTTGTAATTTGTTCCCAACTGTTCCATGCAATTATTTGCCCCAACTAAAAAATGGTTCGGTGTGAGAGGTTCGAAATCATTTGGGTCGGTAGACATTTTTGTGAGAGGACGTGAATTTATGATGTTTTCTATCTCTGCAAATGCTGTTAATAAGGTTTCGTCTTTGAGTCTTGTATTCCTGAAAATTACATAAAAGCATTTTTTTACGCTTTGGATTAAACGTTCCCATACTCCACCCATAAACGGAGCTGCTGGAGGTATAAATTTCCATTCTATACCTCTTTGGGTCATTTGTCGATCAATTTCATCAAATTTTATTTCTTGTAATGCTTTTTTCATTTCTTCGGAGGCTCCTCTTAAGTTAGTTCCGTTATCAGAAAAAATACATTTTGGGGTTCCTCTTAAGCTCATCATTCTTCTTAAAGCCATGATAGCCGAATCAGTACTTAAAGAATGAGCAACTTCGAGATGTATTGCTCTAATACTAAAGCATGTAAACAATACACCCCATCTTTTCTCCGTTCTTCTTCCGATAGCAACTGCGAAAGGACCAAAAAAGTCTACACCAGTATGTGTAAATGGTCTTACATTAGGTGTTAACCGTTCTTCAGGCAACTGTCCCATTAACGGTGTCACTGTTGTCGGCTTCAGAAGTTTACAAACTTGACATTGCCGGAAGACCTTCTTAACTGCTGCCCTGCCGTCTATAATCCAAAACTTTTGTCTAGATTCATTAAGAACAAGTTCGACACCTTGATGACCAAGTTTATCATGTAAGAAATCCAAATAAAGTTCAGTAAATCGATGACTATTGGGTAATATCGCTGGACTTTTTGCTGCAAATGACATATTTGGAGCAAGATCAGTTCTTCCCTGTAAAACTAAAATTCCGAATTCGTTTAAAGCCGGTGTTAATCTCCTGATTTTACTTTGTCTTAAAATTTCTTGTCCTTTTTTTAAGGCATCAATTTCCGACTTAAAACTATCCTCTTGAGTTTTAATAACCCATAATTTTTCGGCTTCCTTAAATTCTTGTACGGAAATTTTTAGAGAATAATCATTTCTCTTTAATTTGGCAATAAAAATGTTTTTTGCTTTTACTATTGTTGCTGTTACTGACATCAATTTCGAAAATTTTGAATATTTGTTGATATCTGGCAGGACATTGTTTGATGTGACGATATTCGTTAAAAATGCAACTTCTTTCCGTGTAGATTTGGAATCCCGTTCTTTGATTTCGTGGATACTTTTTATTGGCCACGTACTTTCGTCAAAATTATTTAAAAATTTAGGACCTGAGAACCACTCTTCAAAGCTTAGTAAATTGTTTCCATCCTCAGTATATGATCTAGTGGCTAAATCAGCTGGATTACATTTTGAAGGAACCCATTTCCAATCTAAAACTTCAGTTAATTCCTGTATTTCACCTACTCTATGTCCTTCAAACTGTCCTAATCTTTTTCCATCTCCTTGTAGCCAATAAAGTACTGTAGTAGAGTCCGTCCAATAGTATTCCTTGTCTATTTTCAGTTTCATTGAATCTTTAACGTGTTTCATTAATCTACTCCCTATTAAGGCTGATTGCAATTCTAAACGTGGTATTGAGATTGGTTTAGTTGGAGTTACTCTTGATTTTGCAGTCACTAAACACACATCAATAGCATGAGCTGAAACTACTCGTAGATAAACGAGTGCAGCGTATGCTTGCTTGCTACTGTCACAAAACAGGTGCAACTCTAATCTCTTAGCAATCGGTATATTTATTGACAAACATCTAGGAATTTCCAATTCAATAATTCTTTTAAAATCATTTAACCAAGTTAGCCAGTTTTTAAAAATTTCGTCATTAATAAAATCATCCCAGGAAATTCCAGTTCGCCATATGTCTTGAACTATTAAGCGTCCTCTAATAGTGAAATTAGCAATTAGTCCAATTGGATCATAAATAGACATAACAATCCGTAGGACTTCTCTTTTTGTAGGCCTTTTTAAGATTCCTTCGTTAATTACATTTTTATTAGATTTAAAAATAAAGGTATCTTTCAGTGAGTCCCAATATAATCCTAAGACACGTTGCAGTGTACTGTCTATTAAATTTAGGTCTTTGCCAATATCTTCGTTTGAACTCGAAATTAAATTTCTAAGTTCCTGTGAATTTGTAGACCAACCAACTAGTTCATATCCCGCTACTTTGTGAACATCTTTAACTTGTTTTACAATTTCGAAAGCCTCAAGTGGTGTGTCAAAGGAGTCTAGATAGTCATCCACATAATGACGTTTAGTTATGGCTTCTATTACTCTTGGACTTCCAAATTTTTGAGCATTGTAATTTTTGACAAATTGTGCACACGAAGGTGAACAGGTTGCTCCAAATGTCATTACTAACATTTCATATATGTCGGGTGCCTTTCTTGTATCTCCATCTCTCCATAAAAACCTTTGAGAATGCCTGTCTTCCTTCCGTATTCTAACTTGACAAAACATTTCTCGAATGTCACTTGATACTGCAATTTTCCCAGTTCTAAAATTTAATAAAACAGATGTAAGAGGCGGTACAAGATCAGGACCAGATAAAAGATTAAGATTCAAACTAGTACCGTTTGATTTTGCAGCAGCATCAAAGACCGTTCTGGTCTTACCTGGTTTATTCGGATTTGTTACACCAAAATGACTAAGATACCAAGTTAGAGGCTCTTCTTTGATGGCTTCTTCTTCTGTTAATTTTCTTGCATAATTTTTGTTCAAATTTTTCCTCATGTTTTCACAATATTTTTCTTTAAAATCTGAATCTTTCTCCATTTGTCTTTCTACATACTGTAATCTTCTTAATGCTAATAACTTACTTTCCGGTAATTTACTAACATTTTCTTTCCATAATAGTCCAATTTCATATCTGTCTCCTACATATTTAATTGTATTGCACATTATTTCCATAGCCCGTTTATTGTCTTTGTCTTCAGTTGAATAATCTTTTGCAGCTATTCCCTGAGCTTCTAAGGAAAATGTTTCCTTCATTAACTGATGAAGATCTTCGTTTGAAATTCCATCAGATTGTTCTGTCTTACAAATGTGAAACGAAAAATTTTTATGAATAGTACTACTAGAGCTTCCACTAAGGATCCATCCTAAGTAGGTTTTTGTAGCTATAGGGTAATTGACTGGACCCTCAACAACTTTCCTAGGTACCGTCAGTCTTATGTTGTCTTGTCCAATTAAAAGTAAAGGTCTGGTTTTAATTTCTTTAATTGGTAGTCCTTCGAGATAAGGTAACTTTTTAATTTCGTCAAAATTACATTGTTGGTTAGGCAACCCTAAATTCCTTACTGACCTAACATTCCTCAATTTTAGCATTCTTGCATTTTTAAAGTTACCACAAATTGGTAAATCAAACCGGACTGAGTCATTATCAGTCATTTTAATGTCATTAGCCCACTGTATACACAGTGGTTCCCTAACTCCATCAATTTGCAGGTGATCTATTACTGATTTGTCTATCAGTGTCACAGTAGACCCTTCGTCGCAAAGTGCAACGATTTCTATTTCTTTATCTGAACCAAAAACTTTAACATGGACCATTCGAAGTAAGGTGTTAGTTCCTTTACTTCCTGCTGTCATTGTTAGTTCACTTACATCGTCACTTTTAATATCAGTGCAGTTAACAATTGAGTTAGTTTGTTCAGGTCTTTGTTTAACATTTTCCTTATGCAGCAGATGATGATGTGGACGGCGACAGCTGTTAATTCCGCATTCTTTTTTGCTTCTGCATTTAGTAACACCGTGATAACCTTTTAGACAAGAAAAACAAAGCTTTTTATTAGTAACGATCTTCCATCTTGTATCTACGTCATCCTTTTGAATTTTACTACAATTTTCGATTTTATGATCTTTGTCATTACAGTATGGACACTCGTGACTTTTTTGTATTGTTGAACTAGTGGTATTTACAAAAGATCTTTCATACCTATGATTGCTTCTAGAAATACTCTTTGTTGGTAACACGTAGCAGGCTGCATGAGAAATTTTGTTAAGCCATTTTTCAAAGTCTTCTAAATTTACAGCACCATCTTTTGATAAAGTTTCTTCCCCCCATCGAAGTTTAATTGTATCGGGAAGTTTTTGGACAGCTTCTTTCAATAAAATTGGATTTTTTAAATGATTATTAAAGTTTAGGGTTTGTATGGTCGATACTAAACTCGTAATTTGAGTCCCAAACTGAATAAGGTTTTCAAAGTCGTTTTCTTTAATATGAGGAAAATGTCTTACCTTTCCTAACATAGCATCAATAATTTGGTCTGGCTTCCCAAACCGTAATTCTAAAGTCTTCATTACCTGACTAATATTTCTTGGGCTGATCAACATTCCTGATACTGCGGATCGAGCATTCCCTCGAAGACATTTTTGAAGCTTAATCAACTTTTCCTCATCTGATAAATTACAAATATCTGAAATTTTGTTAAAAGTGTAAATAAAAGTTGGGTATTCTTCAGATTTTCCGTCAAATATTGGGAAGTCTTTATGTAAAAATGATTTATATTGAACAGATTCATTTAATTTTGGATTTTGAGGAATATTGGTTAATAGATTACTGAGAGTATTACATAACTGACTAATAGCTTGATTCGAATCATTATTTTGAACATGGTTTTCTTGACTAAATTTTTGTGGAATATTTGAATTTACCATGTTATAATTTTCTGGCAAAGGAAAATGCTTGTCATGCTGATGTTCATCATTAAAGGCAAATTCACTATTTAACTCTATGGCTTCAATACATGGTTGCTCAGCAGATTGGACCCAGTTGAATACATAATCATAATTATTTTTATTAGAACTGATATGAGATTTTGTGTCGGGTATTGACAGGGTAGCTGGTTGCAATTGCACAGAAGAAGGAATAGCAGAGTTTAAGGGTAGCGTACCTGATTTTTCCGGTTGCACTGGTTCTGACATATTAGAATTTCTACTTACAAGGGATCTTCTAGATCTAACTTCTTCCATAAGGCTTAGCTTTTCCTCCATTTCTATGAGTTTTAATTGCTGACCATACTTTCGTTTTTCTAGTTCCATTCGTTTTTCTAGTTCTATTAACTTATTCTCAAATTCTTGTCTTCTTTTTTCTTTTAAAATCTCTCTTCTCATTCTGAGTACTTCCACGCTAGAGTTACTGTTTGATGCTAAAGATTGTGGGTGATTGACTGTTTTGGTTGAACCTTCTGTGTCGTCATGTAATCCAAGGTGATCGACTGTTTTCGTTGAACCTTCTGTTTCATCATGTAGTCCAAATCCATCCGGCCAAGCAAAATCAGGATCCAAGTGTTGGTGTCTACCAGCAGTCGTTCTTTTGGGTCTAATGTTTGCTCGAACAGTTTTATCCATGGTTTATTTTTCTGGCTCTTGAAAACGGTCGAAGGACCAATGTAAATATAATGTACTATATATTTTTGATACGTTGCCTGTCTGGCGGTAAAATATATAGAAACTATATAAAAAAAACGTCGGACTGATTCAATAATATGACTTTATTATTCTTTTTTTTATTGACACTGACAACTATATAATTATTATCTCACAATTGTCTTTTTAGTGTACTAAGTTTTTAACAAATGCAGTTGCCCTATTTTCCAAATATGACAAAAAATTACTTAATGTAGGCAATTTTGAATTATTTCTATCAATTTGGTAAGAACGATTAGTAAATTGATCAACCTTTCTAGACAAAATTGCTACTAAAAGCATATCCCAACTTTCTACCGGTTGGTTTAGGTTTTTTAAAGCACCAATTTGTTGCTTAATTTTGCTTACAAAATCTCTTAGATTTGGGGCTGTTCCTTTTTGGATAGCTGGAATATCTAAAATTTGAAATATGTGAGAATTTACTAACATGGTTTCATTATTATAACGATCGTTGAGATGAATTATTGCTTCAGCATAAGATGAATTCACTAGAGGTAGATTATTAATTAAAGCTAAAGCTTCACCTTTTAAATAAGACCTTAGGTAAAACAATTTTTCAACATCTTTGATATGATGATTTTTGTCAACAATAGCTGTAAAAATTTCAATAAATGACTTAAAATTGGATAAGTTTCTTCCATCAAACACTGGAATGTCTATAGGCGGCAACTTGGTTGACGAAATGTGTTCACCATTGTTCACATACACACCTCTTTGTTCAACATAAACACTAGGCTCACTATTTACTCCTTCTAGAAATCGTAATTTTTCATTGATGGTTGCCAAAACCTCAAAATAATGTTCTTCTATATCATCCATTTGTTCACTATAATATTTATCTATGCATAAAATTTCCACATGAATATCACTTAATTTTTGAAAAGTATCTTGTAGTAGTTGTTTTCTTGCGAGCAATTGTTCAGTTATGGTTTCACTACTTGGATCATTTTTGTGATTTTGAACAAACTTGTCGATTCGTTCCAATGAGGCAATTGCTTCATTCTTTTTAATTTTAAGCCGCTCAATTTCTTTTTTGCTGGACATTTTGCTTACTGACATTTTCATATAATTTGTCAAAATTTTTTAATCAATCTTTCGGTGAAAAATTTTCTTTTTTGACTCTTTTTACTTATAAGATTGGTAAAATCAGCCACGTACCTTTTTATAAACAACTCGAAGGACCATCATGATGCATATTAAACATCATATTTTGCTGGTAGTTTTTATTTACAATTATTTACAATATTTACACGGTTAAAGATGGCAATAAGCCAGAGCTTTATGGAAGATGCCCCAAAGGGCAGAGCTAAATGATATATTTATCTTTAAATTATTTGAACTTAAGTGTTCTTTTTAACGTACGTTATTTTTATATTATTTTTCAACAACTATATTGGTTGCTAATTAATTCAAATGTTAATATATTTTATATCCTAGCGGACATACCTGATAATACAGGATTTATACTAAATTACCAACTAACTGTTGGATTGATCCCAACAAATGGGGCTAGGTTTTAGGTGATACTGGTGTCGTTTATTAGTGGAATTACTCTTCTCTGTATTGCATCAAGAACTCTGAGCTTTGACGGAGCCGCCGGCCCCCATACATAAGACCAGTATTCAAGATTAGGTCTTATTTGGGCTTTGTAAAGAGTAGTTACGTTGGATGGAGAGAAATATTTCCATGCCCTAAAAATAAAGCTTAACTTTTTTTGTGGTGCTGCAGTGGCTATGGATGCAATATGTTCGTTCCAGAATAAGTCCTGGGAGATTGTTATACCAACCAGCGTAATGGAGTCGCTTGCTACTAGTGTCTGATTGTTCATTGTGATAAATGAGTCGTATGTTTGCCTCTTGTTGGATAGGCAACATGTCTTTGTCTTGGAAGCGTTGAAATTAACAAGATTCTTTCTTCCCCAGTCGTTTACAATTCTCAAATATTGTGGATCTTCTGTCCTCTTCCAGAATATCTAAGTTGTGCGCTTTGCTACAGTGTAGGTTGCTATTATATGCAAAACCGTGTATCGGGTTATTAGTGGCTTCTATAGTAGATCATTAATGTGTAATAGGAATAGAGCAGGAGCTAGAACCGATCCTTGAGGAACTCCAGCGTTGGTCTTGAAGAGGTTGGAGGAATGTTCATCTACGGCAACTTGGATGTGTCTGTTGGAAAAAAAGTTGGATATCCATCTGCAAAGATTTGGCGAAAGTCCGTGTGAAGGCAGTTTGTTCAAGATAGCTGTATGCCACACTTGATCAAATGCTTTTGAGATTTCTAGTGATACTATTTGAGTCTCCTCATGGCGGTGGATATCTAGCATCACTCCAGACATGAGTTACATATGCTGGTAGATCGGCTCTTGACCTTTGTGGGTGAAAACCATATTGCCTGTCACTTAAAAGGTGATATTAAGCATGTGATTTTGTTTGACAATGACAATTTTATAAAACTTTTAATGCAAGTAAATAAACATTACATATTTTTCGCTTAGAGCTTAATGTTGAATGCGACTTATCATTCTTCACGTCCACCTTTTCACTTTCTAAATTACAGTCTGTTTTCCAATCGTGATTTTACTTAATATGAATTTTTTAACACACAACTTTAAGACCCATATTAGAAATTAGTGCTAAACCATTAAAATAACTACAAGAGCAGTCAGAAATAAGAAATCTTTGTACAAAACTTATTTATTTGTAATATAAGCTTGATTAATTGATATTTTATAATCTCATATTAATTTTAACATTATTTTAGGCTAGTCTTAACATAGAAAATACTATGAGCCAAGGGTGGTCGGTGGTGAGAAATAAAAACGCCACAACAACTGAATCTGTAGAAGTTACAACTATGCCATATGCTACAACCAGTGAATTTGATATCGAAAATTTTAAGCCACAATTAGAAGGAGGATTCAAACCCATCTTCAACTTCCCTGATGATGACAAAAAGCATATTGAAACAAAAATTAACGATAGAGAAGAGTGAATCTAGTTAATTATTTCATTGTTTCATTTATCTTTTTTTGAGGTTTTAGAGAATTATTATTTGCGGTTATTTATTTATTTATTTTAAACACAAAGACTTCTCTATAATTTTAGTGAATTATTTAAAAAGACTTTATGCATATTGCAAATGTTTGTAGACAATGAGGTGACAGGGGGTTAGACATTTTTTTAATGGCATTTTTAACTTATAGGACTTATATTTATTAATAAGCAGTAGCCAATATTATATTAAAAATGTCATTAATTTAATAAACATAATTCTGAAGCGACGTATTATTTAAAAATACAAACGACTCCCTTCAGTTTTATGTAAAAAAATAATTAGTTATTAATTTTTAAGATTATTTATTTAATAGTATCTAAGCTGACTTAAAAGTAATTTATTTGTCGAGTTAAATTACCAGTTAATGAGTAATGAATGAATGTTTTGTTTTCAAAAGTATTTAGGTTGTAAATTTACTTGATATAGTTTGTCTAAAGGGGTTTTTCACTAACAGCATACAATTTTTTTGTTAATAAGACAAATCATGTTAATGACTCCACTGAAGCTTGTACAAGAACATAGCCGTCGACTACCACCAACAGCTCGTTCAATAATGACTCTTAATGTGTCTAAAAGAACTGGTATATTAGCGTAAACTAATGTTACATAAATACCCAGAGAAATATTCTAAAAGGAGTTAAATCGCAAGAACAGTTGGCAGTTAATCACCCAATCTGTCTGACAATAAGTGAAACGTGTGTATAGTTGTGTGGCAAGAGATCCTTTTATTGTCATTTTAGAACCACACTTTTTCCAAGTCCATTCCACCAATAAAATGCCCAGCATTTCTCGAAAATGCTCTCTATTGAGTGTAACTATACAACCAGTTGCATTTAAGAAAAAAGGTTCAATAAGTCTTCGAGTGTAAAATTCATGCCAAACTATCAGCTTTACTGAATTTAAAAATTGTTAGATTACGTAAGGTTCGTACCATTCCAGATTCTGCATTTGTTGATTGAATCATTTAACAAAAAATGTGCCTCATTTCGAAGGATAATTTTGTGATCAAATTCAGAATCAACTGTATCTAAAACCTTATTACTATTTTTTGCATTTTATGGCGTCTATTCTTGAGTTCTTGAGTCAATGTATCTTGTCTTGTAAGAATTGAAAACAAGATGTTTTCGAAAATTCTGCCACAATATTCTATAAGAAATCTGTAATTGCTAATATCGACGTGGAATTAACAGATTTGTATCATTTGGAACACTGTTTCGTTTAGAAGTACTTTTTACATTTTTTTATGTCATATGGACTGTATGGACACGGAGCATTTTGAACAGATGTTCATTCACTGTTTTTACACTAACCTATTGTTTTATTTGAAGGATTATCACGACTGAAAATCGGGATTAATTGACGTAAAGTAACCGTCACCGAACAAGATTGGTCCCAAAAACAATTAGAAATTGGTGCGTCTATATATTGGAGTACCCTTTATAAAGATTATAATTTTTTACAATTGCAATAGATTTTTTATTTAAACCTAGTATTATGTTATTTATAAGATAAAAACAAATTTATTTATTTATACAGAAAGAGGCTGGAAACAATAAAGTATTTTTACTATGATTACATTTATTTATTGACAAACCTAAACTTAAAAACCGTCAAAATAGGGTTAATAACGTTGTGTGGAAAACAGAGATTAAATATCTAGGGCTACAAAGCTATAAAAGCCCTCATGGTGTGCAGAAACATTGCTAGGAAAAATTGGGGCTGTAACCCAAAGACATTGCAATGGAAGTACACTGCAAAAGTAAGACCAATCATCACCTATGGGGCAGTAGCTTGGGACACGAGAACTAATCTGATCACTACAGGGACTAACCTCTCGAAGATTCAGAGACTAGCCTGTGCATGTATCACTGGAGCAATGGGAACATGCCCCACTGCTGCAATGGAAGTAATCGTAAATCTCTCACCACTGCATATTCAAGTAGAAAATGCTAGGAAGAAAACAATATATAGAATGGTCAAAGAAGGAATAATCAAGGAAAGACCTCATCACTTCAACTTGACTAAACTTGGGAAATGCCCCAAGATGACATGCCTAAGAAATTTAACTTTGTAAGAAAATTTACCACAAAACTGGGAAGTAAATCTGAATGGGGCAAAAAAACCATATTGGGGCTAAGCCAAAACGCCATTAAATGGTATACGGATGGATCCAAGATAGATAAAGAAACAGGATTTTTTTGGACCTAGAACCAATTACTCAGAAAGCTTGGTTGCGTACGAACGAGTTTTCGAGTTTAAAATATATTCTACAATTTATACTATTTACAGATATCCTATATACATATACAAAACATTAATAAAAATATAAACATAAGTCGATCTTTAAATATGTTGATTTATTGCGCCTTCTCTTTGCCAATTTGCTCTTTACGAATACTAGTATTGTCGTACCTATCAGAGAGTTTAAGAAGTTTGAACTTTATAAAAACCGTGCTAAACAAGGTTCAGAGACTTGCTTGCCATGACATGATTAAAGATCTAAGAGATCTCCAACAGCAGTCATGGATGTCCTATCAGACCTTCCTCCTACAATTTGATTACTATTTTATGCGTTGAAAAGTTATCTATCGCTCTTTAGCACAGTGTTAATCCAATTTTATCAAGTAATATTTTTAGAGGTAAGTTCTTTTGCGATAAAATATCTACATTTTAGGATTGAAATGTCCCTTTAACCAGTTTAAAACTATTAGTCTTGTAACCCAAATATAACTTTAACTCATATAATGAACTGGCAACTCTTTTTGTTTCTCCAATAACCAACAAAAGCAGTTTATATGTTCCGATTGTATTCGTGAATAGCATAAATTATCCTCTTCTTTGATACTCTGAAACCTCTCTGACCCAATATTGCTAACATTGCATCTGGTCTGCAGTCAAATCTTCTACAGTTTATGAAACCTGGAATGGCTTCAATATTTAACAGCTTTTCACCGATAAATTTTAGTTGGTGAATCCTAAATCTTTTCTTAAAATTATATAAGCACCCTCAACTATCAACAAAAGAATCGCTTTCACAGTCTTTAATGAAAAAATTTAACTTATTCTTTCAATATAGAGGCATTCTTTTAACACGGTTCTAGTAACTAAGTAAATAAGTATTTTCAAAATTGATGTTTTCAGGAGGTGTCATGAATTTTTAGATGCCTTGGTGTTTTTTATGTGTATTACAAAATGTCTTATTTTTAGCTCTTTGCTTTTAATTTCAAAAATGGTGGATCTTCGAATGTGATACGGTTATGCAAGAGTTGTGAACGAGATGTCTTTTAGTCTTGTCTAAAATACCACACTTTGGTGAACTATTTTACGTCACATGTATTTGTTTCTTCGAAATTAAAACTATGTGTTAAAACTTAGGTACAAAACGGTATAGTGAGAATATAACAGTAAGGACAACCAAAATAGATGAAATGGTACGGAATTCAAATTTAAATATTAGGTGCCGGAAAAATATGTTTATACAAGGAATGTATGAGGAAACAAAAAACGAAATATAGGGTTACAGAGGAATTTGTGGTGCATGTGGGACTGCACCAAGGGTAGATGCTGAGCCCCTATCTATTTAGTGATGGAGGGATAAGAGTCAAAGCGCCATGTGATATGATTATATCGTGATTATAAATTTTGGGAAAGAGAGAATGGAAAACTTGAGAAATGGAGAAAATCGCTTGAGAGTAGAAGGTTCAAAGTCAGTAGGACGAAGACTTAGTATATGACAACACACAACACAAATGATGACGAATGGAAATCAATCTGCAGGACCAGCTGTCCAAAACTTCAAATATTTAGGGTGTGTGCTAGAAAAGAATGAAGGGTTAAAGAGTGAAATGAATCATAGAATTAAGTGTAGATGGATGAACTGTAGAAGAATGAGTAGAGTTTTGTGTGACAGGAATGTGAGTGCAAAAATGAAAGGTAGTCTTTACAAGAGAGTTATAGGACCAGCCAGCGTTGATGTTTAACTCTGAAACCTGGTCAATAACGAAAGAACAAGAAAGTTAGAAGTGGCGCAGGTGAATATGTTGCGTTCGATATGTGGTTTAATGAGGAGAGATAGAATAAGAAATGAGAGAGAAGAGGTAAAGTAAAAGTGGGATAGCCGAAGCAAGAAAATCTAGGAAAATATAGGTTGAGATGGTTTGGTCATGTAGGGGGGGGGGGAGATGAGAATTATGTTATTAAAAGAGTAGATTAAAGTTAGATTGGGGGAAAAGGAAGAGAGGAAGACCGACGTTGAGGTAAATGGATAAAATAAATGGAGACTTGAAAGAGCAAAATGGAGAAGAGAATTTACATTAAATAGAGATGGCAACGAATCATACGGAAGGCTAACGCCGACCCAACTAGTCTGGGGATAGGGTGAACAAAAAGAAGAATATTAGGTATTACTATCCCCTATTGTATCCAGTGTGGTGTGATTTTGGTTTAGCAGAAAAAGTAACCCGGAGTTGTATATACTATAGACACGTATTATTTTCAAACAGTTTATTGGAGCTCTAAGACCATAGGGATGACAAGATATGAATGGTTGACAGCTAATGACAGTGGATACAAAATGGCGCTTAATAGTACTCATATTTTTTGTATCTCAAGAGACATAAATAAAATTAGTGCTTTATTTTATAACTTCTAGTTGTTACTAGACATATACTTTTGGTTATGCTTCGAAACTTGACAGTCTACCTATATCTATACTAATATTATAAAGAGGAAAGGTTTGATTTTTTGTTTGTTTGTATGTTTGTTTGTTTGTTTGAAATGAATAGGCTCCGAAACTACTGGACCGATTTCAAAAATTCTTTTACCGTTGGCAAGCTACAGCTTGAGTGACATAGGCTATGTTTTATTTTCCAAAAAAATAGGGATCCTTACTAAAATGCGATTAATGTAACCAAAAATGACCTTAAAACCCTTACATCGCGTGCGCTGAGAATACTAGCCTCAAGGTCAAACCTTCCAATTAGTAGGGATCGGTTTTTCTCATGGCCAACCGCCGAAGGCGGGTCGAGCACCTGAAAATCAATTTATTTTGTTGCCAGAAAATAAAACAACATGTAATATTGTTTACAGGGAAGCGTTGACCCAATATATTTAGTGGCGAGAAAAGGTTCGTTTGTTTGTTTGTTTGAAATGAATAGGCTCCGAAACTACTGGACCGATTTTAAAAATTCTTTTACCGTTGGCAAGCTACACTATTCCCGAGTGACATAAGCTATGTTTTATTTTCAAAAAAGATACGGATCCTTACTAAAATGGCATTAATGTAAACAAAAATAACCTTAAAACCCTTACATCGCATGAGCTGAGAATACTAGCCGCAAGGTCAAACCTTCCAATTAGTAGGGATCGATTTTTCTCATGGCCAACCGCCTAAGGCGGGTCGAGCACCTGAAAATCAATTTATTTTGTTGCCAGAAAATAAAACAACATGTAATATTGTTAACAGGGAAGCGTTGACCCAATATATTTAGTGGCGAGAAAAGGTTCGTTTGTTTGTTTGTTTGAAATGAATAGGCTCCGAAACTACTGGACCGATTTTAAAAATTCTTTTACCGTTGGCAAGCTACACTATTCCCGAGTGACATAGGCTATGTTTTATTTTCAAAAAAGATACGGATCCTTACTAAAATGCCATTAATGTAAACAAAAATAACCTTAAAACCCTTACATCGCATGAGCTGAGAATACTAGCCGCAAGGTCAAACCTTCCAATTGGTAGGGATCGGTTTTTCTCATGGCCAACCGCCTAAGGCGGGTCGAGCACCTGAAAATCAATTTATTTTGTTGCCAGAAAATAAAACAACATGTAATATTGTTTACAGGGAAGCGTTGACCCAATATATTTAGTGGCTTTTGTTATTTTTCTTTAATCCCCGTGCAAAGCCGGGGCGGGCTGATAGTTACAGAATAAAATCAGAGAATTTAAAGCATACAAAATTTTCCTTTAGTGTGATTCACGAGTTAACAGTTACCGTCTATGGTTACCGTTTTAAAAATATTCTGTAACAAAATGCATGACAGGCATTAACTCTCCCTATCGCGACCCGAGTGGTTTCCATTGGTATCTAGGCGACAAAAAGTGTACACAAAGGAGCGAAAGTATGCAAATAAATATATGAACAGTTATAAAATATAGGTATATATAAAACGAAAAATTGTAAATTATCACAAGAAATGTCCGTTTGTCAAAAGGCAACTGCAGATAAAAACCAGTAAGTCAAAGTAAACGATTAAAACTAACAATTACTCGTCACACAGTATAATACTTTACTTTTTAGTGTAGTTATAAAATCTGGTTTGGAAAATGCTGATGTTTATACGTCATCCTGTAAAACTAAATATAGCAAAATTTTAGATTGGAAAAATGAAACATTTTGGAATGAAGTACCGAATCCCAAATATAATAATTTTAAAAATAATACTGTAATTATACCAGAAATTGAATTAATCGCAAAAGAGTGTGTTGATTCGGTTTTCGGTGACTTGTTGCAGAATTCTGATAATTTCGTTAAAAAGCAAACAACTGCTAATGAAGTAAATAGAAAATTTATAATTCGAAAATACTTTAATATCTGGAAGACTTTTGTTGAATCTGAAAAAGATAGAAGAATCCAATTTGAGAGAATTAAAGTACAAAATGAAAAATTAGATCACTTTATGAAGAAGTTAAAAAAACATAACAAAAATGAAAAAATAAAAGATAATAATATTCAACAAATTAAAAACATGACTACAGACAATAAAATAGCCCACAAACCAGCAAGTAACTACAAGAATAGATTTGAAGCTCAAAAAACAATAATTGAAATGCAAAAAGCCAAACTTGAAGAACAGAATAAGGTAATTCAGGAATTAAAACTAGGTGTTATTAACAATGATTTACAAAAATCAATGGAAAAAACAAAAATTTGTATTAGGGAAATATTTGCACATTGCTCTTCGAAAATGAAATATAAAATACCATTAGTGTTAGAGGGAGCACCCAATTTGTTAATAAATACACAAAAAGCACCGAAAATTCTTCAAAAAATGGAACAAAGGGCTCTTGAAAGAGAAGAAAATCGTCAAATTATATTAGAGCGAAAGAGACTGCTAGATGAAACACGACAAAAAATTTTAGAAGAGGCTATTGAGAATAAAAAAGCGTTAGAGGAGGAAGAGAAGAAACGAAGTTTGAAGTTAATGAAAGAAAGGCGATTCAAGGAATTGGAATTGGAAAAAATTCGACAAATAAATAAACAAATTTTTATGACAAAATTTAAAAAATCAGTAGATTTTTATAATAAAAAATTATTAGGATGGAGTTTGAGAAAATTAAAAAATAATATGCAAGATAATCGAAATAAATCTACAATAGCAGTTCAATTTTATCGAAATAACCTTTTAAGAAAATGTATCGACACGTTGCTATTCGTGTTAGAAAATACCTACAAAGTTAAATACGAAATAGCAGATGCACATTTTGAATATAATTTGTTAAAAAGAAGTTTTTTACAAATGCGAAATGTGAGTATATTACAAAGAATAATTTCAAATTAGTTTCAATCTAACTGCTTTTAGTTTCGTTTAGAAAGCATTCGAAATATGCAAGTGGCTGAAGATTTTTATGATTTTCGACTAACAAGTAATACATTTATTTATTGGAATCGCTATGTGTGCAAACAATTTATGATAGAACATAAAAATATAGAAAGAGCGAAAAATCACTATAATAGGTAAATTTCATTCTATATTTCAGCACGTATCAGATATTACATAAAAATACTTAAAACTTGTTTTGATAATTTGAAATTACACTATTGACAATACTTATAAAAATAATAATAATAATATGCTTTATTGCCACTTCATTGAAATTTATACAATTTTTATTGTCAACGCTATATCTTACATTACATATTCAATTAATTTAAATCAGTTTTGGTTCAATATTATGCCCAAGGAGTTGTGCCTGCGACTTCGTGCGCGTTCGAAAAAATATGATATAGGTGCAGGAAATCAATTTTTTAACGAAATTGTTGAAACAACCGTTAGCACTAGCTCGTTCGCGTGTTTAGGGCCCTCGCCATAGACAGCCCTTTGTAATATTAAATCTTTGGAGGAAGGGACACGAGGTAACGGCGCTGTGGGATGGCTACACGCAGTGGACTTTGCAACGTTACTGAATTATTATTTCATATAATTATGAAATAAAAGTAGCCTAAGTTACTCCTTATTGCATCAGCTACACCTGCCAGAGAAAGGCACGTCAAAATCGGTTTAGTCGTTCCGGAACAAACAGAAAGACAAAATTGTAAAAGATGTTATTTTGGTATATGTACATGTGCATTTAGTACCTACCTAAAAAGCGGTTACTTTAATATTACAAACACTCTTAATTTTATTTATTTGTATAGATATACAGGGTGTAAAAAAAGTGTTACAAAATGAAATGGATGAGAGTTTGTTCCAAAATAAGCAAAGAAAAATGTTAATAAACATTTATATGTCTGCAAATTAACGGTTTCGAAGATACGGAAGACTGAAGAATGAGGAATTTGGGAGATAAATATGAGAATTTTTAGGAGTTTGGTACGTAAGAGGACCCTGCTGTAGGACTTACGTCTCACAAACCTTCCAATTTGTATTTCCCAGTGCAGATCTTCTCTTCCTCCAACCATGGTGCTTGAACGTGCCTAAATAGGCATTTTTCTTTGGTATATGTGTAGGTGTAGTGTGGAAGTGTGACCCACGTGGTGCAATGTGGGGTTGGGAGATTGACGCTGTGGCGTGTCTACTCCGTCGTGGAGCCCTTCCATTTGGCAAGGACGAAGGAAACCACAGATGATACGGACTATTTTGCGTTTAAAACATTTTTTAATGTGTCCAAAAAACAACAGAAACATAGAGTCAAATAAGATATGTTCAAAGTACCTTCCCTGCATTTCAATGCAGCTACGACATCGCCGCAGGGACTTTGTAAAATTTTCACCAATAACTAAATAATAGCTACTATTAAGACTTTTTTTGCATACTACCACCCATTTCATTTTGTAACACTTTTTTTAACACCCTGTAGATATATACCTAAAACAGTAATTGTGCGTGGGTTACATATGGCTTTGTTAATAGTTGTTAACGTATTTATTTTAACTCTTAATTTAGTATCCATCGACAACCTCTACTTTTTTTACACATCAACGGATGTTAATATAATGCCCTCGATGTTAAAAGTATACTTCACGTAGTGTTATTTTTCAAGGTGGGACTTTTACTGTTAACACTTGTCTATGTGCCTATGGAGTTTTAACCAATGAACAAATATCCTCATTTACTAATTTTAAAGACTCTTGAATATTCTTTATAGCAAAAAAAGATACAGTTGTGATCAACATAACCGTGGAGAAAACAATACTGAACACATTTAAATAATTTACTGATACTGCTTCTTCTAATTTATGAATTATTCATTGTATTCATCAATGATCACAGATTAATGATAGATGGTTTGCTGAAATCTATTTTTTTCTCATGGACCAGCAGTGCCTAAATAATCTAAGGCCCTTTTCACATGAGCTGCAAACTAATCGAGACGCCGAGCTTGTTTTCTATCGGATAGTAGAAAATAAATTGGGAGTAATCGAGAGGTGCACATATGACGCCGATAGCTATCGGATAGCCTAGACCTATTTCGGGGTTGGTTTCTCCCCCTATCCGCATCAATTTCAATCTCCTACTAGTACACAGTTTTTCGGGCAGTGCACATGGAATACCAAAAACCATTCAATCTTGTGCTTTTAATCATATAAGTTTCCGCCAGCATAATTATAAATTTACAATAATAATTATAAATTATTTAATTGAATTAATTAACTCAACAATAATTATTAATTTCATTTTAGTTATTTATTTGACTTTATATATAATTAGAAAACCAAAGAAAATTAATTACTGGTAATTTAAAAAAATATTTTTCTTATTCTTTCGCAAACACATGTTTCGAAGAATTTTTGTTCACCTTCTCTCAATTCGACGAAAATAGTCTTGAATGTACATTTTAAATATCTCTCACTGTTAAATGAATGAACCCAGTTTCTTCTTTTATGTCCATCCTCATAAATGTATTTGTATAGAAAGTATGAAATTACGAGCTGGGGAAAAAATAGAAGGTTGTAGGATAGTACAACTTATGCTCGATCCATCTCGTAAACAAATCAACACTACAGTAAAGAAAGTCCCCCACTCAGTTGGAAAATTTCCGGGTATCGAGATTGGACGCGGCGTCCTATCTGATGTGGCCTGAAACGAGATAGATATCGGCCGGATTGGATAGAAAACAATCACGGCGTCCCGGTTACTTTGTAGCTCATGTGCACTGGACCTAAGCAGGTATCATGCACATGTATTTACTGTGCTGTTCGATACATCTCATTCTCGCTCATTTATCTTTAGACTCTGGAACTTTCTTTTCTGTTAATTCGATCTTGAAGTTCTTTGTTAACAAATTAAACATATCCCTACTTTTGGCAACAAACCTCCACTACGTCAAAAACAACCCTTTTACGTTTGCCAAAAAAATTACGAGAGAAGCTGCAACACCATGAAAGAAATATCTTTGGTTGAAATTTTCTGGAATTGAAAGCGAAAAAACATAAATGAGAAAATTTTGTATCTAGACAAAAAGAATTTTAAAATTTGAATAAAAATGAAACTAACAGACGAAAAGTCACCAGAGAGTGAGAAAGGAAAATATAAGCGATTTAAGATAAAGCTTTTAAAATTACCAAAGATTCGAAAGGAATTTTATCTGGTTTTAGTTGATATGTTTAAACTAAACAAACATCTCTTACAGTTCTTCAGACCTTTTAAAAATTTAAATATAAAAAGGCAACCAAGTGGTAATTTAAAAACAACAAATTTATTCTTTAGTTCCATTGGACGAAGATGAATTAAAATTTGAGACCGGAAAAATCAAGAAAAATTTTATGAGAATATATTTTTTTAAATTTGCAATGAAAATGAAACCAATCCTTACGAAAAATTTTCATATTAAACATCTATAACTATAAACTAATTGCTTTTTAAAATCAACATTGTGTTTTAGGTGGCTTCTCTTCCATTACTTTTATCAATGGCGATCTTTGAAAGTTGTTTTACAGCTTGAAAAAGCCAAAGAAGTGAAAAAAGCAAGATGGCGTCAAAAAGTTTGGGAAGTTTTACCAGATTATAAACCTCCCGATGATTTTTAATTGGTTAACTGTGTTTTATATCTTTTTATATTTGTATTTTTAAATATATTTATAAGTAAACATTAAAAGCAGATAATAACTAGTTTATTTTGAATCTAAAACATTAAAATCATAATTATCATCAACTGAATCGCTATTTGTAGTAATAGAGAAACTTTCGAGACCAGTTGCTAACTGTTGTGCTACTTTTTCTCTTCTTCGTCCATCTTTCTTTTCTTTCTTAAATTGCTTTTTCTTAATTTGGTTCAATTTCTGATTACCCTCTAATGTCATCTCTGCATCAACTTTTTTTACTCTAGGTTCTCTTTTACCTTTCGGTTTCTTTTTTGCTACTGCTACACTTGTCTTTGCATTTATCTAAAATATATAACATAAAAAAATGAAAGTAATATATTTTTATACTTTTACCAGTTCATTATCGTCTGTTATATCTTCTTCCATTTTATCGTCTAGAGAATCTACCGGTTCTAAAGTTTCCAGTAGAATAGCGTTGGTGTTTGATCCTGCTTCTTTTTCAATTTTAGTTAAATCGTCTGTTTCCATTGATTCAAAGCTGTCTAAATCAAATTCTTTTGCGATTTCTTTCACAATAGCAGAACTGATATGAACTTGATGACTTTCCTCAGGAGGTAACGTGTAATATTTTATTTTACCACTGTAAATGAATCCCACATAAGAAAAATAAAACGAAACCACAATAAAGTAACAGATATTTGACGATATATAAAATAAAAAATCCATACTATACCTCGATATGCAATTACATGCCACTGACGTCATTGTGAGGTAAATGCAGATGGAACCAATGCGAGGTTCGAATGAATGCTATTTGCCATGTTTAACTTGCATATACGTCACAATGACGTCAGTGACATACAACTGCCTATCAAGGTGTACAGTACATAAATTAAAAGTTTGGAAAAATGTAATAATTTCTATATTCTATAATGAGTATGGAATGCGTTATGTTCCACACGAATGGGAGAGTTTATCATACCAATCGAAGACGAGTGTGACGGTTACACGGGTGTGGATTAGCTAATTCATACGAGTCATAGACTTTACTTTTCTACAACTACTTGTAAAATCCGTTTGTATTTTTAAAATTATCGTGAATTTTGCCATTTAATTTAAAACACTTTACCGTGGGTTGTTGGTAAACGAGCTGGACTTTCGATTTGAAACTTCGGGTTCAATCCCTGTCCTGTGCGACATTTTTATTCGAAGTAATCAACTTTTTAAACTTTTTGTCATTTATCTGGTAATAAATTACTAATAACCTTTGGTTGTGGGAAGACTGGACATTGCATGTGGAATATAAATGTCGAATAGAAGGTCGGAAGTACATTCGTTAAATTTAAAAAAGTCTTTGCTAACTCCGTCTCCGACTTTAACCTCAATCTCAGGTTAAGATTCGTAAAATGCTATGTCTGGTCAGTACTATTATATGGCACGAAGTATACTTCGTGTGTATGGCATGGAAGGTTGAACAAGAAGATAGCCACAATGAACAAATTGGACGCGTTCGAAATGTAGACTTATCGTAGAATCCTTAAAGTTTCGTGGACGGCTAGAGTGACGAATGAGAAGAGTGGAAAGAGAAAGAGATCTGTACAACACAATAAAACGCAAAATAAATAAATGCGTAATAAAAGATATCAGTTTTTACAAATAATAATAGAAGGAAAGATCGAAGAAAAGCAGGGAGTCGAAAGAAAGAAGATTCGTAATGTCAGACAATGGACAGGACTAAGAAATATCGGAGACCTAATACTCCGCAAAAGACAGAGAAGAATGATCAAACGTGGTCGAAAACATCCATTAATGGATAGCAGCAGACGAAGAATAGAAAAATAATTATCAAGATTTTACTTACTTATTCCAATCTTCTAGTAAACCTCTAGCTGCAGCTATCGAATCCGGTACTCCTCCTTTCTTAAATCTCCCAGTACGTGCGGCTTTCAAATTATAGAATTCCTAAAAAAAATAATTTTGGATTAAGTTTCTACATTCCAATGTATTCATAAAAAATGTATGTTTGTCTTTATAGTAATGGGTTTTAATAAAATAAATCCTTGTTAAAAAATAGTTTTTCTCAGACTGCAACCTTCATATATAACTAATAGATTCTGGTTTTTAAGACATTTAAAAAAACGTAAAACGAATAACAAACCCCTTGTATTTTGTTACCGTTATCGAAAGTTTACATTTAGCCTATTTTCGCGGTAATGTTAATATAATTTTTTCAGATCTCTTTGAAAGCAACAACAGACTTGTTTATGGAAAGTAAAATTTAGTATTTTTTATATTTAGATCAAAAACAAGAAGCTTAGAAAGAAGTTACAGTATAAATATACTTTAGTAAACATAAAAGAAGTAGAAACTAGTGCCACAAAGAATTCCTATGAAATATTTATACTATGCGAATTATTTATAAATGGTAAAATACAGTCATAAAATTTTATTTAATATAAAATATACACAATTTTTTAATAAAATAAC
Organism: Altica lythri; assembly: GCA_964028335.1. Lineage (NCBI taxonomy): Eukaryota > Metazoa > Arthropoda > Insecta > Coleoptera > Chrysomelidae > Altica > Altica lythri. Next base: position 28,147,802 of record OZ034804.1, on the reverse strand, counting down.
AAAAATCTCGAATAATAAAAAATAATGATGAAAACTCACTTCTGGAGAGTTGTACTCTGTTACATCATACATTTCCATCATTTGTTGCTTAGAAACTCGTTGTAAAATTGCATTTGCTGGTGTGATAGGATCGCTTAAAGCAGAAATTCGAACAGCATTTCTTAATGAGGCACTACTATCGTTTCCAGAAGCAAATACTATACCAGGAGAATCAAGAAGTTTTATTTTCGAATCCAACTGAACTTCTTGCATAGCTCTAAAACATTATTTATAATTATCGTAAGTACCAAACACTTACCAAATTAACAGAAAAAAGAGCAACTAGTAGAACTCCTCTTTTTCTTCGTTCATTATTCGCTAATTTAAGAAATTTAAGTAGAAATTTTATCCTCCTTTTTGACATTACTTACCAATTTTACTAAAGCAAAAACAATGGGAAATAAGAAAACATAAATAATGTACTATCGGTAAAGGATGCTCGAACTGTGATCAGTTATGCATGTATATCCATGCCAAGTCTTATTTTTTGATAAATATTCACAGTAAGTATAGACAAAGTTTAGAAATCAGCTATTATAATATTATACCTATACATCGTTATACAGCGTGGAATAGCTTATATTTGCATATATTTTTATTGTGAAATTTGTTTTAATGTTTTACGATTTTTGTCTGAAATTGATTTAGGATTTTTTTCATAATTCAAATTATTGATTAACTAATTAATTAAATTCTTGACTGTTTTATGGACTGTTATTTAAAACACATTTATTTGTGATATTAAGTACAGAGACCCAAAAGAGACAACTTATTAAAATAAAAATTAGACGTGGTTATGTTAAAAAATATCATTTAAAAGAAAAACAAGATTTCAAAAAATATTGATGTACAAGATATATAACAAACTCGAAAAAATTAAAAAATGTTTGAAAATTATCAACGTGTTATCTCTAAAATTTCGATAACCTAAAAGGGCTTTACTTACCTAGTCACACCAGGTGTAGCACCTACATTGCACGCTCTAGATCTCTTTAAACTATTTATTATAGAACTTTTACCAACATTTGGTAAACCTACAACTCCAACTCTAATTGAAGTTTTAATATCTTTATTTCTACAGTAGTTTGCTAATAATGACATTAGCAGTTCTGCTCCTACACAAGATGAACTTTGCAAAACTTTGTTATTAGATTTTGAAAACTTTTTTTGTCCTAATTTTTTATTTTGATTTTGAGTTGATGCCTTAAAAGCTATAGTAGGAACAGTTTTTTTAAGATATTTTAACCATTTATCTAAAATTTCTCTGGGAACTAAATCTGCTTTATTTAACACAAGAACTAGTCTTTTATTTCCATTTAAATCCAAAACTGCTTGTTCTACTTGTTTGCAGCGTGTCCCTAAGGGATCTCTGGCGTCCACAACTTCTAGAATAACATCAGCAGCTTCAATTACTTTCCTAAACTCTTTGTAATATTGCTTAAGTGAGTTTTCATTACTTTTTTCAAGTACTTTTTCATTCACATCAGGTGTTAAATGTTCATGTAGCTTATTTCTAATTTCTGCATTTTCTACTAAGCTTTTGAGACCAGAAGCTAACTTTTCTTTTTTCTGTTTTTGTTTTTCTAGTCTTGCTGCTTCTCGTAATTTTTGTTTTTCTTCATCTTTCTGTTTCTTCAAAGCTTCTACTTCTTTCAGAATATCTTCTTTGAATGGACAGATATTGGGAACTTGAATGACATGTTTGGTCTTTTTTGATTTATTTTTATTTTCCTTCTTAACTTTTCGATTATGATCACGTACTTTTTTTTCTATTTTATATCTTAGACGTGCAGGCTGGCGTTTGGATTGTTTTTCTGGAAAATATAAACGTCATATAAACTTTATAACAATCAGTTTTAAAGAACTCACTTAAATTAAATTTTGCCATTATAAAATATTTCCGTAAAATATTTATTCATCAGCAAATAAATTCACGTGTTGAAAGAAAACATAACCTATAAATCAGCGTGGATGATGACAGATGGCCTCTGACTGTTAAGTTAAATGAGAGCCAGTTAAATAACAGACTTTGATACATATCTATAAATCTAATTAACTAAAGATATCATTTCTATTTTACTTTTTTCTCAAAGTGCTGGCAGATGTATTTGTATGAAAGTGCAAGCCATATATAAAAATAAGGAACAGAAGATTTTTTACATTTCTTATTCTCTTGATTTTTGGGGTCTCGGTTAAGTAGTGAATAGCACAGACCCAATAAATAAAAAATAGTGTATCCGCCTTTCATGCATTGATTATATATTATTATATATTATTATTATATATATTATCTCTGGGTTTCGAATTCTGCCGTAGCCTTTAGCCCATGGATGTTTGTGATAGTTAAAAACACAGGTTAAAAAATTTGATATACCCATAATAATGGGCCGCACGGCAAAAGACCATACAAAAAATCTTACTTTATTGTTTTATATTTGGGTGTAAACTAGCTTTTTGTTTTATCGTGTAATGTAAACAAACGATAAAATTGTAAAACTTGAAACTTGCTGTTTAAAGTATTTAATGCTGTAAAACTTGTTTTGTTAACAAGATGATTCAGTTGAGAAGATGAAAAATGAAAACTAATGGTAGGTTAGGTGAAGGAGACGCCAATACGTGGCAGAGTAAATTCAATAACATGTCAAACATCGCCATATTCTTTATCTATGGCCATATCTTTAATTAGTTCATAGGTATCCAAAAATGAAGTTAATTTTAAAAACATTTTGTGATAACAGTTTGGACGAAGATTTTAGAATTTAAGTCAGTGCATAGTGAATTGCTTCCGAAACTATAAGCATCGCAAGATGAAACTTATGTGTCAAACTTTGAAAAACAAATCTTGCTGAAGTGCATTACAGCGAAAGTTCGTACAAAGAAGAAAGAATAGATTACTTGTGTTTATCTTGCTGGTTTATGATTTTCATACGTAATTATGTAACAATCCTAGACAGAGTTAAAAAAAATGAATGATATATGAGTTTATTTCATTTTGAGTTTGTTTACTTATATAATTATTAAAATGGATTTGTCTACAGAAGAGAATAAAACAAATGTATCAAATACATCTGTAGATTTTGCAAATACAGATATCCCTAGTGAAGCGAACCTAGAAAATTCACTTAAATACAAATTTTGTGAAATTAAAACTGATTATTCTGAGCCAAGTTGGGTTCCTATCAAAATCGAACCCCAGGAACCCGAATTCGGAACACAAGACACTATTGAAAGTGAGTTTGACTATTTAAAGAATGACATCGAACATAATATCAATAATTCTTTGGCAATTCCAAACGAATCTGAACTTGATAATCTGAAAATTACAGAGGATATGTTATACAGTGTTTGTGGATGGTTAAAACCTGACACTGAAAATAAAGTAAAGCAGAATACCAAAGAGAATTTTGTAAAACTTCAGTACAAGTATTATTGTCCCTTTTGCAAAAAAAGTAAGTCTTTTGATTATAACTAGATTAGAAACCTAGTTAGTCCAGTCTATCTTTGACAAAATCAACGGTTTCATAAAAAGGTTACTAAATTTTACTGCAAGTTCGCAAGTATTGGTTAAATTTTACTGTATATTATTTATATAAGTATATAATAATAATTAAAAATCAACACGATATATTTTTTTTATATATTAGAGATTCAGTTCAATTTACCATTACAACTTTATGGAAGTGGATGCAGAACCTCCAAAGAAGCGATTTAGAATTGAAACGCTTGATTACAATATTTAACTTATCAATATTTAGTTTTTATTCTTAATTATGTAGGTATATGTTATCTAAATTATACATATTAATTAATAAAATTTAAACAATTGTTGCGAATTAGTAGTCAAATTTAGTAAGGTTTTTATGAATTTGCCAAGAATCCCCAACTTTTTCGTGAATTGAAATTAGCACAGTTATCATTATTTCGTCGATTTACCTCGGTTTAAAAAAAATTAAGGCAATACGTACCATAGAAGCCGAGATATTGCAATTTTTTAGCCCACTTCAATTTGAAGTACCTACCGTTCTCTAAAGAAAACTGAGCTCGAGTGGTTCCCCCTACACTTTTTCGTATTGGTATTTTACGAGTAACATCACTTCAAGAAATCTATTATAAAATATAAATCTTTTATTACAATCTGTAGAATTTTCAGCTGTTAAACATAAACAATAATGATATGATAATATCTTAAAAAGTAAGCTTTAAAGAATCGATAGCGACCAGCTAAATATCTATATACACCAGAGAAAATAGCAAAAGAATAGTATATTATGTTACTAGGAGTAGAAGGCCAACATTATTGTTGAGCCCAGATTCTTGCACTGCCGAGGCGCTAGCCGAGGCTGTGCAAACTGGGCGAAACATATAATGGGCCTTCTGCTCCGAGTAACATATACTATTTTTTCTTCAAGCGTAATAATAATATGCATTTTATAAAAAATATAGAAGGCTTTGTTTATATCTCAACTATTTAATTAATACAAACGAAAAATTACATAAAGTGTTACCTATTTATTAACAGTAATATTAAATGTGCAGTTTTGTATACTGCAGTTGTTTAAATTTAAGCCACTGCCACCGCTTTCAGCTTCGACATTTACAATTTTGTCATTGGTATACATCATATTATTAGTAAGTTGATTGTCGATTATTATGTCAGCGATTCCAGAACTATTACTTGGTTGTTCTTGCCAATTAAGTATTTTTTGTGCAGTTTGTGTTTTACTGGAAATGGAATCCTCTAAGTACCCTTCAGCAACACTGGTGGATTTCCATCCACCATGCCGCTTTAAAGCGGTAATATCACCTCCGTTGTCAACTAAAATAGTTGCGGAAGTCCTCCGAAGGCAATGTCCTGTATATTCATGAGGATTTGTTAATTTCAAAAACGTAGCAACGTCTTTTGGTACGTTTGATATTTTGTGGATACCCATTACCACACGGTGACATTTACCATTCTGGTATTTAATAAAAAATCGCTGCAGGCCAATATCATCCGGACGAAGAGCCGTATACTGTCTTACCAAATTCAAATAAAAATCGCCAATTATAGTAAACGATCGTTGTTTTTTGTTTTTTGTGTTTATGATTTTAACCAAAATTAAATTTCCCAAATCTTGGATTTCGCTAGACTTTAAATTAACAAGTTCATCGCATCTAAGGGCTCCTGTGACTCCAAATATTAATATAACCTAAAACAAACGTTGAAATAAATAAAAAAAAAAGCTGGTAGCACCGGGATTAGAACCGCTGACCTTTGCGACCGAAGACAAAAGCTCTGCCACTGAGCTACCGTCATTAAATGTTATAAGTAGGAAATGAGGTAATATTTGCTGTCAAGTTAAATATTGATCTGCTAGTAGATATCACTGTCAACGGTTTAATAAACGTAATAATGATTAAAAAGAAATAAGAAAGTACCTACCTTTGTTGCTAAATAAACATTATTTGGTGCATCCTTGAGAAATTTATCAAATTGATCTTGTGTTAATACTTTTGATTTTTTCGGTGTATAATTTTCCCCTTGGCGCTTTATAAATGCAATTAATTTGCTATATTTTTCTATTTTAACATTATGTTTAATGTTTAATTGACTTTTAATCATTGAATACTGTGCCCATAGAGTAGAACTTTTAAAAACTTTCTGGACAAATTCGTGAAGTATGCAAGCATAACGTTTTCCGTGTATTGCTGTACATTATATTCATTGCACCATTTTAGAAATTTTTCGTATGCAAAATCATACAGTTTACGCGACTTCGTTGGAATTAGAGTTTCAATACTGGAATTAGCTATTTCAACTAATTCCGGAGGCGTACATTGCAATTCTTGAGACATTTTTCACAAAATTTTCAAAACAGACAAACGTCAAATTAAATAAGTTTAAAAATGACAGTTCCTACCTACTTGATTACAACGCCCCATTATTTTATTAGTACAATAATGAAAATTCATTTTTGTACTAGTAAAATAATGGGATATTTCTACGGTCTGTGTTGCAAAAAGTAATATAGTTATTATTATACGCTTGAAGAAAAACACCATTTTCGTGACAGTCTTTCAATGACTGTAAATAATCGTATTTTGTTAAGAATCTTCTGTGTATTTTTTAAAATATTTTGCGAGATTAAGTCAATAAATTTGTTTTATTTGAAAGTCACTGTTTTATACCGTTGACTTTACCACCAAATTTTAGTTGTAAGTCACTGTTTTAAACAGTTGAAGTTATCAACATAACAAAATATATACTTTTATTTATTACATAATATAATTATTTATTTATTTCAGGTTTTTTCTGCAAGAACGGACGATCCAATCATCGTTGTGAAAAATTCCGAGAAATCTGTTGTTATTGTGGAAAATTATTTCCTAATAAGTTGCAATTTTTAAATCATTTTCAAATACATCACTTTGTTAAGCCAATAGCAAACTGCAGAAAAAATGGAAGCGATAAATATTTTAAGAAACAAACTGAAGTAAAACATATACAATATAAAATTTGCTCTCAGATATTTCAATCGAAGCATCGGCATCGTACAGAAAAATGTATTAAATGTGTGGATCGAAATTTATTCAAAAACAAAATGTGCTCAGAGATGTTTATAGAACGCACACTACCTGATATAAAAATAAATACTCGTGATAAATCATTTACATGTGAAATTTGTGAAACAAAGTTTTCAGAAAACAATCAATTGAAAGTGCATATGAGAACTCACATTAATGAAAAACTGCTTAAATGTGAAACTTGTGCAAAGATATTCTTAACGAAAATTGATTTCCAAAGTGATATGGACGAAAAACCTTTTAAATGTGTAATTTGTACTAGTACATTGTTAACCAAAGAGTGTTTAAATCAAAACGATATAGATAACACTGCAGAAAAGTTATTTTGTTGTGATGTTTGTTTAAAACCATTTATTCGCAGCGGGGATTTAAAAAGACATATGAGAATTCACACTGGAGAAAAACCTGTTAAATGTGAACTTTGTACAAAATCATTCGCAAGGAAAGAATATTTAAATATACACATGAGAAGTCACACGGGAGAGAAACCATTTCGTTGCGAAATTTGTATGAAAACTTTCTCAACAAGAAACTATTTAAATGTACATGTCAAAATTCATACTGGCGAAAAACCATTTTGTTGTATGATTTGTTCAAGAAATTTTACACGAAAACAAGATTTACGAAGACATATGAAAACTCATTCCAAAGAAAAGCTTTTTAAGTGTGAAATTTGTACAAAAGCATTTTTAACGAAAGAATATTTAAATCAACATAAAATAGTTCATGTTGAGGAAAAAACATTTTGTTGTGATGTTTGTTTAAAAACTTTTCTACGAAATGGAGAATTAAAAAGACATATGAGAACTCATACCGGAGAAAAATTATTTAGATGTAAAGTTTGCACCAATGCATTCGCAAGGAAAGAAAGTTTAGAATTACACATGGTAAATCATGTCAACGAAGGACCATTTAACTGTGAAATTTGTATGAAAATGTTCTCAACAAAAATTTATTTAAAATTGCATATGAAACGTCATACTACCGAAAAACCATTTGACTGTAAATTTTGTTCAAAAAAATACAAAGAAAATAGTTCTTTAAAGAAACATATGAAGGCTCACCATAGAGATCAAACTGCAGATGAAGAAAATAAATTTACTTGTAAAATTTGTTCAAAAACTTTAGCAGGAAGTTTAAATCGACATATGAGAACTCACACTGGAGAAAAACCCTATAGTTGTAATTTTTGTACAAAATCTTTTTCGGAAAATTCTAGTTTACAACAGCATATACGAATTCATACTGGAGAAAAACCCTTTACTTGTAATGTTTGTGCGAAAACATTTAGTAGACAGAGTAGTTTAAGACAACATATAAAAAACCACACTGGTGAAAAAAAATACGAATGTGAAATTTGTTCAAAAGCTTTCAAATTAAATTCTAAATTAAAAATACATATAAGAAGTCACACTGGAGAAAAGCCATTCAGTTGTAAAGTTTGTTTAAAATCTTTTACAGTAGCAGGTAGTTTAAAAAGCCATATGAAACAGCATACTGGGCTTTAAAAAATAGTATAGCCTATATCACCAAGATGTGAATTTTGCGTATTGGTTCATGTTGTTTACAGTAAAAGCTCTTTATTCGCTGGGGGTATATGTTCTGTAAATATACCGCGAATACAGAAACCGTGAATACGGAATGGTAATTTATATGGGATTATAGGAGATACGTTCCTAGGTGACAAAATAAAAATCAAATTAATTGTTTCACAGACAGATCATTTTTTTTTTTTAAATCAGATAGCTCATTTACCATTTTTAAACCTTCACTGAGATTTTTAATGTTAAATCTTATCTTTCCAATACTTGTTGAAGCCTGTTCTTGATTGGTCTGGAATTTATTATTTCATCCAAGTCGGTTTCAGTCAAATTTTCATCTTTCGATTCAAGCAATTCTTGAATGTTACTTGATCCTATCTGGTCGAACTCATCTTTTATTTCATTCACAATTTCGGTTGTGTTTGCAGTCAAAGTTTGAATTTTATTTTAATGTGAGGCTACAGTTCTTGCAACGGTTTATTTTGTTGTGTCAAATTTCTTCCATCATTCCACCATATTCATATCAGGATCAGATTCCATATTATCCAATATAATTTTAAAGGTTCATGTAATGTTGAAGAGCTTGAGGCAAAGCGGTCCTGTTGGGAGATATTTATATTTGTGAGCATAGTTTAAAGTTTGCGAGAATGACCTGGTAAATTGCCCAACGCTAAAACTACAAGACAAAAGAATAGATAGATAGGTAGATAGAGAAAGTTTAAAGGAATGTTGGATTTAAGGACCCTGGCGTAGGACTTATGTCCTTTTCAGAGAGTGGATGTGAATGTTAGCATCGGTCGCCGGTCCCGCACTCACAAAGTCCCCCACTTGTAGTTGGTGTCTTGTTTCTTCTGTAGCTCCTGAGTTTTCTTCTGATTCCAAAGTTCCTCGAACGTGTATAAACCGTTATGCCTTTTTTTAGTGCCAGTGTAGGTGTGTGTGGAAGTGTGGTAATAGCAACATAGCTCTACCTTTTGCTGCCGTAAATTCAGGCGCAGACTTTCCAGTTTTAGATATGAATGTTTCTTTTTCAAAAAAATATAGATTCGTGTGTATGTACCAATTACACCCGCGAATAAAGAAATGTTTAGCCGCGAATATAGAAATTCGGTCGCATTTTTTTAAACCGCGAATACTGAAAACGCGAATGAAGGAAGCGCGAATAAGGAGCTTTTACTGTATTGTATTATAAGTTTGTTTTTTTATGGAAAGAAAAGTCATGAGAATAGCTTGTTACTCACATTTGCTATTATATCAAAGATATTAGATTTAACAGCCTGCAAGTTCTACAAGTTAATGTATTATCTTGTAATCTGTCTCATTTAGAGATATGTTAGATGAAAAGCCGACACAATACCTTACTTACTTACTTACTTACTTACTTACTTACTTACTTACTTAGATCTTATATTCCATATTTATGTGTTCGAAGTAATACCGTCGAATTATTCGATCAAGGAGCAAATGAATAGAATCGTTAAATTTCCCAATTGACCGTTTACGGTATGAAGTATGTTCGCCTGATCAATCTGCGATGTAAAAAAATAGTTCAATCCAAATTATAATTCATAGAAAAAATTATAAGATCCTACATTTGCTTGCTTTTTACAAATTAGTGTTTTGAATTATAAAATTTAGTTATTATTGCAAAACATAATTAAATATATATATATTTTTTATTTTAATTTTGAATTTTTGTGCCTATACTTACCATATGAATTTTTAATATTGATTTTGGTACAAGCCATTGTAAGAAAAAAACGACGGGTTGCACTCCGGGAGTGCCAGCAGAAGTGAAAACTTGATTATTAACGTTGTTCATGTTTAATATTTTGGAATGGTTAGGGAATAATTTTGCACGAATTGCTTTATCAGTATAAAATTACCATCATGTATTATTGTATCCGATATATCGATATTTTGATTGTATTATTGTATCCGATATATCGATATTTTTATTCATAGTAACATCGAATATTCGCTTTTTTGTCGAATCTATTTAAAACCTATATAATTTTTTCACAACTTGATACTTTCATAATTTTATTTATAAATAAGTTTATTAAGACTAAGGCACTATAAACATAGGTATTATCGAAAGCCATGTTTTGACCAATGTCAACTACAAACCAGAGATAATAATAGAACAGATGTGTTGATGCATAATATAAAGTTGGCAACAAGTTCCGACATCAGTGCACCATGCTTAAAACTATTCACTATACTTCTACACACTTTTTATGCTTAAAGTACCTTAAAAAATTATATTAAAATAACACTACTAGTACTTACTAAGGTACTATCCGGTTATAACTACTTTTCCGCTTTTCGCGCTACCAGCTGGTTTAGTTCCTATTTTCACCACTACAAAATATATGATTGCACGTCTCTTTAATTTGTTTATTTGTCATCTTACGTTTTTTTGATCAGGGTCACGTGTCCTGACGCGAATTTAAGATTTTTTACCCATTACAGAAAATATGCTCAACGCGGCTAAAGAAGTTTTCACTTCAAAATATTACTATAAATATAGCAAACTGCATTTTCGTGAACAGCGCAAGATTTCGAAATTAGACAGTTTTTCGTTTTCGAAACAACAGTGGGCAGGCTTTCTGTGAAAAGTTGGAAAACATGTCATTTTTTTTTTGTAACAACCAGCATGCCAATAATAGTAGTTTACGTAACAAGTCCTGAAAGTGGTCTTTTACTGGACGAGTAGGCGTCCAGTAAAAGACGTATTACGTACAATATTCTGCAGTACATAGGCAGAAACCACCCCTGAGAAGAAAAGAAACAATTGGGAAAGTTTTACAGTTTCTGATCTATAAATTCAGGTGTAATTATCAACGGCGCGTTGGATGTGTTGTTCTATGTAGATATTTTATTGGTTTCTTTGTGTAGTATAACAGATACTTGACATGCGTTTTACTTAGAAAGAGTACCGTTCTAAGGTCTACAGAAACGCTAGAAAATGTTAAACTGTCTGCACTCTATCGAAAATAGCTCAATGATTTGGGCAGAAATTTTGTTGTTTAAGGTATACAAGGAATTCGTGATTGACAGGCGCATTAGTCGTACAACGATACTTAGATAATGTCACATGCAGGGATTGTTCGAAATGGTGTCTTGCCAAAGAGCTTATTGTCTTGCTAATGCAGGATAATGATAATGTTATACTACACACGACAATAATTATAACGCAATATCTAGAAGTTGAAGCCAGCCTCAGGCGCACGTAAAAGTAGTGAACCTGCACCAACAACATTTCAAAAGCTTCGTTTAGCTGTAATAAATTAATTTTCCCGAAACAGATTTAGAACGTGCTGGACTCTATACCAAACCGGATTATTAAATAGTAACCTTCTTTACATTTGAGTTCCATTATTTTAAATTGAATCCACTAGATCCCGTTTGATCTCCACGCTTTTACGATCATGACAGTACTTTATGGTTTAACATTTTATTTGTAAAATAAGTTTTATGGATTCGAAAACTTGGTTAATTTAAAAATAAAAAAAACTTGACATTTAAGTAAAGAAACAGTGTGTAAAATTTTAGAAAAATCGGTACAGTAGATTTTGATCCACAGTGGACACCGACGGTGAAAAAGCAAAGTATGAGAACAACGCATTTAAAGATTTTTAAGAATTTTCTATATAAATAAAAATGAATTGCTGTTTGTTAGCCTCGCTAAAACTTGAGAACTGCTGTACCGATTTGGCTAATATTAGTTTTGAATTATTTTTGGAAGTTCAGGGAAGGTTTAAACGGTAAGAAACATAATTAACAAAAAAAAAAGTGAGATGTGTCAAGGGACACCCGGATGGAACGAAGTTCCTTTCGATTAATTAGTGAAGGAATTGTAATTTGTAAACACAACAGAGAGTTTGTACATACATAAGCATTTATCATCGTCTGTATAAAATCTCTACTTACCTAACTCTATCAGCAATATCCGGAACTTGTGCAGAAACACTGTCAGGATACATTATTGTTTTTATTTTCTATTATTTTAATATTTATTATCTACAAAAAACCTGTATAAACTTAACAAAGTCGCGACACTACTCCACTGTTCAAAGCAAAATAGAAAAAAAAAGTAAATCCATTATTTTCAACAGTTCGTTTCTTTTAACAAAAGTGTCCATTTATACCATACCAGAGGTATTGTATATTCTACCTAGAATTACTTTTTATTTCAATTTAATTTAAAACAGGAATTAACAATTTAATACAAAATTTTAAAATTAAAATATTTGACAGTCATCTCTGAGTCATCTATGAGTCATCTATGAGTCATCTATGAGTCATCTATGAGTCATCTACGAGTCATCTATGAGTCATCTATGAGTCATCTATTAGTCATCTATGAGTCATCTATGAGTCATTGAGTCATCTATGAGTCATCTATAAGTCATCTATGGGTCATCTATGGGTCATCTATTAGTCATCTATGAGTCATGTCATCTGAGTCATCTATGAGTCATCTATGAGTCACCTATGAGTCATCTATTAGTCATCTATGAGTCATCTATGAGTCATGTCATCTATGAGTCATCTATGAGCCATCTATGAGTCATCTATGAGTCATCTATGAGTCATGTCATCTATGAGTCATGTCATCTATGAGTCATGTCATCTATGAGTCATGTCATCTATGAGTCATGTCATCTATGAGTCATGTCATCTATGAGTCATTGAGTCATCTATGAGTCATCAATGAGTCATCTATTAGTCATCTATGAATCATGTCATCTATGAGTCATCTATGAGTCATCTATGAGTCATCTATGAGTCACCTATGAGTCATCTACGAGCCATCTATGAGTCATCTATTAGTCATCTATGGGTCATCTATGAGTCACCTATGAGTCATCTATGAGTCATCTATGAGTCATCTATGAGGCGTCTATGAGTCATGTCATCTATGAGTCATCTATGAGTCATCTATGAGTCATGTCATCTATGAGTCATCTATGAGCCATCTATGAGTCATGTCATCTATGAGTCATGTCATCTATGAGTCATCTATGAGTCATCTATGAGTCATGTCATCTATGAGTCATCTATGAGTCATGTCATCTATGAGTCATGTCATCTATGAGTCATGTCATCTATGAGTCATGTCATCTATGAGTCATCTATGAGTCATCTATAAGTCATCTATGAGTCATCTATGAGTGAGAGAGAGAGAGAGAGAGACCGCTGGACGGTGACTTGAAACACTCTTTAATATTGATAATTTAGATATAATCCACAATTATCTCAATTTTATAATTTTTATATTTATACGTAAATCGCTCCAAAAACTTGTTGCCCAGTCATTAGAGTAAATTACAACTTCAAAAAAGATTTTATAATTCCCTCGTATATTAAAAACTATAAAAGATATAAAAAAAGTGAGAGGTGTCAAAGGACACCCGGATGGAACGAAGTTCCTTTCGATTAATTAGTGAAGGAATTGTAATTTGTAAATACAACAGAGAGTTTGTATATACATAAGCATTTATTATCGTCTGTATAAAATCTCTACTTACCTAACTCTATCAACAATATCCGGAACTTGTGCAGAAACATTGTCAGGATACATTATTGTTTTTATTTTCTATTATTTTAACATTTATTATCTACAAAAAACCTGTATTAACAAAGTCGCGACACTACTACAGTGTTCAAAGCAAAATAGAAAAAAAAAAGTAAAAAAAATGCAGTTTTTCTGCTCGCTATAATGTTTGCAATTGGGGACGAAACACATCACCATTTTTACTGCAACAGAATACTATTTAATAGTTAAAGAATACATAATTATTTACAAGATTACCATAATAAAATTTATAAACTTTGAAACAAAACATAACCTCAATTCCACTAAAATGCATATAAAATTTAAACACTTACACTAACTTTCAATGTTTATTCACTATCACAAATTGGATACAATAGGTCGTATGAAAAGTGTCCGGAAAACGTTAAGATTTTTGATTAGAAACCACTACAAGTAATAGAAAAATCTTTTTTTATGGCATTTTCAATGCAAATATGTTTTGTAGTTTTGTGTTTTGTTTAGAAAGATTTGTAAGCTCCTCCCATAGCTGACGTCACACTTTTCTATGCATTGTAATATATCTATCTCTGAGAGAGAGGAAGAGAGAGTTATTTATTTTTTGGTCTGTGAGAGAGAGAAACATGCGTGTGTCGGTGCATTGTGTCGTAACAAATTTTGGTATGAATTTTTTTAGGCTAGCCCCTAGCGTCAGCGTAACTGTTCGTAACGCGCGAAAAGGAACTTCGTTCCAATAATAAAAATTACAATTTTATTTTCCAATATAGTGTGTTTTTATTATTTAGTTTTATCAATTCTTAAAAGATCTCTGTGAAGTTATTATATCGATATAAATCTATTCCATTATTTAACATCTACGTTACGGAATCACTTGATAGATGGCTTTGTATTTAGATTTATAAATAATACAGCTAGAAAGATTATTTAGATTTGTCTTTGTCCTACATTAACTATTAAAATATAAAGAGCGGTACGAAGTTCGCTGGGTCAGCTAGCACATATGCTTACACTGAATCATCGATGTTAGTTTCATAAAGCAAAGAACTTTTATTTAGGATCTCTAGAGCATCTTTTTGCTCTTGTCAATGTTGAATTCTTGTTTTCTTGGTTTACATTTGCTGCAATTTCGACAGGTTTTAAAGATCTATTAATAATCTTGGGACTTATTTCCAAATGAGTTGATTAAGACTTTCAACATATCTCCCCAGAAGGGCGTAGTTACTACCTTACTCAAGTGCTCATAAATAGCCTTCATTTTTTTATACATTATATATGGAAGTACATCGTAGCTTTGTTTGAAGATTTTTTCAACTGTAGCTTTTTGTAATTTATTAAAAATTAAAACATCAAAATAAATAAATTCGAATAAAAGTAATCAAATTTAACTGGGTACCTTTCTGTATATAGTCCATTTCACGGTTTTTGGCCGATGACAGAAATCATACTCGAAGTAAGTTTAGAGTTACATCTCTCTCAGATACAGGCAAGTTAGAAATTTAAATGAGGACGTTTGTTTTTTTATTTTATACTAATACATTATAAACAAATAAATCCTTAGTTACCGTAACTATAAACATGTTCATAACTCCCTTGGTAGTTACACTAAGCAATTATAAATCCTTAACTCCCTCTAATGTATTTACAAAAATAAACCGACAATTGTCGAATTTTCCACTGAAATCGTTGCCCGAATTGCAAGAATTTTCCGTTGAAATATTACTACTGTAATAAATCGCCTGAAATCTCACTTTTCTCCAGGTTTTCATTCATTTTCACAAATTAATAAATTTGATAAATTTTTATTTACAAATTTGTCAGTTGATATATCCTTGGTAATCATGCCTACTTAATTATTTAACAACGTTGTTTTAATTTGAAAACCAGCAAATTTTGGTTTTCACATTTAATTAGTATGAAATAAAAACATTTATCTATCACGTGAGTTATTGGATGTTAATAACCTCGTGCAACTTAACAATCCCTCGGGACTAGCGTCCCTCGGGATTGCAACCTGTTGCCCTCGTTAATTAACATCCTCATAACTCCCTTGATACATAAATAACTATAATACAACACTTGCGTAACTGCATCTTGTTTCACCGGTAGATAAAAAGTATTCAATACGGAAGTCTTGACTAAATTCACATTCCTAGTATCTGTCATGTACGGCTCGTTATTGAAGGGTTAAATTTCATAATTATTAATGTCACATTTTTGTACATGTCAAACCACACTGATAGTTTCAGAAACTTACGACCTAATTTAGAAAAAAAAACTGTCCGCCATTGGTAACTTGGATGACAGTTTAATCTTATTTCAGTGGTTTCTAATATCAAATCGGCCAAAAACGATGAAATGGACTATACACGGAAGGGTGGATAGTTAAAAATTTCGCTAAATACGAATTTGTAGGTCTTCCATCTCAAAAAGTGGAATGAATTGTTTTATAAATAAATTTTCAAATTTGAATATTTTCAAAATACATAATAAATGCAATATTCATATGTTTATGGTTTAAAAATTATTAACAATGTTTAATCACAAAATTGATGTTTTTGCCTAACTTTAAGTCATCATAACTTATTGCATGGTGTATATTTCTCTAACAGCTGCATATAAATAAAAAGTTTGAACCTATTTTAACAATTTACGATTAAAAAGAAAAGACAAATACTTTTTATTGCGTTAATAAGGAATAAACAAACTGCTTTTTGACCTTGCAGCACGCCGACTATTTGTTGATATAAATGCACTGTTAAATTGTCGCTAAAACTTCTACTAGACCATGCGGCATGCTTACGAGAAACGTTATGGGTGAATTTCACAGGTTTAATCTTTTAGATTTTTTATTATATAATTGTCACGTTCCAAAATAAGATATTTTTGAAGTTATACTTCTTTTGGCGCGATAGAGAAAAATGATGAGAGTGAATTTTTACGATGCGCGCGCACACCGACACCTTAATTTAACACCCTGAAGTTAGTCGCAACCGACACCTGAATTTTACGTCGTGGTTTATAGTTCAATAAATTTAATTAATTCGAATCATTTACGTAAGTTTTTTTAAAACTACATACATACAAATCATGAACTATCAGTTCTATATGTATTAAATATGATATAAGTTGTGTATAGATATTATCATTTTGAAAGTTTTTAAATAAGTTGTTCGAAGCCTATTTGGATAAGCGTCGGATAAGGGTCCAGTTGTGACAGTTATGTTATGTTATCATAATGGGGTCGATTACGCGAGAGAGAAGTTTTTTTTTGTTTTGTTTTTGTTCTACATGTGAAAACAGTAATTATTATTTTAACTAATAATAAAATAAACTAATTTAGAAAGTTTTTTAGACTGTACTGTGGACTATATGCCGTAATCTATCTCGGTAAAGCGCTATTTGCCAAGGGACAGGTTGCACTTATTAATAATTTAAAATAATTTAATAATAGTAATATGACTTATAAATCACAAACAAAACTTTCTATTATAAAAAGTTCTTTTTATAAATTGTGATTATTTTCAATACGCCAAAGAAGTATAACTTCTAACGCGTGTACATAAGTAAACACACTCTTTTTTAATATTCTTTTATTATACATATTTCGTATATTTTAATATATTAACATTTACTCCACAATTAAGCAATAAATCTACTTCATGTGCTTCATAATAGCATAAATTGTGTATATATCAATTTTCAGCTTAATCGGCGCACAATTTACCGAGAAAAATACTTTTGAAAAAGGCAATTGTTTTTTACTTTTAAAATTTCTCCCCTCACCCCGTTAAAGAGGTGATGAGGAGAAACTTTTATACACCAGATGTTAGGCTGACAGAAGACAAATACATCTGCGAAAACCGCATTCGAATCAGATCAGTAGTTTTCATGTGATGCGCGCACAAACATACAGACAGACAAAAAAATCTAACCACATTTTTGGGTTCTATATCGATGTACCCGCGACGTTGTTTGCGTGGCGTGTTGATTTTTGTATAAAAATTTTTCCATTCCTTCCCGTTAGAGGGGAGAAAGAAGATATTTTTATACACCAGATTTTAAGTTGAAAGAAGACAAATACATCTGTGAAAACCGCATTCAAATCGGATCAGTAGTTTTCATGTGATGCGCGCACAAACATATAGACAGACAAACAAAAATCTAACCACATTTTTGGGTTTTATATCGATGTAGTAACACCGTCCGCTAATTATTTTTTAAACATATTTAATGTACAGAATTTTCATTTCTACAGTTTTATTATATATGTATATATAGATTAATATTTATTATTAGTTCGAAACGTGATTTTAGTAATCGTTATTAGACACAGGTCAGAGGAAACCATCTCGCCCGCGCCAGAAAGGCAAAAACATGTAAAATATAAATGAAAGAGAATGAAATCAAGTAAAGAAGAGAGTTATACAAAGTTAAATGAAATCGAAAAATAGTTTTTCTACAAGCATGGGAAAAACAACACTTTCCCGCACGCATTTTAATTCAGAAAATATCTCTTTCCCGCACGCATTTTTTTTTATTAATTAGAGATGTTTTCCGAGAACCTTTTTGACAAATTATTGTATTATCTTTATCTTGTTGGACTACATACAAATAGTAAAAAAATTAAGATTATTTTACATGAAAATAGGGATTTTTAAAATGTTTGTTTTTAAAAAAATCATAATTTATTAAATCACCCCCGTAAACCTTATTCAAAGCAACAACAAACTCACCTGTTTAAGTAGGGTTGCTATAGCTACAGTCGTGTATTTATTGACACTATGAAAGATTTAATTGTCACAATCGCATCTTTTCAAGTATCTAAATAATTTTCGAGTTGATTTTGCTTGTAGAAAAAATATTGATCCTAACTCTTGCGGAAATTAACTTTCCCGCACTTAACTGCTTGCCCGAACTCCGCTTCGCGTCGTTCGGGCATCGGCAGTTCGCGTGCGGGAAAGTATAACTTTCCGCACTTGTTAGGATAATAACTATTTCCGAAATTATGTATTTAATTTTTTTAGCTGCAATTCATAGTCAGGCAGTAGTTTTGAAACGAATGAAATCCTATTTTAATTTTTATCTTCTCAAATTTGTTAATTACAAAGTATAGTATTCAACGCAATAAAAACATTATCACATTATCGGTAAATTATTGTTTTTTGCTTCCGAACTTCACTCTGACATCTCATTTATTTAACACGTATCCTCTTTTTCACAATAATATTTTATATATTTTTTTTACCCGACTCAAAAAAGGATAAGGTTCTCAATTCAACCATCTTTTTTTTAAGTATGTTACCGAATATCTCCGGTATTTATATTTATAAACCGATTTAAAAAATTCTTTTTGCATTCAAAAGAGTAGAGTGGTGCCATAGAAATTTGGCTAAGGTCTGGTCATGAATTTGCGCCCACATCTGACAAAGCCAAGTAGCAACTAAAAAGGATAAAATAAAAACTTTTTTAAAAAAATTGAACCGCCTTGAAACACAAAAAAAAGGTTGTGGCAGTCAGTGGGACTGCCGGCAGAAGTTATACTTCTATGCACTGTTAACTAATAAAACTTAATAACTACAAACACAGGCAAGTAGAAATATATTTTTTTTAAATTAACTGTATTCAATTAAATAAATACTTAGAAAAATAAAACCAGTTGATGTGTGTCCTTCCTTCAAACACGAAAACTAAACAGTAAAACGAGTACAAAAAAGTATTTACAAAACCCCATAGTGCAAACTATAATGCAACCATGTGACGGTAGTATGAACTACAATACAATACTCATTACTGAATATTATTATTAATATTATTAATATAAAATACTAAACTTTATATGTTTACTTACGTGACAGAAATATAAAATAATCTGTCAAACACAATGTAATACGTTACTATGATATTCCAAAACATTAGCTCAGATTGTTTTTTGTATATCTATCTCTTTTCAATGTACTGATACCTTATATGTGTTTCTGTCTCTCTCTTACTCACACCATTACATATGTAATGATTTTTCTCATTTAACCCCACACAAATCAAGTCCTTGATAAGAAGTATAACTTCAAAAGAAAAAAGCACTAAGAAGCCAGAAATAACATCTTTATTTCTTAAATAAATTGGAAGCACTAAGCATCTGATTTCGATTTCCTTGAATGCCAAATTACCCTCTATTTTAATGTTAGCTATTAAATCTAGATTTTGAATGTTAGTAACTCATTGGAGCCGACTTCAATGAAATCGAAATTAGATGCTTAGTTGCTTACAATTTTTTTAAGAAATAAAGATTTTATTTCTAGCTTTTTGGTGCATTTTTGTTTTTTTTGTTTTTGAATGCGGTTCAATTTTTTAAAAACGTTTTTACATTACTAGCTTTTCAGCCTTTTGTATATCATAATTCACTAATGCTAAGTGAATATGTATGTTTCTCGGTATTGTAGTTGTTTTGTAAACCAATTTTCTTTTACATTATAATTTAGGTAAAAAAAAACAAAACAAATAAAATTCTAAAAATATAGTTTAACTTATATAATTTTTCATAGTTATTTATGAGTGTTGACATCTAAGTATGGTAAACGAACTTCAAGCAATCATTCCAATTGACGTTAATTTATATTTAGAATAAACGTACGCATTTGAAAGCAACAAAGTAATAAGTGTTTTACTAACAACACTTCTGTTGATGTATACGAGCGGGATCTGTTTATCAACGGAAAACATCCTTATTATTCGTATAAATAAACTGTTTGCAAAAAGGTGTCCAGACGGAAAACTTCTGAGTTCGTCGTTTTCCAAATAGATCCTTTTCCAAGCTGTGCGGAACCATAGGCGTCCGTCAATGTTTTAATTTTCTCTCTATGTGAAAGATAAATATATCTTGTCCGCTTAATGTACTCACATGGAACCAATAAATAAATATAAATAGAAAAAATATATTAAAAAAACACATCTCCAGATAGATTGTACTTTTTTTATGGCTAAAAACTGGATTGCTGAATTTGCGCATGATTCTGTGTATTTAAATGATGAACTCAGTAGTGGACGTTCAGAAACTACTTGTGGACTAGAATCGAAAATCTGCGGTACCGATGGATGTAACTTCCTACGCTCAACCACCAGAACTTGATCGTAGATCGTAGTGGATGATTGTCTAGTAAAATTGCAAGAAATAATATACATCTGAATGTCTGATGTGACAATAGAATATCTCAAGTGACAGTGTATAAAGAAATTTTAGTTTAAAAATGAGAAATTACAAAATATTCGGAGCGATGGATGCCACGATTGACTCACTAAAGATATATGTACTCTCAAGAAACAAACAATAGACAATTTGAAGAAAAAGCAAACGTTATTTATAAATTATTTTTATTTTTTTATTAAGGATGTCCTCATACGTATAGACCTAAATACAAATGTACCGAGAACATCTATTGGGGCAGAAGAGACAATTTATTAATTTGGGATTTAAAGGCCTGCAAGTTAGGACATGTGGGGAAGACGTGGGAAGTTAAGGAGTTTCACAATCTGGAGACCCTGGGGATGAAGTAACGATCGAATCGATCCGTTCTCGATGTCCAGCATTGAACAGTATAGGGTTGCATGGAGTTGGCACGTCGCGTTGCTCTGGCTGGTCTGACAAGTGGAGGCATTATAGAGCGTAGTTCTTCTAAACAAAATCTTTTTATGTATCGGTAAAATAAGGAAAGATCAAACACTGCACTTCGGTGGGACAATGGGACTAGGTTAGTTTTTGGTGATACTGGTGTCGTTTATTAGTCGAACTGCTCGTGTCTGTATTGCTTCCCAAGCCTTAACGGAGCTGCCGATCCCCATACATGCGAGCGGTATTCAAGATTAGGTCGTATTTGGGCTTTGTAAAGAGTTGGATCGAGAGTTGCTATGGATGCAATATGTTAGTTCCATAATAAGTCCTGGGAGATCGTTATACCAACCAGCTTAATGGGGTCGCCCGCTACCAGTGTCTGATCGTTGATTGTAATGGATGAGTCGCATGTGTGCCTCTTGTTAGATAGGCAACATGTCTTTGTCTTGGAAGGGTTAAAATTAACAAGATTCTTTTTTTTCCAGTCGTTAACAATTCTCAAATCTTGATTGAGTGAAACCATTGTGGATCTTCTGTCCTTTTCCAGAATATCTAGAGATATGAGACGGTTGTGCGCTTTGCTACAATGTAGGTTGCCATCATCTGCAAAACCGTGTATTGGATTATTAGTGGTTTCAAGTAGATCATTAATGTGTAACAGGAATAACGTAGCAGCTAGAGTCGATCCTTGGGGTCAAATTAAGAATAAAAAAATGTTTATAACAATTAAACAAAGACAAAAGATGGGTATTAAAATATGAAAATAAAGATTGAAGAATTGAAGAAAAATTCCGAAGATCTAAACTTGTTGAAATACTAAGGCACAAAATCAACGAGAACAGACTTCATTTGATAACGAATAAAGAACTTTTTCATCAGGATAATGCATCTGATTATAAGTATGCTATTGCAATGGCCATATCTCATTAATTGAGCCTTATTTGCCCTATTCCCTAGATTTGCTCCCTGCGATTATCATTGGTTTACAAACCTGAAAAAATCTTACCTAGAAGCAAGGCAAAGTGAATTTGGTAAAAGTGTGGATACAATGCTTATACTACTGATTGAAGTTATTCCAATCTAGAAAAATAAAATTAGAAGTCGTCCTTTTGCCGAAAAGAACTTCACCATACAACACCGATTATGACTATCTTATAATATTGATCTATGACAGTTTTACATTGGACCTAATCATCTGTAGGATATAGTAATTTGTAAGTAATTTATATGTACTTGCGATAAAAATAAACAACGACAGCGCGTTTTAATAACCTCTTGCGCCATCTAGTTTCGAATATCAAAACTAAATTACCTATAGCACGTATATATGCATGTTGTGTATTATTTTGAAATTTTTATACCCCAGATGTTAAGTTGAAAGAAGACAAATACATCTGTGAAAACCGCATTCGAATCGAATCAGTAGATTTCATGTGATGCGCACATAAACATACAGACAGACAAAAAAGATCTAACCATATTTTTGGGTTCTAAATCGATGTACCCGCGACGTCGTTCGCGTGGGTAGAGTGTTGCATAAAAAGTATCCGATCCATGGTTCAACACTTATGAAGGAGATTGATTTCTAAAAATACAATAATAGTACACCTCCAAAGTACACCTCCAGAAACTCTAAAGAACACAAATTTTAATTTTGAAGTCCCTTATTTCAAAAACATAGGACTTTTATACAACTTCCCAACCCCCGTTTCGTAAAATCCTTTCTTAGGGAACGTCTTGGCCCTATAAGGAACTTACCTGCCAAATTTCAAGTTAGTAGGTCTTATAGTTTCTGAGATATGGTGATGAGTGACCTTTCGCTTTTATATATATATATATATATATATATATATATATATATATATATATATATATATATATATATATATATATATATAAAATAAACAAAGTGCCAAGAAAATGCGTATTAATATAAACAAAAGGGGAAAATTATTGGGCAGGTACGCAAAAAGGATCAATAAGGCCACGAGTAGGAATGGTAACCGCAGACATGCATGTTTCTGGCTCATTAGCCGTCATCAGTGCGGCATAACCAAGTAGGGTATTGCACTTGGCTAGCAAAAGTGTTGGGTACTTGGGAGCAAAGGATGTTGGGGAAACATGTGTAAAGAAACATAAAAACACAAAAACAACGAAAGCTCACACAATGAGTCCGTTTCGCCAACGTTGCGACGCTGGTTGCTAGCCGAAAACCCATTGGCACAGCTGGCCGAAAGCACAAAATGGCGATAGGACTCCTGTGTGAGCTTTCGTTGTTTTTGTGTTTTTATGTTTCTTTACACATGTTTCCCCAACATCCTTTGCTCCCAAGTACCCAACACTTTTGCTAGCCAAGTGCAATACCCTACTTGGTTATGCCGCACTGATGACGGCTAATGAGCCAGAAACATGCATGTCTGCGGTTACCATTCCTACTCGTGGCCTTATTGATCCTTTTTGCGTACCTGCCCAATAATTTTCCCCTTTTGTATATATATATATATATATATATATATATATATATATATATATATATATATATATATTACGGATTACGGCAGGTGAAGTTGGTGCACAATTTACCAACGACGTTCCTATCATTCTGTGACTGAAGTGTATTCGAGCTCCCCTTCACATGAAAGAAGTTTCCTTGTGTGCAAAGGAGTAATAACAAAGCGGAAACCAAATATTCCAAATATTTTGTCAATTAGTTATTTTAGAAAAAAATTGGCAGTATACATCGAAATCAGCAAAATTCAAATCTCATCCCCTCTACGAGTGAAAAGGAATGCAAAAATCAATTGTTTCTAACCAATCAAATTTTATTATCGAGGTTTGTAACTGCAAAAATTATTCCTCTTTATAACCCTTATGTTTGCATTTATATAAAATCGTGATTAATTTAGAGATTTTTAATAACCTGTAACTTTTGCTCCAAATAAGAAGCTCTATCCAAACAGATTTTTTTCTGGTAAGCTAAGGACCACTCAGACCAGACTTTAAAGATAAAAAAATGCTACAGAGCAAAAATCTTGCACGTATATATTTTTAACTTCCCGCTAAAAAAAATAACATTTTTTTTAAGATCGGGAAGTTATTGGTTTTACCCCGTTTTTCGAAAATCGAGTTTTCATCAGATCTCAACGTTTTGAGGTATTTGAAACCTCCCCTGACTATTTTCACGAGGGTGTCTGTATGTATGTGTGGGTGTGTGTGTGTGGATGTATGTAAACCTCTTATAACTTTTGAACGGCTTGTACCGATCGGAATGAAATAAAAAGCGTTCCAAAGAGTACCATCTAACTTAGACTCCCTGTAAGTTTGAGCCGATTCAAACCGGTAGATTTTGAGAAATTTTAAAATAACTGAAAAAAACAATTGGTAAAAATTATGTTTTTTGGGCATATCGTTTTGGCCATTTCATCGATTAATTTCATAACCTAATCAGCTCTCAAACTTAAAAAACCACGTCAAATGCCGTTTTGCAAATTAAAATCGGTTAATTCGTTCGTGAGATATCGTTGTCGAAAAATTTCAAAAAAAGTTTTTTTTTTTCAATAACTTAGAGATTTTTTGACTAATCTATTTTGCACTCCTGGTAACGTTTTTAGGTCTCAAAAAACTGCGTCGAATGCCATCTTAAACATCAAAATCGAATAACGCGTTAAAAAGTTATGGCTTTTTAAACATTTTAAAAAAAGTCAAAATTACGTCACGTTACTATAGCTTTGCGGTTAAAACTAGCGGGAAGTTGCAACGATTGCCTTTAAGGTCAACCTCTTTTCGAATTTTTATTTGATCTGTATACAAACAGAAAAACCCTGTTTTTCAAAAATTAAGTTCTCAAATCCCACTGATTTTATTAAGCTCTGTAATTTTTATACATTACTACCTACCTTGATTAAATTACGTAATATTAATATTTTAAAAGCTCTTAATTAAATAATAAATTTTGCTATTGTGAGTAATCAAAATAAGAGCTTTTACATTAACACGCCGGCCGGGACGGTCAATTTTATACTTACAGGCAGTTTATTTGTTTTTGAAATATCTCATTTTAATAGCAAAGCATATTTTTTGTGGATTTACTGAATATATAAATTACAGTCATATTTTTTAATAGTTAATAATCGTTATTAAAATATTAAATATGAACATCGACCCACTTTTTAGGGATTTATAGCTATAAAATTATAAATATTCGAAAAATAAAATTAATATAAATTAATAGTTATTTATGATATGAGTGTTAAAAGTGAGGTTTTATTTTGTGAGTGAAAACGTTTGTGAAATGAGCGGAGCGAATTGAACAATTTCACGAACAAAATAAAATCACTTTTAACACAAATACCACACAATGTTTTTTGTACAACTTCCCTATTTTGAAAATGAAACGAGCGAATTTGCAATGACAATAAACCAAACCGTGTTAAAAGTAAACTAAACCGTGTAAAAGTAAACTTGTTTACATGGCAACGTGTTAAAAGTATTTTTAACACGCTGCTATGTAAACAATCGTTTTTAACATTGTTTGCTATCATTAAAAGTGTCACTTTTAATGACAGTTGTACAAAAAAGATTTTATGTGTTTACATATTTTAAATATAGGATTATTTGAACAAACACATGAGCGCGAAAAACTTCATTTTTATTCTGTAGCAACGTCCCTTTAAAAGTAGAAAGGTTCTTAAAAATAGATAAAATTACCTACAAAAAATCTTTCAAAGGAGTCTGTATCGTATTAATACAGAATATACGAATATCAAATTTTTTAAAATAATCGCAAATTTAAAAAAAACGCGATTCCATTTTGCGCAGGTTTGGGTAAGTTATAAAGCGAATAATTCGGTGTGGTTATAAATCTTGGTAATAGATATATATAGATACTTGGATATTCATTAGGTTGGCGACCTTTATAGATCTATTGTGAACACCCATTATCTCTTGGATAGGATTAGAGCACCTTTTCTTAATGATTGTTTACAGCCTTGACAGTGACCTTTCTAGGTAACTTGGAGCAGTCGGTTTCTCCTTTTTCAATACTAGATACCGCATCCATGCAAGTCCTTTTCATTGGCTTAGGACATGAATTGCGGTTTCCTCCTCCCCTTGGCAGTATATCGACAGATGTCTTCATCTGCAAAGTTTAGCTGATTCAGGTGTTTTCTGAGCCGACATTTTTCTGTCAAGAGACCTACAATCATTCCAACATCGTTTCACATTTGTGATATCATCTCTATAGTAAATTTTGCCGAATGTCCTTTTTTGAATACTTTGGCTTGTCTTTTGCCCGATGATTTTTTCCACCTCTCCTGAGTCTCCTCTAGTCTACATTTCTCAATGGCTGCCTTTCTAAAACTGTCAGCAACCCCTGCGAATGGCCAATTATTGAGATACCAGATCCTGCTCGGGCCATTTCATCAGCCTTCTCATTTCCCCGAAACCCTTAGTGTCCTGGCACTCATGCCAGTGTCAGAAAATTCCGGCTTGCGGCATGTGTCAGACACAAGCTGTGAGCTTATTTGTACACAGAGACTTATTGCCTTTAGAGCTGCTTGGCTGTCCGAATATATCACTACGGTTTTACCCGTTATACCCAGACTTGTGATCTCCGTTGCACACTGTTGTATGTTGTATGGCCATTACTTTAGTCTGAAACACTGTAGAATTAATTGAACTGGTATCCTGTTTCCCCTACTATATATACGCGACCCTGTATCTTTCGCAGTCTTGATAATAATATTTGGTTTAGTTCTCAACAAACGATTAAAAAAACACTATATGCCTTTGCACTCGCACCAGTGTACGATTTTAATTTTGTCTATCTGCTCTTCGGTGGCTAATCCATTTTTTTTTTTTTTTTTTTTTTTTTTTTTTAATAAATGACAAAGTATTAAAGGAACATGGCTTACGTTCTGATTTTACTCTTTTGCACAAGAAAATCTCTTGAAAAAAATAACCACTTATTAGTATCCTTTTTATGGATAATATTCCGTAATAATAGGGAGACATTTTTAGAGCCTCATTGACTTAAATTCACTTTAAATCAATCGGTCTCTAGTGTTTAACCGACTTTAAAAAAGAAGGAGGTTTTTCAATTCGACCGTATATATGCATTTTTATGTCTGTTCGCGGATAACTTTGTCGATTATAAACCGTTTTTTTTTTGTTGGAAAGAAGATATAATGCCTTCACTTGCCAGACCAGCCAGAGCAACGTGCCAACTCCATGTATCCTTATACTGTTCAGTGCCAGACATCGAGAACTGATTGATTTGATCGTTCCTTCATCTCCAGGGTCTCCAAATTGTGGAACTCCTTACCTTCCCACATCGTTCCCATTCGTCCTAACTTGCAGTCCTTTAATAAATTGTCTCTTCTGTCCCAATAGATGTTGTCGGTACATTTGTGTTTAGGTCTATACCTTCTAGGACATCCTTAAATAAAAAAAAATCAAAGGTGGTTCCATGATAAAGAAATCAGGGTCTGATAATGGCAGAACAGGGAAATCGTAGAAGCGACTAGTGCGTGTGTAAGTTTTTATTAAAGGAGTAAATCATGATTTTTTTTTAAAGAAAGTAGATCATGAATTTGGGTCCATATCTAATAAAGCCAAGTAGCAACTAAAAAGGATAAAATAAATTAAAAAAAATTGAACCGCTTTCAAAATGAAAAATGCACTAAAAAGCAAAAAATCAAATCTTAAACATTATTATTTCTTAAACAATCATAAGCAACTAGGCATCTGAATTCTATTTCCTTGAAGTCTGCTCCAATGGCAAATTACTCACTATTTTAATCTTTACTATTAGTCCAATCAATAATTAATCAATAATTCAGAAATAAATCGGACCGGTGCAGTTGTGTTGAGGACCATAACTAATATAATAAATAAAATATAATATAAAATTTTATTGCATTGGAGATAAAACCCAATATAACATCATAAATCAGTGAAGGAGATTTTCTAACATAAAATATTCAGTATTTGTTTTGAAAATGTTTGGCTTTTACCAAAAATTGTTAAACATACAAATTGGTTTCAATTGTTGTCTTAAATTTTGTAATCATTTTAATCAACAAATGATATAAGTACGTAATCTCTACAGGTACAAAATATTTACAATTTCAAAGAAGATCAATTTAAGTAGCCCTCAACATTCTTAGAAAGGATCAAAATTTCTAATCGGCAGAAAGTATTTTGCAGATTGTGAATCATTTCAGTTAAAATAAGATTTAAAGTTCTGTTTGTAAAGTCCTGTGATTAAAACACGCAGAATTGTTATAGTTCTTTAATAAAAAGCGATATTAATAAGTGAACTTGTGTAGTAAAAATGGCACAAACGGCTAATTTTACTCCTGTGAAATTAAAGTGTTATTTAACCGTGCCAATGAAAACTTTAGTTTTAAATGTAGGTACATGATGCTCTTGTGCATGAACATTTTACTAGTACTGTCCGGAGTATAGTTTCTAAGTGTTCAGATATGACCGGAGTTGGTGAAGCAACTATTTATAGACTTTTAAAGCAACGATAGAGTGGAAGTATTACAGAAGCACCTAAAACGCCAACAGGAAGAAAACCCATTCTGATAGACGATACTATTAAACAATTGATTCGAAGAAAAGTTCATTCATTTTATTTACAAAAAAAGATTCCTACTTTGGATAAACTTTTAGTAGACATTAATGAAGACGAATCTTTGCCAAACATTAAAAGTAACAAATTGTGGAAAACTTTACGTGAATTAGGATTCATTTATGAGAGTAACAATAGAAAATCTGCGCTCATAGAGAAAGAAGAAATTATTTGTTGGAGAAGGCAATGTTTAAGGGAAATTCGAAAATTGAGGAAAGAAGGCAAAAATATTTTTTATTAGATGAAACATGGATTAAATGAAGGGCATTTTGTAAATAAAGTTTGGCAAGATAAACCGGTTACAAATGCTCGTCAAGCATTTATAGAAGGTTTGTCTACTGGCTTAAAATTTCCGAATGGTAAAGGTCGCCGTTTAATTATCACTCATATAGGAGGAGATAAAGGATTTGTTAATGGAGGCTTGTTAGATTTTATTTCAAATTCTACGAAAGACTACTATGAAGAAATGACTGCTGATGTTTTTGAGGAATATTTCAGTCAAATGATAGATTTATTACCGACCAATTCTGTAATAGTCATGGACAATGCCAGTTACCATTCAGGATTAAAGGAGCCGTTACCTAATACTAAATGGAGAAAGCAAGAACTCTTGGATTGGCTAATAATGAAAGAAATAGTAGTGCAAGAAGAAGTTTTACTCAAAAAAGAGTTATTGCAGTTATGCAAACAACATTCACCAAAATTTTAGAAGTATAGTGTAGATGAAATAGCAACAGAACATGGAGTTAAAGTGTTGCGATTACCACCTTATCACTGTGAACTTAACCCCATAGAATTAATCTGGGCTCAAATGA
The DNA here is from genome assembly GCA_964028335.1 of Altica lythri. NCBI lineage: Eukaryota > Metazoa > Arthropoda > Insecta > Coleoptera > Chrysomelidae > Altica > Altica lythri. The sequence continues at coordinate 28,118,038 of OZ034804.1, read as the reverse complement.
AGGGATATGTTGCGAGAAATAATACAACATTTAAACTTCAAGATGTTTGTCAACTATTATCTTTTTCATATTAAAGTAATTTTATGTTCTCCGCCACTGAGGCATTCAATTATTGGTTAATCGCTTAGGGTTCGCTCATTTGCATTTTATGATCTATTGTATTTGAGGTTTGTCGGGGTGGTCATACTAAAGTCTAGTGAAAATTCAGATATAAGAAGGTATCAATATTACATTTTTTCTGCATTGACCAACCCTGTATTTAGACCTTTTAGCTCCTATGTAAAAAGATTTGTGCTATCATTCCTTTTCAAATGAACTATATACATATTATATACAAAAAGTAACCTCTTAAAATAAAAGTGGTAGGGAATAAAAAAATCTGTCAAAATGGTCGTTTTTTCAAAGATCTTCATTTTTTCAAAAAAACATTTTTTTATTACTTTTATGGCACTAAAATAGAGCGTTTGTAATTCTAAAAAAAATGAGGTAATTTGTTGCTGAGATATTGTTAAATGTTTATCCCAAGTCCCTTAATGTATAATGCTATCTCTTTTTTTGGCTGGTCCTTTTTCTTTTTGAAGATGCAAATTTTCATACTATGTAAGAGATATAGTCAAAATAGTTATTTTTTTTATTGGGACCCTATTTTGCCTTTTTAAAGCACGCCTGTGCGTGTTTAAATCGAACTTTCAAACACGCGCGTTTTTTAAAGTTACCATGGCAACATAACAAATTCAAAAACGTTCATTGTAAATGACAATTTTTTTATTATTGATTTGACAGGAGTATACTTGTAACGTCAAATAAAATATTACTAACAAATTTAAAACCTTTATTCAAACATTATTTAACAGTAATTTTAATTTTTTAAATGAATATGAATAGTGCAGTTAGTATTGTTTGATATAGTAATTTGTCGATTTTTTAAATCGGAGGAAATGCTATTTAAATTAATACCGCTAACACTCTCTGAACACAATGAGGTTTCACTTCCATTAATGGCACTACCAATAACGTTTGAAACATGATTCTTATTGTTAATGCTCTCTTCAACGTAACCACTCGCTACAGCTGCCGATTTCCATCCTACTTGTCGTTGGATTTGATCTATTGTCATGCCACTATTTGCCATAATGGTAGCGGACGTACGTCGAAATGCATGTCCCGTGTATTTCTCAGGATCATCCAATTTAAGATAACGTGCAATTTGCAACGGACATGATCCAAATGTATTAATACCAACTACTTGATTGGTACATTTCCCTTTATCATATCGTAAGAAAACTCGGTCTGTACTTACATTTTGCGGGCGCAATGATAAATACTGCTTCACCAAACGCACATAACTAATTGCATCATTATCGGCTACAGTAAAACGCCGAGCCTTTATTGTCTTAGACGGTCGGATAGTAATAACCAATACGCTTCCTTCTTCTTTGATATCATGTAAGCGCAAATCGCATAATTCACATCTTCTAGAAGACCCAAAGATGCCGAAAATGGCTACCACCTTCAAAAATAAATACGTTATGTCCGGCGCATCTATGAAAAACTTCCGCAAATCATTTTCTTTGAAAACATACGCCTTCTTGGCTACATCATTCTTGCTAATTGCCTTCATGAATGCGTGCACTTTTACAAATGATTTTATATCAACTCCTTTGTTTAACCTCAACAAACATTGCAATTTCGAATGGATAGCCCACATAGTCGACGCCTTGTATTGCTCCGACATTTTCTGAAGGTAAGCAAGCATAACTCGTTCATTTATATCTGTTACCTTTTGATCTTCCAACCATGTGATAAACTTGGCGTATTCTTTTTCATATGCGTCTTTAGATTTTTGCGGTATCAACCGCGATTCTGCTTTACTATTTAAAAAATCGATATTAGAATTCATTTTTAAGCACTGCGGTGACAACAATTATTCTTTGATGACAGATTGCGATCAATTTTTGATATTCTCATTTCCATAACAACCAAAGGTATATTTATTTCATATCACGAATTCGACCATTTTTAACTCCCATTTTTTTTAGTAATAATACCAGTATTTATGATTTAAAACTGCACCAATAAAAAAAAATAGCGTAAAGTATTCGTGCATAACTAGTCTTAAAAACACTTGCTCTATTTCAAGCACTCCGGCTGCGCCGTCGTGCTTGAAAAATCGCGCGTGTTTTAAAGACCTTTTTATGCACTTATACTTTAATATACTATTTTGACACAAGGACGGAAAATGACATTTTGCAAGAGCGAGTAAAGTTGTGTAGCCGAGGTGCGTAGCACCGAGGCGAAACAATACGAGCACTTGCAAAATATTTTCCGGACGTGTAACACACACTATTTTTTGGTTCGACTAATTTTTAATATTTTCAAAAGTTCTGTTATGTTCAAGAATTGACTGCTTGTGCTAACTGAACTAAGACCACTGACTAGAAGATAGCCGACAAAATGTCAGCTGGTAATTAATTTTTATACATACAAATACTGTGCTAATAACATAGACAAATTAATTAATTAATTCTATTATCTCTGGCTAATAAGCAGCACAGAGAAAATTGTTATATTGAAAATATTAAAATCAATATCTAATAATTTAATATAAAAATAGCAGAGACAATGAACTATATCCATAATCGAATGATAAGTAGTTGTAAATTGACATAAATGTCAAATTTTATAATACAAGTTGTGAGAGAAATTAAATGTAAATTAGAATCCTGCTTACATTTAGAAAAAGTTATAGGTTAGTTTAGTATATTGTACGTTGTTTTTAATTAAATTTAATTAAAAGTTATATTTATTATGTATTTTTGGTGACTTAAAATTTAAACTCATAGCGCCATCTCTTTAGATAATCTAAAAGCTACTTTGCCGGCCTAGGCCGGAAAATGCCATTTTCCGGACGATTTTGAAGTAATTAATAGTATTGTTTCTGGACGGAAGACCAAAAATTAATTTTCAACTCCTGAAATTTTGCTTTAAAAAAGGGTATTTTTTTTTATAAACATTTAAAGCTAATTTTTTCAAAACAATTGTCGAAAAGTATATTAAGAAATACCCAAAAATACCGATAAAGATCATTTTTTAGAACAACTGTTTTTGCCAACAAGGAGTCAGAAAGTTGTAAATAGTCATAGAAATATGCATTTTGGTAAAAAAATAATACAACAAAAGTTAATATTTTCTTAAGCTACCCCAGATTAAAACAAAAAAACATCAAAATTGGTCCATATTTGACCGAGATACCTCAAATTTTTCTGAGCCTCGTGATTTTGAAGCAGTGATTTCAGATTTATGCAAAGAGCGATGTAGCTTTAAACGTTTATAAAAAAACACCCCTTTTTTTAACACGCTTTTATTAACTTCACCTGTATGTATGTATGTATGTATGTATGTATGTATGTATGTATGTATGTATGTATGTATGTATGTATGTATGTATGTATGTTTGTTTGTAACTCTCCACTCCGTTATATAATTATATCTCGAAAAGTTATCGTTTTTTTGAAAAAACACAAGAATACTTTTTTGTTTAGAATTAATTTTTACATAAACTGTCAAATTATGACAGCTGTCATATTGACAGTTTTCGAAATAAACACTATTTTGTGAATATCTCGAAAAGTTATCGTTTTTTTGAAAAAACACAAGAATACTTTTTCGTTTGGAATTAAATTTTACATCAACTGTCAAATTATGGCAGCTGTCACATTGACAGTTTTCGAAATAAACACTATTTTGTGAATATCTCGAAAAGTTATTGTTTTTAACACGCTTTTTATTATTATTATTAATTAACTTCACCTGTATGTATGTATGTATGTTTGTTTGTTTATTTGTAACTTTCCACTCCGCGGCTGCTGCCTCGGGTGAGTCCCATATCGTTATTTTTAGTCACTACCTCCCCGTGCCGGGAGTGGGTAATAAACAATACGTTTAATTATAAACGATATGAATGAAATTGTCTTAGAATTAATCTAACAATTCTTTAGATTTCACAATAGTAATTTTTTTTTCCAAGTTCTGAAAACAATACGTTTAATTATAAACAATATGAATGAAATTGTCTTAGAATTAATCTAACCATTTTTTAGATTTCACAATAATAATTTTTTTTCCAAGTGATTGAAACAATATGTTTAATCATCAACAATATGAATACAATAAATATAATTTGAGAAATCAAAAAAACACGCTTTCAAAGCATTTCCAACTAAATAAACGAATAATGATTGAGTGAGGGTCTTGTAATCGTCACAGCAAATTAACGAATCTATTGAAATAAAATAAATTGGACTAAAAAGTAAAAAATAAATATAGTTTAAAAAAACTAAAAAACACGCTTTTATAAAGCATGTTTCTGAAAAACATCGACCTAAAAAGTTAAAAACAATTTTCAAAATAAAATTAAAACAAAAATAAATGAAAAATACTAGTATTATTGTGAAAAAAGCGTGGGCGCTGCATACCATATTTTTCGAATGTCAAGCGCCCACGCTTTTTTCACAATAATACTAGTATTTTTCATTTATTTTAGTTTTAATTTTATTTTGAAAATTATTTTTAACTTTTTAGTTCGATGTTTTTCAGAAACATGCTTTATAAAAGCGTGTTTTTTGGTTTTTTTAAACTATATTTATTTAAAGCGAAATTTAAGGGATTGAAAATTAATTTTTGACAAACCTCTTATGTAGTATGAAAATTTTTCAAAAATAAAATGAAACCCTGTGGAAGTAAAAAGTACTATCCAAAAAAAAACTTATAACATTATACATTAAGTGACTTGGGATAAACATTTACCTAACAAGATCTCAGCAACAAATTATCCGATTGACTTTTTTTTAGAATTACAAATTTTAAGGCCATAAAATTAATAAAAAAGTGTTTTTTTGAAAAAAAAAACTAGTGTGGCAGTCAGTGCGACTGCCGGCAGAAGTTATACTTCTATTCACGCGCAAGGATTCATAAATTTGTATGCGAATGATTTAGCAAACTCATTATATGATATTCGTGGTAAGCGAACCCAAAAACCTCCTAGTACCGTGTGCACACTCTTTTTGTATCGAATTTGCATAAAATTCCTGGAGACGAGGCCCGTCTTAAGCACCAAGTGTTTCGAACACCATCGCCATTATTATAATCGTATTTAGCGACTCAAAAAACCACCGAGTACCAAGTGTGCACTGATTTCGTACAGAATTTACATAAAACCCCAGGAGAAGAGATAAATACCCTAGACACCAAGTGCCGCGGAGACTTTCGGAATCGTGATACTCGTGTTCAGCGACTCCAAAAACCCCGAGTATATAAATTGAACCCATTTTCAGCAATACTTACCGAGTTGTAAGTTTTCTTTCTATTGTCTGTTCGGAATGTACTTTTCGAATGCAGAAATGCAATTTCCATTTTTACATTATAAAATATATTGACAAATTTCCAGATACTTTAACGAATCCAATGCAAAAAACGCATTCCGATCCATCTAACGTTACAAAATTCGGAGGTTCTGGTGCTTTATTTCCTCGACTATTCGTAAAAACTCTGTTTATGAAGCCAACAACCTCAAAAGCATAGTGCAGGATATACTGCAACCATGTGACGGTATTTTAGACTACAATACAATACTCATTACTGAATATTATTATTAATATAAAATACTAAACTTAATATGTTAACTTACGTGACAGAATTTTAAAATAATCTGTCAAATAATCATGTGGTCCGTCACTATGATATTCATACATTACTTAGTTCAGACTATATCTATCCCTTTTCAATGTACTGAATCTTGAAACGGTATTCAAAGGACTTATAGTTATGACTAATAACATGTGATAAATATTTCATCTTTGTTTTTACTGACCAATATACCTTATAAGTGTGTCTGTCTCTCTCTTACTCACACCATTACATATGTAATGATTTTTCCCATTTAACTGTACAAAAATCTTTTCCACCAGAAGTATAACTTCAATAAAGAGCATTGAAATAACGAACAAACTGATTTTTTAAAGTCTCAAATTGTAGATTTTCATATTCCCTACAACTTTTATTTTAAAGTATTTTTCATAAAATGCATACTTTAGCCTGTAGAATTTAAAAACTGGTTTTGGCCAACTTTGGCAGCTCCTTGCTTATAAACAATACCCTTTTAGAGGTTACTTTTTGTATATAATATGTATAGTTATTGCCCTCAACACAACTGCACCGGTCGGATTCATTCTTAAATTAAATATTCTTAAAAAAATTGGAACTATCGCCAAAAATGAAGACGAGGAATATTGTTTAGCTCGAATTTAGCATATAGTAGTTCGGTAGAAAAATAAAAAAAATCTTATGTTTTAAAGATTGGTAAGAGCGCACTGCTCTCTACGATTTTTAACGTGGTAGGAGACGAAACCAGACGGGTTTACACAGGAAGAGGTGAATTTGGCAAAAACCAGACCAGCTCTATAGTCGAATGGCTTGTGCCAGACTGGAATAGGGGAAGTTCAATCTCCTAATGAACCGCTGACGACCTCGACGCTTTGACGTCATTGGAAAAAATCGATGGACAAACCTCTGTATTAAAATCCGCTAGATATTATATATTGCAATTTTGATGTATAGGTATACCTTTTCAGTTTCACAGAATTATTTTACGTTATATGTACGACCATTTAATATATTCATATTCAAATACCATACTTCAGTTTAGAATAGTTTTGTCATAGCGAAACTTTAAACAACTGAAATTTTATTGGGACAGGTCCAAACTTACAACATCTGAAAAAGCCATATAAAACAAGTTAATTGATGGTTTATTAACGGAAATGATTTATTTTTTTTCATTTTTGCGTTTTAAAATTGCCACTTTTATTAACGGTTATTAAAGTATTTGTTACTATAAGTTTCATGTTTCATGATACTTAAATGAAACTAATGAAAAGATAAGTCATTACTTAATATACAGTGTGTCCCAAAAAGTTTTATACAAATAGAGGAAAGTTTTATCTTGCATGTCACAAAAAAAAAATCCTCATAAAATGCTCTGCATGACTTGGACATCCATAATCAACTATAAAAATTTCAAGGCATTTGCTGGAATACAGGGAAAATAAACAAAAATGATTTCTGCTGAAGAATCAATGTTCAAATTCAAGTGGATAGAAAAATGTTCATTCATCAAAATCGTTGCGTTTCTAAGGAAAAATTATCAAATATTTCAATAATCATGTCAGCAATTATTAAATTCTTCATTAAATAAAAACAATATAAAAATAACAACTACTAATAACTTTTTTATCAAAAACTAACTAATAACTTACATAAAATAACTAATGCTTATAATTTACATAGTACCTAACTTCAACGTATCCACCGCCCCTTTCTAAACAGATTTTTTTATCAATAAGGATGTCCTCGTAGGTATAGACCTAAATACAATTGTACCGAGAACATCTAATGGGGCAGAAGAGGTAATTTATTAATTTGGGATTTAAAGGCCTGCAAGTTAGGACGAGTGGGAAAGACGTGGGGAGGTAAGAAGTTCCACAATCTGGAGACCCTGGGGATGAAGGAACGATCGAATCGATCCGTTCTCGATGTCGGGCACTGAACAGTATAAGGGTGCATGGAGTTGGCATGTCGCGTTGCTCTGGCTGGTCTGGCAAGTGGAGGCATTATAGAGCGGAGTTTTTCTGAGCAAAATCCGTTTATGTATCGGTAAAACAAAGAAATATCAGCCACTGCTCTTTGGTGGGATAATTGGCTAGGTTTTTGGTGATACTGGTGTCGTCTATTAGTCGAACTGCCCTTCTCTGTATTGCATCAAGAACTCCGAGCCTTGACGGAGCCACCGAACCCCATACATGCGAGCAGTATTCAAGATTAGGCCGTATTTGGGCTTTGTAAAGAGTAGCCAAGTTGGATGGAGAAAATTATTTCCGTGCTCTAAACAGAAAGCCTAATTTCTTTCCTGCTGCAGTTGCTATGGATGCAATATGTTCGTTCCAGAGTAAGTCCTGGGAGATAATTGTTCTTTAATATAATTCAGTGATGACATTTCTAATTACATTGGTTTAATACATTCACATCTAGAAATTGCCTCTTAAAGTAAACCCACAAAAAGAAGTACAGAGGGGTAAGGTCTGAAGACCTCGGAGACCAAAGAAAGTCCATACACACCATCACACTAGATTACATTTAGGTACTAACTTAAACAAGGCTATCTAAATTACTGCAGCAGTTTTTAATTATTTTCTTATTACAATGTAACAATTGGTAACGTATTTCCTAATAGTATATTACGTATCAAGAGTGGTAAGTAGGACATTACGTACGAGTGGAAAAGTTACGCACGAAGCCGCGTAGCGGCGAGTGCGTAATTACACGAGTACGTAATACCTCTTACCACTCGAGTTACGTACTATGCTTTATCTACGACTCAATATTTTAATTCTAATTCTAAATATTTGACATCTCTAAAAAATATATGACGTACTGTTATCTACTCCTTTGAAAGAAAATGTCATTTATAATTATTGTCACCATCCAGGGTAAGTAAGCTATAACGCACAGTTGTGCGTAATGAAACGTCATTCCAACATGACGTTTCATTACGCACAACTGTGCGTTATAGCTTACTTACCCTGCATGGTGACAATGAGTATAAATGACATTTACTGCCAAAGGAGTAGATAATAGTATATTACGTATCAAGAGTCGTAAGTGGGACATTACGTACGAGTGGAAAAGTTACACGAGTACGTAATACCTCTTACCACTCGAGTTACGTACTATGCTTTATCTACGACTCAATATTTTAATTTTAATTCTAAATATTTGACATCTCTAAAAAATATATGACGTACGTACTGTACTGTTATGTACTCCTTTGACAGTAAATGTCATTTATACTCATTGTCACCATGCAGGGTAAGTAAGCTATAACGCACAGTTGTGCGTAATGAAACGTCATTCCAAAATGACGTTTCATTACGCACATCTGTGCGTTATAGCTTACTTACCCTGCATGGTGACAATGAGTATAAATGACATTTACTGTCAAAGGAGTAGGTAGATAAAATAATTTTTTGCATTCATGCAATTCTAAGAAAAGGTATTGCCCAAAAATTTTGTTTTTATCCATACAGTTGTTTTAAACGAATACTAGAAACGCCATGATTTTGATAAACGAACATTTTTCTCTCCATTTAATCTGAATATTTAATCTTCAGTAGAAATTATTTTTTCCCTGTATTCCAGCGAATGCCTTGATATTTTTATACTTGATTATGGATGTGTAGGCCATGCAGAGCATTTTATTAAAAATATATTTTTTTTAACAAGCCAGATAAGATTTTCCTCCATTTGTATATAAATTTGATGAAAGTTGGCATTTAGGTGTAATTTTGTCCAACTTGAGAGATAGGATATATATTTTTAATATATAAAAATCCAATGTTCAATAATAATTTAATACAGTAATTTTAACTAATTTTACCAACGAAAATATAAGGTGGCATGTCTCACCGACACTCGAAGAGATGCCAAGACAAAATAAACATGAGATAACAAACAAGAAATATATTAACGTATAAAAATAACAAAGTATAATAATTAAATATACTAATCCAAACTAATTTTACCAATTAAACTATATGGTGGCATGTTACACCTACACTGGAACCAAGGGTCACAACGGCCTGGGCAAAAAACCATCTAGGGACACCCGAAAGAGTGAAGCGTAGAAGAGCACATGTTTTATTGGGAAAAATTCAGAAAGTTAAATTTATTTATATATTTTACTCAATTCTTGAAATACCTATTAACTAATGTTATTTAAATAAATTATATATCCACACGGTGTTTCAGAGTTAAGTAGTCAAATTAAAGAGTTTAGAACCCAAAAATAAGAAAATGTTTCCTATGGAGCAATTTCCCAAAACACTTCGTGAAATTGTTATTCCTCTTCAAATTTGGAGGCTGAAATTAGAAGTTTTTTATTTTTTCCTTTAAACTGAAAAGAGCTAATAATATTGGTCCATTCCGTAAATTCCTGTACCTATATCGGCAATTTTAGTGCTTTAGTATCGGAATGGTAGTAAACGTTGTCTGTCTGTCTTTATAAAAATAACAACTTTTTTTTTATTTCATGATATCCTCGTAGGTACCGAGAACATCTATTGGGGCAGACAAGGCATTTTATTAATATTATTAATTTGGGATTTGAAGAAATGCAAGTTAGGACGAGTGGGGACGACGTGGGAAGGTAAGGAGTTTCACAATATAGAGACTTTGGGGATTAAGGAACGATCCAATCGATCTGTTCTTGATGTCTGGCACTGACCAGAATAAGGGTGCATATTAGAGTTGGCACGTTACGTTGCTCTGGCTGGTCTGGCAAGTGGAGGCATTACAGAGCGGAGTTCTTCTGAGCATAATCCGTTTAAGTACCGGTAAAACAGGGAAAGATCAGACACAGCTCTTCGAGACAATAAGGCTAGGTTTTTGGTGATACTCGTGTCGTTTATTAGTTGAATTGCTCTTCCCTGTATTGCAACAAGAACTCTGAGCCTTGACGGAGCCTCCAAACCCCATACATGTGAGCAGTATTCGAGATTAGGTCTTATTTGTGCTTTGTAAAGAGTATCTAAGTTGGATGGAGAGATATATTTCCGTGCTCTAAATAGAACTAACTTTTTCCTGCTGCAGTTGCTATAGATGCAATATGTTCGTTCCAGAGTAATTCCGGTCTGATCGTTCTTTGTGATGGATGAGTCCTATGTTTGCCTCTTGTTGGATAGGATATAGTTTTTGTCTTGGAAGCGTTAAAATTAACAAGATTCTTTTTTCCCCTCTCGTCTACAATTTTCAAATCTTGATTGAGAGAAGCCGTTGTGGATCTTCTGTCCTCTTCCAGAATATCCAGGGTTGTGCGCTTTGCTATAGTGTAAGATGTTTCTAGTAGATCATTAATGTGTAAAAGGAATAGAGTAGAAGCTAGAGCCGATCCTTGGGAAACTCCAGGTAGTACCTCGAATGGGTGAGGATCGATTGGACATTTGGTTTCTACTACAGTATGAACAGAATTACCTACGGGAGACAGAACATTTACATTATATTGCTCAGGGTGGGTGGTCAGAAAAAGATCCAGAGTTTTAGAACTGTGGTTGGCAGCTTTGGGAAAATAAGTGAGCTTGTCGATTAGTTGGGACAGCCCATGGCTGATTGCAAACTCTTCAGTTAGCCTGCCTTCCGTGTCCGTTTTACTGGACTTAAGCCACTTTTTGTGGTGAACATTAAAGTCCCCAAGCACAATTATCTCAGCAGAAGGGTACTCACTATTAAGGTAGTCGATTTTTTGTGATAAATAGTCAAATAGTTAGTCACAATTAGGTACCGTTTGATTGCCGCTAAATACAACATATAGTTTTGCTAGAGGCTTTTAGTGTTAATTTTAGCCAAAGGATGTTGTGTTTGTTGTTTTCTAGGGGCAGGTAATCTAGGGCAAAAAAAATATGCTTCTTACGTAAAAACATACTTCATGGTGACGTTTGAAGTTATAGTAAAGTTCGTAACCTGAAAATTTAAGATGCTTCATGCTATTTTTCCCAGAAACTGTGTTTTAGGTAAAGCGGGAACGTGAGTATTTAGAGATGAGAAAGTTTACATGCAGCCACACAAGGTAATTTGAGAGAAATTTTACTTTCTTCCTATCGGAACGGTAATATACAAATTAAAAATCCTTATACCATTTTCCATAAGTAATTAGAATAAAGCCCCAAGAGACAATTTTTCGACTAATCCCAAGACACACCTAACGTAACGTAGCATAGCCAATAAAAGCTTGTTTAATCGTGTTATTTAAAGCTTATTTGAAATTAATTTTTAAATTGAAAGAACTATTTCATAAAGTTTAATGATATTATAATAAAGTCATTTTCCCATACTTGTATGATAAGTTCCGTGTGCAGATTTCGTCTTATACAGTAAATATTTGTAATGCGAACACCGGAAAAACTCACTTTATTGACACACTATTAAATGGTACATTTTGCGTAGTTGCGTTTTGTAACTCTTAAAATTCCGTATCCTTAATTTTTAAAACGTTGGTTCTCATTAAATTTCTTTTTTTATAGGTATGGAAAATGCCTACTTATCGTTTTCTTACTTATGTATTTCAAGAATAGCAATCTCTGGAAAAGCTATTGGAAAAAAATATACAAAATAATACAATGAGAGGAATATGTCGGTCATTAAACTATTATGCTTATCTAATTAGCGAGTTTTGAACCACAGCAAATAAATAAAACCACAATTTGCTGATCAAATAATGTCATATCTATTACAGATTTAACCTCGAATGAACTCGAAAATTATCGCGGATTTCCCATCTGCTGGACTCGGTCCTGTTAGACAGACATTTTGAGCCATTAAACAATTGATTTTAAATGCAGTAGCAACAAAAGTATAGCCAAGTTGTGAGTTAAAATAGCGACAAACACACAATTGTAAGTGATTTCAATTCGATTAAATGAAAACGAAAACGTCATCCTGACCGGCCAAACGGCAAGGTTTCTGTTGGCAGCTCTGAATTTTCCGAGTCAGTGTAGCTCGAGCATTGCGGGTAGGCGGATTTATCGGCAATTTTGATGTTTGTTGTGACGTTCATCGAGATGCTCTGTTATCAGATTTTTCCTTAAATTGATGAATGTAAGTACCTATGCTATTTAAAATTTGAATATTTTATTACATAGTATAGGTTTTTCCACTTATTTTTATTCTATAGTATACGCCCTTTTTACTAAAAAGATATTGTTACGATAAAAACAATATAATAGGTAAAATAGAGTGATCTGCTGGACAATGCATATATGCACAAGATAATGCAATTTTAAATTATTAGAATTAATAATTTTAAATAATAATAACACATCATTTCGTATTTAAATATTTATATTATTTACAGATATATTAACTGTATTCGTTAAACAAATTTTATTGAACGCATATAAAATATAATAAAATCAGTGTAAAATATAATTAGAAATAATATAGTTTTTTAAGGATATAGTAGAAATTAAATTATTAATTATTGATATTTAAAAATAGCAATGTTATTAAAAATGTGTTCCATAGCTTAAAGAAGACATAAGTGTGTTTTTTAACCTATAGTCTATTTGTTTACAGTTGGCAGCACAGTGAATTCATTATAAATGCAAATCCTTCCAAGCCCAAGCAAGGGTGGTTCATGAAAAATAACTAAAAGTAGTACACATTTCTATTGAAACATACCCATATAGTTGTTATTTATCAAAGAGTCCACCCTGTAATTAGGGATTAACTAACCCAAACACAATAGAAACCCTAGATAATATTATCACAACAGGTATATAAACATTTAAAAAAAATCATAGGTACATAAAACAAAAGAGTGTGCGTGTAACCTTAACGCGCGATTGAAGTAAAACTTTTTGACGTACGTATCGGAAAATAAATATTTAATTACAATTCAATTATATTTATTGTCTATATACTTTACAAAAAATGAGATGTTATATTTATATTATTCATTAGAAATAGGAATTTGAAAGTTATCATTATTTTTTATATATGAAATAATAGGTTTATGATAACTAAAATGTGAAACATAGATTTTACTCTCTAAATACCATTAATGTATTTGAAACCGTTTGAAAATTTTAAAAATTTCATAAATAAATTTTGAAAATTTAAGCTCCTCCCATAGCTGAAATCACACCGTTACTTCCATCAGAATCTTCCATTAGAATCTAACGTTAGAGTTACCCCTAGTCGCGCCTAAAGAAGTTTTGCTTTAATAATGGGTAAACAATATTAAAAATATACACACATTACGTTTAGAATGTGTGATTTTGTAGCTGTATCTACCTTATTGTAATACAACACAACACAAGAGCCTTCGATAGTTAGATAACCATTTCATTTTGTAACATTTTATAGCATATTCCATAAAATTTAAAATCCTGAGTTGAGTTTGTTTTCTTCAGTTCTACGAAGGACCTGTTATTGCTGGTAAAAGATCAGCCATCTTGACTATAGTCGGGCCGTTCAAAAGATGGAATTCAAGGACGCGTGATCAGTGAATACGGGCATGTGGACGGCTTAATCTTACGATGTAACGCCTTCTAAACTGCAATAAACGAATGACAGTTTAGATTGTACTCATACCAGAGATGATATAAACTGTGGGCCGAAATAAAGGAGCACATTTGTCTCGTGATCATTCCACGGCCCGACTATAGTGGTTTTATGGCCTTTATGGCTACCTAACCAAACCTAAAATAAGTATAAGCAAGTGTTAAAACATTTCGAATATTATTATTTTATGAACAAAAACGTGCAACATGCTTCTTTACTTACCGTAAAGCTTCCCTATAAACAATTATTTACTATCATAATATGTATGTATGTATATAAACTTACTTAATCAAATCATAATGAATGTCGCTGTCTCGTCTTTTTTTCATTTTCATTTTTCTTCAAATCTTTCTGGCTTGACGTTCACAATTTCTTTTTCTTTTTAGCTCTTTAAGTCTATAAAACGAAAATAGCTAGGTATAAATAATTGGTATAAATAGTGTAATTACACACCAAAAATAAAATGTATGCATATAGAGTAGGTACTCACTCATTTTCATTCAATATTTTTTCATCACTTTCTTCATTAATAAATCCACTTTGTTTATTCATATTTAAAACAAACACTTTATACACAAATTTAAACTATTTACCACCAATGTATTTTGTTTGACAAGCTGTCAATTCATACAATTACAGATTTAATTTTATTTAATATACTTAATAGGCGGAATCGTGTTAGGTATTTTGTATCAGGTTTTGTTTCCGGTACGCGGTACATTAGAATGACGTCACGTCCGTTAGAGTTACTGAGTTACCCCTAGTCGGCGCTAAAGAAGTTTTACTTCAAAAAGGCTGAACTCGTTGATCTGTTAAACAGAGCATAGAAGAACACAGTTTAACAAAGTATAAACAATATTCTAATCTAAGTATTATTTCTTCTTATAATGATGATTGCAATTTAGTCTTAATTATCTTTTTTAGTTGTTAACATATGGTCTACATAAATTTCATTTATTTTAAAGGACAATTTGGTAACAATTTAATTTAACATAACATTAATAGTACATAACTATAACTTGGAATATTTCAAGATTCTCAATTATATACCAATTGTTGATTCTTAGAACGCATGACATAACAGTCGTTGGTTCATTTATAAACTTTTACGTTCTATTTTTAGGCGTTAATCTACATTATGAGCGCCTCATTTTCTAAGTTTTCAAGATTTTCCGTTAAATTCTGAATAATCCGGAAATATTTTGGATTTGAGCAAGTATTCCAGAATTCCGAATGAGCAGCAATATTGTTGGTCGGTGTATGACACATTCTACGGGGACTGCTTGTTTAATTTCGGAATAGATGAAAATAACAATATTTGAATTGAAAGAAATGCCTTTACTGTTTTTCAAAATATTCACCCTTTCATTTGATCCACCTTCGGATGCGAGTAAACCAATTGTTAAATTATCAGAAGAAGGCACAAGCAATAGTTCCTTTGTAAATGCTTCAACTGCATCAACTGGCGTTGAAAATCGTTGACCACGAAATTTACTTTTGGTTTGAGGAAATGTAAAGAAAGCATTTGGACTTAAGTCATGATTGTACGAAGGATGGGACATCAATTGCACGTTTTGAGTGGTCAAATTATTCAGTGTTTTTTGTGCCGTATGGGAGCTTGCATTATCGTGATGCAGAATTATTGCCTTTTCGTATTTCTGAGTAAACAAATGGTTGTATACCACTCAGCATTGACAGTTCTAGGATCTTCTGATAAAATAGAAGCTACATGTCCACATGATAAAAACATGCCATCATTTTCTTGGAAACACTTCAATATCGCGTGACTTTTGTCAGTTTTGCTTTAACGGTGATTGTTGTTTCGTTTTCGGTTTGTATGTATAAATCCAACTTTTGTCACCGCTAACAATGTCGTATACCAAATTTGATGTCCCGCAGCAAAATCGTTGAATTCGTTTTTTGCACCTTGTGACACGAGCTTGTTTTTGATCTTGAATTTTTGGGCATATATGTAGGTAACATATTTGATTAGTCGCTTTAGAGTGAAAATAGCGATTTGCACGGTCCACAATTTTTTCGAATGAGGATTTCAAATCGTTCTTCAAAATGGTTTTGGATCTGGAAATTTGGGGAGGTGCGAGCTAGTGCTCAGCCAACCCTGAGGTCACATATGACCCATTGTGTATCCTCCCGTGTGTAGGGACATCCTATATCCTCACTTCAGGCTGTCACCAGGCCTAGTGATTTAAAATAGGCGATGAGGATCCCGAGGTGGATCTCCCTGACATCGGCTGGTGTAAGCCAGTACTCGCCCAACACGGATCTTCTGATTTCAGAAAAAGCAGAGCAGTCATACATTATGTGTTTGTTCTACTGTTTCCTCTTCTTGTTCGCAGCCTCTGTATAGCGGCGATTCTGTTAATTTCATCCTAAAGAGATGTTGCAATTGGCAGTGACCTGTTAAGATTCTCACAGTTGTTCAGAGATTTTGTCTGGTCAATGCCTTAAATTTGTTTGCTGTTTCCTCGCTTTAGAGTGAATATAGCGACTTGCACGGTCCACAAGTTTTTCGAATGAGGATTTCAAATCGTTGACCGGGATATTCTTCAAAATGGTTATCTACGTCTGTTGGATGGATTCTACTTCGGCATACCGCTGTCCCTTCATGGGCAAATGCAGTCTACCGAACAGAAAAAAGTCTCTCGGTGCCCTATCCAGAGAATATGGGGAGTGGTTCTTCTTCTTTAAGTGCCATCTTTGTTCCGAAGGTTGGTGATCATCAGGGCTATACGTATTTTCGAAACTGCTGACCGAAACAATTCGTTGTTGCCACATCCATACCACTCTCTTAAGTACTTTAGCAAGGGACTTCGTCTTCTTCCTATGGACCTTTTTCCTGCAAATTTTCCTTGCATAATCACTCGAAGTAGTTCATATATATCTTTCGCCTCTTGTAATGTGTCCCAAGTATTGCAGTTTTCGTTTTTTGATTGTAAATATGACTTCCTTCTCTTTATTCATTCCTTTTAAGACCTCAACGTTTGTGACTCTCTCCGTCCATTTTATTCTTAAAATTCTACGATACATCCACAATTAAAATGCCTCTAATTTCTTGGTATCAATCTTGTTCATATTCCATGATTCCATTTCGTAAAACAGCACAGAAAATACATAACTTCGTCGAATTTTTAATTCTATGCTCAGATCTTTTCCACAGAACACTCTTTTCATTTTAGTGAATATGGATCTGGTTTTTTCTATTCTTATTTTGATTTCTTCTGAGCTTTTATTACTAAAAGTGCCTAAATACATACTTGTACTTGTTGACTCGTTCGATAATTTTATCATGTAAATATAGATTTGGGACTTTTCTCGTTGATTTCGATATCACCATAAATTTTGTTTTGTTTATGTTCAACGAAAGTTCATATTCTTCGCTACAGTCTGCTATCTTATTAACCAATGTTTGTAGTTCTTAAAGTGTTTCTGTGATCAGAACCGTGTCGTCGGCAAATCTGAGGTTGTTTAATCTTCGGAATAGAAATTAAACAGGGTTGACGACAGTACACACTCCTGTCTCACTCTCACTACTGCTTTCTGGTTGTAGTACATATTTGCCATAAGTTGGATGTCTTGTTTATCTAGATTGTTTTCTGTCAGGAGTCTAATTAGATGATCATGCCGCACTTTAGGGGAGCGGTTGATGATGGTTAAAATGCCATTTTTTATCAAAAAATCGGACATAAGTGTCGATCGATGAGATGGTGCATTATCGTGGAACAAGCGCCATCTTCCTTCTTCGCGATATTCTGGCCGAACACTACGAAAACACGAGAGCAAATGCCTTATAACACCAAGATAATACACACCATTAGCCGTTTAGTATGATGGAACAAATTCTTTGTGAATAATTCCCTTCGAATCGTAGAAACAAATCAACATGTCCTCACTATTGACTTTTCCCAACGGATTTGGCTCGCTTGGGTGCTTCCATGCGGAACTTTGATGCTTGATTACGGACTCGTATTGAATATACCATGTTTCATCACCAGTCGCATTGTTGTACAGAAAGTTTTTATCTTTCTTGGCTTTTTTATGTCATTTGAATGTTGAATTCGAAGCATTTTTTAATCATACGTGTGCTTGTGCGGAAAAAAACGTAAACACACCTTTTTCAAGCCCAATTTCCCGGTCAAAATGCGGTAGGTCGAATTTTTGGAGATATTTAATTCCATTTTTATGTACTTCAATGAAGATTTTAAATCATTTTTAATAAACAGACTCACAAATTTCGGCTGGCCAACATGTTCGTCGTCTTCCAGCGACTAACGTCTCTCTTCGAACCGTGTAAACTACTCGTGGACTCGGCTACGCGGTAAGCAATCTTCACGATAAACTTGTTTCAACAATCGATGCGTTTCGGTAAATACTTTACCAAGTTTAAAACAGAACTTAATATTGGATCTTTGTTCGATGTTCATTTTAAGACCGAAGTTAAAAAGGTACTGTCACTTTGAGCGCGATAACTCGGTGGTTCGATTGTCATGAAATTTTGAGATAACATCAATAAAAGATGTACCTATCGAACGCTAGCCCTAGTAACAAATGGCGCTACTAGTATAGGATATTTCATTAAAGTCCTGTTTACTTTGCGACAGTGCGACAGACTATATGTTACATATCGATCTGCCCTTATAATTTATTGTACAGAATCAATGTTTGCTGCTGTTTTTAATGTTGTCGGTCGGCCTTCACGAAAGTAATCACTACTCCGACCAAATGCAGTTTTTAGATCATCGATGCACTTTTTTTCCAATGGGATGTAAAACAAAATGATTGCTCGAAAATGTTCACGATTTAAATTCATTTTTTTAACTTAATGTCTATTTCAAACTGATCTGTAATTGCGCAGCTGTAAAATAGTTATTTACGTAACGAGTTATGAAAAGTCCAATTTTGTTTAACGAGTGTGATGTTGCAGCAAGAGCGTAGCGAGTGCTGCAAATGAACACGAATCAAATCCATAATTGTTTAACTTGTCAATCAAAATTTTGTCTACACAATCGAGCTGTACAGCTATAATATTGTTAATTAACCATTTTTTTTACAGTTCAATGATATTATATTATTTTTTGCCATCTAGTTCAAGTTAATGTTTAAAGTACGTTAATTGTTTAATTACACATGAAAATTATAATCTCTGCGATATTAACAACTATACCGTACGAGATAATCGCATTCCGATATTTTTATACTTTATAGTTCATTAATTATTAACAAAGTACGTTAACAAAAAACTAATTATGCAAAAATTGCTGAGCGCTATTTTTACCATTAGATTAAAATTATAAATAATGTAGGAAATGTTCGGTGGGTTTGGACTTTTTAACTTCCCGCTACAAAAATTAAAATTTTTTTTTAAAATCGGGAAGTTATTGGTTTCACCCCGTTTTTCTAAAATCCAGTTTTCATCGGATCTCAACGTTTTGAGGTATTTGGAACCTCCCCTGACTATTTTTGCGAGGGTGTCTGTATGTACGTGTGGATGTGTGTGTGGATGTATGTAAACCTCTTATAACTTTTGAACGGGTTGACCGATCGGAATGAAATAAAAAGCGTTTCAACGAGTTCCATCTAACTTAGATTCCCTGTAAGTTTAAACCGATTCGAATTGGTAGATTTCGAGAAATTTTAAAATAACTGAAAAAAACAATTGGTAAAAATGTTGTTTTTTGGGCATATCTTTTTGGCCATTACATCGATCAATTTCATAACCTAATCAGCTCTTAAGCTTAAAAAACCACGTCAAATACCGTTTTGCAAATTAAAATCGGTTGAGTCGTTCGTGAGATATCGTTGTCGAAAAATTTCAAAAAGTGTTTTTTTTTTCAATAACTTAGAGATTTTTTGACTAATCGATTTTGTGCTCCTTGTAACGTTTTTAGGTCTCAAAAAACTGCGTCGAATGCCATTTTGAACATCAAAATCGGAGAACGCGTTAATAAGTTATGGCTTTTTAAACATTTCAAAAAAAGTCAAAAACGTCAAAATACGTCACGTTACTATCATAGCTTTACGGTTAAAACTAGCGGGAAGTTGCAAGGATGGCCTTTAAGGTCAACCTCTTTTCGAATTTTTTATTATTATTTTGTTTTCGTGTTTGTTTCAGAGTAACTGTTATCTAGAGTTAGCCCTAGATATGTAACCTCTGTTTTCCACTCAACGATATTTTCACCTATTTTGACAGTTTTTAAGTTAGGTTTCTTTTTCCTTGTAAAAGCTACAAACGTGGTCTTGGTGGGGATGATATTGAGTCCGACTGAATCACACAATTACTTTGCTTTGTTCAGTCCTCTTTGTGCTATGTCACAGAGGAATAACCTTCGCAAGGTACACCTAGTTCGGTCAATTGCCAGAATAAGCTGTCTACGGTGAGACTCCACATGAGTGGGGATGCAACTCCCCCTGCGGACAACCTCTGGTCGTATTGATGAAGACAGTGTCTTGGCCTACCTTCATTTCTGCAATTCTTGTAGACAGTAATTGCGACAACTAGGTGGAAGTCGTTCTATCTACTCCTCTCTCATTGAGTGCTCTTTTGACAGCCTGGTGTGGAGTATTGTCAAAAGCCCCCTCTATGTCTAGAAAGGCACATACCACGGATTATTTTTTGTTTAGAGCGTTTTGGATTTCGTCAGTCAATTTTATGAACGCGGTCTCCATAGATTTGCCCGCTTGATATGCATGTTGACGAGGGTGCAGTGGCACTTGCTCCAGGACTTTTATATAATGAAATATTTAAATAATTCTCCATTACTAAACCTCTTTGGTTAAAACTCTTTGAAGTCACCACTTACCAGAGAACTGCGGGCAGTCCATAAATCCGAACCTTTGTCGATCGTCACAGCGGGCGGCCAATGCACTCATGATTTTACATTCTATTGTTTAAATTTAAAAAATATGTATGATTGTTTTTTATAAATAACAATAAATACCAGAAACTTAAAGATAATCTTTTTTCTGATTTCAACCATGTATAATAAAATTTTGAAGTTTACAAAAATAAGACACCCAAATATTCTACATTACACTGAGAAAAGAACACTCAACCATAAAGATTGAATGTTGTAACGTTTGTAACGTTTGTTTTCGAGCATACCATCCGGACTATAAATATTTTTATATTATCTATTGTTATCGCGCTGATACGAGAGTGGATTGCTAGTTGGGACGGAGAGAATATGTCTCTTCGAGAGTTTTAAATTCGTTCATTTTATCGGTGAATTTGATTAAATTCAGAGTTATTTCCGACTACCTTCGCCCTTCTGTTCTGGTGAGTACCATTTGGCCTTGGTTTTAATTTTATTAGTTAAAAATATTCCAAAATGCGGTGAATATAATATTTTATGTATTATACTAACATTTAAATTTTCGAATACAATTGCTATTGTTCAAGGTCAGTTTTTGTGGTATTATAATATTTAAACATGAAAGGTAATTAATTTTTTCTCGAAATTTGGAGAGTCGTATAGCGATTGTGTTCGATAAATATTATTTGAAAGTCGGAGTTTTGATTCCAATTTTATTAATAGGGTTATTGGTGTAAGTATAAGAAGGGCCCTATTAAGGACCAGCTATAAACATATGAGAAATTACGCAGTCAGTCGACAATCAATTGAAGCCGACACCATTTTGCAGTTCCGTTCCTCCATTAACGAAAATTCGACAAGTCCCTTGAAGGGAGATTCATTCCGATTGCAGTTACGTTCCACGTCGTATGAAAAATCCCACAGGAAGTCCCTTGAAGGGTGTTCAAAAACCGTTTGCAGGACCGTTCCTCCATTAACGAATATTCGACAGGAAGTTTCTTGAAGGCTGTTCCAAACCGTTTGCGGTTCCTTTCCACATCGTACGAAAATCCGACAGGTTGTCCCTTACATCTTACAATTCCGTTCCACAAGTTATCGAATCTCCGACAGAAGCCATCGAAAATCCTCAAAGATAAGAGAATTAATTAATTCATTTTATTAATTTATTTTACTAAACATAATTAAAATAATAAACCATTTTAAAACTGATTTTTCGAATTTTATTTGTGTGTCTGTACTTGGCGCCCTTTAATTAATGTTTGGAGGAAATTAGAAAAAACTCAGAAGGAAGCCACGACCCTCAGGAGCTATCCTAGGGAAATTTTAAGGTTACAAAGTTGGCGCCCAACGCCAATTCAACCTTTAAGGGGCTAATTAAGCTACAATGTAATACAAAATAATTAAGTAAAGATTTAAATTATGTACATATCACGTATTTTGTATAAATCAAATATTAACTACATATAAATTGTAATTATTTAGTATATTTTTAGCACATAAATGTAACGCGCTAAGAATCGTATCTGCAAACGCCAACGCGTCATGCAACAATGTGTCACTTCTTAACATCATCAGGTTGGCCATCACGTCACAAAAATTATAATTAACTTTTAAACGCCGCACTTTTAGGTTTTTTAAGGTTGATAATCGTGTTCAGCGCACTGGAAAATATAAAATAAGCCCTCTAATTTTCCGGGGACCTAAAAGTGTCACGGACACGGACTAATATGCAAAATTCATAATGCAGTATTGACCCAATCCAATTATACTGAATAATAATTTGCGGAGCTCAAATTTCGATTTAATTTTTACCGTTGCTACAATAATATTCTATTCCACTTTTTTGACTTTATTATATATTTGTGCATTTGGGCCGGATCGTCCGGTAAGTTGGATCATTCTTTTCGTTTTTTGAAGTTCATAGTCCCAGCCTCAGCTATCCAACCGCTCTGTGCGTAACCCACCATAAAAAAATGATGCTTTAAAAAATATATAATTATTAAAAACCACTTCAAATAATAGAATATATGTGCATTTAATATAAAGAAAATGTACAGATGTATATAATTAAGTATAGCAACATGGTTTCAAATCAACACCCAAAAAGGCATCGCTAGCATGGTTTCCAATTAACGCACGAGAGAGAATCGCTTATGCGCCATATATTGTACGAAATCAATTAACCGTGGTTAACACACACCAGGCATAAACGTTTTCACTGTTCTGTCTACGGCAGTTGATATTATTAGTCTTTTTATCCTCGGTAGAGATTCATTTTATTCGCACAGGGTATTACAAGATAGTTTCAAATCATAAGCTCCCATAACATGACACGAACATCAAAGAGTACAATCCTCAGCCAATTCTTTAAAAGGATTTCTCTCCCGAAACCCGTGACACTACTTTTACGAACACGTCGAACACCCAGGAAGTCTGGCTAAGTGTATATTATAGTGTCCATTACACTAACACCATACCTGCTACGAAGACTTCTGACGTCATCAATCCTGACCATTACCAGCACTATAATCCCTTATCGATTTAATACCTGTAAATCCTAACCTGAATTTCCATAAAAGAAATTTTTGCTATAGCCGTGCAAGGGCAAGCAAAAGAATCGATTTCACAGAATAAGTAATACAAACCTTCATATAATTATTTTTTATGGGAAAGTGGTATAATAGTTATTTATGAAACAGTTCGTGGAGTATGCTTTTTGTGCACGCACGCGATGTTTAGAGCACGAGCGAAGCGAGTGCTATATATCGCGTAAGTGCGCCCAAATTGGGTCAATAAATAATTGTCTTTTTTTTCACTTGTGAATTTCTAAAACCAAATGCAAACTTTATGTATTATTTTTATGTAGGTATCAGTTTGAAACTCTTCAATTTTTCCACAAAAATAAATAAATTTGGTTGTTCCTTATACATTGAGTCACTTAGCTAGGGATGAAAAGAATCCCGCATTATACTCTCTGAACTATCAGACCAAATGGTTGATGGAAACTAAGAGTCCTCTGAAATATATTTATCCACCAAATAGTCTGAGTATTTTAAAAAGTTTTTCATCCTGTGGTATGGTTTCGAAAACAGTCTTAAATTTCTGCTGGGTCCAAATTAATCAGGGTATACCGATGGGACTGGGCATGTTTTTATATTCTTCTAGTAAACAACAAGCTTGAACTTTACGATACCATGGCTGCAATAAGTGAAAACGACAATCAATAATCTTAATATTTGGCCACGTTTCTTGTACCGGCATCTACGATACCTTTTTGAAAATTTGCCACAACTTCTTGGATATTAAATACTTCGATACGTTTAGACTGTAATAAAGAAAACAACTTTTTTTAGGTGTTTGTAGGTGTTTGTTTGTTTGATAATAAACAAAATAACATCTGTACGTTATGACCGTTTTTAAAACCATGTATCGTAAAGAGCTGGTAGAAGTATGGAGTAAATAATCGAAAATCCCATACAGATAAATACGTGTCTTGGTACTTAAAGTTGAAGATTGGTTTCAACGGAGCAAATAATCATCTGCAAAACCGTGTATCGGGTTATTAGTGATTTCTAGTAGATCATTAATGTGTAAAAGGAATAGAGTAGGAGCTAGAGCCGATCCTTGGGGAACTCCAGGTGGTACCTCAAATGGGTGAGGTTCGATTGGACATTTGTCTTCTACTACAGCATGATCAAAATTACCTAGGGGAGACAGAACTTTTACATTATATTAATAATAATAATAATTGTCTTTATTATTTTTAAAATATAAATGTTTACACTGGAATAAATGTAAAGACAGATCCATTAATTGAAAATAAAAGGCGAAGTTCAGCTTTTATGAGGCATTAAGCACCATAAAAGTTGCTCTACCACAAAGTTGCTCAGGGTGAGTGGTCAAAAAGAGATCCAGAACTGTGGTTGGCAGCTCTGAGAAAGTAAGTGGTCTTGTCGATTGGTTGGGACAGCCCATGGTTGATTGCAAACTTTTCAGTTAGCCTGCCTTCCCTAGCTGTGTTGTTAGACTTAAGCCACTTTTCGTGGTGAACATTAAAGTCCCCAAGCACAATTATCTCAGCAGAAGGGTACTTACTATTAAGCTAGTCGATCTTTTGTGATAGTAGTTCGTCGTAATTATAGTCTGATGGCCGATAAATACAACATATAAATTTGCTAGAGGCTTTTAGTGTTAATTTTAGCCAGACGATGTTGTCTCTATTGTTTTTTAGTGCAAGTAGTCTAGAGCAGGTAAGTATGCTTCTTACGTAAACACATACACCATGGTGCCGTTTAAAGTTGTGGTAAAGCTCGTAACCTGGAAATTTAAGATGATTCAGGCTATTTTTCCCAGAAACCTGTGTTTCGGTAAAAACAAGTAGGTACATGAGGTTTCACAGACTGTAAATAGTGATGGGTTGCGTTAATGTTAGCATTCAACCCGCAGATGTTCGAGAATGTTAATATGCAGTCTGTTTTGCGTTTTGGCTTCTGGGTAAATTTTGCTAAACTAGTGGTTGGTCTACAAGTAGACTGATCGATGGCTATGTTCTTTCCATCATGACTTCCCCCAGATTGTCCCCTCCGGAGATCCGAATGGGGAACTATTTTATTTGCGAAACGTTTAACCTCTGGAAAATCCGTCATGGTATTTTCTGGAAAGAAAAGGGTGAGAAAGGAGGGGGTGGGAGGGTGACGGAAAGCTGAGTAGGAAAGGGAAAGAACCGACTTACAATTTAAATGGGGTTACATGTTTAGAACATTTCACCCCTCTTAACGAATTGCAGGGTGGTACCTACTCGGGCGATGGAAAGTTCCATCTACCACCTTTGTCGGCATTTATTGTCGTAGTCGAGGCAATGAAGCATTTTAATAGGAAATCCTTTAGGATAGGACGGATCGGAATGCGGTTTTTTGCATTTACTTTCAAAAATTATTTATACCACCTACTTTCTACTTAGTACAAACCGGAAGTTGCATTGCTGACGCCAAAAATGCTTTCAAAAAATGCATTTTTTGAGAGGTTTTTTTGACAAATTCAATAACTTTGTAAATAAGAGTCACAATTGGCCCAAGTTGGGTACCCAGGGGTTTTTAAGGTCGCTGATCACGATTATAATGTTCAAATTGACCCACCGAACACCTGGAGCTCAGGAACGTCGACGAACGTCATCTCCGGGGGACTATCCCGAACTTCATGCGAGTAAGGAGAGAAAATCGAGACCACGGGGTTTTTTGGGTCGCTGAATTCAAATATGGCTCCAGCGAACACCCCACGGACACCTGGTGCGCCCTAAGCTGGATGCGGACGTCATCTTCAAGAATTTTCCTGGAAATAGCGACAAAAACGAACCGAAAATCATTATGGGGGCATTTTGTGTGCGCTGAATCCGAATTTCATGTGGAAAAGAACTCCCGAACACCTGGTGCGCCCTAACCTGGCTCTGAAAGTCATCCTCGAGGTTTTCCCAGACACAACTGAAAAATAGGAACCGACAATCGTTACTGGGGGTTTTTAGGGGCGCTGAAGTCAAATATGGCACCGGCGAATACCCCACGGACACCTGGTGCGCCCTAACCTGGCTCTGGACGTCATCACCGAAGTTTTTCTAGACACAATTGAAAAAGACGAACCGACAATCGTTACGTGAGATTTCTTGGGCGCTGAGTTCAAATATGACATCGGCGAACATTCCACGGACACCTGGTGCACCCTAACCTGGCTCTGGACGTCATCACCGAAGTTTTTCCAGGTTAGGGCGCACCAATTGTCCGTGGGGGATTCGCCGATGTCATATTTGAATTTGTCAAAAAAAACTCTCAAAAAATGCATTTTTTGAAAGCATTTTTGGCTGCAGCAGTGCAACTTCCGGTTTGTACTAAGTAGAAAGTAGGTAGGAATGGTATAAATAATTTTTGAAAGCAAATGTAAAAAACCGCATTCCGATCCGTCCTATCCTAAAAGATTTCCGATATTTGACCTTTTTAGTGCTTCATTGCCTCGACTATCGGCATGAAGTCTGTTTTGCGTTTTGGCTTCTGGGTAAATTTGGCTAAACTAGTGGTTGATCTACAAGTAGACTGATCGATGGCTATGTTCTTTCCATCATGACTTCCCCCAGATTGTACCCTTCGAAGATCCGAATGGGGAACTATTTTTATATACTTGCGGAACGTTTAACCTCTGGAAAACCTGTCATGGTATTTTCTGGAAAAGAAAAGGGTTTAAGAGAAAGGAGGTGGTGGGAGGGTGACGGAAAGCTGAGTAGGAAAGGGAAAGAACCGACTTACAACTTAAATGGGGAAACATGTTTAGAACATTTCACCCCATCTTAACGAATTGCAGGGTGGTACCTACTCGGGCGATGGAAAGTTCCATCTACCACCTTTGTCGGCCTTTATTGTCGGCATGAAGTGTGAATGCAAAAAAAAACAAAAATAAACTTTGAACGAAACTACACCTACGACTTAAATTAGTACAATTGTAAACACCTCTGATAGATTTTCTGCAAAACATTTCTTTAAATATATTCGTTGAAATCTAAGCCTAAAATCTCAGTTGCGCACTAAAAATATTATTTGTGTTTCGTGTTAAATGACAGAATAATTGCAAACAAGCTTTTCTATTTCAATAATGTGTTTTAAATTATATGTAATAAGTTTTATCTACGTAGCGATATGAAACCAATCGAAAATTAATATTATGTGTTTATTCTATACCTAACGGCGAATAGTTTCGATCAATGTTAATATCTATTCGAATAAAAACCTATAGAACTTTATAAAAAGCATTTATGATTCATATACATATAAAAGAAAATTAACGACCCTATAGAGAAATTTATATTTTTAGTATCTAAGTCATTCTTATTCTGTTTTTTTTATCTCAAACAGTAACCGCAAAAAACGGCTGTGTTTCGCCTGTTCTTGCACATTTCACAAGCAAATAAAAAAAATTCTAAAAATATGTATGAGCTATCAAAATAATCATCGTGGAAAATCTAGAAAGGCACTAATTTTCTTGTTTTTTCATTTTTTTAATCTACCATTAATTAAGGGTTGAAATCATTCTAAAAATTTATATTTCAGAAAAATAACAAACACATTTCTCGATACTTAAATTCACTGACGCATGCCACAATGGGGTAAAATCATCCCCCAAACATGATAAAATCGGAAGAGTTTTTTAAATACAGAATACAAAATCTTTTTGTGATACGACTTTTAAAAATCATGGAACCATTTACCCCTATAGGGGGTGAGATGATTCTCCAAATATAAAAATAATCAAGATATTTTTGTACATATATAATTATACTATGCTCTATGATTAAAAAAATATGGATACGTCAGTCATTGCCATTTTGCAAGTCATTTACATTTGGAAAATTACAGAACTACATTTCGAAGATTAATTCTTTATCGGTTAGCAATATTACTATTTAATATTTTTTTAAAAGATAAATTTCTAGGGTGGTCGCAAGCCCCAAATAAGGATCCGTATTAAACATTTTCTAAAAAAATACAATCAATCCCTTTCTACTTATAGGTACATATTTATAGAATTGATTGTATGCTTGTGAAAATGTGTAAAAATAGGACTATTTTGCGGTTATTGGAACGAAGTTCCCTATCGCGCGTTACGACTGAGACTAGCTGGAAAAAATTCAGACCAAAAAATGTCACGACACGACACGACACACGCATGTTTCTCTCTCTCTCTCATACATAGATATATCTTTATTTAAATAGGAAACCCTAATATACATAAATAAATACTAATAAAAGTACAATTAAAAAGACACTAATTAATTTAAATTAAAAGAAAATTTACATTAAAAAGAAAATACTGTAGAAAAAAAATAAGTACCTATAATAGTATTATATTTTATTTCATCCTGTTTTTATAAATTAATAAATTCATAAAGATTTTAAAAATAGTTCGTAACTTGACTATAATAATGGATTTACTATTTTCTATTTTGCTTTGAACAGTGTAGTTTCGCGACTTTGTTAAAAGTTTATACAGGTTTTTTGTAGATAATAAATAATAAAATAATAACAATAATGTATCCTGACAGTGTTTCTCCACAAATTCCAGATATTACTGATGGAGTTAGGTAAGTAGAGATTTTATACAGACAATAATAAATGCTTATGTATGTATGTTGTGTTTTCAAATTACAATTCCTTCACTAATTAATCGAAAGGAACTTCGTTCCATCCGGGTGTCCCTTGACACCTCTCACTTTTTTTTTTCATTGTGAATAAAATCATAAATTTCTACAGGGTAACTGCTTTATATCCAAATTTGTATCCACGTCAACCTTTTCATCAGGCTTTTGAAATTAGATCAAGTTCTAGTTTTTGTCAACTATTTTCGAGACATCAGTTGTACCAACCTTAACAAGAGAAAACAAAACTAATAGAAGCAATAGGAGCAACTTTATTGGAACGAAGTTCCCTTTCGCGCGTTACGAACAGTTACGACTGACGCTAGGAGCTAGCCAAAAAAATTCATACCAAAAGTTGTCACGACACTATGACACGACACACGCATGTTTCTCTCTCTCACAGACCAAAAAATAAATAACTCTCTCTCCCTCTCTCTCATAGATAGATATATTACAATTAAAAAGACACTATTTTAAATTAAAAGAAAATGTACATTAAAAAGAAAATACTCTAGAAAAAATAATAATTAACTATAATAGTATTACATTTTATTTCATCCTGTTTTTATAAATTAATACATTCATAAACATTTTAAAAATAGTTCGTAACTTGACTATTTAGGTACCTACGTCAAATTACCTTAACTGTCAGTTACTGTCAAATATTTTAATTTTAAAATTTTGTATTGAATTGTTAATTCCTGTTTTAAATAATTATAAAAAGTAATTCTAAAAAGATGTGTTATCTAAAGCTCTGGTATTGTATAAATGGACACTTTTGTTTAAAGAAACGAACTGTTAGGTAAGTAGAGATTTTATACAGACAATAATAAATGCTTATGTATGTATAAACACTCTGTTGTGTTTACAAATTACTAATTCCTTCACTAATTAATCGAAAGGAACTGTCAAGGGACACCTCACACTTTTATTTTACTGTTTTCAATGGTTTTGTTTAATGTAAAGGTTTTCTTACAATAAATTTAGAATGGTCTTCATTTATTTAATATGAAATATAAATAAAATTTAAAAATGTTTGATAGCTGGTCAACCTGCGTTTACTTTAAATAATGTAGAAAATTTGAATTTCAAGGGTTGTCTTTTTAGTTTTGCCATATAGCCATAAAGACAAAAAAATCTATAGACTTAAAATACTTTATTGCTTTTCAAAATATGTCCCACCAAGATCTATATACCTACTTTTGCATACGTTCAAACCAATTGGTAAAACAGTTATTCCAATCTTCAGTTAACATCTGCATAATCGCTATTTTAAGGCGTCGGTGCACACGCATTGAATTCTTGATCTTTGGAAACGTGAAGAAGTTGTGGGGACTTAGGTCCGGACTATACGGTGGATGGTATAGCTTCAAAAAGCTTTGAAGCTTCAAAAACTCGATTGTCTTTTGGACAGTGTAAGCACTTGCATTGTCCTGATGTAGGATGATTCGCCGTTGTGTGTTGCTTTGGCGAAGTTTCGCGATAACTTCTGGTAAACAAACATTTATATACCAATCGGAAGTAACGGTTTTTCGATCTTCTAAAACAATTGTTGCCACATTACCAGATTTTGACAAAAAATTGCAATAATTTTCTTACTTCACTTTTGTTGGTTTTCCTCATTATAAAACATCCAAACAGCGGATTGGCGTTTATTTTCCGGTTTGTAAGAGTAAATCTTTTGTTGAACTGTTCCTTTGTTTTTTGCACCAATTGACCAGCAAATGAGGGATCCAACAGGAAACCAGTTCTTCATGTAGAATGTTTTAAATCGAGGTCTTTGAAATGCTCAAAGATGCCTCTATTTCCCGGTATGTTACACGGGGGTCATCCTTAATTAGATTACAAACCGCATCAATGTTTTGCTGTGTGACTGGACCTAGCCTGGATTCATCGCTGAGACTATAGCGACCACGTTAAAATTTGCAATACCAGCGGGAAATAGTAACTGCTGTGGTGTTTCATTCTCAAACACAAAAAACATTTCAGCGAGACATTGCTGTTGGGATAATTCTGTCCGAAAATTATAAAAAATTATTGCTCG
Source organism: Altica lythri (assembly GCA_964028335.1). Classification (NCBI taxonomy): domain Eukaryota; kingdom Metazoa; phylum Arthropoda; class Insecta; order Coleoptera; family Chrysomelidae; genus Altica; species Altica lythri. Next base: position 28,086,822 of record OZ034804.1, on the reverse strand, counting down.
AAAATGTTCTCGTCTAAGATCCATTTTTCGACCTGTATCGCAATAAAACTCTGGATTTATGTCAACAAAATATTGAGGTTGTATTTGTGTCTGAAGGTTCTAATGGTGGCACCTTTTAAGCGGCTATATGCAAAACTAAAAAGACAACCCGATTATTAGATGGAGACACGCTTGTACCATGGATCTCAGACTCATTAAAATATTTTTCTCTTTTCATATAATTATACTTGGATTTAAAATCAATATTGGCTGTAGTAAACAACTAAGTAAGTATAAAATTTCTTGAATTATAGCGAATCAATTCCGGTACAAATTGGGTAAATTTTGAGCTATCTATTGCCTCTTTCAGTGGGTCAAATAAATCGATTATAAGGTGAATATGTATGAAAAATCGTCACATTGCATTCTTTTTAGAACATTTGTACTAATTTTGTCACTATGCAAGTTCTCAATTTTCGTGCAGCAGATTGAAACTGGATGAATAATATCTGGTTTTTGATAGAAATATAGGCATAACTTTTTAGCAGGCAAATCAGAGTCAAAATACATTCAAGGTACGTATCTCTCTTAAAATTTACCAAAAAAACATCATCAATGTACCAAATACGATTACGCTATCGCTTAAGGCACAATCTTCAATGATCCCCCACTCTAGATCAAGTATTTTTACTCTTGTGTTAAATGGTAAACCTTGATTTCGTTTTGGGTGAACCTGTCGGTAGTGCTGATAATAATAAATAATTTTAAAGATACATTCTTTTATTATACAAATACAATAAATAAACACAATGTGCTGTTATACTCTTGGAAAGTTTCATGTGCGACAAATATTCAATCGTTGAGCAGCACAGCTGATAAGTAAACTATAGTCGAGCCGTTCAAAAGATGGAATGATCACGTGAACGGCACGCACTCTTTGAATATTATTCTCCCCAACCAACGTCACAAGTCCGATTTACACCACTCAACAAAAAAGTACCCAACCTCGATGCCTACAGTTTATATTATCTCTGGTATGAGTACAGTGTAAACTGTCCTTCGTTATTTCAGTTTAGAAGGCGTGGTATCGTGCGATTACGCCGGCTAGTCACTGATCACGCGTCCTTGAATTCCATCTTTTGAACGGATCGAGTATAGTTGCAGTATTCAAGTACTTGTAAATTTGAAGTTTTCTGACTCATCTGGTTGCCAAAAATCTTTGCTTTATAAATATATTCGATGTCAGCATTACTGAGGTTATTCAGTATTATAGTATTTTTTTTTGTAAGAATATATAGAAACCACCTAATCTCATTTATATTGGTTTCTTTTGACATAAATAGATGGATGTAGATTATAACTGGAAAAGGTAACATAAATTCGTTGCTTAATTGCTTAATTTTCCTGCTTTGACCACTGCAGTTATATACTGAACAACCCAGTATTGTCGTAAAATAACAATTAAAATACGTAAGAATGGACTGTTAACCTTTTTCCGCGCTTTACCAATGGTTTTCCTTTCATGGTCTAGGCATTACTTTAATTTCTTACATTATTTCATAATTTGGTAAACTATTGTACAATTTTAGATCACTCAGATATTTATTTGTTCCAGGAGACACGGTGTGATGGATGTCGGCACCGTCGTGGTCTTGGGGAATGGATAATGAACAACCCCACCAGGAGTTAGTCAAGTGTGTGGTGGTTGGCGACACAGCTGTCGGTAAAACTAGGCTTATTTGTGCACGTGCGTGCAATAAACAAGTCTCTCTAGCCCAACTTCTAGCCACTCACGTTCCCACAGTATGGGCCATAGATCAGTATCGTATATACAAAGACGTCCTCGAAAGATCATGGGAGGTAGTGGACAGCGTCAATGTAAGTTTGAGATTGTGGGACACATTCGGAGATCACGAAAAGGACAGAAGATTCGCTTATGGGCGATCGGACGTGGTAAGTTAATGAAACTAATTAGAAAATACGACCTATTCGCATAGTTATAAAAATAATGAACCTCAAAAAAAAATTAGTTTCATATATAAATACTATAAAAGTGCTGGTATAGTTAATAAAAATCCAGGGTCGTTAAAAGCTCTAACGGCGAAAGTTTGTAAGTAGAAATTGATTATCTTGGCTTGCAGTTTTGTTAAATATAGAACTAGAATTATATGGTAGATCTGGTTTCTCGCCATAACAGATATTTTTATGTCCGATTACAAACAATTTTGTAAAGCTTAATATGATCAAGTCCAAATAATATTATCAAAACCCTTGCAAAAATATTTATTTATTATTATTTTTTATCACTAATAACATAAAAATTCTGCGACAATTGATATTTTATGAAATAAAACAAGATAACGGACTGTTTACGGTTCTTAAACATTTAGCTTCCTTCAAAAACAAATAACAATTATTTTTACGATCAATGATTTACTAAATATATGTGTTTAATGAGTTTTCTTTAAGGTGCGATTCTGATGCGCGCGCCTAAAACGGGCGACCGAGACAATATCACATCTGTTGTATGATTTCTGAAGACCCGACAGATATAGGCAACAGCCAGTTATATCAAAGAATGAAACGAACAATTATTAACTTAAACATATTATCGTAACGTGTAAGGTTAACTGGACAGATGGTAATAAGATGAAACGAAGAAAGAGAAGAATTCCTAACTACTTGAATACTGCTTGCATGTATGGGTATCGACGGCTCTGTCAAGTCTCAGAGTTCTTGATGTAATACAGAGAGAATAAAGGACTTTAGCTCCTACTCTATTTCTTTAACACATTAATGATCTATTAGAAACATCTAATAACACGATACACTGTAGCAAACCATCCCCAGATATTCTGGAAAAGGACAGAAGATCCACAACGGCTTCTCTCAATCAAAATTTAAAAATTGTAGACGAGTGGGGAAAAAAATCTTGTTAATTTCAACGTTTCCAAGACACAGACATGTTGCCTATCCAACAAGAGGCAAACATCATAATAAACGATCAGACACTAGTAGCCAGCGACTCCATTACGCTGGTTGGTATGACGATTTCTCAGGAATTACTCTGGAACGAACATATTGCATTCATAGCAACCGCAGCAGGAAAAAAGTTAAACTTTCTTTTTAGAGCACGGAAAATTTTCTCTCTATCCAGCTTAGCTACTCTTTACAAAGCCCAAATAAGACCTAATCTCGAATACTGCTCGCATGTATGGGGGATCGGCTGCTACGTCAAGGCTCAAAGTTCTTGATGCAATACAGAGAAGAGCAGTTCGACTAATAAACGATACCAGTATTACCATAAACCTAGCCCCATTCTCCCATCCAAGAATAGTGTCTGATCTTTCCCTGTTTTAGCGATACTTAAACGGATTTTGCTCAGAAGAATTCCGCTCTATAATGCCTCTACTTCTCAGACCAGCCAGAGCAACGCGACGTGCCAACACCATGCACCCTTATACTGTTCAGTGTCAGACATCGAGAACGGATCGATTCGATCGTTCCTTCATCCTCAGGGTCTCCAGATTGTGAAACTCCTTACCTTCCCAGTTCTTCCCCACTCATCCTAACTTGCAGTCCTTTAAATCCCAAATTAATAAATTGTCTCTTCTGCTCCAGTAGATATTCTCGTTACATTTGTATTTAGGTTTATAACTACGAGGACATCCTAAAATAAAAAAAGGGTATAAAATATATTTGTGTTGGTTTCCATTTCATAGAGAAGATTTTAAAAATGGGGAGAATGAGAATGTTTGTTATTCCTAAAATTGGTCTCCATTATATTACACTAGTTTTTTTTCGTATTAAATGTAAATGAATTAAAAATATATATATTTTTGTGTACAGGTCCTGTTATGCTTCAGCATCAACAATCCTATATCTCTTCGCAATTGTCGATTGATGTGGTACCCGGAAATTCGTCGCTTTTGCCCCAGTACACCCGTTATCTTGGTAGGATGCAAGAGCGATTTGCGGTAAGCAGTTTTTATAAAAAACAAAAATGCAAATCCAAATAACACAAATATAGTTTTACCATAATTAAATGATTTATATTTTTAGGTTTTTGGGATATATTTAAACCTTTTAATAAATATTTCAGGTATATGTACCGCGACGAAGCCTATCTAAGCTATTTTCGGGATCACAGCCCGTTCGTCCGAGCAACAAGGAAAAGCGACCTGGTGATGCCCGACGAAGCTCGAGATGTAGCCAGGGAGCTGGGTCTTTATTATTACGAAACTTCGGTACTTACTTATTATGGAGTTAACGATGTATTTGAAAACGCCATTAGATCGGCGCTCATCGCTAGAAGAGCACAACGTTTTTGGATGACGAACCTGAAGAAGGTTCAACGTCCCTTGTTGCAGGTAAACAACAGGTTATATATTTATTTTATTTTCACTTTCAACCTATTAGATTCGCAGTCAGAGCTATACCTTCAGGGTACTCTTTCATATTTTCATAACAGATAGTCTTATACAAAAACAAATTGAATAATATTCCTGTCATACCAACATAGCAAAAAAGACCAGTAATATTCCTAAAATGTCCCCTCAAAGTGCTTTAAGGGACACTCCTTTACTTATATTCACGTAAAACGGGCCTGAAAAATAAGTGTTACATGGAATATACCTCTCTCCTATGGTGATAGAACGTGCATGGCCACCTTATTATTACATACATACCCCGGTATCTATTGTAGTGCACGTATAATAGTATATTACGTATCAAGAGTAGTAAGTAGGACATTATGTACGAGTGCGTAATTACACGAGTACCTACGTATAATACCTCTTACCACTAAATATTTGACATCTCTAAAAAATATATGACGTACGTACTGTACTGTTATCTACTCCTTTGACAGTAAATGTCATTTATAATCATTGTCACCATGCACGGTAAGTAAGCTATAACGCACAGTTGTGCGTAATGAAACGTCATTCCAACATGACGTTTCATTACGCAAAACTGTGCGTTATAGCTTACTTACCCTTCATGCAATGAGTATAAATGACATTTGCTGTCAAAGGAGTAGGTAAATATAGTTATATAGAATCACAGTTAATTATTCTTGAAGTAATGATTCTTCTTTGATGTCTAGTAAACGAACGATAACGGCACTAACAAGCGTTATAATTTTTATTGAAATACTTAATTGTGTATAAATTGGAAAAAAACTTGAAAAATCTGAAAATTTATAAAAGCATATAAAAAATGTTGAAAATCCACGTCAAACAAACGATGAAAAATGGGAAAATCGTGAAAAAGTGTAAAAAGGCGTGAAAAAATCGTAAAGAATTGCTTATATTACAAAAACCGGAAAAAGTGAAATGATCAAAGAAAGCTCTTATAACTCATGTGTTATATGCACACTAGAAATATAGCTTCAGTCGCCCAGTCTTACGACTGCCAAGTTTTTTTGGATAATTTCTTAGAGACAATTTAAATTTCTTTGATGGAATTTAAACAATTTTTTTATTATTTAATTTTTTTGCGATATTTCCAAGAATCTATTTAAAACAATTTTAAGGAAAATGACTTTTGATTTTCATATACCAGGTATTTTATTAAGGGTGGTTAGCGGCCATAGAAACTAATAGACATAAAAAGTTGAGAAAAAAAATATTATTATAAAAGCGTCCATTAGAAAATCTTGGAAAAGTTTCGCAATTGAACACTAGAGAGAGCAATCGAAAATAAAATATTAAAATGGTCAATTTCTCCGAAAATTTCCAACGTTAAGGTATAAGTTTGGTAACATCGTTAGAAAGCTGAGAAAATTCTACATCAGTTTCATCTAAGGCTCATTAGTGAACCGCTGTTAATAGGAGAGGGGGAAGCTATTGAAAGTGTAATCCTTTAAATCGTTGTAGCCACTAAAAGACTTATCCGATTTTAGAGAACAAAAGCTCGTTTGGAACAATGGATTCTTTAAATTTAAATGATACAAAATTGTTGTTCTCACCATAACTCTGGAAGGAAACAAGCTATCAAATTGTGGTATGTAGGTACGTTTTTTGTTGTAAATTTATTAATAATAAGACTGTCATAACGCTCCGTTCGTTTATTTATTTAACCTTGCTTGTGGGTTTGTTTATTAGATGCAAAGCGACCACAACAGTGCTATTTTTGGAATGGAAATAGCGCGCTTTCGAATTTTTCTTACTTTCGCGACTTTTGACATCAAATATCAGCCAGTCTATACCGGGGATGTCTCTTCATTAGTGACTGAAGAGACAAGCCTGTACTGTACTAATGAGGTCTAACAGACCGAAACATGTCTACAGTTGGTTTTGCCCTTGTATAGACTAATTGGTATTTATATCTACGTCGTAGCATCATGTACATTTGAGTTAGAATTTCTAACCAGGCACAAATCTAGGTATCTACCTGTAGATTAACAGCTTACACAAGATACTTGTATCATTTTTTTCTCTATATAAATATATTATATATATATTTATGTGAAATAGCACTTGAAGAATATTTTTATCATATTCTAAGAATGTAAAATTATTAGCCATGTGTTGAAAAAATTTGAAATGAGCTGCTCTGGTTGATACTTCCTTGTTGAATATTTTAATTTTTAGGCACCATTCAAACCACCGCCACCTCTTAAACCAGATGTCCATATATCACTAGGATTGTTTGGAGAACATACGCAACATCTTTGGTTAAGTAGGGCACATACGGATGTTGTTTTAGTAGTAGGATCCATGGGATTTCCAGCACATCGGTTTATCTTGGCGGCAAGTAGCAGAGCTTTCTGCAGGTTGGTAACAAATATACAGCATTTAGTATTCTTTAATAAATGTTTTTCCTAAAAGTTGTTTGGCATTATTTTAAAATTTTGTCCAAAATAGATTTTAACTTGTACGGGAGTTGGTCTAGATTCTAGATTGAATTATTATCGAACTTAGCACTAATGAAAAACAAAAGCAAAACTTTAAAGAATATAATAGAAAAACACATACTTCTTCGAAAAGTCGATGTTTTGACCACGTATACATGCAAAGACGAGAAACAGTAAATGCTGGGAATGTATAGTCGCCATTAGCTATCTTTTCTGTGCATTCGCTACGAATTTCAGACTGGAAGTAAAATAGTACATAATATATATTACTCGAGACCAGAAAATTTTGGATTTTTTTATAAACAGTACCTACCTAAATTTGTTCTTCAATAAGTTCATGATTTCACTTCCTTTACACCATCGAAAAAAGCTGTTTATCATTATTATCAAACCCCCCTGTTTCCGATTCCTGTCATAAAATAATAAAAAGTGGATTATTTTGAAACGAGAGATTTTCAATTTGCTCATTTTCAATTTGACCTTCACAATTTATGATTCTGTCTCGTAATTGCTCTTCAGCGTGGATTTCCTCTGCATAAACTAGTTGTTTTACGTGGCCCCAGAAGTAAAAATCCAATGGGTTTAGATCTGGTGACCTAGCTGGCCACTGAACTAGACCGCGCCTACCTATCCACCTTCCATTAAAATGGTTATCCTATTCTATTCTAGAACAGCCCTTCTAGAATGCGGTGGGGCACCACCACATCACGTTGCGCAATGCAAGTGAAACATCTGCTAATAACTCGTGCAAGGGATTATCCAAGTAGTACGCAGCATTTAAACCATGTGGCAGAATCTGTATTGGCAGTAGACGACCATGAAACTTCCCACACCACGTATTAATAGAAAATCTGTGTTGAAAACGCTGTCTTCTAAATGCGTGCGGATTTTGTACTGACCATACATGCTCAGTGTGACAGTTATTAATACCATCTCTGATGAAGGTAGCTTCGTCGGAACACAAAATGGAACGAATAAAATTAGGATCTTGCCCGTGCTGTTCGAGTAGCCATCGCAAAAAAGCTAATCTTTGTTCTTTCTCTGTTTAAAGTTCTCCAAACAAAGTTTTGAGAAACTTGTAGACGGGTTGCAATTCTTCTGGTACTAATACCTGGTTCGTCAAACAATGTATCAATTACTTTTTTTCTTTGGGAGCGTTGTATCATTGATTTACACCATCAGTATAAAGATTACCAATTCCACATTGTCGCAGTCTTTGAAATGCATCTGAAAATACACGGCGAGATGGCTGACGTCTATTCGGGAATCTTCTGTGATATTCCCGACGACTTTCTAAAGCATTGCCATTGGAATAGCCTTAAACAAAAATAATGTCGGCATATTCTTCATTGCTGAAATGCATTTTTGGCAAAATCTCTATCTTTTTACTCTTAACTAGTAATACCCACAACCCACAGTCTGTGACAACTCTCAACAACTAGTAAATACTTTTGTTTTAAAGCAATTTACATGACTTGGTCTTAATTTTAAGGACAAAAATTAAATAATTTCAGAAAACTTCATCCCTTGTTATGTCGATCGGAAAAAAAGTTATTTCACATTTTTTGCTTAGAATCCAATCTAGAACACGGATTTACATGTTTCACCTCCTGGTATAAATCACCCTGTATATGGATTAAGCACATCAAGCTTATTTATGGTAAAACAATAAAGAAACGAGTTCATTTCTTTATTAGATAAAACATGAAATATTTCTTTAGAGGCAATAACAAGGTACTCTACTTATTTATTTTCTGATTACTGTAAATGAATAACATAAAAACCGCAGAAATAGTTATTTCTCCACGACCATTAATGAATGTAATAATTCCGACTTCATTTTTGATAATAGAAAGTGTTCATTCTCACTCTTGAGATAGAATATTCATTCTGAAACACTTGCTTCTTATGTGTTTTGCATGTATTTTCATTCTATAACTAGTGACGGAATAACATTCTGTAATTGCTCAACAAAAACATAGATTGCCCTGCGAATTTTAAAACTGTCACTCAGTTTGTCAGTGCGACGTTCTAATTGTTTTGCTACATATTTCAATTTAAATAAACAGAATGATTACATGGTCGTGGAGAAAATACAGTCTGTTACACGGTTAGAATGAAAATTCGATAACCTTGTTACAGAATATACTATTATCTACTCTACCTCATATTATGTATCAGTTTTTAGTTCGTGAAAACTGTCATTATAGGACAGCAGTGCGTGAAGGATTGAAAGTGTGCGTGAAGTAACAATGTATTTTAAATGGGATTTACTTTTTCGCACTGTTTTTGACACACCTTCATATAATCAAATATCCTTAGCATTCGCGTTGCCATGGTGTTGCTATGAGAGCATTAGTTTCGTTAGTATCTTGTAAATGAATTGAAAATAAATTGCTTTCTTGTAATTATTTTTAGAAAGTTTTTTATATTTTCACCGTGTTCTTTGTCTCTCTGTCATTCCGCGGAATTTTGTAATCGAATTTAAACCTATTTCCCGACTACCTAGAGCTCTGAAATTTTCAGGATAGCTAAGATCTGGATGACAATGCATGTTTCAAGTGTGTTTAGGCATATACATTAATTTCGAAATTTATACTGAATTGATATGAAATATGATATAAATTGTGTATACATGTTATCATTTTGAAAGTTTTTGAATATGTCGTTCGTAGCCTAGTTGATTAAGCGTCGGATATGAATCAAGGTGACAGTTCTATTATCATAATGGGATCGACTACGCGAGAGAGAATTTTTTTTTTGTTTTACATGTGACAACAGTAATTATTATTTTAACTGTTAATAAAATAACTAATTTAGAAGATTTTTAAAAATTTTAGACTATACTGTGGACTATGCCGCAATCTATCTTGTAAAGCGCTATTTGCCAAATGCCAAGGGAGTAATAATTTAATAATAGTAATATGACTTATAAATCACCAGAAAAAACTTTCTACTATAAAAAGTTCTTTTATAAATTGTGATTATTAATTTGATTATCGTAGATAAAATATTGTATGGAACTGTGCGTGAAGTGCTTTTTGCGCACTTACGCGATATATAGCACTCGCTTCGCTCGTGCTTTAAACATCGCATGCGTGCTTAAAAAGCATACTTCACGAACTGTTTCATAAATAACTATTGTGACACAAGGACGGAAAATGACATTTTGCAAGAGCGAGTAAAGTTGTGTAGCCGAGGTGCGTAGCACCAAGGCGAAACAATACGAGCACTTGCAAAACATTTCCCGGACGTGTAACACACACTATTTTTTGGTCCAACTAATTTTTAATATTTTCAAAAGTTCAAAAATTTTTTACTTTATGACATACACGATTAGATGTTTATTGACATCTATTGCACGATTAAAAGAATTAGTAATAAGGAATGATTTTTTGATAATCGATTTCAAGATCCTTAATTTTTATACATACGAATACTTTGCTAATAAGCAACACAGTAAAAATTGTTATATTGAAAATATTAACATTAATATCTAATAATTTTATATAAATAATCACAGTAAAGGACCTACAAGAGAACGAGCCCAAAATCCCATGCTTTTTCTTATGAAGGTCCGAAAAGCGAATTTTGTTACCGTTCAAGGTCGTCTGACGTCATAGCCCCACCCGGCCCCACCCACTTTCACTTTTAACCTGATTGCTTGGTTCTGATTGGCTGACAGACTCCGCCCTTTAATTGCTTATTAATGACTTGTTAATTACTAGTGCCCCATTGCTTCGTTCTGATTGGCTGCCTGACTCCGCCTCTTAATTATTATTAATGACTTGTTAATTACTAGTGCCCCATTGCTTGGTTCTGATTGGTTGACAATCTCCGACCCTTAATTACTTAATAATTAGAAATGCCCCATTGCTTGGTTCTGATTGGTTGACAATCTCCGACCCTTAATTACTTAATAATTAGAAATGCCCCATTGCTTCGTTCTGATTGGTTGACAATCTCCAATCCTTAATTACTTAATAATTAGAAATCCCCCATTGCTTGGTTCTGATTGGTTGACTGCTAGCAGACAACTGTCAATTTTCGAGTGGCCTTTGACGTTTGGCGCAAGCAGCCAACCCTCTTTTCTTCTTTTTGTATATTTTCGAATTTTTTCGCGCTTTACTGACATCCTACCAACTTTACATGCTACCAACTTTACAGTGCTACCAACTTTTGACCTTTTACATTCGACGCAAGCAGCCAATTCTTCTTTTTGTATATTTTTGAATTTTTTTTCGCACTTCGCTGTCATCGTACCAACTTTACATGCTACCAACTTTACAGTGCTACCAACTTTTGTCACAAATGCCCCATTGCTTGATTCTGATTGGTTGACAATCTCCGACCCTTAATTACTTAATTACAAGTGCCCCATTATCCGCTTCCGATTGTTTATTATTTAATAAACCCCACCCATTTTGTATTTATTTAATTATTTTTTGATGTTTACTACCCCCATTGCTTCGTTCTGATTGATGATTATTTAATTAGCCCCACAACTATTATTATGAAATAATTACATTATAATAAAAATATATAATTGATAAATATTTAATAAACCCCACCCATAATTTGATATTGAGTAGCCATGTTTGAAATAATTAATATTAAGAGTAATATATTGATAAGCATTATACCACTATTAAAAATCATTAGGGTGATTATAGGATTAAAGAATAAAAAAATATAATAATAAGAAGTTTGTTTTATTAAAAAATATATATTTAAAATGGTAAGACAACATTTTTTAACCAATTATTTAAACAATTTACATTATGTTGAGTACACATATATTTTCCATAAGCGTGGTTGAAACATTGAGTGAATACAGGTTGAAAGACGTCAGTACAACAGGGGGTTCCATCATATTTTGTAACATCGTAAATATTTGTCGAAATTCCAAGTTCTCGACATTTGGTTTCTAAAAAATTTAGTTTTTGACTACCTCTGACGTATATGCAGTCTGCTGAATTTAATAAATATTTTTCCAGTATGTTATTAATTTCATTATATTCAATATCACCAGAGTCGTATTTTATTCCATGAACATATTTTTCAACATAATTATTAGTTCTCTTATCCTTAGAACTCAATGTGTGGAAGGGTACTGGTGGTTTAAACAGAAAACTAGTAATATGTTTTCCAATCAGTATAGACAATTCTTTCGGATAAAATATATCCTCAAAGATAATTCCTTGAATATCTACAAGTGCTATTCTCATGATGCCTTCTATGAAACTGAAAATTTGTATAAAAGTTTCGTTTTATATTAAGCTTTAAGGCTGGATAAGTGGGGTTTCAATCTAATATTTCTCCTTTTAAACAATCACTTTTAATCTTCTTATCTATATGATAGGTTTATATAAAAATTTTGATTGATTCCGGATTGATTAAATATTATTCCCATCTGTTTGAAATCGATCTAAAATCATATATAAGAAAAAACATTATTATAATAAAAAATTATTAAAGTAACTTTTAGACTCACCTATATAATATCCAACTCAAAAAATTTATATTATTGTCAAAACAGTTTGTAGAATTATTTCATCCATATATCTCTCATCCATTATCAGAATGCATTTTATATATTACATCTTCATCTTTTAATACATAGTCGTACGTAAATTTCTATCCAATTTGGTCTTAAAAATATTTTCAAAACAGTTTGTAGAATTATTTTATCCATATATCTCTCATCTATTATCAGACTGCATTTTATATATTCCATCTTCATTTTTAATCCATAGTCGTACGTAAATTTCTATCCAATTTGATCAAACTTCATAATATCAGACACGCTTATACATACTAATTTATATAAAACAAGTAGTTTTATTATATTACAATTATACTAAATTATGATAAAAAAAAAAAGAAAACAATTTTATGTAAATAATTTAAATTTAAAATAATAATTTTGAACTCTATAAACAATCCATTACTTGATCATCATCATAAACATTTATTTTAGGGTTAATAGAGTAATGCCCCCATGGTAATGTCTCATCTTTCCCTGGTATCAGATATCTTTTATCATCATCAGAGCTGAGAGCAATTTTCTTTTGTTCTATTGAAAAGACTTTATGATGTTTCGATTGTATGAGATTCTGTGAAGTGGTCTTACTTCTAGATGTTTCTAAACATTCAATATAGTCATTAAAAGTTATACTATTTTTTACTATCGACATTTTAACCCCCTTTGCTTTTTTGGTTACACCATAATTCATAACATTTTTTTCAATCTCATCATCATCATATTCTTCGTCTTTTAATTTTGCCCTCAGTTTTTGCACCTCATCTTCTGAGATGGCCACTTTCATAGTATATAATTTTGATCTCAGTCCTACATAATCAGTCATAATGCATCCATTATTTTCATCTTTCATCATACCTAAAACTTTCTTATTTAGTTGCGGTATTCCATACACATTATTTGTAGGATAGTCTGAAGTATCAAAGTATTTCTCACAATCATTCTTTATAATTTGATAAGGATCTTTTCCTCGTATCTCTAATAAAACGGAATCTGTATCACTGTAGCAAGTAGAGCAGTTTTCTCCAAATCGTGTTTGTAAATAATCATATTGAAAGCTATATATTGTAGTCTTTGCAAGATCCAAAATTGTTTGCCCTACATATATAGGTTTATTTAGATAAACCTCAATTTTTTTCATCTCTATCGCCACCAAATTTTCGTCAAATATTATACAATTCTTAAATTCAGGCTTAGATATATATGATTGAGCTCCATAACGACCCTCCCATTCGGTAAGAAGTTTTACATCAACCCTTTTTCTTACATTCTCCATAGTTTTACCGAAAACAGCATTGTTCATTAATTTGAATAAATTCTTCTCAAATTCGTTTTTAGCTTTTTTTCTAAGCTCCGTATTTAAATCAATATACGGTTTCAACCAAGGAGACTGTTTAAATTTTAATACTCTGTGTATTTTCGTTAATTTCAAGCCATGTTCTAAAGCTTGTTTTAGTGATCGATAGTGTATGATATATTTCTCTTTATTATAAAGTGTAGCCATAAGTTTAGTACTCTCTTTTAACTTTGCAGGAGGCTTCATAGTCTTAGGGTTGATATGTTCTGGACAGAAAGGTATATCTTTATGCTTATCATGTAAATCATGTGGATACTCTAAATCAACTTCAAGCATGTAACCTACATTATTATCATCAGCAATTGTAGTGACATCAATATTTGAATCCACCCACTCAAATTCTCCATATGGAAGAGCTTGACTCATAGCCCAACCATACTGATTGTTGACATCAAAATACATTAAATAGTTTTCCGGTTTTGCAGGATTATAATTCAACATATATTTATTGTTTGCATGAACCCTTCTTTTAGAGCAGACTTGACTGAGACCACCTCGAATGCCTCGCTCTACAAACAAAAACATATCCATATCAGTAAGAAGTTCTAACTCCTGTTTCGTAAACTTTAACATAGCATCCCAAGTAAATCCGGGTAGCGTAAAATAGTGGGCTGGATCTAGATCATACGTCTTAAGACAGCTCGATCTAAACTGTTCAAAGACATCTGCTAGGAGTAGAATGTCTGTTTTCATATATAAGTCTACATAATCACCTAGAGTTTTACAGTTAAACGAAGACCATACTTGTTGTGCTCTTTTATACATACGGCGGGGGCAAGCTTTATTATCTAATTTGTTATAAAAAGCATCTTGATGAGGTAAACAGGATTCACTAAAACGATCAAAACTATTGATGTAATCATATGGCATCACACCTTTCTTTGTTAACAAATTAAACTTATCTTCAGGTATGTTATTAAACTGAGACCTCAGATTTGTAAATTTTGTTAAAGAAGATGATAATTTATCTAAGGATGATGCCATAAATCTAAAACTATCAATGAATCTAAAGTGAATTCGAGCTTCATCAATATGCTTCGTAAACGAAATATATTTTTCTTTAGTGAGAGGCAGTAAGTCTATAGATCCTTTCATTCGGGTTGCAATATCTTTTATCACGAAATGTGCGTCATAACCACTCAAATTGTGAAAGATTACCGGGATTGTGTGCGTGTCTTGATAATTAACATTACACTCATTATGTGAAGCTCCACGGTAATTATTTTCAGAAATTAAGTAATTATAATCTCTCACTTTTTTCTCGCCAACTTTAAAGGGTTGTTCACAAATATGACAGCGGGTGGATGCTTGAAAATCACTCTCTTGTTGAGGAGTCATGTGTATATTATACGGACATAGATATATAGTAGAGACATCCTCAGCAAGTTGATTCATTTCATCAGCAAACCACTGCATACAATCGGATCCTCGATATGAACGGTAGAATGATAGATTGTTATCATAAGAAGATTTAAAATAATATCCTACTGCTGCTGGAATATGTTTTTGATAAGCAGTCTTTTCTGCACAAGGCTTTAAAATACTCTCTAAATCTGCATATACAGCAAAGGGGGCTTTTATTTTGTTTTTAAAATCCTTAAATTTAAGCATCTTTTTGCTATCTGTAGGCATTTTGGTGGCGGTATCATTTCTTTTAATGCAGTCTACTATGTGTTTACTTAGCTTATCTTCCGAACGGAAGTAGTGTAAACATCTATCACAAAAGTACTTTTGACCATTTTCATTACTGAGTTGTTTAGACAAAAGTCGTGAAAGATTCTTTATCCAAACGTAATGATATTTAGTAGACTCTTTGTCATACTGATCTTGTATTAGAAGCAGATTTACATGCTTATCTTTCTTTTCCGCTGTTAAATATGTAGGGAGGGTCGAAAATTGTTTATTATACTTTTTTAGGATATAAACATTGATAGAAATGTTATTCATTTTTTCAAAATTTGGAATCTGCTTGATAGTTATAGGAAACTGAATACCTTTAAGTTTTAATACCTCAGAATAATGTGGGTATTTATTTGTTCTTTGCGGATTATTATTAACAGGATACAAAGCTGATGTAATTGCCCATGCAAAGCAGGCTTGATCATCATTTTTAACATTAATGCATGCTTCTTTTCTTTTAATTTGAGGTGGTAGTTCAATATATGATGATCCAAGTTGTGGAACAAATTTATTAATATTTACGCCCAAGTTTACTACTCTTTTTAACGACCACCCGCTATCACGTTCCTGGAATTCTTCCAGGTCTTTTAGAATAAGTTTTGTCACATTATCATCAAACCAGTTATTTAAATTTGTATCTCTATAGATGGGGCAGTTAGCTGTGGTGAAATATTTATATTCAGTTATGATCTGTAGGCCTCTATATATCTCAAATTCACCACAAAAAACTGTGTTCACTTTAACAGACTCATCTTTCTTGAGTGCGTTACCAATTCTACGTTTGAAGAGTGTCTTACAATCGACAAGAAATGCTATAGGATCTTTATGTTTAAGGTTTGAAATGACTCCAGTTCGAATTCTAGACTTAAAAGCTGAAGTCAAATCATCCCATTCTACTTTTTTAATTCCAGACTCTTTTGCCCTAGTCATAATTCCAGATCCTCTCTTTTTTGTTAATTTAATCTGAGATCTTAACGATTTAACATTTCTTAAACAAGCCTCTAGGTGTTGTCTTTCGCCCATGGAAGTAGCATTTTTAATATCTTTATTTATCTTTCTGACAGCCTTTGTACATTCCAGCAACCCCTCCTCCACTGTTTTACCATCATAGGTAATACTTATAAATCCTAAAATAGCTGTTATATGTTGAATAAGATCAGTAATTATTGACATAATGCTAAATTTTAAATAGTTAGATAGAAAAAAAAGAAATTTAATTATGTGTCTGATATAAAGTAGGTAACTACACTGCAAGAGAAATATTAAATAATTAATTTTTAAAAATAATAATGGTAAAATATTATAATGAAATTTAAAAAAAAAAATATATTAGTAAAAAAAAAAAACATTAATTTGAAATTCAATATGATACAAAATAATCCATATAAACAGTTATAGCTATTTAAAATTATTTAATAAAAAAACTTACCAAAAAATTTTATACACACACTTCAATTATCACTTTTCGCAGACTATTAAAATCAACCAACTTCTATGAAATCTTTGACAATAAAGACTCTCATACTGTTAACACCATATTTTAAATAGTTTTTTCAATCATAATTAGAAAATATGAAATATAAAGTCATTAATTTACGTTTAAGTATTTAACAATAAATATATTAACGGAAATTTATTAATTTTTAAAGTGTTACAGATAAAAAAAATATAATCGACTCTTAATCGATACTTAATATTCTAAATTTCCCATTACCAAAATTAAATAGTAAAAATTTCTCCAAATACTTTATATATAATTTGTCATATTCGACTCTAAATCGATACTTAATATACTAAATTTCACATTACCAAAATTAAATAGTAAAAATTTCCTCGAGTACTTTATATATAATTTGTCATATACTTTATATTCTAACTTTCCCATTAAAAATTAATTAGTAAAAATTCCTACAAAGTACTTTATATATAATTTGCCCTATACTAAAATTTCCCTAAAATTATTTACTTTATATTTATTTTTTTCTTGTAAATTAGATTTTAATATAAAGAGTGGGTATAAATATAAGCGAAATATTCAATTTTATTAAGTTAGTTCCAGTTGTTTCTTGAAGTGCTATTACCTATAATTATTACAGTAAGTCTACTATTCTATACTCTTTATACATGATTTTTTATTAATTTATTCACTTATTTATTTATTTATTTATTTATTTATTTATTTATTTATTTATTTATTTATTATACATTTTATCAGTTATATATATGCGTCTACTATTCTATATCCTTTAGGTATACATGATTTTTTATTAATTTATTGACTTATTTATTTATTATACATTTTATCTGTTTTTTATATATAATGAGCTTTACGATATTTATATACTTACAATTTTATTTATTTCTTATAGATGGATTTTTCTAAAATAAACAAATCGTCTGTTTTATCGCAAAAGAAACCTGTGGTGAAGTTATCCTCCTTGGAGGTGGGCACATCATATCAAATATTAGATGCAAAAATTGTGAAATCAAACTATGGGAAAACTGTACTTTTAGAAATGTTGGATATGGTTGTTTTTCTACCAGAACGTGTGGTTGAAGATTATACACCATTCATGGAAGAATTTAAAAGCCAAAAATATGGCTTGGTGTTCCACGGGTTAGTGGACACCGGAAAACCGAAGCCTGCGGCTTCATTTGAAGTTATAGAAGTATAAAATATTAAATATATTTTTTAATAATTGTAAAATTGTTTTATTATTAATAACCACATTTTTTTTATTATTTTTTTATTATAAAAAAGTATAATATTTACATAGGTAATATAACACATTTAAATTAGGTATTTATATTATACTCTTGATTACCTCCGTAAGAGGGAAATATTCCATTAAACAATCGTGAATAATGATGCAATATACTTTTGTATCTTTTGGAAAACCATTGTTAGCTTCAATTTCTAATTTTATATCGACAGTTGAAGATTTCATTCCATCTTCTTGTTTTGAACAATCTATTACAAATAAGGCATGATCTTTAAATGCTTGATAATCTAAAAGTGATCGTCTCTCAGTCGAATATGAATAACTAGGATAAAATTCAGTGTAGTTATAATGAGCTGCAGCATAATCATTTTTCTCAAAGTCCAGTTGCATTCTTTCATTAGGCCAATATTCACCATTAAGAGATACTCGAACACTTGATATATTAACATTATCAAAAATTGTTGAATCCTTTTCTTTTCTATTGCGCCTCTCAGTTTGAAATGTTACTATAACATAACGCGGTTTTTCAATTGATGAGCTTGTTTTAACATTCCAGATTTCTCTTCTTGCACCGTCTTTAATTGAGGGTAGTTCATTAAGATCCCACTTTCTGAATGGAATATATATTGGTATATTATTTTTAATAGGTTCCATCAATTTAATTTTAATTTCATCATTGGGAAACACATGTTTCACTTTCAGTTCCATACTATTTATAATAATCTTAACAGTTGTTGTAGTTGCGGTACTACCAGCACCTACCTCATTTACAATAATACTATCATTATCGTAACTAGCTCGTACGAGACGAAATGTTTGTCTCCCATAAGCTATTGTTGTATAATCATTAAAAATGTTGAAAATATGTTTAAGAGGAATCAACAAACTAAAAGATTTATCATCTTCATTTAAGAACGGATGGTTAGGAAAATTCCATCCAGCAATACTCATAAATCTTGCATAATCACTGCGATAGCATAGCATACTACGTACGGCGCTAACAATTCCGGGATCTCTCACTGTTTCAATTTCTTTTGAACTTTCACTATATGAACAGGAATCGAATAGAAATACCCCAAAATTGGGAGCTAGATGTACGTTTCCACCTCCAACTATATCTAATCTACCTTTAATTTCTAATAAAGATTCATGTAGAGCAAAAAACGAATCAGCTTGATTTATTACAAACTCTACGACATCATTGTTATTAAATGATTTCACATATGGAGTGTACGATCTAAATTCTTCTTTTCTAATCGAATCATCATACTTTGGTTCACGATGTAGATCAAAAATGGGGTCAACTTTAAGTCGCTTAGATTCAACTTCAGATCGTATATATTTACGGTTTACCATATTTAACTTTAAGTCCAATCGATTGTAAAAAATCTCTGTTTACTCTAGTTAGTTTACGATGCTTGCAAGATCTAGATAAAACTGATGATTTTTTAGTTGGAACCGTCCTTTTATGTTCTATAATGAGACCCATTTATCGTTCTTGTAAAACTAGATGAAGGGTGCTTCTTTCTCCGCGAAAGTTAACAGGTCTTAAATCTTGATCAGACACCCTTACAATGATGTGATTAATTTCTTTCAAATTCTTTATAGGCAAATATATTGGATTGATAGGTCTCTCGTTGATAGCAAAACCAGGATCTACTGTTATAGGAATATCTAAAATTATATGAGCTGGTGTATTTCCATAGAAAGCTCCTTCAGTAATGTTGCAGTCAAAAAGTAGACTTGTCACTTTATTAATATTCACAGGTAGATCTGAAGAATGAACTATTCCAGGTTCTAATATTTTATTAGAAAATCCTAGGAGATTAGCAAGACTATCAGTCTTTTCAAAAGAGATTTCATATAGTTTACTATAAATTTCGCACTGAAGGGTATTATTATTTGGTTCTAAGAAAAAATCTTCTTCAGCAATGTTTTTTTTTAACATCAATTGTTTTTTTATATAAGCAGCTATATCACTAATCTCGTAACAACCTACAGGTAGAAGTATTTCTCTTTCTCTAAGTTGTTCTAAATTGTCGTACTCGAAGTAGTAAAATTTTTCACCATCAATATTAGGTATTGAATTGTAGGAATGAAACCCTAGCACTGCTAAATAGTAACTTTTATATGGATTAAGTACAAGAGGTGTTGACGGTGTAAAAGAGAACTCGTTATTGGTACTCGTTAAGGTTAAAAGTTGCGACATGACTAACCATTATCAGAAAATGTTATGATTTAAATAATAGACTAATATGCTAATCATTAAATTTATTTATAACATATAAAACAAAATAGACATTTTGACGTCATATTTCCACAAACATCTGACCATTCATGACAATCCGGATCTATACTGCATGGTAAATATTCTTTTAAATCCTCACGTATTTCACATGGCAGTTTATACCAAACTGAAGGTGAAATATTTTCCATAAGTATTTCAATGATATTAAGTGCCTCTTTGGATAAGTAAGCTGCCATTATATAAAAATTCCAAACACAGATGTCCACAATTAATTTGATTATATGTTTGATATTGATTATTGTTGTAGAAAATTCTAACACCTGAACCAAAATATTTAACAAGCTCTTTCATCGGCTTCAAATTACCAAATGAATCAAAATACTCTACGTTGTTATTTATCTTTTTATAAGCTACCCAATGTGTTCCAGCATTTTGCGATATATCTAAATTAACAATTGAACACTCGCATCTTCTAGATCCGTTAATTGGAAGACTATCTCGCATAAAAACACCACGAAAATATGGTATTTTTAATTTCTTTGCATAATTAATTAAATCGATGTTAGTTAGTGGTCTATTGGGTAGCTTTATTGGAAGTTTTTTTTTTCTTTCTTCAGATACAAGCCGTAGCCTCCTTTGATATTTTTCTTTAAATACAATCCCTTTCCTATAGACTCCATAGCTTTGTTGTGACGATGATCTTCATCAAGTTTCTTTTGAGCGTTTTTAGCATCAATTATAGTTTTTGCTATAGCTGAACTTCCTCCTGCTATTGTCCCTATCGCACTTAAAGCTGTCAATATAGGAATCAACGGCAAAAAACCTCCCATCTTGCTCTCAAACGGTATAATTCTAGGAACTCGAATATTCTTTTTTCCAGCTTTTGAAACAGTCTTTTTAGCAAATTTTAATGCATTTTGAATAGTCTTTTTTAATGTTAGGTTAGGTATTAAGGATTTTTTAATTTTATCTATAATTCCACGTTTAAAAGAAATTTTTCGTTTAATACCCATACCTAGTTTTCGCTTAGCTTTCATTACACCTGTAACTAATAATGCGTTTGCTCGTTCACCTAAACTCGCGTTCTTATTTTTGACACGTTCCCAAGCTTTATTTTCTAGAATTTGATCAGCCTTATGCCTCTCCGCTATTGTATTATCGCCTGAATATGCAATATCATGCTCTTTACAAGCAACATCTAATGGATTAATACCAGGATCTCCACGTAATAGACGTTTTTGTAGTTTTGTTCCAGCTAAAAAAAACAAAAAAATGTTAATAAAAATTAAACATTTTTTTTATAATACTTACGTCCACAATACTGATAACCACCCAATAAATGTGCTTCGAAGGGAAGTTTGTTTATTAAGTTATTTACTAGACCCTCACCTTTAAACAGTAGCATGAGAACTAACTGTTTTGTTTTCAATAAACATATATTTATTAAAAAACGTGCTATATATTTTAACACAAAATGAAAATCATTCGACAAGTACAGTCGCTACCTGTGGATAACTTAGATTTTAATATAAAATGTGAAGAAAGTAAACATAGCAAATTGCTACCAAATACTCTTCGTATTATCATATGCGGTCCATCAGGATGTGGTAAAACAAACGCAATGATGTCATTACTCTTTAATCCAAATGGGATAAAGTTTCAAAACGTTTATGTATATTCTAAATCGCTCTATCAACCTAAATATCAGTTATTAGCAGAAGTATTAAATAATGTGAAAGGTGTTGAATATTTTCCGTTTAGAGATAATGATGAAATCATAAATGTTAGTGATGCGAAATCTAATTCAGTTTTCATCTTTGATGACGTTGCATGTGACAAACAACAAAAAATTCGTGAATATTTTTCTATGTGTCGACATAAAAATATTGATGTTGCATATCTTTGTCAGACCTTTTCTAAAATACCGAAAGTGCTAATAAGAGATAATTGTAACATGATTGTAATATTCAAACAAGATGAATTAAATCTTAAACATATATTCGATGGACATGTATCACCAGATATGAATTTTGATCAATTTAAAAACATATGTTCACAGTGTTGGAATGAAAAACATGGTATGATGGTTATTGTTAAGGAGTTCCCTCTAAATAACGGTCGCTATCGTAAGGGTTTTGATAAATATATTAAAATTTAAGCTTTGAATAATATTAATCAGTCTACAACAAAATGTTGAATAGTTTGGAAGCTGCCCGAAAAAGAAAAATAGCTCAACTAACCAAAGATATTAGAAAAAAATATCTTGCATTAAAACTTAATAGAACAGAAGAAGATGAAACGTTAAATAAGCTTTTTCAACCTATATCAAAACCGTTGGAGGATATTGCTAAATCATCAAAATTTTTAAATCAATCGACAGCTAATCTAAGTTATTGTAAACATGAAAAAAAACCTAATATTAAAAAAGAAAAACATGAGAATAAAAACATATCATTTCTAGAACTTAAACATGTAGCAGGTGATAATAGTGATGTTGAGAATGAGGTTGAGGATAACGCGGAAGTATCGGAAGAATTAGATGATAAAGATATTCCAGAAACTGTTTTAAATGAGTACCTCGAGCAATATCCACAAGGAGTTCTAAAATATTTAAAAGAATTTTGGCAAAATGATGATAAAATAGATAAAGTATATGGTCCAACATATGATATATCGACATCTAAATGGTTTCTTGGAGCAGAAAATATCAACTTTGATACTAAAACGGGAGCAGTTTTCACAAAAGAAGGATATGTTTCAGGATCACCTGAACTATATGAATTACTTTTCTATGATGCACCTCAAGACTACACTTCTAAAGATTTAGAAAATTACAAACTCTTATTAGAAGCAACAAATGTACATAGAAATAAGCGAGGATATTTAAAAAATAGTTCGACATTTAAGTATAAGTATATTATAAAACCTATGTATACATCTAAGACTTTAGGTAATGGAATGTATTTAACATATAATGATGATCCTGTAGAATATGTGTATTGGGATGATCCAAATGAATTATGTGAAAGATTGCAATTACTCTATGCTTCGAAAGAAGCTGGTAATACATCTCATTCTAATGAAATTGTTTCCATCATTAATGAATTACGAGAAGCAGATATTATATACTAATGTAACGTTGTAGTGTGATCATTTTCATAATGAGTCTTGATAAGTTTGGACGTAGTCATCAAAGTCAAATAATTGGATTAAAACAATTAAAAGGAGAATTTAGGCTTGGTTTATTATCTCTAAAAAATCAGCTGTATAATGAAGATTTACCAAAACTACAAGATCAAATATCAATTAAAATTTTATCTATAAAAAACAAAATAGATTCAATTGAAAACTTTATTTCAAGACATCCTCCTACTTCTGAAAAACATATGGCAACAAAGAAATACGTAGATGATGCAAATACACTTTACAATATTGATTTAGCAAAACTACATGGTGAATTAATACGGGAGCTAAACAAATATAAGGATGAACAGAATACTAGCAGACATAAAGTTGAATATGAGATAAGTAAAATTAATAATCAAATAGAAATATGGCTACAAAAATTTAGAGAAACCTCTGATCTTTTACAATTACATGATATGAAAATTAATGATGTATTTAAGGAAATTTATGATATTAAATCTAAAATTAAACACTAAATAATATATTCATCTATCGTATTAGTCATTATCATGACGACGAAAGAGAAGCTTCAATTAGTTAACGAGCTTCACAAACCTGCTCGTAAAAATTATCCTCGTCGAAAAATAATTCTCAAAGGATTAGATGACTTATGGCAAATGGATCTTGCGGAAATGAGACCTTATGCTAATAGTAATAAGGGTTATAAAATGATAATGATAGTCATTGATTGCTTGTCTAAATATCTTTGGACAGTAGCTTTAAAAACTAAAACTGGAGAAGAAATTACAAAGGCTTTTGCAAGTATATTGAAACATTCAAAACGTTATCCTAAAAATCTGCAAACTGATCAGGGAACTGAATTTTATAACGTTAAATTTCAAGATTTAATGAGAAAGTATAATATCAACCATTATAGTACATATACTGTCAAGAAAGCTGCGATAGCTGAAAGAGTTATAAGAACTTTGAAATCAAAATTATACAAATATTTTAGTTTACATGGTAATTATAAATGGATTAATGTATTACCTCAAATTACTAAAGAATACAACAATACGATACATTCTACAATTAAATTTAGACCATCTGAAATAAATAAGCTAAATGAAAAAACGATTTTACATGATCGTTTTAATTATATAAAAACATCAGGACCAAGAAAATATAAAATAGGTGATCTGGTGCGAATATCGAAGGCTAAACATATTTTTGAAAAAGGTTATACTCCTAATTGGACCACAGAAGTTTTTAAAATCATAAAAGTTAATATTACTAATCCTACAACTTATTTGTTGGAGGATATACAGGGAAATCCGATTAAAGGGGCTTTCTATGAACAGGAATTACAGAAAACAAATAATGCAGACATCTATCTAGTAGAAAAAATATTAAAAAGAAAGGGAAACAAAATATTTGTTAAGTGGCTTGGTTTTGATAATAAACATAATTCTTGGATTGAACATGTTGACCTGTTATAACTTGTTAATAGTCTTATAATGATGTTTTTTAATAATCTTATAAAAATATTTTTAATGATTTATTTTGTAATGACATTATAATGATGCTGTTCTATAAAAAGTAATTGTAGTGGGGTTGGTATTATAAATAGTATGATTAAAATATAATAAATCATAGTTGTGATCAATATTTTGTTTAAATATGAGTAGTGAAGGTTATTTTAGTGCATCAACATCCTCATCAGTAGGTCAAGAGTATAATGATCAAATCGATGAAATTTTAGAAAGATATGAAACTGCAGCTAAACTGGAGCATTATAATTTATTACAAACATCATTTCCTATTGGAAGTTATGTGATAAAAGTTGGAATATCACCAGCCAGATCATTCAGTTCAGCTATAACTTTATCGCAATATTATCACACATCTAAAATATCGTTTAGTATTATTGAATGGAGCATTCTAATAGAATTATTGAATAATAACGTGAATGATTTCTTTATAAGTGATACATTGGATCAGCACATTCCTATAACATTTCAATGTGGTGATTACTGCATTATTACTCAAGTTGTATATGATGGTATAAAACTGCTAAGTGTTAGAAAGCATGATGTTGAATTTCATTTAAATGAGGAAGATATAAAACAAATTTTGGAAGCTGATCAAAATTTATTATCATATCACGTCTCACTATTGGACAGTATAAACTTTTGTAGTTATTATTATCATGTGTTAGATATAATTAAGACTCTTTTTCATAATAATATTAATAATAATAATTTCACTTTATTTGAAGTTCTAAAAAAATTTTGTGAAATGTGTACTGATTGTTTATTAGTTACAGCTTTAAGAGAATACATGTTTTTCTATAAAGCAAAAGTATTAAACGACTTAGATTATGTATAATATGTCTATAAACACATTTAATTATTAAGTAGAAATAAATAATTAGTTTAAAACTGTTGTATTACCATTTTGAATATATGTATATATTTTTTAATAAAACAAACTTCTTATTATTATATTTTTTTATTATTTAATCCTATAATCACCCTAATGATTTTTAATAGTGTTATAATGCTTATCAATATATTACTCTTAATATTAATTATTTAAAACAATGGCTACTCGATATCAAATTATGGGTGGGGTTTATTAAATAATAAACAATCGGAAGCGGATAATGGGGCACTTGTAATTAAGTAATTAAGGGTCGGAGATTGTCAACCAATCAGAATCAAGCAATGGGGCATTTGTGACAAAAGTTGGTAGCACTGTAAAGTTGGTAGCATGTAAAGTTGGTACGATGACAGCGAAGTGCGAAAAAAAATTCAAAAATATACAAAAAGAAGAATTGGCTGCTTGCGTCGAATGTAAAAGGTCAAAAGTTGGTAGCACTGTAAAGTTGGTAGCATGTAAAGTTGGTAGGATGTCAGTAAAGCGCGAAAAAATTCGAAAATATACAAAAAGAAGAAAAGAGGGTTGGCTGCTTGCGCCAAACGTCAAAGGCCACTCGAAAATTGACAGTTGTCTGCTAGCAGTCAACCAATCAGAACCAAGCAATGGGGGATTTCTAATTATTAAGTAATTAAGGATTGGAGATTGTCAACCAATCAGAACGAAGCAATGGGGCATTTCTAATTATTAAGTAATTAAGGGTCGGAGATTGTCAACCAATCAGAACCAAGCAATGGGGCATTTCTAATTATTAAGTAATTAAGGGTCGGAGATTGTCAACCAATCAGAACCAAGCAATGGGGCACTAGTAATTAACAAGTCATTAATAATAATTAAGAGGCGGAGTCAGGCAGCCAATCAGAACGAAGCAATGGGGCACTAGTAATTAACAAGTCATTAATAAGCAATTAAAGGGCGGAGTCTGTCAGCCAATCAGAACCAAGCAATCAGGTTAAAAGTGAAAGTGGGTGGGGCCGGGTGGGGCTATGACGTCAGACGACCTTGAACGGTAACAAAATTCGCTTTTCGGACCTTCATAAGAAAAAGCATGGGATTTTGGGCTCGTTCTCTTGTAGGTCCTTTACTAATCACAATTTATAAATAGAACTTTTTATAGTAGAAAGTTTTTTTTGGTGATTTATAAGTCATATTACTATTATTAAATTATTACTCCCTTGGCAAATAGCGCTTTACCGAGGTAGATTACGGCATAGTCCACAGTAGGTATAGTCTAAAAATTTTTTTAAAAACTTTCAAAATTAGTTTATTTTATTAACAGTTAAAATAATAATTACTATTGTCACATGTAGAACAAAAAAAAACTTCTCTCTCGCGTAGTCGATCCCATTATGATAACATAATAGAACTGTCACCTTGATTCATATCCGACGCTTAATCAACTAGGCTACGAACGACATATTTAAAAACTTTCAAAATGATAACATGTATACACAATTTATATCATATTTCATATCAATTCAGTATAAATTTCGAAATTTATGTATATGCCTAAACACACTTGAAACATGCATTGTCATCCAGTTCTTAGCTATCCTGAAAATTTCAGAGCTGTAGGTAGTCGGGAAATAGGTTTAAATTCGATTACAAAATTCCGCGAAATGACACAGAGACAAAGAACACGGTGAAAATATAAAAAACTTTCTAAAATAGCAGAGACAATGAACTATTTTAGTTTAATGAGTAAAAATAAAATCGAGATATGTATTTTCATAATCGAATGACAAGTAGTTGTAAATTGGCATAAATGTCAAATTTAAAATAAAAGTTGTGAGAGAAATTAAATGTAAATTAGAATCCTGGTTACCTTTAGAAAAAGTAATTAGTTTAGTATATTATACGCTGTTTTTAAATAAATTTAATTAAAATTTGTATTATTCATTATGTATTTTTGATGACTCATAGCGCCATCTCTTTAGATAATCTAAAAGCTACTTTGCCGGCCTAGGCCGAAAAATGTCATTTTCCGGACGATTTTGAAGTAATTAATAGTATTGTTTCCGGACGGAGGACCAAAAAAGTATTTTTCAGTGGTACCTAATCAACAACGATTTGTTATAAGTTATTCGTTCCTAAAAAGTAAAAAATTGCGTCTATTTAAAGTTTTGTACCATTAAAGTATCGCTAGCACAAGGGCTAGATGCAATTCACAAATGCATTTACAATACTAAACTGCCAATATAGATATAGTTATCATCACTTAATATTCCTTAAATATAAAAGACAGTAAAATCACTTTTGCTGCAACCCATAACCCATTATCGAACCATGTAAGGTACATAAAAGCGTTTAAAGTATTGATTAGTAGGTGTTTTATACTATATTTTAAAATGTATTATTTGTTAACATTATTTTTACTGTGAAGGTAAATAATTGAAATCAAATGTATCAAATAATAACCAGTATTCTAAAATAATGTTTTTTTAATAACAAAAACGTATCGTTTTACATTTATTGATTGTAATGGCACATGAACTTATATGGTATTTTATGATTTTGTTTAATACATACTAATTCGTATTATAAATAAAGCCATGAATACATTGTTTTAGACTTCTGACTGCAGATTTAATGGCACGTAGCACAAGTGATTCTAGTATGGTTAGTTCACTGGGAGATTTTGCTGATGAAACCGAATGTCTGGTAAAATCAGAGCAAAAGACTTGTAAAAGACGAGCAAGTTGTCAAGCTCTGCCAACAGCCAGAGAATTGGATCATCCAGCATTTCAGTCTATCAGAAATGTTCAACCAGAAGGACAAACTGTGGTAACATTAAGTAAACTAGTGACACCGTGTGCCATGCAACAATGTTTACAATTCGCATATACTGGTACAGTGGACCGTAGTGCTTTAAACTTACGGGTAAGTCTACTTTTATAACGAGTGCTTGTTAGTTTTCAGTAGTAAATGAATTCAGACATAGAGAGAGCCATTTATAATTCATGTGGTAATTCGTTTTATACGTACAGGTTGAATCGGTTGAATCTACTGTCTCTGATTTTTAATCGTCCATCACATTTATTTAAGAGGGCGCCACTGTAGCACGAGAGAAATTTTTAAATAAAACGCTAAAAATTAAAGAATAAGGATAGTTGGATATATATCCTCAATTCATATTGAAACACTTATCCCGTTACACTATTATACATACATATCATACACTCATTTAATATAAGCGCCCTTTATTTCGGTCGAATTTTGAACTGTAATTTACTGTTTATTAGCGGACACTTTTTCTGCTGAATCCTCATATGAATGGTACTTCTTACCTCTACCCTCCATACTTTGAAGTAAAGTTAAATCCATAGAGATATTATTATAGAGTAGGTAAGCTACAGCTGTCTGTAAGTAGATACGTCCATCGGTTAGAAAGAGAAAGTAGATCATAGTACCCTCTATTTGTCTCTCTATACCGACTAAAGAGCATTAAGAGATAGCTTATTTTTCGAATAATAAAACATATATAACAAAATATAGCACAAAGTTGAAATTTTTAAAAAGAGAATTTATAATATAAATGCACACTTAGAGAGAAATAGAAGGTATACTGCGATCTTCTCTCTCTTTCCAACCGAGAGACAGATGGAAGTCTGGCTCCTAATGCCTCTATGGTTAAATTATAAATCCGGGATACCACATGAAATTCCCCCAATGTTCCAGCTATTTATCTAAATTTAATCGAATAGTGGTATGTTATAATAGGTGGTGCTAATATCGATATAATCCATGATATTGACAACTGTGGGCATTTTTTGGATCTTATGTCGTTTGCACTTTGTTAAAATAGGAACATAATACAAATGAAAAAGTTTTACGATATATCTCGATTTAGAGAATATTCAATGGAATAACTTTTAATATCCAATGTCACCAATGCGCACTATCTCCAATCGGATTTTGTTATTAAAATTTCCCCCACTCTATGGAAGATTATCTACGCCCAGTTGTATCCCAAATTAGGGATTTAGCTCTAAATTTAAGTACTGAAAACGAGAGTATTATTACGAGCAATTTAAAATCCACCAATGTCAATGATTGTCTATATCTTGTTAATCTTGTCATTTTTACCAGTAAATTGTCGACAGATTTTAATTAAAATTAAAAACTTTTTAATTTTGTAATACGAGGTCTGTCACAAAGTAAACAGGGCTTTTAAGAAATATCCGATACTAGTTGCGCCACCTGTTATTGGGGCAAGCGTTCGATAAGAACATCTTTCATTGATGTTCTTTCAAAATTTCATGACAATCGAACCACTTCACGCCGAGTTATCGCGCGCAAAGTGACAGTACCTTTTTAACAGCGGTTGAAAAAAGAGCATCGAACAAAGAGCCAATATTAAGTTCTTTTTTATACTTGGTAAAACATTTACCGAAAAGAATCGATTGTTGAAACAAATTTATGGTGATGATTGTTTATCTCTCGTAGCCGAGTCCACCGTTCAAAGAGACGACGAACATGTTGGCCAGCCGAAATTTGTAATTAGGCCAGAAACTGTAGAAAAATTGCGTCTGTTTTTTAACAATGAGTCAAAATTTTCATTGAGATACATAAAAATGGAATTAAATATCTCCAAAAATTCGATCTCTCTTTTTTTGACCGGAAAATTGGGCATCAGAAAGGTGTGTTAACGGTTTTTGTCGCAGAAGCTCACGAATGACCAAAAAGTGCTTCGAATTCAACATTCGAGAGACATCATAAAAGATGCCAAGAAAGATAAAAACTGTACAAAACTGCACAACATTCTGACTGGTGACGAAACATGGCATTTTGAATACGATCCCGAAACCAAGTGTCAGAGTTCCGCATGGAAGCACCCAAGCGAGTCAAATCCTTTAAAAAGCCAAAATCCTTTAAAAAGTCAAAAGTAAAGACAATGTTGATTTGTTTCTACGATTCCAAGGGAACTATTCACAAAGAATTCGTTCCAGCGGGCCAAACGGTTAATGCTTGGTGTTATGAGACGTTTGCTCCCGCAAATTTGTCGTGTTCGGACAGAATATCGATTGGAACTTGTGTCCGATTTTTTAATGGTATTTTAACCATTAACCACTCCCATATTCACCGGATATGGCACCGTGCGACTATTTCCGTTCGGTAGACTACATTTGTCCATGAACGGACATCGGTATGCCGACGTAGAAGCCATCCAAAAGGCTTCGACTACCATTTTGAAGAACATCCCGGTCAATGAGCTGAAATCCTCATTCAAAAACCTTCTATAAACAAACACCTGAAATAAGTAACATTACATAAAAACATCAAATTATGAAAATTCACGATTGTAACATCATATGAGAAAGAAATGTATTGAGAATCGGTCTATAAATACATTTTTTAATTTTTTTTTATTTAACTAAGCTTTGGATCCTTATCAATCCTATATCAAGGCTTACAAACAAAAGATTATATCAAAAATGAATTAAATCGAAAACTTGTTCTTTGTAGGAAACTCGAGAAGCTGCCGAATTTCTAGAACTGCCTCAGCTGTTAGTTTTGCTTACAAAACATCCCTTCGTCGCCCCTGATCCTCCAGATGAAACTTACGAAAATGTTCTTAAGAGAAGACTGCAAGATATTTGCTTAGATCAAGGTCTCTTCGCAGACGTAATCTTCGAACTGGACGATGGGGCTTGTACTGCTCATAAAGCAATGTTGGCTGCTAGGTGCGACGTCATGAAAGCGATGTTTAGAGGGGATTTTCGAGAGAGCCAAGCCAAAGTGGTATGATTATTTTGATATGATTTTTTAAATATTTTTACTATATTTATTTTCTTAGATCGAATTTCCTGGTGTAAGAGAATATACTTTTCATAAATTACTTTGTTTCTTATACACCGATGAGGTACCTGAGGTATCTGCGAATCGATGTGTTAATCTTCTTGAATTAGCAAACAGGCTGTGTTTACCGAGACTGGTTAATTTGGTAGAGAAACGTGTGATAGAGGACCTGGAGACAGTACAACCGTCTGAAGCTATTGAACAATGTTTAAGACTGTTAGAACCTGTTAAGGTAAGATTTATTGATTCTGCTCGGTACAAAAATAATAACAAGACACTGATGTCACTTTCGCCAAAAAAATTTGCAGTTTCAAAAAAATTTACTTCGTCAATTGAATTTTTTGTGTGTGGAAATTTCAATCGCCACTTTCTGGACACAATTTTTTTTCGATGTATAAGTTAGGAAAGTTAGATAAGTGACTAAAGTATTAGATTGAAAACTTTAATAAAGTCAATAGTTCCAAGATAACACATTTACGTTCTCAGAATATAATTAGAATATACCTACCAGTCGGATCTTTCAAAGTTTTATTCTATTGATAATATTATCGGAATATAGATACTAATAAATAGTAAACTAATTATTTTGAGAATCTCTCATGGGGTATTGATCGCAAATTCGAGTCCTGCCAGATATGGTATTTTTTCGATTTCTTCTTGAGGCTGTCTTGTTTGTCTAATTTCTAATTTTCAAAAATACTAGTAACATGTTACATCACACTTATATCCTTTTGTCAAACAAACAAAAATATATGAAATGACATAAAGGAGAAATTGAAAAAATGTCGCATCCATCAGTAGGTATTTTTGAAATTTAGAAATTAAACAAACAAGAAATTATTAAACTGACATTAAGGAGAAATTGAAAAAATGTCACATCCAGTGGGACTCGAACCCACCATCACTGCCTTATACGCAGGCACGCTTTAACCACTTAAGCTATTGGATGATCAAGTGGTTAGGAAGCGAAACGTTATTATGAATTCAAATCCCATCAGATATGACATTCACTCACTTCCTCCTTAAGCACATGTTACATATAAGAAAGGGCACAAAAAAGTGATTTAGAGTTTGATGTTTCAATTTTGATTTGTCAAATCTCTCTCTCATTAACTTATGCTATATGTGCTTAAGGAAAAAGTGAATATGTGTCACATGTGACATGTATTTAAGTTAACGACCAAAAAGTTAAATATTTACTAAGCATTGATAGCTTAGTGGTTAGAGCGGTGCCGCGTACAGGCAAAGGTTGCGGGTTCGAGTCCTGCTGGATGAGACTTTTTTTTTTTTTATTTCTCTTTAATGTCATTTAATATTCTTGTATAAATTTTCACTAATCCTATGAGAGATATCTCAAAATAATCGTTAACTACCTTTTTAAATATTTTAGAGACATCATTTTAATAAGAAATAGAATGTACTCTTAATTGCTTAGATTTATTTTTTTTTTGCTTTTCTTGCAAGTTTTTATATTTTCCAAGAGTTTTAATGATTTTTACAGATTTTTGAAATTTGTTCAATTGATCAATTTTTGACTTTCTCGAATGATATTATACTAAAAGTATATTAAAGTTTCTACAAAAAGGATATTATCTCTTTTTTTAAAAAACGCTTAATTTTAGAGGTGTGTTATTAGGATTGAACTGAAAAATTTAAAATTAACGAAAAATCTCCAAAACTTTATCTGTTTCTTTATATGTTTCGCTTTTCTGTGTTTTTTTTTCAATTTTTTATAATCTTTTCTTCTAATTTTTATTGTTTTTGAATATTTTGGACATTCCTTGATTTTTCATTCTTTTTATTATTTATTTTCATTTTTTCGATTTCTCATGATAATTTACAGTTTTTCGTATTCGGTTTTAACTGTTCACAATATATTCAAGTGTTAAAAAGATTTTCTAGTTTTTTCATTATTTATTTTTAACTAGTTGTATTTTTTTACTATTTTCATTTGTTACAATTTATTTTACAATATTTCCAGTTTTTTTCTTTTCTTTTACGATTTTTTATAACACTCTAAAATTCTCACAAGACCATCTCAGGATCTGGAAAATTGGAGAGAGTGCAAGCAAGTGCTCTGCCGGCACTGAGGCCACATATGGCCCATTGTGCATCCTGCCGTCTGTAGGGATATCCACACCTCAGGCATAAAGATTTAAAATAGGTGATTTTGTCTGGTCAATGCCTTAAATTTTCTTTCTTTTTCCTCACAAGGATGAGGTAATAACTGTCTGGCCAGTTTACAGTTCGTAGTTTTATCCCAACACTGTATACAGTTTTGGTAAGAGTACTGTTTGATAAGGTCCACGACAGCATCCGTGTCCTCCTATAAAAGTTGTATCGCCTTTAGCGAATCCATCCACAGACTGTCCATATGGGTGCGGGTCCCTACAATGGGTTCGATACTAATCGTGTGAAAGCGTAACATGATCATCAATGATACCTCCTTAACAAATCTGTCAAGAAAGTAAGTCCAATTATTACTTCCATTGCCCTGGTCGGTGTGGTTCGCATGGCTCCTGTTGCGAGAAGGCATGTGATCTTTGAGTTTGGTTAAATATTCTGGTAGCTGTCGTTTGTAGCTTTTTAGGCCACCACACGACAGCACCATATGGTGGCATAGGCATTATGATTGCCGTGTAGATCCACATGGTAACCTTGGGGGATAATCCCCAGGCCGCGGAGGCCTTATGATTGCCGTGTAGATCCACATGGTGACCTTGGGGGATAATCCCCAGGTCTGTCCTATTGTTCGACGACATTACTCATAAGATTTAAATGCTTTTTTAACTCTGCTTTCTATATCTAAATTCCACGTCCGCTTGCTGTCAAGGATAACGCCTAAGTATTTCACTGCTGTAGCAAAGCTTCATTTAACGTTGAGAAGGCAAGGTGCTTTTAAGCCTCTAGATTTTATTTTATTTATGAAAAGAATCATTTCTGACTTTTTGGGGTTAATAGAAAGCGATTGTTCTTTACACCATATCTCTATCTCTATTCTGTCGTATAGTGTGCTTTCAAACTTTCCTATTGGCAGAATTACAATGCCATCTGCGTAGACTATTGTATAGATTTTATCATGTTCATTATGGCGGTGTATTTGGCTGTCTAGAACCAGGTCTCACGGTAGAGGTCATAAGACCCCTCCTTGTGGACCATAAGAATATACATGGGATTTTAGTACCTACCGTTCTCTGCTATTTTCTTATACACAATTAATACTATTATACCTATTATGAGCTAATTCTAAATAACAAATTCTTAGTTCAAAATGGTTTATTGTACAGCGAACGTATTTCAAGAATATGAATGTTCTTCTTTGTTTTGTTAAAGATTTGTTTCTCATAAAATTTCAGTTACATAATGGGCACCAGTTAGCTGATTGGTGCATGAATCATCTGTGCATAAATTACAACAAGCTGTGTCGGATGTCGCCTCGTAGCCTGAGACTGTTGCATCCTGATAATCAGGCTTATTTGGTGGAGCATCGTTGGCCTCCCGTGTGGTATCTCAAGGATTATGACTACTATCAAAAATGTCTTGCAGAACGTGACAAAGAACTGAAACCAACAAACACTACAAGTTCGGGGTGTCTGTGTTTCTCTCGTAAATCAGAGTCCGACCCGGCGTTGTCCTCAAGTCAACTCTGAATTCGACTGTGACTAGAACTATGCATTATTTGTCTTATATTATTCTAGATTTAATTGGTAAGGTAAGGGTGTGCAGGTATGATATAGAATATTTGCTCCAATACACGTTGAGTGGTACCTATATAAAAAGTTTTTAAAAATTCTGCATAGATCATTTTATTGTGAAAAAGATAGAAAAAAGCAATAACGCACTACACTTTTTCAGCGTCTGCAGTTATTTCAATTCAATTTCACATTCCTTTATCGTTTTTTCATAAACCACTCAACGTAGAAATTATATAATCGTAAGTATATTCCCTTTTAAAAGCTAGACTGACCTTATAATTATTTTATTAAATAGTTAAATGTTAATATGGTAATTTTCTATATAATACTACAAATTAGTAAAAGGGATATATGGCTGTGCCACTAAGCCTATAATTCGAATTATATAATATTATAGTCCACTGATTGCATTATAAAACTATTTCTAAGGACACCGGAACTTATGGGAAGGTAGGGAATGAATTTAATGAAATTATAAAATATTTATTTATAAACAAAAAAATCAAATTAAGTTTTATACGCTTGATATGTTTAATTGTAAGCTTATTATGTGTTTCAAATAAATATTAAACTTTTGTCTTTTGTATCTATAGCGTGTAATGGGCGAAGACGTTCTGTTAAAAAATTGCAACACAACTTGTTCCATATACATCATCAGCTTTCTTTAGGATTTTATGAAGGTTTTAATTTAATGTCGGCGTACACAATGGATTAGTCACATAAATGTAATCGTTTTGTATTAAATATAATAATGCTTAAAGTTATTAATACTAACATATCTGCAAGTTTAAAATTTGCAAAAAAATTACAAAAAATTTACAAAACTCAATTTTTGATAATTCACATCTTGTTCTTATTAGAAAAACAGGGTAGCTTTTTTAATCCACTTAACTGGCGAAATTAAATTTAGTGAAAAATTAGACTCTAGGTGGCGTCCATAAATTAAGCTCAATCTTTCTAAATCTCACTTGGGGGAGAGGGGGGTTTTTAGCAAATCTCACGTAATTTTTTTTAAGTAAAAAATGGTGTAAAATTACGTAAAAGTAAAATTAAATTAAAGTACATAAATGCTTCTAGAATGAAAATATGGCGAAATTTCACACAATAGTGTTTGTCGTATTTGTCCAAACCCCGCAGAGCAGCAACACTGTGGCTACTGCCCATGGACTGAATTAGAATAAATATTGATTTTTATTATCAAATACTAGTCATTTCTAGTTTTTAAATTAAAATTAATGGAATAAATTATGTTCTTGTATTTTTTTTTATAATCCAACGCGATTACAGTTAAAATACCAATTTTAAAAAATCTCACGTAAGATTTGGGGAAGGGGGAGGTAGTTAGGAAAAATCTTATGAAATCTCACCAGTGATGACGGGGGCGTCGAAAAATCCTGAAAAAAGGCTTATGTAATAGTTTGTGGACGCGCCCCTATTGTATCGAGTCAATGTGTCTTTAATTCCGTTTTACTTATGCAATAAAATAAATTTATCATATTAATGTTACATATTTTAGTAATTTTTGTAGGAAAAAAATATGTAACACAATATTACAATTTCGGGTTTAAGAATTTGGGTAAACTTTTTATACAACTATAGCACTAATTTTTCCACGTAACCTTTAACATATTTAACATAACTGTATATTTCATAATATACATATAACCTTTCAAAAAAAAACTCTCAAAACCTAAAATAAATCGCGTTACACTTAAACTATTTAAAATAATTCTATATTTTATAATATGTATATATAACCTCTTAAACATCCAGCCTTACACACTATATAATTGAACAGTCCGATGAAAACTGGTTAAAGGGTCTTTGATTACCTGGAAATAGCGGGCGGTCTATAAATGACACCCTTTTCTCGACCCTCGATCCTTATCGTTATAATAATTATATTGGTTATAGTGGTCATTTTCAATGCATAATGAAAAATATATAATACGTCCCAAATTATAGGGTCCGTCTAGTTTTTAATTACCTCTTTACTTTTTATATTCGTAAAAATATTTAAGATGAGTGTTCACTGTTTTAATTTACTCATTAGGACCAACTTTTTAACAAGCAACCTATATTAGAGTCTTCGTATTGTCGAAGCAATTTAATTGCATTTGTGTTCTTTTATAATTAATTAATAAGTGGAAGTTAATTTAGACAGTGCCAGTCATATGGTAGTGTTTAGATAGTTTATATTTTATTCAATAATGATGTACGGTCTATATTAACTTCAAAATGCTTTCGCCAAATATCAGTTCTTGAGTAATTTAATATACAGGAAAAAGATGCTTATGCAAACTATTTGTATCATGAATTACCAGTAATTTTCTGTGGGTTCGGAAGGTTTGTCCCACTTTTAATCGACCAGTATTTCCTCACTCAAATAAATATATAAAATTACAGACGTATTCTAATTTAGATTTATTTTTGGTCAAAAGTTTTTTATAGGTACTTTAAATCCAATTTTATAATTTATGTATTATTTATCAACTGATTCGTATACTTAATAGCTTGCCAAATGAAAATATGGCGGTTTTCGTTAGATTCCCTCCAACAATATCGGATTTTTCAAATACTGCTTTGAAAATATACTCTCCGCCCTATTACATGTTGAATATATTTGCTGGAAGCAAAGTTATAATTTTATTCTTTAATCAAATGTTATTCATGATCAAAAATGGCGCTTTCTCGAGTTTTTGAATGTTCAACTACTTCAATATCAAAAACTACGCATCGAACAAAAAAGTTGTTAAACTTTTTTCTAGAGGAGAGGATATCATACAGAATAACTTTGATGAGAAAGTTCTCGCCTCTATAAGAACACAATAAACGTGCCGTACAAAACATTACCAAAAGAAATTTCAAAACAAATTAATATTAACAACATAAGTGATCATATATTTAAAATTTTCAGTCAAATAATTCAGAAACTATTGAATGAGACACATAAATTTTTATATACCACATTTCGCATTTTTAGATGCATTTTTTGTACACACTTTGTTTTTTTTTTCAGTAAGTACTATTCTGTACCCATTCCAAACATGCTTTTAGTGATCTTCTTTTGTCCAAAACAAAGTAGGAATGTACACACTGCCCGTTCAAACTTCAGACGGTACGGATTCGAATGTTTTATAGAATCGAAAAAAAATGTCGATTTGCTTAGTGGCACATAGTGCATGTTCACATTGTTCACACGATTTATCCGAATGCGATCGAATCGTGTGAACATGCACATTTAGGTAACAATATGTGCCACTAAGCAAATCGACATTTTTTTGATTCGATCAAACATTCGAATCCGTACCGTCTGAACGGGTTGTTATTGATCGATTTCCTAGCTCATAATCCAGATCTTTTAAAAATTTGTTATTATATTTCTTTTTAACCCAACCACAAGTCTCAACTACATCCAATTCTGAATTCTTTGTGTGATACTGCCTTTTAAACTTGAAACATAAATTTTACATAAGCATCTATTTCTTCTTAGGGACAAGTAATTAGATGTCCTACTTAAATATGCAAGTCAATTGAATTATAGAGTATTTTTTTAATTAATAAATACCTATTTGCGATCCTTATTAATAAAATTATAGTTCTATTACATTTGTGTTAACGCCGACAAAATGTTTCTGACCAATATAATTGTGCACGAGACAATTTTCTTACTGATTTAGCAAAAATTAATATTTGCTAAAAAAATAGAAAGTGTCCGATTGGTTAAATATCTCACAACCTTCGACCATTATTATACATATAAAGCACATGGATAATAAGGATGCAACTTTTTTTTTCTGGATGTACATGATATCGTCAAAGACTTTTTGTCGGTACAAACTTGTATTATAAATAAATCTGAGAAGTAGATTATTAACAGGGAATTGACTTTTGTTTAAAAATAATTAGAGTTTAGCTAAAGAATTTTTAAATTCTAGCTTTTACTTTCATAGAAAAAATGCACTTAGCTATATATTTTTTTAACAAATTGATAAAGTAGAAACATATCAAATGTTTATATTGTTTTATAATTTTGTTAAAAGAATCATTTAATTTAATTTTTAAATAGTTTAATTGACAATCGAAATAATTTGTTTTACACAATTACCTTTGTAATTTCTACAAAAATAGGTATGCATATTCAAACACATTTAAAGACTCAACAATCATGTATGTGTGCAATAATTTGCTATTCTAATAAAGATTTATATAAAATATTCTTTGAATTTATTTCACCTCAGCCTTATTTAAAACAAGTGTCACAAAATGAAATGGGTGATAGTATGTCCCATACCAAGCAAAAAAGTGTTTAAACATATGTCCGCAAATACTCGTTCCAAAATGGGCTAGAATTCGATGACATCCCTGCTCTACTCTTTGCTGCAGCTTGTCGAGGTTATTCACAGGAGTAGCGTATACCAAATTTTTTAAGTGTCCCCAAAGAAAATCCTCAAGGGAGTTTAAATCAGGCGATCTTGCAGGCCATGGAACAGATCTGCCCCTTCCTATTGATCTTTCTCCAAACGATCCGTCTAAATGCTCTCTTATGGCAATTAAAAAATAGGCCAGAGCACCATCGTGCTGGAACCACATTTGATTTCTTTGTATTAAAGGAATATTGTCTAAAAGATCACCCAATGTTCTCTGCAAAAAGTAATCAGCTCCCGTTAATCGGTTTGGTAGTACAACCGGTCGCCCAAAATACCTATCCAAATGTTCAACGAAAAACGTACTTGGTGACTGGATTCCGCAATACTATGAGGATTTTTGTCTGCGCACATCTGCGAATTTTGGAAATTAAAAAGTCCATTTCGTGTAAACCCTTCCTCATCAGTAAAAAGAATGTCTGCAATAAAACTGGGGCTCTTTTCATCGTTTCTTAGAAATCAGCGGCAAAACTCCAAACGTGACAGATGATCAAGTGGATTCATAGCATGCACTCGTTGGACATGGTACGGGTAAAGCTGCTGCTTGTGGAGTATTCTCCAAACCAGAGGAGCACCAATTCCTACCTTCGCAAACTAGTTTCTGGATTCTCATCTACTCTACTTCTTCTGTCTGAGTGGTGGACACCGACCTTGGTCTCCAGGAGTTATGGCACTGTTTTTCAAATTTATCTGTATGACGAAACATTTGGTGCAGGCTTTCAAACACACGAACTGAAGGCATCTGGTAATTAGGAAAAGCATCTATATATAGCGCTTCCCTCGCATTACCATTTGCACGACCGAAATGCATATCAGCTAATTCAATATTATTGTAAACAGGCATAGCAGAAATTTGTAAAATTGTTCACCAACAACTAAATAATAGCTACAAATAATATCTAGATAAAACATCGGTCAAATTTAACAAGAAAATCAGGTTTTTGAAAATGAAAAAAGTAATCGGATACAAAAACACAAATATATCCGAAACCTGAGACTTTTCTGCATATTTTGGACCATACTACCACACATTTTATTTTGTGACACTTTTTTTAAAACCCTGTATATTTCGAGATATTCCACTCAATTAAAATAAATTGAAAACAATTAAAATTAGCACTTTCAATTTTATATTTTTTAAATAATTATAATTTTAAGGAAGCTCCGTAGTAAAATAAGAAAAGAAGTAACTTGGTGAATTTTATACGCAAGAATCTTTGAATCAACATAATCCTCCATGATTTCTTTTCTTTTGTACCACACACTTTCAAAATTATTAATAATAGAAAATTATATTTTCTTTTTATCTACAAACATTCCAACTAACAATTGATTCTTGTAAACGAATTCAGAAAACGTTTACACAACCTAATTTCATACAAGATAGAATTAATTGCAAATTAAAAAAAATATTATTACTATAGCAAAATTAGCACAAACCATTAAAAAAGGTCAAAAATCAATGTTTTTTTAATAATCTTTTACATTATTTAAAAGCCCCATGGAACCTTCAAAATTTACCAAGATAATCTATTTAATATAAAAAAAGTAAACAAAATTTCAGAACAATCAATAATTTAGTTCTCGCAAAAAAAATTGCAATCTAAATTTAAAAAAAAAGTTACTTATTTTCAAAATGAGCCTAGGGATTTTTTTAACATTATTTAGCTAATAAACATAACTTTTGATCCGGTCCTGAACACCACAGTTAAAACGTGTTTAAAACCGAGCTCTTGAAAAATTTGCCAATTCAACTGCGAATCTTACAAAGAAAAATTTTTTTTGTGACAAAGTAGTGAATTTATAGTGCACCTATTACCAAACAAAGTATCCATCTGAACTGTAAGTTAACAAACAATAATAACAAGTTTTCATAGTATTATCGAATAAAATCCAACATTTCTTATCAACTAAGAAGTACTCCAATCCAGTTTTTTAGCTACATTAAACTGGAATTGGTTACTATCAGAAACTAATTGAAACTTACAGTGCCGCATTCAGTACAATTTCATCTAATGAATCTGAAAAATGGATAACAATTCGCAATCTGGAATTGTTAGTCAAAGAAATACCCAAAATGCTTCTACTGTAAACCAGTCAAACCTACAACCAAACTCTTACTCATCGGCAACCAAACAATCAACCACTACTACTTCCAGTACTTATACTTTCCCATCAAAAAAACAAGCTATATTGTTTGATTCCATAGCCAATACAAAAATAGAAGATTACCTCGTAGCTTTAAGTCAAAAAATTGATCCAAAAAATATCATATTTTGTTCAAGATTATCAAATAATAGAGTGTGCATATATCTAGCAAGTGAAAAACTAGTAGATGATTTAATAAACAAAGGTGGAAATATCGAAATAAACCAACAAATATTACATGCTCGTAGACTAGTATCACCCAGCCAACGTTTAATATTATCCAATGTTTGTCCTTCCATCCCTCATTCCGCTCTAGAATCTGAACTCCAGGCCCTTGGTATAAAAACTCTATCTTCATTAACATT
Source organism: Altica lythri (assembly GCA_964028335.1). NCBI lineage: Eukaryota > Metazoa > Arthropoda > Insecta > Coleoptera > Chrysomelidae > Altica > Altica lythri. The sequence continues at coordinate 28,044,435 of OZ034804.1, read as the reverse complement.
CCTGAGAATAGGCAGTTCAGCTACAGAATTTCAACATATTTTGAGTTTTAGGAGACAAACCTACATTCAGCCATTGATTAACAATTCCACACTTCCTACATCTTTTCTCGTTAATTACGAGCAAACCACATATTGAGTGTTTTTATCATTCGATAACCAATGTCATTTGTGCAAACAAACCTCGCACCTTGCAGCAAATTGCCCTACAAAAAGTCCAACATCTTCAACTACAACCTCATCTCAAAACCAAAACTCTTTAATTCCTACTCCTGCTGTACAACCTTTATCTAAGATAACTATTATTAACAATAAACCTGCTGAAAACGACACAGTAAACCAACAGACTAAAGATCCAACCCAACCAAAAACTAAATCTCAAGGCCTTTTACATCAACCAAATATCAAAAAAAATTCTGATAACTCAAAAAATGAAGAAAACGATAAACAAAAAGGTAACATAGAACCTGAAATAACAGAAATGGAAACTACTGGAACTCAATTGAAACGCACTTTTTCAGAACTATCTACATCCCCAACAGATCCACCAGATGAACCAATTTTTACAAAACCAAAAAATAAAGACAAAAAAATTAAATCTTCTCAGGAAACGGAATCATTGGAAAATATGCTGAAACATGCAAAACCGATATTTGAAGATCCGGACGCTAACTATCCCATTAACTTTGATCAATTAATAAATTTATTCGAAAATTGTGAAGGAACAAAAGACACTCTTAGCATAGTAAAAATTTATACCGAAGAAATCACTGAAATAACCGATCTCCTCACAAAAATTTATCCACACCTTAAACATCGTAAAATAAAAAGTAGATGCACCCGTATAAGAAATAAAATTTTAAGACAAATAGACCCTAGCTACAACACAGAAGCAGAAAGTGATGCCTCCACTGAAACTTTTTAATCTTTTTTTTACATTCACTAGTTTAATCCAATGGAACCTAAATGGGGTATATGCCCATTTAGAAATGCTTAAATTATTAATAAATGATCATAAGCCAATGCTGATATGTTTACAAGAAACGAATTTCAAAAATAACGAGTCCTATAACTTAAAAAATTTCAATTGTTTTTTCAAAAATAGAGAGAATACCAACAGAGCCAGCGGCGGAGTAGCAATTTATTCCCAAATTAATTTGGACGTTGAACAAATTCAACTAGAAACAAATATGGAAGCGGTTGCAATTAAAGTGAAAGACACAACTACATTCTATGTATGTAATTTATACATCCCATCAAATAAAGAACCTACCTTAGAAGAACTATCCAACCTATTAAACGAAATTCCCACACCTCGAATAATTCTTGGAGATTTTAATGCCCACAATCCAATTTGGGGCTCCAAAAAATTAACCGCACTAGGTCAGAAAATAGAAACTATAATTGATCAACTGAATTTAAATCTTCTTAATGACGGGCAAAACACTCGTTTTGACATAAGATCTGGGGATGGCTCGGCTATTGATCTCTCCATTTGCAAACCATCTATTGCAGAAAATATAACTTGGGATGTTCTACCCTATTTGTATGACAGCGATCATTACCCCATCATAATACACAATGAACAAGAATCAGCTATATCCCCAAAAATTAAGTGGAACCTAAAAAACGCAAGCTGGAACCAATTTCAAAATTACATTGAAGATAATTTAAAAATAGATGATGGTAAAGACATAAACCAAATAGTAAACTCTTTCTCAGAACTAATTATAGACTCAGCCAACAAATTTATCCGGAAGTTAGAATTAAACACTCATCATCGTACAGTACCTTGGTGGAACCAAGATTGTAAAGAAGCTATAAAAGAGTCCAAAAAAGCATTCAATAACTTTAAAAGACATAAAACGGAACAAAAATGTGTGGAATTTAAAAAACTTCGGGCTAAGGCTAGATATACTATTAAAAAAGCTAAACGAGAATCGTGGACAGAATACGTCTCGACAATTAATAGCTCCACTCCAATGAGTACTATTTGGAAAAAAGTAAAAACCCTCTCGGGATCAAAACCTCATAGTTCAATTCGGTTCTTACAACAAAACAATACCATTTATGAGAAACGCCAGGAGATATCCGACCTAATGGCTAATATCTACGAAAAACACTCAAGTAACGAAAACTACATACTTGATTTCTTAAATAGGAAAGAAACTGAAGATACAATACTCACAAAAAATGTATTTCCTACCTCCTGGAGAAACTCCACAATAGTTCCCGTCCCGAAACCACACAAACCAAAATCTGATCCGGACACATACAGACCTATTTCACTCACTTCTAATATGGGAAAAATTCTTGAAAAAATCATCAATAATCGATTAATGTGGTACTTAGAATCGAACAAACTTATAGTGCCTGAACAATGCGGATTCCGAAAGAACTGCTCAACATTAGATAATTTAGTCGACTTGGAATCAGAAATACATGAAGCTCTTGCGATTAAGCAACATTGTATTACCATATTTTTTGATATCAGCAAAACTTATGAAACCGTCTGGAAACATTCAATTATTAAAAAGCTTAGTCAGTGGTCAATAAGGGGAAATATATTAAAATACGTTGCAAATTTCCTTAAAAATAGGCTATTTCAAGTTCAAGTCGATGGAACATATTCTCAACCAAAAACACAAGAAAACGGCATACCACAGGGTTCTAATCTTAGTACCACTCTATTTTTGGTAGCCATAAATGCAATAATTGAAAAATGCAAACACCCTGTTCATGCTAGATTATATGCGGACGACTTAGTAATATTTTGCAGAGGGAAAAATTATGCACGTACACACAAACTCCTCCAAAAAGTCGTAACAGATATAGAAGAATGGTCAAGAATAAATGGACTTCGTTTCAACACCTCAAAAACAAAAGCGGTATATTTCTCAAACTCAAATAATCAACCAAGTGATATCAATTTATATGGACAAAAAATCAGCTATGTAGATGAAGTACAATTCCTAGGAATGTTTTTTGATAGAAAATTAACGTGGAAGTCACATATACAACATCTAAAGAAACTCTGCCAACCTGGAATTAACCTACTTAGAACACTGTCTTTTAAAAATTGGGGAGCTGAATACTCATGCCTACTCCATATTTACAAAGCACTAATTCGTTCAAAATTGGACTATGGGTCCATTGTCTATAACTCTGCCAAAAAAACTCTGCTGAAAATGTTAGACTCTATTCACAACGCAGCTATTCGAATATCACTTGGAGCATATAGAACAAGTCCAATTGAAAGCCTTTACTGTGAATCAGGAGAACTTCCCCTTTCTTACAGACGACAATACTTAAGTCTTTCATATGCCACAACAATATCTGCAAACCAAAACAAACCTGTGATCCACAATGTATTTTCTGATCGCTTTTCAACTAAGTTTGATTCATCTTCACGCGTAGATCCCCCATTCTATTACCGTGTAAAAACATACTTATCCAACATTAATTTTCAATTTTCAAACATCTATGATTTATCCTCAATTCAAACCCCACCTCCTTGGACAATACCTTTACCCAAACCTGATCTTAGACTAACGAGCTTCAAGAAATCAGAGACACCATCAAACTTAATTCAGCAAGAATTCCACCATATAATTAATGAAAATAGGGGTATATATGAAGTTTACACCGATGCCTCACAAAACGACGAAGGAGTAGGAGCAGCTGTGTACTCCAAAGAATTCTCAGCCTCTTACAAACTAGCAGACACTACGACAATTTTCTCTGCCGAAATATTTGCAATCCTACAAGCTATCATTTTCATCCATCAGAACAATAAACAAAACAGCATCATAATCAGTGATTCTCTCAGCTCCCTTCTAGCCTTACAACAACTGTATTGCAACCATCCGATCCTACTTCTCATTAAAACCGAGTTAAAAATAATCCTTAATAAAAATATTCAATTGAAGTTCTTGTGGGTTCCATCGCACATAGGAATCAAAGGAAATGAAACCGTTGATAAGTTAGCGAAAAACGCCCCAAGAAATGCAGAGTCTATAGTCCATAATAATTCGGTACACTCAGATATAAGTCATGTCAAGCAGAAGATCGTCAGTACTTGGCAAGATAAATGGAAGAACACCCCAAACAAACTTCTAGAAATAAACCAAGATGGTCAACCATTGAAATCCAAAGCAAGAAAAAGAAGAGAACAGGTGATCTTTACACGATTGCGCATCGGACATTCGCGAATAACACACGAATATCTTCTTAAACGAAGAAACAAACAAAGTTGTGAACTGTGTAACACCGATCTGTCAATAAGACATATTTTATATTAATCGAATGTGCTAAATATGAAAGTGAACGGAAAAAACACCACATACCGAACTCTCTTGAAAGTGCGCTTAATGAAAAGAGTGATTTTGAAAGACTATTAAATTATCTCAAAGACATTGAACTTTTAAATAAAATTTAGTACCTAGAATAAAATCTAATATGTAGCAAAATTAACTGAAACATATCTCAATCTCTGTAACGCTAATACGCTAATAACCCTAGAGGTTGATGCGTTTTTTTTTGTATAATAAAAAAAAAAAAAAAAAAAAAACATAACTTTTTCAATTAATGTTTTTATTTTAAACTTATATCGAAAATTCAGCAAAAGACGCGTGTTAAAAAAAACATTAAGATTGGTCAATTTAATTTAGATCTTCAAACATACTAAAGGTTGCCTTCCTTACTGCCGATGCAAGTCTGATGTGAGAAATGATTGTGATATTCAAAATTTTCAATTTTATCAGGGTAGACTGTCTTTTTTTCAGAGTGAGTAAATTCTAACACTGCTTTACTGAAGACAACTTGTTCTGTACGGAATTATCTAATAAGCGAAAATTCGATTATAGATTAAAAATATTTATTACAATAATAAAAAACTTAACACCTATAGATTCTAATTATAAAGCAACTCCTAAATGATTAACTTCTTCTTTTAATTCGTCAAAATTATCTTTGTAGTCTCCATGTTCTCTGATTAATACCGTTAAACAACCTCTTTTAACTCCCATTGCGGCACCTAAATCTTTTCTACTAGGTACAAATACGTATGGAATATTTTTATCTTCACATACAATTGGTAAGTGACACATTATATCGATAGGCCATACATCACCGGCAAAAAGAACTATTCCTGTCTCTCCTTTCCTTATTCGTTTCTGAACATCTTTTAATCCACATCTAGCGTAAGATTTTTGTTTCATTGCTAAAATTTTGAAAACAATTACTAAATACAAATACAGATATTGGATTTGAAAGCAGAATTTTGTGAATATACGTATACACCAAATTACACAAATTTATATTATTTATTTTAAATTTTGTAGTCTTATTAGACCAGGCTAGTATGTTTTTTTCCAGTTAATAAATAGAATATTAGGATATTTTCGTAAAAACCTATGTGCAAAATCGTCAAATCTACGATTCTAGAATTTTAATACAAATTGTAATTTCATGTATTATTTGTTTTTTTTTTTGTTAATTTAATCATTACAAAACAGCCATATCAGTTTTTTAATGGGTAGTGAGTGTACTTTTATTAAATTACCTTTTTTAACTAACTTGTAGCATTTTTTAGCCAACTTCTTTGAGGCCATTGGCTTACTGATTGCATTACAATTAGCTATTTTCTCTTCATAACTTAACTCGTCGATGGGTTCCTCTTTAACATCTACTGTTTCCTCTTTAGTTTTACCCATATTTAATTATTTATCGTAATCAATTTATGGAATTTGCAACAACCTATGTATTTTCAAACAGAAACACGCGATTGATGTAGGTTAAGTTTTCAATCAACAAAATCTTCTAATTTTTAAAGTTGTTGGCCTTTTACTTTGTTGATTACATAGCAAACTAAGTTTTTAACTGATCTTGTATATACAAGGTGTGTGGTTCGCAGAGAATATATATTTATTATATTGTCCGTATTTAAAGACAAGAAATATTATGATCCAAACAAACATTTTTTTAATCTATAGATCGTATATTTTTAACCGTAAAGATATATCATAAGAAGAAGTTTACAAATAATAAACTGAATACTTATGAAAAAACCTAGAAAAACGAAGAAGAAGCGAACTTATTCTAAAAGGCTGAAAAAAAAAAATATTTGAATATTTTTTCATGTTTTATAAAACTGTATAAATTAGTTTGAAACATATAAGATTAATGGGTAAGCATAAAGTGAAATATAAATTATGGATATGTATATCACTCACATTTTTTTGTAGCTTCAGATAGTGAAAATGAATATTCCTCTGAATCTGAATCAAAACCAGAAGAAATAACTTATTACGAGGAATCTTCTGAAAGTGAAGCAGAATTAGAATGTGATGTGTGGGATGTCGACTGTAAAATAATAAATACTAGCCCATCCTCTCTTATAGGATGTAAGTTAAATTTTACCTCCAAAGTATCTAATTTAATAGTATATGTATATTTGACCGTACATTTAATACTAAAATTAACTAATATCTTGATCTTTAGTAATTTATTTTTTATTAATTGTAGATCATTTAATGCCAACATGTAGCAGAGATCCCGATTATCCCCCCAGAAAAAAATTGAAAATAAGTGCAGGGATTAGAAGAGAGTTACTTTCAAAATCTTTTTTAACTGCATTTAAAGAACATTGGAACAAAGATGAAAAAATGTTGAATGATAATGTAGAGTTGATTGTAGATCCTTTTAAAGTTTGTGTCATAAATCAGTTCCTTGATAGTGAGTTGCTGCTAGACCAGCTTCGACAAGAATTTAATGAATTAGACTGGAATACGCGTAATATGGATTTGTACGAGTTTTTTCAATCGAAGGACCTTAAGTATTTAAATTATGAGTATCTAAATGTAATATATAATTTTCTTAAAACTGAAGCAATGGAGTGGGTGAGTGTTTAATTTTATGTTACTTTGTACCCGTTGTTAATTTGCTGTTTTATATTATTTTATTTTACTTTAGTGCTATAGATATGGTTTGTGTTGCGTGATGTTGTTGTTTAATTTTGTTTTTATTAGACTCGTTATTTTGCAGGTTTCAAATTTAACAGGATACAGTTTGACCCATATATCTGCAACATGTAGTTTATACAGTAATACTGATTATCTTTTAGTACATGATGATCAGAGAGAGGACAGAATGGTGGCATTTGTCTTATATTTAACAGGAAAAGGAGGTTGGTCTGAAGATAAAGGTGGTGCTTTACAGTTACTTGATAAAGATGAACATTGTCAGCCCAGAGAAATTGTAAAGAGTATCTTACCTGCTAATAATCAACTAGTGCTGTTTCCTGTCACAAGTGACTCTTATCATCAGGTAAGAATATAAATATCTATTAAAATATGCTTACAATCCAATCACACAAACAATGGAGTTGAGGAAATATACCTGATAGTTATCACGAAGAACAGATATAAGGGAGTCTGAACGTAGTGTTGAACGAATGGTCTCAATTTAGGGGACAGAGTTTTTGCCGGTAGAGCGCGCCACTTTTTAAGAAGTACTCGTTTAAGTCCTTACATAGGAAGTATTATTCCTATTCCTTCCCATTTATTTAATTACAACTAATTTTAAAGACATAAAAAAATAATATTATATATTCAATGTAATTAAATTCAACATTTGCTAGCCAGCGCGTGTTTACGTGTAATAATAATACCATCTGTACGTCCTGAATACGTGCGCAGCCCGTGGCAGAAAAGACAACTAGACAACTATAATCTTGGTTTATTATTGTGTACAGAAATATAGAAAAGCCTATTCCGTTTGGACTCCTTGTATCTACACTTCGTGGATTTCAATTATTTTATTTTTCTGTATTTAATTTCTGACCTCAAATCCAAATCCTATAAGAGATATGTCTCAAATAATTAAATTACATACATATTTTTTTATGATTTTTACCATCTTTTTGTTGACCACTAGAAATATAAATGACGTGAAGAGAAAAAAAACACCAATATAGTTAAAAAATAATAATTGTTTTCAATAAAAAATTGAGAAATTTAGAGAAACCATATAATTTTTAAACGTATCAATATTATCTGCAATCAGTTAATTCACTTTTTATTGTAGTTTTCCTAAATTCCACACTTTCATTATCATTCATTTGATGGGTATTATGATTAGACTATTAGGTATTATAATTTATAATAAATATGGGGTGTTGCCAAATTCGACGAATAAGGTTCTACTCTCAAGAGCTCCCAATAATTGATTAATTTTCATATAGCAACATATCCCTGTAAAAGAATTAGTTGCTGAGATATAAGGTGTAGAAAATTTAAAACTAAAATTAAGAAATTATAGATCACAAACGTCCTTAAAGATTCTTCAATGTGGTAATCGTTATCCTCTTTGATAAGGTATAATTATGACATAAACTTATAACTTAACCAGTTACAACCTTTTCTCCTATTTGTACGCCAATGATACCAGTTGATTTTTGAAGTTATACTTCTATGCGCGCGCCGGCGTTGGAAATTGTATGGGAGTAAATCGGCGAAATCATTACATTACGTTACATATGTAATATCATGTGTAAGACAGAAACACAGGTATATTGTCGGTTTATATAGAACAGCGCTTTCTAGATAGCCCCTCTCTATCGCTCTGTATAACTATGTATATGCTTATAATGATTTCAGACTCCAAGCGCATATCAAAAATTCAAACCACATGTGTTTTCTTATTACAGGTCAAACTTTCCTTATTTGCAGCTGCTAAGAATGATGTAAACTATTTGTTGCTTACAGTGATGAATCAACTATAGTATAGTAGTAGGTTTATGACTCAAGCATATAATGATTTTGCTTAGTCATTCACATAAATTTCTAACGCCGGGCGCTAAGAAATATAACTTTTCCGACAGTCCCACTGACAGCCACACCCGTTTTTTTCACTGTTTTTTTTTTTAATTCGGTTTCAGTATGAAATTTAAAGGTATTAATGCAGTATATAACTCAGACAGCTGAAGAAGTTAACTATTTAATTTCTGAATATCTATTTTATGTTTAAGGTATCAGAAGTGACAAGTATAGATGATACGAGACTCAGCATAAATGGGTGGTTTCATGTAAAAGTGCCACCTGTTTTTGTAGCACCAATGTATTTGCCATTAGAAGACGGTTTATACAGTAAAAATGTTTTAAGGTCAAAGGAAGTGGACATTGATTTAGAATCATGGATATCAGAAGATTATCTTAATTCAAATGCCATAACAGTCATCCAGAGGCACATAGAAGAAAATTCAGAAATTTCATTGAAAAACTTTTTCAGATTAGAATGCTTTAATGAAATATCGCGGATATTGGAAAATCAAGGTATAACTCATAGCAAAGATTATATACGCCCATAGAAGCTCGTATTTTGGGTGTACCCTGAAATTCCTAGTACCTACCCCGACCACAAGATGGCGAATAATAATAATCTTATGGATATTTAGACCAATTTCTGGTGGTAATCATATTATATACCGAGTTCGTACTACTTTCGCCATCTTGTGGTTAGGGTAGGTACTAGGGATTTCAAGGGTACAATTAAAATACGACTTATGAGCTTCTATGGACGTCTGTATTCTTTGCTCATAGCTTCATGAAACAAATGTTCAATTGTTTTTATGTTTTTTAGATATTCGATGGATAAAGTTTGGTCCTCCTAATAGGTACTTGTATGAAAAAGTTGATTTACAGAGTTTACCACATCTTTTGCAACGATTTCTTGACCTTTTTCAATCTGCTCAGATGTTTTGTTTGTTACAGAGATATACTGATTTAGAATTAACAAGATCGAGTGCATCCGTAAAATTTGAATTGCAAAAATGGACTAGTGGTTGCTATTCCGTAAGTATTAAATTTCTGTTCTAATTATAATTAAAATGCGTAAAATTTTAGTTACTTACTGATTATGATTGGGCTGAAAAAAATGAATTAGATTTAATTATGTACTTTGGTTGCTCAAACAAATCTGATATAATTGGTGCTCGGACTCAATACGTAACCATTGAAGACGAAATTCAGAACGCTTTGATAACTTTAGAACCAGAAGAAAACAATTTAAATATTGTATATAGGGATTCAGCTAGATTCACCAAATATTTTAGTAAGCTTAGCAAGTGTAAACAATTTTATACATTAGTTTGTTCGTATTCTGAATAAATGTTATTTTTGTTACTATTTTTATTGAATTAAGTTAAAATAAAAATTACGAAAAAGTTGTCCGTACTGTTTATAACAATGGTACCCAACAAAAATGTATCAGCTTTGAATGCATACAGAAGAACCAGAATGATAGTACGATTATTGCTTTGGCTCGTTGATTACTTTATGACTGGGTTAACCTAATCCCTAATAAAAGTAACCCCGACCGCTTGTTTGAATTGCATTTTGCACCTTGCACGTATTTGTCCGTAATGAATTTAAATTTTTTATTGTCGAGATAATTCATTAAATTTGAAAAATGCGATTTTGGGAAAACTGGAAGGGTTTCAAAGTTATTTCTACCGTTGTAATTGAATTATTATCTTTCCACAATCGCAAATAAATTTTAAGTACGGCCCTTTGTGAGAGCTCTAACAGGTACAGGTCGGGGTTATTTTTATTAGGGATTAGGTCAACCCAGTCATAAAGTAATCATGTAATCAACGAATCAAAGCAATAATCGTACTATAATTCTGGTTGTACTGTACCGTTTAGACTGTTTAGAGGTTACAGTTTTGATTAATTGTTTGAATGTACCAATGTCGAGAAATATTTGCGAGAGTTACAGAATCCTCGTCCGAAGTTTAGATCGGCAGATATCAATATGGTACCCATCACGATGTTCTCCATGATTCGTTTGAGAACACTGAAAGATATAATCAAAATGAGTAAAATATATGAAAACTGTATGGTTTTCTAGAGGCATCCTTCGTGAAAATACATTTTCCTGTTGTAATAAATATTTGGTACGACGATTTTATTCCTTTATACCCTGTGACTACACGATAGAAAAGTATCGGTTCTATTTAAAAAAAGTTTGGCATTATGAGCTAAATATGTTGAAGAATAGGTCAATGTCTATGATTTTTTCTCTTATGCCAGTTAATATTTTTAAATAGATCCGATACTTATATTAAAGAATATAAGAGAGAAAATGGTCGCGCCACAAGAGTTTTATTGCAAAGAAAAATTCGTTTTTCGGGAAAACTTAACCAGATTCAACTTCAAACTTTCTTTTTTTGCACTCATGTCATGTTAAATTTTCAGGAGACAAAAAGGCACAAGAGAAAATTGTGGTTGAACTTTGTATTGAAATCCGACGGTCTAAAATGTCATATACATTAAAAGAATTGTGGGAAACCGTTGGTATATGATATGATAAATTTAGAAAACATCAATAAAATCTGGCAAATTACTTACTACTATTTAAATATTGGTTTCTTAAATAAATATTCAAATGTTAAATAAATAAAAAACGTCATGCTGGTTGTTACCCATTCGTCCGAATGTTTGGCGGGTGAAGAAAAACAATAGTTTAAATTAGTTTATTTAATTTCCATTTTAAGATACATTTCTTCATAAAAAACACTATCAAACTCGTAAGAGAACACTTTCGAATTTGAACACTGTTGTTTAATACATACTTTTAACTTGAAAAAATAAAGACTTTACCTGGTATTTACAACCTATCTTTTTATCAGTCTTAAAAGTTCACCTGACCATCACAGCCTCTTTGTACGTTCTCACAAACCTAATGCCAGTTATTAAATTCACTTTTATATTTATTAGAAATATCATTGTTGCAATTCGGTGAAAAATTTACGTTAATTGTAACTGGATGCAAAACATGCATTGGTATTGTTTCAATTAAATCATAATTATGAAGAAATGGAAGTAGAGTTTTGTAATCTATGGTCAACGGTATGTAGTATGATCCTTTAGAGTGCAGAACAAAAATAGGTATGTTGAAATTTTGCTTTATATCGATTTGTATTGGATTTTTTGCATTTGGTGAATACCTTTGAATAACATCGTGTCTAGGTGGTTCCAGTTTTTGTCCAATATTAACCGATGAAGTACTATCTGAAGGAGATCTTCCATGTGTGTTATCACTGTCTGAGATTCGAGTACAAGGTTCGCTACTTGGCGGAGAACTGTGACTGGAACTAAAACACATACAAAAAAAGTAATAGAAAATTTTATCGATACCTCAAAATACGCTATTAAAAAAAGAGATTTGGCACTACATGAATGACATAGCTTTCTTAACGCTTTGGATTATTTTATTACAATGTACGCACTTATGAGGGATAACTCGCTGCTCGTTTTTTCAGAAGTCTGGCACTCGGGGCGATCCAGCCCCTCTGTGCGTAACCCGCAATAAGAAAGCTATGTTAAAAAAAAATTACCTATGATTTTCTATACTTGTTAGTGAATTTCTTCTACCATGTTCCATTTTTTGCATTTTAACAGGTTCCGGGCTATTTCCATTTATATCTTGGGTGAATCGCAATTTAATATTAGTTTTATACTTATACGATACTCCTAATCCTTCAGGGTGCTTCTCGTAATCAATTTCATTGGTAATTTGATTGTTGCTTCCCACAATGTAAGAACCAGTATTATTATTTGGTTCGGATTCAACTTTTGAAATCACATATTCAGATCCTTTAGAACACGCTTCATTCAGAGATGGTTCTGGTACATTAGGCATGGGCACTATATGTTCTGAAAGAACCGTAGGATGGCGGTTTGAATTGAAATTAGATGAATGAGATATCGATTCGCAATGTTTTTGTAAATGGTTCAATAATCGAACGCAAATTGCTTCCCTCGGAAAATGGCCTTCTACTTCCACCATAAATCGCATGGCTTCAGACATGCATTCCTGGTAACCTAATCTAAAAATTAAGTAAAAGATTATTTCTCTTGAAACGTGCTTCATACTGTTGTATTTTGTTTTTCTCACTAAAATCTTAAAAAATAAGTAACGTCAAAATATTTATTATGAAAGTAAACTTTTTCGCTCACACAGTGTAATTATTAATTAATTAAACTTAATTAAAGTTACGATTAGATCAAAAATACAGATTAATACTTGTATTTTGTATTTAAGTTTTATTTATTTTTCCTCTTTCAGTTGTTTGCTAAATTATGTCAACTTTACGTTGTAGTAATTTTTTTAAATATTTGCATGAAGAAATTTTAACACTTGGCATTAAGCTTTTTATATTTTATATCTTTTAAATCTTTTTGTTGTTATTATACCAAATCAAACAGCACGAGAAATCTATACTTATAATAAATCTGTAGAGAGGTCAATTCTGTACATGAAATATATTTCCAAAATAACTATCACGGGGTGATTAGGGATCGATACTGATACCAAAAATGCAATCAAAATAGTATATTGTAATACAAGTGTTACAATGACAGAGGTTTCGTAGTACGAGTTCAGTTTGTGAAACGAACCGCGAAGCGGTGAGTTTCGCAAAGAACGAGTACTACAAACCGTCATTGTAATTCGAGTGTTACATACTATTTTTTATAATGAACTTTTAAAAGTATAAAAAAAATAAAATGAGAGTTTTTCGAAATATTTATTTATATTTAAATATTCTCGATAGCTTCTTTGTGGCATAATAATGTCTATTTATTTCTTTATTCGGGGATCTTTTTGTTGGGAATCTTGACAGTTTTGACACTTGTCAGTTTTAATGATTTTAAATTAGAATGTTTGTCAAATTTGTATAAAATATTCCGAATTCAGCAATAACGCTGATAATGTAGTTAATAATTTACTACAACATACTTTTTGATTTACTACCTGAACTCTTTCGTTGAAAATCAGTGCAGTGCAACCAATTGTGTAAAACAAAAAGTTACCAAAAACAGTGTTACAATGAATCTATTTCGATACTGTTTTTAGTGTCGAAATAGAAACTTTGTGAACGTGAATTATAAAAAAATTTTTGTCTGTCTGTCTGTATAACCGCTATAGAAACAAAAACTACTCGACGGATTTTAACGAAACAATTATTTTTCATACTCCTGTGCGGGTTATAGTATACTTTTCATCACGCTACAATTAATAGGAGCAGAGCAGTGAAGAGAAATGTTGGGAAAACGGGAGAAGTTACTCCATTTTTTAAGCTTCCGTCGCGTGTGCAACATTAATGGTTAAAGCTATACAGAAATCATCTTATTTTTATAATTTGGAGGTTAACTGTGAACGCATTTTACAATATTTCACCCAGAAGGGGAGTAGCGGGGACGTGAAAAATAAAAAAATAAAAATTTAAAATCTATGAGTCCTACAGGTTTAAAACTTTGCAAAATAGTTTTTTTTATAATTTTGAGGTCAATTGTGAACGGATTTTACGAATTTCCACCCACATGGGGGGTTGCAGGGGCGTGAAAAAAAAAATAAAATCTATAAATCCTACAGGTTTAAAACTTTGCAAAATAGTTATTTTTATTATAAGTTTGAGGTCAATTGTGAACTGATTTTACGAAATTTTACCCTCAGGGGGGTTGCAGGGGCGTGAAAAATAAAAATTTAAATTTAAAATCTATAAATCCTACAGGTTTGAAACTTTGCACAATAGTTATATTTATAATTTTGAGGTCAATTGTGAACGGATTTTAGAAAATTCCACCCACAAGGGGGCATGCGGGGGATTGAAAAATAATCTATACATATAATCAATATGTAGAAATGAAAATTCTGTACATTAAAATTATTTAAAAAATCATTAGCGGGAGGGGGGTGACTACATCGATATAGAACCCACAAATGTGGTTAGATTTTTTTTGTCTGTCTGTCCGTATGTTTGTGCGCGCATCACATTAAAACTACTGATCCGATTCGAATGCGGTTTTCACAGATGTATTTGTCTTCTTTCAACTTAACATCTGGTATATAAAAATTTCTCCCCCCACCCCTTTAACGATGTCGGGGGTGAAATTTTTATATAACAATCAACACGCCACGCGAACTACGTCGCGGGTACAGCTAGTTAATCATATATTTTTTACAAATACAAATCTAAATGTAATGAGGTACTTAAATATTTGGCATAAGTGCAAAAATATTGTTTTATCAATAAATCATAAGACGTTTTTTTTAGAAAATTAATTTTTAACAATTTATATTTCAATAATGGTTTTCTAAGTTTTCATTCTCAAAATTTATATAGGAATTGAATACTTTTGTCATGTTAAAATTAAGGAAAGCTAACGTATAAAAGAAAGTAATGATTACACAAAATAACAAAAGTTTATAGTTGCCACAAATACATCATCGGGGTTATTCTTTAAACATTATACTACAAACTAATTAAAATTTCACATTGCCCCGCGATTTACCAACCTTCGTGTTGTTGTTTAATATGAGAGGTATGTGACAAGCGGGCCGTCCATAAATCCGAACCTTTTCTCGACCCTCACAGTAGGGGGTGAAATGCACTTATGATTTTACAATCTATTGTTTAAATTTAAAAAATATATGTGATTAATTTTTTTTTTAGATAAAAATAAATAAATACCAGAAACGTAAAGAGATTCTTTTCTGATTCCAATCCTATATAATACTTACGCAAAATTTTACAGACACCAAAATATTTTACATGGCACCGAGAAAATAACAACACTCAATATAACCAAAAATACGTGTAGCTCCTGTAAACTTCAAAATTTTGCGTAATTATTACATATGGTTGAAATCAGAAAAAAATTATCTTTAAGTTTCTGGTATTTATTTATAAAAAATTAATCACATATATTTTTTAAATTTAAATAATAAATTTTAAAATCCGCCTACTGTGAGGGTCGAGAAAAGGTGCGGATTTATAGACAGCCCGCTGTTCCCACGACTTCAAAGACTCCTTAATCAAAAAATGTATTTTAATAAAAGCTTAAAATAAATCGTATTTAATTTCTTGCAGTTAGTTTATCATAAAAAGCATGTTTTGATTACAGAAATATTTAAACATTTACCGATATTGTTCAGTGGAATGTCCGTGTTCTTGTTGCAAATGCTTCATGTGTTTTATAGCCATCTCAATGATTTCAGTTTTTTCAATCCTTCCACGTCCTTTTTTCAAATATTCAGTTGGTATTAATCGGGATAAATCAGCGAGACAATTGTTCATTCTGTCTCTTCTTCTTTTTTCTATAATTCGGTGAGACATCGGATCTTGCTAACAACAAAATATACCTTCAAAGTCATTTTATGTTAATGGCCACCACTAACTGTTAGGCTAAAATCATTGGCTACTAAGAAATTTTACATTTTTTTTTTTAATACGATTTGTATTTATTTATCTGGAATATATCAAGTTGCAGAAATGTTTATCAGCATAAACATTATAATACGATAAACATTTTAATTTAATAATCAACGCAACGATTACAGTTGATTGTATTATAAGACAAACTCGTTAGCAGGCTTGTGTAGCACAAATTTTTAATGTGGTGTTGTAATTTTTAAGACATTATATAATATTACTTACCCTGGGCACTTTACTCTTTTTATAAGATCCATACTCGCAATCGTCTTCACTACAGGTGGCAGTTGAAAAATTTAAATTTCTGAAAAATAAAAAAAATAATAGATTTACAAATAGATTTTACTTTCGAGTATATACCGACTAGAGACAATCTTCAATGCTCTGAACACGAGACGAGTAACCACAGAGAGATAAAATGAAACTATATGCTAATTCTCTCGCACCTCAGAGTGGCTGATGCGCATGAACCAAAATCTACTTATCTGCCAATCTATATATAAAAGGAAATGTTCTCACTGAGACAGGTAGAACGCACGGTGCTAACATTGTAGCCCAGAGGACCCTCCATACACACTGGAAAGGAGGACTCCAAAGAAGATCCAGAGTTCCGAAAAAGAAGATCCCCCTTCCTAACCTTATACTCCTCCAATCCGTAGCAGACTTGGACCTTCGTGAAGACCTGGAAACCCTGCTGGATGAAACCCTCCTTTCCTACCACTAGATGGTGCCTCCAACCCCCACTGGATACTGAAAAAAAAAAAATGTTTCTGTGGTTCCCTTCCTCCTGGCCAAATGGAAGGACTCCACGACGAAGGAGACACGCCACAGCGTCAATCTCCCAACCCCACGTTGCACCACGGGGGTCACACTTCCTTAAACACCTACCCTTACACCAAAGAAAAATGACTTTTTAGGCACGTTCAAGCACCGTGGAGGGATGAAGAGAAGTTAGAAGATCCAACTTCACAGGAAATGCAAATAGGAAAGTTTGTGAGAGCGAGGCCGACGACAGACAGATACTTACTCCTTTCCAACACTCCATCCATCCCCTGAAAAGGACGTTAGTCCTACAACAGGGTCCTCCTACATACCAAATTTCTAAAAATTATCATACTTATCTTCCTAATATATACTCTTAAGTCTAAGTCTATAAGTCTCTGACAGAGGTAGAAACGTAAAATTCGGGCAGATGTTTATTTTCATAATGTGAACACCCACGAAGAATTTTAACACTGAAGGTGAAAGTTTGTATGGAAAAATCTTTAAATCGGCACCGATTTTTATAAAAATTGAAATTCAGACTCTTAAAAATATTTCATTGAACATGTGTTTCATGGTTTATTAGAATATACCCCCTAAGGATGCAAATAGCTCCACGCATACGTCTTTATTCAGCTGTAAAAAGGAAAAACACGAAAAATGATAAAAATGGAGTAAATGATAAAAATCGTAGGAACTGAAAGAAACCATTTAAATAACGTAAAAACGGAAAAATGATCAAATACAACCATTTTTTTTTATTTTATTTATTTTATAAAGAAATACCTAAAAACCTGGACACAAACAAGAAAATAAAATTGTTAACAATATTAAAACAGCTAGAAAACAATTGAAAAAACGAGAAAATATCGTAACAATTTGAAAAAACGAAGTTTGCCGGGTAAGCAATAACTATAGTCCATTTCACCGATTTTGGCCGATGACAGAAATCATACTCGAAGTAAATTTGTCTCAGATACAGGCAAGTTAGAAATTTAAATAAGGACGTTTGTTTTTTAATACAACACTTACGTAACTGCATCCTGTTTCACCGGTAGATAAAAAGTATTCAATACGGAAGTCTTGACTTAATTCACATTCCTAGTAACCGTCATGTACGGCTCGTTGTTGAAGGGTTGAATTTAATAATTATTAATGTCATACTTTTGTAGATGTCAAACCACACTGATACGAGGCTTGTTCAATTGAAACCCATCTTTGGTCAGGTTAGCCTTGGAAACAATTGTAATCATTCAAGTGACATTTTATAATGTTAGTTGTATTTGTAAACGTCACACTGATCAGTGCCTAGCATTTGTATGTCAGAGCTATTTTAAGTATTGCGACTTTAAAATGGCGTTTGTTGTTAACAATCCGTCCAAATATAATCAGCGTGCGGTCATTAACATTTTTCTTTGACCATGAAGGACCCTTGCTCATAGAGTTTACAGAACCTAGAGTGCATAGCAACGCAAACCTGTATAATGAAACTTTGAACAAGCTCCACCAAGCAATAAGACGAAAACGGCCAGGAAAGAAATGGAGGGTATTAGAGCATCCACCCTATAGTCCCGATTTATCGCCATGCGATTTTCACATATTTGGTCCAATGAAAAAAGCGTTAAAAGGTAATCGTTTTCAGTCAGACGAAGAAGTAAAAAATGCCGTGAAAGAATTCTTCAAGCAGCAGCCACAAGAATTCTTTAAACAGGGTATACATCGGTTGGTAAAACAATGGGATATGTGCCTTAATTGTAGTGGTAATTATTTGTAAATATATTTGCTGATAAATTTTTTTTGGACCAAAGATAGGTTTCAATTGAACAAGCCTCGTAGTTTCAGAAACTTACGACCTAATTTAGAAAAAAAAAACTCTCCGCCATTGGTAACTTGGATGACAGTTTAATCTTATTTCAGTGGTTTCTAATATCAAATCGGCCAAAAACGATGAAATGGACTATACCAATATTTATGTACCATTAAAGTGAGGTGCGAGAAAGATAGCATATATTATTCATTATATGTCTACTTTCTTTGAAGGGTTTTACTATTTAATATATCAGTGGTTAGTGACAATGTTCAAAAATATATAGATTGGTTCAATAAAAAATTACTGTTAGGAATATGTAATTTCTTAAACCTTAAATTTTCAGTAGTATTCAACAAAAAACTTGTAAGTATATAAAGATTTGGCGAATTATGCTATAATAAATTAGGTGTACTTACGTATCGCAACAGGTGTATACTCCTCTTTCATCTTTCATTCTGGATTCGTCGTGGGTGTTGCAACTGAAACAAAATAATATAAAATTTGTAATTTGTTACAATTATTAATTTTCGAAGAATTTAAATCTGAAAGTTTGTGATTCACATATTTTTGTTTAACATATAATCTGATAGTAAGTCAGTTATTTATTCGGTAATGTTCAAAATTAAAAAAAAAAAACGCGTCTTATAGGTTTGATGTTTTTAGAATGTCACTCGCCCTCTTAGGAATTATTGGAAAATTCGGTTTCACTTAAGTCTTGCCGCGCGATTTTTAGGCTTCCGCAGCCAAATGTCAAAAAACGGAACCCTTATAGATTCTTCATGTCTGTCTGTCGGTCCGTATGTCACAGCGTCTTTTTTCCAAAACTGTAAGAACTATACTAATGAAACTTAGTAAGTAGATGTATTCTGTGAACAGCCTTAAGATTTTACACAAAAATAGAAAAAATAAGTAAATTTTGGCGGTTCCCCATACTTAAAACTGATACTTAATTTTTTTATCAAAACATACGTGTGGGGTACCTATATATGGATAGGTCTTCAAAAATGATATTTAGATTTCTAATATCATTTTTTTCTAAACTAAATAGTTTACGCGACAGATACTTTTAAAGTGGCAAAATTTGTGCCCTTCCTTTAACTTCTGGAGTAAGAGAATTATAAAACTAAAAAAAATATATGAGGTACATTACCCTATAAACTTCCACCGAAAATTGGTTTGACCGAGATCTAGTAATCTAATCTAATCTAAGTAAACCTGACATGGTCTCTCCTGTGGAGCTCCATGTTTTAAGCTCTGCTTCCTATGGGAATATTGTGACCAGGTTCGGCACCAAGAGTCCTTACATGCACCAAAAGTCTATCTCAGAAATCAGTTTTACAGATAGAGTGAAATACAGTCCATTTTTCTTTATAATTGATTGAATTTTGGTTTCTGATGATGATCAGAATATAGGTCTTGAAGAGTAGGTACTACAAGGTATGTATTTGTTAGAATATAAAGTTTTTGGCGGTAAGTAAAAAAACGCTAATTTGATGTGAAAAACACTTCTAATTTTTGGTTTAATATATAATTTTCATAAAATACGGTAAAACTGTGAAATTTGTCAACTTAGAACCGAAGGATTGGAGTTTATATTGTCATCTGGTGCCTATTTTTTTAAATCGTAATGAACTCTGGTTGCTATACAAAATTTCCATAACATCCTAATTACATGTAGGTACATTAATAAATGTTTTTGTTTTTGTCGCTTAGAACTTTTTCTGGATCTGGAAATTTGAGGAGGGGCGAGCAAGTGCTCTGCTAGCACTGAGGCCACATATGGCCCATTGTGCATCCTCCCGTTGTGAAGAAATATCCACACCTCAGGCTGACATCAGGCATAGAGATTTAAAATAGGTGATGAGGCTCCCGAGAAGGATCTCCCTGACATCGGCTGGTGTAAGCCAGTACTCGCCCAACACGGATCTTCTGATTTCAGAAAAAACAGAGTAGTCATACATTACAGGTTCTACTGTTTCCTCTTCTTGTTCGCAGCCTCTGCATAGCGGCGATTCTGCTAATTTCATCCTAAAGAAATGTTGTCGCAATTGGCAGTGACCTGTTAAGATTCCCACAGCTGTTCGGAGATTTTGTCTGGTCAATGCCTTACATTTTTTTGCTGTTTCCTCGCCAGGATGAGGTAATAACTCTCTGGCCAGTCTACCGTTCGTTGTTTCCTCCCAGCACTGTATAAAGTTTTGGTGAGAGTGCTGTTTGATAACGTCCACGACAGCGGACATTGTTAGCTTGGTAGATAGGCAAGGGCTAACATATTTGTAGCCTTCAGCACCCCTTGCTAAATTGTTCGCAATGCGGTTACTTTTAGAGTTCCCATGTCCTTTGATCCAGCTCACAGTGACCATGTTATTCTGGCTGGCCTCAGTTAGAGTTTGGTAACATTCTAGTACTAATTGAAGTGATATGAGGTCTATTCAAGGTCAGTAGTGCTTATCGGCAATCTGTGTAAATATTTACATTCCTGCCGGTGATGTTCTTATTAATTAATCCTTTTGCATCTATGCTTATGCCTGTGAGTTTTGACTGAACCACACTTGACAAGCCATCCTTAGCCCATTTCATTTTTAGGTAAATTCCATCCCACACGTTGTTTTTGATCCATCCATATAGGCGCGCAGAGCCTATTTATTCCATCAATTTATATTATCAAGTGCACAACATAAATCGTTTATGTAAAAGACGTTAGAAAATTACTGCTTTTGTTTTTAGATCAGTGATTTACTGTAAAAAAAAGGATTTTTTTTACGACACAGTCTTGTTAAATATACTGCATTCCTTTAATCCTCAAAAAACCGTTCTGTTGGTGAATGAATAATTATGTCAGAGCTAGGTTATTTTCACGCTAAACAGTATTAGTTAAGCGATGGTTTAAGAATCACTATTATTGGAATTGAAATTCCTGAAAGGTTATATTTCTAAAACTTATATGAATAAATGTTTCAAATTCGCACCTAAGTAGTGTATTATAAAACAAAATTGAAATTTACAATGACTTACCTACATACAAACAACAAGATTTAAAAGATTTTAAAAATTAAAAGCATGACAAACACACCAAATTACATTAAAATGTTATAACAAGTGTTCAATTCTGTACCTAAAAACTAAAATTTTAAAATATAAGTTTTTATACTCAATACTTTTTATTCTAATAATACTGAATAGCCCTTATTCAGTATTCACGTTCCACAATCTGTCCACATACGACAGAATGTCGTATCTCTTCAAATTAATCTACACTATCTACTGTACCTATATATCTGAATTATTAATCTGTTTAAAAAAAAGTGGTAGACAAACTATAATTTTAATAATCCTGCGTTGCAAAAAGTTAGAATTCTCGAATTTCGTATGCATTAGGTATACCGTTTATAGTTTCGTAATCATGACACACGCCAAATAAATCAAAACAAAAAACATTGAATATTTTTTTGTCGAAACTTGATTATTTTATATTTACAAATTCTCTTCAATGTTCTTCAAGGTATTTATCTTTATTTGCGTCTATTTTATTCTTGCACTATAAACAAAACTGATATATTTGATTTGTGTGTGTTTATTAGAATTTTATAAAGGAGTATTATATTTGGCAGTAAAAATGAGTTAGTAAAGTCTCTTTGATCATTTCAACTTTTTTGCTTTTTTGTAATATGTATTATGACTAAATTTTTACCATTTTTTTAATTTTTCATCATTTTTTAAATTTTTCACAATTTTTCTAATTTTACATAATTTTTTTTCTAATTTATCAATATTTTTTTGTTTTTGGTGAATTTTCAAATTTTTCACGGTTTTTTATTACTTCCAAGCTTTTCACACAGTTAATAAATGATTAAATACAATAAGTGTTGAAAGTTATTTAAAATCAGTAAGAGTCTAAAATCAGAATTTTACTTAATAATATACGAGTACACAATTAAATAAAAAAAATTAACATTTTTAACTTATTAATTTTTAAAATTTTAAATATTTAAATTTTTAAATATAACGTATTTCCTAAAAGTTTTGGCACAAAATATTTATTGGATTTTGTTTTTAATAACTAGTTATGAGGAAAAAAACTCAATATTTATTAAACTATGCCATCGAATTATGTGGAGTGCTCATTCTGCTCTACCAGAAGAAAATTTCTTTGAATCTTCTCATGAGGTCGTGGACAGAATTTAGATCTATTTGTCTCAGTTTTTCGTAAATTCGCAGTCTAATTTTTTTTTTCATCTTCGATTTCCCAACCTCAATGATAAAACTTTCTAGACACATAAATCTAAAAATCCTGGGAAAGCTTGCGGAAAGTTTAGAGGTTTATCATTTTTATGAACAAGAGGTATAAAGATATGTGGTGTTGTCGAAGCCAGTTTTGGATATTTTTGGAGTTATGGCATGAAGCTAGGTCAGGCAAAAACAGGTTATCGTTATTAGCATGATGTTTGTATAGAAACTGAAGCAATTTGGAAGGTCAGTTATAATATAAGTCTGACTACTCAAACCTGTATCCCTAACTCCTCCCATAAAAGGTTGGGATATACCCCTGTTAGAAATTGCGCACCCGAAGTATTTTATTTTCAAATTTCGCTTTGTTTTGTACCTAACATTATCAGGAAATTTCTCTATGTTGTTATTATTGAATCCATAGTTTCCTTCATTCCAGAATTACTCAGAATGTAATACTTTTCGTCATCTAAACTAACAATTTTTTCATCAGTATAACCGTCTCAGTTGACCACAGCATCTTGGTATACGAAAAAGTTGAGCTTGAGAGTATTTGGGACACTTACGTCTCATTCCTCCTTTACTCCAATGATACCGTACTCTTAGAAAATCTGTATTTACTGGTATCGTTAACATTCCAACCTGGTTCTTTGTTCTTCTCACCTCTCACCTCTGTGCAGTAAATACACATTAACTTCCACTTATTGGGAGATACATATATGGTACTAGCTTTTACCCGCGGCTTTGCCCGTGTGAAATTGGGATATACACAAATAATTAAATAACTATCTATTTTACATATAAAATTTTAATTTTAATCATTCCGTAGGTATATATATAAAATAAGTCTGGCCTAACTACTTTTATTTTTTTTTTATTTAAACTTTCATGTTTGTCAGTCAATCAAGCTGCAACCAGTAAACAGATTTTGATAATAATAAATCATACCGATTATGACTATCTTATAATATTGATTTATGACAGTTCTACATATGGGACCTAATCATCTGTAGGATATAGTAATTTGTAAGTCATTTGTTTTAATAAGCTCATAGCGCTATCTAGTTTCGAATAAAAAAACTAAATTATAGCACGTATTTATGCATACATACGTGCTAGAATACATCTGTGAAAACCGCATTCGAATCAAATCAGTAGTTTTCATGTGATGCGCGCACAAACATACAGACAGACAGAGAGACAGACAATAAAAAATCTAACCACATTTTTGGGTTCTATATCGATGTACCCGCGACGTCGTTCGCGTGGCGTATTGATTGTTGTATAAAAATAGCCTATGTCACTCTTCATGCTTTCAACTATCCCGATACAAAAAACATGCCAAAATTTTTATACACCAGATGTTAAGTTGAAAGAAGACAAATACATCTGTGAAAACCAAATTCGAATCGAATCAGTAGTTTTCATGTGATGCGAGCACAAACATACAGACAGACAAAAAAAATCTAACCACATTTTTGGGATCTAAATCGATGTACGCGCGACGTCGTTCGCGTGGCGTGTTGATTTTTGTATAATGAAGGGGGTTGATTTCTAAAAATATAATATAAGTACACCTCCACAACCTCTAAAGAGCACACATTTTAATTTTCTAGTCCCTTACTTCAACAACTTTCATACAAATTTCCAACCCCAGTTTTACCCCCTTAGGGGTAGAGTTTCGTAAAATCCTTTCTTAGCGGACGTCTAGACCCTATGAGGAACCTACCTACCAAATTTCAAGTTTGTAGGTCTTATAGTTTCTAAGATATGGTGATGAGTGAAGTTTCGCTTTTATATATATAGAAGATTTACTACTCGCATTCCGCTATTGTTTTATAAATGATTCTGAGTGAAATTAATCCAACCAACTTGAAGATATTTTTCCTATTTTTAATTTATACCACATCTTAAAGCGAAAATTTTAAACATATTTTTCAACAATTTAAAGAAAAATAAAAATATTTGAGATTTCAAAACATTCGAGGATAAACAAAAAAATACTTTTGAAAAAATTTTAAAATATGCAACTCTCAAAAAAAAAAAATATTTATTAATGAAAAAAAAAACAAAATTTTAAAACTAAAACAAAACAATGCTGCTCACTACAGAAAAAAAAATTAAAGATATAAAAGTCGTGGAATCTTTACGTTATATTGAAGGTATTTTAGAATATTAAACAACCTATTTTTCTTTTAAACTTCCTTTGCTTACCTACACAGATATGAAGAATAATGTAAATAACCTTAACAACTAAACAACAACTTAAACGATTTATTTTTCCCGCATTAAATTATATTATGTTACATTACACGTGATTGAAGAATTAACAATTTTGAAGGAAATCCGATGCAATAATTTTGGCTAAAGTTCATTGCAAGGTCGCACCCACACGTGGATCACGTTACACGTCGATAAGGTAAACAGTCTTGTAAACACGCGCAAGAAAAGGTCTATAAACCTCATTATATTCAATTCCTAATACATATATCAATTTGTCATAAACGTGCCGTTACAATCATAAACAATTATGTATAAGTTATTTTCTATAATAACCAAATATATAAAGGGTGAGAAATAAGTATTTGTCCAAATACGTATGATCAGAACGTAATAATAATACTAAAATTTAACTTAATAATAATATAATGGGTCTAAGATCGCTCGTTTCTGGGATACAGAGTTGTACAGTAATAGCTATTTATGAAATAAGTGCATTAAGTATCATTCATGTGAACAACTTTCATATCATTGACATCTAAAGCCGGGAATTCATTTGAGCACGAGGCAAGCAAAGGCGTGGCGAAGCTGCCTCGGCTCGGTAATGAGTAGAGATGCCACGAATAGTTATTTGGCCGAATACCGAATACCCAAGATTCGGTGAGGTTCTTGGCCAAAGAGCCTAATATTCAGCAACACACAAGTATATAACAACTTGTAATTTATCTCTGTAAACTTGCATAATGTACCTATACTTAACAGTATTTTTCTTTTAATGTGATTGACTAACTTCAGAAATATTACCATTTGTCCGAGAAAAGCAAAAGGATCCCAATTAATGAAAAGTCACAGTAATATAAAAAATTCTTTCAGATGCTATAAAAAAGAATGAATCTAGTATAGTAGAAACAGAAATATAGTGCGATTATGGATTTGACTCGTTGATTACTGTATGACTGGGTTAACCTAAACCCTATAAAAGTAACTCCGACCGTTTGTTTGATTTGCTTTTACTTGTGAAGATGGTCCGTAATGAATTTTAATTTCAGCTTTACCCAGGTAGAAAGAATGCATTTGATAATATTTTATTTTTACTTAGAAATAGGTATTATAATTCTGGTTATCTTTAATGACTACAAGCAATAGTTTAGAAAGTACCTACCTACATCTGAATAGATGACCTGTTTTAAAATTTACTAAGTAGTTACCTGCCGATATAAGAGGGTCTATTAATCGTGTTCAAAACAAATTTTAATTCCATATTTGTAGATAATGCAAAAGCAGAACTCTAAAATTATAATAAATATATAATCTATTTAGTAGAAGATATTCGCATAACGTTTTTGATATTTCGTCTATCAGTTTCGTGTGTTTCGGTGTTCCGAGTATTATTGGAAGTGTTTCTTATAATAAAACAACAGTTCTTCAAGTAAAGAGGAAATTAAAGACTTTCTTGTAATGAGTAACGGCGTTCCGAGCTGAGGCAAACAAGCTCAGCTTGCCTCGTGCTCGCCTCGCATCCGATCCATCGGTTGTCGGTAGATCAAAGTGAGGCAAACCCGATGTACGCCTCGCTTTGTGCTCAGTATGGACAGAACAAGTTAGCAGTTTATTTGCCTCAGCCGCCAACAACTGTACACTCCCTTTTTTGATCTCGCCTTTTCTCTCCTATAGGAACTACGTAGTATGTCCATTTTTTACACTATTCAAAAGGAAAATTTAATTTGTTTGCAATTTCCTGCTAAGCCTCGTACTTTATTACTTTATTATAATATTCGAGATTGATTGGTTCCCGTAATTCTTCCTTTGCACGGACAGCTTCGATTAATGCCAGGTTTTTTTGGTTATTCCACGCCATACTTATTTCCAAATAAAAACGATAACTTAACCCTTAAATTTAAAAACACACGTATGTTACACCTCGCAGAAATTAAATAGCAATTTTGAGCGAGGCAGGACGAGGCGAGCCAATCATGCACGAAGGCGAGGTAGCCTCGTGCTTAAATGAATTCCCGACTTTACAAGTATAGTACAAGTTCGGGTGTTCGTCTAGGTTCTAATTGGGGATCACTATTATTTTTTCTTTTTATTAGCGATCTAAGCAATATAATTTCCTGTGACAGATTTTTTGATCAGAAAATCGTTCGTTATATTAAGTTGGTTATTGATTGTTGGTACTTGGACGTGATACAAAATTGATGTATTCGTAATAAACTACTATTATTTAATATATCTAAATGTAGAATATCATAATTAAGAAGATCAGAACCAGTTTTGTATAATTATAAAATTCATGAAATAATTCTGAGTTTCTAAAGCATACAAAATGTCTTGCTTCATAGTTAGAAATTACCAGGTAACCGGCGCCGGCGGTATAATTCGAAAAAAAAATCTACGCTCTGGGAAAACCAAGTAGTATTTCGTTGTATTTCGATTTCTAAATAATACAGTTAAAAAGATTATTTGGATTTGTCTTTAGTTGCAATGAGTATTAAAATATGATCAATTTTCAATAAAGATTAAGATAATTGGAAAACAATCAAAAACTGGGAAAGAACGCAAAATGATAAAAACTGAATAAATGATAAAAATGGAAAAAACCGTTAAAAAAACAAAAAAAGAACTAAAAAATTGAAAACTAGGAAACTTCGGAAAACAAACGAAAAATAATAAAAATCGGAAAAACGTTAAAAAACTAAAAAAGTGGGCAAATGGAAAACACGAGTAGGTATCAAAAAAAAATTGAAAACAGGAAAAACACGAAAAACTAAACTAAAAACGAAAAAAAAAAAACAGTAAAAAATAAAATATACTGAAAAATACCACAAAAAATGGAAAAAAATGTATATGAATGCTTAATAGAAGGAGGTTAAGTTATCGGTAGATGAAATATTATTTGAATTTGTCTTCGCCCGAAATAGAATGTGATAAGAAAAATTTTCAATAAAAAAAATAGAAAAAAAGCAAAATGTAGAAGATCAAAAAAAGGGAGAGACTAACAAGAAAAAAAAAATTCGCAAACGAGAAACTAAAGTAAAATGAAAAATAATTATAAAACAAAGAAGAAAAACCAAGAAAATATCACAAAATTTATAATACCAGTAAAATAAAATAAAATAAAAAAAATTAAAAAAGAACAAAACCGAAAATATTACAAAATGCAACGAAAAATCATTAAAGACCTTTAAATAAATAAGATATGATAAAATCGTAAGTTTTTAATATAATATACTGTACATAAATTTGTTTTCACAATTAAATAAAAAAAATTAACTTTGTTCCAATTATAACAGTAGTTATATATTTTAGATAATAAAACTGACTCTTTAAAATGCAAAATTAGAGAATACATAGTCACTATAATTAAATGGTTATACAATAAAAATTATGACTTATGAAAATTTAAATTTATGTATAACACTTAACGAAATTTGAATAAATTCATATCATCAATTCCCTTTGAATATAATATAAATTGAATCAGATTAGAACAAAAAAATCCTAATCATTGATATTTAATTTAAAAATCGAGCTACAATCAAAACATTTAAAAAAGCTTGGTTTATCAATTCAATTAAAACCAAATCGAAAATTTCATCTCCTAGAAGTATCAATATGTTCACTGCTGCAAAGAAATGCAGAATAATTTTAGAAACAATTGAATATTCTACCTTGGATTAATGCTTAATAATAAAAATAATAATTTGATAAAAAATGAATTAAAACAAATTGCAACACACAAATAAAAAATTCGAAAAGAGGTTGACATTAAAGGCCATCCTTGCAACTTCCCGCTAGTTTTAACCGCAAAGCTATAATAACGTGACGTATTTTGACGTTTTTGACTTTTTTTGAAATGTTTAAAAAGCCATAACTTTTTAACGCCTTATTCGATTTTGATGTTCAAGGTGGCATTCGACGCAGTTTTTTGAGACCTAAAAACGTTACCGAGAGTGCAAAATCGGTTAGTCAAAAAATCTCTAAGTTATTGAAAAAAAAAAACACTTTTTTTTGAAATATTTCGACAATGATAT
Organism: Altica lythri; assembly: GCA_964028335.1. NCBI lineage: Eukaryota > Metazoa > Arthropoda > Insecta > Coleoptera > Chrysomelidae > Altica > Altica lythri. Next base: position 28,015,109 of record OZ034804.1, on the reverse strand, counting down.
CTCACGAACGAATCAACCGATTTTAATTTGCAAAACGGCATTCGACGTGGCTTTTTAAGCTTGAGAGCTGATTAGGTTATGAAATTGATCGATGCAATAGCCAAAAAGATATGCCCAAAAAACATCATTTTTACCAATTGTTTTTTTTTTGTTATTTTGAAATTTCTCGAAATCTACCGGCTCGAATCGGTTCAAACTTACAGGGAATCTAAGTTAGATGGAACTCTTTGGATTGCTTTTTATTTCATTCCGATCGGTCAAGCCGTTCAAAAGTTATAAGAGGTTTACATACATCCACACACACACACACACATCCACACGTACATACAGACACCCTCGTAAAAATAGTCAAGGGAGGTTCCTAAGAACTCAAAACGTTGAGATCCGATGAAAACTCGATTTTCGAAAAACGGGGTGAAACCAATAACTTCCCGATTTTAAAAAAAATTTAAATTTTTTTTAGCGGGAAGTTAAAAAAATATTTTGTCCACGAATGTTCTACAAAACGTTCATTATACTCGTGCTTCTGATAAAGAATAATAGTATTAAAATTTTGTAAAAGTGTGTAACCTATTATTCACTAGTGAGTGCACAACAGAACGTATGTCCAAACTTGATATGAGAATATTATTTACATTATTAGCATGTTAGATTTCGGATAATACAACATTTAGAACACCAAAAATTTAATACAATGTCCAATTTATTTAATATTTAATTTAGATTTAATAGTAAGAATATTTCTAAAACGTTTACAACAACCATACAGCAGAAATGTGCGCGGGTTTATATAGATCTTTTTATGTAATTTTTTTAAAGCGATTGGAAGCATTTACAGAGCTTTTATATGATAATATACAAGACCAAAAACGTTTGTCGTTTAACTGCTCAGAGTGCTCAGTAACTGAAAAATTATAAATTATTACTGTTCTGTAATAAATGTGTAAGACTTTATTATTGTTGCTTAAAAACCGGTTAATACAATGTCCCCATTATTTAAATGTTCAATTTATCGACAATTAAATCCCGTTTTCTCTTAAAACAATATAATGACCATCCATTCTTCAAAATATGCCTATAAGTGCTTCCACAATATAATTTATTGAAATAATGAAAAGTGACCTCTGTAACTTTTAAGTGTTGGTGCGCTCATCATAGGCGCGCATTGGGTAATAATTTTAATGCTTAAAAAACGTAAATTAGTTAAATTTCCAGAGATTAAAGTTAACTATATAAAATAACATTACCCTGAATTAAAAATTTTTTCCGTTTAGTATATGAATTAAAGAGATGTGAAAAAGCAAAATTAACACGGTAAAGATTGTTGACCAAAACAAACACAAATTGATTTTTTATAAGATGTAAAAGGTAAAATGATTTTAATTTTTATTCGTAACTACTGAAAGTCTGAAATAATATTATGTATAATAATTAAACCTATTATTAATGAGACTTCTTTAGTTTTGTAAAAATAAATATTCGTAACATGTGATATCCACAATTTCCTGTTTTTACTGAGTTAAATTTGTTTTTTAACTACAATTCTAACTGCAATTTAGAAACCCAACCGTAACCTCTTTGGGATTCAAAGGAATGATGTGTTATATTTTTAACTTTAAACTCTGTAAATTTGAGCACACAGGGTGTTATAAAATGGCTGATAGTATGTCCCAAAATAAGCAAAAAAGTGTTAATAAACATATATCCGCAAATTAAAGGTTTCGGAGATATGGACCATTCTGCGTTCAAAACATTTTTTTTAATGTGTACAAAAAAACAATGATAATTATTAAATAACAACAGAAACATAGAGTCAAATAATATGTTCAAAATGTCCTCTTTCTCTTTCAATGCAGCTACGACATCTCCGCCGCAGAGGCTGTCGAACTGTTTCCAAAATACTTTCATTGGCTAAGATTCGATGATGCAGCTCCTCGAGGTTATAAGAGGAGTGGTGTATACGAAATTTTTTAAGTGTCCCCATAGTAAAAAATCAAGGGGGTTTAAATCAGTTCCATCTTTCTCCAAAAGATCCGTCTAAATGCTCTCTTACGGCAATTGAAAAATGGGCCGGAGCAAATTCGTGCTCGTACCACGTTTAATTTCTTTGCATTAAAGGAATATTGTCTCAAAGATCACCCAATGTGTTCCGCAAAAAGTTTAAGTAAGTAATCGGCTTTTAAGAATGAAAAAAGAGATAATCCAAATATGATACAAAAACACAAACGTTAATTTGCGGACATGTTTATTAAGGCTTTTTTGCATATTTGGGGTCATTTTTACCACCCATTTTATTTTGTGACACTTTTTTTAACACCCTGTAAAATATATAAATCTGCTTCTTGCTACAACCCCTTTAAGTGACTTGATGGTTTTCTTTGAGATTTATTGTGATTGTGATTATATTACATCAAGTTTGGGATTTATAGATTTTTATTTTTTGAAATAAAACATCTTTGTAGTATAACCACAGCCGAATTGTTTATAAATGACCAGTAAATGATTTATATGAGACTATTTTTCTACAAATAGTCAGTTTACTTGTTTTCTTAAAGTTTTCAGCTGTTTATTAGCTGATAGTCAAATATTTATGTTATAATATGGATGGGCCAAGACCCATGGGTGTATTAAACAGTTGTTTAGAAAGCATCAAAATATTAAATAATTAATAATTCATTTCCTAACAAAACACGTATTTATTTTTGGTAAGACAGGTGCTGTTTAACTAAAATAAATTGTCAATATCAGAGTCAATATTAGAGTTTTTCCGCTAAAAGTGATTTGATTTTATTCGATACAAACATAAAAAAATATATGTGTTCTGTTTAAAATTCTAAACTTGATAATATTTCAGATAAAACAGAGTTTGGCTATTTTGAATCTCAATATCCGTAAATCCCAACTTCACGTTAATAATTACAGAAAATTTAAAAGAAAACACGAGTGTGGCAGTCAGTGGGACTGCCGGCACAAGTTATACTTCTATGCACGTGTCCGGATTTATTAATTTGTATGCGAATAATTTAGCAAAATCATTATATGATATTCGTGGTTAGCAACCCCAAAAAAATTTTTAACCAAACAGATATTGAGGAGTAAGGAAAATAATTATTTCCTACGACCACATTAGAAAGTAACACTTATCACACTCTCTAACCCCATGAAAAGTGCTACTTTTTCTCACATGTGCTGAAAGTTACTTTTCGCACGGAAGGATGCCCATGCAATCAAACACGGTTTTTTAAATTACATGTACAAAAGTGATAACTACAAATGCAACACAAAGTAAACGGACACAAATTATACAGGGTGATTTTTCCGATGGCACATTACTATTTACAAATATTCAGTTTTTTAATCAGAATAGTTTTGCCATAACGTCTAATTTGCCAAATAAAATAACGTATAAATTTTGTCATTGAAAAAAAAAACTAACATCTAAAATTCAACCCATCAGGGTTTACTTTTAGTGTTCTAAAACGTAAGATACTCGCTTAAACCATTGAGCTAACACGGCACAAGTGCTTAGTTTCATATCTGAAGTATACATCTTTTTGAAATTTTAACAATACAATATTAAAAAAAAAAAATGAAAGTATCTTATGCTGTTTTAAGTAATTTTGATCTAAAAAATGATTAATTATTAAAAAATAACGATAAAAATCCCTTAAAATGGTCTTTCTGATTTAATTTTCATATCTGTTCATCGGACATAGTTATTTTGTTTTTAAATAAATGTTTATTATAAATATTTGTATGTATTTTATTCTACTACTAATTAAGTATCGTAAATAAAACATTATTTAAAACATAAACTAAATACATAGAACTAGATTAGTAGAACCTGTCACAAATAAAACAATCACATAACACAATATTTGGTAGGAAAAATAGTGTACATTAATTGTCCGGAAAATCCCTTTGGGATTGTCGCATTCGGCATAAGTCACTTTATGTAATATACTATTGGCGCTTTAATTGTTTATTTATAAACCTTTCGGCTAAAAAAAACGATGAATCCCTAGATAAGAGAGATTTGTAATATATTGTAGCGGGATAACCGAATAAAGAAAGGACCTTTACTTGAAAGATTGTTTTTTATTATTTATTCTAGATATTTCTAGTGTGTAGTGATTAGGTTAGATCATGTTTCTCGCAAATTCTAAGACGTTCATTAGTTCTATAAGGGGATGTGTGGACAGTTAAGGTGATATACTCCAACATTTTGGCGCGAAACCTAGAAAGAGCAACGATACTCAAACAAACCCAGTACAGAGAATAAATGTAAAAATTTTGTCAGGTATAAATTAACCCCGACATTTAAAACAGATACTGATTCACCGAACTGTACTCGGAAGTTCATAGTAAAGGGCGCTTTAAATCAACGAATAGAATATTTTAAATCTGTATTGCGTTTTTCTCAAAAATTTCAAAATATTTTGATATGAAATTTTAGGCATGAATAGTTTGTTTCATTTTACGTAGTAGACGCATACTTTTATTTTGAATAAATGATAACTTAAAGAAAATTATGATGGTTTATAGAGAAAAAAAAATTTTTTGTAATAAACACATGCGTCTACCACGTAAAATGAAACGAACTATTCATGACTAAAATTTCATATCAAAATATTTTGAAATTTTTGAGAAAAACGCAATACAGATTTAAAATATTCTATTCTTTGATTTAAAACGCCCTCTACTATGAACCTCCCAGTACAGTTCGGTGAATCAGTATCTGTTTTAAATGTCGGGGTTAATTTATACCTGACAAAATTTTTACATTTATTCTCTGTACTGGGTTTGTTTGAGTATCGTTGCTCTTTCTAGGTTTCGCGCCAGAATGTTGGAGTATATCACCTTAAGGGGAGTTCAAATAGTTCGAATAGTTCATTGTCTATGTTTAAGTGTTTAGACATATTCCAAGAGAGTTCTTGTTACAATTTTGTTGAATAAATTATGTTAAAAGTCCCCATAAGTGTTTCAATATCATATACAACACATTTTAACTTTTAAACCCGTCTATACAATTCTTACAAGAAAAAATCTAATTATTTATATTTATATAAAAAAAAAGGTTTACAATTTTTGGCATTACAATAATAAAAAAATAAATTTAAATGCATATTAAATAAAGCACCTAGGTGCAAGCACCTGTATGTGCTAAAAGTACTTATTAGAGTATGTTATATAAAAAAAAATTCGAAAAGAGGTTGACCTTAAAGGCCATCCTTGCAACTTCCCGCTAGTTTTAACCGCAAAGCTATAGTAACGTGACGTATTTTGACGTTTTTGACTTTTTTTGAAATGTTTAAAAGCCATAACTTTTTAACGCCTTATTCGATTTTGATGTTCAAGATGGCATTCGACGCAGTTTTTTGAGACCTAAAAACGTTACCGGGAGTGCAAAATCGGTTGGTCAAAAAATCTCTAAGTTATTAAAAAAAAACACTTTTTTTGAAATTTTTCGACAACGATATCTCACGAACGAATCAACCGATTTTAATTTGCAAAACGGCATTCGACGTGGCTTTTTAAGCTTGAGAGCTGATTAGGTTATGAAATTGATCGATTTAATAGCCAAAAAGATATGCCCAAAAAACATCATTTTTACCAATTGTTTTTTTCGGTTATTTTGAAATTTCTCGAAATCTACCGGCTCGAATCGGTTCAAACTTACAGGGAATCTAAGTTAGATGGAACTCTTTGGAATGCTTTTTATTTCATTCCGATCGGTTAAGCCGTTCAAAAGTTATAAGAGGTTTACATACATCCACACACACACACACACACACATCCACACGTACATACAGACATACAGACACCCTCGTAAAAATAGTCAGGGGAGGTTCCTAAGACTTCATAACGTTGAGATCCGATGAAAACTTGATTTTCGAAAAACGGGGTGAAACCAATAACTTCCCGATTTTAAAAAAAATTTTAATTTTTTTTAGCGGGAAGTTAAAAATTTAGAAAAAACATATAAAAAAGTAAGTAAAAAAAAAATAATAACAACAATTAATATAAACATAAATAACAAAAAGAAAAGAAAAGGTAAGATAAGAGATTGTCTACAGTATACATTTATAGCTATCTACATTAGAAGCAATGTACTGCTTTGATTTTTTTTGAAGTGATTTTAAACTTTTTACACTCCTGAGATTTAGAGGTAGAGTGTTATAAACTTTGGGACCAACATAAGTCACAACCCTTTGACTTGCATCTCGCTGAACCGCTGGAGCCCTCAAATTCTGATTAAATCTGGCTCTTGTGTTGTGCAAATGATTAACAATGTATTGCAATTCAGGCCTTCGATAAATAAAAATACAACATGAGTGATAATACAAGGTTCTTATGTTAAGAACGTTTTTACTGTATAAAAGAGTGGTAGGATATAGTGCAGGCTTTTTAAAAATAATTTTAATTATGCGATTCTGGATAACATTAAGAGGATGGAGTGCAATATCATACAACCCACCCCATATTATTATACCATAACGAAAAATAGATTCAACCAGCGAATTGTAAATAGTAATTAATAACCTCCTATTTATAAATTTCCTTAATTCATAAAATTTAAAAATAAATCTTCTAACTCTGGTTGTTAATGATTGAATGTGATAAGTCCATTTCAAATTTTGGTCTATTATTATTTCGAGGTATTTTGTTTTATTGTTCATTTTAATTGTAAAGTTTTCATTTATTTCTAAGTCAAAGGATGGCCTATTTACGTTAGTTAATGAAAATGCTATAAAAGAGTTTTTAGACACATTTAGAGAAAGTTTATGAAAATCAAGCCAGTTTTTTATAATATTTATACCCGTTTCCGCGTTTTCTTTAACCGCTTCCCAACTATTATCCTCAAATATGAGGACAGTATCATCTGCATATCAAATTACTGAACCATTTATTTGGGATGTTAGCATACTATTAATATATACAATAAATAAAATTGGGCCAAGCACTGTTCCTTGGGGTACTCCTATTTGGACGGTTTCTGGCTCACTCATGGTATTTTTTATTCTGACCATTTGTTTTCTATTACACAAGTAATTTTTAAAAAGATCTAATACCGTGCCCCTCACTCCATACTGCTCCAAAGTATTAAGAAGTAACTGATGAGGCACGGTATCAAATGCCTTGGCTAAATCCAAGAACACTGCAATACATTTATCTCCCTTATCTAAAGTAAGTTTAATTCGATTAACAAGTTCAAACATTGCATCGCTGGTACTAATCCCCGGTTTAAACCCAAACTGCTTTTCACTTAGAATGTTCGCCTATTAGAACCTTTAACACAACATTGACGAAGCAGTAATATAGTACTATAAAACAAAATTGTTATATAATTTAAAATTTAAAGAACGACTTTGTTCATTAGCAAGTTAATATTAAAAAAAAAATAAATAAAAAAAAAGTAGAATTATATCGAAAATGAAGCAAATGAGAACCTTTTCTTTTAAAATCGTGCAATACTGATTGACATTGAATTATGAATCACTGTGTGTAATATACAAATGTTGCAATTCTGTAAATAGTTTAAATCGAAGAATTATAGTAGAACTTGTGCTAATCAATGATTTATAAAAAAAAAGAAAATCTGTGATCTTCTAGATTTTATCTATAAAATGTAATGTACAAAAAAAGGGTTCGATCGGTCAGGTAGTTTTTGCAAAATTGTAACTGTTTATCCCGTTTTTATAAAAAAAGGGTCATTTCCAAATGGACACCCAGGGGTCTGAGTAAGAGCTAGAGCATCCTATAAGGTCTCATTCTCTTTGTGAGACTTGTAAATATCAAAAAGATTTTTTTAAATTTATTTATAAAAAATAGTTATTTAAGAGTATGCACTTTTTTTATACCTATAAAAAATCAAAGCACGCCATTGGAAAGGTCTTCCAAAAACGCACATTTAAAAAAAAACATTCTAGGTGCAATAGAACCGAAGTTAGATTTTTTTTTAATCGTAGCGTGATTGTTTTTAAATATTAAGGGCTGAAATTTAAAACAATTTTCAAAGAAAACGTAATTTATATGAAAGTTATTTATGTAAAATTAGCTTTGTACGAGCTTGTTAAAGTTAGAGTCTGATTTTGAAGCTTTCGTAGGAGTGGGGAAGGTTTGCTCATCAATCGAGAAAAAATCGGGAGCGTACATTCAAAACGAAGCGCGCTTGAAAAATTTTCAATATCTTATCTTCCAGATAAGATAAAACCTTCTTTTTTTAATTTGGGTAGCTCGTCGAGAAAATAACAGGCTTGTGATCACCCGGGCAAAATCATCCCAACCCCTAAAAAAAAAAATTGTGCTAAAAAATATTTTTTAATGCATTTTTTCGTCAATATTTTTTTTTTAAATAGAAGTTCTCAAAAACTGCCCTTAGTTCTAGCTCACTGATTGAATTTCTAGCCCATTTTTATCAACAAGTTTTTAATATCTGAACAAATATCTTTGAATATCTTTTTCTATGGAAAAATAACACCGTAATACTGTTTCTCTTTCACGATAAAAAGTTATTTTAGTTTCTGAGGAAAGTAAATTTCTTTCTTTCAGTCTTGATGCCAATAATTCTGAAGCTTTTTTAGAAAGATTTAAGTTTCTTACAAGATCATCTAACTCATATTCATACTGAGAAAAGCATTTTGGCTAAAAATGATGATCTTGGTCTTGTTCTAATGGTTAAGATATATTTTTAGGTACTGAAACGTCAAGTGAATGCGACATTGGACGCTGAACACAACTAGTACTTGGTTACCACAATTTAGTTCGATTTTTAGTGTTTAAAACGGTTATATTCACACTACAAAAGTAAGTCTTTGTGATGATTTTGTTGTTCTCGCCAAATGGTTGGTGTTCCAAATTTAAAGGCATTTCTTTTACCACTTTTCCCTAATCTTAAATATTCCACACACGATTTTCACAGAATATGGAGCCCAAGATTTATCATTTTTATCCAAGAGCTTCCCAAAGTACTCAAAATAGGTATTTTTCACCAACTCTGATATAACTTTTCTACTGTCTTCAAACAAATATTGTGCATATATATAGCAAAAATGATTTGTATTGTTTAAGCAACGTCTCCTTGAACTACTCATGTCGCAAAAACTTTATAAGTATATTATTTATAACACAATAAAAAACGCAGTTTATCGGTAAATAAATGAGTACAAATGATAAAACAAGTCATAAGTGAACATTATCAACCATCAAAATCACAGCAACACACAAAAAGTTGAATTTTATAAACTATTGTAATTGAAATTGACGATTTTCCGCTTAATTTTGCAATAACCTTTTTGTTTATAAAGCGATTTTAATTTAGCAAATCTCATTTAATAGATAAATGTCTGTAGTTTATTTTGTCTTGGTTTTTTACAAAATCGATTTTAACGAAAAGTTGTCATTTTACTACATTAAAGTTTAAATAAAACGTAACGCTATAAAAACTTCGATACGCACGAGATCAGAGGCCTTATCTATGATCGTCCCCAAGATATTTCAACAATAGAATCGCACCGGGTTATTATTATTATTATTATTATTTTCTAAGTAAGGGCAGGGGTTAAGACCCATAAGCCCAATTAAAAATTACAATATTATGTTGACCCTAGACAATGTGAGGAACATAGTAAAAATAATAAAAGTAAATGTTTAAACTGTAAACTGTTGTGAAGAACATAGAATAAAATCTTAGACTAAAAGTTTAACTAAAAAGAGTGATATCAAGCCTGTTCTTAAACACATTAATAGATTCCGCACCCACAATTTCATCTGGTAAATCATTCCATGCAGAAAATATCCTGTTGACTAGAAATTGTTGCCGCGCAGTAGTTAAAAAGGATTCTTTTTTCAATTTCCACTGGTGCCCACGGAGTCGATTTTGACTGTCTATTTTGAACATTCCTTTTAAATTTCCATAGTTATATCTGATCATTCGGAAAGTGATAATCAGGTCACCACGAAGACGACGTTGTTCAAATGGAAGTAGGTCCGCCATGTTTAACCTATCCTCATAAGCAGGTCTAGATCTGCCGAAGGACAACCAGGTAGCATGTCGCTGAATATTTTCAAGGATGTTTTTGTCACGTACTAACCCAGGCCACCAGACAGTTCCACAGTACTCCATAAGTGGACGGATATAAGACTTGTACAATCGAATGGAACTATTAAATGACAATTTCGCGAATGATTTTTTTAAAAGATACAACCTGCTATTTGCTTTCTTAGAAACGTGCAAGATGTGTTCAGACCAACGAAGGTTTTCAGTAATTATAACTCCAAGGTCATTGTATGATGCGACTTTTTTCAGAGTGTGACCGTTTAAAGTATAATCAATTCTTGGATTATTTTTACCCATATGAAGAACCACGCATTTGTCTACGTTAAGAGGTAGCATCCAATCTTTGCACCACTCAAATATTGAATTCAAATCTGATTGAAGTTGTAGAGATTCAATCAAAGGATCACAAAATATTTTTGAATCGTCAGCATAGAAGGCCCTTTTGCACTTTATTTGATATTGAAGGTCGCTTGCGTATATTATAAATAAAAGTGGACCCAAAACCGATCCCTGAGGCACTCCACTTAAAACTGATTTTTCGGCCGAAAAACAATCACCAACTTTAACACAAAACTTTCTGTCTGTTAGAAACGAGTTTATCCACTGAAGTAAATTGCCACGAATGCCCAGATGTTCAAGTTTATAAATTAATCTTCGTTTTGGTACACGGTCAAAAGCTTTGGCGAAATCTAGGTAAATAGTATCAATTGGTCTTTTTTTGTCCAAAGCAGCTGTCCATTCATTTACACACCACAGCAGGTTTGTCATTGTTGATCTTCCTTTAACAAATCCATGCTGGTTTATAGGAATAACTTCATGTTTTAAAACAAAATCATTAATCATTTTTTTAACATTAGGGCTTACCTTCCTTTCCTGGTCTATTACTCTCTAACTTTAACAAGCTTGTACAATGCTAATTACACATAAATAACTTTCATATAAATTGCATCTAAAAAATTACGTTTTCTTTGAAAATTGTTCCAAATTTCAGCCCTTAATGTTTATAAACAATCGTACTACGAGTTTTCGAACAAAAATTCTAACTTCTATTGCTCCTAGAATATTTTTTTAAATGTGTGTTTTTGAAAAACCGGTCCAATGGCGTGCTTTGATTTTTTATATGTATTAATAGTAGTTTACGTAACAAGTCCCGAAAGTGGTCTTTTACTGGACGAGCGGACAATTGCAGGGTGAGCCGCAGGCGAGGCCTGCAAGCCTGCGAGTCCAGTAAAAGCACTTTTGGGACATATTACGTACAATATTTTTTTAAACCGGTCAGAATTTAGTAATTTCTAGATTATTTTTGGTCAAAAAATCCCATTTTATCGGACCGGGCCAGAAAATAAAAATGAGTCCGGTAAAAGCTTTTACCGGACTCATTTTTATTTTCTGGCCTTGTCCGACAAAATGAGACTTTCTGGCCTAGAAATAAACCGAAAAGTACTCATTTCTGGCCGGTTTAAAATAAACTTTATTTAAATTGTTTATAAGGCTAAAAATTACAAACTCTTAAATAACTATTTTTTATGATTAAATTTAAAATTTTTGAAATTTACAACATTAATTATTGGGAGTCTGACGAAGAGAATGAGACCTTATAGGATGTTCTAGCCCTACCCCAGCCCCCTGGGTGCCCATTTGGAAATGACCTTTGTTTATAAAAAAACATAAAAACATTTACAATTTTGCAAAAACTACTTGACCGATCAAGCCCATCTTTTGCATATTAGGTACATTTTATAGATAAAATAAGACGACCACAGATTTTGGTTTGTTTTTATAACAAATTTTAAAAGTTAGTAACAATAATCGAAATTGACCATTTTCCGCTTAATTTTGCAATAACTTTTTTGTGAATACCGCGATTTTGATTAAGCAAATCTCATTTTATAGATAAATGTCTTTAATTTATTTCGTCTGTTGAACATTTTTTTCCACGACGTCTTGGTTTTTACAATATTGATTTTAACGAAAAGTTCCAACAATAAAATCGCACCGTGTAATTAATCATTTTTCTAACATTTCCTGGTCTATTACACAACATTTCTAAATAAAAAAATATTGCATTTCGACTTTTTTTTAATTTACGAAAAAGAAAAACAATTATATACTGGTTTGATTTAAATCTCTTGTGTATCAAGTGTACCTAATAAATGCATAAATTTAAAATATTTTTAAAAAAATCTGGAAGATCGCTTGGAAAATGTATATAAAACGTGTATGTTGCAATTTTGTAAATAATTTGAATCAAGTTATTAATAGAACACGTTTGAGTGCGATCTGAATTGGTAAATGTAAAAATGAGTGAAATATTTACGTCATATCGCGATATATTATCATCTTGTCCTCATATTTTTTCAATAATACAAAACATCGGTTCGTTTTTAGCATGTTTTTAGACAGTTACGATAATTGTCGGTAAAGAATAATCTTACCTCTCGAATTTAACACGTTGTATGTTCGAATTATCTTCCCAATAAGGCGATGTCATATCCATTTTGAAAAGGTATCTTCTCGTTCGAAACACACTCACAAAATAATTATTTTTAACCGCATAAGGATAAAAAACAACTGGTGACCAATTTATAAATTGTTTACGGAAAGTGTATGAACACTTGATTGAAACTCCTATCGGGGAATCGGTTGGTTGTGCACTGTGTAGCTCGCGAGCGAGAAACACGCTCGAGTACACGTGAGTTGTAGAATCGATGTACGACGTATTTTTGATTACCCGTCCTTTTTCTCTCTTACGTGACTAATAACATTACACTGATACCATTAACAAATTTATAAATATCGCAATAAAAATTGTTTAATGTTTCTTTCGATGAATTAAAAAAAAATTCCCCTGCTTACTAATAAAACTCTCAGCTTCTGTTTATGTTTATAGGTTACCTTATCTGTTTTTATCAACAAGAAAGGTTTTATGTCTTTCAAGTTCACAATAATCTTGTTGCACATGATCCAAGCGAGAGATCACGTTTAAAGTAACGTGGAGAAAATAATATTCAACCAAACCACGTGATTTGCCGCGCCGTCGTTAACACATACCCATTTATAAATTACCCATCAATGATTATTATGACTTGCCATTTTTTATATTTGCTCAAATTGGTATACGTGTGGTTGCTGCAAGTATGAAAGTGGCATTGAATTTCGTTATATAAGAAAGTCATTAAAATCGCTGCGTAAAAAAATTCATCTGATATCTGTCCGCGTTGACCTACCGACCAGGTGCTCTATAGTCAATCACCAAATTGCAACACAGTTCGATGAGAAATTATGTAGAAATATGTACAATATGTTGGATTTTAATATTATAGGATGAATCTGTGATTTGATTCCCTTTCACTTCATTTATTCAATACCTAAAGGCGAAATCCTGCTAGGTACTTGTGTATTTGGCAATTATTTGTCACTTGCCTATATTTGCCAAGCAGCAGTGGGAGTGGTTCACTCGGCCATTAATTGTACAATTATTTCTTCTTCTTCTTCTGGTAGCGCTTACAACCCTGGGTGGGTCCTGGTTGACTTTACAACTTCTTTCCATCTTTGCCGGTCTCTCATTAAGTTTGTATCAAAGCGAAGGGTACATTCATTGAGGACCGGGCTAAGACATTTCATCGCCGCCGTTTCATCGCCACCGTTTCATCGCCAGACCCAGTTCACCGCCGGATCGCCGCCCGTTTCATCGTTAGGTCTAGATTATTTTTTTCGCAAAAGTACACCAGTAACAACCATTTATATTTAGTATTATTAATTTTTAAACACAATTGAATTTAAAAATATATATATAAATAAGTACCTACATATTAAAATACAAAAGTATAATACAACTAGCAGCACGCCCCGGCTTTGCAAGGGGATTAAAGAAAAATAACAAAAGCCAATAAATTTATTGGGTCAACCCTTCCCTGTAAACAATATTACATGTTGTTTTATTTTCTGGCAGCAAAATAAATTAATTTTCAGGTGCTCCGACCCGCCTTAGGCGGTTGGCCATGAGGAAAACCGATCCCTACTATTTGGAAGGTTTGACCTTGAGACTTATTATTAGTAAAAGCGAAAGATGTTTTGATAGGAAATTGAAGCCTTTTAAATAGATTTGATAGATCAGTTGGGATCATCGGTATCCTCAGTGTATGAGCTAGTTAACCAGCTGGTGGTTCAGTTATATTGGTTGCTACAACTTAATTGTCCTTTAATTCTTTTATAAGTAGCCTCGCCCCATTGCACATACTAAATTTGTGATATATGTCGTGATTATGATATGTATGTATGTATAGATCCGATATAACGAAATCTGTGGACACGATAGCGGTCGCATTTCTTAACGGATCGAAATGAAATTTGGTAAAAAAATCAATCATCCCAAAATCTCGGTCGAGTTCGTTAATGGGCCAAATCGGTACGGCCGTTTGGGCGTGACATCAAATCAAAATGGAAAAAAATTCGTAACTTTTTTACTTCACCCTGTACAAAAAAATGTTAGGGGACTTTTTTGTTTGTCTTAAAGAGACCTACAACTTTTATCTAAAACGTATACTTTTAATATATTCAATTAATATAAACCTACTGATGCGCCTGGCTTACCAAAACGGCCATTTTTTTTAAATGAAACATAGCCTATGTCACTCGGGAATAGTGTAGCTTGCCAACGGTGAAAAAATTTTTGAAATCGGTCCAGTAGTTTCGGAGCCTATTCATTTCAAACAAACAAACAAACAAACAAACAAACAAACAAACCTTTCCTCTTTATAATATTAGTATAGATAACACAGACTACAGACTATAATAATTACTACATATTACATACAATATAAAGTACAAACAGAAGAATCGTGAGAATGTTTATTGATTTCTTTTATCACTTCTTCATTCTTTATATGTATTCGAGCTTTACAACGTCCCATTTGTTCACATCGCCAGAACGTTCATCACTTTTGCTCTTCTTATCAAGTATATATAAATAACCATTGTGTAATTATTTTAATTATCCTCTTTTACTCAAAATGGACACTTCCATACTTACAACTTGTTACTACGGCTTGAGGTTCAAGGGCTGAACAAAACTAGCAAAAACAGAACAGTAACAAAAATAACGTAAGATAATAACCCGTAAGTTCAAAAGACTATTAAAGAATGAAATAATATTTTCCAAATTTCATTTAAATACAAAATTCTAAAGTCAAATTAGTGAGGTGGTTTCTTCACTTCACCCTTGATTTGGATTCCCCAAAAAGGGCATTTATAGCAAGCAGAACAAAGATGCGATCAAGCCTAAAAACCTAGATCATCAGAATAATCCAACAACAGCCGGGGACCGTTTGTAGAGAAAAATTCGGGTTTGGTTTGAGCTGCGCGTATTGCTTTTTCGAGTACCAGATTCAACAGATGGGGCAAAAGATCATCTCCTTGTTTCATACCATTATTGACTTTAAAACTGGCCGATTTCTTGCCATTCACGAGTACACTTGTTATTCCTCCTTCCATGCATACTTTGGTAAGTTTTTTTAGGTATGCCGAACTCTGCCATAGCATAGCATTCCAAACTTTGCTTCGTTCTACACTATCATATGCTATGCAGAAATCTATGAATAGATTGTGGACTGTTCTGTTGAATTCCCATCCTTTCTTGAGCAGTTCTCTTAAGGTGAATATCATATCGATAGTAGACCTGTTTCTCCTGAAACCTGCTCGGTAGTCTCCAATTACATCCTCTGCATAAGGAGTTAATCTTTCTATATTCGCTAAGACTTTATAGCCTGTATTTATTAGGGATATTCCTCTATATAATTGGATCATTTCAGTTTGTCGCCTTTTTATGAAGTGGTATTATGATGTTTTCCTTCCATTTTGCTGGTATTTTTTCCTCTCTCCACATGCACCGTATTAATTCATGAAGTTGTTTAATAAATTCTGCAGTGCCGCACAATTATTTGCCTCTGGCGAAGTCCCGCCGGTTGTCGGTAAAAATACCGCGAACGTGATGTTAATCCTAACATCACGACCGCGAGTCAAAGGAATTTCAAATGTTTGTGTATTTGTCAAGCTCATACTTGTTGATGCGCTTATTGCGCTTCCACTAGGTACCACTACCACTAGTACTAGTGTGTGTTTGGCTTCTGTTGCGTGTGCATGTTTCTGTAGCGTTTTTTCGATATGGAGTGTTCTCAAAAAATCTCGATCTGTATGAAAATGAGCCAGCCAACCAAGGCATCCACAACATAAAAACAGAAACTTGGTCAACTCAATACCACAAACAATGCTGCAGCGACAACGCGAGTATCTATGATGGAAACAAAATAAACACTGAAGGCCGAGAGGCGAAGAAACCTACTGTGCTTGCCAATAATGGCGTAATTGCCAAATACACGAGTAGTGGTAAATAGCGCCGTGCTTGAAATTGTGTTTCGAAATTTGGCGTATTTGCCAGATACACGAGTAGTGAGAGCCCGTCTTAAAAAAACATAGGTAATACTGGGACTTATATACTTAAGGAGATCCCAAAACAATGTTTTTTAATTTCGTCTGTTTCTATGTATGTTTGTTAACGGTAATCTAAGAACCGGCTTAACTGATTTGGGTTCAGTTTTCAGGAATATATTGTGACATGGTTCAATTATATTTAGTGTTTTTTCATTTAAATAGGTTCACAAGTAAAGAAGTTATGTCAATCACGTAATATGTACCAAGTAAAATAGAGCGCATATCTGTATGATCAATAGGATTAAATAGGATTCAGCTTAGACAGCAAGCGCTTCAGTCCATGATTAAAATCAATATTTTTAATCAAGAGGGGCAGTTGAGTCTATTATTATATAATATGCGATAGTAGTAAGATCAGGCAATATTTTTGAAATTTGATAGAAAGTATACAAACAAGAATGTATTAAATGACAGGAGAAATTGAAAAAAATGTCGCATGCAGCAGGACTCGAACCCGCAACCTTTAGCTCTAACGGTGTGAAAACTAAGCTATGAATACTTGGCCATCAAATCGTTTATTGGTCGTTAAATTCAACTCATGTCACATGCGACACTTACTCACTTTCTTCTTAAGCACAGATAGCATTACTTTAATGAGAGAGAGATTTTGTCAAATAGACAATTAAAACATCGAACTCTAAGTCACTTTTTTTTGTGCCCTGTCTTATAGTTTTATCCGGTTAGGAGACCGCAACCATGAAATCTTTAGTAAACGATTATTTGAGATATCTCTCATGGGATTTTTAAAAAATTTTGAAATCTTCAGAAATGATACAAACAAGAATATATTAAATGACATTAAGTGAAATAGAAAAAATGTCGCTTCCAGCAGGACTCGCATCCACAACCTTTAGCTTTACAGGCTAATGAACTAACAACTCAGCTATGAATAATTAGCCATTAAATCGTTTCTTGGTCGTTAAATTAAACTCATTTCACATGCGACTCTTACTCACTATCTGCCTAAGCGTTCTCATGGGATTTTTGAACTTTTTTAGAAAGTACATATCTATACAAACAAGAATATAAAATGAAATTGAAAAAATGTCGCATCCAGCAGGACTCGAACCCGCACCTTTAGCTCTACGCTCTAAGAACTAATAAATAATTGTTTACTAAAGATTTCATGGTTCCGGTCTCCTAATCGAATAAAAATATAAGACAAGGCACAAAAAAGTGATGCTGGAATTGTCGATTTGACAATATCTCTTTCTCATTAACATCATGCTATGTATGCTTAGGGAGAAGCTATGGAAAATTTACAATTTGTAACTCGGGAGATATCGATGGAAATGTGTTCAATATTTCTACTCGGGGGTTTTAAGGTCGCTGACAAGAATTTTATGCCGGCGATGGTCTCCGATATACCTGGTGCCCAGGGTGGACCTCGTCCCCTGGAGTTTTACGATAAATTCATTCAAAATCAGTCGAAAATCATTATTCGGAGGGGTTTTTGAGGTCGCTGAACACGAATTTTATGCCGACGATGGTCTCCGATGTACCTGGTGCCAAGGGTGAATCTCGTCGCCTGGAGTTTTACGATAAATTCATTCAAAATCAGTCGATATTTATTACTCGGCGGTTTAAAATTAAAAGTGGTATACTGTATGTAGTCTTCCATGCATTTTAATCCAAATCTTCTTCGATAAAATAAAAGGTTTCCTACACCCTATAGCTGATAACCGATAACCGATAGAGGAATTTTTATTTTTCTAGATGGAAGAAAAGCCTCATGTTTTCTGCGAAAAACCCGACTTGGCCTTCTTCACCGACTTTGTTTTAATTTTTTAACCAACTAAATTACTTTGTATGTACCAAATCCGAACTTGTAAACGTCTCTGTGACATCTGGATCTGGACATGTGTCTTCCGACAAAATCAGATAAAGATAAGATAAGGTAAGTCAGTAAGTAAATCAGAGAAAGTTTAAAGGAGTGTTGGATTTATTTAAGGACCCTGTGTAGGACTCATGTCCTTTTCAGGAAGTGGATGGGAAGGTTTGGGTGATGTTAGCATCGGTCGCCGGCCCGGCACTCAGAAACTCCCTTGCTTGTAGTCGATGTTGTTTCTTCTGTAGCTCCTGTAATTTCTTCTGATCCAAAGTTACTCGAATGTGCCTAAACTGTCATTCTTTTTTTGGTGTTAGTGTAGGTGTCTGTGGTAGTGTGACCCACGTGGTGCAACGTGGGGTTGGGGGATTGACGCTGTGGCGTGTCCCCTCCGTCGTGAGGCCTCCCATTTGGCTAGGACGAAGGGAACCACAGAAACCCTCGTTTTTTTGTATCCAGTCGTTCTTGATGTGGGCACCTGTAACAGAATGTGGATTCGTCTAGGAGGGTTTCCAGGTCTTCTGGGAGTTGCGGGTGGAGGAGCAAGGAGTATTGTGGATGGTTGAAATAGGGGAGGAGGGGATTGCTCCGGTTCGACTAGGACGTTTAATTGCAATAATGTATTTTTGAAGTAGAAGAAATAGGGATAAATAGTATTGTTTACTATAGATCTTTGAGTTTGAAAAAAGCATAGCAGCCACAGATTATGTGCTCTACTGTTTCATTCTATGCTTATTCATAGCACGGGCATAATTTCATCTTAAACAGTTGTGTCGATTCCACTCTATCTATTATCCTGTTTATTCAGTCTATGTTGTCTTTAATATACGATAGGATTCAGGTACCCCTTGTTAATACGTACATTCCTACTTTTGATCTTCATGATGGTCAGTTCGTTGCGTCTTGTAAGTTTCATCTAAACAATATTTATTAAGACATCCCTAAGACTTGTATATAAAAAAGACTAAGCATTTCATCAGCCAAAGTGAACTGACCATCTTTCTTAACTTTTTTTCTGTCTTTGTCTTTTTGTACGGAGATGGGAGTCAAGCTAGAGAGAGAGATAAAGGAAATTAGTTGAGATTTTAAAGTGCCGACTTCTCTAATCTTCAGAAACTACATTTTGTGCGTTTATAAAAATTTCTACTAAACTCATAAATCGGGCGTACATGAACTGTGTTTCATCAATATTCCATAATATCAATTAAAATTTTTATAAATTACATATCACATGAAAAAAAGAAAATCTTCCTCATTTGAAAGACAAAAAATAAGTGAAAGTGTGACATTTTATTTTTTGTCTTTATTTATTTATTTAAATTATTTATGTAGATACATATTGGCGCCTTTATTAAAATTGCTAAATGAAAAAGTAAATTAACTAAAAAAAATTTTTTAATAAATAAGTAAAAAGTAATTTAAAAGTAAATTTTATTTGATTCGATTTGATGTTTTTAAATCAAACACGTTTTTAAGCAGGTATACCTTAACATGTTATAGATTTGATTTATAATATCCTATTTCATGTTAATACAGTTGTTTAATAAATTATAATAATATTTCAAATCAATGTAATGAATCAGTATAAAAAACTAAGCATTTTTCAACCGGAAATTCACGCCGTTGAAAGATTTGTAGAATTTAATATCGAAAAGAACTATTTAAGACAAGAGATTGTAATCATATAAGATAGCCAAGCAGCCCTCAAAGCCCTGAACTGACACACAATCAGTTCAAAGATGGCCTGGGAATGCCTAGGCAAACTAAATAAACTAGAACAAAATAAGACTGTTACTCTCTTCCATAGGTTCCAGGACATATAGGAATAGAAGGAAACGAAACAGCAGATAAGCCGGCAAAAAAGGAGCTGAAACCTCATATTTGGGACCAGAACCCTCTTGTAGAATCAGCAGTAGTACAGTCTTAGAGAAACCAAGAAAAGAAGTGGATAGAGAAAAAGCCAAGTACTGGAACGATCTAGAAGGACTAAGACAACCGAAGACGTTCCTGGGAAACTATAACCAGAAGAGATCAGCTGTCTTAACCTCAGCAAGAACAATCTCCGTATTATAACGGGGATATTAACCGGGCACTGCTGATTAAGAGGAGACATGAAAAAGCTTTCATTCTAGGGTTAGATACCTAGGATCATTCGAAATAGAAGAAGAGGATCTACCTAACTTGAAGCCCAACGATAACCTAAGAAAGATAAGACTAGAAGAGCTGCTATAAGTCCGAGAAAAAATTGAAATTATGGCAAGAAAAGAGGGAAACAATAGATCTTAGAGGTTGGCGGTGTATCTGTCAGCCCTGATTATGCACATGCACAATATACTTTGTAGCGTCCAGACTAAAAAGGCTTATATTAGACCTTACTAAATTCAGTCGTCTTCTAAATAATTCAGTCACTAAATTCAGACAAGTGAAATCGCATTTAGGAAGTTAAGTTTCTAAATTTAGGAAAAAGTACGGCTACTGACTCACTAAATCATTTAGAAACAAACCTAGTTTAGAAACTGATTTAGGAAGGTGCGATCGCATTTAGTCGCTTCAGACGCCGCGCAAAACTTTGCGCATGTTGATGTGCCGTTTGTTAGAAATGTAGGTGCAAGTTTTCGAAAATGGCTTCATATCAATCCTTTACTCCTACACGACCATCGTCTTCGCAGAGTGAATTTTATGCTCCTTTTCAAACATCATCTTCACCACACCAATCCTCGTATCCTTCACCATCCACACAGTACCGTACCCAATCGCCAAATACTCCACTTTATAACTTACCAGTCACACAATACCACAACCAATCTTCAACTTCCTTACCACCTCAGCAACAAATGCAGTCCTCACATCCTTTAGCATCCTCATAATTATCACAGCCAATTTTCATATACAATTCAAGTGCCACACCCTTCAGATCCTTCTTCATCTGTACAGTTTCATACCATATTTCCTCCTCCTCATTTAAGTACGTTGGAGAATCCAATTGATGGACCTCTGCTAATTGAAGGAAATGGGGATGTAATTAAAAAAGAGTTTTTAAATTTTGATGAGAAAACAAATAAATCTAAGAAAAGTGTAGGTAAACAATAAATACATACTTTTATTTACTTACCTTTATATATTGTTCCAAACATGTATAAATAGCCGAAAACGTTTTAGGGTTAATTATTGAGAGTATGAGTTGGGATATTGGAGAACTATATTTAAAATCTTGGTATACATTCCCTGTTGAAAGAAATCGTAATGTTACAACCAATCTTTGTTTTGCCGTAATAGGTACTGCCTTTTAAGATAGTATCTTGTTTTTGTACCTATAATATGGGGTTACAAGATTTTCTAAAACAATTATTATATTCATGTTGGATAACCTGTCGCGCAGTAATAAATATTCCTTAACCCATGCCTTTCTTTTTCTTTTCTTTATATTAATTGACCCAACGGATAAAGCAACGGCGAGGCTAATTTTTTTATAGAATCTCCTATGGTTGAAATGCACAGATACAAAATTGTATAGAGGCTCAGTGCATTAAAATGTATTTAATTAAAATTAGCCTAAGCGCTTTCGCCGGTTAGGGCATCTTCAGAGGCTTCTAAGTAAAGGGGCTGCACCGGTTCTAGCGCAAAATCGACCAATTTAACATGTAATTCTCCATAAGAAAATCTAAGGTCCATTCTGGTCATTTTTGCTCTTTTTTATACTGCGCATGCGCGACTTATAATCTGAACAAAAGTTCGTTGTGACGTCACTCGATGTATAGTAAAAAACACACCGCCGCTTGCTAGGATTGAACCCGAGTCTCTTTAACTGAAACAAGATATGTAGTCTCGCCACCATCAAGACACTTACCGTCGTGGGAGATAAATGTAAAGCATCGGTGCCAAATCATTACATCATTTTATTTGAAATAGTCTGGGATGGAGATATTAAGGATTCAAGGTCAAATAGGCAAATGGGACAGATTTTCGGTGGGGGTATTTAGGGGAGCCCCATTACCCCATCTATATTTGTAAAAAAATTCTGTATTGGTTACTCATCATTTTTATGTGGCAGAATAGCTAGTAAGTAATTTATATTTACTTTACCAATAAAACACTTTTTTAATTTTTACATTTATTACAATATACATAAAACAGCTCCTCATATATAAATCTTATTTCAATGGTCAGCTAAAAAATAATAAAATTTATACTAAACTAACAACTAAATTCAGTTTATTGTTACATAATGTACACTGTCTTAATACACATATTAAACAATATGGCTGCTGGAGGCAAATATTAAATAGACTTCCATCAGTTGCCGCTGTGTTTTGTTTGTATTGTTTTGCCAATTGAATAATCTTTGCTTTATTCTAGTGATTTTTTGGTCAATTTTGTGTTTTAAAATTATTAAAATACGAAAGACAATATACCTCATTTCTGTTGCGTTTTAAAGTGTGGAATGTGAAGTAATCGGTATAAAGTGCAGTTGTTTCGCTTACCTTCTGTACTACATTTTAAGCAGAAGCTGAGCTAAATACTTTATCTTCTGAGAGGCAGAAAAAATGGTTGCAGGCAATAGAAAATAAAGCTTTACTAGCGAAACGAAAATTAAGAACGCTCGTGTTAGCTCTAATCATTCTATTCCTGGTAAGTGGTAAAATGAATAGTGTTTTAAAGATAATTTCAACTCTATCGGAAAACCTGCTGACTTAACAGACAGAAAATAATCCAGACTGGGTACCTTTATTAAACATGGGGTATAAAGATAGTAAGTCCAGTTCCTCAAAATTTAAATTGGAGTGATAAAAAGAATTAAAAGGAAACAAGTAAGTTTATTTAAGTGTTATTTGACTGTCTCATGCCCTACATTTAGTTTGCACGTCTTATTTTAAACATTTTTTCATTGTTGCAGACTACGATATTAGAATTATTAAGAAACGTGGAAACTGAAGTAGAAGTAGATTCAAAAAATAATAAAGAAAGTCAAACCGATTTGACATTAAACAATTTAACTGATATGTTTCTATCATTAATTACTAAAAATGATTTGATAGAAAAACTAAAGAAACTATTATTAACTGTTGCAAGCCTCGAAAATAATGATGTAAAAACAAGATATTACACTGGTTTAGCAACATACAATGCTTGTTTTAAATTATATTAAACCATTTCTGAAAATTAACTTAAACACTGTTTTACCATCAAGTGCTGCTAACTTTAGTAAGATAAATAGATTTGTACTAAATATAGAAATAAAAATAAATTTAATTAAAATGTGTTTTATTAATAAAATATATAACATAATACAAAATCTTTTGCTTATATCTAGTGGTAACATCTGAATTTTCTAAATACCAACAACTTTTGAAAATCTTTAGTCATGTTTATTTCTTTAGAACTTAACACTAAATACAGTCACTTAAACACTATTATATTTTCACAATTGACAACAAAAACTAAGGAAAAGACAATTTAACTACGAAGCAACATGGATTTAAACACAAAACTAAAGTAAAAAACAACATTTGTTTGCTCCTTTGAATATAAAAAGGTTTGCTCCCAGCAGCCATATTGGTAATAAAAACGTCAAAATCCCATTATATCATTGTGGTATAAAGACTAATAATGGTACATGGTACCAACATTAACGTAGAGAAGAAAACTGTAATGTAATGTACTCTTAGGTACCTGCAACTGATAGTTTGTATAATAACCACTAGATTGCATGGTTAGTACTAAAATATGGACATACCTATAATTTATGGAACTGGATGTTTGTAAAATAACCACCAGATGGAACTTCTAGTACCAAAATAAATTAAATATAATAATCCTGAGAACAGTGAGAACTTTTAACCTTTATTCACAAATTTGCCTTTATTATTAATTACATTAATATACATGTTGTATTAATAGTTTAGATGAATACTAATATTTCATAGTGCATAATGATGATGATGATGAGGAATTTTTTGGGTGTGTACCTACTGTATGTGATATTGATATAATATCAAAATAAATATATTTTTTAAATTGTTTATAATCTTTAAAAGGTGTGTATAATACCTAAGTGGCTATGTTTGAATTCCGGATCCTTCTAAACACGTCTGACCGCGCAGGTCTCTGCGCATTGAAATAAAAACCCAAATTCACCTCATTTCTGCGAGAGAAATTCAAATTTCCATGCATTGTTGCCCGATTAATTGTATATCTGTAATAATCGGAAACCTGTAAAAATACTGAAATACCATAAAACATGTTGTTCTAGTAAGTTATAGTAAAGCATAAAAACTTACGGATTTTCTTGTTCTGTCCATGACTCTAAATTGACGTGTTAGGTAGAATGTTTTGTAAACAAACATGTTGGTTAGAATTTCTGTATTCTGAGAAAGTATGTTGAAAACTTTTAAAAATATTCTGATTTTAGTGTTAAAGTTTTGTTTGTTCTCTTTGTTTAATTAATATCATGTTAGATAGAAAACGAATATACATACACAAAATTTGTGATCACAATCAAAGATTTTGATTGTTTGTTGATCGTTTTATTTATTGGATAAAATTAAATAAAATAAATTACGAATTAATCATGAAATTTAAAAGCTGTTTTTAAAATTATAGTCAGATATTTAAAACTATTTTTTGGATCAATAATGGTCAGCCATGTCGTAGGTAAAGTGTAATATTTAAAAACTGTTTATAGTCTTAAAAAAAAAGCAATATTATAATAAAATTAATTAAATTAAAATCAGCGATTTATCAATGTGGCTATTTGAAAAAAATAATGAGTATATTCTTGAGAGTAAAGGACTCATTACAATAGTCTAAAAAATAGATTTTTTTGTTTACTTATAAATGAATACGAATATCGGAAATTATAATGAACTCAAAAGTGATCTGTTGTAATAGTAATCTAACTTTAATTTATTAATCTATTTACAACGCCTGTTATAGTAACTGAAATTTAATAATTACAGTTTCCAAAAATAAAAAACAAAATGAATGTAACAATGTTTAATTTACAAAATAAATAAAAGTTAAAAATATTAAAAATATAACGTTTTATTTTTACCATATTTTGTAAAACTATTTTTTTTCTGAATAAACGTATTAAAAAGTCATAAAATAAATCTTTTTTGTACATATTAGGTATACAAGACATTTCACAATTCATCAAAGATTTGTTAAACTTGATACATTGAAATTAAAACTATTCCAGTCTACAATTCTTATTCCATAAAATATGTTTTTCCAAAATAACTAATATAACAAATTTCGAACACCATCTGACATATCGAAAATTCATGATTTTTAAATATGGTTCGAAAAAGGTATATGCGTTTAAAATAAATTGAACGCGGGTGATTTAAACCCTACTGGCTAAAATATTGTATCAGGTATTTTATCTTATAAAAATACAAAATATTTTCAGTTTTTTTACTATATTTACAATCATATCTACCTAATGTGTTTCAGTTGGTGAAGTATAAATAAATGAAACTATCTTCGAAAATTCTATTAATGTGCTAATCACTTACTCTTATTTAATCCTATCCACGTAAAGTATCTAAAATGTTTATAATGAGATATCATAGATTTACTTGAAATTTTGAAACCCAAATGTATTGTATTGTCAACTAACTTAGACCGAGGCCACAAGGATCTGAGGGAATAACAAAGGGGTTATTTTTATCAAGTTGTTTTACCCGTTTAGCTATGAGACAACAAATACACGATTTTATATTATATATTTAAATTTATTATACATAATTTATATTTAATTTATATAATATATATAATAAATTATTAATAAATTATATAATAAATTTATATTAAATAACGTTAGCGCAACATTTAAATCATTTAAATGTTAGCGCCCTTGGTAGGGCACAATAAGTGTCAAAACTATCACTATCCGCATCCGGTAGAAAGAGAAATTTGATGTGATATTAAAATATGTACGAATGATCTATGCCACAATAATAACATTGTTCTTCCTTCTATATGATCTATATTTTACTGAATATTTCATCGATTCTAATATTTTATGGCCATCACAACAAATATACCTATATAAAATAAAGCAATTTTTTTAAAACATGCAAAGAGAATAAAAACTGGTATGTAGTAGGTAATAGTGCTCGTTTAAAACATTCGCAAGTTGTCCAAGTCCACTGTAAATTTGAATGCGAGATTTGACAACAGCGCTCGAAATAGTACATACATTTTGAATTCACGTGGTCATGCGCATAACACTAGGATCCCAAAATCAAATCTTACCCTGAACCAAACATAAACGGACGCGAAATGAAATTATCCTCATGTGTGAATTGAAGGGTGGCGATATAAAATAAAGATTTTCTTAAATATTTAAAAAAATTTTAAACATCAACGTAATCAAAGTATTAGGTATTACAAGAAACTGTAATAGTGTCTTATTTAATACAGCGAGTTATCAATCAACAAATGTTGCAGAATGCAGAATATTAATCATTTTATCGCTTTACGGGTTTTTGAAAATCATTTTCAAAGACATTGACCATTTAACTAAGAAGAAACAACTACTTCCCGGGCTATGTGCCCCCACGGATATCGAATTATACTAAGTCAAACGGGGTTGAAATATCTAATAGATAATTTAAACCAACCATTTTGGTCTGTAGTTATAGAAGGGACAACATAACTTGTAGACCGGTTTCGGTGTATTTGCACCTCGTCAGTACAAGGTATATGTTATCCGTCAGCGAGCTTAAAGCATAATCGCTGACTGAAGACTACGCTAAAATCACAATCAATATAATAATCTTTCAATAACGAAAGTGTAAAAGATGTGTTACGTTCGTTTTTGGGCCGAAATCCACCTGACTTGTATTTATTTTAAGTTTTATTGCGTCGCTGTGGTGGGAAGATGG
This sequence comes from Altica lythri, assembly GCA_964028335.1. Classification (NCBI taxonomy): domain Eukaryota; kingdom Metazoa; phylum Arthropoda; class Insecta; order Coleoptera; family Chrysomelidae; genus Altica; species Altica lythri. The sequence goes on along the minus strand of OZ034804.1, from coordinate 27,987,841 downwards.
GCGATGTGTTTTCTTCGACAGCATATTATTTCGATTCGGTCACTTTCTCTTCGTTTCTTCAAATAATTAGAAACATTATTTTAATACTTCTGCCCTTCGATAATAAGCTATAAGCTTCCCGGAAAGTAGTTGTTTCTTCTTAGTTAAATGGTCAATGTCTTTGAAAATGTTTTTTAAAAACTCGTAAAGCGATAGAATAATTAATATTCTGCATTCTGCAACATTTGTTGATCAACGTAATCATTTTAGTCTTTTTTTTTTTAATTTTATGAATATTTTAAAATAATATACAGAAGGATTTAACGGTGAAATCAACTAAACTGTGTTTCAGTTACTCTGACAGAAACTTTATAAATGGAAAATTAAAAAATCGTAATTAAATTATTGATTTTTATTTGCTTTATAATTATAATTATAAATAATCCAAAAAATATTTATTCGAATATTCTTTCAAATACTATTCTTTTATGTGCGATAAATGTATGTAAACGAATGCTCTAAATCATTTTGTTATGGAGGTGGAGTTGACCTGTCCCGATACGTAACCTTCCATGAGGTTTAGGAATGTATGTACGAAGTCGTACCTCTCAAGAGAAATATCCAAGATTTGTACAGTTTCCCATAACTTAAAAACTTGATGCACATATTTGTACTATAAAAAAATCAAACAAATGGTAGATTTTACACTTTATTTCAATATATGCTCTGATATAACACAGTGAACAATAATAAATTTATTATAGTTAAACATGCAACTATTTTTGAAAAAATAACAGGAAGATGTTGAATATAAAATATACAAATATATCTAATAAGGATAGGTCGGTTTGTTTGTGATGATATTACTCAAAAAATAAATTAAGTTAATTTTTTTTAACAAAATAAATTAGAAATAAACTTAAATCCCTATTCTTATAGGCCATAAAAATATTGACATTTATCATTATAATATGCTATCTAAAATACACATTTATTTTTTTTCTTTCCTAAATAGATAGTAAGAAAAACGTTAGTGTAAAACAATTGTTTATTACAAATCTATCTGAAACACAGAAATGCTGGTAGTTTTTACTACAGGTTTTTCTGCTTTGAGATAGAAGTAATAAACTATATCTAAATGTCTTTTGTGTATACGTATATGAAGAGAATTGTTAATGTAAAATTGTATAAACTGCACTAAGTACAGCGACCTAACGTTTTTCTTTTTCTTTTTTCATTTTTTAAAAACCAAATTGAATAAAAAATTATGCAGTTTACCCTAGACAGATCACAATTTTAACTCCCATATAACAATATGAGCATCGTTAGCATTAGCTTCTTTGCTACATATGGGTTTCGTTTTATCAGCTGAGCAGCAAGGTTGTCTGTAATTCACATAACCCCTACCACCCATTAAAGTAATAACCGTTCTCCTAGTGTTATCAAAATTGCTAACTTTACTCTTATTTTTGGCCAATGTCTTACTACCACCTGCTTGGACACTTTCCTTTTCTGCTGTGGGAATGATATCTTTCTCTGTAGCAGTTTCACTAACTCCGTTTAATTGCCTTGAGGCATTTGAATTATTTCTTGATACACTCCTCGCCATATTGTTTAACCTCAATGCCATACTCTCTTCCGATCCTGATGAAGTGCACAAACTAGACGATCTAGAATCAACAGACCAATTTGAAAGATCTAGCGATCGTGGTCTCGATACTTTCATTCTCAGTCTTCTATCTAAAGTACTGACTTTATTAGGAATAGCAGCTAATTCAGGATCGCTGCGCCTGAGAGATTCGTAAACTGGATCGGTTAGGATATTTTCATCCCGCTCATAATCTTTTACATACATAAGTTCACTGTATAGTCCATATACGTTGTTAGTGTCGCCTGAACTTTGCGACGAAGTACTCGAACTTGAAAAGATAGAACCTCCGTTGCCAAAACCTAAAAATAAAATGTTGGTGTAGTTGATATGAATAAATTAGGAAATGTGTAAGCAGATCAGTTTTTTTCTTGAAAATTATTTATAAACAAATAAAGTGTAAAAAATGCACTTTTTTCCAAAAATTTTTAACTATGTTGCTTTTGCATAAAAAAATACTTAATAAAAGTTGTTGGGAATAATTTATAAATATAAATAAATATATAAATTTTTATTTTTCTAAACAATTGGATAAAATACGGAGAATGTCTTTTACGTTTTTCCACTTATACACATGTAATGTATTCACAACAAACTGTTAAAGACCATAAGCTGGTCTAAATATTGAATTATAAAAACTTGAAGTTCTGCACAAGTTCATGTTAGAAGAACAACATGCAACATATAGAGACATGAAGGCATGATTGTGACTTGAAGATTTTGATTCAAAAACTTTTGCTGAAAGATTTGTGTGTAATAAATTTAGTTTATTAGTGGCTATCGCATCTGTTGACCAAAGAACAGAAAGTAGCTAAAATACTCAAAATCGCTGTAACGCAGGAATCTCAAAAAATATCTACAACATCATAAAGGGTGATAAATCATGGTCTTACTTATATAAGCCAAAAAAATTAACGTTAAACAACGGTTTGAGTGTTCCAAGATAAACGAATACTAGCCACATTTTTCCCATAAACGGGCCAGGAAAAATATCAAAGAACTGTTATTGGTATTTTTTTGCAACAAGTCATCGCTGTACTTCGAAAAACTAACTCCAAGATAATGGACTGTTTGACACAGGAGAACATCATATTTTTAGTCCATCCTTCCTACAACCTCAACCTATGTTCAAGATTTTGTTACCTTTCCGAAAATCAAGAAGGGAATACATGGTAATAGGTTACAGTTTAAACAACAGTAAGTCGATTCTTTTAAAACCGTAATTTCGACTGTACCAATAAACAAGTGTAATAACCGTGGAGAATACTATAAAAAATAATAACCTATTTAAAAGCTACTTCGGTTTTATTTCATTTCTTTATATAAAAGACATCCTACGTATGACTAATTCAATGTAATGCCTTCTCAGTTTGTACGCGCATGAGTTTAAATTCCTCGATTAGAGTAGTTTCGAAAGTTATTCACTGCCGTATAATTAAAACACAGGGGTAAATTAGCAGTAATAATATGATTTATATTAACGACCATTATCAGTAAATTTATTTTATACATGATAAACTTACCTCTTGGTAATGTTTTAGATATCCTTGCCAAGTCTCCTTCCTTGCTGCGTCTTTTTCTTAATACAACAGGACTATTCGTTAAATATTTTAATTTGGATGCAACGCTATGCATAGAACTATCAGAAAGTTGTTTCTCCATTTTAGGTTTAATAGGACTATCTTCTCCTTTTTCTCCAAAACTGCTATCTACACTATTATCCACGTTTTCATGTTTGGTATCTTCTCTATTAACGCCAGTCTTTGTTAATCCATTGTTATAATTCTTTGGTTGTAAGGCCAAAAGGAAAGATATTGGTCCAAAATGAGCGTGATAAGAAATATTAACGCGTCCACTTATAATAGGTACTCCTTCTAACCTTGGCAGTGGTATAGTTAAAGCTCTTCCAACATTGGTGCCAACCCACAGTAATCCTTTGCAAGCTAACAAAGCTGTAACATGCACTACAGATCTATTGTTATTCAGGGAATCGCGAGGGCCTAAAGACCCATTGATTCTCATTACAATGGAAGCAATATTTATGTCTTGAAGGTGTTTGAAGGTCTCTGTATGATATAAACATATCGTACTCGAGTTTTTCTGAGATATCCACAAACCAATACCGCTGTGTGCCATAAGATTTACATTTCCAAAATTCTCATGCTGTATCGTGAAATTTTTCTGCACTTCTCCAGTTAATCCATTCAATAACCAAACTTTCTTACCACAAGCTGCGTAAAGAGACAAGTTAATCGGTAGTAAAAAAGATACTGGATCTGTTCCTAAACTCAAAATCTGAGGGTCTTGAATCAACCAAGCACCATCTATGGGGTTTTTTCTATATACACAAAGACTTCCGTTAGCTAAAGCAACGAAAACATTATCACAGTGGAATTTTATATGAAGTATGACGTCCGAAACAGTTGTGTTAGCTATTTCTTCTTGCTTCTCCGGTTCGTCGGCAGCATAGAGCAGTAATTTATGTCTGTCGGTACCAATCCATACTGTATCAGTAGCTAAATTTGGACATGGAGGTGAAGTTCCTAAAACCATACAATAACAATTTTATATTCCAATTTTTTATCAAACTATACAAAAGTAACTAAAAACATCTTATTATACCTTTTTACCATAAAAACTGTAAAATCTATTTACCTTTCACAAATTCCATTGCAGTTATCTGTGTCTCCACTAAAGAAAATGATGTTAAATCTTTAAGATATCCCGCCTGTTGGTGATGTTGTGCAAGAACAGAAATGTGACTGCTAGCACCATCTGTTGTACAAATCCACAAGAAATTTTGGATCCTATGCCGTCTTTTCGCAGTTTTTGGTAAAGTTACAGTATAATAACAACCACAGCGCACCTGGAATTTAAAAAAATCGTTGAATTTTCAAATTAAGTTGCTGATTTGCGTGTATGTAAATAGTGCTCTTTGAACATGTGTTACCTCGGTTTGATGCTGTGAGTTATAAACAGGCTGCGACTTCACAAACAGTGGCATTTTAGTTGAAGGTCTTTGCTCTTGTTCTGGTACTTCCCAAGCTGGTGAATTGTTTGGATCCAGTGCCAACTGAGCCAGTCTTAACTCAGTAATCCACTCTTTTTTGATCGAAGGGTTGTCAGTCTGGAAGGTAAATATTTCTTCTTTGCCTTTACTTCTGACCACTAACTGAAGACAACAAGAATCCATCCAAGCCATTTCTTCATCCTTCTGTTGAATAGAACTTTGAATTTGAAGAAGGATTTTTCTTGTATTATCGATGTGGATGTCTTTGTAAGTACCTTTTAATTGTCCTATAAAAGATAAAGAATAATTAGAAAAAGTGCTTAAAATAATGTATATAAGATATGATATATTTACCTGCCAAATCATTTATCCTGCTCATAACTTCATAATCATGCATAAGATTACTCATTTCTGCGCATAAATTATTAGCATCTTGAGGAGGAGTTCCCTCAAAAGATCCATTCGATTTAACGCTCCCACCTTTAGGATGTTGTGACGTTAACAACCTACTGAGTGTTGGAGAAGTACTTGTATCTTGAATTTCTATATCGGCAACGGGATACGACCATTTCAGGCTCAGTCTTTCATTGCTGCTGAAATCATCAGCTGACTTAGAAGCTACTGCAACACAGACCACAAGGTCGTTAAGAAGAAGTAGCCTTCGGGTTTTGGCTTTGGTTATTAAACCATTTTGACTGTAATCCTAAAAAGGCAATAAAATTAAATAAAATTTTAATGAAAATAATTAACTATTTTCACAAAAATAAGTATGAAATGTTACAAAACAATTAAGTTTTCCTAATCAAAACTAACCAGTTGTGTAACGTTGTCTTCCCTCAAAAGATATCTATTACTGTCAGACAATGGTCTAACTGAGAATTTACCACTTATGTTTCTCAACATTTCTTTGAATGCCTGATACTGTTCTGCCTCTCTTTTTCGTTCGTTTAACATTTCTGCTAATGATTCTAATTGTGTAAGAGCTAACTGAAGAGACATTCTGTCATGATGACCGTGTGGTGTATATTTGAGAAGATCCTAAAAAAAAGGTTCATTTTAATTTACGAACTTTACTTTTCATTAAAAGTATGTATGTTATAAACTTTATAAAAATAATTACCTGTAAAAATAAAATAAACTGTGGAAATCTTTGAACAGGCTTCACCATAAGTCCAAAAAATGATAACCGATCATGTGAACTGATCTGTTTCACCTAAAAATAACAGATTTTGTAGCTGTTTGAGAAAATAACACAAGCTTATATTTATTAATAAAAACAAAACATTGCTATATAGTAAAATTAAATTGTGTTTATTCTTACTTTTAGAAAATCTGCTAACGCTGATTTTCTTTTAGCTTCCATTTTAGCCAAATCCATGGCAACGGAAAAATTATTAATAAACCCGCTGTAAATATCGAGAACTATAGCTTTGGAAAATGAGGCGACAAATACGTCACCGATTTTTTCATCTCTATCCCAATTTCTTACGTATTCGGCGAGAGCTATTCGAAACAAAGTATGGCACTGTAAAATCTCCGGTAACCTATGGAATAATGTTTGGATTTTGGAAATGCTCAACACTGGAGGATTACTTTCTTCTAAGGGTTTCTTGTAATCCTAAAAATATAAAATGGTTTTAAACTATATACATAAATATCAATGAATTAGTTATTTTTTACTTTTCTTTGGCAACAAGGTTTGTGTTTTGTTTTAATATGAAAAAAGTGAATTTTATGTGGTAAAAGAACACCATTTTTTAACAAAAAATAAATATATGAAACAAATATCAAGCTTGAAAAGTATAATGAAGACTCCGGCGCCATCGTATAGACTACTGATACAGAATTGTTTTAGTAAATTTCATTGTGGTCGTACAATTGTAAGTACCGCTGAATGCATAAAAGGTACAATTGAGGTCATCATGGACGTTATGATTAATAAAAACCATGATATAATTTTTGAAAATAGTTGCGAGTGATGTTGAGTAAGATAGTTAACACCATTTCTCATCAGTTACTATGCAAAACTTTTTTTTATACTTGATGAAAAATTGAAGGAAAAAACTAACACTTAATCGGCAATTGTGAGCGAAAAATTAATGAAATTATTTTATTACTTCTGTACCCACCAATACACGTAAAAACCTTTCAATATTTTGGAGCCACCGACAATAATATTCATGAAGAAATAAAGCATCGGATAATACAAGGGACCAAATATTACTATTTAAGTCCAAAAACTTTACAAAGTCAATAAAAACTAGCTTAGATAAGACCATAATAAGACCCATAGTTACCTAATGCAACGAAACATGGACGATGGCTGTAAACGATGAACACACCTTGAGAAGATTTGAAAGAAAAGTTCTTAGAAAAATATACGGACCCCATCGAGACTCAGCAACAGGACAATATAGAATCAAACCAACACCGAACTAGCACGACTTTAGAACTCTCCAGACATAGAAATAAAAGTAAACAGACTACGCTGAGCCAAACATATACAGAGGAGCCAAGACAGCAGAATTATAAAAGCAGTATGGGAAAAAACAGCACATGGAAAGAGACCACTTAAGAGGCCTAGATTAAGATGGCAGGATAACATTAACAAAGATCTTTCTAACCTAGGCTTCGATCTTACTACATGGAAGAGAATCGCACCGAATGGAGGAAAGTGGTGAATGCAGAAAACTCCCTCCCCGGATTGTAATGCTACGGATGATGATGATGTACCCACCACATTATCCAGATTTGTCAACATATGAATTTTTCTATTTCAAACCAAGAAGACTAGCTCACTATATAAGAAAGTACATCCGATTCTGAAATTAGAGTCGAGACTAAATCCTGTTTTAAGAAATCGTCCTACAGAATTCGAAACACCGTTAGAGTCGTAGTGTATCGACCTAAAGGAAGATGTAAAAAAATAAAACGGTTTGTTCAAAAAAATTAATGTCGAGTTTCATTTGTCAGCACTCAGTGTATGTAAAATAGTTACAATCCACCGAAGTTGCAACAGAGACTTTATTTATTTAGCAATTATAAAATGGATTAAACAACAAATTCGTCGAAACATCAAAAAACCAAGGAACAGTGAAAAAACTTTACTTCAATAAATTAACCAGTTTGGCCTTATTTATTTTGTAATGAAAATTTTCTATTAACAATTAATATAAAGTTAATAAATAATGTAATATACTTACATTAACTAGCCTTTGTAAAGTAGCAACATAAGAATTTTCACTATGTACAATAGCTGAAACTATCATCCTTCTTTTTAACTGTAAGGGGGTTAAATTAGAAGGAGGTTGGGGTAAGCTGGGTGGCAGCTGCCTTCTTTGTGACGAATTGCAACTGGAAAAATGAAATCCTGTTTCCTCTTCCACCTAAAAATAATAAAAACCACTATTAATAAAGCATCTTCTTTTATACTACACATACATTAAAAATAAAGAACAGTCCAAAATTAATTTAATCGAAATAAAATATAACCAGAAACGTTATATGATTGTTTCATTATTAATTAGGTTAAATCTTGAGAAAAATAATGCTGTAGATTATTTAGTAAATTTCAAAACAATTCAAATTAAAAGTAATTTATTGCTTAGTAAAATAAAAAGTACATTTTAATTTACAAAAATAAAAACGAAAATTTATAAAAACATTCAAAAAACTGAATCTAAAATTGAACCTAAGAAACTTTTCCATTCAACAGGAATATCATTATAAGACGACGCTATTGTGTATCTAAAAGATAGTCGGAACCGACTGCTAGAACGACGAGGAATAGAATGGAGACCACGATGGCGTAAGTTTAGATTGTGAGACGTGTAGACAAATATGGTGGACTCTTATAAACTACAATCTTGTGAAAGAAACTCACAATATGATTCCTATGCCGATCCTACATATTCACCCAGCCAGAAATCCTCAGGGCTACAGAGATACGATTACTGCGACGGATACCATTTATAAAGCGCAAACAGAAATTCTGAATCTTTTGAATTGTAGAAGAAGTAAAGCGATCAAAACAAGATCACAGAAATTAAAATTATCTCAGGTCAAGGGAGTCAGATAGTGTCTTACGTATACCAATTGGTAAACACTAACGAAAAGGATAAATTTTCCTTAAAGATCAATGGGCTTTTTTCAGGGAAATAAAAATATGCTCTCTAAAGCGAAGACTAACATCCACTATCAGACCCAAATCCCTGACCACCAATGAAAAACCCAATATTACATTATTGCTAAGCTTCCAACGTAGATTCTAGTGAAGAAAATAAAGGTATCTAATTTTTAAGCAATAATAATTCGCATTTATCATTAGACGAATTAAATCTTTATTGATAATGTGCTCCGCCACTGTCACCTGCTTAGTGCAAAATGGAAAGTATAACTGCGCGTATCATCGGCATATACATGATACCTGCAGAACTTCAAACAACGATATAAATCTGAAGTATACCTATATGGTATATAGCAGGAGGCACAAAATAGATCCGTGTGGCACACCAGCAGTCAAGGGCAAATGATCGGAAAGCTCACCAGATATCTTGACCTATCTGCGACCTATTCTGGACATAGTTAGTGAAGAATGACAAAGGAATCTCTGAAAGACCAATGTAACGAAGAATACTTAGTAACAAATATCAACTAAAAAGAGTATTTGGTGATAAATATTCATTTCTGTAAAACAGTAACAGTTTGTTTTCTTAAGACGTCTACATAACTTTAATATGTTTATTGTGTATTTGTTAAATCATTTACAACATTATTTTTCTCAAAAATTGTACTAAATATAAAAGTTTGTTTCAAAACGTATTTAAATCAATAATAAATAAAAAACAAAAGTTTGCTGCGGTTACCAAGTAAAACAAACAAACTGCATATATTACAAGTCGATTGAACGAACAAAATAAAACACAAAACTACTAAAAAGAACTTTAACGATTTTTTAAATTTGAAACTAACCTCAAAACTATGCCTTGCGGAATTCTGGAATATTAAAAAATAAATATTACATGCCTGCTACAACATTAAATATACATTTGAATTTTTATTTACCCAGTTTAAGAAAATTATAAAGAATAATAGTAACTAGGATAATAAAATGAATATTTCTATAGCTATCTTTCCTATTCAATTCTAAGAATGTTCCATTTTACCACTGAGACTATTACCGGAATGTACTAAGAACGTATTACAGAAGGATTATATGTTGCTTTTTTAAGAAACAATTTTCTATAGTTTTCACGGTTTTTTCCAATTTTTATATAAGTACTTTTTTCTTTTTTTTTAGTATTCTTCATGATTTTTTTATTTTTTTTTTAATTTTGCACGGGGTTCCCTGTAGTTTTCTGAAATTCAACATTTTTTCTAATTTTTTAAATTTTGGTACACTTATGTCAAATATATAAAATTGTACAATTAGCAAAGAATTTGTACAGGAACTAAACAGCTGAAGTAGAACAAGAATTAAAATTGGACAAGTGCTAGCCGGACTCGCTCTCGAAGGGTTCCGTATCATTACCTATAAAACCGACAAAAAAATCATGTTTGTTGTATGGGATGGCTCAAAGACTGAGAAAGGCACAGCGTCGGGAACATATAGTAGAAGACACAGTATAAAAGTCCAAATAAGTCTCGGTGGGTATGCCACAGTGTTTCAGACTGAAATAATTGCCATACAATACTGTGCAACGGAGATCGTAAGTCAGTGTATAACGGGTAAAACCGTAGTCATATACACGCCAGCCAAGGCTACAGTCTCGGCACTGACATGGATACCAGGACCCTCAGGGTTTCAAGGCAATGCCGGCAATGAGAAGGCTGATGAATTGTCCCGTGCGGGAGCTAATATTCCAATGATAAGCCCGGAACCATTCGGCGGAGTTGCAGAGACCTTCAGAACGGCAGCCACTGAGAAATGGAGGCTAGAGAAGGCCAAGGAGTGGACAAGTGACTAGCCAAAGTCTTCATAAAAGGACACTCGGCGAAATTTACCGCAGAGCTGCTATCACAAAGGTGATACGATGCAGAATGATTGTCAGTCTCTTGACAAGACATTTGTTGACTCAGAAACCATATGAGTTAGCAGATGAAGACATCTGTCGATAATGCCAAGAGGAAGAGGAAACCGCATGTCATGTCCTATGCCCATGTGAAGGCCATGCAAGGACGCGGTATCTGTTGTTGGGAGATGAGAAACCGACTGCTCCAAGTTATGTGGAGAGGCCACTTTCAAGGCTAATAAGTCCCATTAAAAACGTGTGGGCTGGACAAGATGCTCTAATCCGATTCTAGAGATGATGGGTGTTCACAATAGATCTGTAAAGGTCGCAGTGATACAGGCTAACAGCAAACTAAATGAATATCTATATATGGGAGGCCCTCTTAAATATTTGTTTTATTATTATGTAATTTTTTATTTTGAAAGTGAATGTATAACTAAATATTCTGAGAATAATTTAAGCGTCTTCCTGTTACCGTTATCAATTTATTTATTTTATTCTGTTTTACACAGTTCATGAGATACAGCATACAGCCTGGTGATAGACGGACGGATGGACAGAGAAGTCTTAGTAATAGAATCCGTTTTCATCCTTTGGATACGGAACTCTAAAAACGAATAAACGACTATTTACGGAAGTACAAATTAATACGAAAAATAACCTTAGTCCTACCTTGTTCAATATTAGCATGTACCAAATTATTAAATGTATTAAAACAGTTTGATACCTTCAACGACAACATATGGCGATTTAAAAAAAATGCATAAAACGCAAACTGACAGTTGACAATAATATTTTTCAGCAAGTAAGAAGATTTAACTACCAGAAATCTGATTGAAGAGGCACGAAAACAATCCGTAAAAGCATTAAGATGATCTACAAAGCATGCATAAGACATATACCAAGGTATGCCATAGAAACCAGATCTGAAACAACAACGAAAAGAATAATGAGAACGACAGCGATGTTGAAGAGACCAGGATGCCAGAAGCAAGATGGGCAAAGACTAGTAGGCATACCCAAGAGATGACATGAGAGCTGGTGTTCAGAGTCACAGTAAGAGTACCGAATTAAAAAGGATTGCGTCTTATTAAAAAAAAGTAATGAAGAAGAAAATTAAGAAGAAGAAGAAGAAATTACATAAGCTGTTTTATTGTTTTTTAAAAATAAAATTTTGGTATGAAAATATGGTAACTATAACTATAACTATAACTATAAGAACAGCTTTGAATTTTTAAAAATGCTTTCATATCCAGATATTATTATTATTACTCTATATTTTAGTACTTTCAACAAACATAAAAAACAATAAGAAATAACTATTAAAATCTAAGAGAAGAGTAAAGGATCACAGAACATAGTTTATTTTTTATTAGTCTCTTTCCTTAAATAAGTAGACGAAAGAACATTTAAGTAAGATTATTTAGATAGCGATAATAATGCGTGTTGTTCAGTACGAATGCTATTAACGTGTGTCGTTGTCACTGTATCTTTATTTCTCAATTTAATTAAAGGAAAAGCAGGCATAAAAGTAAGTAAAAGTTATTTTCCATTGTTGAGTGAGACTTTCCTTTGCTTATTATAACTCTCAGACTTTATTATTTGTCTATTTTCTGTTTTAAATTTATGATACTATGTGTGTTAATAACTATTTTTCTTGTGGGTTATGGTTATGTCTAAAATAAATATAATTTTTATATCACGTGACATTAGAAGTCTTTTAATTAATCGATATATATATATATATATATATATATATATATATATATATATATTAAACTCACGATTTGTTCACATGCAGCCTCTCAGAAATCCTCTATACAAGGAGAATTCAGAAAAACGATTCAAAAATATAGCGGTAGGCTATGATGTAGCTTCGTATGTACATACGCCGTTGTGGCGCAATCTGTGTTATACCAGCTATTGTTGGGAATAATACTGCTAGCCGAATAATTGTTAAGTACCATAGGTACTTGTATGTCCCTCCTTCTGTGTACTCTATAACTCTTGAACGGAATGTCACAGGGTTCTGAAATTTCGTATATAGAATCCTAAAGTCATGGATAAGAACCCTAATGGTAAAATTTTAACGGTGATACTTTGTTGGTTCCTACATTGATGTTGTTTTCTCTCTCTACGATTCCACCAATTTTGCAATTTTTAATCGAGCAAATGCTTTCCATAGTTTGTAATATTGTTACGAAACTATTGCACATGCGCAGGATCTGGTATAACAATGATTATTACGCGTTTGCGGCTGGAGGATATAGGTATGAAGGTAAATGGTGAGTTAATTTCCAGCATCGTTTTTGCAGCTGAAAAGCAATAGTATAGAGACACTAAGCTTGTACAGTGTGGGTAGACTATAAATTTCTTAATTTTTTATTTATCAGAGAAGATGCAAACTTATAATTTCACAATTTGCGCATTTGTATAAACTGTTAAAGTATAACTAGACCCACTTGGATAGGAATTATTTTTACGATTTTACCAGGGGAAACTCAAAAGAACGTCATTATATGAACGAACCTAGTAAAATATCTATTAATGTTGCTTTTAACTTCCCGACTCACACCTGTAGGCCCATGAAGAGAATTCTTGAAAATTTGAAAAGTGCGTTGACCACGCCTATTCAAGTGGTTTTGGATAAACTATACCTTCACAATACTACATAAAGACTAACATTTGAATTAACTGTTTTATTAATATTGTTATAAGATTTTTTTAAATAGTATTTTTCCATAATCAAAACGTACTTAGAAGTGATTTTAGTTTCAAAGTTCAAGAATAAAAGCTCAGATGTACCGCTTCGCATAAAACGAATACGACAAATTTACCATTCAGTTACAACGGAGTCAAAATGGTTCAGGATAATAGGTATATTTTTGATAGTAGTGTGGTTAAATTGTGTTTTCTTACCTCAGGCAATTGTGGCATTTTATTTTGACTTGGTGGGGTTCTTTGGCCGTCTGCATTTTCGATGTCGTATTGATGATTGCTTCCTCTTCTTATGGAAAACCATCTCGACAATCGACCATGGTTCTGGGGGGAAGTGTCGACGGGTAATGAGCTGTCAAGTGACAGTCGATTAGTGGTGCCAATGCCTCCACTTCCCCTCCATTTGTCACATAAAGTTCGTGCTTTATTCAATGTGTTTCTGAGTTGACCATTACTTCTGAAATAAAAAAATATGTATTTTAAAAGCGTATATTCCGACGGACAATTTTTTTGCTGTGGGGATCTAACTTGGTTAGTTTGTTCCCAATTAAACCTCAAAACTGATAATTACATCGTTAAGAGTTTCTGTTAGTTTGTTAATGTATAGTTACTGAAATAGTAAACTATATTGTACAAACAAGAAACAATAATATTAACTTTATTGAAAACAGTAAGAGTATATAAAACAATTATTATATTATATGGACAACTAGCACTAAAGTTTTAGTTGGTATTATTATTTATTATTACAACTGTCTTTTTAACTACTATATACACACAATAGTGTTGCGCCTGGTGAAGTATTGCTTCTGTGCGTTTCATGAAGATAAATGGGCTTTATTATTATTTATTTTCCAATCAATATTTGATATATAATTTCTTATCTGGCATTTTACACAGAAACTCGTCCATAAGCGCTCGAAAGTGTTTTTTGAAATAAGAAACTCTTCTTATATTTGTTTTTTGAAGTGAAAACTTCTTTAGCCGCGTTGAGCATTTTTTGTGTAATGGGTAAAAAATCTTAAATTCGCGTCAGGACACGTGACCCTGATCGAAAAAACGTAAGATGACAAATAAACAAATTAAAGAGACGTGTAATCATATTTTGTAGTGGTGAAAATAGGAACTAAACCAGCTGGTAGCGCGAAAAGCGGAAAAGTAGTTATAACCTTATGGTGCCTTAGTAAGTACAAGTAGTGTTATTTTAATAAAATTTTTAAAGGTACTTTAAGCATAAAAAGTGTGTAGAAGTATAGTGAATAGTGCACTGATGTCGGAACTTGTTGCCAACTTTATATTATGCATCAACACATCTGTTCTATTATTATCTCTGGTTTTGTAGTTGACATTGGTCAAAACATGGCTTTCGATAATACCTATGTTTATAGTGCCTTATAGTCTTAATAAACTTATTTATAAATAAAATTATGAAATTATCAAGTTGTGAAAAAATTATATAGGTTTTAAATAGATTCGACAAAAAAGCGAATATTCGATGTTACTATGAATAAAAATATCGATATATCGGATACAATAGGTAAATATTTGTCAAAACTCAAAACATCGAATTAATCCGACATATCGTATGGAAAACATCGAATCAATTCGATATATCGATGTGTGAATATCCCTATGCCACGCGCACCTATAAATAGTGACAGGTGACAGCTAATAATTCAAAATTCAAACGTCTGTGTTTAGTGTTCTTTTAAGTGTTTAAAATATGGATATTAAACAAATTAATGATAAAAGTGACGAAGAAATAGCGAAAGAAAATGAGTGAGTACTTTATAAATATACTAGATGTAATATAAATTGTCATGTTTGTGTACGATATACGATAGCGCAATAAATAAATATTGTATTCTACCACATAAATGATAGTACTTTTATACTGATAAAGCAATTCGTGCTTCTAAGAGATAAACTTTTTAATATAAAATAATTGCAATACTTTTAAAGTGTTAAATTTTTAATGTAATATAAATTGTCATGTTTGTGTACGATATACGATAGCGCAATAAATGAATATTGTATTCTACCACATAAATGATAGTAATTTTATACTGATGATAAAGCAATTCGTGCAAAATTATTCCCTAACCATTCCAAAATATCAAACAGGCACAACGTTAATAATCAAGTTTTCACTTCTGCTGGCACTCCTGGAGTGCAACCCGTCGTTTTTTTTTTTAATTGGTACCTATCTTGATAATATTAGTTTAAATACTCGCAAAAATAACTGGAGACAAATCACTAAGAAAAGTGAGATATTTGAGAAGCAAGTGAACGACATGACATGACAGCATAAATAACAAACAGCAGTAAGGCACTATAGAGATAGGTATTATCACCAGCCATTTTCTGTCCAATGTCACTAAAATCACCTGTTAGATCATAGACAAATTTAAGAGACGCGCAATCGTATTCTGTAGTGGTAAAAATGGGACCTAAACCAGCAAAATATGATCTTCTGGTAGCGCGAAAAGAGGAAAAGCAGTATTATAATTAGTCATTGCACCAATTAATATCTTGTCAGTCAGGTGATTCCCGGCGGTCAAAGCAAAATTAACAAGCTTATTAATTTTGTGATAACAATTATATTTCAGATTAAATGTAAAAAAACTAACTCGATGCAAAGCCGGTATAGCTCCAATTAACGCGTTTGAGTAAAATAAATAGGTGTTATTACTCTTAGCTAGTATCTAGTGTCATCGAATTTGTGGTTTTCCGTTACCCGAAGTTGTAACTTATAGCTCTCTACTGGTACAGCTCCAAGTTGAATATAACGGTTGGGGAAAAATCGAAACTAGAGACACCGTTTTATCACTAAATTAATTAAAATTTTACTTATATTCGAAATTTACTTTTAATTTACTGCCAGGATCGAAAAAAATGACAAGTTATTGAAGATTGGCAACCATTCATAGTTTTTTTTGTTGATTAACAAAAATGAAAAGAGATGACAGATGAACGATTCATAATTATTGAGAAAATATCCCTAAGATATCGAATTCAGTCTATCTGTCATTCCTAGTAATTGTTTACGATTGGAATAAATAATCAGCAAAATAGAAGCAAAAGCAGATCCATAAATATAACAACCAGACAAGGCCTTAATTGTGGCATATAAATCATCCTGTTTTACAAGTTTTTGATTTTGGGTATATCACATATTAAAAGAAAGGTGATCTTTGTTTCAAACCAATTAATTTACAGTATTGTTATAATAATTCTTCTTTTTGGCAATGCCGCAATAGAGCAAGAGTTATTAGTTCGTAATAGTTTTTGAAGTGATAACTTCTTATGGGAGGGTAAACCGCTTCGTAACGTAACGCGTTACGGCGACAGTTTGTTAGATATTCATTTATTAGTTTTATACTTTGCCGTATTGTTTTGTATTACATTTAACCAGGTCAAAGTCAATATGTTAGATTTTGACGCGTGCTTAAATTCTTTAATTTTTTTTCTCACGTAGAATATGAATTGGCTATAATAGCCTGTCGTTGAGGTCGGACACCAGGAGTCCGCAGTCTAACGTGGTCTGTAAGAGTCGCCCATTGGAGTGCCTCTAAAACAGACCCTTGATTCTGGCCGTTGTGACCCTTGATATATATCGTGAGTAAGTGTTCCATGCCACCATATAGTTTTATTTGGTAAAATTAGTTAAAGTTATTGCATTTAGTTATTCCTTATACATATTTTAATTATTCATTGTTATTTCTTGTTTCTTTATTAATGTATTTGTAGTTTGTTTCCTATTGTTTATATCATCTTTCACTTGGTTAGGATTCTGCCTTCAGCAGGATACCTCCCGGGAGTCCCGGGTGGTTAGATAACCACGACCAGGGTGGGAAGTGCCTTCAGTAAAGCTACCCCTCATCCCAAAACACTAGGGTACATTCTCTATCTATACCCTCAAGCGTTATAATACAACAATGCAGGCAGGCTACTTTTCTCTTACTCTAACCACAACGCTAGCCATATTTTGGGCAAATAATTTAATATGGTTTTTACAATCAAACTTACAAATAACATACAATGTAAACATTTCGTTGTTTATTATATCTATCATAAGCCAATTGTTACTTTTGTGTGATTAACTAATGATGCTAATAACGTATATACACAAAATTATAATGTACATATTCAAGAATAATAACTAAGAATAAAATACATTTAATAATCAGGATAGGATTTTATTAATAAATAGCCTATCCTTACATTATCATATTAATACCTAAAATTTAAGTATAACTTAAGCTTTTCTCAAGTTAAACAATACTAATATTAATTACTAGTTGTACTCGCAACGTCGTTCGCGTGGCGTGTGATTGTTGTATAAAAATTCTTTACGCCACCCCATTTAAGGAATGGGAGAGAAATTTTTATACACCAGATGTAAAGTTGAAAGAAGACAAATACATCTGTGAAAACCGCATTCGAATCGGATCAGTAGTTTTCATGTGATGCGCGCACAAACATACAGACAGACAGACAAAAAACTCTAACCACATTTTTGGGTTCTATTTCGATGTACCCGCGACGCGACGTCGTTCGCGTGGCGTGTTGATTTTTGTATAAAAATTTCTTTCCTCACCCCGTTAAAGGGGTGGGGGGAGAAAGTTTTATATACCAGATGTTAAGTTGAAAGAAGACAAATACGTCTTTGAAAACCGCATTCGAATAGGATCAGTAGTTTTCATGTGATGCGCGCACAAACATATACATTTCTACAGTTTTATTATATGTATAGATATAGATATAGATTTTAACTTGCATAAGTTTAAGTTTTTTGTCGGGCGTTCCGGGACGCACACTTTTTTTTATATCTATATTTAACTACTGAGCTAATATTAACTTTCTGGAATCTTTAAAGGATGAATATTTAGTTTAATTTTGGAATTTAAATTAAATTTATAACCAGATTCTGTATTGTAATTATTTATTTATTGCAATAATTAATGGTTTTCATCACAACATTAAATAAACCCAACAAATAAGATATAAAACTGCATATGTAATTAATCATATCCTGCAATTTACTTACCATAAAATACAAATTAAATATAATTTTATTTTATAACATGTCAATATTTTTAACACTGTTTTAAATGGCAAAGTACGCAGCTGTTTTTTAGTTAATTTTCTATTTCTGATTAAAAACAATAACAAATACAAAACATTTTTTAATACTGCTATAAACGTTAATGATTTTTTTTTTTAAATTTGTATTCTATTGTCACAATGAATAAAAATTGGAATTTAGTCTGGAACCTGTTCTTAAATCTGATCTCCGTAATGAAAAATAGCGTATTAATATATGAAATTGAATATTTTAAATTGTTTATGAAATGACATTTGTTTGGATAACAGGGGACACGGCAGTGCTCCCGCCAAGTCAAGCAAAAAAGCGGCACCACCGTACCATCCTTTTCTCGAAGCAGTTCAGGCCATTTTTAAGCCGCCTATAACTTCGTTGGGTATAAAACCAGAAGCCTGATTTTTTAGTAACCAAGCAGGCATTGTATAAAGAGTATTTTCTAAAATTTCATTCAAGTACATAGGTAGTAGTTTAAGAATTATAAAGAGTCAACGTTTCTTAATTTTGTAACTCCCTGACTCATTCACTGGCTGACCAATCATCAAAACTTTAAGGCACTACTAGCAGACATAGAAGCTTCAAATTTAGGATATAATTAGTGTTTAGTGTATGAATCAAGGGAAAACTAAAATATTTTTTAAATTTAATCCAGTTTTCTAGATACATCAACTCCATAAATAACTTTATCTGTTGTTGGTATACAAGAAGTAGAAGGTACCGGAAAAAAAATAGAACTATCTATACAAAAAGAGATGAGATCCCATAAAAAACAATACTTGTCCACAAAATTAAGTCTCGCAACTCAGTTTTCTACCGTAAAATGTTGAGATCCATGTAATAGACAGTCAGTCGGTTATTAAGGGATCTTTTGTTCTAAGTTATTACGTAACTATGTAACATAATATCTTATAGTGACCATATCAATATTAAAACTTTTAAAAAATAGATTGACTTGGCAATCGAACTGAACGATCCAATTTATATATGGACTTCTTGTGTTTTTATGCGATGGCCAAGTCAATCTATTTATTTAAAACGTTAAAGATTTTTAATATTGATGGGGTTAAAAATATTCACATGTCAAATCTTGTTAGAATCGGACCGAATATTTAAGTAAACTGTATTTATATTTATATCATAAAATTAAAAACTATTATGTACTAATAAAGTCGTAAACTACATGCTGAGATAGCCGGGGTACGTAAACTGACCGCGGGGTGGAACTCAAACACCATTACGGTCAAAGCAGGTATGTAAACTGACCGCGGGGTGGAACTCAATGACGCCGCGAACAAGGGTGTCATACGCTATTTTTTAGTATTCATGTAATAACACTTATTTAAAATTGACACTAAAAAATATGTTAAAAGAATAGAAACGTTTTAAGATAAAAATTGAATGTACAGTTGTCATTATTTGAAATTATTATTTTACTAGTATTGATATGGTTTGTATTTTCAAGTAGATATTTAAATATCTATCTAACTGATAGATACAAAAAACTGCTTTGATACTTTTAATTTTTTTGTCCAAGAACTGTTGTTGCAAGTGCATTGGTGAATATACGCGTATGACCTATGTATTTATCCGAAACAAGTAAATTTAAAAACCAAGCGATATTTTCCAACTGGAATAATATCAACGAGTTGTTTCGTGATTATTTTACTGATATTTTTCAAGAAAATTCTAGCTGTAGAGATATCCTCCAGATGCAACGAACTATATTTCTATACAAACATGTACAAACATGAATATACGTAAGTGCAAATCTTTGATTCTTTTATGTTCTTGACATACGAATATAAATAAAAGAATAAATCTCTCATTTTTTATCATTTCGTGAAAAATTTCGAATTTCCTCTTAGAATTAAATAAAGTATTATCGGAAACTTGTAAGAAAAATCTGTGCAGAGTTTTTGGGTTCGCAACTTTCGTTTAAACCCTTTATGAAACTTATTTATAGTAACTTGTTACTTCTTCGGTAATTTGCTTTTTTAATCATGTAACTATTTTTTCATTTTTTTTTTGAAAGATGTAGATACTTTAAGATTTTGCTGGAATCAAGTTTAACTTCTCCTTAGCAGCTCAATCTTAGCGAAACTACTAGACCGATTTCAAAAATTCTTTCACCGTTGGCAAGCTACACTATTTCCGAGTGACATAGGCTATGTTTCATTAAAAAAAATAGGGATCCTTACTAAAATGCCAATAATGTAACCAAAAATGACCTTAAAATTCTTACATCGCATGCGCTGAGAATACTATTGATTATAGAATAAAATAATGTACTACGATTTTGAAGAAAATATAAATATCTACAAAAAATGCCGCGACAGCATATGTCTAACTGTTATGGTTACGTCACAATAACTAATTTTTAATTTTTTAAAAGTTTTTATCTTGGTATTATTCCTTATCAAAATAACTTTCATAATCACGACAGATATCACAAATTTAGCATGTGCAATGGGACGAGGCTACTTATAAAGGAATTATAGGACAATTAAGTTGTAGCAACCAATATAAATGAACCACCAGCTGGTCAACTAGTTCATACACTGAGGATACCGATGATCCCAACTGATCTACCAAATCCATTTAAACTGCTTCAATTTCCTATCAAAACATCTTTCGCTTTTACTAATAATAAGTCTCAAGGTCAAACCTTCCAAATAGTAGGGATCGGTTTTCCTCATGGCCAACCGCCTAAGGCGGGTCGGAGCACCTGAAAATCAATTTATTTTGCTGCCAGAAAATAAAACAACATGTAATATTGTTTACAGGAAAGCGTTGACCCAATAAATTTAATGGCTTTTGTTATTTTTCTTTAATCCCCGTGCAAAGCCGTTGCGGGCTGCTAGTGTTAAAAAATTCTGCACAAACTTGTTTAGCAAGAAAACGATTCCAGTATTGCGCTTAACTAACCGTTCTCTTGTATATTTTATCACTTGTTTTTTATAGATATTGTAAATCTGGTTACGGATTATATTCTTTTGATATTCCTCTACATATATACTTTTATTAGTATTATGTACTTTTTTAGCTGCACAAAACAGAAATGCATCTCGTATAAGAAGAAAGTGGATTTAGGAATCCCAAGAAAAAATTGCGCTTTGATTAAATAAATGACAAAAGTTAAGGAAAAAAACACTCAGAAACAATTTAAGTTACGGTTATATCAAATGCTAACTTATAAGCTTGGATGGCTTGGCTTTGTCAGATTTGCATGTAAATTTACTTTTAAGTAGACCCTACGACCTCAGAGCTTTTGCAGAAATAGAATGATTAAGGTGTCCCACTAATTCACATACAAATTAATGAAAATATAAACCATAAAAAACTCAGTACACATTTTTAATAACCAACAACAAATTCTTGATGTACCACCTTAAAAACCTCCGAATTCCAATTTTGAATAAAATCGGAATGAGTTAGATATGAAGTCAGCTTTCTAAATCCGACATATTAAATGTTTGAGAACCAACACGAAACTCATCATTTACTCTCTTAATCACCCCTCCAATATTAATTTAAAATACAACGCAGAAAAGTTAAATTTTAGTCCGCTATATTAAATGGAAAAACCAAAAGATATTCATATAATTTATAGCTGCAAAAATCAACAAATAACAAAAAAATACAGGTCGAACTTCGTGTTTTTGACGTCGGTTAAAAGTGAGTTTAAAATAAATAAATTCTACTGTATTAGAAACAATTGTCTAGAACTAGATGAATTCTTTTTGTATCAATAGCAGTATTTATCACAAACTAGTGTAAAGTACAAGTAAAACAGAAGCAAGTACATCAATCCAAAAATAAATAAATAAATAAATAAATAAATAAATAAATAAATAAATAAATAAATAAATAAATAAATAAATAAATAAATAAATAAATAAATAAATAAATAAATAAATAAATAAATAATAGTAGTTTACGTAACAAGTCCCGAAAGTGGTCTTTTACTGGACGAGCGGGCAATTGCAGGGCGAGCCACAGACGAGGCCTGCAAACCTGCGAGTACAGTAAAAGCACTTTTGGGACGTATTACGTACAATATATTTTTTTAAACCGGTCAGAATTTAGTAATTTCCAGTTTATTTTTGGGTCAAAAAATCTCAATTTGTCGGTCCAGGCCAGAAAATAAAAATGAGTCCGGTAAAAGCTTTTACTGGACTCATTTTTATTTTCTGGCCTTGTCCGACAAAATGAGACTTTCTGGCCTAAAAATAAACCGGAAAGTACTAATTTCTGGCCCCAAGTGAGATTTAGAAAGATTAAGCTTGACCCCCTCCCTCCTGAACACCTCGCGTAATTTATGGACGCCTCCTTACCAGCAAGGTATAAAGTAACCACAAACAAGCTTTATTCTACAAATGAATACACTTTCGATTCTGTTTTATAGGTATTTATTATTTATTATGAAAACTCAAAATAAAATCTAAAAAAGTAATAATTACGCTCTTCTGGTTCATTGCGTTCATTAACTCATTAAGAATTTCTTGGTGGGCTTCTTCTAGATAAGAAAAGCCGACTGTAAATTTAGTTGAAGTCCTGGAAGTGGTCCAAATATATATAACCGCAGTGGAGCACGAACGTAACAAAAGAGAAAAAAGCAAAACTTAAATGAACCAATTTAGTACATTTAACGAAAATTAGTTCTTTGTAGTAAATTTTAATTTTTTAATATCCTTTTACCACTTCTCGGTAATAATTCATGTTAATTTTGCAAATAGTTCTTTACAGGAGCAATATTATCCTTTATAATCTAAAACAAGCCTTGTGTTAAAACGTATGAAATTAGAAGTAACTAAATTCTTTTTTGAAACCTTTTTTTATTTTAGTGGTGTTCTTTGTCTTTCTCTTTGTCATTCCGGGTGGAATTTTATAATCAAATTTAAACCTATTTCCCGACCATCTAGAGCTCTGAAATTTTCGGAACTGGATGACAATGCATGTTTCCAGTGTGTTTAGGCATATACATAGAGATTTTGACTTAATTTCACGAAATTCCAAATTTTATATGGGAAAATAGAAAGTTTTACAAAGTTGACTTCATGAAACAAGCACTACTTTCATAATTAAATAAATAACAGAAAAAGGTCTTTGAATTTCCTGTGGACATTTGAAACCACAATTGAACACAGGTTTTTATGGGAATGTTTTCTCCTTGTATAAACTTTCTAGACTAAAGCGACTTTCCTTACTTATCCGAACTAACCATAATAACCCAGTTATATTAGGTAAAATAAGGGATCAACCTCGGAATGAAAGATAATAAGCTGAAAATTGGTAAAAACCTTTGTTTTGTCGTCTTAATATTGTGTCAAAAGTCACAATTGCTATCGTCCCGCGTCTTAAGATATTGAAGGTCAAAGGTCACAAAATACTTTTTTTCACGAATATCTCGGTTTCTATTGCTTAAATCATATATTTATAAAAGTTGTAGGGTATAAAATTCTCTACAACTTTTGTCAAAACTTTTTTTTCATACGATCAACCGTTTTTAAGGTATATGGGCTAATGTAAGGTCAACCGTGAGTTACGGTTATCAGTGCGTTGTATAAAGTCAATTATTTACAAAAAATTGTAATTATTAAGCAATACCCTTTATTTCTGTACTTATTATTAATTATTTATATTTAATTATTCAACTAAGTATAGTGTATTATTAATTCTGGATTATATATTTTACTTATATTTTAAGTTAAAACGTTATTATATATGTTTTCTTAAAAACGTGCATAGTTGTTTCAAGGGGCTTTTTCCCATTTATTCTCACCTGGAAAGTTCTACCAGTGATAAAAATTGAATAATTTTGATAAGCCAAGGTGGAGTTTCGAGTTTATCCAAATTGTTGGACAATAAAATATTTAATAATATATATTGTTATAATTGTTTTGTTACTAATGTTTGTAATATTTAAAATGTCATATCGGTAAAAGCAGGGGTAAAAGTATCCCCAACATAAATCCCAGAAATTATCAAGTTATCAAGTCTTATTGTTATGTTTTCCAAGTTTGTAAATATGTCGTTTAGTTCAATAAAATTACTGTTACTAGAGCTTTGGAAAAAATTTTCAATTTGGATGATCTAGTAGAAGTATTTCAACAAGAAAACTGCCCCGTACAAAGATTATTTGAAAATGGAGTGCGCATCTTGCTAGCATTATATAATGCTCGAAAATCTGAAGACAACCTTGATCATTGCCGCTACACGCAATTCATCAAATTAACTAAACTAAATAAACCTGTACAATTGTCAACACTTCCCCCAACAAGTGTAGCAGCTCATCAACATATAAATCGTGTCTACTACCAGATTCAAACGTGGCTAGGGAAGAACTTAGAACCTCAAGAATGGGGCTGGAAACTTGAAAATGAAATCCTGGAGCCCATAAGAATGCTATTACCTTCAGCACCTGCCGAACTACTAAACACAATTTTTTGCAATTGCAAAAATGGTTGTGGATGCAGAAAATTAGGGCTACTATGTTCATTAGCTTGTGGCAAGTGTAATGCATAAGCTTGCCTCAACGCTCCACTATATCGAAATAATATCGATGAAGAAAGCACATACGATCCTGAAATTCTGGTAGGTTTGGAGATGAATATCACCGATAATGAGGATGATGACAGTGAATTGAACATTTTTGAGCGACAACAAGACGACGAAGAAGAAGCTGACTAGCTTCCCTTCGCAATTTTATTGAAACTCACACTTTAATAAAGATTTGTATAAAATATATCTCCTTACTGCCTTTTTATTTTAAAATACAATTAAAATAGATAATCCAGAATTAATAATATACTACAGTTGAATAATTAAATATGAATAATTAATAATAAGTACAGAAATATTGGGTATTGCTTAATAATTATAATTTATTAGTAAATCATTAGTAAATCATATACAACGCACTGATAACCGTAACTCACGGTTGACCTTACATTAGCCCATATATGACTGTACGCTGCGCACTCTTCGCGCTCTACCTTAAAAAAAAAAGTTTTGACAAAAGTTGTAGAGAATTTTATACTCTACAACTTTCATAATAGGTGAAAATATCATTTAAGCAATAGGAACCGAGATATTCGCGAAAAATCGTTTTTTGTGACCTTTGACCTTCAATATCTTAAGACGCCGGCACGATAGCAATTGCGACTTTTGACACAATATTAAGAACGACAAAACAAAGGTTTTTACCAATTTTCAGCTTATTATCTTTCAGTCCGAGGTGAAACCCTTATATGACTGGGCTATAAACGACATTTTTATCAGTTAAGTTTAGAGAACAGAAATAGTTGTCATTTAAGGTTAAATTAAAAAAAAAATGTGTATAACCTATACTCTGCTGTCAAACTACACTTAAATGTTTTCTTGCTCTGTTTATGGGAGGTTCGTGGCAACTTTTTTGAACGTTTTATAGATATCAATGTTGAAATAAAATAGACAAATTTGAACCAATGAACTAAAAGAGCAGTGTAAATTTGGTAAATAGTAAAGGCTTTTACAGATGTACATCGATAAACACGTATTGAAAAAAGTGAATTATTTTCAAGGATATAAAACGAGAAACACAGGAAGAAGCAGTAATACAAATCTTGTTATAATATAACTGTTTATATGAATTTAGATGTTTCGATGTAAAAATCCTTAAGTATTTTTTAATATAAAACGTTTCGCAATAAGTTGGTAAGACTTTCATAAAGTATAGAGGTATTTTTTTAAAAATAAATTTAATCTAAACAACGAGCAATAAAGATAAGTAAAAAGTGTTCAATAGTATAGTAAACAAACTAGTTAAGTGCACGTGTGTACTTATGTTACAAAAAATACCTAAAATAATTTTGTAAATTTGTGTGTTGTTTTTTCTTGACAAACCTTATCTATATGTATTTATTAAAAATTATTTGAAAAAAAAATATTTTCCAGCAAGATTTAATCTGTCAGAATTTTCAAGCAATTATAATTTTCAAAAATTTGTTTTTTAAAATGTGTTAACGATTAATAGTTTTCTATTACCTAACTAAAATTTTTGATGCCTACCTTTTATAGGTCACCATAACGATTACTAAGCAATTGTCTTACTGCTATTTATGTGATCATTTCTATTATTTTATGTTTTGTTATAATATATTGTTATTAAAAATAAAGTATCTTTTTTTTTCATTTAGAATTCAATAATTGCGTAAAAAACTAACAGAACGTAAGTGTTTCGTTATAATTATTTAAGAGATTCTTCCAAAATTTCAGTTTTTCCTTATTTTCACACAGAAAAGTTGATGTCCTGAATAAGCATCTTATTTCAATACCAATTTTACCAAATTATGTCTTTTAATTACACTCAATTTTAACATCTTAATTTATTAATTTTAATCGACGACTCGCTCTCCTCATATCGCCTGAACCACCATACGTCATAGTGACCTACTTTTTTTTTGTTTTTAAATCAGGTTTCAAAATTTGTTGAAACAATTAAAGAACATTTAATTTGACAAAGCTAGAAATTTTGAAAATGCTTCATTAATTTCAGAATTTTTTAAATCAAGTATTGCAAATTTGTAATACTTGCAATACTGTTGTAATAAAAAAATATTAAGAATAATCAGTAAACTATAAAAAAGAAAAATGAGAGAACACCAAGACGGAAACGATGACAAAATTTACACATAAAAAGATTATAGTATCCGTAAAAACTAATTTGAAAGAAAAAAATTATTAAATAGCATTTAATGCACTTTTAGATGTACGTTCATGAACTTCTAGTCTATGTGTGGTGTTTTGTAAGGCAGTATGTTTGATTAAGTTATAATTAGTTTGAATTAAATTTAATTGATTGGAGAATTGATTTATTGTTGGCAGCCGTAAATATTTAAGTGCCGGAATTGAGCTGTAGCCATCGAATATTAAGTAGCCACTAATTTAATGATTGGTCCATCTTCTGGATGAAATTAATTAGAATGAAAGCAAAGTTCTTTAGTATTAATTAGAATTATTCTTTTTTATTATTACTTTATTAACAAACAAACATTTACCGCTTAAGGAGAAATAAATCAGAATTTAATCATTATTGTCTACAATATACAGAAGGGACCGTATACATAAAAAATGTATCTACTTAGCTGGTTACGATACAATTACAGTCTCAAATATGCTTTACATTTTGCGTTTCATACTGCTCAAAGTATGAGTATCATCAGTATTAAACTGGAAGTTGAAGATAACAAATTTTGGCAAAACTAAGAGCCTGAGATATTGTTGTTGGCTGAAACTGTTCTTCAAAATGTTCTTGCTAGTCTTGGTTTTCTTCGTCAGTGTTCCGATTGTTACTTTCAGCTTCTGTAAGAATTTGTTCCACAGTAGCTAAGGCGCATACGGCGACATTGTCATCTATTACAATAAATTCCTCTATCTCAATTCTTGGTTTTGTAGCAGTAGATCTTTGCAACTGAGCAACCAAATGAGCAAGTCATACGTTGTGATGGAGAGAGAGATCTGTGAGACCAGCATGGGGAAAACAGCTGGATATAAAGAACTGTGTGACCTTTTCGTAAGCTTCCTATATCATTCAATGTTCTGTATCAATTGTATCACTTGAAGTTTTCTATAATGTGTTTTGGACACAATGCCCTTGCATTCCTCGACTTTGAATTTAAGTGTTTTGTCAGGGGTTAAATTGTAGAATAATCCGGTTTCATCAGGATTAAAGATATCCTCTGTTGAGCATCCTTCGCACAGCGCAGACTACTTATGAGAGAGCCACGCTTCAGTTACTCCTTCAGAAACACCAGCCGCTTCACCGCAAACTTTTTCTGCCACAATATTATGACTTACTTCATGCAATTTTCATTTCTCCTTTATTCAGAAACTAATTAAAAATCTTATAAAAAATGTATATATTCAATAAATTAACTGTTTTGATTCACATTTAGTACAAGTAGTATTTCAACTAAAAAATTCGAAAAGAGGTTGACCTTAAAGGCCATCCTTGCAACTTCCCGCTATTTTTAACCGCAAAGCGTGACGTATTTTGACGCTTTTAACTTTTTTTGAAATGTTTAAAAAGCCATAACTTTTTAACGCCTTATTCGATTTTAATGTTCAAGATGGCATTCGACGCAGTTTTTTGAGACCTAAAAACGTTACTGGGAGTGCAAAATCAATTAGTCAAAAAATCTCTAAGTTATTGAAAAAAAAAAACACTTTTTTTGAAATTTTTCGACAACGATATCTCACGAACGAATCAACCGATTTTAATTTGCAAAACGGCATTTAACGTGGCTTTTTAAGCTTGAAAGGATTAGGTTATGAAATTGATCGATCCAATAGCCAAAAAGATATGCCCAAAAAACATCATTTTTACCAATTGTTTTTTCGGTTATTTTGAAATTTCTCGAAATCTATCGGCTCGAATCGGTTCAAACTTACAGGGAATCTAAGTTAGATGGAACTCTTTGGAATGCTTTTTATTTCATTCCGATCGGTCAAGCCGTTCAAAAGTTATAAGAGGTTTACATACATCCACACACATACACACACACACATCCACACGTACATACAGACATACAGACACCCTCGTAAAAATAGTCAGGGGAGGTTCCTAAGACCTCAAGACGTTGAGATCCGATGAAAACTCGATTTTCGAAAAACGGGGTGAAACCAATAACTTCCCGATTTTAAAAAAAAATTTAATTTTTTTTAGCGGGAAGATAAAGAGAGCGGCGAGGCCGTTAAAAATTTAAGCTATATTTTAGGAGTCACTAAATAAGTACCTACTGAACTGTGTGTCTTAATAAATATTTATTATATACTTTTTAAGTAGACAAACATTGATATACTGCAAAATGATAATACATATTCGCAAGGCAGATCAGACTACAGGGTCACTTAGCAAAATCATTGTAAAAAGCAAGAAACTGTAATACAAAAACTTAATAAGACTTTGAATTTAGGAAGTATATACGCATCTTGACGTATCAGATGACCTAATTTAAGATAATGAAAATAGCACCGAAATCGGATGTCAATTACTAACTCATATAACAGACATGGTTTTAAAAATTCACACTCCAATCTTAATATTGTATATTCTTCAATGACATAAAAAATCGTGATGTCATTTTATCAAGAAATAAATATTGTATTGTATATATGGCCACTTCACTATCTGTATATTAAATATATCCGTAGTCCAATGATTTAAGGCGTAACATGGCGTAAACACAAACCTCACAGATTCAACCACTGGCAGATACAACATTTCTTAATTGTTATTGAACTTTATTTTTGGTTGTTTAATTTCTTAGATCTTAGATTAAATCAAAATGTGTCGGGCAGGAAATAATAATAAAAACATTAGCAACATTCTGATATGAAATCCGTAATCAATCCCTTACAAACTTAATCATTCAATCTAGTTAACTATCTTTATTAAAATGACAGTTCGAAAATAAGTTAAGTTAATCATGCAAATTAATTACAAACGGAAATAGTAATATATCATTATATTTTACCTATCTGACCCGGCGGTCTTCGTACCGCCTAATACCAAGGTTTTTTTTCTCATTTTTCGTTTTTTTAAATTTTTACGATTTTCGTTTTGTTTTCATCATATTTATCGTTGGTTTCCAGATTTTTACAATTTTTTTCGTTGTATTTTGTAATTTGTGGATTAAATATATTAGATATCAACTGCACCACCTTACAGTGGCGTCATAGTACTTAATTCCGGTGTCATTATAGTCCTTAATTAAGAATTGCTCGTTTAAATATATATGATCTTAACTGCGCCACCTTACGGTAGCGTCATAGTACAGAATTAAGTAGGGATAGCTCTTTTCGATATATGAGACTGTTTGTGTGTATCTATCTCTTTCTAATGTACTGAATGTTTAAACGGTATTTAAAGGACTTATAGTTATGATTAATAACATGTGGTAAATATTTCATCTTTGTTTTTACCGACCAATATGTGTTTCTGTCTCTCTCTTACTCGCGCCATTACATATGTAACGTAAGAATGAATAGAAGTATAACTTCAAAAAGTAATTCAAAAACACATTTTATAGTGGACCAAATAGTTTAATATTTTAAAGTTGAGTGTAACTAGAAAAAAAGCTTACTTATTACTAGATGCGGCACTACGATCACTTTCCTCGTCGGAAGACAGTTCTGGATCGGAACCGGAACACCAACTGTCCTCAGAGCTTCTCTGAGAACCAGTGTGTTGCAAGGTTCGATTGTGGGCCAACGTTGAGGCCACCCTGTGCTCACATGCCGGCTCTTCCCATGTACCTGAACGAATCCTGGGTTCATCTGTAATATAAAAAAAAGTTTAAAACGATGACACATTTCAGTAACAAGAACATAAATCTGATCCAGATCTGATAACATATTAATAGATGTTTGTTATAAGCATTGCTTATAAGTAATATAAATGGAATATACACACCTATATTAACATAGAACATTTTTATTCGAATGACTATTGAAGTTAACTGCTTTTTTGTCTGTTTTGGTACGATACATTTTTTAGATAGTGAGTAAGATTGCATACTTATAAAAGGTGTTGTTCAGTTAGGATTTTAAGTTTTTGTATCGTGAATTTGCAAATAGATAATGAAGACAAACATATACGATGTACAAAGTGAATTAGAAAAGCCCCTCCCCCCAATAAAGAAAACTAACATTTGTTTTATAACGGTAAACAATATTCTATTTTTAAGAGCAAAAGCTATATACAAAATAATACTGGAACAGTTTAAATATATTACAACAATATTTAAGGAATATTTAAGAAATAATTGACCAGAAATGACCTCCAGCATTTTAAACTAGGGTAGAGTATTTGCCTATAATGCAAGAATTCCGGTCAGTGTATATTTTATTGTTCTTATACAATTTATATCTAGAATCTTCGGCGAATGGAAAGCCGAAAAAACTCACTCGCGTTTACGTTGTTTTGTGGACTTTCATGTCTGCGAGTGACAGAAACACTAAAGCTGATTTTCAAAATTGACTTTTAAAAATAAAAATGAAAATATTTTCTAATAACTGATTATAATATTTTAATACTTTTTGGAAAGTTAAATATCTCTTAGCAATGATATTAGAAATCTTATGCATTTTGACTGCCGTAAATCTTAATATGAGCCGCGCGTGACAGTATGCGTTTAAAATATGTTAGCTAACGTCGTTACCAACGTTCAAATTTCGATTTCATGAATTATGAAGGGACTCGCATAGGGTACAATTTGATTTTTTGACGTGACAACGTCTTATAATTCGATGGAGTCGGCTGCGCGCATCAAAAAACATGAGCGTTACCTCGCTCTGAGGCGTTCCTTTTAAGAATTGAGTGCAAGCGAAAGCTCTCTCTCTCTCCTACTTGAGTGAGCGATGCGTCCGCATGGACAGCTGCTATACAATAATACATTTACATGTTTTCGTCAAGTATGAAGTGCAGTGAAAAGTGAATGTGGTGTCAATTGTTTATAGCAACAGTAATTGCGGCGATAAAGGTAATGATTCATTCGATATTAAATATATGTTTATTTTCTACTATATATAATTGACATAATTGTATTTATACGTACAAATAAATGTAACTTGATCAATTCCATTGTGATTTCCATTTACCTCCTCTATATCCATACAAAATATCTATCAAACAAATAAAATTAAAATTTTCTTTTGAAAAATGAACCAGTCCATTAGTATTTTCTTATGACGTTGTCAAGTTCAACTATCGTCAGTAAACCGACTTTACAGACAACCGATTTTTTAGAGAAAAATATAACAATTATTAATATAACGTGTCATTAGGGATATATTTTTTAATAATATAACTTATATATGAAGAGTTAAAAGTTATTGAATGGGCAATAATCTAAATTGTATTTGTTTCATTTTTAACTTTGCTGATTTATTTGTAAATGAAGTCCAAACAAAAATATAATCTTCCATGACTTACAGATTTACGTTTTCAAAAATCGGATAGCTCAAAGTGGATGTTAGATTATTAAAATTTAATGTGATAACGAAAAATTACGTCTTTTTATGACATATGTTAAATGCGCTCTGCGTGCGCGATTGGTTCTGGAACGTTGGCCTTTTAAACACAGTTGCTTCTTAAGCACTATTCTTAATCGATAGAAAGCGATTTAAACGTTTAAAAATAATTCAAAATTTCAAAATCGATGATCGACGATTTCAAGCTAAATAATACCTACGCTTAAAAATTAAGATGATTTATTTTGTCTCAGATATACAAGATATAACTTTCGATTGAGACTGTTTACAATCAGTGAAAATAATCTAGATTTTCTATAATAGATTAGAATTATAATTTGAATACTATTCAACAATTTGACATGCACAGAATGTCGGTCATCTAATTCCGCTAACATTGCAAACGAACACATAATACATCAAATATATCAACTTTCTTTCACATTATCTTTCTTGTATAAAATAATAAACAAGCTGCATTCTTAAATTACATTTCAAAGAAAAAAAATAAGAGAATTGGAATCGTTTGAGACAAGAACCAGTAATTCTCTAAGAAATATTTTATTACATTGCGCAATAATAATGTATTGCATAATCTTATAAAAGACACGAGTAAAAGGTAAAGAAAAAAACACAAGTCAAATTAGGTTAAGCATTTAGTGTTCATTCATGTAATTTATGAAGTGGGTTGTATAATTTTATTTTTTTTTATTTGTAACGCCACGTGTTGTGTTCATGATCAACTACTTTTTGCATTATGGTGTGTAGTTACATATTAATCTTTAGTTACAGGTAGTTCTTAAAAGAGTAGTTTCTAAAAGTAAATAATGAAACATTGTGTGTAGAAAGTAACTAAAGTGGTGCAGTTATCAACTATATCAACAAAATACAACTACAAAAATTTTAAAAACCTGTGACCTAATGAAAAAATATGATAAAAATTACAAAATAAAAAAGACA
This sequence comes from Altica lythri, assembly GCA_964028335.1. Taxonomy (NCBI): domain Eukaryota; kingdom Metazoa; phylum Arthropoda; class Insecta; order Coleoptera; family Chrysomelidae; genus Altica; species Altica lythri. The sequence goes on along the minus strand of OZ034804.1, from coordinate 27,954,398 downwards.
AAATCGTAAAAATTTGAAAAAAATTTAAATATCCTAACCCAGCGATCTTCGAACCACCTAACACAGATGTCTTTTTCTCATTTTTACATTTTTTTTAACTTTTTAAGATTTTGTCTCCTTTTTTGTTTTGTCATTTTTATCATATTGTTTCGTTAGGTTACGGTTTTTTATAATTTTCTTAGTTATATTTAGTTGATATTTTTGATAACTGCGCCACTTTACGGTGGCGTCAGAGTAGTTAATGAATTTTGCTGGTTTAAATATATGAGATACAAACTACGCCACCTTACGTTGGCGTCATCGTATGTAATTAAGTAAGAATTGCTAGCTTACATATTTGAGATATACATAAGATGCCACTATACGGAGGCGTCATGGTACCTAATTTAGTAGGAATTTCTCGTTTAAATGTATAAGATATCAACTGCGCCACCTTACGGTGCCGTTACAGTTGTTTTCTCTTTTTCCGCAATTTATTGATTTTTACGACTATTTTCCATTTTTCTTTAGTTTTTTTTCAGTCATTTGGAAATAGGAGTACTACGCATTCTACCGGGTATCTGTAATCTAGATATAAAAACAAACTAACTTACATCTGTTAGGAATTCATTTAACTATATAATAAATACATAATTGGTATTGAAATATAAAAAAAACGCGGTCGAACGGGATAAAAATTAGTCTAAGTCGGTTTCCTGGTTTTAAGCACACGTCCTACCAATTTTTGAAACCAAATTGGTTTAGCGGTTATCATTTTTTTAAGTTTGTCAAAAAATATTAATTTTAATCACTTTTTCGAAATTAAGGTACTTTACTCTTGATTAAAATTCATATTTTGACAAATCTCGTACACGGTAAAAAAAACGATATCTAATGTTTTTGTTTTAAGTTTTTGACTATCTAGAACTTTTTATAAATAAAAAACGGGTGTGGCAGTCAGTGGGACTGCCGGCAGATGTTATACTTCTATGCACGCGTCCGAATTCATAAATTTGTATGTAAATGATTTAGCAAAATCATTATATGATATTCGTGTTCAGCGACCCCAAAAACCTCCTAGTACCGAGTGCACACTCATTTTGTATCGAATTTGCATAAAATTCCTGAAGACGACGTCCGTCTTAAGCACTAGGTGTTTCGGAGACCATCGCCATTATCATATTCGTATTTAGCGACCCAAAAAACCGCCGGGTACCTAGTGTGCATTAAGTTTGTACAAAATTTACATAAAACCCCAGAAGAAGAGGTAAATACCAAGAGCCGCGGAGACTTTCGGCATCATGATATTCGTGTTCAGCGACCCCAAATACATAAATTGAACCTATTTTCAGCAATACTCACCAAATTGTAATTTTTCTCTGTGTTCGGAATGCACTTTTTGAATTCAGAAATGCAATTTCCCATTTTTACATTATGAAAAATACCGACAAATTTCCTAATATTCTAACTAATCTAATGCAAAAAACGCTTTACGATCCATCTTACGTTACAAAATGCGGAGGTTTTGTTTATTTCCTCGACTATTCGTAAAAATTCATTTTATGTAGCCAACAACTTTAAAAGCATAGTGCAGGATATACTGCAACCATGTGACGGTACTATTGTCTACAATACAGTACTCATTACTGAATATTATTATTAATATAAAATACTAAACTTATATGTTAACTTACATGACAGAATTATAAAATAAGATGTCAAACACAATGTGATAGGTACGTCAACTATTTTCGCGGAGCTAATCCTGAACGTATTCAGACTAAGAACCGAGTATGTACTGGATTTCCTTAACGCGCAAGTCACTCTACAAACATATTCTGAATTTTTAAGGTACCGCGAACGCTTACGAATGTTTGAATGTTTTTTGGAACCTTTATAAATCTAACAATATCTTCTAAATCCTCATCACTAGTACTGAAATTTATCTAAAACTTTTAACCGATTAATGTAAATTAATTTTATATTGAAAAACTCATCTGTAAGCAAATTTGTTGATTCCTATACAATAAATAAAGAAACTTTGTTAAAAAAGTAAAACCCAAATAATAATACCATAAACAAAAACAAACATTAAACACAAAGCATTCAAATAATTAAACGTGAATATTGTATTAAACAGACAAATTTTAAGGTTAGAATTTATTCAGAACAAAAAATCCCTGCTTTAATCCTCGGACACATCGGATGCGTAACGAGCATGTTCGGAAGGTCATCTACGCCTTCCACGAACGCAGGATTTTATAACCTGAACAGAATATTTTTACTCCGCGAACACTTAAATTTTAGACTGCGCATGCGAATCCCCTCCGAATACGTTCAGAATGTTCTCCGCGAAAATAGCTACTATGATATTCAAAACATTAGCTCAGACTGTTTTTTGTATATCTCTTTTCAATGTACCTACTAGATGCTTAAACGGTATTCAAAGGACTTGTAGTTATGACTAATAACATGTAGTAAATATTTCATCTTTGTTTTTACCGATCAATATACCTTATATGTGTTTCTGTCTCTCTCTTACTCACACCATTACATATGTAATGATTTTTCCCATTTAACTCTACACAATTTTTTTCCCGCCGAGTGCACGAATAGAAGTATAACTTCAATAACTTTTTTTATAAAACTAAGAATAAAAAAGTGTCCCATATGATGGCGACAGAATTGGACACCGATTTATATCTCACAGATATCCATTTTTACTATTAAGAGTTTAGAGTCTCTGTGTACTTATATAACGCACGATTATATAAACAACCAAAAAAATCTAATTTAGTTTCTTATTTGTTTTACACAATCTCGCAATTTAGGTCTACACAACTTCTTGAAATCCCTCTATTGCAGTCCTCCTTTTTACTGTCTTCGGAAATTTATTACTGCTATTAATCTATTAAAAAATACTGAACTCATTTTTATAAACCTTTTGCTAACATAAGATACGTAGTAATAACTTATTTAAATGTCCCGTATACTAATAGTGGGTGCCACTAATTAAATATTAGTATTCAGTGCCGGCGTTACGTTATTTTTTTACCCGGGGTAATTATATTTTGGTGCAGCCATTAAACTGACTTTTGTTCCGTTAAATTATTTATCGACGTTTGAGTCTTAGAATTTTCTCATATTATCCCTTATGCTAAAAAAATATTTTAAAATGATAGTATTAAAAATTAATCTCCCTCTTTAATTGAGTGTTGAACGACGGTCAATTTTCTTATCTATCCTTCAGGTATACCTACTCGTCGAAAGAAATTGTACGAGCTGGAACTGGACTAAAACATAAATTAGGGGAATAGGGTTAACCCAATAGCCTTTTTGTGTAATAATTCCTTAACTCTTTATAATGATATTTTGTACCTATCAATAAAAATTTGCCTATTTGCTTTTATATTATTAAACATTAAAAAAAAATGAGTACAGTTCAAGAGATGTTAAACCAACGAGGCTAAAAATTATTAGTTTTAAATAATGTAAGTTAAAACTTAAAAGGTCTGTTACATGCGTTCTTAAACAATATTTTTTCTCTTTAATCATCTGGATTCGGATTTATGGGATACAGATTTGACAAAAAAATCTACTGGGAACTATTTTTGCAAAGGGATCATGACTGATCCGTTGTTTTTTCTTAGGGATACATCCAGATATTTAGTGGAGGCCATGGAAGATCCATGAGAATCAATACTGTAAGTTTTATTTTCCGTAAAAGGAGAGTTTCGTGCTTTTTGGTTAAGAATTTTAAGTATCTTTCCCAAATTTCATGAAGGCCTCCACTGTATTTTGAGTCCGTACCGGAAGCAATTTGATATATTCAAACAACTTTAGCTATCCAAGATAAGATAACACAACGTTTTTAATTACTGTAATACTGATTGATTTTTTAATTTGAAATTAAAACTTCAAACACTCCATTAAAGCATAATCCACGACATTGGCTGGTGTAAGCCAATACTCGCCCAACACGGATCTTCTAATTTCAGAAAAAGCAGCCTCTGCATAGCGGCGATTCTGTTAATTTCATCCTAAAGAGATGTTGTCGCAATTGGCAGTGACCTGTCAAAATTCCCACAGCTGTTCGGAGATTTTGTCTGGTTAATGCCTTAATTTTTTTTGCTGTTTCCTCGCCAGGATGAGGTAATAACTCCCTGGCCAGTCTACAGTTCGTAGTTTCATCCCAGCACTGTATAAATTTTTGGTGAGAGTGCTGTTTGATAAGGTCCACGACTGCGAACAATGTTAGCTTGGTCGATGGGCGAGGGCTAACATATTTGTAGCCCGCAGCCCTCCTTGCTAAATTGTTCGCAATGCGGTTGCCTTAAGAGTTCCCATGTCCTTTGATCCGGCTGAGAGTGACCACGTTATTCTGGCTTGCCTCAGTTAGAGAATGGTGACATTCTAGTACTAAACTTGAAGTGAAACGTGGTCTATTCAAGGTCAGTAGTGCTTATCGGCAGTCTGTGTATATATTTAAATTCCTGCCTGTGATGTTTCTATTGATTAATTCTTTTGCAGTTATGGTTATGCCTGTGAGTTCTGACTGAACCACACTTGACAAGCCACCCAGTTCTGACTTGTAGGGGTTGTATGTATGTATGTATGTATGTATGTATGTATGTATGTATGTATGTATGTATGTATGTATGTATGTATGTATGTATGTATGGTGTTAGGGGTGACAGATACACCTGCGACCTATAAGATCTATTGTGTCCCCCTTTTCTTGCTATATTTCTGATGATTCCTCAGACTTATAGCAGCTCTTCTAGTCCTATTTTCCTTAGAAAGTTTAGGATATCATTGGGTTTTAAATTAGGTAGTTCTTCCCTTTCTATTTCGTATGACCCTAGGTATTTGACCCTAGAATTACTTAATGCCATGCATTCTGAAAGTATATGTATTGAGGTTTCATCCTCTACCTCACAGAATCTGCAGTTTGCTTCATCTACTAATCCTAGTTTCTTCATATGTCCTCTTAATCGACAGTGACCGGTTAGTATTCCTGTTATAATTCGGAGGTTTTTCCTACTCAGGTTAAGACAGCTGTGAGATCTCTTCTGGTTATAGTTTCCCAGGAGCGTCTTCGATTGTCTTAGTCCTTCTAGATCATTCCAGTACTTGGATTTTTCGCCACCCATTTTTTTCTTTAGTTTTTCTAAGATTGTACTACTGCTGATCCCACAGGATGGTTCTGGTCCCAGGTATGGCGTTTCAGCTCCTTTTTTTGCCAGCTTGTCTGCTGTTTCATTTCCTTCTATTCCTACGTGTCCTGGAACCCATAGGAGGGTAACAGTGTTATTCTGTCCTAGTTAATTTAATTTGCCTAGGCATTCCAAGACCATCTTTGAATTGATTGTATCTGAGTTCAGAGCTTTGATGGCTGCTTGACTATCTGACATGATTACAACCTTCTGTCTACGATAGTTACTTTCAATGTTAAATTCTATACATCTTTCGATGGCACGAATTTCCGCTTGAAAGATGTTTGGGTACGTACCCAAGCTTTTTGAGTATTTGGTTCTAGGTCCAAACACCCCTGCTCCTGTTCCTTTATCTGTCTTGGAGCCTCCGTGTACCATTTTATGGCTTGTAGGGGTTACAAACTACTTATTTATCCCAGTTTTATAAACTAATTATAAAATGTATTATAACAATTTAAGTATCAATGAACACTTATTTTACAGTAATTAATTTTTGCCAATTAGTTGGATTTTATCGGTTTTTAGAGTTCGTTTAAAAACCCACGTTTAAGTTGTATCTGCCAGTTTTAAAATAGCTATATGAGACATAAATAAGTTTATTTTATAATCTGTGACTCGATTTCTTTTAAAATAAGTACCTATTTTTGCTTTTGGTAAAAAAAATTAAATTAATTTCAGTATTTTAAAGCACTTTAACGGAATGAAATTAAATTAAAAATAAATCAGCGGTGGCTTCTAATAAGATTTTCAACGAGATGGATCTTAGGAGAAATGAGAAATTATTTTAAAAAAATTGCACCAAAATTACGCGATGAGGAGGAAATTCAGTTTGGCAAAAGATAAAACCTCGAATCCATTCGTCAAATTTTACATAATCAAACGGCTAGAAATAAACCTTTCATTAGTCTAAAAAAGTGAGGGGTGTCAAGGGACACCCGGATGGAACGAAGTTCCTTTCGATTAATTAGTGAAGGAATTGTAATTTGTAAACACAACAGAGTGTTTATACATACATAAGCATTTATTATTGTCTGTATAAAATCTCTACTTACCTAACTCCATCAGCAATATCCGGAATTTGTGGAGAAACACTGTCAGGATACATTATTGTTATTATTTTATTATTTATTATCTACAAAAAACCTGTATAAACTTTTAACAAAGTCGCGACACTGCACTGTTCAAAGCAAAATAAAAAATAGTAAATCCATTATTACCTGAATATTTTCAACAGTTCGTTTTTTTAACAAAAGTGTCCATTCATACAATATCAGAGGTTTAGATGACATACATATACCAAAAATTACTTTTTATTTCAATTTAATTTAAAACAGGAATTAACAATTTAATACAAAATTTTAAAATATTTGACAGAAACTAACAGTTAAGGTAATTTGACGTACCTAACTAGTCAAGTTACGAACTATTTTTAAAATGTTTATGAATTTATTAAATTATAAAAACAAGATGAAATAAAATATAATACTATTTTCTTTTTAATGTAAATTTTCTTTTAATTTAAATTGTACTTTTATTAGTATTTATGTATATTTATTTAAATAAAGATATATCTATTTATGAGAGAGAGAGAGAGAGAGAGAGAGGGACAGACAGACAGAGAAACATGCGTGTGTCGTGTCGGTCGTGTCGTGTCGTGACATTTTTTGGTCTGAATTTTTTTCGGCTAGTCTCAGTCGTAACGCGCGGAAGGGAACTTCGTTCCAAAAATATAAAATTGGATTTCGCCATGAAGCTTATTAACAAGGACTAAAATTTCTTATAGAATTCTGTAGTATTTGTTTATGAAACCAAAATTAACTTATTTGGTTTCGATGGAAAAATATCTGTATGGAGAAAGCCTAATGAAGAATTAAAATTAAAAAATTTAAAGTGATGTTTTGAGGCTGTTTGCCATCTGCAGAATTTATTAAAAACATTAAAAAATTAGAACTATATAACTTACTTTACATACAGGTGTAATATTTAATTGGTCTGTATTTAATAATACAAAACCAGATCCCTTCTAATTGAGTTTTAAAACCCTGTTTGTTTATGATGGGCACTACCAATGTTATTTTGAATGAAATTCACTGTTTCGGAAATCACAACTTCCTGAACCTTGAAGTGGACTTGAAAAAGAAGATGTAAACAATGAAAAAAGATATTTTGGTTCTACAAGTGTATAAAAATGTCCTTAAAAGAAACGTATTTTATAATTAAATTACACGAGAAAGAACCTTTTTCAAATACCGGTCTGTGGTTTTTGTTTGATGGCGCATTTTGTACAGTTACATATCCATCAAAAAGATTGAACTATCGATTTTGATAAATAAACAAATAAATAAAACCAAAATGTATTTAAAATCTATCTAAATATTACTTTAATACGAAATTATATCGGACCCACGAATGTGACGAAAATTATTTAGTGAAACGAACAATTAAAACCAATTACAAGATATGTGTCATCTTGTCGGAGTAGAATTAACAGGAGGTAAATTTGCTGTTTGTAACATGTAGTGTGAAAGACCGCTTAGAAACAATTATAATCAGTGTTGTCCAGAAGGGACGCTCAATGGGATAGCAAACGACTACGAGTTAAAGAAGATACATATGTAGTTGTATTGTAACATATGGAAGAGATGTTGTAGTTAGCAATGGCTAGTTGAGATTTCCACAATTATACGGAGGTCAATGTCTTTTACGGAGCTTGACGAAACAATTTTTTGGTCCAGTAAAAATTTATTGGCAAACACATTTGCAAATTATTACCACACAATTAAGGTACATATTCGAATATTTCACCAACTGATGTATACCCAGCTTAAAGATATTTTCATTTTTACGGAATTTTAGTAACCCTAAGTAAAAACTGCAAGGTAGATGCTTAATATTCTCAATTATGTCCCGTGAGACTTTCGTTGAACGTTTTCTTCTTAATTCTTGTTTGTGCTACTTTAAAGTTTAATTATACAGGTTTGCGCTAATATCCACTTTAGTCTCTTTAAGCTCTATTAGCAAGGGTCCTTTATAGTCTTATAAAATCTTACCATAACCTTGTAATAGGATGACTTTTAAAATTCTTTGGTGGCGAAGAATTTCATTGGATCAATAACAACTTACTTGTTAATTCAAAATAATGACATCAAGATTTATTGACAGCAATTATTAACGAAAGGAATTCTCCTATTTTCCACTATTAACTTTTCGACACCATTCGTTGACGGTTGGATACGCACAAAGTGCGTTTCCATATACTGCTTGCATTCGCATATGAATTTGCAATGATTGCAAACCTTCAGGACAAAAAAATTAAATGACCGCACGTTGATTATATTAGGAAGAATTAATAACAAAACCAGATTATTAAATCAACTTAAAAATGCCGTCAAATAGAAATAATAAGAAATGATCAGTCTGACGTTTGCAAACGCAACTAACATTGCAGAACATCAGTCGATTGATTAAAATTGATTTTTGATCTAATGTAACCAAATATGGGTTTTAACAATTTTTTGCTGTGTCCTCAATGCCCTAACCAAGATAAGGTAAAAGCTTGCCGCAATACTGCATGTCAGTTATTTCCCTCAGCACTTAATTAACATTTATGGCCTCCCTGCCAAAGTGACCTTAATATGATCGCCATACACATTCATACAGTTTAGAATAATTGTGTTCCTCTGGGCGGTCTCAATTAGTGTTTGTTGACATTCTGGTATGAGTCTTGAGATAACGAGTGATCCATGCGAAATTAGTAATCCTTGTAAATACGTAGATATTTAATTCTATAGTTCCTGTTAGTGTTGTTTTGTGGGTGGAGTAATGCTTGTGAGTTAAGACCATTAAGAATCAACTAGTGCTCCATAGCTCTATTTACGAACCTCCTTGTATATATGAGCTGCAGGTAAATTTTTATTACTGCAATAAAGTTTTCCAAAGTTCAATGACTAAAGGTCTTTAGAACCTATTGCATAATATCAACAATAAATTTAATTTCACGACTTCCTACACAAGTAATAACAAAAAATACTATCAAATAAATCAATAAATCCAATGAATGTATTAAACACGCTTTTTGTTTATAGTGACTTCGAAAATCAATTTAAAAACCGGTATACGTGTGGTACCTTTAATCGTTGTTGGCACGGTACGTGCACACGGGTAAGACCACTTGTATTTACCTACTGTAAAACAATGCATCGACCGGCGTGCTAGGCATTCCAAAGAAGTGAATGGACTTTGTATTAGAACTTCGTGAACGTGAACCGTGATTCATGCTGAAACTCTGTAATATACCAGTGGCTCATAAAAGTATCATTGTTATTCATAATTTTATGTTCCATATTCTATTCAAACTAGAATTTGCATTATAAGATTTCTTGAGCATCTTCAGTATCAAGAGAATACGGAATTTATATGTTGTTTACAACACCCAATTAAAAGTAGGTATTTTCTTGCAAAAATTTTATTGAACCAAAAATAGTTTGATGAATTTTTTGAAATGTTTTTGGTAATGTAAAGATTAAATATTACTTCTTTATTACCATGAACAAATTTATGAACCAAAGGTATTGTTAGCAAAATATCATACATCAAACGAATCGTAACGATTACTTATTTTGAAATTGTATTTAATATCCATAACTTAATCTTTTTTCTCAGATATTTATAAACCCTGCATTTCGTTTACTTCAAATAACTGTGTAACCAAATCGTTAAAATAAAGTTTCGTAACTCCATCTTTATATAAATATGTTGAAGTTGCCATAGAAACCGCTATTTTATAAAATCAATACACAAAAATTGCCTACATTTAAAAAATTCAAGAGAAACACTATATAAACAAATATTGGAAGGGCCTGGCCATACAATTTATACACCAAAGATATTAGAAAAAAATCAAATGTTGAACTGTGTCAAAAAATATAAAATAAACCAATCATCTAAAAATACGAATTCTAATTATAAAAAATACATCCTCTCATATTTCATCAAAAAAATATGAAATTTTTGCAAAAAGTATCCTTTTTAACATGCTTTTATTAGCTTCACTTGTATGTTTGTTTGTTTCGTTGTGGGTATGTAACTCTTCGCTGGACTCAAAAGCTTGTGTCTGATGACTTATACCTGGATTTGCAGTCCGTTGGCATTGACGTCATTTGACGTATATGCAAGTAGACCAATACGCGGTAGGAGTGAAGCGTAGTTGCCAGGTTTAACTTAAAAAGACTTACCGCGTATTGGTCTACTTGCATATACGTCAAATGACGTTAATGCCAACGGACTGCAAATCCAGGATCCAGGTATAGTATATCCCATCAGTTTCAGTGCATTCGTTGGCCGAGCGGATTAAGGCGCGGGTATTCGCTAATGAATCACCGGTCGAGAATTCGAATTCCGTCCACGCCGAAAAATAAATATAGTTTAAAAATACTATAAAACACGTTTTTAAACCACATTAACTAAATAGTGAAAAATAACTATAGTTTAAAAAAAACTAAAGAACACGATTTTAAAGCATATCGATCTGCTTTAAAAGCGTGTTTTTTAGTTTTTTAACTATATATATTTCACTCATAGGATGCCACACTCACTTTCGGAGCAAATATCAGAAATTTATAGAAAACAACAGAACAAATGCAAAACAGTGTTTCATAGAAAAAAAAAGTTATCTATATACCGATTAATTTCTCGTATTAGGTAATTTTGAAAAGATTGTTCGTACCATGTTGTCAACATCATTAATATTTTGCCAAAGTGAAGAGTCTACTAACATTGCAAAAGAAATTTAATGTTCTCAGTTCATGGCCAAGGAAAGTGATTTCTCGGTAGAGAAGAACCTACTACTATGGTGTAATAGTATTTTTCTTCATACTTTGTCGAAAGTAGATACGTACTTTCGGCATCCATTGCAAGGCAGGAAACTTAATTTATGCATTGTAGCAGCACGTTTGCTCTCTACTAAAAAGAGCCGAAAGAATTTACTTTAGCGCAGACAGTACCGACACCGATATACAAGGCAGCCGAAAGTCAGCAATCGCTACCGCTCACTAAGTTCTTCTGTTGTGGCAAAAAACTGCGACTTCGTAACTTATTTGTCTGTTTATGTTTGAATGAATATAAATAATAAGTACATTATTATAAAGTTATTATGAAAACGATATAATCAAGAAGAAAAACATGACTGAATTATCCTCATAAGACACTATCTCCATCAATACGACCAGAGGTTGTCAGCAGAGGGGAGTTGTGTCCCCACTCATGTGGAGTCTCACGGTAGACAGCTTACTCTGGCAATTGACCGAACTAGGTATACCTTGCCAAGGTTACTCCGATGAAGTATTTATCCTCGCAAAGGGAAAATATAAAAACGTCCTCTGTGACATAGTACAAAGAGGACTGAACAAAGCAAAGCAATGGTATGATTCAGTGGGACTCAATATCAACCCCACCAAGACCACGATAGTAGCCTTTACAAGGAAAAAGAAACCTACTTAAAAACCGTCAAAATAGGTGGAAATAATACACAAAGCTACAAAAGCTCTCATGCTGAGAAAAATTAGGGCTGTAACCCAAAGACATTGCAAAATGGATGTACACTGCAATAGTGAGACCTATCATCACATATGGGGCAGTAGCTTGGGGCACGAGAGCTAATCTGATCACTACGAGGACAAACCTCTCAAAGATGTAGAGACTAACCTGTGCATGTATCACTGGAGCAATGAGAACATGCTCCACTGCTGCAATGGAAGCAATGTTAAATCTCTGCACTGCATCTTGAAGTAGAAAATGTTAAAAAGAAAACAATATATACAATGATCAAAGAAAGAATAATCAAGGAAAGAACTCGATCACTTCAACTTGATCAAACTTGGGAAATGCCCCAAGATGACATGCCAAAGAAATTTAACTTTGTAAGAAAATTTACCACAAAACTGGAAAGTAAATCTGAATGGGAAAAGAACACCATATTGGAGCTAAGTCAAAACGCAATGAAATAGTATACGGACGGCTCCAAGACAGATAAAGGAACAGGAGCAGGGGTTTTTGGACCAAGAACCAAATACTCAGAAAGTCTGGGTGCGTACCCAACGTCTTTCAAGCGGAAATTCGTGCATCCAAGATGTATAGAATTTAACATTGAAAGGAACTATCGTAGACAGAAGATTGTGATCATGTCAGATAGTCAAGTAGCCATCAAGGCTCTGAACTCAGATACAATCAGTTCAAAGATGGTCAGGGAATGCCTAGGCAAATTAAACGAACTAGGGCAGAATAACACTGGACACATATTAATAGAAGGAAACGAAACAGCAGACAAGCTGGCAAAAGAAGGAACTAAAACCCCATACCTTGGACCAGAACCATCCTGTGGAATCAGCAGTAGTACAATCTTAGAAAAACAAAGGAAACAAATGGATAACGAAAAATCCAAGTACTGGAATGATCTAGAAGGACTAAGACAATCGAAGACGCTCCTGGGAAACTATAACCAGAAGATATCTTACAGCTGTCTTAACCTTAGTTAGAAGAACCTCCGAATTATAACAGAAAAACCGGGCAATGCCGATTAAAAGGACACATGAAGAAACTAGGATTGGTAGATGAAGCAAACTGCAGATTCTGTGAGGTAGAGGATGAAACCTCAATACACATTCTCTCAGAATGCATCGCATTAAGTAATTCTAGGGTCAAATAGGTACCTAGGGTCATACGAAATAGAAAAGGACCTAACTTAAAATCCAATGATATCCTAAACTTTCCAAGGATAATAGGACTAGAGCTGCTATAAGTCTGAGAAATCATCAGAAATATAGCAAGAAAAGGGGGACACAATAGATCTTATAGGTCGCAGGTCTATCTGTTACCCCTAACTTGCTCATAAATACATACATCCTCATCAGAAGAATCTATGAAAGAAAAAGAAGTTTTACAGAACTTTGAAGCAGAAGCGAATTTAATAATACGTGCAGATACGCTACACAAGAAGTCAGCTAATAGATACGTTTTAAACAACAAGGTTTATATAAATTGGTAAATTATAATAAAAATTCTTTATCAAATTAGAAGAAAACAACTAATTAGTATACTTTAAAGAACTGTAGAAAAGATTAAAACCCTCAACTATATACTGTAACGAGCGAGAACCCCTTAGTACGCCCCTGTCGCTCTCCAGGTAAACAACGCGCTTATTCTCGAACAGAACAAACGAGAGACTTCCTTCACTATGCAGACGTTCTAGAAATTGTTACCGAAGGACGTTCTGGAAGCTGTGGACTGGTATATAAGCGGAGAGCCACGACCCACAAGGGAAGTTTAAATTTAATAGCGACAGTCTAAATAGTTGAGCGAACTACGAAGTGAAAATAAATAGTGAATATAAATCGAAGTTAATTGTTGTACATAAATTAGTGTGTTATAGTTAGTTTAGTTAGTTTAGTTATAATTCGTTTAGTTTGTAGTGTGTAAATAAATTAGACATTTTCGTTGAGCAGTGATTTTATTTTGAACCCCTAGAACGTAACAATACGTTTAACAAATATGAAAGATAATCACGAAACAAATTGTCTGCTAAACGTAGTTGCGTTGGCACAATAATTAATTTATAACTGTAATATAAACTTAATTACCACCGGATATAAAGAAAAATGGTAGAAAGTTTGAGAGCTCAATTGAAAGTTGACTTTTCCACATCCAAATCCCTATTAGAAATTTAGCGTTTGCGTACATCTGTCACGTTCCGCTCTAGAGCAGAAGATTGTAAACATTCCGATTGCCAATTTTAATTTAAAATAATTAAATAAAAAAGGATACCCATTATAGTTTATAAAATGAAACTTGGACTATTGAATATTTTATTTTGTTATCTGGTATTTAAATATATTGAAATACAAAGATTTAATTAAAATAAGTGCTAAAAAATAGAAATATTAAATCTGATAATAATTGCCAGCTTAGTTTTTAGCAACTGTTGATCCCAAGCGGCAAAGTAGTACGTTTTGCTTTTAATACACAAATAGCTATTATTCTATTACTATACTTCTGTCATTTCTGGCTGATTAAGTACGAAATCAATGTATTTTCCGCATACTCTCCACACATTCTGCAGAAATATGACAATTAATGTAAAATGAAATTCCTGAATTAATTTAAATAAAACTTTAAAACTCCTAATTTGAAATTGGAAAATACACCAGCATGAATATCTAACACAAAAAGGCTAGTGGTAATTTCTTTACCAGATAAATGAAAAAAAGTTTAAGAAATTTTTTATTACTTTAAATAAAAAGTACCATCAGTCAGGGAACCCGGAGCATCAAATCAAGAGTCCATCACATTACCGACAACCTACCCAATGTCAAATTAGACTACAAAATAATTATTTAAGTGCAATATAATTTATTAAGAAATTTGAAAAATATAAATGCATTTCACAAGTAGTATGTGTAGTCAAAAATTGAAGTCTATAACTCGTATGATATAGCTATTCAACGATCGTGCAAGCCTTCGGCTCATATGATAAACTTTTCCAATCAAGTGGAATGTAGCGCATTCAATATGCGTTAAAATATATTTATACTAAACATTAGTTATTACATATTTTGTACTCTACATTGTATCTTAGAGAAAATCTTTGTGAAATCAACTAGCCTTGAGCTTTAACTAATCCCTACTTCCCTACTTAATATTATAAATGCGAATGTAAGTTTGTTTGTTCCACTTTCACTCGAAAACTATTTAAGCGAACATCATGAAATTTTGTACTCATACTCTTGAAGGTATTAGAAGTAACATAGGATAATTTTTATTGAAAAAAAAACTTTTATAAAAAATTGTTTGTCAAATAATCTCAAATCTAGCAACTTTAACGCCATCCACCGTCGCGTCGCACTATATCCAATCCAATTGACTATAGTTTTAGCTGTTTGGAATTTTTCCACATTTATTACTATTTTCTTCTGTCATTTTTATATTTTCATGCAGTATAAACTGTTTGAATTTTTTAGGTTAGTTGTCATTTTTGTGGTTAGATGCTACTTGATTATTTTAGATCTTACTGATTTTAATTCTTACTCTGCTGCTTTAAAAATGCCTCAGAAGGGAAAATCTGGTCTATCCAAAAATTTGTCGTGGGCCAGAGCAGCAAAAGTTGCATGAAATCAAGAGTCTTTAGTTCACACAGAGCTGAGAACACAACAGAAAGCACAGCGACAAAGTATTTTCAGAGCAGCTGAAACGCCTCTTCAGGCACGGGTTCGTTTAAGCTGAGGTGCAGGCAGCTGCAGAAAGCTAGAAGAGCAATAGAATAATTTATAATGCAGAAATGCAGAGCACGCGCCTTCGAAATTTCATGCATAATGGTATTGGATTTAAATATGATTCTTCAATTGAATATCATAATCATCTGACTGTTATTGGCTCAATGATTAAAAATAACAGTATTTCAATGCTTTTAAATGGAAAGATGAGACTGCTGTAATGTGCTGTTCCAGTGGAGAAGTTTCACTTCCATTTGGTGAACAATAGCCTTTGAAAACTTTATTGTCAAGCATACGCGAGGGTATAAAGATATATGTTGTAATTAATTTTTGAAAGTATAGTTTTCTTTGCACGATATTTACAAGACGATTTAGGTTAGGATAGGATAGCATAAGTGAACGCAGCACAAACGAACGAATGAACACGAACGATAGAAAGTAGGATTTACTTAGTTTATTTCAGATAATTTTACTTAATATTAAGAAGAGTATGAAATAAAATATTAAACGATATACAACCGTAAAGTGTTGTAGCAGTACTCTACCTGGCTTTTTCATATTAGTTATAGTAAGTAATAACTAAAGCAAGAAACTGTTTTTTTTTATAAATGAGAATACTTAAAATAAAAGTGTGAGATAATCAAATTCATACCCTTTGTTAACTATCTAAAGATGCGCCACTGAACAATACTTTCGTTTTGGTAATTTTTTTATAGTTGCGTATTGTGTCTTCTGAAAAGAAAATAAAAGAAAGAGAAAACGTGAGACAGCACCACAATGGTTATGGTTATGTTGGTGATGGTATTGAGGAACGAGAAGAGAAATATGTCAGCGAATTTATTATCTGATGTTGTATTTGTAATTGGAAACATGCTGAGAAATAGGAAAATATAATGAAAGTGGAATACACGATCTAATTTTATTTATGATTTTTTAAATGTCACATCTATAATATCGGTATCTTATAATGATTATATAATTCAGATTTCAACAGTGGCAGAATAGTTTCCTTGGATTGAAGTAAATAATCGAAGTTGTCTTTAATTTTTAACAAAATCATACTTATTAACTTATTCCATATAAATTCATCAAAATTCATCAAAAATTTTCTTTTGTATCATTAAAAATTAGATTGGAATCGCAAATCTAGGGTACCGATCGTCGTAAGTTTCTACTGAGATCGGTTCTCCATATTTATCATTTTTTTCTAAATAGACTCACTCTCGGTCGCATATTCATATCGGACGTACCTTAGCGCAACTTCGGAAATAACCGAGAGAGATGTTATATCGGACATGTGTGATCGCAAACATTTTTGCGATCACATTCGTCCGATATAATCATAGTGAGTGCAAGAAGGAGAGTTGATTTTTAAATTTTTTGTGGTTTTGATAAGTGCGATATGCAAATAAATATTACAAAGATAGTATATTAAATAAGCCAGTCATTAGTGAAGAGCTGGAATTAATATTTTTTGAATAAGATTTTACACAGGACATAATGGCTGGAGTAAAACCAACTGGATCATCTTTTAGGGCTGCTTTCACATCGTCATCAAATTTTTTGATAAAGGCTTTCCATTCTTCCAAGTTTTTGTTGCTGGAATTGTTAAAATTTTGTACATTAAACGATACTGAAGGAGAAGATATGACGTTTGTATTCGTAACATTGTCGTCTATTTCAATCGAGATGTCATTGTAGTGTTTTGAGTTTACTGTATTCTTACTTTCTGCTAGATGTAGCGGGTTTAATTTGAGTTCTGACAATAATCCTTCAGGTGGTGGAGATTCAGTTGCGATTTCGTAAAATATAGCTTTATTTTTTGATGTAAGGGTATTAGACACTTCTTCAATATTAAAAAGTTTTATAATAGATATCTGGTGCTTGCAAATTTTGCCATTTGTACCTACAGGACAAGTACAAATCCCAATATTCATGTCGACAAAATAATTTATTTCTAAATTTGTGCTACTTATTACTTTAAAATTTTTTATCCCCTATTTCAGAAATTTTATCAGCAGAAATAGGTTTATTATTTAATAGCAACTTATCTAAGGTAATTTTCCTTACCTTGCCAAACAGAAGATCCAATATTCGTTGCTTGTAATATCCTTCAAACGCAGTTACGATAAAATCCGTTAATTGCGGTAAGTTATATGCCTTGGTTCGTTCTAATGGTATGTCTTTAAACAACCGGAACATGACTTCTATCGAATTATTAGTATCAAATCCTCGTGTCAGGTAACCTTGTCGAAAAAATAAACACCAGCTCATTCTATATTTTGATCAAATTTTTGTTTAATATATTTTTTAAAATGAGCATATTTACACTCAGCATACAATTTTTCAATGTTATATTCCAACAAATCCCTTGTTTTAGATACTAGATATCTAATGCTCCTAAATACATAGCTGGTAATGTTGCTGTCTATCTTCCTTATTTATATTATTTTTGGAGATGTTTAGCCATTTCCAGACAGCTTTCAGCACATGAAATGTGCACAAGATAAGTTTGGACTTGGGCCAGTATCTCTCGAGTACCTTCCGTTCTACCAAGTCATCGTCAGTCACAATTACTTTTGGATTAATTTTACTTGGAAAAATTTCTAATAAATTTTTAACTGCTGCATCAAATATTTCTTCTTTTTGTGATGTTGAAATTACACACCCAACAGGTATACCCCCAGCCGCCGATTGAGTTGCAAAGAAGTACAATTTGTGGTTTTGCACGTCACAATTACTAGTGGCGTCTACAAAAAGAATTTCTAAAGAATGCATCAACAAGCTTGATGCTCTTTTCATAATCGGGGTACATAATGACACTGCGTAGTGTTCTCCAATATGTGCTATTTTAAATGATACATCTTGACTATTCATTAAATTTTCCTCTAGTTTTAAAAACATCTCAGGACCAGACCGTTCTCCATAACTGTTTTAAAAATGTGACTTCCATAAATTTGAAAAATCGGTTTTATTTGGGAAGTAGTGTCGATCGGATGACATGCTGTCGTATCGATCACCAAGTTCTTCCATTTTTGTTAAAGAAAAACTATGATATGCCGAAGCAACAGAATGACCCTTTTGAAAGTATTCAATTATTTCTTGTTTCACTTCAACACTTAGTGGTCGCTTGGTCTTTGTAATATTTATTTGCATATCGCACTTATCAAAACCACAAAAAATTTAAAAATCAACTCTCCTTTTTGCACTCACTATGATTATATCGGACGAATGTGATCGCAAAAATGTTTGCGATCCCACATGTCCGATATAACATCTCTCTCGGTTATTTCCGAAGTTGCGCTAAGGTACGTCCGATATGAATATGCCTCTCGGTCCATATTACGATCTGCATCGTTATCGCTCACCAGTAGCGTTGCCAACCTAAAATTTCTGAAATCGGTAAGTTGATGCAAGAAAAATAAGTAGATTTAAACAAATGGCGCCAATTTAAAAAGTCTTTATTTAATAAAAAAGGTAAGTTTAAATTAAGTTACAAAAAAGTTAAATAAGTATAAAATGTGGTACAAAGAACTTCAAAGGATGATTCTTGTCCATATACGGTTGTATAGTCCGTCTCTAAGACTGTCAATTTATTGGTCACGAATGGCAAATGCCAAAAGCGAGTAAAAAACACTTTATGTACAGGATTTATTTACTACCTAATAAAAAAATAGTACATCTGTATTATTTAAGTAGTATAATTAGTAAAATAAATAAATATGATAAAAATAGATTAAAAAAATCTATATATAAACAATACTACGAGGGAAATACGTACACTGGTAGACCAATCAGACCTTAGTCAGAAAATTTCCATTCCGTTGCCAAATGTTGGAATATACTGGATATACTGAAATATACTGAAAGATATTTTATATTCGTGCGCCCGGCGTGTAAAATTTGTATGGGAGTAAATCGGCAAAATCACAAAATTACATTACGTTACATATGTAATAACATGAGTCAGAAGAGTCAGAAAAGAGTAACATATACAAAAAACAGTGTGAGCTAATGTTTTAGTATCATAATGACGTTTTACATTGTGTTTGACAGATTATTTGATTATTCTGTCACGTAAGTATAAATATTAAGTTTAGTATTTTATATTAATAATAATATTCAGTAATGAGTATTGTATTGTAGTCTATAGTACCGTCACAAGGTTTTTTAACTTTTAGTTAACTTTTTGGGAAATTATAATGTATTTTTTAAATATTCTTTTATTCATCGCATTATATATACATATAGATTACTTCTTCGGGAATTTACAAGTTTAACTTTTTATCACATGACATGAATACTTGGTACAAGGGGTCAACAAATACGTGACTTCTTCTTGAAGTTTCGCTATTTAATGATATTTTTAATATCACTCTTTCTTCGATCTTTCTCTATTAAAGAGGCTCCCACACCTTAATACCTACATATACGCTAGTCAAAATATTTGATAGGTACTGCACACGTTGGCGGTACTGATTAACCTTATACTTTATACAGTTTTTATTTAATATTATGTACACACGATATATATTTTCGCAATAAATATTTTTAGTTTTTGATCGATAAGCGATATTTTGTAACCATTCGAAAGGTGAAGAGTTTTATTATACGATGTGATTTTTTTTACTATAAAATGGACACGGAAGTTCGTATTTATACATAGTATAGTAGTCCATGCTTTAAGCATATAATGATTCTGCTAAATCAATCCTATACAAATTTTGACCGAAGCGCGTGCATAGAAGTATAACTTCTAGCGGCAGTCCCACTGACTGCCACACCCATTGTTTTAATTTACACACATTTGGTAATACCCTTTATTACATGAAGAATATTAAATCATTATCACAATGTACAGGATTTCTCGATACAATGGGGTAAAAAATATTTAGTAAAATAAGGTTAAACAAAATATAAACAAATACCCTTTGTATAGATTTATATTGGTAAATAGATTTTACAGAGTATTTGTTTGGTTTAGATTGATGTCTCTGTTTCTATAGCCAATTGTATTTAATTTGGATTTATACCTTTTTTAAAAAAAAATTCGTCCTATACAAATGTAGATCATTTCTAGTCTGAATGTTGCAAGTTTTATTGAAATAAAATTTATAAATGTAAATTTAGCTAAATATATAACTTTTTTTGAAAAATTATTTCCGAAGGGTTTAAATAATCCTTAAAGCTTCCGAGATAAGAGTACATTTTGAGCAATATGACTACACTAAAAACAACATTTGGCAACGGAGCTCGAAATGAATGCAAGAAAAAAAAGATGTTTTTGACACCGATACGGGACGAGTTTGGATGGTAAAAGAGGCTGTAACACAACCTTTCCACATCCTTGTAGATAATATGACCATGGGTCGGTTTTGGACTGCAGGATTCTTTCATCTTGTGTGGTTTCTGTTGTTAACATGGTATTTTATTATTATTATTTTTTTTATTGGAAAGTGTATAATGGTTAGAATAATGATTAGTTTAATCCATCTGGTATATTAAGTACTTATAATCATGCTAGCAATTTGTAATATGTCAACTATATTAAACATTTATTTATTTATTTAAAAAATAAATATGGTGATAATTAACATTCGTCGAATGGCAATAAAGATATCTTTATATTTAAACATCCACGCATATTTTTCTTTTTGTTATACATTTATAATTAAATATAATTTTATTAACAATAGGTATCATTTTTTTTCTACTTTTTCCAAATGGCTATAAGGATTAACTTAAAACAAGTTCAACAAGCACCTTGACATATTTAATTGAAATAAATTGAGTAATGACGACCGTTACGTTTACTTCGACTTCGCTTTCATCGGAAAAGTTAGTTTTCGTGAAAGTTGTTATGAACTTTCAAAGTTTTGGATTTGATAAAACTAAATAAACTAAACTTTATCTACTTCCACGAGGTTCTTAAATCTTTGGCTAGATTTTGAAGTATTATCTGAAAGTTTCAAGGAAGAAAACCGTAAATTAAAATGTAAGCACTAAACCAGTTTTAAACCCTGTTTTGTTATAATTTATAACAACAACTTTTAGGGTTGTTTGTTATAGTGTGATATAAATATAACTTAATGTACTTCTAGCTAATTTTATACGTGACAAGATCGCAAAAAAAGGAAATTAAAACTTAAATTCTACGTAAAAAAGTTAGGAATTACTAAATTATATTATGATCATCTGTTTATGGTGATTCCCAATAGGAAAAATTATAAAGTTTTTGATGATCATTTTAATACTTTAAGTATAATGAATTTGGCACTAATACATTGTTTTAGGTATAATGGTATCAACTCCTTACCTTCATAAAACGGTTATTACTAGTTAGTTTAACCATTCAAAACCTAATAATGTTCTTCAAATCGTTAATCTTGTGTAATACTAGTTGTACTCGCAACGTCTTTCGCGTGGCGTGTGATTGTTGTATAAAAATTTCTTACCCCACCCCATTTAAGGAATGGGAGAGAAATTTTTATACACCAGTTAAGTTAAAAGAAGACAAATACATCTGTGAAAACCGCATTCGAATCGGATCAGTAGTTTTCATGTGATGCGAGCACAAACATACAGACAGAGACCAAAAAAGTCTAACCACATTTTTGGGTTCTATTTCGATGTACCCGCGACATCGTTCGCGAGGCGTGTTGATTTTTATATAAAAATTTCTTTCCTCACCCCGTTAAAGGGGTGGGGGGGAGCAAGTTTTATACACAATATGTTAAGTTGAAAGAAGACAAATACGTCTTTGAAAACCGCATTTAAATAGGATCAGTAGTTTTCATGTGATGCGCGCACAAACCTATACATTTTTACAGTTTTATTATATGTATAGATAACAGGGTTGTATTTACTTCTTCTGTAATCATTGGTTAATGATATACGACAAGAATTAATGTTTAAATTTGATTTACAATGATATTATTCTTAACACGGATCTGTTAATTTGTAAATATTACAAGAAATTTGTGACCTGGTAGATATTATCGGTGTTAACCAATCAACAAAATAATTTGGAACGTTATGTACCTGTCAGTTTGTGAAAGAAGTTTGATTGTGTAGCATGCCCAGTTTTCCTTTTTCAAAGGTTTAAAAAATGACGAGTCATTTTGGTGATGACCCGTTAAGATTTACCAAAAGTGTACAATTAAACAAAAAAAGTCATGCACCTACAGTATACATCTTTTTTTTTAAATTTCTGTTTTAAAACAAGTTTATGAACACTTTTGAAACTTTATATGACAATGAATAATCTAGTTGTCAAACATTTGTTTATAAACCCGAGAAGAGCTAGTTTACAAGATTTCGTGTCGAAGGACTTGGTAGTACAAATAAATGAGGCAAAGGGTTCAAAAACTAGAAAATATATAGCAAAATTGATTTTCTACATGATCTACAGATAGTTCAAATATGGAACTGAGCACATGTACCATGTTAGCTTAGCTCGGTGGTTTAAGAGACTGTCTTACGTTAGAACACTGAAAAAAAACCCTGGTTTGAATCCAGGCGTTAGTTATTTTTTTCCAATAACAAAATTCATACGTTTTTTCTGTGGCACATTAGAATTTATGGCAAAACTACTTTGATTAAAAAAAAAGGGTGTGGCAGTCAGTGGGACTGCCGGCAAAAGTTATACTTCTATGCACGCTCCTGGATTCATAAATTTTTATGCGAATGACTTAGCAAAATCATTATATGATATTCGTGTTCAGCGACCTCAAAAACCTCCTAGTACCGAGTACACACTGATTTTGTATCAAATTTGCATAACATTTCCTGGAGACGAGATCCGTCTTAAGTACCAGGTGTTTCGTCTTTCAACTGATAAGTTTTCGACCATTTTTAAAGGATTTACCTCCAAACCATGTTTTGCCAAAATCATAGCTCCACCACGTTTATTCTGTACACGACAAAAATAAGAGCTCGGGTCATAACCAAAGACACTTAGATGCTGAACCTCTTCTGTTAAAAGAAAGTGCTCGACCAGACAAATAGCACTGTATTTTATATTATGACACATGGTCGCCATCATTTTCAGTTTCAGCACATGATGGACAGATAATTAAACTTTGACCAACCACTTTTGCGCCTCTTAGACGAACTAGGCAAGCAGGATGATACTGTTTTTCACATTTATATATATCGTTTATTTAGCAATACTAATTACAAAAAAATATATGTATACAATAAATAATAAATAGATTACAAAAAAGGAGCTAATATATAATATAAAAAATTTACTTAACAATAGTTTAAAAAAAGCATATATCCAATAACTCAAGTCAAAACAATAATAAAAGATTATTAAACATCATTTTTATTCTAACAAGTATTGTTTTAGCTTTCTTTTAAAAATACATAGATTCAGACTAATTTTTATATCATTTGGTAAATTATTATAGTCATTTAAACCTCTGTAAAATACATTATTTTGCGTAGACCCCCTTGAATACTGGTGCACATGAAAATTTCGTTGCCCTCTTGTATTGTAATTGTGTATGTCTGCATTGTAAACTAATTTATTTTGTAAGTATTTCGGAGCTATTCCCATTTTAATTTTAAATATAAATACCATAGTGCTATAGTAAACATATTTTTCTACTGACATCCAACCTAGTGTATTTAACATCTCTTTTATAGGTGTAAATCGTGAACATTCCAATATAATTCTCATAGCTCTATTCTGCATTTTCTGAAGTCTATTAAGTTCATTTTGTTTAAAAAGATACAATATTGTAGAGCAGTAATTAAAATGAGGGAGAATACATGTATTGAAAATAGTTCTTCTTGTCCATCCACTAATGTATTTACTGCATCTTTTCAGATAACTTATTTTGTAAGCTATTGTCTTAATTAAATGATTGCAATGATCTTTAAAATTTAACCGATTGTCCATTACAACCCCTAAATATTTATACTTTTTCACCTCTTCAATTTCTTCTCCATTTATCCAAATTTTATTATTTATGTTTCTCACCTTTTTCATTTCTCCAATAATTATCCATTTAGTTTTATTAACATTAATTTTCAACAGATTAGCACAGCAATACTTATATATATTTTCCATATTCCTATTAATATTTGTAAAACATTTGGTACATTTTAATTCACCTTTTAAAGATGGTTTACAACTCGCGCATGTAATTTTCACATTTATATCATCATCACTCGGCGCCATCAAATATATATCAATGGCATCACTGTTAACTAATAAAACTTAATAACTACAAACACAGGCAAGTAGAAATATATTTTTTTTTAAATTAACTGTATTCAATTAAATAAATACTTAGAAAAATAAGACCAGTTGATGTGTGTCCTTACTTCAAACACGAAAACTAAACAGTAAAACGATCAATGTACAAAAAAGTGTTTACAAAACCCCATAGTGCAAAATATAATGCAACCATGTGACGGTAGTATGGACTACAATACAATACTCATTACTGAATATTATGATTAATATAAAATACTAAAAATTATATGTTTACTTACGTGACAGAATTATAAAGTAATCTGTCAAACACAATGTAATACGTCACTATGATATTCCAAAATATTAGCCCAGATTGTTTTTTGTATATCTATCTCTTTTTAATGTACTGATACCTTTATGTGTTTCTGTCTCTCTTTTACTCACACCATTACATATTATGTAATGATTTTTGCCATTTAACCCCACACAAATCCAGTGCATAAATAGAAGTATAACTTCAAAAACTGAATATTTGTAAATAGTAATATGTTGGATACCTATGATTACAAATTCTCAGATATTTATTCCGTGTAATTGGCTAATGTGCCATCGGGAAAAAACACCCTGTATAATTTTTGTCCGTTTGTCTTTTGTTTTATATTTGTATTTATTATATTTGTTAATGTAAATTAGACAACCGTGTTTGACTGCACGTTTCATGGAGGTAAAGAGTGTGTTACTTTCCAATGTGGTCGTAGAAAAAAAACTTTTTAAAGATGGCTAGTGACCCATTTCTTTAAAGACTTAATTATTTGATTGGTGGACGCATCCAGAAGAATGGGTCTGTACCATTTTGAGACCCGACTCCCGTCAAAAAAGACTTGCTACATATAACTTTTGTAGGTTTGTAGACTCATAGGAATTTAAGTTACCTCTTCAAAATTTGAGCAGCTACCAATTGTTATAATAGAGAATTATGGCACACTTCAAATACTGACCGGCATTATTACTGCTAAGCCGTATTTAATTACGGACTGACTTTATTTTGTCAGTGTAAAACAGTATTCCGGCACGTATCGTTTGGGATTTATTTACGTCAAGCCTTATTTTTGTTTTCATTTCGGACACCTAACTTCTAAAACGCGTTCTAGTCGTTTTTCTGAGTGAAATTATGGAAGATCAATTGAAAGCTGCAATTTTGGGGAATGCAAATGATGATGAGATAGAATATCTTATATTAGATAACATTCTCACAATTTGCACAATTTGCAAAATGTGAATAATGGGGGAAATCATTTTTCGGCTGCGGGATCTCTAAACGGATTCTCTGATAGAACTTCTCTCAACAGCGTTAAATCGTCATTATACGTAAAACGTAGCCTTTTGGACTTATTTAATTGGGCCATATTCACTTTTACCGTCTATCACAAAATTTAGCCAAACCAAATCTTTTTTCAAATTTAAATTAAAACGTTCAAAACACAACAGTCAAAATTAGAGGTTATAGAAAACATGAAACGTAAAACAAAATTTTGTCCTATGATATAAAGGCATGGTTGTACCAGGAATAATCTAGCCACAAATAGTGGCAGGCAGTAACTTTAATAATTCCAGGCGTTATTTTTGTTTCACTGCGCATGCTTAGATGTCAAATACGGCCAGGATTTATTAGTGCCTGGCGTTATGAATTTGCCATAATTCTCTATTATCTAGTGATTAACACTTTGCCAGACTCCATTAAGCTAAATAAACTTTATACGCATTTTTTTAGTTTTTAGTTTTAGTTTGTACCAGTAAAAACTTTTTATTAATTTGTTGCTATGAACTCAGTACTGTATTATAGTAATTTCTCTAATATTGATGAATTATGAATGGAACTTTTGATTCATCTTAAGTAGGGGTAATGTTGGTACTTCATAATGTTTTTAAACATTAGAAACTTTAAACTGTTAGTTGTATCTAACGAGTACTGTAGTAATGGAATTGCAGTTGTCTGCTAAAGGTGATTTTTTAACAAACTTTAAGGTTTTAAAATATGTTCTAAAACATTTTGCATTAAGATTAACAACATATTTTGAAACACATTATTATACAACTTGTTGCATAGTCTAAATGCAGCTATAAAGATTCAAAACTGTTAACCAATGCAAGTGCAAAGTGTTAAAAAGGCTATGAACCCATTGACCGTAAAAGATTTACATTATACATTCGTAATAAGATATATCATGAAAAAAACAAGATACTGCCCAGGTTATCAAAAAACGTTGAAGAAACCATAAAAATCTTATATAAGTTTTGTTGCAAAACTAATTAAGGTGAAAATTTTGTAACTACTTCCAACGAAGAAAATTAAGTTATCGTGTTAATTTGTAAAGCAAATTTAAAGTTTCTGTGGAGTGTAGATAAAGTTTACTATAGTCCATTTCACGGATTTTGGCCGATGACAGAAATCATACTCGAAGTAAATTAAGAGTTACATCTCTGTCAGATACAGGCAAGTTAAAAATTTAAATGAGGACGTTTGTTTTTTAATACAACACTTACGTAACTGCATCTTGTTTCACCGGTAGATAAAAAGTATTCAATACGGAAGTCTTGACTTAATTCACATTCCTAGTAAGCGTCATGTACGGCTCGTTGTTGAAGGGTTGAATTTAATAATTATTAATGTCATATTTTTGTAGATGTCAAACCACACTAATAGTTTCAGAAACTTACGACCTAATTTAGAAAAAAAAACTGTCCGCCATTGGTAACTTGGATGACAGTTTAATCTTATTTCAGTGGTTTCTAATATCAAATCGGCCAAAAACGATGAAATGGACTATACATTCAATTAATGTGTAATAATTTTTTTTTTTAACCGGCCAGAAATTTGTACTTTCCGGTTTATTTTTAGGTCAGAAAATGTCATTTTGTCGGACAAGTCCGGTAAAAGCTTTTACCGGACTCATTTTGAGGTACTACGACAGTCGCTTTGCATCTTGAAAGTAACCTTCGGCAAGGTAAAATAACTTGACATATTTTGACGTTTAGTTGAAAATGTGAAATTTATTATAAAATGGATATTTAAAATGATGCATCTGATTGTGAACTAATGGAAGATGAAATTATACCAGATGAAATTGTTAAGGCGGCCACCCAAGCAAGGTTTGTTAAAAAAATGTTAAAATTAGTTAATAAAGACTTTTTGCTATAAAAATGAAAACTGAATAATATGAAGTTTATGGTACAAGAATGCCCGTTTTAAAAAAAATATTGTACGTAATACGTCCCAAAAGTGCTTTTACTGGACTCGCAGGCTTGCAGGGATCGCCTATAGCTCGCCCTACAATTTGCCTACTTGTCCAGTAAAAGACCACTTTCAGGACTTGTTACGTAAACTACTATTACAATAGTTTTTTTCATCATATGTGGGTATTAACGAACATTACTTTCCTTTTAGTATATGGATTTATCCACAAAAAAAATCAGAACCCAATCAAAATATTTTATAATTGCGAAAGAAAAAGCTTTAAGTCTTACGCTTAAAATTTTTAGTAGTAATTTGGAAAACACTGTACATAATGCTATACCTACTTAATGTTTATTGAACCTCATTACAATACAATTGAATGCCGTTTTTATTTAGCACAAAATAGGTGAAAAATTTAGAAACTAGCTTTAACCCTGCAGTCGTCGCGCCAAGTCTGAGAGACCCGACGAAAATATTTTGCTCCACCCCTTATTGGTGGGAGGGATTGGTAAATTGTCGTTTTCAGTACCTTTCTATTTTATGGTATTTATTCATTTTAGAACAGTTTGCAGCAGTTAGTTTATATAGGACACGTGCAATAGTGCTTAAAGTCTGTGAGACTTGGCGCGACGGTTTGTGTAACAAAAATTACCCGTTTGGTTAAAACCTCAAAATTTAAGAAAAAAATAAAAATTTTAAGTGTGGTAAGTACAAGTACCCACCGTTTGAATGGATATTGTAGTTATAGCTAATAGTGATGTTTTTTTACAGCAATCATGTCTTATGAGCGGGAACAGGCGCGATTGCAGCGAGTTTTGGATGAAATTGACTGGGAGGATGATAAACGGTGTGACGATGATACATCGGAAGATGAGGAAGACATTGTAGAAGAGCAATGTTAACAGACAGACTCTGAACAAGAAGGTGACTCAGAAGGTGACACTGAATCGACAGAAAATTTGTCCGTTGTTTAGTAAAACTAAATATTTTTGTATGTTTTGTCTTAAATTTGTATGTTTGAAGCATACACATTATGTGTGTCCTAACTGTGAAAAATCGTGTACTGTGGAAAGTTGTAATACTATTTAAGTGTTGTTTGGTCTTACCGTTAAGAATAATTTTCTTTATAATGACCCAAGATGTATCTATGTCAAAATAAATGTTGCTTGATATAAATAGTGCAAAATTTTAATACTTTGTCCCATTCTCACTAATATATTGAACAGTTACGTTTAAAATGGTCTTCTACATAACAATCTTTATAAAAACATGTCATTTATTAAATTCAGTCGAAAAATTTTAAAAATATTTGTTTTTTGTGAAACTGTACCTTTGGTGAATTCGGGTCTCTCAGACTTGGCGCGACGACTAATGTCTCAGTCAGAGGCGCGACGACTGCAGGGTTAAAGGGTGCCAAAATTTGTGAAAAAAAGCGTCATTGATAATATGTCCGCTATTTCTACCACGTAATGCTGGACCATTGAGAAGCCTAAATCAAACTGGCGGACAGCTGAGTCTGAGTGGATACTAAAGAGGTATCCACTCAGGTGTCCGTCCGTCGAGATATCGAATTGTTATATCAACACCTTCGATTTCACCCCTTATTATCCATTAGGCATTAGGGTGTTCGCCTGAGATGGAATGTAAATACCTGTACTGAATGAACAAGTTACAAAGGAGAAATGTTATATTACGGATGACAGCGAAATTTTGTTTCAAGCTTTCCTGCTTTTTGTATATGTTTCAGATAATATTCAGAATCAAACTTGTTAGGTTAAAGATCTTTAGCAAGACAATGACATTAATATCTAGTGAAACGGATTAATTGGTATTCATAGATTGGCAGCATCATTGAATAAACTGTTTAGAATTTATATTAAACAATAAATGAATGGTAAGTATAATGCTATTTAATATGTCTATGCCTTTGGTATATATTATGTGTGTGTATATTTTGTGTACCTTCCTTTGTTATACATTTTTATTAACTTTTATTGTGTACATATACAATAATAATTCGGTTGGCAATTAAATTAGTGTTCGTTTTAATGGTGGCTTATGTGTGCATAATTCATGTTAAAAATATTAGGTGCCTGATATACAATCGAATTTTGAGATCGTACATCCTAGTATTACCATAGATGCAAAAAATTGATAATCAGGAAGCCCTGATATTCAAACAGATACAATTTATATTAAAATTTAAAAGACGTTTTCTAAAGATACACATCACTTATAAACCCATTTATAAAACATACTGTAAAGATTTAAATTACAGAGTACATCTTGTAAATACTAAACCTGATTGTTAAACACAACGAATAAATAGTAAGTTACTTATTTGAGTCATCTCTAATGAGATTTTTGAAATTTAGAAAGTAGATAAAATAAAATATTACATTAAGGAGAAATTGAAAACATGTCACATCCAGCAGGACTCAAACCAGTGGCCTCTAACTAAAGCTGATACCGTCTTAACGAATGGGTCAAAGATACTTAGTGGTTACTCGGCGTTTCTGAACATATCTTGATTTATGTCGCATAGGGCATTTAACTCCTCCTTAAGCACATATTTGACGTTAAATGGGAAAAAGATTATGTCAAACGACAATTGAAGCATCAAACTCTAAATCACTTCTACTCATAGAGATATTATTATTCTACTACTCTGTTTTATATTTTTATTTGGTTAGGAAACTGGAGCCATAGATTTTTAATAAGATTTATTATTTAAGCCATCTCTTATAAGATTTCTAAAATTTACAAATTAGACAAACAAGAAATGACATTAAAGACAAATTTTTACTTTATGTAATTTTTTTTGTAAATGTTTAGTTGTATGTATGTATTTCAATCCAGTTATTTCAGCTTTTAAGTTCATGTTGTTAAGAAAACTAGAATTTATTAAAGACAGAAAAACATATTTGAACTTTTCTTTCTTTTTATTATATATTTTCTCCCGTCTCTTTTGTTTCCGCTCGTTAAATCTCATTAAAGGACAAATATGCCTACACACATCTAATACAAGTCCTTTATGTTTAATCCACAGAATGTTCTTCAAACTTCCTAAAGGAAGTACTACATAACACTTGTCACCGCTAAGATTACGAAGTTTGTACATGATGTAGTATGTAGTGTATATATGTGCTTTGTATGGTTTATAGTATTCGAGGTATATATATATATATATATAAGGAGGAACATGAAGTTTAATACAAATGCTTTTATAGTAAATTCAACACATTTGCATGAAAATTTACCATTTCAATATTATACAGCTTTTTGTTGATAGCATAAAATGTTTGCTATACTTTGATGATAGTTAAATTTATAAACTGATTAGCTTTAAACCGCGACTTCGCTCGCGTCAAAATTTAAATGAGAATATGGCCTGATCTTACGACCATAGGATATATTCTATCTAATAAACTTAGCTGTTGTGTAAATGTGTTCATCCAGAGTATCCAGACCGTTATCTACCTCTGTTTCCAATTTTATTCCTATTCCTTCAGTTATCTTGACGTGATTGAGTTACAAACTAACACACAAACTCACCAACAAACTTTCGCATTTATATAAGTACTAGCGGACTCGGCGAATTTCGCACCGCCTAACACTAATGTTTTTTCCATTTTTTTTTTTAACTTTTACGATTAATTTTTTGTATTTTTTATTATATTTTCTCGTTACTTACCAGTTTTCACCATTATTTATAGTAGTTTGTAATTTACCGGTTGGATATATTACGAAGTATATTATATATTAACTGCGCCACCTAACGGTGGAGTCATAGTTCTTAGGTAAGTAAGTTTTTCTCTTTTAAATATATGAGATATCAACTGCGCCACCTTACGGTGGCGTCATAGTACTTAGTTATGTAAGAATTACAGGTGTAAATTTATAACATCTCAACTGCGCCACCTAAGGGTAGCGTCATAATGATTAATTTCTTAATAAACGCGTCCGATTGCTGCAAAATTCAAAGTGCTATAGGGAAAATCGCGGCTTTCGACGCCCCGGCCGGCCAGTATCACCGCAAGCACTACGTCCGCAATTTTAAATCTGTAATATCTTCGAAAATATTCATTTAAATCTTGTGCTGTAAAGGACCATATATCTATATTAAATCAACAATGTATTTAAGCTATTTAATTGGATAAGGATTAATGCTGTATTGGTTAAAATCGCTTCGAAAATTAGCCATGGTATATCCATAAAAGATAGACATATACCATCGCGAAGTTTTCTGTAGACCTTTTTAATGTGTACAAATAATTAGTACATTATTTTGATAAATCTCGTAGGGTTCAGCCTGCGTTTGCGATGCAAGCGGAAAAAAATTGATAATTAACGACATCACATTAGAAACCTCAAAAATAACAGTATTTCTCCACTATTTAATGGATGTTATTATACATATAAACCTTCCTCTTAAATCACTCTATCTATTAACAAAAACCGCATCAAAATCCGTTGCGCAGTTTTAAAGATTTAAGCATACAAAGGGACATAGGGACAGAGAAAATAATTAACGGTAAAAGAACAGTATTGATCGGGTATAATATATAAAATAGAGTTGAAAATAAATTTCAAAACGCCCGTACCTGGCAGAATAGTCGATATAAAAAATGGCAAGATATATCACCAGATCTAGTTGAAATTCAGAGTGTAACAGATGGTATTGATAAGGTGCGATCTTAGAGAAAACGCCGGTCTCTTAAACTAGGCAGATTTTTTTTTGTAATTAATTTTAATTTTTTAATTTTATATTCTTAGAAATGTAAAATTCCAAAGTTTTAAAATGTGGATATTCAGTGTATTAGACATTAGGACAATGAATATGATAATATACGAACAAAAATTTTTAGCAAAAAAATCTCTCTTATATGTATGTTTAACTATAAACACAAAAACTGGTAATTTATACTTCCAAATAATAATCATAAAAACGGGTAGGTACGGAAAATAAAGCTGATTTTCTATATCCAGGGTATAAATTGGGTACAATCGTATAAAATAGTCAAAATCCATTCCGTAAAACATCGTTACCAGGAATAGTAAGAAAGTGTTTAAATGGTTTCAAACCATAAAAGTTATGATCCTGGCGAAAACCTAAACCGACCCATATACAATTATAGTCAAAATCGCCTTATTTAATTAAATATCTTTAGTATTTCTTCTAGTATGCCAATAAGACGAAAACAACGAAAAGCGCCCTCACAAACTAGTGCAGTTTTATTTTTATTTTAAGGTGTATCACAAAATATTTCTTTTGATTTGCATTAATTAATGTGTCTATTGTACCTGGCATATCAAGATATATTTATACACAAATTCAGTCCTGCACTTTATTTCTGGAATTTGTGTTTTCTTTTTTTAGGTTATGTTAAACACCCTTATAAATAATCAAAATAGGCGTCTAATATTTGGTAATTGAGATTAAACTATGTAATATGTATGAGCAAATTAGGGGTAACAGATACACCAGCGACCTATAAGATCTATTGTGTACTCCCTTTCTATACTTTTGATGATTTTCTCAGACTTATAGCAGCTCTTCTAGTCCTATTTTTCTTAGAAAGTTTAGGATATCGTTGGGTTTCAAGTTAGGTAGACCTTCCTCTTCTATTCCGTATGACCTTAGGTATTTGACCCTAGAATTACGTAATTCAATGCATTCTAAAAAATGTGCATTGAGGTTTCATTCCCTACCTTACAGAATCTGCTTCATCTACCAATCCTAGTTTCTTCATGTATCCACTTAATCGGCAGTTTCCGGTTAATATTCCTGTTATAATACGGAGGTTCTTCTTACTAAGGTTAAGACAGCTGAGAGATCTCTTCTGGTTGTAGTTTCCCAGGAGCGTCTTTGATTGTCTTACTCCTTCTAGATCGTTTTAGTACTTGGATTTTTTGCTACCCATTTTTTTCCTAAAGATTGTACTACTGCTGATTCCACAGGATGGTTCTGGTATGGGGTTTCAGCTTCTTCTTTTGCCAGCTTATCTGCTGTTTCGTTTCCTTCTATCCCTATGTGTCCTGGAACCCATAGGAGGGTAAACAGTGTTATTATGTCCTAATTCATTTAATTTTCCTAGGCATTCCCAGATGAAAATAATTATATTTGCATTAATTGTGCCCACTTGTTAAAATTACAACTTATTTCTTTATTTAGTAGACATCAGGACTCTCGTAGGTCTTATTAACCGCTAGCACTTTGTATAAAAAATACAGAAAAGTACAATAACTGATTCGTAATCAATTATTTTGTTACAACTGGTTGATAAAAGTATGAGAAAAAAACAAATTTAGTTCCAAATTATACACTGCCGAGCATAAAATTAGGGTCTTTTCGTAATTTGCATTTATTTTGAAATCTTTTAGTATTTTTGGATTTTTTTTTGTTGTAACATAGTATACTGACTTTATAAAATGATTTTGTTGTGTTTGCTTGAATAAAAGAAAGTTTTTGTTCTTTTGTTCAAAGTTTATTGAAAATAATGAAAATAGAAAAATTTTACTTAGATGAAACAAAAAAAAATTAACGGCTTCAGTAGCGAGTATTCCCTCCTCTGGCAGTGATTACAGCTTGCAAACGACGAGGCATGCTTTCAATTAGATTTTGGATAACATCCTGCGGAAGATTGTCCCATTCCTGCACCAGTATGTCGCGAAGCTCTCTAGAATTTCTGGGAGCCGGCACATGTCTCCGTAGACGTATCGCCATCTCATCCCAAACATCGGATTTAAATCTGGACTTCGAGCAGGTCAATTAAATCGCGTGATTTGAACCTCGTCAAGATAATCAGTAACTATCCGAGCAGTGTGGGGCCGTGCATTGTCATGCATAAAGGTTGCGTCTTCTCCAAGCGTAATCATAAACGGTACGACATGGTCTTCTAGAACCTCTGTCAAGTACCTATGTGCAGTCAAAGTCCCATTCTGGATGAATACTAACTCTGTCCGAGCTTCGAAAGATATGCCTCCCCATGCCATAATTGAGCCTCCACCAAATGGAAGTCGCTCGGCAATACACGCTTGAGCATATCTCTCGCCTGGTCGTCGCCACACTCTTACACGTCTGTCGGATCCCGTAAGACAAAATCGCGATTCATCTGAAAACAATACGCGCTTCCAATCCTCTATTGTTCAAGGCAAGTGTTCTCGTGCAAAAATCAACCTAGCAATTCGGTGTTCACGGGAAAGCGGCGGCCCTGTAGCCCTAGTCCTAGATGATAATCCAGCAGCATGAAGTCGCCTCCTAACTGTCCACTCACTTACGTTTACATTTCTCACTTCTTGCAGATGATTTCGAAGGGAAACTGCCGTCTCAGTTCGGTTTCTCAAAGCAGTTGAAAATAGGAAGCGGTCGTCTCTAGCTGTTGTAGTCCTTCCTCGTCCTGAACCGGGTCTTCGAGTGAGCAGACCAGTCTGTTCATACCGCTGAAACACTCGTTGCACACTGGAGAGACTTACACCAAAGTTTCTTGCAGTTTCGCGCTGACCGCCGCCTTCTTCTAGAGCCGCCACAATTCGTGCCGCAACAACAGGATTTATGACCATTTTAATTCAATTTTTATGACAGCAGAATAATCAATCAAAAATGTTTGCAAAAAAAAACATGGAAACAAAACATATGCCGATAATCGTTATCAGGAATTTGGGTAGGAGGCCCTTTTTTGCCAAAAACTTTGAACAACACAACAATTTTTTTTTTATTCAAGCAAACATAACACAATCATTTTGTAAAGTCAGTAGACTATGTTACAACCGTAAAAAAATTCGAAAATACTAAAAAATTTTCAAAATAAATGCAAATTACGAGGTGACCCTAATTTTATGCTCGGCAGTGTATATAAATGTTTCTTGTTACAAAAGTAATTATAAAAAACATCACAAAAAAAATTATAAGCTTATAAGTGTGTTAGCTACCTATGAATACTATTGATATGAGCGGAATCGAACATTTTAAGTTGTATTTTTTATATTCAGGCCTTATTACCCGCATCTGCCATATAATTGCATGTGTGTGAATGTTTAGGTTTTCGCTAGGATCATATCTTTTTTGGGTTGAAATCATTTAAACACTTTCTTAGTATGCTTGTAAACGGTATTGTTAGTCTTTTAATGATTGTGTGTTTTATATTAAAGCGAACGTGTTTTAAAACGCTATTTTAATAAAAAACAACCAGTTCAAACTAATTCAGTCATAAGCTGATCAGCAGAATATTCACGTTATCCCCAAATCAGAGGCTCCTATATAATCCACCTATTGTTTTAATACAATCTCTCCTGAACATACATAGATTATCAAACAGTACTCGAATTATTATTATGGACAGTTTTTTTTTTGTAAGCCGAACAAAGCTAATGACTGTCTATCTAGTGTTAATATCATATCGAAATGAAGTTCGAAATCCGGCTTCCACTCGAAATTTATCGTTGTTGCATCAGTAATTCGCGCAAGCTCAGTGTAATTGGTTTCAGGTTGAACAGTTGCATGCTATAGAAGAGCTTTTCTTTTAAATATTTTAGAGATTCAAATTATAAATAAAAATAAATGAAATAGAAAAAGAAAGAGATTTAGACGCCGTCAATTGTGAATTTGTTCAATTATTGATTTCAACTAAAAAATAATTGTTTAAAGAAGTCTAATTTTGATACTTTTTATAGGTTAAAAAAATTTATACATTAAAAAATTAACTAATTAACAAAATGTTATTATTCCCATTTCATTGTGTGTGTAGAAATTTATAAAAAAAAATTGTGATTAACAATCACTGATCGTTTCAAGATTATCTATTATATAAAAAACCGCAACTCGCTACCTCAATTTTTAAAAAAGTTGATCGTGTTTTTTTTTATAAAAATAATAAAATAATAGTAAATTGTGTGGCAAGGGGTGAAACAAGACGATTTCTGACTAGGTCGAGACTTGACTGCTCGAGCGAAGCGAGGGCTGCCTTCGCCCGATCATTTATAATAAGTAAATGAATGTGCCGGGCAAAAATAACGTTGTTTCTCCCCTAGGGAAGAAAAAACTGTCAGTTTCTGACTGACAGTTGCATTGGTCTGAAATTGTCTTGTTTCGACTGACAAAACAGGGATCAAAACAAGCTGTTTCAGTGCATGTAATATGAAAAAGTATTTAATTTTAAAAATTACTTCAAGTTTGGTAAATGTTCTTTTTGATGTCGTCCTAAATATTGTTAATAACGTTATTATGTATGTTTTATAACTAAAAAAATATAATAATGACCTTAATATTTATGATTCGTTGTATTAATTTTTTTAAAGTAGTATAAGTTTTCTTTACTAATAAAAGAGTATGCATGCTCTCGGATATAATGGAAAGACTATTTAATTTATAGCCAGGCTGTTGCCAGTTTACGTAAGTTTTACGTAAATTCAAAAGTTAATCGCTATTAAAACCCTCAACTGAAATACATTGACTTTGACATTGCCGTCAGTGTATTGAAAATAGATGCTGGCATTTCTCAAGTGCTGCTATATTTGTATTTACACAATTATGCAGCTTTAACTCGCCGGCTCAACTTCCAAACGGATGTAAAATAATAGATAAACAGACGAATGGTATGATAAATGCAACCAGATAAACAAGGTCAAATTTATATTCCTTAAAATCACATTATATATATTAAGCATAGTGTCTTCATGTTTTTACTAGATACCTACATATATTGTGTACTTCAATACCCTGCTGTATGGCACTAAAAAAATAAGCATTACCATTACCCATCATTTGTCATTCAAAATTAGCTATCAATCATCTCTATTTTGCCAATATCCTACTAATATTATATAGGCGAAAGTTTGTTTGGATGGATGTATGGATGTTTGTTCCTCTTTCACGCAAAAACTACTAAACGGATTTTAATGAAACTTTACAGTAATGTAGCTTATAGATCAGAATAACATATAGGCTATAATTTATAAAGATATTGTGTGAATTGTCCAAAATATAACGATAAATGTCATTTAAGTCTGAAAAAATTACTGTATTTCTTATGTTGACAATATTGTTACGTTATTACAGTGCGAATGTAACATCTCAATATTGTCAGACTGTTATATTTTTCAAATACGACCCAAAAATTATGTATGTTATAATTTTAATGTCATAATGTTAGTTCTTTTCACGCTAATATAAGCTACTCGAAATACTAATACTGCGCACACGAAGTCGCGGGCACCAGTTATTGATACATAAAGACCTTGCTTTTATTCGAATTACACGCAGACGAAGTCGCGGGCAAAAGCTAGTTAATAATAATCTCATTGTAATATCTTATCCGTGAACCACTTTGATCCCAAAATAGGTATCCGAAAAGTCGGTATTTATATTTAGGTCAAGTACATCCTTACAAATTGTAGATTAATTGGTTATATAAACAAACATGAATTCAGCAATTTTATCGGCAGACAATATCAGCTGGGTTTATTATAACTCAAACATTTCACTTATCTTGTCCTATTAACACAATATATCTAAATGTTCTGTTTTTAATATATAGATAGTATCTGATTTAATATGCATTAGCAATTTGTCATTTACTAAATTGCTCAGAAGAAACGCAACGACTATAAAATATATGTAGGTACAAATCTATACTAATATTATAAAGAGGAAAGGTTTTTGTTTGTTTGTTTGTTTGAAATGAATAGGCTCCGAAACTACTGGACCGATTTCACCGTTGGCAAGCTACACTATTCCCGAGTGACATAGGCTATGTTTCATTTAAAAAAATGGCCCTTTTGGTAAGCCAGGCGTATCAGTAGTTTTATATTAATTGAATATGTTAAAAGTATACGTTTCAGAAAAAAATGTTTTAGATAAAAGTTGTAGGTCTTTTTAAGACAAACAAAAAAGTCCCTTAACATTTTTTTGTACAGGGTGAAGTAAAAAAGTTACGAATTTTTTTCCATTTTGATTTGATGTCACGCCCAAACGGCCGTACCGATTTAGCCCATTAACGAACTCGACCGAGATTTTGGGACGATTGATTTTTGTACCAAACTTCTCTTCGATCCGTTAAGAAATACGACCGCTATCGTGTCCACAGATTTCGTTATATCGGATCTATTCATA
Source organism: Altica lythri (assembly GCA_964028335.1). NCBI lineage: Eukaryota > Metazoa > Arthropoda > Insecta > Coleoptera > Chrysomelidae > Altica > Altica lythri. The sequence goes on along the minus strand of OZ034804.1, from coordinate 27,915,388 downwards.
CATACATATCATAATCACGACAGATATCACAAATTTAGCATGTGCAATGGGGCGAGGCTACTTATAAAGGAATTAAAGGACAATTAAGTTGTAGCAACCAATATAACTGAACCACCAGCTGGTTAACTAGCTCATACACTGAGGATACCGATGATCCCAACTGATCTATCAAATCTATTTAAACTGCTTCAATTTCCTATCAAAACATCTTTCGCTTTTACTAATAATAAGTCTCAAGGTCAAACCTTCCAAATAGTAGGGATCGGTTTTCCTCATGGCCAACCGCCTAAGGCGGGTCGAAGCACCTGAAAATCAATTCATTTTGCTGCCAGAAAATAAAACAACATGTAATATTGTTTACAGGGAAGCGTTGACCCAATAAATTTAATGGCTTTTGTTATTTTTCTTTAATCCCCGTGCAAAGCCGGGGCGGGCTGCTAGTAACAAATAAATCCCTTTACGGATTACCTTAATTGGAAATTAAATAATACAAATATAATCAATGACAAAGTCAAAATGGCTGTGTGTACCATTGAAAATCAAAATGTGAACAAAAAGTTGTATGTTGGTACAAATTTTAATAACATACAACTTTTTGTTCACATTTTAAATAATACAAAGATGGATGGATGACAATTATTCTTAAAATTAAAACAAAGTTTTAACTTTTGTCGAAAGTTCCCGAGTACTATTAATATTTTTTATTATATATTTTGAGCGTTGGTAGAATTGAATTCGCATTTACATATATATTTTTTAGTTCATTGTTCTTCAGTTGCGAGTAGGAAGGAAATTTATATAATTAAAAACTTTTTAATAACTAAAACATTCATTCTATCTGTATAACAAAATACGAGTTAAAACAATTTTGAATACACAAACACAAAAACCATAGATAAATTTTAATAAATATAATCTAACAAAATATGGACAAATTAATTGTTACTTTATGTCATTAATACATGATTAGTAGCATGTACGTCCAAATTAAGTTTTAAATGTAGATTAATAAGTATATTGTGTATCTAGTAGGAAAAGCGATACATTCCCGGACGACAATGTAAATTGTTGGCCGAGGCGTTTAGCCGAGGACAACAAACATTAAGAGTCCGGGAATGTGCTTTTACTACGAGATACACATATTATTTTTTCTGAAATCGCATTAAATATAATCGTAAATTAAGAAAGTTTTATAAATGCATAACTGTTTTAGATATCTTATTTTCTATGAAACCGTTTCGTTGACATTGTTTGTTTATCATTGTTGATTAGTGTCACAAAACTGTCAGTTCGGTTAGTTTATTGCTTAAATTTGTTTAAATTATATTTAAAATGGACAGTGACGTCCAGAGGTGCAAAACGCCTCCAGAGTTACTAAACACCGCTACTAATGATGTTTTAAATTTATTGCCAAATAAAATCAAGGCGCAAAATATGAATTTGCTTATATACGTGTTATGGATCATTGCCGTACACAGGTACGGAAAAAATATTCCAGTACAGTACGGAAAAGTTCGTTGCCCAGTAACGGACTAAAATACAAGAATAGTGTATATTGCGGCTCAAAATTGATCCAAGAAACTATAGTCCCGTTCAAAAGATGGAATGATCACTAGACAAATGTACTCTTTTATTTAGGCCCACAGTTTATATCATCTCTGGTATGAGTACAGTCCAAACTGTCCTTCGTTTATTGCAGTTTAGAAGGCGTTATATCGTAAGATTAAGCAGTCCAGATGCCCGTATTTACTGATCACGCGTCCTTGAATTCCATCTTTTGAACGGCCCGACTATAGACATTTCCAAGCGATTTCAGAAAAAAAAACACATATGCAAACATGTAATCGCTATATTGATGTTTTTTATGTCTGGATGAAAGTGTAATTCATAAACTACAATTGAACTGCATTTTTGGTCCCTATAAAGGTCTCATTATAGAGTTATTGCTCTCTATAGTTGCAGTTTGCAGTATAGCTAAGGATGTCTATGCTGTAACTATTCAAAACTCGTAAACAACTTGAACAAGATTAAATCTACATTTATAATAATATTCTTTGTTCTCAGTCGCGCATTTTAGTAAAATAATTAGGTTAATATCTAAAACATATTTTTGAACCCAAAAACATCTCTATTAAATAGAACTTAAACATCGATTTAAGTTGTCAAAACTGACTGCTTAATAACTAAGCGAGTCCTTTAATAATGATGCAAACAAAATACTATGTATAAGTGGAAAAATGTTTGTGCAGACTTGATTTCATATATCAGATGGCAATAGGACAGGGATACTTACATTTTTCATTTTTTCGTATTCTAATAATTTTTAAATTCAATATTTTAGTGATTATTGTTTTTACATGGTCGTACAAATACACTGATTGTAATGTAGTACTAGTACAAATAATTTGTCATATCTATATGTCACAAAAAATCTGTAACATCGATGGATTTAGTACTGCGCCTAGATCTTCTGGTTGTTTGTTCGATTTTCTTGCTTGTTTAAATACTTACGAGGACATTCTTGAATAAAAAACATCTTGGTCTCGGTCTTGATTGCTAATCTTGATGTCTTGATCTTGCTCAAATATGTCTGGTCTTGGTTTTGGTCTAGCTGAAATATGTCTGGTCTTAGTCCAGGTTTTTTTTATTTAGTCTTGGTCATAGTCCTGGTTATTTAGTCTTGGCCTTGGTTATTTACTCTTGGTCTTGCGTATCAAGTCTCGTTCTTGCTTATTTTATGTTATTTTTATCTTAAAATGGTCATAATCATAAATTTAGAATAATTTAAAATCTACAATTAACTAACAAAATATTTTATTTTATTAAAATGGAAAAAAAATATCAAACAATATAAAATATTAGAAACAAGATTAATTACAATTAGTTTTTCACTTTTGTTTTCATATGTATTTATATATTATTATAACGTTAAACACTAGAAAACAAACTGACAATCCAACTTTATTGTTCTGAGAAAACCATATGTTTACGGTACTGGAAATATTTTTTTCTACAACCGTGCGTAAAGTATTACCTTTACGCACGGTTTAAGGTTCGTAAAGTTTAACTTTTTTTCACTAGTGAAAAAAAGTAAAATAAGCACTGTTTTGTATAAGATAATGCAAATACTTTTATGTGTGTTAATGGCCGAGGTTGTAAGGTATATAGCTTCTACCCAGATGACTCGGGTTTAATTCCGGGTAAGGAAACTTTTTTTTTATTATTTAATTGTGTAAATATATTTCATTGTTAAATTATTGCAGTTTAATACATACAAAACTAGATATTATATTCAGTAATTTTTAATTTGATTTTTAATATGACAGAAATATCAGTTTATGAATAAGGGTAAGTATTTTTATTTAAATGACTGATTGACATTTTAATTAATTTATAATTCAAGCATTTCGCGTTTCTACGTACCGGTATTATAAGGTGAAATTAATTTAGAAAATAAATGTTTTGTTATTTAAAATATGTTTTAAATATAATTTTTTTTTTCAGTAAAGCGTAAAAAAAATCAGGCATATACTTGTATTTCTTGTAAAGAAATTCGGTTGTAGAAAAAATATTGTATGCAACTCGTGCGTAAATGTTCCTTTTTTGACTCATGTGATTGTCGCATTCGCCTGCGGCTCATGCGACAACATTCACATTCGTCAAAAAAGGTCACTTTACGCACTAGTTGCATAAATAACTATTTTGTACAACTGTCATTAAAAGTGACACTTTTAATGATAGCAAACAATGTTAAAAACGATTGTTTACATAGCAGCGTGTTAAAAATACTTTTAACACGTTGCCATGTAAACAAGTTTACTTTTAACACGGTTTAGTTTACTTTTAACACGGTTTAGTTTACTTTTAACACGGTTTGGTTCATTGTCATTGAAAATTCGCTCGTTTCATTATCAAAATAGGGAAGTTGTACAAAAAACATTGTATGGTATTTGTGTTAACAGTGATTTTATTTTGTTCGTGAAATTGTTCAATAAGCTCCGCTCATTTCACAAACGTTTTCACTCACAAAATAAAACCTCACTTTTAACACTCATATCATAAATAACTACTTCTTATATAAGCACTGTGAGTAAGAATTTTCGATTGAGTCTAGCGTATTTGATCTGGGTCTTTCATAATTGGTCTTGTTCTTGCTGATTCGGTCTTGGTCATGCTAGTCAAAGGATAGCATTGGGATTGCTTTTCGGTAAGGCCAAGACCAAAACTACAAGTCCAAGACCAATTTTGCTCATCACTAAATCATGGAGATGTATGAATTCCGAAAAACTGCACAGACACACAAACTGTTTATATACTTTTTTATATTCCTAAAAGTTTTTATAACAAGAAATGAATGGTGAATTATTTTTGTCATTTTTAATCCAAGACTTTTCTGTATTTGTGGTTTATTTATTATAGTATATTCAGAAATCTCTATATATTAAGCGGACAATAAATCGAGCGCAAAAGTGGTATCATATGTTGTTTCATAGTCTAACAAAAAAAGAATATGAGACATAAAATTGTTTTTTTTCACCCTTCGCCGTTAAAAAATTGCTTTCATTCCGTTCATTTGTTGATATTTGTATGTGTAGAGAGTAGAGACCATTTCAGTCCATTTCGAATTTAATAAAAAAACTTGTAAATATTTATGTTATTAGATAATACTGACAGTATTTTTTGATTAAGTTCCACACGGATGTTTGTGTTCGAATGTTTACTTTAATTCTACGGCTATTCTTTTTTGTAGAGTTCTTATAATAAAATAATAAAGGTAGGTATATAGTGCTTACGGCCGGTAGAAGGAAGGAGAACCGTCTGAATGTATTAAAAAGTGTCCATCGGAAGGGAACTAATTAAGGTAGAGCCACTGTAGCACGGGGGTAATTTTTAAATGAAGCGCTAAATATTAAAGAATAAAGAGAAGTCGGATATATACAGAATGAAACAATTCTGCTTTAAAATTGGAGGATTTGACTGTCAATGTGATCTCACAGTAACTTTTTAGGTTATATTTACTTTATTATTCGAATTCTGCATACTTTACGCTATCTATTATTCATAGACCTATTTGATATTAGCGCCATTTCGGTCAAATTTTGAATTTTTGAATCAATAGCTTTGGCAGTAACGTTAATGACATTGCAAAATGTTAATAAATAACAACTGATAATAATTAGACGATCTTATTTTAATTGGAAGTTCTCCAATATTTCACTGAACAGATTAACACATACAGGATATTAAAAAAACTAGTCTGCTAACATACTAGACGTGATTTTATGTCGATTTAAACTAATTAACTTACATTTAAAAAAGCTTCCTAAAAGAGCTAGAGCGATTTAAAGATTGTTTGGTTAACAAGTTCTGAAATCAAAAATGAAAGAATGTTTATTTTTTAATAAAATTTGTTTTTTTATTCAATAAACACAGTTATTTCAAAGATCTCCAAGTAATTTTATACCATCTCTGTAAAGATTTACGGAATATTGTTCCACGACTGCAATTCAATTTAGCCATCGTCAGAAAACTTGTATGAACACGTGCATTGTCTTGATGAGAAATGATTGTTTTCTTTTGTAAACCGGGTCTTTTTTCACATTTTTTTATCCAACTGTGTCAGAAGGTTGCAATAGTATGTAGAGTTAATTGTTTTACCTTTTTCAAGATAACCAATTAACAAAATTCCTTTTGCATCCCAAAAAAACTGATATCATAACTTTTTTTGCCGATTGTTCTGATTTCACCTGTTATAGAGCTGAAGAACCATTTTCAGTTCACTGTTAACGTTCTTGTTTCAGTTTATAGGAGCATGATGGTAGACGAAAGTCTCATCCATAGTTCTAAAACGACACAAACAATATAAAATATTAGAAACACTTAGTCAAACTTAGATCTTTACAAACAATGTCATAGACTTGCTCAAAGATTTCTGGCGATGTTGCACTTTTTAGACGCCCACCCTTCTTCTTCTTAATGTACCGTGTTCGGTCCCTCTAACGTTCTCGATCCTCAGCCATTCTAAAAAGTTTTCCAACGGATTCCAGTTCATTCCCTGATGTTCCTAAGCCAAGATATTTGCTTGCGACCAACTCCACGCCTTCCTTCTATCTTACCCTTCATCATGAGTGGCAACAGACGATATTTTTCTCCTCGTATAATCTGCTCGAAAAGTTGAAAATGGTACAAAATAGTGATACTGCTCTTAAAATTAGGTGCGATAGCTCATTGGATCCGGAATGATGTCTAGAAAAATGTGCCAAAAGCGGGTATTAGCACATAAAAAATTGCAAAAGTTATAAACAATTAAATATGAAAAAAAATGGCATTCCGTTTTTTGCAAATATTTCATAAACTATTAATATTTAGGAAATTTAAAAAAATATATTCTGAAATTTAGAGTTAGGAGAAAATTTATGATTGTTAAACATTAGGACGTAAGTTACCAACTAGTTGTTTTTTACAGAATTGTTATTTGTCTAATTTAGTTTTAGATGGTGGCCAGTGTTTAGGCCGAAAGCGCTCAGCTAACAATTTATAATTTACAATACACGCTTCGTTAAGATAAATATAGTTTAAAAAAACTAAAAAACACGCTTTTATAAAGCATGTTTCTGAAAAACATCGAACTAAAAAGTTAAAAATAATTTTCAAAATAAAATTAAAACAAAAATAAATGAAAAGTACTAGTATTATTGTGAAAAAAGCGTGGGCGCTTGACATTTGAAAAATATGGTATGCAGCGCCCACGCTTTTTTCACAATAATACTAGTACTTTTCATTTATTTTTGTTTTAATTTTATTTTGAAAATTATTTTTAACTTTTTAGTTCGATGTTTTTCAGAAACATGCTTTATAAAAGCGTGTTTTTTAGTTTTTTTAAACTATATTTATTTTTTACTTTTTAGTCCAATTTATTTTATTTCAATAGATTCGTTAATTTGCTGTGACGATTACAAGACCCTTACTCAATCATTATTCGTTTATTTAGTTGGAAATGCTTTGAAAGCGTGTTTTTTTGATTTCTCAAATTATATTTATTGTATTCATATTGTTTATAATTAAACGTATTGTTTTCAGAACTTGGAAAAAAATTACTATTGTGAAATCAAAAGAATTGTTAGATTAATTCTAAGACAATTTCATTCATATCGTTTATAATTAAACGTATTGTTTATTACCCACTCCCGGCACGGGGAGGTAGTGACTAAAAATAACGATATGGGACTCACCCGAGGCAGCAGCCGCGGAGTGGAGGGTTACAAACAAACAAACAAACATACATACATACATACATACATACATACATACATACAGGTGAAGTTAATAAAAGCGTGTTAAAAAAAAAACTCACATCAAACTTCAAATATTAATTAACTATTAATAAATCAACCATCAAACACATTCGTGTTACAAAATTTGTTATTGTTGTCTTTTTTTAAAGTTCACAATAAAATTTGATGAACATTAAAACAAGTGCTAATTCGAAAATTTGGATGAAACCATATGAAATAGTGACCTTGAATTTATTCGTCATCTTTTTTACGATAAAGTTGATGTAATACGGGTAGTCTTACGGTATTTAATAGTATATTACATAACGAGAGTTGTAACAAGCTTATTACATGCAAGTAAAAAAGTTGCGCGCGAGCCGCGTAGCGGCGAGCGCAGTAATTTTACAAGCATGTAATAAGCTTACAACTCAAGTTGTGTACTATACTTTTTCTACGATTACTTTCATTTATAAAAATAAAAAGTATAACAAGTAACTTTTATTTATTTAACAAAATTCGGAACAATTTAATTTAAACATTTATTTATAATAATTAATTGTAAAATTTTATTAACAAGTACTGTACATCAGGAGCTCCATTTAAAAAAAGTTTTATTTCATCAGGATGTGAAATTTTAGATTTTTTGTTTTTAAAACCTTCTGATTGCCTTTTTAGATAAGCTCGCAATTTCGGGTAATTTTCAATATTAATAACATTATTTTTCAAAGTTATAACACTTCTTAGCATAGAATATATTGCCCATAATGAGGATGGTTTAAATTTCTTAGCGATTTCTCCAAAATAAGCAAACAGTACGTTTTCAGAAAATGAATTTACATTATTTGTTGCACGCCAATCCATAAATTGCTGATATACCTTTTAATATCTTCCTCTAGATTTTTTTGGTAATAGGTTATCGGTAGTGTTCGCAACTGCATAATATTGGGTGGTGTGCTACTAAATTCATCTTCACTATTCGATGAACTCATTTTATTTATCTGTATTTAAATTACCACTATATTTACACTGACAGATTAATAATTTTTAATCTGTCAAAATAACGTCTGTTAATTCGTTTCCATCGTAACTCGACCAACTGACTTACAAGACTTATGTGATATTACACATTTTTATAGAACTGAAGCGTAATTTTTTTTATTACGTGCTAGTCATTACGTGTCAGTATCTGTTTTAATGTATTTACTTAGCATCCAAATAGTAGGTAATATACAATTTACTAGTAACAGAGTAGAAAAAAATAATAATCACATCTTTACCAAATTAATCAGAACAAAAAAAAATGGAGTTGCCAGGCATCGATCCCGGTACCTCTCGCATGCTAAGCAAGCGCTTTACCATCTGAGCTGCACACCCAGTTAATAAAATTTGACGATAAGCGGTACATAGATTAAAGATGAGCGAAATATTAGCCCAAACTGCAGACATGCGCAAACCGCGCACTAGGCAGCAGCCGCGGAGTGGAGAGTTACAAACAAACAAACATACATACATACATACATACATACATACATACATACAGGTGAAGTTAATAAAAGCGTGTTAAAATGTTAAAAAATACTAGTTTTCCTTCCTTCCTCTTACTTCAGTAAGCGTGTACAACAAGTCTTACAGTCTATTTCATTTTAATTATTTTTGTTACAAAGTCTGATATTTTAATAAAAGTTAACACATATAGTAAAACCTTCGTGTACGTTTAATATTAAAGTTTTATTAAATGAAAAGGAGTACAAACTGCTGGGTCTCACCTTAATTTAAAATCATCAGTTTTGTTAGCATTATCTCTGCGCCAAGGATACGTTAAAAATTAAGTAGTAATAGTGATGTAATGATTATAGAATAAATTCGACTTTTTTTATACGTTATAACGGCAATGGTATAAAAAATAAATTTTATCTACGAAAATCTAAATATTACTAGAACCGTGACAAAAAGTCTATACTGGGTCTTATAGTAAGCATCAAAGAATTAACTTCTTAAGAACTTACATTTTACGCACAAGTCGTGAAAGTCAACCTATAGCATTTTTTTGATTTGTGTAGTTTTTACTTCAGTGCTTTTGACTTTGATCATATTCACAAAAAAGTGCAATTCTTTTAACTTAACGTTCTAGAGGGCGCTTGTAAATAGATGATTACAGGTTTGTTTTAAGCACTCCGAAAATCGTTTATCGTACGGTCACGATTACATAAGTGATCGATGCGGACGATGAAGGTTTTATGGAAAGGTACGTCGATGTATCAAGCTCTGAAATTGTTTATTTGTTTGTTTAATTTCTAAATTTCAACAATCTCCTGAAAGATATCTTAAAATTAATAAGTTTACGAAAAATCTATGGTTATGGTTCTCTAAACGAATAATAATTTAAGAAAGGGCACAAAAAATGACTTAAATTAAATGTTTTAAATGTCGATTTGACAATTAAGCTCTCTATTTTTATGATTACACATATATGTGTTCAAGAAGTGTTAATTAAATGTCTTGTGTGCCATGAGTTAAATTAAGTTATAAACTAAAATGCCGACAAACCTTTAAGGCATCTAAAGGTAAAAGACGGTTCTGGCTATAGTTTTGATTATAGAACCGTGACAAAAAGTCTATACTGGGTCTTATAGTAAGCATCAAAGAATTAACTTCTTAAGAACTTACATTTTACGCACAAGTCGTGAAAGTCAACCTATAGCATTTTTTTGATTTGTGTAGTTTTTACTTCAGTGCTTTTGACTTTGATCATATTCACAAAAAAGTGCAATTCTTTTAACTTAACGTTCTAGAGGGCGCTTGTAAATAGATGATTACAGGTTTGTTTTAAGCACTCCGAAAATCGTTTATCGTACCGTCACGATTACATAAGTGATCGATGCGGACGATTAAGGTTTTATGGAAAGGTACGTCGATGTATCAAGCTCTGAAATTGTTTATTTGTTTGTTTAATTTCTAAATTTCAACAATCTCATGAAAGATATCTTAAAATTAATAAGTTTACCAAAAATCTATGGTTATGGTTCTCTAAACGAATAATAATTTAAGAAAGGGCACAAAAATGACTTAAATTAAATGTTTTAAATGTCGATTTGACAATTAAGCTCTCTATTTTTATGATTACACATATATGTGTTCAAGAAGTGTTAATTAAATGTCTTGTGTGCCATGAGTTAAATTAAGTTATAAACTAAAATGCCGACAAACCTTTAAGGCATCTAAAGGTAAAAGACGGTTCTGGCTATAGTTTTGATTATAATAAAACGAATGTGACAATTTTTTTATTATTCTTTATCATTTTATGTCATTTCTTGTTTATCTAATTTCTATATTGACCTTATATTACAATTATCCAGTCCAAAATACCAAAAACAATTTATAGCTAACCCGACGCCTAATAATGATTTTTGTTTTCTTATTTTCCTTTTTTTATGTTCGCTTTCTGTTTTTGTTAATTTTCTCACATTTTCTTGTTTGTTTCCAGGTTTTGGCTTTTTTTTGTTTATTATTTTTTTGTGTTAATGGGTTTTTTAGTTGTTTTTGTTATTTTCCACTTTTTTTATTTTTGTGATATTTATTCGGTTTTTACTTTTTTTATTTTTTTTCTGCGGTTTCCTATTATTTTGCATTTTTTACTTTGTAAACTTTTTTTTCTAAGTTTTCCTCTTGTTTAAAATCCTTTCTGTTTTTGATTTTCTACATTTTTCTTTTTTTTTGTGTCTTGTTTTTTCCTATTTTATCCTATAATCTAATTTGAAAGTGAAAGTTTTATTACATCGTTTTTTGGTCTGTGTTAGTGCATGTCGGTAATTATAAATAATTACGTATCTAATTATCTAAACTTAAAGTGTGAATATTTGCGTATTGTATGTAGGTAGCTAAAAGAAATCATGTATAAAATTAACACGAATTCGTATTTGAAACAAAATACAAATTTTATTTAAATATAAAGTGAAATAGGCAAAGTTGTTGTTGTTGTGTATTTTTGATTTTGATTTTGATTTCGATTTTTATTTCGATTTCGATTTCGATTTGAAATTCGATTTCGATTTCGATTCCGATTCCGATTTCGATTTCAATTTCGATTTTGATTTCGATTTCGATTTCGACGCCTATACTTTGCAGCAGCTGACAGTGTAGTGTGCTCCACGCTATATTATTTGTGTTTAATTTTATTTATATTCGGTCCATTCCAATTTTCCAAGCATAAAATTAAGATTGATAAAGCGATTTTTATAGCCTTAATGGAATATTATTCGAAAAATTTTTAGTTAAATGTCTATAGTGTGAAAAAAAGTTTCACTTTTACCGTGGTTTCATAGAACCACACAACGGTTTTTTGTCTTTTTTGTTTGTTTTTTAGTCCATTTCCAATTCTATCGCTTTTTTGCTAGTTGTTATTCTTTTTCTGAGTTATCCTGTTATTTATCTTTTTTACGATTTGTCTTTATTTTTTGATTTTTTTTTTAATTTATCCAGTTTTATTTAAACTTTTTAACGATTTTTATTGTTTGTTTGTTTTTTATCGATTTTTTAAATTTATTTATTAATATTTCTTTTATAATATTTGAATACTTATTATTCTATCCCAGACGAAGAAAATCCAAATTATCTTTCTAACTGTATTATTTAGAAATTGAAATAAAACGCCATCTACTGGGTACCTACACAACCTATATATTAATCAATGGTATAATTGACTATCGATAAACTTACACCGCCATCTATTAGGAATTTATGAAACTATGTAATAAACACACTCTTTGCATTTGAAAAACTAATTGTTGGTATTTTTTCTCGCCGTTTAAACCTTCCCTGAAGTTTCAAAAATATTTTAAGACCAAAATTAGCAAATGGATCCAGCCATTCTGAAGTTTGAACAAGATACACAAACAGCATTTTATATATATATATATATATTAATATAAAAAAAAAAAAAACGACTCAAACACAATGAGTCCGTTTCGCCAACGTGGCGACGCTGGTTGCTAGCCGAAAACCCATTGGCACAGCTGGCCGAAAGCACAAAATGGCGATAGGACTCCTGTGTGAGCGTTCGTTGTTTTTGTGTTTCTTGACACATCTTTCCCCAACATCCTGTGCTCCCAAGTACCCAACACTTTTGCCAGCCAAGTGCAATACTCTTCTTGGTTATGCCGCACTGATGACGGCTAATGAGCCAGAAACATGCATGTCTGCGGTTACCATTCTTACTTGTAACCATGCTCCTTGTTGCGTTGTATTCCCGTTATCCTCCCTTTTTTTATATATATATATATATATACTTTGATGTTTACCTTTTGCTACAGAAAATAAATTTTTGAAATTTCGTGTTTTTGTTACTAAATCAATTTTAGATAGGTAATGAAAACTGCAAAATGCAAAAGAGCGCAAACACAAACAAACAAACATACTTGCCTCTGGCATAAAAATTTGTAACGTAAACAGTAACTTCCTTTTCATTTCACGTGTTTTTCAATATTCTCAGAAAATTCCTTTTGATAAGGTGAAAATCATGCCATTTTTATTTGTTGATTCATAAATTAAACCAAACAGTATATTGAAATTCTACAACGAACTTTTGTGTTACAAATTATAACACGCAATATATATCAACTTTCATGAAAATAACGTACAAAATTAAACACAAAGGGAAGGTCAAAAACATAGTATTAGTGGTTATATTACACCTGTTATGACGTTATTTTAATTTTTGTGTTGATTAAATGTTTTTAATAGGTAAATTATCCATTTTTGATAGAACATAGCTCACCCCTCCCAACATACTAAATTGTGTGTTTATTTGTACCTTCTTTGAGAAAATCTTAATAGCGTATAAAAAATTCACATTCAGATTGGGCGTGGCAACAAGGTACATGAAAGTTTAATATAAGTAGTACTTACATTGTTTCAATTTACAAAAGCTGAAATTATTTAAAGCTTCTTTTGCCCATTAATAACTGTGTACGTACTCCATATCGCTTATTATAGACAGTGCAACATTTGTATAGTCACGCATGCCCAGCAGTCATCAATTCAGGTGGAAAATCGCGCGTGTAACTATTTTGGTATTAGTGTGGTATTTAAATAAAACTTTGTAAATTTGATAATAATAAACTTTTAATTCACTATTAGTATTACTTTTTTACTGTTAATGAAAGTCTGAAGAATCTACACACATATAGGTAATAAAACTGTATCTGATTGCTGTCTGTACATGGTAAATATATAAAATTCGAAAAGAGTTTGACCTTAAAGGCCATCCTTGCAACTTCCCGCTAATTTTAACTGCAAATCCCTTTTTTTTTAATTTTTCGACAACTATAATATCTCACGAACGAATTAACCGATTTTAATTTGCAAAACGGCATTTGGCGTGTATTTTTAAGCTTGAGAGCTGATAAGGTTATGAAATTGATCAATTTAATATCCAAAAAGATATGCCCCAAAAACATCATTTTTAAAAATTATTTTTTTCGGTTTTTTGGAAATTTCTCAAAACCTACCGGCCTGAATCGGCTCAAACTTACAAGGAATCTAAGTTAGATGGAACTCTCACATCCACACATACATAAAGGCACCCTCGCAAAAGTTAGTCAGGGAAGGTTCCAAAGAACTCAAAACGTTGAGATCCGATGAAAACTCGATTTTCGAAAAACGGGGTAAAAACAATAACTTCTCGATTAAAAAAAAATAATTTTTTTAGCGGGAAGTTAAAAAAACATGCTTGTTTGTATGTGTGTTTGTCTGTATGTCTGTATATTTGTTTTTGCACGATTATCTAAGTATTATATATTTCAGAAATATATTGCGATGGGCATCACTTAACATTTTGTGCTTTTTTTATTTAAATCTGTTAACAAATAAAGAAATTTGACAATTTATGTCAATCACGTAAAATTAGGGGTAACAGATACACCTGCGACATATAAGATCTATTGTGTCCACATTGTCTTGCTATAAATATGATGTTTCCCCAGACTTATAGCAGCTCTTTTAGACTTATCTTTATTAGAAAGTTTAGGATATCGTTGGGCTTCAAGTTAGGTAAGTCTTTCTCTTCTATTTCGTATGACGCTAGGTGTCTGATCCTAGAATTACGTAATAAGTACAATGAGAGTTTGTGTATTGAGGCTTCATCCTCTACTTCAAAGAATCTGAAATTTACTTCATCTACCAATCCTAGTTCCTTCTGTTATAATACGAAGGTTCTTCTTACTAAGGTTTAGACAGCTGAAAGATCTATTCTGGTTATAGTGTCACAGGAGCGTTTTCGATTGTCTTACTCCTTCTAGATCGTTCCAGTACTTGTCAATCACTTAATAAATACCGAGTAAAATAAAGTTCAGAATTATAATAATATGATCAATCATATTAAATAGGGTAAGCACGTCAGTTGAACGCGACAAAGGAGGCGCTCGGAAAACCAGATGGGCTTATCGAATCATTATTTAATTAACGCAGAAATGTAAAATCTGATAATCAAGTCCATCATTAAAAACAATAGTTTTAACCAAAGATTGCAGGTTAGTTTATTATGATTTAATGTACGATAGCCGCTGGATCTATTCTCGTTATAGTGTCCTAGGAGCGTTTTCGATTATCTTACTGCTTCTAGATCGTTCCAGTACTTGTCAATCACATAATAAATACCGAGTAAAATAAAGTTCAGAACTATAATATGATCAATCATATTAAATAGTACGTCAGGTGAACGCGACAAAGGAGGCGCTCGGACAACCAGATGGGCGTATATATCGAATATACGAATCATTCTTTAGTTAACGCAGAAATGTAAAGTCTGATAATCAAGTCCATCATTAAAATCAATAGTTTTAACCAAAGGTTGCAGGTTAGTTTATTATGATTTAATGTACGATAGCCGTTGGATCAGGTAATACTCTCATCTAAATGACGCAAACGAAGTCGCGGGTAAAAGCTAGTTTAAATAATAAAAAAGTGAATTGTTTTTTAGTCCATTAAATAATTGTTCTATTTACGTTGGAACGCTCAACTTGTCAAAAGATTAAAAATTTATACTGGATATGTATATATATTTTATGCATTTTTTAATTTTTTTTAATTGAAAGTAAAGTTATTAAATAAAAATTTAAATTTTACGAGCCTATAAAAACTGATAGAGGCATAAATAATTTAATGTGATAAAAATTTATGAAAATTTATCCAACACTTTTAAATAGTAATAAATTTCCTGCTAGATTTTACTGACATATGAATTTATCCATTCATAGAAAATTTCCTGCTCCGGTGTGCAGAGTGGCGCCTCCAGAGTCATAAAATCTAAAATTTGCGTTGAAAGAGGCGGCGTGTTTCGATTCTATGTAACTTTTATATTACAACCTTCAAATATTATACATAATTTGATTGGAATCTGAATAATCGAATTGGAAATAAGAATTTTAAATACGAATGCATTAAGTTCCATCGTTAGATCTTGTATAAATATGTACACAGTATAATATAAAAATTATTAAGACCGTAATATCATAATACGAATTTGATGTATTAGTGTATAATTTGGGTATAAATTGGCTACTTAAGTTAAAGTGCTCTATGTTTGTATTTGTTATTTAGTACTGAATACAAATATAAGATTAGAAGTTTATTGGGTTGGCTGTTAGCCTGTATCACTGCGACCTTTGCAGATCTATATACAAATATATATTGCCTATATTTTTTAAACAATTTTTTTAACACTGCGACTATTTGTAACTACATGTTTTTTAATCTACTTAAATTTAGGATAATACACTCCCGAACGAATTAACCTTGATATTGTTAACCAACATTTTCTTATTGTTAAACTACTCGGAGGATCTTGGTGCAAAATTTGGAAAAAAAAGCGTAAAAGGACATTCAAGTTTTTGAAGGAGAGCGAGTCGTGGATGCTTGAACTAGGTAACAAAATGAAAAGCTAAAGTGTAGGATATCACAATTTAAACGGGATGCCACTTAACTTTTCGTAAAACAGATACAAAAGTTAAGAAACCTAGATAGAGAGGTACAACAATTTAGAGAATATGGTTAAACTAAACAATATATAACTTAACTTATGACTTCATGATTTTTGGACTTATTTATTTTTATTTAACTTAAATTTGAATATATCAAAAAAATGATCATTAAGTGATTCCTTTTAAAACAACATATACGGGAATGTAATCAGTTCCTAAAATATAACACTCTGAATATATATTTAGGATAAATATTATATATTAAAAATAAAAATACGATAACAGAATTTGAAGTTTTTACTATGAATAGAAACAGGTGAAAATTTTTAACAGTTATGATGAACACAGAAATACCAAAAATTATAATTAATTATTTACAAAAATGTAAATTCACAAAATACTAAATATTTTATACCTGCGGAGCATACGAAAACTGGCAGTTAAATAACCAGACTGGTTACGAAAAAG
Organism: Altica lythri; assembly: GCA_964028335.1. Classification (NCBI taxonomy): domain Eukaryota; kingdom Metazoa; phylum Arthropoda; class Insecta; order Coleoptera; family Chrysomelidae; genus Altica; species Altica lythri. Next base: position 27,898,671 of record OZ034804.1, on the reverse strand, counting down.
GGTTTTATTACAAAAATTATTCTCCATTCGAATGCCCCTCTTCAAAACACTCTTCCCCCCTCGCCAGACACCTTTCCATACATTTTTTCCATTGATCAAAGCACTGCTGGAAGTCTTCTTTGGTAAGGACCTTTAAGAGCTCTGCTGTTTTTTGCTTTACCGCTTCCATCGACTCGAAAGCAGATTTTATTTTCGGAAATAAAAAAGTCGCACGGTGCCAAATATGGCGAGTACGGCGCATGTTCGAGACCTGAAGTGCGTTTATTGGTCAAATACTGCTTTACAGATAGCGCGTTATGGGCGAGTTGTTCTTTCACAATTTGGGCCGTTCCTAACGAACTCCGTTCTTGCATTGTTGCTAAAACTGACAAATAGTAAGTCTGGTTGACAATATGACCCTCTGGGACCCAGTCAGTCATTACGATACCGTTAATGTCGAAAAAAAACCGATCAACATCTTGAATTTTGATTTTTTGATTCTGGGCGATTGCTGCTTTGTTTTAACATCATATTAAAAAATCCACGTCTTGTCATGTTTTTTATCAGTCCGGGATCTTCTTTTAACCTTTCAAGGAAATCTGAGGAGACCTGTTAACGCACGAGCTTTTGGTCAGGAGTTTGTTTTTTTAGCACCAACTTTGCACAGACTTTTGTTATGTGTTATTCCTCGTGTTCTAAGCGTTTCTTTATCTGCGTTTACAACCTTTCAATCATTTGAAACAGTGACAGGGCGACCTGGGCATTGGCCATCTTCAGTGCTCTTTCGGTACTTACTGAAGCGCTTGTACCACTCAAAAACACGCGCAAGAGATAGAGAAATGTCTCTGTAGACCTGTTGCGACTATTTATAAGTCAGTCGGAGTTTTTTTTTAATTCAACGAGAAATTTGAGATTGATACATTGCTCCTGTTCTTCGGCACGAGAAAAAAAACACGTTCGTTTCAAACTGCTGCAGCACAAATACCTACTATAATATTGACGAAAACTTGGTTTGGTACGTTTTTTGTAACAATAGAGATAAAGTAGTTGAAACTGTATTCTGTTTGTCGAAAATCTTTTTTTTTTAATTATGCGTAGCAGAGATAAAATCAGTTACAATACTTATTATCTTGTTGTGCGATTGTTATTATACAAAATAAATGACTAAAATTTGGTTGTGTTTACCATGTATAAAGCTCTTAAATTTATACAAACTTCTAATCAGAAAGTTTCTGCTAGAAATAATTTCGTGCAACTTTTTGATTCAAATTTACGTTCATGACGAGAACTAAAGACCTTATTAAATAAAGATAACTTCTTGATGTTAAAGTTCTTAGTTGCTTCGAAGTTAGTAATGAAAATATTTTGATTTCAAATTTAAGTTCGCCTGTTTGAAAAATTTATTTTCTTAATGAAAGACGTTAAATAATTTGATGAAGACGAACTTCTTTGTAAATTCTTAACACTAAGACGGTTGTCAAGTTTGTAAGGAATCGCCTAAAGTTCTGATATGACACCCACAGAGAATTATCTTATTTACTGTCGAATTGATTTTAATTTTCGTATAGATTATAGTACGAAGGTCGTGTCGCTATATTTTGTAGTTAATCCATTGATTTTCTTTAGAACATTACCAAGGATGAGTTTCCCACACATAATTATCACTTGTCAGTTGTTTCTAAAAGAAATTAAACCAATGTGTTATCTTGAAAAGCAGAATTTTTGTTTTGTTTCATTTTTAATGCCGCTTTAATTTAGATTGATACAGTGTTAGCATTAATCACTTTATAGGTTTTATAGATTTATAGTAGCTTAAATGAAAAATAATAGGATAGACTTAGCTAACCTAATTAAAAGGAAAAAAAGTAGAAGGTCACAAAGGCACAAAGCCTCGGGTGGTCGTGATGTTAAAGTTGATTTAATTGGGGACTTTGACAAAAGATATTCAAAGTTTATACCTTATTTTGTAAAAACAAGAAAAAACTGAAGTTTAGAAAGAATCTCTTTGACTACAACTGTTTCTAATAATGATAACCAAACACTTTCCATCTGTTACTTTTATCTGAAAGAAATTTGGCTGACTTCTAATTGACAAAAAAACAGAATATAAAAAGTTCTAGATGGGTTACATGAAAATGATTATCAACAATAGTTTTTTATTTTAATTCTAATAAGAAAAAAAATTAAATAGTTTAGACTACCTCAGACTTTGTTCAAGTGTTGATTAGAATGTTTTCTGATAAACTTTCTATAAAATGAAGGCGTAGTAAAGAGAAAGAATCAGGTCGTATAAAATATGACCACCATATGTTGACAGGAGTAGTAGGATCACTTTGCCCGTCGCCTTTGAAGTTCTTTGTACCACATTTCGCTCCGGTTTGCCGACGTCCAGTTTTGTGAGAACTGGTAAACAGCGATGCCAACTCTATCGATTTTTTAGTAGATCTACAGATTTAGGAAGTAATCTACCAATATACCCTTATAATTTTCTTTTAGAATTATTTAACTTTTTTGTAACTAAATTTAAACTTATTTGGCACCATTTTTTTAAGATCTACCGATTTCTACTTTTTTTGGTATCAATCTTCCGGTTTCAGAAATTTTAGGTTGGCTACGCTGCTGATGAGCGATAACGATACAGACCGAAATGCGAACCAAGTGCTTCGGCGGCATGGAATTAATTTGTGCGAGTGATCCTACTATTCTATATACGCTATATATGCAGGTAACTGATCCACTCACAAACCTATTTAAGATATATAAATATTAGTGTGTTAAATTTTTTAGCAATTCAATTTTTATAATAATTAATAAAAAATAAAACAAATAAGTATTAAGAAAGCTAAACATTAAAAATTCTGAAAATATTAATTCTGTAAGAGGTAAATCAGTTCTTGCTAAGTTAAATTTAGATAATAAAAATAAATTTCTAATAAACATTTTCTTGAAGAAAAATTGTAAATCTCATTTAGTAGGTATCAATTTGTTGAAGTAAATGTAATTAACGTGGTCGTAAAAATAACACAAACAAACAGCTTTTAATTTCAGAAAAATCGGTATTAGCTAAATTTAATTAGAAAGTGTCAATTAAATCGATATTGGCAAAATATTATTAGTCCATGTTACTTTTTGTCATACTAATTTTAATAGTCAGTTTTAAAAAACTGAAAATTGGTATAAGTTTAGTTAATAGAATATGTACGGATCGACTGCATAAGACACTGTAAAGTTTTAAATAAACAAAAATATTTATTTATTTATATTTATTTGATCGTTTATAAGATGGATAGATAATTAGATATTCATTGGGTTGGCTGTGTTACTGCGACCTTTATAGATCCCTTGCGAACACCTATCATCTGTAGAATAGGATTAGCACTCCTTGTCTAGCCATGCCCTCTTAATAAGACTTAATAGCCGTGACAGTGTCCTCTCCACGTAACTTGGAGCAGCCTCTCCCAATTCTAGATGCCACGTCCTTGCAATGCCTTCACGTTGGTATAGGACAAAAAATGCGATTTCCTCCTCCTCTTGGCAGTATCGACAGATGTCTTTATCTGCCAAGTTCAGTTGACTCAAGTGTATTCTAAGCCGACAATGTCCTCTTTTGTGATAACAGCTCTGCAGTTAATTTCGCCAAGTGTCCTTTTATAAAGACTTTGGATTGTTGCTTACCCAGTGATTTTTCCCACCACTCCGAGCCTCCATTTCTTAATTGCTGGCTTTCTGGACGTGTCGGCAACCCCTTGGAATTGTTCCAGGCAAATTATTGGGTTATTAGCTCCCACTAGGGCCAATTTGCTGATTGCTTCGAAACCCTGAGAGTCCTGGTACCCATACCAGTGTCAGAAAATTCCAACTTGCGACATGTGTCAGGTCCCTAACGCAGTCTCACACCAGCAGTAAGCTTATTTGTGAAAGAATATAGCCTTTAGTGCTGCTTAGCTGCCCGAGTATGGTTTTACCCGTTATACCTTATGATCTCCGTCGCACAGTATTGTATGGTCATTACTTTAGCCTGAAACACTGTAGCATACGCACTTATACGTAATTCGGCTTGTATCATGTGTCTTTTACTTTAAATACCTGACTGTGACTTTTTCAGTCTTTGAGCCATAGGTATACCAGATTGATTTCCCTTGAATTCGGGTGCCATTGTTCCGTGAATCCCATTCCAGTACTTCTACTCAAAAATTTTTCGCAAAGTTATACCTGGAGACTTCATGTCCTGAGGCATACTTATTATTTAGTCTGCCTTAACCCTGTCATATAGCTCTGTTAGATCTTTTCCCATCAATAGTTAGTATGTGATAAAATTTAAAGAATGGTACTATTTAAAATTATAACATTAGACTAGCAGCCCGCCCAGGCTTTGCACGGGGATTAAAGAAAAATAACAAAAGCCATTAAATTTATTCCCTGTAAACAATATTACATGTTGTTTATTTTCTGGCAGCAAAATAAATTGATTTTCAGGTGCTCCGACCGCCTTAGGCGGTTGGCCATGAGGAAAACCGATCCCTACTATTTGGAAGGTTTGACCTTGAGACTTATTATTAGTAAAAGCGAAAGATGTTTTGATAGGAAATTGAAGCGGTTTAAATAGATTTGATAGATCAGTTGGGATCATCGGTATCCTCAGTGTATGAGCTAGTTAACCAGCTGGTGGTTCAGTTATATTGGTTGCTACAACTTAATTGTCCTTTAATTCCTTTATAAGGAGCCTCGTCCCATTGCACATGCTAAATTTGTGATATCTGTCGTGATTATGAAATAAGTTATTTTGATAAGGATTAATACCAAGATAAAAACTTTTAAAAAATTAAAAATGAGTTATTGTGATGTACTATAACAGTTAGACATATGCCGTCGCGGCATTTTTTGTAGATATTTATATATTCTTCAAAATCGTAGTACATTATTTTATTCTATTATGTATGTATGTATAGATCCGATATAACGAAATCTGTGGACATGATAGCGGTCGCATTTTTTAACGGATCGAAATGAAATTTGGTACAAAAATCAATCGTCCCAAAATCTCGGTCGAGTTTGTTAATGGGCCAAATCGGTACGGCCGTTTGGGCGTGACATCAAATCAAAATGGAAAAAAATTCGTAACTTTTTTACCTCACCCTGTACAAAAAAATGTTAGGGGACTTTTTTGTTTGTCTTAAACAGACCTACAACTTTTATTTAAAACATTTTTTTCTGAAACGTATACTTTTAATATATTCAATTAATATAAATCTACTGATGCGCCTGGCTTACCAAAAGGGCCATTTTTTTTTAAATGAAACATAGCCTATGTCACTCGGGAATAGTGTAGCTTGCCAAAGGTGAAAGAATTTTTGAAATCGGTCCAGTAGTTTCGGAGCCTATTCATTTCAAACAAACAAACAAACAAACCTTTCCTCTTTATAATATTAGTATAGATAAGAAATAAACATAATCGTTATACTCTCTATCTTCGATATATGTGCACATGATTTTATAAATTAGATACCCTACGTACTTAAAATTTATTGTAATTTTATTGCCTACCAATATAAAAAAAAAAAAAAAATGTAAATAACTTTTCCATAAATATTAAATATGAAACAAGATGTTACTGATGTGCTGTTTACCCATTATCAAAATATTTTGTAAAAGACTATTATCAAAATTTCCATTAATCATAAATGAATAATTCATATTTCTTATAAAACTAACCACAAAATAAAATCATCACACAAATAAAGACGATTCCATTTAATAAAAGTTATTATTAATACAACATGAATACTGGTGAAAATTTGTAAACAAAATTAACATAATATTTTATATAACTAAATAGTACTTATTTTTATGATGGAAATTTGTTTATATTTTCTGTAATTTACAATTGTGTATCGATGATCCTGTAGAAAATGATAAATAACATTATTTACTTCTGGCACTGCAAAATGCCAATGTGTATCGGAGTATGACTTGTTTTGTTGTTTAAATTTGTTTTATTAATTGATCAACAATCTATTTGTATAAACAATAACATATCTGAGGCAATGGTAGATAACGATGTAAACAATTGCTTTACAGTAGTCAAGGGAATAAAGAAATATACCGACGATTTTTTGTGCTCTAATGGATTTAGATGCAGTTTTTTGCTTTCGATCCGTCAAGAAACTTTGTGACCTATATTTGACCATCTGATATTAGAAAAATGCATTTTTGTATACAAAAAATGCATCGAAGTGCAGTAATAATAAGCACAATTTACAAAAAGAACTTTTTATAATAGAAAGTTTTTTACTGATTTATAGGTCATATTTTGTGTCATCTCAACAATGCACAGCATCCCTGATTTTGCAAAAATATTAAGTCATACAACGCTGTGATTGATCATAGAGAAGATTGTTTCCTTGTTAACAAAATCAAGGGTAGTTGTATCTAAAAACTTTCTAAAACAGTTTATTTTATTACCAGTTAAAATAATAATTACTGTTTTCACATGTTAGAACAAAAAAAAAAAAGAAAAAAAAACTTCTCTGTCGCGTAATCGATCCCATTATGATAACATAACAGAACTGTCACAAGTGTACTGATCCGCCGCCTAACCAACTACGCTACGAACGATTTATTTAATAACTTTCAAAATAATATTATCTATACACAACTTAGATCATGTTAAATATCAATTCGGTATAAATTTCGAAATCTATGTATATGCCTAAACACACTTGAAACATGCATTGTCATCCAGTTCTTAGCTATCCTGAAAATTTCAGAGCTATAGGTAGTCGGGAAATAGGTTTAAATTCGATTACAAATTCCACGGAATGACACAGAGACACAGAACACGGCGAAAATATAAAAAACTTTCTAAAAAAATGCAAATCTGTAATTATTGACGCAAATTTTGTTAATTTTTTGGGTCGCTTAGAACAAATACAATATTGATAGCGATCTCCGAAGGACCAGGTGAACAGAAAACCTTTTTACATCGTTTCCTAGAATTTTCTTTAAATTTGTCATTAATTTAGCTAAAATTATATACTTGAGGGTTTTAGTGAAAATTCCAGGAAAGTACGTAAAAACTAGGTTTACTTTGCAACAGGCACTTCGTATATCGCAAAATCATATTTTTTCCTAGCGACCCCAAAAACCCTGTAGTTTCAAGTTTCGCCGTATTTACAGAAACTCCAGGAGATGATCTAGAAAGTAATTTTTCTGTGCACCAGGTACTCCCGAGATCACAGTCGATTAAATATTCGTTGTCAGTGACCTTAAAACACCCACGAGAATCGAGTATATCTATATAAAAAAGTTTTAAATATACAATCTCATAGGTCTACGATTATTTTGTAAACTACTTTTATTTAATTATAAAAATATTTTAGATTATACAGGGTTTTCAAATTTCTTCTAATAATAATTTCATTAAAAAAACATTAAATTTTGATATCTACGTAAAGAACAAAGTTTTGGGTGTTTTAAAACTCGATTGAAAATTTTTAACGTTGATATAACTAAAAAGTTTATACAATTTAATCTCGTCAAAAAACTTATAAATTTGGTGAATTATGAACATTGTAAACCTTATGTTTCTTCAGAGTTCAAAGACATATCGTGGAAAAAAAAAGTGTGAGGTGTCAAGGGACACCCGGATGGAACGAAGTTCCTTTCGATTAATTAGTGAAGGAATTAGTAATTTGTAAACATAACAGAGTGTTTATACATACACAAGCATTTATTATTGTCTGTATAAAATCTCTACTTACCTAACAGTTCGTTTCTTTTAACAAAAGTGTCCATTTATACAATACCAGAGCTTTAAATAACACATCGTTTTAAAATTACTTTTTATAATTTAAAACAGGAATTAACAATTCAATACAAAAAATTTAAAATTAAAATATTTGACAGTGACTGACAGTTAAGGTAATTTGACGTAGTCAAGTTACGAACTATTTTTAAAATGTTTATGAATTTATTAATTTATAAAAACAGGATGAAATAAAATATAATACTATTATAGGTAATTATGTTTTTTTCTACAGTATTTTCTTTTTAATGTACATTTTCTTTTAATTTAAAATAGTGTCTTTTTAATTGTAATATATCTATCTATGAGAGAGAAGGAGAGAGAGTTATTTATTTTTTGGTCTGTGAGAGAGAGAAACATGCGTCTGTCGGTGCATTGTGTCGGTGCATAGTGTCGTGACAACTTTTGGTATGAATTTTTTTGGGCTAGCTCCTAGCGTCAGTCGTAACTGTTCGTAACGCGCGAAAGGGAACTTCGTTCCAATAAATAAAAATGAAGTTACGAGGTCTGGCAATGAAGTTTCGAGACTGATTTTTTTTAAAGAACTGCATAGCGAAAAAAATAAAAGGGGCAACGTTTTGTTCTAAATACATCGCTTGAGCTTGGGTAAAAATTCCAGGCAGCTACAACAGACAGGCCCATTGTAATTTTAAAATAAAGAGGTAAAATGTTTGATAACAATTTTGAGCAAAGTTAATTTCAAGTTTTTGTTAAAAGCCGGGAAGTAAGCGTCGGAAACCAGTGAATTTTTGCAGATAGTTTAAGGGGATGACTGCCTGTCCCATGCTGGGGTTTCTAAGTAGTATAAACATTTTAAGGATAAAATGATGTTGAAGATTTAGAACGCGTCGACCTGCCTGCGACTTCAAAAAGATACTTGAACGTTCAAAAAGCGGCAGAAATGGTTAGAGAAGTATCAGGGTTATCGCTGAAGATATAAATATTATCAAAGAAATTGTAAGAGAAATTTTGCATGAGAACAGTATGTGCTAAGCTTAAGCCCAGACTCCTAACAGGTGGAACAGAAGTAGCATAGTAAATACTTTTGTTCTGACATCCTAGTATTCATCAAAAGGGACTGAAATGTCTTCTCTAGAGTCATAACTTGCGACTGAAACCAAGAGGCACTGACTGGAAATTTCTAAACTCTCCGATATTTAAAAAAGCGAGGATGAGCAAGTCCAAATTCAAGGCGATGTTGATTGTTTTCGTGGGTATACGACATGTATGTACATGGAATGGGTATCACAAGGTCAGAAAGTCAATCAGACGTTTTCCAATGACTCCGAGAAAAAATTTACACAAAAAGGTCCGAAATGTGAAAAGAACTCCTGGATCCTATATCAATACTACGTGCCAGCTCATAACGCCCTGACTGTCAAGGACCATTTGGTGAAAAATCAGGTCACTGTCTTGAAACACGCGCCCTATTTGCCATACTTAGCACCCTACGACTTCTGCCTATTCTTAAAAATCAAATCCTGTTTAAAGGGAACCCGCCACGACTCTATAGAGGACGTAAAATAAAAATAATTTGCCGGTAGATGACCTGCAGCACTGCTTCGCACAGTGGAGATGCGGATGGAGAGTATATTGAAGGAAGAAAATAAATTGTAAAAAATTGCGAAGTGAAAATGTGTCCCATGTAAAAACTGCTCTTTCGTATGCATCAGTTCATTTATTTTCTTACTTTAAAATTTGTATGTCTAAATGTCTATAATAATTACTTTATTGATTACTGTACACAGGTATTTAATCATATTTTTCTTTTCAATATTAAATTTAATATCTTATAAAGCCGGCCCTGTTCATGCAAAGAATTCAAAGGCCAGTTTTTATTTCGCTTCATTAAATAATTCTCAAATTAAAAATGGTTCGAAAATAAAACACTAGATAGTTAAATTTTGTCTGAGAGTAAATGAAAGCAATTAGGAAGCCATATGCAGTGGAATCCACGCCTACATTATTTTTTTATGTGTCGATAAAATTTACTGTCTGTTAAGATTCCAACTTTTTGAATAAAAATAGGATTGAATCAATGGTATTTTTTTTTGTTATGAAAACCAAGCTCTTATTTGTTAGAGTTTATATTCTGCAATAGATCATTTTACTTCAGTATACTTGTAATTTTGATGTAATATAATTATAGAAAAGATTCGTTAGCGTACTTTTCACTTAAATATGAATATAAAGTTAAAATACAAAAAACAACAAAAATTAAATAAAATAATTAATGGTAGTCAATGGGTAAATAATAACTTATTTTAGAACATTTAAGCGGGGAAGTCTTAGGCATGTGTTGTGGAAGAAAGTCAGTAAAATAATAATGTCAAAATGTAGCAAACACCTTATAATATGGAGCAATTAATCTACAATTTACAATAACACGCGCATGTACAAACAGTAAGTCTTAATTACCGCTAACAAGGCTAACAGTCGGTGTACTGGGAAAAATTAACACCAATTGAATAATTACTGTTATTCAGGCTGAGCTGAAAATATTCTAGCAAGGCCTTTTTATACATAAATTGTTATATATTTTTTTGTAATAGTTAAAACAGTTTATGAAAAACAGAAAGCAGAAAACAGACCCGAATAGAAAGCTTATGTCTAAAGTTGTACGAATTAAAGATCAAAGACCGAAAAAGAAAAAATATTATCCCAATTGATACCATGAAAATTGTAAAAAAAAAATAAATTTACTTAGGTGTTAAATTGATGTAAAAGTTTAATTCGTAGGGAAAATATGATAAGAAATGCCTTGTACCCTGTAGAATCCGTTCTGATTGAGATAAACGAATGAAACAAGTTTTAAAAGTATACTGAACAACACATTTTTGTAAACGTAAAATCCATTTCTCGATTGCGTTGAAGAAAAATTCCCTGGATCTACTCCTCAACCATTCATCCACAAATCGCTTAACTTCGTCATCCGAGGTGAAGTGATGTCTCTTATGGTCTTCCTTCATCTTAGGGAACAAATAAAAATTCGAGAAGGCCAAATGGGGGCTATATGGGGGTGAAAAAATCAGGTTAACTCCGGGCGAACCCTTCGAATTAAGGGGTAAGGTGACACATTAGCTGTTCGTTTTGATTGTGGTGCCACGAACCATGAATTCCTTACGAAGAATCCCCTTGGCGTCCCATAAGATGGCCAGCATGACATTTTCAGCTGATTTTGCGGTTTTGAACTTTCGAACGCGGAGGGAGGTGGTATATCGATATTTCATGGACTGCCTTTTTGTCTCTGGATTATAATGGACTACCCTATTTAGGTTTTAAGTCTTACATAAATTCTTATACTAGAGTAACTCGAGAATCCAGCTCCTGTATATATCATGTTTTTATGAGAAAAAATTTAGAATTAAAAAATCTGTCGCAAGATGCCTTCGTAATTGACACTGATATCACTGATCATTTTCCTGTTTTCTTACAAATATATCTAACTAGCTTTTACCCGCGGCTTTGCTCGCGTGGAATTTGGACATTCACAAATGATTTAATGACTGTCTATTTTACATATAAAAATTTAATTTTAATCATTCTGTAGGTATATCCTTAGCAAAATAAGTCTGGCCTAACTACTTTTATTATTATTTTTTTTATTAAAAATTTCATGTTTGTCAATCAATCACGCTGCAACCACTGAACAGATTTCGATAATAATAAATCATACAACACCGATTATGACTATCTTATAATATTGATCTGTGACAGTTCTACATTGGACGTAATTATCTGTAAGATATACCTAGTAGTTTGTGTGTCATTTGTATATGTACTTGCGATAAAAAACAACGATAGCGGGTTTTAATAACCTCTTGCGTCATCTAGTTTTGAATATCAAAACTAAATTATAACACGTATGTATACATGTTGTGTATTATTTTAGTGGTATTTTTAAATGTATTAGGGCCGGTTTCTTCACCGTTAGGTAAAGTCGTAGGTAACTACCCAACAGATAAAATTTATCTATCAGTTATAACTTTTTGGGTTTTTTCAAACATTTGTGTCTGTTAGGTAGCTCATCAGAGGATTTATGACAGGGCCCGATGTTTTTGTGAAGGTAGTAACCATCTGGTGAAGAAGATAAAGATAGAATTATGTGAACTAAGTGTGTGTCTGAAAAGGACAGTAAAAGTTGCAATATTTCTTAGTTTTGATTAAATTTTTACTTTAGATTTTGTTTTGTGAAGAGTGGTTATAAAAAAAATGAAAGATAGAAATTACTCGTAAACCTGAGACGTCTGTAAATTTTAGTAATTTATAATTACAGTGTCTTGTAAATTTAATTATAAAGCATCCTAATATTATTAAAAATAAAACTACGGATGCAGTTACATGGGAACAAAAAGAAAAAAAAATTAATTCCATGACGGACGAATTTAACCGACAAACTGGTACAGGTCGCACTACCAAAAATCTGAAGACAAAGTACGAGACAATAAAGAAGAATTTAAAGAAGAAAATAGCATTTAACAAATAATTTTGTAGGAAGATAGATAGATGTATATATTTTGTGTAATAATTAGAAATAAGGTTATATTTAATAAAACGTAGCAACATCTATTTTACTTTTATAAAAAATTTATTTAGCCGAAACCGTTGCCGAAAAAAATGATTGTCCAAAGAATTAAAATAATACACATGTCGATAACGATTTCTTACATCGTATCCCCGTTGATTTTCTAGTGCATCAATATCCGCATTATAGTGCAAATCTGTTATATCTTCAAATATATCCATGGTAGGTACTATTTTAAATTTCACTTTTTTGAGGTTATAAACCCTCTGTTAAGCAGTTATCAGGCACTTTGTAGGTCAGGTAAATTAAACCACCCGGTAGGGTTGTTACCGACCAGTTTTAACTTACCAACGGGTGAAGAAACACTAGTTTAGAGTTATCCATCCGGTAGTGTTACCGGGTACTTTACCTAACGGTGAAGAAACCGGCCCTTAATGGGATACTTTCATACAAAATCTGACCCCCTCAATTGTCCGGTTAAAGGGGTGGGAAAGAAATTTTTATACACCAGATGTTCAGTTGAAAGAAGACAAATACATCTGTGAAAACCGCATTCAAATCGAATTAGTAGTTTTCATGTGATGCACGCACAAACAGCCAGACAGACTGACAATAAAAAATCTAACCACATTTTTGATTGTGGATTGTTGTATAAAAAGTAACCTATTTCACTCTTCATGCTTTCAACTATCCCGATACAAAAATCATTCCAAAATTTTTATACACCAGATTCTAAACGAATCAGTAGTTTTTATGTAATGCGCGCACAAACATCCAGACAGACAGACAAAAAATTCTAAGCACATTTTTGGGTTCTAAACCGATGTACCCGCAACGTCGTTCACTTGGCGTGTTGATTGTTGTATAAAAAGTATCCGATCCCCGTTCAACCCTTATGAAGGGGGTTGATTTCTAAAAATACAATATAAGTACACTTCCGCAACCTCTAAAGAACACACATTTTAATTCAGTCCCTTATTTCAATAGGACTTTCATACAAATTTCGAACCCCCGTTTGACCCCCTTAGTGGTAGATATTCGTAAAATCCTTTCTTAGCGTACGTCTAGACCCTATAAGGAACCTACCTGCCAAATTTCAAGTTTGTAGGCCTTATAGTTTCTGAGATATGGTGATGAGTGACCTTTCGCTTTTATAATTAGCAGGAATCAATACGTCAAAATGTCCTTCGTTAAAATGTCCGTTAAAACGCATTCTTTTTATCCCTTGTATCGACACTCTAAATCTGGCAATAAGTCTGCTACCTGGAAACAGTTGGAATTCAAATGGAAATATTTCTCCGGCTGCTTTCAGTTCGAAAGTTGTGCCATAAGTATACAACCTACAGTACCCATATTGGCTACATAAAGGCGTTTTGTATCGTAAGGGGTTCCGGATCGGTCCATAGTAAAACACCTAAATCTTTGCTAATCGTTGGACACGTGGCTTACTATATTAGCTCTAACTTGAGCAGCCATTGAAATATTTCCATAAAGCAAATAAGACAGAGATGAAAATAAACACGCTGCCAGGTATCTCTTTCACACTACATCGGATTGCTAATCCTTCAACTGTGACTGTTACAATTTCTCCATCCATTTTTCAACAAACGTAAGTTTACTTAACGAAAAATACAAACTTCTTTAAGTAAGTAATCGATATGACACTTTGATACAAACGTCAGTATAATCAATGAAAAATAAACAAATCTAAGCTAGCACCTAATTGGCATAAAACTTTGAAATAAACATAATTTTAATCAACAAAGAAATCAACAAATATTACTAACTAATTTGAAACGAAACTTGTACACCTCCACAACTTCTAAAGAAAACATTTTAATTTTCAAGTCCCTTATTTCAAAAAAATAGGACTTTCATACAAACTTCCAACCCCCGTTTTACCCCCTTAAGGGTATAGTTTTGTAAAATCCTTTCTTAGCGGACGTCTAGACCCTATAAGGAACCTACCTGCCAAATTTCAAGTATGTATGTCTTATAGTTTCTGAGATACGGTGATGAGTGAACTTTCGCTTTTATATATATAGATAAATGATAACAATACTATAAACAATAATATAGGCAAAAGGACGGTTCAGGTATTCGATGATGATGAATTCGAAAAAAAGATAGGTTTAGTTAAATGGGAAAATGTTCTTGCTCAAGATCACCCAGAGTTAGCTTATCAAAATTTTATTGATAACTTTAAGTCCGTATATGATGATTGTTTTTACAGTAAAATAATAAACTCAGAAAACAGCAAGAAACTTAAACCATGGATAACTAGTGGTATAATAAATTCTATAAAACACAGAGACAAATTAAAACGACTTGTAATTAAAAATAAAAATAACGCTAACTTATTACTACAGTATAAAAACTATAGAAACAATCTCAACAAACTAATCCAAATTACAAAAAATACATACTACAAAAATAAAATTAATGAAAATAACAGTAATATTAAAAAAATTTATGAAATAATCTCAGATGCCACAAATGAAAAATTAAATATAAAAGACAATAATATAAATATATTGAATAGTAATAACGAACCCTTTAAAGATGATACTGAAATGGCTAATTTCTGTAATAGGTATTTTGTTGATGTAGGAATTAACATGTACTCAAAAATTAAACAACCTAACCGGATTATTGTGAGTTATCCGAATTTTTTAAACTCTATGGCCTTAAAACCTGCTTCCAACGAAGAAATAATTCTACATATTAGCAGCCTAAAAAATAATAGTGCACCTGGCTATGATGGCATTACTTCAAAGTTGATAAAAAAATATCACAAGTTTCTCTTAGATCCTCTGGTTCATATAATAAACAGAATTTTTCTAACCGGTATAGGTAGTACCTTCCCATTTTAAAATATCGACAGTCACTCCAATCTTCAAAAAGGGTAACAGAACCAATATAACAAATTATCGACCTATAAGTGTCATCTCCAATTTTGCGAAACTTTTTGAAAAATGTTTAAAAGATAGGTTATTTAATTATCTTATGTCTGTTAATATATTAAATAAAAATCAATTTGGATTTATACCCGGAATTAGTACTAACGATGCCATGTATGAACTTGTAAATAATATTAAAAATGGACTCGATAATAATGAGAAGGCAATTGCAATTTTTCTTGATCTTGCAAGGGCTTTCGATACAGTACCTCATGGACAGCTCATTGAAGTTCTTGAACAATATGGCGTTAGGGGTGCTGTGTTAAAGGTTTTCGTAAGTTATTTAGAAGAGCGTAAACAGAAAGTTAAAATTAAAAATGTGTATAGTGACACTTTAGATGTTAAAATTGGAATACCACAAGGCACTGTACTAGGTCCTCTTCTTTTCATTACTTACATTAATTCATTATTAAATTCGAATATAAGTGGAGTCTCCATTTCTTATGCTGACGATACAGTGATACTCTTTAATGGAAAAACTTGGAAAATTGTTAAGGATAAAGTAGTTGCAGGATTTACAGCAGTTAAAAGCTGGCTTGATCTCAGCAAATTAACCTTAAATGCCGACAAAACATTTTACGTAGCCTTCTCTATGAACGATGCAAATAGACCTAGTTTTAACCATATCAAAATGGATGTATCAGATATTACCATTAAAGAAGCTGACTCAATAAAATACTTAGGTATTAGAGTCGATAAAAATCTGAAATGGAATGAACACATTCAAGACCTGACAAACAAAATTAGGCGCTTAATACCAAAATTCTATACTATTCGCAGAATCTTATCTAAAAACCTACTTATACAAATATATAAATCATTAGTAGAATCGCTCCTAAGATATGGCATCATTGCCTGGGGAGGGCTCTATGATAATGCACTAAATCAGTTAAATGTTGTCCAAAATTATATATTACGTGTAATGTTTTTTAAAGAAAAACGTTTTACCACTAATCTATTATATAATGAAAATATCCTAAATATTCGATGCCTTTACTACCTTAGTAACTGTATACATGTCTTTAAATCTAAAAACAAAAAATATGTCAATCATCAGTATCAAACAAGACATAATCTTAATAACATGATGGTGGTACCATTTAGAAGATATGATGCCAACCAAAGATTTACTGCAATCGTGGCACCAAAAATTTTCAACTTACTACCATTGAAGATATGCACCATAAGCAAGTATAAAAAATTTGTTGAACAATGCAAAACTTTTATTTCAGAGAACAAAGAATACATTGCTCAACTTATATAATTTTTTTAGTATATATTGTATTTTCCAGTATTTTATTTACCTTCTAAGTATTAAAAAGAAATTTCTATTTTAATTTTAAGTTTTCTTTCTATATTACATTGATTGCTACTCACTTTTACATAAAGTACAAAGAGTAACTAAACTTTATTATAAAATCTTATATAGAATATATTTTTGGTATTGCACATACAAGTGTTAAGTCACTTAGGTGCATTTATATCTTCCAGCTTATGTATTTTTGTAAATATTATGTTATAAATCATTGTATGTAATTGAATTGAATTTAAATAAATAAATAAAAATAAAAAAAAATACCCATATTTCATTTCCCGTCACTGAACTGTGAAGAAAACGTTGCCTTCTCGACGATAACGCTCAGGTCGACTCGTTTTTGCTTCATCTCATCGTGAGACTTTTCGAAATTTTCATTCTTTATTGATTATATGATTGACCCTTTCGTGAGAAATGTACAAATAAGCTGCGATTTTATCTTGAGTGATCCGTCTGTTGGAGGGAATCAAGTTATCGACTCTCTCAATATTGGCATCATTGACCGCTATTTTGGGACACCTCAAACGCAGTTTATCCCCAAACGCGTAAAAATCTCCTTCCACGGATAAAACTCGATAACAGCGCGTTGCATCAACCGAACGCACTTATCATCTTCCGTTTCCAAAATTTTGAACAATACTACAAAACACTTCAGGCTTTCAAACAAACCCCCAGCCCTCTCGAGTTATAGAGTAGTAGGCATTCAATACATTCAATAATTAAATTGTACACATAATTAAAATTGCTTTATTTGTTTTATATACAATAAGTTAATAAAAACTTCAAAGATTCGTTAACCTCATCAATTTTATCGAGTTTGTTTATAACTGAGTCTTCCACTTCATCAATATTCTATGATAGAAATTATAACATCATTCAATTTATTATTACAATTAATAAATACATAAATTAAGTTTGAGTTAATCCTATAAAGTAAACTTGGGTCAGTTATGGTAATTTTGCTTAGGCAAATTTTAAAAATTAAGCGTAAAACACTATTGTAAATAAGGCATGAGCCAGACT
Organism: Altica lythri; assembly: GCA_964028335.1. Lineage (NCBI taxonomy): Eukaryota > Metazoa > Arthropoda > Insecta > Coleoptera > Chrysomelidae > Altica > Altica lythri. The sequence goes on along the minus strand of OZ034804.1, from coordinate 27,881,065 downwards.
TAAAACTTAACTATGGACCAGTCCTGGACACCAGGCATGGGCCAGACCTGAAACGTAGTTATGCCCCTACTTTGGCAACCAGGCTTGGCCCAGACGATCTTAACTAAGGCCCAGTCTTGACAACCAGGCGTGGGACAGTCCTGGTACCCGGATTTGGACCAGCGTTATCATTCCAGACTTTGACCAAGAGTGGGCCAAGTTTGGCTAACAAGTCTGGCCCAGAGTTCTTATAGTTAGACCAACGGTACTTTCGAAATTAGATTTCGATGCGATGGGACATCGACAGGTTGAATTCGATATCGAAGGCAAAATGCTGTTCTAACACCGAATTACTTTCATAAAATCTCGAAAAAAAGTAATATCTATTACTACTGTACTTTTTGTTTTCAAATTAGCATTACTAAATCCTCGAGTTTTTTTTACATAAACATTTCGTTTAATTACATAATAAACGTAAACAGTTTTACAAGGCAGTATTTTCAAGTTGTGCGCAGCGTCTTTTGAGATATCTATATACCTTTATAAAGTGAATAATTCTATATTGTAACGCCACACAAAAAGTACTGGGCTTGATTTATTTAAGACTTATTAACCACTAAACAAATTACAAAATTTTTGTATAATTTATTTATATTTTAATTTATGTATAACGAATACTATCCATATCGGGCGCCAATAATATATTTATATATGCGTTTGGACACAAGAATCTTTGAGCACCCGCTATCTGATTCTGGGTATGGTCTGGAAACTTACTTCCGTCCCATGACGAATCTGTTTCTAATCGAAGAAGTAGATAGTTCCAGAGATCTCCCAGGGGCGTAAAGTGTATTTATTTGTTTATTTCGTAACATTATGAATTTTCATGGTATGATTTATAAGGATTATTTTTTTCTGATATTAAAGATATTAGAAGGAAAAGAGGAACACACTCAAAATGGAAAAGAAGTTAGATGATCCTGTTTCAAAAGTTGGATGAATTGAAGGGCAAGACAAAAAGAAGAAGGTGTGTATGTAGTTTACCTATATTTATGAAGCGTAACTAAATACTAAAGTTGGATGAATTGAAGGAGGCAAGACAAAAAAAAGAAGGTGTGTATGTAGTTTACCTATATTTATGAAGCGTAACTAAATACTAGCTACGATTATTTCGAAAATACTTATTTTGCAAAAACACAAATGGCATATTTATTTGCTTTTGAATTGATATAAAATTTAGATCGACAGCAAATATCATGAGATACATATTGCAGAACAGTCAGTGACAGAAAATAACTTGTTAAAGATCGAATTAAAATTTTGACAAAGGTAAAAGTAAAAAGGTAGAAACAAGGACACGAAGTCCCCCTGCTGTGGAATTCGATTGTGATACGATGGCACATAAACAGGTTTAATTCGATATCAAAGGCATAATGCTATACTGAACACGTACGAATTACCTTGGAGAAACATCCGAAAAATGGAATATTTATCTAATATTCTTTTTGTTTTTAAATTGGCATTAATAAATCCTTGAGTAAAAATGTCGTTCGATCTTATAATAAACATAATCAGTTTTGAAAGTCAACACTCCTAGGTGCTATGCAGCCTCAAGTATTGGCGTTTTGAGATATACATAAATATGAATAAATTTATTTGCAATATTAAAATAACCGATTTATACTAAATCCTTTTTTACATATACCAAAATAACATTTGTTACCACTTTTGTACGTCTGTCTCCCTGTTTGTTCCGGCTAATCTCTGGAACGGCTGGACCGATTTTAACGAGACTTCTGATGTAATAAGGAGTAACTTGGGCTACTTTTATTTTAAAATTCTACCACCAACGATTTAATATCACAAAGTGTGCGGCCACAACGGAGCGCCGACCATCGCTCCGACCATAGCATCGCACCATAGCTCCGCTAACCAAAAAAAAAATAAACACATAATATTATATCTATGTGGTTACATCGGAGCACCGACCATCGCTCCGCGCAAGGGTTGGAACTAAGGTCTGATACTTGGTGCCAGGGTCAAATCTGAGCTTAGTATTTTTTTGACCCTCGAACGGGGTACTCTTTTAAAATATAATATAATATAATATAATAAAAAGTTTCTTTTTTTATTCTCATGTAGTCAAAAAATGATCCGGATCTTTTCTTAAATCTTTATAGATGATGAAATTCTCCATACAACATACGATTTTTGTTTAAAGGATGCACTTTCGTCTTTTGAGATCCTTTATGTAGGTACCACGTTTTAGCACTTGAATATAAAATAATATCTTCTTCGTCCGAAGAAGAGGATGTCGAAAAATCCATGTTTATAGACGATCGTTTACGCTTTAACTGGCGCAAAAGTACGATGCTCCAAGCCTCGATGTGACCACGGGTGCGCGTGAGTCGGAGCGAGGGTCGGAGCAAAGGTTGTGGGTATTATGCTATGGTCTAGGTTCGATGGTCCCCGTTGTGTCCATACCCAAATGCTGCGTGTAGCGCGGTCCAGAATGTGCTAGCGGGCTGTTGCTAACGGTTGTGTCTTAACGGCTTCGTTTAAAAATTGATTTACATACTTTTTTATTTGATAAAGTATCTTTAATTTTTCACTGTTTTTCTTAACTCAATTTGTTTTGTTGCATGTTCACTGTTTTTTAGCAGTAAGACATATTGATTTGTTAGTAATTATAAATCAATATTTCACGTGTTTTTTTTTCATGAAAATATATTTTGTAGGGTAATTTGGTGTTAAGTATTTACATTTTTCTTTAAAATTGATAAATTAATTATATATTCTTATTTTTGTTAGTTAGTAACGTGGAAAGTTGTTTTTTCTAAAATAAATATTTTTAAGCTCGTTTTTTTGTTTTTCAGATAAAAAAGTGCAGATCCATTAGTTATGCCTAGAAGAAAGTCAAATCTCTCTAAAAACACAAGAAAGGTCAGAAGCCAAAGAAATGAAATCTTAACAGGATCAGGAAAATCGTATCATATCGATTCATAATATAGGAAAATTTCATTAAAAAATGAAAAGGTATTTCTGTGGGCAAAATACAGAAGCAATAAATTATTGTAAACTCTGTAAACTAAAAAATAACTTTTTGTTAAATTCAAACACCCACGAAGTGGCGGTCACAGCTAATTTATACTAATATCAAGTGAATGATAACTTTCTTATTTCGGGTTACACCTAAAGCAACTGGATCCCTGAGATGTATGAACTTTCGAAAAACTGAAACAACAATTTAACGAGTCGAACGATCCAACTAAACTAACGATCCGAGCCAAAAGATCAAACGGTTTATCATATTTACTTTAAAATAAAGTTAATGTATACTATTAAAATAAAATAAAAATGTCAAGTTTTTTTAAATTGATGTTAAATGTAAACACTTTTTTAATGTTAACATTTTATAATGCCATGTTTTTGTACATTTGTTCGGTCATATAATACTTCAAAGCATTAAGAAAGCTTTGTTTCGCCTCATCGGTCATTCCCTAAGTGCTATATCTAATTTTTAATGTATTTTAATGGAAGATAAAAAATTGTAGAAAAAACTACTTAAGATGATAAATCTATATATGTATAAATAGTATTTATCCGCTATTCTCGAAATTTATTAACTTTATTTATTTAATTTTATTCGGGACACAGACAGGACTAGCCCAAAAATGTGTCAACAAAATAATACAATATACAAATATAGTTTAAAAGTAAACAATAATATTTTACAAAATATCTTAAATAAAAGTTGACAAAGAAGATTACATATTCTGGTCTAGAAAATAGTTCAACAGTGCTTTCTTAATAAATATAAAACTGTGAAAGAAAATATCTAAATTAACTATATTCGACAACTGGTTACATGTTTTTGATATTCTAAGGAGGGCAGTATTTAGATAGTAATTGGTTTCTGCCTTATTGAGAAAAAAGGTATTTACATTTCTTGTTTTATAATTAGGACAGTTAAGTTGGATAAGATTAACAATATCAACAATTTGACAATTAAGTATTTTGTGCATAAACATTATGTCAGCAATTTGTCTTCGTGATTCTAGGTTGATCAAGTTTAAATTCGATATCTTATTTTCTGTTAATTGCAAAATATATTTCTTTTGGCAATATGAAACAAATTTATTCTGAACCGATTGCAGTTTGTCGATATATTTAAGTTTCCAGGCAACTCATCCGAACAAGTATGTACACTATTGACATAGGGCATGTATAAGGTTCTTATGGTAAGAGGATTTTTAAATTCATAACTTCTTCTTAAGATGAAGCCTAAGGCTTTATTTGCTTTTCTGGTAATATAGTATACATGCTAATCGAACAGTAGTTTGGAATCCAAAAATATACCCAAATCTTTTACCTTATCCACTGGTTGAAGAGTAAATTGATTAATGATGTATCTGTGATTCAAAAAAGAGTTAATACGAGTGAATTGTATATAATTACACATTATAAACAGATTATTTTTTCTACAATATTCACAAAACCTATCTAGATCTTCCTGTAACAAAACACTATCAAGTAAAGACGTTATAGAAAGATACATTTTTAAGTCATCAGTGTACATAATGAATTTAGCAAATTTCAAACACTTACATATAGTATCGATATACAGTTTAAAAAGTAATGGCCCAAGATGAGATCCTTGCGGTACACCTAACAGTTATGTAAATTTTTCCCAATGTTCAGCTTTCAGAAATGTAAATAACAATAGTTTGAATTGTAATTATCATGATTTTCTAATCAATAACTGATTTTAGATACAATATTTTTATTAAACAGACATGAATATGTACTAGGTACTTATAAACTAATAAAAAAAATATTTTTTATTAATGAAAAAGCAAGATATGCATATAGGTACCATGAATGTTTTTAAACGAGTAATCTCGAATTTTCGGCGGTTTAAATACGGTCGAATAAGCTTGGAATTGCTAAATTTACTTCATATTTGAAGTCGTACCGTATCAAAGTGTTTTGGAATTCCATTACTGTTTCATTTGCCGATTGCAAAATGCGACGTACAGAGACTTCTCTCTGATAGTTTTGTATTATGTCACTGAACTGTATCAAGCTTTTGACGTGGGATATTCGTGCACAGTTAATATTTTAATGACATACGTAACTTGTATCTCTATTTTAACTTATGAAATATAATATTTATGATATAATATCATGTAATATAATACTTATAAAAGTATAAAACTTAAACAGCCAAGAGATTTTTAATTATCCTTTAAAATTAGAATATATCTTTGTTCATTACCCGATTGCTAAACATCTGTGGTTTCAAAAATGACATCTTCTGATCTACCAGGCCTGTCGCAAAGTAAACAAGACTTTTAAGGAATATCCGATACTAGTAGCGCCATCTGTAATTGGGGCTAGCGTTATTAATGTTCTGTCTAAATTTCATGACAATCGAACCACTTCATGCCAGATTATCGCGCGCACAAATGACAGTACCTTTTTAACTGCTTCGAATTCAACATTCGGGAGTAATTACTAAAGAGACCAAGAAAGATAAAAACTTTCTGTGCAAGCGAGCCAAATCCGAAGAAAAGTCAAAAGTGAAGACAATGTTGATTTGTTTCTACGATTAGAAGGGATTTATTTACAAAGAATTCTTTCCAGCGGGCCAAACGGTTAATGCTGTGTATTATCTTGGTGTTATAAGGCGTTTGCCCTCGCGTATTCGTCGCGTTCGACCAGAATATCAAGAAGAAAGAAGCTGGCATGATAATTCTCATATGAGTGTAGATCGATGCAATATTGCATCGATCTACACTTGTGTCCGATTTTTTGACATGGCTTTTTAACCATCAACCACTCCCTGTGCGACTTTTTTTTATTCGGTTGACTAAATTTGCCGGTGACGACAGTGGTCAATGTGCTCAAATCCTCATTTGAAAAACTTGTGGATATACCTCGAGGCCCAATTGTCTGTCGCTGACGTCACTGTGACGTAAATGCAAATGGAACTAATGCGATGTTCGAATGAATGCTAGTAGCCATGTTTAACTTAAAAGACTTACTATTTTTGTATTATTAACGCACAATGGAAAGAGATACTTTTAAGAAAAATGTCAAGCGGCACTAGCGCACTAACTAATGTTCTCCAGTGTTGACATTTTTCTTAAAAGTATCTCTTTCTATTGGGCGTTAATAAGACAAAGATAGTAAGTTTTCTATGTTAAACATGGCAACTAGCATTTATTGGAACCTCGATTTGGTTCCACTTGTCACAATAACGTCACTTACAGACAATTGGGCCTCGAGGTATAGTGCAAATCGCTGTATTAATTCAGAAGAGGAGTATTTTGAATAAAATAAATCACGTACATAAATTTTTGTTACTTTTTTCTTTGTCCTATTTACTTTGCGACAGACCTCGTATATTTTTTTGACAGTAATTGCGAAACCCAGAAAAAAATGTTCGAAATTTTATATAAAATACTGCGATACAAAAATCCTCTTGAGGCACTGGACTATTTTGATATTATCAAAACTTTGTAAAATGTAAATCTGGAACTACATTACAAAACTTCGTATTGCAAATACGTAAGGGTAGAATAATAAGTTTGGTATTTTGGACCACCCGCCCCCATCAGTATTGTAGATTGACAGAATTTTAACTGTCGCTATTCTGAATGTAATTAGATTGACATATATTATAAAAGTTTATCCCACTAAATCCTTGAGACTCAGCGATGCAGGTCTCTTTTTGTGGTAGAAATGGGCGGATCTACTGGCCCAGGGACAAGAGAGGAGCACCCACAATAGAAATAAAACAAATATTTAAATTAGCTTTAAAATGTAAACAAACATTTTCGATTAGGTCACGCAGCAATAAAATAATTCAATTTAATTATAATGAAGTTGTTAACCTTGTTGACATACAAAACGGGTTAAAAATAATTTGACATGTGCTAAAATACTCTTTAAAAAAATGCATTTTAGTAACAAGTATCTCCCTGTTGATTTGAAACTTCCGTTTTATATTTTGCTCTGAGTATAGTTTAATCTCTGCTAAATACTGTAAAAGATAAAAGTACGATTTGGTATAAGTCTGAACTTTGTTGATAAAATTATTGCTGTCTTAGGAATTATATACAATAGCATAAATAACAGATAAGCAAATAAGTTCGTAGACAAAGACACAGATGGCGTTATTATAATTTTAACTAATGATTTTTAGTTTGTATTAACCTTTAAAAGATCCATACATCACATTAAAAGTTGTCGGAAAATTAGATCGTAAAACATAGCATTGTGAGTATAACAAATTTTGCTATTCCGAAAAAACAGGTTAAAATAAATTTCGTGAGTTAATGAAGCTTTTGTTCCTGCGGAAAAAAATCTGCTGAATCCAAGGCATAAGTTGTATTCGGACTCTGCACCAGGAAAAACAACTATTGAGATGTGGTTTGCAAAATTTTATTAAATAATCGTAAAGTTGATTGAGGTAACCGAGACTTTAAAGACCTCAAAGGAAAGTCTTGGATATTGGAATTTGCGAAAGCTGTGTGCAAAGTTGGTGCCGGGCGTACTCACAATCAACCAAAAGCAAGAACGTGTTGACAGGATTTAGAGGAATGTTTAGCGATAATCAAACGTAATAAAGATGAATTTTTCCATCTATAAATTTAATGGATAAAACATGGACTCGATCTCGACATAACAGTCAGCCCAGTGGAATCAACGCGATCCACCGACTAAAAATTTGTGGTAACACGCAACAGTCGGCTGGCAAGGTTATGACATGACTATTTCGTTAATATTTATTGATGGTTTTAAAAATAGGCATACCATCAACAGCGATTATATAATAGCGTCACTGCAGCTTTTAAGAGATGACGAAGAAGAAAGTGATTTTTTGGAATTGCTACGTACACTGTATTCTGTTGTTCTGGTCTCCAGTGAATTTTTTCTGTTTGCAGACCTCAAAAGATTGTTTACTTAAAAAGAATAGAATCAGACAATGACAAAGAGGTAATCGCCGAAACTGTGGCCTATTTTAAGGCAAAAGAGAAATTGGACTAAAAAATGGTTTCAAAAAATTGTATTAGCGCTATAACCGTAGTTATCACGCTCGAATGCAACTATTTAGAATAATGATATAAAATTGTATCAAAAAAATTTTACTATGTAAGCTAACGAACTTTTCAACTTAACTGATACACCGTTCTTATAGTTATAAATTAATTTCCATATGCTTTTTCTGTCATCGAAAATAGGACACATAATATAATTTTTTAGTACATGAAATATGTAATTTACAAACGAACACGTGTAAAGAGTTAACCCTCATTATTTGCTTGTAACAAGCAAAGCAAAATTTCTGAATAATTTGACCAATTTTATTACAGTGTTTTTTGTAGATGCTCAATTATCTTTCCTTTATTAACACGTAAGAAGATACTAAATATAGAACATAACATGTGTTTCACTACTCATCCAAAATGATTTAAGATCAACAACTGTTTTGTCCATCATTCTATGGCGTTATTTATATTCTGTAATTTCTCAATACTGAGCGTTTCAATAATAATTAAATCAAACTAATTGGTATAATTTATAGGAAAGACTAGAAAAGTATAGTTTATAATCAGTCATTTTTGGAAGGTGGTAAGTTAAAATTCGAAGAGAGTAATTGATTTTCGATATATTACAAGAAAGAAATTTAAAAACAGAATCGAAACCAAATTTCTCAGCTTAGCTAGAAACGTTTTAAGCAGAATAAAACCGATTTTGTGCGTCGTTTTATAACTATGGATAATACTTTGATCTACCATTATAATTCTAAACTGAAACAAGAATGTTTGCAGTGGACTGAAGCTGGTTCTTCAGCTCCAAAATCGTTGAAGTCAGAAGCATCGACGAAAACATTGCAAAAGTGGTTTTGTTAATTGTTTATCTTGGAAAAGGTTAATCAATTAACTCTAAATATTATTACAATGTATTGGACGATAAAAATGTTTTGAAAAAAGACCCAGTTTAAAGAAGAAAACAATCATTTTTCATTAAGACAATGTACGTGTTTACACAAGTGTGTTGATGATGGCTAAATTGAACGAATTTAAGGACGAATTGCTTGAACACTAACTCTATTCACCAGATTTGGATTTCAAAACTTTTCAACCAAGCTGTACATCACCTGTGTTACAACAATACCCACTTTTACTTTTGCCCATACGTGCTTGTGAACCTTCTTTCTATCTTGTTATCTTATCATAACTTATAGACACTCTATCAATGTAACTAAACTAACAGACACGATATGTATCAGAATTACACACTTTTTGATTTATTACGAATTATGGATTTGAATGTATAAACATGTAGACACACCAAACATTATTCGCAAATAAAAATACGCGATATCACAATCTGTAAAGAAGCTATTACATTTTCAATTTCTTTTATCCAATGTTGGTTTTAGCCCATCACCCTGTTGTGTAATATTCGATTACACGGTTGCTTTGTTTAGAGTTCTGTATTCACATAAAAGTTCATAGTTCAGTGGAAGCCATAAAATCGATACCCAGCGATAATTGCAGTCCACAATAACTTTTTTGTATTCTCGATTTTATTAGACCGCCAGAGACGTTCTAAGTAACAAATACAGTGTAATTTCTAAAATGAACAGAAATTTGCTTATTTAAATACTTTGCTTTACGGTCCTTGAAGACCTATACCTATAATTAGTTATAGAATTATGAGGTAGTAATAGATTTTTGTAAGTATCTTTTAATCTAATTTATTATCAAAATAATAAACTGTTTTTCTTCACAGGTTTGCAGCTGTGCGTTCTCATTCCCATATTTTTTTTATTTTTGTTACCAATTTTTGTATCCCTCTTTTTTTACATAATTAACTTACTTGTGTATTTATTTTATTCGATATGGCCTTCTTTTTTCAACACAACAATACACGCAATACCATGTTGTCCGAATAATAAGAATCTGGAAACTCTGCAAACAAGCCATTTGTTTCGTTAATTATCTCTTGATTTTTTTTAATAACGGTGGCGTCATAGTATTTAGTTATGTAAGAATTACAGGTGTAATTTATAACATCTCAACTGCGCCACCTTAGGGTAGCGTCATAATGATTAATTACGTAATAAACGCGTCCGATCGCTGCAAAATTCAAAGTGCAATACGGAAAATCGCAGCCCCCGACGCGCCCCGGCCGGCCAGTAGGTACCACCACAAGCGCTGCTTCCCGCAATTTTAAATCTGTAATATCTTCGAAAATATTCATTTAAATCTTGTGTTGTACAGGACCATATAGATCTATATTAAATCAACAATGTATTTAAGCTATTTAATTGGATAAGGATTAATGCTGTATTGGTTAAAATCGCTTCGAAAATTAGCCATTATTTGTCGTAAAAAGTAAATGACAAAAAATTTTATTTTGGGATATCCATAAGAGATAGCGGAGTTTTCTGTAGACCTTTTCAATGTGTACAAATAATTAGTACATTATTTTGATAAATCTCGTAGGGTTCAGCCTGCGTTTGCAATGTAAGCGGAAAAAATTGATAATTAACGACATCACAGTAGAAACCTCAAAAATAACAGTATTTCTCCACTATTTAATGGATGTTATTATAAATATAAACCTTCCTCTTGAATCACTCTATCTATTAAAAAAAAACGCATCAAAAACCGTTGCGTAGTTTTAAAGATTTAATCATACAAAGGGAAATAGGGACAGAAAAAGCGACTATGTTTTATACTATATAGTGATAATTAAATGGAGAAAACAAATGTTTATATTGAACAATAAGAAACAAACTACGAACTGACGATCTATTAGAAAAAAAATTAAAATTACAAAAAAAATATTGGGTGGCTAAATTTAGTGAGCCCCTAGAAGGTTTTTTGAGATCTCCGCGCCCTCATCGGTGAAGGAAGTTACTTATCAGATCGAATAGTGCAAAAAACAGTTGGTCTAAGTATTGTAAACATTTAAATTGAATGTTCCGAAGAGTAAATTAGTTACTCCAGAATATTCTGCTTTAAGACTTTCTAATAACAAAACAGTTTACTTCTTAAAATTAAAGTTTCTTCTTCCTGGCTTTTCAAATTGTGGTTTTTTAATAGTTCCTTTATATTTTGTTTACGTCAAACCATGGCTAAGGCATTCATTATTAAATACTTGTTTCATTTGTGTTGTATTATTATTTTATTTTTTCTAAAATTTTGTTTTAGAAGTAAAATTCCAAACGTTATGAAAATGAAATGAAGTTTTGAGTAATTCGTAAAAATTAAAAAAAAAAACTATAAAAAAATTAATAAACTCATAAAAGCACTAACAAATGTAAAACATTGTAATAATTTAGCAAAAACCATTCAAAATTGAACGAAAAAATCTTGTAAAGTTATGAAATTGTCCAAAAATTAAAAATATATTAAAAACTAGAAAAACAGACTAAATACGATAAAATTGTAATAAAGTAAGGTATAAAATCTAGCACGATTGTAAAGAAAATATCCAAATACTATATTATCAATTAAACAGTTATAAAAGAAACGCAATCTGGATCATATACTTACAAATTGTTATCATAACGCCCTTTAAACTGGTACTTACCTGCAAAAAAGAAAATAGTTAATAACTATAAAAGGAAACGAATTTAAGAATTAAGTTTTATTGACAAAGTTTTATCTTAAATGCTTATATTTTTATTTAAAGTTTAATTATATTATCTTTTCAAAAACTACATTTTCAGATATATCAAGCGATTTCATTATGAGTGTTGTCTTTTCAGTTTTGGATATAGATGCTTAGAAGGCGCCACCAATAGAACCTTGAGACACAAATCTATTATAACAGCAATCTTTTAATGACATAAATCTAGAGTTTCATTGCGATACAACAAGTCGTGTCGGTACAGTGAATTTTTGACATTAGCAAGTGGATTAAAAAATGGATCTTAGCCGAGAATATTATCGAGCAATATTTTGTTACAATTTTCGGAGAGGATTACTCCAACAGCAATGTCTCACTAAAATGGTTTCTGTGTTTGGAAATAAAACACCACACCAGTCAAATATTTCCCGCGAATTTTGAACATAGTCGCTCCAGTGTCAGCGACGAATCCAGGCTAGGTCCACCCAAAACAGTAATCACACAGCTAAATAAAGATGACCGCCGTGTAACGTACCAGGAGATAGATGCATCTTTGGGCATTTCAAAGACCTTGATCCAAAAGATCCTACATAAAGAAGTGCATGTTACGAAGTTGGTTTCCCGTTGGATCCCTCATTTGCTCAGAAAAGAGCGGTTCGTGTCAATTGGTGTATCCAACGTATAGTCCCGACTTTAGTCCCAACGACTTCTTCACGTTTCCAAAGATCAAGAATTCAATACGTGGATAGCGATTCCAGACGCTAGAAGAAGCCATCGTTTGCCTTTTAAACAATGCTTTTGCAGGTTTTAACAAAAGTGTATCGATCTTAATATATTTTTTGTCTTTATGGCAATACATAAAAACTAAAAATACAACCTTTGTATAAAACAAAAAGCAATTCCATGCATTAAATTATTGATTCACTAGTCTGAAATACAGATATGTCCTTAAAAATAAAATACGATAAAATATTTCCAATATCATAAGAAGACATTGGTTTCTATTACATTAGTCTAAACAAAAGCATAATAGAGTAAAGTACATGTGGATTTCTTTTTTATTTGTAAGATTTGCAACTGCAATTGGGAAAAATTTTAGAATCACACTTTATAAACTAAAAAATTAGCTAAAAGCACGAAACAACACTTAAGAGGTATTTGTAAATTTATTCCAAGAACAGTATATACAGATATTACCTAAATTGATTTGATGTATTAATTGATCCGCCAAGAGGTAATGTTTATTATTTTACATTCTATATTATCGTCGAAAATTCGTCCCTGTTTGTACATGTAAATCTTACATATTTCGAGTGAACTTCGACAAGGGTAAGAAGAAAAAAATGTTCCATCGTCGCCTTGTTATAAAGGATTTTAACATTTAGTATTTACAGTCTCATTTTAATATTCTCATTTGTGTGAAATATCAAAATTTCTAAATTTAAATTCATATAATGAACAGACAAAAGCTACAAAACTATGCCATACCAGAATTGGCTTAAATAAATAAAACTGCTTTATAAAAAAATATGTGCAATATTGGAATATCCATAATAAGAGACATTTTTTTTAGCATTACACATAACTCATCCATGCAATACAACAAACATTTAAATCTAGCTAGTAACTTCACTGATACTTAATTTCTATTTTACGAAAAAGATAAATTATTTAAAAATAAAAGTTTCCACGCTAGCACAAATGTGGTTTGATTTTTAATTTGATTTGTCGTATTCAGATTCTTCACTTTAAGAAAATAGGGCGCCAATAACAACCTTCACAAATTAAATCCAAAACTAATCTGGATGCAGCTGATTTAATAATTAATCCAACAATTTAAGTGAATTCAATAAGAATAAAATTTCTAATTTTTTCATAGTAAAAAATGTATAATTCTACACAACTTATTTTAGCTCTTAAGTGATTTTTATTTTTTGTCAAGAGACGAAGAAGTATCCTCAAATTTAGCTTTAACAACAGCAGCCGGGGAACACCTGTCCGTACTGATCTGATCCGGTACGATATATTATATATTCTACCGATATTTGTACGGTTCCAAGAACGTGATCCAAAACTGGGACAAAACTACTGCGTCTAAAGTTAGCCAAGGTGCTCTAAGTAGATCTAAGCACATTATAAACAGATCTAAACGGATCTAAGTAGATCTAAGCAGACCTAAGTAGATCTCAGCAGATCTAAGTATTTCTAAGCAGATCTCAGACTATCTAGGGCGATCTAAGGAAATTTAAGGCCCTCCTGAACATATTGATATCCTTGGTGGTTCTAATTGCTAGTATTGTATAAAATAGACTATGATTATTAAATTGTTGGATAACTTAAACAACAACAAATAACCATGTATAAATCTTTATACAAGCTTTAGTTTAAAACTTTTTAAAGTTCATTAAACATAGGTATATTTTTTTATTAGTCTATTGCTTTAATGTAATGGGTTATTATATATTCATCCAATGAATAAATTATTGTTTTGTTTACTGCAAAATATTTTCACTCTCTAAAAATAACTATATAAACCGTTCATAACCAAATACGAACCTGACAACACTTTAATAATGTTATTATTAGGTAATAGAAAACAGGTACTAATTTTATGATAAGGCGAATAGTTATTAAGAATGACGAGTATTAAGTTAACCAAATGTGGGTTAACATAACGCCTTTGTGTTAGAGATTACGACCATATTTAAAGAGTAATTAGTATTCAGATGCGTGGGAAATACAAGTTAAATCATAATATAAAAATATCTGTAGCTACCTGACTTAGACTTCGTCTACCTTCTTTGTGTTTGCTTTAATTAATACAAAATTAATAGCTTTAAAAGGTAAAATGTCTTATTAAATGTTATTCAATTTAAATTATTCTTTGTTTTTTATTTATCAAAAAACGAAGATTAAAACATTTCTTTTAGGAGAAGATTGTTGTGAGAAAAGAATAATATTTTAAAAATTTATCGTTTTTCAATATAAATCGTACGAATAAAAGTTAATACTTTAATATTAATTTCAGTTTATATAGTTAGTTACCTACATATTTTTTTAATTTTGAAATATTGATACTTTTTAACTTCCCGCTAAAAAAAATTTAAAAAATTTTTAAAATCGGGAAGTTATTGGTTTCACCCCGTTTTTCGAAAATCGAGTTTTCATCGGATCTCAACGTTTTGAGGTCTTAGGAACCTCCCCTGACTATTTTTACGAGGGTGTCTGTATGTACGTGTGGATGTGTGTGTGTGTGTGTGTGTGTGTGTGTGCGTGTGTGTGGATGTATGTAAACCTCTTATAACTTTTGAACGGCTTGACCGATTGGAATGAAATAAAAAGCATTCCAAAGAGTTCCATCTAACTTAGATTCTCTGTAACTTTGAACCGATTCAAGCCGGTAGATTTCGAGAAATTTTAAAATAACCGAAAAAAACAATTGGTAAAAATGATGTTTTTTGGGCATATCTTTTTGGCTATTGCATAGATCAATTTCATAACCTAATCAGCTCTCAAGCTTAAAAAGCCACGTCGAATGCCGTTTTGCAAATTAAAATCGGTTGATTCGTTCGTGAGATATCGTTGTCGAAAAATTTCAAAAAAGTGTTTTTTTTTTCAATAACTTAGAGATTTTTTGACTAACCGATTTTGCACTCCCGGTAACGTTTTTAGGTCTCAAAAAATCGAATAAGGCGTTAAAAAGTTATGGCTTTTTAAACATTTCAAAAAAAGTCAAAAACGTCACGTTACTATAGCTTTGCGGTTAAAACTAGCGGGAAGTTGCAAGGATGGCCTTTAAGGTCAACCTCTTTTCAAATTTTTTTTAAGGATGTCCTCGTAGGTATAGACCTAAATACAAATGTACCCAGAACATCTACTGGGGTAGAAGAGGCAATTTATTATTTTGGGATTTAAAGGACTGCAAGTTAGGACGAGTGGGGATGACGTGGTAAGGTAAGAAGTTCCACATTCTATGTTTCTGGTAATACTGGTATCGTTTATTAGTCGAACTGCCCTTCTCTGTATTGTATCAAGAACTCTGAGCCTTGACGGAGCCGCCGATCCCCATATATGCGAGCAGTATTCAAGATTACGTCCTATTTGGGCTTTGTAAATAGTAGCTAAGTTGCATGGATAGAATGGTCATGCTCTAAAAAAGAAAGCCTAACTTCTTTCCTCCTACAGTTGCTATGAATGCAATATTTTCGTTCCAGAGTAAGTCCTGGGAGACCGTTATACCAAACAGCGTAATAAAGTCGCTTGCTACTAGTGTCTAATAGTTCATTGTGATGGATGAGTCGTTTGTTTGCCTCTTGTTGGATAGGCATTGTGTCGTTGTTTTGAAAGCGTTAAAATTAACAAGATTCTTTCTTCCCCATGTGTCTACAATTTTCAAATCTTGATTGAGAGAAACCGTTGTGGATCTTTTGTCCTCTTTCAGAATATCTATAGGGATATAGGACGGTTGTGCGCTTTGCTAGGTACAATGTAGGTTGCTATCATCTGCAAAACCGTGTATCGGGTTATTAGTGGCTTCTAGTACATCATTTATGCGTAAAAGGAATGAAGTAAGAGCTAGAGCCGATCCTTGGGGAACTCCAGCGTTGATCTTGTAATAGTTGGAAAAATGTCCATCTACGGTAACTTGGGTGTGCCTGATGAAGAGACAGTTAGATATCCATCTGCAAAGGTCTGGCGAGAGTCCGTATGAACGCAGTTTGTTCAAGAGAGCGGCATGCCACACTTGATCAAATGCTTTTGAGATGTCTAGTGATACTATGTCTCCCCATGGCGGTGGATGGCATCACTCCAGACATGAGTTACATATGCTAGCAGATCGGCTGTTGACCTTTGTAGGCGAAAACCATATTGCCTGTTACTTAAAAGGTTATGTATCTCAAGGTAGCTCAGGATCTCGTGATTGACATATTTCTCCATAGTTTTGCTAATAACAGATAGAAAAGCTATGGGTATGTAGTTAGAAGGCAGAGTATTGAATCCTTTCCTGGGGACTAGATGTACTCGAGCCGTACAGGATTCTGGAACAATACCAGTATCATATGATAGTTGAAATAGCTTAGTAAAAACTGGCGCCTAGTTTAGGAACACAAGCCTTTAAGAGTAAACCAGGTATTTTATCAAGGCCTCTTGCTTTGTTGGTATTTAGAGTAGCAAGGACTTTTTGCACACACTTAACTCTAAATGTGACATTCTTCATTGTGTGGGGAGCCCGTGTAATAGAAGGTAGGTCCATGTTAAGGTTATTATTATTTGTAAAAAATTAAAAAAGCAAAAAGATATCGAACTTTATGTATTTGTTAACTCCTTTATGTAGATAATACAGTAACATGGAACAAATTTCATCTTCCTTTAATTGAAGTCAGTTTTCCTTTGAATCAAAATTTCCCGCTTAACAGTATATATGGTCATTGTAGAATTCTTAAATTGTCTCAAAAAAAGTTGTACCTAAAAGCGAAAATAAGCCGAAATGTTTACTTTCGATAGACTCATGATGTCACTGAGAAAAACTATTCTTAAAAAAAGGGAAAATCATAACATTTTATTTTGGTATAAAGATTAAGTTTGAGACAAATCGGAGAAGGTCGGATTATGAACTTTCACTTGACGTGGAATTACTCGTTTAATATTATCGTCATTCTTTAACCATACCTAGTTAGTCAGTTTTATACAATGATAATTTAACGAAAATTGAGACTAAGCGAAAGTCCGATTTACTCAAACTCACTAAAGTAATTTACTCTTCTTATGATATTTTTTTATTCTCTTTATTTTAATTTAAATTGCGATTATTCAATTTTCAAAATAATTTACAATTTTATTTTTTTAATGACACCTTTTTCCAATGAAATTCATGAGAATCTGATTAATATTCTCTTTATAACAACAAAACAAAAAATTAACAAAAACGTATCTATACAAAAATCACAACTAAAACTAACAACCAATTTTGTAAGTGGCGAAATACATTCCCAGAAATCTACTAAAAGAACGTTTTCCCGAAGAAATAACCATATCAATATAATTTGAATTTTCATTAAAATGGTTTCATTACGATTTATGAGAAGCATAGCTGTCTTATCATGGGTTACGATCAGAGGGGTTGGATCGCTCAAAAGTATGAAAAACTGAAAAAACGAGCAGACTCAACAAACCTTGAGTTGCAACTATTAATAACTATTCCAATCAGAATTTGTTTTAATCACTTTTTCAATTCATAGTGGGCGTAGATAAAGTATAGTACATTACACGATTGGTATGCGTCTGTCAACCGCTACTTATACTCTTGTTATGTAATGTACTATTTTCATTAAATTATTGAAAGAAAAGTTCAATCTACATTTCTTATGTTTATGGGAATTCCCGAAACATGCACAACTTAATTGAGTAATACCTGAAACTTAGTGCTACAAAAAAAATGTCACCAATAACCCATCAGTTTCTTAATTGTTTTTTAATTAATAATTTTTAGATATTTTGCACGCCAATGTTTTTTCTTTCTTGAATCATCGAGCATCCGTTCTCAGATTAGTACTGTCTGAAAACTTCTCGTCGCATGTTCGAGAAATTAAAATCCAAAAAGTTTTTAAAAAAATACAAAATTAAACCGTCGCCTCGTCCGTAAACTAACTCGTACTGTAATAAGTCACCTACCGACCTTGTAACGTATAATACTATTTCATCCCAATCCAGCGTATCAGAAGATTAAAATTTAAACAATTTAGATAACAAATTTAAAAAAAATAAACATCTCTTTGCGATAGTTTAAACCACATACCAACACGAAGTTTGTCATATTAAATATTTAGTCAGAACCACAATCTGGTGACTGTCTACAAATGTTTTCATTTTAATTAAATTAGTCAACATTAAAACCTATTTATAATGGTTTTAATTAATGCATTATTTAAATTTCCTACAGTTGATCTATGTAGGTACGTATAAATTCAATGTAAATCGCTAGGTATAAACTGTCAAAACTTGATGCCGTATAATTAACATGGAATCAAACACTTTGTGCTATCCCATATTAAATTAATAGACCATTAAACACCAAACTGTATATGTAGAAAATGCAACGATTCTGCTTTGGAAAATAATAATTAATACTGTTAAACGAATAATTATCAGCACAAACAGTATTTTAAGTAATATTAAGTATTCAACGAGTTGGTCTTGTGTACCTATAGGTAAGTTATTTCATCAAATTGTATACCTACTGCTTTTGGAATGTCCGCTCAAGTAAAACTTTAAAGCGTGATTACAAAAAATTTCAAGTATACAAACTTGATCACAACTAATCACAACTGATCATCACAAATTACAACTGGTTTTAAGTTTTAAGTAATCACTCATAGTTTGCAAATATTTTGCTGCTTTCTGCTTTACTCCGTTGTTTTATTTCCTTTGTACAATTTTTAATAAAATCCATACTTATTTTTCTCAGAAAGAAAGCTTCGGTGCTTTCCATATTAGTTTGTAGAAGGTCATGTACAACAAAATAAGAAGCTACTGCTAATATATAGTTTTATTAAATTGAGTTTTTAAAGAGAAGAATACATAAATTTTAAATCAGGTGAAACTTCTATTGTTATTTAAAAATTTAATTTTCAATTTACCTACTAGCTTTAATAAAAAACTAAAAAAAGAAAGTAGACAGTACAATAGATTTCGAATACCAAATATGTTGGGCAACAACATTGCGCTATTACCGAAGTATAAATTCATTTTGTATTGTTTGTTTTCGGGTGTAAAATTAAACTTATCAATTTTTTTGTGTAAAGTGATGCTTATGTTATATAATAGGATGTTTCACATCTTAAAATAGAGATAAAATCTGCATCCGTGAAAAAATCATTGTTTACAAGAATGTTAATAAATTTTTGTTCTGTGTGCCGCTTCTTGTCACCAGTGAACCAAATGACTTCGTATTCGTTTGAAGAAGTCGTCTTTGTGTCAACATCTTCTTGTTTAAAAGTATTTGCATCGTATTTATCATGGTATGGTAAACTAGCAAAACACAGTATAAGATAACCAATTACTTTATTTGGCATCATTAGTAATCCTGTTCTTCTTCTGCTAATCATCTCATAATACAAATAAATGATAATTACAATAAGCTTTAGATAATAAAAAGCATAGACGAATAATAATGCATGTTATAATGTAGACGCATTGATCATATGTAACACATTCTTTAAAAGACAGAGAGAATGTGCAAATATATTTGTATATTCTTTTATTAGAGCTTAAATAACTACTTCTCCCTTGTACCCTTGTAATCAGTGCAGTTAAAAATAAGTTGTTTCAACTCCTATTTATTAAAGGCATGGACAGGATCTCAGAAGCACCAATGTGCACCTGGTTTTAAATAAAGGTAACTAATCTTGACTGAGTGCTTATATACAAGAAGCAACAAAATACAATAACAGAAGAAGAAGAGGAAGAATATACAAGAAGTTGCCTTGTTGAAGTATTAATAAATAAAAAAAGATTATATTAGATATGCCAACCCCGTTTGACTTTGAAGTATAATTTAATATCCGTCGGAGCACACAGCCCGGGAAGTAGTTGTTTCTTCTTAGTTAAATGGTCAATGTCTTTGAAAATGTTTTTCAAAAACTCGTAAAGCGATAGAATAATTAATATTCTACATTCTGCAACATTTGTTGATTGATAACACGCTTTATTAAATAAGACACTGTTACAGTTTCTTGTAATAATACTTTAATTTTTTTTTTAAATTGTAGACACTGTATAATTTGTACTCTTGTAATAAATCTATTTGCTGGTCTATAATTATATTTAACAATATTATTATTGTTAAAGTCTACAGTCATCATTAATATTTGTTCTTTATCATAAATGATTAATTTTGGATTTATATTTCATATTTTTCTATTTATATTTTAAGACCTTCGAACACGCAAGTTAATTTTTAAATCGAAATTGATTAGAAAATCTATGTCTTCCTACTTTCCGAACGGATATTAATTTTTTTAGTTATGAAATTACCGAGAAATATTAAAATTCAACACATATTCTAAAGGATTGG
The DNA here is from genome assembly GCA_964028335.1 of Altica lythri. Taxonomy (NCBI): domain Eukaryota; kingdom Metazoa; phylum Arthropoda; class Insecta; order Coleoptera; family Chrysomelidae; genus Altica; species Altica lythri. The sequence continues at coordinate 27,860,358 of OZ034804.1, read as the reverse complement.
CAAAAATCGTTTTCATAATCTAAATTTTTTTAACATCTAATGATTACATAAAAAACTGTCTACTTATATAAATATCTTATCATTATATTTTATAGCTATACATATCTGTACCACAATGATGAAAGGTACAAATTCGATTTATTAACAAAAACCTGATTTCAACTTCAAGTTATTTGATATTCTTTTTACCCCAATATCAAATATTAGTAAAAACGTAAAAATTGTTTTGTCTGTTTCTCTGTAAACAGATCTCCTCCGTTCCAGGGGCTAGAGATACAAATGAAAAGTTAAATTAAAGCTCTGTGTCTGAAGACATCATTAGATTAGACTTATAACCCGAAGAAGTAGTGTAAAGTCTTCTGGCGTGAAAACAGTAAAGTCACTTGACTATAAAACTAAACTAATATTGATAACAACGCAATATTTTGCTGACACACAAATCTTTGAATATTAAAAACAAAAACCTAGCAGAACATAGAAACAAAGTGTTTTTAATTTGATCTTTTAATTTAAGAATTAATCCTGTCAATCAATTTGTTTTAAACTGTTGAAATCAGAGATGTAATCATAACATGGTTTCATCAAAGAAAGAGTTAACGGAATATTGCTAAACATATAAGTATTGCAAAGTCTACGGTGGTAGATATGTATTCTAAAAAAAAATATGTTAAAAAAGGACCAAGACAAGTTTCAAGAGATGGTGTTGGTAGGCCACGTAAGATTACTCCCAGATCCCAAGGTCTCTTGTTCGTATTTGTTAAGCTGGTCGTCGACTAACAACAGTAAGAAGAATAATAGAGGATGGAAAGAAGAAACAGCAGGAAATATCTCATGAGAAACGTAGGTTGCTTTTAAGGGACATATTAATGTATATTTATTCAGTAGAAGCTTTGCTCTAGGCAAAAGAAAATGCGAGTAGCGTGGGTAAGGATTGGGCAATCTGGACTTACAAAGACTAGAAAAAGATCATTTTTGCGATGAATTGAAATTTATTGTTTGTGTGGGTGACCACCGATCCCAGGTTATAAGCAACAAAGTGATTCATAAAGAGAACAGTAAAGTTTCCATTAGGATTAATGGTATGGGAAAGCATGTAGTTGGAAAATTTTTCTTTATAGACGCAACTGTAAACGCAGCTGAATACCAAAGTATCCTTGAAACCAATTTTATCAACTGATAGAAACATCAATTTTTAACAAGGTAGGCAGTATAACGCAAAGACAACAAACAAATGGTTTTAAGATAATATTCCGTCTTTGACTGACATTGATTGAAATATTATCAAAATTGTATGGTACAACATGAAGCAACAGTTAAGAAATGATCCACCATGAAACATTTTTAATTTGCGACTAAAATTACAAAATTTATGGAATTCTTTTAAGGCAGAAGGCTGCAAAAACCTTGTTAAAACTATACAAGCTAGATAATGCTGTAATTAAGACAAAGGAACACGTAACGATCTATTGAGCTGGTTCTTCCGAACATTAATGTAAATTTTGTTAATATGATGTCTAAATAATATATTTCAATGTTTTGTAAAAAAATATTTTGAGGCCTTTTAAAGATAAATAAGCTTTAAGATAAAATTAGATTGTGTCCGAACATTCTTGTGCTAGGGCTCGTATGTCAAAAAGGTGGCTTAAACAAAATTAAAAATGGTCCTGCTCTACAATTAAAAATAAATATATAAAGAATGGTACCTGGCAGGAATTCAAATACAAAATTTACTAATCTGTGTAGTTTTAATCTGAATCAACCAACACAAAAAAAAATTAAATATCTTTTCTGAGTTAGAACGGCGGCAACAATAAAGGAAACGTCTTCTTAGCATTCCGCTCATTTGTATTCGCAAATTATTCAATCATGTAAATTACAAAGTAATGGTTCTGTTTACAAATGTCGTAGGTTCAGAGACATACGATTATTTCCAACTGAATAACATGTGCAAAATAGAAAAATTGTAAAAAAATGTTATCAGGGTTGTCATCCAATCAAAGATCGTTTATGCTAATTACAATAACCTTTTTATTTATTATACCCATATTACTAAACACAATCTATAATGAATATGATATTTTTTTAAATAATGTTCTGGACAAAGTCCTGGTCTTCATTTTTGGCACCACTTTATTCATATAGCTTTCTCGTAACAAAGAACACATCTTTTTTAGGTTTGGTTTTGTAATTGGGGTCTTATGGAAGGAAATTGTTCTGTAATGAAACGTATGCAAGTGTGTTTTTTTATTTTAAAAACAGTAAAGGAGCCGTTCGACACTTTCATTGCTGCAGTTCAGGCTGAACCTCATGATAGTATTATCATGTTTTGTAATAGGTGGTTGAATCTTTTGTAATAGTTCTTCAAAAGAACTCACAGACATTGTAAAATACTGCGCTTTCGAAAGAGCAACATAAGCAATGTTTCTTCGTTCAAATTCATAATTAATCTGCTTGTGTAGACATTTTATCGGTGCTGTTAAATACAAAAAGAAGTCGATCAAAACCCCAGCAAACGCCGATACTAGCGAGAAGCCAGCGTCTTTTTGCTGCCGGCTTCGACTTTAAAAAGTAGTTCCTCTGGGTTTAAAACAGGTATGTCCAAGAATATTTTGTTAAATATATTTAAGATTACGTAAAAACGTCTAAGGTTATCAGTTAAATCCATCCTTTTAATTGTTTCATAGTAATTAGCGACAACTTGACCTTTACACCTTTAAAGGCCGTTACACACTTAGGGATGTTGCAATACTACCGATATAATACTGGTATCGATACTTTTGTTTCAATACCAAGTAAAATAGTATTCGATACTTTTCTTTCGATACTTTACTCATATCGGACCTTTCCGTTTCGATACCGTACCAATACCAAATAAATGGAAGAGTAGTAATTTCTTCGATCACTCTCACTCTAACTTTGAAAAAAGAGACGAGTTCGAGTATGCTTCTTGTCTTGTGTGTTTCTCATAGAGATATTATTATATATATAATATAATATCTCTATGGTGTTTCTTGCCTATAATATATTAACGTTTCTATGTCTGTCAATCTGCCATCTGTCATTCATATATATATATAAATATGGCCGAATAGCCTACGTAGCTGAGGCCACAAACAGAAGAGAAGAAGAAGAATATATAAATATTTATTTAAATATATTACTTTTTTATTTTGTCACTGTCTTTTTATATAATTAACTCAAACTAATGGGTATATAAACTTCATCGTTCATAATAATTCGAGTATCGATACCTATACTAACCGAAACTTTTATTACAAGAAGGTGTTTACTCAGCTTTTTTCAGAAATGCGTTTTTTTGTCTACTTTATTATGCTACTTTAATAAGATGGACAAAAAAACTTATTTCCTAAAATAAGTTTGACCTGCTTAAACTGTTACAATTACTTACAATACTGGTATCGATACTTTTGTTACAATACTCTTACCAATACCGGTATCGATACTTTTATTCCAATTCTCTTTTTAATACCAGTATCGATACTTTAGTGGTATTGCAACATCCCTATACACACTACCTGATTTGGTCGGACCGACAGGATACCTGACCAGATCAGACATTGCGTACACACAGTACGAACACCACACGATTTAGTCAGTCTAGTTCGTGTCCACTTGTGGTGTTCAACGAAAAAAAAACGAGTGTTCACCCGTGCATTAAATATATTTAATCAATCTTTTATGGCTCCGTTATCCAACCAACAGAAACTGGGAATTGCGTCTACTGGAAGTAGGTACTAGGACTAGGTACACACACATGTTATCACGTTAACCTCAATAAACCAATTAAAATCCGCCCGACAGTGCTAGCCTACACACTATATTATTTGGTCGGTCGGTCGGGCGATCAGATGGTTTGGCCACCTGACAAGACCCGACAGGATTGTCAGGTGGCTCGTCAGACGACACGTTTACACACGACCTGATATGACGTCTGATTTGACAAAATTATCCTGTCGGCCCAACCAAATCAGGTAGTGTGTAACGGCCTTGAAGAAATTGCCATACAATAAACTATTTGTTGTAATATATTGTCTCTTTTTTAATAACAACAGGATTTTTATGTCTATGAAGTTTTAGAGTAGGTACTTATCTACACAGCTCGTTGTGCGTTTTTCGAGCGATAGTCTTTCTGATTTGGGTTAGAAACAGAAACACACTAATTTTAAATAGATGCAATTACATATATTTTTAATGGATAAGAACAATAGCAGTATTATTTAATATTGTTTCTTATTTTATATACACGCTTTTGTAACTGCAATGATAATCAAATTACAATTTACTGCAATGCATTACATGGTGCGTTCAAGGTGATTCTGTGAGTTATTTGCGCATAAATTTTTCTGTCGAGATCTGTTGAATTATGAGTAATTTTTTCTGCTAGATTAAATAATTGATTAATAAGTAGATTCTTTGTTCTTCCTCGGTAAATACGGATACAAAATATAGATATCGACATGCTTTTCCAACTTTGTTGTTGCAATTAGTCTTAATTATATTTACCATAGTTAATATTACCAATACGCCCATTAATTTATCTAAAGAAAGATAACATTAAATACGCAAGTGTTTTCATATACATTCAAGAAAAAACTATTTTTAAATATTACATCTGAGAACTGACATGGCATTATAGACTATGTGGCCTACATTTTTGCACATTCGTTTTAAATTAATAACACATGACAAGTGTCTGTTTATCAATACGCAAAGATTAACTCCCGATAGATTTGATTTATGTAACAGTAAACAGTAAATAAATTCAATCAATAGAACTGCTTGTGATTATTACGAAAATTGTCAATATTTGTAGATATACTCTGTTGACAAAACTTGAAACTATTGGTTTAGATGTCTGATATAATGAAATCAATAATCTTAAACCAGAATATATACTTTATTCAAAATCAAAAAACCTGATGAAATGAAGTGGGATATTTAATGTATTCAAAAAACGAAAATTTATTAATTAAATATTTTATAAAAAAAATTGATAATGAAACAAAGAAAATTTATTTTAATAAGGAATGTATTCTCCTTGTGCACTTATGATGGCTCTACTGCGTCTTTCTATATTAAAGATTAAGTTATCCAAGTATTCTTGGGGAATCGCCCCATCCAGATCTTGAAATACCTTATTACGATTTAGAATATGATTCTGGTCTTGAAAAACTCTTCGCTGATGCATATCTCACGTAGTCTCAATAGGACTGAGTTCGGGTGATTAAGCTGGCCAGGCAAAACTGGAATATTCTGCTCTTCCAAGAAATTTCTTGTCACACTTGTCATGCATCAAGATAAAATCAGGACTAATGTTTTGCGCGTATGAAACAACTACAGGTTTGTATCATAAAAATGATCCAGCAAAATAATTGAAAAGTTTTATGCCAATTTGTTGCAAAACTAAGCGAGAAAATCAAAGAAAAATAGCCTAATTTGAAGTAAAACGTTGTTTGTGTTTTGAAATAAAGCATAACGCACCTGTTAACAAGTCTACAATTTCAATCGTGAAAATGTGTAAATTGAGATTCACTCTGCTTCCCTGATATGGTTTCCAGCAATGAAAATCTGGTTTCAAATCTAAGAAACGGCTAAATGGAAAGAAATTCTCGTCGAACTTATGTTAACCAATGCTACTGCAAGGATTTTGGACTCGTTGAGAGGAAAAAACTACTAATTTGAAATATTCTAATTCGATAGATCTTTAGAAAAATAGATAAAGTTGGTATCACTGCTCACCAGTTCTCACAAAACTGTACAAAACTGTACAACTTCAAAGGTGGTGGGCGATTCTACTATTCTTGTCTATATACGGTGGAAATCATTAAACTTTAATGTTTGCTATCATAAATGTCACAATTTATTGAAGTAAGCTAATATTTAACAAAATAATTATAAAAAACGTTTAATTCATGAAAATTAACATTATTGATAATTTTATTTTGAGCAAAGTGTAAACAAAGAAAGTATATACGGTTCCAACTTCAAACTCTCATTAATGCTAACGGTATTTCTTGGTTTTATTGTTTTTTTTCTTTCTGTTGATTTATATTTATTTTTGAGAATTTAATTGTTTGATGACTTCAGTAGCAAACAATCTTACTAAAAAATAATTATTCGTGTTTCTCATTGTTCCCTACCTGTATTAGTAGGTACAATACTTTCGAAAAAATGTATACATCACGTTCATTTTTATTTTACAATTTCATTTGAATTAAAATAATTAAAAACAAGCTGATATGTCAGTTTGAGCATTGTCTGATAACTTTAATTGCCATTTTTTGTTTGTATAAATTTTAAAAAATCTCATGAGAGATATCGTACTAATAAACGAATAAAAATATAAAACAGGCTACAAAAAAGTACCTAATAGTTTGATGTGTCAATTGTCGACTTGGCAAAGAATCTCTCTCTTATTACAGTCATGCTATATGTGCTTAAGGAGGAAGTGAGTATCTACTTAAGTGCCACATGTGACATGAGTTGAATCAAGACGATTAAAAAGCTGACTAATTACTGTATACATCTGTAGGTTCAAGTCCTGTTGGATGCTACATTTTTTCATTTTCTCCTTAATGTCATTTTGTTTCTTAATTCAAAAATAAAATAGAAACAAATCTTTTATCTGTTAAGCCAAGTAGTGTGTATTGATGCAGTATTGATGCAGGACAAATATATACTTCTCAGAATTTTTAATCTTGATGTTGATGGGTGCCCAGAAAGGGCCTTATTGGTCACTTAATCCCAGTCTTCCTTGAACGGCTTGTGCCACTATTTGACATGTGAGTACAAATCATCCTTGAAAGTCTGAGGAAGCAAATCAAAACTTTCCTTCGCTTTTGGGGTTTGATGGAAATATTTATTGCATGGCATTGTTTCAAAGTTTCCTGCGTAGAGGTTCACTAACAATGACGGCCCTCCCCTATAAGAAAATTCGTACACTTTTTTGTAATTGGACAAAATTTCGTCTTTAGTCGAATTCTTAGTTGATTTACATTAATTTTTATGGATATTATTCAGTTAAAATTCTTCTAATAGAACTACTCCTTTTTTATTTTTAACGTTGTCTGTATTTGATGTAAGAAAATCTTCCGAGACCACGATCCTAAACTAAAACGCTGTCTCCTTTAGCCGAAAAAAACAAAATTGAGGATTCTTAATACAAAAAAATTTAATTAGGCTGATCTAATAAGTTTACCTACCCACAAATTAATATTCACTTTTCCTTTTTTAACATTTAATAACCCAATGAAGCAATAAATCAAGAACTCAGCAAAATCCCTCTTCTTTAAAGAAACTATTTTAGAAAACATCCTCTTTCCATAATTTCTGTGTCTAATAATTCAAGGTCAGGTTACATTTAAATAAAAACCTCTTGTGGTAACATTGTAATTTTGCAATAATATCGGAGCTACAACGCAGAAAAAGATCTACTATTTTAAGGAATACTTTTTTAAAACCAATTGTTACATATAAAAAAAACTAGTGTGGCAGTCAGTGGGACTGCCGGCAGAAGTTATACTTCTATATGATATTCGTGGTAAGCGACTCCAAAAACCTCCTAGTACCGTGTGCACACTCTTTTTGTATCGAATTTGCATAAAATTCCTGGAGACGAGGTCCGTCTTAAGCACCAGGTGTTTCGAACACCATCGCTATTATTATAATCGTATTTAGCGACTCAAAAAAACCACCGAGTACCAAGTGTGCACTGATTTCGTACAGAATTTACATAAAACCCCAGGAGAAGAGGTAAATACCCAAGACACCAAGTGCCGTGAAGACTTTTGGAATCGTGATATTAGTGTTCAGCGAAAAACCCCGAATATATAAATTGAACCCATTTTCAGCAATACTTACCGAGTTGTAAGTTTTCTCTCTATTGTCTGAATGTACTTTTCGAATGCAGAAATGCAATTTCCATTTTTACATTATAAAATATAGCGACAAATTTCCTGATACTTTAACGAATCCAATGCAAAAAAACGCATCCGATCCATCTTACGTTACAAAATTCGAAGGTTTTGGTTCTTTATTTCCTCCACTATTGGTAAAAACTCTGTTTATGGATCCAACAACCTTAAAAGCATAGAGCAAAATATACTGCAACCATGTGACGGTATTTAAGACTACAATACAATACTCATTACTCAATATTATTATTAATATAAAATGCTAAACTTTATATGTAGGTACTTACGTGACAGAATTATAAAATAATCTGTCAAATAATCATGTGGTCCGTCACTATGATTTTCATACATTAGTTCAGACTGTTTTTTGTATACCCATCCCTTTTCAATGTACTGAATGTTTAAACGGTATTGAAAGGACTTGTAGTTATGACTAATAACATGTGGTAGGTATATATTTTATCTTTGTTTTTACCGACCAATATACCTTATAAATGTTTCTGTCTCTCTCTTACTCACACCATTACATATGTAATGATTTTTCCCATTTAACTCTACACAATCTTTTCCTACAGGGTGTACGAATAGAAGTATAACTTCAAAAAATATAGACATAGAAAATATCTCAACAGGTGTCAGTGGTTAGTTGTATTGTCTATTTAGTTGTTGTCAAATACAAATAGTATTTAGATAATTTCTTAATAAACTTATTTATACATCATATAACTAAAACCAATGTTTATCAAAGTTTAAATTCAGCAACATGCGAGTCGACTGGATATTTAAACTGGTAGTTTAATAAGTGATTATTCGAACCAGTGGAAGAAGTGGAACCATTAGATTTTTCTCAAAGTGGTACTGCTTTGTAATAATATAAACACGTGTGAACTTGTGAAGTTTCATTTAGATCCGTCGTTTGTACACATCTGTATGTTTACAGCTGTTTATTATGGATGTGTCACAGTATTTTTTTAAATGAAAACAACTAAATATCGTAAAGTGAAAAAATTTCCCATTTTTGAAAGATGTAACTTCAAAATAATTTTATGAGCCATTGTTAAAAGTCTACAAGATCTAATTACCTTCAATTACTACAGTAGAAAGATGGGTTGCTGACGTTGATCTACAATCTACATGAAGGACGTCCAAAAAGTACAACACCAGAAATTGTAGTGGATTGTTGGATAATAATCGTTGATTAACCGAGAAAAATTTAAACAATAAAGTTAGATTACTAAATCATTTAGAACTGCTGGGTGATAATTTAACAATGTTTAACATAAAAGAAAAAAATCATCAAGAAGACTCGCTTGGTGACGCAGTTTAAAAACAACGCAAATCTTTTAATTAAAGTATGAATTATCACATTATCCGCTAGATTTAGCTTCCTCTTATTTCTGGCTAATTTCAGAAATCATAGGCATAAAAAAGAGTTTTCTCGAAAGCAAGGAAATTTAGAAAGATTATATTGAATTACAAAATGTGAGTATTTAAACAAACAATCGTGTTTCTCTTATCAAATGACAGAACTTATTCAGCAACTGTATAAATGTAAAGGGATCTATATTGCTTTATTATTACCTATTTCCCGATCACCTAGAGCTCTGAGATATTCAGGATAGCTAAGAACTGGATGATAATGCATGTTTCAAGTGTGTTTAGGCATTTACATACAGATCTTCACGCAATTTCAAAAAATTCTAAATTTTAAATTGGAAAATAGAAAGTTTTTTTATTTTCGTATGTTCTTTGTCTCTTTGTCTTTTTCTTGTCATTCCGGGTGGAATTTTGTAATCGAGTTTAAACCTATTTCCCGACCACCTAAAATTTTCAGGATAGCTAAAATCCTTCCTTCCTAAAAACTGGAACACATGTCGAGGATGCACTTAAAGAAGACATATTTATATTAGCAATGTTCTTGTAAACTAAATCACTTCTGTAGCATAAATAACCTCAATAACATTATATTATGTATACCTACCTACTAGTAAAACACTACTTTTAAATTAGGGTTTTCTAAAATAAGTCCTTAATGAGCATTTGTCAATACTGGGAATTTCATGTAATTAGTATTAGGTTGGAAAATATCAGGTAAACATCTACTCTTGTACATCCGACTATATTTATTAAACTGGATCAAAAAAATTTCTATTGCCTCTTTCTTTTATATTCAATAATTTTATTACTGAACACCCAAATCTAAGTTATCGGTTAAGAACTACATTTTAAATATTTAAAAACTTTGAAATACAAAAAAATATTTTTATATTCCAATATATATTTTATTCGTATGCCAATAAATTTTGACTAGTAATGGCGTGTTTACATGATGCCAGTAACTGGCGCCAGTCTTCCTGGCATGCCAGTGCTTGATTAGGATAGCGCTGGCTGGTACGTTTACACGTATCCAGTAGCTAGCGACAGTCTCACTAGCACCCTAGTTCCTACTTGGTGAAGTTTACCCTTTACACTTTACATGTACGCCAGTCACTGCAACGCTGTGTTTACACGTGTCTACAACCACTGTCGCGGGGTTTGAGGGGACGCGGACGAGAGCCACTGGCATGAAAAATAGACCAACTTTCTATTCAAGACAGCGCTGGCAGACAGCGCTGGACTGGCACAAGAAAGTGTTTACATGATGCCAGTCCCATGCCAGCACTGGCATGCCAGTGAGACTGGCGTCAGTCACTGGCATCGCCTTAAAGGTCACCGTGGCGGTTTTATTATACCAGCTTAGTAAAAAATAGACTATAGAGATGATGATAATTCAATATTTTTATTTTAAGTACCTACGTATGTATTTTGTAACGTTAATTGTAATATTAGATTATGTATATTGAATAAAATGTTAAAATTACGTTTGTTAAAACATTTAGTTAAATTTTCAATATATGCTTTGACTTTTATCTGTTTCTAAAATGCATTGTTACTGAAACCGTGTTACTATTTTTTGACTACATAATTATTAATTAAATTTCATTGCTTTTTGTCCAGATTAATTCAATTATATTTCATCCATTTTATACTTTAATCAAGTTTTCATAGCGAAGAATTATTGATATATTTTATGAAATAAAAGATACATTAATTTAAAATAATTATTGTAACAATTATTAGGATGATTTGCGAAAGGAGACCAGCGTTGGTGAATAAACTACAAAAATCGGGTACAATAAATTTGTGCAAGATGTGCAGTGGCTTCGTGAAGCTAACCGACTATTCAGACTGGTGTAAGCATCCTTACAACTAAGGACAAAGTATTGAAGGCTAAGGTCTGACTAGTCTAATTTCCAAAAGAGTTTACGAAAGCAAAGGCATTCTAAGAGCGTCTAAGAACAACAAAGCTAATTTTATATTAATTCTCGGTAGGCATAGATGCCTGTCGTAAATTCATATAAAAACTAGCTAAGCCAGATTGTTATAAAATATTTTTTGTTGTTAGAAATAAATTTTAGGACTGATCATTTAGATATCACTTCTTTTGTTGCTGAAGTCATTAACTAAGGTATATATTATATTTAGGTTTTGGTGGGATATCCTTATTTTTGTACAGAAATTATCAGTAGGTAGGAATAGTTTTATAATAAAATCAGTACCAAATGTTATTATTACCTTACTTGCCTACTTGCCTTTTGGGGTGTAATATCATTTTTTATTATTTTCTATATTTTCTTAAACGTTTAAAATGTTTGATTGTTGAATTTAGATAATAACAGTAGTTAAGCCTTAACACCAGCTGTCATTAATTTTGATTGCTATTCTTGCATTAAACGCACTATAGGTGCTCCTAATAGAAATTATAAAAGAACTAGCAGCCCGCCCCGGCTTTGCACGGGGAGTAAAGAAAAATAACAAAAGCCATTAAATTTATTGGGTCAACGCTTCCCCGTAAACAATATTACATGTTGTTTTATTTTCTGGCAGCAAAATAAATTGATTTTCAGGTACTCCGACCCGCCTTAGGCGGTTGGTCATGAGGAACATCGATCCCTACTATTTGGAAGGTTTAACCTTGAGACTTATTATTAGTAAAAGCGAAACATGTTTTGATAGGAAATTGAAGCGGTTTAAAGAGATTTGATAGTTCGTTAATGGGCCAAATCGGTATGGCCGTTTGGGCGTGACATCAAATCAAAATGGAAAAAAATTCGTAACTTTTTTACTTCACCCTGTACAAAAAAATGTTAGGGGACTTTTTTGTTTGTCTTAAACAGACCTACAATTTTTATCTAAAACATTTTTTTCTGAAACGTATACTTTTAATATATTAAATTAATATAAATCTACTGATGCACCTGGCTTACCAAAAGGGCCATTTTTTTTAAATGAAACATAGCCTATGTCACTCGGGAATAGTGTGGCTTGCCAACGGTGAAAGAATTTTTGAATTCGGTCCAGTAGTTTCGGAGCCTATTCATTTCAAACAAACAAACAAACCTTTCCTCTTTATAATATTAGTATAGATAACAAAACTTTACTAGTTTCAGACTTTTTCGTTTGTATTCACCCAATTGTCTAACTGGATGCCAAGTTTTACCCTTCTAGGTCATCTTCAACTGGGTTAGAATTTTAGTCCATAGGTCAGTCAATACGTGATAAAAATGAAGATTTTTTGGACATTAAGTTTGATGTGTATTTATGAGATTTGATATCGCGGGTCTTAATATTCGACAGTTTTATGTGGAATAGTTTACGAGGGGTTCAAAAGTGATTCTAAATGGTTCGTATACACTATGCTACTCTCCAGTTCTTTTTTGATTAAATTGGCTTGATGCACTACCGCATGTATAGATATCAAATACATTACATTTCTAAAATTATTTTGGATAAAAAAAAAACGATTAAAATTTACTGTCCATTTAATGTTTGACATATATTCTATTGAAAATAACTGTATATAAACACAAAGCACGAAGACTAGATACCAGGAGTCTACACGGTATAGGCTTTTCCATAATATTTCTGGTCTCAATAATCAACCCAGATCATAGTTCTATTTTTTGCCACTGGCGGCGCGAGTAACCATAAGAACTTATAGAGCCTTATAAGAACCGATGTTTGACATTTATGACATTTAAATTTCGCGAAATTAAATTCAATATATAGTGGATTCAGATAGAAGTGTCATCAAGTGGGCTGGGTACGTGTGAGATCATCTTTAACTTTATTACTAGATTCAATGGAAACAGAACTTTAGTTAGGGAATTATATGTCATCATTGTCATCGCGATGTGTCAAAATGTTTATAGCATATGTAGCAATCTGATCACAAGCTGGCTAATATTGCGATTCAAATTTCACTAAACGTGGGTGCTGCCACTACAAATTTGAATTTTCCAGAGACTACTTGATGACACTTCTATTTAAATCAACTATATGTATAATATAAATTTATTTATTTAAAATTAGTTGTCATAAAAGCTGTCAATAGTACCAAAACTTCCCGCGTAAGGATGTAAACGAGTATCTTAGGAACACGAGCGCACTCTACAGGCAATAGTTCTGTCCCCTAAATTGAGACCATTTTTTTAACATTACGTTTAAACTCCTGGTATCTATACTTCGTGACACAAAGCTAAAATTTCATAATTAAAATCGGTTTTATCATTTTTAGAAATCAAACGTGCAATAGTCTATTTCAAATCACAAAAAAAATAAAAGTATATCAGTGTTTTATAAAAAATTTACTGAAAACTCTAATCGACTAATCAACGGAGTATTCTGTAGAACGAAATTAAGATCAAGAATAGAAGACATAATATTCGTCACCTACAACTCGTGCCATCAACCAAAACACAACAAAAATCCCGTAAATTTTCAGTTTAAGTGTAATGCTGCTAAATTGTGTCAACTGACTTTGTTCGTTGGTGCCAACAGTTATTGTTCTAATGATATAACTGGTATGTCTATTTATAATAGCTAATTTGAATTATATAAATGTAAACTTCATTTTGAATTATAATTTGGTCATGACGTGACCTGGTTCCCGAACTTCTGTTTCCGAAATGATTCACAGATCTATGGTGAGAATGGAAGAGCTGGAGGCAATAATGGGAGGAGGTTAGATGAACAGGTGTTTATTAAATTAAGAAATATATTAACTATCGTTTTCGTTTTTTTGAGTTTATAATGTATATATAAAGTGTTATAACATTTTTTAAATATTTTGTGATTATGTAAAGAGTACCTAATGTAATGCGAAGAATTTTGGAAATTTCTATTTTACCTAAAAATAATCAATAATGCATGATTGCTTCATATGGGTTTCAAATTTTATGGATGCACAAATTCTAGTATTCTCCGAGTAAAGCAGGCCGCACATGATCGCGGAACAGAACGGATCAGAATGGAATGGAAGGGAGCGGAACGGAATGGAATTTATGAACCTCCGCACATTAGCGCGAAATATAGAAACGGGTAAAATTCGATGAGTGTTTGCGTTTTGAATTTATTGTTGCAATGGACTCTTCAGACAAAGAATTTGTGGCGTTGTGTGTAGTTTTGGATGAAGAGGACTTTGAAACAGAAAACATTAAAAAACGTAAATGGGTCCACGAAATAAACTTGAAAAGACAAAAATAGGGGAATTTCATCATCTATTCCCAGATCTTTTGAAAGACGAGCAAAAATTTTTCAAATACTTTCGAATGTCAAGCGAAAAATTTTACGATTTGTTGAAAATTATAGACATACAGAAACAAGATACGACATTTCGGAAAGCTATAAGTGCAGAAGAAAAATTGGCGTTAACTTTAAAGTAAGTACCAATATAAAATAATTAAATTTTATTTTACAAAATTGTATAAGTAGGTACTCTCATTATTTATTGTTACCGAATAGTTAGGGCTAGCATTTTCTGTTTCATTATCCACATCAGCAATTAAGCTTGATCTATTTAATGCTTTCAACTCGAATTCATAAAGCAACATGGAAATTCGATGTTTTACTTCAACTTGCAGGTGAGGAGGCAAAGATCGCGTTGTTTCTTCAGCGGATTCAAAAAATTTTGTTAAATGATCTGTTGTTTTACGTTTCTCTTTATTTTCTAAGAAGTTTTGTAATATTTCTGCTGTTTTTACTATTGGCTGTTTTGATGGGCGCTTTGGTTTTCAGACGGTTGCTGTAACTAAAGAGCTAGGTGTTGAGCATATCTCTGAGCGAGGTGACAAAACAGTAGTGTCATCAAATGCAGCTTGAATATCAACAGAACTTTCACCACCCTCATCTTCAAAATTTTCATTTTGATCAGTCACTGCCTCATCAGTCAATGCATCTATGTTTGACTTTTGACGCCTTTCCTTTAGATTTGGAATCAGAAAACTCATTTCATCTTCATATTTTCATTTTTTTTGGAATGGAATTTGCTGCATCGCCACTTTTATTATAATTTTTAGATCTTGACTTTCTGTAGCAGTCTTTTAAATTTTTCCTTTTTTTTACAGTCGTTAACTAAAAATGGGTATTTATTATTTTCAGGTTTTTGGGACATGGCGATTCATTTGTTAGTTTGGCGTTTAGTTACAGATTAGGCGAGTCAACAGTTCGAAGCATTGTTTATGAATTTTGTGCTGAAATTTGGTTAAAACTGCAACCCATTGTGATGCCATCACCAACAACTGAACAATGGCAAAATATAGAAAGAGATTTTTGTACAAAATGGAATTATCCAAACTGTATAGGTGCTTTGGATGGGAAACATGTTGTGACAGAAATACCATCAAACAGTGGGTCAACTTATTTTAATTATAAGAAAGATTTTAGTATTGTGCTGATGGCGCTAGTTGATGCTGACTTGAGGTTTATTACTGTTGATATTGGAGCTTACGGTAAAAACAGCGATGGAGGAATTTTCAAAAATTCGGCACTAGGAAGAGCCCTGAATGGTGGTACATTGAAAATCCCAGGACCAAAAAAATTGCCTGGAAGCGATATTTTTATGCCTCATGTAATTGTCGGGGATGAAGCTTTTCCTTTAAGTAAAAATCTGATGCGTCCATATCCTCGAGTTCAACTTAAAAATAATAACATTTAAAAAATTTACAACTACCGGCATAGCAGAGCGAGACGATGTAGTGAAAATGCCTTTGAACTACTTTGTAAAAAGTTTAGGATATTTTTCAAAAAATTAAACGTTATCCCTGAACATCTGGACACAATAGTTATGGCAGCTACTTGCCTACATAACTATTTAAGAAATGATAAATGTTCTTGGCAACCTGATGAAATATACCAATCCAAAGTGCCACAAGGATTAGATGAGATAAGGAATATGGGGGGTAATTCAACACGTGATGTAACGAATATTCGAGAAAAATTTGCAGAATATTTCACTTCACCTGAAGGAATTGTTCCTTGGCAAGATAAAAAAATTCAGAGAGGCCGAAGACAATTTCAATAATAGTAGTAAAATGTAATGGATTTATTATAATAATTAATACGGTTAAGTGCAATGCATTATTACTTACCAGGTATTTTCATTATGATAGAAACTTCTCCCCATGCATTTTCCTTCATTTGTTGGTTGTGATAATTTTTATCACTCATCAAATAAAGATGTGGATAATCACGAATAATATTAATTAATAGCTCTTCATTCATTTTAAATTAAGATTATTCAACAAACAATAAAAAGCTGCGTTATAATATTTGTACTTTTAAGTTGCAAGTTGATTGTATATTTCACAGGTTAAAACCTTTAGCTACATGCTTTTGTGTGCGTCGCGCGCCTTTCACTCAATGGTGGGAGACGCGGAACCTCGGAAAAATTCGCTCAGCAGGCAATCCAAGCCATTCCGTTCCGCTCGGTTTCATTCCGCGCTGTTCCGATCCGCGGTAGTATGCGGACTCTAACTAGTTTATATGCTTTTCAAAATTTCCGTTCCTTTCCATTCCATTCCGATCCATTCCGTTCCGCGATAATGTGCGGGCTGCTTTATATAGTCGTATGGAGCTTTCGAAAAATATCTTTTATTTAGTCTTGCTATTTATTCTTCTTTATATCTTATTGTTATTTTATTTATTAGTGTTATATACGAAAAAAACATATTTGCTTTCATGCCGCGGTTTAGTATAATAATTAAAAGAACAGACTGTAACTGCTGGTATAATATACATCCTATTACGGCCCTGAGATTTAAAGTTTCAGTTTTAGCTGTTAAGGTAAGTCAGTTCACACGAGTTTGGAACGAATAATACCAATTAAATATTAATGCACTCGTATAAAAGACAATAAGAAAGCAAAGAAGAAGAAAAGAAAGACAGATAATATCGGATGTTGAGTTCTATTTAAAACATGTAAATAAACAGTTATTTAAAAATTAAATATGTAGTAATTATGTAATAATTAAATTTCATTTAAAAAAAAAAATCACAACAAACTGGTCATAATTCAAGATAATAAAGGTACTACCTTCTACCACATAAGGTCACAATATATTATTTATTCAAATCACTTACTTCCCAGGACTTTTATTTCGTAACCTTCCTATAGTGTTACGTTATTGACCCATTCGAAGAATAAATAATTGTAAACAATTTAACATTGCGACTGAAAATAAATACTCCTGTTTAATAGGTATCACGAAATTTTAATGCCCCAATGAATCATAAGTTAGTAGGTGGCGATACCTACGTTAAATCTAAAGGTTACTTAAATATTAGAGGGTCGTAGGCACCTAGTTGTTAATTTAATGATTTTATTATTCTAATTTACAGCTGAAATTTAATAGCAGACCAAATTAGTGTAAATTTGCAATTTTACACATTATTTTTGTTAATTGCAGTTAATTAGCGAATTTTAGTTAAGATGAAAATTAATTTATTTAAAAGTTAACTGATTCAGACCAAAAGTATGTTTTTGTTCAAATAAGAATAATGAAGAAAAACCATCCGGAAGTAATAATCTTAGATTGATATTTATTGGGTTTGTAGATCTATTGTAAACACCCATTATCTCTAGAATAGAATTAGAGCACCTTGTCCAGCCCTGCCCTCTTAATGAGACTTAATAGCCTTTACAGTGGCCTCTCCGCCTAACTTGGGAGTTATAATCTTAGAAAACATTTAATAATATTAAGAATGCTTTAGATGGAGGCAACTATAGGCAATCCGTAGTATCCGATTATGGAAAAACCCCTCGATTTATATGCAGCATGCGATAATAAGCCACCACAACAGCATGCGACTATTCGTTTTACACATACTGCGACTGGTTTGGTCAACTTTTTAACACAATTAATCCCGGGATATCTATGCAAACGGTTACTGCCGCAGCTCTTAGAAGGAGGCAAAACAGGAAAAGACGCAAGATATGGTGTAGAGAGTTATTTTTGAACAGTGATGAAAATCGGGATTACTTTTCTTAAAAAACTTATGGCTGATGACGAAACCCTATTCAAAAAATTTATAGGTTTGTAGGGACACGAATTTGATAACATTCTAATTCTGGTGCTCTTCTAATTATAAAATTTGAAACAAATTTTCGATTTTGTGTACCGGTAATGGTTAAATTGTACCCACTGTTTGGTTTTACCGAACCCGCACATTTTCTTTCTTTACCGATGGGACGTCGTTCTTTCCTTTCTTTCCTTCAAATCTTTGACCGTGGATTCATACTTTTCAGATAGTGCCTCCTACACCATCAATTTTTTACGATTGTCTTTACATGACGGATTACGAAAATCCGATAAATTGTTGTTTTCGCGGTAATCTTCTATCAAAAAGTTTACCTTCTCTTGAATCCAAGCCATAACTGCGCAGGCAAACAGGTAAAAGAACCCATACGTGTCGAATAGCCTGCGACCTAGAGCAACTAGGAGAGGAAAACACCGCAACCTGCATATAACTCTGCACCTTTCCGATTACGCCACATGCGAATTTGTTGCCATTAGTTGCCTCAATGTAAAGCCTCCTTTAGATTACATTGTTAGACTTTGTGTTGTTTTGACTACAGCTGCTGTTTGTAAACAATATTTGAAAAAACTGTTGCTGGTTTAATATATACATTTTATTCGTAAATAAGTTTATTTTAATGAAGGTCATTGTTTTCTGTATAAGTTATCGTGTTATTGTCTTTTTGTTAAACGTTTCAAAGAAATTTTGTAATAAGATCATGTACGGAGTTGAAATTTTTAAAGTTTGTTCAACGAATTTAGTGAGGTGTTTAGGTAAAAATGTTCAATTTCTGAATGGTAGATTCTAGATCTTGAAATATGATAATTCTGTCCAATATGCCTTATAAAAATATTGCTAGTTTCCGAGATAATGTTTAAATGCGATACTATTTTAGTTAAAAATATTTTAATCGTTTAAACATTTCTTCTTTTTTTAGGTTATCGTTTCTAGCGGGTTTTCAGGTTTTCTTTTTTTTATCGTTTTCTGTTTGGTTTATTCAACATTTTTCGGTTTTTTAGTTTGTTTCTTCTGTTTTTTTTAAATACTTCATCGTCTTTTCAATTTTTTTTATTGTTTTATATGGTTTTAACGGATTTTAATGTTTTTTCAGATTTTTATCGGTTTTTTTTTCAGATGTTTATCATTTCTTCTGTTTATTCTAGCTTTTTTCCGATTTTTATATTTTTTTCGGTTTTTTATCCATATTTCTGTTTTTTATTATTTATACAGGTGTTTATCGTATTTTCGGAATTCTTCGTTTTTTTTTTCAGTTTTCATTATTTTTTCAGTTTTTTATCATTTTTTTTTCAATTTTTTTTATCGCTTTAACAGTTTTCCTTTCTTTTGTTTTTAATCGTTTTAACGCAATATTTTGTTATTTTTTGGGATGCCTCAGCCAAATTGCACTACGTGGGATTACACACCTACACACACTCAAACCAAAAAGATTTTTTGACCGTTTAGACACCTTCCAGGAACCAGGGAACTTCCAAGCAGTTAGAAAATCAGAAAGTGAACACCAAATGACGCCGGCGACTAATACTAACTCCATCCAAACTGAGAGGTAAATATGAATGGGACAAATAAAAACACCATATTGGGGCTAAGCCAAAACGCTATAAAATGGTATACGGATGTCTCCGTATAAAGGAACAGATAAAGGCACAGGAGCAGGGGTTTTTGGACCTAGAAACAAATACTCAGAAACCCTGGGTGCGTACCCAAGCATCTTTCAAGCGGAAATCCGTGCCATCTTAAAAAAAACTAAGAAAAAAATGGATAGCGAAAAGTCCAAGTACTGGAATGAGATCTCTCAGCTGTCTTAACCTTAGTAAAAAGAACCTTCGTATTATAACAGGAATACTAACTGGACACTGCCGAATACGAGAACACATGAAGAAACTAAGATTATTAGATGAAGCCAGCTGTAGATTCTATGAGGTAGAGGATGAAACCTCAATACAAATACTCTCACAATGTATTGCAATACGTAATTCTAGGGTCAAATGTATGTATGTTTAAGCAAGTTAGGGTCATATGAAATAGAAAAGGAAGATAGGACTAGAAAAGCTGCTATATGTCTGAGCAAATCATCAGAAATATAGCAAGAAAAGAGGGACACAATAGATCTTATAGGTGGCAGGTGTATCTGTTACCCCTAACTTGCTCATACATAAAACTCTATCAAAACTCCACCATCCCGGAAAAGGACACTAAGTCCTATAGCAGGATTCTTAGACCCAACACCGAAAACCCACCAACATAACACTCCTTTAAACAAATTATTTCTTGTATTCTTGAATCCTTTTAGGCCGATTGCCTGTTTTTGGGTTCTTATTGTTTTTTTGTCAGTTTTGCTAATTTTTTTGGTTTTATATCGAATTTTGTTATTTTTTAAACATTTTTCGGATATTAAATATCAAAAAATCAGCGTTAATTAATATTTTTTTTAAAACCGTAAAAGTGTACAAATCACCGGACAAAATATGACATTACACCTAACAAAATCAACTAATCAACACCAATCGTATGTAAAATGCTAATAAGAGGTTTAGTCATGTATATTTATAAAACCTACATTATAAAAACATAATTGAGCATGTTGCGATTAAAATCTAATAATATTGTTTTCATTTAAACACACGGCATCCTGTCGAGATGAAAAAACAAACTCGTAGAAATTGCACAGATGTTTCTTTTTTAGTGGAGAGACCGCAAACTCAGCTGTAGAGAAAACTTATTTTTATTACACCTACCAACTTTTATTAACTTGAACAAATATTTTAAAAATTCATCAAAAATATTAGTTCCAACAATAAGTCAAATTAAATTTAGCGTTATTTTTTAAATAATTGGATTAAAAAAATGGGATCTTTTTTTTTCATTTCTAATTGGAAGTATAAGCTTTCTTATAACGATTTAAGAACAAAACGGCTGGATCGCTGAGACGAGAAAACCTGATAACGCAGAGAACGAGTCTATCGGAACTAGTTGTCTAAATTGGAATGGAATTGAATTTGATAAATGATAAAAAAATGATTAATCTTTATACACTTTTAATTAGTTGTTTATATTCACAGTTTTTTTGATATTTAGTTAAGAAAATTGCAGAAAAATAGTGTAATAAAGTAAAAAAAAACAACAAATTTTATAGTTTTTAACGTTTAGTTAACAGATGCACGATAGACAATTTTAATTTTTAACATTAACCATTTTTTTAAACAAACTACGTTATTTTTTTCATACGCATGTTTGGTCAAATAATACTCGAAAGTATTAATATAGGCATGTTTACATGATGCCAGTGACTGGCGCCAGTCTCACTGGCATGCCAGCGCTGGCATAGTACTGGCATCATGTAAACACTCTGTTTTGCCAGTCCAGCGCTGTCTCGAATAGAAAGTTGGTCTATTTTTTATGCCAGTGGCCCTCGTCCGCGTGCCCTCCAACCTCTCGCCAGTGGTTGTATACACGTGTAAACATAGCGTTCCCGGTTCCAGTGACTGGCGTACATGTGAAGGGTAAACTTCACCAAGTAGGAACTAGGGTGCCAGTGAGACTGTCGCCAGCTACTGGATACGTGTAAACGTACCAGTCCAGCGCTGTCCTAATCAAGCACTGGCATGCCAGTAAGACTGGCGCCAGTTACTGCCATCATGTAAACACGCCATAAAGCTTTTCTTTCTCTACTCGGTTATTTCCGGAGTGCCGTATCTGGTTTTTATTTGTCTCTCTTATTTATTTAAAAACAAACACATTTTATTAATTTTTTATTGAGGTATACCTGGACAAGCAATTAACTGTTCTATGTTGACTGAATTATCAAGTTATAATACGTTCCAAGTTGACTTTATAACTTCATAAACCAATTATCACTGATAGGGTCAGATATTACATCTTAGGTACAGTTTATATAAGCACAATTTACCAACATAAACACGCTTCTTGATCCTATAAATGAAACTGGCTATCTAATCAAGATATATTTTATAAAATAAGTTTATAGATATATTATGAAAATGATCTCTCTGCTTTAATATTTAATTGTTAGCTAATGACACTCTTAGAAATATAATAAGAAAATAATTTTAAGAATTTATTAATTATTTAACTCAGTGCTTAATATTTTAATGGAGTCTTCAATAATGAATTAAAGCATAATTTTTGAGAATCGGCAACATTGTAATCTGGTTTGATCCAAGTGACTTGACGTTGCCATATTGATGGTTTTAGCAATAATACTCTTGCATATGATTTCTCATTTAACTCAAATATCAACAACTTTTAAAAATCCAATTTCTCATTCAATTTTTTTCTAAATATAACTATTTTATAGTGACAAGGTAAAGTGGCTACATACATAATAAAGTAGATCAAGTTAATTTTTTTTATTGTGAAAAAAAGATATTTAAAATGTACTTTTATGTTAAAACAAGTTTCAATATTAAAAGTATCAAATTTTAAGTAATAAAAAACCAAATAGTGTTTGAGTGAAAATTATGTAATGGTCAGTTGAACACTATTCGATAGATTTTCGCTATTGTGCCTAACGTTAAATTGTCGCTGTAGGCTGTAGAACCATGTTCTATGTCGATAGATTAATACATTGTACAGTATACCATTTTAAAACTTCTTTTTCATATTATATACAACGTGTCAAATAGAAATGACTCTTCACTATCACCGAAGCAAATTAACATAGACGTATTTAAAATACATTGGTTAAAAAAATCGGTTAAAGAGTCTTTGAAATCACCCCTTAACTGGGAACTGCGGGCAACCAAAAAAATCAATTTAAAGAAAAATACATAGAATTACCTGGTTACATACATTAATACATTAAAAACTGGATCGTCCGATGTCGTGTTTGGAATTGGAAACACCGAGATTGCTAACTGTCGCTTGAGTTGAACACCTGGTTATATCTTACATTTCAACAGTAGCGGGTATTCAAGTTTTAATTTGAAAGAATTCTTACAAAATACCTGTATAAAGATATACAAAAATCTTTTTTTGTTTTAAATTTAAAACAAAAGTTAATAACAATGATATGATTTTTCTCGAAATATTCGTTTGAACTGGCCCTTTTTTTTTATTTTTACGCGAATGGTCGGTATTGACTTCATTGGTGTGAAACTGACATTAAAAGGACTATAGTTAAACCATTGAAAACAGGCAATAATTTTTTGTCAAATAATAATTAATATAACGATATCTATTTTCAGTTTAATCAATATTTAATAACTAGCTGACCTGGCGAACTTCGTACCGCCTACTGATGTTTTTTTACCATTTTTCCAAATTTTTACAGTTTTCTAAATTATCGATTAGATATATTATATATTAACTGCGCCACCTGATATTGGCACTATAGTACTTAATTACGCAAGAATTGCTAATGTAAATTTATACCATCTTAACTGCGCCACCTTACGGTGGCGTTATAATACTTAATTTAGTAAGAATCACTTTTTTGACAAACAATTTTTTTTATTTTTCGTAAAAAATAAAAAATATTTCTTTTAATAAAATGTATCCTATTTTACTTCTAATACCTCCAAGAATATATGTACAAAGTTTCATAATGATCGGTTGATTAGTTTTCGCGTGAAAGCGTAACAAACAAACTTACATTCACATTTATAATTATTTTAAAATTGTAATATCTTCTAAGATATTTAAATATTCTTGATAGCTTCTTTGTGGCATAATAATGTCTATTTATTTCTTTATTCGAGGACCTTTTTGCCACTAAAACAAACTTATAAAAAAATGTAAATCAATATTTTGAAAATGACCCTTGCTTTTTGATCTTAATAGATATGTAATAAATTTGACATATCTTTTAAGATCAATAAGCAAGGGTCATTTTCAAAATAATGATTTATATTTTTTATAAGTTTGTTTTAGTGGCAAAAAGATCCCCGAATAAAGAAATAAATATCTTCTAAGATGTTCATTGAAATTTTGTTCACAATTAAATACTCTTAACCAACAACACATTTATTTGGATAAAGGTATAATATTATTACGTGGATACAACTCTTAACAAATAATGCATTCATTTCGACCAAATTTGATTACCATAAAAACGGTTCTAGTAAGTTAAAGTTAATCTTAAAAGATAGACATATACTGTCGCGGACATTTTTTTAGATCATTTCAAGAGGAATAATTCTTTCATACATATATTTTTGGTATCTTGAACCGTTTTCGCAGCGCACGCAATAGAAGCCCTCAAGGATCAATAATTTTCACCGTTTTTTTCACATTTTCCATTACTGCTTCGCTCCTAATAATTACATCGTGATGTTATATAGCCTATAGCCTTCCTCGATAAATGGTCCATTCAACACAAAAAGAATTTTTCAATTCGAACCAGTAGTTTCTGAGATTAGCGCGTTCAAACAAACTCTTCAGCTTTATAATATTAGTATAGATAAGAAATAAAAATTACCGTTTAATTTTTTTTTTTATTTAAACACACAAGCCGCATCAACTACTTAGAGTTATTAGCGGGCATACAAATACAAACAGTAATTACATTATATTAGAGAAAATAGGTTAGTGTCTTTTAAAAAATTGATTAAGTTGTCTATATTTGAAGTTAGGATGTCTCTTAGGCAGTTGTTTAGTTTGAAGGATTTTCTTTTATCTTCGTATGCTGGACAATCCAAGAGGATATGTTTAATGGTTTGTTCTTGATTGCAGAAATTGCACAGTGGTGGCGGCTCTTTTTTTAGGAGATATTGGTGGGTCAGTGCTGTATGTCCTATTCTTATACGGTTTACTATAACTTGTTCTTTTCTTTTAATAGGTGTTACTAGGGTTGCTTGGATTAGTGGTTTTGTTTCTTTTAGTTTGTTAGATGAAGAATTCCAGTTTGATTGCCAAATGTTGTTTATATATTGCTTGATTATAGTTTTATTATCTGTATTGGGGTATTCTCTCAGGAAGTCTATATCGTGATTTGACGTTGCTCGTAACGCTAGGGAGTCTACCTCGTCATTTCCTTTTATTCCCGTATGTGAAGGTACCCACATGAAAGTTACCTTTTTATTTATGTTTTGGAGACAGTAAAGTTCATTTTTAATGGATTGTAGTATTGGATGAGAAGGGTATATCTGCTTCATGCCGAGTAATGCACTTAATGAGTCTGTTATGATAATGAATTTTTTGTTTTGGTCAGTATTACAACTTTTAAGTGCTTCCAGGATAGCTATTGTTTCACCGGTGTAAATGCTGCAAAATTTAGGAATTTTGATGGCGTAATTAATATTTCCATGAATATAGGCTGCAGCAGTGCCAGATTCTGTTTTTGATGAGTCGGTGAATATTTGCTGAGAGTGGGGATGCTTTGCAATTTTTTCTGCGTAGAGGAGTTGAATGGTTGCTGGACTTAAGGAGTTTTTGGGATATTGGGTAAGAGATATATCTATGAAGGGGATATTTATTTTCCATGGTGGAAATATTGGGTTTGGTAACATTGTTTGTCTAAACTGCTCGATGTTGAAGCCTGTGCTTTTAATTCTTTGACCAAAAGGAATGTTTTTCCAAAGTTTGTTCTGGTAAAAATACTGAGAATTTTTATTAAATATAGTATGGTTATCTCGGTTTGCTGATACCTTTGAGATGTAGTTTAAAGCTATAAGTTGGCGACGCAGGTGTAACGGACTTTCATTTGCTAATACCTGTAAGCTGCTAACTGGACTTGTTCTAAAAGCGCCAAGAGAGATTCTTAGTGCAGTAGACTGAATGCAGTTTAGCTTTTTTAATTGTGTTTTGTTGGCTGTTTCATAGCATATTGAACCATAATCTAATTTGCTTCGTATTAATGATCTATAAAGATTAAGTAGATTTGCTGAACTGGCACCCCAGGTGGTATGGGAGAGTACCTTCAATAAATTGATTCTGGATTGGCATTCTCTTTGGAGAGTATCTAGGTGGTATTTCCATTTTAAAGCACTGTCGAATGTGAGTCCGAGGAGATTGATTTTTTCCACCCTTTCTAATATTGTTCCGTTTAATGTGAGGTTGTTTGTTGTGGTGACTTTTCTTTTACTGAAAATTATATATTTTGTTTTGTCCTTAGAAAAAACAAACCCAGTTGTTGTCGACCAGATTTCCAATTTATTTAGAAAGTTTTGCAAAATATCGAATGCAAGTTTTATACAGCTGCTTCTTGTGTAAATGATAAAGTCATCTACATATAGATCTGCTTTTATCGGTAGTTTTAGTTCTTTTATTATGCTGTTAATGGCAATATAACTTGAAACTTTTATACTAAATATCTGAAGGTTGTAAATTCCATATAAAAGTGTATAATAGGCTATACAAAAATATTTTTAATAAAAACAAAATAATTTTTAATAATTTATTATCAGGCTCATAATCCGTTGAAGTTCAGCGATTTATGGCAAGTAATAGATGATTACGAAATATTGTAAAAACTCAATTGTTTCATTAACATAAACAAAGCTAAATCTTATCTACACACCAAAATAAATATTGAATTATTACTATAAAATCGTATATAAAACTGTTGTTATCAATGAGATTTTTTAAGAGTTAGTCAATAGCACACTGACTTACTTTCGATCCGATAGCGTTGTAAATTTATAGTTCATCAATAAAAAAGACAATTGTTTATTATTGTTCATAAAAAAAGTATGTTATATTTTGAAATAATAAAAATAGAGGTTACTCGGATCTATATAATATGTGTTAGATAATTTAAATGTTTAGATTTAGAGAATTGTAAATCTTTACGATTATTTATATTTGGAAGTTAAGTTGTAAACAACACGTGAACTTGTTTTCCACATTTTTCTTGTTTTAGTATAATGGATTAATTACATTTCATAGATATTTTAGTCAGATAAATACAAATATGTAAACTTGTGACTAATAATACTTTAATAGATATAGATGCAAAAAGCTTATATGGTAACTATATACTAATTTATTATTACTAGAACGAATATAGTAATTAAGCTATTATATTCTACCTAATGAACCGATTGGGCTAATAAAATAGCAGAATTTTAAATTCCCAGGTATTATTGTGAATAGTTAAGGCACCATCGTTTAGACATAGGTAACATTTTTTATAAAATATCACACCTCGATATATCTAACGAATCATAGATTCAAGTGTGGATATAGAATCGAAAAAAAAAAAAAATACAAAACACTCTGGTGGTGCCGACAGAAGTTAAACCTTTGAGTTCGAGTATCATTTTTTAGCCGGCTCCCACACCGGAGCAATATGCAACTAGCAACTAGCAACATTCAATAAGCAATATTATCGCCAATGTGTTTTTCCATTATATTTTTGTTGACCTCGCACACCGACGCAATACGATATCGCTATCGCCTTTCTAGAGCAACATATATGTGTAACCTCTTTTTTCTCTGGTGATGTTAAATGCTCGTTTTATAGAGGTTAAACAATGCGAACGGCACTCAGGGGGTAGGAGGAGAGCGAGCGTGGATTCGAACGAGCTAGATGATAAGATATTGGAAAGATATAAGGGGATATATTTGCTAGAAAAAATAAGATATAAGAATTTAAAAGGGACCAAAAAGAAAATGAGAGAAATGATGGAAAAGGGAAAGGTAAATGGGCGCCACTTATTTTTTTTATCTTAAGGATGGGGGAAATATAAGAAACCCAGATGAAAAAAAAATATTTAATCTAGAAGTTGGATAAAATGATGTATTAGATGTTATAGATAAAGTTAGGATAAGAAAGATATGAGAGAAAATATAGATGTTAGATAAAATGATTTATCAGATGTTGTAGATAGAGATAAAATAATAAAGATATAAGGGATATGAGATAAGATAAGGTAAGATTAGGTAACCCGGCAGATGTTCTGATTAAAAATTCAAATTACACACTTTTATTAGTAAAACTGGAAAGAGAAAGTTATACTTACTTTTTGTTCTTATTTATCACAACAGTTCCATATATTTTGATCAAGTCAAAAGCTAAAATTTATGAGTGAAATACGTCTTATTCTTGTTGTTAATGAGGTTAGATCAGAATAACTTACACCAGGTCAGAAAATAAAACATATAAATAAACAATAAACAATATTTATTACTGTGTGTAGTAATAAATCAAACAGATGATCGAAACAAATAGACATATAAAATATCAACAATTAAATAAGGTAAAATACTGTAAAACACATTAGTGTTTAATCACATCTAGAAACAATATTACACATTCAATAACAGCTAAGTATTTTGATATTGTTATTTCTGTGTACCCATTTAAGCAGAATGTGATATGAAAAGGAAATGAAAAGTATCAAAATTTAGTAAAAAAATTGTAAATCACTTTTAGCTTAAAAGATGTTTTACTCGAGTAAAAATTGGGGGTACCATATAATAATTTAATATTAAAACATTAAAATTAAGATAAATATCAAGAAACAAAAAAAATTTTATCATAGAGGTGTTACAAAAATATTTAGTCAGACCCTGCGTAACGCTTTCACTGTTAATTAAAACATATACGCGACGAACTATTGAGAAATTTGCACACTGGAGAAATCTGTTGAAAAGGTATTGGGTTTTTGATAAAAAAACCGGTTTCACTGTGGATTCTATGCGCACTTCTTACGTTAATTACTCACACTCTGACATTATTCCGGTGAGTTACAATTAAGTTTTTGTGCCAAAGAAACAAAGATGGTATCCCAAATTTTTGGTAGATAAGAGATAGTAATTACATTAAAAGACTTACAGTTTGTCTCCTAGATAAGAGAACGTAATGGGGCCACACCCAATTCATACGCTACCATAAAAAACTGGTGCTTCTTCGCTACTATCAGACAGCTTTTCCATAAAAAGGGGTTCTACACTTTCTCACTGACTTTACTTTACTTAGAAACACTAAATCGCAAACAATTATTTGCTAATTTAAAAGAAATTTACCGGTATTTGAATCTAGGGGTTATACGGAATCAACTTATCACCACAAATACCCAAGCTAGACTGATTTTCATATCGCGCTTAAAATTCGACCGCGTCGCTTCAAAACTACCCCTCCTGCGCCACATGATCTTAATCCACCAATTTGATTGGTCGGCCTCGAAAAATCGATAGTTTTGACGGTTAAACTATTAACGGCGAGAACTTTCTCGAAGATATTATGTTCAGAGTCGGCTTAAGTAAGGGACTATATTAAAAAAAATAAAAATTATGCATAGTGTTTTTTGGACATGCTACACAGCCCCTTCCGAAGAGAAAAAACTGGATAGAAGACAGTTTTTAAAGAAGGATAAGCTATGGTTGGAACAACAGTAGTGTGTCTAAAAAACTGAAGCTGGTAAAGGTAGTGAACATCAAGATGTAGAAAAGCGATCTTAACGAGAACGACAACTATTTAGGTAGAATTGGGGGTATTAGTGTCAGTTATTGAATGTGATATAATATTCACACTATTCTTTAGTGCATTAATATACAAGTGAAACTACACGAGAGTTTGAAGAACCACAAGGTAGGTAAAATGTATCAGATCCGTAGATCTTTGATACTAAGTGACCAGATTTTTATAAACGGTACCGGCCAACCGGAAGATCACAAAGTGATCGGGAACAGGTCTACTCCGAAGTTTCTGCACGGAAACAAAAAAGTGTACAGCTCGGCCTAGACGGGCAGCACTAAGTGGTATCTTTAAGGCAAATCGACAAAAAAGTATTTATATTGCCCTTGACATAAGATGTCAGGACACACACTACATTCACACACACAAGGAAGGAGGTAAAGAATGCTATGTTCCCATAAGTAAGATTTCCCATAGGAGGCACAACGCGTATTTCCCTTTTTAGGAACTCCTATAAAGAAAAAAGCTGAATTTAAACCAAACTGTTGATATTAATTTTGAAAAGGAAGAAAGAAACACGGACGATAGTTATAATTAGGAATCTAATAAGCCTACCGGCTCCATTAGATCCGACAGTCAAGGTAAGTACGTGATACGTTAACATCTGAAAAGATGTTTGGAAAAGTTCCGTCCTGCTTGGTTGACGTTAAAGATATCAACGAATATACAGTAAGGAAGAGAAGAAAACAGTATTTACTAAAAATATAGTTCTCATTGAGAACATTTAATAAAAAAAATCTTAAGGTAGTAGATCACACTAAGACATTAACAGGAATCTAACAAATCTTAAAAACAAATTATCCTAACAGTCTTCAATCCTAGCTAAAAAAAGAGTAAGTAAAAGAGGAAAAGAAGGAGAGTAGAAAGAAATTTTATCTATCTTCCTTACAATCTCAACAGACCCACTACCGGAAAGAATTCCCTACGGCTTTCCTAGGCTTATCTCTCGTGACGAATTGCAAGGTCAAAATAAAATTCCAGAAGAAGTAGTTAAGATTGAATTTTGTTAGTCAAAAAAGTAAAGTGATTCCAATAGTAGTCATGTTACGGATCAAAATTCTTTAAACCAACGATACGTAAAGGTATAAAATTGTATGAAAGAACGAAAAATAATTTTAAAAAAAATTCAAAAAAAATTTTTAAAAAAAATTTTTTCTTCTAAAAATTTTCATGTGTCTTCCACTAAGGTACGATAATCGTCTTATCCATATCGAAGATAACAAGTAGTTTATGGATGATGAACGAAAGATAAGGTAATAGAAAAATGTTTACTAAACATAAAACAGTAATAGATATTACTGAACGATACGATAATTAATTTACAAGTGCAGACGCACTTATACGGTAGATAAACGGTAGATAAAGGAAAAGCTATTTTTTCCTTCTAGAAAAAAAATACAAGTGTTAAAACACTCATAAGGTAGATAAACTGTAGTTACGAGAAACATCTTTTCTCTTTCGGTACGATAAAAACAAGTGTTATTACACTTATTAGGTAAATGGACGGTAAATGAAGGAAAGTAAATCCTACTTTCGAGACGGTAGTGATAAGTATTAAAGTACTTATTAGGTAGGTAATCGGTAGGTAAGAGAAAAGTATTTTCCCTTTCGAGATGAAAAGTTCAAGTGGTAATACATTTAAACGAAGGATAAGCGATAGTTATAAGTATGGCTATACCTAAACGAAAAATATGAAAGTGAGGCGTAGAGAAAATTATTTAGTGTTGAGTCATAGCGAGAGGTTGAGATATAGAGAAGTCAAAGAAAATGGAAAAGGAAAGCTTATACTGACAATTCTGAGAAAACAGAGAAACGTTAGTTCCTATTCGGAGAGTTCATCTTCAGAAGAATCATCGGGATCAGAGACATAAGGCTTAAGGTCTTTTATATGCCAGTTTCCTGCTTTTGAGCCATCGGGATTTTGTAACGTATATACTAGTGGAGAAAGTTTACGGACAACAGTACATAAGAGATATTTAGGAGCTAATTTGGACATAAACTTATCGGCAGCTTTGGAGAGAACTTTATTTCTCCTCCACACCTTATCACCAACGTTGAATTGAATGTTTCTACGACGAAGGTTATAAGTTTTGGAATTTCTTTGATAGGCATGGTGAAGATTGTGTTGTATTTCAAAAAAAATATCCTTTAACCCTTGTATATCTGAAACGTATTTATCGTATTGTTCAGGGGTATTAAGGGACATAGGACGATCAGCGCCATTAGCGGAATAGTAATTTCCAGATATCGGTACATGTCTCGCGAAATTTAAAAATGATGGGGAGTATTTGGTGACTTCGTGTCTAGCGGTATTGATAGCCTGTCGGATTTTATAAAGTTCATTATCCCAGTTAGAATGTTCATCGATATAACACCTAATAGCGGTTCCAATGGTTTTATTCGTTCTTTCTACAAAATTACACTGTGGTGAATAGACGGCATTGAACCATATTTTTTGGACTTTGTATTGATCACAGAGATGTTTCATCATGGGATTGTTAAGGTTTCTAGCGTTATCGCAGATAAGGAATTGAGGGACACCAAACGTGAGAAATACTTCATTTTCTAGGAAATTAGTGATATTTTTGGTGGTGGCTTTTCGTAAGGGTTGCAATAAAGTAAATTTAGAAAACCAATCGGTAACAACTAAGAGCCAGGTATATCCTTTTTTGGAGCGAGGGAGAGGACCAATAAGATCAAGTGCGATAATTTGCCATGGGAATTCGGCAGCTTTCTCTTTTCCCATTAAACCTATTTTAGTGGAGGTAGGCATTTTTTGGGCTCCACAAATTTTACAAGATCTAACAAAACGAAGGACATCGTTCCTCATTTTAGGCCAATAATATCGCTCTTGGATTCGGTTCAGGGTTTTGAAAAATCCGAAATGAGCACAGGTAGGGGGATCATGACAAGATGACATAATGTCATGTCTCTGGGGTTTTGGTACGAAAACTTTCCACTCTATTTCGTTAGTGGCGAAAGGCAATTTGGAAGGGATTAATTTATAAACCAGATCATTATCTACTTTCCATTGAGGATAGAGCTCA
Organism: Altica lythri; assembly: GCA_964028335.1. Taxonomy (NCBI): domain Eukaryota; kingdom Metazoa; phylum Arthropoda; class Insecta; order Coleoptera; family Chrysomelidae; genus Altica; species Altica lythri. The sequence goes on along the minus strand of OZ034804.1, from coordinate 27,827,584 downwards.
GGGTGTTGGAGAATTTTAGTACGAAACTCATCGAACCATACATCTATTCGATTAGTGTCTACCTCAAGATACGAAATTTGGGGTTGTTCAGGGAAGGCACGACTCAAGGCATCAGGAACGAGATGGGAAGATCCCTTACGGTGGATAAGGTCGAAATTATGCTGACGAAGCCGCATAGCCCATCGAGCAAGTTTTCCAGAGGGATTGTTAATATTTTTCAACCAAAGTAAGGAGTGGTGGTCGGTAATTACTTGGAATTTGGTACCTTCAATATAGGGACGGAATTTTTCAATGCTGAAGATGACAGCTAGACATTCTCGTTCTGTGACAGAGTAGTTACGCTCTGCTCGGGATAAGGTTCTGCTAGCATAAGCTATTACGGTATCTGAACCATCAATTGACTGTGTGAGGACACCGCCAAGGCCAGTATCACTAGCATCACATTGGATTATGAACGGTTTAGAGAAATCTGGCTGTGTTAACACAGGGGCAGAAATAAGGGCTTCTTTTATTTTTGTGAAGGAGAACTCCGCTTGGCTAGTCCATTCGATAAACTGTTTTTTCTTTTTACCTTTCAATAGATCATTAATAGGAGAGACAAGGGAAGAAAAGTCTTTTATGAAACGACGGTACCAGGAACACATACCGATAAATCTTTTGACCTCTGTGAAAGTTGTCGGACGGGGATAATTGATCATGGCCGAAATTTTTTCAGGATCTGTTTTTAGAATGTTGTTACCTACGATATAACCTAAAAATTTTAGTTCTGGCTTGAAAAATTCACATTTTTTGACATTAATCGTTAGGTTGGCATCTTTTAGCTTATCTCTGACTTCAGATAGGAGACGAATATGTTCTTCAAATGAATTTGTACAGATAATAATGTCATCAAGATAACAAAAGATATTTGGTTCGTAAGCCGGACCGAAGATAGCGTCAACTAAACGTTGCTGGGTTTGTGCTGAATTGCATAATCCAAAAGGCATTACAGTGAATTGAAAAGAACCTCTGCCGATAACACTGAAAGCGGTTTTCTCTTTCGAAGAGGGATCTAAAGGGACTTGCCAGAAAGCTTTTCGTAAGTCTATTGAACTTATAAATTTGGTACCTTTGAGAAGAGAGAGAATTCGATCTATATTTGGCAAGGGGTAGGTATCGTGTTTAGTTACATCGTTGAGGGTTCGACCATCGAAACAGAAACGATATTCATCATTAGCTTTTTTGACGAGAAGTACTGGGGAACACCAAGGACTATTTGAGGGTTCTATAACACCTAGACGAAGCATTTCGTCCAATTCGTCGTTAAGGATCTTCGACATATAGGGAGACATTGGGAATGGTCGTTTTTTGAAAGGTTTTGCATCTCCGGTATCGATATGCATTTGTATTTTATCGGTACGACCTAGCCGATTAGTATTACTGATAACAGAAAAGGACTCTATAGTATTTTTAGCTAATGTCTGTTGAACGGGAGTTAGAACTTCGAGAGTATTGAGAGACGTGGTGTTTAATTCTGGTTCCATTTCAGAGAGAAACTGGGGTTTAGAAGTGCTGTTAGAAGACCAGGTATTTTTGGAGAAGTCAACAATAAGTGAGAAGGTTTTCACAAAGTTATTTCCAAGAATGAAGGTACAGGGTAACGAAGGGACGACTAGTGCTTTAAAGACATGTAGGATATTGTTAGCTACCATTGGTAGATCTACAGTACCAGAGACAACTTGGTTAGTGCCATCTGCTAGGGAAACATTTCGATGCTCAGAAGAATTTATTTGTACATTATTGACTTTAAGGAAATTGAGGGCTTTATTACCAACTACGGTGATTGAACAACCGGTGTCCAATAGGACAACAAAATTTGTCGAAAAAATTTGTATGGGTAGGTAGGGTCTTGTATCGGTAGACTTGTTCAGTAAAACTGGGGCAGTTATTTGTAAGGGGTTTTGAAAGAAATTCTTAACAACTTTTAGCCATTTCTCCCATTGATCTTGTTTTTTGATATCGGTTTTACTAGGGCGGTAAAGAGAGAGTGCACCGATACGACATTCTCCCCTAGTTAGTTTTTTGAACAACGGGGGCAGGTAGAAACAGTGACATTTGGGGAACCACAACGATAACAAAAATAGGATTTTTGTTGATTTTGACAGCTAGAATAAATGTGTCCTTTCTTATGACAATTCCAGCAGGTAACATCCCTACTGTTAGAAGTATTAGTTGGATTTGAAGTACTCGCTACGTTGTTAGAGGTAGAAGGTAAGTTAGATGTTCTCGGTTTATTAGTTCGTTGTTTAGGACGATGATTAGTAGAGTCAATAGCAGATACTTTGGTTTGGAAAGAAGGTTTTTGAACAGAGAGTGATTTAGCATCCTCCAATTTTTTGACTAATTGAATTAGGTCAGAGACGGTATTTACATTGGAGAGAGTTACGTGAGGAATGTATTCCGGAAGTAAATTTCGGGTGATGTATTTTAATTTGCTGACTTCAGCTGGTTCACGAGAAAGGCGTTTGAAGAGAGAAGTGAGTTGAGCAACAAAAATAATAATAGATTCGTTCTTTTTCTGTTTATAGCCTTTAATTTCCTCCCAGAGTTGTTCATCATTTTCTGGTGGTAGAAAGGTTGATTTGAGAACATTCGTAAGTTCATCCCAAGAGTTGAGAGAGGTTTTGATGCTGCGGAACCATATTAAAGCATCCCCGGTGAAAAGTTCAACCGCTGATTGAAAAAGGGTTTCAGGTAGGATGTTGCGGGATTCAGCTAGTTCTTTAATTTTTTCTAGAAATTCAAAAACGCTTTTAGGATCACCGTTAAATTTAATATTCCATTTCGACAAAGGAAAACGATCTAGATATCTAATTTCAGGGGTAGAGACGTTGATTATAGGTACTGTGCTTTCTGTATTCGGAACTGAACTAGAAGAAGGTGAATTATTGAAGGGAATGGTTTTATCTATCATTTCTTGTTCGAGAAGGAGACAAGTGGTTTTAGATTCATCGCGGAAATTTATATCATCCTCGGAAGGATTTTCAGGTAGAGGTAAACGTTGTATTCTGCCTAACAAGTGAGCGATCCTAGATTTTACTCTACGAAAACATGAATCTGAAGCAGAACCTTCAAATTCTTCTATTAAATTGGAAACGCTGTCGATAGAATTTTTAATTGCAACCTTTTCGTCTTCTATGTTAATATTTTCCAAAGTGAACGTACCGTTTGTTTCTTTGGTTAACAATCTTTTGAGGACTTTCCTTTTATCCTCTATCTTTCTGTTGGTGGCTGTTCCTCTGATCTTTAACTCGTAGTTAATTTCGTCGGCTGTTAGAAAAGTTACCTCAAAGTTGGCCATTGTGATAAGAAAAAATAACGGAAATTGTCGAAATTAAAAGTGTGTAATTTTATTGTCGGAAAAATAGGGATTTTATCATCGGGATCCACGTTGTGGGCGTCAAAAATAGTGTAATATCGGGCCCTACACGTTGGGCGCCAAAAATATGTGTAACCTCTTTTTTCTCTGGTGATGTTAAATGCTCGTTTTATAGAGGTTAAACAATGCGAACGGCACTCAGGGGGTAGGAGGAGAGCGAGCGTGGATTCGAACGAGCTAGATGATAAGATATTGGAAAGATATAAGGGGATATATTTGCTAGAAAAAATAAGATATAAGAATTTAAAAGGGACCAAAAAGAAAATGAGAGAAATGATGGAAAAGGGAAAGGTAAATGGGCGCCACTTATTTTTTTTATCTTAAGGATGGGGGAAATATAAGAAACCCAGATGAAAAAAAAATATTTAATCTAGAAGTTGGATAAAATGATGTATTAGATGTTATAGATAAAGTTAGGATAAGAAAGATATGAGAGAAAATATAGATGTTAGATAAAATGATTTATCAGATGTTGTAGATAGAGATAAAATAATAAAGATATAAGGGATATGAGATAAGATAAGGTAAGATTAGGTAACCCGGCAGATGTTCTGATTAAAAATTCAAATTACACACTTTTATTAGTAAAACTGGAAAGAGAAAGTTATACTTACTTTTTGTTCTTATTTATCACAACAGTTCCATATATTTTGATCAAGTCAAAAGCTAAAATTTATGAGTGAAATACGTCTTATTCTTGTTGTTAATGAGGTTAGATCAGAATAACTTACACCAGGTCAGAAAATAAAACATATAAATAAACAATAAACAATATTTATTACTGTGTGTAGTAATAAATCAAACAGATGATCGAAACAAATAGACATATAAAATATCAACAATTAAATAAGGTAAAATACTGTAAAACACATTAGTGTTTAATCACATCTAGAAACAATATTACACATTCAATAACAGCTAAGTATTTTGATATTGTTATTTCTGTGTACCCATTTAAGCAGAATGTGATATGAAAAGGAAATGAAAAGTATCAAAATTTAGTAAAAAAATTGTAAATCACTTTTAGCTTAAAAGATGTTTTACTCGAGTAAAAATTGGGGGTACCATATAATAATTTAATATTAAAACATTAAAATTAAGATAAATATCAAGAAACAAAAAAAATTTTATCATAGAGGTGTTACAAAAATATTTAGTCAGACCCTGCGTAACGCTTTCACTGTTAATTAAAACATATACGCGACGAACTATTGAGAAATTTGCACACTGGAGAAATCTGTTGAAAAGGTATTGGGTTTTTGATAAAAAAACCGGTTTCACTGTGGATTCTATGCGCACTTCTTACGTTAATTACTCACACTCTGACATTATTCCGGTGAGTTACAATTAAGTTTTTGTGCCAAAGAAACAAAGATGGTATCCCAAATTTTTGGTAGATAAGAGATAGTAATTACATTAAAAGACTTACAGTTTGTCTCCTAGATAAGAGAACGTAATGGGGCCACACCCAATTCATACGCTACCATAAAAAACTGGTGCTTCTTCGCTACTATCAGACAGCTTTTCCATAAAAAGGGGTTCTACACTTTCTCACTGACTTTACTTTACTTAGAAACACTAAATCGCAAACAATTATTTGCTAATTTAAAAGAAATTTACCGGTATTTGAATCTAGGGGTTATACGGAATCAACTTATCACCACAAATACCCAAGCTAGACTGATTTTCATATCGCGCTTAAAATTCGACCGCGTCGCTTCAAAACTACCCCTCCTGCGCCACATGATCTTAATCCACCAATTTGATTGGTCGGCCTCGAAAAATCGATAGTTTTGACGGTTAAACTATTAACGGCGAGAACTTTCTCGAAGATATTATGTTCAGAGTCGGCTTAAGTAAGGGACTATATTAAAAAAAATAAAAATTATGCATAGTGTTTTTTGGACATGCTACAATATTGCTAGCAACACGACGTGCTGGTTGAAAAGCAACACTATATCGCCCATAATTTGCCAATATTTTGTTCATCAAGCAGTGTTAGATCAATTAAGGGTTTTAATTTTAAACCCAACATGTCAGTTGATGACAATATGAATTCGTCTTTATCAGAACAATAATATAATTTTTTTATATTTTTTAGTTTTTTCAATAAAATACTTTTTTATGTATGTTTTATTTAATTTAATGTGATTAAAAGTTGTTCCTGTGAGCTGATCGCATATCTGTAATTGGTGTCTTGTTTAGTAATATGACGTGTTATCAGCTGAACTAACGTTTCAAAAGTACTCGGACTTCGTCTTCATTAGACGACATTTTCAACAAGTGAGTTTTTATTGCTTTGGTATGCGAAGTACAACAAAATATGTTGCCTGTTGCTTATTGCATGTTGTTAGTTGCATATTACTCCGGTGTGCGAGCTGCCTCTAATAGGCTATTGTCTATATATATATTTGAAAGGAACTAAAACGTTAAACCCAAATTATGAAAAAACCGCGAAGTGCTATTATTTTAGGGAGTGCAACTTAAAAGTACACTTTTTAGATTTTTGTATTTTTCTGTAAACAAAAAAGTTGGAGAGAATTCAATTTCCAACAAAATGGTCCCTTCTAAAGCAAAAAAAGAGGTATTTTTTCTAAGAGACCAACTTAGAAATATACCCTATCCAATAAAGAAAAAAAAATTAAAATTGTACTACATTTAAAAAGTAATACGTGGTCATACATAAAAAATATAGATGCGCGTCGATTTGAGAACCTTCTCCGTTTATCGTCGGTTAAAAATGAAGTCGGCTTTACATCACGTGCATCCGGCAATGACTTTGGAAAGCCTTAAAATTATTTTTCACTTTTCAATCTTTTAAGCCACCTATGCCTGTATGTCTATATTTTAGTCCGTTTCGGGCGCACCAGAAGAATTTTTAACTAAAAATATTTAGTATGAATATGTATGTATATACGTTTTAACTTATGTATGTGTGTAACTTTGTATGAGCTTCAAAATTTTGATTGTAAGGCTAAATCAGACACATATTTAGACAATGTATTTAGAAATGTCCGTAAAAGAATAGGTAATGGACATAGGATTTTTTATTTTTTCAAATATTTTTGTCATAGATAAAATTGTATGAATATAGAAAAAAAATTCACAAAATCCAGTATCCACTAGATTATTAAAAAATTCGAATATAGGTAAAAATAACAAACAGATATTCTATATACCTATCTTTCTAGTAGCATCAACCTTGCGTAGGGCTGCTCGAGACGGGATGTGATGGAGAGTTTGACTAGTTTCGTTTGGATTTTGAGAAATATTAAAAATGCATGTCCCATCTCGATCCCGTCTCAATTTAAAAAAAATATATATATTTTTGCTACTGAAGCTCCTTAAAAAAATAATCGTGTACAGTAAAAGTAGAGAAATATTTAAACTCTCCCAGGACCAATAAAGATACTAATATACTAGAATGGTGTGAAAATTATGAGAACGAATACGCTCGCATTGCAAAGATGACCAGAGATATATTAAGCATAATGGCAACCTCAGCGCCAGTTGAAAGATTACATTCGTTGGTTTAATTAATATTAACTTCAAAGAGAAACCCATTTAGCGATGACATGATAGAATCATTATTATGTACATTATTAAGACGAAAAATTTGTCAAGTTGACTAGTAATTACTAAAAGATTTATTAATAAAATATACACAACTTAAATTAAATATTTTTTTTAATAATATTTTTCAATTAGCACTCTTGTGTGTCCAAGATGAGAATCTCGAACGACTAGTGCCGTCTTGCCACACAAAAGTTGATGGTCGACTTTTCTCGCTCCTTTCTCAATTTTTGGACACTAACCTTGCGACAGTCTTGATACATTAAGCTTAGCCCAATGATTAATTAACGTACAATTCCATTAATATTATTTTATTATAAATAATACACTTCATAAAACATATCAAAAGCAAACAAATCATTGTCATTTTTCTCCTCAGTCTTTTTGATTAAGAATGTTGTTCTAGATAAATACGGTCTTTACCTAGGATGAATATTAAAAGGACCTATTTATAAAAATGTCAGTCGGCAGTTTATGCTAGCTGTTGCAGTTGGGTTTTACTCATAAAAATATCCTATATATAAAATTTGCACCATTAACTGCATTCTCAAGAACTTTTTTCATTAATTATTTTAAATGCCAATGAAAGAAAGAACGCATCAATAGTTTATTTTTTGTTTTTACAAAGTACCTATTGCCAAGTTGTCTAATATTGTAATGATAATGATGGATGATGTTTATTAAGATATAAAGTAAAACAGTTATGTTTATTTTGACTTCAATGTTATGTTTTACTGTTTACTAATTGTCTGTTTTGCTACGCCAGACGCGTTTGAACTGTGACCTATAATTTTTTAAATTTCCGAAAGTCAAAAGTCACTTCCCCTGCTGCTCAATCAAATAAACAAAGTCAATATAAGGATTAAGAAAGTACCATCGCATTTATACATACGAATTATATACACAAGTTAGGGAGAACCGTTAAGGATATCCAAGCTGGACCAAAATCAATAGGATTCTCCTTTAGGACATGAGAATTCCATGACGTGTAATATTCCTTTTAACAACTATACCGCACACAAACAAAGGAAAATATGAATTATATACTTACATGGGTTTCGGAAAAACGTTACAATTTGACCGTTTGGATTATCCGATCTCGATCAAAATTAAAAGGGTGCTATAGATTTTATGTACCAAATTTCATGACCCCGTGACCTTCCGTTCAAGAGTTATACCGCACAAGGACGAAGGAACACACAACCTGAGCTTATATCTCGATGGTACTTAAATGTTACAGTTATTATAAGTAACCTGTTGTTGTTTGGTTAAAATGAACAATTGACAGAAATTTATTTTCATAACTCCGTGCGGAAAGCACTGCTTTCGACCATGTAGGACCATGCGGAGAGCAATGAATGACCGAAACAGAGTTGGTAAGTGTTTCCCAATCAAAAATAAATGAGATAGAAAGCGAATTAAGAGCTTTCCTCACGGAGTGGTGAAAAATAGAATACGCAACACTCGCACCCAGCGAGTTCGAGTCTCGCTGGGTGCGACATTTTTTCAATTTCTTCTTAATGTCATTTAATATATTCTTGTAGGTATACTTTCTAAAAACTTTCAAAATTTCCAAATTTTCAAAAGAATGTGTCCGTTTGACAGAGGATAGCTCAGATTATTTTGAGTACCTTTATGTCTGTTAAACAAAGTGGACATAATTACCGCAAATACAATTAGTTTTCAGAAGGAAATGAAAATTCGTACGAAGTGTGTAAAATTTTTAATAATCGGCTAAGCGCTTTCGGTTTACAAAACCATCTTCAGAGCCTCGTCATTTCGACTCCACCAACACGTTGTTTACATGTTAAAAATGATAAAATTAAAAACATCACGAGAACATATTACAAATTGACACGATTAAAACTTAAATTCAAGTTTCGTTTGAAATTTCTATCACATTCTTATCACATAAATAACATTTCAATAAAAAGTTAAATTTAAAAACTTAAAGTCAACATCTTTCTAACTGCTCAGCAGAGTAGGTGTCATGGCGGATACACACTTCGTATGAATTTTCATTTCCTTCTGGTATCTACTCCATAATTTGGTTGCTATAATTAGTTTTAATCTCAATTACCAAATATTAGACGCTCATTTTGATTATATAGAAGTATTAGAATTTTAGGCCTTATTATCCTGCCAAAGTATAATAAGCCCTATTGACAATGTTCTTTAAAATGTAGATGCCATTTTTATGAAATATTTTATAGAAGTTTTTCTGTATGTTAAATTAATTATAAAATTTCTTGATTCTGATAACTTTTTGAAGTAAAAACTTGTTATGGAAGGGTAAACTGCTTTGTAACGTAACGCGTTACGGTGCCACTATGTCTAGTAGGCAACGTACAAAAAGTTATAACCTACCAAACGATAGGAAATTTTCCAAAATTCTAATTATAACTTTTTGTACGTTTACAAATAAAAAAGTTATCGAACTTTGAAATTTTTTGTATATTTTTCAATTTCTATATTTTTATTAACAAAAGTTCAAATTACAAAAAATTAAAAAAGCTAGTAACTTTTTTATTTACGTACATAAAGTTATAACCTATCAAAAGAAAGGAAATTTTCTCAGAAATCCAAAATTCCAAACAGTTTTATCATATCTTTTATAATTTTCAATATATGGGGGAATTACAAAATTTTTGTTAAAATTTGTAATTCCCTTTTATATCGAAAACGAAAAAAGTTTAAAAAAAAATAAAAACATTACTAAAATTTTGAGAAAATTTCCTATCTTTTGATAGGTTATAACTTTTTGTACGTTTACAAATAAAAAATTATCGAACTTTAAAATTTTTGTAATTTTTTAATTTTTACATTAGTTAAAATTATCACTTCTGTCGCGCGTCCTGAGACGCACACGTTTTTTTTTTATTTTATATACATTCTTCTTTCCTAATGTTGCTATGATATTTTTGTATTTTAAAAAAATTTAATTTCTAGAACATACATGATACCCACATAAAAAATGTTTGTAAACGAAATCAGTAAAGTAGGGTATCAAGTCTGGCTGGTGTTTTTGGACTGTCGCCATGGTTTCTAATTAATCCTATAAAATCAATATAAAGACCCACATGAGTAACTAATAACCTTTCACCAAAATAAAACGTTAAGTGAATAATGTTTCGTAGAATGAACTATACCTCTAGATTATTATTTGCTGGATTATTTTGCTAGTAATAATATAAGTACAAACAGTAAAAATACTGCACAAAAACAAATTTTACTGTTCTTAGTTCCGTGAAAAATAAAAGTTGTTTTGATTAGTACGAAATAGTCAATTTTATTTTTGATTACTACAGAGTTAAATGACCATATTAGAAAAAAGACAGACACTCACACACAGTTATCTGGTTTAATCAGTATCTATAGGATAGTAGTTGTAGAAAAATCCAATATTTAGAAAAATAAAGCAAAGATTTTTGTTAGCATTGTTCAACAATCTCCAAATAGATAAAGCGAAGATATTGCTTATAACAGAAGTCTATTGCAGTTTAAGGATGATAAGATTAATTGGTAACAATTTTATTCCTCAAAATATTGTCCGGCGAACTTAAAACACTTAGGGCACGGCCAAATCAGCGACTTTGTCGCCGCCACACAAACGCCGCGTTTTTGTCGCATCTACGCAACCCATGTAACTAAACGGACATGGCCATATCTAGCGTTTCAAACGCACCGACAGCAGCAGTGTCGCGAAAGAGAGCGACTTTTTGCGGCAACCACAAAGACGCTCCCCTTTGTTTTTAATGCAAGTGGCCAGATTAGCGTCAGCGACTTGCATAAATTCAGGTTAAATATCAACAGTATTTAATTATATTTCAAGAAGTAATGATGTTTGACACGGAACTATTTATTTCTGAAATAGAGTTACGCCCTGCATTGTATGATTTACAAGTTAGTGACGATTCAAACAGGGATGTAAAAATGAAGTTTTAATGACAATAGGAATGAGATGAATAATGAAGAAAGTTTATTAAAAAATCTGCTATTCCCAACGTACGTCTTCGTTTACGTCCATTGTCAAACTGAATAATTAAAATTAAAGAGTGTTGTGTGGATAATATAATACGTCGCGTCGTTTGGTTTGGCCAGGCTCTTAAAAATTTCGACTCGGCGTTTTTGCTGTGGCGTTTGTGTGGCGGCGACAAAGTCGCTGATTTGGCTGTGCCCTTATACCCAAGATATTTCAATGCAATGCTTCCTTGGTAAGTCTATAAATTCAATATAAAACCATTTGTTCAAAAAAATCTTTGGTAAGCTTAATACACTAATTTAAAAGATATTTTAGAGACACAAGACTGGTACGTCGGTGGTTTCAACTTCTAAAACTAGCGTAGACTATCTTAAAATTATAAACGAGAAATCTTATTTCAATTTAGAAAACAGATGTTTTTTTTTTATGAAAACCACAATGTTTCTTAGCAACTGTTTCTCTTTGATTTTGTAGCTAAATTTTGGTATAGTTTAACTAATATTAATGTGAAAACATAACCACGCCCTTTAACCCCAACAAAGGAACCGACTTTCGAATCTAGGTTGTCAGATATATTTGCGAATATTCCTAAGTTTATATATTTTGAAAATTTTTTCTCTACTTTACTATTCAATTGTCGTCAATGACTCTTAGAAAGATAATATAAAAATATTCTTACAAAATATATACTTAAATTAATTAACTAGGTTCTTCATATTTAAACAGTTTTCACTTCTAATGATATCAATTTTGTATATATTACTTATACTTAAAGAAATTTTTAAATGCCGGCAACATTGTGTATTTACTGTCCGGATTTTCAAGTCGGTTCGTAACGCATTGATCTTAACGCAAACAAATGCCGACGGTGCGCTGTTTATCAAACGAAACTTCAAAGAGGAAAATTGCAAAATGCGACAACAGTCAAATACCGCCAATAGTCTTCTTCCCCATTACAGTACACAGTAGCGTGATTGATTTTTTATATTAGGTATATTATATATTACGGTGGCTTGATAGTACTTAATATAGTAAGAATTTCTCGTTTAAATATATAAGATAATAACTACGCCACCTTACGGTGGCGTTATATTATTTGATTTAGAAAGGTATTTTTTTTAGACTTTATTTTTTTCGCATTTTTTCTGTTTTTAATTTTCCACTTTCTCTTAGTTTTTCGTTTATTTATTTATTTATTTATGAATCGAAATTCAACACTATCTATTGGGTTTTCTTACAATTCAGTAATTGTTATGGACAATGTGTCGTATCATTTCCGCATATTAAACAAAATACCTAATAACACAAAAAAAGAATGAAATTTTAAGACTTATGGCAATCAAAAATATCGATGTTCCTAAAAAGGTTCCAGTAAAGAAGGAATTAATAAGAATGATCAAAAGTCTGAATTTTAAAAATGAATACGTCATTGACACCATTTGCAGCAGACATGGTCATACCCTTTTGCGTTTACCTCCTTACTATTTTTAATCCAATCGAAATGGTTTGGAGTACTGTAAAGAAACGTTTACGAAAATATAATCAGTCACCAACCTTAAGCGCAGTTGTTCTTGATAATATGCGAGAGGTAATTAGTGGCTTTAATAGCGATGTATGGAAAAATTGCGAAACACATGTTATAAAAATAGAAAAGGAATATCCTGTTTTACCGCCAATAGCACCATTAGTAATTCAACCTGGAAACGATTCTACTTCAGAAGACTCTGACAATTCTTGTTAGTCATTCCAACCAATTTCCTTTACAGCTATCGTGATGTATCTTGAAAACTTGTTTTCAAAAACAAACTAATTTTATATTCTTACTAACATACCAACCCTTTCCTTTCCAGGCAAGGAAGGCTCATCCCTCCTCGTGTTCCTTGCTGGACAGACAATCTTTTAAGATTGTCAGACAAAATGAGTATTATTTGTAGACAATTGTTTTAAAATCTTATGAGTTATGTACTATTTGAATAATGAGTAAAATGTTCTTATTAATAACTAAAATTAACAAGTTTTAATTTGAAAGAATTAATTTGTTATTTGACAATTTTCAAATTGATACAAAATTTACAAATATACAAAAACCGTTTTTCTTTTGAAATTTAAAACAAAAATTAATAAAAATTTATGAACCCTTTTTATTTAATTCCACGCCAATGGTCGGAAATGTCATCAAAGGCAGTTAAAAACCGCCAAAGAGCACAAAATTTCACATTTAGATTGGATAAACTATAACAAATTAACATAATGCTTGTTGTTTATTGTTTTCCTCTTTTCTAAGTAGTCGAGCAAGACAATAATAGATATAAATCACAGCTGCTATCACCTTTCTTACTAAATAAACAGTTTTTACCTGCTTTGGTAGTAGATACTTTTAAAGGATCATTTTGTGTGGTCCAATGGTTTATCGACAGCTATTAATCGGTGCAATAAGAGCTCTTGACGAAAACATGCCACAAGATCTCGAGAAACACTCAAAGGATTCAGTTTTTGCTCCGGTGTGAACAATTCCGACACCAAACTCGCCAAGTATTTTAGTTCCAATTTTATACAACCAACATATGCATTATGCTAACTCACAGATTTTTTACTCGATAGTCATTTAATACGATTTGGTTGACATTTTTAATGATTTACGGGGTAATAGCCGTTTTAAATAACCTCTAAGGGGTTCATCAAGAATAGTATTCTTCAAACCAGGCTAAAATTAGACAACAGAGTTATAAACCACTAAAATTATTAACCGAATTCATAGAATTACATAAGGCGTTCACTTTAGGATATAATTACAAGTCCAATGAGCAGTTCGGTCTTTACTGCCATAAATAATTTATTTATTAAAAAACGATTTTAGAGAATGAAAAAAAAAATATCCGAATTTTCACCATCGTTTTATAATCCTACGCAATTACAAAGTAATTACTCTCGTAATATTGTTTCCACTAAATCTTGAATAATAAATCAAATCTACAGACAAGAAATTTCCTGGTGTAAGGCTTATAGTAAGTTAAATTCGTAGCTCTGGATATTCCAAGATTGTAACTTCTAACCTTAATGCTTTTTTAACTTATGGTGCTCTGTTAACAGCACATTCCTACAGTAAAAGATTTATTTTGGCGATTTTCTTGCAGAAAATTTAAATGTATAAATAATTATACCAGAACTTGTTAAAACAACTTTTATTTAGTGATTTGGTAAAAAAGTTTAAATTTTTTGGTACAAAGATTTAATCGAAAAACAAAACAAATCAATAATTTCTAAGACATATTATGTTTTCAGAACAGAACTTTTAAACTGTATAATGATGTAAAAATAAGATTTTTAAAAAATATAAAAGCAACTCATTTAAATTTTGTGTAAGATTTGTTTAGATTGTAAAAAAACGCAGTTTCAAAGAGTTTGATGATCGCAAATGAAAATTGTTGGTTAAAATTTTGATACCTATCAAACCAGCTGTTAGAAATGTGAAGAATTAAAGAAACACTTACAGATATATTTTTATTAACCTATAAACTGGTCATCAAATATTTTCTTTTAATTTTCTTATAAATCCAATTCCAAAAGGATTGTTCCATTTAAATTCTTTACATTTAAGTATTAAAGTTAATAAAGTTTAGTATCTAAATTAACAGCGTTAGATTTCAGGTAGATCTATATCTATAGTATGACTTGCGGCTTAGCGCAGTATATGTACCATAAGGCATAAAGCATAACATGCAAAGTATAACTGGCAACTCGAATGGGTTGTTTGTCGTTTGGGTCGTTTTTTCACTTTTTTGGATTTCGGTCAGCGATACAGCCACTCTATGGTTAAATCCCTAGAAAGCGATGCTGCAAAAACAATTTTTATTTAAGATATTTATAAGTACACTTTCTATTTATTGCTTTTAAATATTTAATCATAGGAACTAGTATCGATATCGTTTTAAGTACTAAAAATTACAATAACAAAACAGATTCATTTGTTTGTTGCTGAATATTAAAAACTAGTTGTACCCGCGACGTCGTTCGCGTGGCGTGTTGATTGTTATATAAAAATTTCTCCCCCGACCTCGTTAAAAAGGTGGAGGGCAAAATTCTTATAGACCAGATATTAAGTTGAAAGAAGACAAATACATCTGTGAAAACCACATTTGAATGGGATCAGTAGTTTTAATGTGATGCGCGCACAAACATACAGACATACAGATAAAAAAATTATTATTTTTTTAAATATCTTTAATGTACAGAATTTTCATTTCTACAGATTTATTTTATGTATAGACTATTTTTCACGCCCCCGCATGGCCCTTTGTGGGTGGAATTTTTTTAAATCCGTTCACTTGACCTCAAAATGATAAAAATAACTATTGTGCAAAGTTACCTGTAGGACTTATAGATTTTAAATTTTAATTTTTCACGCCCCCGCAAACCCCTGTGGGTAAAATTTTGTAAAATCAGTTCACAATTGACCTCAAACTTATAAAAATAACTATTTTGCAAAGTTTTAAACCTGTAGGACTTATAAATTTTAATTTTTTTTCACGCGCTCGCAACCCCTCATGTGGGAGGAATTTCGTAAAATCCATTTACAATTAACTTTAAAATTATAAAAATAACTAGTGTGCAAAGTTTCAAACCTGTAGGACTTATATATTTTAAATTTAAATTTTTTTTTTCATGCCCCCGCATCCTCTCTTGTGGGTGGAATTTCGTAAAATCCGTTCACAATTGACCTCAAAATTATAAAAATTACTATTTTGCAAAGTTTCAAACCTGTAGGACTCATAGATTTTAATTTTAATTCTTTTTTATTTTTCACGCCCCCACAACCCC
The DNA here is from genome assembly GCA_964028335.1 of Altica lythri. Classification (NCBI taxonomy): domain Eukaryota; kingdom Metazoa; phylum Arthropoda; class Insecta; order Coleoptera; family Chrysomelidae; genus Altica; species Altica lythri. Next base: position 27,811,793 of record OZ034804.1, on the reverse strand, counting down.
CCTGTTTGTGAAATTTTGTAAAATTCGTTGACAGTTGACCTCCAAATTATAAAAATAACTATTTTGAAAAGTTTTAAACCTGTAGGACTTATAGGTTTATTTTTTTTTCACGCCCCTGCAACTCCCCTTGTGGGTTAAATTTTATAAAATCCGTTCACAGTTGACCTCCAAATTATAAAAATAAGATGCTTTTTGTATAGCTTTAACCATTAAGGTTGCACACGCGACGGAAGCTTAAAAAATGGAGTAACTTTTCCCGTGTTCCCAACATTTCCCTTCACTGCTCTGCTCCTATTGATTGTAGCGTGATGAAAAGTATACTATAACCAGCACAGGGAGTATGAAATAGTTATTATCCTAACAAGTGCGGAAAGTTATACTTTCCCGCACGCGAACTGCCGATGCCCGAACGACGCGAAGCGGAGTTCGGGCAAGCAGTTAAGTGCGGGAAAGTTAATTTCCGCAAGAGTTAGGATCAATATTTTTTCTACAAGCAAAATCACCTCGAAAATTATTTAGATATTTGAAAAGATGCGATTGTGACAATTAAATCTTTCATAGTGTCAATAAATACACGACTGTAGCTATAGCAACCCTACTTAAACAGGTGAGTTTGTTGTTGCTTTGAGTAAGGTTTACAGGGGTGATTTAATAAATTATGATTTTTTTAAAAATTTGTAAAAACAAACATTTTAAAAATCCCTATTTTCATGTAAAATAACCTTCATTTTTTTTACTATTTGTATGTAGTCCAACAAGATAAAGATAATAATACAATAATTTGTCAAAAAGGTTACCGGCAAACATCTCTTATTAATAAAAAAAAAATGCGTGCGGGAAAAATTCTTTCCCGCACGCCGTGCGGGAAAGAGATATTTTCTGAATTAAAATGCGTGCGGGAAAGTGTTGTTTTACGCATGCTTGTAGAAAAAATAATTGTACCCAGTTTCGTTAAAATCCGTCGAGTAGTTTTTGTTTCTATAGCGGTTATACAGACAGACAGACAGACAAAAAATTTACTGATTGCATTTTTGGCATCAGTATCGATCCCTTATCACCCCCTGATAGTTATTTTGGAAATATATTTCATGTACAGAATTGACCTCTCTACAGAAGTATGGAAGATTACTGTTTAAACATGGTATCTAAATTTATAAAACAATGTAATTACAACAATGAGCCTTTGTAAATTGTTGTTGCGAACATATTTGTCAATAGTTATATTTGACGTCAAACACTATTGAAGTATTGTCTATTCGACTATTTAATGATAAGTGGAGAAGATGACTTGCGAAATACAAAAATGGCAAATAAAAATTTTCTGCAGTTGTGTCTAAGCCAACAATTCTCTTGCCACTTCTAACCTCTCGTGTTCTCTGCTCCTACACCAAACATGTACCAACTCTAACATTTTGTAATATCTCATGTATCTTGCGAATAACTGTATAACTGTATTTGAAGGTGCTTATTGTTGTCTGTAATACAGGCTTCAAACTTTCAAAATTTGCTCAGAAAATCTTTTTAATATAAAAAATATTACACAAAATTTCAGCACATCCAATAAATTAGTTTTCGCAAAATAATTTTGCAATCTAAATTTATAAAAAAAAGTTATTTATTTTCAAAAGTATGCAGAGCCAACAAACAATGTTTTAAATAATTTTTTGGAACGAAGTTCCCTTTCGCGCGTTACGAACAGTTACGACTGACGCTAGGAGCTAGCCATAAAAAATTCATACCAAAAGTTGTCACGAAACTATGACACGACACACGCATGTTTCTCTCTCTCACAGACCAAAAAATAAATAACTCTCTCTCTCCCTCTCTCTCATAGATAGATATATTACAATTAAAAAGACACTATTTTAAATTAAAAGAAAATGTACATTAAAAAGAAAATACTGTAGAAAAAATAATAATTAACTATAATAGTATTACATTTTATTTCATCCTGTTTTTATAAATTAATAAATTCATAAACATTTTAAAAATAGTTCGTAACTTGACTATTTACGTCAAATTACCTTAACTGTCAGTTACTGTCAAATATTTTAATTTTAAAATTTTGTATTGAATTGTTAATTCCTGTTTTAAATTATAAAAAGTAATTCTAAAAAGATGTGTTATCTAAAGCTCTGGTATTGTATAAATGGACACTTTTGTTTAAAGAAACGAACTGTTAGGTAAGTAGAGATTTTATACAGACAATAATAAATGTTTATGTATGTATAAACACTCTGTTGTGTTTACAAATTACTAATTCCTTCACTAATTAATCGAAAGGAACTTCGTTCCATCCGGGTGTCCCTTGACACCTCACACTTTTTTTTACTATAAAAAGCTTTCAAATAAAATTAGAATCATTGAAAAGCGTTAAATAAGGAAGTCTAGGAAATTTTTTTAATATTTTTAAACTAACAAACAAATAGAATAACTTTTTCAATTTTTAATAAATATTTTTTTAAATCAGATAATACTCAAAATCTTTCCATATGATTATTTAATTTAATAGAATTAATGTAACGAAGTAGCGACTAGTTTCGACTCCACTGAGCCATCTTCAGGGTGAAAATAAATAAAAGTTACAATTTTTTTTAACTAAGTCGAGAAGAATACATACCTAATAAATGATTATTAATTAGTTTTTCCCCTTTCCTGCTTCATATCTCCCATCTTATTTATTGTTAGCCCGAAGATGGCTCAGTGGAGCCGAAATTACTTGATTAGATTAATTTCATTAAATTAAACAATTATATGTGAAGATTTTGAGTATTATTTCATAAAAACAGATACCAACTGGCCTATTTAGGGAAGGTAGTATTTCGTTTAGTAGTCCCCTAATAGAATGACATCAGCTACATAAATATTATCCGTAGATATAGGTAGTAAAGTTCTTTCCCGAAATGGCTTTTTTTAAATACTTATTAAATAACAAAAAATGGTTATGAAATAAAATAGATTTATTGTAAACTGTATTTTACAATTCTAGATTATCGGTAAAATAATCTTACTTTTTAGAAAGTTTTTATATTTTCGCCGTGTTCTTTGTCTCTGTGTCATTCCGTGGAATTTTGTAATCGAATTTAAACCTATTTCCCGACTACCTAGAGCTCTAAAATTTTCAGGATAGCTAAGAAATGGATGACAATACATGTTTCAAGTGTGTTTAGGCATATACATAGATTTCGAAATTTATACTGAATTGTTATTAAATTAAATATGTATACATATTATCATTTTGAAAGACTTTATATAAGTTTGGCGTGGCCTATTTGGATTAGCTGCTGATTGTGACAATTCTGTTGGGAGTGTTGGGTTATCGTAATGAGATCGATCTCGCGAGAGAGATTTCTTTTTTTCTTTTTTTTTTGTTCTTACATGTAAAAACAGTAATTATTATTTTAACTGGCAATAAAATAAACCGTTTTAGAAAGTTTTTAGATACAACTACCCTTGATTTTGTTAACAAGGAAACAATCTTCTCTATGATCAATCACACCGTTGTATGACTTGTATTGTATTGTATTTTTGCAATATCAGGGATGCTGTGTATTGTTGAGATGACACTTGTAATATGACCTATAAATCAGTAAAAAACTTTCTATTATAAAAAGTTCTTTTTATAAATTGTGCTTATTATTGTGATATAGTCATATAGTATCTATATAAAATAATAAAAAAATAATGAATTGACCATTATTTTTTCATTTCCTTACATTAAAATGTAACAGAAGTGTTAAAATATTACATAAAAGAAAGTTTTATCTTATGGTGTACAGTTATTTGATATATACATGGGAACTCTTTATATTTAAATTAAGATATAAGAAACTGTAGATATGTTAAAATGATAAAACCATATAAAAGTTATTTCACTATGGGAATATTCAAGCAAAATAACTCATATCAGCTTATTGTCATTATTTAATAAGAAAAACAGTGAGAATTTAAAGAAAGCGATGATAATAATAAACAAAATGTATATTAATCATGTTTGCACAATATTGATGTTATTTTAATTTATTTATTTTTAAGTAATTGTATTTCTACATATTTTCTAAAATTCTAAAATTTTGTTTTATTCATAAAATTCCATACTGGTTTTACTATATTTATGCATGACGTGATTATGGTAGCACCCAACATCTGTACCATTTTTTTTTAAAGGAACGTCAAACACCTGCTCATTTCCATCGTATTAGGTAACACGAACAAACATATGGTGTGGCTGGTACGAGGGATGAAATATTTCGAGTTTTAAAAATAACCATTCAAAAAAAAACCAATTTTGTTTATACAGAGTGATTCCTCTTGATTGGTGTTACTTTGTTTAAGTTTAAAAATCACATACAGAGTCGGAAGTAGCTTTATTTGTATGATCTAAATGTTTATTTAGATTACACTACGCACTCTTTTCTATGTTTTTAACTGTTGACTGTTATCGTATTTTCATCAAGTACAGAGTCAGTTTAACAGAAGAATTCATTATCATTAAAAAATTATTACTTTTAGGTTCAATTATGTATTTTTAAACAAGAACAGAAAATGGCACTCAAGCGGTTCTGAAGCTTATGTATGCTTGTGGAGACTGGCCAAGCGTGTAAATCTACCAGTAGAAGGTGACCATTTAAAAAATATAACATCAAACATTAACCATAGCATACTTCTTCTTTTTTTATTTCTTGTATGTATGTATGAGCAGATTACAGGGGTAACAGATACACCTGCGTCCTATAAGATATATTGTGTCCCCCTTTTCTTGATATACTTCTGATGATTTTCTCATACGTATAGCAGCTCTTCTAGTCCTTATCTTTCTTAGAAAGGTTTCAAGGTAGGTAGATGTTTCTCTTCTATTTCGTATGACCTTAGGTATTAGACCCTAGAATAACGTAATGCAATGCATTCTGAGAGTATGTGTATTGAAGTTTCATTTTCTACCTCACTAAATATGCACTTTGCTTCATCTTGGAATCCTAGTTTCTTCATGTGTCCTCTTAAGCGGCATTGTCCGGTTAATATTCCTGTTATAATACGGAGGTTCTTCTTACTAAGGTTAGGATAGCTGCGAGATCTCTTCTGGTTGCAGTTTTCCAGGAGACGTCTTCGATTGTCATAGTCCTTCTATATCGTTCCAGTACTTGGATATTTCCTTAGTTCGTATTAGTGTATAAGATTGTATTACTGCTGATTTCACAAGGTGGTTCTGGTCACAGGTATGGAGTTTCAGCTCCTTCTTTTGCCAGCTTATCTGTTGTTTCTTTTCCTATTATTCCTATGTGTACTGGAACCCATAGAAGAGTAACAGTGTTATTTTGTCCTGGTTCATTTAATTTGCCTAGGAATTCCCAGACCAACTTTGAACGGATAGTGTGCGAGTTGAGAGCTTTCATGGGTGCTTGACTATCTGACATGATGACAATCTTTTGTTTACGATAGTTTCTTTCGATTTTAAATTCTATACACCTTTTGATGGGACCGATTTCTGCTTAAAAGATGCGTGGGGACGCACCCGGGCTTTCTGATTTTCTGCTCCTGTTCCCTTATTTCATTTTATGATCTTTGGGCTTAGCCCAAGATGGTGTCTTTGTCCCATTCAGATTTACTACCCACTTTTGTTGTGAATTTTCTCACAAAGTTAAATTTCTTTGACATGTCAAGTTTGATCAAGTTGAAGTAATCGAGGTCTTTCCTTGATTATTCTTTGAGCACTCTATACATTGTTTTCTTCCTTACACTTTCTGCTTGAATGTATAGGAGCGAGAGATTCCTTCCAGAATGATAGTTAAACTAATTATGAATTCAGTTTTATGACCTTATTTATGTTAAATTAAAAGTGTACATCCAAAGTTTTGATTACCTATCTTATTCAATAAACAATGTTTATCTGTACAGACTCCTCGATATGTAATGGTTGTTTTAAAAAAGTTATTATCATTTGAAACAATTAAGTGATTAAAGTAAGGGTCCTATTGTACCATAATTAAGCTTTTACAACATGTGGTGTGCATTAGGAAAGGATTGAATAAATGTTTATGGGGTAACAAAACCCGAGGTTTTAAAATTGGTTTTTAAATATCATTTGGTTTGTTTAATTTTATCCAATTTTTTTTTTTATTGTGGATTCCTCATATTATTTACACTCCTTATTTGTTATCTAAAAAAATAACTGTAAACAGTTAGTAATACGTATTAAAAACATAGCATTATCATTAGTAAACAAATACTTATATCAAATTTTGTTATATGTAATCCTGAATAAGTTGGTTATAATTCAAATTTTAGAAATTTTTCCAATATTTCTCATGTTTTGGATTTTGATGTTAGCTTCCAGATATTTAAAGTTTGTTTACATTCGTATGAAGGTGAACCAATCCTTACCAAAAAATGCGTTACCCTTATTTCGTAGTAGACCTTCAGGACGTTTTAATTTACATCCCATTTTGGAATCTTGAATAAATGAATAATTTTTAGCATTTATCTAATATGTTAAATAAGATTTTAATCAAGCATGGTGTTATATTTTTTATTACTCCAATTTGTTCTTTACATTAAAGTAAACGAACTTTTATCTGTTGTGTATATAATAAAGGGTATTTGGATAACTATAATATTTGCATTTGCAGATGAATTAAAAAAAATGACTTTGTAACCATGCAATTTATATATCTAGGTACATAATTTAGGTTACTTTTAATTTATTATTAATTATTTATGAGTGATCATAGAATTTGAAACAAAATTCGATATACATAGTTCGTAGATGTAAAGTAAATAGTAAAATTGTAAAGAAGAAAAAAATTATCAAGATAGATTACTACAAGATTTTTTGATAAAAAGTAAAAATGAACGACAATCCTAATAAAGCTCAAGTTATAACTTCTGTTGGCTTATCCCGAGTGTTATTAATTTTTTGTGTCAATAAGAGATTCTAAAACTTGGTAATTGGTGGAATAAGCACATGAACTGTTACTAATCATCAACGCTCGAGGATGAGAACCATCAATATAAAATCATAATACAGGGTAATACCAATATTGGTAACTTCGCGAAAGTCGGCAGATTGCGCCTCCCTTTTTGAAGAAGATCCTTGAACTAGCTTATCTTAAAAACCGTAAATCTTTGAGTTATGAATAATTGTTTTTACTTTATTTATTTACTTATTTTTTTTTTCTCTTGACAAACACTATTTCTAGTAATTACATGCAAAGGAAACTTACAACTAGGTGGATAATTGATCCAAAAACAAAATAAAAAAAAAACATCACACAGATACTCGACTAGGAAAAGAGAGCTATATTGTGTCCTGATGCAACAAAGCCAGTACATATTTCTCTACGGCTCGTATTAAAAAAATCAAAAAATTCATTTTTATCCAACATTTCATTACAATATTCTAGGATATTCTTAATGGGCGATGTACTATTAACTGTTACACTAAAAATTTCTTTGGTTAAAATTCTAAGTCTAGGTACATTAAAATTCACAAATTGAATTAGATCACATTTCTTGTATTTGACATTATTCAAAATATAATAGATATATGTTACAGCCTGAATTTTCCTTCTTGCACATAAGCTTGAAAACTCAAAAGTTTTAAGCATGAACTTGTAAGACACCATATAAGGGTATGCATTGTTCTTTCTTACATAAAGATACCTTAAAAATCTTTTTTGTATTTTCTCTATAAGGTCAATATTTGAATTCGTTGTTGGTGACCATACCACAGATGCATACTCCTCCGATTTAAAATTATTCGGTAATTTAATTATGTTGCTATTATAAACAGTTCCATTTTGAAAATGTAAGTATATGCTTCTACGCCAAAACAGCGTACTTAATGATATTTGACATAAACTATAATATACTTTTTATTTTATTCGACGACTAACTTCTTATTAATACATATTAAAAATGATAAAGATGATATAAGATAAAATTTAATTGTGACTCTTTTTCAGGCTACGATAGGATTTTACAAAGCAATGTATTGATAATAAAACTGTTAATTTGATTAATAATAAAAGATATGATCATATAAAATAAACATGAATATTTCTAACCGGAAGTTAAAGCTGATAATACAATAAAACATGACTTTAAACTATTATTAGTAATTTTTTTTGCAAGTATAGCAAAAAAGACTACTTGTATTTGTATAGACGCTTTCATTAGTTGCAAATTGTTTATAATTTTTGGAATGACTACTTCTATAATGGGCTTGTATGTGTAAGTTTTGCACGGAGAAAACTTTTTCGTTAGGAGTCACGCTCACGAGACGCTGAAAAATATTCGACCAGTCTAATGCCAATTTTAAACGAAGATAAAATGAGTTACTCATGAAATTTAATATAGGTTTTTTGATGAAGAATTATATTAAACAAATCAATAAAAGATCATATTTTAGACATTTATTTAAGTCCATTTATTATTATTTCTCTCTCACCTTCGATATTTACTTCCGATATGGGGAACATGTAGTAAAACCAATTTTGACAAAATTCAAATATTGCAAAATAAAATCTTAAAGGTATTGTTTAAATATGACAGACTTACCAATACAGAAACGTTATATAGAGAAATTGGTGTTCTAAAGGTTGAGGTAATATTTACACTAGAACAAATAAAGTTAATTTATAAAGTTTTGTGTAATTTACAAAAATCTAATGTAAATATTACCATGTCAAATACTGTTCATGACTATAATACAAGATCTCAGGACAATATTTATCAGTTGGCTGTAAGAACAAATATAGGCTTAAATAATCCAGTGATACAAGCCAGTAAGGCATACAATAGAGTACCTGAAGATATTAGAAATATAGAGAGTTATGGTCTATTTATCCGAAAGTTAAAATTATATTTAAATAATGTATTGTAGATTGTAGAGTTATTATTTCAACACAGAGTTAGACATTGTATTCTCGAGACCAGAGTTTAAAGCACTGTTTAGGGAATTATTATATTATTAAGTTTGTAGAGTTTGAAATAAATAAAGGATGTTTTCAAAAAAAAAAAAAAAATTAGGTCTTATTCATTTTTGTTAATAGAATATAATCGAATGGTCTGTATATTGATGTAGAAATAATTTTAGATATTTTTACAACGTAACATATGGACTTTGCTATCCTGGTTGTATTAGGTATATAAGAATATAATGTCATTTCTCGACCTTTAAGTTAGAAGTTTACAGTTGTTATTTTAATGTGCAAATTATCTATTAAATAGAAAATTACTTACGAACTGCCGGGCTAGGTTTCCTTACAAAAAACGATTGCATATAAACCACACTAAATATATTTTTTTATTTAGTATATATGTAATTATAACAACACAAACTGCACTTTATTCACAAATTAATAAATATGATTAAATCACTTAAAAACTATTTGAAAGTTTTATACACTTCACACCAAATATACTAAACGAATATCAACAAATTACTAATCCAAATTTTTTTTCAAATTCTTCAAAAGAGTTTTGTCGCGCCTCAAGAGCGGGTCTTGGGTGATCGTCTGCGATGTTTTTATTTGGTTTCCTGCTACGCTATCGTGCGAGACGTTTGAATTGAAATGACTGTCCTGCTGGCGCGGATGTCGCGAGTCTGTTTGGGCCGATCGAGTGTTCACCGAGTGTCGAGAGCCGGCTGGAGTCACTACATTACGGTGGCCCTGAATTAGATTGGCAGCTCGATTGTACCAAGGATCGACACTGCGTGAAAGAAATCCCTAAATATTTTTTTAACATATATTTAATTTATTTTCTTTACTAATACTTTTTTAAACTAAAACAAAAACAAAGTAAAATGAACTTGTAACATAACCTTGAACATAAAGTTGTGCTTCGTTAACTGACTTGGGTAGGTAAGTTACTAAAAGGTCAATTAAAAAAAAAAAGGAAAAATATTTTGGTTATTTTGTAATCATTTTGTTTATTAGTTTTCCACCAAATGGAATAAAATAACTATTTTTTACGACTGCTATAGAATATAGCTCTATTCTCACATTTGTTAGACTTTTCCAATTTACCCCACGACTTTTATCATTTATCCTACAATATGTACATTTAAATGGAGTTTTTACATTTTTTTAGTTATAATATAAGTGACTTGCTGCCTAGGTTCTTGAGTTTTCTGTCTTAAAAGTGAAACATTTTATAAATTGTAATTTGTTTTTTGATTAAGCTACAAAACATAGAATAGGTTTTATAAATTTCATTATTTTTTTTAATATGGATATAGGTAGATGAAAGTGATTATGATATAACCCCGCCAGAAATATTGGAAAAAGCGGCAAATATCACTCTGGACTTATTTCCATTAACTTCCAGAAAAAAATATGGAATGGCTTACAATAAGGTAATGGATTGGAAGAAAAATTGTAAAGTGAAATCCCTTTCAGAAAACATTCTTTTATTTCATCCTGTCCAGTAAATAAACTTCCCTATTATCAATTTGGCGCCGGTAAGTAAAACATTACGGTATCATGTTAATGTGTTGCCTAGCAACTCTGCTCTGATTGTTTAAGGAAAGACAATTACTTTTAATTTATTAACACTATAATGACTATAAAATAAAAATAAAATAATTAATCACTTACTTTTTATTTTATTTTTATTTAAAACACGAATTAACAATTAATACAAAAATTTTAAAATATTTTACTGTAACTGACCGATAAGGTAATTTGACGTAACTAGTCAAGTTACGAAATATTCTTATAATTTTTATTGATTTATAAAAAACGGAAGAAATAAAATATGATATGATACATGGTCGTTAGGTGTTATTACAGTACTCGTTTTTTTTCCTGACTCGGCTCCTACGTCGCCTCGGCCGTAAACTAACTCGTACTGTAATAAGTCACCTACCGACCTTGTAACGTATACTACTATTAGTTTATTTTGAGCATTTATCTAAAAAAGGTTTCTACAATGTGGTACCAGTACTCAATGTTAAGAAGTACAATGAATATAAAAAATAACGTAGATATTTCTGAATATGCGAAATTGCGATCTACCTATTATAAAAAGAAAATCGTACAGTATATCTCTAACAAATATAAAATTTTATCAACAGAAGAGCTTCAAAATTTTTTTTAACGAGGCTCCCGATAAAACATACTTATTAGTAATGGCAAGTTTTATTTAAAAGTATCCAACAATATCCATATATTTTATTATTAAATTTAACGGTGAGTAACTACCTAAACGTATTTGTCAAACTTGTAGCAACACCTCGGTAACTATTTATTATTTAGAATAAAGTATTACCACATTATTTTTTTTTTAGTTGCAATCGTAGAAAGAGTATAGTGTGCAACACGTGGGAAAAGCACTGATCTTACTTGTGTGTTGCGTTACTCGTCTTTCAGGCTCGTACCACAACTTTCACACTCGTAAAAAAAGTGCGACTTTTCCCACTTGTTTCGAAATATATTATTGCGTATTAAGAGTACTTTGCCGCTTGAGATAAAAAATTTAGCGGAGCTTGGGTATTTATCAAAAGCGGCAAAGACACAAGATTTTTTCTACGATTAGATAAAATTAGAAACGACACGGCGTGAAAGAAATCTCAAAATATTTTTATTTTTGAGCACTTTTATTTTAATTAAATCATTATGTTTTAATTTCTTAAAATATCAGATAGTCAAATAAAAAATATTCATCAGTCTAAGTTTTATTTTAATATATCATAATGGGGACATTTTGTATTTATTTATTTTCGTGCTAAAAGGTAACAATTTTCTGCTCTAGAGCGGAAGGTGACAGATGGTGGCCAACTTATTAGGGGTTTGGATGTGGAAAAGCCAACTTTGAATAGTGATCGTTACAAAATTATATTACATTAGTTTGTGTAAAGTATAAGTTACTGCACTAGTAATCATATTAAAAAAAAATTATAATGGGACTATTTTTTGATGCCTAAGAATAAATATAATAGAATAAAAACATATTTGCCAGATTTAGTGGTGCATGAAGTTAAGTACTGATCCATTACTGAAAGATTACGTTTTCCAACATCGGTTAGCTCAAAAATATTTTACAAAAAAAAACGCGCGAAACACCGATGGTCGCGAAGATATCTTAATGAAAAAATTTTTTTGTTTATATTAAGATTTTAAAATTTGTTACTTGGCAACGATCAATTATTTACCTTTTGATGGTTTCGTGTTTCCGGTTGTTACTAGCGCTAGCGTACACGCTTAGTAAATAGTTATTATCCTAACAAGTGCGGAAAGTTATACTTTCCCGCACGGGAACTGCCGATGCCCGAACGACGCGAAGCGGGCAAGCAGTTAAGTGCGGGAAAGTTAAGTTCCGCAAGAGTTAGGATCAATATTTTTTCTACAAGCAAAATCACCTCGAAAATTATTTAGATATTTGAAAAGATGCGATTGTGACAATTCAATCTTTCATAGTGTCAATAAATACACGACTGTAGCTATAGCAACCCTACTTAAACAGGTGAGTTTGTTGTTGCTTTGAGTAAGGTTTACAGGGGTGATTTAATCAATTATGATTTTTTTAAAAACAAACATTTTAAAAATCCCTATTTTCATGTAAAATAATCTTTATTTTTTTTACTATTTGTATGTAGTCCAACAAGATAAAGGTAATAATACAATAATTTGTCAAAAAGGTTATCGGGAAACATATTCAATTGATTAAAAAGAAAATGCGTGCGGGAAAAAACCTTACCCGCACTTCGTGCGGGGAAAAATCTTACCCGCACTCCGTGCGGGAAAGAGATATTTTCTGGATCAAAAAGCGTGCGGGAAAGTGTTGTTTTACACATGCTTGTAGAAAAATTAATTTCCACTGCTGCCAAGTACCAAATCTTAAAAAATGCTTTATGTTCTAGAACCTCAGATTAACACAAAAATAATAATTAGTCAACTTTGGGTATCGTCGCGACCGTATGCTCTGCACTTCGTGCAAAAGTATCCTTGAGCTAGCTGATCTTTAAAAACGTAAATCTTTGAATTATATATCACTTTTCTGTTCTTAACTTCGTTCACAAATAAATCAACTTTGATGTTATTTTAAGTTATTACTACACAATAAACAATAGTTTTATTTTTAAAATGAAAAATTTAAAAAAATGTAACCGGTGTTGACTTAAACTTTACACAGAATAAGTTAGTACTTTATTCCATCTTTGAGTAACTACTCAGGTAAATAATTACCGGGTATTTTTTTAGTATAATTTTTTAACTCCATTCACGTTACTCCAAACTTTTCAGGAGAATATTCTTTTTAGATGAGTCTCAAAATAGGCACTAGTTTAAGTGAAAACATTTTTGTTTTCGGTTTGAAAATAAAACAGTCGTTAATGGCCAAATATTGTGATAACGGTACTAATAATTTTACAATTTTAGCTATCGAAAGCATATGTGCACACCTGCGCAGTTTGGTCTTGATAGAACAGAATTTTTTCTTGTTCAAATGAGAAAATATTTCTTATATTCTACGCATAAGAGCTGCAATAACGAGGCATAGTAGTCTCCAGGTAGAGTTTTTTCTTTTACCAACTAGTCAATTTAATAATACTTCCGGCATCTCAAATCACCTTGCCAACCGATTTCACCGTCTTCTTCGGAGCTCTTCCGCCTTTAAAAATTTACTGATTGCTCCTGTGTCTCTTACGTGTATTTGGTACCGTCGAAGCAGATACTTATCAGAATTCCGAAGAAATAGACCCAAAACATTCAGTCAATTATGCGATTTCATAAATGCAGCACCTGTCCTGTCGTGATTTTCTTCACACCTAATTTGTCATGAAAATTTATAAATCAGTAATTTGCGAAACACCTGTTGCTTTAACTATTTCACAAACTTTGATCCGTTGATGATTCAAAACCATATCATGTATTTTATCCATTATTTTGTGGGTAGTTACATCTACTGTACGTCCGAAATACTAGGAAATACAGTAGTAGTTGTACCGTGAAAACTGTCAAATTCAGATTTTTAAATGAAAGAGTTTAATAACAAACAATTTGAAACACACTTTTTTGTTAATTAGTAAAATCCCCTTTTCCATAGTTAACTACAAAAATTAAAGCATTTGATGAATTTAACTTAAACATTGTCAGCTGTCTATAGAGAAATATACTTGCAAAAAAATAAATTCGATACAACAACCCTCGTTTCTTGGAAATTCTAAAGACTTATTGAACGACCTTTGTAATATTATCTAGCATGAGAAGTTATTTATGAATTATTTAAATATTTATTTATTTGTTTAGTATTAATTTTATCGAACCTGGCATCGGAAAACAGTGATTGATGGTCTATATCGATATACAATTATTATGAAAAATTGCTTTGTTCGTTGCATACAGAGAGGTACAGGGTGCCTCAAAAGGTATGTGCCCAAAAATGCTTCTTATCCGTGATACAGGATGTTTCAAAATATATTTTTATGAGTTTTTTTTAATATGTCAATAATTCATGAAAAAACATTTTTCCAATTTGGGACACAAATTATAACCATGTCGTTACAGAAGAATAACTATTAATTATATCCAGTGGCTTTATGATGTTAACCTTGTATAAACTTAAAACTGTTATGCAACTGTTTTTTTAAACTAAATATTTATTATATCCCAGAGGGAGGAATCTCTCGGCATAAGATCTGGAGATCGAAATGGCCATCTAATTTGCCCACCGCTAACGATTTTCATAATCGAAAAATGAAGTAGCTTTCTTATTGATAGAATTGACATAATCACAATGACGATTAACTTTTTTACAATTCTGGCCCATTTACATTTCTAAAATAATATAAAAAAATAAGTATTGGATGCATAAGCAATCTCTTACTAGTTTATGAATAATACTCGTATTTTCCTTCCTTAGTACTAGTACAAAACTGAATGAACGTTTGTAAAAGTGTTCGAACAATTTTATGACTAAATCACTTTAGTTGCCAAAACATTTAAGTAAAGTAAATAGGAAAAGAAAAATTGACAAACCTAGAGAAGGACGAGATTGTCAGAATCTTTGTTTGTTATTTACTAGATATATAGTTGGCCTTTAATAAAAATTATTAAAGAAGCTGTCAAAATCATAAAACCATTTAAAAATTATTATTTAGTTGCAAAACTATAAGAAATTAACTAACTAAACAGGAAAAATTGATAACATGGTCATAGTGGTGGTGGATTTACGAGGTTAACATCACTCTTACGGTAAACAAGATATGTATATTCGGATTAGTTTCACTATATTATCATTTATCGGAAAATGTTTTATTCTCTATTTCAATAGAGTAAAAAAACTAATAATTAGGTCAAAAATTTATTATATTATATTATATTATATTATATCTATTAGATATGCCAACCCCGTTTGACTTTGAAGTGTAATCCAGTATCCGTCGGGGCATATAGCACGGGAAGTAGTTGTTTTTTCTTAGTTGAACGGTCATTGTCTTTGAAAATGTTTTTCAAAGCTTGTAAAGCGTTAGAATAATATTATTCTTTCTTTGACATCTATTGATAACACGCTTTATTAAATACGACAATGTTACAGTTTTCTGCACGGTATTTTAGACACTATTTATTTATGGTATTCTATTTTTTCGTAACTTCCCCACATAATTCTATTCAAATATAAATTTAAGAGTGTTCTGAAACACAAAAGATTAAATTTGATCATGGTCAAGATTTGGTTAGTTTTCTCATCAACGATAAAATATACATTTAAACGTAATTATAACAAAGGATTACGATTAATAGGTACTTTTACTTGTAGAAGTCAGTAATGCTGGTTGGAATTTTAAACCTATTGTCAGGATTAAATGGGCCTTGACGTTAGCAACTGATCCACACCCTACTGTAATATATATACTCAGTAGGCGCCTTATAGGCCAAGTGTTCCGAGAGATTCACTGATAAAAGAGGATTATGTGTAGGTTTGAATAAAAATTAAAGGCACACATATTAGACTTCTATTTATCGGGGATTTTCTTGTTTAATATAAAAAATATATTTGGTATATGAATATCGAGACTTTGGTAGATACCTAAAAAATGTTGTTTTTCTCACCTTCCGACAAGCAAGTCGATTATGAATTATGATTTCCGAGATTCTCTTAACTTATTAACAAAAAACTCACAAAACATTAGTTTACAGTTTAATGTTCGATTTTTCAATGGATTTCTAATTACACTTCTTTTAATATAGGTAGTTGAGTCCAAGAAATATCTAGTGGGAAATTGGAGATTTAATCATTCGCCTGTAACCAAATGTGGTCTAGTTATTTCTTGTTATTTTCGGTTGCTTCAATTTTTTTCTCCACAAAAGTTTTAACGTCTGTCCATATGTAAGTTCGTTTAGAGTCTACCAGATTTATCAGTTATATTTTTTTTACGATTTCAGCAGGGCTACTTTAAAATTATATAAACGAACCAAGTGAAATTTCTATTTAATTTTTCTGACAAAGACTAGAAGCAACCACGTATTGCTTTTAATGCTGCCCACTGGACAATCCCAAGATACTGCCAACCATTCGCGTTAGGCACAAGTTAACCAAAAGAGTCACAGCCAAAAGATTATTAAATGAAATTTATTTGCGTAAATGTTCTGTTCTACGAAGTTTGAGAGGAGTTACAACAATTATTACAGGTTTATATAACAGTGGCGCGTGCTTTTAGTAGCAATTTTTCCCGTGTTTGTGTTAACATGGCTTGCTGGTGGCCTTTCGAAGATAGTATAATTCAGGTTAGGGGGCATTCAAGTATAACGTAATGCAATTATGGGCAAGAGGATCTTTTAATATGTCACGAAGCGTTACAGGAGCAGGAGAGGAAATCGAATAACGCGTTACGTAACTTGACGTAAAGAGCACATATCATATGTGTAACAAGCGTACAGTGTTAAAAATTTTATGAAGACAAATTTGAGCCCATATTAATACATTTTTATCTTAAGCAAAAGTTTATACGATATAAATAAGATAAAAATAAGAATAATTAAAATAAATAATATACGCATGTTTTACGAGAAAATTCCTTGCTTTATTTATTATGAATCGCAACCGCGACAAAATTAGTCTAGTGACTGTCCGGTACTTTCAACAATATAATTGTGACCATGTGACCAATTGTGACATGTCATGTAAGTAAAAATATTCACTTAAGTGTTACGTAACGTTTTAGAAGGGGAAGGCAGCAGTGCGCACAAGACGTTATAGTGCATAGTAGAACGAGATCAAAATCCTCCGTAAATTGCGTTAAGTAATACTTGAACGCTCCCTTCGTAAAAAATTAATAACGACAACTAAGTTTACGGAATTTAATACACACTCAAAGTGAGTAAATTATTTTAAATATTTATGAGTGCTTAAAAAAATTCTCTAGCATCAGAAGTTACGATACTTAGTTGTGCTGATTACCATAAAGACATGAATGCGGACTTGTTTGAAAAATGGCTTATTGAACAACTTGTGCCGAACATACGACTTAACTCAGTTATAGTAATGGATAACGCACCATACTATTAACGCAAATTTATTACAATACCAAATATGAACACTCAAAAGCGGATATAGTAAAGTTTCTTAAAGAAAGAAGCAAAACAGTGATTCAAAAAAACCGCCGAGCTTTACTAACACACCTATCCCATTCCCTTCCCAACAAAAGTAACTCACACCTCCTCGTTGGTCTTTGCTGAATAGTGAACTTTTATATAATGTCACTGACTAAATGAGTAAATGGTTGGCCCCGGACCATTCGGCGGAGTTGCTGACACATTTAAAAAGGCAGCCATTGAGAAATGGAGGCTAGAGAAAGCCCAGGAGTGGTGGGAAAAATCACCGGGCAAGTGACAAGCCAAAGTCTTCATAAAGGGACACTCAGCGATGTTTACTTTAAAGATGATATCACAAAGGCGAAACGATGTCAGAATGATTGTCGGTCTCTTGACAGGACATTGTAGGCTCAGAAAACACATGAGTCAGCTAAACTTGGCAGATGAAACATCTGTCGATACTGCCAAGAGCAGGAGGAAACAGCTTTTTATGTCCTATGCCAATGTGAACGCCTTGCAAGGACGCGGTATCTGATATTGGGAGATAAAAAACCGGCAGCTCCAAGTTATGCGGAGGGGCCACTGTCAAGGCTATTAAGTCTCATTAAGAGGGCAGGGCTGGACAAGGTGCTCTAATCCTATTCTATTGCTCTCATCCTAGAGATAATGGGTCTGGATCTGGAAATTTGGGGAGGGGCGAGCTAGTGCTCAGCCAGCACTGAGGCCACATATGACCCATTGTGCATTCTTCCGTGTAAGGATATCCTCACCCCAGGCTGTCACCAGGCATAGTGATTTAAAATAGGTGATGAGGCTCCCGAGGGGGATCTCCCTGACAACGGCTGGTGTAAGCCAGTACTCGCCCAACACGGATCTTCTGATTTCAGAAAAAGTAGAGCAGTCATGCATTGTGTGGCGATTCTGTTAATTTAATCCTAAAGAGATGTTGTCGCATTTGGCAGTGACCTATCAAGATTCGCACAGCTGTTCGGAGATTTTGTCTGGTCAATGCCTTAAATTTTTCTGCTGTTTCCTCGCGAGAATGAGGTAGAAACTCTCTGGCCAGTCTACAGTTCGTAGTTTCATCCCAGCATTGTATAAAGAGATAATGGGTATTTACAATAGATCTGCAAAGGTCACAGCCATACAGGCTATCAGCCAACCCAATAAATATCTATCTATATCTATCTAAATGAGTAAAAAATCATAAATAAAATATGAACATAAATTAAAATAATTTGTATCACGTCCATGGAGAGAGATTTTTTGAAGTAGGTACATAAGAATTATAATTCTTAAATCATACACGGAAACAATTCCTGTACATGTACTGGTATCTTTAAAACTATAATTAACACTGATTGCATAATACTTGTATAGCTTATCCTAATAACTTTAAGTAAACTATTTTGCTTAATTACATAATTTATATAACGATGCGTCGACCAATTCTTAATTTTGCTTCTAAGATATCAGTTCTTAAGTTATAAATTTTGGAAGAAAATATGTACTTTTATAGTTTTAACATATCTGCTTATATTAATTTTATTCATTTTCAGTAAAATTATAGATTTATGCTAGTTGAATTAATGTACATATTTTTTAACGCATCCTGCAAGGTAACTCAATTAAAAAGATTTGTGCATGAATAAGAGCTTTACTGTTTAATTCAGAAGAATTATTAGATTATTTTAAGAATTCTATTTTAACCATTGTTGTTACGGGCTTTTGCCTAAGGCCCAATTCACAAAAGTGCGGACCTTCGTCCCTTTCGTGTTTCTCCTACCTAAACAAATGGTAGAAATTTCACAGAAGTGATGTGGGCGGGCGGTCGCCCCGTCTCTTTACCTCTTTACCGTGGCTTACAAGAAGGAGTACGTTAGTGTCCGTGTTCATTCTCAAAAATGCGGGATGATGTTGACTTCAACATACAATTTTGCGAAGAAGTTGGCAAATATCCTTGTTTATTTGATTTTAATTGTGCTAATTATTGTAATAGGAGTGCCCAAGAATCCTTTCTCGCCACGGTCCCATTTCTCTGTGTGCATTGCATACGCCACATCAGTGCTATGCCGATGCCTCATCTCTGCCAGACGTCCGTTCTGTGCGAATTGGACCTAATGCTATATTCTCATAACTAATAGGACTATGAAAAAAACATAGGAAATAAACATGACCAGAGTTATTTCTGAAAAAAATAAACTAAATGTTGATTTTTTTTTACCTACTTAATTAATAAAAGACCCATTTATACCTTGTGGTGCTATTGAACTATTACCTTTTTTATGATTGATTCACTGTGTTTATCCCAGTTTTAGTTATAGTCAAATAACAACCATACATATCTCTTTTAACTTGCTAACCAATAATTTCAACCTTACTTTGTTTTTTTTTACCTACGGATGTCCTCCTAGGTATAGATCTAAGTGCCAATGTACCGAGAACATCTATTGGGACAGAAAAGGTAATTTATTAATTTGGGATTTAAAGGACTGCAAGTTAGGACGAGTGGAGAAGCAATAGGAAGGTAAGGAGTTCCACAATCTGGAGACCCTGGGGATGAAGGAACGATCGAATCGATCCGTTCTGGATGTCTGGCACTGAACAATATAAGGGTGCATGGAGTTGGCACGTCGCGTTGCTCTGGCTGGTCTGGCAAAATCCGTTTAAGTATCGGTAAAACAGGGAAAGATCAGACACTGCTCTTCGGTGAAACAATGCTGAGCCTTGACGGAGCCGTCGATCCCCATACATGTGAGCAGTATTCAAGATTAGGTCTTATTTGTGCTTTGTAAAGAGTAGCTAAGTTGGATAGATAGAAATATTTCCGTGCTGTATAAAGAAAGCCTTATTTCTTTCCTGCTGCAGTTTCTATGGATGCAACACGTTTGTTCCAGAGTAAGTCCTGGGAGATCGTTATACCAACCAGCGTAATGGAGTCGCTTGCTACTAGTGTCTGTTTTTGTTACTTTCACTTACAGTCTATTTATAGTTAGCTATAAAGCAAGTTATGTCACTGAAAGATCATGTTAATCTGTGCTTTTTTGTCCACCATCCTTTCCATTATTTCAACTTTCTGGAGTCTATTACTTAAATAACAGTACAATCAATTGTGTTTTAATTAAATTATTGGTTTTGTTCTTGGTATTAAAAATCAAATCGGATTGTTTGTTAGTTTGTTTGGATATT
This sequence comes from Altica lythri, assembly GCA_964028335.1. Classification (NCBI taxonomy): domain Eukaryota; kingdom Metazoa; phylum Arthropoda; class Insecta; order Coleoptera; family Chrysomelidae; genus Altica; species Altica lythri. The sequence continues at coordinate 27,791,070 of OZ034804.1, read as the reverse complement.
CACTCTGAGAATTTTGTCTGACAGTCCTTATATACATATATGGAATTTCTGTGATAAACATTACGCAGACTGTAAATCTGACCATCCAATTTTTGATTATTTTTAAAATGTATGAAAGCAAAATTGATTATATTTTAAGAGTAACCATTATTCATTAATCCTGCTTTTATCCGTTTTTGTCAAAGGTAATACCACGAGTCCTTAAAATTTTATCGATAAATTTTTAGTTTCCACGAAAACTTTTTTATTTGGCAAAAATACGAAAACAAACTGAAATGTGATAAAATCACGAGTCCGTAGGACGAGTGATTTTATCATATTCAGTTTGTTTGAGTAGTTTTGCCTAAAATAAAAAAGTTTGAGTCTGGAAAATAAAAATTTATCTAGTAAAATATTACAGGACGAGTGGCATTTGAGAAGATTATTTTTTGAATCATTCTGTACAAAAACTACTTTATTTAAAAAACTTCCTAGAACAACTTATATTTCATAATTAACACAAACGAAATGCCGTTACTCCTCCTTTTAACTTTAACTTATCCTGTACACTAGGATTCTAGGATAGTATTGACAGTTGTCAGTTGTCGTGAGCGTCGTGAAAACAGGTTTATAATTTGAATAAATATTTATTTTTATACCTATTTATACAATTATATTATGAAACAGAAAATTACCAAAATAAAAATTATTAGGTATATCTATTTAAAGTTTACCTACAAGACCACATTTGCCTGTAGGCATATAAAAGTTTTAAATGCATGCAGAACCAGGAAGCAGGTTAGTTTTAAAGTATGTACCTACATATTTGATTTTTCATTATGGTTTAGATAAATTGAATTGTGATAATAATAATAACAAAATATATTTCAGAATATTTAGATAATATAAATGAATGTTGATTTATAGTAAGGTACTTATAAACAAGAAAATTGATTGTTCAATATTGTTATTGAATTTTTGACAGTTCTATAATTTTATCAATACTACCTCGTAAAACCACTAGTGGTTTTATCAATATAAACCGGAATGATTGGCTAGATTCAGCATAAAACATTAAATATTAAGCGTTTTCATTGGACGAAATCACAAAATTGTGATATTTTGACAGGTGAAAAAAATAATCAATATAAACCGTAATGATTGGCTAGATTTAGCATAAAACATTGAAGATTAAGCGTTTTCATTGGACGAAATCACAAAATTGTGATATTTTGACAGGTGAAAAAAATAATCTGTTTAAATTTTTATTGCACGTTCTTGTTGGTAATGTTATAAAGATATCTATTGATACTAGTAAATATGAAAAGAAGTTAAAACGCAGTAATTTTTTTAGTAAAACTGTTTTTTCATATATGTCATAAGTTAAAAAACATATGTGATTTAGTATTTATAAAAAAAGGAAGAGAAAACAATTTTCCACATATTTTCTGTTTAATATTCTACCAGCGTAACTTTTTTCACAGTTAATGCAAAGAAAGATCCTGGAGGCTAAAAATCTGTTTTTAATTAGTTCATTAATGTTAAAGCTTTCTTTGATCAAATTTGGGTCGTTCGTGCTGTGCAAAAATTACTATCACGGTTTATATTATACCTAACCTGGGGCTGCAAATATCACTTCCTGGGTTATATTTCTACAAGGTTTGCCTTAGAATTTGCTATTTGCTAGACAATATATAAAAAATATATTAGTGCATGGAATTCAGTAAAGTTTCCTCTAGTTTTTTTTTGCTACTATATATAGTGAGTCCTTTTTTTAACTCATTTGTAAACATGGATGGAGTCGATGTTATTCCCGTATAATAATGTGTGAGAATAATTATTTTCGCACACTTGCGGGAATACAAGAGTGGATGTAAAATGAATTTCACCAGCAATGCCATAAAATCTGTAATATTAAATGCACTGTTTTTTAATTGTACTTACCAATGGAATAAAACATATCAATTGATAAACTTACCTGAAACAAAAAAAAAACATAAAATATGATCGTATAGATAAATATTCGAGCATTACTAGAGATAGCCTTAAAATAAAGCACTCACCAGCCATTCAACGACACTACAGAGATAGCATATCCTAATATATAACTCTCTCTCTCTAGAAGTATATGGTCGAAGAAATACACCCTTTGTATTATTAATACTGTAAAACAAATCTTAAACGTTTTGAGCACTTAAGGGATCTAAACAGATTGTATAGTCTGGGATTTTAATTTTTCAAAGATTCATATTTAAAAAAATTGTAATTACGCTACCTCTAATGTTTGTTTAATCAAATGAATGAGAAATGCGAAAATGTTTTTTTTAAAAGAATATTTTGTTTGCTATTAAACTCTCCACTTTGATAATATTTAGAACTTATGTATATAATTAAAACAAGGTGACTTTCAATAATTAAGTGCTATTACGCAAAATGACGGACGGTAGTCGCTTTCATCAATTTAGGTTTATAGTAGTTTATCGTATCGGTGTATTTTCGTGGTATTGCATAATTATAATTTGCTAATTCGACATGTACATAACCACGTTGATAGCCACTAATGATTTTAATAGATGTAAGTAAACTTTAGATTAAACTAGTAGACCCGGCAAACTTCGCACCGCCTAACACTAATGTTTTTCCTTTTTTTTTTTTAATTTTTACGATTAATTTTTTGTATTTTTTCTCATAGTTTCTCGTAAGTTACCAGTTTTTACTATTATTTATAGTACTTTGTAATTTATCGGTTAGGTATATTATATATTAACTGCGCCACCTTACGGTGGCGTCATAGTTCTTAGGTATGTAAATTTGCTCTTTTAAATATATGAGATATCAACTGCGTCACCTTACGGTGGCGTCATAGTACCTACTAAGAATTACAGGTGTAAATTTATAACATCTCAACTGCGCCCCGGCCGGCCAGTACTACCGCAAGCGCTACGTCCCGCAATTTTAAATCTAAAATATCTTCGAAAATATTCATTTAAATCTTGTGCTGTATAAGACCATATAGATCTATATTAAATCAACAATGTATTTAATTGGATAAGGATTAATGCTGTATTGGTTAAAATCGCTTCGAAAATTAGCCATTATTTGTCGTAAAAAGTAAATGACAAAAAAATGTTATTGTGGGATATCCATAAGAGATAGACATATACCATCGGGGAGTTTTCTGTAGACCTTTTCAATGTGTATAAATAATTAGTACATTATTTTGATAAATCTCGTAGGGTTCAGCCTGCGTTTGCAATGTAAGCGGAAAAAGTTGATAATTAACGACATCACATTATAAACCTCAAAAATAACAGTACTTCTCCACTATTTAATGGATGTGATTATACATATTGTAACGAGCGAGAACCCCTTAGTACGCCCCTGTCGCTCTCCAGGTAAACAACGCGCTTATTCTCGAACAGAACGATCGAGAGACTTCCTTCCTTTCTACGCGCGTCGAGAAATTGTTACCGAAGGACGTTCTGGAAGCTGTGGACTGGTATATAAGCGGAGAGTCACGACCCACGGGGAAGTTGAAAAGTTAACAGAGACGGTCTAAATAGTTGAGCGATCTACGAAGTGAAAATAAATAGTGAATATAAATCGAAGTTAATTGTTGTACATAAATTAGTGTGTTATAGTTAGTTTAGTTATTTAGTTATAATTCGTTTAGTTTGTAGTGTGTAAATAAATTAGACATTTTCGTTCAGCAGTGATTTTATTTTGAACCCCTAGAACGTAACAATTGGTGTCAGGTGTGGGGTAAATTAAACTGCTGTGTTAATTTAAATTGTGGACTTCATTATTGAATATTTTGTATGCCAGTAACGAGATCACAGACGAAGAAAATGGATCAGGCAACAATGGAATTTTTCAAGCAAGCCCTTGAAAAAATGAGCTTGAAAATGGAGGAAAATATTAGGAAAATGGAAAATAAAATGGACGAAAACACCCAGAAAATGGAGAATAAAATGGATGAGAATACCCAGAAAATGGAAGAAAACACCCAGAAAATGGAAGAAAACACTAAGAAAATGGAAGATAATTTGGGAGATAAATTGACATTCATTGAAAATGAGTTGAAGAATAATTACTCCAAACTGGAAAATGAGATTGGAAGCGTAAAAGACGAAATTGGAAAATTTGAAGACAGGGTTGGAAACATTGAAGGCAGATTGGTAAATATGGAGGAAGAAATGCAAGTAAAATTGGAAGAACAGGTGAAAACCATGGAAGAGCGATTGAGTAAGAACTTCAGCAAATATTGTTCGGTTAAGCTGGGAGAACGGGGTGAGCCAGGCCGAACAAAGATCAAACCTCCAACTTTTGATGGCAAAACACCCTGGAGCACATACCAGAAACAATTTGAAGCAGCAGCCAACGCCAACTGCTGGGACGATGAAGAGAAAGCAACTGCTTTAATTGTTGCATTAAGAGGGGACGCACTGAATATCCTTCAAACCATTCCTGTAAGTCAACAAGGTGATTATAAGACTCTGACAAGTAGACTGCAAATGAGATATGGTGATGCACATCTCCAACAAGTGTATCACGCACAAATCAAGAGTCGCCATCAGAAGAGTGCAGAAACCTTGCAGGAATTCGAAGCAGACATAGCAAGGTTGGTGAGGCTGGCCTATCCTTCAGCACCGGACAGCTTCCTAGAACAACTTGCTGTCCAGACCTTCGTCGATGGGTTGAGAGACACAGAGACTCAGCAGACGTTGCGGTTGGCCCGACCCAAAACTCTAGATGACGCCCTGGCCCATGCCCTAGAATTTGAAGCTGCTAAACAAGCTTCTCACAGAGGACAGAGCAAAGTGAGACAGCTTGATGATTCACCAGTCTGCGACGATAGAATGGAGGAAGTAATTCGCCGAGTTCTCCAGGAGAAACGTAATGGTGGACCAAGATGCTGGAACTGCGGCGAAAGAGGACACATTCGGCGTAACTGCAAGAAGCCGGTTAAACCACAACGCCAAGAACAGGAAAACTAAAGCGGGTTGGCAAGAAGGGGCATAAACCGACCCGCCACGACAATGCCCCTGAGGTTATTATTCAGGCCATCTCTTCAAGTATTTATGTCGACGGTAAAATTAATGGGAGGTCCGTAAAAATGTTAGTCGACACTGGCGCAACCCGAACTATAGTTAAGCCGAGTGTAGTCGAAGGAAATGGAAAAACCTTACCAGCGATGGTTCGTTTACGGACTGCAACTGGAGAAGACGTGCCAACACATGGAAAGAAGAGGATCGTCATCAACATTGGGGACAGGTCTCTCGAACATGAGGTGCTGGTGGCAGATATCATGGAGGAAGTCATCTTGGGAATGGATGTCATTAAGGGTTATGGCTTCCAGATGGATATGAGAAACGATGTTCTGAGGATCGGAAGTCTGGAAATTCCATTCCTGGGATGTGAAGATATCACGACTCGAGTCTTACTCAGCGAAGATGTTCACCTACGTGGACAGGCGGAAACCATAGTGAAGGGGTATTTAGATAGAGACCTTCGAGATAGCTGTATAAGACTCATCGAACCAGCCAGTGAGAGTAACCTCGGAAAAGGACTGCTAGTCGGAAAAACTTTGGTGAGAGGCGGAAACAAAGTTCCTGTGAGAATGTTGAACACCAACATGTACCCTGTGATCTTGAAGAAAGGTACGATCCTGGGAGAAAGCTGTTCCGTGCTTTGTGTGACAGGAAGCGTTCGGGATGTGAAGAACCCGCTACCAAGAAGCGAGAAGAGTTCGAAGAAATTACTTGAGACATTGGCTTCTTCCTGCACAGAACTTGCACCAGAACATATTAGCAAGGTGAAGAAACTGATTCATGAATACAGTGACGTTTTTGCTATGGACAACACTCAGATGGGTAGGACGAATGTTGTGAAGCATTCTATCAATACCGGAAGTTCAGATCCCATTCGCCAACAACCGCGAAGGCTTCCCATAGCAAAGAGAGAAGAAGCAGAAAATATAATCAAGGACATGCACGAACAAGGAATAATAGAGCAATCTGATAGTCCTTGGTCATCACCTGTGGTTTTGGTGAAGAAGAAAGATGGCAGCACCAGATTTTGTGTCGACTATCGTCGTTTGAACGACGTCACCAAGAAGGATTGCTACCCCATTCCAAGGATTGACGACACTTTGGACACGCTTTCTGGCTCGAAATGGTTCTCCACGCTGGATTTGAAGAGTGGATATTGGCAGGTGGAATTGGATCCCAAAGATAAAGAGAAAACAGCTTTTACTATTGGGACAGGATTGTAGCAGTTCACAGTAATGCCATTTGGTCTTTGTAACGCACCTGCAACTTTCGAGCGATTAATGGAAACCATTCTTCGAGGATTGTCATGGAAGATGTGCCTAGTTTATTTGGACGATGTCATAGTATTTGGCCGGACATTCGACGAACACCTGGAGAATCTAAGAGACGTCCTTGAGAGGCTACGCACTGCAAATTTAAAACTCAGTCCAAAGAAATGCCACCTCTTCAGGAAAGAAGTGAAATATCTAGGACATGTAGTATCTGCAGATGGCATCAGTGCTGACCCAGATAAAGTCAAGGTTGTACGAGAATGGCCAGTACCACGGGACAAGCATCAAGTAAGAAGTTTGCTTGGCTTGTGTACGTACTACAGAAAGTTCGTCTTTGGATTTGCTGACATCGCGAAGCCTCTAACAAGACTGACGGAAGATGGAAGGGACTTCAAATGGGATACCGAATGCGAGGATGCTTTCAATCGACTAAAGCAAGCACTAACAACAGCTCCTATATTAAGTTATCCTCAGACCAGTGGAAGGTTTATATTGGACACGGACGCAAGCAACACGGCCATAGGAGGCATATTATCCCAAATTCAGAATGGCCAAGAGAAAGTTATAGGATATTTCAGCAAGGTCCTGTCGAAGCCTGAGCGTAACTATTGTGTTACGAGGAGAGAACTTCTCGCCGCAGTCAAGTCCATGGAACATTTTTATAAATACTTGTACGGTCGCGAATTCCTTCTAAGAACAGATCATGCTGCTCTGAAGTGGCTTCTACAATTCAAGAACCCAGAAGGTCAGGTTGCGAGATGGATAGAAAGGCTGCAGGAATATCATTTTTCTGTGGAACACCGGGCCGGGAAGTCACATGGCAACGCTGACGCATTATCTAGAAGACCTTGTCCTTCTGACTGCAAACACTGAAGCAAAGCAGAAGAGAAGGAATTCTGTATAAGAACAACCGTCGTGGAACTAGATTGGCTGCCAGAATCCCTGAAGCGAGACCAAGAAGGTGACACCGAACTAAAGATGTTGCTTGACTGGAAAGCAAACGGACAGAGACCAAGATGGGAAGAAGTGAGTCACCTGAGTCCTAGGGTCAAGTCCTACTGGGCGCAGTGGGACTCCATCATTTTAGAGGATGGATTGTTGAAGAGGTCCGTCGAGAATGACGAGGGTACTACAGCTAGGACTCAGCTGATAATTCCCCGGAGTCGGACGACAGAAGTATTGGAGAAACTTCATAATGGAACCTTCGGTGGACACTTCGGCATCAAGAAAACGTTGGAAAAGATCAGAAAACGTTTTTACTGGGTCAACTGCAAAGAAGACGTCAAGGACTGGTGCCGAAAATGTAGACTTTGTGCTTCAACGAATGGCCCAAGAGGAAAACGACGAGCGCCAATGAATCAGTATAACGTAGGCAGTCCCATGGAAAGAGTTGCTATAGACATCGCAGGCCCATTCCCAGAGACCGACGATGGGAACAAGTACATATTGGTGGCGTCGGATTACTTTACCAAATGGGTTGAAGCACATGCCATCCCAAACCAAGAGGCCTCGACAGTGGCAGACGTGCTGATAAAGGAAATGTTTAGTTGGTTTGGAGTGCCACTGGAGCTACATTCTGATCAGGGACGAAATTTCGAGTCTGGCCTATTCCAGAGCATTTGTGAAATACTCGGAATCAAGAAGACCAGGACAACACCTCTTCACCCACAGTCAGATGGCCTTGTCGAAAGAATGAATAAAACTGTGGGAAAATATTTGGCTAAAGTGGTCTCTGACCATCAAAGAGACTGGGACCGGTACCTTCATCTGTTCACCATGGCCTACAGATCAGCCGTGCAAGAGTCTACTAGAGAGACACCAGCTTGTGTCATGTTCGGCCGGGAAATAAGATTACCCTGTGACCTAGAGTTTGGATGTAACCCGGAACAGAGATAGCTGGTGAGGACTACGTGAGCACATTGAGGGGCAGGCTACACTACATTCATGAGAAGGTCCGACAAAACATACAAGTAGCTAGTGACCGAATGAAGACCCGCTATGACAGCAAAGCTACAGAAGGTGGTTTCAACGCTGGAGATTTGGTCTGGCTGTACAACCCCCAGAAGAAGAGAGGATTATCACCTAAGCTACAGAGGAGTTGGGAGGGTCCATACAGAGTGGTAAAAAGGATCAATGATGTAGTGTACCGTATACAAAAACTACCAAGGGGCAAGAGGCGCGTGGTCCATGTAAATCGGTTGGCGAAATACGAGGCGGACTACGACGAACAAGACGAGACCTATCTGAGAAGGACGACCAGCCCAGAGCATGTTGAGATGAGTTTCGACCAGTTCATGGAGAACTATGGTGGAACTGGGAAGGCACGATTCGGAGTTACCACCGAGCAGCAGCAGGACCTCTTCTCTGTGCCTGGAGATTATTCCCCAGCCCATTGTGTCGCCGAAGATCTGCGTATGTCCAGGGGAATAGCATTAGTCTTCAGGAAGAAGTCTCACTGACGGTCATCGTCACCTCTTCTACATGGTGACTAAGAGGTTTTCCGATCACAAGCCTAGCTATAGAAGTATGTGGAATACCTTGCTGAACCTAAGAAACGAACTCACCAGGTTGGAAGTGAAGAAGCTGGCTGTGCCTAAGTTGGGTTGTGGTCTGGATCAACTCAACTGGAGAGTCGTCCGGAACATGCTCGAGGTGCTTTTCCATAAGACAGGAATAGAGATACTCGTGTGCATTTTCAACCCGAGCGGAAACACAATGAAGGAGAAGACTGTGGATTGCTATTTCGAAAAGCAAGGGAGCTGCAGAATGGGAGATGCCTGTAGGTTCAGACATACCAACCAAGGTGTTCGGGGACCGAACGTCTTAAGGAGGGGGCAGTGTAACCAGCGAGAACCCCTTAGTACGCCCCTGTCGCTCTCCAGGTAAACAACGCGCTTATTCTCGAACAGAACGATCGAGAGAATTCCTTCCTTTCTACGCGCGTCGAGAAATTGTTACCGAAGGACGTTCTGGAAGCTGTGGACTGGTATATAAGCGGAGAGTCACGACCCACGGGGAAGTTGAAAAGTTAACAGAGACGGTCTAAATAGTTGAGCGATCTACGAAGTGAAAATAAATAGTGAATATAAATCGAAGTTAATTGTTGTACATAAATTAGTGTGTTATAGTTAGTTTAGTTATTTAGTTATAATTCGTTTAGTTTGTAGTGTGTAAATAAATTAGACATTTTCGTTCAGCAGTGATTTTATTTTGAACCCCTAGAACGTAACAATATAAACCCTCCTCTTGAATCACTCTATCTATTAAAAAAAAACGCATCAAAATCCGTTGCTTAGTTTTAAACATTTAAGCATACAAAGGGACATAGAGACACAGAAAGCGACTTTGTTTTATACTATGTAGTGATCTAGTGATTGAAAAAATTTCGATGTAAATATCTTTATTACGACAGTTTACCTCAAAAGAGTTATATAAAATACTACCTATATTAGAAAACACATCAAACATCGGATTTTTGAAATTTACAAATTAAACAAACAAGAAATAACATTAAGGATAAATCGAAAAAATGTCACATTCAGCAGGACTCAAATCTACGACATCTACCTATGGCCGGTAGCGCCTTTAATCATTTACCCACAGATTCTTTATTGGTTAGAAGCCTTTTAATCATATCTTAATTTAAGTCATGTCGCATAAAACACTTACCTACTAAATTTTTCCTTAAGCACATATATGACGTTCATGTTTCAATTGCCGATTTAATATTTAAGCTCTCTGTCGTTAACGTCAGACATGGGCTTAAGAATTGATATTGGTACTAATTTTTAAAATGAGCAGTGTTAAAAGTTACAAGGAAAAGAGGAAAATCAATTTTTTTTAAATCAATGTTTCGTGCCATTCCCACCAAAATTAAAATTAATTGTATTCTGTCTAGAATTAACTTTAATATGAAGAGTTTATTGGATTCCAGTAATTTGGCTACTTTGGAATACATACTTTTCAAAAAAATAACGATTTTTCATAATAATAAAGGATACGTAAAGAACTGTAATGATAATAAAAAAGCAGCCAAATGCGAGTTGGACTCGTCTATGAATGATTCCGTAGCACCAAGTAACAATATTAAAGTTTTTGTAGCTTGTTGTAACTTTGATCGATGTTTTTAAAAATACTAACTAGATCTTGGTCAAACCAATTTTCGGTGAAAGTTTACATGGTAAAGTACATCATATATTGTTTATAATTAACTTATTCCAGAAGTTACAGAGGGGACACATTTTACCACTTAGGAAGTATCTCTTGCGCAAACTATTCAGTTTCGAAAAAAATTATAATCAAAACCTAAATATAATTTTTAAAGACCTATCCATAGATAATCCATACATATTTGTTTATTAAAAAAAAACATTAGAGTATTAGTTTTAAATATGAGGAAACCCCAATTTTTTTTCTATATTTCTATAAAATCTTAAGAATACAACATCTACTTATCAAACAACAGTATAGTTCTTAAAGTTTAGGAAAAAAGTGGCTTGAACATACGGACGGACAGGCAGACAGGCAAACAGACAGACATGATGAATTTGTAAGGGTTCATCTGCTTTGCCATTTGGCTACGGAACCCTAAAAATGATAAAAGTTTTAAGTCTTGTTATGACAAAAATGTTTTTTTTTCTTTGTCAGACCACAATTGACAGAGATATGAATGTTTAAACGGCTTGATCGATCGAGCCAAACTTCAGGGGTTCAAAAGAGTTCCACTCAACTTAGACCTCATAAGAATATGACGTCATGTGTTTAAGTAGATTCCGAGAAAAAAAACGAATAAAAAATCAAAAACGATGCTTTTTAAGAATAATTTTTTAACGGTTACAACAATCAATTCCATAATCTATTCAGCTCTTAATCTCAAAAAATGACTTCGAATGCCGTTTTATAAATTACAATCGGTTAATTAGTTCGTAAGATATCGTTGTCAAAAAATTTGGAACAAAGTGTTTTATTACAATAACTTTTTTGATTAATCAATTTTACAACATTTTAGCACTTAAAAAACTGCCTCAATTGATGCCTCAAATATTAAAATAAATCAAGGCGTTAATAAGTTATACCGTCAAGAAGATTGAAACTTAAAACAGCACAAAAAATACCTTCAAAAAACAGAAAACATTTTTGGTGTCTGAAATTTGCGGGAAGTAGCAAGGATGGCCTGCAGAACCAACCTCTTTTCGAATTTTTTATTGTATAAATTATTTCCATTTAGTAATGTTATTTTCACTTGATGCTTAATGCAAATGAAAACCACAAAAATATATTTTTTTAAAGACACTAAATTGAGTTATACGATTAAATAAGAGATGATTATGACACGCTTTTACTTTAAAATAAATAAAAGGAACGAGGAAATTATAAAGAAAACCTGCGACTGGAAGTTCGAGGATAACACGATTTATATTTTATCGCATAAAATGAAAACAATTCTAAAATCAATTGTTGGAATGGAATCCATTAGGGATGACTTTTAAGACCGCAAGGGTGGGACAGCTTTTTAGTGTTAATTACAGAATTAGATTTAAGCGTGTAAAATAATGTATATCGATTTTAAATGAATACTCTCGTTTTGAGTTTTTATAAATTCTCTCTCAACTACACATTACTGGTAGAAGAATTTAAAAAATAACAAACCATCAAATTAAATATTTGTTTTAGTACTAATCCAATTAACAACTTGAAATTATGAGAATGTTTTTTTTAAATACAAATAAATTAACAGAAATAATAGTTATTTATGAAACAGTTCGTAAAGTATGCTTTTTGCGCACGCACGCGATGTTTAGAGTACGAGCGAAGCGAGTGCTATTTATCGCGTAAGTGCGCAAAAAGCACTTCACGCACAGTTTCATACAATATTTTATCTACGATAATCAAATAAAAAATAATTACAAGAAAGCAATTTATTTTTAATTCATTAACAAGATACTAACAAAACTAATGCTCTCATAGCAACACCATGGCAACGCGAATGCTAAGGATATTTGATTATATGAAGGTGTGTCAAAAACAGTGCGAAAAAGTAAATCCCATTTAATAGTATATTGTTTTATTAGGAGTAAAAGTATAACTTTTTGTGGCGAGTCTGAATGTTTGATGGCCGAACGTTAGTGAGGCCGACAATTTCAGACGAGCCACAAAAAGTGCTTTTGCTCCGAATGAAACATGCTTTTTTTCCGCAAACGGCATCCAGACTATAGAACTAATTAATATTTAAATAAAAATTCAAAACGATTGCAACGAAGTTGATAAATTCAGAGAATAATAATTATAAAACTGCGCACTACATTTCCGTGGTTACTGGTTTTGTGATTGCCAAGTCAAAAACAAATTTGACAGTTCAATAATATTTTATAATGTCAGAAATATTGTAAGTGATTTAAAGCAACAATTGGACTGCGCATTTTTGGTAAGTACTTGAGCATCAAAATTTCGTTTGTTGTATTAAGGTGTACTGAAATTTTCTTTTAGATTATATTATGTCGGATTCAGAACCCAACTGTACACCGCCCGACGTTGTTGACATTGCTAAGGCAGCTACGAATGATTTAATTCCAACTAAGTCAAGTAGAGTTTATAATCATGCTTACGAAAGATTTCTCACATGGTGCAATGATAAAAACATTTCAAACTATTCGGAAAATGTGCTACTAGTTTATTTTTTTTAAATGACAAATAAATTAAAAATGAAAAGTTCAACAATGTGGTCTCAGTATTCCATGATAAAATCATTACTGAATATTAAACATGGATTAGATATTAGCAAATATATGAAACTACGTGCTTATCTGAAGAAGCAGAATGAAGGGTATACTCCCAAAAAGTCAAAGGTATTCACAAAAGACCAGTTTGAAGATTTTTTAAATAATGCACCTGATGAGCAATATCTAGGAATTAAGGTTAGTTATAATATTCTAACCTGCATAAATACAATCAAGTTTTTAAATACATACTACTTTTAGGTTGTTCTAATAATGGGCGTATCTGGAGCATGTAGATGCGATGAAATGGTGAACATGACAATAGACGATATAAAAGATTTAGGATCTGTTATTTATATAAAGATTCCTGATAGTAAATCTAAAAAGCCACGATCGTTCACAATTATTGGAGAAAAATATATAAATCTTTACAGAAAATATACTTCTTTACGTCCACAAGCTATGGAAAGCCGACGATTTTTTTTGAAATTTCAAAAGGGAAAATGTTATCGCATGGTCATGGGAATTCATACAATTAGTAACGTACCCAAAACAGTAGCAACTTATTTAAAACTACCGAATTCAAAAGATTACACCGGCCATGCGTTAAGAACAACTTCAGCTACTTTGCTTGTGGATGGAGGAGCTGATATTACTTGTTTGAAACGGCATGGAGGTTGGAGGTCGAGCACTGTCGCTGAAGGATACATTGAAGACTCTTTGTCTAATAAAAAACAAACTGCAGAAAAAATATTGATGTCGAATTCTTCTTCACTGTACCTGCATGCAGCTTCTCATGAGCGAAATTATGTCGACGTTGATGTAACAGAAGCAACAACAAGTAAGGAGTCACAGGAAATTTTGTCGATGAACTCTTTCAACTCTGCACAAAATTCGCTTGAATTGGAAGTGAATAAATCAGGTAGTGCATTAAATATGTGCGGTGCAACCTTAAATAACTGTAATTTTACTATTAATAATTATTATCGATAATAAAGTTTAAAAGTTCAACTAATAATTATTTTCCCTGTTAAAAATTCTACTTTTTTGTACGGCCGTCAGCGTACAAAAAAGTACTTTTTTCTTCAAGCGTATAATAATAACTATATTACTTTTTGCAACACAGACCGTAGAAATATCCCATTATTTTACTAGTACAAAAATGAATTTTCATTATTGTACTAATAAAATAATGGGGCGTTGTAATCAAGTAGGTAGAAACTGTCATTTTTAAACTTATTTAATTTGACGTTTGTCTGTTTTGAAAATTTTGTGAAAAATGTCTCAAGAATTGCAATGTACGCCTCCGGAATTAGTTGAAATAGCTAATTCCAGTATTGAAACTCTAATTCCAACGAAGTCGCGTAAACTGTATGATTTTGCATACGAAAAATTTCTAAAATGGTGCAATGAATATAATGTACAGCAATACACGGAAAACGTTATGCTTGCATACTTCACGAATTTGTCCAGAAAGTTTAAAAGTTCTACTCTATGGGCACAGTATTCAATGATTAAAAGTCAATTAAACATTAAACATAATGTTAAAATAGAAAAATATAGCAAATTAATTGCATTTATAAAGCGCCAAGGGGAAAATTATACACCGAAAAAATCAAAAGTATTAACACAAGATCAATTTGATAAATTTCTCAAGGATGCACCAAATAATGTTTATTTAGCAACAAAGGTAGGTACTTTCTTATTTCTTTTTAATCATTATTACGTTTATTAAACCGTTGACAGTGATATCTACTAGCAGATCAATATTTAACTTGACAGCAAATATAACCTCATTTCCTACTTATAACATTTAATGACGGTAGCTCAGTGGCAGAGCTTTTGTCTTCGGTCGCAAAGGTCAGCGGTTCTAATCCCGGTGCTACCAGCTTTTTTTTTATTTATTTCAACGTTTGTTTTAGGTTATATTAATATTTGGAGTCACAGGAGCCCTTAGATGCGATGAACTTGTTAATTTAAAGTCTAGCGAAATCCAAGATTTGGGAAATTTAATTTTGGTTAAAATCATAAACACAAAAAACAAAAAACAACGGTCGTTTACTATAATTGGCGATTTTTATTTGAATTTGGTAAGACAGTATACGGCTCTTCGTCCGGATGATATTGGCCTGCAGCGATTTTTTATTAAATACCAGAATGGTAAATGTCACCGTGTGGTAATGGGTATCCACAAAATATCAAACGTACCAAAAGACGTTGCTACGTTTTTGAAATTAACAAATCCTCATGAATATACAGGACATTGCCTTCGGAGGACTTCCGCAACTATTTTAGTTGACAACGGAGGTGATATTACCGCTTTAAAGCGGCATGGTGGATGGAAATCCACCAGTGTTGCTGAAGGGTACTTAGAGGATTCCATTTCCAGTAAAACACAAACTGCACAAATAATACTTAATTGGCAAGAACAACCAAGTAATAGTTCTGGAATCGCTGACATAATAATCGACAATCAACTTACTAATAATATGATGTATACCAATGACAAAATTGTAAATGTCGAAGCTGAAAGCGGTGGCAGTGGCTTAAATTTAAACAACTGCAGTATACAAAACTGCACATTTAATATTACTGTTAATAAATAGGTAACACTTTATGTAATTTTTCGTTTGTATTAATTAAATAGTTGAGATATAAACAAAGCCTTCTATATTTTTTATAAAATGCATATTATTATTACGCTTGAAGAAAAAATAGTATATGTTACTCGGAGCAGAAGGCCCATTATATGTTTCGCCCAGTTTGCACAGCCTCGGCTAGCGCCTCGGCAGTGCAAGAATCTGGGCTCAACAATAATGTTGGCCTTCTACTCCTAGTAACATAATATACTATTTTCTTCAAGCGTATAATAATAACTATATTACTTTTTGCAACACAGACCGTAGAAATATCCCATTATTTTACTAGTACAAAAATGAATTTTCATTATTGTACTAATAAAATAATGGGGCGTTGTAATCAAGTAGGTAGGAACTGTCATTTTTAAACTTATTTAATTTGACGTTTGTCTGTTTTGAAAATTTTGTGAAAAATGTCTCAAGAATTGCAATGTACGCCTCCGGAATTAGTTGAAATAGCTAATTCCAGTATTGAAACTCTAATTCCAACGAAGTCGCGTAAACTGTATGATTTTGCATACGAAAAATTTCTAAAATGGTGCAATGAATATAATGTACAGCAATACACGGAAAACGTTATGCTTGCATACTTCACGAATTTGTCCAGAAAGTTTAAAAGTTCTACTCTATGGGCACAGTATTCAATGATTAAAAGTCAATTAAACATTAAACATAATGTTAAAATAGAAAAATATAGCAAATTAATTGCATTTATAAAGCGCCAAAGGGAAAATTATACACCGAAAAAATCAAAAGTATTAACACAAGATCAATTTGATAAATTTCTCAAGGATGCACCAAATAATGTTTATTTAGCAACAAAGGTAGGTAGGTACTTTCTTATTTCTTTTTAATCATTATTACGTTTATTAAACCGTTGACAGTGATATCTACTAGCAGATCAATATTTAACTTGACAGCAAATATTACCTCATTTCCTACTTATAACATTTAATGACGGTAGCTCAGTGGCAGAGCTTTTGTCTTCGGTCGCAAAGGTCAGCGGTTCTAATCCCGGTGCTACCAGCTTTTTTTTTATTTATTTCAACGTTTGTTTTAGGTTATATTAATATTTGGAGTCACAGGAGCCCTTAGATGCGATGAACTTGTTAATTTAAAGTCTAGCGAAATCCAAGATTTGGGAAATTTAATTTTGGTTAAAATCATAAACACAAAAAACAAAAAACAACGGTCGTTTACTATAATTGGCGATTTTTATTTGAATTTGGTAAGACAGTATACGGCTCTTCGTCCGGATGATATTGGCCTGCAGCGATTTTTTATTAAATACCAGAATGGTAAATGTCACCGTGTGGTAATGGGTATCCACAAAATATCAAACGTACCAAAAGACGTTGCTACGTTTTTGAAATTAACAAATCCTCATGAATATACAGGACATTGCCTTCGGAGGACTTCCGCAACTATTTTAGTTGACAACGGAGGTGATATTACCGCTTTAAAGCGGCATGGTGGATGGAAATCCACCAGTGTTGCTGAAGGGTACTTAGAGGATTCCATTTCCAGTAAAACACAAACTGCACAAAAAATACTTAATTGGCAAGAACAACCAAGTAATAGTTCTGGAATCGCTGACATAATAATCGACAATCAACTTACTAATAATATGATGTATACCAATGACAAAATTGTAAATGTCGAAGCTGAAAGCGGTGGCAGTGGCTTAAATTTAAACAACTGCAGTATACAAAACTGCACATTTAATATTACTGTTAATAAATAGGTAACACTTTATGTAATTTTTCGTTTGTATTAATTAAATAGTTGAGATATAAACAAAGCCTTCTATATTTTTTATAAAATGCATATTATTATTACGCTTGAAGAAAAAATAGTAATATGTTACTCGGAGCAGAAGGCCCATTATATGTTTCGCCCAGTTTGCACAGCCTCGGCTAGCGCCTCGGCAGTGCAAGAATCTGGGCTCAACAATAATGTTGGCCTTCTACTCCTAGTAACATAATATACTATTTTGTCCGCTCACGGCCGTACAAAAAAGTGGCGTCTGTGAAATCATACTTCAACATCATGAATTGACGTTAATAATGTCTACTTTTTTTGACGTTTGCGGAAAAAATACATTGTTACTTCACGCACACTTTCAATCCTTCACGCACTGCTGTCTATAATGACAGTTTTCACGAACTAAAAATTGATACATATAAGGTAGAGTAGATAAAATTATTTGTGCATACTAGTAAATGTTTTATTTTTTTTATTTGAAAAAATAAAATATACAATTAATTAAAATCTGTTACAATAAAGTTTTGTTAAAGCAACGCAAACAATACTACATATGAGGGTGGCATGGTTTTGTGTTTACAAATTGTGATAAAATTAAAAAAATTTTAGTAAAAAATAAATATTTTTTGAAATAATAATGTACGAGGAATGTTCAGAAAAAATCTTTATTTATTCGTCAATATCTGTTTTGCACCATTCAAAGTAGGTAATCCAGATATAACACACTTGTGCCAACGCTTCTTTCAATCTTCGAAGCACTTCTGGAACTCTATTTTGGGTATGGCCATCAGCTCTTTCTTCGACGCAGCCTTTATCTCCTTAACTGTAGCAAACGTCGTCCTTTCATCGGTCTCTTTAGTAATTTTGGGCCAAAAACTTACGAACAAGCAGTAATAAATGTGCCTGTGTATTATCATGGTGCAAAATCCATGACTCGTTTTCCCATAAATCTTTGCGTTTAAGTCGTATTGCTTCGCGCAAACTTCCAAGTAATATTCATTGTTGACCGTAGGACCTTCTGCCAAGAACTCATCATGCACTACGCCATTGTAATCGAAGAAAACAGTAAACAAAACCTTTACGAACTTGAAGAGCTTTTTTCGGTCTTGGCTCCTTTGGCCGCTTCCATTGGGATGATTAGGCTTTGGTTTCATCGCCAGTTATGATCTTTTGAGGAAATCTAAATCGTCGTTGGCAGTATTAAACAGCTACTGAGCGATATTCATGCGACGTTGTGTTTGGTCAAAATTGAGCAATTTTGGAACAATCTTCGCAGCCAGACGTTTTATGCCCAAAACATCAGGTACAGTAGCATGACATGATGTATTTAATATGCCAACATCCTCAGCAACTTCCCTAATAGTTGCTGAGCCGTCATCGTCATCAATGTCTTCTCGGCCTTTGAAGCGTTTATACCATTCATACACTCTTGGTTCACCCATAATCGATTCACAAAATGCCACAGTCAACATTTTGAATGCATTGTCACACTTTATTTCATTTTTAACGTAGATTCGTTGAACCATTTTGTTCAACAGTTGAAAATCGAAGAGTATACCAAAACACATCTAACTTTTCTGTCTGTCAAACACAAACTAACAATGCAAAACGAATGATATTGTCAACATATATTAGGACAAATGTACCAACATAAGAAAAAAAAATCGAGAATCGAATGGGCGTAGCTCGTGAAATTCAAAATTCTCGTTTATTTTCTGAACAAACCTCGTACCATCTATATGCTTGACTTATATTAATACATTGGCTCATGCGCGTAATTTATTATAAAAAATATGTTTTACAACAGAATTTTTTGTGTTACGTTAGTAAATCCAATACCATAACGAAAAATTTGAATAATTAATAGAACTCCAATCTTTAATCTATTGTAATTAGAAAACCACAAACAAGTATTTTTTATAATAAATTAAGAACTTAATGCACCTTAGAAATAAAGCACTTCATAAGTATGAAAATTGGGAGGCATATAAACTTCTTAGAAATCAGGTCACATGTAGAGTGGCAACTGCTAAATAAATTCAAATAACACAACGATCGATAATACCAAAAATAATTGGATAGCAGTTAAAGTCTAAAATATATACTGTACCTTTAAAATCAGTTCCGGCCACGCTAGACAACGTGGAAAATATTAACAAGTAGGTATTTCGTTGATGCGAATGATGCGGCGTCTTCAAGAAGATTCTTTATACTTTTACCGCCAAATAAAAAAGTACTGCAGGTGACTTTAATTTTTCTCTAGTTGGCATCACTGACATCGAAAAAGCACTCATTGTATTTTTATTAAAATGCTCAGGTACCTACTGTTGTCCACATATATTGCCAATAGTTTTACACTTAGTTAATTCCTGTACTGAAAAAGATACGGTCCCTAACCTATAGAAAAGTTAATTTCTACTTCCGATCCCAAAAGTACCAAATCCGAACTAACTTAGGACTTTCGGCCCATAAGCATTCTACTAACCATCTTTGGACATCCAAATCCGTACTTACGCAAAAATACACGACATATGTCGTATTTGTCGTGTTCCGCCAGAATATCGTGGAGAAGGAAGCTTGCGCTTGTTACACGATAATGCACCATCACAGCGATCGACAGTTTTGTCCGATTTTTTGACAAAAAATGACATTTTAACCATCAACCCTATATTCTCCGGATATGGTACCGTGCTACTTTTTTTCTGTTTGGTAAACTACATTTGACCATAAAGCAACAGCGGGTTCTTCCCGCTTAAAGATCTATTTAGCATCCTAACTGTATATTAAATAGAAATGAATATAAAACGATAATTACCGTAATATTTTAGAAAAACAAGTGGTCTTGGGTTAAACAAACTATTTCCAATATTTAACTAAATAATAAGGAAAATAAAATTTTAGAGATTAAATTTAAATCAAAATTGTTAAAAACGAAAAAAAGAAGATTACATTGAACTCATCCTTGGCTGTCGGAACCATCTGCTACTCAAGGTTTTGAGGTCCATCATGACATCTGCATTGAGGATCAACTGTCCTTACTTGTGGTTCTAGTCTGGGACGTCCGGGGTTCCAGGTAGAGGTTCTGGGTCATCGGTTATTCAGTATCGTCAATGTCTACTTTAATGGTCCGTGGTCCTTGATTCTTGTCAGGTGTTGGGCGTCGGGATCGATGAGTCCTTTCGCTAGCCAGTGATTCATGGTCTCGGGCATCGTAGTTGGTACCAGCTAGGTACTCTGCATAGATAAGCAAGGGTTAAATATTCTGGTCAAGAGTCTCAACGTAGCGGTTAGAATCGATCAGCATAAATGCGTGTGTCTTCAGCTGATTCTGTTGTCGGGACGCTGGTTTTGATATTTTGGATAATAGCGTAGTATTTTTATAATCTTCAAATTTCGTAATCCACTCGGTAATTCCAAGTCAAATTAAATAAAACAAATTTTATCATATTCATGTTAGAAGCTCCGATATTTATATTAGTTATATGTGGGCGTGCTCCCCTTAAGTGTGTGTGTGTAGCCTTTGTTTGTATCGCTTTGTTCTCTAAATTCCGAAATTATTAGTTATTTATGTTAATACCATTAATTTTAACACTTTCCAAATTTAGTTTCCTAAATCTTTGTATTTTTAGTGAAAGTTTATAAAATTTTGTAGAGTTTGGGACCGACGTAGCTGGCAGGTACCATCACATAAGCATTCTTATCGCAAATTATTTAAGATTATTTATTTGGTTGAGTTAACAGTATAATTCTGCCAAAATTTGTGTAATTTATTCATTATCCTATGTGCCTTGAGGTAGGATAAATTCAAAATAACCAAATTTCTGCAGTAAAAAGGCTAAAATAACCACAATTACAAGAATAACCCATATATTATTTATTTATTCGCTAAGTATAGTGTAAACAACCAAAAATTATTTATAAAACATAAAGAAAAATTGAAAATATTTTATTTAGATTTAACTGTTTACATTACATGAAAATATTGGTTAAAAAGTTTTTGAAGTCACCCATTATCTGGGAACAGCGGGCGGTCTATAAATGAGACCCTTTTCGTAACCCTCGAGCCGGCCTGTGGTTGTATGCACTCATAAGCTTACAATCTATTGTTTAAATTTAAAAAATAGAGTCCTTGCTTATAACACTTTATTAAATACATATAATAATTCAAAATTTGTTGAGTCGTAAGTGTCCCCTTTAATTATTATAAAGTACAATTACCTGGAAAAGGTTAATCAAATATACCGGTCGCAAGTGTCCTGACACCGTTTGGACACTACGTTAACCTAATATCTACTGTTTTTTAAAAGTTTCGGAATTTATAATTGTAATCAAGAATTCATTTCATTACAATCGCCTATTATATCAACTTTAATCTTTAAAAACAGACTCCTTTAGTTCAGGGGCAATCGCGGTCACAGCCATATGTAAATTAAAAGGGTATTTGCCACTAGCGTAAGACGTAATTACTTAATCATAAAGGATCAAAGGATTGAGAAATCCACCTGTTATACTAAAAATATTGAATTATCCTAATTATTATTTTTTTCTGGAATCGATGGTATATTAAAAAAATATTTTGAAATTCACACCTGAATTACGTTTTGCAATTTTAATTAACATTCTTTAAATGACTTGTTACATTTTATCGCAAAGTTGTTGATGTTTTGTAACCTTTTTGTAATAAAAAAAAATACTTAGCTAATATGGTGAGAAAGGATATACCATAAAGTGTAGGCAGCACTCAGTTTTCTTCAGAAGAGCGAGTCAAGAGTTCCAAGAAGCAAAGGGATTGATTAAATTGGAAGGAAAGAATGTGATAATATATCTATGTTTTCTGCATACTAACGTTAGATGAACCTTTACGTTTAAACTGGTACCCTTACCACTATAACTTTATAGGAAAATGTCTTGACCATATATTAAAAATATAATGAATTTTAGATTTTGAACAATGGTAAATCTTAAACTGCACAACAATAAAGTTATATGTAATGAAAAAAACTATTACTCTAGATACCACTCCCAATTCCATGACCATCTTCCATGAAAAATATTCTTCATTTCTATTTTCTTTCTTACAGGTTTAAAAGGAAAAGCGAAGACATAAGTTTTTCATAATTATAAATACTGCTAATTAAAAGAAGATTACCAACCCTCGATGTTTTCGAAACGGGGTATTGAGATACACTCTGATGGTGACAGTGAACAGAAGTAGTTACTAACTCTTTTTTAGAACAACCTAGAAAGAACAGGGTCGGCTAACGGAGAGTATTCACCAGAATATAAAATAGAATTAACTAATGAAAAAAAAAGCTAAAGCCCTAAAACCTATCAACTTTATAATTTCAGAACACACGATAGCAAAAATTCCGGTATAATTAAAGGTAATTAATTCGAAAAATATTATGATTATCCAAATTAATTTATATAAATATTGATCATGATTATGTTAATTTAAAAATTGGAACAGTTCCAAATGTTATAAATTTCTTTTCGCACATTTCTCTGCTTACATTATTTAATAATATTAATAACATGCACGTGTCAATTTTGTAATTTTCTGAAATAATAAATTGGATTTTGTTTATCCACAGCTTCGTCGAGGAAGTAAAGGTCTTTTTAAACATGATTTATGTGTTGTTTTATGGAAAGTGTAATAAAAACTACACATTTCAAGTTTGGACTCGACTTGAAACATAACAAAAAATCCAAATATAGAAGGACCTAATGCTGGAAAATCTTTTTATTTCGGCAATTAAAACTAGACTGACAGAAACTATCAATTTACTATAACACTCACATTGTTCTCCAACCAAAAAAATTATCAATTCATATATATTTTAAAGGTAACAATGTAACGATGCGTTAGATGGAAAACTTTATTTTTAAAAAGGAAAGGAGAATTTAAAAAATTCCACCTAGTGCCCATAAAAAATTTTTTGGTAAATTTTCTTATAAAGTTAAATTTCTGTGGCATGTCATCTTGGGGCATTTCGCAAGTTAGATCAAATTGAAGTTATCGAGGTATTTTCTTGATTGTTCCTTCTTTCACCATCCATACTTACATTGCTGCAGTGGGCAGTGAGGCATGTTCCCATTGGTTCAGTCATACATGCACAGACTAGTCTTTTAGAGAGGTTTGTCCTCGTACTAGTCAGTTTAGCTCTTGTGTTCCAAGCTACTACCCCGTAATTGTTGATTGAGCTCACTACTGTCATGAACATCCTTTGCAAAGAAAAGGAGGAAACGATAGTCTCTCCTCGATATATTGCGAGGTAGATGCCACACTAGAATTTTACCCAACATTCATAAAATAATTAAGAGCACAGTTACTTTTATCTAGAAGTTAGTACAAAAAAAAAACGTTTAATTGCCTTTAATTGTCTTAAACTACCGTACTAAAACCGTAATCCTTGTCCCTCTCCTCTGATTTTTCTCAATATATCATGATAATACCACTCCGAAATTCCAATTTTGCGCAGCCTGAAGTCAAATTCCGTCTTGATTGATTGTAAATTCCTTCACTGATATATTTGAATAGTCACCGATATTTGGGTCATAGTTCGGTTAATCTTATTAAAATAGAATTAATAATTAATTAATAGATACCAAGTATATCCAAACTTTCCGAAGATACTTTAGCAACTACATATTCCAGGATAAAAAGATAATTTAAACAAACTTGTCTTTATCTAAAATCATCTAACCGGAGCTTTAATAAATTTAATAATAATTTATAATCTATTGTTTTTTAACAAAAATAGTATAAATATAAATAAATTTGATTAAATGATTTTTTAAAAGAAAAAATTGTATCATCAGTTTGATACAGAGTATTAGTTTAAAAAAAGAATAAAAGTAAAAACATATATATTTTATTCAAGTAGGATTTCGATGTGACATATTTGCCATAACTGTTAAATATTTGTTTTTTTTTAATAAACCATTGTACGTAATGAATTATATTACTTGAATTACCTGGTGAAAGTCTATTAATCAAGAAAATGATTTTTTTTAATAAGACGGATTGCGTGTTCGATTTGGTAGAGCTTCAGAAAAAATTTTTATTCCATGGCATGGGGACGAATAAAAATTGCATTGTTGCAGGTGAAAGAAAAGTTCACAACTCGGAAAATATGCATGGAAATGGGTTCAAAATTTTCTACTCGAGGATTTCTGCGATCATGTACAAGGTAGGTACCTGGGGCCAGGTATGTATAGATCGCCCAACGAAAGTTTGGGACAGCCACGTGGCTTCTCGTTCAATGCGCTGTGGTTTTTTTACGAGCGTTACGATAACAACGACCGTTCTGAAAGCTTGTCAGTGTGGTAGCTAGAATGGTTTTGTAAACTGTATTTAGCTACGAATATGCTGAGAGAGTTTCTGAGTTGTTTTTTAAATGTATGTATTTTTTTAGTTTAAATTAGGCAGTAACAAATTTATATAAAATAAATTCTTCTTAATTATGTTGGCATCATACATTAAAAATTAATTTAAGATGTATAATATATTTTTATTTCCGTCCGCCACTGATAGAAAGACTCCGCCTACCTGCGCCGACTAACACGTGGCTGTCACAAACTTTCGTTGGGAGACCTTATACGTCTACTCCTGTAGTTTTATTTAAATTCGTTTAAAATTGATATTCTGTGATTTTTGAGGTAGCTGAACACAAATATCGCATCGGCGATCCTGTACGAGGTACAAGGTGGAACAGGTGGTTAATGGGAACTAAAATTTGATATTTTTTAGTTTTTTTGATTAAAAAAAAATAAAGAATAAATATTTTTTGCTATTTACTTACTAATAATTAAGGTACTGTTAAAGGTTAGTGTGTTGGTAAATTGTATAATGTCTTTTCTCTTTAAAGCTTTACCCAAAAACTTGTAAAATGAAATTAAATAGTGAAAAGGTCATAATTTCAAAACCCTTGCAACTGGTTCAATCATGGAAACCAGTTGCCCCAAATGGACCACCCGATTCCTCAATTGGACCATTTACTTTATATGAAATAAATAACTTCAATTTAAGCAAAAATACTTTCATTTTTGGAAATAAAACATTTTTCAAATATTTGACATTCATATTTACTTATACCCCTCTAATTTTAGGCAATATGGACAAATGAAAAATTTCCTAAGAGGGCTTACTTTACCGCAAACATCGTGTATCCACTTGGCACTGAATCATGTCCAGTTGTTCATTTTTTTACACAATACACATAATTTTTTTCCCACTTTTTGTAGTATCTTTAGCAGAAGTAAATGGCATCTCGGTGCTATCCAAGGAAAGATTTCTTTTCCCTTTATTTTTCTTAGTTTGTTTTTTTGCCTCCAGTTCATTTTTATAAGGACTTTTGGTTAAGACGCAAGCTTTTTGTGCACCTTTGTACACCCTCTTACTTTTTTTAGCTTTCGGTTGAGGCACTGGTGATAAATCAGCAACGGACACTGTTAGTTTACTCGTTGATCTCGAACGTGGTATATTTTCTAAAAAAAAAATAAAAGATTAAAATTTAATTTTTTTTTTTTTTATATTGTACCTTGATTTGTATTTGGTTCTGTTTCATTTCCTTCTACCATTGGTGTAGCCTCGGCTCGAGGCTCGGTTAGTAGATTATCTGCTGCGGCATATTCGTGATCTCCAAAAATATCTCGATTCACCGGCCATATTCCAGTGTTTTTAAAACCACTTGCCGCATTCTCTATAGTCGCAGCACGCATGTAAGCTGGAGTGAATATTTGAGCAACTTGAAAGAGCGATATGGTTAAGTTGGGATAAGATCTTAAATGCTTTTGCATTTCCTGAATATAGAATGTTTCAAGAGGCTTGAAAAAGGAAACATCAAGTGGTTGTAACTTGTATGACCAGGCAGTTGCAACAAAATTACTCCATGTTCATGGGCTAACTCCAATGCACGCAAGTTTTTGCTATGGGTAGTATGTCCATCCAAACATAACAAAACTTTTTTTTCTTTGCTGGGTTTCACCGAATCTATAAAAAAATTCAACCATTTTACAAATAACTCAGAATCAATGTAACCACTTTCGGATATTTCCACCAGGCTTCCTTCTGGAGCTCCTACTCTTAATTCAGGCGCCATTCTATTTCTTTTAAAAATTATCATTGGAGGGATGTAATGCCCTGCTGCACTAACGCAGCAAACAAAAGTTGTGTTTACGCCGCGCTCTCCGCTTGCTATACCTAAAATGTATCATTAGAAAAAACCACAACGATATAATTCTCAAAATACCTGAAACTTTTTTTTTGCCTTTGGCAGCAATTACTTTTTGACATCGTTTTTGTACCGTTGAAAAACCGCTTTCGTCGACGTTATATATTCTTGTTCCATCAAGTTTATGTTCTTTTTCTAACAGATCGAAAAATTGTTGCACATTTTCTCTGTTAAAACCTTTAGCCATTGCTATAGAAGTATTTTCGGGTTGCCTTAAAGGCAAATCCGGGTTTCTTTTCATAAAAGAGTAATACCATTTTTTTCCGGCACATTTCTTCTCTTTATTAAAAGCGTGCGGTAAGTTATTTTTTTCCGCTATTTCAAAAGCAAGTTTTCGCACATCCATGGCAGTTAGTCCAAACATCATTTCTTCCAATTTCAACAAATGGGTTTTAATTTCGGTTTCAACATCCTTAGAAAAAGTGGGAACGCCTCCATGAAATTTTAAGCCCTCCTTTGCAATTTTATTTTTTGCTTCTAAGTGTCTTTTAAAGGTAGCCTTTGGTACATTATA
Organism: Altica lythri; assembly: GCA_964028335.1. NCBI lineage: Eukaryota > Metazoa > Arthropoda > Insecta > Coleoptera > Chrysomelidae > Altica > Altica lythri. The sequence continues at coordinate 27,763,900 of OZ034804.1, read as the reverse complement.
TGTTTTAGCACAAGCATTCAATCCTAACTCTCCATTTCTATAGGCATTTATAGCTAGTTTTAGTTCTTCAGATGTCCATTTACAATACTTTGTTTTCGGCATTCTAAAAAATTACTTGTAAACAACGAGTGTTTCTTCAATTGGACCGGCCTATTTCCTCAATTGGACCGGCCTATTTCCTCAATTGGACCGGTCCAATTGTGGAAACAACAAGTGGTCCAATCGAAGAAACTGACACTTTTTATAACCTAATTTTTTATACTTTACTTATAATTAACAAAAACATTACAAAAACCTGTTTAAAATGTAAAGAAAGGAATGCCCTACTGGAAATTATTATCAAATCTAGGATATACTTACTTAAAACTTGAGAATTTCCTTCGCTAACATTTAATTCTAGAGCCATCTGTAATACTTTTAAAGAACTTCCATACATAGTAAGTTTTAAAACGGATCTGGTCCAATCGAAGAGACGGTCCAATCGCGGCAGCCTTCCCCTATATGCTATATACTTTTAGTAACCTTCAAAACGCCGAAATTACAAGTTTAAATGAATTTCCATAAAACTCTAGGAGAAGATGTAGGTACATACCGGACACAAGGTATCTGTGTTCAGCTACTTTAACACCCTGTGATAACAAGTTTAAACGAATTTTCAAAAAAGAATTTCCATAAAACTCAATAAGAAGACGTACATACTAGGCAACAGGTACCTTGCACAGGATCTCCTAAGCGATATTTGTGTTTAGTAACCTTAAAAACCCGTGATAACAAGCTTATAAGTAGTAAGGGACCCACTTCAGGACACTTTGACCTTTGAACCTGTGACGTCATCTGACAGTTCTAGCTATTTTTTCAAACATAACCTCACTTTTTTTCGAACATAACCTCACTTTTTTCGAACATAACCTTACTTTTTTTCAAGAGGCAGAACACCTATCGTTAGCGCTGGAGCCCTGGCGCTCTGGCAGTTCTTCTTTTTTCGAGTGGCCTTTTTCGTTTGACACATGCAGCCAATTCTTCTTTTCGTTATATTTTTGAATTTTTCGCGCTTTGCTGTCATCGTACCAACTTTACATGCTACCAACTTTACAGTGCTACCAACTTTCGCGTTAAAATCACCTGTACCTGTAATTTTTGTCACCGTACCTTGACTACCCCCTCATCACTACCCCAATGTCATTTTAGTCATACTACCACCCCTCATCATCATCCCCAGTGCCCAAATAGAACTTAGAATAATTTTGTATGAAAATAAATGTAGAAAAAAAATTCTGTGTGATGCCGGTTGTAGGTTTTGAACCCACAAACTCATGTGTACAAACTTGACGCCTTAACCAACGGGGCTATCAAGTGACTTGTAAAATAAAGTTGAAATGTGTTAGACAAACAGCTCCGTATACGTCACATACGGTTGTAGATGATAATAAGTTAGCAAAGGCGTACTGTCGATGTGACGTCATCGTACCAACAGACTTTAGGTCGTTTTTAAAATAATAAAACGTTTAATAATATTTAAAAAAATATTTTCCTTGAACCGTAAAATTCATCATATTTATAAGTACAAACCAAATTATTATCAGAAGGTATATTTTCAACGTTTGTGCGTTATAGCACTAGTCAATAGAGTCGAAAAACATAAAACGCATTCGACGATAAGCGTTAAAACATTTTTTTGCTATTTCTTTTACCCATAAAATAAACTTCTTATGGATGATGCAATACTTTTAAGGTCACGTGACAAATTAAAAAAACAATATCAAGTCTGAACAAGTTAAAAGTGACGTCACCTTAATTAGATTTTCACGTAAACCGGAAACTCTTATCAACATCAACTAATTTTATTGAAAAACATGTATTTTTTTAAAACGTTATCATCTCAAAAGTTATATAATTTTATCAGTGACATATAATAAATTATATTCACTATATTAAAAAATAAAAATAAAAAAACGAGTAATATTTATTTGAACTTGTTTAAAAAATTTCTTATACGAAGTAGCGAAGATATATTTTGAAGTAAATTATTGTAAAATCAGGTAAATTATCTAAAATTGCAATATTTAGATAAGCCTCTAAATTATGTTGAAAAGGAATACCGGTGGTATCAAAAGTAAGTGTCTCTGTAGATAATTGTTATAATTTTATCTTATTACTCTGGATCTGGATGATGCAATACTTTTTTAAAATTACGCAATATTACGTAATTAAGAATAAGAGATGCTGAACACATCACTTTTTTTTAGGTTTTCAAAAAGGTCACGTGACATGTAAAATTACGGTGAAAATTGAGAGAAATTATTGATTTAAAACTATTTATCAGTCGTTTGGTTATTTGCCAATTTAAGGCTACCTAATAAGACGGTTGTTATAGAGGGTCCATACTTTGCTCTATTGTGCACTGCTACGCTCTGCTATGCACTGCTATGATGCTCTGCTACGCTCTGCTACGCTCTGACGTTAAATGGTTGGGGTTTGATAGTTCACATAATAGCTGGATCGAAAAACTCCGTTGTTTCTTACTTTGAACATTTTTTACACGTATTCTTATGACAAACAAGATACGTTTTCACAGCTTCCGGGGGCCTTTTTGATTCATATCATCTATTGCTCAAACCGTTCAGTCTACGGTCCGAATAAAAAGTTTGACTTGGAAAAACATTTTTTTTTAATTTAGTTTCAAACAAAATGTTGCAAGAGAGTGGTTATAGTAGTGAAGACTTGGTGGAGTATTCTGAGAGTAGTAGTGAAGATTCTATCTATATGGAAGAAGTAAATAGAATTTTAAATTTTTACGAAGACAAAGTAAAACGTGAAAATTATTTGCTGCTACAATCATCTTTCGCAATTAAGGGGTATGTTATAACAGTTGGTTTATCTCCCGCAAGAACATTTTCTCCAGCTATTATTTTATCAGAATACTGTAAGCCAAGTAAATTGTCGTTTGGAAAAATGGAATGGCTTGATCTTATTGAATTTTTAAGCAGAAGCACATTTTTTATTGAACCACTACCAAGCTACGCATATGAGTATGATCCAGTAACATTTTCATGTGGAGATTTCTGTACAATACGACAGTTGGTATACGATGACACCAAGTTCATAGAAGTTGCAAAACATTGTGTAGGATATCATCTAACGAAGAAGGATGTAGATGAACTTGTTAGAGTACATCATTTTATTGTAGCTTATCAGATTTCACTTATAGAAAATATTAACTTTAATTGTTATTATAATAATGTTATAGATATTATTAAAAGAAATTTTAATGATAACTGTTTTCAAGCATTAAATGTATTTTGTGAAATATGTACTGATCCTTTATTATGTAACGCTTTGCGTCAGTATATTTACTTTTATAAACAAAATGTAATAAGAGATTTAGAAAATATGTAATAAACTTTTATAAAAAAAAATAATGACTTTTATTTCAAAATCGATAATTATAGCGTCAAAAAATGTTATTTTACCGTTACAAAATTAATGAACGTCACAGTTCCAAAATGTGAAACGTCAAAACGTTAAAATAGCGCTTAAATTTGTCGCAATAACGCTTTAAAAAACTGATAAGAAAAAATTTACGATTTACATGTATTTCTTATGGAAAAACATATTTTCAAAGTGTCAAAAATGCTTCAGTTTTCGCTATTTTATCGCTACTAAATTCATGACCGTCAAACTATCGAATAATAGACGTTTAAACGATGAATTGGAACGTTTTTTTGATCGTTTCAACGAAAAATATTTAAAAAAATAATACACCATAGATTCAGTTTAAAAATTTATTGTATACATAAAAATTTTAGACGTACACTAGACAATAGAAAACTAAACAACTAACCTAATTAATTTACAACTGCTTTTTCTTTTGTAATTTTCGGTAACACATCTATCCACCTGTACATACCGTTTAAACCGGTGGTATCGAAAGTAAGTGTCTCTGTAGATTATTGTTATAAATTGAGAGAAATTATTGATTTAAAACTATTTATCAGTCGTTTGGTTATTTGCCAATTTAAGGCTACCTAATAAGACGGTTGTTATAGAGGGTCCATACTTTGCTCTATTGTGCACTGCTACGCTCTGCTATGCACTGCTATGATGCTCTGCTACGCTCTGCTACGCTCTGACGTTAAATGGTTGGGGTTTGATAGTTCACATAATAGCTGGATCGAAAAATCTAATATTTTATAAACTTTGTTTTTTTTTTTATTTTGTACACGTTTTCTTATATACATTGTGAATTATGTACTAATACTTTGTATATTTACTTTTATAAAGATAATGTAATAAACTTTTATAAAAAATAATGACTATTATTTCAAAATCGATAAATATAGCGTCAAAAAATGTTATTTTACCGTTACAAAATTCATGAACGTCACAGTTCCAAAATGTGAAACGTCCAAACGTTAAAATAGCGCTAAAATTTGTCGCAATAACGCTTTAAAAAACTGATAAGAAAAAATTTACGATTTACATGTATTTCTTATGGAAAAACATAATTTCAAAGTGTCAAAAATGCCTCAGTTTTCGCTATTTTATCGCTACTAAATTCATGACCGTCAAACTATCGAATAATAGACGTTTAAACGATGAATTGGAACGTTTTTTGATCGTTTTAATGGAACATATTAAAAGAAATAATACACCATAGATTCAGATTAAAAATTTATTGTATACACAAAAATTTTAGACGTACACTAGACAATAGAAAACTAAAAAACTAACCTAATTAATTTACAACTGTTTTTTATCTCCTAATTATGATTAACATTAGTCGAGCATTATATCGCGATGACCCCATGCTAATGTGTGATATTTATTCTTTAACGGGGACATTGTGAGGATTGCTTTCGCGGACATTCAGGGTTTTTAAATTAATGAAATATTTTATCCTAAAGAACTTGCATTGAATTTGGATTCAAACAACAACATTTTCTATTTGAACCACCAACTTATCAATCATTAAGCTATGCAGATAAAAAGACTGTGAGATATATAGAAAACCATGTGCATGGAATAAAATATGCTTCTGGAAATATTCATTACTGTAAACTTAATGATATTTTGAAAAACTATTTACTTTACATGTAAGAGGTGAACCGAAAGCTGATTTTTTGCGAAAGAAGTGTGAAGAATTTGAAATTTTCAATGTTGTTATTGTGGATGTCGTTAAATTTGATGGAACACCCCACGCCACTGGGAAATTCAACTCTAACTCAAAGTCATGTTTAAACCATTTTACTTATGGACTCTGCACTCAGAGAAATTCAGAACATCTACGTCAATGGTTTGTTAATATTATACTACCGTTGTAATTATTTAAATAAACAATTTTAAACCGATAATAATAATTGTTTTTATCTCAAAACCTTTAATAGCCAAACATATAACAATTTTTATACTTTTACAAAGATTATTGCAGTCAGCAAATTAATAGTTAATCGATAGAAAAAATGCTGATGTATCAAATGTGAAATATTCTATAGAGTTCAATGAGGGTCATTTATATTATAAAATTATAAAATATTATTATTTTAAATAAACAACCTTTTAAATTTTTATCACAGCATAAAAACCTCAACTCGAAAATATAGATAATTTACAACAGGTATTTCGTAAAATGACTAATTCTTGTGTTTTATACTAATAAATCAGCTGTTTTCACAAAAAATTAAAAATAAACATCCCCGATTTTTCTCAAACAGCATTTTCTTACAACCTTTTCCTTATCAGAGAGTACCACGTGACCGCTTTAAAAACCTATAAAAGAGAGCAGCAGAAGCGTCTGGTTCATTTCTGTTACTGCTGCTGTTATCAGTCGCAGGAAATTTGTGAGCGTTTTTTTTTTGGGACTTTAAAAATTTTGAATTTTTCGAAATTTTTTGAGTTTTTACTTTTTTAACTGGTGGTGTTCTTATCAACTTTTACTGTAAGATTGCAATTTTAAAAATTTTGAATTTGTGCTCATTTATTTTTTGTTGATAATCTTTTTAAAATATTAATAATAATAATAATTCTTTATTTTCTTTTTGACAAACATAATTTGTATAGAATTAGTCAAATCTACAATATAAAAATGAACAATTGGTCATTAAAGGTTTTAGCTCGTAGGTTCATAACTACTTTTTGTGCGTACCTACATAGTTTTCAGCTCGTTTGTGATCAGTATACAGGGGGCTCTCTTAGCAACGACCAAGAGAATTTAAAAAATCTGTTGGAAACTGCATTGACTGATGCAAAGAAGAAGGTTGGCTACGAAAAGGGTGATAAAATTCGCATAATTGCTCGAAATCGTAATTTTAACCACCCTATTTCGACACCCACCACTGCAGATACCTCTATGGAAAAGTTGTTGGACCAAATTAATAATATAGTAACATCTAACGAAAAAGTCATGGTAAGTGACACTATTTTTGATATACAAATTTTTAAAATACCTAGGGGTAGCGGTAGACATAAAATGATAAATTTGTCAGAGGACCGGCGCACCAAAAAAAGCATTACCCTGATTTAAAAAAAATTTAACGCTTTGTGGTGCAAGAGCAATTGTAACTGCTCTTACATACGTCACAACAGAGATTTTGGGTTACAAACTAACAAATAATGATGTAACCTTTATACGAAAGGGTCGACAATTGCAGACTGTTTTAGCCGAAAAGCTTTGCAGTATGATGGGAGGATGCTATGTCGACGGCTTCACGTTGGATGATTTTAAGCAGGCTGAGAAGATGCTGGATATACAAATTAAAATTATATGCGCCGAGAGTTTCAATAGTGTAATATACGAAGGTGGTGAAAATGTTACGAAAATTTATTTATATAAAAATGGTAACCACTTCGACGTGATTAATAGCTTAAAGGGGTTGTACGGTACAAAATTTTACTGTGAGAAATGCAATACACCTTACCAAAGGGTGCATAAATGCAAGAAAGCACCAATTTGCACTATCTGCAAACAACCTGAACACTCCTTATTGACAAAAAACAAAATTCTCTGTGAGAGTTGTAATAGATTTTGCTTTAACGATGACTGCCTACTTCATCACACAGAAGCTTGCAAAAACGTATTTAAATGCCAGGTCTGTAACAAGCTTTGTAACAGGGGTCAGAAACACCAGTGTGGTTACACAATGTGTAAAAACTGTAATGATTTTGTTCAAATATCCACACACCATTGTTATATGATGAAAAAAGCAGCCAAGGGTGGTTTTTGTAAAGTCCCTTGTCACTGTAATCAGCGCTCTAATGTTATAAATATGGGATGTAAAAGTCTGCATAAACAGCCAATAATATGCAAAGAACCGTGCATTTGTAACAAGCTATCTGATGAAACGATACAACGTTGTACCTACACAGAAAACTACATATTCTTCGATTATGAGGCCATGCAAGACACCGGTATACACATTCCAAATTTGATAATTGCCCACGATTTTAATGGAAATAAATTTACGTTTAAAGATAACAAAGAGTTTTGCAGTTGGCTAATATCTGAAAAACATCGCGGTTATACAGCGGTGGCTCACAATAGTAAAGGTTATGACAGCTATTTTATTTTGAAGCACTGTGTGGCAAATACGATAAAGCCCTACACAATATACAATGGATCAAAACTGATGTTGCTGGAAATACCTTCTATTAAATTGAAAATAATCGACAGCTCTAATTTCGTGAGTGGTCCTCTGGCAAATTTCCCCAAAACGTTTGGCCTAAAAGAGGCTAAAAAAGGGTATTTTCCACACTTTTTCAATACTCCTGAAAACCAAGATTATAAAGGCTGTTTACCAGATGCCAAGTACTATGGGCCCAACACAATGAAACCAAAGCAAAGAGAGGAATTTTTAAAATGGTATGAGGCACATAAAAACAACGAGTTTGATTTACAAAGGGATCTACATGATTACTGTGATTCAGATGTGGATATTTTGCGAAGGGGATGTCTGGAATTTCGCAAAGAATTTTTGGAAATAGCGAATATTGATCCATTCCAATATCTGACTATTGCTAGTGTATGTATGGCTATTTACCGATCAAAATATTTACAGCCAAACACCGTTGCCGTTGTGAAAGAGGATTTGAAAGATACGTACAGTAAAGGATCAATCAAGTGGCTTAGTCAATTTTCTGGCGTTCAACACGCTCTTAACGGAGGTGAAGTCACAATCTGTGGAGCTAAAGTAGACGGTTTCGATAAAGAGTCGAATACTGTGTATCAGTACCACGGTTGTTTCTGGCACGGTCACCCAGAGTGCTTTAAGGCGAACACAGTTAACCATGTTAACAATGAGACAATGGGTGACTTGCATGAAAAACATTGCGAAGAAGTGCTCAGATAAAAGAAGCCGGCTATCAGCTGTTAGAAATATGGGAATGTGAATGGGTTAAATCAAAAGAATGTAAACAAAGGCCAGAACCTCAGATCGTGGTACTCTCTGATAAGGAAAAGGTTGTAAGAAAATGCTGTTTGAGAAAAATCGGGGATGTTTATTTTTAATTTTTTGTGAAAACAGCTGATTTATTAGTATAAAACACAAGAATTAGTCATTTTACGAAATACCTGTTGTAAATTATCTATATTTTCGAGTTGAGGTTTTTATGCTGTGATAAAAATTTAAAAGGTTGTTTATTTAAAATAATAATATTTTATAATTTTATAATATAAATGACCCTCATTGAACTCTATAGAATATTTTACATTTGATACATCAGCATTTTTTCTATCTTACCTATTACCTATTAAATTGCTGACTGCAATAATCTTTGTAAAAGTATAAAAATTGTTATATGTTTGGCTATTAAAGGTTTTGAGATAAAAACAATTATTATTATCGGTTTAAAATTGTTTATTTAAATAATTACAACGGTAGTATAATATTAACAAACCATTGACGTAGATGTTCTGAATTTCTCTGAGTGCAGAGTCCATAAGTAAAATGGTTTAAACATGACTTTGAGTTAGAGTTGAATTTCCCAGTGGCGTGGGGTGTTCCATCAAATTTAACGACATCCACAATAACAACATTGAAAATTTCAAATTCTTCACACTTCTTTCGCAAAAAATCAGCTTTCGGTTCACCTCTTACATGTAAAGTAAATAGTTTTTCAAAATATCATTAAGTTTACAGTAATGAATATTTCCAGAAGCATATTTTATTCCATGCACATGGTTTTCTATATATCTCACAGTCTTTTTATCTGCATAGCTTAATGATTGATAAGTTGGTGGTTCAAATAGAAAATGTTGTTGTTTGAATCCAAATTCAATGCAAGTTCTTTAGGATAAAATATTTCATTAATTTAAAAACCCTGAATGTCCGCGAAAGCAATCCTCACAATGTCCCCGTTAAAGAATAAATATCACACATTAGCATGGGGTCATCGCGATATAATGCTCGACTAATGTTAATCATAATTAGGAGATAAAAAACAGTTGTAAATTAATTAGGTTAGTTTTTTAGTTTTCTATTGTCTAGTGTACGTCTAAAATTTTTGTGTATACAATAAATTTTTAATCTGAATCTATGGTGTATTATTTCTTTTAATATGTTCCATTAAAACGATCAAAAAACGTTCCAATTCATCGTTTAAACGTCTATTATTCGATAGTTTGACGGTCATGAATTTAGTAGCGATAAAATAGCGAAAACTGAGGCATTTTTGACACTTTGAAATTATGTTTTTCCATAAGAAATACATGTAAATCGTAAATTTTTTCTTATCAGTTTTTTAAAGCGTTATTGCGACAAATTTTAGCGCTATTTTAACGTTTGGACGTTTCACATTTTGGAACTGTGACGTTCATGAATTTTGTAACGGTAAAATAACATTTTTTGACGCTATATTTATCGATTTTGAAATAATAGTCATTATTTTTTATAAAAGTTTATTACATTATCTTTATAAAAGTAAATATACAAAGTATTAGTACATAATTCACAATGTATATAAGAAAACGTGTACAAAATAAAAAAAAAAACAAAGTTTATAAAATATTAGATTTTTCGATCCAGCTATTATGTGAACTATCAAACCCCAACCATTTAACGTCAGAGCGTAGCAGAGCGTAGCAGAGCATCATAGCAGTGCATAGCAGAGCGTAGCAGTGCACAATAGAGCAAAGTATGGACCCTCTATAACAACCGTCTTATTAGGTAGCCTTAAATTGGCAAATAACCAAACGACTGATAAATAGTTTTAAATCAATAATTTCTCTCAATTTATAACAATAATCTACAGAGACACTTACTTTCGATACCACCGGTTTAAACGGTATGTACAGGTGGATAGATGTGTTACCGAAAATTACAAAAGAAAAAGCAGTTGTAAATTAATTAGGTTAGTTGTTTAGTTTTCTATTGTCTAGTGTACGTCTAAAATTTTTATGTATACAATAAATTTTTAAACTGAATCTATGGTGTATTATTTTTTTAAATATTTTTCGTTGAAACGATCAAAAAAACGTTCCAATTCATCGTTTAAACGTCTATTATTCGATAGTTTGACGGTCATGAATTTAGTAGCGATAAAATAGCGAAAACTGAAGCATTTTTGACACTTTGAAAATATGTTTTTCCATAAGAAATACATGTAAATCGTAAATTTTTTCTTATCAGTTTTTTAAAGCGTTATTGCGACAAATTTAAGCGCTATTTTAACGTTTTGACGTTTCACATTTTGGAACTGTGACGTTCATTAATTTTGTAACGGTAAAATAACATTTTTTGACGCTATAATTATCGATTTTGAAATAAAAGTCATTATTTTTTTTTATAAAAGTTTATTACATATTTTCTAAATCTCTTATTACATTTTGTTTATAAAAGTAAATATACTGACGCAAAGCGTTACATAATAAAGGATCAGTACATATTTCACAAAATACATTTAATGCTTGAAAACAGTTATCATTAAAATTTCTTTTAATAATATCTATAACATTATTATAATAACAATTAAAGTTAATATTTTCTATAAGTGAAATCTGATAAGCTACAATAAAATGATGTACTCTAACAAGTTCATCTACATCCTTCTTCGTTAGATGATATCCTACACAATGTTTTGCAACTTCTATGAACTTGGTGTCATCGTATACCAACTGTCGTATTGTACAGAAATCTCCACATGAAAATGTTACTGGATCATACTCATATGCGTAGCTTGGTAGTGGTTCAATAAAAAATGTGCTTCTGCTTAAAAATTCAATAAGATCAAGCCATTCCATTTTTCCAAACGACAATTTACTTGGCTTACAGTATTCTGATAAAATAATAGCTGGAGAAAATGTTCTTGCGGGAGATAAACCAACTGTTATAACATACCCCTTAATTGCGAAAGATGATTGTAGCAGCAAATAATTTTCACGTTTTACTTTGTCTTCGTAAAAATTTAAAATTCTATTTACTTCTTCCATATAGATAGAATCTTCACTACTACTCTCAGAATACTCCACCAAGTCTTCACTACTATAACCACTCTCTTGCAACATTTTGTTTGAAACTAAATTAAAAAAAAATGTTTTTCCAAGTCAAACTTTTTATTCGGACCGTAGACTGAACGGTTTGAGCAATAGATGATATGAATCAAAAAGGCCCCCGGAAGCTGTGAAAACGTATCTTGTTTGTCATAAGAATACGTGTAAAAAATGTTCAAAGTAAGAAACAACGGAGTTTTTCGATCCAGCTATTATGTGAACTATCAAACCCCAACCATTTAACGTCAGAGCGTAGCAGAGCGTAGCAGAGCATCATAGCAGTGCATAGCAGAGCGTAGCAGTGCACAATAGAGCAAAGTATGGACCCTCTATAACAACCGTCTTATTAGGTAGCCTTAAATTGGCAAATAACCAAACGACTGATAAATAGTTTTAAATCAATAATTTCTCTCAATTTTCACCGTAATTTTACATGTCACGTGACCTTTTTGAAAACCTAAAAAAAAGTGATGTGTTCAGCATCTCTTATTCTTAATTACGTAATATTGCGTAATTTTAAAAAAGTATTGCATCATCCAGATCCAGAGTAATAAGATAAAATTATAACAATTATCTACAGAGACACTTACTTTTGATACCACCGGTATATATCTACAAAGTTGATGAGAACGCAAATTCCTTTTCAACATAATTTAGAGGCTTATCTAAATATTGCAATTTTAGATAATTTACCTGATTCTACAATAATTTACTTCAAAATATATCTTCGCTACTTCGTATAAGAAATTTTTTAAACAAGTTCAAATAAATATTACTCGTTTTTTTATTTTTATTTTTTAATATAGTGAATATAATTTATTATATGTCACTGATAAAATTATATAACTTTTGATATGATAACGTTTTAAAAAAATACATGTTTTTCAATAAAATTAGTTGATGTTGATAAGAGTTTCCGGTTTACGTGAAAATCTAATTAAGGTGACGTCACTTTTAACTTGTTCAGACTTGATATTGTTTTTTTAATTTGTCACGTGACCTTAAAAGTATTGCATCATCCATAAGAAGTTTATTTTATGGGTAAAAGAAATAGCAAAAAAAATGTTTTAACGCTTATCGTCGAATGCGTTTTATGTTTTTCGACTCTATTGACTAGTGCTATAACGCACAAACGTTGAAAATATACCTTCTGATAATAATTTGGTTTGTACTTATAAATATGATGAATTTTACGGTTCAAGGAAAATATTTTTTTAAATATTATTAAACGTTTTATTATTTTAAAAACGACCTAAAGTCTGTTGGTACGATGACGTCACATCGACAGTACGCCTTTGCTAACTTATTATCATCTACAACCGTATGTGACGTATACGGAGCTGTTTGTCTAACACATTTCAACTTTATTTTACAAGTCACTTGATAGCCCCGTTGGTTAAGGCGTCAAGTTTGTACACATGAGTTTGTGGGTTCAAAACCTACAACCGGCATCACACAGAATTTTTTTTCTACATTTATTTTCATACAAAATTATTCTAAGTTCTATTTGGGCACTGGGGATGATGATGAGGGGTGGTAGGATGACTAAAATGACATTGGGGTAGTGATGAGGGGGTAGTCAAGGTACGGTGACAAAAATTACAGGTACAGGTGATTTTAACGCGAAAGTTGGTAGCACTGTAAAGTTGGTAGCATGTAAAGTTGGTACGATGACAGCAAAGCGCGAAAAATTCAAAAAATATAACGAAAAGAAGAATTGGCTGCATGTGTCAAACGTAAAAGGCCACTCGAAAAAAGAAGAACTGCCAGAGCGCCAGGGCTCCAGCGCTAACGATAGGTGTTCTGCCTCTTGAAAAAAAGTAAGGTTATGTTCGAAAAAAGTGAGGTTATGTTCGAAAAAAGTGAGGTTATGTTTGAAAAAATAGCTAGAACTGTCAGATGACGTCACAGGTTCAAAGGTCAAAGTGTCCTGAAGTGGGTCCCTTACTACTCTTATACGAATTTTATAGGGCATTTTCATGAAACTCCAGTAGAAAACGTATATATTGGGCACCAAGTACCTTGCACTGCACCGCCTTCAAAAAACCCCCGGGTAGAAAAATTGAGTTTATTTCCATGCATATTTTCCGAGTTGTGAACTTTTCTTTTTTTAACACTTCGAGATTCATTTTGGAAAATGAGTTATTTAACCTGCAACAATGCAATTTTTATTTGTACCTACCTCATGCCATGGAGTCAAACAGTTACCTGAAGCTCTCTTGAATCGAACGCAGAAAGTTTCATCACGATCCGTCTTAGTTTAAAAAACGCTTTATTTTTTCGATTATATAGAGAGTATGCTTATCAACCTCGACGGAAAGTACAGTTACAAACTACTTCTATTTATACAATACTAGCGTCCCGGCGAACTTCGCACCGCCTAACACTAATGTTTTTTCAATTTTTTTTTTTATTTTTACGATTAATTTTTTGTATTTTTTATTATATTTTATTGTTAGTTACCAGTTTTTACTATTATTTATAGTACTTTGTAATTTATCGGTTAGATATATTATATATTAACTGCGCCACCTAACGGTGGCGTCATAGTTCTTAGTTAAGTAAGTTTTGCTCTTTTAAATATATGAGATATTAACTGCGCCACCTTACGGTGGCGTCATAGTACTTAGTTGTGTAAGAATTACAGGTGTAAATTTATAACATCTCAACTGCGCCACCTTAGGGTAGCGTCATAATGATTAATTTCGTAATAAACGCGTCCGATAGCTGCAAAATTCAAAGTTCTATAAGGAAAATCGCGGCCCCCTATGCGCTATTTAAAGGCACATTACCGCCGCCCCGGCCGGCCAGTACCACCGCAAGCGCTACATCCCCGCAATTTTAAATCTGTAATATCTTCAAAAATATTCATTTAAATCTTGTGCTGTAAAGGACCATATAGATCTATATTAAATCAACAATGTATTTAAGCTATTTAATTGGATAAGGATTAATGCTGTATTGGTTAAAATCGCTTCGAAAATTAACCATTATTTGTCGTAAAAAGTAAATGACAAAAAAATGTTATTGTGGTATATCCATAAGAGATAGACATATACCATCGCGGAGTTTTCTGTAGACCTTTTCAATGTGTACAAATAATTAGTACATTATTTTGATAAATCTCGTAGGGTTCAGCCTGCGTTTGCAATGTAAGCGGAAAAAAATTGATAATTAACGACATCACATTAGAAACCTCAAAAATAACAGTATTTTTACATTATTTAATGGATGTTATTATACATATAAACCTTCCTCTTGAATCACTCTATCAATTAAAAAAAAACGCATTAAAATCCGTTGCGTTGTTTTAAAGATTTAAGCATACAAAGGGAAATAGGGACAGAAAAAGCGACTTTGTTTTATACTATGTATTAAATTGATATTGATATTGATTGATATTGATTAATAATAACATATTGTTATTGTATTTTTTTAACTACTAAAGGGTTGATTCAATTCAAGACCGAATTTGTTCACAGAATTTTTGAAAGGTAAAAATAGATATTTCTAGGAAGCAGTATTTGCGTCATAATTGATAAATAAAAATGTTCCAGAATTTTTTTGCTCACGACGTTACAAAAATTTCGATTAAAAAAGTTGATTTCAGTATAATTTTTTGCACAAATACAAATAAATCATAGTTTTTTAAGAAAAAAGTATTTAAATCTGGTTTCTCAGTATGTAAAATTGCTTTGTTTTAGTTGTTCAGATACGTTTTTTATGACGTATTTGTGTAAAAAATATGCTTAAATATTTTTTAAGCAAAATGTCCATTAAGTCATTAACTAAAACTGTCCATAATGGCATTACCTAAAACTCAAAACCGAGTATAAGTTGAAGCCACTAATACTCTAGTCAACATCTTAAAAACGTGAAAAATTAAAATAAAGGTCCTAAAAATATGAGCGATAGCTCATTGGATTCGGAATAACCTCTAGAAAAATGTTTTTGAAGGAAAAGTGTGCGGGCAAAAACTTGCAATTGTTATTAACAAAATAAGATGAAAAAAAAGATACTTATGTTTTTGTTAATAACTCGAAAAATATTAATATTTAAGCAATTTTGAAAAAAGTTCATTAAAAAGGGGGCAATTTCCGAAAAAGTCCGTCTCCCGGAACTCTATCTCCATTATTTATAATTTTAATTTAACATTGAAAATAGGGCTCCGCGCGGCTTCTACGGCATGCGCGCGCCACCGCTAAACGGGGTTTATCAGATAAAATATTTTTTTTATGACATAAAATGTTATTTTAAAAAATTTCAGTATTTTTCTAAAACTTGAAGGAATCTAAATCAGTTGGAAAACACATTTTATCACTGTTTTTCAAAAAGTTATTCAATTGTTAACTAACATTTTTTTTCCTAATCTCTGTTGACATAAACAATGGGATAAAAGGTATAAATAATTGGCCTAAAAATTTAAAACTTCGTGGAGCCCTTTTCATATGTATACTTTACAAGATCCTGCGATAAATGTTTATAAAAGTTTATTAATTTTTTAAATAGTATATTGTAATACAAGTGTTACAATGACAGGTTTCGTAGTACGAGTTTAGTATGTGAAACGAACCGCGAAGCGGTGAGTTTCGCAAAGAACGAGTACTACAAACCGTCATTGTAATTCGAGTTTTACATACTATTTTTTATAATGAACTTTTAAAAGTATAAAAAAATAAATAAAATGAGTGTTTTTCGAAATATTTATTTATGTTGGCAATCTTGACACTTTTGACACTTGACAGTTTTAATGATTTTAAATTTGAATGTTTGTCAAATTTGATTAAAATATTCTGAATTTCGCAATATCGCTGATAATGTAGTTAATAATTTACTACAACATACTTCTTGATTTACTACCTGAACTCTTTCGTTGAAAATCAGTGCAGTGCAACCAATTGTGTAAAACAAAAAGTTACCAAAAACAGTGTTACAATGAATCTATTTCGATACTGTTGTTAGTGTCGAAATAGAAACTTTGTGAACGTGAATTATAAAAAATACTTTCTTATATCATACGTCACGTTAACTGTAGCGCCTACTTAACTTGTCAATTAAAAAATTATATATCTTTTAAACTATTGGAGATATGATAAAGGACATTCAGGTCTTTTTTATAGAAAATAAATTTCTCTTTCAAATAATTCCAAGACCAAGTTTGTATTTATTGTTTATTAGATACCACATGCATTTATTTATAAAATTCTGTATTCTTTTTTACTTTTTCGCAATATTTTGCAATAGTTATGAAAAATCATAATTAACAAATTAATAAACTTTTATGAACATTTATCACAGGATCTTATAAAGTATACATATAAAAAGGGCTCCACGAAGTTTCAAATTTTTAGGCCAATTATTTATACCTTTTATCCTATTGTTTATGTCAACAGAGATTAGGAAAAAATTTATTAGTTAACAATTGAATAACTTTGTGAAAAACAGTAGTAAAATGTTTTTTCCAACTGATTTAGATTCCTTCAAGTGTTAGGAAAATACTGAAAGTTTTTCAAATTTTTAAAAGAACATTTTATGTGATAAAAAAATATTTTATCTGATAAACCCCGTTTAGCAGTGGCGCGCGCATGCCGTAAAAGCTGCGCGGAGCCCTATTTTTAACGTCAAATTAAAATTATAAATAATGGAGATAGAGTTCCGGGAGGACGGACTTTTTTTTGGAAATATTCTTATCTTTAACGAGCTTTTTTCAAAATTGCTTAAATATGAATATTTTTCGAGTTATTAACAAAAACATAAATATCTTTTTTTTTTCATCTTATTTTGTTAATAACAATTGCAATTTTTTGCCTGCACACTTTTCCTTCAAAAACATTTTTCTAGAGGTGATTCCGAATCCAATGAGCTATCGTTCATATTTTTAGGACCTTTATTTTAATTTTTCACGTTTTTGAAGGTGTTGACTAGAGTATAAAAACTGGTTAAAATTTTTATTCTTTAAAGGTATATACCTAAAATCCCTTTCTACTTATGTTTCCAATTGGAATCGCCGTTCCTTAATTGTTAAAAAATTTGAATTGAAGATAGAGATTGTTGCAGCACAACATTTTACAATGTTAGCTCAATAGTCATTTATCGCAGTAGTCTGTTCAATTATTCATGGAGTTTAGATATAAAGATTTTTCAAGATCTTAAAGGTACTTAAAATACCCTTTCTACTTTTTATTCAATTCTAGTAAGCCGTTATTTAATTGTAAATGAATTTGAATTGAAGAAATAGATTGTTTAATTAGTCATATTTGGAAGATATATTATCACAGCTGTCTGTTCTATTTTTTATGAAATTTAGATATAAAGATTTTTCAAGATCTGATAATTTGATCTTCGTCTTCGTATTTATAAACAATATTATTTTGTCTAGTAAAAATTTATCATGTGTATATTTCAAATAATCCTTTGATGCATATTTATAACAACTAAATATGATATTTAAATTTGGTAGAAATATTTGGCCCAAGTAACAAATATATAGAAAAACTCGTTTTGTGTGCTTCTAATAATAATATCAACTTATTGCTGATTATGTCTTTTCCCCGTAATTATTTTTATATTTGAGGTCAAAATGTGTGTGAGGAGTTATCTTTATCTGAAGATGATATTAACGTTAAGGACTAGTGGGATCTAAAAGAACAGAAAAATAATATGTGCAAGTATATTTTCTCAAAGTCAACTTCATTAGGGCGGATTAAACTGTTTGAAGTTTCGATTAAAGTATATCGCAGTCGGTTTTTATTTAAACGATCAATCCTCGTACCTACTCTTTATATGAAATCAACTTGCAACTTAAACCAAAGAAATTAAGCGCCTGTAAACCAAAACACATGTTTAACTACCCGCGTTGAGGATTGAATATTTAAAAAATAGGGAAGTTATTGGTTTCACCCCAATTTTCGAAAATCGATTTTTCTTTAGATCCTGACTATTCTCGTGATAATGTCCTTATGTATGTGTGTTTGTATGATTGCATGTAATCCTCTTATAACTTTTTAACGGCTTGGCCGATCAAAAAGAAAATTAGACCTCATAAGAATTTGATGTCATTTACATATTAAAAAGATTTCGAGATATTAACTCAAAAAAACTGCGTAGATTGCTACCTCGAAAATAAAACGCGTTAGTAAGTTATAGTTTTTCAAACATTTCCTTTTTTTATAACTCATGGTGTTTGAAACACCACAAAAAATATATTCTTGAGCTCGAGGAGCTCACAACAGCAGAAAAAATAAATTTTTGGTTTCTGAAATTAGCGGGACGTTACAAAAACGGTCTGCAGGGTTAATCTCTTTTTGAGTTTTTTTTTATATTACTTTGTTTTTGTTGGCGGTGTAAGTTCATCAAACTTTTTATGAACGTTTAACATCTAGGTTGGGTAGACTCCGGTAAATGTGTTTTGATTTTTTGATTATTCAACATCTAGATATCATGAAAATTTAGTAGATGGTGTTGCATTTCGATTTTTAAATAAATAGAAAAATGAGAAACTAAAGTAAAATGGAAAATAGTCGAAGAAAAAAAAAAGAATTCCAAAAAACCAAACTGAGAAAATAGTTATTAAATGAAGTACTATGACTGCACCGTAAGTTGGCGCAGTTAACATGACATATATTTATATCGGCAATTCTTAATTAAGAACTATTATGCCACCGTCAGGTGGCGAAGTTAATACCTCATATATTTAAACGACTTACTATACTATGTACTAGAACGACACTATAAGGTGGCACAGTTAATACTTCTTATATACGAGCAATTCTTACTAAACTATGTACTATGACGACACCGTAACGTCATGCTGTTTCTGCTGTTAATACCTATACCTCGATAGGCCATTGCATGTCACTGACGTCATTGTGACGTATATGCAAATGGAACCAATGCGAAGTTTAAATGAATCGTAGTTGCCAAGTTTCACATAGAAAGACTTACTATCTTCGTCTTATTAACGCGCAATAGAAAGAGATACTTTTAAGACAAATCGCAAGCGGCGCTAGCGTCGTTCATTATGTTTTCCAGTGTTGCCATTTTCCTAAAATTATCACTTTCTATTGCGTGTTAATAAGACAAAGATAGTAAGTTTTTCTAAGTTAAACATGGCAAATAGCGTTCATTCGAAACTCGCATTGGTTCCACCTGCATTTACGTAACAATGATGTCAGTGACATGCAATTGCATATCGAGCTATAATATATTTATTCGATAAATTACAAGATACTACAAAAAAAATACCAAAAACCTGGGAACCTCTGAGAAAATGTCTTGAAAACGACAAACAAAAAAAAAAACAAAATCGTAAAAATTGAAAAAACAAAGAACATTAGTGTGGTCTGCCTTGTCAGCCAGTTATTTATATTAAATCAATATTTTTTTGTAATTATTATATATCGGGTTTATTGCAACAATAATGCTACTTTTACATTTATTTAACAAGATACAAAAATAAAACAACTTGAATTTACATGGATGAAATAAAAATTATGACAACATTTAAATATTAGGTTTTTCATATTGATTTCTAATTTGGAAATTACCTATTTTAAGTTTTTTCAAACTTAAATCGGTTTTGAACCTATATAGGGGAACTTTACACTTGGTAGCTGGCAAAAACTGAAAGTAATCTTAGTTTTTAACTCAACACACAAATCTTATACGAAACCTCTGACACATGCACTACCTTACTTTAAGGTGATATACTCCAACATTTTGGCGCGAAACCTAGAAAGAGCAACGATACTCAAACAAACCCAGTACAGAGAATAAATGTAAAAATTTTGTCAGGTATAAATTAACCCCGACATTTAAAACAGATACTGATTCACCGAACTGTACTTGGAGGTTCATAGTAGAGGGCGCTTTAAATCAAAGAATAGAATATTTTAAATCTGTATTGCGTTTTTCTCAAAAATTTCACAATATTTTGATATGAAATTTTAGGCATGAATAGTTTGTTTCATTTTACGTGGTAGACGCATACTTTTATTTTGAATAAATGATAACTTAAAGAAAATTATGATGGTTTATAGAGAAAAAAAAATAATTTTTGTAATAAACACATGCGTCTACCACGTAAAATGAAACAAACTATTCATGACTAAAATTTCATATCAAAATATTTTGAAATTTTTGAGAAAAACGCAATACAGATTTAAAATATTCTATTCTTTGATTTAAAGCGCCCTCTACTATGAACCTCCGAGTACAGTTCGGTGAATCAGTATCTGTTTTAAATGTCGGGGTTAATTTATACCTGACAAAATTTTTACATTTATTGTCTGTACTGGGTTTGTTTGAGTACCGTTGCTCTTTCTAGGTTTCGCGCCAAAATGTTGGAGTATATCACCTTAAGGGTGGTACCTCGAAAGTGCTTCTTCGAAAAACCCTTAATGCAGGCTGGCGGCTATATAATATCCAATGTCCAAACTTTTAAAAGTATCAAATTTCATGAATTCACAAAAAATTATAAGGAATCTTTTTTGTTTAGAACGCTCTAACAGACATGAAAGGTAAGATTGTGCAAATAAAAACCATTTCAATAAATAATTTATGTTTATGATCGATGAATATCAACCGTGTGAACAGGCAGGATTTCTAACAACACTAATAAAAAAATTTACTGAGTAGAACGTACCACTTCACCTAGCCTTTATTGATTTCAACAAAGCCTTTGACTTGTATAAACTTTTTGCAGTATTCCAAGGCCAGAATAATGCTAGGATAGACTCTAGATCTGTTAAAAAAGATATGTATATCTACTAGCTACTATATCAGTCAAAATTCGTGAAGATATATTTACCGACAGAATACAGGTTAACAAGGAAGTTCGACAAGGCGACACAATTTCGCCAAAGTTATTTACCCTTACCCTTGAAGACGTATTCAAAAGACTGAATTGGAAGCAGAAAGGTTTGTGTTTGGATGGAGTGTATTTGAACAACTTACGGTTTGCTAATGACATAATTCTAATCAGCAGTACAAAAAAAGAACTTGTAGAAATGCTACCAGAATTGAAAAGGGAGTCGGAAAAAATTGGGACAGAAAATAACAACAGCAAATCCAAAATTATGCCTCCGGAACCAAGCGGTATACTTTTAGATGGACAACAAGTAGAAGAAGTCATTGAATATAGATACCTAGGCCACACCATAACAATAGGTAAAGAAAATCAAACATCCGAAATAACTAGACGAATCCAACTTATATGGGCAGCCGTAGGAAAGATAAACAATACCTACGCTTAAAAATCCCAAGATCCCTATCAACCCAAAAAAGAGAGTCTTTAACGCATGTATTCTTTCAGTTATGACTTATGGTATGAAAACTATCACTTTTACCGTTAACATTGCCAACAAATTAAGAATAACTCAAAGAGCAATTCACAGAAGTTTGCTGGGAGTAAGCAAAAGAGAACATATTAAAAATGAGAATATTACAAAGAAGACAAAGTTGGATGATGTCATAGAATATATTTGCTCCTAAGAAATGAAATTGGGTAGGACATAAGGTAAGATAGGGAAACGAAATATGTACAAAACTAATTATGCAATGGAGACCTAAAGAAGTATAGGACGTCCACATAGGTGATGAATAGATAACAGAAGAGAGAGTGTAGGAAGAAAGTGGTTTCAAATAGCACAGAACCGGTTAAAATGGAAACGACAAGGGGAGACCTATGTCCAGGAGTGGATGCAAAAAGGTTGTTGAAGAAAGATGTTTACGATCTGGATTAATATAGATTAAGCCGATATCTTATCAAAACTGATATTAAGTTACAGAAAATAATGAATTGTAAGCTACGAAAACAAAATTAAGGAAACATTTTAAACTATTTCTTGACCAGAAATTGAACCTACAACTTGCATTCTGGGCATTTGCTCTACGCTCTAAACTTCTAAGGTACGAAATACTTCAGTTGATAAGGCTCTTAATCACATGTCCCCCTGTTTAATAAATACCTGTAATTTTAGAATAGTTACTTGAAACGCAATATTTTGACAAATATATAAGCCAGCGACAATTTGTATTTAAGATTTTTTTTTAATTTGGCATTTAATCCTATTTTATATATTTAGAATTAAGAAAATAATTTTCTACACCGAAGAATACACCACTGAGCCTTATAAAACATTAGATGGATAGAGCGAAATAAGTTTTGAGTTTAATTAAATTCGAAAAAACTCGTGGCAAGAGAAAAATTGTACAAAAAAGTGTTGTGCTAGAAAAGAGGTATGGACGTCGAAAATTTAACGTTCAACATTTCTAGTCGTGCAACAAGTATAACCACATAAAATGCGCTTCACTCAACAACTTATAATAGGCTGGTTTTCAAATCATTAAACAGTATTCCACTAATTATTTTGAGACATGTTCTCATTGGATTTTAAAAATTTATAAATTAGATTAATAAGAATAGCCAATAAAAATAAAAAAAAATCACACATTGCGCAAGACACAAGCATTTGATCTCTAACCAAAGACGATAGCACGTTTAATCACTTCATCCCCAGATGCAATTAGTGGTTTATTGGCATTTTTGAGTGAATTGGTTAAAGGCACTTCCGGTTGTAGAAAAAGATAGCAGTTTCGAGTCTTTGCCGGATGTGACATTTTTTAACTTTATACCTTAATTCTTGTTTCTCTAATTTCTAAATTAAAGAAAAAATTAACAATATGTTAATATTTCTAATGTCGCTTGCAATTTATGTGTTGCACTGTTACTTCTAAAAGTTAATTTAAAATTAACAAGGATAAATCAAATATAAACCGAACTGGGTATGTAGTAGAAGTTTAAGGAAGTAAATCGTTTTAGCTAGCCTAACCCGAATGACTATTAGCACTAGCAGCATTATGTCTCAAGTGCAGACATGTGTTGGAAACGCAATATTATTCGTATCGCAGAAGAACGTAAAACGTGTGAAAATTTGCGACGACTAGGTGACTATAGTTTAAATTCAGGGTATCGTTTAAACTATAGAGATCAGAGATAAAAATGATGCAATGTGTATTTTAGTTACTTTAGAATATGCAATAGTAATATTTGCAGTATTAAAGTTTTTTACCATTGTTTTATTAATTAAAGTAACAAAAAATAAATACACTATGACTCACTCCCAGATTCTTCAAATGTTTTCACAATCACTACTATCTTCTCCTGGGGTAATAATAATAAGCTCGATAAGAACATCAACACTCTTGTCTATATTTCACTTTTGATCTTTCTCCTTCTGTGCATGTTTTATGCAGTATCAGTTAAAAGCTGTTACATTTTGTGTGGCTTATTCTAGTAACACTTTAACATCTTTTAATTTAAATGTTTTGTTATTACGTGCTACCTCATTTTTAACTTGTGCTCATATTAGCTCGATCGGGTTAAATTCGCAATGATTATTAGTACTGTGATAACATGTTCACGTGTCATTTCGTCGACTGCAAATTTGATGCAAGAACTCTTATGTTGTTGTACTAGATAAACTAACTGTACCTTTAGTATTGAGTCTTCAACATTTATATTTTTGTTTTTTAACCAGTCTGCAATGTCTGCCTTTCGAAATGCTGAAGTCGGTATTTTTTTACGACGGCTGTGGTAATGTTCATTATAATTACAGATTCTACAAGAGTCACTATAAACAAAAACCATTTTTCAAAGAGTTAATATCATCATGATAATCGTCCGTTTTGATTGAGGTAAACAAATTTAAACCACCTTGTAAAAAACCTGAATCACTTCCTGTGTGCGTAACAATAAGACGTTTTCCTTTAGCAGAAGGTGCTTTTGTGCCGCTTGAAAGCCTGGCGTAAACTTTTAATATTTTGTGCGACCCTTATTCAACCACGTTTCGTCCATGTATTTTTTTACCAGTACATTTAAAATCAAGAATTTTTTGTAAATACTTTCTCCGCCATATCATTATTTCATGTTTCTTGATTAACAAACTTTTTCGATTTCTCTTTATATACCTACTGAAAATTCATTTTACGTAGCGTTCTTTAGAATACCCTTAAGGAAATTTTATTTAAAATAACATCTTTAATTTTTTGTTGAATGGCATTTCGTTCCTTACATAATTTTTTTTCTATTGTAATATTGTCCAATACTATTTTTGTACGTCCTTTGTGAATTGGTTTTTCAAGTTTTGTATTCCCTTGAATTATTCGGAAAACCGTACGAGCTGATATACTCAAATCTCCACAAAATAATGTGACATTTTCTATTAACATATGTATATGGATTTCCTTTAACGTAATTCCTCATACAAAGCTTTTCTCTCACAGATAACCAAGACCTTTAACTTTTTTATCAATATCTGTACTGCACGTAGGATTCGTTTTCATTTCAACCAAGTGTAAGTTACTGAAATAATTCCGACGACCAATATTACTGATTATTAACATTTCGAGAATACAGTTTTCAAAAATATTCCATCCGTTGGCGTTCAGATATATCTTAAACTAGCGGACCCGGCGAACTTCGCATCGCCTAACTAATGTTTTTTCCAATTTTATTTTTATTTTTACGATTAATTTTTTGTATTTTTTATCATATTTTCTCGTTAGTTACCAGTTTTTACTATTATTTATAGTACTTTGTAATTTCTCGGTTAGGTATATTATATATTAACTGCCCCACCTGACGGTGGCGTCATAGTTCTTAGGTAAGTAAGTTTTGCTCTTTTAAATATATGAGATATCAACTGCGCCACCTTACGGTGGCGTCATAGTACTTAGTTATGTATGAATTACAACTGCGCCACCTTAGGGTAGCGTCATAATGATTAATTTCGTAATAAACACGTCCGATCGCTGCAAAATTCAAAGTGCTATGGGGAAAATCGCGGCCTCCGATGCGCTATTTATACTATTTATAGGCACGCTTCAGCCGCCCCGGCCGGCCAGTACCACCGCAAGCGCTACGTCCCGCAATTTTAAATCTGTAATATCTTCGAAAATATTCATTTAAATCTTATGCTGTAAAGGACCATATAGATCTATGTTAAATTAACAATGTATTTAAGCTATTTAGTTGGATAAGGATTAATGCTGTATTGGTTAAAATCGCTTCGAAAATTAGCCATTATTTGTCGTAAAAAGTAAATGACAAAAAACTGTTATTGTGGGATATCCATAAGAGATAGACATATACCATCCCGGATTTTTCTGTAGACCTTTTCCATGTGTACAAATAATTAGTACCTTATTTTGATAAATCTCGTAGGGTTCAGCCTGCGTTTGCAATGTAAGCGGAAAAAAATTGATAATTAACGACATCACATTAGAAACCTCAAAAATAACAGTATTTCTCCACCATTTAATGGATGTTATTATACATATAAACCTTCCTCTTGAATCACTCTATCTATTAAAAAAAACCGCATCAAAATCCGTTGCGTAGTTTTAAAGATTTAATCATACAAAGGGAAATAGGGACAGAAAAAGCGACTTTGTTTTATACTATGTATTGATGATATGCTGATACTAATAAACCACCAATATATATAGTTAAACGAGACTATTGAAAAAAAAGAGAGACTTGCCTATTCGAAAATATTATGGAATCTATTCATTATTTTATTTACTCTAATGGTTAAAATTGGATTGGCCATCGTACATATAAAAGCAATTAACAGTTAGTAGTTTATCCCGTTTAATTAACGTTATTTTATTATTGAAAAAAAAATAATAAAGACCCTAAAAGTTTCAAATTAAAATGAAAATCTTTATAATATAGGTCCATGTTATTACTTTACACATGCTAATCAATCAAATGTAAACTAACAAATTTTTGGAGTAATCTAATTATCAATTTGTTCAAGCCATAGCGTTTTTATAGCATAGTTCGAGGCTGGATCACAAAGACGTATGAACTCCGAACACGTGACGCCCTGATCGTCACGTAGTAGGTCTGGTATGTTCGCTTAAATAATATTTCAAAACCGGATTGCAAATAATCAGAGGTGATCACAACTGATCATAACTTTTTAAGTGATTACAAACGATCAGAAGTGGTGCATCTTTTTCATATGTGTGTTCGGTCAAATAATATTGCAAAGGTGAAGAAAACTAAGCTTTCCCTCCTCGGTCATTTTCAGAGTACCATATCTCGTCTTTCTTATAGCTACGTGTTAGTTTAGTGAAGATTGCACGTACCTTGTGACTTACCTATTTACATTTATATTCAGTATGATTTTTAATAAGAGTTTAACAACACGAGATAAAATAAGAAGGTCCCACAAGTTCACTTAATTATTTATAAATATGTAACATTATATTTATAGCTGTCGTACTTTTTACACAAAATCAGGAAGATGTTTTAAGACATTTTTACTTTTCATAACTAATACATAGAATTTGAAAGTAAGATATAGTAATTGTTTTTTAAACGAAAACCGATACATATTAAGAATGAACTGGAAATTTTTTTATTATAAATTTAATCGACAAAGTTTTAAAATGGATCGATCGGTTTAGTTACATATTTTCAAAAACAAACATGCAAAAATATACATTTCAGAAAAGAATTCATAATAGGATGTAAATTTATCAATAACAAATTTATTCATTTCATAAAAAGCGATAACAAAACAAAAGATGTCCTTGTAGGTATAGACCCAAATACAAATGTACCGAGAACATCTATTGGGACAGAAAAGGCAATTTATTAATTTGGGATTTAAAGGACTGCAAGGAAGAACGAGGACGAGTGGGGAAGACGTGGAAAAGTAAGGAGTTTCACAATCTGGAGACCCTGGGGATGAAGTAACGATCGAACAGATCCGTTCTCGATTTCTGATACTGAACAGTAGAAAGGTACGGTCTATCTGCAGCGATTAATCGACACGATTAGACGTAGCGAAAAGACGCGCTGGTTGCTGATATGCGTATGTGAGTAAGCGGTCCATTTTCTGTGACAAGTCGCTCTTCCTCCTCTATTAACGCTATTGCAGCCAACACTATATTGTTCATTATGATTTTCAAATTACAAACAACACTACATGCAGAACACAACTAATAATAATACTGACTCACACTGGAATAAATCGTTTCCACTAATCGTTGCAATTGAGACCATGCCTGAACGAATTATCGCTGCATTTACTCGTAACGTTTGTTCGCTTCGATTAATCGCTGCAGATAGACCGTACCTTAAGGGTGCATGGAGTTGGCACGACTCGTTGGTCTGACTGGTTGGCAAGTAAAGGCACTATAGAGTAAAATCCGTTGAGTGTCGGTAAAACACGGACAGATCAGACACTGGTCTTCGGTGAGACAATGGGGCTAGGTTTTTGGTAATACTGGTGTCGTTTATTAGTCGAACTACTCTTCTCTGTATTGCATCAAGAACTCTGAACCTTGACGGAGCCGCTGATCCTCATACATGCGAGCAGTATTCAAGATTAGGTCCTATTTGGGCTTTGTAAAGAGAAAGAGTAGCTAAGTTGGATGGAGAGAAATATTTTCGTGCTCTAAAAAGAAAGCCTCTTTCCTGCTGCAGTTGATATGGATGCAATATTGTTACGAGCCAGTCCGGACCTGTCGCCCAGGAAGTTATGCGAGACAGACGCCAGTTCTAAGAATATTCTAGTGGCTTTTTGAACGTTCGGAAGATTCGAGAGTGTTGTATGTTCTGGATGTAATTGTTGAGATGCTTCTAGAAGGAATTAATTTAATATATAAGGGACCGCTTTGGACGGATAAGAATAATTGTAATTGTAATAGTTGGCGATAGACATTGATTGAAGAGCTAATTGTTGTACGAGGTATTTTAAAGACGTAATTCAGTAATTGTGTAGATTATTTTTTAAGAAATTGTTATTTATTTGTGTTTATCAATAAATCGTTAAATTTGTCTGCTATTTATCACTTATACAGAATCCACGAAGGAAAAATATAACAAAATG
The DNA here is from genome assembly GCA_964028335.1 of Altica lythri. Classification (NCBI taxonomy): domain Eukaryota; kingdom Metazoa; phylum Arthropoda; class Insecta; order Coleoptera; family Chrysomelidae; genus Altica; species Altica lythri. The sequence goes on along the minus strand of OZ034804.1, from coordinate 27,735,514 downwards.
TCCGTTCCAAAATAAGTCCTGGGAGATTGTTATACCAACCAGCGTAATGGAGTTGCTTACTACTAGTGTCTGATCGTTTATTGTGATGGATGAGTTGTATGTTTCTTACCACTTAGTTAGGAAAATACAAAACAATTAAATAATGAAAATTTATTAAAGGATAATATAAAAAATCTCTCCTTAAAAGTATAAAAAAACGTATTGCTAACGTTAAATTTAGAAAACAAGTTATAATGGTGTCGTGGACACGTAGGAACTAAGTTCCTTCGGCTAATGTAGAATCGACACTACTCGCTTGTGTATAAGACTGTAGCGCCTGCGCACGTCTCATTTAACGGTTTTATTCCATAGACTTTTTGTTACGGTTTTACTATTACTTTTTTTCAGTTCAGTCGCGCAGCAAAATCCCTATCTCCTCCAAGCCTTGGATAATACTACGTTATAGATTAATAATTAAATTTCTTTTGGTTGTACATATTTTCATAATTTGTACTTTTCGTCTGGGCACCTTATATATCAATAAATTCTCTAAAGATATAATTTTTATAATGATAATGATCGGAATAAGATAATTGAATTATTTTTATTTAAAGTTAAAATAATATTTATAGTTTTTTGTTTAACACTAAAAAAAAAAACCAAAAAAAATTATCATCCCGCGTATTCGATCCTCCAACGATATCCAATCGTGAAGAGTTATAATATGCTAGTCAAATTATTTTTATGTATTTACTATATAAATTTTGATCATATTAATAATAATAATTTATTATAAATTTTGAGATTAACTAACAGGTGTAGATAATCCAACTAATTAAAATATTACAACATAATTTACACATTTTACATTTAAAAACCAATGATTTTCATTAATTTATAGGACATCACAAAAGTTGACATCGTTGGATATTTCTATATTGTTTACAATGTTTATATTATATTATTAAACTTACCTTTCGTTAGGAGATTCTATAATGAGAAGATCATCTTTTGCTTGATTCATTATAACTATTATATTTTTTGTAAACACTTTCAAGAAAGTTTCGGTGACAGTTAAATATTATATCATAACTGTCAACATTATGTCTATCGTATACTGAACACTGAGTAGAGGCTAGCGTTGTATGGAGACTAGCGGTAACCTGCCTACTAGATATAGTGGCACTATTACAAGCGTTACGGTTTTATTGTTACGGTTTTTTACTATTACATTTTTTTCAGTTCGGTCACGCCGCAAAATCCCTATCTTATCCAAGCCTGCTGTAAGGAACATAGTTCCAAAAAAATTTCGTATCAGAAATTATTTTTAAACATAAAGACATAATACCATTGTACGTTACCTATTTCATATGTAATGCGCTTAGAAAATCCAAACTTTATAAATAGGAATGAATACAATTTTTTTTCATGAGTTGCACATAAATTCGAGAAGCTGTTTATTTTCTCACGAACTAGTTTTGAAACCGCAAATTGAAATTTATGTTTTGTATATAAACTTACATAAAATAAACTGAATTCAGTTAAAACCAGCGTATATACCTATGCGAAATACACTAGCTTACAAATACAGTATTGCTATTCAATGAACATTTTTTAAAAACCCATTCTTCGTACCATAATGCTACTTAAGTTTATATTGGTTTGAATTAATACCTGTTCGCTGACAAAATATTTTTTCACCATTTTTAAGTCACATACAAATTAGTTATTAAAGCGACGCTTTCCATGTTAGCTTTGGCGACAGAAGTAAATCGAAAAAATTGTCTGCGTATGGGGGATGACCTGGTTACCTATTTTCTCTCTTGCTCTTATGGCATACGCCACAGACTGAAGTATACTAGTACGTTTCTATTTAAATAAAATTGATTATAAAAGTTTCTATAATATTTCAGTTACTACAAACCTAAAATATGATAATGATGAGGACAGTGTATAAATAACTATTTTTTAGCTTTTTTTTAATGCTAGTAACATGCTTGTCGAAAATTTACTGAGCAAATTAATCAAGCATTTTACTCAGTACCCTAATTATTAAGTTTGTGTATTTAATGCTATTAAACATGATAATGGTTATATCTTTTATGTATAACACATAGTAGAACCTTTTTTTAATAGCACATGAAGTTCGGTCAAGTGTAATAGTTCTACTCACTGTTTTCTTCGCTGAAAATGGTGTGGGCATCATGATTCTTGCGTCAATGAAAATATTACCTCTAAGTTATGCTCGTTTTGCGTGGAGTAATACGTAAGATGACGCCAAGAATTGTGGAACAACGAGTCATGGATAATAAACTACGATAATGCGTTTTCCACATAATTGCCTGTTCTTGTTTTTTTTGACCAAAAACAACATCGGTATTATGTTTCAGCTACCGCTTTAGTCGGACTTGGGCCTGTTCCGACGTTTTTATGTTGCCAAAACTAAAAAAATTCAATAAAAGCACGTTTTGCCACGATTAAGTTTACATTGGTATTAGATAAGGCCATACCAAAAAGCTGATATCAGAAGTGTTTTGAGAATTGCAAAAAGCGGTAACACAAATATGTTTTACATTTTTAGTAAATTAAGTATTTTGAGACATCTCTCATCGGATTTTTGACAAATACAAAATTGACGTTAAGAAATCTAAAAAATGTTACATCCGACAGAACTCGAACGTCTAATCTCTACTTATAGTCAGTAGCGCCTTTTTACTATTTGGCTAAACCAGCATTGGGGAATAGTCGTGATTTCTAATCATATGATTAGAGTTTGATGTTTTAATGGTCGGTTTGGCAAATAATGTCTTTCTCATTAACGTTATATATGTGCTTAAGGAACAATTGAGTAGGCAGGGAACGCAGGTTCAAGTACTGGCGGATGTGTCATTTTTTGTATTTCTTCTTATTGCCATTTCTTGTTTGTTTTAGCTCTAAATTGCAAGTGATTTATACCCTTGGTGGATTAGTTAATATCGAAAAAAAAAAAAATAAAGAGCTAAAGTATAACTTTATACAAGTTTTGCATGAATCTTACCAGAACGTGTAGGACGAGCGAAAACCTGACTAATTTCTTGAAATAATTATTGACTGCGTGAAGTTTGTGATACCAGACCTGTTTGTGTTTGATAACGATTTTCTTCAAGGTGAACTTGATACTAGTTGGTGCTTCGTGAAATTAGCCTTTTTATACCTAAGCGTTTTTTTTTTTATTTTTAATGATTTAAAAAGACACATATTTTATCAAAAGTATAAATAAATAATTGAATTTCGTTTGAAACGGCATCGCCTGAAAAAGCTTTAGTGTTTCTGTCTCAATTTAAAAAAAATAATAGTGGTATTACTACTCATCATTAGTCAGGAAGAGTCACATTTTGCAGTTTATTGTAGCAGTTTCTTATTGCCTGACAATACAGATGAAATGAAACTAACGCTAGATCGATTGATCGCCCCCGAATCCCCCTGAATACTAACTTTCATGAAAATCGTTGAAGCCGTTTGTGTGAATTGTTCGTTAAATAAATTAAATAATGGTAGTATTGAGAAATTCTATTTTTCAGTAATTTGTAGCATTTTTCATAGCCTAAAAACACGAATGAAATAAAATCTAGCTAGATCGATTTATCGCCCCAACCGCTCCCCACACCGAAGCCTCCTGAATTGTAAATATCATGAAAAGTCTTTACCAAGATTCAGATGTCAATAAACTTCATAAAACAAAAGTTTGTGATTGTACCATTAAAAGTTTTTTATAATTTCGAAATCAACAGCTAAAACTAATCCTATACAAAAAGTTATCAGAAGATTTTAAAAGGAAAAGTTCGGTATTATACTTAAATGATTTTTCGTATAGTCTAAATGTTATTAGCTTGTGAGGTAGTCTAGTCCACAAGTTGAAAATGGTACAAAATAGAGATACTGCTCCTAAAATTATGTGCGATAGCTCATTGGATCCGGAATGACGCCTAAAAAATGTGCAAAAGCGCGTATTAGCACATAAACAATTGCAAAATTTATAAACAATTAAAGATAAAAAAAAATGGCATTCCGTTTTTTTGCAAATATTTCATAAACTATTAATATTTAAGAAATTTAAAAAAAAGATTCTGAAAGAGGAGGAAATTTCCAATAAAAAACATAAAGCTTCCGGAACTCTATCTCCAATATTTATAATTTTAATTTAACGCTGAAAATAAGTCTCCGCGCGACATTTTCACATAAATTAATTTATGTGTCGTAGTCGCGTTCGACGCAGCGCAAGCAATCTAAATATTTCGCGCGGAGACCTATTTTCAGCGTTAAATTAAAATTATAAATATTGGAGATAGAGTTCCGGAAGCTTAAGGTTTTTTATTGGAAATTTCCTCCTCTTTCAGAATCTATTTTTTAAATTTCTTAAATATTAATAGTTTATGAAATATTTGCAAAACAACGGAATGCCATTTTTTTTATCTTTAATTGTTTATAACTTTTGCAATTGTTTATGTGCTAATACGCGCATTTGGCACATTTTTCTAGGCGTCATTCCGGATCCAATGAGCTATCGCACATAATTTTAGGAGCAGTATCTCTATTTTGTACCATTTTCAACTTGTTGACTAGACTAAGGGAGTTTTACTCTAAAAAACAGTTAAAAAACAGTTAAAATTGAAAAGGCTTTTGTTTGAACAAAATCGGTTATTAATAACAACAACAAAATTTTGAAACTTGAGCAGATAAGTCGTTTATAGCGTTATATATTGTTTGTTTTATTTGATAACCTTGTTAGTTAATTTTGAAAAAATTGTATTGTGACTTTCGCTAAGTACAATTAATCCCATATGAAACTCAATTAAGACAACGTCCCAGTGGTAACGTTATCTGCATTTGCATAATTGCGTCGCTTACATGACGAGATGAAAGCAAAAAGTACACTCAGACAGCGATAGGAAACTAAGTTCAAGGTTCGTTTGAATTCCAAAACAAGGAGGCCCCCTTGTAATTTGAAAATTCTCATTAAACATGAGTTGGATCTACTTTTTGTTCGGATAATGTCTAGTTACTGATTACAAATATACTAACGTAATTTATGACTACCAAATTGAATGGAAAATTATAGCAATTTGCAAAAAAAAACGTTAATTAATAACTACAAATTGTCTATGACGTAGGAATGTTTAAGTTAATGAGATAATATAATTTTTTTTAGAATGCGAAAGGTTCACCCAGGTTTAAATTCCTGTCAAGATTTTTCCTTGAATTTTATTGTACATATATTATCTTAAAATAAAATGACAGTCGTAACACTTGTTATGTAAAAATGCGTTGTAAGAGAAACATTTCCATTTGTTTTTCCATAATTATTTTTTAAAATTTTTCCAATTTTTGGTAATTGTGCAGACTAAGGTTTGAGAATTAAATTCGCTTGCGTATGTCTGTGCGTATTTAAGATACGGCGGGTATTGGGAATATTTTTGTTTTGTTTTCGCGATGTTTAAATTGATGAATTAAGGCGTGTTTACATGATGCCAGTGACTGGCACCAGTCTCACCGGTATGCCAGCGCTGGCATGGTACTGGCATCATGTAAACACTTTCTTGTGCCAGTCCAGCGCTGTCTTCCAGCGCCAGCGCTGTCTCGAATAGAAAGTTGGTCTATTTTTCATGCCAGTGGCCCTCGTCCGCGTCCCCTCCAACCCCGCGCCAGTGGTTGTAGACACGCGTAAACACAGCGTTCCAGTGACTGGCGTACATGTAAAGGGTAAACTTTACCAAGTAGGAACTAGGGTGCCAGTGAGACTGTCGCTAGCTACTGGATACGTTAAGGCTCTATAGATATAGGTATTATCATCAGCCATTTTTTTTCCAATGTCACTCAATTTACGTGTCAGATCATAGACAAATTAAAGAGACGTCCAATCGTATTTTGTAGTGGTGAAAATGGGAACTAAACCAGCTGGTATCTCGAAAAGCGAAAAAGTACTTAAAACGGTATAGTGACAGAGTAAGTACTAGTGGTTTTAGATTAAAATAAACTTAAGGTACTTTAAGCACAAAAAGGATGTAAAAGTAAAGTTTTAAACATGGTGCGCTGATGTCAGAACTTGTTGCCAACTTTATTTTAGGAATCAACACATCTGTTCTAATATCTATGGTTTTGTGGTTGACATTGGACAAAACATGGCTGACGATAATACCTATGTTTATAGTGCCTTAGATACGTGTAAACGTACCAGTCCAGTGCTGTCCTAATCATGCACTGGCATGCCAGTAAGTTTTTTTATGATTTTTTTTCATTAATTTGTTTTTGTAAAAACGCAAAAACACCATAAAATGGCCATTTTTGCAAATCAATTGTTTATTGCAAAAATGTTTTTTTAATTCTTTTTTAACTTTAAAAGTTGAGACTTTGAATTTTTAATCAAATAAGTTTTTGTAAAACGCAATAATGATATTTTTAATACTTTTTTGACTTTAAAAGTTGCCACTTTGAATTTTTAATCAAATAAGCTTTTGTAAGCTTAAACTTAAACCAAAGTGTAACTGCTTCTGTAAAAAGGGAATAAATTAGAAATTTGAGAAAAAAACAGTAAGTATATATATCATACTTTTCAAATTTTCTGCTTATAAAAATGAATGGTATTGTAAGAAGTTCAAACACAAATTTCCAAAGTTTTGTTTATCAAAAGATAAAAAAGCTAAAGGCAAAATGAAATAAGTTGTAAATCGGTCACCGACCTCGCAGAATATCCTGCTGACTTAAGATAAAATCTGATGTTAAATGTCTTTTCTCTACATTTATTATATTAAAATATTGAGAAAGAAATAATAAACGACCGGAAAGATATACTTTAATCCGGAAACGAAAATCTTGGAATGATCGAAATTTTATGTTAATGTCAGTTTCTGGGGTTTATTATTGCCTAGTTTTAGAACAAGGCGGAACATATAAAAAAACGCTCTATCAGTATATCGGAACAAACATTTTGGCTAACAATCTTATATATAAATGCTACAACTTAATATTTATTAAAAGATTCAAGATGAAAGTAAAATACTCATATCATCTTTAAATGGTTGAAGTAATAATAGATTCTTACCTGCATTATTCTCAAATGATTCAGTTTGAATAAGCTTTACTTTACTCTTTTCCGCAATGTTTAATTCCTCCGTAGTAAGATCCTTCTTTATGTTACTTCTATTTAAAAATTATAGAAGAATATTTTTAACCAAACTATTATGTTTAAAATATTGCTCTATTTTTCGGTATATCGATAATACCAAGAAAATTCTTTACTAACATTTAAACAAGTGGTAATAATGGATTTCCTTTTCTCTTGTATAACACTGGCTTCTAGAACATTAAAATTCTGTGAAGGCCACTTACTTTGTGATTTATACAACCAGAAAGGACCCTCCCACCATCTAGACTCCAATAGATGTATTGTAAAAATGCACTGCATGGCAAATCACCTATATACATTTCACTGAATCTATCACAAAGGCAAAACGATGTCAGAATGATTGTCAGTCTCTTGACAGGACATTGTAGGCTCAGAACACACATGAGTTAGCAGATGAAGACATTTGTGGAAACTGCCAAAAGGAAGAGGAAACCGCATTTCATGTCCTATGCCAATGTGAAGGCCTTGCAAGGACGCGGTATCTAGTACTGGAGAGGAGAAACCGGCTGCTCCAAGTTATGCGGAGTGGCCACTGTCAAGGCTATTAAGTCTCATTAAAAGGACAGAGCTGGACAAGGTGCTCTAATCCTATTCCACAGATAATGGGTGTTCACAATAGATCTGCAAAGGTCGCAGTGATACAGGCTAACAGCCAACCCAAAAAATATCTATCTATGCATCTTCCCTGAATCTATTCGATTTTTAAAAATTAAAAAATCTAATCAGAGTATGTAGGTACCTGCTAAAGTTACAAAAGTGCAAAAAATAACTTTTGTTTTCTTTAGAGCAGTTGTCATGTATCTCAAGAAACTCTAATTTATAGTACCGGTATTAAAATAAAAAAAAAAACAATCATATTCTTCACTAGATAACCATTTATCATCCGTGTCTTTTGCTAAATTAATAATTGTTAGTTTCCTGTTTTTGTATTTTCGAATTTCGTTGAATAGACTATGTAAAGAAATCTTTTCAGATCAGTTCAATCATTCATTAGACACTTATTTATTTTTCTGCTTCTTTTTGTTGTATTGTGATCCAACAGAAATGTTGCTCAGATTTCTTTACAGCCTGTAGAAGCCGATCCTTGCCTCAACGTTCACAATAATGTGAAGAGGACTAAGGTCTAACAAAGCTTACGTTGCTGCTATTGGAGTGTCTCTTTAAAACAAGCAAATCTTTAAACCTTGATTAGCTTGATGATGGCTTTTTGTTAAATATTATTGAATAAGCATTATGTGATTGTTTGTTTTACATCTAGATTTTAAATCTAGTATAGCATAACCATGGATAGGACTCCTGTGTGAGCGTTCGTTGTTTGTGTTTTTTGACACTTGTTTCCCTACCATCCTTTGCTCCAAGTACCCAACACTTTTGCTAGCCAAGTGCAATACCTTACTTGGTTATGCCGCACTGATGACGGCTAACGAGCCAGAAACATGCATGTCTGCGGTTATCATTCCTACTCGTGGCCTTATTATCCTTTTTGCGTACATGCCCGTTAATTTGCCCCTTTTGTTTGTCATAAGTACGCGTATTCGGTTATTGCATTATATAAACCGTTCTTTGAATTCACACATAACCGTTATACTATACTGCTATCTAAAAATTGAAAACATCCCAATAATTTTATTATGAAATGATCCTTCTGTATATTTGTTAAATCCGGACATTTACAAGTGTGTTTTTAATAACTACATGTGGAATGCATATTATAATTTCCATCGTCCGTATTTCAAGAATAATAAATCATTTCCCACGTAAATTCATCAAAGTCACTTCGAAATAATTTTGAATTGAAGCCAAGTACAGTCATGTTTTTTTTTTACATCACCAACTAGCAACCTGCATTGAGATAGTTTTAATTAGAATAAATTTACTTCAGTTTGCATTACATTAACATTTAATAATAAATTTTATTGAAAAACACACACTATTTTTAGGAGAGAATTCAGTAAACGAATATGATTTAGAGTAAAATGTTATTCAGTTCTGTAAGGATGAAGAATCTAAAGGTTTTTTCGCTAGAACTTCTGGTTTACTTGCTATCAGCTAAAAATTGCTTGAGGGTGTTTTCTGCCTATATGGTAAACTCTTATATTCGTAAAACTTCTTTTTTACATAGGAGCAACTGTCATATATACAAAACTTGATTCATTACAGATAAGACAATTTGGGGATCGTTTTCCCAGTATGGTAAATCTTTTTGATAGCCATACTGTCCCTTGACATTTGGCTAATCAATTGGAATAATTTTTAAATAAACTTTTAACCTTGAAAACCAATCCATAAACCCTTTGTGAAGTAATTTCCATCTAACGATCAAAGCTGTACTGCCATAATTGGTTTTAAGATATTTAGCTTTATAGCCAAAAACTACTTTTGGGAGTATTTTGTAGCCAAAAGCGAGAGTAACAGAAGATTTCTACTCTTCATTGATATTAGAAAGTATTCTTTGTCCTTTCAAAATTCTATTAATGTGAGTACACCTCAGGTTCCTCTGCTACAGGTAGAGCAAGCAGTGGTTGCAGTCAACACTTTCATTCCGATTTTTGTTGGTTATATAGCACAAAACTGGTTTTGTGGGTATTTTCTGTCTAAAAACGGTAATAGCACAAGATTTTTTGGCGATAGACCGCAATCCCAACGAGGGAAATTCTTTGCAACCCAAATCGAATGCCCGGTCTATACATATACATCCAAAACAACAGTCAGTACCATAAACAGAATAGTATGTTCGATAACTATTATGGGATGCGCTATATTCCACATAAGTGCAAAAGTTTTTCATACGAGCCAAAAGTGAGACATTATTAACAACTATACCTAAACTGACCATTCTTTTAACTCAAAACGGGACGTCCATACATGATGGACCACACTTCTAGTATTTTAAATATATAGGTACGCGAGTGGAGGAAAGTAATGAAAATCAAAACAACTTTCTAACTACTTTTCTTAAGTATGCCCAATAAAATATCTTCATTTTTTTAGAAAGAAAGCAAGTCCATTCTTCCAGACATTCGCGGCTCGTTTTATAAAATTCTGTAGCTGTTCTTTTCACAAAATCATCAACAATATTAGAGCAATTATCCTTTCATTTTAGGCAAATTATAAACAGTATATACAAGAAACTGATTGGTTTGTTTCCGAATCAAATTGTGTTTGAGTTGATTGATTTTTTTACCTTTAATTGTCGATAAAGTTTCCTTTAAAACAAATTGGTGAATACTATAAAGCCAATGTTCAAATGTAAAATATTTAAAAAGTCTTTTAATAAGTTAGGACATTTCTGAATATTTAAAAATAGACCTGTCCTGTAACGACTGATACCTACATTTTCAAAATCTTCTCCAAAACAGGCATGAGCGCAAGTCAGCGAGTTTTATTGTAACCGAGCATTTAGTGATCTTCTATTTCAGCTTTAACGCAAAATTCATTAAGGGTAAGGGCTTCAAATCGTACCGTATAAATATAAAAAAATGAATATTTTTTTACAATTATGGTTTCGTAATCCAAAAGATAGACAATAAATAAAAAATTGTCCTCTCTTTTCCACCCGCTAGTTGGTACCACAAATGCAACGGTTATCGATGCGGTTTCTCATCGCTTGGCGATCATTTCCGACATGTCCAATATTTTAAATTTTGGCACAGTTTGATGGTAGGTTTACATGCTTGGTAAGTCTCAACAAGCTTCCACAAACACAAACGAGTAAAGAGGGTGATTGGCTTAGCTTGCGTGATATGGGAAGAACTTTGTAACGATCTGCCATATTTGCCTTACCTTAACACACCAGCGCACTTGCAAGTGTGTAAATGGCAATTAAGCGTTTGTGACGGCTTAGAGCTTGTGGAGGCTTGCGAAGACTTGCTAAGCGTGTAAACCTACCGATAGAAAAAGGTACTATTTTGCGTCCCAGATCGTTGTTGGGGGAAAACGGGACAGGTGGTCGAATAAAGAGGGCAGAGCTGGACAAGGTGCTCTAATCCTATCTTGGAGATAATGGGTGTTCACAATAGATCTGCAAAGTTCGCAGTGATACAAGCTAACGCCAACCCTAACGTATCTAAATATCTAAATCTACTTTAACTTCACCGCATGAGATAATCGTATCGCGATATTTTTAAACTTTGTGATTCATTAGTTATTCAGAAATTACGTTAATAAAAAATATTATCCAAATAATAAATTGGAAGAAACCTTTTTTAAAAATATGAAAACACAGCATTTGTTTATAAAAAATTTCTAAACAGCAAAAATATAAAATTAATATCCAAAATGTGTAAAGTTAAAATGGTGTCGTGGGACACCAGGTAGGAACGAAGTTCCATCGGCTAATGTAGAATCGACACATAACACTACTCGCATGTGTATACGACTGTAGCGCCTGCGCACGTCTCATTTAACGGTCAATATATCAAAATCAGTGCAATCTTGGCGTTAAGAAAGAAGCTTCTTTAAAATTCAAGGTGAGCTTTAAAGAGTAATGTATACATTTATTTATTCTCACCTTTCCTAACTACTTTCAATTATCAAGATTTTTAAAAATTATATCTTATATTACTTTAACAAAAAAAGGTAAATGTTAAGAGATATATACAAAAAAAATGCATCGGCCGGGAATCGAACCCAGCTCATTTAACGGTTTTTCGTTACGGTTTTTTACTATTACATTATTTTCAGTTCGGTCACGCAGCAAAATCCCTATCTCATCCAAGCCTGCCGTAAGGAACTTAGTTCCAAAAACTTTTACGGTAATTTTTTTTTTGTTTGTTCATAACAGTGTAGTTGTTACAGAGGAGAATATTACTTCCATGTGTTTATTTTAACAATTGTCGCACTTTACACATCAACTTGAACTCTAAAAAAATGGTCAATTAACAAAATCAGCACAGCACTATTAAAGAAAACAAAAAATAAAATGGATAGTGTTGTCTGGGACGTTTAGCATTACCATTCTAAATCGAATGAGATATTGTACATATTTTTAGAAGCTATATCAAGAATTAACACTGGTTTGAACATATGCACTAATCTACTAATTATTTGAACAAAGATTATACAACACAAGGTGCAACTTAGTAGTGTAGGATTCATACCTAGACTAGACAAAAATGTACATAAAAAAATGCTGGATATCTATATCAATATATCTATATATCTATATATCTATCTATCTTAATATATATAAATTACGTGTCACGTTGTTTGTCCGCAATGGACTCCCAAACTACTTAACCGATTTTAATCAAATTTGCACACCGTGTGCAGTTTGATTCAACTTGAAAAATAGGATAGCTTTCATTTATAGTCGCAATACTATTTTATTGTAAATTATTTGTTTATTGAATTGTTATTATATTAAATATGACATTATCATTTTGAAAGTTTTCATGTAAAGTCTTGGTAGCTAATTTGGATCAGCGGCGATTATGACATTTCGGTTGGGTTATGGTAATGGGATCGATTACGCCAGAGGGAATTTTTTTTTTTTTTTTGTTTTTACATGTGAAAACAGTAATTATTATTTTAATTTAACTGTTAATAAAATAAACTATTTTAGAAAGTTTTTAGATACAACTACCCTGGATTTAGTTAACAAGGAAACAATCCTCTCTATGATCAATCACAGCGTTGCATGACTTAATATTTTTGCAATATCAAGGATGCTGTTCATTGTTGAGATGACACTTAAATTCAGTTTTAATTATTGAAAAGTTTTAACATAAAAAGTTGTGGCATGTGCTTTGAAACTATATAGTTTAATAAACTGGGCAACTATATATTGCATGTTCACGTGTAGGGAAACCGTCGAATCTGTTTGTGTTAGCTAAAGACAGGTTAACCAAAAATATTGTGTTCCGATTAGTGCTAAATTAAATTGAAAATAAAAGTAATTACCTATAATTTAAAATAATAAGTATTATTGTTAAAGATTTAAGACTATCTGCCCTACCTACCTCATTCATGCATAAGTTAAAGTGTTACATGTTATTTACTTTGTAATGCCACATAAGTGATAGGGTAGTTTTGCCCTACATATTAATTTATTAATTTATATTTTATTGTATTGTTATGTATTACATTTTACCAGGTCAAAGTCATTACTTTAGATCTTGGCACGTGTTTAAATAGTTTAATTTTGATTCTCACGTAGAATATGAATTGACTTTAAAAGCAGGTTGTTGAGGTCAGACACCCTTTGGGGTGTCCCTAAAACAGACCCTGGGGTCTGGGCAATTGTGACTCTTGACGTATTTTCGTGAGTAAGTGTGACATGCCACCATGTAATTTATTTGGTAAGACTCCCTATTCTTAATGTTTATCACTCATTCTTATTGCTTATTTATTCGTTAATATATTTGTTGTTTGTTTCCTGTTGTTTATCTCATCTTACCCTTGGTTAGTTTTCTGCCTTCAGCAGGATACCTGGCCGGGAGTGCCTTTAGTAAGCTACTCCTTATCCTATAACACTAAGGCACATTCTCTCAAATCTTTCCAGGCGTGACAGTAATATACTCATTTGTTATAAACTTCAATAAAAATAATAATAAATTTTAAAATTCTTTTGTATTGATTTTTGCTTAATATCAATCCAGTGAATTTTTATACCAGCTTTAACGTTTCCGTCTTCATTCGTAAATAATAATTTCATTGTATTAAGGGGTTGCAGTAGTAGAAAATCTGTCATGGAGGTCGCCATATTTTTTACAAATGGCATCTATGTAAACAAGCATGGTGGTCCCCATGACTGATGTTCTACTACTGTTCCTCTTAAATAGATTACTACAATGTAATAAGTATAACAAAAACCTTAGCCACAGCAACGCGTGGCCGGGTCAGCTAGTACATATAATAAAACTGTAGAAATGTATATGTTTGTGCGCGCATCACATGAAAACTACTGATCCTATTCGAATGCGATTTTCAAAGACGTATTTGTCTTCTTTCAACTTAACATCTGGTGTATAAAACTTTCTCCTCCCCACCCTTTAACGGGGTGAGAAAAGAAATTTTTATACACAAATCAACACGCCACGCGAACGACGTCGCGGGTACATCGAAATAGAACCCAAAAATGTGGTTAGATTTTTTTGTCTGTCTGTCTGTATGTTTGTGCGCGCATCACATGAAAACTACTGATCCGATTCGAATGCGGTTTTCACAGATGTATTTGTCTTCTTTCAACTTAACATCTGGTGTATAAAAATTTCTCTCCCATTCCTTAAATGGGGTGGGGTAAGAAATTTTTATACAACAATCACACGCCACGCGAACGACGTTGCGAGTACAACTAGTTAAATATATGATTAAATTGTACAACTTTTTTATTGTCTGTGCTTTTTAAAACCTCAATGTTAAATAAAAAAGTTTTTTTATATTGAAAATACCCGAAATTAAAACTTTATGGTATCTTGTTTCATCAAGTCTCTTTTTACATCAAGAAGTTGAGCAAAAAAATATTTTAGTATTGTGGCAGCCAATTTCAGGATAGTATTTGATTTCATATTTTTTCCTTCGTACGCTAATCCGGGAGACTGATCCTATATGCTCAATTTTATGTTATAATATCGCTATCAAAAGCAAAATAACAACAGAAATTGGGTTCTCGGTCCTCTGTCCTGTTATATCCCATGCTTAAATGAGATACGTTTACACATATTCTTTTACAACCTTTTAAGAAGACGATGTTATATGTTATCAAACAACTAAAAATTTGTTTTCTACTAAAATTAAAATCCTCAATCAGTAAAACTTTAAAAGAAGTTTCCTTTTTTATCAAAAAAAAAAACAATTTTATCGATAGATATCAAATATCAAAGAATATTATTATTCTAACGCTTTAAAAGTTTTTGAAAAACATTTTCAAAGACAATGACCGTTCAACTAAGAAGAAACAACTACTTTCTGAGCTATATGCCCCAACGGATATTGGATTACACTTCAAAGTCAAACGGGGTTAGCATATCTAATAGATAATTTAAACCAACCATTCTGGTTTGCTGTTAGAAGGGACAACATAACTTGTAGACCGGTTTCGGTGTATTTGCACCTCGTCAGTTGTCAAGTCGAACTTTGGTTTGCCGATAGAGGTGAAGATGTCACTACTATCAAATCTTTTACACTTTCGTTATTAAAAGATATATATTGATTGTGATTTTAGTGTAGTCTTCAGTCAGCGATTATGCTTTGAGCTCGCTGTCGGATAACATATACCTTGTACTTAGGTACATTAATCCGAATATCAAAATTTACACCTGTAATACCCAATGCTTAAATTACCAAAGTGACCAATAGGTATTTAGTATTATTTAAGGCAAACTTCAAAGTGGTAGTCATTTACCTTCAATACGAAATATATATTAGAATTGTTCGACTGATCATAATAATTATTGATATAGTTATTTAAAACACTAAAATTATTAACAGTTATTTTTATCTTAATGAGATGAAACAGGCGTAGATCAAGTATAGTACGTAACTCGAGTTGTATAATATGTATTACATACTTATTAAAATTACGCAATCATATGTATTTTTTTCTTGTGCATACTGTGCGTGCTCTAACTTGGATTGTTTTGTAACAAATATTGTTAACGAATAAGATTTTAGCTAAACCGCATGAGAAAATGTTTCGTAAAGTTATAAATGCATCAGCACTAGGCATGTATTTAGTATTGTTGATTAGTAAAAGGGGCATTATTTATAAATAATTTAGCTACTCGTACATAAATTCTAAATTCTAGCGTTCAAATTTTATCTCAGAGTAATAAACTGGCAGTATTAATAGATATAATTAGTTTTTTTAAGTAGAAAGTAATTAATTAATTTAATCCTAAACGGGCAACAAAAATAAGAAGTGAAAAAGAAGCTTACAACAATTAAATTCGGTCCCAGACCAAAATGAGTTCATTTTTCCTTTTTTTTCCTTTTGTCGTATTAGTCTGATTTATACATTTAAATGAAATACTTTTTTAATATCAAAAGTAAGCATTTTTTAAACCACTCTATAATAATTACGTTTGATTTGAAAGATAAATGAAAAGTAAACCTAGGACCACCAGATATTGTGTAGGTACTTATTAGAAATCATCACTATTTTACACAAAAAATACCATTTTCACTTTCTTTGTCAAATTTGCTATCCATTTATTGCAAGACTTGCATGGTGAGGTATAAATATAAATGCAGAAAAAACGAACGACTTTAACAACTAAAAAGTTTATATAATTTACTAAAAACACATTCTAGCGCCGAGCGTACAGTTTTTTATTCTTCCTTAACCTTTAGAATTATTCCATAATGTTCGATATTTGTTCCACTGGTTGCGTACATTAATAAAGTTATGCTTCACACTCGGTGATTTCCAGAGTTTTTGTCAATTTCATTTCATATCTAAATCTATATAACTTATCCGAGGAATTTGGCACTTAATGGAATATTATATTTATACAAATATTTTATACTGTTCGCTTTTAAGTATTGATAAAAAAGATTTTAAGTTAACTTGAAATATATTCAACTTACTTCATTTTAGCAAAATATATTCGTTTAAATACAGAGTGTCCCAGAATTAACTACGGAAACTTCGTATACGTATTCCTTGATGACAAATAAGTAGGGTCTTTCCTATAAAAAAATTTTTTTTAGAGACTCCTGTCAGAGTTATAACCCTTTAACTCTTTAAATGGTAAAATGTGCGCTACTTGATCGCGATACACAATACTCAATTGACATGGTCCTACATTTTATTTTTTTACTCCAAACCGAAACGATTTCGCAAAAAACGACAAGGAACAAAAAAGTTTCTAAATAATCAAAACTTCCTAAAATAATTTTTTGTTATTGCAAATATTAATTGCTAAGAAAGTTACAAAAAAAATATTAAGAGGGGTTCCTTGATTTGCACCCTTAGAATGGGGTAGGGCAGGTGAAAAGTGGCAGGAGAAATGCGTCTTTATAAAAATGATTTTCACCCAAATTTTTAATTTTTTATCTTGGACCAATCAGAAGATATTAAATTAAAACAGTATTTTACCACCCCTCTTTAAAGGGTTATAACTCTGACAGGAGTCTCTAAAAAAATTTTTTTTATAGGAAAGACCCTACTTATTTGTCATCAAGGAATACGTATACGAAGTTTCCGTAGTTAATTCTGGGACACCCTGTATATAAGATATCAACTGCCCCACCTTATGGTGGCGCCAGAGTGCTTTATTAAGTAATAAATGCTCGTTTATGTATGAGAAATTAACTACGCCACCTTACGGCATCACAGTAAGTTATTTAGTAAGAATTGCTCGTTTAAATTGAGATATTAACTGCGCCACCTTACGATGGCGGCATGGTTCTTAATTAAATAAGAACTGTCCTTAAAATATGTGTGATATCAACTGCGCCACTTTACTTAATTAAGATTTTTTTTTAGTTTTTTTTTCATCATGTTTTCTGCTTTTTTTAATTTCTCGTTTATCTAATTAGAAAAATCAAAATTTAACACCATCTATTGAGTTTTCCCACAACCCATATGTTAAATAATATAGAAAAAGAATACACAGTGCCATCTACCGGGTGTCTATCTAACCTAGACGTCAAGCCTAACTTAAACTATATTAGGAATTCATAGAACTAGAACAATAAATATCACTTAGGAAATATTGTTACTTTACCGTCGAAATACACAAATAAATAAAAAATAATATTTTATACTGGACCAAGTAGTAAATCTAAACCATTATCGAATTCATTTAAATATTTAAACATAAGGTATAAGAGATTAGTGTATGAATAAAAAAGAACCATTTCGTTATTTAATAAAATTATTAGGGACGGATAATGACTGATTCACATAAAAATATTAAGACTTCGGATTGTTAAACTTAATTATATTATTAATAAACCAAGTTTATGGTAAGTTTTAACATTTTCTGCCGAACATTCGTACATCATGCAACCACTGTCATATATCCAGTTCCATGCACAATCCAATAGATAAACAAAATACATGGAGGTGATGGTTATTGGTTACGCCACTAATTCTGGAGGTACCTACCACGTACCAGCATATGCGTGTTCTTGCAAAGATACTGGTTGCACTATCACCCTAGTTCTACAACTAGACCAATGTAAGTAAGGTCTGAATTTATTAATATATAATTTTTTATTACTGTATTTATAAATCCGTTCTAGTCCACTAAACTAGAATAATTTCGTGTATGTCAAATAAAATTACGGTACATGAATTGCTATACGATAACAAAACTCATCTTTTTAGAAAGTTTTTTATATTTTCGCCGTGTTCTGTGTCTCTGTGTCATTCCGTGGAATTTGCAATCGAATTCAAACCTATTTCCCGACTACCTAGAGCTCTGAAATTTTCAGGATAGCTAAGAACTGGATGACAATGCATGTTTCAAGTGTGTTTAGGCATATACACAGATTTCGAAATTTGTACTGATTTGTTATTAAATTAAATATGTATACATATTATCATTTTGAAAGACTTCATATAAGTTTGCGGTGGCCTATTTGGATAAGGGGTGAAGCGGTAGATTGTGACAATTCTGTTGGGTTATTGTAATAGGATCGAACTCGCGAGAGAGAAGTTTTTTTTCTTTTTTTTTTTGTTTATACATGTGAAAACAGTAATTATTATTTTAACTGGTAATAAAATAAACTGTTTTAGAAAGTTTTTAGATACAACTACCCTTGATTTTGTTAACAAGGAAACAATCTTCTCTATGATCAATCACAGCGTTGTATGACTTAATCTTTTTACAATGTCAGGGATGCTGTGCATTGTTGAGATGACACTTAAAATATGACCTATAAATCAGTAAAAATCTTTCTATTATAAAAAGTTCTTTTTGTAAATTGTGCTTATTAAAATTTGTTAAAAACGTACAATATTGTAAACGTTGTCAACTTCCAACTCCGTTTTACATCGATATGACCTAGTAAGAGCATGCTTTCAAGTTAATTTTATAGGGATCAGGACGGATGTAGATAATTAACCTAATCATAATGTGTTATTTAAAATACGTAGAGATAATATTCTCTCTTCTCTCCATCTGATCGGTATAGTCAATTTACTTGTCTATGAACAACGGATGTTGCAAATGCAGCAACGTTTGACATCCACGGATACGAATATTTTACGACTTACATCCGTGGATGCAAATTGACAATAACAAAAGGTTGTGTTAAGACATTACATAGGTACATGTCAAAAGGTATTTAAGGAAAGTATTTTATTTACGAAGCATACAAACCACACTAACGAGAAAAGTAGAGGTTAGAAAAAAGTTGTTTATAATTTTCAGATCCAGATTTGTAACAATTATAAACAATTTTAGAATGGCGCTTTATAGGTTTATTTCTTTTTCAGATATAAACATTCTCTTCGCAACTTTATTTAAGCTTTCACAAAATTATCAGCGCAACTTTTATATGCAAAGGTAATAGTAGTTTACCAACGGATTATTTTTAAGATTCTTTATCTCCCTATGTTAGGCCATGGTTTCTTTATTTAGAGACTTTTTGACTCCGCTGTTCCAATTGCAGGTAAAACAGGAATATTTTGTGTACCCTCATATAGTCTGAGAAAAAAAGCAACTACATTAAATTCTCAACAAATTGTAGCATGTTTAAAAAACTCGAAAATTAAAAATCGTCATTTTAATCATTAAATCTTCCTTATTACCGCCCTGTACCCTCAACTTAAAACACATCATGACAAGGGTTAAAATTTTAACGGCTTTTGGTTGCTAGGCAATCAAATCCTTGAGCAGTACCATTATAACGAGGCGTCCGCGGCTAAAAAATAGATCCTTATGTCATAATCGTCGAATCAAATTTCACGCTCCCCCCGAGAGTGACCACTGAAGTGGCTTGTTCTTAGGAGAGGGTAAACTACAAAAACGGGTAGGAATCATTTTTTGCGGCAGAGACAGGGTGGAAGCTTTGAGATTAATAAGTGTTTTGTTAATGTTAATTACCGTTTTGGCGGTTTTTTTATCTTTAACCGCTTAAAAAGTCTCTTAAACGTTTTTAATTAAGCTAAAATCAGTTACTAGTGATAGTTAATAGTGCAGATGGAAAGATGTCGATGAATTTCTAATGAGAATCTTGATTTTACCGTATCGTATAAATTGGGTGTGGCCCCATTAATTCTACTATCTAGGAATCAAACTGTAAGTTTTTTAATATCATTATTATTGCTTAACTACCAGAAAAGAAGGGATACCATTTATTTCTTTGGAACAAAAATTTAATTGTAATCCGCATGAATAATATCCAAGTGTGGGTAATTAACGTAAGAAGTGCTCATAAAATTCATAGTGCTACCGGCTTTTATAAAAAACCCGGTACCTTTTCTACAGACTCCAAAAGTGTGAAAATCCGAAAAAGTTCACCGAATACATGTTTCAGTTATCAGTGAAAGCGTTGCGCAGAGCCTGATTAAATATTTTTGTAACACATTTATGGTAAATTTTTGGTTTCTTAATGTTTCTTTTAATTTAATTGTTTTAACTTAAACTATTATATGGTACCCCCATCTTTTACTCGAGTAAAAAATCTTTTAAGCTAAAAGTGATTTACTATTTTTAACTTCCCGGTAAAAAAATTAAAATTTTTTTTAAAATCGGGAAGTTATTGATTTCACCCCGTTTTTCGAAAATCGAGTTTTCATCGGATCTCAACGTTTTGAGGTCTTAGGAACCTCCCCTGACTATTTTTACGAGGGTGTCTGTATGTCTGTATGTACGTGTGGATGTGTGTGTGTGTGTGTGTGGATGTATGTAAACCTCTTATAACTTTTGAACGGCTTGACCGATCGGAATGAAATAAAAAACATTCCAAAGAGTTCCATCTAACTTAGATTCCCTATAAGTTTGAACCGATTCGAGCTGGTAGATTTCGAGAAATTTCAAAATAACCGAAAAAAACAATTGGTAAAAATGATGTTTTTTGGGCATATCTTTTTGGCTATTGCATTGATCAATTTCATAACCTAATCAGCTCTCAAGCTTAAAAAGCCACGTCGAATGACGTTTTGCAAATTAAAATCGGTTGATTCGTTCGTGAGATATCGTTGTCGAAAAATTTCAAAAAAAGTGATTTTTTTCAATAACTTAGAGATTTTTTGACTAACCAATTTTGCACTCTCGGTATCGTTTTTAGGTCTCAAAAAACTGCGTCGAATGCCATCTTGAACATCAAAATCGAATAAGGCGTTAAAAAGTTATGGCTTTTTAAACATTTCAAAAAAAGTCAAAAACGTCAAAATACGTCACGTTACTATAGCTTTGCGGTTAAAACTAGCGGGAAGTTGCAAGGATGGCCTTTAAGGTCAACCTCTTTTCGAATTTTTTTTATTAAATTTTGATACTTTTAAAATTCCTTTCACATCACATTCTGCTTAAATGGGTACACAAAAATAACAATATAAAAATACTTAGCTGTTATTGTATATGTGTAATATTGTTTCTATATGTGATTAAACACTAGTGTGTTTTACTGTATTTTACCTTATTTGATTAGTTGATATTTTATATGTCTATTGTTTCGTTCATATGCTTGACTTATTACTACTCACAGTAATAAATATGGTTTATTGTTTATTTATATGTTTTATTTCTGACCTGGTGTAAGTTATTCTGATCTAATTTCATCAACAACAAGAATGAGACGTATTTAAATCATAAATCTTAACTTTTGAACTCATTTTTATCTCATTAATATATATGGAGCTGTTGTGATAAGTAAGAACAAAAAGTAAGTATAACTTTCTCTTTCTAGCTTTGCAAATAAAAGTGTTTAATTTAAAGTTTTAACAAGAACATCTACCGGTTTACTCAATTTTACCGTATCTTACCTTATATCTCTTATATCTTTCTAATTTTAACTTGATCTACCACAACTTATTAATTATTCTATCCTATTCACATAATCGAATCTTTTTTCCATCTGGGTTTCTTATATTCCCCCGTCCATATGATAAAAAAATAAGTGGCGCCCATTTACCTTTCCCTATTTCATCATTTCTCTCATTTTCTTTTTAGCCCCCTTTAAATTCGATTAGTTTTTTTAGTAAATATATCCCCTTATATCTTTTAATACAATATCATCGAGCTCGTTCGAATCCACGCTCGCTCTCCTCCAACCCCCTGAGTGCCGTTCGCATTTGTTAACCTCGATAAAACGAGCCTTTAACATCTTGAAAAAAAAAGAGGTTACAAAATCATTCAAACTGGGAATGAGTCTCATTTTTCTGTTGTTATCTTTCATACTAGAACCCTGAGGTATAGAATCTGAAGCATGTTATATAGTAACACTGCTTTTAAACTAGTTTATGAACAACCATCAGTTACTTGAATCATATGGAATATTTAATATGTAGAATCATTACTGCTAAATATATATTGTTCTGTTGTTATATACCATCTTTTGATATTTACTAAGTAGGTATCCCAATACTATTTGATTAGATAACAATATTTTCCAAATCCTAATCAAAGATAAAACAAGATGTGACTCTAGTCAATTTTTTGCATAAGTTCGTTGGTGACCTTGAACCAACCAATCTGGTCATCTAATACAATCTGATCATCTAATAAATTTCCTATACAAATACATAGGACTTTGAAATTCAAAGATAAGAGCTTCTGATTGGGTGATAGCAGTAACACTGTCCATAGTGGTGTTTTAGCAAGTTTTGTATAAAGTAAATAAAAAAAGTCGCTAAGAATGCTTGTCGAAATTACACCAAATTTTTACATAAGTCAAAAGATTAAATGAGTGACAGATCATTGTAAGTGGGATTAAGTGGGTTCTTTTAATTGTTGTTCCAACTTTTTTTACCAAATTAATTATAGTTCGTTTGAAAATTATCATTTATTAAAAAAAATCGAACACAGAGCACAAACAACGAATTCGTAGTAAAATCTGTCATTGTGCATTTGAGTCTTGACCAAACTAATCATCAGTACGTTTAAGGTAAAGGAACTTAAATCCCCTGATTCGTATCTATTTAATTTAATCCGTAATTTTAATATGGAACAAAAAATTTAATATAGATGTGTCTACATGTAGAGAGAAAAATCAATTTAAAGGTAAGTATAGTAATCCAATTTTATTATTGTTTTAATAATTCAACCGGATACATTTTTTCCAAAGCTCTATAATTCATATCTCTTATTTATTATCTTATCTTTACCGATGTCTGTTACAGTTTTATATAGTTTTTTTAACTTTACCCCTTTTTAGATGAAAAATTTAAGAGGCACCCCAAAATTCCAAATCTTTCTACCACATTCTGTCTTCCCAACTTAATCAACTCCAAGCTCATTTCAACCCTCAACTTGCTCTTCTCCAAAAAATCGAGAGGCGCCCACACTTCACGTGGTATCCTTCTTAACTTAACATTTTCTATATAATAAAAAAAGTATGTTTTTTCTAATACAGGTACATTAACTAACACAAACAAAAATCATTATAAAGTTAGTGTGACAAAAACAATGTTTCTCAATGCAGCAATGTATTCAAACATATTTTTTTAGATTCTGACCATATTTACTACGTTTTTGACATAAGCTTTCACTAAATTTGTTAACGTGTCATCTAAACTGGTCTCGTGTAAGAGAAATGTGTTAATTATTATGTAAATCTGTTGTCACTCTTTGTTTTCCAAAATTAATTTCTGGGTTAGCAGAGTTTAATTATTTTTCTTTCAATTTGTTTATATGACGAAATCGTTAAATTGTATTATAAAATCTGTTATGAGAAAGTAATAGAAAAAGATTAATTTAATATTTCAAACATAAATAAGTAAAACTTTATATGATGAATTTATACAAAGTATCATATAGAGTGACACAGAATTAATTATACTAAGATATTTTTACTTTTAACCTTTTTAACATATTTTTAGTAAAACTTAAATAAGAATTTAGATAGGTATTTGTTGTGTTTTGACGAAGTTATATTACATACAGATATAACACAATTGTTAATGTAATACATATTATATATAAATAAAACTGAAATAAATTGGAACGAATAGATAAGTAATAATAAGGGATTTAAGTACTTAATAAGTCTAAGAACACTTTAAATTTTATTTGTGGACACCTTTAAGGTAACTGTCCACTTGTGATAAAATCTCGAGATTATACTCGAGCCGTTCAAAAGATGGAATTCAAAGACGCGTGATCAGTGACTGGCCGGCGTAATCGTACGATGCCACGCCTTCTAAACTGAAATAACGAAGAACAGTTTACACTGTACTCATACCAGAGATAATATAAACTGTAAGCATCGAGGGTGGGTACTTTTTTGTTGAGTGGTGTAAATCGGACTTGTGACGTTGGTTGGGGAGAGGAATATTCAAAGAGTGCGTGCCGTTCACGTATTCATACCATCTTTTGAACGGCTCGACTATAGTCTCAGGATGTCCATTTAAGATCACCTGTGGTTTCGAGATGGGCGTTTCAATGGTGGCCTAGGGTCTTGAGACTAAGAAAATTCCATATCCACTAGAGAGTGAACAACACACAATCTACTGTGTGATATCATCGCTCGTATATTAAATATCCAAATAGATTCACGTCAGGCACTAGCTTTTATAATTACTTATACGATTGGGCAAAAAGGAAAAAAGATGAAACAAAAGGAGTTGGGTGAGAAAATGGGTGGATCGACGAATTGACTTGGGAGCTGGTTCAGCTCTCGTAAATGAGTTGCGTTTGGAGGATGCAGAGTAGTTTAAAATTTAATTGAAATGTTTGCTGTGCAGTTTGAACTGCTTTTAGATTTAGTAAAACACTTTGTAAAGAAAATTCAAGATTACGTGATAAAATTCCGGTTGAATGACAGGTTAATGGTTGTCCTTCGTTTTCTAGCTTTAGGTAACCAAGCAAATATTTACCTAAATTTTTCTTTTAGGGAATGTCTATAGTGATTTGCAGTACCTTTTCCGCATTCTACCATGTCCTTTTAGAGAAATAGTTGCCAAAGTATGTCCAGTCATTTATGGAAAAGGAAAAGGTGAATCGATTTCTAAATAACTTCATTTTTATTGTACAAACCCAAATAGTTAATTATATAAACTGATTGTAAGAATTATAAAAGTATTAAGCTGTCTGAGACTCTCCTGAAGAAGAAAAGTCATTTTCAACCACAGTTAGTGAAGGCAATGGAATGGAGCAGGTCGAAGTACTTACACTTGAAGGGTAGGGTATTGCATTGGACCGATGGCTTCTTTCTTCAAAACGATCAAAATAGTTTTTCGGATTTCAAGGACTTCCTTTCTTCCATCGCCAACTTTCACTTTTTCCGTTTTTGCATTTTATGTGAAACTTAAAATTTTAAATACCATGATTAAAACTGTAATTAGTTTAATTCAATAATAATAAAAAGTAATAATATAAATTTTTAAAATTATGTACTTATTTAATAATAATAAATATAATAAAATATATAGGTACCTGATTCCATAAATTGTGTAACTTCTTTTGTATTTTGTTTGCATCACAATTATTAAATTATTTTGTTGCAATCTCATCATACAAACTTCTCAATTTCTATAAACATGTGGTTAACATTCTATTCCAACTGAACTCATTTTCTTCATAAAGAGAAATTAATTGCGAAATTTCATCGTCTGGCCAACGACGCGCACTCATTTTTAGCAATTCAATATTTACTTTTCCACTAACCAAAATGAGACTCAGCTCTTCTGGCATAGACAATAAACTAGAGTTTCGAGTGTAAAAAAAACATATCCACTTGTGACAACGGTCTCGGTGACAAGTCACAGCTTGTCTCTGAGAATTCTCTGAGATCCATATACATTTGTAAGTGCAGTCTCGAGAATATTTTGTCTCAAATGGACGCTTTATAGAAGTCGGGACACAAAAGTATGTTTTTTTGTGTTCAAAAAATTTGCGTTCAAGATTGGTATTATATTTTTGGATAAACTGTTCTTAATTGTTTAAATTGCACAGAGTTTGTAAGAATGCAAATTTTGTCCAACGTAGTAAAGAAAGATGGATTTTTCAACTACAAAAGAATGGACTCTCTTTCCAACAATTTAAAGATAGTTTTTGTAGCCAAGTTAGAACTTTTAGATTTTTTTATAATTGATCACATTGTGTGGTACATCTAACTCAAGAACACCAATGCAATCTGCATGAATTCGAATTTATGTTTATATAGACTTAATAATATTAAGTATAGATGTTTCAATTAAAAAATAACTGACAAATATTTTATAACCTCATCTTTATATATTTACTAACGAAGATTTTAACCAGATTTAAACCAACAACCGAATTACTTTATCCATCATTTTGCAAAACCCTTCTTCATTAAATTTTCAATTTTATTATTCTGGTCTAAATAAAACCGATATTTTATTTGTCAGTAATTAATACACCAAGCAAAATGTAAAAAACACAAAGTATAATAACACTAGCAGCCCGCCCCGGCTTTGCACGGGAATTAAAGAAAAATAACAAAAGCCATTAAATTTATTGGTTCACCGCTTCCCTGTAAACAATATTACATGTTGTATTATTTTCTGGCAGCAAAATAAATTGATTTTCAGGTGCTCCGACCCGCCTTAGGCGGTTGGCCATGAGGAAACCGATCCCTACTAATTGGAAGGTTTGACCGTGAGACTTATTATTAGTAAAAGCGAAAGATGTTTTCATAGGAAATCAGTTGGGATCATCGGTATCCTCAGTGTATGAGCTAGTTGACCAGCTGGTGGTTCAGTTATAATGAGTGTTACAACTTAATTGTCCTTTAATTCCTTTATAAGTAGCCTCATCCCATTGCACATGCTAAATTTGTGATATCTGTCGTGCTTATCAAATAAGTTATTTTGATAAGGATTAATACCAAGATAAAAACTTTTAAAAAATTAAAAAATAGTTATTGTGGCGTAACTATAACAATTAGACATATGCTGTCGCGGCATTTTTTTGTAGATATTTATATATTCTTCAAAATCGTAGTACATTATTTTATTCTATAATCAATAGTATTCTCAGCGCACGCGATGTAAGGATTTTAAGGTCATTTTTGGTTACATTAATGGCATTTTAGTAAGGATCCCTATTTTTTTTATGAAACATGGCCTATGTCACTCGGGAATAGTGTAGTTTGCCAACGGTGAAAGAATTTTTGAAATCGGTCCAGTAGTTTCCGAGCCTATTCATTTCAAACAAACAAACAAACAAACAAACAAACAAACAAAAAATCAAACCTTTCCTCTTTATAATATTAGTATAGATTAATGTAGAAATACAAGGCTGGTACTAACAGAGGTGGTTTAGACTTCTTTTTGTTGGGATGTGTATTTATAAAGTCTAAATTTGAATCATGATAAATAAATGTAGCATGATACAACTTTTGAGTTTGGTACTTAACTAATTCTTTTTTTAAATAAAACTTAACGTGTCTTGGCTGCTAAAGACCATTGACACGGTTACCAAAGGTTTATAAATATTATATACTATATCTTGAACATTATATAGAGATGATTAATCAAGGTTTTGAATTTACCACAACGGAGATTTTATCATATTTAATGGTACAAGTGGAACTTTAACACCGCACTATAAGTTCCGGTTGTACCGAGTATCCGCTTGAGGTTTTCATTGATGTTATGACGAATGCGAGAAATGAATAAAGTTCATGTGACATCAGGCACTCTTCTCATAACAATTTTCTCTTTTCTGAAAAGGGGAGGGATTTTTAAGGGTGCTATATTTGGATGGATTATATAATTGTGGTTTGGAGATCTTGGTGGAGTTGAATATTTTCTATTTGGAGGATGGGAGAATGGAAGAACTTGCTCGTTTTGCGGCTTGATCAGCATTTTTATTTCCAGTGATGCCTGTGTGAGATGGTGCGAATATGAATGTTACGTGAGTGCCTCTCATGGTTAACTGATGGTAGTATTTTCTTATGTTCTGGACAAGTGCATTCTGGGTGTACATATTTTTTACTGAGTGGATGGAAAAGAGTGAGTCTGCGCAAATTGCCAAGTTTGAATTATACGGTATTGTTAAATTTAGAGGTTTCATGATAGCAATTGGTTCCGCAGTATGTATAACCTTAATCAAAACATTTCATCCGAAAGCGTTTGTTGAGCCCAAAAATACTCATTTCAGACGTAGGTATGACGAAAACCAATGTTTAAGGAATTTAAAATTTTAGGGGTGTAATTCAATAGCAACACGGGGTTTAATAAGTAATTATACAGGAATCAAAAAGGCGTAAAACGTGTCACCCACAAAAACAATATTGACGTATTGAAATAACTAGCTCCAGGAAGTACAACAATAATTAACAAACTTTCAAAATATTTGCTGGATGGTGTTGAAAAATTTTAATTTATTAATTAAGGCAAAAAGTAATTATGCTATATTTCTACTGGATTTCTAATTTTATAAAGAAAGAGTAATAAGTCTATGTAGGCAATTGCTCTAATCCAATTTTTTCACGAGATTGTCAAACAGTGATTTTCATTGGGTCTGTTCAGACTAAGTCAGCGATGCGTTGTGATGAGCATCACTAGTAAGAGTAGTAAGCGCTGACTATTTGCCCTCGGACACGATTACTTATTGCATGCAATTTACTACATAACCTTAATTTTTTGTGTCATATAAATAAAATAGTGTTTTTGGATATTTATTATAAAGTAATTATGGAAAATATATTAAATTACACACTGCCTTTTTCACAAACTGAATTTTTTAATTTTATATTTACTATATCATACTATCGCATTAATAACATTTATTTAATCAATAACAATGTTTTTAAAATGGTCGCCTTCAAAATCCATCACAAGTCATCGCAACTTAACTCAACTAATCGTGTCCGAGATGCCATTTTTAGTAAGCGATGCTCATCAACACTCATCACAACTCATCGCTGACTTAGTCTGAACAGACCCAATATAATTCTTAATAAAATTTTTATTAACGTCAAACATGTTAAACTTTGTTTATCTGACACTTTTATTTAGATAACAAAGTCTTTTTTCAATAGATATACGTTTTTGATGTTTTATTAAAACAGTCCTGTTCCAGAATTGAATTTTTTCTGGCTGTCATGTCTCAAAACGGGAAAGTGTATTTAGGACTCTTCAAACAAACAAACTTTAAATTGAATACCCGACGACTGCTGTCTCGTAAAATAGAAGCGTGCATTTTGATGACACAAAAACAATACAAGATTAGACTGTAATGCTTAAATGTAACCTTAATGTAAAAGTAAAAAAAAAAAGATAATAATTACCCAAGTAAATTCATTTGCACGAGTATTGAATAATGAGTTAACTATAATAATAATATTCAGATTCCTATCAAGATAGAATATTTTACATTTAATTAAGTACCTATTCTTTTATTTTTTAGTTCACTTGGCGAATCTGTAACTAACAAAGCTGCCACAGGCCTATTTACTGATTTGACCAAGGCGTTTAAATTGGTTTGAGCCAAAACGCTTAGTGAGTTCTAGGGCTATATCTCGTAGACGGCCTAACGGTTTTCAACGTTTTATGTATCGATGTAAAAAGAATGAACACTTCTTATTAAAACTTTGGATGAAGAAGATTACTCAACAGCCAGTAAAGTTAGTTGCGCGAGAGAGATAGTATATTCCAAATTCTTCTTTCTCACTCATACACCAGCCTCGCACCGGCAGCACGGAAAGCTGTTTCTGGTGGTATTTGTTTGAAGATGGCACCTATTTTCTAGACCTATACAAATTAATAAAGGGTACTAAGATCCTGGAATGAGTACCATGAAGCAAAACACAAAAACTAAAATATGTTATTTATGATACAACTTGGTTGATTTCCACACAAACAAAGAAAATTTATGTAATATCTAAGATTTTCTTGTTTCAACCCAATTGTTTCTAAGTTGTTTCATTAAAAGAAGCTCAATACATAAATTTATCCTAAAGAAATATATATTTTCGATTAATGACATTTTAAGCTTGACCTAAATAAATCACATACCAACTACTCTCTCGAATTAAACGCCAACCAATTATTATTGCAAGTACTTTATCTATTATTGAAACGTTATCCTGAAGTAAATATCTGGGTCAATAGACTGCATCGCACTCAGTCGGTTTATGGAACAATATGGTTAATCGTAGTTGAATAGGTTGGTATTATGACTCATTTAAATATCGAAAAACAAGAACAAATGTAAATATTCTGGATTTAAAAACTGGAATGTATTTTCCGCATTCCAGAGAATTCGATTTAAAAAATTTATGATTTTTTTTGGAATCACAAAGCAAATAAAACGAAAAATTCTTAAAACCTCAAGTCTAATTTTAAAGAAGCGTGCTTCTTTAGACTTTAAAAATTTTTTAGATACTGGTATTGTTCTCAAAAAAACTATCCATTCTATTGTGTATGTTATTTCCATAATTGTATAATTTACGGTTTATTATTACCTCTCCTTCTTTCTCAAATTCGTTAATCAAAATCAAATATTTTAGTTATCTGATACAACGATAAAGGTCATTTTATACGAACGAAAATGATGACTCTGCGAACTGTATATTTAGTGCAGCTGATAATTTTTTTATAAACAAATGAATCACATTTAATTACATGTAATTATCTACAGAAAAAAATCCAAATAAATCTAACGTTAGATCCAATATATTGCATTCAATTAAAATTGTTTAAAATTTTGGTAATAATGATATTATTCAGTGTATTCATTGTATGATGATATAAAATCAAAATTTTAAATCCATATTCTGCAGATAAATGCTTTTTAAATCTGCACTAGGCGTTTTAAAATCTCGTTGCTCAAAAAATTATTTACTTTTACAGGGTTGTGTTAGTGAATAAGTGCGACAAACTTCGGGGGGTACATGAAAAATAATAACAGTTTGCTGTATAACTTTTGTCCGCAAATTCTTCGTTTTTGAGATACGGGGGGGTGTTTAAAACTAACTATTTATGTATTACTCTGAAACCGGTAGAGATATGCAAATGAAATTTGGTGGTTGTTAAGAGGTAGTTATTGCGCATTTTTTGACACACAATTAAACATTTTATCTTCATCATGGGCGCGCATACGGGTAATGATCTCAATCAAGAACTGTCTAATACAATCGCATTAAACGAGAACAATAATGTATTAAAGTAATGAAAAATGCGTGTTAAGATGTTTTATTTTTTTGCATAAAAACGGCGCCTCATACCACAAAATAGTAAGAGGAATATTTTGGCACAAATTAAACGAGGATTTCCGAAATGATTTTTAGTTTGAAATATCTCAGTGGCGTACCATTTTTTTCTTCAAAAACATTGATATCATTACCCGTATGCGCGCCAAAGATGAACATAAAATTTTTAATTGCATGTCAATACATGCGTAATAACCCCCTGAAGTTTGTCGCACTTATTCACTAACACCCTGTATAACAAATAATAGAATACCTATTATATTGAATTCTGGTGTTAAGTAGCAAATTCAAAAACTAATAAACTTTCATGAAATTGTCTTTATACTGTATAGTGATTATAGAGATTAAATTTTTTAGTCACATTCCATGAAAAGAAATGGTTACCATTGCAGAGGGTACGGATATTTCATCGGAACGATAAAAATGTCAGATTACTTAGTGGCGCATAGTTTTAAATGTGTTCACATAGTTCACACGAGTTGACCGTGTATAGCGTTAGGAAAGACAAAGAGACAAAGAACACGACAAAACTTTCTAAAATATATAAAATTTACTTGAACGAAGATTTAACATAGATATGATCTGAGTACTGTCATTATTCCGATTAGTTTCTTTTTAAGTTTAGATTTAATTTATTTTTTGTTTACAATGAAAAACACCGAATACCGTGCACTGATAAGAATCCTTGTTTTGCAAAATGCAAAAATTTTGCGAGTTTAAAAGGATTCTGCTCCATGATTACCAACTGTGCATCGATGGGTTGAAGTGTAACCTTGTAGTGAACGTCCAAAAAGGGCAACAACACCAAAATTTTGTTTATAAAGATCCAAATTTGACTAAGAGTGGAATTGCTGATACCATAGGCATTTCAGATGAATAAGTAGGTACTCCGTATTTTACACAAAGAATTAGGTACATATGAAAAAACTGTTTGGAAAGTAAATGCCGCATTCGTTAATAATTCAACAACAAATCTCTGCCTAATTTGAAGCATTTTAAGCATAATAAAAACGATTTTTTGTGCCGTTTTATAACTATGGATGAGTTTTGAATCTACCATCATGATCCTAAACTGAAACAAAAACGTTTGCAGTGGACTGAAGCTGGTTCTTCAGGACCAAAAGAGGTGAAGTCAGAACGATTGGCAAAAAAGGTTATGGCAATTTTTGTTGATTGATTTACACGAAAAAGGTAAAACAATAACTCTGAATATTATCGCAACTTTTGGACCAGTTGGATAAAACAAATCCTAAAAAAAGACCCGGTTTACAAAAGAAACAATCAGATTTTATCAAGACATTGCACGTGTTTACACAAATTTGTTGACGATGGCTAAATTAAACGAATTAAAGTACGAATTGCTTAAACACCCACCAAAAAATGAAACAATTTCTTCCCTCGAATTAAGAAACTATTGCAGCCGTGGAACAATATTTTGCAGAGCTTCCGGAAAGCCATTACAAAGATGATATTGAAGAAAAAAAACAATTTCAATAAAAGATACACATTTTGATTTTTGCTTTTAAAACTTTTCAACCAACCTGTATTTTAGTTTAATGCGTGCGGTCGAAGCCACGTGAGAGCTTTTTGCCAGAGTGAAAGTTAAACAAAACTAGTTTAGAGATTTAACTTTGGGAAAATTGTCCATTCCATCTAATGGCAATGTCTAAAATATTAGTTTTAAAGTATATTTGCAAAAAATATAATTTTGCGACTAAAATGTACAATCACAAATTTGATCTTAGTTTGATTAATTTAGTAACTGATAGTATGTGGATTAAAAGTTTCTTTATTAAAGGAATTTTTAAGAAATAAAAAATTTTAATTAACTGGACTATTAAGAAGATTTTGCCAATAATAATAAGGAATGACCTATCATAACATTCAAATATATTGTCTGTATGAATCGTTTTTAATAAATACTGTTCTAAAACAATGATGTTTCTTTATTCTTTGATAGAATAATTTGCCTTTGTTTTAGATTTTCTTTGTAATTTGCTACAAATTTTGTGTTGTAGATATTTCTAAGAAACCTCACTAATGAATTGTTATAGTATAAGTGTAGACTGTAAATATTTATTAAGCCTTCGTCATTTCGTTTTGCAGCAATTCTAGAACAAATAGGAAATCCTTGATTCAAATTTATATTAACTCGACGTTTTCTCATTAAAGTTTGTATTTAGTTTCGGTCATGAAACTGAGGATTCCAATCTACATGTGTAACTATATCTAATTATAAGTTGCACCACAGCTGTTTCATACTAAAACATGTAGTCCGTTCTACCTTACCCAATGTTTATTATTATGAGAAGCGAAGAATTCTTTTAACAACTAACAGAACAATAAAATAATAATTTAAATTAAAATGCATTTTATTTACGGTTTTCCTCATAAAGATAAAATTATATCGCATTTTATTTTTTTTTAGCATATTTTTGGAGAGGTACGCGGCTGGATCGCTTAGACGTATACACTCCGAAAACGATACAACACGTCGGCGTCGTACGTAAAAAATCTTCGGTCGAACAATACTTCAGAACGTGATCACAAATGATTTCAAGTGATCAAGTTATTGCAAGTGATTTCAAGTGATCGCGAGTAATTTCAAGTAACCTTAAGTGATTGAAAGTGAGCACAAGTGATTGTAAGTGATCATTTCTCTTATTCATAACAAAAAAGGCTCTGGAGAAAATTTAAACAAACAAATATTGTAGAATTGTATGCAAGTAACAGAAAATTTTCTAATGAAGTATGGCTAGCTCCACAAAAATATATTAGGTCTATTCTAAACAGCAAAGTAGGTATTCCTCTCTTTCGTAGTTTCCATGGTGCTATTTGTTCCACACATCAACCAACAGCGGAAATCTTAGTTTTTACACAGGAACCTGGTGATGAGCCCTTGTCCACGATTAGGTTCGATAACGATTGAAGTACAACAAGTAGTTTTTACTGAAACCAAGGTCAAGAAGCATCTATTGTTGTTAAAACTTCACTCTTCTCCTGGTCTAAATAACCTCTGCTGTTAAGAAAATGGCCTCTGTTCTCCATTATCTTCTATCATGACTCGCTCATTTGAACATTCCCTTGTCCCACTCCATGGAAATCAACGTTAGTAACGGAGATCTTTAAAAAAGGAGACAAACTTGACCCACAAAACTATCGAACAATTAGTCCGTTGTACAAATCTTTTAAAATCATGGAAAGAGTTTTTATCGAGCAAATGACTCCATTTTTGTCTATCCATCAAGTAATTTCTCACGAACAGCATGATTTTACAAAAAAATTAATCTACTACAACTAACTTTCTTAGCTGCATAAAGGTCTGGACCCGTAACCCACATGCCGAACTCCCAAGATACGTATTATATTTAGACGTCTACAAAGCATTTGATTAGGTGTTAATAAGAAGGCTACTGTACTCGAACATTTTGGAATTAGAGGAAAACTAAACAACTTGCACCTAACATACTCTTTGGACAACTATACCATACGGTCTATGCCTTCTTATGTGGACCAAGATGTTACATTACTAGTGACCTCTCGTGATCCGAGTATATTTTAAAAGTATGTAAATGTGCGAACTCTTTAATTTACCTAATCTTCTACAGTACAACACATATATAAGGCCTCATTTGGAGTATGCTTGTGTCCGATACCTAAATGCAACCAAAATATACCAGAAAATCTGCAACGTAGTGCAACCCGCATCTCGTTTCGTCTTTTGCCTCCCAAGACAGGATACAAGAAACCTTCTACCATTCTAACGATTTTCAATTATACAAAAACAAATTAGATACGAAAAACCTTTCTGAAAATGAGTGTCTCTCGGTGTAGAAGAAACGATCACACTAACATTTTGGCAACATTTTATCGAAATTATTTTTGTTTCCAATTTTGCGATCTAGAAATAAAATCTTTCTAGGTGTATATTCATTTTTCTACCACTATAGTCATTCTTAACTCTTTTTTAACCATGGAACCGATGTTAATCTTGCATACTATGGAGAAATATGCACGTTGATTCAACGTGTCTTTAATAAATGTAAATAAACAATTTTTCAAAACTAACAAACTTAAATTTTATAACACACCACTAAAATTAATAGTAAAGAGGCAACTGGTAATTTATTTCCAGATAAATAAAAAATGTTTATGAAAAAATTGATGCGCAGCAGAGATTAAACCAGCAAGAATTAAACTCAGAGCTTCAAATAAAGATTCCAGCGGATGATCGACAACACATAAAAATACAACAAACCAAAAAATACTTATTTAAGCGACATACGGAGAATTTAAAAATATACAAATAGATTTTACAAGTATGTAGTAGGTAGTGGAAAAAATAAAGTATACGACTAGTTTTGAATCGCTATTCGAAGGCTCTTATGACAAACTTTTCCAATCGGTGAAAAATATACAAAGAATATACTATTCTTTGTATATTTTAAATCTTGTACTAATTCTACTGTTACTTTCTCAGATATGAGAACAATCTTTTACTATTAAACATTATTAAAGGATGCAATATTTCTTATGTT
The DNA here is from genome assembly GCA_964028335.1 of Altica lythri. Lineage (NCBI taxonomy): Eukaryota > Metazoa > Arthropoda > Insecta > Coleoptera > Chrysomelidae > Altica > Altica lythri. The sequence goes on along the minus strand of OZ034804.1, from coordinate 27,699,598 downwards.
ATTATTATTAATTTTATACAACACTTAACAGAATATAAAAAACTTAAACTAACTGATTGACAATATATTCATATTATTTAGTATAGAGGCACCTTCCCGTCGATACAATTAAGTTTATCGGGTCGATGCCAAGGTATCTAAAAATCTCAATCAAAATAACTTTTGCAATATAAATTAAACTAAGTTTGTTTGGCTCAAAGTGTTGGATGTTGAATGAAATTTTCGTTAATAGAACATTGTAAGTAATAAAGTAGCAATCTCAGGAATTTAGGTCCTAGTAGCAAACACACTGCTTTTGTAAGGTAAATGAATTTAATTTCTCACATGATAATGTGGCACTGAAGCGAAGAAAAGGATGATTGGGGTTCAAGATTTTATTATTAAACACCAGCTTTTATTTTTTTTCGCGTCAAGATTTATAAGAAAATTGCTTGATTTTACAGCCATCGCTTATAATAGGATAAACTTACCTCTCTTTGATCTATTAATCAACGACTCGGATATCAAATTTTATAATTCTGCATTAATCAAAGAAAGATTCGTACATTCGATACGTTCAAAAGTGACACCAATCGGGATGTAAGAGCACCTCCCGCACTCCATACGCTCGCGTTTCCCATGTGAAGTATCCCATTCAGCTTGCCATATAGACATGATTGCATTTTTTAAAACTCGGGTTAGGCCTGTGTGGACTACATTGATACAGGTAGCTATTTCTGGTTCAGAGGCTGATTCTTCTGCAAGATTATTGGCAAACTCGTTACCCTTTATCCCAATGTGAGATGATGCCCAAAGGAATACAATTTTTGCATTGTTTTGTTGAGAAATATCGAGCTGAGTTATCATTTTAATGAGTCCTGGTGAATTCATAACTGTTTTAATCCCTAATCCTAGTTACAGGCCAATTCGTAGGCCGGATACGAAATGCCTCCCGAAAAAGGGTTTCTTACCTGTCGCTAAAAGGGTCACATACGAATTGCCTCCTAAGCTCTAAATAAATTACCAGCTTCTAATCTTTGTACGAAGGTGAGACGTTGCCAAACTTTCGTCCTTTTATAGAATTTCGTTAATAACTCAATATTAACCATTATTTTTTGGTTTTAATATTTTGATTATTTTGATCAAAAACATAAAGACATGATAAGTATTTTATACATTTATTAAAACAAATCATCAGCAGAAACTTACAAAATTACATAATATTATCATCGCAGAAAATTTAAAAGCACCAATTTTTAAGAAAATTATGACTCAAACAATAAAATTCAGTCTGCAGACTGAACTATTCAATTTTATATACAAATCATCAGAAGAAATTTACAAACTTACAAATTATTTTTCCTAAATTTGTATGACACTAGTTTCACAAATTCTAATTTATTTATTGTACCTTCTCTTAATTGTAATATTTTTTCATTTACAAAATTGATTTTTGCTGTACTTTCCTCAACAATTCTTTTTGGTACCGAGACAGAATTTATTTTAATATAGGTATTTATTTGAAATTGTAAAATAATCTCAATAAAATTATTTATATTTGGATGAGGGCAGTAGAAAGACGAGTTATACTTGGAATGGAAACTTTCACATGGGTTTGTGGTTCTTTCTAAAGATGAAGAGTGCTCAGCCCAGAGATGTGGCGGAAATTTCGAATTTTCCGATATATAATTATCCACAAGATAATCACAAAACTGAGTGACCCTTTCATCGACTGGTTTAATTTCGGACAAATCTATTGCAAAAAAATCGCCAACTTCTTCAGGATCTAAGAATGATAGGCCAAAAATATATGACAGAAAATGGGTAATTTCACTTGAGTCAGCACCTTTTTTCTGGTATTCTGGAGCTAAGCCCAGTGCTTGAAGCTTTCTATACCAAGCCTGACCCAAATGAAAACGACATCCACGAAGATCTGCTTCAGGGAATGCCTTACGGATACCATTATGTATAGAAATTTCAAAGTCTGAAGTTATTACTTTAGGGGATACAGGGCAATTGAGTTTAATACATTCTTCTATGATATATTTAAACACGAGATAATAAGAAGATGACTTTTTATCTTCAAGTAAACAGAAGACGAGAGGAATATAATGTCCATTTTTTAAGCCATGTATAGTGAACAATTGGGTGAAAAAGCGAGGACAGTACTCAAAAGTTCCGTCGACATACCAATTGGAAACAGTCGAAAGAAAAGAAAGATTTGAAGAACAGGATAATATAACAATGTGATTATCTTTGTCATTTTTAATTATAAAATTTTCGTTCCTATTTGTAATAATCGAAGTTGAATCGATAGCAATATGAAATTCAGATATACTTTTAGGAAGTTTAATTAAAGAATTAGTTGTTCTAGCGTAATATAAATTCTGTCTCACCCTATAGATATCGTTGGTAGTAAATGTCTCTATATTCGTCTTCTTAAGTTCTTTACATATGAGCTTCATTGGTTTTTCGTTGATATCTTCCACGGCTGCTCTTTTTATCGAATTGCTTACGGCTTTCCTATTGGACACTTCGGCAGACAACTTCTCGTGATTGTGATCTAATATCGACTCAATTATCGAATTGTCACATCCCTGCGTTTTCACAAATGCTTTGCAGGTTTTCTTAGTACATGTCCATCGCTTTACCGTATCTTTGGCCAACATTTTTTGAAAACCGAATGTGAAACCATCAATTGATATTAAAGGTTTGCCCTTTTGACTCGAACACATCGTTGATTCCATTATTTCGAATATTATAACTTAATCCACTTAAACACAATTTGAACTTAAAATTGACAAACTGATACAAGCTTTAAATCGACAAAACTGAGACAAGAACTAATAAACTTGAAGTATTTATACAAAAATTAAGTGATCACATAATTATAGAAAGAATATTTATTATAAACAACTAATTACCAGATTTAGTAGGTGCAAACTACCCTATTCATGGAATAGATTAGAGATTAGAATCGTGTTAGATCAAAACAATTAGAATACTTAGTGTAGGTACATCGGCTTTATTTTTAATGGTAAACAATTTTATTTTCTAAACAAAAATGTACACTGATTAAGTAATCACATCATTATAGAAAGGATATTTATTATAAACAACTAATTACCAGATTTAGTAGGTGCAAACTACCCTATTCATGGAATAGATTAGAGATTAGAATCGTGTTAGATCAAAACAATTGGAATACTAAGTGTACTTCGGCTTTGTTTTTAATTGTAAACAATTTTATTTTCTAAACAAAAATGTCGTACTCTGAAATATTTTGTTAACAGATTTTATGTACAGTGCATAAGAATTAGAAAAATAAAAATAGATATAGGTATATTTACCTATTCAAATTATAATTTGGCAACATTGTGTCATTATACAAAGATTAAGCACACAAAATATTACCATAAATGATTAAGGACCCGGAGGCATTTCGATTGTACCCGGGAGGCATTTCATCTATGAAAATAGGTACCTGAAAAAACGGGAGGCATTTCGATAACACCGAATTCGTAACCCTACTGGTCTAGGTAGTTTTTATGACCTCCTTTTCCACTGGTTAATTCATAACTTTACGACATGATTGGGATTTTAATTCTTAGAAGGATTGCTTACAAATTTTGTGAATTTCCCTAATACTGGAATGGTATTAAAAGGGAATATTTTTTAAATTTTTATATATTCATTCAGTTTATTTCTAACCATGAACATGGAAGAAGTTTTAGAGGTCGATTTTATAACAAGTGAACGAGGGATGAAAATTTTAGTTGTTAATAATTATAAGTTTCACTTAAAAAAAATGTTAAAGAGTGGACGACAATTGTGGTATTGTTCTGTTTCTACTTGTAAGGCGAAATGTTACACTGAAGTTAAGTTTTTTTACATAATTTTTTTTTAGTGAAATTAAAACACAAAATCATTTTTTATAAATTTTATCCAAAGGTTTTGGTCAGTTACGAAATTTTAAATAATTACTTATTTAAAAATTTCATCCAAAAAAAAGTTATCCACTATGACTTTAAAAAATAAAAATTGAAACAATATATTTTTAAAAATAATTTTAAGGAACTTATGGTTGCCATGATTCGACAGAAGTCAAGAGCAAATACTCAGAAGTCCGAAAAAACACCAAAAAGTTACTCAGGCAGAAGAAGAGAAATTATATGAGGAATAAATTACAAAATATTGAAGAACACTTTAAAAACAAACAATTAAGAAATTTTTACCAAGAGGCCAAGAAATCACGAGAGGGCGCAGTTAATTACCAAGTACCTTATATTAAGGATAACGAAGGAAGGATATTGGCTGATCCAAGAGAAAAAGCAAAAAGATGGGCGCAATACTTCGAAGGAGTGCTAAATGGTCAAGAAAAAGAACCAGAGCAGGAACAAGAAGTAGAGGAGGAAAGAGAAAATGTGGATCACGTGGAGGAACCAACAGATAAAGAAATCTTAAAACAGATGGAAAATTTGAAGAACCATAAGAGTGCAGGAGAGAATGGGATCCCAGCAGAAATTGTTAAATACGGGGGAGAAGAGATACAGGAAAGAATATGCAGAATAATACGTAAAATATGGAACGAAGAAAAAATGCCTGAGAGATGGAACAATGCAATAATATGTCCAATCTTCAAGAAAGGGGACAAATTATATGCGAGAATTATAGAGGGATATCACTTCTGGATGTGGTGTACAAAGTTCTGGCTAGAGTTTTGAGAAACAGATTGAATGTGTACCAAGAAAGAATAGTGGGAGAATACCAAGGAGGTTTCAAGAAAGGAAGAGGAACAACAGATCAAATATTTACCCTTAAGACAATAATGGATAAAAGCTACGAGCGAAATTTAGGACTACATGTCATGTTTGTAGATTTTAAGCAGGCTTATGATACAATATATAGAAACAAAATGTATAATGCCTTGAACTTACTAGGAATACCAAAGAAAATCGTGAAGCTAATTAAGATGACATTAGACAATTCATATAGCAGAGTAACGAGCGAAGGAACTACTGTATCAGACAAATTTAGAGTCCAAAAAGGATTAAAGCAAGGAGATCCAATATCGACAACGGTTTTCAATCTAGTGTTGGAAAAAATTGTACGAGATAGCAACATACAAACAACAGGGCTTATTTATCACCACAAGCAACAGATAATTGCATATGCAGATGATTTAGCTTTGCTAACCAGAACAAGGAAGGAACTGGAAATAGCGTTCTGTAAGTTGGAAGAGGCTGCAAAAAATTACGGACTTAGTATAAATCAGAAGAAATCAAAATATATGGTGCTAAACCATCAGAATGTGGACGGTAAAAAAGAATATATAGAGATTAAAGCGGGGGAGGACAGAAAATATAAAATTGAAAAAGTCTGTGAATTCGAATACTTGGGTGCAACGCTGACAAATAAAAATGAAGAATGGAAAGAAATAAATAAAAGATTAGTGAAAGGAAGTAAAGCTGTGGGATCTTTAAATAAGTTAATAAGATCAAAGGAGTTATCTAGAGAAGCCAAAATTAAAATTTATCGAACAATAATACGACCAACAGTGACATACGGAAGCGAAACATGGGTTTTAACAAAAGCGGAAGAAACAAAACTGGATATATGGGAAAGGAAGGTACTAAGGAAAATTCTGGGGGAAATAAAAACAGATGAAGGACTCTGGAGAAGAAGAACTAACCAAGAATTGAAAGATCTTTATAAATACCCATCAGTAACAAGCTTCATAAAAGCTCAAAGGGTGAGATGGTTCGGGCATACTAGGAGGATGCCAGAAGATAGATATGCAAAAAAGGTCATTAAAGAAGGGGAAGGAGGTAAAAGAAAAAGAGGGAGACCAAAGGAAAAATGGTTGGACGCGGTGTTGGAAGATATCAGAGAGGTAGAACCAAATTGGGGTGCAAAAGTACAGAATCGCAACCTGTGGAGAGAAATTGTTAAGGCAGTTGAAGAACGATAAAGAAAAAAAAAAGTCATGGGCCTCAAAGGCCTGCAGTACTGTACTATATATATATATGGTTGCCAAACCTTTCATTAAATATATAGGTACCCCAAAAAAAGTTGGCATAGAACTATAATAATTGCCAATATTTCTTAAATGTTCCTAATTGCTCATCAATTGCTCAATCATAATCTGCAATTGCTCACATTATTAATTAATCATTTAATTAGTTACTAACAAATGAAAATACAAATCATTTTTTCTCAATTACGGGAAGAGTCCAACTTCAAATGATTAGGTATATGAAACCATGTTGCTTCTACATATGGGTTATGTATAGGTATTTAATTTATTTCTCTACCTATTCCAACATTTCAACTTTTTTTTTTGGGTAAATATATATACTTAATACTAAAATACCTACTTTTTTGATTAATTTTTAATGTACCTAAAAAAATAAATTTCTTTAATTTTAGGAAACACTAGCAACGTAATTGATAAAAACTTAAACCACAATCATGAGCCAGATGAAAAAAATTGGGACGTCAGTCTGTCAGGAATGTGTGCAAACGGAAAGCAGTGGAAGATATATCTGAAAAGCCCTCTAAATTATGAATAAAGAAATAGCAACTTGTTCTTATAAAAATAAGTTGACAGTTCATGATTTGGAGTTAATACGACACAACATGAACCGAAGCAGAAATAAAAATTTTCCTAAATTGCCAAAAACAATATCAGAGGTGCATGAAGCAATAAGTTTATTAAATCTTTTAACTGATCGTAAAGAAAATTTTCTGCTCGAAAACGATCCTGCAAATAATATAATTATTTTGGGCTGCGACTCAAACTTAAAATGTTTATCTGAAGCAGAAACGTTTTATATGGATGGCACTTTTACATATTGCCCTAAATTTTTTTACCACATGTTTTCCATTCATTGTGTAATACGTGGACATTATATTCCCCTTATTTTTTGTCTATTGCCTAATAAGCAGTGTAATACTGATGAACTTGTTTTTACTAAATTGAATTCAATTTCAGAGAAAATAAATTTTCCTCTCCGTCCAAAGACAATTATTGTTGACTTCGAAATAGGTATACACGAAGCGATTAGGTCTGTTTGGCCAACTGTACAAATTTTCGGATGCAGGTTTCACCTTGCGCAATCTTGGTTTCGCAAAGTTCAAAACTTACGTCTCTCAGTAGTATATAAAGAAAATTGTGAAAACGGTAAATGGTTACATGAAATTTTTGGTTTGTTATTTCTTCCTCCAGACAGAGTAAGCGATTGTTTTGTAAATGATTTTATGGCTACAATTCCCAATATAGCAGGATTTTATAAATTTGCAGATTATCTTGTAGAAAATTATATTTGTGAAAATGCTATTTTTCCCCCAAAAATATGGGCTTCCAACTCTTCATCGTTACACCTTACCACAAATCCTTGTGAATCATTCCATTCTCACCTTTCTGATAGTTTTTATTTTCCACATCCAAACATACATGTATTTACTAACACCCTTTTATTATTTCAAACGAGAATTTATATTAAACTACAAAGTATCGGAACCAGACCAATAATTAAAAAAAAGGCGGTTAGATTTGCAGAAACCTGCATTGAAAATCTAATACAAGATTATATAAAAGGCAATATTTCTGAATATAATTTTGTAAATGCTGCAGCATACCGGTATAAACAAATAAAGTAATTTTTTTTTATAAAACTGTAAATATTTAACTTTTGTTTGGATATCTGTTTTTTATTTTATTTTTCATTGTTTATAAAAGTTGGTTTATTTGTAAAACTGTTTCTTTATTTTTCCATTAAATAATTTTTTTTTATATTTTGTTTCATTTCACATTTCACATAGTGTTAGGTAGGGACCTGCTTAAGGGAGACCCGCTTATCGCTTATTATACCTAAAATCCAATGGTTACGAATTCAACTGTCAAAAGTTATGAATTCACCGGTGTCGATTTTTGAAAAGTTATGAATTGGCCTGTTTATATTTTGCCGCAAGAAAGGATGGCATTAAAAGTTACGAATTGGCCCGTGCCCATTTTAATTAGAAATGGGTGTTTGGGAAATCAGATATTGAGAGATTTTATTGCACTTAAAGAATGAGATATGATTAGCCATTCTTTTGAGTTTTAAGTGTTTATGTTTCAACATAACTTCTTTAATTGTTAACTGATTTAAATAAAAAAAAATACTAAACGTTAAGTAAAGCCAATTACAATATATTTCTGAAAACTGCATCCCAATCGGTTAATCCGTTTCTGAGCTTGGCGTTAACAAACATGCAGACATACAGACATAAGGGAGTTGTCTTTTTAGTTTTGCATAAAGCTATAAAGACAAAAAATATATAGGCTTAAAGTATTGTATTGCTTTTCACAATATATCCCACCAAGATCGATACACTTTTGCATACGTTCAAACAATTGGTAAAACAGTTATTCCAGTCTTAAGTTGGCACCTGCAAATTGGCTCATGGCTTCTTCTGGCGACTGGAATCGCTGACCACGCGTACTTGGGTAGATGGTCTAACATTTCGATGTTTTGAAGCTCCAAAAACTCGATTGGGCAGTGTGAACACATCACTTTTGATGGTTTTTCCTTATCGTGAAACACCCACACAGCTAATAGGCGTTTATTTTCTGGTTCGTAAGAGTAAATCTAAGATTCATCGCCACTAACAATACTATAAACGTTTTTTGAGCTTACTGTGTTGATCCGTTACAATGTTTTTCCACACCAAGTGACGCGTACCGATTCTGAGAGCAAATGAGGGATCCAACGGGAAATCAACTTCGTAACACCCAGTTCTTCATGTAGGATCTTTTGGATCGAGGTCTTTAAAATTCCCATAGATGTCTGACGAATTGCATCAATGTATTGCAGTGTGATTGCTGTTTTGGGTGACCGCCGTGGCCGGGATTCGTCGCTGAGGCTGAAGCAAACACGTTAAAATTTGCAAAACCAGCCGGAAATAGTTGACTGGTGCGGCGCTTCATTCCCAAACACAAAAACCATATTAGCGAGACATTGCTATTCTGATAACCCTCTCCGACAATTGTAAAAAATTATTGCTCCAAAATGTTCCCGGCTAAGATCCATATTTTTAACCGACTTGCTAATTTCAAAAATTCACTGTATCTACAAAATTTGTTGTATCGTAAAGAAACTCTGGATTTATGTTACCAAAAGATTGAGGTTAGATTTGTGTCTGAAGGTTCTATTGGTGGGTCTTTCTAGGCAGCTATATGCAAAACTAAAAGACAAGCAGGCGAATTAAAAAAACATTGTTTTGGGTTCTCTTGCATATATAAAGGCACTCCACGTTGTATTTTTAATATATTTGCCTTGTAGGTACAGACAGCGATCAATTACAGTTTTATTATATGTACCTATAGAAAATTATAGATGACATAACAGTCAGCAATTGAAAGTTTTAGCTCTACAACTGATTTGTTAAACTAAAGGTTCACCAGAAATAAATATATTTAGAAATTTACGAGTATACCTATAGCTACAATTGAAACACGTAACGTAGTTAAAATGGTAAAAAGCTATCCTGTTGAAAGTAATGATTTGAATAGAAATTTCAACGACTCTCACTGAAAATTTCTCCATTTTCTCTATTAAAATCTTAAATTCTATAAATCCAAACAGTTATTATACTTTAAATATTATTTAGATGGATACACTGTATTAAATCACGCATAAGGTGGTCAAATCACCCAAGCTAGGTAGTTCTTATTATTTACAAAAGATACGTGACTTTTTCTTAAGCAGTTCTACGAAAGTTCACATAAACAAGATCTTATTTGTAAAGTAGTAGAAAGGAATATAATACTTTTTGTAACATAATAAAATTAGCGTTAGCATAATGGCGTGGGTTTTGTCTTTCGTTAAATACACTACATATTTTCATAGACTCCTCTTAGGATAGTAAAAAATTAAAAATTAAAAATAAAAGTTTTTGTTCAAAGTTAAAAACATAACCTGAGGTCTGTTAGTATTTTTATACACGTAAGAAAAAGTGGTATATGTCTTAGTAACAAAACTATTTAGGTTTTTGTTTAAATTATTGGTAAAAAAAGAATATTTACTGACCTCATACCACTGAAGGAAGGCTTTCTAGATAAATAAGTCAAATATATTTCTTATTGGAGAATCAAAGTAGCAAGATGTAAAAATTTGTGAAAAATCATTTAACTCACCAGTCAAATTTTAGATCACTTACCTGAAACAAAAAAAATAAGTTAATAGTGATAGCAATTATCAGTTATCAAAAAATATAAAATTATGTATATACTGTGTCCAATTAAGTCGGCATCATATGGGAAACTTTTTTATTCTTAGTTTTATGAAAAAAAGTTATTCCTTATTAAAAGTTGTGCATTGTCTAAAACTTAAAATACAACCATCAGATATCAATTTTTTTAAGCCGTATACGAGGTGTGTCAAAAAACAAAAATTTTACTCAAGAGTAAAGTACCTTTTAATACCTGAAAATAGGGACAATTGTTATTAAGAAAAGTTGATCATAGTTAAAAACTATTTTCAGATATCTGTCATGAAAAACGATCTTTAACAATTTTCGGTATTAATTATGCAAATTTTGTAAGCAATTTTATTGAAAAACATGACATGATAAAAAAATAACAAAATCTGTTTTCTCATGGTGGATTGATAATATTGGATATATAGGACAATAATTTTCCATTACGATCAACTTTTCTTAATAACAATTGTTGCTATTTTTAGGTATTTAAGGGTACTTTACTCTTGAGTAACATTTATATTTTCTGACACACCTCGTATACGACCTAAAATTGATATCTGATGGTTGTATTTTAAGTTTTAGACCATGCACAACTTTTTATAAGGAAGAACTTTATTTTATAAAACTAAGAATAAAAAAGTTTCCCATATGATGCCGACTTAATTGGACACACTGTATATTTTCTTCTTTTATTCGGAGAACTTTTAGCCGCTAAAATAAAAAAAATAAATCAATATTTTTAAAAATAGCCCCAGCTTATTTTATTTATCTTGATTGATATGTCAAATTTGACAAAGGTAAAATAATTATAAAAAAGTTTTTTCTAAGCTTTCGACACCCGAATAAAAGAAGAAAATTTATATTTGCAAAAAGTTTTCCGAATAAAAGCAGAAAATATTTATTTAAATCGATATAACTTAAATTACTTTAATTCAAAAATGTTTCCCAAGTCAAGTTATTTTTTAATATCTCGGACAAGCAATATAAGAAAATTAGCGAACGAAAAGCTATATACGTATTATTGGTTCTATTGTTCTTCTAGATACAAGATTTACCTTACTTAAAAAAACTGCTTTTGAATGTATTCAAGGCAGATCTGCACGGTGATCCAAACCACCAGAATAGGCCTTACATACTGGTAAACATAGGTTCCTAAACTTTTAGGTAATGTCTACATGACCGTAGTTTCTTGAGATATATTACCACCTCACTAAGGTTAAGGCGAGGGTTAAGGTTAAGCTTAAAAGCATCATTCACTTGATGGCAAAATCTCAGCGTGCTGGTTATAGAAGTATTCAAGATATTTTTAGATCGAAAACACTACACTGGATGAACTGTAAATAATGGACTAAATGTTACTGTATATCTCTAAAAGACCAAAATAACAGTTTACTTAGGTATAAGAGTTCTGAAATAATTAGATTTGGAAAAATCAAAAGTCATTACTCTAATTACCGATGTTAAAATAGGACTGTTTGGTATAACAATATTAAATTTAAGCTTATATTTATTGCTGTTAAATAAAAGTAATAAGCCATAAGTTTATTGTCACTCATTAATTGTAAATTTGCATTTTTAAGGAATTTTATTAAATCTATACATAAACCAAAACAAAGTTCTTATTTCGTTAATAAAATTTAAAACTCTATTAAATCGCTTCAATAATACAACAATAAAAAATCTAGATCGATTTAATGCTTATAAAAAAAAGTGGAATGGTTCATTAGATGGTCAGTTGTATCAATTATATGAAGTGATATTGCAAATTGTACTTAGTAATTAGCCTTGTTTTCTACTTTTTAGTCTTTTTGTTTTACTAAAATTAATTCAGCACTTCATGTGTATTTTATACAAATAGGTTTTCCTTTTGCTATATAACTTTATAAGATAAAATAAATATATTAAAATTATTATATTAGCTTCCTAACTTTATCCCAAAAAGTTAGGAAGTTTACACTAGTCATAAAGTTTGTATGTTTAAGCTTTATCTGTTCGCTGTATTTTTATTGCGTTTTGAAAGCTCATGCATATCAATGTATCGTTAAAATAAATTGCTGGAAAAGGCTTTTACAAATTTACAAACTTTGTTAAAATACCTAGTTAATGTGGTCAATATACAAGAAAAATAAAGAAATTATCAAACTCACGAATAAACAATTTATGAAACCATAAATATCAGCTTATTCAGTATAAAGTTAAAAAATTAATAAATAAAGTTCATTAAACTCACTTTTAAAGCACATCGAAAATAGTTATTTATGAAACAGTTCGTGAAGTATGCTTTTTGCGCACGCACGCGATGTTTAGAGCACGAGCGAAGGGAGTGCTATATATCGCGTAAGTGCGCAAAAAGCACTTCACGCACAGTTTCATACAATATTTTATCTACGATAATCAAATAAAAAAAATTACAAGAAAGCAATTTATTTTCAATTCATTTACAAGATACTAACAAAACTAATGCTCTCATAGCAACACCATGGCAACGCGAGTGCTAAGGATATTTGATTATAAGAAGGTGTGTCAAAAACAGTGCGAAAAAGTAAATCCAATTTAAAATACATTGTTACTTCACGCACACTTTCAATCCTTCACGCACTGCATTCTATAATGACAGTTTTCACGAACTAAAAATTGATACATAATATGAAGTAGAGTAGATAAAGTGTTTTTAAGATTTTTTAAACTATGTATATTTATTTTGCACTTTTTAATAAGTGTTTTTTTTAGTTTTTTCAACTATATTTATTTTTTCAGCGAAAACGGAATTAGAAGTCTCAACTTGTGAATCCGGCGGTCGATGTCAGCGAAGACCCGCGCCTTAGCCCGTTCGGCCAATGAATGCACTGAAAGTGGTGGCATATATACTTTCGTTCAAAGTTCGCAATTTTGTTTCGTCGCCTTCTTTATTTACTGCTTACTATTGGTTGATAATAAGTGTAATCCTAGTCAACGTGGACTATCATTTTAATGATCTTATACCAAATGATAAGGGATTTGAACATATACATATCTCAAACTGTCAATCATTAAAACTCCTAATCTCCGTAGTACCTACTCTTGATCTTTTAGGGTACCCACTACAATTAATAAATTAAAACATAATTCTTTGTAATGCAGTATTAGAATTACCATGTAGTACCGTAATGAATTCATATCTATTTGCTTTTGACTGTAAAGAATCCTGCAATAGGCATAATCTCTAAATTAAGTCAATATCTTATAAATCTTTCTTAAAGTTCATTTACCCTCCTAATCGCATACAAACAAATTAAACGTATTAGTATGTTAATACTGTACAGAATAAATCACACAGAACATGTACACAATTCCATTGTAGAATGATTACTCAATGGAATCATGAAGTGACAAAAACTGTACAGAGAATAGAATTGCTTATTTCAATAGATTTTGGTGGAATTATTGTTAACTTTAATCTATTGAAAACTATATATAAACTGTGACGTGCAGAAGCGACTTTTTAAAAAAAACTTGAACAACAAAATAAGGAACGAATTACAGACTTTATATGTTACTATTTGCAACAAAATGTATAATTAGGCAAAAAATTAATAGCACTCGGGCAGTGCCGGGAGCAAATAAAACATACTGGAGTATTTTTTGTAATAGAACTAATGCAAATTCAAGAAAAAAATAATAGTTATTTATGTATCAAGGGCGTAAAACAGGCGTTTATGGACCGCAACGTGTAAATAAGAGCCCGAGCCGCAGGCGAGGGCTATTAACACGTAAGGTCCATAAACGCTGTTTACGACCGAAATACATACAAACTTTTATGCACGACCGTTTTAATAATTATTTATTAAAAAAAATTGCACGATTGTTTTAATAATAAAACTTATAAAGGATATTTTTTTTATTTTTTGTGAACAATTTAATATAAATGCCATTTCAACTTGCATGAATTTTATACCTCGAACCTCGATATTATCAACAACTTACTCTCACCTTCACCTAATAATTTGTATTCATTCGTTATTTAAAATAAATAATTTGATTGAAACTAATATGCACAGAGGCTAGAAATAATTTTTTAAAACAATAATCTATATACCTATGTTCTCGTTACCCTAGCAACAAGGTCAAAATAGGTGGTGGTGATTTTTATTTAGACTCATTGTCAGTTTAGATGATTGCAAGTATTTCAATATTTAAGACAAAAAAATTACTTTACCGCCCGCCATTTACACTTTACCGCCCGGTGCGGCGGGCGGTAAAGTAGTCCACGGGCGCTAAAGTGGCACCTTACGCTCGCTAAATGTATGTAATAATCTGTACTTTACCGCTCGGTCGTGCATAATAGTTATTTATGTATCAAGGGCGTAAAACAGGCGTTTATGGACGGCAACGTGTAAATAAGAGCCCGAGCCGCAGGAGAGGGCTATTAACACGTAAGGTCCATAAACGCTGTTTACTACCGAAATACATACAAACTTTTATGCACGACCGTTTTAATAATTATTTATTAAAAAAATTGCACTGTCAATTGAGTCAACTGTCAAATGGCAACTGTCAATTGACAAAAGTCTACTGTCAAATGTCAAATATTAACTGTCAAATGTCAACTGTCAAATGGCAACTATCAAATGTCAACTGTCAATGTCAACGATTGTTTTAAAAATAAAACTTATTAAGTATATTTTTTATTTTTATTTTTTGTGAACAATTTAATATAAATGCCATTTCAACTTGCATGAATTTTATACCTCGAACCTCGATATTATTAACAACTTACCCTGTATAACCATTACCTAATAATTTGTATTCATTCCTTATTTAAAATATATAATTTGATTGAAAGTAATATGCACAGAGGCTAGAAATAATATTTTAAAACAATAATCTATATACCTATGTTCTCGTTACCCTAGCAACAAGGTCAAAATAGGTGGTGGTGATTTTTATTTAGACTCATTGTCAGTTTAGATGATTCAAGTATTTAAATATTTAAGACAAAAAAATTACTTTACCGCCCGCCATTTACACTTTCGGTCACATGTAAAATATTATCTGTCAGCTGTCAAATATCAACTGTCAATGTCAACGATTCTTTTAATAATAATACTTATAAAGGATATTTTTAATTTTTTGTGAACAATTTAATATAAATGCCATTTCAACTTGCATGAATTTTATACCTCAAACCTCGATATTATTAACAACTTTCGCTGGATAACCATTTACCTAATAATTTGTATTCATTCGTTATTTAAAATAAATAATTTGATTGAAAGTAATATGCACAGAGGCTAGAGATAATATTTTAAAACAATAATCTATATACCTATGTTGTCGTTACCCTAACAACAAAGTCAAATATAGGTGGTGGCCATTTTTATTTAGACTCATTGTCAGTTTAGATGATTGCAAGTATTTCAATATTTAAGACAAAAAAATTACTTTACCGCCCGCCATTTACACTTTATCGCCCGGCGGGCGGTAAAGTAGTCCACGGGCGCTAAAGTGGCACTTTACGCCCGCTAAATGTATGTAATAATCTGTACTTTACCGCCCGGTCGTGCATAAATATAATTATTAAATTCTCATCTTTCTTTAGAGTTATTAAAAAAAAAACATGTGTGTGTGTGTGTGCACTTATGTAGGTACGCATATAAGAAGTTATACTTCTTTAGCAATACAAGATAAAAATCTTTTTAAAAATTCTATCCCTTGCATTATTCCATATTTGTAGAGAAAATAACACTGATAATAGAAAAAAATGTATTTAATATATTAAAAAAATTTATTACCTGGTTAAATAAATTTAATTAAAATATCATAAAAAAATATTTGTACATTAATTAAAAAAGAAGATTTTATACACAAATTATACTAAAACCAATTTTTATCATCCTCAATTCTATACTATTTACATTTACGGCCTTTTACTTTTTGTATTTATTCAGCTGCAAAACTAACAATTAGTATTGTCATAAAATAAAAACTTTTTTTTAAATTGAACCGCCTTCAAAAAAATGCAGTGGAAAGCAAAAATAAAATATTTGTTTCTTAAAAAAATTGTAAGCAAATAGGCATCTGATTTCGATTTCCTTGAAGTCGGCTCCAATAGTTTATATGTTTGTCAAAGATTTGAGTTACCAACATTCGAAATCTAGATTTAATAACTAAGATTAAAATAGAGAGTAATTTGCTATTGGAACCAACGTCAAGGAAATCGAAATCAGAAGCCTAGTTGCTTAATTTTTTTTTAGAAATAAAGATTTGATTTTTTGTTTTCTAGTGCATTTTTTATTTTTATTTTATCCTTCTTAATTGCTAGGTGGCTTTGTCAGATGTGGGCGCAAACTCATGATGTACGATCTTCAAACCTTCCGAATACCGTGCAAGAGGTTCGGGGTTCAATCCCCAACTATCCCGACATATAACCAAAGATTTAAAGATAACGGTTTTATAAGGACTGCGTACAACGAAGACTGAGTATTGTAAAGAAATTATATGTGAAAATCAGCAAACCGCCCGAGCGGTACCTATAGCCCATGAAAATTATAGCGCGCGTTAGTCTTTTTAAAGTTTTATAACTTAAAGAAAAATCGACGTAATTATACTTATCAAAGCTCAAAATGTTTCTTTTTATTTGCAGAATAACTTCAAATAAATTAAATGTCGAAATGACTAGAAAGCAATTCTGAGCTAATTCCTTATACACGGGCATTAAATCTACATCGGGCATGTAATTCAGACTGAACTGCTAAGAACGTATCAGTTAAAATATAGCTGCTCATAGCTATGTGTTTCTGTATGTTCTAAAACTCAACACTTGACAATGGTATGTACCGTCAAACAATGAAAATCCTCTCGCATATACCTACACATTAGCCTGGAGATTAGGATTGCTCTAGTCAATAGCCCCTTACTATATACTAAATCCATATATTGATATGCATAGATTGAATAATAATAATATAATGCATTATATCTGCCAGAAACATCAATATAAACACTTACAGTGGAACAGAAAATTATTTGTTATGAGTTAATATTCTTGTTGATCTCTAAATGATCCGTAGCGAGTTTTCTCGATATTTTACGATCTACCTAATCGGTTAAAGTTAATTTATGTTTCTGTCTTTTATCCAATTGTAAAAAGTATGTAAATTCTTTGACGAACAATGTCAAAAACCAAATCATATCTTACACAATCATGCAATTTTTGAAATTTAGTTAGTGAAACAAAAAAAAAACATTAAGAAGAAATCGAAAAACTGTACTTGAACCTGCGATCCCTACTTATAGCCGGTGGAGCTTTAAGCATTTGACCATAGATACTTTAGTGTTTATTCGTGGTTTTTGATCAAATCTTGATTCAACTAATGTCGTATAATGAACTATTTAATTTCTTCTTAAGCACATATTTGACGTGAATTAGAGTTTAGCTTATCTTTAAACCATTATATATATTCAATATATCGACTTACTGACAAACAATAGTGCGGTGCCTGATCCAGTTTAAAAAAATAACCATTTTATCTGAATTTCTTGTATGTTTGGAAAATTATAACTGGACATGTAAGTAATCTTTTAACTCGAGTTAATAGGCAAGCCTAACGTGAATTTTATATTTTTGTATTTGTCTAAAATCAACGAATACCTAGTATACTTTTAGCTTAAACGGGGTACATATACATAACAATATGTGATCTTAGCTGTTATCCTAAATTTGTAGGATACCAATTTTGGATGGCCACTTAATGTGACTTTATGTTTTTAGATATCTGATTCCATTTTTTTGTAAGTTTCTTGTTTTTTTTATTATTCAACAGATGAATAAATTTTGTTGTTTCAAATAGATATTTGCTTTTCTTTCTAGAGCGTGTTGCTTTTTTTATATTTTTCTTTATCTAGATAAAAGTGTTTAATTTCCAATTTCTTAAAAATAATCTGCCGGGTTATCTTATCTAAATAGTATTTTTTATCTGTTTTATGGGTTTCTTATCTTTCCTTATCCAGAGGATAAAAAAGTAAGTGGCGCCCATTTTCCTTTTCCTTTTCATTTTCTTTTCCTTTTTTAACTTTTTATTACATCCTTAAATTGACTTCCGTTTTTTAACATGACTTCAATAACTTTTCAGTTAGCTCGACCGAACTCACACTCGCTTTCCACCATCCAACTGAGTGCCGTTTGCAAAGGTTAACTTAGAGACGAGTCTTCAACATCTTTCTTCCGAAAATGGTTACATACTACATATGCAAAAATTATCATGTATCAATAGGGAAAATCAAACTCTGATATTACCAGACGTGTGACATTTATTCCGAATAATTTATTTTAGGCTGTGCGAAGCAGTAATGAATGATTACAACAAATTAACTTGGCAACATCGAATATTTATCGCTCGTTCAGAATGGAAAAGGAACGAAATGAAATCTATCAGGTCGACTCTCATGGAACAGCAGGTAATTTCAAAAAACAAAAGCCCGATTTCTAGCCTGAAAGCAAACAAAAACAAAAGAGAAAACTTCACAGTGCAGGTAGATCGCGTAAAAACTGAATAACATAAAGCGAACAGGTAAATCCGAATAAAGGGCATTAAATTATAATGGTTGTTGTTTCCTTAGTACCGGGCACTAGTTAATTGGTCCGGGTGAAGACAGGTAGACGTGACATCATGTAATTATTTTTTCAATTTATGCGCAGTACTATTCTAGGGATAAATAATTTAGAGCAAGTGATAGTATTTATTAATTTTATCTAAAATAAAAAAAAAGGATTATCACATTAATAATTTGTAATTTTTTTAAAAAATAAAGCAAAATCAGCTGTACGTCTTTACGGATTTTTGGTCTACTACCGAATACCATTTAGAACCTTCAAATACTTAAAGAAGATTTTTTCATGAAATCGTTGATTCTTTTACAGATAGACTGGACTATATCTACAATAGATTACTTCATGCTCTAAAACGAAAACTGTTTATTTAATTGGCAAACTTTTTTCATCGAAAAAATATATTTTTTAACATGTATTAGAATACTGTAACGACAAATTATTATGTAAAGAAAGGTTAGAATACTTTGTGAATTTTTGTAATTTTAATGAGAGGCTCTTTGAAAACGACGATATACTGGATTGTCGAAAGCTTAATATATTTTTTTATATATTATCGGCATTTTTAGATTTAAATGTAAGTTTTTGACCTATCTTTTACAAGTGAATTAGCAGAGGTGGTCAGTATTTATGATGTAGTGGAATAATGAACAGAAATGAAAATTGATACATATTTTTCAAAAACTAAATAAAAAACATAATGCTAACAATAAACAGCTATTACTATTTTATTGTAAACATATTTCGATGAGATTCTGTTGTTCAGTAAACACTTTACTAAAAATGGAAAAACACAACAAATTCAGACACGATACGTTCATCGATACAATTAAAGTACCGAATGTAATGAAATATTTGTTTGCAAAATGAAAACTCGAAAGAGCACTTTATATAAACACGAATTTATTAATTTGCTTTGCACACAACTATGATGTTATAATTGATTTGTTGTAAAGTTTGGGATTTTCAAGTTTTACAAAATGACGGTTTATGGGTTTAAAATATATACGATATAGATAAAAATTCTAAATTGTACATAAAAACTGGGTCTGTCCATCCATCAAATAAATTTGTTTTATATTTTTCTATATCAACATAAACCGGAATACTACCAGTATTAACTCATTTAGGTGGTAGATGGAACTTTCCATCGCCCGAGGAGGAACTACCCTGCAACTCGTTAAAGAAAATACCATGATAGGATCGCCAGAGGTTAAATGTTCCGGAAGTAAAATAGTTCCCCATTCGGATCTCCGGGGGGGGGGGGGTAATCTCGAGGAAGTTATGATGGAAATAACATAGCCTCTAGTTCAGCCAATTTTACCTAAAAGCCAAACCGCAAAACAGACTGCATATATCTATATATACAGTCTATAAAACCTCACGTTCTTGTTCTCACCGAAACACAAGTTTCTGGGAAAAATAGCCTAAAGCATCTTAAGTTTTCAGGTTACGAACTTTACCACAACTTTAAACGGCACCATGAAGTATGTGTTTGCGTAAGAAGCATACATTTCTGCTCTAGATTACCTGCACTAGAAAACAACAGAGACAACATCCTTTGGCTAAAATTAACACTAAAAGCCTCTAGCAAATTTATATGTTGTATTTATCGGCCATCAGACTGTAATTGCAAAGAACTACTAGACTTTTTATCACTAGACTACCTTAATAGTAAGTACCCTTCTGCTGAGATAATTGTGCTTGTGGACTTTAATCGACAAGCCCACTTACTTTCCCAGAACTGCCAATCACAGTTATACACAAATATCATATTTAGGGTTAAGTGTGTGCAGAGAGTACTTGCTACTCTAAACACCAACAAAACTAGCGGCCTTGATGAAATACCTGCTTTACTCTTAAAAGCTTGTGCTCCTGAACAAACGCCAGTTTTTACTAAGCTATTTCAACTATCATATGATACTGGTATTTTTCCAGAATACTGGAAAACTACTCGAGTACAACCAGTCCCCAAGAAAGGCTGTAAAACCCTGCCTTCGAACTACAGAACTATAGCTCTTCTATCTGTTATTAGCAAAATTATGGACAAATCTCGAAATCCTGAGCTACCTTGAGACACACAACCTTTTAAGTGACAGGCAATATGGTTTTCGCCAACAAAGGTCAACAGCCGATCTGCTAGCATATGTAACTCATGTCTGAAGTGATGCCATCCATTGCTATGGGAAAACTCAAATAGTATTGCTAGACATCTCAAAAGCATTTGATCAAGTGTAGCATGCAGCTCTTTTGAACCAACTGCCTTCATATGGACTCTCGCAAAACCTTTGCAGATGGATATCCAACTTTGACTCCAACAGGAACATCGAAGTTGCCGTAGATGGACATTCTTTCAACCTCTACGAGATCAACGCTGTACTTTCCCAAGGATCGGCTCTAGCTCCTACTCTAGTCCTATTACACATTAATGATCTACTAGAAGTCACTAATAACCCGATACACGGTTTTGCAGATGATAGCAACCTACACTGTAGTAAAGCGCACAACCGTCCCATATCTCTAGATATTCTGTAGGAGGACAGAAGATCCACAACGGTTACCCTCAATCAAGATTTGAGAATTGTTGACGAGAGGGGAAAAAAGAATCTTGTTAATTTTAACGCTTCCAAGACAAAGAGGCAAACACGTAATGTAAAATGGGTAGGTCCCTTAAATACACTTAAATAAATAAAAAAAAAGTTGTTTGTTCAAATAGAAAATAGGTCAGTAAAAATAGCATTTAACTTTGCACTAAATTTCCGATCCAAATTTCTTTTTTTATAAGGTTTCGGATAACTTACTGAGTATAAAATCACAAAATGCTGATAGATCCAGGTGACGCTAGAGGCGCCATCTTGAAAAAACGTTTTCGACCGATATCTCGGAAACTATGCACTATAGAGCAAAGGTCATATTGACCATTATTATAGAAAATAAAATTTTGCATCTTTTGATTGGAGCACACTTTTTTGTAAAACTTTACGATTTATGGCCCATTTAATGAACCAATTTTTCGATCGCAGCCAATAACTCTTGAAAGATTAGGTTAACCAATAAAATGCATCAATCCATTTTTAAAGATCCGTTTATTCTCTACAACTTTTGTTTTAATTTTTTTTTTCTAATGTTCATAGTTTTTGAGTCATAGGACGTTTTATCTTGGACTACTGAGCGAAAAGTTGAAAATTTCAAGATACGCATAGAATATACAAATTCAACAAATAAATTAAAAAAAATATCCCGATTGTTTATGTAGTTAACAAATAATAGTTCAATTCCTTACCTGCAATAGTAACAAACATTTTTTTATTTTACTTAATTATATTTCGCTGTCGCGTCACCCGCCGCGCGTCGACATTTCTCCATTAAACGTCCTATAACTCAAAAAGTATAGACATTAGAAAAAAAAGTTTAAAACAAAAGTTGTACAGAATAAACGGATCTTTAAAAATGAATTGATGCATTTCATTGATTAATCTAATATTTCAAAACTTTTTGGCCGCGATCGAAAAACCGGTTCATTAAATGGGCCATAAATCGTAAACAGTAGGTTTTACAAAAAAGTTTACTCAAACAAAAGATGCAAAATTTTATTTTCTATAATAATGGTCTGTATGACTTTTGCTCTAAAGTGCTTAGTTTCCAAGATATCGGCCGAAAACATTTTTTCAAGATGACGCCTCTAGCGTCACCTGGATCTGTCAGCATTTCGTGATTTTATGCTCAGTAAGTGATCCCAAATCTTATAAAAAAAAATTTTGGATCGGAAATTTACTGCAAAGTTGACCCGAAAAAACGGCTATTTTTACTGGCGTAAAAGGTCGCAGAGAAAACTGAACTACTAATAAACATTAAAGAGAGTTTTAAAGGATGTAAATGAATTTTACAAGTAGTAGTACAAAAAGTAAAATTGATAGCTTTTCTTTTACTTTTTATTAGCTTCTCTAGACTGGCTTATCTAGTACAATTAAAATGGATTTATGATCTGCCTAATTAAAACATGAGATAAAAACGAAAATAAAGTTAGTATTGATTTGAACCATTAGGACAAGGAAAATTAAAGCAAGGAAATGGGAAATTTCAAAAAGAAAAGAAAATGGAATAGAAAAAATATTGTACAAAATATAAAAATATTGTAGAAAATGATATTTGTTCGCGCCTAAGACCGTGTTTAACAATAGAATTTTTGACTTTATTTGTTAATTACTGTATTTTATGTTTAAACAATAAAATTTTTAATTAGAGAAAAATATAATAAAAAAAGTAATTGCTATTAGATTTTATAATCACCTGGATTTTTTTCAAAAATTCCTTAAAATTCAATATAAAGCTACTTCCCGAAATAATAATAGGGGTACTTAGATCCATCTGCACATATCTTTCAATTAATTTGTTGATATTTAAAGTGAAAAATAAAAGCACACAAACACAACCAAATATGAATAATTTAGTTAGAGTAACGAAAAATAACCCTATTAAAAAATGTTTAAATGATCTTATAACAATTTTAAGGAACTTTTCTTTCAGCACAAAAACGTGAAACAATATATCGATTTTTTTAACCACCTTGCTGCACTTGCCAAAATATCGCAACACAAAAATCCCCTGTGAATAAATACCACACCTACTCAATTTCGAGACTTGTATTCTTTGCAGTAAACAAGAGTGTATCATAACTTATTTTTTCTTTATCGTCATGTCTTGTGTATTATCACCGTTTAAGTGTTGTGTCATTAATTTCATACGAGATTGGTATTATCTCCGTACAAAAAGTTTAAAAGATAGTTTTTAAAGTGCCGCCCCTGGCTTTGAATTGGCCGATGGTACAGTTGGTCTAAAAATAACATGCACACTAAACCTGCCCGAGTTCCGGAACAATAGAAATTTACTGGTACACAAATGGTTTGCTTATTATGAGACGTTCCTTTCTTCTTTCATTAAATAATATGCTGATATACATGTCATGTAGGTATCTAAGTATATAGTCACATACATTTAGATACTAGGATATTTCACATCAGTTACTGTATAAAAAGTTTTATTACAACAGTTATTGTTTTAACTGCCTGCTATTTTTGTTGTAATGAAATTAAAACTTGTTAGTTTTGCTTTAGGTACTGGAGAAATTTAACTACGATTTATAGGCAAAAATTATGGCGGTAAAAAATATATGTTCTTAACTTGTCAGTTTTATAGTTTTTGATTAAATTATATTGTACATTTCGATATAATTTTCATACTGCTCACATGTCAAGATTTTAAAGTATTTAGGAAAATTTAGTCAATTAAACCTTTAGAACAAAACCAGCTTACACGGCGAACTTCTTACCGCCTTACACTGATATCTTATTCTCTTTAACCATTTTTTCAAATTTTTAAATTTTGTCATATTTTTTTTTTAATTGTTTTCAATGATTTTATTATTTTTATCACACTTTCTCCATAGTCTTCATGTTTTTACTATTTTTTTCGTTGTTTCTGTAATTTATTACAAATTCAATTACCTTAAAAAAACAATTGATTAACTAAAAAAATATTGAAAACTTGAATATTATATTACTTAAGGAAGATAAATTATGTTAATTAAAGAATTAATTATTTTGTAATCTCCTTAATGGAAGTCTTCACAAACCCTTGAATGGACTTATATGTAACGGTATCTATTCTACAGAGATGATAGGGGATGGATGGAACTTATCCAATCTAGTTATAGTTCAGTAACTCTGGTGGAAGTACCTTGTATTTGGAAGGGAACACAAAAATACCTGATTGTTTGACGTACCAATTCGTAAAGGAACGACAATTACTAATAACAACTACAAAATGTCGATAACTTTATTGCAACACCACTCACGGCAAATTTTTGAAATACAACTCTTAAACTAAGTCATTCTCACCGATATAGGCACAGCAACAACAGTCTGGTGAATTTTTTTACAATACAAAACGATCATATAGATCGTTAAAAACAAAGATTTAAATAGCAATCAATATGTCAAATTTGATCATCAGATTATAACGTAACATATAGAAAGTATTTGACGGCGATTACCAGGAGAACAACAAACAGTTAACAAAATTATACAAGCGGACCCGGCGAACTTCGCATCGCCTAACACTAATGTTTTTTCCAATTTTTTTTATTTTTACGATTAATTTTTTGTATTTTTAATCATATTTTCTCGTTAGCTACCAGTTTTTACTATTATTTATAGTACTTTGTAATTTATCGGTTAGGTATCTTATATATTAACTGCGCCACCTAACGGTGGCGTCATAGTTCTTAGGTAAGTAAGTTTTGCTCTTTTAAATATATGAGATATCAACTGCACCACCTTACGGTGGCGTCATAGTACTTAATTATGTAGGAATTACAGATGTAAATTTATAACATCTCAACTGCGCCACCTTAGGGTAGCGTCATAATGATTAATTTTGGAATAAACACGTCCGATCGCTGCGAAATTCAAAGTGCTATAAGGAAAATCGCGGCCTCCGCTGCCGCCGCCCCTGCCGGCCAGTACCACCGCAAGCGCTACATCCCGCAATTTTAAATCTGCAATATCTTCGAAAATATTCATTTAAAGCTTGTGCTGTACAGGACCATATAAATCTATATTAAATCAACAATGTATTTAAGCTATTTAATTGGATAAGGATTAATGCTGTATTGGTTAAAATCACTTCGAAAATTAGCCATTATTTGTCGTAAAAAGTAAATGACAAAAAAATGTTATTGTAGGATATCCATAAGAGATAGACAAATACCATCGCGGAGTTTTCTGTAGACCTTTTCAATGTGTACAAATAATTAGTACATTATTTTGATAAATCTCGTAGGGTTCAGCCTGCGTTTGCAATGTAAGCGGAAAAAAATTGATAATTAACAACATCACATTAGAAACCTCAAAAATAACAATATTTCTCCACTATTTAATGGATGTTATTATACATATAAACCTTCCTCTTGAATCACTCTATCTATTAAAAAAAAACGCATCAAAATCCGTTGCGTAGTTTTAAAGATTTAAGCATACCTACAAAGGGAAATAGGGACAGAATAAACGACTTTGTTTTATACTATGTATTGATACGAATTCCAGGAATGTCACTAAATCCGAACAACTCAAAGGAAAACAATGAACCTAAACTGAATAAACAAACATAACAACTGGAGAGACAACCACATTGCGGACACTTTGGCAAAAAAAGATCCAATTCACAAATATATTTGGTCCACGCCTATCTATATGACCTTCAAACCGCAACAATATCTCCTACAGATGAAATCCATATTGGGCCAGCAACGGTTTACTCTTGACTCTTGCCCACGTTAGGGAAATTCTCCTCGATAATGTTATCACCTATTGAGGCGAAGAGTTCCCTTTCTCAGCAGTTTGCAGAATAGATCCAATATGGCCTTAGCGCTGATAAAATACAGCACACTTTCTACTTTTTAGATCCAGGCAGTATATGCCAACTGCCTTAGAATAGATACCAAGATATCAAATTTCATCTTTTAATGAAATCCATTAAGGTTGTTAAGAGTTTACAGTTAACCAATAGGTACTTGGTTGTAGTACTCGTCTAATTTTAATAAGCAAAATATGTATTTACTTAAAAAGAGAATCTATATTCTACAAAAACATCCATGAACCAGTAAAGTACTCTACACAATGACACAATTTCTACACCAAGAAATAATTTAAAGAAATCACCATAAGAAAAGAGATTAAATCTGTTTCAATACTGAAAAAATCTAGTTTAAAAATTTCGGTTATAAACGTTTGCTGTATAACGATAAATGACAAATCAAAATTAGTTAAAACAGTTAATTTTTTGTCATGTCAATGATTCTTCGTGTCCATTAAAAATTTTACCGATCACATATAATATGCATCTATTTTATAACCAGATATCCATTTGAGATATCTCTCATGGGATTTTTGAACATTTTTGAAAGTATACAATGAAGAATATATTAAATGACATTAAGAAGAAATTGAAATATTGTCTCATCCAAAAGGATTCGAACCCGCATCTTTCAAAATTCTAGATATCTGTTTATTATAATAATAAACTAATTGGTAATATATTGATTATTTCGTTGAATCTAGTTCTTGACTTTATTTTCGTCGATCAACAATTGTTACACTTTCTTCTTTGGAAACAGCTATGACTGGATTTTCCGAAACCTCTTAAGTTCGTGACGTTCAACGATTCTATAACAAAGATTTTCCGACGTACTTAAGAAAATTGAGCCAACAAAAATGGATATAAGAACGTTTTCAGTATAAAAATTAAGTGGTATAAAAAATTCTCGGCCATTCATGGTCTCGTCTCAAGACCCTCCAACCTTAAACAAATTCTGTAGGTAAGTCGAAATCAATGAAGTTCTTATTGAAATCTCCAGATTTCTTTATCTTGCTGAATGTTTTTCTTTTAGAAAACTGCATTAATAATTGACGGATTAACATAATGGTATTATAGAAATTTAATTGATGATATCTAAAATGTAACTTTTTACTGTTTATGTCGTGTAAATGTATAATTATATATTCATTGCAAATAAAATAGATAAATATGCTAGAGATCATTACATGGAGTAAGCTCTCCCTTAACCCTTTGTCTAATTATGGTATTTTGCTGTTGCAGAGTTTCGCTAGAAATAAAAAAAGACATACAAAAATAAAATTTTGTTGCTTTTTCAAGGTCCACTTTCAGATGTTTGTCGTTATCAGGATTGAAAAGTAATTCTCATGCGAATAAATGCGATTTTTGCACTAGTTTACTTTTCAAAGCAAATTTATTATAAACATAAAATTAAAAAGCACCTGGAATCGATCAGGTTTTTTGAAGGAATTTTTATTGGAATGGTTCACGTGTATTTTTAGAGGATGACCATCAATGAACATACCAAATATAAACACTGAACCGGAACTAAATAAAAATAGGTTCAAGGATACAAAAAAACTAATTCAAATGAAGGTAATGTTAGTACAGTGAAAACAGAGTGCCATCGATAATATTTTTCACAATAATCCTAAAAAATTAGCCACGAAACTATTGATAGAAGAAATAAGTTTGACCTTTATGGTATTGGCCAGCAAACAATAAACATATTTCCTAACAAGAAAGTAATATAAATCCTGACAATAGACAATTCCTTACTATTCCTTTTTATTTTATCGACCAACTGATAGTAACTTTCAAAAACTAGAACTAACATAAAAAAATATTAATGAAATAGAGAAATAAGATCGTCTCCTTACAGTCTTATTTCACAACAAAAATTTGTTACCAAAAAAACATTTTGATTAGCTAGTTAAGGGCATATCTCCAAATTATTCATTTCAACAAACGAACGCCTGTAAGTTGGCGATAAAAAAATATGATTAAGAGTAGGCCCTGCCCTGTTGTGCATTTTGTTAAAGCTAAAATTTTTTCGCCGTGAATCGAATCTGAAGTATGAGTTCATGAAATTCTGTTTTTAATAGTTTCTGTTACAATTGCAATTTTTTGCATACTTATAGGATTTTTAATAGCACAGAAAAGTAAGCCAATAAACAAAAATCGATCTGTCGAAAGCTTCACAGCTTTATGAATTTTCTATATTAATACAAGATTCTGAATCACCAAAAGACGATTTATTGTAAGCTATATATTTAAACTATTGAACCACTTTTCCTAACACAGCACTTGGCTACTTAATAATGCACGATTTTTTACATTTTTGTCTATGTCTATGATATTAAACCGAACTTATTATTTTTTGCCAGATTTTGTTTAAAAACGGTAAAATGTTCATTGATCTTAAACCCAAGCAACATTTTTCGTAACATGGAAAAATTTTATATTGAGCCCTTAGTATTAACGACAGTATACTAAAATTCGGAAATAAACGACAGTTATTCAAGTGTGGTCTCTCGACCTGGTTCATTACTTATTAATAGGGACACACACAATCTTGAATATTTTCTATGATATGATAAGTGCCGCTTTACGGGCATTAAAACTCAAGATACTGTCAAATAATTGAGAATTGTAGTATAGATTTGTTTAGATATCAACCGGTATAAGTAATAAAACGAAACTCTTGCAAAATGGAGGTAAATAGAAAATTACAACTTCTTCCTCTTCTTAAAGTGTCGTGCAGATTCCTGCGTAGGTGGTCCATCGTCACTCTTGTCAAATATATCTGTTAATTGCAGCGCTTTGCAGTGTCTGGAAGTCCCGAATTTCTGTCCATTGTCATATATTTCGTAGCCAGTATAGTTTTTTTGTACCTACTCCTCTTTTTCCTCCCTCTAGTTTACCCTGGAGAATTAGGTGTTGGAAATGACAACGTTTTTCGCGTTAGTATATGTACAAAGTAACCATTTTTTCTTCTTTTAATATCTTGAAAAAGCTTCCGGTCTACTAAACTAGTTCTCTGCCGAATATCTTCATTTGTCACATGATTAACCCACGATACTCTCAGCATTCGCCACAGGGTTCACATATCAAAGTTTTTTGATAATTGCTGTTTCAGACGTAGCTTTTAGCATCCTATATTTAAGGCTAAAGTTTATCTGTTAAATTTTTTTAAGTCTTAAGAATTTTGCTCGTACTTGTTCGATTGTGCATTTTATTTCCTGATCTGGGTCCTATTTTTGGTTGATCATGCAACCCAAGTATGTAAATTGAGTGATCTCTTCAATGTTCTCTCTATCTATAAACACTCTAATAAGCGAAGTATCGCCTCTACTAATGGCAATACATTTCGTTTTATGGATGTTAATTTTCAAACCCAATGTCTGACTTCCTTCGTCGACCTTATCCAGTAAAGTTTGCAGTATCCGCTAATATCACGGTGTCATCCGCATACCGAATATTGTTAATAGGACTAACGAATATTGACTCAATGAATGCTCTCTCGACGTACAAGTTAAACAACATCGGAGACAATATGCACCCTTGGCGAACGCCTTTTTTAATTTCGGAGTCCTAAGTTGTTCCTGCATTTTGGATTAGAACTTCCACTTTTTGGTTCCAGTATAAATTACTTATAAGTCTTATGTCCTTTCCGTCCAGTCCCAAGTTAAATCAATTTTTATAGACGATAAAGCAACTTTAATAACCTTTAAAATTTTACACTTGCTAGTTGTGCAACCAACACTTTAAATTATTACGCTTGTGGATAATATCTTCGTATTTGTAAACCAATTTTAGAACGTCACTGATTGCAAATCTAGTGGGGGCGCTTGGAACTAAGAAGTAGCCAAAGATTTTAAACAACCCAAAAATCGACCTGTCTACACCTGGAAACAGCATGTATCAGGAAAAACAGGTCTTTCATCTACAGGATACAGTTGCCAGAAAAAACTAAAGGAAAATAAAAATTCTAATACTTACATAAAAAATTCAAAATAAGGTACTATATACAAAAGAAAACACGAATGGACCCGGAACACACCATAGCTGCGACAAAATGGATCAACAATAAAACTCACCAATCACATAATAGCAAGGTGTAAAATAGTTTAGTAACAAAATAGCCGAAAGAGGTATACAGACTACTGAAATTTATTGATACACGTCTTCTTCAAGTCCTAAAGTTTTCTACTGAAAAAAAAAATTTTTTCTGAAAAAACTTGAATACCAATAAAACAACACAATGTCAACCTATCATTCTTATTGTACAAAATTGAAGAATTTCCAAATATTAGTAAATCTGTTTTTTGTCTTTGGCAATTTTATCAACAAGCTATTTGGTTGAAAGCTATTTAGTAGTTACGCTATTTACTGTGGGCTTTTTGTCTAGAGCTATTTTGCCGCAAAATCTGGTACCTGAGGATAGGTTATAACAAAAAATCTTTTCATTTGGGTTTGAGAAAAAACGTTTTAAAATCCAGGAATTTTATTTACCTGATAGGAATCTTAAATAATAATAGACAGGTACGACTATCGTAGGCTTCTTATCGTAATAATTAAAATACTATTTAAATTTATTTTGTTGATTTTAATCTGAAATAGAATTTTTTATATGCTTACAATAGGACGTACCAATTCGTGAATTGCCTGCTTAATAATAAAATTACAGTATTTAAATTCTTAAAATAATGTACTAAACTATGTCTTAAAAAACACGTTTGTTGGGTACAGTAAAATTCAAATTTCTATGGGAACTGTTATCGAAACTGACACAGTGAAGAAAAACAGCATAGCAAAGAGGTTTATGAATAATCATTTAATTAATTGGTTTTGGTAATTTACAATTTATTATACGAAAAAACACCAATAACATGCTTTCATTTGAATACAATAATTAATTTTAAAACAGTACATAAATGCGTAAAAATCAGCATTGGTTCCCTAGTTTTGCATCTGTTCACATGTGTGAATACTATTTTTAGTTCAAAGATATATTTGTAGCATAATTGGGAGTTAGAAATGCAAATTTAAAAAGCGTTTATGTGCAAAGAAAGTTATTTTCAGAAGTAATAAGAAATTGCTATTAAGTCATGTAACTGTTTTGAAAATCAGTTTTGTCAGTTTTGTTAACAATATACCATAAAAGGTATCGCAATTAATAAATCTATACTACTTTCTTATGAATCTTTTAAAAGATTTAACTTCGGTACAAATATATAGTAACTATTGTTTAGATTTCATTGAAAGATTAATATAAATTTGGTTAAGTGGGCCACTTAATTACTCAATTTTTTAACGGTGTTTTTGATTATTTTGTGTATATTTTTTTGCAAATCACATACCTTTTAAAGATCTACATCTGTATGAACAATGTTGCAAAATGCAGAATATTAGTTATACTATCGCTTTACTAGTTTTGAAAAATATTTTCAAAAACATTGACCATTTAACTAAGAAGAAACAACTACTTCCCGGGCTATCTGCCCCGACGGATATTGAATTACACTTCAAAGTCAAATGGGAATGGCATATCCATAGCCCGGGTATGTTTTTGAAAATATTTTTCAAAACTAGTAAAGCGATTCAGACCTCGACTTACAAATGAACATTTCCACTATCTCCAGGATTTAATGTCAAGACAAATTTTACTTTGAACTTCAGAAAGATAAATTCGAAACAAAAAATGTAATTTTTCACATTAACACGTACCAAAATACCAGCTTTGTTATAAGTAATAAATTTAATAAACATTTTTTTTCAAATGTGTGGACCGCGGTGGTTGTTTCATTTCTTAAAACGGATACCGAGCAAAATTAATTGATGACCCCTGCTGTACAGTCTGCAAGCCAATTTGACATTTTTGTTAGAAATGGCACAATTCGAGCATTCGACCCAAGATTTGTAAGATCTCGTTTCGTTTTTTTGTCCATAATCATTCATTTGGGCATATCTGATGCAAATTACGAATATTAATTTTCCTTCTGTATAGACATAGTTTAGACATTAACACAAGAATTGTTAGACTATGTTAGATTATGGAACTAGAGATAAGTTCAACCGGTATGTTGTATCCACTATTCAATCATCCATTTCGTCATTCTTGCGGGAATTTTGATGTGCAAAACGCATTAGTATTATTATTAGCCACATAGAATTAAGTCATTGACTATGATGTCATTCTTCAATATCTCGTCCGTATTGTCATTCCTGGTAGTGAATTCTAGTTCAAAACAATACTATGGATTACAACAAAATTGTCCGGGAAATGACATTTTCCGACATAGACCGGAAAAACTATTTAATTTATCTAAGAGATATTGTTTTAAATTTGACAACTACTTATCATTTGATTATGAAATTGCATACCTATATCAATTTTATTTCTGCTCATTGAACCATAATAGTGCATTGTTTCTGCTATTTTTATTTACAATTATTAGTAATGAAAAATATTTCCAATGTAACAATTTTTGCTGTGCTACATATTAGCACAGTATTTGTATGTATAAAAATTAAACATTTTGAAAACGATTATCAGAAAATAATTTCTAATTACTAATTCTTTTAATAATGCATTACCTTATTTAAGGGAAAAAGGCAAGCAGAGCTGTAGGATAGGGTTAAGGTGGATCAAATAATGAATATGCCTCAGGACAGGATAGTCCCCACGTATAACTTTGTGAGAAACTTTCGAGTGGAATTACCGGAAAGGGTCTCATCGAACAATGGCCCCCCGATTCAAGGGAGTCAATATGGTATACCGATGGCTCAAAGACTGCTAAAGGCACAGGGTCGTGTATATAGATCGTGTATATAGAGTAGAAGACACAGTCTAGGTGAGTGTTTCAGGTTGAAATAATGGCCATACAACACGGAGATCTTAAGTCAGGGTATAACAGTAAAACCGTAGTCATATATTCGGACAGCCAAGCAGCTCTAAAGGCGATAGTCTCGGCACAAATAAGCTAACAGCTGGTGTGGGACGACTGCGTTAGGGCCCTGACACATGCCGCAAGTCGAAAGTTTCTGACACTGGCGTGGATACCAGGACACTCAGGCTTTCGAGACAATGAAAAGGCTGATGAATTGGCCCATGCGGGAGCTAATATTTCAATGATTGGCTCCGAACCATTCGGCGGAGTTGCTGACACCTTCAGAAAGGCAGCCATTTAGAAATGCAGGCTAGAGAAGACCCAGAAACGGTGGGAAAAATCACCAGGCAAGCGACAAGTCAAAGTCTTCATATGAAGATAATATGTATCTGGTCGCAGAGATGTGTCTACAACGGTTAAGGTGTATTTCAGAATAAATGTAAAAAAGTTCAGTATAACTCCAAGGTACTTCTTCGAGTAAACAAAAATTTGTAATTATGCAGTTTAAAGGCCCGAGCTTGACAGTAATAATCTTAATCAAAAAAGAAAGTAGTAAATTGGAACGTTTTAAATTTTGGTTTGTGGCAGTAGTCCTGGAAACGAAGCTTAACATAGGACAAAATCTCGCAAATTTTTCGGAAAAAAACGATTTGCATAAAAAGTTCAACTTACCCTCTACTTCAAAATCTATTTTGCGCCACACTGTTCAATTTTTAAGGGTGAAAACTACCTCTAATTGCTTAAATTTATATAAAAAAAGCGTAAGGAGGATAAAATCTGGATCGGATGATTTAGGTAATAAAAGTTTGATATTCTTAATATAATTTATAAGTATGTGACCCCATAAAAATTTTGTTTTTAAGAATGAAAACTATCCCTTATTCCCTAAAAAACTGTAAAAACAGTGAAATTTGGTCAAGATGAATTTAATATTGTTTTTTTTGTTTTCTAAGTAGCATTTTTAAATATTTCAACCCATTGAAAATGTATAGAATATTTTTTGCTTAGAACTAGTTTTTCTACCAATTTTGCGGTCAAAATATAATAAAAAATGTCTACTCCCGAGGGTGGCAACTATATATGGTATAAGCGCCTTTCGGAAGTATAGATAAAGATTTTGATCCTTGAACTATCCACTACGTATTCTCAAATTTTTAAGTAAGTGGATCTTTCCAAAAAAATTGCGAGGTAAAAAACATTTCCTGGACTATTAGCGCGTTATTTATTTATTTTTTATAAGTAGGTGTAGTGTCTTTTTGTATAAATGTAATGACAATAAGAGATCAGGTACACGTGAATTTTGTACTACCTAACCAACTTTTTAACTTCCCAACGACATTGGCAATAAAATTGGGTTTAATCTTATGGTCGCAAGCTCGGTCTGCTAAACTGCCAAATTACCCCAATTCTGTATAGAACATAAAAGATAACAATACCTGTTAGAGCAGTTTATTAAAAAATAGTTGTACTCGCAACGTCGTTCGAGTGGCGTGTGATTCTTGTTTAAAAATTTCTTACCCCACCTCATTTAAGGAATGGGAGAGAAATTTTTATACACCAGTTAAAAGAAGACAAATACATCTGTGAAAACCGCATTCGAATCGGATCAGTAGTTTTCATGTGATGCGCGCACAAACATACAGACAGACAAAAAAATCTAACCACATTTCCACATTTTTGGGTTCTATTTCGCTGTACCCGCGACGTCGTTCGCGTGGCGTGTTGATTTTTGTATAAAAATTTCTTTCCCACCCCGTTAAAGGGGTGGGGGGAAAAAGTTTTATACACCAGATGTTAAGTTGAAAGAAGACAAATACGTCTTTGAAAACCGCATTCGAATAGGATAAGTAGTTTTCATGTGATGCGCGCACAAACAAATACATTTCTACAGTTTTATTATATGTATAGTCTAACCACATTTTTGGGTTCTATTTTGATGTACCCGCAACGTCGTTCGCGTCGCGTGTTGATTTTTGTATAAAAATTTCTTTCCTCCCCCGTTAAAGGGGTGGGGGGAGAAAGTTTTATACACCAAGATGTTAAGTTGAAAGAAGACAAATACGTCTTTGAGAACCGCATTCGAATAGGATAAGTAGTTTTCATGTGATGCGCGCACAAACATATACATTTCTACAGTTTTATTATATGTATAGATATAGATAATAGACACTGGATACAAAATTAGGAATAATTCTACCTAGTTAGAGCAATTTAAAAAAAAATTATTTAAAATTGACTTTATTTTTTGGATATTTTTAAACTATATATTTACAAATTGTTGATAAAACATAATTCAAAAAACTTACATTTTATTAGTACTATACCATCTCTAACTGTTTCCATTTTCGGCATTTTACCAGAAATAAATATATATTTACACTTTATTTTCACATTAATTTTGGCACTATTCTAATACACTTAACCACAAATGAATTTTTCAATAAATCATTGTAATCCGGTACCACTTCATAACCTGACTTTCTTCCGAATTTTTGCAAGGTTGTCAATCACCTTGTAATTTTTTCGCCCACTAAACATAAACAACACATCAAAACAATGAGGAACGATAAAAGCATGGTTGACGCGTTTTCACTGCTTGCCAATGAACTAATATAGAAAGAGAATCACGTCCGGAGATTCTTCGTTAACGTTATGGTATGGTAGGTATAATTTCAGATTGTGACGTTTCGGTTTCTGGTTGGATGTATGTGTGTGTGTGCCACTCGGTTAGATGCACTGTTCTTGCTTGATTTTTTTTTTGTTTGGACCTTCATGCAGATGTTGAGGGCCCTTGATAGTTGTTTAGTTGAGGTGAGCGGCGAATGGTATCGTAGTTTGTAGGTTGGTGCACGAGGCCGGTGCACCGGTGGGTGCATTTTAGGTCGAGTTAGTTGCCACATCAGTTTAAATTTCATTAATATGCAGGAAAAATTTTGATCTGTCTTATAACCTTAGGTCAACTCAATTTTATGGGATTGAACTGACTGAAGTCAAGTCTTGATCTATGACCAAGCATTAAATCATTTGATGTAATACGTATAATGCTTCATTTTACTGTTTCTCTAATTTATTTATGGAAGCTGTTTAACTTGGGTCAAGAAAAACCACAGAAAAGCTCGATCTACGAAGATGTAGAGTACGTTCACATTTATTGTACCTTAACTTATGCAGGATTTAAAAGTACCCACTAATAAAATCAAAGCAATAAACTAATTTATGATTCCAGGTAGCTTGGAAAGGGGTCGGCTGAAGGAAAATAAATTTATTCATTTAAAAAACTTTAAAATAATTTAATCGTTAAACTGCTAACAAAATAAAATTTAATTTTTATTGATTAACTAAATTATAAAATATTTATTCAATAAAGTAAATTCTACTGATTTTATTATTTTTATATTTATTAAGTAATTCTTGTTTTTTCTTCAATCTTAGATGACACCTCTTTACTGATATTTCCATACTCCAAATTTTAATATAAATTTCGATTTGAAAATCTTTTAAAATATTTATGTATAAAATTTTTAAAATAATCTGTTTAAGTCTCAGGAATAATCAACGGAAAATGGATCAAAATAAGATTTTTATAATTTATTTTTACCGATAAACTCCGAAACACCATTTTTTGAATTATTTCGTAAAATATGATTTATTGCAGTAACTGATAAACAAACCTTGTAAATAAATTACTATAATATTTACATGAAACGAAATATTTACTACCAGCTAAAAAAAGTTTCTTAGTAGAGTAAATTATAATCTTGGTTTATAAAATCAAAAAATAATTATTTTTTGAAAGTTAGTGAATAAGTACGAAAAACTACAGGGGGTGATTCTGCATGAAAAAATAATGACCGTTTGCTGTATAACTTTTGTCCGCAAATTCTTCGTTTTCGAAATACGGGGTGGGGTGTTAAAGTTTTTCTTAAAAACTAACTATTTATGTATTGCTCTGAAACCGGTAAAGATATTCAAATGAAATGTTAAGAGGTAATTATTGCGAATTGGTTGACATGCAATTAAAAATTTTATGTTCATCATTGGCGCTCATACGGGTAATGATCTCAATGTTTTTAAAGGAAAAATGGTAAGCCACTGAGATATTTCAAACTAAAAATCATTTTGGAAATCCTCGTTAAATTTGTGCCAAAATATCCCTCTCATCTTTTTGTCGTATGAGGCGCCGTTTTTATGCAAAAAAATAAAACTTAACGCGCATTTTTTATTACTTTGTAATGAAAAATTAAAAAGTAATAAAAAATGCGCGTTATAGTATATTACTTTACGAGTGGAGTAAATTGCATATTACAGCGAGTGTGTTTGGCCCATGAGCAAGCTTGCGAGCGAAGGGGCTAAAGAAACGAGCTAAATATGCAATGTGTTCCTCGAGTGAAGTACTATGCTTTACCCACGACTTACCAAATAGTTTTGTATAAAACTAAAAATAACAAATATAAAATTTAAATTTTGGCATAAGTTGTCAAAAATATTCGATTTCGCAGACAGTTCTGTCTGAGAAATGTCAAATGTTAGTTTAATTTAATGAAAACTGTAGGTAACCAACATAATAATACAGGTTTCTATTTACTTACTTCACTAGTTTAGTAAATGAAACTATAACACAACTCTTCAATAATTTGACACTTACTGACATAGTTATAGGTTAAAAAATACGCAATTTACTTATGAGACGTGGGTAAAGATGTTTTATTTTTTTTGCATAAAAACGGCGCCCCATACGACAAAAAGATAAAAGGGACATTTTCGCACAAATTAAACGAGGATTTCCAAAATTATTTTTAGTTTGAAAAATCTCAGTGTCGTACCATTTTTTCCTTCAAAAAAAAAAACACCCTGTATCTCGAAAACGAAGTATTTGCGGACAAAAGTTATACAGCAAACTGTCATTATTTATTCATATAGAATCACCCCCTGAAGTTTGTCGCACTTGTTCACTAACACCCTGTATAATAATGTATTTTCTTTATTACTTAATTTAGTTAGTTACCTTTAATTCAAAAACGTAAATACCTTGAGAGCATGTGCAAGGACGAAAACAAGAAAGAAATATTTGTCTAAGATATAAATTTTAACAAAAAGTGAGATTGCTGAAAATTACATTTAAAGAGGTTTCTAAATTAAAAATTACATAAAATACTATCTAAACTACCAAGCTTAATCCACAAATTAGTACGTGCTCAAATCATTTTTTTTTATGTATGCATATTGCTTACACATGTGATGTACCTATTGTTATACCATGACTGCTGCTATCATTTATTTAAAAAATTTATTTCGATTAAAAAAAGAGGTTACTAGCAGACAGGTTCTTGGAAGGAGATAGTTTTTGTTTTTTAGTTTACCTAGAGAGAAGAATAAAATATCATTAGGTGAAAGAAATGTAAAAGAATTTTTAATTAAAATCAATATAAAGGAAGGATTTTTGAAATGTAAATGAAATACAAAAATTTATGAATAAAAGAGTTAAAAACAAACAAAAGCGGCCAAGTGTGAGTCGGACTTACCCATGAAGGGTTCGGTACCAGCAAGTAACGATATACAATTTCTTGTAGTTCGCTGTAATTCGCTTTATCGATGTTTTAAAAAAAACTACTAACTAGATCTCAAACAAACCAAATTTCGGTGGAAGTTTACATGTTAATGTATACCATATATTTTTTTAGTTTTATAATCCTCTATCTTAAAAGTTAGCTGGGCGTACACACATTTTACCACTTTGGACGTATCGCTCGCGCAAACTATTTAGTTTAGAAAAAAATGATATAAGTAACCTAAATTTTTGAAGACCTATCCATAGATACCTCACACGTGTGGGTTTGATGAAAAAAAATTGAGTATCACTTTTAGGTATGAGGGACACCAAAAATTTTATTTTTATTTTTGTGTAAAATCTTAAGCTGGTTCACAGAATATATCTAATCACCAAGTTCAACAGTATAGTTTTAAAGTTTCGGAAAAAAGGTGCTGTGACATACCGGACAGACAGACAGACATAACGAATCTATAAGAGTTCCGTTTTTTTGGCATATCGTTACGGAAACATAAAAAAGTATATGATTTAAAATAATACATATACTAGCTGACCTGGCGTATCGCATAACAATGTTTTTTTTTTCATTTTCCATTTTTTCCAATTTTTACGATTTTTTCTTTTTTTTCAGATGATTTCCATAATTTTATTATTGTTTTTTTCATTTTATTGTATTTTTTTTAAACCGGCCAGAAATTAGTACTTTTCGGTTTATTTTTAGGTCAGAAAATCTTATTTTGTCGGACAAGGCCAGAAAATGAAAATGAGTTCAGTAAAAGCTTTTACCGGACTATCACAATAATTTTCTGGCCCGGTCCGACAAAATGAGATTTTCTGACCCAAAAATAAACTGGGAATTACTAAATTCTGGCAGGTAAAAAAATATTGTACGTAATTCGTCCCAAAAGTGCTTTTACTGGACTCGCACGCTTGCAGGACTCGCCTGCAATTGCCCACTCGCCCAGTAAAAGACCACTTTCGGGACTTGTTACGTAAACTACTATTACGCCAATTTATAGGTTTTTACTTTTTTCTCGTTATATTTTGTTATTTTTACTCTTTTGTTGTTTGTTTTCAATTTTTTACATTTTTCTTTTATTGACAATTTTTGTGATATTGTTCGGATTTTTCTTTTCCTTTTTGTTCTTTTTTCAATTTTTATCCATTTTACATTTATATCTACTTCTTTTTATTTTTTTAGTTTTTCGATTTTTCTAAAGTTGCTAGTTTTTTATCTTATTCCGTTTTTTCATTTTTTTATTTTTCCCTGCATTTTTTGATAACCACTCGTTTTTTAGTTTACCTATTTTTTAATTATATTTTAATTTTCGAAAACTTTTCACGATTTTCAATCATCTTTTTAACATTTTTTGGGATATTCAATAATACTTTTCGGTTACACATGTTCCTTTTAGGATTTCCAACTATTTTTTTATGATTTTACAGAGATTTTTGTTAATTATATTCAATTTTTCAGGATTATTAATAATCTCTTATAATGTTCAACAATTATTCACGTTTTGTAATATTTCTGTACGATTTTTAACATTTTTTCAGCAAAAAAAAAAAGATTAAAGTCTTAGTGGGTGTTCCTTTTACGATCAACAGTTTCGATTGTGTGTGCGCTATACTTCAGTCAGTGGGAGCATCTCCTTTTATATACACACAGCATCAGAAAACCCCCTGTATAACAGCAAATCTAAAACCTTTATGTAGAAATAATCTCGTATAAATTGTTGTTTTTGAATAAAAAACGCCATAAAACTTTATCACTTTCTTAAACTACAGCATTTATTGAAAATTGTCAGTTTCGTATAAATCTCGAAAAGAATAATTTGTTTCCAATTGTTTAAAAATCCCTTGGCATTAAATTTTAGGTTTTGATAGAGCTAGAATCAACATCAACAAAACTGGCCAAATCATAGGATTTCAGCAAATCTTGGCATTCCTAGGACGTCTGTTATCAGAATAGTGCAACTGTTAAAAAACTGTAGGTGTAACTAGGTGACCTGGTAGTGGGCATCATTGTGTTACAGAAGAAAGAGAGGATCGATATTTATCCAATTTTGTTCGACGCAATCGGAATATCACAGTCACGTACGGAATATTCATTTCTAGGCCTACAATTCGACGAAGGAGATCTTTAAGAGTGTCGAGGCTTACTAAAGCACATAGAGTTGGTCGCTTAGTATGGGGCCGTATTCACAGGAACTGGCTTTTGCCTCAATGGAGACATGTTTTCTTTTTTAGATGAGTCCCGATTTGGATTGACAAGTGACAGCCGTCGTGTACGGGCATGGAGAGAGCCAGGACGTGCAGAAAGTTTAGCCTTTCCGCAAGAATTGGTTTCTTACTAAGAGGGGACAGTTATGTTTTAGGAGGCATTAGGCATGGTTATTGCACTCCACTAATTCACATACCAGATACGCTGACAGAACACATCTTTCTAGAAAATGTTATAATGACAATTGTTCTGCCTCGTAGAGAAGAATTCGGACCAAATTTCATTTTTTTGGATGACGCCCGACAACATCGCACTAGAAGGATCCAAAATGTGTTAGCTGAAGCTAATGTCCAGCGAATGAACTGGCCAGTACAATTGCCTCCATAAATCCGGTTGAGCACATGTGGGATATGCTTTCAAGAGCCATATTAAGGAGACCAAATCCACTCATAACCCTTCAAGAGCTGATTGTGGCTGCACTGGAAGAGTGGAACAATATTCCTCAAGAAGAGATCGATAATCTTATTCGATCAATGCCAAGGCGAGTCAATCAATGTAGGTATCGATAACAGAGGCAGTCTTACGGAATATTAATGTTGTTATTTATTTATTTTTTTTTTGTTAAATAAGGAATGGCAACAAATTTGGTTTTTATATTTTTTTTATCACCAAAGACTTTTGCACACAAAAAATGTATAAATAGGCTGGTAAAAGAATAACAAATTTTCTGATATTCATAAATATAAAAAAAACATTTTCTCTTTAGAAGATAAGGAATTACATAGAACCCAGACCCAGAAGCCAGAATAGACCACAACAGTATATAGTTTTACAGCGGTTGGAGATTTGAACTAGTTTTATATCCTAAATGTTAAATATTTATATACAATATACCAGTTTTATCTGTAGTAACTTTAATCAAAACGATGTGGAGAGAGTTTTAAGGTAAAGTTTGGAATATGTGAATGTTTATCTAATTGTAAAATTTATTATTATTACGTTTATTCCTATTTAGTTTATACGAGTCAATATGTAAAGACAACAACAATTAAAAACGACTTATGTGTTTTTCAAGGAGGTAAAGTTAAGAAATTCACAAATTTAATGTCTTTCGCTCCCCTGTTGAACTAAAAAAGAAACAGTTTGCGGAATCGTAAAATGTTTACCGTTTCATCTGCAGAAGGCGCAGTTTAAACCACAAATCTATAATTAGTAAATTCTCACAATTACAGTCACGGAAGACTTTAGATGAAATTATTCTTAACTCAAAACGATCAATAAATCGTTACACTTTTTAATAATTTATTTAATCATATAACATAAAAATAACCGCTTATTTTTTTAAATAAAGGTTTTTTTATTATAAACATTCTATGGTTCCAGGTAGCCTCATACACTGCCTCAATGAACATAACAAAATCTATACAGTAGCCACCCTATGCGACAGAATGCCAGTGGCTCCCAAAACTTTAGAAACATGGTGTAACGAGCAATCGCTGTCTTTTAACCCCAAAAAATTTAAAATGGTTCTCTTCGCGAAGAAAAAAAACCTAGGGGCTTAAAAGCACCTAGTCTTCTCAACGTTAAATTATGCTTTGCTACAGAAGTGATATACTTAGGTGTTATTCTTGACAGCAAGCTGACATGAAACTCAAACATAGAAAGTAGATAAAAAGCATATATATCTTATGAGTCATGCCGTCGAACCATAGGACAGACCTGGGGATTATCCCCAAGGGCACCTTATGGACCTACACGACAATCATAAGACCTTTGCTAACATATGGTGCTGTCGTGCGGTGGCCTAAACTGCACCAAACGACAGCTACCAGAAAATTAAACTAAATCCAAACATCTTCTTAAAACTGGAGCCAGAAGAATCACACCAACCAGGGCAATGAAAGTAATACTTGGACTCATCCCCTTGACATATTTGTTAAGGAGGTAGCATTGATGACCATGGTACGCTTTCACACTGTTTGTATCGCAACCCGTGTAGGGACCGGCACCCATAGGGACAGTCTGTGGAGGGATTTACTAAAGGCGATATCACTCTTACAGCGGACACGGAGGCCGTCGTACCAAGATTTGTCTTTGACAAACCCTACAAAGCGTGAGATGTGGAATATACTCTATATCCCTGAGCCTAAAAATAAAATGGGCTATTGATTGCTTGTGAATTAGAATATTACCAAACTCTAAATGAGTCCGGCCATGAGTTTGGTCACTCTGAACTGGATCAAAAGACAGGTAATCTCTAAAGGCAACCATATTGTGGACAATTTAGCAGGGAGGGCTTCGGGCTACAAATTTGTTAACCCTCGTCCATCTACCAAGCTTGATAAGGTCCGCTGCCTTGGACCTTATCAAACAATACTCTTACCAAAACTTTATACAGTATTGGGATGAAACAATGAACTGTAGAATGGCCAGGAAGTTATTACCTTATCCTAGCGAGGAAACATCAAGAAAATTTAAG
This sequence comes from Altica lythri, assembly GCA_964028335.1. Taxonomy (NCBI): domain Eukaryota; kingdom Metazoa; phylum Arthropoda; class Insecta; order Coleoptera; family Chrysomelidae; genus Altica; species Altica lythri. The sequence continues at coordinate 27,656,251 of OZ034804.1, read as the reverse complement.
CCATTGACCTGACAAAATTTCAGAAGAGCGGTGGGAATCTTAAAAGTTCATTGCCAATTGCGACAACATCTCTTTAGGATGACAGCCTGAGGTGTGTACATCCCTACACACGGGAGGATGCACAATGGGCCATATGTAGCCTCAGTGCCAGCAGTGCACTTGCTCGTCCCTCTCCATTTTTCCAGATCCAGAAACATTATATTCCGATACTCCATTGTATTAACGCCTCTGTTTGAACATAGTAGGTGAAAAAAAGTTAATTTTTCTTCAGGTGCGTAGGTTATTGTGGAAAATATTTTTAATTTGTCATAAAACATATTAGTTTATTCTGTATTTCTAATTTATATATTTTTTTTATAAATTGTTCCCAAAAAACAATTAACTATTTTAAGATTGGTCCGGTAATCAAATATTTTTTAATAGTTAATTTGTAAAGATTACGAGAAATTTTTAACCTTTTATTTTATTTATTTTAGTACATTAGAGCCGTAGAGATTGTAATGTGTGACTTTTGACTTTTAAAACAATTTAATTTACATTCCCCCGCTAAACAAGATAAATATAGTATACAATATGTTTCGGTTAAGTGCCTTTACCAGCACCCTTATTTTTTGTTATGTAGTATTTTAATTTAAAGAGTGAAAGGTGCGACTCGACGGTATTAAATTTCGGTATCGATTTTGAATTCTTCAACAAATATAAGATATGATAAAAATGTTATCTTCTGAGTTTTATAAATACAAAATTGCAGACTTATTAAACACTAGCAGCCCGCCCCGGCTTTGCACGGGGATTAAAGAAAAATAACAAAAGCCATTAAATTTATTGGGTCAACGCTTCCCTGTAAACAATATTACATGTTGTTTTATTTTCTGGCAGCAAAATAAATTGATTTTCAGGTGCTCCGACCCGCCTTAGGCGGTTGGCCATGAGGAAAACCGATCTCTACTATTTGGAAGGTTTGACCTTGAGACTTATTATTAGTAAAAGCAAAAGATGTTTTGATGGGAAATTGAAGCGGTTTAAATGGATTTGGTAGATCAGTTGGGATCATCGGTATCCTCAGTGTATGAGCTAGTTGACCAGCTGGTGGTTCAGTTATATTGTTCTTTAATTCATTTATAAGTAGCCTCGTCCCATTGCACATGCTAAATTTGTGATATCTGTCGTGATTATGAAATAAGTTATTTTGATAAGGAATAATACCAAGATAAAAACTTTTAAAAAATTAAAAATTAGTTATTGTGACGTAACTATAACAGTTAGACATATGCTGTCGCGGCATTTTTTGTAGATATTTATATATTCTTCAAAATCGTAGTACATTATATTATTCTATAATTAATAGTATTCTCAGCGCACGCGATGTAAGAATTTTAAGGTCATTTTTGGTTACATTAATGGCATTTTAGTAAGGATCCCTATTTTTTTTTAAATGAAACATAGCCTATGTCACTCGGGCATAGTGTAGCTTGCCAACGGTAAAAGAATTTTTGAAATCGGTCCAGTAGTTTCGGAGCCTATTCATTTCAAACAAACAAAAAATCAAACCTTTCCTCTTTATAATATTAGTATAGAAGTATAGATATTTTGATAAACGTTGATTAGGGTATGTAATTAGCTTTAAGCTCAGAAGTAAAGGAATTTTTTCTTCCTCACATGACTTGTCAGCTACATTGGCTATTAACGTGACATTTCTGTATCTTTTTCTATCTGGGCTTAATTTCTGTCTATCTTTTTCTGAGAGCTTAACCGAGATATTGAATTTCCATTGCTTGATTATGTTTGTGAATTCTATGTTCTTGTGTTAATGTCGGTTACCCCTGTATTGAATGTATGTTCGGTATAAACTACCTACAGGAAGAATGCGTGGATACATTTACATTCTCTAACTTGCCTAAGTCAGCATTCACCATTTCGTCGTGAAAACGTAGCATTTTCCGAGATATTTACTTACTTTTACATGCGCTTCAATTTCATTTAATTTTTTGCCTAACCTATGGGCGTTGCTCCTATTGTGCAATTACTAAAAAATATTTGGTGAATATTAAATGTATAAAAATCAGATTAAACAAAAGTAATCATGAGAAGGAATCTTGGGTCCTTCTACATACTTAACTGTTGCTCCTTCAACAGAACTAAAGCACTGAAAAACTTAACTATCCATCATTTTGTATACCATTTTGTATACCAATCTGTGGTTTTATTTTAACCTAAGAAATAAACGGTAAGTGTGTGGCTATTAATCTTACAGAGCAGTAAATAAAAGGATATTTTCTTCAAATGTATATATTATACATCCCTTTTAGTACTTTTATTTTTACTCTTATTTATAAAAATAAAATAGTGCCCCATATATCATTCATCTAGGTATTTTTTGTTCAATAGTTAGCCTAATTTAGTTTATCCGCCCGTTACTGACCACCGTAACATCTTGAACTCACGACTCGCTCTCCACCCCGGAGTGCCTTTAGCAATTGGTGACTTTCTGACTTTACGTGCCTTTGTAATTCTAAAATAAAGGAGATGTTGTAAAATCAATCGGATAATTTGTTCCTGAGATATTGTTAAATGTTATTCCCAAGTTACTTGTTTATTGCTATAACTTTTTTAACTTCCCGCTAAAAAAAATTAATTTTTTTTTTTAAGTTATTGGTTTGACCCTGTTTTTCGAAAATCGAGTTTTCATCGGATCTCAACGTTTTGAAGAAGAAGAAGAAGAAGAATTTATTTAAAATAGGTTACCCTAATATACAACCAAAATAATATAAAAATATATCAGATAAAAACACATAGGTAATTATATGAACTATAAAAACATTAAAATAATTGAAAAATACTTAAAAACAATTAAATTTTACGCTAAAAAATATTTAAAATACAAAATACAAACACATAATACATGAACAACAGAACCACAGAAGACAGTAATGTAATTAACTTATTTATGTATTATTTTTCACAAAGTCAGCTAGTCGGTGTTTAAAAACTCCTAAAGAAGTACTAGTTTTAATAGCAGTAGGTAAATTATTGTAATTGACAAATCCTTTGAAAAACAAAGAATTCATAGAACACTTTTTGTTAGTAGTTGAAATATACAGATTATTATTATTTCTTGTAGCATAGTTATGGATATCAACATTAAATTGTGTGAATTCACAAAAATAGGATGGTGCTAAATTATGAAGGATTTTATATATAAAAATCATTGTTAAATAGTACAATCTCTGAGTCACTGAGAACCATTTTAGGGATTCCAGCATATTGTTAATTGGAGTATATCGATTTGTTCGAAGAACAATCCTCATACCCCGATTTTGTAATTTTTGTAGTTGATTTAATTGATTTAAATTAAACAAATAAGTAACAGAAGAGCAGAAATCAAAGTGAGGCTGGATAATTGAATTGAAAACTGTAACTCTAGACTGTAGTGATAAATGTTTGGATACTCTTGCAAGAAAATAAATCTTTTTACTTATCTTCTTAAACATATACTCAAAATGATCACAAAATAAAAGGAGATTGTCAATATAAAATCCAAGATATTTTATGGACGTTACATTTTCTATTTTTTCTTCATTTATTTTTAAATCAATGTCATTAATATTTATAGAACTGTACTTGTATTTAGTGGTTATAATCATAGCTTTGGTTTTCATAGTATTTAATTTTAATTTATTTAATTTCAAATATTTATTTATTGCAGAAAGAGCAGTATTCATTTTATTTATGGCTATCCATAAATCTTCATTAAAGCAGGCTACTAAAGTATCATCAGCGAAAATATTAAGAAAATCAACATCTATAAAAAGTTCCAAGTCATTTAAATACAGAATGAATAAGAGGGGTCCTAATACACTGCCCTGCGGTACACCTACATGGACATTTATTATATTTGAAACAATATTACATACTCTAACTTTTTGTTTTCTATTCATTAAGTAGTGGGACAACCACTTAAACACCGCACCCTTTATACCATAACCTTTTAGTTTCTGTAAGAGAATGTGACGATCTATGGTTTCAAAAGCCCTCTTTAGATCTAAAAACACAGCTACTACATATTTATTTGAGTCTACTTCTTTTTTAAATTTACTTAGTGCAAGCTGAAGTGCTGCTTCACATGAATATTTCTTTCGAAATCCCGATTGATTATTAATTAAAATATTATTATATTCAATATGTTCTATAATTTGATTATAAACTGCTATTTCAAGAACTTTTTCTAGAGGTGGCAAGGTATTAATAGGTCTAAACTCATTTGCCTTTATGGTGTTACTAACTTTTGGTATGGGAATCACAGTACTAACCTTTAGAGCATCTGGGACTGTGCATGTTCTTAGAGACGTATTCACAAAATTTAATATAACATGACCACATACTTCAAAAATTTCTTTTAGGATTTTTGAATTTAGTATTTCATATGTACTACTTTTATTATCTAATGAGTTAATAATTCTACGCAAATCCTCCATTGATAATGTCCTAAACTGTGAAAAGGTAGGATATAAGTTATAGTTACAAAATTTCCACTGTTTATCATTTACTATACTTTCCACAATATTTTCTATACTATCTATAAAATAATTATTAAATTTGTTGACAATTTCTTTTTTATCTCTTTCTAAACTTGGTGTACTATTATAACTAAAATCAACAACATTAGGAAAATTTTGATTTTTACCATTTATTAGGTTTTTTAATGTTTTCCACATAAGTTTCGGATTATTGCGGTACCTATCGATTTTATCTACATAATACATTTCTTTTTTTGTTTTTAATAAATTAACAACTAGATTTCTTTGTTTTTTAAAATTGTCCCATTTTACATTTTTATCTGCACCTCTTGTTGATATAAATTCCCTATACATCCTATCTCGTTTTTTGATATTATCATTAAGTTCATTGTCAAACCATGGTACGTTATTTTTATATTGACAACTCTGAATAGGTGAAATGCGATCTATCACAGCCCCACAATTATTTGCAAAATTGTGATAAATGTTATTTACATCTGTAGAGTCCAAGTTCCAGCTACAAGAAATCAATTCAAGTTTAATCCTATCTAAATTTTCAGGACTTATATTTCTATAAATTTTTGTAGATGTATTACCATGACTGCTATTTTTTAGATTTACACATATTAAAGAGTGATCACTTACTTTAGGAGTATGATGGACACAACATTTAGCCAAATTGTGATTTACCAAAACATAATCAATCAACGTTTCACTATCTTTTGTAACTCTGGTAGGTTCATTTACTAATTGCTCGATGCCATATTGTAAAAACATACATTTAATTTTTTTTACATAAAACCCGTTATTAAAAAAGTCCATATTAAAGTCTCCAATCAAAATACATCGCTTATTATTATTAAAGATGTCATCGCATATATTTTCAAAATTTTCTAAAAAGAGAGCATCAGAACTTGAAGGAGAATGATATAGGCATCCAATTAGCCACTCACACGAATTAAAATTAACTTTTATTACTTTGCACCAGTAATTAGTATCTAGCACGTAAGTTTTTGTTATTGAATATTTTAAAGTATTTTTAACATATATAACAAAACCTCCAGTATGGCTATTTTTAGAGTTGCAACGAATAAGGTTGTAGCCGTCAATATTTATTTCAAAGTCTTCAATTTCATTTGTAATTCTAGCTTTTGAGGTCTTAGGAACCTCCCCTGACTATTTTTACGAGGGTGTCTGTATGTCTGTATGTACGTGTGGATGTGTGTGTGGATGTATGTAAACCTCTTATAACTTTTGAACGGCTTGACCAATCGGAATGAAATAAAAAACACTCCAAAGAGTTTCATCTAACTTAGATTCCCTGTAAGTTTGAACCGATTCGAGCTGGTAGATTTTGAGAAATTGCAAAATAACCGAAAAAAACAATTGGTAAAAATGATGTTTTTTGGGCATATCTTTTTGGCTATTGCATCGATCAATTTCATAACCTAATCAGCTCTCAAGCTTAAAAAGCCACGTCGAATGCCGTTTTGCAAATTAAAATCGGTTGATTCGTTCGTGAGATATCGTTGTCGAAAAATTTCAAAAAAAGTGTTTTTTTTTTCAATAACTTTGAGATTTTTTGACTAACTGATTTTGCACTCCCGGTAACGTTTTTAGGTCTCAAAAAACTGCGTCGAATGCCATCTTGAAGATCAAAATTAAATAACGCGTTAAAAAGTTATGGCTTTTTAAACATTTCAAAAAAAGTCAAAAACGTCAAAATACGTCACGATACTATTATAGCTTTGCGGTTAAAACTAGCGGGAAGTTGCAAGGATGGCCTTTAAGGTCAACCTCTTTTCGAATTTTTTTGGTTGGTTCTTTGTACTTCTACAAGGTGTCATTTTCTTTTTGAAGGTTCAAATTTTCATATTATGTAAGAGGTATAGTCAAAAATAAATTCTCAACCCCCTAAATTTCACTTTAAAAAAGGGGTGTTTTTTATAAACAATTAAAGCTACAGCGTTCTTTGTAAATTTTACAAATTTTTAATGTTAAGATTCGGATAGCTGACTTGAAAATAAAGAGATTAAAGTAAAAAAACTTTTTTGGACCAATTGGAGCCAAGTTAGGATTTTTTTAACATTATATTTCTTTTGTTTATAATAATTAAGAAATAAATCCAGGTTTTTGTAGTAAAAGGTTTATATTTTTATATTGTGAAATAAAACTTTCAAAATAAAGATACTAAAGGTATATTATATAAGGAAATACAAAATTTATATAAGTTTAGTCGTATTTAGACGTGGCCTTCACAAGCATTATTGAGTATCTTCCTCGTTATAATTTCATAAAAATATATCTTTTTTAATATTTTTACTTGTTTTATGTTATTTATCTCGTATTAAAGGTTTAACACTTAGAGCGCAACATCCGTCTGTCAGACGGGTATAGATATTGTTTACTCTACTAGGGGCGCTCTACTCAGCCGTAGGGGGTGAGGGCCTAGAGGAGTCTCCAGTAGTCACACTCGAGTGGATCCGAACGATCGTGTTGCAGATCTGGCGTGTGTGTCCTTAGAGAACTTAGTTTTGGCGCGAACCACACCGTCTCACAGACGGATATTCCTCTAAACGGTGAGTCTTTTCTCCGTCCCACAGACGGATGTTCCTCTATAAGCATATTTTTCTAAAGTGTCCTTTTTTCTTTTCTTTTTTATGTTTTGATGGTTGTTGTTTTTTTTATTCGAACACTATTTTGCCTTCTTCTATCAAAGTTTTGTCATTTTTTTGCCAGATTTGGTGGCTTTTATATTCATGAAAATGTTAGTTCAATTTAATTTACGGCATTATCATAATTATAAATTATATTTGTGATTATTCAGAAAAACAGTCCTTCTAGGCTAAACTACAGGAGGCTCTTCCTATTCTTCCACGACTCACATTCCGAAGTTTCAGAGGTTGATGTTGAGGTTCCGGAGGTACCGGAGGAATTTGAAGATGAAAATCCTCTACCCCAACAAGATAATCCCGAGGAACCACCTGCAGAAGTACCCGATCCAAATTCAAGGACTAGGCAAAATATTATAAGTATAAGGATTTCCAAGCCAATTGGGCCAGACATGCAGATTGGAGAAAATCTCTCTCCATTTGATTTGTGGAGACTTTTTTTTACTGAGACAATTATTGAAGAAATTGTTCTCAGAACAAATGAAAAACCGGTCAAATAATCCATAAATTCCCAGGTTTTAGAGTACTTCGTCTGACAGACGGATGTTCCTCTTAATGGGGTAAAAATGGATGTTCCGCTCTAAGTTTTAAACAATTATATGTAGTAAAAACTTGTTTGAGTTAAATTAAAAAACCTTTGTTAGTGAAAAGCTGATTATGATTAATTCAATTAATTCTTGTAAGAATAATTTCTTTGCTTTACTTTGTAATAATTATAAATTCATGTATACCTACAATACTAGTAGGTAATAAACTATTTTGTTCACGAATTATAATGGTGTTATATCGTAATTATATCGTAATTCAAATTATTTTTTTTTATTGTTTATTCCTTTGGTATATAATGTTCAGAGATATATGCATAGGGACTCTAAACTCAATACGGATATTCGTGGCTTAGGGATGTCTGGATTTCGTGATGATATAATTTTTAAAGGGGATTATAATAGTCCGAGTTCTCGATTCGTAGAAAAGTGATTAGTAGGAAAATTCGGCAAACGGCACGTCGTGGATATAGGTTGACCAATCATGATATTGGTTTCGATTTGGTTGATATTTTATTATTAGATTGTGGTAACAAATATGAATGGGTAGTAATAATCCCAGATTTAAATTATTATTCTGTTAGATGGAGCGCTGTTTATTAAATTAGATTAAACTAGGTATTAACAAATATCGCTTTATAACAGATTTTATTTGCAAAAGAAATTCAACTGCTACAGAAACAACTAGTTTTGTGGTGTGTTCTATTAGATAACCAAATAATTTCGTGCGGTTTTTGGCAGAAAAATATATTTTTTTTATTGAAAAACAATAAGACACTATTTATCCGTCGAAGTAATTACCATTATGAAAATCTGGATCTGGAAATTTGGGGAGGGGCGAGCTAGTGCTATGCCAGCACTAAGGCCACATATGGCCCATTGAACAGGAATAGGAATATCCTTACCTCAGACTGTCACCAGGCCCATAGAGATTTAAAATAGGTGATGGGGCTCCCGAAGAGGATCTCCCTGACATCGGCTGGTGTAAGCCAGTAGGTACTCGCCCAACACGGATCTTCTAATTTCAGAAAAAGCAGAGCAGTCATACATTATATGTTCTACTGTTTCCTCTTCTTGTTCGCAGCCTCTGCATAGCGCGATTCTGCTTATTTCATCCTAAAGAGATGTTGTCGAAATTGGCAGTGACCTGTTAAGATTCCCACAACTCTTCGGAGATTTTGTCTGGTTAATGCCTTATTTTTTTTTGCTGTTCGTAGTTTTATTCCAGTACTGTATAAAGTTTTGGTGAGAAGGCTGTTTGATAAGGTCCACGACAGCGGACAATGTTAGCTTGGTAGTTGAGCGAGCGCTAACATATTTGTAGCCCGCAGCCCTCTTTGCTAAATTGTTCGCAATGCAGTTGCCTTTAGAGTTCCCATGTCCTTTGATCCAGCTCACAGTGACCACGTCATTCTGGCTGGGCTAAGTTAGAGTTTGGTGACATTCTAGTACTGATTGAAGTGATACGTGGTCTATTCAAGGTCAGTAATGCTTGTCGGCAGTCTGTGTAAATATTTACATTCCTGACTGTGATGTTCCTATTGATTAATTCTTTTGCAGCTATGGTTATACCTGTGAGTTCTGACTTGACCACACTTGTCAATCCATCCATGGCCCATTTAATTTTTAGATTTAAGGATCTAGAGTAAATTCCACATCCCACACCTTGCTTCGTTTTTGATCCATCCGTGCAGGCGCTCAGAGCGTTCACGAGGTTGGGGTCTGCTGTTTTGTTAAGTAAGTAATTACCATTACACTCAATGGCTTCTTGCCAACATGAAACCAATTTTTGTATGCCGGTATTGTAGAACTCCCTGGATTTAGATTCAATAAATTGGCGGACTGCATTTATTACACTATCTCGAGTTGTGATCTGTCCGTCACTATACAGTTTCTAAAAGACAAAAATGTGATAATCACTTGGCCACATGTCGGGAGAATATGACGGGTGCGGTAACATTTCCAGTCGAGATCCGAAATTTTTTCTCGGGTCACTCTTGCGGTATAACGCTTGGGGCGTTATCCTACAAGAATGTCAAATTCTCCCGATTGATCAAAAAAGGCTATTTCTGGATAAGTGTTGTTTGTACTCGTTGCAACTGCTCACAATAATATTTAGCAGTGATGATTTGACCCATTTTTGAAAATTCATAATTTTAGTTGCTGCCCACCAAACACTAATGATACAAACACTTAGAATTTAAATATCCATTTTATGTCGCAGGATAGTAATTAATTGTCGTTGCGTGAAATGTTTGCTAAACAAATGGTGAGACGACTTAATTCGTTATCATTTGTAAACTCATGTGAGACTCATTTGCTTAACTTACAGGTCTTTCCTAGTTGATGAAGATGCACTGAATAGTTCTGCAAGTTCCTGGCACGTTGTCCTGGAATTTACGTCCACAACCTGTCGAAGATCCCCGTTGTTCATGATTTTTGGTCTCCGGGAGTGTGGTGGACCGGTCAATTTGAGATCTCTAGAAGAAAATTTGTTGAATCACTTCTGTGCTGTTCGATTACTAACGGCATCATCTACGAATGCAGTAGGTACATGTTTTTCGCGCCACCGCTGCAGCTTTTGTACAAAGTTTGTACTCATAGTTACAGTAAACAATTTCAAATCACTGCTTTTTTCGTCGTTATTTTCAATTAATAAAACTATGAATTTAAAAAAAAATTGTGGGTGAGAAAAGAAGGATTCATACTAAAATGGCAACTGGTAAGAAACGATCGATATCGATAAACAACATAAACAATATTCATGGAAATGTGCAATATACAGAAACCGAATGAACTAAGTTGGTTACAAATAAAAAGAGTCTCCGATGAAAGGAAATTGTTACTAAAGTTCTTTTAGATCCAGCTAACTACAAAATTTAATAAAATTAATTAAACAGAGTGTCTAGTTTCGACAAGAAGCTACCCTAAGAGTAAATATTGACAAAATAAAGACAAACAGTTAAACTGCTACAGAATTGCAAACAAGATACCTCCGTATTCGCACCATTTCTATTAAATGTAGCTAACGAATAATCCCCGTAATACCTACAATATTAAGTTAACTTCCTATTTCTTACTGTTGTTCTTTCATTGTCATTCCTAGTCACAAATGCCTCAAGATGTAGTCATATCAAGGTATTTTGGTTGCTCACATTTTGCCAACTCTTCTTCTAGCGATTTTAAACAAGGATACGAAATTTCTTGAAAAATAAATTAGGACCGGTACATTACCAGATAAATAATAAGAATATATTTATTTCGTATATTTCAAATTAAAGCGAACAAATTTTTTTCTTTTTAATATTTTTTTTTTTGGTTAAAGAGTCTTTGAAGTCAACTCTTACCTGGGTCCAGCGGGCGGTCTATAAATAAGTTATAAAAGAGACCCTTTTCCGTTCCTAGACTCGAGATCCGGCAAGTGGTTGTATGCATTCATAATTTTACAATCTATTAAAATATATTATAAATAAAAATAATCAAGTTTAATATTTTGTGAATATAAAGGTCAATTTTTATTTATATATTACATTAAATTAAAATACTATTTAAATCTGTTTCCTAAATATCACTACATACATGGATGATTCACCTAATAAATAAAACAAAAACAAGAATGAAATGTTTTAAAAACTGGAATCAATTTTATAAATTCCATGATAGTAAACAGAAAATTTCAATTGCTGTGTCATAATTTAAATTTTTCTAAAAAATGCTTCCTTTCTATATGAGCTCTTAAATTGGAAATATTGGAAAAGTCATTTTTGTACAACTGTCATTAAAAGTGACACTTTTAATGTTAAAAACGATTGTTTACATAACAGCGTGTTAAAAATACTTTTAACACGTTGCCATGTAAACAAGTTTACTTTTAACACGGTTTGTTTTACTGTCATTGCAAATTCGCTCGTTTCATTATCAAAATAGGGAAGTTGTACAAAAAACATTGTATGGTATTTGTGTTAAAAGTGATTTTATTTTGTTCGTGAAATTGTTCAATTCGCTCCGCTCATTTCACAAACGTTTTCACTCACAAAATAAAACCTCACTTTTAACACTCATATCATAAATAACTATTTCGCATTCACCGCACTGTATCATTTTCAAGTTTTACTCTGAAAACTTCACAGAACAACAAAAAAAAACACTGAAAGTTTGCAAAATAACTAAAAAAACTAAAGTACTAAAGCTTCCTGACACAAACAAATAAACACAAAGTTTTAGGTTATGTTCATTCCTTTGATTTGAAAACTGGCGCGACAATTAATGCATATGCGCATGCGACCAATCATAAAATTATTTTCATTCTGCTATACCTAGATCCTTGCGTTTTTCTCCCTTAGATACCTGCACTTATATCTAATACTTTTAAAGAGTCATTTGACTTTTATAACTTTATAATTCATTCACTTCTTATTTCAATCTCAGTAGACTATGCATTTTATTTATTGGATTGGCACTTCAATTTGTTGGGTTGGTACCTACTGTCGAAATATTGACAGCACATTGTCAAAGGTAAAATTGTTGAAGATTCAATAACGAAATATTTGATGCTTTTTTAGATTCAATATACAATGCCAAAAAAAATAAGTACAGAAATTTACAACAGCATCGTTAGATGTTATGGTATGTTTAGGAAACAAGCTAACAGCTGTGAGAGTGTTTATTTAAATCAATTGGCCGAGGTTTTTCAAGTAAGTACGATTTTATGTGTATTTCTTTTAAATCAATGCTAGTCGCTAACATAAACTTATATATTTTGCATTAGATTAATTGAGAGAGGTTTTTGTAATGAATTTATAAATATGTATCACTTTTTAAATAAAATTTATATTATTAAAAGAATACATAACCTTTTTTGACAGATATCATAATAAATTATATACAATGTTGTCAGATTTCAAATTTCGAAATTATACATTTTTGTAACTATAATTTAATTCAAAATTTTGTTAAATATTTTTAAATCTCTTAACTACCGTTGTGTAACTGAGGTATATTTTTTGAATCTAATTAATATGACAAACATTCTAAATGCTTAATTTTTTTAGATCAGTGTATCGAAAATACGGAAGATTATTAAAGAAGGATTGAAAAATAATGAGAAAGTCGCAGATAAAGGATGTAAAACTGATACATTTGAGAAGTTTATTTTAAAAAAAGACTTACAGTGACAGATTTGGATGTACCATGCTAAAACTGAACATTTTACTTTAGACAAACTTTTGACTGATGCTAAACAAAATTTTGATTTTAAAGGGGGACGTACGACACTATACAAACTTATAAAATTAATGGGATACAAATTTAAAAAAGTAAATGGACGACATATTTTATGTGAACAACGACACGTTAAAATTAGAAAGATCGCTTTCATTCGGAAATATAAACAACTAAAAAGTCTTGCTGAGAGAGTTAGAATCGTGTACCTAGATGAAACATGGATCTATCCGTAACCGGACAAAACAGAACTTGACAAAACAGAACATGACAAAACAGGACATGACAAAACAGAACAAGACAAAACAGAACACTGACAAAACAGAACAAGGACAAAACAGAACAAGGACAAAACAGAACAAGGACAAAACAGAACCAGGACAAAACAGAACAAGGACAAAACAGAACGTTATAGTATATATTATATTGCATTAAAAAAGTCGATATATTATTACTTCCATGTGGATTAATATCGTAAATTAAAAATAGAAATCGACCTATTTCAGGATTTCTTTAAGATATTTTTGGTTTAGGAAATAAGTGTGGAATAAACTTTTGGGACACACTATATAAGAAGAATCAGATTTGATGGAAAGTAATGTTTATTGTGTGGGTTACTGTAAAGCACTTTATCAATTTATTTATCTCCACGAATGAACTTAAAACTAAGTATACCTATTTGTAAAAAATTTTTCGAAAAAAAGTCATTCTCCATAACTTTTGCTTCATCCAAACATGTCTAGGCAGCTCTGCCTGTAAGCGTATCTGGGATGTACACGGTTGTTATCGAACCCACTGTAGGGACTGGCACCCGTAGGAACAGTCTGTGGAGGGAATCGATAAAAGTGATACCACTCCTACAGGCAGGCACGGATGCCGTCGCACCAAGATTTGTCTTTGACAAACCCTACAAAATATTAACAAACAAGACAGCAGACCCCAACGTAGTGAACGCTCTGAGCGTATATACGGATGGATCAAAAACAAAACAAGGTGTAGGATGTGGAATTTACTCTAGATCCTTAAGCCTAAAAATAAAATGGGCTATGGATGGCTTGTCAAGTGTGGTTCAGTCAGAACTCACAGGCATAACCATAGCTACAAAAGAATTAATCAATAGGGACAATACAGACAGGAATATAAATATATACACAGACTGCCGACAAGCACTACTGACCTTGAATAGACCACGTTTCACTTCAAGTTTAGTACTAGAATGTCACCAATCTCTAACTGAGGCCAGCCAGAATAACGTGGTCACTCTCAGCTGGATCAAAGGACATAGGAACTCTAAAGGCAACTGCATTGCGAACAATTTAGCAAGGAGGGCTGCGGGCTACAAATATGTTAGCCCTCGCCCATCTACCAAGCTAACATTGTCCGCAGTCGTGGACATTATCAAACAGCACTCTCACCAAAACTTTATACAGTGGATGAAACTACGAACTGTAGACTGGCCAGAGAGTTATTACCTCATCCTGGCGAGGAAACAACAAAAAAATTTAGGGCATTGACCAGAAAAAATCTCCGAACAGCTGTGGGAATCTTGACAGGTCACTGCCAATTGCGACAACATCTCTTTAGGATGAAATTAACAGAATCGCCGCTATGCAGAGGCTGCGAACAAGAAGAGGAAACAGTAGAACACATTATGTATGACTGCTCTGCTTTTTCTAAAATCAGAAGATCCGTGTTGGGCGAGTATTGGCTTACACCAGCCGATGTCAGAGAGATCCCCCTCGGGAGCCTCATCACCTATTTTAAATCACTAGGCCTGGGATGTTAATCTTATTTTCTGTTTTGTCTATGTTCTGTTTTGTCTGTGTTCTGTTTTTTCTGTGTTCTGTTTTGTCTATGTTCTGTTTTGTCTGTGTTCTGTTTTGTCAGTGTTCTGTTTTGTCTTGTTCTGTTTTGTCATGTTCTGTTTTGTCATGTTCTGTTTTGTCAAGTTCTGTTTTGTCATGGAACCGATCTATCAAAATGGTAGTTCAGTGCGTCAGTGGGTGCACGATTCTGACCTAAAAAGTAATCCAGCTCGTGTAAAATCCGAAGGAAAGCGATTTACTATTTTACACGCAGGGACTGATACTGGATGTGACTTGTTACTAGACTCTTCGAATACAGACCATGACTATCACAAAAGTATGAATGGTGACCTTTTTAAAAACTGGGTTGTTAATCAACTCATTCCTGCTCTATCTGTATTTCAAGAAAAATGTGTGGTGGTCATGGACAACGCGCCATACCATTCAGTTCAAATTAACAAACCACCCTCTTTTTCAGCGAAAAAAGCAATGATGCAGGAATGGTTGATTAACAATAACATTAGGTTTGACACAAAAATGATAAAGAAACAACTGTACTCTATAATCTTACCTTATAAAACTGACGAAAAGACATATGTAGTGGATGAAATTTTAAAACAACGAGGACATGAAGTACTTCGACTACCACCATACCATTGTCACTACAATCCAATAGAACTAGCATGGGGGTTTACTAAGACATATTATAACAAACATATTACATCTACTTATCTTGACCAGGAAAGAGTTAAAAAAACTTGGACAGAAGCATTGACTAAATGTACACCAGACATGTGGCAAAATTTTTGTAGACATACAGACGAACTTATTTTGGCAGATTGGACTACTTACATGGGAAACTGCTCACATGGCAATATTCCTCCTTTAATTATTTCATTGGAGGAATCAGATTCTGACGATTCCGATTTTGGATTTGATAGTGACTCTGATTCTTCCAGTGAAATAATGGAAGAGGATTGATCATACAAATACACCGACAACATTTACATGTTACATCTAAATCTGCATCTGTATAATGTTACACTACGATGCCATTTGGATGTAAAATAGAAGACTTTAAAAATGATGGATACCTATAGACTTTGAGTACTGTGTTTTTATGTTAAACTCAAAACTGATGAAATAATTTTTTTTACCACTGCTTGAATAATTTAAAAGTTTTATTATACATTTGTAAAAAGGATCTTTTACTATTGCTTGAGTAATTTAAAAGTTGTATTAAACGTTTTTATTAATATATGTATATGTGCTACATTTTGAATTTTACTTATATTATTTATTTGTAATAAAATGTAAATATAAAAGTATATTTTTCTACAAGCATGCGTAAAGCAACACTTTTCCGCACGCATTTTAATTCAGAAAATATCTCTTTCTCTTTTTTTATTAAATGAATATGTCCTTCAATAACCTTTTGGAAAATTATTGTATTATTACTTTTATGTTGTTGTACCTACTACATACAAATAGTAAAAAAAAGATTATTTTGCATAAAAATAGAGATTTTTAAAATGTTTGTTCTTAAAAAAATCATAATTTATTAAAACACCTCTGTAAACGTTACTCAAAGCAACAACAAACTTTAATTGTCACAAATTAAAATTTTGTTACATTGTTAGGAGTTGAAAATAAAATTTAAAAAATGAATAAAGTATCTTTTTTATGCTTGTAGAAAAAATATTGATCCTGACTCTTGCGGGAAAGTATGACTTTCCGCACTTGATAGGATAATAACTATTTTCGTTCTAGATCAATAATATAATATGATACTTGACTATAAACAGGGATCTGTTCTGTGCAAAGGAATGTGTTATTTTGAATATCAGTCAAAATTCATGTGAATTTAAATAGACCATTCTTGGATATTAATAGTACCTACTTGCAGCGAAAACTGACGTATCTACTTTAGTACCTATTCAATTTAATATTAAATACATTGACTTATTTTCGGCAAGTTTTAAATTTGGTTTGCAGATTTAATTACTTAAGATATTTGTAATGAATACACATATTTTTATTGAAGACGTGACAACATCCTATTTACAATTAATAAGACCACAGAACAATATGAACAGACGTGTATTATACTGGGCGAATTTCATGTAACTAACAGAGCCTACTGAGATGGAAATAAAAAGTGAATGGCTTGTTTGATGATTAGATAAAGTGGAGAAAAAACGATGAAGTAAACCAAACTTTTTATTATTTATCTGCTAAATTGAGAAAAGCTATTGTATATTTAGGTGTTGTCGTAGAGCTAGCCGAGGATACCTGACACCGCAGTGTATATGTCCAACTTTAGTACACTCCTAGGAGTTTCAAAAGGTGTTTTTCGTACAAAAATGCTCTTAAGCTCAATAAGATCATAGATTTTATATAATAAAACTTATAGTTGAAAAAAATTGTGTTTCACGCTCTCATATAAACAGAAAAAATGTATTTTACTATTACAATCCGGTCAGAGCAACTTTTAGTTACATCACATGAAAAACATAACTCCTAAATTTTATCAATGTTATGCGACGTTTAAAAATTAAATTGCACAAAATATCCCATAGAATAAAAGTGATTTTATTAACTTTCGGCCTGTATGTTACCTATTCATAAAGATCATCTGTCGGCACATATAAACCTACATATAAGTTTCAGCGGTATAAGAGATCAAAAAAGAAACAGTAGCACAAAAATCTACTCTTCACATGGATTATGAATTCCTTTGAAACCGGAATACATATAGCGTCTTATATCACATTTTGCAAACGACACCATACTGTAAAGATAAATAAATTTTCAGGACTTTAAAGGCTATTTTAGTGTTTGCTTTAATATACCTACAGTATATTTTTCTTGAGTTTCTTATTCTAGTCACACTCTCCCTAAATTGGAGAAAAAACTATTGTGTTTAGGATATAACTGTAGTCACTGTTACCTACACTGATAAACTCTTGTTAGTACCTATGCCATAGAAAAAATTTAAATAACGTTAAAATCAAAAACATTAATTTGCATCTAGTTTAATATATAATTTAGTTTTTGTCGATAATAGCACATTGTTGTTCCATTGTTAGCAGAAGTTCGCGAAATTACAGTCAAGCTTTTTTTAAACATACAATTAAATATACAAATTAAAATCCTTGAATCCTTTGTAACATTGTGACCAGTTTGCGTTGGAAAGTGGAAAAATAAAATAAGTGGTTTAGTAGCATAATAACAACGATGTGTTCTTAAACTACTTATATTTTCAGTTACCCTGAAAACTAGTACTAAATTTTCTTTTAAGGTACAATAAATTTTTGATATACATATCAAAGTCTACTTCATCATTATTGACTTTTCATAAAAATACATCTTTCTACATATCGTTAAATAGAAATAGGTTCTTTATTATGTTATAGCACTGTTTTCTTATCTAACACATCCGCAGCATACGGGAGTATACTATTAAGTAATTTACGCCTAAAGAAATGTTGTAGTAGTTAGTAACGAACAGTTTTGATTTTTACGATTACACTAAGTTTCTCTCTGTGTCTTCACGAGGGTAAGTTGATAACTACTTATAAATATACATAATTGATTAAGTAATTATGAGTGGTCTTAGTTAAAGTTGGGTGACAGTATATACTTATTCCGAGGTACCTAATACTTATTAAAAGGCTAGTAACAATACCTGTTGATACGCACATTTCTGCATGTTACTTTTCTTTAAATCAAATTTTTGAACTGAACTTAACTGAACAACGTTAGCAAACTGCAAAAAGTCAATTTTAGTTTTAAGTTTAAAGATCTGGACATTCCACACATTTTTGGTTTTGGATTCATTCGTGGAAATGCTTAATATATTGTTTATTGGGATTTATTTTCTGAATAGTTAATAAAGTGCTTGGTTTCTTAAAGACAAATCTTGGTCCAACAATATAAACATTAATTTGTAGAAGTGGTTGAGCGATTCTTGTTACAAAATAAGTTCAGTCTTCGACAGTGGGTTCAATACCAACAGTGAGAAAACGTACCATATTCATGAAACCTGTCTCTTTAACTTCTATTTTAATACGAGTGAAAGCAAAACCTCCATTGGTGTGGTTGGTGTGATTTACTTTCCAGAGAAATGTGGTTTAGCGGGTTTTTGGCACCCAACGACACCGCTATAGGTTAGCATAGGTTTAATTCCGTCGTAGATCCACAACAACGGCACTGTGTATAAGAATGCATATTGTTTTGAATCTATTGTCAATTTAAGAGTTCCATATTAGTAGCTTGCTGTAGTATATATTTAGGCAACAATTTGTCCGCGGTACTGGACCATCCCACTGTATGATTTGCGTCGGCCCGCAAGACATTTTGAAAAACCTAATTTACCTATTTACACCTACTCATACACACCAAATTAAGGGAACGAGCAAACCCTCAAATATTACGGCGGCAAACGTCAAAGGTTTTGAGTGCTTACTAATTATATTTTCTATACGAAAATGATAGTGGAAATTTGAAAGAATCAAAAATAAGATTTTTTATCTTGCACCTATTTGTTTGGTGTGTAATGAATCCATATCACTGATGAAAGATTTAATATGAAGAGGCATTACGTAACTGAGCATCCTACGCTTGTACTCACTGACACGACAAATAAGAAAAGACAAAATCAAGAAGATTACTGCAAAAACAACATAATAAATTTATTAAAGCTAGTTTTATACTTACTTTAAAATTGGCAAACTCCTTTAGACCATTTTCCGAAGAAGAATTTATCAAGGAGTGGATGTTAGAAGTTTCTAGTAATATGTGTTCTAAAAAAATATGAGTTTGTTAAGACAAATTGTTGTCCGACGTATAGAAATGATGGCTAATTATTTAATTTGAAAACAACATTGTCTGACCGTATGGTTGGTTTTGAATAATTTTTATAGCTTAGAAAAAAACAGCAATTTGTCAGAAACAGTTCAACTGGCTATATTTACTCCAGCTGTTGGCAAAGAGTTTAGAGTTAAGTATTTGATTGCTTTATAGCCGCTAAAAGGAACCATTTCAAGAGAAGTTCAAAAGGTATTCACAAGCTTTTGTTTGCCAAGTTAATCGAGATTTAAGAAAAATCCCTTCTAAAATCTATATTTAAAGACTTGAAGCGATTTCTACAAAAAATACCTCAAAGAAAACATTTTTCGCAGCTTAAAAAATTCGTAAGAAGATTGATTTGTGCATTTGGTAGTACCTACATAAATGCAAACAGTTCTTTTCAATGATGGAAGTTTTTAAATCAAACACATCGTGCAAGGCACACTAATTTTGAAAATTCTTCACGTCTTTATATCAGTGTAACTAATCCAAACATCGATGGATTAATTTCTTAATACAAGCTTAAGTGTATCATTGATTTCGATGTTGGTATGTACTTTCATAGTTTGTAACTATTTTAAATTTAATGATTTAATTAAAAGTTTATACCTATTTTTTGGTTGTTTTAATAAATTGGTATTATATTAACATTGTCGTACTATTTCATGTGTAATATCTATCACAAAACATTATGAACACTACTTCACAACCTACTAGGTGACCAATTTGAAAAAACGGGACAAATCCAAGGAGGGTTTTGGGGCGATACCCTCTGGCTAAAGGGGAGTCCGAGTTTCCTCCATCGAGGCGAGATCATTAAAACATGCTCTTTTTTAGCTATACCTTATTTAAAAACTAGGAGGAGCGATTTGAATTTAAGTTGGCAAACCTCGCGTTTGTTTATTGGTTAATTTGGAGGCACGTTTACACTATAAAAATTTGCCACTTACATTTATCAAGTAATTTGTGACATTTATAGGTTATGTTTTCAAAGTGTGAAATATTTATAATGGTGACTTTTGTTAATTGATTTCTTTTTTTAATATAATTATTGTAAGTTTATTTTGTGACCATCTTAGACCATATATAAAGTGTCCATAAACATTTATTTTCAATTTTATTTAAATGAAAGAAATGTATTTAAATTTGCCGCCTTGTAAAGTTTCTAGTAACTTATTTGGCTGTAAGTCTGGCTTTTCAAATCACTCCTCCTAGTTTTTAAATAAAGTATAGGAATATGTAATTTAGTTTAAATTGCGAGAAGTACAATAAATAAAAACAACAATTTTGCACTTATTTATTATAAAGTATTATAACATACTTCATAACATAAGTTAACAAAATAACTAAAATTATTAGATAAAGTTATCTTAAAATTTTTAGGGTTTAAATTGAGGACATTTTTCTTTCGTTCCAGCCAATTTTAAAACTTCTTTCTTTTCCAATGTAAAGTTGTAAAAACTAGAACAGTCCATTTTTAAATCGTAGAGTACATACAAGAATGCATGATGGATATTCACTTTTATCTTGTTTCTTTTCTCTGCCCATTGAATGCGAGAAGATTCTTTCACTATTACCATTATGGACAGGGATCGCAAAAACATACTAGTACATATATCTTCAAAAATTCTGAGTGTGATTTTGCCCTGGTATGCTATTAAAAAAAACAAACCCATTTTTTATGATACTGAAATGGTTTTTTATCTTTATCAGTGCAGTCTTTAATTTTTTCATTTACAAAATCCAAGGAGATAAGCGACAAAAGTGTATGATCAACCCAACGTAAATACGGGACATTTAGGCGTCCCGGGAGACTTATTCGAGACCTCCGGTACGATCGTGAAAAAACGGGACAATCCCGTTTTTACGAGACGTTTGATCTGTTGTAGAGAGTACCACAGATATTTCACCTACCCAGCAAAGAAAACTATTTACTGTGTTAAGAAGGCGAGCTTTCTTAAATATGAGTAATTTGTTAATGTTGTATTTTTTAAATAATTCTAATGTAATTAATTCGTCTTACATCCTAATTAAATAATTCTATAAGGGTCGATCAGTTGACACGGCAACATATGACTTTATCTCGACAATCCTGGAAAACTTAGAAGCTAAAGTGAAAACCCTGGGGGCTTTCCTGGACCTGTCCAAAGCTTTTGACAGTCTAAATCCCAAGTTACTCTTAAGAAAACTGAAACTTTATGGCATACAGGGTCCTGCTCTGAAATGGAGAGATCTCAGATAATATGTCTAGAGGTGGAGGGCTGTAAAACATTTTCTGATGCTATTAACATCGAGCTAGGCGTCGCTCAGGGAAGTGTTATTGGCCCTTTGGGGTTATATTCAGTGGTGGGGCTGTCAGAGCATCGGAGGTATTTGTCATTCAAAAAAGTGTGCTACGCATTTTGCTGGGAATGACAGCAAGAGACTCCTGCAGGGAAAAATTTAGGGATTTAAATATTCTGACATTTCCAGGTGTATATGTATTGGAGTGCATCATGTTTCTCTTTAAAAACTTTCTGCTTTTCAGTTACCTACTACCTTGCCATGAACAAAATACAAGAACAACAAACCTGAATCTTCCAATCCATAGGCTTTCTCTATCAGAGCGTGGCCCCATGTATGCGTGTGTAAGTTTTTATAATAAATTACCGCCAATACATCAGGAGTATTTCCAAAAATTTTTAAAAAGAAGGCTTTTCAGTATATTATGCAAATTGAGCCATATTCAGTAGCCGAGTATGTAGCCCCTTGACTCTTCAAGCGATTTAGTCTTTCTGTGTTTTAAAAGTTAAGAAAAAGTTTGTCAATATTGTTAAAGTGTCATGTTATTTTATTTTTAATAATTAAGATTTTACTTTATTTGTATTTGATTTTTGTATTTGTAGTTGATCTATTTTATTGTATTTATTGTATTTGTATTTGACGTTATTTTCTCAATTATACTAAATAACTAAACTATAGTCACTACCTTTAAGAAAGATGTATTAAATACTTAGTTACACTTATCTGTATTAAATTCGAATTGTTTCAAATACTTAATTTATTTAATGCTCTATGAACAGCTTAATGGATTTGTTTGTTGAAATAGAATAAAATAATTTAATATCTACCTTGTTCTGTACACAATGTTATATATATATATACATATATATATATATATATATATATATATATATCCCAGCACTGCAAGCCTTAAAGGCTTATGGCTTCCGTTTCTATTTTCTTAACTATCTCCTTCCACGTTTTCCTATCCCTTATCTTGTTTTCCCAATTCTGAATTCCCACTCTTCTGATATCTTCCACAACGGCGTTTAACCATTTTTTCTTTAGTCTTCCTCTCCTCTTCTTTCCTCCTTCTCCTACGATTAGCAGCTTTTTCACATGTCTAACTTCCGGCCATATGACTGCATTACTTCGTCATTTGTTCGGCGTCTCCACTGCCCATTCAGATCTTTAATACCACCAAATATTTTTTTTAATATTTTCCTTTCCCAGACTTGTAGCTTAATTTCGTTTCACTTCCATAAAGGACAGATGCTCGTACCACTGATCTATAGATTCTTACTTTTATCTTTTTCGGTAACATCTTAGAATTCATTATGGTTGATAGACTTCCCCAAGCTCTACTTCCTTTACTAATTCTTTTATCAATCTCCGTCTCTTTCTCATTATTGTTTGTTATGATTACTCCCAAATACTCCATCTGATCTACACTCTCGAAATTGTAGTCTCTCCTTCCCTTTTGATTCTCTATTCTTATTTTGAGCACTTTATTTGACGTGTTTTTCCCTCTCATTTCCAAATACTTTGTCTTATTTTCATTTATTTTCAGTCCAAAGTCCATAGATGCAATATCTAATTGCTTAAATGCATTCTTTAAGTCTGCTTTAGATCGTGTTATCAACGCAATATCGTCAGCATACGCAATCACCTGAAGCCGATTATAATAAATGATGCCTTTTACACTACCACTCTTCCTAATAATCGATTCCAATACCAGATTAAAGAGTACAGTGGATAGAGGATCTCCCTGTCGTAACCCTGCGTTGACTCTAAAAGGTTTTGATACTCTTCCCTCAATGGTAACCTTACTTTCCGTTGTCTCCAGCGTCATTTTTATGAGATTGACTACTTTGCTTGGTATCCACAGGTCATTTAGAGCGTTGAACATCTTCTTTCTGTCTATCGAATCATACGCCTGTTTATAATCTATGAATAATATATACAATCCTAGATTTTGCTCATAACTGTTGTTCTGTATTTGCTTTAGTGTAAATATCTAAATTAGTTACACTTATCTGTATTAAATTCGAATTGTTTCAAATACTTAATTTATTTAATGCTCTATGAACAGCTTAATGGATTTGTTTGTTGAAATAGAATAAAATAATTTAATATCTACCTTGTTCTGTATACAATGTTATTGTTACCAATATTCATTATTTCGGATATACGAGCTCTGTTAACTTTTCTGAACAATTTAAATTTTAAATTTGACGAGAAAACTGAAGCACTGGAATATATTAGAAGGATTTGTTACACTGCCTTTTTAAATAATTAAGTTGTATTTAATAACCTTACTTTAAGGTTTATTTATTTCCTAATGTTTAAAAATAGAAGGTGTTATAATTATTTAGTAAAATTTCAAGGAAAATAGAGACCAGAAACGTATAGATAATTTTTTTCTTATTTCAACCATATATCATACTTACTCAGGCACTAGAGGTATTTTATGTTATTATGAGTGTTGTTCTTTTCTCAATGAAATTGGAACTTACTAGTCATCTGATTTTGATTTCCTTGAAGTCGGCTGCAATGGCAAATTACATTCTATTTTAATCTTAGCTATTAATTCTTTGACAAATATATAACCCATTGGAGCCGACTTCAAGGAAATCGAAATCAGATGCCTAGTTCTACATTCTATTTCTTTTTAACTTCCCGCTAAAAAAAATTAAAATTCTTTTTAAAATCGGGAAGTTATTGGTTTCACCCCGTTTTTCGAAAATCGAGTTTTCATCGGATCTCAACGTTTTGAGGTCTTAGGAACCTCCCCTGACTATTTTTACGAGGGTGTCTGTATGTCTGTATGTACGTGTGGATGTGTGTGTGTGTGTGTGTGTGGATGTATGTAAACCTCTTATAACTTTTGAACAGCTTGACCCATCGTGATAAAATAAAAAGCATTCCAAAGAGTTTCATCTAACTTAGATTCCCTGTAAGTTTGAACCGATTCGAGCAGGTAGATTTCGAGAAATTTTAAAATAACCGAAAAAAACAATTGGTAAAAATGATGTTTTTTGGGCATATCTTTTTGGCTATTGCATCGATCAATTTCATAACCTAATCAGCTCTCAAGCTTAAAAAGCCACGTCGAATGCCGTTTTGCAAATTAAAATCGGTTGATTCGTTCGTGAGATATCGTTGTCGAAAAATTTCAAAAAAAGTGTTTTTTTTTTTCAATAACTTAGAGATTTTTTGACTAACCGATTTTGCACTCCCGGTAACGTTTTTAGGTCTTAAAAAACTGCGTCGAATGCCATCTTGAACATCAAAATCGGATAAGGCGTTAAAAAGTTAAACATTTCAGAAAAAGTCAAAAACGTCAAAATACGTCACGTTACTATAGCTTTGCGGTTAAAACTAGCGGGAAGTTGCAAGGATGGCCTTTAAGGTCAACCTCTTTTCGAATTTTTTATCATATTTTCTTGCCTATGTAAAATGTTGTAACCTCTTTTTTCGGTAGATGTTAAATGCTCGTTTGAAAAGGTAAACTAGTGCAAACGGCACTCAGTTGGTTGGTGGAGAGCAAGCGTGAATTCGAACGAGCTCAATGAAAAATTATTGAAAAGATAAAAAGGAATATATTTAATAAGATAATAAAAGTTAAAAGGGACAAAAGAGAGGAAAAGAAAGAAATGAAAGAGAAAGGAAAATGGGCGCCACTTATGATTTTTATCCTGAGGATGGGGAAATCTAAGAAACCCAGTTAAAAGATAAAAGATAAACTTACGTTCGCTTCTAAATGTTTCTAAGATAGTTTGAAGATTAGATGGCTTCATTGTCTCGGTAAAAGATCGGTACGATAAGATATAACCTAGACTCCACTCTGGTCTAGATCAATAGGTATTTAGAGAATAAACCATAAACTTACTCTTCATAGGCGTCTATCATCGAAATATTGTAATTCTGGCTAATCGCAGTCATAATTACACGATATATAAAGTAATCTTAAAGATAGCACTGTCTGAAAATCTTCAGATAAACCTTCAGGCAAGAAAAACGATAATAGGCACTAGAAACAACGAATTGCTTGGTAATTTTTAAGATAAAATAAGAAAAACCGGGAAAACTGAAACTGGGTGGGTCGTGGTGATGTTACTAGCAAGCCGACCACACCTATAGTGAAAAGACCGTTAATACCAAAAAGCCCACGCATGCTACCCCCGCTTAGCTCACCTGATCTTAAAGGTGAAATCTGATTGGTCAGAAAAAAAAATCAATACTTCGCTTTGAAAAGTTCGTTATATTTCACGTTCTCGAATGTTCGATTGAATGTGTTACACATACAGAGTCGGCTTAGGTAAAAAGAAATTGTTAAAAAGGAACTTTAATTAACAGGGTTTTTTTAAAAACGCTACAATGTTAGTATCATTGCATTTTACTTCATGGCTTAGAAAATTCAGATACAATCTTGTATTTATCTACATCTCGTTTTCTTAAATAATTTTCAGATAGGTGAAAGTAGACAATGTAGACTTTACAACAGTCACATGGTAATAATGTAAACCCATTTTTCATTTATTTTTCCAACATAATTGGTTTTGATCTTGACAATACTTATAGATTTAATTGAAGTATTTGTTTGGAAAATTATTTTTATGTCAAAAGCATTACCAGTTTGTTCCCAAAATAACTTGTATATGTGTAATTTTTGTTACATGTAAATTTTGCATACGGTTAACCTAGCCATCCAATTCTTGATTGTAATTAATATTTAAGTTGACTTAATTAGTTTTTTAAGATAGCCATTGTTCAATAATACCTTTTTGATTGTTTCTTTTTTGGTCTTAAAACAATAAAATTAATCGTATTAGATTTATCAAATAAAGTTTTTAAAACCCATTTTTAACAGTAACACTTTAATTAAAATTTAAATATCTGCCCGTATGTGTTCTTTTTTTTTGAAAATGCTAGTAATAAATAAATAATCGTTCACTCTCGTTATTAATATACCAAGAAATAGCATTTTTTCATCGTTTTTAATTCAGTTCTAAACTTACTTTGTTAGAATTAATACAGTAAACTGTAATATTGTCGTGTTTAGTAAAGCGACTTACTCATAGGTTACTAAGAATATATAATAAATATAATTCTATCGCTTTACAAGTTTTGAAAAACAATATTTTTCAAAGAAAATGACCGTTCAACTAAGAACAACTACTTCCCGGGTTATATACCCCGACGGATATTGGATTACACTTCAAAGTCGAACGGGGTTGGTATATCTACAAGATATATAACCAACCTTTCTGGTTTGCAGTTAGAAGGGACAACATAACTTGCAGACCGGTTTCGACCTTTTTGGGTCTCATCAGTACAAGGTATATGTTATCCGTCAGCGAGCTTAAGGCATAATCGCTGACTGAAGATTTCACTAAAACCACGAAGATATATTACTTTCAGTAATGAAAGTGTAAAATTCAAAAGGTTTTGACAACGAGACGTCTGCCCCGAAACTTATAAGAATTAATACAGTAAACTGTAATATTGTCGTGTTTAGTAAAGCGACTTACTCATAGGTTACTAAGAATATATAATAAATATAATTCTATCGCTTTACAAGTTTTGAAAAACAATTTTTCAAAGAAACCGGTCTGCAAGTTATGTTGTCCCTTCTAACTGCAAACCAGAAAGGTTGGTTATATATCTTGTAGATATACCAACCCCGTTCGACTTTGAAGTGTAATCCAATATCCGTCGGGGTATATAACCCGGGAAGTAGTTGTTTCTTCTTAGTTGAACGGCCATTTTCTTTGAAAAATTGTTTTTCAAAACTTGTAAAGCGATAGAATTATATTTATTATATATACTTACTTTGTTGTTAATTTTTTTAAGAGATCTATCCAATAATCCAATATTGTAACGCCAAATCACAAAAACGTAGTCTACTCTAGATATCTCCACCATATTATGTTTGGTTTAAAATATGATGTTATAAGAAAGTTCTATTTAAAGAATTCCATGAAAATATTGTTTAAAGGTTGGTTAAAGTAAAGTTTCCAAGCGAAACGAATGGCAATGGGAAAATAGGCTAGTTGCAACAAACGCAGGTTATCAAAATTTTAAAAAAGATATAAGTTTGCTATTTTGATTTTCCAAATGTGCGTTTCGGCAGGATTATGATGTTTTGAAAAATCCCAAAAAACAAATCAGTTACCTAAAGTTATCAAAAACCAAAAAAATACGATCGTCTAGTTTTAAAGTTGATTTATCGAAATCATTTTTCCTCAATTTAAAGCAATTGCCTACAAAATTCATACATTTTGTTTTTTTTTACATTTACAAAAATAATAGACTTATGATAGTGCTTAGGCTACGGCCACATTAGCGGGATTTCACGCTGCGTTTTGACGTGAAAACAAGCCAAAAAAAGGCTATACTGTTGTTAGTTGGGCCGGCCAAACACGGCGTGAATTCCCGCCCGAAAGACGCGTCTTCAAGGTCTCCCGCTCATGAATAGGACTGGTTCCATTTTCGAGCGTCTATTCACGCTGTCTTGGGTTGACACACGGGTTGAATTTCACGCGACGTGATTTTCGTTAAGAATACTATTGTTCGTTCATTTTTGTAATCGCTCAGCTTCCCGACACACGAAGACTGAAAACCGACGTGTGTGACAAGGGATGAGCTGATTTTCACGCGCTTGAAAAAACTGCTACTGTGGCCTATTATTTTTATAATGGCGGGAATTCACGCTGCGTGAACGAAACGCAGCTTGAAATCCCGCTAATGTGGCCGTAGCCTTAGAATGGAGAAAAATTATTTTTAAATGAATGCAGAATTTATTTCTGTGGTGTTTGAAGTTTGTAAAAATTTCGAAAATAAAGTTACATTTTAAAAACTTTTTTAGAAAACCAAATCAAATTGTGAAAGTAAATAAAATAAATCTGTCGACGTATTTGCTGTGTTTTGCAGTATCAAAGTATATTTTGAATGTGAACAAATCTTTATTTCAAAAGTTAAACGCAATGTTGGATCATGTTTGGTGGTGACGTAGGGGAAACCCGGGTAAAGTGAATATTGACTATAACTCTTAGATATTTAGTTGGCTGCCAACCGCTTTGTCAAAGAAAAAGCGTGACGACAGTAAGCGAGCAGAATGTGTTTTTGGGAAAAAAATAATTTACAGAGGTAAGTGTTTCGTTAATAACGATATTACTATTTGTGACATGGTCTTTGTTATAAGTAGGATTTGATGCATGATTATGTAGCTTTCAACGATCCGTAGACGAAGAGTTTTGATGCTCTGGTTTTTTAATTATTTGGGATAACTTAAAATTGTACCTGACGGAATGAATTTATGAGTCAAGCATTTGTGTATGCAAAACGCAACTATTTACAGTAACCTGACAGCTGGAATAAACATAACAACGCAGAAAAGATTGGCTGCAAAGATTTTTATTACGTTATATTAACTTGAGTTTAAGAGCCCCAGAATCAACGCCTGTGGCGAGGACAAACAATTTAATCGCCAGGAAGTACCTAACCCGATTTTACGATAACCTTGAATATGCCTTTAATAAAAATAAGATCGAAGCCTTCAGGTTATATAATATGTAAAAAACCGAGAGGGCTACGATCTCAAATAAGCCTCCAAAGGTTCTCTCCATAGAAAGGGAAAAAACAAGTGGGTATGCAGAACACGACCAATTGACAACTGTCATTGGCTGTTGTAATGCAGCTGGTAGTTTTCTTCCACTTTTTTTAAAACTTGTACCAGAAATAAGATGCAGCTAAGTCTTCTTGATGGAAGTCCGCCAGAATTTGAAGGAATGTGTAATCCTTATGGCTAGACATCTGGCGCAGTCTTCTTGAATTGGATGCATTTTTTCGTAGAGAAATTGTGGCCAACAGCAGACCTGTTAATACTTGACAACCACGAAAGTCACATATGCTATCCTGCACTTGTGTACACAAACAAGAATAATGTGTTTTGTTTGATGTTTAGTCCTATAGCAAATAGTGTTGTTCGCTTTACCCTACTACCGAATTCACCTTACCCGGGATGCTGGGCAAAATGGATACTCTTGCCTTCGTTGAAAACTGGTCTAATAGTTTAATTAATATTAATTAAGGACAACTGTTATTGCATTATGTAAGTGGAGATTAAATTATAAACAATAATGAAGAAAAGCTTAAGGTATTCACGTTGCCAGGGTTTTCCTACTTACTTTCAAATTTTGTAAAATTTTAATTTAGTTGTGTTTAAGATTTACCCAAACTTTGAACCTGTTATCAGTTATAATTTAAAAATAAAAACTTTGCAAGTCCGTGTGCCAAAATGTTGAGAAACGCTGACCCAGAGCATTCAACCTGCATAATTCATTAAATCGCATCTCCCGATGATTAACAACAACCAGCTCACTTGAAAACCGCTAAATAAAATAGACAGTTTTTTTAATAAATTTAATTAATTGCTGCAAAAACAGAACTTCCTAATTATTGCGTGAAATGATAACTCATCCTTTCATGAATTTACCACCGATTCTGTTTCGCTTGATATAAGACATAACATAAACGGTGTCAGCGTGCCAAAACAAACTTACATTAAAAGGAACTCCACAATTTGTAAATTATTCACAAAAACAACAAAGAAGAGATTGTTTGAAGACCATAAAAATAACTACAATACCGTTAGTTCACGGGATGTCTTCTATATTTGCATATAAAGATGGATAAAAAAGTGAACCATTTTAACACAGTAGGTATTTGATTTAATGCACTTTGGTATTTATCGGAAACAACTTTGATAAGGAAGGATAGTCTTATCTTATACGTAAAATTCTTGCGTCCAAAATTGTCTTGTGGCTTTGCATATGAGAAATTGCATTGTTTTGTTGATTATTCTTTGTTTGGGGTCAGTTTTTAAAAATGCAGTAATAACTAATACCAAATAAATGGTTGTGTAACAAGCACTAGTAACAGCTTCTTAACTTTTGTAACGTTAAAACGTCATAAAAGGCCTTACTTCTGCTAGCTCAACTAAGTCGTGGGTTACCTTTTAAGACTATTACCAGTCTCCCCATAACATGTAGTTAAGGGCACCAAAGTACAAATTCCACAAATTATACTCAAGCACCCGTTTTAAATCAAACTTGAATATTATACCATATACCAATCAACTAATGTCCTGCGGTAAAACTCATTGTATTGTGATTCTTCAACCTGACACCTAGTCAAAATGTTAAATAAATTTGGGTTTTTAAAACCATTTTGGTCCCTTTTAAGGGTTTGTTAGTCAGTTTACAAAATTTAAAAGTTTATGTAGTAGTTGTGATTTTGATAAGTATTAATTTTATGTCTTTTATGACTTTGAAAAAATTTTGCCACGTGGTAGATATTTGTACGACGAGGCTCTGATGATGGTTTTATAATCGAAAGCGCTTAGCCGATATTAATAAAACCTACACACTTTGTACAAAACAGTTTGTTTTATTAATAATTATACCATATGTTCTATAGAGATGATTTTTTTGTTCCAAGTCTTAAAATGCTTTTTACTTTTCCTTCAAAATGAATGGAACTTATCCAACCTCGTTATGGTTCAATAACTCTGGTCGATCTCGTCGGATAAATTTGGAAGTACCTTGTATTTCGAACACATAAGAACCTGATTGTTTGACGTACCAACTAGTTAAGGGACGAGAATTACTAATTACGACTAAAAAATGTCGATAATTACAACTGAACCAAAACTTTTGAACTATATAGGTAATTCTTACCGATATTACGATAACCTTGAATATGCCTTTAATAAAAATAAGATCGAAGCCTTCAGGTTATATAATATGTAAAAAACCGAGAGGGCTACGATCTCAAATAAGCCTCCAAAGGTTCTCTCCATAGAGATTCTTGTTATTTAATGGATATACGTTTTCAGTTTTTTTTATTGATACTCTGTTAGCTCGTAGCTACATTGATTTTAAGGATTTTTTTTTTGTTGAATTGATTTAGCCGATACTTGGTGTAGATCCATAATATAAAATAGTAAATAAATGAAACAGTCCCTTAAAAATCTAAACTATTATATTATCTAACCTGTTTCGACACACAGCGTCTTCTTCAGGAAAAATCCCTAAAATCAATGTAGCTACGAGCTAACAGGCGTTCATTTCTGTAAATGTTAAGTAAAAAGTGAACAACTGCTGCTTACGTTTTCGGTATTTTCGTCTTTTGAACGCCTTCTGTGTCAAAAACTAACCTGCTTTAAACAATTATTAAGATTTTATTTTTTTGTGCTACTTTGATAATATTAACAGATTGCATCAATATACAATTCTATCAACTGAATTCATTGTGGCAACGTTTGCAAACCAAGAATTTACAGTCCAAGGGTGAATTAAGTTTACCAAGATAATGTTTGTTGCTTTCACAAAGTAGTTCAGACATTTAAGATAAAAACGAACTCCATTACGTGACTGACTTACAGGACTATTTATAAAGCTCTTTTTGCTAAGATTGATGTTTATCTAAAACCAATCATTTTTCTGAATTATCATTTTGTCGAATAAATGTATTTAAAGGCTTGTAAAATTAATATTTATTTGGTCAGAGTTTAATATAAAATAATTATAATTTAAAGATCGAATACCTACCCGCAAGTCATTCCATAACCTTTTTATTGTTATAATTTTTTATATAACGACAAATTAATAAACGTGTTTCAAATGTACAATCACCTCCATATTTATATACACCAACAAGGTAATTCTTGAAATTATGTAAACAAGAATGAATAAGGAGCATTTAGCATTTTGCAAAATATGTGGGAGGTTACATATATACAATGTTAAACTTCAAGGTTAGATAGTTACTAGAATTCAGCATGCATGTATATATATTTCAAAAATTGAAACTTTTTAAGTGTTTAAATCGGTAAATTAAGCATTAAAAAATAAAATAAATAAATTTTAAACACGTGCTGGAAAATTCCAAGATTAATCAGAATCAAATGGTACAAGATTTATGATAACTAGGTATTCGTTTATAAACGATTCATTTTTAATAAATTTTTATCAACAGAATAGGTATAATAAAGGACCGGTGTGAACTTAGCAGTAACTTCTAGCAGTAAATTTTACCGAAGATACCCGAATCCTATAGTCAGAGACGTGCACAATAACATACAGCGGGTCTATATTACCTCTATCTTTTCAACAGTAACTGAATTATAGAAATAAATTAATGTAATAAAAAATACAAAATTAATTTATAAAGTTATATATATTAAAATTAATTGATTATTATCGTTTCTGCCAATCAAAAAACCAAAAAAAAAAAAAATGTGAAAAATACATAGAGCGTCAATAAATTCCACAATTTTCTTCCGACCCTTCAAAGGGGTCCAAAATAATATTTTAAATATAAACAAATTAAAAAAATATAGAGCGCGATTAGATTCCAGATTCAAAATATCATTAAAAAAATCATAATAATATAAGACAATTTTGGTATAAACGAAATTATCTTCCGACCCGTCAAAGGGGTCCAAAGTAATATTTTAAATATAAACAAATTAAAAATATATAGAGCGCGATTAGATTCCAGAATCAAAATGTCACTAAAAACTTCATAATAATATATATAAACGAAATTTTCTTCCGACCCTTCAAAGGGTTCCAAAGTAATATTTTAAATATAAACAAATTAAAAAAATATAGAGCGCGATTAGATTCCAGATTTAAAATATCATTAAAAAAATTATAATAATATAAGATAACTTCGGTATAAACGAAATTTTCTTCCGACCCGTCAAAGGGGTCCAACGTAATATTTTAAATATAAACAAATTAAAAAAATATAGAGCGCGATTAGATTCCAGAATCAAAATGTCCCTAAAAACTTCATAATAATATAAGACAACTTTGGTATAAACGAAATTTTCTTCCAACCCGTTAAAGGGGTCCAAAATAATATTTTAAATATAAACAAATTAAAAAAATATAGAGCGCGATTAGATTCCAGATTTAAAATATCATTAAAAAAATTATAATAATATAAGATAACTTCGGTATAAACGAAATTTTCTTCCGACCCGTCAAAGGGGTCCAAAGTAATATTTTAAATATAAACAAATAAAAAAATATAGAGCGCGATTAGATTCCAGAATCAAAATGTCACTAAAAACTTTATAATAATATAAGACAACTTTGGTATAAACGAAATTTTCTTCCGACCCGTCAAAGGGTTCCAAAGTAATATTTTAAATATAAACAAATTAAAAAAATATAGAGCGCGATTAGATTCCAGATTTAAAATATCATTAAAAAAATTATAATAATATAAGATAACTTCGGTATAAACGAAATTTTCTTCCGACCCGTCAAAGGGGTCCAACGTAATATTTTAAATATAAACAAATTAAAAAAATATAGAGCGCGATTAGATTCCAGAATCAAAATGTCACTAAAAACTTCATAATAATATAAGACAACTTTGGTATAAACGAAATTTTCTTCCAACCCGTTAAAGGGGTCCAAAATAATATTTTAAATATAAACAAATTAAAAAAATATAGAGCGCGATTAGATTCCAGATTTAAAACATCATTAAAAAAATTATAATAATATAAGATAACTTCGGTATAAACGAAATTTTCTTCCGACCCGTCAAAGGGGTCCAAAGTAATATTTTAAATATAAACAAATAAAAAAATATAGAGCGCGATTAGATTCCAGAATCAAAATGTCACTAAAAACTTTATAATAATATAAGACAACTTTGGTATAAACGAAATTTTCTTCCGACCCGTCAAAGGGTTCCAAAGTAATATTTTAAATATAAACAAATTAAAAAAATATAGAGCGCGATTAGATTCCAGATTCAGAATATCATTAAAAAAATCATAGTAATATAAGACAACTTTGGTATAAACGAAATTTTCTTCCGACCCGTCAAAGGGGTCCAAAATCATATTTTAAATATAAACAAATTAAAAAAATATAGAGCGCGATTAGATTCCAGATTCAGAATATCATTAAAAAAATCATAGTAATATAAGACAACTCTGGTATAAACGAAATTTTCTTCCGACCCGTCAAAGGGGTCCAAAATGATATTTTAAATATAAACAAATTAAAAAAATGTAGAGCGCGATTAGATTCCAGATTCAAAATATCATTAAAAAAATCATAATAATATAAGACAACTTTGGTATAAACGAAATTTTCTTCCGACCCGTCAAAGGGGTCCAAAGTAATATTTTAAATATAAACAAATTAAAAAAATATAGAGCGCGATTAGATTCCAGAATCAAAATGTCACTAAATACTTCATAATAATATAAGACAACTTTGGTATAAACGAAATTTTCTTCCGACCCGTCAAAGGGTTCCAAAGTAATATTTTAAATATAAACAAATTAAAAAAAATATAGAGCGCGATTAGATTCCAGATTCAAAATATCATTAAAAAAATCATAGTAATATAAGACAACACTGGTATAAACAAAATTTTCTTCCGACCCGTCAAAGGGGTCCAAAATGATATTTTAAATATAAACAAATTAAAAAAATATAGATTCAGAATATTATTAAAAAAATCATAGTATTTGACTTATAAGTTGTCCATAATGATTTCTGAAATTTAAAAAAAATAAATAAATTCCCATATTAAAAGTCCAAATTTATTATAACATCCAGAAAATTTTAAGGATATAATGAAAATTATTTGTTTTTAAAATGTAA
This sequence comes from Altica lythri, assembly GCA_964028335.1. Classification (NCBI taxonomy): domain Eukaryota; kingdom Metazoa; phylum Arthropoda; class Insecta; order Coleoptera; family Chrysomelidae; genus Altica; species Altica lythri. Next base: position 27,620,673 of record OZ034804.1, on the reverse strand, counting down.
AAATTTAAATCCAAATCCAAATGTCTAACGAAATAAACGAATAAATTCATAAATAAATAAGTACTGTTTTTTTAGTGGGTCGTCTAAACGAATGTTTTCCTTATAATAATATACATACATACCTAATTTTTAGTTGTTTCTGCAGGCATCACATATTATATTGTTTTCTTTTTTGGTGCTAAGACTTACGCCGGCCACTATTTCACTTTCAGTTCTTAAACATTTGTTGTGGATAGTTCGAAAGCACGATTCACATTTAAAAACATCTTTATCATCTGTCTGGGTTGTAGAACCACAAAAAAGACATTTTATAAGTCAAATACTATGATTTTTTTAATAATATTCTGAATCTATATTTTTTTAATTTGTTTATATTTAAAATATTACTTTGGACCCCTTTGACGGGTCGGAAGAAAATTTCGTTTATACCAAAGTTGTCTTATATTATTATGATTTTTTTAATGATATTTTGAATCTGGAATCTAATCGCGCTCTATATTTTTTTAATTTGTTTATATTTAAAATATTACTTTGGACCCCTTTGACGGGTCGGAAGAAAATTTCGTTTCTACCAAAGTTTTCTTATATTATTATGATTTGTTTAATGATATTTTAAATCTGGAATCTAATCGCGCTCTATATTTTTTTAATTTGTTTATATTTAAAATATTACTTTGGACCCCTTTGACGGGTCGGAAGAAACTTTCGTTTATACCAAAGTTGTCTAATATTATTATGATTTTTTTAATGATATTTTGAATCTGGAATCTAATCGCGCTCTATATTTTTTTAATTTGTTTATATTTAAAATATTACTTTGGACCCCTTTGACGGGTCGGAAGAAAATTTCGTTTCTACCAAAGTTTTCTTATATTATTATGATTTGTTTAATGATATTTTAAATCTAGAATCTAATCGCGCTCTATATTTTTTTAATTTGTTTATATTTAAAATATTACTTTGGACCCCTTTGACGGGTCGGAAGAAAATTTCGTTTATACCAAAGTTGTCTTATATTATTATGATTTTTTTAATGATATTTTGAATCTGGAATCTAATCGCGCTCTATATTTTTTTAATTTGTTTATATTTAAAATATTACTTTGGACCCATTTGACGGGTCGGAAGAAAATTTCGTTTTTACCAAAGTTTTCTTATATTATTATGATTTGTTTAATGATATTTTAAATCTGGAATCTAATCGCGCTCTATATTTTTTTAATTTGTTTATATTTAAAATATTACTTTAGACCCCTTTGACGGGTCGGAAGAAAATTTCGTTTATACCAAAGTTTTTAATATTATTATGATTTTTTTAATGATATTTTGAATCTGGAATCTAATCGCGCTCTATATTTTTTTAATTGGTTTATATTTAAAATATTACTTTGGACCCCTTTGACGGGTCGGAAGAAAATTTCGTTTCTACCAAAGTTTTCTTATATTATTATGATTTGTTTAATGATATTTTAAATCTGGAATCTAATCGCGCTCTATATTTTTTTAATTTGTTTATATTTAAAATATTACTTTGGACCCCTTTGACGGGTCGGAAGAAAATTTCGTTTATACCAAAGTTGTCTAATATTATTATGATTTTTTTAATGATATTTTGAATCTGGAATCTAATCGCTCTCTATATTTTTTTAATTTGTTTATATTTAAAATATTACTTTGGACCCCTTTGACGGGTCGGAAGAAAATTTCGTTTCTACCAAAGTTTTCTTATATTATTATGATTTGTTTAATGATATTTTAAATCTGGAATCTAATCGCGCTCTATATTTTTTTAATTTGTTTATATTTAAAATATTACTTTGGACCCCTTTGACGGGTCGGAAGAAAATTTCGTTTATACCAAAGTTGTCTTATATTATTATGATTTTTTTAATGATATTTTGAATCTGGAATCTAATCGCGCTCTATATTTTTTTAATTTGTTTATATTTAAAATATTACTTTGGACCCCTTTGACGGGTCGGAAGAAAATTTCGTTTTTACCAAAGTTTTCTTATATTATTATGATTTGTTTAATGATATTTTAAATCTGGAATCTAATCGCGCTCTATATTTTTTTATTTTGTTTATATTTAAAATATTACTTTAGACCCCTTTGACGGGTCGGAAGAAAATTTCGTTTATACCAAAGTTTTTAATATTATTATGATTTTTTTAATGATATTTTGAATCTGGAATCTAATCGCGCTCTATATTTTTTTAATTGGTTTATATTTAAAATATTACTTTGGACCCCTTTGACGGGTCGGAAGAAAATTTCGTTTCTACCAAAGTTTTCTTATATTATTATGATTTGTTTAATGATATTTTAAATCTGGAATCTAATCGCGGTCTATATTTTTTTAATTTGTTTATATTTAAAATATTACTTTGGACCCCTTTGACGGGTCGGCAGAAAATTTCGTTTATATCAAAGTTGTCTTATATTATTATGATTTTTTTAATGATAATTTGAATCTGGAAGCTAATCGCGCTCTATATTTTTTTAATTTGTTTATATTTAAAATATTACTTTGGACCCCTTTGACGGGTCGGAAGAAAATTTCGTTTATACCAAAGTTGTCTAATATTATTATGATTTTTTTAATGATAATTTGAATCTGGAATCTAATCGAGCTCGGAAGAAAATTTCGTTTATACATACCAAAGTTGTCTAATATTATTATGATTTTTTTAATGATATTTTGAATCTGGAATCTAATCGCGCTCTATATTTTTTTAATTTGTTTATATTTAAAATATTACTTTGGACCCCTTTGACGGGTCGGAAGAAAATTTCGTTTATACCAAAGTTGTCTAATATTATTATAATTTTTTTAATGATATTTTGAATCTGGAATCTAATCGCGCTCTATATTTTTTTAATTTGTTTATATTTAAAATATTATTTTGGACCCCTTTGAAGGGTCGGAAGAAAATTGTGGAATTTATTGACGCTCTATGTATTTTTCACAATTTTTTTTTTGGTTCGTTGATTGGCAGAAACGATAATAATCAATTAATTTTAATATATATAACTTTATAAATTAATTTTGTATTTTTTATTACATTAATTTATTTCTATAATTCAGTTACTGTTGAAAAGATAGAGGTAATATAGACCCGCTGTATGTTATTGTGCACGTCTCTGACTATAGGATTCGGGTATCTTCGGTAAAATTTACTGCTAGAAGTTACTGCTAAGTTCACACCGGTTAATAAAGATGGGTTTACACGAGACTTGAGCCACGATCGTATTTCACGATCTTGAGAGTTGTGACTCACGAGCGTGGTTTCAACAAGCACCATACGAATCGTGGCTCACGTCCCGTGTAAACCCACCTTAAGTACATTTAAAAGTCATAGTTAATAATGGTTGGTTGAAAAGTTTTGAAAGCGACACCTATTAACTGGTAGAAGAATCAAAATTTATATGCTATTTTAATATTTCATCTTCTATTTTAATACACAAAAAATTCTATTTTGATTTGTCAATTCATTTTTTGTATAAAAGCCATTTGAAGATGACATGTTAGTGTATTTTGTTACAATAGAAAAAACCGAATATTGTGCGGGGATAAAATTCTTTGTTCTAGAAGGTTTATCAGCAACAGAAATTCGTCCAAAAATGGTGAATGTGGTAAAGAAATCGGCATCGATGTATTTTAGAGTTTAAATGTGGTCGTACAAGTATCGAAGATGAACCACATAGGTGCAAGAACACCAGAAATTACTGAGCAAGTCTATAATATTGTTTGTAAGGATCCAAGTTTCACTAAGCGTGAAATTGCTATTACCATAGGCAGCTCAGAGCTCAGATGAACGTGTACTCCATTCATTTTTTTACACAAAGTGCTACAAATGAAAAAGCTGTTCGGAGAGTTAGTGAAGCATTCGTTAACAATTCAACAAAAAAAAATTGAAAACAAATTTCTCAGCATAATTTGGAGCCTTTTTAGCAGACTAAAACCAATTTTGTGCGTCGTTTTATAACTATGGATGAGACTTGGATCTTCTTTCATGATTCTAAACTGAAACAAGAACGTTTACAGTATACTTAAGCTGGTTCTTCAGCTGCAAAATAGGTTAGTCAAAACGATTGGCTAAAAAGGTTGTGGCATCAGTTTTATGGGATGCAAAAGTGGTTTGTTGATTGATTATCTCAAAAAATGTAATATAAAGTAAGTATAAATATTATTGCAACCTTTTGGACCGGTTGTTACAAAAGACCTGGTTTACAGAAGAAAATAACCATAATGAACATGATCACACAAGTTTGTTGATGATGGCTAAATTGAATGAATTAAAGTAAACATTGCTAGAACACCTACGGTGATTACCAGATTTGGCTCCCTCCGACTATTACCTCTTCAGAAACAATTCCTTCGTGGAAGGTGTTTTTCGTCGAATGAAGACGCTATTTTAGCCGTAAAACAACACTTTGCAGAAGATCCGGAAAATCATTACAGAGATGGTATAAAATTACGGAAATATCATTGGAATAAGTGTGTTCAAGCTAAGGGAGATCTGTAATCTTTATTTCCAGGTGTAAAAAAATAAAATTTACAATGTATAATAATTGACATTACATATACATCCTGCAGTAGACTAAGTCTGTGCGTAGGCCTGGTACCCCCAATCCCCACTAAAACTAAAGAATAACAACAGTGCTTAACAGCTTAACTACTTGTTAAAACAAAAATCGACATCAACAGTAAACATAAATAATAAATGCTAACAAATATTAATAATTGTAATAAGCTTAGGTAAATATTTTGATTTGTACATTATCATTGCTCAACCATTCCTTGATTTTTCTATTAAAACTTTTATGTGACTCATTAAATACTTTGTCCACGACTGTTCTACAAAACGTTTATTATACTAGTGCTTCATAAAGAACAATAGTACCTATTATTCACTAGTGAATAATGGTTCATTATTCACTGCATGACGTCACAACAGAACGTATGTCCAAACTTTATAAGAGAGTAACTCATATTAGACAAATTTTATATTTTCCTTTGACATTTCAATCCGTATTTATATGTCAATGATGTAAACAAACAAAACACATGTATAAAGAATCGACCTACCTTTTACCACTACATCTAAGCTACACACTTTAATCTTTAAATTTAGATCGTATTTAGTGTCATATATATTTGAATTTTCAATTACATTAATTATAGCGTAAATTTAGAATTTTAAAGTTGTGATTATAGCAATTGTGTCGTGGACAAAGTATAGTATTCTATTCGTGTATAATGGCTATTATTCACCCAGATGATTTACAACACTCGCCTGTGGCTCGTGTTGTAAACTTCATCTTCGTGAATAATAGCTACCATTATACGCTCGTTGAATAATATACTATTAAGATCATTTGCAAGTAGATTATAAATTTTTATAGCAGCCCATTTCGTACATTTCTTTCCTACTTCCAATTTTGTTTTCATTACCGGTAGGTTCCTATTCCTAGTTATAACCTATCTTTGATTTAGATTATATTGAATAAAAAAAACTATTTTAATAAACAATACACATTCTTTAATTTTTGCTTTCAAAACTTTTCAACCAACCTGTACACTGAATCTGTACTTTATACAGTAATTTACTTGTTTGAATCTAATATTAAAACAAGAATTTACTAATTTATGATACTAGCAGAAGAAGAAGATTGTCGGATGTGACATGTTTGTTATTTAGTCGCTATATAGTCATTCTCCTCTCTATTTATACTACATATAGTACCCTGACTAATATCACATAATTACCAAAATACAGAAGAGTATTGTGGTTGATCTACAGAATTTATTTACAGAAAACCTGAAAGAAACGACTTACATCACTATTTTCACGATATTGTTAAATTATGACATCAAAATATTTGAATTTAAATTGGCAACACCGCCCTGTCAGTGCCTTTTTATGTTGGTACTATCTTTTAGTGTTCTTTTTTAAAATAAAGTAGTTGAAATCGAACTGTTAACGTAACAACATTGTTTCATTTCTATCCCTTAATTTTCATGAGGTTATGGGACCCAGATAACGCGGTTTTATAAGTTGTTTTATAAGTTTTTTTTTCGGGAAGTTTTGTGCTGTTACGTGTTCTGAACATTTCATACTCACACGATGGCAGTTAATTTTCTATCTAGTGTACCAAAATTAAAAGGCCGGGAAAACTACAGCAATTGGGCGTTTGCCGTCCGTAACATGCTGGTGTTGGATGATCTGGCGGGGTGCTTGAATGGCACAGAAAGGGACACTGGTAAAGATGAAAAAGCCTTGGCGAAATTAATCTTAACAATTGATCCTTCGCTTTATGTGCATGTGAAAGAAGCAACGAAAACAAAAGATTTGTGGATACAGTTACAGAAGATGTTTGAAGATAATGGTTTTTGTCGAAAAATCGGCTTGTTACGAGCATTAATTTCGATTCGACTTGAAGCGTGCGATTCTATGGAGGCTTATGTGACTCAGCTAATAGATACGGCTCAAAGATTAAAGGTAACTGGGTTCCAAATTGATGATTTTTGGATTGGATCGCTGTTGTTGGCGGGTTTACCAGAAAAGTACGCCCCCATGATAATGGCGATTGAGCATTCCGGAATTCAGCTAACTGTGGATAGTATAAAAACAAAATTACTAGATATGGAACCAGCCGATAATACAGGTAAATGCAGTGCTTTTGTTGGCAAAAGTAGATCTGGAAGGTTAGGCAACCAAAACTACAATGAAAATTACAGAGGTGGCAACACTGTTGGTGGCTCTGTCAATGTCAACGAAAATTCCAACCTTAAAAATATCAGATGTTTCAGATGTAAACAAACTGGCCACTTTAAGAATAAATGCCCAAATAAATATAAACCTGATGGAAATAATGAAGCAAGAAGCGCATTTAATGTTGTCTTTTTAAGCAGTGAGTTCAGTAAAAAAGACTGGTACATCGATTCTGGCGCTAGTGCTCATTTAACAGCAAACAGTGAATGGCTAAAAGATGTTTGCACAGATACAGAAATAAAAGACATTATAGCAGCAAATAATGAAAAGCTTTCTGTAAGTTGTTTTGGTAAAATAGATATCACAACCATGGTAAATGAAAATAAATATGGAATTACCATAAACAAAGCTTTGTGTGTTCCAGGCCTGACAACAAATCTATTGTCAGTAAGTGAGCTTATTCGCAATGGTAATACAGTGCGTTTTGATAAGGATGGTTGTAAGATTTACAACACTGAAAATAAGTTAGTGGCTGTTGCTGATCTTATCAACAATGTGTATAAATTGCGTATTAAGGAGGAACCAAAGTGTTTTTGGACATCAACTGCTGCAGCTAGTGCAGAAACATGGCACAGGCGTTTTGGACATATAAATAATAAAGACTTGTGTAAAATGAAAGATGGTATTGTTGATGGCATCATACTTAATAATGAGAAAAGTTTCACTGATGAATGTGTTACGTGTTGTGAAGGTAAACAAACCAGGCTACCATTTAAACATTCAGGTACTAGAGCAAATTCTTTATTGGAATTAGTCCATGCTGACGTTTGTGGCCCCATGGAGACGAGATCAATTGGTGGATCAAAGTATTTTTTACTTTTTGTGGATGATTTTAGTAAGATGACCTTTGTTTATTTTTTAAAAAATAAGTTTGAAGTTCTAGACAATTTTAAAAATTTTAAAGCAATGGTTGAAAATCAAAAAGGCCAGAAAATTAAAATTTTAAGGTCAGACAATGGTGGGGAGTTTTGTAGCAATGATTTTGAGCAGTTTTTAAAAATAAATGGTATCATTCATCAAAAGACCAACCCTCATACACCCGAACAAAATGGTGTTGTTGAAAGAATGAATCGTTCAATAATCGAAAAGGCAAAATGCTTATTATTTGATGCAAAGTTAGATGTAAAGCTTTGGGCTGAAGCTGTGAATACAGCTGTTTATTTAAAAAACAGGTCTATTGCTGCAACCCTAGGTGATAAAACTCCATTTGAAATGTGGAACGCTAGCAAACCAAATGTTGAAAATTTAAGAATCTTTGGTAGTGATGCTATGGTCCATGTTCCAAAAGCCAATAGAACAAAATGGGACAAAAAATCACAGAAAATGATTTTAGTCGGTTTTGGAGAGAATACCAAAGGATACAGATTGTTTAACCCAGAAAACAGTAAGGTCACTACTAGCAGAGATGTTATTGTAATGGAAAGCCCTTCCGAAGTACAAATTGTAACAAAGACTGATTCAGTGGGGGATTTTACAAAAGATGAAGGTGAAATCCAAAATACATCTACAAACATTTCGATAACAACCCAAGATGTCAGTTTACAAACAGATGGTGATATGTCGGAGAAAACTGATTGTGACACCCTTAGTAAAGATGTAGATTCTGAATCTGATAGTGATTACATACCAGATTTTTCAGAAAATAGTGCACCTGTGGAGGAAACACTCAGAAGATCTGCAAGAGAGGTAAAACCTAAAAGTTTTGATGACTATGTAACTTTTTTAGCTATGTCAGATGACGCAGACCATGACTGTACTCCAATCACAGTAGCACAGGCTTTGTCTAGCCCAGAAAAGGATAAATGGCAGCAAGCAATGAAGGAAGAGTACCAATCATTTATTGAAAATGATGCATGGGAAATCGTGGAAGCTCCAGTTAGTGTAAATATAGTGGATTGTAAGTGGGTGTTTAAAAAGAAATTTAATTGTGACGGAAGTGCGCGTTACCGAGCGAGGCTTGTAGCAAAAGGTTTTTCTCAGAAATGTGGAATAGATTACGATGAAACCTTTTCACCGGTAGTGCGGTTTAGTACAATAAGATTTTTAATAGCTTTATCTGTTCAGTTAGATTTAAAAATAACTCATTATGATGTCATGACCGCTTTTTTAAATGGTGATTTGCACGAGGTAATTTATATGAGAGAGCCTGAAGGTTTTAAGAATTCTAGTGGTAAAGTATGTCGATTAAAAAAGGCCATATATGGTTTGAAACAAGCATCGAGAATGTGGTACGAAAAAGTTGATCACCTTCTAGTTAGTAGTGGTTATAAGAGATCTGCATTAGAACATTGTATGTATATAAAATCCAGTAATAACAAGTTAACTATTATAGCATTATATGTGGACGACTTTTTTGTATTCTCGAATGATACCGCAGAAACTGAATTCTTGAAATCAAAGCTCAATAGTGCATTTAAATTAAAAGATTTAGGTGAGGCCAAACAATGTTTAGGTATGACTATAACGAGGGATTGGGATAAGGGTTTAATTAAATTAGATCAGACGGATTATGTAAACCAGATTTTAAAACGATTTAATATGTCTGATTGTAAACCTGCATTAACACCTATTGAAAGTAATTTAAATTTTGATATAGACATTGATGTTTGTAATGAGAATATTCCCTATCAGCAAGCCATAGGTTCTTTGATGTATCTGACAGTTTTAACGAGACCTGACATTGCTTATTCGGTCAGTTTTTTAAGTCAATATAATAATAAGTACACTAAACATCATTGGACAGCTGTGAAAAGAGTCTTTAAGTATCTACAAGGTACCAAAGAACATGGTTTGGTTTTTAAAAGGTGTGATGTAGATTTACAGGGTTTTGTTGATGCAGATTGGGGTAACGATAAGGAGGATCGTAGATCCTATACAGGTTTTATGTTTAAGTTATCTGAAAGTGCTATATCCTGGGAAAGCAGAAAACAAAAGACGGTTGCTTTGTCAAGCACCGAGGCCGAGTATATGGCAATTTCAGAAGCGGCTAAAGAGGCCATATATCTTAAGAATTTATTATGTGAGGTAACAGGTAAAGATAAATGTATTATACTTTTTAATGATAATATGAGTGCTCAAAAGCTTGCGGTAAATCCACTGTATCATAAAAGATCAAAGCATATTGATATACGCCACCATTTTATCAGAGAAGCGATATACAATGGAAATGTTAAGTTAACTTATTTACCAACTGATGAAATGAGTGCGGATATTCTTACTAAAAGTTTGAGTGTTGTTAAACATAATAAGTTCTTAACTGATTTAGGTTTAAAGAAAGTTGACATGTTTTGATGTAGTGGGGGTGTTAAATTATGACATCAAAATATTTGAATTTAAATTGGCAACACCGCCCTGTCAGTGCCTTTTTATGTTGGTACTATCTTTTAGTGTTCTTTTTTAAAATAAAGTAGTTGAAATCGAACTGTTAACGTAACAACATTGTTTCATTTCTATCCCTTAATTTTCATGAGATATTGCCTACAAAAATTACATAAATTCACCACATTTTAATTTTTTTCAAGATTGCTACATAGCGAAATAAAGGTAATACGCAAGACCAGGACAATAGCGAGTCGCTGGATGAGATTATCGGCTTGTTACATTCACATAGCAAAATAAACGGCGAGATGTAAGGCGTCAATAACGAAATGAGTAGAAACACGACGAAGTTTAAGTTATCGGCAAGACAGATGGCGTATAACGAAACCACGAGGTTAATAGTTAAACGAAAGATAAGCTAAATATACTGGACCTTTTTTTATCATTTCAAATTTTAGTGTACCACATAATATTAAAAGAGTTTGATGATGTGATATTTACTTCCTAGTCTAAGAATTTTAATTATTAATTTTAAAGTTATATAGTTAGTAACTAGTGTGGACTTTGACACTTTTTAGTAACTGCTTTAATTTTCCTTGCTGACACTCATCTGAAGTAAAATTATCTCGATTCTTGGGAACCTTTGTTTTGAGCTCTTGCACAGTCCTGGCAGGATTGAATCGCACTCTACTTTTTATAATTTATTTTTTCTTAATATATATAAATTACGTGTCACGTTGTTTGTCCGCAATGGACTCCTAAACTACTAAACCGATTTTAATCAAATTTGTACACCGTGTGCAGTTTGATCCAACTTGAAAGATAGGATAGCTTACATTTTAATTTATAGTCGCAATATTATTTTATTGCAAACTATTTGTTTATTGAATTGTTATTATATTAAATATGATATTATCATTTTGAAAGTCTTCATATAAGGTCTTGGTAGCTAATTTGGATCAGCGGCTGATTAAGACATTTCGGTTGGGTTATCGTAATGGGATCGATTACGCCAGAGGGAAGTTTTTTTTGTTTTTTTTTTAGTTATACTTCTATTCATACACTCGGTGGAAAAGATTTGTGTACAATTAAATGGGAAAAATCATTAAATATGTAATGGTGTGAGTAAGAGAGAGACAGAAACACTTATAACGTATATTGGTTGGTAGAAACAAAGATGACTTATTTATCACATGTTATTAGTCATAACTATAAATCCTTTAAATACCGTTTCAACATTCAGTACATTGAAAAGGGATAGATATACAAAAAACAGTCTAAACTAATTTATGAATATCATAGTGACGGACCACATGATTATTGACAGATTATTTTATAATTCTGTCACGTAAGTTAACATATTAAGTTTAGTATTTTATATTAATAATATTCAGTAGTGAGTATTGTATTGTAGTCTAAAATACCGTCACATGGTTACAGTATATCCTGCACTATGCTTTTGAGGTTGTTGGCTACAAAAACAGAGTTTTTACGGGTAGTCGAGGAAATAAAGTACCAATACCTCCGAATTTTGTAACGTAAGATGGATCGGAATGCGTCTTTTTGCATTAGATTCGTTAAAGTATCGCTATCCCTACTAATATTATAAATGTCAATATAAGTTTGTTTGTTACGCTTTCACGCAAAAACTAATCAACCAATCATCATGAAACTTTGTACATATATTCTTGGAGGTATTAAAAGTAAAATAGGATACTTTTTAATAAAAAAAATATTTTTATTTATTACGAAAAATAATAGATTTGTTTGTCAAAAAAAATCTTAAAAAAGTGACTCTCACTAAATTAAGAATTATGACGCCACCGTAAGGTGGCGCAGTTGAGATGGTATAAATTTACATTAGCAATTCTTGCGTAATTACGTACTATGACGCTACCATAAGGTGGCGCAGTTAATATATAATATATCTAATCGATAATTTACAAAACCGTAAAAATTTGGAAGCCCTTTCGGTATTTCTTGGTTTTCTCAGAAGTATGACTTAAAGTGCCATTTCGAGAAAGAAGTAGCCAATAAAAACTTCTTTTCCACTATTTCACTTCTCCATATTTCAATTTCGATATTCTTTAGCCCATTTCAACTTGTTTTGCTGTTGTTTTACAACCAGCAACGGTTAAACTCAAAAACTTCACCTTGTGAGTATTAAATTGTGTTCTTGCTTTTAAGTGATAAGAAGAGTTATCCTACAAATATTCGTTTTCCAACAGCCTCAGTTCAGAGTACACACGACTTTTCTTATACAGTTAGCACACCTATTATTTTGAATAATCCTGGCCTAAGCTCGTTAATAAAAATTTTGTCACATATATTTTATAAAGTTTTACGCAATTTAGAAATGTATATAATATTCCAATATCAAAGTAAGACAACTGAAATTGGATGGGTGTATTGCGAATAGACTATATTTCAATCTATAGTCGAGCCGTTCAAAAGATGGAATGATCACGTGAAAAGCACGCACTCTTTGAATATTACCCTCCCCAACCAACGTCACAAGTCCGATTTACACCACTCAACAAAAAAGTACCCACCCTCGATGCTTACAGTTTATATTATCTCTGGTATGAGTACAGTGTAAACTGTCCTTCGTTATTTCAGTTTAGAAGGCGTGGCATCGTACGATTAAGCCGGACAGTCACTGATCACGCGTCCTTGAATTCCATCTTTTGAACGGATCGAGTATAGTGAAAAAGTTTTTCATACGCATCATAGACCATACATTTTCTACTGCAATAAAACCCTTTAAAATTTTTGTTTTAAAGTTAGTTCCTTGTTTTCTAGCATTACTTTTTTCGCAAAATAAGACGCCCATTTTCAATTCTAATATTAAACCAAATATCGAAAATTATAACTAACAGTGTGCTAACGGTTCTCTTTTGTCGTAATAGCATGTTTATTTTGTTATTTCTTAGTTTCTGTCATTATCTGTAATCAGTTTTATAACCATTAGTAAGCTTATCCAAGTTACGTCTAGTCTTCGCTTTGAAAAATTCTTTTCAACTTACAACTTTTATTAAATCGCCTATATTGTACGGTGAACGCCGGCATTGCAAGGATTGAATAAATGAAAAGAAGCCAAGATCGAGCACATTCAAATCGTAGACGGTTGAATTGCGAACGAAACGAACTATTTCTTTTACATTCCGTCCTTAGCTGTTTATCTTCAAAATTACACTGTGGCTTTCCATTATCGTGTTGTATGATTATATGTTTTGTGAAGTTCCATGGCCCATTTTCTTTATTTGTCGAGATTAATGTATCCATTAACAAACATTTTTTTAAAAAATATTAAGAAGGACGATTTTTGTTAATTGTAGCTGCTGGTCTTTTCCAATTTTTCCATTAAAGTGCTGGTTACGGTAACATTTATAGAGACTTGCTCTGAATTTGACGACATGGTTCAACTTCATTAGGGAAAAGATAGATTTTATGGAATACCTACTTAAAGTGAAGTAGGTAATACCTACTTTCACAGATAACAGATACCTAATGAAATAGATGTGCTGCATTATTATTAAAAGTTTTCTCTTGATTAAACCATTTTTTAGCGACCTTTATAGTGAATTGAGTGAACTGATCTACACGTACTAATTTTATTTGTGTAATCAATTCTTGGAATGTAAGCTTTTTTTTCTTGTTGTTTAGGGTTTCACAGGAGTATTGTTAACAAGCCCGTAGAGGAAATACATAGATTATTTTTATATTCTTTTAATAAAGGCTCTTGATGTTTTAAACAGGCATTCATTTCTCATTTCTGTGAATTTTAAGTAAAAAGTGAACAACTGCTGTTTACTTTTCGTTTGTTAAATTCGGTATTTTCGTCTTTTGAAAGCCTTCGCTGTCAAACCTAAACTGCTTTAAACAATTATTAAGATTTTATTTTTTTGTGCTACTTTTATAATATTAATAGATTGCATGCATATACAATTCTATTAACTGAATTCATTGTGGCGGCGTTTGCAGATAGAAAGAATTAACAGTCCAAGGGTGGATTATTTTTACCAATATGTTTGTTGTTTTCACAAAGTAGTTCAGACGTTTACCCTAAAAACTAACCCAATTACGTGACTGGCTTACATGACTTAAAGCTAGTCTCTTTTATAAAGCTCTTTTTGCTAAAATTATTGTTTATCTAAAACTAATCATTTTTGTGAAATATATAGTGAAGTGAGTGAAATTTATCGGCAAATAAAACTGATTTTGTGTAAACAATTACTGGAATGTAATTTCTTCTGTTCTGTTAATTTTCTTTTGACCTGATCTTTCTTGTTTTTTAGGGTTTAGGACCGTAAATGGAATATATAGATTATTTTTATATTCATTTAATAATGGCTCTTTAAGCTCTTAACATTTCAAATTATCACTCCTTTCTTTAGGCGTACATTTCTATGAATGTTCAGCAAATTCTCAACAACAGCTGATTACTTTTCGTTTGTTAAATTCGGTATTTTCGTCTCTTGAAAACTTTTGATAAAAAAAATCATCTGCATATTAAAGACTAACCTGTCAATTATTTTGGAATACGGACAAATGGGAATAATAGCTTGGTGGTTATCAAGAATATAAAAAATTTGTGTGAGTCATGGAGTGTGCCCACAGAAGTTAAAATTTAAAACTGTATTCTGAAACATTCTGATTATAATTGTATGCTATTGTACCAGTAGCGAAAAAAGTTTTTATAAGGTAGAAAAATTATAAAAAATAGTACATTACGTAACGAGTGCGGAAAGCAGGTGATCCCATCGCGAGTGCGTTTGTCGCGTGAGCCGAAGGCGAACGCGATAAAAAGCACGAGTGATGGGATTACCAGCGCACCGCACGAGTTGCGTATTCTATTTTTCATCACTCCGTGCGGAAAGCTCTTGAATTTGTCTAAAATAAAAGGAAAGAAGATAATAAAAATAGTATTAGGTCTGATCCGCCTGCACCGCGAAGGCGCTGAAGGAGGGTTGGGGTAGGCGGATCTCTCCCATTAAAATAATTTTAGAGTTTAGAGTTAAGAAATTATAACATTTTTATTAAAAAAAAAAACACTTTTTTATTACAAAATTGTTTATAGTTAAAAATCTTTGTTAAATACGTTAAATGTAATATTTGCTTGATTCTATGGACATATATTTTTTTAATCAACTTAAGTATATTAGATAATAATTAAGAATCAACAAAATCTTTATTTAGTAATGAAACGTTTGATTGATTATATCGTGGTGCATTTACTACCGCGTTATCAGATGCAAAACTATTAGAAAATACATCCTCAATTTCTCTTAATTTACTTTCTATCTCATTTATTTTTGATTGGGAAACACTTCTCAACTCTGTTTCCATCATTTATTGCTTTCCGCACAGTCCTGCATTGTCGAAAGCAGTGCTTTCCGCACGGAGTGATGAAAAGTTTTATGGTTCGTAACGTTGAAGGAACCAATGCTTTCCGCACGGTCCTGCATGGTCGAAAGCAGTGCTTTCCGCACGGAGTGATGAAAATACATAACTTTCTCTCTATATAAAACACGAAAATTAAAACTTATATATTTTATTAGTTTAAGAATAGCATATAAAAGATAAAAATTCCCAACTTTTTAGAATTCGGAACCTAAATAGTATTTCTTGATGGCACGAATTTCCAACTCATGCCTGATAGAAAACTGCTCATCCACAAACAAGATTGTTACGGAGGTTACTAGAATATTAATAAATTGCTGCTTTAAAACGTCCTTTTCGGAATGTTAGTTTTATGGAGCATCTAATTGTGATGTGGTGCAGACCTTGTTGCCCATTAAGACCATTTCTTACCAAACCTTAGATCTATAATAGGTTTTTAGAGCAATGGAGTGGAAAAGATTGATATTTTCGTTTCTAACATGTACAATAGATGTCGAGCAGCAATAAATGTAAAATAGAGATTCTGCTCAATCGATTTCCATACGAAAGAATAATGAATGTCAAATTTGATTTTAAACGCAAAATTGAGATATGAACATCTTTTGAAGCACATAACAGGGTTAAGCATTGGCCAATTCTTTATTATTTCTGACATTATAATAAAAGTAAAATTTCTGGTTTTGCGTTGTGTTATTTTCGATTAAATAACTTGCCTAAGTAATCCTCACTTAAATTTAGAGAGCATTTCCCAGTTTTGAATTGTAATTGTTCCTCAATGTATCTATAATAAGCTTAACTGAAATTTACAATATTTCGAAATTTTTACAATCAACTGCTTTAAATGAAATATATATATAAACTAGTAAAACTAAGCATTTATGAACAATCAATGAGTAAACCACTGAAAGTATAGGTTTTATCATACGAAATGTGAATTTGTGCTTTTGTTTTATACGAAAGAATAACTCAGAGATTTACCGGTACCATCGTATATAGACCGCCTGGGATGTTCTTTGATCCATATTTCGCTTCGGTTTACCGACGTTTTTTGTGAGAACTGGTGAACAGTGATGCCAACTCTACAGATTTTTCGGTAGATCTACCAATTTAGGAAGTAATCTACTAATATAACGTTATAATTTTCTTTAATAGTTATGTAACTTTTTTTATTTTAACTTATATTTCTTCATTAAACAAATACTTTTCTAAATTTGTCACCATCTTCTGATTATTATTTTTTTAACCAATCTATCTATTTTAGGTTGGCCACGTTTTTTTGGTATGAAAAAAGGATACTGTGATAGATTATCTTGAAAAAGGTGATAGAATTACGTGAGGCATTTTTCCAGATTTTTCGACCCCCCGCCCCTACTGGTGAGATTTCATAACATTTTCCCTAACTCCCTTTCCCCTCCCCAAATCTCACCTGAGATTTTTTAAAATTGGTACCTATTTTAATTGTAATCGCATTGGATTATAAGAAAACACAAGAACATAATTTATTCCATTACTTTTATTTTAAAAACTAGCAATGGCTAGTATTTGATAATAAAAATCAATAATATTTATTCTAATTCAGTCCATGGGCAGTAGCCACAGTGGTGCTGCTCTGCGGGGTTTGGACAAATACGCAAATAGTATATTGTGTATCTAGTAGGGAAACCGATACATTCCCGGACGACAATGTAAATTGTTGGTCCAGGCGTATAGCCGAGGCCAACAAACATTGGAGTCCAGGAATGTGCTTTTACTACGAGATACACATACTATTTTTTCTGTCGCATTAAATAACATGGTCCAGACGGAATTTATGCAGCTTTTTTGTAAAATGGGCTGCATCTTCTGATACCAGCACTGTGCAGACTCTTTAGATAAAGTCTGGCCTACAGGTACATTCTATACACTTGGAGAAGTGTGCGTCTTTATACCTAAGGCTGGTCAGAAAAACTTTGACTAACCTAAGGTATATGGACCCA
This sequence comes from Altica lythri, assembly GCA_964028335.1. Lineage (NCBI taxonomy): Eukaryota > Metazoa > Arthropoda > Insecta > Coleoptera > Chrysomelidae > Altica > Altica lythri. The sequence goes on along the minus strand of OZ034804.1, from coordinate 27,603,196 downwards.
TTAGTCTCTCTTCCTTCATTGTGAAGACCCTGGAAAGTCTGGTAAATCGCCGTGTGAATAAGAAACTGCTGGGCCAGTGTCAGATAAGAGTACTGGTAGGCCTGCTCACTGGACATGGATCATTTAGACTACACCTTCGAAGGATGGGGATTCTGACACAGGAACCCACCTCGTGCCGACTGTGCGCCATGGAAGATGAGATAGCAACTCACATTCTATTTGAGTGTGAGGTCTTGGATCATAAACGGTTTCTCATCTTCGGTGACTCGAACCCTGAAACCTACCACCACCTGGAGGAATTAGTCACAGGACTCAGATCTCTCATAAAGGGAACTGCCCTGTGGCAACAGTAGCTCAAGAATAGTCATCCAAATCCTCAAGGACTTGGGACACCTGGATTTATGCCCACCTGAAGATCAGCGGTGGTGATGATCTTCAGCTGATCAAACTAGAGTCCTGCACGCATGTAAGGGATCTTGGTACCGAACCTGGTCACAATAATTCCATAGGAAGCAGTGTTTAAAACATGGAGCTCTACAGGAGAGACCATGCCAGGTGTATTTAGATTAGATTAATTGCGAATTTCTAAAAGAGGTAATATCAATTGAGACTAACCTAGCTTTTTCAATTTAGTACGTGGTTTTTAACTAAAAATCAAATTGCGAGTTTTTGTTTAAAATTTAAGTTTAGTAACGTTTGAAACACGTGTTTTTAAAGGAATAATTTCTCTTAAAACAACTATGGTTTCGGCTTTGGCGACGTGTACTAGGGATTACCTATTAAATGATATTCTGTCTGAATCAATCGTTTTCCTCAAAAAGTACATTTAGATTTGGCGAGAAGGTAGAAAGAAAGTTTCCTAAATAAGCTTCTCGAAAAAATATTAGATGGTTCTTGCATATTCCACGAAGCAAGGTTCACCGAATCCTAATTTAAGCAGTTACAATCTACCAAGGTAGCAAGTTTTAAAGATTAGCGAACCCTATCATCCAACGTTATTAAAGTTAAGAGATTTATTATTTTAAATAAATAATCTTAAATATTGTCGTATTTAATAAAGCGTGTTATCAATAGATATTAAAGATCAAAGAATATTATTATTCTAACGCTTTACAAGTTTTTGAAAAACATTTTCAAAGACAATGACCGTTCAACTAAGAAGAAACAACTACTTCCTGGGCTATATGCCCCAACGGATATTGGATTACACTTCAAAGTCAAACGGGGTTGGCATATCTAAAATAGATAATTTAACCCAACCATTCTAGTTTGCAGTTAGAAGGGACAACATAACTTGTAGACCGGTTAATAATAATACTTTTATAGTATCAAGACGTGAGTCTTGTTGTCAAGTCGAATTTTGGTTTGCCGTTAGAGGTAAAGATGTCACTACTATCACACATCTTTTACACTTTCGTTATTAAAAGATATATATTGATTGGGATTTTAGTGTAGTCTTTAGTCAGCGATTATGCTTTAAGCTCGCTGACGGATAACATATACCTTGTACTGACGAGGTGCAAATACACCGAAACCGGTCTACAAGTTATGTTGTCCCTTCTAACTGCAAACTAGAATGGTTGGTTTAAATTATCTATTTTAGATATGCCAACCCCGTTTGACTTTGAAGTGTAATCCAATATCCGTTGGGGCATATAGCCCAGGAAGTAGTTGTTTCTTCTTCGTTGAACGGTCATTGTTTTTGAAAATGTTTGTTTTTCAAAAACTTGTAAAGCGTTAGAATAATAATATTCTTTGATCTTTGAAATCTTAAAATACTTTGACTTACATTTACTATTTATCTTTAAGATCGAAAACTAAATTTTGGGTTTTATTTGTGTAGTTTGTACTTGGCGACCTTACCTCTTGTTTACAGGGCTGACTGGTAAACCTCTATTAAAAAATCCACGACAGTACTGAGCTAGAGTGGGCTAAATTGTTCGTAAATTGTTTTGAAATCTGTACATTTTTTAAAACCTAATAATTTTGTTACTAATTCCTTTTTAACTTTTTAAAATAATAAATTTATGATTTTTGGAAGTGTTAAGAACATTTAACGTTACACGTCTTACTAATCGATCAACAAAAAATATTTATTTACTTTTCTTGCTTCTTTTTAAATATTATTTACAAGAAGTAAATAAGTCAACAAGTTTAGGATTAGTTAAAAATATCGTGAATAGTTATTTAATAAACTGAATGCTATTAATGGTATTCATTTAGCAAATTACTGATTACTGTTTTCTTCTATTCAACAAAGTACTCTCTTAAATGCATTTCTAGTGAGGAAACAGGAAAATTACAAAATACTATGCTATTACATCACATTTAATAGGTTGTACCTGTACGTTCTACTTCTATTGGATCGTAAAACTAACAATAAAAGCCAATAACAGTGAGATTTATATTGAAGTAATATTGGCTGTGTTGATTCCAAATAAAACGCAATAGGTAATATTGAATTATATTACGCTTTACGTTTATCTGCCATATAACTACAAATAAAACAAAATTATTTCAGTTATTAAGAGAAAAATAGTATATTATGTTACTAGGAGTAGAAGGCCAACATTATTGTTGAGCCCAGATTCTTGCACTGCCGAGGCTGTGCAAACTGGGCGAAACATATAATGGGCCTTCTGCTCCGAGTAACATATACTATTTTTTCTTCAAGCGTAATAATAATATGCATTTTATAAAAAATATAGAAGGCTTTGTTTATATCTCAACTATTTAATTAATACAAACGAAAAATTACATAAAGTGTTACCTATTTATTAACAGTAATATTAAATGTGCAGTTTTGTATACTGCAGTTGTTTAAATTTAAGCCACTGCCACCGCTTTCAGCTTCGACATTTACAATTTTGTCATTGGTATACATCATATTATTAGTAAATTGATTGTCGATTATTATGTCAGCGATTCCAGAACTATTACTTGGTTGTTCTTGCCAATTAAGTATTTTTTGTGCAGTTTGTGTTTTACTGGAAATGGAATCCTCTAAGTACCCTTCAGCAACACTGGTGGATTTCCATTCACCATGCCGCTTTAAAGCGGTAATATCACCTCCGTTGTCAACTAAAATAGTTGCGGAAGTCCTCCGAAGGCAATGTCCTGTATATTCATGAGGATTTGTTAATTTCAAAAACGTAGCAACGTCTTTTGGTACGTTTGATATTTTGTGGATACCCATTACCACACGGTGACATTTACCATTCTGGTATTTAATAAAAAATCGCTGCAGGCCAATATCATCCGGACGAAGAGCCGTATACTGTCTTACCAAATTCAAATAAAAATCGCCAATTATAGTAAACGACCGTTGTTTTTTGTTTTTTGTGTTTATGATTTTAACCAAAATTAAATTTCCCAAATCTTGGATTTCGCTAGACTTTAAATTAACAAGTTCATCGCATCTAAGGGCTCCTGTGACTCCAAATATTAATATAACCTAAAACAAACGTTGAAATAAATAAAAAAAAAAGCTGGTAGCACCGGGATTAGAACCGCTGACCTTTGCGACCGAAGACAAAAGCTCTGCCACTGAGCTACCGTCATTAAATGTTATAAGTAGGAAATGAGGTAATATTTGCTGTCAAGTTAAATATTGATCTGCTAGTAGATATCACTGTCAACGGTTTAATAAACGTAATAATGATTAAAAAGAAATAAGAAAGTACCTACCTTTGTTGCTAAATAAACATTATTTGGTGCATCCTTGAGAAATTTATCAAATTGATCTTGTGTTAATACTTTTGATTTTTTCGGTGTATAATTTTCCCCTTGGCGCTTTATAAATGCAATTAATTTGCTATATTTTTCTATTTTAACATTATGTTTAATGTTTAATTGACTTTTAATCATTGAATACTGTGCCCATAGAGTAGAACTTTTAAACTTTCTGGACAAATTCGTGAAGTATGCAAGCATAACGTTTTCCGTGTATTGCTGTACCTACATTATATTCATTGCACCATTTTTGAAATTTTTCGTATGCAAAATCATACAGTTTACGCGACTTCGTTGGAATTAGAGTTTCAATACTGGAATTAGCTATTTCAACTAATTCCGGAGGCGTACATTGCAATTCTTGAGACATTTTTCACAAAATTTTCAAAACAGACAAACGTCAAATTAAATAAGTTTAAAAATGACAGTTCCTACCTACTTGATTACAACGCCCCATTATTTTATTAGTACAATAATGAAAATTCATTTTTGTACTAGTAAAATAATGGGATATTTCTACGGTCTGTGTTGCAAAAAGTAATATAGTTATTATTATACGCTTGAAGAAAAAGTATATTTTTGTGATATTTTTTGAGTATAGTCCATTTCACCGATTTTGGCCGATGACAGAAATCATACTCGAAGTAAATTTAGAGTTACATTTCTCTCAGATACAGGCAAGTTAGAAATTTAAATGAGGATGTTTGTTTTTTAATACAACACTCACGTAACTGCATCTTGTTTCACCGGTAAATAAAAAGTATTCAATACGGAAGTCTTGACTTAATTCACATTCCTAGTAACCGTCATGTACGGCTCGTTTTTGAAGGGTTGAATTTAATAATTATTAATGTCATATTTTTGTAGATGTCAAACCACACTGATAGTTTCAGAAACTTACGACCTAATTTAGAAAAAAAAACTCTCCGCCATTGGTAACTTGGATGACAGTTTAATCTTATTTCAGTGGTTTCTAATATGAAATCGTCCAAAAACGATGAAATGGACTATACCTTATTTATGAATTTTTTTGTTATTTAATAAAAATACAAGTTTGAACACCAAATATTCAAAAAAATTAATTACATAAGTATAAAAATGATTTATTATTAAAAAAAAAAGTGTGAGGTGTCAAGGGACACCCGGATGGAACGAAGTTCCTTTCGATTGATTAGTGAAGGAATTAGTAATTTGTAAACACAACAGAGTGTTTATACATACATAAGCATTTATTATTGTCTGTATAAAATCTCTACTTACCTAACAGTTCGTTTTTTTTTAACAAAAGTGTCCATTTATACCATACCAGAGCTTTAGATAACACATCTTTTTAGAATTACTTTTTATAATTTAAAACAGGAATTAACAATTCAATACAAAATTTTAAAATTAAAATATTTGACAGTAACTGACAGTTAAGGTAATTTGACGTAGGTACCTAAATAGTCAAGTTACGAACTATTTTTAAAATGTTTATGAATTTATTAATTTATAAAAACAGGATGAAATAAAATGTAATACTATTATAGTAAATTATTATTTTTTCTACAGTATTTTCTTTTTAATGTACATTTTCTTTTAATTTAAAATAGTGTCTTTTTAATTGTAATATATCTATCTATGAGAGAGAGGGAGAGAGAGTTATTTATTTTTTGGTCTGTGAGAGAGAGAAACATGCGTGTGTCGTGTCATAGTGTCGTGACAACTTTTGGTATGAATTTTTTTTGGCTAGCTCCTAGCGTCAGTCGTAACTGTTCGTAACGCGCGAAAGGGAACTTCGTTCCAAAAATGTTTTCATGATTTTTATGTTTTATATATGAATATCTTTTATATTTTAAGCATGTATTTCGTCGTTGTTACTTTCACTTTTTGATATTTAAATTACCTTGTTTACTGGATCTCTCGTACACACTTGTGAATACTTAGATCAGGATTTTCAGTCAGCAAATTTTCATCAAATTCCGTATAACTTAATAAATGTGTCGAAGAAACTGTTTTTTCGCACAACATTAAATAATTCTCTGGATCTTCTCTTTTGGTTTAATTTTAATATGTACAGCGAATCCAGCTAGTCAGCAGTTTATTAGTGATTTCTTCCATGCAGCTACGTTCCAAATTAAGGCGTTGGTAATTTGGCAGACTTCTCAAGCTCTGATGTAGAAGATCATTCTATCGACGAAAGTAGCCTTTAAGTCAAAATTCTTCTATCTAATGCAGCAGCGTCACTGTCTAGGTTCGTTGTTAAGAGTATCTATTAAAGAGAACTGTAAACGAATTAGCTCAAATATTGAAAAATTGTTTCCATATCAGAGACTTTTACGGATTGGAGGTGTTCGTTAAAAGAGAGTTTATTCGATGTATTAATAAAAAGTTTGAAACAAAAGATGACATAGAAATGAATCGACAACACATAAGATACAACTTATAAAAAATATAATTATCTGAGATTTCTATAAGTGAATATAAAACAGTTCTGAAGGAATATAAATAAACACTACCTAAAACTCGCTGGACTAGAAGAGGGAATCGACCTGCAAGGGAAGGAACCCAATCCTGGACTAGGGGGAAATCCTCCGATGTAAAACCAGCAAACGACAAGCGACATAACTATAGTTATGCAACTGACCACCACTGAGTTTTTCAAAGTTTTCTCAGTGAATAACGACAAAAAATTATTGTACACAAGAACCGAGAATTCGAAAACAAAGCCATTCTGCCGAAGGGACCAAGCTATAACTGCTTTATAAGTCCAACAGGACAGGAGTTAGCACTATAAACAGAATACAAGAAACGGAACGAGGGATATAATCCTATATATGTTTTGTGATGTTTTATTTATTGTAATTTTGTATATAATAGTAGAACGTTAATAAAGATTTGTTAATAATAATAATAATACTACCTAAAACTTACGTATCGGCACAGTTCGCCAGATTTTTCAGGTACGATTGTGTTGCGGCAACGTTGCCCGGCGAAGGTGGTACCCAACACAGTAGAGTTGCGCACGCAATTTAATATTCAAGAGAAGGGGTATGCTGAATGCACCCTTGTTGATGCACCCCCTTTATGAATATAGGAATGCAGGTTTGGAATTAAAAAAATTGAAATGTTTTAAGATTTGAAAGAAAACTTTGTCTAAATGTTTTGTTTTGTTTATATCATATTGAAGAAAATTTTTTCTTCTTATATTTAAAGTTTAATTGTAAAATTAATAAAAAATAAAAAAAATTAAAAAATTCTAAAATTGGAAAATTGGTATAATATAAAAATAACAAATTGAAAAGAGTATAGTTATTTTTGTAAATATTAAAATATAAAACATACTTATACATTTATTGCAATGTATACTCGGTGGAAAACTTAAAATAAAAATGCGAAAAAGTTAAAAAGATTCTATTAAAACCATGTTAAAATATTTACAACAATGTAGAATTACATTTAACTACTTTCAAAACTAAAAATATTTACAACTATTATTTACATTTATACATTATAAAATTTTTTGCGAATATGTTAGAGATCGCCGTTTTCATACAATTTTCCTAATATTGTTTTAATTCTTTGGTCAATATTTATATAAACACTCTTCCTCCTTTTATTAAGAGACAAGCCAGATTCCACTCGCAGAACCTCTAAATCTTGAAATTCAGACTCTTTTCGAAGTAATGTAATTAAATCGTATACATTTGGATTATTCCTTATGCGTAGCTGCAGTCTGTTGTTCTGTCCTTCCACTGCGTTGTTGTTGCGATGTCTTAAATTATGGCAATTCCATAACTCTTTTGGCAAGGTACTGTTTTCGAGCCATTGCTTTATGAAGTAATCCTGGAACTGCGAAACTTTTTCGTTGGCTGGAGCTTCCTTCATAATTTCGAGCAATTAAATTGATTGGTAAATGGGCCAACGCAGAACACATTTTAATGTGTGTTTGAATTTCTAAATTCTCCTGGTAGAGAGTAGCTAGGCCTAGGTTCTGAACTTTTCCTCACAAGCACTGGCTGAAATCGAAATGGCATCCTTTTATTGTGGCATCCACGAAGTTTTGTTTTAGTGCTGGAACTTCGAAGTCTAACATAAAATTAGTCGGCTTCCAATCAGGTATTACTTCTTTTAGTTTTTTAAACAAAACATTATATGTTGTAAACTTTTTGTTCGGCAATAACGCAAAGATTACTGGAACTATCAATGTTTCACTGTCTGTGCTCCCAATGTCTGTATGTATGGTATACAATTGTGCGAATTGTTTACTTGCACACTTAAATGTGCCTTCCAAAAACATCTCTGGTTGGTTGTTAATAAATTTCTGCTCTTGGTACTAGCAAAAACAAACATTGTTTCGTTGTCTACTTCTTCAGCAAACAGCAAAAATTTTGCGTCCTCTTCTTTCAGAAGTATTTCTGATGATGTCACAGGATTTTTTGGAGTACCTCTTCTTTTTGCTTTGATTCGGTTGATTTGGGTTTTGAAAAAATTAAAATTTGGAAGGTTTTCCGGGTCTTCAGATTTGTAGAGCGGCAAAATTTCTTCTTCATATAATTTAAAAGCTGGCAAGTCCTCCTCCCTGGCACGTTTTCTTGAGCTACAAACAGCAGTTGAAATGGTTTCATTGCAAAGTACACGTTTACAACAATGATCCTGTTTCTCCAAAACTGCCAATTCACCAATCCCCTATTAAAACATATAAAAATTATCAATAAATAATATATGTAAATAAGTGTTATATTATACAGTATGTCCCCGGATTGAGTTCATAAGAGGAAAAAATTTTTATTTTTAATTTCTCAGAAAATTTTATTCTTTATAAAGATTGCTACTGAAGAAATTTATGATTTTAAGCCTTAAAAGAAAACATAGCTAAAAACTGATATGCTACATGAGGTTTTTGAATTAAGCAAAAATCTTTATAAACAATAAAATTTTCTGAGAAATTAAAAATATTTTTTTCTCTTGTGAACTCAATCTGGGGACATACGGTATATTATCCTTGTATCTTAAATATAATTATAATAATAATAAATATAAATTATAAATATGAAATACATAACTAATAAATATAATGCAACTTACGTTAAGTCGAGTTTTCACCAAGCCTTTGCAATTTTCGCTTTGTCTTTTAGCACACCCCCACAGCGTTGCCTTCTTCCCTTCATTTCTAATATTAAAGAAATGACTTTCAAAGATCAATGCTGGCTTTCCCTTCGATGTTTCAACGATTTTTAACGTTACCATTTTCCAAAAACGGTCCGAAAGAACTTTTCAAAATTTAGCCGAATAACTTTTCAAAATTTAGCGTACTTCACTCTCACGACAAAAAGCGGTAAATAAACACGAATTACATTTTTCGTCAGGTTTTATACCCTAAACCAATTTTCTAATGGGTCTTAAGAACTCTTTAATAAGATATTTGCAAAATCTTACGCTAGCCGTTTTTGGATTATTTTATCGTTTTAATCCCTTTCTTACAAAAGACAGTCTAGACATATTTTTTTCGAATTTCTCTATAGCCTATGCTAGTTTCTTTATGTTTTTTAAATAAAAACATTTTTCTAATTTATCTTTACTAAGAATGGATTTCTCATTTAAAACCAATGCAATTACAAAATACCTCAAAAAACACATAAATTTAAGCAAAAAAAAATTCTAAGTTTCATTTATTTTATTAAATCAAATTATCTATGGATAATCATTTCATGTATTTTGATTAAATCAAATTGTCTATGGATAATCTGGGATAATCTGATTTAATAACAGAAAATGACACTTCGAAACTTTTTTGCCAACATTTTTGTGTGTTATTGTATCTTTCTTAGCTTCTATTATTGTTTTCTTGAAATTCTTGATAATTTTCTTAAATATTATTGTTCTTATTTCAGATATAGGGGTTTTGAGACTAGCAAAAACTTTTACAAAGAATAACATTTTTACGTAAAGTTACAAACAAAATTTTTTTCCTATATTTCAGTCCAATCGGGGACACCCTGTATAAATGTTTATTATATAGTAATATCTATCATTTAGAAATATTAATTAATAGTTTTGTGTTTAATTTATAGTTTATAATATTATCACAAATATTTTTATAAAAAGAGTAACGTCATAGGTACCACCCTGTACCACCCCTTCTCACTTTTTCTACGCAGCCTCGCTTCACCCTTATGTGCGACGTTGCCGTACTTATCAGGAGTTCTCCTTCTATGTACTTCTTCGTCACACAAAATCTGGCGAAGTGTGCTGGATTCAAAACTTAGAGGGGTGAACAATAAAAAAGCGACATAAAAAATCTTAATACCTTTAAACCGTAGATATACTGCAGAACACTGACAATATCCTTAAAGGAAAGTAATGAAAGGCTGACATGACTAAAAAAAACAAACTACTAGTTAGACACTATAATAACAGGTGACAGATAACAACTACCCAAAAATATAATGCTAGGAAGAATAGTCATAAAAAAATCCGTAGGAAAAAGAAAGGTAGGTTATCACGGCTGAAAAATCTTTGATACTAGTACAAACAGTGCCGGATTTACTACTAGGCCGGCTAGACTCCAAGAAAAAGGACGCCACAGCGTTTTAAAGTTAGATACATTTTAATGTTAATTTAAAGTTCCATCTAAGGGACGGGGGCCGCTCGGGTTAATTTTGCTTAGGGTCGCAAGTACCCTAAATCCGGCACTAGGTGCAACTGTAATAAAACCTATTCACAGCAGCAAATCCAAATTTAACGTATGAGACTTTAGTAATTAAATGCTACAATTTTTTAGGTAGGTACTAAAATATTTAAGAACTGATTGTAATAATCTTACCACAACTATCAGAAGAATCTATTACGTTAGCAATGAATATTTATATAATCCTTATTATTCAAATTTATGTTTAAAGATATAATAATAAGGTTGTCAACTTTCGGAGAGGAGTACCTACCATTCAAGAAAGGGATAGCAACATTGTTCAAACAAAAGTTATATGCTATTTTAGATAAGTAAGATACTATAACAAAAAGCTTTTATGTCAAACAAGCAATGCGCCAGGGTAATCCTTTATCATCTATAATGGTTAGCAAAATATTAGAGAAGGTTATACAGGAGGCAAGTATTAATAGAACAGGTCTGATCTACCATAAAAAGCATCAGTGCTTATCATTTGCGGACGATTTGGAGTCATAACAAAAAACACCAAGGGTTGTTACTAGTTTGGGAACGAAAAATACATCTTTGGTGGAAAAAACTAAAATAAAAAATGAATGACAAAAAACAAATAACGAGATAAGCAAGTTCTATCAAGAAACTAACATATTAGCGCCAATTAATGTGCAAAGACTGGTTGGGCTATGTCTAGAGAAAGGTATCATGGCTCATAACTTAGTTGTTCCTAATGACACTTTCCTCTATCCGCTAGTAAAGTATCTTTGGCTCGCAACCTTAACGCCTCCTCTTGGTTTATTTTTTTAATAGTGGTTCAGCTGAAATGCTGGTCCAGTATGTTAGGTGAAATGTGAATTAATAATTTAATAAAATCGATAATGGTTTGTTTTAGAGCATGTATTTTCCAAATTTTCATTATGCAAACTGATGATGTTGTTCGGTTACAAAACTCTTTACCACCTTGACTACTACAAATAGTATTTTTTACCGACCTGTTCATGTCGAACTAAAAGCAATCAAAAAGTAATTTTTTTTATGCCAACAAAATAATATGTATAGCAATCAAAATTACTTCTTTCTATTAGGTTTAATTATTTAACAGCATATATCCTGTTTTCGAGTCTAATCAACATGAAATTTTAAGGTTAATTATAGTTAAAAAAATTTACGTACATCAACTGACAATTGCTTTTTTTTAGAGTTTTCTGTGAAAAAGTTCCGAAAATCCGTCGACAATCATTTTCCTCTATCTCTTCGAAAAAAATGACTGACTAAATATATTAGTAATTATTTATGGACTTTTTTATAAGGTGTATTTATTGTTAATATGACATAATTTGTAAGGTTTAGCTGAACCAGTTTTTAAAAATTAAATCACAAGGTGGAACTAAGGTTGTCCAAGATACTTTACTAGCTTATTGTTTTTCTAAAGAAACTTGAAACAGCGAAACAGCATTTTTTTTTTCGATTTCACCAGGGTCACTTTAAAGGAACGTCACTACATAAACGAACCTAGTGAAAATCCTATTTAATTTTGCTGACAAATATTAGACACAACCACGAATTTCTTTTAACAGAGCCCGTTGGAGAATCGACCAGTCACGTTTCACGTTATACTTTTTCCTGGGATTCGGCACTATACTACTTTAAGGAATATCTTTCCAAGGGCGTACCACTAGTTCCTCATACTTCGACTAAGTAAGTATCTACGATATGTAACGTCGACGTTTATATTGTACCTATTCGTATTAATACGAACTTCGACTAAGTAAGTATCTACGACATGTAACGTCGACGGTTATATTGTAGGTACCTATTCGTATTAATATGAACTTCGACTAAGTAAGTATCTACGACATGTAACGTCGACGGTTATATTGTACCTATTCGTATTAATACGAACTTCGACTAAGTAAGTATCTACGACATGTAACGTTTTAAAAATATTACAGTCGTAAATAATACTTTTTATAATTCACGTTCACAAAGTTTCTATTCCGACACTAAAAACAGTATCGAAATAGATTCATTGTAACACTGTTTTTGGTAACTTTTTGTTTTACACAATTGGTTGCACTGCACTGATTTTCAACGAAAGAGTTCAGGTAGTAAATCAAGAAGTATGTTGTAGTAAATTATTAACTACATTATCAGCGTTATTGCTAAATTCGGAATATTTTATACAAATTTGACAAACATTCTAATTTAAAATCATTAAAACTGACAAGTGTCAAAACTGTCAAGATTGCCAACATAAATAAATATTTCGAAAAACTCTCATTTTATTTATTTTTTATAATTTTAAAAGTTCATTATAAAAAATAGTATGTAACACTCGAATTACAATGACGGTTTGTAGTACTCGTTCTTTGCGAAACTCACCGCTTCGCGGTTCGTTTCACAAACTGAACTCGTACTACGAAACCTCTGTCATTGTAACACTTGTATTACAATATACTATTTTGAAACTGAAAATATGGAACTTGAGCAATAAATTATGTAACATATATTAAATAAAATATCTTTTAAAATTAATCAAAACACTTTCATTTTTAAACAAATAAATTTTGTAATTATCCTACCCTTGTTATATATATTGATTTCATTCTTTTGTCGATTTATTGAAGTTTTCACTTCTATCGTGTGTGAATCGCACACACACCTTTTGATTTGGATTTCGATTTCGATTTCGATTTTGATTTAGATTTCAATTTGAATTTAAATTTCAATTTCGATTTAGATTTCAATTTCGATTTTGATTTCAATTTCGATTTCGATTTCGATTTCGATTTCGATTTTGATTTTGATTTTGATTTCGATTTTGATTTTGATTTCGATTTTGATTTCGATTTTGATTTCGTTTTTAATTTCGATTTTGATTTTGATTTTGATTTTGATTTCGATTTTGATTTCGATTTTGATTTTGATTTCGATTTCGATTTTGATTTTGATTTCGATTTTGATTTTGATTTCGATTTCGATTTCGATTTCGATTTCGATTTTGATTTCGATTTCGATTTCGATTTCGATTTCGATTTCGATTTCGATTTCGATTTCGATTTCGATTTCGATTTTGATTTCGATTTGATAAAGCGATTTTTATACCCTTAATGGAATATGATTCGAAAAAATTTTCGTTAAATGTCTATAGTGTAAATAAAAGTTTCACTTTTACAGTGGTTTCATAAAACCACACAATGTTTTTTTATTTTTAAATTTTTTCGTAAATTAGGTACATTATATAAATATAGTTTTGTATTAAAAAACTAATAAAAATTTTAGTCAACATTTCCTAATATTAAACATCAAGATTTTTTTTTTTAATTTTATTTGATATTAGTCGAAATTTAATCATCAGTTGAGGTAGTTTTGTATAACGTTCTAAATATAAATTTATGTTGTGGTAATTACAGACTACAACCAATCGCTGCTCGGCAATAATTATATGACCATGAAGCAATTAAATTTAAAACAATACAATAACTTTATTGTGTAGACTATTAACTTCACTATATATAACTCTTTTAAAAATGTAACACAAAACTATCATGAAAGTATACTTGTAATATTTAAACAGTTGTAGTAAATTATTAACTACATTATCAGCGTTATTGCTAAATTCGGAATATTTTATACAAATTTGACAAACATTCTAATTTAAAATCATTAAAACTGACAAGTGTCAAAACTGTCAAGATTGCCAACATAAATAAATATTTCGAAAAACTCTCATTTTATTTATTTTTTATAATTTTAAAAGTTCATTATAAAAAATAGTATGTAACACTCGAATTACAATGACGGTTTGTAGTACTCGTTCTTTGCGAAACTCACCGCTTCGCGGTTCGTTTCACAAACTGAACTCGTACTACGAAACCTCTGTCATTGTAACACTTGTATTACAATATACTATTTTGAAACTGAAAATATGGAACTTGAGCAATAAATTATGTAACATATATTAAATAAAATATCTTTTAAAATTAATCAAAACACTTTCATTTTTAAACAAATAAATTTTGTAATTATCCTACCCTTGTTATATATATTGATTTCATTCTTTTGTCGATTTATTGAAGTTTTCACTTCTATCGTGTGTGAATCGCACACACACCTTTTGATTTGGATTTCGATTTCGATTTCGATTTTGATTTAGATTTCAATTTGAATTTAAATTTCAATTTCGATTTAGATTTCAATTTCGATTTTGATTTCAATTTCGATTTCGATTTCGATTTCGATTTTGATTTTGATTTCGATTTTGATTTTGATTTCGATTTTGATTTCGATTTTGATTTCGTTTTTAATTTCGATTTTGATTTTGATTTTGATTTTGATTTTGATTTCGATTTTGATTTCGATTTTGATTTTGATTTCGATTTCGATTTTGATTTTGATTTCGATTTTGATTTTGATTTCGATTTCGATTTCGATTTCGATTTCGATTTTGATTTCGATTTCGATTTCGATTTCGATTTCGATTTCGATTTTGATTTCGATTTGATAAAGCGATTTTTATACCCTTAATGGAATATGATTCGAAAAATTTTTCGTTAAATGTCTATAGTGTAAATAAAAGTTTCACTTTTACAGTGGTTTCATAAAACCACACAATGCTTTTTTTTATAACTTTATCGTAAATTAGGTACATTATATAAATATAGTTTTGTATTAAAAAACTAATAAAAATTTTAGTCAACATTTCCTAATATTAAACATCAAGATTTTTTTTTTTAATTTTATTTGATATTAGTCGAAATTTAATCATCAGTTGAGGTAGTTTTGTATAACGTTCTAAATATAAATTTATGTTGTGGTAATTACAGACTACAACCAATCGCTGCTCGGCAATAATTATATGACCATGAAGCAATTAAATTTAAAACAATACAATAACTTTATTGTGTAGACTATTAACTTCACTATATATAACTCTTTTAAAAATGTAACACAAAACTATCATGAAAGTAAACTTGTAATATTTAAACAGTTGTAGTAAATTATTAACTACATTATCAGCGTTATTGCTAAATTCGGAATATTTTATACAAATTTGACAAACATTCTAATTTAAAATCATTAAAACTGACAAGTGTCAAAACTGTCAAGATTGCCAACATAAATAAATATTTCGAAAAACTCTCATTTTATTTATTTTTTATAATTTTAAAAGTTTATTATAAAAAATAGTATGTAACACTCGAATTACAATGACGGTTTGTAGTACTCGTTCTTTGCGAAACTCACCGCTTCGCGGTTCGTTTCACAAACTGAACTCGTACTACGAAACCTCTGTCATTGTAACACTTGTATTACAATATACTATTTTGAAACTGAAAATATGGAACTTGAGCAATAAATTATGTAACATATATTAAATAAAATATCTTTTAAAATTAATCAAAACACTTTCATTTTTAAACAAATAAATTTTGTAATTATCCTACCCTTGTTATATATATTGATTTCATTCTTTTGTCGATTTATTGAAGTTTTCACTTCTATCGTGTGTGAATCGCACACACACCTTTTGATTTGGATTTCGATTTTGATTTAGATTTCAATTTGAATTTAAATTTCAATTTCGATTTAAATTTCAATTTCGATTTAGATTTCAATTTCGATTTTGATTTCAATTTCGATTTCGATTTTGATTTCGATTTTGATTTTGATTTCGATTTTGATTTCGATTTTGATTTCGTTTTTAATTTCGATTTTGATTTTGATTTTGATTTTGATTTCGATTTTGATTTCGATTTTGATTTCGATTTCGATTTTGATTTTGATTTCGATTTTGATTTTGATTTCGATTTCGATTTCGATTTCGATTTTGATTTCGATTTCGATTTCGATTTCGATTTCGATTTCGATTTCGATTTCGATTTCGATTTCGATTTGATAAAGCGATTTTTATACCCTTAATGGAATATGATTCGAAAAATTTTTCGTTAAATGTCTATAGTGTAAATAAAAGTTTCACTTTTACAGTGGTTTCATAAAACCACACAATGCTTTTTTTTATAACTTTATCGTAAATTAGGTACATTATATAAATATAGTTTTGTATTAAAAAACTAATAAAAATTTTAGTCAACATTTCCTAATATTAAACATCAAGATTTTTTTTTTTAATTTTATTTGATATTAGTCGAAATTTAATCATCAGTTGAGGTAGTTTTGTATAACGTTCTAAATATAAATTTATGTTGTGGTAATTACAGACTACAACCAATCGCTGCTCGGCAATAATTATATGACCATGAAGCAATTAAATTTAAAACAATACAATAACTTTATTGTGTAGACTATTAACTTCACTATATATAACTCTTTTAAAAATGTAACACAAAACTATCATGAAAGTAAACTTGTAATATTAAAACAGTTTTATGAACTATTCTAACTTGGATTAATGTCTAAATTTTTTTTCATTGTAGAATCAATATATTTATACAATTTTTGATCAGTTATGATAATGATAATGAGAATTGACGGTGGAATTGTATAATACAAAATTTAACAGATGTAATTTATAGTTTTTAAATATTAAGCTCAATTGTTTTGATTATCAATTATTTACAACCTAAAACTGGTCATTAAAACCCCATTAGGTAATTACCGGTATAAAGGATAATTAAAAATAATAAAATCGCAAACTAGCAACTAGCAACATGCAATAAGCAACAGGCAACATATTATTTTGTACTTCGCATACCAAAGCAATAAAAAATCACTTGTTGAAAATCTGATATAGGTAGACGAAGTGATAATGTTGTGGCAAATTTTAAGGTAAAAGAAAAGAAAAAGGAGACGATATTGGATTCATCCAGCATTTGAAGCGTTGAGTAAACATGGAGCGGGAATATGTGCTCAAGAATTAAAGACGCATCCCACACAGTTTCAAAACTGTTACCGAATAAGTCCGAGTACTTTTGAAACGTTCAGCTGATAGCACCTCATATTACTAAACAAGACACCAATTACAGACATGCGATCAGCCCACAGGAACAAGTTTTAATCACATTTAGGTAAGATAAATTAAATAAAACATCCATAAAAAAGTATTTTATTGAAAAAACTAAAAAATATAAAAAAATTATATTATTGTTCTGTTAAAGACGAATTCCTATTGTCATCAACTGACATGTTGGGTACAAAATTAAAACCCTTAATGATCTAACACTGCTTGATAAACGAAATATTGGCAAATTATGGGCGATATATTTGCTTTTCAACCGGCACGTCGTGTTGTTAGCAACATATGTTGCTCTAGAAAGGCGATAGCGATATCGTATTGCGTCGGTGTGCGAGATCAACAAAAATGTAATGGAAAAACACATTGGCGATAATATTGCTTATTGCATGTTGCTAGTTGCTAGTTGCATATTGCTCCAGTGTGCGAGCCGGCTTAGACCTAATAATCGACATTGGCTGTGTACTTATTATTAAATATAGCACGCCAATGGAGAGATATTTTTTAAAGTAGTATAGTGACGAACTCCTCCTCTTTTTCTTTTTAAAATAATTATAATAATTTCCACGCCCATGAAGAGATATTCTTTTCAGTAGTATAGTGCCGAATTCCGCTTCTTTTCAATATGTCTTGGAAGAAGTATAGTGTTATAACTAATAATCGACAGTCGCTGTCTATTTATTGTTAAATTTAGCACGCCCATGAAGAGATATTCTTTAAAGTAGTATAGTGACGAATTCCTCCTCTTTTTCTTTTTAAAATAATTAAAAAATCAATTATTTAAATTAATAATGAAAATTGAGGTTTCTCAGAATATTATTTTGGTTAATAAAAGTTTTTTTAAATTAATTTATCTGCTTTAGGAAATCTGCCTCTGTTGTTATCGGGATAGTTTCTTCAGGTAAAAATTTTCCTCAATTTTCAATAATAGTTGAAACAAGGGTTTCCAATCTTCTTTGGCTTTCTCTACAAAAAGGGCGGAAATTTGGTGTCGCCCCATACAAAACATCAAATTCTAACGTGGCCCTCCTCACAGATACGGACTGACCTTATATTAAAGAGGAGGTACTACACAGCAATCGGGTAATAAAATGCACTAAGAATTCTGATCTCCGCGTGAGAGAAGGACAGTTATACAGTAACACCACTAGCGGTACAATTTGTAATTACGGCGATTACATTTAAATAAATCTCACCGAATATAGGCCCGGAAAGAATAGTCTGATAAATTCTATTACTATAACGATCCGATAGATCGTAACAAGTGACAAATTCCGCCTCTTTCAATATGTCTGTCTTAGAGAAAGAATACTTTATGGTTAAATTTAGGACACCCATGAAGAGAAATTCTTTAAAGTAGTATAGTGCTGAATTCGGCATCTTTTTCAAAATGTTTTGGAAGAAGTAAACTGTTACACCTAATAATCGCCAGTCGCTGTCCATTTATTCTTTAATTTGACTTACTTATTAAAATTATTCTCTATGTTAGTAAAGACCTTTCCTCTGAATTCTTTTCATCACTACCATATTGGTGCCAAACAATCCTCTGTATTTATACTAGGATTGACTTATTTAGTAATTAAACATTATTAAAGCATGTACTACATAAAAGTTCTTTTTATGTTCAGAGATGTATTAAAACAAAGAATTGATTTAAGTAATGTTAATGTAGATTTCTAATAACATTAACAGAACAATATAGTAGTTAATTTGTCATTAGTTGATTAAAAAGGTTCATTAATAAACAATGTTTGCATAAATAGTTACAAATTGGCATAGGGTTTAAAATAAGTGGTCAATGCGGTTTGTATGTAGATAACAGTGAATAAATTTCAATGCTCTAATTTTCTTCTTTACATTATTATTAACAATTTATTTATTTAGTACTCATTGATTGCAGTAAATATTAAATATTCATTTATTTTATGTTTATTGAATACAAAAGGCAGTAGATTTTTTTGGTTGGTTAAATCGGAAAATGTCAACTAATTAAAAGCAATTTGGTCTGTTTAAAGTAACACTAGATTTATTTCATGAACTGCACGTCCCAAATTAAAACTTTTCTCTTAGTGTAAGAAAAAAAAAACAGATCCAAGAAGTGTTTGCTTCTTTTTTCAATGGCCAACGTGTACTGGTTACCTGGCAAATTTGATACACTTTACTTTAGACAATCTAAAAAAAAAAGAATTTCGGAAAAAGAACTAAACAGTGCCAGGATCTTTTTTCTGAAATCGCTTGGAAATGTCTAGTTTCTCGGATCAAATTTGAGCCGCAATATACACTAATCTTGTATTTTAGTCCGTTGCTGGGCAACGAACTTTCCCGTACTGTACAGGAATATTTTTCCGTACCTGTGTACGGGAATGATCCATAAAACGTTTATAAGCAAATTTATAAGCATTCAGTCAGAACTCACAGGCATAACCATAGCTGCAAAAGAATTAATCAATCGGAACATCACAGGCAGGATAATAAATATATACACAGAATGCCGACAAGCTCTACTGACCTTAAATAGACCACGTTTTACTTCAAGTTTAGTACTAGAATGTCACCAATCTCTAACTGAGGCCAGCCAGAATAACGTGGTCACTCTCAGCTGGATCAAAGGACATGGGAAATCTAAAGGCAACCGCATTGCGAACAATTTAGCAAGGAGGGCTGCGGGCTACAAATATGTTAGCCCTCACCCATCTACCAAGCTAACATTGTCCGCTGTCGTGGACCTTATCAAACAGCACTCTCACCAAAACTTTATACAGTGCTGGGATGAAACTACGAACTGTAGACTGGCCAGAGAGTTATTACCTCATCCCGGCAAGGAAACAGCAAAAAATAATAAGGCATTGACCAGACAAAATCTCCGAACAGCAGTGGGAATCTTGACAGGTCACTGCCAATTGCGACAACATCTCTTTAGGATGAAATTAACAGAATCGCCGCTATGCAGAGGCTGCGAACAAGAAGAGGAAACAGTAGAACACATTATGTATGATTGCTCTGCTTTTTCTGAAATCAGAAGATCCGTGTTGGGCGAGTATTGGCTTACACCAGCCGATATGTGGCCTCAGTGCTGGCTGAGCACTAGCTCGTCCCTCCCCAATTTTCCAGATCCAGATCCAGAAGCAAATTCATGTTTTGCGCCTTGATTTTATTTGGCAATAAATTTAAAACCACATTAGTAGCAGTGTTAAGTAACTCGGGAGGCGTTTTGCACCTCTGGACATCATCGTCACTGTCGATTTTAAATATAATTTAAAATATTTTAAGCAATACGTAACTAACCGAACTGACACTTTTGTGATACTAATAAACAATGATTAGCAAACAATGTCAACGAAACAGTTTCATAGAAAATACGATGATAATCAAAAACAGTTATGCATATATAAAACTTTCTTAGTTTACGATTATATTTAATGCGATTTTAGAAAAAATAGTATGTGTATCTCGTAGTAAAAGCACATTCCCGGACTCCGCTTTTCCTACTAGATACACAAAATACTATTTTCACTCCCACAATAGAGTGAATCGACATGAACAATCTAGGTATTATAAACATATTTAGTAACCGATTATTTGAGATCTCTTATGGCAGGAGTAACTTAACGACCGATAAGCGATTAGATTGCAATGCATTTATAGCTTAGTTGTTAGAGCGTCGGCGCATAGAGCTGAAGGTTGCGAGTTCGAGTATCGCTGGATGCAACATTTTTTCAATTTCTCCTTAATGTCATTTAATACATTCTTGTTTGTATACTTCATAAAAACTTTCAAAAATTATAAACCTATGTTTTATCTCTATTACCAGACTCTGCGAGTGCTCATTAAATAGACGATTTTAAACGTCATTTTAGAGGAAACAAGATATGTACTGTAGCAGGTGTTAAATGCCAAAAAATTAGTGGTGAATATTTCTTTAAAAATCAAATAAATAAGCATTAGAAACTAGAAGAATAAGATGCTTTTTTACTTTGATTATATGCTATGTTTTAAAACGCTAAAACTCGAAAACGACTGGTCCGATTTGACTAATTTTGGTTCAGGGAAGGTTTAAACCTTAAGAAACATATATACATATCATAATTAACGAAAGCTTCTAAAAGTGTTCCTAAAAAAATAGCAATGTATGTCGATTTATCGATATAAATTTATTCAATTATTTCCCATTTAGGTTGCGGAGACACCTGGTAGATGGCATTGTATTTCAATATCTAAATAATACAGTTGGAAAGATTATTTGCATTTTTCTTTATCCGGAATAAAATAATTATATTAAAATATAAAAATTACTAACAATACAAGAGTTAAGAAAGTTTGGACAAATAAGAACAAAGAACAAAAACAGTAAAAAATAGAAAAGATAAAAAATTAGCACAAATAAAAAACGATGCAATTGGAAAAAATCAAAAGAGGAAAAAAACTCAATAAAAGGAAAAAAAACAAAACCCTAACGAAAATGTGGAAAAACGAAAAAAGAGAGAAACCAAAAAAACAAGAATAATTTTAAAAAATGGTTTCAAATTGGTGAAAAGCTTGTTATAAAAGTCGCAGCGATACAGACTAACACCCAATGAATATCTATCTATCTATCTGCTTATTTTTTTAAAAGTAAGAAAATATAATTTTGTGGATAAAAAATAGTTCAAGTTTTTTCATAATTGGAAGTTTTCTATATACATAGTTTCTTATCAAAAATTATTTTTGTACAAAAACCCATACATAGTTTTGTATTGGAATTACATTGAAAACAGTTTCTTTCATTAGATATTGTTTTTATAAAAAGGAATATATTTTATCGTTTTAATTTTAACACAAAATTTAACTTAACGAACAAACATGATAAAATTATAATCTTTTTTATTCTGAAATATTAATCTTGGAGCGCCATCTACTAAGCAGCAGCCAAACTGATTACAAACATGATTGGAGTTTCCTAACGAACTCACGACAAGATACAGAAATCTACTTTTGTCGACAAAACAGAAACCGAAAGAATTCGGTAGGTGAATGCAAATTCAAAGGTAGGTGGTAGGTAGTAAGTACATAAATAAGAGAAATTTCATTTGAAATATATCAATTCCTAGTCGACAGAAAAAAATCTATTTTACGATTATTTAAATTTTGTAATCATACAATTGTAAATGTTTTTAGACACGAATAAGGATTTTTAATGTTATCAGTTTTATGAAACTTATATACCATCTGAATCAAAGTTTAGGTACCTATATGTTCTATAAAATTCGAAATATCTTTATGGTCCAGAAGTAATCGGCGCATGAGTACCGAAAACTATTCCACCACAATTTTTTTATGCGATCCTCTTCAAATTGCCCTACTGATAATATAAATGCATATTGCCATTGGGCAACCCCGTGCCATGTTGATTAAACCATGTTGATTAAACTGAAACAATTAAATGGAATTGTTATTTTTTAACCGGTCATTTTTTATATTCTTTATTGAAATACAAATAAAAAAGGACCTATGACTCTTCTCGATAAAGTTAATATTTTCAGAGATATGAATTTTTTAAGGTTCAAAAAAATCTCAAATTTGGGTACTTTTTCAACCCATGAAAAAAATATATAAAAATAGTGTGGCAGTCAGTGGGACTGCCGGCAGAAGTTATACTTCTATGCACGCGCATGGATTCATAAATTTGTATGCGAATGATTTAGCAAAATCATTATATGATATTCGTGGTAAGCGACTCCAAAACCCTCCTAGTACCGTGTGCACACTCTTTTTGTATCGAATTTGCATAAAATTCCTGGACACGAGGTCCGTCATAAGCACCAGAAGTTTCGAACACCATCGCCATTATTATAATCGTATTTAGCGACTCAAAAAACTACCGAGTACCAAGTGTGCACTGATTTTGTACAGAATTTACATAAAACCCCATGAGAAGTGGTAAATACCCTAGACACCAAGTGCCGCGGAGACTTTCGGAATCGTGATATTCGTGTTCAGCGACTCCAAAAACCCCGAGTATATAAATTGAACCCATTTTCAGCAATACTTACCAAGTTGTAAGTTTTCTCTCTACTGTATGTTCGGAATGTACTTTTCAAATGCAGAAATGCAATTTCCATTTTTACATTATAAAATATAGCGACAAATTTCCTGATACTTTAACGAATCCAATGCAAAAAAAACGCATTCCGATCCATCTTACGTTACAAAATTCGGAGGTTTTAGTGCTTTATTTCCTCGACTATTCGTAAAAACTCTGTTTATGTAGCCAACAACCTCAAAAGCATAGTGCAGGATATACAGCAACCATGTGACGGTATTTTAGACTACCATACAATACTCATTAGTCTCATTACTGAATATTATTATTATTATTAATATAAAAGACTAAACTTAATATGTTAACTTACGTGACAGAGAATTATAAAATAATCTGTCGAATAATCATGTGGTCCGTCACTATGATATTCATACATTAGTTCAGACTGTTTTTTGTATATCTATCCTTTTTCAATGTACTGAATGTTGAAACGGTATTCAAAGGACTTATAGTTATGACTAATAACATGTGGTAAATATTTCATCTTTTCTTTTACCGACCAATATACCTTATAAGTGTGCCTGTCTCTCTCTTACTCACACCATTACATATATAATGATTTTTCCCATTTAACTGTACACAAATATTTTCCACCGAGTGCGCGAATAGAAGTATAACTTCAAAACATAACATATAAATAATATATTTTTTAAAATCTTTATACAATAGTAAATAATGTTGTTAATAGAGGTTTAAAAAAATTTAATATCTATTTTACTTTAGGATGAGTAAAAACGATGTAAATTTCAAATTGACACAGTTTGTCATTAAAACCACCATTATTGTCAAATTGATAGACATGAATCGATGAGCGCTGGCTTACGGTCTATCCAGCAAAAAGGCATAAATATAATATAACAATGAGAATAGAGTCTAATGTAATGAATATTTTGCAACGGGTACTTTTTTACATTCTACTTAACTCATTATTAAAAAAATAAAAAACTTTATAAAGCGAAAAATAAAGAAATCGTTTTCTAAAGTACCTATGTGTTAAAACTAATATTAGATAAGATCATAATAATCTTCATCAGATTACGAGGGAATTGACTGCATTTAAGCTAATTTTAATAATACTTCGTATATCACTTCCTAATAGTAATAACCTCAGGAATTTTAAAATAAACAGAAATAATTTTATGTTAAACGTGGACAAGTACGGAGTATGAATTTAATATAAGCAACAGACAAAATTGATTCTAATGTTTCCTCTTTAATTTATCTGAAGTCGACTTTAATAATTTTGGGCTAAAAACTGAGACAGGTAACTGGGTTAATTGTCAAATTTCCTGCAGAGGCCGCGGTTCTAACTTCGATTTTTATGCGACAGAAATTCTATAATAAACTTTATATATGAAATGCACGCGATTTTCTAGTTGAATTTATGGTCACTCGTCCAGCTGCAAGAAAAAGATGCAGTTACTTCAATAAGGTCGCACAGTGCACTTCTGTCTATTAACTATCCTACAACACTAATTAACAACGGTAAATTATCATGGAGACTAGAAAAGGCGCACGCGCTCTAGTCGAATAATTGCCAAAGATTGCCACCTAAAATATTAATAAGCACAATTTACAAAAAGAACTTTTTATAATAGAAAGTTTTTTACTGATTTATAGGTCATATTTTGTGTCATCTCAACAATGCACAGCATCCCTGACATTGTAAAAAGATTAAGTCATACAACGCTGTGATTGATCATAGAGAAGATTGTTTCCTTGTTAACAAAATCAAGGGTAGTTGTATCTAAAAACTTTCTAAAACAGTTTATTTTATTACCAGTTAAAATAATAATTACTGTTTTCACATGTATAAACAAAAAAAAAAAAAGAAAAAAAACTTCTCTCTCGCGAGTTCGATCCTATTACAATAACCCAACAGAATTGTCACAATCTACCGCTTCACCCCTTATCCAAATAGGCCACCGCAAACTTATATGAAGTCTTTCAAAATGATAATATGTATACCTACATATTTAATTTAATAACAATTCAGTATAAATTTCGAAATCTGTGTATATGCCTAAACACACTTGAAACATGCATTGTCATCCAGTTCTTAGCTATCCTGAAAATTTCAGAGCTCTAGGTAGTCGGGAAACAGGTTTAAATTCGATTGCAAATTCCACGGAATGACACAGAGACACAGAACACGGCGAAAATATAAAAAACTTTCTAAAAAATAGTGTATATTATGCTTGCTTTTTTTAGCATCGCTTATGTTCCTCGTTTAATGATCTAAATATAGTATCATTTCAATATCTTTTTAATTTAAATATAATTTTATTATATTTTTTTAATTTTAATTAAGAATTTATATTAAAATATACTTAGTTATTTTATTAAACTATTTTTAAATATTAATTTAATTTCAAAACTGTCGTCTCATCCCCCACCGTTTTAGTAGGTACTCTAGACACGAGATCCTAAATGCCACTCTGGGCTCCTCGTTCTGCGCAGTCGCTCGATGTGTTACTTGCTTCCTTAATAAAAAAGTAATTTGTCTATGGTAATAACATTCTACTATGCTAAAACTTATTGTTTTCGAGAAAAATATTTTTATTCATGTCGTTCAGATAGCAATTTGGTAAAAATACAAAATATTTCTTATGAACTGTGCACACCACTGAAAGAATATAGAAATCACCATTTTGCATTAAAATAAGTAGTCTATAGATTTAAAAATACTCATAAAGTTTCATTTCAATCCATCGCACCAATTGAAATTTATAGCAAAATAACGATTTTATTTTTATCTGATTTACAATTCCATTTTTTTCTATAAAATTTTCAAATTGTAGTGATAGAATGAATGAAGGTTGCCCACTAATAGTTGTAGAAAAAGTTATAAATCTTGTCTTATTCAAGTTTAGGTACATTTGATTTCTGCCTAGGGTAAGTTTCATTCTATTTATATTTTCTGTTAATCTATTATATAGTCGTATTAATTTTTTTTAATACATCTATTTTATTTCAAAACTTTCAACTCTTGCGTTTTTTGTTTAAAGGTATACAACCTGTCCAAGAAAGTATGCAACACATGGAAAATTTTATTAGTAATTAAAAAAATACCCTTGTTAAAGTTTGTGCTTTGTCTAAATCCTATAAGAAACCTCAAATAAATGTCTTGCACTGTCAAATAACAAAAATACAAGTATTTTAATATATTTCATACTTCCATAAAGGTATTAAAAACGCCATTTTAATGCAAAATTATGGCAAACTGTTTAATTTTACAAGAACGAATATTTCATAATTTTCCTATAATTTAATAATAAACTTTTGGAAAGATTTTTAGTTTTTTATTGGTTTTCAACAAAGCACAAAATTATTTGAGAAACTTTAAGGTTTCCCATTTTTGTTGCATAAATATGTCCCTTAGTCTATTATTCCACGACGCACATGCATCCTGCAGAGAGACATCTTTATCGTTTTATTTCATGAATTATAATTTTCTGCTTAGGATATTTACCTTATGTAGGTAATTGGTTATCTGAGAATGTAAATAAACATTTTTTACCTAACAGCTAATCCTTTAGGCAAACACACGATGGTAGATTTTTTCCAGGAGAAGTATGATATTGCTATTGAATTAAAATTTACAAATGTTTCAAATAAGAATTATATATTCATGACTTATTTATCTGCGGCATCAAAACCAGCGCGCGCCATGGCTGAATATTATATCTATTGAAGGCCAAAAAAGACGTTATGATCATTGACATATACCGTACATGCGCGCTGAGAGGAGCCCAGAGTGGCATTTAGGATCTCGTCTCTAGACTCTAGACCACTAACGCTATCTTAGTTTGATAGTCCATTTACATAATATATACCTATAAAGTTCGAGCTAACATTTAATCCGAAGTATATTTATTATAGATATATCCATAACAAATACTATTTTAGTTAGAAAGTTTTTATATTTTCGCCGTGTTCTTTGTCTCTTTGTCTCTTTGTCATTCCGTGTAATTTTGTAATCAAATTTAAACCTATTTCCCGACTACCTAGAGCTCTGAAATTTTCAGGATAGCTAAGAACTGGATGACAATGCATGTTTCAAGTGTTTTTAGGCATATACATAGATTTCGAAATTTATACTGAATTGATATTAAATATGATATAAGTTGTGTATAGATATTATCATTTTGAAAGTTTTTAAATAATTCGTTCGTAGCCTATTTGAATAAGCGTCGGTTATGAGTCCAGGTGACATTTCTGTTATGTTATCATAATGGGATCGATTACGCGGAGAGAAGTTTTTTTTCTGTTTTTTTTTTGTTCTACAAGTGAAAAAAGTAATTATTATTTTTACTGTTAATAAAGTAAACTAATTTAGAAAATGTTTAGAAAGTTTTTTAGACTGTACTGTGGAATACGCCGTAATCTATCTCGGTAAAGCGCTATTTGCCAAGGGACAGTTTGCCCTTAGTATCTAATAATTTAAAATAATTTAATAATAGAAATATGACTTATTGATTAACCAAATTCTATTCAGTATTTTAACTTTTAATAAAAAAACTTATATAAGTAATTGTGTAACAACAATTTATTTTTAATCCAGTATCAGGATGGATAAGATTTTTGACAATTAACAATCATTCTAAATGGCTTATAATAAAACTCACGACAAAAAATGACAGTGACAGTGGTTTCAAGAAGGATTATGAAAAATTTCTCCTACTTTTAGTGCCCGGATCCGTCCAATCGGGCGCGGCACCATATAGACACACTGCCTTTTGGGTGCAGACACACCTGGGCGGGAGAACTTTATATTAATTTAAGTTTTAATTTGCCATGTTACATTTTTACTTTTTCTTAGTTAAAGTTGAGATAAAATAGTAAAAGTATTGGTATAAGATAATATTTTATGATTGAGATTTTGAATGATAAATAATAATATGAAAGGATATTAACAGATAATTTAATATCGGTATTGAAAGCAGCATTTCCGGAATTTCTGGGGAGATACAACAATGATACAGGCGCGAATGATTACATCCTTGGCATTTTTGACAATGAACCAGTAGCAAATAATCAAATGTACTGCCTCCAGAGCTAAAGTCCCTTTTACAGTGGTTTGAGGATTCCTTTATAGGACCTCCAAATAAGAGGGGAAACGTACAGGCAGTACATAATCGACAAATACTGACAGCACCAACAACCACGCTAAGGTAGCACACAGACTTCTTTAAACTAAGCTTTAAATGAACCATCCAACCATTTGGAAATTCGTTGACAACTTAAAAACTGTACAACGGGGGGAGATCAGAGATATGAGCATCTACTTGCGGGAAATGAACCTACCCCAAAAAACAAAAAAAAAAAACTCCAGGCTGATAGGCGATTAAAACACATTGTAGAAAACCGGGGATGGTAAATTGCGAATTTAATCCTTTCGGCACAGGTAAACTGCGAAGGGTCAAAACTGGTGGTTGAAATTTTGAGAGGTAAATTGCGGAGGTTTTAGCCAGGTACAGAGGGGGTGTATTTCTTGGTAATTGTTTATATTTAAAATGCAATTAGGATAAAAAACTTTACCAACTGCTCATAAGTAAATTGCGTATTTTTTAACCTATAACTCTGTCAGTAAGTGTCCAATTATTGAGGAGTTGTGTTATAGTTTCATTTACTAAACTAGTGAAGTAAGTAAATAGAAACCTGTATTATTATGCTGGTTACCTACAGTTTTCATTAAATTAAACTAACATTTGACATTTCTCAGACAGGACCGTCTGCGAAATCAAATATTTTTGACAACTTATGCCAAAATTTAAATTTTATATTTGTTATTTTTAGTTTTATAAAAAACCATTTAGTAAGTCGTGGGTAAAGCATAGTACTTCACTCGAGGAACAAATTGCAAACACACTCGCTGTAATATGCAATTTACTCCACTCAGTTTTGTTGACGACAATTATTGATTGATAAAGTTACCAGTAGAGTTTTAGTTTTACCTGTTAATAGTGTAATAGATATATCTAAAATAAAATATGGATAAAATCGAATTAAGTACTAGTGAACGTGGCAATATTTTAGTTTTGTATTGTGGGTATACATTCTTAGAAAAAGGAAAATTGCAAAGTTCTGGTAAAAGTTTTTGGAGCTGCACAAAAAAAACTTGCAACGCGAAATGTATACAATTTTGGAACACTCAGTCATTAGCCGGAAGGAGACGCAACATAGCCATGAAAGTTGCAGTGACGAAATTCAAAGCAGCAAAAAAATTAGTAAGCAGGCGAAAAGAAAAGCATCCAGTCATATTTCAGAGCGACCTTCCAAAATTATTTATTCTGTTTTAAAGGAAAATGTAATTGACTTGGACAACATAACTACAACAGGTATGTCTCTTATTAGAAAAAATATTTACAATGCTCGGCGTAAACTTCAACCTGCCTTACCAAAATCGTTAAAGGAAGTATTCCAGATTTTGAAGGAATCAAATATCAGAACTGTGAAGGATAAACATTTTATGCCAGTTTGTGACGAACAAGCTAATATTGCTGTGTTTTCATGTAGTTCAAATTTACGATACTTGTGTGAATCTGAAAACATTTATGTAGACGGAACATTTCAATACTGTACGAAGTTTTTTTGTCGGCTATTCACAATTCATAGAATTAACAAAGGACATTATATACCATTAGCATTTTGTCTGTTGGCAGACAAAACAACCGCTTCTTAAACCATTTTATTCAGACATATACAAAGTAGGTATATGTCATCAGTTAAACTGCCTTTTTGATTCAAAAATAGTGGTTGCAGATTTTGAAAACGCTATTCATATTGCAATAGGTAATGTTTGGCCCAGTTCCCAAATAACTGGATGCAGGTTTCATTTAGGTCAAGCTTGGTTAAGAAAAATTCAAAATATTGGCCTTAAAAGATTATTGTGATACAAATAGTGAAGTAGGAAAGTGGTTAAGTCATTTATTTGGTATTGCTTACTGAGATCCCAGTGAAGTGGCAGATTGTTTTGTATTTGACTTTGCAGAATATCAGGCTAATACAAAAGCTATAACTAGTATGGCAGACTATTTAGTGGAAAACTACATATCTGAGGAATCGAAATTTCCGCCTTTTTTATGGGCCTCAATTAGTAATTTTACAGAGAATACTACAAACGCTTGTGAAAGTTTTCATTAGAACTTTAACAAATGGTTTTATACGTCCCATCCATCTTTATTTAATTTTATTGATGTATTAATACAATTTCAAACGGATAAGTATATCAAAATGAATAGTACTAAACTTCCTAAACACACGAAGAGTAAATCTGTAGAAACAAAAAACGAATTGCTAAGATTAAATATAGAAAAATACAAACGTGGTGAAATATCAAGACTAAATTTTGTGAAATACATTTACCTGCTACCTGTAAAGCGGTCTCTTCGCAATTTACCTGTATACTTTTCTGACCATAAATTATTTTATTACAATTTCTCCGCAGTTTACCTACCACCTAGAAAACTACATTCGTGGTACTCGAAACAATTTAGTTTAGTGCCTCACTCAAACCTAAGTATAAGGTTGTGCGGATTCATGTTACATAATTTTATCTAACGTTTGAGAGGATAATATGAAATAATATACATAATGATACATTTTTACAAATCAACTCAGTAATATTCAAATTAAAAAAAAACTTTGACAAAACTCAGACTGTTTGTATTTAGTGCAAGTATTCATATTAGTAAATTTAATACTTATTATTTCTATTTTTTTAAAATCACCTATTTCTATCTTATAGTCTGATATTATTTTATATAAAAAACTCACCTCTAATTTTTCTGCCCCATTTGATTTTTCTATTCCTGACTTCATAAACCACTGGTCTTTGGTCCTTACCTGAAACATAGAAAATATATTATATAAAACATTTGATATAGAAATTTTCTGCGATAAAGTATTATTAAAAAGTAAAAACAAAGCGACAGCTAAGATAATTGTTAAAACCATATGTTGATAATATTGAACGTAATGTCCACAAGTTTGGCAACTCGATAAGTGATTTTCAATTTAAATAAAGCATGCTTTCTCATTATAAAATGAAAAGCAAAAAATATTGTTTTTTTGGTAATATCAACTACCTAACGAAAATGAAAAATATAAAAAGGTTGTAATTAAAATAGAAATAAGGCCTTTTGATTCCTACATATCATCAATAGAGTTTCTAAATACAAAAATTTATGTTCACCCAAGAGTAGTATAGCACTAAGAAAAAACCACCTTCTTTATACAGAACAATTTTACTAATAAACGTCTTGAGAAACTTCCCGGAGTTCCTATTATGCAAATTTTAGAACGCCAATAACATCAGCATTAATTTCGTTCGTCCCATTCAACCGAAAACTGACTCTTTTAAAACTTCATTGCAGTCAGTTTCTTAGCTATTCTACTTAATACCCAAAAAGCCTTTGATAATGTGTGGCACCCAGTTTCATTTAAAAAATAAATAACGAAAACCTACACATCCATTTTATTAAACAAATTTACTTTTATATTTTAAATCGCAGCATACAAATCAAACTAAGAAAAATCGAAACCAACCCATTTACACCACTTTCTGGAATATCACAAGGATCAATTTTAATTGCAATTTTATAATTTATACAGACAAACGAAGTTCATCCTATCCAAAACATTTAATGACTTATCATGACACACCCCTACGCCAAAAGCACTTCTAATCAAAATTTCCAGAATAATTAGTCAGTGAAGAGTTTCCTAGAATGCACAAAAAACACTATCATCTTTCGTCATCCTCATAATTACCGATACATTAAACACGACATCTATCAATTGCTAGAGGTTCTGGAGAGAACAGAGGTGTGAACAATTTTAAAAGACTATTAACTGACAACACTAATAAACACTGAAGACGAGCCTCTAAGGAGGGCGATGTCTATCAAACACATTACTAAACAAATATAAAACATTTTTGAGACCTCATTTATTATCGTTTTCAAAATTTCAGCGTAATCCAAAACCGCTTTTTTCACTCCTAAGCCGCTACTCAATTTCGGATCATGAGGAAAACACAAAACCTTAGCACTCTCAACTTTCAAACCTCGACTTCACCAACGTAAATATAAGTAATTATTTCCGCAATCTTTTTATTCAAATTAAAACGACCGTTGTAAAAAATAACAACATCAGAAGAGTTACCTTTACCGCACCCTGAAGAGGGAAACCCTAATGAAAATTCCCCTTGCAAACAAAGCGAAATACCAGCACGCCTACTGGAACTATTAGACACTATTAAAAAATTAGATAACCTAATTACCACCGACTCAGAGCGACAACCAAAGACCATTAAGTTATGACTCAGGTTGAAGTTGCCTTGAGTTGCAGTAAAATAAACAACTTTGCACCTAAGAACAAAAGCCCCAACAGTTCTCAACATAAGACATACTTTCCAGATCTGAACTGAATGCAGCACAAAATTTTAGAACAGGTTTTTCGTATGTAAATCTTCGTGTAAAATATGGATTACTTGTTCATCTAAGATGCTTATGTTATCAGCAATTTAACATTTAGTCAAACTTGAATTTTTACTACAATATCATAGACTTGCTCAATGCTTTCTAGTGTTGTTGCACTTTTTGGATGTCCACTTCGTGGTTCAGCTTTGATGCTTGTACGACTACGTTTAAACTCTAAAACTCATCAATACACAGTTGGAAATGAAGGAGCAGATTACTTTAACACTTTCACAATTTTTATATGAATTTTTTTGCTGATAAACCTTCCAAAACAAAGAATTTCCATTCAGTCTTTTATGTACAAAGACGTTGCAGTTCTAACTTTAAGACCCTGTATCTCATACTTATTAACATTTTTTCCTGTATATGTAACAAATATTTACTCTTTTATAAATCACTTAGTAATATTAGACGGTTTAGAGATTTATATATATTTCTTTAACTTATATTAACTTTTTGTGTGTGTCTACAGACAGCATTTTTGCAAAAACAATAAAACAAAGCCTTAACAAATCATTGTATTCAAACGAAATGGTTACATTCTGCTTACATTAGCCATGTTATAATACATGATTAAATACTAGTTACACTTCCTAAATAATTTCTCAGTTTGAATTAATATTCACGCTAGAATAACCTGACCAAACTTTTATTTTAAGCGTATCGCAACTTAGTACTAACATTCAATTTACATATTGACGAATTGAGGTCAATCGCTAGACCAAACTGCAAGCTCAAAGTTCTTTAATAATTCGGTTAGATCAGAAATTCAAGGATTGGATCGTACACGACTAAAATAAAATGTATTGACAAACCAATCGATAGGAAAATAGCTATTTTGGACTAAAAGGTTATATACTTTTAAAACAAAAGGTCTACTTGATATAAGATTTAGTATTCTGTCATTAAAAAAAGATATTGAATTGTTTTCTACATATTTCCACAAAAGTTCCCCAATAAAAGAAGCGCATATATATATATATATATATATATATATATATATATATATATATATATATATATATATATATATATATATATTGAGATGATATATGTTACTATGCTATTTCAAATTAAGTAAATATAAAGAAAATTATAAAAATCGAGAAAAGGAAATTATATTCTCATTCCAAGGCAGAGTGCAAATGAGTTAATTTGGGATAATTTATAATCGTCGTCGTCTTCTCAATACCTAAAAAAGGAAAAAGTAAGATAAAATTAAAAATTAAAATACACAAGTACATATAAAAAAAAAATTCAAAGAACAAAATTAATATAATTTATCAATAATATACAAAATTCTAATAATCATGTATCAAATAGATAAGGAGAATAGCTATTGAAAAAGTGTATAAATTTTATGATACCTTGGTAATCAAAACCGATTTAAAAAAAAAACTAAGACAAAATGAAATAAAAAAGAACCAAGTGTTAAGACATCAATGTAAAGTTTTACATAAATCTTAGTATAAAATATTAGAACTCATATAAGAAAATAAAAGAAAAGGGGTGTACTTACTTTTAGAATAGACAATGTTTGTTCTCAAGACATATTATGATTTATTATTAGTATAATTTCCAAATGAAAAATTCTGAAAATAGAAAGATATTAGATTATATTGTAGATAAGATATTATAAAAATTAACAATTCATTTAAAGTACAGCAGATTTTAAAAGAATAAGTATTGTATTAAATGTAAATAATTAGTTGAGTATTAGTTTTTTTTTAGTAATTTGATTTGATAAAGAATTTGTAGGAGAAAGATTTTATGAAATTAATAACTCATTAAAAGTTTAGTAAATTGTAAAAAAGAATTTCTATTATATTTAAATGTAAATAAGGAATTAGGTATAAGATTGTTGTAATTTTATTTGATTAATAATTTAGTAGGCGAATATCGCATGTTAATGGATAGTGTAAGATTGTTTAGGGATTCAGTTGTTAAATTGTTGATTCGCTGAATCTCTCTCTTGTTTTTGGCTTTTGAAGCGATAGCATGTAATAAAATTTGCTCTATTAAAATTTCGATTTTTTTTACTTAAATACTTATAAAAGAACGTCTAAAAGTAGTAAAAAGTGTTAATAAAGCCACAAGACCACTGCTGATAACCACTGGTAAGAATTAAAGTCCATATAAATGGGAAAATAAATGTTAGTTATGAAGTGCGGAGCAGATTAGTCGTATGAATGCTTCCTGAGTAATATAATTAAAATAAAACTGGTTTATGATAAGAAAGAAAGCAATAATTTACTCACCATTTGATGCAAGATCAAGTTATTTCCGGAGGAAAAGCAAATTTAGTCCTCTACATCTATAAAGTGTCCGTATATCATTGATGTTCCTGGGAAATAGTTGGATTCCAATAGGAAGTGATAGCCTGTGCTTTCAGCTGACCAGAGAGAATTCCAAACTTCAAAACACGGTATCTATTTCCAAATTTTTTAAAAATAAAGAACATTTCTGTGTTTCATTCTTCTGTAGATTATGAACATTTGATATCACTTGTACACTGTTTCCCTATTTATATAAGTTGTTTGCAAATCTTTTGATAAGTTTAATTTGATTTATTGTTTACAAAATTCAGAATTTTTCATAACCCTCAATTTAACGGGGTTTTAATTTGAAGGTAATGTGTCTTTGCGCACAAAACAATAAGAAAAAGTGAGGTTAAGATCAAATCGAAATTGTAGTACAAAATTGCAATTTGGTATAAGATTGTTGAATTTTATTATATTTGTTTTTGAAATTTTCAGTATTAGTTAAATTTGAATCTATTTATTAGTGGAGATTTTTTTTTGAACTCGCACCTTGAGAGAGAGAATAGCTAAGAATTTATATCAAAATAACAATCATTAAATAAAAGAAATTAAGTTGAAATATACCTTATCCACATCTACATCAATATTAAAATAAATATTTTCAAGGTATATTATAATATATATATATATATATATATATATATATATATATACAATTATGCCAAAAAGAAGTTATAGACAATATTTAAATACTATTTTCTAAACTTAGTTTTTATAACTAAATTGCAAAAAAATCTTGTTAACTTTTAATTTGATTGTTACTAAATATAGTTGTAGCGTTTTAAAAAACCCGATTAATTAAATTTTTTTTTTCAATTCGTTGGAATCTATGCCGACCCTGTAGGCATAACATATCAGATAGAACATTCTAGAACTCGAAAATCTAACGAACTTTTCAAAGCGAAGTATTGATTTTTTCTATTGACCAATCAGATTTCATGTTTAAGATCAGGTGAGTTAAGCGAGGGTAGCTGACGCGTCTTTCTGGTTGCTAAGAAAAATTCATTCTAGGGCGGTGTCGAGCTGAGAAGGACTTGACACACTTAGTTAGAATCTTCCCGGTTTTTTTATTACATTTATCTCATAAAGTATTAGTGTTCCTACTGCCGATTAAATAAGTTAGTGGTTTATTATAAATGGTTTTGTGAATGCCACCTGTAATTACCTGTGGATGAGGCTAATGAAAAGCCGAATTTTACCGTATTTCCGAGATTAAGCTTGGACGCTGATCTAGTCACTCAGGAGCCATTTGTAAGTCTTTTTATTGTATTGTTACTATTTTTACTACAAGAAAAAGAGTACTGTTTCTTTCTTTGGATATTGGATTAAATTGTATTCAATATTAATAATATCTACGTACCAAAGTTAAAGTAATAAGTGACCGTAAAACTCAGAGTGTGACTCAGTTTTTTTGAAAAGCCGGTGACTTTTGATTTAATATTGAAGATTGGTCTGAATTGTATTCAATATTGATAATACCTAATGATCAAGATTTAAAGTAAAAAGTGACCGTGACGCACAGAGTGTGATTGAGTTTTTTTGAAAAGCGTTTTATTACTAAATTTTTTTTATCTGTATCTCTTATATCTATGTCTTATAATTATAAATGGTTGTGTAAGTACTCTTGTGACTCGAGTTAATACAAAAGCAAAAGGTAATTTTTATAATTTTTTATCTAACTTTCATCTCCCTCACTTTTCGCTTAACAGGGTACACAAAAATAACAAAACAATATACCTAGCTGTTATTTTAAGTGTAACAAAAGATATGTTTATGAACTAATCACAAATGTGAGCAGTAATATGATTTACTGTTACTGACATAGATATTTTTTTATTTTTTTTTGTTGTTTATCTCATTTATTATCATATCAAGTAATAAATTCTGTTTAGTGTTTAAATAGATGTTTTTTTTCCTCTCTGGTGTATGTTATTCTGATCAATATTATCAGTTAATAGATCAAGTCTTAATAAAGTTCTAATTTTTTTTTTAATATATCTCTATCTTACAAGTTGGAACTTTAACCATTGGGATAAGTAAAGGAAAGTGTAGATAAGTATAATTATCTTATTAGTTTTATTTCTTTCTTTTTCTCTCTATTGTTTCTTTTAACTTATATTGCCTTATTAAATACACTCCTTTTTATCTCTTTAATAATTCATCACCTAGCTCGAACGAATCCTAGCTCGTTCTCCCCTAACCCACTGAGTGCCGTTCGCATTAGTTAACCTCTTCAGCCGAGCATTTACCACCTTCAGATAAAAAGAGGTTACATAGTTAATAACTATCATAGAAATTTTGCTTGAAATATATTTATCTAACCATTTGCCTAAAGGAACTTTTGCGGAGGCACAAATAAAAAAAGAAAACGTAGAATAATTAATTTAAAGAACAAATACATTCGTGGGTAGTTAAAGTTTGTCTTTACAAGAACCCACAAACAACACACGAAGTAACTTTTTTTTTCTTAATTGATAATACTTTGATAGTACAAGTTTAGAGCATTTCTTTTATATATTTTATAAATATTCGATATAAAATTTAATTACATACTTAAAAACAGACTAACACCAAATAAATGAATATTTTAGTAAATAAAAATAAAATAAATTATGTCAATACATAATTTATTATATTCATTACTTATAGTATTCAGGATTTTATATAAACAGATTTTAGTTTTACAGTTAAAATTGTACAATTTGAAATTTGTAATTAATTGGTATGTATATATTTTTTCTAAAATGTTGTGTAACTGAATATAAAGGATAC
Source organism: Altica lythri (assembly GCA_964028335.1). Classification (NCBI taxonomy): domain Eukaryota; kingdom Metazoa; phylum Arthropoda; class Insecta; order Coleoptera; family Chrysomelidae; genus Altica; species Altica lythri. The sequence continues at coordinate 27,565,191 of OZ034804.1, read as the reverse complement.
CAAAATACACATCATGACAATTTTTATAGGAATCCCTAATCAGTTCTAATTAACATAAGATAGTTTACAAGAATTTCGGCTTTTTAATGGTATCGTTTCGAAGTAATTACTACTATTTATGTCGAAAACAACGAATTTGTTTAATTACTTTATCAACATGAATATGTGTTCGACAAATTAAAAATAATTAAAAATACCATAAACGACTAAATTAAGTAAAATTAAGAGTCTTGAATTCCAATTAGACCACATCTATGAGGCGGTTAACAACTATTAAATTCAGAAAAATCAGTTAGCTACGCCTACATACAGGGTGAGGAAAAAGTATGGAAACCCCGTGATAACTTAAAAACCATGGGCCACAGAAAAAAAACTTGCAAAATATACAATTTATGGTTTTTCTCTGGCTATCACATGGTTAAGATGGATTTGACCATGTCCATGACCATCATGGTCAGCCGATGGTCAGGTCAATTTTTTTACATAGAAACATGTATTTTTGACAACAGAAATCGAAACAGCGTGAAATTTTACGTCCAAATCTGATCTTGACAATTTTTTAAAATTTTACCATGATGGTCATGGTCAAGGTCAAACTAAAAATTCTTAGACCATCGTAATAACTCGAATTGTATTATATGCAAAGAAAAACTTCCAAGACTTTCCCTGGCCATCAGATGGTTAAGATGGTTATTTCGATGGTCTAGAAATTTTTAGTTTGACCTTGACCATGACCATCATGGTAAAATTTTTAAAAATTGTCAACGCAATATTTGGATGTAAAATTCACGCTCTTTCGATTCCCCTTGTCAAAAATACATGTTTTTATTTAAAAAAATCTGACCTGACCATCGCCTTACCATGATGGTCATGGTCATGGTCAAATCCATCTCAACCATTTGATAGGGAGGAAAAAACATAAACTTTAAATATTGAAAGTTTTTCTGTGCGACTAATACAATTTGAGTTATTGCGATGCTCTAGGAATTTTTAATTTGACCTTGACCATGATCATCATGGTAAAATTTTTAAAAATGGTCAAGGTCATATTTGGACGTCAAATTTCACGCTTTTTCAATTCACGTTGTCGAAAATACATGTTTCCATTTAAACAAATTGACCTGACCTTCGCCTGACCATGATGGTCATGGTCATAGCCAGGAAAAAAACATAAATGTTATATTTTACAAGTTTTTTTCTGTGACCCATGGTTTTTGAGTTACCACGGGGTTTCCATACTTTTTTCTCACCCGGTATATGGACGTACTTTTTATACTACACAAAGTTTTTTTACTCGGCAAGTTTCTGCTAAAGACAATTAAGTACCCATACCCATCAATTTTTTTTATACAACGACAAGAAAAATGACTTATATCAAATTAATTAGCATTTAGCTGGTCTTTTATTAATTCCGGAATAAAAGAGATCTACGGAGATGTTTAAGTTTTTGGATGTCGCTTTTACCTTGTTAAATCTTGATAAATAAACGAGTTAAACGTAATCTGTTTTTTCTAAACTAAAACAAACATATAAACTATTTGTCGAATAAAACTAATTTCGATAATTTTAGATTGCTAAAACTGCAGCAGCTCGGGTTAACTTCAGAATTCAGAATATAAAAGCTTTGGATCAACAATTGAACCGTGACTGAAATACTTGTTTTCTTGGACATTTCTTTAGCCAGAGGAGGACGGTGAGTGTATTGGTAAAGATTTTATGACCGAAAAACCAAATTATATTAAAGTTGAACATTTTGTCGCCTAGAGCAGATATGTCTTTAAGTAACAAGAACTAAAAACTCATTCAAATCATTCCATTCAAAATTTAGTTCGGAAAACTCTTCAGCACATCCTAAAATTCTTTTAAAAGTTTTGCTGGAAATGCAAGCAGATACTTAAATAAACTTAAACTTTGTAAATGTACACGAGAAAAGATACGTTTAATCACTAATTCAACAGTATTTGGGAAAAATATTACGTTTTAATTTGGTAAAATGTGTTTACATAAAGTATTCTAACTGTAATATGTTATAAATTAACTTATACTGTTGATAATTGATGTAGATTATTTCTTTTATTGCACATTTTAGTATCTAGCTGAATGCAGCTCATGTCTCGATAATCAAAATTCTTTAAACCTTGAGAGAAATCCATGTCTTGACTTTCAGATTGAGCGCAGCCAGTTGCTCCCGGCATTTTAAGGATATTATAATTCTGTTAATTGAGTTTAAAAAGAAAGAGGAATTTTGGGGAAAGAAACAATAATTATTTAAAGTTTTATATATTTATATTTTATATTGACAACATACTTACTCGCGAAGACATAGGTTAATTAAGGATAAAAGGCTACCCTCAAAGACAAAACGTACTAACGAGTCGGAAATGAGTATCGTTCCTTACAAGTCAAACACTATACTTTTTTTAGATCTACTACGAAGTAATAATAAAATAAATGAATGTTAATTTTACTTTGATACACAATAAAAATCCAAGGCCGAATACAATTATCTATTATTGTTACTCAAATATTTACAATGCTTATTGAAATTACTAATTAAAATCTAACTTTGACGCATCTAAATAATTAGTAGTCGCTTTTTATTTTTTTTTGTCTCCGTTAATAGGTACAGTAAATTTATTAAATATTAAATTAGAAGATTCTTGTTGCCAAGATTTTAAGTATATATAATAGAAGATATCAAAGAATATTATTATTCTAACGCTTTACAAGTTTTTGAAAATCATTTTCAAAGACATTGACCGTTCAACCAAGAAAAAACAACTACTTCCCGGGCTATATGCCCCGACGGATATTGGATTACACTTCAAAGTCAAACGGGGTTGGCATATCTAATAGATAATTTAAACCAACCATTCTGGTTTGCAGCTAGAAGGGACAACATAACTTGTAGACCGCTTTCGGCCTATTGGGCCTCGTCAGTACAAGGTATATGGTATATGTTATCCGTCACCGAGCTTAAAGCATAATCCCTGACTGAAGGAGTTCAACAATCTGGAAACCCTGGGGATGAAGGACCGATGGAATCGATCCGTCTTCGATGTCAAGCACTGAACAGTATAAGGGTGCATGAAGTTGGCACGTCGCGTTGCAGTAGCTTGTCTGGCCAGTGGAGGCATTATAGAGCGAAATTCTTTCGAGCAAAACCCGTTTAAGTATCGGTAGAACAAGGAAAGATCAGATACTGCTCTTCGGTGAGATAATGGGGCTAGGGTTTTGGTGATATTGGTGTCGTTTATTACTCAAACTGCTCTTCTCTGTATTGTATCAAGAACTCTCAGCCTTGATGGAGCCGCCGATCCCCATACATGCGAACAGTACTTATTCAAGATTAGGTCGTATTTGGGCTTTGTAAAGAGTAGCTAAGTTGGATGGAGAGAAATATTTCCGTGCTCTAAACAGAAAGCCTAACTTCTTTCCTGCTGCAGTTGCTATGGATGCAATATGTTTGTTCCAGAGTAAGTCTTGGGAGATCGTTATACCAACCAGCGCAATGGAGTCGCTTGCTACTAGTGTCTGATCGTTCATTGTGATGGACGAGTCGTTTGTTTGCCTGTTGGTTGGAGGAATGTCCATCTATAGCAACTTGGATGCGCCTGTTGGAGAGAAAGTTGGATATCCATCTGCAAACGTTTTGCGAGAGTCCGTATAAAGGCAGTTTGTTCAAAAGAGCTGCATGCTATTTGGGTCTCCCCATAGAGGTGGATGGCATCACTCCAGACAGTTACATATGCTAGCAGATCGGCTGTTGACCTTTTTTGGCGAAAACCATATTGCCTGTCACTTAAAAGGTAGTATGTCTCAAGGTAGCTCAAGATCTCGTGATTGGCATATTTCTCAATAGTTTTGCTAATAACAGGTAGAAGAGCTATGGGTCTGTAGGTAGAAGGCAGGGTTTTACAGCCTTTCTTGGGGACTGGTTGTATTCGAGCAGTTTTCCAGGATTCCAGGATATTTATTACATTAACATTTACTAATGAAATTATTAAAATTTTTAGTAGTACCTATTTATAAAAACTTTCACTGTTTTCTTATTATTTCAATCTTATATGTATGAACGTATATTAAAGATATTAAGACAGTAATTAAACCTGTGCTGTAAGTTGTACATTACATAACACTTACATGTAAAACACGGCTAATAGGTAATTGTTAATAATATAATAAATTTATATTAACTACAAAGTATTACATATAACTAATAATTATCTTTATTCTTAAAATAGCCTTACCTATGCATTCGCTATTTCTCAGATAATTTAACAAAATTAATGTGTTTTAGGATTGTCTAAATAATTTCCTACAGAAAAAAATATAATACCATTATTTATCTTTTAATTTCACATTATTTGTACCGTTTTTAATTCGTTTAATAATAGCAATTTGCGGAGAAACGTAAAACAAGTAATTTGTATTTGGAATGTACATAATATAAGCCGATTTCAGTATAATTCATATGATTAACATAAGAAATATGCAGGAAGCTTTTAACCAAAGACATTCCAGTCATGCCGAATATACTTTACGTTTGTCAATAAAAGATTTCAAACAATAAAAACGATAAACGTTTAAGAGGATAATCTGTAAGCGGGGTTTTAAATTCCACAAAAAAAGTTGATGAGTTATATTTTCTCTTAGTTATGGGGTAAGTGTATGTGTCATAAAACGCTATTAAAAAAATAACGGCCATGAAGGGTTCCGTAGCACCAAGTAACAATATAAAAGTTCTTGTAGTTCATTGTAACTTTGGTCGATGTTTAAAACAAAAACTATTTACTAGATCTCGGTCAAACCAATTTTAGGTGGAAGGCCGCTTTGTTAGAAACTTGAAAATCAAGCCTTTTTTCTATCTCGTTTAATAGCCTAATTTAATTTTATTGGTTACATACTGATCAAATACATATAAGGAGTACCGGTTAAAAACGAGATTTTGTTGGGTATTAATATGCATTTATTTTAATAACCAAATGGAATAATACATTATTTAAAGTATTATCCGACGCTTGCCACTACATTTGCCCACAATTCAAACAGGAAGAACTCCGGGCCTTCTGAGGCCATCCAATAATCTACCCATTTCTGCATTCTTTAAAATTGGCGAAGAGCTGTCCAATCTGGCCATGTGCCGATTGCAACAAGTGGTAGTTGTATGGAGCAATGTCTGGTGAATACGGCGGGTCCATATCTGACCTTACAAGTATTTTTAGACCACTGCAGCAACATGTGGTCGGGCAGGATAATTTTGTCATGTCTGTCATAGTATTGTGGCCGCTTATCCTTTAATGCTTATTTCAATCACATCAATTGACGTCGACACACTTGCCCTGTGCTCGTTTCATTCGGTTTTAACAGCTCATGATGCACTACGCCAAGTTGGTTTAATAAAATACACAGCATCTGTATTGCCATGAATATTTGGGTTTGGCATTAACGTAGATGCGTGGTCAGGATATTCATAATTTTTTTTGCGTTTGGGATTATCGTAGAAGATCCACTTTTCATCACCACTGACAATGGGATGCAAAAAACCTTTTCTTTTTTACCTTTTTTACGTCTTTTGGCTTCAATTAATACACTGCACAATTTTCTTGCTTTAAGATTATTTTCATTGCTTTTAAATAATCAGAAATGGCTTGTTGGCTACTCTTAATGATTCTGCAAGCTCTTCTTGCGTTTGACATGGATCTTCAATCAGTAATTCCTTAAGTTCTGCATCCTCAAATTTTTCAGACCAGCTTGGACGCTGTTTGTCCGTGAAATCGAATTACCACTTTCGAATCGTTGAAACCACTCAAAACACCGTAGTCTGGATAGAGCATCATCACCAAAAACTTTCACCAGAAAACGATGAGTTTCACTAGTATTTTTCTATGCAAAAAAATATCCCAATGAAACTTCCCGCAAATGCTATTTTTTCGCCATTTTCTAAATGATCCATCGTAAGAATAAAACACGCGTACACAATGTAAACAAATTATTATTTTTTTGGTTATGGTAACTAACGGATAAACCTCCTTTTCAAACAGTACTTTTTATAGATTAGTACGGAATCAACCTGGAAAACAACAAAAACAAGTTAAATTTCTAAATCTTTGTAGAAAAAATTACGACCAGGTGTCTGTTAATAACATTAAAAAAACGATGTGGCACTATGGGAATGATCGAGAACGGCAAGCATACTTTTTTTTAATGCTCTGAAAGATTAATTGATTGAACATGCTCATGAATAGCGTGTTTATTTTAAACTATCCATTAAATTAATTTTAAAGGAAATATGATAAGTCGTAATGTATCTAAAGGTATAACCTTTGACTCAGCGCAATATAAATCATATACTTATTAGGAATATTGCTTATTAGGTAAAACTGGCTGGTTCTTTGGCACGTTCCGGTAGTTCGGCTCGTTGGATCGCTTTTTTGAGGATTTCGGAGGTTATATATGTTTAAACGATGTCACTTTGTGTGTACCTTACCGTAGGAAAGCTATGCTTACAAAAAAACTGACCCTTATTATGATCATATCGCATATTGTTAAACATATCTTGCGGAACGAAGTTCCTTATGGAATGATAGGCGAAATAAAAATTATACCCGATCGGAATGTGTTAACTAGTATGCTGTAGATATCATAAGAATCACCTGTATAGAATAGATAATAATATTCTAATACATGTTTTCTATAAATAATATGTATATTTGTCGTATATTTTAAGAAATAAGATAAAAGCTTTTTTAAAAAAATTAAACCTCATTCAAAAAAAATGCACCAAAAAGCCAGATATAAAATCTTTATTTCTTAAAAAAATTGGAAACAACTAGGCATCTGATTTCGATTTCCTTGAAGTCGGCTTTAATGGTTTATTTCTTTGTAAAAGATTTAAGTTACTAACATTCGAAATCTAGATTTAATCGCTAAGATTAAAATGGAGGGTAATTTGTCATTCGAGCCGACTTCAAGGAAATCGATATCAGATGCCTAGTAGTTGTTTCCAATTTTTGAAGTAAAACTTCTTTAGCGACACTAGGAGTAACTCAGTTATTCTAACTGACGTGACGTTATTCTAATAACAGAAACCGGAAACAAAACCTAATACGAAATACCCAACACGATTCTGCATGGGCGCCGGCAGCAGGGTGCAAGAGGGTGCGCTTGCATCCCCTGCTATGAATGAAAATACCTGAATTTACCAGAAAATTATATATTTTTTTAATTTTTTTATTAAATTATTGTTTGAATAAAAACTAAAGGCGTCGCGGTTGCTGTCCAAATCATTCTACATTCTCTATATATTAGATCATAATAGTGTGTAGATGCAGATGCACCTCCCTGAAAATAATCCTGGCGGCGCTCATGCGATTCTGCCTACTATATTAAACAAAATTAAATCTGTAATTGTATGAATTGACAGCTTGTCATCTTGTCAACCAAAATACATTGCTGAAAAATAGTTTAAATTTGTGTATAAAGTGTGTGTATTAAATATGAATAAACAAAGTGGGTTTATTAATGAAGAAAGTGATGAAAAAATATTGAATGAAAATAGTGAGTACCTACTCTATATGCATAATTTTATTTTTGGTGTGTAATTACACTATTTATACCTAATTATTTATACCTATTATTTATACCTAGCTATTTTCGTTTTATAGACTTAAAGAGCTAAAAAGAAAAAGAAATTGTGAACGTCAAACGGTTTCAAATATATTAATGGTATTTAGAGAGTAAAATCTATGTTTCACATTTTAGTTATCATAAACCTATTATTTCATATATAAAAAATAATGATAACTTTCAAATTCCTATTTCTAATGAATAATATAAATATAACATCTCATTTTTTGTAAAGTATATAGGCAATAAATATGATTGAATTGTAATTAAATATTTATTTTCCGATACGTACGTCAACAAGTTTTACTTCAATCGCGCGTAAAGGTTACACACGTTTTAAGAAATAAAGATTTTATTTCTGGCTTTTTGGTGTATTTTTTTTAAGGAGGTTTAATTTTTTTAAAAAAGCTTTTATTTGATCATTTTTAGTTGCTACTTGATTCATAATGAACTATTTTCAAAACCTTCCAAATACCGTGCAAGAGGTAGGTACTGAGTTCAATCCCCAACAATCCCATGTACCAATGTGAGTTTTTGGAGACATAAGTAAGTTATCTAACACCTAGAAACACGAAGCAAGTATAATAAAGGAAAACATTGTAATGAAACGTGGACTTGAATTGTCTGAAATCACCAACACGCTTTGAGCAAGAGAATTGATTAAATGCTCATTCCTTCTCCTTGTGAGAAGAGGTCTTTGGCTTTAGAGTGGGACAGTAACGGGCTAATTATTATGTTTTTATGTTACACATCATTATTAACATATTAAATTAACTGCAGAACTTATTTTATTGATTTTTGTGGTGTTTCTTGGAATATCTTCCACATTGATGACCAGAACTTAATTAAATTTCTATGGGATCACACGGCAAAACGATTTTTTTAAATCGGATTATAAATACTAGAGATATTCGGTAACATAAAAAAAATTATGGTCGAATTGAGAACTCCCTCTTGTTTAAAATCGGTTATAGTGGGACAGTAACGCGCCAATTATTATGTTTTTATGTTATACATCATTATTTACATATTAACTTATAACTGCCGAGCTTATTCTGTTGATTTTTGTGGTATTTTCTGGAATATCTTTCACATTGATGACCAGACCTTAACCAAATTTCTATGGGACCAATGGGAAACTCTACTCTTTTGAATGCAAAAAAAAAATTTTAAATCGGCTTATACATACCGGAGATATTCGGTAACATCCATAAAAAAAATATGGTCGAATTGAGAACCCTCTCCTTTTTTGAAGTCGGTCAATAAACAAGAAATATTTTTACAAAATAAAATTTTAAAAAATGTATATGTAAATTATGCATTTTTTAAGTAAAAAAATGATGGAAGAAATTTGTAATTATAATTTCGCATCTAATTTCAGGAACTTCGTTCCTTACAGATGTTCCACGACATCACATGGCTTTTTTTAAACCTGTTGACGTTAAATTTAATAATATGTAAATACTGTATGCTTTATAAACTATATGGTAGGATAAACGTAACGTACTTTTTAAAAACACACTCACGTCAAATTCTCATGGCTTGTAAACAAAGAATGAATTAACAAATCAAAATAAAGTTTTTGTGTATTCAAATGGAAGCTAAAATATTAGGTACCATAGCATATAAATTTTGATTTATCTACTGGTTAACAGGTGTCGTTTTCAACCAACCCTTATTGAGCCATTTTATAATTGCTTTTGTAGCGTTTTTAAAAAACCCTGTTAATTAATTTTTTTTTAACAATTTCTTTTTATCTAGGCCTACCCTGTCTTTCAAACATTCTATCATATTCGAGAAATAACCGAAATATTGATTACGTGACCCAAGCTACGTTGAGTACTTTTAAAAATAACGAACAAAAGTATTGATTTTTTTTTTCTAACTAATCATATCTTTCGGTTGAATCAGGTGTTCTCGTAAAGTTTGCTTACGCGGGAGCCTGATCAACGACGATTCATTCTAGGTGTGGCATTGTTGCCATGAACACCTCGAGTCACTGAGTTTCAACTTTCCCGTTTTTTTTTATTTTATCTTAAAATTACAAAGCAATCAAGTATTTCTAGTGCCTATTTTCGTTTGTTCCGATGGAAGTTTTATCTGAAGATTTCCAGACAGTGTTATCTTTAAGATTACTTCATATATCGTGTAATTATGACTGCAGATTAGTCAGAATTACAGTATTTCGTTGATAGACACCTATGAAGGGTAAGTTTATGGTTTATTCTCTAATTACCTGTTAATCAAGACCAGAAGGGAGTCGAGATTATATCTTATCGTATATTTTACCGAGAAAATGAAGCCATATGATCATCAAAGCATTTAGAAGGTGTAAGTTTTTGTAATATTTTTGTACCTTTACCGAATATAACAGTACCGTTTATTTCTCTGGAAAATTTAATCTTAATTGTATTTACCGTATCGATCTATCTTCAGCAATAAAAAGTGGCATCCTTAGGATAAAAAAATAAGTGGTGCCCATTTTCTTTTCTCTTTCATTTTTTCTTTTTTGTCCCTTTTAATTTTTCTTACCTTGTTAAATATATTCTTTTTTATTTTTTCGATAATTTTTCATTGAGCTCGTCCGAATCTACGCTCGCTCTCCACCAACCAACTGAGTGCCGTTCGCACTAGTGAACCTTAAGACGAGCCTTTACCATCTACCGATAAAAAAAGGTTACACCTTTATAATTTTGCACTATATAGGATTATGGAATTTTTGTCTTTAATAGTGTAATCATTTTATAATAACGATTTGTTCAAATCCTACAGTTACTGGAACTACACAATATATCCTTGCTTGTAGAAATTACAGAATACTGTAATGCGAATTTTTATTGTGAAAAAAAAATTGATAAACGAGAAAATATTAATATTAATGATTCTGGTAAGATATTAAACCCACTTTCAAAATCGAAATCTCTTTTAAATTTAATAATTATATTATTTTCTGTAACTAACAATTGCTGATAAAAACAGTTTAATTTAAAATCTTTACAACTTTTGAGAACCTAACGGTTGTGCCTAAATTACTTTGTTCTGCCGCGGTTGAATTAAATTGGCTAAATAAATATTCCAGTTGTCGTTTTAGATGCAACCAAAGAAAATACACGAACAAGTGTTAAGCCTTCTCGGCGATCTTTGCTCGAATTTCTGGCCGTAAAATATGCCTTGTTAATTTCTTCTTAATCCAAAAAGACGTTCCTTCGGAATAAAATCCAGCAAAACGAGAAGTGAGAAGAAAGCATGAAAGTAAAATAAAGGTTTGTGCTGTCATAAAAATACTCTCGGTGATTTACGTTTTGCGTGTGTTCCAACACTCTACTGGGGTTAGTCCATTTTATCAGGATCGGAGTTTTTATATTTTAAACGTATTACGTTTATTCTGATATTGTATAGTACAGAAGAATAGAAAATCAGACGATATGAACATAAATTCGTAGTCTATACAATCCAAATGCAAATAGTATAAGAAACTTTTAAAACATAAACGACTGTTAACAGGGACAAAAAAGAAATAAAAGTTATTCGAAACAATAGTATATTACACTACAAGGGACGAAAGTTGAATTTTCGGCCCTGCAACTCATGCCACATGTGACACTTACTCACTTTCTCCTTAAGCACATATAGTATGACGTTAATGAGAGTGAGACTTTGTCAAATCGACAATTGAAATATCAAACAATAAGTCATTTTTTTAACGACCGTTTGGCGATTTGATGGTTAAGCACCTATACCTTAGTTGTTAGAGCATCAGCGCGTAGAGCTGAAGGTTGCGAGTTCGAGTCTCGCTGGGTGCGACAATTTTTCAATTTCTCTTTAATGTCATTTAATATATTTTTGTTTGTATACTCTCTAAAAACTTTCAAAATTTTAAAATTTTCAAAAAATCCAATGAGAAAAATCTCAAATAATCGTTTACTAATTAACAAAGTTGTTCATGTGAATCAGTTCTGGCTTATTCCGATCCGCGAGATATTTTGAAAAACCAAATTTAAAAAATAATATAACACTACTTACTCATACTCACGGAATCAAGTGAGTGAGCAAGCCAAGTGGTGGTGATCAGGTGATCATTAAAGAGTGAGGCTGCGCAACAAAAATTATTTCTTGTCAACTATTCTACACTAGACTTTTCTAGATCATTTATTATAAGGTGTAAAGTTAATTGTGTTAAATTAGCAAAACAGGTTAGTGCAAGATTTTGTGATAATAGTATAGTTGACGATTTTAATAATGAAACCCAAATTTTAACTTCTATCGGGCCTTACCAAGTGCTATATTCTTTTTCTAGCCGGTTGTTTTCGTTGATAATGACAGTTTAAAGAAATCGTAATAAATTCAAGAGATTTTAGTCTAGTTTAGGATTAAGTGTCAACAGTTATTAATTATTATAAACTTTATTAAGTAATATGTATGTTTATGTTTTTTATAATGTTTTTTGTTGATATGGAGATTTATGTATGGATTGAGATTGTCAAAGAAAATAAAAATAAAAATGGTCAATAGAAAGATTAAAAAAGTTAAATAGAACAATAAGATGAGTAAAAAGTAAATGATAAACGAAACACATAAAAAAGTATATGGAAATGAACCCAGAGCAGACCAGAAGAGAGAAGGAGCCAAAAGGTATAGAGAGAGGAACAGAAAGAACACAAGAAAAAAAGTGCCGGAATTCATATATATATATATATATATATATATATTTATTTATTTATTTATTTATTTATTTATTTATTTATTTATTTATTTATTTATTTATTTATTTATTTATTTATTTATTTATTTATTTATTTATTTATTTATTTATTTATTTATTTATTTATTTATTTATTTATTTATTTATTTATTTATTTATTTATTAACTGTTACTAAAATAACCCTTTATATCAATATTGAATATAAAAATTTTTGATTACAACTCTGTCGACATACTAAACCAGAGGTGTTTTTTTTATTAGTAATGTAACAAATTGTAAGGAATGGTATGCTGAATATAGCTAAAAAATTGTTATTTATTAATCCATCACACGAAAGCGTATGTTTGTTGACGTCAAGTATTTCCGATTTACGGCAGTTGCAGGTATGGCTTTTATCAATTTTCATAGCACAAGGTGAAAAGTAAACACGGAAAGTGGTTGAGGAAATTAGGTCCTTGTTTGCTTTTTTGCTTAGACGTAGTAAATATGTATTAAAAGGAGCAGTTGATTAGAAAAGATAAGATCGTTTTAATTAAGTAAAAATATGGTTATATATAACCTAAGTATAAAAATTGACATTGGCAAAAATCGAAAGTGAAATCTTTTATATATTAGAAGAATTTCTCATGAATTGTAAAGTAACATTTTTATACAAAATTCTGAAAAAATGATAGTTACAAAAAGTTTAAGTGTCTCTAAATAGTTTAATAGTCTAGTCCACAAGTTGAAAATGGTACAAAATAGAGGGGTAGACTTCAACTGGGCACCGTCCCTTCAAGGCAATAAAAGTAGATACTTCAATTGAGCACTTTTACCTGGTTTAATAAATCTTCTTAATCCTTTAATCCTAATAATAATAAGTTAGTAAAAATTGATTTTATTTGTAAGAGTGCATTTGCAACTAATGTTTTTTTATAAATATTTTGAAGGAAATTAAATAAAATAAAATTTTGATTAACATAACATATATTAAACTTATATACAAAAGAATTATCAATATTCAAATTCTGTAATTTCTCCATTATTTAATTCTTAAAATTTTTTATTTGTGAATGTTTCTGCCTCTCTAACTTTTTTTAGAAAGTTTTTTATATTTTCGCCGTGTTCTGTGTCTCTATTCATTCCGTGGAATTTGTAATCGAATTTAAACCTATTTCCCGACTACCTAGAGCTCTGAAATTTTCAGGATAGCTAAGAACTGGATGACAATGCATGTTTCAAGTGTATTTAGGCATATACATAGATTTCGAAATTTATACCGAATTGATATTAAACATGATCTAAGTTGTGTATAGATAATATTATTTTGAAAGTTATTAAATAAATCGTTCGTGGCGTAGTTGGTTAAGCGGCGGATCAGTCCACTTGTGGCAGTTCTGTTATGTTATCATAATGGGATCGATTACGCGACAGAGAAGTTTTTTTCTTTTTTTTTGTATTATTTTAACTGGTAATAAAATAAACTGTTTTAGAAAGTTTTTAGATACAACTACCCTTGATTTTGTTAACAAGGAATAGTATATTCTGTAACAAGGTTAGAATGAAAATTCGATACGAGTGAAGAATTCCGAACGCGAGCATAGCGAGCGCGAGGAACCAAGTGTATTTAGGCATATACATAGATTTCGAAATTTATACCGAATTGATATTAAACATGATCTAAGTTGTGTATAGATAATATTATTTTGAAAGTTATTAAATAAATCGTTCGTGGCGTAGTTGGTTAAGCGGCGGATCAGTCCACTTGTGACAGTTCTGTTATGTTATCATAATGGGATCGATAACGCGACAGAGAAGTTTTTTTTCTTTTTTTTTTGTATTATTTTAACTGGTAATAAAATAAACTGTTTTAGAAAGTTTTTAGATACAACTACCCTTGATTTTGTTAACAAGGAATAGTATATTCTGTAACAAGGTTAGAATGAAAATTCGATACGAGTGGAGATTTCCGAACGCGAGCGTAGCGAGCGAGAGGAACCACGAGTTATCGAATTTTCATTCTAACCGTGTAACAGACTGTATTTTCTCCACGACCATGTAATAATTCTGTTTATTTAAATTGAAATATGTAGCAAAACAATTAGAACGTCGCACTGACAAACGGAGTGACAGTTTTGAAATTCGCAGGGCAATCTATGTTTTTTGTTTAGCAATTACAGAATGTTATTCCGTCACTAGTTATAGAATGGAAATACATGCAAAACACATAAGAAGCAAGTGTTTCAGAATGAATATTCTATCTCAAGAGTGAGAATGAACACTTTCTATTATTAAAAATGAAGTCGGAATTATTACATTCATTAATGGTCGTGGAGAATAGTATATTCTGTAACAAGGTTAGAATGAAAATTCGATACGAGTGGAGAATTCCGAACGCGAGCGTAGCGAGCGCGAGGAACCACGAGTTATCGAATTTTCATTCTAACCGTGTAATAGACTGTATTTTCTCCACGACCATGTAATAATTCTGTTTATTTAAATTGAAATACTTATGTAGCAAAACAATTAGAACGTCGCACTGACAAACTGAGTGACAGTTTAAAAATTCGCAGGGCAATCTATGTTTTTTGTTGAGCAATTACAGAATGTTATTCCGTCACTAGTTATAGAATGGAAATACATGCAAAACACATAAGAAGCAAGTGTTTCAGAATGAATATTCTATCTCAAGAGTGAGAATGAACACTTTCTATTATTAAAAAAGTCGGAATTATTACATTCATTAATGGTCGTGGAGAAACAATCTTCTCTATGATCAATCACAGCGTTGTATGACTTAATATTTTATAAAAAGTTCTTTTTGTAAATTGTGCTTATTGTTATTATCCTGACAGGCGTATTAATACTTTGTATTTTAATATATACTAAACACTGAAATTCAACAAGTGTTTTTACAAAGATATGAATATTCGGATGGGCATGGTAAAAGTTTTTAGAAAAGTGCGAATGAAAGGATTCACAAGGGTTTGTTGTATAATGTAGAGAGCTACTTTTAGAAGCCCATATTGTTGGAGGAAATAAGCAATCTTCTGAGATATAATTGTCAATCATATAATCAGCTAATTTGATAGATGCCGAAGAGTTGGGAATTTCGGACATAAAATGATTCACAAAACATTCACTTACATTTTCGGGATTAAGAAATAGTAAGCCAAAAAGATGTTGAAGCCACTTTCCTTTCTCTGAATTAGTTTTATACTGGTTTACTAAGCCAACATTTTGAATTTTTCGATACCAGCTTTGCGCCAAGTGGAATCGACAGCCAAAAATTTTTGTTTTTGGCCAAACAACGTTAACAGCGTTGTGTATGGCTATTTCAAAATCTATTACAACCTTTTGTGGATTTAAATATATATTTAAGTTGTTTGACAATGTCAATAAATGTCTAAAAAGAGAAACATACGTTTCACTAAGCTTGTTTGGAAGAAGACAGAAAATAAGTGGGATATAATGACCGTGACACAAGCCATGAATTGTGAATAATTGATAATAAAATTTCGCACAATATTTAAATGTTCCATCCATGTAAAAAGTATCACATTTTGATAAACAATTTAAATTGGAGGGGCAGCCAAAAATTACAATATTATTTTCAATATTATTATCTTCTATATATATAAAAATAAATGTTTGTCTGTATGTCTGTATGTCTGTATGTACTCAATGAACTCAAAAACTACAGGACCGATTATTATGAAAATTGGTATACATATGTAATTTTCCACGGAGAAGGTTTGTGTGATATGTTCATTGATGCCACTTGCCACCAGGTGGCGCTGCAAAGTAGCAACTTTTGACCCGTTCAACCGATTGTCATGAAAATTGGTATGTATATGTATTTTTCCACGGAGAAGATTTGTATGATATACACATTGATGCCACTCGCCACCAGGTGGCGCTGCAGAGTAGCAACTTCTGCCCCGTTCAACCGATTGTCATGAAAATTGGTATGTATATGTATTTTTCCACGTAGAAGGTTTGTATGATATGCTTATTGATGCCACATGCCACCAGTAGGCGCTGCAGAGTAGCAACTTCTGTCCCGTTCAACCGATTGTCATGAAAATTGGTATGTATATGTATTTTTCTCCACGGAGAAGGTTTGTATGATATGCTCATTGATGCCACTTGCCACCAGGTGGCGCTGCAGAGTAACAACTTCTGCCCCGTTCAACCGATTGTCATGAAAATCGGTATGATTATGTATTTTTAGTGGGTAAGATAAATATGATATTCGTATTAATTGTAGTTACCAAATAGAGATACTGCTCCTAAAATTATGTGCGATAGCTAATTGGATCCGGAATGACGCCTAGAAAAATGTGCCAAAAGCGCGTATTAGCACATAAACAATTGCAAATTTATAAAAAATTAAAGATGAACAAAAAATGGCATTTCGTTTTTTTTGCAAATATTTCATAAACTATTAATATTTAAGAAATTAAAAAAAAGATTCTGAAAAAGGAGGAAATTTCCAAAAAAAAACTTCAAACTTCCGGAACTCTATCTCCAATATTTATAAATTTAATTTAACGCTGAAAATAGGTCTCCGCGCGACATTTTTAAATAAATTAATTTATGTGTCGTACTCGCGTTCGACGCAGCGCAAGCAATCTTAATATTTCACGCGGTTTGCAATTAGAGGTGAAGATTTCACTACTATCACGGCGTTTACACTTTCGTTACTGAAAGTAATATATCGTTCGTGATTTTAGTTGAATCTTCAGTCAGCGATTATGCCTTAAGCTCGCTGACGGATAATATATAGCTTGTACTGATGAGGCACAATAGGCCAAAACCGGTCTACAAGTTATGTTATCCCTTCTAACTGCAAACTAAAATGGTTGGTTTAAATTATCTGTTAAGATATGCAACCCCATTTGACTTTGAAGTGTAATTCAATATCCATCGAGGCACATAGCCGGGAAGTAGTTGTTTCTTCTTAGTCAAATGGTCAATGTTTTTTGAAAATATTTTTCAAAACTCGTATAGCGATAGAATAACTAATACTC
Organism: Altica lythri; assembly: GCA_964028335.1. NCBI lineage: Eukaryota > Metazoa > Arthropoda > Insecta > Coleoptera > Chrysomelidae > Altica > Altica lythri. The sequence continues at coordinate 27,547,847 of OZ034804.1, read as the reverse complement.
GGAATATAACTCTATCTTGAGTTTAGTCTAGATTTCATCGCCTCATCCTAACACTAGGTTGCAGTAATCTAAATCAACACTTTCATTAAAATAACACACTATTATTTGAACCCGGATTTAACAATAACTTTTTTGGAATGTTTTGAAAGTCGAAATTCGTTTAAAACTTGAAACATTTTTAGTAGCACACTGTATAAATTCAAAATGATAGGAAGAATAAAGTCTTAGTTCAATAATTTATTCATCCACACTGATAAACTGTTAAAGAGTAAAAATGTAAAAGGTTGAATAGGTCATATTTATGAATGGAAACTACAGTTTGAGACATATTTAGGCTAATAAACATTGTTAATAAAAATATTTTAAATAAATTAAACATTATTTATTATCTGCGGGCACGGCTGGCAGTGCCACCGATAAGTCAAGCAAAAAAGCTACACCATCCTTTTCTAGAAGCAGTTCAGGCCCTTTTCGACAATCTTATAACTTCGCTGAGGATAAAACTAGAAGCCTGAATTTTTATCAACCTATTAGGCATTGTTTATTTCAAATTTCATTCAATTTGAACCAACAGTTTAAGAATTATAACTATACCTGGATTTGCAGTCCGTTGGCATTGACGTCATTTGACGTATATGCAAGTAGACCAATACGCGGTAAGTCTTTCTAAGTTAAACCTGGCAACTACGCTTCCTTCCTACCGCGTATTGGTCTACTTGCATATACGTCAAATGACGTCACTGCCAACGGACTGCAAATTTAGGTATAATCAAAATTTCTTAATTTTGTCACTAACTGATTGACCGATCATCAAAAGTTTAAGGCACTTCTAGCAGAACTAGAGGCTACAAATGTAGAATTAAATTAGTGTTTAGTGTATGAATAAAGAAAAAACTAAAATATTTTTTAATTTTGGTCCAGTTTTCTGGATACATCAATTGCGTAAGTATTTTTGTAAACCCATGTAAATATACGTATGTATACATATCTGGGGGCACGACAGTATTGCTATATAAGAAGTAGAAAGTACCGGAAAGAAAAAAAGTAGGACTATCTACAAAAAGAAATGAAATTCCATAAAACATAATACTTGTTATTAATTGATGTTTAGTGCATTCTTAACGGATCTTCTGTTTTATGTTGTTACGTTATTATGTAACATCTTATAGTAACTATATCAATATTAAAAATCTTTAATGTTTAAAATAAAAAGATTGACTTGGAAATCGTACTAAACAGTCTATTTTATATATGTAGGATATGGCAACTGCTCACAGGCTGCTACAAGGCCAGGCTCCCATTACCTTATTAAAAGGAAAAAAGCAAGCAGAGTTATATGATAGGGTTAAAGCGGATCAAATAATGAGCATGCCTCAGGATAGGATAGTCCCCAGGTATAACTTTGCGAGAAACTTCGAGTAGAAATACTGGAAAGGGGCTCATGGAAGAATGGTCCCCCAAACCAAGGGGAGTCCATATGGTATACCGATGGCTCAAAGACTCAGAAGGGCACAGGTTCAGGTATATATAGTAGAGGACACAGGACAAAAGTCCAACTAAGTCTAGGTGCGTATGCCACAGTGTTTCAGGCTGAAGTAATGGCCATACAACACTGTGCAACGAAGATCGTAAGTAGGGTATAACGGGTAAAACCGTAGTCATATACTCGGATAGCCAAACAGCTCTAAAGGCGATAGTCTTAGCACAAATAAGCTCACAGCTGGTGTGGGACTGCCGCAAGTCAAAATTCTCTGACACTGGCATGGATATCAGGACTCTCAGGGTTTCGGGGCAATGAGAAGGCTGATGAATTGGCCCGTGCGGGAGCTAATACTCCAATGATTGGCCCGGAACCATTCGGCGGAGTTGCTAATACATTCAGAAAGGCAGCTGTTGTGAAAACATTCACAACAATGGTTATATATTTTATGAACAGGACGTGACTATCACAATGCCTCTCAATTCTCTCTTCAATAAAAGTAACAGTTTAGAAATCCCTATCTCTTTCAATTAGGCACGCACTACTCTATAAAATATACCCAAAAAACCCCATCTGTTACTTTCCCTATCATAAAATGTAACGTCAAAATATCCGACTTGTACTTTCCCCATCATAAAAGATAATAGTAAAATTCTTGGTATAACCATCCTTTCTGAAAACCAATCCACCCCCTTTTATGATCCCAGGTTATAATTTGATCATTCCCGATATCCGAAGAGCGGTAGACAAACAGTTCTCTCTCTGCTCGGTAGTACACAAACAGTTCTCTCTCTGCTCTGTAGTCTCCCAGAGTACACTCACAGCTCTCTCTCTGTTCGGTAGTCTCACAAAGTTCTCTCGCTGCTCAGTTCTCTTATCACTCGATATTCTCATCGATCTCTCGCTGGGTAGTACACAAGTACACTCACAGCTTTCTCTCTGCTCGGTAGTCTCAAAAAGTTCTCTCGCAGCTCAGTTCTCTTATCACTCTGTACTCACCGCTCTCTCGCAAAGTGATAGTTCTCTCAGCTCTCTTGCCGCTCATATCTCCTCATCGCGTAATATTTGCTAAGTTCTCTCGCTTCTTGTTTCGCTGTTGGTACGTGTTCAGAAGTGACATATTCAGCAACACAAACACATAAACTATTGTAACATTAGTATTTAAAGTGTAGTGAAAGTGACAATCGTAATTAAGTTCGTAAACAAACAAAGTTATAGTAATAGTGGTAAAAGATTGTATAAAGTAATAAATTATAGTGTAATAATACCAATTTGATTATTCCACCCCCAACCAGCGGATTGTGGATTACAGCAAACCGCCGTGTGAGAAGTTGGTACTGAGGTTATCAGCTCCTCAACAGCAGCCATTGAGAAATGGAGGGCATGGAGGCTAGAGAAGGCCCAGGAGTGGTGGGAAAAATCACCGGGCAAGCGACAAGCCAAAGTCTTCATAAAGGGACACTCGGCGAAGTTTACTGCAGAGCTGCTATCACAAAGGCAAAATGATGTCAGAATGATTGTCAGTCTCTAGACAGGACATTGTAGGCTCAGAAAACACATGAGTCTATCGATCTATCTATCTATTATGTAACATCTTATAGTGACTATATCAATATTAAAAATCTTTAATGTTTAAAATAAAAAGATTGACTTGGAAATCGTACTAAACAGTCTCTTTTATATATGTATTACTAGTGAGATGTATTTTGTTTTCTTGTAGGCAGTTACGTAAGAAATTAGGTAGGAATCTAATATAAATTAATAACCGAATTGGTATTACATGGTTCTCACAACTTTTTACGGTAGAAGAACTGAGTTGCGACTTGTTTTTTTTTGACAACTATTGTCTTTTTTGCAATAGATTATACACATTTTATAGGTATACCAACAACAACAACATAACATTTTAGAGATAATGATTTTAATACAATGCGGTAATTACTAATCTTTAAGTTCAGTAGGAAAGAATGTCAGAATTAGACCGATGAACGTACAATAATAATAACTGACATTCCACAATACTAAACTAAAACGTACATTATTAAAAAAAAAAACGATTAAAAATAATTAAATTAACATTAAAGGAAGTTGAGGGAGTGACCGATAGAAATGACAAATTTTAATGGCATTCCTTATAACGGAACATATTTATCCTTATCTCTCATTATACCAAACTTCTTTCTTTATTTCCACGACACTGTCACCGTATAATCTAATCATTAGATTCTAATGTATGAAATATGAACATTATGCCAAAAAAAAACTAGACACTCCAATAAAGTTAGTTTTTCTACGGTTATTATACAAATGTATCATTTTTTGACAGTAATCTCTAAAGAAATAGGGTACGTTGTTATATCTAATAAAGAAATATCTCATTTCTTTATCTGATAACACAAAATGTTCATTTCTTTATTGTTTTAACTTAATCAAGTATACTGTGACAATTATGTATTCATATATTTGACTAACAGTACAGATTGACAGTAATAAAGTAGTGACAGGTACAACAGACAGTTTTCAATACATTATTTAAATTAGATTGTTATTTAAGTAAAAATGTTAAGTAGTGATAAAAATGAATTAGAATTAACTCCTCCTGAAATAAGAGAAGCGGCAAACGAAGCTTGTCAGAATTTGATTCCCGAAATTTCAAAACATAAGTACCAGAATGCATATGAAAATTTCGTGACCTGGCAAAAGAAAAAGGCAACAAATTCCGTTTTAGAAACTGTGCTTTTAGCTTATTTTTCTGAATTAACAAATAAATTTAAGGTATGATAACTGTAAATATTGTAAATAATAGTTAATTTTACTTAAATAATATAACTTATATCGTTATGTTTTGTTTTGTATTGGATTTATTTTTGAATTATTGCATTATTATGTGGTATAACCGTAGAAAAAGTATAGTGTTTGACTCGCAAGAAATAACTCATTTCCCACTCGTACGATTTGCAGCATTCGCCTGCGGCTCTTGCTGCAAACATCGTACTCGTGGGAAATGAGTATCATTCCTTGCTCGTAAAACAATATACTATTCTTTGTAGGTACCTACCAACTAAAAAAAAATAACTGTATAGGTTGTCAGTCGTAAGCCTGGATAAAGTGTGAAGAGGAGTTCGTTCTCACGATTTCTTTACATTTTTTATTGTTATTTACTGATTATTGCAGTTAAAAACATTGTACGAAAATCCCTCCACTATATATATTCGTATGAAAATAGAAGTAGTACAATAATATTATATTATTAACAATAATATAGTCATTAAACTTGAAGAATTCGTTCTATAGAGAAAACACTCTTCTAAATATTGTATCTGCGGAAAGTTTTTAAAGGGTGTGCGCCGTTCTCACATTCGTGTTGGAGATTAAGGGAAAAACCGCAGAAAAAAAACCTTAATCAGAACTACTTGCTGTATATTCAAAGACTTTTGATTTGTGTAAGCCATTTAATGGCATTTTGTGTCAATTCATGTAATTCTTGAAAACCGCCAGCAAATCTTGTAAGATGACATTCATTGCCTAAATGTTCAATAGTTTCTTCGGCTATATTGCAAGAGCATAATGGGCTTTCTACAACACCCCATTAAAAGAGAGTGGAATTACAGCGTCCATGAACAGTGCGTAGACGGTTCAATTTACACCAGATATTTCTAGGATGTTTGAATCCAGGTAGTGGTTTTGTTGGATCTTCTACTAAACCTCGGTTAAAAACGTTCTTACTTAACCAAATTCTTTTCCAATCTTCATCTACTGAGAAATGTTCGATACTGTTTACTAATAGTCAAAAAGGATTTCTTGATTTTAATCTATTATTTTGGTCCTGGAGGTCTTGCCAGATGATGAAGTCTTCATTAAGTTGATATTTCTGCCATAATTTTTTCGCAGCCAGTTTTCTTCGTAAACTTGGTGAAGGAATGTTTGATAGAACAGGTAACCAAGGTGTTGGAGTAGACTTCAACGCACCACTGATGATTCTCATTGTTGTATTTATTTGAGTGTCAATCTGGTGAACATGGACACTGTTCTTTTAAACTGGGCAGCAGTATTCTGCAACAGAAAAAACCAGAGCAAGAGAGGATGTACGTAAATTAATTACCTGTAATGATTTTACTGATTTTACATCTGACAAACACATTGTATATCTAAACATATGTTATGTAAGTTTGTGAAATAAACGTGAATATCGAAAAGTACTTGTGTGATTTAATCGTTAACATGGATATTCATCAAGTAAAAGCAACCTCCATTCAATAGGAACAAGAAAACCAAAAATATTGAAAAAGTAGATTACAAAAGTTTAAAAAGTAATTAGAGAATCGCTAATCAAATTTGAAAATTAGAAACTGAAGAGACTTCAATTGCACAGGAATTAAGTTTAGGTCAATGGATGATTTGTCGAAAATGATTGTCTTCTTTGAATGGTTTAACTACATAAGCTGTAAAATCTTATCCCATCAGTACATAATCTGACACAGCGAAATAACTTGGATAGTATTATACCTTATTTGTATCTTTAGCCCTTTAGTGAGTTGTCAAAGATTCAAAAATAGAATATAAAATATAATTGCTAGTTAGAGTATACAAATTATATCAAGATCATTTAATTCAAAATTTAGTCGATTATTATTTTTCTTGGATTCTTTATACAGAGAATTTAAAACCAAGAGGAGAACATGACAACTGGATTGAAGTCTGTGAAAAGCGTTTAAATTCAATTTCTTTAACATTCAACCCGACAAGAGACATTTTTACGTTCCAGAACCCCATTCCATAATATGAAAACTCTGAAAGATTTATGATATACTGTTGAATATAAACGATATGGGTTTGTCAAGCTTTAAAACTGATTTTATCAAGACCTTGCAAAAACCAACTTTTTAATACTTATTTGATTCTCCAAATATTCAGATAAATCTGACCTTGCGGGGATTCACCGACGAAATACAATAGAACATTATTAACAACAACAGACACGGATAACAGTCGTTGCAGCCCAACCCAGCCGCAGTTTCGCTTTCGTAATGTGGAACACCAGTCTCTCATCTTAAAAGTCACACAGTTAATAATATCGTACCGATAGAATACAAAGGGTTACTGGGCTCCAGAGGCAAGGAGGTTAAAATGTCAGTAAAGAGAATTTCATAAGCACAAGCATAAAAGATTTATCTTGGTATTCGATGATTTATGAGATGGTAGTAACCAATGCTATTGGAGAAGTATGTTACAAGCATTGGATTATTGCTACAAATGAATGATTTATTGACAGAATGGAAGCTGTATCTTTAATATCTTATAACATATGTGGAGTATGTGAATTATTAAAGTTATATATTTTTTTACGTCGTTTAAAGTGCATATGGTAGATAATATCCACATTTTATAGTTACAATGAAGGATGATTTATACATACAAAATGTAAAACGTATTTTTTCTCTACTTAGTTCGTCATATTTATTGTACTAGTAGGTACTTTAATGATTAGTTCCTATAATCACTAAATAAAGAAGGATTTTCTCTTCCAATTGACAAAAAAGAGTGGATATTAAACGAGGAGTCTTAAAGTACAATAAACACGCGTTGTCATTAGAAACCCTTAAATAACGGCAGGGCAATTTAATAATTTTACAATATTTTTACATTTATGATGCGGTTTTTGCAAATTTAGTTTCAAGATGAGTGAAAATAGTAATAGTGGTTTACACTTCCCGATCCCGAAATGAGAAATCTGGCAATAGCAGTAACTTCAAATCTGTTACCAGAGATCAAAGGCTGCATACGTAAAGCAATGTGGTGCAATCCAAAGACAATAGGCAAAGGCAAACGTAACAATTGCCTATTTTTCTGAAAAGGCAAAAACATTGAAATCCTTATCACTCTGGTCAATTTACTTAATGCTAAAAGCCACATTGTCTACCAAGAAAGATATTGATATAAATCAATTCAATTAATTAATTGTGTTTTTTTAACAAGGGATTCGGAATCCAAAGCCTTTTTTTGAAAGCGAAATAACAAAATTTTATTTGAAGCACCTAATGAAACATATTTGCTAAGAAATGTAAGGTCTGAGATTTAAAAATATGTAATATATTAATGGTACATAGTTGCTTTATTAAACATTGTTTTGATAATGGGAATTGCAGATGCCTGTAGACGCGACGAACTAATAAAAATAAGCTTAAAGGACATTCAAGATAAAGAATCTAGAATCTCTTTTCATAGCTTCCATTCCTGATTTGAAAACAAGAAGATGTGGATTTTTTACTATCACAAATAATACACAAAACAATTCTATTGATTATTTATCGTTATACAGAAAATATGTTTCTACAAGACCTACCAATAAAAATACACAATTGCGATTTATCATTTTTAACAGGATGTAACCAATTATAGGAAATGCTTAAATAAAAAAAATACAAAGTCAAAATGCAATAAAACAATAATAATAAAAGAAGAGAATATAACACAAAGAATGATGCCTTCATACAATAATGTTAAAATTTTACGTTAAAAGCTAAATTAACATATAAAACCTTCAAAACATATTAAAACGCAGGATACTATGTGATCCAATAAATCAAAGTGTATATCTCAAGATTCACAGTACTTATGAAAGCAGTTTAGTCCATTGAAATGTTAAATTTTTTAGGCCGAATCTTGCGTTTTTTAGAGGACGCAATTTTATTTTTTAGAAGTGTAGGGGTGTCGGTGTAAAGCCAAGTTTGTGGGGTCGCCACCCTTGTCCCACGGCCGTCATCTTGAAAATAGGGGTTGAAATGGTTTTTACGTGTATCTCTTAAACTATTTACCTGATAAAAAAAAATTATTAAAATTTTTGTTGCAAATTAGATTCTCTATAACTTTAGTCCAGTATCTTTTTGTCGTAGAACTATAAATAAAAAAGTTATAAGCGAAAATGTTCATAAATTCGAGAAAAAAATTATATTTTTCGATATAACTTTTTTTTCTGATAACATTTTACGAAAAAATGATATCAGACCATTTTTGTAGATCGTTTTTTGAGGAACAACTTTTATCAGCAATATTTTTTCATTAAGTCAATAGCTAAGGTTTTACAGCGCTCCGAAGTGAGTATTATTTTTCAGTAAAATTTCGAAATGCAAAAATATGCAAAACATTTATTAGAAGAAAACCATTCCTTCAATCCAAATTTCGAAATTTGAAACGTTAAAAATCAATGTCTTAAATTAAATCTATTAGAATCATTAGAAATTAATAAAAGGAAAAATTCCAATATTTTATTAAAAGACCAACTATACGTAAATCATTTGCCTTTAATCTTTTGAATACCATATCTGTGTAACTTTCCACCTAGACGGTAATGTCAAAGAAGATATTATTGAATTAAATATAAATAGCCATGGTTTAAATAATACTTATTACAGTCATTCAGTTATTAGGTCTCCCTAACGTTGGCAATTACATTGGCGAGTTCATGATTTTCAGCTAAGTATTCAAGTCCAATTTCGAATATTCTTTAGCCATGATATCTGTTTCCTTCCAATTCCTCTGCGGCCCTCAATCTTACTTTTCATTATAAGCTGAAGGATTTTGTATCGGTCTCCTCTAAGAACATGTCCTAAGTATGCTAGCTTTCTTATCTTGATAGTTGTAAATAATTCACGAACGGCATTTGCTCTATTTAACACTGCTTCGTTGGTTTGCAAAGCTGTCCAGGGTATTCGTAGCATTCTTCTATGCAACCACATCTCAAACGCTTCTAGGCGATTAATCGTATCAGCCTTTAGGGTCCAGGTCTCAGCTCCATATAACAGCACAGACCAAATATAACACTTCCTAAAGTTAATTTATTTTTAAGCTTCTTAGAAGAATAAATAATATCCTTATCTATCAAATGATCAATTCAAATACAATTTATATTTGAATGGTTCTGTATACCATTATTGCTCAACAAACTAATATCTGACTTTATTTAAACTGGTTCAAAATACTTAGCAAAACCATTGACAATATGTTGAGGGTCATTATAGATTACGTCATTAAAGTTTATAGCTTACTATAAACAAAAGACCAAAAGATATAAATATTACTCTCAATATTATGCTCAGCAGTTTTGACAAATTAAATAAGTATATGCGCTATTAAATTTAAATTTTAAAAGAGATAGTAATTGCTTAAATTTAGTATGAACATATTCGGTATTAAAACGTTTATAATTTTTATGCGTATTTTCTTTCCTTTTTATTAGTGTAATAATATTTCTATTAAACCATGTAGGTATACTGCGAGATCTTACGCGTTTTATAGGTAAAGTCTGGTCAAATATTCTAAATAGTTTATCGTTTAGGACGTTTATTCCAAATAGTTATAATGGTACCATTTGACCAATCTGTAACTCTAATTAGATTATATATCAGCTTTTCTAAAGGTGTCCTCCAAATTTTCGATATCTAGGTTACATTTAAAATTTTGAAAGGAATCTTTTTTTAAAAACAACGTCAACAAGTAATGATGGGTCATGTCATAGGTAAAAGGTAGGTCATATTCTATAGAGAAACATTAATTGATATTGCTTATGACTAGATCTAATTTATGGTTTTTATTATTAGTAACATTATTCAATTTCTTAGCACCTGAAAATTCTATAAAGTTAGTAACCGTTTCTACTTTACAGTCATTACTATCCAAATCATATTTAGGAATACCGAAATCTCCTACTAACACAAACTAACAGGACGTGAAATTGTCTAGACTCTCCAGAACATCGATATATGATTCGTCAGTGGCAATGCTATAAGTAGTACTAGGTATGCATTCTATTGCTAAGGTTTCGAGTGATAATTGCTAGGTATTTTAACCTACCAGATAGCACAATATACACAGGACACTGTTTACGGCGAACGTCGGCCGATTAATGTACAATTTTAGCGTTAAAGCAACATGGGGGTTGGAAATGTTCTATAGAGTCGTGGAAGGTTATATTGATGAAAATATTAATAACAAAATGCAAACACAGATAAAAAAATTATTGTAGTCATCGAATACACATCCAGATGTACAAGCTATGCATAGCAATTAAGAATTTACTATATCAGAATACAGTCACACTCGGGATCGAGTAATATTAGGTATTATTATTAAAGATTGCAAGGATTGCACTTTTAACTTCAATATTACCAATAAGTAAATTATCTCTGTTTGTGTTTAGTAAGTTATTTGTTTTTCTGTAACAAATTTCATAATCGGAAATTGTTTCATTATATTAAGTGATTGAAGAAACAATTTTGTATGTATCAAAAGCTACACGCGTCATTATTGCTCTCGAGTAGGGAATTACTGCGCTCTCGAACAATACCATATCACTTTTGAATAATTGTGATTAGAGTTAAGCAAATTTTCCAGTTTTTGAATTTCTTGATCAGGTACAACCGTGTGTAGCTCTATTTCCCCGTCCAATAATTTCTTGTTTAATTTCTCGCCCCTCTTTAAAATGTATTGAAAATCTAACAAGAAATTTTATATTTTGTGGCACACAAACTGTAATTAAAATATAAATTTTTCACGAGTTTCCAACATTTCTACACTTTTTAAATATTTTGACATATCATGTAAGTGGTTCTTTTCATTAAACTTAAGACCAACAGGTTATAAGTTAAATGTTTCAAGTGTACTTGACAGGCTGTCACCTTCTCTTTTATGTAATTAAGATTCAATTTATATATTCTGGAATGCTCAGCATTTGGGTTTTTTAGTAAAAGTTGCTTTAATTAATATAAATTAAATATAGGGTACAGTTAGCAGTCAGTCAGGCGAAATATTTTGTTAGTTAAAGATAACTGACAGATTCGGCTTTAGCAATAAATTTTAAATTGATAATTACTTTAGCATTGTAATAGTATAGGTATTTCAAATGAGTGGTAAGTAGCGGTTTACACACGAATGAACGATTTAATGAGTAAAATTAGAGATATAGAACAATATAGAGTCTAACATACGGTAGTTTTTAGGAAAATTTATATTACTTATACAGTCCAAATACTACACATTTGCCTCTACCTACATAAAAAACTTTCTTTGGAATTTTACCAAATCTGTGAAATTATCCAAAGAAAATTTAAGTGTCTTTACAAATAAAATTTTAAATAAGTATGCAGTTTTCAGGAATATATTGTAATGGGCTACACTTAACATTTAGTGTTTTTTTTTATATATTTAAATCGGTTAACAAATAAAGAATTTATGTGAATTTATGTAAATATGTACCAAGTAAAATAGAGTTCAGATATACATATATGAACAATCATCTCACCCTTTCCGGTATCTCTCTACATAACCTAACAACTGTAAAAATGTACTAGTCCAACATTACTTCAGAATTTCAATGTTTTCATTTAATTATTATAATTTAACAACATTATTGATTTAATCTCAAAAAGTTATAAGCACAATACCCGTAATTTAAATAGATCTCTCTTAATATAACATTATTGTAGCTCCCTGACCATGGCTGTAAAATTGGCGGAAAACTAGGATTAAAGAATCTTAAAAGAGTACTCTCATCAAGTTTATAGCTGCATACCCAATAATCCATAAAGTTTTATTTCATAACTAGTCAGCAAAGACTACTTTCTCATCTATATATTTTGTATAACAAATAAAAGCAATAAGAATGAAATGTCTAGGACATATAAGAAGACAGGAAGACGATAGACTTATCAAATTAATGTGAGAAGAAACATCAACAGGTAGGAGACCTATGGGAAGCCCACGAATTAGATGAAAAGATAACATAAACGAAGATTTAAGAGCAATAGGGATAACCAATCCGCTAGATCTGACGCAAGATCAAAAGGAGAAGAGGCGTATTTTTTGGTCAGCCAGGATCAACTGAAGATTGTAGGTAGAGCTACATGTGTTCATTCGAATGTCAATTTGCTTTCCGATTTTGTAGTACTTAGTTACCAGATTTTTATCGATGTTATTGTTTAATAAAAAATATAATTTAATTAAATCCCAATATATTTAAAATACGTCTCTGTTCCAAAAACGCAAATAATTGTATAGCTCTTTCATTTAACTAATCCCGAAAAACACGATATGTCCCAGACATATCTCTAGTGCCATTAATATCAGTACGAAAAACACATCAGTCTTTCTCTGCATCTCACTTATTTTCTTTTTGTTAAGCGCATAATTCACTCAACGCACTTCAAGTTGAATTCTTGTTGGTTTTATTGTGGGTGAAACAAATTAGAATTGTTCCCGGGATTATCCTTTGTGTTAGCTGAAAACAGTCACACACACGACACAATACTCATTTTTTGTGTCTGGTAATGTTTATTTTATTCCTAGAAACATTACACGAAATAAACAATAAATGTACCACAACTAAAAAGTAATTTTACCTTTTTAGTTTATAGAACAGGTCTTTGGGTATTATATAATAATGCTTTTTTAAACATGTTCTATTTTAACTCTTGCTATATTCAAGAAAATTCATAGAGTTTAATGTGGATGCATTTTTTTTGTGTTTTTAATTTTTTTGTAGTGACATGACAATGTTTACGTTATCACTTATCGATTTAATAATCGCTTTGAGTAAAAATTGATTTGCTGAACACCTAGGGATATTGACAAATTTTACCCACGACTCATAAGTAAATTGCCTATTTTTTAACCTATATCTCTGTCAGTAAGTGTCAAATTATTGAGGAGTTGTGTTATAGTTTTATTTACTGCACTAGTGGAGTAAGTAGATAGACACCTGTATTATTATGTTGGTTGCCTACTGTATACATTAAATAAAACTAACATTTGACATTTCTCAGACAGAACTGTCTGCGAAATCGAATATTTTTGACAACTTCTGCCAAAATTTTAATTTTATGTTTGTTATTTTTAGTTTTATACAAAACGATTTGGTAAGTCGTGGGTAAAGCATAGTACTTTACTCGAGGAACAAATTGCATATTTAGCTCGTTTCTTTAGCCCATTCGCTCGCAAGCTGGCTCATGGGCCAACCACACTCGCTGTAATATGCAATTTACTCCACTCGTAAAGTAATATACTATTACATATTGATTCATTTATTTATTTTACTCATCAAGCGATGTTGGATAGTGTAACACAATTCTAGCAATATGTATCAATGTAAATATACAAATAAAATTGATTCGCAAGGAATGTTCCTACAAATAAAATTTGTTTTTTTAAAGAAATAAAAGAATTTATGATAAGAAATTATTTTCATAATTAACAATTTTAGTCGAGATTGTTTATCAATTGTTTTCTTGCAAAGGTGTTTTGAAAAATTGTTTTGTGCCTCGACCTCGTTTGGCCGAAAAACGAGGGCTGTGGAGATGATTGCGACAGAAATGCGCGAAATTGATGTGGCAAACACTATGAAAACCTCTCAGGACATTATCTTAAGTCTCTGGACTTGTTGTCATGAAACAGGAAGCGTTTGAGAAAGGCATTTGGGGCGATCAAGGATGACAACACTTCATATGGACCTATATGTTCAGTTAGAAGCGGGAAGAAATGGCACAGTGAGCATGGCAGTTAATTAATCATCCCCGTGGAGCTCATAATGTGACTGTTTCCAGACATAATTTAGTTAGCCGAAGACCTTGGAGATGCCAACCATTAAATCAAGGGAATCGCGCCAGTCGACTACTCTGGACACAAGAATATGTTATATGGGTGCAAAATCAATGGCAAAATGTTCTTTTTACCAATGAATCTCGGTTTGGTTTGTATCTAGGTTCTCGAAGGATACGCGCAAGAAACCGAATGCAACATACACAAAAGGTTCACCAAAAGCACCATTATGGTTAGGGCAGGAACTTCGCTAGGCATTAGAACTGAGTTCGTTTTGCTAAAACGTTTTTATCATTAAAGCGCTACGTTACAAATGTTCTTGAATCTGTAATTGTTTCATACGCGAAAACATTGGTCCTGAATTTATCTTGATGCATGACAATACTGCTCCACAAACAGCAAGAGTATCAAGAAATTCCGTGGAAGAATAGAATACTCCAGTTTTGCCCTGGCCAGCTCAATCACCCGATATCAATCCTATTGAGCATGCGTGGGATATGCTTTAGCGAAGAGTTTTTTCAGAATCAATTTCAACATCGCAATCAGCTATTTCAAGCTCTTCAAGAGTACTGGATGGCGATTCCCCAAGGAGATCTGGATAACTTGATCCTCAGTCGCTGTAGAGCCATCATAAATGCACGAGAAGGCCACATTTCTTATTAAAATATGTTTTTCTTTGTTCCATTGTCATCTTTTTAAATTGGATCAATAAATTTTAGTTTTTTGCATACATTTTAAATTGTTCTTATTTTTTTATCAAAATGAGTAATTTTAAAATCTTCCTTCATTTACCTTTTCCCAAGTATCCGGCATACAGAAGTTATTCCATGAAATGTTTTTGAACACGTTTATAAATAAAGTTTTTGAATATTCCTAGAATTTGAGCATGTGTGTATATAGATTTATACTAGTTCCTTCTTCGTCTGCTAACGTGTTAAAAATAGTCCGTTTAACACGTAGGTCAAGTAGGAATGTTAATTAGCCATCTTATAATTTTACCACTTTTTTTTGGTATTTGTTTTAAAGGAACAGCATTTGAATTCTGTGAGTCTTGTGAAAATACCTCCTCAATTGAAAAATAAGTCGTTTTTATATTAAAATTATAATTAACTTACAGTTGCGAGTTAAAAAAGGGGTTATATGATTAGATACACACCAAGCTTTTATTTTCTACGTAGAATTTTAGCCCAAAATGTGATTGGGTTATTAGTTTAATAAGTTAATATTTAGGACCGGTTTGAAACACGGGTTCTTAAAGACTAATTTCCTCTTAAAACAACTTAGGATTCGGTTTTGACTAAATATCTACCAGGGACTAATTATTAAATCAGTTCTTGTCAGATCCAATCGTTAAGATTTGTCGAGGAAGTTGTTAGAAGATTAATAACAGATTTATTTCTGAGAAAGAAAAACATTCATTTAAGAAAGTAAAGAAAGAACTTTCCAATATCCAGAAATAAGGACACATTAAAACTACAAATTAGGATTTTTGTTATAATACAATGAAAATATCCTTAAAGCGTTGAGGAATTATTCTATAATGAATATGTAATGATCTAAATTCCACACTAGTGGAAGAGTTTGTAATAGGAGTCAAAGCTAGTATGATGGTTCCATGAGCGTGAAGTAGAGTTTTTTATGAGAGCTATAGACTTTACTTTTTCTATACAAATACTTGTAAAATCTATATATATATAAAACTCAAGGGCATAAAATAGGGGATGAAAGTTTGTATAAAACTTTGTCAATTTTAAACCATTCGAGCTAAAACCTTGCATGCATATAGTTACTATGACGAAGGCATCCCCTAAGAAAGGATTTTGATTAACTCCACCCCTAAGGGGATAAAATAGGGGATGACAATTTTTATGAAATTTTGTCAATTTTGAACCGATCGGGCTAAGATTTTGCATGCATATAGCTACTATAACGTAGGCATCCCCTAAGAAAGGATTTTGATCAATTCCACCCCTAAGGGGATAAAATAGGGGATGAAAGTTTGTATGAAACTTTGTCAATTTTAAACCGATCAGGCTGAGATTTTGCATGCATATAGCTACTATAACGTAGGCATCCCCTAAAAAAGAATTTTGATTAATTCCACCCCTAAGGCGATAAAATAGGGGAAAAAAGTTTGTAAGAAACTTTGTCAATTTTAAACCGATCGGGCTGAGATTTTGCATGCATAAAGCTACTATGACGTAGGCCTCCCATAAGAAAGGATTTTAATAAATTTTACCCCTAAGGGGATAAAATAGGGGATAAAAGTTTGTATGATACTTTGTCAATTTTAAACCGATCAGGCTGAGATTTTGCATGCATATAGCTACTATGACGTAGGAATCTCCTAAAAAAGAATTTTGATTAATTCCACCCCTAAGGGGATAAAATAGGGGATAAAAGTTTGTATGAAACTTTGTCAATTTTAAATCGATCAGGCTGAGATTTTGCATGCATATAGCTACTATGAAGTAGACATCCCCTAAGAAACGATTTTAATTAATTGCATCCCTAAGGGGATAAAAAAGGGAATGAAAGTTTATATGAAACTTTGTCAATTTTAAACCGATCGGGCTGAGATTTTGCATGAATGTAGCTGCTATGACGTAGGCATCCCTTAAGAAAGAATTTTGATAAATTCCGCCCATAGGGGGATAAAATAGGGGATGAAAGTTGGTATGAAACTGTGTCAGTTTTAAACCGATCGGGCTGAGATTTTGCATGCATATAGCTACTATGACTTAGGCATCCCGTAAGAAAGGATTTTGATAAACTTCACCCCTAAGGGATAAAATAGGGATGAAAGTTTGTATGAAACTTTGTCAATTTCAAACCGATCGGGCTGAGATTTTGCATGCATATAGCATGCAAGTTTTAAAGTTTTAAAATAATAATATTTTAATACCACTCGCGCTTTACTGAGCGGGTTGTGTGGAGCGGTGAGACGGTAGCACGCTGCTGCTGGCCGACATGATACTGTCGATAGACGCGTAGAGTCTTGAAAATTCGAGAATAAATTTGTTTTATTACGTAGTGGTGTACTAAGAAATAACATTTTTAAAGTCCATCCCTAAGGATTTAAAATAGGGGTTGCAAGTTTGTATGAAACTCGGTGGCAAAAAACTAAAGTCCACGCGGATGAAGTCACGGGCGGCCGCTAGTCTATATATATAAAAGAGAGTTTCTATGTATGTAGTCACTCATCATGATATCTCTGGAACTATAAGGCCGATCGACTTGAAACTTGGTAGGTATATTCCTCAGGGAAGGTAGAGGTCAGCTAAGAACGGATTTCAGGAAATTTTACCCACAAGGGGGGTTGCGGTGGATATATATAAAATGTACATAGTCAGTCATCACGATATCTCTGGAACTATAAGGCCGATCGACTTGAAACTTGGTAGGAATATTCCTTAGGGAAGGTAGAGGTCAGCTAAGAACGGATTTTAGGAAATTCCACCCACAAGGGGGATTGTGGGGGATATATATAAAATGTATATAGTCAGTCATCACGATATCTCTGGAACTATAGGGCCGATCGACTTGAAACTTGGTAGGAATATTCCTTAGGGAAGGTAGAGTTCAGCTAAGAACGAAGTTTACAAAATTTCACCCACAAAGTAGGTTGCGGGATCGTAAAAAATAAATAAAAATTAAAATTTAAAATCCTGAAATATTAAAAATCTTTAAATCTCAAGAATTTTCTTGCTGCTTAAAGAATTTAAAAATTTTAATTAAACACACAAAAACATTTATTTTCTTTGATACTTTCATTAGTTTTCAAATTATCGATATCTCAATTTTTCTTAATATACGATTTTTGAGAAATGATGAAATAGTAAAAATCTTCATATCTTACTTATTTATAAAAAAATTAAAAAATATATAATTAATTTTTATTAAACAACTTAATAGTAATGCATATCTTTATAAGCACGCGGACGTAGTCGCGGGCAACAGCTAGTTTATTTATATTTTTCTAAATTTTCGGTATGTTATATTGCACTTAAATAATTATTCTGTCGTTTAGTTTGTCACGTATTACCGTGGGTTGCCACCAACGCACTGGACTATCGATTTAATGTTCCGGGTTCAATTTCAATTAACGATTGAAGTAATCAACTTTTACATAACCTGTTTTTATTGCATCAATAACTTGGGCATAAACCTTTTCGTTAGAAATTAATCTGGGAATCCTTTCGACCTCACTGGTCAGTTTATTGCTTAGGTCCTTCTCTACATAAGAATGTAGTATATAGTTTTTTAATGACTCTCTCTCCAGTTATACCAAAAAATATTAAGGAAGTGCATCAAATTTTAATAATTCCCATATCGACGTATACTGAAAAGTATTGTGACATTCTAAATGGTTTTCTTTTTGAAAGGGCGCATGCTTTATATCCAGAGAGGTGGTGCTTTCAGCAGGATAATGCCAGATGCCATATTTCGACGTATACTCAAGTAAGGATGCAAGAACACCAAATGACAACAATTCCATGGCCAGCAGCTTCACCCGAATTTAGTTCCATTGAAGACACATGGAGACTAATGAAGATTAAAGTTGAACGAGCAGCAACACGAAATAAAGATAAATTGATTCAGTTTTACAGTCCTACCATCACCGAAAATTATGACCCACCCTGACTTAGTTTCGGGTGTACCTCGACGTTCAATAAGATGAATTATTTGTTATAATTTTTTAATTCAAGTATTCAAAATATGTAATAAATAATTACAATTGAGCATGTCTAATATTTTTTAATTTTATGTATATATTCGGATTACTATAAAAATTCGTATGAGCAATTGGACTGTCTAGGGTGCGTTTTGTTGTACTTCTTCAATTATTCGCGAGTATGGTGTTTTGCCACGGGCATGAAGTTTGGAAAACGATGAAGTATGTGGAGTTTGTAATCATGTAGCGCCCTCAGGAGTACTTAAACAATACTAAGACTAGGGATATTTTTGTTGGGTTTGTAAATATGCAAAACTTTGATGAATATGCTAGAAGCAATTTATATACATTTCTTTACATCAGATAAACAAAAGTTTTCAAGTTAGTTAAAGAAAACCATACATACAGGGTAAAATGCATGTTAAAATAACTGTAGTAGGTTTTCCTTTTAAATGATAACAACAAAGTGGTTTTTTGTTTCATAGTTATTTGGTTTCTAAAAACAAAGACTTTTATAAAATTAATTTAACAAAAATATTTGTATAATTCAACATAATAGTCACTTTAACTTATCTATAAATGTTTTTAACACATTACAAAATATCTAATTAAAATTGTTTATGTTATTTGCACTGACCGAGAAATTAGTGTTTTTATGAGTTTAACAGATAAAAAGTCAAGCAATACGTCAACAGGAAATTTGTTATACCAAATAAAGTTTTATGTGCTGTGGTAAACTTATAGCAGTTAACATATTTATAATATAAAGATAAAATTCTTGAAAAATGACGCATTGCAAACTCTATCTTTCCAATCTTGCACTTTTAAACCCCTAGATTACACTTCTATCTCATTTAGTCATCTCAAGAACTTTACTTGTTATCTGCTTTTCCTTTGGCTACCTTTGGCTACTCTATCTTCCTTGTATTCTTTCCGAAAAAAGCTACTAGAATCTCTGGATAATTTGTTTTGTGTTTATTTCTATTTTAATATTCGACATGATAATCCAATTTACACCATCCAACTTCTCCCGTTAGATCCTTGGTATTGTCCAACAATCTATACTAGTCGCAACGTTTGGTATGCTCTTCCTCGAGTTCTGAAATATCTAAGTAGGTACTTTATTTGTCTTCAATCTACTTAAATTAACGATTCTGTTAATTTCATCCTAAAGAGATGTTGTCGCAATTGGCAGTGACCTGTCAAGATTCCCACAGCTGTTCAGAGATTTTGTCTGGTCAATGCCTTAATTTTTTTTGCTGTTTCCTTGCCGGGATGAGGTAATAACTCTCTGGCCAGTCTACAGTTCGTAGTTTCATCCCAGCACTGTATAAAGTTTTGGTGAAAGTGCTGTTTGATAAGATCCACGACAGCGGACAATGTTAGCTTGGTAAATTGGCGAGGGCTAACATATTTGTAGCCCGCAGCCCTCCTTGCTAAATTGTTCGCAATGCGGTTGCCTTTAGAGTTCCCATGTCCTTTAATCCAGAAGAATCCTTATATAATTGTAAAATTCATAAAAAATAATAAAACCTAGGTTAGATTAGGTTAGGTTAGGTTAACCTGAGTGGAGGGTTTTTGAGGTTTTTTTTTTTTTTTAAATTTCATGAGACCGCCGGGATTTTTTTTCATTTTTGTGTTTGGAAGGCTTGTTTACTTAAGAAAAAAATAATTTTTGTTTTTTATGACGATTCACTATAAACTGCATTTTTTCCCTGATGCATTTCAAGCTCTGCTTCTTTCTACATTTCTACTTTTAACTTACCAAGCACTAGATTGCTCTGCTGTATACATTTCTGTTTTTTAGGTATTTGGTGGTCGCTCATTTTTTTAGAAAGTTTTTATATTTTCGCCGTGTTCTGTGTCTCTTTGTCATTCTCTTTGCCATTCCGTGGAATTTTGTAATCGAATCTATTTTTCGACCACCTACAGCACTGACATTTTCAGGATAGGTAAGAACTGGATGACAATGCATGTTTCTAGTGTGTTTAGGCATATATAAAAAAATACATAGATTTCGAAATTTATACTGAATGGTTATTAAATTAATTTAAGTTGTGTATAGATATTATCACTGAAAGTTTTTATATAAGTTGATGGTGACTCAGTTGGATAAGCGTCAGTTCTGTCAGTTGTGACAGTTCTGTTATGTTATGATAATGGGATCGATTACGCGAAAGAGAAGATTTTTATTTTAACTGTTAAAAAAATAAGCTATTTTAGAAAGTTTTGTTAGGCTGTACTGTGGACTATGCAGTTGTTTATCTCAGGAACTCGCTATTTGCCAAGGGACAGGTTTATGTTGCACTTGGGAGAGTGCGTTCTCTTTATGGTGTTCAAATTTTAGATTTAGACATCACAAAACTTACAGGGAAGGCACCCTGTAATAAAGAAGCAATGAAAGAAATGGACCTATGCGAAATCTTCCTCAAGATAAAGAGTAATTTAATTAATGATTTATTTTTTGTTTCATTTCATGCTATTTAACGTATACTTGTTTATTATTCTTTTTAGTATTTCTTTATGCCAAGTTTTCCTTAAAATGTACCTCTGTCTGTCCGTCCGTCTCACGGGTGAAGCGTCATACGTGTAGTTTACACTTCACTTAGCTTTCCATACTCATATTGCCATGCCTCACATCCTCGTGGTAGAGCAGGAATACAAAAAATATAAATTGTGATTATATACAACTCTAATTATCTTTCTTGTATTATTTTCGAAAAACGTTTCTCTAATGTCAGTATGATTTCTTCTTTCCTCCCTTCTGATTGTTTCTATTCTAAGAATCGATATGATAATTCAATTCTACACCATTCTTAATCCAATTATACGCCATTTTTTTTCTCTGGTTTGTTCTTGTTATTTTTCAAAAAGATAAAAATCTCTGCATAATATGGGTATGTTATCTTGCAAGACTCTGTAACATTTAAGTTTTGATTGAGAATCTTTGAACTTGACGTCACCTAATTGCCAAATATTCTCTACCATATGACAACATAGCTTTCTTTTCTTCGATATAACTCCTGATAGGTGACCGTAATAAATAGTGATTTTATTTAAGGTAGAAGGGGGTTCCAGTGATATTGGCTGAAGCCCTCATGTCACATGTGATATAATGTTAATGAGAGAGTGATTATTTGTTATATCGACAATTGAAGAATCAAACCTTAACTCACTTTTTTATATCTTGTCTTATTAGTTGAATTATATGACTATCCACCACTGCTTCTGAAGCCGAATAGTGCTACTGGATATAAGTAGAGATCGGACGTTCGAGTTCTGCCATATGTGTTATTTTTTAGATTTTTTCTTATTTGTCCAATGTCTAAATTTCAAAAATACGATGAGAGATGTATCAAAATACTTAATACTTAAGCCAATTTTTGTGCACTGTCTTATTCGGTTATAAGACCGTAACGATGCATTTTTAGTAAACTAATTTTTTCTTCAAGCGTATAATAATAACTATATTACTTTTTGCAACACAGACCGTAGAAATATCCCATTATTTTACTAGTACAAAAATGAATTTTCATTATTGTACTAATAAAATAATGGGGCGTTGTAATCAAGTAGGTAGGAACTGTCATTTTTAAACTTATTTAATTTGACGTTTGTCTGTTTTGAAAATTTTGTGAAAAATGTCTCAAGAATTGCAATGTACGCCTCCGGAATTAGTTGAAATAGCTAATTCCAGTATTGAAACTCTAATTCCAACGAAGTCGCGTAAACTGTATGATTTTGCATACGAAAAATTTCTAAAATGGTGCAATGAATATAATGTACAGCAATACACGGAAAACGTTATGCTTGCATACTTCACGAATTTGTCCAGAAAGTTTAAAAGTTCTACTCTATGGGCACAGTATTCAATGATTAAAAGTCAATTAAACATTAAACATAATGTTAAAATAGAAAAATATAGCAAATTAATTGCATTTATAAAGCGCCAAGGGGAAAATTATACACCGAAAAAATCAAAAGTATTAACACAAGATCAATTTGATAAATTTCTCAAGGATGCACCAAATAATGTTTATTTAGCAACAAAGGTAGGTACTTTCTTATTTCTTTTTAATCATTATTACGTTTATTAAACCGTTGACAGTGATATCTACTAGCAGATCAATATTTAACTTGACAGCAAATATTACCTCATTTCCTACTTTAATGACGGTAGCTCAGTGGCAGAGCTTTTGTCTTCGGTCGCAAAGGTCAGCGGTTCTAATCCCGGTGCTACCAGCTTTTTTTTTTATTTATTTCAACGTTTGTTTTAGGTTATATTAATATTTGGAGTCACAGGAGCCCTTAGATGCGATGAACTTGTTAATTTAAAGTCTAGCGAAATCCAAGATTTGGGAAATTTAATTTTGGTTAAAATCATAAACACAAAAAACAAAAAACAACGGTCGTTTACTATAATTGGCGATTTTTATTTGAATTTGGTAAGACAGTATACGGCTCTTCGTCCGGATGATATTGGCCTGCAGCGATTTTTTATTAAATACCAGAATGGTAAATGTCACCGTGTGGTAATGGGTATCCACAAAATATCAAACGTACCAAAAGACGTTGCTACGTTTTTGAAATTAACAAATCCTCATGAATATACAGGACATTGCCTTCGGAGGACTTCCGCAACTATTTTAGTTGACAACGGAGGTGATATTACCGCTTTAAAGCGGCATGGTGGATGGAAATCCACCAGTGTTGCTGAAGGGTACTTAGAGGATTCCATTTCCAGTAAAACACAAACTGCACAAAAAATACTTAATTGGCAAGAACAACCAAGTAATAGTTCTGGAATCGCTGACATAATAATCGACAATCAACTTACTAATAATATGATGTATACCAATGACAAAATTGTAAATGTCGAAGCTGAAAGCGGTGGCAGTGGCTTAAATTTAAACAACTGCAGTATACAAAACTGCACATTTAATATTACTGTTAATAAATAGGTAACACTTTATGTAATTTTTCGTTTGTATTAATTAAATAGTTGAGATATAAACAAAGCCTTCTATATTTTTTATAAAATGCATATTATTATTACGCTTGAAGAAAAAATAGTATATGTTACTCGGAGCAGAAGGCCCATTATATGTTTCGCCCAGTTTGCACAGCCTCGGCTAGCGCCTCGGCAGTGCAAGAATCTGGGCTCAACAATAATGTTGGTCTTCTACTCCTAGTAACATAATATACTATTTTCAATTTCTCAAGAAATTTTTAAATTTTAAAAATGCCATAAGATATCTCAATATAATTAGTTTACGATTACTATTAATATTTATAATACTTTTTGAAAGTTCTTTTAGATACAAGCATATTGATTTAAAATTTTGTTGGTGGAATGAGAAGTGAGATTTTTTTGTAAGAAAGATAGAATCTTACACGTTGTAAATGACACCAAGGTTAGTATTTTGTTTATTACCTTACAAGGAAGTTTCAAAATAATATGGCTAACGTACAACGTGTCTAAGATACAATTTAAGATAAGATGCCACATTCAGTTTTTTATTGTACAGGGTATCGAAAAACGACAGTTAATTAAGAAATATATCAACTAGAAACTTTTAAAAATATTTTGAAAATTCATGTATCTTTAGGTGTAATTCAAATTTATAAAACAATATATGTTATATATATTAAACAAGACAAAACAAAAAGAAATATAACTACAAAGATAGTATACTAGAAGGCATATTAAATCAAAATGAATATAACAGCACAGGTAGATTTAAACGAGTATTGGTTTAGCACATAAAAAAAGTGTATTGTTCTCGTTATTAGTTTACTAAAAATACATGAAAAGTAAACCATGAAACACTTACAAAGTGTTATTGCATTATTTTTTCTGCTTATTATTATTATTATTATTTTTTTTTTTCGTAGATTTCATGTAGTAATTTTTAACGATTCTTTGCATGCCAAAGCTTACAAAATTTATTCTTATGGAATTTAATGTCTCAGAACTACAAATGCCGTTGCTTTCTATCTCTATTTATTTCCCTCGTCTTGTTCACAACCTTACGAAAATTAAAGTTTTATTTCTCATAACAGCAATTTTAACATATTATATAACAACGCATAACAACGCGGTAAGATTTAATTTGCGGATCCTAGTGTTATGCGCATGACCACGTGAATTCAAAATGTATGTGCTATTTCGAGCGCTGTTGTCAAATCTCGCATTCAAATTTACAGTGGACTTGGACAACTTGCCAGTGTTTTAAACGAGCACTAATACCTGCTACCAGTTTTTATTCTCTTTCTTTGAATGATGTTTTATATTCAAAGTTCTCTTTGCATGTTTTAAAAAAAATGCTTTATTATATATGATGGTCATAAAATATTAGAATCGATGAAATATTCAGTAAAATATAGATCATATAGAACGAAGAACAATTTGATTATTGTGGCATAGATCATTCGTACATATTTTAATATCCCATCAAATTTCTCTTTCTACCGGATGCGGATAGTGATAGTTTTGACACTTATTGTGCCCTACCAAGGGCGCTAACATTTAAATGATTTAAATGTTGCGCTAACGTTATGATAGTTTATTTAATATAAATGATGTATAATAAATTAAAATATATAATATAAAAACGTGTATTTGTTGTCTCATAGCTAAACGGATAAAACAACTTGATAAAAATAACCCCTTTGTTATTCCCTCAGATCCTTGTGGCCTCGGTCTAAGTTAGTTGACAATACAATACATTTGGGTTTCAAAATTTTAAGTAAATCTATGATATCTATGTCAGATGGTATTCGAAATTTGTTATATTAGTTATTTTGGAAAAACATATTTTATGGAATAAGAATTGTAGACTGGAATAGTTTTAATTTCAATGTATCAAGTATAACAAATCTTTGATGAATTGTGAAATGTCTTGTATAATATGTACAAAAAAGATTTATTTTATGACTTTTTAATACGTTTATACAAAAAAAAAGTTTTACAAAATATGGTAAAAATAAAACGTTATATTTTTAATATTTTTAACTTTTATTTATTTTGTAAATTAAACATTGTTACATTCATTTTGTTTTTTATTTTTGGAAACTCTAATTATTAAATTTCAGTTACTATAACAGCCGTTGTAAATAGATTAATAAATTAAAGTTAGATTACTATTACAACAGATCACTTTTGAGTTCATTAATTATAATTTCCGATATTCGTATTCATTTATAAGTAAACAAAAAAATCGCTTTTTTTAGACTATTGTAACGAGTCCTTTACTCTCAAGAATATACTCATTATTTTTTTCAAATAGCCACATTGATAAATCGCTGATTTTAATTTAATTAATTTTATTGTAATATTGCTTTTTTTAAAGACTATAAACATGTTTTTAAATATTACACTTTACCTACGACATGGCTGACCATTATTGATCCAAAATAAAAAGTGAGATGTGTCAAGGGACACTCGGATGGAACGAAGTTCCTTTCGATTAATTAGTGAAGGAATTGTAATTTGTAAACACAACAGAGAGTTTGTACATACATAAGCATTTATCATCGTCTGTATAAAATCTCTACTTACCTAACTCTATCAGCAATATCCGGAACTTGTGCAGAAACACTGTCAGGATACATTATTGTTTTTATTTTCTATTATTTTAATATTTATTATCTACAAAAAACCTGTATAAAATTAACAAAGTCACGACACTACTACACTGTTCAAAGCAAAATAGAAAAAAAAAGTAAATCCATTATTTTCAACAGTTCGTTTCTTTTAACAAAAGTGTCCATTTATACAATACCAGAGGTATTGTATATTCTACCTAGAATTACTTTTTATTTCAATTTAATTTAAAACAGGAATTAACAATTTAATACAAAATTTTAAAATTAAAATATTTGACAGTCATCTCTGAGTCATCTGTGAGTCATCTGTGAGTCATCTCTGAGTCATCTCTGAGTCATCTGTGAGTCATCTGTGAGTCATCTATGAGTCATCTATGAGTCATCTATGAGTCATCTGTGAGTCATCTGTGAGTCATCTGTGAGTCATCTATGAGTCATCTATGAGTCATCTATGAGTCATCTATGAGTCATCTATGAGTCATCTATGAGTCATCTATGAGTCATCTATGAGTCATCTATGAGTCATCTATATGAGTCATCTATGAGTCATCTATGAGTCATCTATGAGTCATCTATGAGTCATCTATGAGTCATCTATGAGTCATCTATGATTCATCTATATGAGTCATCTATGAGTCATCTATGAGTCATCTATATGAGTCATCTATGAGTCATCTATGAGTCATCTATGAGTCATCTATGAGTCATCTATGAGTCATCTATGAGTCATCTATATGAGTCATCTATGAGTCATCTATGAGTCATCTATGAGTCATCTATGAGTCATCTATATGAGTCATCTATGAGTCATCTATGAGTCATCTATGTGAGAGAGAGAGAGAGATCTCTTTTATTGACCGCCCGCTGGACGGTGACTTGAAACACTCTTTAATATTGATAATTTAGATAATCCACAATTATCTCAATTTTATAATTTTTATATTTATACGTAAATCGCTCCAAAAACTTGTTGCCCAGTCATTAGAGTAAATTACAACTTCAAAAAAGATTTTATAATTCCCTCGTATATTAAAAACTAAAAAAGATATAAAAAAATTAATACAATTTGAGATTCCTAAAAAATGATAACATAAAACTATATAATTATATTCCTTTTTTCTGTTCCCGTGGGATGAAAAGTAGCTTATGTGCTATTCCCAACTACCATCTATCCTTATTTCAATTTTCATCCTACACCGTTCAGCCGTTTTGGCGCGATTCAAGATCAAGATTCAATAACAACTGTAATAATTTGCTTATAATAAAACTAGGATAAATTATCCCGTTTATTTAGTTCCAGACCATAATCTACCCCTGTCCCCTGTACCAAATTTCATCCCGATCCTTCCAGCCTTTTACTTAGTGGTAAAAATTGAAGCTTATTTATTCCTATGTGTATAGAAATTTTGTACAAAATTAATGAGTCATACCAATTAAAACCAGAACAAAGGATTTATTTATTCCAAAATACTAAAGGAAAAATTCTAAGACCTATTCAATATAAAACTACATCAGTATTCACGAACTGTATTAATAAACAAATAAATTATCAAATCTTTGATTGCTGTCTTCAGGAGTTTTTAATTTGAACACATTAATTATTACAAATTATTTAAATTTGTAAACAATGGTCAATTGCAACAAAACAAAGGATTGGATTCATAATGAAATAATCACAATTTATTAAAGAACTTTTTATAGTAGAAAGTTTTTTTTGGTGATTTATAAGTCATATTACTATTATTAAATTATTACTCCCTTGGCAAATAGCGCTTTACAAGATAGATTACGGCATAGTCCACAGTATAGTCTAAAATTTTTAAAAATTTTCTAAATTAGTTATTTTATTAACAGTTAAAATAATAATTACTGTTGTCACATGTAAAACAAAAAAAAAATTCTCTCTCGCGTAGTCGATCCCATTATGATAACATAATAGAACTGTCACCTTGATTCATATCCGACGCTTAATCAACTAGGCTACGAACGACATATTTAAAAACTTTCAAAATGATAACATGTATACACAATTTATATCATATTTCATATCAATTCAGTATAAATTTCGAAATTAATGTATATGCCTAAACACCATTGACATATTAATACAAATGGACCAGCTGTGCAGCGAAATGATTGATTCCAGTGTGAGACGGATAAGAAGGATAGCGCTAGGTCGGGCAGAAAGCTCCTAATTTACATTTGATTTACGTTGATTTTTAATGTTTTTGGTGTTTATCTTATAAATTAAATATATTTGACTGTGTTTATAGTGATATTTATAAACTATGTAATATATCGCACACACTCTATAATATTTTATAGTTATTAACCTATTAAGTTGGTGTCTAGAGTCATTTTAACTATAATTAATACTTGCCACTCTTAAATATTTTTGGATACATAAATATTTCATCAACAGATAATAATAAATAATTTCGAAGTTTATATTTCATATAATAATCAAGAAGAGTTATTTAATTATTTGTTTTATTATTATATATTAGGTGTAGAATTTTCAAATTTAATGTATCAGTCTACTTATATATAGTGTGAACCATGATATAAAAAATTACGATATGATCTTCAGTTGTATTGACGTATTTTTCGATAGAAATATTAATGCATTTTTGAATTATCTATTTGAATTCAACAATTTTTTGTCACATTCACTGTTTAAAAAAAAATTGGTATTTATTGTATACAGGGTGTCCCAGAATTAACTACGGAAACTTCGTATACGTATTCCTTGATGACAAATAAGTAGGGTCTTTCCTATAAAAAAAAAATTTTTAGAGACTCCTGTCAGAGTTATAACCTACTTTGCAAATGTGCTCTACTTGATCGCGATACACGATACTCAATTGACATGGTCCTACTTTAATTTTTTTACTCCAAACCGAAACGATTTCGCAAAAAACGACAAGGAACAAAAAAGTTTCTAAATAATCAAAACTTCCTAAAATAATTTTTTGTTATTGCAAATATTAATTGCTAAGAAAGTTACAAAAAAAATTAAGAGGGGTTCCTTGATTTGCACCCTTAGAATGGGGTAGGGCAGGTGAAAAGTGGCAGGAGAAATGCGTCTTTATTAAAATGATGTTCACCCAAATTGTTAATTTTTTATCTTGGACCAATCAGAAGATATTAAATTAAAACCGTATTTTACCACCCCTCTTTAAAGGGTTATAACTCTGACAGGAGTCTCTAAAAAATTTTTTTTTATAGGAAAGACCCTACTTATTTGTCATCAAGGAACACGTATACGAAGTTTCCGTAGTTAATTCTGGGACACCCTGTATAAAATAATACAGTTTTTGAGCCTGCAATAATTGTTTTGTAAGTAATATATATTATTTTTGCTCAAATAAGTACACCTAAACATAAAACCAGCGTCTTTTCTCACTTATTTTGACTTAAGAAATTTTAACAAACTTAAGTTTCATCAAATACTTCGAACAACCACAAATGAAAAAGCTTTTTTTCACTACTAACCTGAGAAATTGCTATTATTTACTCCATTCCCCTAACGAGAATTAATATTTACAGTTCTATAATTTTTAAGATATTGACATAATAATAGCTCACTTCTCACTCTAAGTATATAATATACTATTTTTTACATAAAACGTTATAAAAAGATGTATTTCCCTTAAGCTCGCATTTAAACAATGTGCGTTTTGCCCGGCCTACCTCCGTCTCTCTCTCGGATCTCTCTTACTAATGTTGGCCGCAGAAGCAGCTGTTGCGAATATGGGAAGCGGCCGGTCCATTTGTATTAATATGTCAATGCTAAACACACTTGAAACATGCATTGTCATCCAGATCTTAGCTATCCTGAAAATTTCAGAGCTCTAGGTAGTCGGGTAATAGGTTTAAATTCGATTACAAAATTCCGCAGAGAGACAAAGAACACGGTGAAAATATAAAAAAAAAGTGTGAGGTGTCAAGGGACACCCGGATGGAACGAAGTTCCTTTCGATTAATTAGTGAAGGAATTAGTAATTTGTAAACATAACAGAGTGTTTATACATACATAAGCATTTATTATTGTCTGTATAAAATCTCTACTTATCTAACAGTTCGTTTCTTTTAACAAAAGTGTCCATTTATACAATACCAGAGCTTTAAATAACACATCTTTTTAAAATTACTTTTTATAATTTAAAACAGGAATTAACAATTCAATACAAAAAATTTAAAATTAAAATATTTGACAGTGACTGACAGTTAAGGTAATTTGACGTAGTCAAGTTACGAACTATTTTTAAAATGTTTATGAATTTATTAAATTATAAAAACAGGATGAAATAAAATATAATACTATTATAGGTAATTATGTTTTTTTCTACAGTATTTTCTTTTTAATGTACATTTTCTTTTAATTTAAAATAGTGTCTTTTTAATTGTAATATATCTATCTATGAGAGAGAGGGAGAGAGAGTTATTTATTTTTTGGTCTGTGAGAGAGAGAAACATGCGTGTGTCGGTGCATTGTGTCGGTGCATAGTGTCGTGACAACTTTTGGTATGAATTTTTTTGGGCTAGCTCCTAGCGTCAGTCGTAACTGTTCGTAACGCGCGAAAGGGAACTTCGTTCCAAAAATAGTTTTAAATATCTGACTATAATTTTAAAAATAGCTTTTAAATTTCATGATTAATTCGTAATTTATTTTATTTAATTTTATCCATTGAATAAAACGATCAACACACAATCAAAATCTTTGATTGCGATCACAAATTTTGTGTATGTATATTCGTTTTCTATCTAACATGATATTAATTAAACAAAGAGAACAAACAAAACTTTAACACTAAAATCAGAATATTTTTAAAAGTTTTCAACATACTTTCTCAGAATACAGAAATTCTAACCAACATGTTTGTTTACTACAAAACATTCTACCTAACACGTCAATTTAGAGTCATGGACAGAACAAGAAAATCCGTTTTTATGCTTTACTATAACTTACTATAGAACAACATATTTTGTGATATTTCAGTATTTTTACAAGTTTCCGATTATTACAGATATACAATTAATCGGGCAACAATGCATGGAAATTTGAATTTCTCGCGCAGAAATGAGGTGAATTTGGGTTTTTATTTCAATGCGCAGAGACCTGCGCGGTCACACGTTTTTAGAAGGATCCGCAAATAAAATCTAGCCAACAACGCATAGTAGCAATGTAAAAAATTCTGAGAATTCTTCATCCTCCCCTTCAAACTCTGTTTCATATCCAGTCTTTAAATATAAGTAACCAATTTCTACTATGTCCGCTCAATCCTTTACAGGAGTGCTGACATTATTATGAGGTAAAATAAAAGCTGTCTTTCTTTTTTCGTATAACCAGGCTGGCAGTTCACTAATTACAGTTCAGCAATTAGTCAAGTAAAAAGTGTTGTTTTCATCAAATCATTTTTCTGTTTTTAGAAAAATTTATTCTGTAAACGTTTAAATATCAGACATTTGTTATAAATACATTGTAAGTATTAAATATTTAATTATCATATTCAAGAAGATTCTTTTGTTTCTGCTTAGCTAGAAAATCTGTTTTGTGTATTTCACAAATTGTTTCATTAAAATATGTTGTTGTCATAAATAGCGGCCTTTCTATCGTTTCAAATTAACAAAAATAATTATGTGATAACGATTATTCAAAATAGTTTTCTTCTTGATATTATAAAAAATTAGAAGCGCGAGTGGCAAAGGTATAAACATTTCTTTATTTGTTTACGGTTTACTAAATTATCTCTATTAATAAAACTCAATCTAAAAATCCTTACTAATAATTTCAAATCCACAACTCGCTCTGCTCCTGTGTTATCTATTGTGTGAGTTATAGTTTAGAAAAAATCGATTAGATGAAGTTATACGAAACTTTAAGTTAAACATATATGACAAATAGCAAATGTCCAACAATAGAAGATAAGGGATCCTACACCATAATTAATACTATTGTAACGAGCGAGAACCCCTTAGTACGCCTCTGTCGCCCTCCAGGTAAACAACGCGCTAATTCTCGAACAGAACGATCGAGAGACTTCCTTCACTATGCAGACTTTCTAGAAATTGTTACCGAAGGACGTTCTGGAAGCTGTGGACTGGTATATAAGCGGAGAGCCACGACCCACAAGTAAGTAAAAAGTTAACAGCGAGTGTCTAAATATTCGAGCGATCTACGAAGTGAAAATAAATAGTGAATATAAATCGAAGTTAATTGTTGTACATAAATTAGTGTGTTATAGTTAGTTTAGTTATAATTCGTTTAGTTTAAAGTGTGTAAATAAATTAGACATTTTCGTTCAGCAGTGATTTTATTTTGAACCCCTAGAACGTAACAATTGGTGTCAGGTGTGGGGTAAATTAAACTGCTGTGTTAATTTAAATTGTGGACTTCATTATTGAATATTTTGTATGCCAGTAACGAGATCACAGGCGAAGAAAATGGATCAGGCGAAAATGGAATTTTTCCAGCAAGCCCTTGAAAAAATGAGCTTGAAAATGGAAGAAAATACTAGAAAGATAATGGATGAGAGCACCCAGAAAATGGAGAATAGAATGGAAGAAAACACCCAGAAAATGGAAGAAAACACTAAGAAAATTGAAGATAATTTGGGAGATAAATTGACATTTATTGAAAATGAGTTGAAGAATAATTACTCCAAACTGGAAAATGAGATTGGAAGCGTAAAAGACGAAATTGGAAGCGTAAAAGACGAAATGGGAAACGTAAAAGACGAGATGGGGAACGTGAGCGATAAAATTGGAAAATTTGAAGACAGGGTTGGAAACATTGAAGGCAGATTGGTTAATATGGAAGAAGAAATGCAAGTAAAATTGGAAGAACAGGTGAAAACCATGGAAGAACGATTAAGTAAGAACTTCAGCAAATATTGTTCTGTTAAGCTGGGAGAACGGGGTGAGCCAGGGCGAACAAAGATCAAACCTCCAACTTTTGATGGCAAAACACCCTGGAGCACTTATCAGAAACAATTTGAAGCAGCAGCCAACGCCAATTGCTGGGACGATGAAGAGAAAGCAACTGCCTTAATTGTTGCATTAAGAGGAGACGCACTGAATATCCTTCAGACCATTCCTGTAAGTCAACAAGGTGATTATAAGACTCTGACAAGTAGACTGCAAATGAGATATGGTGATGCACATCTCCAACAAGTGTATCACGCACAAATCAAGAGTCGCCATCAGAAGAGCGCAGAAACCTTGCAGGAATTCGAAGCAGACATAGCAAGGTTGGTAAGGCTGGCCTATCCTTCAGCACCGGACAGCTTCCTAGAACAACTTGCTGTCCAGACCTTCGTCGATGGGTTGAGAGACACGGAGACTCAGCAGACGTTGCGGTTGGCCCGGCCCAAAACCCTAGATGACGCCCTGGCCATGCCCTAGAATTTGAAGCTGCTAAACAAGCTTCTCACAGAGGACAGAGCAAAGTGAGACAGCTTGATGATTCGCCAGTCTGCGACGAGAGTATTGAAGACGTAGTTCGCCGAGTTCTCCAGGAGAAACGTAATGGTGGACCAAGATGCTGGAACTGCGGCGAAAGAGGACACATTCAGCGTAACTGCAAGAAGCCGGTTAAACCACAACGCCAAGAACAGGAATATCATTTTTCTGTGGAACACCGGGCCGGGAAGTCACATGGCAACGCTGACGCATTATCTGGGAGACCTTGTCCTTCCGACTGCAAACACTGCAGCAAAGCAGAAGAGAAGGAATTCTGTTTAAGAACAACCGTCGTGGATCTAGATTGGCTGCCAGAATCCCTGAAGCGAGACCAAGAAGGTGACACCGAACTAAAGATGTTGCTTGACTGGAAGGCAAAAGGGCAGAGACCAAGATGGGAAGAAGTGAGTCACCTGAGTCCTAGGGTCAAGTCCTACTGGGCGCAGTGGGACTCCATCATTTTAGAGGATGGATTGTTGAAGAGGTCCATCGAGAATGACGAGGGTACTGCAGCTAGGACTCAGCTGATAATTCCCCGGAGTCGGACGACAGAAGTATTGGAGAAATTTCATAATGGAACCTCCGGTGGACACTTCGGCATCAAGAAAACGTTGGAAAAGATCAGAGAACGTTTTAACTGGGTCAACTGCAAAGAAGACGTCAAGGACTGGTGCCGAAAATGTAGACTTTGTGCTTCAACGAATGGCCCAAGAGGAAAACGACGAGCGCCAATGAATCAGTA
Source organism: Altica lythri (assembly GCA_964028335.1). Taxonomy (NCBI): domain Eukaryota; kingdom Metazoa; phylum Arthropoda; class Insecta; order Coleoptera; family Chrysomelidae; genus Altica; species Altica lythri. Next base: position 27,513,290 of record OZ034804.1, on the reverse strand, counting down.
TAACGTAGGCAGTCCCATGGAAAGAGTTGCTATAGACATCGCAGGCCCATTCCCAGAGACCGACGATGGGAACAAGTACATATTGGTGGCGTCGGATTACTTTACCAAATGGGTTGAAGCACATGCCATCCCAAACCAAGAGGCCTCGACAGTGGCAGACGTGCTGATAAAGGAAATGTTTAGTCAGTTTGGAGTGCCACTGGAGCTACATTCTGATCAGGGACGAAATTTCGAGTCTGGCCTATTCCAGAGCATTTGTGAAATACTCGGAGTCAAGAAGACCAGGACAACACCTCTTCACCCACAGTCAGATGGCCTAGTCGAAAGAATGAATAAAACTGTGGGAAAATATTTGGCTAAAGTGGTCTCTGACCATCAAAGAGACTGGGACCGGTACCTTCATCTGTTCACCATGGCCTACAGATCAGCCGTGCAAGAGTCTACTAGAGAGACACCAGCTTGTGTCATGTTCGGCCGGGAAATAAGATTACCCTGTGACCTAGAGTTTGGATGTAAGCCCGGAACAGAGATAGCTGGTGAGGACTACGTGAGCACATTGAGGGGCAGGCTACACTACATTCATGAGAAGGTCCGACAAAACATACAAGTAGCTAGTGACCGAATGAAGACCCGCTATGACAGCAAAGCTACAGAAGGTGGTTTCAACGCTGGAGATTTGGTCTGGCTGTACAACCCCCAGAAGAAGAGAGGATTATCACCTAAGCTACAGAGGAGTTGGGAGGGTCCATACAGAGTGGTAAAAAGGATCAATGATGTAGTGTACCGTATACAAAAACTACCAAGGGGCAAGAGGCGCGTGGTCCATGTAAATCGGTTGGCGAAATACGAGGCGGACTACGACAAACAAGACGAGACCTATCTGAGAAGGACGACCAGCCCAGAGCATGTTGAGATGAGTTTCGACCAGTTCATGGAGAACTATGGTGGAACTGGGAAGGCACGATTCGGAGTTACCACCGAGCAGCAGCAGGACCTCTTCTCTGTGCCTGGAGATTATTCCCTAGCCCATTGTGTCGCCGAAGATCTGCGTATGTCCAGGGGAATAGCATTAGTCTTCAGGAAGAAGTTTGGCCGTGTATCTGAGCTCTCCAGACAACAGCCCCATCCCGAAAAAATTCTAAGTCTCACTGACGGTCATCGTCACCTCTTCTACATGGTGACTAAGAGGTTTTCCGATCACAAGCCTAGCTATAGAAGTATGTGGAATACCTTGCTGAACCTAAGAAACGAACTCACCAGGTTGGAAGTGAAGAAGCTGGCTGTGCCTAAGTTGGGTTGTGGTCTAGATCAACTCAACTGGAGAGTCGTCCGGAACATGCTCGAGGTGCTTTTCCATAAGACAGGAATAGAGATACTCGTGTGCATTTTCAACCCGAGCGGAAACACCATGAAGGAGAAGACTGTGGATTGCTATTTCGAAAAGCAAGGGAGCTGCAGAAAGGGAGATGCCTGTAGGTTCAGACATACCAACCAAGGTGTTCGGGGACCGAACGTCTTAAGGAGGGGGCAGTGTAACGAGCGAGAACCTCTTAGTACGCCTCTGTCGCCCTCCAGGTAAACAACGCGCTAATTCTCGAACAGAACGATCGAGAGACTTCCTTCACTATGCAGACTTTCTAGAAATTGTTACCGAAGGACGTTCTGGAAGCTGTGGACTGGTATATAAGCGGAGAGCCACGACCCACAAGTAAGTAAAAAGTTAACAGCGAGTGTCTAAATATTCGAGCGATCTACGAAGTGAAAATAAATAGTGAATATAAATCGAAGTTAATTGTTGTACATAAATTAGTGTGTTATAGTTAGTTTAGTTATAATTCGTTTAGTTTAAAGTGTGTAAATAAATTAGACATTTTCGTTCAGCAGTGATTTTATTTTGAACCCCTAGAACGTAACACTATTTATTTCGAAAAAAAGTATCATGATAGTGTTGTCTAGAAGAATGCGAAACTTAACCGCGCATGACATAAAATTCCATTTTTTTATAAAACTGAAGAGAGACAGTCAAATGTCTTGCTTACATCACATACAGTTCAAATTATGTGTTAACCACCTGATAATCATTCTATGATATTGTTTGTAAAGATCCAAGTTTTATTAAGCTTGGAATCGCTGATAACATAGGCATCTTAGATAAACGAGTACTCCATCTTTTATACAAAGAGTTACAGATGAAAAAACTGTTCTGAAAGTTAGTGCCGCATTCGTTAATAATTCAACAAAAACTGAAACGAAAACAAATTTCTTAGAGTAATTTGGAGCGTTTTAAGCAGAATAAAATCGATTTTGTGCGTCGGTTTATAACTATGAATGGGACTTAGATCTACTCTCATGATAATAAACTGAAACAACGTTTACAGCGGACTGAAGCTGGTTCTTCAGCTTCAAAACAGGTGGCGTTAGAACGATCGACAAAAAAGTTTATGACATCAGTTTTTTGGGATGCAAAAGGGGTTTTGTTAATTGATCATCTTAAAAAAGGTAAATAATTAACTCTTAATATTATTGAAACCTTTTGGACCAGTTGGATAAAAAGTTTCGTAAAAAAGGACCCGGTTTACCGAAGGAAACAATCATGTTTCATCAAGAAAATGCACGTGTTCACACAAGTTTGCTGACGATTAAACAAATTAAAGTACAAATTGATGACCACCCGCCGTATTCACCATATTTGGCTCCCTTCCACCATTGCCTCTTCAAAAACTTGAAACAGTTCCTTCGTGGAAAGCGTTTTTGGTCGAATACAGAAGTTATTATAGCCGTGAAACAATTTTTTGCAAGGCTTTCCGAAAATCATTAAAGAGATGGTATAAAATTACTGGAGATCATTGAAATTAGTGTGTCCAAGCTAAGGGAGATTATATTGTAACCCCTTTTTTCTGGATGTTGAAGGCTCACCAGGGGTTAGCTAAATGCGAACGGCACTCAAGGGGAAGGAGGAGAGCGAGTCGTGGATCGGGGGAGCAATTGGGCGAGTATCGGGCCAAAAAAAAAGAAATATCTAGGATCTAGTTAGGAATCGGAAAAGGGCGCCACTTATCTTTTTGGAAAGGAATAGGAGGAAAGATAAGAAACCTATAGAGAAAGGAGTTACTAAATCGGGAATTGTTAGGGAACACACTTTACTTAAACAAAACTAATTAAATATGTGTCTATTTAAAACTTACCTCATTGGTCTTAAAGTTCCTTGAATCTTTCTATATAAATCTTTTATATATACTTATCTTTATGAAAATAGAAATAATTTGTAAAAATAAAAAAAATATTAAATCAGAACATTTACTGGGAAGGTATCAGAAATAAATACTCAAATTTTTTAGTAACAAAACAACAAAACAATATATTTCAAAAAAAAACACTGGTATCAATGATTGATAAGTATCAAAAAACTAAAACTCCTGCAAATATAATATTGCGTAGCTTATTTAAAACAGTATGATTACCTTACTATCAAAATATATGGAGAACTCAATTATAAGAATATCGGATGTTAAGATATTTCATTTCATAAAAAAGACAAAATCTAATTAAGTTCTCAAAAGAGTGCACTCCGTTGCGTTTTATTAACTAAACAATAACCTAAGTAACAATAAAAAAAAACTTATCCACATATATACCTTAAAGGTAATATTCATATAGGATACACAATAATCGTAATCACTTAAAAGAATGTTAAAAACAAAGGTTAAATGCACTATACCATTATCATCTGATTAAAGTTCTTAAGATCTGAATAGTAACTCGATATATTTACTAATTGAATGATTAGATAAAATAATTTATTAACTACTGGGAATTAGAGAATTCTCCGGTACAAGTTCAAAAATTTAACAATAACTTGAAACACTTGTGGTTCAACTAACTATTGAACCTATAGTTCTATCGTAAGGATTATTTAAAAGTTTACCTTGATATCCAGAATCAAATTCGAAAAACGTTAATGGCGGAGTTATGCATTTGAATGGAAAATTCCTCATCAAACATACCAAAAATAAGACAGGAACTACATGAAATGATCTACCAGATCGCAGGAAATCTTCTGTAGCAATTATCTATAACATTCTAGAAACACCAGGTATTCAACAGCTTCTCTACCAAATCGGTTTCCAAAATTTTCAAAATGGAGTCGCTTCTACAACGGCTAGGCGGCAACTCAATTCCAATTATACCATAAATCACATAAATAGTACTTCCAGACTTAGTACTTTATTACCAAAATGAAACGTATTACTTTCTAATACATTTACACACTGCAATACAGAATAAACCAACAAAACTAACCGGTAATTTAAACAGAACTCTTACTCGGCAGCCATTACTATTCATAAAGGTAACGGTACGTCAGTAACTTTTGAAAGCTTAAACGTGAATCCTTTTCGAAATTGTCTTCGTGCAGCTTGTTGCTTCACTCGGATCTCTCCGCGCTCGCTCGTTCAGCTTGTTTCTGAGATGTCATTCCACAGAATCGTCTAGAAAAAGGTAATGGTGGTTGCCTATCGGTCAGAGTTCAAAAGAGAATAAAAACAAAATAGTAAAATAAGCGGTGTGTGTTTATTTTACAATATTAAATAAAAAAAAACAATTTTATTAAAAAATACACATTCGTTCATTTTTGGTTTCAAAACTTTTCAACCAACCTATATAATGAATTGGTCGGTCGGAATATTATTATTTCTTATTTGTTACTTGAATGTTGTTCTGAATGACTTTTGCTCTACCACATTTACATACAAAAAACTAGTTGAAAATATTCAGAAGTTATAAACTGAGGAAACGCGGCGCCGGCTCTACATGCAGACATGTACAATGTACAATGTACATTGCCAATTGTCTTTAACAAAATAGTATTTAAAAATAGTAGAAACTAGTCTAAATTCGTCAAATTTATTAAGATAAGGTAAAAATAAACTAGGTTAATAATATTAAGAATAACCAACCATCAGCATTTATAATGTAATTTTGTCGATTTCAATTCAGATAAAAATATGAATTCCGAAAACTCAGCGGAAAATGCATTAAAAATTCAATTCAGCGATATTAAAAACTGAAATCTAAGTGCTTCCTGCTTTTTTAGTTCTTTTGACCTGCAAATGAGATGGCACATTAAGTGCTACATTTTGTGTTTATTCACTTCGCTTGTTCTCGCCAATACAAAGATAAATAAACAGAATAATGCAAAATGAGAATCAGACAATGACTGTATATATAAACACGAAACTACGAGACTGATTCCAAATATTTTAACAGCGACAAGGTGATCTAAGAGGACAATTACAACTTTATCATACACATAATTAACAGCTGCATGTCTTATAAATGGTCCTGCTGGTTTTAGATTTAAATTTAGCATCAACAATAAGGCGTTTTTTTTTCACAAACAACTTTTTAGTTTCTTGTGATGAAAAACTAAAATCCTTAAAATTTTAAGCCCTTTAGCACATTTTGTATGAGTTTGAAAGCATTTATATATACTATCTTTGAGTTTTGATTTAATTATGGGATATATGGTTGGTCGACTAAAAAATTTAATATGTAACACGGACAAAAGTAGACTTTTCGTCCTTGATACATAAATAACTATTTATATTCGCCAAAACATTTTTTATCTAACAACCAAACCTTTTTCGTTTTTTTAAATAAGATAATAAAAAAAAGATACCATTCAGTCTTTAATGAGTTTTTGGAAAAAGAAAATAGAAAAAGATTATAATATAAAATATTGTATATTTTAATTATTAAAGTTATCCTTCTATTCATACACTCGGTGGAAAAGATTTTTGTACAGTTAAATGGGAAAAATCATTACATATGTAATGGTGTGAGTAAGAGAGAGACAGACACACTTATAAAGTATATTGGTTGGTAAAAACAAAGATGAAATATTTATCACATGTTATTAGTCATAACTATACGTCCTTTGAATACCGTTTCAAGATTCAGTACATTGAAAAGGGATAGATATACAAAAAAGAGTCTGAACTAATGTATGAATATCATAGTGACGGACCACATGATTATTTGACAGATTATTTTATAATTCTGTTACGTAAGTTAACATATTAAGTTTAGTATTTTATATTAATAATATTAATAATAATATTCAGTAATGAGTATTGTATTGTAGTCTAAAATACCGTCACATGATTGCGGTATATCCAGCACTATGCTTTTGAGGTTGTTGGCTGCATAAACAGAGTTTTTACGAATAGTCGAGGAAATAAAGCACCAAAACCTCCGAATTTTGTAACGTAAGATGGATCGGAATGCGTTTTTTTGCATTGGATTCGGTAAAGTATCAGGAAATTTGTCGCTATATTTTATAATGTAAAAATGGAAATTGCATTTCTGCATTCGAAAAGTACATTCCGAACAGACAATAGAGAGAAAACTTAACTCGGTAAGTATTGCTGAAGATGGGTTCAATTTATATACTCGGGGTTTTTGGAGTCGCTTAACACGAATATCACGATTCCGAAAGTCTCCGCGGCACTTGGTGTCTAGGGTATTTACCTGTTTCTCCTGGGGTTTTATGTAAAATCTGTACGAAATCAGTGCACACTTGGTACTCGGTGGTTTTTTGAGTTGCTAAATACGATTATAATAATGGCGATGGTCTTCGAAACACCTGGTGCATAAGACGGACCTCGTCTCCAGGAATTTTATGCAAATTCGATACAAAAAGAGTGTGCACATGGTACTAGGAGGTTTTTGGGGTCGCTTACCACGAATATCATATAATGAGTTTGCTAAATCATTCGCATACAAATTTATGAATCCATACGCGTGTATAGAAGTATAACTTCTGCCGTCAGTCCCACTGACTGCCACACTAGTTTTTTTTATTTTTCAGTACATCCATACCTTATACACCATAAAATACTTAACTACTTATTAAGTGTGCAATGTAATTTAATCTATTAGTGTGATTAACAAATTTAGAAAATATTTTTATTATTTTACATTATTTAAAGTGAAAATTAATCGTTTGTAAATACTATGCGCTTGCAGATTGCCTTGAAAATGGCACTTTCTATGCTTCCTTATTTTCAATTTTCCTATTCCCGTAACGGCGAGATACCTAAATACTAAGTACAGTGTGCTAAAACAAAGTTAGGTAAAGTTAAACAAGACACACAAACCTGGAGATTTAGTAGAGAATCCATTGCACCAGTCGAAGACATATGGATTAAAAGAGAAGGGAACTTGAGATTTTTTCCAAGGTATGTAGCACAAGAGTAAAGAGGACAGAAAAATTATATAGGTACAGATCTCCAACAGACTGTAACACGTACAAGTAAAAAAATCAGATGTGGCACTCGGAATATGACCGAGAAGAAAATAGATAGATAGATATTCTGTGGATTGGCTGTATCACTGCGACCTTTACAGATCTATTGTAAACAACAATTATCTCTAGAATAGGATTAGAGCACCTTGTCTAGCCTCGCCCTCTTAATGAGAACAATGTCAGTGGCCTTTTCACGTAACTTGGAGCAACCGGTTTCTCCGTCCCCAATACCAGATACCGCGTCTTTGCAAGACCTTTACATTATTTTGGCAATATCAACAGATGTCTTAATCACCCCAGTTCAGCCGCCAATGTCCTGTTAAAAGACTGACAATCATTCTGACATCACTTCACCTTTGTAAAAATTCACCGAGTGCCCTTTTATGAAAACTTTGGCTTGTCGCTTGCCTTGTGTTTTTTACCACTACTCCTGAGACTTACCTAGTCTCCATTTACCAAAGGCTGCCGGTCTAAAGGTGTCAGCAACCCCAACGAATAGTTCCGGGCCAATCATTGGAATATTAGCTCCCGTTCGGGCCTATGCATCAGCTTTCTCCTTTCCCGTAAACCCAGAGTTTCCTGCTGTTCATTCCAGTATTAGAGAATTCCGACTTGCGGCATGTGTCAGGGCTCTAACGCAGCTGTAAGCTAATTTGTGTCGAGACTCAAAAGTTTCTAGCAAAGTTATACCTGCGGACTGAGACCACTTGAAAAATCACTTTGGATTAGTTGCAATTACTTGTTATTACTTACAGTCGTCAGTTGTGATCACTTGTGACTTTACGTTTTCGAAATTCACAGGTTTTAGCGATCGAGCCGTATACCATCCTATAAAAAACTATGCTTCCAAAAAAATTTATAGCTCTTAGAGAGTGTGAGCAGAAGTCAAAACTTGTACTGGCATATTTGCATTATAAAAAATTGAAAATAAGCGATTTAACAATTTTTTGGTAAATATTTTCTAGTTAAAAAAGAGCGTGGTATCGTTTGTATAACTACGGATTAAATTGTACGTTAAGAACAAAAGATATCTAAAGCACATCTTCATCAATATAACAAAACACCCAAGGCGCAGTTTTGCGTAAGCCTGGGTAAACTGGCTACTGTTTTCCAGGCTGAAGTTGTTGCCCTATCCGAGTGTGCAAGAGTGTGTTTGGAGCGTGGTCTGACAGGCCACACCATATACATAAACTCGGACAGTAGAGCAGCGCTAATGGCACTTGACAGTTTCGACTTTACCTCTAAGGCAGTATGGGACTGTCATCAGGCCATGAAAACCCTGGGAACGAACAACAAGGTTATCCTTAGTTGGGTTCCGGGGCACAAAGGTATTGCTGGCAACGAGGGAGTTGACAAGTGGGCAAACAAAGGAGCTGAAAGCCCGCTCATTGGTCCAGAGCCGACGTGTAGTATTGCTTAAAACACAGCACGAAGAGCTGTTCGCCAGTGGATGGGCATAGAACATTGAAAGTGCTGGGAAAGAACAGAAGGCAACATACAGTCAAAGAGAATGCTGCAGACACCTACTGGTGCTATAGCGGCAGATGCCCTTGGGCTGAGGAGGAAGACCCTGCGAAAAGTGGTTGGCTTCATCAGCGGCCACTGGGTATTCCGCGGACATCTTCTTAAGATGGGAATTCAAGTTGAAAACCTCTTATCTAGAAAATGCGGTGAAGAGGAGAAGACCTGTAAGGTCTACGTGTGAGATCCCTTGGCCTACCGACCGGAGATCAAAGGGAAGAACGGGTAACCATAGTCAAAAGAATCTCATGGTTCATTAAGAACCTGGGATTTGACGGAGAATGAGGACCTGTGAATGAGGGTGCACAATAAGCTGTACTAGCTGCGATGCAATCCCATGGCCTACCCCTAAGCCTGGCCCTCTGTAAAAAAAAATATAGCTAGACTACTCAATATTACGGAAATGCTTTTGGTGGAATATTCGGATCCACGTGCATAGTTTTGAAGCCAAAGCTAATTTATTTATAAGCGAAGAATGTTAAACAAAACCTCATTGTATGCTTCGTACACATATACAATGAACTCTAGCTTGATTAGCGGACAATAAAATTTAATTTAGTTAAATAAAAAATAGTAACTATTCAATCTGATTTTTAACTATATTGCTATAATAGTTATTTATGTATCAAGGGTATAAATAGATGTTTATGCCCTGAGGGCGATGTCTTACGAATCCGAGGACCTCTGGCCCGAGGGTTTGTAAGTCGCCCGAGGGTATACACATCTGTTTATGCCATTGGTACATACAAACTTTTATGTCATACTAGTTAGATAGTTGGTAACTAAGCAATAAAAACGCAATAATGAACTAGTATGACAAAAAATATATTAATGATAAGTTTAGTTTGATATGAAGGCAATAGTTTAAAAACATCAGCAAACATTTAATAGAGAATCTTAAAAGCAAATAATTAACTAACTTCTTGATACATTTAAAATAGTTACTGGCACATAATAATTAACAAAATGTTAATATTATGCAAAATATGTGCAAATTAACGAAGATAATCATGATGGATGGAATGTGTTGTTGCGGAATGTCTAGACTTAAGATTGAGCGAAACAAACTAGTTTCTAGAAGGAAGAAACTAATCCTAGACAGTGAATAAAATGTATGAAGTAAAATATATCTACGTGGGTTTAAGAAAAATAATTAATATGAATGTTTTCCGACTGCTGCAGATATTTTTTACTAACATATATTTAATATGTAATTTTATTTATCAGACGTTTCAATAAATGTGCTCCAAGGGATTGTGATATTTTCATAGCATAAATAATTATAGGTTTCTTTGATCTGTTTGATGCCGAATTTAATAACAATGACGGAATCATCCAATTAATAGCAAAGGATAGGTTCTATATTTTAATTTCGACAATAATAGTAACAATGGAACTACATAATATAATAATAAGCCCTCGTCATATTATTTAATTTAGCAAGAATTTGTTGAAATATGTGAGATATAAACTGCGCCACCTTCCGGTGGCGACATAAACCTTAAGTAAGAATTGCTCGTTTAAATATATGTGATATTAACTACTCCACCTTACGATGGCGCCATAGTACTTTATTAAGTTGTAATTGCTGGTTTAAATATATAAGATATTAACTGCGCCACCTTACGGTGGCTTACTCAGGGTTGGAACTTCATTACTGAACCGCTAGATGGCGTGGAAGAAGATAGTTTTTGAGATTTTTTAACAAACAATTTTTTTAGTTTTCGTAAAAAATAAAAAATATCCTATGTTACTTCTAATACTTCCAAGAATATGTGTACAAAGTTTCATGATGATCGGTTGAGTAGTTTTCGCGTGAAAGCGTGACAAACAAACTTACATTCACATTTATAATATTAGTAGGGATAGGGATTACCACTACTCTTTGTTACTTACGATGTGAGATTTTAGTCAAAGTATTTTTATGTTTCATCAATTTTAATATAAACGGCAATTCTTAATTATTTGTCTGATTATTTTTTATAATATTGCACATAAATATACAGCATCATCTATTTAATGTGGTTTACTCGTGAAAGTCGTGAATGTGAATTTAATGAAATTGGAATATAATGTTAATGAAAGTATTTAATAGGGATGTGGACTATTTTTGGGAAAGTGTTTAAAACCATGCATAAGTACCAAATATAGCCTAAACTACTTGTTATTATTTTTTACTACAACTAATAGCTTTAAAATAAGTTATTTAAATTCCATTTCAAATTTCGTGCCAAAACGAGGATATCTGTGAAACGCCCGCTGTGACGTCACTTGCTCCTAAACATTGTCGAAGTTGTATGAAAGTTATTTCGTAGTTTTGTGTTAATTTGATGGATTTTACATTTTATAAACATAAAGTTTAAAGTAAAAACAGTAATAGTATTATCCAAATATCAACAAATACCATATTACTTGACAGCGAAAATTCTTGTTTGGAAACAAGTGACGTCACACATTTTGTTTGGTGTTCATTGTCACGTGACTTGAGAGTGAAATATTTAATTACATTTTATTAAATAAAAAATTAATCCCCTGTTTATTGAAGAAAATATTGTGTTTTTTATTATTTTTATTATAGAAACTAACTTTTCGTGGTAAAATTTTATACTTATTTGAGTACAGTCCACATCCCTATTGCGATTGACAGTAAAACGAGATATTAACAATCAAAATATGCACAATTTACATGTTAGAGATGTATAAAAAACGTGAACATTTCTGTAAATCTCGAAAACGGATTATAAAAACAAATCTTAAGAATCCTAAGGTATAACTATTATTCAAGACGTTACTAGATGGTCATATTAATCAAAGTAATTTATTTTCAGCTTGATATTTAATAAAATGCCATAGTTATTATGAATCATATGTAACCTAATACGAATTTAAGAACGATGGCAAGTAGTTGTTCTCAGTATTATCTACCGTTAGTATCAAATTTTGGATAATCCATATGGTCAACTATGAATAATTCATTGTTGAAATGGTATATTGTCAAAGGCGTAGCCCAAACGCGAACTGTTTATAAATCTGTTTATTTAATGTAAGTACTAGCATACACCTATATATTACTCATTTAGGTACTTCGCAATATATGATTCATATGTAAAGAAAATTAACAGAGTCTAAATAAAATGAAATATGAAATATACTGTAATAAAAGCAAGATAAATATATTTATTAAAAGTCATTTTCAATTTTAAACTATAGGTAGGTATGCTCTGATATTAGGAATAGGAATTTTTTTTTTTGGTCTAGAAACTGAAATCTGGGGCACCGATAACCATAATTTTTGTACAGCAAGCGGTTCTCCCAATTTTCGCTTCCACATATTATAAAGGACTGGTAATTGTGAAACTTTTAGGAGTTTGTGATTTTATGTTATTTAGTTTTATTATTAATGCAAACTTTTGGTCTTATGTCATTTATTTTTAGTTTCACCTTTTTGAAATGCTCCATGTAATATTACGACCCATATATCTCTCACTCTCGTAGCGTCACAAACCTTCGTGGGTCTTAGCTGCATCTACGACTTGCCTCCACCTATCCCTGTCCAACATCGCCTCCTTCCAGTCCCGTACTCCTAAGACTTTTACATCCTTACTGATATTGTCTCTCCATCTGAGCCTTGGTCTTCCTAAAGGTCTCTTTCCTACTGGGTTCTCCTCCCATATCCTCTTAATAAGACGTTCGTTTGGCGATCTCTGTACGTGTCCGGCCCATCTGAGCCGTTGTGCTTTTATGTCGTTTACTAAACTCGGTTTTTTGTATACATTCTTAAGCTCCTCATTTGTTCTTATTCTATATTGGCCCGTTCTCTCGTCTAGCCCAAAGATTTTCCGCAGCATCTTTCTTTCGAAGCGTCTTAGCACTAGTTCGTTCTGCTTCGTCAGTGTCCATGTTTCCGAACCGTACATAATAATTGGCTTGATTACTGCCGAATACATCCGTATTTTAGAGTTCCTAGATATTAGTCGGTACCTTAATAAATCTTGCAAGGCGAAAAAACATGTATTGCCCTTTTGTATTCTTGTTTTTATTTCGCTGGTGATATCGTTGGCCGAGGTTATAACTGCTCCTAGGTACTGAAATTGATCTACGCATTCGAAATTGTAGGTGTCCATGGTTATATTTTGCCCTATTTTGTACCTTTCTGCTCTCCGTCTGCATGCATGTATTTAGTTTTGTCCTCGTTGATCGTGAGGCCCACCTTCTTGGTCTCCTTCTCTATGTTCATGTTACGACCTATATGTAAAGAGAAAATTTATATTCTAAATTTATTTAACTCTAAAAATTACCTTTGTTAGTACTTAGATGCTACTGCAATCAATTGATGTTTTTCTTCATACACAGAGTCCTTTAAACTGTGAAAGTCTTTCGCGGCATTGTCTAATGTATCAATGGTTTTTGGGCTGTTAGGCCGGCGTCGATTGTCATGTTGACTTGACGTTTCGTTAACACGAGCGGTTGGCATCTTCAGAAGTTGCTTTCTGGTTGACAGTCTGCGAACTACTGAGCTCTGCGTGAACGGAGCCCGTATTTATACGTCGGGAAGGAAGTGGGCGGATCCTTAGTTGCTTTCGATTCCAATCGGTTCTGGTCGGTGTTGTTCGTTAAGGGTAGAGTTTTCGCACCCTTAATTATGGGGACCCATGTTTTGTTGATCTTGACTGCTTCCTCTTTTTTACTAAAGTTGTTCGAGTGCTTCTCTATCTCTATGGCTTCTCTATAGAGTCTGGAACGGTATGCTGATGTAGTAGCGAGGACTTGGGTCTCCTCAAACTTAATCCGATGGTCCATAGTGAGGGTATGATCCGCTACGGCGGATTTGTCCGTCTGCCCCAGACGACAGTTGGCCTTGTGCTCTTTAATTCTGGTGTTGATCGAGCGTTTCGTAGTTCCTATGTACACGCTTCCACATGTGCACGGAATGCGGTAAATTCCCGAAGCCGACAGTGGATCTCTTCTGTCTTGTGCCGATCGAAGACATTCTTTGATTTTTCTCGTTGGTTGGAAAATAGTTTCACATTTTTCTTTCTTAGCAATCGACCAATTCTGTCTGTCACTCCCGGAATAAAAGGCAGAAATGCTTTTGCCACTGGTTGGATTTGCTCATTTTCTTTGGGTCTACGATTTGTTGGTCCAATCGATCTTTTGATTTCCCGTTCTGAATAACCATTGGCCCTTAAAGCATCATGAATATGAGTTAGCTCCGCGTTTAGTGCCTCGGGTTCGCTCTACCCTTAACGAACAACACCGACCAGAACCGATTGAAATCGAAAGCAACTGAGGCCCCGCCCACTTCCTTCCCTACGTATAAATACGGGCTCCGTTCACGCAGAGCTCAGTAGTTAGCAGACTGTCAACCAGAAAGCAACTTCTGAAGATGCCAACCGCTCGTGTTGGTGAAACGTCAAGTCAACATGACAATCGACGCCGGCCTAACAGCCCAAAAACCATTCATACAACAGAGTCCTTTTTTGCAACATAACCTCAAGATTCTCTTTTTAAAAGAAACGTAATTTTGTATGATTCGATATATGAATACCACGATAATAACAGTAAATTTTTGCATTGCATCTATTGACTATATAGTAGAAGCTTTCCGTTTTTAGGTAGTTCTTTATAAATTATATTTTCAGAAACTTTTTTGTTTAAATATTTTTTATTTTAATCTATAAAACTTTTTCAAGAAAAATTAAAGAAGAGACAGGATTTGGCACTGTACTACTTTAAAGAATACTGCTTTATGGGCGTGCCCATTGTCCAGCGGGCTTTTTTAAAATCAATACGTAATTACTTCTATTGTGTATAAGGAAAATAAAATAGGGAAACATCAGTTTCATCTTTTTCCCATGAAATTATGGGTATAATGTAATAAGTATAATAGTCACTTTTATTGATTTACAACAAAAATTACGAAAACACTATAATAACTTCAATGATAACGAATTAACTTCTAAATTTTAGAACAATCCCTAAACTCAAAACTGTATCGGCAATTTAACGTTGGTTGAAATTTTAAAAAACTTTAACATTGTAAAAAAAAAAAGATAAAAGTAAGACAAATCCACGCCTCTGTTTAGCGGCGCAAACGAAAACAATCTCAGATTACTGAAATGAGGCAACTGTTGGATTTTTTCGAGGTGCGGTCTGCCTCTCTGCCCCCTGCGGTGCCCCAACGGGGACCGAAAAAAAAAAACACAGCCAACTCTATGGGAGACTAATTTTCACTTGTCATAACAATGGAACGCATACATGTAAATATAAATCAATGACAAACTGACAAGCAATAATTTTTCTGGAGCGCTCCCGCCAAAATTTAAATACAACAGGATAAGTGGTAGAAATAAAAAATTAGCATAAAATAAGAACAAAACATTTATAATTTTACAAATATCACAATAAAACAAAAGAATGTTTAATAGTAGTTTACGTAACAAGTCCCGAAAGTGGTCTTTTACTGGACGAGTGGGCAATTGCATGGCGAGCCGCAGGCGAGTCCTGCAAGCCTGCGAGTCCAGTAAAAGCACTTTTAGGAAGTATTACGTACAACATTTTTTTAAAACGGACATTGTTGTACCATAAACTTCATATTAGTCAGTTTACATTTTTATAGCAAGAACTCTTTATTAACTAATTTTAACATTTTTACACCTTGCTTGGGTGACCGCCTTAATAATTTCATCTGGTATAATTTCATCTTCCATTAATTGACAATCGAATGCATCATTTTAAATATCCATTTTATAATAAATATCACGTTTTCAACTAAACGTCAAAATATGTCAAGTTATTTTATAGTTTTAAATACCTATATACAAAAATCGGTTACCATACCGCTATCTTAGACTAACTACTTTATTAAAATTTGGAAGGCTGTGTGCACAGTTTATAGTCCAAGTAGGTAAAAAAAAGTTTGTATTCCTTGTGCAAAAATTTTTATTCAAAACAAGCAGAGCGCTTTCAACATAATGTCATCATCAGTGCTTCACTGAAAAGTATGGTTGAATGATAACGAATAAAGAAAATTAAGAAAAATTACATACTTGTCAGTTAACAACGGCAATCCATGTATGAAAACTTTGGTTAAGTTCACAAAATTTAAAATCCATAAGATTAAGATAAATTTTCACGTTCCACATTAAACAATAATGTCACAAACATATAAAATTATTGATTATATCATGTAAAATCAACGATGTACAAAGATACAAATTAAAAAATTTTAAAGTCACATTTTTAAAAGTATTCAATTAAATGAAGTGACCTTCTAAAGTGAGAAATGACATTACTGAAAAGTGACATGAACAAACATTGACAGAGCTGCGTTCCGCTATTTAAAATTAAATAATTTATTAAGAAATAAAGTTTAAGAAATTTTGAAAATTTGAAATCACTCAATTAGGATAACGGATGTGAAATTCAAGCACAAGTAGGTCAAAAGGAGGGACACCCCACGGAAGGTGCAGTATAGCCCACTTACCAGTACTTTAAAAGTAACTGATAGTCCCGAAGGTGAGCTCCTACTACACCCCCCCTGAGAGATCCCACCCTCATGGAAAGAAATAAACAAAGACAATACATAAAAATTAGGTTCGAAACCTAGACTAAGAGGTCAATGTTCACACACCAAGCATCTAATCTAATGGTTGCCCATCGTCCCTAAGGATACTCTGGTGTATAAACCTCAACGCCCTTAAGACGAGAGAGGTGAGTTGGAAAACCCCTCGGCCAGATCCTCAGACTGGTCAAACCCCGTGTATCATCATTGAAGGCTCCATAAGAAGTCTGTGAAGGGGCGTGTAAGCCCTACCTAAATCTGTTTGAATATTAAGACAGTTAGAGTTGTTAAGTAACTCAAAACTAATTTCGATGTCTTCGAGAAAGTCAAGTAAAGTAATATTTTTAGAGGTAACAGCTTTCAAAAGAACAGAGTTTGTACCTGGATCAAAATTATGGTTATTAAATTTAATATGGTGGCCAAATGCTGATTTATCAGGGCGTTTGAGGTGCTCACCTATACGGACTCCCAGAGCTCTACAAGTCCTACCAATGTATGTAGCATCACAATCGCTGCAACTCAATTTGTATACACCACTTTTGGCTAATTTATCAATTTTGTCTTTAGAATTAACAAGTAAGTTTCTTAAGTTATGGGTGGATTTAAATGAAATTTTAATGTTGTCAAGTTGATTATAGAGGATTTTAGAGATATTATTAGCTAGTGATTGATTAACAAAAGGAATCGAAATGTAAAAGGTGTCCAAATTAGAATTAAGCTACATTATTAGCTGATGTGCCTCTCGCTCCAACTGTATCATAGCGCGGTCACGAATGGTACACTGCTAGCTTAATGAAAAGTTAGCAGTGTTCTCATTTTTAGTCCCCCTATCACAGCACCAAATATCTGTTATCAGCACTAAATTAGCACTAAATGAGCACTAAATTTTGAGATATAATACGAGTGATTCTGCCGACTTGACCTTTCTAGCTTTACAGACGTACTGATTGAAATGAAAGAAACACAAAATATTAAGTGAAAGCTATCAAAATATATTCCAGAACACTACATCCAAATCGGTTAAGCCGTTTCTTGAATTAGCGTTAACAAACATACAGACCGACAGACAAAATAAAAAACATTGTCTTGGGCTCTATTGTGTATATAAAGACCCCCCCATTATGTATTTTAGAAAGTTTTTTATATTTTCGCCGTGTTCTGTGTCTCTATGTCATTCCGTGGAATTTGTAATCGAATTTAAACCTATTTCCCGACTACCTAGAGCTCTGAAATTTTCAGGATAGCTAAGAACTGGATGACAATGCATGTTTCAAGTGTATTTAGGCATATACATAGATTTCGAAATTTATACCGCATTGATATTAAACATGATCTAAGTTGTGTATAGATAATATTATTTTAAAAGTTATTAAATAAATCGTTCGTAGCGTAGTTGGTTAAGCGGTGGATCAGTCCACTTGTGACAGTTCTGTTATGTTATCATAATGGGATCGATTACGCGACAGAGAAGTTTTTTTTCCTTTTTTTTTGTATTATTTTAACTGGTAATAAAATAAACTGTTTTAGAAAGTTTTTAGATACAACTACCCTTGATTTTGTTAACAAGGAAACAATCTTCTCTATGATCAATCACAGCGTTGTATTACTTAATATTTTTACAATGTCAGGGATGCTGTGCATTGTTGAGATGACACAAAATATGACCTATAAATCAGTAAAAAACTTTCTATTATAAAAAGTTCTTTTTGTAAATTGTGCTTATTTAAATCTATTTGCAATCTAGAGCCATCGATCAGTTACAGTTTTATATATATATAGATACATAATCGGAAATAAGATTCAATTAGTGGGTTACTTCATTATACATTCGCTCTAATACTGATCAACTTTTTTATTTCTGCAAACCTAATAGTCTGTAGAAAAGTTTGTAATTACATTTTTCACACAATTTCTATTAAAAGATATTAAAATGTGTTATTCTTTTTATAATTAGAAAAACTTATGAATATAAATGAAAATTCAATTTAATTATTTGAGATATCTCCCATGGAACTTTTCAAATTTAGAAATCAGACGTACAAACAAGAAAACGAAAGATGATTAAAACCGGAAATAATTGAAAAAATGTTACATCCGACAGGAATCAAACCTGCGATTGCTATATATAAGGCGATAGCTTGGCCAAGGATGTAGCCAGAGTTTGATGTTTCAATAACTTTATATCTATCTGATCAAAGATGAGAAAAAAGACGACTTGAGTTGAAGTATAGGATTATTAACGCCGACTAGCCGCGGTTAAGGCGCTACAGGCTATAAATAGAGATTGCAAGTTTGATGTAACAATTTTTCAAATTTTCCTTAATCATTTCTCTTGTGTCTAAATTTAAAATTAACAAAAAACATAGTTTCGTTGACGTGCCGTTTTAGGAATTACTCGTAACATGTCAAAATTAATCTGACGCTTCTTAAATATTTAAAACAACTTTAACATCAGTTGTTTTCATAGAAAATCTTCTTAAAACTGAATGTAAGTTTAACTACAATTGTTTTCATAGAAAGCTTTTCACTCAAGTTTTTTTTTTAATATTAATTGAATAATATAACCGGTTCCATGGTTACTCTAAAGTCTAACATTACAAACACATTCAAAGAGCCAAATAATAACACGTTACGAAACTTTACTTCACACTTCTATTGTTTTCGATGTTACTATATACAATTATTTTGTTGTCATAAAAAATCAATGAACATTGTATGAAAAAGATAAATATATATATTAACTGAATCGAAGATTCTTTTCTTTTATGACATATCGGGTGCAAATCAAAAATTACCTTAATCGGTTTCTTTCGAAATTGGATTATTCGGTATAAAACAATTTTGTGATTTATAGAGAAACCAATTTATGATGCGACTTCGGTTTGATTAGAAATGATTCAAACTTTTCAATTGTAAATGAAACCCAGTGCCGAGCCGTCCATATGGGCAAGTCGGGCGGCGCCCGACGGCGCCGAGGTGATAGAGGCGCCGTTCTGAGATTTTAGACCGGGTAAAAGATACAAATGTGATAGCAAAAAAAATGTTTTTACGTTTTAGATTTTTTTTGTGACTGTAATTTTAAACTCAATTATCAAATTACATAAAAAATAAATTTAGCAACCCCCTATCATTTTTACAATTTTTCATCTCAGCAATTTGTCAGTATTTTGGAATTTAGATGAATGCAAATGCGCTAAATACATTTTAATGATATCATAGGAATTATTCAAAGGCGATCTTTCAATGCGTTATTGCCCTTCAATAAAATAAAGCTCAATAAAACATTTTATAAATACTGACAAAATGCAAAACAAATTTTTGAGTTTACCGAGCAGATGACCAAAAAGAATGATCAGTTATCGAAAGTGAGTGGCATGGTGCAAAGCGTTATTGCCCTTCAATAAAATAAAGCCCAATAAAACATTTTATAAATACTGACAAAATGCAAAACAAATTTTTGAGTTTAGCGAGCAGATGACCAAAAAGAATTCTCAGTTATCGAAAGTGAGTGCATGGTGCCATATCGAGAGTTGTTTTAGTATTTGTGTTTTTGCGATACTTAATAATTGTGAATATTGTGATGAGTGATAAAAAAAAAGAAATTGTCTGGCTACCAGAATTTAATAAAAAAACGCAAACGAGAAGAAGAGCGTGATAAGAATGCCACATGCAAAAATACAGCACCGTCCACATCAAAACAATCGCTAGGTGTTGAGGAAGAGATTTACAAAAGTGAGGAATTAAAAAACGTGTCCAGTGGTATGTGCTTTTTTTAAAGATATGTATATATTTTTAAAAGCTATAAAAAATTCAGCATTTTATTTAAATTTTAAATAAATATTATTATATCAATGCATTTGGTACCTATAGTGGGCGATATTTACTCATTTGTGTGTTTGTATTTTAAGATATTGCGCCTAAAGTATTGCCTTGACCTGCGCTTGATGCACCACCGCCTCCAAAAGAAAGATCAACACCACCACCAGCTTTTCCCAAAGATGACCCAGGACTTTGGCCAGAAGATTTCACTTCAAACATGGTTGAATATTTAATAGAAACCCCGATAACGCAAGTAAAAAATTATAATTTTCCGCGTGATTCTTCGGGACGAAAATTTTCGGATTGTTATTATGAAAGACATTTAAGAAATGGTGAAAAGTTTCATAGAGAGTGGTTGCTTTATTCTAAATAAAAAAAATGCGGTTTTTTGTTTATGCTGTAAATTATTCGATTCAAAAAACAAATCTCCATTTTGCAACGGAACAAACGATTGGAATCATTTGGCGGAATCTTGCAGTAAACACGAAAAAAGTACTGCTCATTTCAATAATTAAAAAAAGTGCACAAATTTAAGCCAATCGTTAATTTTTGTTTTATTTTTTTAAGTAGTTGCATAACATCCTGATTTAGAAAAATCAGAAATTTTATATTTATGGTTGTAATTAAATGTCTATATATATATATATATATATATATATATATATATAAATTAAACAAATTTTAAGAAAGGCGCTTCGTAAGTTTTGCCCGACGGCGCTGGTAGGGGTCGGCTCGGCACTGATGAAACCAATCAATTTCGTCTTATTATTGAATTTTGTGGGTCAAAATAAAAGATCTTTTGTGTACACCCTACATCAATTTATGCGTCCTTAAGAGAAACCTACTAGCTTGAAAGCAAGAAACTCGCAAAACTAAAAAAAAGGGTAAGTTACACACAACAGCTTACCAGTGATTGTACCTATACATTCAGTCAAATAGTCTGTCTTAAAATTTCAATACTGGGCTGAAATATATAAAAAGGGGATCATATTGAGAACGAAAAGTTAAATAATTTTTTGAAAAATTCCTAAAACTAGGCGGATAGAAATTAAGAGCTGAAATTTGGCAGATATTTTTATTACTGTATTTCCGAGGGCTGTGTGCATGGGTTTATTTTTTATGTGATTTTCATAGTCTTATTTTAAATTTATTTTAACCATAATAAAATATGGCCATGAAAATCATATAAAAAATAAAGGGTTTTTAAAACCCATGCACACAGCCCTCGGAAATACAGTAATAAAGATATCTGCCAAATTTCAGCTCTAATTTCTATCCGCCTAGTTTTAGGAATTTTTCAAAAAATTATTTCACTTTTCGTTCTCAATATGATCCCCCTTGTATATATTTTAGCCCAGTATTGAAATTTTAAGACAGACTATTTGACTGAATGTATAGGTACAATCACTGGTAAGCTGTTGTGTGTAACTTACCTTTTTTTTTTAGTTTTGCGAGTTTCTTGCTTTCAAGCTAGTAGGTTCCTCTTAAGGTTCGTTAACGAATGAGTATTCTGCAGTTACAAATAATATTTTTAGCCGTTTCGTCTGTACAATCACAGAATCTGCATGTTCCGTCCTATTTGCCCATTTTACAGAGATGGTACCTCAGTGGACAGTGTCCTGTGAGAGTTCCTGCGATTACTCTGAGTTGAGGTTTCTGAAGCACTAAGGGTAAGTTAGAGTGGCGCAGTAAAGGCTTTCCTTGTCCTTGGCCAGAAGTGTTTTTTCAGTAGGCTGCACTGAGTTCCTTTTCCCAATTACAATGCAGCTTTTTGACATCGGCAATCTCATTTGCGAAAATCCCTTTATGCACTGGTACCCAAAGTTACTTTGTTGTGTTTATATAGATATAGCCAGTTGCTTAAGAAAATGTTTGTAGTTCCACGCTGTTTTGGATTCGAACGTGGTAGATTGTAGAGTCGTGGATATCGAAGGTAATGAACAATTTGGCTGTATTTAGGTCTTTTAAATGCACTCTTGGGTATACAGGAGTCCGCTTGAAAGATTGTAGGAGTGTTTCTCAGGGCTATTATAAGCATAACTTTAGGAACTGTAACTCCTATACCTACTTCTTCTGGTGTTTTATACCCATCAGTATAACAAGTGACTTAAGTGACAGTAAGTTAAGCGAATTCCAAGATGTCCTGTAACATCGCTGGGTTTTATAGACTTAGTCCATGTTACCCTATGGGCAATTTTTAGAGAAATCCTATTTACATGTAAATGTAAAAGGGAAAGGTCTAGAATTACCTTCAAAGCCACATTATGGCATGATCTTATTGCACCAGTGATCCGTGTACAAGTAAGTCTTATACCTTTTGAAACTCTTATTATTGCTTTTTGTCTGACAACCTTTATTTAGATATACGATGATTAGATCATTTTAGGTATAAGACCCCATGTGTTCCCAAAACGCATACTCAAGATCTACACAGGGCTTGAAGTTTTGGAGGTTATATTTTACTCCTTCTTAGAATGAAAGTGTCACTCCTTTCATAAAAGGAGGTTGAATGATTGATTTCCTTCTATCGCTAAATGAAATGGGTGTCGTTTTGTTAGGATTATTTTAAAGTCCTTCCTTCGAAGTTGTTAGAGGTTTAAGGCACATTACAAGCAGTCACTGCAGTCAGCAATAATTCATGTTTACTTCTTACCACTATAGCTAAATCGTCAGCATAGCTCAAAGTAAAAAACCCTTTTCTTTTAAGCTTTGCTTTGTCATCGTTAATTACCAGTGACCACAACAAAAGCGATAAAACTCCTCCTTGAGGACTATCTTTTACTGCTTTTATGGTAGTTGATTGATCTCCAAGTCTTTAGCAAGTAGGTACTGTATCCATTTACTAATGGTAGGGCCTATACCGATTTTAGTTGCGGCATCGTTAATAGAATTAATCATGTGTGGTGTTGTCGAATACTCCTTCTACACTCCCTTTGTGTCAATAGCCTTTCTAAGATCACTGAAACGCATCTATTGTAGATTTGCCAGGTTGATAGGCAAATTGATCCTCGTGAAGTGGTATTTTTAACAGATATTCATTTTTTATATGTGTGCATGCAGGGCCGAATTTGGAGGTCTAGAGGCCCTGGGGCAACGATGAAGTGGAGGCCCCTATTTTTTTCCGAATGAAAACAAATTTTTTTTTAACAAAAGTCTTTCAAAAATTTATTCGCAACAAATAAATTATTTAAACAAAGAATTTATTAAAAAACGTATATAAATTCTGAATGAAATCAAAGAATTGCACTGCTAATGTACAAGAGTTAGCAGCTGCCTTTCCAACTAAATTGAGTGAGTGACCACAGCTTGGTACAAATGCTGATAAATAATTTTTCTGTAAAATAAGAGCTTGCATCCCTCTGTATTTGCCACTCATATTTGCAGCATTGTCGTACGATTGACCGCTGCAATTAAGTATATTAATTTGATGGTCATCCAAAAATTGTAGTAAAGCTTTTGCTATTGCTTCACCAGTATGACCGCAATTTGGTAAGAAAGCAAGAAATCGTTCCTTTGGTGTCATCGATACTTCAGTATATCAAACGACTATTAAGTTCATCGTCTCCTCGGAAGGCTAATCCACGTTCAGCAATAAATTTAATCGTACTGACGACAATTCTAAGAATTTTTCGCCAATACTCAATTTGTTTTGCCTCTTGTATTGCTAGCTCTTGATCAATATGTCCTGTAACTTCTACTCGTTGCACTAAACTCATTACTGACTGCAAATGAGTCTTCAAAATCTCATGCTCGCGTAGGCGTTCAGACGCATGATTCCAGTCACTGAAGCCTTTTCCACTGAGCTTTGTTATTTGGGTAGACATTAATTTACATGCATAGCAATAAATTTTCCTCGTAGTTGGAAAAAAACTGCCAGAATCGATTTACAGTCTCTTGATTTTGATTGCGACGGGTAAATATACTCTTTGAACATTTCCGAACAAAGTTTGTATTATCTCGAGGCTGATCTTGGAGAACTGAATTTTGCAGATAGATTTCATCACATTTTTGCAGTATTGTAGAACCTTTTTTCTTCCAATAATTGACCATTCTTTCTGTTATAATGTCAGGCCAAAGACCAATGTCATTTTTGAAACCAGAAAAATCTACTTCCTCTCGATTGAGAATACACGTTTCTGGAATTTCTATGACACATTGGAATTGATAATTCAAATTGTGGTGGCCCTTCACTTGTGGAGGCCCTGGGGCAGTAGCCCCGCCTGCCCTCCCCCAAATCCGGGCCTGTGTGCATGTCAAGTATTTTTTCCATACCTTTTAGTAGAAAGCACGTAAGGCATATATGACTTTGGTTTTTCCAGTGGACGTTTGCCTCTCTTTTGGAATATATCCTAAGATTAAACTCATCTTGAATATTCTTGTTAGGTAAGGGATTAGAATTTCAATGTCATGTTGTAAAAAGTCTGGAAATATGCCATCTTCTCCAGGTGATTTGTAGGGCTTAAAGCTGTTAATAGTCGATTCAATTTTGTTATCGGTGATTATTTTCCCCGCTAGGCTTTTTGATGATCTTGATGGTCTGTGTAGAGATTAATCATGATTAGCTTTTACATTGCCACCAATAGTCACTGCTCCAGGAAAGTAGAGTTCTAACAATCATCTCACGCTCTCCACTTTTGTTTCAGTTTATCCGCCGTTTGGCTATTTCATCAATCCAATACCTAGTACCGCTGTTAGGTTAGTAATCTCATCATAGAATTAACTCCATGTCACTTATAAGCTACAGAGGTGGCCCATTGTACTACCTTTTTATTTTCTTCGCTTGTTGATTTTTAAACTTACTTTCCGCCAAACTACAGATCCAAAACTTTCAGAACTCGATGACGATGCATAATTTAAGTGTTTTTAGACAGATGTATTTAGGTTTAATTGCAATTTCTACTATTTTCAATTTTATTTGATAAACTAGGTAATTCAAACTTTTCTCAATAGATGGCGCTTCTGTAAGTGGGTTTAAAATCTATTACAAAATTCTTTTTTCACAGAATGTTTTAAAAAACAAAATAATTTATAAATTTACACTGTGTCCTATAAATCATAAAAAGGTAGTCTAAAAAAATGTCTTTTACCTACTCTACCTCATATTATGTATCAATTTTTCGTTCGTGAAAACTGTCATTATAGACAGCAGTGCGTGAAGGATTAAAAGTGTGCGTGAAGTAACAATGTATTTTAAATGGGATTTACCTTTTCGCACTGTTTTTGACACACCTTCTTATAATCAAATATCCTTAGCATTGGCGTTGTCATGGTGTTGCTATGAGAGCATTAAATTTCAACAAAAGTTATTCTGACAGTTTTGTAGTTTAAATTTTCAAATTCGAATTTGTAATTATTTTTTTTTTGTTTATCGTAGATAAAAGTTATAGAGAAATTGTTAAAAAACCAACTAGTAAATTATTTTGAAAAATATTTATTTTTAAATAGATTTCAGTTTGGTTTTCGCAAGAGTAAACATACCATCCAAGCTTTGCTAAACGTTTTAAGTAACATTGTTGAAGGTTTTGAGCGAGGTGAGCACACAGTACTGACATTATGCGATCTTACAAAGGCGTTTGACTGTGTATCACATGAAATCCTGATCAATAAACTACAATTTTATGGTATACGAGGAATTCCCCTTAAATTATTGAAATCCTATTTACAAAATCGACTACAATATGTTGAAATAAACAATGTTAAATCCAACAAAAGGGGAGTAAAACATGGAGTACCTCAAGGATCAATCCTTGGGCCTCTATTGTTTATTATATACATAAACGACCTTATTGCTTTCCTTGCACCAGAAATTTGCGTATTATTTGCTGATGACACATCCACAATTAATAAGCACAACTGTTTCAATCAACTAATAACTGACCAAGAAAGGCTTGTTAGGTTGGTAGATGTGTGGTTAACGAAAAATAACTTAATATTAAATACTCAAAAAACTCAGAAACTTGTGTTTTCTAAAAGTTCTTCCTACAGCAACAGTGCACATGCCAAATTTCTTGGGATAGTTATTGACACCAAATTGAAATGGGATAAACATGTAAACTACCTGATGGGAAAGCTCTCCAGTGTATTATTCCTTTTGAGACAAACTGTGGATATAACTAGTATTGAAACTAGAAAAGTTATGTATTTCTCCCTATTTCACTCTATTGCTTCATATGGCATTCTCCTTTGGGGAAATTGCACTGATGCAATGAAAGTGTTCAGATGTCAAAAGAAAGCAGTGAGAATTATATCTGAAGTAGGGTATCGTGATCATTGTAGACCCTTATTCAAGAAACTTGGTATTATGCCATTGCCAACGTTATATATTTTTCATACTTTAATTGAAATACACAGCCAGAACCATTATTTATCTTCTCAATCGGACATTCACCATTATGATACCCGAAATTCATCCATGCTCCGACCTCCTAGATTCAGATTGGAGTCCAGTAAACGAAACTCATTAAATTTCACTTTATATAATGCTTTATCAAAAGACATTAGAAATTTGCCCAATTTTAAATTCAAAAGAATTGTAAAAAAAATTCTTTTAGAAAATTGTTTCTACGAGCATGAAGAGTTTCTCCTGCTGGCTTCTAATCTGAATAAATCTAATCTTAATAAACCAAGTACATATCCACTATGCACTTATATCCCCGCGAAGTTGTCACAGTGAGTCAGTGCAAGTATTAAAACGGTTTTATTTTTTACTTATTTTTTTATGTGTTCTAGTGACATTTTATATAGCAAAATATAATTTCAGTTCCTCTAATGTTTGTTTAACTGAGATGTAAATTCATAATATGTTGTATTTGTCTTTAACATTTTATTGTTTACTGTTTATATTTTATTGTATTATCTTTATCTTTATTTTTTGTATGACGATGCTAAAAAAACTTATGTTTTAACAGTTAATAAAGTATCTATCTATCTATCTATCTATCTATCTATCTAAAATATTGTATGAAACTGTGCGTGAAGTGCTTTTTGCGCACTTACGCGATATATAGCACTCGCTTCGCTCGTGCTCTAAGCATCGCGTGCGTGCGCAAAAAGCATACTTCACGAACTGTTTCATAAATAACTATTTATACATTGTGTTTATTTTATTACCGCTCGGTATATCATTATAAATAGAAAATAATCCAATAATATTTTCAAATTGTGTTTGTATGATTGATTGTTTTTTTTAAGAAAAAAAAAAGAATATTGCTGTTGATTCCTAAATATCACTTCTAAATCATTTTTAAACTACAAATATTTGGGTATCGTTTACCGAGTGAAACGAATATATTTGTGTTATGTCGATTTTCATTTTTACGACAAACAACTAATATTTACTTAGGGTTGACAAGAATATATACATACAAAAAGTGTTCATAAGAAAGTTAAATATAGTGAGTTAATTAGGCAAGAATATTCACAGTCGAAACTGAGTTATGGATAGAAGATAAACAGAGAAGTGTTTATGAGCACTTTTGAAACTAAAAACTAACCAAATAGACATCGTTTGTCTAGTCTCGAAGTTGTAAGAAAACACTGTGTGGATGTGGAGGTTTATTAATCTAATTGGACGTCTGACTGTTAAAATAACCACAAACAATTTTAATCTTAAATCAATATCTATTCATAGTCTGTTGCATACACCTAATGAAAGGCAGTTTGTTAAAGTTAAAATGGGGACTAACATAACTAAATTTTTAATTATAATAAATGCAACAATAACATACAAACAATAATTATTTTAATTATGAAGGCTTGAGACCTTTGGATTTGAATTTCAAGTAGATACATTTTATTTTAATTGGATAAAGTATACTAAACTCATAATTCTGCAATTTGGATTATGCCAATTTAGTCTATTGCAACTATACTAATGAGTTCAGTACGATTAGGCGGTTCCAAAACTCTTTTTTATTATAGCTTAAACTTTCTCTTTTTTATTGTTGATTTTTTTTTAATGAAGTTTTTTTTCTGAACTCTTTTAGTAACTTATTTTTGTAGTTAAATTCAAATTTTTAAATACTTTTCAAACCTCTTTATCATCATTAATTGGTTTGTGAACCTTCTTTTTATTTGGTTGGTTTCTAACATCTTTAGAGGTAATTCTAGACATAGATTCTAGCTAGTTTTATTTCCCCCATTTCTCTGCGATACTCCTTTTCTTCTTTTTTAAACACTTTTAGTTCTTCAATAAGTATATTTATGGTTTCCGCCTATAATTGCATTTACATGTAGGACGGTTAATTACAAAAGTGCCTTTAATTTAACAAGGACTAAAAGTCTCTAAAACTCGGGTATTTTACAGGACATCTTGGGAACCTAAAAGTCGGAGCAACCCAATCCATGAAGATTTAGTCTCTGCATGTAAACTGTGCTCCTAGGTGACCCGTCAAAACAGCCCCGACAAAACAGCCCCCGACAAAACAGCCCCGACAAAACAGCCCACCGACAAAACAGCCTCTGACAAAACAGCCCCGACAAAACAATGTTTGGTACTGAAGAAAATCTAAGTGTTTTAGAAGAGCACAGAAACTGGCAAGTAGATGGAACTTGTAAAGTACTATTTTTACAATTATTCACCATCCATGGTAGATAACCGTTCTATTCCTCTAATATATGTACTTCTACAGGATAAAAGAGAAGAAACATATGTTCGAGTGTTTCAAAAATTGATGGAATTGAAACCCTCTTTAACCCAATCAGCTGCTTATCAGATTTCGAGAAAGCAATCCAAAATGCTGTTGGCCTGGTATTTAATGGTGTGAAGGTGATGGGTTGTTTATTCCATTAAAGACAATGTTTGTGGAGAAAGATCCAAGAGCTACATCTTGTAGACGCATATCGTACTGACGAAAATATACGAATACACTTAAAAATACTATTAGCCTTAGCTTTTGCCCAAGAAGGCGACGTAATCACTGCTTTTGAGCAACTAACTGATAAATGCCCTCGAGAAATTAAATCAATCATCGATTACTGGTAAGATACACATATAGGACGGCAAAGAAGAAATCGTAGAGCGGACCCGATATTTCCAATTCATATATGGAATGTATATGACAGAGTGCTCCAGGGACTTCCACGTACCAACAACTCTGTAGAAGGATGGCCGTTCCAACACAGCATTGACTGTGACCATCCGTCTATATTCAAATTCATAGACCAAATCCGGAAGAAACAAGACAGGGTAGAAATACAATTACAACGTTTTCGAGATGGCATCCAGAAGCTTCGAAACAGAAGTATGTGCAATTAAATCGTCGATTTGAAATTCTGGTGAACAATTATAACGCTGACTACTTTGTAACTTACCTCTGTGGAATTGCCAACAATTTAACATTATAAATTATACCTATTGTAAATGTACATCTTTTATTTGTTTTGTAGTAGGTAAATATAAAAACATAAACATTAGTTCTTGTTTTTATTTCGTTTTGTTTTGACAATTATTATGTTAATCAGGTACATTATTTAATCTTTTATGTCATAAGTAGGTACTAGTCATACCGTTTTTGAATAACTTGTTAATAATCTTTACAATTAAAAATTATGAAGTTAAAGTAATATACCACCTACCTATTTTATTATGTAAATTTACTTTAATTTAAATCCAACTGGTAAGACTGGGACTGTTTTGTCGGGGGCTGTTTTGTCGGGGGCTGTTTTGTCGGTGGGCTGTTTTGTCGGGGCTGTTTTGTCGGGGCTGTTTTGTCGGGGCTGTTTTGTCCGGGAAACCGTGCTCCTATAGTGGGCATTAATATTTATTGTCTAAATATTTTGGCATTAGCGTCTCCTAGAATAATCTTTACATCATACCTGGGTATAGCTTCACGTGCTTTTATTAATTTACCATAAAACTAAATTTTAAGCTCCCTTTTTCTTCGAAAGTGCATGTATATTCACAAATTTTGTCTTTTGGTATTTACCTTTTAGTCTGAGGGTCCACAAACTATCCGATATTGCTTTAAAGTGGGAAACAAATTCTTTCAATTTTTTACTTATTATAAAACCTGTACCCAGGAATCTTTTACTGCTTCTGCTATTGAAAAATGCATAGTCGTATATTTCCTGGCTACCCTGCCACCCAAAAAAAGTTGGCATAGAAGTATAATAATTGCCAATATTTCTTAAATGCTCCTAATTGCTCATCAATTGCTCAATTATAATCTGAAATTGCTCACATTATTAATTAATTATTTAATTAGTTATTAACAAATGAAAATACAAATAATTTTTTCTCAATTACGCGAAAAGCATTAAACTTTTCCAATAAATCTTTTTTTTAATAAATTGCTCACAATTTTCCTAATTATAATCTGCAATTGCTCACATTATTAATTATTTATTTAATTAGTTATTAACAAATGAAAATACAAATAATTTTTTCTTAATTACGCGAAGAGCATTCAACTTTTCTAATAAATTGCTCACAATTTGCTCAATTATAATCTGCAATTGCTCAAATTATTAATTAATTATTTAATTAGTTATTAACAAATGAAAATACAAATCATGTTTTCTCAATTACGCGAAGAGCATTAAACTTTTCTAATAAATCTTTTCTTTAATAAATTGCTCACAATTTGCTCAATTATAATCTGCAATTGCTCACATTATTAATTAATTATTAAATTAGTTATTAACAAATGAAAATACAAATATTTTTTTCTCAATTACGCTAAGAGCATTCAGCTTTTCTAATAAATCTTTTCTTTAATAATTTGCTTACAATTTGCTCATATTATTTTCAACCTAAGTCTCATTAAATTTCTTTTATTTATTTTTAATTAATTAAAAATAATTATTGCTATTTGAAACGGTGATGGGTGACAAGTGACGTGACACTAGAAGAAGATTTCTTGTGCGCATGCACATTTCAACATTTCAATTCAACAATTCAGAGACGTCGAATTAATACCTACCAAAAGCTCACTTAAAAGTAATGATAATTTGTATTATTTAATTATCATTGTTACTAATTATGTTATTAATAATTATTTATTGGTCATATTGTTATAAGCCCTTTTTTTAGACCCTTCTTCTTCTTCTTCTTCTGTTTTTGGACTCAGCTACCTAGGCTAATCGGCCCAGCCTAGGTAGCTGTGGCCACAAACAGAAAAAGAAGGGTCTAAAAGGATAAGTTATAAAAATATAAACAATAAATAAATATTAATAACATATATAAATTGTATATACTTACACGTCTATGCCATGCGCAATTATTTTATTCGTGCGCATGCGCACAAGAAATCTGCCAGTGTCACGTCACCCATCACCGTTTCAAATGGCAATAATTATTTTTAATTAAATAAAAATAAATAAAAGAAATTTAATAAGACTTATGTTGAAAATAATATGAGCAAATTGTGAGCAATTTATTAAAGAAAAGATTCATTAGAAAAGCTGAATGCTCTTAGTGTAATTGAAAAAAAAATGATTTGTATTTTCATTTGTTAATAACTAATCAAATAATTAATAAATAATGTGAGCAATTGCAGATTATAATTGAGCAAATTGTGAGCAATTTATTAAAGAAAAGATTTATTAGAAAAGTTGAATGCTCTTCACGTAATTGAGAAAAAATGATTTGTTTTTTCATTTTTTAATAACTAATTAAATAATTAATTAATAATGTAAGCAATTGCAGATTATAATTAAGCAAATTGTGAGCAATTTATTAAACAAAAGATTTATTATAAAAATTGAATGCTCTTCACGTAATTGAGAAAAAATGATTTGTATTTTCATTTTTTAATAACTAATTAAATAATTAATTAATAATGTAAGCAATTGCAGATTATAATTGAGCAAATTGTGAGCAATTTATTAAACAAAAGATTTATTAGAAAAGTTGAATGCTCTTCGCGTAATTGAGAAAAAACTATTTGTATTTTCATTTGTTAATAACTAATTAAATAATTAGTTAATAATGTGAGCAATTGCACATTATAATTGAGCAATTGATGAGCAATTAGGAGCATTTAAGAAAGATTGGCAATTATTATACTTCTATGCCAACTTTTTTTGGGTTACCCTGCCCTAATTGTTTTGTCTCTTGTAGGTAGAGCTACTAGGTCTAACTTATATTTTCTAACTTCGTTTATCAAATGCTTCAATTTTTCTTCGTGGTAGAATCCAAGTTGCTGCTTTTACTAATTTTTCGGTGGTTTGTTATTTTTGTTAAATTGTTTTTTGCTTTCCTTATTTCTTATCCGGTTTCCTTGCCATGTCGCCTTTGTTGATTCACCTCCGTCTGCATATGATTCTAGTTTTTTGAGATGTCTTACTTTATTTTTTCCAATTGCCCTTTTTTTTGTTCCATTTCTATAGTTCATTGTTTACTATTGATTTATGGTACCCTATAGTTGTGATTTTTACTTTGCTTTTCTGCTCTCTAGCAATTATTCCAATTTTGATTTGTATTTCTGTTTCGTTCTTTGTTAGATTATTATTTACATATGTTTTTCCCCTTAGTTGGTTAAGCTTCAATTTATTTTGCAATACTTTGGAATTTTTGTGATTGTTATCTAACTGTATTAGACATGTTTTGTTTCCTAACTTTTTTGAATAATTCACCTTTACTTTAACTACCATTTCCTTTTCTATGAAACCTCCTATTATATTCTTAAGCATATTGGATTGTCTGTGTCAATTGGGAGTCCGTGGATCCAATATTTCACTTTCGTTTCTCTTCTTCTAGTTTTTGTAATCTTTTATTAGTAATTCTTAATTCGCTTGCACTGATTTATCTCTTCCAACCTTTTGTTCTTTTTTTGATCTCTCCATGTTAGTAGTTTATGTAACAATTCAAAGTAATTCAAAGTAACTTTGCTTTGGGTACTAGGGCATAAAACGATTTTTAAAAACAAGATTACTGATAGTCACGAAAAAGAGTTAGTTCCTACTTCTTTTATGGAACCTGGACCATTTTATGGCATCTAAAAAAACCGTAGTAGCGATGAAGTTCGTAATTGGGAAACAGAACTCAGTGCAGCCTATTGGAAAAACACTCCAGGCCAAAGACAAGCAAACAGTAGAAGGGCCTCCACCGCGCTGCTTTAAATTACTCTTAAAGGTTAGAAACAGGAATTCTGTCAGGACACTGTTTACTGAGGTAACATCTCTGTAAAATAGACAAAGTGGAAAGTGGAACATGCAGTTTCTGTGAGTATACAGATGAAACGGCTTTCGTTAAAAAAGTCGTTTGGTTTTTAAGATATCCAATTCTAGATTTTAAGTGAATTTATTAAAATAACAAGCAATGCTGTCGTAACTTATTTATTTTACTTTAAAAATGTATAATGCATTTGCATAAGCAGAAAACGAAAATACAAATCCGCAAATTTAGTTTTTAAAAATCTTAAAAATCGAGTTTCTCGTAACTTTTTGTTATTTGGAATTTTGAAAAATTCAAAATAATCCTGAATTGACGTTAAATGCAGAATCAAAATCACCAATCTTTTTGTGTTTTTAAACAGACGTATATTCGAAACCTTGAAACAGCAACTTTATCGTTTGTGGGAATTCAGATCTTTCTCAGTGGAGGTATGATTATTATCATTAATCTCAATTTAAAGAGACTTTTCGTGAACTGTAATAAATATTATATTTGTGTTAAATGAATAATCCTTACATGCAAAATTTGTTTATTTAATTATTTTTCTGTGTTTAGGCTTATATATAGAAATATATATTCCTATAAAATTTATGACATACTTACATCGCTGTCGGTAATCACAACATTTCAAAAGACATCGTAAAGCAAAGTAACGCCTACATAAAGATGGTTATAATGACCGCCAGGGTCATTAATTTTTTCAACTTGATGCTTATACTTAACAAATTGGTTTTGGTTAAGACAGATATATTGACCGAAAATGAAATCATATAGACGATTATTTTTAGATATAATCTAATATGGTCTTCTTGGGTGGGCATTTTAACACCTATCGTCAGTCAGATCAGAGAGTTTATCATGAATTTAAAAATAATTAAGGATTCTTGCCAATTAACTTTACCACAAACTTATATTTATATAATATATACTTTATATTCACAATAACTTTGCTACTTTTGTTAATACATAGAACAGAAAATATGATAATTTCTCCAGTACCTACAGTTAATGTTTTATTGGGTTTTATTTTTTATAAAATATTGAATAACTAAATGATAGTACATTTATATCCATGAAAAATAATCAAAAATATAATATAGACGACAGGAATATCTTTTTGAGGAAATAGATTGAATCCATTTTTGTACATGCAACCGGTTCATTTTACTAAGTAGATCCACTTATATTAAAATTCACTAAATTCTTTGACATACATTTCGAAAAAATCTTTTATATATCCAATAAGTTAACAAAGGTAAATTTATTTAAAAAAAGTAATTGAATATCTAAAGTTGGAGGAAATAAAGTTGCTAATATGTTTGTCCGTCTACAAAATATCCGGAAATATCTATCGGGAAGCAATATGTCAACGTAGTGCTACACCTCTCTGTATAGTTCATGATAATGTTAATAGTGATAAGTATTGTGACATTCTAATTAAAAGTACGCATGCTTTATATCCACAGGGGTGGTATTTTCAGAAGGATAATGCAAGATGCCAATGATGCCATACTTCGGCCCATACTCAAGCTTGAATGCAAGAACACCAAGTGACAACAATTCCATGGTCAGCAGCTTCATCAGATCTTAATCCTATTGAAAACATATGAGGACTGATTAAGGTTAAACGAGCAGCATTATGAAATAAAGATGAATTAATTCAGTCAATTTTACAGTCATGGGCTACCATCACCAAAAATTATGGCGCTGACTTAGTTTCGGGTGTACCTCTACGTTTAGTTAAAGGTTTGCAGTTAAATGGAGGTTGTATAAGTAAATAAGATAAATTATTTGTTATAATATTTGAATTGAAGTACCTACTAATTACAATTAGGCTTTATTTTTCAGGATACCTATTTTCCTGACGGATTATAATTTGTTGTCTATCTTCAACATTGGCACAACTTCCATCTGCGGTTACAGCTGTCCATACCATTGCTTAAGATAGGAAAAGTCCTTGGTTAACTCAAAGTTTTTATGGTCCATTCGGTCAAGTAAACAAGATAATATTGATAGTTTACGAACTGATTCATAGCGAAATTTTTCTCATCAGAGAACACAATGATTGGTCAGAAGTAGTAACAATTTCTTTTGCTCTACCTAGCTTTTTTACTGAGCTTTAAAATCGTGCGATTTGTGTAACGTGTATGGTTTGACATGAAGTTAATTTTACAGTACCTATCCTTATGTTTCGCTGCGCATTTTAAGCTCATTGCTTCCCACTCCGACATGGATTTTGCTCAAGCGCTTCTTTACTTTCGAAACCAGTTCAAGGTCATTTTGTCTTTTCTTGTCCACCACCTTAACGTTTGGCATTGCTATCAATACTATTGTTACTAGTTATGGTAGGATACACGAAAATTTTATTTACTTTGACATGTTGCAGCTCTCAAACAATTTGTAACTTTCTCGTCAAATATAATGCAATTACACTATTACGTTTAAATTCCATTTAAAATAACTTTTTTTATACCTATCTTAAGCGCAAATGATTTTGGTGGTATGTAATCAATATAAGATTTCTCATCAGAACAAATTTGTCTGTATATGTATGTGTGTAATTAGGGGTGACAGATACCCCTGCGACCTATAAGATCTATTGTGTCCCCCTTTTCTTGCTATTATTTTAATGTCTCGTTAGACTTCTAATCCTGTCTTTCTTAGAAAGTTTAGGATATTGTTGGGCTTCAAGTTAGGTAGATCTTTTTCTTCTATTCCGTATGATCCTAGGTATTTGACCCTAGAATTTCGTAATGCAATGCATTCTGAGAGTATCTGTATTGAGGTTTTGTCTTCTACTTCACAGAATTTACACTTTACTTCATCTTTTAATCCTAGGTTTTTGATGTGAAACATCTATAGCCGCACGTGAATCAGATTTCTCGCGTGGCGACGGTGACGTATGATTCGTATGACGTAAAAAACCTAACGCATCGATAATATATAATAAAGAGATGTACTGATACCTTATATGAAATTGGTCTCATGTTTTGAGCGACGCCGACGGTGGCGCGCCAACAATAGGGGGAAGAAGCTCATCGATTCAAAAATTTGGCGGGACAGGGTATGAATTGTTTCATAAAAACCTAACTCGATTCCGCCTACTATCTATTCTATATATATAAAAATGTTTGTTTGTATAGGCAACATAATATACCTACATATTTTGCTGACCTGTAAAATTGACAGCTTGTTAATCAAAATAGATTGTTGGTGAATAGTCCCTGTAAAATTTGTGTATAAAGTGTTTGTTTTAAATATGAATAAACAAAGTGTTAATAAAGAAAGTGATGAAAAAATATTGAATAAAAATGAGTGAGTACCTACCTACTCTATATACATTAGGGTGTCCGTTATTTCCCAAATTTGGTTTTGTTCTCCAAACACCCATCAAATTTTTAGATTATGACCTAACAAAAATTATCAGGCCCAAACCAGCCCTTAATATTCACATTAACCCGTGCCTAAATCATAATACATTTCCCATTTAAATACCGTTTAAAAGTTATTCAACGATAAAGTTGTATTCATAGTTAAATTCATCATTTTCCTATTTTTTATTTAATATCGCTTTTTGTTTGTACTAAAATTATGAAGTAACTACAATTATTATATTAATATAGTAACGTACTTCTATATAAATTTGTGTTTTAATAATTTCCTTTTTTAAGATTATTGAATTTAAGGCAATTAAATAAAAAGCTAAACGAAATCAGGTTTTAAATTTATTTTCGTTCTGTAATCTAACGACATCTGTGAGCAATCTGAGAAAACGTACAATAAATATTGTGATACCATTGTGATACTATTATTTATAAGCGATAATATACTTTATTTTGTATCCAAATTTTGTATTTGTTAATTTTATTACCTATATATATGTATTTAGTTTGATATAAATAAAAATTATGGTGAAAATTACAAAAAAAAATTGTGAATTTAACTCTGATGACAAATTTATTGCAAATTTCCTACAAGAAATAGATATTTAATTATTTTTAGCTACATTTGTTTTAGTAAAAAAAATTAACGACAAAAAGTGCAAAAATGCCATGTTATTTAAATTGGAAATGTCTTATGATTTAGGCACGGGTTAATGTCGATGTTTCACATCTGCCAGGCGTCCCGTGACGGCTCACATTTTTTTTAATTGACAGTGCCCGGTTATTATTCTAGATATAATACGAAGGTTGTTTTTACTGAGGTTTAACAGCTGAAAGATCTCTTCTGGTTATAAATTCCCAGGAGCATCTTAGGTTGTCTTAGTCCTTTTAGATCGTTCCAGTACTTCTTTTATTAGTTTTTCTAAGACTGAACTGCTACTGATTCCACAAGATGGTTCTGGTTCCACACATGAGGTTTCAGCTCCTTTTTTTTGCAAGCTTAGCTGCTTTTTCGTTTCCTTCTATTTCTGTGTGTACTGGAACCCATTAAAAGGGTAAAAGTGTTATATTGTATATAAATCCAGATTTAAAGTAAACGTAAAACGTTAGTTCAAACTAGTATAACATGATTCTTTAAAAGCAACCTATTTGTTAATTATGAATACACATTTATTTTAGATTTTAATTAAAAATGCAATAAGCATAAAATGTTTGAAGAAAAATCAAATATCAATATTCGAAAATATATAAACAATACCTAAATATGCGTGTCATTTTCAACTGAATTTTCATTAGGTAAATAAAAAAGGTACAAAAGGTAATTGCGATAACGATCAAACTTGGACAACTAAAATTGATTGCAGCAGATTTGAAATACAATTAACAATGTACCAATGTACCTACAATATCTATCATTTTAACAAGTATATTTAACAAACTAGCGGCCGCCCGCGACTTCATCCGCGTGGACTTTTAGTTTTTTGCCACCGAGTTTCATACAAACTTGCAACCCCTATTTTAAATCCGTAGGGATGGAATTTAAAAAAGTAATTTCTTAGTACACCACTACGTAATAAAACAAATTTATTCTCGAATTTTCAAGACTCTACGCGTCTATCGACAGTGCCATGTCGGCCAGCAGCAGCGTGCTACCGTCTCACCGCTCCACACACCCCGCTCAGTAAAGCGCCAGTGGTATTAGACTGTTATTATTTTAAAACTTTAAAAACTTGCATGCTATATGCATGCAAAATCTCAGCCCAATCGGTTTGAAATTGACAAAGTTTCATACAAACTTTCATCCCTATTTTATCCCTTAGGGGTGGAGTTTATCAAAATCCTTTCTTAGTAGTTATATGCATGCAAAATCTCAGTCCGATCGGTTTAAAACTGACACAGTTTAACACCAACTTTTATCCCCTATTTTATCCCCTTGTGGGTGGAATTTATCAAAATCCTTTCTTAAGGGATGCCTACGTCATAGTAGCTACATTCATGCAAAATCTCAGCCCGATCGGTTTAAAATTGACAAAGTTTCATACAAACTTTCATCCCCTATTTTATGCCCTTGGGGGTGGAATTAATCAAAATCCTTTCTTAGCGGATGCCCACGTCATAACATCTACCTGCTTGCCAAATTTCAGCCCCATCCGTCCAGCGGTTTGAGCTGTGCGTTGATAGATCATACAAACTTTCATCCCCTATTTTATCCCGTTGGGGGTGGATTTAATCAAAATCCTTTCTTAGCGGATGCCTACGTTATAACATCTACCTGCATGCGAAATTTCAGCCCCATCCGTCCAGCGGTTTGGGCTCTGCGTTGATAGATCACTATATCAGTCAGTCAGTCAGTCACCTTTGAGTTTTATATATATAGATTAATTAATGGTTTGGGAGAATATTAAAACACTAAATGTATTATGATTTTCATAATTTTTATTATTTAATGTATAACGCGTTTCGCTATATTATAGCTTCTTCAGATACATAATGATGGTCGACCATTTTTTTCTGTAAACCAGGTCTTTTTTCAAAAATTTTTAATCCAAGTGGTCCAAAAGGTTGCAACAATATTCAGAGTTAATTATATTATTGTACCTTTTTCTAGATAATCAATCAAAACTGATGCTATTTACTTTTCTGCCAATCAGTCCGACTTCACTCCTTCAGTCCACTGTAAAAGTTCTTGTTTCAGTTTAGAATCATGATGGCAGATCTGAGTCTCATCCATGGTTATAGAACGACTCACAGATGTCCACTATGTGGTTTATCTTAGACGCTTGTAGGACTACGTTTAAACTTTAAAACCCATCGATAAACAGTTGGAAATTAAGGAACCGATTCCTTTAACACTTTCTCCAATTTTCTATAAATTTATGTTACTAATAAATCTTCCAAAACAAAGAATTTTATCACTGAACGATTTTTTTTCCTTTTATCTAATTACACTAACATGTTAACTTCAAATAGCCTGTAAACAAAGAACGAAATAATTAATCATAATTGATTTTTTGTGTATTGAAATGGAAGATAAAACAGTAAAATAGCGTCTTAATTTTGATTCCTGTACTGGTTAATAGGAGTCGCTTTCAAAACTTTTCAACCTGCGATTACCACCTGACTAGTTACTATTATAGTGTTAAATGTTTATAAAAAGGAGAGTCCTGAAAGTACACAAAACTTTAAGTTCCTTAACTAACTTTTAGTTCAAAAAATATTAGACAGCTGCGGAACGTTGTTCAGCTATTAAACTTTGACTTCTTCATTAATTAAAATCAGAAAAAACGAAGTTTACAAACTGTGATTGATTAGTTTCTGATTTTGCACAATATATAAATATCGGCAGTATATATTAAACTGTAAAAATATTTGATCTTTAGAAATAACTGTAACTAATAACAATAATAGGCACCTAATTGGATATTGAGGAGTAGGTTATTAAGTACGAAAGGGTTAAAATTGATCAAATTCAGTTTAGTATATAGTAATTGTCATTATAGTGATACTTGTTGTACAAAAGGGTTATACATACGTCTGTTTACAAGTTATATTAAGTTGTAGTATTAGTGTGCACCGAAGATCGTGCTGTGATAAAATTCTTTGTTTTGGAAGGTTATCAGCTACAAAAATTCATTTAAAAATGGTGAAAGTGTTAAAGGAATCTGCCCCTTCCTTTCTATAACTGTACATAAATGGGTTCTAAAGTTTAAACGTGGTCGTACTAGCGTCGAAGATGAACCATATAGTGTACGTCCAAAAAGTGCAACAACACCAGAAGTCATTGAGCAAATTTATGATATTGTTTGTTATAATCCATGTTTGACTATCCCAAAAAATTCTTTGGCTATTATAGAATGAACACCCAAACATTTGACAAATTATTGAGCATTGTTGGCCCTCAAATTCAATATAAAAATACTATAATTAGATAGCGAAATGCAATCTCAACGGAAGAGAGGTTCTAAATCACACTCACTTAAGTAAAATAACACTGTGTCTAAGTAATAATTATTTATTTAAGTGATGTAAATGTCACGTCATAATAATTCTCCTCAGAAACATATGAGGAGATTGCAAATCCAATGCAAAAGGATATAACAAGTCATTAGAACTGCTGAAATTGGTTTAACCTGATGTTCTTTTATTTTAGTTTTATTTCTATGGATCACAATATTTTGTAAATTAACAAATTTAGGAGCACATGATTAGAAAGAATGTATATGGCAAAAGTATTTGTCTTGCCTGGATAAACCAGAGTTGAATATTTACGCTTTGAGACCGAAATGACAACTGAGATCTTAACCTTTTTAAACATCTGTGCGCGCGAGGTCATACAACTTCATAATATGCTGTAAATTATTTTGCGACAATCTCAAAAAAACGCGACAAATTACAATTTTAATATCGTTGTAATTTTTGATCGCATATGCACAGACTGCCATATAAATCCATACATTACAATTTTGCGATAAAATTATCGCTCGATAAAAAGTCGCAGTGCGTGCTTACACTAAATGTCTTATGCGACTTTTTCTATATTTTGTCACAATCAGAAGCGCTTTTTGATCCGTTTCATAACTGAAAATAAACTGTTTGTTGACACCCAAGACCTTTGTTTTGAAATACTTATGGTTTTATTTTGGAACAGATATTGCGTTAGTATGCTAATTTTTGGTAAAAATCACCTAATTTGATAAAGAGAAAGTTGTACACCTGTCATCAGGAAAACTCATCAGCTGACAATGTTGTAAATTGGGTTCTATTTCAGTTTCTCATTCACCCTTTAGTTTTGGATGCCAAAATTTGAATTCATAAACCTAAAAGAAAGGCATTGCAAACTCGGAATGTAGATTTTAAAGCGTACAAAAAAACTATTTTGGAAAAAAGTATTTTTTGTCGAATAAAATTTGCCAAAAAAATAATTACAACTAATATAGGCCACCAACTGTTATTATTACTTTTATCTATCCAATATACAGGGTGTTAGTGAATAAGTGCGAAAAACTTCAGGGGGTGATTCTGCATGAAAAAATAATAACAGTTTGCTGTAGAACATTTGTCCGCAAATTCTTCGTTTCCGAGATACGTGTTGAAGTTTTTCTTAAAAACTTACTATTTATGTATTGCTCTAAAACCGGTAAAGATATTCAAATGAAATTTGGTGTTTGTTAAGAGGTAGTTATTGCGAATTGGTTGACATGCAATTAAAAATTTTACGTTCATCATTGGCGCGCATACGGGTAATGATCTCAATGTTTTTGAAGGAAAAAATAGTACGCCACTGAAATATTTCAAACTAAAAATCATTGTGGAAATCCTCGTTTAATTTGTGCCAAAATATCCCTCTCATCTTTTTGTCGTATGGGGCGCCGTTTTTATGCAAAAAAATAAAACATCTTAACCCGCATTTTTTATTACTTTGTAATGAAAAATGCGCGTTAAGATGTTTTATTTTTTATTTTTTTGCATAAAAACGGCGCACCCCAATACGACAAAAAGATAAAAGGGATATTTTGGCACAAATTAAACGAGGATTTCCAAAATTATTTTTGGTTTGAAATATCTCAGTGTCGTAACATTTTTTCCTTCAAAAGAAAAACTTTAACACCCTGTATCTCGAAAACGAAGTATTTGCGGACAAAAGTTATACAGCAAACTGTCATTATTTTTTCATGTAGAATCACCCCCTGAAGTTTGTTGCACTTATTCACTAACACCCTAAGCAGTATCTAAGCAGAATACTAAAAATAAAGACCTGTACTACTGAATCTTCGAAACTCAGAAATTTAACATTTTTCCAATTTTTGCTAAATTAACTAAATTTGATTATGATAGTTTTGTGGGACTATGAATTGTTGTAATAGTAACTGGATTCAAAAAACGAGAACTTTTCAAAAATTATTGTCAGAAGTTTGGTCCTACTTTAAAAGTATTACTTTTATTATTTCTTTCCCTAAGTTGATGTAGTTAATATGACGTTGTAATTAAAGATAATAATCGGTGTTCTTAACTATTACATAAAAAAGATCATTCTCTTCAACCAGAATTTTATTTTTTCTAAGTACATTTTAATGCTATCATTTATTCATCAACAAACGTCTAATTTAACGTGTACTGCAAGATAATAACACTGATTGTCGAGAATTTAGTCCAGCGAAAAAATCGTCTTAGTTCTTATTTTCTTTTCCATTATATCACAATGCTCAAATAGCCACAGTAATTTTTTATACAGTCTATTATCTCGGGCTATATAAATTCTAATGTGGAGTCGGTAGATATAGAAGGTGAACCGTTTTTTTTATGATTAAATTTTCTATTACAATCGTTACCAGTAAAGAATGAATAGAGGGTGATATAAAAATAAGGTACGCTAACGTAGCTACAAATAGTACATTACTTAACACTTTCGATGCGGAAAGCGCACATATGCGGCTTTGCTATGTCAAGCTATATGCGGAGGGCGCGCTTGAGCGTCCTGGGTCTTATAGGTTTAAATGAATTAATACAATATCTCGCACTCATCACAAGGTTTTAAAATTTTGGCCGCATATTTCTAAGTATGTAATAAAGATTTCTACATTGTTCGTTTCTTAAATAAGTACACCGCTCCTAGATGGCGTAGGTGTGCATGTAGTTTACAGGTAGTTTACAAAATACTAAAGTTTCAAACCTAACATTTATTTCTACTCTGTGCTAATTAGTTGTGTTTTATTTGTGCTTTGTGCAATTTTTTTGTGTTTTTTCGTTAAAATAGATGATATAAATTTACCAGGACCCTCAGGGTATACCGCATATAAACAATAAGATTTCGAAATGTGCGGAGAGCGCTCATGTGCGTCTTACAAAAAATACATGAAATACTCACCAATCAATGACTGATTATGATCAAGGCACCGTTATGTAAGAAATAAGGAAGCTTTTGATATGATTAAGATTAAATAAAAATTCCGCATTGTGCGAATCCAATTATATTTCTAACGCAGTGAAAGTGTTAACAGGAGTGGTGAGTAACAGTTTGCACACATATGGAAAAATTACGCACATGCAAAGTAGCGTCGAATGTATAATGCCATTTGTGTGTAAAACGCATTATCATTCGAATTATGTACTATACTGTATCTGCACGCTCTATTATAAATTGAAAAATATCAAACAGAAAGTTATATTTTTGATTATCACCTACAGTTGGAACGTTCAAAAATGCATTATGGTTCTTCGGAAATGTCTTTTCCATTTGACAATTCTTTGTTTCTTTCTAATAAAACAGACTTTCTGGAATTCTTTTTAACGGAAAACTTTTTCTTTTAACATTTTCATAACGTACTTTGACTTATTTCCGGTTAATTCTTATCATCTCGAACTGAGACAAAAACTTTATCCAC
The DNA here is from genome assembly GCA_964028335.1 of Altica lythri. Taxonomy (NCBI): domain Eukaryota; kingdom Metazoa; phylum Arthropoda; class Insecta; order Coleoptera; family Chrysomelidae; genus Altica; species Altica lythri. Next base: position 27,469,198 of record OZ034804.1, on the reverse strand, counting down.
TGTTGGAAATTTATTCTAAAGAAGAATTTATGCACTTTTCGTCGAAGTTCTTCTTTTAAATGATATTCTATTTAAAATTTTGGTTTTCCTGGATCTTTACTTGGCTTTTCAACACCACCACATATCTCTTCTTTAATAATTCAGAAAATCTTAGATTTTCCAACAACTTTAAGTGCACTGTTATGAATTTTGATTACACAACTTAGACCTACCAATAAACCCACTATCATATTTTCTGTGAAATAAGTTTAGAAGGTATTTATCTAGTTAATTTGGATTGCTGTCGTAGATTCTTTGAATTTTATTAAAACATATTTTAGCACAAAACTTTATTTTGCAAATAGGTGGGCACTTATTGAAAATAATCTGATGAGATCGCTAGAAGGTATTCCGAAACTATCGCCAGACAGGCAGGCAGAGGCCAGACAAGCTAAAAGTTATTTAACCGATCGAACCACGTTTGAACTGGTTGAACTGGTCTGAACCGCTTTTAAACTGCTCTTAACAGGTTTTGAACTCGTTGAACTTCTTTTAACAGCCTTAGAATTGGTTGTTACGTATTTCGGCAATTTGGACAGTCAGCCAGAAAGGCAGACAGAGAAAGTTTAGACAAGCTAAAAGTTATTTAACCGATCAAACCACATTTGAACCGCTTTCGAAGTAGTTGAACTGGTCTAAACTGCTTTTGAACTGCTCTTAACAGCTTTGGAACTCGTTGACTTCTTTTAACAGCTTTCGAATTGGTTGTATTAGGTATGTAGACAATTTGGACAGTCAACCAGATAGACAGACAGAGGGAGTTTAGACAAGCTGAAAGTTATTTAACCAATCAAACCACATTTGAACCGCTTTCGAAGTGGTTGTACTGGTTTGTATGAACCACTTTTAACAGCTTTCGAGCTGTTGCTTGGTTAAATAACTTTTAGCTTGTCTTTTCTCTCTCTGTCTGTCTGTCTGTTCAAAGTGCAGAAATACCTAGTTCAACCAGATCGAAAGCAGTTAAAAACGGTTCAGAGACCAGTTCAACGAGTAGAAAAGCTGTTCAAAAGTAGTTCAGACCAGTTTAACCAGTTTAAAGGCAGTCCTCTGTCTGTCTGACCGAAGTACCGTAATAATTACAAACTTATAGTTCAGTGGAGTTTAAGTGCATTCAAATTTTTTCTATTGTTTTGGGCAGCATATGGTTAGAAAACACATAAAACTTGTAGTAAGTCAGGTTAATTTATGGAATTTTAAAAGATATTTAGATAATTTTGTAAAAAAATTCAATAATTGTACCACATTTTGCATTTGAAATTAAGTTTTATTACTCTCGCCTACATAAAAATAGACTTTAGCCGATTCAACCTGATTAGTCCAGGTGGAGATGACAGAGTCTACATATTTTCATCAGTTGTTTCGAAAAGCCTCTAGAAGTTTCTAAAACACTATGGAATATTCCTGACATTTCTCGCACCAGTTCTAGTGTAAAATCGACTTTTTTTATATCTCCATACGAAAATCTAAGGTCCATTCTGCACTTTTGGTCTCTTTTAGTCACGTACCCCACCACGTGACCATCAAGCTTATAACCTACAGCTGCTTGTCTCCAGACAGGTAAGAAGTATATGAATAGTTTTAAACTGGTATTATTAGGTCTTTTAACAGCTTTAAACAGGTATAACAGATCTATGAACAGTTTAAACGGGTATAAACAGGTCCGTGAACAGCTAACAGCTTGTATAAACAGGTCTATAAATTGGTTTTAATAGGTTTATACAGGTCAACCTGTTTTTCATCTGGAGGGAAGCAGCGGTAGATCACGTGAACAACAGTCACGTGGTGGGAGGCGTGGCTAAAAGAGACAAAAAGTGCACAATGCACCTTGGATTTTCTTATGGTGATTTAGACGTGACAAAGGTCGGTTTTGCAGCCCCTTTATTATTAAATGTTAGATAAGTCGTCAGATTGATGACCTCGATCTTCATTACTCAATGATTACAATATTAATATTGTCATGGCATTTAATTAACATACAAGACTAATGTATTAGAAGTCAAAGTCTCTGTAGAATTTTTTTTGCGTATATTATACCTCGAGGCCCAATTGTCTATTAGTGACGTCATTGTGACGTAAATGCAAGTGGAACTAATGTGACGTTCAAATGAATGTTAGTTGCCATGTTTAACTAAGAAAGACTTACTGTCTAATTAACGCGCAATAGAAAGAGATACACGATGACGTCACTGACAGACAGTTGGGCCTCGAAATATAGAAAACTGTTTAGTGGCGTTTTATCGATTATTGAGTTTTTTTAATTATACCTATATTTAATGATAATCGCCTTAAGCAGAATGTCTTTCTTTAACTTAATTTACCATAAAGTGAAGAAATATTTTATTTACATAATAATAATTGAAGAATGGCCCTGTAGTTGTAGCGAGGAAAGAGTTAATAGCTTCAGGGAGCTTATCTATGATCGCAATTTGCTCGCAACGTTAGAAATTATGAGGCGATTCTTGTTATAAATTTCTGGATAATTTCATTTTTAAAATAATGCGGGGTTGAGTGAACTGTTGCAGATTAAAACTGCGTTTAGCATTTTTCTACACTAAAATGTTACTTTAGTCGGCAGCTTTCGTAATTGTTTATGTCTAAAGAAGGTCAGAAGTAAATTTATTCAGAATGATTTAGTTTCATAATAAAGATTTCTGCATAGATAAAATTTGGTATTTCCTAAGTGCATTTCTCAGTATACATTTAAATTTATTCTCAATCAGTAGTAATATTAAGTTGATGACTAATGTCAAGCTTATTGCATTCCAAAAAAGAAAACATGAAATTCTTTGTATAAAACTTACATATTTAATATTCATAAAAAAATCTGATGAAACCTGATGCTTTTGCAAATTCAGAAATATGTATATTTTGTACATATATGTTTGACTTGTTTTCTACATGAATATAAAAGCTTTTTAATGCTTTAAATAAATTATTAGGTAAGTAAATTTAATCATATTTGATAAATATCCAAATCAGTCATTAAACCTTTTCGCAAATTTAAAACGTGCAGAATTTCTTGTTCAGAGGTAATAAAAAACTCATAATTATATTAAAAAATATATATTTCACCAATGCAGCGCAGCTATAACAATAAAGTGTTTTGTTTTTGGAGAAAAATCGCTGTATCTCGGTTGTTTATGACGATATTTGCAAAATTAAAAAATATTTGTGATCTTATTAAGATTATCTATTATATGAGAAAATTTAATTAAATTTTTAAAAAAGTAGATCGTGATTTGTTTTTTAGAAAAATCGTTGTATATCAATTGTTTATTTGCAAAGTTGTCCCAACAGAGATATCTCGCTGAAATGCTTTCTGTATTTGGAAATGAAGCACCACACCAGTAAACTATTTACCGCTAGTATTGCGAATTTCAAAGTGGTCGCTTTAGTCTCAGCGGCGAATTCAGGCTAGGTCCACCTTAAACAGTAGTCTCACAGCAAAACATTGATGTGGTTCGTGAGCTAATTAAAGATTCCGCCGTCTAATATACCGGAAGTTAAAGGCATCTTTGGGCATTTCAAAGACTTCGATCCAAAAGATTCTACATTAAGAACTGGGTGTTACGAAGTTGGTTTCCCCTTGGATCACTATTTGCTCACAGAAGAACAAACAGCGTTACGCGTTAATTGGTGTCGTAAAACAAAGAAAGCTCAAAAAACGTTTATAGTATTTTTATTGGCGATTAATCTTCGATGTACTCCTACAAACCGGAAAATAAACACCAATTAGCTGTGTGGGTGTGCCACGATAAGGATAATGCAAGTGCTCACCCTGCCCAAAAGACAATCAAGTTTTTGGAGCTTCGAGTTGTTAAACCATTCACCGTATAATCCCGGCCTAAGTCCCAACGACTTCTTTACGTTGCCAAAGATCAAGATTTCAAAGCACTGTGTCCACTGTCCAATGAAGACAGGAATAACTGTTTTACCAGTTGGTTTGTGAAAATATTGTGAGAAGCAATAAAGTAATTTAAGTCTATATATTTTTTGTCTTTATGGCTATATGCAAAACTAAAAAGACAATCCTCATAAATGCTCACACAAAAAAATGATGTATAAAAATACTTACAACAAAACTTACTTTTTTAAAAATAAAGCAGAGAAAGTAAATTGTTTAAAACAAAACTTACAAATTATATAAGCCGAATTATCTTCTATCTATCTATACAATTAAAAAGAATTGCTGTTCGTTTGTCTCTCTAAAACTCGAGAACTACTAGACAGATTTGGATAATTTTTGTTTTGAATTATTTGTGGAACTGCAGTTAAGGTTTAAACTTTAAACGGTAGGAAACATAAACAATAATAAACGGAAACTACTAAAAGCAACAATTTAGTTTTTCAATACAGTCTGAATTTATTATTTAGTTCGAGCTCTTAATAGATAAAAGTGTAAGTTAATTTATCGATATTAATCTATTCCATCATTTGACATCTATACTTCATTTAAAAACTAGGAGGAGTGATTTGAAAAGCCAGACTTACAGCCAAATAAGTTACTAGAAAATTTACAAGGCGGCAAATTTAAATACATTTATTTCATTTAAATAAAATTGAAAATAAATGTTTATGGACACTTTATATATGGTCTAAGATGGTCACAAAGTAAACTTACAATAATTACTTATATTAAAAAAAGAAATCAATTAACAAAAGTCACCATTATAAATATTTCACACTTTTAAAACATAACCTATAAATGTCACAAATTACTTGATAAATGTAAGTGGCAAATTTTTATAGTGTAAACTTGACTCCCAATTAACCAATAAACAAACGCGAGTGTTGCCAACTTAAATTCAAATCGCTCCTCCTAGTTTTTAAATAGAGTACCTATAGGTTGCAGAGATAACTTGGTAGATGGCGGTGTATTTCGATTTATAAATAAATCAGTATAAAGATTGTTTGGATTTGCCCTTGTCCTGAATAAAATAATAACTATTAACATATGAAAGTATTGGCAATAAAAAAATTAAGAAAGTTGGAAAAGATGAGGAAAAAACGAAAACTGATAAAAATCATAAAAACGAAATAAAATTTTATGAAAATCGGTGAAAGTAAAAAAAATTAAACAACCAGTAAAGATGAAAAACTAGCAAAAAATAAACGCTAAAATTGGTAAAAAGGACCAAAAAGCGAAAAAATAAATAAAAAATAAACTTGAAGAAAAATTAATATACGGAAAAGTAGAAAAAACCAAGAAAAGATCGAAAGAAGAAAAAAAAACAAAAAAAGTCTAAAAAAAAGGGAAACACAAAAAAAAATTAACGTCAAATATAACATAATAAAAAAACAGGAAAATATCACTTAAATGTAGAAAACTGAAAAAAAGACAAATCCGGAATCAGAAAAAAATTAAAAAACTTTGTTGCAAAAGCACCCGGTAGATGGTGTTGTATTTCGATTGCTAAAAGACTAAAAAGATTATTTGGATTTGTTTTCGTCCGGAATGTAGGAAAAATTGGACAAAAAACTATAATAATGAAATAGGAAGCACAAGAAAAAATCGAAAAATTAAGGAAAAAAACAAGAAAAATTGAAAAAAGTAAAATTGTTGCAAATGGGTCAAAAATTGGTAACAAACAAATAAAATGGAACATAATAAAAAAAAAGAAAATCGAAATTTTACAATAATAAAAAAGAAAAATATGGGAAATTGAAAAAACTGAAAAAAAAGCATTGTGTGGTTTTATGAAACCACGGTAAAAGTGAAACTTTTTTTCACACTATAGACATTTAACTAAAAATTTTTCGAATAATATTCCATTAAGGGTATAAAAATCGCTTTATCAATCTTAATTTTATACTTGGAAAATTGGAATGGACCGAATATAAATAAAATTAAACACAAATAATATAGCTTGGAGCACACTACACTGTCAGCTGCTGCAAACTATAGGCGTTGAAATCGAAATCAAAATCAAAATCGAAATCGAAATCGAAATTGAAATTGAAATCGAAATCGAAATCGAAATCGAAATCGAAATCAAAATCAAAATCAAAATCAAAATCAAAATCGAAATCGAAATCGAAATCGAAATCAAAATCAAAATTGAAATCGAAATCAAAATCAAAAGGTGTGTGTGTGCGATTCACACACGATAGAAGTGAAAACTTGAGTAAATCGACAAAAGAATGAGATGAATATATATAACAAGGGTGGGATAATTACAAAGTTTATTTGTTTAAAAATGAAAGTGTTTTGATTAATTTTAAAAGATATTTTATTTAATATATGTTACATAATTTATTGCTCAAGTTCCATATTTTCAGTTTCAAAAATTATTATTTACGACTGTAATATTTTTAAAACGTTGCATGTCGTAGATACTTACGCAGTCGAAGTTCGTATTAATACGAATAGGTAGAATATAACCGTCGACGTTACATGTCGTAGATACTTACGCAGTTAAAGTTCGTATTAATACGAATAGGTAGAATGTAACCGTCGACGTTACATGTCGTAGAAACTTACGCCTTCGAAGTTCGTATTAATACGAATAGGTAGAATATAACCGTCGAAGTTACATGTCGTAGATACTTACGCAGTCGAAGTTCGTATTAATACGAATAGGTAAAATTGTTTTCATTAGCAGATCTGCTCACTCCCGTGAGTAAAGTTTCACTTTAATAAAGACAAAAATTGGTAAAATTACAAAATACAACGAAAAAAAAAAAGTGAAAATAGTCTAACAAGAAACTATGATAAAATCAACAAAAACTTAAAACTGGAAAAGGGAATCCTTGATTAAAAGGCGGTACAAAGTTCGCCGGGTCAGCTAGAGAGTTACTTTATAAAATATTTAAAGAAAATTTTTGAAAAACTATTTTTATATCTGAGCTTCAACAAAAATAAGTAAATTTTTTTGTGATCAATGTTCAGAATGTCTCTGTGCGAATTTTTTTGTGTGCGCGTATTTTCGTGTCGCTTTTTTGGTGAGTATGTGGCGTCTGTCGTGAGAAGATTTGACTAGTGGGGAACTGTTTGTTTAGCACAGGTAACATTTAAATACAGATTTTTATATCTCTTTTTAATGTTAACAGAAATAATCCGACCTATACCTATTTCTATTATTTTCACCTTTAAACTTATTCTATACCGTACACTTTACGTTAGTTTCATTTATTGCAACTAAAGTTATTAAATAAATATTTCTAGTTTTTTTTTTAAATTTACGCTATATTGAAAACATATCAGATATAAAAATAAACCTAAAATAAATCCATACATGTGAATATAAATTAATTTTTAAATTTAAGAAAATAAATAATTCAAAGTAGAAAATTTTTAGAATAGAACATACTTCTTCTAAAGTTGTAGTGTTTATGACTTAGACTTATTCATTATTTCACAATTTTCACAGCGGTCTCCACAAAACCTGAAAGGCAACAATAGCAGTTTCCAAAGTAAGTTAAATGAAGTAGAGATTCGGATAAAATTTCTATTTTTGTATTTTATTGCCAAGTTTCCTAAAAACACAAAAAAAACTTTTAATATAAGCCATTTTTCTTGGCTTACAAACACAGTCTATTTTCGACAAAAACCGTCTTAAATAAAATATTGAAGGAACAAACTACTTCAATTAAAGAAGAATGCCTCTTTAGCCCTTATTCTACAATAAAATTTATTTAGTTCTTTGAACAGAATTGGCAGATATTTTTAATATGTTTTGTACCAAATTGGGGTCAAGGAAACTATTCTTAAAAAGCGTCAAGTTTTAATGGGAACTTCGCATTTACCGGAATGAATATAAGCGAGCAGTTCATCCCTAAAAAGACGCTTAGAACTGCAATTGATCGAACTTTTTTTTAATCAAAAAACTAATGGTTTGAACCTTTTCAATTAAATTGATTATATTTTTCTAATGCAAAATTTATATTAAACAATACTCAAACACATGAGAATAAGATGGCGTCGGTATTGTAAAATAACAATGAGTTATAAACTGATACCTTATATTTTTGAAAAGATTATAACATTCGTATTATTTCGTTTCAGAAAATAAATTTTATTTTTGGTTTTGATCTTTACAGGTTTGGGTTTCACATTGTCATGGATTCACAAATTCAAGTATTCTCCGAGTATTACCGTCGAACGGAGCTTTCTACAAATTTCTTTTATTCACGGTCGAAAGGGCCTAAGCAATTTTGGATCCCCTGAATGGGTTGAGGAATACTGTACTAAGATGATTATTCTAATATGACGGTTACGATCAAATGAGTATCTTTATTAAATTTAAGTAAATCATCTGTCAATAAAACTTCAGAACTACCACATTAAAATTTGATAATAGGTACACCATCAAAAATAACAGGATACTAAAGAGGTTATAGAAAATTTATTAGCAGATGAATAAAAAAGATTTATAAACAAGTTTATTAGTTCAAATAAAAAGTCCCACTGGGATGGTATTGAACCCAGAACTTTAAATCGAGAGTCCAGCGAGTTACCGGCAACTCACAGACATACATGTCAAACTAAACAGCAAAATAGTTATTTAAGTGCAATAAAATTTACTGAAAATTTATATTCCAAGGTTTCAAAATCGTATCGTCAAAAATTTGATCTTCGAGAGAGCTGATAGCAATCTTTAATAGACAACATAATTTAAAATAATACTGCTACCATCCTATCCTGAAATTCTCGGCAGTTAGTATGCATAAAAACACTTAAATTTGATAAATTAAGTGAAGGTGAAGTTGCCAAAGAATTCTTCACTTCTTGGTGCAAAACTGATAAAAAAAATTAAGTGAGAATGGTTTGCTACGCTCTCACATATTTATTGCATTTACATAAAAAGCGTTTAAAAAAATATACAAAGCCAGTCATCAATATGGTTTTAAATTATTACATTTACATATATAGGCAAAAAACAATAATTGGCAAGGCACTACTTACATGGTTCAATGTACTATTGATAAAATCAGTTATTGTGTATAGTTCTAGGTTACACAAAAAAGTTATCATCGATATATCATGAGATATCTTCAAAGTGGTTTTAGAATTGTATTCCTGCATATAAAACTCCTTTTTCCAGTAATGCAAACCTCTGTATGATTCAAAGTTATTTTATTGCTTCATGACGCGTACTTTTTTTGTATTTTAAATGCTTTATTATAGGAACTATTTACTAACTTCCCATAATATAAAGTTATACCAAGCTCTTGAATAAGAATTGAAAAAAAATTACAATATTGCTGTTAACATTTTTATTTGGCCAACCCCTAAATATTTGACATACCTACTTAGAAAAGGATATCAGATGTTCATTTAGTTTAATATTGTCAGTTGTGTCTAAACATTGGTTTGTTTTAAAGAATAGTTCTTTCGTGGTTCAAAATTAATTTTAAATTTAAGAACTAGTTTTCAACTTCCGACATTAAAGAGTTACCACTCAGAACAAGTTCAGGTAAATTTCGGGCAAAAACGATAGCGTACTGTTTCCTTCATAATTAATAAATAATTCTTGAGTTTTAGCAACTGTTTCCAAATCATTTAGGTAGATAATAAATATCATCGGTCCCAGAACACTTCCCTGTGGAACACCTATAAAAACCATCAGTGATTCTAAATGCAAATATTTCATTGTTTTGTCCGTAAGTTTTAGTGCGTGTGCATATAATTATTAAACGACTATGTAGATTATTGTGTAATCTAAAATATTATATGTCCAGAATATTCAGAAAGAAAGAGTTAATTGGGTGTATTAGGTAATATATTGCCTTATGTTCAGGGTATATTTAATTTCTATCTTGTATTTAGTTTTTGAAAACTGTAGAAATTATAACATAATTACCATCACATTTACTATAGTTGATATATGCATTGATTTAACATTATCTACAGCAAATAAAGCCATATAAATTCATTTCTTCTTTATTTTGTTGAGCTATTACCGTTTTCAAGCATTTATCGTTGTTTATGAACTTGGTAATAACAGTCTAAGAAATCATATCGATTTATCGGTATTTGTTTCATATTATCGAGGCTCTTTTTCCATTAAGCGAAACGTCCGTTGGGTTAGGAAAAAAAGAGTAAAATATGTACTTTTACCTTGGCTTGGTTGGTCGGTTGCGCCTTTCGAACACGAGTGTAATGCGCAGATTTATGGAGACGGAGCGGATTAACCGATAATACACGACCATGGGTAGAACGAATGGGAAAATTTTTAAAAATAATTAAGTAGTACGCATTAGCAAAATTTAAAATTCTTCTTTATGGTAGGGAAACAAGTTTTTAACTTTCTGCTTATTAACTTTTTCAGCACTGAATGATTACTAACTAATAAGAAATTTCGATATAGAATATGTAATTCATATATTTGTGGACTAAATGAACTTCGAATGCAAAAACTTAAAGGTAAGTTTAAGTTGAAATAGAGTAAAACATGTATTTAAAAAATTGCACCGAAACAACCTATCGATTAAAATAATACTAGAAACTTAGTTGCTAACAATAAATATTATTATTTAAATGTCATATATTTTCGATCATTTTGGATCAAAGGTAAACAGATCATTCGTCCAGTCTATAGACTGATTCTAATAACATTCCTGTTTTATAGCTACGACAATGATGAGTAGTTCGTTTGTACAACGTAAGGTCATAAAATTTCTTAAACAAAAATAAAAAAACGGGTGTGGCAGTCAGTAGGACTGCCGCGCCGGTAGGTTATACTTTTATGCACGCGCTCGGATTCAGAAATTTGTATGGTAATGATTTAGCAAAATCATTATATGATATTCATGTTCAGTGATCCCAAAAACCTCGTAGTACCGAGTGCACACTCATTTTGTATAGAATTTGCATAAAACTCCTGGAGACGAGGTCCGTTTCAAGAATCAGGTGTTTCGGAGACCATCGCCATCATAATATTAAAAACTTTGTTTCTGTAGCCAACAACCTCAAAAGCCTAGTGCAGGATATACTGCAACCATATGACGGTAGTTTAGACTACAATACAATACTCATTACTGAATATTATTACTAATATTATTAATATAAAATACTAAACTTTATATGTATACTTACGTGACAGAATTATAAAATAATTTGTCAAACACAATGTGATACGTCACTATGATATTAATACATTAGCTCAGACTGTTTTTTGTATATGTATCTCTTTTCAAGGTACTGAATGTTTAAATGATATTTAAAGGACTTATATTTATGACTAATAACATGTGGTAAATATTTCATCTTGTTTTTACCAAACAATATACCTTATATGTGTTTCTGTCTCTCTTTTACTCACAGCATTACATATGTAATGATTTTGACGATTTAATACCATACAAATTTTCACCGCCGGGTCCACGAGTAGAAGTATGACTTCATAATATTTTTTTGTACAACTGTCATTAAAAGTGACACTTTTAATGATAGCAAACAATGTTAAAAACGATTGTTTACATAGCAGCGTGTTAAAAATACTTTTAACACGTTGCCATGTAAACAAGTTTACTTTTAACACGGTTTAGTTTACTTTTAACACGGTTTAGTTTACTTTTAACACGGTTTGGTTCATTGTCATTGAAAATTCGCTCGTTTCATTATCAAAATAGGGAAGTTGTACAAAAAACATTGTATGGTATTTGTGTTAAAAGTGATTTTATTTTGTTCGTGAAATTGTTCAATTCGCTCCGCTCATTTCACAAACGTTTTCACTCACAAAATAAAACCTCACTTTTAACACTCATATCATAAATAACTATAACTGGTTCAATTGGGCGAATATTGAAAACTCAATATTGGGAATCAATACACCACAACTTAATTTAGGCATTCAAATTTGCGAAAGATGAGATGCCGTATAAAATGAATTCAATAAAAAGTAATAATAAACTCCAGTACTTTTGAATCCATTATCACATTAAAGTTTTAAAAGATTTCGAAAAAATTGGTTCGTTCCACCGCTCTTATTTGAACTGCTGATACCTACGTTTTAAAGTACAACAATACCCAAAGTCTCCACTATTATACATTTAAATTTTAAAAAGCAAGTAAAAAATGAAAATAAATTTGAAGATTATTCGGTGAAGAAAAAAATTCGTTGATCTACAATTTTTACCGTTTCAGTCATGAAAAATTGTTTAAATATTGCTTATAATTGTTACTATTGAAGTATATTTCTTACGTATACATTATTTTTGTATTTTTATGATTTATCGTACAAAAAGAAAGCTGCTGAATCTATAAATATATGTCTCGAAATAAAACTGGTTTTAAACACAATAAGGTTTATGTTTATGTTCTTTAAGTTCTAATATCTCTCTGCAGAATGTAAGCCAAATAAAATAAGTTGGGTTTCTTTTTGTGAAATATTTACCGAGCGAGAAATATAAAGAAATTAAAGAATATACAAAATCAGAAACTATTTTAATTTTAAAATTTAAGAATATATTAACCAGCTAAAATTGCAACAGTAACAAAAAGTTGATCGTACCTGTATAAAGTAAAATCTCAAAAATATATAGTCGATTTTGATGGAGTCATGCATTTTTTTCACACGACCAAGAATCTAATCAAGAAAATCGTAAATATATCATACATACTATTGCAAAATCCAAACTTTGAACTTGGACTCTGCTAAAAATTTAACAATTAAGAGTGGTTCTTGTATAAGTTAGGAAAAGAGAGAAAATTGGCTTAAAATAGATTAAATAAGTTATATCAGTATTACTACTTTCTAGTGACTCTCTGAAAGTAGGAAATGATAACTTTAACTGAATATAAAAGGGCTTGTTTAATTGAGACTCATCTTTGGTCCAGAAAAAAAATATTGACAAATATATAAACAAATAATTACAACTAAAGTAATGCATATATCCGGTTGTTTTTACTACCTTGCTAAAAAATAAATTAGGACTGTAGGGTAGATGCTTTGTTATCCTTTTATTTTTTCGTTGTAAAATTTCTTTAACGATTTTGACACCATGAAGCCAAACATTGTCGTGCAACAGAAATACGCTACGTGATACCTTGCATAAAGGTTTTTGTTTTATTGCTGGATGGTGCTTGTTTAAAGTATCATTATACATGGTTCAAAATAATGACACCAAAATTCTTGCAAGGAATTGCGCGAACTCTTTGACCCCCTGAAAAAAGGTGAGAAACTCATTGTTCATAAACTTTGCCGTGCTGTAACACAATTTTTGTACAATACTATAGACCATCCTATACTTCACCAATATTTTTTAACATTACTCGCATTGAAATTTAACAATTTTCGTTAATCAGGTCTTCCACACAAGTTACATTCTTGTCGGTTGATGCAGGATGCAGTACCTACTTAGTGCACCTGGTCGTAACTTATTACAGTTGGATAAGCAAGCATGCTTTTCCATATACGGTTTGCACACAAAATCAATTTTTTATACCCAAATGTTCTTGATTAAAAGAAATAAAAACACAGATATAGTGGTGAATATGTACATCTCGCAAGAACAAAGAACAGTTTTTGGAAGTATTTGTATTCGTCAAGTTTGACGTAAGTGCAAATTCGTTCTAAAAATGCCATGGTCCAAATTAGATAAACCATTCGTGTAGTCTCTATTTTAAAATCATTCTATCATCACCGTAATACCAATAATGAATGGGAGACACTGTTATCTATAAATACTAAAATTAAAAAAAAATTGTGTGAACTTTAATATAAAAAAAATGGTGAGTAATCCATCTAAGTCGTAAATAATTAAGTCTATAGCTAAAAAAATAAAGCATTTAGTGTGTCATTTGCTAGAACATGATTTAATTTTGGCTTGGTGCCAACTGCCAACTCGAATTTAAATTTATACAAATTATCGAATTTCTAACATTTTCTGTGAATTAATTGTAGGTAACGCCATATGTCACTGAATTTATTTTAATTTAAAAATACATTTAGGAATTATCTAAAATGCAATTTTGCTGATTTGTTTTCTTTCTTCAAAAGTCAAATTCGTATTTGTTTGGGAAGGCCTTGGCTCCTTAGGTCCCCTTAAATCCTCTTCGATCACCTCAAGATACTGTGGAGTTTTTACTCCAATTTTTGACCACTTTCGTAGAACCCTTTTATAACCAAGTTGAATATATCGCAATAGACGGTTTTTAACTGGATTGGGACAGTTTAAATTGGTATTCACCGACCGCTTGGAGTGACCTTAGGACAAACTTTGAAGAAGCAAATTAAAGCTAGGTTTTTTAAACATTTAACATGCCAGATTTCCAAATTAAAATTGACGATTTTAACTGTATTTAAATATTTAAATTCAGTTAATTGTTACTTTACCAATAAACTAGTTAACCCGGAAAACTTCTGACCATCTAAGTATCAATCAAAGATTTATTTTTCTTATTTTCCGTATTTTCCGAATTTTACGATTCCTTTTGCATTTTTTTATTAATTACTATTTTTTTGTTTTTGTCGATTTTATTATATTTTATTGGTTTTTCCTTATTTTTTTGTAATATTTTTCATTTCTTGTAGATGCTTTTTTTGTTTGTTACAATTTTTGTTACATTTTCTTTTTTGTTGTTTTTTCAGCTATGATATTTGAAATAAAAAAATACTTACATTTTATTTATTTATAAAATTTTGTTGCTTATTATGTTTTCTTGTGCATTAAAGATAATTTAATAGTGTATTGTTTTATTAAGTACAACTGTAGAAAAAGAAGTGGAATGACTCATTTCCCACTAGTATGAATTGCACCTGTGGAAAATAAATATCATTCCTTGCTCGTAAAACACTATTTATATTATTATAAATTTTGAGTCTACAGAGGGTTTTCGTATTATGGTCCCAATTCATAATGTCATACCTTTTCAAATAACACATAAACTTTAAATATTCAAATCTACCCACATTTGTGTCTATAACAGAGCCTACCTTTCTTAGGATAAATAAAACACTCTTTATTAAATAAGACGGTTCAAAGAAGAAAGATGTGTGCTATCCATAATATAATCTTTAAAGAAAACAGTGTGTATATTATCTTTACTAAAATTTATCTTGTTACTTTAGCTCCAGATATAATGATGAAAATGGAAAATATTTTACAATCTCTCAAATATTTACAGAAGTGTTACTAACAGCCACTATGTATATTGGATTCAGTTTGATGAAAAATATATACCCTTCATCTAACGATCGATACTCCTCGGTTATTCTGACGTGATTACTGTCCATCAAGTGCTTCCAGACCAAACCAATAAAATAGATAACACTGCTGTATCTATCTGGAATATCAATATAAACATTCGATTGTCTAGCCAATTTCATATCTATATTATCTAGACTATAGAGCATTAAGTCGAATCCTCGTTTTACCACTGTAATTTTATAAAGAGATAACATGCTATTACTTAAAGAGGTGCGATTAACCAACCGGTTTTCCTAAATGGGAAAATGAAACTTTGCCTTCAGTAAACTATGAGTAACCATTAATTTAAGATATCATAAACGTTACTTATGAATTTTTTCACTATACCTAAAACTAGTATTACAGATTGTTGGTTACGTATAATATGCACCGTAAGGGATATTAGATATTATTCTAAAAATATAAAATGTGATTTATTATGAATACCGAAATTATTGAAAAAACAAGCTTTCTGTAGTAAATTAAATTTTATGTATGTTTTATCTTCAGTTAGTCTTAGCTCTAAATTTATTAAATTTCAAATCAAATTGTATCACCAGCGCACAAAACAATAAAATCGATGTTGAAATTGAAGCAACTGGGCAATGAACTACTAATATATTCGCTGTCTTCCGCATATCTGCCCCCAGCGATTATTATCTCTTTCCCAATTTAAAAAGAGACTCTTAAGAAAATATCTTACGACAAAGGCTAATTTTGAAAGGATCGCTAGACTATGTATGTCGCTCTTGAAGTAAACTGTGTTAAAAATTAAAATTGTTAAACGTTAAATTTATCTACTGCTTTTCTTTAGAAATCTTTGGACTTCTCACCAGTAACGTCTAGGTCGATGTTTAAGAAACTATAAGTTAGTTGAATGTCTCTTTTTTGTTTTTGTGTCGGGAGCCAAAATAACTAGAAACTAAAACTAACTTTCGAAAATACATAAATGAAACTTTGTATTATTACTACTACTTCTACAACCTCGAACCTAAGTTGTGTCATGATATTGTCTCCCGATATTATAGCGCTCAAACAAAATTTACTGTTGGTCACCCTATATACAAAATATTTCAGACATGTTCAGTGAATCCGTAATTTACTTACAATAATATATGAGAACCCTCAGTATTTAAATAAATATGTTTCTCACAACTTGTAACTTCCTTCCAGTAGCATTACGAAATGAAAACAGTTTCACATTTTTCTTTCATGTGGGGACACGGACAAGAAGTTCACGTTCACTTTACAAAAGTATTTTGCATTTTACTGTGGCCGCATCCTCACCGAGGGCCCAAGATCAAGACAAACGAATATTTATTGTCTCATATACATATAGATACAAAACTAGTATGTATGTAAGGGTTATGTGTATTTATGACTTCGGGTGTTTGTTCTGAAAATCTTGTTAGATATACTATAAGCCAGATTGTGGTAACAAACCAAATATGGAATAGCAAACAGTTATTTGTGCACCTAATCTGATTAAGAATCTAGAATAGGTTTAAGAAAATATTTTTATCGAATTGTTTTTTGGGAAATGAGAAATGTTTGTACCTAATGAGACCGAAAAGAGAACCGTTCTTTCAAAGAAACTAAACTGCTCACAATGAATTATTTTGTCATTTTTAAGAGAGTGTATTAAATAGTTGAGATCTAATGTATAACGAGACGATAAAAATTTTTGTAATATAAGTTTCGACGCTAGCTTAATTGTCGCAGTTCTAATTTTAATTTGAATTGTAGTTATTCAGATTCAGATACTTCAAGTAAATAGGAGGCCAAATTCAAACTTTACTAATCTGGATAAAACTGATTTATTAATAAAATGACAATTAATAGTAGTTTACTTAACAAGTCCCGAAAGTACGAGTGAGGAATTGAAGGGCGAGCCGCAGGCGAGTCCTGCACGCCTGCGATTCCAGTAAAAGCACTTTTGGGACGTATTACGTACAATATATTTTTATTAAACCGGCCAGAATTCAGTAATTCACAGTTTATTTTTGGGTCAAAAAATCTCATTTTGTCGGACCAGGCCAGTACTAATTTCTGGCCGGTTTAAAAAAACAATAATGATTTTGATTTGGAATTTCGGAAAGTTAAATGATTCCATCTCTACAAAAAAGAGGTTGAAAAGAGAATAAACACCATCAAAATTGCAAAATGAAGACATGGAACGGTGTAATACTGGAGTGATGAGTCGCAATATGAAGTTTACGTAGATGATAGCAGGCGAAGAGTTATTTAGTATTTAGTAGTATTTAGTATTTATTACCCTTGTTGTCTTAGGCGTAAAGTTAACTTTTTTCTTTTATAATGGCCAGGGGTTTTATAACCGCTGGAGGTATTGACAACACTTTATCAACGATGGTATTACCTCGGACAAATATTTATAAATCCTTTTAGACTTATTTAGGCAGAATTACTGGAAATGACTTTTAACCTTATTTAAATTCGGTTAATTGTTAAAGAGGCTTTACATTAAGGCAACAAATCTGCATGCGACAAAATCGCTTAATTTAAGTTGCCGTATTCATTGGAGAAGGAGCACAGTCGTAGCCGGCTAGCGGGGTTTTCCTCTTCTGGTTGCTCTAGGACGAAGGCTATACACGTATGGGTTTAGTTGCTCGTTTGCAGCGTTATGGTCTGAAATCAAGAGAAGGTAAAGTTTTTGATAGAAGATTACCGCG
The DNA here is from genome assembly GCA_964028335.1 of Altica lythri. Classification (NCBI taxonomy): domain Eukaryota; kingdom Metazoa; phylum Arthropoda; class Insecta; order Coleoptera; family Chrysomelidae; genus Altica; species Altica lythri. Next base: position 27,451,337 of record OZ034804.1, on the reverse strand, counting down.
AAAACCACATTTTGTGGGATTTGCGTAATCCGTCATATGAAGACAACTGTAAAAACTTGAAGGTGTTATCAAATTGCTGTCTTTCTTTGCCTCTTTCGCTAAATTAATTTTTGGTAAAAATTAAGTAAGCTACGGCACAACCGTTTGCACAGACATATAAGGAATAGTCGCATGCTGTTATGGTTGCTTCAAATCGCATGCTGCAAATAAATTGAGCGGTTATTTCATAATCGTGTGCTGCGGGAAACTAGGTTACCTCAATGTAAAGTCTCCTTTTCTTTATCAAAAAAACTAGCTGCATCCAGATTAGTAAGGTTTGTACTTAGTCCCGTAATTTATTGAAACAGATAGTCTAAATAGCTCAATATCTAGAAATGGCTTTGTCTTTTAACAAGGTGGGTCTTCATTGCATTTCAATCCATTATATACTGATTTTTAAATATGTTTCTAGTGGTCCCGAATATTTGTCCTTTGAGAACTTGTGGTATATTATGAAACAGAGAATACTAGCCAATCCTCTTAGTTCTATACAAGAACAGAGGCTCCAAAGCATTTAGGATAATCTAGTAAATGCTAACAAGAAGAATTCCAGAAATTATTAAAAATAAAGGTGATATTAAGCAAAGGTTAAAAAAGCTAGTTTCATATATTTTAAATAGTTTTGTTATTTTTTTTTATGAAAAGGTTGTTTGGTATATAAAAAATACAAATTATACTTCTATGATCTTAAATACATATATGCCAATAACTACAACTGAATTACCTAAGGAAGCCAACCAGTCTTCGTCTGTATGTTTGTTTAGAAACTTTATAACCCAAAATACAGTCTTTAGATTTAAATAAAAAACTGAATTATTTTACTTTTTATACCCGTTACATGCAATTTTGCCCTTTTATTTCTTAAAAGAGTTATAGGTAGGTACCAAATTATATTGTGATAGACGTTTAAATGTTGAGCTGAATTCTTATAAAAACACGCACGATTAATTTTCTGTCGACCACATCAAGAGGACAATAAATACACGTTACGAACAGCTTCAATCAAAATTGAGTTAATTGTTTATCCATGAAACTCCGTTTAAACATGTTTTGAACTCCAGCACCAGCCTTGTAAAGAGAATTAATATTACATCGAACTAACGAAATTGTTTATAATTTTAAGGTTAATATTTTTACCAAAGTGAATAAAATTGAAACATTAATTTAAAAAAAAGCTTATTTGCTAATTTTTATCTCTTCTACCAGTTTAATCAAATTTGTAAAATACAAAAAATATTTCAATACATTTTAAACAACCCGGGTTTCATCGTTAAGAGCAATAAGGGTTTAAAATTTGGTCCAAAAGAGAGAACTTTGTAAAATCAGGAAACAGTAGTTAGGTAGATAGGATCTGGATCTGGAAATTTGGGGAGGGGCGAGCTAGTGCTTAGCCAGCACTGAGGCCACATATGACCCATTGTGCATCCTCCCGTTTTGTAGGGATATCCTCACCCCAGGCCTAGTGATTTAAAATAGCTGATGAGGCTCCTCAGGGAGATCTCTCTAACATCGGCTGGTGTAAGCCAAAACTCGCCCAACACGGATCTTCTGATTTCAGAAAAAGCAGAGCAGTCATACATAATGTGTTCTACTGTTTCCTCTTCTTGTTCGCAGCCTCTGCATAGCGGCAATTCTGTTAATTTCATCCTAAAGAGATGTTGTCGCATTTGGCAGTGACCTGTCAAGATTCCCACAGCTGTTCGGAGATTTTGTCTGGTCAATGCCTTAAATTTTTTTGCTGTTTCCTCGCCAGGATGAGGTAATAACTCTCTGGCCAGTCTACAGTTCGTAGTTTCATCCCAGCACTGTATGAATTTTTTGTGATAGTTCACGACTGCGGACAATTAGGTAGATAGGTAAAATGTCCAAAACTTTTCCAAATAAATTTAAAATCTTAAAAGGTTTTGAAAACATAAGGCGCTTATAGCAAAATAATTGTGCCTAAAATCTAATTATTTATTAATAAAAATTGACAATTACCCTGTTAGTTGGATCATGGTATTTTTTAATGTTATTCTTATAGGTACTTACCATTATATGGAATCTATACTACTAATTTTCGAGTACTTGTAGCCTTACCTAAAATAAAAAAAAATAAAATTATATTTACATACTACACGATAAAGCATTGACATGTTTTAATATATGTATGTTTATTTATATATTGGGTTTGTATATATTATATATAAGGCAAAAAAACTACATAGACAATTAGACAATTATAACAAGAAATCTCATTAACAGTATATGCACATTATTTTACGAGTATTAAATATTATCAAAAATAGAACATTTCACGACGAGAAAATAAGTAATCAGGGGGTAATTCAATAAGTCTTTACAAAATTTACATTTTTGGAGGTTATTTTCTTATTTCTTAACAGAATCTTCTCCAAGTGCAAAAAAACTTCGCGATACGTTCATTCAACTTTTTTAAACCTTCAGGAAAAATATGATTGTGGTAGGTCATCAAGTATTTGTGTGAGCAATGATAGATAGATATTTTTTGGGTTGGCTGTTAGCCTATATCACTGCGACCTTTGCAGATCTATTGTGAACACCCATTATCTGTGGAATAGGATTAGAGCACCTTGTCCAGCTCTGCCCTCTTAATGAGACTTAATAGCCTTAACAGTGGCCACTCCGCATAACTTGGAGCAGCCGGTTTCTCTTCTCCCAGTAATAGATACCGCGTCCTTGCAAGGCCTTTACATTGGTATAGGACATGAAATGCGGTTTCCTCTTCCTCTTGGCAGTATCGACAAATCACTTCATCTGCTAAGTTCAGCTGACTAATGTGTTTTCTTTGCCTACAATATCCTGTCAACAGACTGACAATCATTCTGACATCGTTTCGCATTTGTGATAGCAGCTCTGCAGTAAACTTCGCCAAGTGTCCCTTTATGAAGACTTTGGCTTGTCGTTTGCCCGGTGATTTTTCCCTAGCCTCCATTTCTCAATGGCTGCCTTTCTGAATGTAAGCGATGACCTCTTCACTTAATGTAAGCCGTTTTCCGCTGAGCCTTTTTATATAAAATAAAAAGCAGTCACTGGGGACCAAATCTGGTGAATACGGTGAATAGCCGATTAAGTTGAAATCTTCAATTTTTACATTCAACTAGACAAGTGTGCATTGGTGCATTAATGTCAAATGAGAACAAATGAGAACAAATTTATCTATCTCGTTTTGATGATATAGTAATAACGCACAGCACTATTCAGGGACAATCCTTTTTTAATTAAAATAGTTAATAAAATTAATACCTCATCCAAATACAGTAGCCATAACCTTTGCAGCGAATTTAAGCCTTTTTGTTTTCTTTGGAATTCGTTCATTCTTTTGATTATATATCATTTCGGGAGTGTATAATTTATCGACAGTTACTAATTTTCAAAAAAAAAAACATCTAGGATGCGACGCATGCGCTCCAAAAGTGTCTAAGAACGGAACCAGCTGTTGCGTTTATTCTCAGCTGAGAGCAAACGAGGTACCCATCTCGCAGATATTTTAAAATCCTGAAATTTTTTATGCAATTTTATTTCTTAAACCACATCGTGAATCTAAATTTTATCGACCATTTCCGGGGTACTCAAGTCTATAGGAGGTTCTGAACGGTGTTCATGTACGGTTAATGTACAGCCACGCTTAAATTAATTATAAACTGGAGCAAATACAGGGGCAGATGTCCCATGAACTGAATTCAACTCATTTTTATTTCTTTTGTAGTCAAGCTTTTTAAAAATCAACGTTTAATCACCGCGCTAAACTCACTATAACTTCATTTAAGGAAACAATTTTTTTTTGATAAAATTCACTCAATGAATATTGCTGAAATTCTGCAATATATCTAGTGAGGAATGACATATACTAAAAACAGACAAGTTGCGATGCTAGGAGGGCTATCCCTTAGATTTATTAAACTCTTGATCTGTCCTTTAACTTATAAACTCTCTTCCGAGGGACTTACAAACAACGACTAATTAAACTTAAATAATTATAAACATAAATTACATAGATGTCAAAGATAATAGTAGTTTAATACCATTATAAAATTTTACAAAGTCTTTGAAAATCAAAGAACATAGACCGTTTACTAAGAACCAACAACTACTTCCCTGGCTATTTGCCTCGAAGGACATTGAATTACAGTCCAAAGTTAAACGGGGTTAGTATATCTGCAAGATAGAACTAACCATTTTAGTTTGCAATTCGAAAGGATATCACTTGTAGACCGGTTTCGGCGTATTGCGCCTCATCAGTACATCTATTTGATAAACGTTTTAATGAAATGACAATTGATTAGCAGGAAACTGTAAATCAAGTAGTTAATAAATTACATAATTTTGATGTGATAGCGAATTATTTGCACTACATTTCAGCTACGCCTTGAACAAATTAACCAACAAATTAACTGTAGGGTTAGATAATATTTTTTTATTTCCAATTAAAAGTTAAGTTCAAATACCTATATTACTTTATTAATTCATTACTCATCTGCTTTAAAAGTAGTCTTTCAAAATAATCGAGTCTATTTTGTGTAATATTCTCTGTTCTTTGATCACATTAAACAATATAACAGTTTAGAATCATCAATCAAAAATAATGTTTGTTAATGAACATTTAACAAACTGTCAATCAGTAGTTAATGTTTATATAATAAAAAATGATTTGTTCAGCCTTCATGTTAAATTATTTAAATATTATTTTTAAGTGATGATTCTGTAAATAAACAATTTACAATCAGTTTTTTTATATTCATAATGTATATTAAATTTGATCACCAAAAATGTTAATTTTCATTTTTTAAGGTTTTTGTTTAACTGAATATAATGTTGTGCTTTATATTCTTTTTTAGAAATTTGTTAAAATAAATTTTCATAATTTCGACAGTAGATTTAGTGCACAGTATTGAAAAACAGTTGAACTGGGCTTACTAGGAAAGACTGATAGGATAAGGGCGTATTCATAGATATCGAAGGAGCTTTTGATAAAACCACGTTCCCTAAAATAATGCACTCGCTTAATGCTGAAATGTACCTACAATAGCAAGTCAGTGGATGATCATCCTGCTCTTCATACGTACAATAGAAATAACTGTGAATGATGTCAAGATACGAGGCAAGGTTACGAGGGGCTGTCCACAGGGAAGGGTTTTATGATCTTTACTGTGGAACATGGTTCTAGACAGCATTATACACCTCCTCAATGAGCATGATAAAATCTATACAGTAACCTACACAAATGACTTTGTAATTCTGCCAACAGGAAAGTTTGAAAACACCCTATGCAATAGAGTGCAGGTGGCTCTCAAAACTTCAGAGATATGGTGTAAAAAGCAATCGCTACCTACTAACCCTAAAGAGACAGAAATGGTTCTCTTCACGAAACAAAAGAAACCTAGGGGCTTAAAAGCACCTAATCTTCTTAACGTTAAATTAGGCTTTGCTACAAAAGTGAAATACTTAGGTTATCCTTGACAGCAAACTGATGTGTAGCTCACACATAGAAAGCAGAGTTATAAAAGCTTATATATCTTATGAGCAATGCTAACATATGGTGTTGTGACCAGAGGCGGCTCGTGAAGTTTTTTGATGGGGGTTCACAAAAAATAATTGAAAATGAAAACTACCATTTATTTATAATTTATTTACAATTTATTTTATTTGTATAAAAAATTCATTCGCCGGTCTTTTTGGCGTGCGAAGACATCTATTACTTTCTTATGAAAATCAGAAATGGAATTAATCAAGTGTTTTTCTATGCTTATCATACATAATGCATTTAGACGGTCTTGCGCCATAGTATTTCGCGTAAACTTTACTTAACGTCGAAAAACAGCGCTTACATTCTACTGACGTCATAGGAATGGTGCATACAATATTTAAAAGTTTTACGCTTTCAGCAAAAACAGATTCTAGAGAAAATTCCAAAAAATGTTGAAGTAAAGCAACGGGCCGTCAGCATTGTGAAAATCTTCTCTGCTATTGCCACGTATTTTAATGAATTTAAAACAAAATCAAATTTAGAAAAATAAAGAAATTTAACTAAAGGAGATACAACTCCAGCTGAGTTCGGTAGTGGTCTCTCTACTGGCAAATTAGTGCCCAGCTCAGCCGTAGAGGTAAGTAAACAAATACTAGTGAGTCGCGCCACCGATTTAGACGGTCAAAATCGGAAACCCCTGTTGTTCCAGGCACTACTTTACCCACTGGAGATAATTAAATAAATTTTGAATATTTAACGGTTCTAATTGAATTACACAATAACAGAAAATAACGATAAGTGAGCTAAATAAAACTAAAATATCAACTAGACTCTTCTTTAATGAACAATTTTCTAGAATACAGACTGTCAAGCCTCGTGCCTGACAACACAATTGATATTTATAAAAAAAATTATGCGAACAATAAAAAAAAAGTAAATTTATCAATAGGTGTGATCACACGCAATACAAAAACAAGGAAAAATAGATTTTAACTAAAAACTAAAGCCCGAATTAAGACTAATATAGCTTATCTGTTAATCTAAATAAGTATCCGCAGTCCTTGGCTTCTCCAATACTTAGGCCGGTACCAAAAATCAAGCCTGTTCTAGAACCAATAGGCTTGTACCAATCACAATAACTAAAGCTCGTACTAAGTATCAGGTCAGCAATCAAAATTCTGCCTATATCTAGGACTTATGCCTGTATCAAGGACTTATGCCTGTATCAAGGACTAATGCCTGTATCTAGGACCCTATCAAGATAGGGTTATTTTACTTCGTTAAACTCGATACCCCAGCTGGTAGTTGGGTAAAAACAATTTCCTCGTTGCTAACTGCAATGTTGAGCAAATTCCTACCACGATTGCTGTCTAAGTAGTTTCAAAAATACCAGTCTCCCCTACTGTCAACAGAAAATTTTACCAAAAAGCCGGACACAAAGCCGTATTTTCCACCTAATTTACCAAAATCCAGAAAAATACCTCCTACTCAATATTCGATGGAAACAGATTAAGCTTAATTACGCAAATCCAACCTGAGTTGTCCCCGATGTATAGAGATGCAAATTAAACTCTCAAAAATTTTCTCGTTAACACGCGTTCACTACAAAAGCTCGAGGTGAAAAGAGAGAAGCTCCCCCAATTATCAAACTTCACTTCGATTTGACAATTTCAAAAGAAATTGATGGCCTCTACTACGATACGGACAATAACCATAGCTTATTCAGCCAACAACTTACGAACAAACAGAGATCATTTGATATGACTAATCTTGTTATTTATATAGACGACAACAACAATCCCAACATTAACTAATTTCCCCATTTATTCTCGATTCTAATAATAAAGTTATAAATATAACCGAACGCTGGCTGCGAAACCACAATATACAAGTTATCGACGAGAGGTTAGTTCGGATGAACTACTGTCAGTGTTTTCAAACCATAACAAAAATAATACATGACTTACAAAACCAATTTTAGCAACAACTAAATATAATTTTATGGCCGAAAATAATAAACAACAGTTGGCGTTTTTACTATTAACGAACCAAATCAGCCGGTTCTCGACCCAGTAAACCTTTAATAATAGGAATTTTCAAGGTAAGAATATAGCTGTTACTAAGGTAAATTTTAACCCGTGACACTATAAATTACTATTAACTCGTTCTTTAGTTTGTTTTTTTCTAAGAAACTGTAGGTAAGTACCACTTTTTTAAAATCATCCTCCGGAAAACTTTTGTTGTAGTTCACAAATCTATCAGTGTAAAACAATTTAGAAGCTATTAAATGGTCAGTATGTGCGAATCTGTCTTTAATCTGCACTCTTATCACGTCACATACTTCTTTTCTCATAACTGAAAAACTTAAATCAGGCCGACGCAACGTCGCTTTTCTGGGGAAGGTGGTGGAACAGCATCTCGTAACTGGTTTACGACTTTTTCAAATTTACTTACTTCATTTGTGATTTTAATCGAGTCAAATGATCGGGACTGTAAAAATTTAAACAGTATTTCACAGTGCGGCATAAGTGCCGCAAAAAACTTCAGCCAATACAAAAAATTGTCATTAACTAAATATGAAAGGAGCGATTGAGCTTGATTATAGGTATTGGGGTCAGTGTTATCATTCTCCATTATTACTTGCATACACTCTTTAAGGGCCTCTAAATTATTATGTATAACTTTCATTGTACGTGTATTATAATTCCATCTAGTCTGTGGAGCGGCAGGTATTCTCTTATGTACTTTTTCTTTTAAAATATCGGATCGTTTCGGCGAACGCGTGAAAATGTTGGAAATGCATGCAAATTGCAAAAGAAGCTTCGTGTTGTGTGATTAATAGATGCACATTTTTCTAAAATTAAATTAAGTTGATGCGCGTAACAATGTACATAATAAGCCTATGGGTAGATATTTCTAATAATCTTTTGGACACCATTAGTACTTCCACTCATAACGGCGGCTCCGTCGTAGCTCTGGCCAACTAACTTATTTTTATCTATACTTAAAGAATCAAGCTCCTTCATGATTTCAGCCGCTATTACTTCTGCCGTATGGCCTTTAGGTTGTATGAACTTCAAAAACCTTTCATAAATTTTACCATCATGTAAATACCTAATAATCAATACTAGCTGCTGAATAGTAGAGCAATCAGTTGATTCGTCTGCCTGAATTGCAACAAACTCTGCATTTTTAATTTGTATCTGTATTTCTGATCTGCAAACTTCATAAATAGCATCTAATATGTCATTCTGAATGGTCTTAGATGTACCTTTAAAAACCGAATTACTGGATAAATGCTGTTTCATAGCCAAATCGATCTCTGACACGAAATCAACCAAACCTCTATAGATTCCAGGATTCAGGGTTTCCGAAGATTCATCATGCCCACGTAAAGCAACTTGAAATGCACCACAAAATACCACACAATCTATCAAACGCCGTAAAATATATCGATTTTCATCAACGCGTTCATTGAACTCTCGAATAGATTTTCGATATGCAGAATCGAGCGCCATACGAATATCTTGTCGGCCGATCGATGCCAATTGCACTTCACATAACATATGAAATCGAGATTGCGAAAGTTTTTTCACTTTTATTCAAAAGTGCGCTAAATCATCAACACCCGTTACCGTCCATGCAGATTCACCACCACTCGCGCCAGTTCCAAACACTAAACACGGAAAACAAAATAATTTATTACTTTCTTCACATCCACACAACCAAGGTGCTTTGGTATATTGTTCAGATTTAAAAACACGCGTAAAAGATTTAGTTTTCGAACTGCATTTTTGAGCAAGTGCAATCTCAGGTCGTGGTGGCCCCTTGGCTTTCAGTGTGAGCCGCATTTCGAGAGTCTTTTCACACTGTTTAATAAAAGATAAACTGTATTGTTCCATTTTAACACAAAATATCGCGCTCAAACAATTTTTTAATACTTATTTAAAAAAAAACTGCGAATTTACTGAGGAAGTCGACACGCTCACGCTTGCTTGAAGTTGTTTGCATACATAAGAACGGCAACTGCGCATAAGTAGGATATCCCCGCGGCTGGCTGAACCACGGTTTGGCAACGTCACCCGTGAGCGGCGCTCCAGATCACGCTAATTTCTCATACGATATCTTTCGTTTCACGCGTCGGCCCGAGTCGATTTCTCTCTTTCGCACTCATTGAATACAGTACTAAGATTCGTACTTAACTTCGTTTCATAGGAGCAGAATCGCTGGCGCTCCACTCGATACAAATTGACGCTACATGTAGGTACCTATATAGGTAATATAATAGACTTTTTATAGGCATAGTAAAATATAAAGAATGTAATGTAAGGATCTTGTGTATTATAAATATATATAAATTATTAAATTAACTAAGTATGTAGTTTTCGTGGGAGTGCACTGCACCAGCGCTCTTTCGGATGAGCCGCCTCTGGTTGTGACCTTACTTTATGTTAGACCTCATCCATCTACCAAGCTAATTAAACAGCACCTTTTCCACACATTAACCTCCAGAGTTGAATGTTTGAAACTTTGTTCTTTACCAAACATAGAATATGACGATAAAAAAATATATATCAAATTTATAACCTATATATGGCTCGGGATGGCTTAAAAAACAACTTAATAAAAAAAGTATTCAACTAAAATAAAACTATGTATAAAAACGTTTAGAGTTTCATTTATCTTTGAATTGTTATACTTTACTCGTATACCAATTTATTTCACAAAGCTTGAATTACGCCATGAGAGATAAAAGCCACTGAACTATTTTAACTTAATATTTAATTTTTTTAATAGCATCTCTATGTTGTGTTCATTTTCACTGTTTAATAATTAGAAAAATGTTGTACAATCAATATTGTTATTGTTTGTTTGGTTTTACTGTTATTATAAGCAATAACTCAGACAACAGAAAAATTTCAATAAAAATAGTCACAAAAATAAACTCAGCGAGTAATAGGATAATCCTGTTAAAGTAGTAGTAAGTAATTAACATTGCAACATTTTCCGAAGTGTCAGTGATCGAACGTTTACCCTAAGGAGCTTAATGAACCGAATTAATGAAATGTAATCGATTGCTGTTAATAACAAATTACTCTGAAGTACTTCAGTAAAAAAAGTAGTGCAATTTCTTAATACCGGCACATAGAGTACCTACATGCAAGGGGTTATGCGTATTTACGAGACGGATGTTTGTTGAGAAAATTTTGCCGTAGGAGAGAAAAGGTTCTGAAATATATCGGCGAGAAATACTTCAAATGTTTGATCTACGACTTATTAGGAAAAGAACGCCGCTCCTCAAATTGATTTAGAAATATGTTATTTTTGTATGATCGAATTTCGTAGATAGACACTAAAGTGAACCAGAGCTTTTTCTCGTGAACTAAAACTCAAGGTTTCATTGAAAACGCCTTAAGGAAAATGTAAAAGATATGTAGTTGTTTCGTCTACTTCACGAAAGAATAGGTAAATATTTTAGTAGAACCGAGTTTATTTGAACTAGTAAAAGAAATATGGAAATTAAGTAAGAACTGATACTGAAAAGAAAGACTGCAAGGTTTCAACAAAAAACGTAAAAACTCTGTAGTAGAGCCGTTCAAAAGATGGAATGATCAAGTGAACGGCACGCACTCTTTAAATTTTATTCTCCCCAACCAACGTCACGAGTCCGATTTACACCACTCAACAAAAAAGTACCCAACCTCGATGCCTACAGTTTATATTATCTCTGGTATGAGTACAGTGTAAACTGTCCTCTGGTATTTCAGTTTAGTGGCATCGTACAATTACGCCGGCCAGTCACAGATCATGCGTCCTTGAATTCCATCTTTTGAACGGATCGAGTATAGTGTAAGTAAATATAAAGATATACATATTTATTTTATAGGTGTTTCTTCAGAGTGTATTTTTTATAATGTGGAATATAGCTCATTCCATGTTTGTTTACATCTATCAGCCAGCTAGTTACATGAAAAATCTGAACACATGAATTTTGAAAAACAAATCTAAATTTTACTTAATAAAACCTTGCTTATTAATTTTGAAGAATACTGTAAGTAATTCGAGTTTCATTCTATTTTAATAAAAGAACAAACCCATTTTTCTAAATATGATATTGCGACGAATGAGAATACGTTATTGAAATACCGTGGATTTTTTCGGAACATCTATGAAATCATATTTTCCAGGAAAATTTACATTCATAACTTGTTACAGGAGTGTAGCTGGAGGGTCTTTACATTTTTATTGTAGTCATATGAACAACTTTTCGAAAACAGTTTGTTTTAAAATTAAAAAGCAAAAAGATATTTTGCTGTAACGTATAAAGTAGGTAGATTATTTAAAGGAATATAAAATTAAATTAATGATGTTACAATTATGTACAAATTATAATTTTATTAAATTAAATTATTTATATGCAATTAAAATATCACTTTTTCAATAGAATTTCTTATTTGTATACATACAGGGAATTTCAGAGTAAAGTGTTTAAATAAAAAATTCTAAGTTCAGGACCCAGAAATAAGAAAATAAGAAATGTACGAAAACGTGTCGTTAAATAATTATGTCTCTTTAAATTTTGAATAAAACAATAAAATAGAAAAAAAATACATTTAATACTGATGCAGCCAATGTCTTTTATACAAAATCAAAATTTTTATTAAGTATACAACATTTTATCATAATTGCAGGCGATTGGTTCATAAGAGCACATAATTAAGTGAAACCCCAACGTAAAAAATACGCATTTAAAAAAATGAAAACGTATATTACTCTATTTATGTATTAACATCCAACGTAAAAAATACGCATTAAAAAAATTAAAACATAAATAAAGTGTAGGTAGGTATTCCGCGTGCATTGCTCAACTGGATCCGATATCTGATTCGTTCATATGCTACGTCGCCTCTCCTCGTGCGTCTCGCGATAGTGGCCAAGTTGTAAAGTTTATTGGAGCTCAGTGGCATTGTGATCTCGGTGATTTCTTGTCAGAGTAGAAGAACAGTCGTTCATCGTTTCGGTTTTATTTACACGTACGTAATAGAACAAAACATTAAAATAAAAAGTGTGGGTCGCCCAAAACTGAGTTTGCAAATTCCGAAAATACGTAAAGGAAAAATCAGGATTATAAACGATTTTTTAAAATAGACAATTACGGAAAAACTAACTGGTTACGTGGTTGTAACTTTACCAATACCAATAGTCTTTATTGTTTTCCGTGTTAACTATTTGGCCATGAGACATCAGAATGGACTAGTCAAAGACTATTTATCCGAAAACATTAAAAACATAAATCTTCAAAGACACACATATATGCTAAATTGGGTTTTAATTTATTGGGTAAGCAAGATATACGGCAACAGTTAAATAGTGCATATCGTTTGAGTATCGAAAAACGTAATGTGGAAGTGAAAAATAATACTAGGAATCATAAAAACAATAAGTTCTTGTGTTGCGGTGCCACCCAAAAAATCTTTGTCTCCGGCTTTTTACCTATGACTCCATTTTTTCACCTTTTTTTTTAATTATGCACCCCCACTACTCGCTGCCACTACCTCTATTATAATTCTCAAAAAACTGGGAAGTCCCATCTATTTAGCGGCCCAAATTGAGAAATTTGAGTTTTAAAACAGTGCTCCGAATTGGTCAAAAAATTTTCATAATTGGTCACTAGGTCCGACTAATTGGTCATTTATACAGAAATTTTTGCAATGAGGTTAAAATATTAAGGTAATCCAAAAAATTTTAGCGGCTCTATTTGATCGTACAGAGATCAATCAAACTAAATTTAATTGGTCACAAACTAGTAAACATTGATACCTAATTGGTCAGCGTTATTGACGGAGTTATTAACTAAATAATGACTTTCAAGGTCAAGCAAATTTTGTAAACGACCCAAAATCAATAATTTGCGATTCAAAAAAAAAAAAGATTCCTAAAGCTAAGAACAGTTGAAAAATTGGTCAAAAGTTTTTATCATTTGGTCATGGACACAAAAAAATATAAAGAGTTTAAAAGGTCATCAATTAAGACAAAAATTATAATTCAGAGCTTTTCTAGTGCTATATTAATTGGTCATGATTGGTCAGTTGCTCAGAAAGATGGGTTACCTGTTTCAAATGATCTTAGAGAGGGAGTTTCAAACCTAATTGATACATATGAATGTTTAGCACCCCAATATTAAATTTCAGAGCTCCTCTGGTGCTATATTAATTGGTCCCTAATTGGTTATGATTGGTCAGTAGGTCAGAAGGATTGGTAACCTGTTTCAAAGGATCTTAAAGAGGGGGTTTCAAACGTGGAGCTCTGAATTATAATATTGGGGTGCTCAACATTCGTATGTATCAATTACGTTTGAAACGCCCTCTCTAAGATCCTTTGAAAGAGGTGACCAATTCTTCTGACCTACTGACCAATTTGTGACAAATTAATATAATACTAGAGGAGTTTTAAATTACAATATTGTGCCACTAAATATTTTTTGTCTTAAGTGATGACCTTGAAACTTAAAACTCTTTATATTTTTTTTGTGTTAATGACCACATGTTAAAAACTTTTGACCAATTTTTCAACTGTTCTTAGCTTTGGGAATCTTTTTATAAATCGCAAATTTTTGATTTTGGGTCGCTCACAAAATTTGCTTGTCCTTGAAAGTCATTAATAACTCTGTCAATAACGCTGACCAATTATCATCATATACTGACCAATATTGACCAGTTTGTGACCAATTAAATTCAATTTGATTTAAGCTCTGTGCGATCAAATAAGGCCGCTAAAATTTTTTGGATGACCTTGATATTTTAAACTCATTGCAAAAATTTCTGTATAAATGACCAATTAGTCCGACCTAGTGACCAATTATGACCATTTTGTGACCAATTTGGAGCACTGTTTTAAACCTCAAATTTCTCAATTTGGGCCGCTGGATAGATGGGGCTAAACTGGGATCTAGCTTCGTTCTTTAACTTGGTTACGAATTTGCAGGTGCAAGTTTGTTTGTTTGTCACAGTCACGAAAATAAGCACAAATGGTAAAATGTCTCTAAACCGGCAATAATTTTAAGATTCTGTGCATACCTTCTCACGATTCTATTTTATAGCGCATGATAAACACAAATCGAAAAAAAGTGTTAAAATTATATATCTAATACATGTTAAAGAAGGAGTTTCAAACGTGGAGCTCTGAATTAGTGAAGCACTAAATTATATTATTGGGGTGCTCAATATTCATATGTATTAATTACGTTTGAAACCCCCTCTCTAAGATCCTTCGAAACAGGTGAACAATCCTTCTGACCTACTGACCAATAATTATTGTTACTAATTTGTGACAAATTAATATAACACTAGAGGAGTTTTAAATAATTACAATATTGTACCGCTAAATATTTTTTGTCTTAATTGATGACCTTGAAATTTTAAACTCTTTATATTTTTTTATGTGTCCATGACCAAATGTTAAAAACTTTTGACCAATTTTTCAACTGTTCTTAGCTTTAGGAATCTTTTTATGAATCGCAAATTTTTGATTCTAGGACGCTCACAAAATTTGCTTGTCCTTGAAATAACTCCGTCAATAACGCTGACCAATTATCATCATATACTGACCAATGTTGACCAGTTTGTGACCAATTAAATTTAATTTGATTTAAGCTCTGTGCGATCAAATAGAGCCGCTAAAATTTTTTGGATGACCTTGATATTTTAAATCCATTGCAAAAATTTCTGTATAAATGACCAATTAGTCCGACCTAGTGACCAATTATGACCATTTTGTGACCAATTCGGAGCATTGTTTTAATCCTCAAATTTCTCAATTTGGGCCGCTGGATAGATGGGGCTCAACTGGGATCTAGTTTCGTTCTTTAACTTGGTCACGAATTTGCAGGTGTAAGTTTGTTTGTTTGTCACAGTCACGAAAATAAGCACAAATGGTAAAATGTCTCTAAACCGGCAATAATTTTAAGATTCTGTACATACCTTCTCACGATTCTATTTTATAGCGCATGATAAACACAAATCGAAAAAAAGTGTTAAAATTATATATCTAATACATGTTAAAGAAGGAGTTTCAAACGTGGAGCTCTGAATTAGTGAAGCACTGAATTATATTATTGGGGTGCTCAACATTCATATGTATTAATTACGTTTGAAACCCCCTCTCTAAGATCCTTCGAAACAGGTGAACAATCCTTCTGACCTACTGACCAATTACTGTAACCAATTTGTGACAAATTAATATAACACTAGAGGAGTTTTAAATAATTACAATATTGTACCGCTAAATATTTTTTGTCTTAATTGATGACCTTGAAATTTTAAACTCTTTATATTTTTTTATGTGTCCATGACCAAATGTTAAAAACTTTTGACCAATTTTTCAACGGTTCTTAGCTTTAGGAATCTTTTTATGAATCGCAAATTTTTGATTCTGGGACGCTCACAAAATTTGCTTTTCCTTGAAATAACTCCGTCAATAACGCTGACCAATTATCATCATATACTGACCAATGTTGACCAGTTTGTGACCAATTAAATTTAATTTGATTTAAGCTCTGTGCGATCAAATAGAGCCGCTAAAATTTTTTGGATGACCTTGATATTTTAAATCCATTGCAAAAATGTCTGTATAAATGACCAATTAGTCCGACCTAGTGACCAATTATTACCATTTTCTGACCAATTCGGAGCATTGTTTTAAACCTCAAATTTCTCAATTTGGGCCGCTGGATAGATGGGGCTAAACTGGGATCTAGTTTCGTTCTTTAACATGGTTACGAATTTGCAGGTGCAAGTTTGTTTGTTTGTCACAGTTACGAAAATAAGCACAAATGGTAAAATGTCTCTAAACCGGCAATAATTTTAAGATTCTGTGCATACCTTCTCACGATTCTATTTTATAGCGCATGATAAACACAAATCGAAAAAAAGTGATAAAATTATATATCTAATACATGTTAAAGAAGGAGTTTCAAATGTGGAGCTCTGAATTAGTGAAGCACTGAATTATATTATTGGGGTGCTCAACATTCATATGTATTAATTACGTTTGAAACCCCCTCTCTAAGATCCTTCGAAACAGGTGAACAATCCTTCTGACCTACTGACCAATTATTGTAACCAATTTGTGACAAATTAATATAACACTAGAGGAGTTTTAAATAATTACAATATTGTACCGCTAAATATTTTTTGTCTTAATTGATGACCTTGAAATTTTAAACTCTTTATATTTTTTTATGTGTCCATGACCAAATGTTAAAAACTTTTGACCAATTTTTCAACTGTTCTTAGCTTTAGGAATCTTTTTATGAATCGCAAATTTTTGATTCTGGGACGCTCACAAAATTTGCTTGTCCTTGAAATAACTCCGTCAATAACGCTGACCAATTATCATCATATATTGACCAATGTTGACCAGTTTGTGACCAATTAAATTTAATTTGATTTAAGCTCTGTGCGATCAAATAGAGCCGCTAAAATTTTTTGGATGACCTTGATATTTTAAATCCATTGCAAAAATTTCTGTATAAATGACCAATTAGTCCGACCTAGTGACCAATTATTACCATTTTCTGACCAATTCGGAGCATTGTTTTAATCCTCAAATTTCTCAATTTGGGCCGCTGGATAGATGGGGCTAAACTGGGATCTAGTTTCGTTCTTTAACTTGGTCACGAATTTGCAGGTGTAAGTTTGTTTGTTTGTCACAGTCACGAAAATAAGCACAAATGGTAAAATGTCTCTCAACCGGGAATAATTTTAAGATTCCGTACATACCTTTTAACGCAAGACTTTATATACAAAGTATTAAATTGTATTTTATAGTGCATGATTAACACAAAACAGTGTTAAAATTATATATCTAATACATGTTAGACATAATTATAGCTAATAATATTTCTAATTAGAGTTCGTTTGAATTGACGCATAAACAAAGCTTTACTAAGTAGAATTCAATAGAATTTAATCAATATGATTTTAAACTAGTTTCAGGTCATTAATTTCATGTAATGGATTTTAAACATCAGGTATAAGAAACGTCCTTGAAGTGAAGTAATAAATTTCATTTCCGATGATGGACATTCCAGTGGCGTTCAACATAAATAATCACTGATTTATATCTTATAAGCATCACATAATTATTAAATCTCAATAATATCATAAAAAAAATTTCAAAATTCTACTTTTTACATTAGTATACGTATCTAGTAAGTTTTATTAACGATTTTGTAATAAGTAGGTACTGCATATCTAATTCAATTTTAATACAACTCGTAGAAATTAATGATTGTTGTTACCGTAAATTAGTAATATAGATTTAAAAAAAATCTGGTTAAAATTTAACTTCTAGGACGAATGAAAAAAAAAGGGTGTGGCAGAAGTGCCGGCAGAAGTTATACTTCTATGCACGCGCCCGGATTCATAAATTTTTATGCGAATGATTTAGCAAAATCATTATATGATATTCGTGTTCAGCGACCTCAAAAACCTTCTAGTACCGAGTACACACTCATATTGTATCAAATTTGCATAACAATTCCTGGAGACGAGGTCCGTCTTAACTACCAGGTGTTTCGGACAGCATCGCCATTATCATATTCGTATTCAGCGACCCAAAAAACAGCCGAGTTCCAAGTGTAATTTTGTACAGAATTTACATAAAACACCAGGAGAAGAGGTAAATAGGTACTCTAGGCACCAAGTGTTGCGGAGACTTTCGACATCATGATATTCGTGTTCAGCGACCCCAAAAATCCCGAGTACATAAATTGAACCCATTTGGAATACTTAATTTTTCTATCTATTGTCTGTTCGGAATGCACTTTTCGACGATTTTTAAAAACTCTGTTTATGTAGCCAACAGTCTCAAAAGCATAGTGCAGGATATAATGCAACCATGTGACGGTAGTATGGACTACAATACAATACTCATTACTAAATATTATTATTAATATAAAATACTAAACTTTATATATTTACTTACGTGACAGAATTATAAAATAATCTGTCAAACACAATGTAATACGTCACTATGATATTCCAAAACATTAGCTCAGACTGTTTTTTGTATATCTATCTCTTTTCAATGTACTGAATATTTAAACGGTATTTAAAGGACTTATATTTATGACTAAACATGTGGTAAATATTTCATCTTTGTTTTTACCGACCAATATACCTACCTTATAAGTGTTTCTGCCTCTCTCTTACTCACGCCATTACATATGTAATGATTTTTCCCATTTAACCCCACACAAATCAAATGCATGAATAGAAGTATAACTTCAAAAATCCAATCACTTTGTTAAAGGAAAATGGTTAAAAATTGACCACACATGACATTAGGGATACCAATTATTATCGAACATAATGACAAAAGGTAACACTTTTCACATACAGTTACAGACTAAAAAACAGAATTTTCTATAAAGAACGAATAAAAATAGTATATTGTGTGGTAAGGGGTGAAACAAGACGATTTCTGACTAGGGCGAGAGTTAACTGCCCGAGCGAAGCGAGGGCTGTCTTCGCCCGGTCAGAAATCGTCTTTGTTTCATCCCGTGCCACATACTATATTTTTCATATCACATGCATTGAAACAGCGAGTTTTGATCGCTGTAGCCAGTTGAAGTAAGACTATTTCAGACAAATAGCGTAGTAATATCTTGACAAAGATTAGACGACAGCTTTAAGACGATTATGATTTTATTCGCTTTTGTTCATTACAAATGCGATTTGACCGACTTGAAATAAAGACATAAATAATAAATAAATGAATGTGCCGGGCAGAAATAACGTTGTTTCTCGCCTAGGGCAGAAAAAACTGTCAGTTTCTGAGTGACAGTTTCATTGGTCTGAAATTGTCTTGTTTCGACTGACAAAACGGGGATCAAAACAAGTTTCAATGCATGTGATATGAAAAACAACTTATAACTTTGGTAAAGGAAAATGTTTAATAATTACCCACAGAATACCTTAGAGACACCAATTAGCATAAACAATTAAACAAGATCACAACACTTATCAGATATAGTTACAGATCAAAAGAATGGAATCTATTTTAGCATGTTAATTGCTTTTTAACACCCAAAGACTCAATCTCAAGACTAAGGTGTAGACCACTAATATTATCAATTTTTTTCGTAGTAGTTTTTTTTTATTACTTTACGCCAATTTTTTTTGCTATTTTCCTTTCAAGACCCCAAATATCTATTATTCGCGAGCAGTCATAACGGTCATTACCGGGTGCGTGCGTTTAAAAACATTTCAGTGGGTTTTATTTAGCATGAAAAAGGTTAAGCAACTTATCGGTATGGCGTGTAGTAATTTTGGTCATTTAAAGGACTAAAATGCGACGAAAATGATTTATTTTATCTGCTTAATAAAAAATAAATTATCGTTTTTTTCTGTAAAAATTAGATTTATCTATATCTATACTTATAATAAATCTGTAGAGTGGTCAATTCTGTACATGAAATATATTTCCAAAATAACTATTAGGGGGTGATTAGAGATCGATACTGATGCCAAAAATGAAATCAGTAAAATTTTTGTCTGTCTGTCTGTCTGTATAACCGTTATAGAAACAAAAACTACTCGACGGATTTTAACGAAACTTGGTACAATTATTTTTCATACTCCTGAGCAGGTTATAGGATTCTTTACTTTACACTTCAATCAATAGGAGCAGAGCAGTGAAGGAAAATGTTGGGAAAAACACTTTTACGGTGTGGGGGAGAAATTTTTATACAACAATCGAAAGACGTCGCGGGTACATCTATATATAGAACCCAAAAATGTGGTTAGATTTTTTGTTGTATGTCTGTCTATCTTGATGTTTGTGCGCGCATAACATGAAAACTATTGATCCGATTTGAATGCGGTTTTCACATATATATTTGTCTTCTTTTAACTTAACATCTGGTGTATAAAAATTTCTTCTCCAACTCTTTTACGATGTGGAGGGAAGAAATTTTAATACAACAATATATCCATCACGCGAACGACGTCACGGGTATATCGATTTAGAACCCAAAAATGTGGTTAGATTTTTTTTGTACGTCTGTCTGTCTATGTATATGTTTGTGCGCGTATTACATGAAAACTACTGATCCGATTCGAATGCGGTTTTCACAGATGTATTTGTCTTCTTTCAACATAACATTTTAACGGGGTGAGTGGGGAATTTTTTAAAGAACAATCAACACGCCACGCGAACGACGTCGCAGGTACACCTAGTAACTAAATAAACTTTTTACTGTTCAACAAAAGACTCCTACAAGTACCAAAAAAAAAAGTTATCATAAGTATTCAAGATTAAAGAAAATAGGTAGTTGATTAAGAAGTGAGAGAGATAATAAATAAGTATTAGGTGGACATTTCTTAGGTATCGATTTATAAGGGTTGTAATACATGTTATTCGGTTTTTGTTGTATACTGTGAAGTTATAGCGCTAATCAAGTATCTAATCTCAAAGCACGCCTATTTCTTGGCAATAAATATAAATTTCGAAACTGATTTGTATTATATTGCGACCTTTTATGGCTTAAGATAGGTTAATAAAGATACAACGATTTAATTGCAAGAGAAATGTTTATAGAAACATAAAAATATTGTGTTCACTTTGCATAATAATTTATTACTTCGTCTCAATAGCAGATTAATATGGTTTATTTTCTTCTACTCTTTAGAGTTTGGTTTAATAAAGACAATAGGCATTTATGTGTCGAAGCAAACATATACAGATTGGTTGAAAAGTTTGGAAAGCAATAAAAAAAGAATGTGGATTTATTCAAAAAAAAAATTCGAAAAGAGGTTGACCTTAAAGGCCATCATTGCAACTTCCCGCTAGTTTTAACCGCAAAGCTATAGTAACGTGACGTATTTTGACGTTATTGACTTTTTTTGAAATGTTTAAAAAGCCATAACTTTTTAACGCCTTATTCGATTTTGATGTTCAAGATGACATTTGACACAGTTTTTTGAGACCTAAAAACGTTACCGGGAGTGCAAAATCTCACTTTTTTTTGACATTTTTCGACAACGATATCTCACGAACGAATCAACCGATTTTAATTTGCAAAACGGCATTCGACGTGGCTTTTTAAGCTTGAGAGCTGATTAAGTTATGAAATTGATCGATGCAATAGCCAAAAAGATATGCCCAAAAAACATCATTTTTACCAATTGTTTTTTTCGGTTATTTTGACAGGGAATCTAAGTTAGATGGAACTCTTTGGAATGCTTTTTATTTCATTCCAATCGGTCAAGCCGTTAAAAAGTTATAAGAGATTTACATACATCCACACACACACACACACACACACACACACACACATCCACACGTACATACAGACACCCTCGTAAAAATAGTCAGGGGAGGTTCCTAAGACCTCAAAACGTTGAGATCCGATGAAAACTCGATTTTCGAAAAACGGGGTGAAACCAATAACTTTTTTAATTTTTTTTAGCGGGAAGTTAAAAAAAATGATTTTCACCATTTTTATGCTGATAAACGTTCCAAATCTAAAAATCGTTTTTTCCATATTAACAAAATACACTGATACGTCAACTTTAAACAAAAAATAAATTGACAATTCAAAATAGAATTTTTTGTGTATTCGAATGGAAGACGAAATATTACAATAGTGTATAAATTTTGACTTCTCTACTTGTTAATAGGTGTCGCTTTCAAAAAATTTCAACCAACCTTTAGTACAACTCATTTATGTAGTGTTTTTTTACAGTCGAACCATTATAAAAAAGAACTGAGAATTTAAACTCTAATAACATGAAAAATAAACATAACAAAAAAATGACGTTGTATCACTCCGCCGCAGCCTCGCACAGTTACTCAGTAACCGCTTCTTTGACTTCGTCGTCCGATAAAAACTTCATGCCACCAAGGTGTTTCTTGAACGCAGGGAACATAGGGTAGTCAGTGGGAGCTAGATCAGGGCTATACGGGATGTGATTGAGAATATCCTTTCCGAATTGAGTACGCCTCGCCTACGCTTTCTCAGTGTATTGCAGTAACAGAGTTTATGGGTGTCCCTTTTTCCAAATATTTGATAATCAACGGCCCTTTGTGATCCCAGAAGACGGTCGCTATCACCTTACCTTAGGCGATGATGGGTGGCAGCACTGTTTTGATTCCTGCTTCTGTTCTCATCTCCGGTGCCAATCGAGTACAAGAATGCTTCAGCCTGTTTTTGAAACGCCGGTGAAATTTACGGGCTGCAATTTGTGTTCCCCGGTCAGATAATTTGGCACCCACCTCACTTACTCCTTGGGGTAACCCAGGGTATCTGTCAACACACTGAACACCCGTTTGTCTGTTGACCTCTTCACCAAGGTGATCGGTGATCTCGTCGAAGGTTGTTCTTGGATCCTCGAGCACAATTTGCTGAATTTTTGCCTTGCATCGAGTTTTACCAGCCGCCAAATGGTGGAGGCGGAACCACGCTACACTGTGCTGTTGCCAGATTTAAGATAGCAATGTTGGTTTCAATGCAGCGGCGTTGGAGACCTTACTTTATTTATGACCCTCGTATTATTATATGTTTTGTTAATATATGTGGCACAGCTAAGCCTATTCTGTTATATTTTATTTTTTGTATGTCTGGTAAAGTAAAAGGTTAAGTATCATTAAAAAAATGTGCCACTATACTAGATTTCGGATAAAACACATTCGTTGCCTTAATTGACCTTTGTTTCCAAATTTTACGTGAACAATATTTTTGTTGTCCACTTAACCAACTTTGGTATTTATTTAACATATTCGTTCATATGGATAATGTATGCTATTTTGTGTACTTTAAAATCAAACTATGTAATACGAAAAGGAATTAGTGCGGTACCAATACAAAAAAATAATAAGCTTTCATTTCAATTTATAAATGCTTTTTGCTTTTTCGGCTTTTACCTATATATTCTAACCAATCGGGTTTTTAGCAGAATATATCATCCATATATAATCCCAATATTTCAGAATTATTTTCTTTTAACGAAAAATCTCATTGAATATTAAAATCAAATTGTAGGAGAAATCTTTTGTAATATTTATTTGGTATACAATAGCCAAGATATATTAATACCTGGGGAAGTTTTTACCTGAAAATATATTTGTATTTCTTTAATATGTATTTTTGAAGTTATACTTCTATTCATGCACTCGGTGGAAGAGATTTGTGTACAGTTAAATGGGAAAATCATTACATATGTAATGGGGTGAGTAAGAGAGAGACACACACACACACACTTATAAGGTATATTGGTCGATAAAAACAAAGATGAAATATTCATCACATGTTATTAGTCATAACTATAAGTACTTTGAATACCGTTTCTATATTTAGTACATTAAAAAGGGATAGATATACAAAAAACAGTCTGAACTATTAATGTATGAATATCATATTGACGGAGCACATGATTATTTGACAGATTATTTTATAATTCTGTCACGTAAGTTAACAGATTAAGTTAAGTATTTTATATTAATAATAATATTTAGCAATGAGTATTGTATTGTAGTCTAAAATACCGTCACATGGTTGCAGTATATCCTGCACTATGCTTTTGAAGTTGTTGGCTACATAAACAGAGTTTTTACGAATAGTCGAGGAAATAAAGCACCAAAACCTCCGAATTTTGTAACGTAAGATGGATCAGAATGCGTTTTTTGCAATGGTTTCGTTAAAGTATCAGGAAATTTGTCGCTACATTTCATAATGTAAAAATGGGAATTGCATTTCTGCATTCGAAAAGTACATTTCGAACAGACAATAGAGAGAAAACTTACAACTCGTTAAGTATTGCTGAAAATGGGTTCAATTTATATACTTGGGTTTTTTGGAGTCGCTGAACACGAATATCACGATTCCGAAAGTCTCCGCGGCTCTTGGTGTCTAGGGTATTTACCTCTTTTCCTGGGGTATCAGTGCACACTTGGTACTCGGTGGATTTTGAGTCGCTAAATACGATTATAATAATGGCGATGGTGTTCGAAACACCTGGTGCTTAAGACGGACCTCGTCTCCAGGAATTTTTTGCAAATTTGAGATAAAAAGAGATATTCGCTTACCACGAATATCATATAATGAGTTTGCTAAATCATTCGCATACAAATTTATGAATCCATGCGCGTGCATAGAAGTATAACTTCTGCCGGCAGTCCCACTGACTGCCACACTGTTTTTTTTTATTTAGTTTTTTTGGTGAAATTAATTGACTGAATACAATAATTATTTTTTGCATTTACTTGTATTTATTTTTTGTGACCACTGTTTGGTTATTGAAACAATGATGAATTGTGAAAATTTGGGTTGCACAAAGGAAATGTCTACATAAAAGCAATTTGTCTAAAAACAAATCGCTTCTGATGATATTAGGTCATTCAAGTCAATCTACTGTGTTAAATAAAAACAACAATAGCACTACAAAATTATCGGACAAACAATAACAGTCAGTTAAATACCATTAACAACAATTGATTTGCGTGTTAAGTCATTAAGTGGTGTAATCATCAAGAAGGTATCTGAGTATAATTATTATTTATAAGTAGGTTAGTTAATTTATGTAAAAAACACTAACAAAGAACAAAACGTAACATGTAATATTTTCTAGACTTTCCTCAGACATCACTAATTTCAAATAATTAAAAAAAGAAAGAATAGATTGTTTCAGTGATCAACCACCTGTGCA
This sequence comes from Altica lythri, assembly GCA_964028335.1. NCBI lineage: Eukaryota > Metazoa > Arthropoda > Insecta > Coleoptera > Chrysomelidae > Altica > Altica lythri. Next base: position 27,426,104 of record OZ034804.1, on the reverse strand, counting down.
GCTAGCTTACGTAAATATCTCGAAAGCTATTAGAAAACAGGTTTCATAATATTTACAAAAGTAATCATTTAATTGATTTCAAAGGTTAAAACGTTGTTAAATTATCTAATTAAACTTATTAAAGATAAAACAATTTAATTTTGATTATTAATAACTAAAATAGCACACTGTAAAAATTAAACATTTTTTATCCCTTTATGTATCACAGAGTAAATTCCACTTTAAAAATTAAAAACATCATTTATAGAGCTTTGTTAATACGATATTACAAAACTAATAATGTAACTAGAAATAAATAAAATATTTAAATTTTTGTATGACTATATAAATCAAATTGAATTAAATAAACCCATAAAATCAAATCCGTATAAAATAAAAAGTAATCAAATTTATTTAAATATTATAATAATATTATTAATAATACCGGTCCTGACATACTCTTTTGGAATCCTGAAATGGTCAAAGACTGAATTAGATGAAATTCAGCGATTGATTTAAACACAAATGACACCTTAGGACCAAACTACCGCGAAAAGAAGGAGAAACAGCTTTTTCTGACATTGTAAATTCACATTACAAGCAGATATAGTTATTTATGCACGACCGGGCGGTAAAGTACAGATTATTACATACATTTAGCGGGCGTAAAGTGCCACTTTAGCGCCCGTGGACTACTTTACCGCCCGCCGGGCGATAAAGTGTAAATGGCGGGCGGTAAAGTAATTTTTTTGTCTTAAATATTGAAGTACTTGCAATCATCTAAACTAACAATGAGTCTAAATAAAAATGGCCACCACCTATTTTGACTTTGTTGTAAGGGTAACGACAATAAACTATTATGTATCAAGGGCGTAAAACAGGCGTTTATGGACCGCAACGTGTCAAGAAGAGCCCGAGCCGCAGGCGAGAGCTATTAACACGTAAGGTCCATAAACGCTGTTTACGCCCGAAATACATACAAACTTTTATGCACGACCGATTTAATAATCATTTATAAAAAATTGCACTGTCAATTGAAAAAGTCTACTGTCAAATATCAACTGTCAAATGTCAACTGTCAAATGTCAACTGTCAAATGTCAGCTGTCAAATGTCAACTGTCAAATGTCAACTGTCAAATGTCAACTGTCAAATGTCAACTGTCAAATGTCAAATGTCAACTGTCAAATGTCAACTGTCAAATGGCAACTATCAAATGTCAACTATCAAATATCAAACGTCAACTGTCAAGTTCCAACTGTCAAATGCCAAATTTGAAATGTCAAATCTCTACTGTCAAATGTAAAATATTATCTGTCACCTGTCAAATGTCAACTGTCAATGTCAACGATTGTTTTAATAATAAAACTTATAAAGGATATTTTTTATTTTTATTTTTTGTGAACAATTTAATATAAATGCCATTTCAACTTGCATGAATTTTATACCTCGAACCTTGATATTATTAACAACTTACCCTGTATAACCATTACCTAATAATTTGTATTCATTCCTTATTTAAAATAAATAATTTGATTGAAAGCAATATGCACAGAGGCTAGAGATAATATTTTAAAACATTAATCTATATACCTATGTTGTCGATACCCTAACAACAAAGTCAAAATAGGTGGCGGCCATTTTTATTTAGACTTATTGTCAGTTTAGATGATTGCAAGTATTTCAATATTTAAGACAAAAAAATTACTTTACCGCCCGCCATTTACACTTTATCGCCCGGCGGGCGGTAAAGTAGTCCACGGGCGCTAAAGTGGCACTTTACGCCCGCTAAATGTATGTAATAATCTCTACTTTACCGCCCGGTCGTGCAAAAAATACAATACGAGATTTCTTTTTAGGAAATCTTAAACATCCAACATGCAAGATGTTATAGTGAAAGCAGATAAGAACTACACTACTCTCTTTTAAACCTTGCAAACACAAACGTAAATCTGGAAATCGTGGCAGACTCTGATAACCAGCAGAAGTGGGCCCAGAACGCACTACATGAAAGACACCACAATGCTAAACCACCACCACATTGACAAGGAAGCGTGTAATAGGTTCCTTTTTAAGGGACCATTGTCCTTGAGAAAGAAGGATTTATGATTGCGATTCAGGATCGGGTAATTAATACAAACAATTATAAAAAAAATGGCCCTTGGTAAGCCAGGCGCATCAGTAGATTTATATTAATTAATTATATTAAAAGTATACGTTTTAGAAAAAAATGTTTTAGATAAAAGTTGTAGGTCTCTTTAAGACAAACAAAAAAGTCCCCTAACATTTTTTTGTACAGGGTGAAGTAAAAAAGTTACGAATTTTTTTCCATTTTGATTTGATGTCACGCCCAAACGGCCTTACCGATTTGGCCCATTAACGAACTCGACCGAGATTTTGGGACGATTGATTTTTGTACCAAATTTCATTTCGATCCGTTAAGAAATGCGACTGCTATCGTGTCCACAGATTTCGTTATATCGGAACTATACATACATACATACATATATATATACATATTTATATATATAAACTTTTGAACGAAGGTGTTTTTGAGGTCAGGGGGACCTAAAACGAAAAACTGTAGTGAAATTTTCCCGAAGTCGTGACCTGCGAACCAGCTGAATAGTAGATATAAATCTACTAAAAATATTCTGGGTGATCCAAATAGTGCATCAGGCAAGTGTAGAAAGTGCTAAAAAACAACGGAAACCATATAACACGTAACATCAACCTTAGCTAATACTGATTACCTACGCAGACACAACCAGGTGGATTACTTAGAACTTATTACAAGTACCATACACAGCAAGTTCTTGACAATGCTGTTTTTAGATCCTACTACAATAGGTTCGTTATCACCCATAAACAAGTGGCCCATAATCCTCCAGATATTCTGATAGTGAATAAAAAGTTTAACTCAGTTCGTCAAGTGGATGTTGCTGGTTAAAATGCCATTTTATTATTTTTTTTTTTTTTGACAGAAAATCGGACACAAGTGTCGATCGATGTGATGGTACATTATCCACCAAGCGCAAGCTCACATCTTCGAGATGTTCTGACCGAACACGACGAAAACGCAAGAGCAGACGCCTCATAACACCAAGATAATACACAGAAACAACATTGTCTTTACTTTTGACTGTTTCAAACGGCTTTTTTCGAATTTGGCTCGGTTGGGTGCTTCTATGCGAAACTTTGACGCTTGGTTCCAGGATAGTATTGAAATCACCACGTTTCATCACCAGTCACAATGTCGTACAGAAAGTTATCTTTCTTAGCCTCTTTACTGATACCGCTCGAATGTTAAATTCGAATTTTTTGGTTATCTGTGAGCTTGTACGGAACAAACCGTGAACACACCTTTCTCATACCCTAATTCCCGGTCAAAATGCGATAGCTCGAACCTTTGGAGATATTTAATTCCATTTGTATGTTCTTAATAAAGATTTTGGCTCATTTTTAATAACCAGATGCACTTTTTTGACATTTACTGGCGTAATTACAAATTTCGGCTAGCTAACATGTTCGTCGTCTTCCAGTGACTCACGAACCTCTTTAAACCGTGTAAACCACTCGGCTACGAGATAAATAATCATCATCATAACCTTGTTTCAACAATCGATGCGTTTCGGTAAATGTTTTATCAAGTTTAAAACAGAACTTAATATTGGCTCTTGTTCGATAGGTACTCATTTTTCGACCGATGTTAAAAAGGTATTGTCACTTTGAACGCGACAACCCGGCGTGAAGTGGATCGTTTGACATTAAAATTTTTACAAAATATTAATGAAGTTAGCCCTAATAATGGATAGCGCTACTAATATCGGATGTTTCCTGTTTACTTTGTGGCAGACATCCTATTTATTATATTCAGAAAAACATTGACTACATCGAAGAGTAATAGCTAATATTGAATAAATGTAATATACTTTAGAATTAACTTATAAAACGTTAGAACAACTGGCTTAACAAAATTATTTGGCACTCTTTTATTTTTTTATTTTTTTTTTATAAAATGGCTCACTTTATTTACATGAACTGACCACACAGGATGAATTTTCATTAACTGACGGCAGTGAACGTCATCAGACAATCGTTAAAACCTCTCTACAGGACCACCACTACCATGTAAATTGACATTAAAATGAATTTATTTCTATAATTGCATTTATTATCCAGATAAATTTCTACAACAACCCACTTCACTGTTAAAAGAGCCTTCAAATGCTAAGAACGAAATGTTTTGCTGAAATAATTACAACTCGCACAGAAGTAGGGATACGGTTAACGAAACGAATTACTATTAGCGTTTTAATGAAAGATTTTTATTTAGAAATTGTCAGACAGCGTATACGGTGGCACAAAAATAATCGAAAATGTTAAGTGTTTTTTTAATCGAAAATTATATATTTTATAATGGAAAAGCAAAACTGTCTTTTCTTACTAGTTGAACTGCTGGAACAATTTATTGATGTGCAGTGGTAAAGATGAATATCTAAAGACGACTTTTATCAGAATATTTATTGACAACTTTTTATATATTCAACTGACATTTTTATTTATTAATATATAGAGTGTATATATAAAATTGGTTCCACAACACTCCGCCTCAATTTTACAATTATACAAACAATATATTTAAAAGCAAACTAATCCAATCAACTCAATGAATTTTAAAAAATTCGTACTTCCTAAACTCTTCGTGAATAGATGTGCACACTGTTCATTTCCAAATAGTGGACATCAATGATTCCATTTTGTGCTGCATCCCGAACAAAATTATATTTTGTATCCATATGTTTTAATCTCTTGTGTTCCCATTTCTCTAAACATCGAATACAAGACATATTGTCCTCAAAAATAGTAACAGAATTTAAAACATTGTTAAGTTCCAATAACAAACTTCTTAACCAAAGAACTTCTGTTGTTGCTGTAGCTAAAGCTACATATTCAGCTTCTGTAGACGATAGTGCGACTGTGTTTTGCTTTCTAGTTGCTGTCATAATAGCTTCTGACTATAAACTTTTATCTAATCCAGAATTGAATAGCATACATCGTACTTTTTCAATTAAAGTTCGGTTCATTCTCTCTGCTATTCCATTTTGCATTGGACTATATGGAATAGTATACTCAATTTGAATTCCACATTCCTTTAAAAATTTAGATAAATTTTTAGAAACAAATTCACCACCATTATCACAGCGAAATCTACTTATCCTAGAATTAAAATGAGAAGTAGCCATTGCATGATAAATTTTAAAAACATTAAAAGTTTCTGATTTTTCTTTTAACGTGTAGCAGTAAGTAAAATGTGTGAAATCATCAATAAAAGTTAAAACATATCTTTTTCCATCATAAGAAGCAGGATTAATTGGTCCAAATAAATCACTATGAACTAATTCTAAAGGTCTTTTAGCTTTAACATAACTCTTTGTGTGTGGCAGGCGGGTTTGCTTACCCTGTATGCAAAACTCACATAGTTTTTTCAAGACACCATTTAATTTTACACCAGTTACCATTGAACAAAGTTTTTTTAAGCGACCATTACTTATATGTCCCATACGTTTATGCCAGATCTGTCCTTCACTTTCATTTGCTTTGATAACATTTCCAGAAGCATTTGGCTTTGTATCTGAAATTGAGGAACGATAAGTATATCATTGATATTCAATAATTTTCTTTCTTCTCCATTAACATAAGAATTAACTACCATAACTCCTTTCTTAGTGGCTTTCAATGTTTGACCTGCTTTAGCAACATTAATATTCATTGGTTGTTTTAATTCAGTTATATTTGTTAAAAAATTACTGTATATTTCATTGACCATATGTTCCGAAGCTCCTGAGTACAAATACCACGTTAACTCTTTCATATTTAGCGAAGTTATTAAACATTCAGAAGTAAAAGTCATAAGGTTAAAATCATCAGAACTTTCTTGACTTTCAGCAATATTGGCACGTTTAAATGAGTTGTTCTTACGTCCTTTCTTTAATTTCCTACACTAAAATCGTTTGTGACCTTTCTTTCCACAAAAATTACAGATTATTGTAAATTCTGTTGACTTCTTACTTGTACTAAGGAAACTGTTATTTAAAAACTTTTCACCAGAGGTTACACTATTACGTTTCTTTTCTTCATCCAATAAACGGGTTTTAACAAACGCAAGTGTCAGCTTCTCAGACGATAATGTTTCTAAGGCTGTAACTATAACATCATATTCAGATGGCATCGTTAATAAAAGATGACACACAACATCAGTTTCTTCTAAATTAGCACCAGTTGACTTGAGTTCACGAATTAATTTATAAAATTTTAAGAAATGAGTTTCTAAATTACCAGCACCATTATCATATTTAAGGGTCAATAACGCCTTTCTAAGTAATAGCTGGGACGAAATGCTTAGTTTTTGATAATTACTTTTCAAAATCTTCCAAATATCAAATGCACTTTCTTCATCTTTTACTATTTCCAAATAATCATCTGAAATTCTTTGGATGATGAGCAGTTTGCATTTTCTATCTTTTTTTCGATGTAAGCTTAACTCTTTTTCTTTCTTTGATTTTTCTAAGCCAGAATCATTTTCTCTAAATGTAACTCTGTCTTTATAATTAACATGAACATAGTCCAATAATTCGTAGTCATCCAATAAAATCTCTAACCGGAATAGCCAATTATCATAGTTGGTCCCATCAAATAGAGGAATCCTATATTTCTCTTCTTCAGTACTCATTGCAAACAATCAGTCAATCTTCAGAATAAACTAATTAAAACTATTCTGGGCCCATAACCTGATGTGCAGTGGTAAAGATGAATATCTAAAGACGACTTTTATCAGAATATTTATTGACAACTTTTTATATATTCAACTGACATTTTTATTTATTAATATATAGAGTGTATATATAAAATTGGTTCCACAACATTTATAACTCAGTGAATTTAGGATTTAAATAAGGATTTATAGCAGCAATTTTTTGGCAAAATTCCATTGTTTTATTAATACAATTAAATGGGAAAAATACTGTTTCCAAAATATCTGATGAATTATCTATCTAAGCAAAAGTATTCAAAAGATCTTTTGTGGGAAATTAAAAAATGAAATGTTTGAGACTTTCTAAATAAATATCGATGAACAATTTTTGGCAAAAAAAAATAAAAAAACACGTATTTTTTGTTTTTAAAGCAATCTATTTGTATTTTAATTATACATTTTTTCATAAAGTAATAGTAGACTTAATATGAGCGTGTATGTCTAATGGCTTTTGCAACATATTAAATTGTTTATCCGCGAAGTGTCGAAGATGGTTCATATCAATGAGGTCCTTTAAGAGTAAAATTTTACTTTTTTTCTAGTTTTTGGTTTTATATAGCACTTGATAATTAAAAAAAAAACTTCCTACGAGCAATAATAACAGAGATACCTTTTTTATTAATCAAGGCCGACTTAAAAAAATAGGTTCTACGAGATCTATAGAAGCCAAAAATTGTAATTTTTGCCTGTTTTTCGATGTTTTTTTTTTGTACAGTTAATTTTTTAATTGTTACCAATTTTAACTTACAAAGTCTCAAAATTTTCGTAAAACACTTTTCTTTAGAAATATATTTAATATTTTGAAAACAGTGTTTCTTCTATATTTTTTTAATAAAAAATAATGGCACCAATATAATTTTAGAATCACGAGATGGGACGCTTTTTCTAGTATCGCCTCTAAACATTTTTGCCACAAATACTTATTAATACCACTGATGATTTTTGATAATTGCAATATATTTTTGCAGTATAAATAACAGGTAGTAGTTGCACTATTTGACCTATTCTAAACTGACTTACATTAATCTTGTGGTATTATCCAAAACAAGATTTCAAGATTTTATTTAAATTTTCAGATTTCAACCAACAGAAGAGGATTTTTTTTATTTTACTATTGGTAAACAGAATTACGCACGCTGCTGCTGGGAGTATTTGGTTTTCAACATTCATCGTGACTGAACTCAATTGAGGACGCGTCTATGTTTAATAATGGCAAAGATATATAGTAAGGCTATATAGCAAAGTTATTAGTCTGTATCCGAGCTTAACACTTTAGAAGACTAGATACGACGTGTACCATCGCCATGATGAAATTCGTAATCAACAACCCAAAAATTCCCCCAAGTAATAATTTTAACTAATTTTCTATAAAATTTCCATAAAACTCCAGGAGATATATGGACAACGGAAACCACGGGGACCATCACCGTCAAAATATTCGTGATCAGCGTTGGTCATCTACCTTCTCTATAAAGCCTGCGATAAACCCTTAATTCAAATGCTTCAATCGCTGCATTGCCTACGATTTCGATCCATTTAAAAGAATAGAGTAGGTATACTATAATATATATCTGCAAAAATGCAATTTCCATTTTGGGTCAAAAGGTTTCCAGGAGCTCTAATAGATCGAATGCAGTATTTTGCAAGGAAATCAATCTTTCTGCCAAAAATTGGTAGTGCTTTATTATAACTTACACTATCGGTGATATGCCGGAAATGAATATGCTATTTCTAAAAGTATATATAATAGAAAGATTACAACTTTAAAATTAGTTAGTTAGTTTAAAATAAAATAATAATGATGGCTCAAATGCGTTGATTTAACTATGGTGAACGTTCTGTTCCGTCTACAAAGCGGTTATACTAAGTTTCCATGTTTTATGTGTCTTTGCTATCCCATTACAAAGATCATAAAACAGTTTGTTAATCACTCGATATTTTTTCAGCCCACTAAGGAGAAGGATTAGATAACCTACTAGAGCTACTCAGTTTAAAAATTCTGTGACTCAGCTTGAATCAATGGCTTGCACAGCTTTCGTTTTTCGTGTTGGTGCTGCACCCTAGGTAAACTTCAATGTAATAAAACCTCTTTATATCGAAAATGTTAGTTTCTTTTTTTAGTTAACTTATAACTTTCCTTTTTTTCGTATAACTTTTTAAGTTGGCTACTTTTAAAAAAATCTCTTTGTCTCCTTAAAAACCATATAAGGTGGAGTGGGGTTAGATCGTAAAGGAGGCAAGGTCGTAAACGCATTAAATCTATTCTAATATGCACTAGATTATACATCCTACGAAGTATAAACTTGTATTTAATTGTTGCGCAGTCATAGAAGTAGATGTCGCTAATTAATAAGTAAGTTGAGAGTTTTTATGACATTTGTAAGTTTTCATACATGTTGCACTACATCTGAAAGTTAGAGTTGGCGAAAGAAATACCGTGATATTGCAACAAATTTTGTGTCAAGAGCGATTGTTTTTGGTAATTATTAAGAAAATGTCTTACAATTTACGTTAAATGAAAAAAATCTTTAAATTTTTTTAAATGTTTTAAGACAATCACTAGTCCGGTTTTGCCCCTTAAATGTTAGTGCACGGGGTAAGTTCGGAGTATGTGACGGGGTAAGGCCGTTATTTGCTTTATGCAGAATTTTCTAGAAATATTTTTTTTTGTTTCTTTGCCAAATTATATATTTATAACTATTTTTAAATCCAAAATGGTTCCAAATTATGTCAGAAAAACAAACCGAAGACCTATTTTCTTGAGTTTTCAACTTACCCAAGCAGCCCTTTTTGTAAAAATACATAACTTTAAAAATAAACAACCGATTTTAATTTGGTAAAAAACATTTTATAAATGGAAAACGAAATATTCCAATTCTGCCTCATAACGTATAAACATATATTTTAATAAGTTTTAAACAGCTGGTTACGGACTTGCCTCGTACATGGGGCAAGTCCGGAGTAGCTAATAAATTTTTTTTGATTTTTTATAAAAGTTATAATTTCCCATATTAATTTGTGTTTCTGACAGTGCAAACTATGGAGTGTTAGTTTTACTTTTTGATGATGCCAACGTAATATTAAATATTTAAAGTGTAAATTGAAAAAATAAATGGCAAAGTCGAATTTAACGAAAATGGGAACGGACTTACCCCACTCCACCTTACTATAAATTGAATTGGTATCAAAAATCCATTTAAATGATCAAATGGTAACAATTTTATTCATTAGTTATATCATTTTAATTTACATATAATAAATAATTAATTAAATCAATAATAATATAATATATAATTAAGTAACAAATAAATTCAATCTTTAAACTTCGCGATACCTACTGGTTGAAAACGTTATTCAAAAAATTTTCTATTGCAAATTACAATGTATTTTCTATTATCTATTATTTGCGTAACAAATGCAATTTAGTATGGGATAAAACCTATACATTTTAAAGGATCGCACTGTATATAATCCTTCCCTTTTAAACTGTTTCTACACAAGCTTTTATACATTTACGATATGATTTTGTCGTACAATAAAAATTGCATTTTCTATTCCAGAAATTGCACTCAAATATACACACACTCTACAGGCTGATGCGATCGTAAAAAGGCGCAAAAAAAGAAAATGTGGGAAAATGTTGAATGTTTGAATACAGCGCCGATCCTTTTCACTTCTTTGGGTTATGGGTGGTCTCAAGATTTATCTAGTCGCCTCCTCGGTTACGCTGAAATTTCCAGGATTACGATCAAAGAGAGAAAATATGAAACTATTCAACAACAAAGTTTTCAAGAAAGTGTTTATAATACTAAAGTCGACATTTTACTATATTAAAAATAAGGTGTAATTATATTAATGTGTAAAACAATTAAATTTATTTATTAAAAATATAGGATTATACGATATTAAGTATTGTCTTTAATCTTTTAAAAATAAATTAATCATCACGATACTACAAAAAACACGTGTGTGTGTACTTATGTACGCAAGTAAGAAGTTATACTTTCTTAAAATAAATTATACAAACCATCAACTAGCCTCAAATTCTACAAACGTACTCAACTAATATGTAATGAGTACTTTTATCACTGTAAATTATTATTAAATGACTAAATTGACCAAAAAGCGAAATGATTACTAAGCTTCCATAGCTAAGTTGGTAGACCGTTGCCGCGTAGAGGGAAAGGTTGCGTGTTCGAGTCCTTAATGACATTTAATATATTCCTGTTTGTATAGATACTTTATAAAATTTTAAAAATAAAAAGCATAAGCAAAATCACTTGGGATAACTTGCAATCACTCACTTACAATCATTTGTGATCATTTGCAATTATTTACGATTACATGTATGTTTATAGATTAAGCGAAAATTATTGAGAATAATATCACTCCCACTGCGGAGTGAAATTTAAGCGTAAATTAAGAGCGTAAAGAGAGTGAAAATTTTAAACAGAATATTTGCTATTTTTTCGCATTAGATATACGAGAAGATAAAAGATATATTTATATATTTTTTCTGTTTTTAAGTAAAAACAAATCATTTAAATTACAGAATAACGAAAATTAATCCCTTGTGCAGTGATCCGAAAACCTACGTTCACTTAAAACCTAAAACTCGTAACTGAGTAACTGTATCTTGAAAGTAAAATATGCTTAAATTTATATAGTCACTGATATACTGAGTTATGTAATAGTATAACTACTTTACGAGTGGAGTAAATTGCATATTACAGCGAGTGTGTTTGGCCCATTAGCGAGCTTGCGAGCGAAGGGGCTAAAGAAACGAGCTAAATATGCAATTTGTTCCTCGAGTGAAGTACTATGCTTTACCCACGACTTACCAAATGGTTTTGTATAAAACTAACAATAACAAATATAAAATTTAAATTTTGGCATAAGTTGTCAAAATTATTCGATTATGCAGACAGTTCTGTCTGAGAAATGTCTAATGTTAGTTTAATTTAATGAAAACTGTAGGTAACCAACATAACAATACAGGTTTCTATTTACTTACTCCACTAGTTTAGTTAATGAAACTATAACACAACTCCTCAATAATTTGACACTTACTGACAGAGTTATAGGTTAAAAAATACGCAATTTACTTATTAGTCGTGGGTAAAAAGCTTTTACCCACCACTCATAAATAAATTGCGTATTTTTTAACCTATATCTGTGTCAGTAAGTGTTAAATTATTGAGCAGTTGTGTTATATTTTCATTTACTGCACTAGTGGAGTAAGTAAATAGAAACCTGTATGCACTGAATCACGCCTACAGTATACATTATATTAACTAACAATTGACATTTCTCAGACAGAAATTCTCATTGAAATCGAATATTTTTGGCAACTTATGCCAAAATTTAGATTTTATGTTTGTTATTTTTAGTTTTATATAAAACCATTTGGTAAGTCGTGGGTAAAGCATAGTACTTCACTCGAGGACCAAATTGCATATTTAGCTCGTTTCTTTAGTCCATTCGTTCGCAAGCTCGCTCATGGGCCAAATACACTCGCTGTAATATGCAATTTACTCCACTCGTAAAGTAATATACTAGAACTAGCTAACCCGGCGGACTTCGTACCGCAAATCATTTACGTCATTCTTCCATTTTTCATTTTTTCAATTTATTTTGATTTTATCGTTTTCATCATATTTTCTCGTTAGTTATCAGGTTTATACTATTTTTTTTTCGTTATATTTTGTAGTTTAAATATAAGTGATATTAACCGCGCCACCTTCTGGTGGCGTCACAATACTTAAGTAAGGATTGCTCGTTTAAATATATGTGATATTAACTGCGCCACCTTACGGTGGCGTGATATAAAGTAATCAAATAAGTAGTGGTTGCTCGTTTAATGGAAGCACCATCTGGTGGTAACTGCCATTAATACGAATATCATATTCATATTAACCATTAAAAATACAGAATCATACTGATTTTTATGACAATCGGTTGAACAGGTCAGAAGTTGCTACTCTGCAGCGCCACCTGGTGCCGAGTGGCATCAATTAGCATCTCATACAAACCTTCTCCGTGGAAAAATACATATACATACCATTTTCATCACAATCGGTTGAACAGGGCAAAAGGTGCTACTCTGCAGCGCCACCTGGTGGCGAGTGGCATCAATGAGCATAGCATATTCGTTTTCTCTGTGAAAAAATACATATACGTACCAATTTTCATGAAAATCGGTTGAACGGGGCAGAAGTTGCTACTTTTCAGCGCCACCTGTTGGCGAGTGGCATCAATGAGCATAGCATATTCGTTTTCTCCGTGAAAAAATACATATACATACCAATTTTCATGACAATCGGTTAAACGGGGCAGAAGTTGCTACTTTGTAGCGCCACCTGGTGCAGGTGGCATCAATGAGCATATTATATAAACCTTCTCCGTGGAAAAATACATATATATACCAATTTTCATAATAATCGGTCCAGTAGTTTTTGAGTTCATCGATTTCGTACATAAAAACACATCCTTTTTTATATATATAGAAGATTTGCTTATCATATAGTTACTGCGTTATTTGTTTAGATCGAAAATATGTAGGTAACTATATCCCCTTATAGTCAAGGAGAAAAGGGGGTTCCATGGCCGATTAAGGTCCTTACAAGCAGCAAAGTTTAATAAATGTATTTTGACTCGCGAAATACGAATATTGTAAATTTAGTGCAAAACTATTGCAAAATAACGGATCAGGCTCGCGTTACCTCTGGTGTTTTACTTATATCTCGCTTTATAATAAACCGATTTTAATTTTTAAAAATTATTTCAAAGGGAATGAAAGTGGCTTTCAGGTTTTCACTTTGTAAAAAATTTATTTATTTATTTGTTATAAACAATTTTTTTACAAAATGAAAACCTGAAAGCCACTTTCGTTCTCTTTAAAATAATTTTGAAAAAATAAAAATGGTTTATTAGAAGCTGAGATATAAGTAAAACGCCAGGTAGCGTGAGCCTGATCCGTTATTTTGCAATATTTTTTCACTAAATTTACAATATCTCGGCTTCTAATCAACCGATTTTATTTTTTTACAGCTTAGTTTGCTGTTTTTTTTATAAGGAACAAAATTGTAAAACAAATTGTATTTCAATTAGTTTGTTATAGTCCATTTCACGGATTTTGGCCGATGACAGAAATCATACTCGAAGTAAATTTAGAGTTACATCTCTCTCAGATACAGGCAAGTTAGAAATTTAAATGAGGACGTTTGTTTTTTAATACAACACTTACGTAACTGCATCTTGTTTCACCGGTAGATAAAAAGTATTCAATACGGAAGTCTTGACTTAATTCACATTCCTAGTAACCGTCATGTACGGCTCGTTGTTGAAGGGTTGAATTTAATAATTATTATTGTCATATTTTTGTAGATGTCAAACCACAATGATAGTTTCAGAAACTTACGACCCAATTTAGAAAAAAAAACTGTCCTCCATTGGTAACTTGGATGACAGTTTAATCTTATTTCAGTGGTTTCTAATATTAAATCGGCCAAAAACGATGAAATGGACAATAGTTTTAATTATTAAAACAACTAAATTGTTAATAACAAATTTCCAAGGCAACTAGCCAAAAAGCAGGTTGGATATTCGGATTCAGCGAGTCAAAATACATTTAAAACACTTTGCTGCTTGTAAGGACCTCAATCGGTCACGGAACCCCTCTTTGCTCCGTGACTATTAAAATAGTCATATAATCTAAAAAATAGCAAGAAAACTGATTTTTAAGATTTTCACCCTCTTGGCCCCTAAATTTTACCACGAGTAGGGGTAATGATATTTTTTATAATTTTTCCTTAATCTATAAATTTTAAACTTTAATAAAAAAAAACTTTATTCATATTCGTTTAAAAATTATTGTTAATCAGGGTGGAAAGTAGCTACTTTCCACCCGTCACCCTTTTTTACACGCCCCTATAGAAAGAGACGTTGATAGTTCGACCGGCCAGGAATAGGTTCTTTTTTATCATGGGTTTATTGTGAATAAAATAGTATATATATATATATATATATATATATATATATATATATATATATATATATATATATATATATATATACCTCGGTGGAAGTACCACTTTTCCCTCAAGAAGTTTTCTATTGAGAAAAATGAAGTACTTTCCACCTAGGTATGTGATATACTATTAAAAAACTACCCCGTTTGACCCATTGTGTGCCATAAGGAAGCAATGTTTCGAATTTATTGAACAAAAAAATACTGTACATCGAACTAATATTATATAGGTACTAATATAAATATAAGATTAAATTTTCAAAAAAATATTAATAAACAAATTGTAATTTCTAAGTGCTTCAGAAGTTACTACGTATACGTTTTCGTAATGCAAACTGTGGCCTAGTTTTTTTGAGATGCAAAACTCATGCGGAAGTAATAGAAACATAAAATCGAATTTAAAACGAAATAAACTCAAATTTATTATTGCAGGGTTGTCATCGCGTCATGCTTGAAATGCATAAAACTGCTTAAGCGTTTTGAAGAAAAAATCGAATATAAGTTTGTATAAAATTTGTAGACAGTCAGTTCTGATAAACAGGATCAAAACTTAAAAGATTTCGGTATTTATGAACAACTATAGTATAAAAGTAGCATCCACATCTTCCGGTCAGAGCGGTTTTTCTTTATTTCTTATACATCTCTCAAATTTATTTTGTGTTAGAGGTAGGTATGTCTAAATTGTTTAGTCTTTACGAAATATATTTATATAAATATATTTTAAAATGAGAAGTGCCCACTGACTGAGACTGACTCGCTGATGGTAGAAACGTGAAATTTGAAAAATGTTTATATTCTTAATCTAAACACCTACAAAGAAGGGATTTTGAAAAATTTTAACCCTGCTGAGATGAAATAGGGGTTAAAAGTTTGAATGAAAAAATTCTTTAAATCTGCACCGATTTGTACAAAAATTGAAATTCATATCCTTAAAAATATTTCATTGAACACGTGTTTCACGGTTTATTAGAATTCACCGCCTAAGGGTGCAAATAACGTGTTGAAACTTTATATGGATGATATTTAAAATTACTTCGTTTTCGTTAAAAATTATTATGCCGACTGTTACTGATAAAATGTTAAAAATTGTAAAAACTTTTTTGAAAATCTTGAAAACGTTGAAAATCTTAAATAATTGTTAAAAATCTTAAACACGTTTTTAAAATGGTGAAAAATGTCGAAGATTATAAAAAATCTTGAAAAAGGTAAAGAATTGTAAGAAATTTTTGAAAATCTTAAAAAAATAATAAAAATGGTCAAAAATCATAGAATAAACGAACTCCTGAAAAAATGGTAAAAATCCAGAAATATTGTTGAAAATCTTGAAACCTGATATCTTGCCTGATATAATGTTAAAACCAGAAAAATTAAGTTGAAAATCTTAAAAACACGTGAAAAGTTAATGAAAATCGTAAAAAATTGTTGGTATCTTAAACAAATGTTGAGAATGCCAAAAAAAAAATTTTTAAAATCGTAGTTATGTTCAAAAATATTGTTGAAAATTATAAGATATTCTTGATAATCTTGAAAAATTAATATAGGTAAAAGGTTAAAAACTATTAAAATTTATTGAAAAATGGTGGAAATCGTAAAAAATTGTTGACAATTGTGGAATCAAAAAAAATTGTAAAATCTTAAAATATTAGTAAACATCCTAAAAAATGTTAAAAATGATAAAAAAAAATTTTGAAAATGTAAAAAAGTAGTAACGTGGGTAAATTTAAAACTCTAGTACGTATCAAAACAAGTAAAAAAACTAGAACATTACAACAAAAATTGTAAAAAGTCGAAAACAAAACAACTAAAAAAGTAATAAAATCATGGATAGGTAATTATTAATAAAACAACCTTTTTATGTTCGCATAATATGTTATTAGAAGAACTTTTTTATTATGGTGTAAGGCATTGTGACTCATTAAAAGCTATCTTACAAACAGGCTGTGTTCTGTAACAATAATTTTTCAGTTAAAGATGGTGTTCCTCAGGGTTCCGTCTTAGGACCTCTATTATTCATTATATCTATAAATGACTTACCGAATATTATAAACCCCAATAAAGCAGCCATATTTGCAGACGACTCTACATTTATTTTTTCTACTAAAGATCCAGAGGAACTGGACTTAGTATCTAAGGATATACAGTCAAAAGCCGAACATTGGTTTTCAGGCCATGACCTCAAATTAAATTTGGATAAAACGCACAATCTATATTTCTTTACTACTCATTCTAAAATTGAAACAAAGAGTATAAAGTTGCTTGGTTTATTTGTAGATGAATATCTCACCTGGCAGGTACATGTTAAGAGTTAAGTTGGCAACTACACTTTTTTTGTTACGACAATCAGTTTTGACATTATTAAAATGACCTATTTCTCACTTTTCCACTTACATATATCTTATGGTATTGCTTTGTGGGGAAACTCCTCTGCTGCTCTAGACATTTTCAAACTACAGAAAAAAGAAATAAGATTGCTTCGTAATGTTGGATTTCGTGAACCTTTATCAAAAAATCAAAATTAGGATAATGCCTCTAACTACTATATATATCTGTACTATGTTTTAGTTGAGATTTATAAAATGAGAGATGTTTTAGAAAACAATTCTGATGTACATGAACACAACACAATATTGTTTAAATATTACTTGCCATAAACATTTTTTTATTTTTGTAACATGATCAAAAAAATACTAAATACTAAGTTCTAGTTATTTGATATGTTTTGATTTAAGAACATATACCCTTGCATGACTCAGTTATTGATATACAGGCTGTTAAAAGTTTTAATGTGATTATTGTTATTACGCCATAAATCCAAAACACATTCAACAGATGCATCTATAGGTTTAATGTCAATGGAATAGGTAAAGTTCGAATGGGTGTATACATTCAAAGTTTCAAGTTCCACGAAACTATTACCGGAGGCAAACATACTGCAGCAGAAACTTTGGAGATTTGCATATATGTCTTAATCAGAAGATTAACAAAACAATAATATTAATATTTTTACACTACTCAAACGCGATAAACAGTATAGATTTTAAAAAATAACAACAACTTGGATTGTAGAACAATAAAACAAAAGAAATTTTAGAAGTGAAAACCGAAAACTTCTTCAGCGACGTTGTGCCCTTTTTTGTTCGTCAAGACACGTGACATGATCAAAAATGCGTAAGACGTAAGTATCCCCCATTTCTTTTTACCTCATGGTAAAAATGTATGATTGTTTCTGCTATTTCGTTTAGGTGTATAAATTGTTGCCAATCTGGTGATCACGAAGTATAGAAACTAAGAGTCCGAACGGTGTAGGCATAGGCTTTTCAACAATATTTCATGTACCTACACAATAATAAACTCAGATCATAGTTCTATTTTTAGAAAGTTTTTATATTTTCGCCGTGTACTTTGTCATTCTGCGGAATTTTGTAATCGAATTTAAACCTATTTCCCGACTACCTAGAGCTCTGAAATTTTCAGGATAGCTAAGAACTGGATGACAATGCATGTTTCAAGTGTGTTTAGGATATACATAGATTTCGAAATTTATACTGAATTGATATGAAATATGATATAAGTTGTGTATACATATTATCATTTTGAAAGTTTTTAAATAAGCCGTTTGTAGCCTAATTGAATAAGCGTCGGATATGAGTCCAGCAGGTTACAGTTCTGTTATATTATCATAATGGGATCGATTACGCAAGGGAGAAGTTTTTTTTTCTGTTTTTTTTGTTTTACATGTGAAAACAGTAATTATTTTAATAAAATAAACTAATTTAGAAAATTTTTAGAAAGTTTTTTAGACTGTACTGTGGACTATGCCGTAATCTATCTCGGTAAAGCGCTATTTGCTAAGGGACAGGTTGCACTTAGTAATAATTTAATATAATTTAATAATATTAATATGACTTATAAATCACCAAAAACAAACTTTCTACTATAAAATGTTCTTTTTATAAATTGTGATTATTTGTCACTGGCTGCGCAAGTATTTAGGACGTTCCGATACTATTATTATTATTATTATTATTATTGACATATAAATGTCACGAAAGTTAAAAATAATTAAATTGCATATAATATGTTAATAAGTAGTGGTCAAAAGGAAAGTGTGAATGTAGGAAAAATATCTTTATCAAAAACACCAATCTCAAAATAATAATCATACAAGACTTCCGTTTCCTAGATTATGCTCTTTATTAGATATTAGTACTGTTACTACTCGCCAATAGTAACATTTTTCAGTTTATTGTTGCAGTTTTTCATCGCCTGAAAAATGTATGAAATAAAACCCAGCTAGATCGATTTATCGTCTCTGAAACCTCCTTAGTACCAAATTTTATGAAATTCTTTTAAACTCTTTTCGAAATTCAGATTATATATACAGAGTAATTTGTAATGTGTATAACAAACTTGAACAGTGGATAGAGCAGGCAATTTTGCCAAAAAAATCGTGTACATTTACGTCAGAATCCTTTTCATTCTTGAAATACGAGGTTATCTTGAAAAATCAGTTTTTTCCGAATAAATATAAAACCGTTTGAAACATTGCTTTAATCTTTATATATGTACCTACTACGCGACCAGGGGGTAGGAAACAAGAGTCACATTAAGTGGGAAGTGCAGTTATTTGCAACAATTTTGTATTAAATTTACAATATTTCGGGTTGTCATAGTTGGATTTTTTCTTCACCGTAGCATGTGTGCCGTACCTTGTTTCATCCAGATAATAAATTGTGATGGTATGTAAATATTGGTTTCTCCATACAACCAGTATCTTGCTCTCCATGATAGACTGGCATTTATCGATAGACTTAAATTTGAAACCTTATTTTTCAAAAATCGGCTCAAAGTTGTTCTCGCTCAATCTATCACTTTTTTGCTACGTAAAGTACATACATATTAGGTATAACGAACAGTTCGTTTAGGTCGTACGGCGTTAGGGTCATTGGATCGTTCTTTCAGTTTTTTAAAGTTTTTAACCCACCGTAAGAAAGCTATGCTTTAAACAATTAAAACCAAAACTAAATTATTTGTGGGTAATAACTTAATTAATATAAATACTCTGTATACAAAGATTTTTGAAAATGAATTTGTACTAAAATAAGACAAAATTAAAGTTTCAAAATGTGAACAGAAACTATTATGATAAAATGTAAATTAAAACAATAAATTTTAAAATCATCTGTTGCAGCAAGAAAGAAAATGACAGAAAATAATTTAGTGATTACAAACGAAATTATAGAATCTCTTCTGGCGTAAAATGCAACATTGTAAGAAAACTCGTAAATCATTGAACAACAGGTTTGAATAATTAATGAGTTTTACGAATAAATACCGAATCAGATGCTTCCGTTTTGATGTAGCTTGTTAGATATTAAATCTGCCAGGAATGTAAAATAACCTATAAACGTCATACGGTAGAATCCAAGATAATGATTAATTATAGAAAGGAATTTAATTTTTCTGTGATCTATGACGAGTAAAATAACGAAGTAATTTCTCGTGTGTCTCTTCGAATTCCAAAATAAACAGGGAACAAAATTATTTTTAATTTTGTTGATAGGTGGTCTGAGCAGTTACAGATGTCAGTGATTCCTTTGAACCATTTTATTCTTTGAATTGTGTCCAAATGCCACGGCACGTAAATGTAGCTACGATTAATTTAATTTCAGTTGAGTAAATACGGCTCACTTTCATCGCTTAAAACCGCAACAACCTAGCGTCATATTTTTTTAACTAAAACGTATCGACTGTAAACCGCAAGTAGCATTTAAATTTTTAAATTCACTTTATGATCGAGTAAATGGTAAACATATAAATGTCCAAAAAAATGCTTTAAAAAAACAAACAAGTACCGACAACAAAGATGACGATATTCCATTTTTGAAATTAAACTTCATCTGGTGTCCCTAATACAGAATGCAAAATGTCAACAACAATCATGGAGAGACTTCTCCGTTATAGTTGCATCAAGTTGACAGCATGGCACGAGATACGTTTGTATCAATTTTTTTGTGACTTTATGGATAAGACTGTCAAAAAACGCTGTGTTCGTTTGATTTTATTTACGTGCCAAAGGTTCAATATAAGATGCAAAGTGACCAGCAGAGTGCCAGTTCTGGAGTAGAAATGGTGCTACTTGCGTATGTGTTTCGCAAGTAGCACCATTTCGCAAGTAAAACTATCAGTATCAATCGGTCTATATCGGGGATGTCTCTTGATTAGTGACTGGAGGGGCATAACCTGTATTGTACTGATAAGCTCTAAAAAAGCGAAACACATTGTCTACAGTTTGGTTTTGCCCTTGTAAGGGCCGATTGATACTTACATCTGTATCGCAGAATCCTGTGCTTAGTGCTATTATCCAAAAATCGAAATACTGGGTATCTCCACAATCTAGATGTCAAACGAAGGTAAATATTTGTATCGATAAATTTCTCTATCTATTAGGAATTCATAGGTTAATACATGTTAATTTTTGGACAAAGACAACTGCAGAAACATTTATAACTCCAGAAAGGTTAAACCATTTTTTATGATTTTTGATTTATAATTTAAGAATGGCTGTACTGCTTTTAAAAATCTCTAATTTACTGGAATTATTTTCGCTCCGAATGCCAGGATAAATAATATCTATATAATAAAAAAAAGGAAGAAAATATATTATAAAAGTAAATAAGTCAACAAATGAAAATGACCGTCAAATAAAATGCTGTGAATGTTGTACCAATCTCAAAAAAAAGAAATAATTAGAAAAAATTAGAATTAAGATGGAAAAAAGAAAAGGAATCGAGCAAAAATGATAAAAAATAAATAAAATCATAAAGGAAAAAAATTAAAAAATATAAGAAAATAAAAAAAAACTGAAACAATCGGAAAATAATAAAAATATAAAAAGTAGAATAAATAAAAAAAAAAACAAAACGCAATACATATAAAATTTGTTTGAAATAATGAGAAAATTCCAAAAAGGGTGAAAAATAAAAAAAAGGAATAACAAAGTAAAACAAAAATAAGAAAAAATTCAAAAGGTAAACGAGTTTAAAATACGAAGATATAGCAGAAAAATACAGAAAACATAAAAAATAGATAAAAATAATCAAAAAAGTAACAGAAAACGGAAAAACAAAAAAAAATTAAAAAAATTATACCAAACTGGAAAAAATAAATAAAATACAATCGAAGAAAACAGAAAAAAGAAAATCGACAAATCTGAAAGCCGAAAAATGATAAAAATATCGTGTTTGATGATGGCTACACCACGAATGCTCACTGTGTTTTGTTTTGTATATTTTTTATATTTTTGCTGCAAAAGAATTGATTTTAATACTATGGCATTTTGGCGACTATTTGAAACGAAGGATCAAGATGCATAATTAAAAAAAAATAATAATAAAACAACAATGATATGATTTTTCCCGATATATACGTTTGATGAACTGGCCCGGTTTCTTCCTTTCCCAATGGTTGGCATTGGCCTCAATGGGATTAAAAAGCCGACGATAGTAATCTGACATTGGAAGGACTATACCTATCAACTTTATGGTGAAATCATTTTTGAAATGGTAAATATTAAACCATGAAAATATAAATACTGTTTCCTTCGAACCACTGTATAATGTATGACTAATACATTATGTATTCACTTTTGACTACCTACGCTCACTAACGACAACAATTTTTTTTTAACTTTAAACAAGTATAATTTACTTTTCAGGATGATTTTTGTTACATAGGGGTCCCTAAAAGACTGCGTTGGTAAGAAAGAATAAGAATAATTTAAAAAACAAACAACTTTAAATTAAACCAAGACAAGTCACAATCTGTAATGTGACTTTTTTACTACGTACAACTTGTAAAACGAACCTTTATCGCTGTTTCTGGTTACGTGATTTTCTTTTCGGTGTATTGTTTTTCATCTTTTTTTGGTGTCAGTTTTTGTAGTCTAGTTAGCATGTTTCTACACTGAGAATGTAATGGCTCTTTATTTTATTTTAAAAGCTTATAGTTAACAGCTTAACTTTCTAAAATCACTTTAATTTAATGGTCTTGCAGACCAGACCGCATTATAATTTTTATTACAACCCGAGAGATTTGTTACATTCGGTTATGTAAAATATTCTTTGCTTTTGAGTGCAGCGGTATTTTATATTTTTCAGTCTAATATTTAAATTAATTTAAATATATTAATAATTAATATAGAAGATTTTTCAAATTTAAATTAAAAAATATTTATTCTTAGGTTCAATTTTGTTTGTTTAGGTAAATGATATTTTTAAATTCCCTAAACCCTACTGTGGAGTTTAGAATTAACTTGATGTATAACCGATATGATTGATTAGAGACTGGAAAGTATGCACTAAAAAATGTCTAAAATATGCATACAAAATGCATTTGCATATAGCCATAAAGACATAAAATATATAGACTTAAAGTATTTTATTGCTTTTCAAAATATGTCCCACCAAAAACGATATACTTTTGCACAAGTTTAAACCAATTTGTAAAACAGTTATTCCAGTCTTTAGTTAACTCCTGCAAAAACTATTAAGGTATCCAACTGGAAACCAATTTCGTAACACCCAGTTCTTCATGTAGGATCTTTTGGATCGAGGTCTTTGAAATACTCAAAGATGAATGTTACACGGCGGTCATCTTTAATTAATTGACGAAACAAAGTTTTGCTTTGTAACTGTTGTTTTGGGTGGACCTAGCCTGAATTTGTCGCTGAGACTGGAGCGACCTTCCCAAAAATTGTAAAAAATTATTGTTCGAAAATGTTTTCGGTTAAGATTTAGTTTTCGACTGACTTGCTAATTTCAAAAATTCACTGTACTTACACGACTGAATAAAACTCTGGATTTATGTCAACAAAAGATTGAGGGTATTATTTTGTCTGAAGGTTCTGATGGTGGCGCCATGTAAGTGGCTATATGCAAAACTAAAAAGATATGCACTTATTTTTAGAATAGACACACATCGAACTGTAAAAATGTTTGACAAGTTTAAAAATCTATTGAAATAGATAACTTTTCTTTGATTGTTGTTGCTTCCAATCAAACTTCTTAGAAGACTTGATTTTTTCATTGCTACTTTAGCCGTTTTTACAATAAATAACAAAATAACTTATTCTACACACTGTAGACAATAACTTGCAATGATAAATGTTTAACAACTGGCGATTGATTTAAGACCAACCATTAATATAGTTTTTTTGTTTTTCATAGAATAATTAGTAAAGTAGAAAATACTGGTAGGATTGGTAATATTCAGAAACCAATAGGTTTTATATTGTTATGAATTCACCAGAGTATTGTAGTCGACTGTAGCTTAGATCAGAAACTGAGATTTATGACAATAATTTTTTGGATGCGAGTAAAAATGATACCAGTGGAGATGAACAGTAAATAAATTTAAATATGTATGAAGGAAAAAAATGTGTTGCGTAGATGCTGTAAACCAGACTGTAACCCTTATAAAACTGTCGCGAACCACCGTATATAAATTAATAAAAAATGGAGCTTCCGGGAAAAAACGCATGTTTATTGCGGTTCTTTAAAGTTTATAAAAACACATCATTTAGGAAAGGTACGAGATGTGGGCTAAAAGAAATTATCATTCAAATCGAATTGAAAAGGAAAAAAGTGCTAGATTGTGCGATAACAACGAATTTAAGTATAAGATTATTAATAAACGTCAATCATGGAGAGCAAGAGACTGGTTGTATGGAGAAACGAATATATACAAACCATTACAAAATATAGAGGATGTGGCAGACCAATTGATTACTGTATGAAACTTGGTACGACACACGTGCAACGGTGAAGAAAGGATGGGGTGATCAAAACCAGTAAAAATGTAGTGTATACGTTCCTTCTAGCAAAAGAAAAAGAATTAGTAGGTATACTCGGTAGAAGAAATGGTTTTCTGAAACTTTACTTCCCAAACTCAAGAAAAATAGCATTATTGTTATAAATAATGCGCGCTATCCTGCACGGGTAAAGGTAAGAGTCACACATCAACTTCTACGAAAGATGAGCTAAAATTTTTTTTGGAACAAAATGACATTTACAGTTCTACACAAAAAAAAAACAATTATAAGAAGTGTTATTTTCAAACACATTCAAAAAGGAGTATCTCATAGTTTGTGTGGCAAAAAAAGAAGTATTAATTCTACCTCCATATTACTACGTCCTAAAGTCTATAGACCTACTTTGGGGTCAGTTGAAAAGGAACATTGCCAGCAAAAACTAAACTCCAAAGTGTATCTGTGATAAAGTTTATAGAAAATAAAGTAGCTGCAATAGATAATCAGAACTGGACAAGTTGTATTGAACATGTTAAACAAGTGGAGCTAAAATACTTACAGGTATTTTCTAATGTAAACAAATTGATTATTAATGTAAACACTAGTGATGACGATGAGATCGATACTGATTTTGATACTTGAATGTAATTATCTTCACGATTTAAACCTTTTTTAATTTGTCCTTTAATAGGTTTATATTATATTAATTGAAAAATTTGAAAAATAGTAGACTTTTATTAGGTTTATGCTTTTATGCCGTAGTTCAGTAAAATACTTACTTGAAACGAACGGTCGAATACTTACTGGTATAATATAGATCCTATTAAGGCCCCGAGCTTTAAGGCCGATTCTCACATAGCAGCGCCGCAGCAGCGCTTCACAGCTCCGCCGCGATGCAAAAACCATGAAGGCATTCCCACTTAAGCAGTGCAGCAGCAGCAGAATCACGAGCGTAGCGGTTGCGAAACATTTGTCCCAGTACTGTTCAGACTATTTAAAAGAACAAACGATTTTTAAAATGTCGAGCTCCTCGTCTAGTGATGATGATGTATTTGCTGTAGCCGTATTGTTATCAGAAGAGGAAAAAAGAAAAAAAAGAAGCTATTGGGTGCACGACTCGATTTTGCCTTCCATCTTCTGTTTTTACCAACAATATCTAACTAAACAAAGGAAAAAACCAAAATATCAACATTCGATTTGATGTTAGATCACGTACCTGTATGTTCCCTTTATACGTATACTAGCTGTTGCCCGCGACGTCGTCTGCGTGTAATTCGAATAAAATCAAGGTCTTTATGTAAGCACACGCCTGAGTAGCTCGCAGATTGCAGAATTTTTTCAGACTTAAATGACATTTATCGTTATATTTTGGACAATTCACACAATATCTTTATAAATTATAGCCTATATGTTATTCTGATCTATAAGCTACATTACTGTAAAGTTTCATTAAAATCCGTTTAGTAGTTTTTGCGTGAAAGAGGAACAAACATCCATCCATACATCCATCCAAACAAACTTTCGCCTATATAATATTAGTAGGATAGGATATGTACTAGGTTTATTTTTCAATAAAAACTAAAAATGAACTACTCAATATCCAACAATAAAAAATAAAATATTAACCAAATTACATCAACCTCAGCAGTGTTTGCTGCTTCCTAATACCCACTTGGCAGCGCGACGCGGCGCAGAGCAGCATACAACGCTCTCGAAGGCGTTGGATGTTGACGTGCTGCGCTGCTGCCGCACTGCTCTGCTTAAGTGGGAACTGTTACATTTAAAATGATGATTATTTTATGGAGCCGCATTTGCAAAAACCATGAAGGCATTCCCACTTAAGCAGTGCAGCAGCAGCAGCAGAATCAAGAGCGTAGCGGTGGCGAAACATTTGTCCCAGTACTGTTCAGACTATTTAAAAGAACAAACGATTTTTAAAATGTCGAGCTCCCCGTCTAGTGATGATAATGTATTTGCTGTAGCCGTATTGTTATCAGAAGAGGAAAAAAGAAAAAAAAGAAGCTATTGGGTGCACGACTCAATTTTGCCTTCCATCTTCTGTTTTTACCAACAATATCTAACTAAACAAAGGAAAAAACCAAAATATCAACATTCGATTTGATGTTAGATCACGTACCTGTATGTTCCCTTTATACGTATATATGTACTAGGTTTATTTTTCAATAAAAACTAAAAATGAACTACTCAATATCCAACAATAAAAAATAAAATATTAACCAAATTACATCAACCTCAGCAGTGTTTGCTGCTTCCTAATACCCACTTGGCAGCGCGACGCGGCACAGAGCAGCATACAACGCTCTCGAAGGCGTTGGATGTTGACGTGCTGCGCTGCTGCCGCACTGCTCTGCTTAAGTGAGAACTGTTACATTTAAAATGATGATTATTTTATGGAGCCGCATTTGCAAAAACCATGAAGGCATTCCCACTTAAGCAGTGCAGCAGCAGCAGCAGAATTAAGAGCGTAGCGGTGGCGAAACATTTGTCCCAGTACTGTTCAGACTATTTAAAAGAACAAACGATTTTTAATATGTCGAGCTCCTCGTCTAGTGATGATAATGTATTTGCTGTAGCCGTATTGTTATCAGAATAGGAAAAAAGAAGCTATTGGGTGCACGACTCGATTTTGCCTTCCATCTTCTGTTTTTACCAACAATATCTAACTAAACAAAGGACAAAATCAAAATATCAACATTCGATTTGATGTTGTTAGATCACGTTCCTGTATGTACCCTTTATACGTATATATGTACTAGGTTTATTTTTCAATAAAAACTAAAAATGAACTACTCAATAGTCAATATCCAACAATAAAAAATAAAACCTCACCCTTGCATAAAAAAGGAAATATCTAATAAATGCTGACTATGTGAAATACCGAACGAATATTCTAATAAATTAACGACATCTACTTAATAATATTAACACTAAACAAATATTAGAATCTGTCTCTATTCTACAGAAATCTAAAAAAGGTGTCGTTATTTGTTCCAAATTCATCTAGTTTCTAGTTGTTTTCTTAGGGATCATTCATAAAAATTATTTTTTATTTATTTAGCCTTCTGTAGTTTATGGCAAATATTAACCAAATTACATCAACCTCAGCAGTGCTTGCTCCTTCCTAATACCCACTTGGCAGCGCGACGCGGCACAGAGCAGCATACAACGCTCTCGAAGGCGTTGGATGTTGACGTGCTGCGCTGCTGCCGCACTGTTTTACTTATGTGGGAACTGTTCCATTTAAAATGATGAATATTTTATGGAGCCGCATTTGCAGCGCCGCGCTGTGCTGCTGCGGCGCTGCTATGTTATTAAACTGTCGGCAGTAAGCAATCATATGCTATTAAATCTCTAAATATGCAAGGCATTAATAAAGAACATAAAAAATATATTGCATATATATGCATATGTGTTTTGCATATAATCCGTGTCCAGATAATAATATATTTGTGTATATGTATGTTTGCTTTTATTATAAAATTCAAAATCTTGGTGAATATTTCAATCAATTTTGCATGAATAAAATGTTTAACGGAGCGGTAACAATTCTGTTTTTAACCATATATTTGCATCTGCATGCGATAAAAAACAGGTGAAACCATTTATTTATGTGTGGAGAGAGAGAGAGAGAGAGAGAGAGATTAATTAAAATTATGTATACGAGGGACGAAACTAAGGTTTGTACAAAAACAAACAAAATAGAATACACATCATGTTATTAATTCTCAAAATATTCGACTTCAGAATCTGTAGACTTGCATTTTTGTCCAGAATGACGAACTAGAAATTTCCGAAAAAATGACAAACTTTTATTATCTATTTCTAGTATTTATTTAAAAGTGTTATTTTAAATAAAAAAAAGAAATACAGCTTTCTAAGAGACAAGTTGCTAGGGGAAAGATGGAAGTTTGTTTTAGTTGATGTTAGATGATAGTTTTGAAAAAAAAAGTAAAATAAATTTCCAATGTATACAAAACTATAATTATATTTCCCTGTGGGAAAGTCGGAAAACCTTCCAATAAACACAATTTCTGGATTGTGGTTTCTAGGAATTATAATCGATTAACACCTTCTTTCTACTGTCCTATATCTGTCGCTTCTGGCGGCGGGCGTAATTTCGGCCGGTAATCCCTTGGCCTACCTGCATAAATCAAGGGGTACCATTTATGACAGGGGTAATTTCGGCCGAGGGGTTGATGTTTACGATGAGATTAAAATATTGGTAATTACGCTTAATAGTTTCTGTAAAATATTAATTGTGTATTTATTTGGAAATACCTAATCCTGTGTACCTGTCGGAAATACCTTTAATTTACTTATCTCTTTATTCTAATAACTATGTTGTACCTACTTAAGATTATTCCTTTAAATGTATAAAATTCACAAATAACAGGTATAAAATTATTATAGCTAGTCAGTATTATAACTTATCTTGAAGCTACTAGTCGATAGAAAGCATAAAAATATATTATTTGTATACGATGGCATCAGTTTCAGTAATTAAGAGTTCACGCGGTTGTGACTTACTAGTTGTAGAAAAGTTTCAGTTTTGTAAACAGGACGTATTAAAAAGTGGTGAAGTACGTTGGAGGTGTATAAAGAAAATTTTAAGATGTTTAGCCAAACTGTACACTGTTGGTGCGGAATACACAGTTACTAGAAGTGAATTAATCCACAACCACGAGTCCGATGAAACTACGTTGGAGAGAAAAATAGTGACGACTTCATGCAAGCGCAAAGCTGAGGAAGACATATCGGAGAAACCTTCAAAAATTATTAAAAGCGTTCTTTCAAATCATTTGCCAGAGAATTTGTCATCGATAGATGTTAGTCTAATAAGAAGAAATTTGTACAACAGCCGCCGTAAGCTCTTACCAGCCCTGCCTAAGGATATTCACGATGTACATTCTGTACTCGATAGTTATGGACCGAAAACCACAACAGGTGAAAATTTTTTGTTTATTAACAGCACAGCTGATAATATCATTGTTTTTTCTTGCCATACAAATATAATAAGTTTATGTAAAATGAAAGATTTTTACATGGATGGCACATTTTCTTATTGTACAAAATATTTTTATCAGTTATTTACCATCCATGGACTGGAAAATGGGCATTATGTTCCTCTTTTGTATTGTCTGTTGCCCAATAAGACCAGTGACATATATATGAGACTTTTTCTGTTGGTAAAATCTAAAATTTTTGAACTTTATAATATTGTTTTTGAACCGAAGGAGGTATTTGTGGATTTTGAAATCGCAATTCATAACGCATTAAAAGTTGTCTTTCCCGAAACCAAACTAAATGGTTGTAGATTCCACTTGCACCAGGCGTGGTATAGGAAAATACAATCATTAGGGTTAACCCAAATGTATAAAGATAAAAACTGCGAGGAAAGCAAATGGCTTACTCATACTTTTGGGCTAACTTATTTAGACCCCTCTGAAGTTGAAGATTGTTTCATATTTGATCTCATGTCATACAAACCGGACCATAAACTTATAGATAAATACGCAGACTATTTATTAGAAAACTACATAGCGCCAGAATCTCATTTTCCACCAAATATATGGGCATATAAAAACTCATCAATTAAAAGAACCACAAATGCCTGCGAATCATTCCATTCGCACTTTAATTCTAGTTTTTATTCAAGTCACCCTTCTATATTTATTTTTATAGAAAAATTAAAAGATTGTCAGATCGATGCATATTTAAAAATAAAAAATTTAAATATTCCAGCAAAAATTAAAGACAAACAAGTAAAAAACAAACTAAAATTTATCGAAAACATGGTAAATATGCTTCGATCTGACAATATTTCTAGAATTAATTTCGTTAAATCTGTATCACATCAAAACGTTTTTTAAAAATTTATAGTTTACCTAAGTTAGAGAAATAAGTTGATGTAATAATTTTATTGAAATAAAGAAATATTTTAATATAAAGCATTCTGTTATTTTATTTGATTTGCGGCCGAAAATACCTATGAGATAAGGAAGCAACTTAAAACCTCCGGCCGAATTTACCTACCGGCTTTTAGTACCTGCCCTTTTTCCGGCCGAAATTACATCCGCCCGCTTCTGGTCCATGTCCAATTACTTTCCTTTTATGTATTTCTTTTATAATTTACTCTTATTGTAATTTATTTTTTTTATTCATTTAATTTTATTTTAGATTTATATATTCCTTACTACTTTTATTCAAATTCTAAATGATTTGTAATTTTATATTTCTCTTTAATGACAATACAAATTAATATATTATATTAATACATAAAAACAAGAAAAAAACAATAGAATACAAAAAACATAACTGAAATTACCCACCAATATCTAAAGGCCGGACTACGTTCCCAGAAATCTACTGACAGACTATCATCCATATCAATATATATAGTCAATTTCACCAAATTTTGGCCGATGACAGAAATCAAACTCGAAGTAAATTTAGATTACATCTCTCTCAGATACAGGCAAGTTAGGAATTTAAATGAGGACGTTTGTTTTTTAATACAACACTTACGTAACTGCATCTTGTTTCACTAGTAGATAAAAAGTATTCAATACGGAAGTCTTGACTTAATTCACATTCCTAGTAACCGTCATGTACGGCTCGTTGTTGAAGGGTTGAATTTAATAATTATTAATGTCATATTTTTATAGATGTCGAACCACACTGATAGTTTCAGAAACTTACGACCTAATTTAGAAAAAAAAACTCTCCGCCATTGGTAACTTGGATGACAGTTTAATCTTATTTCAGTGGTTTCTAATATCAAATCGGCCAAAAACGATGAAATGGACTATACCTAGTTTCTTTATACTTGCTTGTTTTTATTTCAAAATGATTAAACCAGTAATTATAAACAGTTGCAAACAATATGATGCCAAAAATTTTCGTCCTCCCCTTGTATGTTTAAACGTGAAAGGCAATTTCGCAGGTGGCAGATCGTTGAGAAAAACTGTGAAACTGAAAAATGCCCTTTATCAAAACTCATCAGGAACTAACAAAAAACAGCAGGTGAGATACACCTAAGGGTAAACACACCTTAAAAGAGCCTCATTATATTTAGAACCTGTTTTAATAATCCTTAATCTGTTATTATTTAAAACGAAAATTAGAGCAATAAAAAATATATCGTAATATATAGATTAATCCTTGGAGGTATATTTTCAAATTAAAATTCTCCTCCAAGTAAAACGCACCAATATAAATTTGTGGTAATTGATTTACTATCAAAAAACTATTATTATTTTTTATATTTAACCTCTAATAGGTCCAACAGTTAATAAACTACATAAAGATGAATTGTTGGAAACCGCAGGTGTGATAATCCTAAGGATAAACACACCTCAAAGAAGAGCCTCATTATATTTTAGAACCAGTTACTACTAAAGAAAGAAAATTAGAGTACTGAAATGAATGATTTAATTTGTAATATATTAATTCATAACTGATATCAGAAGTATCAAGACTTTCATAATACAAAAAATTAAGAAAACATATTTCATTGTACTTCAATATTTGTATTCCGAATAAATTATGGACAATGCTTATAAAAAAAATATGGGTAGTCAAAACTTTATTAACGAATCAAAACGGCTGTGTACACGTAATAATTTAAAAGAATTATGTATAAATATATTATTCAAAATGTGTAGCGTACTTAAGGCGAAAGTTCCATCCATCATTAATGCTTTTTCGTCAAGAATTACATGAAATGACTGCCAAGCACATATAAACAATATTTATATTTCTTTAAGAAGGCAATGAACCAATAAATATTCCTGTTATGAAATTTTTGGGTTAACCATCATGTTATAGAGCAAATATAGTACTTCTGGTTTAAACCTTATGTTTTGCAGTAAATGCGTTTGATAAGTTCAAAAAGGAGTTATGAGTTGCAGATGGTAATTCCAAGTAAGCTTGCGGAATCTTATTTCTCCCACTAATTGTATGTTTACACCA
The DNA here is from genome assembly GCA_964028335.1 of Altica lythri. NCBI lineage: Eukaryota > Metazoa > Arthropoda > Insecta > Coleoptera > Chrysomelidae > Altica > Altica lythri. The sequence continues at coordinate 27,393,483 of OZ034804.1, read as the reverse complement.
AGGACTCATACGGGCGGGCGGGCCGATTTTTAATTTTAATTGTGTTCCTGGCTCTCTGGGCTCTGCCGATGACATCTGCGACCAGCAACAAAATCCATTACATCAATGTGTCAATACAAACTGTATATCACGATAGCAGGGACACTGGTTTGTAGTTATTTTTAACAATTTCTCGCTGACTCTAGGATTTTTCGAAATTTTTCCTATACTGGTTTTGAGCACCAAATTAGCAACAAATTCACACGCATTAGTCCATTTTTTCTGGACCAGTCCTGTCATTTTACAGCTAGCTTGTTGTGAAGATGGCAGTAATTTGTTTTGTTTTCTTCTGGCAGATTATTTCTTTAGCACTAACAAGTTCAACGGTGTTACCTTGCGATTCAGACTTGATTTGACTTAGCTACGATTAAATAGTGGTCCAATTTCTTCACTATAATTATTTTACGTTGGTTTATCCTCTTCTCTCATGCGTTTCTTGACAGAAACAAAATGCTTTTTTACTTCTGTTGCCGCTACATTTGGTACACAGATATGATTCGAAACGGATAAAACTTTACTTCTAGAAGTTTTGAGCGTACCGTGTCATTTTTCAGTTTTCTCTTTGAGACACACCCAACTCACTACATCTTTTTTGTTTTTCCGGTGTTTTCTGTACTGATATCCATATAAAATTGCACAAGGCTTTTTTGTTGTTTCTATAATCTCGTGTTTAGACTTGTTACTCGTTAAAATTAAAATAGCACACCAACTTATTTCTATTGAAGTAGACAAGAAGAATATTCGACTAAAAATGAGGGTTGTTTTTTTTTGTTATTGCCAATTGTAAGCATATCCACTGGAGCAACCAACCACAACACAGAATTAAAGTAATTACCATTTTCCAATATTTCCCACTTTCTTATCAGGTAATAGATATACTTCAATATCTTTTAAACTCATGGACCTGGATATTAGCTCTATACAATATGTTTTTATTTAATCTTTAGTAACCTGTGAAATTCCTTAATATATTTAAAAAAATTAGTATGTTGCAAAATTGGAAGGTCATTCTCACGATTTTTTTACTTCTTTTATTGTTATTTACTGATTTTCATAGTTGAAAACATTATACGGAACTGCATCTATTTCGTAAAAAAATATTTACCTGAAAATCTAATCTTTCATCTTGTCCGCAAGTGATCCGTTCAGTAGTGGCCGTATTCTTAAATTGGTGCACATTAATTTTAATTCATTGCTAATAAATCAGGCATTATTTTATTCCACATGTTTTATGTATATATAACAGTTATCTCTGGATCTAGGTGATGAGGCTCCCGAGGGGGATCTCCCTGACATCGGCTGGTGTAAGCCAGTACTCGCCCAACACGGATCTTCTGATTTCAGAAAAAGCAGAGCAGTCATACATTCTGGATCTGGATCTGGAAATTTGGGAGGGGCGAGCTAGTGCTCAGCCAGCACTGAGGCCACATATGACCCATTGTGCATCCTCCCGTATGTAGGGATATCCTCACCTCAGGATGTCACTAGGCCTATTGATTTAAAATAGGTGATGAGGCTCCCGAGGGGGATCTCCCTGACATCGGCTGGTGTAAGCCAATACTCGCCCAACACGGATCTTCTGATTTCAGAAAAAGCAGAGCAGTCATACATAATGTGTTCTACTGTTTCCTCTTCTTGTTCGCAGCCTCTGCATAGCGGCGATTCTGTTAGTTTCATCCTAAAGAGATGTTGTCGCAATTGGCAGTGACCTGTCAGGATTCCCACAGCTGTTCTGAGATTTTGTCTAGTCAATGCCTTAAATTTTTTTGCTGTTTCCTCGCCAGGATGAGGTAATAACTCTCTGGCCAGTCTACAGTTCGTAGTTTCATCCCAGCACTGTATAAATTTTTGGTGAGAGTGCTGTTTGATAAGGTCCCCGACTGCGGACAATGTTAGCTTGGTAGATGGGCGAGGGCTAACATATCTGTAGCGCGCAGCCCTCTTTGCTAAATTGTTCGCAATGCGGTTGCCTTTAGAGTTCCCATGTCCTTTGATCCAGCTGAGAGTGACCACGTTATTCTGGCTGGCCTCAGTTAGAGATTGGTGACATTCTAGTACTAAACTTGAAGTGAAACGTGGTCTATTCAAGGTCAGTAGTGCTTGTCGGCAGTCTGTATATATATTTATATTCCTGCCTGTGATGTTCCTATTGATTAATTCTTTTGCAGCTATGGTTATGCCTGTGAGTTCTGACTGAACCACACTTGACAAGCCATCCATAGCCCATTTTGTTTTTAGGCTTAAGGATCTAGAGTAAATTCCACATCCCACACCTTGCTTTGTTTTTGATTCATCCGTATATACGCTCAGAGCGTTTACTACGTTGGGGTCTGCTGTCTTGTTTGTTAATATTTTGTAGGGTTTGTCAAAGACAAATCTTGGTGCGACGGCCTGTAAGAGTGGCAGTCATACATTATTAAGTTACAGTATATTACAGTTAATTAAGTATACTTTTCACACATTAATTACCATATATTCAAAAAGAGAAAATTGTGGTTCTGACATTTTTATTAACAATAAACATTGACCACTGCATAATGCTTATTTTTTCAAAACAGACACACATCTTTGTGCACTTAGCTAGAATCATTATTTTCAAATTTTAATTTATAGGTAATTCTCTTCCAATGTGTTAATGAATTTAAGATTAAAAACCTATTGTTATTTATATTTTACCTTTAACAGTTAATAAATTACATAGCGACGAATTAATAACGCCATTGTTGGAAATAATAAACTATAAAGTTTTATATTCTGTTTAGAACTTACCAACGAATAAAAGCTTCATTTCCGGCTTACCTGAAATAAAAAGACATTATATCAAAACAGTTTTTTGTATTTACTCATAAAAAAGTATTACTATATAAAAGAATTTATTTAAGTACCTATGTGTTCGTAAAAGTTTATCATTCAACTTAGTGAAAATTGGAATAGTAAAAACAGCCAAATACATAACAGTAGAACGAAAAATTTTTTTGATAAAAACAATGTTAATAGGAAAGAATTTTGTTAAAATGTGATACTACATTGTTCCAGAGTTTCTCTGATAAAAAATTGCTTCATTTAAAACGTCTACATAATAAATCTTATTTAACAATTAATACAGTCATTAGTTCCAGACAATTTAAAACAAGTAGGTGGCCGAATTTTGTTAAAATCTTTTCAACCTAGAAACGTTTTTTGTGTTTTTTATTAAAGCAGTTCATATTAAATTTATTATTTGCATTTTTAATGCATTCTTAAAATGGAAGGGGTATCCCATAGAATTAATACCTTAAAACAGAGTAAGAGATGCATTGATAGATACAGTAAAGTTCTGCTTAAAAAGGTAGATAGTGAATCGTAGGAACTACTGTATTTTCTTCTGATTAACTCTTGCTGATGAATAGGGTTCTTTCACAAGATCATTATTTTTTTTATCAATCTTTAGGTAAGTTTCATATTATGGAGGGTAGAGGTAAGAAGCTCCATCTCATATGAGAATTTAGTACAGAAAACTTTGGACTTTGGATGCCAAATTCTTTAACTCTTACAATAAGTTTTGTAAAAATTGAGTAGTAAAATAACGACCAGGTGTATATTGCCCTGCATATTTACATGCAATAATTATAAATAGCGTTTATTCTCCAACAGTGTGCGCATATCATTTACTGAGCAAATAAAATATTCATAAAAAATAAAACAAAACTATCTTAAGCAAAAGAGTACAAGTAGGTACATAATAAATAATAAACTTTCTTTTTCTTGCACTGTTTTAATCACCACAAGAGCGTTCGAGACTTATTTTTAAATTCGCTTAAAGTCAGGTTAAAAATATGAACATGAGAACATACTGAATTATAGCTTTAACACATCACCGTAACAAGAGCTTTTTATAAGAAACTCTTGCATGAAAACAGATTATAAGTTTGTCTAGGAACAGGTAAGTTTGGCAGTTAAGTCATTACTTTTTAGTGAATATAAACATATCACCTTTAAAATATAAACTTGTTAAAAAGTCTTCTGATTATTATTACTGTTTAAAATGTAGTAATTCCATAGGATATCAGAATAGTAAATAGTATTTTACCATTTTATAAGTGCTCTAACATGTAGACACTAACCGGTCGTAGGTATTTTAGCTTAAATTGACTTATTTTATTGTCATTCCATGATCTTGATACACTGTACTTTAAGAGGTCTAAAGGATCAATGCAATATGTGTAGTTACTCGGAAATCTCAAAAAATTCATTGTCTTATGTGACCCAACGTTTTGTAAGGTTCCTTGCCGCATAATCTGCAGCTGGGGTCTTCATTAAACATGGTTTGCAAGTGTCTCTTTACAGGTGCATGTAAGGAATCCTGTTATGTCTCTACTGATTCCTGTTTGTTTTACGCAGTATATCATCTCTTCCAGAACACGTCTTTTCAATGGACATATTGCCATGTGCTTGACTAGTGACGTGTTCCCAGTTATGGATGTGTTTACAGATTTAGACTTTCATTTCGCCCCGAACCTTTTTTTTTTGAACTCCTAAAACCTTAATTTGTCACCAATTATCTATACCAATCACCGAACAGCGGATCATCATAAGGGCAAACTTTAATTCGTTACTGGCCAGCTTTACCTAGAAGGCAAAATTTAATTTGTAAAGAAAGATAAGGTAAATAAACTGCACGAAGAAATTTAAAAATATACATTTATTTATAAAGTGTTATCTATCTATACTTATAATAAATCTGTAGAGAGGTCAATTCTGTACATGAAATATATTTCCAAAATAACTATCAGGGGTAATTAGGGATCGATACTGATGCCAAAAATGAAATCAGTAAAATTTTTGTCTGTCTGTCTGTATAACCGTTATAGAAGCAAAAACTACTCGACCGATTTTAACAAAACTTCGTACAATTATTTTTCATACTCCTGAACTGGTTTTAGGATACTTTACATCACACTACAATCAATAGGAGCAGAGCGGTGAAGGGAAATGTTGGGAAAACCACTTTTACGGTGTGGGGGAAGAAATTTTTATACAACAATATATACGACACGCGAACGACGTCGCGGGTACATCGATATAGAACCCAAAAATGTGGTTAGATTTTGTGTTGTACGTCTGTCTGTCTATCTATCTATATGTTTGTGCCCGCATCACATGAAAACTACTGATCCGATTCGAATGCGGTTTTCACATATGTATTTGTCTTCTTTTAACTTAACATCTGGTGTATAAAAATTTCTCCTCCCACTCCTCTAACTGGGTGAGGGGAGAAATTTTTATGCAACAATTAACACGCCACGCGAACGACGTCGGGGGTACACCTAGTAATATATTAAAGTAACATAAGCATTTAACAGATACAAATCGACCTGCATTTTAATATTCTTTGATTTTATGGGTAAAGAGTCTTTGGAGTCTAGCAAGTGGTCTATAAATGAGGTATAAAACTGATTTTATTTCTCACAAATTCCTCTCTGGATTTTGTTTTTTTTTATCTTAATTTTTGTGGTTTTGTTAAGAAAAGACTAGGTACAAACACGACCTTCAATTATTTTTTTTAGTTTTTCTTATACATTAACGCCAGTTGTCTAGATATTGGCACCATCCTCATATATCTCCATTTTAGGTAATTTATATTCTCATATGAATTTTAATTGAAATTTCATTACATATTAACGCCAATGTGGTATTCATAGCGTTTAATATTCATGAGCCAATATAACATTCTACATCCAAAGTCGATAATTTGAAAGGAGAACATAATCTCCGCATTGTGAAGAAAGTCAACGTTTATAACTAGGAATTTTGTTGTTATTTTCTTATGATTTCCGAATAAATAACAAATAATATATTTAACCTCGTATTTAACCTAATTAAAAGCGTTTAATATATAATATTAGTTATTCAATGGCTTAGAACGATATTTAAAGGAAATATTAAAAACTATCTCTTCGGATCTGGATTTTAGGCAGTTGTTCTACCACCGGAACTACCAAAGCACATAGTAATTCATTTAATAAAGTCCCTAGTTACGTTTCACTCCCCAGCAAGATATGCTTTGTTAAATCCAGTATATCAAACGTTTGGATTAGTAATTGTCTAATCTCAAACATGTATCTACAAAAATCATATTCTAGAGTAGACGTAAGAAAGTAAATCGAAACCGTGCCAATGGAAATCCTTCGCCTAAAAAAGAAACTACTCATGATCTTAGATACAATTACAGTTTGTCCGTTGGATCTTTGCACATGCATGAAATTATTTAAGAACTATTTTTTATATTACGTTTCTTTTCTACTTACAGAACTTAAAACCATAAAATTGAGACGCTTGTCCTTAAACAACATAATGTGTTAAACAAGGACAGCAGGTATGACCATGATACAATAAGACAAGGTATGTTCGTTTTGGGTACGAGTTTTTGATCGGTTCGCGCAGGGCCCAGCCGCCGCCATCTTGGCCTGCTCCCGCCCAAAAATTCAAATGTAAGAAAATTGTGTACGTTAATGCGCGAACGATTCTTGCACTAATTATCAAAGAAAATGCCCTATTAATTTAAGTTTTTATTGGCATTTCGACTACTTTTACGAGGCTCACGGGCTTACGGGTGACATGTAAACGATGTAAACAAACAACCAATATGGCGGCCGCTGGGCCCGAGAGAGAGAGAATGCCCCCACCCTACCCCTACCTGCGCAAGAACATACCTTGTCTTATTGTATCATGGGTATGACGAAGGTCTATGATCGATTCTTATTGATTTGACAATTTCTAGTCTTGGTAATGTCAAATACAACGTTTTTGTAGTGTGTTTACAAGTGATTGTTGTAATATCAGTGTTTTGAACTCAATTTTAAGCCTACAAGTTAAACTTTTTTCAAAAGAATTGTTTTAAAGACTATATTTAACTGTTATTTTAATATTCGAATTCTAAAGGTAAGGATATATTATTTATAAGCTAATAATAAGAAGCAATAAATTGACATTTAATTATTTGATTCTGGCTATAACTCCGTCAAACATAATCACACGTAATCATATGAATATTATTTTATGCGTTTTTATTTGTAGAGTATGCCTGGAAAACCACTAAATTCCCAAGCACAGCAACTTGTTATGAATGTGTACGAATACTTTGAATTAGAAAAAGAAAATGAAGGACCTTTGGAACCTTTTTCATTTGTTCAAGAGGTAATTTTAAAATGTATATCTTTTATGAACGTACTTACTATTAAATAATTCTTTATTTAAGAGAGTAGCCGCTGCATTGAAAATATCAAGGCGGACAGTATGTACGATAAAAAAACGGAAGGAAAATAATCCTATCCTTTCAAGTCCAGGCAAAAATAGACCTCGTACGAAAAGCAAGACAAGTGATCTACCCGAGGGATCTCAAATGGCAGTTCGTAATACATTGTACGATATGTACCACCAAAGTTAGTACTAATTTGTACTAAGTGAATTTATAGTAACCAATAATTTATATCAATATATGTTTAAAAAAATGGAACGTATTTAAGCAATTTATGCTGAATATATGAACCAGTTTTAAATCAATTTTGTTAGGAATTTTCAATGTTAAAATAAAAATTATACTATATTTTTACATTCTACTAATCAGCATAGTCTGATTTATTCGATATCTAATTTTATTTATTATTTTTTTCCAGAGAAGCATGTTACTGTGCGAAGTTTGAGCAATGAATTAAGGGATAAAGAAATAATGTCTATTGGCAAACCAACTTTAAGCATTTTGTTAAAAGAATTGGGATTTAAATACAAAACTGATGATAATCGAAGAGCTTTAATTAAACGGACTAGTATTGCTGCTTTAAGAGCCAAATTTCTTCGTAAATTTATGGAAAATCTTGAGAGTGCGCAACCAAGAGAAGTTGTTTATTTAGATGAAACATGGATTTATTCGAAGGGAAATAAAACAAATTCCTGTCAAGACCAAAGTATTAAAAGTGCACGGAAACCAGAAGGTTATGATGATAAACGTTTTAGAGTAGTCCACGCTGGTTCGTCCAAAGCATTTGTCTCTGAAGCAGCTTTATTATTCTGTTCAAAATCTAAAGTAGCTGATTATCATGGAGAAATGAACAATGAAATTTTTACGAAAAGGATCACTACACAATTAATTCCCAATTTAGAAGAGCCATCATTGATTGTGATGGATAATGCTCCATTCCACAGTGTTCTTTAGAGAAACAACCTTCCACAGCTTCAAAGAAAGATGAAATTGTTACCTGGTTAATAACAAACAATATCAGGTTTAATTCAAAAATAACAAAACCTGAATTATTACAAATTGTAAAAATGAATAGAAAAGAAAAGGTGTATGTCATTGATGAGTTACTACGAGAACATGGTCATGAGGTGTTGAGATTACCTCCATACCATTGTGAATTCAATGCTATTGAGTTAATTTGAAATTGTAAATCATATTACAATAAGTACATTGGTAGGGATGGGCATTCTGATAATGCTGTTATCAATATGTGGCAAGAGGCACTTAACCAATGTAATACAAATATTTGGGAGAAATGTGTGAGACATACTCATGAAATCATAAAAAAGTGGTATGACCGAGACAAAAATATGGTTGATATTGATATTCAAACAATCAGAATAGATATTGGCGATAGTTCTGATTTTGACAGTGATTCTGAAATTTAAAACAATTTTGTGCAAAGTTAAAATATATATTAAAAATAATAAACGGCTATTTTTTTACAAACCTAGATTTATATACAATATATTGTTTATATAAACTATCTGTTATAAATGTTTTTTATTTATCAATTTAATTTGATAACTTTTATTTATTTAAAAAGCTCAACAGGCTAGAGGCCCAGCGCTAAAAGATTAGTAACAATTTGTTTTTCTAAAGTCTTTTTATGCTTTTTTTTTACTACTTTCTTCCATTCACTTTGTCTTTCCAGTTCTCAATATTACTTCTTTGCAAGACTTCATATTTATTCATATTCACAATTTTTGCGTCACGCGTCAGGGCTCCGACCTGTTGAGCCGATTAGGGCTCCGCTTTCGTATATTGGCATACTTTTTTAAGTTCAGAGGATAACATTAAAAAGTTTGCTTTCCTCGGAATTCTATTCTTTTTATTTATACTCTTTTTACTTATTTGAATGCTTGACTACCAAGTCTTTCGTACTTAAGTCTTCCAAGTACCAACTATAAAGTATTCTGTTTGTCTTTTTGGATTATATAGTTCATTAATCTACTCAACAATAATAATAAAACATGTTAATTCTAATAATTAACAATCGGTAAACATAAGACTCACGATCGAAATGTCCTGAAAAATATTTCAAATAAATTAAAATGTTCGTCAGCAATTTATTCGCTTTATAACCAATTTGTTAATCGGTAATAGATGCAACTCAAAAAAAAAACGTTCGATGTGATAGTAGCCACTTCCGAATTTTTTCATCGATCATACTTATCGACCTACGTTTAAAGTACAGTCTTGATTTTATTCGCTTAAATATGAATGATGACGTATGTGCAAAGATCCGACGGACAAACTATTCCCTTAAATCACAAATCCTGGACAGTTAACACAAATTGGTATACAACCCTGAGTTAGAATGGGTAATTTATATTTTATTTTAAATATTAAAAAATTAAATATATTACAAATTTTATCGGAAATTTGAAATTTGGTTGCGTATGATACCGGGGTGGAATATCTCAATACCTTCACTTTTTTGTTTTTTATTTCTTTAAACATATTTAATAAATAAATAAAGTAAAATGTAAAATATATCAAATAAAATTATACTTAAATTCTGTACTCTGATAGCATTTCTTTTAAACCTTCAAACTGGCACGCATGACTGCATATTTTAACTAAATTGAACTATTTGGTTCGTTTTATGTCCGAAAAATCATCACAAAAGAGTTATGATAGTGTGAGAGTAGGTAGAAATCAATATCAGATCCTATATACTCGGTTATTTAAATGTGTCATTCAATTTAATAGAAAATACCATCACAGAATTTTCTTTAAACTTTATAGTGCTATTGATATCATACTTATGCGCCAATTCCAGTTTACAAACTTGGGAATAAAATATATCGTAAAGTTCCTTAACTGCCAGATATTGCAGCAGTGCGGCAATTTTGCAAACTATTGAAGGAAAATTGTATTATACTTTACACAATGGTATTTGTTTATTGGTTTGCTATATAGTGTTGTTTTTGTTTTTGACATTTACTTGCACTACCTTTTTTTTGTAATATGTGTGAAAATGATTTTTTTATAATTCACGATCACAAAGTTTCTATTTCGACACTAAAAACAGTATCGAAATAGATTAATTGTAATACTGTTTTTGGTAACTTTTTGTTTTACAGAATTGGTTGCACTGCACTGATTGTAAACGAAAGAGTTATCAAGAAGTATGTTGTAGTAAATTATTAACACTACATTATCAGCGATATTGCGAAATTCAGAATATTTTATTTAAATTTGACAAACATTCAAATTTAAAATCATTAAAACTGTCAAGTGTCAAAAGTGTCAAGATTGCCAACATAAATAAATATTTCGAAAAACTCTCATTTTATTTATTTTTTTATACTTTTAAAACTTCATTATAAAAAATAGTATGTAACACTCGAATTACAATGACAGTTTGTAGTACCTACTTGTTCTTTGCGAAACTCACCGCTTCGCAGTTCGTTTCACAAACTGCACTCGTACTACGAAACATGTCATTGTAACACTTGTATTACAATATACTATAGTTTAATTTTAACACTTTTAACCTTACTAATCATGTTATACTTACGTTGTTTGCATTTGTCATACTAGTTTTAAAGAAATCTTATTAACTTACTCAACAGAATCAATTAGCCCAGATTCTAAATTTCATATATAGGAAGTTACGGGTGTGGAAATAAAAAACCTATCATTCCGGCATATAGTAATACGGATTTGAAGGTTTCTTATATATTTGTTATGGTTCCTTCAAATAAGTGTCACATAATTGACATTATTACATTTCTACCATAATACAAATCACCTGGAATCGGATCACTTATCTGGTAAATAAAATATTTGAACTGAGTAATTATTCAAAGACGCTATCTTCTCCAAATTATATAAGAGCAGAAACCAAGGACTATCTGCTAAAATATATATATCAGTCTATCATATCAAATAATTAATCATTGTTTTAAGGGGTCTCGAATTCTGGTATAATACATTAAAGTTTTTTAAATTAAATTTCAGAAAACAAAGTCAAAAATGTGATAATAAGAAACGTTGTTAGTGAACCACAAAATGTTAAATGTGGGATAGTCCTCGTACGTAGTATATATACAAGGTCTGTCGCAAAGTAAACAGAACTTTTAAGAAATATCCGATAATAGTAGCGCCATCTGTTATTGGGGCTAGGCTAAGATAAGTACATATTTTATTTATGTTCTGTCAAAATTTCATGACAATCGAACCACATCACGCCAAGTTATCCCGCTTAAAGTGACAGTACTTGTTTAACATCGGTCGAAAAATGAGCATCGAACAAAGAGCCAATATAAAGTAATGTTTTATACTTGGAACAGCATTTACCGAAACGCATCGATTGTTAAAATAAGTTTTTGGTGATAATTGTTTATCTCGTACCCGAGTCTATAATTGGTTTACATGGTTCAAAAGAGGGTCGTGAGTCGCTGGAATACGCCAAAAACTGTCGAAAAAATGCATCTCTTTATTAAAAGTCGTTTATGAGTCGTTTGCTCTCGCGTATTCATCGTGTTCGACCAGAATATCGCGAAGAAGGAAGCTGAAGCTTATTGCACGATAATACACCATCACATCGATCGACACTTATGTCCGATTTTTTAACCATCAACCACTCCCATTCTGCGGATTTGGCACTGTGCGACTTTTTTCTGTTTGGCAGACTACATTTGCCCATGAAGGGACAGCCAAAAGGGGTGGACCGTGCAAATGGCTTTATTAACTCTAAAGGGGACTATTTTGAATAAAATAAATACCATTTGCCGAAAACCAAATTTTGTTCCTTTTAGTAGATTTATATATACTATTCAGCTGGTTCTCAGGTCACGATAGTTCCGATATAACGAAATCTGTGGAAACGATAGCGGTCGCATTTCTTAACGGATCGAAATGAAATTTCGTACAAAAATCAATCGGCCAAAAATCTCGGTCGAGTTCGTTAATGGGCCAAATCGGTACGGCCGTTTGGGCGTGACATCAAATCAAAATGGAAAAAAATTCGTAACTTTTTTACTTCACCTTGTACAAAAAAATGTTAGGGGACTTTTTTATTTGTCTTAAAGAGACCTACAACTTTTATCTAAAACATTTTTTTCTGAAACGTATACTTTTAATATATTCAATTAATATAAATCTACTGATGCGCCTGGCTTACCAAGAGCCATTTTTTTTCTTTGTTCCTATTTACTTTGCGACAGTCCTCGTCTATAAATAGTTCTTAGTTTTTTTTTCGTGTAAAAATGACCTTTCAAACTTTGAAAAACCTTTATCTAAGCGTAAATTCATATTGTTCATATTTAGTTATGGATATATTAAACGCAAACAGATTACTAAAACTGTAAAAAAAATAAGACTATTAAAGTATTCTTACAGAAAACTGTATCATTGTCATATTTAGTAAAGCGTGTTATCAATAAATATCAAAGATCAAAGAGTAATAATATTATTCTAACGCTTTATAAGTTTTTGAAAAACATTTTCAAAGACAATGACCGTTCAACTACAAAGAAACAACTACTTCCAAGGCTTTATGCCCCAACGGATATTGGATTACACTTCAAAGTCAAACGGAGTTGGCATATCTAATAGATATTAAACCAACCATTCTGGTTGGCAGTTAGAAGGAATAACATAACTTGTAGACCGGTTTCGGCCTATTGGGCCTCGTCAGTACAAGGTATATGTTATCCGTCAGCGAGCTTAAATCATAATCGCTGACTTAAGACTACACTAAAATCACAATCAATATATTTCACTTGATACTCCTTAGAAAAATTTAAATATTCAAAAGATTAAAATAAACGACGTTTATAATTAATTTGTTATTTCAAGAAACACTAGTGGAACCAAGAAAATTGTTTTCTGTATTGTGACATTTTATTAAAAAAAAATAACTCAATTAAGTAAATTAAACCATTTAACTCGTAGTAGCTATTACAAACAAAAAATTACTATATTCTGTTACAAAAATAGGTCAAAGAAATCTATATTTTATCGGACTCCGTGCATATAAACACATTATCTAGTGAAGTTAGGAATATAAATACGATAAAAATATAAATATAAAGTTAAAAATTACATTTGAATAAAAAAATCCCATTGGAGATAATAGATAAAAGGATGACCAAGAAGAGAAAACATAACTTCATTTATGATTACTTAAAACCACTTATGACCACTTGGAATCACTTGCAATTACTTGAAACCACTTGTGCTCAATTACAATCACTTAAATCAGTTGTGATCCGTTTTGATCACTTGTGATATCTTGAAATCAATTCCAATTACTTACTTGAGATCACTTGGAACCAGTTGTGATCACTTGAAATCAGTTGTAATAACTTGTGTCCGCATTAAAAAAAGCCATGCTTCCAAAACCAGTCATATAAAAGCTAATTTATACCTATTAGTTTATAACTATTTATAACTCAAGAACGGCTGAACCAATTCGGCTGAAAATTGGTAGGGAGGTAGCTTAGAACAAGGAGATGGGCAGAGGATACTTTTTATCCCAATCGACTACGTTCCCGTGAAGTCACTGTAAAACATGGTGTAACAAAAACGCATCTGCCATGAAATAACAAAACGCAAATGACGACTAAGAAAATACTTAATAAATTAAGTACTATGATGACACCATAAGATAGCACAGTTAATATCTCATATATTAAAACGAGCAATTTTTACATAACTAAGAACTATGACGCCAACGTACGGTGGCGCAGTTGATGTCTCATATGTTTAAACCAACTAATCTTACTTAACAAAGTACCTACACTGACGCAACCGTTAGGTGGCGCAGGGGATATCTTATTTATTTATACGTCATTATAAGGTGGTGCGTTGATATCTCATATATTTAAATGCTCAATTTCAACTTAATTAAGCACTACGATGCTAGGTGGTACAAGTTGAAAATTTACAAAATACAACGAAAAATAGTAAAATCGTGGAAACTAAGGAGAAAATATGGTAAAAACAATAAAATAGATTACAGTACACTACCTGTAAATAACACTAGGAGTAAAAACAACCAAAAAAATAAAATAAAATAAATAGAAAAATAAAGAAAACAAGCTATCTATTACCAAGTTTTAAAATAAAGTATGTCACGCAGCCAGCCCTATACAAGACCTTAACGATGAAAACCAGCGATAGGTTCTCATCTCAACAACAAAATAATTGCCAGGTGAACAAATGACCTACAAAATAGCAACAAATTATGAGCCTATAGCTATATATGGTTTGTGAATTTGATGGTAAAGCTTAATTGCCATGTCTAACTTACTTACTGGGTAATTTTACTTATTCGTTTTTAGTTGTTTTTAAGGTAACAAGCCAAATTATTATTATTACCAAGTTACGTTCTCTAAGGATACTCTTAACAAAACCATGCCGAACTCCTGACAGAAATTTTAACTAGTATAACAAGGTATTTGGAATCAAAAACAGATCACTGTTTAAGAAATATCCGCTCCGCTAACGATTTTTTGACAAAATCATACAAAGTATTGTCACTATGCTAATTACATTTTTAAAGGCCAAAAATTAACATTGTCAAAAAATATCATAAATTTATTTATGTTTTATTAATATTATATAATTAATTATATTACTTCTTTAAAATATTTTAATTCCAAGCTAGTTAAACTGGTATCGGAAAGTGTTTTTTATTATGCAAGAGATGATTCACGTATTTGAAATGTGCTTGGGTAAAAAGTGGCAGTACGTGATGTACAATTATTTCTGGTGAGACTAGTTCTATTTGTTTCTGTTTTAAGTATCAGATTCTTAAAATTATCAAGGGTAATATAACAAGACATTGATTATAGTCGGCTATTTTTGTGGTATCTAGATTTCGAGAATATTTTAGTATCAATTTGTTGAGACATAATTTGACGTTAATAATCTGATTAAAGCCCGAGAGCTTTAGCTCGAGTACTTTAATTTTTGATTATTAATGTCAAATTATGTCGAAACAAATTGTAAAATTTTCGAGAAATTTAGCAACAACAAAAATAGCAGACTATTAATCAAGGTCGTGTTATATTTAAGAAGATTATTTCCTGAGCCGTTGTTAAACTGACAAATATTTGACATTTAGATTTGACGTGACTCTTTCTCTAGAGAAATTGTCGCTGATATTGTTCTAGTGCAATAGTCGCTGATATTTGATTCTGATTGGTCCAATTTTAAAAAATTATGGCATTCTATTGGTTTATTTGAATCGAAGGAAATAATTACTGTTAAACACTAAATATCTAAAGCCGGCCATACACGTAGCGGTTTACCCACCAAGCGTCATCGCGGGCTGCACAAATGGACAAAAAAATAGAAAGATGTTTATTTTTGTAAAAACAAGATAAACAGTAATCTGCAAATATCTCTGTGACTACAACTCTTTTCCATAATCGTAGCCATATTTACCTAGTTATAATCTTATATAAAAGAGAAGTTTCTATCAACTTCTAAATTTGAAAAAAATTACTAACCATATACCAACAACATATATTAACGAAAAACAAGAACACAATCAATATGTAATGTAATATACATTTATGGAATAAACAAAAATGGTTTACTACTTAAGCGAAAACTAAAGATATTTTCTAAACGCGAAATAAAAATTTGAGACCTACAAGTTTTTAATTTAAATGTGTAAGTGATTCACTTATAGCGCGTGTTATAATCTTAGCTCTAAATTTTATACCAAACGCTTCAACTTGTTCCAACAGCGCTAAAAGAGCAGAAAGGATGAAGCCTAACATACAAAAAAAAACGTGTTCATCGCTATTAATAAACTTACCCCCGTTGTGGGTACAGAGGGGCTTAATGATGCACAATCGATATTCGTATTGATCGGTAATTGGTTAAAAAGGTAATTGGACGTTAAATTGAAACTCTTGGAAATTCATTTTTTCTGTTACTACCGAGATAATTACTACCGCTGTATAAATAAATAAATAAATAAATAAAAACTTTAATTTTGAAGTAAAGATTTAGATCGTGGCGAGTAAGAACAATACAGAGGGATATCAAATAGAGAAACAAACGTAACGCTCACTCAATTTTAAAAAATATAAAATATTTCTGCAACTCTGACTGCATAAAAAAATAAAACAAATATACGTGGAATCTATGGGGGTATTATTAGTAAGTTTACTGTAAATTGTTCACCTTAGAGCAAGTCAACGATATCAACTTTCCAGGAGCCTTTTTATTTTAATAAAATATTTACATTTAAAAAATATACTTGAAATTCTATTTATATAGATATAGAATCGCTCTCGTTGTAGGTTGGTCTTTTTTTAAGACTTATTAGACACTTTAGAATAAGTCAAGAATAATATTGAACGAAGGGTATACAATTGTCTCGATATAATGACTAAGAGCCGAGAAAGTTTTACTTTCTTTTAATTCTACGTTACACTTGGTTATTACAATAATGGCAGTATACAATCTATTTAAAATCATGTATTTTCAAAACGAAATCGAACTAACTGTTCAAAGTTTCGTTCAACACGAGATATAAAATCGCATTTTGAAAAAGTTAGTCAAGACTACGTTTGACTTTCTAACCTCGCAAAAGATGGGAAGTTTAAGTTGAACACGACTTGTGTTTTTTGAATAGCATCATCGATGGAACATCGACCGTAAGAACGAATCACGTTCGAAATTTTTTGTATGTTTACCGTTTTATACGGCAATTTTTTTTTATGATCCTATCGATTACGTTATTAACTTAAAAACTAGAATTTTAAATAAATCATAATTACGTACTTATACACCTGCTAATAATACATTTTTAAAACGAAAATTTGACGTAATTTTAAATTAACTTTCTTAAAACATTACTTATAAGTTTTTAATCATTACCTATATTAGATATTTCATACATAATAGTTATTTATGAAACAGTTCGTGACGTATGCTTTTTGCGCACGAACGCGATGTTTAGAGCACGAGCGAAGCGAGTGCTATATATCGTGTAAGTGCGCAAAAAGCACTTCACGCACAGTTTCATACAATATTTTATCTACGATAATCAAATAAAAAATAATTACAAGAAAGCAATTTAATTTAAATTCATATCTACAATTTTTATACCTTTCAAATTTGAAAATTCAAACTACAAAACTGTCAGAATAACTTTTGTTGAAATTTAATGCTCTCATAGCAACACCATGACAACGCGAATGCTAAGGATATTTGATTATATGAAGGTGTGCCAAAAAAAGTGCGAAAAAGTAAATCCCATTTAAAATACATTGTTACTTTACACACTGCTGTCTATAATGACGGTTTTCACGAACTAAAAATTGATACATACCTTATATGAGGTAGAGTAGATAAAATCTTATATTTATAAAAAAATTCCAAATTTTAATAAGCTAATGTAAGAATATTGTTTGCTTAACGAAACGTTTGACTTGGATTTGATTGTTATTACTAAGATACCTTTTTACATATTCTAATCACCATTCTGTGAGATTATGCCTTAAAAAGCGTTATTACCATTAGCTATATAGCTATTCTTCATTCACCGTCAACTTGATAAAGAATATAACGAAGGCTAATTCATGAATTACTCCCTTCTACGTTAACAAAAGTATCAAGCATCACTTGGATAACAACAAGATATTCGCAGGAAAAAATGAAAGATGATCAAAAGGATTTTATAATGAAGTGGTGTATGAGGATGAAATAGCAGGATCGGGTTTATTTCAACAAGTTAAAGGAATGCGAGTTCAGTTCAGGAATTATCTTCTTAAAATAAATGCGGATTTCGGATATTCCAAATTTATTATAACACTAGCTGACCCGGCGAACTTTGTACCTCCTAACACTTAAAATTTTTAAGATTTTATTTATAATGCTTTTTTGTTTTTTCATTTTTATTATATTTTCTCGTATATATTAGATACTAGCAGCCCGCCCCGGCTTTGCACGGGGATTAAAGAAAAATAACAAAAGCCATTAAATTTATTCGGTCAACGCTTCTCTGTAAACAATATTACATGTTGTTTTATTTTCTGGCAGCAAAATAAATTGATTTTAAGGTGCTCCGACCCACCTTAGGCGGTTGGCCATGAGGAAAACCGATCCCTACTATTTGGAAGGTTTGACCTTGAGACTTATTATTAGTAAAAGCGAAAGATGTTTTGATAGGAAATTAAAGCGGTTTAAATGGATTTGGGAGATCAGTTGGGATCATCGGTATCCTCAGTGTATGAGCTAGTTGACCAGCTGGTGGTTCAGTTATATTGGTTGCTACAACTTAATTGTCCTTTAATTCCTTTATAAGTAGCCTCGTCCCGTTGCACATGCTAAATTCGTGATATCTGTCGTGATTATGAAATAAGTTATTTTGATAAGGATTAATACCAAGATAAAAACTTTTAAAAAATTAAAAATTAGTTATTGTGACGTAACTATAACAGTTAGACATATGCTGTCGCGGCATTTTTTGTAGATATTTATATATTCTTCAAAGTCGTAGTACATTATTTTATTCTATAATCAATAGTATACTCAGCGCACGCGATGTAAGGATTTTAAGGTCAATTGGTTACATTAATGGCATTTTAGTAAGATCCCTATTTTTTTTTTTTTAATTAAACATATCCTATGTCACTCGGGAATAGTGTAGCTTGCCAACGGTGAAAGAATTTTTGAAATCGGTCCAGTAGTTTCGGAGCCAATTCATTTCAAACAAACAATCAAACAAAAAATCAAACCTTTCCTCTTTATAATATTAGTATAGATTAACTGCACCGCCCGGTGGCGTTATAGTATTTAATTAATTAAGTTTTGCTGGTTTAAATAGATGAGATACCAACTAGTATTTAATTAAGTAAGAATTATTCGTTTATATATTTGGTACTTAGTTTAGATAGAATTGCTCTTTATATTTAAGATATCAACTGCACTGCTTTATAGAGGCGTCATGTTACTTAATTTAGTAGGAATTGCTCGTTTATATTAATCGTCTATTAACTGCGCCACCTTACGGTGGCATCATAGTACTTTATTAAATAAGAAATGCTCGTTTAAATATATAAGATATCGACTGCGCCAACTTACGGTAGCGTCACAGTATTTTTCTCTTTTTGCAGATTTTTTTTTTGTTTTTTCCGACTATTTTTCATTTTGCTTTAGATTCTCTATTTTTCTATTTATTTAGAAATAGAAATATTACGCCATCTACCGGGTATCTGTAACCTAGATATCCAAACAAAATAACTTAGGTAGATTGCCATCTATTAGTAATTCATTGAACCATATAATACATACATAACTGGTATTGGAATATTAAGCAATTGTGAGCGAACGGGATAAAAAATATTCTATGTGTGTCCCCTGGTTCTAAGCTACTTCTCCACGAATTTTCAGCCAAATCGATTTAGCGGTTTTTGAGTTATAAAAATTGCAAGTAACAATAAAAATTGAAATAATAGTGTATCCAAGGAACACAAAATTATGTGTTAAATATACTTTATAAATAAAATTCAGAGGGGCAGCTATAGCTGAGAAAGGTAACCGGTGGCTTGATGTCATTTTATCACGTATGATAGCGGATTTAAATTTGCTTTTTTAAGTTTTTATTATTATTTTTTTATAGTATTCTTTTTAACATGATTTCGAATCTAAGTATTGAAAAAAGGTAATTATATTTACTTAAAATCTGTGCAACAAGAAACTTCTAATTTAGTATTGAACATCTCTACTGTAACTAATACTTAATAACTAACTTACTTTTTCAAACTACAATAATTCTCTTTTATAGTCCAGTCTACCAAGGTAAAAATAAGGTGTAAGCACCAAATTTTTTGAAGAATTTGTATAAAATTTTTAAAATAAGCTCTACTTACCTTCCACATATTCTTTATGCCGATATGTGCTTACTGTTTTTTTAGGGTGTAAACTAACACTTTTTTAAAAAACCAATGAAATTGAAAAATGATACTTTTAATATTTTGAAAAAAATTCGTAGGTCTAGAATTTGATGTTTTAATATACTATTTATTATAATTCTTTTTAACTTATCCCATTTCCTTTTAATATAAAATTGGAAAAAAAATATTTACATGACATTTTATGAAATAACATCTTTTATCGCATTTAACTCAAATTTTTTATACCTCTAATTTTCAACTCTTAGAATCATCCCATATTACGAAAAAAATGGAAAAAAATTCTACTCCCTTACTTATAAAATTTGATATCTTATATCAAATCGATATCCTTTTATGACGTTTAACTCAAATATTTTTTCCATTTTTTTCAACTTATCAATCATCTCTTATCACAAAAAAATAAATGAACAACCTGCCTCTTCCACTAAAGCAGATGAAACAAGCTTTACGATATTGCTTCTTACCATTTGAAGTCGTATACATGCAATATATACATTCACTAATAGGTACTCCAAAATTGACTTGCTTGGAAATAAAGAAAAGACATTTTTGCCAATATCTTGGTCAATTTTGAAGCAATCTGGTCAGTCAAAAGATCATTTTTCTAGGGATTCTAAAGCCTATAAGAAGCTTAAAAATTCTATAACCTTTTATTTTTAAAAGGGTATGGTTTAAAGGGGTTTCAAAGCAGAACCAATAATATGCTCATACGAATTGTAAAAGATCATACCTTGGTTTAATCAATAAATCAAAATAATTATTACAAAAATACTTACTTTTATACATCTTTGATGGTTTTTAGTTATTTTGATAAAATAGTCGATATATCAAAATTTTTTCCTTTATATCCATAATTTTTTCAGAATGAAGAAATCTAAATCGTCCAAAATGCTGAATACATTTGCTAATATACAAATTAAGTACCCTTTGATTGCAATTAGAGTAATAATGCCAAGAGTGTTATTGTATGTTTTTTTAAATCGATATCATTCTCATCATAACTTTTTGTTCTTTGCCTAGAGGCTCATATTAAAGTTTTTTTCTACATTTTCCCCGTCAAATTGACCGTTTTTTTAATATTTCATTTTGATTTTAAACATTAGTTTGTTCCATTGACAATTTCAACCTTTAATAGGAGATACCTCGGTTTGTATTGGGTCCACAACTAAAAACTTATTTTTATTTTTATTTCTTACAGGTTTTTTTGATAAAATAAAAACTATTTGTGTCATTCGTGACAAACCGATGAAAAACGTACTTTTCATCACTTCGTGCGGAAAGCACTGCTTTCAACCATGCAGGACCGTGCGGAAAGCAATGCTTCCGTCAACGTTACGAAATATAAAACTTTTTATCACTCCGTGCGGAAAGCAATTAATGACCGAAACAGAGTTGATAAGTGCTTCCCAATCAAAAATAAATGAGATAGAAAGTGAATTAAGAAAAATTGAGGATGAATTTTCTAATAGTTTTGCATCTGATAATGCGGTAGTAAATGCACCACGATATAATCAATCAAACGTTTCATTACTAAATAAAGATTTTGTTGATTCTCAATTATTATCTAATATACTTAAGTTTAATAAAAAAATATATGTCCATAGAATTAAGCAACTGTTCAAATATTACATTTAACGTATTTAACAAAGATTCATAACTATACATAAATTTGTAATAAAAAAGTGTTTTTTTTTAATAAAAATGTTATAATTTCTTAGCTCTAAAAATTTTTGTTTTAATGGGTTGCAGGCGGATCAGACCTAATACTACTTTTATTATCTTCTTTCCTTTTATTTTAGACAAATTCAATAGCTTTCCTCATGGAGTGATGAAAAATAGAATACGCAACTCGTGCGGTGCGCAGGTAATCCCATCACTCGTGCTTTTTATCGCACTCGTTATGGAATCACCTGCTTTCCGCACTCGTTACGTAATGTACTATTTTTACGAAATTTAATCCGGAATCAGTCATAAAATTTGCATTTAAACAAATAATCTATAGATTATAAATATTTTTGCTTTAAACGTGTTCTTCTATCCATTTTTGGAATTATTTTTTATTTAAAAATTTTCACTTCCACTGAAAAAGTACACATCGGCATAGGGGAAATTTTGCTAATTGAGGTATTCCCTAGCTACTGTTAAAATTTCAGAGAAATCGATGCGTCTTCAAAAAATTTAGAGATGAAAACAATGGTAGACTGGACTATTAGTGCTTTAATCATGATTGATCTTCAGGTGCTCCGACCTGCCTTAGGCGGTTGGCCATGAGGAAAACCGATCCCTACTAATTGGAAAGTTTAACCTTGAGACTTATTATTAGTAAAAGCGAAAGATGTTTTGATAGGAAATTGAAGCGGTTTAAATGGATTTGGTAGATCAGTTGGGATCATCGGTATCCTCAGTGCATGAGCTAAGATAAAAACTTTTAAAAAATTCAAAATTAGTTAATGTGACGTAACTATAACAGTTAGACATATGATGTCGCGGCATTTTTTGTAGATATTTATATATTCTTTAAAATCGTAGTACATTATTTTATTCTATAATCAATAGTATTCTCAGCGCACGCGATGTAAGGATTTTAAGGTAATTTTTTGTTACATTAATGGCATTTTAGTAAGGATCCCTATTTTTTTTAATGAAACAGAGCCTATGTCACTCGGGAATAGTGTAGCTTGCCAACGGTGAAAGAATTTTTGAAATCGGTCCAGTAGTTTCGGAGCCTATTCATTTCAAACAAACAAACAAAAAATCAAACCTTTTCTCTTTATAATATTAGTATAGACTAGCTGTCCCGGCGGACCTCGTACCGCATAACGCTGTCGTGGCCTTTTTTCGAATTTTTACTATTTTGCTTTTAATGATTTTTTTTATTTTATCATATTTTCTCGTTATCAGGTTTATACTATTTTTTCGTTGTATTTTATAATTTATCGATTAAATATATTAGATATCCACTGCGCCACCTTACGGTGGCATTATATAATTTATTTTGGAAAGATATTTTTTGGCTTTATTTTTTTAGTATTTTCCCTTTTCTTTTAGTTTGTCGTTTATTTATTTATAAATTGAAATTGAACATTATCTATTGGGTTTTCTCACAACGTAACTGTTCAAAAATCTAAACATCAAAATACATTGCCATCTACCGGGTGTCTATCTAACCTAGATGTCAAAGGTTTATAGAGATACTTCAATTAACTTAAACTTTAATCTATTAGGAATTCGTAGAACTAAACAATAAATGTCACTTAGGGGATATTGTCACTTTACCGTCGAAATATACAAAAAAGTAAAAAAAATATTAAAAAACATTTTATAGTGGACCAAATAGTAAATCTAAACCATTCTCGAATCCATTTAAATATATACAAACAAAATTATGAAATTCGGTACAGCCGTTTAGAAGGAGTTCAGTAACATACCTACACACGAACACAAGAAATATATTTATATAAAGATACAAAACAACGAAATTGACGAATAAAACAGTTTAAAAGTTTTTTTGTACAACTGTCATTAAAAGTGACACTTTTAATGATAGCAAACAATGTTAAAAACGATTGTTTACATAGCAGCGTGTTAAAAATACTTTTAACACGTTGCCATGTAAACAAGTTTACTTTTAACACGGTTTAGTTTACTTTTAACACGGTTTGGTTCATTGTCATTGAAAATTCGCTCGTTTCATTATCAAAATAGGGAAGTTGTACAAAAAACATTGTATGGTATTTGTGTTAAAAGTGATTTTATTTTGTTCGTGAAATTGTTCAATTCGCTCCGCTCATTTCACAAACGTTTTCACTCATAAAATAAAACCTCACTTTTAACACTCATATCATAAATAACTATTTTATGCAGGTAATGCTTTAATTTGGCAATGTGTGGAAGAGTATTATCTAAGTAACGTATTTGCAGATATGGTTAAAGATGAATTTCAACCTGTATAATTTGTATTTTTCACCACTTTGAACAACTAAAAGACCATTTTAATATTTCATAGTATAGTTTACAATGTTCGATACAAAGTTTAACAACAAATACGGTTTATTGACCTTTTTTCGAATACCCACAGCATCGCTATGACTTAACAGTAATGTAGATAATCGGACACTGAATTATTTGATTTCAGATCTTAGGTAATTTAGTGTGTCTTCTATTAAACTAATAAATTTATCAATTTTTTTCTGTGTTTTATTCCCTTTGTCACTGCTGTTAGAAATCTAAACGGTAAAAGCAATTACCAACGGCCTTAAGAACTGCAATATAATATATATAAATGAAATAATTAAAAATGCTTTTATATTTGTTCTAGATTACTTTGAGTGTAAATTTGTGACCAATAAAATTTGCCGTAAAACTGTCATAAATCTCTTGTTAGGTGGTCTGATGAAAATTTGAAACATGAGCCGTTTCAAATTCTCGCGCTCGATGAACAAAGCAGTTAGTTTAACTTCAGTTAAAAAAGAAATTTATTTCGAATTAGTCTGCTTCTTGTATACAAGATGTTCATTTTGTCTCGAGCAGCATTCCGTACGAACAATA
The DNA here is from genome assembly GCA_964028335.1 of Altica lythri. Taxonomy (NCBI): domain Eukaryota; kingdom Metazoa; phylum Arthropoda; class Insecta; order Coleoptera; family Chrysomelidae; genus Altica; species Altica lythri. Next base: position 27,368,724 of record OZ034804.1, on the reverse strand, counting down.
AACACGTTTTTGGTCCATTAGTGATATCAAAAAGATGTATCTTGTCAGTTGGTCTGTCACCCAAAAATATGCTAATCTTTCGTTTTAGTGGTATCAATTTCCTAATTTCACACAGAGGCGGGTACCATGAACTTTAGGAAATATGAAGTTGTAAAATATTTTTCAGTTTTAAAACGGAAACCCGTTCAGAGCAAGCTACATATATGAAAATTAAAGTTTCGAATACGTAGAAACGGTCCTGGATAAAAAAACAGACAATTTCTAATTATTTCGACTCAGTTTTAGTTCTCGCAAGCATTATTTTGAAACGCACAATAGGAAGTGTCGAAGGAACATATATAAAAGCTAATAACGACCTAAAAGGGGATGCCAAGCATATTTTTAACGAGAGAAAATTTTTGCTGTGATTGACTAGTAGAATGTAATGCCTCATTGTGACTTTGGATTCAAAACAAAATGAAAATATTTTTTGTTACGTTCAACATAATAATGAATAAAACCTAAATTAGTTTTAAGATAAAGGCAAGATCCAATCTAAGAATTTAGGTGTATAAATTAATAGTATATTACATAAAAAGACTGGTATCTACTGGTATAAGTGTTTACATAGAATAGTAGGGGAGCCCAATAAGCTAAATGGGGAGTTACTCGAGCGTCATTGGGACTCTCAAAATTATTGGGACACTCAAAATTTGGTAGATTATATGCTTAAAAAAAGCTTATGTGATATATGCCTGTTTACTGATGGGAGGAATGGGTATGAGTTTTCAAAAATGTAAAAAAAAGAGTCACAAAATTATAATCGACCGCGTCAGACATTTAAAAGGTAGATTTTGGTGACGAAGGGTTGTTAATATGATGGTTTGCTCGATGAGGAAGTCGCAAAAAGAAAAGGAATCAAAAATAAAATTAGTTCGAGCGCGTCAAATATTCAAAGGGGATGTTAAAAGGACCCAAAAAGACGTCATACTGAAAAGACTTGGGACGATTTGGATGTGACAAAAACTGACAGCCCATTTTTTAAAAATGTAAGAAAAAATCGTGTCCTTGTAATACTCGAGCGCGTCAGATTTCAGGATGATGTCCTTGTTGTGTCAACCCATGATCTAACAATTAGATACGTCGAGTAATTTCCTTAATTTGACCATTTTTTTTTAATCTATGTGTTAATAAACGGGATTATTGGAACGAACAGATAATAATAGAAAGCATTATAGAAAAAAATAATGGAAATTTTTCCATTTGTTCATAAAAAAAAGGATTTATAAAAATAGTTATGATTCAATCATTATCATCATCGTCGTCATCATCATCATTATCAACACCGTCATCATCTTCATCAGTGGAATCATCGTTGTGTTCGTAGTTTAAAGCAGTTTGATCGTTGTCATCTACATTTGTCTTTGTTTCTGTAATCAGAGAATGTTTTAAAACTAAATAATACATAATTATATATAATTATTGTGATTTTATTAGTGGACTTATAAAAGAAACATAATATCTGAGTCTGCAGTATCTCCTAGATTTTTTAAGCCATATTCTCAGCTTCTGCATGCACCCACAAAGTAAACAAAATTTAACCGCGCCCGAATATGTCCAGATGACGATGTTTTTTTACAATTTTGACAATTGCCAATTTTTTAATGTCAAGCAAAAATCGCCAGAATAGTGAAATATACACTTTCCTGGATGTAATTACCTCACCCACTTTTAATCTGACGCTCTCGAGTAACTTGGAGGATAATTTTTTTTTACTATTTTGATGGGCTGCCCTTGACACACCCCCTACTTTATATTAGGGTATAAACTTTCTACTTTCATGATTTTCTGACGAGTTTCTGTAAATCCCAAAATCCCCTCTTGGTCTCATGTAAAAACAATTACCACTGAAGTTACGTACTACACTTTATCTTCGAACACTACTATAAATTAAAATAAATAAATAAATAAGAAGGTAATATTTTTAAAGAATTAAAAATATAAAAGAGTGAATTCATTGTCAGATTTAAACCCGCTATCATACAGGACAAAGTGTCATCAAGCTACGTTACTTGACTAAATGATGTTTCACTTTTATTTATAAATTATATGCCAAGGTGTTGCTGGAATGCCTTTGCAATTTTGTCTCCGGCATAATTTTTAATAGTGCCTGTATCGATTAATACTTTAAAAATCCGGTTTCCTATTATATTAATGGTATGGAATGTCGTATGTCTTTTGTGTGAGTTTTGTAGTGGCAAGTAGACATGAAGTCGATTTTTGTTTTACACGCTGGGATGGGTTCTTGTTTCTTTAGTCTTTTACTCGTTTCCCAGGCACTTTAAGCAACCTTTAGTGCTATAAACGTCATCCTTTCCCCAACTTAAGCAGAACTTTTTCCACAGATTCCTGCAATCTTTCCGGGTATGTCCAGGCTTTTTGCATTTAAAACATATTGTCTTAGCGTCATATTTTCGAGGTAAAAGGCATTCCTGGTATCTGTAAAGATCTCTAGTTTCCGCCTCTGTCATTTTTCTATAGCTTCATAGTCTTGTAGCCACTTTAAATTTTCGATGTCCCGCCGCCTGATATAGAAGTTAAAATCGGGTAGCATGTTTTTGAATATTTTTTCTAATACTTTACTTTCATTTTAATGAGCTTTTCCGTCTAATAAGTGTCCTACTATCCGCTAATTCATTTTGCTTTTACTTCCTGTTTATATTTTATTTCTCTAATTGTAATGAATATTCTCTTGGATAGAAAGATTTTTTAAAGCCTTTGCTTAAATCTGCCTACGTCTTCCACGTATTAATATTGTTTCGGTGCCATAATCATGCATTTTGTCTACTAATATTTCCGGCAATGCCTTTAGCAATTCTTGCTTCGGTACTTCCAAGCTCGTCTAGTTTTTCCATAAATTCTACTGAGTCCTGGTGCCTCTTATCAAAATGTGTATTCCATTTCCGTACTTGGTTTAATAACTCTACCTGTGACATCAGCTTAGGAAATGATAAAATATATATTTCTCTGCAATCCTTGAAAATTCCCTAGTTTTTCTATCAGTTCATCGACGGTTTGTTTGTTATCTTTGCGGTTTCATTTTTTAGCTCCTTCTTACTGAGGTAGTATACCTGCAGTGGCACAGCTTACTGAGTCAAGTCTGAGATAAGCGGCATCTTTTTGCTCGGGCGCCAATTTGTCAATTGAAAATACAATATTTCCTAATTTTATACTGAAAACGCCTTAACCACTTATAAAATCTTTTACCAGTGTTTGATTTTAAGTTTGAACAAGTATCATAACTTTTAAGCTGGAACAAAAATAACATTTAAAATCACTACAGTCAAAACACCAATTTAAAAAATGAAATGGAAAATGAAACTTTAAGTGGCAAGAAGGTCCCCACTTATCTAAAAAAATAGAAATAGAAAATATTTAATAAATTCTAGTTTTTTAAGTAGATTTATGTTAACTCATTTTTTAACATTACAAAAAATTAATTTATTTCCTTTAAAATGCAAATATTATGAAAAAACGTTGTTTATTGTATGGTTCGGTGCCAATCAAGATCAAAGCACTGTTTGTATATTTAAAAAACAACTATTTTCACAATAAAGCGTAAACACTGTATTCATTTAAAATTTTTACCACAACAATAAATAAATGATCAAGACATACAGTGCACTCACTAAACAGTGTAGGTACGTGAAACATTATTCTCTAAAAGCAAATGTTTTTTAAAAGAGTTTAAAAGTTCTTTGTATATTTCTTCTAAAAGAAAAATTAAAAAATCTATGCAATTTATCCATTACAACATAATAGCTTCACCCTTTTTTGTGTAAGAATTCTTCTGGCTATTTTTCATTTTACACTCAAGGCAATTCGAAGTGGCAAACAAAGCATTTTATTTAATAATGAAATTAAAAAGAGTAAAAAATCTCAAATTCCAGTAAAACAGTAGACCATGATAGAATGCAATTATTTACCTAATTCAGTTAAAAACCTCCGACCGAAGAAAAAGTAATTACGAACAGTACAGGCATTAGGAGGTTTTCACCAAACAAGCAACGTCCAATGTAAATATGTAATAAAATAAATAAATAAATAAACAATACGATATACCTTTTAATATAAAAATATTGTATGGGCATAGATGTGTATGTCTATGTAACTGGACCGACTTTTTTTGTGTTTGTTTTTATTGTTAGTGTTAAGAATTCTTAACAGAAGGCGATACAAGTTAATTCATTGACACAAATTATAACACATTATCGTTAGACTTCTAGGCTGGTACTGCTGGTAGATAACGATGTGACTTTACTGTTTTCACACCGAACGACTTTACACTACTTCTTCTGGTTATAACTTTTTAACTGGAAGTGATAGACAAAAATTCTAATGGCATCATTAGACAAAGAGCTTTATTTTAACATCTCACTTGTGTCTCTAGCCCTTGTAATATGGATATGTGTTTACAGACAGACAGACAGATAGATAGAGCTTATAATAACTAATAATAATAATAATAACTACAAATTATATCAAATATTGTCTTACATTCCATGCCCACTTAAAAATATTTATGATTTGCTACACACAACGATTTGTATCGAACTGTTAACAACGAACACATACAGGGTTTAGGATCATCTAAAGGTGTACGTCCTTTTACTATACAGAACATACGATACAAGTATACAACAAATATTTCCATATCTATTATAAAATAAATTCAAATAAAGTGTGTCAGCATAAAAAATAGCATTGAAATATTTAGAAAAAAATATTTCCATATTTTAATCTTTTAAACTAGGTACTTACCTACCTTATTTCGCAATACAAACCTGTACCTATTTATATTGCAATCTGAATCGGGCATGACCGAATATGTTTTTTGGCCTTGGACAACAATCCCATTTAGCCACGATTATTTTTATATGAGGTAATATTTACTATTACAACCCTTTTGTTATTTAATAAAAATGGTATATTGATTTTTTTATGTATTATATAGTAAAAAAATAAAAGAAGTTTCAGAAGGACCAAAAAAACGCGCATACAACGATCTACTCAACTTCGATAATATGTTAATAACTAATTCAACAGAAGAACAAGTATGATTAAAATACATAGAAAAACTATTTGAACCTAGCCCACCCATAATGAAAAACGAAGTTAAAGCTCTCAAAGAAATAAAACAGTCCAAGCACCAGGTCCAGGTAAAATACATTCAAAAATTTTAAAACCATAGACGCAGATACAGATAATCTAGATATACTATATACTTCAACAAAATCTACCAAACAAGAGATTTACCGAAAGACTGGCTAAAATCCATATTCATACTTATACAGAAAAAAGCTGCTGCCAACAAATGAGAACACTTCCATCTAATAAGTTTGATGAGCCAAACTTTAAAAATATAAGTATTTGAAAATTTTACATCACAGAATCTACCGGAAATGTGAAACCGATAAAGGCATAGAACAATTTGTATTTAGAACAGGAATCTGGACTAGAGAAGCGCAATTCAGCTTATCGGTGCTCCTGCAAAAATGCAGAGATCAGCGTAAGGAAGTATACATTTGATTCAGAGATTACACAAAAGCTTTTGATTGTATTAAACATTCTGAGTAAATGGCAATTTTGGATGCAAACGACATACAAACTTTGTTTCACCTATATAGACACCAAGTAGCATCCGTAAGAATGAAAAGAGGATTAACAAGTGAAACATCCAATAACCGCGAAGTTAAACCAAGATGTGTTTTATCGCCCACTTTATTCAATGTCTACTCAGAATCCATCTTTCAGAAAGCGTATAAGCGCGAAAAGGAAGGCATAAAAATTAATGGGAAACCTCTCTGCAATATAAGATACGCTGATGACACGACGATATTAGCTGACGGTGCATTAATGCAGAAAACAGGCTAATTAAAGAAGGCGACGAGCTTGGCCTAAATATAAACACTGTGAAGACTGACGAAACCCGAATGTACAAACAAACACAACCATTTACGGAAAATCAATTAAAAAAGTATCAAGATTCAAATACTTGGGCTGTTGGATAACGGACAATTTAGACCCAGACCAAAAAATAAGAACAAGAAAAGAGATGGCAAAAGCAACCTTAAGCAACTTGCTAAGCGATCGTAGCCTCAGAATAGCAACAAGACCCAGATTCATCAACTGTTATGTGTATCCAGTTTTGTATGCAGTTGATGTTTGGACAACCTCTATGATGGAGACTGTACTTAAACAAGATGAAGGTATAGTCAATTATTTTAATAGTACTTTTAGTAACTCATTAGGTTTAGATAACTTTATAAATTTAAAAGTCTTCTTGTATAAACAATTTCAGTGTTCTTTATAAATATTAAAGATATTGAAAAATGTATAAGGAATCCAATCAACGACCTTAAATTTTACGAAGAATTTAACTATTAAACTACAAGAAAGTTAGTTCACATCCAGTAATTTGCTGAAAACAAAATCATTTAACATTTCGAAATACCTGATATGTTCTGTGTTATTTTTTTCGGTAAAATCGTAAGAAAAGTTGTTAAAAATGGAACCCGTTACATACAAAGCAGTTTATAAATTTATTACCATTTCAACAAAGCCTATTATGATTAAATAAAAAAACAGAAATGAATAATCCATAAAAATATTCTTGAATTCCACCAAATAAAACATTTTGTAAATCCGTACCTGATCATGCCGCACTCTTAATGGACGAAAGCTTAGATTCATTCTATATTTTTTTCTCACAGATTTTTCTGTAAAATCTGTCAAACAATACTTTATTGAGCGACACAATTTCATTATGGAAAATTAGAAAATTAATTTAGTCGTGAAACTCGCTAGGTAGAGTTTCCAGGGATTAGTTAGTATCAGTGAAAAATTCCATGGCATTAAAGCAAGCCGGTAACATTCCGAAATTGAATATCCTACTTTGATGTTAATGTGGAGAAGCAGGCATAGTATCATCAGAAATGTAATTAACATTTAATTTACTTTGGTAACAACAATTCTATTTGAAAAACATCTCTAAAAATAAAGACATTTATAACAGTTTTTGAATTTTTATTAAAAAGAACAGTTTTAAACCAGTAAAAAATAATGACTAAGTACATTTAAAGCGAGTTTTATAATTAACATACAATAATCATTTTTTATGATGTTAAAAATTAAAAATTTAATTAAACTTTGCTTTTTAAGCGTAAAACTAGATAAAACTAGAAAAACCATCGCATAGTTAGCTTGTTAATTAATTATTTAAAAAAACATTGTACGATCACGATAAGTATAGGATATTGTGTGGCAAGGGGTGAAACAAGACGATTTCTGACTAGGGCGAGAGTTGACTGACCGAGCGAAGCGATGGCTGTCTTCGCCCGGTCAGAAACGAGGTAACAATAGGTACTCAACTGTCATCTAGACAGAATTTTGGATCAGTTACTAATACTAAACAACTTAAAAATAAGAATCTTTTTTTTTACGATCACTATTAAAAGTTGGCTTTGACAGATCCAAAATCCGAACAGAAAGTTGGCATTTGCCACCATCTGTCACATTTCCCTCTAGAGCAGAAAATTGTTAACTTTCCGATTGCTAATTTCAATTTAAAATAAAAAAGGTACCCATTATGGTGTATTAAAATAAAACTTACTAGACAACTGAATATTTTAATTGACTATCTGATATTTTAATCAATTAAAATACAATGATTTAATTAAAATCAGTGCTAACAAATAAAAATATTGAAGCTATCAATAACCAACATCTCAGAAAATATACATTCTATTTAAAATCAAAGTAGCACTTGTGACAAAAGTGATCAGCTTGTTATCAAGTAAACATATATTTTTATATAAACTGATTTTAATTATTGCAAATCCCAATTTGAAGCAAAAGATATAAAATTGTTATGTGATATTTAATTCACTTTGCTAAGTAGTGTTTATATATAACTAGCGGCCGCCCGCGACTTCATCCGCGTGGACTTTAGTTTTTTGCCACCGAGTTTAATACAATATTGCAAACCCTATTTTAAATCCTTAGGGGTGGAATTTAAAATAGTCATTTCTTAGTACACCACTACGTAATAAAACAAATTTATTCTCGAATTTTCAAGACCCTACGCGTTTATCGACAGTGTCATGTCGGCCAGCAGCAGCGTGCTACCGCCTCACCGCTCCACACACCCCGCACATTAATGTGCGAATGGTATTAGACTATTATTATTTTAAAACTATAAAAACTTGCATGCTATATGCATGCCAAATCTTAGTCCGATCGGTTTGAAATTGACAAAGTTTCATACAAACTTTCATCCCCTATTTTATCCCTTACGGGTGGAATTTATTAAAATTCTTTCTTAGGGGATGCCTACGCAGTAGTAGCTATATGCATACAAAATCTTAGCCCGATCGGTTTAAAATTGACAAAGTTTCATACAAACTTTCATCCCCTATTTTATCCCCTTAGGGGTGGAATTCATCAAAATCCTTTTTTAAGGGATGCCTACGTCATAGTAGCTATATGCATGCAAAATCTCAGCCCGATTGGTTTGAAATTGACAAAGTTTCATACAAATTTTCATCTCCGTTTTTATCCCCTTAGGGGTGGAATTTATCAAAATCGTTTCTTGAGGGAGGCGTAAGTCATAATAGCTATATGCATGCAAAATCTCAGCCCGATCGGTTTAAAATTGACAAAGTTTCATACAAACTTTCATCCCCTATTTTATCTCCTTAGGTGTTGAATTTATTAAAATCCTTTCTTAGGGGATCCCTACGTCTTAGTAGCTATATGCTTGCAAAATCTCAACCTGATCGGTTTAAAATTGACAAAGTTTCATACAAACTTTCATCCCCTATTTTATCCCTTTGGGGTGGAATTAATCAAAATCCTTTCTTAGTGAATGCCTACGTTATAACATCTACCTTGATGCCAAATTTCAGCCCCATCCGTCCAGCGGTTTGGGCTCTGCGTTGATAGATCACTATATCAGTCAGTCAGTCAGTCAGTCAGTCACCTTTGAGTTTTATATATATATATAGACTAGCTGACCCGGCCACGCGTTGCTGTGGCTAAGGTTTTTGTTATACTTAGTACATTGTAGTAATCTATTTAAGAGGAACAGTAGTAAAACATAAGTCATGGGGACCACCATGCTTGTTTACATAGATGCCATTTGTAAAAAATATGGCGACCTCCATGACAGATTTTCTACTACTGCAACCCCTTAATACAATGAAATTATTATTTACGAATGAAGACGGAAACGTTAAAGCTGGTATAAAAATTCACTGGATTGATATTAAGCAAAAATCAATACAAAAGAATTTTAAAATTTATTATTATTTTTATTGAAGTTTATAACAAATGAGTATATTACTGTCACGCCTGGAGAGATTTGAGAGAATGTGCCTTAGTGTTATGGGATAAGGAGTAGCTTACTAAAGGCACTCCCGGCCAGGTATCCTGCTGAAGGCAGAAAACTAACCAAGGGTAAGATGAGATAAACAACAGGAAACAAACAACAAATATATTAACGAATAAATAAGCAATAAGAATGAGTGATAAACATTAAGAATAGGGAGTCTTACCAAATAAACTACATGGTGGCATGTCACACTTACTCACGAAAATACGTCAAGAGTCACAATTGCCCAGACCCCAGGGTCTGTTTTAGGGACACTCCAAAGAGTGTCTGACCTCAACAACCTGCTTTTAAAGTCAATTCATATTCTACGTGAGAATCAAAATTAAACTATTTAAACACGTGCCAAGATCTAAAGTAATGACTTTGACCTGGTAAAATGTAATACATAACAATACAATAAAATATAAATTAATAAATTAATATGTAGGGCAAAACTACCCTATCACTTATGTGGCATTACAAAGTAAATAACATGTAACACTTTAACTTATGCATGAATGAGGTAGGTAGGGCAGATAGTCTTAAATCTTTAACAATAATACTTATTATTTTAAATTATAGGTAATTACTTTTATTTTCAATTTAATTTAGCACTAATCGGAACACAATATTTTTGGTTAACCTGTCTTTAGCTAACACAAACAGATTCGACGATTTCCCTACACGTGAACATGCAATATATAGTTGCCCAGTTTATTAAACTATATAGTTTCAAAGCACATGCCACAACTTTTTATGTTAAAACTTTTCAATAATTAAAACTGAATTTAAGTGTCATCTCAACAATGAACAGCATCCTTGATATTGCAACGCTGTGATTGATCATAGAGAGGATTGTTTCCTTGTTAACTAAATCAAGGGTAGTTGTATCTAAAAACTTTCTAAAATAGTTTATTTTATTAACAGTTAAATTAAAATAATAATTACTGTTTTCACATGTAAAAACAAAAACAAAAAAAAAAACAAAAATTCCCTCTGGCGTAATCGATCCCATTACCATAACCCAACCGAAATGTCATAATCGCCGCTGATCCAAATTAGCTACCAAAACTTTACATGAAAACTTTCAAAATGATAATGTCATATTTAATATAATAACAATTCAATAAACAAATAATTTACAATAAAATAATATTGCGACTATAAATGAAAGCTATCCTATTTTTCAAGTTGAATCAAACTGCACACGGTGTGCAAATTTGATTAAAATCGGTTAAGTAGTTTGGGAGTCCATTGCGGACAAATCAAGGGTAGTTGTATCTAAAAACTTTCTAAAATAGTTTATTTTATTAACAGTTAAATTAAAATAATAATTACTGTTTTCACATGTAAAAACAAAAACAAAAAAAAAACAAAAATTCCCTCTGGCGTAATCGATCCCATTACCATAACCCAACCGAAATGTCATAATCGCCGCTGATCCAAATTAGCTACCAAGACTTTACATGAAAACTTTCAAAATGATAATGTCATATTTAATATAATAACAATTCAATAAACAAATAATTTACAATAAAATAATATTGCGACTATAAATGAAAGCTATCCTATTTCTCAAGTTGAATCAAACTGCACACGGTGTGCAAATTTGATTAAAATCGGTTAAGTAGTTTGGGAGTCCATTGCGGACAAACAACGTGACACGTAATTTATATATATTAAGTTGATAAAATTCCAAAACTGTTGAGGGAGCTGTATGCGTTCTTGAGCCCAACATGTCTAGGTTGTAGCTGAGAAACTCTCATTTGTCGACGATTTCTTAAACCTGACCTAAAATTCTTCGTCTTATTGTAGCCAACGATACTCTGACTCTTGTAGCATGCCTGAAGTCCCTTTGTAGGGCTGGTACCTACAGGCATAGAAGAATTTCTCCGAATGGAAATTCTGATATATCTATTTTGTTGCTCATTAGTAACTCGAGGTCTATCACAGCGAGCACTATTCTGTATCGAATTTGTCTCCAGAAACCTATTCCATATGCGTAAGGCATCACTCTGAGCAACTCTCACTCTTTCCGCCACGAGCCACGAACCGCTGTGAATGGCCGTCTTCAACTAAAGTGATAATTCTTGCACGGTCCAACTCAGAAATTAAATTTCGATTTATTATTAATTACGTTTTCGCAAATTTTACCAGAATAGTTTTTTCAAATATTTACACCTAGCCAAAAAGGCTATTTAAAAGAAATAAAAAACCAAAACAGGTGTATCAACCATGCGATAAGGATATGAATTAATAAAAATGTAAAAATCGTGAATACGAGGGGTGATGCATAACTTTTGAAACTATGTAATACCCTAACAATTACCGGCATTACAGTGACCGTTTAGTGCGTAGATGCCCTTAGGTTGACAACATGTTATTTTTAAGTATCTTTTTTAAAAACTTGTATGCTTCGATAGATAATGAGAAAATCTTTTAATTGATGTGCTGCATAAATTACATATCAGCTAAAAAAATGAATAAACAGAAAGTTTAAATTTGGATTTATAATTTAAAAACAAAGGGTTTCAGGATTTGTCGTTCCTTCAAAATAACGAATTTATCCATTTTATGTGCACCATTCTGATTTTGATTAAATAAAAAAGTATTGAATTTAACGAGGTGTTTTAATTGCCTTCACTGATTTTTAACTAGCATATTAATTTAATTAAAACAAAGCCAAAATAATTAATACGAAGACCAGAAATATGCTTTCAATTTATATTTTTCAGTGGATGAAATTATGCTTGTTTTGACTAGTTTTCATTAATAATAATTGTTTCATAGTAGATACTAATTAAAATTAATGATATAAATTCAAAATGTAATTTTAGAAGCCATAAAAAATAATTTCAGTGACTTATCAAAATTTCAGGTGAAAACAATCAAAAAAATTATACTTAAACAATGCCCTCGTTCTGTTTACTAATTTTAAAGCCGCTCATTACCCCTTCACGATAATAAAAAACATTTTCTCAATCGAAAGGAAGTCCATAAGGACCAAGCACTAGGGTCTATAATTAGGTAATTTTTTCTGGCGTTATATAAAAACCATTTTTTAAGAAGCACTTACCGACACAAATCGTTTTTAAATTTTATTTGACACGCAATGCATTTTTGTATTCAATTTGCTCTTCTTAAATTAGTTACACTGATAAAAATAAATTTATAATTTGAAGTTATACAATATAACTGAAGTTGTAGTGTCAATGCTTTGCTTTTTTTTACTTTTTTTTATTTTTTCTTTCATTGGTTGTGCTCTTTGATTTGTCTTTATAATTATTGTGATAATCTGTTTTTCTGTAATTCCCTTAACGTTTTCAAATAACGCATTTTGGTTCAGTGTTCCTTGTGTCGTATATTTACACTCAAGGTTCTAACTGGTCCAAGTTTTTGTCAATGGGAAAACTATTATGTTGTAGTAATATTGTTATTATTGAAGTAAAACTTCTTTAGCGACACTAGGAGTAAAAAAGTTATTCTAACGGACGTGACGTCATTCTAATAACAGAAACCGGAAACAAAACCTAATACTGACACGATTTTGCATGGGCGCCGGCAGCAGGGTGCAAGAGGGTGCGCTTGCACCCCCCTGCTATGAAAGAAAATACCTGAATTTACCAGAAAATTATATATTTTTTTAATTTTTTTATTAAATTATTGTTTGAATAAAAACTAAAGGCGTCGCGGTTGCTGTCCAAATCATTCTACATTCTATATATATATATTAGATCATAATAGTGTGTAGATGCAGATGCACCCCCTGAAAATAATTCTGGCGGCGCTCATGCGATTTTGCCTCCTATATTAAATAAAATTAAATCTGTAATTGTTTGAATTGACAGCTGATCATCTTGTCAATCGAAATACATTGTATAAATAGTTTTTTGTACAACTGTCATTAAAAGTGACACTTTTAATGATAGCAAACAATGTTAAAAACGATTGTTTACATAGCAGCGTGTTAAAAATACTTTTAACACGTTGCCATGTAAACAAGTTTACTTTTAACACGGTTTAGTTTACTTTTAACACGGTTTGGTTCATTGTCATTGAAAATTCGCTCGTTTCATTATCAAAATAGGGAAGTTGTACAAAAAACATTGTATGGTATGTGTGTTAAAAGTGATTTTATTTTGTTCGTGAAATTGTTCAATTCGCTCCGCTCATTTCACAAACGTTTTCACTCACAAAATAAAACCTCACTTTTAACACTCATATCATAAATAACTATTTTGTGTATAAAGTGTTTGTATTAAATATGAATAAACAATGTGGATTTATTAATAAAGAAAGTGATGAAAAAATATTGATTGAAAATGAGTGAATAGGTAGGTACTCTATATGCATAAATTTTATTTTTGGTGTGTAATTACACTATTTATACCTAATTATTTATACCTATTATTTATACCTAGCTATTTTCGTTTTATAGACTTAGAGAGCTAAAAAGAAAAAGAAATTGTGAACGTCAAAGGGATATTATAAGCGCCAGAAAGATTTGAAGAAAAATGACAAAAATGAAAAAATGATGAGACAGACACATTCATTATGATTTGATTAAGTAAGTTTATATACATACATACATATTATGATAGTAAATAATTGTTTATACGGAATCTTTACGTTGAGTAAAGAAGCATGTTGCACGTTTTTGTTCATAAAATAATAATATTCAAAATATTTTAACACTTTCTTATACTTATTTTAGGTTTGGTTAGGTAGCCATAAAGGCCATAAAACCACTAGTCAAGATGGCTGATCTTTTACCACGAATAACAGATCCTTCGTAGACGTGAAGGAAACAAACCTCACTCAGGATTTTAAATTTTATGGAATATGCTATAAAATGCTACAAAATGAAATGGTTATCTAACTATCGAAGGCTCTTGTGTTGTGATGTATTACAATAAGGTAGATACAGCTACAAAATCACACATTCTAAACGTAATGTGTGTATATTTTTAATATTGTTTACCTATTATTGAAGCAAAACTTCTTTAGGCACGACTAGGGGTAGATTCTAACGGAAGATTCTGATGGAAGTAACTGTATAATTTCCGCTATGGGAGGAGTTTAAATTTCCGAAATTTATTTATGAAATTTTCAAACGGTTTCAAATACATTAATGGTATTTATAGACTAAAATCTATGTTTCACATTTTAGTTATCATAAACCTATTATTTCATATATAAAAAAAATAATGATAACTTTCAAATTCCTATTTCTAATGAAGAATATAAATATAACATCTCATTTTTTTTGTAAAGTATATAGGCAATAAATATGATTGAATTGTAATTAAATATTTATTTTCCGATACGTACGTCAACAAGTTTTACTTCAATCGCGCGTAAAGGTTACACGCACACTCTTTTTTTTTATTATAAAATCTACCTACATAATATTTTAAAGTCTCTCGAGTATCTTATTTATATGTTCTATCTTTGTAGTTCTTTACAAATATATTTAGCTATAAAATCAATACAAAAACATACATCGATACACATAAAAGGAGATGTTACGACTGACTGAGGTATAGATCATGCACAGCCGCAACCGCTAATGGTATAAACATGAAATTTGGACAGATATTTATTTTTATAATATGGACACCTATTAAGAAGGGATTTCTAAAAATTTTAACCCTGAAGGGGTGAAATATAGGAAAAAAATTAAATCGATACCGGTTTAAAAAAATATATATAATTCAGACACATCAAGATATTTCATTAAACACGTGTTTTATGTTTCATCATGAAGGGGTGAAATAAGAGTTAAAAGTTTCTGTGGAAAAATCTTTAAATTGGTACCGATTTTTATAAACATTGAAAGTTAGACTCTTCAAAATATTTCATTGAACACGTGTTTCACCATGAAGGGGTGAGATGAGAATTGAAAGTTTATATGTAAAAATCTTTAAATGGGTACCGAGTTTTATAAGAATTGAAATTCAGACTTTTCGAACTATTTCATTGAACATTTGTTTCATGGTTTATTAGAGTTCACACACTGAAGGGATAAAACAAGGGTTGAAAGTTTATATGAAAAAATCTTTAAATCCATACCTACCGATTTTTATAAAAATTAAAATTCAGACTCTTCAAAATATTTAATTGAACACGGGCTTCATAGTTTACAAGAATTCACACTCTGAAGGGGTGAAAAGGGTTTAAAGTTTACATGGAAAAATATTTAAATCGTCACCGATTTTTATAAAAATTAAAATCCAGACTCTTTTAAATATTTCATTCAATGCGTGTTTCATGGTTTATTAGAATTCAGGGTATAAAAAATGAGTTGAAACTTTGAATTATTGATAAAAATTACTCCGTTTTCTACGAAAATTATCACGCGGACACCTACTGATAAAATGTATAAATAGTGAATGTTGAGAATCTTAAAAAAACGTTGAAAATCGTGAAAAGTTGTTGAAAATCCAAATAATTATCAAAAACCCTTAAAATGAAAACTTTTTTGAAATGGTGAAAAAATATCGAAGATTATAACGGAATCTTAACACCGGGACTAATTGTAAAAAATTCTTGAAAAATGAAATGAAAATGGTAAAAAATTGTCAAAACTCAAAAAAAAAAATGACAATCAAGAAAAATGGATGAAAATCCTAAAAAAATGTTAAAAATCCAGAAAGATAGTTAGCAATCGTGAAAAAATGTTAAAAATTGCGAGAATCATTAATAATATTAAAAAATTCCTGATAATTGTAAAAAATATTTGAATATCTTGATATAATGTTAAACGTGAAAAATTTTGTTGGAAATCTTAAAAAATTGTTGCAAATCGTGAAAAGTCTATGAATATCGTAAAAAATTGTTGGCATCTTAAAAAATTGTTGATACTCTGAAAAAATCGTACAGAAATGATAAAAAACGTGAAAAAAGGTAGAAAATTGTAATAAATTCTTGACAGGAAAAATGATAAAAATAAGTAAATGATAAAAAAACACATTTGAGAAAATCGTAAGAAACGGACAAAAACGTAAAACTGCCTAAATATGCAACCATAAAAAAAACGTTAAAACCTGAAAAATAACAACAAAAAAAAACGAAAAAGTATCGTAAAAATCTAAAAAAACCGTAAATGTGAAAGAGAAATCTTTGATTGTACTTATTTATCCCCCTCGTCCCTAGGTAACCTCCCATATCAACCCAAAACAAAACAAAATAAAACAAAACAAACAACTCTCTAAACACTTTCTGAAATAAAATTTTTAAATGACCTAAGTATATAAAGACAGTTACCTAGTATCAAATAAAAAAATTTTCTTATCCAATCAAATCATAACAATCCCTATCCCTACTAATATTATAAATGTGAATGTAAGTTTGTTTGTTACGCTTTCACGCAAAAACTACTCAACCGATCATCATGAAACTTTGTACACATATTCTTGGAGGTATTAGAAGTAACATAGGATACTTTTTATTTAAAAAAAATATTTTTAATTTTTTACGAAAACTAAAAAAAAATGTTTGTCAAAAAATTTCAAAAAGTAGCTCCTTCGACGCCATCTAGCAGTTCAGTAATGAAGTTCCAACCCTGAGTAGGCCACCGTAAGGTGGCGCAGTTAATATCTTATATATTAAAACGAGCAATTCTTACTTAAGGTTTATGACGCCACCGGAAGGTGGCGCAGTTTATATCTCACATATTTCAACAAATTCTTGCTAAATTAAATAAAATGACGTAAGGTGCCGCAGTTGCTACCTAATATATTTAATGGATAAATTACAAAATGTAATAAAAAAATAGAATACACCTCATAACTTACGAGAAAATATGATAAACACGATAAACGAAATAAAAAAAAAATAAAATTGTAAAAATTTGAAAAGACCAAAAAAGACATCAGTTTTATGCGGTACGAAGTCCGCCGGGTCAACTAGTATAATTATATTTTAAAATTTACATTTTTGTTCCAGGACAATACTCGTCAGCAAAAACAACATATTAAATTCAAAATAGGATTTAATGTATTTTGAGTAAAATTGTTTTTTTAGTGTATAAAAAAGTTCAAACTAATTACAATGACTAAAAAATTAATGACAAATCGCTCATTATAAATACAGCTTATTAATGCATAACACTGGCCTAAAAGGGTAACAGTTAAAAAATTATAATTAAAAACGTCAGCTGGTTCCCTCAAGCATACCGTTTATGATGGCAATAAAAAATAAGTTACCAACGGTAGCCGATTTCTCATTATTGGATTAAACACTATTAGAAGTAAGAAATTGTTATTTTAAACAACGGATTACCATTTAGCAAAGATTATTAGATTAGAGCCATTTTAGATAAATCAATAGAAAATCTATCATAGTATGTGGAATTCAACCAAAAAAAGAGGTGTTTTAAATAGAAAGTTTACGATTTACAAATTTTACTAACTATTATCATAACCAAGATTTTAAAAATGTATAACAACTGCAAATAAACGTTTACACTATGTGGACAAGGACGATCGACATAGTGTGGACACAGCTTAAGCTCTTTTACCGTTATAAAACCGGTTTGTTTATAAAAAAGGTAATTAAAAGTTTATATAAGTATACGATATAAAACCAAAAACGCCATTGAATTATACAATATTTTATATTCGTTCTATAAACTATTATCCAATACATAAAAAAGCTTTTAAAGACTAAGTACTTTTAAAATATGCAAAAATTTGCGAAACTGTACAATCACTTTTTAAGCCTTTAAATTTACTGCGTTATATTTTTATATTTAAGATAAAATTTTCACGAGACACTATAGCTGAAAATATATCTCTGAATTATTAAAATTTAAACCATTTGAATTTTTTGGAAATCCTAAAAAAAACCAAGATATGACGATTTTAGTAGTGTCCGACCGAAGCTTCGGCATCGGCCACCTTCGGCCAAAAAAACCATGTTCGGCGAAACCTTCGGCTTCGGCCCAAAACCAGGCCGAAGCCGTAGGTTTCGCCGAAGGTCCGAATAACCGTCGAGATTGAACGAACTGTTACGAAACACTGAGTGAGAGAGCGACGGGACCGGTCGTGTTTGCTGAGGCCGCGGGGAGTCACTTTCAAATATCACATTGCACATTGCATGCGCATCAAGACAAGTGGTCTAATTGTAATTTGTGAATTACATAATAAAGAAATGATTATTTTTTACAAATAAATCATAAAATCACAAACTTTTATTACCATCTCTAAATCAACTTCTATATAAGACAGGAGACAGTCAATATATATAAACCTTTAATATTGAAGTTTTGAAATAATTTTAATATTAATTGTAGCTTGTAGACAGTATTGAACAGAATTAATTACTAAGAGATTATAAACCTTCGGCTTCTGCCGAAGGTTGTGGCGATTGCCGATCAATCGGCTTCGGCTTCGGCCAAAAATAGACCTTCGGTCGGACACTAGATTTTAGTAAAAATACTCAAGATTTTTTTTAATTACATATTTCCGAGTTTACAAGATAATTCGGGGTTGTTATTTTTGCGAATTTTAAGTAGCTTTAGTCACATCAAACACTCTGTGAATTATTTAAAAATCTCAGATAAATAATAAAGCTTCTCTCACGACTTTTATATTAAAATATAACATTGTAATTTACACTACTAAGGACAAAAGTCGATCATCTCTTTCGGCGCTTAAATTGATCTTTTTTCCTAAGTAATGTATACTATTTTTCTACAAACACCAACAAAACCAAATTGTTCTTTTGTATAAGTATCGCAAAACAAGAAACAACTGTTCAATTAAAATTGATTTAAAAACTAATAAACAACTTTTTTGAGTGTACTACAGTGTGTAACTAGTAGTCATTGTTTTATTAAAGGAGGAGTTTAAAGCTGTGGATAGTCTGCAATTACGCGTGTTTACATGTTTGATTCTTTGTCGGCTACTATATAGATTGTTGGGATGCGTACATACTGTCCACGTTACAGCCATTCCTTTAATACTTGTCTGATTGATAAATTGCAATGTATCTTTATATTTTACAAGTAAAAATAAGTGGTTGTGTTAGTAAGGTGTAATTTGTAAGGCATAAAGATGAGCAAATATATTTGCAATACACGGTTTTAAATGCAATTATTTTGAATAAGTGAGCAACTTAGTAACTTAGTCTTAGTTCTTTCAAAATTTTCAAGACACGATAAAATTGTTGCTTGTTACATGTTTTGTGAAAAGCTTTACGACAGGTTAGCATAATGTTCGAAATACTTTAACTAGGCCGGCAAAACACCTTTTAGATTATCTAAAGATATGGCGCCATTATCTCTGGATGGCGCTATTAGTCATCACAAATACATAATGAATAATACAAATTTTAATTAAATTTATTTAAAAACAGCGTAGAATATATTAAACTAATAACTTTTTCTAAAGGTAAGCAGGATTCTAATTTACATTTTATTTTTGAAATTTTTGAAACTTAGAAATTATACAAACAAGAAATTATTAAAATGACATTAAGGAGAAATTGAAAAAATGTCACATCCAGTGGGATTCAAACCCACTACTACTGCCTTATACGCAGGCATGCTTTAACCATTTAAGCTATTGGATGCTCAAGTGATTAGGAAGCAAAATGTTATAATGAACTCAAATCCCGTCAGATATGACATTCACTCACTTCCTCCTTAAGCACATGTTACATGACGTTAATGAGAGAGAAGATTTGTCAAATCGACAATTAAAACATCAGACCGGAACCATTGATTTTTAGTAAACTATTATTTTATTTTAGCTCATTGAACTATAAGTCTCTGCTATTTTTATATAAAATTATTAGATATTATTGTTAATATTTTCAATATAACAAGTTTTACTGTGCTGCTTATTAGCATATTAGTATGTATAAAAATTGAGGATCTTGAAATCGATTATCAGAAAATCATTCCTTATTACTAATTCTTTTAATCGTGCAATAGATGTCAATAAACACCTAATCTTGTATGTCACAAAGTAAAAAGTTTTTGAACTTTTGAAAATATTAAAAATTGGTCGGACCAAAAAATAGTGTGTGTTACACGTCCGAAAAATGTTTTTTCTTCAAGCGTATAATAATAACTATATTACTTTTTGCAACACAGACCGTAGAAATATCTCATTATTTTACTAGTACAAAAATGAATTTTCATTATTGTACTAATAAAATAATGGGGCGTTGTAATCAAGTAGGTAGGAACAGTCATTTTTAAACTTATTTAATTTGACGTTTGTCTGTTTTGAAAATTTTGTGAAAAATGTCTCAAGAATTGCAATGTACGCCTCCGGAATTAGTTGAAATAGCTAATTCCAGTATTGAAACTCTAATTCCAACGAAGTCGCGTAAACTGTATGATTTTGCATACGAAAAATTTCTAAAATGGTGCAATGAATATAATGTACAGCAATACACGGAAAACGTTATGCTTGCATACTTCACGAATTTGTCCAGAAAGTTTAAAAGTTCTACTCTATGGGCACAGTATTCAATGATTAAAAGTCAATTAAACATTAAACATAATGTTAAAATAGAAAAATATAGCAAATTAATTGCATTTATAAAGCGCCAAGGGGAAAATTATACACCGAAAAAATCAAAAGTATTAACACAAGATCAATTTGATAAATTTCTCAAGGATGCACCAAATAATGTTTATTTAGCAACAAAGGTAGGTACTTTCTTATTTCTTTTTAATCATTATTACGTTTATTAAACCGTTGACAGTGATATCTACTAGCAGATCAATATTTAACTTGACAGCAAATATTACCTCATTTCCTACTTATAACATTTAATGACGGTAGCTCAGTGGCAGAGCTTTTGTCTTCGGTCGCAAAGGTCAGCGGTTCTAATCCCGGTGCTACCAGCTTTTTTTTTATTTATTTCAACGTTTGTTTTAGGTTATATTAATATTTGGAGTCACAGGAGCCCTTAGATGCGATGAACTTGTTAATTTAAAGTCTAGCGAAATCCAAGATTTGGGAAATTTAATTTTGGTTAAAATCATAAACACAAAAAACAAAAAACAACGGTCGTTTACTATAATTGGCGATTTTTATTTGAATTTGGTAAGACAGTATACGGCTCTTCGTCCGGATGATATTGGCCTGCAGCGATTTTTTATTAAATACCAGAATGGTAAATGTCACCGTGTGGTAATGGGTATCCACAAAATATCAAACGTACCAAAAGACGTTGCTACGTTTTTGAAATTAACAAATCCTCATGAATATACAGGACATTGCCTTCGGAGGACTTCCGCAACTATTTTAGTTGACAACGGAGGTGATATTACCGCTTTAAAGCGGCATGGTGGATGGAAATCCACCAGTGTTGCTGAAGGGTACTTAGAGGATTCCATTTCCAGTAAAACACAAACTGCACAAAAAATACTTAATTGGCAAGAAAAACCAAGTAATAGTTCTGGAATCGCTGACATAATAATCGACAATCAACTTACTAATAATATGATGTATACCAATGACAAAATTGTAAATGTCGAAGCTGAAAGCGGTGGCAGTGGCTTAAATTTAAACAACTGCAGTATACAAAACTGCACATTTAATATTACTGTTAATAAATAGGTAACACTTTATGTAATTTTTCGTTTGTATTAATTAAATAGTTGAGATATAAACAAAGCCTTCTATATTTTTTATAAAATGCATATTATTATTACGCTTGAAGAAAAAATAGTATATGTTACTCGGAGCAGAAGGCCCATTATATGTTTCGCCCAGTTTGCACAGCCTCGGCTAGCGCCTCGGCAGTGCAAGAATCTGGGCTCAACAATAATGTTGGCCTTCTACTCCTAGTAACATAATATACTATTGCAAGTGTTCGTATTGTTTCGCCTCGGTGCTAAGCACCTCGGCTACACAACTTTAATCGCTTTTGCAAAATGTCATTTTCCGTCCTTGTGTCACAAATAACTATTTCTTAAAATCTTGATGATTAAATTTTTATTTCGATACAATAAAAGTATTATATGTTTTGTTATACAAAAAATACTAATTTTAACACCAATATTGTGGTGATGGCTAAAAAATCCCTTATTTTAAATGGTCAACACGATTTTTCAGCTCTGGAAGATCTGAAATGAATATTGAAGTAATCGCTACAGCCAGTATCAGAATGAATATTTTTAAACAAAAAATATTCTATAATATTTTAAACATTTTTTTAGTTAAGTTGCTATAACAATACAGGCTATACCTATACCAATAAATCTGTCCTTAATTCCTCAAAATTTGAGGTAAATCGGCCAAATAGATGTTCCGCATTCACGTCTACCAGTTTGTATGAAACTAAATCTAGAAATTATTCTTAAAATTATTATTTTAGTAAAATTTAATTATGTGTGTACTGTAGCAATATTAAGATTTTTTTTGATCAAGCTAAAAGTTCAAAATTAATAAAAAAAAATATTCTAGTTTTTGACTAAGAGGATTTTGTTCAGATATCGCATAGTAAACCATACTTAGTAAGAGAAGTTTTTAAAATTGACATAATAAAGTTGAATGAGGGACTTTAGTTGGAAACCGCAAAGGTCACAAATAAAAATTTCGTTTCTTCCTTCGGCAATTTTACACATTAAAAGCTATACCTACCTATAATTATATAATCGTTATATAAAAAACTTCAAGCATATTTGTATGCAAATCATTTATTTACAAAGACATAATAAGGTAATCACCAAAAGTTTTTTTTTAATTTGAATTTTTGTAACCCATTATGGTTAGAGGCATAAACAAAATCAAGGACACTTTTTGGTAGTAAAATAAACAAGTTTTTATAATATTGATTTCACCGTTTTTAATTACCACAGGAAAATCACTTGTTTGTTATAAAATTGGAATATTATTTGAACATATCTCTTAGATTTTATGGTATTTTTATATCCGAAAATATGAAACAGTAACATAACGACGGTAACAACCGCCATATACCAGTTTTTGTTCCACTAATTTACAGCCCTAGCTGTGTCATTACCGGATTACTTTTCGGTAGATAACTTCGTAGACAACTGGTTGGTTGAAAAATTTTAAAAGCAAAAATCAAAAATAAAAGAATTTTTGTAATGATTTTCCGGAAGCTCTGCAAAATATTTTTCCACGGCCAATAACTTTTTCATTCGACGTAAATTGCTTTCCAAGATGAAATTGTTTCAAGTTTCCAAAGAGGTAATAATCGGAGGGAACCAAATCTGGTGAATACGGTGGGTGTTCAAGTAATTCGTACTAAAATCAGTTCAATTCAGCCATCGTCAACAAACTTGTGTGAACACGTGCATTGTCCTGACAAAAAATAATTTTTTCCAACTCATTCGAAAGGTTGCAATAATACTCAGAGTTAATTTATTTAATCTTTTTCAATCAATTAACAAAACCCTTTTTAAATCCAAAAACATTGATGCCATAACCTTTTTTGTCGATCGTTATTTCACCTGTTTTGTAGCTAAAGAACCAGCTTCAGTCCTCTGTAAACGTTCTTGTTTCAGTTTAGAATTATAATGGTATTTTCAAGTCTCATCCATAGTTATAAAACGACGCACAAAATCGGTTTATTCTGCTTAAAACGTTCCAAATTACGCAGAGAAGTTTGTTTTTGATTCAGTTTTTGTTAAATTGTTAACGAATACGGCACTAATTTTCCGAACAGCTATTTCATATGTAATTCTTCGTGTAAAATATACAGTACTCGTTCCTATGGTATCAGCAATTTCCCACTTAGTGAAACTTGGATTTTACAAACAATATAATAGACTTGCTTGGTGTTGTTGCACTTTTTTATTTAAGGATGTCCTCGTAGGTATAGACCTAAATACAAATGTAGCGATAACATCTATATGGACAGACGAGACGTGGCAATTTATTAATTTGGGATTTAAAGGACTTTAAGTTAGGACAAGTTGGAAAGACGTGGGAGGTCGGAGTTCCACAATCTGTAGATCCAGGGGATTAAGGAACGATCGAATCGATCCGTTCTCGAACAGTATCAGGGTGCATGGGGTCGGTATGTCGCGTTGCTCTGGCTATCTGGCAAGGGAAGGCACTATAGAGCGGAATTCATCTGAGCAAAATCCGTTTAAGTATCGGTAAAACAGGAAAAGATCTGACACTGCTCTTCGGTGGGACAATGGGGCTAGGTTTTTGGTGATACTGGTGTCGTTTATTAGTCGAACTCCTCTTATCAGTATTGCATCAAGAACTCTGAGCCATGACGGAGCCGCCAAACGCCATACATGCGAGCAGTATCCAAGATTAGGTCGTATTTGGGCTTTGTAAAGAGTAGCTAAGTCGGATGAAGAAAAATATTTCTGTGCTCTAAAAAGGAAGCTTAACTTTTTTCCTGCTACAGTTGCTATGGATGCAATATGTTCGGTCCAGAGTAAGTCTTGGGAGATTTTATACCAACCAGCGTAATGTGTCGCTCGCTACTAGTGGACGTCCACTAGGTGGTTCATCTTCTACGCTTGTACGACCAAGTTTAAACTCTAAAAGCCACCGATGCACAGTTGGGAATGAAGGAGTAGATTCCTTGAACACTACTTTTGTATAAATTTCTGTTACTGATAAACTTTTTAAAACAGAGAATTTTACCATTTTACGATATTCCTTATTTTCCATTGTAATAAAATACACTGACACCTCAGCTTTAAATAGCTTGTAAACCAAGAATGGAAGGAGTAGATTCCTTGAACACTACTTTTGTATAAATTTCTGTTACTGATAAACTTTTTAAAACAGAGAATTTTACCATTTTACGATATTCCTTATTTTCCATTGTAATAAAATACACTGACACCTCAGCTTTAAATAGCTTGTAAACCAAGAATGGATTGACAAATCAAAAATGATGAAATAATAAAATATATAAATTTTAATTATTCTACTGGTCAAGAGGTGTCGCTTTCAAAACTTTTCAACAAACTGTTTTTATACAGAACTAGCTGTACCCGGTGCGCGTTGCTACGCCATCAACTAATAAAATAAATTTAAGAAAAATAAAAGAGAAGAAGAGGTAGGGAAGGAAAGAAAATTTATAGTTTTGTTTTACTTATCGCACCAACAATATATTTTAAGAACTTTTATAGATATCTATTAAAATCAGTATTGAACTTGATACATGGAAGCGCCATCTGTTGGTAACTTCCATTAATACGAATATCATATTTATCTTACCCATTAAAAATACATCATCATACTGATTTTAGTGATAATCGGTTGAATGGAGCAGAAGTTGCTACTCTGCAGCGCCACCCGGTGGCGAGTCGCATCAATGAGCATATCATACAAATCGTCTCCGTGGAAAAATACATATACATACCAACTTTCATGACAATCGGTTGAACGGGACCAAAGTTGCTACTCTGCAGCGCCACCTGGTGGCGAGTGGCATGAATGAGCATATCGTACGAACCTTCTCCGTGAAAAAATACATATACATACCAATTTTCATAATAATCGGTCCAGTAGTTTTTGAGTTCATTGAGTACATACAGACATACATACAAACATTCATTTTTATATATATAGAAGATTAAATAATCACAATTTATAAAAAGAAGTTTTTATAGTAGACAGTTTTTTTACTGATTTAAAGGTCACATTACTATTATTATAAATTATTTTGATACTTGAATTTGTATATTATGTGGGAATTTTGTAATCAATTTAAAACTCATATCTACCCGAAATTGTGTCAAAATCTCTATGTATATGCCTAAACACACTTAGTCCAGCACGAATCGGCGCATGAGTACCGAAAACTATTCCACCTCAATTTTTTTATGCGATCCTCTTCAAATTGCCCTACTGATGATATAAATGCATGTTGCCAGGGGGCAACCCAGCGCCATATTGTTTATACCGAATTTGTTTAAACAATTACATGCAATTGTTATTTTTCAACCGGACAAATTTTTTTTATATTCTTTATTGAAATACAAATAAAAAAAAATGTGAGCCGTCACGGGACGCCTGGCAGATGTGAAACATCGACATTACCCGTGCCTAAATCATAAGACATTTCCAATTTAAATAACATGACATTTTTGCACTTTTTGTCGTTAATTTTTTTTACTGAAACAAATGTAGCTAAAAATAATTAAATATCTATTTCTTGTAGGAAATTTGCAATAAATTTGTCATCAGAGTTAAATTCACGATTTTTTTTTGTAATTTTCACCATAATTTTTATTTATATCAAACTAAATACATATATATAGGTAATAAAATTAACAAATACAAAATTTGGATACAAAATAAAGTATATTATCGCTTATAAATAATAGTATCACAATATTTATTGTACGTTTTCTCAGATTGCTCACAGATGTCGTTAGATTACAGAACGAAAATAAATTTAAAACGTGATTTCGTTTAGCTTTTTATTTAATTGCCTTAAATTCAATAATCTTAAAAAAGGAAATTATTAAAACACAAATTTATATAGAAGTACGTTACTATATTAATATAATTGTAGTTACTTCATAATTTTAGTACAAACAAAAAACGATAGTAAATAAAAAATAGGAAAATGATGAATTTAACTATGAATACAACTTTATCGTTGAATAACTTTTAAACGGTATTTAAATGGGAAATGTATTATGATTTAGGCACGGGTTAATGTGAATATTAAGGGCTGGTTTGGGTCTGATAATTTTTGTTAGGTCATAATCTAAAAATTTGATGGGTGTTTGGAGAACAAAACCAAATTTGGGAAATAACGGACACCCTAATGTATATAAAGTAGGTAGGTACTCACTCATTTTTATTCAATATTTTTCATCACTTTCTTTATTAACACTTTGTTTATTCATATTTAAAACAAACACTTTATACACAAATTTTACAGGGACTATTCACCAACAATCTATTTTGATTAACAAGCTGTCAATTTTACAGGTCAGCAAAATATGTAGGTATATTATGTTGCCTATACAAACAAACATTTTTATATATAGTCGATTCAGATAGAAGTGTCATCAAGTGGGCTGGGTACGTGTGAGATTATCTTTAACTTTATTACTAGATTCAATGGAAACAGAACTTTAGTTAGGGAATTATATGTCATCGCGATGTGTCAAAAGTTTTATAGTTATAATGAGGTTATTTCTGATGTGATCTAAAAAAAGTAAATATTACGCTTGAAAGTAATATCTAGGATCCCTTTAAACTGTGCATATTAATACTTAATGAGTTTTATGCGAGTAATTATAATTTAAATTTTGGTGATCTAAAACACTGTAGCAATGTATAAACAACCAAGGAGATCTTTTATATCTGTACTAATTAAAGAATCATGAAATTAAAATCTACTATTATTGTGTTTATCTTGAAACCTCTTAGAACAAAAGGAATACTTTGCAAATATTCAGTTTTTTCTTCAAAATTCTGGATACTCTTATAGCTACTTATACAAAATTTCAAAAAAAAGGTAATTATTTCAATTATGCAATTTAAACTGAACATTATTTTATTTGGATTTGTAGCACTATATAAATACTAGATTTGAATAATTAAAGGTTCTACAAACTTAGAAATTTAGCTAAATCAAGCAAAATATTACAAATAATTCTTTATTAAAACATTTGATTACAGATGCAGCTAAAAACTTATTTTTACAAATTCCCTTTTAGAAGAGTATATTGAACCAGCCTTATAACTTATACTTATTTTGTTATCAAAAAATATTTTTTAATCAACCATCAAAATAATTTCTTCACTATAATAGTTGAATCTGTTTCGTATTCACTTTCACAAATATCTTGTTTATTTTCGGATTCTGATTCAGATGAATCAGAATCCAAATTTATAATAAAGGTGGCACATCGTCCACATTTTTTACACCCATCAATTTCTGCCAATCGATTCTAATTTCTTCTTTGACATGACTTATGAAGTTTTTCCACTTATCTTCTGAGCACTGGTTAATTGATGCTTTCCATATAGACATCACTTTATCTTTTGATGATAACTGCTAACATGCTAATTCCATTGGATTGTATTGACAATTATATGGTGGTAATCTTAAAACTGTAACTGCTGAAAAGAACTTTTTTGATTTATGAACAAGAACAACAAATGAAACAATGCAAAATTGTAATAATTATAACACAAGACCAAAAGACCAAGCGTAATATTCAGACCTGACAGGCAAATAGACAGATCGCGATCTGTACACAAGCTGGCTAATATTGCGATTCAAATTTCACTAAACGCGAGTTCTGCCACTACAAATTTGAATTTTCCAGAGACTACTTGATGACACTTCTATTTGAACCGCCTATATATAGAATAGATAGTAGGCGGAATCGAGTTAGGTTTTTATGTAACAATTCATACCCTGTCCCGCCAAATTTTTAAATCGATGAGCTTCTTCCCCCTATTGTTGGCGCGCCACCGTCGGCGTCGCTCAAAACATGAGACCAATTTCATATAAGGTATCAGTACATCTCTTTATTATATATTATCGATGCGTTAGGTTTTTTACGTCATACGAATCATACGTCACCGTCGCCACGCGAGAAATCTGATTCACGTGCGGCTATAGATGTTTCACATCAAAAAGGTCCCTTGAATTTTCACGATAAAATTAATATTTTCAGAGATATGAATTTTTAAAAGTTCAAAAAATCTTAAATTTGGAAACTTTCGACCCATGAAAAATATATTTAAAAAAATAACATATAAATAGTATATATTTTTTTTAATTCTTTATACAATAGTTAATAATGTTAATAATAGAGATTTAAAAAAAATAATTATTTATACCTGTTTTTTAATTGTTAATTTCGCGCGCTCACAAGTACGCTTCGCTTACCTTTCTGGGTCTTGAATCGTTTTTTATCATTTATCTTAAAAACTATCAACTTTATCAAGATTTTTTTAAATTTTATTTAAGCATAAATCGGAACATGTAATTTAAATAACTTTTTTATCAGTTTATATGACTTTTTTGTTATTAAAACAAAAAGTAAGGTAAAATCACTGTTATTGACACTGTAGTGTTTGAAATTGCAATTTTATTCTAATTAAAAGAATAAAATGGTTTCAAATACCCAATTATCTTAAAACTGGATAGCGTCCTCAGTTTTTCGTCGATAAGCTGCACGTTGTACTGTTGTATATGTATCAGGCTTCGGATTTTTCACTACATTGTTTGCAACTTCACAAAAAATACTTGGTAAGGTATCATCAGAATGTTTTCTTATTTTGGGAACAACTAAAAACGACATGACATACATTTATTGCAACGAAAAACCACAAAAACTAAAAATATATCTATCTAAAAGTGTTAATAATACACGAAATCACTGTAATGGGTGCAAGAACGTTTAACAATCTTGAAAGAAATACAGACTGAATAAAACTATAAGCAAAACACAAAGAATAATCAGCTGAGAATTGAGACGCACTAACCATAAAATTATTTTTCATTTTATTTTTCAATTCATTTGAATTTTTTTTCTCAATATTTATCTAAGTGGGTGCCCAATATATTTTTATAATGTATGTATTAAAAAATGTCCAAATATTTTATTATTGTTAATATAAATCCATAAATTACTAAGATAGTAACAAAAAAGTAATATAAACTGATAAAAAAGAAATTTTAATTACATGTTCCGATTTTTTGCTTAAATAACATTTAAAAAATTGATTTCAGAAAAAAATTATAAAAAAAAAAATTGAAGACAATTTAATTATTAATAACATTGCTCTTATTAGCAATCTTGATAAAGTTGATAGTTTTTAAGATAAATGATAAAAACGATTCAAGACCCAGAAAGGTAAGCGACGCGTAATTGTGAGCGCGCGAAATTAACAATTAAAAAACAGTTATAAATAATTATTTTTTTAAATCTCTATTATTAACATTATTAACTATTGTATAAAAAAATGTATACTATTTATATGTTATTTTTTTAAATATATTTTTCATGGGTCCAAAGTTCCCAAATTTGAGATTTTTCGAACTTTTAAAAATTCATATCTCTGAAAATATTAATTTTATCGTGAAAATTCAAGGGACCTTTTTTATTTGTATTTCAATAGAGAATATAAAAAAAAATTGTCCGGTTGAAAAATAACAATTGCATGTAATTGTTTAAACAAATTCGGTATAAACAATATAGCGCGGGGTTGCCCCCTGGCAACATGCATTTATATCATCAGTAGGGCAATTTGAAGAGGATCGCATAAAAAAATTGAGGTGGAATAGTTTTCGGTTCTCATTCGCCGATTCGTGCTGGACTAACTTGAAACATGCATTATCATCCAGTTCTTAGCTATCCTAAAAATTTAAGAGCTCTAGGTGGTCGGGAAATTAGTTTAAATTCGATTGCAAAATTTCACCCGGAATATAAAAGAGAAAGACAAAAGGTTAAAGAAGACGACGAAAGTTAAAAAAAACTATTTTCCCATATAAAATTTAGAATTTTATGAAATTATGTAAAAACCTCTACGTATATGCCTAAACACACTTGAAACATGCATTGTCATCCAGTTCTTAGCTACCCCTACCTGGTAGGGAAATAGGTTTAAATTCGATTAGAAAATTCCACCCGGAATGACAAAAAGGAAGGCAAAGAGAAAAACAAAGAGACAAAGAACACGACGAAAATAAAAAGAACTTTCTAAAATACTGTAAATCTTATTCTGTAGATCATCATCGTAAGATAGGTAATATGAGATAGTTTTAAAAACATTTAAAAAGTGGCATATTATTATCTACAGTTTTTTAAGACATTAATGCTTTTTGCTCTTTTTTTTTATTTATCAAAAAAATCATCATCTATTATGAAAAATAATTTGAAAAAATGTTGCTGACCTTCGTAATCGAATGAAAAAACTTAATAATTAATTGATTGCATCACTAGATGGAGGATACAACGACAATAAATTATATTAAAAGTTTATTGGTTGTTAATATTGTCATAATTACCAGTTTCATGGCATTGTTTTTAATTGGTGGTGTCATAAAATGACCACCCGTTAAATTTTATCTTAGTATCTTTGATCGCGAGAATTAATCCCACAGTTTTAGGACTATAAAAGTATGAAAGTGATACATTCCCTACAAATACTGTCAAATGCGTCTACAGGCTTCCATATTATTAGTTATTTAATAGCTTAGTGTTTGATCTCTGCTTCACTAATTAAATAAACTAAATACGAGATATTTTATCTTAATTTATTATCTTAGTTTATCGCACATATCTAATTTTCTAACAACTCTTGAATGTTTTCTTATACTTTGTCACAGCTTTAACTAATTTAACGTCAGTTCTCTATTGAAGGTGTCATCAATTTAGTGTCAGATCTTGTTTACAGCTTTAACCAACCTGCTGTCCGATCATTGAATACACGTCTGCACTAGTATTAATCGGGTTAAATAACATGAACACACATGAGAAAAGTAACACAAGAAGTTTTCAAATGAAGACCATCAGAAAAGAAAACATAACACAGGCCATCTAGTAATAGGCATAAATAATATAAAGAGGAAGGCAAAGAAATTTTGTTCAATAAAGGTTGTTAAAAATGTGACTTTTTTCGTTTTTATAAATAAAATTTACAGATTAAATTATTGCTGTTCAACAAATCAATCGGATCGTTTTTCCATAAAACCAATCCAATTTTTTAAGCGTTTCCAAAAGATCATTCATATTTTTGGAACGAAGTTCCCTTTCGGGCGTTACGAACAGTTACGACTGACGCTAGGAGCTAGCCAAAAAAAATTCATACAAAAAGTTGTCACGACACGATGACACGACACACGCATGTTTCTCACTCTCACAGACCAAAAAATAAATAACTCCCTCCCTCTCTCTCATAGATAGATATATTACAATTAAAAATACACTATTTTAAATTAAAAGAAAATGTACATTAAAAAGAAAATACTGTAGAAAAAAAATAATTACCTACCTTTAGTAGTATTATATTTTATTTCATCCTGTTTTTATAAATTAATAAATTCATAAACATTTTAAAAATAGTTCGTAACTTGACTAGTTAGGTACCTACGTCAAGTTACCTTAACTGTCAGTTACTGTCAAATATTTTAATTTTAAAATTTTGTATTGCATTGTTAATTCCTGTTTTAAATTATAAAAAGTAATTTTAAAAAGATGTGTTCTCTAAAGCTCTGGTATTGTATAAATGGACACTTTTGTTAAAAGAAACGAACTGTTGAAGATATTCAGATGAAAATGGTGATAATCTATTTTGCTTTGAACAGTGTAGTGTCGCGACTTTGGTAAGTTTATACACGTTTTTTGTAGATAATAAATATTAAAATAATAGAAAATAATAACAATAATGTCTCCTGACAGTGTTTCTTCACAAGTTCCGTTAGGTAAGTAGAGATTTTATACAGACAATAATAAATGCTTATGTAGAGACGATTCCAAAATAAACGCGACAGCTAAGCTTTTCCCACCTATCTTTACCATCGACTCGAACGCTACCGATTACCTAGTTCGAGAGGTTTTGTAAAGATGGCTGTAGCGGTAGCGAACGCTTTCTAGAATACTTTGTCTTTCGATAAAAATAGATTCCAGTGGCGTAACAATTTTAATTTTTTTGGTGAATTTGGTTTTTATTTGGATTTGTAAATTCTGTAAAAAATACGCAAATTAAACAATTTAAATGTTTATTTCTTCTTTCTAGTTAAAAGTTTTATATACATTTTTAATTAAGTTCATGTTTGGTCTGGTTTGGTCGTATCTATCCATGTTTTTGTAGAGGTATGCGAACTATGCAAATAAGTTTCATCGGTATATATTATATTTCTACCGTCGCGGCGAAAATCTCTAATTTTTTTCAAAAACTCTACGCGTTTTAACCTTACATCGTGGCTTTCCATAAGTGATTGTCGATTGTCTGGTGTTTTGTCCCAGGTGAAACCTAATTTTTTTACAACCCTTCTAAAGGATTGTAATGACCCTTCAAAACCTACTTGGGCGTCCTTCACTCTTTGTAGAGCCTTCTTCATCGTTGGGCGTTGTTTTTCTATGATGTAAAAGTTGTTAATAATAGATCGAATTCGATCTCCTTGCCCTTGACTAATAAATGTTTTAGAATTCGGACGACCCCTCTTTTTTTGAGAATTACTTAAATTTAAATCATCTGAAGTTGATGTCGAGGGACGGTCGTCAATGACGACTGATGTTGACATTTTTGTAACATCATCTACTTCTAAAGCACTTATTTATTTTTTTATTTACTCGATGGATGACATCCTTAGAAACACCCGTAGCTGCCATAATTCGTTGGCGAAAATTATTGATTGGAATTTGTAGCCCATTTTTGGCTTCGTTTTTCATAAATTTACTTACGGAGTTAATAATTTGGTAGGCATCCGCCGAGTAATGCTTTCTTCCCATTTTTGCGATGAAAAAAATAAAAATACACTCTGTACTTACTCTACAAAACTTAAAACACTCGAACTGAAACGAGGCACAAATTCACGACGCCGCTGGGTCTGGGACTAACTAACAACGCTCACGAAATTCGCTTAGCAACTGAATAGTACTAGAATTCTCCTCTGGAGGCGCTGCGGCGCGCGCCGATCGGAGATCGTCGGCAAATATCCCCACATTGCCTAATTTTACTAGAGCTGTCGCGTTATTTTTGTAATCGACTCTAAGTATAAACACTCTGTTGTGTTTACAAATTACTAATTCCTTCACTAATTAAGCGAAAGGAACTTCGTTCCATCCGGGTGTCCCTTGACACCTCACACTTTTTTTTAATATACTTTGGCAACTATACCTGGATTTGCAGTCCGTTGGCACAAGTAGACCTATACGCGGTAGGAATGAAGCGTAGTTGCCGGGTTTAACTTAGAAAGACTTACCGCGTATTGGTCTACTTGCATATACGTCAAATGACTTCAATGCCAACAGATTGCAAATCCAGTTATAATGTTTTGATTGGTTGATAGCAATAAGTAATCCAATATCCAATCGAGGTGAATTTTGCTAGGTTGGTTAATAGTAATAACCAAATTAAACTTATACTTACTTAGATTTAAATGAAGAAAAAAGAAGTTAATTTGTTAGTTTTAAAGAATAAAACGAAGTTCAATTACTCTTTATCATTTTAAAAAAATTGTACCTTACAAAATTATAATATTTTCTGCTTAACATTAAAAAGAGATGTACTTTTAACAATCCATATTCATTAAACTATGATTGCATATATTCCCAAAACATTAAAAAACACTTTTAAATCAGCAAAAATGTATTTCGGAGTCACCGCAAATTTAAGTCAAATCAAGTATATAATGACCGCGAACAGGAATAATCAGATTTTCGATTGTTGGTTCAACTATTTTCAACCAATCTATTGTAGGTGGTATCGTTTTTAAATTATCCGTTTGCTAGTTATTATTTAACTCCGCCTGGGGCAGCTGTGGGTGGATTGAGTAGCTCACAGTTGTCACTGCCGGTCCCAAGCCCGGATAAAGGAGGAGGGTTGAGCGTGAGGCTAGCAACCTCACCTCGGAAAAAGACCTTGCTACGAAAACGGACGATAAGCCTCGGAATAGATTGGATCAAAGGAAACGACAATGGCTAAGAAAACAGGACATGAATATAGGAACATGGAATATCCTCAGCTGGTACCGCCCTGGGGCATCAACCCATGCTATCAAGACACTAGAATCACGGGGACTAGATATCACAGCAGTTCAAGAGATTAGATGGACTGGAAACGGAAACGTTAAAATCAGCAAATCAGTGGTTTTCTACAGTGGCAATGAACAGGATAGACATGAATATGGAACGGGATTCGTTGTAAAGGAACAATTGGTGCAGTCCATTATAGAATTTTGCCCAATCAATGAGCGACTATGCTGGATCAGACTAAAAGGCCGCTGGTATAATTACACCTTGATATCAGTATATGCCCCGACAGAAGAGAAGGATGAAGAGACAAAAGATACGTTTTATGAGCAGCTGGCAAATATTGTGGATAATGTACCAAGACAGGACATGCTGATGATCCTAGGAGACCTTAACGCTAAAATCGGTAAGGAAAATGCATTTAAGCCGACCATTGGATGCCATAGCCTCCATGATGAAAGCAACGACAACGGGCTAAGGCTAATAGACTTTGCCACAACATATAACCTCCTTATTAAGTCAACCTACTTTGAACATAAAAACATACACAAACAGACATGGGTATCTAATGATGGTAGAACACGTAACCAAATAGACCATGTACTAATTGACTCCAGACACAGTAGTAATTGCTTAGATGTAAAAAGTCTTCGTGGGGCAGACGCAGATACAGACCATATACTGGTGAGATCAAAGATTAGAGCTAGAATATCTAGTAGCAAGAACACAAAGGGTAACCCAACAAAAACATGGAACGTAGAAACATTAAAGGAAGAAGAGACAAGGACAAGATACACAGAGACGATAACCACCCAAATTAAGCAAATGGCTATTGAGGAGGACACTAACATACTTTGGAATAAACTGAAAGAAACTGTGAATAATGCAAACGAGAAAGTCTTAGGCCTGCGGCCCAAGCAGAAAAGGAAACAATGGTTTGACGGAGAGTGTAAGAGAGCGATCGAGTACAGGAAAATGTCCAGACAAATAATGCTGCAAAATACCACAGAAGAAACCATAAACGAATATAAGCGAACAAGATCAATAGCAAGAAAGCTTATGAAGAAGAAGAAAAAAGAACTCCAAATACAAAAGGTGAAGGAAATTGAGGAAAACAGACGCAACAACAACGCTAGGACCTACTTCAAAGGAATATTAGACTTTAAAAAAGGCTACCAACCAAGAACCACAAACTCTCTAAAGCATCAAGATGGCCAACTCATAACTAATAAAGCAGAAATCCTAAGCACATGGAGAGAATATTTCCATGAACTGCTCAACACCGAAAGCATAGAAAACACAGAAACTAAAATATTCCAGACAGCCGAAGTCACAGACAATACTCCTAACTATGATGAAGTCAAACTAGCGATCTACAGACTCAAAAACAATAAAGCGCCAGGAAGCGACATGATCCCAAGCGAATGTTGGAAGCATGGGGGAGAAACACTGCACTCGGCTATGCACAAACTCATCGAGATAGTATGGCGGACAGAAGTAATACCAAACGAGTGGCAAGAAGGGGTAATTGTTCCGATACACAAAAAAGGGGACAAAATGATATGTGGTAACTACCGCGGAATAGCTTTGCTGAACACCGCATATAAAATCTTAGCCAACATACTCCTCGACAGACTTAAGCCATACGCCAACGAAATAGTAGGCGAATATCAGTGTGGATTCAGAAAAGGCCGGTCAACTATAGATCAGGTGTTCACCATTAAGCAAATAATGGAGAAGTGCTGGGAATTTAATAAAGAATTACATCAACTGTTTGTGGACTTCAAACAAGCTTACGATAACGTATGCAGGGTAAAACTTTGGGAAGCTATGGAGGAACTCGGTTTCCCCAAAAAACTGATACGCCTAACACAAATATGTATCAATGGAGCGAAGAACAAGGTCAGGATCGGGCAAGAACTCTCAGATATTTTTGAAGTCAACAACGGCCTCAAGCAGGGCGATGCCATTTCACCCTTGCTATTCAACATCTCCTTAGAATACGTGGTTAGAAAAGCGGAGATAAAGGCTCCCATGACAATGTTTCGTAATAATGGCCCAAAGCTGCTACTAGCATTTGCAGACGATGTAGATGTGATTGGTAATAGTAGACTGAACGTCAAGGAGACCTTCACCAAGTTCGAGAAACAGGCACAAAACATGGGATTGAAGATCAACGAAGGGAAAACTAAATATATGTACACAACTAGAAACAATCAAAGGAGAGATAGAGTAGGACAAAACATCACAATGGGTGACTATAACTTTGAGCGGGTGAAAAAGTTCAAATATCTAGGAACAACACTCTCAGAAAACGCTGACGGGACAGAAGAGATAAACTGCAGAATACAAGCGGGTAATAGATGTGTATCAGCGCTACATGACCTTCTTAAATCAAAAAATCTCACACGCACGACTAAACTATCCATATATAAAACCATAATAAGACCTGTAATAATGTATGGATGCGAGACTTGGACACTTACAGTGGCCAACGAAGAGCGGATCAGGGTTTTTGAACGGAGAGTACTGAGAAAAATCTATGGGCCTGTCATTGATATAACAACCGGTAGATATCGTATACGCAAGAACAGGGAGCTATATGAACTGTACAAAGACCCCAATATCATCAACGAAATGAAAGCGAGAAGGCTACAATGGGCCGGACATGTGAAAAGACTTCCAGACAACCGGATAGCTAAGCTAGCATGGGAAGAGGCACCCGAAGGGAAAAGACCACTAGGTCGGCCTCGCCTTCGCTGGAGGGATAACATCGAGAAGGACCTAAAAATAATGAATGCCGATAACGCACCAGACATAATGAACGACAGACAACAATGGAGGCGCATCGTCAAGTCGGCTAAGACCCACCCCGGGTTGTGAGCCACGGAGTAGTAGTTATTATTTACTGAAATGTATTCCGTACTCATTGTATGAACCACATAAATCGTAAAGCTGGGAAAAAGAGCATAGCAGATCGTTTTAATTTCTATCGTTCGCCACCAATCGGTTTGTTGTCAGTTTTTTCCATAGAGATACTATAGATAGCAAAATTTTTTGAGAGAGAATTTATAACATAAATAGCATAATTATGCGCAAGTAGACAGAGACAGAGTATAGGTATCGCGATTTTCTCTCTGTCCAAACGAGGGACAGCTGGAAACCTGGTTTTCCTAGTATCCTAGTTATTTACAATACATCTCCGGTTATTTCGCACCGATCAAAGGTAATCAGTACGAGCGCTTGGAGTCTGTTCACACGTTTGACGAGGCATCGGTTTTTCTGTTTCTATGTGTAGACGTAGACAATATACGCAACCTTCTTCTTTTTCATTTCTTTTAATAACTCTACGGCACACTTAAGTAGTAGTTAATTAAACGTACTAAACCAATAGCTGCGCAAGTAGGGTCTCAATATCCTGTTTTTGAAATATTCCGTGCGGGAAAGTTGTGTGTGTCGCGATTGAACACACACTGTCACACTGAACAATCTACAGTTTTACAGACTTGTGGTCGACTAATGGTGAAACCTCTGCTAATGCATCGGTTGACATTCGCGAACGCATCTATCGACGTGTAAAGGAGCCATTATCCACTCTTTGTATATAGTCCAAGAATATGACGGTAAAATTAGTAGGAAACCTTGCAATTTATTTTATATGCATCGATTTGACGGAAAATTTGTAGGTAAGCTCAATATACCCTTCACTACAAAATCTACCCAATGCCAATATGTGCTTTTCCTCTGGGGGTGGTTACCACCCCAACTCGTGGGTGGAAAATATTTATCAGAAAAGAAACATGGTCATCGCTAGAATAGTGAATTTTGAGACAAAAATGTTCTTTAGAGTTTTTTCGAAAAGTCAATTTATCGGGAAAACTGTCATAATATAAAATAAAGCTTATACAAAAAAAAGATTTTTTTTGTAATTATCGCAAACATAATATTAACAAAGTTAAATCGGGAAGAAGTAAACATTAATAATATAAATCGTTTATTAAAGCAATAAAATGTTTATGGTAGGGAAAAAAGTAATTCTAAAGAATAAGTAACATTTTTCAAAAAATTAAACAAAATAAAAATATAATTTTAATTGCCCACAGTTGTCTGTTCTTTAATTAATAATACAAATCGTTTATTTAAAAAGCTGAAAACGTTATAGTAGGGAAAAAAAGTGATTCCAAACAAGTAATATAAGTAACATTGTTAAAAAAATTGAACAAAATAAAAATAAGGTTTTAATTGCCCACATTTATCTGTTCTTTAGGTTTAGTATCAGGTATGGTGGCTCCTACATATGTGGAGGGTTGAAATACGCCTAGGCAATCTAGGCATACTTGCAATAAGTTGCGGAATTTGTTCTTGTGGTATCGTCATTCAACGTTAATCGCAGCTTTTGGGTCGTTTCTGACATTTTCTTTTTTTAATCTTTTTTCTTAAAATGACCCATAAATGTTTTGATAATTTCATGTCAGAACTAGAAGATTGCCAATCCAAAACTGAAATTTGGACAGCATGACAATTCGCACAAAAAGTGGACGTTCATAATCATGCATAAATAAGAAATTGTCCTCAAGCTAAGGGACAACATGTCACTGTCGTATGTATCTGTCTGCTGTGAGAGTTTCATGTAACATGTTCGATGAAAATTAAATCGGTGCATTGTTTGAAAAAAATACTGGACTACAGCATAACACCTCCGCCACTAAACGGCGTTTTGGGTGAAATACACCAAAGTCCAAATCATTCTCCGGCTCTCCTTTATACACGTTAGCAATCGTCTGAAAATCACAAGTAAGAATGGGACTCGTCAGAAAATATTACAACACTCCATTGCTGAACAGTCCAGTCTCTGTGATCATTCGTAAATCTAATGCTGTTAGTTTGAATAGCTGCTGTTAATTGGCTTACCAGAACGTAAACTGCTTTCATGAAGGACTCTTCTTGGATTTTGTAAATAAAATAAAAGTGAACTAGTAGTGAAAGTAACGTACCTACCTCAT
This sequence comes from Altica lythri, assembly GCA_964028335.1. Classification (NCBI taxonomy): domain Eukaryota; kingdom Metazoa; phylum Arthropoda; class Insecta; order Coleoptera; family Chrysomelidae; genus Altica; species Altica lythri. The sequence goes on along the minus strand of OZ034804.1, from coordinate 27,328,673 downwards.
TAGCTCGATAAGCTTATTAATCCACTCATTTTTACAAGGTATAGGTTGGTTGAAAAGTTTTGAAAGCGACATCTATTAACCAGTAGAGGAATCAAAATTGATACGCTTTTTAAAATTCATCTTTCATTTGAATACACAAAAAACTCTATTTTTTATTATTTGTTTACAAGCCATTTAAAGTTAATGTGTCAGTATATATTGTTACAATAGAAAAAACCGAATATCGTGTACGAGATCGTGTAGTGGTAAATTTTTTTTCTTCAGCTCCACATGAGGTGAAAGAACGATCGACAAAATGGTTATGGCATTAGTGTTTTGGGACTTAAAAAGGGTTTTGTTGAATGATTTTCTTGAAAAAAACAAACTCTGAATATTATTGCAACCTCTTGGTTTAACTAACGTGTAATATACGGTTATCACTATTTTTTAATCCTACTCAACATATAAATATATGCATAATAGTTACTTGATTAATGTAACTGAAGATATTATAAAGCCGAAACACGTATTACGCAATTTTGTAACTTTAATTATACAATTGACCGGATCCCAGGATAAACGGTCAGGAGTCCTTCAAATATTATTTTTTATTAATTTACTTTTTCCTGTTATAGAAATTTTCTGATCCAACACTGATTTAAACGAGTTAATATTTTTCTTATCTTTAGGTAGAAACACCTAGAGCACCATTACGAATTCATTCTCAAGGAATCAAGTAACTTGTGTTTGTATAAAAACGCCTAGTGAATACGTAAGTAAGCAATCCGTAACAGAACGTAAGTATTTTCACCAATAAATAAAAGATTATTAATCAATAGTTCGACGGCAAGCAAGCATACCTATTTAAGTCTGAAACGAAAGTTCAAAACCACCATTAATATTCTCCTTAGATCCGAAGGCACCGACTAGTTCGTGGCCCGGCCGCTCCGGCATCCAACCTGTTTTCTTTTTCAAACGGCATATCTCCGCAAACTTGTTTGTAAAATTCTAAGCGGCTGAATCAATTTGAGTATTACTTAAAGTCAACACTCTGTGTTTGGACAGTTTTTTTTTCATGGCTATAAATACCTCTACGATCTGTCAGACAGCTAATTATAGCTGCACCGGATGTCATTTTAAGAGATATTTATAGATATGATTGGCAATCAAAAATATATATTTATACCCCCATTGTCTAATTTCGCCGACTAATAACCGCGATGTTTTCACAGTTGAATTAATTAAAAGTCGAAAACCATGTAATATGTAATTAATCACAGAAAAATGTACGATATGTCTACCGTGACAGTGACACATCTTGGATGATTTATGAAAGTATAAAAAATATCGGGGTATTTACAAATTGAATCAGTCTAACTGGATACTGCTATTATACTGGTATTTTTTCATTTGGAAATTCATTCATAATACTGAATGATAAAATGTGTAGAGTACAAACTAAAAGAAAATGATTTCTAGTGTTGGGCATAAACAAAGTCTGCAGAGTATATTATTATCCTACATTGTTTACAATATTATCGAACACAATAAAAATTAATAAAAAAATCGGAAAATAAATTATAATTTACGGTCATTTTTCTACTTCGATAGCGATTATTATCTATGTAATTTTAGAAGAAACTTTTGCAATAAATAACATTAAATTGATGTAAAAGAAAAATCAACGGAAATTGATAAAAAGGTGTAAAATAATAGTATTATACGTTACAAGGTCGGTAGATGACTTATTACAGTACGAGTTAGTTAACGGACGAGGCGACGTAGGAGCCAAGTCCAGAAATAAAAACGAGTACTGTAATAACACCTAACGACCATGTATCGTATTATATTTTATTTCATTAATAAACTCATAAAAAATTTAACAGTAGTTCGTAACTTGACTAAAAATAGTTCGTAACTCGATTACTTAGGTTAAATAAACTTGAAAGCCATGTGTCACGGTCAAATAATTTTATTATTATTAAGATTTAATTGTTAATATAAAATTGAATAACATTGACTTCTTTTTAAATATGGCAGTAAAAGTAAGTAGGTAATTAATTATTTTATTTTTATTTTATAGTCATTATAGTATTTTTAAATGTCAAAAATTAAAAGAAATTGTCTTCCCTTAAGCAATCAGAGCAGCGTTGCTAGGCAAAACATTACAGTACCTGATACCGTAATGTTTTACTTACCGGCGCCAAATTGATTATAGGGAAGTGTATTTACTGGACAGGATGAAATAGAAAATATTACGAAGGTTTTCTTTTTAGTTTTGCATACACCCATAAAGACAAAAAATATATAGACCTAAAGTACTTTATTGCGTTTCAAAATATGTCCCACCAAAATCAATACGTTCAAAGTAATTGGTAAAGCAATTATTTTCCAGGCTTCATTTGACATCTGCAAAATCGCTATTTTAAAGACATCTAAGGACTGCTTCTGGCAAATGGAATCGCTGCCCACGCATTGAATTCTTAAACCTTGGGAACGTGAAGAAGTCTTTGAGACTTAAGTCGGGACTATACGGTGGATGATCTAAAATTCAATGTTTTAAAGCTCCAAAAATTCTATTTTCTTTTGGACAGTGTGAGCACTTGCATTGTCCTGATGTAGGATGATTCGTCGTTGTGTTACTTTGTCGGAGTTTTGCGATAGCTCTTGGTAAACAAACGTTTCTATACCAAATTTGCCACCATTTTCTTTGACACACTTCTAAAACGGATCACTTTTGATGGTTTTTACCTCATTGTGAAACACTCACACAGCAGATTGGCGTTTATTTTCCGGTACCTAGGATCCAAGATTCAGCACCACTAACAATACTATAATTGTTTTTGGTCTTCCTTTGTAAAACCGGTCCAATTATACGGCGGTCATCTCTAATTAGCTGACGAACCGCATCAATGGTTTGCTGTGATTTCTGTTTTGGGTGGACCTAGCCTGGATACATTGCTGAGACTGGAGCGATTTCGTTGAAATTTACAATACCAGCGAGATATCGTTGACTGGTGTAGTGCTTCATTCCCAAACACAGACATTATTTCAGTGGAGATAATCCTCTCCGAAAATTGTAAAAAAATTGCTCGAAAATGTTCTCGGGTAAGATTCATTACCTCACCGACTGCCTCTGTACCTACACGACTTGTATTTCAATGAACAAAGTAAAATAAACAAAGTATGAATATTTTTTTCATTTTTATGGCGTGATCTTGTAAAGTATGCATATAAGAATGTCTCTACGAAGCGAAAAATTTTTACGGCAATTATTTAAACATTGTTTTTCATTTACAATTAAGACGAAAGTTCAAGAAAAATTTGTTAGTTAACAATTGTTTAACTTGTTAAAAAATTAACTTTAAGTAAAATTTCCAACGGAAATAAATTATTTATAGTGTTCAGAATACACCATAATTTTTTCAAATAAAAAAAAAAATGTGAGCCGTCACGGGACGCCTGGCAGATGTGAAACATCAACATTATTTTGTAAAAGTATAGGTATGCAGTATTCAATAAAAAAAAGATTGTGCGTGTAACCCTTACGCGCGATTAAAGTAACCATTGAAAAATTTAAAAACTTTGAAAATTTTGAAAACTTTTCAAAATTATCATCATTTTCAAATTTTTGAAAAATTTTGAAAATTTAAAAATTCTTTTATTAAAAATTAAAATTTGTTTATTATTGGAACTATTGGAACTATGTTCCTTACGGTAGGCTTGGAGAAGATAGGGATTTTGCTGTGTGACTGAACTGAAAAAAATGTAATAGTAAAAACCGTAACGAAAAACCCGTAACGAGACGCAGAATGCTCGCCTGCCACGCGGGAGGCTCGGGTTCGATTCCCAGCCGATGCAATTTTTTTTTTGAATATATCTTAACTTTTACCTTTTTTTGTTAAAATAATATGAGATATAATTTTTTAAAATCTTGATAGTTAAAAGTAGTTAGGAAAGGTGAGAAGAACTAAATGTATACATTACTCTTTAAAGCTTACCTTGAATTTTAAAGAAGCTTTTTTCTTAACGCCAAGATTAAATGAGACGCAGGCGTTACAGTCGTATACACAAGCGAGTAGTGTTATGTGTCGATTCTTTATTAGCCGAAGGAACATAGTTCCTATCTTGTGTCCCATGAAACCATTTTAACTTGTTTAGTTTTTATATTTATTTACCTAAATATTATAAGATAATATGCACTTTTAAGTCTATATTTCAATTTTTAATATTTTTACACATCAGTAAAAGTATTAAAAATTAAAATATGAGCTTTAAAAGTGTATTTCTATATGAAACAATTCATACCCTGTCCCGCCAAATTTTTGAATCGATGAGCTTCTTCCCCCTATTGTTGGCGCGCTACCGTCGCGTCGCTCAAAACATGAGACCAATTTCATATAAGATATCAGTACATCTCTTTATTATATATTATCGATGCGTTAGGTTTTTTACGTCATACGTCACCGTCGCCACGCGAGAAATCTGATTTACGTGCCGCTATAGATGTTTCACATCAAAAAAAAATTCAATACCTTAAATAAATTAATAAATGTGCCGTACTCGCTTTTGACGCCACGCGCGCAACCTAAAAATGTCGAGCGCAAACCTATTTTCAGCGTTAAATTAAAATTATAAATAACGGAGATAGAGTTCCGGCACTTTGGACTTTTTTATTGGAAATTTCCTCCTCTTTAACGAGCTTTTTTCAAAATTTTTTAAATGTTAATATTTTTCGAGTTACGAACCAAAAACGAAATATCATTTGTTTTTTCATCTTATTTTGTTAATAACAATTGTAATTTTTATCTCCGGAAAAAAATCGAAAAATGGTCTTTCTCTTAATGCCATTCTGGATCGTTTGAGCTATCACCCATATTTTTAGGAGACTGGTAATTATTTTTCGCAAGAAATCAACTTCTCGACTAGACTATAATGCATATACGGCAAGAGAATGTAGATAAAAAACGAAGCACACTCGAGGAAAATCGTCTTAGATTTTCAAATAACCGGGAATTTCTCAGAATAATGCTTTTGGCATAGTAAAGCGAAACAGTACGAGCCTTGCATTGAATATGGTATTTTATGTAACGATTTGAGCTAACAATTTTAAAGAACACAATCTTTTAAAAAGATTTAAATTTAAATATTGCATTACCCACACACATCTTAAATTTTATTTACTCTCATTTGATTCTATCTAGTTAGATATTATGTGCTTGTTATGAAAAAAATTCGTTTATCTAAGTAACTTTTAATCACCACAACAGTCAAACGTCTGATATCATAATCTAATTATTCATAACTAAATCAGCAATGATGTGTAACTTCATAATGCCTGATTCTAAACTTTTAAAGGACGTCATTCGTTTCCATGAGTTATAAATTGCTGGTTTCAGCGCGTTCAGCACAAAAATCTAATCTAAACTCAGTGCCATTATATAAAGAATAGAAATTATTAAGTAATTAAAAGGTAATATTAAATAATAGATAACTGTGCACTTATAAATTCTATCAAAATATGCGCTAATGTTGACTAGAAGTGTGCCAGGTTAGAAACATAGGTTCGATATATGCTTCGTTTGAAAAAGTTGTAATTTTTTTAAACCGTGTTAACTGTGAATTAAACAAAACTAAAATCGAAGCACTAAGATATTTTATGTTTAAAAATTTGCTGTGCTTCATTTTTTTAGGCATTGCCAAGGAGTAATCATGAATTCTGAATAAAGTTTAAACAATAAGTTCAAATTACACCTTTTTTATTAACCCATTCGAAGTCTGTTCGAATATGATGTCTTTTCTGGATAAAAACATTAAAAAGGTCGCAAATTTTCTTTCAAACGCAGACTTGATAGAAACTGTCAAGGCCTGGTTTGTAGAGCAAGTTAACGAAATTTTTAAAAGGTCTAGAAGAAGGTTTGTTGTATTTAATGTTTAAATGTCCTAAACTGTGGTTTAAAAAAAGTTAGTACAGTGCGCCATTAAAATAATTTTCAAATATAATTTTTAATGAAAGGATTATGTCTATAGTTATATACGATTAATAAACTAGACAAATATGGTTTGATGGAGAAAGCGTTAGATTTAATTAATGATTATTTAAGTGATATGTTTCATAGAACTAAAATCCAAAATGTGACCTCCCATATGGAGTACCACAGGGTAGTGTTTTAGGGCTACTTTTGTTCATTATATATATTATATGATTTGCAGAATTATTTACTTAACTCATTTATAAATTTCAATGAAATTACAAATCTTATGAACAAAGAATTGCAAACTTCAAGAAGTCCATGTTATTCACATAAACAATGAAAAAATTGAAAATGTTAATGAAATTAAATACCTGGGTATTATAATTGATCAGAAGCTCTTTCTTAAACACTGTACAAATTATATCTGTAAGAAACTAGGAAAGAAGGTTTTTTAGAAGGATTTCATGTAACTGAAGCGAATGGTCTAGAATATTAATTTATAATTCTATCATAAACCCATACTTTGACTATTATATGTCACTACTTATACCTTGCCCAAAAGAACTGATTCAAAGGCTTCAAGTTTTACAACACAAATGTATGCGAGGGATTCTGGTTTGTACTATATATACACCAATAGATTCTATGCTTAAAACATTAACTTGGTTAACAATTGAAGAGGAAATTAAAAGAGCGAATTTGACGATTATTTACAAAATGTTACAAAGTACCTTAGTGAACAGCTGATCTCTAGACATGACCTACATTCTCGTGTCCTAAGATCGAAGGATGATTTTAATATAGTCTTCACGGACAAGACCTTTTTAATGAGATCTCTGTTTCATGAAGGTGTTCGTGTTTTTAATGATCTGCCAAATGAAATGAAACACTCATTTTTCTTTGGTATTTTTATAAATAAAGTATCTACTTTTATTGTACAAAATAGAGTAAAATGTAAACTTTAACATTTGTAAGTATGTATATATATATATATATATAACAAAATGTCAATTTGTATTATGTAATAGCTGTATTATGCTAAATAAAGATTATTATTATTATTATCATTATTTTTCTTAACAAATAAATGTTTGTAATGAACCATACTCAATTATTGGTTAAATGCAAATTTTTCATAAGATATTTGATAAAGCTGCATGATTTTTTTATATCATACAAAAAAGTCTTTTTAACATTGAAATTAAATCACTTTTGTGTACTATTTGAAACAGTAAAAACAATTTAAATACAAAATTGTTAAGTATTTTTATGCCTCTGGTTGCATAATCCCAAAATATCGTGGTGGCGCATTTAATTACCACAATTACCTGATATTTTCAAGAGTCTGGCGCGTTTGACAAGTGTCCAAGAGAATTCTAAACTAACCCTAAACCGCTTACCACAAGTCCCTATATACAAACTGTTGTGTTGTTAATAGATCCACAAATTCACAAAAAGTACAAAAAAATACAAAGCTCGCAAAAATTTTTGTGTTTTAGTAAAAACAAAAGAAATTTAGTCTATTACAGATAATTTCCCATAATACTTCTGTCAACCTTGTTATTGTACCACACCATTTTTGACGCCATCCAGCCACGATCTTTTAAGGCGTTGAGGCGTAAATACAAAGATTTTTAACTTTTATGCTTATAATCTTTTTTATTGTTTCTATCTGTAAAAGTATAAAATTACTAATTAGTAATTAATAATGGTTGCAGTTTTACCAATTAAGGTGACTGCCCATTTGCGTAAATTATTGTTTTTTATTTAATATGAAAAAATTCTTGGTCCTAATTAAGCTGAGAGTTTTTGATATAAGTAGATACAACAAATCACTGCAGATAAAGAATTAAGTGATGTTTATAATAGATGGTTGCAAAGAAGTTAAATAGTACGAAGAAAAGCACAAACACAGTTTACTGCTCACATTATAACCTGGCGCAGAGTTTATTAAAGTAAAACTGTCGGGTCCTGGCAGGCCGCAATCTGCAGTTTTGTTTATGAGACTTTGCTTGCGCTTATTATCTTAATCTTTAGTACAAGTACGAGTTAAGTGTTCGTGGGAATTGGAACTCTATCGGCGAATTCCTTTCCTTTCGTTAGGTTTTTTCTTCTTTTACAAACAACCATATTTGTAATGTCTTCCTTGAAAATAGAATTAGATTGTTAGTTGGTATTAAAAAAATTTACATCATTAGGTAAGAGAAAGTAACAATGATTTAGCGACTAAGTTTAAACTAAGAAGCTTGTTTGTTTTGTATTATTTATAAAAACCATAGGTTCAAAAAAGAAAAAAACATTAAAATGAAAATGATTTTAATAATGTTAGAGAAACCGATTAAAAATCTGATAGATGCGACAAGCAATAGTTTCAAATAATAAAGAGTACCTATTATTAAGTTATTGTAAATGTCAAACATTGGTCAAAGCCATTATGGCACCGTATATAGACAAGAATAGTAGGATCACTTTGATCGCCGCCTTTGAAGTTCTATGTACCACATTTTTCTCCGGATTACCGATGTTTTTTGTGCAAATTTGTATGAACTGGTGTGCAGCGATGTCAACTCTTCCGATTTTTCGGTATATCTACCGATTTAGGAACTAATCAACCGATATACCATTATAATTTTCTTTCATTGTTATTTAACTTTTCAATTTATCTTTTTTATTAAGTAAACAACTTTTAAAATTTGCCGTCATTTATTTAAATCTACCAATTTCTAGTTTTTTTTGCATCAATCTACCAATTTCAGAAATTTTAGGGTGGCCACACTGCTGACGAGCGACAACGATGCAGACCGGACCGATCGCTTTGGCAGCAAGGAAACAATTTTAGCGAGAGTGATCCTACTATTTGTCTATATATGGTCTCAAACTTGTACAACAAAATTTTTGTCGTAAATTGTAAAACGAGCGATAGAAATGGTGACTATAACAACATTTAAGAAATTGGAACAACAGAAGATTTGGATTATGGTTAATATAAAAATATAGTAAATTTTGCTAATTTAATAGATGAATATAAAAAATTTACTGTATCTTAACGCCGCGCGCTGGGGCTAGACCTAAGTCTTATTTGATTGAAAATAACCAAGAGATCATAATTTTTATAAATCTTAAAAATTCTTAATGGAGAATATTTGTTTTGCAATAACAAAGAGACCTACGAATAATTTTTAGAAAAACTTCAAATATTTGTTTTAAAAATACTAAGAGTTCCTGAATTTTCCGATTCTGTTAACTAAATACAGGGTTTTTCATTTTAAAAATTATACGATAATTTCTTGGGATCGCTACGGGCTATAAAAAACATTACCGATAGGATAAAGATTTTTCAGGAATACATACAACGGTTATTTTGACCATTACGTTGACGGTGATCTAAAGTTAAAGTTTTTTTTTGATTGGAAATACCTAGTTTTGAAAGCGGAAGAAATTCTACATTCAAATATGGCCTTGATCATTCAAAAATTTGATCTTGACTATAGCAATCAATGTCATTTTTAAAAGTAAGTGTTAAGTTTTCATAATAATTATAATATGGAATCCATGAATTGTAGGGTCTTGAAGAACACAACGGTTACTGTGACTATGACCTTCAAGGACATTTAAAGGTCAAACAGTTTTTTTATGTGCATATTAATAAAGCAAAATTTAAATAATTGGGTTTCATGATTCTATTAAGTATGTAACCACCAATATCCCACTTCAAGTGCATTTGAATTTTGATGAAAATTGCGATTTCCATGAGATTTTGAAGCCAGAATTTTGATGAAAATTTTACCAACATGCGTTAGATTTTCTTTGATCTGCCATGAGTTCATCTTTAATTGGGGTAACTTACATCTGGAAGTTTTTCTTCTTCAATGGAAGAAGAATTTTACATATTTTTTCTGAGAAAAAAAAACATAGTTTGGATCCTAACTGAAATGCTGTTTGCATAATAATCTGAAAATATAGTCTCGTTTTTATGCATGAATATGTACAAAAAACAATATACCTTGTATTGGTTAAATTTAGAAATATTGATACATAAGTTAGGTTATTGTTGATCTTTCTGATGGTGAAAATCTGGTGTTTACACTTGAGCGTCCCTTTTTCTGACCTACATAAAGAATTATTTGAACACAGCCAGCAGTTATACACATTTTTTTAGCTATAATTGTTTTTCTAAATTTTAAACATGTAAAATCTAAAATTCTCTATGTAACACTTTATATAGCTAGGTGGTGTAATTGTTTACACTGGAGCAAAAACGGAATCGCGCAGTTTTACAATCGTTGATAAAACTTGGATTTACTATTATACTCCAAAAACAAAGAATATCCGCAAACCAGAGACGACAAAACGTTTTTGTCAGCCGGACAAATTATTACAACTGATTCTCATTCATTTACTTTGGTCGACTATTTAAAGTTATAAATGTCGAGTAATATACTAATTTGTTTTAGGTATTTTATTCCGCTATTCCAAAGGATTTTGCTCAGCATCATAACCTTTGATGAACCTTGGGTCTAACATCGTACTCTCGAAGACTAAGAACAGTCCAAAAATGGACACACAACAGTTCACTTTAACGAAAGTAGATAAAAACAGTTTTGTCAACAGGAATTGTTATAAAACTGTGATTCTAATGGTCAACAACGTAAAAAAAGACAAGCAATAATTGGAGTGTTATTTTTGTATATTGTTAAAACAAAAAATTAAGAGAAATGGTTCCATTTGGAAGAGAAGAAAATGATTTTTTATTGAAATAAAACACCTACTCACCATTTGTTTGTCATTAGCTAGTGCTGTTTGAAGGACACGAATTTATCGTTAGAATAATTAATAAATAATGTTATTAAAAAAAAAATTCTTGTCAAAAAAATTTGGATTCTCTTTGTTGGATCACGTATCAAACGTATATATAAAAATCCAGAAATTCCAGTACGTTTCGAAACAACAATCTGATGACATTTTAAAAATATATATATATACAGGTAGAGTACAATTTAAAAATTAATATAATGAAGAATGTAATAAAAACACAGATTTTATTATCTTCTACTATAAAAATAAATATGTCACCAAATCATTAATTCCTTTGAAAAATTACATATTTAAAACCCACACTTCGTTTCTCATTTATTAGTCTTTTGCTTCATAAACAAGTTATACTCTATTCATTTGGAAGACGAAGAAATGCTCGATTTATGTTTCTTTCAAATGTACTGCTAGCTTTGTACCTTTATAAACAACCCATACACGGTCGGTATTCAGAAATAATCCTACCAACCGGAAACTTCACCCCTTAAACGTGAATTTATGTCGATTTAACCTAAATCATCGTAATAATATTAACAATGCATTTTACACATGGAATCGTTAAGCCAGTTTAATTTTAAGTGACTCAAAAAGCAATACCTAAAAAATAAAAAAAATAAAACTTATTAAACGATTAGGGAACATGCACATATATAACGGCTTTTAGGTTTGTCATACAGGTAGGTATATGATAAAAGTATTATATAACACATTTCATAAAATGCATTAATTTTTAACTGATGGATGACCCCAAGTACGAGAAGGTTATTAAATTTCCAATACAAACATTCAAAAATTATCATTTTGGTACTTTCTTTCTAGTCACTAATTGGACTTGTCGCTGTAGTTAGAGCCTAAGAGCTGGGGCTGAAATTTACGAAGTTAATACGAAAAATTGTGGTGATCGGTAATATAGATAAAAATTTGACCAGTGAAAGGTGTTGATGCGACAATTCAAAATCCCGGCGGGTGAATACCTAAATGGGTGCAAAGGAGGTGGTGTACACTAAAATTTGGGCACAAATGGTCATCGATAATATGTCCGCCATTTCTACATCGTAATGTTGGACCCTTGAGAAGCCTAAATATAAAATGGCGGATAGCTGGGAAGATACAAAAGAGCTGGCGGACAACTGGGTGGATACAAAAAAGGTAGTGGACAAAGTTAAATGTCCACCCATAGGGATTTCAAATGGTCGTATCAACACCTTCGACTTTGAAAATTTTCATCCATATTATCGATGACGACAATTTCTGCAAAAACTGGTAACTTTCACCTCTTAAAGCTACTGGGGAGTCCGCCTTAACAGAAACATAAATACCTGCATTTAATGTTGCAAAAGAGATATGTCATTTTACGAATGACGTCAAAATTTCGACTTTAGCTCTCCTGCCATTACAATCTAAGTAAGATGACTTCAGGACTAATCCTTGACCATGAACATTACAGCTGACCCCTACATTTAAATAACTACCTTCTAGAAGTAGAATTGGAGAAAATTTTAAACATGCAAATGAAAGTTTGAGTAAAATTTGGATCGAGATGGTTACTGAAAATGACCTGAAAAATTAATAGATTCATAAACTAATCGCATTAAAGAAACTCCTAAAAAATTTCATTTTTTGTTTCCCACATTTGCAGTAGATGGTCTTGGTCATGGTCAAATTCATCTTAACTATCTAATAGCCAGGGAAAAACCATAAATTTTATATCTTGCAAGCTTTTTTCTATAATCCATGGTTTTTAAGTTACAACGAGGTTTCCATACTTTTCCTCACCCGGTATATAATTTTTTAATAAAAAAATTGGGTAGTTAAAATGCCTGTTACATAATTTTATAAAGGTAGTTGGTTTGTTAATAACTGTTACTAGCACAAATTAAGGTAAACTGATAGGAAACAGGATATTTGGGCGCGTTGACCTTGAACGTAGCCTTGGACAGATTTTACTACAATTTTATTATTACGTTGTTCGTTCACTGTGTTCGATTTTTTTTATAAATGATAATTTTTAAGCGAACTACATATAACAGAATACAATTGATTGGTCGAAAATATTTTAAAAAGCAATCAAATAGACCTACTTCCTACTTACAACCACCCTGGCCATCCTTTTACATAGTTCTTTATAAGGATCAGAATTTGCTACATCATAAAGAACTTCAACCGTACGTTACAAAATAAAAACCAAAACGTACCTAGTTGAAAGTTTTAAGAAACCTGTGATGTTACATTCGATTGTTATATAATATATATTATTTGTTGTATTTATAAAGTTACACTATTATTTAATATATTTAAATATATTTAAGAAAATATCTGCATGTTCTTTAATTTACGTTTTCAGTTTTCTCATATTTTACCTCATCGGTAATTCAAAAAGAACTGTTAATGGAAAATATAACAGGTGATTATAAATCTGAATAGTTTTTTAGAATATTGGTTAGAAAACCAATAACAAGAAAGTAACTTGCTTTATATAAAGAACTGAGGTATCTGCAAAAAAATAAAGGTATAAGCCTTAAAAGAACACATTTAAGAACTTCTGGTTAATTACCTGTTAATTTCTTAACTCTGTTGTAACAATGATTATAGAAGCTGTACATATCATGTTAATAGAACTAAGCTCTATTTTTGTGATCAAGAAAAGCTAGATTTTTGACTTCGTAAACGTAAAAAGTAAGTAAGGTGAAATCGGCGATTGCAAATACAATTCCGTCTATCAGAAACAGTTTGATAGGGGACGCCACGATCGCGGGTTCGAATCCTACCACAGCCCATGGAAATTGGTAAGGGGATTTGTGATTTTCAAAAAAGATTTGTACTAAAATACTAATAGAATCTAGCTGAGTGCGTCAGGGCAAAAAGCCACATAAAGTGAAAAAAAAAATGAATAGGTGTGTGATGTCTGTGGTTGTCTTAGTGGCCAAAAGTTAAGTGAGAATGTAGGAAAAGTGTCTTTATTTAAAGCACCAAATGTAAGCAATCTCAAAATAATTTGTTTTTGAAAAGTGGCGCACTCTACCTGCAAAAAATCTGTCCCTTAAAATGAGAGCATTTGTTCACATTACGTTCGGCCTCCTGGTATCTATACTTCGTGGTTTAAACTCCATAGAATTCCGTAAAAGTTATACTTCATGTCATTGTATCGTAAACTATTTTTCCTTTAGTTAAATTTTTACTTTTTTTTTAACAAAAGCTATAACATAACAGCTTTAATTTCTAATTTTATAGCATTTTTAATTTACATTCCTATTAAAAAGATGCCGTCCTACTTTTTAAAATTTCAAACCCTTATTAACGACCAAAATTGTACCAAATAGTGGTTATAAACGTATGCTCAGTGACTAATCAAGAAGGGAGTTCAAGAACACCTGGAACAGACGAACTCATAATTTTTTGATAAAATGCGAGGACTACCAAAAGTGAATAACTTTTAACATTTTTCCAATTTTAATTTGATCAAGATGTATATTTTGCAATAACTAAAGTGTGGTTGATAATTTGACTGCAGGAGTTAAGAAGTTTAAATATATTTACTTTGCCTTCAGAACGATTAGATTAATAGAATTAAAACATAAGAAACTACAAATGATTGTAGATATCAAATTTGATTTCCTCGAAGGGTTGATAATATCGGTACATATAGCCTTTGACTAAAAAAAAAATACAGAATATTTTTCGTATAGAAAACGGTATACCTTCTAATTACAATAGATTTGTTGGTGTAATAAAAAATGCGGCAAAGAAATTTATCCCAAGAGGTTTTAGAAAAGAATACATCCCATGTTGGTCAGCAGAAACAAACAAAAATTATACGAAATATTTACAACAACCAAATCAAACTAACGCAGACAACATTTTAGAATCTATAAATAGAAATAGAAAATCAAGATGGAATGAGTTAATGGAAAACATGAACTTCACTCATTCTAGTCGCAGCTGTTGGTCTCTTCTTCATAAACTAGATTCTAAAAAGACGGTTGTACAATCTCATGTAAGTAATTAATCCAAATTCAATTGCATCAAGACTAGTGAATGTTTCCAAATCTGTTCAAATCACATTCGCAGAAAAGAAAAAAATGAAACATCAGTTAAAGAAATTACGTAAGACAACTAAGTCATCTGAAGATCTTACAAAACCCTTCTCACTCGATGAACTTAATGCGGCTATTAGCAAAATGAAGAACGGAAAATTAGCTGGTTTTGATGGAATTTATCCTGAATTTATCAAACACTTGGGAAGTAATGGCAAGAATTGGCTTATTCGTTTTTTTTTATCATATTTTAGTTTCAGGCCACTTACCACCTGAATTTAAACAAGCCAAAGTGATTGCAATTCTTAAACTGGGAAAATCAGCAGAAGAAACTACCAGTTATCGCCCTATTTCTTTGTTAAGCATTTGCTATAAATTATTGGAGAGATTGTTGTACAACAGAATTTATCCAATAATTAAACATATACTACCTAAAGAACAAGGAGGTTTTCGATCGAACCGTAATTGTTGTGACCAAGTTTTAGCTTTAACAACACATATAGAATCTGGTTACCAGAAAAAGATGAAAACCGGTACTGTTTTTATGGATTTGACAGTAGCTTACGATACTGTTTGGAAAGATGGCTTACTGTTCAAATTATTTAATACCTTACAATGCAGGCAAGTAGTCAAACTTATCGAAAATATGCTTACTAACAGAAAATTTGGGGTTTTTATTGGAGAGAATAGTAGTAGATTTAAATTTCTAAATAATGCTCTTCCACAGGGATCTGTACTTTTACCTCTTCTTTTTAATCTGTACACTAGTGATTTACCGCAAACTATTTGCAAAAAATTTATTTATGCAGATGGCATTGCACTAGCTTGTCAAAGTGATAAATTCGAAAACCTGGAAACTGTTCTTGACAATGATTTAATACTTATGACTGAATATTTTAAAAAATGGCGTCTATGTCCTAATACTACTAAGACAGAGGTTTCCTGTTTTCATCTTTGTAATTCTGCCAAAACTAAAAAACTTGATGTAACATTTAATTCTGTAAAACTAAATCACAATTTTCATCCTATTTACCTTGGTGTAACTTTGGATACAAGCTTAACATATAGACAACACATTGAGAAAGTTCGCCAAAAACTTAAAACCAGAAATAACATTATTTCGAAATTATCTGGTACAAATTGGGGTACTGACGCACATACATTACGTACATCCTCTCTTGCTCTGTTTTTTTCTGTTGCAGAATACTGCTGCCCAGTTTGGATGAACAGTGTCCATGTACACAATTGTTGTTATATTGACACTCAAATAAATATAACAATGAGAATCATCAGTGGTGCGTTGAAGTCTACTCCAATCCCGTGGTTACCTGTTCTATCAAACATTCCTCCACCAAGTTTACGAAGAAAACTAGCTGCGAAAAAATTGTGGCAGAAATATCAACTTAATGAAGACTTTATCATCTGGCAAGACCTCCATGACCAAAATAATAGATTAAAATCAAGAAATCCTTTTTGCCTATTAGTAAACAGTATCGAACATTTCTCAATAGGTGAAGATTGGAAAAGAATTTGGTTAAGTGAGAACGTTTTTAACCGAGGTTTAGTAGAACATCCAAGAAAACCACTACCTAGATTCAAACATCCTAGAAATATCTGGTGTAAATTGAACCGTCTACGCACTGGTCATGGACGCTGTAATTCCACTCTCTTTAAATGGAGTGTTGTAGAAAGCCCATTATGCTCTTGCAATATAGCCGAAGAAACTATTGAACAATGCATGTCATCTTACAAGATTTGCTGGCGGTTTTCAAGAATTACATGAATTGACACAAAATGCCATTGAATGGCTCACACAAATCAAGAGTCTTTGAATATACAGCAAGTAGTTCTGATTAAGGTTTTTTTTTCTGCGGTTTTTTCCCTTAAGGCCGATTCTCACATAGCAGCGCCGCAGCAGCGCGGCAGCAGCGCTTCACAACTTCGCCGCGATGCAAAAACCATGAAGGCATTCCCACTTAAAGCAGTGCAGCGGCAGCAGAACCACGAGCGTAGCGGTTGCGAAACATTTGCCCCAGTAGTGTTTAGACTATTTAAAACAACAAACGATTTTTAAAATGTCGAGCTCCTCGTCTAGAGATGATTATGTATTTGCTGTATTGTTATCAGAAAAAGAAAAAAAAGAAGCTGTTGGGTGCACAGCTCGATTTTGCCTTCCATCTTCTGTTTTTACCAAAAATATCTAACTAAACAAAGGACAAAATCAAAATATCAACATTCGATTTGATGTTGTTAGATCACGTACCTGTATGTACCCTTTATACGTATATATGTACTAGGTTTATTTTTCAATAAAAACTAAAAATAAACTACTCAATATCCAACAATAAAAAATAAAACAGCACCCTTGCATAAAAAAGGAAATATCTAATAAATGCTGACTATGTGAAATACCAAACGAATATTCTAATAAATTAACGACATCTACTTAAGAATATTAACAATAAACAAATATAGAATCTTTCTCTATTCTACAGAAATCTATAAAAGGAGTTGTTATTTGTTCCAAATCCATCTAGTTGTTTTCTTAAGGATCATTCATAAAAATTATTTTTTATTTATTTAGCTTTCTGTAGTTTATTAACCAAATAACATCAACCTCAGCAGTGTTTGCTGCTTTCTAATACCCACTTGGCAGCGCGGCGCGGCCCAGAGCAGCATACAACGCTCTCGAAGGCGTTAGATGTCGACGCGCTGTGCTGCTGCCGCACTGCTCTGCTTATGTGGGAACCGTTCCATTTAAAATAATGAATACTTTATGGAGCCGCATTTGCGGCTACGCGACGCGCTGCTGCGGCGCTGCTATGTGAGAATTGGCCTTTAATCTCCAACATGAATGTGAGAACTGACACGCTTTAAAAACTTTCCGCAGATACAATATTTAGAAGAGTGTTTTCTCTATAGAACGAATTCTTCAAATTTAATGACTATATTATTGTTAATAACATATATTGTACTACTACCTACTATTTTCATACGAATATATATATACCTCCTTGTGAAATAAAAAATAAAATCGCTTCGTAGGTTTTCACAATTAAAAAAAAAAGTATTTCTGTTTTAATATTAAACTTAATTTTTCAAAAAAGATTATATAAAGTAAATATAATTTAATTTTTAATCGTACAAATACCAGCAAATTTATTTTACGTAGACCCCTATTTGTAATTATAGATATTACTAACGAAGGTAACTGAAAAGAAGAGTTAATTTCACAATAATTTATTTTCAAAAAAAATTATTCTATACTTATAAATTAATGTATTTAACTTTTAACACACAACTCAGTCCATAACAACCTTTCTTCTTGTGCAGAATGGAATCTATGTTACTCTAAGGACTCCTAAATTCGTTATCGATGAACATCTGAAGCAGTACGTTTGGAGGTCTTAGAGTTCCGTAGACAATCTTGGAGTTCAACCAGTCTTTAATTTGAGACGATTTTGAGGATTAACCCATTTAGAGCATCGTACACTCTGAAAGAAAAATATTACGCTAAAATCATTAAAATAACGTTAAGTACACTATTCTATAAATAGTTTAGTAGATAACTGTAGACTATAAATTGATTTTACCCAATAAATATCTACTTCCGAATCTATGTTTTAATCTTTTTTGTAATTCGAATACCTGTAGTGTCACAGTTCAAACAAGAGCTATTACTACTACAAAATATCAATGACATTAAAATACTATCTATACTTAATAGCATTTTAATAAAGTTTGGCAAAATTTGTGATTCGAAGATGAATCTAAAAAAATCCCAAACGCTAAATACCGAAACTATAGTAGAATTGAAATTTACTGTCTTTACCATATTACGTATAACAAAAAAAGTTGCTCAAAGATTAGTAAGGCCAAATACCAATTGTATACCAAAAATCATAAAAACTGTAACAAAATAAAAAATAGTTAATCTAGAATAGCACATGGAACAATATGATACAAACAAAAACTATGTAAATTACTAATTGATATTTTCCTTTTCCTAACAGCTAGTTGTAGTAGATTTTGTAAACATTACTAGCTAGAGGAGGCAGTAAAAGAAACAAATAAAACTACTAACGTTATTAGTTACTTTTTTTGAGCACACCAAACTTGAAGATTCTGCTGTGATCTAGCCACATAATGTTGCAAACTAGAAGAACTTAAAGTTTTACCTACTTAATACTAGAGAATTTCTATTATTTTCAAAAGCTCTTGTATCATAAATTTGTTTATTTTCTTCATTCTTAAATCACCACTGTTTGACTCCGGTAAAAAGAATTGATTTGTGTAACATACCGAGAGATCTTTGGGCATTTCAAAGACCTCGTTCCAAAACATTCTACATACATGAAGAACTGATTGTTACTAGGTTGGTTTTCCATTTGCTAACAGAAGAGCAAAAAGCGGTTTGCGTCAATTAGCATCGAAAAACATTGGAACGGTTTAACAAAGGAAGTTCAACAAACGTTTATAGTATTGTTAGTGGCGAAGAATCTTGAATTTACTCCTACGAACCGGAATGCGCTGTGTGGTATTTTACGACGAGGAAAAACCAACAAAAGTGATCCGTTATCGAAGTGTGTCAAAGAAAATGGTCTTAGCTTTTTTGTCAAAATCGGGTCATGTGGAAACAATTGCTTTAGAAGATCAAAGAACAGTTACTTCCGATTGGTATATAAAGTTTGTTTACCAGAAATTATCGCGAAACTCCAAACAACAACATCATCCTACATCAGGACAATACAAGTACTCATAGTGCCCAAAAGACAATTACGTTTTTAGAGCTTCAAAATATCGAATTGCTAGACCATCCACCATATAGTCCCAACTACTTCTTCACTGTCCCAAAGATCAAGAATTCAATGCGTGGGCAGTGATTCCAGTCGCCAGAAGAAACCATCGATGCCTTTAAAACAGAGATATTTGCAGTTATCAACTGTTTTATCAATTGGTTTGAACGTGTGCAAAGGTGTATCCATCTTGGTGGAACATAGTTTGAAAAACAATAAAAGACTTTAAGTCAATATATTCTTTGTCTTTATGGCTATATGCAAATCTAAAAAGAGAACCCTCGTAGATACTGATTCTTTTTGTGTCTATAAAATGTGAAGTAAATATTTCTGCTTATTGATCTAAATATACCTTTAAATTGAAAATATAACAAACATTTAACGTTTAAAAAGATAAACATGTTTAAATTAGCTTATAGAAATTGTATTTACATAAATTTATAATTAATACTTCCTATGATGGTATGAAAGTAAAGTGTGATTTCATGTAAAAATATGACGATATTAATATATAAATATTCTTAGTTCTGAATCGGTACTTTTCAACAAAGAGCAATTTTCTTTGTTTAATATGATGGAATTCTTTCGTTTCATGAGATATTTTATTGCTACGCCTCTGGCACCAGAATTGCTGATTAACTTTCCATCATAGGCCGTACTTGTTGCTTTGTAAGCCGAAGATACTCAAAGAGGAAACCCAAGAATATAAATTTCAACAAGCACTTAACTTTTTTCTTACTCGGGTGCTTCATTAAGAAGATACACTATTAATTTTCTCGAATGTTTAATTGCCTCCGATGAGATGCGGTCGACGAACGTACAAAATCGAAATTGAAATACCTTAAAATCAAATCAATTAGTTTTTATACGTTATTGTTAATTACGATGAAAATTCAACGGATTTAAAATCATGAGAGTATGCAAACCAAGTATCAAATACAAATACGAGTATACAATGAGAGAATGTGAAGACAACTTATAACTAAAGGTAACCAACGTCTCCACCACTGTTTGTGGTATCAAATTATTCTCACACTTCAGTGACGATACTATTTTACTTTAGCACGCAACAGATTCCTTTAATAAATCTCAAGAAGTGCTGATATTGAATTCATATATACACAGAGTGTCCATTAAATTAACGAGTTTCACTTGATTCTCTTTTATCTTTACGTACGTGACATTACATCTTATTGATAGTTTATAGTGTGCTAAAAAGTTATGATGATGATAAAATTCTGCTGACACCTACCTTATTAAAACTCCATAAATTAAAAAATTAACTTTACACAATTCTTTAAATGTCACTAAGCGCATACATGAAGCCCAAAATTATTACTTTTACTAATTATCATTCAGTAATTAAGGGAATAATAAAATTGGCATTATCGACTAGCTATGAAATCACAAAAATCTTAAGTTGAGATTTCTGCAAAATACTTTCGACGCAGAATGATTTAATATATCATCAAGTAAGAAATACATACAATAGTCAAATTGCTGTAAGGCATCCTTCAAGTTAGAATAAAACTAAATTCAGACGAGTTATAACTCTGTCCTCTCCGCCAATTTGAAAGTGAATTTGTTGGGAAGGCATTTACCTTCACACGCGTATTGTACCTTTTGTGCAATTCGAATATCTAACCACATGAGTACAAAAACTATCAACTATCTTTGTCTAAAATAATGATTATTGAAGTTCAGAAAGCTACTGATGCAGAATGACGTAATGCATAAAGAACTACCAAAAACTAATTTTAAATCATTTGTAAATACTTATGAAGACTGCAAGTTCGAGGAAGTGGCACCACTACAATTTAATGTACAAAGCTACAAAAGCCCTCATGGTGTGCAGAAACATTGCTGGGAAGAATTGGGGCTTTAACCCAAAGAAACTGCAATAGTGATACTCATCATCATCTATGGGACAGTAGCTTGGGGCACGAGAGCTAATCTGATCACTACAAGGACAAACCTCTCAAAGATTCAGAAATTAGCCTCTGCATGTATCACTGGAGCTATAAGAACATGGAAGTAATCCTAAATCTCTCGCCACTGCATATTCAAGTAGAAAATGCTAGGAGAAAACAATATATAGAATGGTCAAAGAAGGAATAATCAAGGAAACACCTCGTTCACTTCAACTCGATTAAACTTGGGAAATGCCCCAAGATGACATGCCAAAGAAATTTAACTTTGTAAGAAAATTTACCACAAAACTGGCATGTAAATTTGAATGGAACAAAAATACCATATTGGGGCTAAGCCTAAAATGGTATACGGATAGCTCCAAGACAGATAAAGAACCAGGAGCAGGGGTTTTTGGAACTAGAACCAAATACTCACAAAGGCTGGGTGCATACCCTAGCATCTTTCAATCGGAAATCCGTGCCATCGAAAGATGTATAGCATTTAATATTGAAAGGAACTAGACAGAAGATTGTAATCACGTCAGATCGTCAAGCAGCCATCAAAGCTCTGAATTCACATACCATTAGTTTAAAGTTGGTCTGGGAATCCCTAGGCAAATTAAATGAACTAGGACAGAATAACACTGTTACCATCCTATGGGTTCCAGGACACATAGGAATAGAAAGAAACGAAACAGCAGACAAGATGGCAAAAAGAAGGAGCTGAAACCCCATACCTAGGAAAAGAACCATCTTGTGGAATCCGCAGTATTACAATTTTAGAAAATCTAAGGAAAAAAATGGATAGCGAAAAATCCAAGTACTGGAAAGATCTAGAAGGACTAAGACAATCAATTACGCTCCTGGGAAACTACAACCAGAAGAGATCTCTCAGCTGTCTTAATCTTAATAAGAAGAACCTCCGTATTATAACAGGAATACTAACCGGATACTGCCGATTAAGAGGACACATGACAAAACTAGGATTAGTAGATGAAGCAAACTGCAGATTCTGTGAAGTAGAGGATGAAACCTCAATCGACATACTCTCAGAATGCATTACATTACCTAATTCTAGGGTCAAATACCTAGGGTCATACGAAATAGAAAAGGAAGATCTACCTAACTTAAAACCCAACGATATCCTAAACTTTCTTAGGAAGATAGGACCAGAAGAACTGCTATAAGTCTGAGGAAATCATCAGAAATATAGCCAGAAAAGGGAGACACAATAGATCTTATAGGTCGCAGGTGTATCTGTTACCCCTAACTTGCTCATAAATACAATTTAATGTAAGAAGCGCCCTCTGAACGCCTAGCAACATTTTCGAATAGGACAAAACGGTACAGAACTGTAGCAATCATCGATTGGTTTATTATTTTCTTGAGACAATTTTTAACAGTTTAGTTTTGACAAGAATCTGAGTATTTGTATCCATATGTAAATTGGTACTTAATTCAACTCTGTTGATTGTATTTGACTCGTCATACTTTATTTGATTTATTTTATTGATCAATTTCTATCAATGCTAAAGGATATAAATAAACAAAAAATCGATGAAATCAATTAAGAACAATTCGTACCAGAATGTTTTAATAAAATAATCTGTAATCTTCATAGTTCAGTCATGTCTTAACGTATTAAGCTTATTTTATTCAAGTTATTAGTTACTTAAAGACAAGAAATGAAAATTATTTGTTTGGAAAATTTTCCGATATTAAATGGCCTAAGGTAAAAACACACATTATTATTTAATAAGTCATGATTATCTATGTATATAAAAATAAATTTGCTCTTCGTTAGTATCGTTAAAACTCGAGAACTATAGGACCAATTTCGCTAATTTTGGTTTTGAATTATTTCTGAAAGTTCAGGGAAGGTTTAAACATAAATAATATAATAGTTAACGGCAAATACTAAATTCCTTATAGATGGAAGTGTAAGTTAATCATTTGACATCTAGGCAACGAAGTTACTTGGTGGATGGCGTTATATATCGACTTATAAATAATACAGTAAGAAAGATTATTTAGATTTGTCTTTGTCGTGAATAATATAATAACTATTAAAATATGAAGAAAATTAAAAAAGTTGGAAAAAATTGGGGTAAACGAAAAATGATAAAAATCGTAAAACCAAAATAAAACTTTTTGAAAGAAATGGAAGAAAATCGAAAAAAAAAATAAAGAAAATATAATTTAGGAAAAAATCGAAAAAATGTGAGAAAACGAAAGAACAGAAAAAGTAAATAAAAAAATGGTTATAATCCGGAAAAAATGGTTACAAACCAGCAACCAAATTGAAATATAACATAATCGATAAAACTAAAAAAAACTAAAGAAAGAAAATAAAAACCAAGAAAATTAAAAAAAAAATTAAAAAGAGAAAAAAAAACATGAAAAACAATCGAAAAATCGAAAAAAAAACTCAAAAAAGTTTTAAAAATTTAAATATTTAAAAAACGAACAGTAATAAATGAAAAATGTTTAAGAAACTATAACAACCGAAAAATTGGATTAAACCCAAAAAACAGAAAAAAAAACAAAATATCTTACAAATTTGGAAAAAAAAATACAAAAAATGAGAAAAAAGTTAAACCGAAAACACAAGAGAAGAAAAAAGAGAAAAAAAGAAAAATCTGACAAAACTAGTGAAAAACGATTGAAATGAAAAAAAAAAAACAAAAATGAAGAAATAAATAACATCAAAAAATAAAAAAAAACAAGAAAAAATGGGAGAATATTGGAAAAAGAAAACGAAAAATCGATAAAACTAAGAATAGAAAAGAAAAGAAAAATAAAAAAAGTTTATAACAAACAACAAACTAAAGTAAAATGGAAAATAATAAAAAACTGAAAGAATAACAACTCTACTACCGCTATAGCTCAGACAATCTATGAACACATCAGTGATTTTACGAAAAACTTTTCTTCAGGTATTTGAAAGTTCTAAATGGTATTTACAGGCCGAGGTTTTTTTAAATGGTTTTCCTCGACCCAATTTCGAGTCTTAGCATGGAAACAGCCGAATGGCCTTTAAACAGGATAAATTTGTCACCGGAACTCCTATAGAAAACGCAGAAGTACTATCCTGAAAAAGACAGTATACCCAAATTTCAATATTTTTATATAAATCCAAACAATAATTGTAACTTAATCAATAAAAATTTTAGAAATAAAAATGGGTATTTAGGGAATAGTACATGAAAAATCCGTAAAGCTAATGGGTTTTCTCAAAAAAAAACACAGTGCGTTGAAACTTGTTGCGTAAATAAATGAAATAAAATGATGATTTAAAGTCTTTTTTGCTTTCATTTCATTAAATATTATATATCATTTGGAACCTTCAAATACCTGAAGAAATTTGTTTCCGCTTTTTATCTTCTTGACTGAAATAGTCCGTTCACAATTGAGCTCAAAATTATAAATATAACTATTATTGTGCAAAGTATCAAACCTGTAGGATTTATAGATTTTAAATTTTTATTTTTATTTTTCACGCCTCCGCAACCCCCTGATGGTGAAATTTTGTAAAATCAGTTCACAATTGACCTCAAACTTATAAAAATAACTATTTTGCAAAGTTTTAAACCTGTAGGACTTATAGATTTTAATTTTTTTCACGCCCTCGCAACCCCCGTGTGGGTGGAATTTCGTAAAATCCGTTCACAATTGACCTCAAAATTATAAAAATAACTATTTTGCAAAGTTTTAAACCTGTAGGACTAATAGATTTTAATTTTTTTTTTCACGCCCCCCGCTACTCCCCTTGTGGGTAAAATATGGTAAAATCCGTTCACAGTTATCCTCCAAATTATAAAAATAAGATGATTTCTGTATAGCTTTAACCATTAATGTTGCACACACGACGGAAGCTTAAAAAATGGAGTAACTTCTCCCGTTTTCCCAACATTTCCCTTCACTGCTCTGCTCTTATTAATTGTAGCGTGATGAAAAGTATACTATAACCAGCACAGGAGTATGAAAAATAATTGTACCAAGTTTCGTTAAAATCCGTCGAGTAGTTTTTATTTCTATAGCGGTTATACAGACAGACAGACAGACAAAAATTTTACTGATTGCATTTTTGGTATCAGTATCGATCCCTAATCACCCCCTGATAGTTATTTTGGAAATATATTTCATGTACAGAATTGACCACTCTACAGATTTATTATAGATAAGTATAAGAATAAGATAAGAGATATAGATTAGTGCATGCGCGTAAAATAAATAATAAAAGACCGGTGGATAGGAATTTTATATATATTAATAATGTAAAATCCAAAATCGAAGAAATGTGTTTCATTTTTAATTTTATTAAATATCATTTTGGGAAATATCAAATAATAGTCCAACAGCTTTATAAAAATAAATTTTAATTAAACAAAATAAAGAAACATATAAAAATAAATTAGGATAAAATAAATAAAACGGCTAAATATTTACCTGTTACTTTTATTCTTCTTAATATAGTCAACCATATTGAATCATTTTAATATCCGTTAATTGCATGTTTTAACTCAAGCACATAAAGTATTTCTTAAATAAAAAAGCTAACTGTATAGTTAAATACCAGGTAAAGCAAAAAAATAAAAATAAAAAACGTATAATTAAAAAAAGACCAAGAGAAATATTAGATAATAAAATATGTGAGCGTACATGAGAATACAGACAAAAACTTCTTAGGGTTAAAAAAGTTATTTTTTTTTAAATTTTATTGATTTAGATTTATCTATCATCGTGTTAGATGAACACACGATCTCTTTATTAGAAATCTGTTGTAAACTTGTGAATTGGTTAGAGATTTGAACAGAGAAAGACTAACTCAAAAATGATTTCAAAACTAGGTTCTTAATATGTAATTCTTTAAATATCTAATTTAAAAAAAGAAACAACCATTTTACACTGTATTTAATACACTATTTTGCGTATAAAAATTATGAATGGATACAACCACATGCCGGATCTCGGGTCTAGGTGCGAAAAAGGGTCTCAGTTATAGCTCATTTATAGACCGCTCGCTGTTCCCAGGTAAGGCGTGACTTCAAAGACTCTATAACCAATTTTTTTGTATGAGGACCCCCTATTGTACCTATATATATTTGTTATTTTCCTACGCTTACACCCAATTACCGAGCTGGATTACAAATTTCATCTGTCTAGGTCATCTCGAAGTTTTTGATCTGTATGTAAGTCAGTTAATAGCTAGTAAGTGGAAAATTGGACCTTCTTATCTTTATACCCGTTCGTGCTAAATTCTTAAAAATTGGGCTTCTAGTTGACGTATGGATATAAATAAACACACGCAGTTTCATGTGTTTACGTTAAATAGGTTTTGCGTTATGGAAGGGTCAAAGTTGGCACCAAAATATTCTGCATTACATTGAAAAAGAACAACACTCATAATAACATAAAATACCTCAAGCGAGTCTAGGGTCGAAAAAGGGTCTCTTTTATAGCTCATTTATAGACTCTTTAACCCTTTTATATTTACTATAGATTGTTATTGTTATTGCTATTTTTATGAAAATTCTACTATAAATAAAAGTTTTATATTTACTCGATATTTATTGTTATTTTTTAAGACAATTCTAGTGTAAATGAGAGTGTCGCCTCTGAACAGATACAATAACAAGAAAAGGACCTAAATGTAAATAGAAAAGAATTGAGGAGACTAAATAAAGGTTTGAGCATAAATTATTCTATAAAATATTTTTGTTTAATTATGATTAATGATTTAATTATTATCTGTAGTTATAAGTAGTTGTTACATAATACTTTAAATACGTTTATAGAATTTAAGTTTAGTTAACGGTATGTATTATTCATTTAATTTTATCTTGTAACGCCAAAGAAGTATAACTTCTTACGTACGTACATAAGTACACACACCCACATACACTTATTTTAATAAAATACTCGTGCTAACAGTGCCTTCGTAATTGCTAAAAAATATCCATTAGCATTATGTATATATAATCTTCTTTATTTGCCTTATTTTTATGTTTCATAACTGTAATCATATAAAGCGCAATTTAGATTTAAAATTATGGCTGTTATTCAAATTTTCCAATCGCAGAAATGAATAATCAAAAAAGTGAATTACTCACTATTATCGATATTATAATACATTTAGTCACGATGATGGGAACACACAAAGCTTGGAGAAAACAGTTAGTTGCCTTTTAGAGTTGATTAGCTTGCTCAGATTTGTATAAAAATAAACCGCAATCACAATCAACCATAAACAAACTTGTGCCTGAACAATGCAGTATTGTTTGCGGAAGCGCATAGGTTATCAAGCTATTGAAATTATCCGTCATCAGTATTAAAAACAGGTGGTAATCAATAACCTCATCAGTAATTATGATGATAAATAAAATATTTGTAATATTATATTTGTTTTTACTTTTCATATATTTTTTTAATATATTAACTTACTCGGATTGCTTACATAAAATTTAATAATAACTGAAAGACAAGTGAGTGAAATAAAAAGTACTAAGTGGCGAGTTATATATAGAGTGGCTATACATTAGGGGTTAAGCCGCTAATAAGCTCTCTAGATCTAAATCATAAGGTAGATCAGTCCTTATACTTGTTACTTAATTTTCTCAGCAATTTTTCTCCACAACTTTCTATCACTGGTTTTATTCTTTCACTGTTGTACACCGGCACCTTGTAGATCTTCAGTAACTTTTTGTAGCCATGTGGATTTTGATCTGCTCCCTGGTGTCCAAGATTGAGTACGTTGCTGTACTTGGTCCTGCTCTTCATACGTGTCCTAGCCATTTAACCATTTGCTGTTTTATTTTGGTCACTATGTCTTCTTTTATTTCAATATGTAACTCATGGTTTATTCTTTGCCTGATTTCAGTTTTATTTACCGTCAGTGGGCCCAGAATTGTTCTTAATACTTTCCTTTCTACGATTCTAAGGTCTTCTGCTTGTTTACTTCTTAAACTAAGGGTTTCTGCAGCATACATCAAAGTAGGTCTAATTATCGTAGTATATATTTTCATTTTCGCTTTTTTACTAAGTAGTTTATTTTTTAATAACTTTTTATTTGCGTGGTACACCTTGTTAGCAGTAATTATTCTTTCATTGATTTCTGCTTCTCTTCCGTCATTATTTGGTGATAATATTCCTAGGTATTTAGATTTTTCTAATTCATCAAAAACATAATCTCCTTTCCTGATCTTCTGATTTTTTTATGTTTTGTCCAATTGCATTAATTTAGTGTTTGCTTGATTTATTATCAATAGATACCATTTTTTTTATACTTCCACCACAATTTATTTTAACATTCTCTTTATTTTACATCTGTTATTTGTTGTGATGGCAATATCGTCGGCATAAGCTATTAGTTGTCCATCACTCGTTCTAAGTGACTTCTTTAATAATTATGAACTCCTCAGTTACACTTTTTTTTGTTTTTACGTTTACTACGGTATTGTTCATAGTCATCATTACTAGCCGCCTTAATTTGCTGTGTATTCCTATTTCTTTTAGAGCTGACATTAACCTTGGTCTTTTTGTAGAGTCAAACGCTTGTTTAAAATCTCTAAAAAGTATTTCTATCCCTATTTTATAGCTATGGGATTTTTCCATTATTTGTTTAATAGTGTGGATAGCATCTTCTGTTGACCTTCCTTTGGTAAATCCGAATTGATATTGTCTCAAGATTTTTGATGATGTTTCTACCAATCGCCTATGTATTAAGCTTGATGTGATTTTATAAGCTCTGTTTAGTAGCGTTAAACCTCTATAATTATTACAGTTCTGCTGGTCATCTTTTTTATGTATCGTGATAATTTTTCCTTTGCTCCAACCTTCTGGTATTTTTTCGTCGCGCCAAAGAGCTTGTATTAAGTTGTACAATTTAACTTAAACTTCTTCACCTCCATATTTTATTAATTCTATATTTATATTATCAATACCTGGGGCTTTACCATTTCGGCTCTCGTTTATAATTTCAACGACTTCTTCTTTCGTTCGTTCTTTAATTTCATTTACTCTCTGTTTTTCTATTACTTCTAAATCAGTTGGTGTTTGGTCTTCGTATTCAACTTCATATTCAGTTAATAGTTCTTTAAAATGTTAAGTTCAGATTTTTTTAAATTCCTCATCATTTTCAGATATTCTTCCGTGTTTATTTTTTATATTGTTTATCTTGCCCATAAATGACCTATTTTCTTCACAAATTTTTTATAAATCACTTTTATGTTCCTGTTTTAACTTTTTGATCTTTTTTACTTTGTCATCTAACCATGCTCTTTTGACACTTCTAATTTTTTTCTTGCTTTCTTTCCTTAGTCTGACGTAATTTTCTAAGTATTCAGATTTATTTGTTCTTATCCATTTGTGTCTTATTTCCATTTTTGTTTTAATAAGACACGACTTTCTTCATTATACCAGTCTTTCTTTTTACGTTTTCTTTTCATCCCTATGTGTTCTGCGGCAGCTTCATTTATACATTGCTTAATATCACTCCATTCTATTTCTATGTCATTAATATTATTAGGTAACTTTGTCAGTTTTTTATTTATGTCCTCTGAAAATTAATGGGTGAGTTACGAAGATATAAATTTAACAACCCTCAAACATATTTGTTCTCAAATTTAAACATGTAAATTGAAAAGAAAGTGGGGTGATTTGTTACTCACCTTTTGAAACGCATTATTTTGCGAATATTTTTTTTCTTAAAATAATCAAAAGCAAAATAAAGCTGATACAATTAATATGTACATAGCTGTCTTATGGACGGTTCAGCAAAAAACGGCTTGATCCCTAGGACGTATGAATTCAGAAAAACTGAATGATATAACCAACTCACAGAACGATACGAACGCACAAGTAGTTAAATTTAAATGATAAAAAAGGAGAAGATTAACATTATTTGTTTACATATATAGTTTTTTAGATCATCTATTAAGAAATTTGTCCAAAAATAGTGTAATAAACTTAGAAAAGAGTCGAATAGTAAATCAGATAAACTTTTAAGGTTTTTAATGTGTAATTATCAGAATTTCAATACAATTTTGTATATTTACACATTATACGATTTAATTTTTTAAACAAATTTTAACATTAACAAAATTCTATTCCGTCATGTTCTGTCGAATAATACTTCAGAGCTATACTTCCCCTCCTCGATTATTCACGGAGTGCCACATCTGGTTTAACTAAAAAATACAAATGTGAACACGCTCTCGTTATTTTGAAGTAGATATTCTTTAAGACAAATTAATTCTAGCAAAGAAATCAAGTATCATTGAAAAGATAATTAGCAAAGAAGGGTTGCTATGCTTGTAAAACAACAGTCACGCAACGGTCTGAGTATCATTCTCACATCCTATCAGTGATTTTGTTTATTAAAAAAACAGGACTAAAAAGTTTTTACAACCAAACAAGAAATTACGTAAGAACAGGAAACCTACAATCAGAGGAATTTATACCAAAGACGGATTAAGATAGGGAGGAGTGTTGAGCCCATTGCCTTTTAACATCATACTAGACGATGTAATAAAAGAAACAAAAGAAAAAACTAAGAAACTACAAGTAGGATACAAAAACATGAAACTAATAGAAATAACAGAAAGTGCATTTGCTGATGATTTATATTTCTAGGTTATTTTTCATTTAATTTATCCCTAATGTCATTTCTTGCTTATACTTGTTTAATTCCTAATAATACTAATAATTTAAGAGTAAATAAAATAGGTCAATAATAAATACATTAGTTTGTTGTTATATTTAATTTTGGTCCTTATGAATATTATTAGACGTATTATAAATTAACCATTTTAGGAGAATTATAAAATAAGTAATATAATATTTATTGAAGTTATACTTCTATTCGCGCGCCCGGCGTTGTAAAATTTGTGTGGGATTAAATCAGCAACATGATTAGGTTACGTTTCATATGCAATGGCGTGATTAAAAGAGAGAGCACATATAGGTATATTGATTGGTAAAAAAAAGCTGAAATATTTACTACATGTTATTAGTTATAACTGTAAGTCCTATATACCCTTTAAATATTCAGTACATTAAAAATAGATAGATATACAAAAAACTGTTAACCTAATTTTATAGATTATAGTGACGTATCACATTGTATATGTCAGTTTATTATATTATTCTGTCACGTAAGTATACATATTAAGTTTAGTATTTTACATTAATAATATTAACAACAATGAGTATTGTATTGTAGTCTATAGTACCGTCACATGGTTGCAGTATAAGTTATATTATATCCTGCACTATGCTTTTAAGATTGTGGGTTATATAAACAGAGTTTTTAAGAAATGTATTTCAGTTAACTTTTTGGGAAATTATAATGTATCATCGCATTATATATGCGTACAGGTTACTTCTACGGGAATACCTGGTGCAAGGGGTCAACAAATACACAACCTACGTGACTTCTTCTTGAAGTTTCGCTATTTAATGGTAGTTTTTATATCACTCTCTTTCTTTGTTATTTCTCTATTAAAAAGGCTTTCTCACGTTGCCGGCACTGATTGACCTTATACTTTATACAGTTTTTAGTTGATATTATGTAGGTACACACGATATATATTTTCGCAATAGATAGTTTTAGATTTTGCTGAATAAGCGATAAAAACTATTGGAAATATGAAGAGTTTTATTATACAATGTGATTTTTTTTTGACTACATTGCATTTTAACCTATAAAATGAACACGAAAGTTCGGATTGACAGTATAGTAGGTCTATGCTCCAAGCATATGATGATTTTGCTAAATCATTCCCAGACAAATTTCTAAACCCTGGCGCGTACATAGAAGTATAACTTCAACCGGCAGTCTCACCGACTGCCACACCCATTTTTTTTTTCATTTAGGATCCAGTTCACGTAATTTATTGTTTTTTATAGTGTCAAGAAAAACTAAACTAGTCGTTGTACGTTGTTGCACCTCTAGAGAAAAAAATTAACTTGTTTTTTTTTATTATTTATATAATAATAATAATATGAGATTATGAGTTTTAAACAAACAAATATATCAGTTGTTCATTTCCTAAAAGGAATTTTACCGTTGCGTAAAATCCAAGCGTTTGGAATTTTACCTGTATTAACTTCATGAATAGGTACGCAATTCGTTGTCTTTTTCTCAGTACACCCCCGTACACTTTTGCAGTAGATACCAAATTATTTGTGTAAAATTTCTAATAAATACATTTCTATTTGACTGAGATTGTTGGTTTAAACTAGAATTAGGTTAGTTACTGATGCGATGGGTAAATTTCACTAAAATTGAATTTATCCCTTAAAAGTTGTAATCGGGCCAATTTTAAGCCAGAATATTAACTTTATTGACATCGTGAATAGTATTCTGACTTCCTGAAGGTCAATTGTTGGGCCAACCAAAAAATCTTAATCGGAATCGTAATGATGCGTATATTGATTGAAACATAGATTTCAAATGTACTATATCTTAATACGATAAAAATCACATCTGATGCAAAAATTTTACTGACAAGGTTGCTCCTTTAATTCGTAACTTTACTATTAAGTCAAACCGATATGATTCCTCCCTAAAATCCAACCAAGGCTTTGTACTTCTTGCAATAAAAATGATCCTTTTCTTTGTGTACAATATATATATATGTGTTTTTACTTTTAAATTTAGGTTTGATAACTTATAGTGATATATTGACACGGCGATTTCAATAAAGGGTTAAGATTGCAATTTCGTTCAAATAAAAAGTCTTTAAAATAATTTGGTATTTACTGTACGCAGGATTTGTTCTTCTGTTGGTTATTCGTACGAGAATACATTCTTTATCTATAAGCAAGTAAGAGATAAAAATGTTAACTAACCTTTGCTTTTATTGAGACTTATATTACTGGGAAAAGCAGCGATTTTCCTCCATGCTTTTTTGCCCCAAAATCCCTTAGTACTTGCTGTTTCAGCAGGCGTGGAACTCCTAGGTCCGTACGAGGCCGCACTCTTGGTCCTCTCTGGAGGACCACGTCTAAGACTACCCGCCGCACTTCTGTAACTAGCACCACTAGAACTACCACTGAAACCACTGTCCAAATCAACTAAGGGCGCGGGGCTAAGAAGTTCATCCGTTGGTCCTACCTGTAATACAAAAGACTTTATTAATTATCCAACTTTCGGTATATATATATTACTTACCGTAAGAAGATCTGCTAGTTGATCATCCATTTCATTCTCTCTATCTGTATCATCACTTCCTTCTTGAGAATTAGAAGGCATTAACATAGCCTCAACCGAAAGGTTAAGTTCTCCTAGAACACGACGGTGTCCATGTTGGACTCGACGGACCTCTTCTTCTACAAGGCTTTGATTTAATGACATAATTGAATCTTGGTGAGCTTGACGTCGACGACGTGCTTTGGCTAGATCACTGATTTCTTCATAAATATTTTCTTCCGTACCATACCTGAAAAACATATCAAAATTTATAAAAATAATAGCTAATATTGCAAAAAAAATATAACACAAGGCACAAAAAAAGAGTTTCATGTTTCAATTGATGATTATACAAATAATCTTTCTCTCATTAACGTTAGGCATAGATGTGCTTAAGGACAAAGTGAGTAAGTGTTGCATGTGACAAGAGTTGAATCAAAACGATCAAAAAGACAACTAATTACTAATGCACCTGTGGTTAAAGTGTTTGGAGGCGTTAACGACTATAGGTAAAGGTTGCAAGTTCGACACCTTAATGTCAATTTCTTGTTTGTACAATTTATAATTTTCTAGAAGCTCTTTAATGTTAGAATAATATAATGAATAAAATTTCAATCAATGACCACAAAAGACTGTTGAAAATTTGGAAGTAAAGGATTCCGATAAAAATGTTCTATCCATAAAGGACATGTAGAAACTAAAACTGTATAATTAACTATAATTTCACATATTAATAATAAGAATTTCCACTTAATTTCCTAAAAATATGGAGAGAATCTCATAATTTAACTAGATGTTATTATTAATATCTTTATTTAACAAGGGAAGGTAATATTTGAAATTAGCAAGTCGGTTAAAAAATGGATCTTAGCAGAACATTTTCGAACAATAATTGTTTACAATTTTCGGAGAGGATTATCCCAACAGCAATGTCTCGATGAAATGGTTTCTATATTTGGGAATATAGAAAGCCCACTATTTCCCGCAAATATTGTAAATTTCAACGTGTTCGCTAGGTCCAACCAAAGCAACATTCACACAGCAAATCATTAATGCGGTTCTTTAACCGGAAGATAGAGGCATCGTTGGGCAGTTTAAAGACATTGATCGATAAGAATATGGTCGCAACTTTTGTGACAAAATCTGGTCATGTGGCAACAAGACTCCGACAAAGCAACACACAAAGGGGAATCATCGTACATCAGGACAATGCTCACACTGCCCAAAAGGCAATCGAGTTTTTGGAGATTCAAAACATCTAAGTGTTAATCCATCCAGTATATAGACCCGACCTAAGTCCCAACGACTTCTTCACGTTCCCAAAGATCAAGAAGCCATCGATGCCTTTAAATCAGCGATTTTGTAGGTGTTAACTAAAAACTGGAGTAACTGTTTTACCAATTGGTTTGAACCTACGTAAAAGTGTATCGATCTTGGTGGGACATATTTTGAAAAGCAATAACGTACTCTATATCTTTTTGTCTAACAAACCTCGCATAACTTCGTATTACAAGTAAATTATCATAACCTATAGAATGTTCGTAGATACAGTTGTGAAAGAATTTTTGCAAGAGTACTAAACATTTCAGTAATCACAAAAACTTCTTGCACATCCGAATTTTAAAACCGCATGTAATTTGCAATTTATTTAAAAATCAAAATTAGTTTAGGTACCTACCAATTTCTATACATCTGTAGTATATTTTTATACATGGTATTAAATCTTGATATCATAACTTACCTAGTAAGATAGGTATGATTGCTCCTGTAAGAACCCTCCCTATAGGTCCCAGGATACTTGCTAGGCACGTTAGTGTGTCTAGTTGGTGGTCCAGGTTCATAATAAGCATAAGAATAATCCATATTAGGCCAGGGAGGATCAGGTTGACTGGATGTACCTGGAATTGCTAAGAAATCCTCCGCCATGTTGGAATTATCTGAAGTGTAACTGGGATAGTTTGAATCTGAGGAAGGATATATGGAATTAACTGGAGGATAATTAGGTGGGGGCGGAAAGTGTAGACGGGGGTGAGTGTTGTAACTGGTCGGTAAGACGCAACGCTTCGGACTTAAAGCGAGTTTGCGTAAGGTGCCTCCGGTAATGACGCGATTGCGCTGACAATGGTCTTGGCGTTGTGGAGGATGTTCTGAGGTACCATCGCTGCTGTTGCTGGCCTGACATTGCTGCTGGTAATGATATGGTCGTTGCCACATTGACCTGAAAGAAAACATAAAACTTTAATAAAAATTTGTCTCAAATATTTAGTCCGATTAGACAATTTTGTATCCTAAAATCTGTATTCGAATAGAATTTCAATGAAGATTATGAAATTTTACACATTTTTCTAAAATAGCTAGATAACTGATAAATAGCAGCCTTATTTTTTGTGATATAATACTATTTCTTACTAAATATATTTTAGGAGAATGGTGGAGAAGAACAAACAAGGAATTATACGATCTGTACCAAAAACTTCAAGATAATCAGACCCAAGGTATAGATCCAGTAAAGATACAGTTGACTATAAAACACACAAAAATATACAAAATTATATTCAAACAGAAAGTCAATTGTGAAGAGTAAAACCAAGAAAAATGGTATCGGAAAATGCTGAAAGAACCAAAAAATATTAACAATAAAGCCCTCAAAGCTCTGAACTCAGATACAATCGGTTCAAAGATGGTCTGGGAATGCCTACACAAATTAAATGAATAAGGATAGAATAACTCTGATACCCTCCTATTGGTTCCAGGACTGGAAGGAAACGAAACAGCAGACAAGCTGACAAAAGAAGGAGCTGAAATCCCATACCTGGGACCAGAAACATCCTGTGGAATCAACAGTAGTACAATCTTAGAAAAACTAAGGAAAAAAATGGATAGCAAAAAATCCAAAAACTGAAATGATCTAGAAGGACTAAGACAATT
The DNA here is from genome assembly GCA_964028335.1 of Altica lythri. NCBI lineage: Eukaryota > Metazoa > Arthropoda > Insecta > Coleoptera > Chrysomelidae > Altica > Altica lythri. The sequence continues at coordinate 27,292,046 of OZ034804.1, read as the reverse complement.
GAAGACGTTCCTGGGAAACTATAACCAGAAGAGATCTCAAAGCTGTCTTAACCTTAGTAAGAAGAACCTCCGAATTGTAACAGGAACTCTAACCTGGCACTGCCGATTAAGAGGTCACATGAAGAAACTAGCATTGGTAGATGAAGCAAACTGCAGATTCTGTGAGGTAGAGGATGAAACTTCAATACAAATGCCCTCAGAATACATCGCATTAAGTAATTCTAGAGTCAAATACCTAGGGTAATACGAAATAGAAAAGCAAGAACCACCTAACTTGAAACCAAATGATATCCTAAACTTTCTAAGGAAGATAGGACTAGAAGAGCTGATATTAGTCTAAGAAATCATCAGAAGTATAGCAAGAAAAGGGGAACACAATAAATTTTATAGGTCCTAGGCGTATCTGTTACCCCTAACTTGCTCATACATACATCTGTTGAACAAGTTGAAAAAGAAAAATTGGTCATTTTTTACATTTAAATCAAGTCTAAGGTTCATTCTGGTCATTTTAGTTTCTTAAGGACAAGTCATTAAGCATGGAAATTTAGGGTGACCAAACGAATATAACGTAAAAATTTATGTTGTCAGTGAACTTTATTCGAAGTTGTGATGTATTTGTAGACACAATTAGTAGATTTTATTTTATAAAGACTGCTTTTAAAAAAATAAAATTTAAAAGAATATTTCTACTGTTTTATTTTAAGATAACTTAAATACTTATTATTCAGATTACGGTCAGGGAGTGAATTTATCCGTTACCTTTTTGGCTGTCAGAAAGCATAAACTCTTCTCCGCTGAACTGACTAATAGCATCTTTTGAAGAAAACAAAATTAAAATATTTTCACAAACTCTTGTTAAGCAACCACTTTTAAATTATTTTTTGGTATTTTTAGTAAAAAATATTCAAATGAACAACAATGACACAAAAGCAAGTGCTCTGTGAGACACTGAACCAAATTATCGCTGACAATCTCTAAGTTTCATTAATTCTCACTAACTAAAGTATGTATTTCAGATAAGTTTGTAATAACCTGTTCGGTTGCGTCTAAAACTGCTACTTTCCAGCACTTTCAATAATTGGTTATGATCCACTATATCAAACGCCTTTGTTAATTCTAAACCAATAATGAGAGTGTTCTTGTATCTAAAGTTTTAATTACAAGTGATATTCATTCTGTTATTGCATCCAATACAGATATTTGTTTTCAAAAAATGAATAAAAGAGCAATAAGAAAGTTTTTTATCGATATAATGTTTATTCGTATACCTTAGCAATATCTGAAATTAACGAAAATTGGTCTGTAACTTCTAAAGTTTAAATCCGTTTTAAAACTGATGTAATAACTTTCTTTACGATACAAATAATAATTCCTATGCAGCCTGATGTATTTATTAAATGACGTATCTGATGCTAGAATTTTTACTACTTCCTGAAAAATTATGAAATTCTTTAAATAACTGTTCTTGTTGTCATCTAGTTGAAGAAGTAAATGCTTCTCACATCTTTGTTTGCCGCATACTGAAGATGAATCGTATTACTTTCAAAAAGTTTAAAGTCCTAATGTTAATGATTATCCGTTGATTAATCATGTGCTTCACAAAGAATGGCAATTTCAACTTCCAAAATACTCATATTTAGGTTGTAGCATTTTTATTTTTTACCGTACCTTAATCCCATTAATTTTAATAATTACGTAAGCTATCCGTATGCAATCAACATTTCAGTTTCCAAATCACAGAATTTTATTTGCTAATAATTGTTAAGACTGAAATCCTCATAACGATTATATCCCCTCAGGCTATTTTAATATAATCACAGTACAGTTACAAAGTCTCCCGGATAATCAACAAATTAGAATTTTTGCCAGTGAGATTTTAAGCATTCTAATGGGGTCGACAAGGTGGTTACTCTTAATTTAGTTTTCAAAGAGGCAACTTTATCAGAAAAATCTTGTCATCAAATGAAAAAAGGCAACTGTGAGATTTACTTAAATTGGACGAAAATTAATTGGACCAACTCAAAGTAGGTACTATTTATCATTTGTTGCTTGAGTTAAGGTATTGAGTCTAAGTTGTAAGTTGTATGTGAGTTTATAGTTATTATCCTAACAAGTGCGGTAAGTTAATTTCCGCAAGTGTTAGGATTAATACTTTATACATCTACTGCTCTGGAAGTAGAATTTGAGAGGAATATAACAAATAATTTTTCTTTTGACACATCTGGCAATAAATTTGTTGTTCCATTTTTAGCTGATTCAACTAGTTCAGGTGGAGTTAAACATCTTGTTAAATCGACCATTATTTTAAATAGTACACTTTTTTTAATTACCTACACTTTCTTTTTGCGTTTAATACAGTTGCGTTGTGACAGTTGTGACATAAATTAAAAAGGGTTAGGACTGATCGTTGTTTTTAATGTATGATTCACATGAACGATAAAAATAACTATACTATCGCGGCATCAGATGGCGTTTCAGTAGTCTCTCTAGTCAAATAAAAACGACAGATAGTTTAGGCGGAATCCGTGTAGTTATGTGGTCATAACCAAACATGTGCGTTTATGAAATACATATAGTCAAGTATGCGACTATTGTGTACTTCGGAGATGACATACAGCGCTCGAAAAGTCAACTTCCAGAGCAGGCGTTGTATAAAATACATTGTTTGAACTATCCATATCGCCTCTACATTGCAGTGCCGTTTTTTTTAGATTTATAATTATAAGCGTAAAATTATTTTTAATGTTAAGGTTTTGGGTAATTATTTACTAACTCGTATTAATAAGTATCTACAGCTAATAATCTTGAAGGTGTTAACATTTAATGCCATGAAAGTTTTTTGAATAACAAGATATAGGTTCCTTCTAATAGCTCAAGGACCGGTTTTAGAATTATTAAAATATTCATACCCTGTAGACGTTACATTTGATAGATGATATATTTTCAATTAAGAACTTTAATTATAATCGTAAGTATTTTGGTGTTTACCATATATGTCGATAATTACACCTGTTTCCACCTGAGCACACATTGTACAAAATCTGTAATCCTATTGTTCTTTTTTTATATTTATTTATAATAAATTCTTTTCTATTAAAAACTAAGTCTTAACTTGCGATATTTCTGCACGTTTTGCTCTAATTAAAATTCATTAACTAAAGAGACTTTGTTTGTTAAATTTAAAATGAATAAGTTGAAAAATAACTAATCAATACAAAAGTCAAGCACCTATATATATATATATATATATATATATATATATATATATATATATATATATAAAACGAACAGAGCGTTTTGTGACAGTCTAAAAATGTCCAAAGATGATACATAAAGTATCTAATGCCATACTGTCAATAGTAATAATTTCAGTTTTGAACTGAAATGGTGTCGGTTAGAAATTTCTAACACTTTAAAAGACACCTTGGATGCTGCCATATAAATAGATATAAATATCATTCAACCTATATCAGGGCAAAACCAAACTACAGACACGTGTTTCGCTCTTGTTTGAGCTCGTCAGTGTAGTACAGGCTATGTCTCTCAAGTCACTAATCAAGAGACATCCCCGCTATAAACTGAAATTATTACTATTGACAGTATGGCATTAGATACTTTATGTATCATCTTTGGACATTTTTAGACTGTCACAAAACGCTCTGTTCGTTTTATCATTTTACCTTGCCTAAGGTTATATACAAGATGCAAAGCTACCACTGAAGTACCATTTTTGGAGTGAAGATGGAACCACTTGCGACTGTTTATCAGTTTCGCAATTGACATCTATGAATATCGTTCAATTTATAGCGGGGATGTCTCTTGATTAGTGACTTGAGAGACATAGCCTGTACTACACTGACGAGCTCAAACAAGAGCGAAACACGTGTCTGTAGTTTGGTTTTGCCCTGATATAGGTTGAATGATATTTATATCTATTTATATGGCAGCATCCAAGGTGTCTTTTAAAGTGTTAGAAATTTCTAACCGACACCATTTCAGTTCAAAACTGAAATTATTACTATTGACAGTATGGCATTAGATACTTTATGTATCATCTTTGGATATATATATATATATATATATATATATATATACAAAAGGGGAAAATTAATGGGCATGTACGCAAAAAGGATCATAGGGTCACGAATAGGGAATGGTAACCGCAGACATGCATGTTTCTGGCTCGTTAGCCGTCATCAGTGCGGCATAACCAAGTAAGGTATTGCACTTGGCCAGCAAAAGTGTTGAGTACTTGGGAGCAAAAGATGGTAGGGAAACGTATTAAAAAACGAAAAACACAAACAACGAAACTCACACAAGAGTCCTATCGCCATTTGTGGCTTCGGCCAGCTGTGCCCACATTTCGGGGCTACGAACAGCGTCGCCGCGTTGGCGAAACGGACTCATTGTGTTTGAGCCGTTCCAAGCCCAGGATGTAAAACAAAAAAGGGGTGCCAAGTATGCGTACCTATAACAAACAAAAGGGGAAAAATTAATGGGCATGTACGCAAAAAGGATCATAGGGTCACGAATAGGGAATGGTAACCGCAGACATGCATGTTTCTGGCTCGTTAGCCGTCATCAGTGCGGCATAACCAAGTAAGGTATTGCACTTGGCCAGCAAAAGTGTTGAGTACTTGGGAGCAAAAGATAGTAGGGAAACATGTATTAAAAAACGGAAAACACAAACAACGAAACTCACACAAGAGTCCTATCGCCATTTGTGGCTTCGGCAATACCTTACTTGGTTATGCCGCACTGATGACGGCTAACGAGCCAGAAACATGCATGTCTGCGGTTACCATTCCCTATTCGTGACCCTATGATCCTTTTTGCGTACATGCCCATTAATTTTCCCCCTTTTGTTTGTTATAGGTACGCATACCTGGCACCCCTTTTTTGTTTTACATCCTGGGCTTGGAACGGCTCAAACACAATGAGTCCGTTTCGCCAACGCGGCGACGCTGTTCGTAGCCCCGAAATGTGGGCACAGCTGGCCGAAGCCACAAATGGCGATAGGACTCTTGTGTGAGTTTCGTTGTTTGTGTTTTTCGTTTTTTTAATACATGTTTCCCTACCATCTTTTGCTCCCAAGTACTTAACACTTTTGCTGGCCAAGTGCAATACCTTACTTGGTTATGCCGCACTGATGACGGCTAACGAGCCAGAAACATGCATGTCTGCGGTTACCATTCCCTATTCGTGACTCTATGATCCTTTTTGCGTACATGCCCATTAATTTTTCCCCTTTTGTTTGTTATAGGTACGCATACTTGGCACCCCTTTTTTGTTTTACATCCTGGGCTTGGAACGGCTCAAACACAATGAGTCCGTTTCGCCAACGTTGCGACGCTGGTTGCTAGCCGAAAACCCATTGGCACAGCTGGCCGAAAGCACAAAATGGCGATAGGATTCCTGTGTGAGCTTTCGTTGTTTTTGTGTTTTTATGTTTCTTTACACATGTTTCCCCAACATCCTTTGCTCCCAAGTACCCAACACTTTTGCTAGCCAAGTGCAATACCCTACTTGGTTATGCCGCACTGATGACGGCTAATGAGCCAGAAACATGCATGTCTGCGGTTACCATTCCTACTCGTGGCCTTATTGATCCTTTTTGCGTACATGCCCAATAATTTTCCCCTTTTGTTTATATTACTACGCATTTTCTTGGCACTTTGTTTATTTCATATCCTGGGCTTAGAACGACTCAAACACAATGAGTCCGTTTCGCCAACGTTGCGACGCTGGTTGCTAGCCGAAAACCCATTGGCACAGCTGGCCGAAAGCACAAAATGGCGATAGGACTCCTGTGTGAGCTTTCGTTGTTTTTGTGTTTTTATGTTTCTTTACACATGTTTCCCCAACATCCTTTTCCTTTTCCCCTTTTGTATATATATATATATATATATATATATATATATATATATATATATATTACTATTTTTAGGTAATTAACATACTCTTGTCAAGTTTCTCTATTTCCCTTTCTTGTATTTTCATCATCCAGGTTTCCTAAGTTTGTGCCTTCTCTAAGAAAAGTTAAATCGCGCCGTTATTAAACTTCGTCCATTTCAACTTCTATACCCCGTTAACTGCTCGAGAATCCACGAGTCGCTGTTCCCAAAAAGCTTAAGTGCCCGATCGCACATTTTTTTCCAAATTCTCCACTTACTGTCATCGAGCAAATTAACATTTAGGAAATTTGGTTACAATGAAAATCGATATGCATTTCAGTAACGTTTAACATTAAATTTATGAAGTAGACCTTTTTGAATAACCGGCACGTCTTAGTAGTGAATCGTACTATCATATTTTACAAGAGGTTTTACCAGGACTCCTTTAAGACTTTTTATTGTTTGTAGTTAATACAAGCACATGTTAGTCGTCTAGAAACGGATCATCTCTATCATAACTTTCTGCCGATAGGTCGGAGTCTATTTATTCAGTGACCTCTACGCAGCTCTAATCTCAGCCTAGTGGACTTTTTCTAACGAGGATCCTTAAAAGACCAGCTATGTGCAACTGAATTTGTAGTGCACAATTTTGATGAAATTTATAATTATAAATGGTTTCATTCCGTCTTAATTATGTTTTTAATATCTTTACACCATTTTAATAATTAAGTTTTTCTAAAAAGTTTATTCCTAAAAAATGTTTATTTTGGTCAGTGCCGTCGAGAGGTTTTTTGGGCCCTCTCCATTCTTCTATAAAATCTTAAACGTTCATTCAAATGACAAATAAAATTGTCTTATTTTAAAACCGGCCAGAAATTAATACTTTCCGGTTTATTTTTAGGTCAGAAAATCTAATTTGTCTGCAAAACCCCATTAGGTAATTACAGGTAAAACGGATAAATAAAAATAATCTTCTTCTTCTTCCTTTATATAATCAATTCTGCTTGTTTATTGGCAAGTTGATGCCTCTATGGAAGATCGTCGCTCCATCCTTTGTGTATACTTCTTCTACCATTTCATTTATACCCTGCCCATTGTATATTGTTCTGATATGTTCACTGCTCATTCGATCTCTGGTGTTCTGGTTGTGTCGGATCTTGTTTCTGATGCGTACGTCATTATTGGTCTTATAATAGCCTTATAGATTCTTGATTTCATTTCAATGTTCATGTGTCGATTGCGTCATTTAGGCGCCACTATAAGGCATCCTGTCAATCTAGTCGCCTTTTGTACTTGATCTCTTACTTCTTTCTGAACGTCTCCATAACTGGACAGTGTAATTCCTGGGTACTTTATTTCCATAACTTGTTCCATCGATTTCCAGTTTACTGATTACTATTGTTCTAGTTTTCTGAGTTGAAATCGTCATGTTAAATTTTTTTTCTCTTATGTTAAATCTGTGAACTGATCTTTGAAGGCTCTCTACATTATGGGCTATTAATATTGCATCGTCTGCATAGCAGAGAATTTTAATTTCATTGTTTCCCATTCTGTATCCTCTACCTTTGATGACGCTTTTTATGACTTCATCCATGATCAGATTAAATATCTTAGGGCTTAGTAAATCTTCCTGTCTTATTCCATTCCCTGTATATATAGGTTTCATAAGTTTCCCGTCCCAATTGTTTTTATAAAAGGTGTATTACATCCTTAAGTCTGACTCTGACAAATGCCTTTTTCAAGTCAATCAAGCATAGGAACGTAGGTCTCTTGTATTCTAATGCTTTCTCTGTAATCTGTTTTATGGCGAATACTGCATCTGTACACAATCTGCCCGTACGGAAACCCTGTTGCTCATCTGCTAAATTTATGAGCTGATTTATTCGTTCTTGCAAAATTTTAGAAGTTAGCTTCTGGGTAGTATTTAGCAAATTGATACCTCTGTATCGCCCTTTTTGTATTGTAGGATTAGCTCGCTTGTTTTTCATTCTTCTGATACTTTATTGTATCTTATGATTTTGTCCATCAATATTGTCAGTTGATCCGTTATTGCCTCACCACTATATTTCAACAGTTCATTTGGTAATCCGTCATTACCTCCAGCTTTTCTGTTTTCAGTCTTTCAAGTGTTTAATAAATAAAATAAAAATAATAAATACATAAATTATAAGAAAAATTAGAATTATATGTAGCACGCCAATGGAGAGATATTCTTTGAAGTAGTAGTGCCGAATCCCTGGAAAAAGTATAAAGTGATTGGTCGATTGGTTAGTGGGGTGTCTTAAAAGCAATTAGATAGGTCTATTATGTGTAACTATAATTAAATAGCAATTTCATTAGGTTTATTTATGTAGTTACGTTATTTTAAAATAGCCCTAGGAAAATCATAAAAATGATTCTTTGGAAAATCAATACTTAATTTGATTGGCTTAAAAATTTGTAAGATAATAAAAATTTGTATCATAATGCACCTCAATACGATGCAGATCTTATTCTCATAATGTGTGTATTATTATTTAGACTACTAAAACACAAATGTCTTTCATAATTGAAGAAAACTTAAGGTAAATTTATACAACAAAATCTAATTCTAATTAATAAATAGAATTTTACTTTTAATTATTAATGTCCATTTCATCGTTTTTGGCCGATTTGATATTAGAAACCACTGAAATAAGATTAAACTGTCATCCAAGTTACCAATGGCAGAGAAGTTTTTTCTTTCTAAATTAGGTCGTAAGTTTCTGAAACTATCAGTGTGGTTTGATATCTACAAAAATATGACATTAATAATTATTAAATTCAACCCTTCAACAACGAGCCGTACATGATGGTTACTAGGAATGTGATTTAAGTCAAGACTTCCGTATTGAATACTTTTTATCTACCGGTGAAACAAGATGCAGTTACGTAAGTGTTGTATTAAAAAACAAACGTCCTCATTTAAATTTATAACTTGCCTGTATCTGAGAGAGATGTAACTCTAAATTTACTTCGAGTATGATTTCTGTCATCGGCCAAAATCGGTGAAATGGACTATAGTAACAAAATGTATAATCATAAAAACTAATAATATTTATAAAAAGGACATTAGTATTCACCTATTTAAATTATAATGCGCAAACACGAAAAGAAAACTTGTGTTTTGTTTTTTTTACTTTCAACAAATTAGTTACATCTATTTTATGGGAGTTAATAATGTAGTTCCTTTAATTGTCTTAAAATTCTTCGTAGCCGGTGAAATCAGTTTAACGCAAATCATCGATTTTAAAGCTAATGAAAGTGCACTAACTTACGGAAAGAGAATTTAAATAAAGGGGCTGCTTAATGTTACCTAGACTTTACCTTTGAATTATTCATTTTATTTTCTGTTTTCTTTGTGCTAGTTTTTGAATTTTAAGCGATACTTATCAGTAAATATTTAAAATAGAGCTTCTAACAGAATTTATGATGTAAGTACAGACAATACGTTACAGGTTATAAACTCTGATTGAATTTGTACTTGAAACAGAAAATTGGCATAGTATAAAATTATCTTTTATTGCAATTAGTTAATAAAACAATATAATTGTGAATCAACATTAATGCAATTTTAAATCATAATCGATGGCAGAATAATTATTTTTCGATATTTAATGGATTTGAAAAACAATCATACACAAATGTATAAAACAAAATTATTAGAGACTAGCAGCCCACTCCGGCTTTGCACGGGGATTAAAGAAAAATAACAAAAGCCATTAAATTTATTGGGTCAACGCTTCCCTGTAAACAATATTACATGTTGTTTTACTTTCTGGCAGCAAAATAAATTGATTTTCAGGTGCTCCGACCCGCCTTAGGCGGTTGGTCATGAGGAAAACCGATCCCTACTATTTGGAAGGTTTGACCGTGAGACTTATTATTAGTAAAAGCGAAAGATGTTTTGATAGGAAATTGAAGCGGTTTAAATGGATTTGGTAGATCAGTTGGGATCATCGGTATCCTCAGTGTATGAGCTAGTTGACCAGCTGGTGGTTCAGTTATATTGGTTGCTACAACTTAATTGTCCTTTAATTCCTTTATAAGTAGCCTCGTCCCATTGCACATGCTAAATTTGTGATATCTGTCGTGATTATGAAATAAGTTATTTTGATAAGGATTAATACCAAGATAAAAACTTTTAAAAAATTAAAAATTAGTTATTGTGACGTAACTATAACAGTTAGACATATGCTATCGCGGCATTTTTTGTAGATATTTATATATTCTTTAAAATCGTAGTACATTATTTTATTCTATAATCAATAGTAATCTCAGCGCACGCGATGTAAGGATTTTAAGGTCATTTTTGGTTACATTAATGGCATTTTAGTAAGGATCCCTAATTTTTTGAATATGAAACATAGCCTATGTCACTCGGGAATAGTGTAGCTTGCCAACGGTGAAAGAATTTTTGAAATCGGTCCAGTAGTTTCGGAGCCTATTCATTTCAAACAAACAAACAAAAAATTAAACCTTTCCTTTTTATAATATTAGTATAGATATTGCTTGTTTTATATTGTTATAACCATAATACCTGATAATATTTTTCAAATTAAAACTTCTGTCGCACCCGATGCAGATTGCAATATAGACAGGCAAAGGTTTTGTACAGGAAAAAAAGTCGTTTGGAAGATTAGAATGTGCGAAATAATTTTTAAGACATTCGAAAACAAAGAAGTGGCATCTGAGCTGAGTAAAAGTGAATCAGAAAAACTGTTTCGAATGCTACATAGAATCTTTGAGCAGGCGATGAACGGCGATGACCTACCAGAAGAATAAAAACAATAATGCTTAATCTTTCTGTTCAAGAAGAGCGACAGGAGGCAGTGCGAAAAGTACAGAGGTTTCAGTATAATTTCTATGGTAGAGACAATCTACGGTAAAGTCCCTAGGAACAAGATAGAAGAAGATATAAAGAACAAAATATCCGAAGATCCGACGGAGTTCACGGCGGTAACATGGTGTATTGACGACATTTTCACAATCAGGTATGACCGAAAAGAAAAAGGCTAAGAACCTGTATTTCGCTTTTATAGACCTAAAAAAGCAAATGAGGCAAATGAAATTACACTTTCGCTTATCCATGCAACAATAGAATTATACAGAGAAAGTACCGCAACCATAAAAGTAGGGAATAGACCAAATTCAACAATTCATACTACAAAAGGGCTTCTCCAAGGATGCTCCACGTCCACAACTTTGTTTAAAGTGTTTATGGAATACACTTTAAAATAATGAAAAAAAAATTAGGAAGGAATGTTAGTACCTGTCAGAAATCAACATATATAAGTTCTGCACAAGGCCCTAAACATCATAGTTATAAGGTGCGAAAATTGAAAGAAGAGTATAATAAAGCGGGGCTAGAAATAAATTGCAGCAAAACAGAGTATCTGAATACGTCGGAAAAAGCTGTGACAAACTTGGAAATAGATGAAAACCTTGTCATAGAAGTGTAGAAATTTCTTGGCTTCCAAATATCTAAAACAGGAAGAACAGAGAATGAAATAAAAAAACAGACTTGATCAGACAAGAATTGCGATCAAAAAGATAAATCCTATATTATGGAGCAGAAGTGTACCTAGGAACACCAAAACAAGGATATACGACACATTTGTATTATCCATCAAGACGTATGGGAAGAATGTTGGGTGATGAACAAGAAAATAACTGCATTGGAAATTTACTAAAGGAGGCATTGCTGCAGATTAACTAAATTTTACTAAATTTTGATTTGTCTTACATTTTTTTTGTGAACCAAATAAGTTAAGAGTGGTAAGTATTATCTTTATTATTTTTTGGTCACTAGGTAAAGTGTTACTTTAACTAAATTGTATATTTTTTTCTGGGTTTCTTATCTTTTCCATCCATTGGAGAAAAAAAAGTGGCGTCCATTTTTATTTTTCTTTTATATCTTTTACTTACACTAATCTTTTGACGTGTGAACACATATTTAAAAAAATATATTTAACTTGAATCAACCTACGACTCGCTCTCCACTAAACAACTTAAACTTCAAAAACTCAATATATCTGAAAATAGAAGTATTTGTAGAAAACTTTAAGCTCTAGAATCTACAATGCCAAGATTGGGTATTCTTAATAAATTACTCTTCCTGTACGCGTACATAATAGTATTATACGTTACAAGGTCGGTAGATGACTTATTACAGTACGAGTTAGTTTACGGACGAGGCGACGTAGGAGCCAAGTCCGGAAATAAAAACGAGTACTGTAATAACACCTAACGACCATGTATCGTATTATATTTTATTTCATCCTGTTTTTATAAATTAATAAATTCATAAAAATTTTAACAGTAGTTCGTAACTTGACTAAACTAAGTTCGTAACTTGATTAGTTAGGTCAAATTACCTTGAAAGCCATCTGTCACTGTCAAATAATTTTTTTATTATTAAGATTTATTTGTTAATATAAAATTGAATAACATTGACTTCTTTTTAAATATGGCAGTAAAAGTAAGTAATTAATTATTTTATTTTTATTTTATAGTCATTATAGTATTTTTAAATGTCAAAAATTAAAAGTAATTGTCTTCCCTTAAGCAATCAGAGCAGCGTTGCTAGGCAACACATTACAGTACCTGATACCGTAATGTTTTACTTACCGGCGCCAAATTGATTATAGGGAAGTGTATTTACTGGACAGGATGAAATAAAGATTTTTTAATAATACTCATTTACCAAAGTAAGTAATTTTGACGTTTGTACCAGGCCAATTTTCCGTATGAGCATTTATCATTGTGCGGAATTTTCTATGTGAACATATTGCCGTGTGGTCATTTTTCGTGTAAGTAATTAAGTTAGTGCTCAAATTGTAACGATTTGTCTAGTGGATTTTAGTTTTACAATCAATTTTCTAGAGAATATTTACATGGAAAATTGGTATGGGAAATAGGAATTGCACCAACGCTACACCTAATCACAGTTTAATTAATCTTGTAGTTAAATATAGACTATCGGAGAGTGTTTACGGGTACACAAATTGGTGTCTTTTCAACTCGTACACTTCTTAAGTCATACACTTTGAATATTAAGGTAAATTTCTTCTGGACTGGTACACTCTAAAAATAGTGATCACGATCATTAAATTAACTGGTACCATTGCGGCCATAAAAAACGAGACGACTCTTGACCCGTATTTGATGCATTTTTACATTGTTTGATTTGGGTTTTTTTCATATAAAATTAACCATTGCTATGGAATTAACATTAATTTATCACTGTCATTGTCAATCAAAGATTCAGAAAAATGCCACGACATGTCGACATTCAAACAAGAGCCAGGATTTTGCAGAGTTTAGACGATGGATATTCCATACGAGTTACAGCACAGCGTTTAGGGGTGGATAAAATTGTAATATAGAGAATTAAGAGAAAGTGGACGCAGGAAGGAACATTGGCTAGAACAGCATGATCGGGAAGACGACGCACAACCACAAGGCAAGAAGATGAAGAAGTAATTAATTACTTGCGCGCCAATCCATTTTAAAGTGCCGTAGAAGATTCCTGCTTCTGTAAGAACTGCATGTCGACGTATACAAGGCAGTGAACAAAAAAATTGTACAGCATCAAACAAACCTTACCTAGTCCAGGAAAATAAAGATTATAGGCTGCAATTTTTACGGGAATTTGTTAATAGGAATCCTGCGTTTTGGAACAATGTAATTTTCTCAGATGAGAAAATATTTCAGTCGTGTTATAATGGCCCTGTACACAAGTATCTAGACCGGCAAACACCAGGTATGACGAACGTTACACTAATACAATCAAAACAAGTGGACGTTTTTCGGTCGATATGTGGGCATGGATTAGTCATCGGGGTCCTGGTGTTTGTTATGAAATTGGAGAACCTTTAAGAGGACCAACTTTTATGTCAATATTTTGGAAAATATAATGCTTCCCTTCGTACGGGTACTTTATCCGGAACCGGAGGAATTTATTTTCCAACATACATCACGTGTAGTACGAAGATGGCTTCAAACCAACAATATCAACACCTTAGGATGGCCTTTCAACAGTCCCGATATAAATCCTATTTGGTTATGATGGAAAAATACCAGAACTTACAGAAACATTTTGTTTATGCGATTAGATAAAATACGCAGTGTACGAGTCGAGAAAAATTTTGAATCAGTAATAAGTAGATAAGTGTGTTAATTTAATTACAGTGGTCATTATTGTACTGACTGAAAGAATGATATAGAGGAGTGTGGTGTTGGTGGGAGTGTTGGATGTAACGACTCTGTTGTCCCTTTTCAGGGAGTGAATGAAAAGTTTAAATGATGTTAGCATCTCATTTGTAGTTGATATTGTTTCTTCTGTAGCTCCTGTGATATCTTCTGGTTCCAAAGTTCCTCGAAGTTGCCTAAACTGTCTTCTTTTTGTTAGTGTCAGTGTAGGAGTGTGTGGAACTGTGACCCACGTGGTGCAATGTAAAGTTTGGAGATTGAGGCTGTGGCGTGTCTCCTCAGTCGTGAGGCCTTTCATTTAGCAAAGGCGAAGGGAACCACAGAAACCTTAGGCAAGGGCTATTTTTTTTTGTATCCAGTCCTCAATCATGTTGGCACCATCGGACATCGACCTATAACAGAATGGGGATTCATCGAGGATGACTTCTAGGTCTTCAGGAATGACCCTGTCTACCGTTTGGAGGAGTCTCAGGTTGGGCAGGGGATCTTGTTTTTCGGGACTCTGGATCTTCTTGGAGTCCTACATTCCAGAGGGTATGGAGGGTCCTCTGAGCTATGGTGTTCGTTCCCTGAAGAGTTCGAGTGACTTAGCGTTGTTGTAATGTCTAAAAACTAGAAGGGAGAGGCAGTATATTTGTATTATTGTAGACAAGGCTTGGATAGAGGTAGTTTAGGTTTTTTGCTTAACGTATGATCGCTCTCTCTGTGACATGAATAGAATGAAGAAGTCTCTGAGGAATGGCAGAGTACGAATCCAAAAGAAATATAAATTATTTATAAAATGTTTAAATTTTTAAAGCGTACGAATCCAGGAGTGTACGAATTATGTTCTTTATGTGTTAAATTTCGAATATATTTTATATTTCATGAGAGATTTGTCTCAAATACTTCCGCCCGCGACTTGATATTATGATCTTATTATACTGATTAAAAGAGCAACGAATTTAATAAACTTAAAATAGCTATTTAGGAATGTAAATCTGTATTTATATATTAATAAATAACACTGTTCCGAACCCAGTTATTTAAAAAAGAAAATAAATATTCTAATCGAATTAAAATATTTTTTATGGATATTCTTAAAACATACCGTTCTCTATTAATGTCACAACCGCTGTAAATAATGTAAAAAAAGCTGTTTGTGTGGCCACAATTTCTATTCGTAAAATTTACCAAATATTTTAATGAAATACGTGTTAATATTAATAAGATCTATTTATTCTTTAGGCTAACAAGTTGTTATTATATTCAGATTTTATTCGAATTTTAACGAAGTTGTGGGCTGAACTAATCTAAATCGAGTTTCGATAATTTTATTTAAGCCTAGCATGTAATAAGATATTCTTTATAGATTACCAGAATATAAATTTTAGAATTTTTTTTTTTTAATTTAATTGGCGTTCTTTCACCTTTAGTTATTATTTTTTTTAACAATCAAAGTGCATTACAACATTGCTTAAATTAGTTTTTTAGAATAGAGCAGTACCAAAGTACTACCTGTAAGGTATTTGTAAGAAAATTTTAGCATTGATTTTTTAGCAGGCTTTAAAAATGTAACTGTATTGCAAAATAATGAATAAAATAAACCAATCTAAATACGAAAATTTACTATTATAATATGTGTAGGTATACGAAGTTAGTCTTTTCAGGTTTGCATATAGCCATTAAGACAAAAAATATATACCTAAACATAAAGTACATTATTGCTTTGTCCCACCAAAATCGATACACTTTTATACCAGATTTTTCAGTCTTCAGACACCTAAAAAATCGTTGTTTTAAAGGCATGGATGGCTCCTACTGGCGACTGGACTCGCTGCCCACGCATTGAATTCTTGATCTTTGGAAGCGTGAAGAAGTCGTTGGGTCTTTGGTCGGGACAATATGAATGGTATAATAATTCCATGTTTTGAAACTCCAAAAACTCGATTGACATTTGGGCATTGTAAGCACTTGCATTGTCCTAATGTAGGGTGATTTGCCGTTGTGTATAGGTTTGTCGAAATTTCGCGATAATTTCTGGTTGACAAACGTTTTTATATAACAATCGGAAGTAACAATTCTTCGATCTTTTATAGCAATTGTTGCCATATTACCAGATTTTGACACATTTTAAGAACGGATTACTTTTGTTGATTTTTTCTCATTGAGAACACCCACACAGCGG
Source organism: Altica lythri (assembly GCA_964028335.1). Classification (NCBI taxonomy): domain Eukaryota; kingdom Metazoa; phylum Arthropoda; class Insecta; order Coleoptera; family Chrysomelidae; genus Altica; species Altica lythri. The sequence goes on along the minus strand of OZ034804.1, from coordinate 27,275,753 downwards.
ATTGGCGTTTATTTTTCGGTTCGTAGAAGTAAATCTAAGATTAATGTCAACTTACAATATTATAAACGTTTTTTGATCTTCCTTTACACGAAGACTAGATACCAGGAGTCTACACGGTATAGGCTTTTTCATAATATTTCTGGTCTCGATAATCGGGCTAGATCATAGTTCTATTTTTTGCCACTGGCGGCGCGAGGAACATTAAGACCCGAACCGATGTTTATGACATTTAAATTTCACGAAATTAAATTAAATATATGAAATTAATTTATTAAAAATTACTTGTAATAAAATTAATAAAAAGAAATGGGAAAGTATTGTGCTGTTTATGGTTGTGTTAGTGGCCGAAAGGCAGATGACAGTGTAAAAAAAGTGGGTATATTTAAAGCACCAAAAGTGAGTAACATCAAAATAATATCTGTTAAAAATTTGTGTTTAAACAATTAATTTATCTGGCGATTGCCAAGTAGCAGAGAGTTTTTAACTAATATTTGAACATTTTTGTGCATTTTCATTTATCTTTTGAAATATTGTATTTAAATCTTAGGAACACAAGCGCACTCTACCGGCAATAGTTCTGTCCTCTAAATTGAGACCATTTTTTTAACATTACGTTTAAACTCCTGGTATCTAGTCTTCGTGTTCCTTTATCAAACCGTTCCCATGTTTTTCGACACCATTTGACGTGAACCGGTTTTTGCTCTATTGTGAACAAATGAGGGATCTATGTATGTATGTATGTATGGTGTTAGGGGTGACAGATACACTGCGACCTATAAGATCTATTGTGTCCCCCTCTTCTTGCTATATTTCTGATGGTTCCTCAGACTTATAGCAGCTCTTCTAGTCCTATCTTCCTTAAAAAGTTTAGGATATCATTGGGTTTTAAATTAGGTAGTTCTTTCCTTTCTATTTCGTATGACCCTAGGTATTTGACCCTAGAATTACTTAATGCCATGCATTCTGAAAGTATATGTATTGAGGTTTCGTCCTCTACCTCACAGAATCTGCAGTTTGCTTCATCTACTAATCCTAGTTTCTTCATATGTCCTCTTAATCGACAGTGACCGGTTAGTATTCCTGTTATAATTCGGAGGTTTTTCTTACTTAGGTTAAGACAGCTGTGAGATCTCTTCTGGTTATAGTTTCCCAGGAGCGTCTTCGATTGTCTTAGTCCTTCTAGATCATTCCAGTACTTGGGGATCTAACGGGAAACCAAATTCGTAACATCCTGTTTTTCATGTATAATTTTTTGACACGAGGTCTTCGAAATGCTTGGTATGGTACACGACAGTCATCTTTAATTAGCTGACAAACGGCATCAATGTTTTGCTTTGTAACTGCTGTTTTGGATGGACCTAGCTTGGATTCGTCGTTGAGACCGGAGTGACCACGTTGAAAAATACCAGCGGGAAATAGTTGACTGGTGTGGTGCTTCATTCCCAAACACAAAAACCATTTCAGTGAGATATTGCTGTTCGCATAATCCTCTTCGAAAATTGTAAAAGATTATTGCTAAAAAATATTCAAAATTCAAAAATTCATGCATCGCAATGAAACTCTGGATTTAAAGAGTGAGGTTAAGATTTGTGTCTAAAGGTTCTATTTGTAGCGCCTTCTAAATACAAACTAAAAAGACAACGCTCGTAATACGTTCACAGTTATTTCGTTAACTACAAAAATCCTTTTATATCCTTTCCGGGATAACAAATTTCTTGCAATATTTACAAATTAACAACCAGGTCAAAGAGATTTTTTTTTTGAAAAAAAAAAAATATGAGAAATTAATAAAATTCAGAAATAAATGCAAATGCAAACAAATTAAACTAACTGAACAAAAAAAAATTATTTACAACTATTCTGTTAAGTCTAATTCAGGATTACTATCTCTTCAATTAAATTAATAATGATGGGTGCCACACCATCACTATTATTGTAATACATTAATCTCCATCTAACGAAACTTTTGTTTAACATTGTTTACTATAAACCCAACCCTTCGCTTGCGTATCATGGGTGCAACACCCCGTGTCCTCGACATAGATAATAGAACAACACATTCGGAATGAAATGAGTATATTAAGCTAAAGTGTTTATATTTAACATTTAAATATGTAAAAAAAACTTCTATCTCGCGTAATCAATCTCATTATGATAACATAACAGAACTGTCACAACTGGACTCATCCGCCGCTTAACCAAATAGGCTACTAACGACTTATTTAAAAACTTTCAAAATGATAATATCTATACACAACTTATATCATGTTTAATATCAATTCAGTATAAATTTCGAAATCTATGTATATGCCTAAACACACTTAAAACATGCATTGTCATCCAGTTCTTAGCTATCTTGAAAATTTCAGAGCTCTAGATAGTCGGGAAATAGGTTTAAATTCGATTACAAAATTCCACGGAATGTCAAAGAACACGGCGAAAATATAAAAACTTTCTAAAATATAATTAAGCGGTAGTTCCCATCTGATATCATTAAATAATGATTACAGAGATCAAAATCTGTTATAATAAGTAAGATGAATAATGTAACGAAAACCATAGACTAAAAGTAGATATATATATACTTAAAAATAACCAAAGCTGGAGCAAAAAGTAGAAATCAATACAACAACGAAATGCTTGGTACCTGGGTAATTAGACTAACAAAAATTGAAATTAAGGTATATGAAAATAATTTGTATCCAGATAACAACAAATAAAATAGCGATCATATATATTTTATAATTCTCTAATTCCAGAAGTTACAGGGAGGGACACACATTTTACCACTTTGGAAGTACCTCTCACGTAAACTATTTAGTTAAAAAAAAATGATAATAGAAACCGACATATAATTTTTGAAAACCTAGATATCTGTAAATATCACACACGTTTGAAGACTAAAGACTTATTAACCTGTCAAAAAAAATACAAAAAGTTATGTTATGCAAGCAACATAAAATTACATTTTTACTAAAAATATAATCATTCAAGCACTTTTTAGAACCAGCCAAGTGGGGCACACTATATAACGTGAGAACGAATAGCAAATAAAATATAAATGAAAGGCGTGTATTATTTCCTTATTTTTCGGAGTAAATACTTGTAGATGGATAAACTCCATTATCTAGGTGATTTATTATCTCTTTGTGTCACTCGGTAGGTGTTTGTCGAGCTCAGATAAAACTGAAAAATAAAAAGGAATAAACGCGGCCTGTCAAACTTCCGTTAGAAAATAAGTGCTGTAAGCTGCTGAAACTTTGATTTAACATCACAGCAAATATAAGCTTCAATGGGTTTTCTTATAACAATATATATTTATTGTCAAAGATTTCAAATCCAGTATGCACGAGTCATACTCTCCTAAAATTAGATCACTGTTTTTATCGATTTATTCTTATTGCTTCATAGTTTAATTAAAATATCAAAAGTAAACCGATATGAATATTTTTTACCTACTTATATTAAAATTAATTTTGTGCAGAAACTCATTTGGAATTGAATGAATTAAATCCTCGACAGTCACAGCACGAATTATGTTGTCATTTCCTGGATGAACAGCGATGATTCGGCGAATGCTCCATTTCAGTGGAGGAAGATTGTCGTCTCTACACAATACTAACAAATATAATTAAAATTTTGCTTCCATTTCACTCGCTGTTGCGAATGGGATATATATTCTTTGGGTCAATTGTTCCAAAATACTTACGAATTTGTTGAAATCTGGACAATAGATTGATATGAACTTCTTACCAGTTGTAATCAGGTAAAGAGGTTCTGTTATCACCGATTAAAAAATTTGCACGGGTTAAAAGAATTTTATCATTTGGGTCGTCAGATAAACAGTACAATGGACGAGAGTTTACACATGATTCTATTTGACATAATATTGTTGCCAACTCTTTGTAAGTTAAATAGTGCCCATTAATCTTTTTAAGTGATATTTGATGGTTTTAACCCCAACTTCCCAAAGACCGCCACTAACTAAAGACTCATAGCTCTTCTACCTGTTATTAGCAAAACCATAGAGAAATACGTCAATCACGAGATCCTGAGCTACCTTGAGACACACAACCTTCAAAGTGGTTTTCGCCAACAAAGGTCAACAGCCGATCTGCCAGCATATGTAACTCATTTCTGGAGTGATACCATCCACCGCTATGGGAAAACTCAAATAGTATCAATAGACATATCAAAAACATTTGATCATGTAGCTCTTTTAAACAAACTGTGTTCATACGCCAAACCTTTGTAGATGGATATCCAACTTTCTCTCCAACAGGCACATCCAAGTTGTCGTAGATAGACATTCCTCCAACCTCTACAAGATCAACGCAGGAGTTTCCCAAGGATCGACTCTAGCTCCTACTTTATTCCTATTACACATTAATGATCTACTTGAAGCCACTAATAACCCGTTACACGGTTTTGCAGCTGATGGCAACCAACACTGTAGCAAAGCGCACAACCGTCCCATATATCTAGATATTCTGAAAGAGGACAGAAGATCCACAACGGCTTCTATCCATCAAGATTTGTGAATTGTTGAGAAGTGGGGAAGAAAGAATCTTGTTAATTTCAACGCTTCCAAGACAAAGACATGTTGCCTATCCAACAAGTGGCAAACATACGACTCATCCATCGCAATGAATGATCAGACATTAAAGGCAAGCGACTCCATTACGCTGGTTAATATAACGATCTCCCAGAACTTACTATAGAACCAACATATTGCATCCATAGCAAATGCAGCAAGAAAAAAATTAGGGTTTCTGTTTAGAGCACGGAAGTATTTCTATCCATCCAACTTTGCTACTCTTTACAAAGCTCAAATACAACCTAATCTTGAATAATGCTCGCATGTTTGGGGTTCAGCAGCTCCGTCAAGGCTCAGAGTTCTTGATGCAATACAAAGAAGAGCAGTTTGACTACATAAACGGATTTTGCTCAGAAGAACTCCGCTCTATAGTGCCTCCACTTGCCATACCAACCAGAGCAACGTGACGTGCCAACTCCATGCACCCTTATACTGTTCAGTTCCAGACATCGAGAACGGATCGATTCGATCGTTCCTTCATCCCCAGGGTCTCCAGATAGTGGAACTCCTTACCTTCCCACGTCTTTCCCACTCGTCCTAACTTGCAATCTCAAATTAATAAATTCTCTCTTCTGCCCCAATAGATGTTCTCGGTACATTTGTATTTAGATCTACACCTACGAGGACATCCTTAATAAAAAAAAATACGGGATACAGTTTGTAAAAGAATATTTAAGTGCATTATTTACACCAACAAAGGTTGTTTCGTTATCCGAAAATATTTTAACAGACTTAACTCGTCTTAAAAAGAATCTCCTCCGCTTGTATTATTCGTTCCAAGTTCGTACGGACTGATCAATCTTAACAGCTATCTAAGCCGACACTTTGAAGCTCAGGGTCGCAATAGGATCTATATTATACTATACTAGCCGGCACCGATTTTTCTTTGAAATTATTTTACTGAACCTGCTTCCCTGAGCTTTAAAGTGTCGGCTTAGATAGCTTTTAAGATTAGTCACTCCGCACGAACTTGAAACGAATTATCGATAAATTCAGAATTCAGTATATTTCCCTTAACAAACACTGGCCGTTAAAAATACCTAAAGCTGTTAACGTTCACTCATTAAAAGTCATATAAAGATCGTTAACAGTAGAGGATTACGAGTAACAAATAGCAGGTATTTTGTTTATTTCTTGATTTTTATCTGCAGCTTTGGTGTTACAGTAAGTAACCTAATTTTGAATAACTATATAGGTTTTTCTTCTTCACTCTTTTGTTTGTCCTAATTCTTGACTCAGTGAAATTGAAAAACAAAAAAAAAACAAAATCAGAACATTAACTACAAAAAAACAAGAGTCAAATAACTTCTCTAATGTTGATTATAGTGTACATTCTAGCTGACAAGATAATAGAATCCTCGTAATAAAGTAGATAAAATATCTGTTAGGGAATAAATGCCAGAGTTTTCCGTTCTCTATGACATAAACCGTGTGTGAATCAACTTGTCATCGTATAAATACATATATAAAATTTTTGTTTATAATAAAAGAACCCTAGTGTACACCATCAAACTATTTCCTTAGTTTTTTCTAACGAATCAAAACAAACAAATCCCGTTACCGTAATGTGTTTACAGGTTTAGGGCTTCAATGTTTTTGTCTGGGTGTCTAAAACTACGAAATTGGCAATAAAAAGTAACGTGTGATGGACACAACTGGATGAGAAAATACAAACCGAGATTTATTTTCTGTTTAACTTATTCGAGAGAGGGTTGGTTATTAAACTACATAATAAAATTCGTATATAAAAACAGAGTGCATATTAACCTAGAAAATCTTAAGGAGCGAATTCAGTTTGAGATTGTTAGAAATGTAGGACTTTGTTCTATTTCCGATGTAAATATATTTTTGAAGATTTTAAATTCGTTAAATGGAGAAAGTTTTAGAAATTCCCGGACTCTTTATTGCAGATCTTCCCAATATTCGATTGTCTTCGAGATGAACAAAGGCAAAATGTTTTTATTACTAAGAAGTTTATAATTGTTTTTAAGATTGTTTCAACAAATTTAATTCGACGAGGCTTAACTTTTATCATTCCAGTTCGAGTTTAAAAGTAGGTAGGTACATCCCTTTCATATCAGAATACTTATAAAAGAAGAACTAGAAAGAATAGAAACTACAAAATCAGTACATTAATAATTTACTTTTTAAATATCTTTGTATATAAAAATTTCGTGTCACGATGTTCGTTTGTACTAATCTCCGAAACCACTAAACATATTGCAATGACTTGGTAGATATGGGTTATTTGTTCTAACTTAAAAGATAGGATAGTTTTTATATCGATTAATAACTTAAAGGGTTAAATTTACGTCCAAGTTCTATGAGTTTTCAATAGATTACGGTGAAAATTATACAATTTTCCTCAGAAGATCATATTTTTAGGTAGTGTGCAATAGATGACGCTGTGTTTCAATGATTTTTTAAGGCTCAAATTTACTCTCACCAAAATTTTATACAGTGCTGGGATGAAACTACGAACTGTAGACTGGCCAGAGAGTTATTACCTCATCCTGGCGAGGAAACAGCAAAAAAATTTAAGGCATTGACCAGACAAAATCTCCGAACAGCTGTGGGAATCTTGACAGGTCACTGCCAATTGCGACAACATCTCTTTAGGATGAAATTAACAGAATCGCCGCTATGCAGAGGCTGCGAACAAGAAGAGGAAACAGTAGAACACATAATGTATGACTGCTCTGCTTTTTCTGAAATCAGAAGATCCGTGTTGGGCGAGTACTGGCTTACACCAGCCGATGTCAGGGAGATCCCCCTCCGGAGCCTCATCACCTATTTTTAATCACTAGGCCTGGTGACAGCCTGAGGTGAGGATATCCCTACACACGGGAGGATGCACAATGGGTCATATGTGGCCTCAATGCTGGCTGAGCACTAGCTCGCCCCTCCCCAAATTTCCAGATCCAGATGGCTCAAATTTTGTTTGCTGGAAATCGTGAACAACTGTTGAAAATCGTGAAAAGTTGTGAAAATCTTAAAAAATTGATGACAATGTTAAAAAATTGTTAAAAATGGTGAAATAATGTTGAAAATCATAAATGAATTTTAAAGAACGTAAAAAATTATAGAAAAATGTAAAAAATTCTTGACAATCTTGTTTTTAAAAGTGGTTCAAAAAAATGTCAAAAATCATAAAAAATTTAAAAAAAAAATGTTTACAGCCAAAAAATTTTTGGAAATCGGACAAACATGAAAAAACCCAGGGAAAGATGAAAAACTACCAAATAAAAAAAATATAAAACAAAAAAATAAAATAAAAAATGAAACAGGATCATATTAGATTATAATAAAAATTGGAAAGATCACAAAAAGTAAAAAAAAGTGTATATAAATTCCTAAACGATAAAATAAATTATATAGAATAATAGGAAAAAAAGAAAAAATCATAAAAAATAGAAAAAAAGAAAATGTAGAAAATCAAATTAAGGAGGTATTAACAAAAACAAGAAAAATTTAAAAACATTACAAACTAGAAACGAAGAAAAAATCTCACTTTCAACAATATCATCCTCTTACTATGGGAGTAACAACTCGTTCCTCAAGATCATGTGACCTACTGGGGCGTGCGATTCACTCGAATACTCAGGTGGGACACCAACGTCGAACTTACTATCAATAAAATGAGAATGCGAGCGTCCGTCCTAGGTGTTCTGAAGGCTAAACTCTACTACTTTAAAACCCTACTTCATACTTACAACTTTTATTCGACCTCTTGTTGACTATAATACTATGCCATTCTCTGCCCTTCCTCAGAGACTACTCCATTCGCTTGTTGGCACTGAGAGAGCCATTATCCGCAAAGCAAAACTTCTACGCCACCTTTACCCAACCAAAATACAAAAATACTTCCCGTTCCTTTTAGATTTCAGACGCTACAAGAACGATACGTTACTCGAACTCTACAGGAAACCAACTTCACAGCCCAGAAGACCATCCATATCCACTGTAATGGAGAAGTCCAGAGAACCTCAAGAATTCCGAAGAATATGATTCCCCTTTTATCCTTCTTACCATTGATAGGGACCTTCATACAGGATTATACAAAAAAACTGAGCCCTTGACGAAGATATCTGTGTTTCCATTCGTCCTTGTCAAATGGGAAGCCTCACACCGGAGGAGACACGCCACAGCGTTAATCTCCGAAACCCACATTGCACAACGTGGAATTACTCAGCCACACACACTCACATAACACCAAGGTATATTGTCACAGTTTAAGCACGTTCCAGAAAACAGGACACCAAACCAGGAAAACCAGGAAGCGAGCAGCGAATGGCATCGAGCGACTGATACTGACTCCATCGTAAACTCCACCATCCCCTGAAAAGGCCACCAAGTCCTATAACAAAGTCCTTAAAACTAACACCTAGAACCCACCAACATTACATCCTGTAATTCGATTTATCCTTGTAATATGAATCAAAATTGTTCCACAATTGTTGTTAACTATAATATTTATAAAAGTGTTATTAGAGATAAATCGGAGATTCGGTCCTGTCCAATAATGTTGACTCATTGAGGGTATTTATGACAGTAATTCCTTAATTATGGAAGGCACCAAAGCTTTTGTGTTAAATATTGTTTTTCGAAAATTGTTATCCGAAAAAAAGCTGTGTATAAAATCGTATACTTCAATAAAAAAACTAGGTATGCAACTATACCGGTTACCTATAGAGCAAGCAAACAAATAAATATTGTTTGGTCAGTTTATTTAATTACACATTCCATGAATTAATACATTTGCTTATCATGATCCTAAACTTAGGAATGATAAAGAAGGTTTTCTTATGATTCTATTCAAAGTTTCGAGCATATACTACTCGAGACAAACTGTTAGAATATACTATAGCGTCAAGCTAACGACGCGAGACAGATAGCATATCTTAATATTCTTTTTTCTCCCTCACAAAGCAGTCTCGAATCGGCAGAACAAGAGGCTGTCTCTAATAGAGATCCAAACATAAAATAACAACTTTAAACCACAACTAAGAAACAACATTTATAACACCTAGGTCAACTAGGTCATATTTCTGTGTTTTTAGAGAATTATAGATAGGTATAATTAATTCATTCAGTTCGTTTATTATACTATTTTGTAGTAATAAACTATAGAAATTATTGTTACAAAAATAACAAGAACTCCGTCACTGGTAGGTATATAACACAATAAATATACTGACCTAATGCAATTTTCGTTCGAGTGCAACAATTTTTGTCTGCAACAAAATTATCTTTTCATTAATCGAAACCTTTTTCAGTGTCTCCTCCGATTGTAGAGATGTGTCGGTCCATTACGGTCGATGATAAATAGGAAGAGGATCGTGAAATTGCAGGTGTGTAGCAAGAGAGCGTGAAACAGGATGTCAAATTTGTCTGAAGAATGTCCCGAGATACCTCCCTTCTGATTTTATCGCCAGTCGGCACGGTAAAGTGATGCGGATAAAGATAGATTGCCATTTTTTTTCTGTTCAGACTATGATGACTCAGGTTATCTTATGAGAGCGTAATAAAAGTAAAAATTACTCGTATTAGCTATAACTTTCATATTAGAGTTCATGATAGAAATTTTTGCATAAACTTCCAAAGCGATCGTTACACTTAATTTAAATATCTATTAGAACAGAACAGAGTTAATTAAAAGATTTACATACGTATTAATATTAAATTGTATATAATAGCATAAATCTGAAAAATTACATTTCACGTCGCATCAGCAAAGAAAATGATTCCTGTATCTTATACTCGTAGCAAATTTACTATAGTCTTTTCGCAATCGACAACGAGAAATAAATCAAAATTTTAAGGAAATTTACAGTAAATTTACAATTTTAAACGTTTAAAATCTGAAGACACATTGCTTTATCACATCCATTTTATATTTGGTAGGTAAAAAATTATTTGTTGGCTACAATACAACTTTCACAATATATTGGTTGTAAATATAACTTATATAGATTTGTAATGTAAAAAGAGATAAAAAAATTCTTAAAATTACAAAATTTAAATTAGTTGTTAGAATGAAAAAAAAAACTGGGTTTTAACTTTGAGAAGTGCTGGTTCTCTTTTTGTAAGTAAAATTCATAAAATTTTCTTCGTATTCCACTTTTAATTTGTTTGGTATATTCAACCTTTTATTATTTTATTTATTATTATTATTTATTCCAAGTAATCTATTGAGCAACAACACAATAGTAAACACTTTGCGTATAATTGAGCTCGAGCTATAGGAGCCATTCTGTTTTTTTTTTGTTTTCAATTATCCGAATTTTTTCCCACAATAGGGTACCGGACAGTAATCGAAAAAAAATCTAAGATGTGTTTTAAAATAAAGTTTGTTACCCAACAATATCACTCAATAAAGATTTTTTAGAAATAACAATGATTTATATTTTTAAATCAATAAATAAAGTTGCGTAAATTATCTGTGACGTGTAAGAACCCAAACGCCAATCACAGTGCGTAACGTCGTGTGTAGGTAGCCATAAGTAAACAGCACTGCTTTGTATGTTATTTCGCGTTTTTCTACGATTTATTTGCATTTTTCTAAAAATATTTAATTGTAATTAGTTACGAATTGAAGGACTATAGTCATAACAGAACTTTAGTTATACATTATATCTCTAGTATAAGTCAATGTTGGAATAAAATATATTCCCTATTTTATATGAAACCGAAAGCACTAAATAAAATAATTATACACAATTTGTCAATGGTTTTATTTATTAACATTCTCAATATAAAGTAAAATAAAATGTATATAAAAGATATAATTAAGTTTAAATATTCTCTATAGCTTCTGTGGCAGCTAAAACACAAATACAAGATTGTTTATGCATGCACACGTAAAACATTCTAAGACATAACCTATAACACCTAAATTACATACACACTAAATATGATTATTTGTATAATGGGCTGTGTAATAACACTCTAGGTACAGTACTTACATCAAAGTGATCTTCACAAAAGTAAATTGGTGAAGTAACAGACATTCCATCGCACTTTCGTCTTGCTAGGTCTAACTATTTCTTTCGTATGTCTGGTTTTCGAGATACATCAATAAAAAAATTATTTGGAGTAGTTACTGATGTATTTCCACATCGAGGTACAACACACCAACGATATCTTTTTCGGTCCATGATGATTAAGAAACACAAAATACTTTATTTATCCAAGCACTGATCACTTGTAATATGGTTAGAAGTTTGTTTACCTTCCAAATGACGTCACGCGATCTGAATTGACATGAAGTGCTGTTTTCGCGGCAATTTGAAATAAATTATGTTTTTAACGTTTTCAAGTACTCCAGAGGATTTATTTAATTAAAATATTATTTTTTATGGCTATATATATGAATAAAGATTATTTTTAAACACTATTTGAAAAGTTGTCCGGTTCCCTATTAAGGATTACAATAAATAGTGTAACATTTCTTGGTGCCGTTTTAAAATTTAACACGATCTTATGATTCTTATGAGCAACATAGCTTTAAAAATTATTAAATTGCGAAAATTGTAATTCCCTACGTATACTTATATAGGTACCTATATATATTATTTGTTCCAAGTTCGTGGGGACTGACTTTATCTTAATGAGTATTTAACGACGGCTGGTTATCGCTTTCATTGTATTATATTACCTGGTTTTGATCTTTACAGGATATTTTCATGGATTTACAAATTCTCCAAGTCTTGTCGTCGACCGGAGCTTTCGAAAAATGTCTGTCATTTAGGGTTGATATTTATTCTTCTTCATGTGTTATTGCTAGTTTAGTATTTTATTAGTATTATGTTCTTAGTTTTAAAATTACTGTTTGGTTGCCTTTTATTGGGTTTACGAAAAAACTCTTTGCTTTCATGCCGGGGTTCAGTAAAATAGTTAAAAAGAACAGTCGATACCTGTTGGTATAATATAGATCCTATTACGGCCCTGACCTTTAAAGTGTTATCTTAGGTAGCTGTTAATAAGATAAGTCAGTCCGCACGAACCTGGAACGAATATTATGTTATAATCAGCCGGTTAATATTACACGATTATTAACCCTCGATTTTTTTGGATATATAAATACTCGTAATACTAAAGTGCATTATATAGAGTAAAATTATCTAGCTTGGTCCCGTTGTGTAGGTAACGACTTCAAGTATTCAGATACATAGATTGATACAAAAAAAAGTAGAAAACGGTATATTTAAAAAAATGGCGACAAATTAAAAAAGTGTTTATTTACCAAAAAAGGTAAGTTCAAATCAAGTTACAAAAAAGTTTAATAATTATGAAAGAAAATTATAACGGTATATCGGTAGATTACTTCCTAAATCGATAGATCTACCGAAAAATCAGTAGAGTTGGCATCGCTGCTCACCAGTTTTCACAAAACTACACAAAAAACGTCGGCAAACCGGAATGAAATATGCTACAAAGAACTTCAAAGGAGGCGGGCAGAGTGATTCTACTATTCATGTCTATATAATGTGGTGGAGCGATTTATACAGCGTTACCTTTTCTATAGCATTAATTTTTTTGTTAAAATTCATTAGTTATTTTAAAATATAACTAGCTATTAGAACCACTTAGGTGATCTACATGTCAGTACCTTTTCGGTCGGTTCTATTTATTAAAGAATTGTTTGAGCATCTCCCAATTTGCCCATTTATAATGAATCTATTGCGCACGGATATTACTTCCAACAAAGACAGCAGTTTTATGTTGTAACACCTGGTTCCGTTCTTTTTAAATTTGTTTTTAACAAGCTTATATTAGCTTCATTTGGATATTTTTGGCATCTAACTTTCGCAGATGACGACCGCCGGATTCACCGGTCGAGATTTCTAATCATGGCATCGGGTGCCCGATTTTTACCACAATACTAGTATTTTTCGTTCATTATTATTGTTTTAAGTTTATTTTAAAAATTATTTTTAACTTTTTAGTTCGATGTGTTTTAAAACTATATTTTATTGATAGAAGCAGTTGTTTAAGTGCATCTTGTGAACATCGTTTAACTTAACAAATTCTACTGAATACGTGTTTATTAAAAAGAATGATTAATCTTAATTTTTTGATAATTTAAATACACTGAAATTGCCTATAATAGTATTTGATTTTAGTGATTTGTTTCCTACCTCTCGTAGGGAACATTTCATATCTATTTGGGAAGGTTCTTAGATATCCTTTAGATCACGTAATTATTATTATTCCCATTTTTAACCTTTTAAACATCGTTTTGAAATTTGAATACCTATATCAGAACATCAGACCAGTTTGAATTGTTATTCACATGCTGCTGTAATTGGAAGCTACCTCAGAATAAAGCTTCGTCCCCCTGGCGTAGCTAATGCAGCTACTCTGGTGTATTTATGATCGGGTTGTGTTACAGCAACAATTTATACCAAAATATACTATACCTAATTGCATCGTAGTATTTACCAGTTGCATAGTTTCTTAACGACCGATACGGACCAATAATTACCCACAATTATTCATTGAGCGAAGACAAATTTGACATGAGTTTCAAATTATTGCCAGTGGTTAACGTCGAACTTTACTCTGGATGACTTTCATTGAAGCTCGTAACTTCACTTAACCGACAATTGAACGGACAATTTAACTGGGAAGTGAACGAGCTGTGCATTGACCGATTTCGGAAATTTACAATTTCCGTATAAATTTATGGAAATAGAGAAACGATCTTATATCGTCGTCATTAATACAAAATCGATACGGAATGAGAGCCAACCACCAGAACTATTTCCAATAACTAGACTTCGTTTCCAAGAAATGGGGTCGTGTATTTATAGTTATTTTAAAATATGTAATAAAGTAAAATTGTATGTTTTTATGTTTGTAACTAATGTCATTACTTTTCTTACTTAAAATCATTAAAACTGGGAATAAATTTTATAATAATGAGTAAATAAATGTGCCTGTAATAACGTACCTATCAAACGATCAACCGATATTAATCCTAGGGGTCTTTTCACAGTTATTAAAAATATTATCTACAATCAAGTGTATGTTTTGGAATAATCTAGATGTAATTATAAATTGCCAATAGGGTTTTCGCAAAGGAATACCCATATTGCGCCTAGCTGTGCATTTCAACATTTATTCGAGTGTTTTGATAACCGGAAGTACGTTTGGGGATATTTCTTTCGAACCATATGGCAGGTTAATCACAGAACGGTTGAATCCCTCAGAAGAATCTAAAAAAAATGCATAGAACCAGCCGTACGGAACCAATGTAACCAAAAAAGTTATTGAATTTAAAGTGTAAAAATGAAAAAAAAAAAAGATATTAATTGTTAATAGATATCAACTAAGTTGTTAACGTTTTTTGATATCTTGTAAAAAAATGTCGAAAAATAGTGTGTATGAAGTCAAAAAACATTAATTTTTTTTAAACAAATTTTAACATTAATAACATTTTATTACGCCATGTGATTCATACAGGTGCTTAATATTATTATTTATGGCTTACAACTGATTAAAACCATTGAATTTTTTAAATGGCCAGACTTTTAAAATTTGCACTAAATCATGTCCATTGGTTGGAGACTGATTGGAATAGAATGATGTTTACAGATGAGAGTAGATTCTGTCTTTACAATTGTGATAGGCGTATTCGAATGTACCGACGCAACGTCTGAACAAATCCTAACGTATCGGTGGCATGGGGCCATGCTTGCAAAACTACGATGACAAAAGTACAAGTTCAACAAAATAGATGTCTAAGGGAAGCGGTAAACGCACCATGGTACATAAGGAACACTACCTTATATAAGAAAGATAACAGATACCATGAAAGAAAGAGCTAGGAAGATCTTTGAAGGCACGAGTTACCATGTAAATCGTGGCCTAAGAGAACTAACAGAATACGATCCTGATAACGGCAGCAGTAAAGAAGCAGAGGACACCATAGCGGCAATTATGACGAAAAAAGTCATCGTACAAGTACGTTAGCTGAGACCGCAAAATACAATGGAAAGCACAAAGAGAAAAGCACGCAAAATCAATAGCCAGACACCAGGAATATAGTGCATAAAGCACTGTCTTGGCATAAGTAGATGAGGACCACAGTTTCTACCCAATACCCAGACGGGGTTTAAAATTGCTGAGGTCCCCTCGTGATGAGACGGGGGAGTAGTGGAAGGGTGGGCGAGAATGCCATTCAGACAACTAAATCGTTGCCAGAATGACATCCTTACCATCTCGGGTTAGAAAATGCGTGCGTGTAACATGCGAGAAACGACTTTATTCGGTGGAGGGTCAGTTATGGTCTGAGGTGGCGTTTCTTTAATGGGTCGTACAAAATTGGTGGTGTTCAAGAACATTTGGTGCACTGCAGGAACTGGAACAATGTCTAGTTCAAATTTCAAGTTCTGAATGAACTGGATAAGAATACTTTAAGACCGTTTATTTCGAGTATGAATCGTCGATGCCAAGCTGTGATTAAACAATTTTAATTTTTAGAATCAACGATTTTGTTGTTCATTGTTTTAAGATTGTGTTTATGAAGATGGTTAGCGACATCACCAAATCTGTTTATTTTGCAAAGTAAAGTAATACGAAATAAAATTCCTTTAATTTCAGTTACCTAATATTCTCAAGTTATATGGTAAGTATTAAAGTGGTGCTGTAATTTTGGTAGCAGTGTAAAACGGTTAGAACCATTTACAAATTAATTGTTCATATTTGTGTAAAATTGTGTGTGAAGATTAATAAAAATAGTATATTGTAATACAAGTGTTACAATGACAGGTTTCGTAGTACGAGTTCAGTTTGTGAAACGAGCCGCGAAGCGGTGAGTTTCGCAAAGAACGAGTACTACAAACAGTCATTGTAACTCGAGTGTTACATACTATTTTTTATAATGAACTTTTAAAAGTATAAAAAAATATATTAAAATGAGAGTTTTTCGAAATATTTATTTATGTTGGCAATCTTGACACTTTTGACACTTGTCGGTTTTAATGATTTTAAATTTGAATGTTTGTCAAATTTGTATAAAATATTCCGAATTTAGCAATTAACGCTGATAATGTAGTTAATAATTTTTTATAATTATTCACGTTCACAAAGTTTCTATTTCGACACTAAAAACAGTATCGAAATAGATTCATTGTAACACTGTTTTGGTAACTTTTTGTTGTACACAATTGGTTGCACTGCACTGATTGTCAACTAAAGAGTTCAGGTAGTAAATCAAAAAGTATGTTGTACTAAATTATTAACTACATTATCAGCATAGTTATTTGCTAAATTCGGAATATTTTATACAAATTTGACAAACATTCAAATTTAAAATCATTAAAACTGACAAGTGTCAAAAGTGTCAAGATTGCCAACATAAATAAATATTTCGAAAAACTCTCATTTTATATATTTTTTATACTTTTAAAAGTTCATTATAAAAAATAGTATGTAACACTCGAGTTACAATGACGGTTTGTAGTACTCGTTCTTTGCGAAACTCACCGCTTCGCGGTTCGTTTCACAAACTGAACTCGTACTACGAAACCTCTGTCATTGTAACACTTGTATTACAATATACTATACTACAACATACTTCTTGATTTACTACCTGAACTCTTTCGTTGACAATCAGTGCAGTGCAACCAATTGTGTACAACAAAAAGTTACCAAAAACAGTGTTACAATGAATCTATTTCGATACTGTTTTTAGTGTCGAAATAGAAACTTTGTGAACGTGAATTATAAAAAATATATTTATTTAATATATTAACCTATACATCAGCATGACTCACAACTTTGAAATCTTTTAAAATTATTTCTCACATTTCAATCTTTTCATTTGCCTTTTTGATCAGTACGAAACCTATATATTAAAGTCTGAATCAAGCGCGCCAGAAGAAGTTTTAACTTCAAAATGTAAATAATCAATTTTTTATAAGCAGACTACAGCGCCTTGTACACAGAATATTCTGTTTTATACCGAATAGCCAAATTCTTTCTCATTTCACAGTCGTCGTCCCGTTACGTATGCAAATTACTAATAGTTTAGCGCGAAAATTCCTAGAGAAGGAATTTTGAGTAAAATACATAGAAGCAAATTTATTGGACCTATATAATAAAGATTCATGATAATGCAGCTTCTGCATACTTATCTCTCTCTACTCTGAATTATGAAAATTACTTGAGCTCTCTCATGCCCCAATCGATTTTGTATTAATTATAATGATGTAACTCGTCCAATTTACATTTTAAACAGAAATTGCGAATTTTAGAAATTAATCTCTGTACCAATATTATTAAAATCAATGTTGATATTCAACAAATATATGATATAGTTAAATAGAAAATTTTGCTGTGAAACCGTAATTTCGTATACCTCTACAAATATTAAATTATGTTTAAAATACACGTAATTAAGAATAATATAAAAGTGAAGACAAATCGGGAATTTTTATAAGTATCGGTAATCCAAAATTATGGGTTTCGATTTATTGCTGACAAGGATAATCAAACAAGAAAATTTTATCAAATTTTGATCTATTTACTCTCTAACGAAATCGTATTATAAATAATTATAATCAGAATTTAAAAATATTATAAAGAAAGTTGGTAAGAGGCCTTTGGCCTCTACATAAATAAAAGAAACCAATGAAATCACCACGCCACCATAACAAGTTCCAATACGAGGGTTGTGTTTTAAGTTTTGCATATGGGCTGAGCCGGACTGCGGCGATGATTCATCACTCGTAGCTCCCAAGAAACGGGTAGGAATCAAACGACAACCGGACTACGGCTGTAGCCGTCAGATAGACGTATTAAGGGCAATTAGCCCCTACATTAAGGACGTATTTACTTAAGTTTAAATATGCAAGGCAACTTTTAAATGTTTATTGAAATGGAGAAGACAATTCTCGAAATAAGTTAAACATACTAAACTATAACAAACTTTGAATTACTGTCTTTACATACTTTATGTGCTTCTATCCTCTGCAGAATTGACATATTTGAGGTTTTGCGTAGCGAAAGTAAAGATGATAATAATAATAACAATAAATGTCTTTATTAAAAAAATACAAAGAAATGAAATACATAATAAAAATTTTATTGACATATCAATGCCTGGCACAGTCTAGCTTAGAGCTACTCGGCTGAACCATTCAAAGACAAAAAGAAGTTAAGGTAAACCCATTAAATGGCGCATAGTTTACAAAAATTCTAAATATAAATATTCTTTACATTATACAATACAAACAGTTGTAATTACAAATAGACAAAAAAATAAACCAAATTCTTAGGAAGTTAAAATAAAAAAAAAACGAATTATATATCGTCATTACGACAGGGTGTCATTACCCTAATCTTTATTGGCCTACCAGTAGCCCGCCGCAGTCCGGTCATGGGGTATTGATGACAAAAATCTGAGATGGCCGCAAAACGGTTGTTTGACATTAGCATTTGATACCAATCGCCGCAATCCGGACACACCGTTGCATATAGCCGTTTAGAACGCGCCACCAAGAAAACCTTCAGACACAAATCTAACCTCAACCTTCAGTTGACATGAATCAAGAGTTTACTTGCGATATAGCAAGTCATGTAGGTACAGTGAATTTTTGAAAGTAGCAAGTAGGTCAAAAAATATATCTTAGCCGAGAACATTTTCGAGCAATAATTTGTTACAATTTTCGGACAGGATTATCTCAACAGCAATTTCTCGCTGAAATGGTTTTTGTATTTAGGAATGACCAGTCAACTATTTCCTGCTGTTATTGTAAATTTCAACGAGGTCGCTCCAGTCTCAGCGACGAATCCAGGCTAGGTCTACCCAAAACAGAAGTCATAGAATAAAACATTGGTGCGGTTCGTCAGCTAATTAAAGATGACCGCAATGTAATATACCGATAGATAGAGGCATCTTTGGGCAATTCAAAGACCTCGATCCAGAAGATCCTACATAAAGAACTGGGTGTTACGAAGTTGGTTTCCCGTTGGATCCCTCACTTGTTCACCAAAGAGCAACAAGCGATTTGCGTCTATTGGTATCAAAAAACATTGGAACGGTTTAACAAAGGAAGCTAAATAAACGTTTATAGTATTGTTAGTCGCGATGAATCTTTGAAAGTAATCCGTTTTTAAAGTGTGTTAAAGAAAATGGTCAAAATTAAATCATGTGTGCAACAATTACTTTAGAGATTGAAGAACGGTTACTTCTGATTGGTATATAATCGTTTTTTTTTACCAGAAGTTATCGCGAAACTCCAACAAAGCAATCTACAACGGCGAATCATCGACATCAAGACAATGCAGGAGCTCACACTGCCCAAAAGACAGTCTAGTTTGTAGAGCTTTAAAACATCGAATTGTTAGACCAACCCAACGACTGGCAGTGATTCCAGTTGCCAGAAGAAGCCATCGATGTCTTTAAAACAGCGATTTTGCAGGTGTCAACTGAAGAGTGGAATAACTGTTTTACCAATTGGTTTGAACTTATGCAAAAGTGTATCAACCAACCTCGTATAGAAGAGAGTTCAAACTGTAATATAGTTTACAATACAGGATCAATACATAAAATGAGCTTTGTAAGGATTGGCTAGCAGTGCACGTATAATCTATATCTGGATAATAAATTAGAAAAACCATAACATGATGAAATATTTATAAGTATAGAAATTACATCCTCTGTATACAAAAAACAATCGATAGTATATCAGAAATACCTTATACTAAGAATAATACCAGAATAAAAATATTATATTATATAATATAAGAAAAGATAATTCGATCCATGGTGTGTTTAAATTTACTTAATAATCATCTTTAGTCAGTTTTCCCCGAGCACTTCCTTCTTTACTAACTGTTTTGTCTTTTCGATAATTCAACGATAACACGGCTTTTTGCTACCGTTTCATAAACTCGCTTATGAAATTAAATCACCATTATCCACGCATTCCAATCTATCATCGAACGCAGAAATAAAAATCATATTTCTTCGCGTATGTAAAATGAACACTGCAGTGCCGGAATACAATAAACTGTAGGTACCTTGAAAGTATAAATAATATTTTAATTTTTTTTAAGCTTTAACCTGATGTCTGTAGTTGAAACTACAAATACTTTAACTCAGTTTTTTTTTCTTCTACTGCAATTATAGTACAGGAGATTGTGTCATTTAACCACTATTGCTTCCAAAAAGAAAACTTAAACAAACATTGGAAACATGATATTTTATTTTAAAAATCTTAGTAAAGGTTTAAAAATGGTAAATGAGCTATGTGATTTCTTGATAAAAATTGATCCTTCTATGGAACCAAGTCTTATTTTTAAGAGGCAAATAGCTAATGCAACTGCTGAATATACGTCTGAATTGAAGAAACTTTACAAAACTGCTAAGCAAAAAAAGATAACTTAATTCTTTACACCATTGCCTAAAAGCCTGAATTAAATTCTGTCATCTAGGAACGTATCCCCTACATATAATCTCATATATATTACCATTCCGTATTCACGCTTTCTGTATTCGTAGTATATCTACTATACGGAACATACAACCCGCTTTTACTGTATATGCTTTTTGTTTTACAAAACATAATAAAATACTGTCATTCTTCACTAAACTCATTTTTAAGCATGGAATCAATCAAGTACCTATATAATTATTCTCGGATACTTTATGAGAATAAAGTAGTAATTTGAATATATAAATAAATTTGTAAACTACTTAACTAAAATTTGATAATACATCACCAAAAATAGTAATATGCTGAAGGTGATGTTGATAATTTACTGCCAGATAAATAAGAGTTCATAAACAAACCATGGTAATACTAAAATAATTAAATATTTAAATTAAAATAATTATTGTGGGGCAATATAATGAGAATTTTAAAAATAACAAATTAATTTTACAAATAATAGAAAAACTAATCACCCGTATTGAAAAGCTATTCCACGCTCGTGTCACCGTCATACTCGCGTTCGGCTCGTTTAACTTTTCCATCTGCGTGGAATCTAGCGCATTTTTTACTCGTTATATAACCTACTATTCTACTAATGTTATTTTTTAACTTATTTTACAATTGTAATAAATTATTGGAACAAATTGTAATAGTAAAAAAGTATTCTATTTTAAATATTATTATCAACATTTTCTGCCCGTTTTTAGAAATAATATATGTCACTAATATAATTTATGAATAGTTCTTTGAGATTTATAACAACTCAACAGAATTAATTTTATTACATAAAACGTTAGAAAATTGAAAAAAATTATCATTCGAGCTAATCATAAAGCATTGTTGTATTTCTGAATGTACCAATAGATCCACAGAAAAAGAGAACAGCCTAAAATTTGATTACTTTCCTAAGAATAGTATTCCATACCACAGTTACGTGAAAAACGCAATAAATGGATAAGCACAGAAATAGTACATTACGTAACGAGTGCGGAAAGCAGGCGATCCCATTACGCGTGAGCCGAAGGCGAACTCGATAAAAAGCACGAGTGATGGGATTACCTGAGCACCGCATGAGTTGCGTATTCTATATTTCATCACTCCGTGAGGAAAGCTCTTGAATTTGTCTAAAATATGAGGAAAGAAGATAATAAAAGTAGTATTAGGTCTGATCCGCCTGCACCGCGAAGGCGTTGAAGGAGGGTTGGGGAAGGCGGATCCCCCCCATTAAAACATACATTTTTATTAAAAGAAAACACTTTTTTATTACAAAATTATGTATACTTAGTTATGAATCTTTGTTAAATACGTTAAATGTAATATTTGAACAGTTGCTTAATTCTATAGACATTTTTTTTATTCAACTTAAGTATATTAGATAATAATTGAGAATCAACAAAATCTTTATTTAGTAATGAAACGTTTGATTGATTATACCGCATCAGATGCAAAACTCTTAGAAAATTCATCCTCAATTTCTCTTTCTATCTCATTTATTTTTGATTGGGAAACACTGTTTCGGTCATTCATTGCTTTCCGCACGGTCCTGCATGGTCGATAACAGTGCTTTCCGCATGGAGTGATGAAAAGTTTTATATTTCGTAACGTTGAAGTAAGCATTGCTTTCCGCATGGTCCTGCATTGTCAAAAGCAGTGCTTTCCGCACGGAGTGATGAAAAGATTCATACGTAAGTATGATTTTTGAGCATTTAAAAAACATCAATATTATAAGTAGTGAAAGTTTGATGTCAGTTAAACAATATCTTTCAATTTGTTTCCAGTAAATATCCACATGATTGATTTCTATCTAGAACTGCAGTAAGAGACAGTGCTGACTAAATTGGCAAAAAAAATCTGAAAATCCTTTACATCCGTCATACGTTCCTACAATTTTCCCTGGTGAAGAAAATAATCCAGAAAAATTGGTTAAAACATTAGAAAGATTTGAAAGTCATCAATTTCAAGATAAGAAATAGATACTAATATAAATTCATTAGAATTTAGTATTAAAGGTAATGTTGAACCTAAAAGTCTAGCCAAACAAAGTTTTGGTTGTCAAATTGATGATTTATTTAATCAAATTTTTAAAAGTTTTGTTAAAATTCTAAGCTATGATAAGTTCCTATTCTGTCCGCATAGTGTCTCTTTTGCCTATTAGTACTGCCATCTATAGTTCTTACACGTTCTCTATACAAAAACAAAAGATGATAAAAGTTCACCAATAGTACCCCAGCCAGTTAGAAAAATTATTTTCAAGTCAAAAAGCTTAACTTCGCAGGTTTCGCCATTAATGTGAGCATTATCAAAAGTGACGATATAAAGAAACAGAATTTTACACTGCTACTATCCTAATATTTGCTTTTCCGTTTACCCGATGTAGGTAAGCCGTGTGTGTATGCAAGGTGAGCGGAGGTTTACACAAGCAAACTATAGAGGACTCTATGGAGTTAACCCTTTGCTCTCATTTACACAATTTTCACATTAAACTATTTCTCCAAATTCACGTAGGTACATTTGGCAATTAAATGCAACATATTTTATATAGTTAAACAAATTAAGGTTCCTTAAAATCTTATAATAGGAATAGAAATTAATAGTACAATTACAATCGAATTTAGTTATGGGTACGTAATTTAACATTTTCGACTACTTTATGAGTATGCGGAGAAAATATTAGTTTTTTTATTCTAAATCCATGCTTTTTTTTTTGTTTCATTCCATAACTTTAATAGCTCGCTAAAATAACCAAGGTCAAAACCGTAGACCAATAAACTGCAAACATTCCTACATCAAGGGGAATTAAACAAGTTATCATCTTATGGACAGAATTATAAAAAAGTAACATATCTTTAACTTACATACGATTAACCCCACTTTTTCGGTAA
This sequence comes from Altica lythri, assembly GCA_964028335.1. Classification (NCBI taxonomy): domain Eukaryota; kingdom Metazoa; phylum Arthropoda; class Insecta; order Coleoptera; family Chrysomelidae; genus Altica; species Altica lythri. The sequence continues at coordinate 27,251,829 of OZ034804.1, read as the reverse complement.
GATCAAACTACACCCATACGACAGTTCATCAACGAGCTAGCCTGTTATTGCATACTTACCTATACAACGTGAGCAAAAAGTATGGAAAAAATCCTGCAAGTTTTTTTTGTGACTGATACAATTCGAGTTATTGCGATGGTCTAGGAATTTTTATCTTTATTACTAGATACCTATTTCTGATCATAAAAAAATAAGACTAATACAACTTTGGTTGAACATCCAAGAAAGAAAGAAGTTTTTTTGGATTCTTTTTTATTCTTAATATTTTTAATAATAACTTTCAAATATGTAGGTAGGTACTTAATTAACTCGAGTTAATAGCAAAAGCTATAAAGTGAAACTAAATTTTAAATGTTTTTTTAAACCTTTATTTTTTTAAATGTATAACTTCACTTTTTAGTTTTTTTATAGTACAACTAAAAAATAAACAACTAAAAACAACAATTAATCTATTAAAAAATAGTGATATTCACAGCCATGGCACAAGGCACAAAAGCCTGTGGTAAGCTTAGACTTTCTAGATCAAGAACAGAAAAAAGAAAAAATGTGGTTATTAAGCAAGCAATAAGTGCGTTTAATGAGCTGCCTAAAGAATTGCAAGAAATTAAAGAGTTTCATAAATTTAAAAAAAAAGTTAAAAACACTTTTTAAATCTCAGAACAATAATGTGAAATAAAAGGGGATAAAAAAGGCATTTTTGTTTTGTTTGGGTAAATTTTTTTATTAAAATACTTTGTTTATTTGATTTTATTTTTGTATTTGTTTTTATTTTTCTATAATTATTTAATACTTATATGTATGAAACATATCTCACGTGAAAGTAAGATTGTAATATTAATTTTGTTAGGACTTGGTACCAGTATTATTGTAAACACTGTTTTAAGTTCATGAATAAAGCTTTAAAAAAAACATATAAATAGCAATATTTTATAGCTGTAATTTTTAATGTGTACTGTATTTTGATATTCTGTTAATGTAAATATTGTATGTATTTTTTTATTGTGAAATCTGATTTTATGTCTTATGTTTTTTATTTATTCACCGACTGAATAAACAATGTTAAGTTCTACTAGATACTTTTATTTCTCACTAGTGTGTGTTATTCCGATCATTATTCTCTTTCAACTTTTCATAAAAAACAAGAACTAAATTTTGATTTATCTAAATTGTCTTGTAAAACAAGTTTTGTTTTAAACCAGAAAGAATGAATTAATCATTGTAAGTATTATAGCACGAATGAACCCATTACTCGCTCTCCAGCAAACAACTGTGTGCTGTTCACATAAGTGAACCTTTAGCGAAAAATTAACATTATATATAAAATTTTAATAATTGTTTTTGATCATTTTTGAAGCTATGCTAAATCAGATACGTTCTAATGATCCGTGCTAATACATAAAAAAATCGTTGTAAAAATGAATTGTTTTAAAACTTAATAAAATAAATAAAATTTATAAATTATTTAAAAAAATCGTAAAACATTAAATATTTATGAGAAACTGAAAAAAGTGTTGATCAAATGCAAAAAATCTTATAAAGCTGCTATGTAAAATGTAAAACCGAAACCTGGACATGATCAAAACAAGAGACACGTCAGCCGATTAATTCCTTCTAAATTGGTATTAAAGTAATAGTAAAAAATTTGTTTGGTTAACTATACTACCACCACATATCGCAAGTTTGAATGTTTTTAAATAATAATGTAATTTTCTGTTCAAATCGGTGCCGTAAGTAAACCTACATTCTACTACTCATTGTATAATGCAGATACCGAAATTATGTTGAAATTCACCCTCGCTGTTAAGAAAACAATATTCTAAAGCACACTCCTTCGTTTAGAGTAAATGTTATCTTTTCCAACATTTTTAGCTAACTACAGCAAGTTTCATTTTTAATATAATTATGCACTACTTCAGCCGTGTAATATTCCTAAAATTATAATTAATGAGAGTAAAAGTTTTAACTAAATTGGGGTTGTTGTCCTAAAAACTAGTCCGGGTCTGCCTCGAAGGTAATTTGATTATCAAGCATCGCATCTCGTCAACATCCGTAACAAGTTAATAATAAAAAAAATTGCAAGCCAATTACAGTCTAGAAACTGAACGGTTGCGGTACAAAAGAATTTAATTGTACAACCCTTTTAAAACTTCGTTCTTTCTATTTGAGATTAGATTAATCGAAGATAGCAGTGATGATAGAATTATGAAATGCAAGGTGGTCGCATGAAAGAATCTTTATAGTCTGGATATTAAACAAAAGCTCCATCATATTCAATTAAATAAGTATAATAGTTCAGAGATCATCAAATATTATACATCCAAGGACAGAATTATCAAATAATTTTTAGAACTGCTTTTATTTATTACCTACTTTATTATATTGTCTCTACAGAAACGTCTAGGAACACAGAAAAAGTATCGATACTTTTGATATCCAGTACTTTTCTTTCGATACTGATACATTTGTACTCGATAAATTTCATTCAATACTTCTTCTCATATGATTACTGTTTAGATTTAGATATTTATTCAACAGTATACTGTACTCAGTACTGTAAGGAACCGGTCCGGACCTGTCGCCCAGGAAGTAAGTGAGGCAGATGGGCAGTTCTTAGAATCTTCCGATCGACCCAACCTTCTAGTGGCTGTTAGAACGTCCAAATAATTCCAGAATGTTCTGTTTGACATGTAACGTTGGAGATACTTCTAGAAGGATTTGTAGCTAGCTATTATGGCGTGTTTACATGATGCCAGTAACTGGCGCCAGTCTTACTGGCTTGCCAGTGCTTGATTAGGACAGCGCTGGACTGGTACGTTTACACGTATCCAGTAGCTGGCGACAGTCTCACTGGCACCCTAGTCCCTACTTGGTGAAGTCACTGGAACGCTCTGTTTACACGTGTCTACAACCACTGGCGCGGGGTTGGAGGGCACGCGGACGAGGGCGACTGGCATGAAAAATAGACCAACTTTCGTTTCAAGACAGCGCTGGACTGGCACAAGAAAGTGTTTACATGATGCCAGTACCATGCCAGTGCTGGCATGCCAGTGAGACTAGCGCCAGTCACTGGCATCATGTAAACACGCCTTTAAAGTAAATACTAGTTTAACTCCATGTTTAGAAAAACGATAAGAACTTGAACAGATCAAGTAAATCAAACCATTTTAATTAAATTATTGTATTATGTTTTAAAATTTTTTGAGACTGAGAATAAATAGTTATTGATCAGGAAGTGTAGAAATCTTGTGTTTGGATTGACACAAAAAATATTCTCAAAATCAGTTTTTTATGATAGCTCTTTTCTCGGTTTTCTATTACGTTTTGATATATTTGTATAGTATTTTTTTCATTTAAGCGTTTTAGTAAATCAGGATTTCAAATTAGTAAAAAAAATAAATGAGGTCCTGAAAGTTTGACCTAAATCATAAATACTACAAAATTTGCTTAATGATATATTTGATTATATAAAATTAGAATTTTTTTACCACCCCTATATGATTTGTAAAAAAATAGAGCTAATCGTTCGACAACCGATTAGTTTTGTCTGGTCGATTAACTTTTGGTTATATATTTTTTTAGTTATGAACTCAACCTAGAGATTTACAATACTTAACCCTAAATACAATTCATCCGCTACGCTTTTGATTAAATTTAATTTCACGATTTTTTAGGGTTATTTTTTTAGGGTACTTAAACAAATAATGTTGGTTGTTATGTCGAGAGTTTTCGTACAAAAGCATTTTCGATATTAGTTAATGACTATTACAATTTTTTAAACTACCCTCGTTTAAATCCTGTTACGGGTGGTTGTGGTGTGCAGAACTGTAAAAGTGCTTTGTTAATAACCAGTTCACAGTAGTTTAATGTCAAATTACAAACTTTTTATTTTAATTTAGTGTGCTAAGCTGGGATCTTCACCCAAAAATTTCCTTTAAATGTTTTTTATTTATACACTTGCATGACTAATAAGGATAGAAAATAATTTCAAACTAGGTATAGCTGTAACAATGTACAGGTTGGTTGAGAAGTTTTAAAAGCAAAATTATAAGAATGTGTATTTTTTAATGTAATTTTTTATTCAAAATAATCTCCCTCAGCTTGTATACACTTATTCCAATGATCCAACAGTAATTTTATACCACCTCTATAATGATTTTCAGGAAACTGCATAATATTGTTGCAAAAGCTTCTTTACTTGAAGAAAAACGCTTTCGACGGAGGAATTGTTTTAAGTTTCTATAGAGGTAGTAGTCGGAGGGAACCAAATCTGGTAAATACAGTAAGCAATTTGTACTTTAAATCCTGCTATTTAGCCATCGTCAACCGACTTCTGTAAACGCCTGCATTGTCTGGATGAAAAGTGATTGTTTTCTTCTGTAAAACGGGTCGTTTTTATATTCAACCGGTCCAAAAGGTTGCAATTATATTTAGAAATAATTGTTTAAGATAATCAATCAAGAAAACCCCTTTTGCATCCCAAAAGACTGATGCCATAACCTTTTTTGCCAATCGTTCTGAATTCACTTGTTTTGGAGCTGAAGAACTCCCTTCAGTACACTGTTAACTTCCTTCTTTCAGTTTAGAATGATGATGGTAAATCTAAGTCTCATCCGTAGTAATAAAACAAAGCACAAAAACGGTTTTGTTCTGCTTAAAAAGCTCATAATTACGCTGAGAAATTTATGTTAGATTCAGTTTTTGTTGAATTCTTTTGAACAACTTTTTCATATGTAATTGTTCGTGTTAAATATGAAGCACTCGTTCATTTTAGACGCAAGTACGACCACGTTGTAACTCTAAAACCCACTGATGCACAAATGGAAATGAAGGAGCAGAGTGCTTTAACATTTTCACCATTTTTATATGAATTTTTGTTGCTGATACATCTTACAAAACAAACAATTTTAACAGTGTAGGATATTCGGTTTTTTCCATTGTAACAAAATAAACTGATACGTCAACTTCAAATAGCTTATAATCAAAGATTGAATTGACAAATCAAAATAGAATCTTTTGTGTATTCAAACGGAAGATGAAATATTAGAATATAGCGTATAAATTTTGTATCCTAAACTGGTAAATAGATATCAATCCAGAAGGTAGGTACACTTGTCAGTTAAATAAAAGAACTGATTATTAAAAACTTGTTTGTATATGATTTTTAATTATACTGCAAATCCTTTACTTCAACAAAGTGACTCTTGATATAAATTGGGAAAATTATTGTATAAAACCTTGTTAGAACGCTTTGTTTTTGTTATATTTAAAAGTAGCTTTAGGTTAGTTTCCAGTTTCCAAGGTATGTCTATGTTTCCAACTGTATACTTAACCCTGTTATCCAACTACGGGTTCCGAAATAATTGGCTCTTTGTCTAAACCAAATTTTGTTGCAACTTTTTTCGCGAAAATTCTATGCTGTGGTAGTGTTTTGTTGTCCAAAAATTATACTTAGTTCACGATCTATCACAAGAAAAGAATTGCCGTTTGAATATTAGTCCACCGCGCACAACACTTTTTTCTAAATGATTAATACATACTTGAAACTTTGTGTATAGCTTCGTATTGACGAGTCCAACAAAGTTTGAAAGTATCTAAATTTAAAACTGCTGCTTTTTCGAGGTAGAAATAAACGTAATAAATTTGTCAATGTGAGCATTTGATTTAATACTTAATTATAAACAAATTGTGTAAAAATGAATTATATATATTAAAAAACGTAACCTGGCAAATTTCGCATGTTCGAGGTGTCGGACAAGCTCATCGCAGTAGAATTTTTGTCGAACAAAATTTTTTTTAAATTTTTTATCAAATTGGCAACCAATTGTCTTAAATTAAAGCATATATTAACATTAAAAAACCACTACTCGGAAAACCCATATTTTTCAAAATTTCTACCTCGAAAAAGCAGCAGTTTTAAATTTGGATAATTTCAAACTTTGTTGGACTCGTCAATAGGAAGCTATACACAAAGTTTTAAGTATGTATTAATCATTTTAAATATAGTGTTGTGCGCGGTGGACTATATTATTAATTTACTACAAATGGGTTTCCATAAGCTATTTTTTTAAGTTTACTAACTTGTATTATCCAAATAGCATCTAAATTCTAAGAAAACAATTCAAGATCAAAAGTTTAATTCTAGTATTTTGATTATAGAAAGTATAAACAAACATTACGGTTTGCTTTAAAATAAGCGTTTAGGTAAGTTCTTAAGGTTTTTTTTATTATTTTTATGAAAACTTTGTAATTGTTAACTAGTTTCATTAGGCAATTTCTTACACAAAACTGCTTTAAAAAAAGGTGTATGTATAGACGCTTTGCCATTTTAATCTTTATTGTATTCGTACACGTGTAAAAATAAAATACCATTAAAAAGAAAAAACAACCAATGTTGATTTCTTCATACACGTTCGCTTAATTGTTTTACACTTAATCTTAATAGTATAGTAGAAACGTGAAATGACAATTTTTGAAAAAATCTTGAAAAGCAATTAGTATCCCGAAAAAAATAAAAGACTTCTTTGATGCGGCCTGTGTGCAAAAACCAAAAGGCACATCCCTAATATAGAATACTGAATAGTATTCCACTGTCCACAAGTTGCATTTACTGTCAGACCACACGTGAAAAGGCCAAAAAGAAGATGAAGTATACACATTGGCGTACTTGGTATTATTTTATTAGTTAAAGTTTGTATAACATAAAAACTGCATGTAGAAATAAACAATTATTATTGTATTATTTATTTATTTTAACAAATGGGTATGCGAACAGGCCAAACTCACACTTGTGTTCACAGATAATATACAAAAAAAATAGCGTATTTAAATAACGTGTAGATAATTATGTTAAATTAGGTAAAATAATTAAGTTTTAAACTATTTTTAAAGTTATTACGAAGCAACACAAAATATCAACACCAGATAAATTATATGCATAGAGATACCTATTCTTAGAAGAAAGGTAATAATTAGTATATGAACAGTTAATAAAAAATGTGAAATTTTAACATTATATGTTATAACAAACAGCTTTGCATAATTTATTAAGTTTTTGCAGACTTTATCTATAAAATTGGAGTCAGACACAATCCTACGGTTAAATTAAGTTATTGCTTTTTGAAGTTATACTTCTATTCGTGCACTCGGCGGAAAAAAACTGTGTACAGTTAAATGGGAAAAATCATTACATATGTAATGGTGTGAGTAAGAGAGAGACAGAAACGCTTATAAGGTATATTGGTTAGTAAAAATAAAGAGGAAATATTTACCACATGTTATTAGTCGTAACTATAAGTCCTTTGAATACCGTTTCAACATTCAGTACATTGAAAAGGTATAGATATACAAAAAACAGTCTGAACTAATGTATGAATATCATAGTGACGGACCACATGATTATTCGACAGATTATTTTATAATTCTGTCACGTAAGTTAACATATTAAGTTTAGTACATATTTTATATTAATAATAATATTCAGTAATGAGTATTGTATTGTAGTCTAAAGTACCGTCACATGGTTGCAGTATATTCTGCAAGGTTGTTGGCTACATAAACAGAGTTTTTACAAATAGTCGAGAAAATAAAGCACTAAAACCTTCGAATTTTGTAACGTAAGATGGATTGGAATGCGTTTTTTTGCATTGGATTCGTTAAAGTATCAGGAAATCTGTCGCTATTTTTTATAATGTAAAAATGGGAAATTGCATTTCTGTACTCGAAAAGTCTATTCTGAACAGACAATAGAGAGGAAACTTACAACTCAGTAAGTATTGCTGAAAAGGGTTTCAATTTATATACTCCAGGTTTTTGGGGTCGCTGAACACGAATATCATGATGCCGAAAGTCTCCGCGGCACTCAGCGGGTTTTTGGGTCGCTATACACGATTATAATAATGGCGATGGTCTTTGAAACACCTGGTGCTTAAGACGGACCTCGTCTCCAGGAATTTTATGCAAATTTGATACAAAAAGAGTGTGCACTCGGTACTAGGAGGTTTTTGGGGTCGCTGAACACGAATATCATATATGTAATGATTTTGCTAAATCATTTGCATACAAATTTATGTAGAAGTATAACTTCTGCTGGCAGTCCCACTGACTGCCACATTTGTTTTTTTATTTAAATAAAACTATTGTTTTTTATAATTATTAAAATCACGTGATTAAAACAAATCTGCCAAATGCGTTCATTAAAAAGCATCCTACTATCAAAAATGACACCAATGACTCTATTTCGGAATAGAGATTGTAATTGTAAATTATTTACCCCATGAAAGAATTCTAAAGGTTTTTTATTTCTAGAGAAATATGAAAAGCTTTCTTTAAATTTATGGTGGTAGATTTTTTAATCGTTTGCTTACATTAGCTATTTACTAAATTTAAAACATTTAGAAATGTTGTTTATATATACAGGGTGTTTCAGGATTATATGGTCAAATTGAAAATTTGAGTTCAGGACCCAAAAATAAGAAAAAAGTTTCCAAATGAATAATATCCGGAAACGCTTCGTTAAATAGTTATGCCCCTCCAAATAAGGGGGTTGAAATTAGGTTTTTAATTTTTTACTCAAAGATAGGAAAAGCCAAAAATATGAACTTTGGTAAATATTTTGTACTGGTAGAAACACTTCAAAAGAATTTTTTTTAATCATCCCCTATTATCAAAAAGGGTAAGAGAAGCAACCCTTAATTCGTTTTTTACTACAACTTTTATACTTGTTAAAATTTTATCATAAAAAAATACACCCTGTATAAACTAATATATTTAGAACATTTTTTTACTCTTAAAGTTTTTTAATAAAACTAATCGTTTTTGATTAAAAAAATAATATATTCAAAACCGCACTATTACTGATTTAAAAAATTATTATCGTAACAAGACGAAAAATATCTAGTAGGCTGCTGTCAAATAATATTAGTAGAAGTGCTTCTACCAGTACAAAATATTTATCAAAGTTCAAATTTTTAGCTTTTTCTATCTTTGAGTAAAAAATTAAAAACCTAATTTCAAACCCCCTATTTAGAGGGGCATAACTATTTAACGAAGCGATTCCGGATATTATTCCATAGGAAACTTTTTTCTTATTTTTGGGTCCTGAACTCAAATTTTTAATTTGACCATATAATCCTGAAACACCCTGTAGATTATAAAAACTAATAGTTCAATATGCAACCCTTGTGAGAAGCCGGATGTTATTGTAAAGAATTTAGACATACTGCTTCCTATCTTGATTGCCTTCGTTCGATCCGTAAAATTTCACATTGAATTTATATACTTGTCCTATTTAAATATACAGCTTATGTCTTAGTAGATTACATAGTAAATTGTTAAAAAGATAAATTCCCTTAGTTAATAATACCACGAATTTTTTAATTAAATCCTAACAGTAACTTACCAGCCGATTCATAAATTTTTGTGTGGAAATGAACATTTATAGCTATGGGGTAAGAAACTCACCTGAAACAAAAAAAAACATTAATACGAATGTCACGCTATAGATACATTGATAATATTTTATTACTTTTTGACGTCCACGAGCAAATTATTTAATTTTTAATATCTCGCGAACAAAGTAGGGAGTAGAAAGAATAACTCACACGATTGAAAGACAACAACCATATAAAAGGACTAATAAAAGATCGGTAAAACAAGTATGGCAAGCAAAAGCACAATGAGCCAAAAAAAAGAAGGTCAAAGAAAACATGGAATGATAAAACTCAAAAAAAAACATATTTAACAGTTGTTAACAAAAGTCATGAGTATCAACAACAAAAGAATTATGTAGGTAACTCTAATTGCCTAATTTATTTAAACCAAAAATTATTACGATTGATTTTTATGGCGGATGGATAATGTTGGTTATCTTACATCATTTTTTGTCAATAACAATTGTGGCTATTTTTAAAAAGGTACTTTACCTACTCTTGATTACAATTCATATTTTTTGGACAAAACTATTCGGCTTAAAAGAATTAATATCTAATGATTGTTTTTCAAGTTTAAACCTATGCAGAATTTTTTATAAAGAATAACTTGTTTCCCATATGATGCCGAGTTAATTGGACACCCTATATATATTTCTATGATTCTCCTCCTTGGACACCATCCAATCAATAAAATCTTCAGGATTGTGGATACTTTTGTTAGTATTTTAACTGCACCGGCTCTGTTCTGAGTTATATGTAATTCTTCTTCTATATATTCTGTTTATAATTATATACTATTTAATTAACAGAAAATATTTTTTATTTAATTTAGATTTCATATTTTTTTACATTTAATTCAATTTACCCACTCTATGGATCTGGATCTCCAAAAGCGTGTGTAGGGATATCCTCATCTCAGGCTGTCACCAGACCTAGTGATTTAAAATAGGTGATTAGGCTCCCGAGGGGGATCTCCCTGATATCGGCTGGTATAAGCCAGTACGCGCCCAACACGGATCTTCTGATTTCAGAAAAAGCAGAGCAGTCATACATTATGTGTTCTACTGTTTCCTCTGAATAGCGGCGATTCTGTTAATTTCATCCTAAAGAGATGTTGTTGCAATTGGCAGTGACCTGTCAAGATTCCCACAGCTGTTCGGAGATTTTGTCTGGTCAATGCCTTAAATCTTTTTGCTGTTTCCTCGCCAGGATGAGGTATTAACTCTCTGGCCAGTCTACAGTTCGTAGTTTCATCCCAGCACTGTATAAAGCTTTGGTGAGAGTGCTGTTTGATAAGGTCCACGACTGCGGACAATGTTAGCTTGGTAGATAGGCGAGGGCTAACATATTTGTAGCCCGCAGCCCTTCTTGCTAAATTGTTCGCAATGCGGTTGCCTTTAGAGTTTCCATGTCCTTTGATCCAGCTGAGAGTGACCACGTTATTCTGGCTGGCCTCAGTTAGAGATTGGTGACATTCTAGTACTAAACTTGAAGTGAAACGTGGTCTATTCAAGGTCAATAGTGCTTGTCGGTAGTCTGTGTATATATTTATATTCCTGCCTGTAATGTTCCTATTGATTAATTCTTTTACAGCTTTGGTTATGCCTGTGAGTTCTGACTGAACCACACTTGACAAGCCATCCATAGCCCATTTTATTTTTAGGTTTAAGGATCTAGAGTAAATTCCACATCCCACACCTTGCTTTATTTTTGATCCATCCGTATATACGCTCAGAGCGTTCACTACGTTGGGGTCGGCTGTCTTGATTGTTAATATTTTGTAGGGTTTGTCAAAGACAAATCTTGGTCGAAGGCATCCGTGTCTGCCTGTAAGAGTCTTTACCTATTCTCATTTTTTTATTTAATTTAACAATCAAATCCAAAAACAAATTAACAAATACTATCTTACAAAAACTTAAAAACCAATCTCAGCAACCGATTCCCTTAAGAACGATTCACACTTCCGGAAAGTCACCGAAAGAATGTGCCCCCCGAGTATGAATACATTTGGAGAATACTTGTCTGTTCTTACAATAAATCATACTGACAGCACTGAAACTGATATATTTTTTGAACAGTATATAATTTTATTGCAGGAAATCAGATTTAATTAGATTGTGTATGTAAAGCCAACGTATTTACCGTAGAATATTTGCATACATAGTTAACAATTAACGAGAAAAAATAAAATTGATTTAATAAAAAAACAGTTTATTGCTAGTTATAACTATGATAGACCATTTTATGAATATTGATTATTTAATGAAGGTATGTTAAAATAAATAAGACAGAATACATTATAGTGGGAAATAAAGGAAACAATAAAAATATCTGAGAGCTATACTTAACAAAGAAAATAGCGAAGACGAAATACAACGAAGAAGAAATAAAGGTAGAAATATCACTAGATTCCTTCACCCACTTCTATGGGACAAAGACATAAGAGGAGAAACAAAAAGAAAAATATACGCAAGTATAGTAAAGAGCTCTAAGATCTACAGAAGTCTGGCACATAACCACAAGAAACAAAGAATATTAACTTTTTATGACGAAGCTCTCAGATGTCAAGATTAAAATACATAAGGAACGAAACAATAAGAGAAAACATGAAGATGAAAAAAACTATAACAGACGATAAAAGACAGCAGACATAGTTTGGTCACATGAAAGAATGAACGAAGATCGTTGGTCAAGAGAAATATTAGAATGGGCTGCACCGGAAAGAAGAAAGGACGACCAAGGAGAAACTAGAGAGATAATATGCAGAATGCAATGGAGTCAGGGAAATTGAGAAGAGGATATGTGTCATAACAGAAAAAAATCGAAACCGTGTATGGAGACTCAGCGACAACCGTATCTTTAAATATAAAAAACTCGTGTCACGATATTCGTTTGCGCTTATCTCCCAAACCACTGAACCGATTTAAATAAAATTTTGTAGATACTTGTTATTTGTTTTAATTAAATAGACAATCATATTCTTAGGTTGTGTAAGTACGCAATACGTCACACTGTGTTTGAATTTGTTTTTTTTTGTGCTCAAATTTCATCCATGTGACACACAAATGCAACATAATTAACGTACATGTTTGTTGTGAAAGAATCTTATTTTCTTTGTGCTGTTTATTATTTTGCATTTATCATACAAAAAAATCATAATATCGGAATTCAGTGCTATTATAAATTGTCAGTTCAGTATGGCTGTGTTTTCAACAACAGATCGTAAAAAACGTCCAAGAGGTGATAGAAAATCTACAGAACTTACTATATATTTACAGCAAGCTTTAGAAGCTGCAATCAAGAGTATATTGTATCCATTTTGTCCAATTGATATAAATGTTGAAGTTCTTCATGTAGATGGAGGAATTTATCCAGCATGTGTAAATGCTGCAACTTTAGCTCTAATTGATTCTGGTATTCCAATTAAAGAATATGTTTGTGCGTGTACAGCCAGTTTAGCTAATAATGATATTCCTATGTTAGATATTTCACATCAAGAAAAAATGTTAGAGGTCCCACATTAACCGTTGCCGCTTTACCAATGTCTGGCAAAATAGTTTTAATGGAAATGTCTCATTTAGATCATTAAATTTAAAACATTAATTAATTAATTTCAATAAAATATTTTAATTTAATAAGATTTCGGTAAGTTTTAGTTAGGGTATTTATTTATTTATTTATTTATTTATTTATTTATTTATTTATTTATTTATTTATTTATTTATTTATATTTATTGTTCTGTTTCCTTAATTGTTTTGTTAGTAAATGATATCTCATATATTTAAAACTTAATCAAGCACTGTGGTGCTAGCGTAAGGTGGCACAGTTCATATCTCATATATTCAAACGAGCAATTCTTAGTTGGTTAAGTTTATTTAACCGAAAATACAAAATACAATAAAAAAAAAATAGTAAAAACCTGGAAAAATCGTAAAAATTAAAAAAATTGAAAATGAGAAAAAGGCTTCAGTGTTAGGCCCTACGAAGTTCACCGTGTCAGCAAATATATAATAATATACATACAAAAGGGTAAAAATTATAAAAAGGGAGAGAGACTGTAGAGACGACAAACTAATAAAAAATACATCTAAAGAATTACTATCACTTTTATTTTTTGTTTTAAACCAAATTTGTATTTTATAAACAATGACATAGATAAAATGAGTTTAATTTTAAATTCACAAACCATGAGTCTGTTTGGTAATATAAATGCAAAATTTATTCTATTTATACATTTATATGATAAATTATGTGTCAAATCATCACCTAAAGAGGTTAATGCATGTGGATAGAATGAGGGTAAGCGATGAAAGATTTTCACAGCGATCTGATGTGTTTATTGTATCAACACGCTAAAACTTTTCCACTAAAATTCAGGGACAAATATTTCTGTTAACCCATAACTATTAGCTATTTAGATATTTGTACTCAATCGAATTGAGTCTGTAAACAGCTAATAAAGTACGTATTATTACGTAAATAAAAGTTTATTTCTGTATAAGGTTAAAATTTGAAAACACTAAACATATCCTATTAATTGATAATTAAAAAATATTCCTATAACATCTGAGTTTGTATAATTTATAATAATTAAGGGGTCGTTTGTTATTTTTTCGATTTCAAACGTTTTTGGAACTAAGTTCCTTACGGCAGGCTTGGAGATGATAGGGATTTTGCTGCGTGACCGAACTGAAAAAAATGTAATAGTAAAAAACCGTAACGAAAAGTCCGTGGAATAAAACCGTTAAATGAGCCGGCTTCGATTCCCGGCCGATGCAATTTTTTTTGTATATATCTCTTAACATTTACCTTTTTTTTGTTATAGTAATATGAGATATAATTTTTAAAAATCTTGATAGTTGAAAGTAGTTAGGAAAGGTGAGAAAAAATAAATGTATACATTACTCTTTAAAGCTCACCTTGAATTTTAAAGAAGCTTCTTTCTTGACGCCAAGATTTCACTGATTTTGATATATTGACCGTTAAATGAGATCTGCGCAGGCGCTACAGTCGTATACACAAGCGAATAGTGGTATGTGTCGATTCTAAATTAGCCGAAGGAACTATGTTCCTACCTTTTGTCCCACGATACCATTTTAACTTGTTTTTTCTAAAATTGCTATAAAAAGAAAAAAAAAATTTTTTTACTTAGTGGGCAAAGAGAAAGACCTTAAAAAGATATAAAAATAATGTTTTTTTATCAAAATGTTATTTAATTACTGCCGTACCGATAGACCTAACTTTCTAAGCGCATCGATCTTCTAGAGATGTCCGGTTTTAGATTAAACTAATTATTTTGGGACATATTAAATATTTGAAATTTAGAAATTAGACAAACAAGAATTGACATTAAAAACAAATCTTTAAAATGTCACACTCGTTAGAACTCGAACCTGCTTAGGTATAGCTAATAGATACGATAAAAAATGTCCACTAACCACCAATACATATGTGGCTGAAATGCTCAAAAGCTTTACCAAATATAGGTAAAGATTTCAGGTTTGAGTCCTTCCGAATATGAATTCTCCTTAATCTAAATTCTTCTAATTTTCAAATATTCCACTGATTGTTATTAACTGTAACAGAAGCAATTTAAATCCTTGTAAATACGTAAAAAAACTACGATAGTTCTACTGGTTTATAGATTAAAATAGAATTATTACAAATATGTACATAGAACCAAGTCTAAGAATGGTGATTATTCGTGCATTAAATTGTTAATTATTAAAAAAAGTGTTATTAGTTTTAATCTGATATTTGAACAGCAAAGATATTCCATGTGTCAAATGAAACGAAAAGCAATTTATTCTATAGTTATTTAATGGTTATCATAAAATATGAAATTGTTAACATGTAATATAGTTGCAGAGGGCATTTTTAGTAATAAATTACATCTTTTGTTTAAACTGATTATGTGAAACTATTGTTTAATGTAAGCAAATATAATTAATTTTTTTTTTAAATGTTAGATAAAAAGATATTCATTGGGTTGGCTGTTAGCCTGTATCACTACGACCTTTACAGATTTATTGTGAACATCCATCACCTTTAGAATAGGATTAGAGCACCTTAACTAGCCCTGCCCTCTTACTGATATTTAAAAGCATTGACATCGGCTTCTCCACGTAACTTGAACTGACTTGAAGCAGCTGGTTTCTCCTCTACCAATACTAGATACCGCGTCCTTGCAAGATCTTCACATTGGCATAGGACATGAAATACAGTTTTCTCCTCCTCTAGGCAGATGTCTTCATCGGCTAAGTTCAGCATGTGTTTTCTAGGTCGACAATGACCTGCTAAGAGTCTGACAATCATTCTGACATCTTTTCGTCTTTGTGATGCCAGCTCTGCAGTAGATTTCGCCGAGTGTCCTTTTATGAAGACTTTGGCTTGTCGCTTGCCCGGTGATTGTTCCCACTTCCCCTGTGCCTTCCTTTGCTTCCATTTAGCAATGGTTGTCTTTCTGAGCTTGTCAGGAACCCCGCCGAATGGTTCCGGACCAATCTTTGAGATATTAGCTCCTGCTTGGGCCAATTCGTCAGACTTTTTATTGTCTCATTGTCCCGAAACCCTGAATGTCCTGGTACCCATGAAAATGTCAGAAAATTCCGACTTGCGGCATGTGTCGGGGCCCTAACACCAGCTGTTGCCTTTAGAGCTGCTTGGCTTTCCGAGTATGTTGTGTGGCCAGTATTTTAGCCTAAAACACTATAGCATACGACCTAGACTTAATTGGACTTGTATCCTGTGTCTTCTACCATATATGACCATGTGCCTTTCTCAATCTTTGAGCAATCGGTATACCAGATTGACTTACCTTGAATCTGTAGGCCATTGTTCCATGAATCCCTATACAGTCCTGAGGCATACGCATTTTTTAAACCACCTTAACCCTGTCATATAGCCGTGAATGCTCTTTTCCCCTTTAAACAGATCACCACTCACTTGACAATGGAAGTCACAAAAAAGGTTTGTTTTGTATTTTTTTAACTGCACAACGAATTTTTTTTCAGGTATCACAAATTGAACAGTGCCAGTTCAGAATACGTACACATTAAATATATATCATGGCCATTCAAATTTAAATCAATACCTGTTGTTTTTAAGTTTAATATATGATTATTTATTATTGTGTAAGTATCCTTTCAAGATATTATTTAGTTCTTTAATTTTTTATCATACTTATACTTTTCCAATAAAGTAAATAAAATAACGATATGTTTGAAGTTTACATAATATAGAAAATGCAATTAAAGTAAAATTTTTTATCTTTCAAATTAGGTATATTTATATACATTTTAAGCTAAAACAGTTACGAAATAAAGTTAAATTTAAACTCAAAGAATATTATTTATAACAGATAATGACAACAATCATCAAATTGTTAATATTATCACAAGTCTATTTCTAATCGAACTGACAATAATGGAGTCAAAATGGCTGATCTTAAAATTAATTTCTTTAGCGTCTTATTAAAGTAAATACAGAATTTTTTCCAACATGCGAAAAATTAATTTATATTCTCCTTAAAAAAGAAGACGCTACAAAAGAGATGCAAGTCAATTTAAATTAAATTCAAATATGCTTTGAAACGGTATACTTGGAGGAAAAATATTTTTTAATAATAAATACGTTTTCTTCAAACGTTTCGTTTGTAATTTCCTATAAAACATTTAACTATATCAATATATTTTCCAATGTGAAAATCAATGAAACTTTTAAAATGGCAATATATTTAAATTATATTAAGTAATTAATATGCATTTTAGAATATGTGTTAATTTAATCATAAGTCTATTTCTTACAGAACTGACAAAAATGCAGTGGAGTCAAAATAGCTGATGTTAATATTTATGTCTTTGACGTCTTAGTCAAATAAATACAGACATTTTTACCTAGAATACGAAAAAATAATTTTTGGTCCTCCGTCCAGTAACAAAATTATTAATTACTTCAAAATCATCCGGAAAATGACATTTTCCGGCCTAGGCCGGAAAACCCCTTTTGGATTATCTAAAGAGATGGCGCTATGAGTCATCACAAATAAATAATGAATAATCCAAATTTTAATTAAAGTTATTTATAAACAGCGTATAATATACCTATTAAATACTAAACTAATTACTTTTTCTAAAAGTAAGAAGGATTCTAATTTACAACTAATTTCTCTCACAACTTTTATTTTAAATTTAACTTTTATGTCAACTTACTACTACTTATAATTCGGTTATGAAAATACATATCCCGATTTCATTTTTGCTCATTGAACTGTAATAGTTCATTGTCTCTGCTATTTTTATATAAAATTACTATTAATGTTAATAGTCTTAATATAACAATTTTTACTGTGCTGCTTATTAGCACAGTATTCGTATGTATAAAAATTAAGGATCCTGAAATCGATTATCAGCAAATCATTCCTTATTACTAATTCTTTTAATCGTGCAATAGATGCCAATAAACACCTAATCTTGTATGTCACGAAGTAAAAAGTTTTTGAACTGTTCAAAATATTAAAAATTGGTCGGACCAAAAAACAGCGTGTTACACTTCCGGAAAATGTTTTGCAAGTTCTCATATTGTTTCGCCTCGGTGCTACGCACCTCGGCTACACGACTTTACTCGCTCTTTACTCATTTTCCGTGTCACAAATAACTATTATAGTCTCCTGATGAACGGAAACGCCACATAAGAGAAGCAAGTCAATTTAATTTAAATTCAAATATGCTTTGAAACGGTCCACTTGGAGAAAAAATATTTTTTAATAATAAATATGTTCTCTTCAAGCGATTCTTTTGTAATTTCCACTGTGAAAATCAATGAAACATTTAAAATGGCAATATATTTAAATTATATTAATTAATATTCCTATTAGGCTATGTATGATGATATAAATTAGAACATATTAAACAAGAAAATAATTAAACTAAGTGTTAATTGACACTGAATGGTGATAGTTCATTCTTTTTTTTATTACTTACATTATACCGATATAATTTCATTGAATGCATATTTAGATAGATATAGATTCGTACGCTACGCCAGTGTGAAGAAGAAGAAAAAAAGAGAAAAACAAAATCGGTCCCTCGAGTCCGAGAATGTTATGCTGACCATCTGGGCCATAAAATACTCGCATGCACTAATCTAGTCGAACTATACAAGGTTGAAAACAATTGACACTAGTTTATATTATAGCTTATATGTATGTGACAGTTGCGTTTGTAAACAATCTGAATTAATGTCTTATTTACATGAATTAATATACGGCTTTGTTTAAGACAACAGCAATTGAAGGGTCAATAGGATACGTGGTGGTCTTCACATAAAACTTTAACCGATTCTCTTTTTTAGTTTAAGACATTAATGTTATTTATGGGCAATTTAGAATTGTCCCTTCTTGTGCTAAACGTTATATATTACTAAAAAAATAAAATCTAACCTACGTGTTACACATAATACAAAAAACATAAACGTACATCTTAGCGTTAAAAAAGTTAAACAAATTATTAAAAACTGAATATAAAATTTAAAAAATACGTCCACTAATCTGAGAACGATCAGTTAAAATAATTATTATAAGTACTTACTACTAGCTGACACGGCGAATTTCGTATCGCCTTTTAATCAAAAATTTCCTTTTCAAATTTTTTGATTTGATTTTATCATATTATCTTTTTCTCGTTTGTTTCCAAGTTTTCACTATATTTTTGTAGATTTTTTTTTCAGTTTGTCTTTTTTTTCAGTCGTTTTCAAATTCCCACAAATTTTTTATTTTTGTGATATTTTCTAGGATTTTAATTTTTAAATTATTTTCCATTAGTGTCCAAAATTTTTTTTGCTAGATTTTGTATTTTTCGGTGTGTCCGGATTTCGGCGATTGGTATCAAATTCTTAAGTCAAACAACCGTAATGCAACCGTCTCAGATTTTTGTCAGCAATACCCCATGACCGAACTGCGGCGGGCGACAGGTAGGCCAATAAAGAATGTCGTAATGACGGTTTATAATCCTTAAAATACCTGATTGGCAAAATTTCCCAAAATGCAAACATTGATTTCTTCTGAGAAATTTTATAAACGCTTTAGTAAAGTTATATGTGCTGTGTTTTCTATTATTAATATCCAACTGATTTTGCCTAGAGTCGATTACAAAAATAACGCGACAGCTCTAGTAAAATTAGGCAATGTGGGGATATTTGCCGACGATCTCCGATCGGCGCGCGCCGCAGCGCCTCCAGAGGAGAATTCTAGTACTATTCAGTTGCTAAGCGAATTTCGTGAGCGTTGTTAGTTAGTCCCAGACCCAGCGGCGTCGTGAATTTGTGCCTCGTTTCAGTTCGAGTGTTTTAAGTTTTGTAGAGTAAGTACAGAGTGTATTTTTATTTTTTTCATCGCAAAAATGGGAAGAAAGCATTACTCGGCGGATGCCTACCAAATTATTAACTCCGTAAGTAAATTTATGAAAAACGAAGCCAAAAATGGGCTACAAATTCCAATCAATAATTTTCGCCAACGAATTATGGCAGCTACGGGTGTTTCTAAGGATGTCATCCATCGAGTAAATAAAAAAATAAATAAGTGCTTTAGAAGTAGATGATGTTACAAAAATGTCAACATCAGTCGTCATTGACGACCGTCCCTCGACATCAACTTCAGATGATTTAAATTTAAGTAATTCTCAAAAAAAGAGGGGTCGTCCGAATTCTAAAACATTTATTAGTCAAGGGCAAGGAGATCGAATTCGATCTATTATTAACAACTTTTACATCATAGAAAAACAACGCCCAACGATGAAGAAGGCTCTACAAAGAGTGAAGGACGCCCAAGTAGGTTTTGAAGGGTCATTACAATCCTTTAGAAGGGTTGTAAAAAAATTAGGTTTCACCTGGGACAAAACACCAGACAATCGACAATCACTTATGGAAAGCCACGATGTAAGGTTAAAACGCGTAGAGTTTTTGAAAAAAATTAGAGATTTTCGCCGCGACGGTAGAAATATAATATATACCGATGAAACTTATTTGCATAGTTCGCATACCTCTACAAAAACATGGATAGATACGACCAAACCAGACCAAACATGAACTTAATTAAAAATGTATATAAAACTTTTAACTAGAAAGAAGAAATAAACATTTAAATTGTTTAATTTGCGTATTTTTTACAGAATTTACAAATCCAAATAAAAACCAAATTCACCAAAAAAATTAAAATTGTTACGCCACTGGAATCTATTTTTATCGAAAGACAAAGTATTCTAGAAAGCGTTCGCTACCGCTACAGCCATCTTTACAAAACCTCTCGAACTAGGTAATCGGTAGCGTTCGAGTCGATGGTAAAGATAGGTGGGAAAAGCTTAGCTGTCGCGTTTATTTTGGAATCGTCTCTACACTCTAATAGGGGTATCAATCGGTACTAGCATAATTTAATAAAAGAACGTTAATGCTATATTAATAATTTAATTAGGAGAAATAGTTGAGTGGGAATTTTGGGGTGGTGGACACAATATTACCGAAATTTACCAATAGAGATTGTTCATTGAAAAATGGGCGAGTAAAAAGTAAATACTTAAATATTGTAAAATTCCCAAGGTAATTAACTATATTGCTACAGATGTGTCTTTCAAACAAAATAATAACTCTTGACGAAGAATAAGAAAGTTGAAGTTGTAAATCACATGTGTATACATCTCTTTACCGCCAAAGATTTTAGAACATAAAAAACAGATAATGTATTGAACATGAAAAATATTTATTAATTTTTATTAACTTAAGGAATAAACTTTTATGATATGACTACAATAATATACGTTAAATACGTGATGAGAATAATAGCAACAAAATCTCAAAAAATAAAATTTAAACTAAGATAAATAATTCTACGAAACACGCTGCCTGACCATTACATTTAAGTAACAGAAAAAGTTTTGAATAAAGCAGAAAACCATGCCATAAACTTAATGATTATTTAATGAACCTACCTTGCTAATTGCCTTTAATACGTCTACCTGATGGCTACAGCCGCAGTCCGGTTGTCGTTTTATTCCTACCCGTTTCTTGGGAGCTACGAGTGATGAATTATCGCCGCAATCCGGCTCAGCCCGTATTTTTTTCCGGATTTGCCGTTTTTTCAGTTTTTTGTATTTTCCCAATTTTCGTGATATTTTCTTGGTTTTTATTTTTTCCCTTCTTTTTTTTAAGTTTCTCTTTTATGTTGTATTTTACGTTAGTTGCTCGTTTGTATCCAGTTTTTTATTCATTCTACAGGCGCTAGAGGTATTTTATGTTATTATGAGTGTTGTTTTTTCTCAATATATTTTGGTGTCTAGTTCAAAATTTTGCGTAAGTATTATATATAGTTGAAATCAGAAAAAATTATCTTCGCGGTTCTGGTATTTATTTATTTTTATTTATAAAAAAAAATAATCACATATATTTTTTAAATTCAAATAATAGATTTTAAAATTATGAGTGCATACATAACAATTTATATTGATTATAAGTGATAAAAGTAGTGGTTATACATTATTTTGAATACGATTCTAAAATTTGAGGTTAGTGATTATGTTAAGAAATATTTTTTTTATAATTCACGTTCACAAAGTTTCTATTTCGACACTAAAAACAGTATCGAAATAGATTCATTGTAACACTGTTTTTGGTAACTTTTTGTTTTACACAATTGGTTGCACTGCACTAATTGTCAACGAAAGAGTTCAGGTAGTAAATCAAGAAGTATGTTGTAGTAAATTATTAACTACATTATCAGCGTTATTGCTAAATTCGGAATATTTTATACAAATTTGACAAACATTCAAATTTAAAATCATTAAAACTGTCAAGTGTCAAAAGTGTCAAGATTGCCAACATAAATAAATATTTCGAAAAACTCTCATTTTATTTATTTTTGTATACTTTTAAAAGTTCATTATAAAAAATAGTATGTAACACTCGAATTACAATGACGGTTTGTAGTACTCGTTCGTTTCACAAACTGCACTCGTACTACGAAACCTGTCATTGTAACACTTGTATTACAATATACTATACCTTGTTAAGTACGTCAAAGAAGAATAACTTGAGTACACAAGTACACATACTCGTGTTTATTTTATCCCAAAATATTTTATACAATTTTATAAAGTAATTTTTATTAAAATTTATGGAACTAACCTATTGGTTAATGATACCTGTTGAATATAACTAATATATTAAAATAGACATAAATGTCTATGCGAATCAATTCTATAAAATAATTTGGTATTGACTGTACGTTATATTATTAAATTCAATATTGGCAGTAAAATTTCAATGAATAATATTATTAATTAAACATTTTGTGCATTATTACGTTAATATCAATGACTAATTCGAGGTTTTCGTCAATGTATATATAGAACAAAAAATATTGATAGGAAATTCTAAAAATATAATATTAATAAGGTTTATTATTTAAATATACGGTTGGTGTAAATAGGGCATGTAGAATTTAAATATTACAATAAACGTGTTTTAATTAAACTAAAATAACTTTAATGTAGGTAAGTTGAAATTAATTAATAGGTTTTAAAAGATGCTTTGGTTGAAAAGTTGAAAAGCGACATCTATTAACCAGTAAAGTAATCAAAAGTGATACGCTATTTTAATATTTAATCTTCCATTTGAATACACAAAAATTTTCTAGTTTGATTTGCTAATTCATTTTTTGTTTCAAAACCATTTAAAATTGAGGTGCCGGTGTATTTTGTTACTTTTGAAACAACCGAATATCGTACAGTAAAATTTTTTTTGTATTGAAAGGTTTATCAGCAACACAAATTTATACAAATATAGAAAAAGTGTTAATGGAATCTACTCCTTCATTTTCAACTGTGCATCGATGAGTTTTAGAATATAAAATTGGTCTTACAAGCTTCATAATGAACCACGTAGTGAACGTCCAATAATATACGTCAGATATCATTAAGCAAAGATCCAAGTGTAAAATTGCTGATACTCTCGGCATATCAGATAAATGAGTACTTTATATTTTACACAAAGAACTACATATTAAAAAGCTGTTATATAGTGCCGTTTTCATTATCAATTCCAAAAACTGAATCGAAAGAAGAAAACCGATTTTGTGTGTCGTTTTATAACTATGGATGAGATTTTATCTACCCTCATGATCCTAAACTGAAATAAGAACGTTTACAGTGGACTGAAGCTGGTTCTTCAGATCCAAAACCGGTAGAGTCAGAACGATTGGCAAAAAAGGTTATGGCGTCAGTTTTTTGGGATGCAAAATAGATTTTGTTTATTAATTATCTTGAAAACGGTAAAACAATTAACTCTAAATATTATTGCACCGATTCGGACTAGTTGGATAAATAAAATTCTGGAAAAAAACAAGTTTACAGAAGAAAACAATCATTTTTCTTCAAGACAATGTACGTGTTGACACAAATTTGTTGACGATGGGTAAATTGGACGAATTAAAGTACGAATTGCTTTAACACTACGACTATTACCTCTTCAGAAACTTGTAACAAATTCTTCGTGGAAAGTGTTTTTCGTCGAATGAAGAAACTATTGAAGTCGTGGAACAATATTTTGCGGAGTTTCTGGAAAATCATCACAAAGATTGTATAAAATTGCTGGAGGTTCATAAGAATAAGTGTGTTCAAGCTGAGGTAGATTACACATTCTTTCATTGTTGCTATCAAAAGTTTAATATGTGAAATCAGTACTTTTAAGTAAATAGTTTTTTTAAAGGCTTGAATGTTTCTAATTAATTGGGATTGTCAGAGATTTGGTTAAATATCTATGGTGCATTATAGAAAGTGCTGACCACTTGACTTTTGAATAGGCGTCCGGTAGAATATGTTGTTTTATAAAATTTGTTTTGTGTTCTACCAAGAAAAATTTTAATTTTTTTCCTGTAGATTATTAGAAAAAGTTTAAACAGTATTTTCAAAGTATGTATGCGGGTTTTCACAATTTCTTTTCAGACAAATAACTAAGACATATATTAAGTGTTTGCTTTATTTTTATATTATTTTTTGAACATAAATATTTCAACAAATTTACCAATCTGTTTCAACGGTTCGGAAATTTCTCATGAAAATTGTAACATTAGCTTATATACATGTACAGTGCTGTAATTTGATATAACACGGGCTTTTTCTTTGTTAATGAAACACTATACTTCAGCTGTTACACTATCAATAAAAAATATT
Organism: Altica lythri; assembly: GCA_964028335.1. Lineage (NCBI taxonomy): Eukaryota > Metazoa > Arthropoda > Insecta > Coleoptera > Chrysomelidae > Altica > Altica lythri. The sequence goes on along the minus strand of OZ034804.1, from coordinate 27,227,185 downwards.
ATGTTGCAAAATCTTTGGGTTTCTTTTCCAACTTATATAACAAAAAAATATAATCATACAATAATAAAAAATAAATTTTCAGTTAATCCCATTTCTAAGACTCAATTAATTATAGTTAATAACACAATAAATAAGTAGACGAACCACCCATAGAGACAAATTACAACATATCTTTGTCAACAGCTATAAAAAGCATATGGCTAGAATCGCGGAATCCAAGATATTCGGTAGCCACCCAAGCACACACTCGAAATACTTTTCGTTATTTTTTATATTATTTTCAGCCTTTTTTTATTAATTAACGCAGGACGCAACTATCTGATACACTTAACAGGATTCCGGTGGTTGTCGTCCTTTTTATTTTGAATTTTTGTAGCTTCTACATACGATTTGAATCAATAAGCTTTTGCGATACTGTTACACTAGAATCAGAGGCGTAGCTGATACACATAATAAATATAGTTTAAAAAAACTAAAAAACACGCTTTTATAAAGCATGTTTCTGAAAAACATCGAACTAAAAAGTTAAAAATAATTTTCAAAATAAAATTAAAACAAAAATAAATGAAAAATACTAGTATTATTGTGAAAAAAGCGTGGGCGCTTGACATTCGAAAAATATGGTATGCAGCGCCCACGCTTTTTTCACAATAATACTAGTATTTTTCATTTATTTTTGTTTTAATTTTATTTTGAAAATTATTTTTAACTTTTTAGTTCGATGTTTTTCAGAAACATGCTTTATAAAAGCGTGTTTTTTAGTTTTTTTAAACTATATTTATTTTTTACTTTTTAGTCCAATTTATTTTATTTTAATAGATTCGTTAATTTGCTGTGACGATTACAAGACCCTCACTCAATCATTATTCGTTTATTTAGTTGGAAATGCTTTGAAAGCGTGTTTTTTTGATTTCTCAAATTATATTTATTGTATTCATATTGTTGATGATTAAACATATAGTTTCAATCACTTGGAAAAAAAAATTACTATTGTGAAATCTAAAGAATTGTTAGATTAATTCTAAGACAATTTCATTCATATCGTTTATAATTAAACGTATTGTTTATTACCCACTCCCGGCACGGGGAGGTAGTGACTAAAAATAACGATATGGGACTCACCCGAGGCAGCAGCCGCGGAGTGGAGAGTTACAAACAAACAAACATACATACGTACATACAGGTGAAGTTAATTAATAATAATAATAAAAAGGGTGTTAAAAACGATAACTTTTCGAGATATTCACAAAATAGTGTTTATTTCGAAAACTCAATGTGACAGCTGTCATAATTTGACAGTTGATGTAAAATTTAATTCAAAACGAAAAAGTATTCTTGTATTTTTTCAAAAAAACGATAACTTTTCGAGATATTCACAAAATAGTGTTTATTTCGAAAACTGTCAATATGACAGCTGTCATAATTTGACAGTTGATGTAAAATTTAATTCCAAACGAAAAAGAATACTTCTTTTTAAAAAAAAAAAAACGATAACTTTTCGAAGTATAATTATATAACGGAGTGGAGAGTTACAAACAAACAAACAAACATACATACATACATATATACATACAGGTGAAGTTAATAATAAAATAAAAAAAATAATAATCACATCTTTACCAAATTAATCAGAACAAAAAAAAATGGAGTTGCCATGCATCGATCCCGGTACCTCTCGCATGCTAAGCGAGCGCTTTAGCATCTGAGCTACACACCCAGTTAATAAAATTTGACGATAAGCGGTACATAGATTAACGATGAGCGAAATATTAGCCCAAACTGCAGACATGCGCAAAGCGGAGTGGAGAGTTACAAACAAACAAACATACATACATACATACATACATACATACATACATACATACAGGTGAAGTTAATAATTTTCAAAATAAAATTAAAACAAAAATAAATGAAAAATACTAGTATTATTGTGAAAAAAGCGTGGGCGCTTGACATTCGAAAAATATGGTATGCAGCGCCCACGCTTTTTTCACAATAATACTAGTATTTTTCATTTATTTTTGTTTTAATTTTATTTTGAAAATTATTTTTAACTTTTTAGTTCGATGTTTTTCAGAAACATGCTTTATAAAAGCGTGTTTTTTAGTTTTTTTAAACTATATTTATTTTTTACTTTTTAGTCCAATTTATTTTATTTTAATAGATTCGTTAATTTGCTGTGACGATTACAAGACCCTCACTCAATCATTATTCGTTTATTTAGTTGGAAATGCTTTGAAAGCGTGTTTTTTTGATTTCTCAAATTATATTTATTGTATTCATATTGTTGATGATTAAACATATAGTTTCAATCACTTGGAAAAAAAAAATTACTATTGTGAAATCTAAAGAATTGTTAGATTAATTCTAAGACAATTTCATTCATATCGTTTATAATTAAACGTATTGTTTATTACCCACTCCCGGCACGGGGAGGTAGTGACTAAAAATAACGATATGGGACTCACCCGAGGCAGCAGCCGCGGAGTGGAGAGTTACAAACAAACAAACATACATACGTACATACAGGTGAAGTTAATTAATAATAATAATAAAAAGGGTGTTAAAAACGATAACTTTTCGAGATATTCACAAAATAGTGTTTATTTCGAAAACTCAATGTGACAGCTGTCATAATTTGACAGTTGATGTAAAATTTAATTCAAAACGAAAAAGTATTCTTGTATTTTTTCAAAAAAACGATAACTTTTCGAGATATTCACAAAATAGTGTTTATTTCGAAAACTGTCAATATGACAGCTGTCATAATTTGACAGTTGATGTAAAATTTAATTCCAAACGAAAAAGAATACTTCTTTTTAAAAAAAAAAAACGATAACTTTTCGAAGTATAATTATATAACGGAGTGGAGAGTTACAAACAAACAAACAAACATACATACATACATATATACATACAGGTGAAGTTAATAATAAAATAAAAAAAATAATAATCACATCTTTACCAAATTAATCAGAACAAAAAAAAATGGAGTTGCCATGCATCGATCCCGGTACCTCTCGCATGCTAAGCGAGCGCTTTAGCATCTGAGCTACACACCCAGTTAATAAAATTTGACGATAAGCGGTACATAGATTAAAGATGAGCGAAATATTAGCCCAAACTGCAGACATGCGCAAAGCGGAGTGGAGAGTTACAAACAAACAAACATACATACATACATACACACATACATACATACATACATACATACATACAGGTGAAGTTAATAATTTTCAAAATAAAATTAAAACAAAAATAAATGAAAAATACTAGTATTATTGTGAAAAAAGCGTGGGCGCTTGACATTCGAAAAATATGGTATGCAGCGCCCACGCTTTTTTCACAATAATACTAGTATTTTTCATTTATTTTTGTTTTAATTTTATTTTGAAAATTATTTTTAACTTTTTAGTTCGATGTTTTTCAGAAACATGCTTTATAAAAGCGTGTTTTTTAGTTTTTTTAAACTATATTTATTTTTTACTTTTTAGTCCAATTTATTTTATTTTAATAGATTCGTTAATTTGCTGTGACGATTACAAGACCCTCACTCAATCATTATTCGTTTATTTAGTTGGAAATGCTTTGAAAGCGTGTTTTTTTGATTTCTCAAATTATATTTATTGTATTCATATTGTTGATGATTAAACATATAGTTTCAATCACTTGGAAAAAAAAAATTACTATTGTGAAATCTAAAGAATTGTTAGATTAATTCTAAGACAATTTCATTCATATCGTTTATAATTAAACGTATTGTTTATTACCCACTCCCGGCACGGGGAGGTAGTGACTAAAAATAACGATATGGGACTCACCCGAGGCAGCAGCCGCGGAGTGGAGAGTTACAAACAAACATACATACGTACATACAGGTGAAGTTAATTAATAATAATAATAAAAAGCGTGTTAAAAACGATAACTTTTCGAGATATTCACAAAATAGTGTTTATTTCGAAAACTCAATGTGACAGCTGTCATAATTTGACAGTTGATGTAAAATTTAATTCAAAACGAAAAAGTATTCTTGTATTTTTTCAAACAAACGATAACTTTTCGAGATATTCACAAAATAGTGTTTATTTCGAAAACTGTCAATATGACAGCTGTCATAATTTGACAGTTGATGTAAAATTTAATTCCAAACGAAAAAGAATACTTCTTTTTTTAAAAAAAAAAAACGATAACTTTTCGAAGTATAATTATATAACGGAGTGGAGAGTTACAAACAAACAAACAAACATACATACATACATACATATATACATACAGGTGAAGTTAATAATAAAATAAAAAAAATAATAATCACATCTTTACCAAATTAATCAGAACAAAAAAAAATGGAGTTGCCATGCATCGATCCCGGTACCTCTCGCATGCTAAGCGAGCGCTTTAGCATCTGAGCTACACACCCAGTTAATAAAATTTGACGATAAGCGGTAGATAGATTAAAGATGAGCGAAATATTAGCCCAAACTGCAGACATGCGCAAAGCGGAGTGGAGAGTTACAAACAAACAAACAAACAAACATACATACATACATACATACATACATACATACATACATACATACATACATACATACATACATACATACATACAGGTGAAGTTAATAAAAGCGTGTTAAAATAAAAAAAAAATTTATAAATTAAACAAACAAAAAATACATTAAAGAAATCAAAATATAAGACATCACACAAAAAAAATTACTTACGAGATTAATGTTTCAATTCTCGATTTAAGAATAATCTCTTTTTTATGAAATTATATATGTGTTTAAAGATGAATTAAATAGTTGGTAGAGGCAACTTAAGTTAGTATAAGACCAATTGTAGCGATTTTCGGAGCTAACGGTTATCTTTGAGCAAATAGAAACTACCTTTCTGCTGTTTATGGGAGATTGGTGTGTAAATGTAATAGAGAAAAAGGAATATGCTACATTTGTCGAGCCGATAGTTTGGTTGGTGAGTTAACGCGTGTTTACATGATGCCAGTGACTGGCACCAGTCTCACTGGCATGGTACTGGCATCATGTAAACACTTTCTTGTACCAGTCTGCCAGCGCTGTCTGGAATAGAAAGTTGGTCTACTTATTTTTCATGCCAGTGGCCCTCGTCCACGTCCCCTCCAACCCCACGCCAGTAGTTGTAGACACGTGTAAACACAGCGTTACAGTAACTGGCGTACATGTGAAGGATAAACTTCACCAAGTAGGAACTAGGGTGCCAGTGGCCCTCGTCCACGTCCCCTCCAACCCCACGCCAGTAGTTGTAGACACGTGTAAACACAGCGTTCCAGTAACTGGCGTACATGTGAAGGGTAAACTTCACCAAGTAGGAACTAGGGTGCCAGTGAGACTGTCGCTAGCTACTGGATACGTGTAAACGTATCAGTCCAGCGCTGTCCTAATCAAGCACTGGCATGCCAGTAAGACTGGCGCCAGTTACTGGCATCATGTAAACACGCCTTAATCGCGTCTATCCTAAAATATGCTGGTTTTGTTGCTTCGTTAGCGTGACTAACCCTTGGAAATCCTAAGTTGGAATTGAGGCGAGGACTCACCAGTCTGTTAAACTAAAGGCGCGAGAGAAATAACATATTATAAGACAGCACACAAAAAAGTGACGAAATTGATGTGTTTAAGGATGAATTACATGGTTGTTATAGACGATTTGAGTCGAATCAAGATATGATCATAAAACCAATTAAGATCAATTGTGACCAAGCGGTTATAGATGCTATTAGCTATCTTCGAGTAAATATATAGTACCTTCTTGCAGCTGATACGAGATAGGTGTGTAAAAGAGAAAAAGGAATCGCGTCTATCTCATATGCTACCTCTGTCGTGTCGTTAGCTTGACTGGCTTGTGGGAATTCCAAGTTGGAATTAAAGCGAAAATCAGCCAGTCAATTAACGACGCTAGAGAAATCGCATATTATAAAAATGAGATTAAGGAATAACAACAGAAGACAACTCCAAATAAAAATTGACTTCCGGGATTGATGTTTTAATCGTCGATTTAAGAATAATCTCTCATACGTCACGAGACGCTTCATTCACATATATTTATTTGTAGTGTTTGTATTAACTTGATTCTTTAGTACCAGCGCAGCAGAAAGAAGGGAGCGAAGAAGTAAAGAAGTACAATACCAGTAAAATTAAATCTCTCTCATATAACATTATTGTAGCTCCCTGATGATGGCTGTAAAACTGGCCGAAACCTAGGAATAAAGAATCTTTAAAGAGTACTCTCATCAAAATTATTGCTGCATACCCAATATTCCATTAAGTTTTATATGTATATTGTCCAGAATAGGTACAGTTACTAAGTTACTAAGAAACAATCGCGTAACCATACCTCAACGATACTAAAGAGAGAAATTGACTACAATAGACCAGACAAAATGTTAATGTTAAATAATTACAACTTTTTCAATTGACTTTATACATAACGATTATTATGTATTGTAATATTTAGTAACTACATTTTCCAAATTTTAGTTAATACAACTTCATTTCTTCGACAACGCCCTTGAGAGCAGTTTCACTCCGTGTGTCTTTTGCAGAAGGTTTAACGGTTTGTACGGTCTATCCTAGCCAAGAAAATAGGGCGTCTGTACATCGTGGAAAGCATAATAAGACAGGATTAGAGTCTTAGAAACTCGGCTTCTACGACAAAACAAATAATGGTTTCTTGGTGATAAAGACATTTTTATGCACGATTCAGCAACATCGCATATGATCAAGAGCGACAACACGTTTCTTGTCGAAAAAAGGGTTGATCGAAACGCTCATTACAAAATGCCAACAGAACAGAAATGTAAAACAGTGCAAAAAAAATTGTGAGAGCCGTGTCCCTACGTGTAGAAGCAGTAATTGCAGTACAATGTTGCATTTCTAAATATTCAACATGCTTTATATCATGTACCTACCTACATGTGTATTAAAAAAAGCTTTTTTTCTGTAACCTTTTGTTCCTAACCAACTGTTCGAGTATTTCACTTATGTTAAATTACTTTTTAATTTGATTTTCTAGTAAATAAAAGTCAAAGTTTTATTCTTCAGCATTTTTTATCTAATGTGTACATTGGAAGTAAAAAAGATTTTTTATAATTATGGAACCGTTAAAAGTTAAAAGGAAAACATTATACACACCTAATTTAAGTTCTATTAAGTAAAAATACCATAAAATCCAATTATATTCCCTTTTTCGTCGTCTTTGATGAACATTATTTCCGCAGAAGTATTTCAAAATAGATTCACTCATCACTCAGACGTTTGTTAGGATTTAATAGAAAGTGTTGATCGTATACAAACCCTCTGTTATATTTATTCTGTCCAGGAAAACGTTCATTTGTTAAAATTAATGATGCCCGTTGAAATGTGGAATTTTTCCTTAAATACTCGCTTACGGCACGGCACGTGTTTGTTACATGTTTAACAACGACTAAAGTGACAAAAAAGAGGGTTAGGTTAGGCTTTAAGGAAACCAAAACTTTTTATTAGCTATCACGTTTATGCATACAACAAAAAGAATAAAAATGGTAATTTATTTCCTTTTTATAACATACTTGCATATAAAAATCAGTATAATCTTTATATAAAAAAATTTCGTGTCACGATGTTCGTTTGCGCTAATCTCCGAAACCATAGAACCGATGTTAATGAAATTTTGTAGAAATGTGTGATTTGTTTTTATCTCGATTAATAAACGACTGTTAGGTTTTATATTTAAAGGACTAAATTCAAACTTTGAAAAAAATATGTACAATTTACCTAATGACAACATATCAAAAACAAAGATCCTCCCAAATGACAACATTGAGGCTGAAATAACAATAGAGGAAGTTCAATCGACACTACAGAAGTTAAAAAACTGACTGGTGTCGACAATATCAGTAATAAACTTATTAAGTATGGGGAATGGAACTTCAGAAAGTATTCACAAGCCTATTTAAAACGATAATTACATCCGGGACTATACCAGACGAATGGAGGAGTAAGCATATCTATAACGCTACTGAGCTCGGCCCTAAAGCTTTTTACCAAAATCACTACAAATCCAATCATGGAAAAGGTCCCAATATCCGAAGAACAGTAGGGATTTAGGTCCAATATATTAACGGTAGACGCAATATTCATATTACGTAAAATGAAAGAAAAATCGATAGAGTTCAACAAACCCATATTCATCTGTTTTGTTGATTGTATCAAGCCATTTGGCAGGTTGAAATTAGATAATATAATTAAGATTTTGGACCAAAACAATATCGATTACGGGTACCAAAGAACTGAATAGCAAAAGTAGAACAATCAAGGGTGTAACACTCAGGGATCGAAATAAGGAGCCAGGACATTAGAGAGGAACTGGGAATAGAGGATGTGGTAAGATGGGTTAGAACACACAAGCGGTGTTGGAGAGATCATGTATAAAGGATGCCGAAATAAAGATGGGCAAAATGGGCAAAGTTGCAAAAACTAAATACCCGAAGACAGGTAGGCACACCACCCAAAAGACCACGAAAGTTGGAGCTCAATATCACAGGAAGAGCTCTAAAGGAGTCTAAACATATCGGATTAAAACACCACTATTCTGAGAATGAGATGTGAAAAAGATAGATACATAGATAGATTAGATAGACAGATAGATAGATAGATAGATAGATAGATAGATAGATAGATAGATAGATAGATAGATAGATAGATAGATAGATAGATATCAAAGGAAGAGCTCCAAAGGAGTCTAAACATATCGGATTAAAACACCACTAGGTCCTATTATAATATTAAGAAGAGTTTAAGAGAGTTATACAATTTTCCTCAAATTTGTAGACATGTATAAGATGTCGAAAATCACAAAAAATAATTAAATAAAATTTCAAAAACGTTAAAATTGTTTAAAATCGTGAAAAATTGTTGATAATCTTGAAAAAATGGCAAAATTGCGAAAAATATGTGACTATCTTGAAAAATTATTATATTGTATTCTGATTGTAATATTTACCACCATTCTATAAAAAACTAAAAAGAAAAAAATATTATTCAACAGGTTATTTCCTAGTGTCTTTATATAAAAACTGTGTCAAGCGCGAACAAAAACGAAGAGAAAAATACACAAAGGTGAACAGTAGTAAATAGCTTTTAGAAAACAGTTTTCTTTTGGGTGTTTGGAATGAAAACAAACTTCTTAAACTTTGTTGTTTTCTGTTTATCGTTTTAACACTGCAACCTGTTTGTAAAAGAAACTGGTTTATATTTTTAACCCTCTAGACGAAAAATGCATTATTTCAGTTCACACTGAGTCGTTAAAAATTTTACATTCAAAGTATTAAATTTTATCTATAAAAAATTATAATCTTTCTGTATTTAGTATTATTGCTTATAAAATAAAAAATCCAATATGTTTACAAAAGGCCTTTGCTTATTTTATTAATCTTGATGGATTTTAAAATTTTTTCAAAATTTGAATAACATTAAAAAACATTCTTACTTTACTGCAAGCTTTCGTTTTTAAAGATAAAATATTCATAATTAAATAAACAATTCTTAAATTATATCTCGTCTTTTAATATTTCGTTTTTGATTTGTTTTTATTTATTGATAGTAGTAGCAAAATGTTTCCAAACCAAAAAAAAAAAAATATATAAGTACATGGAATTACCTGGTTTTTAGGGTTGCGTAACCAAATGGTATAAACGGAACCCTTAAAGATTCGTAATGTCCGTCTGCCTGTCTGTCCGTCCGTGTGTAACAGCAGGTTTTCCGAAACTTTAAGAACTATACTGTTGAAACTTTGTAAGAAGATGTATTCTCTGAACCGACATAAGTATTTACACAAAAATAAAAGAAATTTTGGGGGTTCCCCATACTTAAAACTGGTACTCAATTTTTTATTTCCATTGTAACCAATTTATAGAGCTTCACACGAGAGCGAGATTTTTCTCGTCTCGTCTCGCTTTTCCGAAACGAGACGAGACGTTTTGGAAAATACTATGGGCGATACCGAGACCACATACAGGGCAACCCGAGAGTCTCGTTTTTAGTCTCGTAAAATTTTTTTTATGATGTTTTTTTTTTTTGAAAAATCAGAAATGGCCTGTATACATCATTCAAAGCTTATTTTTATTAAAGTAGGCCTTGTTAGGGTGATGAATTTCGCCCTGTATATTTAATCTTATTCTCAGTTGTAAATGCGCTGTTGTCACGTCCTCAATAAAATCATAGTGTTAGTGACAATAAATAAAATAACAATTGTGTACTCCATTTCAGCGCCATCAAATCATTAAAAATTAGTTTTTGACGAAAATCGTCAATTTAAAAATATATTTTTAGATATAATAAATGCATTTACAAAATAATGGTACTTAATTAAATGAAAGCAAACAATAAAAAAATTTACAAAAAAGTCTTCATTTGCAATTAGGAACAAATTTTCTATGTCTATATAACGAAAAAATAAAATAAGTTTTACAACAAACATTTAAATTGGACCAGCTATAAATGAGAAAATACAAAATATTTTATTTTGTCGATAAGTATTACAGCAGATATATATTAAAGAATTTTTCGTGGAGCTCTCCAGGTAGTGCGGTATTATGACATACCAATCAGTTTCAGCTATTTTGATAAGTAGAACAAAGATAAATATTCCCACAAAATGTTATGCTTCAAATAATGGAAATCCGTTTAATATGTGTTCAATAGCTACAGTGCAATAATTCAGCAGAAAAGCAGATACACTAATGGTAAAATAAGCAAAGTAAAAAAAATGAAACAAACAACATTAAAAAAAAACATATAAACAACAAAAATTGGAGTAACAGATTTGGTTAAAACTATTGTCACGTTCATCTATTCGTTATGTATTTTCAATTCACCTCCAGTATCAAAAGTAAAATGTTGTCAAGTGAACAGTTTTTCATGTAATAAGTCCAATCTGTCAAAATAATTTCTTCTGTGTCTACAATTTTTTTTACATGTCTGGTGTACATTGTCTTAAAGCTTCTGTCCAAGTTTTGTCCGAATATAAAAATGCAAAATAGAGGTAATCGAAGTAAATCATGCCTATGTTAGTTTAATATTTCATCTACTATGTCTTATCGTTGCTTCTGTATTGTGTAAGTAGGTATAATTGTCTTTTTTTTTCATTTTTTTATCAAATTCGATGTATTGCTGCTTAACCATCTCTGTAATATCTATTTTGTTGCTAAAAATTTAGATGGTACAGAATGAAATGAAGCATTATCCATGTTTACTACACATTTCTCTGGAAAATTAAATAAAGCAGGAATAAGTTAATTAACAATCCAGTTTTTGAAAATATCACCATTTATAGTTTTCTGATAGTCAATGTCAGTATTTGAAGAGTCTAATAACAAATCACATCCCTCTATTGACCCACCATTTGCTCCTGCAAGTAAAATTGTAAATCGCTTTTCTTCGGATTAAACATGCAATGGATTACTTTTTAAATCAGATTACGGTTTCCATCGACGCGTTGGAGTACCATTTTTTTGTATCCACGTCTATGTTCACGAATCTGATGATTTCATTGCGCTTTTTTAATTTCATAAATTTCTGAAGGAAAGAGATTTTGCTATGTCTTCGCTCACTTAAAATTTGTCGTCAGTTCACGTTTTTAAGTTTATATATCATTAATTTTGTATTAAGTTCGTTTACCGTTTAAATCTCAGTTTTGCTTTTTGTCAGTCAAAAGTTTATCTGAAGTAAAATATTCGTTTTTATAATTGTACGTCCAAATCTGTCGCTGCAATTTTTTTTAAATGAAGTTCTTAAATGTGTCTGCTTTATCTTTCTTCCTTTTATTTGCCGCTTCTTTACCATTAACTAAATCTTTTTTTTAAGATTTTTCGATTATATTTAACACTAACCTAAAAAAGAAACACGAAATATTTAAAAAATGTATGAAATAAAAATTTAAATGATATTTGATAGGTCATAGATTAATGAATGAAATATCGATTCGTCCATGTCCTATCAATTTACATTTTAATTATCATTATGGATCATTTTTATTAAAGAAATTAATGAAAATATTTTATTCTGAAACATTTTTAACTTTTACTATAGTGTGTAATCTGACAACATTGTAAAATAATGTACTGACAGAAGAAATGTGAGGTTAGGTATGCTTAATAAATTATAATTAATTTGAATGTAATAAGAATGTAAAAGTGTATTTAATGTAACAAATAACTTCATATACAACTATTAATGAAATTAAAAATGTTTGGAACTATTTGCTGATAAAAATATTGGAATAATTTTGAATACAAACACAATAAGTACTTACATTGAAAACCTAAGAGATCCCACTTCTGAAACTTTCTGGTCTTTTCTAAACATGTAATATCATCTTTGTATTCATTTTTTTGTCTCTACACATTTTTTTTTTCGGCAAATTAATTTTTTTAATGCATTTAACCATTATATTTATGATATCTGTTGTCAAGCTTGTCAGATTGCGACTTGCAGTGACTTGGTTACTTTCAAACGCCAACATGACAAAAACCAATACCAACTTGAATAAATAAAAAGATAGCCTGCTAGATATAAATAAACGTTGAATCGTTAATATAGAAAACAATATATTTTAGAAAATATAAAATCTGGTGACCATCTGTGATATATTTTATTGTAGTATTAAAAAATTATTTATTATTTCAGTTTATATAAATTTATAATCATTATTTACAATTAAGCGAGACGAGACAACTAGTAACGAGACGAGGCCGAGACTTGAACGAGACTCAATTTTTTGGGAATTGACGAGACCCAGACGAGATTTTTGTTACTCTCGCCTACTCTCGTCTCGTGTGAAGCCCTACCAATTTAACTTCCACGTGGCTTTAAATGGCCTATAACTAAAGAATGAATTGACAAACCAAAATAATTTTTTTGTGTTATTAAATGGAAGATCAAATAGATATTAAAAAAGTGAATAAATTTTGATTCACCTACTGGTTAATTGGTGTCGCTTTCAAAACTTTTCAACCAACCCTTAATTTGTTACTTTTTAATTTGTTTATTAATTAATAATTATAAATTTTATACAAATGCATCTCTGATATAATCTAATAATTCCTCCTTTCTAACTAAAAATAAAAATTATATTTTTACATCATTATAAAATCCTTTAACTTTTTGATGGTTAATGTTAATACAGCCTCCAATCAAATGAAAGGGTTAATTAATTTGGGATCATTTTAATGATGTGATTTTAATTATACGTGCGATAACGATGTACGATGCCTGCGGTGAAATATATGAAATTGGTTATATCAAAGATATATACATAAAATAGTATTACATTAAATATATACATGAATATGTATGACAAGGTTACACCGATTTGCTACTAACTGCGGTCCAAACAATATATTTAAATGATCTTTTATTTGTTTGAGGACTTAATTGCCACTGTCAATATTAGAAAATAAATACTTTAATAACTATAAATCCGGGAAATATCAGAAAAAATCGGTCCGAAAAAAAGAGCACAAGAGTATTTGGACGTGAAAAATAGCACGCACAAAAACCGCACAAGGAAAAAACCGTACATCTATAAAAGCATACAAAAAAAAAGGGTGTGGCAGTCAGTGGGACTGCCGGCAGAAGTTATACTTTTATGCACGCGACCGGATTCATAAATTTTTATGCGAATGATTTAGCAAAATCATTATATGATATTCGTGTTCAGCGACCTCCAAAACCTCCTAGTACCGAGGCACACTCATTTTGTATCGAATTTTCATAAAATTCCTGGAGACGAGGTCCGTCTTAAGCACCAGGTGTTTCGGACGCCATCGTCATTATCATATTCGTATTCAGCGACCCAAAAAACCGTCGAGTTCCAAGTGTGCACTGATTTTGTACAGAATTTACATAAAACCATAGGAAAAGAGGTAAATACCCTAGGCACTAGGTGACGCGGAGACCTCAAAAATCCCGAGTACATAATACATACCGAGTTGTAATTTTTCTATCTATTGTCTGTTCGGAATGCACTTTTTGACTATTCTTAAAACCTATGTTTATGTAGCCAACAACCTCAAAAGCATAGTGCAGGATAAAATGCAACCATGTGATGGTAGTATGGACTACAATACAATACTCCTTACTGAATATTATTATTAATATTATTAATATAAAATACTAAACTTTATATGTTTACTTACGTGACAGAATTATAAAATAATCTGTCAAACACAATGTAATACGTCACTATGATATTCCAAAACATTAGCTCTGACTGTTTTTTGTATTTCTATTTTTTTAATGTACTGAATATTTAAACGGTATTTAAAGGACTTATAGTTATGACTAAACATGTGGTAAATATTTCATCTTTGTTTTTACCGACCAATATACCTTATATGTGTTTCTATCTCTCTCTTACTCACACCATTACATATGTAATGATTTTTGCCATTTAACCCCACACAAATCCAGAGCATGAATAGAAGTATAACTTCAAAAATCAAAATTCATATGATTTTTGTGCATATTGCCTATAGTTACTGTGTAAAACCTCTCTAATTATGTACAATACATTAACTAGTATAGATTGAAAAATATTAAAGTTATATTTTCTATTAACACATTAACACAGTACTTAAAACTAATTTTTATTGTTATAGATTTTAATGGTTATATAGAGTACAATTTTTAAATTCTAAAATAAGGTTCTAGTTTCAGAGATTTTAAGTATATACCTACTATCTTTCACCCCGGAATTCTTTCACGACAAAATTTAGATGAGAATATTGCCAGATCTTACGAGCATCGCATATACTATATCATAATAAGTTTTGATTAAAACTATAAAACTCGAATATCAAATTTTACATTTCTGCTTTAAGCAGAGAAATATTTGTATAATAATAATAATAATAAATTCAGCAGAGACGACATTCTTTTTGTCCGAGCACCTCCCGCACTCTTTACTCTCGTGCTACCCATGAATCGCAAACATACAGGCAAACACACGAAATGAAAAAAAAACAATAAATGCCTCCAGTTATGTGTTTTTAAATATACATGCAATATATAAACAGCAATCAGTTATAGTTTTATTAAGTACTATCAAGGTAGGTACTTTATAGGATCAGCTTGTGAGTCTCACTGTGCGTGTGCGCTATAATCCTTGAACGGAAGGTCATAGGGTCATGAAATTTGGTATATAGAATTTTGATGTCATGGAAATGAACCCAATTGATTTTGGTTCAGATAGAATAACATTGACGGTAAAATTTTAACAGTTTTCCGTATATAATTCATATTTTGCTCCATTTTTGTGCGCTGTAACTTTTTAACGGAACAACACCGCGTTATGAAATTTGGTATATAGAATCTTCATGTCATAAAGAAGAACCCTATTGATTTCATTTTTTTAAACTTTTTTTATTACATTAGTATTACATCTGTTTGAACGTAGGTTTATTAAGGGGACTCCAGCGTCAACCTTTTTAGTCAAATAATATACAAAAAAAATCAACATATTCGTGCACGTTTGCATAACTAAAATTAATGCGTCATAAATTTGTTAATATTTCAGGTACAAAACCTGGATTTATGCCTGGTTAGAATTCCTAACTCTAGGACGCATCAAGCTGCGATAGAGATATAAAAATTAATTAGTCTATAGAAGGGCAAAACCAAACTGTAGACACGTGTTTCTCTCTATTAGAGCTCGTCAGTACAGTATAAATTTGTCTCTTCAGTCACTAATAAAGTGACATCTCTGGTATAGACTGGTCAAAATTTGTTCTAAAAGTTTATGAAAGTATAAAACGATCGTAACTAGCGCCATCTCTACTCCAAAAATGGCTCTCAAGTGGTCACTTTGCATGTCATATAAAACCTTAGGCAAGGCAAGTAAATAAACGAACAAAGCGTTTTTTGACAGTCTTATACATATTTACCATTTTGGTGAATTTTCGTATTATAATTTGCTGTTTTCAGGTGCACACTTTTTGTAGCCCATTCAAGACGGTTCTCCTTCCTTCAAGTCCCTTATATTTAGGTTCCCATAAGAGTCTGTGTTAAGGCTTTAAACTTTGAGCTTTAATTTTTTCAGATTTTGATGATTAAGCGATAGAAATAAGGTCACCATTCGTTTCAGCATAATTTGAACTATCACACTATTATATATGTAGTTTCTGCACACATGACGCTATAGCCTCCTTAAAAATATAAGGAAGTTATTCTACATTAATTAACACTTTCATGTAAAATACAGCTTAATATATTAGTTGACTTTACTGTTTTGACATTAGTCATTAAGTTAAAATGCATCTTTAGTGAATCTGTAGACTTATAAAACTTAGTAAACCAAATTCCGTTTTGACCTTCGTTGTCAAGACTATAATTCGATTTACTAAAACATTTTCCTAAGAAAGAAATTGAAACGACTATTATGAACCAATATATCTGTGACATGTACAATTTTTTCCAAATAGTTTCTTCAGTGTTACTCTGTTCTTTTTAGCGCAGTCAATGAGGATTAGGTTACATTTTAGTATTGCTTTACGTATGTTATCTGTGTGATATCCCAGTTGATCAGTTTATTTTCAACTAAAGTTAAGTATTACGCTCGCCCTCGAATTCTAAAAGCCAAGTTAGTTAGTTAGTCTGTTGTACGACCGGATTAAAATAGATAAGTTGGTGCAAAAAATACCTTCCCTAATTTGAATTTAAACCACAGACCAAGAACCAGCTGTTGATAATCATCACTTATAAAATTTCGAAACATACTAAAGATCACAATACCAACCTGACGGTTGAAATGGTGGTTACTTTTTCAACCAACGTATAATTAATAATCAATTTTCGTAGGTAAAATTCTAGAGACCATACGAAAATTACAGACAACAGTAGTTTGTGTGATGAATAGCCTTCAACCTCTCTGAAGGTCGTCTTTACAGTTCGGCTCGACAGAATAAGAGCGACCAAGAAAGAAAGAACGAGAAGATTATAGCCTAGAGGTTTTAGATCTTTAAAATGTAATTAGGTTTTTTTAAAGAAAGCTACTTATCTAAATCTAAGTAAATATATGTCCGACTGTACAAATTGTTAGTTACGCTAAGAAAAAATCGAACGATTTATTGTTAAGCTACTTCATAAATATTAGGTAAGCAGATTTTGATATTGTAAATTGCTATAATATTTATGGACAGACATTTTGTGACATGTGTAACTAAAAGAAGAGTTTATAATACACTAATATTTTTTATTAATATAAAAGATAATATACCTAGTAAAAATAAAGTGTATTTTATCAAAGGAAATGAAAATAATATTATATATTACAATAATAACATCAAAAGCTTTGTACAGTGAAAAGTAGATCACTCCAATAACTTTGAATCAACAGGTTGTAAAATTTTGAATTGAGTTTCAGATTTAATGAGATATCATTGTTCACCTTTGTAAGGGGTGATATTTATTTCAAACAAATATACAAAGTTGTTAGGTTATGCACACAAAAATTTCAGTAAAACTAATCGTCTAAAATTTGCAGTCTCAAATTGGCGGAAGCGGAAATTTAGTGCTTACTAAGTGCTAATAAGGAAGACCAAGCAGTGATAAAAGATAATTGTATTTCTATTCTCATAATTTAATAATGATCTTTTGATGATTACTGAACATAAAACAGAAATTAGAGATTGATATTTACTATGTGATGTATTTGATATCCAATAATTACTTACTATTCATTTATTGTTGATGATGAAGAACAGAGAATATTACGGTAATTCGGAGAAAACCTTACAACGCTAACATTTCTTACTCATTCGAGTTATTAAAGCTCAAATTTGTGAAGATATTCGTTTAATGAGCAACTTTTGATCTTATTTTTGAAGTTATACTTCTATTCGTACACTCGGTAGAAAATATTTGTCTACAGTTAAATGGGAAAAATCATTACATATGTAATGGTGTGAGTAAGAGAGAGACAGATACACTTATAAGGTATATTGGTTGGTAAAAACAAAGATGAAATATTTATCACATGTTATTAGTCATAACTATAAGTCCTTTGAATACCGTTTCAAGATTCAGTACATTGAAAATGGATAGATATACAAAAAACAGTCTGAACTAATGTATGAATATCATAGTGACGGACCACATGATTATTTGACAGATTATTTTACAAATCTGTCACGTAAGTTAACATACTAAGTTTAGTATTTTATATTAATAATATTAACAATAATATTCATTAATGAGTATTGTATTGTAGTCTAAAATACCGTCACATGGTTGCAGTATATCCTGCACTATGCTTTAGAGGTTGTTGGCTACATAAACAGAGTTTTTACGAATAGTCGAGGAAATAAAGCACCAAAACCTCCGAATTTTGTAACGTAAGATGGATCCGAATGCATTTTTTTGCATTTGATTCGTTAAAGTATCAGGAAATTTGTCGCTATATTTTATAATGTAAAAATGGAAATTGCATTTCTGCATTCGAAAAGTACATTCCGAATAGACAATAGAGACAAAACTTACAACTCGGTAAGTATTGCTGAAAATGGGTTCAATTTATATACTCGGGGTTTTTGGAGTCGCTGAACACGAATATCACGATTCCGAAAGTCTCTGCGGCACTTGGTGTCTAGGGTATTTACCTCTTCTCCTGGGGTTTTATGTACATTCTGTACGAAATCAGTGCACACTTGGTACTCGGTGGTTTTTTAAGTCGCTAAATACGATTATAATAATGACGATGGTGTTCGAAACACCTGGTGGTTAAGACGGACCTCGTCTCCAGGAATTTTATAAATTCGATACAAAAAGAGTGTGCACACGGTACTAGGAGGTTTTTGGGGTCGCTTACCACGAATATCATATAATGAGTTTGCTAAATCATTCGCATACAAATTTATGAATCCATGCGCGTGCATAGAAGTATAACTTCTGCCGGCAGTCCCACTGACTGCCACACTAGTTTTTTATCTTGTGCATACCGAAATATCAACTTGATACTATTGTTAGGTACTTGCTCAGTCAGTACCAAGCCAGCATTGTCGAGTTTCAAAAATAAAAATGACAAATCGTTTTTTAAATGTTTTTTGGACCCCTATTTTAGGAATTAATTGACACTATTTTCAGTGCTGTTTAGCACGTGCTTAAATGTAAATTTGCTTTATTGTCGATAATTCAATGTTTATTGTATGGTAAGTCACCAGTAATAAGACTCGAAAAAAACAATTTTTTTGCGGTATTTTCTTTGGTTATTACTTTCTTCATGCTGACTACGCTAGCACTGATTATTGATAAACAAGTATTTTCATCAATAAATTAAAACCATAAAACTACTAATTAAACATTGATTAACAAATCCAATTAAAACTTGTTAGGAGTCAAAAAAATGGAAGAAAAAATTAAAATCTAAAGATTATGTTATCAATGTTTAATAAACATAAAGGGACTCGTCAGGGAGTACAAGCGATACAGGAGAATATAAAGTAGCAAAGAGAGCAGTGGATAACGCGAAATGTGACGAAATGAAAAAGGTTTTTAAGAACTTTGAGAATAATAAAAGAAAAAGAGAATTATTAAGGATAGCTAAAGAAAGACATAACTGCCACCCTACAAACTAAGATCAAAGAAGGTACAGTTCTACAACCGAGGGGTAAACCGCTGGTGAATTTTGGTGTACAAGCTTGCGGTATTAGCAGGAATTAGTGGGTATTACGGGGAATTACCGTGTATTACACAAGTATTACTGTGTATTACTAGGAATTACCATGTATTACCAGGAATTCGTGGGAATTTTATGGGTATTAGGTGGTATTACTACTGTGTAATACAGGTATTACTTGTATACTAGTTGCTGCGCAACTACATAAATAGCACATGCGCCATACACTCTAATTGCAAGAATTTCAAAATCTCGACCTACCCAAAACCACCCCAAAACAGGTGCAAGAATGTAATCTTTTTTAGTGGATCAGTGATATACGATTTTTGCAGATGGTGGATGCTGGGGAAAATTCAAATGCAGATTTCTTCTCAGAAGTAGAAGCTGCTTTAAATTTGAAAATACCATTAACTTTGAAAAATATTTTAACAATTAATGGTTACGAAAGCGAATGTGTCTTAGTTGGTATAACTGATTCGCATATAGAAGAAATCGAAACTTTTGCTAGAACTGAGCTTCACCAAGTCATCGAGAAAGAAGATATGGAAAGCTATTACGGGCCCTTACACTAATGAACCAGGACCTATATCCCAAGAAACTACAGTACTTAAATTTAAATAACGAAAATTCTCTTATACAGAAAAATATAAATGTGTGGGCAAAGAACAATTTTAGCATTAAAGATTTCATGCACAGAATCGATCGAATTAAATGTTTGAATGTTATAATCAACGACCTTAATGATATATTCGTATTTCCTAGAGAAAAAGCTAGATTACTAAAGGTAAAATGCTGTGTGACAGATGCAGAAATTGAATCTATAGATATAAAAAGTGTTGTAGAAAATGCTATACAAACCGCATTAATTGATAGCACAAAATTAGGTATCACTGTGGACGACGATGCTTGGAAAAACATCGACATTGTTTTGCGGAGTTTTGAACCTAAAGGTAATTGTAATAATAATTTGATCGAAACGGAAATCGATAATAGTCACATAGATCACAAATGTGAAACTACAAGTTTAGTATTAGACCCAACTTTACACATTGATAATTTCGAAGACAAACCAACCGAACAATTTAAATAACCCAAAGTCCTTACAACTAAGAGATTTTTCTGATAAGATAGTCGATGTGAGTGAAGATTCTCCTTACCTCAAAATTCAGCTAAATGATATATATAGTTGTATTAATAAAAAAATCCTCCTACTGTTAGCCTAGTAAACCACCTAGTAAAACGCACAGAAGGCACTTACTCAAGAAGAAAAAGAAGTGTATCGATAATTCCAGTTCATCACTATCAGAAGAAGAACGTGAGGAAAATCATTGGGAAGAATCGAGTGAAGAGCTATATTAGGTAGGTACTCTTCTGATAATGAACCTGGCGAACATAACAGAGATATAGAGGTACATTTAGAAAAATACTATGCAGCATTTTATGATGACAAATGGTATATAGGGTGTGTAATTCAGAACACGTCTGCCGATGAATTTAATATGAAATTTCTTAAACAGGAGCTTAGTAATTTTATTTGGTCTAGAAATCCTGATACCGCTAATATTAAAAGAGAATTTATATTCTACGGGCCAATACAGCTAGTTGGCAGTGGCTCATTTATAATGAAGAGATATGATATTTTGAATATATCAAAAAAGTACAAACTTACAAAAAAAGAATTTCTGACAAGTCACTAGTTAGCAATAGTAAAATTGTAAACGATTTTTACTTACTTACGTTATTCTTTTCGAATACTGATAAGAAATGTAAGAGTTTTATTTGTGTTTTTTTTAATAGGTTCATTTAAATTTTACTTTTGTATTATCTCAACTTCTTTGTTGTTTGTAGTTTATAAGATCTCTATATTGTGTAGTATTTAATAAATTAATATTTGTTTTCTTTGAGTTACAGTTTGAGTTATATACTTAACTACAAGAAAAGGTTTTTTTTATAATGAAAGCACAAAACCTTGATATTTCCAAAATATATATTTCAATAGTTGCTTATTTCAGCTGGATATAAACGAGGATATAAATTAAATACATTATTAGAATATAGTGAAGAAATGAAAGTAGATGAGTTGGTAATTAATATATCCAAGTATCTTTGATAATGAGTGGTAATTTGTTAATTTCACTGAATGAAATCTACATTCTTAACATTTAAAAATATGATATCAACACAAATAGACAAGGAATTACTAATTATTATTGTGAATTACAAGGTATTACAATAAAATTAGCGGTATTGCAGGGGAATTAGTGGTATTACTGGGGAATTAGTGGTATTGCAGGGGAATTAGTGGTATTACTGGGGAATTAGTGGTATTACAGGGGAATTACTAGGTGTTACTAAGGAATTACCAGTATTACACAGGTATTACTGTGTATTACTCCATGAAAATGGAATTAGAGTACAAAATTTTACCAGCGGTTTACCCCTCGTCTACAACAGTATGAGCGTATCAAAGGAAGATGAAAGGAATATTACTAGAATCTGTTGAGTGAGCAAAATTTGAAGATGGTAATGCAAATTTAAAAATTTCGAGAGAGACAGTGTATTGAAGAAGATGAAGAATAGAAAGATGGTGAGGGCGAATAGGATACCAGCAGAAGAAGGAAGGTAGGTACTTTGTGAGGATGTAGTGAATATTTTGTTGGACCGGATAAGAAAAGTTATGAATCAATATAAAATACCGAATGAGTGGAGGAAAAGCGTGCTTGTATAAAGAAAAGGTGATTTGCAAGAATGTAATAACTTTAGACGCATTAAACTGATGTCACATAATTTAAAAATTTGGGAGAGAATTGTTGAGAAGAGGTTGAGAGAAGAGACTTGCATAAGTACCGAGTAGTTTGGACTTAAGCCTGGAAGATGAACGACTAATGCTGTGTTTCTACGATAAGAATTATGCTCTCATAGACTTAGAGAAAGCGTGTGACCGAGTGCCGAGTCGACTAATGCTGTTTTTGCAATAGGACGAATGATGAAGAGATATCGTGCAGTCCACGTTGCTTTCATAGACATAGAGAAGGTGTATGCCGGAAAACTATGTGGAGGTGTATGCGAGTAAAAGTATGCACGATTAGTGTAAGAGATAAACGAGGAAACAAAAACGGAAATAAAAAGCAGTATTATGATTACGAAGGGATTTATGGTGCATGTTTGGCTTCACCAGAGGTCGATGTTGTAGCCCTATATGTTTAGTATGGTGATAGATTTTATAACTGAAGGGATAAAAGGTGAAACCCTATGCGACATGACGTATGCGGTTGAAATTGTGAATATAAATCTTGTGAAAGAGATACTGAAAGGAAAACTTGAGAAATCGAAAAAAGCGCTTGAGGGCAGAGTGTTGAGAGTAAGTCGGACGAAGACTGAGTATATAACAACAGACGATACGAATGGACTTAAAATTAATTTGCAGGATGAAGTGCTGCCAGTTGTCCAAAACTTTAAATACTTAAGATGTGAGCTAGAAAATAGTAGAGGGTGGTTAAAAAGTTAGATCAATCGTAGAATTGAGTATAAATGGATGAACTGGAGAAAAATGAGTGGTATTTTGTCTGAAAGTAAGGTTAGCGATGCATAGGTAACTCAGATACCTTGTCGATAAAGAATGAGCAAAAAAAAGTAAAAAGTGGCGCAGATGAATATGTTGCGTTTAATGTGTGATCTAACGAAGAGAGATAAAGTTAGAAATAAGAGAGTAAATGGTACAGTGAAAGTGGGGCAGCTAAACAAGATAAGAATTAATATGGTTTGGTCATGTAGAGAGGATGGATCAGAATAGTAGATGAATGTGACATTGGGATAGGAGAAAGAGAGGAAGACCAAAGTTAAGGTGAATAGATAAAATAAATAAGGATCTGAAAGAAAAAGTATGGAGAAGAGAGGATGCATTAAATAGAGACCGGTCCAAAGGAATAATATGATGGCTAACGCCGACCTCGACTTGGCTTGGGATATGACTGAGTGAAAGAACAAGAAGATAAACATAAAGGAAATCAGACTAAAATGAGTCTTAGGTTGTCAATGTTAGCAAGTTTGAAGCGTCAAGTGTAAAATACTAATTAATTTCCATACATTCTAAAGATACTTGATGTAACTGAACTAAGAGTTGAGAGTTGAAGAATTCGACAAAGTTGATTTATTTTACGTAAAATTAATTATAAAATTGAATAAATGACAATTGCACCATTATAATAAATTATAATAATAAGTCATCAATAATTAAACTGGTTCCTAAATAAAAGGTATGCCTACAAACAGATAGAATAGTTCAATATATATTTATTTGGAAATATCACTTCTGGTTAAGCATAATTTTTGAATCGTTATGTTTAGTTTAATAACTCTACTAACCAGCTGTGATTTACAAAGTGTCCTCTTTGTAAAAAGTTCCGTAACCAAAGTTGAAATCAAGCGTAAAGGCAATGACATTGAATGGATAAAACACCCTTTGACCACACTATCCCGCCTCTCATATACACCTAATAAAGCTTACATAAATCTTATGTATGCGTCTGGTCGGCCATATTTAATTTCCTTTCCCCTCAAAAAGTCTAATTGAAAAGAATTATGTAATAGGCCTTTATTTTCCCATTATTCCCGGGCTGAGTGCTTTAAAACACAATGGGTCACAAACGCCATTAATATAATTGGTCTACACTCCCTAGAATTATTAGCCGTTTTGATATACACAGCCAACCCTTTCACCAGATTATATATAAGAAGGAAATATTCCCACGTCGAAATTTTCGAGTGATATTGTCGGCGCTATTAAGTTTTAGTCGTTTATTTGATTTGGATTTAAAATAATTTTATTTATGGTTAGCTTCGATTTAAATTGACTTTTGCTCTCTGGTACAAAAAAAAACGAAGCACTTGATTTTTAACAAACCTACCATTTTAAAACTTTGTTTTGTTCAGTTATAATATCTTAAACACCATTAATACAACAAGTATTTTTTAACAACAATTGAATTTTTATTTGAAAAAAGAAATGTATTTAGTAACAAATGACAACACGAGGACGAAAAAGTGTAAATTAGTAGCGGGGAAAATGACATTTAAGTTATCAAATAGGAAAAAATCAGCTAGAAAAATTTGGAAAGCTGCATTTTTAAAAAGGTTTGGTGTCCTTTATAAGCTCGAATTAATGCCTGTGTCTTTTTTGGCATGCCTAAACTCAAGTAGCAAATCTCATCTTGAGAAACACCTTCCGTTTCCACTGAAAGCGCCTGTAGCAACTGATTTAAAGTTAAGAAGCCGAGACTCTACTCGTATCCTTAGCATGGGAGGTCTGACATTATCATAGTGTCATTTCCAATAAAGTCAACAAAAACACAATAAAATATAATTAATCTACATACCTGACTGCAGTTATAGTCGAGGCAATGAAGCACTAAAAATGCCAAAGATAGGAAATCTTTTAGGATAGGACGGATCGGTATGCGGTTTTTGCATTTTCTTTTAAAAATCATTTAAACTATTCCTACCTACTTTCTACCTAGTACAAACCGGAAGTTGCATTGCTGCAGCCAAAAATGCTTTTAAAAAATGCATTTTTTTGAGAGGATTTTTTGACAAATTTAATAACTTTGTAAATAAGAGTCAGAATTGGCCCAAGTTGGGTACGCGGGGGTTTTTAAGGTCGCTGATCACGATTATGATGTTCAAATTGACCCCCCGAATACCTGGAGCTTTTTCAATTGTTCTGGAAAACCCTCGGGGATAACGTCCAGAGCCATGTCAGGGCGCACCAGGTGTTCGGTGGGTCGTTTTCCACATAAAATTCGGATTCAGCGCACACAAAATGCCCCCGTAATTATTTTCGGTTCGTTTTTGTCGCAATTTCCAGGAAAATTCTCGAAGATGACGTCCGCATGCAGGTTAGGGCACACCAGGTGTCCGTGGGGTGTTTACCGGTGCCATATTTGAATTCAGCGACCCAAAAAACCCCCGGGTCTCGACTTTCTCTCCTTCCTCGCATGAAGTTCGGGATAGTCACCCGGAGATGACGTTTCTTGACGTTCCTGAGCTCCAGGTGTTCGAGGGGTCAGTTTGAAAATAATAATTGTGATCAGCTGAAAGCATTTTGCAAAAAACCGCATTCCGATCCGTACTATCCTAAAAGATTTCCAGATGACGTTCCTTGACGTTCCTGAGCACCAGGTGTTCGAGGGGTCAATTTGAAAATAATAATTGTGATCAGCTGAAAGCATTTGCAAAAAACCGCATTCCGATCCGTACTATCCTAAAAGATTTCCTATCATAATGCCTCGACTATTAAGAGAATTTTGCTTGAACCTCCAGAGAAATTTAGGGTCACACTATAATTAAACCTCCTTGACCAAAGATTGAAGAAACGCTTTTGTGGTTTTCGCCATAATTATTTATACAAAGATGGTTCTGCCTCAAATTTTTAAGATAAGTGCGAAAAGGTAATAATAAGCGTCAAAAGAGCATTAGGACTATATCTTTCACTTTTAACACACTGTTTAACTCTGGTAAACTGAAATCCCGTAATATGTAAGAAGTTGTGGCATGTTGAAGGTCTGTAACGTGTAAGATTGGTTTCTCTTCGTCTCAGTGTTCGTTTGCTTACGTTGTTGGGTTTGTCAGACGTGATGGAGTCGATTTCTGATTTCAATAGCTATAGCAGTTCGTAGAACTTTGTAAGATAATAAAGCGAATATCACAAACGCTAGTTTTTCGTGAAGACCATTTTCAAGTCGTCTGGTGTAAGCTAAATAAAATAGGTAAAAATACGGTGCATCGTGCTATTGGATATGTAATACTGTTGTGCAACATATCACTCACTTCTTTCGTATTAAAACAGCGCAACAATGGCTGCCACTGTTTCAAGATTAATAGCTATAATATTTTAGATTAAATAAACGCAGCACAACTTTAACGAGTTTCGACATCTCAGATTTTTTAAAATAATGAAAACTAAACATTGTTAGCCAAGAGTTTATGTGGTTCACTTTACATTTGAAATCAAAAAATTTGTGCAATTTTTATACAAAAATACTTTGTGTCAGAAAATACTTACAACCTGTTGTTTTGTCTCTATTTAAGATAAACATAATAAAACATCAGAAAGTAATAGCATTTTAAGTTTTTAAAAAAATAATTAACCGCTTTGTTTTTGTGCCGTTAAATGCTTATGAATTTTTAAATTATTAAAATTAAATTACATTTAATAAACAAAAGGGGCGTTAAAACAAAAATAAGTGTTGAAACCAAATATAAATAATAGTATAGTGAGTATTGCTCATCCAATAAAATTGGAATAAATTTCTATTCAATTTGGTATTTACAGTGCCAAAAACAAATAAAAATTATTACAGGAAAAAAAATTTAAAAAATGTATATTAGTTGTGATTTCTGATTACTTGTTGTAGTAACTGTTTGTAAATCGTCAAAACAGCATCTGCAACTTGGTTCAGCTTTTGGAAGAGTTGATAATCCTTCAAACGTCTTTCCAGTTTATCTCAGAGATGCTCAATAGAATTTAGATCCAGACTGTTAGCTGGCCATCTGATGACATTATTGTTATCCTCCTGAAAGATATGGCCAGGCATTTTCTTGTTTTAGAATGAACCCAGCGCCAATATTTTGGGCAAATGGGACATCACGTTCCAATATCCCCTCTATGTAACGGACATCCGTTAAAGTCCCTTCCTGAAATACCACAAGGTCAAAGTCAAAGTTTATACCAGCCCACACCATTATCGATTTACCTCCAAATGCAACAATTTCGTGCACACAGTCATTCAAATATTGTTGACTGATTTTTGTTATCTGTAAACATAACATTTCAATTAAGATATTCTTAAAACTTTCTACGATTTCCTCGATAAGATTGAGTTACTCTAAGGGTTCTAGCATGTCATCTTGATGCACAGAGTTGTCCTACGTGATGTCGATTTCGTATGGTCTCCTCAAATATTCGCGTTCTAGTAGCTTTTTGCAGAGTTCTAGAAGTAGCGACGAGACTACTAAATGCCCAAAGTCGTAAAATACGATCTTCTCTCTCGGTAATTTTCCTTTCTTTGGGATAAGGGTCTCTCCTTACTATGCCGTAAATTTGGTTGCGATTCCAAGTTCTGGAAACCACAGAATAACTCACATAAGCATTTGGGCTACACAACGCCTTGAATACCCCTTTTTGATCAATGCAGTACTATAGCAACTTAAATTAGTTGAGGTACACTCCATGCATTCTGTTTCTACCCTATAAATCAACATTCCTTTTTTTTGTATTTTAAACTTTATCATATCAACAATTTCTGTTTTTTTGTAGCTAAAAGTAACAAAAAAAGTAAAAAACAACCGAAAGGAACATCACATAGAATCACCAAAAGTTTCTAGCGTGAAATATTTCTCGCGATAATAACAAATAACAATATCATTTAAAATAGTGACTCTTTATTCATTTTGAGTAGTTTATATACACAAAAATATTTTGTAAAGCATTGAAGAGCAAATATTTATAAACTTCCAACAGTGCATTTCTGTGAAAAGGAATCCTCATTAAAATAGGTATAAACATTTATTTTTTTTTAACACGACAAAGAAGAAGTCTGATGTTACATATGCTTTAAAAATATTGAAAAACAAATTTAACTAATTACATCTGTTTGGATGATTATGTACAATAGCAAAGTTTATAAAAAAATTAAAAGTTGGAAAATTGGTATGCCAATCGTTAAATGTTTAAAATCCTTCTCCAGGGCAACAGCAGGTGCAGAATTACTGATATAATATCTTAGATATCCGTTTATACAGATCTAATACTATTAAATTAATAAAACCGTTTTACAAAACTGAAATTTCTCATAAATATTACTAAACATTTAAATAACATCGTTAGCAGAGGAATACAAATATTAATGTAACAAATATAAAATTACGACAAACCAATTTAGTCGAGTAGGGTAGCTGGGTGGGTGAATACATTTCGTCCCGTATGATTGCGGGTTCGAACATGTAAATGGATTGACTTTTTAATTTTTTTTTTTGTTTTTAACATAATTACTTATTATTTACATAAAACTTATACTTTGATTCCAATAGTCGCATTTAAGTATTGAAAAAAGGTTATTATAATGTTTAAAATACGTGCAACAAGAATCTTCCAAGTTGAAAAAAAATAATTTTGGGTACTGTGTTAATATTTAATACAAAATATCTTATAATATATAGAACTTAGAGGAGATAAGTAGGTATATACAGGGCTCGTGTGTAATTTTTACAACAGTGTGGAAACCGCTACTTACTACTTTTACCACTCTTTCCAACAGTAACTTACCAGCCGATTCACAATTTTTACCTTCAGGAAATGAAATTTGATAACTATGGGTTCAGAAACTTACCTGAAACAAAAAAATCCTTATTGTAAATGTTATAATATCAATTATTTATATTTTATTACTATTTGACGACCACAAACGCGTTATTTAATTTCTAATATCTCGCGAACACTACTAAATAAGTCTTGAATATTAACAATCAAAAAAATATTATTTGCCATAAGAAGTTTTTTTACTAAAATTATAAATAAAAATCTAATAAAAAATTGCATTATCTAAATATAAACATTTAATCAAAATGGGTGATATTTGAATTAACTGTAAGAAGGGATTTGGTTTTCAACAAAGAAATAACTTTCTTCGAGGACACGATCTCTCAGTAGATTTCTGGAAATGATTTCTGGGAATGTAGCCCGGCCTTTAGATATTGGTTGCTAGTTTTAGTAGTAATTTTTATATTAGATATGTTTTTATTAAATTTTTGTTTTGAAGATGTTATGGAATTTGATAGATTATGTATTGATTACTTAGATTGTCAAGATTTGGAATTTAAAGAAGAATCGAATTTAGTTTTAAAGGTTAAAAAGAATATTATCCAAAAATATAATACAGATAAAAAGAAGAAAGAAGAAAAACGAAACACATAAACAAAAAGTATTTGGAAATGAACCCAGAGCAGACCAGATGAAAAACCAAGTAACAGAAAAAAGAAGCCAACAAGTATATAGAGGAGCGGAAAGACAACTAGAAAAGATTTTTTATTTTTTGTAACAGTATCTAATCAAGTTCAAAAGTGCCAGAATCGTATTGTATTGATTAGAAGGTGTTCCCGCATTATATCAATATAATACAATGCCCAGGTCAACAAAAATTTGTGCTGCAAAAACCTTTGTGGACAATCTAAGAAAGTGGATATAATTTAAAAATAATTTCCAATTATTATTCAAACCTTATCCAGAAAAATGATCATCTGTACTTCTTGACAATCACAAAAAACTGAATCAAAAACCTTAGCAAATTCTTGGGCTTAGAGAAATCACAAAGTATCTATAATAACAACACGGGGTTAAACAGACTCCCGCGTCACCCCTTACCTGAGCCCAGTAGGATGCTAATAAAAGAGCAATAAAAGAGACCTTTTCGCCTACCCTCACCGCATGTGGTTGTATGAATTCACGATTTTACAATCTATTGTTTATATTTAACAAATATATGTGTTTAATTTTTTATAAATAAAAATAAATAAATATCAGAAACGTAAAGATATTTTTTTTCTGATTTCAACCATATATAATACTTACGCAAAATTTTGTAGTTTACAGATATGACACCAAAATATTATAAATTACACTGAGAAACAAACAACACCCAATATAACATAAAATACCTTTAGCGCCTGTATCTAACAGGACTTGTCAATTAATATTAAAACTATTAATAGTCATAAATATACCCATCACCAACATGCAAAAAGAAATCAAAATAGAAAAGAACCTTAAATAACCCAAAAATGCATATCTAAATATTAATAGTAATAAATATACCCCTCACCAACATGCAAAAAAAATACCTCTAGCAAATGTATGTAATACTAGTACTTACTTGTCAATGTAAAAAAGTGATTAGTTCATCAGTGGGTGAAAATGTTGTATCGCATTGGTAATATCCGTCCATTGCTCTTCATGTGTGGTGCATCGACTACGCCAAACATACTCCACCAAATATGTTTCAAATCTAGTTGTGCACATCCTTCCCAATCGTCGACGAAGATTCCTCTTAATGACAGACCATTTACTTTCGATATTTTGGGTGTGAATAAGTCGATTGTTTGGATCCACAAAATTTCGTTGGTGATTGACTTGATAGTGATGGTATCCAAGGTGGTTTAAACCAGTATATCCTCTCCACGAGTCAGTCATTACAATGGATCCAGGCAAAACATTTTCCTGAATAACACGCTGTAATGTAATAGCGTTTCTGTTAGGCACAAACGTAAGAAAAATTCTCTTTGTTTGTCGGTCTATTCCTCCAACCACCCACCGTGTCCAGTTTCCGCTGCTATTACTGTGACTGGATACTCCTTAATCCACAGTACTAAAATAATCAGCAACTGAACTATAGGAAGTGTCGAAAAATCTAGAAATGAATTTGTCCTACAGGACGTTTCAGTACAACAGTTCCGTCTGCGACACCGATAACTTGGTTCTCTTCCTTGCCTTTTTTGTTGGCCAAGTTGGATTCTATTCCCACACACACATGTCCTGGAACGTGAAACAAATCCATGTACTATCAAAAAATTTACCAAACCCAATTCCTTTATGTGATTCTTAAAAGCTGTAGAACTGCGGAGGAATTCCATTATACACAAACACATATATTTTTTATCACTACCGAACAATCAATAGGATGATGTATACCGTGCGTAAAACAAGACACAAATAATTGTTTGTGAATAATGGCTAACATTTTATATATTTTTTGTTATAACCGAACAATACAAATTGATATTTAAAAAAACATTAGGATATTTTGTAATGCAATAGCATTATAATTAGGGTAAATCTCTTTCAATCTGATTGTTATTGGAATTGTTAAAGTTTATCTATTTTCAACACCTCATTATGAGATTATCCCTTGCTGTTTTGGATTTAAATTTGATAATTAAGCATTTTTGTAGTATTAAGGTATTCTATTACTTATATATTATTTTCAAAACATTATTATGAGATTATCCCTTGCTGTTTTGGATTTAAATTTAATAATCATTGGGCATTTTTGTACCACATTATGAGATTATCTCTTGTTTGTTTCTCAGTGTAATTTAGAATATTTTGGTGACATAACTGTAAACTATAAAATTTTGCGTAAGTATTATATATGGTTGAAATCAGAAAAAAAATATCTTTACGTTTCTGATATTTATTTATTTTTATTTATAAAAAATTAAACACATATATTTGTTAAATATAAACAATAGATTGTAAGATCGTGAATTCATACAACCACATGCGGTGAGGGTAGGCGAAAAGGTCTCTTTTATTGCTCTTTTATTAGCACCCTACTGGGCTCAGGTAAGGGGTGACCCGAGAGTCTGTTTAACCCAACACGGTATACTAAATTTGCATTTTATTCAAATTAAGCACGGATTTATTAAATGCTTCACCCTTGCATTTAGACGTTTGGCGATTTATTTTGCAATTTTTATTATATCCAAATCGACGTGAACTATATCATGGACGCGTTGTTATAAAATATACAGTTTCTAACATATTCATCCTAGTCAAACTTGACGATCATGAACTGCATCGATATTAATAAGGATGGACAAAGATACTGGCCTTTATCTTTAAAAGTATGGAGGTACCAATTATCCCAGCCCAAATTCCAAATAGTTCCAATATCTTTATGATTAGTTGAAAATAATCATTTGTTCGATGAAATGGCTGAGCCTAAGCAATAAACTGTAAATTTATTTACGAATTTAAATTCTTTCATCAAAAATAGCCTTATATTCATTTTATGATAATAAATTGCAAATTTATAGGTAGCGGGCGACTCCATTACGCTGGTTGGTATAACGATCTCCCAGGACTTACTCTGGAACGAACATATTGCATCCATAGCAACTGCAGCAGGAAAGAAATTAGGCTTTCTATTTAGAGCACGGAAATATTTTTCTCCATCCAACTTGGCTACTCTTTACAAAGCCCAAATACGGCCTAATCTTGAATACTGCTCCCATGTATGGGGTTCGGCGGCTCCGTCAAGGCTCGGAGTTCTTGATGCAATACAGAGAAGGGCAGTTCGACTAATAAACGACACCAGTATCACCAAAAACCTAGCCCCATTATCCCACCGAAGAGCAGTGGCTGATCTTTCCTTGTTTTACGGATTTTGTTCAGAAGAACTCCGCTCTATAATGCCTCCACTTGCAGGACCAGCCAGAGCAACGCGATTCGATCGTTCCTTCATCCCCAGGGTCTCCAGATTGTGGAACTCCTTACCTCCCCACGTCTTCCCCACTCGTCCTAACTTGCAGGCCTTTAAATCACAAATTAATAAATTACCTCTTCTGCCCCAATAGATGTTCTCGGTACATTTGTATTTAGGTCTATACCTACGAGGACATCCTTAATAATAATAAAAAAAAAATAGAAAATATACCTCTTTTGAACCTTGCAATCCAATTTTTACATTTTCACGATCATATATAAAAGACATTGTCCGCCAAGGGTATTAAGCATATCTTCATGAAGTGCTCACCTTTTAACCGATTCCTATATGGATACTATTCAAATTTGTCAATTTTTCCATTTTTTATCAACATTGTTTTATTCAAATTGTATTCCGCAACACTGGTTAGACTTTTTATAATGAAACTTTAAATTGTTACTTGTAACAAGTTATTCTTGTTTATGTATCAGTACAAGAGAGAACTTTTCGCACCAAATTAAAGTTCAAAAGTGAGATTATAGTCCTACACTCCTACATTTTAAAATTGATTAATATAATTGAAAAAAAAATTTCATGTTCAAAATCATGGTCTTTTTGGATCAGAATAATACCATAAGTAAAAACATTTTGGTAAAACTTTCTTAGCAAAGATATTTGAGAGAATTAGTTTGCATAAAATACTAATTACCTTTAAAAACGAGTGGTACAAATACAATACAAATTTGGAACACGGCTTTA
Source organism: Altica lythri (assembly GCA_964028335.1). NCBI lineage: Eukaryota > Metazoa > Arthropoda > Insecta > Coleoptera > Chrysomelidae > Altica > Altica lythri. The sequence continues at coordinate 27,193,493 of OZ034804.1, read as the reverse complement.
CGTGTGATCAAATCTGACGGTCTTCTATGATTATAACAGATCCAAAATTAAATTATATTCAAAATAAAAAAATGCACTGAAAGAAATCTTTTGTTGTACTTAAATTTATTTTAACAACGAAAAAAACAGAATACCTTTAAAAATAATTATGGAAATCATACTACAGAAAATATTAAATTTTACATAAAAAAGATATAAATATTAAAATTTTGAATATATTTTGTGTTCCACATATTTTAAATGCTTGACGAGGATTTTAACACATTAGAAAGATATAATCTTTAAATCAGGCCAAAAGATATATCTAACAAAAAACCGGATATAACAATATAGAATTTTTGAAAATGAAATTAAATCCACAATTTGAATTCAATCAGATTACACATAATTAACTAAATAAAAATCTGAATTCAGAATCAAAAATTAGATAAAGTGAATTTCTTTAAGGTGTTTCTATTTGTTCCTACCCAAATATTTTGTCACGTATTTGATCAATTTACAGTAAGGATTAACTTTATCTTGTAAATATAGACAATATAGCTTTTTGTTGTCTCTTCTTAAACTTATATAACTATAGGGTGTTTATTGTCTCCAATTTGTAACAAAGAAAGGTATGTTGTAATTACTCGATATTTTTAACAGTCAACAAATCCATAACCATATTTCACACCAGCATTTGTGTTTCCGTAGTTACGAAATATTTCGAATAAATATTTGCCGATCTTTAGATTAGATTCCCAGTAAAAGAGGATACACAGAAATTGTAAATAAACATGTGCAAATTGGCTTTTCCTGCAACAGGAAACGTAAAATATCCGCTTTCTGGATCAAGGTGTTAAATTGGATGGAAAAAATATAATTGAAAAAGAAGAAATTAAGCATAAAAGGATTTAAACCGTTTTTTAAGCCTTAAACATTTTTCAAGAAGACTATTGAAAATACACTAAAAAAAATAAACCTTTAAAATTACGAATAAGTAGTCATAAAACTGAAATTAGAAAATATGTATTACAGATAAATCTATCTGAAAAATAGTATCAGGTAATCTGCGTATAAAAATGATATCTAAAAATTCAAAGGGAGTTTTAATAACGGTAAAAAGTTCACTCTTTTGATTCAGAAACTGACGTTCTAAATGGCACACTATAGAGAACTAATTGAAAATTGAGGTTTTTACATTAAACTCAAACCAGCGAATGTAAAAATTTAATAATTTTTACTTCTATTAATTATAATACATATTTTTAAAAATAAGTTGCTAAAAGAAATTTCTTTTTGACTAGTGACATTTTATGACAAGATACCTTACACGAGAATTTCGGTTTGTACAGTTGAATGTCGAATAAAGTGTTTTTCAAAAAAGAAGAAGGTTCTCAACTCGACCATATTTTTTTTATGTATGTTACCGAATATCTCGGGTGATTTGAAAAATTCTTTTTGCATTCAAAAGAGTAGAGTTTCCAATTGGTCCCATGGTTAAGGTCTGGTTATCAATGTGAAAGATATTCCAGGAAATACCACAAAAATCAACAAAATAAGCTTTGGAGTTAAGTTAATACGTAAATAATGATGTATAACATAATAATTAGCCCTTTACTGTCCTAATCTAAAGCCAAAGACCTCTTCTTACAAAGAAAAGGAATGAGCGTTTAATCAATTCTTTTGCTCACGCTGGTTGGTGATTTCAGACAATTAAGTCCACGTTTCATCAGAATGTTTTCCTTTACCGTACGTGCTTCGTGTTTCTAGGTGTTAGGACAATTTATCTATGTCTCCAAAAAGTCACATTGCTACATGTCGGAATTGTTGGGGATTGAACTCAGTACCTCTTGCACGGTATTTGAAAGGTTTTGAAAATAGTACATTCCTGAATCAAGTAACAATTAAAAATGATAAAATAAAAACTTTTTAAAAAAACCGTCAAAAAAATGCACTAAAAAGCCAGAAATAAAATCTTTACTTCTTAAAGAAATTGGAACCAACCTTAGGCATCTGATTTCCATTTCCTTGAAGTCGGCTCCAATGGCAAATTATCCTCTATTTTAATCTTACTTATTAAATCTAGATTTCGAATGTTAGTCACTCAAATCTTTTACAAAAATATAAACAATTGGAGCCGACTTCAAGGAAATTGAAATCAGATGCCTAGTTGTTTCCAATTTTTTTAAGAAATAAAGATTTTAGTTCTGGCTTTTTAGTGCATTTTTTTTTGAAGGCGGTTTATTTTTTTTATTTATATGAGATAAGGTAAACAAACATGTTTAGTTTAGCCATCTAAGTACATGTAATGAACCATTTTAAAGATATTGAAGATTATAAGAAATAATTATAAAAAGTAAAACAGTGTTAATTTTATTTAGTCAATTTCCGTAAAGTATTGTCAACAGCATACATTTTATATTAAAGTTTTATGATTTATTTAAAAATTGTTATCATATTTACCTCCAGTGTGGCTTCAATTCTGTCTGTCACGATTTCTTTAAAATCGTGTCTTCTAATATATAAATTTAATAAATAATACAACATTGTTACGCCAAAAAAGCGGTGATTGTCACCTTTATCACACATACGATCTCATTAAAATAAGTGTTAACGTCTGGCAAGGAAAGTTTTTATACTTACAACAATATGTTCTCATGAAATAAAATATTGTTAACCCCAGTATTATATAAACGTGTCTGCAAAGTATGCCAGTGGCTTTATAAGTAACTGTACTAACAATTTTATATCAACTTTAAAAAATAAATGTGTCGCAAAGAATAAAATTGTGCTTTGGTAACTTTTAATATGACAAAACTGTTCTAATATAGCAGAAATATGGAATAATAAAACAAAAAACCTATATATTTCTTAATAAATAAATAAAAAACATTGACAGTTTTGTTTATGTTTGCAAATTTGAAGCTTTATGTGTTGTTTATTAATTAATTTCGATTCACTCTAAGATGCTGGATGACTGACTGTAACTCCATGCACGTATGATTTAAAGAGCTAAGGCTTCGACAGGGTTAGTTTGCTTTTCGTAAAATTAATTAGCAGATTGAATTGTTGAGCCTCAATATTTGTACTTGTAATAAGTAATTAAAGCTTAACCTAGATATTCGATTATTGAAGTGCTTCCAGTATGGTTAAATAAATAGATATATAGAGTTTAAATAGTCCACTTTAAATACCAGAATAATTCTTGTTGTTTAGAAATTGGTAAATAGCTTCAAGTTTATCTAGAGTTGTTATTTAAGGTTGTAACAATAGTCAAATGTAAATATTTTCTGTATGTTTTAATGGCAATAAAATGCTTGTGTATGTTCTACACGACATATACCAATAAAAAACAATATTTACAGTTTTTGTCTATCTGTCTGTCTGTCAGTCTGTTTCGGCTAATATCTGGAACCGCTAGACCGATTTTGACTGAACTTTTACTGGCAGATAGCTGATGTAATAAGAAGTAACTACAGCTACTTTTATTTTCGACTTATCTCCTACCAACGACTTAATATTACAAAGGATGCCTATTGCGCTGACCCAGAATGACAGGAGGGTTATTTCTAACGGTTGTGTCTTAATAACTATGTTTAAATAGTATATTGTGTGGCAAGAGGTGTCATCGCCCGGTCAGAAATCGTCTTTGTTTCATCCCGTGCCACACACAAATTTTTCATATCGCATGCATTGAAACAGCGAGTTTTGATCTCTGTAGCCAGTCGAAGTAAGACTGTTTCAGACCAATGCAACTGTCAGTCAGAAACATTCTAACAGACTTGAAATAATGGCATTTGTTTCTCCCCTATAGGGCAGAAACAACTGTCAGTTACATTGGTTAATTCTATTTGTGTATATATTTTGATTTCCTTTTTAATCTTTTAAACATTATTACTGATTAAGTAAAAAAATATACTTTTACACCAATACCTAGTCATATTTAAGTATTGATAAAGATTAATATATGTATTTAAAATCTATGCAACAAGAATCCTCTAATTAAGTATTTAACAAGTGTATTGTAACTAGTAATAACCATTACTAAAAATACTTTAAGGTACTGTGTGACTGTTAAAATATATACGTTCTGTTTTGTCTTTTCCAATTTATAATAGTGGTCGTAGATGAAGTATAGAACATAACTCGACTGGTAATACGTTTTAAACACGAGTGAAATTCTACGAGTAACCACTACTTCCCTAGTAAGTTGACAATTTTTTTTAATGTAGTGCCAATTTAGTATTGCATTCTCGAATCCGATGCTTTAATTCTTTTCTTATTAATTATGCTAATACAAAGATAGATACTAAACATTATAAAATTGAGTTTCATAATATTTTATTTCCTCATTCTTACATTTTAATATTTTCTGTTCTACAACAATCTATACAAATTATTATTATCGTATTTCATCCAGACAGTAGTTACTGCGTTTTACACTGATTACTGCAATTTAGTCAGTGAAAAGTCGGTAAATGACTACAGTGAAAAACAGAACTAAAAAATCAGCTTTCCATCGACTGAGATCGATTTGGAATGCAACATTTTTCCGGTGAAAAATGTTGCATTTTGCTGAGAGTTCATACCCATTTAACTTTAAAAATAAATGTAATAAAATGTACACGTAGGGAGATTAGTCTAAAATCGGGTATTGGGGTAAAACCAGGACACAGCACTAACGCTTTCTAATGCAATTCAAATTTAATCAGTGGATTCCACCATCTTGAATAGTTTGTCAAAAAAGGTTTGAAGACGTAATAAGTGGGTAGGTACCCTGTTTTGGACAACTAGCACATCATATTATTTACATTTTATTTTTAACCGACTTTTAAAAAGGAGGAGGTTCTCCATTCGTCTGGTTTTTTATGTGTGTTACCTCATAATTTTGTTCTAGGTGCACCGATTTTGATGATTCTTTTTTGCATTGGAAAACAGGTACTTGCCAGGTGGTCATGGTCGGTTTTTGTTTTGTTAAAATTCTAACGTGGGTATCGTCCCGCTTCTAAAAAAAACGGTCTTGTAATTGACCCTAGAAGAAAAATGGTTGGGAATAAGCTGAATTAGATAAGTTTTACTGCTTCCGTTGTTAAGGGGCTATATTGGGTATAAAATGAGGGTATACCCTGTTTTGGACCAAGATGGCGCAAAACGGTAAAAAGTTTTTGGTTAATACTTCGAATAATAAAAATTATGATGTCAATGACCAAATATGTGTAATCAAAACATATCTAATAAAGTTGATTAATAATGTTAAAAATACACTTTCTATTTAATATGTTCCGATTTTTCACCACTTTCGCTACATATATGAAGTGCCAAATTACATATGAAAAGATAATAGAGAATAATAGAGAATTTATCGAAATATTTTACCAATTTCAACAAAATTCAAACTGCTATCAACTTTAGTATCACCGTTTCCTTTTTAGGTTGAACATAACGACAGACATAAAAATATATTCCCTTTATTTAAACGCCAACTATCTGATTGTCGTGATATCTTTGAAAGTATACTCTCGATTCATTCTCCGATATCTAAGTTTCAGTTCGGCTGTAGATTCTTCGTTCATCATGTCAGTGTTTGCAGTTGAACTTTTCCTTATCCAGAAGTACACTCGTTTAAAAGTTAATTGGACGTCTTATTTTTACAGATGCCTACTCAGTATACGGCGAGTCTCATGTTAAAGTTCATTTTCTTTTTCCACACAAAACAAAGCTTAAATTTTTTGAAGACAGATGAAACTTTAAATAACTCTTTTCGTACAATCTATAAAATAACAAAAAGTTATTTAAGTTTGTTTGATTTTTTAAATGTAACAAAAAGTACTTGTAGAGTTTTAATTAAATTTAGAATAACTCATTGCGTAAAATGATACAGAAAATTAAACAGGAAAGCAATATTTTTTAATTAGACTGGAACAAACACCCGCATATGTCATATAATTACCAATATAAAAAGCATGTATTTACAACCTGATGGTATCAATAAACAAATGCAATTATCTCTTTTAATTAAAGAAATCACATAATTATAATATAGAGGGTGTTTCATTACGAATTCTAACAGTGTTAGTTACAAGAAGGTCTAAAATGTTTAGAAAATAACCTAGTTTTAGATCTTTGTAGAATTGTTTAGCCAAAGATCGGATTGAGTGTCGGTTAATACTAAAAAGTCATGACCGGTTAAAAAATAATTTTTGTCTTTAATCATTGAGATTCAGATTTATGGGATACGGATATGACTAAACAAATCTACCGAAAACTATTTTACCAAAGGGACCATAACTGATTTGTTCGTTTCTATCAGGGCTACATCCAGATATTTCGAAGAGGCCGTACGAAGAACCAGAAAGAGGATCAAGTCTAAAAATTTCATTTTAAGGATCTTACCCAGATCCCAAGAACGACCCCAATATAATTGAGTCCATACGGAAACCAAACTAAGGGAATCATACAAATTTCAGTTATCCAACATAAGAGAAATAATTCTCTTAGATGAGCACATTGATTTCAATTATTTAAATACTTGCTTTTTTAAGTTTGAATAAACACTGATTTTAGGTTTTCAATTTGTGAAGTTTGTGTTTGACACCCTTTAATTCTTGTTTTGGGGGAAACTGATAACACTCAATTAAAACAAAATCGACGACCAATATTACTTTTGGGCTAGTCTGGCTTACAATATGTTAACATCATAAATTTTCGTTGTGTTGAAAGTTAGTATTCAAGATACATTTTAATTTGCCACATATACACTTTATTGATAGAAATTATATTTAGTTCCGAAAAGATTTAACTGCAATCACACAATATTTTAAAAAAAATATATCTATTTCTCAAATACGTGCTAGTATGAAGTAAGACACGTCATAGAACCAAATTATATGAAAAAAAAACACAATCACTGAACAAAAGAACAAGAAACACAGAAAGAATTATCTTAAAAATATCTAACTGGATAAAAAGCAATCAGAAAAATCAGCAGAAATTATACTTCTAACACTATCAAGCATTTGAATAAAATCATCATACAATTTGAATCGCCTTCTTGCCAACTTAATCTAGATTTCGAATGTAAATTACTCAAATATTTCACAAAGTTATAATAATTACTTAATTTAAGTTCGATCCAATCGATCATCCATTAGTTAAAAAGTTAAATAAATATTAAAATATGAAATCAAGAATAAATCTTAGCTGGGAATTGAACCTAGAACCTCCTATTCTATCAAAATTCACCGAGACGCTAACGGCGTCAGAGATATTGCATATCGCTATTAAATCCTGTTAAACAACACCTTATTTGTGTGAATCTAGTAAAATTCTTCTTCAATTGCAAAGTTGTGAATCTAGTAAAATTCTTCTTCAATTGCAAAGTAAGTGTTTTTTTTTTTAATATTTTTATTATTAATTAACTTAGTGCGTGTCAAAAAGGGATGATATGTTTAGAAGCTAATCTAACTTTAGATATTCGTAGAATTTTTAATACTTAAGAGTCCCTTACACGTGTTCTTAAAGAATTATTTTTCTCTTTAATTATTGGAATTCGTATTTGGCTAAAAAACTACTACTGATTGGAGAAGGCCATACGAAGAAACAGAAAGAGGATCAATTCTGAAAATCTTAGCTAATGTTTGAAGGTCCTGACAACTGACTGAATCATCCTCGGAATCATCACCTCAGAGTATAAACTACTGAATCTAGAAAGTAGACATTCACTAAGAAATGATTTTTTGAGATTCGCTCCTAAAGTGATTAAATTGGGGTTAAATTTTTCTTTTAGAAAATCCGGCGATTTTAAAGCAAGCACTACAATAATGAGTCAATATTTACTTTTATGGATGAAACTAAAGTTAATACCTAGCTTGGGAAACAGGTAATTTTCCTTGTATTAAGATTTTTTAAATGGGTGATACAGTTGAAATTTAAATGAACATTTAGTTATTTTTTATTTCTTTATCATTCAATTTAGCAATGAAAATATTTTTATCAATAACCTTATACAGTATATGTATACAAAAAATTATAAAGTTCGACTTTTTAATGGACCCGAATGTAGTTCCGATTGACATGTAAGCTTGATAAATGGGATTGTATACGTCAGCTAAATTGCGGTGTGGTTTCATTTACATATTGGGTAAGTTTAGCATTCGTAGACAATTTCATCAAAATTTTAAATACTTTCAGCTCACCTAGCCATCTTGTTTTTAACCTTACTCTCACTGGTTATGTTAGTAAGATATTTGAAGATGTGTAATAGAATTAAAGTGCAAATAAAACATCGAAGATGTACTCAAGGAAATACTGTATTAGTAGTACAAACATTTTAAATCCATTAACATTTAAGATATTCTAGTTCATAGTTCCCCTTAAGTCAGCTTAACATAAGGGAGGGTAGTCTAAAGCGCGTAGGTCGTCTAAAGCGCATAGGTCACCTAAAGCGCGTAGATCGCCTAAAGCGCGTAAGTCACCTACAGCGTGTAAGTCGCATAGCTTATAAGCGCCGATTTCTAATTGAACCACTGAACCGATTTCACTGAAATTTTGTATATATTGTTTTGGATTTTTTTAATTGTTTCATTTAGTATTGATTATTCTTAGTAATATGCCATGACGACTATCTTACCTTAATAATCAATGTTTATATGTATCTGAACTCATATTAAACGACTGGACCATTTTGATGAAATTTTTTTCATGTGTAGGAACTTGAAGATTCGAGAATGCTTTAGATTTAATAGCTGGCCCAATAGATCATGTTTTTTTAATTTTTAAAGTGCCAATATTTCCTTAGTTACATATATAATTCTCTATCAACGTGTGATATCTAGGTTGGGTAGACACTGTAGATGGCGCTTTGTTTTGATCCCTAAATGATTTAACACATACGTTACGAAAAAAAACCAAATACCTCGTAGACAGTATTATGTTTCGTTTTATGACTAAATAGAAAGACGAGCAATTAAAATAAAATGAAGAGAGTCGAAAAAATTGCTGAAAAAAAATACTTACTATGACGCCGTCGTAAGATGGCGCAGTTAATATTATATAAATATACTAAAACAAGCCATTATTACTTAAGTAAATACTACGACGCCAGATGACGCAGTTGATATCTCATGTATGACAAAAAAAGCAAAATGCTAAAAATCGACTCAAAATGCAATAAATCGACAGAGAAGTGCTGATTTTATGGTGTTTTGCATTTTGAACTCAAAATGACTAAAAATGAAAATTTTGATCATAGATGATCATTTTTACCTTAAAATGAAAGAATGGAAAAAAAGCGAAAAATCGACTTAAAATGCGTAAAATCGACAGAAAAGTGCTAGTTTTGTGGTGTTTTTGCATTTTGAACTCAAAATGAAAATGTCGACATTAAAATGCAAAAATGACAAAAAATGCTATAAATCGACAGAGAAGTGTTGGTTTTATGGTGTTTTGCATTTTGAACTCAAAATGACAAAAATGAAAATTTTGATCATAAATGATCATTTTTACCTTAAAATGCAAAAATGACAAAAAAAAGCGAAAAATCGACTCAAAATGCGAAAAATCCACAGAAAAGTGCTAGTTTTGTGGTGTTTTTGCCTTTTGAACTCAAAATGACTAAAAACGAAAATTTAGACATAAATGCAAAAATGACAAAAAATGTTAAAAAACGACTCAAAATGCGTTAAATCGACAGAGAAGTGCTTGTTTTTATGGTGTTTTGCATTTTGAACTCAAAATGACTAAAAATGAAAATTTTGATCATAAATGATCATTTTTACCTTAAAATGCAAAAATGACAAAAAAAAGCGAAAAATCGACTCAAAATGCGAAAAATCCACAGAAAAGTGCTAGTTTTGTGGTGTTTTTGCCTTTTGAACTCAAAATGACTAAAAACGAAAATTTAGACAAAAATGCAAAAATGACAAAAAATGTTAAAAAACGACTCAAAATGCGTTAAATCGACAGAGAAGTGCTTGTTTTTATGGTGTTTTGCATTTTGAACTCAAAATGACTAAAAATGAAAATTTTGATCATAAATGATCATTTTTACCTTAAAATGTAAAAATGACAAAAAAAAGCGAAAAATCGACTCAAAATGCGAAAAATCCACAGAAAAGTGCTAGTTTTGTGGTGTTTTTGCATTTTAAACTTAAAATGACCAAAAATGAAAATTTCGACATTAAAATGCAAAAATGAAAAAAAAATGCTAAAAATAGTTTTGTGGTGTTTTTGCATTTTGAACCCTAAATGACTGAAAATAAAAGTTTTGATCATAAATGTTCATTTTTACCTTAAAACGCAAAAATGACAAAAAAAGCAAATCTTATTGAATTAAGTACGATGACGCTCTTGTACAATTACAAAATAAAAACGAGACAAAATCGTAAAAATTCGAAAAAATATATCAGTGTCAGGCAGTACGAAGTCCTCCGGTTCAGCTAGTTTTTTTATAAAATAAGATTAGTTATATTTATACACTTTAAAACTATTAAATGAATAAAAATTAAAACGAACTTAATGAATACCACTGATCGTAATTATGAATTTTACATAAAGAAAACAGAATAAATATACATAATTCATATGAATGTGGTAGAAAAACAAATATACACACAATCATGAAACAGTTTTAATGTCGCTATTGTAGAGGTTGTTCAACCAGTCAACTGCTGTAGATCTGCCAAAAACAAAAAACATTAAAACTCATATTCCACATACCTTGTTCTATCTACACGAGGTAATCAAGGATCTCATTTCGTTGCAATAATAACTCATATTAAAACATCCGAAAATCTGGCGAGTCTCTATATGGATACAAAGACCCCTATCGCAGTTTTGTGTAAATAGCCACCATTGAAAGGAGAATGACTGCCTCTTCCAACGAAAGCAGCGTTCGTTCCGCCTGCATTTAGGGACCTACAATAGACCACCCCATATATTATTTAAGAACCGCACTATTGTTGGCTAGTCCGACGGAATTGAAGGATCTTATTAGAAGTTGCAATGAGATGATTTCGGGGGTTCACACAGGAGTGTATTTAGAAAACAAACTTTCTATAAATAAAAGATAACAATAGATCTAGCTTTCATAAAGAAAGAGATAATAAAAATATTGTTATTCGGAGAAATGGCTTATTATAAAAATAACTAAAAAATAATGAAGGATATTTTTCTTTATGGCATATTTATCATCAGTAAAAAAGACTATCTAAACTTTATTTGTAGAGATATATCACGTTTATGTGTCAAGAATTACATAGCGTGTACATCAAAACAATTTTATAATGTTTCACAAACTGGACACATGGTAATTTTAAGGTTTCATTAAATCTTTTTCCTTTAAATTTTATTGTTTTTTTATGTAAAATAACTGTAACAATAAAAAATCGTAAAACAGCGTAAAACAAAAAATTGTAACGTGATAGTACATTTCGTAACGAGTGCGGAAAGCAGGTGATCCCATCACGAGTGCGTTTGTCGCGTGAGCCGAAAAGGCGAACGCGATAAAAAGCGCGAGTGATGGGATTACCTGCGCACCGCACGAGTTGCGTATTCTATTTTTCATCACTCCGTGAGGAAAGCTCTTGAATTTGTCTAAAATAAAAGGAAAGAAGATAATAAAAGTAGTATTAGGTCTGATCCGCCTGCACCGCGAAGGCGCTGAAGGAGGGTTGGGGGAGGCGGATCCGCCCCATTAAAACAAAAATTTTTAGAGTTAAGAAATTAAAACATTTTTATTACAAAATTATGTATAGTTATGAATCTTTGTTACATACGTTAAATGTAATATTTGAACAGTACGTTGCCTAATTCTATAGACATATTTTTTTTATTTAACTTAAGTATATTAGATAATAATTGAGAATCAACAAAATCTTTATTTAGTAATAAAACGTTTGATTGATTATATCGTGGTGCATTTATTACCTAGTTTATTACCGCGTTATCAAAAGCAAAACTATTAGAAAATTCATCCTCAATTTCTCTTGATTTATTTTCTATCTCATTTATTTTTGATTGGGAAACACTTATCAACTCTGTTTCGGTCATTTATTGCTTTCCACATGGTCCTGCATGGTCGAAAGCAGTGCTTTCGCACAGGGTGATGAAAAATTTATATTTCTTAACGTTGAAGGAAGCATTGCTTTCCGCACGGTCCTACATGGTCGAAAGCAGTGCTTTCCGCACGGAGTGATGAAAAAATTACTCTTTTCATATTTTTATAATGTTTGGATTATGATTAAAACAAGTAAGCTATTGAAATGATACATGAAAAGACCAGGTTCAAAAATTGTTTAAATATGTACTTCAGAAACGACAATTAGTTTTTGGTTTTGGTGTTTCTGAAAATCAGAAAAATGAATGTATTTTGAAGAATAAATCTGTAAAAAGGAAGAAAAAACTTCATGAAAAGAAGGCAACATAAATATATACCATCTTTCTGTAAGTTTCATTATTTATTAATAATTGCACTAAGTATAATATAAATAATAAACATTGTTTTATTAGTTAATGTTGTAGAAAAAAGTATTATAAGAAACTTTTGCAAAAACCATAATTAATAACATACTACTTTATGCACTGCTTGCATATAAATTTCTCCTCACTACGTCGGCGTCGGCGTCGTGGAGGAATATCTATTGTATTAGTGTTGAAAAAAAAACTCTTAGGCACTACTTATACGGAGATACTACAATCTCGAAAAGACTGGAATACTTGGCGACTAAGAGATCATTTAATCATTTATAATAAAGGAGTTTTTTCGAAAAGTCAATACTTTTGGAGTTATTGGTAACTGAAAGTTCACAAATTAAACGGAAAAAAAGCATGTTTTTAAACGATTTTTCGGGAATAAGTCAGAAAATTTACACTTTATCGGGAAAACTGTCATAATATAAAATGAAGCTTATATAAAAAGATAGAGATTTGTTTTCTTGTAATTATTGCAGATTTAATATTAAAAAAGTTATGACTGTTCGAAAGTAGACGTTTATACATCCAATACAAAAATCCAAACATATGACGTTAAATAACCGGAAAACGATAAGTTTTTCATAGAAAACTTATTGGAACTTTTTTAAAGATCTTGAAAAATCCGTTTAAACCACTACTAGTGAAAGTGATTTGCATGAAAATTTGGGTAAGTTATAACAAAAATAAAGTCAGCTTATAGTTTTTGCGACGCAAAAAGTAACAAACTCACCCTCGCCAAAATCACTCTGGTTGAAACTATTTGTTGTTCATTTAAAATTTACTTCGTTTATACACAAACATTAAACCCTAGGAGTTTAACTGGTTTAGAAGGTTTAGTTTTAAAAAAATCTCAGGTTAAAGTGAAAATGTTATTTTCTGAATTTCTCAAAAAATCTCTTTGTTTTGAAAATAACTCAAGAACTAGAAAAGATACAGAAAAAATTATAGCATGCAAAAGAATAGCTTTTTCGTTACTAAAGATTTTAATTTTATTTTTATAAAATAAAAATTAAACGAGATATGCTTTTTTAAAGCTTGTCTTCGCATGCGTTTAGCACCATCATCGAGCCCTTTCAGCGCAACCCTTTTTAAAACGAAAGGCTTGAAAAAAATTCGTTTAAGTCATCTTGTAGCTTTTAAAATTACTTACAAAATCGTTTTTTTACGGACTTCCTAGCTTAAAAACTGAAGAAGTTATGAATAAAAAAACATTAAATTTTTTTAGAATTTTGGAGCACGTATATTGGAGCATTCAAGAATTTAATCTAAGATTTACCGACACAGTATCTACTCTTATAAACTTACACAGGTGTATGTATGTGTATTTATTTATATATATTAGGGGTACATTTTAAAATTTGTTTCATAATAAGGTTTCCTACTAATTTTACCGTTTAATTTGTAAACTTTCAGTTACCCATAACTCCAAAAATATTGACTTTTCCAAAAAACTCGAAAAAACATTTATTGTCTTAAAATTCACTATTCTATCGATAACTATGATTTTTTTTTTAATTGTTCCACCCCCGAGTTGAGGGTGGTAACCACCCCCAGTGAAAAAGCACATATTGGCATAGAGTAGATTTCAGATTTTGAAGTGGAGGGTATATTGAGCTTACCAACAAATTTTCATTCAAATCCATGCATATAAAAAAATTGCAAGATTTCTTATTAATTTTACCATTTAATTTGTAAACTTTCAGTTACCCATAACTCCAAAAATATTGACTTTTCATAAAAACTCGAAAATACATTTTTGTCTTAGAATTCACTATTCTATCGATTACCATGTTTTTTTTTTATTTTTCCACCCCCGAGTTGGGGGTGGTAGCCACCCCCAGAGGGAAAGCACATATTGGCATAGGGTAGATTTTGAAGTGGAGGGTATATTGAGCTTACCTACAAATTTTCATGCAAATCGATGCATATAAAAAAAATTGCGAGGTTTCCTATTATTTTTACCGTCATATCTTGGACTAATGGTATGAGTTTCAAAATTTTCTTGTGGTTCGTTATTGTTACATTGAATGCCTTTAATGCTTAAGACTTGAAATTTTTTGGTACAATTTCAAAAGCATACACCACAGATTTTCTTGCTCTATTCAAGCTGTTATTAAAAACTCTTTCAGGATTATCGAGAGTTCTTTAGGGGTAACGCCGCATTAATTGTCTTAACAAAGGAAAGTCTTTATCTCCAGAAAAAGGAAGTTTCATCATCTGGTAATCTTGAAGGCAGAAAGAAACTAAACACTAATTTAAATTTGTTATGTAGCGTCGACACCGAGTCGACACTGTCGATCGACTTTGTCGATCAACAAACGACAAAATCTGCATCTGTCGACACCAGAGTCGACACAAAAGTTTGTCGATCAGTGGAAATCAACATGTCCGACGAAGATGTCGGAAGGTGAATTTACTTTTATAGACTCCGTACCAGAGCCGGATTTCTTGCTGTCCTTTATTTTTTTTTTAATTCCCTTGCAAATTGATTTTGAAGGTTTTTGAATTTTTGTTCCACTGCTTGCTTTTCGATGTTAAATTCTTTACCAATTTCCATAAGGACATCGTGCTTTAAGTTTCTGTTCTTATAGTTTTTGGTTTTACAATCCCATAGATTTGTTTTTAGTTTGTATGCCTCAATAAAGGCTATGACTTTAGCTTGTTCCCATTCCATTTCTCCAACGAAAACACACGGCTACGATGTCAACAAGGCAATGGGTCAGTGAGTACTACTACTACTTTAACACTTTGTCGAATGTCGAACGTCGAAAACACGTCCACACAAAAGTCGATCGACTGCTCTTTGATGTTTACCGACAAGCGATGGAAAACAAATCGACATGTCGATCGATTAATTTTGTCGATCGACACCGTCGATTGCAACGTACACACCAAGTCGACAACGTCGATCGACAGTGTCGACTCGGTGTGGACGCAGCTTTAGGAAACCTACGATTTCAGTAGTGTGCGTGAAGCGTCTATACACACGAACCACCAGTGTCCGACACCGGTGGCGACCACCGATAGCAATGCATTGTTTTAAATGTACGATTACAGACGAGCCACTTTGCGGACCACACCACTTTTAGCTGCTCGACTCCCGCTACGCTAGTGTCCTACCCTCGCCACCGGCCAGGCCACTTTCCTATATTTTATTTTTAGTAGTACGTTGTTTTTAATAGAGGTGTACACACCAACCACTTTTTGTGTCTGAATCTTGAAATTGTTTGATCGTTTATTATGTAGAAACATTTTGAATGCAATACTGAGTATTTTGTAACTGCTATTGAAGGAGAACCTTGTATACCCGGCTGATGCGCCCCCGGTGGCAACCACCGGTGTCGGACACAAGTGGCTTCATGTGTACAGACTCGCCCGACTGGTGGTCGCCACCGGTTTCGGACACTGGTGGTTCGTGTGTATAGACGCTAAGTATAACGGACAACCAGAATATTTAAGTCTCCAAGTCTGTGTATCCTAGTTCCCGAATATTCCCGATTTTAGTATTTCCGTAGTAGTCTGATACAGATGATATAATAATTATAGTTTTGCCAATCTTAGTTTGTGGGTTAATAAATGGCAAAAAATATTTTCTTATTTTGTTTTATGGATTAGTCGTAAAAGTAACCTAAAAGTATAAATTTTTCTATATGGTCCAAAAAATTTTTTTTTATACAAAATCACGGACTAAATCAGTAACTCTATCAAAATATATTTAGAAATAAAATATGATACGTATATGATTTTTTTCTTCTTTGAGAATCTTCACCGCACTGTTTAAAATCAACTACAATTGGATAAACTACATTAAAACTTTATTCAAAAACTGGCTATGCTATTTCTAACAGTTAACAATTGTTTTATGAAATCTATTAAGTTAAACTTTTCCACTTGTGTGGTATATAGTCTATTCCTTCTACTTCCATCCAAAAGGATAACAAGGATGAAGTTACACCGAAGATTGGTGCATTTCAGAAAAAAAACAAACGCAATACCTAAATTTATGATTCTAAAGCAAAATGTGAATTTAACAGCTCTCTGATCGGGCATACTTTAAAATACTGTATTTTAGTTTTAGTACTAAATCTTAGACACCTTTAACACAACGTAAACGGTTTATCTTGAGTTGTAGAAAATATTGCCAAAGTATTTTTAGCGACTATAAATAAGACCTACCATTAAGTTCCTATAAACAAATACCTTCCATTATTTTCAGTAATATTTCAACTTAAAACAAACGTGACTTAGTTGCAAACAAAAGTAATAAAATATGCTGTATGTTTCTAGCTTTAAAATGAGGAAGGTATTGTAAAACTTAATTGCAAACTGAGTAATTAGTAAATGTGTTGGAAGTGTTTTTATATCCATTATTTTTTATAATTTTGAACTGATTTTGCATTAATAATTGAATAGAGGTCTACAAAATTTTTGTTTTTTTTTGTTTCACAAGGATCTAACTGTAATTGGAAACAATTTTGTTTGTTAACAGCAATCCTTTATACAGTTAAATTCATAAAAAAATATTCCTCGACCACTTGCAGGTTCCAGATTCGGAGTCAGCTGGCAATTAAATAGGAGTATTATTGTAAAAAAAGCGTCGGGCGGTCGATTTACGAAAAAAATGGCACAAATGGTTAAATAAAAATCTTTGTAATAACCATTCTTTTTTTTATGATTTGCTATGGGGTATTAAGCTGAATACCAAAAAAAAGTGGCTGAATAGCTGAATACCGAATAATTGCCGAATATTCGTGGGACCTCTAATGAAAACACTAGAAAACACCAGTATGGGATTACAAAAATTTCTTCCTAACCTTAATTAACAGCTTACTAAAATAAAATTTTAGCATGTGTAAAAATTTATCCAGAAATAAATTTCTAGTCCGTGCCTGCGATTTTTGACGCTACGGGATTATTTTCGACGAAACGACTGACTATACCGCATCTCGACGGGGGGTTGACGAACAATAATGACAGATTTTGTTCTCTATTTGAAATCAACTTTTTCATGAAACTGCAAAATTACGTAGACTGCGCTTACCACATTTTGAGGGAAAGAATTAATGACCACGTTATTTATTTCCTATTTTGTGACAGCCGACAAACAAAACAATAAAGGATCTAGATAAACACTAGATCCGTAGCAGCCGTGCCAAATTAGAGTCAATTTAACCATCACCTGTCGAAACAATATTAAAAGAGGGTATCTAATTCATCTATGTGGAATCGCAAGAGTCATTTTAAAATTATTTTTTAAAAACTGGTGAAAGATTTGCAATCTTCTAAATTTATTTTTTAAGAACCTTATCCAATTTAGAGTTAAATCCGTGCAAGACACAATATACTTACAGCACACAGATCGTAAGACTCGTTTAACACTTAAACGGTTCGATTCGGTTCGGTGCGTATTCGATTCACACACACTCGGTTAGTATAAGGTTTGATTTCACGACCTAATCATGTTATACGCAGTACTGAATTTTTTACTCACTTTTCCCTTGCCAAAAACGTGACCGAACCGAATCTAAACCGTATGTCTGTAAACGACCAATTGCTTTTGTGAACTCTGGACCCGAATGGAAACCGAACGAAACCGATTCGTGTCGAGGGTGCTTTTGGTTCTATCAGTTATCTATTAGGTACCGAACAAACACCGTATCACCGTTTCACACTTTTTCGGCGGCTACCGAAAACGAATCGAATACGCACCGAACCGAATCGAACCGTATAAGTGTGAAACGAGCCTAAAACGATGCTGGTCGGTAAGTTCCTTGCCTAGATGCGCAATAGACAGACAGGTTTCGAACTAGGTTTGTTTCACAGGATGAGTGTTGTCTCTCGAGATACGAAGCATTTAAATAGGTAGTACCGTATTACATGCTGGAGTAATATTTGATTTTTATTTTTTATTTTTTAAAAATTCAATAGTTAGAGATTAGGGATTAATTTGTTAAGTCTAGAGGACCAGTTAACAAATTCACCCTTGGTTAGCGTAACATCTTGCATCTACTTTTTCCGAATACTTTCTCTGTCGGCCTTTGACTCCAGTTCTGCGCATACAGTTATTTTCCCACCGACATCGTTACAATCTTTGTAGGTACTGTACGTTTATGCAAGAAACAAATTGTCCATTTGGCGCTGTAATTTAGGAATACTCAGTACTTATTTTGTGTTATAAAGAGCGATGCCAGGAGTAAACCCCAGTCAGTGCAACAGCAACCATTTGGTTGAATGTAATTTGCTTCTTAATTTTTACTCATTGCTCTTTATAACTTAAAGTAGATACCAATAATTCCTGAGCCACAAAGCTTTTTTCCTAGAGCCTGAGCTATTAGTTGGTGACGTCTATACGGAACATTAAAATAAGAAAAACAATTGTGATTAAACATTGCACAAAAACGAATATAGTTAAACACCCAACAACCTTTAAATAAAGAGTAGTATTAAACTAAATCTATACTACTATTATAAAGCTGAAGAGTTTGTTTGTTTGAACGCGCTAATCTCAGGAACTACTGGTTCGAATTGAATAATTCTTTTTGTGTTGAATAGACCATTTATCGAGCTTTAGGCTATATAACATCACGATGCAACCATTAGGAGCGAAGAAGTAATGGAAAATGTGAAAAAAACGGGGAAAATTATTGATCCTTGAGGGCATCCATTGCGTGCGCTGCGAAAACGGATCAAGATACCAAAAATATATGTATAAAAGAATTATTCCTCCTGAAATGATCTAAAAAAATGTCCGCGACAGTATATGTCTATCTTTTAAGATTAACTCACTAGAACCGTTTTTATGGTAATCAAATTTGGTCGAAATTAATGCATTATTTGTTAAGAGTTGTATCAACGTAATAAAATTAATCTTTATCCAAATAAATGTGTTGTTGATTAAGATTATTTAATTGTGAACAAAATTGTCTTTGACATCACTTAATTTCAATAAACATCTTAGAAGATATTACAATTTTAAAATAACTAGGACGCCGTAAGGTGGCGCAGTTATTATCTCATATATTTAAACGAGAATTTCTTACTAAATTAAGTACTATAAAGCCACCGTACGGTGGTGCAGTGGATATCTTATATAAAATATCTGATATAAAAAAATCATTGAAAACAAAAAAAAGCAAAATGGTAAAAATTTGAAAAAAAGAAAAATGGAAAAAAAGACACGACAGTGTTATGCGGTACAAACTCCGCCGGAACAGCTAGTGTTGAATATAGGTAATGAATGTTGATTAACTTTAATAATTTAGCAGTTAGTAACATTTAAAGGAGATTTTTACCCTGAGAAAAGAAAATTTTAAAAATCACAAGATGTGCTTCAGTAGGTGGATGCCAAAAGATTTTAATTGGTTTTTGTTTGAACCAAACCTTTGCGGTTCGGATGATTTTTTTTAGAAAAATTAGAATGCAAGCGAAAACCGAGAAAATCAGGCAGTATTTGAAAAAAACTTTAAAAAACATCTATTTAAAAAAAACGTTTGGATCATTAATTATGTCAACTTTTTATCTGAGATATCCGATACGCATCGTCGTGCTTTGGGCAACGTGAAGGGTTAATCTCAGTAATAACACTGTAATAATGTCGAGTTTTTTAAAAGCTTTTCCGTTAGACACAAGAGGATAAAAAAATTAGGTACTTAATTGATTAGCCCCGGCTTAAATATAGAGTAAACAAAGCTTTTTTAATCTGAAAGTGGTTTGTTACCTCCCTCTGTCTGTATCGCATGCAGCGATATTTTTGTTTTGTAAACCTCGTTTTGGTTGTTAATCCATTCCAACATATTTGAAGGTTTAAATCATACATTTGATTATTTAATAATCCAAATTGCAGGTTAGGATTAAAAATTTAATAACTTGATAACTTTTGTATTTTTATAACTATAATGGTTACTAATTATTTTAAATGTGAACTAAGTAGGTAATATAAATCAACAAAGCATTAAAGAGGGTGATTCATAGTTATACAATTTAGTCCAAAACTTACTTACAGGGTAGGTAACTTTGGCCGAATAATCCCATTTTCTTAGATTTTTTGCAGTCTTCTTTTCTACGTTTTACAAGTCCGTCATAATCTATGTACGATCTTTAAAAATACCAAAACACGATGTTTTAAATTGTCATGATTTACCGTTTATAAAAATCAAACAACCTGTGAATTTTTTTTTCAAAAGTTGTTATTGTTTGGTATTTGAAAAGCTAGCAGATCACAATCAAAACAATTACAAACAAGATTTCAGAAAACAAATTATAACGTTTTATTAAAAAAGAAGATATATTTGAACATTACGCCAAAAAAAATTAGTTATGATCATTGAAATATAATAAGTATAATTCATTCACTTCTTATTTCAATCTCAGTAGACTATGCATTTTATTTCTTGGATTGGCACTTCAATTTGTTAGGTTAGTACCTACTGTCGAAATATTGACAGCACATTGTCAAAGGTAAAATTGTTGAAGATTCAATAACGAAATATTTGATGCTTTCTTAGATTCAATATACAATGCCAAAAAAATAAGTACAGAAATTCACAACAGCATCGTTAGATGTTATGGTATGTTTAGGAAACAAGCTAACAGCTGTGAGAGTGTTTATTTAAATCAATTGGCCGAGGTTTTTCAAGTAAGTACGATTTTATGTGTATTTCTTTTAAATCAATGCTAATCGCTAACATAAACTTATATATTTTGCATTAGATTAATTGAGAGAGGTTTTTGTAATGAATTTATAAATATGTATCACTTTTTTAAATAAAATTTATATTATTAAAAGAACACATAACCTTTTTTGACAGATATCATAATAAATTATATACAATGTTGTCAGATTTCAAATTTCGAAATTATACATTTTTGTAACTATAATTTAATTCAAAATTTTGTTAAATATTTTTAAATCTCTTAACTACCGTTGTGTAACTGAGGTATATTTTTTGAATCTAATTAATATGACAAACATTCTAAATGCTTAATTTTTTTAGATCAGTGTATCGAAAATACGGAAGATTATTAAAGAAGGATTGAAAAATAATGAGAAAGTCGCAGATAAAGGATGTAAAACTGATACATTTGAGAAGTTTATTTTAAAAAAAGACTTACAGCGACAGATTTGGATGTACCATGCTAAAACTGAACATTTTACTTTAGACAAACTTTTGACTGATGCTAAACAAAATTTTGATTTTAAAGGGGGACGTACGACACTATACAAACTTATAAAATTAATGGGATACAAATTTAAAAAAGTAAATGGACGACATATTTTATGTGAACAACGACACGTTAAAATTAGAAAGATCGCTTTCATTCGGAAATATAAACAACTAAAAAGTCTTGCTGAGAGAGTTAGATTCGTGTACCTAGATGAAACATGGATCTATCAAAATGGTAGTTCAGTGCGTCAGTGGGTGCACGATTCTGACCTAAAAAGTAATCCAGCTCGTGTAAAATCCGAAGGAAAGCGATTTACTATTTTACACGCAGGGACTGATACTGGATTTTTGGAAGGATGTGACTTGTTACTAGACTCTTCGAATACAGACCTTGACTATCACAAAAGTATGAATGGTGACCTTTTTAAAAACTGGGTTGTTAATCAACTCATTCCTGCTCTATCTGTATTTCAAGAAAAATGTGTGGTGGTCATGGACAACGCGCCATACCATTCAGTTCAAATTAACAAACCACCCTCTTTTTTAGCGAAAAAAGCAATGATGCAGGAATGGTTGATTAACAATAACATTAGGTTTGACACAAAAATGACAAAGAAACAACTGTACTCTATAATCTTACCTTATAAAACTGACGAAAAGACATATGTAGTGGATGAAATTTTAAAACAACGAGGACATGAAGTACTTCGACTACCACCATACCATTGTCACTACAATCCAATAGAACTAGCATGGGGGTTTACTAAGACATATTATAACAAACATATTACATCTACTTATCTTGACCAGGAAAGAGTTAAAAAAACTTGGACAGAAGCATTGACTAAATGTACACCAGACATGTGGCAAAATTTTTGTAGACATACAGACGAACTTATTTTGGCAGATTGGACTACTTACATGGGAAACTGCTCACATGACAATATTCCTCCTTTAATTATTTCATTGGAGGAATCAGATTCTGACGATTCCGATTTTGGATTTGATAGTGACTCTGATTCTTCCAGTGAAATAATGGAAGAGGATTGATCATACAAATACACCGACAACATTTACATGTTACATCTGCATCTGTATTTGTTTTTATTTGCTTTTATGTAATTTATTAAAATATTTTTTTCATTGTATCGGTTTGAAATGTCTAAAAAATCTTAATTTTTCTGAAAAATTTCTGTTATAAAGAACATTATTAAAACATCAGCATATTTAAGTCAAATGCGACACCACCTGGGGCGGACCAGGAAAATCAAATTTTTACTGGAGTATAGTTTCCTCAATTAACCTATTGAATGTGAAATTTTATTATCCTACAGCCACTAATACAATAATGTTACACTACGATGCCATTTGGATGTAAAAGAGAAGACTTTAAAAAAGATGGATACCTATAGACTTTGAGTACTGTGTTTTTATGTTAAACTCAAAACTGATGAAATAATTTTTTTTACCACTGCTTGAATAATTTAAAAGTTTTATTATACATTTGTAAAAAGGATCTTTTACTATTGCTTGAGTAATTTAAAAGTTGTATTAAACGTTTTTATTAATATATGTATATGTGCTACATTTTGAATTTTACTTATATTATTTATTTGTAATAAAATGTAAATATAAAAGTATATTTTTCTACAAGCATGCGTAAAACAACACTTTTCCGCACGCATTTTAATTCAGAAAATATCTCTTTCTCTTTTTTTATTAAATGAATATCCTTCAATAACCTTTTGGAAAATTATTGTATTATTACTTTTATGTTGTTGTACCTACTACATACAAATAGTAAAAAAAAGATTATTTTGCATAAAAATAGAGATTTTTAAAATGTTTGTTCTTAAAAAAATCATAATTTATTAAAACACCTCTGTAAACGTTACTCAAAGCAACAACAAACTTTAATTGTCACAAATTAAAATTTTGTTACATTGTTAGGAGTTGAAAATAAAATTTAAAAAATGAATAAAGTATCTTTTTTATGCTTGTAGAAAAAATATTGATCCTAACTCTTGCGGGAAAGTATAACTTTCCGCACTTGATAGGATAATAACTATTTTCGTTCTAGATCAATAATATAATATGATAATTGACTATAAACAGGGATCTGTTCTGTGCAAAGGAATGTGTTATTTTGAATATCAGTCAAAATTCATGTGAATTTAAATAGACCATTCTTGGATATTAATAGTACCTACTTGCAGCGAAAACTGACGTATCTACTTTAGTACCTATTCAATTTAATATTAAATACATTGACTTATTTTCGGCAAGTTTTAAATTTGGTTTGCAGATTTAATTACTTAAGATATTTGTAATGAATATACATATTTTTATTGAAGACGTGACAACATCGTATTTACAATTAATAAGACCACAGAACAATATGAACAGACGTGTATTATACTGGGCGAATTTCATGTAACTAACAGAGCCTACTGAGATGGAAATAAAAAGTGAATGGCTTATAGAGTAGGTTCTCTCAATACAAGAGAAGAAAACGATCAAAACAATCATTTCCTTTCTTTCTAGTGGGTGAAGTATATCAGCTAAGTGATGCTGATGTATCAAGGATGTATTTTTTTTTTCGGTACAGTCGATTAGAGCGGGGCCAGACAAGGATGCGTTCCCTCTCCGCTCCTCTTGAATGTATACTCTAAAAGCATCTTTCAAGATGCACTGGCAGAACTCAATATATGTATTAAAGTAAATGGACAACATGGAAGATTTGTACGAGCTTCTTAATGCCATAGGTAGCAGCAGCTAAAACTTAGACCTCAATACACCAAGAAGACACAATATATTATGCTCTCTCACAATCCGGAGGAACATCAATTAGCGCAAATTTAAATATTTAGGAACGTGGCTTTCATGAGAATCAAACGGGTTCTTACCAATTTGATATCAACCTACGAATCAGTTACGTGTGGTCAGTGTTGCTCTATGGAATGGAGGGCTGGGCACGAAAAGTAAACTCCATGAACAGACTCGAAGCATTCGAAATGTGAATATACAGGCCGATACTAAAAGTCCCATGGACAGCTAAAAAAACTAACAAGGAAATCTTACGAACAGAGACAGCGAATTACTAAACACCATTAAGGGCAGAAAAGCAGTATATTTAGGCAACGTAATAAAAAACTGTAATCGAAGAAAAGATCGAAGGGAAAAAAGGAGTTGCTAGAAAGAAAATGTCATTGCTCAGAAATGTGAGACAATGGACAGTGCTAAGAGCAATAGGGGATTTGTTCAGCGGCATCAGAAACAGGGAAGAGTGGACCCATGTGATCGCTGGAAAAGCGAAAAAGCAAGAAGATTAGAACGAGCTGAAAGAACTCCTTTGACCTATTTTTTTCTCTCGCACTTGGGGAACGGGCTCAAATCGGAATGCTCAGTCTATGGTTCTGATACCACAAAACATATTCATAGATGTTTAAACAATACCAAAAATGTATTGAGGATTAATATATTGCTATATTTCTTGATGATAAGGACGCCAAGGGAAATAGAAGATGTGCCCTACTGTTTTGGGATGAGGAGTAGCTTTACTAGAGGCACTTTCCACCCAGGTCGTAATTCTCTAACGACCTGATAGGTATCCTGTTGAAGGCAGGAACTTAACCAAGTGGAAAATGATATAAACAACAGGAAACAAAAAACAAATATATTAACAACGAAACAAGCAGTAATAATAAACAGTAAAAATAATGATAAGAAATAACAAATTACAATAATCTAAACTAATCTTACCAAATTAACGCCAAGAGTCACAACGGCCCAGACCCGATGGTCAGTTTTAGAGACAGCCCAAAAGGTGACTCTTACAGACAACCTCAGACTCCGGACTCTTTCGTGTCAAACATCAACAACGCGCTCATATAGAAAATTAATACTTATAATACGTGAGAATAAAAATTAAACTATTTAAGCACGCCTCGAGATCTAACGTAATGACTTAGATCTGGTAAATGTAATACAAAACAACACAGTAAAATATAAAACTAATATATTAATATGTAGAGCAAAACTGCCCTATCATCTGATGTGACAATAGAGATGTCAATAATGAATTGGATCATACAGTAATGACAGCAAAATGAAAATTAAAAGCAACGAATACTAAATACAAATAGGAAATAAAAAATGGAATGTAGACAAGTTACAAGAGGAGGGAATAAAAAAATACGGAAATCAAATAAACAAAGCAATGAAAACCCAGCGGCAAAATAACTAGTTTGACAAACAAATACTAGAAAAAAAAGCACAATGCAAGATTAAAACAGTTATAAAAGAGAATCTAGAACAGAAAAAAAGAAAAACATATAAACGAGACAGAAACAGAAATTAACAGACATGACACAAAACGGTAGTAGGTACTTACAATTGCATAAAGTTCATAAAAAACAATATGCAATCAAAGAAACGGAACAGTAGGAGAAATATTTTAAAAGGCCTTACCTAGAAACCTAAATAAATTAAAAAACAGAAATGCACCGCGAGACGATGGTAAATGTAATGAAGTCGTCAAGTACTACGACATAATAAATGGTGTGAAAAAACGAAACCAGAATAATGGAAAATACGAAGAATAGCAAAACCGGAGAGATCAATGTTTACGTAAAAACT
Source organism: Altica lythri (assembly GCA_964028335.1). Classification (NCBI taxonomy): domain Eukaryota; kingdom Metazoa; phylum Arthropoda; class Insecta; order Coleoptera; family Chrysomelidae; genus Altica; species Altica lythri. The sequence continues at coordinate 27,167,241 of OZ034804.1, read as the reverse complement.
ACCGAAGAGTAATTTTAGTCAATACTGCTTTACAATTAAGACTGATTTAATAAGAAAAATACTAGTGCTAAAATCTTTAAACGAAGGTGTAAGATCATGGAAATCACGAAATATAAATTTAAAAAATAATAGTAACAGTAATAAAATGGAAGAAACCGCCCGTCACAAACTTGGATTAAGACCACAGATTATCATCAAATAACGTGTAAGATAGAAACGTTTGAAGAAAATAGTAAGGATTGCGACAACAAAATGGATTTGGAACTAAAACCACCAACAGCTTTCACGGATATATACAGTTTGATAATGATAATGATCCTTTGAGGGATTATCGTTAAAAACAAATACCCCAATAAAGTATATCAAATTATATTTATTTGCGATAGTAACCCGTTACTGTTACTTTTAAGTAAGAAAATAAAAGTACAAAAATATTGAATATGATAACCTATAACCGTACAAAAAATATGTTAATTATTTTGAACTTAATTGTTTATACTGATGAACAAGAATGTTTTTATAAAACAATTTGCTCCAATTATTGCTCATTAAAATGAATCACATTTTTTCAAATCATTAATTAAATAAAACATCATTCAACTTTATCAGTAAGTTGAATATGTATGTCTGCGTGATAAACTAGTAATATTTACAAGAAAAGTTATTACAACACAAAATACCAGCTGCATACCAGCATGCAATCGTGATATAAACATTTGCACTGGAAAACATCAAATGAATGCTTTTTAATAAATCAAACAGAAATGGTTGAAATTCATTTCAAATTACGTTCTGGTTTGTACAGTGGTAGGGAATTAGGAGGAAACCAGAGAAATATCACCTGTTGCATTTTTGGTTTAAATATGAGAGGAACCTTAAAACTAATGTTGTAGAATTTACATTCCAATAAAATTTAAAATAGCATAAAATTTAACTTAAAATTTAGCTTTTAAATATTGTAACCTAATTTTATTTCTCCGAAATGCGATCTTGTTCTTTATCTCTATTTATTTTCAGATTATCAGTCTTTATTTTAAATATATAGGATTGTTAGTGGAATAGAGCCGAAGTGTCGTGGTATTAATGTCGGTAAAAAAACACTACTCCTTAGTTAGGCACGGCACTGGTGACCAGTTTGTTTCTTGAACAATCACTTATAATTTGTAGATTCACAAGCACAAAATTAACCATACCTTAGCAGTTTTATTTGGAATTAATTAAGGTCTTGGCAATAGTAAATATACGAAAGTATTACTTTTTCTTTTATACAGTAAATTCAGTGAGTTAATACTCCAAGTTTTTCTTTATATCGATCAAGATATTTAATAAAACTATTTTATTATTAATAATATTATTATTCACCATTTTTTTGCCTACTGGGGCGCCATTACTCTGGTATGGTAAAAGATGGATGTATGAGCAAATTAGGGATAACAGACCTAGGAGACCTATAAGATCTATTGTGTACCCCTTTTCTTGCTATATTTCTGATGATTTCCTCAGACTTATATAGCAGCTCTTCTAGTCCTATCTTCCTTAGAAAGTTTAGGATATCGTGGGGTTTTAAGTTAGGTAGATCTTCCTTTTCTATTTCGTATGACCCTAGGCCCTAGGTTTTTGACCCCAGAATTACGTAATGTAATGCATTCTGAGAATATGTGTATAGAGGTTTCATCCTCTACTTCACAGAATCTGCAGTTTGCTTCATCTACTAATTCTAATTTCTTCATGTGTCCTCTTATTCGGCAATGTCGGTAAGAATTCCTGTTATAATACGGAGGTTCTTCTTACTAAGGTTAAGACAGCTGAGAGATCCCTTCTGGTTGTAGTTTCCCAGGTGCGTCTTCGATTGTCTTAGTCTTTCTAGATTTTTCCAGTACTTGGATTTTTCGCTATCCATTTTTTTTCCTTAGTTTTCTTAAGATTGTACTACTGCTGATTCCACAGGATGGTTCTGGTCCCAAGTACGCGGTTTCAGCTCCTTCTTTTTTTAGCTTGTCTGTTGTTTCGTTTCCTTCTCTTCCTATGTGTCCCGGAATCCATAGGACGTAACAGTGTTATTCTGTCCTAGTTCATTTAATTTGTCTAGGCTTTCTCAGACCACCTTTGAACTGATTGTATGTCAATTCAGAGCTTTGATGGCTGCTTGACTATCTGACATGATTACAATCTTCTGTCAACGATAGTTCCTTTCAATATTAAATTCTATACATCTTTCGATAGCACGGATTTCCGCTTAAAAGATGCTTGAGTACGCACCCAGGCTTTCTGAGTATTTGGTTCTAAAACCAAAAACCCCTGCTCCTGTTCCGGAGCCATCCGTATACAATTTTATGGCGTTTTGGTTTAGCCCCAATATGGTGTTTTTGTCCCATTTAGATTTACTTCCCAGTTTTGTGGTAAATTTTCTTACAAAATTCAATTTCTTTGGATGTCATCTTGGGGCATTTCCCAAGTTTGATCAAGCTAAAGTTATCCACGTCTTTCCTTGATTTATTCCTTCTTTGGCCATTCTATATATTGTTGGATAGAAACCACTCAATAATATTTGATAGTTTTTTATGAAATACATTTAGATGTAGAAAGAACTTTTTTCAACCGTCTCAAAACAATGTGAGGTGTCATTTGATTCGAAATAGCGTAAGAAAGTTTTTAAAAATGGATCACTAACGGAAAAAAATATAAAGTTATAAACAATTTAGTAAAAAAAAGGGTTTAGTTTTTAAAAATATCTTATAAACTAATCAAAATTTTTAAAATCTGAGAAAAGAAATTTCTTACCAATTTTGTAATGCCAGAACTGTAGGACCAATATTTATAATTTTCCGAGATAGGTGAAAATGGGGTTGAAATCGGTTGCTCGGCCGGATCCGGATTTTCATTTTTTTACTTTTCTATTGTTACTTTATTTTACGTAAAGACAACAATATCAAAAACAGATACGACACTCCAGGAATGACTGAGAGTATTTGACCGAATGTTATTAACGTTAAAATTTATTAATGTTAAGTAATATTTTTTTTTTAAATAAAAATAAATTATTTAACATCGCTTTAAAATCAACTAAATTAACATTTTTATTTTGATATAATAAACCGTAATGTAACGGCTCACTGAATCGTTCTTTCACTTTTTCGGAGTTCATACGTTTTACCAATCTGTGCGTAATTGGCCACGAGCCAGCTGTTTTCCAAAAGTATACTTTATCGATTTTATACGATAAACATTTTTTCTCTGATGGGAATTATTAATACGCTCAGTATTACTTGTCTCTGAGGTTATAAAAGCATTAATAGTGAACAATGTGTAAATTCACATCAATCAAAGCGTAATATTTCCAATTTATGAAACTATGTAAACTTTTCATTTCAAAGTACAATGGGGGTTGGTTTTAAAAGATTTATTAAAGTACGTTTAATAGAATACATTGAGTATTATTTCACAAGCAACATGTTTTCCATTAACGTCAGTAGCCTTTTGAAACTATTTTTATAAAACCAACCAACACGACGTATACATGTTATAGATCAATTGATTATAACAGTTAAATCTGTCAAAAACATTATGTTTCATATACAAATTTCTATCAAATATCAAAATCAACCATATAGTCGTTATATGTTAAATTAACTATGTAAAATTCGCGCTTAAAAATAGGTCTGCATAACACTATTCCCAGTTTTTATCGTTTTTATATCGTTTTTGTATGAATGAAGTGATTCTCTTTGTCAGATTCGTTCCAATTTTTTATTCAAGTGAAACATAATTTAAATTGTAAATCTCACATTTCTAAAGTACTGTTTCTTTTTTCTATAACAATTGCAATTCCACTTAAGCAACAACTTCAGTCACCGTAACATGTACGTTTTATTCTTTAAATGCAATATTGTATTAATAAATACAATGACACATGTATCTATTGTTTATCAGAGTATAAATGATAATGTGTACACAGAAAACCGTAGAATTCCTTGGTAATTGTATAATGATACTAAAAGGTCGTAGGGTGAGATTTCATTCGACCACAATTTAAATTATAAAATTTTCCATTTTATCCAAGAAAAATAAGTAAATACCTATTGAACATATATTGCACCGATTTCAATGAAATTTTGTGTTATTAAAAGATAGTACTTATAGCTTTTAACCCGATTAATGAGCGTAAATTTTGTTCATTGCGAATGTAAGGTTTTATACTTAATTCACGTCTAGGTTTTATGAGTTTTCAATAAATGGTGGTGAGGGGTATACAATTTTCCTTAAACAATCATTTTTTAAATAGAAAAACAGGAAACTAAAGTAAAATGGAAAAAAAATATTACTAAATTAAGTAACATGACACCAGCGTAAGTTGGCGCAGTTAATATCTCATATATTAAAACAAACAGTTCTTACTTTATTAAATATCTCATGTATTAAACGAGCAATTCTTACTAAATTAAGTACGATGACGCAAGTTTGAGATAGCGCAGTTAATATCTCATATACCTATAGTTAAGTACTATGGCGCCACCGTAAGTTGGCGTCGTTGCGATCTAATATATTTAATTCGTAAACGAAAAATTAGAAAAATATATCAGTATTTGGCAGTAGGTACAAAGTCAGCCGGGTCACCTACTTGTTAATGTTAATCTATCAGTATCACCTTTCAAAACTCAAATTAAATTTCGAGCTAACGAAACGTCAAGACAGTTAATGGTAGTTCGCAGGAGGCCAATAACAAGAACGGCACTCTTTTTGACAATGGCCGGTTTATTTGTCAGGTTCGAAAATGTGTTTTTGTTATGGCGGAGTAAATTTTATAATGTTTTGTAGTATTAAGTTTGCGGCCGTGTTAAGATTATGTGTTATTAGTATTTTATTGCCTGATTGTTTTTTCTGTGAGAAGAATTTAATGTCAAAGTAGTATATGTGGGAGATTTGCACCATAACGGGAGTGGAAAGTATGCTCAGTGGTTCATGTCTCCCTCTATAGTGTTTGTATAAGGATACTTGGAGTTTTATTTTACAGATGTAGAAATTTAAAACTTTTTGACTAAATTTAAAAACAATGCCATCTTTTTCTTATCTTAAAATAGTGACTCCAGAGATGATGCGACATTTCTGAAAGCACCTCTGAGAAAGGTGGTTTGATGAGGACTTCAGCCTGGTAAGACCAAAATATTGACAATGACCCCTCAAGAAAAAAAAATAACAGTGAATGTATGTCAGAAACTTTAAAAAACAGTTTTATAGTCTCGTTTATAGTTAATAACGACATATTTGATGACTCCAATGGATCAAAAAGAAAGCTAAAGAAAACTCAAAACAATGTCATGAATAATGATGCGATAAAAAATATTGAAAATAAATGACAAAACAAAACCCTAAACTAAAAGATGATAAAAAAGAACGATGCATGAAAAACTAAAGGAAAAATACATTGAAACTTAAACAAGGCTCAAAACAAAATAACACAGAGAAATAAAACTGGAAAAGGCAATAAAAATTGTGATAATCGTAAAACCGAGCGGAAGAAGATGTTTCCTACGCTGATAGTTATACTAAATGGTTAAGAAATATTAAAAAAGGGTAAGAAGTTTGATTAAAGAAACGTTAACTGTTTAATTTTGTTAACAACATGTTTAATAATTATGTTGACTGTGAAATGTTTAAGAATGGTGTCTTCCTAACTCGTACACTTCCTAACTTCTAAATTTCAGGTAAATTTTGTCCGAACTCGTACACCACTTGCTTAATTACCCATCCCAATTCCGAACTGGTACACTATCTTGTTAATTAGATAAACACTTACGTTTACCTGGTACTTTAATCCCTAATTATTATTCATTATCTTCTAAAAGTTCGGAAATAGATAGTGCTTCCTTTAACACCTACTGAAGATTTTCTGATTTGCGACGATGGCGGAGACAACAAAATTTTAGTTTTTGCTTCTTCAGATGATCTAAAAGTGCTTTCTGAAAAGAAAACTTTTTTGGAAACGGAACTTTCAAGAGCTGTTGTCCGCAATTTGCACAACTGTATACGATACATCTAGACATCAGAAGTACATCAGATAAAACGAATATTTTGCCCGCCGTATATGCACTTTTACCAGATAAACAAGAATCGACCTATATTAGACTTTTTACTCTTTTAAAGAAATTAGTTAAATGGAATCCCAAAACATTCACGATCGATTACGAATCCGCGAGCATATCAGCGATCAGAAAATGTTTTGAAGACATAAAACTTTTTGGTTGTAATTTTCATTTTAACCAATGCTTATGAAGGAAAGTTCAAAGAATTGGTCTACCTACTTTTTATGTCCAAAATGAATTAGTTCGACGTCACGTAAGAATGTGTGCTGCACTAGCTTACTTACCACCGGAATATGTGGACGAAGGTTGGTTAAGTATTATGGAAGATAATCCAGTTGAACCGTTATTAGGACAGTAATTCCATTTTATTATTTAATTGTCAAATTTTTAACAAGAAAACATCCCAAATGAAAATTTTCAGAGGTTTTATAGATAAGTTTCTATATAAACCAAAAATGTATGATATTTCAGTATTTCAGAGTTTTGCTAATTAACAAGACAGTGTACCAGTTCGGAATTGCAAATTCGTCATTAAGCAACTGGTGTACGAGTTAGGACAAAATTTACCTGAAATTTAGAAGTGTACGAGTTAGGAAGTGTACGACTTAGGAATGAACCTTAAGAATATGTTAAAGTTTTGTTTTTTTTTTTCTTTATAAGCAGAGCAATAACTGTGTTTTATTATAATCTAATTTTTTTTATTCAAATTGTAACATCTATCAGTACTATAATACCGAAATACTAAATTAAACATAAGTAAACCTAAATAAATAAGCTGTTGTTTATTATTATAATTGAATCATTTATAAGAAAATAAGATACCTTAAACAAAAAGCGGTTCAACTCTCCCAGACTTCCCCTACAATTACTTGTTTCTTTGAAATTATAACTGCCACAATAGTGGAAAGTGGAACACTCCCAGTTCTTAAAGCACTGCGATAACAACCCATGAAAAATCCTCTTGGAACTTTTTGATCAAGCTGTTGCAGTAGAAAATTTCGTGAGCAACGAAAACAGATTAAAATAATTACCAATCTATTCATTCATTTTCAAAAGTACTAAGCTCGGTACTAAGTGACCAAATTATGAGGGTATAGTTCTAAAAAGTAGATGAGGACAACGACACAAACACGCAGTAACTATTCTGTCATAATATTAAAATATGTCTTTCTTTACAAACAAATTAAACTATGACAAAGAACTGGACAAATACTTAATATTTTACTAACCCATTAAAATCTATTAACCGTTACAATATATTTTGTACGTAAACAACTATTTCATGCAATCTTACCTTATAATAAAGAAAACAACTACATGGAATGTGTTAAAAATACATAATTTAAATCAATATAACATTAATTTTAATTTAAAATTTCCTTTAATACCAATAGTTATAATATAATATATTCATGGAAAAATATTTCATACGAACATTAATGTCGAGTTTCTCATTACTTTTTTTTAACTTCATTAACAGGATAATGCAATTATCACCGAATCATTTTATTTACCTCATCTCAATGTCAGCCATCTCCCAAAAGAAAAAACGGAATATTGTATCGTCTTAGTATTAAATTAAATTTCTTTTTTTATGTGTTTATAAATTGATGCAAAAATTAATTAAAAAAGATAATAAGCACAAGATCAATTGAAATGCTCATTTTTTTATTACATTCTCTACTGTAAGTAATTACTGCCAAATTAGTTATTTATAATACCTGTTACGGAAAAACAATTTTTGTTTCGTCACACCTGTTCCATTAAAATACAGTATTAATGAAGTAAGCAGCAATTTTAGTAAAATTGTTTTCATCGGTGGTTAGCCTGTTGTTTTATGATCCCTTATACTGATTTAACTTATTTTGGAATCCCGTGTAAATCAGGTTGGGTAACACACTGTATAAAATTATTTTTCTAGTGACACTCCTACGCAACCGATACATAGCAGGAAAATAAATTAATGAAGTTTTATTCAACAGTAATTGTTTATAGTAAAATAAAAAAGGACAATGCAGAAATTAAATTTTGTAGATACAGTAAGGTACAGTTTATCTAAGTCAATTTACCAACATAAACACGCCTTCTAATCCTATCAAAGAGACCGACTTTCGAATAAAGGTTGTCAGATATAATTACTAGAATTTCTAAGTTTACATTTCATGAAAATCACTTTACTAATCAATTGGTAGTCCATAACACTCTTAAAAGATAATATGAAAATATTCTTAAAAAATATATAAATTAATTAACTAGGAACTTAACATTTTATTGGGGTATTTACTAATTAATTAAAGCAATTTTGTTTATAATTACATATATTATTAGTTACAGACATTTATGAGTATCGGCAACATTGTAATCTGGTCTGAATTAAGCAAGGAGTTTAAATTGACGTTGCCATATTGATAGATTTAGCGGTAATACGTTTGGATATTATTCTCACAAAAGAGAGTATTGAGATTATCGGTGAAATAAAAAAATGTAAAAAAAGGTTTTTTGTTGGATATCGGCTTTTTAGATGCAGAAAAATCTATTTTTGAAATAAAAAATTGTTGGTCTGTCTGGTTGCATCTTTTACGGGTATTTTGTACTGGATCAATTTAGTTGAAATTTGGTAATATACCTGAGTTTCGGACAATAATTTCATCGATAAAACAGCGTACTTAAAATACATTGGTTAAAAAAATCAATTTCGAAAAAGACATAGTATAACCTGGTTACATACATTAATACATTAAAACCTGGAGCGTCCGATATCGTGTTTGATGATGGTAACACCACTTGAGTTCAACATCTGGCATAATCTTTCATTTTAACAATAGCGGTTATAACAGAGTAACTGATAAATAATTAATTATAATGCTATAGTGATGAGCGAGACTGGTCTTGGTCTTGCGGTCTTGGTCTTGGTCTTGCAGAAAATGCAAGACCAAGACCAAGACCAAGACCACCTTCAATCTGCAAGATCAAGACCAAGACCGAGCAGTGCAAGACTTATGCAAGACCAAGACTTAGCATTGCAAGACTTACGCAAGACCAAGACCAAGCCTGCAAGACTCTTGCGGTCTTGCGTTTTTTAAACATATAAACCGAAAAATAAAGCAGCCACGGATTATTTTAAACTCTAACCTTTTTACTAAGCACAACTTGTGCTAACGATCTAAAAACAAAATAAAACTGCCGCGGATATTCTTAACCCCAACTCATTTACTAACCATAACCTGTTTTAACGAAGTATTTTTTTGTTCATATATGTATATTTTAACCTAAGGAATCCGACCTCAAGTTTTTGTGCAATACTTATAAATCACTGTGTATATTATAAAGAACCTAGGATGACGCTTTATATTATCAGAATATGCATCTTATTACAATATCTAAAGGGCATATAGATCGCCCGACGAAAGTTTGGGACAGCCACGTGGCTTCTCGTTCAATGCGCAGTGGTTTTTTTACGAGCGTTACGATAACAACGACCGTTCTGAAAGCTTGTCAGTGTGGTAGCTAGAATGGTTTTGTAAACTGTATTTAGCTACGAATATGCTGAGAGAGTTTCTGAGTTGTTTTTTAAATGTATGTATTTTTTTAGTTTAAATTAGGCAGTAACAAATTTATATAAAATAAATTCTTCTTAATTATGTTGGCATCATACATTAAAAATTAATTTAAGATGTATAATATATTTTTATTTCCGTCCGCCACTGATAGAAAGACTCCGCCTACCTGCGCCGACTAACACGTGGCTGTCACAAACTTTCGTTGGGAGACCTATACCTATGGCCATAATAATATTCAAAAATCTTTTTCTTTCGTCCAATACTAATAAAATCATATCGCTTTATTTTAATTTAGAATATGTATTTTAAAAGAGTTTATCTGCGACGATTTTGGGCACTTTAAATTTCTACAAACCTTTCAAATGGCACAATGTTTTTAGAACAAATAATAATATCAATAATTACGATACCCTTAAGCAGAGCCATAAATCACCAAACAATAGAAAAGCGGCCAGCGCGCGGCGGCCGGTTAGGCAAAAAAAATAATTTATATTATTGGTATTTTATTAGACTTTGCAAAGAGTGTTGAATGTTGGGGTTGTAAATAAACATACCAACATTTTTTTGAAAAATTATTATTTTGGAATCAGTTTAGTCCTTCGTAGGAATAGGATCGGTAAATTAAAAAAAAAAAGAAGAAAACAATCAGTGACCTGGAATCGTCGTGTGTTAGTGACACTTCAAGTGATTCAGAGAGTAATGAAGATGTTAAATCGTAGACCTCTCAAAAATTAAAAAGATATTTGCCTCATAAAAGATCCAAAAAAAAAACAAAAATTCCGGATACACGGGATACACAAATACCAACGCCTACGCCGAATATGAAGAGCAAATTTAGTGAATTTTTTAATATTATTCCGAGTAATGAGAAAGGAACTGCGCATGGGATTTGTACTTTCATACTTGATTTATCGCTACAATTTAATATCAAAAAAACAAAATTTTTATAATGCAAAATACTATCCCTTTCATTTAATCTTTCTTTACTTGTAATGATTTTAAAAACCATTTTTCCTATTTTTTTTTTTTTTGTAAAAATGGACCCCGGTAAATCTTTAAAAAAAGTTCAAAACTTGCAAGAGTCTTGGTGCAAGACCAAGACCAAGACCAAGACTGGACCCTGCAAGAACAAGACCAAGACCAAGACCGCTTATTTGACTGCAAGACCAAGACCAAGACCTTGTATGCAAGAACAAGACCAAGACCAAGACTAACCCGGTCTTGGTCTTGGTCTTGCAATTGCTCATCACTATAATGCTATGGTGTTTTGACTATCATTAGAGACGAAATATTCGTTTGATAAACTGGCCCATTTACTTCATTTCCATGCCATTGGTCGGCATTGGCCTCAATGAGACGATGGTAACTGACATTAGAAGGACTATACTCCTTTGACTCTAAATCTTCATAACAGATATTATTATTGGAACGGTCAGATTTTACAACATAAGTAATTAAACCAAATTTTTATCAAATTATCTATCTAACGCAATATACCTCTGCAGTCCAAAAGCGGCCCATGGTCAAGTACAGGACAGTTGTGTCGCAGTCCCTTTTAATTGCCATTCAAAAGCTTCCCGGTACCGTGTCATAAACAACTTACTTTCACTTTATTTTCAGTATAGTGAATTTGGGTCAAAATGATCTATTTAGAATCTAAAGAGATGACGTGGATTTACTTAAACCCTTTTGAAATAAAGTTATAAATTTAAATTTACAGCCGTAAATGTGAATTCAACATAACTTCACCAGAAATGATAACCGTATCTATAAGTTGTTATTGAGGTCGCTAAAACAAAATTTTATCAAAAAATAAAAATAATGATACCATATAATATAAAAAATAATTAAGAAACGACTATGACAACTATGTTGACAAGCCCAAGAGACAGTGACTAGTTTTTGTATCTAATTTTTAATATTTTTAGAGTAGATTCAGTTATTAATTTTGAAATGTAAAAGAAATAAGAATAGGAAGTAAAATAGTTACAGTTATAAAAATAAAAGTATATGATTCAAATTTAAAAAATAAAATAAAAATTAAATAAACCCAGACGAGCAGTTATTCGGCATAGTGTGGACGTATAGTATTTTGTAAGATAATTGGTTTAGAGTTAATGGCAAGGAAGTGCACCCTATTGTGATGGGCAAAGTTTATGTCTCTTAATTCTTGGTTGATTTAGTATTAATTTGGAGAAATTTATTTGATTGAATTGGCTGTAACTTGATGGATATCCATAACTAAGTTAAATAAAAAGTATATATAATTTTATAACTTAACAGTGTCTGTTAGAACGAATAATAATCTAAGCTCATACATTAAAAACAACAAATCCAAAATTAATAAGTCACAAAAATCTGTTGTTTACAAACTTAACTGTAGTGATTGCCCCAAAACATACGTAGGTAAAACTTATAGAAATTTCAAAACCCATATTTCCGAACATAAACGTAGTTTCGATAAATGTAAAAGTGACTCAAACTATGCAAAACATTTATTAGAAGAAAACCATTCCTTCAACCCAAATTTCGAAATTTTGCACGTTGAAAATAAAATTGTTAAATAAAATCTATTACAATCATTAGAAATTAATAAAAGGAGAAATTTCAATATTTTATTAAACGACCAACTAGATATTCTTTATTAGTTTGTTTTAGTGGCAAAAGATCCCCAACTAAAGAAATAAATAGATCTTATTATGCCACAAAGATGCTAGAGAGAATATTTAAATAGAATTTATTATTATTAAGAATTATTAGAATTAATACAAACATAACATACGGCATATCATTAAAGTCTTGTTTTTCTTAGAACAGCAATCCTTATTAAATAATAGTAACTACACTAAATATATAATTTTTAGTCCGGCCCTTATCGATAATCTGTTACCTGTTTGTTTATTGCCTATTACAATAGGGAGGTCTTACCTAGTTTATTTTCTGCGATTAAACTCTCAACCATTTATGTTGAAAACTACTATATACCTGTAGACTTCATTAAAAGAAACGAAAAACCAATTACAACGGCGAAAAAGTAGAAGATTTAGATATGTATATTAAAAATCTACTGCAAAATAAACAAGCATCTATTTCTTATTAAACAACAAAAAAAAATTCGAAAAGAGGTTGACCTTAAAGGCCATCCTTGCAACTTCCCGCTAGTTTTAACCGCAAAGCTATAGTAACGTGACGTATTTTGACGTTTTTGACTTTTTTTGAAATATTTAAAAAGCCATAACTTTTTAACGCCTTATTCGATTTTGATGTTCAAGATGGCATTCGACGCAGTTTTTTGAGACCTAAAACCGTTACTAGGAGTGCAAAATCGATTAGTCATAAAATCTCTAAGTTATTGAAAAAAAAACACTTTTTTTGAAATTTTTCGACAACGATATCTCACGAACGAATCAACCGATTTTAATTTTCAAAGCGGCATTCGACGTGGCTTTTTGAGCTTGAGAGCTGATTAGGTTATGAAATTGATCGATGCAATAGCCAAAAAGATATGCCCAAAAAACATCATTTTTACCAATTTTTTTTTTCGGTTATTTTGAAATTTCTCGAAATCTACCAGCTCGAATCGGTTCAAACTTACAGGGAATCTAAGTTAGATGGAACTCTTTGGAATGCTTTTTATTTCATTCCGATCGGTCAAGCCGTTCAAAAGTTATAAGAGGTTTACATACATCCACACACACACACACACATCCACACGTACATACAGACACCCTCGTAAAAATAGTCAGGGGAGGTTCCTAAGACCTCAAAACGTTGAGATCCGATGAAAACTCGATTTTCGAAAAACGGGGTGAAACCAATAACTTCCCGATTTAAAAAAAAAGAGTGTGCGTGTAACCTTTACGCGCGATTGAAGTAAAACTTGTTGACGTACGTATCGGAAAATAAATATTTAATTACAATTCAATCATATTTATTGCCTATATACTTTACAAAAAAAATGAGATGTTATATTTATATTATTCATTAGAAATAGGAATTTGAAAGTTATCATTATTTTTTTTTTATATATGAAATAATAGGTTTATGATAACTAAAATGTGAAACATAGATTTTAGTCTATAAATACCATTAATGTATTTGAAACCGTTTGAAAATTTCATAAATAAATTTCGGAAATTTAAACTCCTCCCATAGCTGAAATTATACAGTTACTTCCATCAGAATCTTCCGTTAGAATCTACCCCTAGTCGTGCCTAAAGAAGTTTTGCTTCAATAATAGGTAAACAATATTAAAAATATACACACATTACGTTTAGAATGTGTGATTTTGTAGCTGTATCTACCTTATTGTAATACATCACAACACAAGAGCCTTCGATAGTTAGATAACCATTTCATTTTGTAGCATTTTATAGCATATTCCATAAAATTTAAAATCCTGAGTTAAGTTTGTTTCCTTCACGTCTACGAAGGATCTGTTATTGGTGGTCAAAGGTCAGCCATCTTGACTAGTGGTTTTATGGCCTTTATGGCTACCTAACCAAACCTAAAATAAGTATAAGAAAGTGTTAAAATATTTTGAATATTATTATTTTATGAACAAAAACGTGCAACATGCTTCTTTACTCAACGTAAAGATTCCGTATAAACAATTATTTACTATCATAATATGTATGTATGTATATAAACTTACTTAATCAAATCATAATGAATGTGGATGTCTCGTCATTTTTTCATTTTTGTCATTTTTCTTCAAATCTTTCTGGCGCTTATAATATCCCCTTTGACGTTCACAATTTTTTTTTCTTTTTAGCTCTTTAAGTCTATAAAACGAAAATAGCTAGGTATAAATAATAGGTATAAATAATTAGGTATAAATAGTGTAATTACACACCAAAAATAAAATTTATGCATATAGAGTACCTACCCATTCACTCATTTTCAATCAATATTTTTTCAACACTTTCTTCATTAATAAATCCACATTGTTTATTCATATTTAATACAAACACTTTATACACAAAAAACTATTTATACAATGTATTTCGATTGACAAGATGATCAGCTGTCAATTCATACAATTACAGATTTAATTTTATTTCATATAGGAGGCAAAATCGCATGAGCGCCGACAGGATTATTTTCAGGGGGTGCATCTGCATCTACACACTATTATGATCTAATATATATATAGAATGTAGAATGATTTGGACAGCAACCGCGACGCCTTTAGTTTTTATTCAAACAATAATTTAATAAAAAAATTAAAAAATATATATAATTTTCTGGTAAATTCAGGTATTTTCTTTCATAGCAGGGGGGTGCAAGCGCACCCTCTTGCACCCTGCTGCCGGCGCCCATGCAAAATCGTGTCAGTATTAGGTTTTGTTTCCGGTTTCTGTTATTAGAATGACGTCACGTCCGTTAGAATAACTTTTTTACTCCTAGTGTCGCTAAAGAAGTTTTACTTCAAAAAATATTTTAATTTTTTTTAGCGGGAAGTTAAAAAACGAAAAAAAAAAATTGTTAAATTCAGAGAATGATCTAAATTGATTAAAAAATATTAAGAAACAAAAGTGACCAAAAGAACAAATAATGCACTGTACACACAGTAAATCGACAAAAATACTCATTATAACACGTAAACTCCTTTGGTTAAAATCGAAATAAGCAATCAACTAAACGCATCTAAATCATCCGCCACAAACTACATCAATAGAACATTTAAAAAAATCTCGGGGCTTAATATTTCTGATCTTGGTCGTCGGCAAAGGAAAATTACTTGTAATACTCTATTTCATGCTTTTTAAAAAACATTAAAAACCGATATGGTGACAGGCTGCATAGTATAATAAAATTTTGGATACCATAAATGTAGAAGCGGTAAAGGGAAAACAGCAAGGTCAATTCTAAGAACTACAGCTCAGGTATAAATTGGCAACAAATAGTAAAGACGAATAGAACGAAGTTATTTCATGAAGTATATTATCGTGCAAAAAGATCAAAAGCACATGTAAAATGATACAGTTTGCATGGTTATTGTAAGGATAAAATTTGATGTTTTAGAAATTTTATACCATACTCATAATACATTTTTTTCAATATTTCTTTTAATTTGCTTTAAATCGAAAATATAACCCGAAATATACTGGCAATATCTTTAAAATAAGCAGACACAATCGAAACAGCAGTTTTTTACCTTAAAGTGGTGTGAATAAATAATCGTATAATACATTTTGCTGGTGTTCCTAAATATCAAACAGTTAAACAACACAAAGGTCAGAGTTTCATAACTGACTCTTACTATTATTTTGTAATTTACGTTAGTTTATTTCCCATTTTAACTCAATGTGAATTAATTTAAGCTAGGCTACCAAATAAGAATTTTAACAGATACACCAAAACACATTCAATAGGTCTCATGCGAGTCTCATTATTTTTTTTTTCGTTTCAAAAATGTGCTTTTTTGTTATAATCCCACGACTAACATAATAAAATAAACAACTGTATGATTTGTTTGCATTAAACTTGTTAAAAGTTATATTATTAGGATTTGAAAACGTAACAAAAATTGGAAGTTTTGAAGTAATTTAAAATATACGGGACCTGATTTTACAATGTACATAAACGATTTTTTCAAAACATACAATGTGAACAATCAATATAGTTATTTATGATATGAGTGTTAAAAGTGAGGTTTTATTTTGTGAGTGAAAACGTTTGTGAAATGAGCGGAGCGAATTGAACAATTTCACGAACAAAATAAAATCACTTTTAACACAAATACCATACAATGTTTTTTGTACAACTTCCCTATTTTGATAATGAAACGAGCAAATTTGCAATGACAATAAACCAAACCGTGTTAAAAGTAAACTAAACCGTGTTAAAAGTAAACTTGTTTACGTGGCAACGTGTTAAAAGTATTTTTAACACGCTGCTATGTAAACAATCGTTTTTAACATTGTTTGCTATCATTAAAAGTGTCACTTTTAATGACAGTTGTACAAAAACGCTTTTGTGTTGTCTTTTATTATGAGTGTACGAGGTGTGTTCAAAAAATACCCGGAATTTCCATTTTTTTTGTAAAAGATATATATTTATTTATTCGTCTAAATTAATATTGTCTCCTTTAAAGTAGTACCCATTAGATATTATGAACTTGTACCAAAGCTTTTGCCAATTCTTGAAACACATCTCAAACTTAATCTTCGGAATTGTATTTAGTTCTCTCGGCGATGTGCTTTTAATGCTATCTATGCCTGCGAAACAAGCCAGGTTTTCTTTATTTTTGGAAATAGGAATAGTCACACATTGTTGCATTGTTTTTGGCCACAAATTCACGAACAACCAATGAAGTATGTGCATTATGTGATGCAAAAGACATGAGTTGTTTTTCCACAAATCCGGTATTTTTTTCAGATAGCTTCACAGAAACGACGCGCGACGTTGAACTTGTAGGTAGTAATCATTATTGACCATTTGACCTCGTGGCAAAAATTGTCATTAAAATCGAAGAATACCGTAATAATTACATTCTCGTTTGACCGCAATTGTCGAGCCTCTTTCGATCACGGCGAACTAGAGTGCTTTCACTGGGACGATTGAGCCTTAGTATCGATGTCATATCCGTAAAACCATGTTTTGTCACCTGTAACCTTTTTCACTAAATCGGGATCACCGTTGGATTTAATTCTTACCGAAAACTCTTTTAAATTGACAATGCGGGTTCTCGATAGCCTTGCAGCAGGAATATTAAGCTGATGGGCTGTTTTTGGTACTCATTGACCTCGCACTTCAAATGCAGTTATGTTTGCAACCACACAGTAGAGCTAGCCTTCTTATTAAATAAGATATATATAGTATCGCCTTATTACCTGCACTATTCCAAATATACTGTATTTTCAGTAAATCTGGATCACAGTTGGATTTAATTGTTACCAAAAACTCTCTTAAATTGACAATGCGTTTTCGATAGCCTTGCAGCAGGAATCTTAAGCTGATGGACTGTTTTTGGAACTTAATGACTTCAAAAAATGCAGTTATGTTTGCAACCACAAAGCACAGATATATAGTATCACTAATTACCTGCACTATTCCAAATATACTGCATTTCCAATAATATATAAAAAATGGGTGTCAACAAACTAAGAACATATTTTGTTCCTAACAACAACAAAATAACAAACAGATTTAAGATAATCTTCTAGAAGTATTCTATCAAACAAAAAAACGTTGATTCAAATCGCTACATTATCCAAAAAAGGAATACGGGTCAAACTTATAACTTCGTATTTTTGAAGTTGGTTAAAAAGACAATAAAGGCAAAACAGACAATAGCGTGTTAACTGTATAATACGTATATTATACGGAGCAAAAATTATTTTTATGTTTTGCCAGACAAATATCTATCTCGCCACACTCTTTTTAAACTTTAAATTGTCTTTTTGGGTAATAAAAAAAATAGTCCAGTTACTGAGGGGTTTTACCTACGAATTCTTTATAACTGAAATTTTGTGTCTTGGCAAAGAAGTACTAAAGAAACAAAATTTATGTAGTATCGATTTAAGCTTCCTCCTTAGGGGTGGTTGTCACCCTTTCTTGTGGTATGGTTTTCTCTAAAAATTAACCAGGTATTCGATAGAGAGACAAATATAAAGCAAAAATGTAGTATTGATTTCTTTCGCTATTGTAGATCCATATTTTAGCTCTATTAAGCTGGCAGTGAACAGTTAGCAAAAATTTGAATTTGTAGCTATCTTCACGAAAAGCTAGCATAAAATTTGCGAAACCGACTAATCGATCGGAATTTGTACTTAATTTTTAGCTGAAAAACATCGAGAAAAATATATGAAAAAGATTTAAATTGGCAGAACCTAGCTGTATCAATACACAATTCTTATTGACTTCCGATTTTTATAACTTTGGTTACTGGCTACTTATAGCTTCAGAGATGCTTAGGGAGCCAGCACCAGAACACACAAAATCGGCTGAACCTAGTGACCCATCACTAGACACAACACTCCCTGCTGGCTTGTCATGCGGTTTTTGTTGACTTTAAGGAGTTGTAAATTTTGTTGCTGGTTGCTAATAGCTTCAGCGATACTCATAGAGCCAGCAACAAAAAAATTGATAAACCTAATGACCGAAAACGGAGTGTCAACACAACAAGGACACTGTCCTTCAGTTTCCGGTCACTAGGTTGAGCCGATTTTTTGTTTTTATTTTGTTGCTGGCTCTCTGAACATCGATGAAGCTATTAGTAGCCAGCAACTAAATTTATAACGATCGGAAGTCAAATAGCTAGGTTTGGCCGATTTAAATGTTTTTCGTATCTTGCTGTAGGTGTTTTTCAGTTACAAAAAAAGACTAATAAAACTAACGTCATGTTTACTAAGATTCAAATAAATTGTTTTCCCAATACAAAACACTTTATTTAAGTCCAAAAGTTTGGCTACTTTAGAATACCATTTATGAAAAATTACGATTTAATTATTATTTTTGTGAATATCAAAAAAAATATCTTTTTTTACATTATAATTTCGAAACTATAAAAGATGATCAACTATCAATTTATTTATTTTTTTACTGCAGCTAAAAAAATAATAGAGATATAGTTTGTTTTATAGCGCATGAATCACCGTTCTCCGACATTTTGATCCTTCACCCTTTAAATATTAAGGACTGTAGAATGTTTTTACATTTCCAATCTTATAGCCCACTAAATTATTTGTAAACTGGTTTTTGATGGATGTGGTAGCATTAAAATTAACAGAGTTAATGTCAGAAAACCAACAGTACTGTTTAGAATCAATTTTTGAGCATACGACTAGAAATGTACTAAACCTCTACAAAATATTTAATTTATTTTTTAAAAAATTGGCGCTGGTTATAATAATTGAAAGTTGCAATTACATTAAAAAGTTATTTTATAAGCAAAAAAATAATTTTTATTGAATAAAATGCACTCAAGAAATGTTTTATACCGATAAAAATATTTTTTATAAAAATTTTACAACAGGGGTAGTTTTGAGGGTAGAAATGTTTAAATTATAATAATAAATCAGGTTATAAATGAGAAATTAATTTTTGTTAAATAACATATTTTTTAATTTATTTTTATTAAAAGATGTGGTTGTAAGGGTTGAAAATTTCCAAGATATTGTATATTTAGGTTATTAATTTATCTTTAAATTTAAATTGAAATGTTGTATACTGTCATAACTTTATTTCATGTTATTTTTAAAAAATACTTGCTTTTAATAGGTTTTAATGGTTGAAAAATATAAATTATTACATTTTTATATTAATGGACCTCCGACGCCCCTAAGGGGCATAAGGAGTTTCGAGAAAGAAGAAGAAGATATTAATGGACAAATTACAATATTTAACTATACGCATAAACAAGATTCAGGTGCATAAAATAATTGATTCCGCGTTTTTCCATTTTCTTAAAAGGAGGATAGTTCTCACCCCTTAAAAACAAAAAGCTCATCTAAAGCGCATACAACTTTTGAAACAGATGTTATGATAAGCTTAATTTTAAATTTACAGAAAAATCGATGCAATTATTAAAAATATCGGATGTATTACCATATTTTTAGCATCAGTAAATGGACTAAAGACTTCCAAAAGTTATTTAAGGAATATAATAATAATTTGTTATTAAGAAATAAACGAGCGCCAAGCACATTTGTTCTCTATTTTAAAGAAAGACATTCCAAGCAATCAAATTTTCATTCACAGCATACTGTTGAAGACATTAAAGAAAAAATCCCATGTATACCGAATAAAAAAAGCCTAATTATCTTAAATTTTCGTAATTAGAGACACAGTTCCTTTAGTATTAATTTGAAAAGCAAGATTTCCTGAGTCGACATGTCGTCTCATTATCCACCAGACGATCTTTTGTTAGAAACGTCCTGTGTATTATTTTTTTTTCTTACCTTAAACGTAAATTATGAATTTTAATTTGTAGAACGTTGTCAAACAACTACTTAAGGACCTTTAAACATGCTATTTAGAAGACAAAAGGCCAAAGTGAAAGAACGTGGCTAAAAGAAATAAAATGCGAAGGAGCGATACGATGAAACTCGAAACCTACCTACCTAAGTTTTAGGTTTTATCTGTGAATGGTAGCGACAATGTAAGAATGTGAAATACCAGTCTTGCCTTGGAATTTATGCTAAATATTTTATTTTCATTTCTATAAGATTGTATTAAATATATAATTCATAATTACTACAAGAATTTATACTCATTTAGCGTAACAATATAAAAATCTTTTTAACAATAAATAATACAAACCAACGACAAATTCTACAAATGTACTTAAAGTAATACGTAACAATTACTTTTATTACTTATAATAATATAATATAAGTTTATTTACCAATAAAGAAAATACATTGTACAATAGCTTTTACAAATAATATGTGAAGTTAATAAACGTTTTTAACACAGAAGCTCGTATAATACTTGCTTGTACGTATTTACTAAAAAGTAAGTGAAAAAATTTAGTTAAAGAAATATTTAATACTATTTTAATCTAATTATTTTAATGACGAGGGGTATTAGCAAAACAGTTGATTCTTTTATATTGTGTTAAGCGTGATAATGCGGTGAATATTATAGTTGGGAGGTAATGGTATCAAAATTGGGAGCATTTGTCTTTAGTTCAATGTACGTTAAAAATTAAAATAATTAAACCCCAAATTTTTCGCACTTTTAGGGATTATACAGAATTCGGTTATAATAAATTTCTCATAGATTTGTCGCTTATAGATTGGAAACATATTTATGATCTTGCAACTGTTGATGAAATGGTGGAATTTAAATATAGAGAATGTTTTTGACTTAAATGCACCTGTAAAGACGGTAAGAATAACAAAGGCACCAGCTCCTTGGCTAACCAATAACTTAAAATATATGATGAATCTTAGAGATAGAGCGTATACTAGGTATAAGA
This sequence comes from Altica lythri, assembly GCA_964028335.1. Lineage (NCBI taxonomy): Eukaryota > Metazoa > Arthropoda > Insecta > Coleoptera > Chrysomelidae > Altica > Altica lythri. The sequence goes on along the minus strand of OZ034804.1, from coordinate 27,145,672 downwards.
AAGTCAAAACGACAGCGTCATGGAATTATTACAAAGAATTAAGAAACATTGTAAATACATCTGTAAAATCAGAAAAACGAGCCTTTTTACAACAAAAATCAAAAAATAATCCTAAGGAATTTTGGAGAACGTTAGACTATCTTATTATAAACAATAAAAATAACAAACATTTCTCCACTGATTTCAATGACGCTAACGAATTTAATCACTTTTTTATTAACAGTATACCTCATGAACCTCAAAGGGATAAAAGTGGTGATATATTGGGCAACTAAATTTCTCTCAAGTTTCAATTGAAAAAGTTGAAACTATTTTTCGAACCATTAAGTCAAATGCGAAGGGAACTGATAACATAGATCTAAAAATGATAACTTTAGTTCTTCCGTATTTAAGTGAATATCTATTATATATTAACAAATGCATAACATCATATCTCTGAGAAGCTTTAACAAAGTAAATGGTTCACTCTACAGGAGCGCTATAACCTACACATGGCATGTCTCATTCACAAAGTAAATGAAAAAAAATGCCCTAAATACTTGTTCGAGAAGTTAATTAGAGGAGCTGATATACATAATTGCCTTACTCGTTTTTGCAACTTATGCAACGTTCCTAGACATAATACTTCCCAATTTAAAAGATCGTTTACATATAATGCAACTCACATTTTTAACATCATAAACAGTAAAATTAGTTTAAATTCCAGTCTACCTCGTCTGAAAAAACGTACCAAAGAACTCCTGATCGCAGAAAGAAACTAATCTATGTATTCTGTAGTATATATTTAGTGCAAATTTATATGTCACGTATATTATAAAATTTTATGTACACACATTTCCATGTCTAGTATTGTATGGGGTTACGTGAAAGAGCAACCTAGTTGAATGTCGCCCCCTCAATATAACAATTCGCGGAGCTAATCCTGAACGTATCCAGACTAAGAATCGAGTATGTACTGGATTTCCTTAACGCGCAAGTCACTCTACAGACATATTCTGAATTTTTAAGGTACCGCGAACGCTTACGAATGTTTGAATGTTTTTAGGAACCTTTATAAATCTAACAATATCTTTTAAATCTTCATCACTATATAGAACTGAAATTTATCTAAAACTTTTAACCGATTAATGTAAATTAATTTTATATTGAAAAACTCATCTGTAAGCAAATTTGTTGATTCCTATACAATAAACAAAGAAACTAAGTTAAAAAAGTAAATCTCAAACAAGAAGTCAATAATACCATAAACAAAAACAAACATTAAACACAAAGCATTCAAATAATTAAACGTGAATATAGTATTAAACAGACAAATTTTAAGGTTAGAATTTATTCAGAACAAAAAATCCCTGCTTTAATCCTCGGACACATCGTATGCGTTACGAGCATTTTCGGAAGGTCATCTACGCCTTCCACGAACGCAGGATTTTATAACCTGAACAGAATATTTTTACTCCGCGAACACTTAAATTTTAGACTGCGCATGCGAATTCCCTCCGAATACGTTCAGAATGTTCTCCGCGAAAATAGCTAATTGTTAACTATTTATGTTTGCAAAAGAACAATAAAGACACATTATTATTATTATTTGTCTAAGTCGAAAATAACGAAACGTGAAAAATCTTATTTAGTATTTATATTCAAAGCATGGGTACTTATATACATATTATAGATTTTTTTAAATAGTTAACATCTCATGTAAAGTAATTCTATTTGTTTGCTGAATCCATCGTTTAATTTCTGTTTTAAAGATCTTTTCCCCCATTTTCTGTTTAATGTTATTTGGTATTAGGGTGACTGTGCCAGTAATGGACACTCGAGACAAACTTTTCATTTGGAATTCAGCTGGAAGTCACAAACTTTGGAATTTTCAAAAAAAAGAAATGCCTATGTATAAGCTGATGTATTATATATTATGTTAATATTGTCAATAGTTGATTTTCTGAGCTCAATTTTTTTTTATATATAATTAATTGAAAAAATGTCAAATACACCACTAATGGACATATTTGCGTAGGTAATGAACATACCTAGGATGAGTAGTGGACACGGTGTGAATATAAGCAAATTTTATTGAAATTGTTTATAACATGTTCATATCAGGCACATTATAATGTCCTCTGTTGTTTTTGAGAGTGGGTTCATTTATTTCCTTTATAATATCCTCTCTAAAATAATACAAAATATCTTCCTTAATGGGCCATTTCCAGGACCCCGCACCAGCAGTAACCATAGCACTCACTTCCGCTCCTTCACTGTCACTCTTCAAAATCTTTCCTGGAACAAATAATATCCTTATATTCAGGAAAACATCGGATCAAACCATAAAATTAAAACAGGAGAAAAGATAAATTACTAGATGTTAAAATGCCAATTTGAAGAATTCAATTCGGAGCAGCGATATGATGAAAGAAAATGTTCATTAATTGATAAGTAGGCACTAACCTGGAAAGTATTCATTTTCGTAGAAAATTATAACATATTTCCCAGGTATCAAATCCTCTTCATTGTCACTCAAATCAAGGTCTTCATCTTCATATTGAACATTTTCTTCGGAATCTGAAGAGCTCTCATTTTTTGAATTTAATTTTTCTCTCGACTGGGGTATTTTTGTTCGCTTTGTTTTTATATTTTTTTCGAGTTTCTTTTGTTGTTCGTGCTGGTAATATTCACGATATTTTCCACTGGAAACAACAGCTGGGAAAATGGTTTTTCTCCGTTTGGGTTTATTTTCCGGAGTACAAGGAAATTCTAAAATTTTTTTGAAAGGAGTTGGTATTTTATAACCTTCTTTCTCTTTATCTTCATATCTCTTATACTGAATACCTTCTGGAGTTTTCCAGGAACGTTCTGGTGTTGCAATATAACCAATTTTATTGTCTTCTGGAGTTTTGGAAGCATTTACGGTATATGAGCAAGAAGCTTCTGGTTCAGGTGGCATCTGATTTTCTTTGTTTGTATCATTTTCAATTTCTGCCTCCTTGTTAGAATCACTTTCCGGTATCATTTCAATTCCATTATTTGCATCATTCGCCGTGTGTTCCTTTGCTTTTGATTCTTGTTGTTTCTCACATGTCTCTGAAGAAATATTTTCACATTCACTTTTGATTTGTTTCCAAATTTTATAGAGGTTAGTTGACTCCAAATGTCCACTCCATTCTTCATTCTTCCTGCAAGTTCTTGAAAATATCTCCAATTCTTCTTTATCAATCCTGTTTTCTATTTCTCTGAGTACAGCTTTCAAATAGTCCTTACTATGTTCATTTTCGTGGGTTACATGTTTCCGATTAGGGATGCATTTAGTGAAATCTACATTATTTTCGTCAAATGGGTAAAGACCAGTTTTCCTGAACCCATTTTTGATCGTTGCCTCAGTCGCATATTTATCAAAAACCAGTTTCAATATAGAACCAAAGGTATACCTGGTAACGTCTTTGGGAAAGTTTTCGAATTTCCACGTTCTAACTTCTGAGACCCATCCTGCTTTGAGAGGCTTAAAAACCGATACATCTGCTGGTTGTAGTATATGGGTCGAATAAGGCAATAATGAAATCAAAACTATGCCATTATCGTCACAGAATTTACTTATTTCTTGGGTCATATGTGACCGGTGCCCATCCATGAAATAGTTAACAGGGCGTGTTATATTACTACTTTTCAAATATTGCAAAAAAATGTTTGACATGTATTCGAAAAATACTTGTGAGTTTATCCATCCACTATCAGATCGGCCAAGTGCCCAATCTTCAGGTACAGATTCAGAAATTGCTTTTGGGATCTTTTTGTATGGAAATATTATCATAGGTGGAACAACCTTACCATCCGCTGAAAACGTTGCCAACACAGTAATTTGCTCTTTTTCACAAGAAACCCTCTCGTAAAAGTCCTCAGTTAGTTTTGCTGGTCCCAATACTTTCCCACTTTTTGGGCAAATCTGAAATCCAGCCTCATCACCATTGAAGATACGGCTAGGTTCTTTCAATACATCCTCTAATTTTTCTTCTTGTAAATATCCACGTATTTCATTGAACCAACTGCAGATTCTATCTTGGGTAACAGCAGCTCGTGCTTTAGAGACTGTTTCCGAATACCTTTCTTTTATATTTGGGTGTCTAGTCAAGAACCCTTTGAACCAAGAACGACCCGGTGTAAAGTTTTTAATGTATTTAGATTCCCCTCTAGTTGAAAGATATTTATGCACTGACAACATCAAATTAGACCTATGTACAGGAAATCCTTTTCTTCCCATGGCAAGAATCCAATTAACAAATACTTCCTCCTCCTCATGATTCAATTCAGGAGTAGGCCCCATTCTGCGACTGAGTGGAACCTGACCAGAAAGCTTCCTAATGAGTGTGGAACGGGGAACACCAAATTGTTGTGATGCTTTTTTTTTGCTTATTCCACCATATTTCACAGCATTTATTGCTTGCTGCATTTTTTCATCCTCATAGCAAAAGAATTTTTTTTTCGTTTTGCTTTCGTTTTTAGTTTTTCCCATGATCTGTAAATAAACCAAAATCAAACAGAAAAGTAATAACCTATCGTTCACTTCTCTATAACTAGTCATACACAGTATAGGAGTGGGGTGTCCGTTATTGAATTCTATCTGTTCAGAAATGGTCACCCTATATGTCCATTACCAGACATTAATTAAATTTATGTTTTACTAGTGGTCACCCCCTCCTAAAACTTAATTCTTTGAGGTTGGGAGTCAATTTTCACAAATTACACTTTCACTTGACTCACCTGATTATAACAGTATAACTGCATCAAATAAAAAGTAAAAATAACCACTGGAAGTCTGTGAAATTTCAACAATTTGCTACAACTTCTGCACCACTTTCAATCAGCTGATGACACGATCGCCATTTTAGAAAATTTTATAACTGACAAATGGGCTGACGTGAAGGTTTGTGTCAAATGTCAGTTGTGCAGTATAACCTACCGGACCTTAGAACTACTTTGTTTCATGTCCGAAGTGGGTACAGTACAACTTGCAAGGATTTAGTTGACCTTGAGTGACCATTACTAGTGCAATGTCCATTACTAATACAGTTACCCTACATTGTGAATTTTTGTTACAGAATATTTAAAATATCTTTGTCTAGTTGATTTGTGGCTTCTAGGTATAATAGTATTTTCTCTGGATCTGGTTTCGTGAGGATGATTAAAATATTCTAAACTTCTAAAGGTTTCACATAACTATCTCTCACATCTCCCCACCCTGTTATACCATATGACAGATCCAGAGAATTTTTAGGTGTCTAAATAAAAGAAAGACTTTTAATATTTTAAATTTTGCTATATAATATCGAATTTTATTAGTTAATTCTTCTATATGACTGTCAAGATATGGGTTTTTGGAATTTCGACATTTGGTTCTATACCAATTAGTGACATTACGGAAATCTCCTTAGATTTCAAGTTTTCCCAAGAATCATCAGAATCCGATATGCCTACGTCGTCTGCAAAACCTGCAGCATTGCCACTAATATAATAATAGAAGACCGTTTACATATATAATAAATATCAGTGGACCGGGGATGGTTCCTTGCGGAACGCCACAAGTTATGTTTTGGTAGTTACTAAAAGTTTTATTTAATTTAGTCATTTGATTTCTGTCTGTTAAGTAACTCTCCAATAGTTTTTACCATATGAACTCAGTTTTTGTAAGAGTATTTGTTGGTCTACTGTATCAAATGCTTTAGAAAGGTCAATAAAAATGCACAATGAAGGTCTATTTTTGTATATTTCCTCATATAAGTGTGATGTTAGTTTCATTATAGCATCTTCAGTTGACCTTCTTTCTCTAAAGCCGAATTGGTTGTGTGATAAAACATTGTATTTATTCAAGAATTTAGTAAAGCGAATTTAGATTATTTTTTCGAAAACTTTTGCAATGTTTGAAATTAGGGATATAGGTCTATAGTTACCTACTTCATCTGTTGGACCATTTTTATGAATTGAGGTGACTATACCGGTCTTAAGAATATATGGAAAGATTCCTTCTGATTTATTATATAAGAGAGAGAAAGTAATTGAGAGTGCTTTGCTGATTTTTTCGAGAGTTTCCGCCCTAATGTTATCGCCCCAGGTGCGTTACCTTTCTTCACGTTTTTAATAATATTTTCTACTTCCATTTTTGATGTAGGGTGTAAGTAATATGGTATGTTTGTTTATGTCAATTTTTTTTGTAAAGCTCGTAGGTGGAACTAGGTAGGTATATTATCGAGTATATTAATTGCTAGTTTTTCTCCAACCTCACTAAAATATTTCCATATGATAAAAAAACATTTTATACACGAATTATATTAAAACCGATTTTTATTATCCTTAATTCTTAACTTTTCACATTTCTGGCCGTTTACTGTTGTATCTTTTTACCGGCGAAAATGTGATTACAAGTAGAATTATTATAGAAAATATAGATAAATATCAAGTAAGTAAGTATTAAAATGTTAATATAAATAACATAAAAATTAATAAAACAAGTAAAAATCTGATGCGAGATTCCAATATCACAAACTCAAAAAAAAAAAACTAAAATGAATTCCATGGTGTCGGTTTGCGCGCACATAAAACAAATTTACCTCATCATTTTTCTTTAAGGCTTCAAATGAAGTATAACTAAGAAAAAAATTAGTCAAATAACAAAAAAAACTATGATAACCGTGTACCTAAATCTTCCATAAGTTCTTTATTTTTCTTCTATTTTTTGGAATATAAAATTATTCTTCCAGAAAGAGACGACCACTTGTATTGTATACCTTTTGGCACATTCCACTATTCGTTGGCAACGAATAAAAATATTTTTCCTAAAAATTACACACTGCATTGACTTTATTTTCAGGTCTGCATTTGACTACCTAAATATGACATTTGCCGATCGCACCTTAAATAATTAGGATTTTACCTGAGAACTTGTTTTGTACTTAGAAGGTTTGCAACCGAAATGGTCACTTTTATTAAAAAGTAGTTATTAACAACTTTAGAGAGTAGCTATTGTTAAAATTATTTGGCAAACCCACATACATAAACAAAGTTGTGAGATTATTTTCTTAATGCTAATTTATCGGTTGGAAGTTTAGAAAAACGAAGAGTTTATCAAATACCTATTCGTTTTTTTTTTCAGCAGAAAACGGGGATAATTAACACGGAAAAGCGCGAAAATGTATCAAATTCAAATTTTTTTTAGAGCCCTGCTTGTTGTTCTCCAATAAATACAATCAACTGTACTTACTGTTACACAATTTCGTTTTTTCCTACTCAAACATGTTTTTGTAATTTGTGAAGCACACTGTTTTTTTTAATAGAACATTTTTATCAGGTAGTGCGCTACTAGCAACTTTTTACAAACTTTGTTAAATACCCTTTAGGTCTTCTTCTCATAAACTGTAACCACAACACCAGCGTTTTGTTATTGTAAAATATTTATCGTACAAGAAAAACACCGAACACCTAGGACAACAAAACTACTTACACCCATCATCGTTTAAAACTATGTTATTAAACAAAGACGCTATAACAACGATTTAAAGATTTATTATGAAAATATTGCTAAAGTAATCGAAATACAACTAAAAAAAATGTTGTTCATTGTGACCTAAAACAACAATTTCAAATTTCAACTTCTTTTAATTGAAGAATAAAGTTTTTACAATTTTCGTACAAATATATTAAAAAACTACCTAACCATTATTTAACCGAATTAACCATTAACTTAGTGGTTACAGGTTCTTCAGTCGGCTCAACAGCCAAATCGAATGCAATTTTTTACCCTAAACCGCAACAAACGAATCCTACTTACTATTCATGCGTATCCTTTCCAACGAAAACCACGAGTCACCAAACACCCACAACACAAAAAAACAACAAAAAGTACCGACTGAAATCATAAAAACTAACAACGCGTAACGAAATCTCAAAAACTTTTAAGTTTACAATGTCTAGGAATTATTGTGAACCGCGAACGGAGTTGTTGGGATTCACATTTACTAACGGCGCGGATTCGAGTTCGAGTTCAGAATACGAATACCACTACATATAACCGACTGTCTGAAGACGTAGCTATTAGGTCGAAAGCGCACTGTCGACTGTCACAGTCACAACTTGCAACTTGGGAAGCACGAAGCACGCTCTTTGAATCCGGCAGCGTTGCCAAATTCAATTAGAGAGTGAGGAAGGATTGGTAATGCAGTTTTGATGCAACGTTCAATTCCATTATTCTAGTTTTAAATGGATTAGAATTCCGTTCACATAAGAAATTTTTCGACGAGAATCTACCAAACTATAGCTATTTACTAGTTTGCACAAATTCTTACGATTGATTTTACTGAAACACAGGTTCTTGGAAATACTTCTTTTGTTTACAAATTATAGTTTCAATATACACATTTGCTTTTTTGTCTACAAAGCATTTTGGAAACTGATTTCTCTTCCAAAAGATATTTAAATATGCTAGCCAGTTTATATTCTTCTCACTTCCTTTATGGTACGTAATCGGTAGAGCCATTGGATCGTGTTATGCTGGACCTTCATTAAAGCTTTATTATTTATAAATTAAAGCGTTACTTGACATTAAAGAGAAGTTTAGCAAAAAAATTAGATAACGCGTCAATTTAGTAACGGTATTAAAAATAACATTATTTTATAGGGTGGATGGCTGGTTGGTAAGAGACACCAACGTTAGTTAGTTGGGTTGTAGCAAAATGAAAAAATGTGCATTTTTTAATGAAATTGGTTTTTTTATTCAATATAATCTACCTCAGCTTGAACACATTTATTCCAACGATCCTCCAGTAATTTTATACCATCTCTGTAATGATTTTCCAAAAGCTCTGCTAAATATTGTTCTACGGCTGCAATAGCTTATTCATTCGACGAAAACCGCTTTCCACGAAGAAATCGTTTTAAGCTTCTGAAGAACTAATAGGCAGAGGCAGCCAAATCTGGTGAATACGGCGGCTGTTCAAGCAATCCGTACTTTAATTCGATTAATTTAGCCATCGTCAACAAAACTGTGTGAAAACTAGCAATGTCTTGATGAAAATGATTGTTCTTTTCTCACGAATTTTTTTATCCAACTGACCCAAAAGGTTGCAATAATATTCAGAGTTAATGTTTTCCCTTTTTAAGATAATAAATCAACATAACCCATTTTGCATTCCAAAAAACTGGTACCATTACGTTTTTTGCCAATCGTCAAGTACCAGCTGTAGTCCACTGTTAAAGTTTTTTTTTCGGTTTGGGATTATGATCGTAGTTTCAAATTGCAGCTTGTTTCAGTTTAGGATTATGATGGATGATCCAAATTTTCTCTATAGTTGTAAAACGACAGACAAAATTGGTTTTATTCTCCTTAAAGTGCTTTAAAATACGCTGAGAAATTTGTTTTCGATTTTGTTTTTGTTAACGAATACGGAATTAACTTTCCGAACAGCTGTTTCATGTGTAATTCTTCGTGTAAAATATGGAGTACCCGTTTATCTAAAATGTATAGGGTATCAGTAATTTCACACTTAGTCACACTTGGATCTATACAAACAATATCACGACGTGGTTTATTTTCAACGACCACTTTTAAACTCTAAAACTCTTCGATGCACAGTTAGAAATAAAGGAGCAGATCCCGTTAACACTTTTTGTATGAATGTTTTTTGCTGATAAACCTTCCAGAACTTCGCTTTTAAAACTTATCAACCAACCTTTCTACTCGAACCATATTTTAACCAACCCTATATTATTCGGAACATATGTAAAAAAATAGTTATTTATGAAACAGTTCGTGAAGTATGCTTTTTGCGCACGCACGCGATGTTTAGAGCACGAGCAAAGCGACTACTATATATCGCGTAAGTGCGCAATAAGCACTTCACGCACAGTATCATACAATATTTTATCTACGATAATCAAATAAATAATAATTACAAGAAAGCAATTTATTTTCAATTCATTTACAAGATACTAACAAAACTAATGCTCTCATAGCAACACCAAGGCAACGCGAATGCTAAGGATATTTGATTATATGAAGCTGTGTCAAAAACAGTGCGAAAAAGTAAATCCCATTTAAATACATTGTTACTTCACGCCCACTTTCAATCCTTTACGCACTGCTGTCTATAATGACAGTTTTCACGAACTAAAAATTGATACATAATATGAGGTAGAGTAGATAAATGTTTTTTAATACTTCTGTATGAAGCTTTAATTTCAGTTTGGTAAAATTATAAAAATATTGATAGCTATATCGATTACAACAATTCAATTTAACTAATTTTCGTATTGGTAAACAAAAAATGATTTATGGATAGTTTTAGTGACTGTTCTTAAGTTGTTTCTTAATATTAAGTCAATTTAAACAAAGTATTGTTTTGCACAGTTCTACATCAGACACGAGGTGACATAAATTCGACTTATAATTGTTAAAAATTTCTTGACACTTAACGTTATTAATTATCATCATGGTAACAATGACATAATATATGCATATTTTTGATTATTTCCTTCAATTCAAATTAACCAATAGAATGTCATAATTTTTTAAAATTGGACAAATCAGAATTATCAGCGACTATTGCACTAGAACAATTCAGCGACAATTTCTCTAGAGAAATAGTCACGTCAAATATAAATGTCAAATATTTGTCAGTTTAACAAGTTCTCAGGAAATAATCTTCCTAAATATAACACGACCTTGATTAATAGTCTGCTATTTTTGTTGTTGCTAAATTTCTCAAAAATTTTACAATTTGTTTCGACCTAATTTGACATACGCGGTGTCCTACGTAAGCGGCAACACGCGGCCGGCGCGAGCGTCGCGACCGACGCGGTCCTTTCAGAGTATGTTTTAATATTGTAGTGTCCTACGTGCCGAAAAACGCGGGGCAAGCGCGCGTTACGCGCTTTTCAAGCGGCACGACCGGTCAAAATATTTGATTATTCAAAAACAAATCATTTAATATATCAATGCTTTTGGGTAACCCAATCTGCAATCAATAAAATACTACTTAAATTCCTTGTATATAACAAATTGACCTGAAAAAATCTTCCACATACCTTTCTTTAATAATTTATATTACATATACTACATGTATCACCAAACATTTTAAAACATATACAAAAATTTTAAAAACTTAGTCTACATAAAAAAAATTAATACATTTTTGCTGACAAAAAGTGAAGATGAGGCATACGTTCTCAGACTCAGAGCCACCAAATTGTAAGAACTTCTTCAATTGGTTTATATGATTTTTTTGCATTTTCCTTAAATACCATCGATGCACAGTTGAAAGTGAAGAAGCAGAATGTCTTTAACACTTTTTTTAACATTTTTTTAAAAAATTCTGTTGATAAACCGCTTGCAAAACTTTTCAACCAACCCTTATTATATGGCAACTTATTTTTTATTTATTTATTTATTTATTTATTTATTTATTTATTTATTTATTTATTTATTTATTTATTTATTTATTTATTTATTTATTTATTTATTTATTTATTTATTTATTTATTTATTTATTTATTTATTTATTTATTTATTTATTTATTTATTTATTTATTAACAGTCATAGAGTTTTGGACAAATTTTACATATAACAACACAGAGCCTCTAAACCACGTAGTGGCTTGTCGAGGTGTTTAGACATATGCTGTCGCGGCATTTTTTGTAGATATTTATATATTCTTCAAAATCGTAGTACATTATTTTATTCTATAATCAATAGTATTCTCAGCGCACGCGACGTAAGGATTTTAAGGTTATTTTTGGTTACATTAATGGCATTTTAGTAAGGATCCCTAATTTTTTTTGAAAATGAAACATAGCCTATGTCACTCGGGAATAGTGTAGCTTGCCAGCGGTGAAAGAAATTTTGAAATCGGTCCAGTAGTTTCGGAGCCTATTCATTTCAAACAAACAAAAAATCAAACCTTTCCTCTTTATAATATTAGTATAGATTTGCTCAGTCATACTCTGTACAGCATCTTCAGTACTAATATTTTTTCGTCAACCAAATTGTGAGTCTGATAAATTTTTATTATCTTCCAGATAATTGTTTAATCTTAATTTTATACATTTTCCAAAAGATTATTTATGGTGCCTGTCACTGCTGTTGGTCTATAATTTTCTTTATTTTGTCTATCGCCAGATTTGTAGGTACACCGGGGTTATTATAGAGTTTTTTTAGTTTTTTAGGGTAAATTCCCGTTCTAATTACTAAATTTTTAATATGAAGGATGGCTTTAACTAGGTTATTTATATTTTCTTTAAGTATTTTAGCTGATATATTGTCAGGCTCACAGAATCCTTTCTGAATGAGTGAAATAGGAATTCTTATCTTATTTCTCCAAGAAATTGTTTTCTGAGATCCTGCAAAAATATTCTGTGTGTCCACTTAAGTTGAAATCGTATGGAAACTTATTATTATTAATTTTAAGTAGTTAGTTATTCTTTATAAACACTTTTGCAAGGACTAAATATCCAAAAGCGATCATCAGTTGTTCAAATTGGCTCAGTCGTAAACGGCATTAGTAAAAAAATATAAATTTTGCTCAAAAGTAGATTAAATTAGTTCATCAGAACTGAAAGGGATATTTAAAAATAAAAAGTTTTTTTTTTTTAAATCATATAATAGTGACAAATGTTTCGTACTACTATTTATAAAGTATGATATGCGGTGTACTCGAAAGTGATAGATATTAATAAGTTAAGCAATGAAAAGCAGGAGGCTTCAAAGTGAGAGCAACAGAGTAAGGAATATAATAGTCTAGTAGGAAAGTGTTTTTCCCGAACTTTTTTCAGCAGTCTAGGAAAAATATGATTAAAGTGTTATTGGATTTAAAATAGCGTCTAGAAAGTTTTTGGACAACTTTCGGGGAAGAAACAATTTGGTAAAAAAACAGGTTTGTTTTTTTTAATATCTCATAAAGTAAAATTTATCATTTTCCCAGAGGACTCCAAATCGGGCGCTCGACCACCCGTTTTGGGCCATTTTCCCCATTTATTTTTAACATTTAAAAATTAGGAACTGTAAAATTAAAGCAGATGAATAAATAATAATAATAATAATAATAATTCTTAAACGGATTTTGCTCAGAAGAACTCCGCTCTATAGTGCCTCCACTTGCCAGATAGCCAGAGCAACGCGATGTGCCTACTCCATGCACCCTTATACTGTTCAGTACCAAACATCGAGAACGGATCGGTTCGATAGTTCCTTCATCCCCAGGGTCTCCAGATTGTGGAACTTCTTTCTTTCCCACGTCTTCCCCACTTGCCCTAACTTGCAGTCCTTGAAATTACAAATTAATAAATTGCCTCTACAATAGAAAGAAAAATAGCCGAATATAAGCTGTCGTTACAATAGGTACATAATGTGATAAAAGCGTAAAAATGGCAAAAAGAGCTAAACTAACCTTTTTTAACGTAGATATAGTCGAATACGAGGCTTTTTTTTAGCTTTGCATAATAGCCATAAAGACTAAAAATATATAGACTTAAAGTACTTTATTGCTGTTCAAAATATGTTCCATCTAGATCGATGCACTTTGCATATGATCAAACAAATTGGTAAAACATATGACACTTCAAAATTTTTCTGGAGGTTGGAATCGCTGCCCACGCATTGAATTCTTGATCTTTGGGAACGTAAAAAATCCGTTGGGACTATCCGGTGGATGGTCTAATAATTCGATGTTTTGAAGCTCCAAAAACTTGATTGTCTTTTAGGCAATGTGCATGAGCATTTGCAGTCTAAAAGACAATCTTCTAAGGTAATTGTTGCCACATGACCAGGTTGTGACATAAAAGTTGCGACCATTTTCTTTGACACATTTCAAGAACGAATCACGTTGGTTTTTCCTCATCGAAAAACGCCCACACAGGGGATGGCGTTTATTTTCCGGTTCGTAGGAGTAAATCCAAGATTCATCGCCACTAAGAATTATATAAACGTTTTTTCAATTTGCTTTGTTGAACCGTTCCAATGTTTTTGACACCAATTGACGCGAATCGCTTTTCGCTCTTCTATAAGCAAATGAAGGATCTAACGAGAAACCAACATCGTAACAACCTGTTCTTCATGTAGGATATTCTGGATTGAGGTCTTCGAAATTCCCGATGATGCCACTATTTCCCGGTATGTTACAAGGTGTTGGTGCTTAATTAGCTAACGAACCGCATCAATATTTTGCTCTGTGACTGCTGTTCTGGGTGGATTCGTCGCTGAGACTGAAGCGACAACGTTAAATTTCGCAATACCAGTGGGAAATAGTTGACTCGAGTGGTACTTCATTCTCAAACAAAGAAACTATTTCAGAAAGATTAATGTCCGACCGACTTGCTGATTTCAAAAATTCACTGTACCTACATTACGTGTTGTATGGCAATGAAACTCTGGATTAATGTCAACAAAACATTGTGGTTAGATTCGTGTCTGAAGGTTTTATTAGGGGCGCCTTCTTAGCGGGTATATGCAAAACTAAAATGACAACCCTTGCATAATGAGTATGACAAAAATGTGATAAATTAGGTTTTAAATTTTTTTTAACGTTTTTTATGTTTTCCAACAAATGTCGTAAGAAAACAGGACAACAAACATTTTTTAACGTAGATTGAGACTAATATAAGCTGTTTGTGTAAAAAATATAAAAAGTTTTTTTAAAGGTTTTTTAACAAGAAAAAACGCAAAAAAAGGAAAACAAGCAAAATTAACCTTTTTTAACAAAGATATAGATAAATATAAGCAATGGTGTGCAATATCTGATTTTGGTAAAAAAAGCATAATAGGCAAAACAAACGAAGATGTAGACAAATTGTGTGCAATATGTTTTTAGAACGTTTTTTAACATTTTTTAACAAAAAAACGTATAAAAAGACAGAAGAAGCGAAACAAACCCTATATCACCATAGATAAAGACAATTGTGAATTTTTATTTACCAGTTTTAAAAATTAAAATACATCTTTTGGTATAGATCGTACTTCCAAACTACAAAATCTGACAACCTAGCTTCTGAAATTCAACTATCTTACGCCTTGCCTTCATCTTCATATCCACATGTTGCTGCAGCTGTGGTGTGGTCGCGGCTCTGTTTATCTTCACTGAAACTGGCCCATAGACTGAGATAGATGAGATCAAGTGGCCGTAGAAAATTATAATTCGCATAATATACAGGTTGTTCCCATCCTGTTTGTTTGATTAACGGGCGGTTCTAGAGAATCGACTCTCTAATCGTCGGCCAGACCAAATCTTCAAGGGTTAAATTGCTCATTAATTTAATCGTACAAGTATAATATACATTTCCACTAGACATGTCTCATAAACACATTGCAATGTTTGTGGTATTAAAAATATAAATGAATACATATACGGATTTTTGTTTAGCATATTTCGTATGGATAATCTAAAGCTATGTTTTTCATCACTGTCGAATTAAATCTTGTTTCTTGGTTCTATATAATTTATATGATGAATAAATAAGTTTTCAAATCAACTGCGTTGTATGAAACAATAAATTACACTAGTTTACAGTATATCTGTTGCCAAGATAATTTTAGCTATTATTGCTAACTTTATATGGTATGCGTATTTCAAATATAGATTTTTTTTCTTAGCTCCATACGCTCTCCTTGCTCTTCGCTTATATCTCCTAAATTTCCAGGAAACATGTCCAGGTGACTATGAAAGAAATAGAGTTTTATGCTCATATCGTACCACATATTTTTTATTTCTAAAAAAAGATCTTCTACAAGCTCGAAATAATTTTCAGATTTCTTGTTTCTGAGAAAATTCTGCATCAAGACACAAAAGCCGTCCAAGCTCTTAGCTCTAGCTCACTCATTGAATTTCTAGCCCATTTTTCTCAACAAGTGTTTAATATCTGAACAAAAGGTAATATCTTTTACTTTGGAAAAATAACACCGGAATACTTTTTCTCTTTCACAATAAAAAATTATTTGTTCCTGAGGAACGTAATTTTTTTTCTTTCAGTTTTGATGCCGATAATTCTGAAGCTTGTTTAAAAAGATTTATGTCTCTTATAAGATGGTAACTCATATTCATATTGAGAAAAGCATTTTGGCTCATTTACCTTCAAAATCAGCATCATGTTGTGATGAACTTGGTGTTTCATTGTCTTGTTTTAAGGGTTAAGATATAAGCTACTCAAAACGAAAAAGGAGCCACTACTTCATAATCTTATAATCCACGTAGTTTGTAATTGAACATAAATATTATTTTACGATCACAATGTATAGAATTCAGACTAGTTTAAATTATACAGTGAAAACATGAATATTGTTGTTCTAGGTTGAAGAATACGCCGTAAAGTGTAACCTAAATGAAATTGAAATCGCTAGAGCGGTAAGGTTAATTCAGGAAGGTTATTCCAGAAGAAGAATCGCAGAAATTCTGAATGTAAGTCAGGCCGCTATAAACAGAGCAAAGACTCGTTATTTAATTTATGGCATTATCAGAAGAAGGCCCTATCCTCAACGTCAAAAGGCCACAACAGCTCGAGAAGACCGTTCATTGAGTATGTGGGCCATAAGGGAACGAACCAATACTGCATGAGCGCTTGAAAATCAATTAGCAGCCACAACAGGGACCAGAAGTATGCAATAGACTACATCAGTCTCAGTTGCGTGCTAGGAGACCGGTTAGAGTGCCAAGTTTAACAGCTGAGCATCGAAGAGCTCGAAGAATTTTTACCGAAGCACATCGTCATTGGACATTACACAATGGAGTAATGTTTTGTTTACGAATGAGTCCCGATTCTGTGTACATCACAACGATGAGCAAGTTCGGGTATAGCGACGAACAGGTGAGCAAGAAACTGTTCGGTTTGGAGGAGGGCCTATAATGGTATGGGCTGGTATATAATTACATGGGCTTAGTGGTAATTTAAAACGGTCCCCTAACGGCATTACGTTATATGGAAGAAATTTTAACTCCACCCGTGTTTCCTTTTGCGGATAATATGGGAGCAAATTTCATTTTAAAGCACGGTAATGGTAGGTCACACGTGGCTAGAATAGTAAGAACTTTTTTAAATGACCATAATATTGAAGTTACGGAATGGCCGGCTAACAGTCCAGATCTCAATCCCATCGAACATCTGTGGGATACATTGGGACGACGTTTATTGAAGCGGCAGTCTATACAAACCATTCACCAACTTGAAGAACTTCTTTTCAAGAATGGGAACAACTACCCCTGGAGTTGATCAGAAACTTGATTGAGAGTATACCCAGTCGTTGTGATAAAGTTATCAGAGCCAGAGGAGGGCATAGGCATACCAAGAATTTATTTCAGATACTGCCTTTTTTAAAGATGAAAAAAATAAAATTATTATTTATTGACTTACTGAAATTTGAAATTTTTATTCCTAAATAAGACATTTACAATTTTAACAGTTATCTTTCACAAATAAAGTAGAATACGATAACTTTTTCAAAAAACTATTACACAAAAAATGATTTTAATTTTTTAAATGGCTCCTTTTTGATTTGAGTAGTTTATTTTTAGGTACTGAAACGTCAGGTGAATGTGGCACCGGACGTTGAACACAACTAGTACTTGGGTACCGCCATTTAGCTCGATGATGATTTTGTGGTTCTCGCCATATGGTTGGTGTTCTAAATTTAAAGGCAATTCTTTAACCACTTTTCCATACTCTTAAATATTCCACACACGATTTAAACACACAATTGGGAGCCCAAGATTTATCATTTTTATCCAAAAGCTTCCCAATGTACTTAAAATAGGTATTTTTCACCAACTCTACTATCTACATAAATATCTAGATAAATGATTTGGATTGTTTAAGCAACGTCTCCTTGAACTACTCATATCGCAAAGACTTTAGATATTATTTATAATACAATAAAAAACGCAATTTATCGGTAAATAAATGAGCACAAATAATAAAAATCATAAACAAAGTAACTCGAGCTGCACGAGGGTAGATTTGACATACACAATTCATAAGTAAACATTATCAACCATCAAAATCACGGCAACAGTCAAAAAATTAAATTTTTTAAACTAGTGTTAAAAGTCGAAGTAAATATTTGTTCTATATTGATTCAAATAAATATACTAAATTCAATGTTTAAAAATCCAGCAGGATTTTGTTTTTTGCTATTTGAAAAGTTACCCGATCACGAATCAATCAAAACAATGACAAATAATACGACCGAACAAAAAGTATTATTAAAAATATTTCAACAATACGTCGAATAAAATTAGTTCTCATACCAAAAACACATATACTATCAAATGTTTAAATAAGATCAAAAAGGTACCGAGAATATACATTAAGTTTACAAAAAATTGCTGTTCTTTTAAATAAAGTAGTTCTATTCTTGTACTATCACGTTTTTTTTCTACCTCACTTAACAAAAAGTTAAGGACTATTTAAGAAAAATCTAATATTAACAATTAAACAAATTACGCAAGGTTTGTTAGTGGTCTCTCTACTGGCAAATTATGCGCGAGCTCAGCCGTAGAGGGATGATAAACAAGTGAGCCGCGCCACCGACTTAGACGGTACAAGATGTAATAGGCACTAACAACCCTTTCACAATCCGACAGAATAAGATAAAGTGAGCTAAATAAAACAAATCAGTTTCATAAACTAGACCCTTCTTTAATATAAATATTATGTTGTTGACCCAAATAAAGGAAATACAATTTAGAGCTGTTTACAATTATGGGTACACTGGTGCCTTCATTATAAAAAAAAATAATAAAGGAGTGGTTTATGTGTGATCACACTTTGCGAATTACAAAATAAAAGAAACCATTAGTAAAAAGAATACAAGGTACAGAATAATAGAGCATTTGCTTATCTATTCTGGCAGTGGTGGCTTTCAATCACCAATTACAATAGGCTTCAAAAAAAAACTTCAAACCGGTTCCAGACTCCGGTAATTTAAATGCTGGTACTACCAAAATTAATGCCAGAACAAAAAATAAATGCCGGTACCAAAAAAACCCATAAGATGTAATAGGGTAAAAAAAACTACAACCATGCGTTGTTCCAATAACCTGGGACTTTGATTTTGCCGCAAAAGCCGTCTTTATAATGTGCTTCTACTAAATCGACTTAGAAAATCTCTCTACAAATCCCACAATGTGGTTTTTCCCACTGGACACGAAATAACCCAAAAATATAACCAAAACGTAGATGAATTCGATGGCCCAGTCGGAAATTAAAGGCTTTTCTCAAAATCCAAAAAATTAAAGGGCGAAGATGAGCTTCGATTATTGAAACAATGCCGCTAGAATTCTTCTTAGTCGCTTCTTTCCCTAAAGCTGGTTAAGATGAAAAAAAAAATCTGACAGCGTGCCCCCAAACTGTCATATGGTAACTTGCGTAGAAGAGTGGCCTTTTACTATTACACTAGTAGAATTAATTATTGCGGAAAATTAACCACAGGCCAAGAATACCAAGCACTGACGATAGTTAAAATTAGATAAAATACAATTATGGAAAAATAAAAGGAAGAACACTATTAATTACTGAATAATACCTATGTAAACATTGTAAAAATTCCCATCAGACAAACAGGTAAGTCTTGTATGTTTTTACAATTTGAATAATTAACAATAACAATCATAAGAGAAAATATGCCTGTTACAGTATGTAAGTTTTAATTTGGCAATAGTTATTTGTGACACAAGGACGGAAAATGCCATTTTGCAAGAGCAAGTAAAGTTGTGTAGCCGAGGGGCGTAGCACCGAGGCGAAACAATACGAGCACTTGCAAAACATTTTGCGGACTTGTAACACACACTATTTTTTGGTCCGACCAATTTTTCATATTTTCAAAAGTTCAACAACTGTTTACTTTGTGACATACAAGATTAGGTGTATATTGACATTATTGACATCTATTGCACGATTAAAAGAATTAGTAATAAGGAATGATTTTCTGATAATCGATTATTAATTTTAATACAAACGAATACTGTGCTAATAAGCAGCACAGTAAAAATTGTTATATTGATAATATTAATATCTAATAATTTTATATAAAAATAGCAGAGACAATGAACTATTATAGTTCAATGAGCAATAATAAAATCGAGATATGTATTTTCATAATCGAATGATAAGTAGTTGTAAATTGACATAAATGTCAAATTTAAAATAAAAGTTGTGAGAGAAATTAAATGTAAGTTTGAATCCTGCTTACCTTTAAAAAAAGTTATTAGTTTAGTATATTATACGCTGTTTTTAAATAAATTTAATTAAAATTTGTAGTATTCATTATGTATTTTTAATGACTCATAGCGCCATCTCTTTAGATAATCTTAAAGCTACTTTGCCGACCTAGGCCGGAAAATGTCATTTTCCGGACGATTTTGAAGTAATTAATAGTATTGTTTCTGGAAGGAGGACCAAAAAAAGTATTTATTTAGTTCCTATATAAATATATAAGATTTTTAATTGTACAGACATTTTTCAAAAAAGGGTTTAACCTTTTTAATGGATGTTAATTGCTCGTTTTAAGGTTCATTTATGCAAACGGCACTCAATAGTTTGGTGGAGAGCAAGTCATGAGCCGTTCGAAAAATAAAAATGGGGTCACTTGTTTTTTTAACCAATGGATAGCAAAGAGAAGAAATACAGAAAAAACATAAAAAAAATTAGTTAAAGTAATCCGATAGTAGGTATATACTTAAGAAATTTAAAATTCCACACTTTACTCAGTGACTGAAAAATAAAAATAATAAAGATAATACTTACAATCCTTAACTTATCCTTTGTGGTTAAAAAAAGTGAGAGGTGTCTAGGGACACCCGGATGGATCGAAGTTCCTTTCGATTAATTAGTGAAGGAATTGTAATTTGTTAACACAACAGAGTGTTTATACATACATAAGCATAATGTCTGTATAAAATGTCTACTTACCTAACTCTATCAGCAATATCCGGAACTTGTGCAGAAACACTGTCAGGATACATTATTGTTATTATTTTCTATTATTTTATTATTTATTATTTACAAAAAACCTGTATAAACTTAACAAAGTCGCGACACTACACTGTTCAGAGCAAAATAGAAAATAGTAAATCCATTATCACCTGAATATTTTCTCCCTCTCTGACAGGAGTCTCTAAAAAAAATTTTTTTATAGAAAAGACCCTACTTATTTGTCATCAAGGAATACGTATACGAAGTTTCCGTAGTTAATTCTGGGACATCCTTTGCTCCCAAGTACCCAACACTTTTGCAAGCCAAGTGCAATACCCTACTTGGTTATGCCGCACTGATGACGGCTAATGAGCCAGAAACATATTATTAATACGCGTTTTCTTGGCACCTTGTTTATTTCATCTCCTGGGCTTAGAACGACTCAATCACAGTGAGTCCGTTTCGCCAACGCGGCGACGCTGGTTGCTAGCCGAAAACCCATTGGCACAGCTGGCTGAAAGCACAAAATGGCGATAGGACTCCTGTGTGAGCGTTCGTTGTTTTTGTGTTTTTGTTGTTTCTTTACACATGTTTCCCCAACATCCTTTGCTCCCAAGTACCCAACACTTTTGCAAGCCAAGTGCAATACCCTACTTGGTTATGCCGCACTGATGACGGCTAATGAGCCAGAAACATGCATGTCTGCGGTTACCATTCCTACTTGTAACCATGATCCTTTGTTGCGTTACATGCCCGTTATCCCCCTTTGTTTATATATATATATATATATATATATATATATATATATATATATATATATATAATGTAGAAAGTCTGTTTAACGCACAAACTACAGGATGGAGTTTAATTAAACTTTTTTTGCTACATACCTATTAGTTCTCGGCAACATATAGAGTTTAATTCATTATTTAATATTGATATGTGTTTAGAGTTGCTATATTCACAGTCAGACTACAGTAACATTTATTAACAGATTCAATAATTTTACTTTTATTTTAATTAAATCGATTTATTAAAATTTAAAATTGTCTAATTCCGTAGGTATCCAAAGGATTGTCGCTAAAACAACAAATACCTACAAAAAAACAGTATTATAAGGAATATAGTGCTACCTTCCAAAAATGTGTTTTCTATACATTATTGTTTTTTAGATTTAACTAGATCTTTCGATAGGCTGATGGCTACCGTTTTCGCTTATCATGCGGGATGCAAGGGTACGAATCCTGTAGCAAACAATTTTATTGTTCAATATTGATAACTGCAACAGGTAGACGTTCCAATTACTTCCAATACAACAAACAACATTTTTGTAGGTAATGGTACGGAAAAAAATAAACTAAGAAAATCCTTACTATGTCAACACCATGAGCTGGCGTAGTTGATATCTCTGGTGTATGTAAACTGCGCGGCTTTATTTTTCAACTTCCATTTTGGATATTCAGTTGCCGGAACACGCCTTCAGAGAGAAACACCGTGGATGTGGGCAACTTTTCCTTTGTCCGTTGCGTCTGGATGTTAAATTTAAATAATTTCTTTAAAGAAAGACTTTGTTTTTGTTGTATTTAAAAAGTTGTAGTTTTTTATGAAATTTTCTGATACAATATACTTTTTGGTTATCTAATAAAAACAGTAGGTATTATGTAACGGAGTGTATATATTTAATAATTTTAAAAATCCTCAACACTTACATTAATACACGCCCATGTATTTTACTGTTTAAAGATCGATTTGCCTCGTTGATCTCATATAAATCATGTACAGGGTGAATAAAGGCAATTAGACGGTAGTGCTTTCAACAA
Source organism: Altica lythri (assembly GCA_964028335.1). NCBI lineage: Eukaryota > Metazoa > Arthropoda > Insecta > Coleoptera > Chrysomelidae > Altica > Altica lythri. The sequence goes on along the minus strand of OZ034804.1, from coordinate 27,122,926 downwards.
CTTAACCCTCTTCTAGGATATTTAAATTATGTAAATCTAGCGTGAATACAAAGTGTAATGCCTATACCTATCGCTTCACACAGCGGTAACAGAATTTAATTACATATTGTAGATACGAAAGGGGTGCATTTTTAATTATTTATCCTATTCTTTTGTCAAGAGGTTTTAAATATTATTAAACAAACAGAAGTATATTTGAATAAGCAATTGGATTTTATTATAACTGCTCTTTAAATTATAAAACTGTTACAAATTATTTTTTTTAAGAATTTACAATAAAAAATGGATGTGTATTTCATGAAAATAACAGAACTAATGTGGTAAAATGACATTTAGTTGCACTGTAAACTATGAATATAGTAGTAGTATATTGTTAAATTATATAAACAGAAATAATAAAAAATTGTTAAAAATGGGTAAAAAACGGTTTATAAACACGAGACTAAAGTAAAATGAAAAATAATCGCAAAAACTAAAAAAAAAAAACAAAAGGAATAACCAAGAAAATATCACCAAAAAGCGAATTAAATGAAAAATATGGAAAATCGAAAAAAGGAAACAACTGAAAAAACGAGAAATTTAGAAAAATTACTGTGAACTTGGTAACAAACGAGAAAATATGAAAGAATCAGCACAAACAGAAGAATATTAAAAAAAGTATGGAGAAAACAAATAAAATCATAAAAAATTACAGCAAACCAAAATCATTTAAAAAAATAATAAGAAACCGAAAAAATATAAGAAAATCAAGAAACAATCGCACAAATTGTGAAAGAAACGGCAAAAAATAAGATAAATAGAATAAATAATTAAATAAATAAATAAATAAATAAATAAATAAAAAAATAAAAAAATAAATAAATAAATAAATAAATAAATAAATAAATAAATAAATAAATAAATAAATAAATAAATAAATAAATAAATAAATAAATAAATAAATAAATAAATAAATAAATAAATAAATAAATAAATAAATAAATAAATAAATAAATAAATAAATAAATAAATAAATAAATAAATAAATAAATAAATAAATAAATAAATAAATAAATAAATAAATAAATAAATAAATAAATAAATAAATAAATAAATAAATAAATAAATAAATAAATAAATAAATAAATAAATCAATAAATAAATAAATAAATAAATAAATAAATAAATAAACAAGTAAGTAAAAATTCATGGCTACGCATTGTATTTAGATTGCTAAATAATAGAGTTAAAAAGCTTATTTTGATTTGTCTTAGGCCGGAATGCAGAAAATCAAAAAAATGAAAAAGTATTAAAAAAATGGCGGCAAAATAAACGAATCAACAGGAAAAAGCAGCAATAAACTATAAAATTGCAAAAATCGAAAAACAAAAAATAGAATATAGGAATAAATAAATAAAAAACACGAATAAATCGCTAAGTTGATTTAATCTATAGCAAAATGGAAAGTAGTAGAAAAAAGTGAAAACATAGAAAAACTGAAAAAATATTACAACGGTTAGAAAAAAAAAACAAAAATGTGGAAAATAAAAAAAAACGGTAGAAAAACAACAAATTCAGAAAAATTACTGAGAATATAAAACCAAATGAGAAAATATGATAAAATCAACAGAAACAGAAAAAAATTTAAAAAACCGAATAAAATGCATATATCAAGAAAATTTACAAAAATCGATAAGAAACTAAACAAGCAAAAAAATAGTATGAAACCGAAAAAACAAGAAAAAACGAAAATGTAAACAAAAAATCATCAAATAAATTGTGAGAAAAACGACTACAAACAAGATAAAAAGAAAAAAAACGAAAAAAAAAGAATGATAAATCAATCAATAAAAATTGAGATGTAAAACAACTTGGTTGCAAAAAAACCCGGTAGATGGCGTTGTTTTTCGATTACTAAATAATATCGTTAAAAAGCTTATTTGGATTAGTTTTAATCCAGAATGTAGAAAATCAAAAAAATGAGAAGCTATCGAAAAAACTATAAATTAAAGCAAAATAAAAATAATAGTAGAAAAAAACTAAAATAATAAAGGAAAAATAGAAAAACTGAGAAAATATTACAACAGTTACAGAAAAATATGTAGAAAACCCAAAAACAAAACTACAAAAAAACGACAAATTTGAAAACAAATAAAAAAATATTATAAAATCAACAAAAACAGAAAAAATGTAAAAAACAGTAAAAAAATACGAATGAAATCGCATAATTCATAAAAAAATTACAAAAATCGAAAAACAGAAATCATTTAAGAAATGGATAAAAAACTGGAAAAAATACCACAAATAGGAAAAAACCAAAATGTAATTAAAAAAATCGAGAAAGAATCACAATTTGATCATTTGAAAAACTTTGATAACATGGCTACTTCTATTGATCTATTCTGTAAGAAATGTAAAGCTAAGGTTATAAATGGATGTAAATGCATAAACTGTGACAGCATTTTTCATTCCAGCTGTGGAAAAATTAGTAATGTTAAATTTCTCACAGATAACTCAATAATTTGTTGTGATAAAGTCGAATTACAAACTACCTCTACGGACATTGATGCTGCTTTTTTCGACACTATATACGAAATAGCTGGTAGTAAAAAGAAAATTGCAATAAGCATATTCAATTATATTAAAAAAAAAATATGATAATTAGTGAACTTCAAGAAAAAATTAATTTGCTAAATCATCAGATCTTTTCAAGTAATAATGTGAAGGCAGATGATAAGCATATTCATGTAGTTAATAATGGCAAGAATGTGGATAAGAAAAAACAACCTTCTCAAAACAAAATTACACCAAGTTCTACAGTACAGGTTGGCAATACAGTTTCGGAAAATGAGGTATCTTTAGCTATAACTGAGGTGCAGACTAAGGTCCAACTAAACAAATACATTAATCTTCCTAACGCCCACCAGACATCCAAGCAAGTAGAAGGGACTGCGGATAAAAGAAGGGCCGCACAGGATTCTCCAACCAACAATGCTCAAACATCCAAGAAGAGAAACTCACGTAAATGCCAACTGCTTGTTGAGAACAATAAAGAGTCTTCAGAGGTTACTGGTGTCTCGGAGGTAATGTACTTACATGTTTATCGGTTGAATCCTAAAACTACGAGCGAGCAGTTGATCGAGTTAATGAGATCTCATCTGCCGGAGATCAAATGTGAACAGCTGAATTCAAAACTTCCAAATGTATATAGTTCATTTAAAGTATGCATCTTTGCCAATAGTTTCAAGACCGCAATGAATGTAGACATTTGGCCATATGGAGCTTGCGTGAGCCGTTTTTTATTCAAACGAACGGTGGACACTCAGGTGAGAATTTAAGGTACAATCCGGAACTGCTATTATTAAATATTAATACCATTAGTCAAACCAAAATTAACTTTCTAGAAAGTGACATAAGTTTATTCCAGAACTTAATTATATTGTGGATTTGTGAATTGGAAGTGAGGGAGGATCTGCTCAGTTTATTATTCATTAATAATTTTAAACTAACAACTTTTTATTGTCGTCCTACTTTAAAATGTGGTGGGGTAAGTATTTGGATAAGAAATTTTAATAATGTTAAAGTAATTGAGTTGGAAAAATATTGTGTTGAACAACATTTTGAAATTTGTGCTGTCAGTTTTATTTTTAATAGACAAACCAATTTAATTGTAAACTGCTATCGGGCACCATGTGGCGATAAAAATTTATTTTTTAATCGCATTACAGAAGTTTTTGATGAATTATATAAACCCAACATTAATTTCATTCTGACTGGTGATTTCAATTTTGATAGGAATACAAATTGTCATTTTGAAGAGTTGTGCACTCTTTTGTCAAGTTATAATCTTATACATATTGTAAAATGGCCTACTCGTGTTACCATTAACACCTGTACCACAATAGATCAAATATTTTTAAGTTCAACTGGGAAAGATTATACGTGCTGTGTTCTTGACAACGAGATTTCTGATCACCGTTCTTATCTGTATTTTTAGAATTAGGTTTAATGGGGTACGGTAGCAGTTTGCAAGAAATATGTGAAAAAAGGTGTTTCAGCGAAGAAAACATAACTTCTTTTAAATCTTTACTTGCTTATGGAAACTGGTCACGCATATATGATAATAGTAATTTTAATGAAGGTTTTAGTATATTTTATAACGAACTATTATATTATTTTAATGCATGCTTTTCCAACCAAACGAAGATTTTATGTTAAAAATAAAAAAAAGTGGGTAGATGATGATGTGCGTGTATCAAGTGCAAAGTTAAAGGATCTATTTGCGTTACAGAAAACAAATCCAAATTTTAAAGTCTTCTATAAGGAAGCTAAGATAACCCATTCAAATCTTTTAAATTTAAAAAAAAGCAATACTACCAAAATTGTATTATCAATTCGGACAATGTTGCTAAAGCTTCATGGAAAGTAGTATCAGAATTAACCAACAAAACCAAGATTACTAAAAATATTACTATTAAGAAGGGTGAAGACTTTTTGGAAGAGCCCTTTAAGATAGCTAATTATTTTAATGAATTTTTTATTAAGGCACCAATCGAATTGGTTAACAAAATAGATAGATTAGGTAATCAAATTAATAACATGCAGGTATCAATGACGAATTCGATGTTTTTGGCACCTTTTACTGAAGCTGAGCTATTAAACTTATTAAATAGGAAACTTAAGAATAAAAAGTCATCTGGTGCAGATAAAATACCTAACTTTGTTTTAAAAAAATGTTTAGAGTATATTATAGTTCCACTAACATACCTTGTAAATATGTCATTTGAAAAAGGCGTTTTTCCACCTCAATTATTGACTGGTAAAGTTTTGCCGCTATTTAAAAGAAAAGATCCAATGTTGGTGGAAAACTATAGACCTGTGACCATTCCTTGTAGTCTCTCGAAAGTTTTTGAATACGCTTTCTTGGATCGTGTTTTACTGTTCTGTGATAAACATAAAATCATTACAGAAAATCAGCACGGTTTTAGTATGGAAAAATCTACTGCAACAGCTATGCTTTCATTTTATAATTAAATAATCGATTATCTTGAGGCTGGTGAGTGTCCTGTTGCGATTCTATGCGATCTAAGCAGGGCATTTGATTGTGTCAACCATGAATCTTTGCTGACTGTTCTTGAGACGTACGGTATTAAAGGAGTTGCTTTGGAATGGGTCTTAACGTTCCTCAAAAATCGAAATCAATATGTTACAATCAATTTTGAGAACAAGAAAACATTGCAAACATATGGATCTTGTCTGTTAAACCAAAGCATGGGTGTGCCACAGGGGTCTGTCTTGGGACCCATACTATTTATTCTTTATGTTAATGGGGCAGACACAGTAATTGGTAGAAACAACTATGTAGCTTATGCAGATGATTTTTCCATACTTGTTTCAGCAAACAATGATGACTTAATGAAAGAAAAAACTTCGAGTGTCCTTCAAGGAATTAACAGTTACTTTAATAGTTTGGATTTGTTTTTTAATGTGGATAAAACACAATAAGTGAGATTTCATAATTGGCAGAAAGAGGTAAATCAGTTAAGGGTTGCTATTGATTAAACTATTCTTAAAAGTACGCATGAAAGTGTGCACTTTCTTGGAATTCATATTGATGAGTCTCTTAACTGGAAAAGCCACTGTAAGGCGCTTGGTCAGAAAATCAATTCGCTGAGATACCTTTTCATTAATTTGCGAGAGGTGCTGGAGGTGAGTCAGCTTGTCGGTCTCTACTTTGCACAAATTGATTCTCGGCTCAGATATGGAGTGTGTTTATGGGGTAATTCAGTTGACACAGCAAATGTTTTTATTGCACAAAAGAGAGTTCTGCGCTGTATGGCGAAAATTTCAGAAAGACAATCGTGTAAACCTCTTTTCAAACAATTTGGTATTCTTCCTCTACCTTGTTTACATATTTTTGAACTGTGTGCATATGTATTTCAACATCGGTGTGTATTTGACCGCAATAATGATATTTATGAACACAATACACGACAGGCTGGTGAGCTTCACGTACCTTTCGCACGATTGGTTCTTGGATACAAGGCTTCTAACTACATGGGACCTAAACTTTTTAATAAACTACCTTCTGATATAAAAACTATTAACAGCATAAAACTATTCAGAAAAAAATTAAAAGAATTTCTTTTAGATAGGTGTTTTTATAATATGTCAGAATTTTTAAACTCTTAAAATTTGTTTTTTAATATGTGATTGTAAATGTAAATGTACAATTTTGACGATTCCCATGAAATTGTATTGTCTAATTCTAATGGATAAAATAAATTATTATTATTATTATTATTAAAAAAACGAGATGAAAAGAGTATCGATTTTATATAAAAACACAATAATTGAAAAAATGGTTAAAAAAATGGTAAAAAATTGATAATAAACTAAAGTAAAATGGAAAATTGTAAAAGAAAACTGAAAAAATAAAGGGAAAAAAACAAAAAAACAAAAATTAGAAAAAACGAAAAATGTGGAAAATCTAAAAAAAAACAACTGGAAACACCACAAGAATGGAAAATTACAAAATACAACGAAAAAAAATCTGTCAATTTCTATCAGTTATCGTGTGTATTTTCCTATTTATTTGATAATTTAGTACGAAACGCGACTGGTGCGTAATTTTTCCACTTATTTATAAACCATTGCTTACTTGTTTATGGTTTATATTTATATGCTATTCTGACACAGAAATGTCTTATTTTAATTATCGTTAGAGAACATCTAGTTTGTTAACATAAAACTTTTTTTGAGCAGTGGTTGCAGAAAAAGTAAATTGCTTTATATATTAAATATTTTATCTTCTGTTATTGACTTATTCAACGAATTTAGCTCACGGCTGTTTTATCTTTCAATTGTTTGAAAAAGTTTTCCCATTTTCTTTCCTTCAATCTTACAAAACAACAGTTACTCCGAGAGCAAGATTCAAAATTGAAATATATTATAGGATAATTACTTCTTTTTTACAAAATATACTCAGTAAAATTCGCTTTATTCTTCACCCGTGTGAAGTTGGCCCCGATTTTTTAAAATTTCATGTTTTTTTATATGGACCTGTTTGTCCATCGTTTGTCCACGTTTGTCCACCCTTTAGATAATTTTTACCAGCAAGCAATCAAAAGATACAGCCAAAACAAGTTTACGGGGCTAACTTCACGTTTTTTCGAAAAACTTCAAATTTAAAATTTGTTCACACCATACGTTTGTCCATCGTTTGTCCACGTTTGTCCACCAATTAGATTATTTTTACCACCTAATTAAACGACTAAAAACTCCAAAAACCGTGATTGATGGCCCATACATGGTAGTAACTTCCCTAAATCAATATTTGTAAAATTTCTGTATTGCATCCGTTTGTCCATCGTTTGTCCACGTTTGTCCACCCTTTAGATAATTTTTACCAGCAAGCAATCAAAAGATACAGCCAAAACAAGTTTACGGGGCTAACTTCACGTTTTTTCGAAAAACTTCAAATTTGAAATTTGTTCACACCATACGTTTGTCCATCGTTTGTCCACGTTTGTCCACCAATTAGATTATTTTTACCACCTAATTAAACGACTAAAAACTCCAAAAAACGTGATTGATGGCCCATACATGGTAGTAACTTCCCTAAATCAATATTTGTAAAATTTCTGTATTGCATCCGTTTGTCCATCGTTTGTCCACGTTTGTCCACCCTTTAGATAATTTTTACCAGCAAGCAATCACAAGATAAAGCCAAAACATGTTTACGGGGCTAACTTCACGTTTTTTAGAAAAACTTCAAATTTGAAATTTGTTCACACCATACGGTTTGTCCATGGTTTGTCCACGTTTGTCCACCAATTAGATTATTTTTACCATCTAATTAAACGACTAAAAACACCAAAAAACGTGATTAATGGCCCATACATGGTAGTAACATCCTTATATCAATATTTTTCAAATTTCTGTATTGCACCTCACAAACTTAAATTTCTACCTCTTTAAATACTGTTGGGAACAATTAAGCATGATTATTTTCCAAAAAAAACGACAAAGGATCAAGTAGGAACAAACAGCTCGAGCATTTTTACTCCAAATCCAAGTTTGTCCACCTAATAAAAATAAATTTTCACCTTTTACCCGGCATTACACGCGTATCTACTTTTACCATAAGTACACGCGCACGGTCTAAATGACCGCATTAGAGATGTTTATATAAAAAAACGAAAAACAAAAAGCCCATTGGGTATTTTAGAAATGTAATATCAAATAACAATTAAAAAAACTCAACTAGATGTAAAAAAACAATAATACTGATTTTCAGCCCCTTCCATTGCTCATTTTTCTGCGCATGTGTGGAAAAATGGAATAGTGTTTTTTCGGTAAATTGACCTTTAGAAGTTCATAAATAGGGAATAGGTGGAACCTTGAAGACTGAATTTGAATATTAGCAGAGTTACAGGCGGTTTTCGAAAAATACGGTCTTTTTGACAATTACGCGTGTAACGCCAGGTTAACGTTTAATAGTATATTACTTTACAAATGGAGTAAATTGCATATTACAGCGAGTGTGTTTGGGCCATGAGCGAGCTTGCGAGCGAAGGGGCTAGAGAACGAGCTAAATATGCAATTTGATCCTCGAGTGAAGTACTATGCTTTACCCACGACTTACCAAATGTTTTTTTATAAAACTAAAAATAACAAATATAAAATTTAAATTTTGGCATAAGTTGTCAAAAATATTCGATTTCGCAGACAGTTCTGTCTGAAAAATGTCAAATGTTTAATTTAATTTAATTAAAACTGTAGGTAACCAACATAATAATACAGGTTTCTATTTACTTACTTCACTAGTTTAGTAAATGAAACTATAACACAACTCCTCAATAATTTGACACTTACTGACATAGTTATAGGTTAAAAAATACGCAATTTACTTATGAGTCGTGGGTAAATTAAATTAAACTAACATTTGACATTTTTCAGACAGAACTGTCTGCGAAATCGAATATTTTTGACAACTTATGCCAAAATTTAAATTTTATATTTGTTATTTTTAGTTTTATACAAAACCATTTGGTAAGTCGTGGGTAAAGCATAGTACTTCACTCGAGGAACAAATTGCATATTTAGCTCGTTTCTTTAGCCCCTTCGCTCGCAAGCTCGCTCATGGGCCAAACACACTCGCTGTAATATGCAATTTACTACACTCGTAAAGTAATATACTATAAAACTGTAGGTAACCAACATAATAATACAGTTGTCTATTTACTTACTCCACTAGTTTAGTAAATGAAACTATAACACAACTCCTCAATAATTTGACACTTACTGACAGAGTTATAGGTTAAAAATACGCAGTTTACTTATGAGTCGTGGGTAAAGTAATAAAATATTACTTGTACCACTTTCATGTCAGTCCGTTATTCAGTCTGTCTAGCCTTTAGTTATGTAGTGCAAGATAGATGGAATCATATAAATGCAGGTTTTAATGAATGTAAAAACACAATTTTAATCAAAAATAAAAAAGGTTTTCATTCTAACAAATATTAAATCTCCATCATTTGCTAAAATAAAACATAAAATTAAACAAAAAAATACATTTACTTTGATTATGTTGAAACTGAAATTTTTATTCGTAAAATAAAATCTCTGAAAATAAATAATACATAGTGACCAATGGTAACAATTTAGGTTATACTAGTCCTATTCTCTATTTAAAAAAGGAATAATCACAATTTATAAAAGAACTTTTCATAGTAAAAAGTTTTTTTTGGTGATTTATAAGTCATATTACTATTATTAAATTATTACTCCCTTGGCAAATAGCGCTTTACGAGATAGATTACGGCATAGTCCACAGTATAGTCTAAAATTTTTAAAAAATTTCTAAATTAGTTATTTTATTAACATTTAAAATAATAATTACTGTTGTCACATGAAAACAAAAAAAAAATTCTCTCTCGCGTAGTCGATCCCATTATGATAACATAATAGAACTGTCACCTTGATTCATATCCGACGCTTAATCAACTAGGCTACGAACGACATATTTAAAAACTTTTAAAATGATAACATGTATACACAATTTATATCATATTTCATATCAATTCAGTATAAATTTCGAAATTTATGTATATGCCTAAACACACTTGAAACATGCATTGTCATCCAGATCTTAGCTATCCTGAAAATTTCAGAGCTCTAGGTTGTCGGGAAATGGGTTTAAATTCGATTACAAAATTCCGCGGAATGACACAGAGACAAAGAACACGGTGAAAATATAAAAAACTTTGTAAAAATCACAAACGAGTCTGTAGTGAGCCCTAAAACGAAAAACTGGACAAAAGTAATATTTACAACCAGAAATTTTAAAAATATTGATATAGGGAAGTTACTACGACGCATGGGCCATTAATCACGTTTTTTTGATGTTTTTAGTTGTTTAATTAGGTGGTAAAAATAATCTAATTGGTGGACAAACGTGGACAAACGATGGACAAACGTATGGTGTGAACAAATTTCAAATTTGAAGTTTTTCGAAAAATCGTGAAGTTGACCCCGTAAATTTGCTTTCGCTGTATTTATCCAGAGCTTGCTGGTAAAAATTATCTAAAGGGTGGACAAACGTGGACAAACGATGGACAAACGGATGCAATACAGAAATTTACAAATATTGATTTAGGGAAGTTACTACCATGTATGGGCCATCAATCACGTTTTTTGGAGTTTTTGGTCGTTTAATTAGGTGGTAAAAATAATCTAATTGGTGGACAAACGTGGACAAACGATGGACAAACGTATGGTGTGAACAAATTTCAAATTTGAAGTTTTTCGAAAAAACGTGAAGTTAGCCCCGTAAACTTGTTTTGGCTGTATCTTTTGATTGCTTGCTGGTAAAAATTATCTAAAGGGTGGACAAACGTGGACAAACGATGGACAAACAGGTCCATATAAAAAAACATAAAATTTTAAAAAATCGGGGCCAACTTCACACGGGTTTATTCTTCTACTTCTATTGAAATTTTATCCGAGCATTACTTATTTGGATCGATATTAGGTAGCTAAAGAAGGTCACAGTTTATTCTAAAATCAATTAATATTTAAAAAATAAAGGTATTTTCATCACTCCAGATATTTTATTGTTTTCTTAATTATTTTTCATTGAATATAAATCTTTTTAAGCCAACGTTATAGTTAGGGCACCAAGGGAGTTTAACGTCCTTTTTAGAAAGTTTTTTATATTTTCGCCGTGTTCTGTGTCTCTGTGTCATTCCGTGGAATTTGTAATCGAATTTAAACCTATTTCCCGACTACCTAGAGCTCTGAAATTTTCAGGATAGCTAAGAACTGGATGACAATGCATGTTTCAAGTGTGTTTAGGCATATACATAGATTTCGAAATTTATACCGAATTGATATTAAACATGATCTAAGTTGTGTATAGATAATATTATTTTGAAAGTTTTTAAATAAATCGTTCGTAGCGTAGTTGGTTAGGCGGCGGATCAGTCCACTTGTGACAGTTCTGTTATGTTATCATAATGGGATCGATTACGCGACAGAGAAGTTTTTTTTTCTTTTTTTTTTTTGTTCTTACATGTGAAAACAGTAATTATTATTTTAACTGGTAATAAAATAAACTGTTTTAGAAAGTTTTTAGATACAACTACCCTTGATTTTGTTAACAAGGAAACAATCTTCTCTATGATCAATCACAGCGTTGTATGACTTAATATTTTTGCAAAATCAGGGATGCTGTGCATTGTTGAGATGACACAAAATATGACCTATAAATCAGTAAAAAACTTTCTATTATAAAAAGTTCTTTTTGTAAATTGTGCTTATTTGATGTATAGTGAGCAGCTGAATACAAAAACCCAACTCGAATATCAAGCAGTTGTCAAGGAAATTTTTTATTACCACTAAATAATATATCTTTTTTCAAATTGAATTTTTAATCAAATCAAAACATATAGATTGTAACAGTTTTTTCGCAGATTCTATGTATAATTATTTCAGCTAAACCTTGTAAAATTTTGGTTGGGAAAGGTGGGGAAAGATCGGGTAGACAGGTATGATGGGGAAATAATCAAAAACAATGTTCATTTTTCTTGCCAGCGCTATTGAACGTGTTTAGTGGATAATTACTCAGTGCCACAAGACTTATGGTGTACGAATTGAAATTTTGTGGGTAAATATGTATTTTTTACCAATTTTTTTTTGAGGTAAACAAAGTGTGTTGCTATTTAAAGAATATGTTATAATCGGTCAAGGAGGAGTTTTTTTCTACGGGTTTATATATTTTAAAGTGCTAATATAATCATTCCAGAAACTTTTGTTTTATAACTTCACATATTTTGGTATTCGTCCAAACCCTACTTTGGACATGATGGTGTACTGAATACCTCATAGTACCCTCTTACAAATACTTCTCCAGTTTACAGACGTCACGACTTTGTACAGTTTCAGCTGTGGAAAATTCTCCAGAAAGGTGTCATCCTGCTGAACCATGGCCAGAAATACAACCAACAGTCTCTGAAATTGAGCCGACAGTGCCACCTTAACCAACTTCAAGCATCAGTGACTTAACTTACAGTCCAACCTCAACAAACACCAAGTAGTTCGGAAGACCAAACACAATTTAATCTGGTAAGCCCAAAACCATTAACTCCGTATTCATACATGGCACAAAAAATAAAAAGACAGGAGAGAAAACAAGGAAAAACTGCCTTAATCACAAGCCCAATTAGCTTAGAGTGTGTATATGGTCTGAGTGGACTGTGGACGGCTCTCAAAGAATTTTTGACGATGCAGGGATCAAGTATTTTACTGACGGATCTCGCACGTCAGAAGGAACCGGTGCAGGGGTCTGTGGTCCACGCAACCTTAGGCAGCACTTCAGCTTGGGAACGGAGACAACCGTGTACCAGGCTGAGGTATACGCCTTACTAAAGGCTGTCGACCACGCCCGAGGCCGTGGCTGGAGAGGGGAGAGGATAACTTTCTTCTCAGACAGCCAGGCTGCACTGCTGGCCTTAAAACAATTCCGGGTTAGTTCCAAGCTGATCTGGGAGTGCATACAAAACCTCAATGAACTGGCTAGACAAAACAGTGTCTTCTTGGAATGGATACCAGGGCATAAAGGTTTTGAAGGAAATGAAACCGCGGATCTTCTGGCCAAGAAGGGAGCGGATACACGATTTACTGGTCCAGAACCTGTATTGGGACTGCCTAGAGCCTGGGTAATGACCAAAGTCAGGAACTGGGTCTGGGAAGAGTCGACCAAACACTGGAGTAACACTGTAGGGCTGAGGCACTTGAAGCTGATGCTCAAAGGCTGCTCCAAAAAACTCACGTCTGACATACTGGATCTAGGCAGGAGTCAGATCAGAGTACTAGTGGGCCTGCTCACCGGGCATGGACCATTCAGACTACACCTTCGGAGGATGGGGATTCTGACACAGGAACCCACCTTGTGCCGACTTTGTGACATGGACGATGAGACGGCAACTCACATTCTATTCGAGTGTGAGGCCTTGGACATTAAACGGTTCCTCATCTTCGGTGACACGAATCCTGAATCCTATCACCACCTTGAGGAGCTGGTCACAGGACTCAAATCTCTTATAAAGGGAACTGCCCTGTGGCAACAGTGACTCAAGGAATTTAGGACAACTGGATTCTAGCCATCCTGAGGATCAGCAGGATGCTGATTTTCAGCTGAACAAACTAGAGTCCTGCAAGCACGGGTGCATGTAAGGACTCTTGGTGCCGAACCTGGTCACAATATTCCCATAGGAAGCAGTGCTTAAAACATGGGGCTCCATAGGTGAGACCATGCCAGGTTACTTAGATTAGATTAGATTAGATTGTATATGGTCTACTGGTTGGTAGGAGGCAAATTTTTTAGTTAGACAGTTTGTTATAATTTTTAGTAAAAAAATCTTAACTAAATCAGTTGTTTTAATTTAAAATCGTAAGTTTACTGATTAGACTCTGTCGAGAATTAATCAAAATTCGGTTTTAATTTACATTTTTTGAATAACACGAGTTCACACCACTAAAAGTTTTTTTTTGTTAAATAAACTAATTTCGTATTATAACTGTCTCTCTGCGGATAGGGAAATAAAGAGAGACATAAAGAAATGACTTTTTCAGTCCTGAGAAATGAAATTTTGTTAGAATACATTTTACAAGCTTTGGCTTACAGAGAATGATGAAATTATTATACTTTGAATCTCTGGAAGAAATGTTACAATTTGTTTTGGTTCTATCAAAAATTCAGTTTGAAAAAAGATATCCTTTGAACTTCATTAATTATTTTTAATTTTTTTTTATTCTATTGCATCCACTGTTAGGTTACGATAAATTTTGATTTGTAATGTAGTAGATCATTAACCAATTAAACAAATAATAGGTACTTATAATGGAATATGTTCGTTATGTTTGTTTTGATTTCATATATGTTCTTTTGTTCATATAATTATAAAGTGGCCGCTGTTCAGTTTTAATGTCGGATATTAGTTGATGTTTTGTGGTTTATTTGAAATATTGCATTCATGTATTGTTAATGCTGTTTGTTTATCTACAATTTATTCGTGAATAAACTTATTAAATATAATTATAATTTTAATACGAAGAGTTCTGTGGGCTTTCTATTGTACTAACTATAAAGCATTCAATGCAATTTAAGTTTGTTTTGTTGAGTTTCATATGTTATTCGCTAATACAATTTTTAAACACAGTCAACTTTTTCTTCATTTAATTTTATTTTAGTAAACTCAAATTTTAATTATATTTTATTTTAGATATAGTGGTGTCTACTATATTGTTCTGAATGTAAATAGCATGTTTCTTGAAGTAACATCAGTTAAGGATACGGGAGCTTTTTCTGGAGCTTCCTCTTGGTATCTCATTCTTTCATTCAATAGAGTTCTTAGGTTAAAATATTAAATTAAATATTACCACCACTGCTCAAAAAATGTAAAGAGAGTTCTTAGGTCTTCTGAGGTTCTGCAGTGTGCTAGTAACATATCTCATTTGCCTGTAACCGAACAAGTAGGAGTGCAGAACGTGGTTTTTGTGTTAGTATATACTTGAGTGAAGGAATGCATATGAAGCAGATACATACTTGACTCAAAATCACCTACTGATATAATATATTTGGATTTTGCTAACGCTTTTGACCGTGTTCCGATTAAAAGACTGTTATACAAGCTTGAATTTCTGGGTGTTCGGAGAAAGCTACACGATTGGATTAGTGATAAAATGACAAATAGAACTTTTAAGGTGAAAGTTGGTAAATCGTGTTCATCTGAAAAACATGTACTTAGTGGTGTTCCTGAAGGCTCAATTCTTGGCCCCCTTCTTTTTATTATATACTCAAGCGACTTATCTTGTCAGATTAGTAATACCAAATCCTTCTATGCAGACGATACGAAAATATACGGAAATCCGTTTACAAATTACAATTCTTTGCAAGAAGACTTAAACTCTATACAGCAATGGTGTGATAACTGGCTCCTACCTCTGAATGTGAATAAATGCGTGGTACTACATCTTGGAAAAAACAATCCTTGTTTGCAATACTCTATCGGAAACCACCCACTTAGTAATGTCACATCGCATGTTGACTTAGGGGTTACTATCACCTCTGACCTAACTTGGTCGGAACATATTCTAAAGACTAGTAGAACAACTCAGTCATTTATATGATTCAAAGAACATTCTCAAAAGTGTCGTTTTCCACTTCAATAAAACTGTATAAAACGTATGTGCGCCCAATCATGGAATACGCCAGCACCGTATGGTGTCCGATATTAGTGCGCGTTCAAACAATACTTGAAAACGTACAACGACGTGCAACGCGAATGGCGTTTGGGCTCAACCAACACCGTCCTTCATACGAAGAAAGATTAAATGCTGCCAAGTTACCGTCGCGTCGTTCGCAAACCGTAAAATTCGGGGTGACTTAATAATAACTTTTCGCGCCTTGCAGTTTAATTACGCCGGACTTAGTCAATTATTTTGTGTAAATAACAACGATCGCCTGCGTGGTCATCAGTTCAAGCTCCGTAAAGAGAATTTCCAAACCAAATGTAGGCAGTATTTCCTTACAAATCGAGTGTTCTCTATTTGGAATGGTCTTTCTAAAGAAACTGTTATTGCTCCATCAGTGAATGTGTTCAAGAACAGAATAGATGAAAAATTTTTTAGCTAAGTTTATATTATGTTGTCTACAATACATTGTTTTGTTATTAGGCTTAATAGGATCTATGTCCTCAGCCTTAAATTTATATTAATAATAATAATAATACTGAATTTTTTTAAAATACTTTGATTTGTCTATGGAGTGTAGAGGTAGGGAGGACCGTCTGATATGAAGGGGAACTCAAAAAAGTGTCCAGCATTCGCTGAAAATAGAGTTGTGAAAATAATAATCAGGCTTGAGTTGGACTAGAGAAATTCAAAATTTTGTAATGCTATGCAGTAGAAATTCCTAAAGATGCGTTACGGTAACAGTCAGCTCTATTTAGTGTGAGTAAAAATGTAGTCTCAACGATATTAAAATCAAACAAATTTAAACCTTCCAGGGGAGTTACAAAAGAATAATTTTATCAAATTTGCAATAAGGAAATGAGTGATGTAATATATAAGTGCAATTGGACATAATTTTTATACAATCAACATCTTGAAATTACATTTAATAGCACTTGTCATCAACTTAAATCAATGTTTTTCATGTACTCTGTATACCAATAAATAATTTGCAACTTTTATTCCTGATTATTGATCACAATGTGAGACACAACTTGGTACGAAGAATAACTTTTTTCCGAAATATCAGTTACAAAAGTAGTTTCCATTTTTCAAACATACTGTATATTTAAAAAATGAATCATCTCGACTGTGCTAACATTAACTTACTAATCATTTAGAGTTGTAATTTCGAGAGTTTTCAAAACAAGAAATCATATTACATCCGGAAAATAAAATCTTTTTTACATCAGGTGACATCCATCTTCGTTACTACTTTTCAATTACTCATCCGCCTTGTACCTTTTTGACAAATTACCCTAGAGGCACAAAATGAAATATGCCATTCCGCTCAAATCTGTAGAGTATTGGGTTCCTGAATATTTAAAGCTTCTTCTGTACACACATCCACCAATATTAACTTCCAGTAAATGAGTCTTCGTCTCAAATTATAAATACGCGTTCTAACTATAGACAAGAAATATATTATATAAAAATACTTAAAAACTTTTATTTTATTTTACATGGTCAGAACTCAATTTTTTCGTTATTAACACATAAAAAAATACTAATTTTATTGGATTGAGTCACATTTTTGATAAAATGTCGTAATGTTATAGTAAATGAATAATTTTAAAATAAGTATGAAATTCAATTGTAAATTTTAAAATATACACAATAAAATAAAGTTCATAAAGGGCATCTCAAACAGACAATAGGAAAAATTCAGAACTCGTTAATAATTCGCGGAAATGAGTTCAATTTTTTACTCGGGGGATTTTGAGATCGCTGAAAACAAATATGACATCGAAAGTCGTCTCCGGAGTACCTGTTTATTAGGATACTTATACTTAATGATTACGTCGTCTTCTGGAGATTTCGGTAAATTCATTATAAAATTTAATATTCGGGAGTTTTTTGTTTGGCTCACTCAGAACCGGAAGGGATCTACGGAGTACCTGGTGTCCAGAAAACGACGTCATCTCCTAGAGTTTTATTAAATATCTTTGAAAAATAACTTTTTTTTTTATTTGGCGCTTCAATTTCAGTTAGTAGCATTGATAAATCTTTATAAAATATGTAATTGGTACCGCTGCGTATAAAAAGAACGAGAGAAGGTAAACATACGATCTCCCGCTTAAAAAACATATCTACTACTACAGTGATGTAGGTATATAAAGTGTATACGAATACAAATGAATTTAAAACGCATGTTTTTTTTTCTCTTCTTGTTTTGCTTTTAATTTACATATTTTATTAAAATAAATTTAGAAAAGTGATACAGTATTTAAATCAAAGTAAGTTTTTTATTTAGTGTTGTGAAAAAATATGTATTTATGTTTATTAGATTATTTTCATTGCAGCATAAATAAATGTTTGAGTATTAGGTATTACAATGCTTACTATAGAGATTATACTATTTATTTTTTAATGTATTTTTAAAATGAAAAATAAAAAACGCATTAAAACCAGTAACACTGCGTTATCATCAAGAAATTTGCTTTATTACTTATTACTACCAACGGACGCACTACAGGTTTTACTCAACCTACCACCATTGCACATTTACATTCAGGGCGAGGCTATGGCAACTGCTCACAGACTGCTACAAGGCCAGGCCCCCATTACCTTATTAAAAGGCAAAAAGCAAGCAGAGTTATACAATAGGGTTAAGGCAGATCAAATAATGAGTATGCCTCAGGACAGGATAGTCCCCAGGTATAACTTTGTGAGAAACTTTCGAGTAGAAATACTGGAAAGGGACTCATGGAACAATGGCCCCCCAATCCAAGGGGAGTCAATTTGGTATACCGATGGTTCAAAGACTGAGAAAGGCACAGGGTCAGGTATATACAGTAGAGGACACAGGATAAAAATCCAACTAAGTCTAGGTGCGTATGCCACAGTGTTTCAGGCTAAAGTAACGGCCATACAACACTGTGCAACGGAGATCGTAAGTCAGGGTATAACGGGTAAAACCGTAGTCATATACTCGGACAGCCAAGCAGCTCTAAAGGCGATAGTCTCAGCACAAATAAGCTCACAGCTGGTGTGGGACTGCGTTGGGGCCCTGACACATGCCGCTAGTCAAAATTCTCTGGCACTGGCATGGATACCAGGACACTCAGGGTTTCGGGGCAATGAGAAGGCTGATGAATTGGCCCGTGCGGGAGCTAACACTCCAATGATTGGCCCGGAACCATTCGGCGGAGTTGCTGATACATTCAGAAAGGCAGCCATTGAGAAATGGAGGCTAGAAAAGGCCCAGGAGTGGTGGGAAACATCACCGGGCAAGCGACAAGCCAAACTCTTCATAAAGGGTTACTCGGCGAAGTTTACTGCAGAGCTGCTATCACAAACGCGAAATGATGTCAGAATGATTGTCAGTCTCTTGACAGGACATTGTAGGCTCAGAAAACACATGAGTCAGCTAAACTTAGCAGATGAAGACATTTGTCGATACTGCCAAGAGGAAGAGGAAACTGCATTTCATGTCCTATGCCAATGTGAAGGCCTTTCAAGGACGCGGTATCTACTACTGGGAGAGGAGAAACCGGCTGCTCCAAGTTATGCGGAGTGGCCACTGTCAAGGCTATTAAGTCTCATTAAGAGGGCAGAGCTGGACAAGGGGCTCTAATCCTATTCCACAGATAATGGGTGTTCACAATAGATCTGCAAAGGTCGCAGTGATATAGGCTAACAGCCAACCCAAAAATATCTATCTATCTAGAGTTTTATTAAATATCTTTGAAAAATAACTTTTTTTTTTATTTGGCGCTTCAATTTCAGTTAGTAGCATTGATAAATCTTTATAAAATATGTAATTGGTACCGCTGCGTATAAAAAGAACGAGAGAAGGTAAAAATACGATCTCCCGCTTAAAAAACATATCTACTACTACAGTGATGTAGGTATATAAAGTGTATACGAATACAAATGAATTTAAAACGCATGTTTTTTTTTCTCTTCTTGTTTTGCTTTTAATTTACATATTTTATTAAAATAAATTTAGAAAAGTGATACAGTATTTAAATCAAAGTAAGTTTTTTATTTAGTGTTGTGAAAAAATATGTATTTATGTTTATTAGATTATTTTCATTGCAGCATAAATAAATGTTTGAGTATTAGGTATTACAATGCTTACTATAGAGATTATACTATTTATTTTTTAATGTATTTTTAAAATGAAAAATAAAAAACGCATTAAAACCAGTAACACTGCGTTATCATCAAGAAATTTGCTTTATTACTTTCGATGTCATATTCGTTTTCAGCGAGCCCACCCTAGTTTCTTTCCTCGAATTAATAACGAAAATGGCAAATCGACCTCCACCTTAATCTGATCGGTAAGTACCTTAGCAAGAATAAGATTCCTATCTGTAGAGGAATCTATCAAGGTGACTCCCTTAATTTACTTTGGTTTTGTTTGGAAATGAATCTACTATCCAGCATGATTAATGACTCAAGATATGGATATAACTTCGAAGCTAATAAAAACACCAGCTTTAATATCTCCCATCTTTTGTATGGACGACATAAATGTGTTTTTTTGTTTGACAACAAATTTAATAGTATTATACGTTACAAGGTCGGTAGGTGACTTATTACAGTACGAGTTAGTTTACGGACGAGGCGACGTAGAAGTTCTATGGTTTCGGGAGCTTAATGGTTGTTCTT
Organism: Altica lythri; assembly: GCA_964028335.1. NCBI lineage: Eukaryota > Metazoa > Arthropoda > Insecta > Coleoptera > Chrysomelidae > Altica > Altica lythri. The sequence goes on along the minus strand of OZ034804.1, from coordinate 27,102,535 downwards.
GTTTTTAATGACATTTAAAAACGACAACAAAAATCCTCCAGATTATGGTTAAGAAGTACCAAAAAAACGCGATAAACATTTCGAGACAATGTGTTGAATTAAGTTCGATTCAGATTTCGTTTAGTGTAGCCTGGTTTTTATTATTGGTCTCAACATACTTTTTTATATTTTGCACCTATAATATTTTTCATTATGACACCCAAATGAGTACTATAATGTTTCATTAAAGCACTCAACTTTGGAAACTTTTCCTGTATGCGGTTGGTAGCATTGGATAGTATGATACGTCAAATAAATAAACATCACGAAGCTAACCTCGTAACAAACAAGGAATAGTTTGTTTGTTTGTTTGCTACCAACTCATTTAACAAGAACTGAAATAAAATTTAAATTTATTGAAAAAAGCAATAAAATAGCAAAATATAAAAAGTATTATAAACAACTTATTTCATATGGCAGTTATGACATTCGTCCTTTAAAAAACTCATCGCTACGCGATTCGTTTTTTAAATTTGGACTCGTGTCATAACAGAGCGCCATATGAAATGCGTTGTTTAATATACTATTTCGATTGTTACAAAAACACACGAAATATTCACTTTGGTGCAACATTAAGAACAGATTAGTGGACAGAGAGCGGTAAACTTTCATGAAAAGATGATTGTACAGAATAATGTAGACAATACTTCCAAATTTATATCAACTCTGTATTAACCCACGTACTTATCAAATAATTCTGATATCTTTTGATTTATGCATACCGGCTAAAGTCACGCCAGTGTTAGTGGTTAACTCATTCGCATATGTAAATCAGGGAATGTTTTTCCAAAAGGTTTTAAAGGCTCTGTTTGATTTATAAGCAAAACACAAAAGGGATGTAGGGATGGATAAACTAAATTAGAATTGGAGCACTTAAACATGCTTTCTAGCCGTGTAGCCAGTTTGTTTGTCACCTGTGCCCGCAACTTTTCCAATGACTGAAACGTGTAACGCTGATAAATTTGATAAACCTTAAAACTACAAATGGCGTGAAAATATATCGTCCAGACAAAAATATCTGTTTAACATTAACAAACATCATTATTAATTTTCTAGAATGTGTCAAGTTAAAACTTAAAAATCATAAATATATAATGGCTCACCTATAAAATTTATTCTGTCAATAAAGCCAATACAATTTTCGGCACGACTCAAGTGATAAATAAAACATTTAATAGCTCTCTTTTTACAAACAACCAAATATGAATATTAGATCCAAAAAAAGATATTGGATTTAGTTACAAATTATAAGAAGTCTAAGCTCAATAACAAATGGTTATGGTTAATATTGTAACGGGATAACCGGATATGGATAGGACCTTTACTTAAAAGACTGTTTTTAGGGTATGTATTCGAGAATCTTCTAGTAGGTAGATCATGTTCTTGCAAAGACTAGAATATTCGTTTGTTCTATATAAGGGGATATATAAGCAGTTAAGGGTAGTTCAAATAGTTCATTGTCATTGTAAAACTGTTTAGACATTATCCACCAGATTTCTGGTGTATCTGTAAAAATTTTGATAAATAAATTGTTTTAATGTCCCCATAAGTGTTTCAAATTGGTGTCAGGAAAGAGCTCGAACAATTAGATTTGAAAACTATTGGGTGCAAATTCGTATTGTTGAGTAGGCTCCGTGAATATTACCTAAGTAATAATTTGGACCCTGACGCTGTGGAGTTCAAAGATCCAGTTCGAAAAGTAATTTCTGAACTTTCCCAGCTGTCCAGCCAGATAATGAGTCAGCGCGAAAATATGTCTCAGCTGTTACTTTGGTCTGTGGCTGTCACAACGGATGTCTACCCTATTAGAACAGTTATCCAGTTACGTCTCCCAGCAAATATCGCATCTACGCTCCGAAATGTACACTCATGGTGATGAACAAACTCAGCAATTGCCCAGGTTGCAAGACGAGCAAATTCAGCAAGTGGCCAACTTGCGAGAAGAGATTTAGCAAATGCAGTCCGAGATAGGGAAGCTTAAACGAGAACTGGAAGTTTGTCGCCGAAACCAAACCATTTACCACGGTGACAGAGATGCAGAAGGGGTGGAAACCTGACACGTAGACGTCGAACGACGAGGAAATGGGGAGGCGACCCAGGTACGAACGACGATGAAAACTACGATCTTCGACGGGAAGACTTCCTGGCCAAATTAGCTGAAACAATTTGACCCAGCGGCCAAAGCGACTGGATGGTCACCCCAAGAGAAGGCATTGTCCCTAACCATAGCTCTGCTAGGCGCGGTTTTACACTCCTGTATTCATTTGCATTGGATGAGGTTGACAATTTCAAGCTATTGGTAGATCGTCTAGAGATGCGTTATGGCTAAACTCATCTACGACTGGTGTACCGAATGCAGTTGAAGAGCCGGAAGCAGAAAAATTGAGAAACTATCCAAGAAGTTCCAAGAATGGTACGGTTTGCGTATCCATATGCAGCGGAAGATTTACTAGAGTGCATGGCGATCCAAACCTTTACCGATGGTCTTTGAGACACTGAGTTGCAACGGGCTGTACGGTTGCCGTGGCCGAGATCTCTTTTGGACACCTTGACTATTGCGCAGAAGTTCGATGTGGCGACGGAGGCCGGAGTTGCTTTACTAAGGGAAGACACCAGTTACTACGACTATTCCGTTCATTCCGTCATCGACAACGAGTTGTTAGTGGGAAGGGTTAATGAAGATATCCCCAGAAAGAGTGCGCCCAGTGAGGTGCTGGAACTGTGGAGAACTAGGCCATATAAGAAATACTTGCCCCCATTGTACCCGAGTGGAACAGAACGAAAAAAAACTCGCCTTGTTTAAAGTTGTGTTAGAAGAGACGAGCTCTATGGTGGAGGGGCAACAAGAAAACGATCCCGTTCTAAAAAAGAATTGGAAATGGAAAAGAATGGACCGTCGTCTGTTGTTAAGAGAGATATCCTTATCATCTCCTACAATAAAAGCGAATTGGGCCGAATAAAACTATTTAATTTTGGACGGAGGGATCCTTAAAAGACTTGTAGAAAATTCCGAGTGCACAGAAACAAGGAAACAAATAGTTTTCCCAAGAAATGCCGTACTAGAAATTTTAAAATAGATACATAATAATAATTGTGGGGGAAATCTGTGTATCACGAAAACGCTGCTTTATTTATTTTGGGCTTTTTCGGTTAACTATGTAGCCATATTAAAAAATTACCGCATGACAACACAAGGCATTATTCATAGATAAACTAGTTCTTCAATGTTACATTATATAAGCGTAATTTTTTCATTATTTTTGGTTGTTGCTTCGCCACCCGTCAGTTGAACATGAAGTTACAAATAATAAAGGAAATCATTAAAAAAAAAATTCGAAAAGAGGTTGACCTTAAAGGCCATCCTTGCAACTTCCCGCTAGTTTTAACCGCAAAGCTATAGTAACGTGACATATTTTGACGTTTTTGACTTTTTTTGAAATGTTTAAAAAGCCATAACTTTTTAACGCCTTGTTCGATTTTGATGTTCAAGATGGCATTCGACGCAGTTTTTTGAGACCTAAAAACGTTACCGAGAGTGCAAAATCGGTTAGTCAAAAAATCTCTAAGTTATTGAAAAAAAAACACTTTTTTTGAAATTTTTCGACAACGATATCTCACGAACGAATAAACCGATTTTAATTTGCAAAACGGCATTCGACGTGGCTTTTTAAGCTTGAGAGCTGATTAGGTTATGAAATTGATCAATGCAATAGCCAAAAAGATATGCCCAAAAAACATCATTTTTACCAATTGTTTTTTTCGGTTATTTTAAAATTTCCCGAAATCTACCAGCTCGAATCGGTTCAAACTTACAGGGAATCTAAGTTAGATGGAACTCTTTGGAATGCTTTTTATTTCATTCCGATCGGTCAAGCCGTTCAAAAGTTATAAGAGGTTTACATACATCCACACACACACACACACACATCCACACGTACATACAGACATACAGACACCCTCGTAAAAATAGTCAGGGGAGGTTCCTAAGACCCCAAAATGTTGAGATCCGATAAATACTCGATTTTCGAAAAACGGGGTGAAACCAATAACTTCCCGATTTTAAAAAAAATTTTAATTTTTTTTTAGCGGGAAGTTAAAAAACGAAAGACAGCTGAATGTAAACCTTTCCCCTGATCTTGTTTGAGCAAAAAAATTGCATAGCCAATGCTGCTTCTACTTTATATGACTTTATTGGTTTTGTCAATAGATTAGTAGATGCATTTTAAAATCTTCTCAAATAAGCCAAGACACAAAACGATTATCCTTTAGTATTCATTTTGATTTAATTTTCTGAATACTTGCGCAGAAAAAAAATAGAACTATGATCTGGGTTGATTATTATTATGAATATGAAAAAATATGGAAACGCCCTTCGGACTCCTGGTTAGGCACTATATCTCTACTTGGTGACATTAATAAAAAATAGTTTTTTATAAGTCGAAAACTGATACATCTAACTCACAGTATAGGAAACAGTAGTGACACTGTGTGACCGTGGTGAAGTCGCACATTGTCCATTTTAGAGTATCTATCTTGTATCATTTTTTTATTTATTGACATATGAGTGAGCACATATAATAACGTAGAGTTTGATATCTTTCACTGACGAATGCGTGATGTGTGGGAGAAATCAACGTCAAACGCCATTTAGTAAGGAAGCAAAGGGGCGTTGTTTAAATAAATATATATATAACTAACAAAGTTTATTAGTTATATTTATTTAAACAATAAAATTGTTAATAACAAATTTCCGATTTGGCAACTGGTCAAAAAGCAGATTGAATTTTCGGATTCAGCAAGTCAAAAATCATTTAAAAAACTTTGCTGCTTGTAAGGACCTCAGTCGGCCACGGAATCATCCTTTGCTTCCTGACTAATTGTTACTGTTGACTTTTTAAATATTTTCAAATTCGCGCCATTCTAAATAATTTTTTTCCAAGCTGACGTCACAATAACACACCATCACGTGACGAATGTAAAAATTTACTTAAAAACAAAGGTTGTTTAATTTGTTGTTTTGTAAACAGAAGTGTATCTAGTCGTGAATAACAAATTTTGTCCACGACTGTTCTACAAAACGTTCATTATACTAGTGCTTCATAAAGAATAATAGTACCTATTATTCACTAGTGAATAATAGTACCTATTATTCACTAGTGAATAATGGTTCATTATTCACTGCATGACGTCACAACAGAACGTATGTCCAAACTTTATAAGAGAATAACTCATATTAGACAAATTTTATATTTTCCTTTGACATTTCAATCCGTATTTATATGTCATTGATGTAAACAAAAAAAAAAACACATGTATAAAGAATCGACCTACCTTTTACCACTACATCTAAGCTACACACTTTAATCTTTAAATTTAGATCGTAGTTAGTGTAAGTCATATACATTTGAAACTTGAATTACATTAATTATAGCGTAAATTTAGAATTTTAAAGTTGTGATTATAGCAATAGGGATGTGGACTATTTTTGGGAAAGTGTTTAAAACCATGCATAAGTACCAAATATAGCCTAAACTACTTGTTATTATTTTTTTACTACAACTAATAGCTTTAAAATAAGTTATTTAAAATTCCATTTCAAATTTCGCGCCAAAACGAGGATATCTGTGACATCACTTGTTCCTAAACATTGTCGAAGTTGTATGTAATAGAAAGTTATTTCGTAGTTTTGTGTTAATATGATGGATTCTACATTTTATAAACATAAAGTTTAAAGTAAAAACAGTAATAATATTATCCAAATATCAACAAACACCATATTACTTGACAGCGAAAATTCTTGTTAGGCAACAAGTGACGTCACACATTTTGTTTGGTGTTCATTGTCACGTGACTTGAGAGTGAAATATATAATTACATTTTATTAAATAAAAAATTAATCCCCTGTTTATTGAAGAAAATATTGTGTTTTTTATTATTTTTATTATAGAAACTAACTTTTCGTGGTAAAATTTTATACTTATTTGAGTACAGTCCACATCCCTATTGTGTCGTGGACAAAGTATAGTATGCTATTCGTGTATAATGGTTATTATTCACTCAGATGATTTACAACACTCGCCTGTGGCTCATGTTGTAAACTTCATCTTCGTGAATAATAGCTACCATTATACGCTCGTTGAATAATATACTATTGTCCACGACTGTTCTACAAAACGTTCATTATAATAGTGCTTCATAAAGAATAATAGTACCTATTATTCACTAGTGAATAATGGTTCATTATTCACTGCATGACGTCACAATAGAACGTATGTCCAAACTTTATTAGAAAATTAGACAAATTTTATATTTTCTTTTGACATTTCAACCATATTTATATGTCAATTGTGTAAACAAACAAAACAGATGTATAAAGAATCGACCTACCTTTTACCACTACATCTAAGCTACACACTTTAATCTTTAAATTTAGATCGTAGTTAGTGTAAGTCATATACATTTGAAACTTCAATTACATTAATTGTAGCGTAAATTTAGAATTTTAAAGTTGTGATTAGAGCAATTGTGTCGTGGACAAAGTATAGTATTCTATCCGTGTATAACGGCTATTATACGCTCGTTGAATAATATATGCTACCTATTATTAATGTTATTTTCATTTGTTTCAATAATTACCACAGTATTATTCCCTAAAATATATTTATCTTTGATCATTGTACGACACTTTTTTACGACCTTTGTTGTTTTTTCTTTTCAAAAGTGCAAAATTTAACAAACTCAATTTCTCCATTATACAGGTCCGATTCAAGTTCAAGAAAGGGATCATTCTAGAACGGTAAACAGCAATCGTAAATTTTGTGGGACTTCTGTAAAAACTTTCTTGATTGCGGTTTTTCATTCTTGAACCGTCCTTTTTATGAACCATAATAGATCGATATAAATTATAATTTATAAAAAAAAACGTTTAAAATACAAAAAATTATTCCCAATGTATACAATCTTCTTTGTTTATTATGTTTATACTTCAATGTACTGTTTATATTTTATTGTTATAATTATTGAATTTGTTAAAGAAAAGGAGTTCGGAACATGAACAATTCTCACTCTATATTGACGGATAGGCTTTAAACGAAAGACCGAATACGGATTTGAGAATAGCATTTTCTGTGAAAGCACAAAATATACGATTGCCTTTTTCCAAAAATCGACTAAAAAAGCAGGTAATAATTATTTTTAAATTTATGATTTGGAGTCTATACTTTTTATTGCTTATAAATCGACCTATTCTGGTCATTAAAAATGTCCCTTAGAAAATAATCATAACAGCACCATTATATGGGATAAGCAATTAAACTTTTACCTATTCAAACGATCATAATTTTTATTGATTTCTTTGACTATGGCCAATAAACTGCTTGTTAGTTGCATGTGATTCGCCTCGGGCATCATAGCGCGCAGTGCAGGAATCTCAAACTTTCTGCCCTTGTAGTGTAATATACTACTTCGACCCGCTGTCTGCGCGAAATTATCGCGGCATAAAAGTTAGGCTTCATGGCGCGCAGTGCAGGAATCTCAAACTTTCTGCCCTTGTAGTGTAATATACTATTACCGTAACATTTCTAAATAGTAACGCGTTACCCGATGGAGGGAGGAACTAGTTGTACAATCAAATAAGAACTTTACATATGTTTTTATTCTGAAAAATGAATTCTACAGAAAACGATCTTTAAACCGTTTCAACATGACTTAATGTCAGTATCGTGTACCCACCGATGCATAGGGGTTCCATTTTTATATATCCATGCTTCGTTTAATCAAAGTACACGAATTTGATTGTATCACTGCATCTTTTTATCCGTAAGAATTTCTGAATAAAAGCTATTTTACTAACTTTCACATATTGCTTTTTTCTTAGAATTTGTCATACGTTTACTTTTTTGAATTGATATTATATGCATTCTGTAAGTGTGTGTAAAGCAATGCATTCACCATGAAAATCCAAATTCTGTTTTGCGTCAGTCAGAATTGATCTAAAGAAAAATATTCATTTCGTGAATAAATTTCATTTCCAGAATCATTTTAAGTCATTTTAAGACGTATAGGTACAGACGCTATATTTCGTTCCCTATCGTTAGTTTTCAAGATAAAAAAGTGTTCATTACAACAATAGTAGGTACATTCGTAATATAGTCCGCCAACGTAAACAAAATTTCGTCCCCGGAAGGGTATAAGGCAGTTTTTTAATTTTACAGATGGTAAAAAAAAGCAGTGGGATCCTGAGGCAATATTAATCTGTAAAACCAGTACGAAAGACATGGGGTATAAAAAAGCACTAAAGTTCTTTTATGTTCCAAAAGATAATGTAAAAGAATCTGACAAGTCTGAAGAAGATGTGGTTTCGAGGAAAATTGGAAGGAAACTAGTTTTGGCGGCACAGTTAGAAGAAAATCTAGAAAAGATAAATATCAACTCTAATCAAATATTTAACGTAGACGAGACAGAAATAACCTCTGTGCAACATAAAGTCAGAAAAAACAGGACAGTTAAAGGCAAAAAACAAGTTCATAAATTGTTATCAGATGAAAGAGGAGCATTGGTAACTATTGTGATTTGCATGTCAGCTCTGGGTCAGTTCATGGTTTTTCCGAAAAAAAAAACATGGCACTATTGGTGGACGCCATCCCTCTGGTTGAATCCAGCCTGAATTGTTCACAAAGTGATACATCTTGTGTCCATAGTCATACCATACATACCTTTCAAAAAAGACCCTATTTTGCTGGTTTTTGATGATCATTATAGATATACAAGAAATGTGGACGTGATTGACATTGCACGTGAAAATGGGAAAGCTAATGCTTAAGCTTGTAAAATTGATATAACTGTGAATGAGTTTCGAAAAAAAGAAATATTTCCTTTTGATGAAAATATTTAAGACGACTCACCTCATATTCTATTCATATATCCAGTCAAGATCAACAACAACAACTTCTCTACCATCAACAGATAACCCTGCAATTCTTTTTGTACTCACTGCTGATGTTCAGCCTATTCCAAATATTGAGCTACCTTTAACCACAACAAGACGGAGCAAAGCGATAAGAGTCACGGCTTCTCCACATAAACAAGAACTAATGAAAAGAAAGGGAAGAAAAAATATTATATAGATTTTGAGGAAAAAGAAGAAACATAAATGTAGAACAAATTAAAACATGAGGGAAAAAACAAAAAATTCAACGAACCAAGAAAAACAGAATATTCTGATGAGGACACGCATGAAAAAGAACCAGTATTGGTCTCTACTGATGAAGAAGATAGCATCAATGATGATGCTGAGTGCCCAGTGTGCCTGAAAACATTTTATAATAAGAAGGGAGAAAGTGGATAAGTGGAATGAAATGTTTTGAATGGTTGCATGATGGCTGCGTTGAAAACGCAGGATCTAAGTTTGTCTAAGCGTATAGAATTATTTAACAGACCAATGATTGATTAGAGGCTGATTAGATGTCTACTTAAATTACTGAATAGGTATATTATCAATAATTAGTATAAAAATACAATTTAAGTATGATAACTGATTATTGTGATCTCAATATCGTCCCCGGGACGTTCTTAAAATAAATCTTCAGAATTTCTCTTATTTTGTTTAATTTGTATTTTTAGAGTATGTAACAAACTTAAAGAATATTTTTTTAATAAAGATATATTTTTTCTCATGTTCTTTTTATTTATTACTTATTCTATTAAAACTGATTTATTTTTCACGTTGATTAACAAAAAAGGATGATATTTGGCGACTATTTAATTAAATTTGTCTCTTTTCTCCTTTTTTTCTGTTATTTGTCACTTCTAGATATCTTACTTACATATTATTTTAACACAGTTCTTATTCCTTAATACTGTGTTCTAACCGGTGGTCCTTGAACCAAAGGTGGTCGTGGAGTCTCGGAAGTGGTCTGCGAAAGCGTTCGATAACTACAGTAATATTTAACCGTGATTATATCAAAATTATGATTTTTATTAAACAACATTTAGTAAATACATAAGTCCTGATAAATATAAAATATTTGTAAATTACCCTTAACTAACATAATAATTATTAGAATATACCGTAACATAATCATAACACCTAATTTTTGTATCATCTAAAAAATTATCTACTTATATAACAAGAGAACAATTTGTGGCTAGGTTTTTGGTCGTCGAAAAATTGTTTTATTTGATCACGTTTGAGTTTGGTTACAACAGATAAGATATAATAATATGGAATAATAAGTGGTCCGTGGTAATTCATTTTCAGGTTGAGTAGTTCTCAGACATTAGGGTTTTAGGAACCACTGCCCTACCACTAACCTAAAATAAACAAAATATATTTTCTAATGTAATGTCTATTTTCTTCTTTAATTTGGGAATAAAATAAAACCAATAAATTCATATTTTTGAAAATTTTTTGCTCAATTAGAAATCCAATGAAATCAATTAATTTGTGGTCATCTGATTGAATACAACCAATAAAACCAACATTATACTGAAACAGATCCCATGGGCTGTTTTCACTCAATCATGTAGCTATGGATACCTACATTTCGTTTCATTTCGATTTTGACATTTCAAATATTTAATATTTCAAAATGTCACGATTTGGTTGTAATACTGATGAGAATATTATAGTATATTACGTAACAAGAGTGGTAAGTAGGACATTACGTACGAGTGGAAAAGTTACGCACGAAGCCGCGTAGCGGCTAGTGCGTAATTACACGAGTACGTAACACCTCTTACCACTCGAGTTACGTACTATGCTTTATCTACGACTCAATATTTTAATTTCAATTCTAAATATTTGACATCTCTAAAAAGTATATGACGTACGTACTGTACTGTTATCTACTCCTTTGACAGTAAATGTCATTTATACTTATTGTCACCATGCAGGGTAAGTACGCCATAACGCACAGTTGTGCGTAATGAAACGTCATTCCAACATGACGTTTCATTACGCACGACTGTGCGTTATAGCTTACTTACCCTGCGTGGTGAGAATGAGTATAAATAACATTTACTGTCAAAGGAGTAGATAAATGAAATTATCGAATCAAATATACCAAAGAATACTGTTTTTATAATTTTGACAAGTAAAGTGGCATTTTTCAAAACTGCTGTCAGTTTTGAAAGTCATTACTTTTCATAACTAGTTTTGAAAAGTAAAACTTTACGTAACTAGTTTTAAAAACTTCATTTCAAAACAAGTTACGAAAAATATAAAGCAAATATAAACAACTAAGAACTATTTCATACTACTAACTTTATTAAAGAAATATTTAAAAGCAGACATTTTTAAACAAAAAATTAAATAAGTATACTTAATATTTAAGTCAGAAACTTACCTTTTAATTATATCTGTATTAAATAGAATTGTCATTAGAAAGCTGTCAATGCAAAATAAACACGAGAACCAGATGTATTGTTTTTAATTATTATTAGATAATTATGATTTTTTTTAATTATGGAATTTCGTCAAAATTATAAAAAATCTTGTACGGAACTCGTTATAAAACGCCATTTTGTTTAACACGTGTTCATTTGCAGCACTCGCTACGCTCTTGCTGCAACATCACACTCGTTAAACAAAATTGGACTTTTCATAACTCGTTACGTAAATAACTATTACAGTAAAAAATTTGTATGGAAATAATAAATAAATAAATTGTTTCTGCTCTGTATTTTTTTTTCATAACCAGCAAAAAATTTTCTATCCGAATAACCCTCGAACATTGATAAATGCTCAAAAAATTTTTAACAACTTTCTCAAGATTGTTGCTTACAGGCAACAGACCTCCGCCTACGGCGTCGGTCTGTTTCCAAGCAACAAGCTTTCGAAATCTGTTATAAAATTTTTTCGAACAATTATCAATGTCCTTGGGTTATTACTACTGAATATGACCCTTGCTTTTTTTATTTATGTCAAATTTGTCAAGTGCTGTCTTTAAAATCTGAAAATGCCTAACAAAAGTAAAATAATTATAAAAATGTTTCAAGTTTTTTCTTAGCTTTTGACAACTAGATCGCTTGTTGTTTTCAAAGATAAAAAATTATTAATTGAACAAAAATACTTTTATCTACTCTACCTCATATTATGTATCAATTTTTAGTTCGTGAAAACTTTCATTATAGACAGCAGTGCGTGAAGGATTGAAAGTGTGCGTGAAATAACAATGTATTTTAAATGGGATTTACTTTTTCGCACTGTTTTTGACACACCTTCATATAATCAAATATCCTTAGCATTCGCGTTGCCATGGTGTTGCTATGAGAATATTAGTTTTGTTAGTATCTTGTAAATGAATTGAAAATAAATTGCTTTCTTGTAATTATTTTTTATTTGATTATCGTAGATAAAATATTGTATAAAACTGTGCGTGAAGTGCTTTTTGCGCACTTACGCGATATATAGCACTCGCTAAGCTCGTGCTCTAAACATCGAGTGCGTGCGCAAAAAGCATACTTCACGAACTGTTTCATAAATAACTATTAATTTTTCTTGCAATAATTTTTTAAAATGTCAATTTTTGATATGTTTCTTTTTATTTCTGTCGATTATCAACTCATTTTTTTACGGTAGTTAGCCGAGATCTAGATAAATCCAACGAAAAATTGGATATACATTCGTTCTGATTTAATAAAATGTGTACTGTTTCTTTTCATTTTCTTTTTATAGATTTTTCTTCTGTGCATACAATTTTGTTGTCATTTCATTTTATTTTGTCATTTAAAAAATTTACTGCATGTTCACAGATCGTAGATTTATCCGAACTTTGTGATTCCCCAATGTAGACTTTGTCACAACACGGTTTACTAAATGCACAATTTTTTTTGTTGATCAAAATTAACTGGTTTGGTTTTAGATAATAGAGATCTGATTGTGTTACTTGTTTGAAAATTGTTCTAATGTTAAAAGCATTATCAATATTTTGAATTTTTTCAGAAATACCTTTTATATATGGATTTGTGTCAGTTTTAAATTTTACACATGGTCAATTTGGCTATCCAATCTCTGATAGTGTTCAGTTTCTATGAAAGTTGAATTAATGAATTTTTCAGGAATATTTAAATATAATATTGTCTGCAGCTTCTTTGTAGCATCAACTGTATACATGTACTTCTTTTATTGGAGACTTTTGCCACTAAAATCAAAATAATAAAATGATAAATTAATATGTGGAAAATGAAAATGAAAATGTCAAATTTGTCAAGGGTCGTTTTTTAAAAAAGCTGCAAATGCCTTACAAAAATTAAAACAATTTTCCTTTCTGAGCTTTCGACAACCAGGGGCCTGTAACACAAAGCGTACAATTATAACAAGTTTACAAGTTACAAGTAATCTGCCTGTAACTACAAGTCCTACTGAATTCCGTATCCCAATGCCAATTGCTACAATTGTAGAAATGTAATAATTTTGTACATATGTAGTTACAGATGTAACTATTATTCCTATTCTTGTTTGTTTATGTGCCCTGTTAAAATTATACTAGGCTGGATTTAACAGATCTTCCTATGTTGGTGGAATCAACGATTGCTTCAGCGGATAAGCAGAGTCTCCTAGAATTACACCATTGGGATGAGGTCTTCAACCATTTTCCATTCTGCGAAAGAAGGAACAAACAGCCATACAGTTTATTGAGTGCTGATCCACTGGTTCGTTAATTCTGGGAGCGTCTATATTTATAAGTGTTCCATCCACTACACCACATACTTCAGGAAAACCGGCTACTGCATGAAATCATTGTACAATATCTAACGTATTATGGGGCCATGACACTACTTCTTCGAATTTGATTTCATTGACAGCACTGACAGTATCATGTTCACACCTACACACAGTCATTTTTGATACTCCATGCATATCACAAACACCATGGTACTGACCTCCATTTCCCAACCAATGGAGAGCAATTAATGTCTTCTGTGGCGATGTCAATCCATACAATCTAAGTGTTGTATTTGCAAGTCTTGGGCCAATATTCCGAAGAAGATCTTCAAATTGAACTTGGCTCAGACGAAACCTTTCGTTGAATTCATTATATCAGTGAGAAAAGTAAAATCTTTTCATGCACTGAACCGATATTCTCTATGCGGATCTTTATGTTCACTCTCAGAATCACTTGACCACACACTGGGGACAGACACGTGTTTACAGTACGAAAATTGAGTCTTTATCCAGAGTTTCTTATAGGTAAAACATTAAGTACACTTGTAGAAAATTCTGTAACATAATTTTACAAGTGTTAACTTTATGTTACAGAATACCTACGTGTACATATGTAGAAATTCTTCCGTAATTACTGGTGCCGTACGGGTAATTACAAGTTGAGTTGTGTTATGGAAAAGCTAGAAGTGTAAAATTTATTCTAACGTGTATAAAAGATCCCTACTAAAACAAGTAAATATTTAAATGTTCTGTTATTTATATTTTTCCCTATTATTCACTTCGTATCAATTTAATCAAACTAATACTTACAAAAAAACAATTTTTGAGTAAGTTCTTAGATTGATGTTTATATAGGTAGTTATTAGAAAAAATGATAGAATACCGTTTGATGTGTGTTTTGTAACGTTAGATGTCCCGCCTTCACAATTTCTCTTCTTCTCAGAACAATTGGTTGACATTTGTGCAACATATAATTAATTAACCGTTCATTATCATCTTTACATGATTACAAATATTTTTTATTGAATAACAATACCCAATCTGCAATTAGTAATACTATACTTATTTTTATGTAATATTTTATTCGTAAAATCAAACAAGTTTTTAGGTGAAAGTAACATTATAATTCTAATTTATTTTTTTACTTTAGGCTGTATATCATGTTACCTAAGCTACTTTAGGATTTAAACTGTATCATATTCAAAAAGTCACCCTCCGTTTTTCGACAAAAGTTAAATAGTTTTTGTTCTGTTGGGATATTTATGATGGCAAAAGTCTTTTTAGGATTTCTCTCATCGAAATTTATGAGTATTATTTTGAATTTATAAAATTTGACTTGTAAATTAAGTTTAAAAACTATATATTGGTACAGTTCGTTTATAATCAGATTTAAAAACCATTTCATTATAGGTTACTTACTTTTTACTTAATAAATTAAATTATAAACGCGCAACCTTTGAATATGTTTTCAATTGGTGATTAAATACATTTCAGTAATTTTATTTCATTAAACAAAACAAATTTACTTTCCGTTGATAATAGGTCCTGTATTTTCCTGTATTTTCTAGTTTTAATAAACTAAATTTTGGTTGAAAAGTATTGAAAGTGATATACCTACCTATTAACCTGTAGAGGTAGAGCAATCAAATTTTATACGCTATTTTCTTATTTCATCGTCTATTTGAATACACAAAAAATTTTGTTTTGATTTGTCAATTCATTCTTTGCTTAGAAGCCTTTTGAAGCTAACGTGTTAATTTAATTTGTTACAATGGAATATCGTTCAGTCATAAAATTCTTTTTTTTTTGGAAGGTTTATCAGTAACAGAAATTCATATAAAAATGGTGAAAGTGTTAACGGAAGCTGCTCCTTTATTTCCAACTATGCATCGATGGGCTTAAGAGTTCAAACTTGGTCGAACAAGCGTCCAAGATAAACCACGCAGTGTACGTCCAAAAAGTGCAACAACACCAAAAATCTGAGCAAGTCTTTGACATCATTTGTAAAGATCCTAGTCTGACTATGCGTGGAATTACTGATACCATAGGCATCTCAGATGAACGAGTAATCCATATTTTACACGAAGAATTACATATGAAAAGGAAAGTTATTACCGCATTAACAATTCAACAAAAATGGAATCGAAAACAAATGTCTCACCATAATTTGGAGCATCTTAAGCAGAATAAAACCGATTTTGTTTGTCTTTTTTTAGATATAGATGAGAATTGGATCTACCATCATGATCCTAAACTGAAAGAAGACCGATTACAGTGGACTGAAGCTTGTTCTTAAGCTCCAAAACAGGTGAAGTCAGATTGATCGGCAAAAAGATTATGGTATTTGTTTTTTGGAATGCAAAAGGTTTTTTTGTTGGTTATCCTGAAAAAGGTAAAACAATAAACTCTGAATATTATTGCAACCTTTTGGACCAGTTGGATAAAAAATTCGTGAAAAAAAGACACAGTATACAGAAGAAACCCATCATTTTTCATCAAGACAATGCATGTGTTTAGACAAGTTTGCGGATGAATTGCCTGTAAAGGCACCCCCAAAACCCCTGAGTAATAATTATTGATTAATTTTGAATGAATATATCTTAAAACTACAGGCCACGAGTTCCACCCTGTGCACCAGGTACCTCGGAGACCATAGTCGTCATGAAATTCGTATTTAGCGACCCCAAAACTCAAAATATAAAATATAAACTTTCCGTTGATATTTCCTTGAATTCGAAATTTTTCATTTTCCATCTCTTGGAGATGTACCTTGAAAATGTATATTTCTTACGCACAAAATTCAATTTTTATCTCCAGGAGATCAATTTAATCCACAAAATTTCCTGACACTCTCTCAAATCGAATGCAAAATATTGCATGACGATTCATCGTACTGCACAAAATTCATAGGTTTAATGCTTCGTTGCCTCGCCTTAGGTTATGTATTATATTACAATTTTATACTTTCACGTATCTTCTGTAAACAAGCACGGGGTAACATAAATACTGAATCATCCCTAAAACCTTAAGAGGTTTTATATTTTGTTTATTTTGGTGTAATAGTTTTATTTTATACTTTATCTATGTCAACAATAAACACTAAAAAAATACTTGCTTATACGAGTACCTAGATCATAATCTTATTCAACTACTTCGTATATCATAGAAAATATATGAGTCCGCCTTTGAGTTTATATATATATATATATAGAAATAAGTCAACAGAACCTGAGAGAATTCATAAATTAGGTAGCGGAACTGTCGCACCTCTTTTTTATGACGGATTTCCAGAATGCCACTAACACCGACACGATAATTTAGTACACTAAAGTTACCGGCAATCTCAGAACTCAGAACACACGCTAATTTTAGTCGACAATTTACGTTGGTGTGTAGCTAAGGCCAAGTGTGATTAAATTAAGTTGTTCTATGCCGGATGTAATTTACATTTCTATAGATACATACTTTATGTTACACTTTACTAATTCTTGCCCTCTTACCTACCCGCAAAATATTTTCTTTTCATTTCACTCCCGCTTGAAAAATTTTGCTTCATTTGTACCATATACTTTATTAGAAATAGCAAAGAAAAACGTGTGTGTACTTGTACGCACGAAAGAAGTTATACTTCTTTGGCGTAACAAGTTAAAATCTCTCTTAAAATAATTAATTCTTACCATCAAATAACCTCAAATTGTACAAAAGTACTTAAAGTAAAATGTAAAAGAATTTGATAAAGTGTGGCATGTAGCTCTCTTGAACAAACTCTCTGGATATCCATCTTTATCTCCAACAGACACATTCAAGTTGCCTTAGATGGACATTCCTCCAATCTTTACAAGATCAACGCTGGAGTTCCCCAAAGATCGGCTCTAGCTCCTACTCTATTCTTTTTACACATTAATGATCTACTAGAAGCCACTAATTACACGGTTTTGCAGATGACAGCAAGCTACACTGTAGCTAAGCGAACAACCATCCCATATCCCTAGATATTCTGGAAAAAAACAGAAGATCCACTACGGTTTCTCTTAATCGAGATTTGACATTTGTAGACGAGAAGAAAAAGAATGTTGATAATTCAACGCTTCCAAGACAAAGACATGTTGCCTATCCAACAAGAGGCAAACATACGACTCATCCTTTACAATGAATGATCAGACACTAGTAGCAAGCGACTCCATTACGCTGGTTGGTATAACGATCTCCCAGGACTTACTCTGTAACGAACATATTGCATCCATAGCAACTCCAGCAGAAAAGATGTTAGGCTTTATTTTAGAGCATGGAAATATTTCTCTCCATCCAACTTAGCTACTCTTTACAAAGCCCAAATATGACCTAATCTTGAATACTGCTCGCATTTATCGGGATCGGCGGCTCCTTCAGGGCTCAGAGTTCTTGATGCAACTAAGAAGCGACACCATTATAACAAAAAACCAAGCCATATTCTAACACCGAAGACCAGTGTCTGATCTTTTTCTGTTTTACCAATACTTAAACGGATTTTGCTCAGAAGAAATCCGCTCTATAATGCCTCCACTTGCCAGACCAGCCAGAGAAACGCGACGTGCCAACTCCATGCATACTTATACTGACCAGACTTAGAGAACAGCTCGATGCGATCGTTCCTTCATCGCTAGGGTCTCCAGATTATAAATATCACTGATAATCACTGTAAATTAAATCAATTAATTAAAAATATACCACGATATATTATGTGCAAAAATTATTTGTTCAAATATGTCTATTTTAATGACAAAAGTACTGAACATATATTAAATGTTTGTTTCCATGTATGATTGTTTCTGTGTATGTATCATACTGAAATGTTTAAACCTCAATTAGAGAGTTGAAAGATACCTACATTGTTGACCTCCACCTAACTATTCAACTCGAATAGAACAGAATTCAACAGAATAGAAACAAGAAGTTACTAGTGAAGTCCAATTTCGACACGTTGAGCCATTTTAACTACTGTTGATGTTTCTACGAGCGTAAACCGACTCTAATTGTGAAGAGCAATGAAATTTTTATTGAAACTATCGATCTTGCTGATACCGGAGTTGCCAACGTTAATTACAGCAGCTAAAACCTCGGCGTAATCTAATTAGTTTCATTTCAGCCAAGATTACACTGACCGAAGAGTTACTGACATCATAGTTTATACTTTGCACGATTAGCAATTTATTAGCAATGCTAATATAGGTAAACTGCAAGTATATATAAATTTAAATCAAATATTGGGAATGCAGTTCGCCATTTTGGGTTAGACAAAACTTTTTTTTTCTTTATCATAATACTATAAGTTTATATTTATTAAAGACACATAACATATTTAATACATGAAACTCACTTTTCTTTAATAATGTTTTAATTCTTTCAGCCTTTTATGAGACTGTTTAACTTAAGTCAATTTTTTCTAGCTAATATTTTTGGAGTGTATGGTAGGTTGGGAAGTATTTCGTATACGGTTTTAGAGCAAAACTTTCTATATTAACTTTGGTGGTAGTTGTAAATAGGGAAAAAGTGTCCGCGTACGTACAGGAGATGACCTTGCTACCTATCCTCTCTCTAGCTTTCTCTTATTTTATACTATTTTTTGTATTATCCAATAAGTATATTATTATTTTATTCAAAACTAGCTGACCCAGCAAACTTTATGTCATCTATCTATACATATAATAAAACTGTAGAAATGAAAATTCTGTACATTAAAGATATTTAAAAAATAATTAACGGGAAATATTAATACATCGATATTGAATCCAAAAGTGTGGTTAGATATTTTTTTGTCTGTATGTATGTTTGTGCGCGCATCACATTAAAACTTCTGATCCAATTCGAATGCGGTTTTCACAGATGTATTTGTCTTCTTTCAACTTAACATATAAACATAAACATTAGAATTAAAATATTTATTTTAATCAAAGACAATCGAAGCGAATAATTTTCGTTACAATAAAAAACCATTATTTCAAAGTCAAGTTCCGGATCAGTGATCACCAACATATTATATACCAAAAACCTTCTATAAATCACTGAATCTTATTGTGTAAGAATTATTCCGATCTGTTCAGTAATTTTCGCAGTATAACCGAACAGAAACCGGCTATCCATTTTATATTTATAATAATAATATGATAACAATAATATATGTATTAATCCTTTATACATTACAAGAATGTATAGGGCAAGTCACTTATGTATAAACAGAAATATAGACACAGAAATATGGACCAAAAAGATAGACAAACTTGATTAATACAGTAAAAGAAAAAATAATACTTAATAAATAATAAATTCATTATTCATTCTTTGAGAAAATGGTACACATTTGGTAGATACATATCAACATTTACAAAATATCGCATCAGTCAAAATATTCGCGTACACTATAAACGTATTTCTCTACTAGTTATACTCGCAACGTCGTTCGCGTGGCGTGTGATTGTAGTATAAAAATTTCTTACCCCACCCCATTTAAGGAATGGGAGAGAAATTTTTATACACCAGATGTTAAGAAGAAAGAAGACAAATACATCTGTGAAAACCGCATTCGAATCTGATCAGTAGTTTTCATGTGATGCGCGCACAAACATACAGACGGACGGACAAAAAAATCTAACCACATTTTTGGGTTCTATTTCGATGTACCCGCGACGTCGTTCGCGTGGCGTGTTGATTTTTGCATAAAAATTTCTTTCCTCACTCCGTTAAAGGGGTGGGGGGAGAAAGTTTTATACACCAGATGTTAAGTTGAAAGAAGACAAATACATCTGTGAAAACCGCATTCGAATCTGATCAGTAGTTTTCATGTGATGCGCGCACAAACATACAGACGGACGGACAAAAAAATCTAACCACATTTTTGGGTTCTATTTCGATGTACCCGCGACGTCGTTCGCGTGGCGTGTTGATTTTTGCATAAAAATTTCTTTCCTCACTCCGTTAAAGGGGTGGGGGGAGAAAGTTTTATACACCAGATGTTAAGTTGAAAGAAGACAAATACGTCTTTGAAAACCGCATTCGAATAGAATCAGTAGTTTTCATGTGATGCGCACACAAACATATACATTTCTACAGTTTTACTATATGTATAGATTAAATAATTTTTTAGCACACTTTAAGGGCCCTCGCCCTCGGCGACTTTTTGTAGCGTTGCTGTCGCATGTCCGCATCAATACAGTCGCGAGCAATCGCTAGCGGGGTGTACGCTGTGTACACGCCCAAGTTTTAGCGATGATGTCGTGCGTTTAGTATATGTGCGACAGCATCGCTACAAAAAGTCGCTGTGTGCGAGGGCCTTTAGTATGAATAGATAGATATACATAGTTTTATGATAGTATTTATTTAAAATTTACCTTTACATTTACTTATTAATTTTGTTATTCAAAAAATATAGTTAAGAAATATATTTTTCCGACTAACTCCTCTGCCAGAGATAGCATAGAAAGCTTTAACTGCATCGTTAGTTTGGATTTTTACTGTTTTCTTTTCATTTTTGATCTCTTAAAGGATTTTCGATTTTTTATAGTTTTTCCTGTTTTTGTGGTTTTTCGGTAATTCTTTTTTCTTACACCCATTTGACGGTAGAAAACGTAAAAGTCATATACGTTGACTACGGCGTAGAAGTGTGAAGTTAGAGATTGTTGAGTTAGGGTGCGGAAAGTATAGAAGCTTGCTCTAAATAAGATCTGATAACTTTTTGAGAGTTTAAGCCATATGGTCTCGTCTTGGCAACACTTTTATATGGAAATGTTTTTAATTAGATAAGGATTAACAAAAAAATAATGCACAATCTGTTTTTGGAGTTTACTCCTTAAGAATCGGTTTTTGATAACCTGGTATGACAAAAATGTGAGGAGTTAAATCTACTGAAGGAATGACCTCGTTACGTTTTTGATGCGCAACCTACCGTGCGCAACTTTCTAATTTGGTGTTGTGAGTGTATTAAGACGTGTATAGAGTATGCTGCAAAGCGACTATATCTATATCTTATTGAGCTTGTTTATTTCTATCAGTGTCGATTTACTTATATTGCTGTTTTTTGTTATAAATATCAATAATTAAAATATTGGAACAAAGTTCCCTTTCGCGCGTTACGAACAGTTACGACTGACGCTAGGAGCTATCCCAAAAAAATTCATACCAAAAGTTGTCACGACACTATGCACCGACACACGCATGTTTCTCTCTCTCACAGACCAAAAAATAAATAACTCTCTCTCCCTCTCTCTCATAGATAGATATATTACAATTAAAAAGACACTATTTTAAATTAAAAGAAAATGTACATTAAAAAGAAAATACTGTAGAAAAAAACATAATTACCTATAATAGTATTATATTTTATTTCATCCTGTTTTTATAAATTAATAAATTCATAAACATTTTAAAAATAGTTCGTAACTTGACTACGTCAAATTACCTTAACTGTCAGTCACTGTCAAATATTTTAATTTTAAATTTTTTGTATTGAATTGTTAATTCCTGTTTTAAATTATAAAAAGTAATTTTAAAAAGATGTGTTATTTAAAGCTCTGGTATTGTATAAATGGACACTTTTGTTAAAAGAAACGAACTGTTAGGTAAGTAGAGATTTTATACAGACAATAATAAATGCTTATGTATGTATAAACACTCTGTTATGTTTACAAATTACTAATTCCTTCACTAATTAATCGAAAGGAACTTCGTTCCATCCGGGTGTCCCTTGACACCTCACACTTTTTTGTTATTGTGAAATTATAATATTCATAATTATATTTTGCTATAGTGAAGTGCAAGTATTTTTCAATTTACTATGGCAGAAAGGGGTGTAGATAATATTGCCGGAAATTCTGAAAAAACTTGGCTGCCAGGTACGTTATAATTCATGTATTATGTGTATGAGTATTTATGATTTGTATTTATTGAATGTATAATAATCATTAATATAGTTCATATGATTATAATTATGAGAACAACATACAATTAGATATTTAATCCAATATGAATTACCAAGCGTATCCACATAAAATAGACAATTTCTAACCTAACCAAAAAATAATTTTTTTTCCGATATCTATAAATTCCTTAAGGTTATTTATTGATATCAATAATTATAGTCAATAATTGCATAACATTATCAGAGAAGTTAGTTATAATTATTTCAGTTAATTTCAGTTAAATAAGCTTTTTTGCGTCTGTTTTGACAATCGTAAACTCCAGTCGTGCGTCGGAGCTGATACACATACTTTTTTTTTTTATTTTAACTATCCAAAAGTGAGAATACATTAAGAATATATTTACAGGTTGGTTGAAAAGTTTTGAAAGCAAAAATTCAAAAATGTGTATTTTTTAAATTAAATTATTTTTTTATTGTTCCACGTCTGCTATAGCTTTTGCATTCGACGAAAAACGCTTTCCAGGAAGGAACTGTTTCTGAATAGGTAATATTCGGAGGGTGCCAAATATGGTGAATACGGTGGGTAATCAAGCATTTTCTACTTTTATTTCTTTAATTTAGCCTTCGTCAAAAAAAGGTGTGTCTTGATGAAAAATAATTGTTTTCTTTTGTACATCGGGTCTTTTTTAACGAATTTCAGTTTGAATTGTTTTAGGTTTTTCATCCCAAAAAACTGATACCAGAACCTTTTTTTGTGGATCGTTATGACATGACCCATCGAATCACAGTTGGAAATAATGGGGGTAGATTCCTTTTACTATTTTTGTATGAGTTTCTGTAGTGATAAACTTTTCAAAACAAAGAAGTTTATCACTGTACGATATTTGTTGTAATAAAATACATTGACAAGTCAACACTTCAAACGGTCCGTTAACAAAAAATAAATTGGCAAATCAAAATAGAATTTTTTGTGTATTCAAATGGAAGATGATATTAAAATAGCGTATAAATTTTAATTCCTCTACTGGTTAATAAGTGCCGCTTTCAAAACTTTTTAACCAACGTTTATATTTTATTATTTTAGTCTATTGCAATTTTAAGACTCCTTAAAGTATATAAAACATTCTGAATGATCATATTTTGATGTCTAGATTCGAGATACCTAGTATGAATATAAAATAAATTAGCTGATAATTAAGTTATTATTTACTTGCTTTATCAATTTTTTTATATTTAGTACCTGGATAACCGAGCTTTGCTCGTGAAACATCTAAATCATAAGGCGTTTCTGCTCGTATCATGTCAGTGAAGTTTTGTAAGCATCTTACTTCAGCAGCACGTGAGGAAGGAGTGAATACCTGGATATTTACATGCAGATTTTCTTGACTGCGTGAAGTTTAAGAAACCTGATATGTTTGTGTTTGATGACAATTTTCTTGAAGTAGGTTTGTTTTTGTTTAAAAGCATTTTTTCAAAGATCTTTTGGGTATTTCTTTTAAATAACTTAATTTTAAAAAAATGTAAGTTATCTATTGATTACTTGGTCTAACGTCAAACGCCATCTACTGAAGTAGTTTTAATGTTTCAGGATCAATTATAACTATAATAGTAGTATTACTAAGTACTCGCCAAAGGATACAGAAATAGTTATATTTTTCAGTTTATTGTAGCAGTTTTTTATTACCTGAAAACTCGGATAAAACGACGTTGTCTAAAAATGCAACCTAGTTAGATTCGTTTATTGCAACACCGAAACCCCCAAAATACTAAAGTTAATGAAAACCGTTGAAGCTTTATCCGATATTTAAAATACGTATATACAAGAATTCCTCAATTAAATATATTAGATACAGATTGGTTAGGTATGAGAAAACAATTTTTTTACTTGTTAAATAAGGTTTTGCTATCTATCGAATATTTACAGTTATTTTTAAGATTTCTGACAAACTCAATTAGCATTAATTTTACCTTATTTTTTTGTGTAAGCTATATTACTCTATGCTCTGTATTGTTTTTTATTTATTTTAACTCACATCAGTAAATTGCTTTTCTATAGTCCTTTGATTTAAACTTAACAATTAATTTAAAGTAAAAGAATGACTGGATTTTTAATGATATTTTTACCGGAACTCTTGGATTAACGGATTTTCTTCATTATTTTCGATGCTGTTCTTCAAGTGCATAATTCGTTATTTTAAATTTTAAGCTATTGTATGTAGTGACAACGTTTTTGATTTTATTAGACAACAATATTTAACCATACCTATATTCTCCCACGCTGAATATATTTTGCATATTAGCAAGAAAACATAAGCAACTCTTGTATGTTGTTAGACGTTACAAGTAAAAGCTTTCTTAGTGTTGCTATTAAATTTCAGTTTTGTTTTTGTTATCTAAACGAAAGTAGATAAACACAAACTATTAGTTTTTTATAGAACCACTAATTTACAATTTTGAGAATATCTAAGCTCTGTGTTTATGAATAGTTTTTGATTTATTGTCGTCAAACCATTTTTTTTTATTATTAAGGATGTCCTCGTAGGTATAGACCTAAATATAGATGTACCGAAAACATCTATTGGGGCAGAAGAGACAATTTATTAATTTGGGATTTAAAGGCCTGCAAGTTAGGATGAGTGGGGAAGACGTGGGAAGGTAACGAGTTCCACAATCTGGAGACCCTGAGGATGAAGGAACGATCGAATCGATCCGTTCTCGATGTCGGGCATTAAACAGTATAAGGGTGCATGGAGTTGGCACGTCGCGTTGCTCTGGCTGGTCTGGCAAGTGGAAGCATTATAGAGCGGAGTTCTTCTGAGCAAATTCCGTTTATGTATCGGTAAAACAAGAAAAGATCAGCCACTGCTCTTCGGTTGGATAATAGGGCTAGGTTTTTGGTGATACTAGTGTCGTTTTTTAGTCGAACTGCTCTTCTCTGTATTGCATCAAGAACTATGAGCCTTGACGGAGCTGCCGAACCCCATACATGCGAGCAGTATTCAAGATTAGGCCGTATTTGGGCTTTGTAAAGGGTAGCTAATGTTATTGGTTAAAGCAAAGGGAAAATAAGTAAACGAAATAGATCTGTATAGAGAATGAACTTGACAGGATGCATGCGGAAACAACTTTTCCAGAAGCGCTGGAAAAGTCATGAACATTTCTATAACCGACGCAAAGTGCGATATGAATTGTTTACAGCTCTTGAACAATCCGATTTTTTCCAAAGAAACCTATGTTATAAAGGAGTAACTTAATAAAAAACAAATAAATAGGTATTGATACTTCAATTGTTATTAAAATGTATTTGTCAAAAAGAACAGGTTGCCTATAAATTGATTTAAAAGAACTGATCATGGCATCACATATAAACCTTTAAAAGCAGTTTCTTAGATGTAAATAATAAAGTTAACAAGTAAATTAATAACAAATATTATAGCTGCGCCACTGAGGAAAGTCAGCGACACTTTATTTTTAACTCAAAATGTGGGAGTAACAAACAAACAGCAACACAAACGGGGTGTGTACATAAATATAAACAGCAAATTCAGTAAGTTGTGCTTTCAACATTAAGAAAATTATTCTAGAATACAATAAAGCAATTAACGGTAACAATTTTGTAATAAATTCTGTATGTATGTGACAGTTGTTTACCTAAACATTTTGCTTTTGTTTTTGAATAAGTTTTATCGGTTTTTTAACCCAAATTACATAGAAGAACATTCAAACTACTTTGACGACGAGGAGACCGCGACTAGTTTTTCTTTGGGATTAAATATAAATAGAAAAAATATTAATGTCATTTTTATTAAGTAGACAGTTATTTTATAAAATTGTTAATTCATAAAATGTTGAGATTTCATTATACTTAAAAAAAAAATAAAAATATTTCAATTAAAAATTAAGAAGCCAAAGTAGGCCCAGAAACCAAAATTCCATTCCTTCCATAACAATATACCGAGTGAGGAAAAAGTATGGAAACCCCATGGTATCTCAAAAACCATGGATCATAGAAAAAAAATTTCATAATATAAAATTTATGGTTTTTCCCTGGCTATCAGATGGTTAAGATGGATTTGACCATGACCATGATCATCATGGTCAGGCGATCGTCAGGTCAATTTTTTAAATGGAAACATGTATTTTTGACAAAGGGATTCGAAAGAGCGTGAAATTTTACGTCCAAATATGACCTTGATAATTTTTAAAAATTTTACCATTGACGGCATAGCGCCTAAAGTCTTTCTTTGATACCAGATTTGACTTTTTAAGAGATCTGCAGGTGAGTCAAATAACCTATCGAAACCTAGTTTGGGATCTATTCTGAATCCAGCTCGGAAATATAAAGTATGTAATACCAAGGGCAAACAAATGTTCATAGATTAAAATTAGCTGCATAGGTAAACTAAATTAGTTTCTTTCTCGAAAGAATTATGTAGACGGGTTTGAAACGAAATGTGTAGGTAGTATATTATATTACAAAAATCCTCTCATCTCTAGGGATACATCAATTTAATAGTGAAAAGGTTTTTAAATAAACAATTAAAGAGCCAAAATCATTATTTCGGTCTTAACTTAAAAATTTTGTATTTAGTTATTTGGACTCCCCTGAGAAATTTTTGAAAGGAAAAAATACACAGAATAGGATTTTCTAATATACAATCGATTGATATACAAAGAATTTATTGCAAAAATAAGAGCAAAATGGCTGTTTTTAAAGCTTTAAAGCTTTTCACCCCACTTCTTCGACTCTAGTTGGAACGCAAAATACCCTCTATTATAACACTTCTGTTTCAATAATATTAAAACTTTTTCATTGCTTAAACATTTTCTAAATCTTTGTGCTTTCTTACAAAACATTTGTTAATTTCATTCATTCATGTTATTAATTGACGTAATCCATATATCCATATACGTATAATAAAACTGTAGAAATGTATATGTTTGTGCGCGCATCACATGAAAACTACTGATCCTATTCGAATGCGGTTTTCAAAGACGTATTTGTCTTCTTTCAACTTAACATCTGGTGTATAAAACTTTCTTCCCGCACCCCTTTAACGGGGTGAGGTAAGAAATTTTTATACAAAAATCAACACGCCACGCGAATGACGTCGCGGGTACATCGAAATAGAACCCAAAAATGTGGTTAGATTTTTGATGTGAAACATCTATAGCCGCACATAAATCAGATTTCTGGCGTGGCGACGGTGACGTATGACGTAAAAAACCTAACGCATAGATAATATATAATAAAGAGATGTACTGATACCTTATACGAAATTGGTCTCATGTTTTGAGCGACGGTGGCGCGCCAACAATAGGGGAAGAAGCTCATCGATTCAAAAATTTGGCGGGACAGGGTATGAATTGTTTCATATAGAAGTTCATTTATTATGAATTTTAACACACACAAAATCGTTGATTAATAACCCCTATTAATGAATGATTTTCTATTAATCAACGATTTCAAATAAAACATTTAAAATCGAGTAGCCTATCTGTCATTGTTAGTACTAACTGTCATTATAGGCAAGACAACATGCATATACCTTTTTATATTCACACTCGCTATGCTCGTGCGTTAAAATATCTCGGTTGTTAATCGCCCTTACTAATACACTTGTTGCTTAAATAACTATTAAAGCTCATATTTTAATTTTTAATATTTTTACTGATGTGTAAAAATATTAAAAATTGAAATATAGACGTGGTCATGATTTTTAAATCGGTTGTCTAGATAGAGTATTTTTTTGATATTGTATTTGTTTTTGTTTAGATGATAGGATGTTATGTTGTTAAGATGATTATTGATTGAGATGTCAAAGAATTGTAATTTTAAAAAGTCATTAGAAAAATAAAAAGTTAACAAAAATACATAGAATTTGATTAAAATAGTAAAATATAACGAGATTTAAATTGAAATAAAAAGAATATAAGAAAAATATAATAAGAAGAGTCTATAAATAAATAAAAAGTAATTGGAATTGGATGAGAGGATACAGAAAGGTCAGAGTTGGAAAATTGTAGGAAGAGGAAGGTATAGAGAAAAAGCTGAGCAGCAGAAAGGTAATAGATAAATAGAAAGGCAGCAGCAAGAAGGAGTTTGAAAGTAGTAGGAAGAGGAAGGTATAGAGAAAGAGTGGAACAACGGAAGAAGAAAGATTTAGACAGAAGCGAAAGGATTTTTTTTATATTTATAATTTTTGTATTTTAGGACAATCAATTTAAAAATTTTGGAATCCACGACCGATAATTTTATTGAAAAAGGGTGTTCCGGAAGGAGGATCCATTTCAATTGGCGCCCAACGTGGGGCTGCTTTGGCACTGAGGGTAAGAGATTTTTTTTTACTATTAGGTGTCAAGCTTGCTTTATTAAAAACAAAGTGTGTGATTCAGGAGTAAAAGATTAAATAAATTATAGGTATATTATATGAAATTAAGAGGGGGAAAGAAAATTACAGATAAAATGTTAGAACAAGGGGATAATATTGATAATCAGGAGAGTCAGGGTAGTCAGGGTATTCAGGATAGTCAGAGTAATCAGGTTAGTCAGGATAATCAGGGTAATAAGGGTAATCAGGATAGTAAGATAGGGATTAGTAAGGAATCAGCGATAAAACAAATGATGAAAATCTTAAAAGATATGAGCAAGAATATAAACAAAAATACCAAAATTATTGAAGCAATAAAACAAGATATTAACGAATATCATGAAGAAATAAACAAGAGTATGGATTCTATAAACAAGAAATTGGAATCTATAAATAAAGAAATAAAAGAAGACATGAACAAAAATATAGAAACATGTAAAGATGAGATGAGGAACCAAATGGAAATATATAGAGAAACATTAGAAGAAACAAAAACAGAAACAAAAACTGAAATGATAATGAGAAAAACAGAATTAGAAGAATTACAAGAAGTCAAAATTAAAATAATTATTGACAAGGAATGCAAAGATGAAATAAAAGAAATTAATGCTAATACAAATAAAAAATTAAATGACTTAGAGATAATTATAAAACAGGAGAATAGGGAAAAGAAAAATGTAGTAGAAGAAATGGAAAATACACCAAAGAAGATATGTGAGATGGAAGAAAAACTAGAAGAAATAAAGGTAGTACAAGAAAAAGAAAGTGAAATGTTATTAGAAGAAAGGAAAAGAAGAAATATAAATAAGAATCAAAATAATATGAAAATAATTAAAATTAAGCAAAAATTTAATAGAAAATATCAAGAAAGGGGAAAGGTATCTAAAATTATAAAAAAGTTATATACAGGGAATTATCAAGAAAGGGGAAAGAAATTTAAATTCATAAAAAGTTTGTATCGAGGGAAATATCAGGAAAGGGGAAAGAAACTTAAATTTATTAAAAGTTTGAATCGTGGAAAATATCAGGAAAGGGGCAAGGTATTTAAATTTATAAAGAAGTTATGTATAGAGAAATATCAGGAAAGGAGTAAGGTCACAAAATTTATAAAAAAAAAGTATATGTAGGAAAATATTAGGAAAGGGGAGTATATAAAAAATTATATGTATAGGGAAATTTCAAAACAGGGGGAACAAATTTAAAACTATAAAAAACACATTTTGATAAAGAAGGGGGAATAAATTTTATTAAAAACAGTAAAAATGAAAAATTTAATAAAGAAGACGTTAAAAGTAGATATAATGATAGGGGACTCATATGTTAGGGGTAGTGTATTAGGTAAAATTGAAATATTCCAAATTAAAAGCTTGACAACTGATGGTGAAGAAAAATTTCTTACTGAAAGGAAATTTGATTTGGCAAGGTGAAGTAATTAACCAAGTCAAATCAAATTTGGGGGAAATTGATATGGATTTTTCTTCATGGTGCACGTTCTTTCAATGAAATGTTGGAACGTGGTCATGATTTTTAAATCGGTTGTCTAGATAGAGTATTTTTTTGATACTGTATTTGTTTTTGTTTAGATGATAGGATGTTATGTTGTTAAGATGATTATTGATTGAGATGTCAAGGAATTGTAATTTTAAAAAGTCATTAGAAAAATAAAAAGTTAACAAAAATACATAGAATTTGATTAAAATAGTAAAATATAACAAGATTTAAATTGAAATAAAAAGAATATAAGAAAAATATAATAAGAAGAGTCTATAAATAAATAAAAAGTAATTGGAATTGGATGAGAGGATACAGAAAGGTCAGAGTTGGAAAATTGTAGGAAGAGGAAGGTATAGAGAAAAAGCTTAGCAGCAGAAAGGTAATAGATAAATAGAAAGGCAGCAGCAAGAAGGAGTTTGAAAGTAGTAGGAAGAGGAAGGTATAGAGAAAGAGTGGAACAACGGAAGAAGAAAGATTTAGACAGAAGCGAAAGGATTTTTTTTATATTTATAATTTTTGTATTTTAGGACAATCAATTTAAAAATTTTTGAATCCACGACCGATAATTTTATTGAAAAAGGGTGTTCCGGAAGGAGGATCCATTTCAATATATATATATATATATATATATATATATATATATATATATATATGTTATGATGTAGTGTTTCACGGATGGTAGAATGAACAGTAGTGGTGTTCCGGGTTTCAATCCGTTGGTTGTTTGTGTCTTCACGACGTTTCGCCAACATCTCAGCTGGCATTTTCAAGTGATGCTTCCTTTGCGGCTGCTTAATTTGGAATTCCAAGTACCGCGGTGGTACATCAAACGAAACATCAAAGAGGAAAATTGCGTGAGTTAAATACTGCGCATAGTCTTGTTCCCCATTACAGTACACAGTAGCGTTAGTGATTTTTAATATTAGATATATATTACGGTGGGCTTGATAGTACTTAATATAGTAAGAATTTCTCGTTTAAATATATAAGATAATAACTGCGCCACCTTACGGTGGCTTTATATTATTTGATTTAGAAAGGTATTTTTTTCGCATTTTTTCTGTTTTTAATTTTCCACTTTCTTTTAGTTTTTCGTTTATTTATTTATTTATGAATCGAAATTCAACACTATCTATTGGGTTTTCTTACAATTCAGTAATTGTTATGGACAATGCGTCGTATCATTTCCGTATATTAAACAAAATACCTAATAATAACACAAAAAAGAATGAAATTTTAAGATTTATGGCTATCAAAAATATCACTGTTCCTAAAAAGGTTCCAGTAAAGAAGGAATTAAGAATGATCTAAAGTCAGAATTTTAAAAATGAATACGTCATTGACACTATTTGTAGCAGACACGGTCATACCCTTTTGCGTTTACCTCCATACAACTGTATTTTTAATCCAATCGAAATGGTTTGGAGTACTGTAAAAAAACGTTTACCAAAATATAATTAGTCAACAACCTAAAGCGCCATTGTCCTTGATAATATTCGAGAGGTAATTAGTGACATTAATAGCCAATGTATGGCAAAATTGCGAAAGCTCATGTTATAAAAATAGAAAAGGAATATCCTGTTGTATCGCTAATAGCACCAATAGTTATTCAACCTGGGACCGATTTTATTTCAGAAGACTCTGACAATTCTTGTTGGTCATTCTAACCAATTTCCTTTAAAACTATCGTGATGTATCTTAAAAACTTGTT
Organism: Altica lythri; assembly: GCA_964028335.1. NCBI lineage: Eukaryota > Metazoa > Arthropoda > Insecta > Coleoptera > Chrysomelidae > Altica > Altica lythri. The sequence continues at coordinate 27,070,364 of OZ034804.1, read as the reverse complement.
TTTAAAATGAAAACTAATTTTAGATTCTTACTAACACACCCAACCCTTTCCTTTCTAGAGGCAAGGAAGGCTTATACCCCTCGTGGTCCTTGCTGGACAGACTATCTTTTAAGTTTGTCTGACAAAATAAGTATTACTTGCAAACAATTGTTATAAAAATTTTATGAGTTACGTGCCATTTGAATAATGAGTCAAATCTTCTTATTAGAAACTAAAATTAACAAGTTTTAATTTGAAAGAATTAATTTTTTTGACAATTTTCAAATTGATACAAATTATACAAATATACGTTTTTCTTTTGAAATTTAAAATAAAAATTTCTTTAATTCCACGCCAATGGTCGGCATGGAAAACAAAGGAGTTTAATATTCCGACAAAGACCAAGAGATTTTACATTGACTTTGGAAAGAGTATACCTGAATATTTAAATTGTACTTGATTTTTTTTATTGTTAACTTATGTAGGTTTATTTGATGTTTAAGAGGGGAAGGCAAGTATGATGGTTACAGGAGTCATGAATAGACTTTACTGTTTAAAAGTTAAAAGCTTTTGAATCTGTGAACTCAATTTTGAAGTAGATATCTACAACTGATTGAGCTGAAATTTTCTGTACCTACACGTTTAGTTTGGATGACAATGCATTATAAGCTTTGTGTCGTCGTTTTAAATCCAATATGGTGGACCACTCTAAATGGCGGATTAAATATTTTGGTTAAAGAGTCTTTGAAGTCACCCCTTACCTGGGCCCAGCTGGAGGCCAATAAAAAGGACCTTTACCTCGACTCTAGCATGTGGTTGTATGCACTCACTAATTTTACAAGGATGTATACCGTGCTTAAAACAACCTCTAGCACCTGGATCTAACAGGACTTGTCTATAACTAATTTTCAATGAATACTACCTAACACTATATATTTTCTGTTATTACTGAACAATAGAAATTAATTTTAAAAAGAAAACATTAGGATGTATTTTAATGCAATAGCATTATCATTGGGGTAAATCTCTTTAAATCTGATTGTTATTAACATTGTTAAAGTTTGTTTATTTTTAAAACCTCATTATGAGATTATCCCTTACTGTCTTGGATTTAAATTTAATATTTATTTAAGGAAAAGGTCTCTTTTATTGGCCTCCCGCTGGGCCCAGGTAAGGGGTGACTCTTTAACCGATATTTTTAATGCACTTTTACAATATGGGTATCAAATGAAAGAGCTTCTTAGGAGTAACTTGAAAAATATTTTTTCTAAATCCAATATGGCGGAACATCCAAAATAGTGAAATAGTTATTATTTATGCACTTCTGCAAAATGGATATCAAATCTCTTGTAGAGAATAACTAAAAAAATAATGGGACTGCACTCTAAATCCAATATGGCGCACTATTGACGTTTTTAATGCAAGACAGAAGCGCTACCTAAGCAGCTAGAAATATTCATTGGGGCCAAGGTAATGTTGCGTTAGAATGTAGATGTCTCCAAATTTTGCTGAATAGTGCCATTTGATATATGACAGAAATTATATGGGTCTGCTTCCGAAGAGCACAAATATATGGCACTGATATAGCATCCGTTCGTATAGACTTCGATAAAGACAGTGTTCAGCCTAAGTCTTGCAATTCCCAGCATTGTATAGTCACAGAACCACCGAACGAAAAATCCTGTCAATCGTTATTTACTTTGCTGCTGCACAACCATACGTAGCCTTAAATATGGTAAAATCATTAAAAGATCTTCTTGTTGAAGATCTGGAATGTTCGAAATTAACCAGCAAACGACCTTACAACAATGATGTGAATGAGATGAACATAGCCAGCGATAACTAAAACGTAAAAAAATAAATTAAAAGCAAAAAAACTATTTTTTGAAAAAGCATTTATTTAAACTCTCTAAATAGTCACGGAGCAACGTGGGTTCCGTGGCCGATTGAGGTCCTTACAAACAGTAAAGTTTTTCACGTGTATTTTGATTCGCTAAATCCGAATATTCAATCTGCTTTTTAATCAGTTGCCATGGGAATTTATTATAAAAAATTTGATTGTTTAAATGATTATAACTAACAAACTAATTAAGATACAACTTTTTTCAAATTGTTTTCCGTTCCGGACTGTGCCGCTCAGGGAGGGTGGCTTGCAGGATTTTCACTATTATAATTTCTTTACAATACTCAATAATTAATACTTCGACATTTATAACAAATTATTGCAAAGTTAGAAGTAAATGTAAATAAATAAAAATTAAATTATAATATTCTTGCATTAGTTATTTTGACATTTATTACTTTTACGACAATTACAAAATACAATAATCTAGATCTGTTCTTCTTTTTGAGGTAAAAGAAATTGACCAATTTCTACCCACCCAAAACCGTTCATTTAATTTCAAAGCGAAACAATTCCTTTGTATATTTATTACATAATATATTGCACGCAATATATGTAATTTTATGGTATTTGAAGTAACTGATAATTTTTCTTTCAAACAATAGGTCGCATGAAAGTAATACCATATACGATATTCTGTAAATGTCTTGCAATTTTATGAAAAAAATAATACTTTGATTAAATATTTTTCTGCTCTTTGTATATCACACTATATCACAGTACGTGAAAATTATAGAGCACGCGAGTGGTCTATTCAAAGTTCTATTACTTAAAGAAAAATCGACGTACTTACCAAAGCTCAAAATGTTTCTCTTTAATTTGATGTATATTTGTTATAACATTTTTTCAAAACGTTAACTGGAAGTCATTTTCATTACCTTTGAAAAAAACCTGAAAAAATATAAATCGGTTAATTCTAAGCCGAGATGTAAGGAAAAAAAGATGTGTGTGCGATTCAGACACGATGGAAGTGAAACTTCAGTAAATCGACAAAAGAATGAGATGAATATATATAACGGGGGTAGGATAATTACAAAGTTTATTTGTTTGAAAATGAAAGTATTTTGATTAATTTTAAAAGATATTTTATTTAACATATGTTACATAATTTATTGCTCAAATTCCATATTTTCAGTTTCAACAAATGATACAAGAGGCTAAACTAAAATACGATACAAATGTTTTAGTTTCAATTTGGTTGATATTTTACGGCACTTACGCGATTCATTTTAATAAAAAATTATTTCACCTCTTAGTTTTTACGATTTACGAAGTTATCTGACAACGTAGCAAAAGCACTAGAATTGAAGTACAATGTTAAGTATACGGATGTTTACGCATCGGGCGCTTGAATGCAACTGACTCTCGGCTCCTCCCACTATCGATGAATTGACCTTGAAAGTTGCAGTTATATCTGTTGAGCTGTACAGGCGACTATGCTTAGAAGACGGGAGTGGGGACGCTACGAAGTATGGAACAAAGAGGAGAGACCGATAATATAAAATAGTATGTATATTTCTGTCTCATTCTTTGCCGGCTTCATCCTACACATTTTTGTATTTGTGTCTCTTACCTGTCTTTTTCCGTTGCATCCGGTTTGAAATCACAACGATTCTAAAGAAGTTTCAGTTCAAAAATTAAAGGTAGCTCCAGATTGATCGGTCATTTTGCAATGTTGTTGCACTAAATTTGCAATATCTCGGGTTCTTCTCAACCGATTTTAATTTTTCAAAGCTCATTTCCTTGTTTTTAATAAGGAACAGAAAACAATTTGAAAAAAATGTTGTATCTTATTAGTTTGTTACTTATAATTATTTAGACAATTAAATTGTTTATAACAAATTTCTAAGGCAAATGATCAAAAAGCAGGTTGAATATTTGAATTCAGGGAGTCAAAATAAAATTATAAAACTTTGCTGCTTGTAACGACCTTAATCGGCCACGTAACCACCCTTTGCTTCCTGACTAAAAACAAAGAAAATAAAATAAAACTTATAACCCCATTATACACAATTTTTATGATAATAAAAGCTTGCCGCGCTATTTAATTTTGTAAAAATTCTCCGTTAATTATATCGCACTTATAATTATTAACACGTACTCTCATGGTTTGTCGGTATAACTGGTGAATCCTCGATGTGAAACTTCGGGTTTAATCTGTGCATTTTATTTAATTTCAGTTAATAAACCAAACAATTTTTGTTATGTATAGATCAACCTTTTTAAACTGTGAAAGGCTTTCGCGGCCATTGTCTATTGTATCAATGGTTTTTGGGCTATTAGGCCGGCGTCGATTGTCTTGCTGACTTGACGTTTCGCCAACAAGAGCGGTTGCCATCTTCAGAAGTTGCTTCCTGGTTGACAGTCTGCGAGTCTGCAGACCAGGAAGCAACTTCTAAAGATGCCAACCGCTCGTGTTGGCGAAATGTCAAGTCAGCAAGACAATCGACACCGGCCTAATAGCCCAAAAACCATTGATACAACCTTTTTAACATATTTTTTAATAAATTTAAGTTTGTTAGTTTTGAAATTTTATTGACAGATGGTTTCGATGTTTAAGATATTTATAGTATACGAAAATTATATCAAGTCTATGCTTAAAAATAAGTTAAGAATGACAGTACTCTATTTTAGTAGTAAAAAAATAAATTTACCAAAACTTACGAAATATATATTAAATAAAATAATAAATTTAAAATATTAAAATATTTGTACACATCAAAGTGGTATTAATTTAATTATATTATACCGTTATCACACCCAACAAAAAAAAACAATATGAGCAACAAATAGGGTTACACGTTTTCCTGTAAAGCCAGTTGAAATTGGTTTACTTCTGATATCTTTCTATCCTTAATCGATTCTCCGGATTGACCAACGAAATATAGCGAGACGACCTGTAAAAGGGTTAACGGAGGTCACAAACTCCCATTTGAATACGTCACCAGAACGAGTCTGTTCAGGTCAAAGATTATTCACTTACTTCAAGAAAATTTAATATTTAAATAAGGGGTTGTTAGATTATATTTTTTTATAGATTAATGATATAATGGGTCTTTCACTAAATACCTACTTTTAAATTTCAAAAAAACTGTGTTTGAGGTATCATCTAAATTTCTAGTTTTTTTTAAAGACCTAACCATAACAACACTTAAACGTCTAACAGAGTTCTCTGGGTGCAGCGCATCCGAAATTTCCCATTTTTGCATAAATCCGGCTGATTTGATGGATCACATGAATTATATTGGCTTTGAGGAAACCTTTCGAAAACCCAACAAGAAAAAGTCAAATCAAACGATCTCGGTTTCTAGTTTACATCACCTCCATGTGAGATGACCATGTCCTAAAATCGCTCGTGCAGAATATCCAATCAGGCATGTAGTGCCGTCCTGTTAAAACCACTGGTCGTTGGTGTCCAGATCATCCAATTCAGTCCAAAAGAAGTTGGTAATCATCGATTCGGGTGAGTTGTGCATAGGAAATGAGCATATAATTTTTTTATAATTATAAAAACAGTTTACATCATTACATAAAGGTAAAATAAAGATTTTAGCACTGATAAACAATTTAAGGTGCAAAATAACTTTGGCATTCTATTTATATTTTATATTTTACTTAGATAATATAATTCAAGAGGCCAAGAAAACGTTATTTCGGTATGTTAAAAAACAAATAGAAATGCACCAAACAAAGTTATTTTTTCTGGTACCTACCGAAAGGTATGTAATATCATGAAAAGGAAAATCTTCTCAATAAGTTTATATTTTTGTGAAGACCATTTCGACGTAAGTGTCTATTCCACATTTTCTTATCTGCCAATCTTTGCAATTTTCCTCATTATAACCTCTAAAGCATTATAATGTAACAAAAAAAAAGATAAAGTAATGAAACCTGCCTACTAGTATAAGATCAAATACAATTTTGGTTAAAGAATCTTTGAAGTCACTTTTTACCTTGACCCATCGGGAGGCCAATAAAAAGACAATAGAATGTCAAATCGGAGTGCATACAACCACATGCTGTTAGGGTCGGAAAATAGGTCTCATTTATTGGCCTCCTGCTGGGCCTAGGTAAGGGGTGACTTTAAAGACTCTTTAACCTGAATTTTCGACACGAAACATTACAATAGTTATTTGTGACACAAGGACGGAAAATGACATTTTGCAAGAGCGAGTAAAGTTGTGTAGCCGAGGTGCGTAGCACCGAGGCGAAACAATACGAGCACTTGCAAAATATTTTCCGGACGTGTAACACACACTATTTTTTGGTTCGACTAATTTTTAATATTTTCAAAAGTTCTGTTATGTTCAAGACTTGACTGCTTGTGCTAACTGAACTAAGACCACTGACTAGAAGATAGCCGACAAAATGTCAGCTGGTAATTAATTTTTATACATACAAATACTGTGCTAATAACATAGACAAATTAATTAATTAATTCTATTATCTCTGGCTAATAAGCAGCACAGAGAAAATTGTTATATTGAAAATATTAAAATCAATATTTAATAATTTTATATAAAAATAGCAGAGACAATGAACTATATCCATAATCGAATGATAAGTAGTTGTAAATTGACATAAATGTCAAATTTTATAATACAAGTTGTGAGAGAAATTAAATGTAAATTAGAATCCTGCTTACATTTAGAAAAAGTTATAGGTAAGTTTAGTATATTGTACGTTGTTTTTAATTAAATTTAATTAAAAGTTATATTTATTATGTATTTTTGGTGACTTAAAATTTAAACTCATAGCGCCATCTCTTTAGATAATCTAAAAGCTACTTTGCCGGCCTAGGCCGGAAAATGCCATTTTCCGGACGATTTTGAAGTAATTAATAGTATTGTTTCTGGACGGAGGACCAAAAACTAATAATAATTACGATATAAGTATCTAGATTCTGTTAAAATAGGCAGTGTATGAATCTATTCTATATTTTTATTTCCTTTAATAATGTATAAACACGTCAATTTTAGGTGTTTATAAGCAACTTGTTATGTTGATAAATAAAAAAATAAATAACCAAGATTTCTGTAAGTTTACCTCAGTGTAGATATTTTACTAAAGGCCAATTTATGCCATCACTCGTCTAACAACCTTGTTTTTGATTATGGGTCATTTATTTTTCTTTTATTCAATTATATTATTTAGTCCCCGGAAATATGTGCACTTATTTATATTTTTGTATAAAGAAGATAGTAAACAAGATGAAAGTCCCATTTTGCTCTTCGATTTGCTTTACTATATAGTTGGAGAAAATAGATTAATAAAACTTGAAAAGGAAACGGAGATGTATTCGTTGTTCATATAATAAAGTATCTAGAATTCAAATATACTTCTACGACTAGAAAATTGCACATACATCAATATTCTAACAAAGTGTATATGTAAAATTGAACTTCGTTGTTTTATTTAATATCCTGCGAAAAGAGCCGTATAATAAAATTATTTCAATGTTATATAGATTTTATTATTTTTATTATTTGATGTGTCTCTGTCACTAATAAATTGAACTTAGAATATATAGTTTTGTTATTTATGTTTTAAACTTTAAATCGGATGTCATTATTACAGATCCTGTATAAAAGACTGTATTATAAAATTTTTCATTTAAATCAAAAAGAATGGCACCAAAGTTATAGTGGAAGTGGCGGCGGGAGCTTTGGCGGTGGTATCACGCACTTATCGGCTTACCAACTCCTTTTCAAGTTACCGCTAGTAGAAACATTTAATATTTTTAAAAGTAGCTGCCTACTTCGCCAAAGTTTACTGTAATTAAAAATTAGTCTTATTATGCTTTTACTAATATCCCCGATGTACAATTTTAAAAGGGGTTTTGTTCGTTGGTTCAACAAAAATAAAAAATCAAACAACGTGGTTAACGTTAACGTTTTTTATTGAGTTTTAAGATTTATAACACTATTCAGTTATGTAAAAAAACATTATATCCCTAAAAACATCAAGCCAACGTACAGAGTGAACAGATATTTCTACCGACAGTCGACTGGTTTCTTTAAATATTTTTCATGCAAAATAAAACCCACTGAAATGGTCTTAAAGGCACGCTCCCGGTAAATCACGTTATGACCGCTCGAGAACGAAAATTCAAAATAAAATTGTGGTTATTGGTGTAACAGAAATATAAACATATTGACAAAACATTTTTTTTAAATAAATTTTTATTCAATAAAAATGTCTTATAATAGTTACATACTATTACTGTGAATTAGAATTCATTGTCTGTAGAAGTATTTTCATTAACTGCAATTAACAGCGCCTCGACTGTCTCTTCAATTAAGTTGTCTAGTTCCCACATTGTTTGTTCTATATTAATAACATGCTTAACATATTTTTTTCAGTTGTGAGCATTCACATCTACATCTTTTATTTTATATATCGTATTTTTTCTAGCAACATACTACTTTACTTGTGCCCAGATTAATTATCCATAACTATAACTGATCCCTCTGGAATAATTTCTATCATTTCGTGAAATATTCTTCGAATACATTGGTATTCATATCCTTATGGTAATCACCAGTACGCTTGGATAAGAAAGCTCCAAGCAATCCACCCTCCGTAAAAGCATCAACACTTTTAAGGTGTGTTATAATTAATATTTTTGGCAAAGGTGATTTTATTTCTATTGAATAACCATCTAAAAATGCTTGGCGAGGACTAGTTTCATTATTGTTGACTAACATTTGTCGCTACGAAAATCTTTGATATCTCTAAGGTAATTTCTTCCCCAGAACACAATTTTATCACTTGCAATTTGTAGCGTGTTTAAAAAACTTTAATAATAAAAATCCTTTTTTATAATTCTTTCTTAACTATGCCGTCCCTGTACGCTTAGTACATCATACAGAACTTTCTCGAATAATAAAATTTAACGACTATCTCTAAGCAGCAATATCGACCCCTTAACTGACCAATAAGGTTCCGACTTTAACATCAGATGATGAGACGCGAAAGGCAGCGTCACCTCAGTACCGCGATTTCGATGGATTCTAGCTTGGGCTTTTGTAAGATGAACATCTTTCGTACAGCCGCTAGTTTCAGTTCCCGGCAAATTTTCTTAAGATATTTAAAAATTACTTGCTATTAAGTGTTTCTGTTATCATTTACCGCTATCGTACCGAAGAACCACATAAAGGATTCCAGACAGTGCTTCCTTTAGACTTCCTGGGTTTTCTATGTAACAACAGCAAGCTCGCCATTGTTACGTTTACCGCATCTTTTTCGAAACCCACGCTTCGAAAAGTGAGTTTATGGTTTTCTCTAATTATTTATAAATCCAAACAAGAATTGGTTTAGATTATATCGTACCGTTAAGACCAATTACCGAGAGAAAGAAGCCATATACTAGAAATATATCACAGAAACATTTGGAAGACAATATTTTTTATACCTGTATCGAGCAATAACGTACCATTTATTTCTATGGAATATCTTACCTTAATTGTATTCACCTGTAATTAAGTGTGCAGTGTTGTAATAAAAAAATTCGGGATGTGTTTTTGTGTTTTTGCTTATCTGAAATTTTTTACTCATATTTTTTGTACCTGCTATCTGTAAACTGTTTTACATATATTTTTTTTATCTGTTAATTATTATCTAGCCTTATTTAATTAAGATCTATCTACACTTGTCTATATGAGTACGTTTTATCTCGAGATAAATGCAAAACCAAAAGTGATATTTTTTAATTTTTTTATCTAAATTTTTCTCTTTCACTTTTAGGTTTCATACACCAAAAATAACAATAGAATTTACTTAGCTGTTGTTTTATGGTAGTAATAGTTATGTTGTTGAATTTAAACACAAATGTGTTTATTAATATAATTTACTGTTTATGATACCGATATATGATTTACTGTTTATAACACTGATATTTTCTTTATTCTATTTTGTTTATTGTATCTCTTATTTATTATCAAACCAGATAATAAAGTCTGTTTAGTGTTTAAATAGATTTTCTTTTCCTAGCTAGAGCCTGCTACTCTGATCAATACCTTCAGTTTCTCTAATCTAAACTTTACCAAAGTAATAGATTTCTTTTCTTAAGCATATATTATTTTATTAAAGCAATAGATTGTGCTTTTTTGAATCTATCTTTATCTTACCGATTAGATTGACAACCATAAGGATGAGTAAAAGAAAAGTGTAAGTATAATTTTTTTTAGTATCTTAAATAAGAGTGTGTAATTTAAAATTTAGCAAAACATCGGCCGGGTTACCTAATTTTACCTTATCTTATCTTATATCTCTTATATCTTTCTTATTTTAACTTTATCTACAACATCTGATAAATCATTTTATCCAACATATTATTTAATATTTTTTCCATCTGGGTCTCTTATATTTTCCCATCCTTATGATAAAAAAATAAGTGGCGCGCATTTTCCTTTCCCTTTTCCATCATTTCTCTCATTTTCTCTTTAGTCCCTTTTAAATTCTTTTATCTTTTATTTTTCTAGTAAATATATCCCTTTATATCTTTCCAATACTGTATCATCTAGCTCGTTCGAATCCACGCTTGCTCTCCTCCTACCCCCTGAGTGCCATTCGCATTGGTTAACCTCTATAAAACGAGCATTTAACATCACTAGGAAAAAAGAGGTTACAAATTAATTAAGAGTTTCTATCCTGTTTTTTCATATTGATTATTAAGTTCTTTCATTGTACTCCATAATTTACTTTTACTTAAAATTGTTATATCTTCATCTTCTTCGAAGACCTTTTTATCCAAAGTTGGTATCAATGTGTGCGCTTTCCTTCTTAGAATATTTAAAACATTTTCGTCTAGCTTATTTGTAGTTCTTTATAAAAACTTGAACACAGGTCTAGGATGCACTCGAAGAAGACATTTTTCTATTAGCAATGTTCTTGTAAACTAGATTACTTACTAGACTAGTACAATTAGTAGTACTTACTATTAAGACATTACTTTCCTATCAGGGTTTTTCAAAACAAGCCATTAATGGTTTTATTATACCAGCTTAATAAAAAATAGACTACAGACTACAGTTTCGAAAGCGGCAATCTAAATTGGATACTTCAGCTTGATAGACATAAAAAGACGTCTAAAGGCGACTTCACAATGCATTTTGGGGGCATGAAATAAAGACACGCTATGGCACTTTTTTCCACTCATATTTTACTTTTTTTAACGTGTTTTAAAAATGGGTACTTTATCAATATAGATTTAAAAAGTTTAGTTTTTATGAAGATCGTAAAATAGAATATTACACTACATGTGACAGTGACATCAGTGTACGAATCATTTCTTTCGGCCCGCTGTCTGCGCGACATTATCGGAGAATAAAAGTTAGGCTTTCTGCCGTAATATTGAAGCCGGAACGACGTACGTACTTTCGGCATAATACAAAGAAATGGTATATTGTGTGGCAAGGAGCAGTCAACTCTCGCCCTAGTCAGAAATCGTCTTTGTTTTTATCCCGTGCCACACACTATATTTTTAGAAAGTTTTTTATATTTTCGCCGTGTTCTGTGTCTCTGTGTCATTCCGTGGAATTTGCAATCGAATTTAAACATATTTCCCGACTACCTAGAGCTCTGAAATTTTCAGGATAGCTAAGAACTGGATGACAATGCATGTTTCAAGTGTGTTTAGGCATATACACAGATTTCGAAATTTATACTGAATTGTTATTCAATTAAATATGTATACATTTATTATCATTTTGAAAGACTTCATATAAGTTTGCGGTGGCCTATTTGGATAAGGGGTGAAGCGGTAGATTGTGACAATTCTGTTGGGTTATTGTAATAGGATCGAACTCGCGAGAGAGAAGTTTTTTTTCTTTTTTTTTTTTGTTTATACATGTGAAAACAGTAATTATTATTTTAACTGGTAATAAAATAAACTGTTTTAGAAAGTTTTTAGATACAACTACCATTGATTTTGTTAACAAGGAAACAATCTTCTCTATGATCAATCACAGCGTTGTATGACTTAATCTTTTTACAATGTCAGGGATGCTGTGCATTGTTGAGATGACACAAAATATGACCTATAAATCAGTAAAAAACTTTCTATTATAAAAAGTTCTTTTTGTAAATTGTGCTTATTCACATGCATTGAAACAACGAGCTTTGATCTCTGTAGCCAGTTGAAGTAAGACTATTTCAGACAAATAGCGTAGTAATATCTTGACAACGATTTGACGACAGCTGTCAGACGATTAAAATTTTAATCGCTTCTGTTTATTACAAATGCGATTCTGATAGATTATACACATCACTGCAAATGTCGGGGCAGCCATCAATAACTTTTAACACAGAAGGCAATATCCTTCGTACTTTTGGCATAGTACAAAGAAAAATAGTATACACTACATGGGCAGAAAATTTTGAGAGCCCTGCACTGCGCGCCATATTGCGCGCAGTGCAGGAATCTCAAACTTTCTGCCCTTGTAGTGTAATATACTATTTATTAATTGTTATATGAAATAGAAACTATCGAAACAAATTTATTGTCATTTTTATTCCGTGTAATAAAAAGAAGTTGCCTGGTTTAACTTGTCAAGAATATAACCAAATTAGAACTGCTGAATTTATTAAAATAAATTTCGATTACGCGTGATTCAACAACATGCAATGCTAATATTTTCTATTTGACGATAATTTAGTGGCAAAACCAAATTACCACTCGTAGACTATTCATATTCAAGATATTTCAAGAAAATTTTTATTACCAGGTGTCAGTCTGATAAATATCAGCTTTACTGCTTTAAATATTGTAGTATGCCCAGTTATGTAAATGAAGAGCATTATTCAGAGTTATAACTGGGTTTCTGTTCTTAATTTGTAAAGATACCTATACCTATCAGGTATAATTAAATATTATCTTAGATTAGGTCTTTTATATTTTTTAAATTTATGACTATTTTTATCTAAAGGATGTCTAACTTCGATAACGTGCTTTCAAATTGTAAAATAGGAGGTAACCAGCTCTCTTCAATTTAGTATAGGATAGATTACTTTTAATAATCACTTATTGCTTCTAATATATTATTTTAACATAAGATTAATCGAATAAAATGGAATAGCTGTTGCATTCTAACGTTGGTGACTTATAAAATAATTCAATTTATTAAATTTCAGTTCCTTATTAGGAATATTGAAATTGTGAACATAGAACCGAGGCTGAATGAACTGAAAATGTTTTATTAAGTAATACAGCAATTATTTATATTATAAAAGCCGTTTTGCTTTATTAATATTTTGAGAGCTAGTATTTATATATTTAACTGTGTAAGTTTGAACAAACTTTCTGTACGGAGAAAAATGGACATCTATGAGAAAGATAAGACTAGCAATTTATAATATTATGAATAAATCACACTAGTACTTTTTGATATTCACTTTTATTTTGTAGCATTTTTAAAAAACCCGAATAATAAAATTTGTTTTTTTAACAGTTCTTTTCACTTAGGCCGACTCTGTCCTAAATTTTATTCGAGATGTTTCCAGAACTCTGAAGCGTAACGGTCTTCTTGGGTACGACAATATCGATTTTCTTAATTGACCAATGGGATTTCGTGCTTAAAATCAGGTGGTTAAGCGAACAACGCTTACGCGCCTTGGCGTAAGGGAACGAAGATTCACTTTCCGAATATGTTAACGTAGGTGATAAGACCTCTGTTACCTAGCTAAGTCCAATTTTGGTAGGTTTTTTTATTTGATGCTTAAAATTAAAAGCTAATTAATGTTTCTAGTGGTGATAGAGTCAGTTAGTGTTTATCGTTAATGGTTTTGGTGAAAGTTAGATAACGATAATTACCTATGGTTGAGGCTTGTAAGCCGCCGAATTTTGCCGTATTTCCGAGATTAGGTTAGAAGCTAATCTGATTACCTAGGAGCCATTTTGTAAATCTTTTTATTGCATAGTTACTAATTTTTTACTATAAAAAAAGAGTACTGTTTCTTTCTTTGGATATCGGATTTATTTGTAATCCACATCATTAATATCTACGTATGAAGAGTTAACATATTTATTGATCGTAAACTCCAGAGTGTTACTCAGTTTTTTGAAAAACCGGTATCTGTAAATTTAAGTGTGAAGTTTTTTGATAAGTAACTTCCATACCGATAATACCTACATAACACGCCATAAAACAAAAAGTGATTGTGACGCCAGGGTGTGATTCGTTTTTTTTGTAAAAGCATTTTATTAATAATTTTTGTTTATCACTGTACCTTTTATACGTAAGTTTGCTAAATATAATTAGTTGTAAAAGTACTCTTTTTTAACTCGAGTTAAAACCAAAGCAAAAGGTGAATTATTATTTCTTTAATATAACGTTTTATCTAACTTTAATCCCTTTCTCACTTTTCGCTTAACAGAGTACACAAAAATAACCAAAGAATTTCACTTAGCTGTTATTTGATGTGTAGTAATAGTTATTTTTTTTGGATTAAACACAAATGTGTTTAATAATGTGATATGCTATTTATGACATTGATATATTTTTATTTCATTTTATTTATTTCCTGTACATCTCATTTATTACCACACTGAGTAATAAATATTGTTTATTGTTTAACTAGATGTTTTCTTTTCCCAATTGGTGTATGTTGTTCTGATCAAACTTTATAAATAAATAGAACGAGCCGTAACTGAGTACTAAATTTTGATTTATGGAATACCTCTCTAGGTACTTCACATATAGAACTGTAGCCATTGAGATAAGTAAGGGAAAAGAGTAAGTATGTATAACTATCTTTTTAGCTTTACGGATAAAAGTGTGTAATTTTAACTCTAACTAGAACAACTGACAGATTATTTTATCCAACTTATATAATTTTTTTCCATCTGGGTTTCTTATATTTCCCCATCCTCAGGATAAAAAACATAAGTGACGCCCATTCCCTTTCTCTTTCATTTCTTTCTTTTCCTCTCTTTGGTCCCTTTTAACTTCTTTTATCTTTTATTTTCCTAGTAAATATATTCCTTTATATCCTTCCAATAAATAATCATCTAGCTCGATCGAATCCACGCTCGCTCTCCTCCTACACCCTGAGTGCCGTCCGCATTTGTTAACCTCTACAATCGAGCCTTTAACACCTTTAGGAAAAAAGAGGGGTTACAATTTCACAAACTTTTATAACATGTTTCGATAATACAATATCTTCATCAGATGTAAAATAAGTACTAACCTTTCTCTCTCTAAATAAATATCAAAAAGTGAATAAAGATCCTACTGAATATTTCCAAAAACAGTTAAAATTGTCGGTATATTGTGATTGCGGGTAGCGGTCAAATCCCTCTTGGGGTACTGAAATTTGCCCTTCAGATTGATGTGATTGCGCGCAACGGGATGGTTAAGGTAATTAAGGCAAATTTTTCAGCATACTTATCTAACATTAGGGAATATATAAACGGAAGGATTATGCAGTTAAGGCAGGTACAAAATTATTTTCCAGAAAACTTATCTCAGCATTAGGGAATATATAATTTCTTTAGAATGATACGATTGATCTGTTTTCTTAATGATATTTTGTAATTTCTTATTGGTTAAAGACAGTATAAATATAGGAATGAAATATTAAATATATAGTATTTCGAAAATAGGGTTAATGTTGAGTGAACGTGGCAGCAAGTTAATGGTAATTCATAATTTTACATTTCGTAAAGATATGGTACAATCGACGTGTACAAAATATCGGTGTACGAACAAATTATCTAAAGCATCTATACGAGTGGATTACAATGAAACTATTCTCGTAGAAAGTTTGAACGAGCACAACCAAGATGGAAATGAAAATGATTTGAAAAACATCAGTAGGCGGTACGAAGTTCGCCGGGTCAGCTAGGTAAGATATTTTAAAATTGTTTACATACAGTTTCTAACAATATATATTTTTTCATAGAAGGTTCAAAACAACGCTAAAATATAAGCTACTGCAGATATTTCTATGCGGCCCAGCAAAATCATAAACATGGAAATGGGAAATGTGGTTTAAGACCTATCGAACATCCGGGATAACATTTACCGATCTCGAAGAAAATTGCTTCCACCACTTTCCACAAATTTGGACGAAGTTTTCGACGCTTTGGCTACAATTGAAATTAAAAAGCTTCCTGCTTTCGTTGAATAAGGAGATGGGAATAGTTATATTCAGCTGTGAAAAAAACTTACAATTTTTGTGTAGTGAAACAAAGTTTTTCTGTGATGGGACCTTTAACTATTGCACAAAATTCTTCACGCAGTTATTCACGATTCACGTAGTTCGTAATGGACTTATAAAAAATAAAAAGGCAGGAGCTTATGAGCAAGTGTTCAGATCTGTAATATCTGCATGTTATAGCCAAAATCTGACATTTAATACAAGTGAAATTATGGTGATTTCGAAGAAGCTATTCACAAAGCAAGCCAAAACGTTTGACCTCAGCTAAAGATAACTGGCTACAGACTCCACATCAGCCAAGCTTGGCTGAGGAAAATACAGAATATTGGACTCAAAAGAGAGTATTCTGACAGGGGCAGTGGGTTGGGAAAATGGTTACGCTGGTCTTTCGGCCTCATATATTTAGGCAGTAGGTACTGATGTTTCGGAATGCTTCGTTGAAGAATTGATTGCCGAAGCCTCCAATGTTGCCAGCATAATGTCCTTCTGTGATTATTTGATGTGAGCTTCATGTAGTCCAAGCTGAGAACGAACCACCAACGCCTGTGAGTCTTTTCATAGCCATTTTAATAAAAGATTTAATTCTTCGCATCCTAATATTTTTGTATTTTTAAATGAATTAAAAAATGTTCAACTTATGTGCAATTGAATAGCTTACATTTACAAAAAAATATTAATTGTGAAAGAAAATTAAAATTCGTATAATTTTTTATATAATAATTGAGCTTGTAAAATTCAGTTAAAATAAAATTATTCCAAGATACTATCATTATTCTCATCCCTATGATATTCGTATTTAGTGAACCCAAAAATACTCCAAGTAACAATTTTTTACTAATTTTGTTGTGAATTCTTACAGAACTCCAGGAGACGAAGTCCATCCTGGGTACCAGGTACCTTGGAGACCATCCCCATCGTAATATTCGTGTTCAGTAACCCCAAAAAACCCTCAAGTATAATGTTTTGACCAATTTTGATGCAACTTACTATATAACTCCAGGAGACAAAGCCCACCCTGGGTACCAGGTACCTCAGAGACTATCACCATCGTGATATTCGTGTTCAGCGACCCCTAAAACCTCCGGTGCAATCTTTGATAGAACTTCAGGAGACAAGGAAGGTACATCAATATTTACAGACTAATATTTTTTTTTAATTGTCTATTCAAAATGCATTTCGAAAATTCATTCTTTCTTCTGCAACAAAGCAATTTTCAAAATACATCGATCCAACTAGGTCACAAATTTTGTAACTGCAAACATTTTAGAGGTTTGGCCGAATTTAGTGCTTTATTTCCTTGACTAAAATTTAAAAACAAAAGTGATCACTGGATTTTTGGATAATGTTTTTACTACATTTTGCCTAGAATTTGTGCACCATTTCATAACTGTCGTTAAAAGATGTATAATATTAATGAAAGAACAATTTAAAAAATAAAAACGAAAGGCATATTGTTTCACATACGATGTAAAATAGATTATGAATACTGGTCGATTAATTATACGAATTTGTTAAAGAAACTTATCGAAAAAATAAGTTTCATTCTCTAAACGCAGCTGCTCACAATTCAGCGATTTGTAATATTCAAAATTCATGAATTAGAATTGGAATTAATGCCTTACCTATTCTCCATATTTGGCTCATAGCCACTACCATCTCTTTTGACTCGATAATAACAAAAAAAAGTGTGAGGTGTCAAGGGACACCCGGATGGAACGAAGTTCCTTTCGATTAATTAGTGAAGGAATTAGTAATTTGTAAACATAACAGAGCATACATAAGCATTTATTATTGTCTGTATAAAATCTCTACTTACCTAACAGTTCGTTTCTTTTAACAAAAGTGTCCATTTATACAATACCAGAGCTTTAAATAACACATCTTTTTAAAATTACTTTTTATAATTTAAAACAGGAATGAACAATTCAATACAAAAAATTTAAAATTTAAATATTTGACAGTGACTGACAGTTAAGGTAATTTGACGTAGTCAAGTTACGAACTATTTTTAAAATGTTTATGAATTTATTAATTTATAAAAACAGGATGAAATAAAATATAGAGTAACTTCGGGTATTATGGCACATCATAAGCTTTTTTGGAAATAAAATACGTGATTTATGAGATCAGTTAGTTTTTATTGGTTAACTCAGTTATTTGAATTTAATAGTACCTAATCAACAATTATAATTTTAAGATTAATAACATCGAAACATTGCTTTTAAAAAATATTTTTTTGAAACTTAAGAAATGTATAAACTTTAAACATAGGAGGTCAATATGGCCTAGGCCATATTGGCCACAACTGAAGTGTCCACCATAACAACTAGAATGAAAAACTAAAAGAAATAAAGTTTGCATTATTTTGCAGAACAAAATTCACAAAAGAAAACATCGGTTTCCACTCCTAGACAGTCTTCGTGAGCCCATAATTTAAAACATAAGCATTGAATCCATGGTTCGCCTCTGTTATCCATAGAATAAAGACTCTCGCAATACAGACACTTTGCATCAGAAAAAATTGCTTCTATCAGGACTTTAATCAAAACTGCTGTCGTACTAAAGTTTATTTTCTTCCTCTGAGCTAGATATTGATACCTCCTTAGATTTTTGACTTTGTCTTTTGTCCTTGCCTTTTCCTTTTTTGGTTCTATTCATAGTCTTTTCGGTTTTTTCTTGTTTTCTTTTTAATGACTCTAGCAATTTATTCTTGTACGAGGATGAAGTAAGCAATGTCGACTTCGTAGCCCTTCTACCTAAGTTACTAGCTTTCCTAGGATCTATTTCTGGTATCGGAGATAACTGAAATGGCGTTATAAAGTTGTTGTCTTCTGAAGTTGATGACTGTGGCGACGCAACAGAAGCTACATCATAAGCTGTCGCATTACTCATTGCAGGTTCATTATCGAATGTATTACCTCGAAATTATTATTTTCAATTGCGGGAGTAGACGAAGTAGTTGGTTCTGGAGTAATGTTTTCTTGATTGGAGATTATGTATTCATGGACATTTATATCAATGAAATCATAATCTTTAAAAACATTTCTGTCTATCGGATACAGACCTGTTACCCGAAAACGTATTGCACTAATTGTTTCTCTATTTCGGGTGGTAATGTTGATTTTCTTCCTAGCTTTGCACACGTCGTATCTTCAGCTGATACATCTACTTTAGCTGCCAAACGTCTTAAAGTTGTTCGGGGTACTATGTCCACTTTGAAAGCTTTTAGTGATCCCATTTTCATATTTCGCACATCTTCGATGGCTTTTTCATTGACTCCTTGCACCAAGTTTGCCATTGTCGTTGTTGAATTGGTTTTCGTGGAGCCATTGCCTTAGAAGGAAAAATTACTTGTAGAAAAATATGTTACAGGCGGTCAATATGGCCTAGTAGGCCATATTGGCCATACGCACGGATTTAGTATAAATAAAACTAAGCTAAAAAGTAGCAAATAATGTGCTTCTAAAATGAAGCCACACTGTAAACTAATAATAAGTCTATATAGTCCATTTCATCGTTTTAGGCCGATTTGATATTAGAAACCACTGAAATAAGATTAAACTGTCATCCAAGTTATCAATGGCGGGCAGTTTTTTTTTCTAAATTAGGTCGTAAGTTTCTGAAACTATCAGTGTGGTTTGACATCTACAAAAATATGACATTAATAATTATTAAATTCAACCCTTCAACAACGAGCCGTACATGGCGCTTACTAGGAATGTGAATTAAGTCAAGACTTCCGTATTGAATACTTTTTATCTACCGGTGAAACAAGATGCAGCTACGTAAGTGTTGTATTAAAAAACAAACGTCCTCATTTAAATTTTTAACTTGCCTGTATCTGAGAGAGATGTAACTCTAAATTTACTTCGAGTATGATTTCTGTCATCGGCCAAAATCCGTGAAATGGACTATATCACTGATGTATACTATTAATACAAAACAAAAATTATTTGATGAAATATAATAAGTTAAACTTACCAAAAAATAACATCAAATTCTATAAATTTCGATCGTCGCAAGCTCTTGAGACACGAACACTTGCTGTGACGCAGCGATTGACTTTGACGGTCGAGGGAAGAGCCACGACAATATGACAGATACAATCGCCGCTAGTGTTAGTTAGTTTCGGAGAAAATAATGTGTGCCATATTGGCCGACTGTGCCATAATACCCGAAACTACTCTAATACTATTATAGGTAATTATGTTTTTTTCTACAGTATTTTCTTTTTAATGTACATTTTCTTTTAATTTAAAATAGTGTCTTTTTAATTGTAATATAATCTATCTATGAGAGAGAGGGAGAGAGAGTTATTTATTTTTTGGTCTGTGAGAGAGAGAAACATGCGTGTGTCGGTGGATTGTGTCGGTGCATAGTGTCGTGACAACTTTTGGTATGAATTTTTTTGGGCTAGCTCCTAGCGTCAGCCGTAACTGTTCGTAACGCGCGAAAGGGAACTTCGTTCCAATAATTGTGAGGTAACCGCTGTTGTTTTGAGAATTTCAATTCAACACCTACATGAAAGGCATTTCTAAATTAAATATCGTTAGAATAAGTTTGTAAAGAATGCTATAGACTATGAAAAAATTAAAAGGTTTGTTTCAAAAAATACTTGCAATTCTTTATTGGGCACGTACTTATCGGACAATCCATGTAGAAACTGATACATTTTAATTTTTCACGAATATTACACTCGTTTTTACTCTTCTACTTTCATTAATGATCAAAAATTAAAGCTGAAGATGAATTCCATTTATGTATTCTATTTTCATAATATTCGTTTTTTTTTATTGCAATGCGGATATACAGACATAGGTTTTTTACGGAGAAAAACAGTTTGAAAGATTGGAATGTGAGCAATTATTTTAAGAGATTCGAAAGGTATGAGTCATGTTTTTATATTCACCTTCGTAGATATAAGTTCTTATCATTATACTACCACTATAGTTAATCGTAAATTTTATACATTAAATATTACTGGAATAAACTGTGAAAGGCTTTCGCGGCCATTGTCTAAGGTCTAAGGTATCAATGGTTTTTGGGCTGTTAGGCCGGCGTCGATTGTCATGTTGACTTGACGTTTCGCCAACACGAGCGGTTGGCATCTTCAGAAGTTCCTTTCTGGTTGACAGTCTGCGAACTACTGAGCTCTGCGTGAACGGAGCCCGTATTTATACGTCGGGAAGGAATTTGTCTTTTTGGCAAATTTGAAAGATTAACGAGAAACATTGGACCAAAGCAAACGCTAGACACTCAGAAAACAGTGATTAATGTTAGCAATCGGAATTTGTCTCCAGATGAGGTCTTCGTACTTGCTAAGGGCGGCAACTTTGCCATAACGCCAAAAGATGTGCCGAAGGAAGACATTATCGCAAATCTAGAATCCGCACTAAGATGTCTGCCGGACGAAACAGTTTAGGAATTACGCACCGAATCAGCAAGAATTTTACAAAAGGCCAAACCACCCAAAAGTAACCTTAAGCCTAGGGAGTTAAGAGCAATTCAAGATCTAAACAAGGATGAGAGTATACTGGTGTTACCAGCGGACAAGGGAAATGCCACTGTCGTAATAAATATCGCAGATTATAAGAAAAAGATAAATGATTTACTGGATCCTAGCAGTTACAAGGAGTTACGCAATAATCCAACACAACGCGTATTAAGAACAACAAAGACCTTAGTGAAGAAGTCAAGTATAGAAGAACAGACAAAGAAACTAATTTGTAAAAGTGAAGCTGCTATACCAAGGCTCTATGGTTTGCCAAAGATACACAAAGCCAACATTCCGCTGCGTCCCATTGTAAGCGCCATTGGTTCACCGACATCATATGATTTAGCTAAACACCTGTCATCACTCCTGCAACCATACATCGGACTTACTGATTCATATGTCAAAGATCCCACCCATTTTATTTCAAAAATTAAAGACTTAGTTCTTGAAGAGAATGATATATTAGTAAGTTTTGATGTAGTAGGTATCTCTCTTTACAAAAGTGCCCCTAAGCGATGCAATGGAACATATATGTGATAAATTCCCAGAGGACATCTCCAATTTGTTTAAACATTGCCTCACCACAACTTATTTTTCATGGGACCACAAGATTTACGAACAGATCGAAGGAGTAGCATTGGGAAGCCCTCTCAGCCCGGTAATAGCAAATTTCTTTATGGAAACAACTGGCTTTGGACAGTGCCCCATATAAGCCAAAGGTTTGGTATAGATATGTAGATGACACATTTGTAATATGGAGCCATGGGCAGAATAAATTGCAAGAATTTCTGACACACATTAACAGCATCCATGAAAATATACAGTTTACGATGGAAATCGAAGACAACAACAAGCTAGCGTTTCTTGATGTGTTATTATCCCGAAAATGAAGATCATTGAGCCACACAGTGTACAGAAAACCAACACATACGGATCGTTATTTACATAGGGATTCCAACCATCACCCATGTCAGAAATATGGAGTCATCAAAACCTTAGCAGAAAGGGCAAGAAGGATTTGCGAACCCAAGGCACTAAACGCAGAGCTAACTCATATTCATGATGCTTTAAGGGCCAATGTTTATTCAGAACGGGAAATCAAAAGATCGATTGGACCAAGAAATCGTAGACCCAAAGAAAATGAGCAAATCCAACCAGTGGCAAAAGCATTTCTGCCTTTTATTCCGGGAGTGACAGACAATTGGTCGATTGCTAAGAAAGAAAAATGTGAAAACTATTTTCAAACCAACGAGAAAAATCAAAGAATGTCTTCGATCGGCAAAAGACAGAAGAGATTCACTGTCGGCTTCGGGAATTTACCGCATTCCGTGCACATGTGGAAGCGTGTACATAGGAACTACCAAACGCTCGATCAACACCAGGATTAAAGAGCACAAGGCCAACTGTCGTCTGGGGCAGACGGACAAATCCGCCGTAGCGGAACATACCCTCACTATGGACCATCGGATTAAATTTGTGGAGACCCAAGTCCTCGCTACTACATCAGCATACCATTCCAGACTCTATAGAGAAGCCATAGAGATAGAGAAGCACCCGAACAACTTTAATAAAAAAGAGGAAGCAGTCAAGATCAACAAAACATGGGTCCCCATAATTAAGGGTGCGAAAACTCTACCTTTAACAAGCAACACCGACCAGAACCGATTAGAATCGAAAGCAACTGAGGCCCCGCCCACTTCCTTCCCGTCGTATAAATACGGGCTCCGTTCACGCAGAGCTCAGTAGTTCGCAGACTGTCAACCAGAAAGCAACTTCTGAAGATGCCAACTGCTCGTGTTGGCGAAACGTCAAGTCAACATGACAATCGACGCCGGCCTAACAGCCCAAAAACCATTGATACATTACTGGAATATTACAAAAATGTTTATTTTATTCGATAATAATCACCGTATGTGTCTAATTTTACGTTTTTTGAAGTGAAACTTCTTTAGAATCGTTGTGATTTCAAACCGGATGCAACGGAAAAACGACAGGTAAGAGACACAAATACAAAAATGTGTAGGATGAAGCCAGCAAGGAATGAGACAGAAATATACATACTATTTTATATTATCGGTCTCTCCTCTTTGTTCCATACTTCGTAGCGTCCCCACTCTCTTCATCGATAGTGGGAAGAGCCGAGAGTCAGTTGCATTCAAGCGGCCGATGCGTAAACATCCGTATACTTAACATTGTACTTCAATTCTAGTGCGTTTGCTACGTTGTCAGATAACTTCGTAAATCGTGAAGTAGTTATTGTTTGTTGAATTTTCATATTAAAAACTAAGAGGTTAAATAATTTTTTATTAAAATGAATCGCGTAAGTGTCGTAAAAAATCGTGAAATTATATACTCGGTTTTAAAATTTACGCAACAGGAAGCAGAAGGAAATGTTCTTCTTATTCCTCTAAAATAATATTCGATTAGGCATCACCGCATCAACCAACGTCCGTCGTGTCCGGTCGTGTCAAATCGTCACGGTTGCAGTTATATCTGTTTAGCTGTAATTAGTAAGCCAAAGCGGGAGAGCAAATGTCGGTGTGTATCTTTGAATATTCAAAGGTGTGTATGTATATTGCACAATGTTTAATACTTGCTTGTTAAATAAAATATCTTTTAAAATTAATCAAAATACTTTCATTTTTAAACAAATAAACTTTGTAATTATCCTACCCTTGTTATATACATATATTCATCTCATTCTTTTGTCGATTTACTGAAGTTTCACTTCTATCGTGCGTGAATCGCACACACACCTTTTTTTTCAAATTTTCATGATTTTATCTCGTTGTTTTTTATTATTTTCAATTTGCTTTTTTTGTTTTGCCGGTTTTGTCATATTTTTCTCGCTAGTTTCCAGGGTTTTACCATTTTTCAGTTGTATTTATCGATTAAATATATTAGATATGAACTGTGCCACTTTACGGTATCATCATTGTACCTAGTTTAGTAAGAATTGCTCGTTTAAATATACGAGATATTAAGTGCGCCCCCTTACGTGGCGTCATAGTAGTTAATTTAGTAAGTATATCTTGTTTTTATTTTTTTTTTTTGCAATTTTATGCCTTTTTTGACTATTTTCAATTTTTCTTTAGTTTCTCGTTTTTCAATCTATTTAAAAATTGAAGTGAATCTACCGGATTTTTTGCAACCTAGATATTAAACAATGGTATAAACATAATTAACTCACACCGCTCATCCATTACGAATTTTTTTTCTATGTCGCAGCATACTGTGTCCTAGAGTTAGGAATTCTAACCAGCCACAAATCCAGGTTATGTATCTGAATATACTGAAAGCATGGCAAGAGATACGTTTGTATCATTTTTTTATCATGCGTATGCGTATGTTCGTAATCAGGGGTGACATATACACCTGCGACCTATAAGATCTATCCTGGTTTCTTCATGTGTCCTCTTTCAGTTAATACTACTATTACAATACGAAGACTGTTGAAAGATCTCTTCTGTGTGTGTAAATTTAGTGCTTTGGTGGCTGCTTGGCTGTCTGACATGATTATAATCTCTTGTATACGATAGTTCCTTTCGATATATAAATAATTCTACACATCTTATATATATATATATATATATATATATATATATATATAAATTTTAGAGGCTTATTGTTTAAAGTTGCGAAATTGTATTGTGACTGTATTTAATGTACCATGGTTCTAGAAAGTGAGAATGACTAAGTTGTTCATAATAAAAGGATAAGTGTAACGAGAAACTTGGTGGATTAAAGGACAAAACGGTGTCTTAGAAGTATTAAATTAAACAAAGAGACAACTGGCTTATATTGTAGACATCGTCCAATTTTGTTGCAAAAACAAATATGGAAACTGGAATCAAGTGTAATGCATCTGCGTAACTATACAGGGTATCGAACGAAACTCTCCTGTTAAGTCATTATTTTGCAAAAAAATAAATGGATTGTGTGACGTTTTAACTCATAATACCTTGATAGAAAAATGCTTCCTAAGGGAACTAGAATTTTCAAGAAATAGCATCACCAAGTCGGTTGTCTTTAAATTTCTAAAACAACATTAATTAACTAAACAGTTGGTAGTTTCATTAAATTATTAATAATAAATTGGCTAATATAAACACAATTATCTTGCGTTTGGAAGCATTCTTGAATGAGGGTAATTTAGGTTAAACCGACATAAATTACGTTTAGATGTAAAGTTGCCGTTTGAATTTTAGATTGGAAGGAATCGTTTTAAATATTTTGTTTGTCAATTTAAATAATCAAAGCCACTAATAACCCAAAACACGGTTTTGCAGATGATAGCAACCTACACTCTAGCAAAGTGCACAACCGTCCCATATCCCTAGATATTTTGGAAGAGAACAAAAGATCCACAACGGCTTCTCTTAATCGAGATTTGAGAATTCTAGACAAGTGGGGAAAAAAGAATCTTGTTAATTTCAACGCTTCCAAGACAAAGACATGTTGCCTATCCAACAAGATGCAAACATACGACTCATTCATCACAATGAGCGATCAGACACTAGTCACTAGTAGCAAGCGACTCCATTACGGTGGTTGGTATAACGGTTTCTCAGGGCTTAGGTACTATGGAACGAACATATTACGGCCATAGCAACTGCAGCAGGAAAGTAGTTAGGCTTTATTTTTAGAGCACGGAAGTATTTCCTCCCGTCCAACTTAGCTACTCTTTACAAAGCCCAAATAAGACCTAATCTTGAATACTGCTTACATGTATAGGGATCGGTAGCTCCGTCAAAGCTCAGAGTTCTTGATGTAATACAGAGAAGAGCAGTTCGACTAATAAACGACACCAATATCACGAAAAAGCTAGCCTCAATGTCCCACCGAAGAGCAGTGTCTGATCTTTCCCTGTTTTACCCTTATACTGTTTAGTGCCAGACATCGAGAACGGATCGATTCGATCGTTCCTTCATCCCCTGGATATCCAGATTGTGGAACTTCATACCTTCCCACGTCTTCCCCACTCCTCCTAACTTACAGTCTTTTAAATCCCAAATTAATAAATTGTCTCTTCTGTCCCAATATATGTTCTTGGTACATTTGTATTTAGGAGTATACCTACGAGGACATGCTTAAAATATAAAAATTAGATTATTTTCGTTGATATTAAAACAAAGTATATTTTTAAGTACTGAAACATTACCTAACTGCAGAAAAAATGTTGCCAAAGTCTATCTGGATGACTAATTTTTCATAAGAGTAACCATTAGTGGAAATTAAACCTTTTTAATAGTCTAATCGCTTTCATCAGATTAATGGGCGTAACCACATAAAAATTTATATCTATTATATCGAGACACCCTCTTATAAACACACCCAATGCAAATTTTACGATCGATACAAACCTAAACATTATTCTAATTTCTCCCAAAGAGAAATTGATTTTAATATTGTCATTAACTTTTTATTAGAAATACATTTCAACCATGCTTTAAATTTTTGAATTCGATTAACAAAAGCAAATCTCTTTAAAAATACCTCGCTTATGCAGAAATTATTAACATACCTATGGTTACTACTATTATTTTTTAACACATATAGTGATTCATAAACTTTAGAGTTAGATTTTAAAATCATTCTCCCAATAATTTCTTAGTTTATTAACCGACTTCAAAAAAGTAATTCGACCATATTTTTTATGTGTGTTACCGAATATCTTCGGTATTTATAATCCGATTTGATTTTTTTTGCATTCCAAAGAGTAGAGTGTCCGTGTGGTCCCATAAAAATTTGGTTAAGGTCTGGTCATCAATGTGAAAGATATTCCAGGAAATACCACAAAAATCAACAGAATAAGCTCTGCAGTTAAGTTAATAAGCTAATAATGATGTAATACATAAAAACATAATTAGTCTGTTACTGTCCCACTCTAAAGCCAAAGGCCTCTCCTCACAAGGAGAAGGAATGAGCATTTAATCAACACGATATTTCCTTCACCGTACGCGAACCGCCTTCAAAAAAAAGAGAAATGCACTAAAAAGCCAGAAATAAAATCTTTATTTCTTAAAAAAATTCCTTGAAGTCGGCTCCAATGGCAAATTATCCTCTATTTTAATCTTAACTATTAAATCTAGATTTCGAATGTTAGTAACTTAAATCTTTTAAAAAGATATAAACCATTGGAGCCGACTTCAAGTAAATCGAAATCAGATATCTAGTTGCGTCCAATTTTTTTAAGAAATAAATATTTTTTTCTGGCCTTTTAGTGCATTTTTCTTTTTTAACTTCCCGCTAAAAAAAATTAAAATTTTTTTTTAAAATCGGGAAGTTATTGGTTTCACCCCGTTTTTCGAAAATCGAGTTTTCATCGGATCTCAACGTTTTGAGGTCTTAGGAACCTCCCCTGACTATTTTTACGAGGGTGTCTGTATGTCTGTATGTACGTGTGGATGTGTGTGTGTGTGTGTGGATGTATGTAAACCTCTTATAACTTTTGAACGGCTTGACCGATCGGAATGAAATAAAAAGCATTCCAAAGAGTTCCATCTAACTTAGATTCCCTGTAAGTTTGAACCGATTCGAGTTGGTAGATTTCGAGAAATTTCAAAATAACCGAAAAAAACAATTGGTAAAAATGATGTTTTTTGGGCATATCTTTTTGGCTATTGTATCGATCAATTTCATAACCTAATCAGCTCTCAAGTTCAAAAAGCCACGTTAAATGCCGTTTTGCAAATTAAAATCGGTTGATTCGTTCGTGAGATATCGTTGTCGAAAAATTTCAAAAAAAGTGTTTTTTTTCAATAACTTAGAGATTTTATGACTAATCGATTTTGCACTCCTAGTAACGTTTTTAGGTCTCAAAAAACTGCGTCGAATGCCATCTTGAACATTAAAATCGAATAAGGCGTTAAAAAGTTATGGCTTTTTAAACATTTCAAAAAAAGTCAAAAACGTCAAAATACGTCACGTTACTATAGCTTTGCGGTTAA
Organism: Altica lythri; assembly: GCA_964028335.1. Classification (NCBI taxonomy): domain Eukaryota; kingdom Metazoa; phylum Arthropoda; class Insecta; order Coleoptera; family Chrysomelidae; genus Altica; species Altica lythri. The sequence continues at coordinate 27,041,878 of OZ034804.1, read as the reverse complement.
AACTAGCGGGAAGTTGCAAGGATGGCCTTTACGGTCAACCTCTTTTCGAATTTTTTTTATTGAAGGCATTTCAATATTTTTAAAAAAGCTTTTATTTTGTTTTACCAGAAATTTCACCCACCCTAATACTTCATTTGAGTAGGTAAACTGATAAGTGGAATGCTAATTGGTTTAAAGTTTTTGTTTGAGTGAGTTTTTTTAATTATCAAAAATTGCATCAACCGAAAGTTCTGTGTGCAATGTATTTGAAAGTCAACTTTGGTCATTCATGTACTAGAAGTTTTCATCTCATGTAAAGTTAGTTTTATCAGATTTTACATGCATCACATGCACTGATAATGCGTTCGTTTGATTCCATTAAAAGAGTTCTGTTTAAACAAAGTTTATACATTTCCGAAATAATTAGATTTATCTTAAACTCCTTTATCACCTCGAAATTAAACAAAAGATTCATTTAGAAAGATTAAACATAATATATGTAGATAATTCTTTACCTTATCAAATAATCTTTAACGTTGTATTATTCCATTGTTTTAGTTACCTATCTTTTTATACCATTCCTCTAATAAACATTAATTCTATGCATTTAGGTAAATGTATACCTATAGTCGAGGCAATAAAGCACTAAAATCGGTCAAATTTGACCGGCAAGACGATTTTAACGCAGTTTGGTGCGTTGGATTCGTGAGATTTTCAGGAAATTTTCTTGACCCTATATATGAGATCATGAAATTTTGGGAATCTGTATTTGTGAATACAAAAAATGCATTCGTAAAGTACATCTCAAACAGACAATAGACAAATAATTCCAAACTCAATACTCGCTTGTGCTAGCTGAAAATGAATATGACATCAAAAATGATCTCCAGAGTACCAGATGCCCAGGGTACCTGTTTACCTCGTCTCCTGGAGTTGTCGTTTCATTACACAATTAGTCAAAAATCAATACTCGGGGAGTTTTTGAGGTATCTAACAACGAATATGACATCGAAAGTCATCTTCGGAGTACCTAGTGATTACGGCGGAGTACCTAGTGATTATGATACCTACTGTTTACTTCATCTTCTGGAGTTTTCGGTAAATTCATTATAAAATTTTTCGGCTCGCTGAGAAAGTACATGATATCGAAAGTGATCTTGTACCCCAGTACAACGATGTCATCTCCTGGAGTTTTATTAAATAAACTATTTTTTTAATTTGGTGCTTCAAATTCAGCTTGTAGCATTGATGAATCTTTATAAAATTGATGGTACCGCTGCGTAAAAAAAGGAAGAGAGAAGATAAAAATACGACCTCCGGCTTAAAATACATTCAGTTTATACAACTACAAGCGAATTGCTAACGCACGTTTTCTTCTTCTTCTAGTTTTGCTTTTAATTTAAATACTCTATTATAATACATTTAAAAAAGTAATAAACCAAAGAAAACACGAAGTCTAGTACCACACAAAATAATTTATTATCAAAAAAGTGTAACTGACAACTAGTTTCGACCTCTATGGGTCATCATCAGGTCTAAAACAATATGAAACAGGTAATAAATATGTAATTAATAGTAGAAAAAGTTAAACAACTTACCAATAACAAATGTCAAATTTATAAAATTTATATAATTTATAAATCCATGGAAAAACAGATTAAGTAGTAAAAAGGTTCCAGACACATCCAAATAAATGCGGAAATACAAAAGGTGTGTAATTGAGCAGATTACCGGTAATAGGTCAAGATATGATACGTAGTCAGTAAAATTCTTTGTGGTGGTACAAAAAACAGAATGTTAAAATATGTACTATTAATTTAAACACAAATTGAAACATTGAACTAAGTAACGACATCACCATTAACTAGGGTGGTAGAAAAACCACATGAAAGAGAAAGATTAACTTATTATGAAACACTAGAATGCCGGGAAATGAAAAGAGGTGACACAAAAAGGCCAGATGATCACCGGCAGATAAGTGCAAAAGGTGTGAATTTAAGAGATAACTTAAAGAATTATGGTCACAAATAGATATGAAATGCGGTGGAGGGTAAGTTCCAATAAGAGAGTTGATGTTATAACTTCTGAGATGTGGAAGTGTTATGTAGTAGCAAGAAGTAACATACCAGCAAAGTGAACAGGTCTGGTGCTTAATAGACTGGAACAAAACGTAAGTAAGTAGACACATATCCAGAAAGGTAACCATAATGTAGCACGTTGTTAATGCCTCCGTAATCATACAATGTTTCAAATACCAACGAGACGAAATCCATAACAGTACACAAAACAATAATACTAATAGTACAAAGTTCGAAGGAAACACCCGGTGTTGAAAAATGTAATTCAAATTAAGAAGTTGAAAAACATATAGTGTGTTAACAATGGTAGATAACAATTTTAACTATTATAAAATCAGGGAAACAGAAAGACTACTGAGCATGTGTGGAAACAAATTAGCGGAAATCAATGCGAGAGAGTGACATTTAAATGAAGTTGACATGGAACCATAAATACAGTGATGAATAAAAATTTTTAAATAGTTATAGTAAAATTACACAAATTAAATTATAGTAATATGGTAAACATAAACATTAGATTTCAAAAATATAAACTAATAATAGGAAGATGTTAAACAAATTTAGTAAAAGGTTGGTTGTTTTTTGCAAAAAAAGAAAAAAAAAAAAACACGAACATAATAAATTTTATGTTCGTTTTTACCGGTAATCTGCTCAATTACACACCTTTTGTATTTCCGCATTTATTTGGATGTGTCTGGAACCTTTTTACTACTTAATCTGTTTTTCCATGGATTTATAGATTATATACATTTTATAAATTTGACATTTGCTATTGGTAAGTTGTTTAACTTTTTCTACTATTAATTACATATTTATTACCTGTTTCATATTGTTTTAGACCTGATGATGAACCATAGAGGTCGAAACTAGTTGTCAGTTACACTTTTTTGATAATAAATTATTTTGTGTGGTACTGGACTTCGTGTTTTCTTTGGTTTATTACTAATTTGACCACATTTGAGATATGGATGATATTCTCCATTTAAAAAAGTGATATATGATCAAAGTTGGATGTATGGAGAAAGTGAGGACTGTTTAGACCCAACACAGTGGGAATAGAAGCGCCTACACGGATGGATCAAATAAAGCAAGGTGTGGGATCCTTGAACATTAAAATAAAATGGGCTATGGATGGCTTGGCAAGTGTAGTTCAGTCAGAACTTACAGGCATAACCATAGCTGCAAAAGAACTAATCAATGGAATATCACAGACAGGAATGTAAATATTTACACAAACTGCCGACAAGCACTACTGACCCTGAATATACCACGTATCACATCAAGTTTAGTACTAAAATGTCACTAATCTCTAACTGAGACCAGCCAGAATAACGTGGTCACTCTCAGCTGGATCAAAGAATATTAGAACTCTAAAGGCAACCTCATTGCGAACAATTTAGCAAGGAGGACTGCGCGCTACAAATATGTTAGCCCTCGCCCATCTACCAAGCTAACATTGTCCGCTGTCGTGGACATTATCAAACAGCACTCTCACCAAAACTTTATACAGTGCTGGGATAAAACTACAAACTGTAGGCTGGGTTATTACCTCATTCTGGCGAGGTAACAGAAAAAAATTAAGGCATTGACCAGACAAAATCTCCGAACAGCTGAGGGAATCTTAACAGGCCAATTGCGACAACATCTTTTTACGATGAAATTAGCAGAATCGCCGCTATGCAGAGGCTGCGAACAAGAAGAGGAAATAGTAGAACACATTATGTATGACTGCTCTGCTTTTTCTGAAATTAGGAGATCCACGTTGGGCGAGAACTGGCTTACATCAGCCGATGTCAGGGAGATCCTCATCAGGAGCTTCATTACCTATTTTAAATCTCTAGGCCTGGTGACAGCCTGGAGTAAGGATATCCCTACACACGGGAGGATCCACAATGGGCCGGCCATATGTGGTTTCAGTGCTGGCAGAGCACTGGCTCGCCCCTCCCCAAATTTCCAGATCCAGATCCAGTGGAGATAGGAATTCATGGAGATATCATTAATACCCATAAAAATGACCCAATTGCCTGGTCCACCCAGCATTATAAATGTAATATTCTGCATGCAAAAATTGTGCAGTCACGAAATTGTACAAATACGGACAGCAATATTACTTTTTGATAACGCGGACGAAGAAGAAAATGATGAAATTGAATAATATGATTATTAATAATCAAAATTATGTATTAATTTTAAAATGAAAAATAAAAACATTCGCATTAAAACCAGCTGCACTGCGTTACCATCAAGAAATCTGCTTTATCACTTCCGATGTCATATTCGTTCTCAGCGAGCCCCACAACACCGAGCATTGAGTTTTAACTAATTGTTTAATGAATGTACCAAAAACTCCAGGTGTCGATGGAAACAGTAGGTACGTATCCTAGGCAACAGCTACTCCGTAGATCACTTTCCATATCATATTCGTTCTCAGGGAACCCAAAAACCCACGAATATTAAGTTTTGACTAATTGAATAGTAAATTCACCAAAAACTCCTGGAGAGAAGGTGAACAGTTGGTATTCTAGGCACCAGGTACTCCGAAAATCAGTTTTGATATCATGTTCGTTTTCAGCGACCTCAAAAACCCTCGAGTAACAAAATTGAACTAATTTCCGCGAATAATAAACAAGGTATAAATTTTTTGTCTAGTTTCTGTTTAAGATACAGTTTACGAATGCATTTTTTGTAGGTATGCATAAACGCAGCATCCCAAAATTACATGATCGCATAGGATCACAAAATTTCCTGACTTTCTCCAAACCGCATTAAATTTCGGAGATTTTGTGCTATATTGTTCAACTAACAATTGAATAATTTATCTTGATTCATAAAACAAGCGGGTATGTAACTAATTTCCAATCTTAAATAGAATGTTAATCATTATTATTTAACGCCCCAAAAACAATTGTTTACATAAACCGGTTGTTTCACAACTTATCCGACAAATTTTAACCACATATGAACCAAATACAGGATTTCTTTGTTTTTTCATACTAATCAGAACGTGTAAATAAGGTTTAATCTGTATCGTTGGTGATCTGAATCAAAAACGGTGCTACCTACAGACTACCACCAAAGAGTAACATTTTGTGAGTGGTCGTTGCAAAAAAATGCTCGAAACATCCGTTTCACAGCTGATATTTAGGCCACGGATGGAGCTATTTTTACTCGTAAGGGTATAACCAATCTTCATAATACACACGTTTGGTCCTTTGAGAATCTTTACGCAGTGGCCCAGGCAGAAAAACAGATTTTGGCTAGGACGCCATCGCCATGTTGGCTTGAAAGAGAGACGTTACTAATTTGTTTTTTTTTGAGAAAAAAGAAGAACAAAGCCAGGAGATAGTGTGGTTAATAATGATAATAATACCTATTGGGTTCGCTACACCAATTAATATTATCTCGCTGTGCTTTATACATATTTCTTCTCACACGTAGTAGATCATCGCTTTCAAGCCCTGTTTTAAGATATGAAAAAGCATACAGTTAATTATAATTTAATCTATTGAATATTAAGTTCTTGCAGTTAATTCCTTGTGAATTAGTTTCGCTGGTCTTTCTATATAATCCAGCAGTTTTTCTTTTAAAGCCATTGCATTATATTACATTATAACTATATAACATTAACAATTTTACACCTTTTTCACTTAAGATAGATTGTACTTTCATTGTCTTAAGAAATTATCAACTGACCACTTACTTATAAAGAATGTGTTAATGCTTCCTGCCCTTATGAAAAATTAAAATTATTGATGGTTGTTGCTGTTATCAAGTTATCAACTTTCACTAATTGACAAAAGACTTTGGAGAATGATACCCAATAATATAAATAATCTGTATGTATAAAAGCGAAAGTTCACTCATCACCATATCTCAGAAACTATAAGACCTACAAACTTGAAATTTGGTAGGTAGGTTCCTTATAAGGTCTAGACCTCCGCTAAGAATGGATTTTCCGAAACTCTATCCCTAAGGGGGTAAAACGGGGGTTGAAAATTTGTATGAAAGTCCTATGTTTTTGAAGTAAGGGGCTAGAAAATTAAAATGTGTGCTCTTTAGAGATTGTGGACGTGTACGTATATTGTATTTTTAGAAATCAACCCCTTCACAAGGATTGAACGGGGGTCGGAAACTTCGATTTAGATCCCAAAAATGTGGTTACATTTTTTTGTCTTTCTGTCTGTCTGTCTGTATATTTGTGCTCGCATCACATGAAAACTACTGATTCGATTCGAATGCGGTTTTTACAGATGTATTTGTCTTCTTTTAACTTAACATCTGGTGTATAAAAATTTTATCATAATTTTGTATCGGGGTAGTTGAAATCATGAAGAGTGACATAGGCTACTTTTTATAAAAGAATCAATCCACCATGCGAACGACGTCGCGGGTACATCGATATAGAACCCAAAAATGTGGTCAGATGTTTTCTTGTCTGTCTGTCTGTATGTTTGTGCGCTCATCACATGAAAACTACTGATTTGATTCGAATGCAGTTTTCACAGATGTATTCTAGCACGTATGTATGCATACATAGGTGCTTTAATTTAGTTTTTATATTCGAAACTAGATGGCGCTATGAGGTTATTAAAACAAATGACTCACAAATTACTATATCCTACAGATGATTAGGTCCAATGTTGAACTGTCATAGCTCAATATTATAAGATAGTCATAATCGGTGTTGTATGAATTATTATTATCAAAATCTGTTTACTGGTTGCAGCGTGATTGACTGACAAATATAAAATTTTAAATAAAAAATAATTAAAAGTAGTAGGCCAGACTTAATTAACTAAGGATATACCTACAGAATGATTAAAACTAAAATTTTATATGTAAAATAGATAGTCATTAAATCATTTGTGAATATCCCAATTTCACGCGGGCAAAGCCGCGGGTAAAAGCTAGTTATATTATAATCCGTGGTACAACTGGGTTCTCAAAAAAGGGTACCCTTACGTTACGGCATCAAGTCTCAATCTAAGAAACTTGCAATTTTTTTAGATATATTGTGCAGAATTATCACATTTTGAGATTTTGGTTGTACAATTCGGAGACTGAATTATCCTGTATAATTGTAGTGGCAAAAAATTAATATAATTAAATAAAGATTGATTCCACAGAACAAATATTGGTATTATATTATACCTACAAATACATGCACTTTACATATTTTTTTAAATTGTTATTATTTGATATATTTTTGGCTAATATCCAACATTTAATGTTCTATATAGCTACACAATAAGTAGACATTTTTAATATACAACTTAATAAATTGCTACAATTCAATTCACTGATTCAAAAATGTGAGTAGAAGTTTTCCCGAAGTTTTCGGTAAAATTTTCTTCGAAGTTACATCAATAATTCATGAGTAGATTTTTCCCAATATTTCTTACAATAAAGCTTGATAAGTATCATAAAGATTTTTATATTAACAAAAAGTTAACAAAATTTAATATCTTTTCGTTTGAATCATAAATACATCTCATGTAGGAAAAACTTCTTTGATTTACGTGGCTTAACGTATTATTAGTGAAGTTTTCGATTTCGTATCTAAAAAAAGTACCAGAGAAGAGTAACGTAAAAGGAGACATATTTTTTTATACATTTATTTGAAAAATTTGTAGTCAGGTTCTCATAAATGAAAATAAATACTAAAAAAAACAACCACTTTTAGAAGAAATTAGGTACTACAGACTCAGACATAGAATATTTACGTGTTTTTTTGCTCTAAACGCAATGGTTTTGTTTATTTCGTTCTGTTTTCGTGAATTTCTCGATAGCATTTAGAGACGACAGAACTGTTATTGTTAACTTTAAAGATCTTTTCATTTTTTATAATTTACAGCAACTACTTGTGAAAAGCATTTTCCAAGATAATAAGCTTTAAAAGAGACTAAGACTTCTTGATCCATCAGTGCTGTAGTCCCTATTAGGTGACAAGAAGACAACTGTAATTTGTGGATCAATAATAGCGATACTTTTTGGATGACCAATAATGCTTGATAAGATAAATTATCCCGGCCAGAGTGAAAAAATCATTTCTTTAAAGAGGTTTGCAGGGAACCGAGCTTCTGGATTAGATTTGCCAGTAACACGAAAACAATAATCTTACAATACTCGCAGTCATAAGATGGTAATCGCAGAAAAGTAATTCCTTGCTTTCTGCCATGTTGTCGACGACATATTTGGAATATTACCATCTATAAGGCTCTGTGATAGCCAGAAGATCCTTGTTACCATGTTTTCCTGAAAAGGAATTTTTTATTTGCTCATCCAATTTTTTATGGCATCCATTCGCCAAAATCCGTTTGCGTTATCCCAAACTATAACCGATCCCTCTGGAATAAGTTCTATCATCTGGTTGAAATATTCTTCGAATACATCGGTATTTATCTCCTGATGGTAGTACCAGTACGGTTGGATACCAAAGGGGAAAGCAATCTACCTTCCAAAAAACATTAACGCTTCCATATGTGCGTTATAATTAATCTTTTCCCTTTTCCTGAAGGTGGTTTTATTCCTGTTAAATAACCATCTAAAAATGCTTGGTGGGAAAAGGTGACATTCTTGTCGACCCACATTTTATTTACAATATAACCTTGGTTGATCCAAATCTTATCCAGGTAGAAAATACGATGAAGTTTGTTACGAAAATATTTGATCCTCCTAAGATAATCTCTTCTCCAAAACACAATTTCATCACTTTCATCTAAAAAGAATTTCTACCCTGTTTTTCATATTCAAAATTAAGTAGTTCCATGGTGCTCCATAATTTACTTTTACTTATATTTATCTTCCTAGACGATCTTTAACACTTTATCTAAAGTTAATATTTCTTTCTTAAAATAAAATTGGTGCTTATGTTTAGTCCTTCCTAAATGTTTTTTCGGTTTCCTGAGAAAAAACAAGATATTTAATTGTTAATTTAAGGCATGACCTTTAACCAATAAACTTTTTGAAATTATACTTCTATTCATGCACTCTATTTGTGTGGGGTTAAATGGGAAAAATCATTACATATGTAATGGTGTGAATAAGAGAGAGACAGAAACACATATAAGGTATATTGGTCGGTAAAAACAAAGATGAAATATTTACCACATGTTTAGTCATAACTATAAGTCATTTAAATACCGTTTAAACATTCAGTACATTGAAAAGAGATAGATATACAAAAAACAGTCTGAGCTAATGTTTTGGAATATCATAGTGACGTATTACATTGTGTTTGACAGATTATTTTATAATTCTGTCACGTAAGTAAACATATAAAGTTTAGTATTTTATATTAATAATAGTATTCAGTAATGAGTATTGTATTGTAGTCCATAGTACCGTCACATGGTTGCATTATATCCTGCACTATGCTTTTGAGGTTGTTGGCTACATAAACAGAGTTTTTAAGAATGGTCGAAAAGTGCATTCCGAACAGACAATAGATAGAAAAATTACAACTCGGTAAGTATTCCAAATGGGTTCAATTTATGTACTCGGGGTTGTTGGGGTCGCTGAACATGAATATCATGATGTTGAAAGTCTCTGCGGCACTTGGTGCCTAGAGTATTTACCACTTCTCCTGGTGTTTTATGTAAATTCTGTACAAAATTACACTTAGAACTCGGATGTTTTTTGGGTCACTGAATACGAATATGATAATGGCGATGGTGTCGGAAACACCTGGTACTTAAGACGGACCTCGTCTCCAGGAAATGTTATGCAAGTTTGATGCAAAATGAGTGGGTACTCGGTACTAGGAGGTTTTTGAGGTCGCTAAACACGAATATCATATAATGATTTTGCTAAATCATTCGCATAAAAATTTATGAATCCGGGAGCGTGCATAGAAGTATAACTTCTGCCGGCAGTCCCCCTGACTGCCACACCCTTTTTTGTTTTATTTGGTCTATTTTATTCCTTTAAAACTATTATACTCCTGCATATTTCAGTTAAAAAGGCAAAAAAATTACGAAAACATTCAACTATTAGTAAAGTAATAGAAAAATAATTCGCAACTAATCTTAGACTTCCAGTTTTACTTTTCTTTAGAACACTATAAACTGTGTTAATCGAATATCCCGTTTCCTCTTGGACCAGACGCACTTTTCCAGCTTTCGAAGTTTGCGGATATTTTGACTAATTTTTTCGTTGAACCTTAATGCACATTTTCTTCGCTGAAAAACTGAAACACACTTCGAAGATGCACTTGAAGGAGACATATTTTTATAAACAATGTTCATGTAAACTACCACTTTCCTATCAGGGTTTTGCAAAATAATCCCTTAGGGGGCGTCCATAAGTTACGTGTGATGTTTAAGCGGGGTGAGGGTCGAGTCAAATCTCATCTAGTCTTCTGTTGGAGAGAGTGGTGTCTCGGCAAATATCACGCAATTTTTTTTTCTGATTAAAACAAAAAAAAAATCATACTATTTTGGTCCATTATCCAGATTATACATGCTTATCATTCACTAATTCGTTCAAACGAAAATAATTTCATTCAAACTTCGACATGTTGGTTCCAATAATCTCTCTTGAGACCGCACATGATTCTCCATGGATTGAATTAGAGTAGATCTTCTTTTTTTAATCACAGGAGTTACGATTTAAGTGTTCTATTGTTTAATCTTTATAACACTTATAGTTTGCAGCAATACTGATTTTACTAGTTTTAACTAGCCGTAAATAAAAGCACAAAGCAAATTATTTTTTTTTCTTTTACGATAAAATCCAACGCGTTTAACTTTAAGAAACCAACATTTTGAAAAATTTTACGTGATATTGGGGGATGAGGGAGGGGGTTGAATAAAATCTCACGATATCTCACCATGGGGGGAGGGAGGTACAGGAAATTTAAAAAAAATGGCCCTTGGTAAGCCAGGCGCATCAGTAGATTTAGATTAATTAAATATATTAAAAGTATACGTTTTAGAAAAAAATGTTTTAGATAAAAGTTGTAGGTCTCTTTAAGACAAACAAAAAAGTTCCCTAACATTTTTTTGTACAGGGTGAAGTAAAAAATTTTTTTCCATTTTGATTTGATGTAACGCCCAAACGGCCTTACCGATTTGGCCCATTAACGAACTCTACCGAGATTTTGGGACGATTGATTTTTGTACCAAATTTCATTTCGATCCGTTAAGAAATGCGACCGCTATCGTGTCCACAGATTTCGTTATATCGGAACTATACATACATACATACATACATACATACATACATACATATATATATACATATATATATAAACTTTTGAACGAAAGGTGTTTTTGAGGTCAGGGGGGCCCAAAACGAAAAACTGTAGTGAAATTTTCCCGAAGTCGTGACCTGCGAACCAGCTGAATAGTAGATATAAATCTACTAAAAGCACCTCACGTAATTTATTATTTAATGAGTATTTGTCAAAAGTGAGAATTTCATGTAGTTAGTATATGGTTGGGGTTAATAAAAAATAGACTATAATAACTAAATGTATCTGTAGTTAATATGAATCTGAAAAAAAAATTAAAACAACAATAAAATATTTTATTTATGATTATTTTATTATTAACGAATGCGAAAATCCTGATCGGTGAATTTTAAACAACTCACTAACAAAATTTATCCAATATACATCGTAAACAATTGGATTGTATTAAAAATGTGATGCAGGGCAAATCAGTTATCTGAATAGAAAATAGGTTTATATTCATTTAATAGGCAACCTATCTGCGAAGGCATTGTGATACTACATTGAATTCAAATAATTTATCAATTTACGCTGGATTATATTCAGATACTCTTTGTATTTTTTGAGAATAAATTTAAAATCTAGTTTATCGCTTGTTAAAAGCGATAAAACATGTTGTAATGAATTCCCATATAACGTATACATTTTGCTAATGGTGCAATTTCTTAAGAATTTACTGAATAGCTTTAACAAAGAATAATCTGAAAACACAAATTATTATATTATGAACCGATTCATTATATTCTACTTTTGCATCTTTGAATAAGTACGAACTTATACAAGTTAAATAAAATTATTGAAGAAATCATAAGTATAATTTAATGTGTTATAAAAAAAATTTTGTTTTATACCTCTTAAACCATGAGGTTTACAAAAAATATGAAAAACTTAGAGGATACCTCTGGAGAGATCGATTTACTACAAGTATTTAATATATTTTAAATAGTACCTAGTTGGTAGAGAAATATGTTTTTTCCTAAATTATGGATATTGAAAAATTTTGTTGTAATAGTCTCACGCCTGGTGGGATTGGGAATGTGCCCTAGTGGTTGGGATGAGGGTTAGCTGTACATTTTCCACCAAGATCGTGGTTATCTATCCACCTGGTAGGTATCCTTCGGAAGGCAGAAAACTAAACAAGGAAAAGATGAGATAAACAACAGGAAACAAACAACAAAAATGTTAACGAATAAATAAGCAATAACAATAAATAATAAGAAATATGAATATCGAATAAATAAATACAATAATTATTTTAACTAATATAACCAAATAAAAATATATGGTGGCATGTCACACTTAAGCACAAAAAATATGTCAACGGCCAGACCAAAGGATCAGTTTTAGAGAAACCCCAAAGGGTGACTTTTACAGACCATTCTCCATTTCCATGGCTCCATCTCTCGAATACTCCAACCAACCAATAACCTTGTACATTATTTTCTCATCTTTGGCTACCATCTATTGCGAAGACTTGCTTTATTTATATGGAAGTATCAAAGTTGACCATATTCATTCTACGACTGAGATCTTTCTTATTTGTTGAGACAGACCCATACCATACTCTCTAGAATCCTGGTACCGAGGAAACATCTCCTGGATTGCGTCTTCTTTGAGTACATGTGGGGAAACGTTAAACATTGCAAGATTAAAACAATAACTTCGTCCTAAAACATACAAAAAAAAAACAAGTTAACTTATTATAATTTGCTTAGAAAGGGCATAAGGGAATCATTACTTTAATATTAAATTTAAATTATATATATTTTGACCGATTTCCTTTAATGCAGAATCCACAATCAAATTTTATTGGTTGGAAGGTGTCCCAGAGAAAGAAATGCATACCAATATATATTATTTTTAACGGAGTGTCACATGATAAAAACAACAAAATAAACAGAAATTATAGGGTAAGGCTTAAAGTAGTTCAATATAATCAATTCCAAGTTTTCAAATATTAAAGTACAGTGTATATTCACGTCCTCAATAAAATAATAGTGTTTGTGACAATAAATAAAGTAACAATTGTGTACTTCATTTCAGCGTTCTGGACAGTTATGTTATCAAATCATCAATACTTAGAAAGTAAACAAACAAGGATATATTAAATGACATTAAATAATCCATGGTTCCGGTCTCCTAACCGAATAAAAATATAAGACAGGGAACCAAAAATGACTTACAGTTTAACATCATGCTATATGTGCTTAGGGAGAAAGTGAGTAAGTGTCACATGTAACAGGAGTAGAATTTAACGACCGGTAAGCCATTTGATGGCTAGGCATTTATAGCTTAGTTGTTAGAACGTCAGCGCGTAGAGCGTTACACGTTCGAGTCTCGCTGGATGCGACATTTTTTCAGTATCTCCTTAATTTCATTTAATATATTCTTGTTTGTACACTTTCTAAAAAACTTAAACATTTCAAAAAGACAATGTCAGTATTTGAAGAGACAAATAACAAGTCATATCCCTACTATTCGCTCCTGCGTGTAAAATTGTAAATCGCTTTCCTTTGGATCTCACATGCAATGGATAACATTTACCCGCGTTGAAGTACCATTTTTGTATATCCACGTTTTGTCTAAATACACAAATCTGATTACTTTATTGCACTTTTCAGTTCCATAAATTTCCGAAGGAAAGCGATTTTGCTAATTTTGACATGTTGTTGCTCTCTTAAAAATGTCGCCCGTTCCCTTTTTTAAATTTATATAACATTGATTTGTATAAAGAGTAGTACGTTCGCCCTTAAAATCCCAGTTTGTTTTCGCGTTAATAAAAAGTTAATCTAAAGTAAAACATTCGTCTTTAGAATTGTACATCCAAATCGGTCGCAGCAAGTTTGTTTTTAAAATGAAGTTATCAAATGTATTTGCTTTATCTTTGATCCTGTTATTTGCTGCTTTTAAGATTTGTCGTATACCATAAATACAAACCTAAAAAACACAAAATATAAAAAAAATGTATTATATTACATTTTAATTATTAAAAGAATTACCATTATTAATTATTAATTAAAGAAAATATTTTATTCTCAAAACAATTTTAATTCTCGATTATCTCATATAATCTGGCAAGATAATAAAATATTGATTTTGTAGGTTAGTTTTTTTTAATACTTTGAATGTTTAAAATTGTTAAAGTATATTTTATGTATTAATTAACTTCATATACAACTATTAATGGAATTAAAATAGTATATTGTAATACAAGTGTTACAATGACAGAGGTTTCGTAGTACGAGTTCAGTTTGTGAAACGAACCGCGAAGCGGTGAGTTTCGCAAAGAACGAGTACTACAAACCGTCATTGTAACTCGAGTGTTACATACTATTTTTTATAATGAACTTTAAAAATAATAAAAAAAAGTAAAATGAGTGTTTTTCGAAATATTTATTTATGTTGGCAATCTTGACAGTTTTGACACTTGTCAGTTTTAATGATTTTAAAGTAGAATGTTTGTCAAATTTGTATAAAATATTCCGAATTTAGCAATAACGCTGATAATGTAGTTAATAATTTACTACAACATACTTCTTGATTCACTACCTGAACTCTTTCGTTGAAAATCAGTGCAGTGCAACCAATTGTGTAAAACAAAAAGTTACCAAAAACAGTGTTACAATGAATCTATTTCGATACTGTTTTTAGTGTCGAAATAGAAACTTTGTGAACGTGAATTATAAAAATGTTTTTTAAATTATTTTCTAATCAAAACATAGGATTTATCTTGTATAGAACACAATTAGTACTGTTACGAGCCGGTCCGGACAAAGGCCAGTTCTTAGAATTTTCGAAGATTGTAGTTGCTTTCCTGTCGATCGAAAATTCTAGTGCCTGTTAGAACGTCAAAATAATTCGAGAGTCTTCTGTTCGAGATGTAATCTTAGAGACGCTTCTAAAAGGATTTAGTTTTATATATAAGGGACCGCTTCGGACTGGGAAGAATAATTATAATTGTAATAGCTGGCGATAAAGTGCGGATTGTTGTACGAGTTATTTTAAAGACGTTATTTAGTAACTGTGACTGTATCAAAGTTGTGTAAATAAGTTTAAAAAATTGTTATATATTTGTTTTTACCAATAAATTGTTAAGTTTGCCTTCTGTTTATTACCTACTTATCCCGAAGCCGTGAAGGAAAAATATAACAGTAATGACATTAAAAACCGCAAAGATCTTTTGAAAATATACATCTTCTGAATTTTTCTGGTCTTTTCTAAACATGTCGTCTTAATTCGCGTGGGACTGACATTCTGGCATTCCGGAATTGCGCACTAAAATTCTAAATTTTTTCGTGCTGTTCAATAACCAAATATACTTGAAACTGAACAGAGGGCATCTTGAACATCTCTTTTATCTCATGATACAAAGAATTACAAGATATGATATTGCGCAGGTTAGCCGCCATGTTGCTACGTCACGCGGTTAGTAAAATACAACTTAAACGTGTTTGTGAAAGTTTTGTGGTTGTAAAATTATTAAAAAAAGTTGTGATAATGCGTTGTGCTGTGTTTGGATGTAATTCAGACGATCAAGCTAAAAATTTTATTAAAGGAAATACGAAGTTTTTTCGGTTTCCGACTGAAAATACAATTTGCAAAGCTTGGATAAATGCTTGCGGTCGCAAAGACGATTTCATTGTGAAAAATTCTAGAGTTTGTTCTAAACATTTCAATGAGAATGATTACAAACGTAATTTAAAATATGAACTTTTGAAATGTAGTGTTCCAAACAATTGTCGACTGCTTAAACCAGAAGCAATTCCTAGTGAAAATGTCCCGAAACGATCTTCCTTTCATACTGATGCTGGATCTAGTATTTTTAAAAGACAAGAGCGGGTAGCTCAAAGAAATCGGACCAAATTAGTAAATACTATTTTAAAGGAAATAAATACTGAAACAATGTAAGTAATTATGATAAATGCATGAACAGTTTACTAAAATTAATGTTTATTAATAACGCATGTGATAATTTCTTAAAACCTAGTATATTAGTTTATTCTTATTACCTATCAAAAATTTAGAAACCTTAAAATATTATTTAGCACATGAGCAAATTTAATATATATTTGTTTAAATAGTGATGACGCTTGTGGTGTTGGGAAAAGTATATCTGTAGATGAAGACGCATGTGAAGATGTTAATGTTGCAACAATCACTACAGGGTAAATTCTTAATGTTCTGTACATATCTTTACCTGACGTGAATAAGGACAACGATAACGATTTATTTACGCTTCATTTCCTTTTTTTTGGCTTTTAGAACTAACACAGAAGTTGATAATCGAGATGAGATAATTGAAGAATTGAAGAAGAAAATTGAAGTTTTGAAAGAAGAGGTTAATTTAACGAAGAAAATATTTTCTCCAAATCAGATCAAAAAGCTGAAAAATCCCAAAACACGTACACGATGGTCCATTACAGATATTTCGAAAGCAATTGTAATCTATTCAGCTGGTCCTCGTTCTTACAGATTACTTTTAAAAAAAGGCTATCCCTTTCCAGCCGTATCGACCCTTCGTTCCTGGCTGAAAAATATACAATTATCGCCTGGTATCTTAAAACCTGTATTCAATATAATAAAATTCAAAGATATGGATAAATTGGCAAAAGTATGTATATTGTCATTTGATGAAATAAAACTTCGCAAAATATACGTATATGACAAGGTTAATGATGAAACGTTAAAGCCAGTTAGTTATGCACAGGTATTTATGTTAAGGGGACTCTTTTCAAATTGGAAACAACCAATCTTTTACGACTATGATTGCAAGATAAACCGGGACCTCTTATTTAAAATTATTTCTTATGTTCAAAATTCAGGTAAGTTTTAAAAACAATCTATTCGCCTTCCATAGAACTCTACTGAATTAGTTATATTTTATAGGTTTTGAAGTTGTTGGAATGGTCAGTGATCTTGGAGGAGGAAATAGAAGCTTACATAGCGAATTACAAGTGACTCTTGAACAACCTTGGTTTCAAAATCCTGAAAATGAACACAAAATTTATGTCTTTGCTGATGTCCCCCATCTTATAAAACTGATAAGGAATCATTTTGTTGATAATGGGTTTATAATTAATGGCAAGGAAATTAACAAAAAAATTGTTGAACAACTCTTAGAGATTACTAGCAAGTTTGATTTAAACATTGCACACAAAATTTCTAGGGAAAGCCTGAATGTAAAGAATGCTGGTAGACAAAAAGTTAAACTTGCCACAAAATTATTTTCACACACTATCTCCAGCGCAATAACAAGATGTGGGATGAATGGTCAATTGGATGATAATTGGCTTGAAACTGCAGAATTCTTTAAATTAGTAAGTATTAGCAATTTCTCTTCAAATATATTTTAACATTGTAACTCTAAACTAGGTGAATGACTGGTTCGATTGTTTAAATGTGCAAGTCCCAGAACCAGAAAGCCGAGACAGAAAAAAAGCCTATGGATTGTCGCTTGATATTCAAAATTCCATTATAAATAATATGACCAATGTTATGTATAATTTAAGAATCAAAGGGAAATCTTCTCTTTTGCCATTTCAAAAAGGTAAATTTTAATATTAAATTGATTAAAATAAATATCAAATTTTTTACAGGGGTTATAATGACAAACAAGTCCTTACAATTTTTATTCGAAGATCTTAAAAGAAGATTTGGAACTAAATATATTTTAACATATAGGCTGAACCAAGATGTTTTAGAAAACTTTTTTGGAGTAATAAGAGCTAAGGGTGGTCTTCATGACCATCCAGATCCTCTAGAATTTAGATACCGGTTGCGGTCCTATTTAATGGGCAGAAATGAAGGGTCACTTTCGGCCTATGGCAATGTTGAGGAAGATTGTACGCCTGATTTGCCTCTTGCAGATTCCAATTTAGGTGCAGAATTTTTTAATTCACTTCTTGACAAGGATGTTGAAAATACACCGCAAGAGGAAAATCTGGATGTAAAGGAATTACAAGATCTTGCTTATGACGGGTTGGAAAATTTGGCTGGTTTCATTTGTCATAAAATTAAACAGCCAAATACGTCAATTACAAACACCAACATGTCGTCTTATTCTTGGGTTGACCATTTAAGTGAAGGTGGCTTAAGTAAACCTTCACCAGATTTCATGTTAAAAATGGAGCAACTGGAAACAATTTTTAATAATGTTAATAACGAGGGTATTTTAATATGTAAAAATTATTGTAAAAATTTACTAGACAAAAGTTTTAATGTAGATTGTACTGACGATACAAAAAAATTATTTTTTAGGTCTCGTATGTTTTTTAGGTTGAGACAATTAAATAAAGAATTAAATGATAATTTCATTAGCAGGAAAAGGAAGTTACAAAAAATTGTAAAATAAAATTTATTTAATAATAATAATTTTAGTATTTATTTCTGTCTTTTCCTCTTGATCTTCCAATTTTTTTCAAACCTAATACTCTTAACCGGTAAATGAAACATTCACTTTAAAACAAGGATTTTCTGAGTTTTTTTTATATAGTACCTACATAAGTAATTTTATAAATAAAAACAATTCAGTAGATCGGTTATGTAAAAAAATAAAAACTGAATTTTCATAGGAAAATAAAGATTTGCTATTCTTTTGATAATAAAAGTCAAGAAAAAGCTCCTAGTTATTATACAATCCATAATTTTTAAATAAAATAAATATATTCATGCTTATTTGTTCCTATAAAACGAACTTTTACTAACCGCGTGACGTCATGCGCAGGAATGAACGAAATTGGCACTTCATAATATCATATCTTGTAATTTTATTGTATCATGCTTTTATCTGATACGTCGTCGTGAATAATGTTTGCAACGCTATATTGTGTATACTTAATATATAAATAATATTTAATAATAATATTGTTTAGATTAACCCACTGGCGACTTTTTCCTCTTTCGAAATATATAAATAAAAGCTTCGTGTAAAAAAAAATTACATTCAATTTTGAGTTTATAGCCAAATATGAGGCTTATTTTGCAGAAATTCACAAATCGTGCTACAAACGAATGACTGAAAGAAACAAATAAAACATAAAACATTTTTGGGCCAATTAAATTTTATTTATCACTGACTTATCAAGTTGTCCTCGTATGTATATGTATGCTTATGGTACTTTTATGTTGATTATGCATTATTCATATCAACAAAGTCATCTAGCCATGTAGTATGGCTCCTTATAACAGTTTCTTAAGTGAACTAAGATTAGAAACGACCCATTTCGAAATAATTTGTTTTAATTTGCCCTAATTGCTATCATTTTCTTTGAATAAAGCACTTGTGACTGTCCACATGGCGTATTATTTCTCTATTTATCATCCTAATTGTGCTTGTCGGTTTATAAATAGGTATTTTTTAGATTTCATATTGGATTGTACATTGTACAAGAATTACATGTTAGCTGTAATTTCATTTAAATTATACTTCAAATTTAGCTTATTACAAGGAGCTTTCTCATCATAATAGATAAATTTTCTCGTGCTGTATATCCATTATACTACAAAAATATTAGGCAATTGTTTACATTTTCACCCCATCCCCCTAGGGGGTTGGGGTTGCGGTGGGTGTTAAAGGAAGGCTACTCGAGTACATCCCCGTTGAAATTGAGTGGCGGTCACCCTTAGAAAATTTTTTACGAAGGGTTGAATTTTCAAAAATATGGTAAAAATTATTATATTATTTAATGTATGAAAATTCAACTACAATTATATCATGTTGACAAAAATAATATTTGTTGTTTTTTTCAACCCCCCCCCCCACCCCCACACGCGGTGTTCCTCAGATATTGATGAAATTTTGTAGAGTAATTTCGTGAAATTACAATGTTAAAGTAGGGTACATTAACATAACCTATCCAAAATCCAACCTGGAGGGTTTTTTGGTATGGTTGTGATATACCTTGTTGAAAAGCACTCATCATAAGCTTTCAAACGAGGTTGAATTTTCATACATTAAATAATATAATAATTTTTACCATATTTTTGAAAATTCAACCCTTCGTAAAAAAATTTCTAAGGGTGACCGCCACTCAATTTCAACGGGGATGTACTCGAGTAGCCTTCCTTTAACACCTCCCGCAACCCCAACCCCCTAGGGGGATGGGGTGAAAATGTAAACAATTACCAAATATTATTAAAAATTCATAAAAAAGAAACAAAAATATATCTCAAAAAAAATAAATGATTTTTTTAGTCTTTTTTTATTATTAAAAACAATGCACGAAGAAGGAGTTTATCAGCGCAACAAATAATAACTTATGAGCTCCGTCTCAGTGAAGTTGGCCCAAGTATCTAAAATATTAAATTTTCTACTTTAAGTTATAGCTATTCAAACTATTCTTTAACATAATATATATTATTTTGAGTAGCTCTTCATATTTCTTTAGAATTTTTTTAAACATTTGCAGTTGCACTTATTTTCAAATCGGTTTTTTAATAAAATAATTTGGTTTTAACAAAATACACGCTCAAAACAACTTGGATAGGCGTCGACGGCACTTAGAACTACAAAGAATATCTCTCCATGGGCGTGGAATAAATTATTCATATTATTCTTTATTGTTTTATTTTCCGTACACCTAGTCGTTGTTACTGATTTTTCATTCACCTGAATAAAATCATCTTCAAAAGATCCCTAATTAACACAATCACAGACATAAATCAGAAATAAAATAAAAAAATAAATTAAAGGAATCATATGAATAGTTTTTCGTACGCCCATGAAGAGAATTCTTGGAAATTCGAACAGCACGTTGACCACGCCCATTCAATTGGTTTTGGATAAACTATACACGTCACTATTTCGATATAATTGTTTCTTTTTTTATTTTTCGTTTGTTTTTTCAATTGTATCATTTTTTGCTCGTTTTTTGTTATATTTATTATTTTTTTATCGATGCTTTTTATCAATTTTTTTTTATTTTTCCTACATTTTGGACGAGGATAAATCTAAATAAGCTTTTTAACTCTATTATTTACAATGTAAATACAACGCCATCAACCGGGTGTTTTCACAAATAAATATTTTTTTAATTATTCCTTATTATTCGTTTTATCGTGTTTTTTCGGTTATTCTTTTTTTCTCCATTTTTGCCCTTTTTTTTAAATTTGTGCGATTTTTCGAATTTTTTTTCGCTTGTTTCCAGTTTCTTACTTTTTATTATTCATGTTTTTTATTTGGTTTGTTTCAATATTATGTATTTTTTGTGCGATTTATTTTTGTTTTTTTTATTGTTTTTCATGTTTACATTATTTTTTGCTGATTTTATCATTGTTTTAAAATGTTCTCTATATTTTTTATAATTTTTGCGGACTTATTGTTTTTTTAGTTTTTTCAATTTTCCCCATTTTTTCGTAATATTTTCTCGTTTCTTTTTTTTTTTCTTTTATGTTATATTTCACGTTAGTTGCTTGTTTGTAACCAGTTTTTTTACCCATTTAAACCATTTTTTTTCTTATAATATTTTTTTATTTTTTGTTTTTTCTAGTTTTTATACATTATTCTTTCTGTAAGTTTATTTTTAATTGTTTTTTAGCTTTGGATTCTTTTTTCTACTTTTGCGTTTATTTTTTGCTAGCTTTTTCATCTTTACTGATTTTAATAGATTTTCCTTTTTTTTCTCCCTTTTATAAAGGGTTTATTTGGTTTATACGATTTTAATCATTTTTCGTTTTTTCCAAATTTTTTTATTGTCATTATTTTCATATTTTAATAGTTATTATTTTATCATGAACAAGACAAATCCAAATAATCTTTCTAACTGTATTAATTCTAAATCGAAATACAACGTCATCAACTGTCTCCGCAACATAGATGTCAAATGATGGAATAGATTTATTACGATAAGTAAACGTACACTTGTTTCTTATCGTTTAAATCTTCCCTGAACTTTAACAAATAATTCAAAATCAAAATTAACCAAATCTGTCGGGTAGTTATCGAGTTTTAGCGAGACTAACAAACAGCAATTCATTTTTACTTATATAGATAGAAACGGTGCAAAATGTTATTTAACTTTACAAAAGTACTGACTTTGTGAAGCAGGAACATAGAAATGGAAGCAAGCCAAACTATTCTGATATAAATTTCGAAGCTTTAAAAAGGGTTAGAGGGTTTTATGAAGTGAGGCAACAGGTAAACGTTTTTTAAGAGCAACTTGGCATAGGGCTTCTCATAAACTAGGATTTAAGACTTACAAGTTAACGTATGAACATTTCGCTTATTATTCATTTTCAATCTTCCTGTTCGTAGGCAAAGGATAAACCTTTACTCACAAGCAGTTATGGCAGTTCTCGGTTATCCACATAAATCAACCAATACCTTGAGAAAAGTTTTGAACTCGTTAAGATTTAGATATCGAACCTTGGATAAAAGTCAATCGATTATGGAAGCGCAAAACACCATTATGGCCCTTAATGTATACTTAAACGAAATCAATAAAACACGTCAGGAAGAAAAGTTCATTGTTTATCATGAGACTCACGATATTGTGAAAAAAGGATGGATGAGTAGCCATTTTTTTAAATGCTTTGTAAAAGCTCCACCAAATGGAGAAAAATGCGTGAACATTTTACATGCCGGAAATAAGAATGGTGTTGTGCCAAATTGTTTGCTGCTTTCGGCCAAGTTCTTCAGCAGATTATCATCAAGATATAAAATCTACCTTATTCGAAAAATGGTTTGGAGAGCAACTGTTACAAAACTTACCTCAATATTCAGTCATAGTTATGGACAATGCTCCTTACCATCCACGACAGACTGGTGAAATTCCAAAAGCTAAATCTCGAAAAAAATGTTATTTCTTCGTACCTAGATAGTGTAAGGGCAGCTTATTCTTCAACACCTAAAAGAATTTGCTTCTTATATTAAAATCTTTAAATGTTAAAGTTATGTTGTCGAAGGCATGGCTGAGCAATATGGACATAATGTAATTAGTTTACCAACTTGTTATTGCGTATTTAACCCCATCAAAATCGTTTGGAGCATGATTTAAAGAGAAGTTAGGAAGAAATATGTGACCCCAATTTTTTTTAAATATTTGTAAAATCGTTAATATCCAGTATCTAAATAATACAAGCGAAGTACGATCCTTTACTAGGCAGTTTTTACGTGAATTGTTTGTCATTGCTGAAAAGTAAAATTTATATTTATTCGAAACTATACCGGTACAGCACCGAGTTAGTCTTTCGGATAAAACAATACCACAAACTATGTGACACTAGATGCAAAATAGCGACTGATCTATGTTTTAAATGCTCTACTAAAAGAAGAAGTCCTTCTGTAAACATAATTTTTAAGAGCTTTTGTTTCTTAATACCACATATTCTTGGTTTGGATAGTTAGGAAAAAACATTTTAGCTAATCAAAGTTGCATAAGAAAAAGTTGTAACCATTCACATATAACGGAAAATATAGCCATCATCATTTACTGTATAAAAGTATGAATTCGGTGTGTCTAATGTTCAAAGTTATAATATACCTTTTTAAAGTAAGCGTCACCTTACATATTATTTATTCATGACAGAATTTCTCTGACAGACGCGTATCGATTTTTATATCTTTGTTTAAAACAGCAATTCATAATTTAAAGTTTTAAATTGACTATTAATAATTTCAATAAAACGCTATAAATTATACGTTACGCACTATTCCACTTATAAAAACGGCTACAGGGGCAATAAATCAAAATGAATTATCAAAATCAAATTTCTGGTTTGCGTATGCCAAAAGAATCGCCTTTTATTACACGTTCCTAATTTCAAATTATAACTCTTGCTTCAATTTAACGATGTTGGCGTGTACATAAACAGAAACTTTGGGTGGTCTTTTTTCCTGCTGTGTAGAGTGAGCCATCTTTTATTTCTTACATACATAGGGAGTTTGAGCAAGAAGTTTCATATTCACATAAGAAACATTAGTTTATATTTTTATTCTCAAACTGTTACTTATTTCTAACTGACAGAAATCTAATTTCATTCTATCACAGTGTGAATAATAGACGTAGTGACACAATTATCGGTTTATTTAATATTATTGATATTGATACAATAGTTAGACATTGAATGTGATTTTCGCCCTAAATTAGTGTCAATTAGTCTACATCAGCGGTTCTCAAACTGAGAGGCGTGCCCCCAAGGGGGTGGCGTGTTAAGTTGTTAAGGGTGCAGAATAAATTGAAAAACTAATTTATTAAACTTCTAAATTTTTTATTGTCAAATATTGAACTACAATCTTATTCTAAGCCTAACAACTGTTAAATATTCTTAGAATGCAAGAACTAATATCTGACATACGCTTGCTTTAAGGCACACAATCTCTGTAAGTTGGGTTCCACATTGAAAATGATGATTGTGTTCTTTTTCTAGTTGCAGCTTATTTCGATATTTAGATTTTAAGAAAGCAACAGCAAAAAATCCTGTGTCACAAAGATAGGACGCGAGAAAAACTAAAAAAATCTTTGGCTTTTATAATTGAGAAGTTATTTGGAAGTTCGATTCAGAATTTTGTTAAAGATTTGGTAATAAAATCCAGTTTCAGTGAAGTGCTGGACAAAACGTCTGTTAGTTGTTCTTCTCCTTCCAATGATGGGCCATTAGGTTTACTGTCAAATGGATCACAAATGGACAAATTGATATCTTCTTCTGCAAAAAATTATCGTCGCAAATTCTTGCTCTTACTATTCTTCCATACCCGGAATTGAACCCGAGCCATCTGGGTAGAAGCTAAACACCTAACAATCTCGGCCACTTACACACATAAAAGTATTTGCATAATCTTATAGAAAACCGTGCTTATTTTACTTTTTTCACTAGTGAAAAAAAAACTTTTTTTTCACTAGTGAAAAAAAGTTAAACTTTACGAACCTTAAACCGTGCGTAAAGGTAATACTTTACGCACGGTTGTAGAAAAAAGAGATTTCTGTCCCATATTTGTACAGAGCGCAGAGAAAATCATTGACTTTACTGGCCTAGGTTTTATGAAGATTTGGACATAAAGGTTCCCGATAAATCATGCAATGTGACCAAATAATATCTGAGGATTCCTTCTTCGCCATAGCTAGCAAACTATCATATTTACCAGACATGGCCTGAGCTCTAGTACAAATCTCAATACAATTTGTCCATTACAAATTCGCCGCAATGATAGCATTATGTGTAATCCTGAATAATTCGTTGGCTAAAGTTCTTCCTTCAATAAGTTCGCAAAACAGTGATTCTTCACATGTGATACTCTTACAGAATCTGATGTAACAATTTAAATGGGATTCAGTCAGTTGCTTCATAAAATTAAATAGCAGATAATTTTCCAATTATCTGAGATTCAAGCTGCTCCTGAATGTCAGCAGATACATCAGAAAATCTTCGACAAATTTTATTATTTGTCACAGAAATATTGTCAAGTTGTTTAGCATACCATAAGTTGTGTGTTTTCTTACATTGAGCTACTTTGTAAGCCTTTTTGTATGTTGCTAATATAGTTTTATCGTTCACTGCGAGCGTTTTTTGCACATTGGTCTTTTGTTTTTTTAAATTAAAGTTTTTTTCTCGGAAAATTCACGTGGTTTACTGATTTATTCCATGTGCAATGTTTCTTTGGCCTTTTTTATTTATTGGGTTGCAAGCTATTAGCAGCTAATAATTTTGACGCATTGCTGTTTTTCTTCTCCACTAATTTCAATGCTGGTTTAGACCAAATTTAGGTAAGTTTGTTCATATAGACTTATATCCCCGTAAATCAGAAGAAGTACAAGGTTCTACCTCGTTTAATTTTCGTTTGGCTCCCATTAGAAATTTATCGATATTTAGAGCGTAGAAAGTTTTTCGCGTTAGAGCACTAAACTTGAAAATTTATTGTTTAACTTGTAATGTAATTGTAATTCAACAACTATCTTAAAACAAAAGGCTACACCTCTTAAAGCTTCTCTATTTATAGCCACGCATCTTGCGTCGAACCAATTCGATGACGTTCGACATCTTTTGCAAAGCATCATCGTCCGCCTTGCCTATCACATATGACTATACCAGCTGCATATACAGTGTTGCCTTGTGCAATTAATTTGAATTCCATGTGTTGATTGTTTAATTCACGCATTACAACGCAGGGTGCAAAATTGTTTAAAATAAAATGGGTGGGCATTAAGTCTGAGAGTTTGAGAACTGCTGGTCTACGTGAAAATGATGCGCCACTTCACTACAATCTGCTCTCTGTTTGCCAGTTCTTTGTTTAAAACATGGCCTAGATAACCACTGTACGCTAAACATATCTACCGAATTTGGTTTATTTAGATTTCCCTAAGTTAACATAAGAATCATGTCAATTTTAATTTCCTAAAAAACTTAACTTAATTCTTTCAGTTTTGGCGAAAATAGTTTTTTCATGCTGACGTTGTTAAATGTAAACAAAAACTGTGGGGTAAGTAAACTCCTTGCCAAGATTTGCGAATCTTAAAATAAACCATTTTAGCTAAAATTCTGCTTAAAATGATTTAATAAGATTGGACTTTAGCCCAATAGTGTTGTGCATGGATAAAAACAAAAATAATAAAGTATAGTAAGTATTTAAGTGGAATTTTACCACTATTTATACTTTGTTGCGCTACTGAAAATACTGCAAACAACAGAACAAAAAATGCTAGCATCGATATATGTTTTAATTAAATTAGGTTTAATTTGTAACGACCCTCTTCCTTTAATTATAAATAATTCCCAATTATTGCTTTATCTATTTATTTTCATTTCCGTGTTGAATTTCGCAAAATTCGATATGGTTGGCGATTCATTTATCATGTTTCTCACCTGTCATTTGAGTTTGAAATTTTGTTAATATTATAGTAGACTCAATTATAACAAATGATTAAAATTCACAGATTTACATAAACCACATACAGAGAGCTTTTGGAATCACTTTTGGAATTTTATTTTTTATGTTTCTTATCGAAAAACTATAATAATAATCGTTTATTTAGCACAAGCTAATATAGTTACAATAATGCAGCAGAGGTTAAAATTTAAATATCACAATTAAAATTTAAAATCATATAGGTACATTAAAACATATACTTAAATGAAAATAACACAATGAATAAAATAAAAATAAAATAGGATGTATTAGCAGGTTCTCATACTAAACCTTTTGTTGACCTAACAGGTACTCTTTTAATTTTCTTTTAAATATATTAAGAGAAGTAGCATTTTTAATCTCCTCCGGTATTTCATTGAAAGCTTGAACTCCTTTAATGAAAACTGTATTACTGGAATTGCTATTCCTAGTCAGGCGTATATGAAAGTTAGTGCGACTTCTTGTATTGTATTGATGAAATTCAAAATTATACTTCAATTTGTCACGTAAATATACAGGAACATCACCACTTTTAATTTTAAAAATAAATATTAATGTTAAATAACGAAAGTAATTTTTTACAGATAACCATTGTAATGTATTCAACATTAATGTTATATGTGTTCTTCTATCACAAGATAATATTACTCTCATTACTCTATTTTGAAGTTTCTGAAGTCTTCCAATTTCATTTTGGTTTATGGTCCCGCAATAAGTGAAATGAGGCAAAATCAAGCTGTTATACAAAAGTAATAGCGTCCATTGATTTAGATGCTTAGATTGCCGACATAAGTAGTTAATTTTGAATGCTATTGTTTTAATAATATATGAAGCATGTTCCTTAAAAAACAGTCTATTGTCTACAATTACACCTAAATATTTAATTTTTCTTACTAATTCAATCTTATCATTTGTTATTTTGATTTTATAATTATATTCTTTGCAGTCATGGTACTGTTTGTCATTTCCTATTATCATAAATTTAGTTTTGTTTTTATTAATTTTTAAGGAGTTAAAGCAGCACCACTTATATACTGATTGTAGTGTTTCATTTATTACATTAATTATCTCAAGCAGATCATTTGATGCATAATATATTAAAGTATCATCAGCAAATAAGTGAACAAAGCCTTTATCTATTGTAAACGCAATGTCATCTATATACAGTAAAAAAAGAAGGGGACCTAACACGCTACCTTGGGGTACACCACACTCGTTTGTAATTTCTGGAGATAAAATGTTATTTAATTTTAATTTCTGTTTTCTATCATCTAAATATTCCATTATCCATTTTAAAGCATTATCAATGATACCAAAACTTTCTAGTTTTCTTATAAGTAAAGAGCCATTAACAGTTTCAAATGCCCTCTGAAGATCTAAAAAAATGGCGCCTGTGATTAATTTATTGTTTTGGTTTATTTTCCACTCATCCAAAACGTACTGCAGTGCTGTTTCGCAACTGTGTTTGCTCCTAAATCCCGACTGTACACTATTTAATAAGTTATTCTCTTCTAGATATTCAACAAGTTGACTATAATAGACTACTTTTTCCAATACTTTCTCAATAGTACAGAGCATATTGATTGGTCTAAGATCAGATGCCTTATTCGAATTAGTAACTTTAGCTATTGGTGTTATCGTTGAAATTTTTAAGGTTGATGGAATGGTATTGGTTTCTAACGAAGTATTTATAATGTTAATTAAGGGCATTGCAAGATTATCAAAACAATTTTTTAAAAATTCTGCATTTATATCATCAGGACTTCCTTTATTTGCCATTTCGAAAATAATTTCCTTTAAGAGGTCCCTATTAATTAATTTAAAACTTTTTAAGTAGATGTTTTTATTTCTATTTACAATAGGAAAATCTGTACCGTTATAGTCTATATTGTTGACTATTTCTTTGATGCTGTTAACGTAATATTTGTTTAAAGCTTCGGGCATTTCATATATATCTTTTACAACTTGATTTTCACTCATTTCAATCTCCGTGAATCTAAGTTCTTTATTATTTTTGGGTGTCATTTCAATCAATATCTTCCACAATTTAGCAGGGTTTTGTTTGTTATTCTCGATTTGTTGTTCATAGTATTTACTTTTTTCTCGTCGAATTACCTTAACCGCTAAATTTCTTGTCTGTTTGTATTTCTCTAGATTCGTAGGAGATTTATTTAATATATATGCCTGATAACTAATATCCCTAGCACGCGTAGCTTTTTGAACAGTGTCATTCCACCAATTCTTATATTTGGGAAAGATCTTAATAGTTTTTATTGGTGCAACTTCATCTAATACCTTTGTAAGTTTTAAATAAAAGTCATTGTATCTCTGATTTATATCTAGTCTATAATTCCATTGTATGTTAGCTAGTTTTTCATTTATTTTAATATAGTCAATATTTCTACCACGGCTTCTTATTACTACAGGTTCTCTATTAAATAAACTGTCATTGGTATAGATCAATATATTAAAATGTGTACTTATTTTTGGTATCTTTTTAATTTGTATATTAAACTTTTCGGAATTTGTTAAAACTAGATCTATAATTGAACCTCCGTTATCGTTATTAGAAGGATGAGTAATATCATTTACTATATTTTTCAAACCATAGTCAGAGATAAAGTCCTTTAATTTAACACTAGCCGCTGTATCTATCAGCCAATCTATGTTAAAATCACCCGTAATAACTATATTACAGTTACTGTCACTTAAAAATGTCACTACAATGCTTTCAAAAAAGTCTAGAAATATTGGAATAGATCCATTTGGTGATCGATACAAACTAACCACTATATAACTTACATTTTTAAACGTGAATTTAATCATTATAAGCCAGTACTGCTTTGGTTCACCAAATGACCTATCCCATACTACATTCACTTGCTTGCCTGCGTATATAATAGCCCCTCCAGTATGACGGCTATCCCTGTTAACTCTATAAATATTATAGTTAAGCATTCTTATTTCAGAATCAAATATATCATTAGTGAGATGTGTTTCTGACAAACATACCAATAAAGGTTGTTCATGTAAAATTAACATTGAAATTTCGTCAAAATGACAGGGCAGACTCTGAGCATTCATTGATAAAATGAAACATTGCTTTTTACTTGTTTCAGTATTTATGTGTCTAAGACACCTAGACCTACCTTCTGAAAATTTTGCTGATTATCTTTAACTACATCTACCACCTGAATGTTTTGTTCAATATCATGTTTATTAACTATTTCCGTCAAAGGTCTATCTTCAATAATAACTACTTTATTTTTACCTCCTTTCACTTCCTGTGTGTTTATAAAAATCAAATTACTAACTTTTCTTGGTTTATTAATTTCATTTAATATTAAACGGGATATATCATAATTGCTGATTTTTCGTACATTATTTTTTATTATGTTTAAAAACGCCAATGAATGCTCTCTGTAATAATCTACTGTATACAATAATTCTGATAACTTTGAATTAAATTTCAATACATACTTGTCACAATACTTACTTGGACTAGAAGGAGATAAAAAAATTAAATTTGTATGAGTACATAATTTTAACTTTTCATTTATATATCTAATACTAGGGTATTTATTGCAAATAAAATCATTGGTTCCTGCTAATACCACAATAAAATCATTATAAGTGAAATTTTTAGACAAATTCTCGATGTCCCCATTCATCTGTCAATAGTAAAATTTTCCTTATATTCTTATCTTTTTTATAAATAATATCTTGAGTACTTTCTGTTGCCTTTTCTTTGTCGGACCTTTCTTTGTTATCTTCACTCTGGGTTACGTTTATTTTTTTGTATGTAGCAATTTCTAATTTAAGACTTTCGATTTTCCGTTCATTTATCTTATTATCCATTTCTAGGGTCTCTATTGCTCCTACCATTTGCTGATTAATGTTAATACAATCTGTTAAGTTGGCATTCACTTTTTCAAATTGCGCCTCTTTTTCTTGTAATGCTGCATGAAGTTTATCCTTTAGACATTGTATATGAGTAATCTCGTTATTTAAATCTTTAATCGTTTCACTTTTACCTTTTAGTAACATTGCAAGGCATTCCTCTTGTTCAAAAACTTCATCTTCAAAGCTCTGGGTATTTCTTTTCAAGCGTTTTATGTATTTGTCTTTTTCTTTTAATTCTTTTGAAATATTCTGAATGTTTATATATAGTTCTTCCTTCTCCTCCCTATGGGTCTTTTCTAATTTTTCATATAAAATATCCTTTTCCATTACTTGATCTTTAAGCTCTTTTATCTTAATAAGTAAGTTATCACAATTATTGTCACATTTTTTTATATCGGCTTCTTGACATTCCTTAGAACAGTAAATATCATATACAGTTAAGTAAAATAAGTAAAATATTATAACTTTGTGTTTTATCTTTACAGTTTATATAGTGGTTGTACATCAAGTATAGTACATAACTCGAGTGTTAATGCCTTTCATATGGTATGTAAACCTTTACTTACCATTATTGTTATGCGATATGCTATTACAGTTCCATATGTTACAATGTCCAGTTAAAAAAATAACTTCTACGGAGTGTTCCGCACACTGATCGTAACCAATATAAAAATTTTGTAGCACTACCAGGATAATCAAAGAAAGCAGCCGAAATAAGGCTAATTGTTCAAAAAAAAGTGTGTGTATAGGTACTTATGTACACACGTAAAACGTTATACTTCTTTGGTATAACAAGATAAAAATCTTTCTTAAATAAATAATACATAACTAGTTGTATATATATTTCTGTATTGTTTGTTTATATTCATTTATGTACTTATGACTTTTATGAGATTTCTAAAAAAAGACTTATACACTTACCTACTGAGCATATGTTGGTAATATTCATACATGTTAATAAATTAACGAACAGTGTGACAAGTGTTCCAAATTAGCGCCTTCTAGATGTCGATGAAGGTATTCCTATGGAGACCCAGCTTATCAAGGCTTTCTAAAGCTACGGTTTCTAAGAACAATGCGCGGCGTACGGCCGACAGTAAGTTGAGCAGAGCTCACGTGCGCTATAATTTAACATCAGGTGTCTTATGCATGCGGTTTGTAAGAGTCTGTCTAGTTGAACGGATGAGTTTAACAAAGCAGTGTGAGTTTGAGTTGTGCGCTGAGATCAATTTGGTTGGGTTTGGACGCAGACGTCGACATAAGCTGAAGCAAATTATATCGAAGTAGTGGCTAGTGAAGAGTGATCAATTACACTAAAACACAAAAATTAAGTTGTTAAAGACATATTACTACATATTTTTGATGCACAGCTTTTCTTCTGGTGTGATTGGATGACTATATCTGTTACAAGGTTTTTTAACAATATCTTCTTTTATGAAGTTTAGAACAATCTCAAACAATTCCCTAGAAAGTCTAAAATATTCTCGAAATTTTATTTCATTCCCAAAAAGTCGTATTTCTACTGTAACTGCATACGCTACTTCGGATTTGCGACAGGAAAATAAATCATCAACTTTTCTATTGGGCTCTTTCATTGTCAGCAACAATAAGTCTTCTTCATCGTTCTTAATTTCTTCGATCAAAAACGCAACTATAGCATTATTCATTCTGCACTATCCGTTTACTTCAACAGAATATTAAAAACTGAGAATTCATAAAAACCGACCAGCGCGAAGCGGACTGTGAGTCAAGCTGAGCTTATTCTGCTTAAGCCGTAAGACGCGCAACGCGCACACTTCTTAAAAACCGTAGCTTAAGAGATTCTTGGAGATCAGACCTGTAGATGACACGATCAATGGTATCACTTCCACCTTCTTAGCATTCCATATCTGTTGAACCTCAATGTCAAGATCGGTGTATTTTGCCACTTTCTCGTTGTGTTTATTCAGAATGTTATTATTATTTGGCGCATAAATATCAACTAAAAGTACTGAGTTAACCTTTTTATGCACTACCACAACATCTGGTCTATATATCGGCGATAATCTAAAATCAGTATTTTCAAGAACTGCCTGCGTATGGTATTTATAATAAGGAGTTAAGTTATCCAAATTTATAGGCCTTCTGGTGTATGATGTTGCAACCTGGTTGTGTATGCTTAGGTAATCGGTTCCAGTTAAGGCTGAACAATCTGATGTATGGTTTCCGAGGTTTGTTGGAACGTTCTACACTTGTTGGATGCACAATTTTGATCACCTATAATATTTTTTTGTATAATAATTGTTAGTGTTATTGACCTGATCCTGAATCGCAAAAATAAATTCTATCTTCTCAGGGAATAATGTGCCCTCAGAAAGCCACCTGTTTGACGCTGCCTTGTCAACGTGGGGCTGTTTTAGGTCATGGTGGTGTTGTCCATGTAGTGGGCCCACTTCTGCTTATTGCAGTCTGCCAGACTTATGTGTGCGTTTGCGAAGTGTAGAAGAAAGTAGTTCTCATCTACTTCCAGTATAACATCATTCAAGTTGAATGTCTGAGATTTCCTTAAAAAGAAATATCGTAATGTCTTTATCTCCTTCTGATGTTGGTTTACAATGTCAGTAAAAGCTCTTCCTCCTTGTCTTCACAGTAGTGTGGTCCTTCGGCTGTTGACATTTGTATTTTGTCATAGTTCTAGTCAATCGCTGAAACCCATTTGCCATTTTCCATGGCATCTCCATTTGGCAATTCCACATCTAAGTTAACTAGTTTTCCTTTTTCGATTTTTAAGGTTTTTCATTTGTTTTGACAAATTTTCTAATTATATCGAGCAAGATATAGATTTCTCTACGGATAGGAATTTTATTGGTGCATAGATGCTTACCGTTCAGATATAGGTGGAGGTTGATTCGCCACTACTTTATGATTAAACCAAAAAAATAAACTAGGCTGTTGTCTATTTTGTAAATCTGTAAGATTATAATCAGCCAAAAGTGGGTAATGCTATCCAATGCTTTCTTGTAATCGACGAAAGCAGTATATATTGCGGTTTCCCTGATGTGCTTGGTTCAAAACGGCAGAATCAATAATCGATTGTTCTTTACAACCTCGATGTCCTCGTCTACACCCTTTCTGTTTCTCCGCCAGAATGAAGTCCTCATTCAAATACCTATAAATGCGATTGGTAGTGTAAGATTTGTTAATATTTTATATGTTGTGGGAAGGCAAGGCATAGTGTGTATTGGGTCGGATCGTGAGTTTGCTAAGAGGGGTCAAACCAAGCATAAAAAATTTAGAAGTGTCTTCTGAATAAGCGTAAATCTCGCTGCCAGTGCTTCGTACAGGCTACTGAACTTCTTGTAACAGAAGTTCTGGATATTGTCAATTCCTGTTGCTTTCAATCACTTGTGCAGTTTATGGCCTTGGCCACCTCCTCCAGCTGTTAAGGCGTCGAAAGCCATTGGCTTGATGTTAACTTTCTTCTCTTCGGATCTCATGGCGTTGGTATAATGTTCTTTTTGATTAGACCTTATTGAAGACCAGCAGTTTGTCAATTTCGTTCGGAAGCTTTTGATCATTATTGTTTGAGGTTGTTGTCGAATAAATAATTCTGTTGCGTCCTCCGTGTACATTTGATGTATCTTGACAATCGCAGGTTTTGCTCATATTTGGGCAGAAAATTCTTTCGCCCTATTTAGTACAACAAATAGTGGCAAATCATTTCATTTGCAATATAATAAGTCTGTTTACAATTCTCATCCAAACATACACCAATTTTTAACATTTTTTTTATAGTTTCAAATAAATATTATGTTAAAAAGAGAAGCAGTAATGTTATAAGCAAAACTTATGATAAAATTTTTTTAAGAAAAAGGGAAGTTGTATATCTAAAAATGAAAGAATTTTCTAAAAATAAAATATAAATTAAACTCGTTCAACAAATGTCTAATTATTTTTAAAATTAATTTATTTACTTTTAGTTGTATATACTTAATTTGTATTATTGAATGATAGTTTGATGCAAAGATTTTAATCTTTGAATAAAAATTTACCCGCTGCAAATTCACTTTCAAATAGCGATGGTAGTACTTTACCCACTTTCCAATACGAGATAATATTTAAAATTAAGTTAGAATATACAGGGTGTCCCAGGTTTTTTGATCAGGACTTTAACAGTGATTAGAAAACGTTATTTTAAAGTAAGTTACTCGTATGAACATTGATCGTGAAACTTTTTGTTTCTGAGATACCGGGCGTCAAAGTTTTCCACAAAACAAAAGTTTTTATTTTTTAATATCCGAACTATTAAAGATTTTCAAATAAAAGTTTGTACAAACAATATTGGGATAAAGAGTCATAAGTCTAGATACAAAAAAACTAAATAGACATAACGTCAAACCTTAAACAAACACATCCATCGCAACTGCGATGTCTGGCAATATCAAACTGGGGTCTAATCTACATCCTTATGAATTAGTAATTACAAAAACCTAATTTGAGGACAAACGACGCTACCTACGAACAAATCTCAAGAGAACACTTTTGTTAAGAATGGAATGTACTATTTGAATATGACCGTATAAAACTTAATCCAGTGCCGTGCTACTTTTTTAGCCGAATTAATATTATTAATTAGTCATATCTCCGCCACTGCTCAATGTAAAAGTTTAATATTATTTACGTTTGTGACTCTTCATGCTAGTATTGTTTGTACCAATTTTGATTTAAATATTTTAAATAGTTCGGATATTAAAAAATAAAAACTTTTGTTTTGTGGAAAACTTTGACGCCCTGTATCTCAGAAACAAAAAGTTTCACGACCAATGTTCATAAGGGTAACTTACTTTAAAATAATTTTTTCTAATCACTGTTAAAGTCCTGATCAAAAAACCTGGGACACCCTGTATATGTATAAAGAGCTGAAAATGAAGTAAACAAAGGCGGATCGAGCACTTCGTGAGAAATTATTTTTTATCGTAAATATTAACTTTGCCGGCATGGAATATTGGCATAATTGGAAATTTTTGAAACATGGAACCAAGCAGACTTATCGAAAGTTCAAGCATCATTTGGTATATAAAAATACAAAGTACGAAAATGTTAGTTTTCTTGAAATAGTATATTTAATGGATTCGTGTAAAAAAGCTAGAGTTTAACGTTAAAACGTTCTAAAATACGTTATTTCCCTAGCTAGCTCAACTTAGTCGTTACCTTTTAGACATGTTATTAAATACAAACTCCACATATTATACGCCAACACCCGTTTTATAAGATTTGTTACAAATTTAATTATCTGGAAAACAAATTATTTAAATAAAAAATAATGAAAGCTTGAATATTAAATAATATAAAGTAATTAAATATGTTAATGAAAAAAATAATTATTCTCTTATCTATTTAATGGAAGTCTTCAGAATGCCTTGAATTGACTCAAATGTAACAGTTTCCATTCTATAGGGATGATTATTCTTCAAAATTCAAAATTTAGGGCGAAATGTCATAAAAGTCGTTTTCATTTTCCTCCAAAAAATGATTGAATTTCCAATCTATACCGGAGCCGCTGAAAAGATGGAATTGAAGGACGCGTGATCAGTGACTGGATGACGTAATAGTACTATGCCACGCCTTCTAAACTGAAATAATGAAGAACGGTTTACACTGTACTCATACCAGAGATATAATAAACTGTAGACATCGAGGGTGGGTACTTTTTTGTTGAGTGATGTAAATCGGACTTGTGACGTTGGTTGGGGAGGATAATATTCAAACAGTGCGTGCCGTTCACGTGATCATTCCATCTTTTCGGCGGCTAGGGTATAGTTATAGATAGATAGATAATATTTATCGTTTATTTATGGTATCGTTTACATTTTTGAAGTATAAAACTTCTTTAGCCGAGACTAGGGGTAACTCAGTAATTCTAACGGACGTGACGTCATTCTAATGTACCGCGTACCGGAAACAAAACCTGATACAAAATACCTAACACGATTCCGCCTACTATATTAAATAAAATTAAATCTGTAATTGTATGAATTGACAGCTTGACAACCAAAATACATTGGTGGTAAATAGTTTAAATTTATGTATAAAGTGTTTGTTTTAAATATGAATAAACAAAGTGGATTTATTAATGAAGAAAGTGATGAAAAAATATTGAATGAAAATAAGTGAGTAGGTACTCTATATGCATAAATTTTATTTTTGGTGTGTAGTAACACTATTTATACCTAATTATTTATACCTATTATTTATACCTAGCTATTTTCGTTTTATAGACTTAAAGAGCTAAAAAGAAAAAGAAATAATTGTGAACCTCAAAGGGCATATTATAAGCGCCAGAAAGATTTGAAGAAAAATGAAAATGAAAAAAGACGAGACAGCGACATTCATTATGATTTGATTAAGTAAGTTTATATACATACATACATATTATGATAGTAAATAATTGTTTATAGGAAAGCTTTACGTTAAGTAAAGAAGCATGTTGCACATTTTTGTTCATAAAATAATAATAT
This sequence comes from Altica lythri, assembly GCA_964028335.1. NCBI lineage: Eukaryota > Metazoa > Arthropoda > Insecta > Coleoptera > Chrysomelidae > Altica > Altica lythri. The sequence continues at coordinate 27,004,351 of OZ034804.1, read as the reverse complement.
TCGAAATGTTTTAACACTTGCTTGCTTGCTTATAGTTATTTTAGGTCATAAAACCACTAGTCATGATGGCTGATCTTTTACCAGCAATAACAGATCCTTCGTAGAACTGAAGAAAACCAACTCAACTCAGGATTTTAAATTTTATTGAATATGCTATAAAATGCTACAAAATGAAATGGTTATCTAACTATCGAAGGCTCTTGTGTTGTGTTGTATTACAATAAGGTAGATACAGCTACAAAATCACACATTCTAAACGTAATGTGTGTATATTTTTAATATTGTTTACCTATTATTGAAGCAAAACTTCTTTAGGTGCGACTAGGGGTAACTCTAACGTTAGATTCTAACGGAAGATTCTGATGGAAGTAACGGTGTGATTTCAGCTATGGGAGGAGCTTAAATTTTCAAAATTTTTTTATGAAATTTTCAAAATTTTCAAACGGTTTCAAATACTTTAATGGTATTTAGAGAGTAAAATCTATGTTTCACATTTTAGTTATCATAAACCTATTATTTCATATATAAAAAATAATGATAACTTTCAAATTCCTATTTCTAATGAATAATATAAATATAACATCTCATTTTTTGTAAAGTATATAGACAATAAATATAATTGAATTGTAATTAAATATTTATTTTCTGATACGTACGTCAACAAGTTTTACTTCAATCGCGCGTAAAGGTTACACGCACACTCTTTTTTTAATGTTTTTTAATGTTTGGTGCATGTCAGGATAAAAATATGTATAGAAATATTTATAGGTTGAAATGGTTAATGTTACAATATTTCAATTAAAATAACAAGTATAAAAACAATAATTATAAAACAAGTTACAAACAGGTTAAAAAACAAAATATTTTAAATGGTGTTAAAATCCCATAAGTGTGAACACAAACGAAAAGGGGAGAGTGAGAATTTTTTTTCACATGTCATTACAATTGGTTGTCAAGAATTCTTCGTTGCTTTAAAAACAGTACTTTAGGATAAATGACTGTCCTAATTTTGAAAATATTATCGGACAATGATCTAATTCTCTCTGGAAAGTGGTTATAGAGAGCAATATTTAGAGAATTTTTTTCTGATTTTGAGTGTCTGTAGAGAGGTTTAATAAGTTGATTACAATATCTCGTCTTATATGAGTGGTTGTTTGAATGGATCAGGTATTCGAGTCTGGTTTTATGAATTTCTTGTATGGTACTATAAATATACAAGAAGGTAATGGCATGACTCCCATTCTTATAAAAAGGGGCTTACAGTGTTCATTATAACCAACATTGAATATGATTCTTATGACTTTCTTTTCTGTAATCTGATAACTTCTTGGCATGTGACGAAATTCCCCATAAAATAATAGGTACCATAACTGATGTTTGAGAGGAACAAAGCAAAATAAAAGCTTTTGATGGCTTCAAAATTTAAAACTTTCCTGAGTTGTCTGAATGCAAAAATAGTTTTGGAACGTTTCTTTTTCAAGTCATTTATGAGTTCTTTCCAAGTTTAATAACTCTGGTGGGCCACTTCGAAAAAATTTGGTGCTCTTCTAATCTAATCTAATCTAAGTATACCTGACATGGTCATTCCAGTGGAGCCCCATGTTTTAAGCACTGCTTCCTATGGGAATATTGTGACCAGGTTTCGCACCAAGAATCCTTACATGCACCCGGGCGTGCAGGACTCTAGTTTGCTCAGCTGAAAATCAACACCACGCTGATCTTCAGGTAGGCTTGAATCCAAGTATCCCAAGTTCCTTGAGCTACTGTTGCCACAGGGCAGTTCCCTTTATAGGAGATTTGAGTCCTGTGACTAGCTCCTCAAGGTGGTGATAGGATTCAGGGTTTGTGTCACCGAAGATGAGGAATCGTTTATGGTCCAAGGCCTCACACTCGAATAGAATGTGAGTTGCCGTCTCATCTTCCATGGCGCACAATCCGCACGAGGTGGGTTCCTGTGTCAGAATCCCCATCCTTCGAAGGTGTAGTCTGAATGGTCCGTGCCCTGTGAGCAGGCCCACCAGTACTCTTATCTGACTTCTGCCAAGATTCAGTATGTCAGAAGTCAGTTTTTTGGAGTACCTATCCTTTGAGCGTCAGCTTCGAGTGCCTCAGTCCTACAGTATTACTCCAGTGTTTGATCGACTCTTCCCAGACCGAGTTCTTGACTTTGGTCCTTACCCAGTGGAAGTGCCCTTAATAGAAAAGAGTAATAAAAAATCAATGCCTTATTGAATTTACAACCAAGTACAATCAGTTTTTAGGTAAATCGGTTTTTTTTATTTTATTTATACTATATTAATCCGTAAAGCACGTGTAAAAAGCAATCCTGACTTTGATGAATAATAAAAAAAAGATATTTTGGCTAAATTCAAACTACTTGATTTCGGTTAATACCTATCAATAATATATCACTCTTTTTTAGACACAATAAATAAAATAAGCAAAGGAAACATTATTAAAATCGAATTACTTTTAGTTAAACACAAATGAACCAAATTTTTTGGCGTACAAACTCGTAAAGGAACGAGAATTACTAATAAAACGAGAAAATATCGATAATTTTACGGCATTATTGCTCACGGCATATTTCTGAACTACAACTTTTAAACTAAGTAATTCTCACCGATATATTCACGATAACAATAGTTTGGCGAAATTAGTCAAAATACAAAACGATTAGATACATGCATCGTTGCAATACTGAATTCCTATATGAAATACATATCAGTATTGTGATATTGTTGTGATAATTGTCTATTGCTTAAACTTGTGTACTGTTCGAAATTAATTAACGCTTTTTTATTTATATCATGCAGTCTATGTTTAGTGAACGGGGAAAGTGGTTATTATTTTATAAAAGTTTTGAATTTTATATGGAAAGAACCATCAAAACTATATACTGTAGGAGATTACAGAACCTCATTTCTGCCGAATTAGTCGTAGCTTTTTTTTGTAAATTTAAAAGTCAAATAGATATAAATAAATATATAGTTGGTGCCTTTTGTAATTTAAAAAGAGATTTTGAGACTATTGACCGCAAAATATTACTGACCAAATTAAAAGGGTATGGATTAAATGGAATGGTACTAAAATGGCTTAGTAATTACTTATCTGAAAGAAAACAAAGAGTAAAGGTCAATAATGTTTTTTCTGATGAGCTAAATATTAATACAGGTGTGCAACAGGGCAGTGTGTTAGGTCCACTTCTCTTTATATATTGTATTGTACTCGTAGGTATAGACCTAAATACAAATGTACCGAGAACATCTATTGGGACAGAAGAGCCAATTTATTAATTTGGGATTTAAAAGACTGTAAGTTAGGAGGAGTGGGGAAGACGTGGGAAGGTAAGGAGTTCCACAATCTGGAGACCCTTGGGATGAAGGAACGATCGAATCGATCCGTTCTCGATGTCTGACACTGAACAGTATAAGGGTGCATGGAGTTGGCACGTCGCGTTGCAATGGCTTGTCTGGCAAGTGGATATAAATCTTTTTGTTGATTGTGATGTCATAAATTTATTTGCAGACGGCACCTTATTAGCATCATTTCATATTAGTTTGAAGAAAGCCATAGAAAAAATGAATAGTTCACTAAAAGCAGTTAGCAAATATTTTAACAACAATAAATTGAATTTAAATGTGCTAAAAACTAAAGGAAGAATCTTCAAAAATTTATCAACTCATACAAAAATTATAGTTTACCAATCAATTATCCAGCCACACTTTGATTTCCTACTGTTCGTCAATTATTTATCATCTTAACTTAAGCTGGGTACTCACTTGCGAACTGTAACTGTGCGGTTACAGTAACAGTATGTTTATGTGTACGTCGACTTGTTTCATTTACGCACGTGCCTCGATCCGCAGTGTACGTTGAGATTTCGTGCAAGAAATATGACAGTTCCGAAAGAAATGATTGGCAGTGCCACATTTATTTTAATGGACGATTTAGTCGAAAATAAAGAAAAAAGACGACGACGATGGTGGCGTCATAAAATATATGAAGAAAGAAGTGGATCTGAATTACTTAGCGCTTTACAATTTCAAAGTATTAGTGGACATTACAAAAACTTTACTCGAATGAGTCCCACCGATTTTGAATACTGCATTAATTTACTTGGACCCAGAATCCAAAAAAAATACACATTGTAGAGATGCAATTTCAGTTCAAGACAGACTAGCCCTAACGTTAAGATGTTTAGCTACTGGGGACTCTTTCACAAGTTTACAGTACCTATTTCGCATATCTAAACAAGTCATTAGTAAAATCATTCCAGAAGTTTGCAACGGACTTATCAGTGAATTAAAAATGCATGTTAATGTAAGTACCTTATTGTATTTATCTATTTATATTTCTTTAAGTATAACATTACTTATTTAAACTAGATATTTTATATCATCGGTGTTATTTTATGGAGATGGAGATGGGGAAATATGATGGGGTGAATGTACATTAACTGAGGAAGAAGAAGACATGGGTGTTCTTGGTGTATCTGGATATTTGGAATGTACTGTATTGTAATCAACGTCATGATTTTGTGGAGATGGAGAAATATAATGTGAGGGTGAATGTTCATTAACTGAGGAAGTAGACATGGGTGCTCTCGGTGTATCTGAATATCTGGAATGTATTGTATTGTAATTAACGGCAGCTGTAAATGATAATGTAGGTTCTTGCACTGCCTGCTGATAATTTACTGTACTATAATTTGCGTTTGCTTGATCTGCACGAAATATAGTTTGTAAAATTACTTGTTGAATTGAGTTTATCAGGTTTTTATTAAAATTTTTCATTTTTTCAAAAATAAACTCGCAAAATGACCTTAGTTCTGGGTAATCATTTTCCCGATTTCACTGAGGCTTTTCAGCGGAGGACTTCAATATTCCAAACGCTTCTTTCAACATTTCCAGTTTGGGATCAACTTTTGATTTTTTAGGTTGTGGTTCCACTTCCATTGCTTCTCTTTCTCCATTTTCGCTTGTTGTATTGTTCTGAAAATATTTAAAAAAACATATGTTTCAGATGTCTACTACTCCGGAAGAATGGATGGAATTAGAAAATAATTTCATGAGATTGTGGAATTTTCCTCATGCAATCGGGGCAATAGATGGAAAGCATATTTTAATTCAGTGTCCTTTTAACAGTGGAACAGATTTTTATAACTATAAATCGCAATTTAGCATTGTTTTGCTTGCTGTAGTAGATGCTGAATATAATTTCTTGTATGCACACATTGGAACACAAGGTAGAGTTTCAGATGGTGGCGTAATGAAGAATTGTGGTCTGAATGATATGATTGAAAAAAACTCATTGGGGATACCTCCACCGAAGAAATTACCAAACCGCCAAAAAGAAATTCCTTACATGTTTCTTGCTGATTCGGCATTTGCTTTAAAAGAAAACATTATGAAACCATATGCAGGATTACATCCTAGAGGGTCCAAAGGAAAAACTTTTAACTATCGCCTATCTAGAGGTCAAAGAGTTGTGGAAAATGCCTTTGGGATACTCAGCTCCGTGTTTAGAGTATTTAGAAAACCTATGCTGCTGCAACCAGAAAAGCTAGAAGTTATTTCAATGGCTACAATTCACTTACACAATTTTTTAAGACGAAGTAGTTCTTCAAAACATTTTTATACGCCTCCAGGATCTATGGATACTGAAAATACTTTAACTGGAGAGGTTGTTTTAGAAAAATGGAGAGATGATGAAAATTTAAATTCATTTTTACCTCTATCTGTTATCCCTCGCAGATCTGCTGAGAAATTCAAACAAAATCGAGAGGAGTTGACACACTATTTCATGAATGAAGGAAAATTATCATGGCAAAATCATTATGCATAAAAATAATATTGAATATTCACATTCACCTTGGTGGTGAATCCTTTATTGGGCACATCTCGATCTTTTAAAAAATCAAGGGCACTGTATGCGAACCATCTGCTCTCATATAATCTTATCTCTTCCTGTAAAAAAATAGATAATAAATATTGTATACTAATGTGTATTTCTAATAGACATTACAGACGAAAGAAATGAACCTACCTTTTCCTGTTCCCATAGTTTTCTTTTCTTTTAATTTTTCCCTTCTCCAAGACGACAATATATTTATCATTTATTTCTTGCACTCGTTTGCTGATTTGCCCATAGCGGTACCTATTTCTTCCCTAACTTTAAATGTTTTTTATAATAATCTTTATTTTTACAGTCCCATATAATTGGATTTTGCCTGTATTCTTGAATTAAATTTAATATTTTCTCGTCGTCCCACTCTGCCATCTTGTTTACAACTTGTATAAAAACTAAGCACACTCACGTCTACGAACCAACTAAAAATTTCTTTGTGTTCGCGTAAAAACCGACAACTGGTGGATCGCTTCGAACCGTTCGACGATTCCTTACATACCTGACGTGCCACGCGTCTTCATTTAAAATTTTTCGTTACTGTAACCGCACAGTTACAGTTCGCAAGTGAGTACCCGGCTTTTAAAGCAGACCGCTAAATTATAAAAGCTGCAAAATCGTGGGATGAGTACCTACAATTTTAAAAGTCAATAGATATACACCTATAACAACTATGTTACAGTAAGGCAATAGTTATTTGTGACACAAGGACGGAAAATGACATTTTGCAAGAGCGAGTAAAGTTGTGTAGCCGAGGTGCGTAGCACCGAGGCGAAACAATACGAGCACTTGCAAAACATTTTCCGGACGTGTAACACACACTATTTTTTGGTCCGACTAATTTTTAATATTTTCAAAAGTTCTGTTATGTTCAAGACTTGACTGCTTGTGCTACCTGAACTAAGGCCACTGACTAGAAGAGAGCCGTCAGATATAAGCGCCACATTGGATGTTTATATTATAGTTGTGTTGTTGTGTATTGTGTAATAACTTGTTTAATACTTAATATACGTGTTTAGCTTCAGCAGTTATTAGTGTTTTAATTAACATATGTTGCAAACACAACAAGTTCAAAAACTTTTTACTTTGTGACATACAAGATTATGACATAAATGTCAAATTTTAAAATACAAGTTGTAAGAGTAATTAAATGTAAATTAGAATCCTGCTTATCTTTAGAAAAAGTTATAGGTAAGTTTAGTATATTATACGCAGTTTTTAAATAAATTTAATTAAAATTTGTAATATTCATTATGTATTTTTGCTGACTTAAAATTTAAACTCATAGCGCCATCTCTTTAGATAATCTAAAAGCTACTTTGCCGGCCTAGGCCGGAAAATGCCATTTTCCGGACGATTTTGAAGTAATTAATAGTATTGTTTCTGGACGGAGAACCAAAAAGATTATTGTTTTAAACAATGGTTCTAGTGTATAAGATAGTAAATAATTTAGCTCCAGTCTATTTTCAAAAGTTTGTTAATTACAATCTAAATATTCATAATTACTCCACAAGGAATAACAACAATCTATATACAATAAGGGCAAACACAACAAATGCAATGAATTCACTTTACGTTAAATGTTTTGATAAATTTAATAAATTACCTAATACAATAAAATTTAGCATCTCATTAAAGAAATTTAAAAACAGACTTAGAATATGTCAATACCAGCAAGTTTATTTAGTGTTTTAAAAACTTTTTTATTTTAGAATTTTTAAATAGTTATTAATAGTGTTAAACTGTCTTTTATATTAACGATAAATAATTTTTTATATCACATGCATTGAAACAGCTAGTTTTGATATCTGTTTTGCCAGTCGAAACAAGACAATTTCAGACCAATGCAACTTTCAGTCAGAAACTCACAGTATTTCAAGTCGGTCAGAATGTTTCTGACTGACAGTTGCATTGGTCTGAAATAGTCTTACTTCGACTTGCTACATGATCAAAACTCGCTGTTTCAATGTGATATGAAAAATATAGTGTCTAGCACGGAATGAAACAATGACGATTTCTGACCGGGCGATGACAGCCCTCACTTCGCTCGGGCAGTCAACTCTCGCCCTAGTCAGAAATCGTTTGGTTTCACCCCTTGCCACACAATATACTATTTTAGTTAAGTGTAAATTGCATATTAGGGTAACCTACTTTAGAAATAAATTTCTTTCTTTCTTTCTTCTGTTATTGTAACCCAGAGTGTGTCTGTGTTAGTGTTATCTGGAGAAAAATCGATGATCCAATTTAATAAACATGTTGCCTCATCACTGATTTATTTTTATCAATTCGTAATTCTAAAAAGTATTAAGTCATGATAAATTATCAAAGAGCCTCTGAAATAACTGCAAAAAATTTTAAACAAAAATACATATTGCTGCACTGCACAACGTAAAATACGTTTTTTTTTATTCGAATCCACGTGTCAATTATTTCTGTGCATCAATATCGATATAATCAATTCCTTCTTAACAAATTCAATAGATACGCTCTGTCGACCACGTAATTTCGTCTCTTTTAGGTTAATTACTTGACACGATTTTTCAATCATAGCTTTTTAAATTCCTATTCAGCTCTTGTCAGCAGTACGACAGTTCCAATCTTAAAATGAAATTTTATCGTAATGTCAGAGCTCAGAAACGTATAAGCGAATGAATAAATTTCATAAATCAACAATGGAGAGATTTCCACCTGGATGATTATCTGCAGTTATTGTATACATTATATAGAAATAAATCAATAAATGTGGGAATCTGAATATAAATATGAGGTTTGATTTTCAATATTGAACTAAAATAAATTGTTAAAAAACATACATTGAGTTTTTTTTATCGTCTACATTTTAATTTGCATTTATGTTTAAACTAGCGGACCCGGCGAACTTTGCATCGCCTAATACTATTGTTTTTTCCATTTATTTTTTATTTTTACGATTAGTTTTATGTATTTTTTATCATATTTTCTCTAACGGTGGCGTTATAGTTCTTTGGTAAGTAAGTTTTGCTCTTTTAAATATATGATATATCAACTGCGCCACCTTACGGTGGCGTCATAGTACTTTTTATGTAAGAATTACAGGTGTAAATTTATAACATCTCAACTGCGCCACCTTAGGGTAGCGTCATAATGATTAATTTCGTAATAAACGCGTCCGATCGCTGCAAAATTCAAAGTGCTATAAGGAAAATCGCGGCCTTCGTTGCCGCTTCCCCTGACGGCCAGTACCACCGCAAGCGGTACGTCCCGCAATTTTAAATCTGCAATATCTTTGAAAATATTCATTTAAATCTTGTGCTGTAAAAGACCATATAGAGATCTATATTAAATCAAAAATGTATTTAAGCTATTTAATTGGATAAGGATTAATGCTGTATTGGTTAAAATCGATTCGAAAATTAGACATTATTTGTCGTAAAAAGTAAATGACAAAGAAATGTTATTGTGAGATATCCATAAGAGATAGACATATACCATCGCGGAGTTTTCTATAGACCTTTTCAATGTGTACAAATAATTAGTACATTATTTTGATAAATCTCGTAGGGTTCAGCCGGCGTTTGCAATGTAAGCGGAAAAAAAATGATAATTAACGACATCACATTAGAAACCTCAAACATAACAGTATTTCTCCACTACTTAATGTATGTTATTATACATATAAACGTTCCTCTTGATTAATAATCTCCGTTTTTTTTTTAAACTAATAACTTTCGATCAGATCATCTTCTAGGGTAGTTATTCCATTCTCGAATAAGAATTTTTTAACCATTGTAATAATTGTAGTTCCAATATTTCACATACGTGGGGTTAAGATCTGCAACAGAAAAATGATTTTCAAATTTTGCTACAAAATATTAAATAGGATTTATATGTTTTTTTTCCTCTTAATATTAAAAACTTTATTTCGTAACTAGTACTCTCAACGTCGTTCGCGTGGCGTGTGATTGTTGTATAAAAATTTCTTACCCCACCCCATTTAAGGAATGGGAGAGAAATTTTTATACACCAGTTTAAGTTGAAAGAAGACAAATACATCTATGAAAACCGCATTCGAATCGGATCAGTAGTTTTTATGTAATGCGCGCACAAACATACAGACAGACAGACAAAAAAATCTAACCACATTTTTGGGTTCTATTTCTATGTACCCGCGACGTCGTTTGAGTGGCGTGTTGATTTTTGTATAAAAATTTCTTTCCTCACACCGTTAAAGGGATGGGGGGAGAAAGTTTTATACACCAGATGTTAAGTTGAGAGAAGACAAATACGTCTTTGAAAACCGCTTTCGAATAAGATCAGTAGTTTTCATCTAATGCAAGTTCATAAATTGGATTTGTTTGCTAATCCTCTAAAATTATATCCACAATTTGAGTCAAATGATTTTAATAAAATCATTCAACTATTGGTATTTACGCGATACATTAAAGAGGATTTTTTATAGTGTAAACTACTTAATTCGACGACAAAAGGCGTTGACGTTTTTACCACATTATTTTTTTTAACTGCACATACCTCTGAGTATAATAGATCAATTTGCTCTGGTGGAGCACCTGTAATGTGAGGTAAAATTTCAGAATGATTTTATACCAAAGTATATGAAGAGAGAAATAACGCATAAGTTTCAGTAACACACTGTATGTTACATCTTCATTCTCTTCATCAAAAAGTTTGTCAGTGAATTTAAAATAATATATAACTACAGCACTAAATTTAGTTAAGTATATCCGAAAACAAACCCTTTACTATCTTATTTTTGTGAAGAACTTGGTGCTGTTCATTCAGTGCTGCTTTACCATCCGTTGAAATTCCAAGGGTCGTGTGTTGACAAGTATATACGGATTACGCAAGGAAATAACAGTTTCTTGTTAACCAAAAAAAGCGATTTAGAAGAGCTTTTGGAAATAGAGACACATTTAATAAGCTAGCTTACCTAGTAGATATAGGAGGAGTGGCAATTAAGTTCCGAGACTGTTTTTTAAGAACACGTACAGAGCAAGAAGAATGAAAGGGGCTGAATTTTTTTTCTAAATATGTAGTTACCTTGAACTTATCTAAAAATTCCAGGCAGCTCCAACAGACAGTCCTATTGTAATTTTCAAATAAAGAGGTTGCAAAAATCGCTCGCGTCGAAAATATGTTGATTAAAAAATTGAGCTAAGAGTAAATTTAAAGTTTTTATTAAAACCTGGGAAGCCGACATCGGTAAGCTATGCAACTTTGCAGACGATTTATGGGGATGATTGCCCATCATGTGCCTGAGTTCTTGAGTTGTACAAACGTTTTATTGAGGGAAGGAAAGATGTTGAAGATGACGAGCGCATCAAGCGGCCTGTGACATCAAAAACTGACCGAAATGATTATAAAAGATCATCGTTTAGGTATTACTGAAGATGTGAATATTAACAAACAAAAAATTTTTGCATGAGGAACATGGAAAAGTGTGTGTGCTAAGTTTGTATCCAGACTCCTTACGATGAAACAGAAGATGTATAGTAAATATGTTTGTTCTACCACAAAACAATGCATCGAAACAGACTCTTTTCAAGGGACATAACTTGCAACAAAACGTGGATTTTTTAATAGGATCTTAAAACCAAGAGGCAATCAATGCACTGGAAGCCTCAAAACTCTCCGAGAGCCATAAAAACGAGGATGAGCTAGTCTAAATTCAAGATAATGTTGATTATTTTCTTTGTTATATGGGGTGTAGTCCAAATAGTTACACAATCTAACAATACTACAAAATAGACATTTTACAAAGACTCCTAGAAAAAAGGGTCCAAAATAATTATAAGAGAAATGCTGGACCCTACATCAAGACAATGTGCAAGCTTCTAACGCGCTTTCTGTCAAGGACTATTTGGCCAAAAACCAATACATAGTCATGGAGCGCGCTCACTATTCCCCAGACTTTACACCCTGACACTTCTACCTGTTTCCAAAAAACAAATCCTGCTTGAAGGAACCCTTCACGAGTTTATAGATGACGTAAAACAAAAATCAGCAGAACTACAGCACTTTATCGCATCCCAACACCTCCATGTGTAGAAGGTTCGCATGGAAACGTGTTGGGATGCTGATGGAGAGTATATTGAAGAAGAAAAATATAAAATTGTAAAAAATTTGAAATAAAGATGTTATTGCATTTAGCAAGAATATACTAACAGCAAGAAAAACATTATTTTCATTAGTTAAAAAATTAAAAATTTGGATACGTTGAGATCAACATGGGAATTTAGCAAACTGAATTTATTCATTTTGGAAAACGGAAGGGCAGTAATAGACCAGAAATTATATTTTATCTCCAGAACTTGATTGAATCATTTGATAGTTACTTTAGACCAGAAAGTATTAGCAAAATTAAGAGATGCATAATCAATCTATTTCTCTTTGATCAAAATTCAACTGACAACAACGATTTGTTAAAAGAAGAACCTGTCTAATTAAAGTATAATGCGCAAATGGAAATGGAATTTAAGAAACTCGATCTAGAACAAATCTGGTGTAGGTAAACAACTAGGAGATTATACGTAAAACCAGCACTAGAAACAGTTACCAATATTTGTGAAATGGGATTTTCAACACCCCAACGCATAAAAACACTTTCACTTATTATTCGTTTCAAGTTCGTGCAAACTGAATAATTTAAACAGCTACCTAGGCCCACTTTTTAAAGCTCGTAATGGGATCTATATTATACCAGCACGTACCGACTGTTATTTTCAATTATTTAATGAACCTGTCAAAGACAATACTCGGAGAATACTAGAATTTGTGAATCCATGAAAACATGAAACTCAAACCTGTAAAGATCACAACCAGGTCATATAATACAATGGAAGCGATAACCAGCCGTCGTTTAAACAGTTATTAAGATAAGATAGGTCCGTCCGCACGAAATTGGAACGACTAATAAACGCATCTAACGACTTACGCTTGGCTCTATCAAAGAAAGAGTAACAAAAAAAAAACGTAGCCATTAATATGGAAATACGTATTATTATTATTATTACTATATATTGTATAGTAGCTGTCCCGGCAGACTTCGTACCGCCTAATGATCAATGATTTTCTTCTTCATTTTCCATTATTTCTAATTTTTACCATTTCATTTTTTCTATTATTATTTATGTTTTCTTTCTACTTTTGTTGTTTTTGTCATATTTTGTCGTTTGTTCCCAGGTTTCTATTATTTTTTGTTTCGTTTATTTTGTATTTTTTTGTTTTGTCGTTTTTTTTTTATTATTTTCTATATTTTTTTTCTATTTTTTTGATTTTTGTTGGTTTTATTTTTTTTATTATCGTTTTTTACTTGTTTTATATCACTTTGTAAACATTTTTTTTTCCCAATAATTCTTCTTTTTTTCTTCTAATTTTTGTTTCTTGTTTTTTTTCCTATTTTTCCGTATATTTTATTTTTATCTCTTTTTTTTGTTTTTCCATTCCTTATTCATCTTTTATTTTATTTTTTTATTCCCTATTTTTTCGTGCTTTCTTGTTTTTTTTTCGAGTTAGCCAATTTTGTTTAAATTTTTTTGGCGTTTTTTATTATTTAGTTGATTTTTATCGGTTTTTTCAAATTTTCTTAATTTTATATTGTTTTATCTTTTATCATATTACCCCAAATGAAGACAAATCCAATTATTTAGAAATAGAAGCACGTCTTTTACTGTTAACTTAATAAATGAAGTTAAGTAATTGAGCGACATTCTCAAATTTTTTAGGCTTTAATACAACAAAAACTTGACTTTATTGACAAACTTTCGTTTTTTTTTAAATCATTTTTTAAGACGTTAGGTTATGTTGGAAAACCATTGAAAAGACACTTATCAATAAACACATTAATAATCTATACATAAGTATAATAAAACTGTAGAAATGACAATTCTGTACGTTAAAGATATTTAAAAAATAATTAGCGGACGTTGTTACTGCATCGATATATAACCCAAAAATGTAGTTAGATTTTTGTTTGTCTGTATGTTTAAGCGCGCATCACATGAAAACTACTGATCCGATTTGAATGCGGTTTTCACAGATGTATTTGTCTTCTTTCAACTTAACATCTGGTGTATAAAAATATCACCTTTCCCCCCAGTAACGGTGGGGGGGAGAAATTTTTATATAAAAATAAACACTCCACGGAAAAAACGTCGCGGGTACATAGATATAAAACCCAAAAATCAAAAATGTGGTAAGATTTTTTTGTCTGTCTGTATGTTTGTGCGCGCATCACATGAAAACTAATGATCCTATTCGAATGCGGTTTTCACAGATGTATTTGTCTTCTTTCAGCTTAACATCTGGTGTATAAAAGTTTTTCCCACCCACCTCTTTAATGGGGTGAGAGGAGAAATTTTTATACAACAATAAACACGCCACGCGAACGACGTCGCAGGTACAACTAGTTTTAAAATAAGATCTTAAAATTTTATAACTGGTGACCAGTTAGTATTCCTGCTCCCCATACAACAGGTTCTAACTGATAATACTGGGGAAATATATGTGTGCTACTTGAAAAATTTCATCTAATATCGGCAATTTACAAAAAAAATTGTAGTCGTGACCTGCTATTGATAAATCTCAATAACCAAAATAAAAAAAAAACGAGTGTGGCAGTCACTGGGACTACCGGCAGAAGTTATACTTCTATGCATGCGCCCGGATTCATAAATTTGTATGCGAATGCTTTAGCAAAACCATTATATTCGTGTTCAGCGACCTCAAAAACCTCCTAGTACCGAGTGCACACTCATTTTGTATCGAATTTGCATAAAACTCCTGGAGACGAGGTCCGTCTTAAGCACCAGGTGTTTCGGACACCATTATCATATACGTATTCAGCGACCCAAAAACCGCCGAGTTCCAAGTGTGCACTGATTTTGTACAGAAGGTACATAAAACCCCAGGAGAAGAGGTAAATACCCTAGGCACCAAGTGCCGCGGAGACTTTCGACATCATGATATTCGTGTTCAGCGACCCCAAAAACCCGGGTACATAAATTGAACCCATTTGGAATACTTATCAAGTTGTAATTTTTCTATCTATTGTCTGTTCGGAATGAAATTTTCGACTATTCTTAAAAACTCTGTTTATGTAGCCAACAACCTCAAATGCAATCATGTGACGGTACTATGGACTACAATATAATACTCATTACTAAATATTATTATTATCAATAATATAAAATACTAAACTTTATATTTATAGTTACGTGACAGAATTATAAAATAATCTGTCAAACACAATGTTATACGTCACTATGATATTCCAAACATTAGCTCAGACTGATTTTTGTATATCTATCTCTTATTAATGTACTGAATGTTTAAACCGTATTCAAAGGACTTGTTATGTTATGACTTAACATGTGGTAAATATTTCATCTTTGTTTTTACCGACTAATATACCTTATATGTGTTTCTGTCTCTCTCTTACTCACACCATTACATATGTAATGATTTTCCCCCATTTAAACCCACACAAATTTTTCCGCCGAGTGCATGAATAGAAGTATAACTTCAAAAATGTCAATATTAAATAATCTTTTAAATAAGCTTTGTATTAGGTACTTAAAATCAAATTTTAATTAAATTATTTCAACTCTGATTAGGTTGGATTGCTTATCGGATGGGTTTAAACTTGTGTCATTTTATTTGAATTATAACCAATGTATCGTAAAATAATAATAGGCGAAATGAGATTCGAAACAAGAAACAATCACGTCGAATAACTGTTCTCCTGAAGAATAATAGATCGGGCGATACTCCCTAAATACATTATAAATCAATTAAAACGTTTGGCTCACAGTAAAATATAGTAATCGTTTATTAATTAATCGAAGATTTAAACAGTAGGTAGGTATACTGGTAATAAAATCAGTTGTGTGTAGGTTTTTATTGAATATTAACAACAAATTAACCATTTCATGCTACTCAATAATTACAGATATGATTTGCAGCCAATTAATAACAGGTGTGTAAAGTACGTTTTTTTAAATGGAAAATTGAGGTTTGCTTTTAAGAGTATTATTATAAAATATAATTAATTAAGACTTGAGAACAAAATTTATGTTTGATAATGTTTTAATATGAAGTTGTAAGGCGTTATTTCCCCAGCTAGGTCAACTATAAGTCGTGGGTTACCTTTTAAGAGTACCTATTACCAGTCTCCTCTAAACAAGTACTTAAGGGTGCCAAAGTAGAAACTCCACAAATTATACCTACTTAAACACCTGTAAGATACAGGTGTAAACGTTTCAGTTAAAACCATAAGAAAAAGAGTTCAAGCTCGGAGGTTGAATAGAAGGAAAGAGATAGGTACCTATGCAAAAAATTGTTCGGTTAAATAGTTACCAAAACTAGACAATTAAGAATGAACAAAAGAGTTCTATGAAGACCGGCGAGATTCTGTCACAAGATATTAAAAAGGAACTATAATGTTTGTGAGGGTACCCATTACTTTGGGAGCCAAATTTAATACTATCGGAGGTATGTCACAATATATTCCTGAAAACTGCATCCAAATCGATAAGTCGTTTCTGAAATTAGCTTGAACAAACATTCAGACACACAGACTCACAGACACAAAGAAGAAATAAAAAAACATTTTTTTGAGTTCTTTTGCGTATTTTATACATATTTGCAATTTACAGACTGCAATCCGTTACTGTTTAGGGATAGAGGTGGCAGCATGGTTTGTTAAAGTTACCATTTTTTGCTTTTAGACAATTAAAAATTTAAATCTTATTTCATTTTAGAAACAACCAAAAACTAATTATGCTTTTGTTCCTATGTGTGTTGTTTTTCACTAAAAGCCTTTTGGCTTTTAACTTCTATTAATAATCAAAAAATATTTATAGAATTATGAAAAATATTAGGAAACTCCTTATAAGATTAGTTGCATATCTATTTAATTAAATTTCTTTAAAAATGTGTCTGGAAAAGGTAAATTAGGAATACAACTATCAAACAAGTCATCCATTATGTATTGTCCACAGTCTCACCCATTTTTACACAATACATAATAGATGACTTGTTTGATAGTTGTATTTCTACTTTACCTTTTCCAGTCCCATTTTTAAAGAAATATGTTGATGACATAATATGTGCAGTTCCAAAATATGGTATTGATACTATACTTGAAGTGTTTAACAACTATTCTGGACGCTATATGAATTTCAACTACTTTCATCCGTTTAAAATGAAAACCAACATTATACTGCGCTTAAAATCACGCTTACAAAAAATATGCCATCCTACTTTTACACAAAAGAACATTAAAAAACTATATAATACACTACTTGATAACAGTTATCCATCATGTCTTCTTAAAAAACTTTTGTTCGACACCTCCATCCAGGAACCAATACTTCAAAATTCTATTACACAACATAACAAAAAAGAAAGGATCATTTATGTATCAGTGCCTTATCGTGGTAATCTTATTACTAAAATCATTAAAACTTTTAAACATTAAAAAAAAACATCAAGATAGCACAAAAGACAGCCAAACCCATTGCCTTCCTTTTGTCAAATATTAAACAAAAAGAAGATTTGACAACTGTTGTATATAACATTCCTTGGCATAACTGCAACAAAGTGTATATATTAGTCAAACTCTAAATTTAAAACAACGCATTACACAACACCGTAGTGATGCTAGATTAAAAAAAAAAGAAAATGTACATTAGCCGAAAATGGTATTGACGAGTTTCATAACATAGATTATAAAAACGTTAAAGTCCTTAACATCGAAAACAATTCATCTAAAAGAAGGTTTTAAACCGGGAAAATCAGCAGAAGAAGCTACCAGTATCGCCCTATTTCTTTGTTAAGCCTTTGCTATAAATTATTGGAGAGATTGTTGTACAACAGAATTTATCCAATAATTGAACATATACTACCTAAAGAACAAGGAGGTTTTCGATCGAACCGTAATTGTTGTGACCAAGTTTTAGCTTTAACAACACATATAGAATCTGGTTACCAGAAAAAGATGAAAACCGGTACTGTTTTTATGGATTTGACAGCAGCTTACGATACTGTTTGGAAAGATGGCTTACTGTTCAAACTATTTAATACCTTACAATGCAGGCAAGTAGTCAAACTTATCGAAAATATTGTAACTAGTGATGAGCGAGACTGGTCTTGGTCTTGCGGTCTTGGTCTTGGTCTTGCAGAAAATGCAAGACCAAGACCAAGAACAAGACCAACTTCAGGCTGCAAGATCAAGACCAAGACCGAGCAGTGCAAGACTTATGCAAGACCAAGACTAAGCATTGCAAGACTTACGCAAGACCAAGACCAAGCCTGCAAGAGTCTTGCGGTCTTGCGTTTTTTAAACATATAAACCGAAAAATAAAGCAGCCACGGATTATTTTAAACTCTAACCTTTTAACTAAGCACAACTTGTGCTAACGATCTAAAAACAAAATAAAACTGCCTCGGATATTTTTAACCTCAACTCATTTACTAACCACAACCTGTTTTAACGAAGTATTTTTTTGTTCATATATGTATATTTTAACCTAAGGAATCCAACCTCAATACTTATAAATCACTGTGTATATTATAAAGAAGGACGACGCTTTATATTATCAGATTATGCATCTTATTACAATATCTAAAGGGCATACCTATGGCCATAATAACATTCAAAAATCTTTTTTTTTTCGTCCAATACTAATAAAATCATATCGTTTTATTTTAATTTAGAATTAACCTTGTATATATATTTTAAAAGAGTTTATCTGCGACGATTTTGGGCACTTTAAATTTCTACAAACCTTTCAAATGGCACAAGGTTTTTAGAACAAATAATAATATCAATAATTACGATACCCTTAAGCAGAGCCATAAATCACCAAACAATAGAAAAGCGGCCGGCGGCCGGTTAGGCAAAAGGAATAATTTATATTATTGGTATTTTATTAGACTTTGCAAAGAGTGTTGAATATTGGGGTTGTAAATAAACATACCAACATTTTTTTGTTAAATTATTATTTTGGAATCAGTTTAGTATTAAGGCGCCTAAAATAGTCTTAATCTGCCCTTCATAGGAATGGGATCGGTAAATTAAAAAAAAAAAAGAAGAAAACAATCAGTGACCTGGAATCGTCGTTGTGTGTTAGTGACACTTCAAGTGATTCAGAAAGTGATGAAGATGTTACACCGTCGACCTCTCAAAAATTAAAAAGATATTTGCCTCATAAAAGATCCAAAAAAAAACAAAAATATTGGATACACGGGATACACAAATGCCAACGCCTACGCCGAATATGAATAGCAAATTTAGTGATTTTTTTAATATTATTCCGAGTAATGATATAGAAACTGCGCATGGGATTTGTACTTTCATACTTGATTTATCGCTACAATTTAATATAAAAAAAAACAAAATTTTTATAATGCAAAATACTATCCCTTTCATTTAATCTTTCTTTACTTGTGATGATTTTAAAAACTATTTTTTCCTATTTTTTTTTGTAAAAATGGACCCCAGTAAATCTTCAAAAAAAATTCAAGACTTGCAAGAGTCTTGGTGCAAGACCAAGACCAAGACCAAGACTGGACCCTGCAATACCAAGACCAAGACCAAGACCGCTTATTTGACTGCAAGACCAAGACCAAGACCTTGTATGCAAGACCAAGACCAATACCAAGACTAACCCGGTCTTGGTCTTGGTCTTGCATTTGCTCATCACTAATTGTAACGGGATAACCGTAAAGGAAGGGACCTTAATTGCTATAACCCTGATCCACTGGTAAAGGCAGTCTTTTCTTTGTCTGCAGGATTCATTTTAACTTGCCAGTATCCGCTTTTAAGGTCCAAGGTAGAAAACAGAACAAAGCGTCGAGGGCATTATCAATCCTTGGCAGAGGATAACTGTCCTTCTTAGTGACATCATTTAGCTTTCGATAGTCGACACAAAACCGCATTGATCCGTCTTTCTTTCTCACTAATACCACAGGAGAAGCCCACGGACTACTGGATGGTTCGACTATGCCATTTTGAATCATTTCTTTAAGGGCTCTGTCTGCCTCTTCCTTCTTAACTTGAGGCATCCTTCGGGGTACCTGTCGAATCGGACGTGCATCACCAGTGTCAATTCTATGTTGTACAACATCAGTTCTTTCCAGTTTACTTTTAGAACCAAATACAGGTTTATAACGGTAAAGTAGATCTCTTACCTGTTTCTTTTCTAATTTTGACAAAGATGGATCTAATTTTGTCAAGAATTGTTCAATTCCGTTGGTCTCATCTGTTTCCGTAACGTTTACCTTGTGAATTATGGCCGTTCTAAACTTCCCATTTCCGTGTCCTTTCGGAGAAGAACTGGATGATCGTTCAAGTTGATAACTCGGATAGGTACCTCTTTGGCGGATCTAACAAGAGTCTTACCCACAAGGAGTCCTTTTCCCAATTCATGGTCATGGTTCTTCGGCTCTATCATGGCTGGGGCACCATCTGGCTCCAGTCCATCCAACCGCGCTGTGACGACACATTCGCAGCTCGCCGGAAGTTCGATATCATCGATTAGCTTAATCGAGGCATTGTCAACTTGTTTTCGGTGCAGGAATATTTCTTCATTACCAGTACGAAGGATACATTGGCGAAGATCCAAATGAAAACCACAGTGGAGCATAACATCCATGCCCAGAAAAACATCTTCATCAACGTCAGCCACCAGCACCGAGTGCACAAGAGAGGTTGAACCAAACTGTAGCGTCACCTGTATCTCACCGTAGACTCTAGCAGAATCTCCGGTAGCGGTTCGCAGTCTCCAACTGCTAGGCCACATCTTCTTTCGCATAATGATGTATGGTCGAACGATAGTTTTCGTAGCTCCAGTGTCTACCAGCATGCTAAAGTTCTTCCCATCAATGAGGCCATCCACATATAAGCTGTCCACGTGATGTCGCAGAGTTGCCAATTTAATGGTGTGAGGGGCTTCGGGAATGTTTGGGGTCGAAGTCGCCCTCCAGGAGTCGACCCGTTTAAAGTTTTCCTGCTGCTGGGGTACATTAGCAGGAGATTTTTCTTTTTGGGGGCAAGTATTTCTTATATGGCCTAGTTCTCCGCAGTTCCAGCATCTCACTGGGCGCCTTCTTTTTGGAGATAACTTCATTAACCTCTCTACTACCGCTTCAACGTCGCTAACGGAATGAACAGCATGGTCGTAGTTACCGGTGACTTCCCTTAGTCGAGCAACTCCACGTGAGGCCTCCGTCGCCGCCTCAAACTCCAGGGCAATGGTCAAGGCGTCCACAAGAATCTTCGGCCGCGCCAACCGTACAGCGCGCTGCAACTCGACGTCTCGAAGACCATCGGTGAAGGTTTGGACTGCTAGGCACTTCAGGAAATCCTCCGTTGCATTTGAATACGCAAGTCGAACCATTCTTGCTACATCCGCCTCAAATTCCTGGATAGTTTTCTGTTTTCGGCTCTTTAACTGCATTCGGTACACCGGTTGTAGATGAGTTTGACCATAACGCATCTCTAGACGATTCACCAATCACTCGAAGTTGTCAGCTTCATCCGGTGTCAATGATTGCAAGACGTCTGAAGCTTCGCCTCGCAGAGCTACGGTTAGGGACACTGCCTTCACCTGGGATGACCATCCATTAGCTCTGGCCGCTGCGTCGAATTGTTTCAGGTAATTTGGCCAGGAAGTCTTCCCGTCGAAGGTTGGGGGTTTCATCGTAGTTCGTACTTGGGTCGCCTCTCCGGTTCCTTGTCGGTCGACGTCTACGTGGCAGGTCTCCATCCTATCTGCATCGCCGTCGCCGTGGTGGATGGGCTGGTTTCGACGATAAGCTTCCTGTTCTTGTTGAAGCTTCCTTATTTCGGACTGCATTTGCTGGTTGATCTGGTTTTGCTCGTCTCGCAAGTTGGTGACTTGTTGATTTTGTTCGTCTCGCAAGCTGGACACTTGCTGATTTTGTTCGTCTCGCAAGCTGGACACTTGCTGATTTTGTTCGTCACGAAGAGTGTACATTTCGGAGCGCAAATGCGATATTTGCTGGGAGAAGGAACTGGATAACTCTTCTGGTAGGGTAGACATCCGTTGTGATAGCTGGGACATATCTTCGCGCTGGCTCTTCATCTGACTGGAAAGCTCCTCTCGCTGGCTCGTCATCTGACTTGAAAGCTCCTCTTGCTGACTCTTCATCAAACTGGATAGCTCGTCTTGCTGGCTCGTCATTCGTCCTGATAGCTCCTCTTGCAGCCGGGAGAGTTGTTGAGTTTGATCTTCTTGTTGGCTCGTCATTCGTTGTGACAGCTGGGAAAGTTGTTGAGTTTGTTCTTCTTGTTGGCTCGTTATTCGTTGCGATAGCTCAGAAATTGCTTTTTGAACCGGGTCATCAAACTCCACAACGTCAGGGTCCAAATTATTACTTAGGTAGTATTCACGGAGCCTATTCAACAATACAGATTTGGTCCCAGTAGTTTCCAATTCTAATTCTTCGAGCTCTCTTCTGAGCTCCGCCACCAATAGTTCATTTATTTTCTTTCCAGGCATTCTTGTATCTTCACCCCACACCTGACACCAATTTGAAACACTTATGGGGGCTTTTTACACAATTTTATTTACAAAATTGTTAAGATACACTGAACTCTGCTGGATAACGTCTAACTACTTGACAATACAATGAACTCTTGTGAATACTTGAACTTGAACTGACGTTAACTGCCCATGCATCCCCTTATATACAACTTTATTTAATCTAGTCAGTGTCTTTAGAAGTTTCTAGAATTTTCTAGAAACATTATTTAAAATGGTCCGTTGATTTTTAGAAACTTCTAAAAATCAACTGTCAATAACAATCTTTCAAATTAAGGTCCCTTCCTTTACGGTTATCCCGTTACAATATGCTTACTAACAGAAAATTTAATGGGGTGTTGTAGAAAGCCCATTATGCTCTTGCAATATAGCCGAAGAAACTATTGAACATTTAATCAATGAATGTCATCTTACAAGATTTGCGGCGGTTTTCAAGAATTACATGAATTGACACAAAATGCCATTGAATGGCTCACACAAATCAAGAGTCTTTGAATATACAGCAAGTAGTTCTGATTAAGGTTTTTTTCTGCGGTTTCTTCCCTTAATCTCCAACACGAATGCGAGAACTGCGCACACCCTTTAAAAACTTTCCGCAGATACAATATTTAGAAGAGTGTTTTCTCTATAGAACGAATTATTCAAGTGTAATGACTATATTATTGGTAATAACATATATTGTACTACTACTATTTTCATACGAATATATATATATATATATATATATATATATATATATATATATATATATATATATATATATATATATATACCATAAATAACATAACCAAGCAGATTCCAGCATCAATTCCCTATAAATTAACTAACTAATCTGCTATTTTTACGAAAACTACAGCAAAATCTAATTGTTTTTCCTAACATCCGAAAAGTCTGTACCAGTGAAATTGCACAATTATTTGAATTCACCGCTGGAATTTGGTACTAAATCTTTCTATTGTCAAGTGTCAATGTGTCAAAAAATGGCTAATTGAGTACCGGCACGGGTGTTATCATCTTTCAAAATGTATCACAATTATCACCGTTGTACCTAATTAACTTCATTTTCCATGTTTTCATATTCACGGTTTTATAAAAACTCACCTTTACTGTAAGTACAGTTTTAATTTAATTCTAAAAAGTTAACCTAACTTCATTGTTAATTGTAGCCTTGATAAAGAATTGATTAAATTCGAAAACTTGGTGGACATGATGCGTCAAAACTTCAAAAGGTTTGAGACAAGAATTTAAAACCAAAAAATTTCTATAGCATTATTTCCTAGATTTTGTTGAACAACTTTTAATTGGTGTTGTTCCCTTCATTATGACCCAAATTTTTTTACCGCTTTAGAAATTTAGTCAATTGAGTCATTCATCATTTTAAGGGAACAAAATTTCCCAGATTTTCTCCACTAATTATGATGCATGAAATACGAACGGTCCATTCCCAGTGTCACTTATGAGGAAGTAAAAAGATACATTTTCGAAGGTTACTTTGTTACCACGGTTACCAGTTGTTTCCGGTCCTAAATAGATTAGGCGGATTAATATGTTTTCTTCTCCTATTTTTCGATTACCTACCGTGTACGTCTGGCTACTTAAGGTGTCATATTTTGTATACGCCTATTAATCGGCTAGAAAACATTATAGAAGTATTTATGACATTTTTACGTTTTGGAACGGAACAAAAACCCCATTCAGATCTTGTATTTTTACATCCATTCAGCGGAACAATTCAACGTCGACGGTGTAAAACAAAAGTGAGGTAATTTGATGACCTTTATTTCAGACAGAGTTGGAATGTGGGAATTTCATCTTTTTACTAAATAATTATTTTGGGTCTTATACGTTTAGAATTTAGCTTGAAGTTAGAATATATTGCTTAGGTATTTTACAGCAACAACGAGGCGACACTCCCTTAACAGAATAAATATAAGATAGGGAACAAGAAAGTGACTTATAGTTTGATGTTTCAATTGTTGATGTACAAATAATCTCTACTTCCCATTAACATCATGTATGTGCTAAAAAATGAATTGAATTGGTGTTCAAGAAGACTTGAATTGAACCAAGGAATGTATAATAACGCCGACTATCTGCTACGTTCATCCGTGGCTAAGCGGTTAAAGGCCCCATTAGCTACAGTCAGAGATTGCAGGTTCGTGTCCTTTTTTCTTCTTAATGTCAATTCTTATTTGTCTAATTTCTAAATTTTAAAAATCCAATGTGAGATTTTCTGAAATAAGAAAATAACATTGGCGAGAAATAAAAAAAAGTCAGGACTCGCACCGTCAATCTTTACTTATACGCGGAACTACTTCAGTCACACATGCATTAGTAATTTTTTATCGTCTTGATCAAACTCATGTCACATGTGACACTTTTTCAGTTCCTCCGTAAGTATCACGTTAAAAAGACAAAGATTATTCGTCAAATCAAAAATTGAAACATTGAACTCTAACCCACTTTTCTTGTGCTCCATCTTATATTTTTATTCGTTTGGGAGACCGGAACCATGGAATTAGAATCTATTGCGTAGGTACTTTACACCAACATGGAGGCGACCATCAGTATAAAAATAAAATAGGGAAAAAAGTTATTATTTAAAATAATTAAATTACTAAAAATCTATGGTTCCAATCCCCTAATCTAGTTATTTCCAAAGGGTCAACTCGACGGAGGTCTACGTTGGAATGATATAAAGTGGGGGTTCACAAGTTGTAAGTGGGGATTTACGAAAATCTATTTGGTTTTGATTGTAAGAAACAAAAATGTTGAATTGGCCCATCAATGTCTATAGATAATACCAAAAAAATTGAAGTAATGTATTTAAAGGTCAGCGACTGTTGCTTGTCAAAACTTTCATAATAGATATAAACAAATAGAGTAATTTCAACTCTTCTTAGAAGAATTAAATTTATGAAGCAGAATATTAGTCGGCTTGAATTCTCCTAGTTTCCAAATTTGTCACAGGCAGAATGTTTTTATGGTGATATTTAAAAATAATTTCAACATTTAGATGTACTTCATGACGACTGGAAAAATAGATTTTAAAACATTCTGATAATGAAATGTAGCAAAAGGGAGTTCACCGAAACGGGTAAAATTTCTATGAGATAAAAAAAATGTTGGGAACCAATCCCTTAACCGAATGAAAATTTTAGAGAACAAAAAAGTGACTTAAAGTTAGACATTTCCTTTGTCGATATCTCTCTAGAGATTGCAGGTTCGATTTCTGTTGGGTGTAACATTTTTTCTATACCTCTTGAATGCTAATTCTAATTTGATGGCGCTCAGTAAAAAAAATCAAAGAAAAAAGTGCAAATCACTATTTCCCAATCAGGAAATTGCCAAGCAACTTCTTTTCTGAAATGCTCTTACTCCCAACGTAGATCAGCATTTTCTATGTTATAAATGAATACAAAGTACTTTAAAGAAACCATTTTGTCATTCAAAGTTGTGGATTAACAATATTATCTACTTATCAATAGTTTGATATCCATTCTTGAGTAGATTCAGGATTTTGAAAACATTTGTAAAACATTTTTTTAAATTTTAGAAAGTTTAAAAACAAGAATATATTAAATGACATGAAGAAGAAATTGAAAGAATATGATATTCCAGCAGTACTCGAACCCGCAACATATACCTCTACGCGAAAATGCTCTAACCACTAAACTATATATATGTCACATCTGACACTTACACTTTACATATATACTTTTTTAAATTTCAAAAATATAACTCAAAATAATAGTTTATTAATAACATTTTATTTATTTCAATATCACCAGTATTTAATTAAATTTAAATATATATATTAAGTAATTAATTAAGTCAATTCTGAGCACTTTCACGAAAATTAAATAATACAAAATTTACTTAATTCAGTCCTGGATATCCAGGATGCAATATGGGCCAATACAACAAACACTAGCCAAGGGAATTAGTTTTCTGTATACCGGAAGTGTCTGCGCCCCCGTAATTGACATATTTCAGAATATATGGAATTTGTATACCGAATAGAGAGGTATGATACGTACGTACTGCTTTTTGGTACCGTCTTATAATTTTAAAAAAATATGAAAGAAATATTCATTTGTTTATGGACATTTAAAAACAAAACTAATTATTAAACTTTTTTATTAACCAATTACCCACAAGATAAATGAGCAATATCTTTTTTCTTTAAAACTTTTAGGAGTTTAAGTCGACTATTATTCGTGTAGTCATGTAGTGGATAATTTGATTTATCAGTCTGTTTGGAAATAAAAAATCAAGAATAGTATAAGCTCTATTTAGATTCGCAAGGCTTTGTTTTCTCTGCCAGCGTTCTTTTTGGCAAATAATTTTCAAGTTCTGCCCCAGTTAAATTCTAAATTTGGCTTAAGTTGTAGAATTTTTTTATCAGTAATTGCTGAATGACTACCTTTAATTGCATCTTTTTCTTACGTTTCATCTGCATCGCTTTTGCGTTTAGAACATTTAAATCTCTTCCAACTGAAATATTGTTTATTTCATCATTATCAGATATGGAACCATTGGAACCAGAATCTTCATAGTCTTCATCACTACTATGATCACTGTCGTAAAAAGAATCCACTTCATTATCAGGTAGGTGATCAATAATATCATCTACTTCTTTTTAAATAAACTTCCTTTTAAATCCCATTCTGGAATAATGTCTGAGTATAGAACAACACAGAACACTGCAGGGATTTGTTAATCTAAACGACTTTTTTTTTAAACTACGTAAAACTATATATAAGTTATAGTTTATATTTTTATATATCTTATATCTTTATCTATATATCTATATCTATATACATATAATAAAACTGTAGGAATGTATATGTTTGTGTGCGCATCACATGAAAACTACTGATTCTATTCGAAAGCAGTTTTCAAAGACGTATTTGTCTTCTTTCAACTTAACATCTGGTGTATAAAACTTTCCCCCTTCCCCCCACCCCTTTAACGGGGTGAGGAAAGAAATTTTTATACAACAATCACACACCACGCGAACGACGTTGCGAGTACGACTAGGATATGTATAAAACTTACCTTATAATTTAAGAATATTGCTTGGAACCTATATATCTCCGCATTATTGTAAGGGTTAAACTAAAATGTTCTGGAATTTCTACATTTAATTCCTTGATTTCAAAATTTGTGGTATATAACTGATACTAGTCTATACTTTTTCGTACAGATGAAAATGGTGTTAATATTCTGTTTCAACTACTGTAGGATTACTATGGGATACTTTTATATATATGAAAATTATGATGTTGTGCTTTCAATTAGGATAGAATTTTTGAAAGTTGTAAGAGTGTTATAAAATACAATTTATTTATAAAGTCCATCAGTGTATGTATATTATATCTCAGGTACTTCCTTGAGATAGTTTTTAATAATTATACTGTTTGTTCGTTTCTAACAAAGAAAGTACAAATATTTGATATTACATGAACAATAGAACAAACACTCCTACGTGTGAATGAGTGTATATTCTACCATATGTTCTTCGAAGTTTGGTGCAAAATTGAGAAATTGAAAGCATTTCGTCGTTTTGTCTAACAAGTGCAGATGCAGGAAATATAAGTCATGATGTCTCAAGTGTGTTTGGCATATTTGAGAAGGCGGTGGATGGGTAGTGTCATAACAAGGGCGCGACGCTTGTTTCTTAATAAAAAGATATCCGTATATATGATGTGCTTTGTATACCAAAATATTTCACATGTTTTATCAAAAATTAATTCTTGCTGTAATATGTCGACATCGTCGAACATTTATATTATAGCTAAGGTTTTGTATTAAAATTAATAATATGTGAGATTAATAATAACTTAGATTAATATACTTTTTGTCCTAAACGAACTTCAGGAGATGATTTCTCAAGTGAAATTCTGTTTGCAAAGCCCAATAACATTCTGAAATTAAATCTTCTTCTTATGCCCTCTTACAGATTGAAATATGATAAATAATTTTAGGTCCTAGGAATTTAAGAAATGTGTATGATTCAACGAAGAAATAATGCTAGCAATTATTCACGAGGATGAATTTACAATACGAGCACGAGCTGCAGGCGAGTTTGGTAAATTATCTGAGTAGGTATATAGTAGCCAGTATACAAGAGTAGAATACTATAAGTTGTACACGACAAAATTGTTAAATACACAAATTCTAAATTTACACTAATAGTTGTAGGTAAAATTGAAGTTTCAAATATATATGACTTACACGAACTACTATCTTAATTTAATGAGTAAAATGTGTTGCCTAAATATAGTGGTAAAAGGTACTTTTACATGTGTTTCGTTTGTTTAGGTTTAGACCGTATTGATATGTCTAAAGACAATATAAAATTTGAATAATTTATTTAAGTTATTCTCTTATAAGTTATCTGAAAATCGAAGATACTAACAGACCGAAAGAATAAATGTAAAAAGACGTAAAGAAAATTATTGTCCAATGAACACATTGAGCCAACAAAAAAAAAAACATGAAAAAAAAATGTCAAACAATGATATCGGTGAAACTATAGTAGTTTACGTATCAAGTCCCGAAAGTGGTCTTATACTAGACGAGGGGGCAATTGCAGGGCGAGCCGTAGGCGAGTCTTGCAAGCCTGCGAGTCCAGTAAAAACACTTTTGGGACGTATTACGTACAATATTTTTTTTAAACCTGCCAGAATTTAGTAATTTCCAGTTTATTTTTGGGTCAGAAAATCTCATTTAAAAGCTTTTACCGGACTCATTTTTTAAAATTTACCAGTTTCTTTTATTAAGGATATCCTCGTAGGTATATAGACCTAAATACAAATGTACCGAGAACATCTATTGGGGCAGAAGAGACAATTTATTAATTTGGGATTTAAAGGCCTGCAAGTTAGGACGAGTGGGGAAGACGTAAGGGTAAGGGTAAGGAGTTCCACAATCTGGAGACCCCGGGGACGAAGTTACGATCAAACTGATCCGTTCTCGATGTCTGGCGCTAAACAGTATAAGGGTGAATGGAGTTGGCACGTCGCGTTGCTCTGGTTGGTCTGGCAAGTGAAGGCACTATACAGCGAAGTTCTTCTGGGCAAAATCCGTTTATGTACCGTAAAACAAGGAGAGATCAGACATTTCTCTTTGGTGAGACAATGGGGCTTGGTTTTTGGTGATACTGGTGTCGTTTCTTAATCGAACTGCTCTTCTCTGTATTAAATCAACAACTCTGAGCCTTGACGGAGCTGTCGAACCCCATACATGCGAGCAGTATTCAAGATTAGGTCGTATTTGGGCTTTGTAAAGAGTAGCTAAGTTGGATGGAGAGAAATACTTCCATGCTCTTAAAAGAAAGCCTAATTTCTTTCCTGCTGCAGAGAGATCGTTATACCAACCAGCGTAATTGAGTCGCTTGCCTCTAGTGTCTGATCATTGTGATGAATGAGTCGTAGGTTGAATAGCCAACATGTCTTTGTCTTGTAAGCGTTGAAATTAACAAGATTCTTTCTTCCCCACTCGTTAACAATTCTCAAATATTGATTGAGAGAAGCGGTTGTAGATCTTCTGTCCTCTTCCAGAATATCTAGAGATAAAGGACGGTTGTGCGCTTTGCTACAGTGTAGGTTGCCATCATCTGCTAAACCGTGTATCGGGTTATTATAGTGGTATTAGTAGATCATTAATGTGTAATAGGAATAAAGTAGGAGCTAGAGTCGATCCTTGGGAACTCCAGCGTTGATCTTGTAGAGGTTGAAGAAATGTCCATCCACGGCAAATTGGATGTGCCTGTTAGAGAGAAAGCTGGATATCCATCTACAAAGGTTTGGCCCTCGATTTAGTCATTCTCAATTTTCTTATTTTCCAAAAAGCTCTGGCAAACAGATTTAAATCTTTGCCAAAAGCTGCTTTCTTACAGTCATTCATAGTTTCAACAAAATTTTCGTCCTCGAATAAGCTACGAATATGTGGTCCATCAAAAATTCCTTCTTCAATTTAGCGTCTCTTATTGCTGAGAACGTTTCTTCTAAATATTGAAAACAATTGACGTTTTTATCAAGTACTTTGGCATCCTGCTTTATGAAACCAAGCTCGTTATGCAAAGGTGGTAGCAGATATAGAGGAGAATCACTCAATAGTGTTCGTAAACATTTTTAGAACCTAGATCAAAATTTATTCTAGCTGGCCATATTTTTATGCTGTTCTCAATCTCGTCTATTCCATAATCATAAGAAACAGGGATACTTCGTAAACCCTGATTGTTAGCCTAAAAGTATAATCCAAACTGAAGCTTGATGAAGCAAAACGGATTCCAGATTCGAATTCAGACCATCAAAAAACATATAAAAATGTTGTTGTGGTCAAAAGAACTAATCTATTTTTTGTGTGCCGGTGTAAAGATCCATAAACTAGTATAAAAATGAAAATGTGTTTGTCTGTCTTTCACGTCAAAACGGATTGGTGTAATATTTTATGTGGAGATAGTGAAAGGGCTAGAGAGTGACAGGCTATTTTTTGACAGTTTCTATCCACCTACTCCCCCCCCCCCTTATATTGGGTATGAGCATTCGGTAGTTTTCAAAGCAGAAAATTAAAACTTAGTATGCTGACTCCTTGTAACTAACAAACACGTACATCATTGTTTTAAATTTTTTAGAAATCTTCCTCTAACCCGTAAAAATGGGAAGGCTAATTTGTATAAGACTTTCTATAATTTTGAAGGAAAACCTGACTATTAGTAAACATAGTTAAAATAATATAAATGAAACAATATTAATTCATTAAATCTAATCAATTATTGAAATCAAAAGATCAGAAGAATTGTTACCTGCGGCATCCCATAGATAGCACTAATAGGTTTTTAAAACACGTTAATCTTCTTGATGTGTTCTTAAGTCTAGGCATAGGCCCACGCTTCACTCTATAGTGCATAGGGTAGAAATTTTTGCAGTTTCTCTTAGAATCCTTACATTTACTATTGGGAAATAAGTAAAAAAAATATGATTGACCTATGATTGTAAATATCTATATTAAAAATCAAAAACCTTTTCTCTTAACTATATTATTTTATATTAAGTTGTTAACTTCCATAATAATTTTTCATTATTACTAATTTTAATATTGTAAAGTCTTCCTTTATGTTCTTTGACTTTGTTGTTCTATGATGTCCTTTGATTTCCACTTAAATGTCCTAATGGTTATCTGACCATTTCCTCTTGACCTTTTCAAGTTCATTCACAGTGGTTAACGTGGTTCTTTATTTAAGTGAATTTTGATTGAATCTCCTGCAAAATCATTTTCAATGATCTTATTAAATTTCAATCCGGCTGTGGCTGTCCTGTTTATCACCTTAACATGGTATATGGTTAACAACGATACACACGTCGTAAAAGAACTCCGCCATTTACATGTGGCCATCAAATTTATGAAGAAATTTCTTTCCACAAGCATTACCTTTTCTTCCACTTCATCATATTTGAAGAGTGAGTACAATTTCAACGTTTCTGGAATTTCCTTTTTTCTATCACTCATTTTCATCTTAAATGCTTGTCTAATTGCCTCCACACTGATAACCAAATGGATATATATATTTCCATTTCTTCATTATTTGAGTTCTTATGATATAATAATATCTTATATTGTTATGAAGCCAATTTCTTTGCTCTTATGTGAGCTTTTTAGAATTTATTACTTTCTGTTTCGTTAGCTGGCCAGCTTACAATTGTTTTGTCTTTTAATAAAAACTTTACTTTGTTGTTAAGTAATCCTTGATTACAATGTTTTCGTTCTGTTTTTAATCCACATAAATCTAATTCACTTGAACAACATATTATACAACGTCATTGGAGTATAGGAAGACTCTATCCATATTTCTGATGTTATCCAAGAATTTTTGAACATTAATATCTATAATCATTAAGGTTTGTATAATGTATTTACCATATTACTTAGTTGTAATTTCCTTTTCTGTAACTTATAGGCCTGAAGATGGGAATCAAATCCCGAAACTAGTTGCCAACCTTTTGTATTTCTTTGAACAACAAATATATATCGTATGTGGATTGATTTTGAGTTTTTGTTTATGTCATAAACCACCACATTTGAGGATGGATAATCTTTTTCATTTAAAAAAAATATGTTGGTGACATTGAATAATGCAATACAATGAAAACCTACCTGTTTCCAACCACAAGTTCAATGCCATTATTCTTTTATAAACAAATAAAGGCAAAAAATGCCATTTTTTCTTTTTTTAAATTATAATTCTGGGGTTGATAGTTAATTTTCAAAAAACTATAACTAACTTTCTTTTAGAGCATAAAAAAAGCAACAAAATGGTGGTTTATAAAAGTCGATAGAGTAATTTGTTGCTTAGATAATTGCAAAAAACAGCAAAATTGAAAACTATTAATAACTATTTAAAAAATTAATCTACAATATTGTTCATAAATCCATAGTGGGGTCTTATAAAGCTAAACAAACCCTCAAAATTTCAGATTGAACCATCAATTAGTTTAAAAGTTATTCAATTTGTTTATTCCAGAGACACTTTTTTGCAATAACAAAGGTTAAAAAATGATAACGCTAGAACAATTCTTCCGGTTGCATTTTAAAGTGGAAGAGTTGTTCTATATTGCAAATATAAATTTATTAATTTATTTTCAACTAATGCTTTCAAAAACAGAAAAATAATTTCAGAATAAATTTCTCATTTCAGGTTTCATAATTTAAATACGATTACTTGTTTAACTATCTTCGTCTCTTTCGCGTGCGATGCCCAAATTGAAAGGATCCAATTCATTAAATTCCTGGATAATTCACTTCCCTAATCTTAGAGGCGCTTAAAATGCATGAAACTATCAGACGCAACGAACTAGAAATGGAAGATTAAAAGAAAGGATTCGTTTTCTTAATTCCTAGAGCAATTTAAGAAATTTCAGTTGTAGGCTGACTCTTCTTGTATTTTATCATAAAGTTAGAGATTTGTTCCAAGGTAATTTTGGAGGTAATAACAAACAAATGACTTTTCCTTAACAGAAATATAATTAGATTAGTCTATTCTATAACGAGTACGTAATGCGATGTATTCGTCGCGAGTGTAAAGTTTGTCATACGACATGAAGGCGAGTACAATGGTTACACTAACGTGCATTAGCTATTTAATACAAGTAATAACCTTTACTTCTTCTACTACTACTTCTAAAATACATTTTTGTTATCAAAATTCTCAATAAATTATATTGGATACATGTGCTTAAGGAGGAAATGAGTAAGAGTCACATGTGACATGATTTGAATCAAGACGACCAAAAAGCATCTGTGGCTAAAGAAGTTAAGAGCGTTATCCGGGGGAGATAAAAGTTGCAGGTTCGAGTCCTACCTGATACATTTTTTCAATTTCCTGTTAGTGCAGTTTCTAAATTTCAAAAATTAGGTATAAGTATTGCACTTAATGTTATATTTTTATACTATTCAGAATGATGTTCTTGTTGTATTGGAATTGATGTTTTAATCATAGCAGGGGTGCCCAAGAGGGAATTTCGGGATTTACAGAAGCTCGTCAGAAAATCATGAAAGTAGAAAGTTTATACCCTAATATGAAGTACCTATCTGATAGGAACCTTCAATATAGGGGGTGTGAAAAGGGCAGCTCATCAGATTAGTAAAAAAAAAATCGATCCTCAAAACAACTCGAGCGCGTCAGATTAAAAGAGGGTGAGGTAATTACATCCAGGACAGTGTATATTTTACTATTCTGACGATTTTGGCGTGACATACAGAAATTAGTAATTGTCAAATTTGTAAAAAAAAATTGTCAAATTCGGGAGTGGTTTAAATTTTGTTTCTTTTGTTGGAAATGATATAAAAATCACGAAAATAAAAAAATAATTAAAAAATAACAAAAAACCCGCCTGCATGGATAGCTACAACTAATTTTCGTCTTGTTTCAGTTGATTTTTAGTTGTGGCTATCCATGCAGGCGGGTTTTTTGTTATTTTTTTATTTATGTCTTTTTAGTTTAGAGTGCTTATACTAAACTCGCTAAAGAGTTCATGAGAAATCATTAATTACTGAATGGTGCTACAGGACATCTGCGTCAGATTACTTAGATCGAAATACAAAAAAAATCCGATTTGCTTTGCAGAAAAAATATTCATTTCTTTTTTTATCGTTCTATTTAATATTAAAACTAAAAGTTATATACATATTTAGAATTTGTGTTTAAAATCCTTCATTTTGATACCCCACTCGATATGCTTGGTACAATTTATTTTTTTATTACCTCACAATGTGGCGTCAAACATCCGCCATTTGGATTTTTTTTAAATATCACCTATCTAAGAACACTTGGGCTATTAAGACAAATCTAACGATACCTCAAATGTGAAAATCCGTTTAGCGGTTCTGGAGATACAAGGTAAGGAAGAATATTACATAGATACACGATACGCGCTGAAAACATAACCCTCCGTCAGTCCGGTAATAATGTAAAGTGACGATTTGCGTATGTCGAAAAAGGCAAAATCGCCAAAAAACTGTGGTGACGCTGAGAATATGGCTTAAAAAACTGACATTCTAGGAGGACTGTATAAAAATCTGACGCGCTCGAGTATTTCAAGGTCACGATTTTTTCTTACATTTTTAAAAAATTGTCGCAGATTTTTTCGCATCCAAATCGTCAGTCTTTTCAGTATGACGGTTTTTTGGGTCCATTTAACATCCCCGTTGAATATCTGACGCGCTCGAATAATTTTTTTTATTTTTTTTTTCATTCCTTCTTGCGACTTCCCCCATCGATCATTTTCAAAAACTCATTCCCGCTCCCCCACTGATAAACAGACATATATCACATAAGTGTTTTTTCTTCTTAGCATATAATCTACCAAATTTTGAGAGTCCCAACGACGCTCCCCATTTAGCTTATTGTGCTCCCCTACTATCAATGTTTAAGTTGATGGTCAACAATAGGCAAATTCAAATTTTATTAGAATCCAATTTATTGATTCAGTGGTCACTGAATAGAATTTGCATAGCTCCAGTTTCGTTAAGCTTTTCATTTCATGGTGAAATGATAAATTATACTCCAAAGTATTACCAATAAAAAGAACACTTTATTTTGGACCAAATTATGACCCTCATATTTAGTATATATAAAAGTTTATTTAAAATATATTAATATGGTTACTATATAGTAGAAAATTAATCAAAATGTTATTTTATTGTGGCCAAAACAATTGGTTTATGTTTCTGCAAATTAAATCCTTTTATATAATAGTATTTACGAGCCCTGTCTCAGTGAAGTTGGCCCAACTATCTTTTTATGAAATTTGTCATATTAACAAAAACGTATTTAAAACTAAAATGTATTTCTGATAATATACGATTTTTTATTTAATATTAGGCAAAATTACTAAATATTTTAAATATTTTGTAACAGAGAAAACATATTTTACAAAAATTCAGAAAACTACCGATTAATAAAAATCAACGAAACCAAATAGCAGCAAATCACCACTGTGTTACATCAACTTTTGAACTGATCACTGCTTTGATACGTTTTGACATAGTTTCAACTAATGTTTGGCAGTCATCTCGTGTAAAACTGTTCCAAATTTCTTGGAGACGGTTTCGCAATTCTGGAAGAGTTCTTCCGGGATTCGATCTGAGCTTTTTCTTTACAAGATGCCATAAAGTTTCAATCGGCGATAGATCTGGACTACTGGACGTTCATTTTAAAACTGAAATATTGTTTTCTAACATCCAATCTTTTACTTTTTTAGCCGTATGGCAAGCGGCACCATCTTGTTGGAAGATACATTCGATATTATTTATACGCATTTGTTCAATTTGGGGTATTAAGTTACTTTGAAGCACATTGATGTACTTTACAGCATTCATAATACCTTCCACAAAGTGTATCTATCACCAACGCATAGGTACTTCAAATCTGGCTTCATCACTTCACATATTGGAGTTCCATTGGTTTGTGTTCTTTGGCCCACGCTAATCTGTTGTTCTTCTGAATCTTTGTCAGTAAGGGTTTTTCTTTTGCCTAAAAATACTGAATTTAATACGAATAACAACAACAATATTTAAAATCTACCTTTTAAGTTTTAAATCCCATCTTGTTGGCAGCTCTGTGACAAGTTGTTTTGGATAATTTTTTTGTGGTTGCCTGATTCCACAATATTTTCAATTCGTTATAATTAGCACGACGATTTTCTTTGATAATCCATTTTAAGGCTTCCAAGTTAGTGTTGGAATAACGCGGTCGACTTCCAATTCTGGGTTTTTGAGCAACAGATCCCGTTGTTTTGTACAATGTAATAATATTTCGCACTGTATACCTCGATTTGTTAATACGGTCAGCGATTTGAGAAGCATTTTGACCTTTTAAATGCAAGTGAATGATCACTTTTCTTATTTCGTTAGCAACAGCTTTACCCCGAACCTTTTTTCATTGTTAACAACACTAAAACATTAAAAATTGATTTAAGCGTCAAAATCGGCTTCTTAGCAACCTAAAATGTTATCATTTGTTTTACAAAGCCTATCTTTATTTTATGGAAGCTATTAAAAGACCATGCAACTTAAGTTGTCTCCATCACGGATATTGCAATACACAAACCATTTTTCGGAAAAGAAAATTTCAAAATAAAAACCCTTTAAAAATAGCTGCGTCGGTTTTGTTATCTTTTCATAAACATTTAAAGAAACCAAAAATATTATATTTTAAATAAAATTTTATTTAGCCCTTAAATAAAGTCAGAAATATCCTGTTTTGGAGCATGGGGCCAACTTCACTGAGACAGGGCTCTTATATATTTTTTATTAAAATTATTAATAATATTTAGATATTAATAAAGAAAACTGAATGTACCAAAATCATTTGAGAAGCCAAAACGGTCTGACACTAGGAAGCAGAGCAATCAATCCATCAAAAATAGTCATGAGCTGCTCAATGACCCAAGAAACAAGTTTACGATTAAATAAATTAACATTTACAATTTCAGAAAAAAAT
Organism: Altica lythri; assembly: GCA_964028335.1. Lineage (NCBI taxonomy): Eukaryota > Metazoa > Arthropoda > Insecta > Coleoptera > Chrysomelidae > Altica > Altica lythri. The sequence goes on along the minus strand of OZ034804.1, from coordinate 26,966,869 downwards.
GGCAATTTTGGACCTAAAGATAGAGAAATGACCATTTTACAAGAGGTACAACGATGGCACCCTGTTGGTGCGTTATTAACAATTTTTGTGCATTTACTTGGCAAGAGCGTTAATATAGAGGTGTCAAACTATGAAAATTTTGAAGTCTACAAAAACCTGTAATGAAAAGTACAAGCGTGGATTTTTATTCATTAATTTTTATACTATTTTTTTAATTATTTCCAATTGCTTAATCGTACTCTGGAATATGTCCCCGCCCATGCTTTTAAACCATACTGTAAGCTATGAAATAAAGTATAGTATGTTGTTTTGAACAAGTTTATATTCAAAATATTTCTAAGAATTTTAAATTTGTCTCCTCAGTCTCTCAACCAACTTTAAGATTTGCTTGTACCATCTCAAGAAGCTATCTGTAGTGAGGACTGAGTAATTAAGTGAATCAGATCTATCAATGTAATCACTAGACAAGCAGTTGTTGAGATGGTAACAAGTATGAATTGTAATTTTGGAAAAGTTGAATTCAGATTTCCGGGTAGAAGTAGAACCAAAGCAGATTAATTCAGTTTTCTGAGTATTTAGGTTGAGAGAGCTGTAGTTTAAGTGTTAAATTTACTTAGATCGCGACTTGTCATCTTCCTGACTTCGTCCCAGTTGGTACCCGAAAAAAACGAGTGCCGTATCGTCCGCGCAAAAAACGGCGCACACTAGTTGGCTCCCGTGGTCAGAAAACCCTTTTAATCGTATACTAGTTGGCCCCGATGACCGTATACTAATTGGGTCCGGTGGTTAAGAGGATTAGGTACCTATCTACTTTTTTCTAAGAATACCAAAACTCAAAATAAACAATTGTTCCAATAATATAAATTTATTTTCATATACTTACATATAATTATTAAATTTCAAATGTTTGGATGGAATTTATATGACATTAATTTTACAAATTCAAATTTGCTTATTTTATTATTTTTTAAGGACAATATTTTTTCCTCCACAAATTGTTTAAAAAAAACGACCCTGCGGTATAGCTTTTCCGTTGATTGACACATTTTAATGTACCTATGTATCAATTTGAATATTTTTCAAATTTCCAAAAATCGGTATATATTTGGATGGTGACTATAAAACAGTGAATTAAATTTAGCGTGGAAGTTTTCGCAAACGTTTGTGGTACGCTCCAGTGACGGACTCTTTTTGGCTCACATATGAGGTGAAAAATCAGCATCCTCCGAGATGTAATTCTCCACCAAGTAATCAGCAAATTCGTGAAGTGCAGGACGATTTGGTAACACTTCGGTGAAATCGAACGCAAAACACTCACCCACCTCGGAGGGATCCAAAAATGGAAGGCCAAATACATATTTAAGATATTTTCCAACATCTGTATCTTCTTAAAATGCATTTAATAACCCTAGCTTCTGTATTTTCCTCCACCTACAGGCAAACAAACAAATATTTCTTTAAATGAATAACATTTTTTTTTTAATAAAAAAATGGATTTTAAAAACATAACTCAAATATATTTATTATTTATGAAAGTTTAAAATTATTTTTTTAGAAAAACACAACAAACTTACCACGGTACTTTACCTTAATTCCCAGAATCGGCAACGGGAGCCAACTAACCTAAGACCCTTTTAAAAATAGGGATTAAAATCTGACCGCCGGAGCCAACTAGCATGCACCCGCAAAAAATACTTGAATCATCTATGTCCATATCAAAAGGCCATTAACAATATCAGATATACCTACACACTTAACTGGTCACTTTTAGGAAATTTACCTTAACTATTATCAAAATTAGTTTTTTTCCAAAATTGGAACTATAAATATTTCTAATATTTAACTTTTAATCATTACAATGATTTTTGTATAAACACAATTAAAGCAGATAACTTTAACAAAAATATAGAACCAAATGCTGTTTTCCTTCCTAACAGTGTATTAAACGGAGAGTAAATATACGATATGATACTTAATGGTTAAGGCCTGTTACAAAATTAATATTCAGGCACACTCCCTCGATTTTACAAGCTAGATTATTGTTATAAAAAAAAAAGTTACACTCTAAGCGTATTCCAATATACAATGCAATAAAAATGAAAAATTAACTATTACTCTAAATGAATATGAGTGTATTGATAAACACATTTATACAGCAATATATCTACCGCAGATAATAGACTTGTCTATGATATCTACTTTTTTATATCTAACCTGACTTAATTCATATAAAAGTAACAGACAAAAGCGTACTAAGAGTGGTAAGTAGGACATTACGTACAAGTGGAAAAGTTACGCACAAAGCCGCGTAGCGGCGAATGCGTAATTACACGAGTAAGTAATACCTCTTACCACTCGAGTTACGTACTATGCTTTATCTACGACTCAATATTTTAATTTTAATTCTAAATATTTGACATCTCTAAAAAATATATGATGTACGTACTGTACTGTTATCTACTCCGACAGTAAATGTCAAAGGAGTAGATAATAGGTATTTATGATATAAGTGTTAAAAGTACATTATTAAGGCACGCATGTGAAGGTTTGCAGAATGAGCGAAGCGAATTCTGCAATTCACATGAGTGCCTTAAAAGGTACTTTCAACACGTATATTATACAATATTTTTTCTACAAACGTTCAAAAAATGCAATAATACAGTTTGAATTAAATTTTAAAAATCTTTATTAATACATCCAAGAATAATTTTAAATTGCATCGTATATTACGTACCTTAGCAACCATTGTTGATTTAATTGTTTACAAATGTTTTGATGCATCTGTCAGACGTTTGTTAGTTTTATTTAAAACGTAGTTAGGGTTGTAGATTTTTCTTAAAATGGAAGAAAGTAATGAAAATCCATTTGAAGACATAGAGGCGGCGGATAATAGAGCAATCCTCGATTTGTTGCCGAGAAAATCCAGGGTTCAATACGATATAGCCTATAATAAGTTTCAGAAATGGTGTGAAGCAAAATGCGTTTCTGGAAAATATAGGTACTGAAAATTTATTTCTGGATTATTTTGAGGAGAAAGCAAAGGTATGGAAGGCATCATCTTTGTGGTCAAATTATTCGATGATCAAATCTATGCTACGTATAAATAGCAACGTAGATATCAGCAAATATATTAAGCTTATAGCGTATTTAAAGGGTCAAGCAGAAGGTTACCGGCCAAAGAAATCAAAAATCTTGACTGGAGTCCAAATTGACCAGTTTCTGAAGTCTGCATTAGATGATGAGTATCTTCTAATGAAAGTAGTTGTGATTGTGGGTATATTTGGTGCCTGCCGCAGGGAGGAGCTTTGTCAATTGACTGTTGACGATATGGAAGATATGGGTACTTTATTAATTATTAAAATACCAGATACTAAAACCAATGTTTCACGAAGTTTTACTATTATTGAAAAAATTTATTTGGATCTTTATCGAAAATATGTGGCTCTTCGACCAGCAAATGTCGGACACCGGCGATTTTTCTTGAAATACCTGAAAGGTAAATGTATCAGAAATCCGGTTGGAATTAATTCGTTTGGAAAAATTCCTGCTGCTATAGCAAGATATCTGGAACTTCCAAATCCGAACCTTTATACGGGACACTGTTTTCGCCGCTCTTCAGCGACCTTACTTGCCGATGCTGGCGCAAATTTGACGACAATTAAGCGTCATGGGGGGTGGAGATCTTCTACCGTTGCTGAGGGGTATATTGAGGATTCTTTGGAAAATAAGAATTTGATTGCCCAAAAACTGTTGACAGTGCAGCGAACATTACCAACAACATCAATCCAACAACAAACATCCGAAGATATTGTGGCGTCAACCTCGACTGGAAATTCCAGTTTTTCTGCGCATCATTCCTCCTTATCCACGGAAAATGGTGAAACAGCAGTGCAGGAAATTAATTTGTCAAATTGCACAAATTGTACTATTAATATTATAAAATCTAAATATTTTGACGTTTGCTTTCAAAATTTGACAATTTACTTTTACCAGCAGTGCCATAAACATTTTAAGGCACTCAGTGCTATAAAGTGATTTTAAGGCACTCAGTGTCTTAAAGTGACATTTTTAAGGCTTCTATGGAGTGCTAAAAATGGCATTTTTAACACGTTTGTAGAAAAAATATCTAAATATGTAATAGATAGCTAATAGACAGGAGTGAAACTATACAACCTTGGTTGAAGTAAGCGCATTCTCATATCAAGCGGTCACTATTCCGAGTATTGGGTATCGTGTATATTTTAGTGTCATTTCCGTTCCGAATCCCAAATTCTGCTAAAAATTTGATAATATTGAGTGACTCATATAAAATATTGCATTTTTATTTATTGTCTAAATTAGTTTTAACTTCAACAACAAAGAAAGCTAACTTGTAAATTTGATATTTTTAAGTGATTTTATTTTGTATTGTTTAATACAATAAAAGTATTACCTTAATCTACTACCTCTTTTACTGGAACTCCTTTAGGGTACCATATATCATAATCAATGTATACATAAGGTACACACATCCAGATTTTATGACTTAGGTTTTGAGAACCGTGTATTTCTGTGTGTCTCTCATTGGATCCTTTTCGTGTAAAATCCTAGGGTCAGTTAGACCTTCAGGGGTCCACAAAAAACTCGACAGGGCTCTAAGTTGGCGTGAGTAAAAAATGGTGGTTCACAATTCGTAAGCGAGGTCACCGAAAATTTATCTGGCTTCAATAGTGAAGTTCTAAATTTTATATTTTAAATTTTAGCTTGACTTCATCTATTAATGTAGAGCAGTTAGTATTGTAAGAACCTCAGTGATTGTTACATGAGAAAACCTGCATATTCCATGTGTATTTAGTAGGTAGCACGTGTCGAAACTTGCAAAGCGCCGCCGCCTTACAGACGAAATACGACTTACGGTGTTTGTGCTCACAATTTTGCATGAACTTGTTTAATTCTCTACGAATATACATACGAATGCCAAAGATAAAAGTTACTCATTTGATTCCGGAATTTCGAAAAGAAAAGTTAAGTAATGTGATTCGTTGTTACAGATCGCAAGTGTCAACATTTAATTGCCCTGCGTGATGAGTTCAAAATTAGATTGGAAGAAATTTTGATGATGTGTATATCGCCATGGATCATAAATCCATTTGATGAAACAGAGCTTGGCACTAATGCGAAACTGCCGGGAATAGCGAGAAAGCTTCCAATAGCGTTTTCCTCGTCATACCTTGTTGAAAAAAAATTTAAGTGTCGGTACAAACCTTTTCCACCATTCCACCCGGAATGACAAAGCGAAAGACAAAGAGACAAAGAACACGACGAAAATAAAAATAAAACTTTTTAAAATATGGATTAAATCGACAAACTCTTTCCTATTTGCATTTACGATTAAGACTTTAGTAATTCAATTTTTTTAAATTATTAAAATTGGCAAGTGACAACCTTTTCATAAATATTTTTTATTAACAAAATATTCATTATTATAATATTATACCTTTTAATTGATGTTCTAAATAGAAATAAAAATAACTGTACAATCCGTTTTTTATTCACTTTTACGGTTATAGATATAATATTCTTGGTCCTAACATTCATTTTTATAAAAACTGCTGAAACTTTTTGAGAAGACAATTTCATCTCGGGTTGGTTCATCTATTGAAAAACGAAAGAGAAAAACAATAAAAAGCATTATCATTAGCGATAAAGCTCATCCTGAAATGGTAATGGTTCCCATAATTGCCATTAAAATGTGAAAACAAAAGTCTCGACGGTGAAATTTACAAGCAATAATAAAAATTTACGATCAACGAGAGTCAAACTAAATTTCGAAAAAGGTCGTAAAAATGAGGGTTTTTGCACTCTACCGATTTCTATCATAACTTGACCACCTGTTGATAGGAAACTTTGTAGTTAGTTTAATACCTGATACAATTATCTTTAAAACACTAGATCTCTGATAATAGTTATAGCCTTGTATAATATAAAAACAACGGAAGTAAAACATGTTTTGATTTAATCACATTTGTAAAACTAACGTTATCGACATCTCGAAAATCAAAAAAGAGAGGAAATACAGTTTTTCTTTGATTATCAATTTTGGACTAATTAAAATACAAATTAAAATTTTGAAAATCTTAAACACCGAGATTATGTTTTTCCAAATTTTAAAAACATGGAATAATTGATTTTAAATTATAAAAAATACTTGGCCATCGTGAGAATGACGGACAGAAATATGTTTCTACTCTTCATTTCTATTTGTCAATTTTTTAGAACATTAATATTGTAACCAAGCTTTTTTCGGATGTTGAAGGCTAACCAGGGGTTATCAGAATGCGAACAGCACTCAGGGGGTAGGAGGAGAGCGAGTCATGGTTCGGGGGAGCAATTGGGAGAGTATTAAAATTATTCATTCCACTTGCATTTAAGTCACAATGACGTCGCTGCCATACAATTGGGCCTCGGGGTATAAGAACATTATTATTTTGAAATTTATAAACTTTTTATTAAAGAAAGCCGCCTGTCGAATTTGTCTTTCTGTTGCTAATGTGGCGCACGACTTTTTTGTTCATAATTTTTAGACTTGACGCAAACCGTTTTCAAGGAGAGAGCTCTTATTATATTATCAACGAATAATGATCTCTGCTTTACATGCTAGATAATTGTCAAAGTGTAAAGTAAAATAAATTTTAAATACTTAAGTTAGCTAATAACATTCGATAACATATTTTAAGAACACTTTTATTAAACAAAAAAAACTCAAAGATAATACTGTTTGGTTTGTAATTTAGATAAAACAGACTATAAATTGTTTTTTCATAGTTGTACATAAACTTTTAATGTTCTTTTATTTATTTTTATTGTTTTCTGTTGTAGTTTCTCAATTTATAATATTTCCTAATTTTTACGGTTTATCAAAATTTATAACAATTGTTCATTGATTATCAATTTTCCTTATTTGATTTCATTTTTTTGAAATTTTTTTAAAATTTTAGCGGCCGTTCATAATTTTTTACGTGTATTTTTTGTTGCTAATAGTCTTTTAGTTTAGTCTTTTAGTTTGTTAAGTTTCTTCTCAAAATGTTTGTGATATTGATGATAATCTATTTTTTCTTTAAATGCAAGGTGTTTTTAGATTTTTTTTAATATTTCTTAAATTTGTTGTGTGTATTTCATGTACATAGGTACTTATTTTTATCCAAAATTTATTAGATTCTATTATTTTCCCAATCTTCTATTCTGCTTTAAACTTAACACTTTAATCTAAATTAATTTAAAAAAATCAGATTGAAAGGAATAACTGTAAAAAATCAAGAACATAAACGCCCTTAGTTTAGATTCGTTCCTTAAAAAATATGTTATGTACAAATTGTGTTCTTGGAATTTTCTTATCAATATTATCTTATCCTCTTGGAATATTTATGAAATCGTCAATGTTCAAGTTTAAGAGAGAGAGATACCTAAACTTAAAAAAAATTGGCACTCGTTATGAGTTATAAGCAATTTCTCTGATCTTTTCCATTTTTCGGTTTTCATAACATTAGTATTAAATAATTTTTTTCACCATTTTTACATTTTTTCTAGATTTCTTAAACTTCTTATGACTTTTTTAATTTTCATAGATTTTTTCCAATCCTCCAAGATTTTTTAAACAATTATTTATTAAAACAGTGGAATTCTTCTTCGTGTCGTACTAACTGTAATTAAATAAGTATATGAATACATATAAACATATATAATTTAATATATAGCTATGGTAAGCTATAAGTTAATGATTTTTATTTATTGAATTTTAATTTTGATAAAAAATATTTTAATTAGTTATAAATGAGATTTTATATAAGTATTAATAATTTTACTATAGCCTGGCAAAACTCTTATGTCTCAGGGTAGAGTTCAAATTTGGAAAATTACTATTATTTATTTTTCAATTTTAATTTTGTTTTAAATGTAATTATTCCAATTTAATTTATATTTTTACTAAGACGCCTACGGTAATAGTTTCTGCGCGGTAGTGACTTTAAAATTATAACCTCTAAATTCAAGTATAAACACAGTTAAAGTGAAAAGTGAAAATGCACAGAATATACAAAAAAATGAAATTATACATACAAGAGTGATTAAAAAAAATATCCTTAAATTAAATGATAAATAAGTTCAGTTTATAAGTAACACACCAATAAATGTTAGTTTATTATATTTTGATACCAAATTACCGTGTCCAACTTCTTCAAGATGTGGTACTGGTCCTTTGAACTGCTATTAATCTTGCAAAATGAACTGCTATTAAACTTGCAAATGCTGATTTTTTCTATCTTGAAATATATTTGCTATTTTCCATCAACTGGTAAGTAATTCAAACGTTCAATTTCTTCTTTATTGGCTAAATTCTCTCGTTTACTAGGAAGTAATCTTCTTAATCGTTGCTTCTACGTATTAACCTCTTTTTTTTATCTTCTTTAAATACCTTTTTATACTTATTTCTTGTTAATAATCTTATAATGTAATTTTTTCTCACCTTTTTTAATATTAATATACTTTATTATTGATTGATTTACTCTAATTTACTCAAAAAACTCGATTTTAAATTCAGAACAATTTATTTACGTCTATCCATTACAAAATCCCCAAGGCACGAGAAACAATCACTAACAAACAAATAAAAAATTGAATGTCTTAGCAACGTATCCTACTAATACATTTCTGTTTAACAAACAACTTGATTATAATAGCACAAAACAATTTCCACATTCTAGATTTTTCTTGATTAAATTATACAATTGTTACTATGATCTAATACAGCTTATTTTTCAGAATTTCTCATTTCTAATTAATTTTACGAGAACAAATACACTTATTATGGACTTTCATATTGAATATTTTTAACAGTAAGTATTTGAATATAAATTAAAATAATTTCACTATTTAAAACAAATTCTATAAATTAATATTTGAACTTTATTTATTAATTTTTTTCTTTTTTAGGAATGAAAATATTAATTTTTAAAATACTCAAAAATGGAATATAAATTATTCAAGTACCAATGCGTTGTACTCTACCTCTGATCTCAAGAATATCCTTTTTTTTTTTTATTAACACGCTTTTATTAACTTCACCTGTATGTATGTATGTATGTATGTATGTATGTTTGTTTGTAACTCTCCACTCCGTTATATAATTATATCTCGAAAAGTTATCGTTTTTTTGAAAAAACACAAGAATACTTTTTTGTTAGTTAAGAATTAATTTTTACATCAACTGTCAAATTATGACAGCTGTCATATTGACAGTTTTCGAAATAAACACTATTTTGTGAATATCTCGAAAAGTTATCGTTTTTTTGAAAAAACACAAGAATACTTTTTCATTTGGAATTAAATTTTACATCAACTGTCAAATTATGACAGCTGTCATATTGACAGTTTTCGAAATAAACACTATTTTGTGAATATCTCGAAAAGGTATCGTTTTTTTGAAAAAACACAAGAATACTTTTTCGTTTGGAATTAAATTTTACATCAACTGTCAAAGTATGACAGCTGTCACATTGACAGTTTTCGAAATAAACACTATTTTGTGAATGTCTCGAAAAGTCATCGTTTTTAACACGCTTTTTATTATTATTATTATTAATTAACTTCACCTGTATGTATGTATGTATGTTTGTTTGTTTGTTTGTAACTCTCCACTCCGCGGCTGCTGCCTCGGGTGAGTCCCATATCGTTATTTTTAGTCAGTACCTCCCCGTGCCGGGAGTGGGTAATAAACAATACGTTTAATTATAAACGATATGAATGAAATTGTCTTAGAATTAATCTAACAATTCTTTAGATTTCACAATAGTAATTTTTTTCCAAGTTCTGAAAACAATACGTTTAATTATAAACAATATGAATGAAATTGTCTTAGAATTAATCTAACAATTTTTTAGATTTCACAATAATATTTTTTTTTTCCAAGTGATTGAAACAATATGTTTAATCATCAACAATGTGAATACAATAAATATAATTTGAAAAATCAAAAAAACACGCTTTCAAAGCATTTCCAACTAAATAAACGAATAATGATTGAGTGAGGGTCTTGTAATCGTCACAGCAAATTAACGAATCTATTGAAATAAAATAAATTGGACTAAAAAGTAAAAAATAAATATAGTTTAAAAAAACTAAAAAACACGCTTTTATAAAGCATGTTTCTGAAAAACATCGAACTAAAAAGTTAAAAATAATTTTCAAAATAAAATTAAAACAAAAATAAATGAAAAATACTAGTATTCTTGTGAAAAAAGCGTGGGCGCTGCATACCATATTTTTCGAATGTCAAGCGCCCACGCTTTTTTCACAATAATACTAGTATTTTTGTTTTAATTTTATTTTGAAAATTATTTTTAACTTTTTAGTTCGATGGTTTTCAGAAACATGCTTTATAAAAGCGTGTTTTTTAGTTTTTTTAAACTATATTTATTATTAACACGCTTTTATTAACTTCACCTGTATGTATGTATGTATGTTTGTTTGTAACTCTCCACTCCGTTATATAATTATATCTCGAAAAGTTATCATTTTTTTGAAAAAACACAAGAATACTTTTTTGTTAAGAATTAATTTTTACATCAACTGTCAAATTATGACAGCTGTCATATTGACAGTTTTCGAAATAAACACTATTTTGTGAATATCTCGAAAAGTTATCGTTTTTTTGAAAAAACACAAGAATACTTTTTCGTTTGGAATTAAATTTTACATCAACTGTCAAATTATGACAGCTGTCATATTGACAGTTTTCGAAATAAACACTATTTTGTGAATATCTCGAAAAGTTATCGTTTTTTTGAAAAAACACAAGAATACTTTTTCGTTTGGAATTAAATTTTACATCAACTGTCAAAGTATGACAGCTGTCACATTGACAGTTTTCGAAATAAACACTATTTTGTGAATGTCTCGATAAGTCATCGTTTTTAACACGCTTTTTATTATTATTATTAATTAACTTCACCTGTATGTATGTATGTATGTTTGTTTGTTTGTTTGTAACTCTCCACTCCGCGGCTGCTGCCTCGGGTGAGTCCCATATCGTTATTTTTAGTCAGTACCTCCCCGTGCCGGGAGTGGGTAATAAACAATACGTTTAATTATAAACGATATGAATGAAATTGTCTTAGAATTAATCTAACAATTCTTTAGATTTCACAATAGTAATTTTTTTCCAAGTTCTGAAAACAATACGTTTAATTATAAACAATATGAATGAAATTGTCTTAGAATTAATCTAACAATTTTTTAGATTTCACAATAATAATTTTTCATTTCCAAGTGATTGAAACAATATGTTTAATCATCAACAATGTGAATACAATAAATATAATTTGAGAAATCAAAAAAACACGCTTTCAAAGCATTTCCAACTAAATAAACGAATAATGATTGAGTGAGGGTCTTGTAATCGTCACAGCAAATTAACGAATCTATTGAAATAAAATAAATTGGACTAAAAAGTAAAAAATAAATATAGTTTAAAAAAACTAAAAAACACGCTTTTATAAAGCATGTTTCTGAAAAACATCGAACTAAAAAGTTAAAAATAATTTTCAAAATAAAATTAAAACAAAAATAAATGAAAAATACTAGTATTCTTGTGAAAAAAGCGTGGGCGCTGTATACCATATTTTTCGAATGTCAAGCGCCCACGCTTTTTTCACAATAATACTAGTATTTTTGTTTTAATTTTATTTTGAAAATTATTTTTAACTTTTTAGTTCGATGTTTTTCAGAAACATGCTTTATAAAAGCGTGTTTTTTAGTTTTTTTAAACTATATTTATTTATTATTATATTTTTACTTTCGCTCATAATACATCCTATATACTTATATCATCTCAATACATTGTTATGGTATTACTGTCTCAAGTATATAGTCTATAAAAAATCTTACTATAAAAAATTATGAGAAGACTCTAACGACAGTGACCAGTTTTTGTTTTAAAATAACAATTTTTTAAATAGTTTGTACATATAAATTTTGTTAGAGGTAGACAGTTGTTATTTCATAAAAATTGAATGGAATGTATTGTAGTTAAATAAAATAATTACAATAAAACTAAAAAAAAAACATTCAATCAAACGAAGTTATTCAACCACTAATCTGGAAGAAAATAGAAGTAGAAGCCAAAGCAAGAAGATAAAAGCAGAGTAAGCCTATCAAGGAATCCAGACCCTTGAAGCCAGAACTTGTAAAAGAACAGAGCAAAACCAACCATTACAATATATGTAGGTATCGTTAGAGGAGTTCTTGGATAGGGCAAAACAACTGTTCTAGACAATCATGTGCTTTGAGTGACAATATAAAAACTTACAATATGATGTTATCACGTGTGCTAAATATAAAAAAAACAGCAAAATAAACCCTAGATATTTTTTTATTTCTGAAGATCCAGTATTAATTGATTCACACTCTCACTCAAAGTTTAAGATCAAAATAGAAGGAATTGGATAAATTTGTAGTTTCCGAATTAGTAGTAGAAATTTTTGCTTTAAAGAGGGCAATTAGCTGCTCCGAAGGGACACGCAAAATACATAATTTTTTTATTTACAATATTATTTGAACACTAATTTAATAATGATACTTCGATAAATCAGTTCTAATGGTATTGGTAATAAAAACATTATCTATTTTTAAAAATGAAGATATAAATATAAACATCGAGATTTCGCCCAATTTACTGTTTTTTTTTTTCGATGCAATCGACTTTAAGAGGTTTGAATTATTAAGATAAAGTAAAAAAAATACCTGATAATGTTTTTTTAATAACTATTTATAAGTGTTTACCAGATAACAAAAAAGAATAAAATGTGAAATATGTGGAGATTTTTTTAGTCGCCAGAAAGTGTCGAAATCATGAAAACGTTTGTAATTATTTCAGCCCTCTGTAAGTATAGATTTTATTAAATAACTAACTTATATGCAAAATAGTACTTACACAACTTATATTTAAATAAACGCTTAAATACAAAGTTTTTTTACAACAATTTTATGTTTTACAGTTGTATCAGCCTGGAGCTCTTCTCCAGTAATCAAACCCATCGTTGGGGGTTTATCTGGAAGTGGTACCACAACGCGGTACTGGGATTGTTGTAAACCATCTTGTGCATGGAAAGAAAATATTAATACTCCGGACATGGTTCCTGTAGATACTTGCGCACTTGATGGAGTTACTAAGGTAAATATTTAAAAAAAATTCTTCTAAATTCTATTACGAGCATCATATTTGAGTAATATAACTTTTTTATTCTTTAGGTGAATGCATCTGTTCAATCCGGATGTATTGGAGGATCATCTTATATGTGCTCTAACCAACAACCATGGCAAGTTAGTGATACCCTTGGATATGGATTTGCTGCTGCTTCTTTTACTGGTGGTGTCGATACAAATCTATGTTGTGCATGTTTCCAACTAACTTTCAAGGATCAAATCGTTGGAAAAAGTTTAATCTTACAAGTGAGCAGTTTCTTGTTGTTATTTTCATTTTGTTTTATTTTAATATAATGTTATAAGATAAAACAATTTATATTACTTGATCTTAGGTAACTAACACTGGTGGTGACTTAGGACAGAACCAATTCGACATTGCTTTACCCGGTGGTGGTGTAGGTATCTTTACACAAGGTTGTCACGACCAATGGAATGCCCCATGGAGTGGTTGGGGTGATCAATATGGAGGTGTCAGTTCCAGAGAACAATGCCTCTCAGACCTTCCTGAAGCACTTCAATCTGGTTGCCTCTTCAGATTTGACTTTATGAACAATGCAAACAACCCACAGATTGATTTTACTCAAGTAGAATGTCCTGATGAAATAGTTAAAGCGAGCAGTTGTAAACTTAGTCCTTAAGATTTTATATTAATTTAAATTTAATAAAATTATTTTATTTGAATATTAAAATCGTTTTTATTGTTAAATTTCTATTCTTGGCGTACACATGGTAATTATATACTGCTTTATATTTCTGTTGCCATTCACACCATGCGTCGAAATATTGTTCTTTTAGTCTACTACTACTCTTCCTTCCGTATTTAGAAGCTAGTTTTTTTCAGAACGACCGCTATCATCGCAGCTACACTTACTTGACTTGACAAGTACACCAGGTGTACTTGTCATCTCTCGTGAAAATTCGACTTTAAGTGCCTTTTACTAAATATGCTGTTTATAGAATTACCATGTTTTAAACGGTGAACTGCAGATATTGGTAAATTACCTACGCTCATTTATAGTGTATATATAACTTCGAGAGAGTCGAGACCTTTAAGTATCTGGGTGTTACCATAACGGCCAACAATGTTATAACAGCAAAAATTAAGGGGAAGAATACAGTACTTGAGCCGATGCACGTATGCGGTGAATAATCTCTTAAAATCAACAACACTGACAAGAGCTTAATGAAAAAAAAAACGATCTAATAAACAAGATGATAAAGTCAAAAGCAGTATGGGACACTGTTAGCAAGTTAACACAAAAAATAATGACAAGGAAAGAACAGGAAGAAAGACTAAGACAGGAAAGATACGTAGACAAGTAGACATCTGGAAAAGAAACAAGAGCAACCAAAAACAAACCAGACGCGTGGACAAGAGCAACCCCTACGATAAAATTGCTGCTGAAAGGGAAGTTTTTCTTCAAGTCATGCTGCTGGGAGAGCTGGACAAAATAATTAAGGCCGCCTTTTCAAAAATACGAATTTATAAAACAACAATTAGACCACTTATCACTTATGGCTCCAAAACATGGATCATGACAAAGGCTAATGAGGAAAATATTTGGATCTTATCGCGACCCAACTACAGCACAATACCAAATAAGAACAAACAACGAATTTAAACAACTTTTCGAATATAACGATATTGTCCAAGAGATAAAAGCTCAAAAATTAAGATGGGCCGGACATGTTTAGACACTTCCAGAGGATAGGCGGGTAAAATTAGTTTGGGACTCAACTCCGGCAACTAAAAGACCATTAGGACGCTCACGCCTAAGATGGCACGATAATATAAAAACAGACCTGTCCTTAATGAATGTATCCTTCGAAACACTCTTAATCAGAGACCTTAATCGTACCAAAAAGTTTCAAACTATTTCTTCTACCTACCAACAGATAAAGTCTAATAAATAAATACAGTAAGTATATTGAGGGATCCTCACACGTGGACAACATGAGGAAACAGTCATAGAGTTATAATTTCGAACAATTGAGAGCATAGAAATGTATGTCCACATTTGTGGACGCCGGCGCCGTGAGCAAAAGTGTTAATATTATAGTATTAAAATTTTTCAATGTTATAAAAATCATCATTTTTTACCGTTTTTCTGTCAATGTTCCAATATCTGGTAGCATATATCAATTTATATATTTTTTTTATTATACCTACTTAAAGGTATAAATTTGTAAAAATTGTAATCTACGTTATAATACAATATTAAGTATGTACTCTAAAAAATATATATTCGTAATCTGACATTGAGATTAAGACAATACATTTAGAGACGTTTAATTGTAAAGAGGTGGTAGATAAAATTGAGTATTTATTCAATAATATTTTACGTTATTCATCTTAACAAGCAACAAAATGAAATTATCAATACTTTCTGTCTTATTTTGTGTCGCATGTAAGTATTTATTTTGTAATTAGTTAATATTTTTTTAACTAGTTATGGATCAATAGAATATATTGCACTTCCTTATTCTTAATGCGCTGAGATTCTTTGAATAAATAAATTGGAATATTAAATTTTTGTTAAATAAGGTGCGTTTAAAAGTAAAAACAGAAGCAGTACTCTACAAAATACTTTTTAGTAAAACGACGGTTAATAATAAAACACAGAAAATGTTGCTACTATAAATGTTATATTTTCAGATGTTTCGGCATTTGGTGTTCTCCAAGAAGATATTCACATTAAAGAAATTGTAGGAGGTGTGTCTGGAACAGGAACTACTAGCCGTTACTGGGATTGTTGTAAACCAACATGTGCTTGGCCAGGAAATGTTAATTACCAAACTCCAGTTACAGCTTGTAAAGCTGATGGTGTAAGTCCTAATGACCCTGAAAACCAATCCGGATGTGTAGGTGGACAGTCATATATCTGTACTAATCAAGCTGGATATGCTAAAAATAGTTCTCTTGCTTATGGTAATTACTTCATTAAAGCTCTTCATTATTTATTTGTATATAGAAAGTACTATATGCGAGAATATATACACATATATTAATTATAGTAGTTGTTTTGAATTGAAAATTTATGTTCTTCTCATATTTTTAGGATTTGTTGCTGCTAAATTCATAAATTCTGGTGGTAGAAATATGTGTTGTTCTTGCGTCCTTTTTACTTTCAACACTCAATGGCCTTCTGATTTGAATGGAAAACAAATGTTAGTTCAAGTAACCAATACGGGTGAAGACGATCCTACAGCAGATCACAACGAATTTGATATTGCTATGCCTGGTAGTGGAATTGGTTATTATACGGAAGGTTGTACATCTCAATGGAATACTGATGCTAGCATTTGGGGTGATCAGTACGGAGGAGTTAATTCAGAACAAGAATGTTACAATCTTCCAAAACCTGTGCAAGCTGGTTGCGTGTTTAGATTCCAATGGATGTATGGTTATTCTAATCCAGATGTTTCATTTGTTGAAGTTGAATGTCCAGCAGAATTGGTTCAAATTAGTGGTTGTTCTAAAGTGTCCTATTAAAGTCAATAAACTGTATTTTCATTAATTGTGTTTTAAAATATTATTAGTCAATAAACCTGTATCCTTCATACAACACCTGAAGTTTATTTCTTAAGTTCCATGGTGATTGTCTAACTCAGTGGTATCAGATTTTTTTTGACGGAACCTTTTGAAAGAAATTTGAATTTTTACATGTGAGACTTGAAATTATTATTAATGCAAAACAATATTGTAATCATTACAAAATATTTATTATACAAAGTCAAATAAGTAGATAAGTAACTATAATCAATTCAATGATGTGAAAAATGAAATTTTTTCACATATTTTCTTAACCCTTTTAGTCACCACTGATAATAGCAAATAATAGCAGATGATGAAGATAATTTCGATGATATAGCTAATATTATCTAAATATAAACAACGAGCAACCAGCTAGGTATTCGACCAAATAAAATATTGGATTTATGGGTGTTCAAATAAGTATTGCGGATCATCTAATTTTACACAAAGATGCTCCAAAAAGAGTAAGTGAAACAAACGTACCGCAAAATATTAGCAAACGATTGAGAACAGAAGAGAAGACCACACTCGGAACATATATATGATAACTATGGACATTTTCTAGAATTTGATGAGAAGACAGATAGCACTAGATGTAAATTTGAAAATTGTAATGGAAAAACTAGAATTTTTTGCACAAAGTGTAATGTGCATTTATGCTTCATAAGTGGCAGAAACTTTGTCCGTAAGTGTCACAGCCATTATTTTGCCGTATTATGAAATTAGTTTATGTTATTCACTTTTTTATAAGTTATATATAAAAAAAATATATAAAAAATCAAAAATTGTATTGTTTACAAACTACAAACTTGTTGCTCATCTAATAAACTTTTGTTAAGTCTTAATGTCCATCACAGTGGATATGTCATAAGTCAAACAAAAACAGTTAAGTTTTAAAATAAACTAACAATAATACTTTAGAAAATGTATACAATACCATACAATAAATTTCAGAATTTTAGAGCAATTAATAAAAAGCTGTGACTGAAAGGGTTAAACTAGTGTTAAAATTAGGCTTAATGCCTGACAATTGAACTCGAATATATACAACCTATTTATGTATTTGTTTTTCGTAAACGCGTAAGCCAGTTTCGCATCGGTACCTAAGTAGATACGAATGGGACTAATGGGAGTACTACATACCATGATGGCTTTCTCAGTGCCATCCAAAAATCATCCAAATTACATTCTTCTGATTCAAATTTTTGTTTCAGAAGAGATGAATGCTTAATGTCGAATAAATTCTCATATTCTGTCACAGTTAGCATCGATTCCTGGGTATATGTTGTAAATAAAATCTGAACCCAGTCGATATCCTGTAACTTCTCTGGGAAACATCTTTCACGGATTTTTCGAGGTTAATTAGATGTTCAAGTATGTTTTTTTCCTCATCTCAAATTACTCCTAACTCATTTCCTTCCAGAAAATTATTTAGAAGACTTAACCTTTGGTGTTTTTGTTGTTTCACACATTTTATCCAGAAGCAAAATTTGTTTTTAAAAGACGTTACATTTTCTTTTACTGTAAATGTGGTAACCTTTCTTTCTTGTAGGAACTGACAGAATACGTTGAGTTTATCGAATATATCAGCTATGTAAGTCAATTTTATCAGTCATTACTCATCATGTAATAATTGAACAAGCGTACTAACAAATGAAGAAATGGGTTGTTCAGTGAAGAATATCGAAGTTTGTTGCGTAATTCAAGTAACCTTGATAAAACTTTTCCTCTTTAATGTGACCTTACTTCAGTGTGTAGTATTAGTGACTAATGCTGACTTCCTACGTCTCCACATAAAAAGCTTCGACTGGAATGGACGTGATTTAACGTAAATAACAATTTATACGCCTTGATCTAGAAATTTCCTACTAGTCCGATGACATTTTTTTTTGCAAAAAGAGCATGTCGATGCAAAACGCAGTGACTGCTACTGCATTTTGGTGCAATATACATAATTCTTGTTACAGTGTGTATTTAGCGATATATTTTTTCCATCTGGAGCCTGAAAATTGCAAGTTGTTTCCTAGGTGTGCATTTAATCCTCGGCCAGACCGCGGAACCCCGGTGACTCTTTCGCGGAACCGTAAGGTTCCCCCGTCCACTATTCCCGCTTTTTATCAATGTCTCTTGCAGTTCACTGTGACCTCCATTACTTTTTCTGTTTATCTTGTGAAATTAACACCACCTATGTTTAAATTTTACGATTTATTAATAAAAAATTGTTTAGATTATTGTGAATTGTAGTTTGACAATGAATATCTTTTTAGTGATTAATTTTATTAAAGAATCAAACGAGGCCTTTTTTGTAGGCGAATGAAGATTGTGAGTTGCCCCAAGTTTTTTATTAACGAGCTCTAAAATTCTCAATCAAAAAAGAAATTTGTCTTAAAATAGTCAAAATTCAATTTTTTATTTTTTTAAAAGGTGAGTTTTATCAAAAAATTATAAAATAATTTTCGCTATGGAATAGCCAAATAACTTCACTTAAATTTTAAAAATTATCATTTTTTATAATCATTTTTGGGGTAACACGAATTGCGAACTATGGTCACAAGTATCGAAGGGTCCAGGGGATAGCCGCTAATCCCTTACCCGAATTGCGAACCGTGCCCTTTTTGAAGACATAATGATGAGATGAATTGCGAACCAGGCCTAAAGCCGTGACCGTTTTATGGCATTTAGGGTAATATTCAAATACATAATACAGAAATGAACCCTTTAGTAATATCTATGGTACAAGTAAATAGTTTTATTCGGGTTCGTTTTTTCGGAGCGTTCTAGAATTGTTTTTGAATTGAATGTTGACTGTGCGGAACTAGAACGCTGTGTGTTAAATCCAAAAACCGTTCAAATGTAGTTTAGAAAATGTATACAATAATTCAAATAATACAAATATTCAAATACATAATACAGAAATGAACCCTTTAGTAATATCTATGGTACAAGTAAATAGTTTTATTCGGGTTCGTTTTTTCGGAGCGTTCTAGAATTGTTTTTGAATTGAATGTTGACTGTGCGGAACTAGAACGCTGTGTGTTAAATCCAAAAACCGTTCAAATGTAGTTTAGTATTTTTATAAACCCGATGTAAAAGCATATAATTATATTATTTTTTTAAATTAAAACTAAAATATTCAAAGAAAACAAAAGTATTAGAATATATAAATAATATATAAATAATAATATTCATAACAAATTATAAGCTCCACTTTCAGGTATAAAAACTTTATTACTCTGTAATCAATAGAACGCACAGCAGGTAATAAATATAATATAATTAGAGACCGGATATAAGCATTTAGCGACATATCCAGACAGATTCTTATATTGGAATGAACAGCATTGGTGAATCGCATTATTTTAAGAGAAGTTATTGGCGCCAAAATGCATTTATTTTACAAAATATTAATTCATATAAAGAAAAAATTGTACAAAGATATAATTTTATAAAAATTGTTTCTCATAAATATAGCCTTGTCTGACACAACCCTGTATGTAGGTAATGTCAATATTGTTTGATTATCTGTAAACATTGCAATTGACGAACAAATTAAATTCGGCGTATTGAATTTCATCCGAACGCAATGATTTTCGTCCGTTTATGTTAATCCTCAGAGATAAGGAAAATAATCTTCTCGTTTATGACCATGATTTTCGTCCACCTATAGTAATTACATTGCATTGAATTTCATCCAAAATTTAATGGTAAATAGGTAGATAGTCATTTGATAAAAATGTTAAATCTATAATTTTTAGACCACAAACAGAAACTTTTGTTCAAAATTAAACGAAAGTAATAAAAGTACTTATTTGTAAAAAAAAATATATTTTCAAACCTTGATTTTTTACCTGAAGTATACATATCTATTTGATTTTGTATATAAAGACAAATTTTTAAAGTGTCTGATGTAACAGTTGGACATATTTTAACACTTTGAATTTTTATGTATAGGTATAGGTGTCCACTTGATTTTATTTTAAACCATCTAAAAATATAAATATCGAAGGATGGGGTGATAAAAACAATTTTTAAAATGCAAATGAAAAGACTCGCAATTGTTTGTAGTGTTTTGAACAAATGCAGTTTTTTCAGCCCAAATCGCAGGAGGAAACATTGCAGATATACCAGTGTATGTATCAAATAGATACTTTATTAAATTGTCTATATTTCTGTTGTCTGGTTTGTTTCTACAAATATTTTTGAATTTCTGTAATATTCTTAGGTAACGCTGGTTGCAGTTTTCTTCTCACATGGTAAATATTTTCGCTCTTTCGCTTTATATCATTCACTGTTAAATTTTCATCTTCGACAGATTTCATAATTTCAGTTCTTACTATTTTTGACAGTCTTTCTGACACTTCTTCGCATGCTTTTCGTTTACACGATGAGGTTAATTTTTGTCGCTGAATTTTTTGGATATCTGCTTCGTGGCTGTGTTCTAAAGTTTTAATTCTGACGACATGATATTCTCCTCTGGTAAAGAACTGTGCACTACATCCACTATTTGAACAAACCCATTTATCTTCACCAGTCATTAATTTATGTTTATGTTGAAACTTAAAATCGTTCATTAAAAGAATCACTTTACCCCGTGTACTTAATATTTTTTCTACGACTGCTATAAAATATAGCGGTGTCGTTGCAGATTCGGTCGTTGCATTTGCGATCAGGGCTATTATCGTTGCATATGCGGTCATGTAAAAATATGATAAACCTAACGTTGCATGTGCGGTCAGTACGTAATAAACAAGTCAGGTAATATATTATCACATTTTTCGGTTAAACAGACTCTCGGGTCACCCCTTACCTGAGCCCAGTAGGGTGCTAATAAAAGAGCAATAAAAGAGACCTTTTCGCCTACCCTCACCGCATGTGGTTGTATGAATTCACGATCTTACAATCTATTGTTTATATTTAACAAATATATGTGTTTAATTTTTTATATATAAAAATAAATAAATATCAGAAACGTAAAGATATTTTTGTTCTGATTTCAACCATATATAATACTTACGCAAAATTTTATAGTTTACAGTTATGTCACCAAAATATTCTAAATTACACTGAGAAACAAACAAGAGATAATCTCATAATGTGGTACAAAAATACCCAATGATTATTAAATTTAAATCCAAAACAGCAAGGGATAATCTCATAATAATGTTTTGAAAATAATATATAAGTAATAGAATACCTTAATACTACAAAAATGCTTAATTATCAAATTTAAATCCAAAACAGCAAGGGATAATCTCATAATGAGGTGTTGAAAATAGATAAACTTTAACAATTCCAATAACAATCAGATTGAAAGAGATTTACCCTAATTATTGCATTACAAAACATCCTAATGTTTTTTTAATATCAATTTGTATTGTTCGGTTATAACAAAAAATATATAAAATGTTAGCCATTATTCACAAACAATTATTTGTGTCTTGTTTTACGCACGGTATACATCATCCTATTGATTGTTCGGCAGTGATAAAAAATATATGTGTTTGTGTATGATGGAATTCCTCCGCAGTTCTACAGCTTTTAAGAATCACATAAAGGAATTGGGTTTGGTAAATTTTTTGATAGTACATGGATTTGTTTCACGTTCCAGGACATGTGTGTGTGGGAATAGATTTTTCGACACTTCCTATAGTTCAGTTGCTGATTATTTTAGTACTGTGGATTAAGGAGTATCCAGTCACAGTAATAGCAGCGGAAACTGGAGTTTCCACGAAATCTGTGGGTCGCTGCCTTCAACATTTCAGAAACCTTCTTTTTCACTGGATGCTGGAAATCGATGAGCAAATAGGCGGTCCTGGACACATAGTGGAAATTGATGAAAGTGCTTACGGAAAACGAAAGTATCATCGCGGACGTCTGCAAAGGACACGGTGGGTGGTTGGAGGAATAGACCGACAAACAAAGAGAATTTTTCTTACGTTTGTGCCTAACAGAAACGCTATTACATTACAGCGTGTTATTCAGGAAAATGTTGTGCCTGGATCCATTGTAATGACTGACTCGTGGAGAGGATATACTGGTTTAAACCACCTTGGATACCATCACTATCAAGTCAATCACCAACGAAATTTTGTGGATCCAAACAATCGACTTATTCACACCCAAAATATCGAAAGTAAATGGTCTGTCATTAAGAGGAATCTTCGTCGACGATTGGGAAGGATGTGCACAACTAGATTTGAAACATATTTGGTGGAGTATGTTTGGCGTAGTCGATGCACCACACATGAAGAGCAATGGACGGATATTACCAATGCGATACAACATTTTCACCCACTGATGAACTAATCACTTTTTTACATTGACAAGTAAGTACTACTATTACATACATTTGCTAGAGGTATTTTTTTTGCATGTTGGTGAGGGGTATATTTATTACTATTAATATTTAGATATGCATTTTTGGGGTATTTAAGGTTCTTTTCTATTTTGATTTATTTTTGCATGTTGGTGATGGGTATATTTATGACTATTAATAGTATTAATATTAATTGACAAGTCCTGTTAGATACAGGCACTAAAGGTATTTTATGTTATATTGGGTGTTGTTTGTTTCTCAGTGTAATTTAGAATATTTTGGTGTCATATCTGTAAACTACAAAATTTTCCGTAAGTATTATATATGGTTGAAATCAGAAAAAAAATATCTTTACGTTTCTGATATTTATTTATTTTTATTTATAAAAAATTAAACACATATATTTGTTAAATATAAACAATAGATTGTAAAATCGTGAATTCATACAACCACATGCGGTGAGGGTAGGCGAAAAGGTCTATTTTATTGCTCTTTTATTAGCACCCTACTGGGCTCAGGTAAGGGGTATATTCTTATTTTGTGAATTCCCGTTTTGTGACTAGACCTTTTTGGATTAAAATTTTTCCCATTTTGTGCCTAGAGAATTTTTTACCTGTTAAAGACCCCTTATGGATTCCCATTTTGTGACTAGAATAAAATGTGATTTTATGAACTCTTAAATGTTGGGTTTTCCCCAATACTGGAACGTATTAAGATAATGATAATCCCTTTAAAGATGCTTTTGTTTCGGATAAGTTTTGCATAATATTATAAACGAAGAAGGGATAAATTGATAACATAAGTAGCAACTTTCTGTTGTTTGAAGATGGCGAAGAGAACAAAATATTGGTTTTTGCTTCGCTAAAAGCGCGACAGACACTCGTAGAAACCAATAATTTTTTCGGTGATGGGACATTTAAAAGCTGTTGTAGACATTTTCAGCAGCTTTATACAATCCACGACGATGTTGGCAGCATGGGCACTGAAACCAATATTATTCCTGTTATTTTTGCCTTGATGCCAAATAAAAAAGAAATGACGTATACCAGGCTTTTTTCTTTAATTGAAAAACATAAACCACAGTGGACACCAAAAAACTTTAAAATTAATTTTGAAGTGGCTACCTAATATAAACATTACTAGTTGCAATTTTCATTTTAACCTATGTTTATGGCGAAAAGTGCAAGAAATTGGGTTAACTTATCTATACAAGGAAAACGAAATAGTTCGTACACACATAAGGAAGTGTGCAGCATTTTCCTCCTGAAAAAGTGGACGACGGTTGGATGTGGATTATGAAGAAATTTGAAAATCATCCACTTCTGGAAATATTTAATGATTATTTTGTGGAACAGTGACTTGACAACAATATTTTAGGACTGATGTGGGTGTGCTATATCCAATTACACTGGACTACAAATTCCTTAGAAGGATGGCACAACCGGCTAAATACAAAAATTGTCAGGGTAAATCCAAACATTTTCGAGCTTACACAAGCAATTAAAGAAGAAGCATCATATTACGACAATATAAAACTACAAGTTAAGTTACATATGACACCGAAACGGAGAAAAACCAAATATGTACAGCTGGATGAAAGAATTCGCCGTACATTTACAGACTTCGTTGAAGATTGGACGTTGGCCATTGCTTAATAAATTTGGCATTCATAATAAGTATGCAATGTCAATTTTCCTTTAGCAATTATTTTACTGACTAAAAATGTATATAAGTTTCTTTGATGATTATTTAATGTATTATTATGTAATATTCCATATGACTATTATTTAAATGGGTGAAATGAGAAAAGACGATAAACAAAAATGATTTTTAAGTTAAATTGATTAAATCAGGCAGGTACTAAAATATGTGGCATTATTTTACGCTAGTCACAAAACGGGAAATCCATCTTGGGTCTTTTCAGGTAAAAATTTGGCTAGGCACAAAATGGGAAAAATTTTACCTGAAAAAGGTCTAGTCACAAAACGGGAATTCACAAAATAGGAAGACACCAGGTAAGGGGTGACGCGGAAGTTTGTTTAACCCCTTTTTCTACTATTATCAAATGGTCCATAAGTTACAAGCCATGTGTACAAATTTTCAAAAAGTTCGTGCTAGTAGTTAGTAAATAGGAACTATTTACAAAAAAAAGAGGCATCTTGTTTTTGTTATATCAAGGTGTATCAAAACACAAGAGTTTATTTAATTTTAAATTAATTTATTTCACATTAAAAAAAATCCTTCACATTTTATCCAGGCTTAGGACTGGCTATGATGAATCATAGGCATGTTTAATTTTTTTTTTGTTTTTTTTTTTAATATCTTGTTTTTTATATTTTTGTCATTTTTTATATTTTTTTTGTTGTTTTTTAAGTTAATTAAATTTTTGAATATTCCCCACAGACACCAAAAATGATTTTATATTACCAGAACGTTGCAATAGCTCTGTTGCCCTCTTAATCCTATTGTCGATTTGAATGTACATTTTCTTACGTTTCTTGTTCTCTAAATTTAAATCCATTCTATTCAATACGAAATCGAAATACTCTGCTTCTTTTCTCAAGTTTTTTATAAGAATATATACGTTTGGATGAGGTTTCTTTAATATTCTATTTAACCTGTTGTTCCACCCTTCCACGGCATTATTAGTTCGGTGTCGTAGGCCATGACAGTTCCACATCTTCATATTGATCACTGAATTTTCTAGCCATTCGTTAACGAAATAATCGTAGAATTCTGTTAATTTTTCATCTTCGGGAGAATCTGCTTGAATAACTAACCATCCTTCTTCTACTTGCTCTAAAGGTAAGTAGGCCAATGCAGAACACATTCTTAAATGAAGTTTCACGTTATCGTCGTTCATATATTGTGTTGTCAGTCCGATAGATTGAATCTTCCTCCAAAGTGACTGATTAAAATGGTAGTTGCATCCATGCATTCTAACATCAGGAAAAACAGTTTTGAGAGCTTGAATGACAGCATCTTCAAAATCAAGCGTCACTGTTATTGGTTTCCATCCC
Source organism: Altica lythri (assembly GCA_964028335.1). Classification (NCBI taxonomy): domain Eukaryota; kingdom Metazoa; phylum Arthropoda; class Insecta; order Coleoptera; family Chrysomelidae; genus Altica; species Altica lythri. The sequence goes on along the minus strand of OZ034804.1, from coordinate 26,940,762 downwards.
GGCACTTTTTTCTTCAGTATTGTAAACAGTCTTCTATATGTTTTAATTTTTTTGTTTGGCAAAAGCGCATACATTATAGGAACAATCCTTGTTTCGTCAGCAGTGCTTCCCATGTCAACATGCATGGTATATATTTGTGTAAACTGTTTGGAACAGCTTTTAAATGTGCCGTCGATAAAAAAATCTGTTTTTATCACTAACGTTATCTTGGCTTTCGAAGTCAAAAAACATAAAATTCTTTCTCCTTCTTCAGTGTCATCAAAACACAAAAAACTCTGGCCACCTTCTAATGTTACAATTTCGAGTGGGATGTCTATATCAATAGACGACGCTGGTTCTGGTCTGACATTATCTTGCAAATGTCTCGATCGACAAAGTGTAGATTTACGTGACGTATACAAAGGAACTTCAGTTACAAAATCGAGTCCTTTAATGAACAATTTCTCGAATTCTTGCCTGTAAATTTCTGGGGCTGGAGTATCTTCTTCTCGAGCTCTCTTTTTTGAAATGTACGTGGCCTTCTTTACTTCTAAGACAGCTATATCGGGCACACACGTATGTTGGTTGACTTCGAGAATTTCGGTTAGTCTTGTCTTCATCCTCCCTTTACAGTTTTGATGACGTTCTTTTACACATACCCAAGTTACTACATCTTCCTTATTCTTTCTATATTGTCGATACTGGTATCCACCTTAAAGAGCAGAAGGTTTCCCTTTGGTAGTTTCAATCACTTCGAAATTTTCCATTATTAAAAGTTGTTACGTACTGCACTAAACAATCGCTCAAACTAACGAAATACAAAATATTTATTACTTTTTATAGGCATCAAGGAATATTTCCTTCTAGATATTTAAATATTAGTAATAACCCCAGATTAAACTTCTTAAATTACTTCTCAATAACAGAATTATATTTACCTGATATCACAAAAGGGTTTCTTATCTATTCCAAACAAACGGCTTTAGAAGGATTTTTAAATCTAAGTTAACAAACTTTCCAAAAATAAAATAATTATCTTTTGTTAAATTTGCTGATGATGGATAATATGATTTGGGAATTACCTAGAATTAAGTCAAATACCATGAAAAGGGACTCAGTTTTAAAAGATTAAGAAGGGGAGAGATTGTAATTTTTTTTTGAGAATATCAGGTTTGTTCCAACAGAGCTCCTGACAGTCAGAAGGACGTCAAACGCATGCGCAGTAAGATTAGACCGTTCCAACAGAACACCGAATAATCCCATGTACTGTCAAAGTGCTGTTCCAACAAAGTTTCTGACTCGTACATGAACGCGTTTATGTACGGTCAAATCTATCCTTGGTTCGATGCATGGATAATTTTTCAGGACATGCGCTTTAGGTACTTTGTACTCTGTACTCTTTATAACTCAGATTAAATTAAACTTTGCTTTATAATGATAAATTCTGCAAGCTCAGAAACTTCTGTAAAAAATATTATTTAAATTAAAAATACTGTGTATAAAAAATTTGATTATTATCTGTGATATTAAATCTTTTTTAAAATTATGTTATAGTTAATCCTCACACTATTCAAAACCAAAAACTATTGCGTTACTTAACAAAGAATAAGTTTATCTTTAGTAATAAAGATAAGAGACACAGACCAATGATAAGAGAGTAGAAGAATAGAAGCGTTCCAACAAGGACCATAAACCATGAACTAATACATGTACTGGACTTGCGCATTTAATAGTTCATGAACGTGTTCATGTACTAGTCCGAGAGGCTCTGTTGGAACAAACCTTTTGTGTTTGTTAATTTCTAATGCTCCTAAAAATTTCAATCTTAAATCGGAATACCAAGTCAGCTTTTCGTCTGTTTTAATGACTATTTAAAATATCTGATCGCAAGTGCAACGTTTACCTGTCCAAATATATTGGATTGACCGCGTTTGCAACGATAATTACCCTGATCGCAAATGCAACGACCGCATCTGGGACTATTTCGAATATAGCTCTATTCTCACATTTTCCGATGCTACAATGTTAGACTTTTCCAAAGCCGTGGGATAAGTGAATCTATCCCACGACTTTAATCATTTATCCCACGATATGTACATTTAAATGGAGAATTGACATTTTTTTAGTCATAACATAGGTGGCTTTCAGTCTATGTTCTTGAGTTTTCTGTCATAAACGTCAAAGCTTTTATAAATTCTAATTTGTTTTTTGATTAAGCTACCAAAAATAGGATATAAATTTATAAATTTTATTAAATTTGTTATTATGAATATAGATGAAAGTGATTATGATAGTATCCCGCCAGAAATTATCGAAAAAGCGGCAAATGACACTCTGGACTTATTACCAGTAACTTCCAGAAAGAAATAGGAAGTAGCTTACGATAAGTTTATAGATTGGAAGAAAAATTGTAAAGTGAATTCCCTTTCTGGAACGTTCTATTATAGTTTATTTTGAGCATTTATCTAAAACTTTAAAGGCTTCTACAATACTCGATGTTAAGAAGTGCCTACAATGAATATAAAAAATAACATTGATATTTCTAAATATGCGAAATTGTGATGTTATTTAAAAAGAAAATCGAAACAATACTTTTCTAAAGTTTGTAAAATATTATCAGCGGAAAAGCTCCAAAAATTTTTAAACGGGGCTCCGGATAAAATATACTTATAAGAAAAGGTAAGTTTTCGTTAAAAGCATCCAACAATATCAAAATATTTTATTATTAAATTTGACGGTGAGTACATAAACGTATTTTTAGTTGCAGTAGTAGAAAAAGTATAGTGTGCAACACGTGGGAAAAGCACTTTTCCCACTTGTTTCACAATATACTATTTTCTAATCGGTTCATGTTTACGAAAAAGCATTATACACACACAATATACTTTGAACAACAGTTTTTAAATGAATTACCGTCTACTCCCTTAATGCCGTTTCAGAACCAATTAAAGGATTATAATAACAAAACTACCCCAATTATATAATGAAACATTTAGTACCATTATTTAATCAAAATTTTTTTGGAATTCACAAAATCTAATCTACCTACCCTTTTTGAGAGAGAAAATATACATATTTCATTGGTTTTTCGTAATTCCTTATAACAGTATAAAAGGAATTAAGAAATTCCCAATATTATATATCTTAAATAAATGAATGAATAAACAATACAGTCAGAAATAATACCAAATTTTTAGTACAATAAATCAAAAACAAACTTTTTACGGCGAACTCGGTAAATTGACAAAAATCTAAGTTATTTAGTTTAGTGACTTTGGTATGATATTTATTTAAATATTTGAACATATTTTTTTGTATACTTCAGTTTAAATTCCAGTGTCAAATGTGTAAATATGAAATCGGATGAAATTCATTGTGGTATCGGATGAAATTCATTATGTATTTTTATCCCTTGCACCTAAACGGACGAGTTTCATGGTGCCATAAAATAATTCAGATGAAATTCATTGCGCCCCCAAAATCTAATCTACCTACCTACCCTTTTTGAATATATCTATATATATAAAACTCAAAGGTGACTGACTGACTGACTGACTGACTGATATAGTGATCTATCAACGCAGAGCCCAAACCGCTGGACGGATGTGGCTGAAATCTGGCATGCAGGTAGATGTTGTAACGTAGGCATCCGCTAAGAAAGGATTTTGATTAATTCCACCCCCAACGGGATAAAATAGGGGATGAAAGTTTGTATAATCTATCAACGCACAGCTCAAACTGCTTGACGGATGGGGCTGAAATTTGGCATGAAGGTAGATGTTATGACGTAGGCATCTGCTAAGAAAGGATTTCGATTAATTCCACCCCTAAGGGGATAAAATAGAGGATGAAAGTTTTTATAAAACTCTGTCAATTTTAAACCGATCGCGCTAAGATTTTGCATGCATACAGCTACTATAACGTACGCATCCCCTAAGAAAAAATTTTAATTAATTCCACCCCTAAGAGGATAAAAAAGAGAATGAAAGTTTGTATGAAACTTTGTCAATGTTAAACCGATCGGGCTGAGATTTCGCATGAATGTAGCTACTATGACGTAGGCATCCCTTAAGAAAGGATTTTGATAAATTTCACCTATCAGGGGATAAAATAGGGGATGAAAGTTGCTATGAAATTGTGTCAGTTTTAAACCGATCGGGCTGAGATTTTGCATGCATATAGCTACTATGACTTAGGCATCCCCTAAGAAAGGTTTTTAATAAACTCCACCCCTAAGGGATAAAACAGGAATGAAAGTTTGTATGAAACTTTGTCAATTTCAAACCGATCGGGCTGAGATTTTGCATGCATATAGCATGCAAGTTTTTAAAGTTTTAAAATAATAATAGTCTAATACCACTCGCACTTTACTGAGCAGGGTGTATGGAGCGGTAGCACGCTGCTGCTGGCCAACATGACACTGTCGATAGACGCGTAGAGTCTTGGAAATTCGAGAATAAATTTGTTTTATTACGTAGTGGTACTAAGAAATTACTTATTTAAATTCCATCCCTAAGGATTTAAAATAGGGGTTGCAAATTTGTATGAAACTCGGTGGCAAAAAACTAAAGTCCACGCGGATCAAGTCGCGGGCGGCTGCTAGTATATATATATATATATATATATATATATTCCATTGGTTTTTCCTAATTCCTTATTACTGTATAAAAGGAATTATGAAATTCCCAATATTATATATCTTAAATAAATTAAGAATACAATTAGCAATAATACCAAATTTTTAGTACAATAAATTAAAAAAAAATTTTTACGGCAAACTCGGTAAACATATTTTTTTGGTTACTCCAATATAAATTCCAGTGTCAAATGTGTAAATATGAATTTGAATGAAAATCATTGTGGTATCGGATGAAATTCATTATGTATTTTTATCCCTTGTACCTAAACGGACGAGTTTCATGGTGCCATAAAATAATTCAGATGAAATTCATTGCGCCCCTGTTCCTACCGGGTTCATAATTTCGCGAAGGGATTAAAGTGATTAAACCATCCAAAAATGTACGGTTCGCAATTCAGGTGAGTGATCGGTCAGCTGATAAGATGTAGTTCGCAATTCGGGTCGAGGATTAGAAAAATCTGACCACTGTTCGCAATTCATGCGCCCCGTCATTTTTAACTCTTTAAGTGCCTCTAACTCGAAAAGGATACGTTAGGTATTCGAAACAATGCTAAAGAACAAAGAGAGTATATTATTTTATATTTTTTGTCACTATAGAATAAAATAAACAAGATTATTAAAAAAATAAAAAAACATTTTTTTACCGTTTTTCGGTCGATGTTCCAATATCTGGTCACATTTATCAATTTTTGAAGTGATAACTTCTTATGGGAGGGTAACTGATTTTTAGCGTAACGCGTTGAAAAAAGCGTTTATCATAACGCGTTGTTTATCGTTGAAAAAAGCGTTTATCATAACGCGTTGTTTATCGCTGTTACACACAGGCGCAGTGAAACATAATAATAATATCATACTTGGATTGGATTAGTTGAAGTTATCACTTCTGTCGCGCGTCCTGAGACGCACACTTTTTTTTTATTATACATACTTAAAGGAATACATTTGAAAAAAAAATACTTAATCTACGTTATAATACAAGATTAAGTAAGTACTCTAAAAAACATAAATTCATAATCTGCCAGTGAGATTAAGAAAAATCATTTAAAGACGTTTAATTTTTAAGAGGTGGTAGATAAAATTGAGTATTTATCAATAAATTTTATGTTAGGTATTTATCATAAAAGTAACAAAATGAAATTATCAATACTTTCTGTCTTATTTTGTATCGCATGTAAGTATTTGGTAATATTTTTAACTAGTTATGGATCATCAAAATACATTAAACTTTCTTATCCTTAAAGCACTGGATTCTTTGAATAAAAAAATTCTATATTATATCTTTGTTAACAAAGAAGCATTAAGAGTAAAACCAGAAATGTGCATCACAAGATACTTTTTATTAAAAAAACTGTTTATAATATAACGTTATTAAGACGATACGGAAAAAAGTGCTACTCTAAATATTATGTTTTCAGATGTTTCGGCTTTTGGTGTTCTCCGAGAAGATATTCATATAAAAGAAGTTGTAGGGGGTTTGTCTGGAACAGGAACAACTACCCGTTACTGGGATTGTTGTAAACCAACATGTGCTTGGACAGGAAATGTTAATTATCAAACTCCAGTAACAGCTTGTAAAGCTGATGGTGTAACTCCTAATGACCCCGAAAATCAATCCGGTTGTGGAGGTGGACAGTCTTATGTTTGTACTAATCAAGCTGGATATGCCAAAAATAGTTCTCTTGCTTATGGTAAGTACTTCATTAAATATTCGTATATTAAAAGTACCATGCGAGAATAGATACAGTACTTGTTTTGAACTGAAAATTTATGTTTTTCTCATGTTTTTAGGATTTGTTGGTGCTAAATTCATAAATGCTGGTGATAGAAATATGTGTTGTGCATGCGTCCTTTTTACTTTCCACACTCAAACGCCTTCTGATTTGGATGGTAAACAAATGTTGGTCCAAATGACCAATACGGGTAACGACGATCCTACAGCAGATCACAATGAATTTGACATTGCTATGCCTGGTAGTGGTATTGGTTATTTTACGGAAGGTTGTACTTCTCAATGGAATACTGATGCTAGCGTTTGGGGTGATCAGTATGGAGGAGTACATTCAGAACAGGAATGTTACAATCTTCCAGAACCTGTACAAGCTGGCTGCTTGTTTAGGTTCCAATGGATGTATGGTTATTCTAATCCAGATGTTTCATTTGTTGAAGTAGAATGTCCAGCCGAATTGGTTAAAATTAGTGGTTGTTCTAAAGTGTCTTATTAAAATCAATAAACTATATTTTTCTTAATTATGTTTTAAAATATTATTAATTATTACCCAAAAATAAATCTGTATTCTTCATCAAACAACTGGAGTTTATTTCTTAAGTTCGATGGTAATTGTTAAAAAAATTACACAGATTTAACTTTTTAACTTCATTTAATATTCTTTATTGGAATTATTAAAATACTTAGTCAAAATTTAACCTTTAATATCTTTTAAACGGTGAGTTTTATCAAAAAATTATAAGATAATTTTCCGCTATTGAATAACCAAATAACTTAACTGAGTTTTAAAAATTGTCATTTTTAAACATTAATGCGCCTGTAAATCGAAACAATGCTAAAGAACAAAATGTGTCTATTTTTCCCCATTTTATCTAAATTTTGTCTAGATATTTTCTGTTAGGTGTTTTTCTTTATTTTAACGATCTTCACTAAAATGTTTTTTTTTTATAATCAGGTTATTCAAAACAAGGGTCGCGATCGTTTTTATAAACATATTATCTCCGCAAAAGAACCTTCATCAAAAATTGCACCATGTCCATACGTACTATTGAGATACTCAATCTCTAGATTTATAATGGTAGGCTTACACGCATGGCAAGTGTCGGCAAGCTTCTACAAACACATGCTTGTAAAGAGAATGTTTGGCTTGGCTTGTGAGAGGGGGATAGAGCTTGTTGCGGATCTAGGCCAGTATCGATTTTCGAACAAAGATCAAAGGAAGCTAGAACCAAGTGCTTGCGACGTATTTACATGTTGGCGCATGTCTATGGCAACCTAACGCAAGTGTTAAAACAACTTCGACGTCTACGACTGCCATGTTTGCCTGTAGGTAATACACTATCGCACGCGTAAGCCTGTAAATGGCATTCAGCGTTTGTGAAGGGTTGAAGCTTGTGGATGCTTGTGGAGATTTGTCACGCGTGTAAGTGTAAACCTACCATAAAGGGAGTGTTTGGCTTGACTTGGGAGAAATGGAAAGAGTTTGTTGCCGATAAGGCCAGTGTCTGTTTTCGAACACAGATCAAAGGAAGCTTTCAGCAAGTGTTTGTGAGACGTATTTACACGTTGGCGCATGTTTAGTGTCGCTCACGAGTTCACGCCGTACGTTTGTGTGCTAAAACAACTTCGACTTCTACGTCTACCCTGTTTGCAAGTACGTAACACACTTGCGCACTCTCAAGCAAGTAAATGGCATTCAAGCGTTAGTCAAGGCTTGGTGCTTGTGGATGCTTGCAGAGACTTGCCAAGCCTGTATGTCTATTATGTTAATCATTGAATATAATAAATTAATGATAATTATAAAATTTTATAGTTAAAACAGTTTATTCTTTTGAACCAGTTGCAGTTTTAGATTTTTTTAAAGAATTTTTGTTGTGAAGTTACGAATTTTGTGAGTGACATGTACAAAAACTCAGTTAAAGTCAGTATACATTTATAAATATTAGTTTATATATTTGTATAACTAGAATTAAATAAACAATATTATTAAAAAATCCAACATCTTTTACCTTTTTTCGGCCGATCTTCCAATACCTGGTCACATTTATCAATTTGTATAATTCTTTGTTTTTTATTATACCTACTTAAAGGTAAAAATTTGTAAAAAATTGTTTAACTTACTAACGTTATAATAAAAGATTAAGTAAGTACTTTAAAAAAACATAAATTCATAATCTGACAGTAAGATTAAGAAAATTCATTTAGAGTCGTTTAATTTTTAAGAGGTGGTAGATAAAATTGATTATTTTTTATTCAATAATATTTTATGTTAGGTATTCATCATAAACACAACAATATGAAATTATCAATACTTTCTGTCTTATTTTGTATCGCATGTAAGTATTAGTTAATATTTTCAACTAGTTATTGATTATCATCCTTATCCTTAAAGCGCTGGATTCTTTGAATAAAAGAAATGAATATTATATCCGTGCTAACAATAAAGCATTAAAACTAAAAGCAGAAAAAGGGCCCCAGGCAAACTTTTCAGTACAGAAATCGTTTATATTAAAACGTTATTAAGACGATACAGAAAAAGTTGCTACTCTAAATATTATGTTTTCAGATATTATCGACTTTTGGTGTTCTCCAAGAAGATATTCAGATTAAAGAAGTTGTAGGGGGTTTGTCTGGAACAGGAACAACTACCCGTTACTGGGATTGTTGCAAACCAACATGTGCTTGGCCAGGAAATGTTAATTACAAAACTCCAGTTACAGCTTGTGAAGCTGATGGTGTAACTCCTATTGACCCCGAAAATCAAACCGGTTGTGGAGATGGACAGTCTTATGTTTGTACTAATCAAGCTGGATATGCAAAAAATAGTTCTCTTGCTTATGGTAATTACTTCATTAAATTTTCTCATATTGAAAGTACTATGCGAGAATAGATACAGATACCTTTACTTTATTAATATATGCAGTAGTTCTTTGAAACTGAAAATTTATGTATTTTTCATATTTTTAGGGTTTGTTGCTGCTAAATTCATAAATGCTGGTGACAGAAATATGTGTTGTTCGTGCGTCCTTTTTACTTTCCACACTCAAACGCCTTCTGATTTAGATGGTAAACAAATGTTGGTCCAAATGACCAATACGGGTAACGACGATCCTACAGCAGATCACAATGAATTTGATATTGCTATGCCTGGTAGTGGTGTTGGTTATTATACGGAAGGTTGTACTTCTCAATGGAATACTGATGCTAGCGTTTGGGGTGATCAGTATGGAGGAGTAAATTCAGAACAGGAATGTTACAATCTTCCAGAACCTGTACAAGCTGGTTGCTTGTTCAGGTTCCAATGGATGTATGGTTATTCTAATCCAGATGTTTCATTTGTTGAAGTAGAATGTCCAGCAGAATTGATTCAAATTAGTGGCTGTTCTAAAATCTCAGATTAAAATTAATAATCTGTATTTTAATTAAATATGTTTCAAGATATTAATAATTATTACCCATAAATAAACCTGCATTCTCCAACCATCGAAGATTTTCTTGTTCAGTTTTTTTGCATGTAAAACACATTTACTTTTATCGCAGTACAAACAATTAGGTATTTTAAAACAATGACAGCTTTGTATTAATGGTTCTTACAGTCCAGTGTGAGCTCCATTGTCGTAACAACGTCTATCACAACAAATCAAAATATTGTTATGAGTCCGGACCTGTTGCCCAGCCCGAGAAGTAAGGTGTCGTTATAATTCTGGGAATTCTATCCTATTCTAGTTTGTCTCCTAACGAAATCGACCTTCTTTGAAATGTTATGGCGTCGTGGTGGTTCGAGAGTTTTCTGTTCGAGAGTTAACTGCATGGATGTTTTTGGAAGGATCTAATACTATAAAAAGGGACGGCTTCGGACGGGAGAATTAATTGTATTTGTAGTAGCTGGCGATATATTTTAACGACGCTATTTAGTAATTGTAATTGTATTAAAGTTGTGTAAATTAGTTAAAGAAAATTGTTATTTAGTTGTGTTTACAATAAATTGTTAAGTTTGTCTGCTGTTATCACTTATACCGAACCTACGAAGGAAAAATAATTTATTCTTTACCAATCTCAAACTACGTCATACGTGAAGTACTACTGCCATATTAATATTTCTACTATGTCGCTTCGAGAATCCTTTTCAAATTCAACCTTAATCTATTATTGCTGTACATCGACCCTTTAAGGTGTCCAAAATTTTTCCCTGTATTGTCCCCAATCTTCAAACCTGAGATATTTCCTGCTTGCACAGTTTCATAGTACACTTCTTGCTAGTATGACTATTTCCTATATGCCGCGAATACAGAAACCGGAAATATTGAATGGTTATTAGTAAAGAATCATAGAGAATAGATTTCAATATAAAAGCAATATGTATGTTAAAAAACAATATTTATAAATGAAGTTTCAATTGAGATTGATATTCAGATGTATCACTCAAAAATTGGCGTTTTACCAATAAGGCCATTTCCATAGATGAATCAATTTTCATAAAATATTTACAAATTTTTTTTCAAGATCATGTACTACCCGTTGAAATATCTTTTTCAGTACCATGCGGAGTTAACACTTCCTCCCAGTCGATTTCGGTTGTCGTCTTGTGAAATCAAGCAACTCTTCCGAATCTTTTTGTGTTTACCGATTATATCTTTGAATAAAAAAAATTAATGCGTGAAAGCAGTACTGGTTTGAACTTTTTTCCGTCATTAATGAAAATTCGAACGTAAATAAGAACTTTTATTCGTATATTCATACCGACTAATTATATATAAAAACTTAAAAACACTATATTAATTTTAATCTGAGATTTTAGAACAGCCACTAATTTGAACCAATTCTGCTGGACATTCTACTTCAACAAATGAAACATCTGGATTAGAATAACCATACATCCATTGGAACCTAAAGGCGCAACCATCTTGCACAGGTTCTGGAAGATTGTAACATTCTTCTTCTGAGTTCACTCCTCCATACTAATCACCCCAAACGCTAGTATCAGTATTCCATTGAGAAGTACAACCTTCTGTATAATAACCAACACCACTACCAGGCATAGCAATGTCAAATTCGTTGTGATCTCCTGTAGGCTCGGCGTCACCTGTATTGGTCACTTGAACCAACATTTGCTTTCCATTCAAATCAGAAGGCCATTGTGTGTTGAAAGTAAAAAGGACGCATGGACAACACATATTTCTATGAGTAGGGTTGACGAATTTGGCAGCAACAAAACTTAAAAATATGTCAAAAACATAAATAGTTTCCAAAACAAGTATATAATTAATACATTGTATTTATTTATAATAAGTACTTACCATAAGCAAGAGAACTATTTTTGGCATAACCAGCTTGATTAGTACAAGTATAAGACTGTCCACCTACACATCCGGATTGGTTTTCGGGGTCATTAGGAGTTACACCATCAGCTTTACAAGCCGTAACTGGAGTTTTATAATTAACATTTCCTGGCCAAGCACATGTTGGTTTACAGCAATCCCAGTATCGGCTAGTGGTTCCTGTTCCAGACACACCCCCTACAATTTCTTTAATGTGAATATCCTCTTGGAATACACCAAAAGCCGAAACATCTGAAAATATAATATTTAGAGTAGCTTCCATATACTCCTGTATATATCTTTTCTGATTTTACTTTTTAACGCTGCAGTATTAACAAACACATTCTCTGTTTAAAAATCTACTGCTGAAGGGATAAGGAAATGAAGTATGAAATATATAAATAGAAAAACCCATACTATATATAACTATTTAAGAATACTAAGTAATTATACAACAAATACTTACAGGTGGCGAATAATAAAACATAAAATACTGATAATTTCATTTTGTTGTTTATTGATATGAACGATGTGAAATATTTTTAAAAAAATACTGAATGTAATATAATACCACCTCTTAAATAATAGACCTTCAAATGTATTTCCTTAATCTCCATGGTAGATTATAAACTTATGTTTGTGGAATACATACTTAATCTTGTAGATTAACAAAATACTCCGTTGCATATAATTTTTACACATATATACACCTTCAGGCAGGTATAAATAAAATAAAAAAAAAGAATTGACCGAAAACAGTTTAAAAATGGAGGCAATTTTATGCTTTAGTTATTTCGGTTTTTCTATTATAGTTCTAAAAGTTGATAGCAGCTTTTCTATTATAAAATCGACCAATGGTATCTATATTACAACATTGATTAAACTGGACATATACGGCTCTCGGTTTTACTGAAACTGTTGCTTTGAGATTTCGAACAAAAATGATTTAAAAATAAAAAATCTGCAACTTGTAAAATATCAGTTCTATAAAAACATACAAAAAATTATCATTATTATATTGTATTACAAAAGATGTAATAGACGGAGGATTAGTTAACAGAGCGAGCGATGCGATAAAATATAGATAAAAAAATGCAGAATTTTTTATTAACACTGTTGAATAGTAAAAACAATATGACTATCAATCTAATAAAATAAAATTATTGGACCGAAACCAGAGAAGATAGCAGGTACAGAAAAGCAGTGAGGTCAGGGCTGAAAAGTGGTAGGAGGAGATAAGAGGCAAGAAATAGAAAGTTTAGGAGCAGAAAGAAGCAGCGAATAGGAAGAAACCAGAATTTTGAAGGTATAGAGAAAGAGTTGAAGAACTGAAAAAGGAAGTGGACTAGGAAGAAAAGGAAGAAAATAATTTTTTATATATATATATATATATATTTGTTTTTAATTTGTTTTTAGAACAATCAATTTGAAAATATTGGAATCCACGAACAATAATTGTATTGAAGGAGGGTGTTCCAGAAGGAAGATCCGTTTCAATATATAATCTCGGGGACACGTTCTTTCGATAGATTTTCGGAAGTATGAGTTGCCCATTAGGCAATCGGTTGCTATTTCCACTGTGAACAAAAACCTTCTTTTGGTTTCTGATATTATGGTATCAAAAACTTCCTTAGCTTGGACACTCGTAGAAAGATAAGAAGTTCTGTCATCTATCTTCCTTTTTTTTCTAGACTGACTTTTATAAATATCTGCTAACTCGCTTTCCCCTATGGTAACCTAAATTTTCTCGTTGGTCATAGCCAGAGAGCAAATTCAAAAGCACCAAAAAATTTTATACAGTTTATGATTTTGGATAAAACTTACCTGTTCTTTTTCACTTCCTCATTATGTTTTTCAATACTCAAACGATGCACTACTTAACTGTTGCGTATATTTTACCAAATAAATTAAATCCTAATATAATACCTACATGTATCTTTGAAGATTGATGCTTTTTAACTTTTTAATGCACAAAGTCCGTTTTTGTCCATTCTGATAGCTTATCGCCAAATAGTAAACTATGTAGACTATGGTTAAAGTTACAACCGCATAACAGGTCAGTTTTTTCATAAATGTCTATTTTAAAAGATCTTCTTAGAGTTTTTATCATTTGGGAGATGTGTTGGTCTTATCTCAAATATCGATCAATCGTTACTCCAAGATATTTGATTTTATTGTATTGTAATTATTTTATTGTTACTCTTTATGTTTAAGGTGGCGAAATCAGGTAGTCCATTCACATAACAGGATAGGGGTAGAAACATTGTCTTTTTAAAATCTATGGTTAATAGTTTATGAATAAATCAATCTATTATATTCAAAAATCGATCTCTACCTTATTTTTGAGTTCGATTCAAGAAACTGCAGTGTAAAACACTGAAGTGTCGTCAGCGAAACTGAAGATAGTTCCAGAGGTATTAATGATGAGAAGGTTATTGATATAGATGATGAACAATAAGGAGCCTAGAACAGTACCTTGTTCGCACGTTGCTCTCTGTATCACCAATTTTCACTACTTGCTTGCGATCTGATAAATAATTGGCTAGCAACCTGTGCACATGTCCTCTGCATCCCATATCTTGCAGCGCCTCTAGGCGTTGTGCAATGTGCATGATCCATCAAAATCTTTCGCGAGGTCCAAAAATATATACAGTGATGGCTTTCTCTTATCTCTACAAAACAATCTTCTACAAAAAATGGCTCCAAATCCAGATTGATAATTATTCTAACATATTGTTAATGGGGCAATTTTAGATTTTTTAAATCGTTTTTGCTTTGAAGTTACAAATTCGCAAAGCAACAGTTTCAGTAAAACCGAGTGCAGTGTGAATTAGATTCTTTCTGTATAGATCTTTGTAGAGTTTATTCAATGTCTTAATATACAATTGGTTGATTTTATAATAACATTTTCCACATATGGCCACATGATGTTTTTTTAATTTTTCTTTTATATACCTACCTAAAGTTATTATAATATTTATATTTTTTGTTAACCTACAAGATTAAGTAGGTATGTACTCCAAAAAACATAAATTCGTAATCTGACATTGAGATTAAGAAAATACATTTAGAGGTTTAATAATTAAAAAGTAGTAGATAAAATTGAGTATTTATTAAGGAATATGCTACATTGGTTATGTCAATAAGCAACAAAATGAAATTATCAGTACTTTCTGTTTTATTTTTTGCCATCTGTAAGTATTTATTATATAATTACTTAATATTTTAACTAGATATTTAAAACTGAAACTGTTCGTACTATAACGTACTTCATTTCCTTATCGTTAGTACACCGTTAAATTTTCTAAACAAAGAATTTTGAATTTTATTTATAACAAAATCAAAACAAAAAACTGGTCACTGTCTCAGTCTCATAGTCGTCTCCTACTATCATTATTATTATTTTGAGTAAGATGTTTAGTATAAATATTAGAGACAGTGATATCATAACAAATACGCCAAATGAAAATATAATCTTTTTTAACCAAACATTTTTTTTTATAATTTAAATTTAATCCTATTTTTATTTTTATTATCCTTATTTTTTATAATTATTTAATATAGGTACCTACTATACCAGATCTTTATACATTTTCTTTGGATATAATCTTATATATCTTCGTATGATTTAATTTTATATTTGGTTCCATTATCATTATATGGTATGTAATTAAATTTAGTTTTACACTCCTTTTTTTATCATCTTTATATTTCAATGCTTCATTATCATTGTAATATGATTTATTTTTATATTTGGTTTTATCATCCTGATATGTTTTAGTTTTATATTCCATTTCATTATCTTCATAATCGTCTTTGTAAGTTTTGGTTTATACTCTTCCTCTTCTTCAATTCTTTCATTATCTTCATTGTTCCTTGTATAGATTTGTATAATTTAATTGATCCCTACAGTTCCCATATTCCATTGTATCTTTCAATTCTTTTCTAAAATTTTTGCCATTAAGTATTTGTTCTAGTCTTATTTATTATACATACATATATTTTACCTGAACTTTTTTTTATGTTAACAGTTTCTTTTATAATGATATTTTTCATTTCAATTTTAAGTTCTATTTTAACATTATTAATATCTACCTTTATTTCTTATATATTTTCTTTTAGTATCTTCAGATAGTTCTTAGATTCTTTACTATTTTTTTGTTGATATTGTTTCCTAAGTTTGTATTGTTTTTCTTGATATTGATTTATATTTTTCTTTCTTGACTTAATGTATTTCCATTACTCTTATGACTCTTTTCTTCACTCATATTCTCTCCTCTTGAATTATTTTCTATTATAATTTTGTTTCTATTCTTTTATATTTTAATTTTAACTTTATATTTTTTTTATTTCATAAAAACTTTTGTTTATATTTTCAAATTGAAAGAATTTTTTAAATTTTATATAACAATTTAAATGAAAAAACTTACCTAATTCCAGTCCTGTTTTCTTAAATATGTAAGCTGTTGTCCCTCTAATTAGTTTTTGCTTTATTTAAACCCCTGGTTTTCTTTTTGTCTGTAATTTCTTTTCTCCTTGGACTTCTAGTTTCTTTTGACCTCTAGTTTTCTTTCTGCCTCTAATTTCTTTTTTCGTTGGGTTTGTTTTCTCCTCTTTTTTCTTTCCGCCTCATGTTGGTTCGCCAATTTGTAAAATTTACTTAGTTTTTTTGTAATTAAAAATCTACAATTTTGTCGTTAATTTCTTAATCTAACACTATCTACTTTTTTCATAAGAAACGGTCTCTATATAGGTTAACTACTGAACTCTTTACATTCGAAGCAAAAGTTTGACTATTTTATTATTATTGCATTTTTTTCTAGATGTTGTGGCTGAAGAAAACATTGTAATAAAAAAAATTCCAGGAAGTGTTAGTGGAGTAGGTACCACTACACGTTATTGGGACTGTTGTAAACCTACCTGTGCTTGGCCTGGAAACGTTGAATACAAAAAACCAGTTCAGGCTTGTAAAGCTGATGGAGTAACAGCAAATGATCCCGAAAACGAATCTGGATGTATAGGAGGCGAATCTTATATTTGTACCAACCAAGCAGCATATGCCAAAACTGATACTTTGGCTTACGGTAAATATTCTGTCGTTTTATTATATTACCATTAAAAAAGGGTTTTTTATTTTCTAGGTTTCGTTGCAGCCCGTTTCCATGACACCGACAGAAATATGTGTTGTTCTTGTGTTCTTTTTACCTTTAACACACAGTGGCCCTCAAACTTAAATGGTTCACAAATGTTAGTTCAAGTAACTAATACAGGAAACGCACCAGAATCTGATACAAATTTATTTGATATTGCTATGCCAGGCAGCGGTGTAGGTTATTATACGGAAGGTTGTACTAGTCAGTGGAACACTGATGTATCCAATTGGGGAGATCAATATGGAGGAGTTCACCAGGAAAAGGAATGTTACAATCTTCCGGAGAAATTATGGCCAGGTTGTTTATTTAGATTCCAATGGATGTTAGGATTTTCTAACCCAAACGTATCATTTGAAGAAGTTGAATGCCCACAAGAATTAATTGATATAAGTGGTTGTGACCCTATATCTCAGCCTTAAGTTAATAAAGAATACTAATTACAAAATTCAGTTTATTTTATTTATATAGTTAGTTTGTAATTAGATAAATTTGTATCTAGTTATCAAAACAAAACAATAATCACATTTTTGAACATTAATAGACAACCGGCTGGGTGCTAGGTATATGTATATATAATCAAAGGTGAATCGTGGATGGCAGTCAAATTTTTTATGCTTAAGAATAACTATTTTGTACTAAAAAAACCATCGTATGGGGAACAATGGGACTAACTGGCAACCATAGTTATATAATTGTCACCCCTATAATGACTGATTTTGAGAACTAGTTTTAAGAAAATTAATAATGTGTTTTTCTACAACCGTGCGTAAAGTATTACCTTTACGCACGGTTTAAGGTTCGTAAAGTTTAACTTTTTTTCACTAGTGAAAAAAAAACTTTTTTTTTCACTAGTGGAAAAAAGTAAAATAAGCACTGTTTTGTATAAGATTATGCAAATACTTTTATGTGTGTTAGTGGCCGAGGTTGTAAGGTATATAGCTTCTACCCAGATGACCCGGGTTCAATTCCGGGTAAGGAAACTTTTTTTTTATTATAATTGTGTAAATTTGTGTAAATATATTTAATTGTTAAATTATTGCAGTTTAATACATACAAAACTAGATATTATATTCAGTAATTTTTAATTTGATTTTTAATATGACAGAAATATCAGTTCATGAATAAGGGTAAGTATTTTTATTTAAATGACTAATTGACATTTCAATTAATTTATAATTCAAGCATTTCGCGTTTCTACGTACCGGTATTATAAGGTAAGATTAATTTAAAAAATAAATATTTTCTTATCTAAAATATGTTTTAAATATATTTTTTTTTACGCAGTAAAGCGTAAAAAAAAGTCAGGCCTATACTTGTATTTCTTGTAAAGAAATTCGGTTGTAGAAAAAATATTGTATGCAACTCGTGCGTAAATGTTCCTTTTTTGACTCATGTGATTGTCGCATTCGCCTGCGGCTCATGCGACATTCACATTCGTCAAAAAAGGTCACTTTACGCACTAGTTGCATAAATAACTATTAATCTTATTGTAAAGTGTTATGGGCAGAGATAATCTGTCTATGGTTATGGGTTTAAAGTTTCTGTATCATAACCACACGACTAGTCTTTTACAAAAAGAATTACAATTAATTCGAAAGCTTGACAACAAAGTCAAAGAATTTTTCTTAAGCCTAAAAAATTTGTCTAACATCCCACGATTTACCTTCGATTATTTGATTATTACATCAACAGTCAAAATACCACAACTTTATATATATACACTTTCGTACCGCCTATTAGTAAATATTTTTCCCCATTTTCCTTTTTTTCCAATTTTTAAATTTTTTCTCTTTTTTCATTTATTTTTCGTGTTTTTGTCGATTTTATAATATTTTTTTGTCTATATCTAAGTTTTACTTTTTTTTCTTGGTATTTTGTAATTTTTTCGGTATTGTCAGTTTTTAGTAGTTTTTTTCAATTTTATACATTTTTCTTTTATTTACAGTTTTTATGATTTTTTCCTATTATTCTATATATTTTTGCTATTCATAAATACTCTTTTTGTTTTTTTCTTCTGTTTTCCTACTTTCTTTGTATATAGTTTTGACAATTTTTCATCTTATTCTGATTTTTTTTTTCTTTTAATTTTTTTTTGTTTTTTTCGATTTTTTCACTTGCTTTAAATTCGGGTTTCTCTTTCTTGATACAAAACACATAACAAAATTCAGAAAAAATTTCACTACACTTTTAATGCACGACGATATTATGTGTCTTTCTATTTGGGAATAGAATGTAAAGATTAAAGAATAGAATGTAAAGAACCAACCGTATGCAATATAGAGTAACAAACCGTTTAGACGGCATGTCCGGTCCGATTTTAAATTCGAAACGGTATTTTATTCAAATCGTGACACTCATTCACACGATACACGTAGAAACAAAACAATTTTTTATATTCAGGTGTTTTTTTTTTTCAATTATAGCGGTAAATTGTTTATGGATTTAAATTAAGCAACTTTTATATTAAAAAACTTTTTAAAATCGTTAATTATCAACTATTTTTCTCAAAAATAAAATAGAAAAAAATTATTAAGAAATAAGTTGTTTTTCAATTTTTGTAATTGTTTAAAAAACGGGGCAAATATAGCACTATGTCTACAGATTTTTCATCTACTACCTCCCTAACACCATTTAGAACCTTCAAATACCTGAAAAAAAAATTTTCCGTAAAATTCCTATGTCCTATGTGCGGTGCATTAGGTTATTTTAAATAAAATTATAATTTTCTTGCTAAAATTTTCAAAATTATACCTATGAACCCACTGTCAGTTATTGTAATGGTGTAATAATTATAAACAAGTGTTAAGTAAATACCTACATGTTTTGGAAAATATTTGTTTGATTTATTTGAACGAAGGTTAAAAAGTTAATCTTAATGTATCAAATTTTGTAAACACTTCAACGGTTTTAATAAGTGTGCCATCAATGTAAGATAAGTTATCAAATAATTTAAATTAACTTATATTGAAGTATCCATAATAAATTTGTCAGAATATATTACAAGAATTTATTATTAGCTTTTTTTATCTATCTAATATGATAATAATATTCAAAGTAACCTCAGATGAGTATATAAACTACTCAAAAGGAATATAGAGACATGTTCTTAAAATCCAATAAGTAAAAAATATGTATTATTTTGTGAAACATTTTTATCTTTAAAATGGTTTTTAGAGACTTTTCTTCCGGTAGAGGGTAATACAAAAGGCTGTTTGGTAATAGGTTTAAAAAAATATAAGTTAAAGTGTTAAAAACAAACAAAATTTAAACAAAAAATTTTTAAGTGTACATTAATAATGAGTACGTCCATGTCTGGCTCTAAGAACTTCGGCACAACGATTTTTGATTACTGTTCGTAAATTGCCAAACCAGCATCTGCAACTTTGGTTCAGATTTTGGAAGGGTTGGTGATCCTTCAAACGTCTTTCCAGAGTTGCTTAATAGGATTTAGATACGGGCTATTAGCTGATCACCTCATGACATCAGAAGAAATTCCTCACGACCCTGGCTTATCTGAGATTATTTTGTTGTAGAATGATCCCAGCGCTCATATTTCGAACAAATGGGACGACATGATGTTCCAATATCTCCTCTATGCAATTGACAGTCCCTTCCCGAAATACCACTAGATTCTTCTGTCCTGTCGAAGTTATACTAGCCCATACCATTATTGATCTACCACCAAATGAAACAATTTCTTGCATACAGTCATCCAAATATCGTTCACCGGATGTCTCCATACTCGAACACGTTTCATTTGTAAAAATTATTTTGGCCCACTGCTTTTAGTGTGATCACTTCTTTGGCGATGATCAGTTTGGAAAGATCCCATTATAGGGTCTGGTGAATATCTCGGTAAGACAATAAGGCAATTTTTTCTGGTAAGAACTGAAGAGAGATCCTTGGCATTATATCAAGGCGCTGAATTGACCATCAAAATGTACTATTTACCACTATGGAACCATCTGTGGTAGAAGCAGAGTCTATGATTGTCTTTATACTTGTTTTGCCTTATTGCCTCTTCTCTTTTAGTTAAGATAATAGACCACAATATGACTATATGATAAAACTATTCTTCAGCATGTAGTGAAAGAAATGAAGTTTTATCAACTAGAATGAGGAAAATTATGCTTATTCAACTACCAATATTCAACACTCAGATTAATTTGTTTCAACCAATCTCCTTTATGAAAACATTGATTCCCTCATCGCTTAACATACATACCCAAGTCCAAAATGTTATAAGAAATAATACAGACAAAAACAGAAATACAGTAGTGTAAAATTTGAAGATGTTAGAGTTAATATTCAGATTCAGGTTAAATTTACAGAGATTGTTTAGTAATAACTTGGGCCAATAAAGAAAACTCACGTATTTTTGTGGCAAAAATGTCTTGAGAAATTGAGTGGTCTTCAGTTTCAATTCTTCAACTTAAATCTGTCTACAGTGTGTACACTATTATCCAATACCATTGTATTAAAAATATCCACGACAGCAGCATTTTTCTATGTGTCTAATGACTATGCCTAAAGTCGGCCAACTAGCTTTTAACTATTAGAAACCAAGAAGAGCATACCAATAGTGCTGATTGATTTTAGTTATTAAGTTTTTAAAGTATAATACTAAATACTTACACAACTCCCTATTTAGTCTTCTCCATTATCACAAAATCACACAAGAAGTTAAGTTTGGCAGACCATCGAATCCTATATAGAAGATGGGAGATATTCTAGCTGGTGTTTCTATTAGCTTTGATGTTAAATTCATATCCTGAGTCATTAAGCTTGCTGTAGAGTGGATTCATTGCCAAACAAAATTAAAGTGGGCTAAAGGACTCGCCTGGGTAGATTCTTCTACGGTAAGAAATCTCATTACCATTACAAAACCATTTGGTTTAGAGTCAAGGAAGGGTATGCACAAAAAAACTGTCATCCAAACAGAGCGGGGTGCCAGAAAAAAACAGCACAGCTTCCTTTAATATCTGTCGTTTAGAGCGTTGAAGTATGCCTGTGGTTATTATATGCTAGAATTTATGTACTGCCATATTTAGTTAATTAATTCTACAAAATAACTCAGTCCTCTATTGTTCAACCTTACCATGGAACAAATTATACGAAAAGTCAAAAAAAAAGGTTACAGAATGGTATCACACAAGTAACAATCGTATGTTACGCTGATGACGCAGTTCTTATCGCGGACAACGAAGATGATTTAAAAAGGCAACTCCATGCTTTTAATTTAGACATGATATCATCTGAAAAAACGAAATGCATGGTAATAAGCAAAGAACCGAAACCATGCAAACTGGAATTAGGCAACAGAATAATAGAACAGGTTATGACATTTAATTACTTGGGAGTTGAAGTAACAGTAATAGCACAAGCTAACAAACCAGCAAAAGTGAGCGGATGTCTTTATGGAACAGTATAGAAGAACAAGCATATGACCACAGAAATTGAAGTAAAGATATACAAAACAGTGGTGAGACCTATTCTTAACCTTTGCAGCCGAAACAAAAGCTTACACAAAAAGAATAAAACAAAAAATAAATAACATTGAAATGAAAGTGCTAACACAAATAAAAGGTGTTTGACTAAGGGAAGACAAAGAAATAAAGCCATACGATTTATAAAAAACAGACGAAAGCAAAGGGATCAACGCGTGGACAGACTGGAACAGGAGAACCTACCGAAAATTTCCAAGGGCAACAAACCATATAGCAAAAGATCTCAAGGAAACCCACCCAAAAGAAAGAAAGGTGGCAGATAACATCCACAGAAACGGAATATAGACAGGCAAACAGGAGTAATCCTAGTCGAACGAGAAAGAAAGAAGAAGAATGCAACGAAAGTTTCCCGAATTCTCATCACCTCTGTATTAATACATGTCATAACCGAAACATCCTTGCAAATTTTTCAAATTTGTATATTTTGGGCTTTTAATAATGTTTATGTAATAGTACCAATTTTAATGAGCAATTACCAGTTTTAAAATAATCTATTTCAATAAACATCTGAGTGCTGATGTCCCTACCCAAAACAAACAACAGAAACTTTTATTTTTTTTTTATTAATAACAATGAATGAACAATGTAAAAAAGATACAAAAATATGGAATATAATACTAACAAAGTATTTTCTTGGTTAGTATATAAACAAACAAAAATCTAATAACAAAAAATCTAAATCTATCCATCATGCAACTTTTCTTAAACTAAAATCAGATTGATTACAAATTTATCCGTAGATACACTGAATATCAATATGTACCACAAATCAAGACACGTGTTATTTTCATAAACTGGCATATTCTTAAGAACGTATGAAGAAGTAAAATAATTTAAAAATAAAAACAAACCATAGAAATTAATTTTAAAGGTTCTAAACAACTATTGCAACTATTGCAACATTGAAAGCAAAAAAATATAATTCTGTCAATCTTTAAATAATCAATGCGTTGTACTTGAAAAAAGCTTTCATATCACATTAATGTAGATCAACATTTTTTCATTAAAGAAATTAAATAATAGATTATGAAATAAGAAATAATTGTAAATCATAAATTTAAATACCAAAAATATTTTTTTCCTAATTCAAACACTTTGAACACAATTATTTATTCAAAATCGGTTTATTAATTTCTGGTGGATTCCTACGACGAATTCGGCGCATACGATTCAACCTTCTTTCTGCAGATGATGGTTTGACAAGTTTCTTCTGATTTTCATAATATTGCTCTATACCCGTACTAGGATCAATCTGAAAAATATATATATAAATAAATCACAAAGAACTCTAATAACTTGAATAAAATTTTAACACAGTGAAAATTAATACGAATAAGTTTCAAAAATAATATTGATGATATTCGAATAGATCGGTATTGTGTATTAGTTTGCTATTTTCATTTCTTATAGCTGCAATCCCTACTTTACCTTAAATCGTTATATTTGGATAGTGCACCTATATTTCAAATTTTAACAATATATATATATAAGGGGCAAATTAATGGGCATAAGGGCATGTACGATGTACGTAAAAAGGATCATGGAGTCACGAGTAGGATTTTTTTTTATATATATAGATTTGGCAAACTCTGCAGCTTGAGCTACATTTTGTTTATGTATTTCGATTGTGTCACTATAGACGGGACAACCATTACCACCAAACTTTAAAGGTTTTTTGGCATATATATAACACATTGATGCCCCACAGACACAACGCATGTGGTTGCAGCCTTGCTCTTTAAATAGTATAGGATTTCATTAATTTACACTACATTAAAAAAAATACCGCCCGAGCAAGGACTTAAACCATGTACCCCTTGATTAATAGTCCAATGCTTTACCGACTGTGCTACCAAAGCTGAGATGCAGTATTTCACATTTCACATGTTATCGTACCCTAACAACCATCTTATGTGGAAAAAAGATTTTGGGTGAAAAAATGGAAAAACCGAATTTTCCCAGACGTGGTAACCAGATAGATCGATTTTTTGCCTCCATGTGCGTCTATATTTCAAATTTCTGTGAATGTTGTTTATAACAGATATATTTGATAGTTGTAGTTAAACATTACAATATTTTTGCGAAAAGTTGTCAATAAATAAATAAATATATAATACCTTCAACTTTGTACTATCCACTTGCGATTTGGCTAACTCTGCAGCTTGAGCTACATTTTGTTTATGTACTTCGATGGTGTCACTATAGACAGGACAACTATGTCTACCAAACGTTAAAGGTTTTTGGCATATATAACACATCGATGCCCCACAGACACAACGCATGTGGTTGCAGCCTTGCTCTTTAAAAAAACTTTTACCACATTTATAACATTTTCTTAATAACGCTGCTGTCATCTGATTTTCTATAAATACTCGTGCTTTGACTTCTTCATCTTTTTCAACTTCATCACATTTATAAGGTATATGATTTTCTTCCCTGCACATTCTACAGGATTCCTTCATGCAATCAGGATTAAGACATCGAAAAATTTTGTCCATTGGATTTGGTATATTAACAAAATCACAAAATGGACATGATTCTAATTCTTCAATACCAGCTGCTTGAATTTCAGCAAACGTTTTCTTTTGCGCTAATTTTGAAAATAATTTAGGAAGAAGGGCTTTTTGCAAAGTACTTAGGGAAAATTCTTCTGTACAATCATTTAGACATAGAAAGGTAGTTCTTCCTTCACCCATTGCGATGCTACAGCTAGTTCTTATACAATTTCTACAGAATGTGCATTCTTTTGGACATTTAAAAACATTTTTTAACAGAACCTCATCATCAAAACAACACTGACAAGTAACAAGCAAACCATTTTTTCTCGCTAATTCAAGTTCTTCAACTTCTTTTTGTTTTTGCTCTTCCATATACTGCATTATTTCTTCTTTGTGTATGAGATAAGCAATTTCTTGTAACACCTTTACATTTCGTGGAACATCTTTTAAAATAGACTGCTTTCTACGCTCTCCAACAAAATGACTTTCTTCCATAATCTTTTTCATATCTTCATCGCTGGGTAAAATTCTATTATTATGAGAAGCCAATATAGAATCTATTGTTTCGATAGATAACTGATCGTATCTGTTTTGAAAAAAGTTTCTAATATATAAAGAGGTATAATTACCATTCTTTACTTTTCTATTAGGATCTATAAAGGTTTTTTCCGGTTCTGGAAACATATCGACGAATTTTTGTACATTAAAATCAGAAGTATATTTTTTTACTTGAGCAGACAATTTTTGTTTTCTAAGATATTCCTTCAATGTGGGATAATTTTTATTTTCTTTGGCTTGATTTACGAATGCATTCAAAGCTTCGATATTGTTACCAATTACTTCACACTGTACCCTTAAATAAGTAGGATCTGCATCAGGTAATAATTGTTTGATTAGTTCTAATTGTTCTTCTACATCAATTTTTTTCTCAGAATTGATAGATATCTCAGGTTTATCAATGTGTGTATTTTTAGTAGATAATACAATAGTTACTACATCATCCAGCTGATTCCAGGTTTTTCCTAAGCAAATTCTTCTAATGTTTTTTGAAGGTACATCTGGAAATATTTCCATAATTCTGGAAACTAATTTTTCATCGCATGTACTTTCCCCAACATTTTCTTTTCTTATTTCTACAGATGTCCGTTGATTACTTGACTCAAAATTCTCGTTATTTAGCATGGGTTTTAAAGGAGTGTCATAACCTTCCAACTTCGGATCTTTTATTTCTTCTTGAGATTGGTTTTCAGCGAATTCTGGAATATAATTAAATATGCAAAAAGTTGTAAAAGGCCATTTTCATCATTTAAAAGTCGACATAAGTTAAAGTAATATTAGTTTATAGTAAAAAGTTATTAAATATAATTAGAAACACAGTTATAATTTGCTTCGATTTTTGGAGTTTTTTGTTCTCCAACTTGTTTTCTTGATATAAATAATTAGAATAAAATTTATCTATTAAGTGAGATAGTAGAATTAGAAGATTTTTGGATACTGTGAGCTTTGAAGTAGTCTTTTTTGGTGTTGTGAAAATGAGATCCAGTTATGGATTACTCATATACATATAGGTAATATATATATATATATATATATATATACATATATATATATATAAACAAAAGGGGAAAATTATTGGGCATGTACGCAAAATGGGATCAATAAGGCCACGAGTAGGAATGGTAACCGCAGACATGTATATATATATAATAAGAGATTTTCATTGTCTGCGTCCCACTGTATAGTTTAATTCAAATATCAAAAACAAACCGATATCTATAATGTTTACCTACTTATATTAAAATTCATTTTATGTAAAAACTCTTTTGGAATTGCCGGAATCAAATCCTCTACAGCTTCTGCAAATCCGCTTGTACTTGGTTTCGGTTTTGGAATTGTCGGAATCAAATCCTCTACAGATTCTGTAATTCCGCTTGTACTTGGTTTCGGTTTTGGAATTGCCGGAATCAAATACTCTACAGATTCTGTAATTCCGCTTGTACTTGGTTTCGGTTTTGGAATTGCCGGAATCAAATCCTCTACAGACTCTGTAATTCCGCTTGTACTTGGTTTCGTATCTATTTTTGGTAAGTTATCATTTATATTGAAACAAGATTCGTTGAGAGAGTCTACCTTGGTAACTTTTTCTTCACATAGCTCTTCCATCAAATATTTTAATTCTTGCTCATTGGAATGTGAGGTAAAAAATGCATCATCTTCAAAATTACAGTCATCGTAAATATAATTCAGTAATTCATTTAAAACATCGGGTTGGGGATTTGTGTGTAAATCAACTTTAAACTGTTTACATACGGATTTAATTTTCGTTTCCGATGCACTGGTCAACTCTTTCAGTTGTTCTATAAGATTATATGTTCCAAGTCTATCAATGGGACATGGATTTGTCACATTCAACTCTGAGTGTACTAAATTTGTTAGTAGATGTTCGTTAGTAGATGGTACATTTTCACATTGTGTTGTTTCTAAAGATGTTACTAAGTTTTGTTGATTTATTATATCTGAACATTTATCTAGCACTACTTTTTTATTTATTTTTGCACTTTGAAAACTCTCGTCTATTGCTTCTACTTGTTCACTTGTCCGTTTCTTGTTATGTTTTTGAGATTCGATTTCCAACAAAATTTCTTTTAGTTCTGGTTTGTCGTTTAGCAGTTGTCTAATTACTATTTCTTTGCGGTTTTGAATATTTCCCAGTTGTTTAAGACGAAGTTTAAGCCAACTCTCTGGTATATCGGGAAACAGTAACACAATCATTTTAACATCTTCTTCAATTTTTTGTTCAAAATTTTCTTCGACTTCATCCTTGTTTTTGAAAAAGTAAACTAATGATAAAGGAATTCTAGCCCGCCATCGTTCAACGGGAATTCTTTCTAAAACCTCTATAATATCTTCAGTGTTTTGAAGCCACGGCAAAATCTGTTGAATCTGTCTTGCATCAGCTTGTAAATTTTCCATGTTGAACAAAATTTATTCACAAAAAATAAGGCTTAATCAACACCAGTAAAAAGGGTTAAGAATATAAACGGTCTATTATTTTTGAATTAACAACAACTATCACAATCACTACAAAAACATGACACATAGCATGTGTGTAATTTGTAATCATAACAAATAATAACAGAGACAATATAATATAATATATTATATATTATCTCTGAATAATAATCAGGTAATAACTATTTTTTAGTTTATGGTATGGTGGCTAACAACTGGTACGATAACAGCCACTTTCTTTCGAATTTAGTAATTAGATATTAACATCTTAAACTATTTTAAATTCAAGCTTATAAAACTTTAAGTGAAGTTTTATGCCATATTTTGTTATTAGACATTTTAAATATAAATTTTAATTAATGATTTAAGTTTTAGTGGCTGCTTGCCTTACCTGTGAATATTCAGCCAAAATTCGATATGTCAATGTGAACAATACATTTTGTATACAATTTAAATAGACAAAATTTGTATAATAAAGGATTTTTGTAATTTGAAAATATGCTTTGGCGAATACTCATATTTACATTTAATAATTTACAAACTTGACTATCGAGTTTTATTTAAGAATATTTAGAAACAATAAACCTTATCTGTAGTATTTGTATAAACTGTAATAAACCAAAAATAGCTGCAATAAATTTGCGTAATTTGTGAATGGATGAAGCAGGTATGATTTTTATTTTTCATATATTTTAATCAGATTTTTATTCATTTAATTAATATTATCAGGATTAAACAATGATGGGAAAATCAATTTGAGAAAATATTTACACTACAATTTATGAGAATGGATTCTCATATTTTCCTAGGATTTATTGAAACAAAGAGAAAAGACCACTTTACAAATTTATTCATGGTGTTGCCTTATGACTTATGTAACAGAATTATAAGAGCATTTATACCTCCATTTAGAAGTAATGATAAAGTATATGTAGATCTACTGGGACCACTTTTCGCCGTATTATTCCTAATAGGATTTGTAACGTATGGAAATTCTTTTAAATTAGTAAAAATATCATTTACTCCAATGGAATTTTTATTTTTATACTCAATAATAATGCCAGTATTTTGTTTTTTTGTAAGCAAATTAGGAAGATCAGATATAACAATCTTTGAAACACTATCAGTAGTAGGCTATTCGTTGTACGGTCATATATTTACTTTATTAGCTTCATTTATATTTTTTGAAGAGAAAAGCAATTTTTTCTTTTTTATTTGTTTAATAATTTTTGGAGGTCTGAGTACTTTCAGATTAATTATAATTTTTTTGAGAAGTATCGAAATACCTGGAGCGAGATTATTAATATGTGCTACCATTGCAGTTTTAAACATTCTGAGTGTTATTTTCTTACATTTTGCTTATATGCATAGAAGTTATGTATATGTAGAACATTGATGTTAAAAAGAAATTACTAAATATAAAAATGTTAATTTATTTCCCTGAGTACCTATGTGTTCCTGTAAGATTTTAACATATTATAAATCTTTGAATAAATTATTTATTAATATATAGTAGCAAGTCGGTGATCGATACACGTAGTTTTATTCTCTCTTCCAACAAACAGTTTTTACAGTAGGTAATTAAAATTAAAGTAAAAAAGTGAAAGTGACAAGAATAGCAGAGCATATTAAATGTGTAAGTTATATTATAAAACAACCATTGTATTTGTGCTTATAATATAAATATACAATAAAATCGATGTCAAATAATATTAAAACACCGTTAAAATACAACCAAAAATCGGATAGCTACTTAACAAATAATGAAAAAAAAACACTGGATGATCTTTTTGGCTTACGTAATAAATAAAACTAGTAAAAATTTATATTCCAAAATAGACAAACTAAATTTTGAATTAAAAACACATTCGAAAACCGTTAAAAAACAAAAAGAATAGAAGAATTTGAAAATAAAAACACACATTCAAAAAGTTGACTTGATGCAGTTCAAAGGAAGTTGAAGAGCCAAAACCTGATATTCTACGTATTTGAAGAAAATACACAAGACTTGCTAAATCAAGGCACTAATTGAACAGAATTTAAAAATTAATATCGAAGACATTGATATATTTGACTTGGACCGTATAGGAGAAAACGACAATAGTTGTAGACAAATTCTTGTTAAGTTTCACTCTCATATTAAAAGATTGGCAATTCTTAAAAGTGTCAAAAAATTCAATAAAACAGGTTTTTACTTGTCAGAAGACCTAATTCCAAAATATATTAAAGAAGCTATATAGAGAGAAGAAAAAAGAGTTTCAATTAGAGGTAATAGGCTAGTTATTGATGGTATAATATATTCAGTAGAAGAACTGCTCCAGGAAAGTAGCGCTTCCTCAAGAGCTGGCTGTTCCTGAAGATCAAGCAGAGATGATATCAATCAATATTTAAATTCACTGATAAACAAGATAAAAGAAAAGAGCTACCAAACTAGACTCGCTTCAGAATCTGGCCTCTCAACCAAGAATCGCAACAAATCTGAAAAAAATAACTTAATCAAATAGGTAATTTTCCTTAAATTTTCTGTTTTTATATAATTTTATTAAACGTGTTTTTGTATTTTTTTCGGGTAAACTGACTTTTTCTGTAAATTATTACAAAAACAGGTATGCGTTAAATAGACTAAAGATCGTGCTAAAATAATGGATCCGTACATTCGAGACGTTAATTACGAACCCTATGATACCATTGAATTTAAATGTGTACATGATATTAATGATTATTATAATGAAATACAAAACTTTTTCATTAGAATATATGTAGCCTAAATAAGAACTTAGATGAGCTGAAAATATTTTTATCACAACTTTGATTTCATCGTCTTAACAGACTCTCTGAACATCTGTGACTTTTTCATTTATCAGTTTACTCATTTTACATTAAAGCCGATATAAATTGGAATGATGGGGTTCTATTATTTGTAAAAAGGGCTTTAACAATGCACTATGAATAATCGATATAGGGGAATGTAAGGCAATAAGAACAATAATTGAATTAAAAATAAACTGATGGTTACATCTCTTTACAAGCCACAACCTGCCAAAGAAGAAGACTTTGTAAATCATCTTTGGGTATATCTGGAAGAAAAAAGACCAGGAAAAATCCAAAACATAATTTATTTTTATGAGACATTAATATTAAGAAAAATTCTGACGTAGTGTCTACATACATAAATGTACTAGGAGAATTTAAATTCTTGCCTTTAATAAATAAATATACACGAGTACAGTGGAATTTAAAATCTTGCATAGATCATATTTTCTTTAGTAGTAATGACTTAAGCGCAAATAACTATAGAGCGGCAATTTATAACACGCAAATCATTGATCATAGGGCTACTATTGCATATCTTTCTGTGAAAGGTCAAATCTAAATACAAAAGTTAAAAATCTAACAGAAACTTTAAACTTACAATGGTAGTAAAGTTAAAACAGCAAAAAAAAACGAAAACACTGGAAAACACAGGGATTTATTAATTCCTTAAAAGAGAGAAATCGATTACACAAGGAATATTAAAGGGATTTGGAAAATGTGGAAAAAAACAATGTAACTCAACTATAGAAAACGATAAACTAATGAAACAGGCAAAAAAATACTTTTATACAAGACAAATCAAGTAAGGAGAACTCAAAAAAACTTTGGGACACGCAAAGACAAATAAAAGGTTTATAAAAAGAATAGACGATAATGAAATAAGGGAAATATCCATGACAAATGGAGAAGTAACATGGATTCTAAAACTATAGCAGAAAGTTTAAATAAATATTTTTCAGAGGTTGGTAAATCTCTAGCAAATGAGATAGAGAATCCAAACACTCCTGCACCTGTCAGGAACTATCGTAGACAAAAGATTGTAAATTGTAATCATGTCAGATAGTCAAGCAGCCATCAAAGCTCTGAACTCACACACAATTCAGAGATGGTCTAAGAATGCCTAGGTAACAATGTTACCCTTTTATGGGTTCCAGAACACATAGAAATAGAAGGAAATAAAACAGCAGATAAACTGGCGAAAAAAAGGAGCTGAAACCCCATATTTGGGACTAGAATCTACTTGTGAAATCAGAAGTAGTACAGTCTTAGAAAACTAAGGAAAGAAGTGGATAGAGAAAAATCCAAGTACTGGAACAATCTAGAAGGACTAAAACTATCGAAGACGATCCTGGGAAACTATAACCAGAAGAAATCCTTCAGCTATCTAAATCTTAATATCTTATTATAACGGCAATATTAACCGGGCACTACCGATTAAGAGGACACATGAAGAAACTAGGATTGGTAGATGAAGCAAAGTGTAGATTCTGTGACGTAGAGGACGAAACCTCAATACACATACTCACAAAATGCATTTGCATTAGGTAATTCTAGGGTCATACTAAATAGAAGAAAAAGACCTACCTAACTTGATGCCCAACGATATCCTAAACTTTCTAAGAAAGAATACTAGAAGAGTTGCTATAAGGAAACAGCAGAATTATAGCAATAAAAGCGGGACACAATAGATCTTATAGGTCACAGTTGTATTTATCTGTTGCTGATACATGATACATACATACAGGGTATCACTTATGAATACTGATAAATAAAGGGCAAATTAAAACGAAATTAGAATATATGTTTTAAGGTTTATTTAAAAAAATGGTAACAGAAAGCATAAAACTAGGGCAGTTTAAAATTTGAGTTACAAACAACTCATTCCTAACAATTATTAATATTGCCCAAGAACTTTAAAAGATAAATTAAAATATCAAAACTAAATAAATAAAAACGAAGGGACTATAAAGTGTATAAAAAATAACATTCCAAATTTATCAAAATACATTTCACCTCATTTTAAAACTACAGTAACTACTGTATTTAAAGACATGTGTTTTCATCACATCATTTTTTACATTATTAATTTAAATTCATTTATTTTTTAGATTTTTTTTATATTTTTATTCTAAAAGTAAACAGAATTTAGATTCGTAGCAATAAATCCTACAGGAGATCTATTAATAATTTTATTATTAGTTATTAATTCGATACACTTTAGATAATTTTTTTAAATATATTGTTTCATGAATAGGAATTATCAAAAAACAAGTAAATTTATTGCACTTTTGTAGTAGGATTTCTATTGGCTACTGCTAAGGGAGCAATGTTTGTAACATCTGGTAAAGTTTTAGCCACGTTTAAATTTGGATTGTTATTATTAGACTTCCCCTTTCCACCTCGACGACTACGACCCTTCTTAATACCTGTTTTGTGCATTACTGTATCTTTCTTGTCTAAATTATCTTCTTGTACATTTTCAGATATTTCATGATCTGCATCCTAAAAAATATTTGATTCAATAAACTAACACTTTTAATTAAAATTTTTGAAATACCTCTTGTATATTTTCGTTTTTAACCTGGTTTTTTTGTTGGCCACCTCCATATCTTTGCGACTTCGATTGTTTTGTCCTGTGCCCTTGATGAGTGGGAGTAGAATGGGAAATAATCCGAATGACATTACCTACTGCTTTAGTTCTTCCCTGAAAAAAAAAAAAACAATTTTTATACTGCTAACATACAATTTATGAGATAAATCTTGTTTTATAAATTAAAAATTAACGTATAGTTTCAGAAAATGGTTGTCTGCAGAGTTGCACGTTATAACATATTTTGAAGGCAAAACACATATTCAAAGCTATATTTTTGTTCAAAATCGAGCGTGATAGTTAAATGTGAAAAAAATCAGAGAAGTAAAACATCTAAAACAACGGATCAAAAGGGTTTTTAGATTTAATAAACTAAGATTTTTTTTTAAATTTTAACCTATTTGTGACAATACTGTAAATAAACTGTTAGTTTTAAAAATTCGAACGTTATACCCAAACGAGGCTCTACAAATTGTACGCAAATGAATAGCAATAAAAAATGTGGATATGACAATACATATTGAATCATTCTAAACTTACCTCTCTGAATACCATTCGTTGACCAGGAGTTACATATTCAGGATGTTTAATAAATCTGAAGTGAATTAATGCCTTATCTCCGGTTCTTAAACAATCTTTAGACATACTAATGATACTTGCTGTCTGTCGAATACTTCCACAATGAACTAACAATAAATACATTAACATTACCACAATTTCAAATAGGGTTTAATGTGATGATAAATATCGAAATGAGATATTAATTTTAATTTATTTTTGCACTGTTACGTTAAATAAAATTATGTACCAAGAAGATAGAGAATACCTTTATTTATGTTCAAAAGTATAATTTTTTGGCGTTTTACCAAAAATTATATTAATTTTAGTATAGAGCAGAACCTAAATTACTTTGAAAGTAGTAGATTTTAAAATATACAACTTTAGGCTTTAGGGATCAAAATATCATTTTTCATTTAACTTACGATTTGAAACTGTTCTTTGACAATTATATATTATTAGTTTGTAAAAGAGTTCCCGTAAGTGATTAAAAAGTTATTTAAATTTACTATTGTATATTTTTATTTAAATATTTTCTATAACTTCTTTGTAGCATAAATTTCTTTTTTCTTCTATTATTTGGGGACTTTCTTGCCACTTTATATCGTATATTTTTTAAAAAGCTACAAAAACTTTAAGTATCTGGGAATAATAATCGAGATCCTCATATATAAATAACGTTTCTATATTTACCCATTGCTTGGTACCGTGAACTAATAGTAGTTGGGTGATGTAGAACCAATATTTCACCCTCAAATTCCCAGCAAGCTTGTGGATTTAAAACTGGAGAAACCATAACCATCCCTTTTCGAATTTGTGATCGTTTAATCTAAAATAACAATAATAATGCAGCTGTTAAATTTTGTAATTCTATTATATTGTTTCAGATATTAAATAGTAATCTGAAACTATGTATACAACATTTTACATATATTATTTTTACCTTTTTCAGGGCGAAACTTGCAGTTTGTCCCGCTCTAACCTCCTTTACAGACATTCTCTTTCTATGAATACTTTTGACAGCTATTTGTTGAAAACGACCCAGAGGATCAGGGCCTAACATTAAAATATCATTTAGTTTAATAACTCCTTTCAAAGTTGTACCAGAGACAACAGTTCCTACACCCTTAAAGAATAAAAAAAATGAAAACAAATTTGCTAGTTGAACAAACAAACTTATCTTAGATGTCTAGCAATTTTATTTTTAAATATTTACTTACGGGAACTGAATAAGTATCGTCGATTTGAAATTCTGCTGGTTCGTTTTCATGATATTCCATTCGAGTTGTTAATAAATTAAGAAAAGTTTTCAATAAATCCAAGTTCTCACCAGTTATATTAGAAACTTGAAAGATTGGACAGAGTCTTGAAAAAATAAAGATAATAAATAAAATGCGATACATAAAAAAATGTTATATAATATGTAATCATTTATAACATACACAATTTTTAGAGAAACCTTTACCTTTCTGACACAAAATTAGTAGCACTCAATACAACATCATCTGCAGTTTTGACCATAACAGGTACCTTCCTACATCCTGGTGATTTCAATATTCTGACTAACATTTTCAGATTATCCTGCAGAACATTAACTGGACACATATCAATTTTAGTAACTACAACAAAAACCGGAACAGAGAGAGCTAAAGCTAATCCTAAGTGTTCTTTTGTCATGCCAATTATACCAGCGTTTGCACCTACCTAAAATAATAATAATATTTAATCCACCTTTATCTCATTGTGTTAAATTACAAAATAGTACATTACGTAACGAGTGCGGAAAGCAGGTGATCCCATCAAGAGTGCGTTTGTCGCGTGAGCCGAAGGCGAACGCGATAAAAAGCACGAGTGATGGGATTACCTGCGCACCGCACGAGTTGCGTATTCTATTTTTCATCACTCCGTGAGGAAAGCTCTTGAATTTGTCTAAAATAAAAGGAAAGAAGAGTAGAAGTAGTATTAGGTCTGATCCGCCTGCACCGCGAAAGCGCTGAAGGAGGGTTGGGGGAGGCGGTTCTATCCAATTAAAACAAAAGTTAGAGTTAAGAAATTATAACATTTTTATTAAAAAAACACTTTTTTATTACAAAATTATGTATAGTTATGAATCTTTGTTAAATACGTTAAATGTAATATTTGAACAGTTGCTTAATTCTAGACATATTTTTTTTATTCAACTTAAGTATATTAGATAATAATTGAGAATCAACAAAATCTTTATTTAGTAATGAAACGTTTGATTGATTATGTCGTGGTTCATTTACTACCGCGTTATCAGATGCAAAACTATTAGCAAATTCATCCTCAATTTCTCTTAATTCACTTTCTATCTCATTTATTTTTGATTGGGAAACACTTATCAACTCTGTTTCGGTCATTCATTGCTGTCCGCACAGTCCTGCATGGTCGAAAGCAGTGCTTTCCGCACGGAGTGATGAAAAGTTTTATATTTCGTAACGTTGAAGGAAGCATTGCTTTCCGCACGGTCCTGCATGGTCGAAAGCAGTGCTTTCCGCACGGAGTGATGAAAAGGTTATAAATATTTTATTTATCTTTGAAACAATTTTTCACTTTAAAATTTTTAGAATATAACGAATTAAAAGCATTTTTATGGTTTAATCAATACATTAGTAAATTATTAAAATACATTGTTTCATTTTTAGATCAAAGTACCATGTGCTGGCAAATGTTCTAATTAAAACCTATCCATGAGTATTTAAAAAAAAGAAAGAGCCTTTATCCACACTTCAAACCTAAAGCATCAGTCTGAGTAAAAAAATAAGATATTTCCTCGGGACCACTGAAACTATTTAATGACTACCAATATTATTACAATTACTACCAGATATGTCAAAAATTTTGAATTGTTTATTCGGAAATATAGAAAAGTTGGAACTCAATGAATTCCGTTGAAAGCTTATAATATCTGATGTCCTCAAAAGTGGGACCAACGAATGATGTGTTGACTATTCGAAAGTGAGAGCAACGGGAGAAAGACAGACCAGAAGAAGTTCCCTTACTTATTTTTTTGACCATTTTTCTATCGCAACCTAACACATAAAGCTTCGATTTAAAAAATAACATCATAAATGATTAACACACAGCATTATGTGAAATAGTTTCAAAAGATATGTATAGACACGTCAGAACTGAAACCGAGTGTAGATTACAAGAATATAAATCTTCGTGAACTCGTAACTAAAGTATAAAAACTACAACCAACAACAAGAGAAGAAAATACAAATACAGTACATATTTACTTTTTTGTTGGTTGTCTTAGTCTAGTTTTGTCCATAATTCTTCGTTGACATACATTTATTTAAACATAAAAATTAAGTAGCTTATTAAACGTAGCGATATTATTTAAGGCAAAGATATTTTGATAGGATGTTTTTTAACAACAAATATTATTTTATCATTTAAAAATAAACTTATCCTTGGACCTAATGGCTTTATTATACAAGTAATATAATTGGAATTAGTACTTATTTAATAAACCACTCAAAAACAAAAAGAGCAGAAATAATTGAAATATGCAATAACTACAATTATAAATTCTACACTAACAACATAATAAATATATATAAAGCTTACCATTAGCATACCAAAATCGGGTGCATGGCCGGTCATACCAAAAACTGT
Source organism: Altica lythri (assembly GCA_964028335.1). NCBI lineage: Eukaryota > Metazoa > Arthropoda > Insecta > Coleoptera > Chrysomelidae > Altica > Altica lythri. Next base: position 26,903,323 of record OZ034804.1, on the reverse strand, counting down.
GGTTTTTAAATATCTTTCATGTCCTGCTAAATCAATAAATGTAATTACCTTCGAACTCCTCTCGCAAATTTTTACCCAATCTAGTGATCCGTGTTCAGGTTTATTTACAATATTTCCTTAAAATAATGGTTTGATTATATTTTAAAAAGGTTTAAAATATAAATGTAAAAAAGCATTAGTGAAACTAAAGTAAATAGTTATAAAATAAAATTATGAAATTTTAACTAAACAATAAAAAAAAAAGAAAATTTAAATTATTATACTTCCTGATTATTTTCTTACCTTCTTCATCAAATCCCAAGATATCATTTCCAACAGAACTAGTTCTGCCCGACTCCATTTCATGTTTGTGCCTGAATAGCCTCTGTCTGGCATGTCCTCTTCCATTATCCAGTTCTCCATGAGTTAAGACACCAAGTAAAGTTGATTTTCCAGCATCTACATTACCGACCACAGCTACGCGTATCTCTAAGAAATCTGAAAGAAATGTTTAGAAATGAATTTTTAGTTTAACCAAAATGTATTTGGTAGTAAACCTTCAGAATTATCGGGTTGTGTTTGCAATTATTAAAATAGTTACTAATGAGATAAACGTTACAAATCCGTTTTATCACCATTTCGTTAAGCTCAGAACTAGTAAAAATCTCAACGTGGTAAAATTTTGCTAAAATGAAAAAAATACGAATGAAATTGATAGTCACTGTGTAATCTTGAAAAATAGTTTTTAAAAATGCTGTGTAAAGGAGGTGTAAAACTTAATTATACAGAAAAATACTTGTAATGGTACCGCTATGATACAGTTATGAAAAACTTGCATGAAACCTTAATATTTTGGCAACTGGCAGAAATTATGGCGACAATTTTCATTAATTAATTCATTTCAAGCAGTACTAAGTCTACAAAATAACTACCGCAATTTGTGTAAGTTAACGAAGTATATGCTCAATTAGTTTCATTTAATGAAAATAACCAAAACTTTAATTATCATTTTATTTTAATTTAAAACTAAACAGATCGGGTATTAAGTGGTTGTTAGAATACTAAAATTCTTACTATATTTTCGTATAAAACCATCAATGTGTCTTATTTGGTAATAATGATCTGATAAAATTCTAGAGAGTGAGCTTACGGTTAGTAGGTACCAAATTTATCGATTTGACAGAGGTCCTACGACCAGTGACACTTCACGTGATGGTGGTGTCCTGATAGCAGTGGCAAGTAAGTTTACTTCAACACATATTAGGTTGAACCAATGTTTAGAAAATTTTGTTCCTTTAAAACGCATTAAGCAGTCTAGCTTTCCGAGGTGGTTTGATCCCCATCTTAAACACTCATAATTGATAAGAAAGTTGCCCATAAGAGATAATTACTTTCTGGGTCGGTATGTGATTACGCAGGTTTTCGAGTCAGGTTAAAAAATGAATATAATCGATTTAATCACGTTATGAAGAATCAATTAACTGCAAATATTTATGTTAATCCAAAATCTTTTTGAAAGTATGTTACTGACATGAGTAACACCAATGAATTGCCTGATTATATGCCTTTTGAGGATGAGTCTGCTGGGGTGTTTGTAATCAATCAGTCAGCAATGGCAAATTTATTATTCTTATTCTGTTGAAAGGAGTGTACAAGTAGATTCCATCTACACAGATTTTAGCAAAGCTTTCGATGGGGTTTATCTGTTATTGACTAAGCTTAGATCTACTGGTTTCTCGGCCGCCTTGGTGGGATGGTTAAACAGTTTCCTGAAGGGTCGTTTACAGTATATTAAAGTCAAAATTTTTATTTCAGATAGGTTTAATGTTTCTTCGGGAGTTACTCAGGGATCACATTGTGCTCCATTACTATTCTTTTTGTAAATGACATTGGGGAGAGATTGTCCTATTCTAAAGTTATAAAGTAATAGAGACTCAAGATGACATTCTGTGTTTGCAGAGTGATTTGAATGAAATTTGGCTGTGTTCATTGACAAATAATCTATTATAATAAGTGTTCGTACATAAGTTTTTTCAAGGGTAGGAGAAAATTTGAATCTTATAGTACTAATGAAACGCCACTAAAGTAAACGAAAATAACAAAGGATCTTGGGGTTTGGTTTGATAAGGAGACAACATTTGTAGAACATATTAACAAAATTTACCAAACAGGTTTTAGAATGTTAGGATTCGTAATGAGAAACTGTAGACTTTTGCCTTTAGAAGTCTTAAGATCTCTATTGCTCATTGATGAGGTCTGGCCTGGAATATGAGTTGGTCCCATCTTTATTCCTGTCATTCTTATACCATAGAGAGAGTACAGCATCGTTTCTTGAGGTTTGCAGCATTTATAAATGGTATTCCTATGAATGAATATCATAGATCTGACATGTTAAACAAGTTAAATTTAGTTTGTTTAAAAAATAGACGTGTGTTGTATGATTTTTGCTTTAGATTTAAGTTGATTAAAGGTATTACAGATTGCAGTGATTTATTATCTTTAACTAAGCTAAATGTTCCTATGCGTAACCTTAGAAATGGTGAACTGTTTCTTATTAATTATCATAGTACCAATTATGGGTAACATTCTCCTCTTCGACGCCTTGATATTTGTAATAATTATAATTTTTTTGATATACATAGATGTATTTAGTGATGGCTTAAGGAAATTTAAAACAAAGATCTCAACTGTGATGCTCAATAACCTATTATGATATTGTTTGTAATTTATCTTTCGCTTAGGTTAGTTTCCATTTGCATTTTTTGTATGTGCATATGTATTGTAAAAATGAGGAAATGTACGATTTCAAGAATTTTCAATAATTACTGACAAGAGTGTTTGAAGGCATGTAGTTTCCATCAGTAATTTGTTTATTTTATTTATAAAAAAATTATCAGAGAAAATTAAAAATTACAATTATAAAACTGAATAATAAATTAGGTGAAAAACATAGCACCATGCCACCTTGTATGTCCTTAAAACTGCAAAATTAATATCACTGATAAAACATACAAGACGATAAGATATTTAAAAATTCTGAAAATAACATAATATTGTGTACGTATTGCTGAGTACAATTAAAGATATCGATTTTATTTGGTAAGGAATGGGAAGTCACAAATTTGAGGAAGGGATGAGTCACAGCCGTACTTTACGGCTGTGGGTGAGTGTTTTCTGTTATTATACCTGGATTAACATTCACATGGCATTGACACAGCCGTACTTTACTTTAACTTAGTGAAGTAGGGCTGTGGCATTGACCTCATTTGACGTATATGCAAGTAGACCAATACGCGGTAGGAATGAGCGTAGTTGCCAGGTTTAACTTAGAAAGACTTACCGCGTATTGGTTCTTTTCTACTTGCATATACGTCAAATGACGTCAATGCCATGTGAATGCAAATCCAGGCATAGTTCTTGTTTGTCATAATAAAAAATATCTTTCAGGTGAATAGTTATCTGAGAATGAAGGAATAGTAAAAATAATATGAAATGTTGCAGTTTGCTAGTAACATGTATTTTATGTAGTAGTTTTTTTAAAGGTTCTTACCAGACTGATCCAATACCCTCCTAATTAAGTACTGCACAACTACTCCTCGTGCTTCTTTGCGTTCTCTAAGCTTTACACAGCTACATTCAAGGGTGTTTGCTAACGACTGAAGTGTGGCAACAGCTGCGTCTAGTTCGTCATCAAGGAGTCCATTTTCAGAACCATCATCAGAAGCACCAATCTGTATAAATTAGCAAATAATAACATATTAATATATTTACAATGTAAAAAATAAAATATGATATCAACAATTGAAAAATCAAAGATGAAACTAAAATTGATAACCCTTAAACACTCTTAATTGAAAGAAATGTCAAAAGAAAGTAATAAAATAAAAATATTAAATAAAAAAAATGACTAAAACTAATAAAAGTAAAAATATCGAGGAAAAATAAAACAATCTTTAATCAATAGTTAAAAATAATAGATCAAAATTGTAAGTGACTAAAACTCGAATCATTAAAAAAAGAAAAAATATTTAAAAAAAATATAAACTGAAAAAAGTAAATGTTGGAAGTGATAAAAAAAATGCCAAAAATCGCAAGATATATAAATCAAATTGTTTATTCTGAAATAACACAAGACGATGAATCATAAATCAACAATATTTTTCAAATGTGTATAAGAACACAAATAATGAAAATACATTCATTAAATAAGAAAGAACATAAAAAAGAAATTTCGTAATAACAAAAAGTATATTATTAAATATAAAGATTTAAAAATATTAAAAACCAAAAAAATTGTGTAAAGTCTCGAACTCATTGTCCAACCCAAAAATGAAAAACATAGATTACTGAAAATGGTAAAAACTAAAATTGAACAAATACCAACCTCTAAAATCACCTCCCCTCGTCCCTCTCCAAGCTGTTGCTTTAATCTAACCAACAGGCGTTCATATTGTTCCTCAGAGGGTGCTACCAGTACTTTTCTTCCCAATATTTTATCATATTCTGAATGCGGCCGGTCTTGTTTATTCACAAACGCGCTCAGTGATTCCCTACTTTCGCTCATTATTTTCTTTTATCTTCTATCTTTATAATTTTTTATGGTATTAATGTAAAAACATCTATTACACAAAATGAAATTATATGTAACAAAAGCATAATTTGTATGTAATTAGCTTCAGTTATTCTGAAACAGTGAAACAAAACGGGACTGGTTAGTTTTATTTGTATAAAAAATAGGAGTGGGGATGCCACTATTATTCATTGTTTTTTAATCTTATGCAATACTTGCAGTAGTAATATGTAACAAAAAATATAATTGCGATGAAACAACTATTAAAGTTACTTGTTAGTTTTAGATTTTTTATGAAAATAAACTTATATACTGTTATTTTTATATTTATAATTAGCGAGCTTTTTGAACTTTAATTAAAATTGCACAACAATAAAGCGTTTTGCTGAAGTAACCTCATATGTATTTTTTGTTGCATCAGCTATCTGCTCCTTTCTGTGATAAGTGCAGAAATATATAAATAAATCTAAAGTTACGCGAAATAACAAGACTAAATAATATATAATAGATCAATTTATCTCTAGAAAGTTAACAAAAAGCTGTATGGATTAAAACCAAATTACACTCCAATTTAAACATAAAACATTTTATTCTAGAATAATGTAATATTCGGAAGTTTAATAGAGAGAAAATGGATTAAACTGAGTGCTCAAATCTAAGGTAAGTATTAGTTATTCATTCTTATATCAACAACAATAAAACACCATTTGAATGTTAACTGATAAAAATCACTATAAGGACACAATCACAATTTTATTTGAATATTTCACTTGGTTGTAACTTTTTGAAATGTTCTATCCTTTCAAATCATTTCAGAATTCTAATTTCACATATGGAAAGGTTAGTTTGCGATCACTTATCCTCAAATGACAAACTATATTTAACTTGGTTTAACTATAAGTAATATTGTTGCATGTTTTAAACACTAATACTGTCGTTACAAAGTTATTAATAACAAAAGTTATTTGAATGTTTGAGTGTTGAATAAAAATATTTACCAAAAATTAAAACCATCTTCGTTATTCACAGATTATGACAACATAAAGCAGCTACTGACAACTGGATGACATTTGTGAGCCAATTTTTAATTTTTTTAAACTTCTCCACGTGAACTAAAAATTTTCATCTCAATGTTTAAAAAAAACAGTAAAAAAAAGGATAAAACTGTTTCAAAGAAGAAATGTGTACAAGCATGTGTAAACTTGAAACTGCTAAAATTTTTATCGAACGACGGACAAAATTGTTTGTACAAATAAAGATCAAATTGAAAAGAAGAACAAATTTGACAGTTTGAATCTAACCTCAATAATCAAAGTAATAAACAAATAAATACGTTCATCAACGTTATATTTTAAAAATGTCTTTAGCAGATGAATTACTTGCTGATTTAGAAGATAATGATAATGATGACTTGGAAGAGCCCATGGATGAAAATGAAGAGGAAGAAAAGGAAGAGAAACCGGACATAAAGGAATTGATGATGGAACAAGAAATAACACAAATAAACTCAGTAAGAGAAATTTGTAAACTTAGAGATTCAGAGAAACTAATGGAAATAATCGAACAAATTGATAATTTTAGTAGTAAATTTCGAAAAGCTATAGAAATAATTGGCCCCGTAGAATCAGATCCAGAGTATCAACTAATAGTTGAGGCTAATAATTTAGCACAAGATATTGATAATGAAATTGGTATAGTACATAAGTTTGTACGTGACAAATACCAAAAAAGATTTCCTGAACTTGATTCTTTAGTAGTTAGTCCGTTAGAGTATTTACGAACAGTTAAGGAACTTGGCAATGACTTAGATCAAGCTAAAAATAATGAAATCCTGCAACAATTCTTAACTCAAGCTACCATTATGGTCGTGTCCGTTACAGCTTCAACCACCCAAGGAACTTTATTAACCAAATTTGAAAAAGAACAAATTGATGAAGCCTGTGATATGGCCATGGAGTTAAATAGTTTTAAATTAAGAATCTATGAATATGTAGAAAGTAGAATGACTTTTATTGCACCAAATATATCAATCATATTAGGTTCATCGATAGCAGCAAAAATTATGGGAGTCGCAGGGGGATTAACTCGTTTATCAAAAATACCGGCCTGTAATGTATTACTTCTAGGACAGCAAAAGAAGTCTCTATCAGGATTTTCACAGTCGACAATGTTACCACATACTGGATTTGTATATTACTCAGAAATTGTACAAAATACTCCCCCTGATTTAAGAAGAAAAGCAGCTAGGTTAGTAGCAACTAAGGCAACCCTTGCTGCTAGAGTTGACGCCTGCCACGAGAGTACAGATGGACGTGTAGGAAGACAGTTACGTGACGAAATAGAAAGAAAATTAGATAAACTCCAAGAACCTCCACCAGTAAAATTCATTAAGCCCTTACCGAAACCTATAGATCAATCTAAAAAGAAGAGAGGTGGTAAAAGGGTACGAAAAATGAAAGAAAGATATGCAATGACTGAGTTTAGAAAACATGCCAATAGAATGAACTTTGCTGATATAGAAGATGATGCTTATCAAGAAGACTTGGGCTACACTAGAGGGACCATTGGCAAAGCTGGTACTGGAAGAATACGTTTACCACAAGTTGATGAAAAAACTAAAGTTAGAATATCTAAAACCCTACAGAAAAACCTACAAAAGCAGCAGATATGGGGTGGCAGCACTACTGTCAAAAAACAAATATCTGGCACTGCTTCTAGTGTAGCTTTCACACCATTACAAGGATTGGAAATTGTTAATCCTCAAGCAGCTGAGGTTAAGGTGAACGAAGCAAATGCTAAATACTTTTCTAACACTTCAGGATTTCTTAAATTGGACAAAAAATAAATAAATTATTAATATTAAGAGATAAATTGATTTGTTTGTAGATTATTATTTAAACATTTAATTAAAGTTTCATCATTACATGTTTTAAACATTGTTTGTTTTATTTAATGTTTTTAAAGACTGTATTTTAAGCAAAATATAAGAATAATTAAACAAAGAATGTCAAGTAGATAGATAATTTTTCAGATTGTATACCAATTAATAACTGTAAACGAAAATATGATAGAAAAACCATAAAATATTTAAATAAATATTACTGATTAAGTATAAATCAAATTTATACGAAAAAAAAAATGTAATTGTAAGAATTTAGAAACAAAACAAATTTTATCTACTGACATGCATATTATCATAAAGTAAAAACTTGGTTGTCCATATATAATTGTGCCTGTAGTGTATATGGTTTTATCAGACAGAATTATAATACTTTGGTAGATACTGTTGTCAATTTATAACATTTGATACTTTGTTTTGGATATTATATATCCGCCAGCCTACCTTAGTGTTTTTCAAAGAAGTCCTGGACTAGGTACTACCCTTTTAAGTTTGTTTTGTTTAATTTTTTCTATAAAATTTATGTGTTTTGTTAAAAGTAAGATTTGTTTCAGTTTTTGCAAACATTTGTATATCTTTTAACATTTATTTCGTATACTTCGAACGAGCCAGTTGTGGCAAAGTAAATAATTTGTGTTAACTTTTATTGTATTATGTTATGAAGGGGTGATTATGTAATTTGTAGTAGTTCAAACCCTTCGATTTAACTTTTTATTCAATTCGAAGGACCACCGAGCTTTTTAAAGTGGTTACGGTTCCACTAACTAAATAGAATTTCTTCAGAAATAATGTATTTATCATGGACAGACCAACGAATCGTAACAGCTAAATTAAAATTGTGCTTGCGAAATATACATCAACCAAAGAAAGCATGCAACCCAAGACTTCGTTTTAGAACCGAGAAGCTCAGCGATTCAACGATTAGAGAACAGTTGAGAGCAGCCTTTCGGGGAAGCTTACCCTCAACTATAAGAAAAAGCAAGTCACACAGACCCTGATATGTTCTGGAATGAACTAAGGGATAAGCACTTTGAAGTCAAGTGAAATCGCTATTGGTATGCACCAAGGGCTGAAAGCAATGGATTGGTTTAATGAAAACCGTGTTCAAATCGAGGTAATTTTAGAACTTAGAATTTTAGTGTCAAATATTCCAATCCACTATAAATAATCCCAACAACTTGAATGCTCAAAAGGAAATACGAGGTATTAAAAACAAATGTTGGAAAGATAAAGCAAATGAAATCCAGACGTTCGCAAACTCTCACGATTCTCGTCGCTTCTTCAACGCCACAAAAAAAGTCTATGGACCTATTCACAAAAAACTATGTCCACTCAAAAGCGAAAATGGTGATTTAATAAGGGACAAACAGGAAATTTTAAACCATTGGATAGAACATTATGATACTACTCTGAACCAGGAACACTTCATTGACCCCTCTGCTATTGAACTAATTCCTCAATACCAAACAAACGTAACACTAGATGTCGAAATAACGCTTCAAGAGAAATCCTACTCATTTCCCGAATAAAAGCACTAGACACTAGACTCTGAAATAATTTCTCACCTCATAACTTTTTCTTTTTTAGCTCGTTTGGACGCAAGAGGAGATTCCACAAGAATTCCGAGACGCACTTATGGTAAACCTATTTAAAAATAAAGGTGATGCTGCAGACTGTAGCAACGATAGGGGGATATTTTTACTATCCGTTGTAGGCAACGGCCTCACTAGAATAATGGCAAATCGACTTCTGCCTTATATTGACAAAATTCTCCCTCAGGAACAAAGTGGCTTCAGGCCAAATAGATCTACACCTGATCTGACAACTGCAAGAGAAAACACTAGAGAATCAGGACAATATGTACATTGCCTTTATCGATATTAAGAAGGCATTCGATTCTGTAAACAGAGAGGCTCTGTGGAGGATTATGGCAAAGTAACCACGGATGAAACAATTTTTGATCCTTCGAAGCAAGTGTAAAATTCCCCTACAGATTCTTTTCATGCTTTCGAGTTTTGTAACATCTAAGTTGGAATATTATTCAGTAGTTTATTCTCTTTAACATAGTCATTACATTTTAAACATATTTAAGTTTCAAAGAATCAAGAGGTAGATTGACGTTTCTATCAAACTGCAATTAAATTTTTATTTATATTACTTAACGGTATTACCTTTGTATAACTGTACTGACTTTTCTATCAGTGCACATATAAGTAGATCACATAAATAATTTTGATGCAAATGATTTCGACCAAGTTTATTATTAAAAGCAAGCAAAACTGTTGCGTTAAATAACTATATGTGTACATGCTTAGATTTTTATTTCGGCTATAACTAAATTTATAACGATTGTTGTAACTATATTTTATATGTTTTAAAAATAGCTGAATATCGTACTATTCTTTCTAGAATGCAATTGAACATGTTTTTAATTCTGTTTTAAATATAGTTACCTACAGGGTAATTGGGCAAAGACGAATCAATGAAATTTTATTTTTTGGTTAAATTTACATTCTGGGATAGACGTGCAACTGTATCCAAAGAAATGGTTAGTATAAAGTTTATACACAGGTAATATACTGGGTGCAAAAGAAACCAATTATTTCTATAAATTAGTTTTTATTTTTTAAATTACCTTTTACCAAAACGATTATAGATGTATACACAAAATCACATATTTCATATGTACATATATTTATTTAAGCGTTACTTGCGTTTGCTGTTAGAAAAAACATAAGAACTCAAAATACTAGTACAACCAATTTCAACCTATTAGGCGCATAAAATATTTGTTCTTGAATTCAGGAAATTAGTAGTAATCTTAAATTATGATCTATAATACAATACGATATTTTTAGGCTTTTTTCTATTCAATCCCCTGTGTGCAAGTACCACGTGGATATAGTGGTGCACAGATGAAAGTTAAAGTTTTGTGAGAAATAAACTATTTAATAGTCTCCTTAAGTCAATTACAATACGTCGTAAAGTTAAATCCATTAGAGTGACTAACAAAAATTATGTATTTTGAAGGCTAAATCTATTTTGTGTGACGTTGATGGTTACAAGTAATTAAGTAATATAGTTTATTTTTTATACATACAATGCCTTTTCGTTCAAATTAATTCTAGTGTGTGCGTAACTTGCACACAGTGATGAGATATTTTAGGATGTCCAAGTAAAAAAATATTCTGTGTCAAGTGTGTATGATTACCGTCCTCATAATATACATTGGAATAAAATAAACGTTTTGCTTTTAACTTTGTAGAAAAAGTCCTAAGTGTTTTGAGTCTATCTGAAATATTTTTCATTGAGCTATTTTTAATTTTTTTTTTTCAATTGAGCAGAAAGTTTTTGACACAGTGTAAAAACTGCAATTAAAACTTGTATGTAAAATGCAAATAAGGTATCCAATATGTTATATTAAGAATTATAACTAATATTAATTATAATTACTCAGAAACCAAAAATTATGTTTATGTGTCATCTATTTAACTTCAGGCATGAATATCTATAATCTTTATGGAAAATATTTTATTTCTTAAAATAGTAAATATTAAAGAATTTGAAATACTCGAAATAATCGGTAACAAATGAAAAATAATATTTTTATACCTATTTTATCTACAAGTTTTAATTTTTAAATATTGTTTTAAAAGTTATAATTTTAATTCAATATTCAAGTTCAGTATAAACATCTATCAGGGTAACGAAACACATACAATGAATTAAAAAATGACGGACAAATTAATTCTTAGAGGTGATAAAGTTACATTTATTTACAAATTAAAAAAGGGAAAGTATGATACTGAAGACAATGTAAAACAAAATAAAATCCATACACATAAATGAATAACTGATGTCATATTATTAAAAAATTTGAACATTAATGTTATTAAGTTTAAGGTGCAATAACAAAGGACAATTCAATCATAGGAAAATGTTTACTTACAGATTATATTAATGAAAAATAAAAAAGCCTTGCATTTCAAAATGTTGTTGGCCAATATTAGTGCATTTTAATAGTTTTACATTTTCTTTAAAAAATAACTTTCGATTAACAAATAAGAACATGAAAAATATTTTTGCGAATATCTTTTTTTACAAAAACAGTGGATCATCAATAATGATTAATGTTTAAAACGATACAACACAGAAAAAAGTCTTGGAACGCCTTTAAAAAAATCATATGCGATTTATAAAAAAAAACTATTACATACGAATTTTTGGGAAATTAAAAACAGGTGATTTTTGACCTTAATTATATGTAGTACTAGGGTTATCATCAGAGTTCTTTCAGTAAGGCCGATTTGGCATTTTTTAACTTATCTAATCTCTTGAGTAAGTGGGTATTTGAAGTTTCTAATTCTTCTGCCCGATTCAGCGCATCTCTAGCCTAGAAATAAAAATTTTACATTAATGACTGGTAAATAATAAATTATAATATTGCAGATTTTAAATACAAGTCTTTGACCAAACCAATACAGTTAATACCGGTATTAAATCTACAATTTTAATCTGACAAGGTTTATGAGTTTATTCAAGATCACTATTTCATATGCAATTTTGTGTTTTCATCAAACTGTTTTAATTTTCATCAAATATTATCGTGAATTTAACCGAAACAACGGACAAAAAAAAAAGTAAGATTATTGTCAATTTTTTCCACGTTGGTCTGAATTTTTTAATATAATTTTATTGTTAATTAGTAAAACGGATATGTGCTAGTTTGGTTTTGATTTTATTTCTTGGAATAAAGAAAAAGGTTGTCAATGTTCAATGGTAAATAAATCGTGAAGAAGAGCTTGAGTAAATGAATTTGTTGGTCAAAATTATTTACAATAAAATTGTAGGTGTAATACCTGCACAAAAAAATCAATTTCACAAAAATATAGATGTTGCTTAAAAACCTGCAATATAATTGAAAATCACAAAAACAAAACGAAACACTTTTAGCAACAGAGAAGGGAACAAAATGTATTTTAAGATTCCCAATAAAAGCGTTAATTATTTTATTAAACTACATAAATAATTGTATCAGTATAAAATAAAACTCTTCAGATGTTATTAAAAAAAAAGAATAATTTTAATAAACGACTGTGTATATCAGCGCTGCCCAACTAAAGCTCTCGGACCACAAGATTTTGTGTGGCCCTCCAGAAGTCTTAACCACGTTGTGTAAAGCAATAGCGCATAAGAATATTGTTTATAGTAAAATTTCTCGATTTGTAACTATTTATCAGAAGTTTTGAAGATAATTTTGTCACATAAGAACAAATATATTTAAATGTTGCATTAGGCGTTCATTAAAATAAGATATTTTCTATTGTTAATAAAGCTCGTTGGTAAAGTTTTTATATTACTTTATCTTATTTGAGGTTTTTCTCCGCCCTTAAGTGGGCCCCCGCTCGATTTAGTCCCGGGCCCCGCAGGAGTTAAATCCGCCACTGACTTGGAGTTTGATGTCTCTCTCATTACCGTCATCCTATATGTGCTTAAGGAGAATGTGAGTGTCACATGTGGCATGAGTTGAATTTAACGACCGTTTGGCGATTTGATGGCTAGGCACCTATAGCTTAGTTGTTTGTATACTTTCTAACATTTTCAAAATTTTCAAAAAATCCAATGAGAGAAATCTCAAATAATAATTTACTAAAGAATCCATGGTTGCGATCTCCTAACTGAATAAAAATATAAGACAGGGCACTAAAAAAAAAAATAACTTAAGAGTTTGATGTTTCAATTGTCGATTTGACAGTTCTCTCTCATTAACGTGCTTAAGGAGAAAGTGGCATGTAGCATGAGCTGAATTTAACGACCGTTTGGCGATTTGATGCCTAAGCACCTATGGCTAAGTTGTTAGAGCGTCAGTGCGTAGAGCTGAAGGTTGCGAGTTCGAGTCTCGCTGGGTGCAACATAATTTCAATTTCTCTTTAATGTCATTTAATATATTCTTGTTTGTATACTTTCTAACATTTTCAAAATTTCAAAATTTTTAAAGAATGTTTTGTTCCAATTCAGTTATTTTCTTAATGAGCAGAAATTGGTGATATATTTAAAAAAAAAATTCTCGATCCCTTATTTTTGATCATGATAATATTAAAGCGGAGGTGTGATTTTTCAATAAATTCCCAGGCGAGTTCTATTTGGCCGCCTTTTGTTTCACAACCGCAATACCCCTGGCACGGCTGGCTACAAAGACATTACAATGTGGACTTTGAGTAAAAAAGTGTATATGTTAAAATCAAAACGGAGGCTGCAATTATAAATGAAATTTTCCCCATAAATATTGATTCTTCGATAGAACAATGAACATGATAAAAAAGTGAATAGATAAAAGTATAAATTTTGAAACACCGAAAAAAAACACAAAGAAAAAATCCAACAGATAAAAATATATACTGAAACAACAAGATATGAAACAGAAACGCGAATAGAATAAATCCGTTATCATTATTTCTATTGGATCATATCTGTAAATAATGTAATATATTTTAAATTTGTATTCTTTTAATATAAAAATAAATCTTTCTGGATACCTACCATCCAATCCACAAATACAAATAATAAAGCTCAAGGGCTGCGGAATTATTATAGAATAATTCAAAACATTCACACGCGAAACAAGAACATAAAATATTCCAAATTGTAATCATCTGTACCGAAAATTAAATAAGAACGGCCTATTTTTAGTTTAATTTTCGAATTATTTTTAACTTTTTAAAATGGGATAATGTTAGTGATTCTAACTTAAAAACTTTTAGTAGTTATTGTGTGAAAGATAAAGTACAATTTTAATTAATAATGTAATATAAATAAGATAAATGTTTATACAAAATGATTTCAAGCAAAATAGATACCTTAAATATGGTTGATTATTTCCTTCGATTCAAATTAACCAATAGAATGTCATAATTTCTTGAAATTGGACCAATCAGAATCAAATATCAGCGACTATTGCACTAGAACAATATCAGCGACTATTGCACTAGAGAAATTGTCACGTCAGATATTTGTCAGTCTCAGGAAATAATCTTCCTAAATATAACACGACCTTGATTAAGTCTGCTATTTTTGTTATTGCTAAATTTCTCGAAAACTTTACAATTTGTTTCGACATAATTTGACATTAATAATCAAAGATTAAAGCCCTCGAGTTAAAGCTCTCGGGCTTTAATCAGATTATTAATGTCAAATTATGTCTCTACAAATTGATACTAAAATAGGTCTTGTTATATTACCCTTGACTATTTCTCTAGAGAAATAGTCACGTCAAATATAAATGTCAAATATTTGTCAGTCTCGGGAAATAATCTTCCTCAATATAATGATTAATAGTCTGCTATTTTTGTTGTTGCTAAAATTCTCGAAAATTTTACAATTTGTTTCGACATAATTTGATATTAATAATCAAAGATTAAAGCCCTCGAGCTAAAGCTTTCGGGCTTTAATCAGACTATTAACGTCGATACCACAAAAATGGCCGACTATAATCAAGGTCTTGTTATATTACCCTTGAATATTAATGGACTAAGTTTTTTGGATTGGGTTCTTGTACTACTATCGAAGTTGTTTTTTTTAAATATTTACAACAATTAATAAATAATGTCAATAATTAATCTGAACAATGACATTCTGTGTAATAATGTGTTGATACGTACTGAATCACGAAAGTCGAATACTGCGTGCAATCTCAGCTAGCATTTTTTTTCAGTTTTAATTATTTTTTTTTTAATCAATTAATTCTTTAAATTAATATTTACGAAACGACATTAGTTTGCTGTTAATTATATTCAAGTTATGATAAATTGTTTCATTTCAACAGAAGAGAGAGAATGGCTATAGAATGACGGTTTTATAAAGTTTAAAGTAGTGATTAGATTTAACTATATTGTTATTAAAGCTCTATTATTCAAAATAAAAGTTTAACAATTTCTTATTTATATTACATAAAATAATAAGCAAATGTTAATCAATAGGAAAAACTTTACTACGTTACAGCAATGTTCCCCATATTTTACATTTGTTTCTAATGCTGACAAGTTAACCTCTTATGAGCTTGTCTGAGAGCTACATTAGAGGCCTCCATATGCATGAGTTGTTGCTTCACATTCTGCACCTAACAATCACACCACATTGACAAATAAGCACATTATAGAAAATATTTTTTAAAGAAAAGGTACTTTTCGTTAACCCTCGGGCGGGCGCGCCTCTTAAGATTCCATGAACAGGCGCACCGCGGCTATTGCACCGCAAATGTTATTTCTTACAAAAAAGACCATTCAATAATTTGAAATGTATTAAATAAGTGAAACTAAACATATTACCAAAAATAAATGTAATTCTATAACTAATACTTGCAAAAATGATAATAAAATTAAAAAAAAAAACAAATAATTAGATTAGCCCTTTATTTTAATTCCATTTCCTCTTCTCCACATTTTGCGCACGTAATATGTATGGAACTATGCTTTTTACAAATACCTCTTTTACACTTATTACACTTTTGTTAGTTCTATTGTTTTTGTAAGGGCCAAAAATGAAACAAATACCAGCCTTCTTCACCTCTTCCAGGCTCTTCTTCATTTCTGTATTTTGACAGAAAAAAATAAATCTCTTTAGGCAGCGATTGTATCAGAGCCATCTTCTTCAAGTGATCTCTAATTAGTTTAAGATACAGTTTTTTTAAAAAAACACGTCTATTATCTTTGTTGTCCAAATTGTTAAATTTTAATATTACACGGGCATTTATTCCAGCTATAACCAGATGTCTGAAAAGAATGAAAAATTCTGTAAAAAATTTAACTAAAAAAGCGACTTACAAACGCACACATATACTATACGTGGACATAAACAATTAACCATAATAAATGTGCATCAAACAATCGTAAATGAAAAAACTCCATAAACATATTATACTTACATGACCAGGCGCGCCGCGGTAAATCAGCCGCAAAAATTGCACTTCCTAACTCAAACGCCACAC
Source organism: Altica lythri (assembly GCA_964028335.1). Taxonomy (NCBI): domain Eukaryota; kingdom Metazoa; phylum Arthropoda; class Insecta; order Coleoptera; family Chrysomelidae; genus Altica; species Altica lythri. Next base: position 26,886,892 of record OZ034804.1, on the reverse strand, counting down.
TGCAAGTAATGCCGACCGAAATAGGTTATGTTTGATATATAATTGGGGGGACAAATGTATCTTGTAAGAATACCTGCAATCACATCGACGTCAGTTTTAATGTACAGTATTTACAAACAAAAACATAAAAAATGCGGCATTTTGCCGCTGGCGCGCCCGCCGGAGGGTTAATTTTTAAATATAGATAAGGCTTTAAAAAATAATTTAATATAAAGATTTTTTTACAATTGATAATTATTATAATTTATAATGCATATTTTATATAATACCAATAATAAATCTTATTAAATGGAAGAGTTACAGTGTATCTCATTATTTAAGATAATAAGTATTTTTTGTTTCGGTTTTTTTAACATAACAATAGCACCCTTCCTTTTAACTGAATAAGTGAAAAATATTCACTCCACATTTTAAAACAGAAAAGAACATCTACCAAAAAGTTCTAAAAGGCGTGTTGTTAGTAATTACCAAAAAATTAAAGGCTTTCTGAAACATCTGTGGATAAATCAATTAAAGAATTTGAATCCTGCAAATTAAAAAAATAAATAAAAAATGTGCTAAAAAATAATAATAAGCTGACAAGATCTAATTCTAACTACTGTGTTATTATACAAATAAACTATATAGAAAATGTAAGATACCTCTCTCTGGAGCTTCCGTTTTTCAGCCTTAAGGGCCTCCTCGGACTGTTCTGAAATTTCGGCAGCAGTCTTATACCTAATAACCTGACTTTCAAGCCGTGCTACTGTCGCTTGTAACGTTGCCGTATCCTGTTCAGCTTTTTGAGCACGGAATTTCCAGTCAGCCAACTGTTTAGTTGCTTCTCCTAGAAATCATATAATATTCATAACTTAAAAAAAACTAGTGTGGCAGTCAGTGGGACTGCCGGCAGAAGTTATACTTCTATGCACGTGCATGGATTCATAAATTTGTATGCGAATGATTTAGCAAACTCATTATATGATATTCGTGGTAAGCGACCCCAAAAACCTCCTATACAATGTGCACACTCTTTTTGTATCGAATTTGCATAAAATTCCTGGAGACGAGGTCCGTCTTAAGCACCAGGTGTTTCGAACACCATCGCCATTATTATAATCGTAAAAAAAACACCGAGTACCAAGTGTGCACTGATTTCGTACAGAATTTACATAAAACCCCAGGAGAAGATGTAAATACCCTAGACACCAAGTGCTGCGGAGACTTTCGGAATCGTGATATTCGTGTTCAGCGACTCCAAAAACCCCGAGTATATAAATTGAAGCAATACTTACCGAGTTGTAAGTTTTCTCTCTATTGTCTGTTCGGGTGTACTTTTCGAATGCAGAAACGCAATTTCCATTTTTACATTATAAAATATAGCGACAAATTTCCTGATACTGTAACGAATCCAATGCCAAAAAACGCATTCCGATCCATCTTACGTTACAAAATTCGGAGGTTTTGGTGCTTTATTTCCTCGACTATTCACAAAACTCTGTTTATGAAGCCAACAACCTCAAAAGCATAGTGCAGGATACACTGCAACCATGTGACGGTATTTTAGACGACAATACAATACTCATTACTGAATATTATTATTAATATAAAATACTAAACTTAATATGTTAATTACGTGACAGAATTATAGAATAATCTGTCAAATAATCATGTGGTCCGTCACTATGATATTCATACATTAGTTCAGACTGTTTTTTGTATATCTATCCCTTTTCAATGTACTGAATGTTGAAACGGTATTCAAAGGACTTATAGTTATGACTAATAACATGTGATAAATATTTCAACTTTGTTTTTACCGACCAATATACCTTAGTGTGTCTGTCTCTCTCTTACTCACACCATTACATATGTAATGATTTTTCCCATTTAACTGTACACAAATCTTTTCCACCGAGTGCATGAATAGAAGTATGACTACAATAAAGCGACTAGATTAACAACTCATGATATAAGAAGTGGACTTGAAGTACTATAAGTTATATTAAACACTCACTTTGAATGTCGTCGTAATCATAATCGGAGGATGGTCCGTTGGAAATACCACTTGAACTATGCTTTCTCCTTTTACTTTTTTCCTCTTCTAACTCTAATTTTAAATGGCTTATTTGATCTTGTAGTTCGGTTCTTTCTTTAAGGAATTGGGATAACCGCACGTCTAGAATAAGAAAAAAATTAGTTATGGTCTGGTACAAATTATGTAAAAATACATACGTTTAAAATAAACAAGTTAAATGAGAAGAATTTGGTTTCCTAAACTAAACAGAAAATAAAAAAATCAATTTTTTTGTCGAAATCTATATTTTATAATTTCAAAAAAATGGACAAGATTGAAGGTAAATAGATTTAACGAACGTATTATATATTGTTTTATCAATCAACCAATTAAAAATGCAATACATTTATGAAAACTTACCTAAACTTCCATCGCCAGCTGATTCCAAAAGATGGGCATTTTCAGCACTAACAAGTGCTTTTTTCGGCGGATACTGAGTACCATCCTCATCGGGTGGTACTTCCTCGCCTACTATCACCAAACCCTTTTCTGCTATAAGTCTATCTCTTTCCGCTAGCTCATATTTTGCAAATGCTAAATCATCTTTTAATTTAGTGCAAATGCTTTTTAACGTCTGATATTCTCGGCATTTATCCCTATGTTCCCTTTTTAATTGAGAGTGTTCTTCTTCTAGTTCTTCCAACCTTTAAAATACAATAAATATAAATAACTAAAATATACTATTATGTTCATTTATTCATGTATAAAGTATAAACAAAAATTACGAAAATTCCATTACAGCTGCTTTAGAAGAAATGACTCTAAACAACCAACCTGATATTTTAAAGCCATTAAAGAAGCGGAAAAACAACACTGCAAACAGAATAACAAAAAACAGCAGCTCACCCAAAATACGAAAAATATTATATCCTTACGGGGAGAAATGTTAAAACAAAATAACAGTAACTCAGAAGACCTGAGACATCTGAACAAGAGAATATCAAAAGAAATCAGGAAAGATGTAAGAAAGTTCAATTCAGAAAGTATAAGGAAGACTATAGAAGAAAACAAGAATATGAAGGTATTGCGGAGAAAACTAACGAGTGAAAGAAGAGAGATTTTTAAACTAAAAAACAACCAAGGTGTAGCAATAACAAATAGAGAAAAACTGCTGAAAATAACAGAAAACTTCTATACTGAACTATACACAAGTGATCATCAACAAACACGCAACAGTCAACAACATCTGTGCAAAAAGTTAATCAACCAAGGATCAGAGGACATTCCGGAAATAACCCTAGAAGAGATCAGAAACTCGTTAGGAGAAATGAAAAATGGCAAAGCCCCGGGTGAAGACGGCATAGTGATAGAGGCTGTAAAACTCGGAGGAGACAAACTACTAAAATGGATCAAAGATTTATTTAATCTATGCTTGGAAAAGGGAATAATCCCGTCGCAGTGGAACAACGCCATAATGATACTTCTCCATAAAAAAGGCGATATCACCGAATTGGAGAACTATAGACCGATAAGCCTTCTTTACCATTTGTATAAGCTATTTACCAAAATCACCTGGAAGGTAAATTAGATTTTTATCAATCAAGAGAACGGGCTTTAGGAAAGGTTACGGGACAAATGACCATCTTCAAGCAATTACAGTCCTGATAGAAAAGTCGGTGGAGTACAATAGACCCTTGGCCATGGTATTTATCGATTTCCATAAAGTATTCGACACGATCGAACTAACATCAATAATAGCAGCACTGGAGCAGTGTAGAATAGATTATAGATATACAAGGCTAATGGAATACATATACAATAATGCCACCACAACTGTAAAACTTCACGAATCAACAGGCAAAATTAAATTGGGCAGAGGAGTTCGGCAAGGGGACACCATTTTGCCTAAACTATACACGGCTGTTGTCGAATACGCAATGAAATCACTACTTTGGGAGAGAAGAGGCATAAATATCGATGGTGAAAGGCTAACAACAGAATGAAATGGAGATGGGCAGGTCATATGGCGAGAACATCAAACGGCAGGTGGACAAAAAGAATTTTGGAATGGCGACCACAAGAAGACAAGCGTAGCAGAGGCAGACCACCAACACGCTGGAGCGATGATGTGAGGAGAATCGCTGGAAATTGGATGTTGACGACCCAGAACCGAGAGACATGGAGGAACTTAGAGGAGGCCTTTATTCAGCAGTGGACAGTGACGGCTACAAGATGGTGATGATGATGATGAAAATATAAGCTATTTCAATATGTTAGATATTCGTATTAAAGAAATTAATAAATTCTAGATATTAGGACAAATCTCACACTAAATAAATCTATTCATACAATAATTCAATATCTTTAAACAAGAAATTGTAGAGGCAATAAATACTTATAGCTAAATCATCTAAATATACTATCAATTGTTTGTTTAATCATTATAACAATCTATTCTACAACACTTTTACTCACCTATCTTTTAATAATTCCAATTGGTACGTCTGCGCTGATTTATCATTGTCTAACTGAGCATTTGCTATCATGGCTTTTCTAAATTTTTCTTCCACTTCTTTTAGCTCATGCTGAAAATTTAATTGGGATAAGATTGTGTTATTCTGCATAGTTTAAAACAGTAACTAACGTATGTCAATCAGTTTAGGACAAAAAAAAACGAATTATATCAGCTGGTATTTGGACCAACATCAAAAATGCGGTTGACAATTCACCAGTGATCCTGTCCCCAAAAGTTATAGTAAATAATTTCTTTGCTATATTACTTTTTCGATAACCATTTGAAATAGTTTCTATATTGAACTTTCTGGTTGATATGTAAAATGTAAAGTCTAAAAATTGATGTAAAATTATTTAATTGTATGTGGAGTGAAATAGAAAATAGCTATAAAAGCAATATTTTCAATGGATCTCCACAGAAATTATATTGCACCAATTTTTGACACAAAAAATCGTTTCATTTAATGTGGGGTTTGTAGGTGCTGAAAAATGTATCTAATAAATTTTAATATATTAGATACTAGTAAAACTATTAAAGTTGAATAATAAATATTATCTTTAGAGTTATAGTTAAATTAAATCTTAACAAACAATAACGACACATGATTACCTGATGTTTGAAATATTTGAAATACGATATCTAAAAAATGCAGCAGAAAAAAATATTTTTATCATAGCTAACAAGCAATTTTAACATTATTCATTTTCATTCAAAAATAATTTAAAATTCTTAAATATATTTTACTAAACGTAGTAATTATATCATGGCAAAAAATGTATTTAATCTTTTTTTTTCTTAGGAGCCGTCTTATATTGTTACCGAGCTAGCATAATTCGGTTTATTGCACTTCTTTCAATGGTTTATGGTACACATTCCTGGATCGTAGAACCTTGTACTAATTTGTATAGTACTAAAGCATGTGTGCCATATGTTTGCGGACTGACTCCTGCGATCCAGTGCCTCGCAATGACAAAGTATGTGTTTGAAGTATTCAGATTCCTAGTTACATTATCCGGTGCTAGGGAATCCTCCAATAGATAAACCTGTGGGGTGCCTGTATGCCTTTCATCTGGTTCCAGAACGTATGTGTTGAAACTTGTCCTGGACCGTAGATTATTGTCACTAATCTTCACCTTGCAATTTTTTCAGGCTGCCTTGGATTCGACTATGTCATAGCACCCGTTTTAAATCTTTGTTTTAACGAAAACTCTTTTCGAAAAGTATAAGTTATATTTTTAAAATTAAATGTGTTATAAAATATAATACATATATAATTATTCTACTTTCATTTCTGATATATTTGTAAAATTATTCTTACCCTTAACTCTCGTAGACTTCCTCCATCCTCCAACGAATCTTCCGAGCTCCTCCTACTTGACAGGTACCTACTCCCAGCGCTCCTTGGCGTCCTGACCAATGAAGTTGGTTCCGAAGATAACATATCAAATTGCCTATCAGCATTTTCTTCTTGTTCTTTTTGTTGTCGCTCCAATTCGCGCATTCGGATCTCTCTTGCTTCTGCCCTCGCTTGCCTCTTAGCCCATAATCGTGCCTCAGCCTAGAATTAAAAAATATTGATAACTTATATACATAGGCTCATGAATTAGGGGACAAAAAACAACCACAACTTTAATAAACTTTTAGTCCAAGATCCCGATAGGACGACCTTCACCGAGCTGGTTAATGGACCAAACATATTTTTTATGTAATTTAATATATCAAAAAATATATTGCATATATGAGTTGCCTATCGAATTTCAGTCAAGGATATTTTTAATTAATTTTTAAAATTTTTTTGTGCGACTGAGAGGTCCCTACCTACCGTCCCATGCGATAGAAGAGGACACAACATAACAGCGTTTGAATCCCGGCCTTTTAAAGAGAGAGAGCTCTCTGCTCTTGAAAACAAGAAGGATAGCGATAGACGCGTACAGTATATATCAGTATATATCTATATCTATAGATACATTAATTATATAGAGCAAATTGCTTTAATTTATTTCAGTTAATATTTTTAAATAGGAAAAAAAAAGAAATAAAATTTGTAAGATAAGAATTATATATGTATACTTATAACCTTCTTATTAACTAAAGATTTATATATACTTTAATGTAACAAAATATATACACATATATATTTAATTGATTGAAAAAAATTAAAAACTAATCCTTTATTTTAATATGAAACTACTCCAAAATAATGCTCAGAATGTACGCGTCTATCGCTATCCTTCTTGTCTTCAAGAGCAGAGAGCTCTCTCTCTTTAAAAGGCCGGGATACAAACGCTGTTATGTTGTGTCCTCTTCTATCGCATGGGACATCTCAGTCGCACAAAATTTTTTTAAAAATTAATTAAAAATATCCTTGACCGAAATTCGATAGGCAACTCATATGCAATTTATTTTTTGATATATTAAATTACATAAAAAATATGTTTGGTCCATTAACCAGCTCGGTGAAGGTCGTCCTATATCGGGATCTTAGACTATTTTCTCAGTCACATTAAATAACTAAATTAATTACGAAATATAGAGCTCAGGTTGTTCCATATAGTCAATTAATAGTACATTACGCAACGAGTGCGGAAAGCAGGTGATCCCATCACAAGTGCGTTTGTCACGTGAGCCGAAGGCGAACGCGATAAAAAGCACGAGTGACGTTGAATGAAGCATTGCTTTCCGCACGGTCCTGCATGGTCGAAATCAGTGCTTTCTGCACGGAGTGATGAAAAAAATAGTTTTGTTATATATAGACAATAAATGGTATACAATGTTATTTCTAAAAATATAAATGCTAGGACGACCAATAAAAAGGACTTTAGCAGAATAATTTTTAGTTGAAAAAGACGGTTAATCCAAAATATATAATATACTTGTTTACATTTAATCTATTTATTATTTATTTGGATGTAAATGTTTTATTACTGAGCTAAATTAAACACTAGGTTGCAATTTCATTAATAATATTAATAAATATATCATAATAATTAACGACTTTAAAAAATCAAAATGCTTCCAGTATTCATACAAATATGTAAATTATCCTAAGAGAGGAAGTTGAGAAACTTTTAGAATATAATCTCAAAGAACGCTTTGTATACGTTTAGCTGCTACTGCATGGTATTGTGTTAAATAGGGCATGAATCACCCACATTCCCTTTAAATACACATAAAAACTTAGTCTTTTAGTTTCTTAATCGTCTTGCATCCAATTAGGATTGAAATTTTTCATTTTCGAAAAAATAAATTGATCATTCACATGATATTTTTATTTTAAAGCTAAAATTATATCAGAAAAATAGAAGTTGAAGTGTGAATAGGAGATCTAAAATAGTAATAATCTAGGACAAACATAATAATTACATTTTTCTCTAGAAGAAACATGGTCCTACAAAAAATAGTATAGTAGTGACACGCAAAATGTAAAACAAAACCAAGAGTATTTATATTTTGACAGTATCTAGATCTAGGTAGTTGACGAAGACTAATAATTATATTATGTACAAATACACTTATAAAATCTTCCAGTTGTAACCTTTGAAGAAACGGATTTTATATTTAAAAAAGCTGGGTATTTTCGTACATTTTTAATTAATTACTAAAACCATTTTAAAAAGAAATTATTTAATCAACAAATGTTGCAGAATGCAGAATATTAATTATTCTATCGCTTTACGAGTTTTTGAAAAACATTTTCAAAGACATTGACCATTTAACTAAGAAGAAACAACTACTTCCCGGGCTATGTGCCCCGACGGATATTGAATTATACTTCAAAGTCAAACGGGGTTGGCATATCTAATAGATAATTGAAATTTAAACCGATCTACAAGTTGTGTTGTCCCTTCTAACTACAAACCAAAATGGTTGGCTATTAGATATGCCAACCCCGTTTGACTTTGAAGTATAATTCAATATCCGTCGGGGCACATAGCCCGGGAAGTAGTTGTTTCTTCTTAGTTAAATGGTCAATGTCTTTGAATATGTTTTTCAAAAACTCGTAAAGCGATAGAATAATTAATATTCTGCTTTCTGCAACATTTGTTGATTGAAACTCGCTTTATTAAATAAGACACTATTACAGTTTCTTGTAATAATACTTTAAGAAATTATTTAATACCAACATACAAAGTTTCAAATTTTCTTTCCGAAATGGAAATGGGAATCAAAATGGTATTTATTCAATATCATATTTTTATTTGATATTTATGATACTTTAGTATGATCAACAATATGATATTTCACAGAATTAAAACACCGCAATAGTATAAATACTTTCTTGTTTAAACTGTTTATCTAACCTGTAATTTTAGATAAAACACTTAAAAGTATTTTATCGTTAATCTAACTTTTCACAACAAATCCCCAACTATAAAAAATAAATGAGTCATCATACCTCTTTAGTGGTACATTGCATATATGTATCAATAACATTACTTTCGTTTTCCAATATTTCACTACTTGAGTCACTAAGAGTATCAGTTTCCTCAATATAATCAGAGGATTCTGTAGTTGTAACATCATTTAGTACTACCACGTTATTATTCACTTCACTGATATCCAAATCAATACTTTTCGCACTCATATTAATATCAACATTTTTTATACTCATTTTTATAGATTTTTTAAGTCTGTCATAATTTTTTAACACAGTTAACTAACGATCGTGCCACATTTATGGTACCCGAACGGTACTTACTTTAGTTTAATTCGTTTTAAAAAGTGCTGATTGCCAATATACTTTCGTAAGCGATATTAATATTGTCACACTGATAACGTTTCTATTTCGTTAGGATACACATACAGTGTTGTAAAAATGTGTTTTTTAATAAAAGATAACGAACTTTATTAACTGTGTATTAAATTGTTCGTATCTACAAATATGTGCACGGCAGATGTTATTTATATGCAAACTAGACAGATATATTTTGCCGAAAAAAAAAAAAAATATTTATTTTAACATTGAATAATTTAAAAATTATACCTACGTTACCAATAAATTTTAGTAAAAGTTTATATGTTATGATTTATCTTTTTAGAATTCAGTACCGATAAGATGAAGAATTAGTGTATGTGACATGTGACTACAATAACTAAATCTGATAATCTAGACACAAAATAGGTTTGAAAAAAATATAATGGGATTATTTTTATTAAAAGTGAATCTATGCTTCCTGGCGGACGGAAAAACTTAAAAAGGCGATATTTTTTAAAAACAGTTTGTTATACCTCATCCTGCTATATGATACTGGTATGTTTCCAGAATCCTGGAAAACTGCTCGAGTACAACCAGTCCCCAAGAAAGGCTTCAATACCCTGCCTTCTAACTACAGACCCATAGCTCTTCTATCTGTTATTAGCAAAACAAGATCCTTAGCTACCTTGAGACACACAACCTTATAAGTGATAGGCAATATGCTTTTGGCAATATGGCAATATTCCTGCCCAACAGACACATCCAAGTTACCGAGGATGAACATTCCTCCAACCTCTACTCTATTCCTTTTACACATTAATGATCTACTAGAAGCTAGTAAGCTATTAATAACCCGATATCATCAAAAACCTTGCCCCATTGTCGCACCGAAGAGCAGTGTCTGATCATTCCCTGTTTTACCGATAATTATACGGATTTTGCTCAGAAGAATTCCACTCTATAGTGCCTCCACTTGCCAGACCAGCCAGATCAACGCAACGTGCTAACTCCATGCACCCTTATAATGTTCAGTGCCAGACATCAAGAACGGATCGATTCGATCGTTCCTGTCTCCCCAGCGTCTCCAGTTTGTGGAACTCTTTACCCTCACACGTCTTCCCCACTCGTCCTAACTTGCAGTCCTTTTCGTCCTAACTTGCAGTCCTTTAAGTCCCAAATTAATAAATTGTACATTTGTATTCAGGTCTATACTGACGAGGACATCTTTAAATAAAAAAAAATGTGCGAACTACAGAATCGCTGTTTCAAAGGCATCGATGTCTTCTTCTGACGAATGGAATCGCTGCCCACGCATTGAATTCTTGATCTTTGGGAACGTGAAGAAGTCGTTGCGACTTAGGTCGTGACTATACGGTAGATGGTCTAACAATTCGATGTTTTGAAGATCCAAAAAGTCCATTGTCTATTGGGCAGTGAGGCAACCCTCGTACCAATGCAGCGTTACTGGGGTATCTCCAGCGGTAATAGATAAAAAGCGCACGCATACGAAAGTCCACATACAAAACAGGTAACCATAAAATTGTAATGATCTATATCGATTGCTTACAAATTTTGACAGTACATTCTATTAAAACATTATATAAAAAAACATATATGCATATTATTATTACAAATGAAATTTTCATTAGTATTTAATCAAGAAAGCAGATTGAAACATATTAAGATGAATACTGGCCAAACGCCTAACTGTTCCAATATGAAACGAAACTTTTGTTATATAAGTAAATTATTTATAATTAATATATTATGTATTGAAAAATTATGAATTTTGAGCTTTTTTAAAATTATACTAACGTTTATTCAAATATTTTTCTCAAATAAATATTTATGGTTAAAAGCGAGCATAAAAAAATTTCGCTTTTGTTGGCAATTCTCAAGTGCCACTCTCCAGTTTTTTTAATCATTATTAAACCTGTATTTGAAAAATCAAAAGTGTATCAAATAATGTAATAAATGAGAATAGTCATAGATGTCAACAGTTGTAATGCATAATTGCGTAAAAATCTTGAAAATTGAAGAACTCGGAAATCGGAAAAAAAATGGTGAAAAATTTGAAAACACACAAAAACTGGAAAAATGTTGAATTAAAAAAAACATAAAAGAAATGCAAAAACGGGAAAAATTATTATTTAACCATATTGTAAAAAACAAGAAAATGAAGATGATCAAAGCGATATATCCAAAGATATCCATAGATATCCACTGATATCTAAAGATATCCAGAGATATCTAATGATATCCAAAGATATCCTAAAGATTTCCAAGGAATGTACACAGATATCCGGCCGTGTCTTCCCCCTCGGATCAAAGAAAACTCTTAAATTCTTTTGGACGAGTATAGTGGAGCAAGGCTTCTATCGGTCTATCCCATGAATGGATATTTATTATTAACATATAACACAAACTATACGTTAACTTATCCCCATAAGATAGTCTAATTTTAAAGTCAAGATTTTGCAACCTCAAAACAACCCAAATAGTCAAGGAAATAAAGCACTCCGTAATTTGTAAAGTAAGATGGATCAGAATGCGGTTTTTTGCATTCTATTCGTTACTTACTAAATTAAGTATTGTGATGCATCTAATATATTTTATCGATAAACTACAAAATATAACAAAAAATATATTATAAACCTGATAACTAACGAGAAAATATGATGAAAACGATAAAACAAAAATAAATTGAAAAAATGAAAAATGGTGCGAAGTCCGCCGGGTTAGCTAGTAGTGTATAAGGGAAATTGAAACATCCGCTTGCGTACAAATGTTGATACGGCAATGTACTGTTTAGAAACTGGAATTAGATTAAAATGTAAAGCTAAATAATTAATTATTTATTAACACATTAAATAAATTTTACGTGAAACGGTTATAAATAAAATATGTACCTTGAAATTAACCGCGAAACTCGATATGTTCGAAAATACGTATGCAACTTTGCATATCGGTTAATAACAGGAATATTGCATTTATTAAAATAATTATAAATTTGGGATGTAGTTACGGTAAGCTATTTTTATTTTAAAAAGGTTCCACATACTTACAAGGTCTCTCTTTAGTCTTAAATTTGATTCGTCAAGCCTTTAGTAAATACAGAATACTAAATTTAGTCTCATTAAAATGTTTTAGAAACTGAGCTTCTTTTAGTTAACCTTGCTGCATTTATGAAAATCTATATTTATTACCTTTGGAATCTAGATAGATAAAGAACTGACTATATTAGAAAAAAATATTTCATTTATGAATAATTAGTATAAGGATGAATTAATGTAATATTATGGTGGTTTGTGAAAAAATGTTCGTGTAATAAAGACATTCTATATTTATAAATCTGCATATAATTACTCACATTTTTTTTAGACAACGATACAGATGTAACTAAGAGCACGTGAGCTTTAGGGTTCTCGTAGAGACAATCGCTGATTGATGGACTTCGTATCAGGCTAGCAAGCAAGCCTAGTTTCAATTTGATTGGAGATTTTTCAACGGCGACCATCCCTTTACACAATATGGTATCGGCGGATATACAAGAAGTAATGCCGATAAAAACCATCAGAACTAATTTTCAAGGATATTCGAGTAAATATTTAAACAACGTGACGTGTTAATATATTTAGCGCGCACACACACTCACACATATATATTTGTAAACCTGTAAATTTTAATAAACTTTTATAGGAATGTTCAGTAAGTTTTAATAGCGTTTTTGGTTAAGTAGATACGTACTAATAACCGTTTGATTATTTTGAAATAGAATATTGCAAAATAGGAACCGTTATAAGAATTAATTTCATTTAGATATTAGGTGTTTACAGTCCAATAGAGCAGATTGTTCTTAAAAAAAGTTACCGTTCGATATTCTCAACTGTAAAACATTATAATAATAATTTTTACGAACCACTGACTGTAGTGATATTTAGTTACTAAAATGAAAATTTATTCAACTGTTATATGAAGAATTTAAGAATACTTTATAAATTTGTATGAATAAAAAATTGAAAGACTATTCAAATTGAAAATTAATAATAATTAGAATTTATTATTTCAATAAATTACTGTTATTTTGAAAACTATACACTACGCAAAGCTACTGAACAATCCTGAATATTTATAGCAGTACCTAATCAATTTTCGCACACAGTATAAAGAATTTTTTAAAGACTTTCACGTTATAGGAGGTCAAAAAGTCACACGACCTATTCAGAAGGATCTGAATCATCCGACCTAATGCACTCTCGGCGACAAGACTGACTTAAGAATACCAGAAAACTATTCATATGCACATAAATACCTTCAGGCTAACCCTAAGCTCGTCTCATGAGGAGGAGCCGAGTTCATTGCCCAAAATACATGTAGATACGGCTTATATTCGAGAAAATTGATGAGATTCCGGACGTAACGCGTTGATATATCCATTACACCTGGAATATGCCGGTCAGCTGATTTATCGTTAGTCCCTGAAGATTTTTTTTAAATGATTATGATGGTTTTATGAGGTAGGGAGAGTATTTTTAGTTTAAAAATAATACCTAAGAAAATTAGCTCCTGTTTTTATCAACGAAATAGATAAATGATTACCATGTCGAATAATACAAAGTAAATGATACATAAGAAACACAGGGATAAAAACCAAAAATGTAAAATATTATTTAGAAAATATTTATGCAATACGTTATTCTGAGTTGTGGTCCAAAAAATAAGCCAAATATGAGAATAATACTAAGTGAACTTTCAAAGTAGAACTGGCAGAATAAAGTGATGTAGTAAGATGTGTTCTATTAAATTTAATATTTTTGGAAACCATTCCTTCAATAAATAACTAAGTCGAAACAGAAGGCACCTCCACAAGGTAGATTCATAATAAATAGAAAAATTTAACTGTGATGTAAAAAGAATGTTCGTTAGTCGGATATCGCTGTAGAAAAAGTACTGCTTACCTTTTTATTACAGGTAAAGTTTGAGAAGAGTATTTAATGAAAACTTTAAGATATTTTTTTCCGTTTTGTTAATAGACAAAAGTAACTTCATTCATCATTTCATAATAAAAAAGTTATCACTTTATCAAACCATAAGTAAAACTAATAGTGGACAATAAAAAAGTCATTACTCTGAACTTTGCATTAATCCAAAAAACAATACATGCAAAAATTAATAAATGATAGCCCGAAAACGTCTAATGCATTATGGGATGCTACAATAGTATATTGTAATACAAGTGTTACAATGACAGAGGTTTCGTAGTACGAGTTCAGTTTGTGAAACGAACCGCGAAGCGGTGAGTTTCGCAAAGAACGAGTACTACAAACCGTCATTGTAACTCGAGTGTTACATACTATTTTTTATAATGAACTTTTAAAAGTATAAAAAAAAGTAAAATGAGTGTTTTTCGAAATATTTATTTATGTTGGCAATCTTGACAGTTTTGACACTTGTCAGTTTTAATGATTTTAAATTAGAATGTTTGTCAAATTTGTATAAAATATTCCGAATTTAGCAATAACGCTGATAATGTAGTTAATAATTTACTACAACATACTTCTTGATTTACTACCTGAACTCTTTCGTTGAAAATCAGTGCAGTGCAACCAATTGTGTAAAACAAAAAGTTACCAAAAACAGTGTTACAATGAATCTATTTCGATACTGTTTTTAGTGTCGAAATAGAAACTTTGTGAACGTGAATTATAAAAAAAATATTTGTCCAACAAACAGATCGGAAACAAAAATTAAACTCATTGAAGTTAGTGACACTCTCATTTCCGATAAAACGGAAATTGCCAATGAATTCAATAACTATTTTTCTACAATAGGTGAAATATATGCTAATAATTTTCTATACGTATTCGTATTTATCAGTAATAATAAAATATTAAAACCTATTCAACAAGACAATTATCATGTTTTATCAATTCATTAAATAAATATTTTTAAATAATAAGAATATATTGTATTGTGTTTTAATCTTATGTCTACATGTAACATGTTATAATTATTAAATTACAAATTAAATTTTAATACAGTGTCTGTTGCTATACTAACAGGTAAGTAATATTTTATATTTCAATTATGTAAATGATACATTTAAAATTCTCTTTTTTTATTGTTTCAACTACTGAAAATAAACAAATACGTAACAAATATTACTTATTTTAATACAGTTTTAAAAATATGACTTTGTTATATAATGAAGAGTAAATTAGATATATTTTTATGAGTTAACTTATATGGATTAAAAATAGATTATTATTAATAAGTACAAAAGATCTGTGCATTAGAGATAATAAGTATATGTTTGAAGATGTTCTTAACTATGAGAATGGCTCTACGTACTGGTTAAAATTACAATAAAAACTATGATTCGAAACCTATACCTCATTATTTAGAACGATTCCATATTTTGTTTTTTCAAACACATATATGGGACTGAATTTGGAAAATTGGAGAGGGGCGAGCAAGTGCTCTGTTGGCACTGAGGCCACACATAGCCCATTGTGCATCCTCTCGTGTGTAGGGATATCCACAGTTCAGGCTGTTATCACGTCTAAAGATTTAAAATAGGTGATGAGACTCCCGAGGGGGATTTTCCCTGACATCAGCTGGTATAACCCAGGACTCGCCCAACACGGATCTTCTGATTTCAGAAAAAGCAGAGCAGGCGTACAGTATATGCTCTACTGTTTTCTCTTGTTCGCAACTTCTGCATACGGGCGATTCTGCTAATTTCATCCTAAAGAGATGTCGCAATTGGCAGTGACCTGTTAAGATTCCCACAGCTGTTCGAAGATTTTGTCTGGTCAATGCCTTAAATTTTCTTGCTATTTCTACGCTAGAATGAGGTAATAACTGTCGTACCAGTATCCACTTTGTTGTCTGATCCCAGCACTGTGTAAAGTTTTGGTCAGAGTGCTGTTTGATAAGGTCCACTACAGCGGATATTTGTAGCTTAGTAGACAGGCGAGGGCTAACATATCTGTAGCCTGCAGCCCTCCTTGCTAAATTGTCTACAATACTGTTGCCTTAAGATTTACCATGTCCTTTGATCCAGCTTAGAGTAACCACGTTATTCTGGCTGGCCTAAGTTAGAGTTTGGTGACTTTGTGGTACTAAACTTGAAGTAATACGTGGTCTATTCAAAGTGCTTGTTGACAGTCTGTGTAAATATTTACATTCCGTTCTGTGATGTTCCCATTGAATAATTCTTTTGCAGCTATGGATATGCCTCTGAGTTTTGACTGAACTACAATTGACAAGGCATTTATATAGTAGCTCAGAGCGTTTACTACGTTGGGGTGTGGTGTCTTATCTGTTAATATTTTGTAGGGTTTGTCAAAAACAAATCTTGGTATGACGGCATCCGTGCCCGTCTGTAATAATGATATTACGATTCCCTCTACAGACTGTCTCTATGGGTGCCTACAGTGGGTTCGATACCAACCGTACAAAATCGTACCATGGTCATCATTGCTACCTCCTTAACAAATGTGTCAAGGGGGTGATTCCAAGTATTACTTCCATTGTCCTGGTCGGTGTGGTTCCTGTTATCAGAAGATCTGTGGATTTGGTTTAATTTTCTCGTAGCTGTGGCTTGTTGCACTTTAGACCACCACACGAAAGCACCATATGTTACCATAGTTCTTATGATTGCCGAGTAGATCCACATGGTGACCTTGGGGGGTAATCCGCAGGGCTGTCCTATAAGTCGACGAAATTGCTCATAAGATATATATGCTTTTTAACTCGGCTTTCTATGTGTGACTTTCATGTCAGCTTGCTGTCAAGGATAACACCTAAGTATTTCACTTCTGTAGCAAAGCTTCATTTAAAGTTGAGAAGACTAGGTGCTTTTAAGCCGCTAGGTTTCTTTTTCTTCGTGAAGAGAACCATTTCTGTATTTTTGGGGTTAATAGACAGCGATTGCTCATTACACCATGACTCTAAAGTTTTGAGAGCTATAGGTCTCCCAACGAAAGTTTGGGACAGCCACGTGTTAGTCGGCGCAGGTAGGCGGAGTCTTTCTATCAGTGGCGGACGGAAATAAAAATATATTATACATCTTAAATTAATTTTTAATGTATGATGCTAACATAATTAAGAAGAATTTATTTTATATAAATTTGTTACTGCCCACTTTAAACTAAAAAAATACATACATTTAAAAAACAACTCAGAAACTCTCTCGGCATATTCGTAGCTAAATACAGTTTACAAAACCATTCCAGCTACCACACTGACAAGCTTTCAGAACGGTCGTTGTCATCGTAACGCTCGTAAAAAAACCACTGCGCATTGAACGAGAGGCCACGTGGCTGTCACAAACTTTCGTTGGGCGATCTATACTTGCATTCTGTAGCATAGGGTGCTTTCATACTTTCCTTTTGGCAGAATTACAATGTTGTCTGCGTAGGCTACTGTATAGATTTTGTCATGTTCATTGAGGCTGTCTAGAACCATGTTCCACAGTAGAGGTGATAAAACCCCTCTCTGTGGACAGCCCCTCGCAACCTTGCCTCGTATCTTGACGTCATTTAAAATTATGGGACAAGGTAAGGAATTATTAGAAATAGTTTTATACTGCGAATAAATTTAGAATCTTGTTATGATTATGTTTTCTATTATTAATTACACTCAATAGGTAAGTGACTAATGGCTGACACTACTATGCAATATTTAAAGGTAAAGTTTTAAGAATACGAACAAATTATCTGTTCAAATAACCGCAGTTATTGATAACTAAAAACCATTTTTATAAGAAACAACATACGATATCATAGGCAATTCTTAGTTTATCAAATATAACTTTTTAATTTCATAAATGTGACGGCACTTTCAGAAAAAGTATTGGGTTTAATGTTTAGTTACGATTTAATCTGATATAACTTTCAATAAAAAACAAAGTTAAGAAAAAAATAAATCACAATAAAAATATATAAACTAAATAATTTTTTATTTAGTGATGGCATTGTACTGATTGCCTGGGTTATAAATTCTCTATGTGAAGAAAAAGGCTTTCTAAACTTTTCAACATCTACTTAAAATCAATGTTTTAATGTTCCGAAACAATTCCACCAAAAATTAAATGTACTGTAATGTTCAAAAAATTCATATTAAAAAAAGTAATATTATATTAGATAAAATGGATGATATGCATAAAAAATATGAGTAAAAATATTTTTTCTCAATAATTTATAAAAAAACAAATTCGTTGATTAAAGTTCACTGCAAATTTTGTTTTTTCCGAATTCCTCGTTAGTATACTATCAGGTATAATTCAATCAAATGCCCCGACAAGCACTAATGACCTCAGAACTAGTACCAGAGTGTCACCACACCCTATCTGAAGATCGCAATCACCCTGAGTTGGCTTAAAGAGATTAAAGAGACATTTTGACAGAAAGGGATATGGGCCACAAATATGTTGGTCCTCGTCCGACCACCTAACTAACAACCTCTTTGGTCAAAGAACAATCCCACCTGAATTTCATCAAATGCTGGGATGAAAAAACTGAATAAAGATTTGCCAGAGAACTATTATCCGGGCGAGTACCTAAACATCAATAAAATATAAGGCACTTGCTAGACAAAATCTTCGTATGTAAATCGCAACTTATCCTTGATGGCAACTACGAAAATATCTATTCAGGATAAAATTAACTCTTCCAACCCTTTGCCGGGAATGTAAACCAAGGCAGGAAACAGTGAAGCACAATCTGAGACTCAAAGACGGAAATCCCTGTTGGCCGAGTAGTGGCTTTTGCAACCCTAATTTACCCTAGGCTAGCTCCTGAGTTCGTGGCTTCCCTCTTAGTTTTATCAATTTTTCCCAACAATTAATTCTGGGCGCCAAGTACAGACAAACAAATAATAAGCAAAAAATCAGTTTAAGATGATTTATTAGATCAAAAGAATTCAAGAATTTTGTTAAAAAATTTGAAATAAATAATTAATTAATTCTCTTATCTTTATTTATTCTGGCTTCTATTTCGGTGGAGCTTGACTAATCTTCAGGAATTCTTTCCTACTTCCAATCAAGGATGGTCAGGTCTTTTCTTAAAGGAAGAATTTTCTTTAATAAACTATCCCGGAATGGTTTTTCCTTTGTGACGACTTCTTGTTCAGGTACAAAATGGCTGACGGTGTCAGCGATTCTTTATTGAATTGAAAGATAATTCTTACTAGGGCCCTTCTTGATTTGGCAATACCTTATAACGAAGGGCCGAAAATATTCAGATAATGTTTCTGATTTAGTGAAGAAACGGAGTGAAAATGGACGAATCGAACTAATAAGCTGACAAAGAAAACAATTCGCCCGTCTCCCTCCACGACGACGCGATACAACTTAAAATAAATACCAAATATAGTCAGGTGGATTTCGGCCCAAAAACGAACGTTACACTTTTAAGCCGATAATCTTGATAACGACCTAAGGCGAGGAGTTTCCTATCATGCTTCGGAAGACACAGAACGAGTCAAATATGTTGGTAGAGCGTAGCTCGTCCCTTTCAATTTTACAGATACGAATAATTTGTTACTTATTACAGACTGATCATATAAGTTTTAATTTAATATTAAAATAATAAACGGAATTCCATGTTTCAAATTCATATTTACCCTATAGAATTTATTTAGTTATTCTTTTTCCCTGAGAAGTTACATTCACATTTATACTCGTAGATGTTATTCGTTATCTAACCACCTCTAAGAAAAAAGGTGCTACTTTGAAATAGCTTATTCCCTAAAATATTCGCTAAATACGCACTTTGCGATGGAACATATTAAAAAATAATACATATACCAAAGCACAAAGTTTTTCGGTCTCTTTATTTAGAGTACGCTATGAGCCGCGAATTTTTAATTTTCAAATTAAAAATTTCATTTTTTTTAATCAAAATAAATCAATAATATCAATTTTCGGTTCCAGTATATTTTTAGATCTTGTAGCCTAATGTACTTTCACAGAGTAGTTCGAAACACAAAAAAAAAATTAGAATATTTCTACAAAAATCTAATGTTATTAAATTACGTTCCTCGAATTTTTCAAAATTGAAAATTATGTATTCTAAGAAAAAGTTATTTCTGTTAGAATACTTTTTCTTGAATGATTTTCTGACTGGCATATCCTGATTATATGATCAACATTTTTTAGATGGAATATTTTAGGATTATAGCTGAAAATTTCTAATCGAATTTTTATTGATGTCGCACATCCGGAGGAAGAATAATTCCCATATCCCCTAAATTCAATGTCACTTACGTTCTATATCTATTTTAAGTCCCACGTTAGGTGCTAGACGACGCACCACAAATCGACTTTGAGTCACTTCCGCGTCTTAGGTATGTCCTCGATTAATTTTTAAAGTCTCTTTACAGAGGGGTTCGTAATGGAATACTTATTTCCGGAGGATACGATCACGTAAGTTCCTGTCCTGTATTATTTCGAAAATAGATCGACAAAGACATTGAACTTTTCTGGAGAAAGTTAAAATTATTGCAATCGGATGTTTCGGGTTGGTGAAATTAAATGGTTTTTTGCCAAGATTATTTTGTTACCATATTATTATATACCAGTTTGTTTAAATAGTTTTTTGAAATTTGCTCCATTACAATCGAGTCAAATCTAGACTGTTCTCCCTTTTCAGCTTCTTGCTAAAAATTAACTATATACATAGCATTCATGCTATAAAATGCCAATATAAACAAGAATATCATAAAAATATAATTAAAAATTCGAAAAGAGGTTGACCTAAAAGGCCAACCTTGCAACTTCCCGCTAGTTTTAACCGCAAAGCTATAGTAACGTGACGTATTTTGACGTTTTTGACTTTTTTTGAAATGTCTAAAAAGCCATAACTTTTTAACGCGTTATTCGATTTTGATGTTCAAGATGGCATTCGACGCTGTTTTTTGAGACCTAAAAAAGTTACGACGAGTGCAAAATCGATTAGTCAAAAAATCTCTAAGTTATTAAAAAAAAAAACACTTTTTTTGAAATTTTTCGACAACGATATCTTACGAACGAATCAACCGATTTTAATTTGCAAAACGGCATTCGACGTGGTTTTTTAAGCTTGAGAGCTGATTAAGTTGTGAAATTGATCGATGTAATGGCCAAAAAGATATGCCCAAAAAACATCATTTTTACCAATTGTTTTTTTCGGTTATTTTGAAATTTCTCGAAATCTACCCGTTCGAATCGGTTCAAACTTACAGGGAATCTAAGTTAGATGGAACTCTTGGGAACGCTTTTTATTTCATTCCAATCGGTCAAGCCGTTGAGAAGTTATAAGAGGTTTACATACATCCACACACACATCCACACGTACATACAGACACCCTCGTAAAAATATATTTTCGAAAAACGGGGTAAAACCAATAACTTCCCGATTTTAAAAATTTTTTTAATTTTTTTAGCGGGAAGTTAAAAAGGGTTGTATTGATGACCACCATATAATCTATACACATAAAAATGAATGTTTGTCTGTATCTACTCAATGAACTCAAAAACTACTGGACCGATTAGTATGAAAATTGGTATGTATATGTATTTTTCCACGGAGAAGGTTTGCATGATACGCTCATTGATACCACTCGCCACCAGGTGGCGCTGCTGAGTAGCAACTTCTGTCCCGTTCAACCGATTGTCATGAAAATTGGTATGTATATGTATTTTTCCACGGAGAAGGTTTGTATGATATGCTCATTGATGCCACTCGCCACCAGGTCCAAAGATACAAAGTCTGCAGAACAGGTTTAATGAGACAAAAACTGAATTTAAGATTTTCCGACTTTCAACTTTTTCAGATCATCTACATTTTGGCTTATTTTTCACCATAATTTTAAAGACAAAGATTTTTCAACAGTTCTCTGTCAGAATTTAACAAATTAATGAAGTTAGATAATATTTTCGTTTTCTACCCAACTACTACTTCATTCATTAAACGTGAAATATTGATCCTTTCTGGACTCTAACGTTCTGATCATGGGTGTATATTGAATAGGGTTTTTTTAAGTCTGCCTATAACGTCTTTTTTTAACTTTTAGTACCCCAAGTAGGAAAATGCTACATTTAAACTGGTAACCAAATGCTTCAGGGTTCTGCTCAAACAGTTTCAAATTTAATTCGTATAGGAATTATGTTTTAAAGAACCACTATTAGGTTTATGCTCTAGCATGGTTAAGTTTTTCAAACTGTTTTAATTTAATTTTGAAATTTTCGAATGGTAAAATATAACCAATTAATTAGTACTCTGTATCATTCTGCAAACGTGTTTGTTAACATATAATGGGGACAAAAACGACCGGTTGACCAAAGAACAAGAATACAAACTTAATGGGATGTGTAAATCTACGTATCTATATTTAAATTTGGAAACAACGACGCCGGCGTCGTCTGTCGCCTGGACGCTAACATTCATTAGAAACTTTTGTTTTTTGTTAAAACGAGTCCATACGTTCAATTAGATACCGGTTTTATTTGCTACAATATTTATCCTGAAACCGAATTAAAACAAATTTTAGATTAAAAATATAGCAAAATTAAATGAGAAGTGTATCGATTAGGTCCATAATTATACTAAAATTTGACAATTAATAAAAAAATCATCTGATTTCGATTTACTTAAAACTAATAACTAATTATTTGTTCGATTCTTAATTATATATTGTATGTTAAATGTTGTCCACTGAGTCAGCTTTAATAATCAGTTGGCTTCCATTCTTAAAATATATATTTTTTGAAATTTGAATTTGAATAGTGTAAATAAAAAAATGTTGCAATGTAAGCTTTTTTCAGAATTTATTTACACCATTCTTAATTCATAATCTAAAAAAATATTTTTTAATTTTTAGTTAATTTTTTCACAAAAGCGTGATTTTTAGTTGTTTTCTAACTATTATTTATTTTTCATTTTTTAGTTTTTTAAACTATTATTTATTATGATTTTTCCAATATAATTAATCCATTTACAAATGATTTCCAATTCTATTTGGAGACATAGGTAATTTTTTTCAATTTTCATACGATATTAATTATTGCATTGTCATCGGTCTTTGTAAAGTTTCAAGTTAATCCGACGTTTCAAAGTCGGTCGAAATCACGTCCAACGTTTCCGTGTGTAACGTGACACACGTCGAAGCTTATAAAAGCGTGGATATGAATCTTTTCCTATATGAAAAAAATCTTAAAGAAAACTGTTCCACAATAATTTATTCAAAAAATATCCTTACCTCTTTCGCAATTTGATCTAAAGCTTGATCTTCTGCAGCCGATTTTGTAGCAAGACGTCTGCGACCCCCTACGCCATCCATAGCTTGAGTATGCACCATAAAAAAATTCACCAAACCTAATAAAAAACACAAACAAACATATAAAAAGACAAGCACAACATAAAATCAACGATGTATTGGTTGAGAAAAAATAATCCACAATACAATTACAAAAACAATTTTAAAGCAGTATACCATTTATTTTCTATATCTATTATGAAATGTGAGAGACGAGTAAATAAGAAATTTAGAAAATATATCATTTTCAAGAGTCCTAAAATATTACTGTATTTATTAATAGTACTAATGACTTTTAAATTTCTTCTGACGTTTACGAGTGTTTGTTAAAAAAAATGATAAAAAAATAATAAGTAATGTTAAATATTACACGGTAACATACAAGTACCTATAGATACAGAAAACGTTATTCAAATATTTTTACATATTTGCTACTATATTGCTCATATCATCATAAAATTTCTAATCAGAAATCAGTGCCTAGTACTTTATTTTTATTGGATAACTAAAATATTTCACCATGTTTTAGTGATAACGAAACAATTTTAAACAGTTTCCACGCATTATAAAAACAGTGATTTGGTATTGATTTATCAACAACAAGAATAATAAATTTGAAGATATAAACAAACACCTAGTTATTAATAACTAACCACATTTAATATCAAACCACAATATATATTAATCAAAAACATACAACACAAGTAAATACCTGTAAGCTGCCAAGCTGTCTAAAGCAAAACCCCCAGTAAATAATAATATATTTTTAAAATAAAACAAAAAATAGTTACGATGAAATATATTTACAAAGGCATTACCAGTAAAGAAACTGAACAATAGTACAGTTTGTACTATATAATAAAGAATTGATACAAAAAATCATATAACTAGTTGTTACAAAAATAACTAGAATCTATTTTAATTTAGTTCAAAAACCTGAATGTTTTAAATGCCATTCTATTCAAAGTATCTAAACAGAGACTGAAGTAACAAACCAAAAGATAAATAACACCACAATTTATTTCTTAATTGTTTATGTCGTTTAAAATCCATCAATGTTTTGCTTCAAGTTCGATGTGATTATGAAAGTTATATGGTATAATGTATACGCAAACTTAGTAAAAATTAAATTTGTTGTTTTAAATTAAACTTATATCCCAATACAACATAAAAATATGACCATCTAAATCAGTGATTCCCAAAGTGGGCGCTACGCCCCCTGAGGAGTGCTGCAGGAAACCAGAGGGGCGGTGAAAGCATAAAAGAAAAAAGAAAATAATCAGAAAAATGGTAACACTTATAACACATTTATAAATAAAATAATGTTAATATTGTAAGTTAAGATTTATAAATGTGTTAATTTGTTAACATGGTTTTGTTTTTATTTTTTCTTGGCTTAATTTTATTTAACTTATTCTAACTTAACCAATTTATAAATCGACCTAAATATATGGTAGTAATAATAATATAAATATAAAACAAAACAGAAAAAAATAATACGTAAAAAATATCTGTTGCATTTGAATACTAGGTGCCAAGAATTATTATTTGCTAAATATTTGCAAACTGACACGAAGGGAGAATCGATATTTCTTGCATTAGATGAGTTTTTTAAAGAAAATGAATACCTCTGAGTAATATTTTATCAATAGCCACAGATGGTGCTCCAGCGATGGTAGGGCGCTACAGGGGTTTTCTTGCATATTTAAAAAAGGAGGTGCCGAATGCATTCACAGTACACTGTGTCATTCAGCGCCAACATCTTGTTGCCCAAAATTTAAGTGCACGCCTACATAATTCATTACGATATGTAATTAAAGCTATCAACACAATCAGAAGCAGATTTGCGGTCCTAGAAAATTAGTACACCAATGATGATGGAAAGATTTTTTCCCGAAACGTTTTATGATTTATTAAAATAGTGCACTTCATAAAAATTAGTTTCTTACTCGTTTATTCATCTTCTTACAGATACAATAATATTTTTATCCCTTATTAATTGCTATTAAAATAAAAAAAGCCAGGGGGCGCTGACTAATACTTTTTCTAGAAAGGGGGCGATAGGTCAAATAAGTTTGGGAATCACTGATCTAAATGAAAGCAAAATTCTAATATTTTTAACATGCTATATTATTTTTTCCGACGTAAACAGTATCAGTTTATTTCGATGGACCTCCACAAATTAATTTACGTTTTATATAAGTTAAAAGACACAACTTAATCCTTTTGTTAGGAGTATGTGTTAATAGTATAGGTATTCATTAACTGTTATGAATAACATAAACGAACGGAATTCCTTAAATTACACTATTAACGATAACAGATAGTTGTCTACCTACACTTTATAGAATATGATCAAATCATAGTATAGTACCGAACAAAGCTTATTAAATTTTGTTTAAAGACTACTACAAGATAATTGACACACCGTAGTGCAGGTGAATAAAAGTGTAAAGAAGACTTATAGTAAACCTAACAAGTGTAGAAGTCAATTTAGCATAAAATAGCATTACAGTCAATTAAATTATTTATACATATATCAACATATACAAGTAGTTATTTATATTACTACTAGTGCAATTATATAATAAGGATTTCGTATTTAAGAAAAAACATAACACCTCATAAATTTAGAATGGTGCTTAGGTAAGATACAATATTAAGTATATTGCGGTTCATTAGATGTTATAAATTTATAAAAAACTGAAAATGGAAAAGTAGTAAATTGTATAACTGCAAAAAATTAGAACCATTGATAACGAATTACACCACAATTTCAGTTATTGATTTCCAATTAAATAAAAAATTATAACAATATAATTATTTTATGATCTGTACTTTTTCAGTTCAAACAAGTTTGCCTTAAACATATCAAATTTCAAGTAAATAACCACACAATTAAATTTTAAATTTTCATTTAAAAATATTACGGTAATACAAAGGTATTTCAAGATTTTCAAGTTACTCAGTCATATGAGTAGATGTGTATAAGAGTTCACTAAGATTATCATTTATTAAATTATTATGTCATAAAATATGTAATATAAGACAATTAATTGTTGTTTACTGTTTTACACTCAATTAATGTTTATTATTCATATTAACAATCGAGATTAGTAATAATACAGAATATCTTGGTAGATATATTTTTTTAATTGCAAAGTTAATCAATTAAATTTCTATATATTTTTTTAATAAAAACTAAAACTTTTTGTTGTAAAAAATTATTATAATATATTTGATTACACAAAATGTATTATTATAGCAAAGTTTGTTGAAAATATGTAATCTTCAACAAAAATATACTAAACCACACTGTGTTAATCATTATTATATAAATTGGTTGATTAAATTTATGATTTGTTTCTAAGATTACATAAAAAGGGATTGGCAACAATGGAGGTATATAAAGTATAAATATTAACAGTGAATATGAAACTTTTTGAAGTTTCTGAACAGTTAAAATTTAAAATAGACCTGTAGTGTGGATTAGTACGGTGTTAATTAACTACAGTAAGTCCACATCAAATACATTGTTCTAATGTATTTGCAAAACGTATATTAATATCAACTAACGTTTTTGGATAACGAAAGATTTTACCGAAAGTTTAGTAAACATCAATTAAACGAACTAGATTAATCCAATCTTTAATTACCACAACATGAATAATGGAAAATACAAATCTTATCCGTTTGACAATACCTTTCGCAAATAGCATAAGATATCTACTAATTTCAAATAAATTATACGGATATTTAAGAATAAAAATCGAGGTTTCTGACCCTTGAATTACAATTGTTTCCTCCAGGGGAAAGTTAAAGTGGCTTTTCAAAGTATGTTATCAAACAGCCTATAAATGCCTGAAAACTTATCAAATATAGATTGTTTTATTTATAAAGTATAATTTAAAGTTTGAAGACACTGAGGTCATAGTTTAAACATATTTACATAAACAGTATAACATGGTAAATCAGTAATAAAAGATTTAGCAGGTGTTTAAAACTAGATAAGTGGGTGTGATATTTCCTGGCTTTTGGCCAACTAAAAACCACTTTGTACTCACTTATATTTAACTATCTTCATCTGATATCCTCCTGCTTACTATGCATTATTGTATTTTTTCTAAATATGGCCTTTTCTTTCAAGTGAACTTACATCAATCTTTATATTCGACCTTTGCGGAACTTTTAGGGGTGTAACAATGTTTTTAAATGGCCACTAAGTATACACAGTGATGAATACTGAACGTTACTTCACACTTTATTGATTAAAATAAATAAACAATTTCAATTACACAATAGTTTTCTAATGAAAATAATACTTTAATATGCGAAAATATCGACATGTGTAATATCATGACGACATTTCTTTTTTGGTTCGCAAATCAGAACTGCCAATATTGCGAAAAAGCCTTAAATTAGATTGACAGTTGTCAAAATATCAATCGACCAACACCACAAAGTAAAAAAACTAAAAACTTTAAATTAATAACCTCAATTTAACATTTAATTCTTTAAACTTTTTTGTAGATTATTTTGAGTTAGATATGTGTACTAAGATAGAGAAATTCGTCAAAACTTACAAAAGTTTATCTCAGATTCCTGCATTATCAAGTGGTTATATAGGAACTAACGGTATTATAAGTACAAATTGGACACAAAGAAATGTAGAAAAAGGAAAAAACAATGAGTTCAAGCGAGAAATCTTTGTATCTGCTGAACTGAAAAAGGTTGCTGAGTCTTTACCAGTAGATGTTAGCACTGAGTAATTATTTATAAATGTAAACTATTGAATAATAACTAATTGATAAATTATATTGCAGAATTATATCCAGACTTTCAACAAGTGAGAAATATCGTGCAGTGTTACGAGATTTTGATAGTAAACAATTCTTGGAAGTATGGCAACAACATAATTTAATCAGATGTGTAGATTTGAATACTTTAGATGCTCATGGACCTGTTTATGCAGATGGTAATTATTCATATTTTTTATTAGCATTTTAGTGATTCATAATTAACGGGTACGCCTGCTATTTAGATTACACCATATACCAACACTTGAGTAATGTTGCTTATTGGGTCTTAAAAATTTTAAACAAACATACTGGAAACACAAAAGCAATCAATATAAGACATAAATTAATGAACAGAAGTTGCTAAATTAACAATGAAATATTAAAAGTCTCAGAAAAATTGCTGTATTGGAGCTACATTTGTGTAGAATTATCAATTGTTTTTAGTTGTTTTATTAATTTTACAGTTAGTGATAAAAACTAACTTAAATGTGTATTTGTTTTATTATTTACTCTTTTACATTTATTTAGAGAGTATATGTTGAAGATCATTGCTTTATTAATAAATTTAATATCATACAATAGTAGCTCCATAAAAATTCTAGGTTCAATTCAGCAACATTTTCAATTTAATATATGCCTAATGGAGCCACTTTAAAGTCTTATTCTATTCAGTTTTCAACGCAGTAAGTTATAAGAAATAAAATGTTTCTAAACGCACAAATAGCTTTAAAAATGATATGTTGCACTCTGGGAATTACCGATTAAAGGAGACCAGTTTTTTTAACATTCTGAAGTATTATTTGACATAACATACGTATAAATAACATCTTTATTTTATTTTAATAATATCCATTAAATTTAGTTTATGTATGTATAGGTACGTATAACTTGCGGCTTAATTCACGTTAGAAAGTAACAGCGGTGTTCTTTTGACATTATGTATGAAACATATAAAGTTATGAAAAAAATGGTGGTAACGTGTGTACAAGAGCATGGCCTACAACACTTATTTGTTATACAATATTCTTAACTAATCTCTCATTATACGCTAAAACTATCAATTAATTGGTTCAACTTACTCGAGAGCAATCAACATATGACTGCCCATGAGAGAAACAATTTTTTCCCTATTCAATTCATTTTTTGAAACATTGTCCCAAAGACTTGCTTATTGTCATGGCAAAGAAGATTTGAGGGAAAACTTAACTTAATGAAGATACAATAGGTTCTCTCTAAAACAGTTTCCTCCTTACAACCCTTATTAATTTCAATTTATTTCTTCGACAGCTACTTTCATACAACCAGAGAAATTTTATGTGCTGTTATGGGATGATAAGCATAAAACTGTACACTGTAAAAATCTTAGCTGAATCGTAATCGCCTGACTGGACAGTCATTAGATCCAGATTCCGCGTATTTGAGTGAGTTTCCATAAAATTGAAACGTAAATGGCAATAATAATCCTGCTGCTATTAACTCACAAAGCCCAGCATACGCAGCACTTTTCATCATAACAGCAAAATATTCATTACAGGTCTACTCTCCACCCTGATGTCTACTAATTATAACCATTTCAATCGTGAGTTATATCTGAGAACTTGTTCCAATCATTAACCACATATCTGACAATAACTGAACGCACCTCCATCGCATTATCTTGTGTTCCGTACATTAAATAAGAAAGAGCATGTAATAAATTGGCACCATCACCAAAAATAGGGACGATAGTACATTCTTCAACTTCGTCATTAACGTTAAGATTTTCTTTATCCATTTTAAAAACACCGAACCAACAAGGCCTACTTAAACCAAATGCCAAGTAAAAGCCCGGTCAATGATAAAGATATCCTAAACTAAACCAAAACAACTAAACCGAAACACAAAGCAAAATATGACAAGAAATTAACAAACTTTCATCCCCTATTTTACCTAACCAGTGTTCGCATTTAAATATTTATAGATGCGTACACTTGTTAGGTACAGCTGGTGGCTCCATCATACATCCGGCGCCGCTCTGTGCATAACAAAGTGCTTCCATTTGTTCTTTAGGATCGGATCGTTCTTTTAGTTTTTCTGAGTTTCAGGGATCCAGCGGTTAAGTATATAATCTGTCGTAAGAAAGCTACGCTTCCATAAAGTTGTGCTTTGTGTATAGCTTTTTCTCGGATTCTGTTTACAGTATACAAAAATAATATATTTCATTTAATTTATGTGCTAGGTGAATTTGCATCTTTTGAGTGGTCACCTGACGAAAAAAGAATCCTTTACGTGGCTGAAAAGAAAAAACCAAAGTCTGGACCGTTTTATAAGCGGAAACAGAATACCCCACCTATCGAAGGAGATGATAACGAGAATGGCAATAACTCGGAAGCAAAAGTTAAAGTAAGATTATATTAAAATCTATGAGAATTATTTTATTGAAATATATATGTACAAATTGATGTTAATGTACAGTTTAGGGCTGCGAAGTAAAACTGTTTTTTTTTTTGAAAATTTTAGTTACCTCTTAATATATTTTCGTCTTTGGATGTTAATTTGTTTTCTTTTATATTCAATATTATAGTATCACTACGTTTTGTTCTTAAATTTATCTGATGCAATCTGGCATATGATCATGAATTTGAGAGTCTAAATTTAACGTTAACTCAAATTAAACTTTAATATTTTTAAAAGATTTGTAAATTTGGATCAAAATTTAATTGTTAAAGGGTGAAGAATATTTGTTTGTCCAAGATTGGGGAGAACAACTTGTGGGCAAAAAAGTATCGGTTATTGCTGAGTACAATATTGAGGAAGATACTGTTACAATCCTAAAGGGTATTCCTGATAATCAGTTTGTAGCACAACCTAAGTATGCTCCTGATGGTTCGTATATTGTAGGAGTCACTTATCAGATTGAACCCAGAAAACTGGGTCTCATATTTTGCAGCAACAGACCCAGTACTATCTTTCATTTGAATTATGATGGAGTATTCAGTAAGCAGTCTTTGTGAATAAGTTTATATTATAAATTTATTTTAAAAATAATAGTGTTACGCTTGTTCGTGTAATTATTTATTTTATTTTTTAGCGACTTTGCCTTTAAAGGATGTTTCAGTTAAATCTCCAATTTTTTCACCAAATGGAGACTATATTTTGTGGCTTCAAAGAAAATCTGGTGGGCCACATGCTGCTACTATGCAATTGATTAAAGCTCACGTACCTTTAACTCCAGATGTAAGTCATTTAACTTAAACTATTCAAGTTCTTTTTGGAACTTGATTAAACGATATATTTTTAGACCTGTGGTGAAATTGTGGTAGATATAGTTGCTACAGAAAAGAAAATTAATGGCGGCAAACTGTTTTATGGGCTGTATAATACTGGCTTTATTAGACGTCCATGGGCAAGCGAAAATCGGTTAATAATTAATACCAGTCAGAAATATTCGATAAATTCTTATGTTATTAATATTGGTATGAAACACAAAAAATAAATAATTTTCAAAACATAAAATATCTTGGTTATATTAATTGTGAACTTAACAGTTAGAAAAGTGTTAAAAAATATTTGTATATTTTTTTTAAGATTCGGGATCAATTACGCAATTAAACTTCGACGAGGGTAGTTTAAGAGTAGTAGATATTCATCAGAATATTCTTCTCGTTGTCCAAAGAAACTTTCTAAAACCCGATAAGGTTGTCATTGGAAAATTACCTGAACCCTCTAAAGAGTCTGATATACTGTGGGAAGATTTGACTACTAGCGAAATTGTAGCAACTGTTAAACATTGCAAGTATGAATATATAGATCTTAAAGCTCCAGATGGAGACGTGAGTAAGTATTTAATTGTGAATGGTTTTCTATCATTCTTGATTTAAATAATTTTAGGTGATTTTAATGCTATATACATTGGTCCTAAGTCTGGTAATGATAAATCAGTTCCCGTATTAATTTGTCCACATGGAGGACCCCATTCGGTTTTTGGAAATTGGTTGTTTTTGGAGGAACTCATGTATCTTTCACATGGTAAAGCTTTGTCGGGAATTTTATTTAATTTAAACTCATGTTATTAACATTTTTTTATTAGAAAATAGTCTATTAAGCTACTATGTTAATCTAAAAATTGTACTAGAAGCCTGTACTATTTATGCACTTAAAATTAAAAAACAAACTCAAAATAAGTTCATTGTACTGTAAAAATGTGTTTGTCTATTTATTACCAATGGATATTTTAGGTTTTGCTGTTATACTGATCAACTATAGGGGTTCGTTGGGATGTGGTGAGAAAAGCGTGGAATTTTTACCTGGAAAAATCGGTACCAGTGATGTTCAAGATTGCATTCAAGCAACTGATACTGCTTTAAACCGCTATCCATGGCTCAACCCAAATCGGTTAGCACTCTCGGGTGGTTCTCATGGAGGTTTCTTGGTAACACATCTCAGTGGTCAATATCCTGATAAGTACAAGGTAGTAGTAACACGAAATCCAGTTATAGATGTCGCGTCAATGAGTATTTCGTCTGATATTCCCGACTGGTAAAGTAAAAAAATGTTTGATATTCAGACAAAACATATAAATAAACTTTATTATAAACAGTATATATTTTTTTTAGGTGTTACGTTGAAGCCGGTAAAAGTTACACCCAAAAAGGAGAAATAGACAATACCATTTTGACTTTCTTGCGAAAAGTTTCACCAATTGTACATGCTCATAAAATTAAAGCACCTACCCTACTTCAATTGGGATCAAAAGACTTACGAGTACCCGCACAGCAAGGAACAGAGCATTACTATAGACTTAAAGCCAATGGTGTCCCTACAAAGTAAGTACTAAATCACCAACAAGTTTTAAAAAAGTTAATTATACCGAGATTCTCTATATTACATCAATTTATTGAAAGAATGCTTTCATACGGTTTATTTGTATGGTTAAGTGTTAAGGAAAGAAAAATACTAGGTATTTAGCAAGTACCTGCTAAAACTAAATTTAATTAAAATTTTAACTTTTCAAAACGTGCACTTAAAAAACTTCCAACTCTAATACTCTCTATTCCGGAATATTGAATTGACCCACAGCGGCATATAAAGAATGAAATTATTAATTAGTTTTTTTGAAATTTTATTCCATTCTTCTTCATCGGCTCCTAATGAGTGATTGGTAGGTTAGGTTTTCTAAATAATGCTCTGCCAATCATATCTCACATGTGCTCAATCGGATTCATATCCGGTGAGTTTGTTTGCCAATGTTTGCACAGTTGCTTCTTTTAACACATTTTGGTCAAATCTTGTGCTATGTGATCGAGCATTATCGTCCATGCAAATAAAATTTTCCCAAAGTTCTTCTCTCAAGGGTTGAATATTGTTTTGATAAGTTTCCGGTAACGTATGAATATTTTTATTTAATTGATTCTAACGATATCATTTTATTCTAGGATGAATCTGTATGAAGATAATCATTCACTCTCAAGTGTTCCAAATGAATTTGATAATATCATCAACTCTTTAATATGGATTGAAACACATTTAGGTATTGAAGATTAGTCAAGTTTTTAACTATTTTTTTCTTATACGAACAAACTGAAATAAAAACGTATTATTAAAACAAGTATTTTCTTTTTTGAGACTTTCTTTACACTGTATATCTAAAAATAAAATATTGTAAAAGGTCTTCTTAATATTGGTATACGACTCGTATGAGAGCGCGGCAGTCACATGCACGAAAATGATATTTTATGCACCGTATTTTTTCTATATTACATAATAGTATATTTTATTTTAAACTTAGTGAAATTAATGTAAACGAATACAGATATTTAAGGAAATTAAAAACACGAATCCTTTTTTATAGCGTTTCTTCGACTTTGGGAATATTTAAATATAATAATAATAATAGCTGTTTATTGTCAAGATAAAAAATACAAAAATATAACAATCTATGTGACATGATGGCAGTCATAATTTAGTTTCTAATAAAAACATAGATTTTAATTGAATAAAGGTATTAAACTTTTTCATGACAATAGGTTCTGGATAGATTCACCTGCAACAAGTGCAGATGCCTCTCTCTACCCCCAGAACCCAAAACCCAAATTAATCCACAACAAAAATAAATTATTAAAAGTAGGATATTCTTAGCTCACTGTCCGCTCTACACCCTATTCTACATAATGTAATTTAGATATATGCTTGAGCCACCAACACACAGACTCAAACGCACAGTTAAATCAATAGCATCATTCTCATTTTCCGATGAAATACGGACGGACTCAATAATTTAAATTCAGCAGGGATATTGTTATAAGACGATGCGATATTAAATGAAAACGAACGGCGAAATAATGTAAGTTATTTTCCTCCTAATTAAAGTAACGGGTACAAAGATTGTGATTTAAAAAAATCACATTACTTTTGTAGTAACAGTGGCTGAAGTTTGGATAAATATAAAAAAAATTGGAATCTTAAAATTTTATAAAAACTATATACAAAATAATACAACATAATATATAATTAACTTAATTTCTTCGACGACGAACTCGCGATATTCTCCATGCGTTAGGCTCTTCGTATTTATTATACAAAGGTTCCAGTCTTTGATTCTTCTTAAATTTACTCAACTTGGTAGGATCCGAGAATTTGAAAAAAGCAGGAGCAAATTCTACCAACCATTTAGGATCTATTGTAGTTACTTCTCGCATGTACTCCTTCGTAGTCTGAACCAATTCATGATAAATTACCCTAAAAACAAAACGTTATGTTTTCATGTATATGATTGGACATAGATTTCAGATCATTTTATTTATGTGCTTTGCCACGCATTTCTTAAGTGGACGAAGAATTCTTTTTTTGCACGTGAAACAGAATACATCTTTACTTTTTTTGCAGTTATCTTATTATTATGTGTAGATTTGTGAATCGTTTACAATAAAACATTTGGAGAAGAAATGTATATGCAAGAAACTGCTATATTTTTACAATAAAAAGTATTATTTTATTGAAATCAAACTAGTATATACAGAGACATCAAAAAAATTTGTATAATGTTCTAAATCTATTTTATTGTTAATATATTGTCAAAAATCGTTACTATTTAAATATTCTCTGTAACTTCTTAGTGGCATAAGTTTTTATAAAAGCTTTTCTTTATTACTTCAAGGCAAACAATATAAAAAATATACTTATATACTTTTACTCACCATTCAGGTTGTCTATTGAATAAAGCACTTGAAGGGTGTATATAAACTACTTGGCTGTCTACTAAAGTTCTGTATCCTTCTTGTGGATCCTTTTTTCCTGCATTTCTAAAGAAACCGGAACAAATAGCTTTTTGCACTCTCACAGTATTCCTCTCAGCTGATACAACATCTAATTTATGTCTATCCATAATTCCTAATAATTGTTTTCGAACGTCTTGTGCTCTTTTTAGAGTTCTTATTTGTACAAAATTCTCGTAACACCATGCATTAGAAAACTTATTATTTTTCCAACTATTATAAACAGCTAATAGTGTGAGATGATCTCCCTCGGGTTGATTAAATTTTGCTTTCTTTTGATCAGCTAGAGCCTGTTTATCTTTGGGACGATAGAACACATTTTGAACTGATAACATACTAACAATTGTTAAAATTTCATCAGAACATTGAAGTGCTACAGACATAATCAGCATCTTCGATAAATTGGGTTCTAGAGGAAATTCCGCCATCTGTAAAACAAAGTTAAGCTAGTAAATTATTGCACAAATAAAAATATTATAATGAAAGAATTAATAAAAATCTTATTTACCCTTCTCCCCAATCTGGTCAGTAACCCTTCGTCATCTAAGGCTGATAAAGAATGAAGTTGCTCCAAAGCCATTATCAAAGATTCCACAGGTGGTGCATCCATAAAATCAAAATGTAACAAATCATTAATACCCATTGTTTTAAGTTGAAGTACCGTTGTAGCCAAATTGGTACGTTGGATTTCGGGCACTGGTGTAGGAAGCATTTCATCTCTATATGCACGTTCTGTATATAACCTATAGCATTTACCAGGTCCAGTTCTTCCTGCACGACCTGCTCGCTGTTTTGCTTGTGCCTAAAAATACCAACAGGTTATTAAATAGTGCCAAGAACTTGCAGAAATGGGAAGACAAGAAAGTTAAGCAAATGAGTTCCACATGAATTGACAAACGATAACAAATTAAGTCGTCTCATTATTTGATCAGCAAACATTTCACGCAACGATAATGAACCATTTCTTAGTCGGTTATTAACCTGCGACTAAAAATGGATCTTGTATTCAAATTCTAAACGTTAGTATCATTTGGTTGTCGCCTACTGATTCAGTACCACACACGCACAAGGTTTCCTTGCACCCAAACAAGGTTTTGTTGTGTGTTTGGTGGACAGCAACTAAAATTGACTATCAGGAGTTTCCGAAAATGGGTCAAACCATCACTGCTAGCTTATGTAGTGAGCAGCGTCAACGAGTACAAACACCCTTTTAATAAATCGGAAGAAATTGATTTTTTTGCAGGCAGACCCAAGAAAAAATTTCTGAACTCAGCTGGGTAACTTCCCTCACCCGCCATATTTTCCCTACATTTCGCCATATTGTCTCATGAGGCACAGACAGTTCATAACTCGAGATTGTATAATAAATGCAGTCCGCCAATTTTTCACTCTAAATCCAGGGTTGTTCCACAATACCGGCATACAAAAATGGGTTCCACGTTGGCAAAAGGTCAATGAGTGTGAATAAACAGTGTCTTATTGTTGCATAATAAAAAATTGTATTTTTCTACCAAAAACCGCACGAATTATTTGGTTACCTGATAATTTTATTAGATAAGATCCATAGAAAATTTAAAGATAACAGTCTTACATGAATGCTGTAAATGACGTATAATTGATTTAGAATTATTGTAGATTCCATAAAGAAAGTTGCACTGAAAGTGTACAGAAATAATAATCACACTGTACTAACTGTAAATACATGAAAAAATAGAAAAACATGTAATGTAAAATATATGATAACAGATTTTGGTACTATCAAATAGAAAGGTGTTAATATTCTGTCAAGCACGCACATTTAATGTCGTCATAAACAGTTTTTGTACTCCAAAATGATCCTCTTTTGTGACAGAGTTTAGAAGAAATTTTATACAACCAACAGTTGATTATATGAAGAATTTTATTATTTCAGACATATCTTTCATGGGATATTTGAAGTATAGAAACAAAACCAAACACCATCTTACACAAGTAAATGTGAGAACAAAATTTAAAACTGTTGATGTTTTACCTGAGATATTGGGGTAACCACTAAAGAATCCATGCCAGTTTTAGAATTATAGACTTTCTGTTTAACGAATCCGGGATCTACAACATAGTATATACCATCAATGGTTAACGAAGTTTCTGCGATATTTGTAGCTATCACAACTTTTCTGCTACCAGGTGGTGCGGGTTCAAAGATTCTTGTTTGCATTTCTGATGGTAATGCAGAGTATACAGGAAGAATAATTAATTCAGGCACATCAGGACCTTAAAACAAATAAAATTAAATTAATATCTAGATTTGATTCTGTATGTAAAAAAGGTAAATTATTTATTTTATCTAACCAACTAACAAAGGTGCACGAAACATGGAGAATTAGTACAGTCATGGAATATGTATACAAACAAGATAATGTTACATTTAACCTTAAGAATATTGCATTATATAGTTTACAAAAAAAAACACAAATTAAAGAAAACTGGTATAGCAATGAAAATCTGAGTACATACCTAAACTTTTCATCCTCTCATACAATATTTCACAAGCTGTATCAATTTCTTCTTGACCAGTCAAGAATAATAAAATATCTCCAGGTGGTTCTCGAAGATGTATTTGCATTACAGTAATCAAACTCGCATCTAAGTAATCAGTCTCGGGTTCCTTGGTATACAAAACCTCAACAGGAAATGTCCTACCAGGTATTGTAAAGATCGGAGCTTTGAAGAAATACTGAGAAAACTTAACAGCATCCAGTGTCGCAGATGTTACAATTAGTTTTAGCTCTTCTCGTTTCATAACTGCTTGTTTTAATAAACCAAAAAGGACATCAGTGTGTATAGTTCGCTCGTGAGCTTCGTCCAACATTATTACAGAATACTGTTTAAGATCCAAATCCATTAGACATTCCCGAAGTAACATACCTGAAAAAATATTTTCGTTATTTACTATTACAAACTTTTTACACACCATGCGTATTACAATAAACTTTATAGCTTCTTGCATTTGTAATATATATATTAGATAATTATATATTAAAATTGTCAACAGGCACAAATACCGCTATGGTTTTGGGAATTTATTTTGTTGTCGAGCACATAATTGTGAATAATACAGTATTACAAAACCCCAATTGTTTTAATAACTCTAAATAATATAAGGTAATCAGTTGCTTATATAATGGAAAGGATTATTCAAGTTATTCTATTTTTTAGAAGTATACTCACACCACTATTACTTAAAACATAGTTGTCCGAATATGATTCATTTGGAACACGTTACACATCTAAATGGCTTACTCCCGTCATAAAATAATCACACGGAGAAAAGCCATTTAAATATAAAACAAGCTCCGCTAACATTATGGTCCCCTTACATCAGCGTTTAGTAGAAAACAGACTCCACCATTAGGATCCTTTTACATCAAAGTATACAATAAGTATTAATCCTGAAATATTTAACATCATCTTCCACCAGCTGTAATATACTTTTTGACAGTATGGGTATTATATTTCACTTCAGTACTTTTCCATCGTACAAATGTGAATATGACCGATTGAAATATTAGAGGAATGCCTGGAATTCTATGTTTCTAGCAAAATAATAAAAACTTTTTATTCAATACAAAGTGTATTTGTTTCAAATAAAATAGATACCAGATATATTTTTTAAAGCACTGTGTTTTTACCATAAAAACATAAAAAAAAAAAAATATTTTCAATTATCTTGGTCGGCCTCAATTTTTCCTGAATAATAATAGCATAACTTGATATGGATATTCGCACTAAGTTGTTCGACTGTTGCCATGGTAACCTACAGATCACAGGAAAGAACGTTGTGTTTTGAAAGTTCAACAACCAGCAGCTTAGTGTAAAGTGTTTAAGGTTTTCGAAAAGATCCAGGTTGAAGAGGTGTATATTGAATTCTCGAAAGATTTCAATGCTGGGTTACTGTTGGGAAAATAGGAAAAAAATGACCGACTGCCTTAACATTAGAGGAAAAAATACTATTTTTATATTGGTCCTATTCAGTTTGTATTGGCTAAAAATAATCGGAAAATGGGTTTAGAACAATATTCTTTCTTGTAACAATCTTTATTATCTTCTATTATTT
This sequence comes from Altica lythri, assembly GCA_964028335.1. Taxonomy (NCBI): domain Eukaryota; kingdom Metazoa; phylum Arthropoda; class Insecta; order Coleoptera; family Chrysomelidae; genus Altica; species Altica lythri. The sequence continues at coordinate 26,847,236 of OZ034804.1, read as the reverse complement.
TGAAACTTTGGCTATCCAGAAGAGAAACAGCTTTTCTTTCAATTCTATCAGAGTGCTTTGAGATAGAGGCTCCCTTGTCTTACTTGACCCCTTTGGTTTCTAATCTGTTTTGAAATGAATTGGCGAATTTGGTTAGTATATATGCTGATCACTTAAAACTTAACATGCACAATTTGTTGTACATTGTGGTGTACACATGGTTAATAATAAGTTGATCTGAAGTGATGAAGTGGTTGTTGCTTAATGGCTACTAGGTGTTAAGAATTTTTAATTGCGGCTCCCTTAGTTGTAGCAATACGTATTGCTTCTTCGAATGTCAGGGTATTTTTTTTTTTTTCGAAAAGACGGTCCATAAATAAATCTATCTCTCAGAGAGATATCAATTAATTGTCCAAAAACACAATGTACTGCCAGACTTCTAACTCTAGCAAACCCATTCATTGATAGATTCGGACGACAATTTTTGTGCACCGTAAAATTTAGCACGTTCAGCAAATACCGATGTCTGGCCCACAAAACTTATCAAACTTACTAACCAGTTCTGTAAGGTTTTTATCCTCTGGTTTATCTGGCAAACATAAATTAAACATTAACCGGTAAGAATCTTCTGATAACAAGTTTAAAAAAATGCACATTTCTTTTATTCGTCCGTTATTCCATTTGCACTGAAATAGTTTGACAATCTTGGTTTAAATATAGTCCAGTCGTTTGCATTTGTATCAAACTCCCGAAGATGTCCTATTAAATTCTTATTTTTTGGATTATCCGGCGTTTTGACACTGTATCACTGTAACTTTTTATATATCTATATATTTAGTTTTTACGTCGCCACTGTTATAATTGCTACTAATTTAAGTAACAAATAAATAGTCTTCTCAACTTGAAGAGGTGTTTCGATTTGGAACTTTTAGTAAAATACGGTCTATTACAATTTCGTTTATTTTCTACGAAGTACAAAAGACAAGAGTAAGACATCATACAAAACTAGCCCATAAATATTAAATTCAAAATTTACAAAAACTATAAATACCTGCCATAGGCGTATCATTAAATATTTAAATAACAAGATATAACAATGAGCAACTTAATACTTGTTATAAATCAAATATAAAAATACAGTTGGAAGCTCAGTTAAATGAAAAGTTTTATTCCGTGATCGAACACTTGCTAAACAGCTAAATAAAATTGATAATCTTAATTCTGTGAACTTACCATCTGTCATGTACTTAATCATTGTTTCTGGACTTGTACAATCTTCAAATCTAATAGTATATCCGACTTCTTGTCCCAATCGACACCCAAATTCTTCTGCAACTCTTTTGGCTACAGACATAGCAGCAACTCTTCTAGGTTGGGTGCACCCTATTTTACCTCTAGAAGTGAAACCAGCTTCAGCTAAATATTGAGTAATTTGAGTAGTTTTTCCAGATCCCGTCTCTCCAATCACAATAAGAATTTGGTTATCTGTAACAGCTTTGCGAAGTTCCTCTTTAAGCTTGTAAATGGGCAAGGATCGGCGCTGCTCAATGATTGTTAAGTTTGTCTTTTTACCAAAAGAAGATTTTTTACCACCTAAAATTTAGTTTACATTAGATTAGACGAAATTATTGTGAAATATTAAATAACACTTCAAACAATTCATCAGAAGAAAAATCTTAGGGTAATTGTCCTTTATCTTTATAACCTAATTGAAAAGTGACCAGTTTTTCTCATTTTATTGGTTGATATATATTTCACTTCCTAATAATTACAAATAGTAATTATTATAAAAAACGAATAATTTGTTCATTTAGTCATTAATAAAAGTTTTTGTCTACAAAACGTTCATTATACTCGTGCTTCTTAAAGAATAATAGTTCTTATTATTCACTAGTGAATAAATGTTCATTATTGACTGTATAACGTCACAACAGAACGTATATCCAAATTTAATACAAGGTCCAATTTATTTAATATTTAATGTAATAAAAAGAAGAAGAAGAAAATATATCTAAATGAACAGTGTGCTAACAATCGTACAAGTAATGAAGTTCCCTCTAAGTTATGTTAAAACTAAATATCACAGTGAACTTGTCATTATTATATTTTGATTGTCTTTTGAGACTGGAGCTTTACTTTTAACCTCTATTATCTCAAATACGATCAACTTTTCAAATTTGTATTCGAAAAATACTTACCTATAACATGCTTTTTCCACTCAGGTAAGTCCTGACTTTGCAAACCTATTCCTCGAGCCATTACTCTTGTTTCGTCTTCTGGTAAAGGATCTATCCAACTTTTGTTCTTTCCTGAAGGCTGGGAATCAACTTCTTGTTCCCGTTGAAGCATTTTTTGTTCTCTACGTTCTTTAGCCAGAGCTGATTGCATCATAGCAGCTTGGGCGAGAGACCCATCAGGATTTTTAACTATTCTCACCGGACTTAATTCGTGCAAAGCTCGACCATGACCTAATAACAAAATAAGTTTTTAAGACATGAAATAATTGCTATTTAATACGATAAGGGAACGTGTATATCATATAAAATATTCTTCATGTAATCAAAAGACATATCCCAGTACCCATTTTTCTAGACCCTGTGCTATTTATAAATCATATTTATTATTTTTTTATGTCATAGTTAAAAATATAAATATTAAACTTTGCCATACTTACCCTGCAAAAATGGAGGTTCATCTTCGACCAATTCAATTTCAATATCAGCTTCACCATCTTCTTCTTTAGGTAACAAACCAGTTTCCTCGTCAAAATCAGGGAGCTCGCTTTTGTCTATACATCCTGAAGATATCATTTGTTTAATCTCCCATCGTTCGGGACTTGATATTCTAGTTACTCTTTTTCTGGAATCTTCTTCTCCTTCATCAATATTAACAGGTAGCCGTAATACTGATGTACCACTATTTGTAGGCCTATCGGGATTTCTATCTCTATCTTCACGTTCAGTAGGAGCATGTGAATGTGGATTAAGATCCCTACCCGTACTTTGACACACATCTTTCATTGATAATGAAACTTTTTGACCAGTTATTGTAAGAACTTTAACCTAAAACCAAAATCGGTTATGTAACACAACTAACACTGTGTATTTTTAAAGAAATAAAATCCAAAAATGCATGCGACGGCAAAAATATAATGGATTAAGTACATTTTTCGACTGTTAATTACATTGTAAAATAATAATGAGACATATTGAAACAATGTACAACATTTTTTGAAATTTAGAAATTATACAAACAAGAAATTATTAAACTGACATTAAGGAGAAATTAATGTCAGTTTAATAATTTCTTGTTTGTATAATTTCTAAATTTCAAAAATACGTTGGAGGTTATCTCAAAAATAATAGTTTACTAAATGTACAACATACTGAGCAAACAAAAAGCTTTTATATTTTTACGGTGAGTATTACGATTTATATTCTCGAACCAAGATAAACCAAAGAACAATTAAAATTGGCACAATATATTTCAATATAAGATATAAAAGTGCACAAGTCCAAAAGTATCTACAGAACAAATAACAGGTAATAAGAGTGTGTTTTACTTATAAATGGTAGTAACATACTACTTACCTTTACTTTGCAGCCTCTAGAAACCACCTCTGATACATTTGTTACTCTACCCTCCGCTCGAAGTTGTGAAATATGTACCAAACCTTCCCATCGTCTTTTTAACCCTTCCAGCTGAACAAAACATCCGAATGGTACAATATTTGAAACCTTTCCGTTGTAAATCTAAATATACAAAAATATTAGTATCGGTGAATTACTGTTGAGAAATCAATACCGACTATGTTTTTTGGGTTGGTTTAATTGTTGACACGTTTTAATTTATTTTTGTGAAGATTTGATATACTTTAATCTTTAATTCAAAGTTAAAATATTAAAAAAATATAAGCCGAAGATACTGAAATGTTCATTTGAAACCTCCACTTCCGGTTTACTCTACGTAAAAAAAGTCATTTGGAAAAAATAAAAACTTGTAACTTTAAGAAACAATTTTTAGATTTTTTTTTACAAATTGATTAATACCAATGATAAGCATCCAAAAGGTACGGTAGTTGATGTTTGAAAATGGTATAAATTGAATCAACTCGTCGCAGCTGTATATTCGGGAAAATCGAGAAATTTTGTAAATTGCAAAAAGGGATTTATGAATTAAACCAGATAGGTCAGGTATGGTATTAAAACTTATAAAAATACTGCAGGAAGGTGGTTTCCGATCATCATATGCATCTAAAGGTATGTATGAGACACTATCTCCACCAATACGACCTAGATGTTGCCCGCGGAGGGCAGCTTACTCACTCTGGCAATTGACCGTACTAGGAATAACTTGTCAAGGGTATTCCGATAACGTAGTTAGCGAAGTGCAGATTCTGTGAGGTAGAGGATGAATACTATCTGAATGCATTGCAGTACGTAATTCTAGGGTCAGATGCTTAGGGTCAAACAAAATAGAAGAGAAAGACCTACTTAACTTGAAGCCCAACGATATTCTAAACTTTCTAAGAAAGATAGGACTAGAAAAGCTCCTATAAATATGAGGAAAACTCAGAATTATAGCAAGAAAAGGGGGATACAATAGATTTTATAGTTTGCAGGTGTATCTGTTACCTCTTATTTTGCTCATACATACATGCATCTAAAGGTAAGGTAATTATTGTTCTATACTGGAAAAAAAAATGGAATGGAATAATAAAAAAATGAATAGAATTTTTTGAAATAAATATCATATGGATACCAACACATTGTGTTGGTATACAGTTTCACATCACACAAAAATTCATAACCATATCTTCTCAAACTTGGTGAGTATATAAGAAATAATAAAACGCTTTAATATGGAGGATTGCAAAGTTACGAAACTAATACTAAGGTCTTACTGTGGCTAAGTGATAATGAAAATGTTAACTAGTGTTGAGAATAACTACTATGTTATTTGATTGATGTGACTTTTATATTATTAATTTTAAATACTATCAATGTATCTTAATTTTGATAAACGTTTTCAAATTACCATTTAATTAAATTTACAGTTACATTTTTTAATAAAATTTTACGAGCAACAACAATGCGGAAAATACTCTGTATAACAATATCTAGTAAACTGAAATCAATAAGAATTTAACTTACTTTCCCTGGAGTAGGATCATCGTCAACTTCGGGATTATCTTTTTCGCTCTTAAATTTATTTTCGTAACTTCTTTCTCTTTTTCTACCTCCAGATTTACTTCTCTCCATTTTCATTCTATCTCTTGATCTACTTCTTCCCCTTTTTGTTCTCTCCCTTGATTGACTTCTTCCCCTTTTCGTTCCCTCCCTTGATTTACTTCTTTCCCTTCTATCTCTAGATCTTTTCCTCGATTTCCTCTCATTAGATCTACTTCTACCACGTCTGTTTTTAGATCTACTTCTTTCCCTTCTATTACTATACGAAGAATTACTCTTGTCCTTGATATCCTTTCTATCTTTTGACCTACTTGTACCTCGTCTATACTTTCTGTCTCTATCCCTAGATCTAGAACGTCTAAATGTTCGCGATCTACTACTTGACCTTTTGCCTTTCTTCAAATCTTCTATACTAGAACTTCTAGATCTACTCCGAATAGCTTGTTTATTAGAGGGAGCTTCAGCTTCAAACTGTTTCATTAAGTCTGCCACAATATCTGTATCATCTTCAACATTTCCGAATTTTGTTACCTCATCGTCTAAAACTAGTGGTTTTTGAGCTTCATTAGGAATCGCCAAACCAGGAAATTTAAATGATAACCCCTCCTTTTCCAATGCTTTGGCTTCTTCTGCATTTTTAGCCTTTTTTGGTTTCATGTGTTGAATAATACGTAATAAATTTGAAACGAATGAATCAGAAAACTCAGCTCCATTTTCAGTAAGTGCTTTTTTAAAAGATTCCAATGTATTATTTTTTTCGGATAAATAAATGATAAATTCAGCTAAAATAAAACATGAAATATGTCAATATCTAAAATACAATAAAAAAAACCTAACCTAAAGTTTTCTTGCACCACTTACCTAGATCCTTATCGTTCATTCCAAGATGGTTTTCCAGTTCTGTACATACCTTAGAAACTAAGGAGAGATACTCCAATTTCTCCAATTCATTCATTTTTTAGTATTATTTAAAAAGCACAATTTTATTAACTACTATTTTCTTGATCACGTCAAATACTTGTTTTTATGCACAGATTTGCTTTTAATTCTTCTTTTTCTTCCTTATTGATAATTGACAACTGACAAACATTATTTTTACGTCGATTCTCCTCCACATATGTTTCTTCTTTCTTGGTTTATGGCTTGCATCTGTCTATATCTGTGCTTGCATCACGAATGGCTTGCATATTTACCTTAATCCTTGATGTTAGGATTTAAATGTGTCGGATGTATTTATTTGCTTACCTAACAAGCATTATAATCATCAATTTATTTATAAAATTAATGATTTAACTCGTGCCCGATTTGACTACATTTAAATTGAAACAAATCAAAAACACTACACCACAAAAAAAATTAACACGCTTTCTACAGGAAAATACATAATGGTCGATGTTCAAAGACAGAGACAATATATATTATCTCTGGTTAGGTAATTTTGCATACATGAGGTCCGGGCTTGACGGTGATAACCTGTGATATTTAAAATTTTACAAGAGTTGGCAGCAATATGCGCCATTTATCCATAATAATTATAGGCCTTGTATACAGTTACACATCTGTCAGGATAGTCCTAAACCTAATTAGATAATGGCCTTATAATTATGATCGAACATCACAAGTTTTTTAATCGTATAGATAATTTTGGTATTTTTATTCCATCCCACCCAGAGATAATAAATAATTTTGTTTAAGACCCTACCTTAACTAAGTTAACTTTATGGTTTCGTGATGCTACAGACATCAAAGATCGAAGGCCTTACTATTTCGTTAACTGTCAATTTCAAAAATAACGTCTGCGTCTGTCGTCTGTGATAAACGTTAGTAATGCTCCAAGCATAGACAAATTTAATTCTATTATCTCTGGCTCCAAGGTTTTTATATACAGAAATTGGTTATGAAATTTAGTTTATGAGAACTTGTGTTTAGTAACTGGTATGTTCTTTTAAATGTAAATTGTGTGTGTGTGTGTTTAGTACGTTTTTTCATACAAATATATATATTTATTTATTTACAAAGAAATGGAGACTTCAACTCCCGCGACAGGTAATAGAAGAAAAAGTTTCTTTAATGATTCCTTCAATAGTTCATTAAATACACCCCTAAGGAAATCTTTAAATAATAAAAGAAATAATGACTCATTAACGAGAGATGAAAATACAGATGAAAATGAGAGAAAAAAGCGACGAAATCAAATTCAAAAAGAAAGAAATTTATCCAGTGTTTCTACGCCGACATTGAACTTAAATGAATCTTTTATAAAAGAACAGTTTGTCGTATACACACACCTTTTCAGTGAAAATGTAAGTACCTCTAATTGTTTTTTCCATTTCTTTGTGCTTTTTTTACTGTACGTCTATTGTATTTACGATGTAAAGTAAAGATAAGCTTTTTATTTATATTCTTTTTTTATAATTGTAACAAATTCTAGTTCAAGGCTATTTTTATTGGATTACTTTTTTTTTAGAAAATTAATGCTAAAAATGCTTGGAAACTACAGATTATTGATATGCTCAGACCCTTGTGCCAAAAATCACAGGATGTTCTACAGGTTGCAAGTGTTTCAATAGATATTAGTGCAAAAGTATACGGTATTAGAGTAGATGATGTACATACTGATGGATTAAAATTAGCCAATGATATGACCAGAGTATATGAAAATGTTGAACAACCAGGAAACGGTGAGTTTGATGTAATCTCGCTCAATTAGTAATTGCGACGTATTAATTCTTTAACTTTATTGTAAATTGTAAATAATGCTGTAAAAGACAGTCAAGTTTATTTAATAAATATTACTCGGAAGTTTAAGTTTTCGAATCTACGATTACGGAGGTTTAAAGAACTTTTTACTGTTAATATTAATAAGTTAACGGTTGCTTAAAAATTCCGATATGTGGTCTAACTGTCAAGACTTCAGGGGAAAATTCAATAGGCATATTTTCAGTTTCTTTTAGAGAAAAATGTCATATCTTAGTAGTTTTACCTTTACAACTTTATGTAAACCATAAACAAGTAGCTTAAAATAATAATACAGGCAATCGCGTTTCCAGTATTTTTATAGAATTTACGGTTCTTTTTTTTGTCCTGTGAAATGTCTAGCATCCAATATTTTATTAATGTGTGAATGGATTTTATAAATGAGCACCTCAAATATAAAGATTGGCTAATCTAGATATAGGTATATTAAAAATGGGGGACGAATCGTTCAGAGTTAAAAATGACAGAACGACGTTCCAGTGTATTAAGATAAGAATCTGCTTTGATCAACCATACATTTTGTCGTTTTATTCTTGAATTGTAAATTTAAAATGTATTATTTCCTATTGGCTGGTTAAGTAATGTCTTTTATAAAAAGACGTTTCTACTAAACAAAACGCATTTTAACATAAATTTGCAAAATATAATAATTTAGCAAACTAAGATTTTATTTGTATATCAAATTTTATTTATTTTTTATTTTTAAAACTTTACTTTAAGATAATGAAGCCTCAGACGAAGATGATGAACATGCGGACAAAACCAAAAAGACACAGAAAAAAAAGAAAAAAATATCGGGTGTAAAAAGTACAATTAATAGAGTTCCTAAAGGTAACTTGGGTAAGTTGCCTAAACTGGAACCCGTTGATTTTTCAACAAAAGTAAAAGCTGATATTGGGACCATTGATAATTTACTCACAAGTATAATAAAGGAATCTTCGAGCTCTTTTATTATTTTGTAAGTGGTTATTTTAGATTATACTTTAATTAAAAATAGTAATAGATTTGTTTAATAAAATATCATTCTAGTTTTAAATTTTGCATTCTAAACTATTATTATTTTCAGAGACGATTCCAAAAAATTAATTGCTGAGAAAGACCCCATCATTGAAAATTGTAATAAGCTTCCAATATCTAGTATTCCTTTACCTGATAAAATTGGTCCAATTGATGTTTTATTTCGTAATTTTCGATTGGACCAATGGGATCCCGAACTAGAAGAACAACAGTAAGTATAAAAATATATTTTACCTTTGAAAAAATATCTAATTGTGCTTTTTCTTTAAATTTAGATTTCAGTCAGAAGCAATGATGCTTTCACAAAGTCAACCTGTTGTTTTAGATGATAATGGTTTTCCATTACCTACACTTGATGGCTCAATTCATGATATTTTTGACGCAGTAAATGATGGTTAGCATATTAAACATTAACTATTAACATACAGCATTAAATTCATTATTTTTAAAATTTAACTGAAATCAGTTCATAATGTAGTGATTCGTTATAAACAGCTTGAAACAACTGGACAAATATTTATTAAACAAAGATATATAATAATTTCTAAGTTTGCCTTTTTTTAGAAACTAAATTTATCATTATTCTAAATTTAAAAATAATAATTTTCAAGCTGCAGAAGGTGGAGATGTAGTTAAATTTAGCATAATACTGTAAAACTATCCATGTTTAACAAAGGTATAAATTTAGATGCAGAATTCAAACAACAATTAGTATGATAAAAGCATTGTGAAATATGACGTAAATGTCTGTTAAGAACACAAAGTCGTATAAACGGATGACTTCAAAAGCTATCTCAAAATAGGACTGATAGCCTTATTCCTCTCAATGGAATAAAAAAAAACAGTTTATGTATTTCAGAAAAGTATTTTATTGTGATTTACAGAATAGGTTCTTTTTCATTTAAAATCTTTTTTGTTTTTTAATTTAATACTGATGTAATCAGTAATAAAAAAATAAACATTAGCAAAATGGAAACATTGATCCAAATCCACATGCACCAGGCATAAGCTACTATCTCCTTTTGATACCCATGAGAAAATTGTCCTCAAATTTGTAGCAAATTAACAATGTGTATGAACCAATACGAGTGTTTTCACAAAAAAACTATTATCTATAATTGATGCTAGTTTCATAAATAACTTTTTTTTATGTAGATGATGACAATGAAGAAGAAGTACAAAATGTTAATCAATTAGAATCAGAGTTCCGAGGAACCATTTCTAACGTAGTCGACTTTAGACCGTCAGAAAGCTTAAGTCATGTATCAGAATACTCCTTTAATTCTGTAGTCATTAATAACGGTAGATACATTGATCAAATATGGGCTGGACCTAGCCATTGGAAATTAAAAATATTAAAGAGGTAAATGCATTCCAAAGAAATATTTTCTGTACTTTCATTAAAGTATTTTTTCAGAACAAAACCAGTGATGTCTGGTAAGAAAGATCAAATTGTGGTTACGGCAAGAGGAAAAAAAAAGGTTCAGCCAGAAAAAATTAATTTTTGGTCTGAGGCGCCAATGTTAGATTTTTCGAAGGTTTTGAAACCAAAAAAGAAACCACCGACGGTGGATATTGATAAGTAAGTAGAAATTAATATCTCTATAAGAACTTCTAAATAAAGTAAAAACCCTAAAAAAAACTAGTGTGGCAGTCAGTGGGACTGCCGGCAGAAGTTATACTTCTATGCACGCACCCGGATTCATAAATTTGTATGGGAATGATTTAGCAAAATCAATATTCGTGGTTAGCGACCCCAAAAACCTCCTAGTACCGAGTGCATACTCTTTTTGTATCGATTTTGCATAAAATTCCTGGAGACGAGGTCCGTCTTAAGCACTAGGTGTTTCGAAGACCATCGCCATTATTATAATCGTATTTAGCGACTCAAAAAACCGCCGAGTACCAAGTGTGCACTGATTTCGTACAGAATTTACATAAAACCCCAGGAGAAGAGGTAAATACCCTAGGCACTAAGTGTCGCGGATACTTTCGGCATCATGATATTTGTGTACAGCGACCCCAAAAACCCCGAGTATATAAATTGAACCCATTTTCAGCAATACTTACCGAGTTGTAAGTTTTCTATCTATTGTCTGTTCGGAATGCACTTTTCGAATGCAGAAATGCAATTTCCCATTTTTACATTATAAAAATAGCGACAAATTTCCTGGTACTCTAATGAATCCAATGGGAAAAAAGCATTCCTATCTATCTTAAGTTACAAAATTCGGAGGTTTTAGTGCTTTATTTCCTCGACTATTCGTAAAAACTCCATTTATGTAGCCAACAACCTTAAAAGCATAGAGCAGAATATACTACAATCATGTGACGTTACTTTAGACTACAATACAATACTTATTACTGAATATTATTAATATAATATGCTAAACTTTATATCTGGACTTACGAGACAGAATTATAAAATAATCTGTCAAATAATCATGTGGTCCGTCACTATGATATTCATACATTAGTTCAGACTATTTTTTGTATACGTATCCCTTTTCAATGTACGGAATGTTGAAACGGTTTTTAAAGGACTTATAGTTATGACTAATAACATGTGGTAAATATTTCATCTTTGTTTTTACCGACCAATATACCTTATAAGTGTTTATGTCTCTCTCTTACTCACACCATTACATATGTAATGATTTTTGTCATTTAACTCTACACAATATTTTTCCGCCGAGTGCATGAATAGAAGTATAACTTCAAACTAATGTCCTGATGCACAAAAAAATATCTTCCTACGACCACATTGGAAAGTAACACTTATCACACTCTCTACGCCCATGAAAAGTGCGGAAAAGTAGCTTTCTGCACGGATGGATACCTAAGCAATCAAACATGGTTTTCTGATATACATTTATACATGTAACTAGTTGTACTCGCAACGACGTTCGCGTGGCGTGTGATTTTTGTATAAAAATTTCTTACTCACCCCATTTAAGGAATGGGAGAGAAATTTTTATACACCAGATGTTAAGTTGAAAGAAGACAAATACATCTGTGAAAACTGCATTCGAATCGGATCAGTAGTTTTCATGTGGTGCGCGCACAAACATACAGAGAGAAAGACAAAAAAATTTAACCACATTTTTGGGTTCTATTTCGATGTACCCGCGACGTCGTTCGCGTGGCGTGTTGATTTTTGTATAAAAATTTCTTTCCTCACCCAAGGGGTGGGGGAAGAGAAAGTTTTATACACCAGATATTAAGTTGAAAGAAGACAAATACGTCTTTGAAAACCGCATTCGAATAGGATCAGTAGTTTTCATGTGATGCGCGCACAAACATATACATTTCTACAGTTTTATTATATGTATAGATAACTACAAATATAAAACAAAACACAAACGGATAAAAATTTGACAGGACGGTTTTTCTCGATGGCATATTAGACAATTACACGAAATAAATATCTGAGAATTTGTAATAATGGGTTTTGAAGATATTACTATTTATAAATATTCAGTTTTTTAATCAGAGTAGTCTCCGAAACTCACTTTCTAAACTGAAATCAAACTTTACTTGACAGGAGAAATCTTCAACAATGTTGGTCGTTGTATTAACCATGGAGACTAGACAATGAGTACGCACTCGACCGGGGGAATTGCCAAAATATATCCACGGTGTCGTACATATTAGGTTTACTTTTTTCACCACTTGCGGCGCTAGTTTTCCTTTTGTACCGGTATGAATATAGACAATTAAATAATAGTGAATTATTAAATTGGTTTTTATTATTTATATCTGAAAGATCGAACTATTTTTTTCATTGTGTAAATAAATTAATAATGAAATAATTAAACATTATTTATTTTATTTCAAACTACGTTCTCATTGGTCGCCATTTTGGTACAAATGGAACACCAGCGCCCTCTTATTTTGGTAGCCCTATTTGCATACGTGGAGTTCGTACTTCTTGTCTAGTCTCCATGGTATTAACTTTCAAAATATGCTTTTCACATTATGACCAATGTCTTTCGTCTTTTTTTTAATCTGGAAATTTACTGATTAGTACTAACAGACCTTTTATAGACCTAAAAGGATTAATTAATATCTAGATATTATTATTATCAAATAAATTTAAACAAAATTAAGTGGATGAAACTAAACGAATACCACACGAAATTGACTATTACTAAAAATACACAATAACCAGTACAAAATTGATTGATGCGCTGAAGTAAAGATGTACGAAGCTACATTCTGCGCTGTATTTTTGGATCATTTTTTATCGACTGCATTGGTTCTCATACACATCGTTAACCTATATTTTTCTCAGAAAACAGATGCGAAAGGGAAAAGATTAAAAACCAACTGTATGATTAAGAACAAACCAAAAGTATAATTTTGGTGTTGTCACTTCGTCTCAAAGACAGCTGAGTCGATAAATCTATCGATTACACTTCCAAGATACAATCAAACTATGTTTCTCTTTTAAAATTTATACCCGGTTAATAAAATACCTTTACTTTTATATTTTATTTGCTCCAGGTTTCCTTAATTTATTTTTTTGATGTATATACAGGGTAACTCTTCCATTTATGAATCCAGCATGTGTTCAGATAATGTCGACTCTTAAAGAACTTATGTCACGTCCGGGAGTAGTTCCTGTCGAGAAAAAAGTTTCAGATCAAGAACAAGAGCAAGAAGATTGTGAAGTTGGTCCTTATAACTATGACAATCTTAATGATTCATTTTACTGTTCTCAGTCTCAACCTCAGGTGAGTATTACAATGCACTCTTTGCTTGTAAAATATTTTATATGTCAGTGGCCGCGCGTAGTGGTACGTCTTGGGGGAACAGAATTAAAAAAATGGTGCCACAGGTAAAATGTCGGAAGCAAAGGTTTGTTCAGTGGCACCTCAACACGAGGTTTTTTGGACTTATTAAATGGCATAAAAAAGTTTATTGAGGAGTTAAAATTGAGTAGGTACCTCGCCAAGCACTTATTGTTTGTAGTATTATTCTTATAGTGTCTAAAGTTCACAAGCACGTTTTATATTGGAAGTGAAGTCGTCTATCCTTCTTTTTGTTACTTATCAAGGGGGTAGATTTGGAGGATATGCGTTTCTATAATCCTCCTACGCCCATGAATAATATGACCCAACAGAAAAATAGATCTATTTTACTGCTTTTGGTATAAAATTATATTTGAAATAAGAGCAATAATGTTTTTGAAAATTAAATTTGAGTTATCAGTTGAATCGCTTAAACCTTAAACATTATCGTCGTGGCACATCTCACTACGAAGATTAACTGACTTCTTTAATAGTTGCGCATTTGAGTTTGTCAGATTATAAATATATAGTGCCAAAAGATTACAAAACGAAAGCAGTTGGAAAATTCATTAATAATTATGAAACTTGCTAATAACATAAAGAAACTAAAAATTACAGTAGAATAGAATAAAAATAAAATAAAAACGTCACTAAGCAACGGTTAATCGCGTGCAATTGATAATAAATAATTAACTAAATCTCATTTTATTTTACTCATTTTAGGATAACGACCACAACACAGATGATGAGGAAGTTATGGTGAACGAACAAATTGATGGAAATTTAGCGGATAATTTGGTTGATAATCCAGAAACAGTAAGAATTATGATAATAATATTTATTATTATTTTACTGCCAACTTTCAAAAACTTGGAAATTCATACTTAAATCTTTTGCGAGTCTGAGTCTCTTGCATATATTATTAATTGTTATAGTTGCCACATCTGATCATACTAAATTTTTTTAATAACTACGATGTTATTTTGAACCCTATACGGAGACTAGAATAAAGAAATTTGTTTATATGTAATTATAAAAGTAATATTTTCTCATATTTCTGTGGTAGGCTAAAAATTAGATATAATTCTAATAGTATATTAAACAACGCATTTCATAGGGCGCTCTGTTATGACACGAGTCCAAAGTTAAAAAACGAATCGCGTAGCGATGAGTTTTTTAAAGGACGAATGTCATAACAGCCATATGAAATAGAGCAAAAGTTTCATGACCATTATTAGAGAAAATAAAATTTCGCATCTTTTGAAATATATATACAGTACAGTACTGCAGGCCTTTGAGGCCCATGACTTTTTTTTTTCCTTTATCGTTCTTCAACTGCCTTAACAATTTCTCTCCACAGGTTGCGATTCTGTACTTTTGCACCCCAATTTGGTTCTACCTCTCTGATATCTTCCAACACCGCGTCCAACCATTTTTTCTTTGGTCTCTTTTTTTTTCTTTTACCTCCTTCCCCTTCTTTAATGACCTTTTTTGTATATCTATCTTCTGGCATCCTCCTAGTATGCCCGAACCATCTCACCCTTTGAGCTTTTATGAAGCTTGTTACTGATGGGTATTTATAAAGATCTTTCAATTCTTGGTTAGTTCTTCTTCTCCAGAGTCCTTCATCTGTTTTTATTCCCCCCAGAATTTTCCTTAGTACCTTCCTTTCCCATATATCCAGTTTTGTTTCTTACGCTTTTGTTAAAACCCATGTTTCACTTCCGTATGTCACTGTTGGTCGTGTATTGAAATATTAGATTAATCAATAAAATGCATCAATTCATTTTTAAAGATCAGTTTATTCTCTACAACTTTAGTTTTAAACTTTTTTTTCTAATGTCCATACTTTTTGAGTTAGAGGAAGTTTAATGAAGAAATGTCGACGCTCAGCGGGTAACGCGGCAGCCCAAAGGTTTTTTCTATAGCAGGTAACCGTTTCTTTTATCTCTAACGAAAACAACCTTTCGAAATTGAGCAAGCTGGGAACAATTTATTCATTGCCCTGTACGGTGGGAGCTTCAACGAAACCACGTTAAACCAATTACGATATCGTAATTACGTTCGGTCATCGACCCGTAATAATGTAAATTTAGCAACTCCCAACTGAAAATGCTGCTAGATACCATTCTTTCCGGACTTACCACCAAGTTCAAACCTGGCTTGGGAATTACCTGGACCCGGAGGAATGGGGGTGGAAACGAACTGCTCAGGGTCTTCTACCAATTGATTCAACATCTCCTGCGGCACCTTCTACTCTACTGGAGTTGATTTCCTGTAAATGTCGCACTGGCTGTGGGAGAGCTTGCGGGTGCAGGAAAGCAGCCTTAAACTGCACTCTGATTTGCGAGAATTGCACAGCGGAATCTTGTACAAATCAACCGACAGTGAACCTCGTCTCCAGCAAAAAGTCGGTTGATGTTCACGAGTTCGACAACGAAAACGAGGAATTCATCGAGGCTTTACAGTCCTCTTTGTATTCCTCCGAGGAGGGTAATAAAGATGAAGAAGAAACATCCAATATCATTGGATGTGCGCCGCCTCCAAAACGGTCAAAATTTTTATAAAATTTCGAATTTTTTTGTTTTATATTTTTTATAAAAATAAATTCTATTTTTTAGTTGTGCGAAATATAATTAAGTAAAATAAAAAAAAGTTCGTTACTATTGTAGGTAAGGAATTGAACTATTAATTGTTAACTACATAAACAATCGGGATACTTTTTTTAATTTACCTATTTGTTGAATTTGTACTATTATATTCTATGCGTATCTTGAAATTTTCAACTTTATGCCCGGTAGTCCAACATAAAACGTCCTATAACTCAAAAAGTATGGACATTAGAAAAAAAAGGTTTAAACTAAAGTTGTAGAGAATAAACTGATCTTTAAAAATGAATTGATGCATTTTATTGATTAATCCAATATTTCAAGAGTTATTGGCCGCGATCGAAAAACCGGTTCATTAAATGGGCCATAAATCGTAAACGTAGGTTTTACAAAAAAGTTTACTAGAAAGAAAAGTTGCGAAATTTTATTTTCTATAACAATGGACTTTAGCTTTAAAGTGCGTAGTTTCCGAGATATCGGCCGAAAACGTTTTTTCAAGATGATGGCGCCTCTAGCGTCACCTGGGCTTGTCAGCATATTGTGATTTTATACTCAGTAAGTTATCCGAAACCTTATAAAAAAAAATTTTGAATCGGAAATTTAGTGCAAAGTTAAATGCTATGTTTACTGGCGTATATTGATATTATACTTACACTTTATGTTATTATTTATGTTTTATTATAGGTACCAAATACGTACATTCAATATGCCCTTAAAGCAAAAAAGATGGATATGAAGAAACTAAAGAAAACAACTTGGGACCTTTTAACAAACAATGAGGTATTTTTATCCCATTTTTAATAGAATAGAAAAAAAAATGACTAAGTTTCTGTAAAAAGTCAAATAAGTATAAACAATACGATAACTGCAAAAAGTTACTTTTTCTATGTATAAATATATCTAGTGGGATTTAATTTGTAACCGAATTGTTAAACTAGGAATACTTAAAGATAAACTAGACAGTTGTTTTTATATTATTTTCTATGCTACTATTACTATGTCTTAAAAAAATTGAAGATACAGGAAAGCAGATTTCACACTTGTTAAGGATAAAATAAAATCTTCGCTGCCGTTTTTTATCATATTTTCGACAATTTTAATTTTTCATTATTCACTCTAGGTGGAGATTTTCAACAGTATTTTCTGTATTAAATTTACCTTAGTTGTAGTCAAAATTAGTTCTATCAACAAATTTAAAAAGATATGTTATAAAATATTTGAAGTTTTTTTATATGAGATGGTACATGTATTTTTTTATTTCAGGAGCCTGGCAAGTTTGTGTCCCAAAATTTTTCCGATCTATATAAATCACTCCCAGAGCTTCTGCCTCCTACGGAAAAAAAGGAACTCTCATCTTCTTTAGCATTTGTGGCATTACTACATTTATGTAATGAAAAAAATATTCTTCTGGAGCAACTGGAAGGTTATAAAGATTGTCGAATTATGAGGCCGGAATAAATTAATCAAAATTTTTGACAGTAATATTGTAATATTGTAATTTTAATTATTTTGTGTATATTATGTAATATGTAATAGATTTCTATATTTGTATACGATTATTCATTTATTTTAATTGTAGTGCAGTAAAAATTATTTTATCCGAATAACAAATCACTATAGAATCGAGACTTGTTATAATTAAAAACTGACTAAATCAGTACTAGTACTCGCTTCCCGCAAGTATTTTGCTGTGATTCCATCAATAAAAAAAAAGAATTTCTGCATATTTGAGTTCAAAATGTTTGTAACTTACAGTATATATCGGGCGAGAAAAAAGTATGGAAACTCCGTTGTAACCATGGGCCACAGAAAAAAACTTGCAAAATATAAAATTTATGGTTTTCCCTTATCAAATGGTTAAGGTGGATTTGACCATGACCATCATGGACAGGTCAATTTTTTAAATGGAACTTCATACGACCTCTACAGGTCACGTTGACCTTAGACCTTAATGCAAATCTGGTGATGATGAATGATGCTGTAGTGTTTTCTCTTGCAGTTGTCGTAGGATAAAAATCAGATGTAGATCTATTTGATCCGAAAACAAGTAGACCTATCTGAGGAAGAATTTTGTCAATATAAGGCAGAAGCCGGTTTGCCATTATTCTAGTGAGGACCTTGCCTGCAACGGATAGTCAAGGTATGCCTCTATAGTTGCTACATTTTGCAGCGTCACCTTTGTTTTTGAATAGTTTTACTATAAGTGTGTCTCGTAATTCTTGTGATAACTCCTCTTGAGTCCAAACGTGGTCAAAAAGAGTTATGAGGTGAGGACTTATTTCCAGAGTTAAGCACTTTTAGGCTTTCTGCAACTATTTTTTCATTCCCAGCTGACTTGTTGTTCTTTATTTGGGAAAGTGCGTGGGATATCTCTTGAAGCGTTATTTCAGCATGTTCATTTGGTATTGAGGAATTAGTTCAATAGTAGAGGTGTCAATGAAGTGTTCCTGGTTCAGAGTAGTATCATAATGTTCTCTCCAATGGTTCAAAACTTCCTGTTCGTCCCTTATTAAATCACCATTTTCGCTTTTGAGTGAACATAGTTTTTTGTGAATAGACCCAGAGAGTTCTTTTGTGGCGTTGAAGAAGCGACGACAATCGTGAGAGTCTACGAACGTCTGGATTTCATTTGCTTTATCTTTCTAAAATTGCGTTCTAAAATTTCCTCGAGTTGAACACGGTTTTCATTAAACCAATCCTCCGCTTCAAGATGCTATCCCTTTGTTCATTCCAGTTCATATTAGGGTCTGTGCGACTGGCTTCTTCTATAGTTTCCCGAAAGGCTGCTTTCAACTGTTCTTTAAACGTTCGATCGGTTAGCTTCTCGGTTCTAAAACGAAGTCTTGGGTTGCATACTTTCTTTGGTTGATGTATATTTTGCAAGCACAATTTTAATTTAGCTGTTACGATTCGATAGTCTGTCCAGCAGTCAACATCTTCACGAGCTTTTTGTAACAAGGACTTCACTTATGTTTCTTGCGCGAACAATGATATTGTCCAGCGTATGCTAGTGGCCTGAGCTCGGGTGAAGTCTGGTGCCTTTAAATTTATTGTGCAAACGAAATACTGTATTTGTTATTATCAAACCATGTTCAACGCATTTATTGATTAACAGTTCACCATTAGCATTCATGTTTCCCAATCCATGTCTTCCAATAGCCTCCTTGCCAAATGGCATAGTCCCTGCCTACTCGTGCGTTGAAGTCCCCGAGGAGTAAGATTCTATCTCGGAATGGAACGGAACGAAGAATAGAGTCAAGGCTTTGGTAGACAGATTTTTGGTTTCAGGGGGGTAATTTTTCTAAAAGAAAGTGTCCCGCTTCTTGTAAACTTCCTTCCCCTGTTAATCTAGTTTCACTTAAAGTCGCGATATCAAAGTTTAATCTGCATAATTCACTTGATATTAATGCAGTTCTTCACTCGGGATGTTTAGATTTTGTACTGTTCATTAAGGTTCTTACATTAAAGGTTGCTACAGTTAAACTTTTTGTTAATTTTTTTCTTTCGATGAGGTGCTCGCTCGGGCACCTCCCCCCGGAGATCCGAATTGGGTGGTATTTTACCTCCGGATTGTCTTGTCCCATTCGAGCAAATCATCATCTATTAGGTGTGCACAATAAAACCGTAAGGTATATACCACAGATTAAAGTAATCATTGGTATACACAGTGTTGGTTTATACTTGAGGAGGTGGACCGTGGCGAGCTTAATGTGCTTGTCCCGTTAGATTAGTCCCAGGCTTTTGACAAACTAAATCATCAATTGCTCCTGGCGATACTAAAATAGTTAGAATTTGACACTGATGCTTGTCTTATGATAAGGAGTTATCTGACGGGGCGGCAACGGAAAAGACTCCATGCTCCTAAAAATATCCAACGGAGTACCTCAAGATGGTAGCCCACTTTTCTTTACTCTGTACATGTCCCAACTATACACCTACCTTAGACATTCCCAGCCACACTGTTATGCTGACGATTCACAAATTTATATTTCTGTTAAACCAGAAGACATTGTTCAAGGTAACATGAAGGTTAATGAGGATCTTTGACTGTTGGTGGCTGCTTCAGAGAAATTTTGCCTAGAATTAATCCCAAAAAAATGTCAGATGCTTTTGTTTGGGCCTACAGCCTTAAGAAAACCATATTCGGAAAATTTAAATATTACGATAAATTCATAAAAAATAGAAACTTCTAACTATGCAAGAAACTTTGGTTTGACTATGGACGTGGAATTAAGGTTTTCAACTCATGTGAGAAATTGTATTCAAAGAGCATTCATCAATCTCAAACTAATATATAATCAACGTCAATTCTTAAACCAAAAGTTAAAAAGACTGTTGTGTGAGAGCTTAGTCTTGTCACAGTTTAGTTAGTTTGATACAGCTTATGGCCCCTGTCTATTAGACCGCGATGCTAAACGAATTCAACTTATTCAGAATTATTGTCCGATTAATTTGTGAAAGAAGAAAATTTGGGAGAGGTGTCCAAATTATCTTTATGAAAAAACAAAATTTAGGTACGATTTCCATAATTTAGATTTAAGGCATAAATGACAAATATATCACCTTTGCATAGAATAGCATTGTATGAAAAGTTGTTTAGTTACCAGGTCTTCGATCTTTACAATAAAATCCCAAATTGTTTATAAATTAAGAACGAAATCAGTAAAATTCTCGTACTGTTATGAAATTTTGATATAAATTTCTGTTTTGTTTCGTTTTACAATTTTCTAATGCTTTGTTACAATAGATAATTGAATTAAAGTACCCATAGGTTAAGATAAGAAGCTATGCTTCAACTTCGCCTATTGTAAGTAAAGACCCATAAAATGGTCTCCAGACTAGTGCACGAATGCCAAGTGGAACTAAATGTCCTGGTGGAAGGTAATAGCGTTAAACTAGTTTATGGTCCAGAACATAGAGGAATACAAGGTAACGAGCAGGCTGATAAACTTGCGAGAAAAGGTTCAGTCACAAAATTCTTCGGTCCGGAGGCAGCACTCAAGGTACCAAATAGTACGATCCTGTATCCATAGATAACAAAACCAATACATATCTGGTTAAGCACACAGCAGAATGTTTATTGAACAGACGTGTACCAGAAAATCTACAAATCATGATAAATGGAGACCCAAGCCATAGAAAAGTTAGATACATACTGTGCCGTTGTGAAGTACTTGATCACTTTTGGAGACTTCACAAACAGATGACGCGTACAAATTAGTAACTGAAATGGATGACTTGAACCAACGAAAGTATAATAAGCCTAATTAGGACACTTTATGTCAATCGGCTGCTATTTAATTGTTATTATGTGTACAAATTCAAAAAGACCATATAAAATCTTAATTACTAGTTGGATTGATAAAATAAACTATTCATGAAAAATACTTCATAAAAAGATGTTTTATAGTATAAAAACAGTCGATAATTAACAGCCATTTATTTATAAATGTAAAAAGTTCAACAAAAAAGAATTTCATATGGTGAAAAACATTTAAATTACATACTTCATTATTAATTAGAATTATTTTTCACATATATTAGGAAAATTAACAACCAGTGTAACTCTAAACTATCAAAAATGTGTTTTATTCCAAAATATGATTGGTCATTATCTAAGAAGTAATAATTTGTTTAAATAATTACTGGTAGGTAGATAAAAAATAGGAAATTAGTTATAAATAAATCTATTAACCAATTCCTATAAAGGTCAGTTCGACGTTTTTCTTTAGATGTAAAATGCACTATTAGCGAATTTTACTGACATTACTCTTAAATTTTCTTAGGTTTTGGTTTCTTTTTGGCACTATTAATACTTTGAACTATTTGATCAATCTGAGCATCGTCATAAAAATCAGTTACAGATTTCTGACTATTACCAGGAATTGGAATTAAATTACTTAAGCTGTTTATATTGAAATTAAATTTTTCACTTAGGAAATTTTCTATCAACTCTATGTTGTAAGCAGCTACAAGAACAACGAATATAAATATTAAATTCCAAGCAGACGTCTGCTTTATCGGTTGATCTGAAGTATTATCTTTTAAAGTGTAATGAAATTCAAAGTATTTAAATGATTCGTTGGCGTTAAAGTAGTGAATTTCAATAGGAGTTGCTTGTAATCCTGACTCCAATTGCAATGAATAAGGTTTGTTATCAATTAAAATTGCTGGAAAATTAACCAATACTCCTGGATTGATTTGCTTTGTTATTTTTAATGATGAATCAATTTTTGCTGTATGGACCGTTTGTGTAGAACTCATTTCTCGTATCAACTTAACTTTCAGAGATTTGTAGTGTTCTATATTATCTGCATAAACTTTAACAAGTAGATCCATTTGTGAAGCTGGTCGGAATATTATAAGTTTCAAGTCTTTGATATCTTCTTTAATGGTCTAAAATAAAAAATATATATATTAAAAAACTGAAAACAACTTGATATGGAAACAAGAGATAAATTTTACACACTTCACTAGTGTACACATATCACTGAACTCTAGCTAGTAGTATACTCAAACATAGTTTTATTCTTAAAAATGCTAACAGTCTTTTTATTAGAATTTTAACTTTTAGTAAGCGTAGATTTTTACGGTCAGTTATTACATTTTAAACAAATTTATTGCAATACGAATTGTAGATGCCTAGATTCAATCTGATTTTAATTTAATCCTCACATAGTGATAAAAATTAAATTCCAATCATATTAGCCACTTTCGAAGTATTTTGTACATAAATTCGTCAAATCCAGATTTGCACATATTTTTAACTAGCGGACTCGGCAAACTTAGCACCGCCTAACACTAATGTTTTTTCAATTTTTTTTTAATTTTTACGATTAATTTTTTTATTTTTTATCATATTTTCTCGTTAGTTACTAGTTTTTACTATTATTTATAGTACTTTGTAATAGGTATTATATATTAATATATTAACTGCGCCACCTAACGGTGGCGTCATAGTTCTTAGGTAAGTAAGTTTTGCTCTTTTAAATATATGAGATATCAACTGCGCCACCTTACGATGGCGTCATAGTACTTAGTTATGTAAGAATTACAGGTGTAAATTTATAACATCTCAACTGCGCCACCTTAAGGTAGCGTCATAATGATTAATTTCGTAATAAACGCGTCCGATCGCTGCAAAATTCAAAGTGCTGTAGGGAAAATCGCGGCCTCCGACGCGCTATTTATAGGCACGCTGCCGTCGCCCCGGCCGGCCAGTACCACCGCAAGCCCTACGTCCCGCAATTTTAAATCTGTAATATCTTCGAAAATATTCATTTAAATCTTGTGCTGTAAAGGACCATATAGATCTATATTAAATCAACAATGTATTTAAGCTACTTAATTGGATAAGGATTAATGCTGTATTGGTTAAAATCGCTTCGAAAATTAGCCATTATTTGTCGTAAAAAGTAAATGACCAAAAAATGTTATTGTGGGATATTCATAAGAGATAGACATATACCATCGTGGAGTTTTCTGTAGACCTTTTTAATGTGTACAATTAATTAGTACATTATTTTGATAAATCTCGTAGGGTTCAGCCTACGTTTGCAATGTAAGCGGAAAAAAATTGATAATTAACGACATCACATTAGAAACCTCAAAAAATAACAGTATTTCTTCATTATTTAATGGATTTTATTATACATATAAACCTTCCTCTTGAATCACTCTACCTTAAAAAAAAAAACGCATCCAAATCCATTGCGTAGTTTTAAAGATTTAAGCATACAAATGAACATAGGGACAGAGAAAGCGACTTTGTTTTATACTATGTAGTGATTTTAATTTTTGCTTAATGTCATGTATTATTTGTCTAATTACATAAATCCCATGAGAAATATCTCAAATAATTAATATACTAATCAATGGATATCGTGAGTAAACTGAATAAAGAAGATTATCAAGGTCAATATTGACATTTGAAGAATAGATATTGCAAGCGAAGCATGCAATTCTTTATGTTTATCTTTTCTTTTGCTGTTATACTGTAACCAATCTAACGTTTTGGATGTTTAGATGGTGATTAAGGCTGTACGCTTAGAAAATGTCAATCTATCACTTACTGTTTTACATGGTTACGAAGTAAGGATGACAACCTATACAAATATATGGAATTCTGTTTCATCTTTATGACATAAAGAACGTAACTTGGGGTTTAAAGATACTATACTAAAAAATTCTGAAAAGTTTGATTGAAGTCATCTCCAGAGCCAATGGTGTTGAAATTAGTTTTTTTTTTCAAACTGACCAAAGTATTTTTCAATATTATTTCATGCATATTTAACACACTGGTCATTTCCCAAATTAGCATTTCGGGTCAATGCGTTCAAGTTCTAGAATTATGAACAATTACTTCATAGTTAAAAGAAAATCTCTTACCACCGCTGTCAAGATATTTTTTCAGGTTTGGTAATTGTTGAGAGGCAAATCCAATTCATAAATTTTGGTGATTGTATTGTCAAAATTGTTGGTACGTTTGGAAATCTCTTTCTTCATTACCAAGTGACACTAGCGCTGTTTTTCTTTGGTTTTGTTAACAAAATTTTGCTACAAAGTCCACTAAGATAAATTCATAAGAATCTCAAAACACTGATGGCATAACTTTTACTGCTGACAAAATTGGTTTTGTCTTCTTTGATAGAGGATAATCGTTGTGTGTTACAACTTGGACTATTCTTTGGTTCTTTGACAAAGTTCTAAATAGTCGCAAAAAGAAATTGTCTAGTTTTGAAAGATCATCTTTTGTAAAGTGAAGATATTAAAGAATTCAGGATAAAACAAATAATTCTATATACTTTTCAAAATACTTCACAAAAAAATAAAAACCAAATTTTACCCTTTTACCATAGTTAGTGAAAACATTATTTTAATTGAACTGTTAGCTCAACGAAGCTAAAAAAAATGTAAAACGTCATACTTACATCAACAGCTATAAATTCTGGCGCCGATCTTTCAATGACAGCGTTACCATTTAAACTTTCTTTAACAAATATTCTATACGAGCAGTATGGTTGTAGGCCTCGAATCCTGAAGTGTCCTGTTGATTCGCATGTAGTTTCTTCGGAATAGTCAGTGCAGTTAGCAGTACCTTGAGCAACTACTATCATGTCAACTTCAGGTTCCCCATTTAAAGAAACAACTTGACCATAAGCACTGAATGCCACTCTCTTGGCTCTAAAAGTAAAATAATACTAAAATACCCAAATATATAACAGTTTCATTTATAAAAAAAAATCATATTCTTGTCTGCTCACGTACCATGATTCAATTCGACAATAAGATTAAACTAACAATTTGTGAAATATCTGTAATGGGTAAGAACAAGAATACCGTTGATAGTTTGTTACTTTTTTAATTTTAAATCAATTTATTATAATTTTCTATTTGCATGTACCCAAGATCAATATGTATAAATGAATGTTTGATAGCCAAACCATAGCTCTACTCTACTCTAGTAGAGTAGGGCTGTGGCCAAACTATCGTCTATTTCATTTTTTTTTAGCCCTACAGATTACTCTTTTTTTAAGTTTAACTTCTTTACACAAGCTTGACATAGAGAGTATGCTGGCGAAGGCGTAACTAAAGCGTTACGAAAAGTATGATCGGCGAAGTAAACGAAATTTGAGAGGGAGATATAAGTTAGTGAAAATAGAAAACCGATAATAAATATAAATAAATATTAACAAACAATTTAAATAATTTTTATTGTTTTAACTGACATATCATGAAACCGGAACGCAACCAAGATTCTGCAGTAAAACCAAATATATGTACAAATACAACCCGGCTACAATCTTCTTTTTTTTCCTTCTTCTTCTTTATAAACCGTAGTTTCTCCACTGCTTCAGATAGACCTCTTCAAGATTTATCCTGTGCCTTTTTTCCAGCCTGTAAGTGTTTACTGGAAGTACGCAGTTATCGTACAATTTCCTTTTTAGGTTTATAGGGACATGTCTGTTCTTAAGTATAAATTCTACTTTTTTTACATTTTCTTCGCGGCATTTCTGCCTTTTGATTTTCTTTATGGATTTTGAGTTTGTGCCCTAGGTACATATATATTCGTCTACAATCTCAATCTCTTTCCCGCCGATTGGAAGTTGGATATTTTGCGTGCTGAGGATTTTTTGTTTTTATGAGTCCTATTTTTTGAGAGGCATGGTGTAATTATTCGATCATAGTCTTCAGTTCTCAAAGTGTAGCTTGTGAAGATGTTCGCCATCAATTCTGATTCCTTTTTCTTTCCAATTTAATCTTTTTAACACGCCTTCTAAGGCCAGCGTAAATAATTTTGGTGAGATGGTATCAGCTTGTCTTTATCTTTTTTTTTACTTTTATCTCATTCGTTTTCAGGACTAAGCTAAGAAGAATTCTTCTTAGCTGAACGGTCATTGTCTTTGAAAATGTTTTTTCAAAAACTTATAAAGCGTTCAGAATGATATTATATTATTTTTTGCCATCTATTGACAAACGCGCTTTATTAAATATGACAATGATACAGTTTTCTGTAATAATACGTGGAAACTCTTTCTCTTCGTTGTACGAGTTTTCATTGAAATCACCAGTTATTATAACTGTTTGGCTCTTGTTATATCCTCGTATAGTTGCTCGATTTCATCTTCCGTTGAGGTAGTTGTAGGTGCGTAAACGTGCATGATCTGTACTCTAATTTTTTTGCTCAGTTTTAAAACGATATAAAGACCCGACTTGAGATTGAATGTATTTTTGTTACTGCATGTTTCATGTTTTTATTTATTAGAATAGCAGTTCCTCCTAAGGAAGACTGTATTGTTTTGGTAAAACAAGTGACCAGATTGCAAGTTGGTAGCTTTTAGTCCTTTCATTCTTGTTTCGCAAGTTCTAGGATGGCCTATAAGATGTTCTGTAATTCTTGCTCCAGTTATGTTCTATCTGCTTCTTCACGCATCGTTCTTATATTATATGTTGCCACTCTCAGTTGTCTAATTTTCCTGAGCTGAGTTTAGTGTTCTGTTCGTTTATATAGTTATGGTTTTTAGTCAACTTCTTGCTCCCCTCATATTCCTTGGAACTGACTGTCAGCGTGCCGTCAGTGTAGGATTCCGAATTTATCACTTGAACCACCTTTGGACTATTTTCAGGAATAGACACAATAATCTCAAATAATTGTTTTAACGGTTACTGAAATAGTTTCGAAATTTTAGAAAATTCTTAAAAAACACAAAAGCAATCTTGAATAGTTTCAACACTTACGAAAACAGTTTTAAATCCTTAGCTGCGCTCATGTTTCCAACAAACATAAAACAGTCTAAGAATCAGAACAGTTTCAGGTGTTAATAAAAGTCGAAACATTAAAACAAGCTCTGAAATTTGTTGATAGTTACAAATTCAGCAATATCAGTCACCAAAACGATCTTAATTTATTACAACAGTATAAACAAACAAAAAACTATTCATAACTGTTATTAAACTATCCGTAAATGCTTAGAGAAGCCTGAAAATGCAAAATCAATCTATAATTATTCAAAGAGTCTCAGTATAAACAAAAACAATCTCTGTATGTGACAAATCTCATGTTATTTACCAAAGCCTGAATAGTTCATAAAAAATGCAAAAATACATCATTACTATACAAACTTACTTTAAAGAAACTTTTACAGTTTCCCCTTCTTGGACTGGTATCATTTTTGAGTTAGGTTCAAACTGGTATTCTTTCATCATTGGCCGTAGAAAATATTCGCTGGGACTCAGGGAAGTAAACGAGATTTTTCCGTCATCTCCACTCTGTAGATTTTTTCTGTAACTTTCTCCGCCAGATAACGATAATAAGGCACCCTAAAAGTTAAAAATCTCCATTTAAAAATAACTTAAAATTGTATAACTTTTATACTTACAGCTAGAGGGCTATTGTTAGAAGTATCAACAACTTCTACAATTACTTCAGCTAGTTTATGTGCTTGGAAATTTCCTTTACTATCAGGACCACTTACAACGTAAGAATCTTTTACAGCTGAAATTTTGTATTCCTTTTTACTATCTAGTGGTGGGAACTTAAACATTCCTTTTTCATTAGTATCCATTACAAGTTTTTCAGAATCTGTACTTTCAACTGTGATAGTTACTCCTGCTAAAGGTGGAATAACTTTTCCCTCAAATAATTTACCTACAAAATGTAGATTAGATTAGTTTCCTATAACCTGTAACGTACAGTTTTTAAGTTCAGTATTTGGATGAGCGAGCTTTGTCCGTAAAAAAATATATAACGAGGTTACAAACTTAGTTTTTAACTGTTTTTACCCATTTTTAACGATTCGTAACTGTTTTTTTACAAACTTTTAACGGATTTTAAAGAATTTTTAACTATCTTATTTAAACGGTTTTTAAGGTTTTAACAGTTTTTCAATTTGCAACGACTTTTTTAACATTAGCGGTTTTTACCAATTTTTAACAATTAATTCTTGTTTTTACTAGTTATTTACAGTTTTTGCTAATTTTTACTACTTTTAAGTGTTTTATACAGCTATTAACCATTTATATCAATTTTTAATAATCTATATATTTAAAAAAGGATTTGTTTTTATGTATGAAATCGATGAACTAACTCAAAAACTACTGGACCGATTATTATGAAAATTGGTATATATATATATATGTTTTTTCCACGGAGAAGGTTTATATGCTCATTGATGCCACTCGCCACCAGGTGGCGCTGCAAAGTAGAAACTCCTGCCCCGTTCAACCGATTGTCATGAAAATTGGTATGATGCTGTATTTTTAATGGATAATATGAATATGATATTCGTATTAATGGAAGTTACCACCAGATGGCGCTTCCATTAAACGAGCAACCACTACTTATTTGATTACTTTATATCACGCCACCGTAAGGTGGCGCAGTTAATATCACATATATTTAAACGAGCAATCCTTATCTATCTATATATATAAGAAAGGATGTTTGTATGTATGAAATCGATAGACTCGAAACTATTTGACCGATCATTATGCAAATTGGTATGTACATGTATTTTTCCAAGGAGAAGGTTTATATGTTATGCTCATTGATGTAACTCGCAACCAGGCGGCGCTGTAAAGTATCGACTTCCGCCCCGTTCAACCGATTGTCATGAAAATCAGTATAATGATGTATTTTTAATGGGTAAGATGAATATGATATTCGTATTAATAGAAGTTACCACCAGATGGCGCTTCCATTAAACGAGCAACCACTACTTATTTGATTACTTTATATCACGCCACCATAAGGTGTCGCAGTTAATATCACATATATTTAAACGAGCAATCCTTACTTAAGTATTGTGACTTATTTTTAAACGAGAAAATCTTACTAAATTAAGTATTGTGATGCATCTAATATATTTTATCGATAAACTACAAAAAATAACGAAATAAAAAAGGTAAAAACCTGATAACTAACGAGAAACTATGATGAAAACGATAAAATCAAAATAAATAGAAAAAACGAAAAATGAAGGAATGACGTAAATGATTTGCGGTACGAAGTCCACCAGGTCAGCTAGTACAATATATACAACATTACCTTTAACAGCAACAAATTTTACACCCAAGTTTTCACAATCATCTCCTCCTTCTACGGAAACAATAGGTGGAGTAAAAAATAAGACTTCAGATTGAGGTATTACAACCGCACTTTCTCCTGGTTCTAATAAAATATCCAGTTCGTAAATAGCCTTATTGGATTCAAGTATAGTATCAGTCTTAACGGTTCCAATTTTTACAGAGACCTGAAGTGGTCCAAAATTAGATTCTGCTTGGATACCCAGACTTAAAGTATGTTTCGTTGCTGTTAAAATAACTTCGTTACTATCAGAATTTGTTTTATATGATATTACTTGTTCATTGTAACTGTGACAACTTTCCAAGTTAAAGTAATATTCTCCTGATTTCTCAAGGCAAAAGCTAGATCTACCTTTAACAACATCAAATGATTTTTGTTTTGAATCACCTGGAAGCCTAAAATTAATCTAAAAAACAAATTCCAAATAAATCTTTTATTAATAAATGCGAATATTTGTTGTTACTTTACCTTAGTATTATGAGATGACACAAAACCAACAGTGTATCCTTTTTGAATGAATGGTGGCACTTGCATTTTTTCACTATCCACGACAACCGTCTGAGAATTAGTTTCCCAACAAAATTTATTTGATAGCAAACTGATTTCGTATGTTCCCGGATACACGTCTTGGACTGAGTAAGAGACACCTAAAAAAATTATTAGTTGTGAATATACGAGTGTTTACTAACAACATTATTATAACAATATAAATAAACAAATATACAAATATTCTGTTATCATTTAAAAAGAACTATTTCCATTTAATCTTCTAGTTTGTCATTCTTAAGGTAAGTACAGACCGGACAACAATTGTTCCGATGCATCTCGCCAATATGAATCCGCAACAAATTGATGCATACTCGGCAATATAGAGCATTGGTGTGTGGCGAAACATGAAAAGATTTTGTTGACTGTTGCTTGTATCTGTGTTTTCTAACTTCAGTGGAAACATCGCTTGGTTTGGACGTTTTTGTCAAAATATTATTTGATGTTCGCTTTATTCCCTATCTAGACTACATGTGTCTGTAAAATTAAATTCCTGTTTATGATTTGTATTTTTTGTGATAAATTCTATAAACTACATTTGGACTTTCGTTTATAGTTAGTGGATCTTTTTTTAGCATATAGTTGAAAATAGTTATGTTCTTTGGCGTTTTTCAATGTTTTTAAACAATTTTAACAGTTTTGTTATTAAAAATGGGAAATATGGAAGTGACCAAAAGTCAGTGAAACTAAAGTAATTATATTTATTTACTTGTGAGAAAGCAGTGATATTTGATGAAGTCACTTGTTTTTAAAATTGTTGAAGTTGATGACGTACCAAAAATTAACATAGAAAGCCTATTGGGTGCGAATTCTCTATCAGTATTGTTTTTACTTTTTAACCCTCGTTCTTTATATGCAATTTATGTGCAATTTTTGTTATTGTATTTTTAAGTCCCAGAATTAGATTTTAATTTTTGGTAGATGTTCAGAATGGTAGTTTATAAATCTATTGCTTGGTTTTTGATACAATTCTGTTTGTAGTATATTTTCTTGAGCTCGATGGATCATCATATCAAGAAAGTTCTTTTTTCTTGTTCTACCGTAAATTGTAATTTATCAAATTGATTATTTAAGACTTTCAGTACTTCATCGACCTCATTTTTCGGTACTGCTAATATGGTCATCTACAAACCTTTTTAATCTTAAATGGAATGTTCTTAAACTATTTCCTATCAAATCATACAAAGCATAATTGCAGAGTATAGGAGATAAACTACTACCCATTGGAGTACCTAAGTTTTGTTTATAATATTTATTGTGTAACTGACGTATGTTACTGTCTAAAATGAAATCTAGAATCTTGAACATGGTGTCTTAATTTAATTTGCATTGTGATTTTATTTTATTTCCATGGTGTATTATGCTTTTAATGATTTTGTCGAAATGTTTGTATCAAGTGATACTAGGTCAAAATTTACTAGTAATTAGTTTTCAGGTAATTTTAGGTTAGATAGATATTCATTGGGTTGGCTCTTAGCCTGTATCACTGAGGCCTTTACAGATCTATTGTGAACATCTATCATTTCTAGGATAGGATTAGAGCACCTTGTCTAGCCATGTCCTCTTAAAGAGACTTAGTAGCCTTGACCGAGGCCTTTTCATTTAACTTGGAGCAGCTGGTTTCTCTCTCCCAATACTAGATACTTCGTCCTTGCAAGGCCTTCACATTAGCATAGGAAATGAAATGCTTTTTCCTCCTCCTCTTGGCAGTATCGACAGATGTTTTCATCTGCCAAGTTCAGCTAACTCTTGTGTTTTCTGAGCCGACAATGTCCTGTCAAGAGACTACTAATCATTATGACATCGCTTCGCATTTGTGATATCAGCTCTGCAGTATATTTCACTTTGTCTTGTCGCTTGTCCGGTGATTTTTCCTACCACTCTTGGGTCTTCCCTATTATCCATTTCTCAATGGCTGAACGTGTCAGCAGCCCCTCCAAATGGTTTCATTGAGATACTAGCTCTCACTTGGGCCAATTCATCAGCCTTCTCATTGCACAGAAACCCTAAGTGTCATGGTACTTGCGTCATGTGTCAATATATGATTACGGTTTTACCCGTTATACCCTGATTTATGATCTGCTTTGGAGTATTGTATATTGTATGGCTATTATTTTAGCCTGAAACACTGTAGCATACGCACCTAGACTTTTATTTGGATTTTAAACATTATAAAAGAAAAGAATTATATATAGTTCTTACCTTTTACTTTGGAAATTATCTCGTTTTCATTACCAGTTCGTAATATTACTGTCAAATCTTCACATTCAGCAGGTACCAAACACTGTACTTTTCCAAATATATTAGATTTTAACTGAGAAAATACAATGTTGGGTATTTTTTCTGGACTAACTTCTATTGTTTGAACTAGAGGATAAAATCTGCAAAATTTCAAACCATTTTACCCGTTTTTAAATATTTTCATTATTTTTTTTTTTTTAGATTTTGTATTTAACATGTTTTATCAATTTCTAACTGTCTTTTAACAATTCTTAACCAATATTTGACGTTTTTACCACATTCTAACGATTTTAACGTTTTATTAAAGTTTAAACAGTTGGCAAAAATTAGTATGTGTCCATTTTTAACTGTATATTACACATATTATTGCTTATACACTTACTGTAATCCTTTTACATTCTTGTCGCTGACGACTTTAACTTCGTATTTTCCAAGTGGTAAGAACTCACAAAAACTTCCATCTTTGGATGATGATTGAGTGCGGATTAAAGTAGTAGTACCAATTTTAAAAAAGGTTATTTCTTGTGAATGATCACTTGTTACAACTCCACACACTTTAAATGCAGAAGGGACCAATTCAGGTAATTCCAATAATGAAGGATCAATATGTATTGTTATTTCATCAAATATCAGATTCTCTAAAAAATATATATATTTTAAACAACAGATTATTTATTGATTTATTAGAATACCGCAATGTAAGTGAAAAAATATTCATTGTATATATTTTTAAAATCTGCCTAATTAAATTCTTGGCCTCAAACAAAAATAATAATAACGAAATCGTTCTGCGGTTTGTTGCTTGCGACATTAACTGCAATTGTGTCAATGTATACTCATGTGCGTTTTTGTATTGTTTATTTCCTGAGACTGAGTTGTAAAAATAGTTAATTTTATATTGGCACGTTATTGAACAGTGCCCGATGCTATTTACTTTACCATTTGAAAGCTTCGCAAAACTTTGATTAAATTATAATCTGTTTAAATTTAAGAGATACAACCATAGACAAATTCTATTCTATTCTATTATCTCTGGATACAACTAACTAACTACCATTATTCATTAGCTACATTTTTTCAATTCGATTTGTAGTTATAATAACAATGTACTAGTAACTATATAAAGTTAAAGTAAGTTTAATCAAAGCAAAAGATGGAACGAAAAAGTAATTACAGTTTAGGTTAGATTTTTAAAGACGTTTTTAATTGCATTTAAGTTTTTCTAAAATTTTTACCTGCTTCTGCTTTTAATTTGAAATTTCCAGCATTAATTTTTTGTAAAGTATAGATTCCATTTACATCCGTTGTAGCAACAACCTGACCATTTAAAATTATTTTCGCATCAGATACATAAATTCCTTTCGACCGTCTAACTTTACCTGATATGCTAAATCCAATTATCTAAAAAGTATATTATATTTTATATATTTAATTCTTTAATTTACGTAATATTTATACCTTAAAACTTTCTTCTAAATCGATATCTTTATTATTCACAGTAAAATCAATTCGTTCTGGCTTATAGTATATATTTTGACTTTTGTAGTAAGGTATTACGTAATACTGGCCATTGGGTAGTGTTTCAAATAAAAATTTCCCACTTGCGCCCGTTTTTACACTACAAAGTATATTGTCCTTAACATTTAAATTTTTTATTGGTTCCTTTATACAGCCAGTAAGTGTGGTTGTAACTTTCTACAAAATAAACATAGTATTACCCATTACTATTTTTTCCACCACCTAGAGATTTTTATGATTTTTGTGCTATTGAATGTGTCTTTCGTCGGGAATAGGGTAATAAGTATTAAAGTATTAATAAAATCGCTTGAGATCTAGGTTGCGACGAGACTCATTAGATGGCGTTATGTTTCGACATTTAGATTATACAGATAGAAATTAGAATTAGTTTAGAAGCCAGGGGGGTGGAATGCACTTCAATGTCTACTCGGTATCTTAATGTCTGTGGTTTTTGGTGTGTAGATTCGATTTTTATAGGGTACCAGGCTGAAAACATGCCCGAATAATGATAAAAATACAATTATGAAAAAATACGATTGAAAAAATAAAAAAAAAAATATAATCCGAAAAAACGAAGACCAGAAATAGAAGAAAAACCAAAAAAATTGAAAATAAACAAAAGAATTGAAAAAACAAAAAAACAACAAACAAAAAAATAGAAGAAAATAAAAACATACAGGAATATATCAAAAATAAAGCCAAAATACTCACTTCTTTGGAAAAAAGGATCAGAATAGTACCTGTAACGGATTCACCTTCACTTTTTACGTGACCCGATACATCATAGCCCTGTATAACAAGACTATTCTTTGGCAATTCTGTATTTCCTTCTGCTACTGTCACTTCAACAAACTTTTTATGTATCTTCCATCTAAAATAAATTAATTTCTTACTATATCTAATATAGGTATTTTAAGGAGCAAATATATGTATATGTATGTTAAGTAAAATAAAAATGTGAGTCTTTTTCAATTAAGAGTTTATTAAAAATGCTTAAAAGATCTTATAAATAATCAAACTTCACGAAGCAGCGACTCGCCTCAAAGCAACTTAAAAAAATAGTCATTAGGGTCAGGTTTCTCAAACATCCCGCAGTCAAGAAACATTAAAAAAACGTCAACTAAAGTAAGATGCTTACAAAACTTAACTAACATTACAGGGACAGAAAGCTCTTATGATGATTTTGAGATTTCACGAGTTAAGCTCGGTCATCCAGGTACTTATTTCATAACATATTACTAAACAATCCTATTTACTCCAACACTATTTCACTTTTTAACTCTTCAATGTTATTTTAATAAAACTAGACATTTTAGGATGAATTAAATGAGTTTATATATTATATTTTTTTTATGAATATTAAAGAGAACGACGATAAAATCGAGTTTTAATTCGATACTTAGATATTTAAGTAACAATAGAAAATACTGTTGGTTAATATTAGTATTGAACGTAAAATAAATAATAGAAAATACGGTGAGCAAAAAAATTACAATAAACACTACTAATAATAAGGAAAAACTTACTTAGGATGTGAAATGGTGACCTTATATTTTCTTGGATAAACAGGAGTAAAGAAAAAGTTTCCATCTCGATCACTAATAGTAGTTCTAACTTCGCCTTCTGATTCTAGTTTTACTGTAACACCTTCTGGCCCTGAATCGCTGTGTGTTCCTAAACTATTAACCTAAAAAGACAATTCATTATTTTCTTTCTAAATTTACACATATGACAGGACAACAACTTAATTACATACATGAAACTTTCCTAAATAAAGATGTTATAAAATTAACTGAAAATTAATGCTAACAGCAATGAGTTGTTTTTTTGAAGAGACTCATTAAGCATAAGAAATAAAGGAAAATGATCGTATCTCTCACTGAAAAACAAATAAAGCTAAGAAAGTCGGTTGTCTGTAAAATCAATTTACTGACGATAGTTGAACGTGACAACGTCACAAGAAAATACTGGTTGCATTTTTCAAAAGAAAATTATTAATTTTATTTATTTGATAGATATTTTGTATGGATTTCATTTTTCATTTAAGCCTTAAATGGAACGAACGCCTCAGAGCGAGGTAACGCCTCATTTTTTTGGTCGTGCAGCCGGCTCCATCGAATTATAAGACGTTGTCACGTCAAAACGTATATACAAAGAGACTGTAAACAGAAAGTCCAGAGGTTATAAGTTTGGTTTGCGCCGTAAATGTCGTTCAACTGTATCGATCACGAGTACCTATTGATCAAAATTTTTTTATTCATTTCTTAGAGCATAGATTGGAACATTTTCAATTTGTTCAGTGGGTTTTTTAAAGAGGGTCTACAATACCACCAATTAGACATACCAACGCCAAACTCGCAAGTTATATACGAGCAAGTCAAAATGTTCAACGAAATCGATAGAAACGTAAAAATGACGCGTTTAATCCTCATCGAGCTGTATTTAACTTTAAAAATGAAGCCATCTCAAACTGTGCAATTAAGGTCGGATCGGTAATCGTTGCGAAACATAAACCAACCAAGAAATATTTGTCGTTGGAACAATTTTAAAAGAAGACGTTTCCACGCATCTCCACGGAATGTCATTCAAATTTAAAGGGGTTCAGTTACCATTGCGGCTTGCATTAAGTAACCCAATCTTAAATAAAAAATCATATATTATAAGAGCTTACTGTGCCGGTTATTCCAAATCCTTTAAATACAAAGTTGATATCTTTTCCTTGACTACACAAATCATTTCCATCAATAAATATTGGAACATTTTTGGGTTCAAAACTCCAACCAGGAGGTGGAGATAGCTAAAAAAATAATTAAAAAGCAGAATTTAACAAAATGAATTAATTAAAGTTTTCTTTTTAATATGTATATTTTACCTCTAGGAGCATTTCTCCTTTATCGTATAGAGGTACGAAATAATATCCATTTTTGGGAGCCGCTGTAGTTTTGTCCTTCACAATTCCTTGTTTCGTAATCCTAGGATTAAAACATTATACCTAGTTAAAATTATCACATTATGTACGAAAAGTAAATACTTACAACTTAACCTCAACCTTTGAAAAATCAATAGGAACATGACTTTTCAGGAATCCACCACAACCTAACACCTCATTAAGACTTACCGAGGTTACGCTAAATGATAAAGTAATAATAAATAGTATCAATTCATTCATTTTGAAATATTACTTCCTTTTCATGAATGAATATTTATTGGTCACCTGTAATATTTTTGACAGATAACAGTTAACAGTAGTATAAACCCGTACACGTAATCGTAAACCGTAAACTTAATTTTACGTGTGTGACTGAAACCTTGTTAAGAGCAAGCCTAAATTTCATAGTTTTTTACATGGAGACTATCTCCATGGTTTTTTACAGGATGATGATGATGATATAAAGTAATTTATAGTTTTGGTTAAATACCAAAAACAGGTACACAAGAGACAAGAAACACTTCTGTTGATAAAAAATTTATATACATACATACATATTAGTATTAGACGGTCGGAGTTGGGGTAAATTTAAATTGTTTAAACTGTTTTTGGAAAGATCCTTTATAAAAAATCGTATAAAGTTTATAAACTTTGCGAAAAATTCTATTTCTTATACTCAATTAGGATCGCTAAAAGTCATTTCTGTCGGTCAATCCCTCAACTCTCTACTTTTTTTTATTTTATTGGAACGAAGTTCCCTTTCGCGCGTTACGAACAGTTACGACTGACGCTAGGAGCTAGCCCAAAAAAATTCATACCAAAAGTTGTCACGACACTATGCACCGACACAATGCACCGACACACGCATGTTTCTCTCTCTCACAGACCAAAAAATAAATAACTCTCTCTCCCTCTCTCTCATAGATAGATATATTACAATTAAAAAGACACTATTTTAAATTAAAAGAAAATGTACATTAAAAAGAAAATACTGTAGAAAAAAACATAATTACCTATAATAGTATTATATTTTATTTCATCATGTTTTTATAAATTAATAAATTCATAAACATTTTAAAAATAGTTCTTAACTTGACTACGTCAAATTACCTTAACTGTCAGTCACTGTCAAATATTTTAATTTTAAATTTTTTGTATTGAATTGTTAATTCCTGTTTTAAATTATAAAAAGTAATTTTTAAAAGATGTGTTATTTAAAGCTCTGGTATTGTATAAATGGACACTTTTGTTAAAAGAAACGAACTGTTAGGTAAGTAGAGATTTTATACAGACAATAATAAATGCTTATGTATGTATAAACACTCTGTTATGTTTACAAATTACTAATTCCTTTACTAATTAATCGAAAGGAACTTCGTTCCATCCGGGTGTCCCTTGACACCTCACACTTTTTTTTTATATTTTCACCGTGTTCTTTGTCTCTCTGCGGAATTTTGTAATCGAATTTAAACCTATTACCCGACTACCTAGAGCTCTGAAATTTTCAGGATAGCTAAGATCTGGATGACAATGCATGTTTCAAGTGTGTTTAGCATTGACATATTAATACAAATGGACCGGCCGCTTCCCATATTCGCAACAGCTGCTTCTGCGGCCAACATTAGTAAGAGAGATCCGAGAGAGAGACGGAGGTAGGCCGGGCAAAACGCACATTGTTTAAATGAGAGCTTAAGGGAAATACATCTTTTTATAACGTTTTATGTAAAAAATAGTATATTATATACTTAGAGTGAGAAGTGAGCTATTATTATGTCAATATCTTAAAAATTATAGAACTGTAAATATTAATTCTCGTTAGGGGAATGGAGTAAATAATAGCAATTTCTCAGGTTAGTAGTGAAAAAAAGCTTTTTCATTTGTGGTTGTTCGAAGTATTTGATGAAACTTAAGTTTGTTAAAATTTCTTAAGTCAAAATAAGTGAGAAAAGACTCTGGTTTTATGTTTAGGTGTACTTATTTGAGCAAAAATAATATAGGTATATTACTTACAAAAAAATTATTGCAGGCTCAAAAACTGTATTATTTTATACAGGGTGTCCCAGAATTAACTACGGAAACTTTGTATACGTGTTCCTTGATGACAAATAAGTAGGGTCTTTCCTATAAAAAAAATTCGAAAAGAGGTTGACCTTAGAGGCCATCCTTGCAACTTCCCGCTATTTTTAACCGTAAAGCTATAATAACGTGACGTATTTTGACGTTTTTGACTTTTTTGACTTTTTTTGAAATATTTAAAAAGCGCGTTATTCGATTTTAATGTTCAAGATGGCATTCGACGAAGTTTTTTGAGACCTAAAAACGTTACTAGAGTGCAAAATCGATTAGTCAAAAAATCTGAAAAAAAAATCTTGAATCTTGAAAAAAAAACACTTTTTTTGAAATTTTTCGACAACGATATCTCACGAACGAATCAACCGATTTTAATTTGCAAAACGGCATTCGATGTGGCTTTT
The DNA here is from genome assembly GCA_964028335.1 of Altica lythri. Classification (NCBI taxonomy): domain Eukaryota; kingdom Metazoa; phylum Arthropoda; class Insecta; order Coleoptera; family Chrysomelidae; genus Altica; species Altica lythri. Next base: position 26,807,599 of record OZ034804.1, on the reverse strand, counting down.
TAAGCTTGAGAGCTGATTAGGTTATGAAATTGATCGATGCAATAGCCAAAAAGATATGCCCAAAAAACATCATTTTTACCAATTGTTTTTTTCGGTTATTTTAAAATTTCTTGAAATCTACTGGCTCGAATCGGTTTAAACTTACAGGGAATCTAAGTTAGATGGAACTCTTTGGAATGCTTTTTATTTCATTCCGATCGGTCAAGCCGTTCAAAAGTTATAAGAGGTTTACATACATCCACACACACACACACACATCCACACGTACATACAGACATACAGACACCCTCGTAAAAATAGTCAGGGGAGGTTCCTAAGACCTCAAAACGTTGAGATCCGATGAAAACTCGATTTTCGAAAAACGGGGTGAAACCAATAACTTCCCGATTTTAAAAAAAAATTTAATTTTTTTTAGCGGGAAGTTAAAAATTTTTTTAGAGACTCCTGTCAGAGTTATAACCCTTTAAAGAGGGGTGGTAAAATACGGTTTTAATTTAATATCTTCTGATTGGTCCAAGATAAAAAATTAAAAATTTGGGTGAACATCATTTTAATAAAGACGCATTTCTCCTGCCACTTTTCACCTGCCCTACCCCATTCTAAGGGTGCAAATCCCCTCTTAATTTTTTTTGTAACTTTCTTAGCAATTAATATTTGCAATAACAAAAAATTATTTTAGGAAGTTTTGATTATTTAGAAACTTTTTTGTTCCTTGTCGTTTTTTGCGAAATCGTTTCGGTTTGGAGTAAAAAAATAAAAAGTAGGACCATGTCAATTGAGTATCGTGTATCGCGATCATGCAAGTAGCGCACATTTGCAAAGTAGGTTATAACTCTGACAGGAGTCTCTAAAAAAATTTTTTTTATAGGAAAGACCCTACTTATTTGTCATCAAGGAATACGTATACAAAGTTTCCGTAGTTAATTCTGGGACACCCTGTATACAATAAATACCAATTTTTTTTTCAACAGTGAATGTGACAAAAAATTGTTGAATTCAAATAGATAATTCAAAAATGCATTAATATTTCTATCGAAAAATACGTCAATACAACTGAAGATCATATCGTAATTTTTTATATCATGGTTCACACTATATAGGAGACTGATACATTAAATTTGAAAATTCTACACCTAATATATAATAATAAAACAAATAATTAAATAACTCTTCTTGATTATTATATGAAATATAAACTTCGAAATTATTTATTATTATCTGTTGATGAAATATTTATGTATCCAAAAATATTTAAGAGTGGCAAGTATTAATTATAGTTAAAATGACTCTAGACACCAACTTAATAGGTTAATAACTATAAAATATTATAGAGTGTGTGCGATATATTACATAGTTTATAAATATCACTATAAACACAGTCAAATATATTTAATTTATAAGATAAACACCAAAAACATTAAAAATCAACGTAAATCAAATGTAAATTAGGAGCTTTCTGCCCGACCTAGCGCTATCCTTCTTATCCGTCTCACTCTGGAATCAATTATTTCGCTGCACAGCTGGTCCATTTGTATTATTATGTCAATGGTGTTTAGGCATATACATTAATTTCGAAATTTATACTGAATTGATATGAAATATGGGTAAGGGTGCAGAACTTGTTCCTGTTTATGCGCAGGTCTGTGCGCATTCACAAATTGATCGGAATTCTGCGCGAGAAATTCAAATTTGCATGCATTGTTGCCAGATCCATTGCATATCTGTAACAATCGGAAACTTGTGAAATACTGAAATACCACAAAATATAGCATTAAAAATACGGTTATACTAATTATCATGTTCTGTCCAATGGGCCTAAATTCACGTGTTAGATAAAAGGTTTTGTAAACAAACATTTTGGTTAGAATTTCTATTTGAAAATACTTTATTTTAAGTAAGTATGTATGTTCAAAACTGTTAAAAGATTAAGTTATTTGGATTTTAGTGTTAATTATAGGCCAAGTTGTAATGTAATATTTAAATCAAAGTTAAAAACAAAATAATAGATTCTCTGGAAGGCTACAAAACATTTTAATAGTCTTTTAAAAACAAGAAAAGTTTTAAAGCTGTATTGAATGAATTTATTGTATTAAGATAAGAGATTTATTCATATGTGTATTTAAAAAACGTTACAAAATATTCAGTATACTCTTCAGAGTAAGAAACTCGTTAGAATAGGTTAAAATGTCCGATTTTTACTGTGTGAACGTTCCACAATAGCTTTATGTAATCATTTGGTTTCATACGCCAATCTAATTCCATATTAACCAATATGTACATCGGAAAATATAACGTACTCAAAAGTCTTTAATTGTAATAATTCAATTTATGAATTTAAAAGAAAATTTGGACAAAAAGATGCGGATCATATCTGTTTACTGCACCTTAGTTATAGTAATTGAATTTTAATAATAAGGGTCTACAAAAAAAACAAAATAAATGTAACAATGTTTATTGTACAAAAAAAAAGTAAAAATATTAAAAACATAACATTTTATTTTCAATATAGTTTATAAAATTTAAGGTTACTCTGTATAAACGTATTAACAAATAATATCATTCATCATTTTTGTACATAGATTAAGACCTTTCAGAATTCATCAAAAGTTTGTTAAACATGATACATTAAAATATGAACTATTCCAACTACAATTCTTATTCTATAAAATATGTATTCTAAAATAACTGAAAGTTTTCTACATTGTATATGACTAATAATATTTATTGTAATTAATATTATACATTTGGGCTCAATAGGCTTGCCTCAGCACTTCCTGTAAAATAATAATAACAATAATAATAATAATAATATATAAATTTTTTAATACAATTGGACATATCAAAAATTTATGATTTTGAATGTACTATTACCTATTACTATCAAAACACTTAAAGTAACAGTTAACACCCTAAAATTCTATTAATTAATCTAGAAATGAAAAAACATTTTATAAATTAACACGCACATTTATTATGTACACAAATGGAAACTAAAAAGATAAAAAAAAAATGATTCTTCAGTTAAAAAACTAACCAGGATCACAAAAAAATACTTATATTTGAACAAGTGCATTTTAAAAAATCTAAGCTTTTTACCAATATACACTGCATAAAGATGGGAATTTTCAAACAAATCATAAAAAAAACATAAATACCTAATAATTATTAAATTACTGGTTTAAACAATTAGATTTTATTCTCTGACTGTGGCCATTTCTATTACATACAAATAAGTTTGGATTTGATAAGATAATTGGAAACTAGTATTAAGTACCATCAGTAGGAAAGAACTATTAGGTATATGTTTAATAAACTGATCCACTTTCTCTCAAAAGGAATAATAAATAATCATTCCTACAAGGTGTCAGCAAAAATTAGATCGAACATAAAACCAATTTATATATTGTGTAAACGTTAGTTTCAACAATAATTTTCGAATCCTATTTTTAAGATTGCAAGATTGTGCAGTATCATAAACTTTTTGTTACATCGATTCTAATATTTTATAGCCTTCAGAACAATTATATGTAAATTAAAGCTAATTTTTAAAAAATGCAAAGAGAATTAGGACTTAGAGTAGATAATACTACTCGTTTAAAACACTTCAATTTGTCCAAGTAAACAAATTCTAGCCATCGTAAATTTGAACGCGAGAGTTGGCAACAGCGCTCGCCATAGTCAATCTGACTTTAAAAGCGCGTTCTGTCTGGGTACAAATTCTGCACTCTTACCCAACAGTAATTATTATTTTAACTGTTAATAAAATAACTAATTTAGAAAATTTTTAAAAATTTTAGACTATACTGTGGACTATGCCGTAATCTATCTTGTAAAGCGCTATTTGCCAAGGGAGTAATAATTTAATAATAGTAATATGACTTATAAATCACCAAAAAAAACTTTCTACTATAAAAAGTTCTTTAATAAATTGTGATTATTTCATTATGAATCCAATCCTTTGTTTTGTTGCAATTGACCATTGTTTACAAATTTAAATAATTTGTAATAAATAATGTGTTCAAATTAAAAACTCCTGAAGACAGCAATCAAAGATTTGATAATTTATTTGTTTATTAATACAGTTCGTGAATACTGATGATGTAGTTTTATATTGAATAGGTCTTAGAATTTTTCCTTTAGTATTTTGGAATAAATAAATCCTTTGTTCTGGTTTTAATTGGTATGACTCATTAATTTTGTACAAAATTTCTATACACATAGGAATAAATAAGCTTCAATTTTTACCACTAAGTAAAAGGCTGGAAGGATCGAGATGAAATTTGGTACAGGGGACAGGGGTAGATTATGGTCTGGAACTAGATAAACGGGATATATCTATATTTATCCTAGTTTTATTATAAGCAAATCATTACAGTTGTTATTGAATCTTGATCTTGAATCGCGCCAAAACGGCTGAACGGTGTAGGATGAAAATTGAAATAAGGATAGATGGTAGTTGGGAATAGCACATAAGCTACTTTTCATCCCACGGGAACAGAAAAAAGGAATATAATTATATAGTTTTATGTTATCATTTTTTAGGAATCTCAAATTGTATTAATTTTTTTATATCTTTTTTAGTTTTTAATATACGAGGGAATTATAAAATCTTTTTTGAAGTTGTAATTTACTCTAATGACTGGGCAACAAGTTTTTGGAGCGATTTACGTATAAATATAAAAATTATAAAATTGAGATAATTGTGGATTATCTAAATTATCAATATTAAAGAGTGTTTCAAGTCACCGTCCAGCGGGCGGTCAATAAAAGAGATCCTTTTCTCGACCCTAACAGACTCTCGCAGCATGTGCTTTAATGCACTCACGATTTTACATTGTTTAAATTTAAAAAATTTATGTGATTAATTTTTTATAATTGGAACGAAGTACCCTTTCGGGCGTTACGAACAGTTACGAGTTACGACTGACGCTAGGAGCTAGCCAAAAAAAATTCATACCAAAATTTGTCACGACACGACATACGCATGTTGTCTCTCTCTCTCTCTCTCACACACTCATAGATGACTCATAGATGACTCATAGATGACTCATAGATGACTCATAGATGACTCATAGATGACTCATAGATGACTCATAGATGACATGACTCATAGATGACATGACTCATAGATGACATGACTCATAGATGACTCATAGATGACTCATAGATGACTCATAGATGACTCATAGATGACTCATAGATGACTCAGAGATGACTCACAGATGACTCAGAGATGACTCAGAGATGACTCACAGATGACTCAGAGATGACTCAGAGATGACTCAGAGATGACTCAGAGATGACTTAGAGATGACTCAGAGATGACTCACAGATGACTCAGAGATGACTCGGAGATGACTCAGAGATGACTTACAGATGACTCACAGATGACTCAGAGATGACTCAGAGATGACTCAGAGATGACTCAGAGATGACTCAGAGATGACTCAGAGATGACTCAGAGATGACTCAGAGATGACTCAGAGATGACTGTCAAATATTTTAATTTTAAAATTTTGTATTAAATTGTTAATTCCTGTTTTAAATTAAATTGAAATAAAAAGTAATTCTAGGTAGAATATACAATACCTCTGGTATTGTATAAATGGACACTTTTGTTAAAAGAAACGAACTGTTGAAAATAATGGATTTACTTTTTTTTTCTATTTTGCTTTGAACAGTGTAGTAGTGTCGCGACTTTGTTAAGTTTATACAGGTTTTTTGTAGATAATAAATATTAAAATAATAGAAAATAAAAACAATAATGTATCCTGACAGTGTTTCTGCACAAGTTCCGGATATTGCTGATAGAGTTAGGTAAGTAGAGATTTTATACAGACGATGATAAATGCTTATGTATGTACAAACTCTCTGTTGTGTTTACAAATGACAATTCCTTCACTAATTAATCGAAAGGAACTTCGTTCCATCCGGGTGTCCCTTGACACATCTCACTTTTTTTTTGTTATAATTTAATCTGTACTAATATTTAAATAAACAGTTTATTGAAAATTGGAATTATTCATTTATACATTTTATAACAACAAATTATTTAAACAATATTTTTAACATAGTTTTTAATCCCAAAGTGTTTAAATTGACTTCAAAGAGTTAAATATATAATTTAAATTTCAAATTATTAGCGCGATAAAAACCTCATTTGTCCAGTTTGCACTGTGACTGTGGCAATAGTGGATTAGAAGTCAGCAGACATGCGCTTCCCAGCCAAAAGCTAGAAGTTGAAATTTGACTTGACATTCTTCAACAACAATAAAAACAATAACATTGTCATTTCTATTTTGATACTATTATTTAATCATGGGTTGTTGTGGTACTGAAGAAGAAAATCGACAAGAAGAACTTGGGGAAAGAAAATGTACCGATGTGTTTTGGTTGTGTTTATATATACTCTTTTGGTTCTTGATGGTGAGTTTGTTAATCTTATTTATATTAAGTAATATATTATAGAATAATTTTAGATCATCATCGCTGCGTTCTCATTTGTTTATGGTAATCCGTTAAGGATAATTAACGGGTATGATTCATTTGGTAATACCTGTGGTACCAATAAAAATAAAGCTATTGGTAATATGCCATTAACAGGAATGGATACTACCAACAAACCGTATTTACTTTTTTATGATATTACTGAATTAAAACAAACTTTAAAAATTTGCGTTAAAGAATGCCCAACAAAAAAACTGACCTCCTCTCAAGATTTATACAACTACCATATATCGGGTAACGATTTATGTAGATATGATTTTAATTATAATGAATTAACAAGTTCTAGAGGTAATTCTCTCAGTGGTTCAATCGGCCCCTGTCCTGTTTTACCAGTACATCAAAGGTAATTTAATTTTATTAGATATTTTATTATTTATTTATTTATACAACCAGCAAGCCAAGGCCCAATTACAGGTGTACAGAATAGATGACCGTGATGTACCATGACACAAAAAAGAATATATTAATTACAAACACTTTCCTAATTAAGTAATTAATGAATTAATAAACTCGAGATTTGTCCAGTGACGGCGTAAGGGGTTAGGGAAACTGTGCGTCGCCCATGGGCGCCTGCTTGTAGGCGCTTAAATATGGAAAAAAGCAGTTAATTCTTGACAAAAAAAATTTTCTTACAATACGAGAAAAGTAGAGTGTCTAAGACCTTTACCCGAAAATACTAACTTTCGCGAACGTCTAAGAAAAAGAAATTCCGAAAGATAAAAATGTTGAAAAAATTTTGCCGATAACAAAAGATTCGAAATGTTAAAAATGCCGAATGTGTCAACATAGACTTTACATTGAAGAATTCACAATTTTCAGACTTTATATCTATCAGTATTTATAACGTTCTTTTTGTATTTATAATTTTCGGAATAATCTGACTGATTTCACTGGGTTAGGACTTTCAGAAACTTTGTTTACAAGTTTAGGAAAATATAATCTTTACCGCAAAAATTGTAGAGGGCAAGTATATGACAATGGAGCAAATATAAAAGGCAAAAATTCATGTATGCAGTGACGAGTCTTAAATGAACACCCTCTTGATTTCTTTGTACCTTGTGTTAGGCATAGTTTTAATCTGGTATTATGTGATGCAGTAACAACTTTCGTAAAATCTAAAAAATTTTTTGTTATCCAATAAATCACTCCAATTGATCAAATTTAATGGCTTACAAAATTAGTTTATTTATTTTTCTAAAATTATAACGTTTCTCATTTAAACAAAAACTTTGAAAATTACAGAGGTAGCTATTGTTATTAACAAGAGGCTGGGGATCCACTGGCACTAAGGCATTCACTTCACAAAATAAGTCAAATAAGCTTAAAACCAAGTCTAGGAGGTGGTTATTTGTATTTAGTATGCTGTTCAGCTGAATCAAACCACAAAAATCTAAAAAATTAGTGAAGCGAATAACCAAACTTGATTGAGCTTCAATTTTATAGTTATCTTGAAGTTCGGTTATGTTAAAATCACCCAAAATTATTTTTTTAGTATCGAAATCACCCAACTCTTCTATGAATTCAAGAAACTCATCATACTGTGCTATGGTAGTTCTTGGAGGAATGTACAATGTACACCATCATTAACAAAGTAGGTTTATATTTTTCACAGAATACCTTAATAGATAGAAAGTCAATACTTGCAACAAGGCACTGCAAATAACATTGTTTGGAGCGAACAATTTTATTGCCAAAATAACTCCACCACCACGCGTGCCCAAGACTCGGTCTTTACGATACACGATGAAATTTTCAGAAAAAAGTTCACTACTAAAAAAATCCATCACGAATTCACGTTTGAGTAAGTCCAATTATATTGTAATTTGAACTAAGAACATTTGTGTAGAAGTTTAATCCATTGCAATTTTGGTAGTAGACACATACGTTATTTTTTTCAATTTGGCTGCTGGTTAGTATATTTTTTTTGGTAATATTTAGTAAATCATTTCTATATTTTACAATTAAATCCTTTTCTCCATTCTGTGTACGTCTTGCTAGTTTATTTCTCACTTGAACTTTTGAATTACTTTATAACCACTATGTGAGAACTAACATGTTTATATTTTTATTTAATGCTTGACTGTAACTAAATTAATTATATGATTTTGTCTAGCACTCCTGTTTTAAATAGATGTGTACCAACAAAGGTTAAAGACGTTACTGAGGCACTCTTAAAAAACTTTTATGACCTTTTAAACAGTTGGAATACTGTTGAGCAAATTTTAGGGGATCTCTATAGTACCTGGAAAGAAATATTAGGACTTACATTTTTGTCTTTACGTAAGTTTTTAACTTAAAACTTGTAATTTTTTTAATATTTCTTTTTTTTAGTTGTTTCCTTAGTTACCATTGGAATTTTACATTGTTTGGCACATCTGGTATCTTATTTTATAATGATAGGGTTTACATTAGCTAGCATTGGCGGAACAGCTTTTCTTTGGTACACGTATTTTGATATTAAGTTTCATTTAGATAAAACTCAAAAATATATGCTACTCTCGGAATCCATTAAAAACGAGACAGCTTTTTTATATTTCTCCATCATAGCTACAGTGATTACGGTAAGTATCTATTGCTTGCATTGTAGAATTTATTATTTGGAAATCAATGTAAAACATGTGGATTTACTTAAATTGTATTACGCATTGACAGAATTTTATTGTACTATTACCCGGAGAACTTCGTACCGCCTAACGATCAATGATTTTCCGTTTTTGTTTTTTGTTTGTCATTAGTTTTTTCTGTTTTTTTGTCAATTTTATCAAAATTTCTTTTTTGTTTTCATGTTTTTTCTTTTTTGTTTTTTTTTTTTTGTAATTGTTACTGTTTTGGTGTTTTTTTTTAGTTTAAAATTTCTGTGATATTTTCTCAGCTTGTCTTTTTTTTCTCTGTTCTTTTTTTCGATTATTTTCGATGTTACTTTAGTTTCTCGTTTCTAAACTTGTTGCTTTTCTTTTTTTTTTTGCTTTTGATCTGTCGCTTGTTTTGATTTACTACATTTTCTCTTTTTTCTTATTTTTGCAATTTTTTCTGTTTTTCCCTATTTTCCATATATATTTTTTTTTCCTTTTTTTCTTTTGGTGTGGTGCGCCACTCAAGGTCTTTAGAAACATATATATATATATATACCCGCCGAATAGAACAATAGAACGTGAGTAGAACCTGTGACCTTACCTACGGGTACTCGATGATTCCAGATCGACGAAAACGGAATAAATACCCATCGGCGTGCGACCAAAGTAAACTCTTTACAAAATTGCGTCCGAACTTATATGCATATATAAATTAAATATTAATAAATTGTCTAGTGATTTAGTGATAGTTATTTATTTAGTGTTTGATTAATTTTAAATAAATCGAACCCAGTAGTTTCTGTGTGTATTTACAATACAAATTTAGTTTTATTTAAAAATTTAAAGGCAATAGATTATCGGTTATTTTATCCAGTTCCTTTTGAAAAAAATTTCTTAAACTTGTCCTCATGTAAGACATCTTAACAAAAAAGCAAATCTTAAAGTTCCTAAATTAACTATTGTTTATAAATCCAACCTTAACCGCGGCTTTAACCGTAACGAACATAAATTTTAAGTTAAAACCTGTGTAAATTATCCAGACTACATCACAACATACATATATCTTATCTTTTATAAAAAAGTTAAATTATTTTGGACACAAAACATAAGATTAGTTTAATTCAGAAAAAGAGTTACAGGAGCAAAAGTGCATTTAAGAAAGATATTCTTGATTTTTCCATTTTTTTTTTGTTTCTAAGAGACCAAAGGATGATAAAAGATATTTCCTTATTAGGTTTTCGTTCAATGAACAAATTGTATTGTGATTGACATACAGACTTTGGTTAAATGCAAAATTAAATATATTACTTGCTCGAACTATCTTCATTGTATAAACAGTAATCTACCAATAAAAAATAGTTGTTTCCAAGAAGTATTTGCCACCTTATAACACTGACAATATATTAAATGATATTTTCGACAAACTTTAATTAGTTTTATTTATTTATATTACTGTACCATATGCCACCTGATCAAAGTAGTAATATTTAAAAAAAGATCATTTCTAGACAAAGTTTAATCAGTAAAGTTTGATTATTATATTAATGTACTAAATTCCATTTTTTTCAGATTATAATTTTAATTATAATAATTTTTATGAGAAAACAAGTCGATTTTTTGGCAGATTTATTTCAAGAAACTTCAAAATGTTTGATGCATCTTCCACAATTGTTTCTTCAACCGCTACTAACATTTGTAGTCTTAGTTTTATTTTTCATGTTTTGGATTTTTGTAGTGGTAAGTAAGAAATTTATAAATGTTGTATTATTCTTATCACCGGTTATTTACACCTTTAGCTGTGTTTGGCAACAGCTTCTTTTCCGGAAAAAAGTCCAGTGACGCCTGTTATTTCCAATGTCAGTAGAGTTTCGACTAATACGTATCCTACTCAAGCCAGCCAAAGGGAAATGAACATGGAAGCATATGCAGATCGTGTAAAAAGTAAGTAGGTACCTAGAGACTAAACAATCCTAAGATGTGTTTTATGTTAAGGGCGGAAAAGGTATGCGCCAGAAAAGTCTTCACAAAAATGAATAACGGAACTTTCTCTGGCCCGTTTATCTCTCGTTGCTTCCACTTTCGTGTAAGTCAGTGCATCCTGAGTACTTGCCTCTCTCATTCGTTCCTCCCACTTTCGAATACACCAGATATTATTAAAACTTTATCAAGTTCCACCTGTTTTGTAACTAAACCCACTTTCAGACGAGAATATGCTCAAGAAGCCAGTGTCTTAGATTTTTCTATAGATACATATATTTAGTATTAATTCTATTTAACTTTTCCAATTGTTACTATGGTATCTATGTTTTATAACCAATCTTTCATTTCGTTAATTTTTACTAAATACAAAAGGACTCTATTTCTTCTTTTACATACCTACCTTGTTTTATGAATCTGTCTTTGTTGGTTTCGTGTAAACGAAGATTGATTTCTATAACCATGAGTCGTTTTTGCTGCGTGTTGCATCTTCACTATTTAATACCATCAACAATGCTTTAAATGGATAATTTATTTTGTAGGTCCTTATATTTGTATTTGATTTTAGTAAGTGTAATTAAGTACACGGATGCATCATGGATAAGAGGCATGTGGTGGGTATATTTTATTGGATTAATATGGACATCGGAATTTATCATGGCTTGTCAACAGATGGTTATAGCAGGATCCGTTGCACATTGGTTTTATAGACACAAATACAAAGATAACGCACATTTATGTTATGCTACTAGCAAATTAATCAAGTACCATCTTGGTTCTGTAGCTTTAGGATCGCTCATTATTACTATATTTAAAATTCCAAGATTAATAATGATGTACCTCCATGAGAAGTGAGTTACACAAAGTTTTTAATTATTATTAGTATGATCTGTTGATCTTGTTATGAACAAATCTTAGGTTTTTTTTGTAGCATTATTTCTTGCTTTTTAGGTGGAGTAGGGGCAAAGAAAAAGGCAATGAATGTGCTACCTGCGGGTTAAGGTGTTGCATTTGTTGCTTTTACTGTTTAGAGAAATTTATTCGCTACCTGAATCATAATGCATATACAGTGATTGCAATTGATGGATCTAACTTTTGTAAAGCTGCGGGAACTGTAATGTTAAAAATGATATCAAATTATACTCTTAAACTCATAAAAACTGTATTTTAGGCATTTGAAGTACTTACCACTCATGTCCTACAAGTTGCAACAATAAATAGTTTAGGAGATTTTATTTTATTTTTGGGAAAATGTTTTGTTACAGCGGTTACAGGATGCGTTGGTTTAGCAATATTTAGAAGAGACCCAAACTTAACATTCTATGCAGCGCCCACATTACTTGTTTGCGTTTTTGCTTTTTTCATAGCACATTGTATTCTATCTTTATATGAGGTAAGTTATAAACGAATGTATTTATTTATTGTATTAATTATATCTTTTTCTAGATGGTTCTTGATACGGTTTATTTGTGTATGTGTCAAAGCGGCGACGCTCCTGATGGAATAAAAATGCAGAACCTTGGAGTTACTCGTAATGGTAATCAGGCTTCGCCAGAAACTGTAGAATTGCAATAAATGCTAGTCAGAAATATCTGACAATCAATACATGATTTAATAACAAAATTTGTCAGGCGAAATATCATTAGCTTTCTTTGGTGAGATAACCTTTTAAAGGTCACAAAAGGCTTATTACGTTATATCAAATGAAGTTATTGTATGTGACATGTCAAATACTGCTTTCTGCTTCTTTAAAACTTTATTTCTATGCTTTCAATTTCTATTCTTAAAATGGGATATTCTTTTTTAAATCACTTCTCATGATCTGATTGATATCTAATGTGGAAAACCCACTGTAAAATTATACGGAAAGGGCACTATATGCTGGTTACCTACTAATTCAATGTCAATTAATACCGGTGAAAGATGAGCTGAAGAAAATGAATGTTTTAAGTTACTTTTCAAAATTTGAAAAAGTGCTGCTGATTTTAGAGTAAAGCTTTTAAGTTAGGTTGGGCCGACGAATGAACACCTATCCTCCGTGGATAGGTGTTCCTACACGTCTCTCTGTTGCTTCTTCTTTCTTACTTGGTCTTTCCCGATAAATTTTAAACCGAAGTATTATATAGTTATAATTTTTCCTTCATGGATTAGGGATAAGTGATAAAAAGCAGACAAACTTAACCATTTATTGGTAAACACAAATAGATAACAATTTCTTAAACTAATTTTCACAACTAATAGTCATAATTACTGAATAATATCTTTAAAATATCTCGTACAACAATCCGCACTTTATCGCCAACTAATACAATCACCACTATTATTTATCGCCAACTATTACATTAACATCTGTTACTATTACCATAAAAACTGTCCTTCCCCGTACGAAGCGGTTTCTTATATATAAAATTAATCCTTTCTTGAAGCATCTACAAAGATACCACAAAACAATCCTTCTAGAACAGAAGAGTCTCGAAGTTTGATCGATTCACCAGTTACTCGAATTCTAAGAACACCTCAGTCTGGGCGACAGGTCCGGACCGGTTCGTAACAACATATTGTCTAATTTATAATCTACAAGTGGTCACAAATGATTGCAAGCGATTACAAATGGTTAGTAGAGATTATAATAGATCACAGGTCGTTACAAATAATTACTGTTGACCACAAATCAGTACGAATGTTATTGAAATTGATCACAAGTCATTACAAGTGATTTCAAAATATCACAGGTAATTGAAAGTCGTCATAAGTAATTGCAAGTTATCTCAAGTGATTGTAAGTGGTTACAAGTGATTTTAAGTGATTATAAGTGATCAAAGGTGATTAAATATATAAACATCGAGTTTTATTAGACTTAATGAGCTTTTGTCTTTTCTTTTTTCACAAAAAATATTCAATATGTATCCTTTTAATTGTCTCATCTGTGCCAAAAAAAAATATTAAAAGCTTCGCTTTTATCGGAATTTGCCGAGTTTAAATGAAACACTAGCATACTCTTATCTAGGAACAGTGCGTTGTATAGACCTATTTATTGGATGACCTTGTACACTTTATATCTTCCAATTCTTTTGTTACTCCAGTTTATAGCTTTTAAAACTATTGTGAAACAAACACACAGGACTAGTTGGTAACATGGTAATCTGTGCTTAAGAGAACCAGTTTCGGGGTTGTCGCAGATTTTCTTACTGGTCTGTAATATCTAAAATTTCTAGGAATATATGTCTTATATTTGTGTCGGCTATTTGTGAGAAAACAAAAATTTTGTCCACTGTATCTAAACTCTTCTTAACATTAGTCATGTTCAATAATTTCATTTATTTAATGGAATTTCCATTACACAAAAAAATATTAAATTAAATAAATGTGAAAAGCCTTTAAATAGAGAGAAAACGAAAAAAAAACTTTCATACTACTACACTGCCATTATCCAGGTTATGTCAAAAACGGTAATGATTATATAAGTTAGTTTCATTACTTCGTAGAAATGCCATTTATTAATTTTATTTCATACTAATACATTATAAACAAATAAATCCTTAGTTACCGTAACTATAAACATGTTCATAACTCCCTTGGTAGTTATACTAAGCAATTATAAATCCTTAACTCCCTCTAATGTATTTACAAAAATAAACCGACAATTGTCAGCCACTGTAGAAACTTGTCATATTCTTTTTTATACTTCGGTTCTGACTTTGTCGGTAGTAGTACGGCACGAGCTTTCTCAGCTTTTTGTAATAAATCGCCTGAAATCTCACTTTTCTCCAGGTTTTCATTCATTTTCACAAATTAATAAATTTGATAAATTTTTATTTACAAATTTGTCAGTTGATATATCCATGGTAATCATGCCTACTTAATTATTAAACAACGTTGGTTTAATTTTGAAAACCAGCAAATTTTGGTTTTCACATTTAATTAGTATGAAATAAAAACATTTATCTATCACGTGAGTTATTGGATATTAATAACCTCGTGCAACTTAACAATCCCTCGGGACTAGCGTCCCTCGGAATTGCAACCTGTTGCCCTCGGTAATTAACATCCTCATAACTCCCTTGATACATAAATAACTATTATACATTGATTAAGCAAAGAAATATTTACTACCTAAACGAATCTATTAAAAGGCAGCTAAAATTATATTTTAGAAAATTATTGCATTTTTTTAGCAACTAAATAGCTAAACTTTATCGTCAAGGCATAAAGCACTCTCATACAATGTCAAGTCGATAGTGTTGTATCTCGTACCCAGTTATGTGCATAAGTTCTTAACAGAAGTCACAGATATAGACAATATAGATCGGAAAGTGTAAAAGCAGGATTTGTTAAAAATTTAAATCTTAACTTGAATTTAATAAATTTAATGTATAAAGCGTTTTGAGCACAGATTAATAACGCCAAATAACTAATTTACAATAAATAATAAAAATTTCAATTGACACAAATGAAAGATGACACTTCTGGGATACGCTTTAAAACAATAAAAGAGCAAATGCGCATGAGAATAAACATCTTAATTTCAATCGCATGGTGTGTGTATTTTTAGGATTTCGCCAAATGGTTATTTCCGATCTAGATTATCTATATCTGTGACAGAAGTCTCTCGTGGATGTAATATTATTATATATACAAAAAAATTATGTTTTATATATAATAGTTTTTTGTATCTGTAAAGGCAAGAAGGTTCGCAACTAACAGAAAAAAGCAAAACTAGATGCCAGATAGAATACATTAAGGCATACTTAAATATGTACATCAATACACATACTCGTTTTGTCCAGTATTATTTATTAGGATATTGTAAGACTCCAACTTATTAAATCACTCATTTCGCAGCGCAAATAAATAAGTTTTAAATATTTTATACTTTTTTAGTGGAGTTAAATTATTTTTATCAACCATTTTAATTATTTTTGTAAAAAAAACGCAACAATAATTTTTTTTGGAAAATTTTTACTAAAAAGCTGCATGTTATGTAGCTGGCTGCTCAATCGTGGTGCATTTTTTAACATATTTTTTTTACGAAATGTATAGGTATTAAACGTTAGTTTCTTAAAGATTTTCATAAAAATTTTAGTAATTCGTTCAACAATACATTAATATAAATATTTTGATAGTTGTAGAATATATGGGCACGCTTCAATTCGTAACCTTTAATCCCGGTCGGAACTTTACCCTCAGCGAGACTGGTCAACTTGTAACGATATGGTTATATTTGTTACGAGCTGACCGTCGCCCGAATATATAAACAAATATTTTTAGAAGCTTCGAAAGTATTCGTGATAATTTAAGAAAAATCATTTATATGATACTTCGTACAAAATTTTACAATACCTTCGGAATTTTATTAATACAAAAAATTAAAAAAAAAACTTTCACCTAAATTGAACAGCGTAGAGTCTAGAGATGTGCGTTTCTAGTCATGTCTAATGAGGAAATTCTTTTCACATGATTTTAGTTAATACTCCGTAAAGTAATCTAACAGTATTCATTTATATTAAGCGCTACTCGTACTATTATGATTGAGATTAATCACTGCACAGGCCTTATTTTACAACAATGTCAGTCTTAATTCATTTTTTAGTTCATACTCTTGAAAATTGGGAAAGTTTATAAATACAGTATAATTGAAATTACAAAAGTACTATAATCTCTTTAGCAAAAGTTAATTAGAATATAATTTTAATAACGTTATGCATAAATTGAAAGTATTTCAGTATAATCTTTTTTAAATATATTTACATTGTTAATAAATATTTGAGAGTAGTACTTCTGCTATTTTTACAAAAAATGAAAAATAGTTATTTATTTAAATGTTGTATTGTAGCTAAATGTTCATAATAAATGATGAAGGAAAAAAAATCAGTCTCACAATTCTTACATATGTACGGATTTTTTTAAGTGAAAACTTCTTTTGTCGCGTTGAGCACTTTTCAGTAGAGTAAGAAGTTACGGGTTCACGACATCGGCATGCTAACAATTGAAAATACGAGAATTCTAAGTATTGATGAAATTAATGATGACAATGAAAATAATATTAAAAATGAAGAACGTTTACATTTATGTAAATAATATCCTTGTATATGAATATAATATATTAATTTCTATTTCAATAAAATTATTTTGTAGAACCCGGAGTATATTTGATTAATAAAAAAAAAATATATTAATCTTTATATTGTTTGGAGTGTCTATAAATGTGAAAAGTGGATTTATGTTGATGATTTTAATTTATATTTTGACTAAACTCTTTTCACTACTGCTGCAATTTTTTTACCTTCATCATATGTTATATTTTGTAAACGTTCTACGCTATATAAAAAAATGTTGCTGTACTAAGAAAAAATATTGATGTCTGTTGAAAATAAATCTTTTAAATTATTTAGTTTTGGGAATTCTAACCAGGGACAAATCTAGGTTGTGTATCTGGAATATTCTGACAGCATAGCACTAGATACGTTTTGTATGATTTTTTTTTTATCATTATATATATATATATATATATATATATATATATATATATATATATATAAACAAAGTGCCAAGAAAATGCGTATTAATATAAACAAAAAGGGGAAAATTATTGGGCATGTACGCAAAAAGGATCATAGGATTACGAGTAAGAATGGTAACCGCAGACATGCATGTTTCTGGCTCATTAGCCGTCATCAGTGCGGCATAACCAAGTAGGGCATTGCACTTGGCTAGCAAAAGTGTTGGGTACTTGGGAGCAAAGGATGTTGGGGAAACATGTGTAAAGAAACATAAAAACACATGTTTCCCCAACATCCTTTGCTCCCAAGTACCCAACACTTTTGCTAGCCAAGTGCAATGCCCTACTTGGTTATGCCGCACTGATGACGGCTAATGAGCCAGAAACATGCATGTCTGTGGTTACCATTCTTACTCGTAATCCTATGATCCTTTTTGCGTACATGCCCAATAATTTTCCCCTTTTTGTATATATATATATGTATGTCGTTTTATGTTCGCTCAAAATTGATTTTTAAGTACAGCACACAGCAAAAGTAGTTTGCGCTGTGGTGTCAGATACATTTTCACCTGCATTTACTGTAGTCGACCAGAAAGATGCGATAAGATTAATTCAAAAAAATTTATTCACTAATTTTCTTAACTTTCTTATTTACAATTTTTTTCTTAACTGCAGCTTTAGTAGATTTATTCTTTTTAACAGATTTACTTCCAATAACTGCTTTCGATTTTTTCTTTTTCTGTTCTACATGTATACCATTAGTATCATTTGTTTCTTTTTGCGCCAAGTCTTCTGCTTTCTCCAACAAATCGCCTTGGAATAAATCATCTAATGGTTTCAATTTGTAACTCTCAGTCGGACGTGTTGCTTCAGCATGAAGTTTTTGTTGGATTCTATTTACATACTTTCCTTTAGCTTTCAAATTGATCTGATGCCTATATCGTGCAGGGCTAATGTAGTTACTATTTTCCCACAAGGCCACACCACCAAAACTACCAGAAAATAGTTTTACCTAAAAATAAACATATGTTATAATAATTAACCATTTTTTGAAAAGATTTGTTCGAACACTATTTTTGCGGGGATATCAGAAGTTTTAAAATAAGCTGATTTTATCTGTTTGTTAATCAGTGAAGATAAAATACTTAAATGGTTTTTCATAATTCATAAAAATTTAAAAAAAAAATAATTATAAATTCAACATCACAGAAGTTTTACTAATTAAATAAAATAACAACTTACAGGATTTAAAACAAATCTGGGCCCCACTTCGGCTAAAGCCCCATCTTCTGAGAGTATTTGAAAATTTCTAAACCATATTCTATTATCTAACACTGTGAACGTATACACATGATCAAAGAAAGGTTGACTTTTTGGATGGTGTTTGGGAACTCCAAATATTTGAACAAATAACTCTTTTAACAACATGTAATGGGGTTTTTCTTTAAATACTGGATCAAAACTAAGCAAAGGTCGTGATCCTCTTAAACAATTTCCAGTTAATTTTAATTCCTCCATTGTGTAAACTAAAAAATATATAAATGAAATGTATATATAAATATTCTTTTTTATTATTCAAACCATTTTCGACTAAGCACTTAACACTAGGACCATTTGGTACATTTGAAAGCCACATGTATAAATCTTTTTTCTTTCGCCCTTCAAACATTATTGCCTTGTTGCAGTTCTTCATTTCACATATTTCATTAATAACTGATAATGTTTTTGTTCGTTCCATTTTTGCCTCGGGTTTGTGATGGGGCATCAACTTTTTCAAATCTTCCATTAGATGTCGATCTCTATGGTTTATACCTCTGGACGCAAACACTAGAACTCTCTGCTTGTTTATCCATTTTCTCTGAAACAACGTTTTATATCAAATGAAACAAATTTATTTCCAGGCTTCAAACTAGAAACTCAGTGTTTCCAAAATTAAATTCAATGTGTACAAATTATGAAAAGTTTAAAAAGACTAACTTTTTTTTCTAGCGGCTCGTCAGATTGTCTAACTTTTGCGGGTAATAATTCTTCACTTGGTTCCTCATTCTCACGTTTTCTTTTTTGAGTTTTTCCCATTGTTAGTATGAAAGGTAATTGTTAACACGTTTTCAAGAAACCGATTCAAATTAAACATAACCTCGATTATTTAAACAGTGTTACCAATACAAAACTCAGAGATCCCTCTCTCTCTCTCTTTCTTAATGGCCTTTGGACTTCTGTCGCAATTAGCCAGTACATTTATTTTAATTTGGGAACGGGGTGATCGAGGATGAATCTATGTCTAGCTAAGGCACTATAAACATAGGTATTATCGTCAGCCATGTTTAGTCCAATGTCAACCACAAAACTAGAGATATTAGAACAGATGTGTTGATGGTTAATATAAAGTTGGCAACAAGTTCCGACATCAGCGCACCATGTTTTTGTTTAAAATTTTACTTTTACACCCTTTTTATGCTTAAAGTACCTTACATTTATTTTAAACTAAAACCGCTAATAGTACTTACTCTGTTACTATACCGTTATAAGTGCTTTTTCGCTTTTCGCACTACCAGCTAGTTTAGTTCCCATTTTTACCAAAAAATACGATTGCACGTGTCTCTTTAATGGCCATTTGCACCGACTACTTTAAACAGAGCTTAGTCTTAAGGCTGGTTTAAATTGACATTGTTCTTTCGCACCGCAACAAAGCCAAACTTAAATCTTGGTAAGCCTAGCTTACTTTAAGCCTCGAATTTCGGAGGTTTAAATTGGAACTTAAATTTTAAGCTCTCCTTAGAGACTTTAGAGCAGGCGCATTGACAATTTTATTTACTAGAGAGTAAACTGTAAACTGTTTACCCATAATTTAAAGGTTAGAGTTGCTTTTGAGTTGTAGAAAAATGGATTTTTTAAATGATAATGATGATGATTATTTCGAAAATGACCTCGAAGTTTTTGATATTATTGAATTTGGGTTCCCGCGGAGAATAAACCTCCCTTCTTTCATTTGCCATTTTCTTCCGCAACTCTTTTTTCTTATTGTTATAAAATTTTTTTAATGAGTCTGCTGTGTTTTGGGTATAATTGGGTGAAATTGTATTAAATTCAATTGCAATTTTTTCCCATGCTGCATTCTTTTCTGCCACTGAACTTCCGTTTGTTTGTTTATTCTCTACAATTTTTTTGTATTTTTTAATTAGAGAATACAACACTTCTTTCTCTTGGAATGAATAATTCGGAGCTCGATCCCGGGGTTTAGAGTGTTTAGACGAAATGTTTTTGTTAAAAAAATTTAAATCAAAATGAGACTATTTATCTATCGACATCAACGTGAATCATACAACATAAGAACAAAACTGACCAAACATTTGGAAAACCAACATCTGGGTTGCATGTGTGCCCTTGCATTTGTAATTTTCCGCCCTTTTTGATCTAAAAGTAGTAAACACCCGAGTTTATGACACGTTGCCAAGTTGAATCGACACTTAGTTAAGCCATGCAGAAATTACAGTGGTGCAAAACATTTAATTTTAAGCCTGGCTTTAATTTTAAGGGTGGTTTAGTTAAGGGTGGCTTAATAAAAAGTCGGTGCAAACGGCCATAAGTTGTCTATGGTCTGAAACGTAAATTGATTGACATTGGAATAAAAATGGCTGATGATAATACCTATATCTATAGTGCCTTAGTCTAGCTAAGGCACTATAAACATAGGTATTATCATATATGTAATACTTCTATATGGACAGTTTCTATAAGTGGAATGTGTTCCGACGAAGTGAATCAGATAATGTATCGTTTGCTTTCTCTTCCGAGCACATCAGTCAATTCTGCGCCTTTTAGAGACTTGTCAAGCATGCGCAGTATGGATAAAAGGTCTCGAACGAAAGAGAAGAAAATATATTGTGGGCACCGTAATGTTGCGACTATGGAGGGTAGAGGTAAGGAGAACTGTCTCCGTGTATTGAATGTGTCCGTCAAAATGTGGAAAATAAGGGTGGCGCTACGATCGTAGTAGGGTAAATTTTAAAAAAAGCGCCATAATTTCTTAGAGTAGGATGGATAAATAAACAAGGAAAGACACATTTCCGCTTTATTATGACACCCGTTTTAAAATAATCATAATATAAGATACATAAGATAATAATAATGTATATAAAATGAAATTTTATTAATGATTATTTTCCAGTAATAAGTGAATAAGTATTTAAAAATTCATTACCTAATATGGGGATAAATAGCACGATCCAAATAACAAAATAAAAACTAATTTGAAAAGTATGATAGCAAAAAAAAATTCACAAGATTGTATTCAAAATTTTTTGCTTAAATAAATCAGAAAATGTATCGAAAAAAATTTATCGGTATATTTTTTCATCTCTAAATCAGGACAAAATAAAACTTTTCTTTTTTAATTTCCAATCACTGAAAATGTAATTATACATTTAAAAAAATATATTGCTTGAATAATTAATTCAGGTATCTACATAGAATTTGTTATTATACAATTTTTTTATTTAATTCCTAAATTTAATATTTAAATAGACTTTATATAAAATTTAAAAATTAAAATTCAAACCTGCTGTTATGGTCGAGCGGCTATGGTTTGTGACTCCAAAGATCATTGTCGCAAATTCGAATCCTGGATTTTTTATTTTTTTTTCTACGTCAAATTCAAGAAGACAAAATTAAGAGTTAAGTTCGTTCTAAATTCTACCGATAAATATTTTTTTTAAATAAACGTTATGAGGATTGATCATTTCTTAATTTCTATATTATTGTCAATTTTTGTTTTTTAAAAGAATGAATTTTATTGATGGTAAGAATTTTTTTTAAATCAAATTAATAAATAAATCGTTAGAAGAGTAAAACTCAACGTGAGAAAAAATTATCAAGAAATTATCAAATTCAAAAAAATGTTAAAAATTGAATTTGGATTGTTCCTCTTCATCACAGAAAATTTTCAAACATTTATTACTAAATCTGATTTTAAATAGATATTTTAAAGATTAAAAGGAGGTGTCGAAATTCGAATTCCTGCAACAATTTTCGTAAGTCCAACACCCAGGTATCTTATATTTTTTTAACGACTAATTAGGCTCAAAATTAATACTGCTTCTTATATAATTGTTCTTAAATTATGAGCATTCGTAAATACATTCACCATTTCAGCAACAATTTTTCGCATGGGTCAATGTTAACAATAAAAAAAATTAAATATATCATTTCATTATTCTACAACGTTTTTATTAGTTTAAATTTATAATTAAAATAAAAAAAAACAATATACAAATATTAAACAATCACAAGTATTGTATTAGAGCAATTTGGCGTTTTTTCTATTCATCTTAATTTTGGCTTTGGCTGTATCGTAGCGCTTGTTTTCTGATTTCGCTAAAAAGTGGGCGCGCATAACAATGTAAATATCAATAATTTTTTTAGTTAGTTCATTTTCATGCTGAATGCACCCTACTTTTAAGAGAGCTTGTTTATTAAGCTCTGTACATATTTGGTTAATCGTATCCACATTGGTTATATTTTTACTGACAGCTCGTAAAACACACTTTTCTAACTGCTTTGTTAGATTAAATAATTGATTACTTGCAAATTGTAATCCACCATACAAATCCATCTTACAAATAACATCGTTTCGCTGTAATTTTTGGCCAGCTTCATCACTCATCTCAACATCTAATAAACAATTCTGACATTTCTCCATTTTTTTTAATTTGCGAACTATGTAGCCAGCGATATATGACTGGACGGCATCGCTGGTTACAGCTTCGTTATAATCATGGTCCTCGTCAATTGAAGAGCCTTCGTGTGATGGTGGTTGCTCAGTACTTTCCAGCATATTATCAATATTTTGCAGCCATGTATTTATTTCTTCTTTGTTTGCAGACGTTAAGACTTCCTTATGTCCTATTAAACTTTTTAGAAGATCTGTCCCAGTAACATTGCTTCCTTTTGGTGGACGAATTAATGAGAAAGACGACGCTAATCGATATACTTGGGCAAACATTTTGGGATCGGGGTGATCGTTTCCTCCACACGAATATCTCATTACGGAAAAAAATCTCTAAAATTTCAAATAAAACATAACATGTATGATGTCAATAATCGCAATAAAAATAATAATAATAACGGTATAACCACCTCTAATGGATCTTGAGATAAGCTCGCAGTCATCAAATATTTATAATTACATTCGGTGCTAAGCATATTCAAAATTTCAAGTGTCGCCTGTAAGGTTACTTTTAAACCCAGTAAAGTACTCTTCGAAACAGGTATTTTATTATCAAGTTGTTCCCAGTCTCTAAGGAATTGTAAAAATTGAAGAATTGCCTAAAATAAGTAAAAAAACTATAATTTTTATATCATTGATAAAGCAACAAAACAAATAATAAAACCATTAGATTAAATATTTAAATATTCTTTATAACTTCTTTTTGGCATAATAACATCTATTTACTTCTTCAGCTGGGATCTTTTTGCCACTAAAACAAACTGATAAAAAAAACAACTTGCATAATAAAGAAGTATACGGTAATAGTATATTACGTAACAGGAGTGGTAAGTAGGACATTACGTACGATTGGAAAAGTTACACGCGTACGTAATACCTCTTACCACTCGAGTTACGTACTATGCTTTATCTACGACTCAATATTTTAATTTCATTTCTAAATATTTGACATCTCTAAAAAGATATATGACGTACGTACTGTACTGTTTTCTACTCCTTCGACAGAATACTCATTGTCACCATGCAGGGTAAGTAAGCTATAACGCACAGTTGTGCGTAATGAAACGTCATTTCAACATGACGTTTCATTACGCACAACTGTGCGTTATAGCTTACTTACCCTGCATGGTGACAAGAAGTATAAATAACATTTACTATCAAAGGAGTAGATAAATATTTTTATCATCTTTGAAATTCGACAACCACATCGGTTTAGAGTCATTTAAAAAAAATATTTTAATTTTTTTAGCCATTCTCAGTTTTAAAAAACGACCCTAAACAAATTTGACATATCCATTAAGATTAATAAGCAAGGGTCACTTTCAAAATATTGATTTATATTTTTTATCAGTTTGTAAAGAAGTCATTAGATTAAATGTTCTAAATTACTTTATATATACCTATATAAAACATGAATGTTTGGCATTAAATACCCGACAGTTGTTGCTTAGTACCAAAAGCCAAAGCTTTCTCAAGTGATTTTTTGCCAATAAGCTTGATATTTCTTCGCACATTATACAATTAGTTGGTAAATAATTTTTTTTTATAATTATTTACTTATTACATTGCGAAACGTTTGTTATCATGTAAACCTTCAAAACTAATATTTTCAGTTATTTTTTATGTTCTACAGCTACTGTTACCTGTTTTTTACGGCAATCGCCGTCTGCATACAGAGCATCTCTTGGTGTACGCGATGACATTGCTTGGATTAAATTAAAAACTATATCAATGAATTTTTGTGTCGGTGTCGAGTCTTTTAGTTTTTCGCACGTTTGTTGATAATGGGCCATTGCAACGGATACTTCATGACCAAATACCTGTAATTATCACAATTTAAACACAAAAATCAAACAAACTAGTGTTAACCGATAATATCTATCGTACAGTCACTATGTCGTTGTAGTGATTGTTATAAATAGAAATATTTAAATGTACATACATCCGTAGCAAGAGGAACATTCATTACTTGATAGCCTTTTGGATTTAAGTGTGCAGGTGTCAACTTGTAAGCTATTTTCAAATTCGGTTGACGATAATTCTCTTGTTCTAAAAGAGCTTCCCAGTGTTGTTTTTTAACAGTTCCATACGGGGTCTGATAAACGTTAAATTAAAATTATAAATAAAAATAATATACTTTTATTTCACAGTAAAAATAATCATTTCTGTATTTTACCTTAAATTCTTTTAGTTTATCATCTAATACCGAAGTTCGGAAACATTTCAGTAAATGATTAAAATCCGAAATCATCCATAAACGCCGTGAGATATCGCAGGGATGTTCACAGCTACTTTTAGTTTCATCTATACCAAATATCTTCCATACTCCTCGATTCCAAGAAGCGCCATCCATAACAAAAGCATCAACTTTAATTCCGCTATTTTCCAATAAAACAGTACATTCCAAAAGTAGCTTATGTAATGGGCCACTTTTGCAAGCACTCTTTGAAAGAAAGCATCCAACAATTTGAACCCATCTACCTCTGAAAGGTACGAATTTAAAAACTAAAGCATGATCTGCCGTTTTATCTTTTAAATCATCAGGGGTGTGTTTTCCAAGGTCAACAAAACCACAAAATTTCATAGATTGTGGATCGAAGAAAACACCTTCACTTAGTTTCATCTCGTCAACCAAAATAACTCCTCGTTTGTCTCCTTCCTCCATTGCGGCACACTTTTCTTTTAAGCCGTGAAAAGTAGAAGATTGAAAGCCGTAAGCGGAGCAACTAATTCTTCTGATGAACTTGTTTAGTGTATCAATCGAAGGAAGCGGTAAAATATTCCTGTGACGCAAATATTGATATGTGTTTCTATTTTTTAAACGAATCAACAAACACTCATAAATCCATTCTAAACTATATCGTCGACCTTTCGCATTACTTTTTTTCGCGGCTTCAAAGCACGAATTCACGGAATTTTGATATTCCGTAGGTAATGTCTTAATTCTTTCTTGTACTACAGTTTCTGATTTTCTAGCACATCGAGATTTGGCAATAAAAATTTTTTCTTTTAGCCGATCTCTCTGCAAAATATAATAGTGAGATAAAAAATTAAATTTGTTTTATTACAGTATGCAACAAAGCAGGCTATAAAACTGATTAACTTTGATGGTATTGCAAAGTACAGAGGTAATCATCCTTCGAATGTTCGTGCAACATGAGTTGTGCGAATATTTAATTATAACTAATAATTTTATTCGATAATATAATATTTTATTTATTTCTGCTCTTCGGGAGGGAATAAAAGGAATTCAGCAGTCGATTAACAATTAACAATGCTCGGGTGACAGGAAACAAATAAAAATAAATTAATAAATAAATTTATGGTAACTGGGAACGGGTAAAAATATTTCAATTGGCAATTGTTTCGGGTTGTGGGCGAAAGAAGTGAATGAAAAAAATTAATATAATTAATATATACTCAATATCACTCTCAAGTATCAAACAGTTTATATATCAGTTTCTGTAAATTATTAAAATCCTTAAAATAATAACACCTCACAGATTGATAGTAATACAAACATTTTTTTTTATTAAGGATGTCCTCGTTGGTATAGACCTAAATACAAATGTACCGAGAACATCTATTGGGGCAGAAGAGACAATTTATTAATTCGGGATTTAAAGGCATGCAAGTTAGGACGAGTGGGAAAAACGTGGGAAGGTAAGGAGTTCTATAATCTGGAGACCCTGATGATGAAGGAACGATCAAATCGATCCGTTCTCGATGTCGGGCATTTCACAGTATAAGGGTGCATGAAGTTGGCACGTCGCGTTGTTCTGGCTGGTTTAACAAGTGGAGGCATTATAGAGCGGAGTTCTTCTGAGCAAATTTCGTTTAAGTATCGGTAAAACAAAAAAAGATCAGACACTGCTCTTCGGTGGGACAGTGGGGCTAGGTTTTTGTTGATACTGGTGTTGTTTATTGGTCGAACTGCTCTTCTCTGTATTGCATCAAGAACTCCGAGCCTTGACGGAGCCACCGAACATCATACATGCGAGCAGTATTCATGATTAGGTCGTATTTGGGCTTTGTAAAGAGTAACTAAATTGGATGGAGAGAAATATTTTCATGCTCTAAAAAGAAAACATAACTTCTTTCCTGCTGTAGTTACTATGAATGCAATATGTTCGTTCCATAGTAAATCCTGGGAGATCGTTATACCAACCAGCATAATGGAGTCACCCGCTACCAGTGTCTGATCGTTGATTGTAAGGGATGAGTCGCATGTTTGCCTCTTGTTGGACAGGCAACATGTCTTTGTCTTGGAAGCGTTGAAAATAACAAGATTCTTTCTTCCCCACTCGTCTACAATTCTCAGATCTTGATTGAGAGCAGCCGTTGTGGATGTTCTGTCCTCTTCCAGAATATCTAGAAGTATGGGACGTTGTACGCTTTGCTACAGTGTAGGTTGATATCATCTGCAAAACCATGGAGATGATTTAAAATTCCTTCAGTGACAAAGTGTATTTGTATGTTGTTTATATAAAAAATAGAAGTTTAATACAGAATGACAGACAGCAATTTCTACTAATGCTACTAATACTAGCAGTACAGAAAAGATGTTGAAAATGCAAAAAATAAATGCTGCTTCACTCCAGAAAAAAAATTTAAAGCTTACCACTGTCTTCAGACGTTTACATTGTTTGACAATACGTGAATGACGCCGATTTTTTGCTGTAGTCCTTTCGAAGTGAAGAGAAGATGAATTACGGCTCTGCAATAGTTTTCGAAAAATGCGACACGATTTACATCTAGGTTTCGCTTGATTTCTTATGTAAGCGTCATCAGCAACAATCACACCCTTACAAATTGCCGAATACCTAAAAATTAATGTAATTGTTAAAATAAATTTCGTATATAATTTAGTTTCAGGATTTCATTTATTTATATATTTATTTATTTATCTATTTATTTATTTATTTATTTATTTAATGAATAAATTAATCTTACTTGTTACTGTCGATTTCAGTGCCAACGCATAATGGCCATCTTTCTACAGATTTTAAGAAACTGAAGATATCACGGGAAGATTGAATTTTCTCGTTTAGATGCCATTCTTCATTATTACGAAAAATTACCTGAAATCGGATTGTAGTTTATTATTGTTACAAAAAAAATTCGATATATTTATTTGGGCTTTAATTAATACTTACAGTAATAGATTTATCCTTATTCAAACGTAAATGGTTCTTGATCTGTCCAGTTGTTGGATCCATTCGCATATATTCGACTCCACTTGGTTTATCTATGTACAGCCATAGCGGTGGCAGAAATTGATGATAAAGATCCGTAAAATTCTCAGATTCTAAAGTCGTTTCGTTTTGCGGACGATTATTTGAATCATTGTGGCCAAATTGACCTAACTGTGGTTCTTTTAACTCTTGTTCGATTAGAACATTTGGATCTATTAAATTATTAGAAACTTCTTCATGTATTGATATTTTCTGCTTGACAGTGTTTTCTGGTAATTCATACTTCTGTTCTTTGTCAGAATTTGCCAGGAGCTCATGTTCTGTTACTGAAATAAATTGATGCTTGATCGTGGGCATAGCTGTATCTCTAACTCTTTTTTGTCCTGTAGGAAAAATTTTGAGCTCTCCATTAATCTTAAACTTTTCGTACATTTTAATATCTTCCTCTCGAAAATGATGGTGACAAATATAATCTGTAGCTCTCAATTCAATCCCCAAAGAAGTTTTCCATTTTTGTAATTTCGCCGGTGTCTGTAAATTTGTATAAACAAAAATCAAAGAAATGATAATTAACTTTAATAAATATTAAAAATAAATAAAAAAAATATAGTATATATTTCATAAAAAAATATTTTACTTACTGATGCTTGGAAATAAGATAGAGACTGATGAGAGGAATCTTTTCTTATGTTTTTCAATTTTCGGCCACTCTGACAACTTTTCACAATACAAATTTTACCCATGGTTTAATTATTTAACGCTATGAAACGAATTTAAAACACACTGAACTAAATTCGCTGACCACGTTTTTTATAGCACTTATATTACGAAATCATACGACATTTCAATCAATTTGTCAAAAACTGCTACATTCATTCTGTACCCTACATCTACTTTAGCGCCATTGTAGTGGCAAGTTTGAGAAGCGTTATGTTCCGGTAAAAAGTGGACACATTTTTAATCATTTCCCATTTAAGATCGTTCTCCTTACCTCTACCCTCCATAGTTGCGACGTTCTTTCCTATACCAACTGTCCATATAGAAGTATTACATATAGGGTATTATCATCAGCCATGTTTTGTCCAATGTCAACCACAAAACCAGAGATAATAGAACAGATGTGTTGATGTCTAATATAAAGTTGGCAACAGGTTCCAACATCAGCGCACCATGTTTTTGTTTAAAATTTTACTTTAACACCCTTTTTATGCTTAAAGTACCTTAAATTTATTTTAAACTTAAACCACTAATAGTACTTACTCTGTTACTATACCGTTATAAGTACTTTTTCGCTTTTCGCACTACCAGCTAGTTTAGTTCCCATTTTCACCACAAAATACGATTGCACGTGTCTCTTTAATTTGTCTATGATCTGACATGTAAATTGATTGACATTGGAATAAAAATGGCTGATGATAATACCTATGTCTATAGTGCCTTAGTCTAGCCCATACCTCATCCCAGTTCTTAAAATATATAACATATTCAAAGTCCCAGATAATCTTTCGGAGTACCGAATTTGTACTTTATTTTATTGTCACAAACACGATTATGTTATTGAGGACTTGACAACATTGCATTTACAACTGAAAATAAGATATGTAATGGGCGAAATTCATCACACCAACAAGACCTACTTTAATGTTTGTAAACTTGGAATAATGTATACATAAAACTTATGATTTACATTTGTAGGGACATTTATGATTTAATTTATTTACCAAATAATAAACCTTTTATTTCTCGACTTCGAAAACTGATTTTAAACTGTCAACTGTCAACCACAGAGTCAAGTTCACTGCTTTATGTTCCGTCTTTTACCGTTTAAAAACTTTGTTTTGACAGAATGTTATGTGTCATTTATCAGAATTTGAAGTAATTTGTCGTTAGGTAGTTAAGTTTGTTTAATTCGTTCTAGAAGTATATGTTGGTAAGTGTTATATGTAATAAATTATAATTTTTTATAATATATATGAAATAACCTACATTCTTCATTGTCGATTTTCAATAGTTATCAAAAAAAAAATACAAAAACCTGTTTACAGTAATCATGAATATATTACCTACTATAAGCGTTTAATATATAAATTGATTTTTTATTATTAACATCTTTAGATGTGGAAAATGATTTCGAATCCCCACTGTTGTAAACTTGTATCTCAAACAATAATTGTGTATGTTCCCTAAACTTTTAAGACTGGTATTACATCTACCACTTTATCATGAAGAAGTTCACGAATAAACTGAAGGTCACAACTTCATATGTTTTTATCAAACTTTTCGAATAGAAAACAGGAAAGTGGAAACTTTCCTCAAAGAAATTAAAACAAATTTAAAACTTTGTCTGAAATTTCGTTTGTTTCAACGATTTAAAAAGTTAGGATAGATTGATACCAATTCAAAACAATGGCACTTTCGATGATAATATTATTAGGGAATTACGTTTAACAAGTATTTATTGTTATTATGTGTTGTGAGTCCGCTTCCCTTAGAAAAATATTTCTGATTCAGTTTCTTTGCAGTGACGCAGTGACCTGTTCATAAATGTCTTTTTTAAACAAATGTGAAGGGTACCGGGCAGAACTGTAGGTAGAAATTGTTTGAAAAAATTTTTATAACAGATTTCAAATTTTTTTTAGGTTTTTGGGCCATTCAAACAAAAAAGATTTTGTTTATTTGTTTCTAAAGTAAGTTTAAAGGTTAGACAACAAAATATTCTACATTATACTGAGAAAAAAACAACACTAAAAATAAATAAAAAAAAATAATGAGAAATTCAAAATTACTATTCTACAAAAGTTGTAGAACTGTGGAGGAACTCCATCATAAGTTCAAAGACTCTTTAACCTTGTAGATCTTTGAAAAAACTATTTTTATAGGAAGATCTATTTTATTTGTATATTTATATATAGAAACATATTACTAAAATTGTGTTACACTGTCCAACATAGCTTAATGTGTCAAATAAATGAATATTTAATATCCCTAGATTTTGAGCATATGTTTAGTTAGTTTTTTTCAGTTTTACGGAACACATCAAAAACCCAATTTTAACCCCACAAGTTTGGAGAGGCATAAAAATTTAAGAAAACATTTCCATTTATTACTCTATAGAAAACTTTTTTCTGATTTTCAAGCCCTGAACTCAAATTTTTAATTTGACTATTTAACTCTATACGTGTATATATTAAATTATTATTACTTTTAAGATTTTAAAATTTTGGTTTACCTTTATATACTAAATATGCTACGTATTTTTTTTAAATTCTTATATTATTTGTCTAACACGTCGCTCTGGCTCAAATATTAATTAAAAATCAGTTAAGACAAGAAAATTTTTTTTGGGATTTATGCCTTTAATTACTTATGCTCAAAATGACGTTTTCTATCTTTGGACAAAGTGGCATAAGCGAGAAAGACGTGGGAATTTCCATAAATTTTCCAACAACTTTCAACGAGAAAAACGTTGATCAAAGCAAAAAGATCCAATTTCTTTTTCTAATTTTCTTCTACCTAGATGGACTTATGTAAATAATCTTCTTTTTAAAATAAAAAAAATTCATACTATAGTCAGTAATGAGAAAATTGTAGAATTTTCAACCCTATGCCTAAAACTTTTTATTAATAAAATCGATACTTTCCTACCATTTTTTGAAATGGCATACGTGAAAAAGACATTGTTGTAAACACGATTTATTTTCTAAAGAAAATTTGGTTTTTCCTAAGATATCCAGTGGGCATAACCGAATTTTTACTGTATTTACTTCTCCCTAATATATCTTTGAGTACCCTCAGAGGCATAAACGAGAAGAGGTTGAAACGACGATTAATATCTCTCGGTCTATATGCTTACTATATTTACGAAAAAAAATCGTAAAATTTTGTTTTTTATTATTACCATCTTTTAAATAATTTAATTATTAATTGTAATAGTTTATTACAATTAATTTTTGCCTTAAAATGAAAGTCAACATAGTGCACAATAAAATTCAAAGTAAAAAGTAAATGTACAAACGATTAATAATAACCATAACACTAGTAAAAGTATTTTTATTTTCACCAAAATCTAAATCACAACCAAATAATGGTACATAGTTGACATTTTTTTGCATTTGCAAGTGTTTTTGCATTTATATACATAGTTTTATAAGTGTTACCGGTAACGAACTTTGAGTCATGAACCTGAGTAATAACCCACCACTTTTAGATAAATAATATCCATATTTTGTAAAATCGAGAGTGTGATAACAAGGATATATAGCATTCCGCGACAATTTTTTGCGTAAGTATAACTCGAAAACAGTTAACTTACAGGTAAAAAAACATTATTAGGTATTAAATTAAAAAAAAAATTGTTTTACTATTTTTGCCCACAGGAACTGCCCTTTGCACTTGTTTAAAGCGAACATTTTTGAATAGGAATCTGCAAACAAACCGAATCATAAATATTTTTATAACTGGAGTGGTCTTACAACCCGGACTATTAGTAGAGAATTCATAATTTTGTGAATAACAAGAATCATTGTTTTATTTCAGAAATGTACATTGCATCAGTATCTTCAACTATAAAATTTCATGATTTTCCGAATGGCAATATTGTACATAATTATCAGCCCGGTCAGATCGAAGGACCTGTTAAGAGTATATCCTGGAGTAAGGATGGCACTTGGTTACTTGTTGTGCCCTATTCCGGGCAAACGGAAATTGTCTGCATAAAAGATCAGATTAAGTTACTAAAAACAATTCACGAAATAGATGAACCAAGTTATGCCTGCTTTCAAAATACTGCAAAGAAGTACGTTGGAGTAGGAACCAAAAATGGTTTAGTATTGGTCTACGATATTAAATCTAGAAATGTTAAAAAAAGATTTACTAGAGTTTCCACACCAATAACTCAAATAGCATTTACATGTAAAGATTCACACTGCATTGTTGGGTGTAAGAATGGAGACGTTTTAATGTATAATAATGTAACAAATAGTCCCGCAACAAATCTTAGAATACCGAAATCTAATTCTATAAGTTGTCTTAAAACTAGTAATTTAAAAAGAAATTTAGTTATGGGTGGTAGTGTTGAAGGTATTGTTGTTGTGTGGGATATCAATATGAATAGAAATAAATTTTTTGTTGAAGCCCATCAAGCTCCTATTAATTCGGTGGCTTTTTCTCCTGTAAACTCTGAGCTTATACTTACAGCTGGTGCTGATAGAAAAATTTGTTTCTTTGATATAGTTAATGGTAAATGTATAGCTAGTCTCGCTGTAGACAATAGTATTACTTCTGTTGATTTCTCGCCTGATGGGTGTTACTTTGTGACTGCTTCACAAAATGGACGAGTGTTTGTTCACGATACAAGAAATATACAAGAACCCGTACATTCATTTATAGCACATAACAGTGCAATTCACCATATAGCATTCCAAAATGTACAAGAAAGTAACTTTTCCAGTATGTGTAGTGTATCCTCGACAAGTTTAGTAACATCAGTACCATCTTCAGAAAATTTGGCACCAAGAAAAAGTACTCGAATTAGTGACTTCTTTCATTTAAGTCATTTAACTGATCATCAAAGTGTTAATGAGGTATCGCAATGTTCACAGGATGATTCTTTTATGGCAGCCTTAGGACTTGATAAAAACAGTTTGGGAGATACAAACAAATCTGTCTCTTTTAGGGACAATAGATTACCAAGTATTCCTGACGAACCAATATTAGAAATTGAAAATAAGAAATTTGAACCGGCTGATTTTAAAAACATACAGAATTTCTCTACTCCTAAATTCAATTGTGAAAATAAACAATCATTAAATCCAAATCCTTCCTCAACAGGATTAAGTGATGGAGCTGTCGATGAAATTAAATCTTTGATTAAAGAGTGTGTTAGTGAAGAATTTAAAAATGTTGTTAGTGACTTAAAAGAACATATACAATACCAAGCTACTCACACAACATATCAATTACGATCCTTGTTACTCGATCTTCATATGGCAAATGTCAAAGAATTTATTAAATTAGAAAATTTTAATAATCAATTGAAAGACGAACTAACTAACACCGTAAATTGTGTAAATAATTTGTTACAAGAAAATGAAAGACTGAAGAACGAAGTTCAGTTTTTAAAGAACAATTAAAAAATTAAAAGTTTATATTAAAAGTTTATTGTTTATTTAAACAAGACCATTTTTGTGTTAAGATTCCAAATGTAAATGTATTTTATCAACAAAACTGTAATTTGCTGTGTGGAATATTGTTATTTATTTGATGCGTTCTAAATAAACAAGACTATTAATTTTTGTATACTGTATTAAGATTTTAAATGTAAATGTATTTTGTAAACTGTAATTTGCAGTAAGAATAAAATTATTTATCTTATGCTTTATACATAAACAATACTATTAATTTTTGTATACTGTATTAAGATTGAAATCTAAATGTATTTTGTAAACCAAACTAACTTACAGTGTAGAATAAAGTTTTTTATCTTGCTACTGATGATTTGAAACCTTACCAAATAGCCACTTTTATTTTTAACACAAAATAAAATGTTAGAAGTTTTATTGTTATCAAATTTTATTCTTATCCTTTCTGACTGATTTCCAACGGTGTGTTTAGAATCTTTAAGTATGATTACACATTAAAAAATCTGGAACAATTCTGTACAAATCTATTGCCATTTTCAAAGGGTTTCTGAATGAATTAACAATTGATTCTCGAGAAATTATGCGTTGATAAAAATATCTTTAATTTCTTCCAATGATTGTTTTCACCAGGTGGTCAATCAGAGACATGTAATTTGAAATGATATTTGACCAGTTTACTGCTACAAATATCTAGTTTACATTTTAATCTGGTACACTGATTAAAAGGAAAAAGGAGCCTTTAATTTAATGAAAATTGTTTATTGCATTAGGTACGAACTTAATATGTACGTCAACCTAATAGGCACATAGTTTTTATAAATGAAAGAAAAAATCAACTTTCTTATTTTTGTCTTGCGAGTGTCCCTCCTAGGTGCAAAAGGGTAGACTCTGAACCCTACTTCATACTTTTATCCGATCTCTGGTCGATCATAAAGCCGTGCCATACTTAGCCCTTCTTCAGAGACTCCTCCATTCTCTTCTTGTCACAGCGAGAGCAATCCAGGAGCAATCAGACACAAAGCCAAAAACTTACACTACCTTTACCAAAGTCTTCTCTATCAAAAAACAATTATACTGCCTCTCCCCTCTCGATTTCATACGCTACAACAACTATAAGTCAATCGAACGAACATCACAGCCTAGAGGACCCTCCAACTGGACTGGAGGACTCCCAAGAAGAACAAGAGCTCCGAAAATTAAGATCCCCGTCCCTATCTAAGACCAAACTAGAGACATGGACCTTCCCGCAGAACTAGAAGACCTTTATAAAACCCCTCTCTCCTATAGGTAGATGGTAGATGTTGGAGATAATGGACTGATGGAGACCACGACACTGGATACACAAAAAAAAAATGAGCCCTTGGTGAAGGTTTCTGTCGTTCCCTTCGCCTTACCAAAACGGAAGGCCTCACGACGGAGGAGACACGCCACAGCGTCAATCTCCTAAACCCACATTGCACCACGTGGGACACACTCCACACATAACCTACACTGAGTACAAGAAAAGAACGGAGTAGCAGAGAAAGCAACACCAACCTGCTATTGTCTAGTATTCAATAAAAAAGCAAAATTTGATAACATTTATTCCGTTATTAAATTTTTGTCGATATTTACGTTGAAGTTGTTAAGAATTAATGATGAATTTTGATGTGCTTGGAAAGCCCCGGAGGAGCAGAATGTATTTTACAGAGACTCAAATTGCTAGGGCAATACCTCTACGTCAAGAAGGTTATTCAAGACGCCGCGCCGTACAGCAGATAAATAGAGCCATATGCACAACGTGCAAGGATCGACTTTTACAACTATGGGCCGTCAGAGATCGTCGAAGTACTGCTCGAAAACTACGAAATAAGTTGGTAGATGCTATGGGTACAAGAGTACATACTCAAACTAGACGTAATCGGCTTTACGAATATGGCTTGAATACAAGAAGACCAGCTAGAGTACCTTCTTTGACCCCTGTACATCGTAGAGCCAGTATCTTGTTTACAGAAGAACACATACATTGGACCATGGCACAATGTTGATGTACGTGTTAAGAGTCTGGAGAAAATAAATCTTCAAACTTACGGACGAAACAGGAGAAACAACATCCAACAAAGAAAAATTTATTCAAAATTTTACGAAACATTATTTATACTATGCTTGCATAATCAGATCATTCCCGATAACTAGAACAACTCAATTACAATTTTGTTGCATAAAAAGGGTGACAGAACGGACCTTGAAGACTTAGGCCAATTAGTCTACTTAACCACATATCATAGACAAATTATCTCTGCCATATATATAGTTGATTCAAATAGAAGTGTCATCAAGTGGGCTGGGTACGTGTGAGATCATAGCAATCTGATCACAAGCTGGCTAATATTGCGATTCAAATTTCACTAAACGTGGGTACTGCCACTACAAATTTGAATTTTCCAGAGACTACTTGATGACACTTCTATTTGAATCAACTATACATATTATATTCTCATATAATAGTAAATCGGCTAGAAACAAAATTGAACTTCTATCAATCTCGGGAACAAGCTGGTCGCTTCGGGTTCAGCACTAACGACCACCTTCATTCTCATAAAAACACTCAAAGAAGAAAGTATTGAATATAATCGACCTCTGATTGACTTCCAAAATACACTACAAGAATGTAGAATTGACCACCGATACTGTGAAATTATTAAGAGTTTATATGAAAATGCAACTACAACCGTAAGTTTTCAATCCACAAGTACCACCAGAAAAATCAAAATTAAAATCAGACAATGCGATACTATATCACCTAAATTGTTCATTACAGTTCTTGAACAGGCATTTAGGAAATTATCTTGGAAACACAAGAGAATTAACACTGATGGAGAAAATCTTTGCAGATGATAATATCAGACAATTTAGGAGAAGCTAAAGATATGCTTTATGAACTTCAAAATTCTATGCAACAGGTGGGGTTAAAAATAAACTTCTCCAAATCGAAAATGATGACTAATCTAGCCCCCAGTGAGCAAATCAGCATAGAGATAACAACCAAGTACGTATACCTGGGTCATGAGATACACATTCAAAGAGATAATCAAACCTGTGAATTTGTGAATTGACCAGCAGAATAACTTTGGGATGGATCGCTTAAGGAAAAATTAAAGATGTGTTTAAAAGCTGATATCCCAATATCTCTTAAAAGAAAAGCACTTAATCAGTGTGTTCTACCAGTTCTGACGTATAACGTAGAGACATTGACCCTCACCAAAACATCGGCCGAAAAACTGAGAGTGACACAGCGACGAATGGAAAGATTGACATTAAAAGATAAAGTAAGAAACGAAGAGATACGCAGAAGAACTAATGTGAACGATATTATAGAACGCATATTAAAACAAAAATGGAAATGGGCAGGACATCTTGCAAGAGACGGGAGATGGATAAAGAAACTTATCGAATGTAGACCCAGAACAGATAAACGGAACACAGGACAGACGACATAAAAAAAAATTCGA
Organism: Altica lythri; assembly: GCA_964028335.1. Classification (NCBI taxonomy): domain Eukaryota; kingdom Metazoa; phylum Arthropoda; class Insecta; order Coleoptera; family Chrysomelidae; genus Altica; species Altica lythri. Next base: position 26,769,492 of record OZ034804.1, on the reverse strand, counting down.
CAAACTGGATCCTTGCTGCTCAGGACAGAGAAAATTGGAAAAATTTAGTGGAGGCCTATGTTCAGCAATGAACGCAAAGAAATGCTGTATGATGAGGCTTTTGACAAAGATTCAATTATGGTTTGGGATGGAATAACTTTGAATGGCCCCTCTGAGCTAGGAGTTATTAGGCGAGGGGCGATGACGGCAGAGCGGTACATTAACCAAGTTCTTGAATCTCATGTTGTATCATTTGCTGAAAATATTTACCTTTCAGCAAGATAATGCGAGGCCGTCCGTACGTTGCCAGAATAGTGCAAAATTATTTGACTACCCACATCCCACACCCACAATATTGAGGTTATGGAGTGGCCAGCGAGAAATCTAGATTTAAATCCTATTGAACACGTTTGGGATAACACTCGGGAAGCGCTCAAAGGATCGTCAGCCACTAAGAAACCTACAACATGTCGAAGAAGGTCTTGTGGAAGAATGGGAACAACTAGATCAAGTAACTAACTCTTAATTTGTCTATGAACTAACTATTCGAAATGTGATTGGAAGCATGCGTAGACGTTGTGTAGAAGTTCGGCAAGTTAGAGGAGCCCATACAAGCTATTAGTTTTATTGTACAATAATTTTTAGCAACGCTAAACTAATTTTTGGTAAAAGGCGCATATCGAAATACACTTTAGGAAGTGAGATGTACTCATATGAATGTGGTTTAAGTAATGCAAATTTTTAATCAAATTTATCAAAAAAAGTACGATGGTGCAAATTATGAAAAATACATTTTTGAAAGGTGCAAACTAAGCTCTTTCAATAGGTACAAACTATTTTATTTTTTAAGAAACTTTTGGTGCTGGAACAGAGGTGGTATTATTCACGGAGATCCTCGCTGTAGTGCTCAAGTTTGACAGATGTCCAACTGTAAACAAGGCCCATGTTTTCGCTAATTTATCCGAATATTGTTTCCTCAGTTGTTTTCATATTTTTTTAGTAAAATAATTCTTATTTTTTTTAATTACCTTCACAGTTTTTTATAATTTCTAATAGTTTCATTATTTTTATGATTATTCATACTTGTTGATAGTTAAGACGCATAATGTAAAAGACCACTTAAAAATTAGGAAGTTTTCGTTACACTTTTGTTCTGTGCATAGTTATTCCGTTTATTCGTTCCGTGCAGGTTCTGTGTTTATGTCACATGTCATAGAAACACAAAATTTTATTGTTATTTATGTACTCATTTGCTGATTAAAGTGCTTTTCGTTTTGCAGGTTTACATATAATGGTCTTTTATATTTTGAAGGTTGTATTAAATTATAGTGATAATTTAATAGCAAAGAAATGACTATTTATTAGTTATTCTCTATGTTACATTTTGATGTGAGTAGAGTGTACTAATAAAAAAATACGATGTTATGTGTTTTGTAAGGTATATTTATATATTAATGTCTTCTCAAACTACTTCTGGATGGTAAGTTAGTGATCAGAAATTGTATACAAAAAGTAATCACATTATTAGCTCTAGGCATACGTACGGGGTCTTAGCAAGAGTTCCCGTATCTGAATTGACCGGTCTCCGTGTAAGTGTTAGACGAAAAGATATTACTACTCTACAGCCGGCTCCTGCACCCATTGTAAGGGATATAGCTGATCCCAGATCTATAATTCCATTGGTTCACATCAAAAAGGGTAATTTTGACGAAACATTTTGATTTTTTTGTTAGTGAGGCTCAAATGATTTGGTAATGTATAAACTTAATAATGAGAGTAGGGAATTCATCAAATTTCTCTAAAATTAGTTTTGTTATTCGATATATAAAGTTAAAGTAAATCGACTTTTAAAGGTTCAAGTATTTTCTTTAAATTTTTATAAATTTTTTATATATACACGTTTGAGTATTAAACTTTACAAACTACAATCAAATTATACTTATTACGTATAGTAAACAGTGGCGGATTTAGGCTTAATGCGCCCTAGGTCCGGTCTGATACGACACCATTTTCAACCAAATTCCATACATTTTTATTCACAATTGTTATTCAAAAAATTTTTTTAATGAAACAGAAGTAATAAACAATACAAGAAATAATTATTAAACTCTCACAAAAAAAACTGCTTTTTTGTATTTCTTCCTAGCTTTTTTCTATGCGAAAACATCAACAATACTTAAAAACATGTCTACATTTAGATAAACATCTCGAAGATTTTGAGAATACGTACATTGCATATTTCTTGTACATCTTCTGTATTCGCTAGGGAATCTTTGAGTTGACAACCTAAATGAATACATTCATTCCCTAAGGTCTCATCCAAATCAACATGGTACTTCTTAACTAATTTATTCGTGTATATTTCAGATAAATTGTCAAAAAAAATAAAATTTTCTAGAGATTTTGATAAGTATTTTTCTGATCAGATAAAGGTATTTTTTCATTCATGACTCATCTGCCGGAATTTTTCTGGTTTTCTTGCGACTTATATCGTAACGATAATATAGTTGAACTCCAGGTAGTGCTTTCTTCCTATTCAAAGAATTGTTTGTCTCTCAAATCTTGGAGAAATAATACCAAAGAACCGTAGATTTGTACCACAGATGATACATCCGCTTAAAATTCCTGAAGCTGCTCTTTTACAGCATTAAAAGGATCTAAAATTATATTTCAAACAGAATTGACGTTTCTAGATGCTCTAATTTTCACTGCAATTCCGTAGCTTCAGGTCGCTTAGTCGGTTTTTCAACATTATTGTGAGCAATAAATTTCAGTGCATTCTTTTTTTTAACGCATAACGTTCGAACAGACGAACAAGTTTGAGAAAGATTCTTAATACTTAAATTTGTATGCTGCACTATCTATCGAAAAGTAGAAAAAAAGACAACTGCTTCGGTTGCACAAGTTTCTACCAAATTTAACGAATAGGCAGCACAAGGAATATATTCTACTAATGAAATAATCATTTGGATTCCTGATTGCACACATGAAATGTTGCTTACGTTATCATAAGATTGAACACGGCAAAATCAGACCAAAATAGTTAGCAGATAGCACTTCTCTAGAAAGTATTTTGCAAAGAAGCTTATTTAATTAACCAATAAAAAAAACGGTTTATATTTCGGCTCTAAAATTTTAACGCTCTGAAAATTTTGCCGCCCCAGGCCCGTGCCTATGCCATCACTGTTTATAAATACTGTTATGTTTTTGCTTGTATAGTTGTTAAATATCGGTATCCGGTATGTCATATGAATAGGTATAGTTAACATATTTAATATTTTACATAATTAAGTTACAATAAATACTTTCATTGCACCTACCCTTTTAGTGTAAAACGCTATCTATATTTTAAAGATCCAGTTACATCTAAAAAATATTTTTTTGGTTAGTTATAAAGTTACGAATAGGCTCTAATGATAAAACTTTTTTTTGTGATTTTATATTTGATGCTTTTTATCCAATAGTTTAGATAAATTTTCTAGTAATCGACGACCAACTGTTGCAGCATAAATCGATGGTTAATGATGTTGAGAAGAGGACTGAGGAATTGTAAATGGTAAGTTACCTTCTTGCTTTTATTTGTGGAATTTCTTTTTTTGTTTAAATACGTTTACTTTATATGTTCAATAACTCGTTCTGAAGTTTCCGTCTTAAAACAATAGTCGAATTGTTCATTATAAATGTTTTTTAATAGAATTTTTCAGTATTTTGAATGTGTGATTTAATAATTAAACAGTTTTTATAAATACCACTAGTTTTAAGCAACTAATTATTTTTTACAGAGTTATTTCTAGTTTTGGAAGATTTTAAGAAGAATCAAGGAAGTTAATAAATTTAATCTTTTTTCTTATAATTAATTCACATTTCCTTTCTAAATCCCTTTTTGTATATTTATTTTGTATGCACTTATTAAAGCAATATTGGTATCAATAAAGATTAAAGAATGGAGCTGATCCGAAATGGAATTGTATGAAGAATGAAGACTACTTGAAGACAGAAAAAAGAAAAAGAAAAACTTTCGTCGTCATATTTGATTTATTCGAAATTTGATATTCGTTTTTAAGCATAGTTTTTTTTTAATTTATTTCGTCAAAATAAATGTTTTGAATTTTGTAAATGATTTTTTAGGCAACAATCAATCAAGATCGAACATTTTCGATAGACAAGACATTTTGGTGAATCAAGAAATTAAAATACCTTCTGAAGCTGAACTAAGGTCAAGATCAAGAAGTCTTTCAGCTGACTCCCAAATAAGATACCATGATAGACACAGAAAAAATAGAAGTGCATCTAAAAATAAATATAGCAAACGCTCTCCCACCAGAAGTGTAGATCGGCAACGTAATGTAGTTCCTAGTTCATCAAGACGAAGAAGTGCTGATAGAAGTTCACCTACACGTATTAACAAAAGTCGAGATAGAGATCTGTATACTCGTAAACGAATAGAAAAAGACAGTTCATCTCGGAGAAGTTCTTCCAGACACAGGAGTCTTTCAGCACCCAGTAGTAGTCGAAACAAAGGTAGTGGCCATTCTCCTCGGCGAAATCGTAGAAGTTCACCTGGTAGGAGAAGTTCTGAAAGAAGCTCTTCCAGAAATAGAAGTAGAAGTAGAGATTCGTCAAGGGTTAGGGAGACCTATAAATCACATGTGAAACGAAAAAGTAAAGAGAGAAGCTTGTCTCGAAATCGAAGTGTGGATAGAGGAGATTATAAACGTCGTTACAGTAAGGATAGAGACTCACCTCGAAGAAGAAGTAGAGAGCATAGCACATCTAGATTTAGGAATAGAAGTACGGATCGGTATAAAAATAGAAGTATTGAACGGAATAGATCTAGAGATAGGAATAAAACTCCAAAAAGGGATTATTCACCAAAGAGATCGTATTCTAGAGAAAAAGAGCACAAGGAGAAAAGAAAGAGATCCATAACACCATTAAAACCTGGTGAATATCGACCAAACCATCCAGATTTGAAGAGAAAATATGAAAGAGACGAATATCATCGTCAATAGTAAGTTAACTTAGATTTTTATATGTTGAATTATCCAAAATTTTCCTTTACTTTTAAAAGACCTTTTTTACGTAAGTCGTTGTATAGGTTATTTTTTAGTGTGACTCTTGGTGACTACAATGTATTTATTATTAGTATTACATTTTATTTTATTTGAACCTTTAAATTTGTATACTTTGTAACTTTTTGAATTTATTTATTTCTTTATAGTGCATCAAAACGACGAAAATCCTCTTATTCTCCAGGCCGAAATAGAAGTATTGATAAATCAAGGAGAAGCAAGTCCATATCACCTACCTATTCTAGAAGATCCAGCAGATCACCAGGACGTACCTCCAGATACCATCGGCGATCGCCACGTCCACCAGAAATACATGAAAGTCCTAGACATTCTAGAAGACGAAGAGGAAGTCGAAGCAGATCACCTCCAAGAATGGATATGGATTTTGGATATTATGAGGTAAGATCCTTTTTTAAATGCGTTTATGTATATTATTTATTCGTTCTGGAAACTATTACTTATTGATAATAATTTAAGATTTTATTTTATGATAGCGTCTGAACAGCGAAAACCTAATGATAAATCATAGCTCAAAGTATATATAATTAAAGTTTTTAGGTGATTAATTTTCATATACTTTTAGGGAATTCCTGGTCCTGAATTTTGGATGCATCCTGGTATAATTCGCCCGGGATATCCTGTACCACGGTTTTATCCCCCTGCCTTTTATCCTAGAGGAATACCCACTGGAGCACCAATCATCTTTCCACCAAGATATTCTATAATGCCCCCAGTAGTCCGACAACAGTTACCGGTATATAATAGTCGACAGAAACTTAAAATAACTCCAGTTAGTGGTAAAGAAAATGGAAGTAATGCCGACGAACCTGGAAAAGGCAATAATGAGAATACTAACCGAAGTACTAATCTAGATGTTGATAATCCGGGGGAGGAGATAGTTTATTCCGAAGAAAATACAAATAGAGAATTAATAGTTTCTGAAACTGTCAGTGAAAGTAATGAAGATATAAAAACTACCAGTTCATAAAACTTAATGTTATATTTGTTTAGATTTTTATTTCAAGCTGAATAATAAATCAATATTATGTATTATTCACTGCAACATTTTTTTTATTTGTTGTGATTCTTCTTTGTTAAAGAAAAAAATAGTATGATAAATAAAAACAACCATGTCTAAAGGAACAAAATGTTGATTATAATGGAGGAAAAACGCCTTTTGTCTTAATTTTCTTATATCTGTAAGAAATCATCTGTGCGGGCTTTTTTATTGTAAACGGAATATTGTCATCTAAATCAAATATAAAACAAAAAACTTATGCATTTTCATTTTCAGTAACTAAAATATGGACATAGAATAAAAATGTGTGAAACTCTGTAAATTCCGATAGATGCGAAGCTTTTTATCTCTGGTTCAAAACAGTGAACTGAAAATTACTTGAAAGTACCCACCACTCCGGAGGCTAATTATTTTGCAAAAATATGTAGAGAGAAAATCCGAGAGAAAATCTGTTTTAACCCCATTTTAATACATAAAATTACTAATCAAATGAGACTAGAAAGAGTTCTGGGTCAGGTCTTATACCCATTTTATACTACCAGAATTATACTTGCTACAAGGGTTAATAAATAATACAGTTTTTAAGGGTTTAGCACTTCTGACACCTGAAGTTGTTTTGCAATGGTCAAAAAAGTCTGCGTAATATCCAAAAATTATCATTATTTGAAAAAAAGGCGTACGGAAAACTCTTGAAATCCGCAGATCTGTTAGATGATGCTGCAATCTACACGAGTTACGGAAAACCGTTAGAATTATACTATTTGAACCGAAATCAATGAGGTTCTTCTATATGACATAAGGATTCTATATACGGAATTTCATCTACTAAAATCGGGTCCCTTTCAAAGCAGATTTTATCTTCGGAAACAAAAAAAAAGTCAAACGATACCAAATCTGGCGAGTACGGAGCGGAGCGTGTTCGAGCACTGGAGTGCGTTTATTGCCAAATACTGCTTCACAGCTAGCGCCTTATGGACAGGTGCGTTGTCCTAGTGCAAAATCCACGAATTGTTCTTCTATAACTCTTCTTACGAAATCGTTTTCGCCTTGTTGCCAAAACTGACAAATAGTAAGTCTGGTTGACAGTCTGACCCTCTGGAACCCATTCGGTCATCACGATACCGTTAATGTAATAAAAAAAAACGATCAACATTGCATTGAATTTCGATTTCCTTGCTTTGTTGATTCTGAGCGATTCAAGCGTCTTCCAGTGCATCGATTTCCGCTTTGTTTCAACATCTTATTGTAAAATCCACGTTTCGTCGCAAGTAATAATGTTTTTCATTAGTCTGGGATCTTCTTTTAACCTTTTAAGGAAATCTGAGCAGACCTGTTGACACACGAGCTTTTGGTCAGGAGTCAGGTTTTTTGACATCAACTTTGCAATCGTTTCTTTATCGGCGTTTACAGTCTCGCAATGATTCGGATGCTCACTCGACGATCTGCAAGCAAAATTTGGTCGATTTTGGTCAGTGATAGGGCAACCTGTGCACTGGTCATCTTCAGTGCTCTCTTGGCCCACACTGAAGTGCTTGTACCACTCAAAAATTTGCGTACGAGATAGAGAATTGCCTCTTGCTTCTACGTTACTCCTAGTTTTCGTCACAAAGTTTACGGCACTAGAAAATAACACGTTTGTTTCAAATCGCTAATGCATAAATACTGAAACACTTATGGGGACTTTTACACAATTTATTTACAAAATTGTTAAGATACACAGAACTCTGCTGGATAACGTCTAACTACTTGACAATACAATGAACTCTTGTAAAACTTGAACTTGAACTGACGTTAACTGCCCATGCATCCCCTTATATACAACTTTATTTAATCTAGTTAGTGTGTTTATATCTTTCTAGAATTTTCTAGAAACATTATTTAATCTAGTCAGTGTGTTTAGAAGTTTCTAGAATTTTCTAGAAACATTATTTAAAATGGTCAGTTGATTTTTAGAAACTTCTAAAAATCAACTGTCAACAACAATCTTTCAAATTGAGGTCCCTTCCTTTACGGTTATCCCGTTACACTGCCCCCTCCTTAGATTCATTCCTCCTGGAATGTTATTTCCTACATCGGAATCCCGCACACTCCCCGAGCCAGCCAAACCATCTTCTTGGAGTTGCTGCGCATCTCCACTGTGGTTTCCCTGGTAAGGCGCCAAACGATCATGATGGACCACGACGGGTTTCCCTCTGGGAATTTTCACGATCCGATAAATGACATCGTTAATCTTCTTCTTGATGGTGTAAGGACCTTCCCAGTTCTTTTGTAATTTGGGACAAATACCTCGACGCCGTCGGGGGTTATAGAGCCAGACTAAATCTCCAACTTGGTAACTCTTTTCCATTGTCCGTGTGTCATAGTACCTCTTCATCCGATCACTAGATAATTGTAGTTTTCCACGCACCAGGTTGTGTATATTCTCCATTCGATTCTGAAGGTCGGCGACATATTGTTCACGTGCCATTTCTTCACCAGGTTTACAACCAAACACCAAAAGTCACATGGTAGCCTCATTTCTCTACCGAACAGGACCTTCGCAGGCGTTTGGCCAGTTGATTCGTTGATGGCCGATCGAATTGCCATTAGAAATAGTGGAATATGTCGATCCCAATCCCTCTGACAATCTGACACCACTTTTGACAGATAGTTGGTTATAGTCCGGTTCATTCGTTCCACCATTCCATCAGACTGAGGATGCATCGCTGTGGTTCTCGTTTTGCGGATGCTTAATCTTTGGCAAACTTCTTGAAACAGCTTGCTCTCAAAATTTCTCCCTTGGTCTGAGTGTAATTCTAGTGGTACCCCAAATCGGCTTACGAATTCTTCAACTAATATATCTGCTAAAGTGGTGGCTTCCTGATTGGGAACTGCATAGGCTTCAACCCATTTAGTGAAGTAGTCCATTACAACAAAGATGTACTTTTTTCCTACCTCGTTCTTTGGAAGTGGCCCCAATACATCTACTGCGATTCTTTCAAAAGGACTTCCAACCAGGTATTGCTGCATTTCCGCCTTCGGTTTTCGGTGTGGACTGTTACTGGCAGCACATGTAGTGCATTTACGACACCAATCTTTAACATCATTAGTGCAATTTACCCAGTAAAATCTATCTCGGATCTTTTGCAGCGTTTTCGTGATACCCAGATGTCCTCCAGAACTATCATTATGCATCTGTTTTAAGATTTCCAGTACAGCATTTCTTGGGACCACTATTTGTTTCCTTGTTTCTGTGCCTTCGGAATTTTCTACAAGTCTTTTAACGAGCCCACCGTCCAAAACTAAAGAGTTCCATTGGGACCAGTATGCTTTTAAAGCAGGAGAGGATGAGGATATCTCTCTCCACAACGGACGACGGTCCATTCTCTTCCACTCCCGAATCTTTTTAGAACGGGATCGTTTTCTTGTTGCTCCTCCAGCATAGAGCTCTCGTCTTCTGGCACAACCTTAACTAAGGCAAGTTTTTCCTCGTTCTGCTCCATACGGGTACAATGGGGGCAATCTGGTCGACATGGTCTTCTGGAAAGTGCATCAGCATTACGATGTCTTGTTCCAGGTCTGTGCTCGATTTCAACATCATATTCCTGCAGTTTTTCGAGCCATCTTGCTATCTGTCCTTCTGGGTTCCTAAAGCTAAGTAACCACTTTAAACTAGCATGGTCTGTTCTGATCAGGAATTTTCTGCCATACAGATATTTATAAAAGTGTTCGACGGATTTTACAACTGCTAACAGTTCCCTCCGAGTTACACAGTAGTTCTTTTCAGCTTTCGACAAAGTTTTGCTGAAGTAACCAACCACTCTTTCCTTACCATCTTGTAGCTGTGACAAGACGGCTCCAATTCCCACATTGCTGGCGTCGGTGTCCAGAATAAGCTTACCATCAGGAAGTGGATAAGCAAGAACAGGTGCTGACGTAAGCCGTTTCTTCAATATTTCAAACGCCTCTTGACATTCCTGATCCCAACAGAAGGACTTATCTTGTTCTGTCAAACGTGTCAAGGGTTTGGCGATGTCTCCAAAATTCTTGACATATCGTCGGTAATAGGAACAAAGACCCAAGAAACTCCGGAGCTGATGTTTGTCGCTAGGGATTGGCCATTCCTGAACGGCTTGTATCTTAGCGGGGTCAACAGCAACGCCATCCTTGCTTACGTTATGTCCTAAATAGTTGACCTGTCTCTGGAACAAGTGGCATTTCTTAACATTCAATGTTAGATTAGCGTTCTGTAATCTTTTAAAAACTTCTTCCAGGTTAGACAAATGTTCCTTAAAGGTCTTACCCATTATGATGATGTCGTCTAGATAAACTAGACAAGTTTCCCATGACAAACCCCGCAGGATGTTCTCCATTAGCCGTTTAAACGTCGCAGGAGCATTACAGAGGCCAAACGGAAGGACCGTGAATTGCTACAACCCTGATCCACTGGTAAAGGCAGTCTTTTCTTTGTCTGCAGGATTCATTTTAACTTGCCAGTATCCGCTTTTAAGGTCCAAGGTAGAAAACAAAGTAGAACCCGCCAAAGCGTCGAGAGCATCATCAATCCTTGGCAGATGATAACTGTCCTTCTTAGTGACATCATTTAGCTTTCGATAGTCGACACAAAACCGCATTGATCAGTCTTTCTTTCTCACTAATACCACAGGAGAAGCCCACGGACTACTGGATGGTTCGACTATGCCATTTTGAATCATTTCTTTAAGGGCTCTGTCTGCTTCTTCCTTCTTAACTTGAGGCATCCTTCGGGGTACCTGTCGAATCGGACGTGCATCACCAGTGTCAATTCTATGTTGTACAACATCAGTTCTTCCCAATTTACTTTTAGAACCAAATACAGGTTTATAACGGTAAAGTAGATCTCTTACCTGTTTCTTTTCTAATTTTGACATAGAGGGATCTAATTTTGTCATTAATTGTTCAATTCCGTTGGTCTCATCTGTTTCCGTAACGTTTACCTTTTGAATTATGGCCGTTACTGGTTCTAAACTTCACATTTCCGTGTCCTTTCGGAGAAGAACTGGATGATCGTTCAAGTCGAGCAACTTCACGTGAGGCCTCCGTCGCCGCCTCAAACTCCAGGGCAATGGTCAAGGCGTCCACAAGAGTCTTCGGCCGCGCCAACCGTACAGCGCGCTGCAACTCGACGTCTCGAAGACCATCGGTGAAGGTTTGGACTGCTAGGCACTCCAGGAAATCCTCCGCTGCATTTGAATACGCAAGTCGTACCATTCTTGCTACCTCCGCCTCAAATTCCTGGATAGTTTCTCCATTTTTCTGTTTTCGGCTCTTTAACTGCATTCGGTACACCGGTTGTAGATGAGTTTGACCATAACGCATCTCTAGACGATTCACCAATAACTCGAAGTTGTCAGCTTCATCCGGTGTCAATGATTGCAAGACGTCTAAAGCTTCGCCTCGCAGAGCTACGGTTAGGGACAATGCCTTCTCCTGGGATGACCATCCATTAGCTCTGGCCGCTGCGTCGAATTGTTTTAGGTAATTTGGCCAGGAAGTCTTTCCGTCGAAGGTCGGGGGTTTCATCCTCGTTCGTACATGGGTCGTCTCCTCGCTTCTTTGTCGTTCGACGTCTGCGGGGCAGGTTTCCATCCTTCCTGCATCTCCGTCGCCGTGGTGGATGGTTTGGTTTTGTAGACAAGCTTTCAGTTCTCGTTTAAGCTTTTCTATCTCGGACTGCATTTGCTGGTTGATCTCGTCTCTGAAGTTGGCCACTTGGTGATTCTGCTCGTCTCGTAAGTTGGCCACTTGGTGATTCTGCTCGTCTCGCATGTTGGCCACTTGCTGGTTCAAGTTGTCCACTTGCTGATTCAAGTTAGTCACTTGCTGGTTTTGCTCGTCTCGCAAGTTGCATATTTCGGAGCGCAAATGCGATATTTGCTGGGAGAAGGAACTGGATAACTCTTCTGGTAGGGTAGACATCCGTTGTGATAGCTGGGACACCTCTTCGCGCTGGCTTCTTATCTGACTGGATAGCTCCTCTTGTTGGTTCGTTATTCGTCCTGATAGCTCCTCTTGCAGCCGGGAAAGTTGTTGAGTTTGTTCTTCTTGTTGGCTCGTCATTCGTTGCGACAGCTGGGACATATCTTCGCGCTGGCTGCTTATCTGACTGGACAACTGGGACAGTTGTTGCGTCTGTTCCTCTTGCTGGCTCGTCATTCTTTGTGATAGTTGGGAAAGTTGTTGAGTTTGTTCTTCTTGTAGTCGGGAAATTGCTTTCTGAACCGGGTCATCAAACTCCACAACGTCAGGGTCCATATTATTATCTAGGTAGTACTCACGAAGCCTTCTCAACAATACGGATTTGCTCCCAGTAGTTTCCAACTCTAATTCTTCGAGCTCTCTTCTGAGCTCAGCCACCAATAGTTCATTTATCTTTTTTCCAGGCATTCTTGTATCTTCACCCCACACCTGACACCAATTTGAAACACTTATGGGGACTTTTACACAATTTATTTACAAAATTGTTAAGATACACAGAACTCTGCTGGATAACGTCTAACTACTTGACAATACAATGAACTCTTGTAAAACTTGAACTGACGTTAACTGCACATGCATCCCCTTATATACAACTTTATTTAATCTAGTTAGTGTGTTTAGATCTTTCTAGAATTTTCTAGAAACATTATTTAATCTAGTCAGTGTGTTTAGAAGTTTCTAGAATTTTCTAGAAACATTATTTAAAATGGTCAGTTGATTTTTAGAAACTTCTAAAAATCAACTGTCAACAACAATCTTTCAAATTGAGGTCCCTTCCTTTACGGTTATCCCGTTACACTACTTTAATAGTGACGAAAACGTGGTTTGGTACGTACATAAAGAAGACTTCTAGAAACACAACCACTATTCAGATTCTCATCGAAGGATACGCGTATGGAGAGAACCTGGCACAAGAAATCGAATGCAACGTATACAAGATGTTTACAACTGCAAGGGATGCACATTTTCACAATTATGGTAAGTGCAGAAATTTCGCTTGGCAGTAGAACTGCTGGATGTTTTTTTATCATCAGAGCGCTACTGAGCTCGTTCTGCTGGATGTTTTTTTTATCATGAGAGCGATACGATACAAATGTTCTAGACCCTGTGGTTGTTCTATACGCACAAAACACTGGTCCTGATTTTATCTTGATGCATGACAATGTTACTCTACATAAAGTCAGAGAGACAAGAAATTTCTTGGAAGAGCAGAATAATCCAGTTTTGCCCTGGCCAGCTCAATCGCCCGATCTCAATTCTATTGAGCATGCGCGGGATATGCTTCAGCGAAGTGTTTTTCAAGAACAGAATCAATTTTAAAATCGCAATCAATTGTTGCAAGCTCTTCAACAGTGCTGGATAGCGATCCCCCAAGATCTGGATACTTGATCCTCTGTATGGAAAGACGCTGCAGAACAATCATAAAAGTATGAGGTGGCCACATTCTTTATTAAAATATCTTTTTCTTTGTTCTATTGTCATTTTTTTTTATAAAAATTGAATAAAATTTCGTTTTTGGCCTTACATTTTAAATTGTTATTTTTTTATAAAATTTTGATACCTTCGTTCATTTACCTCTTTCCAATTATCAGGCTTACACAAGTTATTCCATGAAATCCTTAAAAGTTTTTGAATGTCACTGTATTTTGAGCATGTTTAGGGGCAAAACAGTCGCGAAGCTGAAGTGTATGTCGAACAATACAATTTAGTCAACAACCTCCACCTAGACAACACTGACATTACCTGTTATAGATTTGTGCTTAAAAATTATGAATATTAACAAGACTTCAACCAGATAAATTTGATTATTTTTTTAAATATACTGATATGATAAATGAAACAAGTTAATATGGTTGCCACGGGACTGTTCAATACAAAATTATTATATTTATATGACACCGACTCTCTAAGAGTCATAAAAATAAATGGAACTTAATGTACTGCTTTTTTTGTATAGATAAGATTCAATGGTTTAGTTTTATTTTGATTACATCAGAAATTTAAAAAATAACACATTATACTGTTTATTAATACACTAGAAACTACACATGAGTTAAATAAAGTGCAGGACTTCAATTTGATATTCAGAGAAGCATTCATTTCGCAAGAAACCGTATGAATGAGAAGAACAGTCAGTCTATAGACTTTTTACAAAGTTCCGCTCCTACAGTGGGCGAAATTTGTTATCTCTTGAAATTAATCTTGCTATAGATTGGGGATTAAATTATGGATATTAACAAAACTTCCACTTCTTTTATTTCACATATACTTACACTTCAGGGTGTGTTTGGTCCACTATTATTACATTTTTTTGCTGCGTACCATTCTACCATAGACAAAGTACCTAATAAGAAATGAATTGTAATTTATTATCACATTTTGTTAACAATCGTGTTTTATAACTTCATTATCTTCCTTCAAAGCCATTTTTCTTCCGTATCGTGCATTCAACGGTTTATAAAAAATTTACTATATATTTTTGGTAAATTTACAGTCCTGTAAAGACGAAATATTAAACCGAATATTATTTCTAAGCTAATAAAATATCAAACTATTGTTTAATATACAACGAGTTGTTTTATTTATGAACAAAATACGAATATATTAAAAATTGCGGGAAATAATAATAGAAAATAAAACAAAGTGAAGTAAAAAAATCGGTCTTTATTTATAAGAAATTAAAGCACACTTGGTACATAAATCACTATTTTTACCCAACGTTGACAAGTTTGTAGTAAAAAAACGATGTTAAACCAAATTTTTTAACAATATTAATAATTCCGCTCATGTTTACAATTGAACTGGTATGGATCAAAACAATTGGAAAATACCATACCAACTCAACTATAAGAAATATAAATAGAAAATAATGGCACTCACAGCAATCAGCCATGGTATAAACTTTTTTTTATTTTTATATATTTATTTTTTGGTATAAACTGATTGGAAACGATGGTACTGTCAGAAGTACATTAATAAATGCCTTAAAATAATCTTAGAAAAAACAATACTCCATTCTTTATGGGGATTCTACGATTTTGGGAATATCATTCATTCTTATTATCACATACAACTCAACATTCACTCAACGAGACTTTGTAATGTCTCGACCATCAACGATGCAACCCTGAGTGTTGGAAGTTACAAACACCAAAATGGCAGACTCTACAACACAGCACTGGGTTTTTCACACAAAGTGTATCTTTACAATAATTACTTTCTTTATTTATATGCGATATTCTAGTAAACAAGTATACGAATGCAGCATCAAAAAAGTATAGATGATTTGCTTTTTGAAATTATTTTTAGGATTATAATTAAAAAAAAAAGTAATACAATTTACTACAATGAGGAATAACTATAATAGTAAAACATGTATAAAAGATATATCACTTTTAAATAATGTACTAATATTGTAAAGATTACAAAAATATAGCCCGCCAATTTGGTATTTGCTTAAAACGCGCCCTGGTTTGGATACCACTCCAATTATAAGGAAAATCTACCCTTGAGCATTACAAAATCTTAAAAAAATATCCAAACTTATATAGGACTCTTAGAATACGAATGGACTGTCAGTACGTAACAGGACCCATGTACGGGACCGTTCAAATTCAAAAGTTCCGTATCTCACTGAAATGAAAGCAGGTACGGCGGTCTACAGTCTATCGTGCATCTAAATCGCACGTCAGATGCTTATTTATTATCACAAATTGTAGACTGATATCAATCTACTTCAACACATACAAAAGTATTAAAAATCAAGCAAGATGTCTATCTACGTAGGCCACAGCTGAACCATCAATTTAATACTGAGGCATCAAAATATAACCCAAATGATTGATTTTCTGGTAAGTAACTACATTAATCATTTTCAATCACGAGAGCAAATAGTGTATTGATAATTGAATTGTGAAAAATATATAAAAATTACATATTTATGCTATTCGGCAGCATTAAAAATATATTTTTTCCTGTTAATACTACATACAAGTTAATGCATATATTAGCTTTCTAAATAATTAAATCTAATTATTAGACCAATGGTTTAGATACTTGAAACCTTGAAAAGTTTATAGAACTTTCCATTGGTTGATGTGCTGGTTGAAATCGTGTTAGGTTATTTAGCTATATTGATTTTAGTGTATCCACCTTAGAGTAATTTTAATACTGCACAAATGACAATTGAATTTCATGTAGGCTGTCGTGAAACAAATAATTCTAGTTACACATAAGTAATTTAATCTTATGCTAAACAATTTTAAATTGTAAATTTTATTAATAAGAGGTGAAATTTGTTTCTAATTACGTTTTATAAATTCTAAAAATATTTTCTTGAGTTTTAACAATTATTACGAGACATAAGTTAATGTCTTCGGTTCGCAGCTATGGAACTACCTCACGGATAATTAGATCTAAATATGTACACTTTCTAACAACTTAGAAATAATAGGTTGGGGAAAAAGTAGTGTCGTATTTTGTCAATAGATGGCATAAATATATCTTGAGTTGTACTTATCGTATCTCTTCACACTAAACGGCGAATTGAAATTGATAATCTGTGCTACAAGTATCACTTTGACAGTGTTGTGATCGTACATTTCAGTCTCAAGTTATAGCGCGTCAAAGATGGAGTCCACCAAGCAAAAAATTCGTCATATTTTACGTTTTTACTACCTGAGAGGTAAAAACGCAACTAAGGCGGCCGCAAAAATTTGTGAAGTTTTGGGCCCGATACTGTAACGTTTCGCACAGCACAACGTTGGTTCGATCGATTTCGTTCTGGTGTAGTGGATGTCGAAGATGCTGGTAGGCCAATGGTCGTAAAAATCGATAAAATCGTCGAAATCATCCAAGTAGACCGGCATGTGAGCATTCATTCGATTGGCCAGGAACTGGGTGTAGACCATAAAACCGTTTGGAACCATTTGCAGAAGATTGGATTTAAAAAAAAGCTAGATGTTTGGGTGCCACACGAGTTGACGCAAAAAAATCTCTTGGACCGAATCAACGCCTGCAATGCACTGCTGCAACGGAACGAATTCGACCCATTTTTGAAGCGGATGGTGACTGGTGATGAAAAGTGGATCAC
Source organism: Altica lythri (assembly GCA_964028335.1). Taxonomy (NCBI): domain Eukaryota; kingdom Metazoa; phylum Arthropoda; class Insecta; order Coleoptera; family Chrysomelidae; genus Altica; species Altica lythri. The sequence goes on along the minus strand of OZ034804.1, from coordinate 26,752,334 downwards.
GTACGACAACGCCAAGCGAAAAATGTCGAGGAGCGGCGAGCCGGCCCAAACCATCGCCCAGTCAGATTGACGGCCAGGAACGTTTTGCTGTGTGTTTGGTGGAATTGGAAAGGAATCATCCACTATGAGCTGCTCAACTATGGCCAGACCCTCAATTCGGTCCTCTACTGTGAGCAACTCGACCGTTGGAAGCAGGCAATTGATCAGAATCGGCCAGAATTGGTCAATAGGGAGATAATGAAGTTGCCTTCTAAATGGTTTGTGAACAAAAAACTTGTCTTAAATCGGATAATTCTAAATAAAGCGTCAAATTTCGATCAAAAATACGACATTTCTTTTTTCCCAACCCTATATCATATTGAAAAAATATGAGGAGTTCTTAACTAGATTTAAATTAATCCAATCGAGAATTTTTTAGTACTGAGATTTTTTTAATATTCCTACTGGGAGAGACGTTTTTGTATTAATATTAAAATCTTAGATAATTCCGAGTCAATAATTTCCCCTACACCAACCTGGAGATAAAATATATTTCTAACAATTTTAAACATGAAAGCAATGAAACAAAATAAACATTTCTATTTACATTATTTACAACAGAAAATTAAATGACAAGGAACTATTAAGATTCAAATATTGAAAGTATTATATTCGTTGTTTTTATTTAGAGGAACTAACGAAGTGTAACGTATGCAATTATTTGTAATGCATAATAAAAATAATTTGAAAAGTTAAATCAATTAATTAATATACAGATTTAAATTAAACATAATTTATACTAATTTGATCCTTAGTGAATGCCAATACTATCTTTTACTTCTTATAAATAAACTCACATATAGAGAATTGATGTAAAAGATAAGAAAATTTAATTAGCAGATTCCTCCGAATCAATCAAATTATTGTCATGTGGTTTAATTTGAAATCTATTGTATTTGGTAATGTAATCATTAGTATTATAAATCATTGAGCTTAATAATGCCTCAATATTGTGATTCATTCAGCTTTACAATAAAAAAATACAAAATAATAACATTAACTTGTTGTGCTTTGATAAAAAACAGGACACAACCGATTAACTGAAAGTAACTCTCTTTAAAAATGCCAAAATATCGAAAAAAATAAATCATTTCAGAATTTTAAACATTTTGATGAGATGGGCAACATCAACCGCTTGGACTGGGTATGGCTGATGCCGGTGAAGGTAATAAAAACTGGCACGACCCACCTTTGATTCGTCTTCGCATTAAATTACTTTCACTCGGTGGGCTCAGACCAAATAATTTGGCCGAAGCACAGGTCTTTAAAGGCTTCTTATCATGCGGATAAACGTTTGGTCTTTCCAGATAGTCCAATTTCATGCTGAAGTGTTGTTGCACCACTCTATTCACAGCCATCGCGGATTCCGCGAACTGGGACAGTTCGAATGCGGAATTGTTTTTCTTGATAACAGCTGGAGTTGTCAAAGCAGCTGTATCACTTGCAAACTGCAGCCAAGGATGCATCAGCACTTTTGCTGCACTAATGCGTTCGCTAGCATTCTTAACTAGCAAACTAGAAATCAGGTCTTTTGCTTCCTCAGATATAGTCGTCCATTCTGGTTCTGGAAAATCATACCGCCCTTCTTGGATACTTTGGAACAGTAGCTCCTGACAGGCATTACAATTGTCTCCTCGTTCCCAGCCACAGTCCTTTCCACATTTACCGTAGAAAGGAGGATAACCACATAGAAGAATATACATGATAACTCCTAAAGACCACAAATCGCATCTCTTATCGTATGATGTAGTTTCAGAATCACCGATAAAAGCTTCCACCACTTCTGGTGCCATAAATTCAGCACTACCAACCTGCAAGTAATAGTTATAATCAGGTTACATTTCTAAATTAAGTAAACAAAAGTTTGAAATGTTACAATATTTAAAATTACAAATAAAATTTACTTACAGGTGTTAACAACTGTGGTGTTGCCAAAGGACTCGAGACGCTAGATTGAAAGCGGATACCAGATCCTAAATCAAAATCGCATATTTTGATTGGACAAAGACGATCTTTGTGCACACAAAGAATATTCTCTGGCTTCAGGTCCCTGTGCGCTATACCTTTTCCATGCATAAACTGTAACGCTGAGGCCACCTCTCTGATGATTTCCGCCGCGGCAGCCTCACTAAAATACTTGTACTCTTGAATCCTCCTCAAGAGTTGACCTCCATTAATCTGAAATTAAACATATCTTAAAAATACTCTATTTTATTAATTACTAATACAAATAATACTTTGAATTAACTTAAAAAATAAATTATATTATCAAAATACTAGTTTCTTGCAGATAAAAATAAAAACTAGTCTTAGTAACACATTTTGGAAATGCCCTGATACAAATTTAATATTTACCTTTTCAAAAACCAAATAAAACTTTTCTTCGTCTTCGAAAAACTCTGTCAATTGAATTATGTTAGGATGACCTTGACAGTGATGGAAAGTTTCGACCTCTCTAAATACTCGGGCACGAGCGTGACCTGGGACTTTATCAATAATTTTGACAGCAAATTCTTGATCAGTGAACAAATTGATGCAAGTTTGAACACTGGCGTAGGCACCTTCTCCCAAAACTTCACCGGTCAACTTATACAGATCTGTAATGAATTACATATAAGTAAACGGACTAAAATGATGAAATATTTATAAAATAAACAAAATAAAAAGCCAACGATAGAATTCAAAACGATTGGGGACCACAATCGCTTGAAAGACCTTGAAATTAGCTGTTACTATAGAATATTTGTTAAGATATCAAAACTGTGAATAAAGTACTATATTTCTAGCATTGCTGTGAAAAGTGTAAATTATAAAGATATTTCTAAGCCCATAAAACGTATTTTTATTATCTCTATTAATTTATTTTTGGTGGATCATAACGATACGATATTTTTCGATTTCTTAAAATAGCTACATATATTTCAATTGTTATAAAATCAATATTAGATTATTGTTATTACGGAAAAATTCTTGACTGCGCACCAAATAAATAAATTTTATATCATCAGATACTTAAAAGATTAACTGATATATATTTTTTTGGTATACATGCTTTTAATTATGTAAAATGCCAACACAAGTATAGTTACTCCTACACATTTTATAAAATTGATTGAAATTATCCTTGAAGATTAAATCCAGTTGAATAACAGCAACACTTCTAGTGGTAACACTAAAGTATTTAACAATAATACATTGAATTTAATAAACTTTGTAAACTTGCTCATATAGGATTTATGAAAGGGCATCTGAAATATAGTAATGAACTTTTTTTAAAACCGGCCAGAAATTAGTACTTTCCGGTTTATTTTTAGGTCAGAAAACCTCATTTTGTCGGACAAGGCCAGAAAATAAAAATGAGTCCGGTAAAAGCCTTTATTTCATTCTGTCCAGTAAATAAACTTCCCTATAATCAATTTGGTGTCGGTAAGTAAAACATTACGGTATCATGTACTGTAATGTGTTGCCTAGCAACTCTGCTCTGATTGCTTAAGGGAAGACAATTACTTTTTTAATTTTTGACACTTAAAAACACTATAATGACTATAAAATAAAAATAAAATAATTAATTACTTTTTATTTTAATTTAAAACACGAATTAACAATGAACAAATGTTGCAAAATGCAGAATATTAATTATTCTATCGCTTTACTAGTTTTAAAAAATATTTTCAAAAACATTGACCATTTAACTAAGAAGAAACAACTACTTCACTGGCTATGTGCCTCGAAGGATATTGAATTACACTTCAAAGTCAAATGGGGTTGGCATATCTAACAGATAATTTAAACCAACCATTTTAGTTTGCAGTTAGAAGGGACAACATAACTTGTAGACCGGTTTCGACCTATTGGGTCTCGTCAGTACAAGGTATAAGTTATCCGTCAGCGAGCTTAAGGCATAATCGCATTAATCGCTGACTGAAGATTTGACTAAAATCACCAACGATATATTACTTTCAGTAATGAAAGTGTAAACGTTGTGATAGTAGTAACATCTTCACCTCTAATTGCAAACCAAAATTCGATTTGACAACAAGACCCTGGTCGTGATACTATTAAAGTAAGACACTATTACAGTTTTCTGTAATAATACTTGACCTTTGTAAAATACAGAAGTTTCTTAGTAGTAATAATACTAAGTATATAACTTTCGTAGATAAAGATATAACCATGTAAAAAAAATAACAAAATAGTTTGCGTCAATAGAGGACACAATTGTTTTTGTTAGTTTACAATAATTTCGAAATATTAGAGTTATTCTTAAATTAAAATAAATATAATCAACTGATTACAACCTCAACGTTTCTTGCTTTAGGATCATTTTAAGTTGTGAAATTTTTATTTATCCAATTTAAATAATATTATGACCTTTATATAACAGTTTAAATATTTATTTAATAACTGCGCCAATAAGATTTTTATAGTAAGTATTTTTGTGCATATAAATATTTACCATTTATACTGCTTACTCAGTAATTTTGCTGGTCAAGAAAATGCTTATTAATCAAAAGTTAAAACTTAGTAAGCAACAAATAGTGTGTTAAATAATGAAATAACCAAGAATATTCTGTAAATAGTACTTTTCAAAGCACGTAACTTATTATTCGAATCATAACAAAAAAGGCAAAGTAACAAAGTTGGTGAAGTTTGTTGAACTATTCGTAATGAAAATCTCTAGGATGGATGATGGATATGTACATGATTTTTACGACTTTAATTGTAACATTCCAGTTTCAGTATCAATTTATTTCAATATTTTGGGGTTACTGGAACACCAACCAAATTATCGCGAATGTAATGCTGTTCTGAATATTATTTTTATATCTACAGATCTTAACTATGAGTTAACACGTGTGGTTATTGATAAAAAAGTAAAAATAATTTGATAAACTTTGTGATAAATTTAATAAATAACCTTGTAAATTTTGCGACGAACTGCAAACAAAGATGAATGATTTATATATTTTTAAAAGTAACACGTTATCAACTAGAACTAGATTATAAAGTTAAAATAAATCACTTTCTCAATAGAACATTCTGTCTTAAGACAATGGCAAATTGCAATAATCGCCTGAAGTTTGAACCTGCAACACTTTTTTTTTGTAATTCTCTGATAACATATATAAACGCTTTCTTTTTACCTGCTTGTTAATATGATAATATTTAGAAAATAACAACTAGACCAGAGTAAGATTAAAATAGAAACAATAAATATAGTTTAAAAAAACTAAAAAACACGCTTTTATAAAGCATGTTTCTGAAAAACATCGAACTAAAAAGTTAAAAATAATTTTCAAAATAAAATTAAAACAAAAATAAATGAAAAGTACTAGTATTATTGTGAAAAAAGCGTGGGCGCTTGACATTTGAAAAATATGGTATGCAGCGCCCACGCTTTTTTCACAATAATACTAGTACTTTTCATTTATTTTTATTTTAATTTTATTTTGAAAATTATTTTTAACTTTTTAGTTCGATGTTTTTCAGAAACATGCTTTATAAAAGCGTGTTTTTTAGTTTTTTTAAACTATATTTATTTTTTACTTTTTAGTCCAATTTATTTTATTTCAATAGATTCGTTAATTTGCTGTGACGATTACAAGACCCTTACTCAATCATTATTCGTTTATTTAGTTGGAAATGCTTTGAAAGCGTGTTTTTTTGATTTCTCAAATTATATTTATTGTATTCATATTGTTTATAATTAAACGTATTGTTTTCAGAACTTGGAAAAAAAATTACTATTGTGAAATCTAAAGAATTGTTAGATTAATTCTAAGACAATTTCATTCATATCGTTTATAATTAAACGTATTGTTTATTACCCACTCCCAGCACGGGGAGGTAGTGACTAAAAATAACGATATGGGACTCACCCGAGGCAGCAGCCGCGGAGTGGAGAGTTACAAACAAACAAACATACATACATACATACATACATACATACATACAGGTGAAGTTAATTAACAAAAAAAAAAAACTCACATCAAACTTCAAATATTAATTAACTATTAATAAATCAACCATCAAACACATTCGTGTTACAAAATTTGTTATTGTTGTCTTTTTTTAAAGTTCACAATAAAATTTGATGAACATTAAAACAAGTGCTAATTCGAAAATTTGGATGAAACCATATGAAATAGCGACCTTGAATTTATTCGTCATCTTTTTTACGATAAAGTTGATGTAATACCGGTAGTCTTACGGTATTTAAAAATAATAAACACATCTTTACCAAATTAATCAGAACAAAAAAAAAATGGAGTTGCCAGGCATCGATCCCGGTACCTCTCGCATGCTAAGCAAGCGCTTTACCATCTGAGCTGCACACCCAGTTAATAAAATTTGACGATAAGCGGTACATAGATTAAAGATGAGCGAAATATTAGCCCAAACTGCAGACATGCGCAAACCGCGCACTAGGCAGCAGCCGCGGAGTGGAGAGTTACAAACAAACATACATACATACATACATACATACATACATACAGGTGAAGTTAATAAAAGCGTGTTAATAAATGGATCGTTAAGAAAGCTGTTAAGTAATGCCATTTTCTATTGAAAAACTAACTTTGCAGATATGCTAGAAAATGAAAGTACAAAATAAAATTCAATACGAAAAAAATACAGTTAAGGATCTTTGAGTAACAGAAACGCATTAAATTCTTATCCTTCCACTACGGAAGAAAGTGCCAACAGAACTGCTTAACCCCAATATTCATTTTTGTTTAATTATTCATAAATAAACAGTTGATATCACTTATAATTTTTGAAGTAAAACTTCTTTAGGCGCGACTAGGGGTAACTCAGATTTATTTTCTGACGGAAGTAACGGTGTGACGTCAGCTATGGGAGGACCTTAAAAACCTTTTCAAACAAAACAAATTTGCATTGACATTTTAGTGGAATTGAGGTTATGTTTTGTTTAGAAGTTTATAAATTTTATTATGGTAATCTTGTAATTAATTATGTATTCTTTAACTATTAGATACTATTCTAATCTGTGTTGTATTATAATCTTCTTTGGGTTTCAAATACATTAAAGGTATTTAGAGAGTAAAATCTATGTTTCACATTTTAGTTATCATAAACCTATTATTTCATATATGTACTTATAAAAAATAATGATAACTTTTAAATTCCTATTTCTAAAGAATAATATAAATATAGGTAATATTATATAATTTTTTGTAAAGTATATAGACTATAGACAATAAATATAATTGAATTGTAATTTAATATTTTTTTTGCGATACGTATGTCAAATAAGTTTTACTTTAATCGCGCGTAAAGGTTACACGCACACTCTTTTTTTATTATTCATAATTGGATAAGCTGAATTGTAGATGCAAAGAGAAATTTGTATAATAGTTATTTGCCCACCTATCAAAGCTAAAGTTTCTTCCCAACAAAAAATATATAAATTTGACGTATTAATCTAATTTTCTTCATTTAAATTTTTTTTTAAATTTAAAGTGATTTTGATGAGAAAAAATATTAGGACACAAAGTAATGTAATAACGTTTCCTACTTAAACAGTAAATCAAAAACTAATACCAATAATGAATATGAAAAGAAATTTATTGGAAGGAAGTGAAACTTATGGGGTAACGAAGTATTACTCTAATTTTACCTTGAAAACATGATGATACTAAAGATGATCCGGTGCGCTTCTTTTTACGTCGCCTGCGCTTAGCTTCCTCCTTGCGGCGAGCGAGTTCCCTCTCACGAGATTCCGCATCCATCTGATCTCCACTATCGGAGGCACTGCCTCCACCACCATTGCAACCTCCAATGCTGTCTCCATTGTTGATCACGATGCCGTTGCAATCTGTAACAACCGTTAGAGCTATTGTCAATGTAATAAACATAAGATAGGATTAAATTAGCAAACAATTTTTGCACTTATTAATTGGCAAAAAACCTAATTGCTCTTTAAATTTCTTAAAACATTAAAATTAGCCGGTATGTTGATCCGGCCGGCCCGTAAACACGTTATAACATGACCACATGTTATATGATATTTTTAGAGAATCTGTTGCTGGCAACTGTTCAAAAACTATATCTTCGAATTAATTTTAAGAGGAAATATAGATATGTGCAAAAAGATATTTAAATTAATATAAATAATTCTTTTAGATTATGTCATAAGATGAGCTAATGTTCAATAGTATTTCCTAGTTCTGTTTTGCGTATTGTTTCCTATTTTGAATATAATAGCGGTGTTATTATTTTATTCTACCTTTTAGATTTTTTAATACGTTTTTCTAATTTATATTTCAAGTTTGCAATAATAAACAACTTAGTTTACAACATAACATTGGACAATTATTTAACAGCAAATGACTCACCGTTTCGTTATAGAAAATTAACGAAACAGATACCACTTTGTAATTTTGTAAAGTTACAATTTATTGTTTTTATGTGACGACCTTCATCATATTTAATTAACTATTGAATATTTATTTCGAACAAATTTATGTTTCCTCATAATATTTTCTACAAATATACAAAAAATATTGCAAGCTTATTTTATGACTCAAAACAACATACATATGCATATTAGTATTTTAATTCCTAGCTACGCATTACAATTGCAACAATGCTTGTTTATTTCACCTTTAAGATGATAAAAAGTTGACTAGAACTGTATTGGAACAGTTAGAAATATCATTACCTCAATACTCATAATCAGGTTTTACATAGTATTTCAACATTCCAGGATGAATATTTTTTTTCACGAAACAATGCGGATTATTATGTATGTAAATTACAAAATTACTCACAAAAAAGCGTTTAATGTTGAACAGATAAAGTATTATTACAGAAAACTAATTTAATAAAGCGTGTTATCAATAGATATCAAAGAAAGAATAATATTATTCTAACGCTTTACAAGCTTTGAAAAACATTTTTAAAGACAATGACCGTTCAACTAAGAAGAAACAACTACTTCCCGGGCTATATGCCCCGACAGATATTGGATTACAATTCAAAGTCAAACGGGGTTGGCATATCTGATAGATAATTTAAACCAACCATTCTGGTTTGCAGTTAGAAGGGATAACATAACTTGTAGACCGGTTTCGGCCTATTGGGCCTCGTCAGTACAAGGTATATGTTATCCGTCAGCGAGCTTATATGTATACACAATAACGAAAGTGTAATCGATGTGATAGTAGCGACATCCTCACCTTTTTAGTTGAACGGTCATTGTCTTTGAAAATGTTTTTCAAAGCTTGTGAAGCGTTAGAATAATATTATTCTTTCTTTGATATCTATTGATAACACGCTTTATTAAATACGACAACGTTACAGTTTTCTGTAATAATACTTCATAGTTTCGAGACCAGCGTCTTGTTGTCAAAATCCAAATTTTGGTTTGCGATTAGAGGTGAGGATGTCGCTACTATCGCATCGATTACACTTTCGTGTGTATACACATATCGTGCGTGATTTTAGTTGAATCTTCAGTCAGCGATTATGCTTTAAGCTCGCTGACGGATAACATATACCTTGTACTGACGAGGCCCAATAGGCCGAAACCGGTCTACAAGTTATGTTGTCCCTTCTAACTGCAAACCAGAATGGTTGGTTTAAATTATCTATTAGATATGCCAACCCCGTTTGACTTTGAAGTGTAATCCAATATCCGTCGGGGCATATAGCCCGGGAAATAGTTGTTTCTTCTTAGTTGAACGGTCATTGTCTTTGAAAATGTTTTTCAAAGCTTGTAAAGCGTTAGAATATTATTCTATCTTTGATATCTGTTGAACAGATAAGAAATAGTGATCTACTAGCCGATACATACAATACATTGACATTTTCAATAACTATAATGCTAAAGGCTATCTTAATATTACGAGAAAAGAGGATAAAATTATCTGTTCTTAACATATTATTTTTAAATTGAATTAAAGCAACTATAGAAACTAGCTGTATGCTAACACAATCATTATAGGTATTAACATGAATACTTGGTCTTGTTTAGGTCAACGGTCGACAGCAAACTTTCTTCTTTTGTTTATTTACCACACTCCTTATTCTGGCTTAAAGGTAATACGTTGATAACCATTGCACCGCTTTCACGACATCCATTGTGGTTTTGAATGAGATCATAAAATAATTTTAAAGGGTAAGTCTAAATACTCTAAATCAGTACTTTCTTTCTACTGCAGAAATTTCTAATGATGATTATGTCGAAATGTAATTGCGTAATTTTGAAAACTGACAACAGTAGGTATAACATCACAAGTTAAGTATCTACAGCAGTAATATATAAATCATATCCCAGAATGTAGAAAAACCAGAATTAAAAATTTACTAGTAAATTTGAAAAACTTTACATGTTAGGGTCATGTAGATGTTTAGATTTTACTATTCTTAAAATAAGACCCATATTATTTTTCTCTTGAAGTTTTAACAATATGTATGTAATTTCCAAAAGGTAATGTAGGTAGAAAAGTATTTCTTTTTAAACTTTCCACGTAGTGCATAAGGAATAACTGCTGCATAAAACGAAATATGAATCAGTAAGGTCAAGTGAAAGTTAACGAAAATTAGCAACAAAATATAAAGTACCTCCTATGTCTGAACGCGAGTTCTGGCGTGTTGTTTTTAACATCAAAACAGGTCATAAAAATTGTGATGTTGTCATGTCTATATTTGTCTTCACTACCGTAAAGACTACGAAGAGCGTGGTAGATATTAGTTAGCATAATATAAAATACAACCTCATATTAATAAAGTGCGCATATTCGCGATTAGTCAATTTGTCATTTCTTAAATACATATATTAGGTATACACATGCGTCACGGAATTCTTTTTATCTATTAAATTGATAATTAATATTGAATTAATAAACACATTTATTAATTGGAAAAATTTAACAATTGATAAAGGTAATAATAAAAACAAAGAAATTAACTAAGTAAATATTGGGTTGGGGAAAAAGAAATGTCGTATTTGTGATTGAAATTTAACGCTTTATTTAACATACTTAGAATTATCCGATTTAAGACAAATATGCGCCGTTTTGTTCACAAACTTGTTGCCATTTGGAAGGCAACTTCATTATCCCCCTCTTATAAAACTCCCCCTCCTTATTTGCAAAAAACTCGGACAGCCAGTTTTCGCAAGCCTCTTTTGAGGCCAACTTAGTATCACCGAGAGCGTTTTGCATGGACCGGAAGAGATGGTAATCACTTGGTGCCACGTCCGGACTATACGGTGGGTGCGATAGGACATCCCATCCGAGCTCCCGTAGCTTCTGGCGGGTCATCAAAGATGTGTGAGGCCGAGCGTTGTCCTGGTGGAACACCACACCATTCCTATTGACCAATTCTGGCTGCTTCTGATCAATCGCTTGCTTCAAACGGTCAAGTTGCTCACAGTAGAGGACCGAATTGAGGGTCTGGTCATAGTTGAGCAGCTCATAGTGGATGATTCCCTTCCAATCCCACCAAACACACAGCAAAACCTTCCTGGCCGTCAATCCGGGTTTGGCGATGGTTTGGGCCGGCTCGCCGCTCCTCGACCACGATCGTTTTCGCTTGACGTTGTCGTACGTGATCCACTTTTCATCACCAGTCACGATCCGCTTCAAAAATGGGTCGAGTTCGTTCCGTTTCAGCAATGCATCGCAGGCGTTGATTCGGTCCAAGAGATTTTTTTGCGTCAACTCGTGTGGCACCCAAACATCCAGCTTTTTTTGAAATCCAATCTTCTGCAAATGGTTCCAAACGGTTTTATGGTCTACACCCAGTTCCTGGCCAATCGAACGAATGCTCACATGCCGGTCTACTTGGATGATTTCGACGATTTTATCGGTTTCTACGCCCAGTGGCCTACCAGTACGGGGTGCATCTTCGACATCCACTACACCAGAACGAAATCGATCAAACCAACGCTGTGCTGTGCGAATCGTTACAGTATCGGGCCCATAAACTTCACAAATTTTTGCGGTCGCCTTAGTTGCATTTTTACCTCTCAGGTAGTAAAAACGTAAAATATGACGAATTTCTTGCTTGGTGGACTCCATCTTTACGCGCGATAACTTGAGACTGAAACGTACGATCACAACACTGTCAAAGTGACACTTGTAGCACAGATTGTCAACTTCAAATCGCCATTTATTATAAAGAGATACGATAAGTACAACACAAGATATGTTTAAGTGTTGCTATCTATTGACAAAATACGACACTACTTTTTCTCCAACCTATTAATATAAATAAAGGGTTAAATTAGAACATAATTAAGTATAATCACAAATTTATGTTGTATATTGATTACAACAATTCAATTAACATATCAGAATATTTTCTTTTAAAAAAATAAAATAACAACAAAGAACTATACGAGGTTTGTTTAGAAAGAAACGAGAATTTTGAATTTCACGAAACTGCATTAAATTTTGCTTTAAAAATGAAACAAATTGTACCAATGCATTCAAAATGTTGATGAGGCATTTGATGAATATGCTATGAACCAATAGTGTATGAATGGTATAAACGCTCCAAAGAAGGCCGAAAAGACATTGATTACGATGGCCGCTCTGGACGCCCGAAAAAGTCGAATTACTATTAGGGAAGTTGCTGAGGATGTTGGCATATCAACTAGATCATGTCATACAGATGTTTTGGGCATAAAACTTGTGGCAGCGAAGATTGTTCCAAAATTGCTTAATTTTGACCAAAAACAACGTCGCATAAATATCGCTCAGGCGCTGTTTAATACCGCCAACGAAGTACCAGATTTCCTCAAAAGGATCAAACTGGTGATGAAACAAGGGTATATTGCTATGGCATCGAAAACAAAGCCCAATCATCACAATGGAAGCGGCTAAAGGAGCCAAGACCGAAAAATGCACGTCAAATTCGGTCAAATGTGAAGGTTTTGTTCACTGTTTTCTTCGATTACAATAGCGTAGTACATCCTGAGTTCTTGCCACAAGGTTGTAAAGTCAACAAGGAATATTACCTGGAAGTTGTGAGACGTTTGCGCGCAACAATACAACTTAAACGCAATGATTTGTTGGAAAACAAGTCATGGATTTTGGATCATGATAATGCAACGGTACATTCATCACTGCTAATTCGTGAGTTTTCTCGGGACTTGTCCGGCTGCGACTTTTTCCTATCCACAAAACTAAAGAGACCGATGAAAGAACGACGTTTGTCACAATTGAGGAGATAAAACCAGCGTCGAAGAAAGATCTGATGGCCATATCCAAAATCGAGTTCCAGAAGATTACTTTGAAAGGGACAAAATAGATATTGATGAATAAATAAAGATTTTATGAGTTAATAGTTTTTTTGGTCCTCCGTCCAGAAATAATACTATTAATTATTACTTCAAAATCGTTCGGAAAATGACATTTTCCGGCCTAGGCCGGCAAAGTAGCTTTTAGATTATCTAAAGAGATAGCGCTATGAGTCATCCAAAATACATAATGAATAATAAAAATTTTAATTAAATTTATTTAAAAACAGCGAATAATATACTAAACTAATAACTTTTTCTAAAGGTAGGCAGGATTCTAATTTACATTTAATTTCTCTCACAACTTTTATTTTAAATTTGACATTTATGTCAATTTACAACTACTTATCATTAGATTATGAAAATACATATCTCCATTTTATTTTTGCTCATTGAACTAAAATAGTTCATTGTCTCTGCTTTTTTTATATAAAATTAGTAGATATTAATGTTAATATTTTCAATATAACAATTTTTACTGTGTTGCTTATTAGCAAAGTATCCGTATGATCGTATGTATAAAAATTAAGGATCTTGAATTCGATTATCAGAAAATCATTCCTTATTACTAATTCTTTTAATCGTGCAATAGATGTCAATAAACATCTAATCTTGTATGTCATAAAGTAAAAAGTTTCTGAACTTTTGAAAATATTAAAAATTAGTCGGACCAAAAAATAGTGTGTGTTACACGTCCGGGAAATGTTTTGAAAGTGCTCGTATTGTTTCGCCTCGGGCGGTGCTACGCACCTCGGCTACACAACTTTACTCGCTCTTGCAAAATGTCATTTTCTGTCCTTGTGTCACAAATAACTATTTTCTGAACATACCTCGTATATATGTGTACATTTAATAAAAACCAATCATTTACAGAACATAAGCATACGAGTGAATTTTGCATACGAGTTTTTTTATTTTTATAGGAATTTGTTCCGGATATTAATTAAATCGCAACGTTTCTAAATGCAGGAAAAACAACTATTAATTAAATAGCACCGAGTAAAAGATTAACATATTATTTTATACCGTTTTCATGCAGGAATAACATCCAAGTTTGCAAAATAATTATAGCTATATAATTAATTAAATATACGCAGTTTTCTGCTGTATTATTTTTTTATATTTTTTAAGCTGTTATAACTACAGTAGTGAAAATACGACACAACTGAATATATAGTTTCCACACTCATGCAGTTTAATTGTATAGAAGTATATTAAAAAAAGCAATATGTACGCACGTAAGAAGTTATACTTCTTTGGTGTAACATGATAATCTTTCTTAAAATAAAAAATACATGTCATAAAAATTTAATTTAGAACAAAAAATCTTAATTAATTAAAATGAATAGATTATTATTATAACAACAACTTTTAACAGAAATTTTAATTAAAACTACGATTTAGGATTACTCAAAAAAATTGATATACGTGAGTCTAATCAGTTATATTTTTTTAATCATATTTCGATTATTTCTAATATCATAATAGAGAATGTGAAATTGGAACGTTGGCTATCTAATTGAAAATAATGACTAATAAAACACTACACAATATTTACTTCAATGAATCATATACCGACAAAATTTGTTCGTCTAGCATGCAAAATGCAAATAAATTTCATGATCAGAAACCTGATGCAATTCCTACCGTAATTAAATTTATATTTCTGATCTTTTAAACGTTGCAAGATATAATTACCGTCTAATTATTTTAATAAAGAATTAACAATAGAAAAATGTTCTTTTATGGTAAATGTAAAAATTATTTTAGCTCAGTATTAATTTTTGAATTTTTAAAACAGGTATAAATGTCAATTTTGGGTCAACATCCTAAGGAAAATAAAATATTAACATGAGCTTTTCAATAATAAATTTTACTATAAAAATATCGTTGAATTAAAATCGAAAGCGATGACTTGAACAAATTTGCAAGTTCTGATATGTATGTCTTTTCAGTATTTCACTTAATTCCAGACCTGTTTAAGCCAATGCTAAGACTCGTTTCACACTTAAACGGTTCGATTCGGTGCGTATTCGATTCGTTTTCGGTATGGAGAAAACGTGACCGAACGGAAACGTAACCTTATGTGTGTAAACGACAAATTGCATTTATTGACTCTGGACTCGAATGGAAACCGAACGAAACCGATTCGTGTCGAGGGGGCTTTCGGTTCTATCAGTTATCTATTAGGTACCGAACACACACCGTATCACACTTTTCCGGCGGCTACCGAAAACGAATCGAATACGCACAGAACCGAATCGAACCGTATAAGTGTGAAACGAGCCTAACTCGGTTACTTATTTCTTATTAACTTTTTTACCAGTAAAACAAACATATATCCATCGCCTTGGTCTGGGTTTGTACTCTGAGGTGAGTCTTATTCAGCGAGAATTTCGAAAACGAAAAATCAATTCAATGGATAACCCTAGGTAAGCTGAACATTTAAGAAGTGCTGTAGTTGAATCTATTAATAAATTTTTAGTGACTATACAGGTATTATGAGCCTCTGTCCAAGGTTTTAAGTTACAAATTTTCCGAAAAAGATAGAAATACACCCAAGCAATGTTCACATCCTCAATGAATATGTTTAAAATCGCAATGAATCACCCTCTCAAATTTATTTCAGTATCGACTTACGATTGAAAATACCGTAAGTTCATCAGTTTCAAATTTCACGTACATATATTATATTTACCAACTGTATTAGTCCTCTTTAGACTTAACTCGATAATTAATAAAATAAAAAAATGTCCGGCTGAAATTGCCAGTAATAATTAACAATTTGCATGTTGTTATTGAATATTCAGTTCTTTGATAAAGACAATAATTATTAGTGATAATTTTGAATGCAAATTACAGATAATACCGCAAATTACCACACCACTAATTAAGATATTATAATGCACCTAATATTTTTTCGTTATTAGCCTTACTAAAGGTATGAGATATTTTGTCTTTAATGTGAAAAATGCAAAATATTTTTCAAGTTTTTAAAAATTATTTCTCTTTTATAGTGTTCAGGGGATGATTTTATCCTCTTAAAGGGTTTACGACAAGATATTCAACCACCACAGCCATAACCATTTAGAAAGATTTATTAAGTAAAACAATCCATCAGTAGGGGTATTTTTTTATTGTTCAAAAAATTGAATGATATGGTCTTTTCTACGAAGATTTTTAGGATTTACCTTAAGAGTACTAGCTTGAAAGCAAGAAACTCGCAAAACTAAAAAAAGGGTAAGTTACACACAACAGCTTACCAGTGATTGTACCTATACATTCAGTCAAATAGTCTGTCTTAAAATTTTAATACTGGGCTGAAATATATACAAGGGGGGTCATATTGAGAACGAAAAGTGAAATAATTTTTTGAAAAATTCCTAAAACTAGGCGGATAGAAATTAAGAGCTGAAATTTGGCAGATATTTTTATTACTGTATTTCCGAGGGCTGTGTGCATGGGTTTTGAAAACCGTTTATTTTTTATGTGATTTTCATAGTCTTATTTTAATTTTATTTTAACCATAATAAAATACGGCCATGAAAATCATATAAAAAATAAAGGGTTTTCAAAACCCATGCACACAGCCCTCGGAATTACAGTAATAAAGATATCTGCCGAATTTCAGCTCTTAATTTCTATCCGCCTAGTTTTAGGAATTTTTCAAAAAATTATTTCACTTTTCGTTCTAAATATGATCCCCCTTGTATATATTTTAGCCCAGTATTGAAATTTTAAGACAGACTATTTGACTGAATGTATAGGTACAATCACTGGTAAGCTGTTGTGTGTAACTTACCCTTTTTTTTTAGTTTTGCGAGTTTCTTGCTTTCAAGCTAGTAGGTTCCTCTTAATGTTGTTAGAGATTGAAAAAATAGGCTAATAATGGATATTTTTAGTGCCACCCTTAGAAGCTATACTTTCCAATCTTCTGTTTTTACAGTTTACATGAATAATTTTGCACCAAGAGAGAAATTTTATTGTATTGTATATTAAAAAATAAATAAGTTTAACTGTTTTTTGTATTTTTCATTACCAGATTTCAAAATAATGGTCGGTCAGATTTGTCTGTTTAATGCTATTTCTTAAATAATCTATCAGGTTGTTATTAACAAGTAACGAGATATTGTGGAAGTAAAATATTCAGAGCGCACTCCTAAAATTTTATTACCAGGCTTGTAGGACACCACTAACATTTAATGTTAACAATTATTAAACAATACCATAAAATCAACTGCCACAACTTTTACATATTTACACTTCTTATCGTTTTTTTTTTAAATAATCTAACGATATTTAAATTGACAAAATTTGCAAACCACTGTCAGATCAACATGTTCCATGTTTTACATCAAATTTAAGTATCTCTTACGGAACAAAATTTTGGAACTCGTAGAAACGAAGCCAATTAACGAATTATAGAATGTGACTAATCAAAAAGGATTAAATGCACTTTATATAATCCAATTATTTTTCTAAAGAAATAAATATAAATGATACTGTCCTAATTTGGAATGTTATTTTTGTTCTCTTATCATCTGGTAATAACATTATCAAGGAGAAAAGTGGTTTAATTTAGAAATCGAATATAGGATAAAAAAATTATTTTAATGTTGAATATTTCGTGGAAAGTCAATTTTTTTAAAACCGGCCAGAAATTAATACTTTTCGGTTTATTTTTAGGTCAGAAAATCTTATTTTGTCGGACAAGGCCAGAAAATAAAAATGAGTCCGGAAAAGCTTTTACCGGACTCATTTTTATTTACTTTTCGGCCTATCTTTAATGAAAAAAACAATAAAATAGTTAGTCTAATGCCGCCTCTACACATAGGCTAGCGCATTCGCCAACGCGCTGTCGGTGCGCTTGCCAACGCGCTTGTGAATTAAACCACACATTGGAAGGTCGTTTAGTATGCTTTGGTTCGGGCCAATGTGCGGACGCATTCAAAATGGATGTTGAGTCGGTAACAGTTGCAGCTGTATATTTATTCACAGCTTATAATTACTACGTAAATGTGTACAAGATAAGGGTGATAAAAAAATGGCAAAGAAGAAGGTGGTGGATGTTATCAATACATCAAAACTGATCGCGCGGCCAATGTGTGGATGGTGCGCCAAGCTTGCGACAAGTGTCCTTTGATGTTACCGACACTGCGCGGCAAGCTCGCAAGCGCGCCGGCCAACGTTCAAATACCTACCACCAATGCGCCAACGCCCGTTCTACACATTGGACCAGTGGCTGGGCCAGCGCACTTGCCAACGCGTTGGCCTATGTGTAGAGGCGGCATAAGATAGCGGTCAATTGGTTTCTATGGTAACCGAGTTTTGTATATATTTAAAACTATAAAATAACTTGACATATTTTGACGTTTAGTTGAAAACGTGAAATTTATTATAAAATGGATATTTAAAATGATGCATTTGATTGTGAATTAATGGAAGATAAAATTATACCAGATGAAATTGTTAAAGCGGCCACCCAAGCAAGGTTTCTTAAAAAAAAATGTTAAAATTAGTTTATAAAGAGTTCTTGTTATAAAAATGTAAACTGAATAATATGAAGTTTATGGTACAACAATGCCCTTTTTAAAAAAAATATTGTACGTAACACGTCCCAAAAGTGCTTTTACTGGACTCGCAGGTTTGCAGGACTCGCCATCGGCTCGCCCTGCAATTTGCCCACTCTTCCAGTAAAAGACCACTTTCGGGACTTGTTGCGTAATAGTAGTTTTTTTAAAACTGGCCAGAAATTAGGACTTTCCGGTTTATTTTTAGGTCAGAAAATCTCATTTTGTCGGACAAGGTCAGAAAATAAAAATGAGTCCGGTAAAAGCTTTTACCGGACTATTACAATAATTTTCTGACCCGTTTCGACAAAATGAGATTTTCTGACCCAAAAATGAACTGGAAATTACTAAATTCTGACCGGTTTAAAAAAAAATATTATAGGTAATACGTCCCAAAAGTGCTTTTACTGGACTCGCAGGCTTGCAGGACTCGCCTGCGGCTCGCCCTGCAATTGCCCAACCGTCCAGTAAAAGACCACTTTCGGGACTTGTTACGTAAAATATTTTAATGTCACAATTCACAGCAAGAGGATATTTTATTTGATGAATACAAATTAAATTATTAGATAAGTAGGTAGTTCTAGAAAAAGTAGTAATTGGTAATATTGTTTTTATTTTCTCAGTCCTAAATACACAAATAAGTATTATTAGAAGTCTAGGAACTCGTAGGTTAACGACATGGTTTTTAATTTATTTTTAGTACACTCATAAACTACTTGCTTTACTCCAGATAAATATAATAAGGTGCAAATGCCTACACATACCGAGAATAATCTAATATATAAAATTCTCGTGTCACAATTTTCGTTCCCATACTCCTCCAAAACGGCTTGACCGATTCTCATAAAATTTTGTGAGCATAAGCATATTAAGTAGGTCTGAGAATCGGCCAACATCTATTTTTCATACCCCTAAGTAATAAGGGTTGTTCACCCTTAAATTTTTTTTTTAATTTTTGGACGAAATTTTTTGTTTTTATTTTTTTATAATGGGGCATTGAAAAATACATACAACCCTAAATTTTTACTTTTTTATCACCAGCCCCTATTATATATATATATATATATATATATATATATATATATATATATATATATATATAGGAGATTTCCACGTATATACTCACTCATCACGATACCTCGGGAACCATAGTACTTAGAGACTTGAAATTTGGTAGGAATATTACTTTTGCTATGTAGAGGTCAGCTAAGAACGGATTTTACGAAATTCCACCCACAAGGGGTTTTGCGGGGGTGTCAACAATGAAAAATTCACATTTTCAAACTATAGCTGTTTTAGGTATAAAACTTAGCCAGGATATTCTTTTTAGCATGTTTGAATTTACAAAAACTAATTTTATGATATTTCACCCTCAGAGGGCTGTGCGGGGGCGTTAAAAATTAAAAAAAAAATTATTTTTTCCCACTCATAGCTTTTAGAACTCTGAAACTTGGCCAGAATATTTCTTTTGGCATGTTTGAATTCACTTATAACTTATTTTTTATGGTTTTCCACCCCCAGAGAGTTGAGCGGGGGCGTTAAATATTTAAAAAATTCGTATCTTTCAATCTATAGCTTTTAGAACTTTGAAACATGGTCAGAATATTTTTTGCTGCCAGAAAATAAAACAACATGTAATATTGTTTACAGGGAAGCGTTGACCCAATAAATTTAATGGCTTTTGTTATTTTTCTTTAATCCCCGTGCAAAGCCGGGGCGGGCTGCTAGTTAATTATAAAAATAGAAAAATCCTCATTGTTACTTTGAACATAAAATCTAATTTAGAAATACAAAAACTAGCAACTTTAATAATTTGTTACGAACATAAAATTATGAATATAGTGACTTTATTGCTATCTACTTCTTCTTACGGTCACTAACCTACAGATTTTATTTAACTTGACCTCAATATTCCCAAGAACAATAATGCATAATGCTTCATCAATTACGACTCACCATTATTCTTATCGGAAAAGTGCATCTTGTATGGCGAAAAAATTAATAGTTGCATATAACATAATCAAGAAACAACTTTATGGCGTTCGCTATTTATCTCATTCTGACGATTTAATCTGGTAAGCAAAGTACAGAATATACTAGATATCAAAGATTAAAGAATAATATTATTCTAACGCATTAAAAGTTTTTGAAAAACATTTTCAAAGACAATGACCGTTCAACTAAGAAGAAACAACTACTTCCTGGGCTATATGTCCCAACGGACATTGGATTACACTATTAGATATGCCAACCCCGTTTGACTTTGAAGTGTAATCCAATATCCGTTGGGGCATATAGCCCAGGAAGTAGTTGTTTCTTCTTATTTGAACGGTTATTGTCTTTGAAAATGTTTTTCAAAAACTTGTAAAGCCTTAGAATAATATTATTCTTTGATCTTTGATATCTATTGATAAAACGCTTTACTAAATATGACAATGATACAGTTTTCTGTAATAATACTTTAACAGAATATACTATTTAAAATATTGTTTAAGATTCGCAGATTATTTTGCTTTGTGCAAGAAAATATATGTGTATATACCTAACATATCATGTATTATTAGGTTGCATTTTATTAGCTTTTTTACTCTTTAACACGCTTTTATTAGTTCGGTAATATGCATCTATGTACCGGAAACTTAGAACGTGATTTTGACCCCAACTTTGAAATGTCGGATTAACATAAATGTTTGCATATCTATAAAGAACTGATGACAATGGAATATTATGAAAAAATAATTCTGATATCCTCACTACGGAATTCAAAATTAGAGATTTGCGTTTTCTGTGTTCCTACTTACTTCCTTGAATGATGTAGCAGTTTATTAGTTTTAAAATAAATAAAATTAAAAAAAAAAACTAAAAGGCAAGCTTTTGTGCAAAAAATAAATAATACGTTTACAAAGAAATGTGTTCCTTTTGAGAATAATATATTTTCTAAGTATAGGTAATTTAAATAAATTTTTAAACACTCTTAAATTATTTTTTTGGTACTCCGTCCAGAAACAATACTATTAATTACTTCAAAATCGTCTGGTAAATGACATTTTCCGGCCTAGGCCGGCAAAGTAGCTTTTAGATTATCTAAAGAGATGGCGCTATGAGTTTAAATTTTAAGTCATTAAAAATACATAATAAATAATACAAATTTTACTTAAATTTAATTAAAAACAGCGTACAATATACTAAACTTACCTATAACTTTTTCTAAATGTAAGCAGGATTCTAATTTACATTTAATTTCTCTCACAACTTGTATTATAAAATTTGACATTTATGTCAATTTACAACTACTACTTATCATTCGATTATGAAAATACATATCTCGATTTTATTTTTGCTCATTCAACTAAAATAGTTCATTGTCTCTGCTATTTTTATATAAAATTATTAGATATTAATGTTAATATTTTTAATATAACAATTTTTACTGTGCTGTTTATTAGCACATTATTTGTATGTATAAAAATTAAGTATCTTGAAATCGATTATTAGAAAATCATTCCTTATTACTAATTCTTTTAATCGTACAATAGATGTCAATAAACATCTAATCTTGTATGTCACAAAGTAAAAAGTTTTTGAACTTTTGAAAATATTAAAAATTAGTCGGACCAAAAAATAGTGTGTGTTACACGTCCGGAAAATGTTTTGCAAGTGCTCGTATTGTTTCGCCTCGGTGCTACGCACCTCGGCTACACAACTTTACTCGCTCTTGCAAAATGTCATTTTCCGTCCTTGTGTCACAAATAACTATTTTTACCGGCCAGAAATTAGTACTTTCCGGTTTATTTTTAGGTCAGAAAATCTCATTTTGTCGGACAAGGCCAGAAAATAAAAATGAGTCCGGTAAAAGCTTTTACCGGACTATCACAATAATTTTTTGGCCCGGTCCGACAAAATGAGATTTTTTGACCCAAAAATAAACTGTAAATTACTAAATTCTGACCGGTTTAAAAAAAATATTGTAGGTAATACGTCCCAAAAGTGCTTTTACTGGACTCGCCTGCGGCTCGCCCTGCAATTGCCCCCTCGTCCACTAAAAGACCACTTTCGGGACGATCAGGAATATACAAAAAGATAATTACTATATATAAAAAAGTAAAAAAAAACTTTGCATCACATCGAATCATCCAAACATTGTTTTTAATAGTTTATATGTAAAGTTAATTAACCCAACGGTGTTGGTATGTTTTATTTATAAACAAATTATTATAAAAAAAAGTACATTTTTGCTTATGTTTAGCTTTCA
This sequence comes from Altica lythri, assembly GCA_964028335.1. NCBI lineage: Eukaryota > Metazoa > Arthropoda > Insecta > Coleoptera > Chrysomelidae > Altica > Altica lythri. Next base: position 26,729,203 of record OZ034804.1, on the reverse strand, counting down.
ATTAAAAACTTTCTTTTTAATTGCATAAAAATGACGCATAAACAATTGCAACAATAGGTCAAAATTGAAAAAAAAAAATCAATAGTCAATTGATATTGCAGCCAAAGGTGAGCCTTACAGTGTTTAATGTGTGAATTAAATTTCGAAGCGTGCCATCGATTTGTTTTAATTTTGTTCTATTTATTTCCACCAGGCAGCTTTTTTGCAATAAAATGACCAAGAAAATAATAAAACCGTACATTTCTTAGGTCCCCAAATAAAAAGGGATGACGCCCAGAACTATTTACTCAATGAATCTGGACGTTTATTTTTATCTTCCCGTACTTTAGGAATGTGAAATTTGCTTAAAAAATATTTTCTTTCAAAATATTCATATTTTCTGATAACTTTTTATGATTTTAAATTCAAATAGAAGAACTTAAAAAAAAACAATTAAATACCAGCAATTGTAAAAATATATTTACAATAATAAAAAAGGTATTCCATTTACTTACAAACCCATAAATAGGATTTTGTTGAATGGTAACTTTAAAATAATAAAAAAGGTTGTTCTATACATTTTGAAAGGTTATCCAATTTCTTTGATGACCTTAGAATTGTTCAATTTATATTGTTTTTCGGATAATGTCATTGTAAAAAAAAACTGTTTGGAATAAATAAATGGATTAAAATTTAAACAATTCGATGGATCGCCTTAAAACACCATACGCATCACTAGCTGACCTGAGGAAATACGTATCACCTTTTTTTTTTCATTTTCGGTTTTTTCAAATGTTTACGATTTTTTTCTTTGTATTTCCATGAGTTTATTATTGTTTTGTCCATTTTATCATATTTTTGTCTATTTACAGGTTTTTTTCGTCGTATTTAGTAATTTTCCCTTTTTTAGATTTTTTTTTCGAATTTTTACTTTTTTATCATTTTTTTTTGTTAATTTGATTTTTCCCATTTTTTGCTTTTTCTGTTTTTTCCTTTTTTTTTGATTTTTCCCATTTTTTTTTTATACCTACTTGTTTTTTAATTATGTTTAACATTTTTCGGGATATTCAGTACTATTTATAACCATCTATCTGGATTTTTAAATTTTTTTCAAGATTTTTGTTAATTTTTCACGATTGTCATTTTTTTACAATATTAAAAATTCTCTAAAATAGTAAAGAATTTACAATTTTAGAATTATTGAAGTTTTTTAATATTTCTTTATAAATCTTTTAACATTTTTTCACCAATTTCAAAAATGTTTCAAGATTTTTAAGGATTTTTCACCATTTTTAACACTTTATCACTAGGTGTCCGCATAATTATTTTCATAGAGAATGATGTAATTTTCAAATATTGTTTATACAAAATTTCAACCGTTTATTCCGAATTCTAATAAATTATGAAACAAGTTTTTAATGAAAGTCCAGAAAATTTATGAAAAAATACTTATGTGAAACAAAATAAACAATGAACAACAGATTACATTACATCGTTATAAAGGTTCAATAATAAAAAATTGATAAAAAGTGCTTATACCTTCATGATATTATGATAAACTTTATTTTAAGGTAAATTAGTTAAAATGATTTCTTTGTTTTACAACTATACATACAGAAAAACAATGTAAATATTTCTGCTTCGTTATTTTCAAATATAAAATATAGTAGTAACTTTTACTCAAGTATACATTGTAAATTTCTATTCTAATATCTACACCATTGTATTTATATAACTAACCTATTAACGTAATTATACGTTAAGTTATTAGCCGGCCGGCAAAAACGGCCGGTTGATAATTCTGACGACAAAGGTTTTGATTAGAGATTAGATCAATACAGACGGAATTTTTCTTTCAGGTCTAAATCGATAATATGGTTCAAAGTATTCATAATACAATTTAGGTAAGTAATCCAGTTTATGTAAAAGTTAATAAATTTATTTTACACTTAAAAAAACAGTAAGTAGTTCTCCACAATTAAAGTAATAGATATGCAAATACAATTATTACGTCTATATTCACTACCTACATCTTGGAACTATAACTGAATAGAACAAAAAAAAAATAGATTATTATTTTGTCTAACAAAATATTTTTTAGAGAATTTGGTAAAAGATATGATAATCTAGGAAGTAGTTCAAAAATAAAAAAATATGAAAATCAGTTAAAATGTTGTCTGTGAAAGTAAATTTTCTCCAAATTAAGACAATAAAAAAATAGTGTATTTGTATAAAGTTAGTGTGTTTTTTCAAACAAACAATTGTTATCTTTACAGTAGGTAACTACTGACTAGTAAAAAATAAAAGTGCAAATCCATTTTTTTAACCGGCCAGAAATTAGTACTTTCCGGTTTATTTTTAGGCCAGAATGTCTCATTTTGTCGGACAAGGCCAGAAAATAAAAATGAATCCGGTAATACGTCCCAAAAGTGCTTTTACTAGACTCGCAGACTTGCAGGCCTCGCCTGCGGCTCGCCCTGCAATTGTCCGCTCGTCCAGTAAAAGACCACTTTCGGGACTTGTTACGTAAACTACTATTGGCGGCGCTATAGACGGTGGCCCATTAAGATATCAATTTGAGACATACCTCGTCTGAAAGCTTATGATGAGTGCTTTTCAACAAGGTATGTCACAACCATACCACGCATTATGCTTAAAACCCACAAAAAAAAAACCTCAAAAACCCTCCACTCAGGTTAACCTAACCTAATCTAACCTAGGTTAGATTAGGTTGGATTTTGGATAGGTTATGTCAATGTACCCTACTTTAACATTGTAATTTCACGAAATTACTCTACAAAATTTCATCAATATCTGAGGATTAAAATGTGTGGTATGGTTGTGATATACCTTGTTGAAAAGCACTCATCATAAGCTTTCAAACGAGGTATGTCTCAACTTGATATCTAAATGGGCCACCGTCTATAGTTGTGCCCTACTATTATATACTGGTAGTATAAAGTTTTAGTTTTTTAAAATCATTAGACTAAGAATTGTGTATCAAAAACTTTTGTATTTATATATGTATGTATCACATAAATTATTTTCGTACATATACGTTTATCTGAAAGGTTATCAAGAAGATACTAAATAATATAAGTATTAAGACAAATTCTACAAGATGTCTGAAATTTTATTTTATATTTTGTTGTTTGCTCTATTACGTAAACGCAATTTCGGTACATACCTATGTATGAAAATAAATTAAAACACTCCCATGAGACTTTCTATATAATATTAAAATATTTAGGGAAAGATATAATATGAAATTTAAAATATTTTTATGGTTCTGAAAACAACGATAAAAAATATATAAAAAAAATAATATTTTGATCTTTTATCTATGAAATCGTAGAAAAGGAAAAGTGAAATTAGGAAATAAAGTAATCCACCGGCTTTTGCCTCTTCGTAGTTTATCCTTCAGTATCAACAAAAACAATAACATAACGAACAGTCCACATTTTAGTTTATTCAACCTGCTGAGATAATCAGTATTTCTTTTACGGTTATTACGTAATACATATATTATTCAACGATAAACAGATGATACATCAAAAAATTAATAGTTATCCGAATAAATTGGGAAACGCACAAAATCGAAAAGAGATGAAACAAATTTTAAAAAAATTAATCAATATCTAATATACACGTCAATATACTATAGCGTATATTATACGAGTTGTTTGATAAATAAACGGCAATAACTGTTGTATACAATAAATATTATGTATGTAGTATGTATATCATGTAAATGTAAATAAACACAGATGTACCAAGAAAGTAACTACAGAGGATCTCAAACATATAAAAATAACATTTCAATATGGGACGTTCATTGCTCTATTAAAGAATTATAAAAATTTGAGTGGATCAAATAATTTATAATAATAATAATATACAGTGTACTAATAATTCGGTATTATTGTATTGTAATGACCTGCTTTTTTACCTTAAATTTTTTAACCGGTATAGGTACCTAATCTAGACAGGTAAATAAAATAAATAACAATAACATCTCAACACCAAAACAAAATATTATGTATGTAAAATGTTACCATATATGTATAATAAAACTTTTCGAACAAAAAAATAGGGTACATGTTCTAAGCAGCTAAAAGATATGTTTATTAAAAAGAACAAAGGAATCATCTTTTTCTTATAATAACCTGTTGTTACCGATTAATTGAGCGTAATGTAGGTCAGTGGTCTCAGTTCTATATATGCATGTGTAGAATAGAGTTTTATCACATAAACAAGAATATGAACTCACCAAAATTTTCAGATTCCTCAATAATCCTTTCGACCATATTTACTGTTATTTGTTTTCTGGGATAATGATATAGAAAGAAACGCGTTCTAAACTGTTTACGAATAAATTAGCTGATAAAAAATGACAAAAAACGGCCGATCACTGCAACTACTTTAGACACAAAGAAAAGATTTCGTTGGTTTATACACTATCTTCCCATCGTTACTTCTACACTCCACTGATGTTAAATTCCGACTGTTGTTTTCGGCGTCATTTCGCCTGTTTCATCTTGCATCTGTTGGTCACGTAGCCTGTTTTAAAAACGCATGCGCAGTTTTAAGCTTACGTGGATCGTATGATTTGTGTTTGTTTGAAACGCGTTGATGCCAGCTGTCGAAAATTATCGTAGAATTTAACGTTGGTATTTGAAACACCACGAACCCTGGAATTTTCCTTTATTTCTATTCTCTTTTAACAAGTAACAGCAAGCAAATAATGTAATCGTCTACAACAAATATTTGATCCAAATATATGAAAATAAATGTAAATATTATATCCAATGTCAATTGACAGTATTTTCTTGTTAACTTAATACTATGAAGTTAGATTACTGTTGTTTTAAAACGTTTAAATATAAAATTTGCTGTTTGCTATAATTTTATATTATATTTGGCAATTATACTTTTTGATTTATTGGATTCTCATAACAATTACAATAAATCCAGATATACAAAAACATAGACTAAATAAAACTAATAAACTAAGTTTAAAAATCGAGGCATTTGGTACATCCTCGTTGACACGGAAATATAAAGAACTTCTAAAATTATGCGAAAAAATAGTACGACAAACTCCATCACTGAATGTTAATTGCCAATTACTTGACAGTTTTGTCAATTTGGCAGCAAATTATTGTTAGACTGATCCTAAAACTAATGTCGAATATGTCAATTCAGTGACAGCAATTTCCTGTAAATTAGTACCAGCTAAGTCAATATGGCAAACGATAATACTGAAACACTTATGGGGACTTTAACACAATTTATTCACAAAATTGTAACAAGATACACAGAACTCAGCTAGATAACGTGTAAACTGATTTACAATAACAATGAACTATTCGAATTATTTGAACTCCCCTTAACTGTCCCTCATCCCCGTATACTCAACAAATGAACATTCAAGAATTTGCTAGAAACATAATTTAATCTAGTCGCACTGCCTAGAGATTTCTAGAATAACCTAAAAACCAGTCTTTCAAGTAAACGTCCTTTCCTTATTCGTCTATCCCATGTCAAAGAATTTGTGGTTTTGAGTTACTCGAAGGAAGAACTCAGAGCTGTTGCGTTACTGTTGCTAGGTGCTCTTTAACATTTAATCTGGATATGTAATGTATTTAAGTTAACTGTTTGGGAAATTATAATGTATTTTATAAATATTCTTTCATTCATCTCATTGTATATGCGTATAGGTTACTTCTTCGGGAATTTCGAGTTAAACTTTTTATGACTTGACATGAATACTTGGTGCAAGGGGTCAACAAATACCTATGTGACTTTTTCTTGAAGTTTCGCTATTTAATACTAGTTTCAATATCACTCTCTTTCTTTGATCTTTCTATATTAAAGAGGATCCCTCACCTTGTTGCCAACCTATACGCTAGTCTAGTCAAAATATTTGATACTGCACACGTTGGCGGCACTGATTAACCTTATACTTTATACAGGTTTTAGTTGATATTATGTACACACGATATATATTTTCGTAATAAATATTTTTGTATTTTGATCGATATTTTGTAACATACTATTGGCGAGATGAAGAGTTTTATTATACGATGTGATTTTTTTGACTGTACATCGCATTTTAATGTATAAAATGGACTCGGAAGTTCGGTTTTATAGTATAGTAGGTCCATGCTTCAAGCGTATAATGATTTTGCCAAAAAAATCCCATACCAAAACCCGAGCAGGTGCATAGAAGTATAACTTCTACCGGCAGTCCCAGTGATTGCCACGCACGTTTTTTGTCATTTACCTATAATGATATTCATAAACAAATAAAATTTTCGTGAATTTTTTTATGATTTAATTGTTTGATGTATTCGGAAAAGAAATGTTTACAGTTCTTCATAGTATTTAGAGAATTAGGTACTCGATAAAGAATTTTATTGGTGAAAGAAAGGCGGTATTACAGAATCATATTTTTATACTGCATGTGAGTACACATAAAGAATGTATAATGTTAAAATGAATCAAATCTCCATCAGGATCAAAATTGAAACTTACTTCTCTTAACAGAAGACACTACTGGTATTTGTAGATTTAATTTCGAGTAAAACGAGCTCGATGTATAGGTATAGGTATAGGTACCTACCTATGTCAGTTATGTTTTCAAAGCAAAATAGTAAAAGGTTTTTTTTGGTAGCTGTTATTATGTTTTGAAAACAATACTTTTGAATTTTAAAGAAAAGTTTAAAATACTGCATTACTGTTTTGTATTAACACAACACATAAAATTTTAAGTCTTTGTATACAATCTTTTGACCTATTTACTTGGTAATAAGGGCTTGTAAACGAGGTATACTGAGATTATGACTAATATTCGAGGAAGTTTTTGTTCACATACTGGTTAAAGGCTTTGTGTTTTTCTCCAACAACCCCTAGAATGGACGCCCCAGTTACTTTTTATTTTAGAGAATTCTCGCTGCGATTGCCGTAATACAACATGATTTAAAATTTCATCATTCCAATATAAATTATCTCATTACGTTAGTCACTCATATATGTATTTCCTGATATATTTTTCAATAAATATGTGTAGGTATACGTAAATTGTAAGCATTATTGTGCAAATTTATATAAAGTTGCTCGTTAGTCGTTCGTGAACTGTGGAACAATCTAGAAAACGAAGAGAAGCGAGAACAGGAATATTAAACCAGCACGATACTCGTTGAATACATTGCTGCCAGTTTTATTTTAATAACGGGGAACGATTAGTGTATGATTATTTATTTTCATAAGTTTTAACTATTTGATTACGTAATTTTTTATTTCTTCAATAAATGAATAGTTAGATATTTAAAAGTAAAACATGTAATAATCTTTATATAAATACATAAATAAATAACAGTCTAAAAATATTTGTAAGTTACGTATTTTACTTACAGGGTCAAAAAAAAAAATAGTAATTTTCGTAACAAGTCCGGATAATACTGTTTTTGAATATTGAAGGGATTCAATTTGATTGAAATGCCGGGTATACTTATTTTTTGTTATTTAAGGATGTCCTCGTATTTATAGACTTAAATACAAATGTACCGAGAACATCTATTGGGGCAAATTGATTAATTTGGGATTTAAAGAACTGCAAGTTAGGACGAGTGGGGAAGACGTGGGAAGGTAAGGAGTTCCACAATCTGAAGACCCTGGAGATGAAGGATTGATCGAATCAATCCGTTCTTGATATCTGGCACTGAACAGTATAAGGGTGCATGGAGCTGGCACACCGTGTTGCTCTGGCTGTTCTAACAAGTGGAGGCACTATAGAGCGGAGTTCTTATGAGCAAAATCAGTTTAAGTATCGGTAAAACAGGGACAATGGGGCTAGGTTTTTGGTAATACTGGTGTCGTTTATTAGTCGATCTGCTCTTCTCTGTATTGCATCAAGAACTATGAGCCGCCGATCCCCATACATTCGAGCAGTATTCAAGATTAGGTATTATTTGGGCTTTGCAAGAAGTAGCTAAGTTGGATGGAGAGAAATATTTCCGTGCTCTAAAGAGAAAGCCTAAGTTCTTTCCTTCTGCAGTTGCTATGGATGCAATATGTTCGTTCCAGAGTAAGTCCTGGGAGATCGGAGACCAACCAATGTCCATCTACGACAACTTAGATGTGCCTGTCGGATATCCATCTGCAAAGGTTTGGCGAGAGTCCGTATGAAGGCATCAGTTTGTTCAAGAGAGCTGTATGCTTATGCGTTCATTAAAAAAAAACTATAAAAAACATATTTTATATTGAATTTTTGAGTTGAATCGACCCACTATGAAATCGTTTTCACAACACAGTTCATGATTATTATCTGATTAACATCATTTGATTGTTTCATATGTAGGTATATTGTATATGAATGTATAATTTGTGTATACCTACTTAGAATTTAAGACATTTATTTTTTATTTTTCTTGAATTTGTTATTTAACAACACATTATTATTTAACCTATTTATAAAGATGGTATATCGGAATAAATTACCTACATCTCGTTCCCGTACATGGTAGGAACACCCTTTGAGTCAGGTAAAAAAATGATACATGCCTAGTTCCAGTTGCGTACATAAAAAAGGGCCTGTTAGAAAATATCCAGAAGGTTATCAGGTATAATACCTTATCTTCTATTTCAAACTTCAAATACTTTATTTTTTACAAAATGTGTTTCAAATTATACTTGAAGTCAAAAATATTGCATATCTTAATTTAAGTCATTACTTTTATTTTATTTTAGCCTCAATATGCCTCAATTTAATTTGAAATTAATTCACAAGTAATCCTTTTTTTCCAAATAATCAGTACTTTCATAAATAATAAATGATAACGATAAAATTTCTAAGTATTACTTGAGGATTATACTTTGTTGTGTTTAAGAAGTGTAATAAAGATTAAAATTAACTTTGCCCGCAACCAAACAATGAAGATTACAGACTAAGTGTTACAATGTTTTTAAATATGATAAATATGAAACAAACAATTGAATTTATTTAACAGTATTTTAAATTTGTTAACACTTTGATTATAATCGTTAGTAACGGCATTATTGGCATATTTTACTTTTTCCTTGTCTTATAAACGTACGTATTTCCGAAATGGATGAACTTAAAATTGTTAATTTCATTAAACCAATTTTAAAAAGTTCGTTTTTTTATTTTTGTCGTGTTATTTGTCTCTTTGTCTGTCTCTTTCTCATTCCAGGTGGAATTTTGTAATCGAATTTAAATATATTTCCCGACTATCTAGAGCTCTGCAATTTTCAGGATAGCTAAGAACTGGATGACAATGCATGTTTCAAGTGTGTTTAGGCATATACGTAGGCATAAACAGAAGTACAGAAGATTTGAAGTTAAAAAAAGGGAACGTATGAATAGACAAGAAGAAGAATAGTCAAGAACCAAAAGAGATAGGCCGGAGGAAAAAGAATAGAAGTTTTTGTGAAAAAGGACGTATATTTTTTTGCTTATTTATTGTATTTATTTAAAATTTAAATTATATGGTGTAGACCTAAAAGTAAAGGATGGATCCCAGTAATAGTGTGATAGGAATTACATAAAACAAGGTTAAACGGTTAAAAAAATCTTTGAAAACCAAACTTAAGGTCGTAGTAGGTACACATTTTTCACACTGCTATATGGTGCTAACAGATACTTTACTGAAGAAGCTGGTGGCTTTTGAAATGTGGGTCTACAGAAGAATTCTACCAATAAGTTGGGTAGACCGGGAAAGAAGAGAAGAAGTCTTACAGAGAATGAAAAAGGTCACCGAAATAATTAAAACAATTAAAACTCGAATATTTTGGCCACGTGATGAGGCACCCAGAAAAATTTAAATTCTTGCATCTGGTGATGCAGGGTAAAATTGCTGGAAAAAGAGGACCAGGATGAAGAAGAACATCTTGGCTCCGAAACCCCTGAGAGTGGTACCACAAAACATCTACTCAGCTATTCCGAGATGCGGAAGTGATTATAGCCAATGTGATTGCCAACGTCCGATAATCGGGCAAGGTACTCGAAAAAGAAGATACTTAAGTTTGTTTTTTCATTTTTTTGGCGAAATCAAAAGACCACGGTCACACAAAAAATATAAAAATGTTTTTATTATTTATAATTTTATTACATTGGTCAAAGAGCCCTTTCAGCGAGGCAAATGTGTTATTTTAATGTCAAAACGAGTAGAAATCAACCATCCAGAACCAATATTAATAAAATAAAATCACATAAAATGCGTACGTTTTGTTATCTTATAAAGTAATGTCAATTTACTGAAATAATATGAACAAAATATTGATTCAAAATAAAAATAAATCAAAGTTGTTTTAAAGTAAGCAAAAACAAACTAAGTTCACTTGTTAAGTACGAATAATAATTTAAAAAAATCGTACGATACGACCTTATAGAATCAATATCTTTAGGAATGTCTTTTAAATAAATATGCGTTACTTAAGTTAAAATCTTGCGTCAAGATGTCCTTGCACAAAGGATTATATAATTAACAAAGAAGATTAAACAAAATGGTTCTACAATTCCAGCAGTTTCAGTAGATATGATATTATTATTACTGAATTCATATGGGTTTTGTAAACATAAAAATAAATCGATTTTTTTATTTTCTTCAATAATCACAACACGATCACCTTCCTAATATTTTTAACAATTCTTGTATTACCTACCACCTGTTTAAAAAACGCGTGGCTGTTTCCTGGCCGTAATCAACCGTTTACAGAAAGAACGACGCTCTTCACCCTATAGCGAGGGGTAAAATGATGCGCTGGAAATTTCCATTCGAAATTAAGGGATAGATTCTAAAGTATCCCTATAACGAACAGACTACGAGTCCAAACGATCGAACTGTTTTACAGAAATGGTTGCAAAAAAATGTAGCCTCTCATTTTTAGATAAATAAATTTAATATTGATAATAAAAACTGCTTTACCTTTTAAATTATTATTAATTGAAATCAAAATTTAAGTATCTTATAAAGTTTGTGCAAACCTATTTATATTTAACATTTACAAAACATTTGCTTGGTAAATTAGAATATAAGAAACTGTATAATATCTAAAATAGAATACAGATAAAACTCTCATGGGATTTATATAAAAAAAATTTAACAATAAGTTCATTTTCATCACTCCGTGCGGAAAGTACTGCTTTCGACCAAGCAGGACCGTGCGGGAAGCAATGAATGACCGAAACAGAGTTGATAAGTGTTTCCCAATCAAAAATAAATGAGATAGAAAGTGAATTAAGAGGAAATAGTTTTGCATCTGATAACGCGGTTGTAAATGCACCACGATATAATCAATCAAACGTTTCATTGCTAAATAAAGATTTTGTTGATTCTCAATTATTATCTAATATACTAAGTTGAATAAAAAAAATATGTTTATAGAATTAAGCAACTGTTCAAATATTACATTTAACGTATTTAACAAAGATCCATAACTATACATAATTTTGTAATAAAAAAGTGTTTTTTTAATAAAAATGTTATAATTTCTTAACTCTAAAAATTTTTGTTTTAATCGGGGTATCCGCCTCCCCTAACCCTCTTTCAGCGCCTTCGCGGTGAGGGTGGCTCAGACCTAATACTACTTTTATTATCTTTCTTTCCTTTTATTTTAGACAAATTCAAGAGCTTTCCTTACGGTGTGATGAAAAATAGAATACGCAACTCGTGCGGTGCGCAGGTAATCCCATCACTCGTGCTTTTTATGGCGTTCGCCTTCGGCTCACGCGCAAACGCACTCGTGATGGGATCACCTGCTTTCCGCACTCGTTACGTTATGTACTATTGTCTAATGGCATTAAGCAAACTTTACAGAAAAATAGAAATAGAACATATTTCTTAATGTTTTTTCTGTAAAACATGACATTAACTAGGTCAGTTAAAGTAAGAATAAATGAGATTTTCAACAAGCATTTTTTTACACCAAAACACGAATTTGTTTAAAAATATGTTAATGCAATACACGATTTGCTAAAATATGTTAAAACACCTGCACTTTTGAAGGAAAACTCTATAGAAAGTATTTTTCTTTGTTTTAGCTCAGGGAATAATATAGGTACGGGTATAGTATTCAGTAACCATTATGATAATGAACAGTTGCTTCTAAATTGATTCTTTAATCAATGATGATATCTAGGTTAATGAGAGACTATGTTAAAAATAAGCAAGAAGGAAAAGTAACAAAAAGGGAAATTATTTATTATAAGAATAATATTGAACTGTTACCAACTTCATCGTTATATCTAAGAAAACGATAATTAAATCAAATACATCAAACTTGATGACATTTCATTATATAGTTTACAAACCACCAATAGTTATTTAAACTGAAATTTACACGAAATAGTATGATTGAACCACAAACAATTTTTCTTGGTGAGTTAAAATATCACAAATTGACTAAAATTCACGTACCAATGGTACTGGTAGCAATTAGCAATGCCAAACGTTATTATGGTCAAGGAAGAAACAAAACGACGTCACCTGAAATAATTTCAAAACCTAAGAAGGGAAATACACGTCGCAGTGCTGATTAAATGGCCCAGAGCTGAACATATTGCAATTAAGCATATGGCGAGAAATACTGCAAAATGAGTTCAATGTTAGGCTATACAAGTTGCAAAAAGCACACGATCTTACATAGCAAAACGAGTTTTTACACTTGATTGTTCAACGATGAAAATTTCTGAACATTCTGTTCCTTGATAAGAATATTTTTTCCTAGTGAGCAGTTCATAAACTATCAAAATGATCGTGTTTACTTGAATGAACCTACGGAAATTTGAGCCAACGAACAGGCACTTGAAGTAAATTCCCATCTCAAGTGATGGTGTAACCGCATGTTTAAAACTGGTGTCAGGTGTGGGGTGAAGATACAAGAATGCCTGGAAAGAAGATAAATGAACTATTGGTGGCTGAGCTCAGAAGAGAGTTCGAATAATTAGAGTTGGAAACTACTGGGTGCAAATCCGTATTATTGGGTAGGGTTTGTGAATACCACCTAAGTGTAATTTGGACCCTGACGCTGTAATGTTCGAAGACTCGGTTCAAAAAGCAATTTCTGAACTGTCGCAACGAATGACAAGCCGTCAAGAGAAGTTATCACAACGAATGACGAGCCAGAAAGAGCAGCTATCACAACGAATGACGCGCCAGTAAGAGGAACATTTGAGTATCACAAAAACGCTGAAAAAAGTCCGAGATAGATTTTACTGGGTAAATTGCTCTAACGATGATAAAGATTGGTGTCGTAAATGTGCTGCCAGTAATGGTCCGCATCGAAAAACGAAGGTGGCAATGCAATAACACCTGGTCGGAAGTCGTTTCGAAAGAATCGCAGTAGATGTATTGGGGCCACTTCCACAGAGCGATGTAGGAAATAAGTACATCTTTGTTGCAATGCACTTCTTCACTAAATGGGTTGAATCCTATGTGGTTTCCAATCAGGAAGCCACCACTTTATCAGGTATATTAGTTGAAGAATTCGTAAGCCATTTTGGAGTACCACTAGAATTGCATTTAGACCAAGGAAGAAATTTTGAGAGCAGACTGTTTCAAGAAGTTTGCCAAAGGATGGGCATCGACAAAACTAGATCCACAGCAATGCACCCTACCCTCATTCTGATGTAATGATGGCAATTCGATCGGCTATTAACGAATCAACAGGCCAAACGCCTGTGAAGGTCCAGTTCGGTAGAGAAATCAGACTACCATGTGACTTGGTGTTGGTTGTAAACCTGGTGAAGAAGTGGCCCGTGAAGAATATTTCGTCGATCTTGAGAATCAAAAAATCGTGAAAATTCCCTGAGGGAATCCCGTCGTGGTCCATCATGATCGGTTAGCGTCTTAGCAGGAAACCACAGTGGAGATGTGCAACAGAACCAAGATGGTTTGGCTGGCTCAAGAAGTGTGCGGGATCCCGTTTTAGTAAATAACATTCCAGGAGGAATGAATCTAAGGAGGGGGCAGTGTAACGGGATAACCGAATAAAGAAATAAACTTTACTTAAAAGACTCTTTTAGTGACTGTATTGTAAAATATTCTCAGTTCTTGTAGTATGTAGCAATTAGGTTAAATCATGTTACTCGAAAACATAAATCAATATCATTTTCTTTAGTAATCACAAACACTGGAATATTCGTTTTTCCTATATAAGCCATATAAGGGGACGTATTAGCAGTTAAGAGGAGTTCAAATAGTTCATTGTCTTTGTAAAACTGTTTAAACGTCTTTCAGCAGAGTTCTTGTAAATTTGTTACAATTTTGGTGAATAAATTGTATTAAAGTCCCCATAAGTGTTTCAATATTATAGGAACAAACATTGAATTTATACAAAAATATATATTTTATTTTGGCCATAATATGTTCGCATATTTTATTTTCGCCATATATGTTCGCAAATCTTATTTCGTTGTTTTGGCCCCTCATCGAACATTGAACTCTATATTTTTGATTTCAAATTGTTTTAAAATATTTTTTGTTTACAAGTAATAAAAAAGATAAAATACTTAATGTATGTGAGTCAGTAGCTAAATAGATTTGCAAAATGACGATTCATTTATCTGGATTTAAAAAAATATTTAAATCTGCAATGTTCTAATGATATTTAGATATTAAAAAATTGGTTTGTTTTGGAGTAGGTACATATTCCATCAATTTTTTTAAAATATAAATAAAACTGATATCTAAAAAATCCGCGCCATTTACTGATAAGATTACCAATACAGGACGTTTAAATAGATTTTAACACAAAACATTATATCAGTTAGAAATTTAATAGGTTCTTTCTAGATCCTAACCGAATACATTTTCATTTGATATGATGATTGTGCCCTTGGATAGCGTAATTTGGAAAAATACAGAAACATCTGCCGTGACTCAAATAGAACAACTGGCGTTTTCTACACAATTATAGAAATAAACTAGAACAAAACCTTCTGATAAAATCATACTTCCGTGAAGTTAAGGTAATACAACTATTATCTTAAACTCATTTTATCAAAGTTTTTGTCTTATATAAACTTCATTGATTAGGGCAGTAAAAAATGTCCTCAGATAACCATGCACAAGCGTATTTTTAAAAAGAATGTGTGAGTTCTTTGAAGACTTTTTTTACTGTCAGTTGTGTTGTTTGGGACTTTTTAAAATGATTTATTAACCATTCGAAAATTGTTTGTATTAAGTACCTAACGATATGCGATATAGATCCATTAGAAGGAAGCCAATCGAGGTAGATCTCTGGATCTGGAAATTTGGGTAGGGGCGAGCTAGTGCATGCTCCCGTGTGTAGGGATATCCTCACCTCAGGCTGTCACCAGGCCTATTGATTTAAAATAGGTGATGAAGCTCCCGAGGGGGATCTCCCTGACATCGGCTAGTGTAAGCCAGTTCTCGCCCAACACGGATCTTCTGATTTCAGAAAAAGCAGAGCAGTCATACATTATGTGTTCTACTGTTTCCTCTTCTTGTTCGCAGCCTTCTGCATAGCGGCGATTCTGTTAATTTCATTCTAAAGAGATGTTGTCGCAATTGGCAGTGACCTGTCAAGATTCCCACAGCTGTTCGGAGATTTTGTCTGGTCAATGCCTTAAATCTTTTTGCTGTTTCCTCGCCAGGATGAGGTAATAACTCTCTGACCAGTCTACAGTTCGTAGTTTCATCCCAGCACTGTATAAAGTTTTGGTGAGAGTGCTGTTTGATAAGGTCCACGACTGCGGACAATGTTAGCTTGGTAGATGGGCGAGGACTAACATATTTGTATTTAAAAAGAATGTATGAGTTCTTTGAAGACTTTTTTTACTGTCAGTTGTGTTCGGGACTTTTTAAAATGTTTTATTAACCATTCGAAAATTAACAATATGCGATATAGATCCATTAGAAGGAAGCCAATCGAGGTAGATTTATGGTATTTTATTAAAATCAACAAATGCCGTTACAAGCAATACATATTCAAAGAATTTCCACAATAAAAACTTTCCCAAATATAATAAAACAATTAAACATCTCTTTGTTTTTCAAATGTATCTAGCGGTGATGTTTTTTTTTATTTCGAACTGTTTTAAGTTGATCCAGTGCTGGGATTATTCATGTACCGTTTTCATTTGAAGACCCCATATCAATTTATCCACTTTCTAGCCCTTCAAATTATTTATCTGAGGAAGGTTTAAATATGACCACAAATTTATTATCAGAACTAAAAAAAATAAAAGATTATCGACAATTCCTTCTGATCATGTTTGCACTAGGATACGGCGCATTATCAAACCGGTTTAAATTTGAACGCTCCTTTTATTAATGATATTTACTTCACGACTTGGTTTCTGCTTTTTTGTACGAAACAACTTTGAATTCTTAAATAGATGCACCAGTCTTGTTGTGCGAAACCAATAAATTTAATAGTTCGTTCCAACCAAATTAAAAAACGTTATGTTGTCAAGAAGAAAACCTCATTGTTGACATATCTAGAAAATAACGCATTTTTAAGTCCACGATCCAAAAGGATGATGAATTGGATGTGACAGAGTTTGAGGAAATATGGCTTATAGACCATGGTATTTAGAACAAATAAAACACCGGAATAAATTAATTTTTAAATACAGCACCTATCGACTTACAAGTTTTTCGATTGTGTTCGGGATGAAGTCAGAAAAGTCTACGATAGAAAAATGGGTGGAAGAAAATGCATAATTGCAATTAAAGTGCATTAAATACATCCAAAAGTACATTCAATTTTTTGAGCCATATCTAATTTTATAAAAAGATGTCAAAATGGGTTGGATTTTCTTACTCGGAAGTTTTCGGAGTCACTGAATAGGAATACGCCATCAGAACCGACCCCAGAGCACCTGGTGCTCAGAGTTACTACTAAGGCACGTCCATCTTTTGGAGTTTCGATGGTTGTCGGCACAAAATTGATGCAAACATTTTCGGTGTTGCTGAGTACGTATATGAGCTAGGTTGAAGACATGTGGAGTATCTGGTGTCCAGAGCTAATACAAATAAAAAAAGAGTAGAATAATTAAAATCGTTTCTTCTTAAAACCAGCTCTTTATTTTTTACACTCAAGAATTTGACATTTTAGAGGACATTTATGATTTATCATATTTTCATCATCGTTGAGAAATTCTTCGTCTTTGCTAGTGTTCCTGTTATTACAATTTAGAATGGTGCTGGCTAAACAATTTTTAAATGGGAATCTGTGGTACAGTTAGAAAATACCATTTTCATCTATTTAGATTGTTTGCCTGTCTGTATTAACGATTCAACGTTTATTTATATCTAGCAGGCTATCTTTTTATTTATTCACGTTGGTATTAGTTTTTGTCATGTTGCCGTTTGAAAGTTACCAAGTCACTGCAAGTCACAAACTGACAAGCATGACAACAAATATCATAAATATAATGGTTAAATGCATTAAAAAAATTAATATGCCGAAAAAAAAATGTGTAGAGACAAAAAAATGAATACAAAGATGATATTACATGTTTAGAAAAGACCAAAAAGTTTCAGAAGAGGCATTTATATAACATCTCTTAGGTTTTTAATGTAAGTAGTAATTGTGTTTGTTTACAAGATTATTTCAATATTTTCATCAGCAAATGGTTCCAAACATTTTTAATTTCATTAATAGTTGTATATGAAGTTATTTGTTACATTAAATACAGTTTTACATTCAAATTACTTATAATTTATTAAGCATACCTAACCTCACATTTCTTCTGTCAGTCATTATTTTACAATGTTGCCAGATTACACACTATAGTAAAAGTTAAAAATGTTTCAGAATAAAATATTTTCTATTTCTTTAATAACAATGATCCATAATGATAATTAAAATGTAATTTGATAGGACATGGACGAATCGATATTTCATTTATTAATCTATGACCAATCAAATATCATTTAAATTTTTATTTCATACATTTTTTAAATATATCGTGTTTTTTTTAGGTTAGTGTTAAATATAAACGAAAAATCTTAAAAAAAGATTTAGTTAATGGTAAAAAAGCGGCAAATAAAAGAAAGAAAGATAAAGCAGATACATTTAAGAACTTAATTTAAAAAAAAATGCATTGGCAGATTTGGACGTACCATTATAAAAACGAATATTTTCAGATAAACTTTTGACTGACGCAAAACAAAACTGAGATTTAAACGGTAAACGAACTTATTTATACAAAATTAATAATATATAAACTTAAAAACGTGAACTGACGACAAATTTTAAGTGAGCGAAAAATAGCAAAATCTCTTTCCTTCAGAAATTTATGAAATTAAAAAAGTGCAATGAAATCATCAGATTCGTGTACATAGACGTGGATTTAAAAAAATGGTACTCCAACGCGTCGATGGAAACAGTAATCTGATTTAAAAAGTAATCCATTGCATGTGTAATCTGAAGAAAAGCGATTTACAATTTTACTCGCAGGAGCAAATGGTGGGTCAATAGAGGGATGTGATTTGTTATTAGACTCTTCAAATACTGACATTGACTATTACAAAACTATAAATAGTGATATTTTCAAAAACTGGATTGTTAATTAACTTATTCCTGCTTTATTTAATTTTCCAGAGAAATGTGTAGTAAACATGGATAATGCTTCATTTCATTCTGTACAACAAAACAGACCACCTACTTTTTCAGCTACAAAATAGATATTACAGAGATAATTAAGCAGCAATAACATCGAATTTGATAAAAAAATGAAAAAAAAAGACAATTATACTTACACAATACAGAAGCAACGATAAGACATATGTAGTAGATGAAATAATAAACTAACATAGACATGATTTACTTCGATTACCTCTATTTTGCATTTTTATATTCGGACAAAACTTGGACAGAAGCTTTAAGAAAATGTACACCAGACATGTAAAAAAAATTTGTAGACACAGAAGAAATTATTTTGACGGATTGGACTTATTACATGAAAAACTGTTCACTTGACAACATTTTACCTTTGATACTGGAGGTGAATTGAAAATACATAACGAATAGATGAACGTAACAACAGTTTTAACCAAATCTGTTACTCCAATTTTTGTTGTTTATATGTTTTTTTAATGTTGTATGTTTCATTTTTTTTTACTTTGCTTATTTTACCATTAGTGTATCTGTTTTTCTGCTGAATTATTGCACTGTAGCTATTGAACACATATTAAACGGATTTCCATTATTTGAAGCATAACATTTTGTTCTACTTATCAAAATAGCTGAAACCAATTGGTATGTCATAACACCGCACTACCCGGAAAGCTCCACGAAAAATTCTTTAATATATATCTGCTATAATACTTATCGACAAAATGAAATATTTTGTATTTTCTCATTTATAGCTGGTCCAATTTAAATGTTTGTTGTAAAACTTATTTTATAATACCGTTATATAGACATAGAAAATTTGTTCCTAATTGCAAATGAAGACTTTTTTGTAAATGTTTTTATTCTGTGCTTTCATTTAATTAAGTACTATTATTTTGTAAATGCATTCATTATATCTAAATATATATTTTTAAATTGCGATTTTCAATTTTTGTGAAAGTACTAATTTTTAATGATTTGATGGCGCTGAAATGGAGTACACAATTGTTATTTTATTTATTGTCACTAACACTATGCTTTTATTGAGGACGTGACAACAGCGCATTTACAACTGAGAATAAGATTAAATATACAGGGCGAAATTCATCACCCTAACAAGGCCTACTTTAATAAAAATAAGCTTTGAATGATGTATATGTTTGTGCGCGCATCACATGAAAACTACTGATCCGATTCGAATGCGGTTTTCACAGATGTATTTGTCTTCTTTCAACTTAACATCTGGTGTATAAAAATTTCTCCCCCCCCCACCTCTTTAACGGTTGAAAGGAAAAACGAACCGGTCATGTCTATCGTTTGGATGACAATCGACTTTTTGGAGAACTTTATAAAGACCTTTTACACGAAACTCTAAATACATGCAGCTAATAGGAGCAATTGGAAATGAATGGTTCTCAACCCCGTCGTAGAGTATTTAATTACACACCTGGAAATTTTCAGTGTCCGGACTGTGGCCGCGTAATTTCATCAAGAATAGGACTTTATAGCCACAGGCGCACTCACATACAATAATGGAATAGTGTATAGTGTATAACTTCAAACTCGACATCCAGTTCCGGCAATAAATTATATAATTCTATAAACAAAATTGCACATAGTATAAAATTTTACGGAGTTCATTATTGCTGAAAGAAAATATTTGAACAGGGAATGGCAAGTTTCGAATACATATTTAACCACTTATACATCGTGAGAGCCATACACAAACAAATAAGATCTTGTTAAAAATGATTAATTTTCCTTACACGAATCAATAAACTTGCATCTATTTATAGCTGATGAAGCGCTTCCGGTTATGGTAGGTCAGGCATATCAGATGGCTTATGTTGCAGTAAAATATATGCAACACTGATTCATATTTATGAACGAAGTTTAAAAACTACTGTGAACTGATCTACTGTATTTAATCAGTTCCGAAAATGATTTTTTGTCGAAAGTATTTTTAATTTACAAATATGTACCATAATTGAAGATTTATTTTTTCTTAAATTTAAATATAATGTGCACAATTCTTATTTGTACCAATAATTAATTTAATATATCCAAAGTAAAACGTGACTCTAAATTCTGCTTTTTAGTCAGAAAACTTTTTCTCTTTCTATTGTTAAACCAAGTTATGTTGTCGATGGGATGGCTGAGCAATATGGACATAATGATATTCGTTTACCACGTTATTATTGTGTATTTAACCCCATCGAGTTGATTTGGAGCAACATTAAATGAGACCCCTACTTTATCAGGAAGTGTTATTGACACTATATAAGGGAAGTTTACATTTACATTTAATTCAAATTATTTAACATTAATGACAACTCTTTCATTCCATCTCATATCAAACTAAACTTATTTCTCTCTCCCCCGTAGTTTTCCTATTCATTAAGAGACCCAACATATAAAAGTGGTAATATTCCACGATCGTGTAACCGTCATACTCCCCTTCGGCTGCTGTGATAAACTTTTCCACTCACGTGAAATATAGCGCATTCCGTACTCGTTTCAGAATATACAAGCCGGTAGTAAATATTTGGTTACCAAAAACTTAAAAAAAAAATCAAATTGACAGAACGAAAGATTGTTAAAATTACCACATGTTATTTGTCTGACACGTCATTTTAATATACAGCATTAACAACTACTTGAAGCAGACAAAAAACGTTTAAAAATATAAAATTGTAGAAACCAATTAAAACAACCAAGCCAACCAAACAAAATATGAAATTAAAATTTAGGTCGCGTATGTTCGAACTGAAAGTGCAACGATAAAGCATCTATCGAGCTGATGGGTTTCCAACTAATTAGTGATCCACTAAAATACGTTCCAGGAAGGGTAAATTTCTAATCAGAATTTTGGACAGTTAAAACATATGGCACATACCAAGTGATCAGCAACCAGGAAGAGATTGCTTAAGTAAAACATTCTGATCTTCGACCATTATTATAGTAGACACGGCCCTTACGGTTAAACAAACATTTAAGAGGAGCTCAAAACATACATTACTTTTTTTTATCGTGGGCTGTAGAACAATTTCTGAGACTGTTAAAGCATCCATTGTATACTTTAACGAGTAAAACGCACTATCTAGTGATTTATAGCCCATCAAATATGCTGACAGTAACACTCCTTTTGTTCAAAAGTAAGCAGTGGTGAATTTCAGTAGCAAATGTGTAATTAGCAAGAGTATATATTATATTGCAATGTGTATGTTACATAACGCCCATTTTTCATTTGTCTCACATTTTTAAATAACACAGACTCACGTGCAGGTACAGATTCTCTTTTTTTTTCCCAAAATATTTACACTACCGTATGAGACAAACTACATTGTGAATGGATGTGGGTAAGGATATCTATTGATTTACGGGACTCAACTGCGAAAAGTGGATAAAGAACCAAAAAACTTCAAATAAATTCAGTTGTTATGATAATATTGACACCAAAGCTGTGTTCATGAAAGGAAATCTGATTTCTGATTAAACCATTATTTATTTGTACCGAAACGCGCATGTGTAATCCAAAACTGTTCAAATATTGGCAAATCTCTACGAACATTTGTTTTCTGCTACTACAATAGCATAGTCATTACCGACTCATTTTTAACCATGAATACACAAAATCTGTTTTGAGGTCGATAAGAGAAGTGACATTCTGATTTTTGCAGAAAAAGTTATGTGATAACATCAATAATAATAATTAACTATTTATCCCTCTCAAATAGATCGAAAACATTAATAAACATTATTAAAATAATTTACAATATCGTTTTTTTTCCACTTTCCTTGCTTATAACTTTAAAACAATTCATTTTGGTGCAAAGTTGTACTGAAATAAAAGTTGCGTAATGGAATTTTGAATAAAATACGACTGGCGATTGGTTAAAATTTGTTAAAAACAGCAACAATTCCAAAAAAGAGAAAACAAAGCTTTTCTTATTCAAGTTTTTTTAACTACTTAAATTGCACTTAGGACCTGCATTGTTTGCCTAGAAAATCTTATAATAGAATAAAATGTTATTAAAATCGATTCAATAAATTTCGCATAATAATTTTGCAATCTAAATTCTTTTAAAGAATTGAAATTCTTTAAAATCGTTCATTATAAAAATTAAACTATATAAAAGCTTTTAATTTTTAGAACGGAGTTCCTTTTCGCGCGTTAGGTACGACTGATTCGTGGACTGAGGCTAGCCGAAAAAAATTCAGACCAAAATTTGTCACGACACGACACGACACACGCATGTTTGTCTGTCTGTCTCTCTCTCTCTCTCTCTCTCTCATAGATAGATATACCTATCTTTATTTAAATAGGAAACCCTAATATACATAAATAAATACTAATAAAAGTACAATTAAAAAGAAACTAATTTAAATTAAAAGAAAATACTGTAGAAAAAAATAAGTACCTATAATAGTATTATATTTTATTTCATCCTGTTTTTATAAATTAATAAATTCATAAACATTTTAAAAATAGTTCGTAACTTGACTAGTTAGGTACGTCAAATTACCTTAACTGTCAGTTACTGTCAAATATTTTAAAATTTTGTATTAATTGTTAATTCCTGTTTTAAATTAAAATAAAAAGTAATTCTAGGTACATGTATGTCATCTAAACCTCTGGCATTCTATGAATGGACACTTTTGTTAAAAGAAACGAACTGTTGAAAATATTCAGGTGATAATGAATTTACTATTTTCTATTTTGCTTTGAACAGTGTAGTGTCGTGACTTTGTTAAGTTTATACAGGTTTTTTGGAGATAATAAATAATAAAATAATACAAAATAATAACAATAATGAATCCTGACAGTGTTTCTGTTCTGCACAAGTTCCGGACATTGCTGATGGATTTAGGTAAGAAGAGATTTAATACAGACAATAATAAATGCTTATGTATGTATAAACACTCTGTTGTGTTTACAAATTACAATTCCTTCACTAATTAATCGAAAGGAACTTCGTTCCATCCGGGTGTCCCTTGACACCTCTTACTGTTTTTTTTTATAAAAGAGCAGTCCACGTACAAACGCACTTTATAGAATTGAAATCGGATTATATGGGCGGGTCTTGGACTTTTTTTGAATTAAAAAAAAGATAAAATATCTTGGTAACTAATAATTCAAATTAGATTCAGAATACGGTATTAGAAAGAACTCGGAAAGATGCTTATTTAAAGAAAAAAAATGAGTTACGAGCAGTGGTTCTTAAGATACAACCCGTCAATGGACCGGCATTTGCGACGAAATAGGATGGTAATTCTTGAACCATTATCTTTATACTTTGGAGGTCTTTCTCAAAAATCATATTTTTAAGATTTATATTTATACTAGCGGACTCGGCGAACTTCGCACCGCCTAACACTAATGTTTTTTCCAATTTCTTATTTTTAATTTTTACGATTAATTTTTTGTATTTTTTATCATATTTTCTCGATAGTTACCAGTTTTTACTATTATTTATAAAACTTTGTAACTTATCGGTTAGGTATAATATATATTAACTGCGCCACCTAACGGTGGCGTCATAGTTCTTAGGTAAGTAAGTTTTGCTCTTTTAAATATATGAGATATCAACTGCGCCACCTTAAGGTAACGTCATAGTGCTTAGTTATGTAAGAATTACAGGTGTAAATTTATAACATCTCAACTGCGCCACCTTAGGGTAGCGTCATAATGATTAATTTCGTAATAAACACGTCCAATCGCTGCAAAATTCAAAGTGCTATAGGGAAAATCGCGGACTCCGATGCGCTACTTATATTTATAGGCACACTTCCGCCGCCCCGGCCGGCCAGTACCACCGCAAGCGCTACGTCTCGCAATTTTAAATCTGTAATATCTTCGAAAATATTCATTTAAACCTTGTGCTGTAAAGGACCATATAGACCATATATTAAATCAAAAATGTATTTAAGCTATTTAATTGGATAAGGATTAATGCTGTATTGGTTAAAATCGCTTCGAAAATTAGCCATTATTTGTCGTAAACAGTAAATGACAAAAAAATGTTATTGTGTGATATCCATATTAAGAGATAGACATATACCATCGCGGAGTTTTCTGTAGACCTTTTCAATGTGTACAAATAATTAGTACATTATTTTGATAAATCTTGTAGGGTTCAGCCTGCGTTTGCAATGTAAGCGGAAAAAAATTGATAATTAACGACATCACATTAGAAACCTAAAAAATAACAGTATTTCTTCACTAATTTATGGATGTTATTATACATATAAACCTTCCTCTTGAATCACTCTATCTATTAAAAAACCCGCATCAAAATCCGTTGCGTAGTTTTAAAGATTTAAGCATACAAATGGACATAGGGACAGAGAAAGCGACTTTGTTTTATACTATGTAGGGATATTGTTATGGAGTGTATTTTTGCCGGCTTCTGTGTCTTTGGTTCTAGTTAATTCTTGTTCTAAATTTAAGTAATTCTTCTTCGACATATTCTGTTTATAATTAGGTATTTCTTTTTTAACTTTTATTTCATTAAAACTTTACACTCTTTTACATTTAATTCAAATTATTTAACATTAATGACAACTCTATCTCATATCAAACTAAACTTATTTTTCTTCCCTTTCCTAGGTTTTTCTACCAAACAAAAATCCTTCACCAACAAACATCACTTCCGACATATTAAGAAAGTTACATTATAAAAGCGATTAATCCTCCATAGGGAGTTTTCATATACATTAGGTCCAACATAAAAGTGGTAATATTCCACGTTCGTGTAACCTTCATACTCCCCTTCGACTGGTTTCAAAACTTTTCCACTCGCGTGAAATATAGCATATACCGTTCTGGTTACAAAATATACTATTCTGTAGTAAATATTTGGTTACCAAAAACTTTTAAACAAAATAAAATTGACAGAACCAAAGATTGTTAAAATCGCCATAATATGTTATTTGTTTGCCACATCATTTAAATATACAGCATTAACAATTACTTGAAACAGACAAAAAAACGTTCAAAAAAAAAAAAATTGTAGGAACCAAATAACTAGCCAACCAAACAAAATATGAAATAAAAATTGAGATTGTGCATATTAGAACTGAAAGTGCAACAATGAAGTACGTAGAGAGCTGATGGATTTCCGACTTATTGGCGATCAGATCATTCAAATACATTTCATGAACTGTAAATTTCTTATCAGAATTTGGGACAGCTAAAACAGATGGCATATATGTAGTGAGTAGTAAGCAGCATGGGGTTACTTCCGCAAAAAAGCCCAACTATCTGATCTTCGACCATATTATAGCAGACACGGCCCATACGTATTTGAAAATATATGGGTAGAGCGAAATCATAACAGTCAGTTATAAATTTATCTCAAAGATTAATCAAATTGCGACAAACAAAACAGAACTAAGTAAAAAAGTGGTCAAAGTTTCATTTACCAACTGAATGGCTTAAATATCGTTAAGCTATGATCCAGAATATTTTTTTGTTGTGTAAAAGCTTTTAGAAGATTAGTAAAAATTAAAATGTTTAATAATTTTGAATTTACTTCTATTCGTGCGCCCGGCGTGTAAAATTTGTATGTGATTAAATCGGCAAAATCATTACATTACGTTACATATGTAATGGCGTGAGTAAGAGAGAGAAAGAAACACATATAAGTTATATTGGTTGGTAAAAACAATGAAACAATGAAATATTTACCACAGGTTATTATATAGTCATAACTATAAGTCCTTTAAATATCGATTTAATATTCAGTGTATTGAAAAGAGATAGTTATTCAAAAAACAGTCTGATCTAATGTTTTAGTAGCATAGTGACGTATCACATTGTGTTTGACAGATTATTGTATTATTCTGTCACCTAAGTATACATATTAAATTTAGTATTTTAAATTAATAATATTCAGTAATGAGTATTATATTGTAGTCTAAAGTACCGTCAAATGGTTGCAGTATTTGTTATATGTTATATTATATCCTGCACTATGCTTTTGAGGTTTAGATCTTATTAAGAAGGCAGTACTAGACAAAGTGCTCTAATCCTATTCTGTAGATGATTTCAATCAACTTTTTGGGAAATTATAATATATTTTATAAATATTCTTTCATTATTTCCACAAAATTATTATAAATATTATAAATATTCTTTCATCAATCGCATTATATTTGCATATAGGTTACTTCTTCGGGAATTTTCGAGTTTAACTTTTTATGACTTGGCGTCCTATAATATCCGAAGATGTTTTGTTAAATAGTTATACCACTTCAATATTGAGGGTAAATTCAGGTTTTTTATGATTTCCTCAAACCGAAAAGAGCTAAAAAAAGTATAATGGTGTCGTCGGACACCAGGTAGGAACGAAGTTCCTTCGGCTAATGTAGAGTCGACACTACTCGCTTGTATATACGACTGTAGCGCCTGCGCACGTCTCATTTAACAGTTTTATTCCACGCAAATAATTCCACGGACTTTTTCTTACGGTTTTACTATTAGATTTTTTTCAGTTCGGTCGCGCATCAAAATCCCTATCTCCTCCAAGCCTGCCGTAAGGAACTTCGTTCCAAAAATTTAGTAAATATTTTAAACTATGTAGTAGAAATTCTTTTAAAGACTATTTGTTTAATAATCACGTATTATCAAAAAGGGTAAAATTAACATCCATTAATTCGTTTTTTAACAACATTTTTTTTACCTAATAAAATTTTATCATAAAATAATGCATTTTGGGTAGACTGACACATTTAGAATATTGTTTTGATAAAACTAATTAGCTTTTTAGTAAAAAAATAAAATAAAATATTTAGGTAACATTTTAATATAAGTGATTCGGAAAATTAAAGCTTTATATGTCATTAACTCGAAGTTGCATTTTCTTAACTTCAAATTTACTTTGGATGTTGAGTTTGTTACAGTGTTCTATCAAAAAGCAGTGCTTATATGTGAAAGTTATACCTCAGCTGAATATTCTGATTCGTATACAGTTTTATATTGGAAATGCTCGTTGTGAGCACGCCATATGGTATCCAAACAAAAGATTGTCAGCAAAGTCAATCTTTTCGTATATTAAAGAAAATTGGATCTTTTAATTCAATAAGTGATAGTGATGCACCATTTGCTCCATTTGAAAATGAAATGAGGACAGATACGATATTGAACAATTTCGACCAGGTACCAACAACAAGTGTAAGAAAATTTGGTACTGAATTAGGAATTTCAAATAGACTATTACAGCAGACTGTCGCTATTTAATCTGTTCAAGGTTTAATACCTGTAGATTTGCCGCCACGCAGCCGAATATTTTGCGATTGGATTTTAAATATAAAATCAATCCCCTTTTTCAAAATATTGTGGAAAGACGAAGCTACATTTAACACACGCAGTATTTTAAACTAAAGAAAAAATCATATCTGGTCTTATGACAATCCCCGTACAGTAAGTACATGAACTGAATTACCAGCACGAATTACAGTGTAACGGGATATTGGACGATATATTAATCAGACCACATTTTCTACCACATCGATTAAATTCTGACAGCTTTAATAATGAATTGTACGGTATCATTGAGAATGTCCTCTTGGATAGCTCTTCTATCTGTTATTAGCAAAACTATGGAGAAATACGTTAATCACGAGATCTTTTGAGTGACAGGTAATATGGTTTTCGCCAAGGTCAACAGCCGATCTGCTAGCATATGTAACTCATGTCTGGATTGACGTCATCCACCGCCATGGGGAGACTTAAATAGTATCACTAAACATCTCAAAAGCATTTCTTGAACAAACTGCCTTCATACGGACTCTTGCCAAACCTTTGCAGATGGATATCCAACTTTCTCTCGATCAGGCACATCCAAGTTGCCGTATATGGACATTTCTCCAACCTCTACAAGATCAACGCTGGAGTTTGCTTAGGATCGGATCTAGCTCCTACTCTATTCCTTTAACCCATTAATGATCTACTAGAAGCCACTAATAACCCGATACACGGTTTTGCAGATGATAGCAAACCAACACTGTAGCAAAGCGCACAACCGTCCGATATCCCGAGATATTATGGAAGAGGACAAAAGATCCACAACGGCTTCTCTCAATCAAGATTTGAAAATTGTAGACGAGTGGGGAAGAAAGAATCTTGTTACTTTTAACGCTTTCAAGACAAAGGCATGTTGCCAATCCAACAAGAGGCAAACATACGACGACTCATCCATCACAATGAAGATCAGACACTAGTAGCAAGCGACCGAATTACGCTGGTTAGTATAACCATCTCCCAGGACTTACTCTGGAACGAACATATTGCATCCATAGCAACTGCAGCAGGAAAGAAGTTAGGCTTTCTTTTTAAAGCACGGAGATATTTCTCTCTATTCAACTTAGCTATTCTTTACAAAGTCCAAATAAGACATACTCTTAAATACTGCTCACATGTATGGAGATCGGCGGCTCCGTCAATGCTCAGAGTCCTTGATGCAATACAGAGAAGAGCAGTTCGACTAATAAACGACACCAGTATCACCAAAAACCTAGCCCCAGTGTATCACTCAAGAACAGTGTCTGATCTTTCCCTGTTTTACCTTCCCACGTCTTCCCCACTTGTCCTAACTTGCAGTACTTTAAATCCCAAATTCATAAATTGCCTCTTCTATCCCAATAGATGGACTCGGTACGAGGACAAAAAAAATGTCTATAACTTCTTTGTGGCATCAACTATATATATTTACTTTTTTTATTGGGTAACTTTTGCCATTAAAATCAAAATAATAAAATGATAAATTAATATGTGGAAAATGACCCTTGCTTATTCATCTTGATGGATATGTCAAATTTGTCAAGAGTCGTTTTTTTAAAACTGAGAATGCCTAACAAAAATTAAAATAAATTTCTCTTCTGAGCTTTCGACAACCAGATTGGTTGCACCAAGAAGAAGTACATTAAACGTACAAAAAAAAATGAATTTATTTTTTAATTGTTTTCGACCCTCTAAACTTGACTTCCAAACACCATATTCCGCCTAGAAAAACTTTTTAATATGATTAAAACGTGTGCTAAATTTGTTAATATCCGTCAAATAGTTTTTACAATTTTGCAATCCAGCCTACTAGAAAAAAATCACAAATTTTCAAATTCATACTAGGCCCTAAATATGGCTCTCAGATAGGCGCCAATTTTTTTACTCATAAAAGAAGGCTTAAACTTGTAAAATTGAAATCGGTCCACTAGGTGAGCTTAGAATTTTTTTTAACTTTTAAACATATTTTAGCCTTATAAACAATATGAATAAACTTACGAGCTTTAAACAAATTAATTTAAAAATCTATACACATAAAGAAAATAAAAAGAGGCTTCTACTAAAAAAAAAGGGTGTGGCAGTCAGTGGGACTGCCGGCAGAAGTTATACTTCTATGCACTGTTAACTAATAAAACTTAATAACTACAAACACAGGCAAGTAGAAATAATTTTTTTAAAAAAATTAACTGTATTCAATTAAATAAATACTAAGAAAAATAAGACCAGTTGATGTGTGTCCTTACTTCAAACACGAAAACCAAACAGTAAAACGATCAATGTACAAAAAGTGTTTCAAAACCCGATTTGCTTACCGTGGGCTATTACAGATTTTAAAACACTAGAAAACAATGCAAAACATTTTCTAACAACATATAGGCACACACTTACAAAATTTTAACGCACTTTGAACTGCACTTTGCAGGAACAGGTTTTAACTCACACGCATGTCTTCGACTCAAAAGCATAGTGAAGGATATAATGCAACCATGTGACGGTATTTTAGACTACAATACAATACTCATTACTGAATATTATTATTAATATAAAATACTAAACTTAATATGTATACTTACTGGACAGAATTATAAAATAATATGTCAAACATTATGCGATACATCAATGTAATACAATAACAATAGCTCAGACTGTTTGTTGTATATCTATCTTTTTTCAATGCAATGAATGTTTAAACGGTATTCAAAGGACTTATAGTGATGACTAATAACATGTAGTAAATATTTCATCTTTGTTTTTACCGAACAATATACCTTATATGTGATTCTGTCTCTCTCTTACTCACACCATTACATATGTAATGATTTTTCCCATTTAGCTACACACTAATTCATTCCACAGAGTGTCCGAATAGAAGTATAACTTCAAAAAGATACATTCGGCTTACTGGTTGCCGAGATATTGAAGGTCAAAGTTGGCATAAATTTGCCGTGTAACCCTAAGTGATAGAGGACTCGTTTTAATACAAGTACCCTCGTCTTGCCAAGTACTTTTTATATAAATATAAACATTAAATTTTCAATTTTTAACTAACGAAATATTATGTAAAATTAAATAACGAAACTTTTAACATTTTATAACTTTTTCTCTAGGAGGAATATTTTCCGAATTATATATGAAAATAGGAGCAAAAATATTCTGAATACAGATAAAACCAATCGATTGTATAGTAGGATGTAGATAAAGTTCATTAACTGTTTACTGTTAGCATCTTAAAAGTATTTGCTATACTCATATTGATGTTTCATAGCAGTAATTAATTGCTTAAAATAACCATAACAAGACTTGCATTTTTCCTTAAAGATTAATGTTATTAGAAGATTAAATAGATTTTTTTTTGTATGAAATTATAATTACTTTTGTAAGCAAATTATGATAATTAAAAACCATTCTTGAAATCAATATTCAATATAACGTTTCATCTTAAGCCGAGAATAAAATGAATATAACTCCTAGTAAGATCAACATTGTAGGAAGAGTCAAGGCTTGAATTAATATACCAGTCACAGACAGGTATTGCAACTGAAAGGAGAAAGAAGACTTGTTAGAAAAGAATGAGATTCTATGTATGCATTTACGAGTTGTGCCTTCAAAATAAACATGAACGTTTATGTTTCAAAAGGAGTGTTTTACTACCGCTGAGGTATTACCCACGAAGAGAACTTAATGGGTTATGTAATAACTGTGATATTTATAGATTTCAAACCGCTAGAAGAGGTGTGTTTTTACAATTACCATTATTTACCTTTAAGTATATCATTTTTTTGTATTCTTTTATTTACTCGAAAAATCTTCTAAAACGAGTTTATTAAAAAAGGAAGCCAAAATAAATACGAATTAAGGAAATAAAGAAAACTCTATGAAATATTCTAATAGGTATAATCTTTGATAGCAACAAGTTATTAGTAGATAGTTATTTTTTATTTATCCGGAGAAAGTATACGATTTCCAATGTTGACACTTGCAATCAATCTGGTGTATTTATATGAACCCACGCCAAGAATTAATTTACGGATAAAAACTAACATAGACCAACCCAAAAGAAGATAATCATTCAAACACCTAATTGGAAATAAATCCCCGAAGAAATTATATCTGATTATTTTTTTAAATATAAACCATATTAAGTCGGTACTTTTAGAAAGAGATATTTGAATTGTTTGAAACTCCAATAGATTTACGACCTTACTAAAATCAGTGATAAAAGAAATGTAGTTTTGAAAACCCATTTCTGAGCAGGACTTAAGTAAAAACTAGGTGCAAATACCTAGTAAAAGTAATTGTGGAGCTTCTTGTTTAGTTGTGGGATGTTTTTAAAGATGCTGTAACTAGATTATTTTTGAAATATTTGACGTTTACTGCAGTCATTTAGATTTTTCCATTCACTTTTGTAGTAACACGAGGCAAGTAGGACAAAGAAAAAAATGAACAATTTCGGCACAAGTTTTTCGAATGACGATTTTAGCTTATTGACCGGAATGTTCTGGTCGTCGACGCCTTTTGGATGGCCTCTACGTAAGCGTACCGCTGTCCCTTCATGGGCAAATGTAGTCTACCAAACAAGCACGGTGCCATATTCAGAGAATATGGGTAGCGGTTGATGGTTAAAATGCCCATTTTTTGTTAAAAAGCATTAACCGTTGTCCCCGTTGCAATTCTTTGTGAATAATTTCCTTCTAATCGTAGAAACAAATCAACATTGTCTTCACTTTTGACTTTTCCAAAAAAATCTTGTACAATACTGTCTCTTTGTTAGATGCTCATTTTTCTACCGATGTTAAAAAGGTACTGTCACTTTGAGCGCGATAACTTGACGTGAAGTAGTTCGATTGTCATGAAAGATGTACCTATCGAACGCTTACAGATGGCGCTACTAGTATCGAATATTTCTTAAAAATCTTGCTTTTTGCGACAAACCTCGTATACCACACGTTACAACCTTTCTATGATTCTTTGCCATATTATCTAAAATGCTTATACACCAGAAATTAGTTTTTTTTTCAATGGGACTGATACAAAATTTACCAGCAAAATAAAAGTAATTTATTTCGAGCTGTAATGACTGTTTAATATATTCAATACAAAAAATAATTGTTAGCAAACAGATCTTTCCAAAGTCTCTTTATTACATTTGCGCTTTGTCGACGATTTTTTTAATTCCTATAATGTTACATATGTAATTACTCCGAAATATTATTTTATATCTATATTAAATGGTGAACACATTTTAAAACTAAGAACTGTTTTTTATCATTTTCATGAAAGTTTGGCGGACGTCATATGGTCCACAGACCGTACGTTGCTCAGAACTAATTTCAAATAGGGTCACATTAAAGTTTAAATTTATTAAACAACTAGAAAGGGTGTTTTTTCTTCTTATATAAAACAAATTTTATGTTCTCATATTATATTGTAAAAATACGGATGACGGTAAAGACGAAGAGCATTATAGCTTTTTTAACACTCAGAAGTATTATTTGACCGAACGTACGTATGAAAAACTTAACGTAATAGAATCTTAGTAATAATAAAATGTGTTTAAAAATAATAAGGTTAAAGAGTCTTTGAAGTCACCCCTTACCAGAGCCCAGCGGGCGGACCCTAAATGAGACCCTTTTTCCACCCTAACACACCCTTACAGCATGTGCTTGTATGCACTCACGATTTTACAATCAATTGTTTAACTTTAAAAGAATACTAGCTAACCCGGCGGACTTCCTATCGCAAATCATTTATGTCATTCTTCCATTTTTCGTTTTTTCAATTTATTTTGATTTTATCGTTTTCATCATATTTTCTCGTTAGTTATCAGGTTTATACTATTTTTTTTCGTTATATTTTGTAGTTTATTGATAAAATATATTAGATGCATCACAACACTTAAGTAAGGATTGCTCGTTTAAATATATGTGATATTAACTGCGCCACCTTACGGTGGCGTGATTAAAGTAATCAAATAAGTAGTGGTTGCTCGTTTAATGGAAGCGCCATCTGGTGGTAACTTCCATTAATACGAATATCATATTCATATTAACCATTAAAAATACAGCATCCTACTGATTTTCACGACAATCGGTTGAACAGGGCAGAAGTTGTTACTCTGTAGCGCCACCTCAATCCTTCTCCGTGGAAAAATACATATGCATACCAATTTTCATGACAATCAGTTGAACGGGGCAGAAGTTGCTACTCTGCAGCGCCACCCAGTGGCGAGTGGAATCAATGAGCATATTATGCAAACCTTCTCCTTGGAAAAATACATATACATACCAATTTTCATGACAATTGGTTGAACGTGACAGAAGTTGCTACTCTGCAGCGCCACCTGGTGGCGAGTGGCATTAATCATATAAACCTTCTCCGTGGAAAAATACACATATATATATATATATATATATTGTTATGGTATCACTGTGTCTATTGTATAAATTAAAATATCTTACTGTATAGTGTGACGACATAGACCAGTGACTATTATTTTTTTATGTATATAAGCGGTGAAATGCGATGGAAACGAGGATTGATTTCTGATTTTTGATTGATAATTTGAACTTGTCATTTTTGTATTTAAAGTTAATCTTAATATAGAGTTATAATTAATTGAATAGTGAATTTTTTTAAATAAAATTAACAAAGAATAAAAGAAATAAGAAGGAACCCATTCCAGAAAGCCGGAGTTAAGAAGAGAAACCATTACAAAATTGTCGAACCAACGTGGGGCCCAATACAAGTCAACTACTAGCACCCAGAACTGCAAATTCGAGTCCACTGCAAGCACCTGAACTGCAAATTCGAGACACCTACAAGTACCTGACCTGCAAATCGAGACACCTACTAGCACCTAGAACTAGAAATTCAAAATTCGAGACACCTCCAAGGACTTTGACAGACGGGACTGACAGATAGGTAAGATATTTGCATTTGTATAATAGACGCAGTGATTTGTGGGGAAAATTTTATTAAAACAATTAAACAATTAAACATAAATTATAAAACTAAAATTATTTAATTGAAAATTAAAAATAAATTTTAAAACTATAAAAAAAAAAAAATAATTATGGAAACAAGAAGACAAAGACAGGATAGGGATAATGCACAAAAAGGAGATCATCAAAAAGATGATATAAACATTATGGAAAATAATGAATCGGGAGATGAAAAAGAGAATACTACAATTATAGAAGCAATTATAGAAAGTAGTGGTAACAAACATGAAGAAAGTGACATGGACAGAATGTTTAAATTTTTAGAAAAAATGAATGAAAAACAGGAAAAAATGAATAATAACTTAAGAGAAGATATGAATTCAATAAAACAAGATATTAACAAAAATAAAGAAGATATGAAAAAAGACATGACTGAACAAATTAAATTAATAAGATCAGATTTACATGGAGTTAAAGAAGACATGAACAAAAATATAGAAACATTTAAAGATGAGATAAGGAACCAAATGGAAACAAACAAACAAAAATTGGAAGAAACAAAGAAAGAAATAAGAACTGAAATAATAGCGAGAATAACGGAAATAGAGGAGTTACAAGAAGTAAAAATTAAAACAATTATTTACAAGGAATGTAAAGAAGAAATAAAGGAAATCAATATTAATACAAATAAAAAATTGAATGATTTAGAAAAGATTATAAAACAAGATACAGTAAAGAAGATAAATGAGATAGAAGAAAAAGTAGAAGAAATAAAGACAGTACAAGAAAAAGACCGTGAAATTTTATTAGAAGAAATAGAAAAATTACGAAGGCAACATAATGATGGAATGAATGTAGGATCATGTGTTAATATAAATCAAGATGACGGAGTTAAATTTAATGGAAATATTCAAACCATTCATCCAAAATCATTTCTTAATACGGTTAAATCAAGAATTAGAAATAAGCAAAACTGGAAAGAAATAATTAAAGGAATGCTTAAAGAAAATGCTGCTTTATGGTTTGCAACTAAAGAAACTAGAATAAATAATTTAGAAGAATTTGAAAGAGAATTCCTTAACCATTATTGGGGGGAATCGCAACAAGCCATTTGTAGGGAGAATCTATATTTTGGAAAATTTAATTATCAAATGAGTAATAATTTAATAAATTATGCTTTGAAATTATATAATATGGCTCAGTATTTAGAACCAAATATGAGAGAAGACGAAATTGTTATTTACATTTCACGACATTATAATACACAGATAGCAGAAACTATTGCAATACAAAATATTAATCAAATGGATAGTTTTATAAATTATTTAGGAAGAATTGAAAGAAACATAAAAATATTAAATCAAAGATCAACTTCTGAAAATACAGTTGGAAGAAATAATAATCAGAATAGAAATAGCAATGAAAATATGAATTTTGAAAGAGAAAATAGAAATGGATATAGAAGATATGAGAATAATAATAATGTAAATAGAGGATTTCATAATGTTTATAATAGAAGATATGAGAATAATGATAATGTAAATAGAGGATTTCATAATGTTTATAATGGAAGATACCAAGCAAGGAATAATAGACAAACAAGAGGGGATAGATATGGAAATGAAGAAGCATCAAGAAATATTAATGGAAATATAGAAAATAGAAACGAACAACGAAGAGTGAATCAAATACATGGAACAGAGAATAGAGTAGAAGAACAAAATTCGCATAATAATGATGATACAAATGAAAATTTTTAAATAAGCACCTTCAAAATTATAGTAATAAAATTCATTATCTTCACCCAAGTGAATTTATTAAATTAGATGAATATAATGAAAATAATTTAGAATCAAAATTAGGTTTATTGGAAATAAATGGAATCTTAAATAAAAACAAAATTAAAATATTAATAGATACAGGATCAGAAGTTACATTAATTAAAGAAAAAATTATTCAGGATACTAATTTAAAAAATTTAGTTAAAATATCAAGAATCAAGTTATTAGGTGCTAATGGGAAGAAATTAGGAGAAATAAATAAAATGATTAATATAGATATTAAAATTGGAAAACAACAATATACAATGCAATGTTTAGTTATAGGAAATATGGAATATGATTTATTAATAGGATCAGATGAGTTGGAAAAGAAAAAAACAATTATAAATTATGAAGAGAAATGGATAAAATTTAATGAAGAGAAAATATTATTTAATTCTTAACAGAAATAAATACAAAAATGATAAATAACGAGTATGTTGTAACAAAAATAGAATGTAATAGTAATGATAATATTAATCAAGTTTATAATGAAAAGAATAATAAAATTAATGAGTTATTTATAAAATACCGAGGATTAACTACACTGGAAAATCAAACAGCAAAAAAATATACACATAAGTTTGAAGTTAAAAACATTGAAAATTTTAGAATCAAGAGTTATCCAATTCCATACTATTATAAGAATCAAGTAGCAAAAGAAATACAAGATATGATAAATAATGGTATAATAGAAAAAAGTGATACATCATATATAAATCCAATAGTTGTTGTTAAAAAGAAAAATGGAGAATTAAGATTATGTTTGAATGCACGAAATATCAACAAATTTTCAATACCACAGTATGAAGCACCGATGAATATAGAAGCAATTTTTGGAAGAATAACGGGAATAGAAATATTTAGTAAAATTGATTTAAAACACAGTTTTTGGTTAATTCCATTACATAAAAATAGTAGGAAATATACTGGTTTTAGCATAGATGGTGTTATTTATCAATTTAAAGTAGTTCCTTTTGGTATTCAAAGTGCATGTGCTGCTTTAGTAAGAGCATTACATAATATTTTAGATAAATATGATGAATTTGTGGTACATTATATAGATGATATATTAATATATTCAAAATCAAAAGAAGAACATGAAAAACATTTGAATATAGTTTTAAATGAATTAAATCAAGCAGGATTAAAGGTTAATAAAGATAAATGTGAATTTTTTTTAAAGGAAGTGACTTATTTAGGATATAAAATTAATAACTTTGGAATACAAATGGATCAGGAAAGAGTTAAAAAAATACTAGAATTTGAAAAACCTAAAAATTTGAAACAAATAAGAGGATTTTTGGGGATGTTAAATTATTATAAAAAATTAATTCCCAATTTAGCAGAGAAACAAATACCATTAATGGAATTATTAAGAAAAGGAATTAAATGGGAATGGAATAAAAGAAGAGAAAAAGCGTTTATGGATTTAAAAAGAATGTTCAATAATAATCTGCAGATATATCATCCAAATTATAATCTTCCATTTATATTAAGAACAGATGCTTCAATTGATAGATTAGCAGGTGTGTTAATACAAATACAAAATAATAAAGAAATACCGATAAGTTTTATGTCTAGAATAACTAAACCATATGAAAGAAATTATAGTGTTTCTGAACTGGAATTTGCAAATATAGTCTTCTGTATACAAAAGTGTCGATTTTATTTATTAGGAAATAAATTTATAATTGAAACTGATCATTTAGCATTGAAAAATGTAATGAATAACAGATTTAATAATAACAGAATTTATAGATGGAGTTTGTTATTACAAGAATATGATTTTGAAATTAAATATATTGCTGGAAAATTAAATATAGTAGCAGATACATTATCAAGAGAAAATAATCAAGGTGATAAAATAGAGAGAAAAGTAAAAATTGGAATGAATACATTGATAAAAGAAGATGGAATATACTCTGAAATAGAGATATTGAATAGTCAAAGAAAATTAATGGAAGCTGAAAAGAGAAAATCTGAAATTAAAAATGGATATTATATACAGGAAACTGGTGGAAGAGAACTTTATGTTATTGATAATGAATTAGGTAAAAAGATTTTAAGAGAGCTACATTTAGATTATGGTCATATAGGATCTAGAAAAGTATGGTTATTATTCAGGGAAAATTTTATATCAAGAAATGATCAAAAGTTAGCAAAACAAATAACAAGAATATGTAAAGTATGTCAACTGATTAAAAATAAAAATAAAGTTAACAGAAATATAGGGAAAAGTATTAAAGTTCAAAGAAAATAAGAAATTGTTGCAATAGATTTT
Source organism: Altica lythri (assembly GCA_964028335.1). Taxonomy (NCBI): domain Eukaryota; kingdom Metazoa; phylum Arthropoda; class Insecta; order Coleoptera; family Chrysomelidae; genus Altica; species Altica lythri. Next base: position 26,690,287 of record OZ034804.1, on the reverse strand, counting down.
ATTAGTAATTTGATTCCAAGTGAAAATAGATATAAACATATTCTAGTATTTGTTGATGTATTTACAAAATTTATAAAATTATATCCATGTAAAAGAACCAATTATAAAAGTATAAATAAGGCAATTAAATCATATATTGAAGATGTAGGAAAACCTGAAATTTGTATTATGGATAATGCAACATATTTTCAAAGTGCAAGTTTAAATAATTTTTTTGTGAAACAAGGAATAGAAAAAAGAACAATAAGTATAAGACATCCAGCTGCAAATCCAGCAGAACGATATATTAGAGAAGTGATAAGTTTTTTAAGGATCTGTATTCAAAATGATAGACATAAAGAATGGGAAAATTATTTGGAAAAAATAGAAAAATATATGAATGATGTACCAAATTCAGTAACAGAAGAAGTACCCAGTTTTATGATGTTGGGATTAAAGCCGGAAAGAAATTGGGAAGAGAAAGAATTAAGAAATTATGAAGACATTAAAAATTTAGTCAAAAGTAGATTAATGAAGATTTGGAATAAATATTATAATAAAATAAAGAAAAAAGTAAAAAACCCTGTTAGATTTAAAAAAAATGAATTACTAATAGTAAAAGCATATACTAAAGGAAATCAAAAGAAAAATGAAATGGGAAAACTAAAACAAGTATATGAAGGACCGTATAAAGTAATAACAGAAAATGGTATAAATAGTTATACGATTGCAGATCCTATTACAGATAAAATAAGAGGAGTTTATAATATAGAAAATTTATTTAAATATTATGAAGAAACAAAGGATTAAAAAAAAAAAATTATAATTTTAATTAATATTTTTTTTTATTATTGTGGGGAAATTGTTATGGTATCACTGTGTCTATTGTATAAATTAAAATATCTTACTGTATAGTGTGACGACATAGACCAGTGACTATTATTTTTTTTATGTATATAAGCGGTGAAATGCGATGGAAACGAGGATTGATTTCTGATTTTTGATTGATAATTTGAACTTGTCATTTTTGTATTTAAAGTTGATCTTAATATAGAGTTATAATTAATTGAATAGTGAATTTTTTTAAATAAAATTAACAAAGAATAAAAGAAATAAGATGGAACCCATACCCAAAAGCTGTGGCATAGAAGACTAACCATTACAATATATATATATATATACCAATTTTCATAATAATCGGTCCAGTAGTTTTTGAGTTCATCGATTTCGTACATAAAAACACATCCTTTTTTTATATATAAATGTGATTAATTTTAAGATATTTATTTTTTCTGAATTCAACCATATTTAATACTTACACAAAATTTTGTAGTTATTCTATACTACATTACATTGAGAAACGAACAACACTCATTTAACATAAAATACCTCTAGCGCCTATAAACATAAATTTAAAAAAAGTAACTTAACAGTTTTAATTTATGTTAATGATATTCATTAAATTTATTTTAAAGGAAATCGAAACCCGTAATGATTCTATAGGTTTAGATCGTTCGATTCGTTGAATGGTTCGTTCATTTTTAGAAAGTTTTTTATATTTTCGCCGTGTTCTGTGTCTCTGTGTCATTCCGTGGAATTTGTAATCGAATTTAAACCTATTTCCCGACTACCTATAGCTCTGAAATTTTCAGGATAGCTAAGAACTGGATGACAATGCATGTTTCAAGTGTGTTTAGGCATATACATAGATTTCGAAATTTATACCGAATTGATATTAACACTTTCACTGCGTTAGAAATATAATTGGATTCGCAATATGCGGAATTTTTATTTAAACTTAATCATATCAAAAGCTTCCTTATTTCTTACATAACGGTGCCTTGATCATAATCAGTCATTGATTGGTGAGTATTTCATGTATTTTTTGTAAGACGCACATGAGCGCTCTCCGCACATTTCGAAGTTTTATTGTTTATATGCGGTATACCCTGAGGGTCCTGGTTAATTTATATCATCTATTTTAACGAAAAAACACAAAAAAATTGCACAAAGCACAAATAAAACACAACTAATTAGCACAGAGTAGAAATAAATGTTAGGTTTGAAACTTTAGTATTTTGTAAACTACCTGTAAACTACATGCACACCTACGTCATCTAGGAGCGGTGTACTTATTTAAGAAACGAACAATGTAGAAATCCTTATTACATACTTAGAAATATGCGGCCAAAATTTTAAAACCTTGTGATGAGTGCGAGATATTGTATTAATTCATTTAAACCTATAAGACCCAGGACGCTCAAGCGCGCCCTCCGCATATAGCTTGACATAGCAAAGCCGCATATGTGCGCTTTCCGCATCGAAAGTGTTAAACATGATCTAAGTTGTGTATAGATAATATTATTTTGAAAGTTAATAAATAAATCGTTCGTAGCGTAGTTGGTTAGGCTGCGGATCAGTCCACTTGTGACAGTTCTGTTATGTTATCATAATGGGATCGATTACGCGACAGAGAAGTTTTTTTTTCTTTTTTTTTTGTTCTTACATGTGAAAACAGTAATTATTATTTTAACTGGTAATAAAATAAACTGTTTTAGAAAGTTTTTAGATACAACTACCCTTGATTTTGTTAACAAGGAAACAATCTTCTCTATGATCAATCACAGCGTTGTATGACTTAATATTTTTGCAAAATCAGGGATGCTGTGCATTGTTGAGATGACACAAAATATGACCTATAAATCAGTAAAAAACTTTCTATTATAAAAAGTTCTTTTTGTAAATTGTGCTTATTTCGCAGTTTATACGTCTCCGCTCACCATAAGAAAGATATGCTTCCAAAAATATAACTATGTCTTAAACTTATTTATAGTTTTAGATCACAATGGGTATTTGTTATTGTCCCGTAATTTAGCCCGTTTACGTTCCAAAAGTAAATCTTATTTTGTCGGTTGAGTAATTGTAGATTTACATTGTATTAGTAACTTACTTTAGTAAACAGATCATTACAGTAAAGTGTTTACAAAAACGAAATTTCCCCGAATGTGATCAATACGTGAAATTGATTATAAATTTGCGAAGTTTCGGAAAATCTATTTTTTTTTAGTATATGTTCGTTCTAGGTTTGTTGGTATTTTGTATTTACAACATACTTTCAAAATAATGAGATATTTACATATAAACAATAACATTTTATTCAATTATAAAATGCAACATTGTATTTAAGTATAAGAAGATAATTTTACGTCAATAAATTTTATTTATTAAAAACAAACAGCGCTGGAAGTATACTTTGTACGTAAATTAAATACGCTCATAGCAACCTTACTTTTAAATTAAAAAGATATGTATGTGTATTTAAACTTAGATCTAGCGTCAATAAACTTCTCAAAAGCACCAAAGCCAAATTCGTTCTAAATATAGGACAAGTTATTTTAAGAACTTTTACGCGGAAATAATTGCTGTATCATGCAGGTAGGAGGCTCCTTCAATTTTTTTTTCAAATCTGGTTAATTTCTTTATAATTTGGCCTCGATATTTCAAAAAAAAAGAACAGATCAAAGTAAAGCATACTTTTTTAGATTTCAGCACTTTACATTTCAATACAATCCAGGTGGACATAAGGATATCTAAATTCTATTTTAATGTTTTAGATCAGTTAGAAACATTTTTTTTTAAGACAAGACGCTGAAAGTGGGAACCAGCAGAAATGCAGTTACCAATATGACAACATATGCTGGCATTCCGCAAAGCTCCCTCTGCTCTGAAATTTTTTCTATGATGAAATCTTAAATCTGCGATACGGGATGGGAGTCGAAGTAATAGGATTATTCAATGATGACATGGCACTAATAGTAAAGAAAAGTGAGAAATATAAAGCTATCAGTCTTTTAAATTAAGCGATGAAAATCGCCAGGAATTCGATGGAGCAGAAGTCGCTAGAAATAGCACCTGATATAACCCAAATTACAGTTGTTAGTGGAAAAAAAGACATTCGACATCTGAAATTCCACCTATATAATGTGAATATTTTCCCGATAAGTTACTTATATCTGGCGGTCTGGCTAAATGGATACAGCTATGGCAATCAAAAAAGTAGCTGGAAAGATGGAAGGCATTCTACCGAACATTGGCCTCGATATTTCAAAAAAAAGAACAGATCAAAGTAAAGCATACTTTTTAGATTTCCGCACTTTACATTTAAATACAATCCAGGTGGACATAAGGATATCTAAATTCTATTTTAATGTTTTATATCAGTTAGAAACATTTTTTTTTTTACAGACAAGACGCTGAAAGTGGGAACCAGCAGAAATGCAGTTACCACTATGACAACATATGCTGACATTCCGCAAAGCTCCCTATGCTCTGAAATGTCTTCTATAATAAAATCTGAAATCTGCGATACGAGATGGGAGTCGAAGTAATAGGATTATTCAATGATGACATGGCACTAATAGTAAAGAAAAGTGAGAAATATAAAGCTATCAGTCTTTTAAATTAATCGATGAAAATCGCCAGGAATTCGATGGAGGAGAACTCTCTAGAAATAGCACCTGATATAACCAAAATTACAGTTCTAAGTGGAAAAAAAGACATTCGACATCTGAAATTCCACCTATATAATGTGAATATTTTCCCGATAAATTACTTATATCTGGCGGCCTGGCTAAATAGATATAGCTATGGCAATCAAAAAAGTAGCTGGAAAGATAGAAGGCATTCTACCGAACATTGGCCTCGATATTTCAAAAAAAGAACAGATCAAAGTAAAGCATACTTTTTTAGATTTCAGCACTTTACATTTCAATACAATCCAGGTGGACATAAGGATATCTAAATTCTATTTTAATGTTTTAGATCAGTTAGAAACATTTTTTTTAAGACAAGACGCTGAAAGTGGGAACCAGCAGAAATGCAGTTACCAATATGACAACATATGCTGGCACACCGCAAAACTCCCTCTGCTCTGAAATGTCTTCTATGATGAAATCTTAAATCTGCGATACGGGATGGGAGTCGAAGTAATAGGATTATTCAGTGATGACATGGCACTAATAGTAAAGAAAAGTGAGAAATATAAAGCTATCAGTCTTTTAAATTAAGCGATGAAAATCGCCAGGAATTCGATGGAGGAGAACTCGCTAGAAATAGCACCTGATATTGTCACGCCTGGAGGGATCGGGGGAATGTGCCTTAATGTTTTGGGATGGGGGTTAGCTAACTCAAGGCACTTCCCACCCAGGTCGTGGTTATCTACTCCCTGGTTAGGTATCCTGCTGAAGGCAGAAAACTAACCAAGGGGAAGATGAGATAAACAACAGGAAACAAACAACAAATAAATTAACAATGAAACAAGCAATAACAATAAATGATGAAAATATGAATAACGAACTAAATACAATAATGTTAACTAATCTTACCAAATAAAACTACATGGTGGCATGTCACACTTACTCACGAAAATAAGTCAAGAGTCACAACGGCCCAGACCCAAGGGTCTGTTTTAGGGACACCCTGAAGAGTGACCCTTACAGACAACCTCAGACTCCGAACTCTTCGAGTGCGACCTCAACGACGCTCTTTTATAGCCAATTCTTACGCTACGTGAGAATAAGAATTAAACTATATAAGGTCGCCTTGAAATCTAACATACTGACTTTGGCCTGGATAATTACAATACAAAATAATACAATGAAATCTAAAACAATTAAACAACCCTATTATCGTATGTGACAATATAACCCACAGTTCTTAGTGGAAAAAAAGACAATCGACATCTGAAATTCCACCTATATAATGTGAATATTTTCTCGATAAATTACTTATATCTGGCGGTCTGGCTAAATAGATACAGCTATGGCAATCAAAAAAGTAGCTGGAAAGATCGAAGGCATTCTACCGAACATTAGGGGGGTTATTCAATAGTAAAATAATTTTACTATATAGAGAGTCCACGCTCCTCTATGGAGCTCCAGTGTGGCACTCTGCAGTTAAAATTCAAAAGCAAAAGAACAAACTGGAGGGCCTCCAGTGGAAATGTTGCTGAGAAACAGTTCTGGCTATCGAATGATCGCAATAACGGCAGCCCAGGCTATCGCGGGTATAATACCAATCGATCTTTTCCTTGAGGAAAGAATGAACATCTTTGTGAACGACGCTACCACACAATATCGAAAGGAAAAGAACCATAGCTTCCTGGCAGGAAAGGTGGGAAAATTAAACAACAGATTGATTAAATATATCACGCCTTGGAGTGAATGACAGCACAGGGAGGGAAACTACTTCCTCAGCCAGCATGGACATGGTTCGTTTCGGCACCGGGAAAGGTCGGAAACAGAAGCCAAGATTGGTGTTATGGACGTGGAAACGGGCATTGAAAAAAATATATCTACTAGAACAGCATGGAAAGCATTTGTGGTCTTTGCGACTACGCCAACGATCATGACTGTTAAAGAAACGCAAAAAAAAGACATCAGTAGAGTTTCGACGAAACTCTTAAAAATGGTGTAAAAGGATGATAATATGATTATTGTTTGAACTAATCAATTGTTGTTCGATCTTTAAAAACTTATGCAGCGTTTCAAATACCTATGTAGAGCCAGAGTTAGAATTTAGAAATACGTATTGGTCAAAACAAATCAGTTCTTTCCATAGTGGACTTCTGTAAACTGTGTAAACAATGTAAAAAAACATGTAATTAAACAATTTTAGACATTTTAGTTGAAGTTAGAAATAAAATAAACAAAAGTTAAATTGTTATACGAGCACCATCTAGTTTGAGTTGGCCCACACAAAAATTTAAAAGTATATGACATCTACGACAAAAAATTTTATTTATACGATTTTAGGAGATTAGTGTCCAAAAGATCGTGTACTTAAGTACTACTATAATAATTGGTGGCTTTAGACAGAATTATCAAGACTAATAAGAATGCTATGTACGAAAATTAAGCATTACTTTGGAGTGAGGCAGTTGGAAGACGGATTTGTAAATCAGCATAACATTCAAAAGCACGTTTACACGTTTTTAAGTACATTTTTAAGGCACGAAAGGAATGTATTTTTTTTCATTGGCTTCACTTATATGTTTGTTTGTGTATATGTAACTCTTAGTTGGACTAAGTGCTTGTGGCTTATTACTGTTAGTATATCACACCACTCTCAGTAGGTTCGTTGGCCGAGTGGGCTAGGGCGCAGGTCTTCGCTGACGTCTATCTCAGGATCCACCAGTCGAGAGTTCTAATCCCGTCCATATCGAAAAAAAACTTTTCGCAACATTTTTTTGCTTATTTTTTGTAAATACAAAATTAACCCCGAGAAGCGTCCAAATATAATAAGATTTTGGCTATATTTTTTTTAAATTATCGAGAATCCGCTTAAAAAGACAACATATCTATATATATAAAAGAGAGTTTCTATGTATATAGTCACTTATCACGATATCTCTGGAATTATAAGGCCGATCGACTTGAAACTTGGTAGGAATATTCCTTAGGGAAGGTAGAGGTCAGCTAAGAACGGATTTTAGGAAATTCCACCAAAAAAGGGGGGTTGCGGGATGTATATATAATGTATATAGTCACGCATCACGATATCTCTGGAACTATTGGTATGTGTCACCGGACATGGTGCGCTGACTGGTGGTCACATTATAAACTAGCGCTAGGGTGACAGCTGGTAGTTAGCCATACATAAAAATAAGGCAAATTTGTATGCTGTTAAATTTTGTTTATTTATATTTCGTCTATTAATAATGAAAAAAAGTGTACATCAGTGAAAATTAAGATTTAACTATGGCCTCAGATTTATTAAATAATTGCGGAGCTAATTTACTCCAAAAAAACCAAAAGTAGAAAATACTGTTGTGTTTATGGATGTTCAAGTAATGCAGCCTAAAATTCAGACGTTCGTTTTCATCATTTTCCAAAACCTAATCGGTTTTTTGTTAAAATCCAACATTATTTTGGTATGAAAAAGGTAAACTATATTCAGTGTCATTAAAATTTACACTTACCAAGTACAATATAATAACACCGCTGTGATGTGTTTACATCTTTCACTAAGTCCAGCTGTACAGCTACACTTTGATGAAACAATTTGACCATTTTTTTGTATAACTGTTTTTATTTCTTGGGGTTTATCACGAAAAGCTGATGATTGTATACAATACGACGTATTGATCATTGTTTTGATTTTCCAACCCATTATAGATTAAATGTCCTGCATTAATTATTTTCTCTCCTTCTACAAAATTTCGAGACTTAGGAGTAGCCTCAATAAAGTCAAGAACTTGATTTAATGATAAAAACATTTTAATTGTAAATAAAAACTACATAACTTTAGGTATATAAATCACAGCTGTCATCCTAGCAGTAGTTATATTTTTAACCACCAGAGCGCGTAGCGCCAAGTGACACTTACCAATAAGGCCGATCGACTTGAAACTGGTTAGGAATATTCCTAAGGTTTGAAACTTTGCGTAATAGTTATTTTTATAATTTTGAGGTCAATTGTGAACGGATTTTACAAAATTCTACCCACAAGGGGTGTTTTGGGGGCGTAAAAAAAAGAAATCTATAAGACCTACAGGTTTGAAACTTTGGAAAATAATTTTGAAATCAATTGTGAACGAATTTTACGAAATTCCACTCACAAGGGGGGTTGCGGGGGCATGAAAAATAAAATAAAATTTAAAATCTATAAGTCATACAGGTTTAAAACTTTGCAAAATAGTTATTTTTATAATTTTGAGGTCAACTATGAACAAATTTTATGAAATTCCACCCACAAGGGGGGTTGCAGGGGATATATATAAAAGAGAGTTTCTATGTATATAGTCACTCATCACGATATCTCTGAAACTATTAGGCCGATCGACTTGAAACTTGGTAGGAATATTCCTTAGGGAAGGTAGAGGTCAGCTAAGAACGGATTTTACAAAATTCCACCCACAAGAGTGGTTGCGGGTTGCGGTATCGTGAAAAAAATTATAATCTATAAAACCTACATGTTTGAAACTTTGCAAAATAGTTATTTTTATAATTTTGAGGTCAATTGTGAACGGATTTTACGAAATTCCACCCACAAGGGGGTTGCGGAGGCGTGAAAAAAAAATATATAAAATCTGTAAGTCCTACAGGTTTAAAACTTTGCAAAATAGTTATTAAGGTCAATTGTGAACAGATTTTACAAAATTTCCCCCACAAAGGGGGTTGCGGGGGAGTGAAAAATAAATTAAAATTAAAATTTTAAATGCTGAAATATTAAAAATCTTTATAACTCAAGATTTTTCTTGCTTCTTAAAGAATTTAAAAATTTTAATTAAACACAAAAACATTTCTTTTCTTTGATACTTTCATTAGTTTTCAAATTATCGATATCTCAATTTTTCTTAATAAACGATTTTTGAGAAATGATGAAATAGTAAAAATTTTCATATTTCACAAATTTATAAAAAAATTTAAAAATATAAAATTAATTTGTATTAAACAACTTAATAGTATGCATATCTTTATAACCACGCGGACGTAGTCGCGGGCAACATTTAGTTTTAAATATAGTTTAAAAAAACTAAAAAACATGAGTTTAAAGTACATCGAACTAAAAAGTTAAAAAAGCTTCGGGCGATTTACGAAAAAAATGGCATAAAGCGCCTACGCTTTTTTTACAATAATCCTAGTATTTTTCGTTCATAATTGTTTATCTCGAAAATTAGTTTTAACTTTTAATTCAATGTTCTTTAAAAGAGTTTTTTTAGTTGACATTCTCTCTCGTAGGGTTGAGAAAAACCGTTATTACTTGTAAAACAGAAGCAGAACAGATTAAAATGGGCTCAAGACCATTAAATTGGAATAGTGTACACTAAAGTGATGAGTTGCGGTTTGCAATTTGCGTAGGTGATAGCAGGAGCAAGATTGTTCGTCAGACACATGATATTTATTATCTTGATTGTCTTAAGCGGATAATTAAATTCTATTTTCCGTTGGCAAATTACACTTGTTTTAATTCGAACAAATATTTATACATTCTAGAGGAGTCTTTATTGCCTACGTTTGAAGATTGTAGAATTTTTTTAAATAATGTTGTTTTCCAACAAGATAATGCTTCATATCATACTTCCAAAAAAACAAAAATTCTATCCCAAGACAAATTGAAGTAAGTAGTTATCTACATATATAAAAATAAAAGTTTGTCAGTATGTCTGTATGTACTCAATGAACTCAAAAACTACTGGATCGATGGTTATGAAAATTGGTATGCATATGTATTTTTCCACGGAGAAGGTTTGTATAATATGCTCATTGATGCCACTTGCCACCAGGTGGCGCTGCAGCGTAGCAATTTCTGTCCCGTTCAACCGACTGTCATGAAAATTGGTATGTATATGTATTTTTTCACGGAGAAGGTTTGTATGATATGCTCATTGATGCCACTTGCCACCAGGTGGCGCTGCAGAGTAACAACTTCTGTCCCGTTCAACCGATTGTCATGAAAATCAGTATGATGATGTATTTTTAACGAGTAAGATGAATATGATATTCGTATTAATGGAAGTTACCACCTGATGGCGCTTCCATGTATCAAATTCAATACTCTGATTAATAGATATCTATACGAATTCGTATAAAAATATAAGTTCGAAAAATATATTTTTGGTGCGATAAGTAAAACAAAACTATAAACTTTCTTTCCTTCTCTATCTCTTCTTCTCTTTTATTTTTCTTAAATTTATTTTAGTTGTGGTCGTAGCAACGCGCGCCGGGTACAGCTAGTTCAAAATAAAATAATTACTACTCGATAATAGAATGAACTATTTTTTAAGTTTTTAGTTCCAAACATGCAATAGTTCAGTATACGCCACTACGCATTAAATAAATATAGTGGTGAGCTAATGACACTTAAAAAAACACTATTATTAGATGTAAAAAGAAAAACCATGACAAATATTTTAAGAAAAAACATTTTTTTATGATGCTTGATATTTTGCCCAATTATAATCAGAAAAATTCACATGATTAATGGATTGCTTCGCGACCTTCATAAATTTTTCAGATTTGATATCCTATACAGTTCGTTGTTTGACCAATTTATTTGTATTGAGTAGATTAGTTTTAACATCCATCTTAAATAATTTCCAGGCTCTTTAGGTACCTAAATGAAATTCGCATCCAATTAAGCTATAATTTAAGAAATATTTATCTAAGAAATATCTGTCACAAAGTAAACAGGACAAAGAAAAAAAATGAACATTTAGATTTAATACAGTCCACAAGTTTTTCGAATGATGACTTTAGCTCATTGGGCTTAAAATGGTCGTTGACGCCTTTTGGATGGCCTCTACATCGGCATACTGCTGTCCCCTCATTGGCAAATGTAGTCTACCAAACAGAAAAAAGTTAAATGTCATTTTTTTGTCAAAAAAGGGACAAAAGTGTCGATCGATGTGATAGTGCATTATCGTGTAAAAAGCTCCTTCTTCGCAAACGCCTCATAACACTAAGATAATACACAGCTTTTACCGTTTGGTTCGCTGGAACGAATTCTTTGTGAATAATTTCCTTCGAATCGTAGAAACAAATTAACATTGTCTTCACTTTTCCAAACGGCTTTTTTCGGATTTGGCTCGCTTGGATACTTCCAGGCGGAACTTTGACGCTTGGTTAGGAAAAACAACACGTTTCATCACCATCCCCATCTTGTACAGAAAGTTTTTATCTTTTTTGGCCTCTTTGGAGATATTTATACCATTGGCATGTATGTATCTCAATGAAGATTTTGGCTTATTTTTAATAAACAGGCACACTTTTTCCACAGTTTCTGGCGTAATTACAAATTTTAGCAGGCCAACATGTTCGTCGTTTTCCAGCGACTCATCACGCTCTTAGAAACGTATAAATAAATAAAAAAGCATTACCATAATCTTGTATCAACAATAGATGTTTTACCAAATTTGAAACAGAAGTTAATATGGCTCTTTGTTCGATGCTCATTTTTAGACCGACGTTTTAAAATTTTGACAGATCATCAATGAAAGATGTACTTATTGAACGCTAGCCCCAATAACAGAGCTATTATCATCGTATATTGCTAAAAGGTTCTGTTTATTTTTAGACAGACCTCGTATTATGTTGTACGTCTAAAAAAGATGATGACAGTTCTTCGGATGACGAAGAATAAAGTGATATAGAATAATTTAATTGTAGTGTAAATATACGTAAAGTTTCAAGTAAGTTTGTTCGTGTGTGTTTGTGAGTATTTTCTTTCCGATTTCGTTTTGTATATATTTTATTGTTACATTTTATACCTTTTTCATAACACTGTTCTGCTATATTAAATTTATTAAATTTTTATTTCCATTAATATAATTTTTATAAATGCATATTCTTTTGTCAATTATCCCACTAGCGTGCCTCTGGCGCAGTGTTTATCGGTGGATAACAATGGGCTAACAACCCCATAAAATAGGGTGACCTACCAGCTTCTTATGAAATGAGACAATTTTGCAATGCAGACTAGGGAAGTGACAGAATTTATTGACGGATCACCCTGTAGCCCTTTTGAATACCTAATGAGATTTTATTACTCTACACTCTTTTGAAATGGGTTATAGATATTTAAATTATGTAATATGTGTATAATTTTTTACTAGTAATTTTCATTTCAGATGTTTATCAATTACTATTTCTAAATATTTTATCGATTATGCTTCAGTTATTTCAATATTACCGAAAGATGCTGTTTTAAGTGATATACGATATGTGTCCCAAAGGTAAATAATTTTGATATAAATTAAATAGAAGGTACTCTAGTTTATTAATGTTTATTGTAAATGGTCAAAAGCAGTATAGATTTTGAACAGATGTATAAAAAACATTAAATATTTTTTCAATTATTGGGGGACTTTTTTTGGGAATGCTAGAGGAAATAAAACGCACTTCTTAACACAGCGCTTTTGTTTTTACACGTTCAACAGATCTCAACTTACTATCAGTATTATTGCCGCCGGTAAATTGTGTTGAATATTATTATTATATTACGGCTAAACATGGTTTTATGTATTTGCGAAATATCTCATAATAGCCATGAATTTATTTTAGCATTTCATATCAATCATAAGTGGCGACTCCCTGGCGGTCAAATGTACTCTTATTCAAAGAAAAATGGAAAATATTCATTGATTGTATAGTGGTGTAACAAGACAGTAATTAACAACAGATGTAAGTAAGTAAGTAAGTAATGTTTATTCATCCATAATATCAAATACAATACAATACAATATCTACAATACATAATACAATACATAATGAATAAACACAATTCAGCCACAGAAGTATTATAAATACTTGTTTGTGGTATTTAATCAATTTAAAAGAACACAGTTAATATAAAAATAGTACATTAAAAAAGAAGAAAAAAAATATAATATATATACATAATGAAATACCTTTAAGAGGATGCCCTAAATTTTTTCTATGTTATGGGTAATAATTTTAAGTTATTACGAGAAAGAAAATAAAGTGAAAAGTAGAAAAGTGGATCCCTTCTTTTGTTCAACCATCTATAATTTTATGTATGTCATTTTTGTCACATTGTTTTATATAAGTTATTAATTCCTTTTTAAAATGTTTGAAAGACGTTTCATGCTTTATTCTTTGTGGCAAGTAATTGAATAATTTTGGCGCTAAATAAGAGTAACTTCTTTGTCCAATCGATTTAAAAGTCAGAGGTACACAATTTAGATATTTTGTTCTAGTCGCATATGGATGGTTTAAGCTGGTAAGTTCATTTTTATTTTTAAATTGTTGGCATCCTAACTGAATACTATATAATTGTCTAATATCTAACATTTTTGTTTCAGAATAAAGCTGATGGCTTGGATATCTCGCAGGTTTGTCAAGCATTATTTTGAGAAATCGTTTTTGAGAGACTTCAACAGAATGTAGGTAAGTTCTCGATACCCCTCCCCAAGCAATAATGCCATAGTTTAAGTGCGATTCGACCAAACTATGGTATAAAATTTGTTTTTGTTTGTAGTTTATGAAATGTCCAACTTGTTTAAATCGAAATAAAATGCTACGTAGTTTTTTTGTTAGATATTCCATATGACTGTCCCACCTAAGGTGGCTGTCTATATATATTCCTAGGTATTTAATTTTTTTTGCAGGTTTAATAGAAATTTTTTTTTGGATATTTAGAGTGTAATCTGGCAGGGAATTTTTATAACTGCTAAATGGTACGTATACAGTTTTATCAAGATTAATTGAAAGTGATCTGCTGTCAAACCAGTCTTTGAGTTTGCTCAGATCACTTTCAATGTTTAATTTAAGGTAATACCAGTTTTTATTTTTGTAATATATGATGGTGTCATCCGCGAAACTTATAACTTTGCCATACGTTTTCTGTAGAAATAGGTTATTTAAGTAGATGGTAAATAATATAGGCCCTAACACTGTCCCTTGAGGTACACCGCATGTGATTTTTGTCTCTGTGCTTATCTGGTCTTTAATTTTAACTTTTTGGTTTCTATTTGTAAGATAACTTTTAAATAGCTTGTGCGCTGTACCTCTCACACCCATATCTTCTAGTGTATCTAAAAGTATGGAGTGATCGACAGTGTCAAATGCCTTTCTTAAATCTAGAAAAACCGCTATTGATGGAGTATTTGAGTCTAATGATTTATATATGTCTGTAGTTAAAGAATGAATTGCATCTTGAGTAGATTTATTGTCTCTGAAGCCAAACTGTGACGGTGACAGGAGATTATATTTAGATAAAAAAGCATTTAATCTTGTTTTTAAAATTTTTTCAAAAATTTTGCTAATGGCTGGTAAGACAGAAATAGGCCTATAATTTGAAATATTTTCGGTATCGCCACTTTTGAATATTGGAGTTACAATTGAGTTTTTTAAGATTGAAGGGAAGTAACCTACTTGAAAAGATTTGTTAATGATTTCCGTCAAAGGTTTACTTATAAATTTAGAAATTATCTTCAGAGTTTCGGCTTTAATTCCATCATGCCCAGGTGATTTTTTATTTTTTAGATTCTTTATAGTATTTTCAACCTCAGTTTCATTAGTAGGTGCTAGAAAAATGGAATAATTATTTATTTTATTTTCACTTTTGTAGTTCGGATTCTGTTGTATATTTTTTGCTAGGTTTTCCCCTACATTGGCAAAGAATTTATTAAATATATCTGCAACCACGCTTGGATCTGTAACGGTTTCGTTGTTTTCATTTTTTATATTATTTATTTGTTTGTTTGTTGTTTTGATGTTTAGAATTTCATTTACTACGTTCCAAAGTTTTTTACTCGAATTTTGTTCATTTTCGACTAATTTTTTATAATATTCTTTTTTTGCAGTCTTTATCTTTTTTTCAGTTTCTTTTTTAAATGTTAAGTAATTGTTTTTCATATTTTCATTATTTGGATTTTGTTTCCACAATAGATATAAATCGTTTTTTTGATTAACATGTCTGATTAGTGACTTTGTTATCCAGTTTTTTCTTTTACGTTCATCATTTTTAATTTTAATATATTTAGTTGATTTATGTACGCAAGTGTTTATTATGTTAATAAGTTTTTCTGTTGCAGATTCAAGGTCCTGATGTATTGGATTTAAAACATCTTCCCAGTTAATGCAACTACTAACTTCACGTAATAATGTTTCGTCTATTCTTTGAAAATATTTTTTACTTTTATTTTTATTCATTAATTCATTTTTTGTTTTACTTAATACAATTTGTAATAGTGTTAAGTAGTGATCTGTAATTGTGGTAGAAATAGTTAGAGGTAGTAAGTTATTACGATTTTGGTGTTTTGTTTTGATAAATATATGATCTAGACATGATGTAGATCCGTTTTTTTCTCTTGTAGCGGTATTTATCGTTGAGTGAAACCCGTACTCACTCATCATATCCAGATAATTTTTAGAATTCTCGGTTTCCCTCAGTAAATCTATATTAATATCCCCTACTAATAGATTGTAATCAAAATCTTTATTTTCTTTATTTAATATGTCGTTAAGTTGGTCTAGAAAATCTTCAATTTTACTAGCTGGAGATCTATAAAAGGCATTAATGCATACGGTCTGCTTATCTATAATAATTTTAATTTTTAATAGTGTACTTCCGTTTAGTTTAATTAAATCATGAGAATGGTACAATTTAGCTTTTACAAAAACGATAACGCCATCATTTCGGTTGTAACTACCATCATTATATAGGGTTAAGTAATCGGGTATATTGAAGAGAGAGGTATCTGAAACGTGCCAAGTTTCTGTCAAAACAATGCATTCAAAAGATGTGTCAAGTTCCTGTAGAGATATTTTTAGTTCATCGATATTTTTCGAAATGCTGCAAATGTTAGTGTTAAGAATTTTAAAGTTTTTTAAATGGTTATTAATAGATAGAACTTCTTTTGCTTCGTTACACTTATATAACGGATAAGTTGTCAACTTTTCTACTTCAAAATATCTTATATAGGGATCCATATTAATTAAAATGAATGTTGCGGTATAATTAACAATTTAAAATTTAAAACGGTATAGAAATAAAAATGTTTTTTCAACTATCACTATATGAATTAAAATTTGCTGAACACATTATGACACCGATGGTTTTCGAATTCTACCACCTGACCTGGTGTTGGGATTAATACTTTTGATGCCTACTAGTTTCTTTGCCTTATTAATGTCTTTATTGGTTTGATCTGCTGTCTCTTTTGTGTTTTGGACTTGCTGTATTTTTGTAATTGGGTGAGATGAGTTCTCTGAGAGTTCGGCTTCAACCTCTTCTTCAGATAAAGATGTGGCGTCTGTTTCGGCTTTCTGACTTATTGTTGTCGGGGTAGAAGTTTCCCCAGAGAAGTCGGCTTCGACCTCCTCTGCTGATGTCGTATTCGTGTTACGTCTTTCTAATTCTTGTACTGAGTAGGGAATTTCGTTTATATACAACTTAAAGTTTTTTATGTAAGCTTTTAAGTTCTTTTTTCTGGCTTCCTTCAGGTTTTTAACCAAGATTTTTGTATTGGTTTGATCTTCTTGCCGTTGGTCGTGGCTGATAGCAATACCTGTATTTCTAAGATTCTTGATATTTTCAAAAATTCTCTGCTTTTTCAGGAATGAAATAAATTCTACTACGATAGTTCCTTTTTCTCCTTTCATGTAGATATTGTTTATATCTGTTTCTCTTAAGTTTAGTTGGAAAATAAGGTTTAATTTATTCAGTGTATCAGTCAGTAGATTATCTTGATCTGTTTTGATACCAAAGATGACAATGTTATTTTTTTTGTTAGCTCTTTCAATGTACGCAACTTTTTTTTCTAGATCGTGGTATTTATTCTTAAGATCATGCAACTCTTTACTAAATTTATCATCTAGTGACTTAATTTCCGTTTTTATTTCATCACTTTTTTTAGTAATAAGGTTTTCTAATTTATAAAATAATTCTTCGTTTGTTAGTTTATCCATATTCTATTCGAATTAACCTGGTCTATAGTTTCCTGTTTTTATTACAGTATCTGATTTTGATAACAAAACAGGTATAAAGCAGGTTATCATAGAGAGAATTTCTTATTAAAAATAAATAATTTCCACTATTTCGCAAATATCTTCCAATTTATGCAACTTTTTGTTAAAATAATTATTGCAAAATAGTGTACATACCCTTTATCAGTTGTATGCTAAAAATCACATTTTTATTCACCGTAAAACCCACACAAAATTCCTTTTTTTGGAGGACAGCTTATAAACACCGTTTTTACTTTTACTGTACACTGTAATTGTTTTATATATTTAGAAATTAGTCGAACAAGAAACAACATTAAGACAAAATTTCATTTAACACTTCCACCATTTTTGTATGAATTTCTGTTGCAGATAAACCTTCCTAAACAAAGAATTTTATCACTGCACGATATTCGTTTTTTATTTCTATTCTAACAAAATACACTGACACAAAGAATGAATTGACAAAGCAATTTTTGGTGCATTTAAATGGAAAATGAAATTTTAAACTAGTGTATAAATTTTGATTCCGCTACTGGTTAATAGGTGTCGCTTTCAAAAGCTTTCAACCAAACCTTAATTAAGTTATATGTAATGTGTAATGTGTTAAGTAACGGTAAGGCGTATCCTGTGCTTTGTTCCTTTGCCAAAAATGACCACTTAAAAAGATAAAATATAGTTCTTTCTAAGAAAAATAAGTTCTTCCTGGAAAGAGTCTAAAAAATGCAACTGTTAATGTAATAAATGTTGCTGGAAATTATTTAATAATGTCTTCTCAAACAGTGTATAATAAATAATAACGAAATCTCAATTTACAGTAGACTAAAGACTAAATTATGTTTAATTTTGTTTCTGAAGACAAGCTAATAATAAAACACACAGTTATAAAGTAAGATTTACGTTCATTTTGTGTAGGTATGTATTCCGCATTCACCGGTTTACTTAGGTGGCAGTAGGCAGTAGTTACAATGGACTTTAATTTTATATTCGAAAAACGTGTCTACTGTTTTTTTTTTGAGTAGTTTGAGTGTTCCACGATATGAAGTAGGTACATAGATTTTTCAGCGATATCAAGAATTTATTATATTTATGTATTTAGAGTTTAAATTAGTATATTACGTAACAAGAGTGGTAAGTAGGATATTACGTACAAGTGGAAAAGTTACGCACGAAGCCGCGTAGCGGCGAGTGCGTAATTACACGAGTACGTAATACCTCTTACCACTCGAGTTACGTACCATGCTTTATCTACGAGTCAATATTTTAATTTTAATTCTAAATATTTGACATCTCTAAAAAAATATATGACGAAATTTTACGTTTAAAATAACATCTATCAAAGTAGTGCCATTAAGTAACATACTAGATTAAATAATCATTTAAAATGTAATATATGTTGCCTAAATCTGTTTTATTTTTTAATAAAAACTATTATATATTTTTAATTTATAATATTGTATGGGTTAGATATTTGCTGAAAAACCATTTTTTAATGTAACAATTATTTAAAACAGCAAAATATATTGTTTTACATGCATAAATACGCGTTTCAACATGACGTTTCATAACGCACAACTGTGCGTTATAGCTTACTTACCCTGCATGGTGACAATGAGTATAAATGACATTTACTATCAGAGGAGTAGATAAAAATTGTTAGGTTGATGATATCCATTTAGGTACTCTAATTATAATCATGATAATAATAATGAAATATTTGTATTTGATAAAAACATGTTATGTAACAACATATCCACGATTAATAATAGTGTAAAAAACATTAAAAATATTTTAAAATTATTAGCATCTATCAACTAATTTTATATAGCCAAATAGAATGAATTCGTTAATAAATGTTTGAAAAAAAAAACGTTCGTACACTTTGATTGATATTTTAAATTGTGCAAAGCTCACAACCGTCCGACATCCATACATATTCTGGAAGAGGACAGAAGATCCACAACGGCTTGTCACAATCAAGATTTGACCGGTGGGGAAGAAAGAATCTTGTTAATTTTAACGCTTCTAAGACAAAGACATGTTGTCGATCCAACAAGAGGCAAGTATACGACTCATCCATTACAATGAAGATCAGACACTAGTAGCAAGCGACTCCATTACGCTGGTTGGTATAACGATCTCCCCGGACTTACTCTGGAACAAACATATTGCATCCATAGCAATTGCAGCAGGACAGAAGTTAGGCTTTCATTTTAGAGCACGAAAAATATTTATCTCCATCCAATTTAGCTACTCTTTAAAAAGCCCAAATAAGACCTAATCTTAAATACTGCTCAAACCGAAGAGCAGTGTCTGTTCATTCCCTGTTTTACCCATACTTAAACGGATTTTGCTCAGAAGAACACCGCTCTATAGTAAACCAACTTGCCAGACCAGCCAGAGCAACGCGACGTGCCAGCTCCATGCATCCTTATACTGTTCAGTGTCAGACATCGAGAACGGATCGATTCGATCGTTTCTTCATCCCCAGGGTTTCCAGATTGTGGGATTCCTTACCATCCCACGTCTTCTCCACTTGTCCTAACTTGCAGTACTTTAAATCCCAAATTAATAAATTGTCTCTTCTGTCCCAATAGAGGTAGGTTCTCGATACATTATTTGTATTTAGGTCTATACATACGAGGACATCCTTAAATAAAAAATCGTGAAACGAAAGTGGCTCATTTAACAGCAATGTTTAACGATATTTCCAAAAGAATAATTATTACGACTTCGAAAAGAACCTATAAAAAAAACACGCCACACTGAGAAAGAAAAAATGACTACAATATCTCAGACAACATCAGGATATGTGTGTTGAAGATTGGAGTGTAAGTATAACTTTAGATAACGATTTTTTTTTTCAATAAATTAAGGTTTGCGATTTTAGTTGATTATATATCACAATTTTGTGATTTCGTCCAATGAAAACGCTTAATCTTCAATGTTTTATGCTAAATCTAGCCAATCATTCCGGTTTATATTGATAAAACCACTAGTGGTTTTACTAGTATTGATAAAATTATAGAACTGTCAAAAATTTAATAACAATATTGAACAATCAATTTTCTTGTTTACAAGTACCTTACTATAAATCAACATTCATTTATATTATCTAAATATTCTGAAATATATTTTGTTATTATTATTATCACAATTCAATTCATCTAAACGATAATGAAAAATCAAATATGTAGGTACTTTAAAACTAACCTGCTTCCTGGTTCTGCATGCATTTAAAACTTTTATATGCCTACAGGCAAATGTGGTCTTGTAGGAAACTTTAAATAGATATACCTAATAATTTTTATTTTGGTAATTTTCTCTTTAATAATATAATTGTATAAATAGGTATAAAAATAAATATTTATTCAAATTATAACCCTGTTTTCACGACGCTCACGACAACTGACAACTGTCAATATTATCTAGTGTACAGGATAAGTTAATAGGCGGGGTAACGGCATTTCGTTTGTGTTAATTATGAAATATAAGTTGTTCTAGGAAGTTTTTTAAATAAAGTAGTTTTTGTACAGAATGGTTCAAAAAATAATCTTCTCAAATACCACTCGTCCTGTAATATTTTACTAGATAAATTTTTATTTTCCAGACTCAAACTTTTTTATTTTAGGCAAAACTACTCAAACAAACTGAATATGATAAAATCACTCGTCCTACGGACTCTTGATTTTATCACATTTCAGTTTGTTTTCGTATTTTTGCCAAATAAAAAAGTTTTCGTGGAAACTAAAAATTTATCGATAAAATTTTAAGGAATCGTGGTATTACCTTCGATAAAACTTCAGTGACCTGACAACGCCCTGTTAATCACGATTGTTTCTGACTGCCTTGAGGGTTAAACACTTGGTTAGCTGAAAGTGTAATTTCCTAGTTATGCAAACAATATCATTTCATTTCTTGTCGAAAAAACGTTTCGTATTGCCCTGGCCGGAAAATTTACTCAAACGGGCTATCGTCAAAGAAGTCATCTCCACTAGTTTATCAAACCGCTCAATGGATAATGGCATCGTAACATTAAACTCCAAAATAGTGTAAACAGTTATATAAAGAGCATACCACGGGGCGTAAAAGAAGTAATTGTAGCACAAGGTGGCATTACTAAATATTAGTTTGTACTCTTTATTGTATACATTATTGAAGGCGTGGAAAACGAAGGGAAGTAACGTTACTTATTTTTGTGGCGATTTTTTAGTAGCAAAACTTCTTTCGAATCTGATATAAAAAACTTTTAAAAATAAATTGTTTGTGTTCCGTATGTACACTATTGATTAAATATAAAAGCTTAAAAATAAAATGCATAATCTTGATGCGGAAAGTTATTTCCGAAGTAATTGTGAAAGCTTTCTTACATATCAATTTAGTTCTTTACATTCACAGATTTCATAGTTGTGTGCGTTCAAATCATACGACAGAGCGGTAAAAAAAGCTTTTTTTCCCTTCTCGGTCATTATTAATTCGTTTTGGGGGAAAATATGAATCTGCTTTCAGAATTTGTCCCTAACGTCAAGATTCCGAAATATTTGCTTACTTTCCCGAACAACAGTTTTTTTTACCATATACTTTTGAAGTTAAAAGCAGCAGGAAGCAAATCAATCACATTTGTATTTTTAATTTCTTAGTTTTCTCCAACATTTTAGTGGCTTATTTTTCAAAACGGCTGCAAAGAAAGATGGTTAGTGCACATAAACCGGCAATTAAAACATTAAAAAATAACACTATCAAATAAGGTGAAAAAAGTTCTGACGAAAGACTATAGTAGGTGTTTAGGTTTTTTTCAATGATCATAAATATCATTTTCTTCTTAATGACTAACGCTTTTGCCCACCTCAGTTTATTTTCGCCTATTTTATTTTACTGATAATTCGTCTATTATTCATTTAATATCATGGTCAAGCTAGAAATTTCTAAAGATTTTGATTTAAAAAAAATATATATAATGAAAATTCAGGTTATGGCTGATAACGAAGAATTGGGTTTAGTTGAAGATTATCTAGATTCCCTCGATGACGCCAGCAGTAAGCACGACAACACAGATAGTGATCGAAACGCTGGGGATGATCCTGAGTTGGAGGAAATTAAAGCCAGAGGGAAATACAGAGGGAAATACAGGAAGTAGCTGTGAAACTCAAACAACTACAAAGTTAAGTTGATAGACAAATGAAAATGTGAAGTCCTCCTGGCTTATTCAGTTCTTAATTCTAAGTTTAATGCAGGCATTTTATTATCTATGGTGGTACTTACGTATCATCATTCTTTTAAGCCAGCCCATTGAAGAAAAAATTGAAGAAGATAATCGAAGTATTTATATATGTGGAGAATGTAGATTACGGAGCTAGTGCTGAAGAATTAGGACAACATTTTCATGTTTACGGTTCAATAAATCGAGTTAAAAAACGGTTAAAGACGGTAAATCCAATACGGTAGCCGAGAAAGCAATGGTAAATCTACGCACCTACCATAAACATTTCATAAGTAAAATAGCTTTAATCAACGACTGGCAATTTTACATCAACTTCTCTTACGAAAGTCAAATAGTAAGTATGAAACCTAGGATAGGTAAGTTTAAATCCACGTACTCAGGGGTAGCAGGTTCAAGAGATCTGAAGCCAAGGAAACACAATTTGAAATCCTGGTTACAACCAGATTAAAGTCTTTAACTATGGATATAGACACTCAAACATGGCCCAGGGGGCAATACAATCAATGGGTCTAATACTTTTTAACCAAAAATAACTTTATGAACATCTAAGAATAAAAAGATTATCTATCGCGTATGTGGTTTCCCATAATCTTAAAATAACCATTACTGTGACAGAGATTTTGTACGGCAGCAAACAAAAGAGCATTTTGAACACAAAATTCTTGGAAAATCTTGAAAAAGCCAATAGAACCATTTTTGTTCATATAACCACAACTATCTCAGAATGCTTACAGAACAATTCTAAGCCTAGATTCGGATCTTATGCAAAAACTTAGACCCTCTGTGTTCTATAACAACTTATGCAAAAAGTTAGACACTCTATTTTCTCCAACAACAATCACAGACTTATTATTTTCAGATCTGTGTAACATAATTATTATTTTTTTATTATAGCAAAACTTATATCATACCAAACAGATAAAATGGTGATATTTGGAAGTTCAAAACTCAAAAAATCGTATTGATGCTAAAAAGCTTGTCAATATTACAAAAACATAAAAACAAAACATCAGTTAATCATATCTTCTTATTAACAACAGTGATTACTCAAAGTGCGTAATTTTTATTGTTTACATTTTGCCAACAAAATAAATTTATAACAATCTTTCGTTTATAAAATAAACAATAATTATTGAAGATACTCATTTTAGTTCGACAAATAACTGATGTATCAAAACAAGTTATATAATATATGTGTAAAAGTGATAACTGTTATTAGTTTCAGTGTTAAAAACAATCAACCAAACGAGTGACTATAAAAAGATTTCAATTTTTGATTATGCTATTTGCAATAACGTGGCATGCGACATTAGGTATTGTATCCATAACCAGCCTAGGTTAACCAAGTACGAATGCGTAGTGGATAATAAAATGATTGTAAATAAAAATGTGAAAAAGTGGTATGTACTGCGCAATTATAGGTAAACGTATATTTTATAAAAATGTAAACACTACTTAGTTATGTCCGATATGAAAACATGTTCAATGACACCTGCTTCAAGTGGCGTTGCACCTTGTTCGATGAGTATGCGCTGTTAAAAGCAACTATAATTCATTGCAACAATGCATATTTTAAAAAATAAATAAACATGAATTGAATAATCTCGATGCAATAACACAGAAAATGTCATATGCAAATACTGCTGACATTGCATCATTTCTTCGATACTAATTTAAGAACAGCAAGTTTTAATTAGTTAATTAATTGTAAAATACGATAATTCGGTTAAAATAAATACACTTACATATATAGTGTGTCTGCATTTTTCGTAAAAAAGTTTTTCTTCATAAAAAGTTCTGAAAACCTAAAATACAATTAAAATGGGAGAGATTCTCGTCTGAAAAGAGCGCCCAAAAAAGTGTGGAACATTCTCCGAAATAGAACAAAAGAGATTACGAAGAAAGTAAATGTAAATGATATATTACACATGAAACATGAATGAAACACTTTGAAAATATGTACAATTCAACTGACGAAAACATATCAAAAACAGAGATTGAAATAACAATAGATGAGGTTCCAGCGATAATGCAGAAGTTGAAAAACCGAATAATGAATTTATCAAGTAGGAAATGAACTTCAGAAAGAACTCTCCAGTCTGTTTAAAAAGATTCCGTGACTATATCAGACGAATGGAGAGTAAGCATATCTATTCCTATAAAGGTCATATCAAACAACTCTGGACGGACGTCACAGATTTCTTGACACAACCAAGTTAACACTGTTGCGAAGTGAAAATAAAAGCACGAAATATACATTTAAAATTTTAAACCACATTAATTAACTACTAAATTTAAATTTTAAAAGTAAATGGCTGACGGTGAAGTATTTTTTTTTTATACCGAGTTAGTAAAACACAAACTTTTATAAGCATAAGAATATTTAATATTAACAAAATATTTAAAATTGTTTACTTTAATAAATAATTTGCAATATTTTTATGTACTTACTTCTTTCATACATTTCATAAATAGTATTACATATTATTATGTCACTGGTATTTAAAAGTTCAGTATTTACAACTCTCTTATTATAGCTACGTTTTTTGGGTGGAGATGTAAGCAATTCGTTGGATATGGTGGTCTGTGAAATGGAACTCACGGTAGTTCGACTTAAATTTAAAGCCGCAGCTACATGCTAAAATTTGCAAAGTAAATTTTACGTAAATACATAAAATATATTGAATACATTACCTCTCTAACGGCTGTTAAAAGTAACAGTGGTCCATTATTATCTCTTTCATTTTCAAAGTATTCAATCACAGAAGCTAAAAGCTCTTTGCAGCGACTATATAATGTTTTAGGCATATTCAAAATATAGGTACCTAGTCACGAAAAACACTACTTTTTGTTCTCAAAAGATCTGATTTAGAAAGAAAATGAAAACGCAAATATAAAACTGACAAAATCAAAACATTAAACGACTTGGCAGCTATGCAATGACAAGTGAAGTTTTCATTAAGGTTTGCAATTCCCAGTGAAATATAAATATACCCAGTATTCAATAAACCGGGTTTATACTCCAATAAACTTAATTAATTCGAATCATTTACGTAAGTTTTTTTAAAACTACATAATATACAAATCATGAACTATGAGTTCTATATGTATTTAAAGATTATATTTATTTATTTGTAATAACTAATGACTATTATCAAACGAACACATTTTTTTAAAAATAGATTTTGTAGTGGTGCACATGTGAAAACATATCTAGTGACAGTTGTGACGTCCGTCCAGAGTTGTTTGATATGAGGTATACATAAAATAGGAGAGAAAAGAAACCCACATAACTTTAGAAATATAACGCTACTGAGCTCCGTCCTTAAGCTTTTTACTAAAATCATTGCAAACAGAATAGATCAACCCCATATTTATCTGTTTTGTTGATTTGACCAAGGCATTTAACAGGGTGCCATTAGATGATGATATAATTAAGATTCTGGTTCAAAACAACATCGATTACAGGTACCAAAGAATCATACAAGAACTGAATAGCAAAAGTAGAACCAGAATAAAACAAACAATGGACTGCCTGGAGAAGTACGAATCAGTACGGACAAGGAGACTGCCTTAGTCCTACCCTGTTCAACATGGTCATGGATCATTGAAATTATTAAAAAAGTGAACGCTGGATATAAAATGGGTAATCGAGCCATTAAAGTACTATGTTCTGCAGACGACGCCATACTCATAGCGCAGAGAATGAGGAAGACCTACAACGTCTGCTATACAAGATGAAAATGACAGCACATAAACTAAGGCACTATAGATATAGGTATTATCATCAGCCATTTTTATTCCAATGTCACTCAATTTACGTGCTAGACCATAGACAAATTAAAGAGACGTGCAATCGAATGTTGTAGTGGTGAAAATGGGAACTAAGCCAGCTGGTATCGCGAAAAGCGAAAAAGTACTTACAACGGTATAGTGACAGAGTAAGTACTAGTGGTTTTAGGTTAAAATAAAAGTAAAAAGTAAAATAAAAGTACTTTAAGCATAAAAAGGGAGTAAAACTAAAGTTGCGCTGATGTCAGAACTTGTTGCCAACTTTATATTAGGCATCAATACATCTGTTCTATTATCTCTGGTTTTGTTGTTGACATTGGACAAAACATGGCTGATAATAATACCTATGTTTATAGTGCCTTACATAAACTTAAAGCATCGCAACAGAAAAGACAAAATCAATGGTTATCTTCAAAGAACCCATAAGGTGCAAACTGGCAAAACAACATAATTTAGGAAGTGAGAACATTCAACTACCTGGAAGTAGAAATATCAAGTGAAAGAAGTCTGATTGAAGAAACAAGAACACAAGCCCTAAAAGCAGTAAGAGTCAGCAGATACCTAAGAGATATCATATAGCGAAACAAAATGATGACTGAAAAAAGCAAGATGAGAATATACAAAACATACGTAAGACCTATACTAACGTACGCCACAGAAATCAGAGCTGAAACATTAAAAACGAAAAGAATAATGAGGACCACCGAAATAAAAATATTTAAAACCATCAAGGGTGTAACCTTTAGGGATCGAATAAGCAGCCAGGAGGAGGAGATCAGTTAGGAACTGGGAATACAGGATGTGGTAAGATGAGTTAGAACACGCAAGCGGTGTTGAAGAGACTATGTAGAAAGGATGCCAGAAGAAAGATGGGCAAAGTGGGCAAAGTCGCAAAAACCAAATACGCGAAGACCGGTAGGCGGACTACCCAAAAGATGGTACGAAAGTTGGAGCTCAGTATAACAGGAAGAGCTCCAAAGGAGGCTAAACATATCGGATTAAAACAGGACTAGGTCCTATTATAAGAAGAAGAAGACAATCAACAGATATCAAATTTTTTCAGTCGTATACGAAATATGTCATAAATTATAAATTTGTCTCAAGAGTAAATTACATTTATTTTTGACAATATCGAAAATTGTAATAAAGAAAAGTTGATATTGAAAATATTATATGCAAATACTGCTGACATTGCATCATTTTTTCGATACTAATTTAAGATCAGCAAGTGTAAATAATTTAATTACTCACGAAATACGATAATTCGATTAAAATAAATAGTTATGTATTTATATAATTGTTTAATATTTGTTCATAACATAGAGTAGGGAAAAACACTTTTTTATTGTCATCAGAGTCAGGGCTTTTAGGTACACATGCTTTAAGGATTCATTTAATCTCAATAAAATGGAAAAATTAAATTTGTCTCAAAATTTATTCTACTTGGTTAAAGTACTGGTTTTTGATTATTCATTTCTATTAAGGGTTCATCCAAATTTATTCGAAGAGGTCGGCAAGAGTTACTAAACCCTATCTAGATTGCATACGTTCCACATAGTTTGTGGACGACAAGGTAAAGAATGTTAATTCCGAATTTCGTCCTGACTTTTGGAAATTAAAAGAAAAATCATTCCTATACAATATATACCGATACATATGAGTCAATTCAAGGGTTTCCGAAGACTTTCATTATTGGGATGAGAGAATAATTAATTCTTTAATTAACATAAATATTTTTTGCTATAATATTTAGTTTTCAATATTTTTATTTATACAATTAATTGTCTTCTTTGAAATCATTGAATTTGTAATAAATAATTTAAGGAACACGAGTATAATTTGTGGAGTTTGTACTTTGGCACTCTTAATTAGATGTTTGGGTAGATTAATAATACTCTTAAAAGGTAACCCAGGACTTAATGAGCGTGCTAGGGAAATAACGCCATTTAGGTCGTTCTAACTTTGCATATAGAAGCAAACAAAAGAAAGTAAATGTATTTTTTATTTGACATACATCTAAACTGCAACTCCACATTTCAAAAACATATTTATCTTATTCACACATTCTATGAAGAAAAATTTACCATTTACCACACGATAAATACTGATGCTCGAAAACCCTAAGCCACGTACAGACCGGATTTCCAACGTAGACCAACGCCAACGGCACATGTGTTATCGTTGACGTTGGCAGTGGAAAGCATTGGGAAGGATTTGAGAACATCGTCCATACCGAATTTTTAGTATATTGCATTGGAGACCGTTGGTCGCGGTTCGGTGGTTTTTAATTGTTTTGGGATGTCATCGAGCGAAAGTGATGATGATTTATTGTGTGCAAGTGCAGGATTTCTCGTTTTACATAAGTTTAATTTTTCTGAGATCTCGCAGTTAACTTCAGTGGCTATGCGTTGCCAAATGTCTATTTTCTTTTTCGCCATTTTAAACTGCGAATTAGTACAGTTCCATAAAATAGGATTATCCCTATAAATTTCTATCAATTTCAAACACATGTCGTCGGTCCACTCCATATCAAAATATTAATAATAAAAGCGTACGCACGGAACAAATGTTTTCCAACGACTGAAATCAGAAAATAATCTCCAAATCGCGTCCAAACCAAATTCGACACAAACAAGCATCTCTTTGATGTTACCGCTCGACTACCGAACACTAGCCAAGGCCAACGTTCCCGTTGGGAAGCGTTGGCTTCGATTGGTCGCCGCCGTACACACCAAAACCAACGCGTTCCAACATAATTCACATGTGCCGTTGTCCGGTCTGTACGCGGCTTTATTGATTGCACATGTGATTTGTCTGTAGGTGCATGAACAAAATACCTTTAGACAACTTTCCATATTCTCCTAGATTCATTAAAGACACCGAATAGTAATTATTAGTTATTGTTCAAAAAACAATCGTGATTACTTAATAGCAATCTAAAAAAACTACAGACCTTTTCTAGTAGATTAACGAACATGAACTTTCTTAGGTTTTGAAGAACCAGAATCTGCATTTCACCGATTATTGCTTTGTTTATGGTTCGTAGAAATTTACCGAAGTTTTAGTCATAGTGACAATTGACAATAGAGTTAAGAATCTTTCATTTCAAACTGACACATATCAAAAGCGATACTTCTATTTTTGCACGCTTTTGGCGATCCATTTTACAGAAATTTGGCTCATGTTCAAATCGACGTGAACTGTATGATGGACGCATTTATATGAAATATTCAGAGCATCAGATATTTGTCTAGGTCAATTTGATGATCATGTTGCACCGATGACCTTCCCAATTTTTAATGAAAAACAAAAATTTTAAAGCTTGCACGGTCACGGTCACAAAGGAGGTACATTGATCGCTAAAGGTAATATTAAGAATATCTTCTTAAATCTGCTTACTTCGTTAAACCTTTCAAATATGGTAACTGATGATGGCTCGTTACAACAATTTCTCAATTTCGGTCAACTTCATTGTGCATCTTTAATATGCTTTTTTGACAAGCAACTTTACACTGACTCGTCTCCTCGTCTGATAAATTAGTCTTATAGTCTTCGTTGTTATGATAGCACACTGTTTTTTTTTATCCCCGGAACCGATTTAACTTAATTAACTAGATATTAATACATTCTCATAGATGTCAACTTGTCGCTTGCCGGTTTATTTACCCTTTTATTCTCTTTAAACAATGCTAATTGCTATTTATAGTATTGATTCAAAAATTTAATTAACTTGTCGGTAAGTTAAACTTAAATACACAGCAAGGACAAATAAATTAATCTAAATATCTGTTTATAGAAACAAAGAAAAATGTGATGGTTAGATAAACACAACAGTTAACAATTATAAGGTTTCCGATGACTAGAGATAGAAACTAACATTTTCGAGTATGGCATGATTTCACTGAAAGTTTTTATATGAACTACATGTGGTCTTGAAAAAAGTAAATAATCCTCTATCATCGATTAAAAATGTGTGCAACTAGCTGAAATTTTCATTTCAGAAGTAGTGGAAATTGAAAAACTTTTGTGTACTTCTGTAATCTCAAAGTTTTCCTAGAGTTCTCGCATAAGACCAATTTTATCAAGTTTCAGTAATATAAGTTTAATATTTTTCAACTAAGATTTAAAGTTAATGGGTTAATTTATTGATAAATTTTATAGACACTATAGTGCAATGATAGTCGCTTATTGCCGTTAAGCATCAGTCTTTCATGAGGCAACTTCTAATTTTTGAAAATACTGCGAAAAGAATAACTACTTAACCAATGCCAGGGTATGAATTGCAGAATATTCATTTTCTATTGTAATATTCAGAAGAAAAAGTTTATTTTAAATTGAATCTAATAATTACCCTTTCTACACATAATTAACCACAACACAGAAATTCCAATCGATTATATTTTGTAGCTTAATTAAACCCTTAAAAGTTAAAAATTGACGTTGGGCGCCAACTTTGTAACCTTAAAATTACCCTAGGCTAGCTCCTGAGGGTCGTGGCTTCCTTCTGTGTTTTGCTTAATTCCCCCCAAACATCTATTATAGGGCGCCAAGTACAGACACATAAATAAAATTCCAAAAATCAGTTTTAAGTTTCAAAATTTAGGTATTTGAGACAAAAAAAAAATTTAAATCAATTAATTAATTTAATCTCTTATCTTTTTGTTTCCGATGGTCTTCCTGTCGGAGTTTTTGATAGTGATGAAATCAGCCCAAGTGGATGGAAGTGATCTTCCTGTCGGTGTTTTCGGTAGAGACGGAACAGTACTGCCCAAGTGGGTGGAAGTGGTCTGCCTTAAGAGAACTTTCACAGAAAAAATCCCGGGAATGGATGGTCGGCTTCAAAATGGCCGTCGACAATCAGCAATATTTTCAGAAATGAATATCTGCAATCTCAGTAGGGCCCTTCTCAGATTTGGCATTAAATCCAGACAGAAGGGCGAAGGTAGTCAGAAAATTAAATCTGAATTTACCAAGAATCGAAGACGAAATGAACTACCAAATCGGTAATCGACCTTCGCATCGGCGCGATAAAATTAAACAGAATAAAAATGTATAGTCCGGATGGAATGCTCGAAAACCAACGTTACAAACGTTACAATTTAACATGATTAAATCAATCTAACTAATCTTCTAGAAAGGAAAACGCAACGATAATGTCTAATAATTACATAAAGCTATCAAATGTAAGTATTAACCTGCCTTAGGAAATTGACAGTAGTTGTCTAATTGGTGGTTTTAGGATTTATGGGGGCTGAAATATTAAAATGAATTAATATCACTTCTTTAGTTTCACTTTATTTTATTTAACCCTCCAGAGAAAAGAACATCTTTATTCACAGAACTATCTGTCACGACTTACTTCTTAAAACTAATTTTTAAGATATATTTATATATCTACTCTTAAGTGGGGGTCTGGTTTTTTCCCATGTTTATCTTATATTTAGCACTAATTCTTTTAATACAAACAAACAGTTTTTCTCACTTAGACACTTATTCTACCAGAGGGTTGCTTATGGATTGTGTTATCGTTGTATAAACAAAACATTAAATCCCATACTCGAAAATTTCAAACTATGACATTATATGAACATAATAAATAATATCTATTTCATTATACCGTAGTTAAATTTTAAACTTATAGGCGTCATTTAGATAATTACAATAATAATATTCCATCATATTTTTCAACAGTTGGCACTAATTTTTGATAAGACCATAATTTTCAGCTTACAAAGAGGAAAGACTGTTCCGTCCTAGCATTTTAATTAACTGGCAGTCGCTCATCAACAAAAATTTTTCTTCAACCATTGACAATAATAAAAGAATCATGTATTTATTAAATAAGAAAATAGGATCTCGATACCGAGTTTGAAGTTATCCACTATTCCATGTGCGTGTGCCTGTGGCTATAAAGTCCTATTCTTGATAAAATTACGCGTTCACAGTCCGGACACTAAAAATTTTGAGGTATGTAGTTAAACTCCCTACGACGTGGTTGAAAATGAAAGTTCGACACCATTTGTCTCCAATTGCTCCTATTAGTTGCATGGCGTTCCCCGTTGCCTGCTAAGTTGTTTCGTATAAAACGTCTTTATCACGTTTTTCCTGGCATCAGAGTTTCTATAGGCAGACATTTAGCTCTTCTAAGAATCTCTTGATTGGATATTCGATGGTACCAGCAAACACGCACCATTTGACGTAAATGTCTTTGTTGTGTGTTTTTGTAAGTTTTAATATGTCTTGTATAAGGAACCCATGCCTCGCATGCGTATAGTAGAGTTGGCAGAACAGTTGCTTGGTATACAGCCATTTTTGTTTTAAGTGTTAGATCGTGGTAATTGAAAATTTTGCGGCGCAACCTCCAGAAAGCTTTTGATGCAGCACTGACTCTGTTATGTATTTCTTTGTCTATATTTGCTTTGGTATTTACATTGCTGCTAAGATAATTAAATGAGTTTACATTTTCTAGTTGTTGCCCTTGCAAAAAGATTTGCACATCGCTGTTGACCTGAGCCACGTACTGAACCTTAGTTATAGATGAATACAATTCAAGACCAAGAGCTTGATAAGCTTCCAAATAGACGGAAATTATTTTCTGAAGTTGGTTTGGAAAACGGGCTATTAATCCCAGTCGTTTGCATACATTATTTCTGTTATGTAGCAGTTTCTAGTTTCCGTTGTTGCGTGCCAAATTGAAGAGACCGTCATCATGCCTGTATCTAATACCCAGTCAACAATCATTATATGATATATATGAAGCAGAATTAATCAATTGTCATGCTTAATTACATTTTAAATTGAACAGCCATTGAAATAAAATTAAAGCGATAATTTTGTAGCATCGGTCGATGTCGGTATATGTATTTAGTTCTTCACATGATTATAATTCATTTTTATTCCCATTGCTTTTATTTCATATAGATTTTTGCCCTAACACTTTGATTCCAACATTTTGAATAGTGAGTTTTAATTTTGGCAATTCGTGAAAGAAGTTTAAAATGAGTTTATTATAGTAAAAGGTTCACTTGAATAAAGTGCCTCGAACGGTTTGCGCAGTAATCAATTATTGATTGCCAGTTTACGAATTTTATCACAAGACGGTAAAAAACGTTTAGAAATATTAAAATATAAAAAAATAGTTTTAGGATAGTATGGTTTTCGGTAAGCTACTCTCTATATCTGGTGACCTAAACAATATCCAAAATTCAGAAAGTAATGCTGAAGTTAAAGGTGTCTTTAAACAGCTCTGATACCAATCTACATAAGAAGATAAACCATCTGCCAGAATTATATATTTGTGTCTTATATTGATAACTTGGAGTATTTGTAGCTATCTTCAATTTTCTTGAAAACTGCTCTAAAAATTTTTGTCATTAACGATGATTTTTGGAATATTTCCTCTCTGTCATATCATACAAAAATATTTGATATTTGATAGGTTGGATTTGATTTAGATTACTTTTAACAACCAATATACTAACTATGGTAGAATAAAAGTATGGCATTGTATAGATTATCTAATGTTTAAAATAGTACTTACTTTGATCTATTGTAAACTGTGTATCTGCATTTTGTACATAGAAAATACCCGTGAGTTTTAACCCGACTTTAACAATAATTATACGACGCGGAAAATGCATAAAAAAGGCATACAAATAGCAAGTTAGCTTAAAATACTTTCCCAACAGAAAACCGAACGAGTTTAAAAGATATAAAATTATTAGGAACCTAACAGACAGGGATATAAGACAACTTAAAAAATAATACTGGATGAGATTCTCAGATCAAATAAAGGATGATCTAGAGTCTAGACGAAGGTTAAAAAAACATGGAATATGGTACAAAACAAAAAAAAACTTACTAAAGACGTAAATGCGAACGAAATTAGACATGAGTCATGCACGAAATACTTCCAAAATATTTAGGTATAGTATCCCCAACGATAACATATACTCACTGACATTAGAAGTGTTACACCCAGAAGGAATAATTTCTTAATCTTAATTTTTTGACAACAGAATGACTTTATTTAAAGAATGCTATGATAACAATATCAAAGTTTAATTTTTAATAGTTTTTGTAAAAATAAAATTTTATCTTAAATTAAAAAAAAAAAAACGATTTATGAAGACCGGTTGGTAAAGAAATTTTTGATTATTGTTCTTCGGTCTAATTGTAGTCAGTGTAACAAAATGCCTCGAGTCAAGGACATCAAAATTTCCACCATCTTAGCGATTTTGACAGGGGTAGAATTGTTGCCTATAAAGATATGGGTTTGTCGTATAGCCAAATTGCCCTTCGTGTTAATTGTACAGCAATGACGGTAATGCGTGTGTGTCGTGTGTGGACAAACGAAGGTAGAGGAACACGAAGAAGACCAACTGGCCATCCAAGGCGTACCACAGAGCGTCAAGATAGGCGCTTCAGACTACTTGCTCTGCGAGATCGTTTTGCTACTACGCGTTAAATCGCTGATCAATGGTTTGGAGAGGAAGGTATACCTGTTACTATGCGTACACTATACCGTCGCATTCGAGCCTTTGGACTCTTTTCCTATCGCCCACGACTAGTGCTACCTTTGACCCAGGACCATTGCCATAAACGTTTGAATTGGTGCAGAGAACGGCAGCAATGGGTGGAAGAATGGCATAATGTAGCATTCAGCGATGAATCGCGATTTTGTTTAGGCATGCACGATGGCCGTAGAAGGGTAAGACGCCGCCGTGGAGAGCGACGAAATACCGGGTTTGTTCTTGAAAGATATGTACACAGGACAGTTGGAGGAATGGTTTGGGGGGCTATTGCCTATGGTAGCAGATCACTACTTGTGTTCATTCGAAGCAGTATGACAGCTACAGGTTATGTTGATGATGTCTTACAAACCACTTTACTGCCTTATCTAGACGGCCGTCGACACGTAATTTTTCAGCAATATATCGCGTGTCCCCATATTGCTCGTCGAACTATGGATTTTCTCCAAGAAGCTGGCGTTAATCTTTCGCCGTGGCCACCCCGTTCACCAGAAATAAATCCCATCGAACATGTGTGGGATATGATGAAAAGAAGACTGTCCAATTTACACCATCCTCCACAAACTCTGGCACAGTTAATCCATGAAGTTCAAGTTGCATGGAACGAGACACAAGCACACATTGATCATCTCATTTTGTTAATGCCTAGTGTACTTGAGTGTATTCTAATATCACTGAGTATATCAATGACACAGGTTTTACAATATGACTATAACAACGAACCTAAAATAACAAAAAAAAACTCCTTTTGTCGATAATATAAATAATTTATAAAGTACAAGGAAGTATAACTACAGAAAGAACTCACCAAAAAATTTAGATACGAATGGGAAGTAAGCATATCCCTACTAAATAAAAAAGGAAAGAAAAGAAATCCTAGTCAATAAAACCAATTAGAATCATAGAAAAAGTGCCAATAATTGAAGAATAAAAGAAAAATCACTAGAGTAAACATACCCCCTGTTTGCCTGTTTTGTTCATTTAACCAAGGCATTAGACAGGATGCGATTAAATGGTCAATTGTCTTCTTGAAAAAACCCAAGATAAAAATTGATAGTCGACAACAAGATAATTCCATTATAGCAATCGAGTGGAAAGAACCTGATTGAACTAACACGACCACAAGTCATAAAAGAAGAAGAGTCCGCAGATACCAGAGAGATAAATAACGATATAAAATAAGATAAGGATTTACAAAGCATGTATGCGCCATAAAAACCGTCGCTAAAATATCAACAACAAAACGAATAATGAGAGATACTTTGGAGTGAACACGTGTAAAGCATGCCAGAAGAGAGATGGACAAACTTAAGTCAATTTGGAGCAACCAAATATAGGAAGACAGGTGGGTAGCCAACCCAAGAGATTATATAAGAACTTTATTTTAGAGTCACAGGAAAAGCTCCGCAGTAGGATAAACGTAACGGAATAAAGAGAACTTTAGTCTTAAAATAAGAAGGAAATATATATTATAGTTTTGTACGTCCTCTTCTCGTTAACATCTAATATATAAAAATAAGTCGGGTTTTCCTCCCTGATGCTATAACTCCAGAACGCACGAACCGATTTCCACGGTTTAGCATTCGTTGGAAAGGTCTCGGGCTCCGTGAGGTTTATAGCAAAGAAAATTTCAAGAGAAAAGCAGGAAAACAGGGAAAATCATTTTTCACATACAGCGCCAATTTTTCATATGGCGCCGGTACGTGATACATTGTTTGACAGCTACTCATTGTACTCTGCTCAGTTAATTTCATGTGACATTTATGATGCGCACGTTCGCGTTCTTTCAAACGCTAACTTAAAACTGGTATTGTGTTCACTGTTATATTGTGAAATTGAGGTTAAAGTTATTCGTTTCCTAACAGTTCAATTGGAAACCTTCAAATCAATCACGCGTATTGTGCAAATTTTTATTGAACAGCAGGCATTTGTCTTTTAAGTTTTAAGTTGAACTGTGTAAATTATGTGTATCGTGCATTTGAGTTTAAATTCACCAGTCTGTCCATAGTCCAAAATGCCGAGAGGACGACGTGCGAACATCGGCCGCCGCACAAGACATGCAAGCTGGCACATAAGGAATCACTTGAAGCACTTAACTTCACACTGAAGGATCTTCGGCGAAATAACAACATCTTTGGCGGCTTGATGATATTGTTGGCAAGCGGTTTCAGGCAGACGTTGCCAGTAATTCCCCGTGGAATGCCTGCAGATGAATTGAATGCTTGCCTGAAGGCATCACCTTTGTGGAATAACGTAAAAACATGATCGCTAACCACTAATATGAGAGTTCAACTTCAAACTGATCAAAATGCTGCACAATTTTCTGAACAATTGTTAGCTGTTGGAAATGGAAAAGTCCCAGCTGGATTAATTACTCTTACCAACGACTTTTGCCGATTTGAATTTCACCATTCAATCAAAAATCGATGGCGATTTGGTGACATACAAATCCGTTGATTCCATAACAAATCCCGATGATGTAGTAAATTATCCAACAGAGTTTTTGAACTCTCTGGAGTTACCAGGATTTTCACCACATAACTTGCAATTCAAAGTTGGTTTAGTTA
Source organism: Altica lythri (assembly GCA_964028335.1). NCBI lineage: Eukaryota > Metazoa > Arthropoda > Insecta > Coleoptera > Chrysomelidae > Altica > Altica lythri. The sequence continues at coordinate 26,652,729 of OZ034804.1, read as the reverse complement.
TTATGATATTGCGTAATTTGAATCCACCGCGACTTTGCAACGGTACTCGAATTGCGGTGAAAAGATTTATGCCGAATTTGATTGAGGCAACCATTATTATCGGAAAGTACGCAGATGAAAATGTATGTATTCCTCGAATATCAATGATTCCGACTGATCTTCTGTTTGACTTCAAACAATTGCAATTTCCGGTTCGCCTTGCGTTCGCAATGACAATAGTCGCAAGGCCAATCGCATAATGTTTGCGGGATAAATTTAAAAAATCATTGTTTTTCACATACGTTGCGTGTTCACGAGTTGGGAAACCATCCGCTTTGTTTGTGTTAACGTCAGACCAAAAAACAAAAAATGTGGTTTACCAAAGAGCACTTCAATGAAACGGATAATTTGCGGACACGTATAACGCTTCGATTCAGTATTTACTTTGGATTCACTTTCATTTTTTACTTAGAGAAGTTTAACTAAATTACACTTCATTTTTGTAATCGAAATAAATTCATTACTGTTGTGAAATGAAATAATTTTTTTTCTTTTCAAATATAAAACAAAAAAAAAATAATTTTTCTTCATCTTTTAATCTCCAAACAAAATGTTACAAAAAACAAAGCCATATATGGTGGCGAAACGGAGTTCGCCTGGTTTGCTAGTTTATACTAATTATTTAAAACTAGCTGTACCCGGCGCGCGTTGCTACGCCATCAACTAATAAAATAAATTTAAGAAAAATAAAAAAGAAGACGAGATAGGGAAGGAAAGAAAGTTTATAGTTTTGTTTTACTTATCGCACCAACAATATATTTTAAGAACTTTTATTTGTACGAAGTCGTATAGATATCTATTAAAATCAGTATTGAACTTGATACATGGAAGCGCCATCTGGTGGTAGCTTCCATTAATACGAATATCATATTCATCTTACTCATTAAAAATACATCATCATACTGATTTTCGTGACAATCGGTTGAACGGAGCAGAAGTTGCTACTCTGCAGCGCCACCTGGTGGCGAGTGGCATCAGTGAGCATATCATACAAATCTTCTCTGTGGAAAAATACATATACATATCAATTTTCATGACAATCGGTTGAACGGGACTGAAGTTGCTACTCTGCAGTGCCACCTGGTGGTGAGTGGCATCAATGAGCATATCATACAAACATTCTCCGTGGAAAAATACATATGCATACCAATTTTCATGACAATCGGTTAAACAGAACAGAAGTTGCTACTCTGCAGCGCCACCTGGTGGCGAGTGAAATAAATGAGCATATCATACAAACTTTCTCCGTGGAAAAATACATATACATACCAATTTTCATGACAATCGGTTGAACGGGACAGAAGTTGCTACTCTGCAGCGCCACCTGGTGGCGAGTGGCATCAATGAGCATATCATACAAACTTTCTCCGTGGAAAAATACATATACATACCAATTTTCATGACAATCGGTAGAACGGGACAGAAGTTGCTACTCTGCAGCGCCATCTGGTGGCGAGTGGCATCAATGAGCATATCATACAAACCTTCTCCGTGGAAAAATACATATACGTACCAATTTTCATAATAATCGGTCCAGTAGTTTTTGAGTTCATTGAGTACATACAGACAAACATTCATTTATTTATCTATCTACTAGCTGACCCGGCGGACTTCGTACCGCAAATCATTTATGTAATTCTTTAATTTTTCGTTTTTTCAATTTATTTTGATTTTATCGTTTTCATCATATTTTCTCGATAGTTATCAGATTTATACTATTTTTTTTTCGTTATATTTTGTAGTTTATCGATAAAATATATTAGATGCATAACAATACTTAATTTAGTAAGAATTTCTCGTTTAAAAATAAGTGATATTACCTAACTGCGCCACCTTCCGGTGGCGCCACAATACTTAAGTATGGATTGCTCGTTTAAATATATGTGATATTAACTGCGCCACCTTACGGTGGCGTGATATAAAGTAATCAAATAAGTTGTGGTTGCTCGTTTAATGGAAGCGCCATCTGGTAGTAACTTCCAATAATACGAATATCATATTCATGTTACCCATTAAAAATACATCATCATACTGATTTTCATGACAATCGGTTGAACGGGGCAGAAGTCGATACTTTACAGCGCCGCCTGGTAGCGAGTTACATCAATGGGCATAGCATATAAACCTTCTCCGTGGAAAAATACATGTACACACCAATTTTAATAATGATCGGTTAAATAGTTTCTGAGTCTATCGATTTCATACATACAAACATCCTTTTTTATATATATATATAGATAGATAAGGATTGCTCTTTTAAATATATGTGATGTTGACTGCGCTACCTTACGGTGGCGTGATATAAAGTAATCAAATAAGTAGTGGTTGCTCGTTTAATGGAAGCGCCATCTGATGGTAACTACGAATATCACATTCATATTAACCATTAAAAATACAGCATCCTACTGATTTTCATGACAATCGGTTGAACAGGGCAGAAGTTGATACTCTGAAGCGCCACCTGGGGGCGAGTGGCATCAATAAGCATATCATACAAACCTTCTCCGTGGAAAAATACATATGGATACGAATTTTCATGACAATTGGTTGAAAGGGGCAGAAGTTGTCACTCTGCAGCGCCACCTGGTGGCGAGTTACATCAATGTGCATAGCATATTCGTTTTCTCCGTGAAAAATTACATATACCTACCAATTTTCATGACAATCGGTTGAACAAGGCAGAAGTTGTTACTCTGCAGCGCCACCTGGTGGCGAGTGGCATCAATGAGCATAGCATATTCGTTTTCTCCATGAAAAAATACATATACATACCAATTTTCATGACAATCGGTTGAACGGGGCAGAAGTTGCTACTTTGCAGCGCCACCTGGTGGCGAGTGGCATCAATGAGCATATCATATAAACCTTCTCCGTGAAAAAATACATATATATATATATACCAATTTTCATAATAATCGGTCCAGTAGGTTTTGAGTTCATCGATTTCGTACATAAAAACACATCCTTTTTTATATATATAGATATATATATAAATGAATGTTTGTCTGTATGTCTGTATGTACTCAATGAACTCAAAAAGTACTGGACTGATTATGATGAAAATTGGTATACGTATGTATTTTTCCACGGAAAAGGTTTGTGTGATATGCTCATTAATGCCACTCGCCACCAGGTGGCGCTGCAGAGTAGCAACTTCTGTCCCGTTCAACCGATTGTCATGAAAATTGGTATGTATATGTATTTTTCCACGGAGAAGGTTTGTATGATATGCTCATTGATGCCGCTCGCCACCAGGTGGCGCTGCAGAGTAGCAACATCTGCCCCGTTTAACCGATTGTCATGCAAATTGGTATGTATATGTATTTTTCTACGAAGAAGGTTTGTATAATATGTTCATTGATGCCACTCGCCACCAGGTGGCGCTGCACAGTAGCAACTTCTGCCCCGTTCAACCGATTGTCATGAAAATCGGTATGATGATGTATTTTTAATGGGTAAGATGAATATGATATATGTATTAATTGAAGTTACCACCAGATGGCGCTTCCATGTATCAAATTCAATACTGTTTAATAGATATCTATACGAATTCGTATAAACATAAGTTCGAAAAATATATTTTTGGTACGATAAGTAAAACTTCTCTATCTCTTCTCCTCATTTATTTTTCTTAAATTTATTTTAGTTATTGGCGTAGCAACGCGCGCCGGGTTCAGCTAGTATATATATATTGATATGGATTTTTCTTCAATGGTGCACGTTCTTTCAATGGAATGTTGGAACGTGATCCATTATTTGTAAATTGGTTGCCCAGGTTAAGTATTTTTTTGTATCTTGATTGTTTTTGTTTAGTTGCGAAGTTGTTTTTTAAATATTTAAGATTATTGATTGAATTGTCAAAGATTGTAATTTGGCAAAAAGTCATTAGAAAAATAAAATTGATAAAATACATAGAATTTGATTTAACTAGTAAGAAATATTGAAATTTAAATAAAAAGAGTTGAAGAAAATGATATAATCAGAAGAATTTATAAATAAATAAATAAAAAGTAATTGGAATTGGATACGAGGATACAGAGAGGTTAGAGTTGGAAAACTGTAAAAGAAGAAGGTATAGAGAAAGAGTTGAGCAGCAGAAAGGTATTAAATAGATGGAAAGGCAGCAGCAAGAAGGAGTTGGAAAGTAGTTGGAAGAGGAAGATATAGAGAAAGAGTGGAAAAACGGAAGAAGAAAGATTTAGAAAGACGCGATAGATTTTTTTTATATTTATAATTTTTGTAATTTATTTTTAGGACAATCAATTTAAAAATTTTGGAATCCACGACCGAGAATTTTATTGAAAGAGGGTGTTCCGGAAGGAGGATCCATTTCAATATATATATATATATATATATATATATATATATACTAGCTGTAACCGGCGCGCGTTGCTACGCCATCAACTAATAAAATAAATTTAAGAAAAATAAAAGAGAAGAAGAGATAGGGAAGGAAAGAAAGTTTATAGTTTTGTTTTACTTATCGCATCAACAATATATTTTAAGAACTTTTATTTGTACGGATTCGTTTAGATATCTATTAAAATCAGTATTGAACTTGATACATGGAAGCGCCAACTGGTGGTAACTTCCATTAATACGAATATCATATTCATCTTACTCATTAAAAATACATCATCATACTGAGTTTCGTGACAATCGGTTGAACGGAGCAGAAGTTGCTACTCTGCAGCGCCACCTGGTGGCGAGTGGCATCAGTGAGCATATCATACAAATCTTCTCTGTGGAAAAATACATATACATATCAATTTTCATGACAATCGGTTGAACGGGACTGAAGTTGCTACTCTGCAGTGCCACCTGGTGGAGAGTGGCATCAATGAGCATATCAAACAAACCTTCTCCGTGGAAAAATACATATACATACCAATTTTCATGACAATCGGTTGAACGGGACAGAAGTTGCTACTCTGCAGCGCCACCTGGTGGCGAGTGGCATCAATGAGCATATCATATAAACCTTCTCCGTGAAAAAATACATATATATATATATATACCAATTTTCATAATAATCGGTCCAGTAGGTTTTGAGTTCATCGATTTCGTACATAAAAACACATCCTTTTTTATATATATAGATATATATATAAATGAATGTTTGTCTGTATGTCTGTATGTACTCAATGAACTCAAAAAGTACTGGACTGATTATGATGAAAATTGGTATACGTATGTATTTTTCCACGGAAAAGGTTTGTGTGATATGCTCATTAATGCCACTCGCCACCAGGTGGCGCTGCAGAGTAGCAACTTCTGTCCCGTTCAACCGATTGTCATGAAAATTGGTATGTATATGTATTTTTCCACGGAGAAGGTTTGTATGATATGCTCATTGATGCCGCTCGCCACCAGGTGGCGCTGCAGAGTAGCAACATCTGCCCCGTTTAACCGATTGTCATGCAAATTGGTATGTATATGTATTTTTCTACGAAGAAGGTTTGTATAATATGTTCATTGATGCCACTCGCCACCAGGTGGCGCTGCACAGTAGCAACTTCTGCCCCGTTCAACCGATTGTCATGAAAATCGGTATGATGATGTATTTTTAATGGGTAAGATGAATATGATATATGTATTAATTGAAGTTACCACCAGATGGCGCTTCCATGTATCAAATTCAATACTGTTTAATAGATATCTATACGAATTCGTATAAACATAAGTTCGAAAAATATATTTTTGGTACGATAAGTAAAACTTCTCTATCTCTTCTCCTCATTTATTTTTCTTAAATTTATTTTAGTTATTGGCGTAGCAACGCGCGCCGGGTTCAGCTAGTATATATATATTGATATGGATTTTTCTTCAATGGTGCACGTTCTTTCAATGGAATGTTGGAACGTGATCCATTATTTGTAAATTGGTTGCCCAGGTTAAGTATTTTTTTGTATCTTGATTGTTTTTGTTTAGTTGCGAAGTTGTTTTTTAAATATTTAAGATTATTGATTGAATTGTCAAAGATTGTAATTTGGCAAAAAGTCATTAGAAAAATAAAATTGATAAAATACATAGAATTTGATTTAACTAGTAAGAAATATTGAAATTTAAATAAAAAGAGTTGAAGAAAATGATATAATCAGAAGAATTTATAAATAAATAAATAAAAAGTAATTGGAATTGGATACGAGGATACAGAGAGGTTAGAGTTGGAAAACTGTAAAAGAAGAAGGTATAGAGAAAGAGTTGAGCAGCAGAAAGGTATTAAATAGATGGAAAGGCAGCAGCAAGAAGGAGTTGGAAAGTAGTTGGAAGAGGAAGATATAGAGAAAGAGTGGAAAAACGGAAGAAGAAAGATTTAGAAAGACGCGATAGATTTTTTTTATATTTATAATTTTTGTAATTTATTTTTAGGACAATCAATTTAAAAATTTTGGAATCCACGACCGAGAATTTTATTGAAAGAGGGTGTTCCGGAAGGAGGATCCATTTCAATATATATATATATATATATATATATATATATATATATATATATATATATATATATATATATATATATATATGTCAAACGGTGTTTTCGGGGACCAAATTTGTAGACTATCGGTGTTTACGGGTACCGATGGTGCTTACGGGGTCGGACCTCATAAGAATTAGATATCTATCGGTGTTTACGAGGACGGTCCTCATAAGATTTAGATGTCTAAAGGTGGTTATGAGGACAGTTGGTGCTTACAGGGACCATTTGTAGAATCTTTTGTAAAACACTCTGGTTAACGGTTAAAATGCTATTTTAAAATTATCTGATTTTTCTTGCCGAATGATAACCTATAATGAACGGGTTATTTACACCACGAATAATTGTTATCTATATATCAAGGGCGTAAAACAGGCGTTTATGGACCGCAACGTGTAAATAAGAGCCCGAGCCGCAGGCGAGAGCTATTAACACGTAAGGTCCATAAACGCTGATTACGCCCGAAATACATACAAACTTTTACGCACGGCCTTTTTAATAATCATCAACCGCGTAGAGCTGAAGGTTGCGGGTTCGAGTCCTGCTGGATGCGCCTTTTTTTTAATTTTTCCCTAATGTCATCTAATATATTCTTGTTTGTATACTTTCTAAAAACTTTCAAGAATTTTAAAAATATAAGGATTATGCTTGGTTTACATTTTTATATTTTTTATCACCACTTATTCCGTTTTTGCTATTTTTACAATTTACTCGAAATTGCCGTTAGGACGGCCTAAACTGACTTGAAATTCGTATCCAGCGGGTCGAAAAACATGCCCGTAGCCGCCCCGTGTACAGACAATTTTTTATTTTTTGTGTGCCGGTGTAATTTAATATATCTAGTGTTCCCCCCTCGGGCCCTTATAACAGTCTGTAAACGTCTCAGCATTGAGGTAATTAACCTCTACTGGATATCAAATTGATCCAGTTGGTCCCATAATTCCTGAAGAGCCGCTCCAAGTTGAGCCCAATTGTTTGGACGAGATACTTGTGCTCAAAGACTTCTTCCCATCATATCCCATAGGTGTTCTATAGGATTGAGATTGGGATTGCAAGCTGGCCAGTCCATACGGACAATTCCCACCTCCTCTATATATTGGTTGACGATTCTAGCACGGCGAGGACGCGCGTTGTCGTTCATAAAAATAAAATGTGGTCCAATGAAAAGAGCAAAAGGTACCACATGCTGATATCAAATACTTGTTATGTATCTTGCAGCAATCATAAAACCACAATAACTAAATCAATATGGGCTTCTGAACTTATACCAGCCTAAACCATAACGGAGCCCCCCCCCCCGATAACTTATTTTTTCCGCAATATTGCATTGAAAATATCGCTCTCCTTGTCTTCCCCAAATCCTTTCTCGGCCGTCTTGTGACCTCAGACAAAATCTGAACTTATCTGAGAACAATACATCGCTCCAATCTGCATCACTCCAGTTTTGATGTTCTCTTGCAAAGGCAAGGTGAGCTCTGCGATGTTTTGTGGATAGTAGTGGAGATAGGGCTGGCCTTCTGGATAATAAATTACCCTCTACAAGTCGTCGACGATCTGTTCACCTGCTTACATCCACATTTCTTATTTCGCTTAGACGATTTGCCAGTTCAACTCAAGTTAGATTCTTGTAAAGTAACCGGTGTCATTAAAACGCCGAACTGCTCTTTGAACCACAGATCGACTAACACCTAACATTTCAGCTGCATAATATTGGCTACGGCCATCTTGAACTAAAGCCACCGCTCTGGCAGCAACTGTTGGAGTTAGGGACATTTAGGAAGGATAATTAAGGATAATTAAATAAAAATATAACGTTTTGAAAACAAAATCACTGCACTAGTGTACTTGTTGAACTAAAAACAACACTCAATAAATATTTTATTGCTTCTCACAGACAATTTTTGATAAAAACTTGAAATACCCATTTGTTTTAAGAAATATAAAAGCAATATTAAATATATTATTTTATTTCTCGTATACGAGGGTAGGTACATCTAAATTTACATACGGCATTTAATGTCTTTAAAATTATACAACTTCAAATAAACAATAAATAAAGAATGCATCGTTTTTTTTGCATCTGAGTGTATATACATATATAGATTAAAATAAATATTATTTTTAAATTTTAGCTGTATTTTGTGTTTATAAATCAGGTTAATTACTTGATTTACGTCTTATTCCTAAATTCAAATACTTAGTTAGAGTTTATGAAAATTTCATTTGAAAATCTTGGTTTAGTCATATTTGAATGCAAATAATTGATACCTATTTAATTTATTTATTGACAAAAAAAAACAATTATTTTAATTAATTAAAAATGACACCTTAATTCTTTGTAAATATTAATCGGCATTCATAATATTTAAAACTAAATATTTACGTAACAAGCTTAAAAAATTTTAATTATGTCCTCATTACCACCATTTCTTCTTCATTTTAACAGTAAGTTTATAAAAATGTTTTAAATTAAACTATTATATAGAAGTATAGTACGTTCACTAATATCTATCTTTCGTTGTTGCGACTGTATTTAGCGTACTATTTATTACTATTTAAATGAAAAATACGAGTTTTTATACTATTAAAAAGTTGGAAAATAAATGATTTTTCACCAGGATGGGAAATAATCACTTTCCACCTCCCTCAATTACAGATAATTTGATTTTTATATCGGTATCTTAACATTAATCACACAACAGATTACCTCTTTATACAGTTTTTGACAACTATTTGGACTCTAACAATTTTTAATGCTTAAAATGCTTTTGAATTTTTCTTGTTTATTTTAAAATATTGTAAACAATATAGTAATCGTAATAATGTGCTATTATTTACACGTTGGTATAAAGATAATATATTATTTAAACATTCATAATATGAATAAATTTTAAAGTGGTTAAAGTACGTTGATTTAACTTTAAAGCAAATATTTTCTATAGATTTTTAAATTACGCAAACAAAAACGAATATACTAGTGATTTTAGCTGATTTATATTGATTTTCATTTTTAAATTATTTGTTTTTTTTTCTATTTAACAACAAAACTTTTTAATAATTACTTCTAAACACTAACAAATTACTAACATAAATGTGTAATATATAATGTATGTTACTTTTTACATAAATGAATAAATAACATTAAAAGGACTAATAATTCTATAGTTCAGTATTTTTGTATTCCACTTATGACAAATTTCATTAATGAAAAAATAGTATATTGTAATACAAGTGTTACAATGACAGAGGTTTCGTAGTACGAGTTCAGTTTGTGAAACGAACCGCGAAGCGGTGAGTTTCGCAAAGAACGAGTACTACAAACCGTCATTGTAATTCGAGTGTTACATACTATTTTTTATAATGAACTTTTAAAAGTATAAAAAAAATAAAATGAGAGTTTTTCGAAATATTTATTTATGTTGGCAATCTTGACAGTTTTGAAACTTGTCAGTTTTAATGATTTTAAATTAGAATGTTTGTCAAATTTGTATAAAATATTCCGAATTTAGCAATAACGCTGATAATGTAGTTAATAATTTACTACAACATACAGTTTGGCTTCAGAGAGAGACACTCAACTATAGACCAGGTCCACAGGATCACAGACACAATTGAAAAGTCATTGGAGGAAAGAAAAGTTTGTTCTACCGTCTTTCTTGATGTAGCTCAGGCTTTCGATAAAGTGTGGCACGAGGGACTATACTATAAATTAAGCAAGCTCTTGCCTAACCAGTTCTCACAATTATTGAAGTCTTATATCTCAGATCGAGCTTTTAGAATTAAGCAGGAAGACGCTTACTCTGAACTTAAAGAAATTAAGGCAGGAGTACCGCAAGGCAGTGTATTAGGGCCAGTCCTTTACCTACTATACACCAGTGATATTCCTAAACTAGAGCATGACAAGATGGCCACCTTTGCTGATGACACTGCTATAATGGCTGTAGGCAAAGACCACGAAGAAGCGGCAATAAATCTGCAAACATCAGTTAACAAAATTAATAACTGGACTAAGCAATGGCGAATCAAATTAAATGAGGCTAAATCTGCCCATGTCAATTTTACAAACAAAAGAGACCAACATATCCCTGTTAGCATAAACAATATCCAAATACCATATGCTAATACAGCAAAATATTTGGGTATAACACTGGACGCTAAGCTACGCTGGAGAGCTCATGTCAAAAAGAAAAAAGAAGAATTAGACATCAAATTTAAAAAAATGTATTGGCTGCTTGGACGAAATTCCACTCTGTCAACATATAACAAAGTACTTCTGTACAAACAAACTCTCAAGCCCGTATGGACATATGGCATCCAGCTGTGGGGTTGTGCCAGTAAGAGCAATTTAGAAATAATCCGGCGATTCCAAAATAAAGTACTAAGGAGCATTGTCAATGCCCCCTGGTATTGCAGAAATAGTGACCTCCATAGGGACATGGAAATGGACACCGTTAGCCAGGTCATTAGCGAATTCGCCAAGAGTCATGAACAGCGACTTCTTCATCACGTCAATGTCGAAGCCATCCAGCTCCTTGACAATACGAACCAGACCAGAAGACTCAAGAGGATCAAACCCTGCGAGCTAGTGTAATTTGTGTTAGTGCAAAAGCAGAGAACAGTGCTAGCGTACACATCAATATAAGTGTAATTATGTTATTAGAAAATAAGGAACCCTAGTGAGTGAGTTCTTAGATTTAAGTTTCGAAGCTGTAGTAAATTAGGTTTGAAAAATATTACTCATTGATCAGAGTCATGATCAGATTGTAATTTGAATAAATGCCAATAGGGGTGTTTGTAATAAAAAAAAAAAAAAAAAAACATACTTTTTGATTTACTACCTGAACTCTTTCGTTGAAAATCAGTGCAGTGCAACCAATTGTGTAAAACAAAAAGTTACCAAAAACAGTGTTACAATGAATCTATTTCGATACTGTTTTTAGTGTCGAAATAGAAACTTTGTGAACGTGAATTATAAAAAAGATTTTGTTGTTATTCTTTGAGTAATTATGAAACACAATAAAATACACTTAAAGCTAATAGAAACAGTATTAGAAGGGTTGATATTTCAAAATTTTGTCGATGACAATTGTTTTTAGATTTGATAATTAATTCTAGCTTTTGCTGTTTCTTTGGCTTTCTACATTTCAACGAGATTTTTTTCTAGTTCTAAAATAAACAATGGTTCAAATTATTATCTAAACTGACATTAATCGTATAATAAGAACAGATTGGAAGAGAAACGGTGGTTGTGAGGACCTTATATCAATCTGATAATATAAACATTTTATCGTGAACTTCTTCACGAATAAATTCAAGGTCGATATTTCATATGGTTTCATCCAACTTTACGAATTAGCACTTGTTCTAACTTTTATTAAATTTTATCGTGAATTCAGGCCGCCAACCTTAACAAAAGATAACAAAAACGATTTTTGTTGCACGGATGTATTTAGTGGTTGATTTATTAATAATTTATAGTGATTCGAAGTTGGATGTTAGTTTTTATTTCAGGAAATAAACAATGTTATTTACAATAACGTTCCCATTAAAAAAAAAGTTATAATCTGTAAATGTTGGTCAACCTGCTTGTCAACAAATATTATCCTGAATTTTGATAAAAGTGCCGCTGTAGTAAAAAAGACCTTGATAATACGGGTATAAACACATTACTAACATAAATGTGAAATATATAGTGTATGTTACTTTTTAAATAAATGAATAAATAACGTTAAAAGGCCTAATAGTTCTATAGTTCAGTATTTTTGTATTCCAGCTATGACAAATTTCCTTGATGAAGAAGAAGATTTTGTTGTTATTCTTTGAGTAATTATGAAACACAATAAAATACACTAAAAGCAAATATACACAGTATTAGAAGGTTTGATATTTCAAAAATTTGTCGATGACAATTGGTTTTAGATTTGATAATTAATTATAGCGTTTGCTGTTTCTTTAGCTTTTTACATTTCAACGAGACTGGGTAGGTATATTTACATATATCTTCTTCTCTAGTTCTTCTAAAATAAACAATGGTTCAAATTATTATCTAAACTGACCTTAATCGTATAATAAGAACAGATTGGAAGAGAAACGGTGGCTATGAGGACCTTATCTCGGTGAAAAGATTTTGTTAATAAATTTTCTTTTTTATTTTAAAAGACTAAATAAAATAGTATTTGTAATTCAGCAAATGTCCAATTTTTTATGCCTCGTTATGTAGATAATCTTTTATTTACACATTCATAATACATACATTCTGGCGAAAAAACGTTGGTTTAAGTCTTAAACAAAAGTTTTCTATGGATTTTAAATAATGCAAAAAAAAACAAAATTAAACGAATCTACTGACTTTTCTAAATTTATATTGATTTTCTTTAGAAAATAGTTTTTTATTAATTTTTTTTATTTTTTATTTACCTGTATCTATTTAACAACTCTTAATCAAATTTGAAAATTCAAACTACAAAACTGTCAGAATAACTTTTGTTGAAATTTAATGCTCTCATAGCAACACCATGACAACGCAAATGCTAAGAATATTTGATTATATGAAGGTGTGCCAAAAGCAGTGCGAAAAAGTAAATCCCATTTAATAGTATATTGTAATACAAGTGTTACAATGACAGGTTTCGTAGTACGAGTGCAGTACGTTCGCAAAGAACGAGTACTACAAACAGTCATTGTAATTCGAGTGTTACATACTATTTTTTTTTTACAATGAACTTTTAAAAGTATAAAACAATAAATAAAATAAGAGTTTTTCGAAATTATTTATCTATGTTGAAAAACTTGACACTTTGGACACTTGAAAGTTTTAATGATTTTAAATTTGAATGTTTGTCAAATTTGTATAAATTATCCTGAACTTCGCAATATCGCTGATAATGTAGTCATAGTAGTCAATAATTTACTACCTCTCTACTAACTCTTTCATCTTTCGTTGGCAATCACTACTGAGCAACCAATTGTGTAAAACAAAAAGTTACCAAAAACAGTGTTACGAATCTATTTCGATACTGTTTTAAGTGTCGAAATAGAAACTTTGTCAACGTGAATTATGAAAAATACATTGTTACTTCACGTACACTTTTAATCCGTCACGCACTGCTCTCTATAATGACAGTTTTCACGAACTAAAAAATGATACATAATATTAAAGAAAATAAAGATATTTTTGTTGTTAATTATAAATACTTAAAGCAAATAGACAGATTTTAGAAAGTTTAATTCTTCAAAATTTTGTCATTTACTTTTTTTTTTGATTTTTTAATTAATTTTAGCTTTTGTTTTTATTTTGGCGTTCTAAACCTTAACGAGGTTAGTAAGGTATATTTAAATTTAATTTTGTGGTTTTTCTAAAATATAGAATGGTTCAACTTGTAATTTTAACTGACCTTAACCATATAAAAGTACAAATTGGAGGAGAAACGGTGGTTGTGAGGACCTTATGTATGAAATAGACATAAAAATCATTATTTAAACCATCGTATTTAAATTTCAACTTAGTAAAGCTAAACCTTTTGCTTTTTAAAATTAAATTTATTGTACTGATCCTTACTATTTGGAAGTTCATTTTATTAGGAATAATAAAAAAATCTTTGTTTTTTATAAAACCTCCACTTTAATTAATAAAATTTTACAACAGTGAATAAAACAGTTACTGAAACACAGACGCAAAATAGAAGAAGGAAAGTTGTAGAGCTACCAACAATAGATGATATAAAAACTTTAAATAAATATTTACAAAATAAAAGAAATGAAGCATTTAATAATTTACAGAACTCTTTTAGTTACACAGCCTGGCTAGCTTTAATTTAATCAACTTTAATTTTATTACAGTTATTTAATAGAAGAAGGGCAGGAGAAATTTAGAGAATATATATTGAAGATTACAAGACTTATCAAAATATAAATGGTGATTTACTAAACAATTTATCCCCTGAATCACAAAAAATTGCTATGAATTACGCCAGATTTTATATTCGAGGAAAGCTCAATAGGGCTGTTCCCGTGTTGTTATCACGAGAAATGGTTGATTCCGTCGAATTAGTTGCTACACACTGTATTAACTTGAACCTCTCTGAAAATGAAATTGCCGATGTAGCAAATTTTATGGGGAATTGTTTGTTTGTATTTGTTACTTATTTTTTATATTTTGTTATATATATATATATATATATATATATATTTAGCTTTGTCCATAAAATTGTATTATTTTCAGTGACAATAAAGCATATTTCTATTCTATTCTATAGCAAATATATTCATAAGAATCATTACCGGCAACCTATTATTAGTCGTGAAATTTAAGAATGTCAAGTGTGTTAGAAAAAGCTACTGGTTATACAAACGAATCTGATTTTGACTTTGAAGAAGATGTGACGAAAACTTTAGGTAACATCAGAAATTACTTTTTTTTCCCAACTACAAAGTAATTATTATTTCAGATAGCAACAACAATCAGCAGGAAAAACCCATTCAGAGACGATCGGGTATGTTAATTTATGTTTACCAATTGTCGCAACAAAGGGGATATGTAACAATTATTCTTATTTCAGGTTCCTTCGGAGGTATTAATCCGAGAAGACGATGGACACAAGAAGAGATTGATTCTGCAATGAGAGTGTTTGGAACAAATATCAAGGAACAGAATCTACCAAGTTTTAGAAAAATCAAAGAGATTAAAAAACAATTTAATATTTTAAATGATAGAAATACAAGAGTTATAAAAGCGTGGATTTCTAATCGAATTTCCAAAAAGAAAAAGAAAAAGGTTTAGCTTTACTAATTTGAAACTTAAATCCGATGGTTTAAACAATGATTTTTATGTCTATTTCATTCATTAATGAATGAATGAAATATACATAAAAATTATTATTTAAACCATCGTATTTAAATTTCAACTTAGTAAAGCTAAACCTTTTTCTTTTTAAAATTAAATTTATTGTACTGACCCTTACTATTTGGAAGTTTATTTTATTAGGAATAATAAAAAATAGTAAAAAACTCTTTGTTTTTTATAAAACTTCCACTTTAATTAAAAAACGTTTATGATTGTTTATTATAATGACATGTTTTGCTTCAATAATTAGTTTTGCAATATAGAAAGCAAGCTGGTGTTCCAGAAAGTAATAACTATCTTTTTGGAGTTCCTGGTACACAAAAATACAGATACATCTCTTTTGTCTTTCCACTTTCCGATAACTATGCCATCTGAATATCTGCAAACTGTTTCACTTACGAGCCTGCAAACTTTTAAGAGAGTATGCTCATGAAAGTGGTGCCGAATTTCCCTGTAATTTACGAGGAACAAAATTGCGAAAGCATGTTGCTACACACTGTATTAACTTAAACCTCTCTGAAAATGAAATTGCCGATGTAGCAAATTTTATGGGGCATAGCAAAGATATTCATAAGAATCATTACCGGCAACCTATTATTAGTTGGGAAATATTAAGAATGTCAAGTGTGTTAGAAAAAGCCACTGGTTATACAAACGAATCTGATTCCGACTCTGAAGACTTTGAAGAAGATGTGACAAAAACTTTATAGGTAAGATCAGAAGTTACTTTATTTTACGCAACTACAAAGTAATTATGATTTCAGATAGCAACAGCAATCAGCAGGAAAAACCCATTCAGAGACGATCGGGTATGTTATTTTGTGTTTACCAATTGTCGCAACAAAGGAGATATGTAACAATTATTTTTATTACAGGTTCCTTCGGAGGTATTAATCCGAGAAGACGATGGACACAAGAAGAGATTGATTCTGCAATGAGAGTGTTTGGAACAAATATCAAGGAACAGAATCTACCAAGTTTTGGACAAATCGAAGAGATTAAAAAACAATTTAATATTTTAAATGATAGAAATACTAGAGTTATAAAAGCGTGGATTTCTAATCAAATTTCCAAAAATAAAAAGAAAAAGGAGTAATACTCTTTGTTTTTTATAAAACTTCCACTTTAATTAAAAATGGAATCAACCATTTCTCGTGAAAACAACACGGGAACAGCCCTATTAAGTTTTCTTTGAATATAAAATCTGGATGGATTCTGCCTTCTATTTTTTTGCCCATAACCAAAAGAGTTCGGCTTCTTATCATTTTCTTCTTCTGATTCAAATCCAACCTCTGAAGGAACATACTCCGATTCAGAATCATTAAAATCCGAGAAATCACCTGCAATGAACAAAACGTATTAAGAAACTTATATCAGCAAACGAAATAATAAAATTAGTAAAATAATAAATTGTAGTACCTATCAGCTTTAGAACAGAACTAAATTTAGATATAATACAAGTAAATATAATATTTAATATACTAAAAAATTGCCCTGATTAAGAAGTAAAAAGATGTAAAATATAGTCATTTTCAATTTGATAAAAAGACACATATAAAACGAAAAATTATAATTTGGCATGATCTTACTTACTTAAAATTTCATTGTTTTTATTGTTGTTCTCATTAAATAAATAAGTACACATTGGTTCCTTACTGGTTCCAGGAAGATCTACAAAAAATTCTGATAAGTAAACTATTATTTTGGAGTTATCGTTTCATTTAATATATTCTTGTTTGTATATTTTCTAAAAATGTTAAAATTCTATTTATTTTAAAATCAAACCGCAATTACAAGTTGGTAATAAAGCGATTTACTACATTTAAAATAAGTAGTCTTTATATCCAATGACAGAAATGTGTTTTCCGTTTATTAAAGGCGTTTTAGATTTTTTGCAAAATCAGTAACTACACAATGTGATAGGTACTTACCATTTACTTCAATGCCTGGCTGATTTGTGTTTTCACAAGTTGACATACTTGTCAAATCGGTTAGTATACAGTTATTTCCAGCGGAACATATTAAAGAAGAATCTGATAAATTTGCTACGCATTCAACATTTGTTGTGGTACTAGGTAAAAAATTGTTCAGGTCAGTCAAAGATACTCCAAGTTCTAAAAAATATTTTTAAATAAATGCTATGTTCTCAGAGATCTTAATAATAGATAAGAAAAATATTATCATTTGATTAATAAAAGTCGCAGTTCTGTCGAAATTAAATAATTAAGTAATTTACTTACCATTTCTTGACAAAATTTTTGCAGGATATCTACAACCATTTTTGAATTTTGCAACACAATGATCATCATTGTAGGTAATACTTTTTTCTTGACAAATGAAAAGTATTCCATCTTCGAATCTTACAAGCACATACATATTTAATTTAATTAATTTCACGACTTAAAAATCACTTTTGTTTTACTAAAATAACGGAAAGAAAACAATTCAAAAGCGACCACGTTCCTCGAAAAGGACTTTTGAAAGTACTATGACCTATCACATTACTTATATTTCGACTCGTGCCATCCACCTGTTTCCAGTAAATTCTAGATCAAAGTAGTACACACCACACCCTTTAACGACAGCGCCGGTGATTAAAGATGATATTGAAGAATATTCTCCCTTAAGTCTAGTGAACATAAGTTTCAGTTTTAAACAATGTACTTCTTAACATATAAAATAATACCAACAAAATATTTTAAATTTAAACAATTTAGTTCTTCTTTTTCAATGGTTTTAAATTTTAAATGGTCATTTTCAAAATATTGATTTATTATTTTACTATTTTGATTTTAGTGACAAAAGTTCCTCAAATAAATAAGATGTAAATTGGTATATATATTATAAAGATATATAAATAAAAATGTAATATATATACCTAAGAATAAAAAAAAAATATTACCTTAATATACCTATTTACATCTTTATTTGAGGAACTTTTGTCACTAAAATCAAAATAATAAATCAATATTTTGAAAATGACCATTTAAAATTTAAAACCATTGAAAAAAGAAGAACTAAATAGTTTAAATTTAAAATATTTTGTTGGTATTATTTTATATGTTAAGAAGTACATTGTTTAAAACTGAAACTTATGTTCACTAGACTTAAGGGAGAATATTCTTCAATATCATCTTTAATCACCGGCGCTGTCGTTAAAGGGTGTGGTGTGTACTACTTTGGTCGTTTGATCTAGAATTTACTGGAAACAGGTGGATGGCACGAGTCGAGTATATAAGTAATGTGATAGGTCATAGTACTTTCAAAATATATATAATCTGTGTTTCAAAAGTCGTTTTCGAGGAACGTGGTCGCTTTTGAATTGTTTTCTTTCCGTTATTTTAGTAAAACAAAAGTGATTTTTAAGTCGTGAAATTAATTAAATTAAATATGTATGTGCTTGTAAGATTCGAAGATGGAATACTTTTCATTTGTCAAGAAAAAAGTATTACCTACAATGATGATCATTGTGTTGCAAAATTCAAAAATGGTTGTAGATATCCTGCAAAAATTTTGTCAAGAAATGGTAAGTAAATTACTTAATTATTTAATTTCGACAGAACTGCGACTTTTATTAATCAAATGATAATATTTTTCTTATCTATTATTAAGATCTCTGAGAACATAGCATTTATTTAAAAATATTTTTTTTAGAAAACTATAAGGTATTAGAACAAATAAAAAAATGCTGGATAGATAGTGAAGAAGAAACCAAAAAAGGTAATAAATTATAGAATAAATATCATCAAGACACTTATCTATTTCTTACATAATTTGTTTTTTTAAAAATTGTCGTCTTTTTAGTATTATAAAGCAAAAAAAATAAGAATAAAAATCAGCCAAAAGTGTTTTTCATAAATTATTAATCAAGTATTTTGCATTTAAGTCGTTTTAAATCCAATACTGAAAAAATTTCTAAAAATCCTTTATGCTGCCCACACTTATAGTTTGCACTGCTTTGGCTTAAAAGATACAATTATTTTATATTTTTTTTATTGTTCCCAAGGTCAGGACATAAAAGTGTCGTTACTAAATGAATAGAACTAAGAATAATTTACTTCTCAGATCGCTGATTTGATTTCATACATATTCTATGCGCTTCCCAAATTATTTTAATAATTTTAGCGTAGTTTTTAAATTTAAATATTATGGTTAAATGATTAGTGTAAAAAACAATTTAAGTAATGTACATGCAAAACAATCTCTTTGTTCTTTAAAATAATATAGATTATTACAGTGCATTTCGTTTCATAATTTCTTAAAACTATTGTCTACACTTTCAATAAAGTTAAAGAGTCTTTTAGGTCACCCCTTACCTGGGCCCAGTGGGAGGCTAATAAAAGAGACCTTTTCCCCGACCCTAACAGCATGTGGTTGTATACACTCACGATTTTACATTCTACTGTTTAAATTTAACAAATATATGAGTTTAATTATTTATAAATAAAAAAATATCAGTAACGTAAAAATAATTTTTTTCTGATTTCAACCATATATAATAATAATTACGCAAAATTTTAAAGTTAACAGGCGCTAGAGATATTTTATGTTATTATGTGTGTTGTTCCTTTCTCAATGTAATGTAAAATATTTTGGTGTCTAGTCTTTAAACTTCAAAATTTTGCGTAAGTATTATATATGGATGAAATCAGAAAAAAAATATCTTTACGGTTCTTTTTTTTTATTTATAAAAAATTAAACACATATATTTGTTAAATTTAAACAATAGATTCTAAAATCGTGAGTTCATACAACCATATGCTGTTAGGGTCGGGGTAAAAGGTCTCTTTTATTGGCCTCTCACTGGGCACGGGTAAGGGGTGACGTGAAAGAGTCTTTAACCTATTTTAAATATATTATTTGTTACTAAAGGTCCCTCTTTTTTAGAACTTGAAGTATCTTTGACTGACCTGAACAATTTTTTACCTAGTACCACAACAAATGTTGAATGCGTAACAAATTTATCAGATTCTTCTTTAATATGTTCCGCTGGAAATAACTGTATACTAACCGATTTGACAAGTATGTCAACTTGTGAAAACACAAATCAGCCAGGCATTGAAGTAAATGGTAAGTACCTATCACATTGTGTAGTTACTGATTTTGCAAAAAATCTAAAACGCCTTTAATAAACGGAAAACACATTTCTGTCATTGGATATAAAGACTACTTATTTTAAATGTAGTAAATCGCTTTATTACCAACTTGTAATTGCGGTTTGATTTTAAAATAAATAGAATTTTAACATTTTTAGAAAATATACAAACAAGAATATATTAAATGAAACGACAACTCCAAAATAATAGTTTACTTATCAGAATTTTTTGTAGATCTTCCTGGAACCAGTAAGGAACCAATGTGTACTTATTTATTTAATGAGAACAACAATAAAAACAATGAAATTTTAAGTAAGTAAGATCATGCCAAATTATAATTTTTCGTTTTATATGTGTCTTTTTATCAAATTGAAAATGACTATATTTTACATCTTTTTACTTCTTAATCAGGGCAATTTTTTAGTATATTAAATATTATATTTACTTGTATTATATCTAAATTTAGTTCTGTTCTAAAGCTGATAGGTACTACAATTTATTATTTTACTAATTTTATTATTTCGTTTGCTGATATAAGTTTCTTAATACGTTTTGTTAATTGCAGGTGATTTCTCGGATTTTAATGATTCTGGATCGGAGTATGTTCCTTCAGAGGTTGGGTTTGAATCAGAGGAAGAAAATGATACGAATAGTTCATATAATATGATTAATGATAGTAACACGTCTAATAATATTAATACGTTTAGTACCACAACAAATGTTGAATGCGTAACAAATTTATCAGATTCTTCTTTAATATGTTCCGCTGGAAATAACTGTATACTAACCGATTTGACAAGTATGTCAACTTGTGAAAACACAAATCAGCCAGGCATTGAAGTAAATGGTAAGTACCTATCACATTGTGTAGTTACTGATTTTGCAAAAAATCTAAAACGCCTTTAATAAACGGAAAACACATTTCTGTCATTGGATATAAAGACTACTTATTTTAAATGTAGTAAATCGCTTTATTACCAACTTGTAATTGCGGTTTGATTTTAAAATAAATAGAATTTTAACATTTTTAGAAAATATACAAACAAGAATATATTAAATGAAACGACAACTCCAAAATAATAGTTTACTTATCAGAATTTTTTGTAGATCTTCCTGGAACCAGTAAGGAACCAATGTGTACTTATTTATTTAATGAGAACAACAATAAAAACAATGAAATTTTAAGTAAGTAAGATCATGCCAAATTATAATTTTTCGTTTTATATGTGTCTTTTTATCAAATTGAAAATGACTATATTTTACATCTTTTTACTTCTTAATCAGGGCAATTTTTTAGTATATTAAATATTATATTTACTTGTATTATATCTAAATTTAGTTCTGTTCTAAAGCTGATAGGTACTACAATTTATTATTTTACTAATTTTATTATTTCGTTTGCTGATATAAGTTTCTTAATACGTTTTGTTAATTGCAGGTGATTTCTCGGATTTTAATGATTCTGGATCGGAGTATGTTCCTTCAGAGGTTGGGTTTGAATCAGAAGAAGAAAATGATACGAATAGTTCATATAATATGATTAATGATAGTAACACGTCTAATAATATTAATACGTTTAGTACCACAACAAATGTTGAATGCGTAACAAATTTATCAGATTCTTCTTTAATATGTTCCGCTGGAAATAACTGTATACTAACCGATTTGACAAGTATGTCAACTTGTGAAAACACAAATCAGCCAGGCATTGAAGTAAATGGTAAGTACCTATCACATTGTGTAGTTACTGATTTTGCAAAAAATCTAAAACGCCTTTAATAAACGGAAAACACATTTCTGTCATTGGATATAAAGACTACTTATTTTAAATGTAGTAAATCGCTTTATTACCAACTTGTAATTGCGGTTTGATTTTAAAATAAATAGAATTTTAACATTTTTAGAAAATATACAAACAAGAATATATTAAATGAAACGACAACTCCAAAATAATAGTTTACTTATCAGAATTTTTTGTAGATCTTCCTGGAACCAGTAAGGAACCAATGTGTACTTATTTATTTAATGAGAACAACAATAAAAACAATGAAATTTTAAGTAAGTAAGATCATGCCAAATTATAATTTTTCGTTTTATATGTGTCTTTTTATCAAATTGAAAATGACTATATTTTACATCTTTTTACTTCTTAATCAGGGCAATTTTTTAGTATATTAAATATTATATTTACTTGTATTATATCTAAATTTAGTTCTGTTCTAAAGCTGATAGGTACTACAATTTATTATTTTACTAATTTTATTATTTCGTTTGCTGATATAAGTTTCTTAATACGTTTTGTTAATTGCAGGTGATTTCTCGGATTTTAATGATTCTGGATCGGAGTATGTTCCTTCAGAGGTTGGGTTTGAATCAGAAGAAGAAAATGATACGAATAGTTCATATAATATGATTAATGATAGTAACACGTCTAATAATATTAATACGTTTAGTACCACAACAAATGTTGAATGCGTAACAAATTTATCAGATTCTTCTTTAATATGTTCCGCTGGAAATAACTGTATACTAACCGATTTGACAAGTATGTCAACTTGTGAAAACACAAATCAGCCAGGCATTGAAGTAAATGGTAAGTACCTATCACATTGTGTAGTTACTGATTTTGCAAAAAATCTAAAACGCCTTTAATAAACGGAAAACACATTTCTGTCATTGGATATAAAGACTACTTATTTTAAATGTAGTAAATCGCTTTATTACCAACTTGTAATTGCGGTTTGATTTTAAAATAAATAGAATTTTAACATTTTTAGAAAATATACAAACAAGAATATATTAAATGAAACGACAACTCCAAAATAATAGTTTACTTATCAGAATTTTTTGTAGATCTTCCTGGAACCAGTAAGGAACCAATGTGTACTTATTTATTTAATGAGAACAACAATAAAAACAATGAAATTTTAAGTAAGTAAGATCATGCCAAATTATAATTTTTCGTTTTATATGTGTCTTTTTATCAAATTGAAAATGACTATATTTTACATCTTTTTACTTCTTAATCAGGGCAATTTTTTAGTATATTAAATATTATATTTACTTGTATTATATCTAAATTTAGTTCTGTTCTAAAGCTGATAGGTACTACAATTTATTATTTTACTAATTTTATTATTTCGTTTGCTGATATAAGTTTCTTAATACATTTTGTTAATTGCAGGTGATTTCTCGGATTTTAATGATTCTGGATCGGAGTATGTTCCTTCAGAGGTTGGGTTTGAATCAGAAGAAGAAAATGATACGAATAGTTCATATAATATGATTAATGATAGTAACACGTCTAATAATATTAATACGTCTAGTATAAACATTTCTTCCTTTAATGTACTTGACGATAAAGATATGTTTGTAGATGCTAATACAAAGAGAAAGAAAAAATTATTTTGTATGTACTGCAATCAATTTCAGACTAAATTTGCTAGACATCTAGAGCGAGTGCATAAAGATATCAAAGATGTACAAAAATTTATACATTTAAGAAGAGGTTGTCCAGAAAGAAAGCAAATTATAGAAACAATAAGAAAAAATTCACAATTCGTTTTTAATACTAATCCCGTAATAAATGATGGAGAGTTAATAGTTAGCAGAAAACCACAAAAGCAAGTAAATGCAACAGAGTTTAGAGCTTGTCCTAATTGCAAGGGTTTTTACACCAAAAAAAATATTCGTCATCATGCGAAAAAGTGTTTTTCGTTTAATGGCAAACGAAACCGAACTCTTTTGATTATGGGCAAAAAAATAGAAGGCAGAATCCACCCAGAAGCTTCAAATATATTAAAAAAAATTGTTTTTCCTGTTCTTCGAGAAGACAGCGTAGTTAGGGTTGTTAGATACGATCGTCTACTTATTATATATGGCAACAAAATGTGCCGCAGATACACATTGCAACACCAGCACGATATAATTCGAAGTAATTTAAGGGTTTTGGGAAAATTTTTAATTGCTTTAAAAGATATAAATAATAACATTGGTGAATTTTCTGATTTATACAATCCTGATTTTTATAATAATGTTATCGACGCTATTAACAAAGTTGCCGGTTTTGATGAATTTAACCAAACCTATAAAGCACCATCCACCGCATATACTCTTGGCGCATTAATAAAAAAAATTGGCAATTTTTATATAAGTGATTGTATAAAAAGAAAAGCAAAAGATGAAAAATTAAATACTGAGGATTTTCTTAAAATTATGTGTGAAGATTTGGGTACAACAGTGAATAAAACAGTTACTGAAACACAGACGCAAAATAGAAGAAGGAAAGTTGTAGAGCTACCAACAATAGATGATATAAAAACTTTAAATAAATATTTACAAGATAAAAGAAATGAAGCATTTAAAAATTTACAGAACTCTTTTAGTTACACAGCCTGGCTAGCTTTAATTCAATCAACTTTAATTTTATTACAGTTATTTAATAGAAGAAGGGCAGGAGAAATTGAGAGAATATATATTGAAGATTACAAGACTTATCAAAATATAAATGGTGATTTACTAAACAATTTATCCCCTGAATCACAAAAAATTGCTATGAATTACGCCAGATTTTATATTCGAGGAAAGCTCAATAGGGCTGTTCCCGTGTTGTTATCACGAGAAATGGTTGATTCCGTCGAATTAGTTTTGCAATATAGAAAGCAAGCTGGTGTTCCAGAAAGTAATCGCTATCTTTTTGGAGTTCCTGGTACACAGAAATACAGATGTAAGTACTTACGAGCCTGCAAACTTTTAAGAGAGTATGCTCATGAAAGTGGTGCCGAATTTCCCTGTAATTTACGAGGAACAAAATTGCGAAAGCATGTTGCTACACACTGTATTAACTTGAACCTCTCTGAAAATGAAATTGCCGATGTAGCAAATTTTATGGGGCATAGCAAAGATATTCATAAGAATCATTACCGGCAACCTATTATTAGCCGGGAAATATTAAGAATGTCAAGTGTGTTAGAAAAAGCTACTGGTTATACAAACGAATCTGATTCCGACTCTGAAGACTTTGAAGAAGATGTGACAAAAACTTTAGGTAAGATCAGAAATAACTTTATTTTACGCAACTACAAAGTAATTATGATTTCAGATAGCAACAGCAATCAGCAGGAAAAACCGATTCAGAGACGATCGGGTATGTTAATTTATGTTTACCAATTGTCGCAACAAAGGAGATAGTAACCATTATTCTTATTACAGGTTCCTTCGGAGGTATTAATCCGAGAAGACGCTGGACACAAGAAGAGATTGACTCTGCAATGAGAGTGTTTGAAACCAACATCAAGGAACAGAAACTACCAAGTTTTAGAAAAATCGAAGAGATTAAAAAACAATTTAATATTTTAAATGATAGAAATACAAGAGTTATAAAAGCGTGGATTTCTAATCAAATTTCCAAAAATAAAAAGAATATGGTTTAAATTTAAATACGATGGTTTAAGGAGGTACACTGGTAAGGTAGCGGGGTAAGGGGAATGCTCCCATTTACTCAATGTATAAGGCGTCAGGTTTGCAACTTCGAAAACTCTAATTATGAACTACGAAATCTATAAGATAATGTACCATAATAATGATACAAAATGCATATATTTTTTTACAATTTAAGTCTGATAAAACAGTTATACAATTTAATTTTATATTTACTATGTCTAAAATTATTTAACATAAAACCTATTTAACTTCGGCAACGTCGCATATGATCATGTATAGTTGGTTGGTATGAAAGTTTCATATCGTAATTGTTTACAATTTACAATAGTGTTTTATAACCTTAAAACCTGTAGAGTATTAACGAGAAATGGAGCAAAATTAGATATATTTTCACTATAATTTTATGCCTAATTGTTAACGTGTGCCAAATGTTATAAATAAGTAATAATTATTATATATCTTATTTAATATAAATAATGTTAATAATATATATCATAATAATTGTTTTCCTTTCATAAAATAAAATTTCTATATCTATTTACCTATATGTTCAATTGAATAAATTGTTTGTTTTTTATAATGTTTTATTCAAGTTCTATTCTTTAAATACATATATTCAAAATAATATATCTTATAAAATGAAATCATAAAAAGGAATTAAAATTCAAACTATTGTTATCGTGCGTTATGCGACGTTGCCGATGCTAAAACAAAATGGGTGAAATATTATGATTCTTCTTGAAATAAAGATTTATTTACCGTGATTACTCAAGAACGAGGTTGTGAATTTTTTTCCGCACTTCTTTAAAAAGTTAATTAAAGTCTAATATTTTTATAACGTAGATATAGTTTTCTTATATTCCTAACTAATAGTATTTTTTGTTTGAAGTCAAGCTCCCATAAGAACCTATGTAAAAATAAAAACTTTCTTGTACAATTTCTCTAAAACTACGTAGTAAAAAATCTGAAAAAATTTAAGAAGTGTTTTTATTGCATATATGGAAGCTTTATGTCAAAATTTCATTGAATTCTTATATTCCGGGTTTTACTGGTGTACCTCCTTAAATAATGATTTTTATGTCTATGTCAATCATTAATGAATAAAATTTTTTAAATATGATTTTTATGATTAAAATAGTGTTTTTATATTAGTGTTATGAACTTGCACCCAAAATCCTGACATCCAAAATCTTGAAATTCAAATCCAAATAATCCAAAAAATAAACGATTCAACATATACAATGGCATACTATTAAAAATATTAAGCAGTTACATATTATTTACACAATTAATAGTGGTTGGGATAGATCCCAATAGTTAAGAGGTTAATATTTTATCAAACCAATAACATAAAATGTTTGTTAAATGTACACTATATTATGTAGGTATATTATATACAGTGTGTCCAATTAAGTATGCATCATATGGGAAACTTTTTTATTCTTAGTTTTATGAAAAAAAGTTATTCTTTATAAAAGGTCTAAAACTTAAAATACAACCATCAGATATCAATTTCTTTAAGCCGTATACAAGGTGTGTCAAAAAACATAAATTTTACTCAAGAGTAAAGTACCTTTAAATACCTGAAAATGAGGACAATTATTGTTATTAAGAAAAGTTGATCATAGTTAAAAACTATTATCAGATATCCAATATTATCCATCCGCCATGAAAAACGATCTTTAATAATTTTCGGTTTAAATTATGCAAATTTGATTGAAAAACATGACATGATAAAACAATAAAAAAATCTGTTTTCTCATGGTGGATTGATAATATTGGATATCTGACAATAGTTTTCAATTACGATCTACTTTTCTTAATTACAATTGTCCCTATTTTCAGGTATTTAATAGTTATTTACGTAACGAGTTATGAAAAGTCCAATTTTGTTTAACGAGTGTGATGTTGCAGCAAGAGCGTAGCGAGTGCTGCAAATGAACACGAGTTAAACAAAATGGCGTTTTATAACGAGTTCCGTACAAGATTTTTTATAATTTTGACCAAATTCCATAATTAAAAAAAATCATAGTTATCTAATAATAATTAAAAACAATACATCTAGTTCTCGTGTTTATTTTGCATTGATAGCTTTCTAATGACAATTCTATTTAATACAGATATAATTAAAAGGTAAGTTTCTGACTTAAATATTAAGTATACTTATTTAATTTTTTGTTTAAAAATGTCTGCTTTTAAATATTTCTTTAATAAAGTTAGTATAAAATAGTTCTTAGTTGTTTATATTTGCTTTATATTTTTCGTAACTTGTTTTGAAATGAAGTTTTCAAAACTAGTTACGTAAAGTTTTACTTTTCAACACTAGTTATGAAAAGTAATGACTTTCAAAACTGACAGCAGTTTTGAAAAATGTCACTTTACTTGTCAAAATTATAAAAAGGTACTTTACTCTTGAGTAAAATTCATATTTTTTGACACACCTCGTATACGGCCTAAAAGAATTGTATCTGATGGTTGTATTTTAACTTTTAGACCATGCACGACTTTTTATAAAGAATAAGTTTTTTCATAAAACTAAGAATAAAAAAGTTTCCCATATGATGCCGACTTAATTGGAAACACTGTATATACAGTGTGACCCATTTCGAATGGAAACACCCCTGTAGAATTCTTATTTATTAACCGATTGGAATATTTTTTTTTTCTATTTTTAAGTTAAAAAAAGTTTTACTCGAAGACCTAATTTGACATCTTTAATTTCGTTTTCAAGGCCTACTATGCCACTTTTTTGTTGTCAAAAATAAAGAATTTTTATTAGCAATTTTTTTTATTAAAAAATGATGACACCACTGGATTTAGAGTGGCTTTAAATAGCTCTGATTAAAATTTCATAAATAAATATTCATAAATAAAAAAGTTATGACAACCTAAAATTTGAAAACTCGTCAACCTAAGAGTTACAAAATAACACACTGTATCAACATTTAGCCACACAAATTGTGATTCTTTTTATTAATTTAAACAATAAACCACTTTTTCACATATTAAGTATCTTAGTCTTATAATTGTTTTTGTTTATTGTGTCACTAAAAATATTCGCAAGCGCTACGACAAATGTTTAAGTAAATGGTAGATTGGTAGAGGCGACCAGGATCTAAAATAAACAAAAACAAAAACAATTATAAGACTAAAATACTTACTTTGTAAAAAAGTGGTTTATAAGGGCCTCACAACCACCGTTTCTCCTACAATCTGTTCTTTTATATGATTAAGGTCAGTTTAAATTACAAGTTGAACCATTGTATATTTTAGAAAAACCAGAAAATTAAATTTAAATATACGTACCTAATCTCGTTAAAGTTTAGAAAGCCAAAATAACAGCAAAAGCTAAAATTAATTAAAAAATCAAAAAGAAAAAAAAATGTAAATGACAAAATTTTGAAGAATTAAACTTTCTAAAATCTGTCTATTTGCTTGAGTATTTATAATAACTTAGAGAGTATCAAACAACACAAATATCTTTATCTTCTCTAATATTATGTATCATTTTTTAGTTCGTGAAAACTGTCATTATAGAGAGCAGTGCGTGAAGGATTCAAAGTGTACGTGAAATAAAAATGCATTTTTTATAATTCACGTTCACAAAGTTTCTATTTCGACACTAAAAACAGTATTGAAATAGATTCATTATAGACATTATAATCATATTATAATACTGTTTTTGGTAACTTTTTGTTTTACGCAATTGGTTGCACTGCACTGATTGTCAACGAAAGAGTTCAGGTAGTAAATCAAGAAGTATGTTGTAGTAAATTATTAACTACATTAACTAGAATATTTTATACAAATTTGACAAACATTCAAATTTAAGATCATTAAAACTGTCAAGTGTCAAAAGTGTCAAGATTGCCAACATAAATAAATATTTCGAAAAACTCTCATTTTATTTAAAAGTTCATTATAAAAAATAGTATGTAACACTCGAATTACAATGACAGTTTGTAGTACTCGTTCTTTGCGAAACTCACCGCTTCGCGGTTCGTTTCACAAACTGCACTCGTACTACGAAACCTGTCATTGTAACACTTGTATTACAATATACTATTAAATGGGATTTGCTTTTTCGCACTGTTTTTGGCACACCTTTATATAATCAAATATCCTTAGCATTTGCGTTGTCATGGTGTTGCTATGAGAGCATTAAATTTCAACAAAAGTTATTCTGACAGTTTGAATTTTCAAATTTGATTAAGAGTGTTAAATAGATACAGGTAAATAAAAAATAAAAAAATTTAATAAAAAACTATTTTCTAAAGAAAATCAATTATAAATTTAGAAAAGTCAGTAGATTCGTTTAATTTTGTTTTTTTTGCATTATTTAAAATCGATAGAAAACTTTTGTTTAAGACTTAAACCAACGTTCTTTTGCCACTTTAGAATATATTATGAATGTGTAAACAAAAGATTATCTACATAACGAGGCATAAAAAATTGGACATTTGCTGAATTATAAATACTATTTTATTCAGTCTTTTAAAATAAAAAAGAAAATTTATTAACTAAATCTTTCCACCGAAATGATATAAGGTCCTCATAAACACCGTTTCTCTTCCAATCTGTTCTTATTATACGATTAAGGTCAGTTTAGATAATAATTTGAATCATTGTTTATTTTAGCAGAACTACAGAAGAAAATTTAAATATACCTACCCAGTCTCGTTGAAATGTAGAAAGCTAAAGAAACAGCAAACGCTATAATTAATTATCAAATCTAAAACCAATTGTCATCGACAAAATTTTGAAATATCAAGCCTTCTAATACTGTGTCTATTAGCTTTAAGTGTATTTTATTGTGTTTCATAATTACTCAGAGAAGAACAACAAAATCTTTTTCTTCATACCTCGGTCGAAAGTACTTTCTTTCGTCCCTAATTGCAGGGAAGAAAGTTTAACATTTACTCCCTGTTTACGGCGGGACGAAAGTTGAATTTTCGGCCCTGCGCGTCATGATGTTTTGTCGTCTTTAACATTTACTCCCTGTTTACACTTGTAACTAGGGACTGTTTATTCTCGTGTCATTTCTATTTCTATCTATAACCTTAAAAATAATTATCAATGACAAAACTTGACTCTTCGAATGTATTTTATGCCTGTCCCACGACCAGCTGCACTCGCTTCGCTCGTTCCGCAAGTACTTTCGACCGAGGTATGAAGAAAAATACTACACGGGCCAAAAGTTGAAATCTTGGCCGAAAATTCAACTTTCGTCCCTTGTAGCGTAATATACTATTTCTTCATCAAGGAACTTTATCATAGCTGGAATACAAAAATACTGAACTATAAAATTATTAGGCCTTTTAACGTTATTTATTCATTTATTTAAAAAGTAACATACACTATATATTTAACATTTATGTTAGTAATGTGTTTATACTCGTATTATCAAGGTCTTTTTACTATAGCGACACTTTTATCAAAATTCAGGATAATATTTGTTGACAAGCAGGTTGACCAACATTTACAGATTATAACATTTTTTTTAATGGGAACGTTATTGTAAATAACATTGTTTATTTCCCGAAATAAAAACTAACATCCAACTTCGAATCACTATAAATTATTAATAAATCACAACTAAATACATCCGTGCAACAAAAATCGAAAGTTAGAACAAGTGCTAATTCAAAAAGTTGGATGAAACCATATGAAATAACGACCTTGAATTTATTCGTGACGAAGTTCACGATAAAATGTTTATATTATCAAATTGATATAAGGTCCTCATAACCACCCTTTCTCCTCCAATCTGTTCTTATTATACGATTAATGTCAGTTTTGATAAAAATTTGAACCATTATTTATTTTAGAACTAGAAAAAAATCCCGTTGAAATGTAGAAAACCAAAGAAACAGCAAAAGCTAGAATTAATTATTAAATCTAAAAACAATTGTCATCGACAAAATTTTGAAACATCAAACCTTCTAATACTGTGTCTATTTGCTTTAAGTGTATTTTATTGTGTTTCATAATTACTCATAGAGTAACAACAAAATCTTTTTCTTCATCAAGGAAATTTGTCATAGCTGGAATACAAAAATACTGAACTATAGAACTATTAGGCCTTTTAACGTTATTTATTCATTTATTTAAAAAGTAACATACACTATATATTTCACATTTATGTTAGTAATGTGTTTATACCCGTATTATCAAGGTCTTTTTTACTCCAGTACAGCACTACAGCGGCACTTTTATCAAAATTCAGGATAATATTTGTTGACAAGCAGGTTGACCAACTTTTACAGATTATAACTTTTTTTAATGGGAACGTTATTGTAAATAACATTGTTTATTTCCTGAAATAAAAACTAACAATAAAAACTAACATCCAACTTCGAATCACTATAAATTATTAAAAAATCAACCACTAAATAGATCCGTGCAACAAAAATCGTTTTTGTTATCTTTTGTTAAGGTTGGCGGCCTGAATTCACGATAAAATTTAATGAAAGTTAGAACAAGTGCTAATTCGAAAAGTTGGATGAAACCATATGAAATAACGACCTTGAATTTATTCGTGACGAAGTTCACAATAAAATGTTTATATTATCAAATTGATATAAGGTCCTCATAACCACCCTTTCTCCTCCAATCTGTTCTTATTATACGATTAATGTCAGTTTTGATAATAATTTGAACCATTGTTTATTTTAGAACTAGAAAAAAATCCCGTTGAAATGTAGAAAACCAAAGAAACAGCAAAAGCTAGAATTAATTATTAAATCTAAAAACAATTGTCATCGACAAAATTTTGAAACATCAAACCTTCTAATACTGTGTCTATTTGCTTTAAGTGTATTTTATTGTGTTTCATAATTACTCATAGAGTAACAACAATAGTATATTGTAATACAAGTGTTACAATGACAGAGGTTTCGTAGTACGAGTTCAGTTTGTGAAACGAACCGCGAAGCGGTGAGTTTCGCAAAGAACAAGTACTACAAACCGTCATTGTAACTCGAGTGTTACATACTATTTTTTATAATGAACTTTTAAAAGAATAAAAAAAAGTTAAATTAGAGTTTTTCGAAATATTTATTTATGTTGGCAATCTTGACAGTTTTGACACTTGTCAGTTTTAATGATTTTAAATTAGAATGTTTGTCAAATTTGTATAAAATATTCCGAATTTAGCAATAACGCTGATAATGTAGTTAATAATTTACTACAACATACTTCTTGATTTACTACCTGAACTCTTTCGTTGAAAATCAGTGCAGTGCAACCAATTGTGTAAAACAAAAAGTTACCAAAAACAGTGTTACAATGAATCTATTTCGATACTGTTTTTAGTGTCGAAATAGAAACTTTGTGAACGTGAATTATAAAAAATCTGTTTTTTCATTAATGAAATTTGTCATAAGTGGAATACAAAAATACTGAACTATAGAATTATTTAATGTTATTTATTCATTTATGTAAAAAGTAACATACATTATATATTTCACGATAGCGACACTTTTATTAAAATTCACGAAAATATTTGAAGCAGGTTGACCAAACTCACATCCAACTTCGAGTAAATGGTCTTTTTCAAAATTTTGATTTATTATTTTACTAGCTGGCCCTGAGTCTATCGATTTCATACATACAAACATCCTTTTTTATATATATAAATAGATAAGGATTGCTCGTTTAAATATATGTGATATTAACTGCGCCACCTTACGGTCTCGTTTAATGGAAGCAACATCTGGTGGTAACTTATATTAATACGAATACCACATTCATATTAACCATTAAAAATACAGCATTCTACTGATTTTCATGACAATCGGTTGAACAGGGCAGAAGTTGTTACTCTGCAGCGCCACCTGGTGACGAGTGGCATCAATGAGCATATCATACAAACCTTCTCGGTGGAAAAATACATATGGATACCAATTTTCATGACAATCGGTTGAACGCGGCAGAAGTTATCACTCTGCAGCGCCACCTGGTGGCGAGTTACATCAAGGTGCATAGCATATTCGTTTTTTCCGTGCAAAAATACATATACCTACCAATTTTCATAACAATCGGTTGAACGGGGCAGAAGTTGCTACTTTACAGCGCCACTTGGTGGCGAGTGGCATCAATGGGCATAGCATATTCGTTTTCTCCGTGAAAAAATACATATACATACCAATTTTCATGACAATCGGTTGAACGGGGCAGAAGTTGTTACTCTGCAGCGCCATCTGGTGGCAAGTGGCATCAATGGGCATAGCATATTCGTTTTCTCCGTGAAAAAATACAAATATATATACTATATATATACTATATATTATTTTGATTTAAGTGGCAAAAGTTACTCGATTAAAGAAGTAAATATATACAATTAGGTATGCTACAATGAAGTTATAGACAATATTTAAATATTATCTTAATATCTTTTTATTGCACCTAGTATTGGGTTAAGGTTAAATATAATTATGTTAGTTCGTATTACACTTGAAATAACCAATCAATCATATCGTCCGATTAACCGAATAATAAAATTATACGTTTCAGTAGAAACAAACCTCTCAATTTCTTAGTTTAACATTCATTGTCAAGAATCAAGAGTGAGTTCCATAAGAATACTTTTGTTAGGTAGGTATTTTTTTAAAATTCGTAGTCTACAGTCGAATTTAAACAACATAGTGCTTTTTTTGTAAATAAAGATTTTATTTCTGGCTTTTTAGTGCATGTTTTAGAAGGTTGTTCAATTTTTTTAAAAAAGTTTTTATTAATTTTCTTTTAATTAATAAATAATTCTTCTTATTTATTAATGAATTTTAATCACCTTACGTTATTTTCACAATTCTCTTGATATTTAAATGTTTCCTCGTGTAGATAATAATTGAACTTTGATAATTTTCTTATAGTGTAGTGCCATTTATAATAGAGCTATTGTGTTTTACTTTTTGCTTATTCCCAAAAAAAAAATCGGTATTTCGAAAAGTAACATTCAAACTTCCTGTGCGGTATTTCCCTAATTAGCTCTCTAAGTTTTGGGTTACATAGTGTAGTAATTTGGGTATAATACATCGAATAAAATTGTATTTTGTATTTCAAAGATGTTTAATAAAAAGAAACTAGATTGTTTGACCTACTAACTCGTACAGAGCCAAGAATTAATAATCACGACGAAAAAGAGTCGATAATTTTACTTACAGTAGCGCACACGGCACATTTTTAATCTGTAACTATTAAACTAAGTATTTTTTATCGATATAGGCACGGTAATAATAGTGTGGTAAAATAAGTCTTAATGCAAAACGATCAGATAGATTGTTACAAAATACGTAAAGATTCAAGTCCTGTCGCATATGACATTTTTTTAAATATCTTCCTAACGCATTTACTTATTTCTAAATTTTTGATTTAAAAATCTACTATTATTACGTTCTTTATGTGTAGGAAAACCCACAACCAATTAATATCTTTTCTAATTCTTTATTAAATGGATCGATTTGATTCTAAGTATTCGCATAAAATCAGAAACTTGTTGTTTGTAACTGTCGTGAAATAGTATATTGTGAAACAAGTGGGAAAAGTCGGACTTTTCTTACGAGTGTGAAAGTTGTGGCACGAGCCTGAAAGGCGAGTGCCGCAACACACGAGTAAGAAAAGTGCTTTTCCCACGTGTTGCACACTATACTTTTTCTACTACTGCAACTACAAATACGTTTATGTACTCACCGTCAAATTTAATAATAAAATATTTAGATATTGTTGGATACTTTTAACGAAAACTTACCTTTTCTGATAAGTATATTTTATCGGGAGCCCCGTTTATAAATTTTTGGAGCTCTTCCTCTAATACAATTTTACATTTTTTAGGGATGTATTGTTTCGATTTTTTTTTAAAAGATCGCAATTTCGCATATTTAGAAATATCAATGTTATCTTTTATATTCATTGTACTTTTTAACATCGAGTATTGTAGAAGCCTTTAAAGTTTTAGATAAATGCTCAAAATAAACTATAAGAACGTTTCCAGAAATGGAATTCACCTTACAATTTTTCTTCCAATCCATAAACTTATCGTAAGCTACTTCATATTTCTTTCTGGAAGTTACTGGTAATAAGTCCAGAGTGACATTTGCCGCTTTTTCGATAATTTCTGGCGGGATACTATCATAATCACTTTCATCTATATTCATAATAACAAATTTAATAAAATTTATAAATTTATATCCTATTTTTTTGTAGCTTAATCAAAAAACAAATTACAATTGATAAAAGCTTTGACGTTTATGACAGAAA
The DNA here is from genome assembly GCA_964028335.1 of Altica lythri. Lineage (NCBI taxonomy): Eukaryota > Metazoa > Arthropoda > Insecta > Coleoptera > Chrysomelidae > Altica > Altica lythri. Next base: position 26,616,581 of record OZ034804.1, on the reverse strand, counting down.
ACAGAAAACTCAAGAACATAGACTAAAAGCCACCTATGTTATGACTAAAAAAATGTCAATTCTCCATTTAAATGTACATATCGTGGGATAAATGATTAAAGTCGTGGGATAGATTCACTTATCCCACGGCTTTGGAAAAATCTAACATTGTAGCATCGGAAAATGTGAGAATAGAGCTATATTCTATAGCAGTCGTAGAAAAACTTTATTTTTTTTTATCAGATACTTCAAAATATTTTGATTAATTTCTAATTTTTCCATTTACAAATAGAGACAATTATAACATTTTTTTACAATTATACGTAGTTCTAATCATACAATTTTAAAATTAAAAAATTTGTAAACTGTCTCATTTTAAAGAAAAATTAAATATTCAAAATTTATTTTATTTTGTTATTTCATTTATTTATAAAATTATACATATAAGTTTAGTGTTTCATATACATTACCGTGTCTTAATTATTGACTATGTTACCTGTGTCCCCACAAATACCATTGTGTATAAAAACATCTGTATATCATTTGTTTTTAGTTTTTTTTACACAAAACCCAGATGTATACATTTCGATACTCAATGTATACCTATGTATACTTAAAAAATGAGGATTAGATGAGGTCCCCTTAAACACCCTTTGACATAATATATATATATATATATATATATATATATATATATATATATATATATATATATATATATACTAGCTGTAACCGGCGCGCGTTGCTACGCCATCAACTAATAAAATAAATTTAAGAAAAATAAAAGAGAAGAAGAGATAGGGAAGGAAAGAAAGTTTATAGTTTTGTTTTACTTATCGCATCAACAATATATTTTAAGAACTTTTATTTGTACGGATTCGTTTAGATATCTATTAAAATCAGTATTGAACTTGATACATGGAAGCGCCAACTGGTGGTAACTTCCATTAATACGAATATCATATTCATCTTACTCATTAAAAATACATCATCATACTGAGTTTCGTGACAATCGGTTGAACGGAGCAGAAGTTGCTACTCTGCAGCGCCACCTGGTGGCGAGTGGCATCAGTGAGCATATCATACAAATCTTCTCTGTGGAAAAATACATATACATATCAATTTTCATGACAATCGGTTGAACGGGACTGAAGTTGCTACTCTGCAGTGCCACCTGGTGGAGAGTGGCATCAATGAGCATATCAAACAAACCTTCTCCGTGGAAAAATACATATACATACCAATTTTCATGACAATCGGTTGAACGGGACAGAAGTTGCTACTCTGCAGCGCCACCTGGTGGCGAGTGGCATCAATGAGCATATCATATAAACCTTCTCCGTGAAAAAATACATATATATATATATATACCAATTTTCATAATAATCGGTCCAGTAGGTTTTGAGTTCATCGATTTCGTACATAAAAACACATCCTTTTTTATATATATAGATATATATATAAATGAATGTTTGTCTGTATGTCTGTATGTACTCAATGAACTCAAAAAGTACTGGACTGATTATGATGAAAATTGGTATACGTATGTATTTTTCCACGGAAAAGGTTTGTGTGATATGCTCATTAATGCCACTCGCCACCAGGTGGCGCTGCAGAGTAGCAACTTCTGTCCCGTTCAACCGATTGTCATGAAAATTGGTATGTATATGTATTTTTCCACGGAGAAGGTTTGTATGATATGCTCATTGATGCCGCTCGCCACCAGGTGGCGCTGCAGAGTAGCAACATCTGCCCCGTTTAACCGATTGTCATGCAAATTGGTATGTATATGTATTTTTCTACGAAGAAGGTTTGTATAATATGTTCATTGATGCCACTCGCCACCAGGTGGCGCTGCACAGTAGCAACTTCTGCCCCGTTCAACCGATTGTCATGAAAATCGGTATGATGATGTATTTTTAATGGGTAAGATGAATATGATATATGTATTAATTGAAGTTACCACCAGATGGCGCTTCCATGTATCAAATTCAATACTGTTTAATAGATATCTATACGAATTCGTATAAACATAAGTTCGAAAAATATATTTTTGGTACGATAAGTAAAACTTCTCTATCTCTTCTCCTCATTTATTTTTCTTAAATTTATTTTAGTTATTGGCGTAGCAACGCGCGCCGGGTTCAGCTAGTATATATATATTGATATGGATTTTTCTTCAATGGTGCACGTTCTTTCAATGGAATGTTGGAACGTGATCCATTATTTGTAAATTGGTTGCCCAGGTTAAGTATTTTTTTGTATCTTGATTGTTTTTGTTTAGTTGCGAAGTTGTTTTTTAAATATTTAAGATTATTGATTGAATTGTCAAAGATTGTAATTTGGCAAAAAGTCATTAGAAAAATAAAATTGATAAAATACATAGAATTTGATTTAACTAGTAAGAAATATTGAAATTTAAATAAAAAGAGTTGAAGAAAATGATATAATCAGAAGAATTTATAAATAAATAAATAAAAAGTAATTGGAATTGGATACGAGGATACAGAGAGGTTAGAGTTGGAAAACTGTAAAAGAAGAAGGTATAGAGAAAGAGTTGAGCAGCAGAAAGGTATTAAATAGATGGAAAGGCAGCAGCAAGAAGGAGTTGGAAAGTAGTTGGAAGAGGAAGATATAGAGAAAGAGTGGAAAAACGGAAGAAGAAAGATTTAGAAAGACGCGATAGATTTTTTTTATATTTATAATTTTTGTAATTTATTTTTAGGACAATCAATTTAAAAATTTTGGAATCCACGACCGAGAATTTTATTGAAAGAGGGTGTTCCGGAAGGAGGATCCATTTCAATATATATATATATATATATATATATATATATATATATATATATATATATACTAGCTGTAACCGGCGCGCGTTGCTACGCCATCAACTAATAAAATAAATTTAAGAAAAATAAAAGAGAAGAAGAGATAGGGAAGGAAAGAAAGTTTATAGTTTTGTTTTACTTATCGCACCAACAATATATTTTAAGAACTTTTATTTGTACGGATTCGTATAGATATCTATTAAAATCAGTATTGAACTTGATACATGAAAGCGCCAACTGGTGGTAACTTCCATTAATACGAATATCATATTCATCTTACCCATTAAAAATACATCATGATACTGATTTTCGTGACAATCTGTTGAACGGGGCAGAAGTTGCTACTCTGCAGCGCCACCTGGTGGCGAGTGGCATCAATGAGCATATCATACAAACCTTCTCCGTGGAAAAATACATATGCATACCAATTTTCATGACAATCGGTTGAACGGGACAGAAGTTGCTACTCTGCAGCGCCACCTGGTGGCGAGTGGCATCAATGAGCATATCATACAAACCTTCCCCGTGGAAAAATACATATACATACCAATTTTCATAATAATCGGTCCAGTAGTTTTTGAGTTCATTGAGTACATACAGACAAACATTCATTTATATATATATATATATATATATATAAAACGAACAGAGCGTTTTGTGACAGTCTAAGAATGTCCAAAGATGATACATAAAGTATCTAGTGCCTTACTGTCAAAAGTAATAATTTCAGTTTTGAACTGAAATGGTGTCGGTTAGAAATTTCTAACACTTTAAAAGACACCTTGGATGCTGCAATATAAATAGATATAAATATCATTCAACCTATATCAGGGCAAAACCAAACTACAGACACGTGTTTCGCTCTTAGTTTGAGCTCGTTTATCAGTTTTGCAATTTGACATCTATAGATATCGTTCAATTTATAGCAGGGATGTCTCTTGATTAGTGACTTGAGAGACATAGCCTGTACTACACTGACGAGCTCAAACTAAGAGCGAAACACGTGTCTGTAGTTTGGTTTTGCCCTGATATAGGTTGAATGATATTTATATCTATTTATATCGCAGCATCCAAGGTGTCTTTTAAAGTGTTAGAAATTTCTAACCGACACCATTTCAGTTCAAAACTGAAATTATTACTTTTGACAGTAAGGCACTAGATACTTTATGTATCATCTTTATATATATATATATATATATATATATATATATATATATAGATAAGAAAAGATTTATCGACGGTTTTCAACCCTGGTGAAATTTTTAATATAACTAACCTAATTAGTTGCATCATCCTTAGTTATGCTGAATTAATTCACTAGAATATTTAACGTATTTCTCTTAAATAGAGGAAGTGAAAGCTTACAAAAGCTAACAGTGACCGTTAACTAGGGATATACTTGACAAATATAAATCTATCTTGTTAGTGAACATTAACTTGCGTAACTTTTCACTTGAAGGGATTTTTTTACTTGTGATTGCATCACATATGCAATATTTTTCGGTATAAATTCATAGCTTATTAGCAAGTACTTAAGTACGTAACTAATGGTATCATATACAATTTTTAAAATATTTTTAAGCCTACTAAAACTGCAAAATGCAGACAAGTTTCATAATAAAGCCGTAACACTACAGTGTTCTAGTATATAGTATATTATATAATGATCATTTAATTATATTATAATCGATAATCGAAAGCCCAATTAGTTGAGACTGACGTCAGTGGTGGTTGGACATGCAATGTTGATAAATTGAAATATTTTTTTTCTTAATAAAAACTAGGTGTACCCACGACGTCGTTCGCGTGGCGTGTTAATTGTTGTATAAAAATTGCTCCCGTCACCCCGTTAAAGGGGTAGGAGAAGAAATTTTTATACACCAGATGTTAAGTTAAAAGAAGACAAATACATGTGCGAAAACCGAATTCGAATTGGATCAGTACTTTTTATGCGATGCGCGCACAATATATAGATAGACAGACAGACGTACAAAAAAAAATCTAACCACATTTTTGGGTTCTATGTCGATGTACCCGCGACGTCGTTCGCGTGACGTATAGATGGTTGTATAAAAATTTCTCCCCCCACACCGTAAAAGTGGTTTTCCCAACATTTACCTTCACTGCTCTGCTCCTATTGATTGTAGCGTGATCAAAAGTATACTATAACCTGCTCAGGAGTATGAAAAATAATTCTACCAAGTTTCGTTAAAATCCGTCGAGTAGTTTTTGTTTCTATAACGGTTATATAGACAGACAGACAGACAGACAGACAGACAAAAATTTTACTAATTGCATTTTTGGCATCAGTATCGATCCCTAATCACCCCCTGATAGTTATTTTGGAAATATATTTCATGTACAGAATTGACCTCTTTACAGATTTATTATATGTACAACTTTCTACTTAAATGTAATATAAATATTGAAATAAATACTCAAGTTAAATGTATAAATGTAACATTATTAGTAATTTGTTCACTTTTTTAACCCAATAAATTAAATATGAATGTTCATATTTACAGTAGCAGTGGTACAAAAGATTTACAATCGGCAACAATGCTTTGTCACTCACATCGTCCTTCACCTGCGCGAAGAACACTTTTTTAATTGCCATGTCGAACTTTGTTTTATTTTAGAACAATAGAAAGAAATCAATTTACACAAATCAACAAGGTGGCAGCGTTGCACGATCAGAATCAGTTGTTCTCCGGCCGAGTGACGGCGAGTATATGGCATAGGCGAGTAGCATGGTTTGAGGTTATTGGTATTTTTTTTATTTATTTAGTATTCTTTGTTATTTATTATATATTTTTTTAAATAGATTCCGCAGCTCCATTTTATAGTAACTCAAAAACCGAAAAGGGTAAAGGTATTAATATATCAGAAGAGGTTCGTACAATTGTTAAAAATGTTTATGAAGGAATTCGCGCCAAATGTCAAGATTGGAATTCACAAAAATATGGCGCGCACTTCAAAATTTAGAATTTTAAGGGACCAAAGGAAAATGTGGAGAAACAACCTACATTAATACCGGGAAGAAAAAAAAAATAATTTAACAAAACAACAAAGTATATCATCCGCCGTAAATTACCTTGGTTTTATTTTAAAAACGAAATTCCTACCCTAAAGAAACTACTAACAGAAACAATAAGGACGAAGATTTACCGAACATCAGTAGAAAAGTTTTAAGTCGCACTTTACAACAAATAACATAGTGGAAATAGTGCACTAATAGAAAAGGACGAAATCGATATTTAAGGAAAATCGATAGCTTTCGAATAAAAGGCAAGAAACTATATTATGCAGATGGTACTTGGCTAAACGAAGGATATACTGTCTCAAAAATTTGGCAAGACTTAAATGTCGTCAACCATCACAAAGTATTCCTGGAAAAAAGTCGTCGATTAATAATAACACAGAATAATAATACGGGATTTCTTGAAGGAAGAATTCATATTTTTGAATCACGTAAAACCGGTGATTACCACGAGGATATGAATGCGGACGTTTTTGAAGATTGGTTCCAAACTACTAAATCGCTTTGGGAACCTGGATCGATAATATTTATGGACAACGCATCGTATCATAGTCGGAAAATGAAGAAGATTCCAAGTGTGACCTGTAGAAATGAAGATATCCTCGCTTGGTTAAAATCTAAAAATATTTCATACGACGACAATGTAGAAAAGAGGACTTTTGTTAGAGAGCATAAAACGGACTACCGTAAAACAATAGTCGATGAAATAGCCAAAGAGTGAGGATTTAGGTACTGTCTTAAGATTACCTCCTTACATTGCGAATTAAATCTCAAAGAGTTGATTTGGGCACAATTTAAGGATGAGGTCACTCGAAACAACACTACATTTAAAATAGCTGATTTAAAAAATTTATTTGAGAAAGCAATTCATCATGTTACTATAGAAGAACTGCATTAAGCACACCGAAACAGTGGAGAAAAAGTTTTGAACATCGGATATGGAAGTAGAACAAGTTTTGGTACCTTTCATAATCAATATAGGAAACAGTGACTCTGGTACAACGGAATCAGATGACGATTAACTGGAGAACAACTGTCTAGTCATTCTATTATTAGAATTATTTTTTATATTGGAATTATTTATTTCATTTAAACTGAGAATTATTTACTTATTTTATTTTAAGTTTTTTTTCATGAAGTTGGTAATAGGGCTACTGGCAAAACAACAATTTAAAAAAGATGTTACCGCGTCTCGGTAATACCTCAAAGGGTGGTGTAAAAAATTGACCCATATTATTAATATAATCTTAATTTTATAATAAATTAAATCTTATATTTTTCATTTCAAACAAATCAATCAACTACGCCACTGGAATGAACTTCGTTTTGCTTAAAGATGGGCCGAGGTATAACTCTGTTCGATTCGTACGTAATGACGTCAGTTTCAACTAATTCGGCTCTCTACTACAGCCGGAAAGCGATTGTAGTCAAGAATCTTTAATGAACTAGCAGTTGAGAACAATATTTTTTCTACAACCATTGACATTCATAAAAATTATGAATTTATGAAATTTATTAAATAAGAAATTATATGAACTGTATGACTTAGATTAATCAGTTGCCATGCATAATTGCATTTTAAATTGAACAGACATTAAAATAAAACTGAAGCGATAATTTTAGTAGCATTGTTTGATGCCGATGGAGTATAATATGTATTTAGTTCTTCACTTGATTATACTCAATGGTTATTCCCATTGACTTTATTTATAGATTTTTACCAAACACTTTGATTCTAACATTTTAAAGACATAGTGATAGTGAGTTTTTATTTTGGTAGTTCTTAAAAAATGGTTTAATTTTTGAACGAAGATTTATACAGTTCTGACAAATTAGTAAAATCCAAATATCCAATCACGCTTTATGCACGTGGAGGGAGTTCATTTTCTTTCTACCTATGCGCTTTTTATTGTAAAATCAAATGTCGGACTGGATGGTTGTCATGAAGTGTTGGTCATTTTAATATTTTTCGTTTGAGTTATATACTACACCACATTACCTTTTGTGTTATAATTTTACAAACAGACGAAAATGACTTCTTCAGGCAAACCATTGTATGAAGCGAAGTTAGAAGCAATTATACTAGTCCAGGTTAGGAAAATATTTCTGATCAGGTTTCTTTGCGGATTCCTGTCCAAAAATGTCCCCTTTAAACAAATGTGAAGGGTGCCGTGCGGAACCTGTGAGCAGAAATTGTCCTCGTCAAAATGCCAATCAATTAGCAGCATGTCTGCATGTTTCACGAGACAGCATTCAAACCATATTGAAAAATAAACTACACTTCAAGCCATACAAGATACAAAAAGTTCAAGATCTTACAGAGGCACAAAAAAAAGATATGCTTGAAAGAACACGAGCATTGAAGGCCTTGACCGAACGTAATGAGATTCTAAAAATTGTCTTTTCTGATGAGAAAATTTTCACTATTCAAGACTATGTGAATAAACAAAATGATCGTGTTTGGTTAGAGCACAAGTCCATAATTTGGACGCAAGAGTTGCCATGCGCAAGCAATCACCAACTTCTATTATAGTTTGGGCTGCAGTGACTGCGGATCGACGCACTTCTCTGGTTTTTATCGAACAGGGAGTTAAGGTAAACCAAGAGGTGTACCGCCAAAAGATCCTTAGCGATGCTTTGCTACCTTGGGCGAGTAAACACTTTGGTACGAACCGTTGGACATTCCAACAGCACTCGGCACCATCACAAAAAGCTCAAGCGACAAAATTGCGTTCCGCGGTTGATTTCGTCGAAAGAATGGCCACCATATTCACCGGACTTGAATCCCATGGATTTTCCATATGGTCTATTTTGGACAGTAAGGTGTCTACTAAAAAATACAAAAGTGTTGATGTCAGCTCTTGTTCGAGAATGGAATAAAATTCAGCAAGCCCAAGTTCGGTCAGCAAGCACTGCTTTCTATGAAAGACTAAATCAAATAATCACAGCCAAAGGAGGTCATATCGAGCAGTAACATGTTTTTCATAAAATGTAATTTGTTTTTAACACATTCTACGAAATTTCAATTAAAAATTATCAAAATTAAAAAAATTACAGCGTGTTCATTTGGTAACACTTGGTCTCAGCCATCCTGTATATATTCGTTTATATCATTAAGATTTTTTAATTTAATTTGTGATATTTGTTTACATGCACAATGAATTAACGTTTCAGCTAATGATTCAAAATAAACAATTAAAACCTTTTAAGAAAAACGGCTAACCTTGTTTTTAGTCCTACAATCCACGTATTGTAAATAAAATCTATATATATATATATATATATATATATATATATATATATATATACATATATATATATATATATATATATATATATATATATATATATATATATAAGAATGTTTGTATGTATGAAATCGATAGACTCAGAAACTATTTGACCGATCATTATGAAAATTGGTATGTGCATGTATTTTTCCACGGAGAAGGTTTATATGCTATGCCCATTGATGTAACTCGCCACCAGGTGGCGCTGCAGAGTAGCAACTTCTGCCCCGTTCAACCAATTGTCATGAAAATTGGTGTGTATATGTATTTTTCCACGGAGAAGGTTTGTATGATATGCTCATTGATGCCACTCGCCACCAGATGGCGCTGCAGAGTAGCAACTTCTGCCCCGTTCAACCGATTGTCATGAAAATTGGTATGTATATGTATTTTTCCACGGAGAAGGTTTGTATGATATGCTCATTGATGCCACTCGCCACCAGGTGGCGCTGCAGAGTAGCAACTTCTGCCCTGTTCAACCCATTGTCATGAAAATCAGTATGATGCTGTATTTTTAATGGTTAATATGAATATGATATTCGTATTAATGGAAGTTACCACCAGATGGCGCTTCCATTAAACGAGCAACCAGTACTTATTTGATTACTTTATATCACGCCACCGTAAGGTGGCGCAGTTAATATCACTTATATTTAAACGAAAAATTCTTACTAAATTAAGTATTGTGATGCATCTAATATATTTTATCGATAAACTACAAAATATAACGAAAAAAAAATAGTATAAAGCTGATAACTAACGAGAAAATATGATGAAAACGATAAAATCAAAATAAATTGAAAAAACGAAAAATGGAAGAATGACGTAAATGATTTGTGGTACGAAGTCCGCCGGGTTAGCTAGTCTTTCATATAATTACCGTGTTAAAGAAACCTCTATAAATCCCAAAATTGATATATAGCGACAATTTCACATTTGAAAAAAAAATTCTTAAAAAAGTGGATCATTTTTCGTTTACACCCGTTACACCTTGTAAAAATATTATTTTGTAATAATATTACTTTAATTAATATAATATAATAATTGAACTATGTCAAGAGGATATTTTAGTTAATTTGCTGAACATATAAGGTTTAAGGTTTCATTGAACATGTAGTACCTAATGAGTAATTTTCGTGTTATGAATGTTAATATTGCGTTTAAAAGATTATGAAAAATAACATGATACAGTAAGTTCCAAGCAATCTCACGGATTAACATTTTTTAAGCACTATTCAACCGTATAATGCTTCAAATAGGTTAATGAAATCGTTTTAAAAATTGTATAAATAATTGGTATTGATTAAAAACAGCTCATTTCAAAAATTTCATTATCACTTGACGTATGAAATGTAACGTATGTTACAGTTATTTTATAAATTCCATTACCAATAAAAATATTGCAGGAATATTTATATTCACATATTATTTAATGGTTGTCATGATAAATAAATAAATCGTATTGTAATATAATATTAATCAGAGTATATTATACTTGTCACGGGTTAATTTTGCGTTAGCGACAGATCTTAATTTGTAAACAAAATCGTTGGCTTACCTTATAATATTGTAGGATTTATCGAGGCAAAACCGGTTGATTTAGGTTCTTAATAGTAAAACGCCAACTGTTGTTGTTATTTTCGGCCATAAAATTATATTTAGTTGTCGCTAAAGATGGGTTTTGTAAATAAGTTTATTATTATAATTGTGTTGATGTTTGAAATCTTTGACAGTAGGACATCTGACCTACCTTCTCGTCGATAACTTGTATATTGTAGTTTTGCAGCCAACGTTCGGTCATATTTATAACTTTATTATTGAAATCAAAAATAAATGGGGAAATTAGGTAATGTTGGGATTTTTATTGTCGTCTATATAAATATTTAGATTGGTCGTATCAAATGACCCCTGTTTGTTCGTAAGTTGTTAGCTGAATAAGCTACGGTTTGTCCCTATAGTAGAGGCCATATCTTATTTCGACGTGTGTCAAATTATTGTGATCGAAGTGACGTGGGAAATTGTCTTTCTTTTCATTTACGAACCTTTGTGGTGAAAGCATCGTTAAGAAGATTTGTCTTGAGGTTAATTTGTAATCTTCAATCATCGAAGACAATTTAGTTTGGATTTACGAAATTTAACCTCGTTCATTTCCATTGAATATTGTGGGAGAGATTTCTCTGAATTTTGGTGAATTCGGTGGAAAATACGGCATAGTCCGGATATTTAATTAAATCTTCATTTGGTGAGTACAAGTTTCTTTATACATGTGGTTCGTCGATTCTCATGGTTTCTTTCTCTCGTTTCTTTGAGTGTAGGTGGTCCAACGAACAAACAGTTGTGGTATTTGGTAGTTTAAGACTGTTCAGACAGAGAATTGTGGTCAGGATTCCTCATCATTGCATTTAGCAGCGAGGAAATTGTTTTTTTTTAAAGTTACCCAACTATCAGCTGGGATATCGTTCAAGGAAGTAAAAGAAACCCTATTTTTAATAGGTGAGTTATGTAATTATATTTTTAATAAATTAATAACGCCATATAATCAAAATCTTGGTTAAAATCTTTATTTTATATGTGTATTTCTTTATGTATCGTATGCAGGTTTTATTTTTGTATAACTAGACTCCTTTTAGTTTTTTTTTAACTATTATAATTGTTATTTTGTACTATTACAAATTAATTTTATGTTAAATTCTGATTTAATTTATTGTTATAATGTTGTAGTGACTAGCAAGTCGAATTTAGTTTCGTAGAGTACATTTCAATCATTAGTTTTGCCTATTAAATGTAAATTCAGAAAAGTCATTTGCTAAATGTTGTATTATTCATGTAAATTCACTTTGTTCTTTCATTGCAGTATAAATTTAAGTTAATGTATTCAAGTTGTATTAAAGTAATCAAGTCAAATTAATTCAAGGAGTCATTTAAATCTGTTTAAGCTATCGTTGATTATATATTACGATTTTAGGGTTCTAGTTACCGGCTAAAAGTCATAGTTACGGGCATAAGTCCTTGATACAGGCATAAGTCCTAGAGATAGGCAGAATTTTGGTTGCTGACCTAATACTTAGTACGAGCTTTGGTTATTGTGTTTGGAGCAAGCCTTTTGGTTTGGATAAGGCTTGATTTTGGTACCGGCCTAAGTATTGGAGAAGCCTAGGACTGCGGCAATTCATTTAGATTTACAGATAAGCTATATTAGTTTTAAGTCGGACTTTAGTTTTAGTTAAAGCTATTTTTCCTTGTTTTTGTGTTGCGTGTGATCACACCTTTTGATAAATTTACCTTTTTTTTTATTGTTCGCATAATTTATTTTTATAAACATCAATTGTGTGTCAGGCACGAGGCTTGACAATCTGTATTCTAAAATTGTTCATTAAAGAAGAGTCTAGTTGACATTTTAGTTTTATTTAGCTCACTTATCGTTATTTTCAGTTGTTGTGTAATTTAATTAGAACCGTTAAATATTCAAAATTTATTTAATTATCTCCAGTGGGTAAAGTAGTGCCTGGAACAACAGGGGTTTCCGATTTTGACCGTCTAAATCGGTGGCGCGACTCACTAGTATTTGTTTACTTACCTCTACGGCTGAGCTGGGCACTAATTTGCCAGTAGAGAGACCACTACCGAACTCAGCTGGAGTTGTATTGCTTTAGTTAAATTTCTTTATTTTTCTCAATTTGATTTTTGTTTTAAATTCATTAAAATACGTGGCATACTTTTTGATTTAAAATTAATGCTGATAAATAATTTAAAATAATAAATATACATTTCCACTATAGATACAACAAACAACATATTTTTGCTTCAACTAATTATTTCATTGTTTATAAACAAAATAAAATTTATTTCAAAAACGTCCATTATTCAAACAGAAAATTTAAACATTAATTAATAAAGGACCCCTTAAAACGAAAACAAAAAATATACTAAAAATCATAAATATCACATTACTACAATTCTACAAACTACAGCGGAAAACCACAAACTACTAATAGCAGGAGAGCTAGAGCCAAAATTTTACCGTTCTACGGAATATGACATTTCTCCTATGCAACATGTTCATTCAATAAAGGTATTTACGTTCTCGCTCAGGCGGACCCTAGTGGATACAGGAGGTAGCTATAAGAGGTGAAAGTTTCCAAATTTTGCGGAAAATTGTCGTCATCGATAATATGGATGAAAATTTTCGAAGGTGTGGATACGACAATTCGAAATCCCGACGAGTGGATACCTCTTTACCCTTGTTCGCCACCTCCTTTGTATCCACTCAGGAGTCCGTCTGTCGGGATTTCGAATTGTCCCAAAGAAGTAACCGATATAATGCGAAGAATATTTATACAAATTTTGTAAAAATAATGAGAGAATATTTATAAACTATATTATAATTTCCCAAAAAGTTAATTTTCTTAAAAACTCTGTTTATGAAGCCAACAACCTTAAAATCATAGAGCAGTATATAATATAAGCTATACTGCAACCATGTGACGGTACTTTAGACTACAATACAATACTCAGTACTGAATATTATTATTAATGTTATTAATATAAAATACTAAACTTAATATGTGTACTTACGTGAGAGAATAATAAAATAATCTGTCAAACCCAATGTGATACGTCACTATGATACTAAAACATTAGCTCAGATTGTTTGTTATATATCTATCACTTTTTAATATACTGAATGTTTAAACGGTATTCAAAGGGCTAGTAGTTATGACTAATAACATGTTTAAATATTTCATAATTTGTTTTTACCGACCAATATATACCTATATGTGTTTTTGTCTCTCTCTTACTCACTCCATTACATATATAACGTAATGTTAACCCTATCAGAAAAAATTCCATCCGTGTCGACTTACTTAACATACCGTCCTTAATTAAAATTGAAAACTATTGTTTGAAAATTTTAGAAACTTTTTCATATGAAAAAATATTAAAATTCAATTTTTTTATTGTAATTTATCCTAATACTCGTAATTCGTAACTTAGTCTCATATCACCGATATTCAAAACCACTGAGGCCATACTGAACACTGTTTTAGCTCCTTATTTTTTAGACCCTGTTAAACATTAATTATATTAGTTTAAGTACTGAGGCGAACAATAAGAAATATCACACAATATCACTGCACAATATGTCGATAAACATTTAGGAACCCAACTTATAGTTATCGAACTGGATTAATTAGAAAATGAAACTTCTGCTGTAATATCTCAAAATTGTAACGGAATAACCGAATAAGGAAGGGACCTAAAAGACTGTCTTTAGGTTACGTAGTCCAGAATATTCTTACTTCTTCTAGTATGAAACAATTAGTTTCGGGGATGTTTGGGCAGTTAAGAGGAGTTCAAATAGTTCATTGTCATTGTAAAACTGTTTGGACGTTATCCAAACACTGTAAAGATATTTGATATCAAAGAAATTGTAGCTTTTAATAAAACAACAACGCCTATTTTGAAGTAGTAAACAGAAAGTATGGTAACAATAATTTTTATTAACTAAAAAAAGAACTTCTGATAGGAGACGATTTAGTCTCCTATTCAAACAGGGGCAGATTTGTCTTTGTGTTGATGTCCAAGTTAGCTGTGCTAAAAGAATTTTGTGATTTTTGTAACGATCTGATCGTTTTCTATGTGTCTATATCGGTGACAATTACTTAGTTTAATAGTTATAGTTCGAAAATGTGTCGTGAGTGGTGTTACGGTAAAATTATCGACTCTTTCTCGTTGTGATTACTAATTCTCGTCCGATTACGAGTTAATACGACAAACAATCTTTTGTGTGAAACCTGTTTGAAATACAATTAAGTCGATGTTTCCTTTGATTATTTAGTTATTGTCATTATCTAAAAATGGTGATATTTTCTTGATACTAACCAAAATCAAGTAGTTTCAATGTGGCCAAACATCAGTTTTTTTTTAATTATTCATCAAAGTCAGAGCCGGTTTTACAAGTACTTTTATGAGTAAATTACTCTCAATAAAGTGCAAAAATCCGATGCCTTTCTTGTAGTAGTCACCATCAAGTTCCTCAAAATAGACATCCGTCTCGGCAATGGCCTCCTGTTCTTTCGAGTAAAAGCGCTTACCAGCGAGCAATCTTTTTAAGTTTGGAAATATATAATAGTCGCAGAGGGCTAAATCTGGCGAATACGGGGGGGGGGGGGGGTGAGTAATTATTTCGTAGCCCAATTCGATTAATTTCGTCATCATTTTCACGGCTTTGTAAACAGGCGTGTTGTCTTGGAGAAACAACATTTTTTCTTCTTTAGATGAGGGCGTTTACGCTTTACAACAGCATCGGATTGATCCAATAAGACGGTATAATATTGAGCGGTGATTGTCGTACCATGTTTAAGATAATCGACTTGAATAATTCCGCGCGTATCCCAAAAAACGGTGGCCATCACCTTTCCGGTCGATTTGGCCTCTTCAGTGCACTTTGGCTCTTGGAAACCCATTGTTTCGACTGTTGAGCGGTCTCAGACGTATAGTGATGAATCCATGAACGGTTATCAAACAGCGAAAAAACCCAGATCGATTGCGTTTTATTATGGCTAAATTCGAATCCAAACATTCAACGTGTGAACACGCGCGGCACCCATCGCGCGCAGAGTTTCCGCATGTTCAAATGGTTATGCAAAATATTCTATACCCGTTCAGAGGATATGTTTACCATGTCAGCTAGCTCCCGCAATTTCAATTTGCGATCTGCGGTCACGAGTTTTTTTATTCTGGCGATTTCGGGCGTAATCACGGTACGAGGTTCGTCATTTTTGCTCGTACACCAAACTTATATTCTTGCATGGAGCAGAGTTGCCATAATATTTATCAAGCTTCTCCTTTCTTTCCTTTGCCGTTTTGCCTCTCAAATAATAGTGCTTAATCAAAACCCGAAATTCACTTTGTTCCATAGTTCAAAAAGCACAGAGGTGATGCACATTGGACAGCTGTAAAAACTGCTGACAAAAATAATAAGGAATCGATATTTGTAGCGCCCTTTCTGTGTTAGGCACGGAACTTTTTATTCAGCCTAGTATAAAATGAATGTAAAATAATAACCTAATGTCATAAAAGAGTGAGAAATTGTTAAATTAAGTATATCTTTATATTCATTTTAATTCCAAAGAAAATAAAGAAAGTAGTTGTTAATTTCTTATTCAATTGATAAAAAATATTCTGGTCCAAATCTGACTGAATCCTAAATAAATTCATTCGTACAACCAGAAAGGTCCTGGAACCATCCAGATTAGAGTCTTCTGCGGTTTCCGAATGCTATCTTAATTAAAGTTTTTGTTTCTTTCAAGTATTCTACATATTTAAACAGAAATGGGTTTTATCAAACGGATTTATACCACTACCTGTTTGTTTGTTAAAAAATGTTTTTGTCTAGCTAGCAGAATTTAAATACTTAATTTTTAAAAATAATTTAAATTTTGAAAAATAGTCCCATGAGTCCCATAAAATACAAAAAAATTAAATATGAAAATACAATAAAAATTGCAAGATAATGAAAAAAATGTTTAAAAATAATGGAAAAATGGTAGTAGATATTTAAGGTAGAGTTCCGAGCCAAGCGACACTGACGCCACTAACGCCGCGTTAGTATCGCCGCGACAGAGCGACAGTACAATGTTCTATGTAAATACATGACGGCGTGTACGAACACGGCGATACTTGACGCGGCGTCTCTGCCGTGGCACCACTGTCGCAAAGCGTCAGCTGCCGAGCCGCGCTTTACCTCGTAGTGACGCTTGACGCAATGTTAGAAGTAGTTTCTCTTCAAGACATATATAATGTCTTGTTGTTTTTGGTGCCAACTCTTCATAAACTAGCGACAAAATGAAATTAAACTTTCTTTTGTTAAAACGAAATAATTTTCGAAATTGATCATCATTATAATTTAAATGTTCTTGTACTAAGATTTTATAAAGACCCTGGTCGCTGCGGATTACATAAATCGGGTCAATTCGATCTCTTGTACCCAGTAAATACAAAAGCAACAGGTCATCATCTTCTTCCTCTTTTTCAAATATTTTTTGCAAATCTTTCACAATAGCTTGATTCATAATCGGTTCATGAAGTTCATTTATAACGCAAAAAAATTCGACTGTCTAGATCACTGGTCGCAAATTGACTGAAAACCGCAGCGATACTATCGCCGCTCTCGGAATCTCGGAACGTCAGAGACGCTGCGACAGAGCCGCAGCGTTTACTGACGCGGCGTCAGTGTCGCTTGGCTCGGAACTCTACCTAGTTAATTAAAAATGATAAATATCCTTAACCATTTTTCATCTATAAAAAAGAATTACTCGTCTGTATTCAAATAATTATCAATTCACACAAATGTATTATTTTTATAAGTAATTAAACGTAAACTTACTTTTCTTGATGGTATTTCCAATTACACCACTGCCTGCCTCCTGCAAAAATCTAGTGTTAAAAAAAGTTCCAAAAATCATTTTTATTTAAATATTTACTAAAAAGTAATTGTTTTTGAATAAAATTAACCATCACCACTTAATTTAGTTACAAAACTAAAGTAAGAAATTTATTTTTCTCCCAAACCTATTGGACTTTTTTTCTACATACTTTTGCTGAAAAAATGCGATTCCCGAATGACAATATTGATTTGCTTTTATGATTCCAAAGGTAAATTTTTTCGGAAATTCGTTCCTGGGGGTCAAAATGTTACTGGTACATATTAGGTACCTACTTAGCCTATATCGGGGAGAATTATTTAAGAGTTGAAGTTCAAAAGTTTACTATGAGCGGTGTTGCTGTAAAATTATAGGCATTTTCTAATCGTGATAAATAATTATCGTTCTATTACAAATTGGTACATCGAACAATCTGGTCTTTTTTGTCAAACCTCTTTGAAATACAAGGTACTTCCAAATTTATTCGAAGAGGTACACCCGAGTTACTAAACTATAACTAGATTGAATAAGTTCCAGCCATTTTGTAGAGGAAAAGGAAAAGAAATTTAATCTTGAATATCGTCCTGAATTTTGGAATTTGGAAGAAAATCATCCCTATAGAATAGATACCGTTGCATATGAGCCCATTTAAGGGTTTCTGAAGATTTCCATTAATGAACTAAGAGAATAATTCTTTTTTTAATTAACATAATTTTTTTTTTTATATAATATTCCGTATTCAATATTTTTATTTATTTAATTAATTGATTTTTTTAAAACGGGTGTTTGAATATAATTTGTGGAGTTTGTACTTTGGCGCTCTTGAATAAATGATTGAGGAAGACTGGTAATAATCTTAAAAGGTAACCTACGACTTAGTGAGCTAGCTAGAGAAATAACGCCTCTTAGGACATTTTTTCATTAATAAATAATCTTCTTCTTTTTCTTCTTTTTTGAGATCTGACGATCTGTTAATTTCAAGGTTGCCTCTGTATCAGTTCTTGGGAGCTGGATTGCCAGCTGTCCTTCCATCTTTGTGGTGGTCTGCCTGGTAATCTTTTGCCTACCGGTTTTCCTTCGAGAGCTATGCGAGGTAATCTGCTTTCCTCCATGCGTTTCACATGCGCGTACCATTGCCTTTTCCTCTGTCTTCCCCATCTTATTACGTCCTGTATTCCGTATTGCTGTCTTATGTCTGTGTTTCTAATTCGGTCTCTTCTGGTCTTTCCGAGTATAGCTCTTAAGTTCCTCATTTCTGCCACCCTGAGCATGCTTTGAGTTTTTGTTGGTTCCTCGCGAACTTCTATTCCATACGTCATTATTGGTCTAACGCAAGTTTTGTAGATTTTTATTTTACTATCATTGCGCATGTATTGGTTCGACCAGACTATTTGCCTTAAGCACCCTGATATGGCCGTCGCCTTGTTCTCAAATCCTTTACCGTATCGTGGTAACCTGATAGTTCTCTTCCAAGATATTTAAATTGTGACACTTGTTCAATAATAATGTTTTCTACTGCTAGTTTACATCTTACAAGATCTTTTGCAAATGTCATACTTTTGGTTTTTTCTATAGAGATGTTCATGTTTAACCCTCGGCTGGCTTGATAGAAGTTATGCAATTGTCTCTGCAGATCATCCTCCGATTCCGCGATGATTACCGCATCATCCGCATAGCACAATATGCTTATTCTGTTGTTTCCCATTCGATAACCCTTATTCATGCCTGATACTTGTTCTATGATAGTATCCATTAGAAGATTGAATAGGAATGGACTAAGACTGTCTCCCTGTCTGATGCCTCCTGGGGTTGATATATCTTGTGTCAGATCATTGTCTACTTTTACTTTAGTTGTATTATCAACGTTTAGTTTTCGTATAATTCTCACTATATTATCTGGTACTTTCTTATCTTCCAATATGTTTATTATGTCAGGAAGGCGGACCTTATCGAACGCTTTGGTCAAATCAATGAAACACACATACGCGGGAGTGTTAAACTCTATAGCTTTCTCTTTGATTTGTTTAATTATGAATATGGCATCTGTTGTTGATCTATTTCGCCTGAATCCTTGTTGCTCCTCCCTATTTGTAATCTGTGCCTCCAGTTTCTCCTTTATAATAAATAATATATGTTGTAATAATAAATAGTGTGTTTTTCTTTTATTTAGAAGTTAATAACTAAACTTTGATATAATATTTACAGAAGGTAGTTATGTGGCTATCATCATTGTAAATAGTTGATACTTTGGATATAGAGATACTTTTTAAATATCTGTTTCCCTAAATTCTATCTCTTAATTAAAATTAATTTAACATCAGTATTTAGAAATCAAAATCCACGACCCGATCTACTCGTACGCTTGGAGCCGCCGTACACCATTTTGACTACTACTTTTTATAGTTTTTATGTTCTGAATTAGGTGAGCTGAGCCAATGAAGTTATTTTTTGTTTAATCATCGCTTTTTTTACTAAAGTCAAGATTTTTATAAGAAAATAAACATTCTAAAGTTCAAATTACACATCAGGTTCTGTGATTTAATCATTAGCAATAAATTTATTAACATTCATACAAAATGTAAAATTTGCAGTTTGTTAACTAATCACTCTGTCTATGTGTACGACAGTGTAGTGATAGCAACGTGACCAAGATCATTGGGGAATTTTTGAATCTTTTAATGCATTGCATGATCCGCTTAAGAACATGCACCAAATGAGTTTGTACCTATTTATCATGGTATGTAATATTCCAAATAGGGGTTATCAGTTACATTATTTTAAAAGCTTTTTTACTTGTATATCAATATTGATAACTTAAAGAAATTGTTTAACAATTATTCAGACACGAAAAAAAGAATACATTAAAGATAAGATTCTTTAAAATCAAAATTTCCAGTTCCATTACTAGACGAGTATTAAAAACGAATATTAAAAAAAAACTTGGATACTGTTGTGAAACTGGTCCGCTGTAACAAACAATATGACAGAATGTCGGAAATTTGTGGTATCGGCAGTGTCTGTTCTGAATTTTGTGAATTTTGTTAAGTAAGAATTTTCTGCATTTGAATACAATATGAGCCAATATTTTATACATTTTAATAGTTTTAATAGACAACATTTACAATGATAGTAACACCGATGAATTAACCAATATATTCAATAAAATATACCAATCCAGCTACATTCCCCAAGATTGGTTGACCGCAACGTTCATCCCAATACCAAAAATCAGAAATCAAAAAAAAAAAACGATTTTAGAGTTATTAGCCTCCTGTCAAACATTCTCAAAATCTTCCTGAAAATAATTCATCTAAGAATATACAAAAAATGTGTAGTAGATATGGGTAATGAACAATTTGTATATCGTAAAGGAATAGGTACTCGGGATGCACAATGCAGCCTTCACTATACTGATGCAGAAATGCAGAGACAAGCGGAAGGTTGTATACGCCCGTATTATTAATTATGAAAAAGCCGTCGATAAAGTGTAACGTTCGTTTTTGGGCCGAAATCCACCTGACTATATTTGGTATTTATTTTAAATTGTATCGCGTGGCCGTAGAGGGAGAACGGGCGAATTATTTACTTCGTTTGGAATATTAGTTCGATTCGTTCATTTTCACTCTGTTTCTTCTTCAAGCCAGAAACAATTTTCAATTCTTCGGCCCTTCGTAAGTAAGTAAAATTTTTGCTTCTGAAATAAATTTTTATTTGTATTAAATTTTCCAAATTGTGGTGAATTTGTTATTCTATAATTTTACTAACACATTAATTTCAAGTAGATTGCTATCGTAAGGTCAGTTTTTTGTGATCATAAAATTTATAAACATGTAAATATAATTAATTTTTTCTCGATAATATGGAGAACCAGATAGCGAATCTACTTGATTGAAAATTATTAAAGGTTGGAGTTTTGATTATGATTTCATTACTAGGGTAATTGCCAAATCCAGAAGGGCCCTATTAGACGAAATTTTGATTGTTGAAGAACGTGAAAAGCCGTCCGCCATTTTCCTTTTTCTATTGAATTCCGTTTCGAAGACAAATTACTTATCTTTCCGGAAGGAAATATTGGAAGATTTATAAAAAGTCTAAGCAGTTCCATCCCGGAATTTTTTTGTTGGAAAGAAATTCTGATTGTAGAATATTCAACGACTCCACCGAAAAAGAAGCCTGAATAAATAAGATAAGAGAAATAATTACCTAATTATTTATTTTAAAATTTTATTAACTTAAATTTTGATAAAATAAAGCCACCTGAAATTGATTTTGCGATTTTATTTGTTTGTCTGTACTTGGCGCCCATAATTAATTGTTTGGGGAAAACTGCTAAAACTCAGAGGTAAGCCACGACCCAGGAGCTAACCTAGGGTAAATTAGGGTTACAAAAGTTCAACATTCAATCTTAATAAAATGCTTAGAAAGGAAATTTCTAGACAGTAATGATATAAATATTATAAAAAAATATATTTAGTTTAAATAGCGTCTCCTAGTGGACCAATTTTAGTTTTACAAAAAGCGTTTACAAATTTGAGCATTCCTTTAAAAATGAAAATCTGAGAGCCTTATTTAGAGCCTAATATGAATTTAAAAATTTGCATTTTTTTGCAGTAGACTAGATTGCAAAATTATTATGCAAAAAACTATCCAACCAATCTTAACGAAATTTAGCAAGGTTGAAAACAAAGTATAAACTTTTTTTCCCCAAATTATTGCTTTTTTACCAACAATACACGTTAAATTTTTAATTTCTAACTAACGAAATATTGTGTAAAATTAAATAACGAAACTATTAAATTCTTATGATTTTTCCTCTAGGAGCAATATTTTCCGAATTATACAAAAAATAGGATCAAAAAATGAAAAATTTTTATTTTTTTAAGATTTTGCTAAATAAAAATTTTTGCAGAAGATTTGCGACTGGCGCATATCATGATTATCGATATTAGGCACATCCTGAAGGGATTCCAGCAAAAATAGCTTTCTATGGAAAATATCCATTATGGTCTATACTAGTAATAGTAGTTTACGTAACAAGTCCTGAAAAGGACGAGCCATAGGCGAGCCCTGCAAGCCTGCGAGTCCAGTAAAAGCACTTTTGGGACGTATTACGTAAAATATTTTATGTTTAAACGGGCATTGTTATACCATGAATTTCATATTAAAAACAATAAAACAGTTAGTCTAAGATAGCGGTCAATTGGTTTCTATGGTACCTAAGCGAGTTTTGTATCTATTAAAAACTAAAAAATAATTTGTCATATTTTGACGTTTAGTTGAAAACGTGAAAATGGATATTCAAAATAATGCATTTGATTGTGAAGATGAAATTATACCGGAGGAATATGGTAAGCGAGTTTTGTATCTATTTTAAACTATCAAATAACTTGTCATATTTTGACGTTTAGTTGAAAACCTGAAAATGGAAATTCAAAATGATGCATTTGATTGTGAAGATGTAATTATACCGGAGGAAATTGTTAAGGCGGCCACCCAAGCAACTTTTGATTTATTGCCTTCGAAGTCCCGGACACGATATGAAAAAACATACCAAACTCATTATAATTCAAGCAGTTCAAAAAAGCTCACGTCAACGAATATTTTTGATATACCGTGCTTACAGATAAGTCATGCTAATAATAGTACGTTTAATATAACTATTTAAAAATAATGTTTATATTTGTAAACCAAACATTAACAATTGTTAAAATTAGTTAATAAAGAGTTCTTATTATAAAAATGTAAACTGATTATCATTTAAGATAGGCCGGAGAATAAATAAAAATGAGTCCGGTAAAAGCTTTTACCGGACTTGTCCGACAAAATGACATTTTCTGACCTAAAAATAAACCGGAAAGTACTAATTTCTGGCCGGTTTTAAAAAAAGCCTTTTTTAAGCAAATCATCAAACTCATCATCATTATAATTTTTGTAGAGCGACTTCTAGGCGAAGCTTTTTTTTGGAACTGAGCAATTTTAGAATTAATTTTACACACACGCATGTTACTTCTAAATTTAAATTTAAAATTTACTAAACTGTGCTTTTGTTGTTCCAAATCCATTTCGCGCTCTTTTTTCAATCGCATTTGCATTTGATCGATATTATCCGGTGTGATTGTTGTCGAACGTGCTGCCACTTTTGAAACAGTTATACTACCCTATTTACTTAACTGTGTTTTGCTCATATAGCGATCTGTAAAGTTTAATCGCATCATTGGAAAAGTTTCCGAAGTAGTTTTTCCTAGTTTGAAGCAAAATTTGCCGCAAATTCGTTGATCTAATTTATCGGTTATTTTTTACATTAACAAAGAACACATTTTGTTTATTTGATTTAGGAGTAGGAGGTAAACAATTTGTTAATTTTGTTGGAACTAGACTCAAATAAGGTAAGTCGACTCTGTACTAATACGACACGACCAACTGAATAAATATGTATTTATAATTACGCTATTTTCATTAAATAATATTAAATATACACGTAAAAACATCATTTTGCAATGATTAGAATATTTAAGCATAATATTATTTATTCAATTTGTTTGGTCTCGACAAGTAAATAAGGAAACAGGAACTATGCACATAATTACAAATGGCATTGAAAGTTACTCTTCTTATTTTCAGTCAAAGACATTGTTAATTTTATGCATTTATTCAACAAAATAACAATGATTTAAATAAACGGTATCGCTGTTGTATATTGTTACAAGAAAATTAAAAGTGAAATAAGAAATACTTATAATAATAAAATATTCTTTAATTAATGTACCATAAAACAACAGTTAATTCCTTTTTCATTATATAAGGAGTATTTCTTACACATTGCCTTGAAATTTATACGATGTAGTACCAAAAAAAAAACGGGAAATTCGGTATAATTTCTATATTTCTTAATATTTTTACATCAAATTTGGATCACCTTCATAGTATTCACCATTCACTACAATGAACTTTTCCAAAGGATGCTTCCATTATTTAAAACATTTCGTAAATTTAATTATCGGGATATTTGTTTTACTTCCTTAAAGGTAGCAAAACGCTTTCCTTTCATATCTCTTCTGAATCTGGGGAACAAAAAGAAGTCCAACGGTGTCATACCGTTGTTCTTAAAAATTGTGACACGGAGAGGGTGGTTTCGTGATTGAAGAACCAGTCGCCTGTGCGCCAAAGATATGATCTTTTCTTCCGGATACTTTTCCTCAATCTTTTCAAAACCTCCATATAGAACTTCTGGTAGACAGTTTGACCTGGTGAAACAAACTTCAAGTGCACAATACCTCTGCAAACGAAAAAAAAATTGCATTGTCTTGATTTTTGATTTCACTTGGCGAGCTTTTTTGAAATGAGGATAGTCAGCAGTCTTCCTTTTACTCGTCTGTGAGATAGCAAAGGACGAATTTGGCTGCAACCCTTTTTATGTGCAAATTTTCAGATCAAATCTTCTAAATTGAACTCCATGACACTCCAGACATCTCATAAAGTTGATCAATGGTTCTGGAACGGTTTACGAAAGAAAGCATTGATTTTGTTGACGTTTTCTTTAGTTCTTGATATCGAAAGTAGTCCTGAGCGAAGTTGGTGATCAATTGACATTTCTCCACTTTTAAAACGAGTAAATTATTCGTAAACTCGGGTTTTACTCAGAACAGCTTTCCTATCAGCAATCTTGAGCATTACAATAGTCTCCACGGCTGATTTCACTAGCAGGAATCACAATTTCACAGCAGCGCGTTGCTCTTGAGAATCCGCCGAAATGGAAAAAGTAGTTTTACTGAAACAATTCTCACGGACGATCGGCTTACCATACTCTAGCTCCCTACCACAGCGCGATTCCCGTCTTTTTTTTGGTACACCCTCGTATTCTCACAATTAAGAAATAAATATTTTTTTCTGAAATCGCTTGGAAATGTCTAGTTTCTCGGATCAAATTCGAGCCGCAAAATACACTATTCTCGTATTTTAGTCCGTTGTTAGCAACGAACTTTTCCGTACTCCCTACTGTACGGAAATATTTTTTTTGGTCCTCCGTCCAGAAACAATATCATTAATTACTTCAAAATCGTCCGGAAAATGACATTTTCCGGCCTAGGCCGGCAAAGTAGCTTTTAGATTATCTAAAGAGATGGCGCTATGAGTTTAAGTCATCAAAAATACATAATGAATAATACAAATTTTAATTAAATTTATTTAAAAACAGCGTATAATATACTAAACTTACCTATAACTTTTTCTAAAGATAAGCAGGATTCTAATTTACATTTAACTTCTCTCACAACTTGTATTATAAAATTTGACATTTATGTCAATTTACAACTACTTATCATTCGATTATGAAAATAGTTCATTGTCTCTGCTATTTTTATATAAAATTATTAGATATTGACTTTTAATATTTTCAATATAACAATTTTCTCTGTGCTGCTTATTAGCACAGTATTTGTATGTATAAAAATTAATTACCAGCTGACATTCTGTCGGCTGTCTTCTAGTCACTGGCCTTACTTTAGGTAGCACAAGCAGTCAACTCTTGAACATAACAGAACTTTTGAAAATATTAAAAATTAGTCGGACCAAAAAATAGTGTGTGTTACACGTCCGAAAAATGTTTTGCAAGTGCTCGTATTGTTTCGGCTCGGTGCTACCCACCTCGGCTACACAACTTTACTCGCTCTTGCAAAATATCATTTTCCATCCTTGTGTCACAAATAACTATTCCGTATTGAACGGGAATATTTTTTTCGCGTTTTTAGGCAAATTCATATTTTGCCTTGGATTGATTTGACAATAAATTTAAAATCACATTAGTAGCGATGTTTAGCAATTCAGGAGGCGTTTTCCACCTCTGGTCATTATCGTCACTGTCGTTTTAAATATAATTTAAAATGTTTTAAGCAATATGTAACTAACCGAACAGACACTTTTGTGACACTAATAAACAACGATAAACAAACAATGTCAACGAAACGGTTTCATAGAAAATAGGATTATATCTAAAACAGATATACATGTATAAAACTTTCATAATTTACAATTATATTTAATGCAATTTCAGAAAAAATAGTATATGTATCTCGTAGTGAAAGCACATTCCCGGACTCCAATCAACAATTTACATTGTCGTCCGGGAATGTATCGCTTTTCCTACTAGATACAGAATATACTATTATTTGCCATGCTCATCCACTGTCTTTGATTGTCAATTATAGCAATTAATTAAAATTGTCTACAAATTACTGTTAAAATCAACAACTGTTTTTAATCTTATGATAAAACGTTTGTAAATACCTATTATATTTGTCTACTATACTGTTCTAAAAAAATGCTACTGACGGTCAAACTAATTTTCGGTGGAAGTTACATGGTAATGTACATTATATATATTTTTTTAGTTTTATAATTCTCTTATTTCAGAAAATTACAAGGGGTGACGCACATTTTACCACTTTGCAAATATCTTTGATGCAAAGTATTCAGTTTAGAAAAAAGTGATATTAGAAACCTAAATATCATTTTTAAAGACCTATCCATGGATACCCAACAAGTATGGGTTTGATGGAAAAAAAAATTGAGTATCAGTTTTAAGTATGGGGAACCCCCAAATACTATTTTTTTGCGTAATACCTTCTGGAATCTGAATCTGGAAATTTGGGGAGGGGCGAGCTAGTGCTCTGCCAGCACTGAGGCCACATATGACCCATTGTGCATCCTCCCGAGAGTAGGGATATCCTCACCTCAGACTGTCACCAGGCCTAGAGATTTAAAATAGGCGATGAGGATCTTCCTTACATTGGCTGGTGTAAGCCAGTACTCGCCCAACACGGATCTTCTGATTTCAGAAAAAGCCGAGCAGTCATACATTATATGTTCTACTGTTTCCTCTTCTTGTTCGCAGCCTCTGCATAGCGGCGATTCTGCTAATTTCATCCTAAAGAGATGTCGCAATTGGCAGTAACCTGATAAGATTCCAACAGCTGTTCGGAGATTTTGTCTGTTCAATGCCTTAAACTGTTTTGCTGTTTCCTCGCCAGGATGAGGTAATAACTCTCTGGCCAGTCTACAGTTCGTAGTTTCATCCCAGCACTGTATAAAGTTTTGGTAAGAGTGCTGTTTGATAAGGTCCACGACAGCGAACAATGTTAGCTTGGTAGATGGGCGAAGGCTAACATATTTGTAGTCCGCTGCCCTCCTTGATAAATTGTCCGCAATGCGGTTACCTTTAGAGTTCCCATGTCCTTTGATCCAGCTCAGAGTGACCACGTTATTTTGGCTGGCTTCAGTTAGAGATTGGTGACATTTTAGTACTAAACTTGATGTGATACGTGGTCAGTAGTGCTTGTCTGCAGTCTGTGTAAAGATTTACATTTCTGCCTGTGATGTGCGTAAAACTTTAAGGCGGTTCACAGAATACATCCACTAACAAGTTTCACCAGTATCGTTCTTAAAGCTTCAGAAAAAAAATGGCTGTGACATACGGACGGGCAGACAAATATGACAAATCGATAAGGGTTCCGTTTTTTTCCATTTGACTGTGGAACTCCCAAAAACTAGAAGAGTAATATAAATCTTAAGAAACGTTAAGGGGAAGTATTATACAATAAAATGTAGTTTTAAAGATAAGAAATTGTATTAAAGGATAATTATTACGGAAACTTCGCATACTAGTTAACTTTCGACAAAATTATTTATGGGAAATAAAAAAAAACAATAATTTAGACCAAACATGGTGTGACGCTAATGATACTGTCAAGTAGATAAATAAAATAAATGCGTTTTAAATACACCGTGCTCGAGAGGTAGGCTAGTCATAATTTTACATGCAGGAAATGAAAAAGATCCAGTATACTTACTATCAGTATAAACATATAAAATACATTTCTTTTTATTATCTTTAAGATATGAATGCAGACTTGTTAAAAAAAAACGTTTAACGAACAAATTTTACCGAACACACTGCCTTATTTGGATATAGTGATGGATAATGAGCCGTGTCGCCACGGCTTGTAACATATCGAACATAAATACGAAAAAAAAAAAAATCGATGATTCTAAAATCAATGTAAGAAAAATGTCCCGGTTATAAAATAATTAAACTAACAAAGTCGCATTTTTTTAAATACAATATAACTAAGTGAGTAAATCGAATAAAAATTAAAATAATTACAATGTGGTACGCCTACGGTATTTTTACCTTTGAGAATCTTTGCCACATGTATCGCCATAATGCCAACTAAGAATGAAAAAAAAAATATCTATAAACATGCGAAATCTAGATTTAATAGCTAAGATTAAAATAGAGGGTAATTTGTCATTGGAGCCGACTTCAAGGAATCGAAGTCAGATGCCTAGTTGCTTTCATTTTTTTTAAGAAATAAATATTTTATTTCTGGCTCTTTAGTGGATTTTTCTTTTTGTTCCTTTGAAGGCGGTTCAATTTTTTAAAAAAAGTTTTTATTTTATCAATTTTAGTTGCTACTTGGCTTTGTCAGATGTGGGTGCAAATTCATGATTTACTATCTTTAAAACCTTCCAAAGAGGTACTGAGGTACAATCTCGGCATTGTGACCATTAACCATTGACACTTAGGTGAAGGTGAAGGAAAACATCGTGATGAAACGTGGACTTAATTGTCTGAAATCACTAACTCCTTGTGAGAAGAGGAATTTGCCCATACAGTGGTACTGTAACAGGCGAACTATTATGTTTTTATGTTATACCTACATTATTATTAAGACATTAACTTAGCTCTGTTGATTTTTGTGGTATTTCCTGGAATATCTTCCAGTTCGATGACTAGACCTTAACCACATTTCTATGGAACTCTTTTGAATGCAAATAGAATTTTTCAAATCGAATTATAAATACTAGAGATATTCGGTAATATACATAAAAAATAAGGTCGAATTGAGAACTTTCTCCATTTTTGAAGTCTGTTAAAAATTCGTTAAAGCCATTGACGCCTTTATTGTAAGGGTTGCTTACTCTATTTATATTAACAGTAGCTCGTGGGCGACGGTAAGACTGAAACCTTAACTATATGGAGCCTGAAATATTTCAGGTCAGTAATACCTTATTCGAATCCTTACATTGAGAATTTACAAAAATAGATTTACACATATAGACTCAAAGCTTTATCATTAAACTGTACAATTGTTTTTAAGAAGGAAACGTTAATCAAACAAACTTTTATTTTTTAAATTGTATCTTAAAATTAACAATGCTATCACGAACTTCATAATTCCTGTTATTAAACAAGGGGATGTTATTCAACAACGGAATGTTATTAATCGATGTAAAGCAAAAATGGAAATGTATAAGTTTAGTGAATATTGATAATTTTTCTAAAGATTTTATTCAAAGAAGACTAAAATAAAGTTCCAACGTTAGGAATTATTTCTGAGATATTAACAAAGTACGAAAAATCTAAGTAAATATAAATTTTTAGAACCGCTAAAAGGAACTGTATTAAAATGCCGTTTTAAACATAAAAAAATTGAATACACGAATGGTTATTATTGAATCGTCACTGATCTTTGCTGAAAAGTGTAATTTTATTAATAATCCTACTTTGTCCAAAATCTTAGATTTTTAATAAAATATCCTTGTCTAAGTTAGTAATCTGTTAAAATTTAATAAAAATAATGTAAAATTAAATAAATAAAATGTGGTACGTCCATGGATTTTTTTCTTTGAGATTCTTTGCCTTACTGCCTTAACGACAACTAAGTTTGCAAAACACTATACTCTTAAAATTTGAAAATGACTTATACAGGATTATTGACAACCTACTATTAAGATCTAAACCAGAAGAAGTAAGGAAAAGCAAAAAAGTTGGTCATAACGAACCAAAGATGAGTATGACGCGTACATGAGTGTAGAATAGTTATTCCATACGAGTCGTAGCCTTTATTTTTTCTACTACTGCTGATAAAATCCATTTGTGTTTTTCAGATTTCTCTGTAAATTATATGACACTTAAATAATTATTTTGTCACGTATTGCGATAAGTTGCTGGTAAAGACCTGGTTCAACTTTTTTTATTTAAATTAATCAGCGTTTCATAAATCTTCATTTGTCAACTAAGCTAATCACCTTAGCCATTTTATAGCACACTTTTATTTTTTTTATTAAATCTGAGTTTGGTAGTTTTGAAATTTAATTGATAGATGGTTTATTTAAATTTATTCAAGATACCCATTTTACATCAAGTGTCAAAAAGAGATTACGTCTCTTGTAATTAAGAAAAAAACAGATTGGAGATTGTATTATAGATAATAAATTATTAATATATCTTTTAAATGTAATTTTAAAGTTAGATAAACAATTAAACCTCATTTAAATGCAGTGGAAATGATATAAATAAATTATTAGTATTTACTTTCAATAACTAAATAAAAAAACAATCATACACTATGGGGTGATACAATTATCTATTAAAATAAATAAGCCGATCCTGGACGTTTATAGCATTCTGATAATTTCAGAACAATAGAACAATTACATATCATTATTTTTTTCGTTGTTATCAAAATGACGTTTATAATGAGAAACAAGGATTGTGAGCATACAAACAATTTTTAAAACCGCACAGAAATTAGTACCTTCCGGTTTATTTTTAAGTCAGAAAATCTCATTTTGCCGGACAAGGCCAGAAAATAAAAATGAGTCTGATAAAAGCTTTTACCGGACTATCACAATAATTTTCTGGCCCGGTCCGACAAAATGAGATTTTCTGACCCAAAAATAAACTGAAAATTACTTAATTCTGGCCAGATAAAAAAAAAATAATTGTACGTAATACGTCCCAAAGGTGCTTTTACTGGACTCGCAGCCTCGCAGGACTCGCCTGCGGCTCACCCTGCAATTGCCCACTCGTCCAGTGAAAGAACACTTTCGGGACTTGTTACGTAAACTACAATTTTATCGCTTGATTACAAAGTTTTTTACCTTTTATAAATTTCAATGTTTAGTTAATTATATAAAAAATATGGGTAAAATTTAATTTAATCTAAAATAAAAGCTTTTTCTGTTTACATTACATAAATAAGCGGTAAAAATATTCATAAAAACAATAATTACAACAGCAGTTAAAGAAGTGGTAAAATACCCATTTTTCATTGTTTAAACAATGATCCCGATGTTTATATCAAGTACTTTTGCCACGTTTTTTTCCCTTAGTTAAACCACTAAGGCTCTTTCAAGAATGAGGAAAAAAACAAAGAATCCAATTTCAATAACAAAGGAATTGCGCGAGGGTTGTTAGTGGTCACTCTACTGGCAAATTATTGCCCGAGCTCAGTCGTAGAGGGATGATACACAAGTGAGCCGCGCCACCGACTTCGACGGTACAAGCCGGAAACCCCTAGATTTAATAGGCACTAACAACTCTTACACAATCCCACGAAATGAAATAAAGTGAGCTAAATCAAACAAATCAATTTCAAAACTAGACCCTCCTTTAATAAAAAGAACTAACGTTTGAGATCGACGTAAATTATAAACTTCAAGTTACACTAGCGCCTTAATATTAAAATCAATAAAATAATAATAAATCTCAGTGTGATCACACGCACGACTTAAAACTAAGTTACAAACAACAGTTCCAAAATAAAATTTTACAATATACAAAGGCTTATAATGCTTATCTGTACTGGCGATGGTAGCTTCCAATCTCCAAAATCCAACGCTGATCAGAACCAGGAACAGTTCCAAAATATAATACTGCTAATACCAACAAATGTATAGCCAATACCAAGGTAATAACCCTTCGCCAAAGAAGTAAGCCTGTACCAATGAATTAAGCTTGTACCCAGGACTTAAGCCTGTACCAAGGATATAAGCCTGTACCAAGGAATTAAGCCTGTACCAAGGACCCTAGGTGGGAAAAGGGTATTCTACCTCGAGGACGTTCAATAGTCAGGGACGATGATTTCTTTTAAATCCCAAAAGTCGCCTTATAATGTACCGATGTTGAATCGACGGGTATCTTGTACAAATCCCACACGTGGTATTTTCCAACTGAACACGGAGAAAAATCAACAAAATAATAACCAAGCGTAGATTAACACAATGGCCCAGTTGGAAATAAGGGTATGATTTTAATATCCACAATTTAGTGCAATGGATGTCCCATGATTTAAAATCCAACCCGACAAAATCCCTTCAATAAACACAATTAGCACTTTTCAACAAGAAAGCTGACAAGGAAGTGAAAGAAAAGTTTTACGCATTGGTACAAGGTAACTGCCAGAAGGCCTTTTACTATTCTATTGTCAGTTCAAATGAACGCTGCCTTTACGGTAGATCGGTACAGCGGAAAGAAAATAGAAGAAGAAATAGACATAACTGACTGTTTACATATTAAAATATTCAGCTTGTCATAATAATACTAATAATGATTCTAAAATATACCAAAAATAGTAAATCCAAAGAAGTTAGAACGAAGATTGGATATAATAAAGCTTTAGGAACGTAATAAATTGAAATTATTGAGAAATAAAAGATCAAACTTGCTTATATACCCGAATGACATTTAGCTGAACTCTAAAAATTTTGAAAGTAACACGGTGAGTCTACTCTTTCCAATCTGAATGTGAAATTTTTTGCTCTTTGTCGGTTTTTAAATGCCTTTGATGGCATTGCCGACCATTGGCGTGGAATGAAATAAAAAGGGTTCATAAATTTTTATTAATTTTTGTTTTAAATTTCAAAAGAAAAACGGTTTTTATACATATTTGTAAATTTTGTATCAATTTGAAAATTGTCAAATAACAAATTAATTCTTTAAAATTAAAACTTGTTAATTTAAGTTATTAATAAGAACATTTGACTCATTATTCAAATATTGTCATAACAATTGTCTACAAATAATACTCATTTTGTCAGACAATCTTAAAAGATTGTCTGTCCAGCAAGGACCACGAGGAAGTATGAGCCTTCTTTGCCTGGAAAGGAAAGGGTTGGGTATGTTAGTAAGAATATAAAATTAGTTTGTTTTTGAAAACAAGTTTTCAAGATACATCACGATAGCTGTAAAGGAAATTGGTTGGAATGACTAACAAGAATTGTCAGAGTCTTCTGAAGTAGAATCGTTTCCAGGTTGAATAACTAATGGTGCTATTGGCGGTAAAACAGGATATTCCTGTTCTATTTTTATAACATGTGTTTCGCAATTTTTCCATACATCGCTTTTAATGCCACTAATTACCTCTCGAATATTATCAAGAACAACCGCGCTTAAGGTTGGTGACTGATTATATTTTCGTAAACGTTTCTTTACAGTACTCCAAACCATTTCGATTGGATTAAAAATGCAGTAGTAAGGAGGTAAACGCAAAAGGGTATGACCATGTCTGCTGCAAATGGTGTCAATGACGTATTCATTTTTAAAATTCTGACTTTTGATCATTCTTATTAATTCCTTCTTTACTGGAACCTTTTTAGGAACATCGATATTTTTGATTGCCATAAGTCTTAAAATTTCATTCTTTTTTTGTGTTATTAGGTATTTTGTTTAATATGCGGAAATGATACGACGCATTGTCCATAACAATTACTGAATTGTAAGAAAACCCAATAGATAGTGTTGAATTTCGATTCATAAAGTCTAAAAAAAATACCTTTCTAAATCAAATAATATAACGCCACCGTAAGGTGGCGCAGTTTTTATCTTATATATTTAAACGAGAAATTCTTACTATATTAAGTACTATCAAGCCACCGTAATATATAATATATCTAATATAAAAAATCAATAAAAATCAATCACGCTACTGTGTACTGTAATGGGGAAGAAGACTATTGGCGGTATTTGACTCTTGTCGCATTTTGCAATTTTCCTCTTTGAAGTTTCGTTTGATGTACAGCGCGCCGTCGGCATTTGTTTACGTTAATATCAATGGGTTACGAACCGACTTGAAAATCGGACAGTAAATACACAATGTTGCGGTATTTAAAAATGTCTTTAAGTATAAGTAATATATACAAAATTGATATCATTAGAAGTGAAAACTGTTTAAATATGAAGAACGTAGTTAATTAATTTAAGTATATATTTTGTAAGAATATTTTTATATTATCTTTCTAAAGCAGGGTTTTCCTAGCAGCGCATATTTTACGCGGCGTAGAACGTAATTCGGTCGACGTAAAACGTTAAGGACATGTCTAATGAAAATCAAATGGAGGCGTTTTCCTACACGCGCAAAAACTTCTTGCGCCAGCTTAATACGTTCGACGCAACGGGACGACTGGTCGGAGAGCAGTCTATTCAGTATTACGCTACGTGTTGGCGAAGGAAGTACCCATAATTTGTGTTGTAAAAATAATTTGTGTTGCAAAAAATGAGTTCACAAAAGGTACTAATGCGTTTTAGTGCTAGAGGACTATGGATAAGTAATTTAAATGCTCCTTCGCTGTTTCTGTTTTGAAATAATTGACTAGTAGAATTTCTAGTGCTATTATGAATCTCAGTTATAAGGTTAATCTCTTCTTGTAAAATTTCATCTTGTAATAATAAAAAAGCCAAAGCTAATTTCTTCTTATTATTTGATATACTCATCGCGACGGTCGGGACACGACTGACAATCCTAGGAAAACACTTTTACGCAACGTATTTAATGTTGCGTTGCGTCCAGCGTATTGCGTTCTACGCCGCGTAAAATATGCGCTGCTAGGAACACCCTGCTTAAGAGTCATTGACGAACAATTGAATAGTAAAGTAGAGATAAAATTTTCAAAATATATAAACTTAGGAATATTCGGAAATACATCTGGCAACCTAGATTCGAAAGTCGGTTCCTTTGTTGAGGTTAGAAGGCGTGGTTGTCTTTTCACATTAACATTAGTTAAACTATACCTATTTTATTAAGAATTTAAATAATTGAACTAAGTGAAAAATTAGCCCGTAACACTTTTGAAAATATCTTATATTTTTACTACAAAGTGAACAATTTGATTTTTTAGTAGTGTATACAATAATAAAATTGATAATAGATATAATCTACTAAATAAAATACGAAAAGGTTAAAAAAACAATTTTATATTATCCTATATATAGCAATATTCTATTTTTATTAGAGCTATATATATGAACAATAGTTTTAGAAATAATTGTGCGATAAACTTTTTATAGCTGAAGTTATCTGGTAAACATTTTAAATATATTTAAGACGCATTATTCGGGCAAAACAACATAACCTTGCAATTTATCATTTTATATAAATAAAAAAGATAATAGAATTCGGTTTTAAATTTTTTGTTTCAACTATTAATACATTAATTATTTTTTACTAAATATTATCTACTTAATATGGCTGGGCGCAAACGCTCGGTTTCCTGATTCGGTTTCCGGATCAGGAATTCAGATTCTGAAACCTGAATGCTTCATTTACATACAAAATGTTCAACAAGGCGCACACGTCCTAACTATTTCCGAACAGAAAAAAACCCGACGTTCGTTTCGGAATTCATTTCGTGCGTTTGGGTCGTAAGAACAGAAAAAACCTAATAACGTCGTTTTCTCTTCTTCTTTATATCTAGCGCCAGTAAAAGTGCAATTCATCGTCGTCGTCCATTTATGCTTTCACAGAATTGTCGCTATTCGAACTGACAGTATAAATTCCTAATACAAAAAAAACGGATGTTTGCGCTAGGCACACGGAATTCCGAATCTGAATTCCTGATCCGGAAACCGAATCAGGAAACCGAGCGTCTGCGCCCAGCCTAAAGGTTACTGAGTATCCTTTTTCCAATACCTACAACATTTTATATATACTGGGCATCCGGCACTTCATTACTTCAAAGATTGTATCCATAGTCGTACGAAAAATTATTCATATTACTCTTTTAATTAATTTTTTTATTTTATTTATGATTTTTTACTTACTAGTCAGTAACCTATAGGGTGCATTCGTCTTGGACGCTCACACGCTTTCAGCGCACTCAATCGTCTTTTTCAGCGTTCGACTTGGCGCTGTGAGTAACAAAAAGTCACGCTCGCGGCTAACTTCGTGAGATTAATCTCGTGCTCACAGACGCTAAATCCACAGAGGTAGGGCAGCAAAAGCGTGAGCGCTTAATGGTATTGTTTTTTTAAACGAATGATGCATGATCATAAGCTAACCAAACTTTGTAATCAAAAAAACAAATTGTTAATATTAAAAATGGCGAGATTTAAATTCTTTGTTCGTAAAAGCTGGTATAACCTGTTCAAAGAAATGTTTAAGCCTTTATAAGCATTCTTTTTATTAAATAAATTTAAATATGTACAACAATATTCCCATTCCATTTCATTATCACTATCTTCTATCATATTGTATTCATCATCACTATCGTCAGAATCATATAATTTCCAATAAATTATGTATTATCTAAAAAACATTTCTTTATTCGCCATGCTGATACAAACTAACGCAACGCTCACAACGTCCAAAACGAACGATATTTTCTAAACGATTCTAAGCGTTCTTAGGCCAACACGAACAACAATAATTTGTGGTTATAAGCGTGAGTGCTCAAAGCGTGTGAGCGTCCAAGACGAATGCACCCATAAAAACTCACTGTACTGCAAAGTCCAACGGGGAGGTTTCAATTACCTTTGCGAGGAAGGGAATGGAAGAGTTGTGTTAAAGTTTGACGGTTAACAGTTCTTTTTTAATAACATTAATTAGTTAACAAGAAAAATATAATTGTTGTTTAAGGAGAGATAAGGACCCAATAAGTCGTCACTTTTACGGTATTAATACTAAGTAATCATTGTTACTAAATCGCTTGATATATAAACTCTTGACGAAAAACATAAAAAACAATCGCGATGAAAACATTTACTGAAAAATATTTCTCAAAGAACAAAAAATGGAAGCAAGAAGAACATTAAAATCGAAAAAGAAAAACCATGAACAGCAGAGTGTCTGGGAGCTAGAACAAGACTATCTAAACAACCGCCCAAGAAGATTTTATCAGGAGTTGTCAAATATAAGGAAAGGGTTTCAACCTGGAGAGCAAACAATGATCAGGAAAGAAGATGCCAATTTAAGAAGTGATAATAGAAGAATGGAAACTGTTGAACATCAAAAATGATGATAGCAATACTTAATTAATACGTCTTACAGCAGAATCAAACGTAGACGATCCTTCATACGAAAAAGTGATAAAAGCCATAAATAAACTTAAGAATGGTAAAACCCTGGGGGTGCCATGAGTGCATTAGGGAGAGAGGAGAACGACTACATAGACACCTACACAAACTCGTACAGGTGATATAGGAACGAGAAACAATCTCGGATGAGTGGAGAGAGAGCATAATCATACCGATACATAAGAAAGGAGAAAGGACGAGCTGTAAAAACTACAGAGGAATTTCCCTTATTAGTAGGACATACAAAATTCTAGCGAATATAATCTTGGAACGCTTAAAACCAATCGCAGAAGAGGGCATCGGCTTCCGAGCTAACAGGTCAACAATCGATCAAACTCTTACTATAAGACAACTGTTCGAAAAATGTTGGGAGTATAACCGTGACATCCATCATCTTTTTGTAGACTTTACACAAGCATACGGCAGCATTTTACGGGTTAAAGTTTGGGACGCAATGGCAGAGATTGTTACTGGGTTTTGCAGACAATATAGATGTAGTCAGCAATTCGATACCAACCACGAGAGAGGTATTTACGAGGGTAGAAGCGGAAGCAAAAGTAATAGGTATCAGAATAAATGAGCAAAAAACTAAATACATGCAAACTAGCAGAACAGGACATAGAGATAGGGTTGGACAAAATGTCACGATAGGGGAGTACAATTTTGCGAGGGTAGCAACTTTTAAGTACCTGGGTGCAACAATAACACATGCCAATAGCCTGACGGAAGAAATAAAAACCCGAATTCAGAATGGAAATAAGTGCTTGTATGCACTGACGACTACAATGGCATCCAAAAATATTTCAAGGAGAAAAAAAATCATAATTTATAAGATAGTCGTACGACCTATCGTCATGTATGCTAATAAAACCTGGACGCTTACAAAAGAAAACGAAAAGAGACTAAGATTCTTTGAGAGAAAAGTGCTTCGCAAGATATTCGGACCGCTACGAATGTCACTAACAGAACAGTACCGAAAAAGAACCAACCAAGAAGTAACGGAACTATATGGAATTCCAGACATCGTGAAGGAGATAAAAGCGAAGAGATTGCAATGGGCGGGTCATGTAAGGAGTCAACCGGAAAAACGTACCTATGTTAAAGAGAGCCTGGGAAAGAGTACCAGTTGGACGAAGACCCCTAGGACTTCCTAGAATGAGGTGGCGAGATAACATACAAGCTGACCTAATAAGTATGGGGATTGAATATAACCTAACCCTAATGGAAGATAGACGACGATGGAGGCAAATAGTACAGTCGGCCAAGACCCACTGCGGGTTGTAGAGCCAAGCAGTAAGTAATTAAGTATTACTGCCTTAAACACTGTGGCATACGCAGCTAGACTTAGTTGGACATGTGTCTTCTACTATATATACCCGCCCTGTGGCTTTCTCAGTCTTTGAGCCATCAGTATACCAGATTGACTCCCTTTAAGTCTTAAGTTAACATAATAAACAAGCATGCATAATTTGATAAAAATCGTAAGGTGTCGGTTATTCACTCAATTTTTTTAACATGGAATGTTTGAGTTATTTTATCTGTTACATTTTTTTTAGTTTTTAAATCCGACTACCACCGAATATTTCCTTAAGTACTACACCGACTCTATCCATACCAATTAAATAAAATAAAAATCCATAAATCAAATTAGAAGTCGTTTATTAATTTACTGATATTTCAATTAATTAAAAAATACATCTTTTAAATAGAACATACAAGAAGATTTTTAAAAAATTATGATTTATGTGAAGAGGAAAGATGTGGGTGAATTTCTCTAGAATTCTTTACAACTGCATTTACAAGAGAAAGCGATACTCTCTACAGTCTCTACTTAAGGTAGGTGTATTTAAAGTTTTAATAAAGAAATAAGAATTCATTTAAAAAATATAATTAAATAAAACAAATACAATGCTATATTTAAAAGAATGTAGATTCCATTATTAAGATATGTACCTTGAAAATATTGTGTATTTTGATTCAAAAAATAAATATATAAAATCCCATTTAAATGATGATAATACTTATCTGATATTTTAAATAAAAAATATTTTTTTTTAAGATTTCGATAAGAAAACTAGTATTAGATATACTTGAATTACACTTTTTACATAGATCCTGATAAGGCCATATCGACTACATTGCATGGAATAATTTTAATCGAGTACATTTCTCTTAAGGACTATTTGGGAACGGACAAATCGATAGCATTACTTAAAATAATTCTTAACTTAACTACTAATAATACGTCTTATAGACGGCACTATGTACACAATTTGTAGAATGACCCCTCCCTTTCCATATCTGCCCTTGTCCTTTTACGTAATATATCACCACCACACCACCTAGTCCAGCCTAGCCTTTAGTTCTCTTAATTTGATAATAGAGTGTGCATTTGTTTTTGAAATATCTTGACTAAACGAGTATTTGCCATCTTGTAGACTGTAGACGTATAGTTAGTCTTAACGTAAATAAAAAAAGTTCAAACTCGTCCGTGAGACCGTAGACGGAAAATTCACCGAAAGCACAATTCACCGAAATTATATGAATAAATTAGTATATTATTATCAGGAATAACAAAATAATTATTTTTGTTAGATTTACTTTTTTTGCTTTTCTTAATAATGTAAATTGTGTGCTATTGCACGTAAGTAATTTATCAAGTTATCTGCATCATCTGTAACCACAACTCTTTTTATTCTTTTTGCAGATTCATTATATTTCTTCTTTGTAT
This sequence comes from Altica lythri, assembly GCA_964028335.1. Taxonomy (NCBI): domain Eukaryota; kingdom Metazoa; phylum Arthropoda; class Insecta; order Coleoptera; family Chrysomelidae; genus Altica; species Altica lythri. The sequence continues at coordinate 26,576,159 of OZ034804.1, read as the reverse complement.
TGTTCGGGTTATGTTCACTGAGTTATAGCACTATTTTTAGTTAATTTATAGACTGCTTCCTTTCAACGCATCTATAAACTTCCAGATCGTTGAATGATGCGCAGAAAGCTGCTGTTCAAAAGCACGATGTCATCCCTCCAGAGAGTTTTTCGTTTTAGGCAAACTATGTTGGACTCTACTGTAACAATTCCACATATTTATTGGAAATAATTGTTCTCTTCGTTATGGGCGTCCAATCCAGGTGTTTTGAAAATAATCGACTAATGGTTGTGCTTCGTTCGGTAATATGGCGCTATCACATAACTGATCAAATGCGGTTACTACACCTACTTCTGGTACATATGCAACTGCAACCAACACTTTAAGACGTACAACAAAGTTTGGATCCAAATCGTATTGTTCCTTTAAACCACACTGTTGAATTCGACGATATAAACTCTGACATATGTGGAAAAAGCAACCTTGATGTCGCACATTCAGAAAAATAGTTGCCACCGTCTTCTTGAAGTCAGTTGTAATTGTTTTCACTGGTAAAACATAAGGAATTAATTAATCTTTTTAACTATTACGGGCTTTCTAAATAATAAATATAGATTTCGGTCTATTTATTGTGTCATTTGTGATTATGATATTATAAAATAAATTTTATTTTATATAAACTTCGGTGAATTTTTATTTCGGTGATTTGTGCTTTCGGTAAACTGTGTTTCGGCGAAAAGTTTTCGGTGAATTTTCCTAATTTCCTGTGAGACGTGTGATTAGCAATTGCATTTTACAATGGATTCTCCACCTAGTAAGTCAAAAGCTGTTTAATCACCAGATAAAAATTTTGAAGAATAGTTGTTGGAATGGTATATTCAAAATGAAGATACCGTAAAACCCATACTGAAAGTGATAAGAGTAATACCTATTCTGAAAAAGAAGGTGAATCATTTTTAATGACATCTTCTAATCACCATAAGAGTGAAAGTTCCTGAATATGGAAAATTCTCGATTACAATGCAACAAAAGTTGGAGTAGATTGATGATAAATGTTCAAAATTTTCTTGCGGTCGTAGAAGCCGTTATTGGCCACTCACTCTATTTTATAAACTTTTCGATATAAGCAGCGTCAATTCATACATTTTATATAATAGTTATCCAAAAAGTACCAAAACAGAAAGATTTGCTTTCATGAAACAACTTCAACCGGTGACACCTCATTTACAGCGTAGGTTTAAAAATCCGAAGGTCAACCGTAAATTGCGACTTATTGTAAGTAGGTATTTTCGAGATATTAGGTGAAATAAGTTCTAAAAATCTACCTAAAATTAGAGTTGAAGGGTTGAAAAAAAGAAAAATTGTTCTTTTTTAACCGACTTCAAAAAAGAAGGAGGTTCTCAATTCAACCAATTTTTTTTTAATTTATGTTACCGAATATCTCCGGTATTTTTAAGCCGATTTCAATTTTTTGAAATTTGATTAAGGTCTGGTCATTAATGTGGAAGATATTCCAGAAAATACCACAAAAATCAACAGAAAAAGCACTGCAGTTATGTTAATATGTTAATAATGATATATTAAAATGGATCCTCCTTCCGGAACACCCTTCTTCAACAAAATTCTCGGTCGTGGATTCAAGATTTCCAAATTGATTGTCCTAAAATAAATTACAAAAAAAAAAATATCTTCTCTTCTTTCTCGAAACTCCTTATGCCCCTTAGGGGCGTCGGAGGTTTTATTCATCTTCTATCCATCTCTTCCATTTCTTGCGGTCCTTTGCTAACTCTTTCATTTGTTGATGTGTTTTTCCTTTTTCCTGTCCAATTTCTATAATCTGATCGATCCATCTCTTCCTTGGCCTCCCTTTCCTTCTTTTACCATATCTTTTCGATTCCATCACCTGCTTTGGTAGTCTTCCCTGGTCCATTCTGTTAATGTGTCCATACCATTTTAATTTTCTTTTTTGTATCTTGGTTATTATCGATTCCTGTTTCAGTCTTTGTCTAATATCTTCATTTCTTACTCTGTCCAATTTCGTTTTTCCTGCTATTTTTCTTAGCTGCTTCATCTCCGCTGCGTTTATTGTACTGTCTATTTTTGCATTGTTTACCCATGTCTCACTTGCATATATTAAAGTTGGCACAGAGATTGCGTTGTATACCTTCAGTTTTATTTCTTTATCTATTTCTTCCTTTCCAAATATTGTTTTATTTAGTGCATAGTAGATCTTATTTGCTTTTTTCGCTCTGTATGAGATTTCTTGATCTATCTTTCCATCCTCTGATTTTATTACTCCAAGGTATTCAAACGTCGAGACTTTTTCTATTATTTCGTTTTTGCACCTAAGTATCGCTTGGTTTATTTCTTCGTTTTTCTTATGGGTTACTATCATGGTCTTCGTTTTCTTTACATTTACCTCCATTTTCAAATTTTCTATTTCCTCCACCCATATATTGATTAGTTTTTGCATTTTCTCCTTATTGTCTGCTATTATTACTAAGTCATCTGCATATAGTAATCCCTCCATTCTCACTGGTACTAAATTTCTGTACCCTATTATTGACTGTAATTGCCTTGACCTTCTTTTAGCGCTCTTCATTACTCTATCCATGACTAATATAAACAAAACTGGGCTGAGGCTGTCCCCTTGTTTTATTCCTCTCCTTAGGTTTATTATTGGCGATCTTTTTCCATTTATTTGTACTTTAGCAAGTACGTTTCTATACGTACTTTTTACCACTCTTACTATCTTTTGCGGGATTTGCAGATCTTCCATTACTGACCATATTACTTCTCTATTTATAGAATCAAAAGCAGCTTTAATATCTATAAACGTAATATATAAGTCTTCTCCTATTTCGTTTTTCCTTTCAATTATATTCCTCAGTATGTATATATTATCTGTTGTTCCTCTTTCCTTCCTAAAAGCCGCTTGTTCTTCTTCTAGTTTTCCTTCCAGTTCTTTCCTGAGCTTCCTTTCTATTATCCCGGTGTAGACTTTATATGCCACTGATGATAAGCATATAGCCCTATAGTTATCACATTCCGCTTCGTCTCCTTTCTTGTGTATTGGTATCAATAAATTTTCTTCCCAGTCTTCCGGTATCTTTTCTGTTCTCCATGCTTCCCTCATTATTTCCAGCAGCCAAAGCTTGCCTCGTTCTCCCACATACTTCATCATCTCCGGATCTATGTCATCGGCACCTCCCGCTTTTCCAATCTTTATTCTTGCCAGTCCTTCTTCAATATCTTTGATATGAATTTCGTCTACTCGATTGTCTCTATCCACTTCTCTTGCCTGCTGTCCTCTCTCCTCATCTTGTTGGTTACTTGCCTCGAATTTTTCTTTATAGTGCTTATTCCATATGGTTAGTATGTCTTGTATGTTTGTTTTCAATTCATTTCGCTCATTTCTAATTCCTCTTATTTGTTTTCTTTTTGTTCCTTTCATGCTTCTTATTTTATTCCAAAACTGTTTATTGTTATTCCTAAAACCTTCGTTCAATTCTTCACCGAATTCCTTCCAGCTCTTCTTCTTCGCATCTTTTACTAGTTCTTTCACTATATTTCTCTGTCTTCTGTATTTGTCTCTGTCTTGCTCTTCATTTGTGTTTATGTATCGCTTCCACATTTCTTTCTTCCTTTTTACTGCTTGCTTTATTTCCTTATTCCACCATCCAGTTCTTTTATTATTCTTACCATTCTTTCTTATTCCACATACTTGTTTTGCAGTGTTCCATAACGTGTCTCTCAATTTTTTCCATCTCTCTTCCATATTCCATATTTCCTCATTGTTTTCATACTGTTCTAGTATTTTATCTGTCTCTCTTTGGTATAACTTCCTCATTTCCATATTTTTCATCCTATGTATTGCTATTCTTGTATATTGAGGACTCTCTATTATTTCCATTAGTTTCATGTTTATCTCTGCTGTCACTAGTCTGTGTTGGGTACCGAGTTCGGCTTCGTTCTCTGTTTTTATATTCTGTATCGTTAGTTCTGTGTCTCGAGGACATACTATGTAGTCAATTATGCTTCTCGCATTTCTTTCTTCTGCTACGTATGTATATTTTTCGTTCTTCGGTTGATACCAGAAAGAATTACCTATTAACAAGTCATTTATTTGGCAGAAACTTATCATTTTTCTACCATTTCTATTTATCGTCTCTTCTCCATACCTTCCCAAACAGCCTAATGCCATATTTTCATCATTTCCTATTCGTGCATTCCAGTCTCCTAGTAAAATGATGTTTTTGCTTTCCTCTTGTATCTCATCAATAAGTTTCTGTATCTCATCATAGAATAGTTCTATTTTTTCCTGCTCTGTTCCTTCTACCGGTGCATATACCTGTATTATGTGACATTCTTCTTCTTCTAACTCTATTTTTATGTATATGGTTCGTGATGATACTGGTTTGAATTTGGTTATTCTTCTATTCATTTCTTTCGTTACAACTATTCCCACGCCTTCTTTTGCCCTTTGTCCTATCTGAACCCCGGAATAGTATAGTATGTGCTGTCCCCCAATATCGACAATTCCATTTCCTACTTTTTTCGTCTCGCTTACTCCTATCAACTGCAGCTCAAATCTTTCCATTTCCTCTGTTAATTCACGTTCCTTTCCTGTTATTGAGGTTATATTCCATGTACCTATTCTCGTTTGACCTTTGTTTTCATTTTTATTTTCTTCCTTGTTATTAGTTTTCCTCGTTGTTTGCTCTTTCATATTACTGGATGTTCCATGTCCTTTCCTGGTCGTCATCAAAGTCTCGCCGTCCAATTCGCTTATCAGTTTTTTGGATGGATTGTTCCTGGGTATTTGTTGCTTATCTCAGGTATTAGTTTATCCGCATCGTTATCCCATATCCATTCTTCGTTATCTATTATCATTTTTTGAAACCTTACTTTGACTTTCTTCCCCTTGCTTCTTTCTTCTTTTGCCTTTATTCTTATTTGTCCTTGTATATCCCTCTCCTTTTTGCTCATGTCCTCGTTAATATATATTTTTCCTTGTCTGTACCCTCTTAGTTTGATTTTATTCTTCATGACATTATGCTTTTCAAACTCGTTGCTTAGCTTGATCAAACAGGTTTTACTGCCTAACTAAATATAAATATAAAAATTTATTTTCTTCCTCTTCTTTCTACTCCACTTCCTTTTTCTGTTCTTCAACCCTTTCTCTATACCTTCAAATTTCTGATTTCTTCCTATTCGCTGCTTCTTTCTGCTCCAATACTTTCTATTTCTTGCCGTTTATCTCCTCCTAGGTACCACTTTCCATCCCTAACCTCACTGCTTTCCTGTAACTGTTAAGTTCCTTCTGCTCTGTCAGTTTCAATATCTGCTAACTAAACCATTTCTATCAATTCTTCTAATATTTATTTTGTTAACTCTTTTCTTTTTATTTACTTTTAGTATTTATAAATTCAAATCCATTTAATCAATTAAATATTTTTATTACTTTCTCTTACTGACAACTTTTTATATAATTCTCATGACAAATCATCATAATAACATAACAACACAAAAAACAATCTAAAATCTAAACAAAAACAATCCAAATAAAAAAATACTTAATCTAGACAACCAATTTAAAAATAATGGATCACGTTCCAACATTTCATTGAAAGAACGTGCCCATGAAGAAAAATCCATATCAATATATTATAAAAACATAATATTTAGCCCGTTACTGTCCCACTTTAAAGCCAAAGACCTCTTCTCACAAGAAGAAGGAATAAGCATTTTCTCACAAGAAGAAGGAATAAGCATTTATCAACACGCTTGCTCACTGCGGGCTGGTGATTTCAGACAATTAAGTCCACGTTTCATAACGATGTTTTCTTTCACCGTACGTGCATGGTGTCTCCAGGTGTTAGAGAATTAACTTATGTCTTCAAAAGTCACATTGATAAATGTCGGGATTGTTGAGGATTGAACTCAGTAACTCTTAAAAAAATTGAAAGCAACTAGGCATCTGATTTTGGTTTTCTTGAAGTCGGCTCCAATGGTAAATTACCATCTATTTTAACCTTAGCTATTAGATCTAGATTTCTAATGTTAGTAACTCAAATCTTTTACAAAGATATAAATATAAACCATAGGAGCCGACTTCAAGGAAATCAAAATCACACTAGTTGCTTCCAATTTTTTTAAGAAATAAAGATTTTATTTCTTGCTTTTTAGTGCATGTTTCTTTTTTTTTCTAAGGCGGTTCAATTTCTTTAAAAGTTTTTTTTTATCAAAATAAGAGCGTATGGCGATGTTTGTTACGATTGTCAAAATCCTGTTTGTCAAGAATGTGCGAAAAAATTGCCCATATTGTGCATCAAATTCATGATTTTCAAGCGTTGTCATTTTTGTCACTTTTTTATATTTCTGACTTAGTTTTTCAGCTAAATTTTATAACAAATCTTACTGTAGGCAGAATGATAATAAACTCATCGACAGTTCTGGTATTTCAATTTTATTTCAGTAATTTAATAGAAAATGTCGAAATGTTGAATATTTTTTCTCCTTTAAGAAATTTTGCTCTCCACAAAAATTATATTTTTATTTCATTTCTAAATGTAATTTTCTCTTGCTACGTTGGTAGTTAAGGGTTAATCATTAACGCTATATTTCTTCAGGTACAGTTCCTTTACTACCTCCAAAAGGCAAAAATTTACAAAATTTGTAATTAAATACAAAAGCAGCGAGTTACTTACCGGAAACAATTAAAAATTAACTGTGAACATTAAGTTAGATATATCGTAATTGCTTTGGATTTATACATTTTTCTTCACTAGATAGTTATGACGACCCAATTAAGAATACCTTGCCTGTTTCTGTGAGCAATATTTATTGTTTAGTATGTTTAATGATAGGACTAAACTATTACACTCATCCGATTTATTTTAAGTCAATTCGTTCTATTGAAAATATTTGAAACACCAAACTTTTATCTGGATCCTTTTCATCTATTTGGTAGGTTGGTAATACTAGTATTAACTACGAGGGTTGTCTTTTTAGTTTTGCATATAGCCGCTTAGAAGACGCCACCAATAGAACTTTCAGACACAAATCTAACCTCAACCATTTGTTGACATAAATCCAGTTGTCACGGGCTAATTTCTCGTTAGCGATCATTATCTTAATCGGTAATAAATTGAGTACTCACCTCACAAATTGCACCATAATTAAGGGTTAAACAGAGTCATTTAATGTTAAGATCAAGTTGAATCTCGGTTGTTTGTAGGTAAACACCTTCTATTTATTATATTCTGACCACAATTGCTACTAATACCACTTTGAATTATCGTCTACTTATTATATTCAGGTCACAAATTATTGTATTGTTTACTTTAAAATTAACTGTCACTTTCGCTTATAAACAGGTGGTTGTCACTTCTGCTTCTGTTCGTATAACTCGTCATATTGTTGTCTACAGCCAGGTAATTCATTACATTGGCATCCAACTTGGTGAAGGCCACTAGCCAGCGACCCGATCGGTTAGCTTAAGCTTGAGGGAAGTAACGTCAGTCCTTTTTCCGGTAATTGTCATTTTCGTTGTTGAGAACCGACAAGGAGGCATTTTGCTACTTGCCTTCGACTTGATCACTTGTTTGAGGAAGAGAGAAGCTTTTTGGGTTTAAGTTTTAAATCACGGTGCATCCGTAACAATTAATTGAAACTAAACCTTATTTTCCATTTGAATCGTTGTTGGAGTTAGTTTCTGTTGTTATTTTTGGACAGATTCTTTGGAAAAGCCGCGTGGCGGATTTTTGTGAAATCTTCTGTGATAGATCACGGAACAGTCAGTGAATTATTTGGTTAATTCAATACCATTCAGGCAACGAATTGCGGTTAGAGTGGCAGAATCCCTTAATAGTACAGTTAGCAACGAATACATTATTTCACCCTTTTACCAGCCAGGTGTGTCACGATTTTAAAGGAAAAACTCTAATACATTAGGGTCCTTGGTACAGGTTTAAGTCCTTGGTACAGGTTTAAGTTCTTGGTACGGGCTTAAGTTCTTGATACGGGCCTATTTGTTTGGAGCAAGCCTTATTTGTTTTTGGAGCAGGCTTGATTTTTGGTACAGGCCTAAATTTTGGTACAGGCTCAGGTAATTGGAGCCAAGGACTGGAAGAAATTGATAACTGGATTACCAGATAAGCTATAAGCATTGTAACTTAGATTTAAGTCGTGACTTTTGATCTTAATTTTAAGTCTTGCGTGTGATCACACTTTTCGGATAATTTTATTTTGTTTTACTTTTTACTTTCATGTTAATATCATTGTCAGGCGCTAGGTTTAACAGTAGTGTAAACTCTATACTTCTTTTTTCTATTAAAGAAGGGTCTACTTTGATATTTTCGTGTTATTTAGCTCACTTTATCGTTCTTATTGTGCAATTCAATTAATATTGATTAATATTCTTAATTTATTTAATTATCTCCAGTGAGAAAGGTCAGTGCCTGGAACAACAGGGGTTTCCGATTTCAACCGTTCAAAATCGGTAGCGCGACTCACTATTATTTGTGTACTTACCCTCTACGGCTGAGCTGGGCACTAATTTGCCAGTAGAGAAACCACTTACCGATCTCAACTGGAGTTGAACTTCTATTTGAAGTAATTGATAATTTTTCAAAATTTATTGTTTTATTTTAATTCTTTATTACATCTAAAGTACGTGGCACAGTGTAACAAAGTAACATTCTATAACTCAAACTGTCTCCAAAGTAATCAAGATTTTCCATAAGGTTCCATTTAGGGTGGAGTTCCATTTTCGCTCCGGCTTTATTTATTTTATATGTTAATCTACATACATATAATAAAACTGTAGAAATGTATATGTTTGTGCGCGCATCACATGAAAACTACTGATCCTATTCGAATGCGATTTTCAAAGACGTATTTGTCTTCTTTCAACTTAACATCTGGTGTATAAAACTTTCTCCCCCCACCCCTTTAACGGGGTGAGGAAAGAAATTTTTATACAAAAACCAACACGCCACGCAAACGACGTCGCGGGTACATCAAAATAGAACCCAAAAATGTGGTTAGATTTTTTTGTCTGTCTGTCTGTATGTTTGTGCGCGCATCACATGATCCGATTCGAATGCGGTTTTCACAGATGTACTTGTCTTCTTTCAACTTAACATCTGGTGTATAAAAAATTCTCTCCCATTCTTTAAATGGGGTGGCGTAAGAAATTTCTATACAACAATCACACGCCACGCGAACGACGTTGCGAGTACAACTAGTTAATAAAATAAAATTCTAAATAAAGTTTTTTACGGTGCCTACGCTGATGACTTTTCTCTAATTGTATCTAAACATAGCACTACATCTCTTGTATCTTCTTGTAGCGAAATTTTGAATGAGGTTGCAAATTTCTTTATCAACGTAATCTTCTATTTAATGCGAATGAAACCGAAATTCTTCATATACATCCTAGACAAAACACTTATGGTGGTTAACAACTTTCCATTTCCATAGGTAATAATACTTTCATTAGTAGAAACGACAATGTAGGTTTTCTGGGAGTTTTGCTCGATGAGTGCCTTACCTGAAAACCTCATTGTTATCTGCTAATTTCAAACCTTGGCTCAAGCAGATATTTATTTTTAAACTTAAAAGAAGTTTTTACTAAATCCCAGTTAATAAATATAATATATACTAAGATATGGCATATTTTTAGGGTAATTCTACTCTATCCGCTGAGGTTTTCGTAGCACAAAAGCGAATATTAAGACCATTGCTGTTCTCTACCTTAGAAATTATAGTAAGCCATATTTTAACGAATTCAAAATCTTACCTTTTCCATGCTTATATATTTTCGAACTATGTGTACAAGTATTTAAAAAATTGGAGAATTTTAACTTTTAACACTTCCGAGGATTTTCATTCACATAACACGCGTATTAAAGGCCTTCTTCATTATCCAAATCGCCAATTGCAATTATCTTGCAACTTCCAGGATTACATGGGTTCAAAGGTGTTCCATAAACTGCCTAATCATTTGAAAATCTCAATAAACAGAAGTAAAAGAAATCTTAAATTATTTTAAACAGAAAAGTGTTTTTAGGTACTCTACATATGAATTTTTATAATTCTTTTTTTTTTTATTTATTTAAAACAAGTAGTGTAGGTACAGCGAGTTTTTGAAATTAACAAGTCGGTCGAAAAATGGATTATCTGAGAACATTTTCGAGCAATATTTTATTACAATTTTCGAAGAGAATTATCCCAACAGCAATGTCTCGTTGAGATTATTTCTGTGTTTGGGAATGAAGCACCACACCAGTCAACTATTTCCCAGACTAGGTCCACCCAAAACAGCAGTCACAGAGCAAAACATTAATGGGATTCGTCAGCTTATTGAGGATGGGCGCTGTGTAACATACAGGGAGATAGAGGCATCTTTGGGCTTTTAAAAGACCTCGATTAACAGGACCCTACATGAAGAACTGGGTGTTACAAAGTTGGTTTCCCGTTGGATCCCTCATTATCTCACAAAAGAGCAAAAAACAGTTCGCGTCAATTGGTATCGAAAAACATTGAAACGGTTCAACAAAGGAAGCTCCAAAACCTTTATAGTATCGTTAGTGGCTATGAATCTTAGATTTACTCCTAAGAACCGGAAAATAAACGCAAATCCGCTGTGTGGGTGTTTCGCGATGAGGAAAAACCAACAAAAGTGATCCGTGTCAAAAAAAAAATGGTCACAACATTTGTGTCACAATCTGGTCATGTCACAACAATTACTTTAGAAGATCGAAGAATAAATCCAATTGTTTACGTTTGTTTACCAAAATTTACCGCGAAACTCCAACAAAGCAAAACACAACGGCGAATCATCCTACATCAAGTCAATGCAAGTGCTCACACTGCCCAAAAGACAATCAAGTTTTGGAGCTTCAAAACATCGAATTGTTAGACCATACACCGTATAGTCCCGACCTAAGCCCCAGCGACTTCTTCACGTTCCCAAAAAATCAAGAGTTCAATGAGTAGGCAGCGATTTCAGTCGTCATAAAAAGCCATCGATGCTTTTAAAACAGTGAATTTGCCGGTGTTAACTGAAGACTAGAACATCTGTTTTACCAATAGGTTTCAATGTATGCAAAATTGTATCGATCCTGGATCAATAAAGTACTTTAAGTTTTATGGCTATATGTAAAACTAAAAAGACATTCCTCGTAATAATTTGAACATGTACAAACCGGCCATTTGGTATGTACTTGGCGAGTGTAATATTTTTGTGAAAAACTATTGTATTTAACAAGCTTTTTATTGTTTAATGTCTGTATTTGTATTTTTGTCAAATCGAACTTCAAAATTTTAAGCCGTGCGAATTACTGGCAAATTCTGTAGGAAATGGTCATAAATAAATACACTTTTGAGTCATACCAGTTTTCTTTAAGAAAAATAGTAAAATTAGCAGGTGTCTCGCAGTCTACGAACCAAAATATAAAGAAAATTTTAGATGAAATCAAATCGTTATCGATACAGGCGAAATTCTGGTAAATGTGTCTTACAGCTTCCCGAACTGAGACATACTGTATAAGGCGATTAACTACAGAGAATCGGAAAGCCACAAAAAGTTAACGGTTAACCATCATGTTACTGCATCAAAATTCAATGTAGGTTTCAAGTAAAAGAAATTACTATGAAACCTGTAAGGTGAACTAAAAATATAAAAAAATGTATCTTACATAAAACTTTGTGAGAGAACAGCATTATAACCTTGAAAAAAGGAACTAATTATACTTAAAACAAGTAATGTGGTATTTTAGACTTAGGTGATCGAATTGAAAAGTTTACTTCAGGACCCAAAAGTAAGAAAAAAAAATCCTATAAAGAAATATCCGCAATGTTTCGTTAAATGTTATGCCCCTACAAATTTGGGTGTTAAAATAAGTTTTTTTTTTGTTCTAAATCGAAAAAAGCTAAAATGAACTTTGGTAAATATTTTGTACTAATCGAAAACTTTTAAAGAATATTTTTTTTAAATACCACCTATTATCAGGGACAGAATAAGCAACCCTCATTTGACTTTAGATTTTCTAGCTATCACAAAGCCTTATAGATGTCAATATTCCGAATATGTTGCCGACAACATGGCAAAAAAGTGAGGAATAACTGTTCTCCGATTACCAACTTTACGACATCTATACATATAATAAAACTGTAGTAATGAAAATTCTGTACATTAAAGATACTTAGCGGGGGCTGTTACTACATCGATATAGAACCCAAAAATGTGGTTAGTTTTTTGTTTGTCTGTCTGTATGTTTGTGCGCGCAACACATGAAAACTACTAATCCGATTCGAATGCGGTTTTCACAGACATATTTCTCTTCTTTTAACTTAACATCTGGTGTATAAAAATTTCTCTCCCATTACTTTAACGGGGTGGGGGGAGAAATTTTTCTACAACAATCACGCGCCACGCGAACGACGTCGCGAGTACAACTAGTTTAAAATAAAAGATATAGAAAAATTATTTTATGCGGCACTAAGTACAGTGAATGCTGACAACTGGAAAAAATGTGTTGAGCATGTTATTAATGTAGAACAAAAATGTGGGACTAGACAACTTAATTGAAGAGACAGTTGAACCGCTGATATTTGCAGTTAATGGTGACACTTCTTGACGATGAATTTTAACTCATAGTAATAGTATATAACTATTATTTTACACTTTTATTGAATAAAAATAGACCTAAAAATGTTTTGTCAATATATTCATATTCTTGTTACGCCAATGACCACAATTTTGTTTCAAATTTTCCTTTCAAGACCCTAAATATCTATTGTTCTTGAGCGGTCATAACGTAATTTACCGGGTGCGTGCGTTTAAGACCAAAAAGATACAGCAAACAGTCGACATGCAGGAAGAAATACTTGTCCACTCTGAAAGACATTAAAGGGATTAAAATAGAATATAGTAAAAATATATTTGCCAAATTTCAAATTTTTTAGCTATGTTTAGTTTTAAGGAAAAATAAAAAACCTAATTTCAACCCCCAAATTTGATGGGGCACAACTATTTAACAAAGCGTATCCGGATATTACTTCATAGAAAACTTGGTGTTATTTTGGGGTCCTGAAAGTTTTAATGTGACCACATAACCCTCAGACATAAAAACTAAAGATCATAGTAAATTACTACCTGTACTCGCAACGTCGTTCGCGTGACGTGTAATTGTTGTATAAAAATTTCTTACCCCACCCCATTTAAGGAATGGGAGAAAAATTTTTATACACCAGATGTTAAGTTGAAAGAAGACAAATACATCTGTGAAAACCGCATTCGAATCGGATCAGTAGTTTTCATGTGATGCGCGCACAAACATACAGACAGACAGACAAAAAAATCTAACCACATTTTTGGGTTCTATTTCGATGTACCCGCGACGTCGTTCGCGTGACGTGTTGATTTTAGTTATAAAAATTTCTTTCCTCACCCCGTTAAAGGAGAGGGGGGAGAAAGTTTTATACACCAGATGGTACGTTGAAAGAAGACAAATACGTCTTTGAAAACCGCATTCGAATAGGATCAGTAGTTTTCATGTGATGCGCGCACAAACATATACATTCCTACAGTTTTATTATATGTATAGATATAGATTAAAAGTAAGTTATATTTTAATTTCAATGTATTTATTAAAACATGAATTTCCACCAGAATAATATATAAAACTAGTTTTAATAATAATCTTGCAATGCATAACAATTCTTGTTTTGCGGGTCCACCCAAATTAATGATAGGTAATAAATTAAAAAAAATCGGTCATTATTACAAAATACCGAGGTTGCATAATGTGGAATAATGAACCGACTAGCAATTTGAGCAATCTCTAAGGTGAATGATCAAGTAACCTTATATGAATTCACCTACTCGGTTCGATAGCTTATTAAATTTGTACAACAATGGATTTAAATATTTCATTTAAATAACATTACTGAGAATGTAATCGATCAAAATCACGTGAGTAGGAAGTTACCTAAATCAGATTATGGGGGATCTTCTTCAAAAAATTAGATAAGGGTAATTTTTAGAAAATATTTGTATAACAGATACTCAGATGGATCAAATATAAATAAAAATAACAATAAGAAAACTAAAAAAAAAAATATAAAATAACGACAATAAAAAATAAGAAAAGTTCCTTTCTATCACAACATCTCCCCGAACTCAACATTTAAAGTTTCGCTTTAATATTGTTATGGTTTTGTTGTCGTTTTTTTTAACGGTCAGCACGATTGCCAAAAATGTCCAATATGAAGTATAGCTTCAAAAATGATTAAGATACAATAATTGTAAAACTATATAATTATAGGTTTACGTACGTTATACTGGTACCTGTATATATCATCCGATGAACTGCTGTATGCTGTGTTATATATGAGCGAGATCTAACACCAGTAACACCGATCCAGTGAAGTACTTACATCCTATATTAAGCCACCTGACCATTGAATCCGGGAAAGCTGCGAAAACAATTCGTCTAAATTCGGTTGAAAACAGAGTGATGCCATCCACCGCCATGGGGAGACTCAAATGGTATAATTTGACATCTCAAAAGCATTTGATCAAGTGTGGCATGCAGTTCTCTTGAACAAACTGACTTCATACGGATTCTCGACAAACGTTTGCAGATGGATATCCAACTTACTCACCAACAGGCACATCTAAGTTGCCGTAGATGGACATTCTTCCAATCTCTACGAGATGAACACTGGAGTTCCCCAAGGACCGGCTCTAGCTCCTACTCTATTCCTTTTACACATTAATGATCAACTAGAAGCCATTAATAACCCGACACACGGTTTTGTAGATGATAGCAACCTACGCTGTAGCAAAGCGCACAACCATTCCATATCCCTAGATATTCTGAAAGATGACAGAAGATCCACAACGGCTTCTCTCAATCAAGATTTGAGAATTGTAGACGAATGGAAAAATAATTTGGTTAATTTTAACGCTTCCAAGACAAAGACATGTTGCCTCAACAGGAGGCAAAGATACGACTCATCCATCACAATGATCGATCAGACACTAGTAGCAAGCGACTGCATTACGCTGGTTGGTATCTCCCAGGACTTACTCTGGAACGAACATATTACATCCATAGCAACTGCAGCAGGCAAGAAGTTAGGCTTTCTTTTTAGAGCACAGAAATATTTCTCTCCATCCAACTTAGCTACTCTTTACAAAGCCCAAATAAGACCTAATCTTGAATATTGCTCGCATGTAAGGGGATCGGCGGCTCCGTCAAGGCTCAGAGTTCTTGATGCAATACACAGAAGTACTGTTCGACTAATAAACGACACCAGTACTACCAAAAACCTAGCCCCATTGTCCCACCGAAAAGCAGTGTCTGATCTTATCCTTTTTGTCCGATAGCGACGTGCGTACTCCATGCACTCTTCTACTGTACAGTGTCAGACATCGAGAACGGATCAATTCGATCGTTCCTTCATCCCCAGGGTCTCCCTCCAGATTGTGGAACTTCTTACCTTCCCACGTCTTCCCCACTTGTCCTAACTTGCATTCCTTTAAATCCCAAATTAATAACTGGCCTCTTCTGTTCCAATAGATTTTTTCGGTACATTTGTATTTAGGTCTATGCCATACGAGGACATCCTTAAATAAAAAAAGACGAAAGATCCAAACACGTGACTCGGCTTCCAGTACGTTTTCATCCGAACTCGAAGGATGCCGGATCCAGTGGACGAGAGGCCTTACGCAGCTTACGCTGTTTCTATATTCAGAGCATTAGCCAAAACGTCTCATAAGAAGCATAGGTTCAAATAGAGTGCAGATAAATATTTAAAAAAGTTTATCATACAATTTATTTATATCAAGAAATAAAAGACACGCATTTAAAAGGTACTGAATTTTAATGAAAACAAGTTAATTATTATTAATTACAAGGCCAGTGAATTTGAATTTTAATTATGTTATTAACAATAAAATTTGCTCCAACTGCGAATAATAATGTGGAAAATTAATTTTTGTTTACTTCAAGAATATAAAATATATAGTTGAAGTGTTACCCATCGATTTTTCCCTCTCGCTAACATTGTCATAGAAAAGCTTAGAAAATAGAATAGTGTTAGGATTCAGGAATTATATTTAAATCAGTTAATTGCCGTTAAAATATGAATTTGGAGCGTACTTAAAAATCCTATAGAAATAAATTGTCATGCCCAACATTAATATCATTTTATTTTTAATTTAGAAAATATTTTAAGCACCTTTCTAAAATTAGGTCGATACTTTCTTCCAAACGCGACCGGTGATATGCAAAATTACGAAAATATAAAACTGGATAATTATTTTTGGCTTTTATATTGTTACATTAATTTATGTTTACAATAACAAAAGTTTCACTACGCAGTTGGTCTTTTTGCGTTTTTGCACTGGTCTGTCTGTAAATTTTTCGAAGCACGTGGCTGAATTTTTTAGTGTAATTGATACACAGGTTATTGTTCAGAATAAATAGGACGCAAAATTCTAAATAGTTTCAGTTTTATAGTCTAGTATAATTTATTAGTAGTTACGCTGAATATTAAAAGAGAACGCAAAAATTGTTTACATACCAAATTATTTTAAATAAATCTTATAAATCAAAAGGATAATAAACGAAATGCTCTTCTTTTGGATAAGTCGCCGAAGTTTTTACCATTTATTTTCTCTTCAGATGTGGACAGATAGATATTACATATTATGGCCACTGGAAAAATGTTAGAAACTATTCCTAATTAATAAACAACCCAGTGGTGAAACTTTACAAATTAATTAACTGTTGATTGTGATTTTATGGTTTTTCTTATCCAGAAAAGAATTTCCTGTTATAGTCTATTTGTTTGCAGTTGGCAGCACAGAGAATTCATTATAAATGCAAATCCTTCAAAGCCCAAGCCACACGAAGTAGGTTATCCACATCTCAATAGTGGGTCCCAATAGAAATAGGATAAAACACAAAGCCTCCCATAGATAAATTTATTACTTAAATATATCAAATAGCGACCGGTTTCGATTAAACCAGCATCATCAGGTTACATAATAAGAGGAAAAACACTCAATTTATAAAAAATATAAATATAAAAGTAAATATCTAACACGTTTCTTACCTAAGAAAATAAATATCACCAAACGATGGAGACAGTAATTAAAGCATCATAGGCAGTATTAAAAGTGGGAAATGTAAAATATATTAAAATTGTAAAACGGAGCACTTGCAATACATTTAATTGTAAAATTTGTTGAAGATGTATACTTTAAAACAGTAAGTGTTCGGAAAAATTGAAAATTAAATTCAAATCGAAATATTAAATTGGGTGCATCAAAAAAAAAAAAACCAGAAACCAGAGGCAATTAGCCGAAAACCCTAAAGTACACATGACTGCATTTGATGGAATAAGACTTAAATATTATGGGAACACTGACATAAGATGTTGTAATCATGGGTACCATCTTGCAAAATAAATTAACAGTATGGTTAATAATAACAAAGTTATAAAGTAATTTAGATAATAAATAAATTGAAATACAATCTTATAGTCTATTTCAAAAGAGTGTAGAGTAATGAATCACGAAGTGTCATAAAATTTGGCTGAATTTCGGTGTCGTCCATGGGCGTAGGCAAATCTTAGGATTATTAAACTTAATAATTAAAGTAAATTAAAAATTATAGACAGATAATAATAAAAGGCCATTTTTGGGAAGTAATTTGGTCTGAAATTTAAGTACCTACATGTATTTAAGTAAAATTTATAGTTGCTTATTATTATTATTATCATAATTAAGAACAAAAGCAATACTTACAAGGAATTTAAAGTATGAAATTGTAAAAATTTATAATTATTTTTAGGTACAATTTGATCGTTCAAACAAACGGTATTCGTACTAAGAGTAGCTCGGCGTATTTCATGAAACTTTAAGAATTCAAGTCGGGCTCCTTTAGTGCAAAGGTGAGGAACTAAAACGTTATTTGGAGGAATATTTTTCACTAAGTATATGGTTAGCAAAACATGACATGGTTACTACAATATCTGTGTTAGATTATTTTTCAATATGTAAACAGCATAAGAACCACAACGTAACTCGTGGACACCTGATTTATGACAAGAAGGGTCTTATAAATTATGTTTAAATTAAAGTCTCTTTTAAAAGCTATCTTGATGTTATTTTTCACAAATATATTAAATATTAATCTGCTAATACGGTGTAATAATGTATGGATCCTGAGTAATAAAATGAGACAAAAAAGAATTTAAAGAGGAAGTGGAGAAATTAGAAAGATTTGGGGTTATTTTATATTTTTAACAAAAATTTGTAATAAATTATGTTAATCATGTGTAAAGGGAAGTTATTATTAAAGGATGGTTGTTTAATGATGTTTATTACACTATCAAAGGATTCATCTGACAGTGGGATAGCAAAAGCCCTGTCCAAGAAAGAGTATTACATTTCGCACGTTTAATACTTTTAATGATGCATTAATCAAGGACTCCACCGTTTTCTTTAGGTAAGAAATGTGTTTTACCAGTTTCACCACCAACTCTCTAATGTTTATTACAATGTGGAATAGGATGATCAACATTGCTTTATACTAAAAATTCACTGAATTTCAATTTCGTATTTTTGAACTGGAATATAATACGACATACCACATCATACAGCTACCTATATATGAGTATTATTAACATTTGGTTCATTTTCTACTGGTAGCATTTGGATGATTTAAAATAAGTGCTTTTTAGTCCGTTGACACATACTAAGTAGGGCTTAACAAATTAAAGCATTAATTATGAAAATTTAACTTTAAGTGAGTTTAAACAGTAAGCTGGGCATAAAAATTTATCCGACCATAACACACCTAAATAAAACAAATAAAAATAATTCAAGTATTTCACAGAAAAAATTAAAATCATAACTGAATTTTAATTTTAATTTATTTACGCATTTATGTATCAGATTTAAAGTTTAAAGATGTAGCATTTTTAAAAAACTTACTTAATTTATTTTCTATATATAATACGACATTATTACCTAGAATGCCTACGTGGCAAAAGACACATCTTACTTATCACATGCTTTTCGAGTGCAAATCTATGATTGACCAACCAACCAAAGTCACCCCCATAAAGGTGGCTGACCCAAAGTGGAGAAATTTATCGAAATTTATATCAAAATTAGGTGCTCTTTAGGTGCTATTTAGGTGCGCAAAACAAAAATTAGGTGCACTAACCGTTTTTGAAATATTTACGAAAAACCGGACCGCCAGCCTTTAACAACCATAATAAAAAAAAAATAAAAAACTAGGGTTGATTAATCTTTAAATTAAGTGCTAATTAAGTGCTTTTTAAAACATGAAACATAAAATAAAAAATTTAAAAATTAAACGTATTAAAATTGAATATATTGATTGTGTATGGCAAAATGTCACATTTCTTCTTACACTTTGAACCAAAATGGACATCGGCAGTTTAAGAACAGTTAGAAATCGGTAAAATTTTTTTGTCCCGTAATTTTTTTAAGGGATAATTCGGAAGGTCACCACTAAAAATTTTTGAAGTAAAACTTCTTTAGCGAGACTAGGAGTAAAAACGTTATTCTAACGGACGTGACGTCATTCTAATAACAGAAACCGGAAACAAAACCTAATTACAAAATACCTGACACGATTTTTCATGGGCGCCGGCAGCAGGGTGCAAGAGGGTGCGCTTGCACCCCCCTGCTATGGAAAAAAATACCTGAATTTACCAGAAAATTATATATTTTTTAATTTTTTTATTAAATTATTGTTTGAATAAAAACTAAAGGCGTCGCGGTTGCTGTCCAAATCATTCTAAATTCTATATATATTAGATCATAATAGTGTGTAGATGAAAATAATCCTGGCGGCGCTCATGCGATTCTGCCTACTATATTAAATAAAATTAAATCTGTAATTGAATGAATTGACAGCTTTTTATCTTGTCAACCAAAATACATTGCTAGTAGTTTTTTGTGTATAAAGTGTTTGTATTAAATATGAATAAACAAAGTGGATTTATTAATGAAGAAAGTGATGAAAAAATATTGAATGAAAATAGTGAGTACCTATAATCTATATGCATACATTTTATTTTTGGTGTGTAATTACACTATTTATACCTTATTATTTATACCTATTATTTGGGCGCTATTAAATTGCACCACGGCTACGGGGGGTCTAAAATCCAACCTTTAAATTGCACCACGAAAATTGGGATATAGGATTAGGAACCCATGCAGATAATATTGCACTCTTTTTCTTTTGAATAATATAAACTTACCTTTTAAGTCCATCCTACTTAAATTAAGTATACTTTAGGCAGGTATATTAAAAAATATATAATTAAAATATTTATTAAAAAATAAAAATATAAACATTTACATAAAGATTATAATATACAGATATACAAAAAGATATAGAAACTTAAGAGTAAAAAAATAAAATTAAAATAATTTTTACATTCATACAGTATTTGAAGCGTTGTAGGTATGAACTTACCGAAATCCATGGTTACTTTCAGCGGTGGACAACAATGAAATGAATTCAAATTTCAAATATTTTGACTGTTTAATAACTTCCCAAACAATAAAAACAAGTTCAACTAAATTCAATAATTAATTTCAGCCGTGGACAATAGTCAAATGAATTCAAATTTCAGATATTTTCACTATTTATTCACTTTTAAAATAAAATCGTAAGTTTTCCTTGGGTTAATCCTACTCTAAAGAGGCAGCTACCTGCCGACCCCCTGTAGTGGTTAGTGGTGCTATTTAAGTGTCTGCTTAATCCCTTATTTTCACGTTTTGTATAATATAAGAAATTGGTGGTGCAATTTAAAGACACCGCTATTATTTATACCTAGCTATTTTCGTTTTATAGACTTAAAGAGCTAAAAAGAAAAAGAAATTGTGAACGTCAAAGGGCATATTATAAGCGCCAGAAAGATTTGAAGAAAAATGACAAAAATGAAAAAATGACGAGACAGCCACATTCATTATGATTTGATTTAGTAAGTTTATATACATACATATTATGATAGTAAATAATTGTTTATACGGAATCTTTACGTTGAGTAAAGAAGCATGTTGCACGTTTTTGTTCATAAAATAATAATATTCGAAATATTTTAACACTTTCTTATACTTATTTTAGGTTTGGTTAGGTAGCCATAAAGGCCATAAAACCACTAGTCAGGATCCATCGTAGACGTGAAGGAAACAAACTTAACTAAGGATTTTAAATTTTATGGAATATGCTATAAAATGATACAAAATGAAATGGTTATCTAACTATCGAAGGCTCTTGTGTTGTGATGTATTACAATAATGTAGATACAGCTACAAAATCACACATTCTAAACGTAAGGTGTGTATATTTTTAATATTGTTTACCTATTATTGAAGCAAAACTTCTTTAGTTGCGACTAGGGGTTACTCTAACGTTAGATTCTAACGGAAGATTCTGATGGAAGTAACTGTGTAATTTCAGCTATGGGGGGAGCTTAAATTTTCGAAATTTATTTATGAAATTTTCAAACGGTTTCAAATACATTAATGGTATTTAGAGAGTAAAATCTATGTTTCACATTTTAGTTATCATAAACCTATTATTTCATATATAAAAAAAATAATGATAACTTTCAAATTCCTATTTCTAATGAATAATATAAATATAACATCTCATTTTTTTGTAAAGTATATAGGCAATAAATATGATTGAATTGTAATTAAATATTTATTTTCCGATACGTACGTCAACAAGTTTTACTTCAATCGCGCGTAAAGGTTACACGCACACTCTTTTTTTTTTATTTCTTTTTAACTCGGACCGCTGAGCTGAGACTTGCAACCGGTAAGTTATAAAAAATGTTAACTATGTTAAGTACAACTAAATTTGATGTACAAAAAGTGTTGAAAATAAATATTGTTTAATAGAAAAATTGATAATTTTTTGAAAATTGTTACTAGTTGAAATAACAATTAGAGATAATTGTTGAAAATAATGATAGTTTTCCATCTCTACTCTAAAATAAGCAAGGCTAGATAGGTTAGTTCAACATTCGTTGATTCCTTTGTTTTACTTCTTTAATTTTTCTCTTAGATAGAACATTTCTAGCAAAAATTTAAATAAAAAAAATTATTACCTTTTTTACTTGTTCGAATTTTTTGGTTGAAATGTCTTGGAGTAGAAAAGTAATGGTATAAATAATTTTTGAGTAATTCAGATAGGTGCGCTTCATTTTGAGTAGAACTAAAAAACGGCAGAGAAGTTTTGTGTCGAGATAAAAGTCAATTAATTACCGGAGCTACGCGCAAAAAAAAACTATGGAAATTTTATGGGATTATTTCGTACGTATTTGTACCAGTTTTTAAGTGCTTAGAAAGTGCAGAATGACACACTTGGTTAAAGACTAAGGGTGCGTTTATGTTGGAGCTGCGACAAACGATTCGAGCTTCGATCCTAGTGAAGCATAGAAAAGTAAAACAGTACGAGTTAAGGCACGATTCCGACCAGAGCATCGATAAGAGCTGTGATAAAGCGTTAGTACCTTTTCTTCGCTCGAATCGGGAGTCCTTAAATATAGATTTTGACTGTTTAATAAGTGAAATTTTCGTTAGATCTCCATTGTTGGATCAAAAAGACAAAAATCACCACAATAGGTTCGTTCTGGACAAATTGTGGAATGAGGTTGCAGTTAATCCAAATACAACATGCGTATACCTTGTTATATAAAATTAATTTATAGTGGATTTTGACAAAGTATAATTTAAATAAATTGCGAATATTTTCTGCGGTTTGATTTGGTCTTCCAGTGCTAGTTCAAGGCTGCATTTTTTGGTTGTAACGTTTGTTTTCCTATGAGATGATGTTTCATACCTTCTTTGTGTATGATAATATTATGCAGTAAACATATACACTTAACAATATCATCAGCTACATCTACAGAAGTTTGTATCGCTGTTGATAAAATTCTCCATTTAGAATACATTATACCAAATGCACATTCTGCTGTTCTTCTTGCTCGTGATAACCTAGCAATAAAATATAGCTACTGTTTAACAGCACTTGAAAATAGTACCATTTTTTTTTAGAATCAGTCATTATTAGTTTAAACTAGGGCTCGGAGTTTTATTCGAATAATTCGAATATTCGAATATTCGACTATTCTAAATTCGAATTTTTTGTTATTAAAAAAATTCGACTATTCGAATAATTCGATTAATCGAATATTCAAATAATTTGACTATTCGAATAATTCGATTATTCGAATAATTCGATTATTCGAATAATTCGATTATTCGAATAATTCTATTATTCGAATAATTTGATTATTCGAATAATTTGATTATTCGAATATTGACTATTCAAATATTCATATAATTTGACTATTCGAAAAATTCTCGACTATTCGAATCATTTAACTTTAATTGACTACTCAATATTCGTGTTTTTCGTACAAGTTTTTTTGCTCAGAAATTAAGTTTAACTCGGACTAATTGTGTAACTTGCTCATTTAAACATGACGAAAGTCCTGTTTTCGTGGTTTTCAAGCACTCTATATAAAATTCACAAAATCCTAAACCCCTTTGCGCATTTTTAATTTAACGCTTTGTCCTCTTGGGCTGTCTATCTGGGGACATACTGTACTGTACATGGGGTATGTAATAATTATGTAGGTATACAAGAATATGAAGGTACGTATTTGAAACGAAGTTTTCGTTGTTTAAATAAACGGCTGTTCAAATATTTGATTAACAACATAATTGATTATTGGAATATTCGCATAATCGAATTATTCAAAAATTTAATTTGAATTATTGTTAATAATTAATCTAATAATATATATATATATATATATATATATATATATATATATATATATATATATATATATATATATATATATATAAATATATATATATATATATATAAAATTATTCGAATAGTCGATTATTTGAATTATTTGAATTATTCGAATATTCTAATAGTCGAATATTCGAATTATTTAAATTTTTCGAATATTCGAATTATTCGACTATTCGAATAATTCAAAAAACGACTAATCGAATACAAAAATTTCAGAAATTCCGAGCCCTAGTTTAAACCTACTAGGCGCTCTTATCGAAGTTCTTAATATAAACACATCAAAGCTTAGATGGACAAGCTCTCATCGCCGCTGTAGTCGCTTATAACAGCTCCAACATAAACGCACCCTTAGGCTAAGAATTTCTAGTTGACTTGGCTCATCAGCGGTTTGTTCTGCTATTGAGTCTGTTGCCCTTACTGAGCACTTAAATATTTGACAAAAAGTTTTTTATAATAATTATTATATTTGGAAGTGACCGGTAAGAAGTATTAGCTCAGTGATCCCAGGTTAAAAAATTAAAAAATTTATTTCATTTCGGACGAGAGAATTATTAAGTAATAGAATTACAAGAAAATTTTAATGATCTATGTGCTTAAAAAGTGCAGATTGATACTCTTAGTTGAGACACAAGATAATTTTGGCCAAATATTTTCAGTTGAAATTGCTTATTAGCAGTTTATTTTGCTCGTGAAACTATTGCACTTAATGAGCACTTAAATCTCTGACAAAGTGAATTTTATATTAATCATCGTTTCCGGAAATGACCGGTTGCAAGTCTCAGCTCAGCGGTCCGAGTTAAAAAAAAATAAAAAAAATTTTTAGTGGTGACCTTCCGAATTATCCATTAAAAAAATTACGGGACACAAAAATTTTACCGATTTCTAACTGTTCTTAAACTTCCGATGTCCATTTTGGTTCAAAGTGCAAGAAGAAATGTGACATTTTGCCATACACAATCAATATATTCAATTTTGATACGTTTAATTTTTAAATTTTTGAAGTAAAACTTCTTTAGCGAGACTAGGAGTAAAAAAGTTATTCTAACGGACGTGACGTCATTCTAATAACAGAAACCGGAAACAAAACCTAATACTGACACGATTTTGCATGGGCGCCGGCAGCAGGGTGCAAGAGGGTGCGCTTGCACCCCCCTGCTATGAAAGAAAATACCTGAATTTACCAGAAAATTATATATTTTTTTAATTTTTTTATTAAATTATTGTTTGAATAAAATCTAAAGGCGTCGCGGTTGCTATCCAAATCATTCTACATTCTATATATATATATTAGATCATAATAGTGCGTAGATGCAGATGCACCCCCCTGAAAATAATCCTGGCGGCGCTCATGCGATTTTGCCTACTATATTAAATAAAATTAAATCTGTAATTGTATGAATTGACAGCTGATCATCTTGTCAATCGAAATACATTGCTTTATATAAATAGTTTTTTGTGTATAAAGTGTTTGTATTAAATATGAATAAACAATGTGGATTTATTAATGAAAAAAGTGATGAAAAAATATTGATTGAAAATGAGTGAATAGGTAGGTACTCTATATGCATAAATTTTATTTTTGGTGTGTAATTACACTATTTATACCTAATTATTTATACCTATTATTTATACCTAGCTATTTTCGTTTTATAGACTTAAAGAGCTAAAAAGAAAAAGAAATTGTGAACGTCAAAGGGCATATTATAAGCGCGCCAGAAAGATTTGAAGAAAAATGACAAAAATGAAAAAATGACGAGACAGCTACATTCATTATGATTTGATTAAGTAAGTTTATATACATACATACATAATATGATAGTAAATAATTGTTTATACGGAAGCTTAACGTTAAGTAAAGAAGCATGTTACACGTTTTTGTTCATGAAATAATAATATTCGAAATGTTTTAACACTTTCTTATACTTATTGTAGGTTTGGTTAGGTAGCCATAAAGGCCATAAAACCACTAGTCAGGATGGCTGATCTTTTACCAGCAATAACATATCCTTCGTAGACGTGAAGGAAACAAACTTAACTCAGGATTTTAAATTTTATGGAATATGCTATAAAATGCTACAAAATGAAATGGTTATCTAACTATCGAAGGCTCTTGTGTTGTATTACAATAAGGTAGATACAGCTACAAAATCACACATTCTAAACGTAATGTGTGTATATTTTTAATACTGTTTACCTATTATTGAAGCAAAACTTCTTTAGGCACGACTAGGGGTAGATTCTAACGGAAGATTCTGATGGAAGTAACTGTATAATTTCAGCTATGGGAGGAGTTTAAATTTCCGTAATTTATTTATGAAATTTTCAAACGGTTTCAAATACATTAATGGTATTTATAGAGTAAAATCTATGTTTCACATTTTAGTTATCATAAACCTATTATTTCATATATAAAACAAATAATGATAACTTTCAAATTCCTATTTCTAATGAATAATATAAATATATCATCTCATTTTTTTGTAAAGTATATAGGCAATAAATATGATTGAATTGTAATTAAATATTTATTTTCCGATACGTACGTCAACAAGTTTTACTTCAATCGCGCGTAAAGGTTACACGCACACTCTTTTTTTATTTTATGTTTTGTGTTTTAAAAAGCACTTAATTAGCACTTAATTTAAAGATTATTCAACCCTAGTTTTTTATTTTTTTTTATTATGGGTCAGCTAGGTTGTTAAAGGATGGCGGTCCCATGGTTTTTCGTAAATATTTCAAAAACGGTTAGTGCACCTAATTTTTGTTTTGCGCACCTAAATAGCACCTAAAAAGCACCTAATTTTGACATAAATTTCGACAAATTTTTCCACTTTGGGTCAGCCACCTTTATGGGGGTACCAAAGTCATTTTCTCCGCGTGGTTACCCCTGTAAGGTACATTATAATCCCCCTATTAATTACCCCGTCCACAGTATTTTAGTTCACTTTTGATTTGGTCTGGCCAGAATTTTTAGTAGATTTATATCTACTATTCAGCTGGTTCGCAAGTCACGACTTCGGGAAAATTTCACTACAGTTTTTCGTTTTGGGCCCCCCTGACTTCAAAAACACCTTCCGTTCAAAAGTTTATATATATATATATATATATATATATATATATATGTATATATATATATATATATGTATAGTTCCGATATAACGAAATCTGTGGACACGATAGCGGTCGCATTTCTTAACGGATCGAAATGAAATTTGGTACAAAAATCAATCGTCCAAAAATCTCGGTCGAGTTCGTTAATGGGCCAAATCGGTAAGGCCGTTTGGGCGTGACATTAAATCAAAATGGAAAAAAATTCGTAACTTTTTTACTACACCCTGTACAAAAAAATGTTAGAGGGCTTTTTTGTTTGTCTTAAAGAGACCTACAACTTTTATCTAAAACATTTTTTTCTAAAACGTATACTTTTAATATATTCAATTAATATAAATCTACTGATGCGCCTGGCTTACCAAGGGCCATTTTTTTTTAATTTAACCGGTTGTTTTAACGTGATAGTTTGTGCTTCATTGAAGGGTGTGCTAATTTTCCCAATATGGTTATTACTATTACCTCCTTGAGTACCTGTTAATTGGGACTAGTGATTAGTCGAATTATCATTTCATCTTTACCTTTTATCTACGAGAGCTGGGGTTGTGATACTTTTTTCTCAAATTACCTAACAAGCACTTAAGTTTTTATCTTTAATACTACCTACCTATTTCTAATCATCAAGAAAATCCGACAAATGAGAATGCAACTTTGGTTTAACATCTAAGAAAGAAAGAAGTACCAAATTATTTCTTTGGAAATTTTGAATTCTTTAAACTGCAGTGTTTTTACCAATGTTTCTGCTGGAAATAATCTTGTACAGTGCCGTTTCTATCTTTAAAAATCTGTGTTTTTTATTATAACACCAATTGTATTTACTCTTTGTATTTTTAATAAATAGGTACTCAAGTAACTGGAGTTAATAGAAAATAACTAAATTTTAAATGTTTTTTTCTAACTTCTATTTCTTTTCAACAAAGTATATATTTACTTTTTAAGTTTTTTTTAGGGTACCTACACCTAGATAGCAATATTTTATACTTAGCTGTTATCGTTAAATGCCTATGATAGGTACTGTATTTTTGAGATTTACTAAATGTGAATATTAAATGTATGTTTTATTGTAATATTTGATTTCATGTCGTTTTATTTATTCAACAATTGAATAAACATATTGAAATTTTTACTAGATATTCTGATTTCTCACTAGTTTGAGTTGTTCAGATGAATATTTTCTTTTTACTTTTTATTTAAAAAAAAATAATAATTATATTTTTATTTATCTATAATAATGATAAATAAATACAAATATAATTATTTTTTATTATAATTTGCTTGTGAAACAAGTTTTGTTTCAAACCACGAAAAAATAAGTTAAGGATTGTAACTATTATTCTTATCACTGGGTAAAATGTGGATTTACAATTTATTTAATAATAATCTATCGAATTACTTGATCTCAATTATAAATTTCTTTTATTTCTATTTTTTTAGTTGCTTATCTTTCCTATCTATTAGATAAAAAAATAAGTTTCCCACATTTTCATTTTTTTTTCTACTTTCAGTAAATATTTTGAAACTAAAATTATTTCGAAGTCGAACGAACCCACGACTCGCTCTTCACCAAACAACTGAGTGTCGTTCGCATAAGTAAACTTTTATCGAGTCATTGATATCAATATAAAAAAAGATTACAAAGTGATATACAATCCACGCATCTATACGATTGTTTCAATCACGACAAAACTTGTAAAAACATAACGTTTGTAGCTTATTTCATAGTTGTTTATGTTGTGAGTTTAGTAGACACATTATTATTCTGTATACAAATTCTTTGTTGCTTATTCTTAGTATTAGATACTACCTTATTAATATGTAAAGAAACTACTTAGAATCTGTGCAGACTGCGAAGGCATTACAAATTTAGATGAAACATTTCTTTATTTTTATTTTTGTGTTACAAACACAAATTGTTAAAACTTAAAGTAGTTTTCTAAACATTCCAAACTAACTACAAGGCCTAAAGATAAAATATAACGTTTAAAATATTTTTTTTTTTAAACCGGCCAGAAATTAGTATTTTTCGGTTTATTTTTAGGTCAGAAAATCTCATTTTGTCAGACCGGGCCAGAAAATAAAAATGAGTACGGTAATAGTATTATACGTTACAAGGTCGGTAGGTGACTTATTACAGTACGAGTTAGTTTACGGACAAGGCGACGTAGGAGCCGAGTCTGAAAATAAAAACGAGTACTGTAATAACACCTAACGACCATGTATCGTATTATATTTTATTTCATCCTGTTTTTATAAATTAATAAATTCATAAAAAATTTAATAGTTCGTAACTTGACTAGTTACGTCAAATTACCTTAAGTGTCAGTTAGTGTCAAATTTTTATTTTATAGTTTTTACACTGGTTTTAAATGTCAAAAATTAAACGTAATTGTCTTCCCTAAAGCAATCAGAGCAGAGTTGCTAGGCAACACATCACATTACAGTACATGATACCGTAATGTTTTACTTACCGGCGCCGAATTGATTATAGGGAAGTTTATTTACTGGACAGGATGAAATAAAAGCTTTTACAGGTCTATCACAATAATTTTCTGGCCCGGACCGACAAAATGAGATTTTCTGACCCTAAAATAAACTGGAAATTACTAAATTCTGGCCGGTTAAAAAAAATATTGTACGTAATACGTCCATAAGTGCTTTTACTGGACTCGCAGGCTTGCAGGACTCACCCTGCAAATGCCAACTCGTCCAGTAAAAGACCACTTTCGGGATTTGTTACGTAAACTACTATAAATCGACCTTATGTTTGAATGAACCTCACAGAAATAAGATTTTTTCTACAGAGGGCCAGGCTTAGTGGTAGACCATGGGATCGCATTGCAGCTAGTACAGCTTATTGGGCACCCTCATTTACAGGTCCTCATTCTCCGTAAAATCCCAGGTTCTTAATGAACCATGAGATCCTTTTGACTATGGTTACCCGTTCTTCCCTTTGATCTCCGGTCGGTAGGCCAAGGGATCTCACACGCAGACCTTGCAGGGCTGGGCACATGAATATCACGTGGAAGGCGTCTCCTCCTTTCTACACAGAAATAAGATGGAAAGACTCCAAGCAATTTCTTGCTAGAACGAATACAACATCGAAGAATGTGTGCGCCTGGATTTTTAGAGTATGTTTTCCAATATTTTACACACAGGACTTAATGAAATGTTATTTTTTGTTTATTACCTGCAATTACTGCTTAACTAATTTATTATTAAAATTTGCTATACAAACGAATAAAACTACGAGTCGTAGTTATTGTTTAGTAGGTAATCAAAACAGGAAGAGCTGCTCAGCTCTAACTGTGGCCAAACGTACTCATAACAATGGAGTTTCAGAACCGATATACTCGGTTGATTACAATATGTAGTGATAAAATCACCAGTTGTCGGTATGGTGTTCAACGAAGCAGCTAAAATATACGACCTTATAAAACCTAAAAAACAATAAAGTTTTATTGTCTCAGAATAAAATTAGTAGTGGGAGTAAACAAGTTTGGTAGGTATGTGAATATTTATGTCGCTTTTTATTCACCTATTGAAGACATAAATTGGACACTTCACGTAATTTTGTGCTTTAAAAAAAAGGATAATATCCAAAAATAAACAAACAACTGTAAACACCAATGCCTAAAAATTCCCTTCACAAAGTAATGATGATAAAATATAAAATCTAATAAAATAAAAAGTAACTAAATAGAATAAATAAATTCTATTGAAAAATCTATATGCCTCTAGAGAGTCTAGACTCTAGAGTATGTAATAAAAATTGTTTATTAATGGGGTTTGTTCTTGATCATAATTATTTTTAAATTGAAAACGTATCAATTTTAAAAGCACTTTTAATTAATCCATTTTGTAAGTTTAATGACAAAAATATATTTCCTTTCTACACATAGATGATGAATTTATTCTGACTTTTATTCAAAAAAGTTAAAACAGTATCGAATTTTAATTTTGTTGGAAACAGCTTTGTGCACAAACTCTACTTTTAAAAGAGTTTCCTCAAACTTTGTACACATAAGGAAAATTTGAAAACTTTATCCCATAGTTTTTCTTCTTACTGTGTTAAAAAATAACTGTGAAAAACTCCATAAAACCTGCACAATATTCGACTCAAATTAAATATTCCAATAAAATTATATACATTGTCAAACATAAAATCTACGAAAGGATCGTTTTTAGAAACAGAATTTCCTTTACTTCTTATCTGAGCACGTTGAAAGAATTGGTTTAATAATTGCAATATTTAAGTTTCTCGAGAAAGACTTTCATTCGAAATAAATTTCTAAGGAGGGAATTCTAAAAACCTGAATTGGCAGGAAATTATAAAAAAAATGTAGGTATCTGCGATATATATTAATATTGTCACATTTAGATCCTGAAAGACAACTTAACCGGTTAATGATATAAAACAGAATTTGTTGACTATTTTGTTGAAAACTATATTAGTGGAAATAGAAGTTTTTATCTACAATGTACAATGTGGTCACAGAAATAAACGAATACGTGCGAAGGATGTCCTTTAATTAATTAATTAATTAATCGTTTTATGATACATTCCGGTGTCTTTAAATTGCACCACCAATTTCTTATATTATACAAAACGTGAAAATAAGGGATTAAGCAGACACTTAAATAGCACCACTAACCGCTACAGGGGGTCGGCAGGTAGCTGCTTAGAGTAGGATTAACCCAAGGAAAACTTACGATTTTGTTTTAAAAGTGAAAATATCTGAAATTTGAATTCATTTGACTATTGTCCACCGCTGAAATTAATCATTGAATTTAGTTGAACTTGTTTTTATTGTTTTGAAAGTGATTAAACAGTCAAAATTTGAATTCATTTGATTGTTGTCCACCGCTGAAATTAACCATGGATTTTGGTAAGTACCTACAACGCTTCAAATACTGTATGAATGTAAAAATAATTTTTTTGCACTTCCGGGACTAAAGTGACAACTTTAGTCACGTATAACAGGAACTAAAGTGTATCTTTTAGTCCCTAGGGAGATAAAGTTGCATTTCAAATCCCTAGGGACATAAAGTAAGAATCAAACTTTACCGCAGCTACATCACTATTAATAACTAGGACAAAAATTAGGAAATATTCTTGATTTTTTGGGTATTAATTCTTCCGTTATCATGTCAGCTACCTTATCTATATCAAAATATGTAGTTTCATTCATTTCTTAATTCATTTTCTTGATATTCTGTTAGTTACGTTGCGATTCGTTTTAAATGTCAGCATTAATTGAAATGTCACTGAATTGAAAAATTTTGTTGACACTGTTGCTATAACGTTACCTACTGAGTAATCCAAGTACCGTGTTTATATAACTCATCAAAATTATTAATTGTATCAAAGTTAAAAGTTATAATACTGGGAAGTGCAAAAAATAGCGTATATGCCTCAGGACTAAAGACATATTTTATCCCTTACGTGATTATTGGCCCTCGGGCTCTACGAGCCCTCAGGCAATAAACATCACGTACGGGATTAAAACATTCACTTTAGTCCCTTCGTATATAATATACTATTATTTTATTTTTTTACTATTAAGTTTCTATATCTTTTTATATATCTGTATATTATAATCTTTATGTAAATGTTTATATTTTTATTTTTTAATAAATATTTTAATTATATATTTTTTAATATACTTACCTATTTATTTAAAACTCCAAAGTATACTTAATTTAAATAGGATGGACCTAAAAGGTAAGTTTATATTATTCAATAAAAAAAGAGTGCAATATTATCTGCAGGGGTTCCTAATCCTATATCCCAATTTACGTGGTGCAATTTAAAGGTAGGATTTTAGACCCCCCGTAGCCGTGGTGCAATTTAATAGCGCCCATACATTCATATAAATAGTGCAAATTGGGATTACATAAAACGTACTGATAATCACAATTTGTTGATGGGGCGAAATTTATTTATAAATGAGTTAGTAAAATATATCTTTTATTTCAAACAAATATTTATTATATTGAAACACTTTATATTAACACAATTTACAATATAAATGAACTATTTGAACTCTCCGTTAACTGCTTATATATCTCCTTATATAAAACGAACGAATATTCTAGTGTTTACGAGCACATGATGTAACCTAATAACTACATCAAGGAGATTCTGGAATACATAACCTAACAACAGTCTTTTTAGTAAGGGTTCTTATCCCGTTTTGCTTCATTTTGGAACACCCAAATCGTTGATTTTTGTTTCGTTTCCAGGTAGTGTGCATACATCCAACTTTCGTTGCCGTTGTTGTATATTGATGTCCGTAATTTGAATCGTTAAAGTTTTTCTTTGCACCATGTGACACACGCTTGTTTTTGATCTTGAGTTAAATTGTGTGGAACCAATACGAACATAATTTTTTCACACCTAAGTGATGATGTAAAATATGATTTATTTGTTTCATGACGATGTTAATGTTTGCTGCTGTTTTTAATGTTGTCTGTCGATTATCACGAATGTCATTAAGGATCATTAAGAGGGCAGGACTTGACAAGGTACTATAATCCTATTCTAAAGATAATGGATGTTCACAATAGATCTGCAAATGTAGTAGTGATACAGGCTAACAGCCAACCCAATGAATATCTATCTCTGTATCTATCTAACAGCCCAAATATCAAACATTACAAATTTTCATATATTAACATCTGATAGCTGCAGTCTGGCCACATTCCGAAATTAAAGCAACAAACCTCAAATATAATGACTCAATGATCTCAAAATGCTGCAAACTGGACAATGAAAAAGAAACGATTGATGAAATCTATTTATTCATTCATTTATTCATTTTTATTTTACCCTAATCTATAAAATAAATGTTCTTCACTAGTAATTAAAAAATATAATATTTAATGTCTTTTAAACATATAAGGATTTAATAATAACTATTATTGAAGAAATCGACTTTCCAAAACAATGCCGTTAAAATTTTTCTGATAAGTTCTGAAACACCTTGTATAGAAAGTGATGTTAAGTAACTTTCTGTGTAACTGAATATTTACATAAAAAAAAGAGAAATGAATAATTATATCAAAAGTTTAAACGTTACCGTACTCCCTAGCGTGTTCAGTGTTCATTATTTCATACCAGGTATACTTAATAGCAATAAACACTTTTATATAAATATAACTACTATGTTTTTGTTTCCTAATTAAATATAGAAATAAAACTAACAATTAATTGATTAAATAACATTACTATAATGATTCTAAATTAAGACATAAAATCCTTTAGAAACCTTTCTAAGTGTAAAAATATTCCTCCTAACAAGCACAACACAATATAAACATTCGTATTTTTACCACGATAAAAAATTGCTGCGCAAAAAAAATTGCCAATCAAGAAACAAATAAAACTACAACTGTGTTATAGTCGGCCAAATAACATTATGGGTCGCTAACCCGTCTATTAAAATGAAAATTTGACTGGTTTAAGTGAATATAATTTGCGATGCGTTCAAGGTTAGATTATTATTCTTTAGCTTACGTAAGGGAACAAGGTCAATGTCAAACTAAAGTGAAATTAAGGGGTGAATGAATCGTGAGTAATTATTATATTACTGTCCTTGTGTCTTCTATTTTGTGTCGGTATTCTTATTATGCAATTATAATTTATATTTATTTGATTCCTGACATTCTTCAAAATGTTTCATGTTTTTTTTTTCACTTTCCCAAGAAAGTATCACAATTAAGTTAGCGTGGAATATTAATAGATTTTTTAAATTCAAACATAAAAAAATTGCTCCCTAAATGCTCTTTCAGAATCCGCAATTGCACCAGAAATTAATTAATTTTTGAATTAATTATTTGCAATTAAAATTACGGAATTTGCTTTTTTTTTTCTATATTTATTGACTATTTAACAAGCATAAGTCAATGTAAAGTCATTAGAAATTAAAGAGTAATAATACTGATCATAAAAATATCAACATACAGTAAAAATTCGTTAAAAATTAAACATACAATATAAACTCCTCTTCAAAATTAACGCATCACTCAGTGTTTCTAATTTATTTTATGGTAGCAAAAAGTTTAAAAGAACTTGTTAATGCTCTGTAAGAATTTATTAAAATAGTTTTTAAAGTTAGATTTACACTCAATCCATATGAAATTTTCATTTTATTAAAAGCTCCGATTACAGATAGTCCAAGTCTATAGCATTTACGTTAAAAATAGATGAATCGACCGCGCCATTATTTAATTAATGATAAACATATAACAGCTTTAATTTTAGGTTTATTCCAAGCGACAATTTTGTATCTTTTGACACACTTCTGGGAATCCACTTACTCAGTTTCTAGGGTCGACTCTCACTGGGGTTATAGTTGTAAATAAATTTAAAACCATCAAAATAATTCAGCAGTTGAGAGAAATAAAATAAACTATTCCATTTGTAAAGGAGAACGAAACGCATACGAAACCTGTAGTTTGAAACATCTTAAATTAAATTATAACAAAAAATAACTTTTCAGATTTTAGGTAAAATCATAACTTAACCTCATTTTCGACTCCTACAAAAATAATAACGAATTGAGTAGAGATGTTGTAAATCTGATCATAATAAATTTTATGGTCTTCTGTACGAAAAATATGTCTATACTAAAAAAAAATGGTTCAAAATATTATTATTGTAAACTAAAAACTATCCGTTTGAAAGTCTGTAGTGCTTTTCAGAAGGGTTGTTGGAGTAAACTGTCCTCGAATCGATATAAACCATTTAAAGATAATCTGCTTTTATTATGGTAATATTTAATTGAATATAAAACGCAATTGTTCCATAGTACTAAATGTAAAAGTAAATTTTACATAATCGTAAAAGAGTGTTTCGAAGACGTAGAGAAACATACTCGGGCTGCACTATCTCTTGTAGAGAAAACACTCCAAAATGTTTATAAAACAACTGTGCCCACGACTTTGTGCGCGTTTAAAAACAGTGAAAATGTAACAAAACAATCAAATTTTCAAACAAAGTCGTTAAGACACAATCGTCTGGATCTGGAAATTTGGGGAGGGGCGAGCAAGTGCTCTGCAGCACTGAGGCCACATACGGCCCATTGTGCAACCTCCCGTTGTGTAGGGATATCCACATCTCAGGCTGTCATCAGGCTTAGAGATTAAAAATAGGTGATGAGGCTCCCGAGGAGGATCTCCCTGACATCGGCTGGTGTAAGCCAGTACTCGCCCAACACGGATCTTCTGATTTCAGAAAAAGTAGAGCAGTCATACATTATATGCTCTACTGTTTCCTCTGCGTAGCGGCGATTCTACTAATTTCATCCTAAAGTCTACGGTTCGTTGTTTCATCCCAGCACTGCATAAAATTTTGGTGAGAGTGTTGTTTGATAAGGTTCACAACAGCGGACATTGTTAGCTTGGTAGATGAGCGGGGGCTACATATTTGTAGTCGTAGGCCCTCCTTGCAAAATAGGGAAGATGCAAATATGATGTTTATGAATATTTTATGATTAAAAGTTTAAAAAAGTATAAAAGAAGGACTACTTTAACGTTTTTATTTAATATCATGATGATTTTTAACAATAATTTCCAATTAAAATTACGTAAAACAAAACGCATTTCAAAACACCAATCAGCGTTTAGTGACGTCACTCCTGCTATGTCAACTTTTTAGTGGTTAACTTTGTGTGTAAAATTGATTATTAGCAGTCAATATTATGTTTTTAATAAAAATGGAAGTTGGGTTTATCAAAACAGACTCCAGGAATTTACCAAGAGTTACTGTCGGCATGGTAGTAACTTTTTTCGTCGAGAGTCCAGAGTTTTCAAGTGTTGAAATGAAAGGGACTAAATTACTACGGTATGCATGAATCATAGTTTTTAAACTTTTATATCATTATAAAAATGTGAGTTTAAATGTTCGGTGTAAGAATAAAATAATCTGAAAGAATACATCAATATTATAGATGCAGTATTTTCAATGCTCTCAAGAATTTCACGTTTTTTCCTTTTCATTATTACTGATCTAGGTTTTAGTGGTATCATATTATTTTGGCATTCAAAAATATGAGGTACCTACCACATCTTTTTTCAGATAAAGTTTCCCCCCAAACATTTTAAACTTCATCCAATTTTCGACGTCGTTCTCCAAACTGTAAAATTAAAAATATGTTATTGAGTAGTTTTGTAAATACTTAGGTACAGTACGCAATAATAACAAGTATTCGCCAAATTACGTCAAAGTGGTCTTCACAGCATCGAATAATAGTCTTTGGAGAATAATAGTCATTCATCTTTGCAGCTTGAAACCACTTACTTCTTAATTTTGGGTCAGAAGGTCCAGTCAAAAAAAAATTTATTTGAAAATTTTGTTGAAGTAGATGGAAGAATTGGCAAAAAACATGAGTTAACACGACTTTTTTTCGGAATTTTAGGGGTATTATTTTGATCACCTGATGTTGATGGATAGTCCATTTTAAATTATAACAAAAAAGTAAGTAGAAAGTCGAGAACACTTGCAATTTGTTAGGCTAACGACGGCAAGCATAACCAGTGACAGACAGGAATGACGTCATCGGAACTACAGGTCCGTTTTAGCGCGAAAACTTAAACGGTCTATTTAAAACCGCATTTTTTACGTTAAATTAGATTGCTTTAATTTTTTAATATGTTTATGACCTATTTTACATGGAATTGTTTAAAATAAAAACAAAACTAAAAATACTGCATGTTCCCTATTGTTCGCAATGCGGTTACCTTTAGAGTTCCCATGTCATTTGATCCAGCTCAGAGTGACCACGTTATTCTGGCTGACCTCAGTTAGAGTTTTGTGACATTCTAGT
Source organism: Altica lythri (assembly GCA_964028335.1). Lineage (NCBI taxonomy): Eukaryota > Metazoa > Arthropoda > Insecta > Coleoptera > Chrysomelidae > Altica > Altica lythri. Next base: position 26,538,334 of record OZ034804.1, on the reverse strand, counting down.
ACTAAATTTGAAGTGATACGTGGTCTGTTCAAGGTCAGTAGTGCTTGTCGGCAATATGTGTAAATATTTACATTCCTGCCTGTGATGTTCCTATTGATTAATTCTTTTGCAGCTATGGTTATACCTTTGAGTTCTGACTGAACCAATCTTGACAAGCCATCCATAGCCCATTTCATTTTTAGGTTTAAGGATCTTGAGTAAATTCCACATCCTACACCTTGCTTCGTTTTTGATCCATGCGTATAGGCACTAAGGGCGTTCACTACGAAAATGTTGGGCTTTAATACTTGCTTAAGTCCCTATTCGGCAAAAATCAATAAATGCTGCGATTTAATAATTATTCATGACCACGTCGTGCCTTTTGCATCGTTTATAAGGAACCGTTTTATTTTGATGGTTAATAATGCGCGACAGAATATCGCTAGTAATGGACTGGCCACCGCGAAGCACAGACTTGAATCCAATCGAGCTCTTAAAAAATTAGTGAAGTCATTTACCTGCATATTAAAATCTGTAAAAACTGGAACCTGTTGTTCTTTTAAAATGGTACAATATTTCACGAGCAACCGTCCAAAATGTAATTGAAATTTTGCCACAACGAATACAGGCGGTTATCAGAGATGGATGTATGGATGTTTGTTCCTCTTTCACGCAAAAACTACTAAACGGATTTTAATGAAACTTTACAGTAATGTAGCTTATAGTTTGGAATAACATATAGGCTATAATTTATAAAGATATTGTGTGAATTGTCCAAAATATAACGATAAATGTCATTTAAGTCTGAAAAAATTACTGTATTTCTTATGTTGACAATATTGTTACGTTATTACAGTGCGAATGTAACATCTCAATATTGTCAGACTGTTATATTTTTCAAATACGACCCAAAAATTATGTATGTTATAATTTTAATGTCATAATGTTAGTTCTTTTCACGCTAATATAAGCTACTCGAAATACTAATACTGCGCACACGAAGTCGCGGGCACCAGTTATTGATACATAAAGACCTTGCTTTTATTCGAATTACACGCAGACGAAGTCGCGGGCAAAAGCTAGTATAGGTATATATAAAAAAATGAATGTTTGTCTGTATGTCTGTATGTACTCAATGAACTCAAAAACTACTGGACCGATTATTATGAAAATTGGTATACGTATGTATTTTTCCACGGAGAAGGTTTGTATGATATGCTCATTGATGCCACTCGCCACCAGGTGGCGCTGCAGAGTAGCAACTTCTGTCCCGTCCAACCGATTGCCATGAAAATTGTTATGCATATGTATTTTTCCACGGAGAAAGTTTGTATGATATGCTCATTGATGCCACTCGCCACCAGGTGGCGCTGCAGAGTACCAACTTCTGCCCTGTTCAACCGATTGTCATGAAAATTAGTATGCATATGTATTTTACCACGGAGAAGGTTTGTATGATATGCTCATTGATGCCACTCACCACCAGGTGGCGCTGCAGAGTAGCAACTTCAGTCCCGTTCAACCGATTGTCATGAAAATTGGTATGTATATGTATTTTTCCACGGAGAAGATTTATATGATATGCTCATTGATGCCACTCGCCACCAGGTGGCGGTGCAGAGTAGCAACTTCTGCTCCGTTCAACCGATTGTCACGAAAATCAGTATGATGATGTATTTTTAATGGGTAAGATGAATACGATATTCGTATTAAAGGAAGTTACCACCAGATGGCGCTTCCATGTATCAAGTTCAATACTGATTTTAATAGATATCTATACGAATTCGTACAAATAAAAGTTCTTAAAATATATTGTTGGTGCGATGAGTAAAACAAAACTATAAACTTTCTTTCCTTCCCTATCTCTTCTTCTCTTTTATTTTTCTTAAATTTATTTTATTAGTTGATGGCGTAGCAATGCGCGCCGGGTACAGCTAGTATTAACATAAACAAATATTGAATATTTGCAATATTTAAATTATAATAGACAATAAATGTAAGAGGTGCTACAATTTTAAAATGGAGTTTATATAATTTATTACCTACTTAAAAATCAAATATGTGAAATTAAAAAAATCTAGCACATACTGAATTTTTGATTTTGACTATAAGTAAACCTTCAGAAATTTTTTATTGCATGTTTTCTATGTGCTATAAAAAAAAAGATAAAAAATTCACACGTGCCTTGGCAATATATATTATACGCAGTTTAAATTTTTCAAATAAATGGACTACATTGCGAATTTAAATATCGATAATTTAGCTACATTTACCTCCGCCTACTTTATAAAAATAGATAAAAGAGGTTTGATTGATTTATAGATGGTAGTCTGGAAATCTACATGGGATATGTAAATGCGTTATTACGTAAAAAAATCAAGATCCTCTTCAATTTAAATGTTATCACAAAAAGTTCTTGAGAGGCCCAAAGCGGTCTAGATAAAAATAGCAACTTAAGTGTTTGTTTAACTGATAAAAAAATATCCAGACAAAAAAAATTATGTTCGCACAGAAATAAAGTCCTTTCTGTTTCATATCATTTGAGATAAGTGTTTAATCATTCTTAGTTTTGTAGTTCACGCCGCGGTTTGTATTACCCATTAATTATTATCATCTTTCAATACGTACTTTTCCGGTGCATAGAATTCATGTCTGATTGAATTCAGTTGTTGTATTTATGTTGAGAAATAATTTCTTTTCCAGTCACGTCTACCATTGAAAACTATAGTCTGATAATTCGGTAAATAAAATAAAAACAACCGCTGTAAACCGGTTTGACAAAATAAAAATTAACAATTAAACGTAGTCAAAGAGATGGATTAGTTGACACTGATTACTTCATAAACAGAACAAGTTATAATGGTGTTGTGGGACACCAGGTAGGAACTAAGTTCCTTCGGCTAATGTAGAATCGACACTACTCGCTTGTATATACGACTGTAGCGCCTGCGCACGTCTTATTTAACGGTTTTATTCCATAGACTTTTTGTTACGGTTTTACTATTACATTTTTTTCAGTTCGGTCGCGCAGCAAAATCCCTATCTCCTCCAAGCCTTGGATTATACGTTATAGATTAATAATTACATTTCTTTTGGTTGTACATATTTTCATAATTTGTACTTTTCGTCTGGGCAGCTTATATATCAATAAATTCTCTAAAGATATAATTTTTATAATGATTATGATCGAAATAAGATAATTGAATTAATTTTATTTAAAGTTAAAATAATATTTATAGTTTTTTGTTTAACACTGGAAAAAAACTAAAAAAAAAATTACCATCCCGCGTATTCGATCCTCCAATCGTGAATCATATGCTAGTCAAATCATTTTTATGTATTTACTGCATAAATTTTGATCATATTAATAATAATAATTTATTATAAATTTTGAGATTAACATTAGTAACAGGTGTAGATAATCCAATTAAATAAAGTATTACAACATAATTTACACATTTTACATTTAAAAACCAATGATTTTCATTAATTTATTCGCTGGGTGCGTAACCCAAGCGCCACCTACCGGTACAACTTACGGTGGCTCTTTTGTGAAAATTTACATGCATTGGACGTCAAATAGTTATTAAAAAAATTAAATAAACTTAATTTTTCTTTCAATGTAAAATGTAACAAACACAGAGTGTAGGTACTTTAAATTACAATTTTTTGTTGGGTCAGCGGAAAACAGTAAGTAAAATAAGCAGAATAACTAAAACAAGTATCAAGTGAATTAAGTTATAAGTAGTGTTAAAATCTATCAAGATGTTCATTTTTGAAAAATTAATGTTGAATGAAAAATCAGTATTAATAATAAATATATAACAATCTGCAATTATATAAATGATAACGAATCGTTCTATTTACCTTCATTTTATATTTACGAATGAATGTTAATTTTTTATTTTCTTTATTTTATTTGTAATATAAAAAATGGAATTCGTATTAAGAATCAATTAAATTATTATGTACTTATTTTTCTTACAGGATGTACATATTGTTACGTTCTAGGGGTTCAAAATAAAATCACTGCTGAACGAAAATGTCTAATTTATTTACACACTACAAACTAAACGAATTATAACGAAATAACTAAACTAACTATAACACTCTAATTTATATACAACAATTAACTTCGATTTATATTCACTATTTATTTTCACTTCGTAGATCGCTCGAATATTTAGACTATCGCTATAAACTTTAAACTTCCCGTGGGTCGTGGCTCTCCGCTTATATACCTGTCCACTGTTTCCAGAACGTGCTTCGGTAACAGTTTCTCGTCGCGCGGAGAAAGAAAGGAATTATTCTCGATTGTACGCGTAGTCACCAGACTTCCGGGAATCAGTTGTTTACCTAGCGCTATCAGGGCGACAGAGGCGTACTAGGGGACTCTCGCTCGTTACACTGCCCCCTCCTTAAGACGTTCGGTCCCCGAACACCTTGGTTGGTATGTCTGAACCTACAGGCATCTCCCTTTCTGCAGCTCCCTTGCTTTTCGAAATAGCAATCCACAGTCTTCTCCTTCATTGTGTTTCCGCTCTGGTTGAAAATGCACACGAGTATCTCTATTCCTGTCTTATGGAAAAGCACCTCGAGCATGTTCCGGACGACTCTCCAGTTGAGTTGGTCTAGACCACAACCCAACTTAGGCACAGCCAGCTTCTTCACTCCCAACCTGGTGAGTTCGTCTCTTAGGTTCAGCAGGGTATTCCACATACTTCTATAGCTGGGCTTGTGATCGGAAAACCTCTTAGTCACCATGTAGAAGAGGTGACGATGACCTTCAGTGAGACTCAGAATTTTTCCGGGATGGGGCTGTTGTCTGGAGAGCTCAGATACACGGCCAAACTTCTTCCTGAAGACTAATGCTATTCCCCTGGACATACGCAGATCTTCGGCGACACAATGAGCTAGGGAATAATCTCCAGGCACAGAGAAGAGGTCCTGCTGCTGCTCGGTGGTAACTCCGAATCGTGCCTTCCCAGTTCCACCATAGTTCTCCATGAACTGGTCGAAACTCATCTCAACATGCTCTGGGCTGGTCGTCCTTCTCAGATGGGTCTTGTCTTGTTCGTCGTAGTCCGCCTCGTATTTCGCCAACCGATTAACATGGACCACGCGCCTCTTGCCCCTTGGTAGTCTTTGTATACGGTACACTACATCATTGATCCTCTTTACCACTCTGTATGGACCCTCCCAATTCCTCTGTAGCTTAGGTGATAATCCTCTCTTCTTCTGAGGGTTGTACAGCCAGACCAAATCTCCAGCGTTGAAACCACCTTCTGTAGCTTTGCTGTCATAGCGGGTCTTCATTCGGTCACTAGCTACTTGTATGTTTTGTCGGACCTTCTCATGAATGTAGTGTAGCCTGCCCCTCAATGTGCTCACGTAGTCCTCACCAGCTATCTCTGTTCCGGGCTTACATCCAAACTCTAGGTCACAGGGTAATCTTATTTCCCGGCCGAACATGACACAAGCTGGTGTCTCCCTAGTAGACTCTTGCACGGCTGATCTGTAGGCCATGGTGAACAGATGAAGGTACCGGTCCCAGTCTCTTTGATGGTCAGAGACCACTTTAGCCAAATATTTTCCCACAGTTTTATTCATTCTTTCGACTAGGCCATCTGACTGTGGGTGAAGAGGTGTTGTCCTGGTCTTCTTGACTCCGAGTATTTCACAAATGCTCTGGAATAGGCCAGACTCGAAATTTCGTCCCTGATCAGAATGTAGTTCCAGTGGCACTCCAAACCGACTAAACATTTCCTTTATCAGCACGTCTGCCACTGTCGAGGCCTCTTGGTTTGGGATGGCATGTGCTTCAACCCATTTGGTAAAGTAATCCGACGCCACCAATATGTACTTGTTCCCATCGTCGGTCTCTGGGAATGGGCCTGCGATGTCTATAGCAACTCTTTCCATGGGACTGCCTACGTTATACTGATTCATTGGCGCTCGTCGTTTTCCTCTTGGGCCATTCGTTGAAGCACAAAGTCTACATTTTCGGCACCAGTCCTTGACGTCTTCTTTGCAGTTGACCCAGTAAAAACGTTCTCTGATCTTTTCCAACGTTTTCTTGATACCGAAGTGTCCACCGGAGGTTCCATTATGAAGTTTCTCCAATACTTCTGTCGTCCGACTCCGGGGAATTATCAGCTGAGTCCTAGCTGCAGTACCCTCGTCATTCTCGACGGACCTCTTCAACAATCCATCCTCTAAAATGATGGAGTCCCACTGCGCCCAGTAGGACTTGACCCTAGGACTCAGGTGACTCACTTCTTCCCATCTTGGTCTCTGTCCTTTTGCTTTCCAGTCAAGCAACATCTTTAGTTCGGTGTCACCTTCTTGGTCTCGCTTCAGGGATTCTGGCAGCCAATCCAGATCCACTACGGTTGTTCTTAAACAGAATTCCTTCTCTTCTGCTTTGCTGCAGTGTTTGCAGTCGGAAGGACAAGGTCTCCTTGATAATGCGTCAGCGTTGCCATGTGACTTTCCGGCCCGGTGTTCCACAGAAAAATGATATTCCTGCAGCCTTTCTATCCATCTCGCAACCTGACCTTCTGGGTTCTTGAATTGTAGAAGCCACTTCAGAGCAGCATGATCTGTTCTTAGAAGGAATTCGCGACCGTACAAGTATTTATAAAAATGTTCCATGGACTTGACTGCGGCGAGAAGTTCTCTCCTCGTAACACAATAGTTACGCTCAGGCTTCGACAGGACCTTGCTGAAATATCCTATAACTTTCTCTTGGCCATTCTGAATTTGGGATAGTATGCCTCCTATGGCCGTGTTGCTTGCGTCCGTGTCCAATATAAACCTTCCACTGGCCTGAGGATAACTTAATATAGGAGCTGTTGTTAGTGCTTGCTTTAGTCGATTGAAAGCATCCTCGCATTCGGTATCCCATTTGAAGTCCCTTCCATCTTCCGTCAGTCTTGTTAGAGGCTTCGCGATGCCAGCAAATCCCAAGACGAACTTCCTGTAATATGTGCACAAGCCAAGAAAACTCCTTACTTGGTGCTTGTCCTGTGGTACTGGCCATTCTCGTACAACCTTGACTTTGTCTGGGTCAGCACTAATGCCATCTGCAGATACTACATGTCCTAGATATTTCACTTCTTTCCTGAAGAGGTGGCATTTCTTTGGACTGAGTCTTAAATTTGCAGTGCGTAGCCTTTCAAGGACTTCTCTTAAATTTTCCAGGTGTTCGTCAAATGTCCGGCCAAATACTATGACATCGTCCAAATAAACTAGGCACGACTTCCATGACAATCCTCGAAGAATGGTTTCCATTAATCGCTCGAAAGTTGCAGGTGCGTTACAGAGGCCAAATGGCATTACTGTGAACTGCCACAATCCTGTCCCAATAGTAAAAGCTGTTTTCTCTTTGTCTTTGGGATCTAATTCCACCTGCCAATACCCACTCTTCAAATCCAGCGTGGAGAACCATTTCGAGCCAGAAAGCGTGTCCAAAGTGTCGTCAATCCTTGGAATGGGGTAGCAATCCTTCTTGTTGACGTCGTTCAAACGACGATAGTCGACACAAAATCTGGTGCTGCCATCTTTCTTCTTCACCAAAACCACAGGTGATGACCAAGGACTATCAGATTGCTCTATTATTCCCTGTTCGTGCATGTCCTTGATTATATTTTCTGCTTCTTCTCTCTTTGCTATGGGAAGCCTTCGCGGTTGTTGGCGAATGGGATCTGAACTTCCGGTATTGATAGAATGCTTCACAACATTCGTCCTACCCATCTGAGTGTTGTCCATAGCAAAAACGTCACTGTATTCATGAATTAGTTTCTTCACCTTGCTAATATGTTCTGGTGCAAGTTCTGTGCAGGAAGAAGCCAATGTCTCAAATAATTTCTTCGAACTCTTCTCGCTTCTTGGTAGCGGGTTCTTCACATCCTGAACGCTTCCTGTCACACAAAGCACGGAACAGCTTTCTCCCAGGATCGTACCTTTCTTTAAGATCACAGGGTACATGTTGGTGTTCAACATTCTCACAGGAACTTCGTTTCCGCCTCTCACCAAGGTTTTTCCGACTAACAGTCCTTTCCCGAGGTTACTCTCACTGGCTGGTTCGATGAGTCTTATACAGCTACCTCGAAGGTCTCTATCTAAATACCCCTTCACTATGGTTTCCGCCTGTCCACGTAGGTGAACATCTTCGCTGAGTAAGACTCGAGTCGTGATAACTTCACATCCCAGGAATGGAATTTCCAGACTTCCGATCCTCAGAACATCGTTTCTCATATCCATCTGGAAGCCATAACCCTTAATGACATCCATTCCCAAGATGACTTCCTCCATGATATCTGCCACCAGCACCTCATGTTCGAAAGACCTGTCCCCAATGTTGATGACGATCCTCTTCTTTCCATGTGTTGGCACGTCTTCTCCAGTTGCAGTCCGTAAACGAACCATCGCTGGTAAGGTTTTTCCATTTCCTTCAACTACACTCGGCTTAACTATAGTTCGGGTTGCGCCAGTGTCGACTAACATTTTTACGGACCTCCCATTAATTTTACCGTCGACATAAATACTTGAAGAGATGGCCTGAATAATAACCTCAGGGGCATTGTCGTGGCGGGTCGGTTTATGCCCCTTCTTGCCAACCCGCTTTAGTTTTCCTGTTCTTGCCGTTGTGGTTTAAACGGCTTCTTGCAGTTACGCCGAATGTGTCCTCTTTCGCCGCAGTTCCAGCATCTTGGTCCACCATTACGTTTCTCCTGGAGAACTCGGCGAATTACTTCCTCAATTCTATCGTCGCAGACTGGTGAATCATCAAGCTGTCTCACTTTGCTCTGTCCTCTGTGAGAAGCTTGTTTAGCAGCTTCAAATTCTAGGGCATGGGCCAGGGCGTCATCTAGAGTTTTGGGTCGGGCCAACCGCAACGTCTGCTGAGTCTCCGTGCCTCTCAACCCATCTACGAAGGTCTGGACAGCAAGTTGTTCTAGGAAGCTGTCCGGTGCTGAAGGATAGGCCAGCCTTACCAACCTTGCTCTGTCTGCTTCGAATTCCTGCAAGGTTTCTGCACTCTTCTGATGGCGACTCTTGATTTGTGCGTGATACACTTGTTGGAGATGTGCATCACCATATCTCATTTGCAGTCTACTTGTCAGAGTCTTATAATTACCTTGTTGACTTACAGGAATGGTTTGAAGGATATTCAGTGCGTCCCCTCTTAATGCAACAATTAAAGCAGTTGATTTCTCTTCATCGTCCCAGCAGTTGGCGTTGGCTGCTGCTTCAAATTGTTTCTGGTATGTGCTCCAGGGTGTTTTGCCATCAAAAGTTGGAGGTTTGATCTTTGTTCGCCCTGGCTCACCCCGTTCTCCCAGCTTAACAGAACAATATTTGCTGAAGTTCTTGCTCAAACGCTCTTCCATGGTTTTCACCTGTTCTTCCAATTTTACTTGCATTTCTTCCTCCATATTAACCAATCTGCCTTCAATGTTTCCAACCCTGTCTTCAAATTTTCCAATTTCGTCTTTTACGCTTCCAATCTCATTTTCCAATTTGGAGTAATTATTCTTTAACTCATTTTCAATCAATGTCAATTTATCTCCCATTTTCTTAGTGTTTTCTTCCATTTTATTCTCCATTTTCTGGGTATTCTCATCCATTATCTTTCTGGTATTTTCTTCCATTTTATTCTCCATTTTCTGGGTATTCTCATCCATTTTCAAGCTCATTTTTTCAAGAGCTTGCTTGAAAAATTCCATTGTCGCCTGATCCATTTTCTTCGCCTGTGATCTCGTTACTGGCATACAAAATATTCAATAATGAAGTCCACAATTTTAAATTAACACAGCAGTTTAATTTACCCCACACCTGACACCAATTGTTACGTTCTAGGGGTTCAAAATAAAATCACTGCTGAACGAAAATGTCTAATTTATTTACACACTACAAACTAAACGAATTATAACGAAATAACTAAACTAACTATAACACTCTAATTTATATACAACAATTAACTTCGATTTATATTCACTATTTATTTTCACTTCGTAGATCGCTCGAATATTTAGACTATCGCTATAAACTTTAAACTTCCCGTGGGTCGTGGCTCTCCGCTTATATACCTGTCCACTGTTTCCAGAACGTGCTTCGGTAACAGTTTCTCGTCGCGCGGAGAAAGAAAGGAATTATTCTCGATTGTACGCGTAGTCACCAGACTTCCGGGAATCAGTTGTTTACCTAGCGCTATCAGGGCGACAGAGGCGTACTAGGGGACTCTCGCTCGTTACAATATGTATAGGATATTATTTTATACAATACGGTTATGGGTTACAGTAACACTTACTTTTGCCTTTAAACAGCAGCTGTACATTTTTTTCGCTGATTTAATTTTTACTTGGCAACCAGGAACTTGTAAAATTTAAAATTGCTGTTTCTACCAGTATTTTTGCTATCGACTACACAACAACTTTTGTGACCAATTTTATTTTATTTATCTTATTAAACTGACACACGTGTTATTTTTATAGACTTATGTTATAAAGAGCCACCCTTAGTTCTGTATTGTCCGTAGCGGGCGCTGGCATCAGTTTTGTGTCCCCCACTATGACTTACGCACCCAGCGAATAGGACATCACAAAAGTTGACATCGTTGGATATTTCTATATTGTTTACAATGTTTATATTATATTATTAAACTTACCTTTCGTTAGGAGATTCTGTAATGAGAAGATCATCTTTTGCTTGATTCATTATAACTATTATATTTTTTGTAAACACTTTCAAGAAAGTTTCGGTGACAGTTAAAAATTATATCATAACTGTCAACATCATGTCTATCGTATACTGAACACTGAGTAGAGGCTAGCGGTAACCTTCCTACTAGATATAGTGGCACTATTACAAGCGTTACGGTTTTATTGTTACGGTTTTTACTATTACATTTTTTTCAGTTCGGTCACGCAGCAAAATCCCTATCTTATCCAAGCCTGCCGTAAGGAACTTAGTTCCAATAAACACCAAAACATAAAGAATTCATTGCTCTAATAAGAAAAGATTAAAAGGCTAATTAACATAAGGCCTTCCATCCATGGCGCGTCTCGTTTAACAACCCGGTCAGACGGTACGGATTCGAATCGAAAAAAAAATGTCGATTTTCTTAGTGGCACATAGTTTTTAATGTGCATGTTCGTACCATTCGATCGTTTATCGCATTCGGAATTTTTTTGTATTTGGGTAAATCTTTGTGAATATGCACATTTAAAACTATGCGCCAATAAGGAAATCGACATTTTTTTCGATTCGATAAAATATTCGAATCCGTACCGTCGAAACGGTACGCATATTGAATTTGTCTCGTCGCGACGTTTACGCTACGCTTGAAGATCTGTACACGTAGGGAACTTGAATCGCATTTTTGTATTATAGATTACAAATTAAGAGTAAGAAAGATGTTAAGGCTGGGCGCAAACGCTCGGTTTCCTGATTCGGTTTTCGGATCAGGAATTCAGATTCGGAATTCCGTGTGCCTAGCACAAACATCCGTTTTTTTGTATTAGGAATTTTTACTATCAGTTCGAATAGCGACGTTTCTGTGAAAGCATAAATGGACGACGACGATGAATTGATTGCTATTGCACTTTTACTGGCGCTAGATAAGAAAAAGAAGAGAAAACGACGTTATTAGGTTTTTTTCCGTTCTTACGACCCAAACGCACGGAATGAATTCCGAAACGAACGTCGGGTTTTTTTCCATTCGGAAATAGTTAGGACGTGTGCGCCTTGTTGAACATTTTGTATGTAAATAAAGCATTCAAGTTTACCTGAATTCCTGATCCGGAAACCGAATCAGGAAACCGAGCGTTTGCGCCCAGCCTTAAGTCTGAAGAGTCGAAAAAAAAATAAAAAAAAGGATGTTTTGGATTCATCCTTTTATTAATAATTAGCTGACCCGGCAAACTTAGTACCGCCTAATAATGATACCTTTTTCTCATTTTTTATTTTTTCAAATTTATACGATTTTATCTCGTTTTTTCTCCTTAGTTTTCACGTTTTTACTATTTTTCGTTGTATTTTGTAATTTCGATTAAACACATTAGATATCTAATTGCCCCACCTTACGCTGGCGTCGTAGTACTTCATTAAGTAGTAATTGAGCATTTAAATATATGAGATATCAACGTGCAACCTTATAATGACGTATAAATATATAAGACATCAACTGCGCCACCTTACGGTGGCGTCATAGTAGGTACTTTGTAAAATAAGATTTGTTCGTTTAGATATTATATGAGACATCAACTGCGCCACCGTACGGTGGCGTCATAATTCTTAATTATATAAAAATTGCTCGTTTTAATATATTATATGAGATATTAAATGCGCTATCTTATGGTGGTGTCATAGTACTTAATTTAATAAGTATTTTCTTATTTGTCATGTGCGTTTTGTTATTCCATGTCAGATGCGTTTGTTTTATACCATGTTTTATAATGACTTCCGGAAACGTGGTCTCCTTGTTCTGAGCTACATCCCTATCAATTTTTAGTCGAATTGGTTCAGCTGTTCTTGAGTTATAGATAGTGTAACTAACACGACTTTCACCAATAGGTGATAATATATTGCTGCGAAAGAGGTTACAAAAGATTACTCGAAATTTCAGTTATTTTATATGTCTTGACTGCACATAGTATTTCTATCATCTACTTATCATCCTTGTATGTTTCCAAGTAAGTTGTTTTCATTGATGGAAAGCGAATGTTTAAAATATGTGTTAACGAAGGTGTTGTAGATTTTAAGTAAGGCTTCCATGAAGCTGTGATAAAAGTTTGATTCAATACTTAAATAATTGAAGCAATTTCACCGCTGTCAGGGTTGGTCCGAGAGTTGTCTTTTTAGTTTTGCATATAGCCGCTTAGAAGGCATCCCCAATAGAACTTTCAGACACAAATCTAACCTCAATAATCTTTGGTTGACATAAATCCAGAGTTTCATTGCGAAACAACATTGTGTAGGTACAGTGAATATTTGAAATTAGCAAGATGGTCGAAAAATTGATCTTAGCCGGTAACGTTTTCTAGCAATATTTTTTTTTAACAATTTTCGGAGAAGATTATACCAACAGCAATGTCTCACTAAAATGGTTTGTGAGTTTGGGAATAAAGCACCACACCAGTCAACTATTTTCTGCTGGTATTGCGAATTTCAACGTGGTCGCTCCGGTCTCACCGACGAATACAGGCGATGTCCACCGAAATCAGCAGGCACGCAGCAAAAGATTGATGCGGTTCGTCAGCTAGTTAAGGATGCCGCCGTGTAACAACTGGGAGGTAGAAGCATCTTTGGGCATTTTAAGAACCTCGATCCCAAAGATCCTCCATGAAGAACTGTGTGTTACGAAGTTAGTTTCCCGTTGGATTCCTCATTTGCTCACAGAAGAACAAAAAACAGTTCGAGTCAATTGGTGTCGAAAAACATTGGAAAGGTTCAACAAAGAAAGCTCTATGACGTTTATAGTCTCGTTAGTGGTAATGAATCTTGGATTTACTCCTACGAACCGGAAAATTAACGCCAATCCATTGTGTGGGTGTTTCACGATAAGGAAAAACCAACAAAAGTGATCCATTCCACAACTGTGTCAAAGAAACTAATCACAACTTTTTTGTCAAAATCTGGTCAAGTGCTTAAGAAGATAGAAGAACGGTTACTTCCGAATGCTGTATAAACTTTACAAACGACTTTTCTTTTTCCTTATTTAGATCCTAACGAAGTAGGGGATAGCTTCGCCTTAGATTTGTTAAGTTTAATAATTAGAATCGAATGGAATATAGCATGTTTTAAACAAAAGTCATAAGTTTAGTTTAACAAAAATTAATAAAATAAACAAATAGACGTTATTGTTAAACAGTATAATGTGTTTACTTTTTGACAATTATATTCTAAGAAAGTATTGTTTCTTATAATAATTGTCAAATTCTCATACTGGTATCATTTTAATAATATTTGTTTGTTCTTATTTGACTTCTTATTATTTAAAATGGTGCTTATGTGTCAATATAAGTTTGAGTATTTATCTTTAAATGGTATTTATTTTGCTAATCTGATTACCTACCTACATAAGCTGCGATTGTGTATTGTTATTTATTTGTTCTATAAATAATTATTCATACGGTCAAAAGGCAAAAATTTCCAAATTATTATTACTGTAAGTATCATTATCCTGAAAGATAAATATAATTTATGGCCTATTAATATCCATTACCTGATGGTTAATGTCTTTATAACACCTTCTATCGGGTCTGGTGCGATAATTGGACGAATAAGCTTTCCTGATTGGATTTTTGCATTTAATTTTAATATTTAAACAGTTAGGTTTTGATCAAATTAATGAAAAACTTTCTTGAACTGAATTTTGTTGATTCAAGTTTTCAAGACAGAATTATAGGTAATTTCAAAAGGTAAAAAACCTAGTTTTTAGGAAAAAGTAAACACATTATACTGTTTAACAATAACGTCTATTTGTTTATTTTATTAATTTTTGTTAAACTAAACTTATGACTTTTGTTTAAAACATGCTATATTCCATTCGATTCTAATTATTAAACTTAACAAATCTAAGGCGAAGCTATCCCCTACTTCGTTAGGATCTAAATAAGGAAAAAGAAAAGTCGTTTGTAAAGTTTATACAGCATTCGGAAGTAACCGTTCTTCTATCTTGTTAAGCACTTGACCAGATTTTGACAAAAAAGTTGTGATTAGTTTCTTTGACACAGTTGTGGAATGGATCACTTTTGTTGGTTTTTCCTTATCGTGAAACACCCACACAATGGATTGGCGTTAATTTTCCGGTTCGTAGGAGTAAATCCAAGATTCATCACCACTAACGAGACTATAAACGTCATAGAGCTTTCTTTGTTGAACCTTTCCAATGTTTTTCGACACCAATTGACTCGAACTGTTTTTTGTTCTTCTGTGAGCAAATGAGGAATCCAACGGGAAACTAACTTCGTAACACACAGTTCTTCATGGAGGATCTTTGGGATCGAGGTTCTTAAAATGCCCAAAGATGCTTCTACCTCCCAGTTGTTACACGGCGGCATCCTTAACTAGCTGACGAACCGCATCAATCTTTTGCTGCGTGCCTCTTCCCATTGGGCAGTTTGATAAATTCTCAAAGTGGTCTTGTCTACTTGACCAAACGCGAGAATTTGTGTCACCGAATAGGTTCCCAAATTATGTTCCCTTCTCAACTGATTATCTTAAAAATGTTTTGGAAGTTAATTTAGAGCCGTGGGAGCGCGAACACTAGGATCTTAGACCGTGAACGTTTCAATAAGACTCCATCAGCGACCTATAAGATCTATTGTGTCCCCCTTTTTCTTGCTAAAAATCTGATGTTTTCTCAGAATTATAGCAGCTCTTCTAGTAGGTACTATCTTTCTTAAAAAGTTTAGAATATCGTTGGCTTGAAGCTTCCTCTTCTCTTTCGAATGATTCTAGGTATCTGACCCTAGAATTACGTAAGGCATTCTGAAATTAAGTGTATTGAGGTTTCGTCATCTTCCGCACAGAATCTGCACTTTGCTTCATCTAGCAATCCTACTTTCTTGATGTGTCCTCTTAATCGGCAGTACCCGCTTAATATTGCCGTTATAATATGAAGGATGTTTTTACTTAGGTTTAGACAGCTGAAAGAGCTCTTCGCGTTATAGTTTCCCAGGAGCGTCTTTGATTGTCTAAGTCCCTCTAGATCGTTCCAGTACTTGGCTTTATCTCTATGCACTTATTTTCTTAGTTTTTCTAAGACTGTACAACTGCTAATTCTATAAGATGGTTCTGATCCCAATTATGGGGTTTCAGCTCCTTTTGTTGTCAGGTTATCTGCTGTTTCGTTTCCTTCTATTCCTATGTGTCCTGAAATCCATAAGAGAGTAACAGTATTAATTTGTCCTAGTTCATTTAGTTTGCTTGGACATTCCCAGAACATTTTTGAACTGGTTAGAATCACCCTCTGAAGTTTTTCGCACTTATTCACTAGCACCCTGTATATTAACAATATGGGTTTAGCTAACCTGATTCAAAGCAACATAAAGTTGTAGGTTACAACGGTGTACGACAGGGGCCGTGGATTCAAATAGCTAATTACTGATTTTAAGCTGAGCTTAATTAAGACATTCAATTTATTGAAATTGTCCAAAAAATATATACAGGACACATTATTTTTGTGAAAACCAGGAATAATTGAAATTTAGGATCTCTGTTTCTCATAAAAATGGCCTGTGTCAATCCTATATTAAATGAATCTGATTGTTAACTTCTGAATAAAAGAAAGGCACGCTATTTATAATAACAACATATATTAAAACATGCAACAATAGAAACAACATAACTATGACACAAGATCGCGGAGTGATCTCTGCATAAGGTTTCTTAGGCTCGAAATGTCTCGGAATACTACCTAACATTATGCACCTGCTTTTTATAATAAGCTGCCTGTTATTGTCAGAGAATTGCATATAAAAAGATATACGATTGTCATAAAGAAATTTTTATTAGATAAGGTATTCTATAATTTTAATGAGTTTTTAAATTGCGATATAACTTATTGCTATTTAAGTAGATTAAGAACCACTGACAAACTTTATGTTTGACAAACAAATTTCTCTTCTCTTCTTAAGAAATACATCTATCTCTGGATCTGAAAATTTGGGGAGTGGCGAGCAAGTGCTCTGCCAGCACTGAGGTCACATATGGCCCATTGTGCATCCTACCGTGTGTGGGGATATCCACGCACCTCAGGTTGTCATCAGGCCTCAGGCCTAGAGATTTAAGATAGGTGATGAGTATGAGGCTCTCGACGGTGATTTCTCTTCGGCTGGCGTAAGCCAGTACTCACCCCACCCCACACGGATCTTCTGATTTCAGAAAAAGCAGAGCAGTCATACATTATATGTTCTACTGTTTCCTCTTCTTGTTCGCAGCCTCTGCATAGCGGCGATTCTGCTAATTTCGTCCTAAAGAGATATCGCAACTGGCAGTGACCTGTTAAGATTCCCACAGCTGATCGGAGATTTTGTGTGGTCAATGCCTTAAATTTTCTTGCTGTTACCTCGCCAGGATAAGGTAATAAAACTCTGGCCAGTCTACAATTCGTTGTTTCATCCCAGCACTGTATACATCCAATTAAAGATGTTTTACATTTTCTATTTATCATTAGTTTTTGAAATGTAAGTATTTATTTTTAACCGACTTCAAAAAAGGAGAAGGTTATCAATTCGACCATATTTTTTTTTTATGGATGTTACCGAATATCTCCGGTGTTTATAATCCGATTTAAAAAATTCTTTTTGCATTCAAAAGAGTAGAGTGTCCCATTGGTCCCATAGAAATTTGGTTAAGGTGTGGTCATCAATGTGAAAGATATTCCAGTAAATAAGGAGAAGGGTCTCAGTTTGACCATATTTTTTTATATATGTTACCGAATATCTCCGGTATTTATAATCCGATTTGAAAAAATCTTTTTGCATTCAAAAGAGTAGAGCGTCCGTGTGGTCCCATAGAAGTTTGATTAAGGTCTGGTCATCAATGTGGAAGATATTCCAGGAAATACCACAAAAATTAACAAAATAAGCTCGGCAGTTAAGAATATCTCCGGTATTTATAAACCGATTTGAAAAATTCTTTTTGCATTCAAAAGAGTAAAGTTTCCCATTGGTCCCATAGAAATTTGATTAAGGTCTGGTCATCAATGTAAAAGATATTCCAGAAAATACCACAAAAATCAACAGAATAAGCTCGGCAGTTAAGTTAATATGTAAATAATGATGTAAAACATAAAAACATAATATTTGGCGCGTTACTGTCGCACTATAACCGATTTAAAGAAAGAGGGGTTCTCAATTCGACCATAGTTTTTTTTATGTTACCGAATATCGCTGGTATCTGTAATCCGATTTAAAAAAATCGTTTTGCATTCAAAAGAATAGAGTGTCCGTGTAATCCCATAGAAATTTAATGAAGGCCCGGTCATCAATGTGGAAGATATTCCAAGAAACACCAGAAAAATCAATAAAATAAGTTCTGCAGTTAATTTAATATGTTAATAATGATGTGTAACATAAAAACATAATAATTAGCCCGTTACTGTCCCACTCTAAAGCCAAAGACCTCTTCTCACAAGGGGAAGAAATGAGCATTTAATCAATTCTCTTGCTCACAGCGTGTTGGTGATTTCAGACAATTCAAGTCCATATTTCATCATAATGTTTTCCTTTACCGTACGTGCTTCGTGTTTCTAGGTGTTAGACAATTTACTTATGTCTCCAAAAAGTCACATTTTACATGGGATTGTTGGGGATTGAAATCAGTACCTCTTGCATGGTATTTTTTAAGATTTTTAAAATATAGTACATCATGAATCAAGTAGCAACTAAAAATGATAAAATAAAAGCTTTTTTAAAAAAATTAAACCTCCTTCAAAAAAAATGCACTAAAAACCCAGAAATAAAATCTTTATTTCTTAAAAAAAATTGGAAACAACTAGGCATCTGATTTCGATTTCCTTGAAGTCGGCTCCAATGGCAAATTACCCTCTATTTTAATCTTAGCTATTAAATCTAGATTTTGAATGTTTTACAAAGATATAAACCATTGGAGCCGACTTCAAGGAAATCGAAATCAGATGCCTAGTTGTTTCCGATTTTTTTTAAGAAATAAAGATTTTATTTCTGGGTTTTTAGTGCATTTTTTTTGAAGGAGGTTTAATTTTTTTAAAAAAGCTTTTATTGACATTTTTGAACGGCGCTAGAAATTTTTTTGTTCCAGTTCAATGAGATCTAAAGAATTTGTAAAGATAATTTAATTCAAACTATATACTGAAATCAAAAACATCCTAGATAAATTATGTAAATAAATTTAAATAGTTTTACAAATTTTATAAAAAAAATAACATACTAAATATCGTCGCGTCTGTTTTACTTTCATCAATACTTCTTACGTAATAATGGTTGGTTGAACAGTTTTGAAAGCGGCACATATTAATCAGTATGGAACTCAAAATTTATACGCTATTTTAATATTTCATCTTCCATTTCAATACACAAAAAAAAAAGTATATTGATTTGTCAATTCATTTTTAGTCTACAAGCCATTTGAGGTTGATGTATCAGTGTATTTTGTTACAATGGAATAAGCCCAAAATCGTGTAGTGGAAGGTTTATCAGCAACAGAAATTTATACAAAAATGGTGAAAGGAATCTGCTCCTTCATTTTCGTCTGTGCATCGAAGATGAACCACGTAGTATACTAGACGTCCAAAAATTGCTAACAACACCAGAAATCATTGAGCAAGTTTATAATATTGTTTGTAAAGATCCAAGTTCGACTAAGCTTGAAATTGCTTATACCACTGGCATCTCAGATCAACGAGTACTCATATTTTACAGGAAGAATTACATAATCGTCCTGTAGACTTTCAGTTACTAAAGTATTATAATGACAATTACAAATTAAATTTTGCGGAACTATTTAATTTTCATACAATCACGTTGAAGGATTTAATAAATCTAGAAATGACCTTTTTATGTTGTACCAGAATTTTGCCGTTCATAACAAATATCATAAACACTTGTATTTTAGAAAATATTTTTCCTTACCAATGGAAAATTGCTAAAGTGATTCCTTTACCTAAAATACAGTAATAGAAAGTTTCAACGACTTGCGCCCCATTAACATATTACCGTGTCTTTCAGTAGTATGAGAAAAGATAATGAACCAACAAATAAGCAAATTTCTAGAGAAAAATTCTAATCGACCAATTAACCAATCGGGCTTTAGAGAAGGTTGTAGTTGTACTGCTTTACGTAATATTACTGCTGACATATTTAGATCGATTGATACTATTAGACTATTCAAAAGATTTTGATACTATTTCTCATCAATTATTATTTTCTATTTTACATCATGTAGGATTTTCAAAATATTCTATTAGTTTACTTATTAGCTATTTAAATAATAGATGATAATATGTTATAACATCAAAGGGACAATCGACTATTAGGAATATATCATTTATATGCAGATGATACAAAAATTTATTTTTCATTTGATTGTGATGATTTGGTCAATTCAGAAAATATTATTAATAATGACCTAGAGCTTTTTGTTAAATATTCGGAATTACATCACTTAAAAATTAATTCAGCAAAGTCGGCTATTATTGTATTTGGGAAAAATAAAAATTTTATTGAAAAAAATATTGATATAAAGATTAATCGCTAAAAATCCATAAAAATCTATGGTTTAATAATATAAATTAATCATATTAATCACTGTTTACAACGATCATAATATGCCAGTTTGAAAATTCTATATCCTCATCGTCATTTACTTTCTCAATCCCTTAAGGACTGTTCAGAGTAGGAGCGACGAGCGTCACGTCGCGATAGCGTAGCGGCGGGCGACGCGATGCTGTTTCAGAGTTGGAGCGTTGCATTCGCGTCTGCGACGCGTCAAATATTCAACAACACGCTTTTTTTCAGTTCATAAAATGGCTCCAACAAGAACAGTTCGGTCAGTTCGTTTGTTTCTTTTACTGGACATGCCATATCATATAGGCCGATTAAACAGAAAAGTCGGAATTAACCCCATAAATAAAGAAAGGCATTTGTTTGGTGAATTCCACCATTTATACTATAAATTAAGAATGTATCCAGACTCGATATTCCTAATATTACTCCCACTTCAGAATAGAGCCTATCTCTTACATTTTTATTTTTATACGAAGGCAACTTTGTGTTCCATAACGGGGGTCTTGACTGAATTTCTGAAATTAATATTTCGGCAACATCCTCCTCAGTGGAACTCATTTTAACGCCTGGTCGCTGGTACGTCGCCACAAAAAATCAATTCGATTTGTATCCGTCGCTGTCGCGGGAAGTAATCGCAACGCGTCGCCGCGCTGGTCGCTCTTACTCTGAATGCACTGGGTTATTTAACCGTCGACGCGTCGCTCGTCGCATCGCTATCGCGACGCGACGCTCGTCGCTCCTACTCTGAACAGTCCTTTATAGCCTTTTCAGACGAGGATACTGTATGCGGAATACAGAATCGGAGGTCCAAGTTTTGCTGGTGGCTGTATTTGATAATTTGTATTAACGAACCTTTCTTCAGTCACTTCAGAAGTTAGCCGCAGTGCAGTGCGTTTAATTATGGATGTTATGGTATATTTTGAAAAAAAAAGGGACGTACGTGGGTCCATCCTATAGTGGAATTAAGGGAAAGCAAAGGAATCTATAATTTACTTTATCAAGATTTAGTGCAAGACCCATCAAAGTTTTTTAAATATTTTCGTTTGTTTATTCAATCGTTCAAAGAACTTCATAATATTTTGGAATGTAGGGGAACGTGGTCTGAGATGGCATAGATTTCGAAAAAGCAGATTATTACAAAACGGGTAACAAAATTAAAATAAAGAGCAATCCTGTATCAAATAGTCATTTATTAATAGCAAGTAAACAATCTAAAAGTTTAACAAAATTTATAAATTCTTCTAAAAATAATCAAAAATCCATCTCACCCAACCTCTATGGCTAAAACGGCATACCCCCTATGTGTAAGATGGCATACGTTCAGTAATACGAACTGTATGGAAAAGCAATGAATGCGTTATTTATCATATTTGAAAGTAGAATTACTTACAGATATCACAAATAACGCGTTTTGCTGTTTTGGGCAATCCGATGCATTCCGCGTGGCATCATTGACGGCAGATTTGGCATTGTAGCCACCATTCCCGGAGCAGGAATGACTAAAACAACAAGCTCAACACATTCACCACTACTAATAATATAAATGAATTAAAACCACTGTGAAGTACACCCTGCGCCTATGATACGATATGTCTACACTTTCAAAAGTATGTTTGTCTGAACAGGTACATATAACATAATGATAAATCAGTATCCGAGATACGCATTCTGTCGCCGGCGGCTGAATGGACAAGATACAGAAATTTTGTATCGCGATACTGTATGATACGCGTATCTCGCATACAGTATCCTCGTCTGAAAAGGGTCTAAAGTCAAACTCTGCGATACTGCGATACTCTAGTTTTAAGCCACCTTTAACTATTGTGATGTTGTTTACGGCCCATGCCTAGATAAAATTGATACAAATCGTATAGAAAGGGTACAGAAGTCTTGCCTTAAGTTTTACCTACGGTATTAGAAAATTTGAACCCATATCACAAAAACTAAAAGATGTTAGCTGGTTAAATATACAGAAAAAAAGAATTTTACATGCACTTTTTTCATAACATTATTCTAAATAATCACCCTGCATATCTAACAAATAAAATAAAATATAGGACTGATGTTCATTCTTTGATCTTAAGGTTTAAGCCAAGGGATATATTTCGCCACCTAAACATAAAATCCATATAGGTATTTACAAGAAGGTATACCTATAACCTGTATCGACTATACAACCGAGTGCCATTTGAATATAAGTCTTTAATATTATCCTATTCAAACAAAAGATCAAAAACATGCTGCTTTCTGAGTTGTTCTGATGTGTCGAATGAATCATAATCTTGTAACTTCTTACTTCTTTTAAATATATTTGAACATAATTGCTAATAGTTGTTATAAATATATAACATAATTGCTAAGGGTTGTAAAGATTGATTGAAAACAAAATAATATTTTTTCTATGGGACTGGACTTGAGCTTTTTATAATTGTCTTCCTGTTCCAATTTGCATAATGTATATAATTGTGATATTATTAATAAATAACTGTAACGATTGTGCAAATAAAGTAATTAATATTATTATTATATGAAACAGCTGTTAGGAAAGTTAGTTCCGCATTCGTTAATAATTTAACAAAAACTGAATCGAAAACAAATTTCTCAGCATAATTTGAAGCGTTTTAAGCAGAATAAAAACAATTTTCTGCATCGTTTTATAACTATGGATGAGACTTGGATCCCCGGTCATGATACTTAACTGAAACAAGAACGTTTACAGTGGACTAAAACTGGTTCTTCACCTCCAAAACAGGTGAAGTCAGAACGATCGACAAAAAAGGTTATGGCATCAGTTTTTTGGGATGCAAAAGAAATGTTGTTTGTTGATTAACAATTAACTCCGAATACTATTGCAACCTTTTGGACCAGTTGGATAAAAAAAAAAACGTGAAAAAATACCCGATTAACAGAAGAAAACAATCATTTTTTCATCAAGACAATGCATGTGTTGAAACAAGTTTGTTGACGATACCTAAATTGAACGAATTAAAGTACGAATTGCTTGAACACCCACCGTATTGACTAGATTTGACTACCTCTGATTATTACCTCTTCAGAAACTTAAAACGATTCCTTCGTGGAAAGCGTGTTTCGTCGAATGAACTGACATGCCTATGTGACAAATCTTCCTATTACCTGATCAGGTTACAAACGTACATCCTTAGCGGATAATAAACTTTCTAGAACTTATGGACTCATAATTCCCACTTATTATCTACAGTCTACAAACCGTTGTATATAGGTACTGCTTTTTATGTAATAATTTCTACTGTTGCATGTTTTAATATGTGTTGTTTATTATAAAAACCGTGCCTTTCTATTATTCAGAAGTTAACAATCAGATTTATTTAATATAGGATTGACACAGGCCATTTTTATTGGAAACAGTTGTATCCAAAAATATCCTAAATTTCAATTATTCCTGGTTTTCACAAAAATAATGTGTCCTGTATAAACATATGTTTATTTTTTTGACAATTTCAATAAATTGAATGTCTTAATTAAGCTCAGCTTAAAATCAGTAATTAGCTATTTGAATCCACGGCCCCTGTCGTACACCATTGTAACCTACAACTTTATTTTGCTTTGAATCAGGTTAGCTAAGCTAAACTCACACATAACCGGTTCAAAGATGGTCTGGGAATGTCCAAGCAAACTAAATGAACTAGGACAAATTAATACTGTTACTCTCTTATGGATTCCAGGACACATAGGAATAGAAGGAAAGGAAACAGCAGATAACCTGATCTTGTAGAATCAGCAGTTGTACAGTCTTAGAAAAACTAAGAAAATAAGTGCATAGAGATAAAGCAAAGTACTGGAACGATCTAGAGGGACTTAGACAATCAAAGACGCTCCTGGGAAACTATAACTCGAAGAGCTCTTTCAGCTGTCTAAACCTAAGTAAAAACATCCTTCATATTAAAACGGGAATATTAAGCGGGTACTGCCGATTAAGAGATTAAGATAGTAGGATTGCTAGATGAAGCAAAGTACAGATTCTGTGCGGAAGATGACGAAACCTCAATACGCTTAATTTCAGAATGCATTGCCTTACGTAATTCTAGGGTCAGATACCTAGGATCATTCGAAATAGAAGAGGAAGCTTGAAGCCAACGATATTCTAAACTTTTTAAGAAAGATAGTACTAGAAGAACTGCTATAATTCTGAGAAAACATCAGATTTATAGCAAGAAAAAGGGGGACACAATAGATCTTATAGGTCGCTGATGGAGTCTTGTTGAAACGTTCACGGTCTAAGATCCTAGTGTTCGCGCTCCCACGGCTCTAAATCAACTTCCAAAACATTTTTAAGATAATCAGTTGAGAAGGGAACATAATTCGGGAACCTATTCGGTGACACAAATTCTCGCGTTTGGTCAAGTAGACAAGACCACTTTGAGAGTTTATCAAACTGCCCAATGGGAAGATTTTTCTTATATCAAAAACCCAATTTTCGGAAATTCCCAGATTATGCGAAGTGTAACAACTCTTAGTGGCAAAATAGAACCTAGAATGAATTATTTGCCTTTAGAAAATGGGATTAAAATAGATATATTTATGTTCATTACGTAACTATAGATATGTTTCTAAATATACAATTCGTTTCAAAATTGTAACATTTATTTAAAATAAAAGTGTGCAAATTAAAAAAATCTTTTTATAAATTCTTTGACACATTTTATTGATGATACATTTTAAACACGAATGTTCCCACATCAGTTAGTCAAACGGATTTTATCGTAAATACTTACGTTTTTTAGTTCGTAAAACTATTTTAATACTGATTGTTTGCTCTATTTTCAAGCAAACTGGAAACAGTTATCCTTGCAATAGCAATCTTTCGCTTCCTAATAGCGTAGACTTCCTTGTTTCTGTGCCAAAAATTGTTCCGATATTAAACATTATCAGAATATCAAATGATACATTCAAACTTCCACTTTTTATTTTTAACGTTTACGGATAATACGTTTACCCTTGTAATAAAATTTTAGTGACTGAAACTATGCCAGATCATTAAACGTAAGTACTTTGGCTTTTTTATTTTTAAAAATGTAATCATAATTTCCGTAATTACTATTCATACTTGTCATTAACACTTATGTCCAGTTAGATTTTAAAACATAAGCAAACTTGAAAATATTTTTCTGACTAACAACTTTTGGGTAACCATATTATAATCATATCTAGTTATTAAATAATCTAATAATGTTAACTAATGGGGAGACTCAAATAGTATTACTAGACATCTCAAAAGCATTTGATCAAATGTTGCATGCAAACAAACTGCCTTTATACAGACTCGCCAAACTTTCTCTCCAACAGACACATCCAAGTTGCCGTAGATGGAAATTCATCCAACCTCTAAAAGATCAACGCTGGAGTTCCCCAAGGATTGGATCTATAGCTCCTACTCTATTCCTTTTACACATTAATGGTTTGCTAGAAGCCACTAATAACCCGATAGACGGTTTTGCAGATGATAGCAACCTACACTGTAACAAAGCGCACAACCGTACCATAATAAAGCCTTGGAGGTGTACTTATTACTACTTTGTCATTATTAATGTAGAATAGGGAAATTAGAATTTTTTGATGTGTTTTGTATGATAATGTGGTGAGTATTATCTATATTTGGTTTTAATAGTAATGTATCAAAATTAAAATACGGATAATTTCGAATTTATTACCTACAAGTTAACGTGGCATTAACTTAATTCTTTTTTGTGTATATATTTTATTAAAAAGTGTCTTAAAAAGCTCTGGTAAAACTTCTTGTAGCTGCGTAAAATAGAATTGCAATGCGAAAATGTATACGATTTACACGCTATCATTATCTGAATCAGGGATGTTAGGGAGCTCCGTAACCGTAACCGAAACTTCCGGATATCTGATATAAAAAATTGTCCGCAACCGTAACCGAATCCGAAATAAAAGTTCCGGATAATATCGGATAGGGGCGGATACAATAGAGAGAAAAGGTTAACACTCAGTGAAAATCCACTTTTATGGTGGAAAATGCACACCAAGTACAACTTTAGTAAAACAGTACCTTTCTCCACCTCCTGGAAGTGTACCGAGCGAGCAACTTTTTAGTGCTGCTGGGTTAATTTATGATCCTTTAAGAAATAGATTTTCTGGTGATAAGGCTGCGACATTACTTTTTGTTAAATATAATTTACCTTTGCTAAATTTTGATTATTAAAAATGTTTAATATTATTATAACTAATTATCATAAATAATAAAAAAAAAAGCTTTCATTGTTATGTTAAACTTAAATTATAGTAGATAAATATGTGCAACATGCATTTCAACTTTAATTCTAATTTTAATACTTTTTTGGAATACGAAATTTCTGATTAAGCATAAGTAATAGTTTTGTTATTACATTTTTAATTTAGATAAATAACACTCAATATTTATTTAATAGTTAACATAGCTATAATTATTACTCACAGACTGATCGTAGTTCCTACCTCATGGTGACATTAAAAAAAAAACATTTTATTTGTTATTTGTATTTTACCTTTCAAATACCTTAAAAATCTAATATCCGTAACCGAAATAATCCGAAACTAACGGATAATCCGAAATAATTTCATATCCGTATCCGTATCTGTATCCGGTATAATAATCATTCCTATATCCGTATCCAATCCGTATCCGAAATTTCATATCCATAACATCCCTGATCTGAATGGAGCTCAGTCCCGCATACAAAGGCTCAGATATGTAGTTCAAGAATTTTGTATAGATTTAAATACATGTGTTTGTTATGTTTATTATTTCACTTTTCTTGCTAATCGGTATTAATACTGATAATATATTGCCGCTATTCGTTTTATAGGTTAGAATTGATTTAGACAACATCATATACAATTTGTTATTATCTGCAGTAAATTGAAATGCTGATCTAAATACCATAACAAATATTTTAAGTACTGAGCTGTACAGGTTTGCTGGCAAAAGGCAACAATGACTATTGATACAAATTCACTTGTGTGCGCTAGGGACCGCACTGACCCAATTTGTCAAGAGTGGAAAATTTATAGGAGTAACTGGTCCATAACACATGAAAGTTGTTACTTGAAACAGAAGATAAATAAATAAAAATTATAACTTAAGTGCCTAACGTTTATAGATATAAATATACATACATACATCATTAGATAATAATTGAAAAATAAACAAATCACATTTTTTGCTTTGTAAAAATAATAAAAGAAAGAAGAAAATAGGTGATGCACAAAAGCACAAACCAAAGAAAATAGGTTATCCACAAACTAAGTTGTTTCAATTACCTACCCATAAAAAGTAGTATGAAAAAGCCAAAATTTAAATTAAAAGCTTCGTAATCTTAAATGGTAATCTACACATGTCTAAATCCTCAGAGGATTTCTGAAGATTGTAGAAACAACTATAGCTATATATAAATGTAAGTATTTTCATTCGCCAATTTGGGTCCGCTGTAATAGTTATTTGTGACACAAGGACGGAAAATGACATTTTGCAAGAGCGAGTAAAGTTGTGTAGCCGAGGTGCGTAGCACCGAGGCGAAACAATACGAGCACTTGCAAAATATTTTCCGGACGTGTAACACACACTATTTTTTGGTCCGACTAATTTTTAATATTTTCAAAAGTTCTGTTATGTTCAACAGTTGACTGTTAGTCCTACCTGAAGTTAGACCAGTGACTAGAAGACGACAGACTGTCAGTCAACTGGTATTGGTATGACGTGATGTTAATATAATTATATTTATAGTTGTTTAATAACTTGTTTGATACTGAATATACGTGTTACTAGTGTTATTAGTGTTTTAATTAACATATGTTGCAAACAACAAGTTCAAAAACTTTTTACCTGTGCTTTTTTACTTTGTGACATACAAGATTACATGTTTATTGACATCTATTGCAGGATTAAAAAATTAGTAATAAGGAATGATTTTCTGATAATCGATTTCAAGTTCCTTAATTTTTATACATACAAATACTGTGCTAATAAGCAGCACAGTAAAAATTGTTATATTGAAAATATTAACATTAATATCTAATAATTTTATAAATAAAGATAGCAGAGACAATGAACTATTTTCATAATCGAATGATAAGTAGTTCTAAATTGACATAAATGTCAAATTTTATAATACAAGTTGTGAGAGAAATAATGTAAATTAGAATCCTGCTTATGTTTGGAAAAAGTTATAGGTAAGTTTAGTATATTATACGCTGTTTTTAAATAAATTTAATTAAAATTTGTATTATTCATTATGTATTTTTGATGACAAAATTTAAACTCATAGCGCCATCTCTTTAGATAATCTAAAAGCTACTTTGCCGGCCTAGGCCGGAAAATGCCATTTTCCGGACGATTTTGAAGTAATTAATAGTATTGTTTCTGGACGGAGGACCAAAAAATAATTATTTGCAAAATTTATATAACAATTATATAAGATTACAAGTGTTTCCAAAATATATCATACAGAGACGTTTGACCAACAATGGCAAATAGTACTTCTCGATAACCTTTTAGTACAATTTTCTTGCAAGGGGTTTCGTTATCCATGACAGGGCCGGAGTGGCAACAAAAACGTCAACATTAGTTGTTAATTGAAGGCACCAGACCCCTTTCCCTAAGCATTTTAAACAAACTTTTTGAGATCCTATTTTATTTAAAGTAAATCAATATTATTTGTAGATTTTTTTAAGTATAAGAATCGTATATGTTAACAGCAACCCGTCAAGCAGCCATGTGGCACTTCTTAACATAATCACGTCGGAAAAATAATTGTCTATAACTTTTAAAGTCGCACTTTTATGTTTTTTAGGTAGATATTCGTGTTCAGCGCACTGGAAAATATAAAATAAGCCCTTAATTTTCCGGGGACCTAAAAGTGTTACGGAAGGTATTGGCAGCTCCCTAAGTATAACTTTTTAAATGTTTGTACGTAAAATGCGACAAAATAGAAAACAATACATAAAAAATTGTTGTGCCACAGGATTCGTTAAATAGGAATCGTAAAAGGGTGTTGGTATATTCTAACCTTGATTGATCTTTAGTCATTGCAATGTCACAATTTTTTTAGAGGATAGTCATCTTAGGGTAAAAGTTTTCAAGTATCTTAATTTGTTGGGTTGGTGCTAAAACAGTATTTGTTTTAGTTTCTGTTTAAACCCAGTTAGATTGGGACGGAATTTTATTATAAATAGACGGGGTCAGATAACTAAAACAGTTTTTATATAAAGCAGTGGAATGTTGAAGAATTAAGTACAGATTATTAAAGAGAGTATTCCGGTCATGAATATTGCTTATTAAGATTAATTTTTCGTTTAAAAATGATGGAATTCCAGACAGAACAATCTTATGAACAAATAAAGCAAAAGTAAGTTCTATTCTTCTTTTTGCCATATTGAGCCAGCCTAGTTGCTTTAGATCAGCATAAACATGGTCTTTCTTAGATCACATACAAAACGGCAACATGCGTTTTGTACTTTTTGAATTCTTTCTTTTTCACATAAATTAAGAGACTATAAACAAAAGAGCAATAATTAAAATGATATAAAACTAACGACTCACACAACTCAGACCTTAGCCTCATTCAAAGAATATCCTAGTGTCCATAAAGCATTTTTAGGATGTGCAATGTTTTTTTTATTAGGGAGTTAACCTGCTCAACAGATTTTAAGTTTGAATGAATTATCACCCCTATAGTCCAGGGCATTTACCGAAAATAGAGGAACGGATTTGAGCCAGCAGCTAGAGAGATGCGGTTTTCTGCATTGTGTTCGGGAAGATCACAAAAAACGACAGCCAAAATTTGGTTTCCCCATTTTCAGAAAAAGGCCTTCTGGACCCGAAAATGCATTTTCCAAATGCATCATTTCTTACACCATTAGAGGAGTGACTGGAAACTCGGAAATATTGCTCGGAAATCGTTACTCGGGGGTTTTCGGGGATGCCAAACTCAATTCTGGCATTAGCATTACCCGGGGGTGCTCGGGGGTGGCTCTGTGGGGGTGTCCAGGGGGTGAATTGGGGGGAGAAATCGCGGCATGCCTGGAAATCGCTCCAAACTGGTTACTCGGGGGTTTTCGGTGATGCCAAACTCGGTTCTGGCATTAGAATTACAAGGGGGTTTGCTCGGGGGTGGCTCTATGGGGGTGTCCAGGGCGGGGGAATTGGTGCGAGAAATGACAGCATGCCTGGAAATCGCTCCAAACTTGTACTCGGGGGTTTTCGGGGATGACCAATTCATTTCCAGCATTACATTTCCCGGAGGTGCTCAGGGGTGGCTCTGTGGAGGTGTCCAGGGGGGGAATTGGGGCGAGAAATGGCAGCAT
Source organism: Altica lythri (assembly GCA_964028335.1). NCBI lineage: Eukaryota > Metazoa > Arthropoda > Insecta > Coleoptera > Chrysomelidae > Altica > Altica lythri. Next base: position 26,507,735 of record OZ034804.1, on the reverse strand, counting down.
GCCTGGAATGGCAAAGGAGAAAGTGAAAAACCACATCTTATGAAAATAATGCTTTATTCAAAAAATAAGTAAGATGTTTTATTAATCTTGGAGTATTCATTATAAACTTTAATTTTTAACATAATTACTAGACATCTTGTTGAAACTCCTGCAAATTATGACAATAATACTTTATTCAAAAAACCGATACGAGATTATAAACTTTTTAACTTAAATACTAATCATCTTGTTCAAACTCTTCATGCTCGTCTTCCCGCTCTTCATCTCTGTTCCCTTCCTGATTTTTTTCCCTTGCTCGTCTTCTTCCTCGTCACTATCCTCGGCCCCATTGGGAGTGCCTTTTTGATTTGAGCAATTGCCATCGCAATGCTTGCATGCAAGTGAGCACCACAACCCATTCCGCCGGCACCCGCACCTCGTGCCACAGTCGGTTTTACAAGAACAAGATATTTTGCTCAAAATTTCCTCGGGGCCGGCTTCCTGGGTCATGGTGACAGGACTGAGTTCTCCATCCACCAATTTCCACCCCCATTCCAACGGATCTAAGCTTTCGTCTTGACCTTGTGAACCATACCAAGCCTGTACTTGGAAATAGACCCGCTTGATATGCTCTGTTAACGCATTTGCAGTCGGAATTATGCGTGCAAGGTCGACTTTTTGATGGTTGGCGGCTTCAGCATACGATTTTGCTCGATATTTTTGCACGAGCTCAATCGCAGATTCATCTTTGGTGCGCTCATCTTTGGGTGCTCCGTAAAGAGCCAAAGCTAGACGAAGCCCGTGATCTATTAAATTGTCCACGGCTACATGTCTTTGCTTAAATATTTCTGCAAACTCATGTAAATCTTCGGATTCCTCAAACAATTCGCAGAATTTGACTTTCCCTCGATAGAAAAATGCTGAAGTTGTGTCGCATCCCGTGAAGGCATGTAGAAATAATATATGAGACCTGATACACGCGCTTTTGGAGGCTAAGCTCTCGGAAGAATACACAAGATCAGGTACTCTAGCGGAAGGCGGCTTCAGTAAGAACACTTCTAGAGTCTATTTCCAAGTACAGGCTTGGTATGGTTCACAAGGTCAAGACGAAAGCTTAGATCCGTTGGAATGGGGGTGGGAATTGGTGGATGGAGAACTCAGTCCTGTCACCATGACCCAGGAAGCCGGCCCCGAGGAAATTTTGAGCAAAATATCTTGTTCTTGTAAAACCGACTGTGGCACGAGGTGCGGGTGCCGGCGGAATGGGTTGGGGTGCTCACTTGCATGCAAGCATTGCGATGGCAATTGCTCAAATCAAAAAGGCACTCCCAATGGGGCCGAGGATAGTGACGAGGAAGAAGACGAGCAAGGGAAAAAAATCAGGAAGGGAACAGAGATGAAGAGCGGGAAGACGAGCATGAAGAGTTTGAACAAGATGATTAGTATTTAAGTTAAAAATCTAAGTTTATAATCTCGTATCGGTTTTTGAATAAAGTATTATTGTCAAAATTTGCAGGAAGAAGACGAAGAAGAGTTTCAACAAGATGTCTAGTAATTATGTTAAAAATTAAAGTATATAATGAATACTCCAAGATTAAAAAAAATATTACTTATTTTTTGAATAAAGCATTATTTTCATAAGATGTGGTTTTTCACTTTCTCCTTTGCCATTCCAGGCATGCTGCCATTTCTCGCCCCAATTCCCCCCCTGGACACCTCCACAGAGCCACCCCTGAGCACCTCCGGGAAATGTAATGCTGGAAATGAATTGGTCATCCCCGAAAACCCCCGAGTACAAGTTTGGAGCGATTTCCAGGCATGCTGTCATTTCTCGCCCCAACCCCCCCCCTGGACACCCCCGAGCACCCCCGGGTAATTCTAATGCCAGAATCGAGTTTGGCATCCCCGAAAACCCCCGAGTAACGAGTTTGGAGCGATTTCCAGGCATGCCGCGATTTCCCCCCCCATTTCACCCCCACAGAGCCACCCCCGAGCACCACCGGGTAATTCTAATGCCAGAATCGAGTTTGGCATCCCCGAAAACCCCCAAGTAACGATTTCCGAGCAATTTTTCCGAGTTTCCAGTCACTCCTCTAATGGTGTATTAAGAAATGATGCATTTGGAAAATGCATTTTCGGGTCCAGAAGGCCTTTTTCTGAAAATGGGGAAACCAAACTTTGGCTGTCGTTTTCTGGGATCTTCCCGAACACAATGCAGAAAACCGCATCTCTCTAGCTGCTGGCTCAAATCCGTTCCTCTATTCGGGTGTTTTTCCGGTAAATGCCCTGGACTACTAAGGATTTTGCAACTAAGCTCACCCTTAACTGTTTACTTTCGATATTAATGTTTGTTTTATTGAGAATACTAGATCTTTTTTCCCAAGAAACATGACCACAGACTTATCAGGATTTAGAATAAGCTTACAAAGATTTGAGACTTTATTTATTTTATCCAGTTCAGCATTTATTATATATTCCCTAATGTGCCCTTCATAATAATAAAAACTACAGATTAGTTGAGTATCATCAGCATATGCATGAGAGGTACAATGTCTTATATCTTTTAATATGTCTGCCATTATACACATGTAACGTAATGTAATGATTGTGAGGATATAATCCCATACAAATTTTTAACGCTGGGTACACGAATAGAAGCATTACTTCAATAAAGCATCAAATAGGTAATTTATGTACTTTCAAATTAGCATTAACACCGACTTCACTTCATATAAAATTATAATACCGATGATTACGTGAAAATACAGAATAGATATCATTTTTATACATCCAACATTACTATAATAAAACTGTTAAAATAATATGAAACCAATGTTCATTTTATCGGAAAATAATACGAACAAATTATCTTATGCGTTATAGTTAAAAGGCCGTACCGTAATATGTGTGAATTTGTATGTGTTGGATGTTAAAAGTTAGATAAAAATCAAAACTTTTGGTTTTTATGAAAATCAGTAAAATTTTCAAGGAATCATGAAATGTGAGATAACATTTAATACAGTTTTTTTAGAAAATATTTACTAGAGAATTGGAAGAAACATACGCTAGTAAAAGTTATAACTTTTGTCGGTTCTCCTCGAGTGTGTATATTTTTTCCTTACAATTACAAAAGTAACATAAAAAATAGCTCGTATTAATAACAATTTATTTCTCAGCTTGTTATTACAATTGTAGATGGAAATGATGACCATGTATAAATTATTAAAACCATGATAAGATTGTTTTATACCGCAAATTGCATATATGAACTAATTTCAAAAAAGTTAACGTACCTACCGCAAATGTTTATTAAAAATTACAAATACGTATTCTTGGCATTTTTCTCCTACAGATACAATGTTAATTCGCGCTTTTCTAAATAGACTGATCCGCATTTAAAAATTAGTTCACAGGTAATTTTGTTTAGTTGGCTTACGAAACCGTCCAAGTTTCCAATGATTCCTAGAAATTCTAATGTGAAATTATTATATAGACAAAGGAAATGTTTCTAGAACAATTTGAGTACATAGAAACGCTATTATTAGATGATCTTCTTTTTTTTTATAATAAGACAGTTCTCAAAATCTTGTGCCTCATTACAATTTCTATAAAAATAGCAACAAATTCGACTGGATATTTGTAAAAAGTTTAAATTTATAGAATATACTATTACGGAAGTTTTAAAACAATTTTTGTTATCAAAACATATTTTCTCGTAGTATATTAACCACATTTCGGGTATGTTATCTCCATTTTGTTATTCTAATTTTTTCTTTTTATTAACTACTAGCAGCCCGCCCCGGATTTGCACGGGGATTAAAGAAAAATTACAAAAGCCATTAAATTTATTGGGTCAACGCTTCCCTGTAAACAATATTACATGTTGTTTTATTTTCTGGTAGCAAAATAAATTGATTTTCAGGTGCTCCGACCCGCCTTAGGCGGTTGGCCATGAGGAAAACCGATCCCTAATATTTGGAAGGTTTGACCTTGAGACTTATTATTAGTAAAAGCGAAAAATGTTTTGATAGGAAATTGAAGCGGTTTAAATGGATTTGGTAGATCAGTTGGGATCATCGGTATCCTCAGTGTATGAGCTAGTTGACCAGCTAGTGGTTCAGTTATATTGGTTGCTACAACTTAATTGTCCTTTAATTCCTTTATAAGTAGCCTCGTCCCATTGCACATGCCAAATTTGTGATATCTGTCGCGATTATGAAATAAGTTATTTTGATAAGGAATAATACCAAGATAAAAACTTTTAAAAAAATTAAAAATTAGTTATTGTGACGTAACTATAACAGTTAGACATATGCTGTCGCGGCATTTTTTGTAGATATTTATATATTCTTCAAAATCGTAGTACATTATTTTATTCTATAATTAATAGTGTTACGTTCTAGGGGTTCAAAATAAAAATCACTGCTGAACGAAAATGTCTAATTTATTTACACACTACTAACTAAACGAATTATAACTAAACTAACTATAACACTACACACTAATTTATGTACAACAATTAACTCCGATTTATATTCACTTATTTATTTGCACTTCGCAGCTCGTAGATCGCTCAAATATTTAGCCTGTCGCTATAAACTTTTTACTTCCCTGTGGTCCGCGGCATCTCAGCTTATATACCAGTCCACCGCTTCCAGAAAGTGCTTCGGTAACAGTTTCTCGTCGCGCGTAGAAGGAAAGGAATTATTCTCGATCGTACGCGTAGTCACTAGACTTCCGGGAATCAGTTGTTTACCTAGCGCTATCAGGGCGACAGAGGCGTACTAAGGGAATCTCGCTCGTTACAATAGTATTCTCAGCGCACGCGATGTAAGGATTTTAAGGTAATTTTTGGTTACATTAATGGCATTTTAGTAAGGATCCCTATTTTTTTTTTTAATGAAACATAGCCTATGTCACTCGGGGATAGTGTAGCTTGCCAACGGTGAAAGAATTTTTGAAATCGGTCCAGTAGTGTCGGAGCCTATTCATTTCAAACAAACAAACAAAAAATCAAACCTTTCCTCTTTATAATATTAGTATAGATCAATAAATTATTAGAATATTTAGTTCACATTTAGTAACGTAACTAGCGTCCTAAATTTTGGTTGTGTATCAATTTCACTAATTTGAGAATTGTAGACGAGTGAGGAAGGAAGAATCTTGTTAATTTCAACGCTTCCAAGACAAAGACATGTTGCCTTTCCAACAAGAGGCAAACATAAGACTTATACATCACAATGAACCATCAGAGACTAGTAGCGAGCGACTCTATTTCGCTGGTTGGGATAACGATCTCCCAGGACTTACTCTGGAACATACATATTGCATCCATAGTAACTGCAGCAGGAATGAAGTTAGTTTTTCTTTTTAGAACACGGAAATGTTTCTCTCCATCAAACTTAGCTACTCTTTACAAAGCCCAAATACGACTGAATACTGCTTGCATGTATGGGGATCGGGGGTTCCGTCAAGGTTCAGAGTTATTGATGCAATACAGAGAAGAGCATGTCAACTAATAAACGACACCAGTGTCACCAAAAACCTAGCCCCATTGTTTCACCGAAGAGCAGTGTCTGATCTTTTCCTGTTTTACCAATTCTTAAACGGATTTCGCTCAAAAGAACTCCGCTCTATAATGCCTCCACTTGCCAGATCAGCCAGAGCAACGCGACGTGCCAACTCCATGCACCCTGTTCAGTGCCAGACATCGAGAACAGATCCTTTATCCCCAGGGTTTCCAAATTGTGGAACTCCTTACCTTCCCACATCTTCCATACTCATCCTAACTTGCAGTCCTTTAAATCCCAGATTCATAAATTGTCTCTTCTGCCCCAATAGATATTCTCGATACAATTGTATTTAGGTCTATACCTACGAAGACATCCTTAGACAAATTTGAGAATAAAAAAGAATCTATCAATGAATAGCTTCTTCATGCATGTTCATTTAATTTTAGATGAATTATTTGCTTATTGTATTTGTAAATTTGTGAAGTTAATGCGATATTAAATAAGAAAACAAAACAGTTATGGAAACAGAAGCAATTACTGTTACACCTCAAAAAAAAGGGTTCAGATGCTGGAATTTACAGCGGTAACGGAAAAGTAAAAAAATTCTGTCCATCTGGAAATATATACATTTGTATTTTAAGCAGAAGTAAATGTAATCTTGGAAGGCACAAAAGAGAGTAGTTTGAGGGCTTACAAATCCAAGCGAATCAACTTATACACAGAAAGTCAGGCGGTTATTGGAGATAAAAGACACCTAAAGTGATCTCGAAACTAGTACCTGACCAAGGGACTATTAAATGGAGATTTAACCTCCGGATGCGACAGAGAAGTTGAAACATACTTTATCATTGCAAAGTACTGGATCGCAAATCGCAAGAGACTTTAAAGTACCTCCACAAACATATGGCACCCATCCTTTAGACCTGTACAAACTAGTAGAAGGTACTCAGATCCTTGAACGGGTAATATGAACAAATGGAAAAAGTATAAGCCTAACCAGGCTGCAGTACGACCGGTAACTATTTGTCAGATGTCCGAGGGGTTTTTTAAAAAAACATTTCAAAAATAAGATAAGATTTTCAATGTGGATTCAAGATTAAATCTAATAATCACAATCTCGTTAAATACGTACTGACAATATTTAAAAAATACTTCGAGGACGGTTAGCTCGTGTTTGATTGCAATTAAAAAAAAAAAATAGTGATGAAATACCTTAAACCTGAAATTCTTACCAATAAAATGGTAAAAAATATTCCTAGACTTAAATTATAACAAAAATCTCTATTTTGGTTTGAATCGACATTATTTACTTATTTAGTAAACATTTTTTTATGTAAGTATGAGATATTTTTAGACATTTTACCTATTAATGCTACAACTTATATTGATATGACACTATTTTCGTTGTATTAATGAAAAACAAATAGCTCTAATTTCGGTCAGGGTTAACAGACATGTTGATATTATTTGTTCCTCGTCAGAGAATCTGCCTGCAGTCACGTATCCATACCACTATTATAAAGATACGATTGTATTTATTTCTGTTAGTAAACATGTTTCATTAGGTAATTTTATTTTTGTGAGGAATTTTTGTCAAATTTTTGTAAACAGAAATTAGTTCAAAGCGCAAGTAGCACCGGTGCTATAAATCAAAATTTATTGTTCGACTTTCCGCAAAGATTCCATTTAAAAACAAGTCAATACTGTACATGTGTACATAAATGCAGTTCAGTTCGTTACACCGCACCGTCTTTAGATCAGAATAAAAATCGAAAAACAACTTTTCTCTGATGTATTTTCTTGGCATATTTATTTTATGCATAACAAATACCAAATGGCATAAAAATGGTATAGTTTTAAAAGTGTTTAATAATTAAATATAAGTATGTGAATAATTCCACATCAACTTCACATCCCAACCCTTTTCGATTCGCCTGAAATTTAACATATTTAATCTTTATTATAAAAAACGGTTCTGGCAGTTAGTGGGACTGCCGGCAGAAGTTATACTTCTATGCACGCGCCCGGATTCATAAATTTGTATGCGAATGATTTAGAAAAATCATTATATGATATTCGTGTTCAGCGACCCCAAAAACCTCCTAGTACCGAGTGCACACTCATTTTGTATCGAATTTGCATAAAATTCCTGGAGACGAGGTCCGTCTTAAGCACCAGGTGTTTCGGATACCATCACCATTATCATATTCGTATTCAGCGACCCAAAAAAACCACAGTGTTCCAAGTGTGCACTGATTTTGTACAGAATTTACATAAAATCCCAGGAGAAGAGGTAAAGACCCTAGGCACCAAGTGCCGCGGAGACTTTCGTGTTCAGCGACCCCAAAGACCCCAAGTACATAAAGTGAACCCATTTGGAATAATTACCGAATTGTAATTTTTCTATCTATAGTCTGTTCGGAATGCATTTTTCCACTATTCTTAAAAACTCTGTTTATGTAGCCAACAACCTCAAAAGCATAGTGCAGGATATAATGCAACCATGTGACGGTACTATGGACTACAATACAATACTCATTACTGAATATTATTATTAATATCATTAATATAAATTACTAAACTTTATATATTATATACTTACGTGACAGAATTGTAAAATAATCTGTCAAACACAATGAGATATGTACGTCACTATGATATTCAAAACATTAGCTCAGACTGTTTTTTGTATATCTATCTCTTTTCAATGAACTTAATGTTTAAACGGTATTCAAAAGGCCTTATAGTTATGACTAAACATGTGGTAAATATTTCATCTTTGTTTCTACCGACCAATATACCTTATATGTGTTTCCGTCTCTCTCTTACTCACACCATTACGTATGTAATGATTTTTCGCATTTAACCCCACACAAATCTTTTCCGCAGAGTGCACGAATAGAAGTATAACTTCAAAAAATAACCTATACTTAGCTTGTTATAGTCTATCAGACCTTACACGGATTCTTTAAAGTTTTTACAACATCGAAACCAGAGGCAATTAATTTGTTTTTAGCATGACTTTGCTAAGTAATGAGCAAACAACTCTAAAAGAATCATTTTTGCTGCAAAATTTCCCCGATAAACACATTAATAATTGCAAAATTTTCAAATTTTCCCAATGAAAGTCGAAGTTTACATATTGCTGTAGAAAAAAAGGCATCGCTTTTTTTTAGAATTTATGGAAACTGGAATATTAAAACTAATTAATATCAGACATTTAATTTCACTTTATTTTATTTAACCCACAAAAGAAAAGAATATCTTTATTCACAGAACTCTCTGTCACGACTTTCATAAAAACTAATTTTTAAGATATATTTATATATCTGCTCTTAAGTGATGGTCTGGTTTCTTTATTATCTTTCCCATGCTTATCTTATCTTATTTAGGACTATAACAAATAGATTTTCTCACTTAGACACTTATTCTACAAGAGGGTTTTGCTTATGGTTTAGGCCATCGTTGTATAAACAAAACATTAAATACCATACTCGAAAATTTCAAACTATGACATTAATAAACATAATAAAATAATATATAATATCCATTTCAATACAGGCGACATTTATATAATTAAAATAATAATATTCCATTGTATTTTTCAACACTTTTAAATGCATTCAAATACTCTTAAATTGTTTGTTAATATGTTAATACCTGTACTTTTAATACAGTTAAAACCTATATTAATTTTTTTCCGATTTTCACATTTTCCGGGTCTCCATATTTAAAAAAATTTAATCTAGAATTAGATCCTTCAGAAAAATTATACGTAAAGTACATTTTTCAATATTAGTTCGCCAAATTTCGCCTTTATAGATCTTAAAATATTTTCAATTATATAAAGACAGGAAAAAAACAATTTTGGGAGTTTTTAAATGATAGTTTCTTTATCCACAATAATTTGAAAAAAAAAACATTTTTCCGACTTTCCTTGGGCAAATTTGAAAATTCTGAAACCATCATGTTCAACTGGAAATTTTGCAAAGAAAATATTCATTTTAGAACTTTCTTCTGCTTATTCCCTGGCGGTCGTGCTAAAAATTAATTTAACCTATTTTAGTCCCTGATTTTGTGAATATTTTAAGGGATCTGTATAAGTTCCGAATAGACCGATCGAACTAAAAATTTTATTTTAATGATAAAGATTAAATTTGCCAGATTTCAGTCGAGTTATGAATTTTGCTCACTTGACGAGGAATTACTCACGTAAAAACGTAATTATATTACTTTGGTTGCCGTTAATTACTTAAATCATTATTATTTTTTGTAATTTGAAACAAATTTACTAAATTTTTACCAGAATTGTTTTCTTTGAAGTACGTGTTGAATGTAACGTATGTATTAAATTATTTTAGTAAGCACATTACTCTTTGAATGAAATTTGTATCTTTTGATTTTACCAATAAATATTTTTTTTAAACCGGCCAGAAATTAATACGGTTTATTTTTAGGTCAGAAAATCTCACTTTGTCGGACAAGGCCAGAAAATAAAAATGAGTCCAGTAAAAGCTTTTACCGGACTCATTTTTAATTACTTTCCGACCTATCTTTAATGAAAAAAAAACAATCAAATAGTTAGTCTAAGATAGCGGTCAATTGGTTTCTATGGTAACCGAGCGTTATATATATTTAAAACTATAAAATAACTTGACATATTTTGAGGTTTAGTTGAAAACGTGAAATTTATTATAAAATGGATATTCAAAATGATGATTGTGAATTAATGGAAGATGAAATTATACCAGATAAAATTGTTAAGGCAGCCAACCAAGCAACATTTGTTAAAAAAAAAATGTTAGTTACTAAAGAGTTCTTGTTATAAAATTGTAAACTGAATAATATAAAGTTTATGGTACAAAAATGCTCGTTTTAAAAAAAATATTGTACGTAATACATCAAAAAAGTGCTTTTAATGGACTCGCAGGCTTGCAGGACTCGCCTGCGGCTCGCCCTGCAATTTGCCCACTCGTCCAGTAAACGACCACTTTCGGGACTTGTTACGTACACTACTATTATAATATTTACGGTTTGTTTAATATTTTCATAGATGAGATAACTTCAATTTTTAAAATCTTTCAAATGTTTAGAATATATGTTCAAAATTTAAAAGAAAATGATCAACGAAACTTTTGTTCAATTGATTGAGTGAAAATACTTCTTCGTCTTATTTTTAGATCTGACGATCGGATAGTTCGGTAGCGGTTTAGTTACACACGGAAGTCAAGAAATCCTTAGTTTTGCTACCTGTTAGTGCCAGAGAAGGAATCAACGCAACCCACATCTTCTCTGAAGATAAACTTTTAGAATAATTAGAATAATAACCACTCCATTTATTTATTAAAAAATTAATGAGGAACATAGTGGTCCAAAGATGCTTAGGAAAAATACGAAAGAAAAATATTACGAGAAAGGAATTTCTGGAACCTCTGTCCACCAATTGGACCTGTATTTATTAAATTAATTGATATTATAGTTTATTGTGTAGATGTATGTTTATATTTGATTCCCTATTTGTAATTTTTTATTATTCTATGCCTTATGTAAATAAAAATATTTTAAATAATAAATAATTGACCATTAAACCTGACCAAATGAAAAGTTGCTATCAACAAATTACTTAGAGAATTTTATGTAAAAATTTGGCGTTTAAGTTGGTATAATTTTGTTAAATGTTAAATGTTAGAGACATTTATATTATCTCAATTTAAAGCTAATAATGTGGCCTTAAAAATGAGAGGTCGTGAAATATGATAGCTCTACTATTAGAACCTCAGTTATGTTAAAAAATCTGCCATCAAAAACATAAGGAGTGATATTTTGCAATATTTTTTAACTACATTTGCAATATCTCCGGTTCTAACAAACGGATTTTAATTTTTTTAAGTAAATTTTTTTTCATAAGGATCAAAAAAGGATTTGGGAAAAACGTAATATGTCAGTTAGGCCCATAAGATCAGGTAGTTCCTAATCCTACCATTCAGTTGGGCCTAGAATATGAAATCAAGAGATTAACTACCTACAACCCTTAATGATCTTTTAATGCAATTTTTGGTCGGGGAGGTACATGCTTTAACAAATTGAAAACAATAATTATTTCTAGTACAGAAATCAGTTTTCATTCATTCATTCTTTGATTAAGATGGAATCATTCACAGTGTATTCTGTATTCAATGTTTAGTGAGAAAGGTTGTAAGTTATTGGTTATTGATAAATTTAAATTTTCTAAAGCAAATACATTAAAGTGCGGTAAAAAAATGTCGTGTCTCTCTTAAATTTCTAATTATAATCGTTTAAATAATTAAATTGTTAATTACAATTTACCGGACCATCGGAAAAACAGGTTTCAGATTCGGATTCAACGATAAAAAATACGTACAAAAAACATTCTTGATCAACAGGACGAGAATCGGCCACGGAAACACCCCCAGCTGCCGGACTAAAAGTAAATATTAAACCACCAAATTTGTATTTGTATAGTAATACTATAAAATATTAATTTTCTTTTTTAGTAATTATATTTTACAACAACTCAGCAATTTGATAAAGTATTAAATTGCTTGTGGGTATTTAAATGATTTGGTTTTTATTATTAAATCATTATTAATGCTATAATAAACAATAGATTTATTATATAATAATCATCACCAAGTAATCATAAAGCTGATAAGGCAAAAAGGGTGTACCTACTGTTTTAATATTTTAATGTTGTTTGTTTTTTAGAGGTTTCGAGAGTTTCGAGACCTTCAAAATACGCAGTTATATTCAAGGTCAAATATTATATATGTCTACTACTTTTTCGGTATTATGATTGTTACGAAATATTACTATACTAAGAACGTCATTAAATTCAAAATTGCGTTTCTATTAAAAAGCCGAAAACAAATCATAAACAAATTCGTACGTAAAATCATATGACATCAACTTTTACTTTCGATAATCTATTTATGTCTGAATTCAAAATAAAACATCACTTTGTGATGAAAGTAAGATACTAATAGTCATATAAGGCAACTACATAATTAAAAACAATATTTATCTTATCAGTGTTTCAATTAAACCTATAATCATAATGTATTTATTCTAATTAATGATAAAATTTAAATAACTCACCGACTCAGACAACACTGCCACCCCAGCCATCTTGTCACAACTTACTGCGCAATCGTAAACTTAATAATTAGAATTCCCAAAATTATTAATACTAATATTAAAAAATTCTCAATTGAATTTATGCAAATTAGGAATTAGGTTTATTTATATATATATTAACCTACATGCAACTCTTAAGGTAAATATTCCTTAACTTTAACCCCAATAAAAGATTGCTTAAATTTATTTTAAATAACTTTTTAAACGAAAATCTCTACTATTAATAGCATATTATTAAAATTATTTTACATTATATACCATCATATATTACATATTTATCCAGAAAGTTTTCGTGTTCAAATTTGCGCATAAACTGCCATCTCTTGGTTATCTTCGATACTATTCGTTGGAATAACATAGGCGTACAAATTTTTATTTATTTTTTTCTATTTTCTTTATTTTCTATTTTTACAATTTGTTGACATTCTTGGTTTTAATTCAAAAACCGTGATGATATGCTTAAATTGTAATATCTTCGTTCATTCTAATTTTATAACGATACCTACTATTTAGTTTCAAGATCGCCATAGAAACATATATTTGGTTTTAAGCTAGTTCTAGAACGATAGTAGATTTGAGTTTGAAATAAATTTAGAACCAAAATAGATCAATATGTATAAAATATTTTATTCACAAGTTTTTAAAAATAAACGGTTTTCCCTTCTACAAAACAGTTGTAATTGTTAACTAGGGTGGAAATTGGTCACTTTCCACCCGTTAGCCTTGGTTACGCGCCTTCATTAATAGAGATCATTAAAATTGTCAAATATGACAAACGTTTTATATTGGTATCGGTATATAGGCAACCAGTATAACGACAACAACCAGAACGAAACTTTAGTAGAATAAAATATCTGTAAAAACATATACCTATGTACTGCAAAAAACCTTGGTAAAAAAGATTGAAATAAATCTATATTAATTAAGTAAAACAAATATCCGGCACCCAAAGAAAGAATAAAGTAAACTAAAAGGAAAAGGCACTAGCCGGGCATACATCGGAAAGAAAGGAAAAAAAACCTCAAATGTAAACAATACATGTTCACAACTACGTTTTGTAACGATTACAGATTCCAGAATAATAACAACGAATTGTATTGTAGAATAAATGATTGTGTAGACATTATACATTTTTATTATTTCCAGTGGAATTTATTATTAAGAGAAACGTAACAATAACAACAACAGAGCGAACAATATTTGAAGCGTTAGAATTAGTATATAAGTAAAAATTTATCATAGAATTGTAGTGGCTTTGATTATTAATTGTTATTCCCTCTTTAAGGTTTTCATTGAAGGAATAGGTTATTTTTAATCATTTTTGTTTTTAGGGTTCCAACAAAATAAAACCGGTGCCGTTATTCCCCGTTCGTTGTCCCTTATTAGAGAATTAAGATCACAGCCCCCTGTGAAGTTGCTAGTACCCCATTGGGTGTCTCTTCGGGTGGAGGATAGGGGAATCCCTCCCTGATACCAGGAAATTAAATAGCCGAGGCGGACCCGGAGCAGACTGATCATAGACAAATTTAGCGTATGGGCCGACAGATGACAGTCTCACTACAGAAAATTTCTTCGAAAAACTCAAACAAGAAACAGAAAAATTAAAACAACATCAAGAATTAATCATAGCGGGAGATCTTAACGGCAGCTTAGGTACAAAATTAAATGATGGCGTTCTAGGCCGTTTCGGAAATAATGTGGTTATATGATGATGGGAAGAGACTGATCGTCATGTGTGAATTGTGAATCAGGATTACAACCGGCTACTTCAGCCACAGAGATATACACAGGTATACACGGATACAACCCACTTGAGGATTAAAGTCGATAATGGACTATATCTCAATGAAACAAAAAACGTGCGCGTGATGAGATGGACAAAATGCGGCACAGACTTCTGGTGGCAAAAGTAAAATTTCCTTGCCCCCAAACGACGACTCAAACGTGAGGAAAAAAAAGTAAAGTAAAGCAATAACCCCCGACCAAGAAAAACGATTTAAACTAAATCTACTACAAGATGGGTGCTTTAAAGATCTATATCAAAGAAGGTTAGACCAGAAACTACAGGAATTCCAATTTGAGTGTATAAAAGAGAGCTAGATACATATAAAAAATAGCATAAAAGAAGCAGCTCTTGACGAAGAAGAGGAAAAGAGCACACAGTACAAATACAGTCTCAGTAATAACAGTCAATGCGTTAAAAGAAAATAGTAGGTACTATGTATGAAAGATGATTGAATACCAAACGGACAAGGACTACAAGATGTACAGGAATAAAAATCGGGAAGTAAAAATATCGGTAGTAAAAGAAAAAAATAATATGTGGTGGAAGAAGAAATTCAGAGTCCTAGAAAGTGGTAAATTCCTTAAGAAAAAACAGGCACGAAAATATAAATATTCTTTTTATTTAGAAAAATCAGTAGAAGTAATACTACGAAGATCTATTAGTAGAAAAAAGGAAAATTTTCGAGGGATATGAGACAGAAACCGTAAAATTTAAGTCCTCAGGGAATGGTCGAATATCCCTATTATTAGAGGAAGTAAAACATGCAATAAGGACTACCAAAAGATGAGAGGAACAGGAGGGTTGGCACCTGAACTGATTAAATTTAGATCAGAAAAACTGTTTCGAATGCTATATAGAATCTTTGAGTCGGCGATTAATGGCGAGGACCTACCAGAAGACTGGAAATAATCATACTTGATCACACTCTCTTCAAGAAAAGCAACAAGATGCAGTGCGACATTTACAGAGGTCTATAATCTCTATGGTAGCGAGAATCTATGGTAAAGTCCTTAGAAAGAAGATAGAAGAGGATATAAAGAACAAGATATCCGAAGATCAGGCAGGGTTCACGGTGGGGAGATCATACATGTACACTTTTCGCTTTTATAGACTTAAAAAAAAACGTTAGAGTCTGTCCCAAAAAAAAAAAGAATTGTGGAAATCGATGAGGCAAATGCCCCTTCCGCTAATCCATGCAACAAAAGAATTATACAAAGAAAGTACCGCAACCATAAAAGTAGGGAATAGGCTGACTTCAACAATTCATCCTACAAAAGGGCTTCTTCAAGGATTCCCCACGTCCCCAACTTTGTTTAAACTGTTTCTGGAATACACTTTTAGAAGAAAATGTGAAGAAATGGGAGTACCCTTAGAAATCAAAATGTTGCGGATGGTCCTTGTACAAGAAGAAGTTATATGGTGCGATAATTAAAAGAAAAGTATGACAAGTGGTGCTCGAAATAAACTTCTTCAAATCAGTGGATCTAAACACATTGGAACGATCTATGGAAAACTTGGAGATAAATGAGAAACTTGTTGTAAAAGATATCGGAAATTTTTAATATTTTGGCTTCCAAATATCTAAACATGGAAGAACAGTCTGAAATAATACGTTTCTGGTATTTATTTATATTTATCTATAACAAATTAATCACATATATTTTTTAAATTTACACAATAGATTGTAAAATCATGAGTGTATACGACCACATGCTATGAAGGTTGCGAAAAGGGTCGGATTTATGGACCGCATGCTGTTCCCAGGTAAGGGACTTCCAGACCAAAAAAGCTTCCCAAAGAAATATTTACTTTTAAATAGCATCGGCATTGAACTACAGATTAGAAATACACCTTATTAAAAAAAGAACTTCCTATGAACAACAGTGGTCGAGATGGCATTTATTTAAATCAAAGCAGTTAACAACAGGTTCTACGTCGTATGGAGGCTGAAAAATTGTTTTTCTTTCGAACACTCCAATTTGAAGATTAAATTTCAATTTCGCAGATACTCCAGTTTTCCTCCACCAGAGTCTTCTAATTCTAATTAACAAAGTATCGTCTTTTTTAAACATTTGTTATACCGTTACCGTTTGTACCTTAGAAAAATCTTTAATCCATTATTTGTTCTGGAGTGAATCTTAGTTAAAAAAATAGTGAAAATTTTAACTTTGATGTTTATTAACAACCGCGCTGTGATAAAAAAAATGCATTTTGTTGTAAGATAAAATTTTATTATCATTTGTTAAAAATTAACAAAAGTTATGACATGTTTTATTCTAAATTTGCTTTTCTCTTTTTTTTAGGAGGAGGATCATCTTGCGGGTCCTTTTTGATTTTTCGCTTCAATGATACTTCTGTTCCTTCAGTTAAATTAGGAATTTGACTAACATCAGGATTAAATTTTGGTAGTTTTGTTGTACTGGCTAACAATGTGCTATTTACTATAGACAACCTTTTCTTTTCACTGTTTACATTGGGAGTATTATCTACATCTTCTGATTTAACGGTAATATTGAAAGCTATACCATTTTCTGCAATGTTTTTCGACTTTTTATGCTTTTTTCGTTTAGAAGGACTTACAGCACTATCAGTTTCATACTCTGTTTGTAATTCTTGTTTCATTAACCTTAAAGTTTCCTGTATCATATCATTTTTGGTCATTTTTTTCTTTTTGTTTGGTTTATCCGGTGTTTTTTTATCTTCTTTATCTGGCTTTCCTTTTAAATTATCCAGAAAACTAAAAATGTCTTGTTCATCTTCGACTTCTTTCGTTTTCGGTGCTTTATTAGTTGTTTGTTGTAATTCATTTTGTTTTCCACTTAAATTATCAAGAAAACTGAAAATGTCTTGATCATCTTCAACGACTTCCTTGGGTTTTTTCTTCTTTTTCTTTTTTACTTTCATATTCTGTTGCAATATGTTATTAATCGCATCATCTAACTTCTTTTCTACGGTTTCATCCAGTTGTAGTTTATCTTCAAAATTTGATCCAAAAAGGGGATGTCGATTCTTCAAATCATTTGGTAAGGGTACGTTGCTTTTTGCTACAATTGGTATTGATGGTGCTTTTTGAGTTTTTATATATTTTTCCATAACTATGTTTCCTTTAAAATGAAGAATTTTACTATTTTTATCAATTAGAAGTGTAGGATATGGAATTTTATTGGTTGATTTAATGGTGTATTTTTCGCCAATATTAATTTTATTTCCCTGCTCTAAGTCAATATTTATATCTAATAATTGTTCTGGATTAACATTTTTAGGTATACGAAATAAGAATACTTCGTCAGAGTCTTGTAATTTTACCTTTGTTTTTAAATTAACTTCTTTACAATTTGGATAAACATCTTTAAACAGCTGCTTGAGATCCTGAAACAATAATAAATATATAGATGTCAAATGTTGTGCAATTAAGAATTTTAAAAATATTAGTAATCAGGCTGATTCTTAACTATCAATGCAGTACCCCACGAAACAACACTTTCGGTTATATTTAACTTCAGTGTTGTGAACAGAGATTAGAGACATGCCAGAATCAAATCCAGGTATTCGTAGTTAAATTAAATTATTTTTAAATAATTTTAATATTTTTTCCGGGTTATATTAATAATATTTTTATTATACAATTGAATGAGTTTCAACTATTTAAGCTGGTTTGTTTCAATAAAACAAAGAAAAATGAAATATTGTGGTTTATTTAAAAGTTTATTAAATCGTTCCAATAAAGGACTTTAGCTTTTGCTAATGAATAAAACAAGTTGAATTCGGTGAATTCCGATGATTCTTTTAATATTTAGTTTCCACGAAAGCTGGTGCAGCAAATGAGAGAGAGATAAGGAAAGGTTATGGCTTACTCAAAAAAAGGAAAACGACAGGACAGACGAGGAGAAGTTTCATTACTCATTTTTGTGATGGTTTTTCTCTTTAACCTATTATTTAACATTTTTATTGTGACCATCCAATATCTTAAGTAGAGCATATAATGTATGACTGCTCTGCTTTTTCTGAAATAAGAAGATCCGTGTTAGGCGAGTGATGGCTTACACTAGCCGATGTCACCTATTTTAAACCTCTAGGCCTGATGACAGCCTGAGTTGTGGATATCCCTGCACATGGGAGGATGCACAGGCCATATGTTGCCTCAATGCTGGCAGAGCACTTGCTCGCCCCTCCCCAAATTTCCGGATCCAGACCTTAAGCTTTGTTTAATTTACTGCAACTTATCATGTTTAAATTCTAGTGATATCAGATTCGTAAAAAAATTATTTATCAAATTTTATACACGTATCTTACCTTTTTAGGACTAATAGTTATATCCTGTAATATATTTACTTTATGTACCTTTTCTTCAATGGATTCCATCACTAAAACATGTACAAAAAAATATAGCACAAATTTAACATTTATAAAATTGAATTTATCACGTCATATATTTATTGTTGAAATACAGTAAGTGAAATAATGTACTTACACTCTTCATCATCCTCCTCCTTAATGGAATCATTAATAACTTGATTACTACGTCTACTATCATTTATATTAGTATTATGCGATGTTGTTTCGTCGTCTGAATCACTAACAGCGTTATGATCTTTTTTTGGTAATAGTCTCGGAGTAAAAGCATTGTACGATAAATTATCATTTAAGTCAACACTTTGCTTTTTCCGTTCTTTTTTAGATTTCTTTTTGGATGCTGTTTTACCTTCATTAGTCGACGACACGCTTTCAGAAGGTGAAACTGCCTCGTTTTTCAACTTCTTCACAGGAGATTGTTTTTGTGGTTTTAGTTTAGAAGTTTCACTATCACTTTCTGAACTAATTTCATGTCTAATTTGAGTCATAACTAGAGTATGATTTAAATTTAAACCTTTGTGAAGTGGCTGATTTTTAGACATTAAATTTGCAGTTTTCATAAAAGACTGTTTTGAAATATCTGTACTTTTTTCAGCTTCATCCTCACTAGAGTCACTATCATCCGTTTTTCGTTTACCCATTTTTAATTAATAATTATTTCTTATAATTAATTTATTTTACACATTTAACAACAACGTACATCGGACATAACCTAACAAATAAAATCCTCTTCTGTTTTCTGTTTACTGTTTTCATTCATAACTCGTGGTTTAAGCGGATAGAAGTATTCAAACATACAGCCAAACAAACTTATGCCTTATATTTTTAAATATCTTCATAAACTTTTAATAGCTTTTTCTGGTAATTTTAAGCGAAAGTAAAAATTTATGATTTATTTTATTCTAATATTTATCAAACTTTCCGTTGGTGACTAAAGTGCTGTTTAGTAAAAGTGCAAAGCTTTTATTTGGAACAGAAGTAGGCATTCTTTACATCAATTTAAGTTTGATCAAAATAATTCTATAAAAACACGAAAATAATTAGACGCCAAAGTGTAATTATGATATTTTAATTAAAATGGACCTTCCGCTACCACCACAAGGTCAGTAAGTTGAGTAGGATATATTTTTTGTTCAAAACTAATTTGAGGTTATCTTTGTAGATACTGAGCTAAAAAATATTATTGATAAATTAGCCCAATTTGTCGCTCGCAATGGCCCTGAATTTGAGCAAATGACTAAAAATAAACAAAAAGGAAATCCAAAATTTCAATTTTTATACGGTGGGGAATATTACAATTATTACCAATATAAAGTTTCATCCGAACAGGCTGGTAATTTTAGATTGTTATAATATAATATCTTAATATGTAATAGTGATGAATTTTTAGTATTTAAACAACAACAAGGTATTGTTGTAAATGATCAAGATAGTTCTTCCTGGAACACACCACCACCGTCACAAATGCAACATTCAGTAGAAATTGAACAGATTAATAAACAACAAGATACTTTAAGAGAACAGATTAAGCAAAGTGAACAGAATTTAACTGCGCAGCATACTGTGCTACTTCAACAACAACAAACACAAGTTGAACAAACAGTAGCCAAATGCGAAGCAGCAGACCTTCAAAAGGAAGCTGACAAATGTGAAATATCACTTAGTGATATGCACAATATATTACAACCTATAGTTGATAGTTGTACTAAAGATAGCATAAGTAATGGAAAATCATGGTTTCTTCAAAATGCAACTAATAAGGAGAAAGCTAATTGTATAGTTGAAAATTTATTGTACAAGTAAGATTCTATAATCTATTTTTCTATAAATTGGATCAGTACTAACTGTTAATTATTTTCTTATAACTTAGTAAAAGTAAATTACATTGAGAAAAAAGGTAAATCAAGTTATTAAATTTAGCTACAGGTATTGGAGTTTCACAGAGAAGATAAATTTCTTATACATCCATCTTTACTTTGTACCAAAACAGACATCTTTTATTGGTGTTATATAACGAAAAAGGCTCTACCTTTTGACATTGAAAATACAAGACTCAAAATTAAATATTAAATGAATATTTTTTGAAAAAAGAAGTATTGGGTATAGAGGGTTAAATCAAAAAGAACATTAGAGCTTTGTGTTCAACATATTCTTAATGAGTGAAAAGATAAAAGTGTAAAATAATCGGGAATTGGAACCGGTAGCTCTATCCTTCTCATGTAAAATTTTTCACGTTTTTTTTAAGAGAAAAACTTATTATTTATTATATTATTTAGATATTTGAGGTTGCATCACATCTTTATTAGCTTTTGCTCTCTTCAATATAAAATAAAATCGGATTATGTTTTTACTAGCTATTCATTTTCTGGCCTATATATGCGCTTCTTTCTGTTTTATTTACCAAGTATTATTTCATTAATTTTACTACCGGTTGAATACATGCACTTTTTGTAATGACTATTATTTACATTCCTGATATCGGTATTATATTTTAAAAGCTACTGTATTTCATTGATCAAATTTTGAAATTTTGCTAAAGAAATATCTTAAAATTCCAGTTTTAAGTTTAAAATTTCGTTTTATGTCATCTCTGAAAAACTAATAACTTTACTGCATTGGCAATCTATCAGATTAGATTTTTTTCTGTTGAGATCTAATTACCTAAATGCCCAAAGCGGTATACAGTTCTCCGTAACGCTATCTGGCAACCCAAAATACTGTAATTTAAAGTGAAATTACTGAATACTTATTTTGTATCAAAACTTAGGACTGATTTTCTGTTATGTAGAGTAGATGGGATAAGTTGTTAATATGTTTCTTTTAAAAAATTGTTTAAAGATTATTATGTTTAATTATTTTTTAGAGTATTACAAACTGGCGTATTTTCTCAAAAATTACATATAATCTATCTAGTCAACGATTTATTGCATCATAGGTGAGATACACTTTTTATCAATATATATCAACCCTCTTTAAACTTTTTTATTGTTTAACCAGTGCTAGGAAGAACGCCAACGATTTAAAGGACGCCTTAGAAAGAGTAGTGGTTCCTATGTTTTGCAACGCTAATATAGCGGCTACGTCTGACCAGAAGTTAAAACTTGATAAGCTTTTAAAATTATGGGAATCTAAAACTAATTATTTAAAACCTGATACGTTAGAAAAAATGCGAAATCCATTACAAAGTTACCAGCAGTACCAAGCTGATAAAGTAGCACAATATACAGCAGAAGTTGCTGCTCTTGCTCAACAAACAAAAGTTACATATGATAGTTATCAAGCCCAACACCAAGCGTTTGTTTGTCATGCTATGCAGCAAATAATGGACCTGCAACAACAAAAACAGAATTTAGAACAACAGCAAGTTGTGGTTCAGAATCAAACACAAACTTCTGCATCTGGAGAAAGTGTACCGGTCATTCCTTTAGAAACTATACAAGCCAGTCTGCAACAAACAATTCAAACTCTTAGTCAAGGTGGGAATTCAAATTCTGTTCAAGCTTCTTCAACATTTTCTCTATCAGCAGTTAATACATCAAACTCTAATGATCCGTATGTCGAAATGAACCCGTCTGTGCCACCACCAATCTTGTTGACTGGAACTGTTAATTCGCAGCCATTAGGAATAAATCCAAATAATTTTAATTCAAACAATTCAACGGTTCCGGTTTTTCCTGCAACACCAGATTTGAGTCAGCAACCTCCTCCTTCACTCGTTCAGAATCAGAATGGTTTAGAAAATCTAGCGTTTACACAACCACCACCGGGATATTTTCCACCACCAGGAACTTTTCCAGATTTTTCAAAACCACCTCCAGGTTTTCCTCCGAAAATAGAACCCTGTTTAGAAGAATTGATGCCTTCCGCACCCTATTATGATCTACCTGCTGGTCTTATGGTACCACTAGTAAAGGTATGTTTTTAATAACAGATAAGGAAATTAAATTTAGATTTTTTTGTGATCAACTTAACGTTACTTCTAATAAGAACCTTAACTAAATTTAAGTATCATATATAACTGCATATTACTTTAGTAAATTATAGAAGATATTTGCACAGAACGTGGTCAAAAACTAAATCGTACCAAACATACAACATGATACGTACAATCTTGCCATTAGTAATACAGAAAGTTTTTTGATTTATGATCATTCTCTATTAACTTTTTACGATAATCTACATTTCTTCAAATAAGTACTTAAAATATCGTTGTTTCTGACCAGTTTTATGATTTACAAAACAGGAACTTTGATCGTCTACACTACACTAATTCAGTATAGAGAATATTTATGAAAAAATGCACCAAAATCTTTATTCGTTTCAAATTTACGTCTAAAAATTGAAAAAAATGTGAAAATTTTAAAGCTAGAGAGAGATAAAATGATGCACAATCCCGCTCTTGCATCTCACTTTAATATTGCCACTCTAGACCTTTTGGTTTGGGGAGTGGGAATGCACAAAATTTTCACCGATCAAAGCGACATACAAGAGAGATAGTTTTACTATATTTTTGTCTTTAGTTGGTTCCGTTCCTGCATATATGTATATGCATATTATTTGCTCGAAGATTAAACCATGTGATTTCTTGTTTAGATCTCAGGTTTGTTAATAGTAATCCACAAATCGTGCCGTCATGTTCAGACGAATTACACAAAAGGTATTTTAAGTAAACTAGGACGGTTTATGGGTAGTTCCTCCAGTAAACCAAGCGAACTTGACATCGTTCCTAAATTGAACTGTCTTACGTACTTTGTGTGTGCCAACATTTTAATAAAGCACAGAGGTTGCATATTGTGACTTAGCAGTTTAATTAATTAGTATTTGTATCTGATTAATTGCTTATTATTAGTTCCAGCAGTATTTTATACAAATAATAATTTATTAATGTATGAAACCAAATTTAAAACTTAGGTTCCACAAAATCTTTTAAAACAGTAAAAAATGTCGCTTTGAATGAACCTATCATATTCATCTCACTGGAAATAACATTCTCTTTACTAATATTATTTTATTTTCAGTTGGAAGAAACTACTTATAAACCATTAGATCCTAAAGATATTAGGTTGCCTCCACCTGCACCACCCAGTGATCGTCTTTTGGCTGCCGTAGAAGCTTTTTACTCGTTACCGAGTCATGAGCGACCGAGAGACAGGTAAAAATAGGTTAATCTCAGCTCTCAACTTTCATTTAAAGTGTAATTTGGATGGAACACAAAATAGCGTTCTGCTCCGAGTTTTATATTTTTTCTTCAAGTGCCTTGAGTATCTGTTAATCATTAAAGACTAAAATAATTATTTAACTAACTATAAACGTATCTGAAATAATCACCAAACTTCTATTCCTTTTTATAGTTCAGGTTTAATTGTAAAATCATTTTGCATCGCTTCTCACACACATGTAGTAATTTTAATATAATTCAAATTTTAAAACTATACCCTGATGTGACACACACACACACACATTTTTATATACTGTGACATCGTCAGTTCTATATTTCTACCAATAAAATAATGACAACTTACAGTTTTGAACTTACCACTAATTCAATTTTATTAAAAGATGCATCGGAATTTTGTATAATTACTTTTGTGTATCACATAACATTCGACTTGACAGATCCAGTGGGAAAATTGTATCAATGTAAAATATAAGAAATTCTGCAATGATTTATGTCATTTATTAAAGGTTTACTTAATTCGATTATTACACAACTCTTAGCTTTCTAGTTAGTTTTAAGGTGTTTATAAACTATATAAAATTTATAATTACTGCTTCTGTCTGTATTTTTGCACTTAACAACATATTAACTATCTTCTTCTTACGGTACCATGCCCAATTTAGGTGTTGATAGTCTCCATGACAATGTGACGATATCTCTCTCGATCTTATGCGGCATGCAACAATTCATCTGCTAATAGACCAGTCCACTGACGAAGGTTTCGGAGCCATGAATATTTTCTTCTTGTCAATTCCCCGCCTTCCCTCTATTCTTCCATTAAAGTTTTAACCGCAGTATAGAGTATTTGTCACCTCTGAGTATGTTCCCTCATTTTTATCGTTTTCATTAATTCACCCTCTTCTTGGCTAATTCTGTTTATATTTGAAATGAGTTGAACCCACGATATTCTGAGCATTCGACGGTAGGACCACATCTCGAATGCTTCCAACCTGTTCATCATGTTAATTTTCATGGTCCAGGTCTCACATACATACAGCAATACGGGATATACATAACATTTTAAGAATTTAATTCTTTGCTGTACAGTTTCCAATCTCTTAAAAGCATTTCTTGCCATTTGTATGCTGGTTTTAATTTCTTCGTCAGGATCTAGTGTGCTATTTATCCAGCAACCCAAATATTTAAAATGGTTTACTTTTACAATTGTTTCGTTGCTGGCAACCAGTTAAACAGGACCCACGTCTGGTTTATCGACCACGAGTAAATTTGTCTTGGATATGTTTATATTCAATCTGTTATTGGAGCATTCTCTAATGACTCGGTCTAAAATTGAAGATCTTCGATATTCTTTGCTACAATCGCTGTGTCATCCACTATATTAAACCATATTTTATTTAATTTTTGTACGTGTTTATTGATAATAAGAGAATAATTTGAGGAAAATTTGGCCACATCAAGCGCTGTGGTCGATTGAGTTATCACCATTATATCCTCCGCTCCCTGTCAATAGAAATGTAGAGTGAATACAGGCGCTTACAGAATTGTACAGAAATGATAAGACTGACAATTCCAGTAGTGGGTTCAGAAACCAATATTTTTTTTTATTAAGGATGTCCTCGTAGGACCTAAATACAAATGTACCGAGAACATCTATTGGGGCAGAAGAGACAATTTATTAATTTGGGATTTAAAGGCCTGCAAGTTAGGACGAGTGGGGAAGACGTGGGAAGGTAAGGAGTTCCACAATCTGGAGACCCTAGGGATGAAGGAACGATCGAATCGAGCCGTTCTCGATGTCGGGCATTGAACGGTATAAGGGTGCATTGAGTTGGCACGTCGCGTTGCTCTGGCTGGTCTGGCAAGTGGAGGCATTATTCAGCGAAGTTCTTCTGAGCAAAATCCGTTTATGTATCGGTAAAACAAGGAAAGATCAGCCACTGCTTTTTGGTGGGATAATGGGGCTAGGTTTTTGGTGATACGGGTGTCGTTTATTAGTCGAACTGCTCTTCTCTGAATTGCATCAAGAACTCCGAGCCTTGACGGAGCCGCCGAACCCCATACATGCGAGCAGTATTCAAGATTAGGCCGTATTTTCTATAATTTGATTAGAATTTCCATAGTATTCACATCTGAATTTATCCAAAAAGTTCAAACTATGTATGACTACTGTATAGTTTCTAAATTTGTTTTAAACACACACTTTACCGGTGCATGCTCCGTGTGGGAATCCTGTAATGACTTTTAGTTAATTTCTGTTTGACCTACGTAGTGTTACAGCTCTTCTAGCATATCTGTTCAGTAGACATTTTGCCGTGTGCTTGACCTGGGATATGTTCTCAGTTATGGTTGCGTTGTTTACGGATCCAGGTTTTCATCTGGCTCCGGACCGCACTTTTGGTTTTCTCTTCGTTTTTTAAGATTGCATATACCTTTGCCCGGTACAGAAATTTTATAAATATAAAATTTATGTGTACAAGTTGTTGATTCCAAGTAAGCTGTAAGTCTAATTTCACTCTAATATGTTTAACTTATCCTACCACTGAAATTACTATCCCATATCTTTCATTGTTGGGTCTTTTTTATCTTGTTAGTTTATAGTAACAAGATGGTAAAGTATTATTACAAGAAACTGTAATATTGTCTTATTCAATAGTATCAAGGCAAAAGTCTTGTTGTCAAATCGAATTTTGGTTTGCCGTTGGAGGTAAAGATGTCGCTACTATCACATCTTTTTCACTTTCCTTACTGAAAGACATATACTGATTGTGATTTTATTGTAGTCTTCAGTCAGCGATTATGCTTTAAGATCGCTGACGGATAACATATACCTTGTACTGACGAGGCGCAAATACGCCGAAACCGGTCTACAAGTTATGTTGTCCCTTCTAACTGCATACCAGAATGGTTGGTTTAAATATCTTGCAGATATACCAACCCCGTTTGACTTTGAAGTGTAATTCAATATCCGTCGGGGCCCATAGCCCGGAAAGTAGTTGTTTTTTCTTAGTTAAATGGTCAATGTCTTTGAAAATGTTTTTCAAAAATTCGTAAAGCGATAGAATAATTAATATTCTGCATTCTGCAATATTTGTTGAGTAACAAGATGTAATGTTGTAAATTAAAATCTAAAAAAGCAGCTTGTGTACTTTAAAACGAATATTTTATTAATAAACAATTAATATCTGACTCTAAACATTGCAATTGTGAAAAATTGTTTGATACAAATCTATTGGATTTTTTAAATACAAACTAGAAACAATTATTAAAAAAAAGTCTTTATCTAAAGTCAAAGTTGAGTCTTCTGTAATTCAAAAAAATGTTTCTAAGTTGTATTTAAAAAATGTTAAATCTTCCTACTGTGCAAAATATTTCGAAATATAATTTTTTTTATTTTTACTGACATACGTTAGTATAAAAGAAACTCGTGAGGGAATTGAGAGCTCCCATTAGTAGAAATAATATATGTATTTATTTTTTGAAACTTGTTATTTTTCATAAATTCTCTCGTGTGTATAAACAGCGAAGGTTGGGAAAAACTAGGTTTATATGAATACTACAAAGCAAAAAATATTGCCAAAAAGGAAAAAGAAGAGCTTATTCAGGCAGGACTGCGACAAAAATCACGAAGTCCTAGTCCGATAATATTACCGGCCGAAAAAGAACAATCTCCTCCAAAGAGGAGGTATAGAAGTAAGTCCCCTGTACTCCCAGTGCATACACCAAGTCATCGCAACAACAGACGATCTAGAAGTAGGTCGAGATCTAGATCTAGAAGTAGATCGAGAAGTCCGAGGAGACGATATAGAGAATCTAGAAATGATCGAGATTCTAGAAACGAAAGAGAGTTTAGAAACGATCGAGATTCCCGAAACGACAGAGATTCCAGGGTTGACAGAGATTCAAGAGAAGCAAGGAGAGATAGAAGACGCAGGAGTAGGACCAGATCAAGATCTAGATCTAGATCGCCTATTAGGAGATCCATTTCCCCACCAGCTACAAATTTTTCGTAAGTATATCATTAAATTTATAAATTATTGACATAAACGGTGAATAAATATTTTAATGGTGCTAACTTTTAATTTTTTTATTCATTAATTTTCACTTGGAATTTAAATTAATTTTGAGGCAAATTTTTTTAGTAATAATCTCTTCCAATGTTACCAATATAAGTAAGGTAGTTATAGCGTATATTTTTTGTCGAATAAACTTAAATATTGCAAATTTCGAATTACTTACAGGATACCATTTCATTCTCTTTACCCTTCATATAACCTACCTTTATAATCATCAATTGCTCCAAGACCTATGTTTTTAAAGTTTTGCTAGCTCATGAGTGTTTTTCAAAAAATGAAGGCGTGAATTTGTACTTGGATCGCAATTTTTTTCAAGTTTTGGCTAGAATTATTGGACTATTACCATGGCAAATCGTTTATACATTTATTAGATACACAGTGGAACCTCGATTAACCGGCAGGCACGTGACCAACAGCCTGCCGGATAATCGAGATTTTCATGAAAAAAGCTAAGAATTGTATGCTGTAATTATTTTTTCTTCATACCTCGGTCGAAAGTACATTCTTTCGTCCCTAATTGCAGGGAAGAATGTTTAACATTTACTCCTTGTTTACGGCGGGACGAAAGTTGAATTTTCGGCCCTGCGCGTCATGATGTTTTGTCGTCTTTAACATTTACTCCCTGTTTACGGCGGGAGGAAAAATTTCTCATGCGTAGTTACACTTGTAACTAGGGACTGTTTATTCTCGTGTCATTTCTATTTCTATCTATAAACTTAAAAATAATCATCAATGACAAAACTTGACTCTTCGAATGTATTTGATGCCTGTCCACGACCAGCTGCACTCGCTTCGCTCGTTCCACAAGTACTTTCGACCGAGGTATGAAGAAAAATAGTATACACTACAAGGCACGAAAGTTGAAATCTCGGTCCTGCGCGTCATGTTGCCCTCGGCTTTTCGCCTCGGGCATCATGACGCGCAGGGCCGAAAATTCAACTTTCGTGCCTTGTAGCGTAATATACTATTTTGATAAAAAGCATTAAAATATTTATTTAAAACTAAAATTTAACAAGAAAATTTGTAATTTTTGTTTGCTTCACTGTTTTTTCGGATTTATCCAAAGCCAATTTTCACATTCGCCTGAGGAGCATTGCGTCTGTATTATTCGCATCCTCTTGTTGTTCGTGCCATTCAATAAACTTTTGAGTATTTGATAATTCAATATAATAATGTGCGCCGAAAGAAATCAAATACACTGCGATGTCGGCAGTGCCGCATTCTTGAAGAAACACTTGCCAAAAGAAGACATGATTTACTACTAAAAGTACATAGCACACTATCAGTATTTCAATGCCTCGGCAAAGGGTGCCGGTTAATGGGAAGTCGGATAATCGAGGTTCCACTGTATTGTAATTTGTTGTTTCAAACTCTTTATGTAACTTTAGAACTGTAAAGGATTTTTGTAAAGAATTATCTAAAAAACACAAATTTGTTTCTATATAAGGTATTTCATTCTCAGTGGTTGTGAATATAATTTTGTAACTTACATTACTACACTCTTTAATTATTGTTATTGTATATAAAGTAATTTATGTAATTATAATTACAGTCATGTAAGTTTAATGCAGAACGCTATCCAAGAATTGGATTCCTCGAACAAAGGTCATCAAATGCTAAAGAAGATGGGTTGGGGCGGTAGTGGTTTAGGTGCGAATGAACAGGGTATTGACACTCCAATATCAGGGGGTGATGTTCGCGATAGACAAGATCAGTTTAAAGGGGTGGGATGCAACTTGAACGATCCGTACGAGAACTTTAGGAAAAACAAAGGGGCTGCCTTTATTACGCGAATGAAAGCGAGGGCTGAAGAAAGGGCGGCAGAGAGTAAGTTAAACGAAAAATCTGATTAAAACTATGGTGTTTGCATGTTAAATTATAACTTGTTGAGCCATAAAAGAAAGTTCTCATGAAATATAAACCAACTTAAATCTTATTATTTTTAAACTTTACACTACTCAGATTCGTTTTATTCGAAAAAAATTATATGAATTTCTTATTTATTATTTCACAGTTCCAAAGGACAAAAAAAGTGGCGCAACCAAAATTTTCAGAAAATATAAACTTTCAAAACTTTTGAGTTGGTGGTCTGATTGCAATGATTCTTTTTTTATTTTAGAGAATGGTTCTTTGGTATTACGACGCGGTTATAAGAGGTTTTAATAATTTTAGGTTTGTAGCCAGTATTGCTTAAATAACAAGTACACGTTTTTTACGCTATTTTTGAAACACCCTGTGGACGTTGCTGTTACTCTAGTCTTACTAAAGGCGAGTTTATGTAAATGCGAATTGCGATTTGCGAATGCGATCTTCGCAAAAAAAAATATCGCGTTTTTATCTCAATTCATGTATCAGCGAATGTTTTGACAGTATTCTGGGGATTTTTATACTGAACGTCCTTAATGATACAAATGTATGATCATTAAATTTAATATCAAAGTTAATACGAATATAAGTATGAACTACGAATACGATAAAGAAACTGATTTGTTTTATTAGCGATATATCAATGTAGTTGAACATATAGAACTACATAAACATTAGTATTTTTAAGTTCGATAAACCCTTACATTATGTTAATAATGAATAAAACAAGCTGCATGAATCCACCCATATTTTATAGAAAAATAAGTATATCCATATAATAGTCTGTTATATTAGTTTTCTACTGAGTAAAGTAATATAGTTTATGTATTTTACCACTTCACTTTCATACATCTAAATCTTGGAGACCTATCACCTAACCTAACAAACAAAATTCAAAACAAAACATTGATAGGAACTGCACATGCGTTAACAAGAAAAACTGCGAAATTCGCTAAAATATTAAAACAGTTTCAAGATTACCGCCCATCCCGCCCTTCAGATTTTAAATAATGCGAATTCGCAAGAAATTAAAATTGACATTTGTCAAAATTTCTCGGCTGACGTAATTTTGATATTAACCAATAGGAGCTGTCTTCGCCATTCGCATTTCGCAATTCGCATTTACATGAACCCAGCATAACTCTTTTATGGGCATGTTGAGTAGAGCCTCTCTTACATTTTTAGTCTGTAAATCATGTCTCTATCTTAGATGGTTAGAAGATAGAGGCTTTCAAGCAAAGTTTTGCTTTAATTAAGAATTTTATTAAGTTAACAGAGCAACAACAATAATAGCGACAACATAACACCAACAACAATAATTCATATCGGGTGTTGGCTCCCCTTGCTCTTCTTAAAGACTCAATTCTTCTTGGCATGCTATGAATTAGGTTTGCAATCCGGTCCTGAGGAATATTGTTCCACTCTTCATTAAGTGCATCACCCAAAGCAACAAGATTTTGTGGAACAATCTTACGAGACCTAGTTCATCCCATAAGTGCTCGATAGGATTCACATCGGGGCTCTTGGGAGGCCATACTATGGTTGCTAGGCCAACTTGGTTCAAATATTCACGAACAATTTGGGCAGTGTGTGGCCTTGCATTAATAAAAATGCATCGCCAACGAATAGTGCAAATGGTACTAAATGCTGCTCTAAAATGTTCTCTATGTAGATATTGGCCGTTAGAGCATTTCTTGGAAGCACGCAAAGTTCTGTACGGGCTTGCATTGAAATTCCTCCCCAGACCATTACGGAACCACTTCCAAAACTCGCTCGCTCTCTAATTATATCCTGTTCATATCGTTCTCCAGGTCTTCTCCATACTCTTTGACGGCCATCACTTGAATTTAAATCTTCGACAAATCGTTTTATCACTTACATGCGTTTCGCGTACCTCTCTTAATTGATGGTTTGTTTTAACAGCAGTTTGGAAACAATTGCGCAAAGTTTGCAATCTAATAAATCGATCATCAATATTGAAGGTACTCCTAGAGCGCCCTGAACCAGCTCTTCTATGACATTGGTCATATCTTGCTGCATATCTTTTACTTGTACCATCCTCTACAAGAGCCATCATTCGTGCAACCTGTTCGAGTGTTATTTGTTGAACCATTATAAATTATCGCGAAAAACTACTACACAAACTACTGACAGCCATCAGAAGTTTAGCCAAAATGACACTGTCACAAATAAGCCGTTTCTCGGTCTACTTTTTCCCATTGAAAAAAAAAGAGAGATGCTGGGATAAAACTTATAGTAAAACTTTGCTTGAAAGCCTCTATCTTTTGAACCATCTAAAATAGAGACATGATTTACAGACCAAAAATGTAAGGGAGGCTCTACTCAACATGCCCATAAAAGACTTAGTAAGACTAGAGTAACAGCAACGTTCACAGGGTGTTTCAAAAATAGCGTAAAAAACGTGTACTTGTTATTTAAGCAATACTGGCTACAAACCTAAAATTTTTAAAACCTCTTATAACCGCGTCGTAATACCAAAGAACCATTCTCTAAAATAAAAAAAGAATCATTGCAATCGGACCACCAACTCAAAAGTTTTGAAAGTTTATATTTTCTGAAAATTTTGGTTGCGCCATTTTTTTTGTCCTTCAGTGTATTTTTACTATTAGTGAAATATTGAAAGCTGCTAGAAGTAAGTTGAAGGGCTCTCCGGTTTTGGTACATAGCGAAACAATACTTATCATAAAAATTTGGTTTATAGTAGAAAAGGCTTAACTGCAATAAACTGATGTATCAACATATTGTATAACTGTAAAATAATCCGCTTACTCTACTACCTTTCTTTTATGGCTCTAAATTTTGATGAAATTCGAATTCGAATGAAATTTATTAAATCATATTTTATAGAGATATTTTTTAACTCTTAGAATCCTCAGAGCATTTAACATTTTTATTTATACAATTATTTTCCAGGAATTTTACCTTTTTTAAACTTTAGTAATCTGGAATATCAGTTCCAAGTTAAACAGGTGAACACTTGGTTATCGTTATTAATATCGACCCTCACTTTTTATTGCTTTTCAATTACTTTTTTTAACTTGTTACGTTTTACATTTCTTCATTATTATGATAGAGAATATAAGTCTCTCGATATCTCTTCCCTTCCGCGTATTACCTAAAGAAAAGTTATAGTTTTTTCTACTTCAATAAATTTCACAAATCCGTATTCTATTCCAAATATTTAAGACCATTTACTATTAATATCAGATCGAATACCCATTAAAAAGGCAACGAATATCTCAAAGGTATACATACTTATTTAAGGTAGTTGACTAATTTACAATTTTTACTTTAATGGCATTATAGTTTTATTTTATTTTTTATTTAAAACTAAATATTTACTAAAATTAACCAATCTTTTTGTTTTTTAGGAAGAGATATTGATTAGCCTGGCTACTTTTTATTTAGAGTAACAGTGTAATTTTACTTATTTGTATTTAGGAAATTTTTGACTGTTTTTCCTCAAATTTATTAGGTTTTTTTTTTTACTTTAGTCACGTAGTTGTAACTTCTCAAGTGTAAATATATGCTGTAATGAAAAATGTACAATATAAATAAATTGTAAACTGTGAAAATAGTTTTATATCCATTTTGACTCTTTTTATGATTTTAAGGGTCTGATTTGTCTGGACGGATTTTGTTCTATTTTTTATACGGTGGGTTATTTTTTAAATCGAATTTAAATAGCTTAGTGCATTAAACTATTGTCAGATATCTAATGTTATTAAATTTTTGTTAACTTTGTAAACGTTAGTGTAGAGCATGTGTGGACAAACTTTGACATATTATGGGCCAAACTTTAACGTTCGCAGGTCGCATTTAAAAGTAGTGTTCTTAGTTTTCCACAATAGATATATAATTATATGTATTATTATATAATTATAATATAAATTTATTAAAATATCAAAATGAAATGAAAAAAAATAGATACAACATAATTAAATCGTTAAATTTTTAATTGTTACAAACTACAAAAGATAAATAACGACACCGAAATCAATGGAACACTTGAACTTGAATTTAAGGAACTAATCCATCGATGGTTGAAATAATTCCACTGATACAAAGACGTAGAGAAATTTCCAAATTATGATCAGTCAGCCCTGTATATTGTTTTAAT
This sequence comes from Altica lythri, assembly GCA_964028335.1. NCBI lineage: Eukaryota > Metazoa > Arthropoda > Insecta > Coleoptera > Chrysomelidae > Altica > Altica lythri. Next base: position 26,473,690 of record OZ034804.1, on the reverse strand, counting down.
TTATTACCTTCCATCATTGAAAAGAAATGTTCTTATTTATAAGTACTGCCAAACGCACAAATCAATATTCTTGCGCATTATCTAAGCTGAGGAAAATAGTCTTCGAGGTATTTTTCGTAGATATCGCACAACTCGACGTCTTCAAATTTATATTTTGGGAGTGAATTTTCTTAAATCTCGATCATTTGCAAGTGTATTGGAACGTTTTGTACATTAATTTTTATTGAAATTGAAAATAAATTGCATTTTAAAATCGTTAAATCTGTTCGAAAATTGCTCCGGCAGTATCTTGAGTCCTTCAACATATTGAGCATAAGCAATTTTGTGGTAACTGTTTATCTGTGCATCCCACCACATGATTTTATTTTGAAACGATTTCCAATTGCTATAATAGTTATTATCCTAACAAGTGCGGAAAGTTATACTTTCCCGCACGCGAACTGCAGATGCCCGAACGACGCGAAGCGGAGTTCGGGCAAGCAGTTTAAGTGCGGGAAAGTTAATTTCTGCAAGTGTTAGGATCAATACTTTATACAACTACTGCTCTGGAAGTAGAATTTAAGAGGAATATAACAAATAATTTTTTCTTTTGACACATCTGGCAATAAATTTGTTGTTGCATTTTTAGCTGATTCAACTAGTTCAGGTGGAGTTAAACATCTTGTTAAATCGACCATTATTTTAAATAGTACACTTTTTTTAATTACCTACACTTTCTTTTTGCGTTTAATACAGTTGCGTTGTGACAGTTGTGACATAAATTAAAAAGGGTTAGGACTGATCGAGTAGTCTCTCTAGTCAAACAACAGATAGTTTAGGCGGAATCCGTGTAGTTATGTGGTCATAACCAAACATGTGCGTTTATGAAATACATATAGTCAAGTATGCGACTATTGTGTACTTCGGAGATGACATACTGCGCTCGAAAAGTCACCTTCCAGAGCAGGCGTTGTATAAAAATCATTAACTTAACACAATAACATGTTTCATCCAAAAACGCTTGAAGTGACGATGGTTAAGCTCTTGGGCTCGAATATAATTGTTGGTTTTTATTACCAAAGTTCGCTAGAATATAATCTCGGTGCCTAGTTTAAATATAACTGAACTAAAGTTCGGGCCTTAAGACTAGGAGACAAACTACAAGTAATAAAATAGTAAAGACCGAGTTCGAAGAAGTGGAATACTTTAATAACCTGGGAGTGATAATAAAGAAAACCTGATATAATAGAGAAAATAATGGCAGAAAACAATACATATTTCGCAAGTAAAAAACATGTCGACAATGCGTATTCTAAAAAGTTGAGAATTTGGGGGCTAATTTTGTAGATCTTGAATGTATGGAGAAGCCATGTTATGCGGTAATAAATCGAAGGATTTTTTGTAGTCAATGTAAGTCACAACAAGTTTTTTTATGGTACGCCTGGTTACCTGTTACGGAGTCGATAATAAGTTGCTCCTTACATCCCATGGTGTGTTGGGTACACATTTTTTGTTTATAGGCGAGTATGTTACTGTGTCCAGAATGTTGGTAAATCCTCTGAAAAATGCAAGAAGTTTATATAAAATTGTTAAGCAGGTAAATGGGCGGTATTTCGCAAGGTCTTGTTTGTTAATATAATCTTGGCCAAAAGGTGAGTTGATCCCTGTGTAAAAAATAAGGCATTGACTAAGGGTTAGCTAACATGCTATTAAATTTATTTTTTATGGGTACACAATTATGCACTCCATCACGTCCGGGAGCTTTCCAGCTGTGTGCTCTTGATAACATTCGAAAGCCATTGGCTCAATTACTTTCTCCTCTTGGGATCTTATCCATTGGGCGTTGGTCTTATGTTCTTTTTCATTAGACGATATTGAGGACTAGTAGTTAGTTAATTCCTTTTTCTATTATCTCCAATATAGTTTTTTATTCAAAGACTGAATCTAATTATTTAATCAACTTTTAAAAAGAACGATATTGGTATTTATACTTCTAATTTCTGTAGGAAATGAAATATAGGTTTCTTTGACCTATTCTTTTTCCATAGTATTAAAAACTCATGTTTTTTATACTTATAACGAGTTGAGGAATTGTGTTCTATTTTTGTTTAAATAATGTGCCGGCTTAAAAAAATATTGTTTTCTTGGTTTCGTACAAGAGTTTCTTACGAATGTTGCATCAATTGTAAATAATCTTCAAAATAGTTTTTTGCAATATTTCAATTAAGGTAAGTCAAATACTTCAATTTATTTAATATAAATCTTAAACTTAAGTGATGTTTGCTATAGTGATTTCATCGTCATGCTTATCAATGTTATCCTTAACGTACTTTACTGTATCTGTAGTTGGAAAATACACTGCGACAGCGCCGTCGAGAAGTGGAGGGTAGAGCCGGTTAAATTAACCGAAACTATACTGAAGGGCACGGTAATTTAAACCCAAGTTCCATAACCCATGCGACAAAAAAAATAATATCTCAGATCTTAAACAAGTAATTTAAACCTAAATACTCTAAATTTTATGTCCTTATTTTATTATACTGACAACAGTTGCGATTATTGGAGTGAGAAGGGGGTCTAAAAATGATTTAAGGCTCTCGATAACGGCAAACAAAATGGCTGTCGGCTTGTCACGTTCTCTAATAATTTTGGTATTTCCCTAATAGGGCCCTTCTGGATTTGGCAAAAACCCTAATAATGAAATCATAATCAAAACACCATCCCTTATAATGAATTACAGTCAAGTAGAATCGCTATCTAGTTTCTCCATATTATCGAGAAATAATTAATTTAAATACACGTGTTTTATACACTTTATGATCACAAAAACTGATGTTTGCGATAGCGATTGTACTTACAATTAAGTGTTAGTAATATTTTACAATAACAAAATTCACCGCATTTGAACAATTTAATAAAAATAAAATTTATAACTGAAGCTAAAGAATTACTTCCTGTATTCGAAGGGCACCGGTCAGGTATAAAAACAGCGAGGAAATGAACGAGCTGATATAATTTACGCACAAGGAAACCGACGGATGACAGAGCGTCAATAATCGTAGCGCAAAACATGTGAAATAAATATCTACCAATAGTCAGGTGGATTTCGTAACTAAAACAATCTCTGATTGTTACATGTTTCGTGCGACATTCTAATCACTTAGGGCTTGTTGATAATTAAAGATTTGTTTGTTTTGATTTTTCTGAAAAAACAACAGTTGATGTTACTTGAAAGTAATTTATCATTTGTAATTTGTTAATACACAAGTACTAAGTTTTCTACACCAAAACTAACTAGTGCCTAACCAATAAAAATCCGAAAGTGGAAGATAACAAATAGAGAAGCAAAAAATATGTTGAAATAGGAATAATAACATGTTTTTTGAATTTGTTGTTTCTGGTTTTTACAACAACAATTCTAAATAACATAAAAAGGAGATACCTATTTTATGAAACAACCCCACGGTTCTTAAAACAGTGAGAAAAATTATTGAGAACAAGGTTTAAGTATCAAATTGCATTTATTATGTTTATGCCAATTGAAGAAAAAGAGTCTTGACATGTAAAAAAATAACAAAATTCCAATTACTCATGGCAGTGCCCAACCATTAACAATTTTTATGGTCTGAAACATCTACCTCACTCTCACAAATGAAGATATCGATAATATGATTTGTAGAATAAGCTAAAATTTAGAGGATTATTGTAACGAAACACAAACACCACTGCGTTTGATTTATTTAACATTTATTAAAACACTAAAATAACTAACATTATATAACGTAATTATCTGCAATTTAATTTATATTCGATTTATGTAGTAAAAACTTAACTTGCTAAAAGACTATTTCTATCGCGAGCAGTTTGTGCCTTTTTAAATCCATTTCGATCAAGAATCTTGGAGCACGCGCTAAAAGATTCTTAAGTACCTACGGTATGGTTACTTCCAGAGATAATATATAATATTATATTGTCTCTGGGTTACTTCCGTCACACGCCGAATTTGTTATAATCGAAAAAGTAGAAAGTTCCAGAGATCTCCAGTGGCGTACCGGTGTATTATTTGTTTAGTACGTATATGCGTACCCGCACTACCATTTCTCAGGTGGCGCGAAGTACAAGTAAAGACACTCAGAAGTTTTGCGGAAATTTTTACCAAATTTCGGCTGTGTGGATCTGGACTTTTAAAATTGGGTTATGAGTGAGCCGATTGACACTGAGAGTGATGATTAGAATAGCTTTCGGCTTACATTCTTAATTTTAAAGTTGGAAAGACTCGGTCAGGGGGAGCAAGCTTTACATTTGGCGCCCCCCTGGCCTACTGTCCCGACCGATTAACGAAAAAGCGAAGGCTTATTACTACACGAGTCGTATACGAGGTTGAAATAAAACTAATGATACACAAGTTGTGCCATTGTATTTTACATACATAATTGAAAACAATGCGAACAATTTAAAGCCCTAACTCAAAGATTAGATCCACAAGACCCTGGATTACATAATTCTCATTTCTCGGGCTTTCTTTGCTGAAAAAGTGTTGATTATTTCATCAAAGTCTTTGCTGTGTCGTAGCATTTCTTAAGTACGTTTGGTCGTTCGGGAACTATATCGCGCAATTGAAACTTGACAATTACTTTCGATATAACCTCTTTAAGTAGTTTTTTTTTAAATATTAAAATAGCAACCTCAACCCTTAATTTGGCGCCCTCCCTAACTTGGCGCCCGGCGCACATGCCCCCGCTGCCCCGCCTGGATCCGGCACTGGACTCGGTTTGTATATAAATAAAAAATGACGGTATTATTAAATTATAAATATGTATTTTTTATTTTGCTGGTCTACCCAAGTAGTCAATTGTAAAGAAATCTGCTCCTTCCAACTCATCTTTTGTTTCAATAGTAGCGCCAGCTCTAAGAACAAGAAGGCGCGAAGAGAAGAAGACCGTGTTAGCGGTGCTCTTGACCAATTTAGGAGAAAAACTTTTAATTTGCACAGAAAGGCCGTTTTTCAAACCTATCATTTCGGCTCATGGGTTATAGCGCGTCCGCGTGTCAAGGAAGCCAAAAATCAAAAATCGACAAAAATAAGCAGTTTAGGATATTATTTTTAGGTAGTTTGAATTATACTTACCAGTCCCAACATCTTTAGACTAACGTTGTATTTTCTTATGAAAAGGTGTTCAAATTTCGCATCCACGATCGAATATGGGTCTACCGCCCAATATGTGACTACACACATCCAAGGTTTTTAAAAAGATATGTATCTTACGCAATAGATCTGGACTTTTCTCATTGCATTTTTTAGATTGGATCAGCCTGGGATCTTGAGGATTAATTGTTCTAATTTAGTGGTTTATTAAAACATTTTACAAAATATTATGCATCTGTTTTTTGAACTTTGTAGAGAAATATGCGGCAGCGATGTGTAGTTGAGTAGCTCATCTTGAAGTATGAAGTCTGAAGTTTGAGTGGGGTGAGTTTGGGTATGCGGCCTCAAGAAAAAACAAAAAGAAAACCAGCTCACGATACTCAGCCGTTATTTCCCAAATAATATTATAGAAATAATAACAGCGAAGTTCTTTTTTGGCCTATCTACAGTCCTGACATAAAATCAATTGAAAATTTTGAGAGATTAACTATTTTTTTTTTAAGAAATGTTACAGCAGAAAACGCTAAAAAATTACTGTTTGTGTGGGCTATTGAAGATGCTGGCGAGATCAAACCCCATGCCAATGTCTTAATGTCATTGCTTAATCAATTTCTGGCAGGTAATTGGACTAATAAAGTATTAGACTGTGTAAATATTATTGTTTTATTATGAGTGCTGTGGGACAAAACCTCTTGGTTGAAAAGACGTCCAGGCCGACGTCCACAAACATATTCTACAAAACATTTTCAAGCGGCGTTTAAAGCAAGAAAAAAATAGTTTTACAAACCAATTTTCCCCATTAAAACACATCGTATAGAAATCAATTTGTTGTATCACAAGAACAAAGCAAACAGAAAACAAAAATAAATAAGAAACTTATTTATACATTTTAATAATTTGTTAAGGCGGCCTCATAAGAATCCAGAACTTGATTTAACCTTCTGTGTATTAAGCCTTATGATATTTGGCCAGTAATTTTCATCTTCTCCTAGCTTCTCCAAAGCATCTTGATTAGCCCGCCATTATTATTCTGCGTATACAGGGTGTCCAGGAACTTAATGCCAAAAATTCGGGAGCAAATAGAAGAGGTCAAAATAATGTTAGAAGTTCAAATCAATTTTTGTCATACGAGCCTTCGTATCCGAGTTAGAGACCTCTAAAGTTTCGAAATAAAAACCTTTGTTTTGTCATAATTTCTAAACTATACATTGGAATACTATAAAATTTCAGTGACGGATTGTATACATCCATGTCCTGTGTTTGACGGTATAAATGAATCTACATTACGTACAGATAAGCAGAGACGGCTTGTGCCCATTGGTTAATAATCCGTAATTTTAATAGGGACCATCTGAATAATCTTTAAATTTCAAAAATAAATTTTCCAATCCATTTACTAATGAAAATGTACTCTTGTTTGAACTCGATAAAATTAAGGGTTTAGGAGAAATTTGAACTTTTAGATCTGATCGCCATATTTTGTAAAGACAGACATTCTGAAGAGAACTATCAATAATTATCACAACTTATAATTAAAAATTCCTTAAGATATTATTTAAACGCAATAAAACAATTGCTTTGCAGTTTTAGTTTTAGTTCAAGCGTTTAAAGTCTGACCATGGGACTGGCTTAAGAAAAAGTCTATAACTCGGAAACGAAGGCTCGTATGACAAAAATTTATTTGAACTTCTAACATTATTTTGACCTCTTCTATTTGCTCCCGAATTTTTGGCATTAAGTTCCTGGACACCCTGTATATATTATACATGTATATAATATGATTAAAAAAAAAGATACAAAATGTATCTAGTGCCATGCTGTCAGAATAATCCAGATACACAACCTGGATTTGCCCTGATTAGAATTCCTAACTCTATATAAATTATTTAAAAAAAGTTGTTCAACAGATGGTTGCATAATATTTTGAAATTTTTTTTAAATAAGCAATTGCATTAAAAGGACCGTCAAAATGCCAGGCGATTCCTGGACCAAGAAGAGTGCTGATCCAACCCCAACACGTAAGCGATCATCGTTACAAGATTTGAAAAATTTTTCATCCGAAAATATAACGTTGTTCCAAAAATTTTGAGGCCGGTAAATATAATTTAAACAAAATAATATTCTAGACTGCTTGTTTTCTTTCTTTAAATGTATTTTTTTAGAACTTGTGCGATTTTTAATTTCGGAATCAAATGGGTTTTCACACAAATTGTTCAGGAACGGATCGTCCTGTTCTGCGTTTCAAATTTTGGGCCACACCAAACACGGTCTCCTTCCCACCGTCCCTTCGTCCCTTCTTGTTCCCAACGCTTGCTCACCCTCAAAGCAGCCACTCTTCTAATCGACCATCGCTCTTCCAATTTGGACAGAATCGTTATTTTTTTCGTGCTCCATAAGTCGAGGCATTGTCTAGAAGTCTAGACGATTTTAAGTTTTAAAATTTCTGAATTTGATTCATCAGTCAGATTGACTGATATTACAGACGGATCCCAACTTCGATTTACAAAAAAGTGTACGCGAATAATAATATTATTATTATCTTTATAAATACTTCAAATATTTTAATATATCAATAAATTTTCAATTTTAAGGTCAGTAGTAGCTGGCATTTTCAACTTTACATCAGCTGCACGAACGTAGACTAAATAGAAAACACGCAACACATTTATTTCTAAAGCATTATGTAGTGTAGTATAAGGGCGTTCGTGGACAGGCTTTTTGAGCAATGTGTTCTTACTCGCCTTCATGCGTTTGGATACGGCTCTTCGAGCTTCGAGTTAAAGGCTTATTAGACCTTACTAAGTTCAGTCCTCTAAGTCAGGATTCAGAAAAGCAACAAAATTAGAAGCTTCTTATCACACTATTCTAATAGTTTACTAAATCAGTTGCCTGCTGAAGCGCGATATAGACGGACGTGTTAAGTAAGGTACATAAAACGGTCCCAGCACTGTCCAGACATAAAAAAATTATAAATAAAAAGAGGCTCAGTGCATTAATAGTATATTACGTAACAAGAGTGGTAAGTAGGGCATTACTTACGAGTGGAAAAGTTACGCACGAAGCCGCGTAGCGGCTAGTGCGTAATTACACGAGTACGTAATACCTTTTACCACTCTAGTTACGTACTATGCTTTATCTACGACTTAATATTTTAATTTCAATTCTAAATATTTGACATATCCAAAAAATATATGACGTACGTACTTTACTGTTATCTACTCCTTTGACAGTAAATGTCAGTTATACTCATAGTCACCATGCAGGGTAAGTAAGCTATAACGCACAGTTGTGCGTAATGAAATGTCATTCCAACATGACGTGTCATTACGCACGACTGTGCGTTATAGCTTACTTACCCTGCATGGTGACAATGAGTATAAATAACATTTACTGTCAAAGGAGTAGATAAAATGTATTTAATTAAAATTAGCCTAAGCGCTTTCGCCGGTTAGGGCATCTTCAGAGGCTTCTACAATTATAAAACAAAGTTTTTTTTTATAAACATCTTAAAAGTTTTTATGACAGTTTTTATAAACTTACTTGTCAGAAAGCGTAGTTATCTGATAATGTCATCAAATTAGTTAAAAGGATTATTAGACACACACGACATTTAAACAACATATAATGTCCTAGGACATAAAAAAAAAATTTTTTACTACGCTTTCTGACAAGTAAGTTTATAAAAACTATCATAAAAACTTTTAAGATGTTTATAAATTAAAAAAAAACTTTGTTTTATAATTGTAGAAGAGTAAAGGGGCTGCACCGGTTCTAGCGCAAAATCGACCAATTTAACATGTAATTCTCCATAAGAAAATCTAAGGTCCATTCTGGTCATTTTTGCTCTTTTTTATACTGCGCATGCGCGACTTATAATCTGAACAAAAGTTCGTTGTGACGTCACTCGATGTATAGTAAAAAACACACCGCCGCTTGCTAGGATTGAACCCGAGTCTCTTTAACTGAAACAAGATATGTAGTCTCGCCACCATCAAGACACTTACCGTCGTGGGAGATAAATGTAAAGCATCGGTGCCAAATCATTACATCATTTTATTTGAAATAGTCTGGGATGGAGATATTAAGGATTCAAGGTCAAATAGGCAAATGGGACAGATTTTCGGTGGGGGTATTTAGGGGAGCCCCATTACCCCATCTATATTTGTAAAAAAATTCTGTATTGGTTACTCATCATTTTTATGTGGCAGAATAGCTAGTAAGTAATTTATATTTACTTTACCAATAAAACACTTTTTTAATTTTTACATTTATTACAATATACATAAAACAGCTCCTCATATATAAATCTTATTTCAATGGTCAGCTAAAAAATAATAAAATTTATACTAAACTAACAACTAAATTCAGTTTATTGTTACATAATGTACACTGTCTTAATACACATATTAAACAATATGGCTGCTGGAGGCAAATATTAAATAATTCTTCAATAAGGATCAACTTAATTAAGGTAAATCTAATCGACATCCATTGCTTCAGCCATTATAGAGTAATGTCCCCAGGGCAAAGTTTGATCGGTACCTGACACTAGATACCTTTTGTCATCATCCGAACTGAGAGCGATTTTCTGTTGTTCTAGAGAAAAAACATGATGTTGTTTGGATCGTATGAGGTTTTGTACCGCTGTCTTCTGCTTGGCTGTTTCTAGACACTCAATATAGTCATCAAAAGTAATTTTTGTCTTTACAACAGATGATTTGACACCCTTAGCCTTTTTTGTAACACCATAATTTAATAAAATTTGTTGGATTTCATCATCATCATATTCATCGTCTTTTAATTTCTTTTTCAGGTTTTGTAGCTCCTCTTCTGAAGTTGCAACTTTTGTGCTGTACAATTTGGACCGCAACCCTACAAAATCTGTCATAATACGCCCATTGTATTCATCCTTCATCATACCCAAAACTTTCTTATTCACCTGCGGTATGCCATATATATTATCTCGGGGATAGTCAGATGTATCAAAGTACTGATGGCAATCATTTTTCATAAGGGTATATGGGTCTTTTCCCAATATTTCCACCCCTATGCTGTCTGTATCCGTATAGAAAGCTGTGCAGTCTTCTCCAAATGTTTTTAGCAGATAATCGTAGTGAAAGCTATATATAGTGGTTTTTGCCAGGTCTAGGATTGATTGGCCAACATATATGGGTTTATTTAGATAAATTTGAAGTTTATTCATCTCTACTGCAACCAAATTTTCGTCAAATATCATACTGTTCTTAAATTCAGGTTTGGATATGTAAGATTGAGCACCATATCGACCTTCCCATTCAGTTAAAAGTTTTACATCAACCCTTTTTCGTACATTCTCCATAGTCTTGCCGAACACCGCATTGTTCATTAACTTGAACAAATTCTTCTCAAAATCATTTTTGGCAACTGTTCGAAGAGCGGTGTTTAGATCAATATATGATTTTAACCATGGAGACTGCTTAAACTTTAATACTCTGTGTATTTTTGTTACCTTTAAGCCATGCGATATAGCTTGTTTAAGAGCCTGATAATGAATGACATATTTTGCTTTATTATTTAATGTAGCCATCAATTTAGTAATTTCTTTAGTCCTAGTTGGCGGTTTCATGGTTTTAGGATTGATATGTTCTGGACAGAAAGGAATATCTTTATGTCTATCGTGTAAATCATGTGGATACTCCAAGTCCACTTCAAGCATATAGCCCTCATCATTATCATTAACAATAGTATTTACGTCGATGTTTGTATCCACCCATTTAAATCCGCCATATGGTAAATACTGAGACATCGCCCATCCATATTGATTGTTAACATCGAAATACATCAAATAGCTTTCTGGTTTAGTTGGATCGTAATTAGGAATATATTTATTGTTTGCGTGTGCTCTTCTTTTAGAGCAAACTTGACTAAGACCTCCTCGAATACCTCGCTCAACAAACAAAAACATATCTGGATCAGTCAGCAACTCCAATTCTTGTCTAGTATATTTTAACATTGCATCCCAAGTAAAGCCAGGTAGCGTGAAATAGTGGGCAGGATCTAGATTATATGTCTTCATACAACTTTTTCGGAACTGTTCAAAGACATCTGCTAGGAGTAGAATGTCTGTTTTCATATATAAATCTATATATTCTCCCAAAGTAGTACAATTAAACATAGTCCAAACTTCTTGAGCCCTTTGATACAAACGTCGGGGGCAAGGTTTATCTTCTAATTTATTATAAAAAGCATCTTTTGAAGGTAAACAGGGTTCATCGAAACGATCAAAACTATCAATGTAATCATATGGCATTACTCCTTTTTTTATTAATAAATTAAATTGTTCTTCAGTAGTATTATGAAACTGCGATTTAAGATTTGGAAACTCTTCTAAATAAGATGATAACTTATCTAGAGAAGATGCCATAAAACGGAAACTATCAATAAATCTAAAATTAATTCTGGAGTCATCAACGTGTTTTGTAAACGAAATATATTTTTCTTTGGTGAGAGGTAACAAGTCTATAGTTCCTTTCATTCGTGTGGCGATATCTTTTATCACGAAATGTGCATCATAACCGCTCAAGTTATGAAATATTACTGGGATTATATGAGTATCTTTATAATTAACATTACAATCATTATGAGCAGCACCACGATAATTATTTAAAGAAATTAGGTGATTGTGATCCCTAATTCTTTTTTCTCCAAATTTAAATGGATGCTCACAGATATGACAGCAAGTGGCTGCTTGAAAATCCATCTCTTGTTGAGCAGTCATATGTATATCGTAGGAACAAAGAAACACTGTTGAAACATCTTCAGCAAGCTGATTCATCTCATCGGCGAACCACTGCATACAATCAGATCCTCTATATGACCGGTAAAAAGAGAGAGAATCATCGTATGAACATTTAAAGTAATAACCAACGGCTGCAGGAATGTGTTCTTGGTAAGCGGTCTTTTCCGCGCCTGGCTTTAAAACACTTTCTAGATCAGCGTATACAGCGAAAGGGGCTTTTATTTTGTTTTTAAAATTCTTAAATTTTATCATATTTTTGCCCTCCTCAGGCATCCTAATAGCTGTATCATTCTTTTTTATACAATCTTCGCTATGTTTAGCAAGTTTATTTTCAGAACGGAAATAGTGTAGACATCTATCACAAAAATACTTTTTATGGTTCTCTTGACTAAGTTGACTGGACAAAAGTCTAGAAAGATTTTTAATCCATACATAATGGTATCTAGTGGGCTCATCATTATATTGATCTTGTATTAGAAGCAGGTTTACATGTTTATCTTTTTTTGCTTCAGTAAGGTATGTAGGAAGCGTCGTGAAACCCTTTTTATATTTCCTCAAAACATATACGTTGACTGAAACATTATTTTGCTTCTCAAAACTGGGGATTTGTTTTATAGTCATGGGAAACTGGATTCCCTTAAGTTTTAACAACCCCGAATAATGCGGATACTGGCTAATTCTTTGTGGATCTTTCGCAACTGGATATAAAGCTGACACCACTGCCCATGCAAAACACGCTTGATCCATATTTTTAACATTAATGCATGCTTTTTTCCTATTAATTTGAAGAGGTAAATCTATATAAGATGATCCAAGTTGTGGTATAAATTTATTAATGTTTATACCCAAGTTTACTATCCGTTTCAAGGCCCATCCAGAATCCCGCTCCTGGAATTCTTCGAGTTCTTTTAGAATAGGATCTGAAACTTTTTCATCAAACCAGTTATCTATATTAGTTGTTTTGTATATAGCAGAGTTTGATGTGGTGAAATATTTATTTTCATTTAAAATCTTCTCACCCCTCGCTATTTCAAATTCACCACAAAACACCATGTTAACTTTAACTGAATCATCTTTCTTGAGAGCGTTTTGAATTCTTCGTTTAAATAGCGCTCTACAGTCTAGCAGAAAGGCTACTGGATCTTTATGTTTAAGATTGGATATGACTCCGGTTCGGATTCTTGAAGTGAATGCGGAGAATGTATCATCCCAATGGACCCTATGTTTTGCGGTAGGTTTTGTTGATTGAAGCCCAGCACCTTTTTTCTGTTGGGCTTTAAATTGGGCTCGCAACGATTTTACTTCTCGAAGTTGGGCTTCTAATTTCTGCTTCTCTCCCGTAGATTTAGCGTATCTCATAACATTTTTAATCTTCTTAGTGGCTTTAACACATTGAATAAGTCCATTTCGTACCTTTTTTTCATCATAATTGGTGGTGACAAGACCTAAAATAGTTGCAATATGTAAAAGCAATTTTTCAAACATATTTATAAAACGCACGTCTAATTATTAAGCAGAATGAATATGATGTTACTGCAACTGAAACAAAAAACTCTTTTTAAAAAAATATACAATAATAAGAGCAATTTGTTTAAAAACTTTATGATTATATATATATATATATATATATATATATATATATAGATGATTTTTGGTGAGATTATAATGTTTTGTTGAGATAATGGACAAGAAGTAAACTTTTGGTCGGACCGAAGACTGAACGGTTATGGTTAGACAGATATTGCTTAAAAAGGTCCCCTTAATATTTCAAAATCGAGCCTTGACTTTTATAAGAAACTGAAATAATAACTCAAATATTCTTATAGCTGCAAAAAGTGGTTACACTATTTTTATTTTTATGATTTTTTGATTGATTTCCAAAATTTTTGAAATAACAGTTTTTGTAGATTTTATCATAGTGTTTGTCTATTTACCAGAAAGTTGTTACACTAGTTAGTGATATTAGCACTGAAAATAGTGTTGAAGGATTCATATTATTCTAAAATTAATAAAGATGTAACCAAGTCTTTTGAAAATAAAAATTTATAAAAATTATAAACTTTATAAATTGGATGTTGTATTGTTGATGGTATTAGGATATTTTTAATCTAATATATTATTAAACGATTCACTAGTTACAGTTAGTTTTATAAAAGTAAGTATATGATAAAAAATACTAATATCACACAAATTTTAGAAATATCAAAAATACACATTCCAATGTAGAAACAAGTTTTTTCATTTCAATTTTACTACCATATGTAACCTTGCATTTTTATGGTTTTGTCAATACAACATTATTTGTTAATTTAAATTGATTCTTTCTAAAAATTACTTTTTGTCTGTGTTCTTATTTATTTGTAAAGATCAAATAACTCTGATTTTTAAAATTTTTTGATTATTTCAAATGTTTATAGTTTTTATAAACTCTTCAGATTTTTTTGAAAAAAGAAAACCAAGAAAAATGGAAAAATCATAAAAAATATGAAAATCTACAAAAATTCATCTGAATTAACTTGAATATCTAAAAAATTTACTAAAAACTATGAAAATTTAAAAAATCACAATCTGAAAAGATTAGAAAAAATGAACATTTAAAAAATTGGAAAAAATCATAAAAGCAGAAAAATTTATAATAATTATTTAATTTTCAAAATTGTAAAATTCGTGAAAAATGGAAAAATTTGAAAAAATCTTGAATATTTGAAAAATTGAAAACAACTTGTTACAATCATTGATATTTTGATAAATAACTTAATGCCTTTTTAATTTTGCTTTACTATAAAAGTAATTTAAACATCGATCAAAAATTTTTTGTATATTCAGTACGAGGGAAATAGGTGTACACAATTTGAGAAATATTTAGGAAATAAAGGAAATATTTAGAAAATATTTAGGAAATAACAGCAATAATTAGGAAATAAAGGAAATTTAGGAAATATTTGAGAAATAATGGGAAATCTAGGAAATGTTTGAGAAATAAAAGGAAATATTTGAGAATTGATGCTATACGAATTTTGGAAAGGTGTGAGTATTGGGGCTGCACAAAAAACATTTCCAAAGTTTATGAAGATCGTGGTCCTGCTCTTAGAATAGTAAAAAAGTCAGTGATATTAGCACTGAAAATAGTGTTGAAGGATTCATATTATTCTAAAATTAATACAGATGTAAAACCAAGTCTTTTGAAAATAAAAATTTATAAAAATTATAAACTTTATAAATTGGATGTTGTATTGTTGATGGTATTAGGATATTTTTAATCTAATATATTATTAAACGATTCACTAGTTACAGTTAGTTTTATAAAAGTAAGTATATGATAAAAAATAATAATATCACACAAATTTTATAAATATCAAAAATACACATTCCAATGTAGAAACAAGTTTTTTCATTTCAATTTTACTACCATATGAAACCTTGCATTTTTATGGTTTTGTCAATACAACATTATTTGTTAATTTAAATTGATTCTTTCTAAAAATTACTTTTTGTCTGTGTTCTTATTTATTTGTAAAGATCAAATAACTCTGATTTTTAAAATTTTATGATTATTTCAAATGTTCATAATTTTTATAAACTCTTCAGAATTTTTTGAAAAAAGAAAACCAAGAAAAATGGAAAAATTACAAAAAATATGAATATCTACAAAAATTCATCTGAATTAACTTGAATATCTAAAAAATTTACTAAAAACTATGAAAATTTAAAAAATCATAATCTGAAAAGTTTAGAAAAAATGAACATTTAAAAAATTGGAAAAAATCATAAAAGCAGAAAAATTTATAATAATTATTTAATTTGCAAAATTGTAAATTCGTGAAAAATGGAAAAATGTGGAAAAATCTTGAATATTTGAAAAATTGAAAAGAACTTGTTACAATCATTGATATTTTGATAAATAACTTAATGCCTTTTTAATTTTGCTTTACTATAAAAGTAATTTAAACATCGATCAAAATTTTTTTGTATATTCAGTACGAGGGAAATAGGTGTACACAATTTGAGAAATATTTAGGAAATATAGGAAATATTTAGAAAATATTTAGGAAATAACAGCAATAATTAGGAAATAAAGGAAATTTAGGAAATATTTGAGAAATAATGGGAAATCTAGGAAATGTTTGAGAAATAAAAGGAAATATTTGAGAATTGATGCTATACGAATTTTGGAAAGGTGTAAATATTGGGGCGGCACAAAAAACATTTCCAAAGTTTATGAAGATCGTTGTCCTGCTCTTAGAATAGTAAAAAAGTGGTTTGGTAGATTTCGACTCGGAGATTTTAACCTGGAAATCACATTGACAATGAGATTTTTTATGCTACGGTGAAAGAAAATCCAAAAATTACAACGGAAGAGGCTAAATATTGACCACTCGAAATTGATTAATTGAATTATATTTTTTATAATTTCACTTGTAAAAGTTTGTCTTCAAATCAGGCACGAACTTATGCATTCATCTAATATTAAAAATAACCAAGATAATGAACTAGAAGAAATGACTAATGGATTCTCATAGGAGTCTACTAGCGAATTTTCCAATATTTCTAATTCATCAGGAACTGCTTTAGATATCGAAGAACAAAAAAATAGATGATCAATAAGAAAGCAAAGATCAAACCATTAAAATAGAAAAAAGATTACTATGCAGTCTTTTAAGATAACAGATGTTACATAGGAAGAATCTTATTGTTAGAAAAGAAAGGAAATATATATAAAATTTTTACAATAAGACTTAAATGAATTCCTTTGACCAAAAAATGACATATAAAATAAATAGTATTATAAAAATGGAAGAACCTGTATGTGAAGACTGAGCCTTATAATTATTTATCCCAAAGCATTTTTTGATGTCTTTTCAAATAAAAATTAGACTTTCTAAATGCTTTATTACATTTTCTAATATGATGATTTATTAATCTAATTGATAAACTCTGATTTTAATTAAACCTTAATTCTATTAACCTGATTTATAATAATAAAAAAATATAAAACTTACAATTAAAATTTAAATTTTGGTTGCTGCTTCTCCACATCAACTGAACCTCTATAAACCAAAGCGTACTTCTTTTTTCTATTTGTTCGTCACTCTAGTTGGTGAAAATGTAACATTCTTCTCAAGTTCCAACAGGACACACTCTCCAAATTTACTTTTTATAATTTTTGCGGTAAAAATCTTATTGAAATCACCCAATACCAAATCATATAATTTTATGACAGGCTTATTATTGTTTTCTATAATAAAAATATTTTTTTATAAAACACACAATAAACTGTAACTATCGAATCGTTTAAAACATAGATTATTCTCTTAGTATGAAAATATTGTGCATATATATACTGAAAACACGAATGCATTTTTTAAAAAATATAAATACATTCACTTTCATTTTACATTTACGTAACAACAAATTACCTTCATTATTAGAATGTAAAATATTACATAAGGAATATAACCGGTGTGTTAGTTTTTAATGGGTATTGAAATTAATTTAATAAATTAAAAAGTTATTGTGTTCCTATCACTCAAATCATAAAGATTATCACGAGAATGTCCCATCCAGTTTTAACATAAATGAATTTTAAGACAAAAGAAATAAACATGTTTTGTTTGTTCTTGAAAATAGGTGAGAATTACATTTTCATAAAATGATGGTATTAAAACATGCAAAGAGAATAAAAACTGGTATGTAGTAGGTAATAGTGCTCGTTTAAAACATTCGCAAGTTGTCCAAGTCCACTGTAAATTTGAATGCGAGATTTGACAACAGCGCTCGAAATAGTACATACATTTTGAATTCACGTGGTCATGCGCATAACACTAGGATCCCAAAATCAAATCTTACCTAATTTTATTATACCTCTCCATATAATGAGGGTCCAATGCAGCAAATTTGGTTTCACAGAAACACAAAAAAAATATCGCAAAGTTCAAATGTTTTGGATTGATTTTGATGTTATTTTTTATTTTTTGAAAAACTGTTGAGCGTATTGGCAGTGTAGATATACAAATTAATAATAAAAAAACTTATTTTTTATTTCTAAGATTGACAATTATAACAAAGATTAGATTTACATTGGAGACGCAAGAAGTAAAGCAATGTGATATTATAAAAATTGAAGTAGTTCAAGCGAATGCAATATCGTAGTTAAAATGTCACACATGTCCTTTTTCTATGTATCATATCAGCCAATGAAAAAGTGAGGTTGGGGTAAGATCAGTGAAGAAATAATTTTTAAAAAAATGTTATAATTTTAAAAATATTTCCACAAAATGTTCCTAAAAAGATTGTTGCTGTATCAACGAAGTATTAATAAATTAAGTGAATATTCTGTGAATAACAGTTTGGTGCGAAACATTCAAACTACAAGAATTAATTATGAGGACAAAAAAGATGATTCAAAAACTTCTAAAGAACTAATTCCAAAGGATGTTTTCGAGCAAATAAAAGACAAAAATAAAAATACCTATTTAGAGATGCTTAAAATATTTGTGGAAAGAGATGGAATATATAGAAGAGGTCATGTAGAGTTTATTTATTCTGCTTTAAAACACATGGAAGAATTTGGAGTTAATAAAGATGTGGAGGTTTACAAAGCACTAATAGATGTGTTACCAAAAGGTAATATACTGATTCTGTAACTTATTTTTAAATTAAACTAAAAAATAATTAGGTTTACTTAATGATTATAGTAGCACTAATAATTGATGAAATAGGTATTTATAAAATCGCAATTTTACAAAATTGACATCCTTGTATACCAATAGTTTAATTCATCTGTTTCTAATGTACCCTTGTATATTCAATTCCCAAAAATGTAGTAGAAATTTGATAGCTTTATTTTATTTTTGTCAGAATAGACAATACTATGAAAAATTATATCAGGGCTGTAATTTTTGTTTAAATAATCTTAATCTTGGACAAATTAAAACTACTATTAAAAAAGTTGTAGTTCATGTAAATAAATACCATAGACAACCTTACTGCCGGCGCCAAAAAAACATTTCTATATTCTCTTAAAAGTTTGCAGTAAATTGTTCATTTTAAACATTTATAACAAATTTGTGTTTTATTTAAACGAAAATAATACTGTTCTTAAAATTTTTCGTAGGATACACCGACTACAGTATCCCACAGTATGCTGTGGTGGTATACAATAGAATATGCAAAATGCCTTGAAAAAGAAGATATCTAGCTCTATTTTTTATATTTACAGTTGTACTTACGTATACTAAAATTACCAACCTACATAATTTCGTATTGCCAGAACAGATAACAATATTTCTTTAGGGCTATTCCACATTTTAAAAATCTTCCATTTCATTGTTAAAAATATTACCAAAATATATCTAGTACACAGTTAGTCGTATATATTTGTTGCTGCATCTCCTTTTAAGAAATACATATATGTGTTTCTGCTGTTTCTGAATATATTCTTCTCAGGTTAGTTTTTTTTTTCAAGAACTTTGATTTTTTCTTATATTTTGACATGTATAAATAATTATCCATTTTGCTTAACTAGCATTACATAGTTATTAAGACAGTTTTGTATTGAAATCGTTATTTACAGGAAAATTTGTTGCCCACAATATTATTCAAGCGGAATTTATGCATTATCCAAAACAACAACAGTGTATTATAGATTTGTTAGAACAAATGGAAGATAACGGTGTGATGCCAGATTTTGATATGGAAGATCAATTAGTGAATACATTTGGAAGACGTGCGTATCCACTTAGAAAGTTCTGGAGAATGATGTACTGGATGCCAAAATTCAAAAATATGTCCCCGTGGCCTGTACCTGACCCCCTTCCAAAAGATACTTTTGATTTAGCAAAGTATGCTATTCAAAGAATAACCAGTGTGGATGTGAACATGGAAGTAACTGTGTATCAAAGTTCTGATATCCCGGAATCTGTAGATAATACCTGGATAGTTAGTGCACAAAGCAAATCTCAAAGAAGATTACTTGAGATTCATAAGATAGATGAACCTATTTTTGTAGAAGGTAAGAATCAACCATTGTGGGTAGATAATTTTAAACTGTTACCAGAATTCTACCTTAAGGTACTTGGTTTGGTCTCTTCCATTTATGTCTAAATGCTCCATTTTCTTCCTTAAACATTAAATACAAAATATCTTTAGTCGTAAACTACCAAACCTTATAACTTAAATAATAAATTATTTTTACTGGTATTATATTTACAATTTATTTGTAAATAAGTTTGATATACAAATTCGTGAATTTATGCTAGGTCTTTATGGTAAATTCGTTTTACACTTTACATATTGAAGATTAAGAAATTGATTGATAAAAAGCAAATTTAACTTGTATTTTCTTCAATTAAATAAAATCAAAACCAACAACGAAAACTTTTACACAACCGACTTACTAAATAACAAAATATGTGTTTTCAGTGACCTCCTGAGAATTGTTACATCAATAATAAGAAAATATTAAACTTTATTTTTTATTATGTCCAAAATACAATTGTTGATTTAATAATTTTTTTAAAATTATTGTTTTATTATTATTTTAAACTTAAATTAATTTGGCTTATGCGGTACACTGTATTTGTTATAAGTAGATTGAATAACTGTTGTTTTTTTAGGACCGTTTAGTGTGTGGATCAAAGGTAATCCTATAAATTATTTCATTCTTAGGGGTGAACCGAAACCTTTGATAGAAGAAGATAAACATCCTGATGATGTTAGTAAATTAGACGTATCTTTCTTTGGACTCAAACCTCCTGTGGCAAAACACCTTAAAGTAATTCCAACACCTCATGAACAAGAAGATGGTGTAATATTTTCAGTTTGTGCTACAGGTACCTCTAGCAAAGATAGTTTGTTATCCTGGATCAGACATTTGGAAAAAGATGGTTATCCAAATTTAGGGAAAGTTCCTGTAGTTTTTATGTTAAAATCTACTACACGGGAGATTGTCGATCCTGAAACATTAAAGAAAGGTAATACAAAGAGTGGTACAGGTGAAATTGATGAGAAATGAGTACTATATATAAATTTTGTACATAATTTATTATTAAACAAATTTATCAATGTATAAGGCCTTTTATATAAAATATAAGTCTGTTAACATCCAGTAAATACATGAAAAATATGATAGTATTTATTCATATATTATATCGAATATAAAATTAGATAACAAGATTTGATTTTGTTACAAATAATGATTCTTATTATCTATAAATAGTTATACTCGTAATAAATTTTCTAGGATGCACGTACAGTAACAAATAAGCTAACAAAAAATCTTCTGTTTACGTTTACGTGAATACGTTTTGTTTGTTCCATATTGACAGTGTGTTTGAAAACTTAACTATAATTTAACAAGGTCTGATTATTATATAATTGGATCACATATTTTTGCTGCAAAGTAACAATTCTTATTGCAATGAATTTAATTTGTAATTATTAATATCTTTAAATAAAATAACTGTTATATAAGTTTAATATAATATAGGAGGATAATATCAGTAATGAAAATTGGGTAGGTTAACTAATAAAAATCTAAAATTAAAAAAATATATATGAAGAAAGCGCTGTTAATCTAAAATGAAACATTTTAATGTGGTAATATTTAGGTTGATTGTGACAAAACTTTTAATGGAAAACATTTACCTAGATATCTGCTTTCCAATAGAGAATTAGTATCTATTCAAAAATAAATCTAAAATGATTCTTTTCTTTTATGATCAGTCGAACTGAATCTTTTACTTGATTAACTGACGTCAGATGGCGACATCCGCGGTAGTCATCGATAGCGGCGTAACAAAGTATGGTTAGTTATTTTTGTAAGTACATTATATTCACTCAATGAGAACTGAGATAATTGCCCAAAACTTGTTGTAAAATGTAATTTTTCTTTTGATGTAATAAAAATTCGTATAAGTGGAAATGTACTTATCACAATTATTGAACTTTTGGTATGCAAGTATGCATACCTGATATATTTATTACTAGGAAACGGTTCCAATGGTATTCATGAAACTTAGTTAAATGATAAATCTATCTAGCCAGTTTTTATTTTTATAATAAATAAAAACAGAATATACATCTAGCATGCACATGATTACTTTTAATCGAAATATTGATTCGCCACGGCATCTTAGGGTTCCATAGCTTAACGGCAAAAATCGGAACCTTTAAAGATTCGTCATGTCTGTCTGTCCGTCCGTATGTCACCACCACTTTTTTTTCCAAAACCAAGAACTATACTGTTGAAACTTGGTAAGTACATGTATTCTGTGAACCGCCTTAAGATTTTACAAAAAAAAACAAATAAATTTCGGGGATTCCCCATACTTAAAACTGATAATTTTTTTATCAAATCCATACGTGTGGGATATCTATGGATAGGTCGTCAACAATGATATTTAGGTTTCTAATATCATTTTTTTTAATTGAATAGTTTGCGCGAGAGATACTTCCTAAGTGGTAAAATGTGTGCCCCCTTCTGGAATAAGAGAATTATAAAAGTAAAAAAAATATATGATGTACATTACAATGCAAACTTCCACCGAAAATTAGTTTGGCCGAGATCTAGTAACTAGTTTTTTTTTAAACATCGATCAAAGATACAACTAACTACAAGAACTTCTATATTTTCACTTGCTGCAACGGAACCCGTTGCTTTTTAAAAATATTTTTATAATTTTTATTTAATTCCAACCAGTGACACCTAATGCAACATTTAAATAAATTAAATATATTTTTTCCTTAACTTAGTTCTAATAAAATCTGATATCACGTTATCAAAATTCAAGGATTGCAATAATTCTGATTTAATGCACAGTACTCCCAAGGAAGATAATCTATCATCTAACATAGTAGACCTGTGCATAGTTTTTATCCTTTTTAGGATAGAGAAAGACCTGTCTGTCTCACAATTAGCTATTGGCCTATTGGTATTGTAACAAGCAGTCTGTAAGCTATGTAGGCATTAGGAAACACTTGATCCATGTTTTGTTCTACTATCAAATTCAACACTTTCAATGGACATAAATATTGATCATTTTGTCTATTTATTTTTTTCAAACGATTGGAAAAACATCCATTTGGCTGAACTTTGATAAGCTTTATTGATTGTTCTAATTCTATGAATAATGAATCTTCTAAATCATCTGAATAAACTTGCACAAGAACATCTGCTTTAGTTTTCAATTCTTCATCATCAATTAATAATAGTTGCATTAAAAATCCAAATAACCCTATTATGTGATCATTTTTTTACCATAACACGGGGCCCCCTGATGCTTCTCGGGGCCCGGGGTTTAAGCCCCGGCTAGCCCCTACGTAAATCCGCCACTGATTCCAACTAAAAATGACCTCTTAACATATTTCGTGCAAATAACGATTCCTGATTTAAAAAATATACATAGCGTTAATGTTTATCTCCATTTACTGAAAGTAAGATTTTACTCCTGATAGTTTGCCACGCTTATGCTCTAAAATATTTTCTTGAATATTAACATTAGTTATACCTCTCTAAGTACATTAGTTAATATTCTGTACCTGCTTAAAACAATTTTCGGCACCAAATTGCCCTCGTTGCCAACGTAAGAATATGTAATCAGATTTATTTTAAAAAGCATGTAATAGGTATGTATTTACTTAATCTTGATTTTAAAACACCAGAACACAAGAGTTTTACAATAGATGCTCTTTGGGCTTGAATACAAGCACGACATCTATGAATCATAAAATCGTATTTATTTTCACACTGTTGATCTGTTGTTTTAGGGGACTACAATTGTAATAGTCTTATGGCTTTAACTCTCTGGAGATCTCGTTGGTCAAGTGACTGAACCCGGTGACCAATCTATCTGTTGGCATAATGTGCCCTCATCCAGTTGGTGACTTGTCTCTTGTCTTCCATAATGAGAGGGTGCGCTGTCGTGTTGATACCCAATTTGTTGTCGAATAAGAAGTGGAATATCTTCTAGCATTCCATAAAGTTTCCTGTCTAAAAAAAAGTATGGCGTACTTCTATGTCAAGTAAACTAATTTTAATAATTTAATAATTTCTGTCCATATGTTGACACTGAAGCGGTGCTTAAATTTCGATTGATCCGTGGCGTGAGGATTTTGAAGAGACAACAAATGGTACAATGGTTGTTAGATATATTATTTATACCGTCCTTGTAAATATCGCCTCAGTTCATAATATTTTACTCGTAAAATTTGGGCCCTGGTATATTTGCGTAAAAACCACATACCAAAATGTATACGTTGAACATAATCTTCTGGTTACAATGATTGAACCCTCTAAATGTGGTAAGCATGAAGTTTTCCGCGATGTAACGTCCTCCACACAAAACTCTGAGAAAGTTTATTTTTTATTTAAGATATAGACTTAAATAAAAATGTACCGAGAACATCATTGGGACAGAAGAGGTAATTTATTAATTTGGGATTTAAAGGACTGCAAGTTAGTACGAGTGGGGAAGACGTGGGAAGAAGTTCCACAATCTCGAGACCCTGCGGATGAAGGATCGAATCGGAGTTCTTCTGAGCAAAATTTGTTTAAGTATCGGTAAAACACGGAAAGATTAGATACTGCTCTTCGCTGGGACAATGGGGCTAGGTTTTGGTGATACTGGTGTCGTTCATTGTGATGGATGGGTCGTATGTTTGCCTCTTGTTGGATAGGCAACAGGTCTTTGTCTTGTAAGCGTTGAAATTAACAAGATTCTTTCGTCGCCATTCGTCTACCGTTTTCAAATCTTGATTGAGAGAAACCGTTGTGGATCGTCTGTCCTCTTCCAGAATATCTAGGGATGTGGGACGGTTGTTCGCTTTGCTACAGTGTAGGTTGCTATCATCCGCAAAACCGTGTATCGGGTTATTAGTGGCTTCTAGTAGATCATTAATGTGTAAAAGAAATAGAGTAGAGGTTGAATAAATGTCTATCTACGGCAACTTGGATGTGCCTGTTGGATATCCATCTGCAAAGGTTTGGCGAGAGTCCGTATGAAGGCAGTTTGTTCAAGAGAGCTGCATGCCACACTTGATCAAATGCTTTTGAGATGTCTAATGATACTATTTGAGTATGTGGATGGCATCACTCCAGACATGAGTTACAAATGCTAGCAGATCAACTGTTGACCTTTGTTGGCGAAAATCATATCAGTTAAAAGGTTGTGTGTCTCAAGGTAGCTCAGGATATCGCGATTGACGTATTTCTCCACAGTTTTTCTAATAACTGATAGAAGAGCTATGGGCCTGTAGTTAGAAGGCAGCGTATTGAAGCCTTTCTTGGGGACTGGTTGTATTCGAGCAGTTTTCCAGGATTCTGGAAAATATCAGTATCATTTGAAATAGCTTAGTTCGGGAGCACAAGCCTCCCAATTTGCCTTTTTTATAGCATATAATAAAGGTGATCGTATACGGTCTAGTTTGCAGCGATTTCAAGTTTTTTATTATTTTTCTTTTAATACTGTTTCTTTTCATTCTTAATAACTTGGACCATTTTTAATGATATTTTAATATGATTTCTTATTTTATGGTTTTCTCAAATTAATTTGAGAATAAATTAAACAAATAAATATGATAATTTTTTATTTCCTAAAATGACAGTAGTGGTGAGAAATGTGCGTTCGGTTTTCTACTTAACCTGTTGACAATTAACTGAAAATGTTGGAGAAAATTTAATGCGTTGATAGTATAACTTACAATTTTTTTTTAACAGAAAATCAATACTGTATATAAACAAATAAAAACCTATACTTATTGTGAATTTTAAATAATTTTTAGTTTTATAATTATAAATAAAATAATAAAGTTTAAGCAACAGGATTGTTTACTGAAGCGTGACGTCACGTGTTCTGATTGTTTTTTCAATTTATATGGCCGACAGCAATATTTTATACTTCAATGGGCCCTTGGCGAAGGTTTCTGTGGTTCCCTTCGTCCTTGCCAAATGGAGGGCACCACGACGGAGGAGACACGCCACAGCGTCAATCTCCCAACCCCACATATTGCACCACGTGTGTTACACCTCCACACATACACTTACTCTCACACCCAAAAGAAAAGACTCTTTAGGCGCGTTCATACCATGGATGTCAAGAAGACACAGGAGCAACATTCGAAGCATCTAACCTGCTGCAAGTGGAGAGGTTTGTGGGAGCGGGGCCGGCCACTGATGCTAACACCATTCAAACCTTCCCATCCACTGCTTAAAAAGGACATAAGTCCTACAACTGGGTCCTCAAATCCAACAATCCTATAAACTTTCTTTCATCATTAATACCAATTTAAGTTTCGATTTTGAGAATCTTTCAGTATACTTTTTTGGGTACAGCCATTCACTTTTTGATTTTTTAATATTCTTATTATGATTATTCTAATGTCGATGAAGATATTGCATAAAAACTAGAATATAAAGTTCAATTAAACGATTTACATGCGTTTGTGGTTCTACTGATTTGGGAAAGCTCATCTGCCCACACAGTTTTCGTATATCAAGCTTGCATAATGCTATAAATCTGTTAAAATTTATTGTTTTTCTGAGATAAATAATTGGTAAATAAATATATAACACATTTTTTAGATTGCTTTCATAATTCTATGTATTAAAAAATACCAAAAATGTTTAAACAAATATAGTTTACCTTTTTTTGAATTAATTAAGTTATATGCCTAAGCCGTTATTTCGTACGTTTCATTTCCCATTAATTAACAGGTTTATCAGTTTATCACTTAGTGGCTTAAATACCTTACCCTGTCATAATTCCATTAAAATAATTTCTTGTTTTTAACTGACTGATTTATACGACAATTTAGCTAATCATTGAAACCTTATTTTGATAACAGAGACATAGACATTTTTAAAAACCATGTAAATTGAATAGATTGCAAATATTTAGAATTTATGTAGATAAAATTGAAACCAATAATATTAATTTAAAAGCAACACATACTAGTTATTGGGTTAAAACTTCATATAAGAATACTGAACTGCTACTGAAATACATTTAGTTTGCTTTCATTGATACAATGTTACGTATCTACTTTCTTCTTGTTTTCATTGTTCTATCTTTGTAAGTATTTATTTTGCAGTATTTTAATTATTTAACAAAATACTGTATGCATTAATTAAAAATAATTTCAGTAATATATTTCGATTATAAAACTCCATAATTAAAAACAACAAATATTTTAATGAGTATACAGTATTTGTAAACGGTTACTTTTTAGATATGTATCTGTATCCGGATTAACCAACAACGGAGTATTTCCAAAAAATTTTCTTTTCGGAGTAGCAACATCAGCGTATCAAATTGAAGGAGCTTTGAAAGAAGATGGTAAAGGTTTAAGTATTTGGGATAATTTTACTCATAGGGTACCTTCTCCAATTTTACATAACGATACTGGCGATATTGCTTGTGATTCTTATCATAGGTATAAAGAGGATATACGTATTGCAGCATCGATAGGAACTCAGATGTACAGATTTTCAATAGCATGGACAAGGTAGCTTACAAACCTTTTAGTATTCTTTCATAAGAGAAAAAATAATTGATTGCTATATCTTTCACATCTCGTTTGTTTGTATTAAAGAGTGTATAATGCTTATAACCAAGATAGTTTACAGGGTGTTTCATTAAGAATTGTCCAGATTTAACATAAACCAATAAAATAATCCCCCCCTGTTCACGATACTGAGTTTTTTTATTACAAATATTTTAAAATGATTGTGGCTATTTTCCAAAACCTTCAAATACTTTTTTATTTAAACCTGGAAAACAGTATACCTACAGTATAAACATATTAGGATCATTAAATAATGTTTAAAGATAGTTTTCCACTAATACCAGAGGCGTGTTGTAAAAATAGATACGTTTAAATCTATACCACTATCAATACCTACGTAATTTAGCATGTCTTTCTAATTCTTAGTTTTTAAAGGCTATGTTTAAAATACCTAATCTTATTTTATTATTTATTTAACATGAGTGTCTTTAATAATTTGATAGGTTGCTGATAACAATTCTTTTGAAAATGGCACTCCATAAAATCCAGGTACCTATACGGGATATGGTTTTTGTTCACGAATCAGCAAATTATATAGGGCATGCTGCTAGCATATCTTACACTTATATCCATTCGACAATTCCATTTCAGGAGTTTTTACGACCGTTCGGCGGAAACTGGTCGATTCCGTCGAAAACGAGATCTACGACGTCCAAAAATAATTATAGTGAATCAGGAGGATTTAAGTTAGTAAGAATTGCTAATGAAGCTCAGTGAAGTACTTAACCTTTATTGATAATACCTGGATGTTTTCAGAATGTAACATTTTTATTTTACTCTGTATTTTCATTCTTATTTTAAGGTACGTCTTTCGTTTTTTGAACCGTTTTTAATTTCTAGAAACTAAGTTTTATTTACACATTTCCTATTTCTCTCTATTGTCTCTATTTATATAGAGGTTATTATTAGCCTTTTTTACATAATTCTCGTCCTTAAGCGCGTGAGCAACTCCACTCCTTTTGGATTCTTTTTCGTAGAATGCAGCAAAAACCGTCGGTGTGTCCGGATTGCGGCGAATGGTATCAAATGCTAAAGTCAAACAACCGAATTGCGGCCGTCTCAGATTTTTGTCATCAATACCCCATGACCGGACTGCGGCGGGTGACAGGTAGACCAATAAAGATTAGGGTAATGACACCCTAACGGTTTATAATCCTTAAAATACCTGATTGGCAAAATTTCCCAAAATGCAAATCATAGATTTCTTCTGAGAAATTTTATAAACGCTTTAGTAAAGGTTATATGCGCTGTGTTTTTTATTGCTAATATCCAACTGATTTTGCCTACACTCTAATAGGGGTATCAATCGGTACTAGCAAAATTTAATAAGAGAACGTTAATGTCTATATTAATAATTTAATTAGGAGAAATAGTTGAGTGGGAATATTGGGGTGGTGTACAAAATATTACAGAAATTTACCAATAGAGATTGTTCATTGAAAAATGGGCGGGTAAAAAGTAAATACTTAAATTTTGTAAAATTCCCAAGGTAATTAACTATATACAGATGTGTCTTTCAAACAAAATAATAACTCTTGACGAAGAATAAGAAAGGTTCAAGTTGTAAATCCCATGTCTATACATCTCTTTACCGCCAAAGCTTTTACAACATAAAAAACAGATAAATGTATTGAGCATGAAAAATATTTATTAATTTCTAGTAACTTAAGGAATAAACTTTTATGATATGAATACAAAATACGTGATGAGAATAATAGCAACAAAATCTCAAAAAATAAAATTTAAACTACAAAACACGCTGCGTGACCATTACATCTAAGTAACAGAAAAAGTTTTGAATAGAGCAGAAAACCATGCCATAAACTTAATGATTATTTAATAAAACTACCCTTACTCATATCTTGCTAATTGCCCTTAATACGTCTACCTGATGGCCACAGCCGCAGTCCGGTTGTCGTTTCATTCCTACCCGTTTCTTGGGAGCTACGAGTGATGAATTATCGCCGCAATCCGGCTCAGCCCAAAACCGTTGCAAGTGTGAGAATAGATTTTTGAGAATCTACTTAACATACAACTACCGTTGGTCACTTGGTTACACCTTTTACTATGCTAAATCTTCTTTATCGTTTTTTGGCGCGTAGAAGCATAGGTTGGCGACACCTCCGATAATAAAAACATAAATAGAAAAGTTCAACCGAATTCTACATCTAAACTTATCTTTTCTGAGCTAGTTGTTTGTTAGATCCACTTCGCAAAGAGTGTAACTTTATTTTTTAATGGTACAGATCCGTACCAGTATTTTTCTTAGTTCGTTTGTGGTTTTATATGACTAATGTGGATACAGTGATTATTAAAATTATTTAGGGCCCTGTAAATAACGTGAAATATGCAGTATATAGCATCAACTTTGGTAAAAAATTTTAAGATTTTGTTCTAAGAATGCCGGTAATCATCCTGTAAGAGTTATCTAAGCAACCACTGTTTTCTCAGCGAATGGAATAAGTACAACAGACCCCAGAGAAATAAGACACCAGGGTCTCAATCCAGTTGTATGGTCAGCTAAAAGTGTGCGGTAAAGTACTAAATAGTTTTTTTGTAGTAATTATTGCTGCAACATCTTGTAAAATTATTGCTGTATTAATGATAAGATCAGCTTTGTTTCTATTTTTTTTTGCAATTCTAAAGAAAAAATTCTTCTTTTCATATATACAGAACTGAAACAACAGAACCAAGCAATTTGCTCACTAAATTCATTATGGTTTTGGTTTTGTTAAATTTTTTTAGTATTCAGTCTTTTAAATTTTTTTTAATTGCTATATGTATGACACTTCCTTTTTTGTATCAGTGCAACCAATACACCATTTTGCTTTATGTCGATTTACTCTTGTTTTTTTGTTTATACATCTTTATAAGTATACGTTTTTGTAAATGATCAATTTGTCTACCTTGACACTGGTATTATTATTCTTATCGTTAATATAGTTGTTATCAAAAATCATAAGGATTTCTTTCATTTAACGAGTTCACTAATAACATCTCTTTCAGAATTGTGAGCCTAAGAAATACACGATAAGTGTATGGCTACCAATTTTACAGAATTTTTGATAAAAATATATTTCCTTTATACGTATATATTTAACATTCCTATTTATACTTTCATTTGTCCTTGTTTTTACAAAAATAAGGTGGCCTACTATACTGTCTATCTAGGTATCTTCTTTTTCTCTTATAGTTTGCTTACTTAGTTTATCCACCTGTTACTGAACATCGTAACATATTGAATTCACGACTCGCTCTCCACCTACCCCTTGAGTGTCATCCGCAATTGGTGACCGTCTGACTCTCCTTTTTGTTCCTTTGTATTTATTTTTAGATAATTTAATCTAGTCGTCTTCTTTATTACTTTAATTAACACCCTAGAAAGTGGATAAAAAAATAGTATCTACAAGAATATTAAACAAAGAAGATCTTCCTCGACGAATAGAATATGTATAATCTGTTATAGAATGTACAAATGAAAATAATTTTGTAACCATATTCTTTTAAATGCTATTTTCAAACGTACCTATATGCATTTATAATTGCAGAAATTGTCACATTTTGGGATAACAAAAATACACATGCCTCCATCGAAGCAAATTGTCTAATGTTTAGTGCTGAATTTTTTGAGATAATTTAATAATTCCTTTAAATTACCGGTATATATCAATTGCAATTCGTATATGTGGTATTTCTTTTTGATGAACCGAAAAAGTTACCATTAAACAAAAAAGGCATATGTGGTTTATGTAAGATAACGTCCCACCTCATTTTCCCTTGGTGTTGCGAAATTATTTAAACAATTAGTTTCCTCATAGGTAGATAGGGTGAGGAAGTGAGTTGCTATGGCTGGCTCGGAGTTCTATTTAATCCAATAGATTTTTATTTTTAGAGACATATAAAGACACTTTTTTAGGATTTCTTTCAACAAATAGAAAATGCCACAAATTTTATTAGAAATGAACCGAATATATAAAGGTAAGGAGAAACTTTTCTGATCAAATTCAAAAAAGTGCTGAAGTGATTGGAGGTCACTTTTAAAATTTGTTAAATTATTGTTATAGTCTACATAAATATTTCTTTAATTATTTTGTCGTCGGCAAGCATCATTTTATTAAAACATTTTATAAGAATAAAACTAAAGAACTAAACATTACTATGAAAAAAACATTTAAATTGGAATTTAGTAATATAGTAAATTGTATAACGTAATTGGTCAGATAGTTAAATGGCTAGCTAACATAAAATTAGGTATAAATGTGCTTAATAAACTGTAATTTGTAGAAGTGTGCTTTCATAATTGCAAGGTTATATGATAAGAGTTATCACAATTTATCATCAACTTTGCTACATTATTTAAGACACTCATGTGAAAATAAGCAAACCAATAAGATTAGGTAGATATTCTAAACATTATATTTAATAGCAAAGGACTTAAAAACTGTTTGTCAAGTTTGAACAAAAATATTAGAAGGTGTTGAAACGTTGGGCTAAAATCATTTTAGAATATTTGTGTTCGTTATTATGTGGACAAATCTTAATGAAACCCTCTGTAGTTTAATTTTATGTCTTATCGTTAGTTGCCTCGGGCTCAGTGCCTTGACGTTTAGATCAGTCGGTATCTGTACAAATGCAGACCAGAATGGACATTTTTCATAGGAAGCTTTTTTTTGCTGGTATCCCTTCAGGATGTGCCCAATATCGATAATCACGATATGAGCCAGTCGCAAACCCTCTGCTAAATTATTTATTTAACAAAATCTGAAAAAAAATTGAAAATTTCTCATTTTTTTGCTCCTATTTTCGTGTATGATTTTGAAAATATAGTTTCAACTTACAAAAAAAATTATTATATATTTTAAAATAATTCCTCAAACTCGAAAGGAAGTTTTTTAATAAATAATTATTTACACTCACCTGCACAAAAACGGGCACTTCTAAAATATTTATTATTTCTGTTATTGTTAGGTTTTTAACGATTGGCACGATATGATATATGGTCTTCAGGAATGTTTAGACGGGGAGATTTTGTCAGAAAACTTTTATTTTCATACAATTATACATAATTTTAACATATATAGCATTAGCACTTCAGTTCCATGACAGCATGCATTCTTCTGGGCATACTGTCTATTAAGTTGTCATGTTCATTCTTGGTATTGCTTTCGATTCCTCTAAAAGAGCCATTCTGAACTGATCCTAAGTACAAGGAGGTACCCGGCCACGAATCCTTCAACCGAGCATATCCCAGAGGTGCTCGAGAGGATTTAGATTGGGACTGCGTGCTGGCCATATCATCTAAACACAACACACTACGTTTAATATTCTTATACAGTGCGAGCAGTATAAGGGCGTGCATTATCATATATTGCTCTACAAAGTTTTCTGCGATGAAAGGTGCATATAGAACGACATAATCTTGCAGTGTCTCTTTTATTTACCTATCAGTTGTCAGAGATCACCTAGTTACAATGTACAATTTCGTACGCGCTTATGATGATATGCGAGCCCATACCATAACTGAGTCTCCTTGTTAGCTTACCCTAAGGCTAAAAGTACATTCTACATATCGTTCGCTAATTCTTCTATGGACTTTTTGCGACCATCCGGGGATCGTAAGCAAAATCTGGATGCATTGGTAAACAAAACATTTTTCCAAGCATATGCATTCTATTTATGATGTTCCCTAACAAAATGTAATCTGACTATTCGAAGTTCAGGTCTTTTAGAGTTAAAATTAGCTGCATTTAACCTTCTTTTCATAGTTTGCTTACTAAAATTTTTGTTTTCGACATACTGAATATTGTTTCTAATCTCTACAGTCCTCAGTACCAAAAATACAATAAAACGGTCATCCCGACTTGTTTTTCTCCGGCACGTCGAGTGTCGAGTATAAGCTCCCTTCTCAAAGCAGCATGCAAGTTTATGTTGCATTGTACTGCGTGAAACACCGAATCTTCTGAACAAGCAAACTTTTTTCATCGTGAATAAGAGTGAACATAGAGGCAACGGTTTCTGTACGTAAAGACATGTCGATACTATGCAATAACAGATAAAAGTACAAAAAATGAACCTTCATGACAATCAAGAAACAAAAATATCGTAGTAAAAACAAGTGACGTCTTGTAACAGGGAAGTAAGAGCAAAAAGATGATTTAATTATATTCTTTCATATTTAAAATTTGTTCCATGTAAGTCATTTTCTAACCAAAACTAGCTGCAAGATATTCTACTCAACACCGTTTATTGTTACCATCATTTCAAAGACAAGAAACAATAAAACATTAAAATTTAAGGCCTTTTTACAAAAATGTTTCGTGCCAGTGAGAGTATTATGAATCACAGACAAAATTTTTGGGATCACTTATATACCTACTCGAAACTATTAACCATTAATCGGCATAGTATTGCTAATAAAAACATCTCATCGAATTTGATATGCATTCTTCTCCACACCACACAAGATGAGGTAGAATACCATACCCGTTAAGAATACCCATCAAATATAAAATTTTAAGGCTAGTACTGTCGAAGTATGCGAATTGGGTGCCGGGCCGCGCAGGTAACAAATTTAGTAGTACGAGTTGGGTGCCAGACATATGCGAGTTGGGTACTTTTTCATTAACCAAAAGAAAGTCTTCGTTCTTGTTCGTCTTAAGCGGGAAGTTTTTAAAATAATCATGAACAATTTACTCTTTGGAAGAGGCCCCGGCATCTTGGATCTTCTAGCCCAATACATGGTGTTTTAAATTTCTTTTACATCTGCGGTTGTTAAGTGTTCTTCTTCGTTAACCTTTAGTTCCTCGCGTAAGATCTTCGTCGGGCGTTCAGTTATATCATCTATAGCTTTTCTTTTCAATTTATTACTTAAAGATTGTCGTTTTAGAGTACTATCGTTGCAGGGTTCGTGATTATGCGTGAGAGATAATTCAATCGCTGTATTATATTCTCCTAAAAGCAAAAAATAATAACTACTGTGAAAGTAGACAAATAATAATGATAATAATCTTTAATGACATATTGGATTTTGCTCTGCTGGCACCCAACACGCATATGACCCTTTCTACCTAGCAGGTAAAAAGTCATTAGCGGCACCCAATTCGCATCTTTCCAGTACTGTTTTACTGACCGAATTCAAAGAAGGAGGAGGTTCTCAATTCGACCATATTTTTTTATATATGTTACCGAATATCACCGGTATTTAAAATCCGATTTAAAATTTTTAAATTGCATTTAAAAGTGTAGAGTGTGGTCCCATAGAAATTTGGTTAAGTTCTGGTCATCAATGTGGAAGATATTTCTGGAAATACCACAAAAATCGACAGAATAATCTTTGCATTTAAGTTAATATGCTAATAATCATGTATAACATAAAAAAATAATAATTAGCCCATTACTGTCCCACTCTAAAGCCAAAGGCATCTTCTCACAAGGAGAAGGAACGAGCATTTAATCAACACGCTTGCTCACAGCGGGTGAGTGATTTGAGACAATTAAGTCCACGTTTCATCACGATGTTTTCCTTCACTGTACATGCTGTGGTGTCACTTGTTGTTTTTAAGACAGTACATCATGAATTTGCGCACATATCTGACCAAGCCAAGTAACAACTAAAAAGGATAAAATAAAAACTTTTTTAAAAAAATTGAACCGCCTTCAAAGAAAAATGCACTAAAAAGCCAGAAATAAAATTTCGGCAAAATCTAAAATTTATAGTTCAACAATTATCACACTTGCAATGTTTATGTTCAAGCAGAAAAACATTTTAATTAACAATTGCATAAATAATTTATAAATGGTAATAAAAAAAAATTCAGGCGGATTATTGTTTATTTATCTATCCAGTAAGCACTTGATTTTTTTCATATCCTAAATTTGATATTTAATATGTTAAAATAATTTTTATTCAAAAAGTGTCCAAAGCAGGCGTGGCTTACGCAAGCCAGAGCACCCGTTTTCGGCCGTATTTTCAACAATCTGGGAAAATTATAAATATTAGTACTACAGTTCCGAGAGTTAAAGCTTTTTTGTAGGAAATTTCCTCCTCTTTTTGAATCTTTTTTTTAATTTAATAAATCTTTATTAGTTTTTAAGATATTTGCAAAAAATCAAACCCTCTTCTTTTTGTTTTAGTTAATTGTCAATAACTTTTGCAGTTTTTGCATGCGGAACATCATTTTTTTCAAAAATCATCTAGATGCGATTCCGAATCGAATGACACCTCGTTCACAATTTTCGGAGACTGCTGAAAAAAGTTGAGCAAAAAAGCACTTGTGAACTAGACTACGCGTTCCTCAAATAATACAATGCAAATATCTGTGCAACTCTTATAAATAATTATTAATGACCTTCAAAATTATTTTCAAAAGAAGTATGTGTATTTATCAATGTTTTCTGAAAATTAACCAAAAATAAATATAAAACAAATCGAACGCCAAATGAAACTTTTTATGACATATGTTGATCTGAATTAAATAGTTCAATTGTTTTGGTATTATAACTTTGCCGGAAAATTAAAAAAGGATAACGTTAACAAAAAAAAAAAATAAACTGTAGTTTTGAAATTCCATTTACGACAGTAGTAATTTTAAGCTTTATT
The DNA here is from genome assembly GCA_964028335.1 of Altica lythri. NCBI lineage: Eukaryota > Metazoa > Arthropoda > Insecta > Coleoptera > Chrysomelidae > Altica > Altica lythri. Next base: position 26,437,627 of record OZ034804.1, on the reverse strand, counting down.
AGAGTTTACTATTATTTGCAGTTGGGACCAAAATATATTTTTTCATACTACTTATATCATCCAAAATAGGTTGGACAAACCTACGAGTTTGGTTTTTATTATTGCCTGTATGAATAGATTAAACATTTCTAGAATCTTAACAACTGGTTACCCCAATAAATTAAACCAAGACGGCATTAAATACTACAAACAATTAATTCAAGAAATATTAAAATACGACATGATTCCTGTTGCAACTATTTACCATTGGGACTTTCCACAGCGATTGTTTGATGATGGTATACATTGGACTAATCCAAAATTGGTACCTGTTTTTGTAGATTACGCCAGAATTGTTATTAAAAATTTTCCAGAAGTTGGGTGGTGGATAACCATCAACGAACCGAGAGCTATTTGTCATTTGGCATATGGAAAAGGTGTAGTAGCTCCTGGTATAAAAAGCAGTGGATTATTGGAGTATCAATGTTCGTATGTATTGTTAAAAGTTCATGCGGCTACTTATCACATGTATAAGAAAGAATTTTCTAATTATAAAGGTAAGACACTAATGGGTCCTTGTTTCTAATATAGATGCTACGCAGTTAATGTTGTGTTTTTGTGATCCATTTTTTAATACAGAGGTGTTGACCGAAGTTCTGTCAGCAATTGAGTACGTATTTTTATAGTTCTTGTCAGTAGGTAATGCCTCGACTTGCCCTGACAGACTTTATCCCTTCCACCGCTCCATCGCTAACTTCAGACCTTCTGATAACGAACTTCTCTCTACATGCTATTACAATTGCTCCTTAATATCTATTTCCAGTCAAAAATGTATGTTTAATTTTGTTTAAAGACTGATTTCAAAATGGAGAGAACCAGAATTACGGTTCGACATTTATGCGATTTATTAGTTGTCTATTGTTTCTTGGTATTTTTTTCAGTACTGAAGTGTGAATGCAAAAATTAACTTTGAACGAAAGTATACTCTATGTACAACATAGGTTACAAAATATATATTGGCTCACAAAGACAGAAATCGATAATTATTTAATGGATTGTCCAACTTACATTTACTGGTTGGTAATCTATCATTTCATAACTTGAATTATGACCAACAATATCTTTAAGAACTCATGTCGACAACGGATTTTGGGAAATTGACTTTACTTTTAGAATTTATCTTACTGTTGTATATGTGTTTACTTACACTTTGTTTTTATGTGATTATAATCATAACAAAATTTGCTTATTTTTAGCTAAGATGTCATTGGTAGTAGATTGTCAATGGTACGAACCTGCAACTAATTTAACAGAAGATATAGAAGCTGCTGAGAGACAACAACAGTTTGAAGTAATTTAATGTTAATGATACTCTTATTGTATTCGAATCTCTATACTAAAACTAGGTTGAAAGATAAATCTAAAAGATCCACTTTTTTAGTGTGGAATGTTTTATCATCCAGTCATTATGGGAGACTGGCCAAGAGTATTGAAAGACAGAGTTGCAAACAGAAGTAAAAAAGAAAATCTCACTAAATCTCGCCTTCCCGAATTTACTCAACAGGAAATGGCGTATATTAAAGGAACTTATGATTATATAGCTATAAATTATTACACTACATCTTTGGTAGCAAATAAGGCAGAAGCTCCTTATAATACATTTAATTATGATAACGATATTTGCACCAATACTTCGGTATGTCCTTTCCGGGCAATAGAATCCAATATGTGGTCGGTAAGTGAGTTTTTTTTTTAAAATTACTCATTGTGATGGGTTAAAATGATTTCAAAAGTGGTACATTAAATAAGATATTAATTTTCAGTAATTTTTTTCTATAAATTGAATCCCTCAAAGGAAAAATAAAGTATTTTATTCAGTTAGTCATGGCTGGGGTTGAATATTTTTTCCTTGAAACCTGTAGGAGGGTGAAATCATCCTCTAAACAAAAGAAAAAATATTTTGCATTTTTCATATGACAACTGTTGGAGAAAAAATAAGTCAATCCATCAAAACCCACCTTGATTTTTCGTGGTGAATGAAATGTTACCTGGCACTAATTTTTAGGATTTTTCATTCGTTGCTAGCAAGGACCAGAAACTAGGCTAACTTTTGGCACTTTTTATTGGTAATTATCGTAATAAATTAAGTTTATATGTAATTTTTCATTTATTTTGTAAAATAATTTAAATGAAAAACCACTTACTTAAAGCGACTGTCTCGATAACTAGTCGATCGATTTTATAAATTTTGTGTGGAAGTTATTTGTATATATTCAATAGGTACACGAATTTAAAAGTAAAAAGATAACATTTTTATTTTTATCAATTATTTATTAAAAAAACGAAACCAACTGAATTCTCTTTTTTTTTATTATTTAAATATCAGAAAAACCATCTTGAAATAGTTTGGGAACAAAGGACAAAAATCAAATAATCACATCTAGAATTTTATTAAAAATCACTCGTGGAAATAGTAGTTAATAAAGTACATAATTAAAATATTGTGGATACCTTAGAAATGCATAATAGTATATTATTCAACGAGCGTATAATGGTAGGTATTATTCACGAAGATGAAGTTTACAACACGAGCCACAGGCGAGTGTTGTAAATCATCTGAGTGAATAATAGCCATTATACACGAATAGAATACTATACTTTGTCCACGACACAATTGCTATAATCACAACTTTAAAATTCTAAATTTACGCTATAATTAATGTAATTGAAGTTTCAAATGTATATGACTTACACTAACTACGATCTAAATTTAAAGAGTGTGTAGCTTAGATTAGTGGTAAAAGGTAGGTCGATTCTTTATACATGTGTTTTGTTTGTTTACACCATTGACATATAAATACGGATTGAAATGTCAAAGGAAAATATAAAATTTGTCTAATATGAGTCATTCTCTTATAAAGTTTGGACATACGTTCTGTTGTGACGTCATGCAGTGAATAATGAACCATTATTTACTAGTGAATAATAGGTACTATTATTCTTTATGAAGCACTAGTATAATGAACGTTTTGTAGAACAGTCGTGGACAAATTTATTTATTTTTGTATTAAATAAATACATCTATTTAAAAATCACTATCGCTCAAAATATTCATTTTCATCACAATTATCTAGATTTTTGACTCACAATAGTGTAAATATTACTTAACATAATTCTTGTTTTTTCACGTTTCCATTAGTTTGATAAAAAAAATTGTAACATTTGGACAAAATATATTTTATTATGAAATATCGGTGCTATTTCATTTTCCGATCAATGTGATAAAAAAAACAAACCAAAGCATATTTTACTTTATTACTGCGCAACATCTTTAGAAAATGTTTTGATCCAGTCTTGATCATTAGAAATCGTGATCTGCTTCTTTATTGCCTATTGTGGATCTTTCGTATTGTTTAATCGATAGTTAAAAATATTGATTAAAAACCAAATTTATTTCAGTCTATCCTGTTTCGTACAAAACTGATATAGCTACTTTCTAAAAGTATATCGGACACCTAATCATCAGGCAAGTGCTTCATGTCAGTGAATCATTTAACCCCAGTCTACCGCCCTCTGTATCTACCTAGCTGTTCAATATTTTGAATTTTTAATCTTCAGGGGTTCAATATTAAGATGTAAAAATGGCAGATAGATCTATTATCGAAAATATTTTTGACCAAATTTTGACGCCCTTTATCGGTGTCCACCACCATCCAGATGCCTTTACCCATTTGTTATTTTTATTTTTTTATATCTGTTTTTTATATATAGATTGCTCCTTGGGGAGTTAGAAAAGTCTTACAATGGATAAAAGCGCAATATGGCAATCATGATGTTTTAATAACTGAAATTGGAATTGCAGATAATGGTTTTTCTTTAGAAGATGATTTTCGAATAGAGTTTTATATGGTGAGTGACAAATGGAGTCTTTTATGTTAATTATCGAGCAACTTACCTAACAATACCATTTTGAGTTATACTTCTAATTTTCAATTTTATGTACGTTATAGATTTCTTCAAAATTAAACTTATTAGTATTAAATGTACTACAAAAAGATTTTCTTTCATTTTAAAACTGAAATTAGCATTAAGACATTTAATAAAATAAATTATATATTTCTATAAGTATAAAAAATACACAAATTGTATATATCTATATTTTAGGATACTTTTTGTAATATTTTGGAAGCAATTTACGTGGACAAAATAAATGTAATTGGTATTATAGCTTGGAGTTTAATGGATAATTTTGAATGGGCATCTGGATATTTGTAAGTGTATCTTAGATAACTTTCAGTCTCAATGTTATAAACTATTATTTCTTAGATCGCATTTTGGACTTTTTAATATAAATTTCAACAAAGGTTCTACTCTGGATAGAAAACCTAAAAAATCAGCACGATTCTTTAAATGGCTGACTCAAAATAAGACGCTTCGCTGTGAAGTACAGCATGGACAATGGTACGGACTCGGTTGGGGACCAACAACAAAGAATAATTTCATTTAAGAATAAAAAACTTATTTTATTTGTAGTAATCACCATCAAACTGAATAATATATTTTTAAGTTACATAATTATTTAAATAAATTTAAAATTATTATAGGAATAAAAATATATCATTTTAGTTTATTGCTACAATCAAAGTTTTAATATACTCATATCAAATAGGTATAGAATGTTATTTTATTTGTAGTCAAGTAGTTTCATGTTTAGAGGATAAATTACACAAATGACTAAAGATTACAACCATAATAAATATTTTTAAACAGACATTTGCATTCTCAAATTTACATTTTTAAATCATTACAAAAGACCGAATAAGTAATTTTTGAAGTTAAAAAAATCAAGGTTTGTGTAAGGTAGACAGAGGTAGAGAGTCTTCCTGTATCCCAAGAGCTGTCTTGAAGATAAAAAAATTGTGTAGAGCGGGGCTAGTTGCGTAATTTTCACTTGATCCTCAATGATAAGTAATCGATCCCTTAACAATAGTGTCTGTAATTTAGTTCTAATAAGTTGAATAGAGGAACTACATCTAATTTAATGTAGGTAGTCAACATAGCCCTTAGGTGAGGTAAGTTGAGCAAGGGTATGAGACTAGGTGGGCACTTAGAAAGAGAGTGTACCACAGTGAAAAAAATCAGATTAAAAAAAACAGCCAATGACGGTATATAGTTTGACATGTATTGCATTTACACCACAAAAAACATCATCACATAGGAACAGATTTGTTAAGGGCACTATTTCAGTTCAGTGGTAGCATCCATAATAACACCATAATCAAATTGATATATAAACGATTACCGCTTCGGTTTTTAATATTTTTTTTATCATTTTTGGTGGAAAAGATGTTTAATTCTTATATAATGTAAATATCAACTAGAATGTTTTAAAATAGATAATTTTTCTTTGGTTATGATTTTATTTTTTATTCGAGGATGTATATGGTCCACGGTGAAATAATCGTGTTTCAATCTGCCCCATACTTTGTTTTATTGTTTCTTTTGGGTGTATCTACCTATTTTAAATTTTTTTATTTTTTTAGGAACAGAAATAGTACGGAAGACTGCATTGGGGTAACATTAGCAGATACAATGCAAAATGCTACAAATATGGTTAATGGAGGTTTAAGTTTAAGAAAGGTGTCTGACATGACAGGAGTTCCCTACGTACCTTCTTTCACTATGCTAAAAGACAAAGAAAGAATCCCCTTGAAAAAATTAGACTTGCCACTAACTATAATTGAAGACAGATTTTTAATAGAGAACAAGAGAAAGGGTTGGTTCATTATGTATGAACCTGCCAAAAAAGGGTTTTGGTTCGACCGCAAGAAAATGCAAAAACTGTAAAAAACAAAGAGGCAGGTTTTGAATGGTTCAGAGGTTTGAGAAAGCGCCATCCTAATATTAGTATTCGCTCACCCGAAGACTGCAGTCTATCAAGAATGACTTCATTTAATCCACATAATGTACAGTCGTTTTTCAACAAGTTGGAAACAGTTTATTCGGGAAGTAAACAATTTTCTAATAGTTCACGGGTTTACAATTAAGAAAAATCTCAACGACAACTATTCAGAAACAAAAAAAAACAATTTCTGGAAAAGGACTCAATCACGTCAATAAATGTACAAGCGCGGAAAGAGGGCAAAACGTAACTACATGCTGTATTATTAACGCCCTTGGTTCCGCATTGCATCCAGTCATGATTTTCCCACTCATATGATTAATGGGGCTCCTCAAGGTACGCTAGGGCTCGCTACCTCTTCAGGATGGATGTGTTCTGAGATATTTACACAAGTTCTGAATCACTATTAAATTTACTTTATACAGTAAAGAAAATCCGACGTTCTTGATTATGGATAATCATGAAAGTCATATTTCACTGGCTATAGTCGACAATTTTAACTTTACCTCCCCATTGTAGTCATAGGCTACGACCCCTGGATGTGAGCGTATTTTTATCTTTTGAAGTATATAACACCGCGATAGATAGTTGGTTTTCCATCAACTCGGAACACCCATGACCATCTATCAAATTTCTGAGTGCGTTGGAACCGCTTTTGATCGATCGATGACGCCAAGTAGGTAATGTAAAATCAGGTTTTTAAAAAAGTGGAGTCATTCCACTGCATAAAGATGTATTTAATGAGAGTGACTTTTTGAGTTGATCTGTCACAGTTCGACCCTCTACAGACGAAAAAGAAGCTTCTACTTCTCAAGGAAATAATTGTGAAGTAACTGGGAGGAATGAAGCTACCGAAAATTCAGTGGTCAATACACAAAAAGCAATAGGATTTATTCCTCCTGAAGAGTCCAGAGGTTATCCTAAGGCTTTCGCACGTTACATTTAGGTACTCTTGTCAGCTATAATTTTTATTTGGCTTCATTGCAGTGGACACTCCTGTTTCGTCAACATTCCGAACGTCTGATGGACTAAAGCCATAATTGTCCATGACTTCGGCCAATTTATCATTTTGAGCACTAAATAATGTTGCCCTAGCAAGGCGCTTCTGAATACATAGCTACGGATTTCGTTTTAAAAATACGTAAGCCATTCTTATCGCGTCATCTTGTTTGCAGCCTAAGAAGATGGAACTGTAATGTCAAATTCAACAGCAAACTCGTAAGCAAAGCTACGAACGTCTTTTAAATATTTTGGGCAACTGTAGCTCATCTAATCCCAACCCGAAATTTTAAAACAAAATTGAATATATAAAAAAAAACGGTTACAATTATATCCAGAATTTACTGACTATTAACACTTACCTAATTGAAAACGGATAACATTTGACTATCACAGACGAAATATTCCGCCTTACGATTATTTTACTTTTTGAGCACAAAATAACCATTCGCGGAGTCGCCACTTGCGGTAGTGCTATGAATTACTGTCAAGCAACCTCATCTTTTAGTTTTGTGATGTGGTTGCGTGCGGTAGATAGTTTTTGAGATATTTTGATTGCCCAACTTACCTCTATGTTCAACTAGCCCCGACCTAACTTACTAAGTTTTAAATAAGCACAATCTTTCTATCTCATTCTGGTAACAAATTGCTTTAGGAATTATTTGCCATCTGATTTTTCTACAATGGAATAAAGTCTTTCATAAACGAAACAATATAACATGTATCACTTTCTTAAAAAATAGTAGGTTCAATAGCAGGGTTTGGTAAATATAAAATTTATGCCGAAACTTACTAAAATTGCACCTTAAGAATAAATCATTTTAAATTCACTGGATGGATTTGAATTAATCGAGACTAATAATGTAATAAAGTAGAACAGCTATAAAATTTCTGATTAAAAACAAGATTCGATTCTTTAAAATTAAATTTTAAATCATTAACTAGTAAAAAAAGAAGCTTTGAAATTAATAGCTACAGATGTATTTAAAGTGTAAATTTAATATTTTTATAACAGTACAAGTATTTTTATATTATGCAATTTTTTTTTCATTTAAAATATTCCAATAAATACGTTTTTATATTTCGTTCTATTATAAATTTTAGATTCCCAGTTATCTTGATACTAAGTTTCTCTATGGAAAAAATTTGTTTGATAAGTATTCAACAAAAGAGAATCTTGTACGGTGACTGTCGGAAATTGTCTGATTGGTGAGAGACCAGTCTCCTTCACAGTTTAAAGTCTTCGTTTTTGTCATTTCTTGCCAGAACTGAACCGATTTTTTTGGTGTTCTTTTCATAGTAGTGAAATCAACGGCGAACATACCAAAATGCATACTAAAAAATAAAATACTGATTATAGAATCACTAATTCAAAAAAGATATTAAGAATAAGCATGTATCTTATTCTTCTAAAAATTAATGATATGTAATTTTAAAAATCAATTTTTTATTTTGTTTTTTCATTATTTTAATTTTTGATTATATAATAAATGTTACATTATGTTTGATTCGATGTTTAACAAAACTTACTCATAATTGATTTTTTTCTTATATTTCTCAAATTTTTAAAGTCAGACAATTGTTAAATATACCTAGCTGGTCAATGTTTATTTGAAATAATTTGTCCTGAACCTAACGGTAATACAGTATGCGACGGAACAAACAGTACAAAAATGAATATAAAAATGTTTATTATTATTTATATATTTAGTTAACATAGCAAACTTTATTCACGACGAATGACGACGTTCCCGATAAAACAGATTTTCAAGGTACCCTCCTTTCAGTTTCAAGCATATTTCATAGCTTTCACGAAGGTTCTCAATTGTCTGTGAACGAAGGTTGTTGAATGACACGAAAAAATCTTGAATTTTAGTCCGTGCAATTCCGGAATGTCAGACGGTGGATCAGGTGGCGTTAAGTCTGGTGAGTGCTATGGGTATGAAAGATCAGTGCCACACGAAATAAGACGTTCCCAACCATGATTGCACAGCATTCGAAGAGACTTCCTAACCGCGTGAAAGTTTGCACCGTCCTTCTGAAATCATTGTTGATTAAGTGGTAGGTTCCTGGCACGACAAAATCGCTGAAGTTCATGAAGAAATGGCGTAACCGTCTGTTCTCTAAAGCGCTGCTGATTAACAGTTAACGGCGTTTCATCGTTTGCTTCAAAAAATACGTCTCTTACACGCTTATCAAGTGACACACCTGTCCTTTAGAGCTGTGCAAACTAAGAGAGGGTACCAAGATTCTGGTGTGGGTTGCATAAACTAATGGAAGAGGTGCAATAAACCTATCTAGGCTGCAGTACGACCGCGCGGTGACTATGTGTAAGACGATTTCCTTTTCAAAAAAAGCACCACCTTTTATCAATTTTAATGAACACGATAGTAATACTAAACAAAAATCATCAAAATAAGGTGTAGTTTAAGTCTTTTTTGTTTTATTTGTTTACAAAATAATTTTAAATGGATTTTTCAAAACATCAACAGCATTCTTAGTATTATCGATCTCATTTATATGAGCCAAATTATTGTTGAATTAATTTTATCATTATAATTATTAACATTAACTAAAAAATCATTAAATAACCTAATTTATGGAATTTAAAAGTAAATATTAATCTACGGATACTAATAATGTTACAAGATTATTATCCAAAGAAAAAAACATTTTTTTAACTACTTCTTAAAAGCTTTTTCAGATAAGATGCTCATTATGTGAGATGAATCTAGAATGTTGTTTAAATCACTTATAGGAATACAAACATTCTTCTCTGTAGTGTGAGTAATTACATTAAGATTTTTGTGTGAATATACGCCATCTACCGATATTCGTATCAGTCTAAGACAAACCAAATTTTCTTAAAACTAAAAAATCTATTGAATTGACTAATCAGGTATATTTGGACAATTATTAGTAGTAAATATTTTTTTTACCTATATCCTGCAGCCCATTCGAAATTATCGACTAAACTCCAACCTGTAATAGCCGTTATTCGGATGCGATCTAAGTGAATTGCAGCTAGGATATTACAAAAATATTCCTAAATAAAAAAAGACAAGTAAAAATACAAAATATTATAATGTCAGAATTTGTAAAGGTTGTCTTTTTAGAACTGTATATAAACGCTTTAGAAGGTACCACCAATAGAACCTTCAGACACAAATCCAACTTAAATCATTGGTTGACATAAATCTTAGCCGAGAACCTTTTCTAGCAATATTTTTTTACAATTTTCGGAGAGGATTATCCCAACAGCAATGTCTGGCTGAAATGGTTTTTGTGTTTGGGAATGAAGCACCACCACACCAGTCGAACTATTTCCCGCTACTATTGCGAATGTCAACGTGGTCGCTCCAGTCTTAGTGACGAATCCAGGCTAGGTTCACCTAAGACAGCAGTCACAGAGCAAACCATTCATACAGTTCGTCAGCTAATTAAGGATGACCGCCGTGTAACATACCGGGAGATAGATGCATTTTTGGGCATTTCAAAGACATCGATCTAAAAGATCCTTCATAAATAACTGAGTGTTGTGAAGTTGGTTTGGATCCCTCATTGGCTCACAGAAGAGGAAAAAGCGATTCGCGTCAAATGGTATCGAAAAACATTGGAACAGTTCAATAAAATAAGCTCAAAAATTTTTATAATATTTTTAGTGGCGATGAATGAAGTGCTTACACTGCCCAAAAGACAATCAAGTTTTTGGAGCTTCAAAACATCGAATTGTTAGACCATCCGCCGTATAGTCCAGACCTAAATTTCAACGACTTCTTCACGTACCCAAAGATCAAGAATTCAATCGGTGGGCAGCGTTTCCATTCGCTAGAAGAAGCCATCGATCCCTTTAAAAACAGCGATTTTGCAAGTGTCAACTGGAATAACTGTTTTATTAAATAGTTAGAACGTATAAAAAAGTGTATCGATCTTGGTATGACATCTTTTTGAAAATCAATAAGGTACTTTAATTCTATATATTCTTTAATATTATTTTGTTAGAAAAGGTATTATCAGTGGCGGAACTACATATAGTTTTAGTTACATCAAATTACGTTCTAAATATATAGATGGGTACAATTCTGAACGTTTTAGTATTAGTAACGTTTCTTACAATTTTCATTGTGGACGTACTTTCAATAACAAATGGAGGTCTAGTCAATGTTAACCATACATCGAGCAATCCTCAATTTAGTGTTCAAGTGTCAAGCGGGTTTCAAAGTAAATTAGTTTTTTATAGGTTTCCATTTTAAAGATTAGCCTGATATGATCTATTTTGTTTATTCCTTTAATACTTCGTTTTTATAGAAAGTTTTTTATTTTCGCCGTGTTCTTTGTCTCTTTGTCATTCCGTGGAATTTTGTAATCGAATTTAAACCTATTTCCCGACTACCTAGAGCCCTGAAATTTTCAGGATAGTCAAGAACTGGATGACAGTGTATGTTTCAAGTGTGTTTATACATAGATTTAGAAATATATACTGAATTTTTATTAAATTAAATATGATTTAAGTTGTGTATAGATGTTATTATTTTAAAAATGTTCATATAAGTTGATGGTAGCTGAATTGGATAAGCGTCTAATTGTGACAGTTCTGTTGGGTTATCGTAATGGGATCGATCACGCGAGAGAGAAGTTTTTGTTTCTGTTTTTTTATATAATAGTAATATGACCTATAAATCAATAAAAAAAAACTTTTTACAATAAAAAGTTCTTTTTATACATTGTGATTATTTAATTCTGGATTTATTTGTGGAAGCTTGTTATTTGAAAGCAAGTGCTACCCGTTTAACTATATATATATTTTTATGGATTTTTTTAGGTCAATAAATAATCCTTTATTTTTTTTGTATATACAAGCTCCTCTGTCTGCTTTCACATTTCTAATTATCACTATGTGTGCAGAATGCATGCATGCAATTTTTCAGTGAATGGGAAGTTGATCAGTTACTTGGATAAAATAGGACATATTCAATTTTTCTCTTGGAAAAGTTTGCGTTTTATGCTTTCATGTAATTGAACAGATTCAACTTCACACTGTTTCTGTATGATTGTACGTAATCGTCAATTTTTGATATTTATTTAACTGCATCTTTGTATTCATGATTCAAAATGATTTTACCGACAATAATAAACACACAGCATTTTCGCATACAGCAGAATCTTGTTTGTTGCGTTAAATGGCTCCAAAATATTGTTACAATAATAATAAGTATCTTAGTTAAAAAATGTGTTATTTCTCAAGATATCTTTTTGACAATTTTTTTGTTACTGCAGCTCTTAATGAACATCTAGTATCGGTAAGATTTTTTAACACATGAGTGACCACTTTTTTTTAGTTCTAAAAATCGCAAATAGAGTGATGTAAAGTTGAAATTTTCTAAGTATGGTTCTTGTGTAAATGATACACAGGAAGACTAAATAGATATGGTTTATTTTATACATGTTTACTACATCTCGCCTTTGTACTTACTAGGTACTTTTCTCAGTTTTTTAGTTGTTAAGAGGAAAGCGAGTATTGTCAATATCGTCGTAGTTATTAGCTATTCAGAATTGCTCGGATCAGAAACAGGAAGTGTCAACGATTCATTTAAGTATTTAATGAAATATTTAAAATATTTTATTTTAATAAGTTCGATGCATTTCCGTACCCATTTATTAGGAATGCGTGTGTTCGCTTAATTGACATTATTACAGCGGTTTTAAGACCAAGTATTTTATCTAAAAGATTTCTCAGGCTATATGCTTCTTATCTCAGAATAAACTAGTTAGAGTTCCAACGATTTCAGAATATTTCGTGACAATTGTCTTTGTGGTTGTCATTCTACCTAACTATCGAGTATCGCCATATATTATATTTCTAAAATGTTGATAAGTTCTAAAGGAAATTTACAAAATCAAACTGCCAATACACAAATCCGTTTTTAGTTTGCTATTAGTCAACGCAATCTCAATCTTCCTGGTAGAATACTCATATCAAAAATTTCATGCAAGATTGGCATTTCATATTATAACTAAAGTTTAGTTGACGCTCGTCTAAACCGTATCGATTTTATTAATAAATACTATCTATGAGGATAACAATTAGACGTCTTGGCACCCATAATCACTGTTAATTTTAAGTAAAACTAAACTAATAAACAGATGATATAGGATTTTGTATAATATTTTTTAAAAAATGCATATAAAAAAGAATATAATTTAAATTATTTTAGCATTTATCATGACGATGTTTTTTGTTAAGTATTGGATTCTAGGTAATAGAGTGTGCCAATAATATACTTCGAAAAAGTTATCTACTAAAGTTTTTTAGTTCAACATACAAAATATAGAAGACATTCCACGAATACCTATTTGATCCATTTGATCCTGATAAGTGTACTTACACGATAGAAATCAATTCTCATTTTATCGTTTAAAGATCTTCCATTATCTGCACATCCAATTTCGGTAATGAGAAACTCATTATCTCCGTACTGGTTTCTAAACCATTTCAAAAGTTTTCTAATGCCCCAGGGGACAATCTGAAAACCAAAAAGTTACATGAAATTACTTTGTGAATAAACGAATAAGATGTCGTTTTTTCATCCCATGATAGTAAACTGAAAACAAATTAATGTAACATATGTATCATAATTTTACTAATATTAGTGTGTTAAGATCTAGATTGTATTTACAGGCCAATTGAAAGCTGTGAGCTTCCAAGTAGGATCCATAGAATGAATAACACGGACATCACTGTCCCAACCGGTTACAGAAAACGGCGCTTCTTTATCATCTTCAACCAAAAGAGTAAAGTAATGATTTATTCCAATATAATCGGTTGTTCCTTTGATAAAGTTAATTTCCTGGTTAGTCAAACAAGGAAGACGTGACTTTGTGTAGTTTTCTGCAAGACTTCTTTGTCGTATACGATCGCACACCACTTTCGGCCAACCACCATGGACAATAGGGTGTAAATATAAACCGTACTAAAAGAATAATAATATTTAAATTTGTAATTTTTGAAGACATCAATGGTAAAAGGGGCTAAATTTTCACTAAGGTATAATTTTATTTTTCTATTTTTTGTAGGTAGATATCAAAAACAACGTGTTGAACACACTGCTATTTTTCAAATTTAAAGTTAGGAAAGAGTCGCATAATACCGCGTGTAATATTTCGGCGCTTCTAAAACTAAAGACTTTCAGCACCATTTTGCTTCAAACAGCAACGGAATAACATCAATTCGTGCAATGTTTTTACTATGATTTCTTATAACTGGCGTTTATTATTGGTAAGTTATTCTGTATGTAGATTGTAACACATTGTTACAATGCAAATACAGTCTTAAAAAATTATCGAAGTTCAATTATATAAACGACGAAACATTGTAAATATCTAAATATTCTCTGTAGCTTCTTTGTGGCACAATAACATCTATTTACTTCTTTAGTTCGGGTACTTTTGCCACAGCCGATCTGGTTGTCGAAAGCTAACAATCATCTTTTTTAAAAAAATTATTTTCATTTTTGTTAGGCATTTTCAGTTTTAAAAAATGACCCTTGACAAATTTGACATATCCATCAAGATTAATAAGCAAGGGTCATTTTCAAAATATTGATTTATATTTTTTATTATAGTTTGTTTTTAGTGGCAAAAGTACCCCAACTAAATAAGTAAACAACATTGTGAAAATTTTGATTAACAAAAAAGTCTCGTAAGTTGACTTGCGGTGCAGGTAATTTGGAATATTATTTAGCATTTTTTTTTATAAACATTAATAAATTGAAAACGCTTCATTACAAAAATTAAAAGTCCAAGTTTTGCTGCCAACAATTTCAAATCCATTCCTTCAAAAATGAACCCTTCATAAAGCGTCAAAGATTAAAGGCGTATGAGCGGAACGATGTACATGTACATCCTCTCAATTTCATAAACTGAATTTACAACTTTTAATTTATAAAAGTCTCTGGTTCTAATCAACGATTTTTTTTTTTAATCTGGAGTACCTTTTTTCATAGATTACAAAAATGCAATTCGATGATCCATGAATTTTTTAATAAACCTAGAAATTTGTTTAAACAATTTATAAAAAATATATCTTATGGAAAATTTTACTTCTTTCTTTATTATTACAAAACCTTGATAAATTATGGATAAGTTGAATCATTATCTATTATAATTAGGTACTTATAGGAAAAATAAAAATTTGTAAAATTAAAGTTGCAGTAACTCACCAAATGGAAATGAAATTTAATCATACTATAAAGGGAAAGTTTTGTTCATTACCTAATACAGCAAATATAGCAAAACTCAGAGGTTTTGCAATTTGAGGTTAGGATATTTTAAATTCTTATGTTATAGAGCAGTTTTGCGGGCAAGATTTTGATTCAGTGTACCGAATGTATGTATGTACTTTTTTGGCCGGTGTACCTAATAAGCAAAAAAAAAACGTTTTCTGATTCTCCAGAAAATTCAACTCAGTGAAAAATTGGCCCCCTTTATCCATGAAAGATCATATTTTACACAATCGAAAAAACATTAACTTCAAATTGTCGTTCTCTTTCAGCTGCAGTAATGTCTGATGGTTTGTTTGTTTTTGGCTCAAACCATTGTGTATCAAGAACAATTCCCAATTTCGCTAAAAAAAATAAATCTAAGTAATATATATTCAATTTCTCTTTTTTAAACTCCTATCTCCTACTACTAAATAAATATCTTGTTACTATTTACAGTTTTACTAATCTCCAATACTTAATGATTTTTATTTGTTTTGTCAAATTTTTTACTATTTTTTGAAATTAAGTAATTATTGTTTTTTATGTACGTAGTTTTTTGACTTATTAGGTCTTTTTTAAAAGGTTTCTAACTTTTTTCGCAAATTTTTGACAATTTTTTTAAACCTTAACAATTTTTTGAAATTTGTTTTTGTTTTTTTATTTGCAATTTTTTATATCGCCAGCGTTGATCTTGTAGAGGTTGGAGGAATGTCCATCTACGGCAACTTGGATGTGCCTGTTGGAGAGACAGTATGAAGGTAATAATATGTTCAACAGAGCTGCATGCCACACTTGATCAATTGCTTCTGAGATGTCTAGTGATACTATTTGAGTCTCCCCATGGCGGTGGATGCCATCACTCCAGACATGAGTTACATATGCTATCAGATCGGCTGTTGGCCGTTGTTGTCGAAAACCATATTGTCTGTAACTTAAAAGGATGTGTGTCTCAAAGTAGCTCAGGATCTCGTGATTGACTAATTTCTCCATAGTTTTGCTAGTAACACATAAAAGAGCTATGGGGGTCTGTAGTAACAAGGCAAGGTATTGAAGCCTTTTTTTTGGAAAAATACCAGTATCATATGATAATTGAAATAGCTTAGTGAAAACTGGCGCTAGTTCAGGAGCACAAGCCTTTAAGAGTAAAGAAGGGATTTCATCTAGGCCGCTTGCTTTGTTGGTATTTAGAGTAGCAAGGACTTTCTGCAGACGCTTAACCCCAAATGTGATATTTTTCATTGTGTGGGCAGCCCGTGGAATAGAAGGTAGCTCCACGTTGTCCAGTGGGTTTAGTGTTTAGTGAACATTTTCGCAAAGAGTACTGCCTTTCCTGTGTAGGACGTAAATATTGAACCGTCATCATCTATGAGTGGAAGGAATGAACTATTTGTTAAATTGTTATTGAGAGGTTTGGCGAGAGTCCAAAACGACGGGCTTTCATTTGACATTATCTTTGGGTTTGACATTACCTTCTTTCTCATTCGAGCGTCAAAGAGACTTCTGGAATTGGTAATAGTGGTATTGTATCTGTTTCTAGCATTTATATCGTCTCGTTTTATTTCTTCTGATGGATTTTGTATAAACATTTTGTGAGACATGATCTTTGCTTTCCGAGCTACATAGCAATCTTTATTAAACCATGGCTCTGTTTGGCTTTCAAGCTTCTGGTAAATTGAGGAATGTAAGCTTACATGGCACACTAAATTTAGTCTTGCAAACTGTCGATGGATCTTTGTTGATAAAGGTTACTGAGTTCCAGGGAAAAGTTGCAAAGTAGTCTCGGAGGCCTTCCCAATCTGCATGTTTTAAATTGCAATTATTTTAAAACTTTTTTATCTTACGACTTATTCAAATTACACTTAATCGCAAAAAAAGTAATCAGTACGTTTGACCAGACCAAGTAATAAATACTTAAAAGAGTACACTTTTCGTTTGCCGTTCACCCCAATACGGCAAAGACTTCTTGTTCTCTACTATATATATATATATTATATATATATATATATATATATATATATATATATATATATATATATATATATATATATATATATAAAATTATAAAAATATTGGGTTTTGCAGCAATACGAAAAGTGTACTCTTATAAGTTTATTGCCAAGCTTTCGATTATGATTATAATCATCTTCAGGGCGCTACAATATTCTATGTTATAATATGGACTAAAAAATATATAAATATAATTTTTTACTTACAACTTGTTGAGATTATTTCGTGAAATATGTTAGTTTAATATTATTTATGTAGTAGATTTTAAAAACAATTACAACAACGAAGAACTTTTTTTTAAAAATGTTAAAAAACTGTACCACTAAGCCTTTTTAAAAATTAATATTAGGTATTTAACAGTTAATTCAAAAATGACTGGATGTATTTCTGTCATTATGTATTTTGACTTAGATCTGTCCTATGAAATCGAAATTAGGTTTTGAAATTTATACGAAACAAGATCGTAGGTCCATTAGAGTACCTATTTAACATACCGTGTAAAAATCGTTATTAAATTTTAAAATAAAATTGAAAGTTAATATATTAATTTGTAAAAAATTGAAAAGTTTTATTTAAAAATTATTTATATACCTACTTGGTGTTGGTAGCTTTAATTTATTATAACATATTTTAACGATGGTTACTCTTCAAGCGTCTGCAATGACTCAACACTACGCTTTTCCAGAAACAATAGATAAGAAAACATTTCATTTAAGTGCCCTATATCAGTTCTATGATTCATAGAATGTGGTGTCTTATTAATATGTGTCATTTCCAAAAAGAGCCTTCTGGAAATATTATTATCCCTGTCCAAAACTGTAACGTTGTCATAATCTATTCTATGGTCGTTTTGCATTACATGGAGTCCAAGTGCACTTCTTTAAGGATGTAGTCTGCAGTCTGATTTATGTGCCGTAATTCTATCTTTTAGACGTCTCGAAGTCTGGCCAACATAGACCTGGTTACAATCTTTACAAGGCAGACTGTAAACTACATCAGTTAAGGAAAGCAATGGAGTTTTTGTTTTTAAATTTGTAAAGATTCCTCCCACAGTGAGAACGGTTTTAAATGCAAAAGTTATTTCAGTTATTGGTTTAAGAATTTTAGCCAAGTTGGGTGTCAATTCCTTGATATATGGAAAAGAGCGATAGATTATAGTGTCTGGCTGATCATTAACTAGTTGTGATGTGTTCTCTCTATTGTTTATAGTATTAATATTTATGTTTTGAGTGTTATATAATAATTTCTTTAGTAGAACATCAGGGTAACCATTTTCAATAAACATAGATATATATTGAAATGGATCCTTCTTGGTCATGGATTCAAGATTTTCAAATTGATTGTCTTAAAATAAATTACAAAAATTATAAATAAAAAAATAATTTATCTTCTTTTGAATCTTTCTTCTTCCAATATTCAATTCTTACTCCATATCTTCCTCTTCTTACTATTTTCAAACTCCTTCTTGCTGCTGCTTTTCTGTATCTGCTATCTTATCTGGTTTTCCAATAATTGTATTAAATTTGACTTATTTATCCACTCTTCTTATTATATTTTTCTTTTATTCTTTTTATTTTAATTGAAATATTAATTTTTGTTCTAATTTTAATCAAATTCCATATATTTTTAACAACTTTATTTTCTTAATGACTTTTTTTAAATTACCACCTTTTGACAATCTAATCAATAATAATCTGTTAACTACGTAACAACACAAAAACAAAATTCATACAAAAATACTTAATCTAGACAACCAATTTACAAATAATGGATCAAGAAAAATCCATATCAATATATTGTAACGGGATAACGGTAAGGATAAGGACCTTACTTTAAAAGATTGTTATTCTAGAAACTTCTAAACACACTAACTAGATTAAATAATGTTTTTAGAAAATTCTAGAAAGTTCTAAACACACTGACTAGATTAAATAATGTTTCTAGAAGATTCTAGAAAGTTCTAAACACACTGACTAGATTAAATAATGTTGTATACAAGGGGATGTATGGGCAGTTAACGTCAGTTCAAGTTCAAATATTCACAAGAGTTTATTGTATTGTCAAGCAGTTTAGACGTTATCCAGCAGAGTTCTGTGTATCTTAACAATTTTGTAAATAAAAATTGTGTTAAAGTCCCCATAAGTGTTTCAAATTGGTGTCAGGTGTGGGGTGAAGATACAAGACTGCCTGGAAAAAAGATAATGAACTATTGGTGGCTGAGCTCAGAAGAGAGCTCGAAGAATTAGAGATGGAAACTACTGGGAGCAAATCCGTATTGTTGAGAAGGCTCCGTGAATACTACCTAAATAATAATTTGGACCCTGACGACGTGGAGTTCGAAGACCAAGTTCAAAAAACAAATTCTGAACTAACCCAAATTTAAATCCGAAGTCTGCTTTGCTTCATTAAGCTTGAGTTTTGAATAAATTGCGAAAAACACTAAAATCGCTAAAATTTAAAGTGTTTGAGTGTTTTGAACAAAAGTGGGCAGATTTTTTATTAAATTTCATACCCCTAATACACATCTAGTTTCTTTGTTGTCTATAAGAGTTCAAAGTTATTTGTAAACATCTCTGAAAATGGTTAAAAAATGAAAAGAAAAAATTTTTAAACTGTTTTTCGGTTGTATTGCACTCTTTGTTCTTCGAATGATCTGTGCAGCATATTTCTCTTTCGTTTTCTAGTGTCATTTGCTTCTCTTTACAGCAAAAATCAAATTGATACCGAGCTTCCATGACACTTAGGTCTTGATCAAATCTTTCATCTTGTTTTCACTATAATCTCCAAAAGATGAAAGAGTAAAAGGTGCAATTTATAACATTTACATCAAGCAAATTTTTAAAATTTATCAGCAATTACTCAAATAAATTTTGTTAATTCTCAATTTTTTATATTTGTAATTTGTTACAATTTTTGCATACTTATTACAATTTACATTTTATTTTATATTTTCCTGAATTCGATAAATGCACATTAAGAGAATCAAATTTATGTATTTCGAGATAGCAAAAATTAGGCTTTTAAAAATTTTTAAATTCGAGTTTGGCATAATTCATTTCTTTATAGAATTTTTTAAAATTTAAAATGTGAAACTAGGATAAAATGTACATTTAAAAAATAACTAAATTATTATATTTGCACCTAAAAAGTACAGGGATGGAGATTTACCTTTATAGTGTCGAAATTCTGTTTTATACATATGGTAAGTAGCCGCATGTACTTTAAGGAGAACATAAGAACACTGATACTCTTCTAAACCACTGCTGTGTATTCCTGGAGCCATCACTCCCATTCCATAAGCAAAGTGACAGACTAACTTAGGTTCATTGATGGTTGTCCAAATAGCCACGCTTGGTAAATTTTTGAAAATTATTCTAGCAAAGTTGACAAAGTGAGGAACTAGTTTTTCTGATCTCCAATCTACACCATCTTCGAATAAACGTTGAGGTAAATCCCAATGGTAAAGTGTCACAACAGGTAACATCCTATTTCTAACTATCTCTTTAACCACATCTTTATAGTAATCAATTCCTTTTTGATTAATTTTACTGGCATAGCCATCAGGTAAAACTCTATAAGTAAATAATAACGAAAAGAAATTAAGCATATCAACACATTATATTTCTAATATTAGAGATGTTGACATTAATGGTTTTTGAAATAAGTAGTAAAAAAATTAAATAAAATAGAAAAATATAATAAACCTCTCAAAAAAGTGAAAAAACAAATTGTAGGGCTAAGAAAACATCATAAGAAATTGTAAAAAATACTCGAAAATACTCAATAGGTAACTGTAAAAATTAAAAAAACTAAAATTAGCAAAAAAAATTAAATAATCCTAAAAAAATTAAATATAATTATTTTATCTACTCCTTTGAAGGTAAATGTCATTTATACTCATTGTCGCCATGCAGGGTAAGTAAGATATAACGCACAGTTGTGCGTAATGAAATACAGTTTGTGCCAATTGTGTGATCCTTTCTTTTTCCCCTCATTTGCCAGTTTGTCTGCCCTCTTTTCCTTTGATATTAAACTGAAAATCCTTGTTGTATATTACAAACCCGCAACTTGAATCTTCAGAATTCAAATCTACTAATGCGTCGGGGAATACCAGTTTATGATTTTGATAATTATTTTCAAATTTTGTATGTGGGTACTTATTCTTTATTAGCACTTATGTCATTTTCTTAAATCCCGAATTTAGCAATGTAAGTTATTAAGTTATAGGTTGTAACGTTTGTAACGTTGGTTTTCGAGCATCCCATCCAGACTATACATTTTTATTCTGTTTAATTTTATCGCGCCGATGCGAAGGTCGATTGCCGTTTGGTAGTGGGAATTGATGCTTCGTTGACGGAATGATTTCTCTTCTCGTTCATTTCGTCTTCGATTTTTGGTAAATTCAGATTTTTTGACTACCTTCGCACTTCATTTCTGGATTTTTGTAGAGAAAGTTCTCTTAAGGAAGACCACTTCCACCCACTTGGGCAGTACCGTTCCGTCTCTACCGAAAACACCGACTGGAAGATTACTTCCATCCACTTGGGCTGATTTCAACACTATCAAAAACTCCGACAGGAAGACCACCAAAAAAAAAGATAAGAGATTAAATTAATTTATTGAATTAAAATTGTTTGGCTTTATTACTTAAATCTTGAAATAAAGGAGCTAGCCTAGGGTAATTTTAAGGTTACAAAGTTGGCGCCCAACGTTAATTTAACCTTTTAAAGGGCCATTTAAGCTACAAGGTATGTTCGGTTTCCGTTTCGTAGCATGGTGAGATATGATTTTTGTGTAGTTTGTCACTATATAGTCCAATCCTTTCACGATGTCAAGTGGAATCTTATTTTTCCATATTATATAGACTATAGCAAGCTCTTTTTCGTCATATTATTTGTTAAAGATAGAATTTTTAGTGAGAATTTGTTTAACATCCAGACTCTTCTACCGTATAATGTATTTTCCCCTGTTTAACTAAGCAAACTATTACCTAATAGGTGTTAATTTTATGCATCCATTGCCACATGATTCGATGGTATCCTTTTTGTAAAATTTATTTGACCGTATAAGAGTCAATAACAACTACATAGTCCAAGAACTCAATCAGGATTTTTATAATTTTTATACCCCTTGATGAACAGCTTGTTGTTTTAACAAGAAAATTGTTTCCCTTTTTCAAATCCATCACTCCTTTTTGTCAAATTAGGCAGGTTTCCTCAGATGTACAAATTATTCGACTATCGTTTTCTCATACATTCTAAAGTAGGTGTTCCTTATTCTTCAAATAAAACCTTGATTCCATATCTATAAATGTTTTACAATATTTTTCGGATTACTGGGCAAATGCACTTTTTTAACCAATGACGCCACAAAAGTACTTACTTAGGTTTGAGCACAAGGATTAATACAAAGAACTGTCAATATGAAATCTTATATCTTTTTCAGAATTAAAACCTTGTTATATAACGTTAGATTGATAATAATAATTTGACAAAGACTATTAAAATGATTATAACTCAGCTGTAAAGTCTGTCCCTATCAGTGATAACATAGGCTTATAAAGATACCTATACCTAAAATTCAAGCTGCTCCTGAAGTTCAGCAGACATATTCGAAATTCTTCGATAGATTGTATTATTTGACAAAGGAATATTGTCAAGTTGTTTAGTATAGCTTTCACCAAATAATGTTTCTACCATGTCTTTGATAGTCGATAGGATAAGTTGCTCTGTGTGTGTTTTTTTTTTACATTTAGCTACTTTGTAAGTGACTTTGTCTTTAGTTTTTTAAATGATCTGAGTTTTCCTCGAAAAATTCAATCGGTTTATTGTGAAATGTTCCTCAATTTATTGGGTTTCAAGCTATCAGTAGCTAATACTTTTAAACAAATAATGCATTGCGGTTTTTCTTCTCCACCAACTTCAATGCTTGTATAACCGAAATTTAGGTAAGCTTTGCTATATTTTCGGATATTAAACTTATACCCTCGTAAATCAGTCGAAGTACATGGTTCTTCCCCATTTAATTTTTGTTTGCCTCCATTTAGAAATTTATCCATATTTACAGCGTAGAAAATATTCAGCGTCAGAGCACTAAACTTAAAAATTTCTTGTTTATCTTTAACTAATTGTAATGTCTTCAAACAAAAGGCTATACCTGTAAACGCGCTTCTTTTTTTATAACCGCGCATCTTGGGTCGAGACAATTCGATGACGATCGACATCTTTCGCGAAACATCATCTTTCGTAGCGTTACCCACATATGACTATACCAGCTAGATATACAGTGTTGACTAATTTTAATTCCCCTCAATACAAAGTGGGGCGCTAAATAGTTTGAAATAAAATGGGGAGGCGTTAAATATAATATTTAAAAAAATAAAACAAAGCATATAAGGAGAAATAATTATACAAAGTTGTGGCATTAGTCGAATATTTGAAAAGAATATTTAGTGATGTTTGAATCCAGAAAATTTTATTTAGTTTCTATCAAAGATAAGTTTACCTTGACCAAGCAATGGAAAATCTGTAAAAATCTGATCCTATAGAAGCAGCTAATGCGATATCTTCTTTATATCTGTGGTATGAATCGCAAGCAACATCACCAGTGTCTGCACCTGCAATTGGTGATGGATGCTGGTGAGTGAAAGCATCCCATATGCTAGGACCCTTGCCATCTTCATTCCAGGCTCCTTCAATTTGATAGGCGGATGTTGCTACTCCAAAAAGCATATTGTCAGGGAATTTGACTATTTCCGCTGATGCCCATCTATAACAAGATTAGATTTTAATTCGACTAGTATACCATGTTTCATTTAAAAGGTCGAAAGCAAGAAAAAAAATACGAAAAGGTATATAATTTTATCTTTAATGAAAATGTAAAAAGAAAGAATCTTTAAGTAAATGCTTGTTGACAGTTTTGGATTGAAAACAAGGTTTTTGGGACCTAATTTCATTTGAATATAAAGAAGAGGTAGGAACTTTTTAATCTAATGCTGTCAAAATTCTATCACAGTATTTGTATGTGTGTCGAAAACTGGATAAATTTTTAAAGATACTTACAAGTCGGTTAAACACCCCACTAAAATTACTATTATTAACATTTTGGTTGATAATTGTAACTTCTACGAAAATTTGGAACCAGAAATAGAGCTTTATTTAAAAACCATTATTATTTTTGAAAATTCTATTCATTGAGAACATTGACTTATAACGTACTTGATTGCAATGATTAGTTTGCAGGTCCGGAATAACAAAATATCTACCGTATCTAATATATGAAATCACAACATTTGCTCTATCTTACAAATAAAAAAACGACTATTTTTTCATAGCAACACATTACATACGTTGTAATCGGATCTTCTTGTAATCATGTAAGGAAAATGACAAAAATGGGTTATACATTCTATTTGTTCATATTTCTTGTTAGTCCATTATTCATCCTTAAAGTCAGAGATCACAGAATTTAAACATATTTTGTCAGTTTTGAAATTAGGACTTGGTTGGACTTCTTCATCACCTTTTGACAATCATTATAAGTTGATGCTATATAAATCTTCTATATACAGTCAAAACCTGATATAGCGACATAGAAGGAACCGTATAGTTTTCGACCCAATAGTTGTAGTTGTAGTGCAAGTAGTTATATTATCGTATATATAGTTATAGGTTCTGTGTGTGAACTTGTTTTCAAATGAAATGACAAAATAGTATATTGTAATACAAGTGTTACAATGACAGAGGTTTCGTAGTACGAGTTCAGTTTGTGAAACGAACCGCGAAGCGGTGAGTTTCGCAAAGAACGAGTACTACAAACCGTCATTGTAACTCGAGTGTTACATACTATTTTTTATAATGAACTTTTAAAAGTATAGAAAAAAGTAAAATGAGTGTTTTTCGAAATATTTATTTATGTTGTCAATCTTGACAGTTTTGACACTTGCCCGTTTGATTTTAAATTAGAATGTTTGTCAAATTTGTATAAAATATTCCGAATTTAGCAATAACGCTGATAATGTAGTTAATAATTTACTACAACATACTTCTTGATTTACTACCTGAACTCTTTCGTTGAAAATCAGTGCAGTGCAACCAATTGTGTAAAACAAAAAGTTACCAAAAACAGTGTTACAATGAATCTATTTCGATACTGTTTTTAGTGTCGAAATAGAAACTTTGTGAACGTGAATTATAAAAAAGAAATAAAAATGTTTATTAAGAAATAATCGAAGTACAAAATGTATTTACTTAGCTGTCTACAATACAGGTTATAAGACTACACTAGTTTTTAAAGTAATCAGTAATTTTGGCCTGCTTTTTTTAAGCGCAGTCTCAAATAAGCTTTGCATTTGACGTTTCATATGCTCAAGGTATGGGTATCATCAGTATTAAACTGATGGTTAAAGGTAACAAATTTTTGCAAAACTCAGAGCTCAGAAATTGTTCTTGGGTGAAACTGTTCTTCAAGGTATTGCTGGTCTTGGTTTTCTTCGTCAGTGTTACAAATGTTACTTTTAGCTTCTATAGGAATTTCTTCCTCAGTAGCCAGTGCGCATACGGTGACACTGTCATCTATTCCAATAAATTACTCTATCTCAATTCTTGGTTGTGTAGCAGTAGATCTTTGCAACGGAGCAACCAATTTAGCGAGTGGTACGTTGTCAACTTTATCAGGAGATCGTATCAATCTCGCTAGCGGAATATCATCTTCGTCCTTCACAGGATGAAAAGGAATCTTTGAAGCCGGCATGGTGAAAACAGTTGGCTATAACGAAATTTGTGACCTTTTCCCAAGCTTCCGATATCATTAGAATAGTATCCGGAAGATTAAGACTTTTTTAACTTCGCCGTTTTCAATATTCTGTATCATTTGTAGAACTTTTCTATATTGTGTTTTTAAAGCTTTTATCAATCCTTGGTCGATGGGCTGTAAAACAGAGGTGACACTAGGGGTGACACTAGGCGGTAAAAACACAAGTTTTTGCATTTCAGATTGGAGACTGCGGGATGAGCGGGGCAGTTGTCTACTAGGACAAGATTTTTATTTCTTCGTGATTTCAATTCGGTATCCTAGTTACGCAACCTCTTTTCAAAACTTTGGGATGTCATCCAGGACCTAGTGTTGTTTTTATAAGTTACAGGCAAAAAGTAAATGGTCTTAAAGCAACGCGGTTGTTTAGCTTTTCCTATCACCAAAAGTTTTTTTTACATGTACCAGTTGTTGTAATTCTTGTTTTGGAAAACTTTCCGCCCTTGCATACCTCGCTTTTGAAGTAAAGTGTTTTGTGAGGGTTTAAATTATAAAATAATCGGCTTTTATCAGCATTAAAGATTTCCTCTGGTGAGCATCCTTCGCACAGCGCAGGTCACTTATGAGAGAGCCACTCTTCAGTCACTCCTTCAGGAACACCAGCCGCTTCACCGCAAACTTTTTCTGTCACAATATTATGACGAGCACGAAAACGTTGTACCCAAGACGATGAACACTCAAAATTTTCCTTACTCATAAGACAAGCAAAGTCGTTTGCTTTTTGTTGCAGAATCTGACCTCTTATTGGGACGTTGTTAGCCCTTGATGTTTAAACCATGTTAATAAAGCATTTTCTATAACTTTATGTTCACTTGTTCTCGAAAGTTTACGTTTTAAAGAGTTGTTTTTATAAAAATGATTTTTGCTCCCAAATTTTTTGTTTGTGTATATGTGTTCTTTAATCTCTTCTGCATTCCTAGCATATACTAACTTTTTCTTTTTTTTTTCTTTCAGATTTTAAGAAAATGTTACAGTAGTTCATGTTCCTGAAATGTTGTTTTGGTATAGGTCTAAAGATGGGATGAATTCAAAAATTTTTCACATTTGCTTACAATGTCAAATTTTTGTGTAGTTTTTACTTAAAATTAATCTGTGTCTAGATATAATATGTTTTTTGGGTAGCTCTAACTTGTTTATTCGTTAAGATAAATAGTTGGCTAAGGAAAAACTTGGTTGAAAATATTAAATAAATTGTTGGCTTTCTGGGCATCTCTGAAGCTAATACCAGCTAGTAACAAAATTCAAAACTCCTTAAAGTCACCAAAAACCGCATGACAAGACAGCAGGGACTCTGATGTCCAGTATTGGGTCAGTTAGTCCAGCCGATTTCTGGTTTCTATTTTGTTGAGAGCTCTTTGGGCTTCACTGAAGCTATCAGCAGCCAGCAACAAGATTCACAATGATCTCAATTCAACGAGAAGTGGGTGTAAACCCAGCAAGAACTCTGGAACCCAGTATTCGGACACTAAGTTCCGCTGATTTTTTGTTTCTGTTTTGTAACTGGCTCTCTGAGCATCTCTGAAGCTAGTACAGCTAGTAACCAAATTAATAATCCCTTAAAGTCATCAAAAACCTACATGACAAGACAGCAGGGACCCTGGTTCCCAGTGATTCAGCCAATTTTTTGTTTCTATTTCGTTGCTGGTTCCCTGGGCATCTCTGAAGCAGTTAGTAGCAAGCAAATAAATTTATAATGATCAGAAGTCAATAAGAATTAAGTATTGAGGTTGCTAGGATAGTGATTATAAGTGAGTGGTAATCTTTTTCATATCTTTTTGTTGCTTTAAATCGATTTTTGGGAAATCGGTTGGAGCCACAAAATCGGTAATTCAGCAACTATTTAGCAAAGATTTAGCTACAAATTCACATAAAAAGATTAGTCATCTTTGCTGACTGTTCACTGCCAGTTTCATGAATCTTAGTTTCTCATTCATTGCTTGTTAAAAGAAATATAATTCTTGACGCTTGTTTCGAGTTTTTACAAATCTTTTGAGTACCTATTACACATTTTTTGAGTTGTACAAAACTGAGGGATAAACTTGTCGTTCTAATCATGCATACTTCAGATGCGAAACAAAGAGAGAGAGAACGGAAAAAAAAGAGAGAGAATGCATGTCCTTTCGACATAGTAATCTATAATATACATTGTAGTTGAGTACGTCGTTTATAATACAACTATAAATAAATTATTGATCTCTATAAAATGAAATAAACCATTACAATGTATATGTATCTCTAAATAAAAATAAATAACCCAGAATCTAGGAAAATTCTATATTGATTGCTTTCAAATTTTAAAACAACATTCTGTTACAATAGTAGTTTAACGAGAGATTTAATTGAGAACATCGATTGCAAGTATTTGCTTTGTAAAATAACATTGTAATATTTTTCTGAGCAGATTCAACGTATATTCTTTTCATCATATTTTTAATACAATCTAGAGCTTGTAAAATTAGTGTAAAGTGTTTTAACTGAAAAGATCGTTGCTTGTTGTTTCTGTTTATTTCCCACAGTTTTGTTTACACCCACCCGCACCAAGACTGAAGTCTTAATTCAGATAATTCTGCATAGAGTGCTTAAGAACAAGAACACAAATTCTGCGAATTCTCTATTCAACTTTCGATCCTGTTTCAACCAATCACCCTTTCGGGTGAGGATCGAATGTGTATTTTGAATCCCACGTTGTCTTCTAAGAAGGTGATAATATAAAAATATCCTGTAAATGAAGAATTCGCTCTCATTTTTCGTTCAAGTGAGGCGAAACAGTGAGTTATATATTCTGAGAGGATCACTGTTGATTTGTAGATTCTTACAACGAATTTTATTCAACCTATAGTATTTGTGTTTGTTGTAGGTACAAGTAATTTAGTTTTGGCAAAAGTAAAGTGCAATAAATAGTGTTACTTTTGTTTTTTTTTTTTAATCTCAGTGAGTAGGATTTTATACTTTAGTTAGTTCTTCACCAGGGGGATGGGACGTTTCGTCGGCGCCGTTTCGCATTCGCCGTATCGCAATCGCCGTTTCGTCGGCGGTCCGGTTCGTCGGCAGCCGGTTTGTCGTAGGCCGTTTCGTCGTCAAAAAATCTTGCATTGCAATATTTTTTTTGTAATATTGCAATAATGTAATTCTATTTATATGTATATGTATTTGGTAGTTCCCATAGTTCCAATAGTAAACAAATTAGGATTAAATTGTTTTCTTACTTTATCTTGGGATTCTAAATACACATTAGTGATAATTAGGTATTAATGTGCTCCCTTGCATATAAATAGGTAATCAATCACCACGGGTAGTTCCAACAGTAAACAAATTAGGATTAAATTGTTTTCTTACTTTATCTTGGGATTCTAAATACACATTAGTGATAATTAGGTATTAATGTGCTCCCTTGCATATAAATAGGTAATCAATCACCACGGGTAGTTCCAACAGTAAACAAATTAGGATTAAATTGTTTTCTTACTTTATCTTGGGATTCTAAATACACATTAGTGATAATTAGGTATTAATGTGCTCCCTTGCATATAAATAGGTAATCAATCACCACGGGTAGTTCCAACAGTAAACAAATTAGGATTAAATTGTTTTCTTACTTTATCTTGGGATTCTAAATACACATTAGTGATAATTAGGTATTAATGTGCTCCCTTGCATATAAATAGGGAGGGTACTATAATCTCAAATCATTTAAGTCTCTCTAGCGGTTACTGGTGTTTATTGTTTAATATGGACCAGCAAGTGTTAAGTAAAAGAGAAAAACCCAAGTTTCACAATGAAGGTTTCCTTTATACGCTCGACGGAAAAAGTAAAAGTGATGAGACTATTTTGTTCTGGAGATGTCAGCGACGCGATTTGTGTAAAGCGAGAGTGCATACCAGAGATGGGGTCGTCATAAAAGAAGTTAATGCACATACTCATGATTCGTCTGCATCATCCGTGGAAATTTCGCGAGCAATTACATCTTTAAAAATGCGAAGTGCCGACACTGTGGAGAACACCAGTCAGGTAAATATCAAACTATTGGTTACGTTTATTTCAATAACATGTACAAATCGAATGTATATCAACAATATTTAATTTAAATTTTTTAATTACAGGTTATAAATGAGTGTATGACTGATTTATCACAAGCTAGTCAGGCATCTCTTCCCAACATGAGTGCCTTAAGAAAAATCGTCAGAAGGAAGAGACAAGTGAAATAATTAACACTACAATTTTTAAACTATCCTTTTGGTTCATATCGGTTAATGACATTCTGGAATTTTCATATGATTTTTAGGATCAGTTAATAGGCATGTTTTTTATATTATAAAGCTTTAAGGTTTTTTAAATGATAATGACAGACCTCTGCCAAAATAGTAAATAAGAACGAACTGGGTTTTAACTTGTGTTATTAACTTTTTCGTCAAATATAAGTTATATAGGTATGTTATATATGATTTAATTGTAAAAATCTCTTATATTTAGCGTTCTAAGTTTAACAGAATTGGATAAATGATCAAATATTCTACAGCATACAATTCTTTAAACTGC
The DNA here is from genome assembly GCA_964028335.1 of Altica lythri. NCBI lineage: Eukaryota > Metazoa > Arthropoda > Insecta > Coleoptera > Chrysomelidae > Altica > Altica lythri. Next base: position 26,407,132 of record OZ034804.1, on the reverse strand, counting down.
CTTCTAGGATAATTGTAGAACTATAAATTTCTCGATATAATATAAGCGTTTGTTGAAAAGTTTTGAAAGCGACACCTATTAACTAGTAACGAGTAGAAGATTTAAACTTTTTACGTTATTTTAATATTTCATCTTCCATTTGAATACACCAAAAATCTATCTTCATTTGTCAATTTATTCTTTGTTTACAAGCCATTTGAAGTTGAGTGTTCGCGTGTTTTGGAAAAAACCGAATATCGTGCACTAAAAAAGATTCTTTGTTTTGGAAGGTTTATTAGCGAAAAAAGTTTATACAAAAATGGTAAAAATGTTAAAGGAATCCTTCATTTCCAACTGTGCATCGACAGGTTTTAGTATTTATAAGTGATCGTAGAAGCGTCGAAGATGAACCACGTAGTGGACGAGCAAAAAATGAAACATTAGCAAAAATCTGATTTGATTTAGCCGGTAATAATGAAAATGAAGCTATTACTTCAAATCAGTGTAAATTTGAAGTAATGGTTACATTTCCATTAATATTTTATATATTTACATACACCATTAATCATTGGGTAAGTCTATGTTTCTAAAGATCCAAGTGTGACTAAGCGTGAAATTGCTTCATCTCACATGAAGGGGTACTTCATATTTTACACGAATACTTACATATTTATGAAAAGCTGTTTGTAAAACTAGTTTCGCATTAGTTAAAAATTTAACAAAAACTTAATCGAAAACAAATTTGGAGTAATTTGGAGTGTTTTAAGCAGAATAAAACCGATTTTGTGCGTCGTTTTATAAGTATGAATGCGACTTTTTTTTTACAGAGGGCCAGGCTTAGGGGTATTCCATGGCATTGCATCGCAGCTAGTACAGCTTATTGTGCACCCTCATTCACAGGTCCTCATTCTCCGTCAAATCCCATGTTCTTAATGAACCAAGAGATCCTTTTGACTATGGTTATCCGTTCTTCCCTTTGATCTCCAGTCGGTAGGCCAAGGGATCTCACACGCAGACCTTGCAGGGCTGGGCACATGAATATCACGGGGAAGGCTGTTTCCTCCTCCTCATCGCATTTTCTACATAGGAGGTTTTCAACTTGAATTCCCATCTTATGTAGATGTCCGCGGAGTACCCAGTGGCCGCTGATGAAGCCAACCACTTTCCGCAGGGTCTTCCTCCTCAGCCCAAGGGCATCTGCCGCTATAGCACCAGTAGGTGTCTGCAGCAATCTCTTTGACTGTAAATTAATTGTACTGACCCTTACTATTTGAAAGTCCATTTTATTAGGAATAATAAAAATAATAAAAAACCTTAGTTTTTTATATAAAACTTTCACTTTTAATGTTTTTTAAAAAATGACATATGTTTCGCTTTACTAAGCATCGTCAGATTGACATATTTATAAAGTTACATTTTGTTTATTTGTAGCTAACTATCTGATGTTGAATAGGTTATATTAAGGCTAGATTAAGTATAGAAGTAATAAGATATAACAATATTAAAGCCTAGATGTTATTAGCCCTAAGGGATTATCCTGGATGTATTTCCCTCTAAGATCAGTATAACTGTGCAATGATATAGAAAAAACCAGGAAAAAACTATATCTGCTGATCTTTACAATAACTTAATATATTTGTATTACAAACACAAAGAAAATTTGAAATAAGATTTAATGAACACTTAAGAGCATATAGATTAAAACAACCAGATAAGTCAAATTATGCAAAACACCTACTTGAACATCCAACCTCACTCTTAGACAACAATAACATCCAAATTCTACATATTTGTAATAAAAAACAAAATTTAGATTTCCTTGAAGAAATTGAAATAAAAAGACATCTAGCAGATCCACAATTTAAAGTTGTTAATGAACAAATAAATCTTAGAAATTCTCCACTATTAAACTGTTTACTTTGATTGAGTCTTCATTTTATACATAAATAAGATATAATTGTAATACAAATATATTAAGTTATTGTAAAGATCAGCAGATATAGTTTTTTCCTGGTTTTTTCTATATCATTGCACAGTTATACTGATCTTAGAGGGAAATACATCCAGGATAATCCCTTAGGGCTAATAACATCTAGGCTTTAATATTGTTATATCTTATTACTTCTATACTTAATCTAGCCTTAATATAACCTATTCAACATCAGATAGTTAGCTACAAATAAACAAAATGTAACTTTATAAATATGTCAATCTGACGATGCTTAGTAAAGCGAAACATGTCATTTTTTAAAAAACATTAAAAGTGAAAGTTTTATATAAAAAACTAAGGTTTTTTATTATTTTTATTATTCTTTGACTGTATTTTACCATCTGTTCTTTCCCAGCTCATAAGACTTGGATCATGATCTTAAACTGAAACAAGAACGTTTATAGTAGACTGAGGCTTCAGCTCCAAAACAGGTGAAGGTTTATTTGGATGCAAAAGGAGTTTTGTTAATTAATTATATTGAAAAATGAAAAACAATTAACGTTTTAATATTATTAGAACCTTTTGGACACGATGAATAAAAAAAATCGTAAAAAAGACCCGGTTTACAAAAAAAAACAATCATTTTTCATCAAGACATAGCACCTGTTCACACAAGTTTGTTGACGATGATTAAATTAAAAGAATTAATTGAACACCCACCGTATTTACCAGATTTGGCTCCCTCCGACTATTACCTCTTTAAAAATTTGAAACAATTCCTTCGTAGAAAGCATTTTTCGTCGAATGAAGAAGCTATTGCAGTCGTGAAACAATACTTTACAAAACTTCCGGAAAATCATTACAAAGATAAAATAAAATTACTGGAGGATCATTGGAAGTGTGTTCAAGCTAAGGTAGATTATGTTGGATAAAAAAAACAATTTCATTAAAAAATACACATTTTTTAATTTTTGCTTTTAAAACTTTTCAACCAACTTGTAACAAAATTGGTAATTGTCTTCTTTAAAAAATTCAGTTCCTTAGCATTTCACAGAACACTTACGATTCAAAGCTGTTTATTTAGTCTTAAATGTATGTTCATACAATGTATCTAATAAAACAATCATATAGGTACACAAAATAAGGAATACAATTTATTTACAAATATAGCTACAAAATACAATTTATAACGCTAGAATTCCTCACTGTCTTCATTGTCTACATGTCTATCTGTAATATTTACGGCTGAATAACTTTCTTGGATTGTACTTTCTGGAAATCGATATGCCAGATTTCTATGTTTAACTGCCACCTTCACTATTTCGTCGGAATCGATAATTTCTGTAATAATTTATTCTTCCTGAAAATATGAAACCGGTTTTTACGTAAAATAAATATGTTACAATTTTTTGAAAACTACCAATAATATTTATTGAAATAATTAATTTAAATTAATTTAAAATTAACTTAATTACTTCCCACATATTAAAAAGAATTTTTACAATTATGGAATATACTCATAAAGTGATTCAAAAAAACATTTCTTTAGCGACACACAAAACCAAAAAAAAATTGGTGTCCAGCTTTAAGATACGACTTTTTGTTGTAAACATATAGAAAAAAAGCAGCTGTTACAATTTATTATCTTGTAAATATTCTGTTCAGTAGTACAATCACGGTTCTCCAGTAATTTTAGTTCTGTCCAAAAAAATCCTTATATTGGAGGAACAAATTATTTCTCTTATTAAGAGGAGGAAGGAATGTTCCAACGAAATGTAACAGCAATAGTATGCGTTACCCAGGATGTTGAATCGAAAACATATCTAAGGCATTTGGAATAAAACTAGGAACTTTCAAGAACAGGTTCAGACAAAGTCGTGAAAGAGTAACAGCTAAGCAACAGGTCTTTCTTAAGAGCCAAATTGCTAGAGGAAATCCTAGAGATTCTGATCCAGAGCGGCAAACATTTGAAAGCTACAGATGTTAAGGTTTCAGTTGATACCATAAGACGCATACTCCGAGCTAGAGGATTTTTACGTGTCCCACAGTTATCTAGGTAACATAAATTGGTGTTTTTAACAGCAAAAGTTGTAACGTTAATAACGTTATTTTGTGGCCTGGCCTATTGACTATTAAATTTTTATAATTTTCGGGTTATTGTGAGTCGTCGCGTATACTTTATCAGATTTGAGAAGGGGAATTTCTAGTTCGATCGTAATTTTCGTCGCTATTTGGATCCTTTTCAATTTGTGCTTCGACAGAATTAGTTCTCCTCACTTCTTACACCCTTCTGGTGAGTAAAATTAAATTTGTTATAATTTTAAGTAATAGTCAAAAATTTGGTGAATATATTATTGGTAGTTTTATTTGATATCTTTACTAACATTTAAATTTTTCGATTACAATCATTTGTCAAGAATCAGTTTTTTATTGAATTAAAAATAAATAAACACAACATGTGATTAACTTTTTTCTCGAACTTTGGAGAAACCTTGGATGATTGTAATCGAAATTAAAGTTTATTGGGACGGAATTTTGACAGTTATTATTTTATTTGTTAGGGCCTTTGCCAAATAGTGAAGGGTCTTAAGTGAGGGCTTATCGAGCCAATTTTTCCAACCAAAGGAAAAAAAGCCAATTTAGCCAGCGTCACCATAGACCGTTGCTGTTTCTTCAGTTTACAGCTAAGAAATAAACATCTTGCCAACGGCACCATTAACCGGTGCTCACTAAATTCCGTCCAGTAATCTCCACAACAACGAAACCGAAGATCACCAGAAAAAAAGATAAGAAATTAGTTAATTACTTTTCCACTAATATTTTGAAGTCATTTTTTTTTTTTTTTTGAATAAACAATTTAACACTGATTTCTCTCTTTTATTTGTACGTCTGTACTTGGCGCCCTTTTTTATTTGTTTGGGGGGAGTTGAGAAAGAAAGCCAGAAGGAAGCCACGAACCCTGGAGCTACCCAAGGGTATTTTTACGCTACAAAGTGGACAATCTTTTTTTCCGGATGAGACAAGAATTATCCTAAAAACAGATGACCGTCTAATCCGGATACTCAGAGTTATGTTCTAAGGAAGAATTATGCTGGTAGCTAAATATCTATTGTTGCCACTTTAGCAAACTTTAACCGGTGGAAAATATGTTTCTTTAGTACTAGAACCAATTGTTAGGCGTTAAAGAGCTGCAAGAGAATTGGACGTTTTTATTTAGATTATTACTGTTACTTAAATAGTTTTTTTTTTAATTAATGCAAGTGTTATAATAGGATGTTAGAAAAAAATGTATTTTTTGTTTATTTGTCTAAATATTTCGCCAAGCGTTTTTGAAGTTATACTTCTATTCATGCACTCGATTTGTGTGGGGTTAAATGAAAAAATCATTACATATGTAATGGTGTGAGTATGAGAGAGACAGAAACACATATAAGGTATATTGGTCGGTAAAAACAAAGATGAAATATTTACCACATGTTTAGTCATAACTATAAGTCCTTTAAATACCGTTTAAACATTCAGTATCAGTACATTGAAAAGAGATAGATATACAAAAAACAGTCTGAGCTAATGTTTTGGAATATCATAGTGACGTATTACATTGTGTTTGACAGATTATTTTATAATTCTGTCACGTAAGTAAACATATAAAGTTTAGTATTTTAATAATATTAATAATAATATTCAGTAATGAGTATTGTATTGTAGTATTGTATTACAACTCGGTAAGTATTCCAAATGAGTTCAATTTATGTACTCGGGGTTTTTGGGGTCGCTGAACACGAATATCATGATGTCGAAAGTCTCCGCGGCACTTGGTGCCTAGAGTATTTACCTCTTCTCCTGGTGTTTTATGTGAATTCTGTACAAAATTACACTTGGAACTCGGCTGGTTTTTGAGTCGCTGAATACGAATATAATAATGGTGTCCGAAACACCTGGTACTTAAGACGGATCTCGTCTCCAGGAAATGTTATGCAAATTTGATACAAAATGAGTGTGTACTCGGTACTAGGAGGTTTTTTAGGTCGCTGACCACGAATATCATATAATGATTTTGCTAAATCATTCGCATAAAAATTTATGAATCCGGGCGCGTGCATAGAAGTATAACTTCTGCCGGCAGTTCCACCGACTGCCACACCCTTTTTTTTAATACAGAAACCTTTTTGTAATGAATTAATGTATTAAACTAACTAAGACAAATATTGTGACTATACAGTTTTTGAGAATACCCTGAAAATTGGAAAAAGCTTTGAAAATTTAAAAAATTGGTTCAAACACACTGAAAAGGTACAAAAAAATAAATCATTAGAAAAAACTTGTGAGAGTGGAATAGAAAATAACCGTAGAAAACCAAAACAAAATGTAATCGAAATATAAAAAAAATCGTAATAAATAAACACTGTAACAAAAAATATGATAAATTATATTATTAATATTATTATTATGAAAAAGTAAAAAAATTATTGAAAAAATTTTTTTATTGTATTCTAGGAATGTACAACTGTTATTTATATCATGTGTTATCTTAAAGCTGTATGATTAAATAGAGTAGAAGGAGTAGGGAACACTCAAAAGAAAAATGGGACATCAACAAAATACATGACGCTGACCTAAGAAATAAATATACAGAAGAAGTGACATCACAAATAAGAGATATCTATACAAAGAAGGAAACAAACAATCAGATTGAGAAAACATCAAAATATCAAACGACGCAGCCGCAAACCAACATATAGGGAAAAAGTTAAGAAGAATTGGAAATGTATTTTTCAACCACCAATGCAAAGATATAACAACAGAAAAAATAGAAGCGAGAAGTAAATGGTTGACAACGGATAAAAATGAAGACAAACAGAAATACGAAGAATTAAGCAAAAAAGATAATAAGGCAAAGTAAAAGGAGATGGATCGATAACAAAATACAGGAAATAGAGCAAGAACGAACAAATAGAAATACGAAAAACTTTTATTAAATATTAGAGAAAAGAACATAACAGAAAAGTGGTAGTAGAAGACCAGGATTATCAACAAATATGGGTAACTCACTACGTGGAACTATTGACAGATAGAACCGAAGATGCAGAAATGGAATTAGATGAAGGGTTAATAGAGGAAGAAGAAGCAGACCTAGGGCACATATATCTTTCAATTAAACCAACAAAAAAGGAACTGGATAAAATTATACAAAAAAGTGACAATGGAAAAGCTCCTGGTAAGGATGGTGGTTACGAACTCAGAGAGAAAACACTTTTACTAATGAGAAATATATAGAAGGAAGTGAAGATGTCAGTGGAATGGGAAACAGGGCAAATGGTAACAATTCATTAAAAAGGAGATCAGCAAATTTGCAAAACTGAAAGAGGAATAATACTACTACATATTAGATACTAACATCAATAATGAGAAAAAGGTTATCGATGATTGCGAAAAATACTGTGGGACAATACCAATGTGGATTCACTGAAGGAATATCCACTATAGACGCAATATACATAATAAAGCAAATTATGGAAAAAGCACATAAAAATTAGTTAGAATTAGAAATGTTATTTATCGATTTCCAGCAAGCATTCAACTCGATTAATATAAAATAATTAATTTCAACATTGAAAGTCTTAAAAATACCACTTAAATTAAAAAAATTAATATACATGACTATGAAAACAACAAAAATTATCATAAAAACACAAAAAGGGGTGATCAAAGAATTAAGCATTAATAAAGGGTTCAAACAAGAAGATATCAACGACATTATTTTAGTTGGGCCCTAGAGCATGTTTTAAGAAAAATACATAAAGGTATTCTCAGAACACAAGATGGAGAAATATTATTGTATAATAACCAAAAATAGAAAGAAATGCTAATTGAAATAATAAAAAAAGGGTAGATAAATAGGAAACATACTACAAGTAAAAAAAAGGAAATAACGAATTCGAAGAAGTGGAGTACTTTAAATAGCTGAAAGTGACAATAAACATTACCGGAGAAAATAAACTTAAATAAAATAGAAAATGTTGTCAAAGAAAACTAAAATTAAAATATAGAATAAAATAATTAGAACAATCCTACAGTGTGCACCGGAAACAATAACTATAGTTGAAAAGACGAAGAAGAGTTACGGATGCTGGAAAGAAAAATTGTGAGGACGATACTAGGACCCATTCAAACACACCAGACGTGTACTTATAGAAGAAGAAAAAGTGCAGAAATTATACAAGAATTGAAAGAAGACAATGTGACCAAAATAAAACAGTAAAGAGTATAAGAAGGTTGAGACATATTTTTAGAGGAGAAAACAAGGCATTGACATACAGGGTGTTTCCAAATTAATGCGAAATATTTCACAGGGTGATTTTTCAGCCAAAATTAAGGGGGGTCTTTCATATAAATTTTTGTTCAAAATCGCTCTCCCTCCAAGTTACAGCCCCTTAAAGTTGGGGGAAAACAATTGTTTTTATTTAATATCTCCACTATGGAAGAATTTAGAAGAATGAAATTTGGCAGATAATTGATGATAATAAAATGGCATTTTTTGACAATTTTTGTAACCCTGCAATGTTTATACAAGGGGGTGAAAAAATCAACCCTTATGATATTTTGCCTCTAAACTTTTTAATTCGTCTACATTTTCCTACTTAAAAAATTGATTTAAGAAGACAGACTTAAACTGCAACTTTTTTATGTCTCGACTTTTTCTCCTAAAATTGTTAGTTTGATCACAAAAAAATAAAATAGGTTACAATTCGATATTACTTATTCCTTTATCACATAAATCCAGTAGCGTTATTGTTTGTTAAAAACAGAGTAAGCACGTGTCAAATAATGTCATAATGGGCAGATAATTATTGCTAATAAAATGGAATTTTTTGACAATTTTTGTAACCCTGCAATGTTTATACAAGGGGGTGAAAAAATCAACCCTTATGATATTTTGCCTCAGAACTTTTTAATTCGTCTACATTTTTCTACTTAAAAAATTGATTTAAGAAGGCGGACTTAAACTGCAACTTTTTTACGTCTTGACTATTTCTCAGTAAGTTGTTTCGTTGACCATAAAAAAAATAAAATATTACTCATTCCTTTTGCACATACATCCAGAGGGGTTATCGTTTGTTAAAAAAAATAAAGTATGCCAGTATTGAATGATATCATAATAACAAACAGTTAATGATTATTTAATTGGACCATATTTTCTACCAATAAGATTAAATGGAAACGACTACGGCCATTTCCTCGAAGAAGTGTTGTCCACTCTTCTTGAAGATGTTCCTATACAAATTAGGCAAGAATTATGGTAATGAGTACCTAATATTTAATTTTTTTATGGCCAAAGAAACAACTTACTGAGAAATAGTCAAGACGTAAAAAAGTTGCAGTTTAAGTCCGCCTTCTTAAATCAATTTTTTAACTAGGAAAATCTGAGGCAAAATATTATAAGGAATGATTTTTTCACCCCCTCGTATAAACATTGCGGGGCTACAAAAACCGTCAAACAATGTCATTTTATTAGCAATAATTATCTGCCAATTGTGACATTATTTGACACCTGCTTACTCTATTTTTAACAAACAATAACGCTTCTGGATTTATGTGAAAAAGGTATAAGTAATATGGAATTGTAACTTATTTTATTTTTTTGTGATCAAACTAACAATTTTACGAGGAATAGTCAAGACATAAAAAAGTTGCAGTTTAAGTCCGTCTTTTTAAATAAATTTTTTAAGTAGGAAAATGTAGACGAATAAAAAAGTTCTGAGGCAAAATATCATAAGGGTTGATTTTTTCACCCCCTTGTATAAACATTGCAGGGTAACAAAAATTGTCAAAAAATGCCATTTTATTAGCGTCGATTATCTGCCAAATTTCATTCTTTTAAATTCTTCCATATTGGAGATATTAAATAAAAACAATTTTTTCCCTCAACTTTAAGGGGCTGTAACTTGGAGGGAGAGCGATTTTGAACAAAAATTTATATTAAAGACCCCCCTTAATTTTTGCTGAAAAATCATCCTGTAAAATATTTCGCATCAATTTAGAAACACCCTGTATATATGGGATGATACAATGGAATTTTAGAAGGAAGGAAAGAAGAAACGCGGAAGAGAAAGATCAAATTGGTTAAAAGAAGTTGAAGAGAACCTATCCTGGGAAAAAATAAAGCAATTGAAGAACAAAAAAAATTGGAAAGATATAGTTGGAAAGATAAAATAATTCAATGGACTGATCCCCTAGAAATAAGATATAGAAAGCTTCGGAGGCTTATCTCCATATTGGGTTGCATAGCCATTATACATATATGATCAGTCTTAGTTTTTATATATTTTAAAAAATATTATTAATTAAATAAATTATTTAAAATACTCATAAAACACTGAGAGTCAATTTTTTTTGTGCCATTAAATTATTATTGAAATGGTAAAACACTAACATGTTTGAGTTTGAACGTCGTTTATGCTTAATAGTTTGTAAATCCAATAGGGTTTCCAAAAGTATAATAAAAAACGCCTTTAATCTTAAAATACGCATATTTGTACATTTACCATTAGTATGAATATTGGTGGTCTCAACAAAAAATAGCGCAAGTTATCTGCATAGAATGCTAATTTCTATAACAAAAAAATTGATTATTGCTCGAAAGACAATATATCAAGCTATTTTCTACATTATTTTTGAAAAACTCGCGAAATGTTGTTTGTACAAGAAACAAGAGTAACCTTACATTTATTTTTCTCCCTTATAAGTCTAATGAAATTTTGATAAAACATTTTTTTTACCTACCTTTTAAATTACCTATTACTTATTAACGCGTTATGCGATTTTGATATTTTGTAAAAATGTCCAAAACTAATTAGTCAAAAAATCTCAAAGTTATAGTGAAAAAACACTTTTTTGGAAATTTTTCGACAACGATATCTCACGAACGAATCAAACAAACATTCACATTTGCGGTCATTTTTTAAAGTTAGGAGCTAATTAGGTTATGGAATTGATCGGTGCCAAAAAGTTATTCTCCAAAAATATCGATTTAATTTTTGAAGTAAAACTTCTTTAGGCGCGACTAGGGGTAACTTAGTAATTCTAACGGACGTGACTTCATATTCTATGTAACGCAAAAAAACCTGATACAAAAACCTAACACGATTCCGCCTACTATATTAAATAAAAGGTAAATCTGTAATTGTATATTATGGTAGGCAACATAATTTACATATTTTGCTGACCTGTCAAATTGACAGCTAATCAACCAAAATACATTGTTGGTGAATAATTTTACGCCTAAAATTTGTGTATAAAGTGTTTGTTTTAAATAAGAATAAATAAAGTGGATTTATTAATGAAAAAATATTAAATAAAAATGAGTGAGTACACTATATGCATACATTTTATTTTCCTGTGAACCGTTTAAAAAATCAATGTTGAAATCTCCACAAAGAATAAAAGATATAAAGTTATTTGTACAGAAAATTAATGCACTATAAAGTATATCTATAAATGTATTCAAATTTCCAGATGGGGATCTATAAATATTTAATATACAACAGTGGTTTGAAGTATTTTAAAAGAGATACTGGAGATTTCAATATCTACTTCAAGTGATAAATGAGTCAAAAAATCGTGTTTCTTAATTTCTATGGAAGATTTTGTCAAAATTAGTACACCGCCATGTGATTTATTAGTTCTATTGAAGTAAGATGCAACAGAGTAATTATTATTAAATCGTATGTAGCCGATATTGTCATTATTGGACCATGTTTTGGATAGACATAATATGTCTGGTTTATATTGCTTTAAGATTAGGTCTATTCCATTAATTTTAGAAATTGATTGACAGTTAACATTTAAAATACGGAAGAAATGATCACATTTCTCATGATTTTCACACACACAGTTTTTTATGTTTCTACTGACTTCCTTGCGATACATTTTGCGATACGTACGTCAAAACTTTTGATTAGCTAAACTAACCGTTAATTTCTGTCAAAATTTTTTAAAACGTGAAAGTAAAATTAATGAATTTTAGATAAATTACAAAACAAAATAGTTGTCACTTGAATAAAATGTCGGATTCTCAAGAATATTTTCATTAATAAATAATAATAATAAACGAAAAAATCAAAAACCTGTAGCTACTTGTTAATAAACATATTTTGAAATTGAATTTGAATTTATTTTGCGATGATACGTACGTCAAATAAGTTTTACTTCAATCCTGCGTAAAGGTTACATGCACACTCTTTTTTTTTCGTTTTTTTTTCGAAATCTTTATTTGTCCAATTTAATGATCATTTAACTCTCAGTGTTTCGACGGTATTTACAATATACTTAGTTACCTATTCCCCAGTTTAAAGTTCCGAAATAACCCTGGTTAACTTCAAAAGTTAAAAAAAATCTCCAAGCAATTCCTCTACCTCCTCCGCAAGTGCTGTGTAAAATTTCTTAGGGTTAAAATTGGGAAGTTTATACGTGTTAGTTCCAAAAAATGGATCTGAAGCTATGATGTACTGACCAGGACGTAATCGATGTTTGAATGGATCTGTAACAGGATCATGATCTTCATGAATAGGTTTATTATCATCATTTGGAACTACAGGAAGTGGATTTTGACTTGCTGATGGATTCTGCATACTCAAATTTGGCCCTAAATATCATTGAAATTTATTTTTCTAAATTTTATACCCATTAACTTTTAATTTGCTATTATTAGTCTTGGCTATTATTTGTTGAAAAATTAGATACTAGGACACCGTATAAAGACAAGAATAGTAGAATCACTCTTGCTAAAACTGGTTCCATGCCACCGAAGCTCTTGGTCTGCATCGTTGACGCTTACTAGCAGCGTTGCCAACCTAAAATTTATGAAATTAATAGATTGATATTAAAAATATAGCAATCGGAGGATTTAAAAAAACTGTTTTTTTAATAAAAAAGTAAGTTTAAATTAAATTAAGAAAAAGTTAAATAATAATAAGAGAAAATTATAACGGTTTATGGATAGATTACTTCCGTAATCGGTAGATCTACCGAAAAATCAGTAGAGTTGGCATCTCTGCTCACCAGTTCTTACAAAACGGAGCGAAATTTAGTACAAATAACTTCAAAGGCGGCACACAAAGTGATCCCACTATTCTTGTCTATATACGGTGTACTAGTTACTTTTATTTCTTTTAACTTAAATTAACTATTATAAGAAAGATGTATAAAATCTACTATAAAAGTATTAGTGCAAATTGGCCATTGAGAAAATTTAGCTAAAATTAATTGTAGACTATATAAAATGCTAAGCTACCTGCTGTTTGACCACTACCAAATGGACCAAAATTACTAAAATCAGGTAACAAAGACTGAAAACTTTGGCCAATTTGAGGTATGGTTTGGATAAAAGATGCAATACCATCTCCAAAGCCTTGTCCAAATTCCTGTGGTGTTGGTAAAATTCCACTGATACTTGTTGCTATATTATTAAGTACACCTAGCATAAAATAATGTATTTTGAGTTAAACTAAGAATCAATAAGTTATTGTTATTTTGTGTAGTTATCAGCTTTTCGAATCTTATTTGTTCGTAATAACCTTACATTTCATATTAATACAATTAAAACAAATAGACTTATATTTAAAAACAATATACTTAGATTTATACCTGGGTGATTTGGTTGGTCAGAGTTTGATAGAGTTGCAAATGGTCTGTTGCCAAACAGCATTGAAAAAAAGGGCCGTTGAGGATAGCCTCCTTGAGAATCTCCATTGCCTTGGAAAAAAGCACAGAAAAAAAATATTACTATAAATTACAAAACAGCAATAAACGTACCAAATAACTTCGGTTTATTAGTACCAAATTTCCTTTTTCGAATAACAAAAAAATATATTTCACGTTTATGAGAATAAGAAAAAGTACATTACATAACGAGTGAGGAAAGTGACACTTTTTCCCACGAGTGTAAAAAGTCACTTTCCGCTCAACTAATGCGCACTATTTTTCCTACGACCTATCAAATATTATGTAATTGTTTTATTTGTGACAGGTTCTACTATTCTACGTTTTTTAAATTTGCCGCCATGTTTTAAAATCTACCGATTTCTACTTATTATTTCGTATTAATCCACCGATTCTAGACATTTTAGGTTGGTAACGCAGCTGGTGAGCGAGATCGATATAGACCAAGAATTTCGGCGGCATGAAACAAGTTTTTGCCCGAGCGATCCTACTATTCTTGTCTATATACGGTGGTTATGCCTTTCACATTTGATTGGCCAGCAATCAGTTAATATATATGAGTATCATCAAACATGTCAGGCATGAGTTATAGGACAACGTATCGAAAGGCATACACCCTCCCCAAAAACTGGCCAGGAACTGTACTGAAAGAGTTGCTATTACAGGTCTGGAATAACATATATCAGAATCTATAATTCTTAAATTAATTCAGAATAAACCTTATCGAAAGCAAGTTATCGTTAGGTATTGTTAATTTTTTTATATTTTTAAGTTTAATTCATTTATTTTTTCCCATTAACAATATTCGAACTAAATTAATACATCATAAAATATTAAATTATGTTTTCTGATTTCTTATTTAAAAGCTACGAAAGTGCAGAAGGTACAATTTACAAGTAAAAGTTATAAAGTTAATACACTTTTTTAAAATGTTTGCAATTTTTCAATCAAGTTATTAAAGTGGCCTAATTTTTTTGCTCTGCAGTGTAGGTGTATCTATGTTTTTTTTTGAGAAAATGTGCGATAATTGTAGATGAGGTCAACAAATTTCAATAGGTCGGGAAATATTGGTTTAATAAAATTTATATTTAACTGTTTTACCTTGATGGTGTCCACCATGTCCTGGTTTATGATGGCTACCTGGTTTGTGATGGCCACCTGGTTTGTGAAATAGCCCTGATCCAGGTTTATGGTGTTGCTCATATGTTCCATAATCTTCATTATAATGTTCATTATTTGGATAAGCACCAGATCCTTGTACCCCACAATTGACATTGTAATTGTAATTATATCCAACATTAATAAAAGATAAATCTACGAAAGTCCTTCCGAAGCCATCTGTTTTATATACTGGTTTTCTTTTATTGTTAAACCTGCATCCATTTGGCGAACCTGATATCGGACGTCTTTTGCGATCCAGAATGTCATCTTGGTTAAAATTATTTGGTAGATCTTTACCATTTTCTTCAGGTAGTATAGTTTGGGATAGTTTAATAAAAAACGAAATGATAAAAATTACAATAATCTAGAAAATAGTAGGGTTTAATTATTACGTGTATATATAAGATAATCTATACTTTAAACAATAAGAATTTTTTAGCACAATTAGTTGAAGCTGTTTACAAATTCATTCATTTAGAAATGACTGGATCTAAAAAGATTCACTATTAATTCACTCAGTGTATAAGTTACAGGTTGGTTGAAAAGTTTTGTAAACAAAAATGAAAGAATGTGTATTTTCTAATGAAATTGGTTTTTGTATTCAATATAATCGCCCTCAGCTTGAACACACTGCTTATTTCAATGATCCTCCAGTAGTTTTATATTATCTATATAATGAAAAACGCATTAACTTTAATTCGTTCAATTTAGCCATCGTCAAGAAACTTATGTGAACACGTGCATTGTTTTCTTTTGTAAACCGGTTCTTATTTGACGATTTTTTTTATCCAACTGGTCCAAAAGCTTGCAATAATATTAAGAGTTAATTGTTTTACCTTTTCAGGATAATCAATCAAGAAAACCTCTTTTGCTTCCCAAAAATCTGATGCATTAACTGTTTTTGCAGATCGTTGTAACTTCATCTGTTCTGGAGCTGAAGAATCAGCTTCAGTCTACTGTAAACATTCTTGTTTCAGCTTAGGATCATGATGGTATAAACAAGTTTTATCCATAATTATAAAACGACACACAAAATATTGAGTACGTGAAACTTTTTAAACAATACCATAGACTTGCTTAATGATTTCTGATGCACTTTTTGGACGTTCACTTCGACGCTTGTACAACCACTTTTAAACTCTATAACTCATCGATGCAAGGTTGTAAATAAAGGAGCAGATTACTTTAACATTTTAACCTTTTTGTATGAATTTCTGATGCTGATAAACCTTCCATAAAAAAGGATTTTATCACTGTACAATATTCGGTTATTTCCATTGTTACAAAATACACTGACATGTCAACTCCAAATGGCTTGAAAACAAAAAAATTAGAATAGAAATTTTTGTGTCTTTAAATGGAAGATGAAATATTAAACTAGCAAATAATTGTTGATTCTTCTACTGTTTAATAGGTGTCGCTTTCAATACTTTTCAACCAATCTTTATAATTATATAGTAGATGGTTTATTCAGAGAAGGCACGTTTTCTAAAATACTGTTGGAGGTATAAAGTTAAGTTTTATTCATAAGGTGATTTTTGGTAACAATAAACCATAAAATAATATTAGTTTGAGTTAACTTGCTGATGTCGCCAGTTTTTGCATATTATACACAAGAAATTAGTAGTAACATTTTTGTCACGCATTAGTTTATATACGTATTGAATATGTCATAGCAATAAAAAAAATTTGAGAAAATCAGTGCACTAATTTTTACTATAGTCCATTTCACCGATTTTGGCCGATGACAGAAATCATACTCGAAGTGAATTTAGAGTTACATCTCTCTCAGATGCAGGCAAGTTAGAAATTTAAATGAGGACGTTTGTTTTTTAATACAACACTTACGTAACTGCATCTTGTTTCACCGGTAGATAAAAAGTATTCAATACGGAAGTCTTGACTTAATTCACATTCCTAGTAACCGTCATGTACGGCTCGTTTTTGAAGGGTTGAATTTAATAATTATTAATGTCATATTTTTGTAGATGTCAAACCACACTGATAGTTTCAGAAACTTACGGATAAAAAACCAATATTTCGTGTACAGCAGTTGTCACAACAATAACAAATAGAAAGAACAAGCGTAAATAAAACAACTGGATAAAAGAGACTGCACATTTGTCGCTAATTAATTTGACACGGTAACAAAAAAATAGCAAAACTAATTTCGTTATTGTCATCATATCATGATAAAGTAAATCACAAAAAGACAAAACTGAAAATAAATAAGTAGATGGCATCAGTTTATTAGCAATCGCTAATTGTATAATGGTAGGGAATAATCAACAGTCTATAGGATCAGCTAATATAAATATAAAACACAAAAAGAAAACAAAAATGTACTTAAAAAACGTTTTCTATCGATTCCAGATTATTATAAAAAGCTGGATCATATATCACAGAATCCAAACAAGGTGTAAATAAAAAATAGGCTCTTTTATAAGGTTTATGGGGCTTGACGAATTCCTTTCAAATTTGGAATACTTGCTATAAATAAATTTTACTGATTAAGGTATAAATGATTAAGGATCATTGTTTATTGAAGTAAAACTTCTTTAGCGACACTAGGAGTAAAAAAGTTATTCTAACGGACGTGACGTCATTCTAATAACAGAAACCGGAAACAAAACCTAATACTGACACGATTTTGCATGGGCGCCGGCAGCAGGGTGCAAGAGGGTGCGCTTGCACCCCCCTGCTATGAAAGAAAATACCTGAATTTACCAGAAAATTATATATTTTTTTAATTTTTTTATTAAATTATTGTTTGAATAAAAACTAAAGGCGTCGCGGTTGCTGTCCAAATCATTCTACATTCTATATATATATTAGATCATAATAGTGTGTAGATGCAGATGCACCCCCTGAAAATAATCCTGGCGGCGCTCATGCGATTTTGCCTCCTATATGAAATAAAATTAAATCTGGAATTGTATGAATTGACAGCTGATCATCTTGTCAATCGAAATACATTGTATAAATAGTTTTTTATGTATAAAGTGTTTGTATTAAATATGAATAAACAATGTGGATTTATTAATGAAGAAAGTGATGAAAAAATATTGATTGAAAATGAGTGAATAGGTAGGTACTCTATATGCATAAATTTTATTTTTGGTGTGTAATTACACTATTTATACCTAATTATTTATACCTATTATTTATACCTAGCTATTTTCGTTTTATAGACTTAAAGAGCTAAAAAGAAAAATAAATTGTGAACGTCAAAGGGGATATTATAAGCGCCAGAAAGATTTGAAGAAAAATGACAAAAATGAAAAAATGACGAGACAGCCATATTCATTATGATTTAATTAAGTAAGTTTATATACATACATACATATTATGATAGTAAATAATTGTTTATACGGAATCTTTACGTTGAGTAAAGAAGCATGTTGCACGTTTTTGTTCATAAAATAATAATATTCAAAATATTTTAACACTTTCTTATACTTATTTTAGGTTTGGTTAGGTAGCCATAAAGGCCATAAAACCACTGGTCAAGATGGCTGACCTTTGACCACCAATAACAGATCCTTCGTAGACGTGAAGGAAACAAACTTAACTCAGGATTTTAAATTTTATGGAATATGCTATAAAATGCTACAAAATGAAATGGTTATCTAACTATCGAAGGCTCTTGTGTTGTGATGTATTACAATAAGGTAGATACAGCTACAAAATCACACATTCTAAACGTAATGTGTGTATATTTTTAATATTGTTTACCTATTATTGAAGCAAAACTTCTTTAGGCACGACTAGGGGTAGATTCTAACGGAAGATTCTGATGGAAGTAACTGTATAATTTCAGCTATGGGAGGAGTTTAAATTTCCGAAATTTATTTATGAAATTTTCAAACGGTTACAAATACATTAATGGTATTTATAGACTAAAATCTATGTTTCACATTTTAGTTATCATAAACCTATTATTTCATATATAAAAAAAATAATGATAACTTTCAAATTCCTATTTCTAATGAATAATATAAATATAACATCTCATTTTTTTTGTAAAGTATATAGGCAATAAATATGATTGAATTGTAATTAAATATTTATTTTCCGATACGTACGTCAACAAGTTTTACTTCAATCGTGCGTAAAGGTTACACGCACACTCTTTTTTTTGAAAAAGGCTCAAATTGTTATCAATATGTAAAAATGTAAAGTAAATATCCTTTTATGGAAGTAGCAAGTGACAATGGGTTAAGCAACTTCGTAACAATAACGTTCCAATGGGTAGGCACATGATTGGAAGGGTTTAAAAATGAAACTATTTGGTCTTTAAAGCACCTTGTGGAGAAAGTCATACTGCTAATGTTAGCGAATGTAGTCAATGGATCGGGTTTATTTTATTACTGTCCACCCGATAAAACTTTCGCGTTAAACGGTGAGTCCTGTCATGACGGAAAAATTAGCAAAGAGCGCATTATAATCCCATTTCTTCAGATTAGCTGAAGAAATTGAAGCAAGAAATTGCAGTTATTGGTAATACGACAAATAAACTGCACTAAGTGAATCAATGCATCACCAAAAATTTTTAACTTTATTACACAACAAAAAGTTGTTCAACATGTTCTTACATTTATAGAAAACAATCACAGTGTTCTTCAAGCGATGAGATTTCTTAGAAAAGATTGGTTTTCTTGTGACCAAAATTGATTTAAAAAATATGAATTCAGATCTGTAGTAACAGAATCCAAAACCAAAGCTGAAAAGGAAAAAAACTTTAAAATTGACCTTGAAGATTGGAACCTAGCCATCAGCAGCAATAACAATCAACAGCCAACATTTAAAGATTTCATAAACGTTACTAAAGATTCAATAATTACAGAATAACCTATTTAAAACGAAATTGTTAATGGCTTCTTGTCTTCTTTGTTTGGAAAAAAAAATATGACTAAATGGACTTAAAGGAAATATAGTAAATATTTCGAAACGTGAAGCACTAAAATCACTGCACTCGTATTTTCAAATGTCAACCATTGATGACGAAAACATATTTGTTGATGACGAAAACATATTGTTAAAAAATTAGAATATTAAAACATACTTCCCAGACAGGCTAAAATGACAGATTTTTATATGCATTTTTTCTACTTTTTTTAATATTGATAATAATTACTACCAATCTAAATAACACATTATGTTTACAATTACTTACATGTCAACTTTATTTTATTTAATAATCACCTTTTATAAGCTAAATAAATCTATTAATGGAACCCTTTGTACATGAGACATATATTTGCTTATACCTGATGGATATATGGGTAATGGGTATCTCAATAACTTTTTAATTCAGACAAATGTGCAGGTCCCTTAATAAAAGTGTACGATTCAAATCGACAATAGTATATTGTGTATCTAGTAGGAAAAGCGATACATTCCCGGACGACAATGTAAATTGTAAACATTGAGAGTCCGGGAAGTTGCTTTTACTACGAGATAAACATACTATTTTTTCTGAAATCGCATTAAATATAATCGTAAATTAAGAAAGTTTTATATATGCATATTTGTTTTTGATATCATGTTATTTTCTATGAAACCGTTTCGTTGACATTGTTTGTTTATCATTGTTGATTTTAGTGTCACAAAACTGTCAGTTCGGTTAGTTACATATTGCTTAAAATATTTTAAATTATATTTAAATTGGACACTGACGAGGATGTCCAGAGGTACAAAACGCCTCCAGAGTTACTAAAACACTACTACTAATGTGGTTTTAAATTTATTGCCAAATAAAAGCAAGGCGCTAAATATGAATTTGCTTATACACGTTTTATGGATCATTCCCGTACAAAGGTACGGAAAAAATATTCCCGTACACAGGTACGGAAATAAATATTCCCGTACAGTTGGTTGCCCAGTAACGGACTAAAATACAAGAATAGTGTATTTTGCGGCTCGAATTTGATCCGAAAAACTAGACATTTCCAAGCGATTTCAGAAAATAAATTATTATTTCATCGGAAAATTTTCCAATATACAAATGGAATTTGAAGTAAACCTTAAACATCGAAAAAGGAAAAACGGTTAACATATTGTATTGCCAAATGGAGATGTCATAGATGCCGTGGAAAATAGGGACACCTATAAATTCGTAGGGTTTCAGCTAGCTAAGATGATTTAACAAAGAATTAAAAAAGAGTAAGTTTTTTATAAAAATCTGATTCAATTACTTAATCCCTATTCTGTACCGGTCCTGACATACTTTTTTGGAATTCTGAAATGGTCAAAGACTTTTGGAAGAAATCGAGCGAATGACTCTAATTATGATGCCAAAACACAAATTATCATATATTGAATGGAGCTAGCTTTTACTAGATGAATATCCAAGTTAACGGTTAAATCACAGGAGTACTTTTCAATATTTACTTTATTTCACCAACTTACATAACATAGTTTTCGATACACAATATCTTTAACAGTACAAGTTTTACTGACCGATACAATATCAAGATTTTTTGATAGAATTCAATACATAAATTCAATAAAATGTGCATTTAGTGATTTTGCATTGATCTGAGCAAATAATTTTCTACCTATTTCAAAATTTCGGTAGGTATGTAGTATATTGGTTTACGAGCAAGGAATGATACTCATTTCCCACGAGTACGATGTTTGCAGCATGAGCCGCAGGCGAATGCTGCAAATCGTACGAGTGGGAAATGAGTTATTCCTTGCGAGTCAAACACTATACTTTTTCTACGGTTATACTACAAAATAATACAATAATTTAAAAATAAATCAAATCTAAAACAAAACATAACGATATAAGTTATATTATTTAAGCAAAATTAACTATTATTTACAATATTTACAGTTATCATACCTTAAATTTATTTGTTAATTCAGAAAAAAAAGCTAAAAGCACAGTTTCTGAAACGAAATTTGTTGCCTTTTTCTTTTGCCAGGTCACGAAACTTTCATATGCATTCTGGTACTTATGTTTTGAAATTTCGGGAATCAAATTCTGACAAGCTTCGTTTGCCGCTTCTCTTATTTCGGGACGAGTTAATTCTAATTCGTTTTCATCACTACTTAACATTTTTACTTAAATAACAATCTAATTTAAATAATGTATTAAAAACAATCTGTTGTACCTGTCACTACTTTATTACTGTCAATCTGTACTATTATTCAAATATATGGATTAATGATTGTCACAGTATACTTGATTAAGTTAAAACAATAAAGAAATGAACACTTTGTGTTATCAGATAAAGAAATGAGATATTTCTTTATTTGATATAACAACGTACCCCATTTCTTTAGAGATTACTGTCAAAAAATGATACATTTGTATAATAACCGTAGAAAAAAAATATTGTTTTACTTTAAAGGTAGAAAAAAATCTTAATTTGTAGGACTACACGACATTAACAAATGAATACTCTAAGAGTCTAAGTCAAAGTTTTTTGTATTTATACAGTTATACACTTCGTTGACAGTAAAAATAACTTTAATGAAGAAACGTTTTTGTTTTACTTACATATTGTTGATCAACGTAGACATTAGCAATCAATATCCAACCTAATAATTTGTTGGTTAAAGAGTCTTTCGCGTCACCCCTTACTTGAGCCCAGAGGGTGCTAATAAAAGAGCTATAAAAGAGACCTTTTCGCCTACCCTCACCGCATGTGGTTGTATGCATTCACGATTTTACAATCTATTGTTTATACTTAACAAATATATAAATAAGTGTATTTCGTTTAGTATTATTTTTTTAATATTTTTAGATAAATAAAATTAAGTTTGGTCACCCGCAAAAAGTTACAGCTAATTTCTTTTTCTTCAATTCTTAAAGTTAATTATAGATTAATTAAAATTGTTTAAATATAACATAATAAATAACAATCCAAATAATTATTTTTGTTTTGTATTAAATTTATTGAATTAAAATGATTATCTTTTTTTGATTGACTTACTTTTCTAAACATTCTTGTTTGCACTTTACACAAATACTAAAGGTTTGACCCACCTTAAAGAAACTGGCAAATATTCTGAAAGTGAAACGTAACACGATAACGTTTATTTTGTTATGTAAAATAAAGTCGTAGGTACATTACATAATTTTAAATCGCTTTATGGAGAGTTCATTTCGAAAAAGAAATATATTGTCTACCTACTCACTAGGTACTAAGAAGAAAAAAGATTCTTATATATAATAAGAATAAATGAGATGTTGGTATGTATTTGATTAATTGCGATCACCTCTCATCGAAATTAAAGTTATAAGTTAAATACATCAGAAACCAAAGGGAATAATATTGTATTGACATGGAATATTTTGGGGACTTTTAGTCACTAAAAATATCAATTTATGTAAATCATACTGGTCATTAATAACTAAAATTTAAGCAGACTGGAAAATTTCAGTGACCTGTCAATTACTAATCTCATAATTTGTAAGATTTTTTCCCAATTTTCCGTACTCAACCCAATAATATTTTGAATCTGAAAAGTATAAAATTGTAAAAAAATTATAGCTGGTTGGATTAAATAATCATAATAAAAACTATTATTATAGCCGAGGAAATAAAACGGAATAGGCCTTACTTTCGATTTTTTGAACCGCCACAATTCCGTTTGGATGTGTCAACTCCACAAACTTTATAAACTAGTTTTACTAGGATGATATCCCCAATACATTTTAAAAGTGTATTTTTAAGTCATTCCCTATTCAATTATAAAAAAATTATAACTCGGTTAAGAGTCTGATTTTGTTACTCGGCAGTATTTGAGGTCGCAGATCAAGAATGTTTTCAACGTGTTATGAAAATTTTCTTCTGGAGTAATGCAGGGTGGGTCAGAGAAACTTACTTATTTGAAAAAATTCCTGTGTGACGAGTGAATGTGACTGAGTAATGGGAGGGAGCGCGTCTAGAAGGGGGAGGTTCAAAGTTTGTTACCCTGTACAGAGTGTACAGTCAGTTGCCATCATATTGTGGTCTAGAGAGCAGCACGCATTCGCCGTCAAGACCTTTAATGGAGGCTCGATTGTAGCCACCCAACGTGCCTTCTGCGCTCCCTTTGATATTCCTCCACACAGACTGGTTCCTGGACAAAATTCGAATCTGTCGTGGGTTACCTCATTTCGGGAGTGTGGAAGTGTCGTTAAGACCAGAAATGGACGTCAACGGACCACCAGAACTCCGGAAAATATTAAACGTGTGAGACAATCAGTGTTGCGCTCCCCCCTGGCGTTCCGCTCGTGGGGTTAATTGAAATCACTGGTTTTTGTCAATCGACCACAGACCATAGCTCACCTTAAGGACAACATTCGCTACGCCATTACCAATATACCGATCGATATGCTGCAAAGAGTGGAGAGGAACTTTAAAAGTCGACGTATTCATTATATAGACAATGAGGGTCGCCATTTGTCTGATACCATTTTCAAAACTGCTTCAAAAAAAATTTGGGATGTTGTATTTTTGAAAATAAAATGAATTGTAACAATAACTGAAGTACTTTTGTTTTTAATGACTTTTTAAAAAAGTAAGTGTCTCTGGCGCACCCTGTATTAAAAAATATTTAATATTTAACCTTTACTCGAAGGTTTTGGAGATTACTCAATACAAATACGATAATAAAAGAGCCTGTGATGTCCACAGTGCCCTTACATGCTATTACGGTCTTCCTTTAGAGATTTATAAAAATTCCTTATAAAATTAAGACAAATTCGTTACCCAGTGGTTTTTAAGATAGCTGAGTAAGAATATCGTGACCACGAGGTACCTAGTTATTTATTTATTTATCTTTCTTTTTTTATTTATTTATTCAGGAGCTTTTGCTTATTACAATCAAATACATTTATTAAATAAAATATTTCTATCGCCACAGAATAAAACACACACACACACACAGATGCAACACACTGTAGTTAATTTTTGACACTAATTACTCCAAGGTATTTTATCTTTTCCACCTACTCTAGAAACTGATGTTCTATTCGAAACTTATAGCTACCACCTAAAAAAGCGAGTTTTTTTGCCAGGAACATAAACTTTGTTTTAGTTACATTAATTTTTTAATAATTTTGGTAGGTATAGGTATAGAGTTTATACAATGCATCATGAGTTTTTTCAACTACATCACAAATATCCATGAGAATTTGCATATATCAGTGTGTCATCTGCAAAAAGATGTAAGTATTTTGACATCAGAGTCAATATTGACAATATCGTTTACATATAAAACAAAAAGGATCGGACCCAATATACTACCCTGAGGCACCTCATTCATTCGGTAATTCTTGTGATATGTATCCGTTTAGTTTTATTTTTTAATTTCTATTTTCTAGGTAACTTGTAAACCGTTTTAAAATACACCCATTTCGGTATACCGATTTTCTGTAACTTTTTTTGTTGATGTTTGCGATCAATAACCTCAAAGGCTTGTTGAAAATCTAGAAAAACTGCCACTTTAACATTATCTTCGTCCATATTCATTTTCCATTTATCAATGACATACTGTATTGCTGTTCCACAACTATGTTTTTGCCTAAAGCTAGATTGATATTTTGTTAGGACATCCTTTGCTTCTATTGACTGTTCGTATACACACTTTTCCAGTATTTTATCTACGGCATCAACTAACATATTAATTGGGCGTAAGTAGGTACATATTTGAATTTTGTTTTTTTGGTATAGGAACTATAATTGATATTTTCAACGCTGAAGGAACAGAACTTTGCTCTAATGAGGAATTTATTAAATTTAATAATGGACTAGATTTGTTAGGAAAGACATGACTACTTCTTTTAATTTGTTTTTATTAGTTAATCTAAAATAACTAAAACTTTAAAGTATACCATTAGTATCGGAACTGATTGCAACAGGTATTTGCAAACTATGGGGAATATTATGTACTATTTTATTAATACTCTGCACATAATATTAATACAATGCATTAAAGTCTTAAGAACTTTCCACATTTGACCAGCAATCAATCTTACGTTCAAAATATCTTTTCCTTTCTGAATGAATAGTTTTAACGGCTTGATTTCTACTTTTTTCATACCTACTTATTATAATTAATATCTGTATCATTTATTTTATATTCTTTATAATTATTTTCCCTTTCTCGGATAGCATATTTAACAGTTTCGTTCAACCATGGTTTGTAATGAGAAAAAATTTTAACTTGCTTTCAAGGAGCTACTTCAGTATAAACTTTTAACAAATTATCATAAAACAAATTATATTTTACGTTAATATCATACACTTTATAATCCCATTAAAGTTGTATCAATTTTCGATTGATTAAATCATAATCAATGTCCCTACTCCTTGTTTCTAATACAACAGTAGGAAAATGTATTTTTTTATCGGTATTGATTTCTAAAATAATATTGTTACGAGCCAGTCCGGGCCTGTCACCCAGAGGTGTGAGGTGTTGTTTCAATTCTCAGAAGCTCCGACGACTCGAGTACACTGTGGAAGATCCAGATAATTCGCGTAGCTCTGGAATGTTCTATTTTGTTCGATTCTAGAAATGTAACGTTAGCGACGTTCTAGAAGAATTGATCTGGTATATAAGGACCGCTCTGGGCGGAGAAAGAATTAATTGTAATTGTAATAGCTGGCGATAAAGTGCGGATTGTTGTACGAGATATTTTAAAGACTTATTTAGTATTAATTGTGATTGTATCAAAGTTGTGTAAATTAGTTTAAGAAATTGTTATTTAGTTGTTTACCAATAAATTGATAAGTTTGTCTGCTGTTTATAACTTATCCCGAATCCACGAAGAAAAAAATTAAACAATATTATAATGATCAGTCACTCTAGGAAACTTTAGTACAGAACCTATAGTGCCAGTAGCAGGTATTTTAAATGTGTTCCTCTTATATTCTATAAAAATTTGATGAATGTTTTACATGATTCAAACTGTGAATTTGTATTTTTACACTTTTATTAAGCGATTAAAACATTATTTGATATGAATAAATTAACGTTTTAATTAATTCTCTCCTTTTCGATTTCATTGTTAGCAAATATTCGCAAAGTAGGACACATTACCAATAAACGCACTAAAATCTCTACCTACATATCATCGTGACTCTTTTAAATTACATAATTTTCCAAAATAAGATAAAGACATTATTTCAAATAAAATTTTATGACATCGTTTAGAGGAATAAAACCAAAAGAAATTAGTTATTTAGTACAATGAGTAGGTTTTCTTATACGGAAAACATTTTTATGGTATTGAAGGATAATAGGGTTATATCTCTGTTGCTGTCGTCTACAATACTTTTATTTATCTAATTATGCAATTTATCTCTATGAAGATCCAGATGATCCAGCTACACCCACCTTTTTTATTACCAGTCTTCCGGATTCAAATTATGTTCATATATGTTTTTTGTTATGTACACTTTTTTATCTTTGGGTTTCTATTTTTTCATATTTCAATTTTTTTTTACAAATTTATACTTTTTTTAATATTTTGACATTCTATCTCATTAATTCATGTTTTCTTGCCAAATCCTCATCCCACTTGGCAACTTCTAACATTTTGTTTTAAAGATTGATCACACCCAGACAAATTACTTCTAAGTATGTGACCATGAGTCTTATTTAATTTATCCATCTACCTTAACTTCGGTATTTCTCTCTTCCTCTTACCAATCTCACATTCCTCATTCCTCATTTTTACATGACCAAACCATCTCAATATATTTTCCGGAATTTTCATGCTCAGCTGTCTTACTCCTACTGTCTTATTTCTTAATCTAACTCTACTCTTACACACATTCAACGCAACATATTTCATCTCGTTTGTTGTCATATATTCTTCGTCCTTCTAACTCTTAAACCTCTACTCTCAAGTGCTTTTCTTTATTTCTCAAGTTTTTCTTTCAGTCTCTCTTTCACATTATCTACAATCACAATATCATCTAGATATATCATATCTTATTCAGTCATAACATCTATCACCATTAGTAAACAATTATTTGAAATTTCTCTCATGGGATTTTTTTTTTGAAAATTTTGAAATTTTGACAATTTTTTAGAAAGTATACAAACAGGAATTTATTAAATGTCATTAACGAGAAATTGAAAAAATGTCGCACCCAGCGATACTCGAACTGCTCGCAACCTTCAGCTCTAACATCTAAGCTATAGGTGCCTAGCCATCAAATCGCTTCGTCATATATTTGGTTTAATTTATTTAAAACCTGAAGATGTAGGAAATTGTGTTTTTAAAGATTTAATGGCTATAATTTCTTCAAATGAAAATATAAAATTTTCAGTTTATCTTGTGGACACACACATAGCAGAAGATTCACATTTTCCGCCACATACCTATTTAGTCACAAGCTGCATCCTCCATGTCCCGAACTACTAATGCATGTGAGTCTTTTTACAAACATTTTGCAAACAGGTTCTACCAAAGCCATCCAAAAATATTCAACTTTTATCAAGTAGGTATATTGCTTCAGTTTCATTCATTGGCCCAATGTTAAATTAATAGCAGTTTAAGGGGACTTAGAATACAAAATAGAAAATGTATTCGAAGGCAGCAAATGTATATTGATGACATTATTTTTAAATACAATTCTAAATTAATAAGTAACTTTGAATATATAAAAATATTATCTAATAGATTTAAAAAAAATTAATTTGTTTAAGTAATACCTGGTAATTATTCTTAGAAATACATCTGAACCATGTGCTGAATTTACATAGTGCTTAAGATTTTTAATCCCTTGTAATCCCTTGTCCTTGGGGCGAGTTTACATACAGTAAAGGGAAGCAGATTTGTAAACTGGAGTTGAAAAGTAGAGAAATAGAAAGAAGACCAGCCTCAGGGAAAGAAAGAAAATTATATTGTTAAAGCAATCGATTTTTTGAAAGTGCAGAATCCACGCACCCAGAGCGCAATATAGAGGTTGTAGATATTATATGTCAAGTTTAGAGGGTCGAAACCAATTAAGGGATAAACTTCATTATTTTGCACTTTTTTCCAACTATTGCTATTTTTCCAACAATAAACATTAAATTTTATATTTTTAACTAACGAAATGTTATGTAAAATTAAATAACCAACCTTTTTACTTTTTATATATTTTTCTCTAGGAGCAATAGTTTCCGAATTATACACGAAAATAAGAGCAAAAAAAATGAGAAACTTTAATTTTTTTTCATATTTTGTTAAATAATAAATTTAGCACATGGTTTGCGACTGCCGCATATCCTGATTATCGATATTGGGCATATCCTGAACGGATTCAAGCAAAAAAAAAGCTTCCCAGGAAAAATATTCATTATGGTCTGTATTTCGACAGATACCGACTGGTCTATTAAGAATAATCCATTTTTGAACAATCAATTCATCTATTAGAAGTGAAGTTGATCAGTTTCTTGTAAAATATGTTGCCTATACAACTAAGACAACTATACGGCTATGCCATCAACCTTCCTCAAGTAACTAAGTGATGGCAGCACCAACTATTTGGTAAATAGTAAATATTCGTGTTTCCCTATTTGACATATTGTGGTTTAGATTGTGTTTCGATTCAGTGTTCGGCTTTTTCTCGTCTTTTATATAAACTAAACACATAAAATTTCAAATTCTTGCTTTAAGAATAGCCGTGTTTATTATTTGAAAGTGACTGTGGGATAACTACTGTGATAATACATTTATATCACCGAAAAACCACTATCTTATCAGTGTTTTGATTGTGTTGTTTATATTTATCTATTGATTTAAACCATGTCCTATTACAACGGGTGAGTGAACCAAGTCTATTTATCTCTGCATCTGTATCAAATAGATTAATTTGGTATTAAATAATATGCATAGATTTTGCCCCTATAGTGAGTCACGTTTCAGGGTCAATAAACGTTAGTTTTAGTTATAATATTCTATTGAATCCTATTGTTTGTGTTTGATATTGAGGTTATGACTATATATAAGTTTATAATATTAATAAAATTTTAATTATTTCTTATTAGTTTTCTATTTAAAGGGACATAGTTTAATGTTCGTGATTATAGATTTTAATACTATGTCGTCATCCTTTTGTTTTGCTAATATTTCAGATGAGCTGTTTCATTCTTAGAAAATAGCTAGTAATACAAATTGTTGCACCTACCAAACCTGACATTTATTACATGTGAGAACCAGCTTTTGTAGGTCACGGTTGTAGATGCTTAATCGTGACTGTTTTTTTTTGTGTGAAAGTGAATACATTTAATTTAATACATTACTGGAATTTATTGAGATCCATAAAACACTAAACTACGCTTTATTTTACTAGTTGTTCTTTAAGTTAGACAAATAAATCCAAAGTTTCTAAGCAACAACAGGGTAATTTTGACTTGGTTGTCACTGACTGTTAGTCCGCAATCTGTGTCAGGTTTGTGATGTAAATGAAATAATTTGAGTTAACAAAACTTAAAAATTTTCTAATGAAACGTGTAAAAACGGTTAAGAGGAACTTTGAGAAAGTCTCAGCTTCGAAGTCTAACGGATAGCTATAAAAAAATGTATGTATATGTCATTTCTCTGATTTCTCAGATTCAAAATGATTAAACCTTTTATTTATTTGATACAAACTACAAATAATCTAATTTCTAAAGTTGGATGAAAAGTTTGTTATTGGCATAAAATTGGATTTGAAATATTCAAGAATGTCATGCTTTTATTCGGTCTTAGCTGTGCTCTGTGGTGTTTTAAAAGCTATAAAAGTAATATACTTATCAAAAAATACATATTGCTAATACATACAAGTTAAAAATCAAACGCGATTATAGTAAATATCAGAAACTTCAAGTGAACATTATTAATAGCATATTGCCAGATTTGATACTGAACAGCTGATACCTTATCCCATTTTCGTACAATACATATTTTTTAGGGTAATAGGGTATCTGGAAAACAGGTTTTTAAGTATATTTAAATAGTGTCTATAACTTCTTTATGGCAGAATTGTATATATTGACTTCTGTAATCCGTGAACTTTTGCCGCTAAAAACAAAATAATAACTCAATATTTTAAAAATTACTCTTGTTTATTTATCTTGATAAATATGTCAAATTGGTCAAGGGTGGTTTTTCTAAGCTTTCGACAACCAGATCGGTTTCTATAGAAACAGAAAGAAACGAATTATAAATTTAAAACCAAAAAGCATTGAAATAAGAAGTATTTAAAAAAAAATTATATCTTTGACAACGACAACCAATCTGGTTGTCGAAAGCTTGGAAAAGAAAAATATTTTAATTTTTGTTAGTCATTTTCAGTTTTGAAAAAACTACCCTTGACAAATTTGACATATCTATCAAGATAAATAAGTGATGGTCACTTTCAAAACATTGATTTATTATGTTGTTTTGATTGGCTAAAAGTTCCCCAATTAAAGAAGTAAATAGGTTTTAAGTATATTATGTTTGTTGGTTTATTTTATATTACATTCCTTTTGAGTAATTAATGACATCATTTTAAAATGCAATTTTAGTCTGTTGAATTTTTATATTATTTTAAATTATACTTTTGCAACACTATTGTCATTAATAACGTCTTCTTTTTCTGTATTTTATAGTTTAATAATAATTATTTAATTAATTTTTTTTAATTCCCTTAAATATAGTCCGATTTAGTTTCCTGATGACTATTGATTTTACTATTATTAACGTTGTTATTGTTTGTTAGAGGCCAACACGAATTGAATTTTGGGGTAGTTACAAAATTAATGCTCACAATTAATCCAATAATCCAATTATTCAGTTAGATTTTTAATGTATCAGGGACAAATGATGTTTAAACGGTCGTAATAGGTCTTGTTCCAGTGGTTTAACCTAGTTAAACAATCAAGGCTTTGGGGCTTTAAATGGAAATCTTATTATTGAATAAATACAATGATATTTTGTCCCTTTTCTTGATGACTCTTTCCAGTCCTAGGAATAAAGTCTTGCTCCTAGTCTTATGTATATAATAGACCAAACAAGTTGAATGTTTAAAATATAAGCAAGATCTCTCACTATTTTTTTATCTTTTGTTTTAACTCGATATTCTACTTGTGTACAAAAACACGGACAGAGGAAAAAATATAGTCCATTCATTTTGCCGTTTTCTGCAAAAACTCTTAGTTTAGTTTATATATTTTATATATTGCAGCTAATA
Organism: Altica lythri; assembly: GCA_964028335.1. Lineage (NCBI taxonomy): Eukaryota > Metazoa > Arthropoda > Insecta > Coleoptera > Chrysomelidae > Altica > Altica lythri. The sequence goes on along the minus strand of OZ034804.1, from coordinate 26,375,188 downwards.
TTTTATTCAGATAAGAGTAACGTATATTTCTGCCTCCAAAGTGTATGTTATTTTTAATACATGCAAATTTTTTCAATTTACACTGTCTTATATTTCTTGCTTTGAATTACTACGATTATATTTTATTTTCAAAAAGGTTTTCCAGACTCCAACCGAGTGCACTTTATCTTTATAGTATTTATTTTTGATTCTGCAGAGATCTTTCCCAAATACACACAGAATTCTAGAGATATGGAATCGATTAAAAATTTTTGAGTTTTGTTAGTGAAACAATCGACTCGTACGTTGGCATAAAGAACTTTAGAATATCAAGACCATATTGGTCTATGATTAAAATGAAACGAAATCAGTAATAAGATTCGAAGTAATATAAACATAAAATGCGGTGAAACTGTGAAACAACCCTTAATACCTGAATCGCTATTGACTACAAGTTTTTCTTTATATACCTAGCTCGGATTTGGCATAGAAGTCTGTCTTAAAAAAACGCAATTAAATTAATTAAAATCATTTTGTTAATAATTACTTAGAACGAACTAGATTTTTTTTCTGAAATCGCTTGGATATGTCTTGTTTCTCGGATCAAATTTGAGCCGCAAAATACACTATTCTTTTATTTTAGTTCGTTTAATTTCTGCCAAAATATGCCCCTTACCTTTTTGTTGTATGTTTATATGCTAAAAAATAAAACATCTGCTGTCTTTTAATATACATATAAGGAGCTGTTCAATCAGAACGGAACAATCCCTCCCTGTTATATGGAACTAATCAATTAGTGTCGAAGAAGCTAAGCAACAAAAAATTAATTGTAATTAAAAAATCTTTTCGTACAGATTAAATTTGTTTATAATTAGGTAAATCTATTTGTCTGTAAAGGAACCGAAGTATCCTGAGCAATCTTAAAATTTTCTTTATATTATTGAATTTTATACGAAAGGTACCTACCTTTTTTAAGTTTTGCAGAAACGTACTTTCTGTAAATTTAGTTTAAGGGTTTTCCCTTCTAGTCTTTTTGGTAATTTTGGGAGAAAGTGGCAATCGCTTAAAAATATTGGAAGGTAGTAATAAAGAAAAGTCAAATTTGCTTCGTTGATTACGGACACTTATCGTGTTCTAGTGTAAAATTAAATAATGAAACTTCTAACCTCTTATAATTTTTTTTCTAGGAGCAATATTTTCCGAATTATACACGAAAATAGGAGTAAATAATTGAAAAATTTTCAATTTTTTTCAGATTTTGTTAAATAAAAAAATAAGCACGGTGCTTGTGATCGTGTTTTTCGATATTGGGCACCCTGAAGGGATTCCAGCAAAAAATAGCTTCCCATGGCAAATGTTCAATCCAAAACAGATCCCGACTAGACTACTAGTATATATTTTGTAACATCTTTAATTTAAGTAAATATGTTTTATCCGAAAACATTTTTTTATTAATGCATGGAACTGTATAAGGTTAATATAAGTTATAATTATTTTTTATGGAAACAGCAGTGAAGTAAACTTTATGTAACTACTGTCATCGTAATAACTCTTGCAGTATATAAATATAATTTCCACATCTCAGGGAAAGCCTTTAGATCTCAATAAACTCCAAGATCTATTTCTGAGTGTCTACCAAATCATTCTGGTTTTTCCAACTGGAAAATATCAGCACAGTTATAAAGCTTTCCTTGACTTGGTATATTTTCATGAAGGGCCATAAAACAAAATAATGGCTTTCCCAACTCTTTCGTTAAAATATAAGGATGGGTTTAAAGTGTTTTCCTTACCTATAAATGAAGACAGAAGTCGATTAGTATCAATATTACATAACTAAGACATGAATGCTAGCCAACTTTATTTTAATTAAATTATTAAGTTGAAATAACTTAACAATAATATTAAATAATTGTTTTTGTAGTATCGACATTGATTTCACGTTTCTCTTATATTTATTAACAAGTGGTTTCATAGATGTCGTAAATTAAGCAATTTTTTTATTTGGATTGAATACAATACGAAACATTATTACATGGTTTTTTCTTTCTTTACGTTACTATAAATTTATTTTATCTACTCCTTTGACAGTAAATGTCATGTTGGAATAACGTTTCATTACGCACAACTGTGCGTTATAGCTTACTTACCCTGCATGGTGACAATGAGTATAAATGACATTTACTGTCAAAGGAGTAGATAACAGTACAGTACGTACGTCATATATTTTTTTAGAGATGTCAAATATTTAGAATTAAAATTAAAATATTGAGTCGTAAATAAAGCATAGTACGTAACTCGAGTGGTAAGAGGTATTACGTACTCGTGTAATTACGCACTCGCCGCTACGCGGCTTCGTGCGTAGCTTTTCCACTCGTACGTAATGTCCTACTTACCACTCTTGATACGTAATATACTATTATCTACTCCTTTGACAGTAAATGTCATTTATACTCATTGTCACCATGCAAGGTAAGTAAGCTATAAAGCACAGTTGTGCGTAGTAATGAAACGTCATGTTGGAACGCGTATTTATGCATGTAAAACCATATATTTTGCTGTTTTAAATAATTGTTACATTAAAAAATGTTTTTTCAGCAAATATCTAACCCTCACAATATTATAAATTAAAAATATATATTAGTTTTTATTAAAAAAAAAAAAACAGATTTAGGCAACATATATTATATTTTAAAATTTAAAATTACAAAATGTCAGATAGTAATGAAAAGACACTATATACGCCTCCAGAAATCATAAAAAAGACCAGGCAGCAACTGATAACCTGCTGCCAACAAAATCAAAAATAATATACAAAAAAGCACATAAAAAGTTTATGGTATGAAGACTTGAAAATCAAATTCAATCTTTCTCGGAGAATGTCTTACTAGCATATTTTGAGGAATTATCTAATAGTCTAAGATCCCGATATAGGACGACCTTCACCGAGCTGGTTAATGGACCAAATATATTTTTTATGTAATTTAATATATCAAAAAATATATTGCATATGAGTTGCCTATCGAATTTCAGTCAAGGATATTTTTAATTAATTTTTAAAAATTTTTTGTGCGACTGAGAGGTCCCTACCTACCGTCCCATGCGATAGAAGAGGACACAACATAACAGCGTTTGTATCCCGGCCTTTTAAAGAGAGAGAGCTCTCTGCTCTCTGCTCTTGAAGACAAGAAGGATAGCGATAGACGCGTACATTCTGAGCATTATTTTGGAGTAGTTTCATATTAAAATAAAGGATTAGTTTTTAATTTTTTTTCAATCAATTAAATATATATGTGTATATATTTTGTTACATTAAAGTATATATAAATCTTTAGTTAATAAGAAGGTTATAGCAATACATATATAATTCTTATCTTACAAATTTTATTTCTTTTTTTTCCTATTTAAAAATATTAACTGAAGTAAATTAAAGCAATATAATTAATGTATCTATAGATATATACTAATATATACTGTACGCGTCTATCGTCTATTACATAAAAAATATGTTTGGTCGATTAACCAGCTCGGTGAAGGTCGTCCTATATCGGGATCTTGGACTATAAAATATTTAAACCTTCGTCTCTTTGGGCTTATTATTCATTGCTAAAGACTGTGCTCATCTTAAATCATAATATGAATATTACAAGGTATCCAAAACTCATAACCCTTTTAAAGCGAAAGTCAGAGGGCTTTAAAAGTAAAAAATCAAAAAATCTTACAGCAGAAGAAATTAAAAAATTTCTTTATAATGATAGTGAATACTTACTAATAAAGGTAAATAAATCTTTAAATGAATATACTTTATAAAAAAAAATTATTATTAGATTATTCTTGTAATTGGAATAAGTGGAGCATGTAGAAAACAGAAACTCAAAAATTTAAGAATGGAAGAAGTAAAAGACACTGGAGAACAGTTGATTATTCTAATTTAAGATTCTAAAACAAAAACGCAACGATCCTTTGTAGTTCCAGAAACTTTTTATGGAACATGCAAAAAATATATTAATTTACGTCCGGCAGATACAAAATTACTTTTTTTTTATAAATTACCGAAATAATAAATGTATTAAACAGGTGGTAGGAATAAACACAATCGGTACAGTACCAAAAAAATTGCCCAATTTCTTAAATTGTCCAATCCAGAGCTCTACACGGGTCATTCATTTAGAAGATCGTCTGCAACGGTATTAGTAGATGCTGGAGGTGATTTCTTTAAAGAGGCTAGGAGGTTGGAAATCATAAACCGTTGCAGAAGGATATATAAATGAAATAATCTTGTAACTATGACATCAGAAGTAATATGATAGAAAACTAACTATTAGATTTTAGTACTCATAAACTAACTCAAAAGTTTTTTTTTCTACAAGCATGCGTAAAACAACACTTTCCCGCACGCATTTTAATTCAGAAAATATCTCTTTCCCGCACGGCGTGCGGGAAAGATTTTTTCCCGCACGCATTTTTTTTTATTAATTAGATATGTTTTCCGATAACCTTTTTGACAAATTATTGTATTATTATCTTTATCTTGTTGGACTACATACAAATAGTAAAAAAAAATAGGATTATTTTACATGAAAATAGGGATTTTTAAAATGTTTGGCTTTAAAAAATTTTAAAAAAATCATAATTTATTAAATCACCCCTGTAAACCTTACTCAAAGCAACAACAAACTCACCTGTTTAAGTAGGGTTGCTATAGCTACAGTCGTGTATTTATTGACACTATGAAAGATTTAATTGTCACAATCGCATCTTTTCAAATATCTAAATAATTTTCGAGGTGATTTTGCTTGTAGAAAAAATACTGATCCTAACTCTTGCGGAAATTAACTTTCCCGCACTTAACTGCTTGCCCGAACTCCGCTTCGCGTCGTTCGGGCATCGGCAGTTCGCGTGCGGGAAAGTATAACTTTCCGCACTTGTTAGGATAATAACTATTTTTCACTAGCATGCGCAAAACAACACTTTCCCGCACGCATTTTATTCAGAATATATCTCTTCTCTATATTCTATTTTTCATCACTTCGTGAGAAAAGCTCTTGAATTTATCTAAAATAAAAGGGGAGAAGATAATAAAAGTAGTATTAGGTCTTTTTACTAAGGATTTTACATGGATTTCACTTATCCATGCGTCGCTTTAAAAAGTAAATAAACCTTCGTCACGAAACCTGCTGTACAGTCAACTGCAACAACAATGGCAAAAATAGTGATCAGAAATTCTATAAATTTCCACAAAAAGTTGGAAACGAGAACAACGTGTGAAGTAGTGGATAATCGCTATCAAGAGGAAAAAGCTAATAAGCTAACTTAAAAAGCTACATTTTAAATATTTGCTATATTTAGTAGATACCTATGTTGTTGGAAGCATCACGTTTTATTTTTACGTCTTGCACATGTTAAGCCAAAACTAATTCTTTACCTTTGTTGGTTGTTTGAGGTTGGAAAGTTATGTCGTGAGTGATTGCTTGAAAAACAGTTTTAATTATTAATTTGGCCATGTTTAACTGAAAATACACAAAACGTCTGCATTATTAACGGCATTATAATCATATTATTATCATCTATAATGCGATAGACGATTACATTTATTTATTTTTTTAATTACTTCACGTGAAGTCCGCCGTGATAAAGCCCATCTATACTACCTAAAATTTAATGATTTTGACATTTTAGACGGAAAATAAAAAAGATATAGATATAGATAGACGCTATAGATTTACATGATCAATACATTTGGGTAGAAAACTAATAAATTGGCAATAATTATTTGTTTACTTACTTTATACAACGCCTGCTCTGGAAGTTGACTTTTCGAGCGCAGTATGTCATCTCCGAAGTACACAATAGTCGCATACTTGACTATATGTATTTCATAAACGCACATGTTTGGTTATGACCACATAACTACACGGATTCCGCCTAAACTATCTGTCGTTTTTATTTGACTAGAGAGACTACTCGATCAGTCCTAACCCTTTTTAATTTATGTCATAACTGTCACAACGCAACTGTATTAAACGCAAAAAGAATGTGTAGGTAATTAAAAAAAGTGTACTATTTAAAATAATGGTCGATTTAACAAGATGTTTAACTCCACCTGAACTAGTTGAATCAGCTAAAAATGCAACAACAAATTTATTGCCAGATGTGTCAAAAGAAAAAATTATTTGTTATATTCCTCTTAAATTCTACTTCCAGAGCAGTAGTTGTATAAAGTATTGATCCTAACACTTGCGGAAATTAACTTTCCCGCACTTAAACTGCTTGCCCGAACTCCGCTTCGCGTCGTTCGGGCATCTGCAGTTCGCGTGCGGGAAAGTATAACTTTCCGCACTTGTTAGGATAATAACTATTTCTTAATGACAGTTAGCCATTTGATATTTCAAAGTCCGCCGTAATTTTTTTAATTGTAAACGCAAGGTGCCGCTGTCATCGCGCACCCAGCGGATAGACAGCAGTGCGTGAAGGATTGAAAGTGTGCGTGAAGTAACAATGTATTTTAAATGGGATTTACTTTTTCGCACTGTTTTTGACACACCTTCAAATAATCAAATATCCTTAGCATTCGCGTTGTCATGGTGTTGCTATGAGAGCATTAAATTTCAACAAAAGTTATTCTGACAGTTTTGTAGTTTAAATTTTCAAATTTGAATTTGTAATTATTTTTTATTTGTTTATCGTAGATAAAATGTTGTATGAAACTGTGCGTGAAGTGCTTTTTGCGCACTTACGCGATATATAGCACTCGCTTCGCTCGTGCGCAAAAAGCCTAGTACATCACGAACTGTTTCATAAATAACTATTTCCCGCACGCATTTTTTTTATTAAATGAATATATCTTCCGATAACCTTTTTGACAAATTATTGTATTATTACCTTTATCTTGTACTACATACAAATAGTAAAAAAAATAAGATTATTTTACAATTTAAACAAGGCAAATGCACTAATCAATGTGTAAGAATCAACTCGTTTGGAAAAATGCCTTCTGAAATTGCGGCCTACCTAAAGCTTCCGGATCCTCAGTGCTATACAGGTCATAGTTTCAGAGCTCTTCTGCGACATTTTTGGCTGATTCTGGAGAAGAAATTACAAATATTAAGAGACTGGGCGGCTGGAAATCTAACACCGTTGCGGAGGGATACGTAGAAGATTCCGAAATAAAGAAAAAGAACATATGCAACAAAATTTTAACCATAAATGAACCACAACCAGAAGCGTGCCCATTAAACATTACCCAGATAACTCCTGCTATATCATTCAGTGAAGGCAGTAAACCTTCAACTGTGGAGCAACAACTAAATTCGGCAATTAGCCTATAAAACGCAATAAATTGTACTTTTAATATTTATATTAATAATAAATAAATTCAAATTTTTGTTACATTGTTAAGATTTAAAAAATGAATAAAGTATCTTTTTTATGATTGTAGAAAAAATATTGATCCTAACTCTTGCGGAAATTAACTTTCCGCACTTGTTAGGATAATAACTATTTTACACATTTGAAAAAGGATTTAAATTTAGATGAAGTAAATAAGAATATAAATCACTTAAATGGTCAATATCTGATTTTTTATTCATGCCATTATTATTTTGATAAATAAAAGCCCTTTCAAGAAAGGTACCTTTTGTTGTTTTTTTTAAGCATTTTTTAAATTATTAAGAGTAAAAAAAATTTTTCCTGGTTCATTGATCAATGAAGTCGAAGATCGTTAGTCCTTAAAAAATTTACTGTATCACTAATCTTGTAGGGTTATTTTTATTATTACGTATTACGGACTTATTCAAATCTAATATCTAGATGTCACTGTTAATATTTCATACTAATAAAAAACTTTCCCTTGCAGACAGTCATTGACTAGTGTTTTGATATTTATCAGTTTCTTTTTTATTAAAAAACTTTTCGTACTTACGTTTTGAACAGAATTTAAATTCTCTATTAACGGTTCAAGAGTTATCTAACTATTTGTTTTGAATAAACAACAAATTTAAACAACTTAATGCTCAACTTAAACAAAGAGCAAGGACTAAAACTTTAATGAACTTTATATAACTAACTACTAAGTATAAACAATGGATCTAATTGTTCTGTTGGATATAACTGAACAATGTAATGCTGCTAAATGGAGATACTCATTTGGTCCTGTAGGGAAATTCCTTGATAATTAAATCTGGCTATGTTTTTATTTAACAGATTAAGAGGCTAAGCGCATCAAGGGATGAATTATATACAAGATCACTAGAAACTATTACAAATAAGTTTCATTTGCAGAGATAAAATATCGACTAGTCGGTAAAAAATGATAAATCTGGTTGAGAACATTCCAATCTGTTAAAAGTACTACAATGAACTTAATTTTAAGTAACGTCTTATATAAGCATATTTTATTTCATCATGTCCAGTAAATACACTTCCCCATAATCATTTTGGCGCCGGCGACGGTAAGTAAAACATTACGTTATCAGGTACTGTAATGTGTGGCCTAGCAACGCTGCTCTGATTGGTTAAGGGAAGAGAATTACTTTTAATTTTTGACATTTAAAAATACTATAATGACTATAAAATTAAAATAAACTAATTAATTACTTACTTTTACATCCATATTTAAAAAGAAGTCAATGTTATTCAATTTTATATTAACAATTAAATCATAATAATAAAAAAATTATTTGACAGTGACAGATGGCTTTCAAGGTAATTTGACCTAACTAATCAAGTTACAAACTATTTTTAGTCAAGTTAAGAACTACTGTTAAAATTTTTATGAATTTATTAATTTATAAAAAAAAGATTAAATGAAATATAATACGATACATGGTCGTTAGGTGTTATTACAGTACTCGTTTTTATTTCCGGACTTGGCTCCTACGTCGCCTCGTCCGTAAACTACCTCGTACTGTAATAAGTCACCTACCGACCTTGTAACGTATGATACTATTTATCTAAGCCCATGACTGTAAACATGTCAAAACGATATTGTCAACATTTATAGTACCTACTCCGTATTTTACGAGTAATATTTAATGTACCCACAACTCATAGCACAAGATAATTACTGGCTTAATACCTAATATTCGTGGCTAAATATTTTGAGGAAGTCTCTTAAAAAAGCGAAATCTGTTATAAATACTACCAAATATTTAAATATCGTTAGCCAACGTTATCAGAAATAAAATAAAATTGAGTCATCTAGCCGAATAAGGTAGCTTGATAATATTTCGTCTCGTATGATAAAGATTTTACCTTTTATATTTCTTATTTTATTAACATAATTACTGATCATATGAAATAAAATTATATTTTCACTCTATATACCTACTTAAGTCTGCAATTAAACGTTTTGTTGTAATTTTAGTCCACCGCGCAGAATACTTTTTTTAAAATGATTAATACATACTTGAAACTTTGTGTATACCGTCCTATTGACGAGTTCAACAAAGTTTGAAATTATCTAAATTTAAAACTGCTGCTTTTTCGAGGTAGAAATAAACGTAATGTTTAAACTGTCGGATAGCAAAAACGCACCAATATATTTGTCGGACAATGTGAGCATTTGATTTAATACTTAATAATAAACAAATAGCTCGAAAAAGCAGCAGTTTTAAATTTAGATAATTTTAAACTTTGTTGGACTCGTCAATAGGAAGCTATACACAAAGTTTCAAGTTACGCCAGTAAAAATAGCCGTTTTTTCGGGTCAACTTTGCACTAAATTTCCGATCCAAAATTTTTTTTTTATAAAATCACAAAATGCTGACAGATCCAGGTGACGCTAGAGGCGTCATCTTGAAAAAACGTTTTCGGCCGATATCTTGGAAACTAAGCACCTTAGAGCAAAAGTCATACAGACCATTATTATAGAAAATAAATTTTGCATCTTTTGTTTTCAGTAAACTTTTTTGTAAAACCTACAGTTTACGATTTATGGCCCATTTAATGAACCGGTTTTTTGATCGCGGCCAAAAACTCTTGAAATATTAGATTAATCAATAAAATGCATCAATTCATTTTTAAAGATCCGTTTATTCTGTACAACTTTTGTGTTAAACTTTTTTTTCTAATGTCTATACTTTTTGAGTTATAGGACGTTTAATGGAGAAATGTCGACGCTCGGCGGGTGACGCGGCAGCGAAATATAATTAAGTAAAATAAAAAAATGTTTGTTACTATTGCAGGTAAGAAATTGAACTATTATTTGTTAACTACATAAACAATCGGGATATTTTTTTTAATTTATTTGTTGAATTTGTACTATTATATTCTATGCGTATCTTGAAATTTTCAACTTTTTGCTCGGTAGTCCAACATAAAACGTCCTATGACTCAAAAACTATGGACATTAGAAAAAAAAGTTTAAAACAAAAGTTGTAGAGAATAAACGGATCTTTAAAAATGGATTAATGCATTTTATTGGTTAATCTAATCTTTCAAGAGTTATTGGCTGCGATCGTAAAATCGGTTCATTAAATGGGCCATAAATCGTAAACGGTAAATTTTACAAAAAAGTTTGCTGGAAACAGAAGATGCAAAATTTTGTTTTCTATAATAATGGTCTTGATGACTTTTGCTCTAAAGTGCATAGTTTCCGAGATATCGGCCAAAAACGTTTTTTCAAGATGGCGCCTCTAGCGTCACCTGGATCTGTCAGCATTGTGTGATTTGATACTCAGTAAGTTATCCGAAACCTTATAAAAAAAGAAATTTGGATCGGAAATTTAGTGCAAAGTTAAATGCTATTTTTACTGACCTAAGTATGTATTAATCATTTTAAAAAAAGTGTTGTGCGCGGTGGACTATTTGTTTTGCGTACAGAAATAGTTATTTGTGACACAAGGACGGAAAATGACATTTTGCAAGAGCGAGTAAAGTTGTGTAGCCGAGGTGCGTAGCACCGAGGCGAAACAATACGAGCACTTGCAAAATATTTTCCGGACGTGTAACACACACTATTTTTTGGTTCGACTAATTTTTAATATTTTCAAAAGTTCTGTTATGTTCAAGACTTGACTGCTTGTGCTAACTGAACTAAGACCACTGACTAGAAGATAGCCGACAAAATGTCAGCTGTTAATTAATTTTTATACATACAAATACTGTGCTAATAACATAGACAAATTAATTAATTAATTCTATTATCTCTAGCTAATAAGCAGCACAGAGAAAATTGTTATATTGAAAATATTAAAATCAATATCTAATAATTTTATATAAAAATAGCAGAGACAATGAACTATATCCATAATCGAATGATAAGTAGTTGTAAATTGACATAAATGTCAAATTTTATAATACAAGTTGTGAGAGAAATTAAATGTAAATTAGAATCCTGCTTACATTTAGAAAAAGTTATAGGTAAGTTTAGTGTATTGTACGTTGTTTTTAATAAAATTTAATTAAAAGTTATATTTATTATGTATTTTTGGTGACTTAAAATTTAAACTCATAGCGCCATCTCTTTAGATAATCTAAAAGCTACTTTGCCGGCCTAGGCCGGAAAATGCCATTTTCCGGACGATTTTGAAGTAATTAATAGTATTGTTTCTGGACGGAGGACCAAAAAGTACATTTTTTCCAACTTTTTATGTTTTTTTTGTACAACTTTTATTGTCATATCTGTTAAGTGTATCTGAGTAGCGTATTGTCGTTAATATTCTCAATTGAAATTAAGTTTAAGATGAATCATAACAAAATATATTCTATAACCAGTCAGAATGCGCTATATTCCATTCGAGTTAAAAAGTTTTGTCATCCGTGCTGAAGGCGTGTGAGGCGGTTACACGAGCGTGGAATAGCAATTCCATACAATTCATAGATTTTACTTTTCCTTCTACTACATGTAAAATCTAGTTTATTTTTTAAAATTCCCACTAAAGTATATTGCACTTTTTATTTTGTTTTTTACTTGACACGTATTACTGTCGGTTTTCTGTACGCTCAAAGCCTATACTAACTATAAGAGACAGCCTTTTCGTGCTGTCGATACGAGAGAAAAAAAGAAGAATATTGGTGATAAAATAGATAATTACCTGCCACTCAATCTAGCGGCAAGAGATAGGTGGTATCTCCTAATATTGTTTTTTCTTTCTTACACCAATCTCGCATCGTCAGAACGGAAGGTTTTTAGTAGTAAATGCTATGTACGAAAGTAACGCAATAGACTCTCAAATTTCTCCCTGCTGCGACTTTTTCATTCAAACGTTTTCATTTATCTGGTAAAAGTTGACCAATAGCCTCTTCAGCATACTGTTATTTCTGTTGGTCTATATTTAGTTTAATAGTTTCAAAATATAATTGACAGATAGTTTTTTTAGATTTATTTGAGATATCCCTTTTACATCAATATCGATCATCAATATTAGCTGCTAAATTTATAACGAAAATGGGATTTTATGTGGATCACTTATTAATCAAATTTTTTACTAAAGTTGGTTTTATGTAGAAACAAAGGGAATCTATATTTAATTGACACGCTTAATAGCATCGAGAACTATTTTTAAATATAATAGATAGGAATGATAAATTACCCTGTTTTCATTTTGACGTTAAATCGCAATACCAAACATGGATTTTAATATAATTAAAAAAGGCGTCAAATCCAAATCACTTTAGAGTTGCTATTAAAACATTTTTGGATAAATATAATTTTGATTGAGTTGATCCGATTATTTGTGAAATATTAAGAAAATCCAGAAATTGCAAAACATAAGTAAAACAGCGATAAACTTGGGTAGTTTTTTCTGCTCATTTAAAATGGATTTCGTATACAATATTTTTGAAATTCGCACCAGTAAAAAAATTATTTTTCAATTCATTTGCCATGGAAACGAAATCAACTGCTTTTTAAGACCCAGAACTGCTCCTCCTTAAAAAAACTACCTTGACACACCACTCCAGAAGGTTTTTATTTTGCAAAAAAAAATGTAGAGAAAATCTGTTTTCACCAAGTTTTAACACATAAAATTACTAATTAAATGAGACTAGAAAGAGTTCTGGATCAGATTGTATACTCATTTTATACACTACCAGAATTATACTTGCTACAAGTGTTAATAATAAACCATATATTTTTTAATGGTTTAGCACTTCTGATATTTGAAGTCGGTTTTGAATGGCCAAAAAAAGTCTGCGTAATATCCAAAATTATCATTATTTAAAGAAAACGCAAAGCGGAAACTCTTGAAATCCGTTGTGTTAAATGACGCTGAAATCCACACGAGTTTCGAAAACCCTTAAAATTTTAATGTTGGAATTATACTATCTAACTCATCTATCATTAGGATTTTTCTATATGTCATGAGGATTCTATATACCAAATTTCATGACCTTGTGATCTTCCGCTCAAGAGTTACAAATGAAGGAAAACATGAATTATATACACGAGTTTCGGAAAATTTTAACGTTGGTGTTATACTATCAAAATCAACATTGTTCCTCTTTATGACATGAGGATTCTATATACCAAATTTCATGACATTGTGATCTTCCGTTCAAGAACTATAGCGCACACAATCGGAGGAAAATTTAAACGAGTTTCGGAAAACTGTTAAAATTTTACCGTTGGGGTTATCGGATCTGGACTAAAATAAATAAATATGTTTCTCATGACATCAGGGTTTTATATGCCCAATTTTATGACCCTGTGACCTTGTGTTCAAGAATTGCACAGGAAACTAATATCACTGAAGTCTGTAAAGAGTATATTTGTATATCAAATAATTATTATCAATCAATGAGCGCTGCCGGTAGAATTTGCTGCAATCTGTATAACCTTGTTTTAATTTTTTATTAAAATTTTGAAGAACTGTTATTCAACTTTTTTTTTTTTTAATTATTAAATCACGAAAAATATTTGATTACATAACCTTTTGATCCGAATGGAGATTAATTCCGTCCATGAAAGCAAAAAAAGAAGTTCAAAAGAGCACGTAACATAATCACCTCATAACGAGTCCATATAAAAGCAAAAACCGTGTAATTGCCATAGGGTGACTTTATAATGATCTTGAAAGGGGAAGAGACCTGTTCTTCGGTTTACAAAAGTAAGTGAACAGGTGCAAGCAACCACAGAGAAGTCTATACGAATATAGAGTACCTAGTTGTATTAAAATGATGGAGTGTAGATGTTGGTCTTAGTAATAAGTATTAAAATTTGTTTTGTTATGGAAATACGTGGTTTGTTAGAAACGTAACCTCATAAAATAAATCTGAAATGTGATTGGAAATATAACATAAAATATACAGGGAATGTTCAGTAATTACTTCGCCTAATACAGAGAAGTAGCTTTTTTATCATTCTCTTAAAAGATTAAATATGGCAGTGCAGAGTTGTAGAATAGAAAATTTTTATAGCAGTAGGTAATGCTATTATACAAACAATTTAAATAAAACAAGCAATTAAGATTTGGAAATACCAACCTATTCTAAAACGTACAATTTAAAAAATAGATTTAACTTTTTAACACATTGTTACACATTGTTAGGTACCATATTCGATGGTCTAAACACCAAATAATCGTAAATGGGCAAATAAAAAACTGGTCTACTATATTTATTTACTTAGTACCTATGTATTTATTTATGTAGACAATTAACTTGGTAGTAATATGTACCTACTTCATAGTGTTCATTGTAATGAGATAGTACCTATCTTCAATGTAGCCATGGATATTTAGAAACCCTTCGATTTCATGTAAATTTCAGTATTCAACAATAAATAGTAATTATGCTATTTAGTAAAGAAGAAAATAATTTAGAACAGAAAGTGCTTTTTCTTCACAATAACGCAACTCATCACAAGTCTGCGATAACAATGTGCACAAATTTGCAGTGTCGCATTTACTATATTCAATTACCAACGAATGTTATCTGTTTTCAAATCTAAAAAGCTCGGCGGTAAGAGATTTTCAACGAATTTTATGGAAATCGGTGCTATTTCGAAGACTTAAATTCATCGACTTATAATGCTAATGTGAATATTGTTGAAATAACTGTGTCGAGCATGCAGGAGACTATTTAAAATAATTAAGTAAATGATTTTTGTCAAAACGTCCTTGGGCTTCTAATCTGCCAGAATCGTCGTTCTCTTTGTTATCATAGTCGAGATGTTACAGAGTTAAAAAAATAACACTAAATAGTCGTTTATCCGCAAATGGAAAGCTGGTTTACTGTATTAATACGGTAGGAATATACATATGTTTTTATTTACATAGACAAGTAACTAGTTAGTAATACCAACTTTTTAATTTCTATTGGAATAAGAGAGTATCTCCAATGTATGATATTTAGAATCCTATCGATTTCATGCAAATAACAGTAATCATTTCATTAATACAGATTTTTAACATTATCGAATCCTAATAACGGAAAAAGATCATTAAAAAAACATCAAAGAAATATTGTATTCCATATACATTAAACGTGACAACCATGAAACAAAATGAACAACAGATTTTTATTAATTTAATTAGTTGAGTTATCTCTGATGCATTTTTTGGAATTTTTAACTACTTACGATTTTTAAGAACGGTACCGTCGAACGGAACAGTCGGGGTCTCGTGAATGGCTTGAACAATTGTTGACAGTTTTAACGGTACCGTTGAATCGTAACGATTTATTGTAACGATTTATCGTAGCGTGTATGGCACCCTTAATTCATACCTACTGTGTATGAAAAATTTTAACTGTTTACGTTTTAAAATGTAATAATAAATATTACATATTTATGTTTTCTGTTAAATTTCCACAGCTACGAATGACGTGTGTTACACCACATTCCAAAGTTTTGAGTAATTCCGTTTTATTATTTATCAGTCGCAAGATAAATGTAAAAATATATGTACATATTTTAATGCATTTGATTGAAGATTGTCAATCTACACTCGAATCATAACCAAAATTCCCCATTATCAACAAACGACAGCAGCGGAATACGCGTTCTTATTGGTATATTCCTCATAATAAAAACTTTTTTAAAAAAATTGAACATCCTTAAAAAAACAAGAAAATGCACTAAAAAGCCAGAATTAAATTCTTTATTTCTTAAAATAATTGAAAGTAACTAGGCATTTGATATTGATTTTCTTGAAGTCTGCTTCAATGGATTAAATTTTTGTAAAAGATTTGAGTTCCTATATTTTTAAATTAGATTTAATAGCTAAGACTAAAATAGAGGGGGTAATTTGCCATCGGAGCCCACTTCAAGGAGATCAAAATTAGATGCCTAGTTGATTCCAATTTTTTTTTTTAATAAAGAGTTTATTTCTGGCTTTTTAGTGCATTTTTCTTTTTTTTGGAAGGCGGTTTGTTTGTTTAAAAAAGTTTTTTATTTTATCCTTTTTAGTTGCTACTTTGCTTTTTCAGATGTGGTAATAAATTCATGATGTACTATCTTCAAAACCTTCCGAATACAGGACAAGAGGTACTGAGTTCAATCCTCAAAAATCCCGACATGTACCAATGTGACTTTTTGGAGACAACATTTGATTAAATGTTCATTCCTTTTCCTTTTGACAAGAGGCCTTTGGCTTTAGAGTGGGACAGTAACGGGCTAATTATTCTGTTTTTATATGTTATACATCATTATTAACATATTAACTTAACTGCAGAGCTTATTTTGTTGATTTTGTAGTATTTCCTGGAATAACATTGATGACCAAACCTTAACCAAATTGCTATGGTACCACACAGACACTCCTTTGAATGCAAAAAGTTTTTTTTTAATCGGTTTATAAATACCGAAGAGATTTGATAACATACATAAAAAATGGTCGAATTGAGAACCTCCTCCTTTTTTGAAGTCGGTTAAAAAATCGCTACATTTTCGTAATTTAACAGATCGCTGTCAATGTTGAAATTGTATGTTAGATATTCTGTAATAAGTCAATACGATAATTTTTGTATTATTTATTGCAGAATTGTTTAATTAACTATTGATATACCATAACATTAATTGTCTACTATCCTGAAGACATATTGTAAATTTCTTCCTGTGTTGCTCAATACAAAGTAAGTGTCTACCTATTCACTTTTTGTGGTGTTTTATAGTTATTATTACGAAGAAAAATATATCTTAAATATAAAAGTTTCAGGCACAAACGAACAAAGCCTAAAGAAGTGATCTTTAGCAGAAATCTACACCCGCCTTGTTGACGGTCACGATTTCTAAAATCTGCTGTCACGCAAACGAGCCGGTCGTGGACGATAATTTTTAAATGACTTTTTTTCTGGTAACACTTGTGCATAAGATTAACGGTTTAAACGAATTGACGTACCTACCCAACTCAATAAATTTTATTCACTTTTTCTGAAATACGTCTTTGAAAACGTTAGTCTAGAAAATTAAACAAGTCTATTTTACTTTAAAGGAATATAACCCATAATAAATAATAGCAAACTATTTTAGAAATTCTGTTCTTTAAAAAAGTCATTTCATACCATCTGACGGCCTTTATTTCATGAAATCGAAATCTTCACAAAAGCTGACAACAAAATTTACACTAGCCAACATAATATGTGGGTCATTTCATAAAAAAGGCATAGGTTGGCATTACTGTAAAATAGGTGACGTTGTAGCAATGAGAAATACCTATTTTAGTTGTAGTTCTAAGTTAAGCGACCTTGAATTGGAGCCCACTCGTGTCTCGAGTATTCTGATTGTTGAAGAGCAAACGGCTTACATTAAGATTGAAACTTTACGTGGAAAAAACCTGACAGAAGTTAAGTGACGTTTGTGTTGAATCACTTGTGAACCGTAGTACAGTTTCTCGCTGGTGTAATCATTTTCTTGGTCGTGTTAGTATAAAAGATAATCCCCGATCAGGAGTGGTGAGATTATCAACAGATGATCGGAGTGTGAGATTTGTGCCTGATGAATCTCGAACAAGTTCGTCTTGAGACATGTGAGGAACTTTCTAAATAGATAGGGATACCACCGAAGTTAATTTACCGAATTCTTAGAAATGATTTAAAGGGGAGAAACATTTTTGCGCGATGGGTCCCGCGCATGAATAGAAGCAAAAACGCCTGGACATTGCAACCTTATCGAAATAACAATTCAAACATTCTTGCATCGAATTGTTGCGATTGATGAAACTTGGGTTAGAGACTTCGAGTCGAATTTGAAATCGCTGTCCAACGAGTGGAGAGCTGCATCTTCCCTACGACTAAAAAAATATCGACGAGTATAAGCATAGGTCAAACAAATGATGATCTTTTCATACGATAGCCAAGAAATCATCACGACAGATAGGGAAAAAAAAGTGTCACAGGACTTTATTATAGTGATTTCTTGCGAAACCTGTCCAGAAAAATGCACATGAACCGACCTCAATTACTCAACACTGGACCACTTATTCTCCATGACAACGCTCGCCCGCGTTCTCATTGCAAATGTAACCGAACAGCTACGCGAATATGGCTGGATGGAGTTGCCTCATCCTCCATACAGCCCTGACATAAATCCACCAGTCTTTGACTTATTTTCAAAATTGAAACAAACTATGCTCGGGGAAGTCATTTCTTATCTCTGGAAGAGCTTTCTGCTCGGGATCTGACAAATTAACAAAAATGACGTATTAGATGGAATTGTGAAGATTCCTACACGTTGGAACGTTTAATTGCAAAGCATGGAGACCATTTTAAAGGACTGTAAAGATAAAAAAATAATCATGTCTGTAATTAAAACACAATGTGCATTATTTATGAAATGACCCTCGTATTTTCAAAGCGCACTGCCATGTGTGACCTATCCTGAGATTTTTGGCAGTAAAAATGCATTAGAGGTTTATGTAGAGGTATTATCAATTACTGTAAATTTTATTTATCCTTTTCTGTTTAATGGAACGGGAAACATAATGTATTTAATTCCTACGTGATAAATAGTGAAGCGTGGGCATAGGAGGTGCCACTAAATCAATGCAAATTGGAAGGTCATGGATAATGGTTCATATTCAACGTAGTTAGTTTTTCCGTTGTTAGTGCAAGAGATTCAATTATTCATATGGTCTTATTCTTTATCAAGTTTTGTGGTCTATCCTCTTTAACAAATGACAATATACCTATAGGGTTCAACAATGCTGTCTTTATACATTGCCATCATCACATGTAGATTGGTACTGCCCATTAAAAACCATAACAGAACCACCTCCAAAATGAACGGTTTCTCTTACAACTTGTTACAAATAAGTTTCTCCTCTTCGTCTTCAAGCTCGCACAAGTGCGTCATCGTGGCTTAATCTAAATCTGGATTCATCTGTGAAGAATACGTTACTCCACTAATCCATATTCCATTTCAAATAATTGCGAGCAAAATTGAATCGAGCTCTGATGTGTGCCTGGCCGCACAGCTGTATAGCTGGATCTCATAAGCAATACGAAGTCTATTTCTTACAGTTTGGGAAAAAAATCGTAATCCCGATGCGCAAAATATAAGTTTACATGTCCCTTGCTGTCCTTGACGTATTTTGTGTAGCAAATCTCACTAAACCCCAGCCTTCGCGGAGTGTTGTTACCCTTTCTCGTGGAGGAAAAGGGTCCTTATAACAATACCGAGTTCTCGGTATTAATCTTGAAATGACTGAGAGACTAGTCCGAAGCTTGCGAGCAATATTTATTTTGGACAAACTTACTTCACGTGAAGTATTTAACCGCCCTTGTTATTTCCAGTTGAGTTAAATGCCTTCTTTGGGGAATAGGTCTTCGCAACTTATCGACGTGTATCTGTATAAAATCACGAAAAACTTATTTTACACGCTACGAATGCTTATTAATTATTAATGTGAGAATATCTTAAAAAGAGCATTTTTATCAAATAAAACAAATTAACTGGATAAAATTCACGAATAAAAAGTTTGTTGTGTTCAAACAATTTGCACATTCCTATAAAATATTACCTGGGGATATCAAAAAGTACTTAAAGTCTATTTGTTTGCAGTTGGCAGCACAGTGAATTCATTATAAATGCAAATCCTTCAAAGCCCAAGCAAGGGTGGTACATGAAAAATAACTAAAAGTAGTATACCTACATTTCTATTGAAACATAGTCATAGTTGTTATTTTTCAAAGAGTCCACCCTGTAATTAGGGATTTACTAACCCAAACACAATAGAAACCCTAGATAATATTGTCACAACAGGTAGCTGAATAGATCCCATGACCGTAGAATCGAAGTTTTTTTAAGCATAATTCAAATTAAAATAAAAATTAAAAGTAAAATAAAAATATGAGTCAGATTCGTTGTCCGATAGGAATTACAATGGGTTCGAACAGTTCTTCAATATTGATATCAACACTCCATAATCGTTCTTCTTCCTTCTTTACATGGTTTATGGCATTGGTCCAATTTTCCCGTGTTACGTTTCCAAAAGAATTTATCAAAAGTTGTCTAACGTCATTCAATTTAAAAGTTGTATTGTTTCTTGCCACCTCACCTTTTACCTGTGCCCATATTAATTCTATAGGGTTTAATTGACAGTGATAAGGTGGCAAACGTAATACAGTTATTCCTTTTTCCTTCGCCATTTCGTCAATTACATATCTTTTATATTGTAATTTGTGGCGCTTTGCAATTTGCAGTAATTCCGTTTTCAGCATGGTGTCGTCAAAAGAAATATTCTTGCTCTGGAGCCACTCTTTAATATCCTTTTTTTTCCATGACGTCGTTGGTAACTTTTCTACCAGTTTTGAATGATAACTGGCGTTATCTAAGACAACCACTGCAGCACTTGGCAAAAAGTCCAATAGCTGGGAAAAATAATCTTCAAAAACATCAGAGGTCATTTCCTCGTGGTAATCTTTGGTTGACTTTGATACAAAGTCCAATAACCCATTTTCTACAAAACACTATTCACTGCCAATGTGTGCGATTATTAGTCCGCGACCTTTTCCTCGAGGAGCATTTAATCCTGTTGAATATCCTTCCAAAAATGCCTGACGGAAATTTGAAATATTGGTGTCCATCCATGCTTTAGAAACAGTGTGTCCTTCATTCAACCATGTTTCATCTAAATAAAAGATAGTTCTTCCCTCGCTCCGAAACTTTTTAATACTTCTTAAGTATTGTCTTCTCCAGCAAATAATTTCTTCTGTCTCATTCAAAAATTTTCGTTTTTTATGCGACTCATACTTAAAACCAATTTCTTTTAGGAGTTTCCATAACGTATTTCGTCCAAATTTGGGAATCGTATCTACTTCTGCTATAACAGTCATTACTTTGTCCAAAGTCGGAATCTCTTTATTTAAGTACAAAGAATGAACTTGTCTTCTAATGATATCTCTATTAAAGTTATCGACCATAATGGACTTTTTTCTTACGTGTTTTTTTGGTTCACTAACATTTTCCTGTTTTCTCTCACTTAAAAATCGATAGATACTTCGTTCACTAACACCGGTCATATTGGAGCACCTAGTCACCACCTAACGAACAATTGCTGATGCATCTTGATCTATTAGTGCATCATGAACATTTAAAACAATAGTTTTTTCTCTTTGAGAAAACGCACTTTGTTTTAAATGAGCCACTTGTACTGGAACAAAACTCGAACTTGACGCCATTTTCACTACCGAAAATGTTCTTGGAGTAAAATAATAAAAATATAGATCACAATATAAACCACCAACACTAACGAGTACCTATATTCTTATGTATTAGGATATACACAAATCCTCAATTTATAGACTAATAACGTACCTGTTTTTGCAATTATACACATATGGTTACCTTAATCCCTTAACACCCCTAACGACCACAATTATTCTCGTTAAAATGGAAAAACAAAATATTCTAAATATCGTATTATGACTACTTTCCGTTACCTAAGAAGATTAAAATATGATGATTAAAAGAAATTTCTTAATACCAATATAAATAAGTACTTGCGCTACTGATTTAGGGTCTTGTTTACAACAATTTACGATTTAATAACTTTTCTTAGCTGCCATCTCCAAACAAATGGACTTTAACAAAAAATCATTTTTGTAATTGGTCCTTAACTCATTTTGACCAGTTTATATTTATTAGTAAGTAATCATTTCGAATAAATATTTGTTTAAATGTATTTCAAATTATTTAAATTATTATGTAAAAGTTTATATTATATAACCTGTTTAATTAATTAACAATAAAAGTTTATTCTTCTGAAAGTGCAGTGGTATTTTTGTAAAATTATATTTCTCTGTTAACACATTTAGTTTTTTTAAGTATGGTATGTTTAATGTGCATAAAAATAACAATTACTATGGAAATGTGTTCACTCACTTATGACAACGGCTTCTTTCAAGCATAAACTATATGTTGACTCTCTTTTAAATAAACACTTTATTTGTTTCTATGTATTTAAATTGCTCTTCCGACTGAACGTTACCAGACCAATTATCCAATTTAAAATCTTTTAATCAGTCTTCCTTTAGACCGTAACCGAAACAATATATGAATACAAGTAAGGATTAACATACTTGTAAACACATGTTAAAATTATATAAGAAACACAAAGTTAATTGAATTGTAAAAAGTAACATACTGGTACAATACATGATTGGCAACAATGAATTCATCTTAAATTCAGCGCATTTTGATTTTTATTTGATAAAACAATCAAACAATAGTTAGGAAGGGCTCCAATTTAATGGGAGTTTCTAACATAAAGTCAATATAAAACATTAAAATTAAAAAAAGGGTTTAATAATCAGTATTTTCTTCTGTTGCGTTAATCACAGCTTTACACTGCCCAGGAATGCTTAACATGAAATTATCAATATAATTTAGAGATAATCAATTTCTGTGTAAGATGCTGAAGACCTTGGCGAGTACGTACAGTATGCAGATGACTAGTCTCTGAAGCATAACTCATACATACTCGATGGGATTAATATCTGGTTGTTGTGCTAGTCATCATTATCAAACCAATCTCTTACTGTTGCCGCAGTATGTGCTTTATACGCCAATCAGGACCTGCTGCAGTGGCAAATGGAAGGATAACAGTTCTAAGACACGATAAATGTATTGATACTGATTTAAAGTGCTTCCACAAAAACGAGAACATTTCATTGATAAAAAATTATTTCGGCCCACATTATAACTTATGGACGAATGTATGAGTCTTTCATGTCAATCAGGTTCTCTCTTGGGCCCTCCGCACACTGGTCGTTCGAAGTAATTCAGTTTGATCGCATCTCGCAACCTGGAACGGCTGTCCGTCATTGCAATTTTAACCTTACCAAAACATTACATTCACCAATCTTATAAAAAACAATAAACTTGTTGTTGTGTCCATCTTAATCTTATTGATTTCTATGAAGTAACATGGGAACCTCAATGAACGTCTGGCATGCTGGCTAGCTTCATGTAATAATATATTCCTCAAATTTTGGTCACACAGAATAATGTTGTGGGGGTGTGTCGAGATTTACAGAACCATATGGAGGGGTACGCATCGTCAGTTAGGATTTCGCCCATCAGCCTCTGTTACTCTCTATACCCGCGTAAACGTCGTTATAATATGTAAAAGTATTTTTTTGTGTCTGTACAATTTTTTCCGTGACCCAGTTGAATATTTTCTGCGACGCAGTGCCGGGTCGCGACTCATCCTTTGGGAAAAGCTGGTCTAGTAGTTCAAACTGGAACAGAATACAGGTATGCCAAACTAACACATTCATTCATAGGGTTCTATTGCAACCACAACGTATATTATGGTTAATTTATTATGTAAAAAAAATATTGCTCCCACCTTTTCCGGAAATAATGGTTATGCAATGTTGACAGTCAAGCTAGCATAGGTATAGCTGTTGCTCGGTTACTAAAAGGACAACGAGGTTTGTAAAGATGGCATATTTTATTACTCTCGAATGGTACATCGATCAACCCCAAAAAACTAGTCTGCGCATCGCATACGGTTAGCTCATTGGCTGAGACATGTTTCGTGTTTTTAATGTGTCTAGATAAAGTAAGGACATAAATTTATTTTATCAGAGTGAAGTGTTTCCTGAAGTGTTCTAAATTAAAATTTACCTAATTATACATCGCACTTCAAAAACAACCCAAATATCAGTTATAATAAAATATCGCTGGGCAGCGACGACGTTGCAAATTTGAAACCCATAATTAAATCTGGATTTTTGGGGGTTGGTTGATATACATATAATTCGAGCTGGCATAGATAGATAGATATTTTTGGCGTTGGCTGTTAGCCTATATCACTGCGACCTTTGCAGATCTATTGTGAACACCCATTATCTGTGGAATAGGATTAGAGCACCTTGTCCAGCTCTGCCGGTTTCTCCTCTCCCAGTACTAGATACCGCGTCCTTGCAAGGCCTTCACATTGGCATAGGACATGAAATGCAGTTTCCTCTTCCTCTTGGCAGTATCGACAAATGTCTTCATCTGCCAAGTTTAGCTGACTCATGTGTTTTCTGAGCCTACAATGTCCTATCAAGAGACTGACAATCATTCTGACATCATTTCGCCTTTGTGATAGCAGCTCTGCAGTAAACTTCGCCGAGTATCCCTTTATGAAGAGTTTGGCTTGTCGCTTGCCCGGTGATGTTTCCCACCACTCCTGGGCCTTTTCTAGCCTCTATTTCTCAATGGCTGCCTTTCTGAATGCATTAGCAACTCCGCCGAATGGTTCCGGGCCAATCATTGGAGTGTTAGCTCCCGCACGGGCCAATTCATCAGCCTTCTCATTGCCCCGAAACCCTGAGTGTCCTGTTATCCATGCCAGTGTCAGAGAATTTTGACTAGCGGCATGTGTCAGGACCCCAACGCAGTCCCACACCAGCTGTGAGCTTATTTGTGCTGAGACTATCGCCTTTAGAGCTGCTTGGCTGTCCGAGTATATGACTACGGTTTTACCGGTTATACCCTGACTTACGATCTCCGTTGCACAGTGTTGTATGGCCGTTACTTCAGCCTGAAACACTGTGGCATACACACCTAGACTTAGTTGGATTTTTATCCTGTGTCCTCTACTGTATATACCTGACCCTGTGCCTTTCTCAGTCTTTGAGCCATCGGTATACCAAATTGACTCCCCTTGGATTGGGGAACCATTGTTCCATGAGTCCCTTTCCAGTATTTCTACTCGAAAGTTTCTCACAAAGTTATACCTGGGGACTATCCTGTCCTGAGGCGTACTCATTATTTGATCTGCCTTAACCCTATTGTATAACTCTGCTTGCTTTTTGCCTTTTAATAAGGTAATGGGGGCCTGGCCTTGTAGCAGTCTGTGAGCAGTTGCCATAGCCTCGCCGTGAATGTAAATGTGCAATGGTGGTAGGTTGAGTAAAACCTGTAGTGCGTCCGTTGGGGCGGTTCCCATGGCACCTGTAACATTCAGACATGCCTGCCTTTGAATGCTTTCCAGCTGCCTGATCACCCCGGACTGCTGCGTTCGACTCCACCACACCACCGAACCATAGGTTAACATTGGTCTAATGACTTGTGTATACAACCATAGGTTCATTTTGGGGTTCAATCCCCAGTTCTTGCCACACAATTGTCTACACCGACCAAGGGCTATTGTAGCTTTATGTGTGACCTTTTGAATGTGTTGCTTCCATGATAGCCTCTGGTCAAATACCATACCTAGGTATTTGGCCTCTGTGGCCATTGAAACCAGCACGTTATTGAGCGTTATTGGTTGTAAGCCTTGTAACGCTCTTTTATTAGTGAATGGGACAATTGATGCTTTTTGTGGATTGACTGTTAGGCCTTCATCCTTGCACCACTTGTACACCATATTCATTGCGGACTGCATCCGCTCTGAGACTGTACCCAGAAACTTTCCCTGAATGATTATGGCCATATCATCTGCGAAGCCTAGGCAGTGAAGGCCTTCATTGAGGAGTTTTTTAAGGAGGTCATCCACAAGTGCTGACCACAGCAGAGGTGACAGTTCCCCTCCCTGCGGACAGCCCTTTCCCACTGTTGCCTTAATGGACGCCTCACCTAACTTGGACACTACGATCCTATTCGTTAGGTTGGCATACACCCATTGGCATTCGAGCTGGCATAACCAGATCGTAGATCATTAGCAATACAATAGTAATTAAATCAGGGTTGCTTATTGTTTGGTTCCAAATCATTTTCTTTGTTTTCCGCATTCCTTTGGGGGTGGGATTCACGTTAGGAGATGAAAGGGTAGTTTTTTGGAGTTGGTCGATATATACCATTCGAGAGCAATACATTAGCAATAAAATGTGACACCTTGACAAACCTCGTAGTCCTTTTGGTTACGAAGATACAGCTAGCTTAAATGAGAAGCTAGCATAATCATTGTTTTTCGGAATGGGTTGGAGAAATATTTTTTGCATAATAAATTAGCAATAAAGTGTGGTTACAATTAAGGCCCTATAAAATAGATATGCTAGCTTGACATAGTTACATATAGAATACTATCATGCTTTACCCATTTTTAAGCATGGAATAACTCTTCTCGCACACTGTATGGGAAAATGACAGTAAAATGGATATTTTGAATACATTTAAATAAATCAACTGTCAATAAAAAAATTTTCCAAACTAACATTTCATAATAACATAACAGTATGCTGAAGAAGTTGTTGGTAATGTATTACCATATAAATGAAAAAGAATTTACGAAATAGTTGATAAGTTCGAATAAAAAAGTTACACCACACAAGGACTGAACCTTTGCCTTTAAATCGAGAGTCCATCGTGTCTATACCGACAACCCACAGCAATACCTGCCAAATTTTTAAAAATTTAAATTAGCTGTTACAAGTAACCATCACACTCGCCTCCGGCTCGTATAAATGGAATAGGTAGCGCATTCCTTAGACGTTAAAGATCATATATTTCTTTTTCATAAGGTCTAATTCTTCTTGTCGCATTTAGAGTTTTAGTATTACCTACATGTTTTAAAATTATTTAGTTTTTAACATTTTTTAGTTTATCTCTTATCGCGAGAATGAAGTATAGTCAGGGAGCAAAGGGGGGTTCCGTGGCCGATTGAGGTCCTTATCTACAAGCAGCAAAGTTTTTTAACTGTATTTTGACTCGCTGAATTCGAATATTCAACCTGCTTTTTAACCAGTTGCCTTGGAAATTTGTTATTAACAATTTAATTGTTTAAATAATTATAACTAACAAACTAATTAAAATACATTTTTTTCTCAATTGTTTTTTGTTCCTTACAAAAAAACCAACAAAATGAGCTTTGAAAAATTAAAATCGGTTAATTAGAAGCCGAGATACTGTAAATAGAGTGTAAAAACATTGCAAAATTACGAATCAGGCTTGCGCTGCCTCTGTTTTTTACTTATATCTCGGCTTCTAATGAACGGATTTTAATTTTTTAAATCTTATTTTAAAGGGAATGAAAGTGGCTTCTAGTTTTTTACTTTGTAAAATTTTGGGAGATATTTGTTTATAAACATATTTTGTTTCTCTACTCCATAAACTTCGATATTTAATTTATTTGAAGTTATTCTGCATCTCAAGAGGAACATTTTAAGCTTTGGTAAGTGTAAGTACGTCGATTTTACTTTAAGATATACAACTTTAAAGGGACCTTGCGCGCACTTCAACTTTCTCGAACTGTAGCGCTCGAGGCAGCTTGCAGATTTTCACTTATAATTTCTTTAAAATACTCAATAATTTATTTTTTGACATTTTGAACAATTTATTGCAACGTTACTAAGTAAATATTCTGAAATACAAATTAATCTGTAACATACTTTTTAATTATTAGTTATTTTGACATTTATTACTTTTACGGCAATTAGAAAATATACAACATTCTATACCCGATTCAAGGCATATACTTACAACTTTTTGAGCAAGTGCTGTCGGTACAACTAGGTACTAATTCACTCACTGTAGGCAACAGCTGCTCTTCTTTTTGAGGTAGAAGAAATTGACCAATTTCTTTCCACCCAAAATCCGTTGTGTTAAGTTCATTTAAAATTCTTGTAAAACAATTTGTTTGTATATTTATTACATAAATTGCACGCAAAATATGTATTTCAGAATATTTACTTAGTAATGTTGCAATAAATTGTTCTAAATGTCAAAAAATAAATTATTGAGTATTTTAAAGAAATTATAATGTAAAAATCTGCAAGCGGCCTCGAGCGCTACAGTTCGCGAAAGTTGTAGTGCGCGCAAGGTCTCTTTAAAGTTGTATGTCTTAAAGAAAAATCGACGTACTTACACTTACCAAAGCTTAAAATGTTCCTCTTGAAATGCAGAATAACTTTAAATAAATTAAATATCAAAGTTTATGGAGTAGAGAAACAAAATATGTTTATAAACAAATATCTCCCAAAAAATTAACAACAATTTTTGTCTTTAAATTCATATACATATAATTGGTATTAACAATTTTTTTTTACAAAATAAAAAACTAGATGCCACTTTCATTCCCTTTAAAATAACATTTAAAAAATTAAAATCGGTTTATTAGAAGCCGAGATATAAGTAAAAAACAGAGACAGCGCAAGCCTGATTCGTTATTTTGCAATGTTTTTGCACTCTATTTACGGTATCTCTGCTTCTAATTAACCGATTTTAATTTTTTAAAGCTCATTTTGTTGGTTTTTTTATAAGGAACAAAAAACAATTTAGAAAAAAAAATGTATTTTAATTAGTTTGTTAGTTATAATTATTTAAACAATTAAATTGTTAATAACAAAATTTCCAAGGCAACTGGTCAAAAAGCAGGTTGAATATTCGGATTCAGCGAGTCAAAATACAGTTAAAAAACTTTGCTGCTTGTAAGGACCTCAATCGGCCACGGAACCCCCCTTTGCTCCCTGACTAGTATATTCAATGAAACGTTTTTTTGTCGACTTTTTTAATTTCACTGTGTCTGCCCAATCGTCCTATACGAAGCGCTTTATAAAAATTATCGTGTATAGACGAAGATGCCAGGTTTGATTCGTGCGGGATTTTTTTCTTTCTTTCATGTCTAAGTACTTTATAACGCTCTTATTACTTTTCTAGATACAAAATTTTTGTGACAACACTCTAAGATACCATTTTGTGAACACGTTGTTATTTTTACACGTCCTGTACAAAAAACCCTAGAAAGATAAATAAAAAAATGGATTTAAACAGGCAGAAATTAAATTACATTCAATAAAAGTTTTGCTCGCTTACAGAACATTTTATTAAAGTCGAGAAACAATAATGAATAATCCGATATGAGAGAAAGTTCTCTCTGTTCCAGTTGAAAAGGTCTGAGTAATATTCCGCTTTACGTACATACGGTCCATTTTGTAATTTATAATTTCATGTAAACGTTTAGATTAAAGATAAACTGACTTTAGCAGCGGGATTTTAGACTGGGGATACATTAATCAGAAATAAGGTTCATATGTTATACTTGAAATGGGTTGTTCTATAAATGATTTCAAAATAAAAAATTTACTCAGCAGTTTATGATGGGAAGTATATCACATTTTTTTAAGCGCCTGTGCCTGTTGAATTAATTAGTATCATTTAAAAGTTCAGTTGTTTGATTTTTTTAGTATTTTATAGAAAATCGGTAACAGTGTGGGTCAGAACGGTCCATACATCAACTATTTTCTGTAGCTTTCAATTTAAATTTTCTGAATATCTCTGCAACCGTGCCAGGTATGCAATTATGGTAAATATACAAAATGTAGCTCTCGATAGTTTGTAAGCATTACTTTTTGTTCAGAGTTGACTATTTTTCAGATAATATTTCAAACGCAAATAAAAATTATACTCTCCAACTTGTTTATTTTAAATGTTATGATATTAGAACCTGCAATCTTGTCAAAGATATTACATGTTGTTTTATTTTCTGGCAGCAAAATAAATTGACTTTCAGGTGCTCCGACCCGCCTTAGGTGGTTGGCCATGAGGAAAACCTATCCCTACTAATTATAAGGTTTGACCTTGAGACTTATTATTAGTAAAAGCGAAAGATGTTTTGATAGGAAATTGAAGCGGTTTAAATGGATTTGGTAGATCATTTGGTATCATCGGTATCCTCAGTGTATGAGCTAGTTGACCAGCTGGTGGTTCAGTTATAATGGTTGCTACAACTTAATTGTCCTTTAATTCCTTTATAAGTAGCCTCGTCCCATTGCACATGCTAAATTTGTGATATCTGTAGTGATTATGAAATAATTTATTTTGATAAGGATTAATACCAAGATAAAAACTTTTAAAAAATTAAAAAATAGTTATTGTGACGTAACTATAGCAGTTAGACTGCTGTCGCGGCATTTTTTGTAGATATTTATATATTCTTCAAAATCGTAGTACATTATTTTATTCTATAATCAATAGTATCCCTAGCGCACGCGGTGTAAGGATTTTAAGGTCATTTTTGGTTACATTAATGGCATTTTAGTAAGGATCCCTATTTTTTAAAAAAATGAAACATAGCCTATGTCACTCGGGAATAGCCTATTCATTTCAAACAAACAAACAAAAAATCAAACCTTTCCTCTTTATAATATTAGTATAGATAAGATATCTTTACAAACTAGCTCAATTGTCGTGGTTCGAATTTTAATTTCATTTGTAGTAATTCAAACTCTCTGCTTCAAGGAAATAGGACGCCAAGTACAAACTTCATAAATCAATAAGTAATCTGGAACTGGTTTATTGAAAAAGTAAGAATTAAACGAATTTAACTAATGTTAAAAATGGTTATACCTGTACAAAAAAGCTAACTTTGCCAAAGGCGACATAGGTTTGTCGTAAAAGGTAGCTCCAAATTCGACCGATGAATACCAATCCTAACTGATCTGATCCTGTTTGAACCGTTTGATGCTTCTATATATTCTACGTGATGTTTGGAGGTTCCAAGAAATTGTTTATTGGAGTAAAACTACGTACGTGGTCTAAAGGTGATCTTAAGAGATCTAAGGTGGTCTAAGGATCTTCCAAACAGATCAGGAAATTTCCTTTAGAGTCAAATGAGATAAATAAACTAAATTAAATACTGCAGACAATTCTTGTTTATTTTAAGTAAAAACCAAACACCGACAAAGAAACACGTTCTTAAAATAATTTGTGAAGTATAAAAACTGTATTCAGATTTACGTTAAAAAGCAACCACATAGGAATTTCATATCGAAATCTTAGAAATTTATTAAAGGCTTACACTACATATATTAGGACAGCTTTTAACAAAACTTACTTGAACAACTGCTTCTATGTGAAGACAAACTGTTTTTTTAAGTCATATCCATGCACAATCGGTTAATTATAAATGGTCAAATTTAGAACTGCCAAAAAGATTTTGTTAATAACTTAAACCAACCCGAAAGGTATTGATATATAGATGACTTTAGTGGTTTAAGAGCTAGTTATATTTTGACTTAGATAATGGAATTTTAAAGTTATAGACCTCAAAAACAAAAGATAAAGATTTTTATAAATCGTTACAAACGTTTTAAAGTTATATTTAAGGTAGATGTACCGTTTGTGGCCACTGTACCATTTGTGGCCGTTTTGACATTGATAAGTAAATATTAAATATTTAATTTTTCCGGTTGTACCTGTAGTACATTTATAAGATTTTTTTAATGTGTTGGCAACATTGTGAACTCTCTTCCCTAAACGTCAAAATTATAGTGTCAGAAATAATTAAAAACATATTCTGATGTGTAATGTTTCTGATGATTTTTAACTTTTTCTAATAAGAATCTGCAGAACGAACCTGGTAACTTAATTTATCAGATTAATTGTAAATGTTAATATTATTTTAATAATTATATTGTATACAGCTAAAATAGCTCAAAGTTCTATAAAAAATCATTATTTCCTAATTTTAACCAAATATATGGGTAAACTATCCCATAACCATAACTGGTACATCAAAAACATTCAAGTGCTAATTTTGGTCATACCATGACCACAAGTGGTGCATATGTTTTTCAGTTTTGGCCATCATATCTATTTGCGTAGTATGATAGGTTACTAAAGTATATTATAAAATTATAAATAATAAAATAATTAATAAATGATTTTAGTCAACAAACGAATAACTAATTCTTTTTATTTAATCTATTTTGTAGATTAAAATGCCATCAAAAGTAAAAAAAACCGTGAAAAAAAATTCCAAATCTTCTCAAGCGACAGCTAGAAAATCTAAAAGGACTTTTTTTATGTATTTAGAATCTGATTTAAAAAAAGCCTTGGAGTTATCTAGAAACGGGACTCCGATTGCTTCGGCTGCTAAACAATATAACATTCCGAGAACAACATTGCGTAATAAACTGAACGGAAAAGCACCTGAATCTTCAGGTCGTGTTGGTCCGGAATCTGTACTTGGTCGTCATATCGAAGACAAATTGGAGAAGTGGTTACTAGGGACTAGTCGAATGGGTTTTCCAATTAACAAGAATTTTTTAATGCACTCTGTAAAGCAATTGGTGGAAGCAGAAGGGATAAATAATCCGTTTAAAAATAATTTTCCTGGAAGAAAGTGGTTTGAAGGTTTCCTCAGGCGTCATCCACGCGTTGGACAAAAAAGAGCTGAACACCTTTGCAAAGCTCGGTCAATCGTCACTGAAAATAGTATACGTTCTTGGTTTTCTCATGTGGCAGAAGAGCTTGGTGAAAACATTACGATTCTTAAAGATCCAAGAAATACATCTTGCACCAAAGGGTGGTCTTGTTTTGGCCGAGAGAGGAAAGGCTGTCTATAATGTAGCTGGTAATGAGAAAGAAAACGTAACGACATTGTTTAATGTGAATGCTGCGGGGGAATTTGCACCACCATTAACTATTTTTAAACATGAACGTTTACCCAAAATTTGTATCGATTCTGCTCCGAAAGATTGGGGAATAGGGAAATCGAAAAATGGTTGGATGACTAGTGAATCATTTTATGAATACTTTACAAATATTTTTTATCCATTCCTTGAAAAAAAGTGAAATTGAACTCCCAGTGATTGTATTCTTAGATGGCCATGTCTCTCACATGTCGATCCATCTAAGTAAGTTCTGTAAGGAAAAACACATCATTCTGTGCTGTTTCTTACCCCACTCGACACATATTCTACAGCCACTCGATGTATCTTTTTTTTTCCCATTGAAACAAAGATGGAAGAATTTAATTCGTAATTGGAGAATAGAAAACAAGGTCCAAAAACATAATGTTCCAGCCTTCTTGTCAAAGCTCATCAATGAGGAGAACTTTGCGAATGTTATTCAGAGCGGATTCAAAGCTTGCGGAATATTTCCATTTAACGCCGACGCAGTTGATTATAGTAAATGCGTTGAAATAAGAGAATATCAAAACGATAAAAATATTTCTAAAAAACTTGATTCACCAAAATCAGTTTTATCTCATAGACAGTTCGTTGAAAGCCAGATTGATGCAGATGTTCTACAAAAATTTAAGATTGCAAGAGACACAGGCATTGGATGGGAGGCTGAAGACAAATACGAGCTTTTGTATGATCTTTGGGTTAAGACTGTAGAAAGTGATAAAAATGTAGAGAATTCACTGCAATCTTCATCGTGTTTTCCTCTAACATCTAATGATCGTTCTCCATCGATTTCATTCGATAACCATGTTATTGAATTTCCATTTCCCGAGTTTTCTGAGCCTAATGTTGATGAAAATAAGTATGATTAAACAAAACAACAGAAATTTTTCATATTGATTGGTTTGCAGATTTGTTTTCATGGATGAATATTTAATTTTAAAATAATAATAAATAATTTTTTAATCTTATTTTATTTTTTACTTTTTTCTAGTTGAAGAACAATTAAAATCCTTCAACTCTCCAAGTCCTAATCCAAACTCTGATATTGGAGTACCTCTTTCACCTGAATCTTCTATCCCATTAGGTATTAATAAAAATCCAAACACTGTTGAATCCATTCTTTCATCCAGTACCAAAGATATCCAATTATCACCTGATATTATTGAAGTAATAGAACCTGATGCAGTTTCTAGTGTCAGCACGGAAAAGGTATCAAATTCTAATACTATAACGATGCGTCGAAAATCTGTAGATGCTATCATAGATCAAATAGTTATGTGGCCTAAAAAACAGCCATCAAAGCGAAAACGTGCTGTTGAACACTTGCCCTCAGTAATAACAGGTGATAAATGGATAGAAATTATGGAGGCTAAAGACAAAGAAAAAAATGATAAAGAAGAAGAAAAAAAACTTAAAAAAATCAACAGAGAAGAGAAACGTAAGAAAATGAATAAGATAAAACAAGAAAAAATAGAGGAAAAAGCTAAAAAAAAATTAGCCAAAGCGAAATTATCTGTCAAAAAGTCTATAAAACCACGAAAAAATTCTAAAAAGTAACTTAATATTCTATGTGTATTAATTTGATTGTATTTTTTTTAATATGTTCAAAATAAATCGATATATTGGTTATGAATTGAATACATATTTTTAATATTTCATTCACCAAAAAATATTAATCACTATGACCAAAAGTGGTACAACTGATGGCCAAAAGTAGTACTTCTGTGGCCACTACTGGTGAAACAGCAGGTATGATTAAATATTCTAATTTTTTGATATTACAGTAAATTTTAAAATTTTTCGCGTTTTATTATTTAACAACTAATGCATTAAAGATTTCATTAAATCCTATTCCCCTCCTAAATACTTTATTTAAGTTTCTTACATTTTTAATAAAAATGTGAAATTTCTTAAAGTGGCCACAAACGGTACATCTACATTTACAAAATTATTTGAAAAATTAAGGGAAATGAGATGTGCTCTACCAGCACTTGGAGCACATTTAACACATTCCTTAATCTTTCGAAAGGAACGCCTCCGTTTCAGTTGTCATGTAAACTATTGACTGACAATATGTGACAACAGTACCAAAGGGAATTTTCCTAACGCCTGCTATAGGTACGACTGGCGTAATCAAGATTTACCATCTACGTCAATTTGGATATAACAAAATTTTCTAAAAAAAATTCTAAATGAATCAAATTTGAACACAGAAACAAAGCAGCAGCAATATATCGAATGGAGGTACTTTAGTTCCTCAAGAGCTTTGTGTTTAAAACTCTACCGGAAACGTGTTTTCTTCAGTTTTTTGGGACATTTTAGATAGGAGTAAAATAATACATTTCGATGTTACTGACCACCTTGCTTATCTGAAAATGAGACTGATGAATACCCTAAATGATAATGCATACCTTGAATACTCAACGAATACTGAAGGTATTTTACCTGCAAATCTACTATGGCACCTCGTTTCCATTTCTTTAGGATGGTTGAGAAGCGGTTCCAAAAAGCATTCCATACTCATGTTGAAAGATGATAGGATGAAACAGGAGTCAAACAGTGGACAGAAAAATATAGATATTCTTATATTGTTACCATGCAGGATTATATCTGTTTGCTTTATGAGAAACTTTGATGTCGGTGCTGGCGCGAACAAGACGTAATATATGGCAGACTAACAATTCGGATAACTCCGATTCTGCTTATAGGAAATAAAAATATTACGTGTTAAATCATAAAATACTCTTACTTTCAAATTTTGTTTACTAAGAATTTTTCAATATAAGTTCATGTTTTTGAAATTTAGAGAAAGTATACAAACAAGAATATATTAAATTACATTATGGAGAAATTGAAAAAATGTCGAAACCAGCAGTACTCGAACTCGCAACATTTGCCTCTACGCGGCAACGCTGTAACCTCTAAGCTATGAATGCTTGGAAATTGGTGGTTAAATTTAACTCATGTCACTTGTGACACTCACTTTCTCCTTAAGCACATATAACATGACGTGAATGAGAGAGAGATTTGGCCCAATCGACAATTGAAACACCAAACTCTAAGTCACTTTATTTGTGCCCTATTCATTTTTTCAATTTCTACTTGTTTGTATACTTTCTAAAAATTTCAAAATTCCCATGAGATATCTCAAAATAATCGTTTATTAAATATTCTC
Organism: Altica lythri; assembly: GCA_964028335.1. Taxonomy (NCBI): domain Eukaryota; kingdom Metazoa; phylum Arthropoda; class Insecta; order Coleoptera; family Chrysomelidae; genus Altica; species Altica lythri. The sequence continues at coordinate 26,339,313 of OZ034804.1, read as the reverse complement.
ATGTATTTGATTTTCTATATATTTTCTTAATGTACATATATGAAAGATTTAATTTTTGGGAATTGTAATAATAACAATTTTAATAATAATGGGCTTCAAACAATTGTTTCTATTATGTTCATTTGTGAAATAACAAGAAATTAGCAGCTAGTGTTTGTTTAATTTCCCTCTTTGTCTGCAGTTTACAGTAATAACCGTGGGAAGCGAATAAAATTAGAATATAATGGATAAAGACTTCATAATTTATGATGTACTTCTTTTTCTCTTTATTTTCTTACGTTTTCTGCTGGTTTTAATTAGTATTTTATAATGAGCTACTCGAAAATTAGTTCAAAAACAAAGAGAAGCTTTATTATTGGGACTACGAACACTTTGTACGCGCGCTTTAGAAATGAAATATGAAACGCGATCTTAAAACAGATTATTTTTGAGTGGGTTTAATAGTTAATGGGATCTTAATTTCAGATTACGTCAAAAGAAGAGTAGTGTTTGGAAATGAAAGCTTTTGCATAGTATTAGAAAAATTCAGACACTTACAGGGTAATCATAAGTAAGTAAGGGGTATTAATTTGCAATACGTCTAAAATTCAATATAGAAAGTATCCGGAATTTATTATTTTCATAATTTAAATATATTTCTTTTTTGTAATGGCCAAAATTCCAGGACAACACTATTTGTCAATTATTGTTGATTGTCAACAGGTTTACAGATTGTATAGAACAGGTTTTCAAAATGTTAAAAATTAAGTGCAATTGACTGAATTCGGAAAAACTGCAGTATATGAGACAATAAAGAGGATAAAAAATGGCGTAGATATGAAACAAAACCCAGTTTTAGGAAGACTGCTTAAGATTGAAGGAAACAATTTAAACACTTTATTGGCCTTAAAACTAACAGATTTGGAAATCAACGGAATGTACAAGTATGTACAGAAACCTTCTGTATGTCACGAAAAAGACAACGCTTCATATCAGGAAAACCTTTACACAAAGAACGAAAAATAGAACTTTGTTAACGTTTTCAAGACGATAATTTTAATTATGTTTTTATAGCGGATGAGGGTTGTTTCCAACTGGATGTAAATCACTTAAAAAACCTGTCAAAACAACCTGTTACTGTTCAAATTTCCCACCAAAATTATTGTTTGGAGAGCAATATCTCAACATTTTGCTACACATTGACATTCTAAATGATTTTTCTCTTGAAAGGGTGGATGCTTTATATCCAGAGTGGTAGCGTTTTCAGAAGGATATTGCAAGATGCCATACGTCGGAGTATATTCAAGCGTGGATGTAAGAACAACAATTCCATGGCAAGCCGAAATGGAATATTTTGAAGTAAAACTTCTTTAGGCGCGACTAGGGGTAACTCAGTAATTCTAACGGACGTCACGTCATATTCTAACGTAACGCAAAAAACCTGATACAAAAAACCTAACACGATTCCGCCTACTATATTAAATAAAAGTTAAATCTGTAATTGTATATTATGGTAGGCAACATAATATACATATTGTGCTGACTTGTCAAATTGACAGCTTGTCAACCAAAATACATTGTTGGTAAATAGTTTTACGCCTTAAATTTGTATATAAAGTGTTTGTTTTAAATATGAATAAACAAAGTGGATTTATTAATGAAGAAAGTGATGAAATATATTGAAGGAAAATGGGTGAGTAATCTATATGCATACATTTTATTTTCCTGTGAATCGTTTAAAAAATCAATGTTGAAATCTCCACAAAGAATAAAAGATATATTTGTACAGAAAATTAATGCACTATAAAGTCTATCTATAAATGTATTGAAATTTCCAGATGGGGATCTATAAATATTTAATATACAACAGGTGGTTTGAAGTATTTTAAAAGAGATACTGGAGATTTCAATATCTACTTCAAATGATAAATTAGTCAAAAAATCGTGTTTCTTAATTTCTATGGAAGGTTTTGTCAAAATTAGTACACCGCCATGTGATTTATTAGTTCTATTGAAGTAATAGTAACAGAGTAATTATTAAATCGTATGTGGCCATTATTGTCATTATTCGACCATGTTTCGGATAGACATAATATGTATGGTTCATATTGCTTTAAGATTAGGACTATTCTATTAGTTTTGTTAGAAATTGATTGACAGTTAACATTTAAAATACGGAAGAAATTATCAGATTTCCCATGATTTTCATACACACAGTTCTTTATGTTTCTACTGACTTCCTTGCGATACATTTTGCGATACGTACGTCAAAACTTAGCTAACCTAACCTAACCGTTAATTTCTGTCAAAATTTTTTAAAACGTGAAAGTGAAGTTAATGAATTTTAGATAAATTACAAAACAAAATAGTTGTCACTTGAATAAAATGGCGGATTCTCAAGAATATTTTACTCTTTCATCAATAAATAATAATAATAATATTTTGAATTTGAATTTATTTTGCGATGATACGTAGGTACGTCCAATAAGTTTTACTTCAATCGCGCGTGAAGGTTACACGAACACTCTTTTTTTTATTTGTTTTTAAACTGTGATCGCTGAGCTGAGACTTGTTACCGTTCACTTCCAAAAATGATGATTATTATAAAAAACTTTTTGTTAGAGATTTAAGTGCTCGTTAAGTGCAACAGACTCAATAGCAGAACAAACTGCTGATGAGCACAGTCAACTAGAAATTCTTACCGGTTTTTAAGTACTTAGAAAGTGCACAATGACACACTTGGATGAAGTAGCAAGAAGACTTTGGCTAAGAATTTCTAGTTGACTCTGCTCATCAGCAGTTTATTCCATTTCGGACGAGAGAATTATTAAGTATGAGAATTACAAGAAAATTTTAACGATCTTCATGTACCTAAAAAGTGCAGATTGACACTCTTAGTTGAAACGCAAGAAAACTTTGGCCAAGTATTTTCAGTTGAAATTGCTCATTAGCAGTTTATTTTGCTCGAGAAACTATTGCACTTAATGAGCACTTAAATCTCTGACAAAGAGAATTTTATATTAATAATCATTTCCGGAAGTGACCGGTTGCAAGTCTCAGCTCAGCAGTCCCAGTTTAAAAAAAAAATAAAAAAAATTCGTTGTCTGTAAAGTCGGTTTACTGACGATACTTAAACGTGACAAAGTCATAAGAAAATACTGGAGGAATGGTTGCATTTTTCAAAAGAAAATTTTAATTTTATTTGTTTGATAGATATTTTGTATGGATATCATTTTCCTTTTTTCATTTCTCGTTTCCATTTCTCATTTCTCATTTTTATTTTTTCATTTTTCATTTCATTATAAATTTTTTATTTTTCCCTTTTCATTTTTCATTCGGAACGCCTCAGTGGAACGCTTTAACGGAACGCCTTATTTTTTGGTGCGTGCAGCTGGCTACATCAAATTATAAGACGGTCACGTCAAAAAATATTCAATCTTGACCTTGAGAATTATCCATTAAAAAAATTACGGGACAAAAACCCATTTTGGTTTAAAGTGCAAGAAGGAAATGTGACGTTTTGCTATACACAATCATACAAATTTTTAATTTTATCTTTCTGTTGCAAGTCTCTGCTCAGCAGTAGGTACCAGTTAAAAAAAAAAAATAAAAAAAAATATTCAATCTCGACCTTGAGAATTATCCATTAAAAAAATTATGGGACAAAAAACCATTTTGGTTCAAAGTGCAAGAGGAAATGTGACGTTTTGCCATACACAATCATAGTTTAAACCGTATCCATCAGCTGACTTCTTAGGCTGCGTATCTGCACGTATTATTAAATTGGCTTCTGCTTCAAAGTTCCGTAAAACTCCTTCTTTGTCAAAAGATTTTTATGATAAGGTTAATACAGTCATTTTTTTTCTTCTTGATTGTATCGTTTTTTATAATAACTTCAAAGCATTATACTTATTATTACAATTGAAGCCAAAAGTACGTTTTTTCGAATGGGTATGAAGAAAAATATATTCTCTATCAAAAATGACTTTTTATATTATCTAACTATAATCCGTTCACTTTTTATTCCAATCTCAGTAGGCTCTGTTAGTAACATGAATTTCGCCCTGTATAATACACGTCTGAGTTTACTGTTCTGTGGTCTTGTTAATTGTAAGTACGATGTTGTCACGTCTTCAATAAAAATATATGTATTCATTACAAATATCTTAAGTAATTAAATTTGCAAACCAAATTTAGAACTTGCAGGAAATAAGTCAATATGTTTAATATTAAATTGAATACTAAAGTAGATATGTCAGTTTTCGCTGCAAGTAGTATTAATGTCCAAATATCCTAGAAAAGATTAAAATAAATGTCTCCCAAAGAGTCCTTAGAGACAATCAATTATATTTTATTTCAGTATTCAAGAATAATTACCTTAGCAACAATTCTTTAATAAGATCTGCACAATTTATAAACAAAAAAGGAATTGATCTGTATAAATTTTCATTACCTCAATTTAAAACTCTTCTACATAGACTGATTTAACTACCTTGTAATGCATGTATTTACTCTGTATTCTGTATTTATCTTTATTTATTTATTATGTATCTTGTAGTCTTATTATTTTGTATATGTATATATATTTTTGTAATTTAAAAATTTTGTAATGGAGCTTTCCGTCAATAAACATTCTATTCTATTCTAAGAATGGTCTATTTGAATTCACATGAATTTTGACTGATACTCAAAATAACACATTCCTTTACACAGAACAGATCCCTGTTTATAGTCAATTATTATTTTATTGGTCTATACCAAAAAATATACTTTTATATTTATATTTTATTACAAGTAAATAAGTACAATTCAAAATGTAGCACATATACATATATTAACTAAAAACGTTTAATACAACTTTTAAATTAATCAAGCAAAATTAAAAAAAAATCATTTTTACAAATGTATAATAAAACTTTTAAATTATTCAAGTAGTGGTAAAAAAAATATTTAATCATTTTTGAGTTTGACATAAAAACACAGTACTCAAATTTTATATCCATCTTTTTTAAAGTCTACTATTTTACATCCAAATGGCATCGTAGATTATTGTAATAGTGGCTGTAGGGTAATAAAATTTCACATCCAATGGCTTAATTAAGGAAACTACTCCAGTACAAATTTGATTTTCCTGGTCCGCCTCAAGTGGAGTCGCAGTTGACTTATATATGCAGATGTTTTAATATTGTTCTTTATAACAGAAATTCTTCAGAAATTTTTCAAACCGATACAAAGAAAATATATTTTAATAAATTACATAAAAGCAAATAAAAACAAATACAGATGCAGATTTAGATGTAATGTGTAAATGTTGTCGGTGTATTTGTATGATTAATCCTCTTCCATTATTTCACTGGAAGAATCAGAGTCACTAGCAAATCCAGAATCGGAATCGTCAGAATCTGATTCCTCCAAGAAATAATTAAAGGATGAATATTGTCATGTGAGCAGTTTCCCATGTAAGTAGTCCAATCTGCCAAAATAAGTTCGTCTGTACATCTACAAAAATTTCGCCACATGTCTAGTGTACATTTAGTCAATGCTTCTGTCCACGTTTTTTTAACTCTATCCTGGTCAAGATAAGTATATGTTATATATGTTTGTTATAATATGTCTTAGTAAACCCCATGCTAGTTCTATTGGATTGTAATGACAATGGTATGGTGGTAGTCGAAGTAGGTACTTCATGTCCTCGTTGTTTTATAATTTCATCCACTACATATATCTTTTCAACAGTTTTATAAGGTAAGATTATTAAGTACAGTTGTTTCTTTGTCATTTTTGTGTCAAACATAATGTTTAAAATCAAAATTCTGTTTAGCATCATAGCATCAGTCCAAAGTAAAATGTTCATTTTTAGAATGGTAGATCCAAATCTGTCGCTGTAAGTCTTTTTTAAAATAAACTTCTCAAATGTATCAGTTTTACTTCCTTTATCTGCGACTTTCTCATTATTTTTCAATCCTTAATAATTCTCCGTATTTTCCAAACACTAATCTAAAAAAATTAAGCATTTAGAATGTTTGTCATATTAATTAGTTTCAAAAAATATACCTCAGTTACACAAAGGTAGATATGAGATTTAAAAATATTTAACAAAATTTTGAATTAAATTATAATTACAAAATGTTTAATTTAGAAATGTGAAATCTGACAACGTTGTTTATAACTTATCATGATATCTGTCAAAAACGGTTATGTATTATGTTAATAATATAATTTTTATTTAAAAAGTGATACATATTTATAAAATCATTACAAAAACCTCTTTCAATTAATCTAATGCAAAATATATAACTTTATGTTAGCTGTCACAAACTAGGATTCACTTAAAAGAAATAGCAAAAGGGTAGGCACTTACCTTAAAGATCTGAGCCACTTTCGCTGCTGTTGCTTTATTTCTTAAACATACCATAACATTTAATGATGTTGTTATGTAGTTCTATACTGATTTTTTTGGCATTACTTATTGAATATTTCTATATTTAAAAATTTTAACCTTTGATAATATGAGCTGTCAATATTTCGACCATAGGACAGGACGTAGGACGTAGGACGTTTTCAGTTTAGGTACCAACCCAACAAAATGAAGTGCCAATCCAAGAAATAAAATGCATAGTCTACTGAGATTGGAATAAGATGTGAATGGATAATATCTAATAATATCTCTTCAATTGTTTATTAAAATACTTTTTTTTCAACTTATTGTCGATATCTATTGTATAAAGTAGAAAACTAGACAACCTAATATGTTCTCTGTATATACATTTTGTTGAAGTTCTGTCTATTGTCCATCTCTGGATCTGGAAATTTGGGGACGGGCGATCTAGTGCTCAGCCAGCACTGAGGCCACATATGACCCATTGTGCATCCTTCCGTGTGTAGGGATATCCTCACCTCAGGCTGTCACCAGGCCTAGTGACATCGGCTGGTGTAAGCCAGTACTCGCCCAACACGGATCTTCTGATTTCAGAAAAAGCAGAGCAGTTATACATTATGTGTTCTACTGTTTCCTCTTCTTGTTCGCAGCCTTTGCATAGCGGCGATTCTGTTAATTTTATCCTAAAGAGATGTTGTCGCAATTGGCAGTGACCTGTCAAGATTTCCACAGCTGTTCGGAGATTTTGTCTGGTCAATGCCTTAAATTTTTTTGCTGTTTCCTCGCCAGGATGAGGTAATAACTCTCTGGCCAGTCTACAGTTCGTAGTTTCATCCCAGCACTGTATAAGTTTTTGGTGAGAGTGCTGTTTGATAAGGTCCACGACTGAGGACAGTGTTAGCTTGGTAAATGGGCGAGGGCTAACATATTTGTAGCCCGCAGCTCTCCTTGCTAAATTTTTCGCAATGCGGTTGCCTTTAGAGTTTCCATGTCCTTTGATCCAGCTGTGAGTGACCACGTTATTCTGGCTGGCCTCAGTTTGAGGTTGGTGATATTCTAGTACTAAATTTGAAGTGAAACGTGGTCTATTCAAGGTCAGTATTGCTTGTCGGTAGTCTGTGTATATATTTATATTTCTGCCTGTAATGTTCCTATTGATTAATTTTTTTGCAGCTATGGTTATGCCTGTGAGTTCTGACTGAACCACACATGACAAGCCATCCATAGCCCATTTTATTTTTAGGCTTAAGGATCTAGGGTAAATTCCACATCCTACACCTTGCTTTGTTTTTGATCCATCAGTATATACGCTCAGAGCGTTCACTACGTTGGGGTCTGCTGTCTTGTTTGTTAATATTTTGTAGGGTTTGTCAAAGACAAATCTTGGTGCGTCGGCATCCGTGTCTGCCTGTAAGAGTGGTATCACTTTTGTCGATTCCCTCCACAGACTGTCCCTATGGGTGCCAGTCCCTACAGTAGGTTCGATACCAACCGTGCGAAAGCGTACCATGGTCATCAATGCGACCTCCTTAACAAATATGTCAAGGAGGGTGAGACCGAGTATGACTTCCATTGCGCTGGTCGGTGTGCTTCGCATGGCTCCTGTTACGAGAAGGCATGCTAATCTTTGAATTTGGTTTAATTTTTTGATAGCTGTCGTTTGTTTCACTTTAGGCCACCACACGACAGCACCATATGTTAGCATAGTTCTTATGATTGCCGTGTAGATCCACATGGTGACCTTGGGGGATAATCCCCAGGTCTGTCCTATGGTTCGGCGACATTGCTCATAAGATATAAATGCTTTTTTAACTCTGCTTTCTATGTGTGAGTTCCACGCCAGCTTGCTATCAAGGATAACACCTAAGTATTTCACTTCTGTAGCTAAGCTTAATTTAACGTTTAAAAGACTGGGTGCGTTTAAGCCCCTAGGTTTCTTTTTCTTCGTGAAGAGAACCATTTCTTTCTTTTTGGGGTTAATAGACAGCGATTGCACTTTACAATCTAAAGTTCTGAAAGCCACTTGCATTTTGTCGAAAAGGGTGCTTTCAAACTTTCCTGTTGGCAGAATTACAATGACGTCTGCGTAGGCTACTGTATAGATTTTGTCATGTTCATTGAGGCGGTGAATTAGGCTGCCTAGAACAATGTTCCACAGTAGAGGTGATAAAACCCCTCCCTGTGGACAGCCCCTCGTAACCTTGCCTCGTATCTTGACATCATTTACAGTTATTTCTATTGCACGCATGGAGAGCATGCTGAGAATCCATCCGCTTACTGTTGTAGGTACATTTCGATCAGTAAGCGAGTGCATTATTTCTTTTATGCGTATTCAACTATTCCAGATTTTGTATTTAAAAAGTATTTTCAACTTATTGTCGATATCTATTCTATAAAGTAGAAAACTAGACAACCTAATATGTTCTCTGTATATACCTTTTATTGAAGTTCTTTTTATTGTCCATTTCACAGCTGTCGCGATGTATATACATAGTATGTTTCAAACTTTATAGTAGTTTCGAAAAGTTTTTGTTCTTCTTTCATTTCTTTTTGTGAAAGCGGGCGTTAACAACAAAGTTAAAATAATGATGTAGGTATCTATCCAAAAGACATACTTGTATTATGTTCAAAAGTTTCACACAATTTTTAAATTGAGGAACTTTAATAATACTCGCTTCTTTTATTAGGTATTATGAAGTTTGTTTTTGTTTGAAATTAATAGTGTTGAAAGTTTTTTAACCACAACAAGCATATAAAGTTTGTTAGTAGCCAAACAAACAAATAAAGTTAGGGTTAACAAAAATATTTTCATTTTCAATACAACAATGAATTATCTTATGGACGAAAATTTTATTTTTTAGGGAAATGTTTATTAAACATACAATTGTTTAAAACAGTAGGTACCCAACAGAACCAATAAACTCTTAAAACTAAAGTTATGGTGATATATTTTTTCACTCATCGGAGAAACATATTGAAACCTTTCACAAATCGCTATAAGAAGACTTTCTAATTGGTAATAAGCGATAAATTTAAATATTCTAATGATATTTCACAGGATCCAGTTCAGACTCTATACAGTGGAAAGTATCTAATTTGAAATTTTCTTCTGGTCCACAAAAACAATGTAAAAAAACAGTGGTTAATCTTTCGAGCATTTACTAACTAGTGGCAGTCTTCAATGCTCTAAACGACAGCCATGTAGGAGAGATAAACGGTAACTACTCGACAATTAGAGTGTAGGATGTCCGCATGCACAAAAATATCGCCTAACCAGAGCGAGAAGCCATAGATAGCATTGGTGAAGACTAGTTTTGCCATACGAACTTTGATGGCTAATTTTAATTTTTTAATCTATCCTCATTATTAAATTGTAATTCTTATGGGTCCTATGAGCCTCCGATTTCTTGTGATACGGTTTTTCAGTGGATTTTATTACATTTTGGTGATTTTTTAATTTTGTTAACATGTCGAGACAATGTTTGTCGCTCATCAAGACAAATCCTAGGCCTCTCATGTCTGCTGTATAACGTATGTGAAGAATTTAACTGATTGGAAGAAATGACCGATGCCGTTTGCTGTGCCCATGATTTGGACTGAACCGCGAGATCATGTGTCAGACTTTGTCTCACAAATATAAACATAAATAACATAAATTTTAAGAAAAAAAAACACTGTTATTTACCCTAGCTTCAGCTTCAGCTATAAAGCAAGTACCTCGTAGTGCTGATACCAATACCAGTTGCACCTAACTCCTAGACAATTCACAATCCTCTACTTCAAACCAACGTGTTGACGAGGACGATGATTTTGAGTTTGAAGAAAATTTAAACACGCCACACTTGATAATTCAAGATTTAGTTCGGGATTTGTCAAAAAAACAGTCACAACTATTAGGATCTCGTTTAAAAGAATGGAATTTCCTACATCATAATATCAGCTATTCGTGATGAAAACTTCAGAACATACTTTCCTCAAGATGGTTATTCGCAGTAATATAAAGGAAATTGTTACAAATTGATTCCTTTCCAGAGGCGTTTATTTATTGACTCTTCAAAAGGAAGTCTAAAAGCAGTTTTATTGCATATCAACAGGAATACTTCCATCTGAACCTCTGGCCCATGCCGCTGATATAAAAGAAACCTATGAGAATACTCGTGAGAATATAACTTTTTGCTTGAAAAAATCAATTACAGCTCAGATTCTTTTAAATTGTGCGGCGATCTAAAAGTGGTTACACTACTTATCGGACTTCAAGTGGATTATACAAAATTTTGTTGCTTTATATGTGAATGGGATAACCGAAACAGAAATAATTTTAAAAATATATGGCCTACGCGTGCCTGGGTAAAAAAATGTAAAGTAGGTATTTACCTCTTGTTCAGCCTTGTGAAGTGTTTCTAACACCGTTACATATCAAATTAGCATTAATAAAAAATCTTGCAAAGGCAATCAATCGCAATGGGAATGGATTTTTGTATCTAAAAGAAAAATAAGTGAGGCAAAAATAAAAGAGGGTATTTTTGTAGGCCCACAATTAGGGAATCGATAAAGGATCCAAACGTTTTAAAAAAATTGAGCGATTTAGAAAAATCTTTATAGAAGGCTTTTAAGAATGTTGTGGGTAAGCATGAATTTGGGTAACAAAAAAAGTGACAGAGAGTTGGTTAAAATCCATTTTTTATCCTCACACCTAGATTTTTTTCTGACAATTTAGGGGGCTGTTAGCGCCGAGCACGGTGAGAGGTTCCATGAGAACATTTCTTACGAGACGTTTAGTGGATGTAGGAAGCGTAAAAAAGCGACAGAAAGAGGCAAAAACTTGGATTTACATTAAACCGTCGATAAGAGAAAATTGCGCGTGCATACCATAGTTCATCGCATTTAGTGTTGATATTTATTCTTCTTCATATATTACTGTTATTTTATCTATTAGTGTTTGTGTTTTATAATTACTGTTATGTTATATTATTCAATAATTTCGATCAATATGTGGCAGCCGTGGCTTACACCACAAACTGAAAGTAAGGACAATAATTTTTTGGATGTGAGTTGATGACAGTGTCGAAAGAAGTGAAAGAAAAGTTATCGGTTTTTATAGTAAAGATACTCAGCAAATAATTTAGAATCTGTCTGAACGACTTTTAATTAAAAAATTGTAGTTTTTTTCTGGGTTTACAAAAAAAAGTCTTAGCTTTTATGCCGCGGTTTAGTAAACTAATTGAAAAGTTAAGTCGGTACCTGTTGGCATAATATAGATCCTATTACGGCTCTGAGTTTTAAAGTTATTTTGTACATGCACACTAGACTAGAAGCATAACTTTTGACAGCAAGACCTACAGTTGAATTTATTTTTTTATCTACTGTTTTTCTGTTTTGTTTAGTCCCCTATTTTTATTCATGTGTTAAATTTCTAGTTAGAATCGATATTTAACCTTTTTTCAAATGAAGAGATTTTCAATCTGTTGTAATTCAACACTGCTGTTATCAATTGAGTGATTGTTGTTCTTAAAGTTTAAGCAAATTGATACTGAGTATCGGTCTAAACTTAAAAATGTAAAAAAGTTAAAAACATAGACGAATCCAATGCGGTTCATATAATTAGAAATACAGAAAAATTCAAATAATAGGCACGATAATATATTTCATAATTCAACCGGATACCAAGTGTGAGAACAATAATGAAATTTTACTCTAAAGGTACAATTTAAATAATTCAATAAAGAATGAATAGTTTTCAGTGTACTTAAAAGCACATCTGCAGCGTATAAAAGTATAAACGCGAGCATCTGGGCCAGAAAGAATAGATTTCCGGTCGTGCAGACACATCCAAATGCAAATGTAAGATCTGATAGGATTTCAGAATAATCTAAAAGTACATACCACCGCTATTTGTCTCATTTATCCATACTAAAATAAAGCCGAACAATATTTAATCGAGAAACACGACAATTACCCATAAAAATTTATCACAATGAAATATTTCAATAAATTTCGTGGAATATGACAAGATTTTTTTAATTCGAACATCAATAAATTGTTTCCTAAATGCTCTCTCAGAATCCGCAATTGCTCCAGTAATTAGTAATTTTTTAATTAATTGTTTGCTATTAAAAAAAAATATTTTATTGATGAAAAAAAAAAAACAAAAAATCTGTAATTTGTTGAAATGTTGAAATATAAAAAAATTAATTTTAATTGCAAATAATTGATTAAAACTAATTACCGAAGCAATGGCGGTTTCTGAGAGAGCATTTAGTTATTGATGAAAAATAAGAAAACTGTAATTTGTTGATAAATAGAAAAAATAAATTCCGTTATTTTTATTGTTAATAATTAATTAAAAATTTACTAATTACTGAAGCAATTGTGGATTCTAAGATAGCATTAAGGAAGCAATTTTTTATTGAGGTTCGAGTTTAAAAAAATCTTTTTCTACAATCGTGCGTAAAGTATTACCTTTACGCACGGTTTAAGATTCGTAAAGTTTAACTTTTTTTCACTCGTGACAAAAAAGTTTTTTTTTCACTAGTAAAAAAAGTAAAATAAGCACTGTTTTGTATAAGATTATGCAAATACTTTTATGTGTGTTAGTGGCCGAGGTTGTAAGGTATATAGCTTCTACCCAGATGACTCGGGTTCAATTCCGGGTAAGGAAACTTTTTTTTTATTATTTAATTGTGTAAATTTGTATAAATATATTTAATTGTTAAATTATTGCAGTTTAATACATACAAAACTAGATATTATATTCAGTAATTTTTAATATGACAGAAATATCAGTTCATGAATAAGGGTAAGTATTTTTATTTAAATAACTGATTGACATTTCAATTAATTTATAATTCAAGCATTTCGCGTTTCTACGTACCGGTATTATAAGGTGAGATTAATTTAGAAAATAAATATTTTGTTATCTAAAATATGTTTTAAATATAATATTTTTTTTTTCAGTAAAGCGTAAAAAAAATCAGGCCTATACTTGTATTTCTTGTAAAGAAATTCGGTTGTAGAAAAAATATTGTATGCAACTCGTGCGTAAATGTTCCTTTTTTGACTCATATGATTGTCGCATTCGCCTGAAAGGTCACTTTACACACTAGTTGCATAAATAACTATTTTCTACAAGCATGTGTAAAATAACACTTTCCCGCACGCATTTTAATTCAGAAAATATCTCTTTCCCGCACGGAGTGCCGGTTAGATTTTTTTTCTACGCCCTCCCTTTAAAATTCCTTATATTACACCGGTTTATTGCACTTAAAACGGCTGTTTATAGTTAGAGTGAAAAAAAGTAAAAAAGCGTGAAATAAAGTGCCATAACGTTAACTTTATTTCACGCTAACCATTTGATTAATAGAAATAAAATATCAAGTTACCTTTAACTTTGACAACGTATGAACTGTACTTGATTTGAGGTTAATATTTTTGTTCATTGTGTCAATAATTCGAATTGCAAATTTAATTGTTGTTCTTACTATTATTAATAAAAGTAGTGAAGATTCTGAGGTTGAAATATGTCCTCCAGAAGAAATCATAGAAAAGGCAAATGTGGCGACTTCAAATTTGCTGCCAGAAAAATCAAAAGAAAATTATACAAGAGAGTATGATACTTTTATGAAATGGCGGATTCAAAATAGTATCCACAGCTACACAGAGCGGGTGCTTTTAGCTTTTTTTAAAGAAAGATTTAGAAAATTCAAGTCTTCTACTTTATGGTCCATTATGTGAATACTTCACTCAATGCAAAAATGAACTGTGCTTCGCGAATTTTACAAGGACCTCATATCAGTACTATTTTTGACCAACCTTCAACGTCATTTAGCCAACATTATGCATCATATATAAGAATAAAGGTGAGAAGAGTTTGACTCTTCCAAATATTGAAAATTTAAATGAAGCTTTATCAATGAATCAAACAGAAACAAATCTGAAAGGATCAAAACTACATATTAGTCAACCAAACAACTGCATTTTCAATATTCACATTACCAAATGAAACATTCATAATTTAGTTGTTGATTTGTGTTTATTTATTATTATTAATACTTTCCTAATTCCAATTTAGTTATTTTGTATTTGTTGTAAGTTACAGAAGAAGTTAAATTAAAATGTTCTAAATCTTATTTATTTTGATTTTATTATTTGTATAGGGCTGTAGAAAAAATATTGTATGCAACACATGCATACAGTGTCTTTTTTCACTCATGGAATTGCCGCACTCGCCAAACGGCTCGTGCGGTCAATTTTTCCATTCGTGAAAAAAAGTACCACTTTATGCACTTGGTGCATAAATTACTATTTCCGCACGGAGTGCGGGTAATGTTTTTTCCCGCACGCATTTTTTTTTAATTAATTGAATATGTTTTCCGATAACCTTTTTGACAAATTATTGTATTATTACCTTTATCTTGTCGGACTACATACCTACAAATAGTAAAAAAATAGTTATTTATACAACTAGTGCGTAAAGTGACCTTTTTTGACGAATGTGAATGTTGTCGCATTCGCCTGCGGCTCATGCGACAATCATATGAGTCAAAAAAGGAACATTTACGCACGAGTTGCATACAATATTTTTTGCTACAACCGAATTACTTTACAAGAAATACAAGTATGGGCCTACTTTAGATAACAAAATATTTATTTTTTAAATTAATCTTACCTTATAATACCGGTACGTAGAAACGCGAAATGCTTGAATTATAAATAAATTGAAATGCCAATCAGTCATCATTTAAATAAAAATACTTACCCGTGATTTTTCTGTCATATTAAAAATCAAATTAAAAATTACTGAATATAATATCTAGTTTTGTATGTATTAAACTGCAATAATTTAACAATTAAATATATTTACACAAATTTACACAATTAAATAATAAAAAAAAAGTTTCCTTACCCGGAATTGAACCCGAGTCATCTGGGTAGAAGGTAAACACCTAACAATCTCCGCCAATAACACACGTAAAATTATTTGCATAATCTTATACAAAACAGTGCTTATTTTACTTTTTTTCACTAGTGAAGAAAGTTAAACTTTACGAACCTTAAACCGTGCGTAAAGGTAATACTTTACGCACGGTTGTAGAAAAATAAGATTATTTTACATGAAATAGTTATTTATGCAACTAGTGCGTAAAGTGACCTTTTTTGACGAATGTGAATGTTTTCGCATGAGCCGCAGGCGAATGCGACAATCACATAAGTCAAAAAAGGAACATTTACGCACGAGTTGCATACAATATTTTTTCTACAACCGAATCTCTTTACAAGAAATACAAGTATATGATTTTTTTTATGCTTTACTGAAAAAAAAATATATTTAAAACATATTTTAGATAACAAAATATTTATTTTCTAAATTAATCTCACCTTATAATACCGGTACGTAGAAACGAGAAATGCTTGAATTTTAAATTAATTGAAATGTCAATCAGTCATTTAAATAAAAATACTTACCCTTATTCATGAACTGATATTTCTGTCATATTAAAAATCAAATTAAAAATTACTGAATATAATATCTAGTTTTGTATGTATTAAACTGCAATAATTTAACAATTAAATATATTTTCACAAATTTACACAATTAAATAATAAAAAAAAGTTTCCTTACCCGGAATTGAACCCGAGTCAACTGGGTACAAGCTATATACCTTACAACCTCGGCCACAAACACACATAAAAGTATTTGCATAATCTTATACAAAACAGTGCTTATTTTACTTTTTTCACTAGTGAAAAAAAAACTTTTTTTTTCACTAGTGAAAAAAAGTTAAAATAGGGATTTTTAAAATGTTTGTTTTTAAAAAAGTCATAATTTATTAAATCACCCCTGTAAACCTTACTCAAAGCAACAACAAACTCACCTGTTTAAGTAGGGTTGCTATAACTACAGTCGTGTATTTATTGACACTATGAAAGATTTAATTGTCACAATCGCATCTTTTCAAATATCTAAATAATTTTCGAGGTGATTTTGCTTGTAGAAAAATTATTGATCCTAACTCTTGCTAACGCTAAATTAATTGTGATGGAACGTCACAAAAATGAGAAACGGAAATGGAACGGTGGGGAGAGTCGCTCGTCGTTTACACAGAGGTCGCATCGGGAACAATGTATATTGAACAAAAGTTTCAAACAAATTGTAATTTGTTGAGATATAGAAAAAATAAATTTTAATTGCAAGTAATTAATTAAAAAATTAATTAATTACTGTAGCAATTGCTGATTCTAATAGAGCATTTAGGGAGCAATTTTTTGATGCATGATTTAATTTCGATTACATTTAGACGTAACTACCATTACAATTAAGGCACATATACCATTCTTGCTTAAAGAATTCTTGTGGCTGCTAAGAATTCTTTAAAAGCATTTTGTACATCTTCGTACGACTGAAAACAATTACCTTTTAACGTCTTATTCAGTGACCGAAAGATGTGAAAATAGCAAGCCGATACATCGCATGTTATATAATTCTCCATTTCTTTCGTTGTATATTTTATATCACTCTTTTGGCAATATGAGTTCGAGCAGTTATTGTCTTATTTCTTAATGGAGCTTGTTTGTTATTAATATATTGATAAGTACTTCAAATTCTGAGCTCTATAAGCCAGGATCCTTCATGGTGAAAAAAGTCCATAAAAGGTTGAATTTATTTAGGGGTGCAGAATTTGTGTGTTTTTATTGCATCGATGACAGCTGATTATATGGTTTAAAATACTCACTCCAAATTGGTCGCCAGCAGTCATTACTATTTTGCATGTAATTCGGAAATGTTGCAAAGGTAAGCCTACACGTAAGCTTTTTGCCCCCCTGATAAAAGGCAATACACTTATTGCGCCCAAACTTTTTCTAATTTTCTCTAATAAGGCCTTCCACACACGCCAAAGTCATGTTTGTTGATGCAGTACTTAATCATACGTCTCCTCTGCTCTACTCTTATATTTTCGAGAACATTCCTTTACAGTTATACACTTAAAACTGCTTGCATTCGCACAGGCTGATTATTTTTTAACGATTGTTAACAAAAACGCTATGTTAAAGCCACAATATGTCCTAGTTTAATACAACTGATAGAAACTGACTTCAACAAACATACTAAAATTTCAATAGATTAGTTGAGTGATTACAATTTTTTCCAATTATTGTTGCTTATTTTACTAAAGATGAATTTTAGTTAAGCAAACTTCGTGTCCATTTCACCGTTTTTGGCCGATGACAGAAATCATACTCGAAGTAAATTTAGAGTTACATCTCTCTCAGATACAGGCAAGTTAGAAATTTAAATAAGGACGTTTGTTTTTTAATACAACACTTACGTAACTGCATCTTGTTTCACCGGTAGATAAAAAGTATTCAATACGGAAGTCTTGACTTAATTCACATTCCTAATAACCGTCATGTATGGCTCGTTATTGAAGGGTTGAATTTAATAATTATTAATGTCATATTTTTGTAGATGTCAAACCACACTGATAGTTTCAGAAACTTACGACCTAATTTAGAAAAAAAAAACTGTCCGCCATTGGTAACTTGGATGACAGTTTAATCTTATTTCAGTGGTTTTTAATATCAAATCGGCCAAAAACGATGAAATGGACCATAGAAATGTTTACCCCGATAAAGTTTTGCGTTGTTACTTCTTTCCCATAGCTTTTAATTTGCACTGTTTTTTAAACTTATTTCTCTTAATTAATCTGTTGCTCCTGTCGTTTCCGTGGCAATTTTTTGAAGTTAAAACTTTGTGGCGCGTCTGAAACAGGGTTCAATATAGACTTAGACGATTATGTTTTGTTCAGGGCATAAAAGGCAGTTTAAAATATTGTAATGTGATAATAGTATATTGTTTTACGAGCAAGGAATGATACTCAATTCCCACGAGTACGAAGTTTGCAGCATGGGCCAGAGGCGAATCGTACAAGTGGAAAATGAGTTATATCTTGCGAGCAGAGACGGCTCGTGAAATTTTTTGATAGGGGTTCACAAAAAACTAATTGAAAAACTAGAGCTTACCATTTATTTTATTTGTATACAAAATCCATTCGCTGGTCTTTTTGGCGTGCGAAGATATCTATTACTTTCTTCTGAAAATCAGAAATGGAATTAATTAAGCGTTTTTCTATGCTTATCATACATAATGCATTGAGACGGTCTTGCGCCATAGTATTTTGCGTAAACGTTTTGACATTATTTGTTCCATTTTAATACAAAATATCGCGCACAAACTATTTTTGAATAGTTATTTAAAAAAAAAACTGCGAATTAAATGACTAAGTCGACACGCTTGCTTGAAGTTGTTTGTATACATAAGAACGGCAACTGCGCATAAGTAGGATATCACCGCGGCGCGCGCACGGCACGGCTGGCTGAACCACGGAGCGGCGCTCCAGATTAAACTAATTTCTCATCGATATCTTTTGTTTCACGCGTCAGCCCGAGTCCATTTCTCTCTTTTGCACTCATTAAATACAGTACTAAAAGCCGTTTTAGACTATCCAATTTCTTGTACAAGATAAATTGGATAGTTTCAAACAAGAGATTGGATCAAATATTGTTTCTGTCAAATTATTGTACAAGAAAATAGAACATGCTCTATTTTCTACACAATATTGCATCCAAGAATTGCGCGCGCACATGACATTTCTATACGGCGCTTTAAAACTCTGCTTAAGACGTATAAGCTGCTTGCTTAATCATTTGAATTGCTTTTATATGAAAAATAATCAAAACATTTAATAAAACCGAACTTCTGCCAAAAAGATCCAATCAAAATTAAATATAGGCCGGACAGCCTAGGTAGCTGAGGCCACAAACAGAAGAAGACTGAGAAGAAAATTAAATATTATGTCTATTGCGCCGAATCCTAAAACATTTTTCTTGCACAAGAAATTGTATAGTCTAAAACCCAATTCAAACATGAGCATACAATATTTCTTGTATAATTTATTGTACAAGAAATTGAAAAATTGGATAGTCTAAAACGGCTTTTAGAGTCGTACTAAACTTCGTTTCATAGAAGCGCAATCGCTGGCGCTCCACTGGATACAAATTGACGCTACATGTACCTATATAGGTAATATAATAGACTTTTTATAGGCATAGTAAAATATAAAGAATGTAATGTAAGGATCTTATGTATTATAAATATATATAAATTATTAAATAACAGTAAAAATAAATCAAAGTCACGGTCTCAACAAAAGTAGTATTTTTATTAATTCTTCAGTTACGCGTTTCGCTCATACGAGCATCATCAGACCAAGTAACATACATCTCACTGACAAATTACAAATATAATTTTTAGGTTTTGTTCAGGGCATAAAAGGCAGTTTAAAATATTGTAATGTGATAATAGTATATTATATTTGTAATTTGTCAGTGAGATGTATGTTACTTGGTCTGATGATGCTTGTATGAGCGAAACGCGTAACTGAAGAATTAAAAAAAATACTACTTTTGTTGAGACCGTGACTTTGATTTATTTTTACTGTTATTTACATATTCCGGTCTCTTTGAGTAATATGGACGAATTTTTTGAATTTTATAAATTATTAAATTAGCTAAGTACGTAATTTTCGTGGGAGTGCACTGCACCAGCGCTGTTTCGGATGAGCCGCCTCTGCTTGCGAGTAAAACACTATACTTTTTTTCGGTTGTACGAAATAAAATAAAACAATACAATATTAAATTAACTTTAATGCACAACAAAAAATAAAAAACAACAATTATTAAATTGTATTTGTGGAGCATTCAAACATTTAATAACAATCTTATCATTTTTCCTTTTAACATTAGTGAATTCTGCCGTATTAGAAGGTAGATTTTCGCAGAAATTTATAAATGATACGATTTTATTAACAATATTTAGTTTATTCTTCATTGATCGCCAATGTAGCTTTCAGCTACTACAGATGAAATCCAGCCGCCATGTCTTTTAAAGAAGTTATATCCTCGTCAGCATCTAGTCGATGATCCGTGAAAGCAGAGGCCTGTATACAATTCAGGATTGGGAAGTTTTAAAAAGGAAGCAATCCTTTTGCCGGCATAAGCTATTTTATTTACTTTTTTGCTTTATTTACTCTTTGTACAGTTCATTTCACTTTTTGGTAGTTGATAAAGTAACCAATTTTGTCCTATATTTTTAGGACGCACCATAACATATTTCTCAAAAATATTATAAAATTACCCGGTTATTGTAAATTTTCTTCTCGTTGATTTATTTTTGGAATTTAGTATCTTTACCTGAACATCAGAATTCAAACATGGGCTCAAAATAAATCATGCAAAATCATCTGTGCTGCTATTTTGTAGCAATAAGGATCGCAACTTTCTTCAAGAAAATCTCCGCTTGTCATTGGATGGTAATCTTCTTAATTTTTCTTCTGTAGCCAGGGACCTTGGATTGTATATTGACACTGAGCTCAGGTTCAGAGAACATGTTGCTAAAATAACTAATCGTGCTTATAATTCTCTTAGAACTATTTATTCTTTTCGTCATTCTTTGTCACCTCCAGTACGAAAAATGCTCTGTGATTCTTTTGTTTTGAGTCATTTTAATTTTTGTGATATTGTATATGGCCCATGTCTTGATGTTTACACTTCTTCTCGGATACAAAAAGTCCAAAATTCATGTTTAAGGTTTATTTATGGCATACAAAGGAGGCAGCATGTATCCCATGCTTTGGTGTGGTCCGGCTGGCTAAACATGGAAAACAGAAGGAGTCTTCATTTTCTGTCTTTTTGTCATAAACACCACCGTACCTGTTTAATCGAATTTCATTTAGGACGGATGTTCATAATCTTAATTTACGTCATCGTGGTCTTCTCACTATACCCCGACACGGTAGCTTATTATTTCGCCGTTCGTTTTCATTTAATATCGCATCGTCTTATAACAATATCCCTGCTGAATTTAAATTATTGAGTTCGTCCGTATTTCATCGGAAAATGAGAATGATGCTATTGGTTTAACTGTGCGTTTGAGTCTGTGTGTTGGTGGCTCAAGCATATATGTAAATTACATTATGTAGAATAGGGTGTAGAGGGGACAGTGAGCTAAGAATATTCTACTTTTAAGAATTATTTTTGTTGTGGATTAATTTGGGTTCTGGGAGTAGAGAGAGGCATCTGCACCTGTTGCAGGTTAATCTATCCAGAACCTATTGTCATGAAAAAGTTTAATACCTTTATTCAATTAAAATCTATGTTTTTCTTAGAAACTAAATTATGACTGCCATCATGTCACATAGATTGTTATATTTTTGTATTTTTTATCTTGGCAATAAACAGCTATTATTATTATTATTATTATATTCTCAAAATCCTTAATTATCAGTTTGTATAATTCATCTCTTCTGCAAGCACACATAATTCCCAACATCAAAATGACCTATTTTTTTTTATATTTGGTAAATATTGAGAAAATTTGCCCACCTTATCTAGAAGATATGCTTTATCAGGAGCATCATTAATAAATTTATTCACATCTTTACGACTTAATAATATTTATTTTTTAGTTTTATATCTATCGGTTGTTTTTAGAAACTCTTTCAATTTTAAATACTTTAATATGTCAATGAATGATTAAATAAAAGAAAAGATAAGTAGGTATAAATGGGATAGATTTATAGGAGTATGTTAGGTATGAGGACCCTGTTGTAGGACTTATGTCCTTTTCAGGGAGTGGATGGGAATGTTTGGATGGTGTTAGTATCGGTCGCCGGCCCTGCTCTCAAAAACTTCCCCATTTGCAGCAGGTTGGATTGCTTCAACTGTAGCTCTTATGCTCTAGTTTCTTTTTGCCACCCATGCGCTTAAACGTACCTAAAGAGTCTACCTTTTTTTTTTGGTGAGGGTGAGAGTGTGAGTGTATGTGGAGGATATGTATCACTTGAGCACTTGCAATTTTTAAATTACTCTATCACTGTCAACAAAATATGTCAACACTTGTCAGTCACAGTAAGCTTGATTCTGGTAAAACAATAAAGAAATGAGTTTTGGAAGGTTTATTAACAACAGAAGTTCATACCAAAATGGTAAAAGTGCTTCATTTCCAACTGTACATCGATGGGTTTTAGAGTTTAAACGTGGTCGTACAAGCCGCGAAGATGAACCAAGTAGTGGACCTCCAAAAAGTGCAACAACAACAGAAATCACCCAGCAAGCCTATGTTATTGTTTGTAAAGATCCAAGTTTGACTAAGCGTGAAATTGCTGATACCATAAACATCTCAGATGAAGGGGTACTTTATATTTTACACAAAGAATTACATATGAAAAAGCTGTTCGGAAAATTAGTGTCGCATTCGTTAACAATGTAAAAAAACTAAATCGAAAGCATCTTTTTTAACTATGGATAAGATTTATATCTACCATTATAATCCTAAACTGACATAAAGAAAGTTTACAATGGACTGAAGCTGGTTCATCAGCTCCAAAACAGGTGAAGTCATAACGATTAGCAAAAAAGGTTATGGCATTATTTTTTAAAGGATGCAAAAGGGGCTTTGTTGATTTATTATTTTGAAAAAGGTAAAACAATTAACTTTGAATATTACTGCAACCTTTTGTACCAGGAGGAAAAAAGAGGTTTATAGAACCAAACAATAATTTTTCAACAAGACAATGCACGTGTTTACCAAATTTTGTTGACGATGGCTAAATTGAACAAATTAAAGTACGAATTGCTGGAACATCCACCGTATTTACCAGATTTGGTTCCCTCCAACCATTACCTCTTCAGAAACTTGAAACAATTCCGTCTTTGCAAGCATTTTTCGTCGAATGACACCTGTAATTACCCATGAAGTAATTCAATTATTGTTTAAAACGCCGATATATGTGGAACATTTTTTTTATTATCGTTACTATTATTTTTCTTACCTACTTTATTGTTGTGTTTAACTGATTACATATTTTTTTGTAAGTAAATTTTGTATAACGGAAAATTTTATTTTATTTTGTCTTTTTATGTTAGGTTCATTAATTAAAGTTCAGCAAATTTATCAAGAACTTTTTTTCGCTTATTTTATTGTTTATAAATCGAAAATAATGCTGGTTCAAAAGTATCTTTCGCGATGTGGTGTTTTAAAGTAAGTATTCTTATAACTTGAAAAGCTTCTTTTCTCCTTGCAACAAAATGCTAGGAATTTTTGATCGCTTCAAGGTAATTATTTAGAGATAAAAGTCTTGTGACAGTTTTTATTAAAGTAATCAGAAGTTGGTTAGATTGTTCTTGAGTTTATTCCGTCTGTTTACGACATGTAGAAATTGAAAGTGGTTTCCAGTGAACAAAAATTTGTTTTGGAATGATGTAACAGTTTCCTTGTGAGATTCTCAGAGGGCATTTACTAAATTACAAATTCTTTATTAATGTTGGGTTTTACAGAGAATTACTCTATTGTAGCATAACCTGCTTTGAAGCTGTTGTAAGCTTTTATTGTTTGTTTCGATAGACGATCAGAGACAATTGTAACATCCCTGTTGAATTTATTCTTCTTAAGGAGGTCCTTTCGCCACCAATGTTAAATAAAAAATATTAGATTATGAATAAATTTAATTTTTTTCTAATAGTTAAAGACCTTATTTATCGAATAGTGAAGTTTTAATTATACCTTACCGTGCAAATTTTTGAAAAAAAAATGTTTTAAAATGTTAGTATTCTTACAGAGTCTTATGAGAAAGTAAGACCTTAACGATATTTCTCGAATTATACTATCAGTTACCGATTAGATGGAATAAAGAAAAACTGAAAATTAGATTTTTGAAATATCCAGGTTCCTTTTTTTGCAATAAAATATATCAGTCACCGGGCAATTTACTGAGAAATTACTAATTAAAATCACAAAAAAATCTCAAGTAACTTACATTAAAATGGAGTCAAAACATTTGGCAATGTTGCGTAGCGCGCGAACTTCAAACCCATGGAGACTAGACAAGGAGTACGCACTCGACCGGGAGAATTGCCAAAATCTGTCAACGGTATCGTACATATTAGGTTTACTTTTTTCACCACTTGCGGCGCTAGTTTTCCTTTTGTACCGGTATGAATATAGACAATTAAATAATCGTGAATTATTAAATTGGTTTTTATTATTTATATCCGAAAGATCCAACTATTTTTTTCATTGTGTAAATAAATAAATAATGAAATAATTAAAAATTATTTATTTTATTTCAAACTACGTCCTCATTGGTCGCCATTTTGGTACAAATGGAACACCAGCGCCCTCTTATTTTGGTAACCCTATTTGCATACATGGAGTTCGTACTCCTTGTCTAGTCTCCATGTTCAAACCATTGAATACCTTCAATATGAACTTTTATTTTTTTTGCACTTACATTATCACACCATTGTTGCGTTTAAGACTCACAAATTTACAAGCATCCTTGTCACGAGACATTCGAATATTATGATTAATCATTTTTATTTAATTTACTCGTTCCCCACATTGACAGCTGAAGCTTACGTGTTTAAGGTTATGTGTGGATAAACGTGAGACAGCGTTGTCAAATCACAGACAGGCTATTAACAGCTGATATACAAGAGTCAAATTAACTTCTGTATTTAACTATTTTTTTTTTCAAAATTTCAATTATCAATGCCTCATATACTATTTATTTTTTAATTTTAGGAATTTTTAGGGGTTTTTTATTTTAATTTATCGAGTATTGACTACAACAGTTGTTTTGACTATTCTGCAGCGAAAGGACCTCCTTAAGGAATTTTTGGTGGAATAAAGAGCGAAAGAAAGTCACCACCATTAGAACCTTCAGACACAAATCTAACATCAATCTTTTGTTGACATAAATGCAGAGTGTCATGGCGATACAACAAGTCGTGAATTTTCAAAATAAGCAAGTCGGTTGAAAAATGGATTTTAACCGAGAACATTTTTCAGCAATAAGTTTTTTAAATTTTCGATGAGGATTATCCCAACAGCAATTGCTCCCTAAAATGGTTTCGGTTTTTGGGAATGAAGCACTACACCAGTCAACTATTTCCTGCTGGTATTGTGAATTTCAACGTGGTCGCTCCAGCCTAAGTGACGAATCCAGGCCAGGTCTACCCAAAACAGCAGTTACACAGCAAAACTGCGGATCGTCAGCTAATTAAGGATGACCGTCATGTAACATACTGGGATATAAAAGCTTCTTCGGGCATTCCAAAGACCTCGATTGAAAAGATCCTACATGAAGAACTGGGTGTTACGAAGTTGGTTTCCCGATGGATCCTTCATTTAATCACATAAGAGCAAAAAGCGGTTCCTGTCGATTGATGTCGAAAAACATTGAAACGGTTCAACAAAGGATGGCCAAACAATGGTTATAGTATTGTTAGTGGCGATGAATCTTGGATTTACTCCTACGAACCGAAAAACAAAGGACATGGTCGTAACTTTTGTGTCAAAATCTGGTTATTGCTTTAGAAGATCTAAAAACGGTTACATCCGATTGGTATATAAACGTTTGTTTACCAGAAGTTATCGCGAAACTCTGACAAAGCAACACACAACGGCGAATCATCCTACATCATTACAATACAAGTGCTCATACTGCCAAAAAGACAATCGAGTTTTTGGAGCTTCAAAACATCGAATTGTTAGACCATCCAAGGTCCCGACCTAGGACCCAACGACTTCTTCACGTTTCCAAAGATCAAGAATTCAATGCGTGGGCACCGATTCCAGTAGCCGGAAGAAAACACCAATGCTTTTAAAACAGCGATTTTGCGCGTGGCAACTGAAGACTGGAATAACTGTTTTACCAATTGCTTTGAACGTATACAAATGTGTATCGATCTTGGAGGGACATATTTTGAAAAGCAATAAATTACTTTAAGTCTAGGTCTAGGTATATATTTTTGGTCTTTATAATTATATGTAAAACTAAAAAGACAAGTCTCGGTTAGGGAAAAACGCGAACTTATACGACAGTTGATTACACGATCGGCTTTTTTAGATTTTAGAAAGTTTTTATATTTTCGCCGTGTTCTGTATCTCTTTGTCTTTCCGTGGAATTTTGTAATCGAATTTAAACCTATTTCCCGACTATCTAGAGCTCTGAAATTTTCAGGATAGCTAAGAACTGGATAACAATGCATGCTTCAAGTGTGTTTAGGCATATACATAGATTTCGAAATTTATACTAAATTGATATTAAATATGATATAAGTTGTGTATATAGTCGATTAAGATAGAAGTGTCATCAAGTGGGCTGGGTACGTGTGAGATCGTCTTTAACTTTATTACTAGATTCAATGGAAACAGAACTTTAGTTAGGGAATTATGTCATCGCGATGTGTCAAAATGTTTATAGTTTATGGAGGGTAGAGGTAAGGAGAACTGTCTCCGTGTATTGAATGTGTCCGTCAAAATGTGGTAAATAAGGGTGGCGCTACGATCGTAGTAGGGTAAATTTTAAAAAAAGCGCCATAATTTCTTAGAGTAGGATAGATAAATAAACAAGAAAAGACACATTTCCGCTTTATCATGACACATACATAAGATAATAATAAAGTATATAAAATGAAATTTTATTAATAATTATTTTCCAGCAATAAGTGAATAAGTATTTAAAAATTCATTACCACGTTTTTTTATAGCACATATTACGAAATCATACGACATTTCAATCAATTTGTCAAAAACTGCTACCTTCATTCTGTACCCTACATCTACTTTAGCGCCATTGTAGTGGCAAATTTGAGAAGTGTTATGTACCTCTAAAAATTGGACACATTTTTAATAATTTCCCATTTAAGATCGTTCTCCTTACCTCTACCCTCCATATTATAGTTATATTGAGCATATGTAGCAATCACAAGCTGGCTAATACTGCGATTCAAATTTCACTAAACGTGGGTGCTGCCACTACAAATTTGAATTTTCCAGAGACTACTTGATGACTATTTGAATCAACTATAGATATTGTCTAGTTGTGACAGTTCTGTTATGTTATCATAAAGGGATCGATTACGCGAGAGAGAATTTTTTTTTCTTTTTTTTTTGTTCTACATGTGAAAACAGTAATTATTATTTTAAATGTTAATGAAATAAACTAATTTAGAAATTTTTTAGAAAGTTTTTTAGACTTTACTGTGGACTATGCCGTAATCTATCTTGTATACAGCGCTATTTGCCAAGGAACAGGTTGCACTTAGTAATAATTTAAAATAATTAAATAATAGTAATATGACTTATAAATCACCAACAAAAAAACTTTCTACTATAAAAAGTTCTTTTTATAAATTGTGATTATTTTATTTAATACAGATACTTTTAAGCTTACGTACGCGTATAATCATATAAAAGATCATTATTTTTAAAGTTTATGCTTATTATGGGACGAATTGGGAATCGTGCTGTGCGTAAAAAAAACGACAACAAAAGTATAATTAATTGTGTAGAAAAACCTTGAAACTTTAAGAAACAGAAGCTTAATAAAAAACTTCTAACTTGAAAATTCACAATAAACTGCGAAATTGTTGAAAAAGTAAAAAAAAAATCATTGGAATAAAATAAACCAATTGAAGTATTGTACTATACCTGTTCTTTTATCTTTTTTAATAAATATATTTCTTTTATTTAACATTTTAAACACTGTACAGTGTACAAGATCATATGACGACATCGTATCTCTTAAATAAGAAATTAATATCTTTGTCACCTAAAATATTATCTTATTTTAAAATATTTGACTTGAATAAAGATTTACAACTTTCACCTTAAAAGGAAAAGATTTTAGTTACTTATTTGGTATATAACACAGATAAGCACTTGACTCTCTGTAAAGGCAGAAGTGCCTCTACTTTTAGATAGATTATGTTTTCAACCTTCAAACTTTTCAGACGTTATCTATACATTGCCACGTATTTTTAATGTAAATAAAATAAAATCAGATTTCGAAAAATCAATAAAAAGGTTAATCAAATTTTTACTATTGAAATTCAACTCCAGCTAAGATCGGTAGTGGTTTCTCTACTGGCAAATTTGTGCCCAGCTCAGTCGTAGAGGGTGTGTAACAAAATAAAGTGAGTCGCGCCACCGATTTAGACGGTCAAAATCGGAAACCCCTGTTGTTCCAGGCACTACCTCACCCACTGGACATAATTAAATAAATTTTGAATATTAAACAGTACTAATTAAACTGCACTATATAAAAAATAACGATAAAGTGAGCTAAATAAAACAAGATATCAACTAGACCCTTCTTTAATAAATAAATATTAAGAATTACAAAACTGTCAAGCCTCGTGCTTGAAAACGCTATCGATATTTATATAAAAAAAATTCGAAAAGAGGTTGACCTTAAAGGCCATCCTTGCAACTTCCCGCTAGTTTTAACCGCAAAGCTATAGTAACGTGACGTATTTTGACGTTTTTGACTTTTTTTGAAATGTTTAAAAAGCCATAACTTTTTAACGCCCTATTCGATTTTGATGTTCAAGATGGCATTCGACGCAATTTTTTTGAGACCTAAAAACGTTACCGAGAGTGCAAAATCGGTTAGTCAAAAAATCTCTAAGGTATTGAAAAAAAAAACACTTTTTTGAAATTTTTCGACAACGATATCTCACGAACGAATCAACCAATTTTAATTTGCAAAACGGCATTCGACGTGGCTATTTAAGCTTGAGAGCTGATTAGGTTATGAAATTGATCAATGCAATAGCAAAAAAGATATGCCCAAAAAACATCATTTTTACCAATTGTTTTTTTCGGTTATTTTGAAATTTCTCGAAATCTACCAACTCGAATCGGTTCAAACTTACAGGGAATCTAAGTTAGATGGAACTCTTTGGAATGCTTTTTATTTCATTCCGATCGGTCAAGCCGTTCAAAAGTTATAAGAGGTTTACATACATCCACACACACACACATCCACACGTACATACAGACATACAGACACCCTTGTAAAAATAGTCAGGGTAGGTTCCTAAGACCTCAAAACGTTGAGATCCGATGAAAACTTGATTTTCGAAAAACGGGGTGAAACCAATAACTTCCCGATTTTAAAAAAAATTTTATTTTTTTTAGCGGGAAGTTAAAAAATTTTAATTTTTTTTAGCGGGAAGTTAAAAAGGATATGTGAATAATATTAAAAGGAAAATTAACCAATATGTGTGATCACACTCAATACAAAAAAAGACAAGAAAAATAAATTTTTAACTAAAACTAAAGTCACGACTTAAGTCTAATACAGCTTATCTGTTAGACGAATTACACTTCCGACGTCCTTGGCTTCTCTAATACTTAGGCCGATACCAAAAATCGTTGTTCCAATAACAATAGGCTTGCACCAAACACAATAGCTTAATCTCGTACATCAGGTCAGCAATCAAAATTCTGCCTATATTTAGGACTGTATCTAGGACTTTAGCCAGTAACTAGGACCCTAAAATCGTAATCCGGAATTAACAATAGCTCAAACAGATTTTAATGACTCCTCGAATTAATTGATTTAATAACGTTAAACTACTTTACTGATTTTAATGCAACTTGTACACATTAACTTATATTTGATCAACATTGAAAGAATGAAATGAACTTAAATGAATAATACAATATTTAGAAGCTGACATCTCTGAATTTACAATTACTGATCAAAACTAATGATTTAGATGCGCTTAACAAACTTAAATTTGACTTGCTAGACACAACAAAATTATAATAATGAACTAAATTAAGATTTAACATAAAATTAATTGATAATAGCACAAAAGAACCGAAAGGAGTCTAGTTTCTCAAAATAATTCCTACATACAATACACAAAGAAATATACATGTAAAATCAAAATATTAAAATTAGAATTACGACTATATGGCGTCATTAAACATATAAAAATACAGTATTGTGACTCAGCTATTAATATAGGGTTGTTTTGTTTCTCTAAACTCGTGACACCCCTGGCTGGTAAACGGGTGGAACAATATTCTCGTTGCTAATTGCACCAATCGGAAATTCTACCACAATTCGCTGCCCGAACGGTATTGAATTATCAAATACTCCACTGCCTGTTCTATGGCTATCTACTCTTGTAGGGAGCAAAAGGAAAGAGAGAAAAAAAAACATAAGGATAGAACAACCATATGAATCAAGAAACGTGGTACTCACCGATGAAGATTTACTAAAATCGGCCTAAGCGATTTTTTTCCAAAGAATTAGTCCCAAAACAACTACAAGGACACTCCACACGATTCAATATGAAAAACTGTGGTTTAGTTTCGAAAATCCAAAATTAATTGCCTCAGATGCACTGAGATTACGAACTTAAACCAAAAAAATCTTCTAACTACCACGTTTCCAAGTCAAAGGTTCATAGTCGAAAGAGCGAATTCTCATGTCTCTCCTTACATGAAATTTGACACACTTCAAAATAAAAAGGTGGCCTCTACTACTATAAGAACAATAACCGTAGGGTCTTCAGCTACCAATTTGCAAACAAACAGTGGTCATTTGATACAACTAATCTTATTACTTATAAAGAAAACAACAAAAATCCCAATATTACTTAATTTCCTCGTTTATTTTCAATCTTATTACGCAAATAACAATTCCACGAAACAGCTGGCTGTAGACCATAATACGACGAGTTATCAACAACAGAAAGAAGATGTATCAGTCAGGTGTAAAAATAAACATCACCCCAAGAATTCATAATCTGAATTTAATGAATAAATTTTCAAAACAATATTAGTAACAATTATGGACAGAATAATAAACAATAGTTGGCGATTAACTATCATCGAACTTAAATCAACCGGTTTCTGACTCGATTAAACCCTTAGTCATGACGAATTTATAGGGTAAGAATTTAGTTATACTAGAGCGAATTTTAACCCGTGACAACATTTAATAAAACTATAGAAATGAAAATTCTGTACATTAAAGATATTTAAAAAATAATTAGCGGAGGGTGTTACTACATCGATATAGAACCCAAAAATGTCGTTAGTTTTTTGTTTGTCTGTCTGTATGTTTGTGCGCGCATCACATAAAAACTACAATCCGATTGGAATGCGGTTTTCACAGACGTATTTGTCTTCTTTCAACTTAACATATGGTGTATAAAACATCGAAATAGAACTCAAAAATGTGGTTAGATTTTTTTGTCTGTCTGTCTGTATGTTTGTTCGCGCATCACATGCAAAGTACTGATCCGATTCGAATGCGGTTTTCACATATGTATTTGTCTTCTTATAATCTGGCGAATAAAAATTTCTCCCCAGCCCCTTTAAAGGGGCAATAATGGGATCAGATTTTGTATGGAAGTATCTCATTGATCCATTTAAAAATACCACTGAAATAATACACAACATGCATACATACGTGCTATAATTTAGTTTTGATATTCTAAACTAGATGGCGCTAGGAAGTTATTAGAACGCGCTATCGTTGTTTTTTTATCGCAAGTACATGTACAAATGGAAGAAAAACTAAAAGGGTTTTGAATCCACTTAAAATTGTTCTATTTAAAAAAAATAAGCAATTTTTGCTTATGACGACACCGTAAGGTGGCGCAGTTGATATGTGATATATGCAAACGAAAAATTCATACTTAAGTAAGTACTATGACTCCACCGAAAAAAGCGGAAAATAAGACATCAGTGTTAGGCGGTACGCAGTTGGCCGGGTCAGCTAGTATTAAAATAAAGAAAACAACAAAAATCACTTTAATATTACAATTACCAAGTGTTTTAATAAATATCTATTAAACTATAAAAAGTTCGATACAATTTAACTACATTACAGAATTCTTATTTATAATCACACAGCTAAGATTAAGATCATACTAAACCATTCAACACAACAAGCTGACTAACTGTCCTTAACAAATTCATAGATGTCCACCCTTTGACCAGCACTGAAAAAATGTAGGTACATTTTGTATAGAGTTATTCATCTATATTAACAGGTTTTCGTGACACCGTATAATACACATTTAATCTGCTTAACCCTTATGTAAACAGAATGTAAAACCTGTCAAATAAAATATACCACAACCCAGTCAGACGTGCCCCGTGACACCGAAATCAATTTGTCACCCCTATTTCTAAAGTGTCTTAATTTTTTAAGTGCATAATCATTCTATACTGTCATCTGTCAAAAGAATCAGAGCATCAAAAAGGATATAAATTAAATGCTAATTGGAGGTTATATATAGATACCAGAGGCGGAGAGGTTTGTGATCGTTGATAAAATACATCAAAAAATTATAATAAATACAACCAAACTTATACGGAATCATATATTTTTTGAGATGTAGGTATACACATTATATTAACAAAATTACTACTTTACAAAAGATTTTAGATACGTTTGCTCCTTGATATTCTGGGTAGGATATGGCAGCCTAGAGTCTCGCTTATAATCCTGGTTAACTAGAATTCGATGGTCATGTGGTCTTATCTGAAAAGAACAGTCTTAATTGCCCAGTTTTAGTATTGAAAGCAGCCAATCTTATTTTCACTACTTAACTGTGTAACTCTCTGCTACTATACAATCATCGAACGCGAAGTCTATTTCTTATGGTTTCAACTGAAACGTTTACTCCTGTAGCGTCCAGAAGTTGTCCAGCTATGTATGAGAAACACTGAGATTTCTCCTAACAATTGCGTACATAAACCGGTTCTGTTATTCAGTTGTAACTTTTTAACGTTATCTAAGCTGAGTCTGTACTTGAGAGTTCCTGGTTCCAAGTATCTTGCATGTACGATACTGAGAACGTCTATTACTCCTGCTACTTCTCTTTGATGCATACTTGTTTAATCAGAGCAATAATTCTTCTATCATAAGACAATTGATTTTTGTACCGAAATCGTGATTTTTCTACTTAAAGAAAAAGATTATATATCGTACCAGTCATTTCTGTTAGTTGGATAGTACAAGAAGTGACTCTTCAGGATGAAGAATATTTAAAATGAATTAGCAGATGATCGAAATAACGCTATATCTATGAAGAAATTGTAAAAGTTTACATCTGACAGCCGATAGCGCCTTTAATCGCTTTTCTACGAATATATCTAGGGTCTCATGGCAATGTATGATTGTTTTTAATTTTTTTAAGAATGGTTATAGCACCTTTTTTGTCCTTGGTTTAATCAGCCGATCATCACTCTTCATTTAAAAAAGTAGTTTAATATAAGGCTTATTAACTCTTTTAGAAACTGGCCTATTTTTTACTTAACCTTATAAATCTATACTTCATATTATAAAGCTAAAGAGTTTGTTTGTTTGAACGGGCTAATCTCAGGAACTACTGGTTCGTATTGAAAAATTATTTTTGTGTTGAATAGACCATTTGTCGAGGAAGGCTTTAGGCTATATAACATAACGATGCAACTATTAGGAGCGAAGAAGTAATGGAAAATGTGAAAAAAACGGAGAAAATTATTGATCCTTGAGGGCTTCCATTGCGTGCGCTGCGAAAACGGTTCAAGATACCAAAAATATATGTATGAAAGAATTCTTCTTGAACTGATCTAAAAAAATGTCCGCGACAGTATATGTCTGTCTTTTAAGATTAACTCACTAGAACCGTTTTTATGGTAATCAAATTTGGTCGAAATTAATGCATTATTTGTTAAGAGTTGTATCAACGTAATAATATTAATCTTTATCCAAATAAATGTGTTGTTGATTAAAAGTATTTAATTGTGAACAAAATTGTCTTGGACATCACTTAATTTCAATGAACATCTTAGAAGATATTACAATTTTAAAATAACTAGGACGCCACCGTAAGGTGGCGCAGTTATTACCTCATATATTTAAACGGGAAATTCTTACTAAATTAAGTACTATAAAGCCACCATACGGTGGTGCAGTGGATATCTTATATAAAATATCTAATAAAAAAAAATGTTTGAAAACAAAAAAAAGCAAAATGGTAAAAATTTGAAAAAATGAAAAATGGAAAAAAAGACAAGACTGTGTTATACGGTACAAAGTCCGCCGAAACAGCTAGTGTGAAAATAAAGATGAAAATTTTAAATTTTTGCAGTATTTTTTATATTTTCAATCAAATACTTTTAACCTAATTAGTTCTTAAAGTTTACTTCCATAGGGCTTTTAGAAAATTAAATCTAATATCGCTAATTGATCCTACTTAATAATACTTCATAAATTTTCAAACAAATTTTTCGCTTGAATACAAAATTACAGAATTTAATGCCGAAAACACTTTAATATCAATGAAATTTTCTTAAAAGTTGTTAGCAAAGTTCATATCTAATTTATCTATTTACCTCCCTTAAAATTGTTAAGTCTTTAAAGTCGAGGGTTCTTAAAGAATATTGTCCCAAGTAAGTGAATTATTTTTCTTTCTTTCTATGTAACCACGCACTTTATATGCTTTTATAACAGTGTGTAAATACTCATCACAGCAGATTTCCTGTATATAGAATCATGGAATGTTGAAATTTTGTGTTCAGCGTTAGATACATGTATAAATACCGAATAAGTATCCGTTGAGACCTTTCACACCCCGTCTAGAGAGATAGAACCGTTGTAGAGAGGCCGATAAAATGAGCGAGAATCCCCTTGGTATTTACGGCGGTCAGTTGTCTAATACAAAAAATTAACCAACCCCGCAGTTTTATTTAAAGTAAACATTTTTGTTTGGGCAAAAGTAATTTTAAGAAAAATTTACTTCAAGTTTTCTTAAAAGTTCAATGAATCATAGTTATTAACAATTCGGGATCCATAGGCATGCTTCCCCTCAATTATACATATAGGGTAAGTTAGGGGTAGTTGGCCATAGTTTTGTCAAGATCCAATTATAATAAAAGTACATGTATGTAGATTGTTATTTTTATTTTATATTAAATTTTTAACAGTGCTTTCTAGTATAATTAACAAAAAAATTGTTTCTGGTACTAGAATCAACATAAAAAAGATATAAAAAATAGTACACAATTTAATAGTAAAATACAACCGATTCGGCCTTCAAGCCCAACCGCATTTTGACGTCCAACTCGCGTCGGGCGACACATTTTTTAATTTTTGTTACTCTGCTGTTAAGCCGGGTACTCACTTGCGAACTGTTACTGTAACTGTGCGGTTACAGTAACCAAAAATTGTAAATGAAGACGCGTAGCACATCAGGTATGTAAGGAATCGTCGAACGGTTCGAAGCGATCCACCAGTTGTCGGTTTTTACGCGAACATAAAGAAATTTTTAGTTGGTTCATAGACGGATCGAGGCACGTGCGTTAGTCTACGTACACATAAACATACGGTTACTGCAACCGTGCAGTTACAGTTACAGTTCGCATGTGAGTACCCAGCTTTAGGCACTTACAAAGCAATTGAGTGGTGCACATGAGTGAATTTTTAACGATGATAGACGACTCGCTTGATACGGAGTTATTTATTGAAGATATAAGAAAAGTTTGTCAAATGATTTAATTGAATTGAGGTGGTCGATACTTGATGAAAATTCATGGTTATATAATATAAATTGAGTATATTACAACTAATTTTCACAAAAAACTTTTTCTTTTTTCACGACGCGTTTCGCTACAACATTAGCTTCGTCAGGTGAAAGTATATAAACTAAATGAAAAATGTATATTATCACATTATTCTATTGCGAAGGATAGAACAGGTAACAGATTGGTAGGAAGTAATTAGGTAGGATTAAAAGTGTTGGAAATCCCTACTGAACTATTTATGTGTTGACAATATTTATCGAAATAAATTTAACAAAGGAGAATTATTTACATCCGTTTGGTCATTTAGTAAGAATTGAGAATTTTTAAATCTGTTAATTTCAAGGGCTTCCAAATAATTAAGTTTTCTACCTTTGTTGTTGATATGCAAAATTTCAAAATTTTCATTAAAATTGTGGTTTTCCTGAATTAAATGGTTAGAATAACCATTTAATTCAGGAAAACCACAATTTTAATGAAAATTTTGAAATGGTTAGAATAACCATTTAATTCAGGAAAACCACAATTTTAATGAAAATTTTGAAATTTTGCATATCAACAACAAAGGTAGAAAACTTAATTATTTGGAAGCCCTTGAAATTAACAGATTTAAAAATTCTCAATTCTTACTAAATGACCAACACTTTTAATCCTACCTAATTACTTCCTACCAATCTGTTACCTGTTCTATCCTTCGCAATAGAATAATGTGATAATATACATTCTTCATTTAGTTTATATACTTTCACCTGACGAAGCTAATGTTGTAGCGAAACGCGTCGTGAAAAAAGAAAAAGTTTTTTGTGAAAATTAGTTGTAATATACTCAATTTATATTATAAATGATTTAATACTCATTCGATAATAATTGACGAACTTTGGTTCATCATTTCTAAGATCAATAAATAACTTTTCAAAATTGCATGTTATATAACGTGCATTAACAAATGGATGAACCCAATACTTTTTTCTGCAATATTATTTATACACCATATACGCAAACACTATTAGGTAATCAATAGGAACATCACAGGCAGGAATGTAAATATTTGCACAGACTGTCGACAAGCACTACACCTTGAATAGACCACGTATCAATTCAAGTTTAGTACTAAAATGTCACCAAACTCTAACTGTGGCCAGCCAGAATAACCTGGTCACTGTGAGCTGGATCAAACAATTTAGCAAGGAGAGCTGCGGGCTACAAATATGTTAGCTCTTGCCCATCTACCAGGCTAACAATGTCCGCTGTCGTGGACCTTATCAAACAGCACTCTCACCAAAATTTTATACAGTGCTGGGATGAATCAACGAACCTTAGATTGGTTAGAGAGTTTTTACCTCATCCTGGCGAGGGAACAGCAAAAAAATTTAAGGCATTCCCCAAACAAAATCTCCGAACAGCTGTGAGAATCTTGACAGGTCACTGCCATTTGCGACAACATCTCTTTAGGATAAAATTAGCAGAATCGCCGCTATGCAGAGGCTGCGAACAAGAAGAGCCGATGTCAGGGAGATCCCCCTCGGGAGCCTCATCACCTATTTTAAATCTCTGATGGCAGCCTGAGGTGTGGATATCTATACACAACGGGAGGATGCACAATGGGCCATATATGCTAGCACAGCACTTGCTCGCCCCTCCCCAAATTTTCAGATCCAGAGACGCAAACACTACCTTTTTTTTCTGGTCACTTCCATGTCAAGCTGTCCGGCTTGAAACTAATGTCTTTTGTTGTTAAAAGTGTCCAGGAAAAGTAGGATACACGGGACTTGATTTTTCGGTCGAGCGTGTGCCGTCCAAAAAACTTCGGGTCCACGCGACTTCCTGTCAGTTCCGTGGGCACCGGAGCTAATCGTGTTAAATTATTTTGATCAATTGTAACCACTGTTTGAAGTATTATTTGACCGAAAATACCTATGACGTGATGTATCTTGGCGGCGGTGACCTCTCGTTTTCGGAGTTCCTACGTATTGGCTATCCAGCCAATAATTACAAAAAGAATCCTGATTTTTTAATGAGCTAAATCCTCTGAAAATTTTCATAAAATATAACTTGTTTGTTATATTTCATACATTAAGAAAACCTAAAATAATACTTAAAAAAATTGCATTTTATTTTACAGACTGGTATATATAGTCTTTGTATTGCTTAAATGGCATCTGTTCTTTGAATTGTTAAACACTATAATTATTATTAAATATCATAATAAATTATTTACTTCTTTTACTGCTCTTTATATATTTTTTATTGTTTTCTTCTTAGCTCGAACATCTATCATTTTACCTTGTATGCGCTGCACCCTATACTGTCATTATGAGGGTTATAAATTACATTTTAGTTGTTTGTACTGTTTATAATGATGGTTTTAATAATATGCTTGTTAAAAAATATTTGTTTAAAGATAACATCTTTTGTTCCAGAAACGTGTCACAACCGACCACAACGATAGAAACTGTCACCATAAAAAGACCATTAAAGGTAAGTAGTTGAAGCATGATAAAATATATATTTACTTTATTATATATAACTGAAATTTATTAAATCTTGTATATATAAGGAGTGCTTAAGGAAATTGCGTTTATGTTTTTTTTTGCAATTTTAAGAGAAAACTGACATTAGGGTATTATTCATATTGTATTGTATATAGCCTGCTAATTAAAAAAGGGTTATTTATGAAATTATGACATTAATGAGGAGGAAGCTCTGGTACTCGTGTAGCTATTTATTCATAAGAAATTGTATGGGCGCTTTGTTTTAATTGATTTTATAAATAAATTAGCAGTAAGTAGTGGTTTTACGTCATTTAAAATGGAACAGCTTAATTTGCCAACATTGTGTGGAGAATCAAAAGTGGTACGTTTAAAAAGTTAGACAAGTCTATAGGAAATTTAAATTATTATGAGTTTAAGTTTTCTGTTGGCCCAAATCATTTTTGGAAGACAGAAAACACCTTAACATGAATACCGTTCAAGAAGGCTTTCAGCTACGAAAACCAATAAAAACATTGAACGTGTGAACACACTTGTGACATTAGTCGGTCGTTTACGATTAAGAGTATTGCATGTACAATTAAATTATAACCCATTTACTGTTCTTCAAATTTTGTCCAAATGTTTGCAGATGCAAAAGATCTGTGCAAATATGGAACCGAAAAGCTACAAATATATTGATTCCCTTGGTAGAATCGACAGTGAGCAAGATTACTTTAGTCATGTGATTGCTAGTGATATATCATGGATTTTTAAATATCTTTCTGAGGCCAAGAGGAAAAGTGAGGAGTGCGACTACGAGCTGTCCTTGACCAAATAAAGCTATATTGAGCAAATCGAAGATCAAATCAATAAAAAAATATGTGAACAGAAAAGGAATCCGCAACGAATTTGTTTTCCAGGACAAGTTGTTAACCAAGTCTTCTACAAAGACGTCCTCTAAAGGATCAGAAAAAGGGTTCATGTTGGATCTGGATGGAATTTTATAGTTCACTTATAGACCGCCTGCTGGGCCCAGGTGAGGGGTGACTTCAAAGACTCTTTAACCGTTAGTTGTTTTTTGAAAAATATGATGATGATATATGAAATGTAAAAAGATTAGAATTGAATTCAATATTATTGTATGAATATCATATAATTATACAACAAATATAAAAAAAAATAAAAAAAACACAGAGTAGAAGCAAATAGCCAAAAGAAAATCAAAACAAAACAGGACCCAGACCCAAGAAGCCAAAGCAAAGTACTACGACTACCACGGAACCCTGACCCACACCGGAAAAATACAACCAACCACTACAATATGTACAGATATAAAAAATTTTAAATTGAAAGATATGAAAGAGAAGACATAACAGAAAAAAGTATATTTAAAAATTCTATTCTTAGGGAGACGATAATGGGCTTAGAACATTAAACGCTATTTTAATTCTTATTAACATTAAATACTTCAATGAGAATTTTTTATCAAATATAAGCGGAAACAATTGTTAATGTTTTTAAATATTTGGTTTAGGTGGTGAAAATGAGAGTTTGTTAGAAATATGGTAGCAGTATATTTTTCTTATTTTAAAACATGCTTTAGAATAATTCAAAACTACTGAACCAATTTTGCTGAAATTTGGCACGTCATATTTGTGTATTAGTTTTCAGTGACAGTTACGCCTACGGAAAAATCAGTAAAAATATAAGTATCGGTCAAATCATAAGGTTTGTTCCAAAAGACATAACTGTCAGTAGGACGTCAAAATCTGTACAGCTGCTTTCCTCAATATAGAACAAGCATTTGATAAAGTCTGGCATAATGGACTCCTTTACAAAATAAAAGTGATCCTTCCAACACCTTATTACCTTCTACTAAAATCCTACCTCAAAGACCGCTTCTTCCAAGTTGAATGTATCATCAAGTTATCCTCCTATCATCCAATAAAATCCGATGTTCCTCAAGGTAGTGACCTTGGCCCCGTTCTCTAACAAATCTTTACAGCTGATATTCCTACTACACAACAACAACCATCTTCGCTGATGACACAGGCATTATTTCCATCCATGAAAACCCCCAGATAGCATCACAAAACCTTCAAAACTATCTAACATTACTTCAAGACTGGTTAAGAAATTGGTGAGTTACAGTTACTGAAGCAAAATCTCCACACATAGAATTTAAAAACTGAAGAGTAATATGCCCAAATTTACTCATTAATAATACACAACTCTTAGTCAACAATGAAGTTAAATATCTCGGGCTCATACTAGATAGCAAACTCACCTGAAGGTCACACATAGTAGCCAAGAAAGTTCAAATGCACTCGAAACTGAATTGAATTGTTTAATTCGTAAAAGATCCCAACTTAGTACAGCAAACAAACTCTTACTCTATAAATGCATAATAAAATCAATTTGGACTTATGAAATGCAACTTTGGGGCTGTGCTTTGAAGTCGAACACTCTCAAATCATTCAAAGAGTGCAGTCCAAAATCATTAGAATGATATACACTCCCTGGTACATAAACAACAAAACACTACGCTACAATTCTACCATACCTTACGTAGAAAAAGAAATACCTTGACTATCTCAATACACATACTCTCAGATTGCATCGCATTAAGTAATTCTAGGGTCACATACCTAGGGTCATACGAAATAGAAAGGGAAGATTTACCTAACTTAAAACTCAATGATATCCTAAACTTTCTAAGGAAGATAGGACTAGAAGAGCTGCTATAAGTCTGAGAAATCATCAGAAATATAGCAAGAAAAGGGGGACACAATAGATCTTATAGGTCGCAGGTATATATGTTACCCCTAACTGCTCATACATACATACATACATACATACATACATACATACATACATGTTAACCTCTTGTTGGATAGGCAACATGTCTTTGTCTTGGAAGCGTTGAAATTAACAAGATTCTTTTTTCCCCACTCGTCAACAATTCTCAAATCTTGATTGATAGAAACCGTTGTGGATCTTATGTCCTCTTCCAGAATTTTTAAAGATATGGGACGGTTGTGCGCTTTGCTACAGTGTAGGTTGCCATCATCTGCAAAACGGTGTATTGGATTATTAGTGACTTCTAGTAGATCATTAATGTGTAATAAGAATAAAGTAGGAGCTAGAATCGATCATTGGGAAACTCCAGCGTTAATCTTGTAGAGGTTGGAGGAATGTCCATCTAGAGGAATGTCCATCTACAGCAATTTGGATGTGCCTGTTGGAGAGAAAGGTGGATATCCATCTACAAAAGTTTGGCGAGAGTCCGTATGAACACAGTTTGTTTAAAAGATCTGCATGCCACACTTTGTTGGCGAAAACCATATTGCCTGTCACTTAAAAGGTTGTGTGTCTCAAGGTAGCTCAGGATCTCGTGATTGACGTATTTCTCCATAGTTTTGCTAATAACACATAGAAGAACTATGGGTCTGTAGTTAAAAGGGAGAGTTTTACAGCCTTTCTTATGGACTCGTTGTACTCGAGCAGTTTTCCAGGATGCTGGAAAAATACCAGTATCATATGATAGTTGAAATAGCTTAGTGAAAACTGCCGTTTGTTCAGGAGCACAAGCTTTTAAGAGTAAAGCAGGTATTTTATCAAGGCCGCTAGTTTTATTGGTGTTTAGAGTAGCAAGGGCTCTCTGCACACGATTAACCCTAAATATGATATTTTTCATTGTGTGGGGAGCCCGTGGAATAGAAAGTAGTTCCATGTTGTCCGGTGGGTTAAGGGTCGAGTTGGAAGAGAATATTTTGGCAAAGAGTTCTGTCTTTTCTGTGAAGGACGTAACTGTTGTGCTGTCATCTGCTGTGAGTGGTGGGAACGAACTGTTTGTAAAGTTGTTTGGTAAAGTGAGGAATGTAAGCTTCCATGGCACACTGAATGATTTCAGTTATACAGTTGCAAACTGCCGATGGTTCTTTGTTAATAAAGCAGTTGGATTCCAGGGAAAAGTTGCAAAGTAGTCTCGAAGGCCTTCCCAATCTGTTTTTTTTTTAAGTTCCAAAAAGTACTCTTGGGTGGTGCCTTGAATGGTCATGCGCCTTTTATAATTTATGAACATGTTCATGTACTAGTTAGAGTTGCTTTGTTGGATTCATATTTGAAACGGAAAAATGTAAATGAGACCAAACGTGACTTAAATCCTGATTTAAGATCGTTGAGGTATGAGTTTTAACACTTTAATGCACTTCATGATTTTTGTAGGGTAAATTCATCTACCTACACTCAGCTAAAAAATTGTTATAATCTCTAGCTACTGTATAAATTAATTATCTGTGTTTGATGTTAATTTACTGCAGTAAATTTAAACGTTTATGCAGCGCTTTTTAATGTCATTTTCACGTCCGTACCCAGAGGCATAAATACGCATTTTGAAAAGTTACTTTATGTCCTGTGAGGCATTAAATGATAAAGCGGGTACATTTCAACTGGTTAAATGAATAAGTCTTTTAAAACATTTTAAATGGTACAAAAACTCCGAAAGATTAAAGAAAATAAGTTGAAAACTTTCCCTTTTATTAACCTAAATAAATAATTAAGAAATCGGATGGAAATTCGTAAGCCTTTTTTGTTTCCAAATATAATTTTAATTTAAAATGAAAATCTTATATAAATAATAATAATATAGTCGTCAATGTAAACCAGATACTGTATAAGACAAATTTTACGAAAATTTTAAATACATTTTAAATGTAAACATCTCCGCAGTGCCGATGGCTTGTACAAAATTGAAATTCCAGTTGTAGTACTTAGTTGAGTTTTGGATTTATTTTGCGACGTTTTAATTAAATTTGTTTAACTTTCTTTTTCGTTTTTAAAATTTTTAACTTGAGATAAAAATTGCGGAAACATTTCGTAAGCAAATTGTACAAAATGAGTTGCCGTGTTTTAATTAGAAAAGTCTCTGTAGTTGAAATAATTACAATAATTTTTATAGTATACCTAATAAAGAGAACACAGAAATAAAGAAATTTGCAATATTTTTAAGAATTTACAGCAGAAGCAGTATCTCCTTGTTCTGGATATATTAGTATATTATTTCTTGGTAATTTCTACTGAAAAGAATACAAGGTTTATGAATATGTTAATATAATAGGGTAATGTCTCTTTTGGCTTTTATAAAAGCTTTAACTCGTGTTGGTATAGAACTAATTAATTTTTGGCCTTTTTCATGATTGTGTAATGTTGAACCTCATGAGTAGTTGCCTGAATCATTTTAGTTGTTACACAATTCATTGTCAGCAATCTGGTCTTGTATATACATAGTTCAAAAATTTTAACTAGAATTAATGTTCGGTGTATTTTTGAGCCAATCTAGAAGGGAAACCTGTTGTCTTTAAAACATTTTTCTATGAAATATGATACGAGCATTATATATAGGCAAGAATAGGATCACACTCGCTAAAGGTATTTCCATGCCTTTTCTGTGGAGGAGGTAACTATTGAGCCGTCATCTGATGTGAGTGGAGGGAACGAACTATTTGTAAAATTGTTGTTGATATGTTTGGCGAGAGTCCAAAAGGATCGGCTTCCATTAGGGTTTGGTTTGACATTACTTTCTCTCTCATTCGAGCGTCAAAGAGACTTCTGGAATTGGAAATAGTGGTGTTGTATCTGTTTCTAGCGGTTATATCATCCTATTTTGTTTCTTCAGATGGATTTTGTATAAATAATTTGTGGGACTTGATCTTAGCTCGCAATCTTTATTAAACAATGGCTTCTGTTTGGCTTTTAAGCGTTTGGTAAAGTGAGGAATGTAAGTTTCCATGGCACACTGAATGATTTCAGTTATACTGTTGCAAACTGCCGATGGATCTTTGTTAATAAAGCAGAGTGGATTCCAGGGAAAAGTTGCAAAGTAGTCTCTGCTTTTTTTAAGTTCCAAAAAGTCCTCTTGGGTGGTGCCTCGAATGGGTGAGATTTAATTGGACATTTGACTTCTACTACAGCATGATCAGAGTTACCTAGGGGAGACAGAACATTTACATTATATTGCTCAGAAATAGATCCAGAGAATTAGAACTGTGATTGGCAGCTCTGGGATAGTAAGTGAGCTTGCCGATTAGTTGGGACAGCCCATGGCTAATTGCAAACTCTTCAGTTAGCCTGCCTTCTGTGTCCGTTTTGTTGGACTTAAGCCACTTTTCGTGTTAAACATTAAAGTCCCCAAGCACAATTATCTCTGCAGAAGGGTACTCACTACTAAGGTAGTCGATCTTTTGTGATAGATAATCTAGTAGTTCGTCGCAATTACAGTCTGATGGCCGATAAATACAACATATAAATTTGCTAGAGGCTTTTAGTGTTAATTTTAGCCAGACGATGTTGTCTCTGTTGTTTTCTAGTGCAGGTAATCTAGAGCAGGAAAGTATGCTTCTTAGGTAGACACATACACCATGGTTCCGTTTAAAGTTGTGGTAAAGTTCGTAACCTGGAAATTTAAGAAGATTCAGGCTATTTTTCCAAGAAACTTATGTTTCGGTATTAAGAGTAAGAACGTGAGGTTTTATAGATTGTAAATAGTGATGGGTTGCGTTAATGTTGGCATTTAACCCGCAGATGTTAGTAAATGTTAATATGCAGTCTGTTTTGCGTTTTGGTTTCTGGGTAAGATTGGCTGAACTAGAGGTTGGTCTACTAGTAGGCTGATCGATGGCTATGTTATTTCCATCATGACTTCTCCGAAATTGATCGATT
Organism: Altica lythri; assembly: GCA_964028335.1. Lineage (NCBI taxonomy): Eukaryota > Metazoa > Arthropoda > Insecta > Coleoptera > Chrysomelidae > Altica > Altica lythri. Next base: position 26,294,327 of record OZ034804.1, on the reverse strand, counting down.
TCAGCAATTTGTGGTTGGCAACGCTGCGGGTAAGCGACAAAGATACATACCGAAATGGAGACCGAAATGCTCTAGCGTCATTATAATGTTTACAAAAATAATAACTTCAGATTCGGATTCCTGAGGGTTGAAAACATAATTGTCTCTTTCTCGGTTAGACTCCTTAAAATTTTTGAAGATTTGTTACCTTTTTCATTGGAATATATTCGGGTCTATTCCTTTAGAAATAGTAAGTTGGGTGTACGAACGAAGAATCTAAATTTTTAAATAAAGAAAGATGATATTGTGTCAAACGGCAGAACATCGAAGATGTTATTAAGCGAAACTTACATTTTAGAATTGCATAAAAAATACTTAGTTTGGTAGGTAATATAAATTACGATGTATAAAAGTTACGATAATTTACTAGAAAATAAAATGTTAAACTAACAAATTGTATGTCATTGTCTGTATTATTATCTCTGTAAACAAACCCTCTGAAAATTAACTTGCAAAAACCGCCTCTGGTCTCTAGGGTACTTTGAAACGCCGAAGAAGCAAGAAGCATTCCTGGCATATTGTACCCGGTTTATGGTTATTAAGCAGATAACAAATTTCGTTCATTAAAGTTGCAAATGTTGTAGCGCAATGTATGTCAGTTTTAAACTGTTTAAAGGTATTCAAATGTTAATATCTTTGTTCAGTGGTGGATATGTCTTTCAATAGAAATCATAAGAGCAAGTCTGTTCCTTTATACCAGCATCATCAAAATAGTTGCAAATTCTGGGAATGAAATTTGGGTCAATGAAACTGCAACACTGCAGTTTCTTTCCGTTATAAAATTGTGTAAAACGGTATATGACAGCTATGTTATGTTTAATCCACGAAAAACAATTTATTATTATTATTTTTTATTAAGCTGGAGTAATTAAACCGTCACAGGGTCCTTTACTATTGAAAGTTCATAGGCGTACGAAAAAAATAAATATTAGAATTTAAAAAAAATCTTGGATATCAAAGTTTTTAAATATTTTAAATGTAGTTCTTAACCTACATTTCGGTTTTAGGTATTCAGTTACAAAATTATTTAATTTTTTGATCCTGTATATAAGAGTAGATATTTACCTGACTGTAGTAAATATTCTCTAACCTAAACTAATTACATAAAATTCCCAGTATTAACAAATGCTCATTAAAAGCTTATTTTGGAAAACCCTGATCGGAAAGTGGTGTTTTAATAGTAGGTAGGTATATATAATATAATGTTATTGGGGGTTATCTTTTTTGTGCTACAGAAGTGATTTAGTTTACAAGAACATTGCTAATAGAAATATGTCTTCTTCAAGTGCATCCTCGACCAGTTTTTAGGCGAAGAAAATGTGCATTATGAGACTTGGATTAATCAATGTTACATTGTACATAAAACGTAGGACGACAAGAATGCCATTAGTCCCCGCCAAACATTTTTAGATGGTTATTTAACAGAAATAAAACCATCTTTACAATGGATTACGCAAGTTATCACTCCAGAAAACTCCGGCCAGATCTTGGCGAAAGGAAGTCATAAAAAACTGGATAAGCAAAAAAATCTACCTTTCCAGGAAAACGTTGCATTTGTCGTGTTGGTATACTAAAAGAAAATTTTTCATCAAAATTTAGGGTTAGTCGCATGAGGGGATTTTAAATGTTATACCTTTTAGTAACACTTTGAAAACGCTACCGACTTAAAGTATTGCGTTGTCCCACACACAAAATCTAATTACTAATTAGTTACATTATCGGCAATATTTTGGTGAACCCCCAAATCATTAACGACAACCGACGATTCGATCGAATTTCAAAGCATCTAATTTCTGACCCTTCCAATTTTCCAACCAATTTCCGCGAAGTAGTTTCGACGTACAGAGGTCGTTGCGTTCGTTTTCTAATTAAATTTCCTAAACTCCGAAGTTTGATAACGATCTAATTATCCTGTTCGACTTCGCAACAATGTTATGAATGAAAGTTAGTTTTGAATTTATTTACGAAAGAAGTTTAGGGTTTGTTATTTGTATTATAACCAGAAAATTGGAATCTATACTTTGTCAACAAGTCTGTTTTTGTCACATATAATAAATTATAGTTATTCTAAATAAATTTTATCAGTACGAATATTATAATGCACAATTAGTATTAACCTAAACATCAGAAGCTTTTGTTTTCAGATATTTACCCTTTGGACTTGTTTTAATCTGTATCATCGCCTCGACAACAATATGTTTCGCAATATATGATAACATATATTTGAAATATCTTTATATTTGTTTAATTTACAATACAACAACAATTTTTGTGATTTTAATAATTTTGTTTAAAACATACCAATGGAATATAAGCTGTCGAGAATCATAAAGTATTTAAACATTAGAATTTTAAATATGGTTACGTACGTACTATAATGTATCTGTTATCAGGGTTTCCGGACAATGAGAAGGCTGATGAATTGGCTCGAGCGGGAGCTAATATCCCAATGATTGTCTCGGATCCATTCGGCAGAAACGCTGACACGTTCAGAAAGGCGGCAGTCATTGAAAAATGGAGGCTAGAGAAGGCTAGGAGTAGTGGGGAAAATGTCAGGGCAAGCGACAAGCCAAAGTCTTCAAAAAAGGACACTTGGCCAAATTTACTTCAAAGCTGTTATCACAAAGGCGAATTGATGTCAGAAAGATTGTTAGTCTCCTGACAGACATTCAGCTGAACTTGGCAGATGAAACCAACCGCATTTTATGTCCTATGGCAATGTGACCTTGCAAGCTCGCGGTATCTAGTATTGGGAGAGGAGAAACCGGGTGCTTCAAGTTACGTAGAGAGGCCACTATCAAGGCTAATAAGTCTCATTAAGAGGTCAGGGCTATACGAGGTACTCTAATCCTATCCCAGAGATAATGTGTGCACAATAGATCTGTAAAGGTAGCAGGGAAACTGTTGATTATCTGACTCTTTTTTAGTGGTAATCAGTAATTATCATACCTTGCGTATCCTAAAATACTAATGGAGTTGGTTCATTGGATTGAGTACTTGGAGCTGACTGTAGTTTGGACTCTGGAATGTAGTGATTGAGTGATGTTTTATGAATTGTATTATCACGACGAAAAAATTTGTCTTTATGTTTAAATATCGCTAAACATGTCTCTGAATCATTAACACGTTGTTACTTTTAATCAATTGTGAGCACGGCCTGCTATACTTTGCGAAAGATTTCGGAGTCTTTACGCATGGTATGATTAACATTTTCTATTAATTTCTTCATCGGTTCTTAAAATATCATATCCTAAACCTGTTTTTCCATATCTAACCAATTAGAAATGTCATTTCTGAGACGTCTTATAATTTAGGAAGAAATGCAAATCTTTGCTTTATGGATGACGTATTAGGTGTTGGAATTTCCTTTCTGATCCACAGCTGTGTTTTGGCAGGCAAAAATTGATTCCAACTTTTACTTAAGGTTTTTGCAGGTATACTGTTCCAAGCTTTGACCTTTTATCGATTATAAGGCTCTACCTTCCTAAGAAACACCTCGATTCGTTTCTTCCACATAGAGAGCCATTATCCGCAAAGTAAAACACCTATACAACATTCACTTAAGCCGCCCTGTCTACCAAAATACAGAAATACTTGCCCTTCCTTTTCAATTTATGAAGCTACAACAACGATGCGTCACTCGGACTCTACAAGGAACCAACATCACAGCCCAGAGGACCTTCCATACCCACTGGAAGGAAGGACTCCAGAGGACCTCAAGAATTCCTAAGAATAAGCTCCCCCTTTCCTTATTAAGATTCCTACGAATCGTAGACAGGGACCTTTCTACATAACTCGACGTCCTTTTTGACGAGATGCCCCTCTCCTACAGTTAGAAACAAGATGATAGGATTATAAAAAACAAAACTGAGCCCTTGAAGAAGGTTTCTGTGGATCCCTTCTTCCCCACAAATGGGAGGCCTCACGCCGGAGGAGACACTCCATAGCGTCAATTGCACACATTACACAGCGACAATCACTTACACCACACCAAAGAATTTTTTGACAGTTTAGGCACAGGAAACAGGAAAACAAAACCAGAAAAACCAGGAAGCGAGCATCGAGTGACTCCGAGTGACTGATACTGACTCTATTTCAAACTCCACCATCCATCCATGAAAAGGACACTAAGTCCTATAATAGGGTCCTTAAACCTAACACCCAAAACCCACCAACATTACATTGCTGTAAATTGGTTATTCTTTGCAGTCCGTGCAGTTAGTTCTTGATTTACATTTTCAATACGGTTTTAAGTCCGCATCTGCTTTGGAGCATTTCAATATCTTCTCTTGAAATAACCACTTGGTCCATAGGCTGAATCATATTTGCAGACAAAAAGTTATTTTACCATATTCGTACTGAAACTCTTCAATATAATATAATATTTTAAGAATACAGATATAGTCCGAAACAAACAGAAAAAAACCAAAATTAAAATAAAATTCTCTGTTATTACTGTTATTTTTACTAGGTATACAAGAATCATTAAAAATAAAATTTATCCATATTCTTATGAGATATGACATAACGAATGTTCCCTTCTACAGTCTGACCAACCATAAATCTACATACACCATTTGATTGGTCAATTAGAATTTTCAGTATCCAGTATACGATCCGAGAATACGTGATACGGGGGTTCAAGTATAAACTGTATAAATATTTTTTCCGCAAACGTCAAAAAAAGTAGACATTATTAACGTCAATTTATGATGTTGAAGTATGATTTCACAGACGCCACTTTTTTGTACGGCCGTGAGCGGACAAAAAAGTACTTTTTGGTCCTCCGTCCAGAAACAATACTATTAATTACTTCAAAATCGTCCGGAAAATGACATTTTCCGGCCTAGGCCGGCAAAGTAGCTTTTAGATTATCTAAAGAGATGGCGCTATGAGTCGTCAAAAATACATAATGAATACTACAAATTTTAGTTAAATTTATTTAAAAACAGCGTATAATATACTAAACTACTAAATTTTCTAAAGGTAAGCAGGATTCAAACTTACATTTAATTTCTCTCACAACTTTTATTTTAAATTTGACATTTATGTCAATTTACAACTACTTATCATTCGATTATGAAAATACATATCTCGATTTTATTATTGCTCATTGAACTATAATAGTTCATTGTCTCTGCTATGTTTATATAAAATTATTAGATATTAATATTAATATTATCAATATAACAATTTTTACTGTGCTGCTTATTAGCACAGTATTCGTATGTATAAAAATTAAGGATCGTGAAATCGATTATCAGAAAATCATTCCTTATTACTAATTCTTTTAATCGTCCAATAGATGTCAATAATGTCAATATACACCTAATCTTGCATGTCACAAAGTAAACAGTTTTTGGACTTTTGAAAATATTAAAAATTGGTCAGACCAAAAAATAGTTTGTGTTACACGTCCGTAAAATGTTTTGCAAGTGCTCGTATTGTTTCGCCTCGGTGCTACGCCCCTCTGCTACACAACTTTACTCGCTCTTGCAAAATGGTATTTTCCGTCCTTGTGTCACAAATAACTATTTTTGTACGCTGACGGCCGTACAAAAAAGTAGAATTTTTAACAGGGAAAATAATTATTAGTTGAACTTTTAAACTTTATTATCGATAATAATTATTAATAGTAAAATTACAGTTATTTAAGGTTGCACCGCACATATTTAATGCACTACCTGATTTATTCACTTCCAATACAAGCGAATTTTGTGCAGAGTTGAAAGAGTTCATCGACAAAATTTCCTGTGACTCCTTACTTGTTGTTGCTTCTGTTACATCAACGTCGACATAATTTCGCTCATGAGAAGCTGCATGCAGGTACAGTGAAGAAGAATTCGACATCAAGATTTTTTCTGCAGTTTGTTTTTTATTAGAAAAAGAGTCTTCAATGTATCCTTCAGCGACAGTGCTCGACCTCCAACCTCCATGCCGTTTCAAACAAGTAATATCAGCTGCTCCATCCACAAGCAAAGTAGCTGAAGTTCTTCTTAACGCATGGCCGCTGTAATCTTTTGAATTCGGTAGTTTTAAATAAGTTGCTACTGTTTTGGGTACGTTACTAATTGTATGAATTCCCATGACCATGCGATAACATTTTCCCTTTTGAAATTTCAAAAAAAATCGTCGGCTTTCCATAGCTTGTGGACGTAAAGAAGTATATTTTCTGTAAAGATTTATATATTTTTCTCCAATAATTGTGAACGATCGTGGCTTTTTAGATTTACTATCAGGAATCTTTATATGAATAACAGATCCTAAATCTTTTATATCGTCTATTGTCATGTTCACCATTTCATCGCATCTACATGCTCCAGATACGCCCATTATTAGAACAACCTAAAAGTAGTATGTATTTAAAAACTTGATTGTATTTATGCAGGTTAGAATATTATAACTAACCTTAATTCCTAGATATTGCTCATCAGGTGCATTATTTAAAAAATCTTCAAACTGGTCTTTTGTGAATACCTTTGACTTTTTGGGAGTATACCCTTCATTCTGCTTCTTCAGATAAGCACGTAGTTTCATATATTTGCTTATATCTAATCCATGTTTAATATTCAGTAATGATTTTATCATGGAATACTGAGACCACATTGTTGAACTTTTCATTTTTAATTTAGTTGTCATTTCAAAAAAATAAGCTAGTAGCACATTTTCCGAATAGTTTGAAATGTTTTTATCATTGCACCATGTGAGAAATCTTTCGTAAGCATGATTATAAACTCTACTTGACTTAGTTGGAATTAAATCATTCGTAGCTGCCTTAGCAATGTTAACAACGTCGGGCGGTGTACAGTTGGGTTCTGAATCCGACATAATATAATCTAAAAGCAAATTTCAGTACACCTTACTACAACAAACGAAATTTTGATGCTCAAGTACTTACCAAAAATGCGCAGTCCAATTGTTGCTTTAAATCACTTACAATATTTCTGACATTATAAAATATTATTGTTGAACTGTCAAATTTGTTTTTGACTTGGCAATCACAAAACCAGTAACCACGGAAATGTAGTGCGCAGTTTTATAATTATTATTCTCTGAATTTATCAACTTCGTTGCAATCGTTTTGAATTTTTATTTAAATATTAATTAGTTCTATAGTCTGGATGCCGTTTGCGGAAAAAATAGCATGTTTCATTCGGAGCAAAAGCACTTTTTGTGGCTCGTCTGAAATTGTCGGCCTCACTAACGTTCGGCCATCAAACATTCAGACTCGCCACAAAAAGTTATACTTTTACTCCTAATAAAACAATATACTATTCTTTATATTCATTTAACATTTTAATACCATGGGAAATTGTTACTGTTTAATAGTATACACAATAAAGTAAATTTAGCAATTTTACTTTATTAGCATTTAAAATTTTTTTATGGTTTCGTCTGTAACAAACACTTGTATCGTCCACTGCGTGCATCGACTTAAAAGCTCATTTTGCCTCTTAAAATTTAGCAACCCATTTTACAACGGTTGATTTTCTTCGTGCAGAGTCCATATAAGGTTTATCAAGCAAAGTTTTGACTTCAGTAGAATTTTGTTTAACAAAAAAAAGTTTGTTCTGCAAAACACAATACTTCAAAGACTAAATTCTTTTTATCCATGTTTTTCATACTGACAATAGTTACTTTACTCACGCTGCTAATAGTCCAGCAGCTGTCAAAATTAAATACAGTGAAACCTCTATTTACGGACACCTCTTAATATCGGACAACTCTATATATCGGACAAATAGCCATATTAAAAAAGGTTTACTAAGGTATTTTATGTATTAATTCCCTCTATATAATGGACCCTCTACATAATGGACGCGGACAGATAACTGTATACTTAAATAATGCTATTTCATTGAAATGAACCTCCTTTTATCGGACAGGTACCTATAAAAATTTGTTTATTGAAATTACACTAAATTGTATTAAATATTGTATTCAAAATTTTATTGAAATGGTTACAGAACAATTGTGTTTCATTGAATTTCGACCCCCTGCTATCAGACAGGTACAGAGATTTATTTTAATATTTACCCTAAATTGTCATTGAAATCATCTTTTAAATATCTAATGGATGTATTTTATTGTTTAGTTTTATATACTATTGGATGATATTAAAATCAAATTAAACAGTGATGCACAATAAGTTTTTGTATAAATTTTTATCTACTTTATGCAGAAAGTGTGATTGTTGATTAGCAGTTTACTGTTGATCAGTTGTTGTACTTAGATTATTTGATATGAAAGGTCAAAAAAGAAAACGTTTAAGTTTATATGAAAAAATTGAAACTTTGGTTTCAGATTTTTTTTTAAATTTAAGTCTGTGTATGTATTATGTATGTATATATATATAAAACTATTTTAGATATTTATACTTCTGTAAATTGCATAAATAAATATCTTCATATTTCTATCAAAACAGTTTTAATAGAATACATTCCATACCATAATTTTCAAATATTGTTAGAATGAACTCTAAAATTTTAAAAATTGTTAGGTATGTATATATATCGATCCTAAGTTGGAATGGAATGAAAATATATATTTTACATAAGAAAACTATGAATTTTAACACTTATTTTATATGAAATTCGAAATATTTTATTCCAAGTACATATACCTAAGTAGATATATATTGTTCTGATCACACCTCCTAATAATGGACACCTCCATATAGTGGACAAAAACTAATTCTCCGGAGGTGTCCAGTATTGGGAGGGTTTACTGTACGTGTCTTTTGTTAAAGGTTAGTTCCAACTTAAAACCATATGGATTTAATAAAAATATGCTATTGAAACACTTATGGGGACTTTTACACAATTTTATTTACATCAAAATTGTTAAGATACACAGAACTCTGCTGGATAACGTCTAAACTGCTTAACAATACAATGAACTCTTGTTAATATTTGAACTTGAACTGACGTTAACTGCCCATACATCCCCTTATATACAACATTATTTAATCTAGTCAGTGTGTTTAGAACTTTCTAGAATCTTCTAGAAACATTATTTAATCTAGTCAGTGTGTTTAGAACTTTCTAGAATTTTCTAGAAACATTATTTAATCTAGTTAGTGTGTTTAGAAGTTTCTAGAATAACAATCTTTCAAATTAAGGTCCTTTTCTTTACGGTTATCCCGTAACACTATTTTATTCAAAGAACAGTGTAGTCCAAAAATATTTAACTATATGTTTTTTATACATTATTGTATTAAACAAATTTTCGTGTTTAGAGTAAATTAAATACAATAGTTAAAATCACCAACATACAAAATTATCCATATCGTGTCCTTACAATGGATATTTTGAACTCATTATGCAAACTAGCACCAAAACCTTTGTTGATTAAGTCTGTGAATATTGCCCCCATAAACATACTTAGGGTTAAAATTGGTCCGCAATGGGCGTGGATTGCAGGAATAGATGCATGTAGTCGGTTTTAAGTGAACATTCCCCTAAACGCTAACGAGGAACAAACTTTATGACCCATGTTAACGCAGAAAGTTACTTATAGAATAATTTGGTCGAGCTGCTAGTAAACTAACTTGGTAATTATTGTGTGTTACTAAAGAAACTTTTCATGAAATAAAACCACTGCAGTCGCTATGTGGTTTTAGGCAACTTAACTTTAATATGATTAACAAATTGAATGATGAGAAGATATTTGTTTATGTATTTCCTACGATCTGAGTTATAAGTTCTTACTCACTTAATTAACTAGAGTAATAATCGAGTGAAATTGTTAGGAGTAGTCTTTAGATCCCATTCTTACCACTAACTAAGCGTTTTTTATTTATTCACGTTGTTAAATATTTTATATATATAATATAATTTAGGTGTCAATTAACTGAGTAAGTTAGAGTACAAACAGCAGTTGATTATGCAGCAAGATATATGAAACGGAACAAAATTTAATATAAATATCTTTACAGGGCTAAAACAGGAAAATACAGTTCAGGGAACTAGACTGTTTTAAAAGTGCTTTGATTACTTGATAATAGTCTGTCTACGAAAATTAAATCACAATATTTCGTGTTGGAATTGAGTCAGTAACACACCCTAGAGTTATGTGTGCCATCATTCTAACCAGGATTTGATTTGCTTGTGACGGTTTGTTAGTTCCTGCTATATAACTATAGTCAGGCCGTTCAAAACATAGAATTCAAGTACGCGTGATCAGTGAATACATGCATCAGGCCGGCTTAATAGTACGATGCAAAGCCTTCTAAACTGAAATAAATTAAGGACAGTTTACACTGTACTCATACCAGAGATACTATAAACTGTGGGCCGAAATAAAGGAATACATTTATCTCGTGATCATTCTATCTTTTGAACGGCCCGACTATAACACAATATTTTGTGCAGAAACTAACAGTGATATTTTTGAAATTTAGAAATTAGACAAAGTAGGAATGACATTAAGGAGAAATTCAAAAATGTCATGTCCGACAGAAGTCTACCCTGCGATCTTTATCTTCAGTCTATGTCTTCAGCCGACACTATCTTTAACCACAAATGCTTAGCGGTTATTCGGCTCAGATCGTATAAAAGACTGACTTAATTCCTCTCTAAGCATATACATAAGCAAGGAAATTATTTGTCAAATCTACAATTAGACATTAACTGAATAAAAATTTATGAGAGGTCACACCAAAGTAACTAGGAGTTCCATGTTTGTCCTTTTATTAAATTATCTCTCTCGTATACATGTGCTTAACGCACCTGTGGTCGAATAGTTAAAGGCGCTATCGGCTATAGGTAGCGATCGTAGGTTCGTGTTGGGTCAGATGTGAAATTTTTTCGATTAATCTTATTATAAATGTTATTTTGTGTTGGCCTAATTTCTACATTTTAAAATTCATATGAGAGATGTCTCAATTAATTAATTTACAATAGGGATATGTTACTGCTTTCATTAACTAACTACAATTCGTATAGGTATTGCAATACAAACCCAGAATTATCTTTTGTAAATATTGTATAGATAAATAGATGATTCAAAGAACATGTTATATACGACGAGTAATCTATCGTAATGCAGAATATGCATCTTCACTGACCAATTGAAGCTTATTGCTCTGGCCAGTAAGATTAATTTAATGTACAGAGAAAATATCTACGTGGTAGATCTATTACTAATCCTTTATACGGAGCTATAAATGTGTGTGGAAACCTATATCTTATTAATAAAAACTGGAATTAGGTGTTAGAACTTTTAGAACTTTAAAGAAATCTTGGTTGCCTACAGATATGTTATGTAATTTAATTAAAATTACCGGAAACAGAATATTGAGGATTTTTCACAAACTAAATTAGATAGGTAATGAACAAATGTTGCAAAATGCAGAATATTAGTCATTCTATCGCTTTACTAGTTTTGAAAAATATTTTCAAAAACATTGACCATTTAACTAAGAAGAAACAACTACTTCCCTGGCTATGGGCCAGTTTTTTCTTCTTAGTTAACAGCGGAACGTCCATAAATCCGACCCTTTTGTTGACCCTGACAGCAGGTGGTTGTATGCACTTATGATTTAAAAAATAAATGTGATTAATTTTTTGTAAATAAAAATAAATAATTACTAGAAAGGTAAAGATACTTTTTTTCCGATTTCATCCATACCTATATAATACTTAGGCAAAATTTTGAAGTTTACAGAAACGAGAACAAAATATTTTACATTACATTGAGAAAAAAACAACAATCAAATCGATTAATCCTTCATCCTTCCCAATCGGTGATGAAGATTCCTCTTAATGACAGACCATTTACCTTCGATATTTTTGGTGTGAATGTGTCGATTGCTTAGATCCACAAAGTGTCATTGGTGATTGACTTGGTAGTGATGGTATCCAAGGTGGTTTAAACCAGTATATTCTCTCCACGAGTCGGTCATTATAATGGATCATTTTCCTGGATAACACGCTCTATTATCATAGTGTTTCTATTAAGAACAAACGAAACAAAGATTCTCTTCGTTTGTCGGTCTATTTCTTCCGTTTCCTTTGCAGACTTCCTCGATAATACTTTCGTTTCCCGTAAGCACTTTCATCAATCAATTTCCACTACGTGTTAAGGACCGCCTATTTGCTCATCGATTTTCAGGATCCAGTGAAATAGAAGGTTCCTGAAATGTTGAAGGCAGTGACCCACAACTTTCCTGGAAACTCCAGTTTCCGCTACTATTACTGTGATTGTGATTGGATATTCTTTAATCCACATCACTTAAATGATCAGCAACTAAATTATAGGAAGTGCCGAAAAATCTAAAAATGAATTTGTCCTGCAGTACAACAGTTCCGTCTGCAACACCGGTAACTTGGTTCTCTTTCTTGTCTTTTTTATAGGCCAAGTGTCCTGAAACGTGAAACACATTCATAAAGGTACTATTAAAAATTTTCCAAACCCAATTCCTTTATGTAATCCTTTAAAGCTGTAGAACTGCGTAGGAACTCCATCATAAGATTATAATTATGTATATTGTATGGAAAACAAACCACAAATAATGGCGAATAGATACTGCCAAACACTTTATATATTTTTCCGTCGACTTTACATTTATAACAATGTTAATGTAATCTACTAACTATTGTCTAAAATTGATCATTAATAAGTCGTATTAACGAACAAGAGCGTTAACAGGCTATTAATCAAGAACGTATATATTAATGTTAAGATCTGTCAATGTCAATATTTTTGATCAGTCGCGTTTTTTTTATCATGCCATTTTATTTGAAACGTCATTAAATTTATTGCCTGATCAAAGCAAATCTTTAGATATTTAATAAAACATTCGCAGAGTTTATTTTATGGTGTAATACAAAAAATATTGCTCATTATTTAGAATCAGTGGGTACTAGCACATTTCTCATACCTTGCTGAAAAAGGCTTAATAGCCAGTTTATGACCAAAATATTCGATGCTAAGAACAACTTTTAATACAAATGTCGATAATTATCAGTAAATATAATAAACTAATTATGTTTATTAAAAAGAAGAAAACTGGATATGTATCAAAAAAATCAAAAGTTTTTAACAAAGAACAAGTACATAAATTTATTTAATATTTATTTATAAGCTATTATATTCTTAAAAAAGTCGACGGAAAAATTTTGTAACCAACTCGTAAATTAATAGGAAGTTTAATAATCTCAAACATTAATGCGCTCGCTATCGCTCGCGCATTAAAATATTTCGATTATTAAACTTCTATATTAATTAACTCGTTGCTTAAATAACTATTCTGTCACTACCGAACAATTAATAGGATGATGTATATCGTATGTAAAATAAAACACAAATAATTGTCAATGGATACTGCCAAACACTTTACCTATATATTTTCTGTCATTACCGAACAATAGGAATTGATTAAAAAAACAATAGAATGTTTCGGAATGCAATAGCATTATCATCTATACTTCTATACTAATTTTATAAAGAGGAAAGGTTTGATTTTTTGTTTGTTTGTTTGTTTGTTTGTTTGAAATGAATAGGCTCCGAAACTACTGGACCGATTTCAAAAATTCTTTCACCGTTGGCAAGCTACACTATTCCCGAGTGACATAGGCCATGTTTCATTAAAAAAAAAAAAATAGGGATCCTCACTAAAATGCCATTAATGTAACCAAAACGGACCTTCAAATTCTTACATCGCGTGCGCTGATGATACTGTTACGTTCTAGGGGTTCAAAATAAAATCACTGCTGAACGAAAATGTCTAATTTATTTACACACTTTAAACTAAACGAATTATAACTAAATAACTAAACTAACTATAACACACTAATTTATGTACAACAATTAACTTCGATTTATATTCACTATTTATTTTCACTTCGTAGATCGCTTAACTATTTAGACCGTCTCTGTTAACTTTTCAACTTCCCTTGTGGGTCGTGGCTCTCCGCTTATATACCAGTCCACAGCTTCCAGAACGTCCTTCGGTAACAATTTCTAGAACGTCTGCATAGTGAAGGAAGTCTCTCGTTTGTTCTGTTCGAGAATAAGCGCGTTGTTTACCTGGAGAGCGACAGGGGCATACTAAGGGGTTCTCGCTCGTTACACTGCCCCCTCCTTAAGACGTTCGGTCCCCGAACACCTTGGTTGGTATGTCTGAACCTACAGGCATCTCCCATTCTGCAGCTCCCTTGCTTTTCGAAATAGCAATCCACAGTCTTCTCCTTCATTGTGTTTCCGCTCGGGTTGAAAATGCACACGAGTATCTCTATTCCTGTTTTATGGAAAAGCACCTCGAGCATGTTCCGGACGACTCTCCAGTTGAGTTGATCTAGACCACAACCCAACTTAGGCACAGCCAGCTTCTTCACTTCCAACCTGGTGAGTTCGTTTCTTAGGTTCAGCAAGGTATTCCACATACTTCTATAGCTGGGCTTGTGATCGGAAAACCTCTTAGTCACCATGTAGAAGAGGTGACGATGACCGTCAGTGAGACTTAGAATTTTTCCGGGATGGGGCTGTTGTCTGGAGAGCTCAGATACACGGCCAAACTTATTCCTGAAGACTAATGCTATTCCCCTGGACATACGCAGATCTTCGGCGACACAATGGGCTAGGGAATAATCTCCAGGCACAGAGAAGAGGTCCTGCTGCTGCTCGGTGGTAACTCCGAATCGTGCCTTCCCAGTTCCACCATAGTTCTCCATGAACTGGTCGAAACTCATCTCAACATGCTCTGGGCTGGTCGTCCTTCTCAGATGGGTCTCGTTTTGTTCATCGTAGTCCGCCTCGTATTTCGCCAGCCGATTGACATGGACCACGCGCCTTTTGCCCCTTGGTAGTTTTTGTATACGGTACACTACATCATTGATCCTCTTTACCACTCTGTATGGACCCTCCCAATTCCTCTGTAGCTTAGGTGATAATCCTCTCTTCTTCTGGGGGTTGTACAGCCAGACCAAATCTCCAGCGTTGAAACCACCTTCTGTAGCTTTGCTGTCATAGCGGGTCTTCATTCGGTCACTAGCAATTTGTATATTTTGTCGGACCTTCTCATGAATGTAGTGTAGCCTGCCCCTCAATGTGCTCACGTAGTCCTCACCAGCTATCTCTGTTCCGGGCTTACATCCAAACTCTAGGTCACAGGGTAATCTTATTTCCCGGCCGAACATGACACAAGCTGGTGTCTCTCTAGTAGACTCCTGTACGGCTGATCTGTAGGCCATGGTGAACAGATGAAGGTATCGGTCCCAGTCTCTTTGATGGTCAGAGACCACTTTAGCCAAATATTTTCCCACAGTTTTATTCATTCTTTCGACTAGGCCATCTGACTGTGGGTGAAGAGGCGTTGTCCTGGTCTTCTTGACTCCGAGTATTTCACAAATGCTCTGGAATAGGCCAGACTCGAAATTTCGTCCCTGATCAGAATGTAGCTCCAGTGGCACTCCAAACCGACTAAACATCTCTTTTATCAGCACGTCTGCCACTGTCGAGGCCTCTTGGTTTGGGATGGCATGTGCTTCAACCCATTTGGTAAAGTAATCCGACGCCACCAATATGTACTTGTTCCCATCGTCGGTCTCTGGGAATGGGCCTGCGATGTCTATAGCAACTCTTTCCATAGGACTGCCTACGTTATACTGATTCATTGGCGCTCGTCGTTTTCCTCTTGGGCCATTCGTTGAAGCACAAAGTCTACATTTTCGGCACCAGTCCTTGACGTCTTCTTTGCAGTTGACCCAGTAAAAACGTTCTCTGATCTTTTCCAACGTTTTCTTGATGCCGAAGTGTCCACCGGAGGTTCCATTATGAAGTTTCTCCAATACTTCTGTCGTCCGACTCCGGGGAATTATCAGCTGAGTCCTAGCTGCAGTACCCTCGTCATTCTCGACGGACCTCTTCAACAATCCATCCTCTAAAATGATGGAGTCCCACTGCGCCCAGTAGGACTTGACCCTAGGACTCAGGTGACTCACTTCTTCCCATCTTGGTCTCTGTCCGTTTGCTTTCCAGTCAAGCAACATCTTTAGTTCGGTGTCACCTTCTTGGTCTCGCTTCAGGGATTCTGGCAGCCAATCCAGATCCACTACGGTTGTTCTTAAACAGAATTCCTTCTCTTCTGCTTTGCTGCAGTGTTTGCAGTCGGAAGGACAAGGTCTCCTAGATAATGCGTCAGCGTTGCCATGTGACTTTCCGGCCCGGTGTTCCACAGAAAAATGATATTCCTGCAGCCTTTCTATCCATCTCGCAACCTGACCTTCTGGGTTCTTGAACAGTAGAAGCCACTTCAGAGCAGCATGATCTGTTCTTAGAAGGAATTCGCGACCGTACAAGTATTTATAAAAATGTTCCATGGACTTGACTGCGGCGAGAAGTTCTCTCCTCGTAACACAATAGTTACGCTCAGGCTTCGACAGGACCTTGCTGAAATATCCTATAACTTTCTCTTGGCCATTCTGAATTTGGGATAATATGCCTCCTATGGCCGTGTTGCTTGCGTCCGTGTCCAATATAAACCTTCCACTGGCCTGAGGATAACTTAATATAGGAGCTGTTGTTAGTGCTTGCTTTAGTCGATTGAAAGCATCCTCGCATTCGGTATCCCATTTGAAGTCCCTTCCATCTTCCGTCAGTCTCGTTAGAGGCTTCGCGATGTCAGCAAATCCAAAGACGAACTTTCTGTAGTACGTACACAAGCCAAGAAAACTTCTTACTTGGTGCTTGTCCCGTGGTACTGGCCATTCTCGTACAACCTTGACTTTATCTGGGTCAGCACTGATGCCATCTGCAGATACTACATGTCCTAGATATTTCACTTCTTTCCTGAAGAGGTGGCATTTCTTTGGACTGAGTCTTAAATTTGCAGTGCGTAGCCTTTCAAGGACTTCTCTTAAATTTTTCAGGTGTTCGTCAAATGTCCGGCCAAATACTATGACATCGTCCAAATAAACTAGGCACGACTTCCATGACAATCCTCGAAGAATGGTTTCCATTAATCGCTCGAAAGTTGCAGGTGCGTTACAGAGGCCAAATGGCATTACTGTGAACTGCCACAATCCTGTCCCAATAGTAAAAGCTGTTTTCTCTTTGTCTTTGGGATCTAATTCCACCTGCCAATACCCACTCTTCAAATCCAGCGTGGAGAACCATTTCGAGCCAGAAAGCGTGTCCAAAGTGTCGTCAATCCTTGGAATGGGGTAGCAATCCTTCTTGGTGACGTCGTTCAAACGACGATAGTCGACACAAAATCTGGTGCTGCCATCTTTCTTCTTCACCAGAACCACAGGTGATGACCAAGGACTATCAGATTGCTCTATTATTCCTTGTTCGTGCATGTCCTTGATTATATTTTCTGCTTCTTCTCTCTTTGCTATGGGAAGCCTTCGCGGTTGTTGGCGAATGGGATCTGAACTTCCGGTATTGATAGAATGCTTCACAACATTCGTCCTACCCATCTGAGTGTTGTCCATAGCAAAAACGTCACTGTATTCATGAATCAGTTTCTTCACCTTGCTAATATGTTCTGGTGCAAGTTCTGTGCAGGAAGAAGCCAATGTCTCAAATAATTTCTTCGAACTCTTCTCGCTTCTTGGTAGCGGGTTCTTCACATCCTGAACGCTTCCTGTCACACAAAGCACAGAACAGCTTTCTCCCAGGATCGTACCTTTCTTCAAGATCACAGTGTACATGTTGGTGTTTAACATTCTCACAGGAACTTCGTTTCCGCCTCTCACCAAGGTTTTTCCGACTAACAGTCCTTTCCCGAGGTTACTCTCACTGGCTGGTTCGATGAGTCTTATACAGCTACCTCGAAGGTCTCTATCTAAATACCCCTTCACTATGGTTTCCGCCTGTCCACGTAGGTGAACATCTTCGCTGAGTAAGACTCGAGTCGTGATATCTTCACATCCCAGGAATGGAATTTCCAGACTACCGATCCTCAGAACATCGTTTCTCATATCCATCTGGAAGCCATAACCCTTAATGACATCCATTCCCAAGATGACTTCCTCCATGATATCTGCCACCAGCACCTCATGTTCGAGAGACCTGTCCCCAATGTTGATGACGATCCTCTTCTTTCCATGTGTTGGCACGTCTTCTCCAGTTGCAGTCCGTAAACGAACCATCGCTGGTAAGGGTTTTCCATTTCCTTCAACTACACTCGGCTTAACTATAGTTCGGGTTGCGCCGGTGTCGACTAACATTTTTACGGACCTCCCATTAATTTTACCGTCGACATAAACACTTGAAGAGATGGCCTGAATTATAACCTCAGGGGCATTGTCGTGGCGGGTCGGTTTATGCCCCTTCTTGCCAACCCGCTTTAGTTTTCCTGTTCTTGGCGTTGTGGTTTAAACGGCTTCTTGCAGTTACGCCGAATGTGTCCTCTTTCGCCGCAGTTCCAGCATCTTGGTCCACCATTACGTTTCTCCTGGAGAACTCGGCGAACTACGTCTTCAATACTCTCGTCGCAGACTGGTGAATCATCAAGCTGTCTCACTTTGCTCTGTCCTCTGTGAGAAGCTTGTTTAGCAGCTTCAAATTCTAGGGCATGGGCCAGGGCGTCATCTAGAGTTTTGGGTCGGGCCAACCGCAACGTCTGCTGAGTCTCCGTGTCTCTCAACCCATCGACGAAGGTCTGGACAGCAAGTTGTTCTAGGAAGCTGTCCGGTGCCGAAGGATAAGCCAGCCTTACCAACCTTGCTATGTCTGCTTCGAATTCCTGCAAGGTTTCTGCACTCTTCTGATGGCGACTCTTGATTTGTGCGTGATACACTTGTTGGAGATGTGCATCACCATATCTCATTTGCAGTCTACTTGTCAGAGTCTTATAATCACCTTGTTGACTTACAGGAATGGTCTGAAGGATATTCAGTGCGTCTCCTCTTAATGCAACAATTAAGGCAGTTGCTTTCTCTTCATCGTCCCAGCAGTTGGCGTTGGCTGCTGCTTCAAATTGTTTCTGGTATGTGCTCCAGGGTGTTTTGCCATCAAAAGTTGGAGGTTTGATCTTTGTTCGGCCTGGCTCACCCCGTTCTCCCAGCTTAACCGAACAATATTTGCTGAAGTTCTTACTCAATCGCTCTTCCATGGTTTTCACCTGTTCTTCCAATTTCACTTGCATTTCTTCCTCCATATTAGCCAATCTGCCTTCAATGTTTCCAACCCTGTCTTCAAATTTTCCAATTTTATCGCTCACGTTCCCCATCTCGTCTTTTACGCTTCCAATTTCGTCTTTTACGCTTCCAATCTCATTTTCCAGTTTGGAGTAATTATTCTTCAACTCATTTTCAATGAATGTCAATTTATCTCCCAAATTATCTTCCATTTTCTGGGTATTCTCATCCATTATCTTTCTAGTATTTTCTTCCATTTTATTTGTGTTTTCGTCCATTTTATTTTCCATTTTCCTAATATTTTCCTCCATTTTCAAGCTCATTTTTTCAAGGGCTTGCTTGAAAAATTCCATTGTCGCCTGATCCATTTTCTTCGTCTGTGATCTCGTTACTGGCATACAAAATATTCACTAATGAAGTCCACAATTTAAATTAACACAGCAGTTCAATTTACCCCACACCTGACACCAATTGTTACGTTCTAGGGGTTCAAAATAAAATCACTGCTGAACGAAAATGTCTAATTTATTTACACACTTTAAACTAAACGAATTATAACTAAATAACTAAACTAACTATAACACACTAATTTATGTACAACAATTAACTTCGATTTATATTCACTATTTATTTTCACTTCGTAGATCGCTTAACTATTTAGACCGTCTCTGTTAACTTTTCAACTTCCCTTGTGGGTCGTGGCTCTCCGCTTATATACCAGTCCACAGCTTCCAGAACGTCCTTCGGTAACAATTTCTAGAACGTCTGCATAGTGAAGGAAGTCTCTCGTTTGTTCTGTTCGAGAATAAGCGCGTTGTTTACCTGGAGAGCGACAGGGGCGTACTAAGGGGTTCTCGCTCGTTACAATACTATTGATTATACAATAAAATAATGTCCTACGATTTTGAAGAATATATAAATATCTACAAAAAATGCCTCGACAGCATATGTCTAACTGTTATAGTTACGTCTCAATAACTAATTTTTAATTTTTTAAAAGTTTTTATCTTGGTATTAATTCTTATCAAAATAACTTATTATTTCATAATCACGACAGATATCACAAATTTAGCATGTGCAATGGGACGAGGCTACTTATAAAGGAATTAAAGGACAATTAAGTTGTAGCAACCAATATAACTGAACCACCAGCTGGTCAACTAGCTCATACACTGAGGATACCGATGATCCCAACTGATCTACCAAATCCATTTAAACCGCTTCAATTTCCTATCAAAACATCTTTCGCTTTTACTTATAATAAGTCTTAAGGTCAAACCTTCCAAATAGTAGGGATCGGTTTTCCTCATGGCCAACCGCCTAAGGCGGGTCGGATTACCTGAAAATCAATTTATCTTGCTGCCAGAAAATAAAACAACATGTAATATTGTTTACAGGGTAGCGTTGACCCCATAAATTTAATGATTTTGTTATTTTTCTTTAATCCCCGTGCAAAGCCGGGGCGGGCTGCTAGTTAAGAATAAAATTCATAGGGTTAACTCTTTAATTATTAGTATTAATGAAGTTTGTTTATTTGCAAAATCTCATTATGAGATTATCCCTAATTTAAAAATGATTATTATGCTAATTAATTGTATTGACCCTTACCTGACCCTTACTGTTTGAAAGTCCATTTTATTATAAATCTAAAGTAAATGATTTCATAATGTCAAGTAGTGTCAAAATTTTAAAAAATGATCAAACTCAAAAATTTTCAAACCAGATAAGAGAACATGTAAATGATTCAAACTGTTTATTTAATGATTATGACAAAAAATATATGATCAATAAAAATCCTCAGTGTCCAGAATTATATGGAACTATTAAATTACACAAAGAATCAAAACCGATCAGACCTGTAGTTTTATATGTTAACACTCCTAATACTAAGGTAGCTAAAAAATTAAATACTATTCTAAAAAATTATGGTTACAAATCTAAATATTCAGTAGAAAATTCATTAGAATTAATAAAGAAATTAAATAAATGTAAATTACAAAATAATACTAAATTAGTATCATTTGATATAACTAATATGTTCTCTAAAATACCTCCTAAAGAATGTATAGTTCTGGTTAAAAAATTTTTAGATGAAAGAAATATCTATCCAAATATAATATCAGATATAATTGACCTATTTAATATATGCATTAATCAAAATTATTTTACTTTTGATAACAAAATATATATTCAAAATGAGGGTCTTCCAATGGGAAGTCCTATTTCTCCAATTTTAGCAAATATTTTTATGGATAATTTAGAAAACATAATCTTTAATTCTAGTTATAAAAATAATATTATATTTTGGTATAGATATGTTGATGATGTATTAGCAGGATTTATAGATAGCGAACGCCAGTTAGATATATTTTTTAATTACATTAATACTCTACATCCTGAAATTAATTTTACTTTAGAAATTGAAGAAAATAATTCAATTAATTTTCTTGATTTAAATATTAAAAAAGTTAATAATTTACTAAATTATTCAATATACAGAAAACCAACACAAACAGATGTAACCATACCATATAATTTAAATCATCCTATAACACATAAATTAGCAGCTTATAATTCTATGATACATAGAGCATTTTCAATTCCAATGGACAAAATTAACTTTGATAAAGAAATTAATATAATAAAACAAATAGCTACATCTAATGGCTATCCAATTAATTTAATAAATAAACTAATTAATAAGAAAGAACAAAAAATATCACTACAACTAATATTTCCTAAACAAACTAAAGAAATTAAAAGTTATAAAAATATTACATATTGTGGAAGTATTTCAAATACAATTTCAAAAATAATATCTTCGGCAACATCAACATTAATGTCATTTAAAACACTAAATAATGTTGGTACAAAATTATTAAATGTAAAAACAAAATTACCCAATATAAAAAAATCTGGTGTTTACAAAATTAATTGTCCAAAATGTAATGCGATATATATAGGTCAAACACAAAGAAAATTTGATATAAGATTTAATGAACACTTAAGAGCATATAGATTAAAACAACCAGATAAGTCAAATTATGCAAAACACCTACTTGAACATCCAACCTCACTCTTACACAACAATGACATCCAAATTCTACACATTTGTAATAAAAAACAAAATTTAGATTTCCTTGAAGAACTTGAAATAAAAAAACATCTAGCAGATCCACAATTTAAAGTTGTTAATGAACAAATAAATCTTAGAAATTCTCCACTATTAAACTGTTTACTTTGATTGAGTCTTCATTTTATACATAAATAAGATTTACCCACGACTCATAAGTAAGTTGCGTGTTTTTTAACCTATAACTCTGTCAGTAAGTGTCAAATTATTGAGTAGTTGTGTTATAGTTTCATTTACTAAACTAGTGGAGTAAGTAAATAAAAACCTGTATTATTATGTTGGTTACCTACAGTTTTCATTAAATTAAACTAACATTTGACATTTCTCAGACAGAACTGTCTGCGAAATCGAATATTTTTGACAACTTATGCCAAAATTTAAATTTTATATTTTTTATTTTTAGTTTTATACAAAACCATTTGATAAGTCGTGGGTAAAGCATAGTACTTCACTCGAGGAACAAATTGCATATTTAGCTCGTTTCTTTAGCCCCTTCGCTCGCAAGCTCGCTCATGGGCCAAACACACTCGCTGTAATATGCAATTTACTCCACTCGTAAAGTAATATACTAATAATTGTAATACAAATATATTAAGTTATTGTAAAGATCAGCAGATATAGTTTTTTCCTGGTTTTTCTATATCATTGCACAGTTATACTGATCTTAGAGGGAGATACATCCAGGATAATCCCTTAGGGCTAATAACATCTAGGCTTTAATATTGTTATATCTTATTACTTCCATACTTAATCTAGCCTTAATATTACCGATTCAACATCAGATAGTTAGCTTCAAATAAACAAAATGTAACTTTATATGTCAATCTGACGATGCTTAGTAAAGCGAAACATATGTCATTTTTTAAAAAACATTAAAAGTGAAAGTTTTATGTAAAAAACTAAGGTTTTTTATTATTTTTATTATTCTTAATTATTATTATGCATTTTTGTAGCATTAAGGTTCTTTTATATATATTTTTTTTTATTTATTTATATTAAGGGTTGTTCTTTTCTCAGTGAAATGTAGAATATTTTGGTGTTTTATCCGTAAACTTCAAAATTTTGCGTAAGTATTATATATGGTTGAAATCAGAAAAAAATATCTTTACGTTTCGGGGTTATTTATTTTTATTTATAAAAAATTAATCACACATATTTTTTAAATTTAAACAATAGATTGTAAAACCATGTGTGCATACCACCACCTGCTGTGAGACTCGACAAAAGTGTCGGGTTTATGGACGGCCCGCTGATCTCAGAGACTCTTTAACCCAAAAAAATATATTAATTACAACGTATTCTTTATTTCTTGCTATAATATATTAAATATAGTAAACATTTTGAATGTGTAATAGAAATCTATTAAAAGTCTTTAATATTATGCAGTATGTGTGTTTAATGCAATATTCTACTGTTAAAGTTACGTTGATTTAGATTAGTTCAAATATTATCTTAATCTCTTTTACACTGCAACTCAACTGATTAATGAATTTTTAGAACAAACAAATCATTTGTTTGCAAACCCTATAACACCGTGTAGCCAGTAGGCTATTATCGTAAGTCGCCATCTGTTTGCCGAGCAAAATTTATAATTTTGTGCGATATACATCCGATAACGTCGCTGACATGATGGTCCGCTGTATGTTTCGAAGCCAGTTTGTGCTTTATTAAAATTACAAGGATTTAATGGAATGGAAGGAAAGATAGGTCGGTCGGCTTTCCCGCTTCGAAAATGGCGGTAGTGATGGCCACTTTAATTTGTCGCTGTTAGTCAACTTAATGGATGGCAATGATGCTTTCCGGGAAACTTTTGGCAGCATTTTGTGGGTTTTACAACTAAAAGTCTGTATAAATTCTGAATCTACTCCGTGGCAATTACCAGGTTCACACGTAATTTGATTTGATTTCTTGCTTTACCAATGTTCACCAAAAAATCTAGAAATGGACGGGAAAATTCTGTTCAAATTGACGGTTTTATGGTGGGGAGCGATAGTAACATTAAATCAGGTTCATTTGGTGCAAATAAAATGTAGGTTAGAAAATATCATTAGTTTTTTTTACAAAAATAAATAGAATAAAATAATAAGAACAAGAAGATTAAATGTATCTTAATCGGAAATTAAACCCGGTACCTATTGCATTCTATAGGCAGTTGTTCTAATATCGGAACTACAAAAGCACGTGATAATTCTGTTGATGAAGCTCTTAATACATTTTAGTCTCTAGTAGACACACACTTTACCGGATACATATAGACCTTCTCACACCTTTTTTGGAATGAAATATGAAATAAGTGTATACCGGGTGCCCAGTCAAATGGTAACCCTACATGGTAGATGTGATATTTGGTTTGTTTAAGGTAGAGACCTTTCGTAATGGTATCGTATAGTCTTTAAATATTTCTAAAACAACATTAAGCCGGATTAAGCCGTTGCCACCAGAACGGCTACTGTAAAGTTTTTTTTTTATTCCTATCAGAAGCATTCCGCATGGAAGCGCAACTGTAATTTTAGGTTAAAAAAAAAGATATTTTGTAGAAGATATACGCATGCTTGATCCACAACATAATCCGAACTCGAAAACAGAGAGAAATATAATTTCAGAATAAATGGTCTTCAATCTTATCAGTGTACTTAAATTCCTTCACGCCGGCGCCCATAGACAAATTAAGAGACTTTTTGAAACATAGCCCAAAGGCGCCAACGTGTTTGTGCGCAACCCATAAGGCGCAATCGCATTCTGTAGTGGTGAAAATGGGAACTAAACCAGCAAAATCTGATCAGCTGGTAGCGCGAAAAAACAGTAATGGCGGCATAGTGACAGGGAAGTGAAAGTGGTTTTAGTTTAATATAAATTGAAGGTAGTTTTAGCGTAAAAAGGGTGCAAAAGTATAGTGAATAGTTTTAAACATGTCACTACCAGGTTATTTTAGATATAAATGTTGTGTTGTAGATTGTAAAAATAAGTATTTCAATCCTGTTTATGATAAAAATTATCATAATAAGAAGCTTCATGTGTTTATTAAAAACGTAATTTGTGCAATGTGTAATGTAAATTTAAATTTTAATTCTTATTTCGTAAAATTAATATAAAATTTAACTTGTTATGAAAGTAATGATTATCGTACATTTCTGTGATGTTAGTGTAATATGTACATAATATATTTGTAACTATAAGCAAATTTTAAACAACTTTTTTGTACCTGTATCTATCATTTATTATTTTGGTAACTTTTAATATTTTTGCGGCAATAATTTAACTTGTACCTGTTTGTGTGATGTGTGATAACATTATAAAATGTACCTTTTTTGTGATATTATTGAAGTTATAACTGTGTTGTATATTATTAATTTTCAAAAGATGCGCTTTTGTTATTCGAGTAGAAAGTATTTTTATTTTTTTAATAAATATTGTTGTTTTACAGAATTTATTTTTTATTTTAAATAAATGTCCTCTTTGTAAAATGTTTTTTTTTATAAATAAAATTTGGTTTGATTATTGTATATTTATTTTTTTCTTATGATTAAATGTGTTTTTGTGTTCAAATAAAAATTGTATTTATTAAAATTTGTTTTTATGGTATTTATCTTTTTCTTATGATTAAATATGTTCTGTGTTGAAATAAAAACTATAATTATTAATCCTTGTTTTATTTTGATTTAATTTCTAATAGTATGAAAATATATAGCTTATATTTTAAAATTTATATATTCACAGTAAAAATTTTAAAATTATAAGCGTATGTATTCCAATGTATAATACATAGTTTATAGGTAAGCTGGTATATCCCGCCCATTTTTATATCGATGAGCTTCTAGGTACCATAGGACAATGGCGCGCTGATGTCGGAACTTGTTGCCAACTTTATATTAGGCATCAACAAATCTGTTCTATTATCTCTGCCGGCGCCGTTAAAAAAACACTTGCCTACCTAAGTTAATAAGTTAATTCCTAATCTCTCCGCGGCAGTGTCAGGTAGGTAGTCAAGAGAGGAGCATGTAAAGAACGTTGTGTAATTATTAAATTTACAAGTGCATAAAATAATGATTGTTCGGCTGAACTGATATTAAATCGTCAGTGAAACAGTCATCTACTTTGATAGGATCTAGGAAAGCATGACCATAGAATTCAAAACTTGGGAGTTCTAGGGATGCTGAAGACGAATTTCATGATGGTGATAGTCTTTCGGTGGTAATCGCCTTCAAGGCACCGACATCACAGAATACTCTCTATTTCATAATCCTCATACATAAAATATAATATTTTTAAATTCGTTTGTTTTTTGTCTTTTCTTCCTACATCTATTAAATAATGAAGTTGCATTATAATTTTGGTACAATTTACATTGATGTATAAAAGCACCTCCTGGAACAACAAAAAATATTAGAATTTGATGATGCATTAATTTTTGGCAATTAATTAATTCCTGTGTTAATTACATTTTTAAAAAATAAAATACTGCCCAGTGTATTATTGATTTAACAACAATACATTTGTTTATGAGAAAATTAAACTACACTGGCACGCAAAATTAACCGGACATCGAAAATTTGGTTCAAATTCAATCCTTAATAACTTTTTTGTAAGTATTACATCGATTTTGATAATTTTTTGCCGAGTTTTAGGCCATTTTATGATCATCATTTTTTCATATCGAAGCTACAAAAATTTCCAACGGATTTGTTGTTATACAGGGGTTAACAAAAAGTTGATTTTTACTCTAAACTTTTAAACACCCTGTGGAAAAAATTGACAAAATAATGATTCTTTTTGCTGCATTTTCAAGCCCCATATTTTCTTTAACAACTTGTTTTTTTATTTATTCCGATATCTGTATCCTTAAAGAAAAAGCACTGGTTTAAAGGAAACAATGTAATAATGCTTTATTAGCAAGAATTTGTTTTTAAAAAAAGTGCAAAATTGGCTGTTATGTTTCAAGTTCATTGAGAGCGAACAACCTCTGCTCCAGCTTTGATAAGAAGACTGGCAGTATAGCGTTTGATTGCGTCGATCACAATTTACTACTTTCAAAATTGTATAATTATGGTATACGTGGAGTGGCTTTAGAATGGGTAAAAACATTCTTAAACGATCGCAAACAGTTTGTGAGTATTACTTCCACCTCTCAACACTTTGTAACACGTGTATACCACTGAGAATGTTTGCCTAGGTGTTCCTCAAGGCTCAATTCTTGGTCCTATATTATTTATTATATATGCCAATGATCTGAACTATATCCTGCCTAATGCTACTGGATATGCAGACGACTTTACAGCTGTTCTTGGTGACTGCAATGACGACATTCTTGTCAAAAAATGTAGTGACACACTACAATCTACATCCAACTGGTGTGATTCTAATTCGCTTTATCTAAACACTAATAAAACTCAAATAATACGATTTCATAATCCTCAAAAAATGTGCCCGCTCTAACCGTCAATGTCAATAATGATAATGTTAGTAGCTGTAAAGAAACAAACTTTCTTGGAGTAATTCTTGATGAATGTTTGAATTGGAAAAGTCACTGTGATTCATTAGTAAAAAAATTAAGCTCTGTTTGTTTCCTGTTTAGGAATCTTAAAAATATTTTATCTGAATCTCAACTTTTATCAGTCTACCACGCTCTAGTAGCCAGTAGGTTGAGATATGGTATAAGCTTGTGGGGTAACTCTACCGATGCCAGTAATGTATTTATTGTTCAAAAGAGAATTTTAAGAATCATAGCTTCAGTCTCATATACTCATTCATGTAGAGACATTTTTAAAAAGTATCAGCTATTAACACTTAGTTCTTTATATATTTTTGAAATATGTATATATGTAAAGAAAAATTTTAAATTATTTTTAAAAAATAAAGATATACATAACATTAACACTCGATCTATCCTATCTATCGAACGGGATAGTAAATTCAATTCCGCTTTAAAAATATACTTAATCGATAAATGTTTTTACTCTCTTGGGGAATATTTTAGTCACTAATTAATTTGTTTATATTTGTATATATATTTTTTTGGATATCTAGTATTTTCATGTTTTTGTTTATAATTTTTTTGTTTGTGTGTGTGTTTTTACTTATAAGTTATACTGACTATTCCTATACATTGTAAAAAATGTCTTGTTGGAAAATAAATTACATTACATTACATTACATTACATTAGATGTTCACGGTACCTTGGTTTCACCTGATACCGTACGCAGAAGGTTAGCGGATCAGAATTTAACATCTCGTGTACCTGCTACAGGTCCTCTATTAGATGCGGGTCAAAAATAACTAAGCAATATTTAATCGACGTTGACGTTCATAATTTGGACTGGCCCCAAAGAAGTCCAGACCTCAACCCTATTAAACACTTGTGGAAAGAAGAGTTAGGCAGAACTACGGCGAGTTTCAAACTTTAACTGCGTTAGAAGAAGCGCTGATAAACGAGTGGCAACAAATACCCAAAGATGCGATTGCTTCTTTAATTGAATCTATGCCCCGCAGAATGAGAGCCGTTATTCATACTCGTGGAGAAAATAACCGATTTTAGATAAAAATAATAAATCTTAATACCGCCGTTATCCATTTTTTAATTCTTCTGTTGCTAATAAAACATAATTGCATTGTTTTCTTAAAACCAGTGATTTTTCTTTAAGGATACAGATATCGAAATGAATAAAAAAACAAGTTGTTAAGAAAAGATGCGGCTTGAAAATGCAGCAAAAAGAATCATTATTCGGTTGTCAATTTTTTCCACAGGCTGTTTAAAAGTTTCGAGTAAAAATCAACTTTTTATTAACCCCTGTATAACAACAAATCCGTTGGAATTTTTTGTAGCTTCGATATGAAAAAATGATGCCCATAAAATGGCCTAAAACTTAACAAAAAATTATTAAAATCGATAAAATACAAAAAAAGTTATTAAGGATTGAATATGAACCAAATTTTCGGACGGACGCCAATTCAACACTTTATTACCCACAGGTAAAAATATACCTTTTGCGAACACGCCAATTGAACACCAAGGCCCAAACAGAGACCGGCCAATTGAGCACTTTAGATTAGCCTATTGATCACTTTATTACCATTACATTCAATAAAAGTAACAAGTTATGAGGTAGAATTAATTGAAATATTTATCTTTTTAGGAAAAATAAAAATCCATAACCATGGTAATCATTTTTTATTAAAAAATTACGCTATTATAGTTTGTATCTTTACTTATCTACTTATAATATATAATATATATAGTATATAAAAAAATTACGATACTATAGTTTGTATCTATGAGCAACTAACTTTACAAAATCATATTCTGACAATTCATACCTAATTGTCTAGTTCCAAAATTTTCTGATTTAAAAAACTCTCCGCATCTCTTACTTTTTTGATTTTTACAACTACAGGGTTATTAATACTTTGTGTTTTAATATAAACTAAGCATTGAAATTCAACAAGTGTTTTAACAAAAACATGAATATTTAAATGTCCCATCCATATAAATTGTATCACACTCCGATAAACATTTCAAATTAGATGTACAACCAAATATGACAATATTAGTTTTAATATCATTAGCCAATAAAAATTGTTCGTTTTTGTCTATTAGTAAATTCATAACATTTAGAGCTTCTTGGACATCATGTATATTTTTTGGCGTAGCTGATTTATGGTATGCCTTATCAAATCCAGATCCACAATTGTTATATTTCCATATTCATTATTTTTGATGGTCGTTGGCAAATATCATTCACGGCCTTTCTTTTGCAACTATTAGTTATAGCTTGCCGACTTTTGCAAGTCGACTTGATGGTTGTGTTCTAATGAATGATCCAGAACGTTTAAATCTGGAAAAACATTAGATTATTAGATGTTAGCATATGTATGTACAAGAAAGGTTAGTAAAGGACCTACAAGAGAACGAGCCCAAAATCCCATGCTTTTTCTTATGAAGGTCCGAAAAGCGAATTTTGTTACCGTTCAAGGTCGTCTGACGTCATAGCCCCACCCGGCCCCACCCACTTTCACTTTTAACCTGATTGCTCGGTTCTGATTGGCTGACAGACTCCGCCCTTTAATTGCTTATTAATGACTTGTTAATTACTAGTGCCCCATTGCCTCGTTCTGATTGGCTGCCTGACTCCGCCTCTTAATTATTATTAATGACTTGTTAATTACTAGTGCCCCATTGCTTGGTTCTGATTGGTTGACAATCTCCGACCCTTAATTACTTAATAATTAGAAATGCCCCATTGCTTGGTTCTGATTGGTTGACAATCTCCGACCCTTAATTACTTAATAATTAGAAATGCCCCATTGCTTGGTTCTGATTGGTTGACAATCTCCGACCCTTAATTACTTAATAATTAGAAATGCCCCATTGCTTGGTTCTGATTGGTTGACAATCTCCGACCCTTAATTACTTAATAATTAGAAATGCCCCATTGCTTGGTTCTGATTGGTTGACTGCTAGCAGGCAACTGTCAATTTTCGAGTGGCCTTTGACGTTTGGCGCAAGCAGCCAACTCTTCTTTTTTTCAAGTGGTCTTTGACGTTTGACACAAGCAGCCAATTCTTCTTTTTCAAGTGGCCTTTTACGTTCGACGCAAGCAGCCAATTCTTCTTTTTGTATATTTTTGAATTTTTTCGCGCTTTGCTGACACCGTACCAACTTTACATGCTACCAACTTTACAGTGCTACCAACTTTTGACCTTTTACATTCGACGCAAGCAGCCAATTCTTCTTTTTGTATATTTTTGAATTTTTTTTTCGCGCTTCGCTGTCATCGTACCAACTTTACATGCTACCAACTTTACAGTGCTACCAACTTTTGTCACAAATGCCCCATTGCTTGGTTCTGATTGGTTGACAATCTCCGACCCTTAATTACTTAATTACAAGTGCCCCATTATCCGCTTCCGATTGTTTATTATTTAATAAACCCCACAGGGTGATTATAGGATTAAAGAATAAAAAAATATAATAATAAGAAGTTTGTTTTATTAAAAAATATATATTTAAAATGGTAAGACAACATTTTTTAACCAATTATTTAAACAATTTACATTATGTTGAGTACACATATATTTTCCATAAGCGTGGTTGAAACATTGAGTGAATACAGGTTGAAAGACGTCAGTACAACAGGGGGTTCCATCATATTTTGTAACATCGTAAATATTTGTCGAAATTCCAAGTTCTCGACATTTGGTTTCTAAAAAATTTAGTTTTTGACTACCTCTGACGTATATGCAGTCTGCTGAATTTAATAAATATTTTTCCAGTATGTTATTAATTTCATTATATTCAATATCACCAGAGTCGTATTTTATTCCATGAACATATTTTTCAACATAATTATTAGTTCTCTTATCCTTAGAACTCAATGTGTGGAAGGGTACTGGTGGTTTAAACAGAAAACTAGTAATATGTTTTCCAATCAGTATAGACAATTCTTTCGGATAAAATATATCCTCAAAGATAATTCCTTGAATATCTACAAGTGCTATTCTCATGATGCCTTCTATGAAACTGAAAATTTGTATAAAAGTTTCGTTTTATATTAAGCTTTAAGGCTGGATAAGTGGGGTTTCAATCTAATATTTCTCCTTTTAAACAAACACTTTTAATCTTCTTATCTATATGATTGGTTTATATAAAAATTTTGATTGATTCTGGATTGATTAAATATTATTCCCATCTGTTTAAAATCGATCTAAAATCATATATAAGAAAAAAACATTATTATAATAAAAAAATTATTAAAGTAACTTTTAGACTCACCTATATAATATCCAACTCAAAAAATTTATATTATTGTCAAAACAGTTTGTAGAATTATTTCATCCATATATCTCTCATCCATTATCAGAATGCATTTTATATATTACATCTTCATCTTTTAATACATAGTCGTACGTAAATTTCTATCCAATTTGGTCTTAAAAATATTTTCAAAACAGTTTGTAGAATTATTTCATCCATATATCTCTCATCTATTATCAGACTGCATTTTATATATTCCATCTTCATTTTTAATCCATAGTCGTACGTAAATTTCTATCCAATTTGATCAAACTTCATAATATCAGACACGCTTATACATACTAATTTATATAAAACAAGTAGTTTTATTATATTACAATTATACTAAATTATGATAAAAAAAAAGAAAACAATTTTATGTAAATAATTTAAATTTAAA
The DNA here is from genome assembly GCA_964028335.1 of Altica lythri. Taxonomy (NCBI): domain Eukaryota; kingdom Metazoa; phylum Arthropoda; class Insecta; order Coleoptera; family Chrysomelidae; genus Altica; species Altica lythri. Next base: position 26,261,879 of record OZ034804.1, on the reverse strand, counting down.
ATAATAATAATTTTGAACTCTATAAACAATCCATTACTTGATCATCATCATAAACATTTATTTTAGGGTTAATAGAGTAATGCCCCCATGGTAATGTCTCATCTTTCCCTGGTATCAGATATCTTTTATCATCATCAGAGCTGAGAGCAATTTTCTTTTGTTCTATTGAAAAGACTTTATGATGTTTCGATTGTATGAGATTCTGTGAAGTGGTCTTACTTCTAGATGTTTCTAAACATTCAATATAGTCATTAAAAGTTATACTATTTTTTACTATCGACATTTTAACCCCCTTTGCTTTTTTGGTTACACCATAATTCATAACATTTTTTTCAATCTCATCATCATCATATTCTTCGTCTTTTAATTTTGCCCTCAGTTTTTGCACCTCATCTTCTGAGATGGCCACTTTCATAGTATATAATTTTGATCTCAGTCCTACATAATCAGTCATAATGCAACCATTATTTTCATCTTTCATCATACCTAAAACTTTCTTATTTAGTTGCGGTATTCCATACACATTATTTGTAGGATAGTCTGAAGTATCAAAGTATTTCTCACAATCATTCTTTATAATTTGATAAGGATCTTTTCCTCGTATCTCTAATAAAACGGAATCTGTATCACTGTAGCAAGTAGAGCAGTTTTCTCCAAATCGTGTATGTAAATAATCATATTGAAAGCTATATATTGTAGTCTTTGCAAGATCCAAAATTGTTTGCCCTACATATATAGGTTTATTTAGATAAACCTCAATTTTTTTCATCTCTATCGCCACCAAATTTTCGTCAAATATTATACAATTCTTAAATTCAGGCTTAGATATATATGATTGAGCTCCATAACGACCCTCCCACTCGGTAAGAAGTTTTACATCAACCCTTTTTCTTACATTCTCCATAGTTTTACCGAACACAGCATTGTTCATTAATTTGAATAAATTCTTCTCAAATTCGTTTTTAGCTTTTTTTCTAAGCTCCGTATTTAAATCAATATACGGTTTCAACCAAGGAGACTGTTTAAATTTTAATACTCTGTGTATTTTCGTTAATTTCAAGCCATGTTCTAAAGCTTGTTTTAGTGATCGATAGTGTATGATATATTTCTCTTTATTATAAAGTGTAGCCATAAGTTTAGTAGTCTCTTTTAACTTTGCAGGAGGCTTCATAGTCTTAGGGTTGATATGTTCTGGACAGAAAGGTATATCTTTATGCTTATCATGTAAATCATGTGGATACTCTAAATCAACTTCAAGCATGTAACCTACATTATTATCATCAGCAATTGTAGTGACATCAATATTTGAATCCACCCACTCAAATTCTCCATATGGAAGAGCTTGACTCATAGCCCAACCATACTGATTGTTGACATCAAAATACATTAAATAGTTTTCCGGTTTTGCAGGATTATAATTCAACATATATTTATTGTTTGCATGAACCCTTCTTTTAGAGCAGACTTGACTGAGACCACCTCGAATGCCTCGCTCTACAAACAAAAACATATCCATATCAGTAAGAAGTTCTAACTCCTGTTTCGTAAACTTTAACATAGCATCCCAAGTAAATCCGGGTAGCGTAAAATAGTGGGCTGGATCTAGATCATACGTCTTAAGACAGCTCGATCTAAACTGTTCAAAGACATCTGCTAGGAGTAGAATGTCTGTTTTCATATATAAGTCTACATAATCACCTAGAGTTTTACAGTTAAACGAAGACCATACTTGTTGTGCTCTTTTATACATACGGTGGGGGCAAGCTTTATTATCTAATTTGTTATAAAAAGCATCTTGATGAGGTAAACAGGATTCACTAAAACGATCAAAACTATTGATGTAATCATATGGCATCACACCTTTCTTTGTTAACAAATTAAACTTATCTTCAGGTATGTTATTAAACTGAGACCTCAGATTTGTAAATTTTGTTAAAGAAGATGATAATTTATCTAAGGATGATGCCATAAATCTAAAACTATCAATGAATCTAAAGTGAATTCGAGCTTCATCAATATGCTTCGTAAACGAAATATACTTTTCTTTAGTGAGAGGCAGTAAGTCTATAGATCCTTTCATTCGGGTTGCAATATCTTTTATCACGAAATGTGCGTCATAACCACTCAAATTGTGAAAGATTACCGGGATTGTGTGCGTGTCTTGATAATTAACATTACACTCATTATGTGAAGCTCCACGGTAATTATTTTCAGAAATTAAGTAATTATAATCTCTCACTTTTTTCTCGCCAACTTTAAAGGGTTGTTCACAAATATGACAGTGGGTGGATGCTTGAAAATCACTCTCTTGTTGAGGAGTCATGTGTATATTATACGGACATATAAATATAGTAGATACATCCTCAGCAAGCTGATTCATTTCATCAGCAAACCACTGCATACAATCGGATCCTCGATATGAACGGTAGAATGATAGACTGTTATCATAAGAAGATTTAAAATAATATCCTACTGCTGCTGGAATATGTTTTTGATAAGCAGTCTTTTCTGCACAAGGCTTTAAAATACTCTCTAAATCTGCATATACAGCAAAGGGGGCTTTTATTTTGTTTTTAAAATCCTTAAATTTAAGCATCTTTTTGCTATCTGTGGGCATTTTGGTGGCGGTATCATTTCTTTTAATGCAGTCTACTATGTGTTTACTTAGCTTATCTTCCGAACGGAAGTAGTGTAAACATCTATCACAAAAGTACTTTTGACCATTTTCATTACTGAGTTGTTTAGACAAAAGTCGTGAAAGATTCTTTATCCAAACGTAATGATATTTAGTAGACTCTTTGTCATACTGATCTTGTATTAGAAGCAGATTTACATGCTTATCTTTCTTTTCCGCTGTTAAATATGTAGGGAGGGTCGAAAATTGTTTATTATACTTTTTTAGGATATAAACATTGATAGAAATGTTATTCATTTTTTCAAAATTTGGAATCTGCTTGATAGTTATAGGAAACTGAATACCTTTAAGTTTTAATACCTCAGAATAATGTGGGTATTTATTTGTTCTTTGCGGATTATTATTAACAGGATACAAAGCTGATGTAACTGCCCATGCAAAGCAGGCTTGATCATCATTTTTAACATTAATGCATGCTTCTTTTCTTTTAATTTGAGGTGGTAGTTCAATATATGATGATCCAAGTTGTGGAACAAATTTATTAATATTTACGCCCAAGTTTACTACTCTTTTTAACGACCACCCGCTATCACGTTCCTGGAATTCTTCCAGGTCTTTTAGAATAAGTTTTGTCACATTATCATCAAACCAGTTATTTAAATTTGTATCTCTATAGATGGGGCAGTTAGCTGTGGTGAAATATTTATATTCAGTTATGATCTGTAGGCCTCTATATATCTCAAATTCACCACAAAAAACTGTGTTCACTTTAACAGACTCATCTTTCTTGAGTGCGTTACCAATTCTACGTTTGAAGAGTGTCTTACAATCGACAAGAAATGCTATAGGATCTTTATGTTTAAGGTTTGAAATGACTCCAGTTCGAATTCTAGACTTAAAAGCTGAAGTCAAATCATCCCATTCTACTTTTTTAATTCCAGACTCTTTTGCCCTAGTCATAATTCCAGATCCTCTCTTTTTTGTTAATTTAATCTGAGATCTTAACGACTTAACATTTCTTAAACAAGCCTCTAGGTGTTGTCTTTCACCCATGGAAGTAGCATTTTTAATATCTTTATTAATCTTTCTGACAGCCTTTGTACATTCCAGCAACCCCTCCTCCATTGTTTTACCATCATAGGTAATACTTATAAATCCTAAAATAGCTGTTATATGTTGAATAAGATCAGTAATTATTGACATAATGCTAAATTTTAAATAGTTAGATAGAAAAAAAGAAATTTAATTATGTGTCTGATATAAAGTAGGTAACTACACTGCAAGAGAAATATTAAATAATTAATTTTTAAGAATAATAATGGTAAAATATTATAATGAAATTTAAAAAAAATATATTAATAAAACATTAATTTGAAATTCAATATGATACAAAATAATCCATATAAACAGTTATAGCTATTTAAAATTATTTAATAAAAAAAAACTTACCAAAAAAAAATTTTATACACACACTTCAATTATCACTTTTCGCAGACTATTAAAATCAACCAACTTCTATGAAATCTTTGACAATAAAGGTTCTCATACTGTTAACACCATATTTTAAATAGTTTTTTCAATCATAATTAGAAAATATGAAATATAAAGTCATTAATTTACGTTTAAGTATTTAACAATAAATATATTAACGGAAATTTATTAATTTTTAAAGTGTTACAGATAAAAAAAATATAATCGACTCTTAATCGATACTTAATATTCTAAATTTCCCATTACCAAAATTAAATAGTAAAAATTTCTCCAAATACTTTATATATAATTTGTCATATACTTTATATTCTAACTTTCCCATTAAAAATTAATTAGTAAAAATTCCTACAAAGTCCTTTATATATAATTTGCCCTATACTAAATTTTCCCTAAAATTATTTACTTTATGTTTATTTTTTTCTTGTAAATTAGATTTTAATATAAAGAGTGGGTATAAATATAAGCGAAATATACAATTTTATTAAGTTAGTTCCAGTTGTTTCTTGAAGTGCTATTACCTATAATTATTACAGTAAGTCTACTATTCTATACTCTTTATACACGATTTTTTATTAATTTATTCACTTATTTATTTAAAATGTATATTATCTGTTTTTTTATATATATATGCGTCTACTATTCTTCTTTATACATGATTTTTTTTATTAATTTATTCACTTATTTATTAATTATACATTTTATCTGTTTTTTGATATATAATGAGCTTTACGTTATTTATATACTTACAATTTTATTTATTTCTTATAGATGGATTTAACAAAAATCAACAAATCTTCCATAATAAAAAAACAAAATAGTAAGCCGTTGGTAAAGCTAAGCGCCTTAGAGGTCAATAAAAACTACAAAATAGTGGATGCAAAAATTGTGAATTCCACCTATGGAAAAACAATTTTGCTCGAGATGGAGGACATGGTAGTTTTTCTACCGAAAAGGGTGCTGGAGGACTACACCCCCTTCATCGACGAATTGAAAAACCAAAAATATGGCTTGGTGTTCCACGGGGTGGTGGACACCGGTAAACCGAAGCCTGCGGCTTCGTTTGAAGTAGTACAAATATAAAATATTAAATATATTTTTTAATAATTGCAAAATTGTTTTATTATTAATAACCACATTTTTTTATTATTTTTTTATTATAAAAAAGTAAAATATTTACATAGGTAATATAACACATTTCAATTAGGTATTTATATTATACTCTTGATTACCTCCGTAAGAGGGAAATATTCCATTAAACAATCGTGAATAATGATGCAATATACTTTTGTATCTCTTGGAAAACCTTTGTTAGCTTCAATTTCTAATTTTATATCGACAGTTGAAGATTTCATTCCATCTTCTTGTTTTGAACAATCTATTACAAATAAGGCATGATCTGTAAATGCTTGATAATCTAAAAGTGATCGTCTCTCAGTCGAATATGAATAACTAGGATAAAATTCAGTGTAGTTATAATGAGCTGCAGCATAATCATTTTTCTCAAAGTCCAGTTGCATTCTTTCATTAGGCCAATATTCACCATTAAGAGATACTCGAACACTTGATATATTAACATTATCAAAAATTGTTGAATCCTTTTCTTTTCTATTGCGCCTCTCAGTTTGAAAGGTTACTATAACATAACGCGGTTTTTCAATTGATGAGCTTGTTTTAACATTCCAGATTTCTCTTCTTGCACCGTCTTTAATTGAGGGTAGTTCATTAAGATCCCACTTTCTGAATGGAATATATATTGGTATATTATTCTTAATAGGTTCCATCAATTTAATTTTAATTTCATCATTGGGAAACACATGTTTCACTTTCAGTTCCATACTATTTATAATAATCTTAACAGTTGTTGTAGTTGTGGTACTACCAGCAACTACCTCATTTACAATAATACTATCATTATCGTAACTAGCTCGTACGAGACGAAATGTTTGTCTCCCATAAGCTATTGTTGTATAATCATTAAAAATGTTAAAAATATGTTTAAGAGGAATCAACAAACTAAAAGATTTATCATCTTCATTTAAGAACGGATAGTTAGGAAAATTCCATCCAGCAATACTCATAAATCTTGCATAATCACTGCGATAGCATAGCATACTACGTACGGCGCTAACAATTCCGGGATCTCTCACTGTTTCAATTTCTTTTGAACTTTCACTATATGAACAGGAATCGAATAGAAATACCACAAAATTGGGAGCTAGATGTACGTTTCCACCTCCAACTATATCTAATCTACCTTTAATTTCTAATAAAGATTCATGTAGAGCAAAAAACGAATCAGCTTGATTTATTACAAACTCTACGACATCATTGTTATTAAATGATTTCACATATGGAGTGTACGATCTAAATTCTTCTTTTCTAATCGAATCATCATACTTTGGTTCACGATGTAGATCAAAAATGGGGTCAACTTTAAGTCGTTTAGATTCAACTTCAGATCGTATATATTTACGGTTTACCATATTTAACTTTAAGTCCAATCGATTGTAAAAAATCTCTGTTTACTCTAGTTAGTTTACGATGCTTGCAAGATCTAGATAAAACTGATGAGTTTTTAGCTGGAACCGTCCTTTTATGTTCTATAATGAGACCCATTTATCGTTCTTGTAAAACTAGATGAAGGGTGCTTCTTTCTCCGCGAAAGTTAACAGGTCTTAAATCTTGATCAGACACCCTTACAATGATGTGATTAATTTCTTTCAAATTCTTTATTGGCAAATATATTGGATTGATAGGTCTCTCGTTGATAGCAAAACCAGGATCTACTGTTATAGGAATATCTAAAATTATATGAGCTGGTGTATTTCCATAGAAAGCTCCTTCAGTAATGTTGCAGTCAAAAAGTAGACTTGTCACTTTATTAATATTCACAGGTAGATCTGAAGAATGAACTATTCCAGGTTCTAATATTTTATTAGAAAATCCTAGGAGATTAGCAAGACTATCAGTCTTTTCAAAAGAGATTTCATATAGTTTACTATAAATTTCGCACTGAAGGGTATTATTATTTGGTTCTAAGAAAAAATCTTCTTCAGCAATGTTTTTTTTTTAACATCAATTGTTTTTTTATATAAGCAGCTATATCACTAATCTCGTAACAACCTACAGGTAGAAGTATTTCTCTTTCTCTAAGTTGTTCTAAATTGTCGTACTCGAAGTAGTAAAATTTTTCACCATCAATATTAGGTATTGAATTGTAGGAATGAAACCCTAGCACTGCTAAATAGTAACTTTTATATGGATTAAGTACAAGAGGTGTTGACGGTGTAAAAGAGAACTCGTTATTGGTACTCGTTAAGGTTAAAAGTTGAGACATGACTAACCATTATCAGAAAATGTTATGATTTAAATAATAGACTAATGTGCTAATCATTAAATTTATTTATAACATATAAAACAAAATAGACATTTTGACGTCATATTTCCACAAACATCTGACCATTCATGACAATCCGGATCTATACTGCATGGTAAATATTCTTTTAAATCCTCACGTATTTCACATGGCAGTTTATACCAAACTGAAGGTGAAATATTTTCCATAAGTATTTCAATGATATTAAGTGCCTCTTTGGATAAGTAAGCTGCCATTATATAAAAATTCCAAACACAGATGTCCACAATTAATTTGATTATATGTTTGATATTGATTATTGTTGTAGAAAATTCTAACACCTGAACCAAAATATTTAACAAGCTCTTTCATCGGCTTCAAATTACCAAATGAATCAAAATACTCTACGTTGTTATTTATCTTTTTATAAGCTACCCAATGTGTTCCAGCATTTTGCGATATATCTAAATTAACAATTGAACACTCGCATCTTCTAGATCCGTTAATTGGAAGACTATCTCGCATAAAAACACCACGAAAATATGGTATTTTTAATTTCTTTGCATAATTAATTAAATCGATGTTAGTTAGTGGTCTATTGGGTAGCTTTATTGGAAGTTTTTTTTTTCTTTCTTTAGATACAAGCCGTAGCCTCCTTTGATATTTTTCTTTAAATACAATCCCTTTCCTATAGACTCCATAGCTTTGTTGTGACGATGATCTTCATCAAGTTTCTTTTGAGCGTTTTTAGCATCAATTATAGTTTTTGCTATAGCTGAACTTCCTCCTGCTATTGTCCCTATCGCACTTAAAGCTGTCAATATAGGAATCAACGGCAAAAAACCTCCCATCTTGCTCTCAAACGGTATAATTCTAGGAACTCGAATATTCTTTTTTCCAGCTTTTGAAACAGTCTTTTTAGCAAATTTTAATGCATTTTGAATAGTCTTTTTTAATGTTAGGTTAGGTATTAAGGATTTTTTAATTTTATCTATAATTCCACGTTTAAAAGAAATTTTTCGTTTAATACCCATACCTAGTTTTCGCTTAGCTTTCATTACACCTGTAACTAATAATGCGTTTGCTCGTTCACCTAAACTCGCGTTCTTATTTTTGACACGTTCCCAAGCTTTATTTTCTAGAATTTGATCAGCCTTATGCCTCTCCGCTATTGTATTATCGCCTGAATATGCAATATCATGCTCTTTACAAGCAACATCTAATGGATTAATACCAGGATCTCCACGTAATAGACGTTTTTGTAGTTTTGTTCCAGCTAAAAAACAAAAAAAATGTTAATAAAAAATTAAACATTTTTTTTATGATACTTACGTCCACAATACTGATAACCACCCAATAAATGTGCTTCGAAGGGAAGTTTGTTTATTAAGTTATTTACTAGACCCTCACCTTTAAACAGTAGCATGAGAACTAACTGTTTTGTTTTCAATAAACATATATTTATTAAAAAACGTGTTATATATTTTAACACAAAATGAAAATCATTCGACAAGTACAGTCGCTACCTGTGGATAACTTAGATTTTAATATAAAATGTGAAGAAAGTAAACATAGCAAATTGCTACCAAATACTCTTCGTATTATCATATGCGGTCCATCAGGATGTGGTAAAACAAACGCAATGATGTCATTACTCTTTAATCCAAATGGGATAAAGTTTCAAAACGTTTATGTATATTCTAAATCGCTCTATCAACCTAAATATCAGTTATTAGCAGAAGTATTAAATAATGTGAAAGGTGTTGAATATTTTCCGTTTAGAGATAATGATGAAATCATAAATGTTAGTGATGCGAAATCTAATTCAGTTTTCATCTTTGATGACGTTGCATGTGACAAACAACAAAAAATTCGTGAATATTTTTCTATGTGTCGACATAAAAATATTGATGTTGCATATCTTTGTCAGACCTTTTCTAAAATACCGAAAGTGCTAATAAGAGATAATTGTAACATGATTGTAATATTCAAACAAGATGAATTAAATCTTAAACATATATTCGATGGACATGTATCACCAGATATGAATTTTGATCAATTTAAAAACATATGTTCACAGTGTTGGAATGAAAAACATGGTATGATGGTTATTGTTAAGGAGTTCCCTCTTAATAACGGTCGCTATCGTAAGGGTTTTGATAAATATATTAAAATTTAAGCTTTGAATAATATTAATCAGTCTACAACAAAATGTTGAATAGTTTGGAAGCTGACCGAAAAAGAAAAATAGCTCAACTAACCAAAGATATTAGAAAAAAATATCTTGCATTAAAACTTAATAGAACAGAAGAAGATGAAACGTTAAATAAACTTTTTCAACCTATATCAAAACCGTTGGAGGATATCGCTAAATCATCAAAATTTTTAAATCAATCGACAGCTAATCTAAGTTATTGTAAACATGAAAAAAAACCTAATATTAAAAAAGAAAAACATGAGAATAAAAACATATCATTTCTAGAACTTAAACATGTAGCAGGTGATAATAGTGATGTTGAGGATGAGGTTGAGGATAACGCGGAAGTATCGGAAGAATTAGATGATAAAGATATTCCAGAAACTGTTTTAAATGAGTACCTCGAGCAATATCCACAAGGAGTTCTAAAATATTTAAAAGAATTTTGGCAAAATGATGATAAAATAGATAAAGTATATGGTCCAACATATGATATATCGACATCTAAATGGTTTCTTGGAGCAGAAAATATCAACTTTGATACTAAAACGGGAGCAGTTTTCACAAAAGAAGGATATGTTTCAGGATCACCTGAACTATATGAATTACTTTTCTATGATGCACCTCAAGACTACACTTCTAAAGATTTAGAAAATTACAAACTCTTATTAGAAGCAACAAATGTACATAGAAATAAGCGAGGATATTTAAAAAATAGTTCGACATTTAAGTATAAGTATATTATAAAACCTATGTATACATCTAAGACTTTAGGTAATGGAATGTATTTAACATATAATGATGATCCTGTAGAATATGTGTATTGGGATGATCCAAATGAATTATGTGAAAGATTGCAATTACTCTATGCTTCGAAAGAAGCTGGTAATACATCTCATTCTAATGAAATTGTTTCCATCATTAATGAATTACGAGAAGCAGATATTATATACTAATGTAACGTTGTAGTGTGATCATTTTCATAATGAGTCTTGATAAGTTTGGACGTAGTCATCAAAGTCAAATAATTGGATTAAAACAATTAAAAGGAGAATTTAGGCTTGGTTTATTATCTCTAAAAAATCAGCTGTATAATGAAGATTTACCAAAACTACAAAATCAAATATCAATTAAAATTTCATCTATAAAAAACAAAATAGATTCAATTGAAAACTTTATTTCAAGACATCCTCCTACTTCTGAAAAACATATGGCAACAAAGAAATACGTAGATGATGCAAATACACTTTACAATATTGATTTAGCAAAACTACATGGTGAATTAATACGGGAGCTAAACAAATATAAGGATGAACTGAATACTTACAGTCATAAAGTTGAATATGAGATAAGTAAAATTAATAATCAAATAGAAATATGGCTACAAAAATTTAGAGAAACCTCTGATCTTTTACAATTACATGATATGAAAATTAATGATGTATTTAAGGAAATTTATGATATTAAATCTAAAATTAAACACTAAATAATATATTCATCTATCGTATTAGTCATTATCATGACGACGAAAGAGAAGCTTCAATTAGTTAACGAGCTTCACAAACCTGCTCGTAAAAATTATCCGCGTCGAAAAATAATTCTCAAAGGATTAGATGACTTATGGCAAATGGATCTTGCGGAAATGAGACCTTATGCTAATAGTAATAAGGGTTATAAAATGATAATGATAGTCATTGATTGCTTGTCTAAATATCTTTGGACAGTAGCTTTAAAAACTAAAACTGGAGAAGAAATTACAAAGGCTTTTGCAAGTATATTGAAACATTCAAAACGTTATCCTAAAAATCTGCAAACTGATCAGGGAACTGAATTTTATAACGTTAAATTTCAAGATTTAATGAGAAAGTATGATATCAACCATTATAGTACATATACTGTCAAGAAAGCTGCGATAGCTGAAAGAGTTATAAGAACTTTGAAATCAAAATTATACAAATATTTTAGTTTACATGGTAATTATAAATGGATTAATGTATTACCTCAAATTACTAAAGAATACAACAATACGATACATTCTACAATTAAATTTAGACCATCTGAAATAAATAAGCTAAATGAAAAAACGATTTTACATGATCGTTTTAATTATATAAAAACATCAGGACCAAGAAAATATAAAATAGGTGATCTGGTGCGAATATCACCTCCATCAAGGTGGCTGACCCAAAGTGGAGAAATTTGTCGAAATTTATTTCAAAATTAGGTGCATTTTAGGTGCTATTTAGGTGCGCAAAACAAAAATTAGGTGCACTAACCGTTTTTGAAATATTTACGAAAAACCTTGGGCCAGCCAGCCTTTAACAACCTAGCTGACCCATAAGAAAAAAAAACAAAAAACAAGGATTAAATAATCTTTAAATTAGGTGCTAATTAAGTGCTTTTTAAAACACGAAACATAAAATAAAAAATTTAAAAATTAAACGTCTTAAAATTGAATATATTGATTGTGTATGGCAAAATGCCACATTTCTTCTTGCACTTTGAACCAAAATGGACATCGGCAGTTTAAGAACAGTTAGAAATCGGTAAAAATTTCTTGTCCTGTAATTTTTTTAATGGATAATTCGGAAGGTCACCACAAAATTTTTTTTTTATTTTTTTTAACTCGGACCGCTGAGCGAGACTTGCAACCGGTCATTTCCGGAAATGATGATTAATATAAAATTCACTTTGTCAGAGATTTAAGTGCTTATTAAGTGCAATAGTTTCACGAGCAAAATAAACTGCTAATGAGCAATTTCAACTGAAAATATTTGGCCAAAGTTTTCTTGCGTCTCAACTAAGAGTGTCAATCTGCACTTTTTAAGCACATGATCAAGATCAAGATCATTAAAATTTTCTTGTAATTCTATTACTTAATAATTCTCTCGTCCGAAATGAAATATTTGTTTTAACTGGGACTGCTGAGCTTGTTACCGGTCACTTCCAAATATAATAATTATTATAAAAAACTTTTTCTCAAATATTTAAGTGCTCAGTAAGGGCAACAGACTCAATAGCAGAACAAACCGCTGATGAGACAAGTCAACTTGAAATTCTTAGCCTAAGTCTTAAACCAAGTGTGTCATTCTGCACTTTCTAAGCACTTAAAAACTGGTACAAATACCTACGAAATAATCCCATAAAATTTCCATAGTTTTTTTGCGCGTAGTTCCGATAATTAATTGACTTTACAAAAGATGCAAATGAGAATTTGATCGACGCTAATTTAGATTTAAAGTTGACAGAAAAAAAAAACAAAAATAAACCGAATAAAAGAAAAATTATTTCGGAGGAGATAATTATTAAGTAATAGAATTACAAGAAAATTTTAATGATCTTGATCTTGATCATGTGCTTAAAAAGTGCAGATTGACACCCTTAATTAAGACGCAAGAAAACTTTGGCCAAATATTTTCAGTTGAAATTGCTCATTAGCAGTTTATTTTGCTCGTGAAACTATTGCACTTAATAAGCACTTAAATCTCTGACAAAGTGAATTTTATATTAATCATCATTTCCGGAAATGACCGGTTGCAAGTCTCGCTCAGCGGTCCGAGTTAAAAAAAAATAAAAAAAAAAAATTTGTGGTGACCTTCCGAATTATCCATTAAAAAAATTACAGGACAAGAAATTTTTACCGATTTTTAATTGTTCTTAAACTGCCGATGTCCATTTTGGTTCAAAGTGCAAGAAGAAATGTGGCATTTTGCCATACACAATCAATATATTCAATTTTAAGACGTTTAATTTTTAAATTTTTTATTTTATGTTTCGTGTTTTAAAAAGCACTTAATTAGCACCTAATTTAAAGATTATTTAATCCTTGTTTTTTGTTTTTTTTTTCTTATGGGTCAGCTAGGTTGTTAAAGGCTGGCTGACCCATGGTTTTTCGTAAATATTTCAAAAACGGTTAGTGCACCTAATTTTTGTTTGGCGCACCTAAATAGCACCTAAAATGCACCTAATTTTGAAATAAATTTCGACAAATTTCTCCACTTTGGGTCAGCCACCTTGATGGAGGTGCGAATATCGAAGGCTAAACATATTTTTGAAAAAGGTTATACTCCTAATTGGACCACAGAAGTTTTTAAAATCATAAAAGTTAATATTACTAATCCTACAACTTATTTGTTGGAGGATATACAGGGAAATCCGATTAAAGGGGCTTTCTATGAACAGGAATTACAGAAAACAAATAATGCAGACATCTATCTAGTAGAAAAAATATTAAAAAGAAAGGGAAACAAAATATTTGTTAAGTGGCTTGGTTTTGATAATAAACATAATTCTTGGATTGAACATGTTGACCTGTTATAACTTGTTAATAGTCTTATAATGATGTTTTTTAATAATCTTATAAAAATATTTTTAATGATTTATTTTGTAATGACATTATAATGATGCTGTTCTATAAAAAGTAATTGTAGTGGGGTTGGTATTATAAATAGTATGATTAAAATATAATAAATCATAGTTGTGATCAATATTTTGTTTAAATATGAGTAGTGAAGGTTATTTTAGTGCATCAACATCCTCATCAGTAGGTCAAGAGTATAATGATCAAATCGATGAAATTTTAGAAAGATATGAAACTGCAGCTAAACTGGAGCATTATAATTTATTACAAACATCATTTCCTATTGGAAGTTATGTGATAAAAGTTGGAATATCACCAGCCAGATCATTCAGTTCAGCTATAACTTTATCGCAATATTATCACACATCTAAAATATCGTTTAGTATTATTGAATGGAGCATTCTAATAGAATTATTGAATAATAACGTGAATGATTTCTTTATAAGTGATACATTGGATCAGCACATTCCTATAACATTTCAATGTGGTGATTACTGCATTATTACTCAAGTTGTATATGATGGTATAAAACTGCTAAGTGTTAGAAAGCATGATGTTGAATTTCATTTAAATGAGGAAGATATAAAACAAATTTTGGAAGCTGATCAAAATTTATTATCATATCACGTCTCACTATTGGACAGTATAAACTTTTGTAGTTATTATTATCATGTGTTAGATATAATTAAGACTCTTTTTCATAATAATATTAATAATAATAATTTCACTTTATTTGAAGTTCTAAAAAAATTTTGTGAAATGTGTACTGATTGTTTATTAGTTACAGCTTTAAGAGAATACATGTTTTTCTATAAAGCAAAAGTATTAAACGACTTAGATTATATATAATATGTCTATAAACACATTTAATTATTAAGTAGAAATAAATAATTAGTTTAAAAGTGTTGTATTACCATTTTAAATATATGTATATATTTTTTAATAAAACAAACTTCTTATTATTATATTTTTTTATTATTTAATCCTATAATCACCCTAATGATTTTTAATAGTGTTATAATGCTTATCAATATATTACTCTTAATATTAATTATTTAAAACAATGGCTACTCGATATCAAATTATGGGTGGGGTTTATTAAATAATAAACAATCGGAAGCGGATAATGGGGCACTTGTAATTAAGTAATTAAGGGTCGGAGATTGTCAACCAATCAGAACCAAGCAATGGGGCATTTGTGACAAAAGTTGGTAGCACTGTAAAGTTGGTAGCATGTAAAGTTGGTACGATGACAGCGAAGCGCGAAAAAAAAATTCAAAAATATACAAAAAGAAGAATTGGCTGCTTGCGTCGAATGTAAAAGGTCAAAAGTTGGTAGCACTGTAAAGTTGGTAGCATGTAAAGTTGGTACGGTGTCAGCAAAGCGCGAAAAAATTCAAAAATATACAAAAAGAAGAATTGGCTGCTTGCGTCGAACGTAAAAGGCCACTTGAAAAAGAAGAATTGGCTGCTTGTGCCAAACGTCAAAGACCACTTGAAAAAAAGAAGAGTTGGCTGCTTGCGCCAAACGTCAAAGGCCACTCGAAAATTGACAGTTGCCTGCTAGCAGTCAACCAATCAGAACCAAGCAATGGGGCATTTCTAATTATTAAGTAATTAAGGGTCGGAGATTGTCAACCAATCAGAACCAAGCAATGGGGCATTTCTAATTATTAAGTAATTAAGGGTCGGAGATTGTCAACCAATCAGAACCAAGCAATGGGGCACTAGTAATTAACAAGTCATTAATAATAATTAAGAGGCGGAGTCAGGCAGCCAATCAGAACGAGGCAATGGGGCACTAGTAATTAACAAGTCATTAATAAGCAATTAAAGGGCGGAGTCTGTCAGCCAATCAGAACCGAGCAATCAGGTTAAAAGTGAAAGTGGGTGGGGCCGGGTGGGGCTATGACGTCAGACGACCTTGAACGGTAACAAAATTCGCTTTTCGGACCTTCATAAGAAAAAGCATGGGATTTTGGGCTCGTTCTCTTGTAGGTCCTTTACTAAGGTTTCACTTGTTATCAACTTATTTAAATAGATAATTTTAAAATTTCAAAAGAGATGGTATTGCAGAAATTAGCATTGCAAAGTTATTCTTAGTACATTTATACAATATGACTTTACTTGAAAATATGTACCTACTGAATAAAAAAATCATAATGTCCAGTGTCTGTTCTTTTGTAATAAACAAGCGATAATACACTGTCTTAAAAAAATATTGAAAATATTTAAACTTACCTCGGGTATGATATTTTGCTTTACAGCCCTTTACAGAACACACCCAATATATTACCCCATCCTTCAGGTCTTAACGTTTTGTAAATTTATAATCATTTAGAACAAACATTTGCTGGCTCACTTAGAATAAAATCACTTATTAACTCCATTATTTTTTCTGACCACTAAGAGGTTTAGATGAAAACTGGTAAAATTTAATATTTGAAATTATTTACAGTTAGAGAACTAGTGGGGATAACTATTGAATGCAATAAATAGGGATGGACATTTAAGGGGTTTTCTCTTTCCCAATAATAAACAGACTACAAATTCAAATTAAACTAAGAGATTTAAGAAAAGAGAAATTAAGAGATTAACATAAACATTTTTCCCAGGTAAAAGTGCTGAATTGGCCTGTCGCAAAAGGTTGCTTTGAAAAGGTACCTGATCGGCTTAGTGTTCAATTGGCCGGTCTACATTTGTTACATCGAGAGCTTGGTGTTCAATTGGCTCGTACCCAAATTTTCGATGTCCGGTTAATTTTGCGGGCCAGTGTAGAAAAACATTTAAACATACCTACTCAAATATTTCAAATTCAAATATTGCCCCGTTTGCACAAAAGTTTTTATAAGGACTTTCTGTGAAATAATAAGTTTCGTTGTAACGGCATAATATTTTTGGGAAAAGTATAACAACAGGATGTTTTTGCATGATATTATCCGACTGTTATTTTACATAAATCTCTGAATTTTGCTTAAATTAGCAACAAACATAAAAAAAATGCGATGAAATAATAGTACATATTTCAGCAAAACAACCACATGTATTGAGATAAAATCGGAAACGGAACTTTTTCGAATCGAATCTAGATAGCTTTCCACTGTGCACTGTTGAAATGGTTGAAATTACTTTTTGGTTATGGCGTACAAAAGAAATTTTATTGTTATTTGTTGCATGTTTGGAAACAACCGTTAAAAAGAAAAAAGTAATAGGATCTATATGGTCTATGGTTAATATTGGAAGCAAACGAAAACTGAAATCAAAACGCAGTATAACAAATGAAAAATGTTTATTTCCATTTTGGTATTTATTCAAGTAAATTTTATATTTCTCCTAGCGGTCAACCGTCGCTTCGTCAGCGTTTTAATTACAAATACCTACAGAATTAGCTTTAACAGCTCAGATATAAAGTGTGCAGTATTATGACATCTATTATGTATAGTGTAGTGCCATACTTATTGTCTAGGCAATGAAATCTGAAAATCCGAAATTTAAACGGAAGGACGGATTTTAACGCATTCGATTCGTGAGAGCATCAGGAAACTTCGTAACCTTATGCGATCATGTAATATTGGAAAACGCATTTTTTAAGGGCGAAATGGGTTCAATTTTGTTACTCAGGGGTTTCTGGGGTCGCTAAAAAGCAATATGTCATTGAAAAAGTCATCTCCGGAATACCTGATACCCAGAATACCTTCTGTTTAAATTGCTTTCTGGAGTTTTCAATAATATCGTTATCAAATTAGTTAATACTCTGTTATTTTTGGGCTCGTTAAAAACGAATATGACATTGAAAGTGATCTCCTTAGTACAAGGGGTCCAGGATACTTACAGTTTACGTCTTCTTCTGGAGTTTTCGGTAATATCGTTAAACAATTAGTCAAAACTTGTAACGTTTTATCGGATCGCTTTAGTTGAAGAATTCATCGGAATATTATTTCCGGGCTTATGTTTGGTGAGTTTTATTTTAATGTAATCGCCTTAATTATAAGTTATACCGCTAGAGTTGTTACTGTATAACTGTGATTCTTTCGCGCTGCGATCAGAATTTGAAGTTCATTTTACTATCCGATCGCTGGGTGGTACCGCCCCTTCAATACAAGGTCAATTCATATCTGTGAGGGCCACGTTAGAGTCACATATTTTTTTGAGGCGACACCAAATTTCCGCCATTTTGTGGAGAAAGCAGAACAGATTGGAAACCCTGGTTACGAATAATATAGAATTTGAAGAAAATTCTTTCCAGGAAAAACTATCAACAACATAGGCAGATTTCCTGAAGCAGATAAGAGATACAATTAATTTGAAAAACTTTTATTAACCAAATTAATATTCTGATCAACCAAATAATTTATTTAAATAATTGATTTTATAATTGTTGGAAATTATGGGATATTCAATGGTTAATTTGTGAAATAATTAAGATTTAATTATTGGAATTGTCTTTATTTTAAAAGGAGAGTCTTGGAAGTATGTCTTTACAATCTTAAATATCAGAAAGAACTAACTAACGACTTTACAACTATGGTTGTTTGTCCCTTAACATCTGGTAATATTTTGGGTAAATTATACCTGGTTTTATGACTCGTAGTTTAAGAATTTTATCTTACTCTTTAGAAACAGAAATGTAAAAACACCAAATGTTAGCTTAAAAGAAAGCTTTCACTTTTAAAATATATTATCTTCTTATAAAATAAACTAAAAATACAAATTATAATATAAAGAGAAGGATTTTTGAACTCAATATATTTCTACACGCCCCTTCAAAAATTAATCTCTTTTAAGATTTACAATATCAATAATTATAAAATTAAACCAGATATAATATTTAACTAGAATACTTTTAATATTTACTGACATATCTTCCGTTAACTCTTTGTCTGGGATGGTTATTACTAACCATATACATAATGATCCGACATCTGTCTTAACGATAAGGGAAACCCAGAAAAACCTTATCAGATCATAAATCAAAAGAATAAAATTATAATTATACTATTATTACATCTAGATATTATTATTTTTTTTTTTTAATCAATCTTCCAATCCCAATTTTGCTGTCAACTCCAAGAACTTGACCCTTGGTAGTGGCTTAGTCAGCATGTCTGCAATTTGCTCACCTGTTGAAATATGTTCAAGAATTATAGTCTTTTTCGCAACTTCTTGTCGAGAAAAATGATATTTGATGTCAATATGTTTGGATCTTTTGTGGCTGGTTGGATTATTAGCTATGCTGATACATCCATTGTTATCTTCATATATTAAAATAGGTTCTTTCGTTTCCAGGTTTATACCTGCTGCTAAAATTTTTAACCACATTGCCTCTTTGACAGCTTCATACAGTGCCATATATTCAGCCTCTGTAGATGAACCTGCCACAGATGACTGCCTTTTTGTGTTCCAACATATTGTACATCTATCATATAACTTAAATAAATAACCCGTTGTACTTCTTCTCTTAAATTTTAAGTCAGAGGTTTCATTTTCATTTCCCCCCCAATTAGCGTCAACATACCCTGTAAATATATTATTATATGTTCCCTGTACATATTTTAATTTTAAATTGATAGTACCTTGTAAGTATCTAAGTACTCGTTTTAAACATTGCCAAAGTTCTTGGTTATTTTTATTCGTATATCTACTTAATGTACTTATAGCTAGAGTTAGATCGGGTCTTGTACATACCATTAAATACATTAGACACCCGATGAGACTTCGACACGGAGCATCGTATTTCTCATCAGATTCCAATGCCCTATAATCTAAATTAGTTGCTAATGGTGTACTTACAGGCTTGCAATCTGTCATGTTAAATTTATTTAATACTGCTTTAATATATGTACTTTGATCCAGTGTTATTACTTTATTTTGTTTAGTAACTCTAATACCTAAGAAAATCTTTATCTCTTTTAGATCAACCATTGAGAATTTATTCATTAAATAATTTTTAAAATTCTTCATTGTAATTTCATTTGCAGTACATATCACTAGATCATCTACATATAATATAGTGTAAATATTTTTAGAAATATCTCCTCTGTCTAATATGTACATGCACCGATCTCCATGGGAATTTGTAAAACTTAATTCTAAAAGAGTCTTTTCAAACATTTCAAACCAACATCTAGCAGCTTGTTTTAGGCCATATAATGCTTTGTTTAACTTACAGACGTGGTCGTCCTTACATTTTACACCCTCAGGTACTCTCATGTATATTTCTTCTATTAACTCACCATTTAAAAATGCAGTTTTTACATCCATCTGGTGGACTAACAAGCCATGTTGATTTGAAAATGCTATTAAAAATCTAAATGTTGAAATTCTTGCGACTGGAGCAAATGTTTCATTATAATCTACAAGATATTCTTGACTAAAACCTCTGGCAACTAAACGAGCTTTATACTTTAATGGATTTCCGAACTCATCGTTCTTTATAGTAAATATCCATTTACAATCTACAATATTTTTATTACTTGGTTTCGGTACTAAAGTCCAAGTTTTATTTATCATTAAAGAATTTAATTCATCTTTAATTGCCTGTTGCCATTGTTTAGCATCATTCCTATACTCAATTTCATCATACGAATTAGGTATAGGATTTATAATGGACTGTGCACATAATAAATAATCGTCAGGTACATCATCTTCATTATATGAAGCTTGGCTACGATCTTTGAGTCTATCACTCCGCCTAAGTCCTACACTATCTTTATCTTGAGATGAAGAATTATCTTTTAGTTTTTCAACACTGTCTGTTTGTACGTCATTAAGTCGAGGTATTGTATTGTGTGTATTTTCAATACTACTATTTCTATCTGTCTTATTATTGTAGAGTTCGTTACAAGGGTCGTCTACTGAGTTTAACACATCGTTAGGGACTTCAGTTTTTCTACTTGAATCGACCTGACCTTCAAGTACCTTTAATTTCGGTCTGGACTTAACAAAATTTGTCTCATCTACAATTACATCTCTTACTACCACGTATTTATCATTCTCCACTTCATATACTCTATACCCATTTGGTTCGTAACCTACCAGTATTCCCTTTGATGACTTTTCATCAAATTTGTTTTTACTGGTTTTAACATGCACATATACAGTTGAACCGAAAACCTTTAGGTATTTTAATTGTGGTTTCTTATTATACCACATTTCATATGGTGTTTTGTTTGCATTCAATGATTTTGTTGGTGTCATATTAATTAGATAAGTTGCAGTTAAAACTGCATCACCCCAAAATACCTTATCTAATTCTGCACCAGATATCATTGTTCGCGCTCTCTCTGTGATGGTTCTAACCATTCTTTCAGATACACCATTTAACTGTGGAGTTCGTGGTACTGTAAGATGATAACTAATGCCCTTTTGAACACAATAATCCTTCATCTGGTTAGATAAATATTCTTTACCATTATCTGTATATAAATTAACAATTTTTAAATTAAACCTGGATTCACTCTTTGCTACATAATCTTTAAACATTGCAAAAACATCAGATTTATTTTTAATTAAATAAGTTACACAGTAATGAGTGAATTCATCAACAAACAATACAAAATAATTTTTATTATTTATCGCAGAAGGCGTAATAGGACCACATACATCTGAGTGTATGTTAAATAATGGTCTTTTTGTGTAATCTTTATTTTTAAATTTATTGAATGATAGTCGCGCTTGTTTTCCGTTAATGCAAGCTTCACATAAATCATTATCAGGTATAATTTTACTTAATGTTTCTACGTCATTTACTAATTGCTTATTTCTTATTTCATTAAATTTATCTTTTCCGATATGGCCTAATCGCTGATGCCATAATTTGTAATCGGAATTAGATATGTTATTTGAATAATTAATAAAGCTTTTACTTACAGAAAATTCGAGCGTAAATAAATTGTTCCTCGGCTTACCAGTCATTACCGTCTTACCGTTATGGCTTACTATTACTCCAGAATCACTGAAGTTTACCGAGTATCCTGCTTGTTGCATTTTGTAGACTGATAATAGATTATATATCAGGACTGTACAGTACATTCTCGATTTTCCCTTGGACTCCAATGTTGCTCTCCAGTACAATGGTCCCCATCTTAGTTGCAGTGATGAAAGCTCCATTCTTGGCAATAGAAATCTTAATGGGTGTATGTAAATTAGAAAAGTTTTCAGCTAGATCTTCTCGGTTTATCAGATGATCGGAGGCACCTGAATCGAGTAGAAAAGAAATTTTATTCTCTTCATTTGCTAACTGAATGTTACCAGCCATAAATGCAAATCCTTCTTCTGTTTGTGGGGCAACTTGGATTGTCTGGATGGTCCTTGGTTTTTCTGCATTTTGTTTAGGCTTTAAAGTTTGCAGGTAGTAACGGCACTCATTCTTATAATGTCCTTTTCTGCCACAGTGATGACACTTAACGTTCTTTTTATTTTTACTTGCATGTTTTGGCTTGAAAATTCCGCGATGATTCTTCGGTGATTTTCTAAAATCCTTAAAATTCCGTTTCACCTCATTATTTTTCTGCTCTACATGAAGAACCTTTTTACTTGTATCAAGATTTTCATTTACAAGTTTAACTTCATGGTCTAACAACCGGGATTTTACAAAACTTAATGTCATATTGTCTTCTGATAACGTCTCAATAGCCGTTATAACACCATTGTAAGAATTTGGTAAAGTCAGTAATAGTTGGGCCACCTTATCAACTTCAGAGATAGTTGCTCCAGCTGATGCTAATTCTGATATCAGATTATCAAACTGCATAAAATGCTTACATAAGTCTGTATCACCTTCTAATTTTAAACTAAACAATTTCTTCCGAGCTCCGAGTTGTTTCGCTACACTTTTCCGTTCAAAGATATTGTCTAGTGCGGCAAAGATTTGTCTTGTCGATGATTCCGGTTTTACGTAACTTAAATACGAATCGGACAAGTACTCGATTAAAACATTTTTCGCGGTTGATTCCGATTTCTTCCACTTGTTGTCCGGGTTCGCCGGTTCCGGTTTGTCGATCACATGAATCACTTCAAGTTCACTGAAAAGACTCCGGATTCTGAACTTCCATATGTTGTAATTTTCACCATTAAACGGTTGAATGTTTCTCTTTGATTTAACGTTTAGATTCTCCATTTTATGTATCAAACAATAATTTAATTTTATAATTAGAGTTATTACTTTCACGTTATCACTCACTTTTATTTTGCACTCACTAATTTTTATTAATCAATCACAAACGTAACCTGGGCCCATAACCTGTTGGAAATTATGGGATATTCAATGGTTAATTTGTGAAATAATTAAGATTTAATTATTGGAATTGTCTTTATTTTAAAAGGAGAGTCTTGGAAGTATGTCTTTACAATCTTAAATATCAGAAAGAACTAACTAACGACTTTACAACTATGGTTGTTTGTCCCTTAACATCTGGTAATATTTTGGGTAAATTATACCTGGTTTTATGACTCGTAGTTTAAGAATTTTATCTTACTCTTTAGAAACAGAAATGTAAAAACACCAAATGTTAGCTTAAAAGAAAGCTTTCACTTTTAAAATATATTATCTTCTTATAAAATAAACTAAAAATACAAATTATAATATAAAGAGAAGGATTTTTGAACTCAATATATTTCTACACGCCCCTTCAAAAATTAATCTCTTTTAAGATTTACAATATCAATAATTATAAAATTAAACCAGATATAATATTTAACTAGAATACTTTTAATATTTACTGACATATCTTCCGTTAACTCTTTGTCTGGGATGGTTATTACTAACCATATACATAATGATCCGACATCTGTCTTAACGATAAGGGAAACCCAGAAAAACCTTATCAGATCATAAATCAAAAGAATAAAATTATAATTATACTATTATTACATCTAGATATTATTATTTTTTTTTTTTAATCAATCTTCCAATCCCAATTTTGCTGTCAACTCCAAGAACTTGACCCTTGGTAGTGGCTTAGTCAGCATGTCTGCAATTTGCTCACCTGTTGAAATATGTTCAAGAATTATAGTCTTTTTCGCAACTTCTTGTCGAGAAAAATGATATTTGATGTCAATATGTTTGGATCTTTTGTGGCTGGTTGGATTATTAGCTATGCTGATACATCCATTGTTATCTTCATATATTAAAATAGGTTCTTTCGTTTCCAGGTTTATACCTGCTGCTAAAATTTTTAACCACATTGCCTCTTTGACAGCTTCATACAGTGCCATATATTCAGCCTCTGTAGATGAACCTGCCACAGATGACTGCCTTTTTGTGTTCCAACATATTGTACATCTATCATATAACTTAAATAAATAACCCGTTGTACTTCTTCTCTTAAATTTTAAGTCAGAGGTTTCATTTTCATTTCCCCCCCAATTAGCGTCAACATACCCTGTAAATATATTATTATATGTTCCCTGTACATATTTTAATTTTAAATTGATAGTACCTTGTAAGTATCTAAGTACTCGTTTTAAACATTGCCAAAGTTCTTGGTTATTTTTATTCGTATATCTACTTAATGTACTTATAGCTAGAGTTAGATCGGGTCTTGTACATACCATTAAATACATTAGACACCCGATGAGACTTCGACACGGAGCATCGTATTTCTCATCAGATTCCAATGCCCTATAATCTAAATTAGTTGCTAATGGTGTACTTACAGGCTTGCAATCTGTCATGTTAAATTTATTTAATACTGCTTTAATATATGTACTTTGATCCAGTGTTATTACTTTATTTTGTTTAGTAACTCTAATACCTAAGAAAATCTTTATCTCTTTTAGATCAACCATTGAGAATTTATTCATTAAATAATTTTTAAAATTCTTCATTGTAATTTCATTTGCAGTACATATCACTAGATCATCTACATATAATATAGTGTAAATATTTTTAGAAATATCTCCTCTGTCTAATATGTACATGCACCGATCTCCATGGGAATTTGTAAAACTTAATTCTAAAAGAGTCTTTTCAAACATTTCAAACCAACATCTAGCAGCTTGTTTTAGGCCATATAATGCTTTGTTTAACTTACAGACGTGGTCGTCCTTACATTTTACACCCTCAGGTACTCTCATGTATATTTCTTCTATTAACTCACCATTTAAAAATGCAGTTTTTACATCCATCTGGTGGACTAACAAGCCATGTTGATTTGAAAATGCTATTAAAAATCTAAATGTTGAAATTCTTGCGACTGGAGCAAATGTTTCATTATAATCTACAAGATATTCTTGACTAAAACCTCTGGCAACTAAACGAGCTTTATACTTTAATGGATTTCCGAACTCATCGTTCTTTATAGTAAATATCCATTTACAATCTACAATATTTTTATTACTTGGTTTCGGTACTAAAGTCCAAGTTTTATTTATCATTAAAGAATTTAATTCATCTTTAATTGCCTGTTGCCATTGTTTAGCATCATTCCTATACTCAATTTCATCATACGAATTAGGTATAGGATTTATAATGGACTGTGCACATAATAAATAATCGTCAGGTACATCATCTTCATTATATGAAGCTTGGCTACGATCTTTGAGTCTATCACTCCGCCTAAGTCCTACACTATCTTTATCTTGAGATGAAGAATTATCTTTTAGTTTTTCAACACTGTCTGTTTGTACGTCATTAAGTCGAGGTATTGTATTGTGTGTATTTTCAATACTACTATTTCTATCTGTCTTATTATTGTAGAGTTCGTTACAAGGGTCGTCTACTGAGTTTAACACATCGTTAGGGACTTCAGTTTTTCTACTTGAATCGACCTGACCTTCAAGTACCTTTAATTTCGGTCTGGACTTAACAAAATTTGTCTCATCTACAATTACATCTCTTACTACCACGTATTTATCATTCTCCACTTCATATACTCTATACCCATTTGGTTCGTAACCTACCAGTATTCCCTTTGATGACTTTTCATCAAATTTGTTTTTACTGGTTTTAACATGCACATATACAGTTGAACCGAAAACCTTTAGGTATTTTAATTGTGGTTTCTTATTATACCACATTTCATATGGTGTTTTGTTTGCATTCAATGATTTTGTTGGTGTCATATTAATTAGATAAGTTGCAGTTAAAACTGCATCACCCCAAAATACCTTATCTAATTCTGCACCAGATATCATTGTTCGCGCTCTCTCTGTGATGGTTCTAACCATTCTTTCAGATACACCATTTAACTGTGGAGTTCGTGGTACTGTAAGATGATAACTAATGCCCTTTTGAACACAATAATCCTTCATCTGGTTAGATAAATATTCTTTACCATTATCTGTATATAAATTAACAATTTTTAAATTAAACCTGGATTCACTCTTTGCTACATAATCTTTAAACATTGCAAAAACATCAGATTTATTTTTAATTAAATAAGTTACACAGTAATGAGTGAATTCATCAACAAACAATACAAAATAATTTTTATTATTTATCGCAGAAGGCGTAATAGGACCACATACATCTGAGTGTATGTTAAATAATGGTCTTTTTGTGTAATCTTTATTTTTAAATTTATTGAATGATAGTCGCGCTTGTTTTCCGTTAATGCAAGCTTCACATAAATCATTATCAGGTATAATTTTACTTAATGTTTCTACGTCATTTACTAATTGCTTATTTCTTATTTCATTAAATTTATCTTTTCCGATATGGCCTAATCGCTGATGCCATAATTTGTAATCGGAATTAGATATGTTATTTGAATAATTAATAAAGCTTTTACTTACAGAAAATTCGAGCGTAAATAAATTGTTCCTCGGCTTACCAGTCATTACCGTCTTACCGTTATGGCTTACTATTACTCCAGAATCACTGAAGTTTACCGAGTATCCTGCTTGTTGCATTTTGTAGACTGATAATAGATTATATATCAGGACTGTACAGTACATTCTCGATTTTCCCTTGGACTCCAATGTTGCTCTCCAGTACAATGGTCCCCATCTTAGTTGCAGTGATGAAAGCTCCATTCTTGGCAATAGAAATCTTAATGGGTGTATGTAAATTAGAAAAGTTTTCAGCTAGATCTTCTCGGTTTATCAGATGATCGGAGGCACCTGAATCGAGTAGAAAAGAAATTTTATTCTCTTCATTTGCTAACTGAATGTTACCAGCCATAAATGCAAATCCTTCTTCTGTTTGTGGGGCAACTTGGATTGTCTGGATGGTCCTTGGTTTTTCTGCATTTTGTTTAGGCTTTAAAGTTTGCAGGTAGTAACGGCACTCATTCTTATAATGTCCTTTTCTGCCACAGTGATGACACTTAACGTTCTTTTTATTTTTACTTGCATGTTTTGGCTTGAAAATTCCGCGATGATTCTTCGGTGATTTTCTAAAATCCTTAAAATTCCGTTTCACCTCATTATTTTTCTGCTCTACATGAAGAACCTTTTTACTTGTATCAAGATTTTCATTTACAAGTTTAACTTCATGGTCTAACAACCGGGATTTTACAAAACTTAATGTCATATTGTCTTCTGATAACGTCTCAATAGCCGTTATAACACCATTGTAAGAATTTGGTAAAGTCAGTAATAGTTGGGCCACCTTATCAACTTCAGAGATAGTTGCTCCAGCTGATGCTAATTCTGATATCAGATTATCAAACTGCATAAAATGCTTACATAAGTCTGTATCACCTTCTAATTTTAAACTAAACAATTTCTTCCGAGCTCCGAGTTGTTTCGCTACACTTTTCCGTTCAAAGATATTGTCTAGTGCGGCAAAGATTTGTCTTGTCGATGATTCCGGTTTTACGTAACTTAAATACGAATCGGACAAGTACTCGATTAAAACATTTTTCGCGGTTGATTCCGATTTCTTCCACTTGTTGTCCGGGTTCGCCGGTTCCGGTTTGTCGATCACATGAATCACTTCAAGTTCACTGAAAAGACTCCGGATTCTGAACTTCCATATGTTGTAATTTTCACCATTAAACGGTTGAATGTTTCTCTTTGATTTAACGTTTAGATTCTCCATTTTATGTATCAAACAATAATTTAATTTTATAATTAGAGTTATTACTTTCACGTTATCACTCACTTTTATTTTGCACTCACTAATTTTTATTAATCAATCACAAACGTAACCTGGGCCCATAACCTGTTGGAAATTATGGGATATTCAATGGTTAATTTGTGAAATAATTAAGATTTAATTATTGGAATTGTCTTTATTTTAAAAGGAGAGTCTTGGAAGTATGTCTTTACAATCTTAAATATCAGAAAGAACTAACTAACGACTTTACAACTATGGTTGTTTGTCCCTTAACATCTGGTAATATTTTGGGTAAATTATACCTGGTTTTATGACTCGTAGTTTAAGAATTTTATCTTACTCTTTAGAAACAGAAATGTAAAAACACCAAATGTTAGCTTAAAAGAAAGCTTTCACTTTTAAAATATATTATCTTCTTATAAAATAAACTAAAAATACAAATTATAATATAAAGAGAAGGATTTTTGAACTCAATATATTTCTACACGCCCCTTCAAAAATTAATCTCTTTTAAGATTTACAATATCAATAATTATAAAATTAAACCAGATATAATATTTAACTAGAATACTTTTAATATTTACTGACATATCTTCCGTTAACTCTTTGTCTGGGATGGTTATTACTAACCATATACATAATGATCCGACATCTGTCTTAACGATAAGGGAAACCCAGAAAAACCTTATCAGATCATAAATCAAAAGAATAAAATTATAATTATACTATTATTACATCTAGATATTATTATTTTTTTTTTTTAATCAATCTTCCAATCCCAATTTTGCTGTCAACTCCAAGAACTTGACCCTTGGTAGTGGCTTAGTCAGCATGTCTGCAATTTGCTCACCTGTTGAAATATGTTCAAGAATTATAGTCTTTTTCGCAACTTCTTGTCGAGAAAAATGATATTTGATGTCAATATGTTTGGATCTTTTGTGGCTGGTTGGATTATTAGCTATGCTGATACATCCATTGTTATCTTCATATATTAAAATAGGTTCTTTCGTTTCCAGGTTTATACCTGCTGCTAAAATTTTTAACCACATTGCCTCTTTGACAGCTTCATACAGTGCCATATATTCAGCCTCTGTAGATGAACCTGCCACAGATGACTGCCTTTTTGTGTTCCAACATATTGTACATCTATCATATAACTTAAATAAATAACCCGTTGTACTTCTTCTCTTAAATTTTAAGTCAGAGGTTTCATTTTCATTTCCCCCCCAATTAGCGTCAACATACCCTGTAAATATATTATTATATGTTCCCTGTACATATTTTAATTTTAAATTGATAGTACCTTGTAAGTATCTAAGTACTCGTTTTAAACATTGCCAAAGTTCTTGGTTATTTTTATTCGTATATCTACTTAATGTACTTATAGCTAGAGTTAGATCGGGTCTTGTACATACCATTAAATACATTAGACACCCGATGAGACTTCGACACGGAGCATCGTATTTCTCATCAGATTCCAATGCCCTATAATCTAAATTAGTTGCTAATGGTGTACTTACAGGCTTGCAATCTGTCATGTTAAATTTATTTAATACTGCTTTAATATATGTACTTTGATCCAGTGTTATTACTTTATTTTGTTTAGTAACTCTAATACCTAAGAAAATCTTTATCTCTTTTAGATCAACCATTGAGAATTTATTCATTAAATAATTTTTAAAATTCTTCATTGTAATTTCATTTGCAGTACATATCACTAGATCATCTACATATAATATAGTGTAAATATTTTTAGAAATATCTCCTCTGTCTAATATGTACATGCACCGATCTCCATGGGAATTTGTAAAACTTAATTCTAAAAGAGTCTTTTCAAACATTTCAAACCAACATCTAGCAGCTTGTTTTAGGCCATATAATGCTTTGTTTAACTTACAGACGTGGTCGTCCTTACATTTTACACCCTCAGGTACTCTCATGTATATTTCTTCTATTAACTCACCATTTAAAAATGCAGTTTTTACATCCATCTGGTGGACTAACAAGCCATGTTGATTTGAAAATGCTATTAAAAATCTAAATGTTGAAATTCTTGCGACTGGAGCAAATGTTTCATTATAATCTACAAGATATTCTTGACTAAAACCTCTGGCAACTAAACGAGCTTTATACTTTAATGGATTTCCGAACTCATCGTTCTTTATAGTAAATATCCATTTACAATCTACAATATTTTTATTACTTGGTTTCGGTACTAAAGTCCAAGTTTTATTTATCATTAAAGAATTTAATTCATCTTTAATTGCCTGTTGCCATTGTTTAGCATCATTCCTATACTCAATTTCATCATACGAATTAGGTATAGGATTTATAATGGACTGTGCACATAATAAATAATCGTCAGGTACATCATCTTCATTATATGAAGCTTGGCTACGATCTTTGAGTCTATCACTCCGCCTAAGTCCTACACTATCTTTATCTTGAGATGAAGAATTATCTTTTAGTTTTTCAACACTGTCTGTTTGTACGTCATTAAGTCGAGGTATTGTATTGTGTGTATTTTCAATACTACTATTTCTATCTGTCTTATTATTGTAGAGTTCGTTACAAGGGTCGTCTACTGAGTTTAACACATCGTTAGGGACTTCAGTTTTTCTACTTGAATCGACCTGACCTTCAAGTACCTTTAATTTCGGTCTGGACTTAACAAAATTTGTCTCATCTACAATTACATCTCTTACTACCACGTATTTATCATTCTCCACTTCATATACTCTATACCCATTTGGTTCGTAACCTACCAGTATTCCCTTTGATGACTTTTCATCAAATTTGTTTTTACTGGTTTTAACATGCACATATACAGTTGAACCGAAAACCTTTAGGTATTTTAATTGTGGTTTCTTATTATACCACATTTCATATGGTGTTTTGTTTGCATTCAATGATTTTGTTGGTGTCATATTAATTAGATAAGTTGCAGTTAAAACTGCATCACCCCAAAATACCTTATCTAATTCTGCACCAGATATCATTGTTCGCGCTCTCTCTGTGATGGTTCTAACCATTCTTTCAGATACACCATTTAACTGTGGAGTTCGTGGTACTGTAAGATGATAACTAATGCCCTTTTGAACACAATAATCCTTCATCTGGTTAGATAAATATTCTTTACCATTATCTGTATATAAATTAACAATTTTTAAATTAAACCTGGATTCACTCTTTGCTACATAATCTTTAAACATTGCAAAAACATCAGATTTATTTTTAATTAAATAAGTTACACAGTAATGAGTGAATTCATCAACAAACAATACAAAATAATTTTTATTATTTATCGCAGAAGGCGTAATAGGACCACATACATCTGAGTGTATGTTAAATAATGGTCTTTTTGTGTAATCTTTATTTTTAAATTTATTGAATGATAGTCGCGCTTGTTTTCCGTTAATGCAAGCTTCACATAAATCATTATCAGGTATAATTTTACTTAATGTTTCTACGTCATTTACTAATTGCTTATTTCTTATTTCATTAAATTTATCTTTTCCGATATGGCCTAATCGCTGATGCCATAATTTGTAATCGGAATTAGATATGTTATTTGAATAATTAATAAAGCTTTTACTTACAGAAAATTCGAGCGTAAATAAATTGTTCCTCGGCTTACCAGTCATTACCGTCTTACCGTTATGGCTTACTATTACTCCAGAATCACTGAAGTTTACCGAGTATCCTGCTTGTTGCATTTTGTAGACTGATAATAGATTATATATCAGGACTGTACAGTACATTCTCGATTTTCCCTTGGACTCCAATGTTGCTCTCCAGTACAATGGTCCCCATCTTAGTTGCAGTGATGAAAGCTCCATTCTTGGCAATAGAAATCTTAATGGGTGTATGTAAATTAGAAAAGTTTTCAGCTAGATCTTCTCGGTTTATCAGATGATCGGAGGCACCTGAATCGAGTAGAAAAGAAATTTTATTCTCTTCATTTGCTAACTGAATGTTACCAGCCATAAATGCAAATCCTTCTTCTGTTTGTGGGGCAACTTGGATTGTCTGGATGGTCCTTGGTTTTTCTGCATTTTGTTTAGGCTTTAAAGTTTGCAGGTAGTAACGGCACTCATTCTTATAATGTCCTTTTCTGCCACAGTGATGACACTTAACGTTCTTTTTATTTTTACTTGCATGTTTTGGCTTGAAAATTCCGCGATGATTCTTCGGTGATTTTCTAAAATCCTTAAAATTCCGTTTCACCTCATTATTTTTCTGCTCTACATGAAGAACCTTTTTACTTGTATCAAGATTTTCATTTACAAGTTTAACTTCATGGTCTAACAACCGGGATTTTACAAAACTTAATGTCATATTGTCTTCTGATAACGTCTCAATAGCCGTTATAACACCATTGTAAGAATTTGGTAAAGTCAGTAATAGTTGGGCCACCTTATCAACTTCAGAGATAGTTGCTCCAGCTGATGCTAATTCTGATATCAGATTATCAAACTGCATAAAATGCTTACATAAGTCTGTATCACCTTCTAATTTTAAACTAAACAATTTCTTCCGAGCTCCGAGTTGTTTCGCTACACTTTTCCGTTCAAAGATATTGTCTAGTGCGGCAAAGATTTGTCTTGTCGATGATTCCGGTTTTACGTAACTTAAATACGAATCGGACAAGTACTCGATTAAAACATTTTTCGCGGTTGATTCCGATTTCTTCCACTTGTTGTCCGGGTTCGCCGGTTCCGGTTTGTCGATCACATGAATCACTTCAAGTTCACTGAAAAGACTCCGGATTCTGAACTTCCATATGTTGTAATTTTCACCATTAAACGGTTGAATGTTTCTCTTTGATTTAACGTTTAGATTCTCCATTTTATGTATCAAACAATAATTTAATTTTATAATTAGAGTTATTACTTTCACGTTATCACTCACTTTTATTTTGCACTCACTAATTTTTATTAATCAATCACAAACGTAACCTGGGCCCATAACCTGTTGGAAATTATGGGATATTCAATGGTTAATTTGTGAAATAATTAAGATTTAATTATTGGAATTGTCTTTATTTTAAAAGGAGAGTCTTGGAAGTATGTCTTTACAATCTTAAATATCAGAAAGAACTAACTAACGACTTTACAACTATGGTTGTTTGTCCCTTAACATCTGGTAATATTTTGGGTAAATTATACCTGGTTTTATGACTCGTAGTTTAAGAATTTTATCTTACTCTTTAGAAACAGAAATGTAAAAACACCAAATGTTAGCTTAAAAGAAAGCTTTCACTTTTAAAATATATTATCTTCTTATAAAATAAACTAAAAATACAAATTATAATATAAAGAGAAGGATTTTTGAACTCAATATATTTCTACAATAATTAATTCAAATAAATCATTTAAACGTAGTATAATTTGTTTAGACTCGTTGAGAATGTATATTATATCGAAAGCGATTTACGGAGTATCTAGTGCCCAGCACAGCAACCTTTACATCATCTCCTAGACTTTCATTGAATATATTAAAAACAAAACCGATTGTTTATATTACCCAAAACTCCAAGAGATCAGATACTCCGTAGATCACTTTTAATGTCATACTTGTTTTCAGAAAGCCCAAAAATTTCGGAATATATAATTTTGACTAATTGTATAACGATATTACCGTAAATTCCAGGAGACGACATAAACAGAAGATATCCTGGACTCCTGGTACTCCAGAGATCACTTTTAATGTCAATTCGTTTTTCAGTGACTCCAAAAATCTCCGAATAACAAAATTGAACTCATTTGTGCCAATAAGTAACGAGTTATGTTTGAAATGCACTTTAAAAATGCGTTTTTTTGTATGCAAAAAGGAGTTTTCCAATATTGATGATCGCATAGAACTTGATAATTCACGAAAAACGAAAAAAAAAATGTCGAAAACCAGAAAGTCACAAAAAATTGAGAAACCAAAAAGTGGAAATAATTGAAGGGAGGTCTTTTAAGTCTTTTTGGTGACAGAATCTAAGTGGTATTTCTTACATATTATCAACATTTGTAAGCATTATTTTCTCATAAATGACAAAATATTTTATTGAGGAAAGGCTTCTTCAACTCAAAGCAAAAACTAAAAATAAACGTAAAATCTATGGAAAAATACGAAAATACACTTTTTGAAGTTATACATTCTATTCGCGTGCCCGGCGAATATTTTATAAATATTCTTTCAATAATTCTACAAAATTATTATAAATATTCTTTCATTCATCGCATTATATATACTTCGGGAATTTTTGAGTTTAACTTTTTATGACCTGGCATGAATACCTGGTGCAATGAGTCAACAAATAGGCTACCTACGTGACTTCTTGAAGTTTCGCTATTTAAGGCTAGTTTTTAAATCACTCTCTTTGTTGCCAACCTATATGCTAGTCAAAATATTTGATACTGCACTCGTAAAAAATGTCAACTTTTCAAAAATAAAGCATACCCTATTTACTATAAATACGTAATTATTTATATAAGTAATTCGTTAATTCTGTTTTGTGCTATATAATATTCGTTAAATGTTAATGAACGTGAACTTATTCATTTCAGGTAAGATGCTACATCACACTACTTAAAATCTGTCTTCTCAGTGTTCGGGTAAGTTTTAAGATATGTTAATATTTTAAACCCAATGCTTATGCGCAAATTAAAAGATTTATAACTGTTACTACGTACCTTATAGGGTTATTTAAAACATTGGCAAATGAAAATTACTTAAAATTTGTTTTTTATTTAATTCACAACAAAAAAACAGTTTTTTGAAAATTTGTGAAATTTTTTGGAAAATATACAAACAAGAATATATTAAATGACATCAAGGAGAAATTGAAAAAAGTGTCGCATCCAGAAGGAGTCGAACCCGCAACCTTTGGCTCTAAGCGCCAACGCTTTGACAACTAAGCTATGAATACTTTCGTTTCTCGGTCGTTAAATTCAATTCATGTTACATATAACACTTACTCGATTTCTCCCTAAGCACATAGCACATATAACATGACGTTAATGAAGGGAGAATTTTTTTTAAAGGAATTGATGGCTAAGTTTTTATAGCTTAGTTTCAACAGCGTTTGCACGTAGAGCCAAAATTTATCGTTAATGTCATTTAAAATATTCTTGTTTATATACTTGCTAAAAAATTTCAAAAGATTTCAAAAAATAAGAGATATATCAAATAATCGTTTACTAAAAAAATATTTTTAGAATTAAAAAATTTGTCAGTAATATATTTTTTATTACGAGAGGCGATTAATAGAGTTAAATTATTTAAACAAATACACAAACACATTTTTCTTATTTTAACATACAATCCTTAAGATAGATACAGGAGAAAGAAAAAAACTGCAATTTTCTTTGTTTTCAATAGTAGTACCTATATATTATTTACTGCGATTAGTACAGTAAATAATACATACTACTACTTAAACTAATCGCAGACACAGACGTAGGCTTGCAGGATATGTTGAACCAGGTAAATGAGACGCAGGAAATCGGAATGCTGATTAACGAAAAGAAAACCAAAATAATGCTTATACAGAAAAATCCAAATGTCGTAAATAACAATATACTGCAACAAGTTAATCAAGATAAATACTTGGGGTTATGTAGTCAATATAAATACTTGGGGTTAGTCAAGATAAATACTTGGGCTTTTGGATAAACAGACAATTAAATTCTTAACAGGAAATAACCGCCAGAATTGCACAAGCCAGAAACAGCTTTGTGAAACCTCGAGTACTGCCCTGTGACCTACATCTCGATTTAAATATTCGATTAACATTAACTAAATGCTTTATATGGTCAGATTTACACTACGGGGTTGAAATTTGTACCTTAAAATCATCGAGGTTGAACAAATTACAAGCCTTCAAGATGTGATTATATCGGCGTATTAAAAAAATACCTTTGACAGCTAAAATACTAAACGAGAAAGTTTTAAATAAAATAAACAGAGGGAGAGAACTCATTTAAACGATTAAGAGGAAGAAGTCAGCCTATCTGGTTCATTTGCTGCGTAATCCAAAATATTACATCCCTCAGCTAATTATAAAAGGCAAAATACAAGGGAGCCTAGGAAGAAACTCTCATGGCTGAGAAACATTATATGCTGGACGGGATTGCCTTTCGTAGAATTAATAAGAACGGCCGAAGATAGAGAAGAGTTTGTCGGTGTAATCGCTAACCTCCAGTAATGAAGATAGCACCCGAAGAAGAAAAGGTATTATTTTAGTAAATAATACCTTTTCTTCTTCGGTTAACTAAATAGCTTAGTAACAAATATAATAAGTAAATTCAAAAGATGTATTATCATAAAAGAATTTTTTGTTCAAAACAAAACCACAAAAACCGCTAGTCAGTATTTCATTATGAATATTGAATGGAGGTGGCTTTTACTTGATGAATATCCATGTTAACGATTAAATCACACGAGTACTTCTCGATATTAACTTTTATTTCACAAACTTACATAACATATATGTTTCGATATACAATATCTTCGTCAGATGTAAAATCAGTACTGGCCTTCTTGTGTAAGATCCAGTTGACGTCGACTGAAGCCTTAACTGGCAAGAGCTACTGCCCTGGCTACTCCAGCAGCCTCCGGAGGCATTTTTAAGGTAAAAGCAGCAAACTAAACAATAAAAGACAGTTTGCAGAAGTTTAAAATTATGGTGATCAGTGATCACTGTGAATTCAAATTTCGGCTGATTCACTCTACAGGAATAATAACATGGTAAGGTACTTTAACATAAAACTTAATGGTGTACTTTGTTTTTGTAAAAGTACCCACTTTACAGTAATACACTCATCATAACTCTTATCGTAACTTGTGAACAAATAAGCGATAATTTTTAAGGACAGGCGGTTAATTGTGCCGGTGAGTGTTTAATTCTAATTTTTTTTTTCTAACTATGCCGCCCACTACAATCATTTAATTAAGTTATGATTCATTGTTTAAAAATTCTGCCAGCGGTAGTTCGAATTAAAAATGGCATAGAACGCTTAATCAGTTAGTGCATTTAATTAATAACAAAACCGTATTGAATTATGCTACACATGTTACTAACCGCTGTTCGAATAGCATTCAATGTAATTGCTGCACCAGACAATGTAATAACATAGACCGCTAATCATTCTAACCTAATTACATGTTATCTTAAAGTGAGATAATTGATAGCTTATTGATATACGAGTGTGTTCAAGTAGCTAACTCTACATTATTTGCAAACATTACGGGATAATGATATTTTAACAACGACTCCGTGGCGCAACGGTAGCGCGTCTGACTCCAGATCAGAAGGTTGCGTGTTCAAATCACGTCGGGGTCATTTTTTTTTCAAAAATTTTGGATATCAAAACTTAGTTTTTAATTTTATGTGTTATGGATAGCATTTTATTAAAAAAAATAGCTGAACCGACAAGCTTTGTACCGCCTAAAAAAATGCTTCCTTTTTCTTATTTTTCGTTTTTACGGTTTTTTCAAACGATTATCATGTTTTAATTTTCTATTTTTGACGATTTTAGTTTTCTTCATTCCACCTTTATTTACTATTTTTTGTAATATATCTTCGGATTACTTTTATTTTTGTATTTTACTTTTTTCCAATTTTTACCATTCTTCCTGTGTTTTTCCTATTTTCCCATGTATTTAATTTTTACATGTTTTGTTTTGTATTTTTAATCTTCGTTTTTTCGTTTTTGTTTCAATTTTTGCTAGTGTTTCATTTTTTTATTTCATTTTTTAATTAATTTTTTCCATTTTTTTGGCTTCTTAGTTTTTTCAATTTATCTATTTATTTTGTCTATTTTCTATGGTTTTTCCTATTTCTTCTTTTTTTTTTAATTTTTCCCATTTTTTTGACAACTAATTGTATTTTTTTTTTAATTTACCGACATAATGTTTGTTCGTTTTTTTTTTTTAATTTTTAGATATCTATCACTTTTTTGTTTTTATCCTTAATTTTTTTTCATTGTTTTTAATTTTTTTTTTCACTCAATAAAATGACAATGTGGATAAATCGGAAAAAATAGAGAGTAGCAATAAAAATGGGAAAAAATAAAAAAATAATTAAAAACAAAAAAAGACAGAAAACTAGCAAAAAATGAAAACAAAGACAAGAAATTAAACGCAAAAATTAGAAACCAACGAACAAACGTGTTGCGATTGGTTAAAAAAACTTGTAAAAAATGCGAAACTATAATAAAATTTAAATTAATCAAAAAACATAAAAAATAGAAAAAGAAACTAAAAACCGAGAAAATATCACAAAAATTGGATATTACCAAAGATATGGAAAATCGGAAAAACATACTAAATCTATGTTTACTATTATCAATTTATCTAAAGAAAATAAAAATAAAAATAAACATTTAAATATATTTTTATAATAAAACAATAAATTTTCTAAACTTTTGGACTTATTCATAGATTAGAATATTTAAAATTTTTGATCAAAACTTTATTTTTTGGTCCTCCGTCCAGAAACAATACTATTAATTACTTCAAAATCGTCCGGAAAATGACATTTTCCGACCTAGGCCGGCAAAGTAGCTTTTAGATTATCTAAAGAGATGGCGCTATGAGTCATCAAAAATACATAATGAATAATTCAAATTTTAATTAAATTTATTTAAAAACAGCGTATAATATACTAAACTAATAACTTTTTCTAAAGGTAAACAGGATTCTAAATTACATTTAATTTCTCTCACAACTTTTATTTTAAATTTGACATTTATGTCAATTTACAACTACTTATCATTCGATTATGAAAATACATATCTCGATTTTATTTTTGCTCATTTAACTAAAATAGTTCATTGTCTCTGCTATTTTTATATAAAATTGTTAGATATTAATGTTAATATTTTCAATATAACAATTTTTACTGTGCTGGTTATTAGCACAGTATTCGTATGTATAAAAATTAAGGATCTTGAAATCAGATTATCAGAAAATCATTTCTTATTACCAATTCTTTTAATCGTGCAATAGATGTCAATAAACATCTAATCTTGTATGTCACAAAGTAAAAAGTTTTTGAACTTTTGAAAATATTAGTCGGACCAAAAAATAGTGTGTGTTACATGTCCGGAAAATGTTTTGCAAGTGCTCGTATTGTTTCGCCTCGGTGCTATAGTCCAGGGAAGTTACGAAAAATAGCGGAAAAATTTACATCCAGCAGATATCGAAATGCGGTTTTCTGCATTGTGTTCAGAAAGGTCCCAGGAAAAAAGTCTACAACGTCTGGTTTGGCGCATTTTTGAAAAATGCCTTCTGGGCCGGAAAATGCATTTTTCAATTGCATCATTCCTTGCACACTTATAGGAACGACTGGAAACTCGAAAAAATCGCTCGGAAATCGTTACTAGGGGGTTTTTGGGGCTGCCGAACTCGATTCTGGCATTAGAATTACCCGAGTGTGGCTCTGTGAGGGTGCGCAGAGGGTGAATTGGGGGAGAAATGGCAGCGTGCATGAAAATCGCTTCAAACTCGTTACTCGCGGGTTTTCTGGGATGACGAATTCAATTCTGGCATTGGAATTACTCATGGGCGGCTTTGCGGTGGTATTTGTTATTTGAATAAAATACTATTTTTATAATTTGTGATTTTTCACTTTCTCCTTTACTTTGGAGTGGTTTTCGTGGACTATGCAATTTCCCCTCCAGAATGTCCCCCGGATACCCCCGCAGAGCCACCCCCGATCGCACCCGGGTAATTCCAATGCCAGAATTGAATTTGTCATTCCCGAAAACCCCCGAGTGTCGAGTTTGGAGCGATTTTCATGGACTATGCAGTTTCTCCCCCAGAATGTCCCCCCGGATACCACCGCAGAGCCGCCCCCGAGTGATTCCAATGCCAGAATTGAATTCGTCATCCCCGAAAACCCACGAGTAACGAGTTTGGAGCAATTTTCATGCACGCTGCCATTTCTCCCCCAATTCACCCGCTGCGCACCCTCACAGAGCCACCCCTGTGTAATTCTAATGCCAGAATCGAGTTCGGCAGCCCCAAAAACCCCCCGAGTAACGATTTTCAAGCGATTTTTCCGAGTTTCCAGTCGTTCCTATAATGTTGCAAGGAATGATGCAATTGGAAAATGCATTTTCCGGCCCAGAAGGCATTTTTCAAAAAATACTCCAAACCAGACGTTGTAGACTTTTTTCCTGGGACCTTCCTGAACACAATGCAAAAAACATCATTTCGATATCTGCTGGATGTAAATTTTTCCGCTATTCGGGCGATTTTGATCTAGATGCCCTGGACTACTACGCACCTCGGCTACACAACTTTTCTCGCTCGTGCAAAATGTCATTTTCCATCCTTGTGTCACAAATAACTTATATGTGTTATGGATCGCATTTTATTAAAAAAATAGCTGACTCGACGAACTTTGTACCGCCTAAAAAAATGGTTTATTTTTCTGATTTTTTGTTTTTTTCAAATTTTTACGTTTTTTTTTTCTTTTTATAATTTTTTTTTATTTTTGTCGATTTTTATTTTCTTCATTTCTACTTTATTTACTATTTTTTCGATTGATCTGGTTTTTTAGAATTCTTTCATTTTTGTATTCAACTTTTTTCCAATTTTCGTTGTTTTTCTTATTTTTCCATTTATTTAATTTTTACCTGTTTTTTTTTTCGTATTTTTATCTTGTTTTTTCGGTTTTGTTTCAATTTTTGTTACCATTTCCGAACCAATAGGTAATAGTTTTCGTTAATCTGGTATTCACCAATATTGCGCATACCTCATCATCGATGGTTTAGTGTCTTATCCAAATGACGACAATGAGAAGATCTTGATATTTATTTTACTTGAAATTTGCTTTCTCAAATCGTTTCTTTTATAGTTTTTCTGCTGATCTATTATTTACATAAATTATTAAACACTGCCTAATGTTACAATACTAAAACGAATTTTCAGTTTCTGCATTATTGTTTTTTGTTTAAATAAATTTCTAAATTTACTCTAGTGTTACAATATTTTAATTTAATTTGATATCAACAGAGTCAACCAATCAAAAATTATTAGAATGAAATGTATTACATTACATTACAATGAACAACAGTTCATCCCTCCGGGTCCCGAGCGAATTGCCGACTCCCTCCCCAAGCGAGATCGATAGGTGCAATCCTCCGGAGAAATAATTGTCTTTCTTCCCAATTAATATAAACTATTTTCCTTTCGATATTGTCAAAAATTTGTTGCCAATTTACGACAGACAAAGCTAATCCTGTATTTACTGCGTTTCGTTTCTGTATGCACATAAGAGGTGAGAATATTAATTTTCGCGAAAATATGCCCAGGAAGTTGTATTTTTGCCCTGGGTACGAAAAAAGGTCAGTTTTGTTTTAATTTTTTTTCTTGAACACAAAAAAATAACATTTTACTCATAATTTATAAAATTATTGATTTGCTGAAAACATGTGTGTCATGTGTATTAAACGGTTGTCACTAGACATGCTCTTCTTCCGCAACAATTCTTTTGAC
Organism: Altica lythri; assembly: GCA_964028335.1. NCBI lineage: Eukaryota > Metazoa > Arthropoda > Insecta > Coleoptera > Chrysomelidae > Altica > Altica lythri. The sequence continues at coordinate 26,220,342 of OZ034804.1, read as the reverse complement.
CCCATGTTGAACAGTTGACGATTGAAAGCAAATTACAATTATATTTTTGACGACCTTGTGTACACAATTTTTTAAATCCGTTTAATGATTGCTCTTACCAAAATGTTATCACTAATGTTTTGTTTCGAACTGTCACATTAGAACAAGATATTTGTGCTGAAAACAGATATTCCACCAGTTTCAAAGGTATAAGACCTCTCTTAAGAATTAATACAATTAGATTTATCAGTTTATACTGACAATTGATCTAAGTTCGAACGAACTTGCTTGCGCGCCGATATTATCACGGATTCATATTATATAAATTAACAAATTTTAATTATAATTGTAACAGAAATTAGAAATATCGTTTACTCAGCGAATGCTCAGCGACAGCAGCAGGAAATGCATGACTGCGTCATAAAGTTAAAATATAACGTTTTTTGTGACACTGTTACTTTACTAACCGTTTATTCTGTCAACTTGATAACGTGGGACTCGTCAAATTTGAAATGTGCTAAATTTGCTAACCAGATTACACCAATTTTTAATACAGTAGCTCACAAGATTTAGCGAGAAGATCAGAGCCAGTTGAGATTCGAAGGTAAGACGATAACTTAATAAGGAAAGTTAAAGAAAATATTCTCTACGACAAAATTTTTTTTTACTAAAAAAAGTGAAGTGGATTAAAGTTTAAAAATAATTCAAAGGTTCACTAAATTTGTGTCATATTAGTACACAATAGAGGTGCGGAAGTATGAATTTCTTTTTTAACATACGCGCCATTCAGTGAGTCGATGTTGTGTGGAGAGCTAATGGTATCGTTATAAAGGCGGACTATAAAGTTTTCTACTGACGCAGTTTAGCCGCCATCATGCTCTGGAGCAGTAAAAACCGTGCTTTTCCCATTGAGGCTTACTTTTCAAGCGCATATTTTGTGATCCAAATCCAGTGCGCCTTTCGGCGGAATCGCTTTAATTTAGCCTTTTTGGCAAATGTTTTTGATCTGGAATCGATTATTACATAGATCTCTACGTTCAGATAAACTGCAAGTGCGACAAAACAAAGAAATGGTGTCTTTGGAATCCCGTTTGATCGATTAAAAATGTTAAGGCAGTGTTGCGATACTACCGCGGTCTACGCCAAATATGTGTCTATCCTTGGGCTTCCCAAACGTTCTGTAAGGAGAATTCTTCATGAAGAACTTAATTTCTATCCTTACAAGATGTCGAATGTTAATTCTCGAATGAACGCATGCAAAATTCTTTTCGAATTTCTTGATAAGGACCTATTCCTTTTTGTAGTCATACGTCAACAAAGAAATCATGTGCTACTGGACAGACACCAATCCTCGAGATTTGCATGAAGGTAATTGCAATCACCTGTGTGTTGTATAATTTTCTCATTTGGAATTAGTGGCCCCTGCGGCCGGATTCTGTAACTCGTTATCTCTATAACGACACGGAACGTTATCGCTATGATACCGACAGTCCGATCTTGTAACGACAACCGAATAACGACGGTGGCATTCTGTAACTACGAATAACGAAATCACGACGTTACAGAATGCAATACCGAGATGTCGGTATATAACGTTGACGTGGCGTATTGACAGTGATTTCATTAGAACTAACCTTAAATTCTTAGTTTTGTTTGTTAATTTCAGATAATATAACAAAAACATATTCAATCACAGCAATACTCAAGAAACCGGGGTATGAGCAAGACTCAGACTCATCTATGATGACCCCAAAATAAAAGTAAATAATATGTTGGCCAATTGCAAGTACTGTAAAGGCCATAAAGAGTAGAGAGATAGAGAGAGAGTTTTGTTTGTTTACATTGTGTTTTCGGTTCACGAAAGTTTCATAAACCTTTATTCCGAAACAAAAACAAAATGTTTTTATACTTCGTATAATGTTAATGAATATCAATAGACCTCTATAAACATTATTTATTCGCTTATTTCATATTGTACAGCTTTAAGTTTTTAATGAACCGTTTCCTTCCCTTTACATAGATTCCCAAACAATTTCGGATAATACTATGATGAAAAATATTTTTTAAAAATAAGAATAATACGTAGCTGTTAGGAGACAAGATATGAAGGTTCCGAAAGAGATTTTTATATTACAAAAGAAAACAAATATGTACGTAGATAACCTTTTTTTTATTGTTTTATTTCATATTCAAATAAATATTAATCTTTGTTGTATCTTAAATATAAGCTGATGCACAATTTAGTAATGTGCAATTGTAGTAATAGTGGCAATAACAATAACGATAATTATAATAATCTGTTTCATATTATCAGAAAGTTTTTTATTTTTATCGTGTTCTTTGTCTCTTTCTCTTTGTCATTTTGTGGAATTTTGTATTCGAATTTAAACCTATTTTCCGACCACCTAGAGCTCTGAAATTTTCAGGATAGCGAAGAACTGGATGACAATGCATGTTTCAAGTGTGTTTAGGCATATACATAGAGATTTTGACACAATTTCAAGAAGTTACAGTATAATTTATATAATAGTAATATGATTTACCTATAAATCAGTAAAAAAAACTTTCTTTTTATAAATTGTGATTATTTTATAACCATCTTTATTTTATACATTGTATATAGAAATACAATTGCCCGAAGCGGTGTTCAAGTCAATTATACAATGGTAATAATAATAGAAGAAATAACAACATCAGCCATAAATATGTATGTTCAATTTTAAATACAAAATATGATGTCGTTATGCTATAACGAGGGGGTGCCCATGCCTCGCTATCCGTTCCGCTCATAACGACATCTTAGCGACGAATTTCGGTATTATATCGACGAAGTTCGTTATATTTCGTTTACAGAATACCAATTGTCGTTACCGCGAGGCATCGGTATATAACGATGAGCGCTTAACGACACCATAACGAGTTACAGAATCCGGCTGCTGGTCCTTTGAGAATAATGTTGTCGCAGTGACAGTGAATTTGGACGATGACAACATCTTAGAGTATTTTTTTCCAGGTCTAAATTAGTTGGACTAAGAGGACATTTGGTTCCAACAAGAACGGTGTAACGGCACACACGCAGTTTTGAGGACACATTTCCCAAGAACATTACGCTTCACCATAATTTGGGGTGATTGCAGTGATCGGTCGGTCCGCTTTTCCGATTTGGGCATTTGTTTATTTTTATGACGTTATTTGAAATCCCGTGTATGTGAATCGTGATTTTTTTTTGTGAATTTAATAGATATTTGTTTTTTGTTTTTTTTCAAAGAAACACATCTTTTTTATAGCGGGTTACTTGGCTATGAAGCTAGAGCTTTAAATTTTACCTCTGATATAAAACACATCATATTTTAAAACAAGAACTTCCTAAGCCGAATAGTAGCCGAGATAGTATTTTTTTAATCTCAGTGGAGTTAAAAAAAGATTCTACGACGTCGATATTAAAGTTTTTTGAGAACTTTCCGACTTAAATATTCAATTTCAATTTCGCAGTGCTGCGAGAGACTCCAGTTTTCCCTTAACATCGTTAACGAGTTTTAATTAGTCTTTTTAAACATTATAATACTCTTTTTTATCTTAGAAACAAATATTTAGTTGGCTGTTGATTGCAGAATCTTCATTAATAAATTTTAACGTTTAATGTTTATTATATTAACAACCTCACTGTTAAAAAAACTGATATTTTGGCCAATATTGGTACTTAATATAATATTTTTTTAACAAGGTGTATCTTTAAGAAGTAATTAAAAATATTGTAACGGGATAATCGAATAAGGAAAGGACCTTTGCTTTAAAGACTGTTTTTAGGTTATGTTTTAGTGACTGTTTTCCAAAGTTCTTCTGGATTGTAGCCATAAGGTTACATCATGTTTCTCTCAAATACTACACTGGCCCGCAAAATTAACCGGACATCGAAAATTTGGTTCAAATTCAATCCTTAATAACTTTTTTTGTATTGCATCGATTTTGATAATTTTTTGCCGAGTTTTAGGCCATTTAATGATCATCATTTTTTCATATCGAAGCTACAAAAATTTCCAACGGATTTGTTGTTATACAGGGGTTAATAAAAAGTTGATTTTAACTCTAAACTTTTAAACACCCTGTGGAAAAAATTGATAACCGAATAATGATTCTTTTTGCTGCATTTTCAAGCCCCATCTTTTCCTAACAACTTGTTTTTTATTCATTCCGATATCTGTATCCTTAAAGAAAAAGCACTGGTTTAAAGGAAATAATGCAATAATGCTTTATTAGCAAGAATTTGCTTTTAAAAATAGTGCAAAATTGGCTGTTATGTCTTCAATATCTTTAAGAGCGAACAACCTCTGCTCCAGCTTTGGAAAGAAGACTGGCAGATGTTCATGGTACATTGGTTTCACCTGATACCGTACACAGAATAAGGTTAGCGGATCAGAATTTAACATCTCGTGTACCTGCTACAAGTCCTCTATTAGATGCGGGTCATCGAAGGCAGGGCCTGGAGTTTGCTAAACCCATACAGATTGGGACTTGGACGAGTGGCGAAATGTTATTTTCACAGACGACTCTCGGTTTACGTGATATTCACCTGACGGACGTTAAAGAGTATCGAGAAGGCCCGAAGAAAGATACTCTCGATGTTGTATCTCTCCTAGAGTGGGGTGATGGTGTGGGGCGGTATTTCATTCGAAGCCCGAAGAGACCTTGTTACACTTCAAGGGGGTATTAACGCCGATAGATACATTAGGGAGTGCTTAGAAGAACATGTGTTGCCTTATAAGCCGTTTATAGGAGAAAATTTTATCTTGATGCACGACAATGCTCGACCGCACTTAGCACCAATAACTAAGCAATATTTAATCGACGTTGACGTTCATGAATTGGACTGGCCCCCAAGAAGTCCAGACCTCAACCCTATTAAACACTTGTGGAAAGAAGAGTTAGGCAGAACTACGGCGAGTTTCAAACTTTAACTGCGTTAGAAGAAGCAACTAATACCCAAAGATGCGGTTGTTTCTTTAATTGAATCTATGCCCCACAGAATGAGAGCCGTTATTCATGCTCGTGGAGATAATACCCGATTTTAGAAAAAAAAGCATTGTGTGGTTTTATGAAACCACGGTAAAAGTGAAACTTTTTTTTACCCTATAGACATTTAACTAAAAATTTTTCGAATCATATTCCATTAAGGGTATAAAAATCGCTTTATCAAATCAAAATCAAAAAACCGAAATCGAAATCGAATTCGAATTCGAAATTGAAATCAAAATCGAAATCAAAATCAAAAGGTGTGTGTGCGATTCACACACGATAGAAGTGAAAACTTCAGTAAATCGACAAAAGAATGAAATGAATATATATAACAAGGGTAGGATAATTACAAAGTTTATTTGTTTAAAAATGAAAGTGTTTTGATTAATTTTAAAAGATTTTATTTAATATATGTTACATAATTTATTGCTCAAGTTCCGTATTTTCAGTTTCAAAAATTATTATTTACGACTGTAATATTTGAAAACGTTACATGTCGTAGATACTTACGCAGTCGAAGTTCGTATTAATACGAAGAGGTAAAATATAACCGTCGACGTTACATGTCGTAGATACTTACGCAGTCGAAGTTCGTATTAATACGAATAGTAAGATTGTTTTCATTAGCAGATGTGCTCACTCCCGTACATTTTTGTATTAAACTATAAGCGCCGCCTACTTTATACTTTATACCTACTCGGCGTTCGACCGACATGCGACATGCAACATGCACTTAAAACGATCTAATAAAAGTTTTACTTTAAAAATTAATAAATTTTAATACCGCCGTTATCCATGTTATTTTTTAATTCTTTTGTTGCTAATAAAACATACATTGCATTGCATTGTTCTCTTAAAACCAGTGCTTTTTCTTTAAGGATACAGATATCGGAATGAATAAAAAAACAAGTTGTTAAGAAAAGATGGGGCTTGAAAATGCAGCAATAAGAATCATTATTCGGTTGTCAATTTTTTCCACAGGGCGTTTAAAAGTTTAGGGTAAAAATCAACTTTTTATTAATCCCTGTATAACAACAAATCCGTTGGAAATTTTTGTAGCTTCGATATGAAAAAATGATGATCATAAAATGGCCTAAAACTCGGCAAAAAATTATCAAAATCGATGCAATACCTACAAAAAAATTGAATATGAACCAAATTTTCGATGTCCGGTTAATTTTGCGGGCCAGTGTAGAATATTCGTTTGTACTATATAAGGGGATGTATTAGCAATTTATTGTCAATGTAAAAATGTATAGACGTTATCCAGCCAGGGTTCTGGTGAATCTATTACAATCTTGGTGAATAAATTGTGTTAAAGTCCCCATAAGTGTTTCAATACATGTCATTGTAATTAAAAAATTGCAACTCGATATCTAGTTTTTTCAAATAGTTGATAGTATTTTGTTTTTTAATATAAATCGCTGTATCCTGGTTGTTTTAAAATATGTTGCATATTTAAACGGATTTGTGATCTAGGTGAAATTATCTATCATTTAAAGAAAACCGAAACTTGATATCTTGATTTTTAAAAAAGTTGACGTTTTGTTTTTTGAGAAAAATGCAAAAATCTAAAAAGTGGACCTTTCCAGTTGGATCTCAAAAATTCACCCTTTAAAATAATAGCATTCCACGATTTTTTCAAATGTTGGAGTTAATTGAACATAAGAAACAATAAAAATCGTTTTAGTTCCTTTTAACCCTCTTATTTTGGACATAGATAATGGTCTAAGACAAGGGTATTCCGTTAAAAACATGTCTTCTCTAACTTATGGTTACACGGCAAATTTATGCCAACTTTGACCATTAATATCTCGGCAACCAGTCAGCCGATTGTATCTTTTTGAAGTTATACTTCTATTCATGCACTCGGTGGAAAAGATTTGTGTAGAGTTAAATGTAAAAAATCATTACATATGTAATGGTGTGAGTAAGCGAGAGACAATCACACTTATAAGGTATATTGGTTGGTAAAAACAAAGATGAAATATTTATCACATGTTATTAGTCATAACTATAAGTCCTTTGAATACCGTTTTAAGATTCAGTACATTGAAAAGGGATAGATATACAAAAAACAGTCTGAACTAATGTATAAATATCATAGTGACGGACCACATGATTATTTGACAGATTATTTTATAATTCTGTCACGTAAGTTAACATATTAAGTTTAGTATTTTATATTAATAATATTTAGTAATGAGTATTGTATTGTAGTCTAAAATACCGTCACATGGTTGCAGTATATCCTGCACTATGCTTTTGAGGTTGTTGGCTACATAAACAGAGTTTTTACGAATAGTCGAGAAAATAAAGCACCAAAACCTCCGAATTTTGTAACGTAAGATGGATCGGAATGCGTTTTTTGCATTGGATTCGTTAAATTATTAGGAAATTTGTCGCTATATTTTATAATGTAAAAATGGAAATTGCATTTCTGCATTCGAAAAGTAAATTCCGAACAGACAATAGAGAGAAAACTTACAACTCGGTAAGTATTGCTGAAAATGGGTTCAATTTATATACTCGGGGTTTTTGGAGTTGCTGACCACGAATATCACGATTCCGAAAGTCTCCGCGACACTTGGTGTCCAGGGTTTACCTCTTCTCCTGGGGTTTTATGTAAATTCTGTACGAAATCAGTGCACACTTGGTACTCGGTAGTTTTTTAAGTCGCAATATACGATTATAATAATGGCTATTAGTCCAGGGAAGTTAGTTTTTCTCGTGACTTCGAATAATCCAGGTATCTGACAAGTTTTTTTGTTATTATAGACCTATAGGAAGAAAACCTACTGGTTTCCTGCAGAGATTTTGGAGCGGTATTTTAATTATTAACAATTTATTGCAAAAAACGCGATTTTTTCGGTTTTTGCATCCCTGGTAAAAAGGTAAATGGTTGACATACAATTACAAAATTTTATCTTTAAGAACATTGCAAATGCTTTAAAATGGCGTTTTTTAAAAATTAAAAAATCAATTTGTTGCTCCGCCAACTGCAAAATAAAGCAAAACCGTTATTTGTTAATAACTATTATTAAAATAAATCTGGACCTTTAATATTTTACCCAAAGTTGGGCATTGGGGTACTTAACAAACCCTCAAAACTTCAGACGTATCCATCAATCAGTTTAAAAGTTATTCTATTTGTTTATCCCAGAGAACTTTTTTTTGCAATAACATTAGACAGAAAATAATAAAGATAGGGCAATTCTGCGAATGCCAAATGAAAGTAGAAGACTTATAATATTAATATATATTAAAAAAAAATTAAAAAAATTATTTATTATAGTCCAAAATTATAATGCAAAATTATTAAAATTTTTAGTTTATAAACATTTACAATAACTTTAAAAATATCCGTAGAAAAAATCTTTTTACATATTCGAAAAGCTGGCATGTTTACACGAATTTTCAAAAAAAATAATTGGTCTAGGTCAATTTGGAATCTGAATATCCCCACCAACACAATCGAAAACATTTTTAAGTAAACATCATTGAGTTGAGACGTTTTAATATTTGGATTACTCAGATTTCAATATTCGAAAATATTATTATTTTAGGAGCAGTATTTATTTGTATATACATTTAAATCTTTATATATTTATATAAAACATACATTTTTTAGGTAAAATTTAATAATAATTAATTATTTATTAAAGATAATTTATTTATAAAAGTGTACCTACTTTAAGTTTTTATATGATTATTAATGATAGTATGATTAAAAAAATAGATTTTTAGAAGAAAATTGTTTTTTCAAAAATTGTTTAAACAAATTAGACTGTTTATTAATTAATAAATTTATAAACAAATTGCATATTTCTAATGTAGGAAAAAGATACATACAAATTAAAAAAAAGAAAGATCAAAATCCATTGAGTAGATCTGGAGATATAGAAAATTGTAGTAGTTTGAAGTTGCTTTTTCAGTTTTTGAAATCGTAGATCTGTCGGTTCCCCCTCCACTTACCACGACTAAAATTCGTAGATGGTCCTGTAAAGGTGCAGTGTTAGTGCAATTTTTTTCATAAAAAATACTAACCCCATTCATTAAAATGGCACCAATTACGTTGCTTAATTATTATAAACAAATTAGTTGTGAATTTAAAAAAAAATGGCTAACTTTGGCCCAAATTGACCTAGACCATCTTTTTTTTTGTAAATTCGTGTAAAAATACCAGCTTTTCAAATATGTAAAAAGATTTTTTCTGCGGATAATATTTTTAAAGTTATTGTAAATGTTTATAAACTAACAATTTTAATAATTTTGCATTATAATTTTGGACTATAATAAATAATTTTTTTAATTTTTTTTTTTAATATATATTAATATTATAAGTCTTCTACTTTCATTTGGCAGTCGCATAATTGCCCTATCTTTATTATTTTCTGTCTAATGTTATTGCAAAAAAAAGTTCTCTGGGTAAACAAATAGAATAACTTTTAAACTGATTGATGGATCGGTCTGAAATTTTAAGGGTTTATTAAGTACCCCAATGCCCACCTTTGGGTAAAATATTAAAGGTCCAGATTTATTTTAATAATAGTTATTATTTTAACAAATAACGGTTTTGCTTTATTTTGCAGTTTGCGGAGCAACAAATTGATTTTTTAATTTTTAAAAAACGCCATTTTAAAGCATTTGCAATGTTCTTAAAGATAAAATTTTGTAATTGTATGTCAACCATTTACCTTTTTACTAGGGATGCAAAAACCGAAAAAATCGGGTTTTTTGCACTAAATTGTTAATAATTAAAATACCGCTCCGAAATCTCTGCAGGAAACCGGTAGGTTTTCTTCCTACAGGTCTATAATAACAAAAAAACTTGTCAGATACCTAGATTATTCGAAGTCACGAAAAGGCTTTGTTTTTGCTTATTACCCTGCCTGGACTATATGGTCTTCGAAACACCTGGTTCATAAGACGGACCTTGTCTCCAGGAATTTTAAGTAAATTCTATACAAAAAGAGTGTGCACACGATACTAGGAGGTTAATGGGGTCGCTTACCACGAATATCATATAATGAGTTTGCTAAATCATTCACATACAAATTTATGAATCCATGCGGATGCATAGAAGTATAACTTCTGCTGGCAGTCCCACTAAATGCCACACTAGTTTTTTTTTAATAGAAGCGTCTTTTAATGTATATAAATTTTGAAATTAAATCTCGTTAAGTTATATAAATTGTTTATAAGACTAAAAATTTTTTAAAAGTTTAAAATAAATCTATGCTTCTCTAGTTCAGCGCTTTTAATGTTACAAAAAGCTTTTGAAAGTTTTGAGTCTTTTTTATATGTCAAAAAATGGGTGACGATCTGAGAGACCTATTTAGGGCGTAGTATGAATTTGGACTATTTCAGTAGACTGGATTGCTAAATTATTATGCAAAAACTATTCGAGCGATCTTCGCGAAATTTAGCACACGTTAATACTCATAATAAAAAGTTTTCTAGGCGGAATATGGAGTTTGTAAGTCAAGTTTAAACAAGTAAAAACAATTAAAGAACAAACTTTTTTGGTCTTTTTTCCCAATTATTGCTATAAACATACAATAAACATTAAATTTTTAATTTTTAACCAACTAAATATAGTAAAATGAAATAAAGAAACTTTTAACTTCCTATAAATTTTTCCATAGAAACAATATTTTCCGAATTATAAGTATACGAAAAAGAAAAATTTTCAATTTTTTTCAGATTTTGTTAAGGGTTTGCGACTGGCGCATATCGTGATTATCGATATTGGGCACATCCTGAAGGGATTCCAGCAAAACATTAGCTTCTTATGGAAAATGTCCATTATGGTCTGCATTTCGACAGATCTGATATCGACTGGTCTATTTATATCTACTAACTTCTATTTCTTTAAAGTAGTAGATATTTCAAACAGCAAACACAAGTCAAACATTGTCTTTTACTTCAACGACTCCGTGGCGCAACGGTAGCGCGTCTGACTCCAGATCAGAAGGTTGCGTGTTCAAATCACGTCGGGGTCACTTTTTTTTCAAACATTATTTATAATTTAAGTTATCTACCCACTCGAGGAAGTATCTTTAGCGTAGTGAAATAAAATTTCAATAAAAGAATCATTAATGTCAGGTTGGAATCATTTTTAAAGTTTAAATATATTCTAATTTGTTTATAACTTGTTTCGTTAATAACAAGCGGGAATCAAAATCTTTAAATGCCGTTTAGATGCTCGTGTTCATGACCAATTTTCACAAATTAAAAAAAAGTTCCTCCAGGACCATTTTTGGGCGAGATAGTTTTTTAGATTTAAAAAATTCACAATTTGTTTATTTATTAAAATTAAGTCTTTAAACTGCGGAAATTAAGCAATCAATTCTTCAACTCAATAATGTTAAATATAAATATCGTGAAAATTGTATATTATTTTTATAATTAATGATTTTCATAGCGACCCCAAATGAAAACTTTCTGCCTGAAAAGTGGTGAATGACAAAGATCTAATATTCAAGAGTTAAATTCGGGAATTTAAATTTGGCGTCGTCTAGAAAATTTGCAATATCTCGGTTCGTAACGGACCAATTTCAATCTTTTTTAATCTGGGCTAGCGTAAAAAAATAATAAAATCTGCGTGATCCTTTTTGTCAATATTATTTATTAATTTATTTCTACTTAAAACTTTGGTTTTTATAAGAAAAAATTAGTAATATTTAAAGGAAACAATATTTTTATATGTCTTGTTTTTAAAGGAAAAAATTTTTTTTCATCTTTCCACCCACTCACAAAAAATATGATGAAAACGATAAAATAAAAAAAATTGATAAAACGAGATATGGAAGAAATGCGGTGTGAAGTCCGCCGGGTTAGCTAGTAATTATATACACTGTGGGCCGAATTAAAGGAGTACATTTTTAGTTGAAAATAACTTTTTTGTTTATTGGGCGATTTAATTTCTTTTTGTAGGCCTAATAGCCTAACATGTCCTCAACATGACTGCAAATTTTTAAGCAAAAATAACGTACAGGGTCGGACTTATAAAAAAGTTTATGTAACGGTGCATTTGAACTCGTTGCAAATGAAAACTGTTTTAGCTAACATTGAACTGATATGCTCTTTTGGTAGGTTATCAATCCAGAACATTTTAGTTAAAAGGAAATTTTTCAAAATTACCGGATTCGCAAAATATCATTTTTTTATTAAATTAGGAAAATATAACATTTTAACAAATAACACATTTATGAAAACAGTTTACAGTTTAATAATTTTAAAACTTAGCCTAAAGTATTATGAATGTGACCACCATTATTGTTTATTACTTTGTGAAGTCGTCTGCACCATAAATTGATAGCAATTTATTACATCCTGTTCAAAATTGTTCCAAACAAACTGCAATCTTTCTTTAAGCTGTTCAATGGTTTCAAATTGTTGTTCGTCATACAAATTTTGTTCGAAAATTCCCAAAATTGAATAGTCTACCGGATTTAATTCTGGGCTGTTAGGTGGCCACATCTCTGGCTCAATATAGACCAGGCAATTATGTAACGGTGCATTTGAGCTTGTTGCAAATGAAATTGTCTTAGCTAAAATTGAACTAATATGCTCTTCTGGTAGGTTAACTATCCAGAACACTTCGGTAAAAAGGAAATTTTTCAAAATTATCGGATTCGAAGATAGCCTCCGCCTTAAAATGTAAAAAAATTCCGAATTTGCATGATTTTATTTTTTACTTAAATTGGGAAATCTTATTCGACCACTTTTCTAACATGTTCACCAGATCTTAATACTAAATTACATCTTTTCCATCGTTTTTGCCTCATATTTAGCAGTAATTTTGTTAAATGTCACAAGAATTTCTCAAACACTCAAATATGTCAATTTTACTTAGTAAGCCATGGTATTTGTTTGACATTTATAGTTAAACTAGCGGACCCGGCGAACTTCGCACCGCCTAACACTAATGTTTTTTCCAATTTTTATTTTTTTATTTTTACGATTATTTTTTGTATTTTTTATCATATTTTCTCGTTAGTTACCAAATTTTACTATTATTTATAGTACTTTGTAATTTAGGTTAGGTATATTATATACTAACTGCGCCACCTAACGGTGGCGTCATAGTTCTTAGGTAAGTAAGTTTTGCTTTTTTAAATATATGAGATATCAACTGCGCCACCTTACGGTGGCGTCATGGTACTTAGTTATGTAAGAATTACAGGTGTAAAGTTATAACATCTCAACTGCGCCACCTTAGGGTAGCGTCATAATGATTAATTTCGTAATAAACGCGTCCGATCGCTGCAAAATTCAAAGTGCTATTGGGAAAATCGCGGCCTCCGATGCGCTATTTATAGGCATACTTCCGCCGCCCGGTCGGCCAGTACCACCGCAAACGCTACGTCCCGAAATTTTAAATCTGTAATATCTTCGAAAATATTTATTTATATCTTGTGCTCTAAAGGACCATATAGATCTATATTAAATCAACAATGTATCTAAGCTATTTAATTGGATAAGGATTAATGCTGTATTGGTTAAAATCGCTTCGAAAATTAGCCATTATTTGTCGTAAAAAGTAAATGACAAAAAATGTTATTGTGGGATATCCATAAGAGATAGACATATACCATCGCGCAGTTTTCTGTAGACCTTTTCAATGTGTACAAATAATTAGTACATTATTTTGATAAATCTCGTAGGGTTCAGCCTACGTTTGCAATGTAAGCGGAAAAAAATTGATAATTAACGACATCACATTAGAAACCTCAAAAATAACAGTATTTCTCCACTATTTAATGAATGTTATTATACATATAAACCCTCCTCTTGAATTACTCTATCTATTAAAAAAAACCGCATCAAAATCCGTTGCGTAGTTTTAAAGATTTAAGCATACAAAGGGAAATAGGGACAGAAAAAGCGACTTTGTTTAATACTATGTATTGATTGATAAGCAAATTGACCAGTTTATAATGCCACTTTTATTCAAAGAATATTAATTAAATATTACCGTGAAAAATATAATTATGGTGCAAGAAAAATTGTATGTGCATTTCCTGAGAAAAATTGGCATATTGGCACGATATAAGACATCTAAGGGAAACCCATGGGTCTATTGAACATAAAAGTGGAAGAGGCAGGAAGCTAAGCTCAAGAACTGAAGAATGTATTGGTAGAGTAAGGGTTGTTTTAGGAAATTTACAACCTGGCCAATCTGCTGGAACAAGGAAAATCGCAAAAGAAACTTAGTGGAGTGCCTGGAGCATTCAAAACATTAAAACCTCGGATTAGAGTTACAGTGAATGAATTTATATAATCGACGTGGGGTTTTGTTTTTTATACTATAAATTACAATGTTTACCCAAAATTTTTTTGTGCTTTCAATTTTTTCATTGTTTAAACAAATTATTATGAAAAATTAATCTTTGAGCATATAATTTTACTTTAAATAGTAATTTTTTTTTATTTATACGTTAAATTTCACCTGAATAGACATAGAGGAACATCTTTCGAGAATACCTGTGTATAAAAATAGCAGCAGCGATTTCGAACAGGGAATAAAACTTGGAGGGGAGAGCAAAGCGGCAGCTGCTATAAAGCGCCTATCCGAGCGCGAGCGCCTAGATGAGAAATCCTTCAGAATTTTTTTTTACCTCCGTCGGGTCCATTTGATACTGTAATTCTTTCATATTTTGTAGATAAATTTGTAAAGCCTTCACATAGGAAAAATGCCCTGATGCATGAAATAATGGAATCATTAGCTCAATACTATATAAATGTAAATTCCTATCTCCCATACAATCCGCAGCAATGAAGTCCTTCAATATAGTAACCATTCGAAAATAAGTAATCCATAGTTTTGACGCTTTATTTTTAAGCTTCAGTAACATATTTTTAAAAAATTTAGTAAGCGTTTGAAATCCATGGTTTCTAGTTATTTCTGTATAGTTGAACATTTTAAAAGTAATAGAGTTATCATCATCGCTTATTACATTTGCAAAATCTGTATTGTGTTTCATAAGATTTTCAAAAACCGATTGTGATACAGCTTGCTTTAATAAAGTATGAGCACGTACTGCTCTAGCATACGCATGTCCAGAAGTTATGCGATCGATTGTATTTTCAGCATATATGGTAGAAAGAGCTTCTTTTATCCCACTTCCAGCCATAATATAACCAATGGATCCCATGTAAGATATTAGAGTATGAAACGAGCCTAGCCTCCACGTGTCAGATTAGCCAGAGCAACGCGACGTGTCAACTCAATCCACCCTTATACTGTTTAATGCCCGACATCGAGAACGGATCGATTCGATTGTTCCTTCATCCCCAGGGTCTCCAGATTGTGGAACTTCTTACCTTTCCACGTCTTACCCACTCGTCCCAACTTGCAGGCCTTTAAATGCCAAATTAATAAATTGTCTCTTCTGCCGCAATAGATGTTCTTGGTACATTTGTATTTAGGTCTATACCTACGAGGACATCCTTAATAAAAAAAAATAAAAAAATACACAGCAGAAGCAATATTCCGTGCTTTCATGTATAGAGGTTGATCGAACGTTAAAATGCATGTTCTCATATCCAATTCTTTAGCATTATCTACTGAACTTTTTATTGATGTGTAAATTGTGTGATAATCACTTGGAGCTGCGTTAATGAAAGGCAAAAAAATTACCGATGACACATCAAAATCATGGGCATTAGTTAATAAATTCATAAATCCATTCCATCCGGAAAATTTGTTATTATTTTTGAACTTTAAATACGTCCACAAAATATTTAATTGACCATTTCTAGTAAATTTCTTGACATCCGGTTCAACTTCTGGTAACGTGATTATTATCTTTGCAAATCCTGTACCTGTAGAAGCTGGATATATTTGCAGAGGGATATTTCCGTGTTTAAAAAATTCAGATTCAGGTGGCAGTGTCTTCAAGCGCTTGATAGGTCGTCGAGGTTGTATGTTGTATACCATCACTTGGACTAACTACTTCAATGCTTCCCATATAATGAAACGTTCCTTTACAATCAATAGTGTTGATATTTAATAAACAACATCTATATTTTTATTCGATCCGTTCCCGATGTCGGGCATTAAACAGTATAAGGGTGGATTGAGTTGACACGTCGCGTTGCTCTGGCTGGTCTGACAAGTGGAGGCTAGGCTCGTTTCATACTCTAATATCTTACATGGGATCCATTGGTTATATTATGGCTGGAAGTGGGATAAAAGAATCTCTTTCTACCATATATGCTGAAAATACAATTGATCGCATAACTTATGGACATGCGTATACTAGATCAGTACGTGCTTATACTTTATTACAGCAAGCTTTATCACAATTGGTTATTGAAAATCCTATGGAACACAATACGGATTTTGCAAATGTAATAAGTGATGATGATAACTCTATGATTTTTGAAATGTTCAACTATACAGAAATAACTCGAAACCATGGATTTCAAACGCTTACTAAATTTTTTTAAAATAAGTTACTGGAGCTTAAAAATAAAAATAAAGCGTCAAAACTATGGATTACTTATTTTCGAATGGTTACTATATTGAAGGACTTCATTGCTGCGGATTGTATGGGAGATAGGAATTTACATTTATATAGTATTGAGCTAATGATTCCATTATTTCATGCATCAGGGCGTTTTTCCGATGTAAAGGCTTCACAAATTTATCTACAAAATATGAAAGAATTACAGTATAAAATGGACCCGACGGAGTTAAAAAAATTTCGGAAGGATTTCACATCTAGGCGCTCGCGCTCGGATAGGCGCTACATAGCAGCTGCCACTTTGCTCTCCCCTCCAAGTTTTATTACCTGTTCGAAATCGCTACTGCTATTTTTATACACAGGTATTCTCGAAAGATGTTCCTCTATGTCTATTCAGGTGAAATTTAACGTATAAATGAAAAAAAAATACTATTTAAAGTAAAATTATATGCTCAAAAATTAATTTTTCATAATAATTTGTTTAAACAATGAAAAAATTGAAAGCACAAAAAAATTTTGGGTAAACATTGTAATTTATAGTATCAAAAACAAAACCCCACGTCGATTATATAAATTCATTGACTGTAACTCTAATCCGAGGTAAAAACCTCTAGACACTCCACTAACTAGGATTTCTCGCACATCAGTTCAAAGAATCATACAAGAAGACTGCTATCTTAAAGTATTTAACAAAATTTACTGGAAAGATGTAATTTGATTGTAAGAAGATTTCACTCTCGTGAAGACATTTGGTTTTCAGATGAAAAAATGTTTTATTTACGGCCTTTTAAAAATACCCAAAATAATAGGGTGTATTCTGACTTTCTGACGTACAATTTAAGAGAGAAATTCCTCTAGAGCATTTTTTAATTCAAAAAAGTCATTTCTCAAGAGGTGTAATGGTCTCTGTTGCAGTATCCATGTTAAGAAAATCTCTTCTGATTTTTGTTGATGTCGGAGTAAAACTTCAGAAACATATCAAGAACAAATTTTGCAGCACCTATTACCTGAAATTTCCAGCAGGATGGTGCTCCTTCGCACACTTCCCACCATACAAGGATATTCTTGAGTGAAAATTGTCTGGACTATATTGAGCCAGAGATGTGGCTACCTAACAGCCCAGAATTAAATCCGGTTGACTATTTAATTTGGGGTATTTTGGAACAAAATTTGTATAAGGGACAACAATTTAAAACCATTCAACAGCTCAAAGAAATAATGCAATTTGTTTGGAACAATTTTGAACAGGGTGTTATAAATTGGGCTATCAATTTATGGCGCAGACGACTTCAAGAAGTGATAAACAATAATGGTGGTCACATTCATAACATTTTAGTCTAAGTCTTAAAATTATTAAACTGTTTTCATAAGTGTGTTATTTGTTAAAATGTTATATTTTCCTAATTTAATAAAAAAATGATATTTTGCGAATCCGGTGATTTTGAAAAATTTCCCTTTAACTGAAATGTTCTGGATAGATAACCTACCAAAAGAGCATATCAGTTCAATTTTAGCTAAACCAGTTTTCATTTGCAACGAGCTCAAATGCACCGTTACATAAACTGTTTGATAAGTCTGACCCCTGTACGTTATTTTTGCTTCCAAATTTGCAGTCATTTTGAGGACAGGTTGGGTTATTAGCCTGCAAAAAGAAATTAAGTCGCCCAAAAAACAGCTTTTTCAACTAAAAAATGTACTAATTAAAATGCATATCCTGACACATTATTAAAAAAACTTATCTTTAGTAGCAGCATATCGAATTAACACATTAAATGAAGTTAGTATGAGAGTGGAGGTACGGGAGATAGAAAGTCAAACCTCCTTCCATTACGTTACAATACCGTAGCACAAAGATCTCGAAACCAAACTCAACCATTATTTAAAAATGTCTACAACATTAAATTAGTTTACAAACCGATAATGACTATCAATCTATTTACAAACCAAAAGACAAAATTTCTCAAAGACTTCGGACAGATGTAGTAGTAGTACCTATTTACTGTAAAAATTGTATATATATATATATATATATAATGCAAATTTTGTTAAAACAAAAATATGAAAATTGGTGTCACCTTTTAGGAATCAGAGACATCGATGTTCGTATTCACCAGAAAATTTTACATGGGAATGGATAGTTTTCGAATATCCATTACAACTTTTTATGCATACGGAACGTATAGCGATCCACTAGACTAGATAATGATAATGTTTATACATTTTTTTAACAAATGGCAACAACCTTGTTTTGTTCCATGCAACCTTTGTTTTTTAATTGGTAATCAAGCTCGCTCTCAATGAAAACTGCGGTTGCCCCTAATCATTATCTATTTCGTATTCACGTAGAGTATTGTATTTTTCTATTTTAAACAACAGAATTTAAACAAGCTATTATTTTCTTTGTTTTATTTTACAATATACAAGTAAAATTGTTTACACACAATCGGTTAGTAATTTATGGAATTCTAACCTTTAAAGTAATCAGGAAGCGACTTATTACTTACTTTACTTTTCCAGCTAGCCGGGAAAGTACTTTCCCGGCTAGCATCTGTCACTTTTCTTACCTGCAAATGTCAATGTCATTTTTGATTAAAAGATGGTTTAGAAAGAATAGAATCCACTCAACATTTATTTAATTAAGAAAGAACAACAACAATAACAAAAAGAAAACTATTTGGAATTATAAATATTAATAGTTACATTGGAATTATGATTACTATTAACGGTTAAAGTAAGACAAAAATAAGCAAAAAGTACCGTATCAGAGGTATGCTGCACACCTTTAGCCACGCACCATTTACTGTATAGTTCATAGGTGTTTTCATACCTCTCCCTGCTTTTTTCAGGAATTATTCCTTCAGTAGCTCTCTCTGCAGCTACCCGCAGTTCTGGTGGCGTACATTCAAATTCACTATCAGACATTTTTGTAAAATAAACACAATTTGATTATATGTACAATTAATGGCGTCGTGTATCGCCTAAATGTCAGATTCAACAAACTTGTTTTGTTACCTAGCAACGATCTCACAGGTTACTTAAAATAATTCATCTTATCACATAATGAAAATGGATACAGATATTTGAAACGAAATTATTATTGGTAGATTGTGAGTATTAGAAATCCATAAACTACTAACCTATTGTGAGTAAAATAGTACACAAACCTCGCGGGAACTCATTCTAGCCTCGCGTCTGTAGTTTACCTCGGTGCTTACCTTGCCGCTCGGCTAAAATAGAGTACTTTCCCGCTAGGTATGTAATATACTATTTCAAACCTACGTGTTTTTAGATATTTTATTATAAAATTACCATATAAGTACAAAAATCGTTAATATAATTTTAATCAAGTGTATGTTATTACATTACAAATATCTATTTTTAGTCAATTAAGTCAAGTATTTAAAAAATATATTTTTTGGTGAAATTGTTTATATAAATATTTTTCGTCAAGAGAACAACATCAATTACAAAGTTCGAAGGTTAACATAGTATTTTTTTTTAATTTGATTTAATTATTTAATACAGTTTTGTTCGAGGGAGATTAATCTTTATAGTGGCCAGTTTTTTGATATTATTTTTATTATACAATTTCTGTATAGCATCAAAATAGTTTTGTGCGACTATCTCTTCTCAGTGCTGATACAGTGCATTGTATATATAATAATCCCTATTGATTGTCTGACCCTTTTCGAAATAATCGATGAATATTATAACTTGCATATTGCAAAATATTGATGCCAAAACCTTGCTAGTGGACTGTTGCAAGTTTCTTCGCTTTAGTTCATAGTGTTGGGAC
Organism: Altica lythri; assembly: GCA_964028335.1. Taxonomy (NCBI): domain Eukaryota; kingdom Metazoa; phylum Arthropoda; class Insecta; order Coleoptera; family Chrysomelidae; genus Altica; species Altica lythri. The sequence goes on along the minus strand of OZ034804.1, from coordinate 26,200,077 downwards.
TGTTGGGTCTACTTGGTTGAATGCCTATTGGACTCTAGAATGTAGTGATGGAGCTATTTTTCATCCATTTTAATATATCGACAAAAAGATTTATCTTTATTATCTACGACGTTTAAATATCGTTAAATATTCCTGGAATTATCAACACGATTTTGCTTTTGATCGATTTTGAGCACACGCGGCACTCACTTTGCACACAGTTATTAATTGTTTAATTAACAATTAAAATTTTTATTATTATTTGTGATTTTTTATTGAATGTTCAAAAAAAAAGGGGATCCTTTTAGTTTTTATAATAGTCAATTTTGGGTTGTGTCAAAATTTAAATTGCCTTATTTCGAAAAAAAAATCCTTTAGAAACAATTTTTTTTTCAAATTGTCCCAAAAAACCTTAACAATATATATTATCTGTAATGAAAAAACCGATTTTTTTTGTAGTTTGTTTCATAAACAATTTCTGACTCTTTTGGACCTGTTAACGAGCAAATTTTTTTAAACAGGTCAATTCTTAGTAAGATTGTTTAAAGAAAGAAATGCATATATTTTTTCTAGGTGATGCGAGGATAATTATTGGACTAAATGAATTAACCAAATAGATGTTTAATAAAGGATAAAAGTATGAGCGTATGAGCGAAATTAGAGGTTACAGATACCTCTGCGACCTATAAGATGTCCTTTCTTGCTATAATTCTAAAATATCCTCAGACTTATAGCAGCTCTTCTGGTCCTATCTTTCTTAGTAAGTTGATCTTTAAGTTAGGTATATCTTTCTCTTCTATTTCGTATGACCCAAGGGATCTGACCCTAGAACGTAATGCAATGCATTTTGAGAGTATGGGTATTGAGATTTTGTCCTCTTCCTCACAGAATCTGAACTTTGCTTCATCTACTAATCCTAGTTTCTTCAGGTGTCATCTTAATCGGTAGTGCTCGATTAATATTTTCGTTAAAATACGGAGGTTGTTTTTAGTGTGGTTTAGATAGCTGAAAGATCTCTTCTGGTTATAGCTTCCCAGGGGCGTCTTTGGTTGACTTAGTATTTCCAGATCGTTCCAGTGTTTGAATTTTTCTCTATTCACTCCATTCACTGCTTTCACAAGTTGGTTCTGGTCCCAAATATGGGGTTTCAGCTCCTTTTTTGCCAGCTTATCTTCCGTTTCGTTTCTTCTATTCCTGTGTCCTAAAACCCATAAGAAGGTAACAATGTTATTTTGTCCTAGTTCATTTCGTTTGCCTAGGCTTTTTATGGACCTACAATTTCATGTAACTTAAAAAATATTGAGTTGAATATTTGTCACACAATTGCGAGGTTTACAACATTTAAGGTTAATTTAATACTGAACCATTAATCCAAAATATTTCCAGATAATTTTGAAACTAGAAAACAGCATCGATTTGTGTCTAAAAACAAACAAACCAGTGCATTATATCTCGCAACGTTGGTCACATAACAGCTCTTTATAAATTTACATATTGAAGATTAAAACAGTATTTTCTCTATTCAAACTACAAACAATCTCCCATTTAACTCTAAAAATTCTACACATTATCAGTCAAAAGGCTTTTACAAAAAATGAAACGTATTTTAATTAAACAATACTTTACCATGCATAAAAATGTTTCAATTGAATATACAGACAAAATAATTATGTTGTGCGGTATAAAGTATTTGCTGTTTTTATTTAATTTTTATAAAACAAATTAATAGTTATTTATGATATGAGTGTTAAAAGTGAGGTTTTATTTTGTAAGTGAAAACGTTTGTGAAATGAGCGGAGCGAATTGAACAATTTCACGAACAAAATAAAATCACTTTTAACACAAATACCATACAATGTTTTTTGTACAACTGCCCTATTTTGATAATGAAATTGGCGAATTTGCAATGACAATAAACTAAACCGTGTTAAAAGTAAACTAAACCGTGTTAAAAGTAAACTTGTTTACATGAAAACGTGTTAAAAGTATTTTTAACACGCTGCTATGTAAACAATCGTTTTTAACATTGTTTGCTATCATTAAAAGTGTCACTTTTAATGACAGTTGTACAAAAAATATTTTTTTTATAAATATGACAGGTTTTTTTATATAAATAAAGTCGGTTACTAAAGAATTTAAGGATTAAATGTAGAATAACATATGCAACTGCCCTAATAAAAACCAATACTTAATAATACTGTGAAAGATATTAATCAGAATCTTTATTTACCTAAGTGACATAATAGATATTTGTTTCATTAAAAATTAGTGTGTTTCTGTTGCTAAAGGCCATTGATACGGTAACAAAAATTATATATATTATTATACTCAAATTTAACATTATATAGAGATCAACGTTCTTAATTAATCACAACAAAGATTTTAATGTTATTTTTTTTTCATATTAAGTACTAGCTCACTTGGCGAACTTCGTACCGCCTACTGATGTTTCTTTACTATTTTTCCAAATTTTTACGGTTTTGTAATTTATCGATTATATATATTATATATTAACTGCGCCACCTTATGGTGGCGTCATAGTACTTAATTGTGCAAGAATTGCTAATGTAAATTTATACCATCTCAACTGCGCCACCTTACGGTGGCGTCATAATACTTAATTTAGTAAGAATCACTTTTTTGAGATTTTTTTAACAAACAATTTTTTTATTTTTCGTAAAAAATAAAAAATATTTTTTTTTAATAAAAAGTATCCTATTTTACTTCTAATACCTCCAAGAATATATGTACAAAGTTACATGATGATCGGTTAATTAGATTTCGCGTGAAAGCCTAACAAACAAACTTACATTCACATATATAATATTATTAAGTGATGTCAAAGACAATTTTGTTCACAATTAAATACTCTTAATCAACAACACAGATAAAGATTAATATTATTACGTTGATACAACTCTTAACAAATAATGCATAATTTCGACCAAATTTGATTACCATAAAAACGGTTCTAGTGAGTTTATCTTAAAAGATAGACATATACTGTCGCGGACCTTTTTTTAGATCATTTCAAGAGGAATAATTCTTTTATACATATATTTTTGGTATCTTGAACCGTTTTCGCAGCGCATGCAATGGAAGCCCTCAAGGATCAATAATTTTCCCCGTTTTTTTCACATTTTCCATTACTTCTTCGCTCCTAATAGTTGCATCGTGATGTTATATAACCTAAAGCCTTCCTCGATAAATGGTCTATTTAACACAAAAAGAATTTTTCAATTCGAACCAGTAGTTCCTGAGATTAGCGCGTTCAAACAAACAAACAAACAAACTCTTCAGCTTTATAATATAAGTATAGATTACAACTGACAATCTTTCAGATACTATAATACCGCACAATAACTTCCGGTTGTAACGAGTATCTGCTACAGGTTTTCATTGATGTTGTGGCGATTGCGGGAAGATAAATAAAGTTTACATTGGGTAAGGAGGTGTTCTACAGAGCGACGAGTGTTGCAACCATAGACAACGTTACAAACGAGTAGGACCTATACGCAGTCTTCTCATAATAATTTTCTCTTTTCTTGAAAGGGGTGGAGGGTTTAAGGGTGATATATTTGGGTAGATTCTATAGACTCGAATCGCTTTACCAGGATGTTTGTACCAATGATCTAATTGTGGTTTGGAGATCTTGGTGGAGTTGGATATTTTTTACTTCGAGAGTGTAACAACTTGCTCGTTTGCCTCTCATGATTAACTGATAGTAGGAATTTCTTATGTTCTGGACAAGTGGATTCTGAGAATACATTTTTTTATCGAGTGGATGGAAGAGAGTGAGCCTGTGCAAATTGCCAAGTTTAAATTATCTGGTATTGTGAAATTTAAAGCTTTCATGATAGTATATAGTTCCGCAGTGTGTATACTGCAAAGAAAATTTAAAATTAATACGAAATAAGATTACTATAAGCATCAGTAATAAAAAATGGATATCTATTGAATAATTATAACGCTCGTTCAACCATCTTACTTTACTTAGGTTCGCAATAACTTCTCATGCGCGTTGTGTTGTATACTCTAGTCAACATCTTCAAAAACGTGAAAAATAAAAATAAAGGTCCTAAAAATATAAGCGATAGCTCATTGGATTCAGAATCACCTCTAGAAAAATGTTTTTGAAGGAAAAGTGAGCAGGCAAAAAATTGTAATTGTTATTAACAAAATAAGATGAAAAAAAAAGATATTTATGTTTTTGTTAATAACTCGAAAAATATTAATATTTAGGCAATTTTGAAAAAAGCTCGTTAAAGATGAGGAAATTTCCGAAAAAAAAGCCCTTCTCCCGGAACTCTATCTCCATTATTTATAATTTTAATTTGATGTTGAAAATAGGGCTCCGCGCGGCTTTTACGGCATGCGCGCGCCACCGCTAAACGGGGTTTATCAGATAAAATATTTTTTTTATGACATAAAATGTTATTTTAAAAATTTGAAAAAATTCCAGTATTTCCTAACACTTGAAAGAATCTAAATCAGTTGGAAAAAACATTTTACCACTGTTTTTCAAAAAGTTATTCAATTGTTAACTAACAAATTTTTTCCTAATCTCTGTTGACATAAACAATGGGATAAAAGGTATAAATAATTGGCCTAAAAATTTGAAACTTTGTGTAGCATTTTTCATATGTATACTTTACAAGATCCTGCGATAAATGCTCATAAAAGTTTATTACAATTGTACAAAATGCCGCAGGAGATTTGTTGCCAAAAAATCAAATTTCTCTGAAAAATTAAAAGATTTAAAACCAAATACTACCTGGTCTGTGTACACCATGTTAAAATCTACTCTAAGAATTAAAAATAATATTGATATTGCAAAATGCCATAAATTAGTCGCTTATTTAAAAAATAAAAACAATCTTCAATGAAAACCTTAAAGCTGGAATAAAAATTAATAATCAAAGCCACAATAATGCTTCGATAAGTTTTTACTTAGAAATAGAAAATGAATTTAAATTAACGTGTGCTTTTCTTCTGATGATCCATCCGCTTGTGCTCAAGAGGTCTCCGATGTCATTCTAACTGGCATGGAAGCCTTTATTCCTCATTCCAATAAGCGCCCTTCTAACGGCAAGCCCTGGTTTAGCAAAAACTGCGAGCGCGCAGTCAGATCTAAAAATCCGAGTGTCGTAAAAATCCAACGGCTGAGAATCGCACCACCCTTGTTACCGCTCGAAACCAGTGTAAGCAAACGATAGATCAAAGCAAAAAGACGCATAAAACGAGGATCAAAAACAAACTTCTTGCCAGTCCTAACGGATCTAGGTCTTTTTGGTCAGTCGCTAAGGCCGTCAGTCAAAATTTTACCAAATCAAATATTCCACCTCTAACACGTTCCGACGGCACAATAGCAACCACAGCCGGAGATAAAGCGAACTTACTGGCAGAACTATTTTCTTCTCATTCTAACGTAGACTTTCAGGGAAAAACACCACCGAACATTTCAGCAGTTCAATCGGAAATGACTGATATCGTATTCCGTCAGCGTCCTGTCAAACGAATTCTTAAAGGGCTCGATGTCAGGAAGGCTTCTGGTCCAGATGAAATTCCTATTATAGTGCTCAAGGAATGCGCTGATGAGCTAACACCAATATTTTGTAGACTTTTTAACCTATCCTACAAAAAAGGAATATTTCCATCTTGCTGGAAGAAGGCAAGAGTTCAGCCTATAACAAAGAAAGGCAAGAAAACCATGCCAAACAAGTATCGACCTGTCGCATTGCTTTCAGTAATATCAAAAGTGATGGAGAAAGCTATTAACCAACAACTTCTAAAGTACCTAGAGGGCCTTAATATTATCAGCGACCATCAGTACGGCTTTCGTAAGTCCAGATCAACAGGAGACCTCCTAGCATATGTCACCCATCTTTGAAGCAACGCAGTCGAACATCATGGGGAGTCCCGGGCTATTGCACTGGACATTTCTAAAGCATTTGATCGTGTCTGGCACGAGGGGCTCCTAAGTAAACTGCGATCCTACGGTATGCCCGGTCGATTCTGTTCATGGCTTTCTAGCTTTCTTTAGGACCGTTCTCTGCAAGTGGCGATTGACGGGTTTCTCTCGGACACCTTTACCATCAATGCTGGTGTTCCTCAGGGGTCCATATTATCCCCAACCCTCTTCTTACTATACATTAACGACCTTCTAGCGGAGACAAAAAATCCAATTTATAGCTTTGCTGACGACAGCACACTTATCTCATCGTTTACTTTGAATTTTCGAACATCGGCTGCTGACGCACATCTTCGCAGACAGCATGAAGTATCACGACTCAATAAAGACCTGGAAGAAATTTTGTCTTGGGGTGACAGTAACCAAGTCGAATTTAACGCTAAAAAAACCCAGGCAGCAGTTTTCTCTAAGAAGGTTAACATTGCAGAACCAGATATAGTCATGGCAGGACACGCAATTCCACTGGCTTCGTCTATTAACTTACTGGGTGTCAATCTGGGAGGAGATATGTCTTGGCATAATCACGTGGTAACAATCTCCAGGACAGCTTCTCAGAAACTCGGAGTACTTTTCCGTACCAAAAAGCTGTATACACCACAACAACTTTTGACACTCTACAAAGCCCAGATTCGACCATCACTGGAATACTGCTCTCATGCCTGGAGTTCTGCACCGAAGCATACCCTTCGGTTGTTGGATTCCATCCAAAGAAGAGCCATTCGCCTGATCGGTGACCACGAGCTAACCAAGAACCTCGACAGCTTAGAACATCGAAGACAGGTTGGTGATTTGACCCTCTTTTACAAATATTTCCATGGCAAGTGTTCTACTGACATTGCCCGCTTGATTCCACCTAGAGCAATTCATAGCAGAAATACACGACAAACCACTTCCGCCCATCCCTATGTGGTTCAAATTAATACTCCTCGAACATCATTGTTTAAGAACTCTTTCTTCTGGAGGACATCCTCTTTGTGGAACGGCCTTTCTGAGGCCGTATTTCCCACCGAATATAACCTTCAACGATTCAAGAACAACGTGAATCGCTTTCTTCGCACACGCACCGCTCTCAGAGCGCCTTAAAGGAATTTTTCTGCAGTGCTTGTGCTTGACCATAAAAAAAAACAAAAAAAAACAATGTGTAAATCGTTACACAGTTTTGTTATTCATGAAAATATTTGTGTTTAATTTAATTTCCCAAACGTTACCTAGTTTATAGTTGGATTATCAGTTTACTGAAAATTTATCGATTACGTGCTGAATTTCCTAAATCTCCTAAATTTAATAAAATGTTAGGTTGCACAACACATAATTTCTATAATGAGATAATATTTGGGTAACAGGAATAAAAACGGTTAGACATGGTCAAAAATCCATGTTCACATATTTTTATTGCACAATATAACCAAAATTTAGAAAAGTGCACTCAGCATGGTTTTCATGACAAGTGAAACAACAGCAATTATCAATTTCAATTTAATTGTGTTTCAATTCCATTTATTTTTCAATTTCCATCGGTCACGCAATTCAACATCCAAATTAATTGTTATCTGTCATCCAAAGGTTGTTTTCGAAATAAAAATGTAAATGTATATGGATTGACAAAAACTATATTTATTTTATATAAATAGAATTTGTTCTGAATTTCAAATAATGTTTAATAAACTATTTATTTATTGTTAATATTTGCAAATTTTGAAAGTTTATTTTTGTAGTTTTATCTTTTATAAACACTAAATAAATGAATCAACAACAGTATTAGTAGGTATTATACGAATTTTCGAGGATTAAAGTCAAGAAGACTTGATTGTTTACATTTGTGAAGCTTTTTGAAACATTCATGAGTCTTAATCAAATTATTGCAAAATAGGTCTTTGACTATTTTAATTATCCTTATAACTTTATTGTGTAATAAAAGTTCTTTGCATAAAGTTACATAGGGGAAGGACGGGCATAATGGCCAGCGCGGGCATAACGGCTAGGCTGGTTTGTGTGACGGTACAGTGCTGCTATCTTGCGGAAACATCTAATTCGGGTTCCTGCCAGTCCCGCTAGTTGCGTTGAGTCGGCACAAGAAGATAGACATGCGTTGTCGCGGGTTATTGCAATTTTCGTATTTTAATCCCGTCTGATCTAAGATAAGTCGTAAAATCGTGTAATAATTACAAACTTATTAGTTGTATATATATATATTTTAGAAGAGTAGTTCTTAATATGTAAATAAGTTACTAGTTCTTTATAATAAATAATTTCCACTTAAAAACTTGTTTTATCAAGTCATTTACCACATTTTATTATATCTGTGGCCATTATGCCCTACCCCCTGCGGTCATAATGGCCACATGAGTAACTTTTTAATAATTGATTTTTATGGAATTTTTGGTTGCCCAACCCCAACTAAACTTTTTAAACAAAGATTAGGATAGCTGATGTATCTTTGCTATGAATTTAAAGTTTCCAGCTTGATAAAAAATTAGTATAAAAAATCAAAATATCTTAGCCTGGCCATTATGCCCGCCCTTCCTATAGACTATAGAGGGTGCTTTATTAACACTGGGAAATCCAAATAATTTATTCACCATATCACATTGATTTCTTAATAAGTTAGCACTGGCACATACCTATTCACTTAAGTTCGTGGTTTCGTCTTTACTTTCTTACAATATTTCGTCTTTCGTCTTAAATTACACAGTTATATTATGAACCTGCATTGGTACATCTTTACGTCTTTTCTTTTCGTCGTCTCGTCGCGTCGTTAATTGCGTATTGCTCATGTCCTTTCGTTTTCATCCCCCGCGAATCTGCGCCACTATTCCTTAACATATATTATTTTGATTTTCCCTACATATTTCTACAGTGGTTTTTAAAAATGTGCAGTTGTACGTTGTACTTGCTTTTAAAATGGGCTTTTAAAAAAATTATTTGGTTTTAACAAAACAAAGCTGTTTCTGAAAAGTAATCATTAAAAGGAAAATCTGCGGCTCAAATCGTTGAGAATGTAAATTTATTGAAGTAAAACTTCTTTAGCGACACTAGGAGTAAAAAAGTTATTCTAACGGACGTGACGTCATTCTAATAACAGAAACCGGAAACAAAACCTAATACTGACACGATTTTGCATGGGCGCCGGCAGCAGGGTGCAAGAGGGTGCGCTTGCACCCCCCTGCTATGAAAGAAAATACCTGAATTTACCAGAAAATTATATATTTTTTTAATTTTTTTATTAAATTATTGTTTGAATAAAAACTAAAGGCGTCGCGGTTGCTGTCCAAATCATTCTACATTCTATATATATATATATTAGATCATAATAGTGTGTAGATGCAGATGCACCCCCTGAAAATAATCCTAGCGGCGCTCATGCGATTTTGCCTCCTATATGAAATAAAATTAAATCTGTAATTGTATGAATGAAAATAAACAATGTGGATTTATTAATGAAGAAAGTGATGAAAAAATATTGATTGAAAATGAGTGAATAGGTAGGTACTCTAAATTTTATTTTTGGTGTGTAATTACACTATTTATACCTAATTATTTATACCTATTATTTATACCTAGCTATTTTCGTTTTATAGACTTAAAGAGCTAAAAAGAAAAATAAATTGTGAACGTCAAAGGGGATATTATAAGCGCCAGAAAGATTTGAAGAAAAATGACAAAAATGAAAAAATGACGAGACAGCCACATTCATTATGATTTGATTAAGTAAGTTTATATACATACTACATATTAGTAAATAATTGTTTATACGGAATCTTTACGTTGAGTAAAGAAGCATGTTGCACGTTTTTGTTCATAAAATAATAATATTCAAAATATTTTAACACTTTCTTATACTTATTTTAGGTTTGGTTAGGTAGCCATAAAGGCCATAAAACCACTAGTCAAGATGGCTGACCTTTGACCACCAATAACAGATCCTTCGTAGACGTGAAGGAAACAAACTTAACTCAGGATTTTAAATTTTATGGAATATGCTATAAAATGCTACAAAATGAAATGGTTATCTAACTATCGAAGGCTCTTGTGTTGTGATGTATTACAATAAGGTAGATACAGCTACAAAATCACACATTCTAAACGTAATGTGTGTATATTTTTAATATTGTTTACCTATTATTGAAGCAAAACTTCTTTAGGCACGACTAGGGGTAGATTCTAACGGAAGATTCTGATGGAAGTAACTGTATAATTTCAGCTATGGGAGGAGTTTAAATTTCCGAAATTTATTTATGAAATTTTCAAACGGTTTCAAATACATTAATGGTATTTATAGACTAAAATCTATGTTTCACATTTTAGTTATCATAAACCTATTATTTCATATATAAAAAAAATAATGATAACTTTCAAATTCCTATTTCTAATGAATAATATAAATATAACATCTAATTTTTTTTGTAAAGTATATAGGCAATAAATATGATTGAATTGTAATTAAATATTTATTTTCCGATACGTACGTCAACAAGTTTTACTTCAATCGCGCGTAAAGGTTACACGCACACTCTTTTTTTAAGATATACGGTGCGAAATATTCAACTTTATAAAACTATTGGTCCTGTAGTCCAGAAACACAGATATGGAATCAAGCGACGCTATTCTAATATAAATATAAGAGCTTTAAAAACGAAGATTACCTAATCAAAATCGTTGCGCTAGGTAAAAGTTTTTCAACAGCACCTTGCGATAAACTGGGATTTAAGACTTATTATTCATTTTTAATCTTCCTATTCGTAGGCAAAGAAAAAACCATTACTCACTCAAAAGCAAAAGAAAAACAGACTTCTTTGGGCCAGAGAGCAAAGAAATTGGTCTCAAAGTCAATGGAATGCTATTTTGTGAAGCGATGAAGCGAGAGTTGAAGTGTGCATTGGTGAGAGTCATAAGAACCAAAGAAGAATTTTTTCATACCGATTGTCTTGAAAGAAAGTCAAGTGTCCTGCTTCCTTGATGGTCTGGAGATGCATGTCAGCTTAGGGGGTTGGCAAATTGCTCTTTGTAGATTGAATAACGAATGCTGATAAATAAATCAACGTGTTACAAAATAATTTGAAACAACAAATGGAAGAAATTGCTTTGAATAATGTTGAATGTGCCGTTCAGCAAGAATATTGTAACCATATCATGCAGAAAAGGTTGCAATCACAACCTGCAAAAACTATTCAAGAATTGCTGGATCTCCTTTAAGAAAACTGGCATAGTTTCACTGCAATGGAAATCTAAACTATGGTCAATATTATGCCAAGAAATTTTGAAGCGGTGATAAGTCGAAAAGGCAACGTAACAAACAAAGATTGCTATTTACACGTTAAAAATAGGGGCATAATTTTATATCCTACATTTAAGCTTTAAATAAATTTTAGAATCTAAAGAATGTTCGTGTTTAATTTGGATATTTCAATTTGTTTTCAATAAAAAACACGTTTTCACAGAAAATGTTTTTAATTTAAACAACAAAACAAACTTTATTTCTAAAAATCCTAAGAAAAGGAAAGAATGAGATTACTAAAAAAAGTTCCTAATAGTTGCCGGACCTGTGTACCCATAACTTCAAATATATTTTTGCAACCCATTTTCTGAGCGTTCCTCGAATTCTAAATAACATGTGATTTGATTAGCGGCCGTTTTAATGTTTCTCCACAGCTTCTTGTGTAAATGAACAATTTTTTTATAAACTAAGTCTAAAAACTTAGTATTGAAAATTTAATATCGGGTCTCTTAAGTGGTCAAACATTTTCACTGCTACGAACAATTCAGCGATGTGGAAACACTTCATTTAAATAAATTTATTTAAAAATTGACCTTTCTTATTTTATTAATCTTGCCGAATATGTGAAATTTGCCAAGGGCCGTCTTTTGGATATAAAAATGTCTAATACAATTTGTATAAACGTAAAGAATATTGTTGGAATAAAAACGAAATAAAAACCAGTGTTGGGGTTATAGAGGGATTTGTGGTGCAAGTAGAGTTCCACTAGGGGTTAGTGCTCAGCATGGTTATGGATGTTATGACTGAAGGAATAACAGGTGAAGATCCATGGGATATTTTGTATGCGAATGATATTGTACTTGAAGATCTTGTAAAAGAAAGACTGGAAGGAAAACTTAAGAAATGTAGAAAAGCGCTTGAAAGTAGAGGGTTAAGTAAGTCAGACGAAGACTGAGTCTACGACAACAGACGAAACGAATGATCTTAAATCAATCTGCACGAACGAGTGATTTCAGCTGTCCAAAACTTCAAATATTTATGATATGTGCTAGAGAAGAATATAGGGTTAAATAGTGAGAGGAATTATATAATTAAGTGTGGATGAATGAATTGGAAAAGAATGAGTGGACTTTTGTGTGAAAGGTATGTGAGTGCAAAAATGAAAAGAAGACTAGATCAGTGTTGGTGTATAACTCAGAAACCTTGTCAATAAACAAAGAGAAAGAGAGGGAATTAGAATTGGCGGAATTAAAGATGTTACGTTGGATGTGTGGATTAAGGAGGAGCGATAGAGTAAGAAATGTGCGAGTTGGAGGTAGGGTAAAAGTGAGACAGCTGAAAAAGAATATACATGAAAACAGGTCGAGATGGTTTGGTGACGTAGAGAGGAGGAATTAGATTTATGGGAATAAAGGGAGAGATGAATGTGAGATTAAGGATAAGAGTAAGAAAGGAAGACCGAAGTTGAGGTGGATGAATAATTAAATAAGGATGTGAAAGAGAAAAAAAATGAGAAAGAATGCATTAAATAGAGACAGGTGGAAAGTAATGATATGAAAGGCTAACGCAAACCTCAACCAGGTTTGGTATAAGACTAAAAGAAAGATGAAGAGACAAATCGTGGGTGGTAGGCAAATTTTTATAGGCTTAAGAAAATTTTTTGAAATTACTATTAAGCTTTTAAATATAATTAAATTTATTTTCAATATATCTATTACAAAAAAAGTAGTTTATTTTCTTAATTTGTTTAAAATCCTGATCGTGACATAATGAAGAAATCATTAAACATAATCTGATAGATTAAACACAGTAATTTACTAAAAACTAGATTTTAAAGTTATACATTGTATGGAACGCAATTTTAAATATATTATGCTAAATTGTGACTTGTTAAACGTTGAAATTTATTTAAATATTTTTCTTTTTTAATAAATGACCTACTTTGGCTATTGTATGGACTTTATTTTATTTTTGAAGGGTCATTTGCGTGAGATCTGGCATTGCAAACAAATGGAAGACCTACCAAGGCATTGTTGTAATTCTTTAACCCTGAGCTGACCTCAGGCTCTGTAACTTTTTCCTTTTTTATAATCTGAAAAATGTCCCCACAGGTTGTCATTACGGAACTTTGAAAAACATCCAAAAAAGTATAACGGTTATGCTGAAGACTGCACAGGTTGAAGACTTACAGGACTGCTTTCAAAATACAAATAACTTCTCCATAGGTGTGTAGATCCCCAAGGGAACTACTTTTAAGGGGATAGCATTGATGTTTAAAATGAATAAAACTGGTTAATAAAAAATAAAGTGTTTTAACGAACTATAAAAAGAATAAGTTTCTGCAATTGGACGATAACTACTTGTTCTTTTAAGTGGGCTAAAAATTTCGCAAAGAGGTTGAATCTGCTGGCCATCCTTGTAACTTCCCAGTAATTTCAGACACCAAAAAGATATTTTCTGTGCTGTTTCAATTTTCTTGAAAAACAATACGGAAATTTTTGAATAGCTATAACTATTATTAACGCGTTTAGCGATTTTGATGTTCGATTGATATCTCACGAACGAATCAGCCGATTTTGATTTCAAAAACTGCTTCTGATGTAATCTTTTAAGGTTAAGAGCTGATTAGGTTTTAAAATTTATCCTTGAAACCGCTCAAAAGTTATTCTCAAAAAACATTATTTCTTGGAATCTACTTAAACAAATGACTTCAAATTCTTAGGTGATATGAGTTAAGCGGAGCTCTTTCGAACGCCAGAAGACTCGTTTCAATCGGTCAAGCATTTCAAAAGTTATAATAGGGTTACATACATCCATACACACAGATACATATAGACATAAGGACGTAATCACGGGAATAGTCAGGATGACTATACGGTGGATGGTCTAACAATTCGATGTTCTGAAGCTCCAAAAACTAGATTGTTTTTTGGGTAGAATGAGCACTTGGAATGTCTTAATGTAGAATAATTCGCCGTTGTTTGTTGCTTTGTCGGAGTTTCCCGATAACTTCTGGTATACAAACTTTTACATGCCAATGGGAAGTAACTGTTCTTAGATCTTCTAAAGCAATTGTTGCCACAAAAGATTTTGATACAAAAGTTGCGACCATTTTTTTGGACACACTTCCAGTGGATTGGAGTTTATTTTCCGGATCGTAGAAATAAATACAAGATTCATTGCCAGTAACAATATTATGAACGTTTTTTGAGCTTTTTGCTCTTCTGTGTGTAAATGGGGAACAAACGAGAAACCTCCTTCTTCACACCTAGTTCTTCATGTAGGATCTTTTGAATCGAGGTCTTTAAAATACACAAAGATGCCTTTATCTCCCGGTATGTTACACGGTGGTCATCCTGAATTAGCAGGTTTGGGTGGACCTTGCCTGGCTTCGTAGTTGAGACTGGAACGACCACGTTAAAATTCACAATACCAGTGGGAAATAGTTGACTGGTGTGGTGTTTCTCTCCCAAACACAGAGTCTATTTTAGCGAGATATTCCTCTACGAAAATTGTAAAAAATAATTGCTCGAAAATGTTCTCGGCTAAGATCCATTTTTCGACCAACTTGCTAGTTCCAAAAATTCACTATACGTTTATACACGACTTGTAACGCAATGGAATTTTGGATTTATGTCAACAAAAGATTGAGATTAGAATTGTGTCTGAACCTTCCATTGGTGGCGCCTTCTAAGCGGCTATAGGCAAAACTCTCGTAATCGTTTAGATACATTTAAACAAGTGTAAACAACGAACGTCTGAAGCACGAAGTATAGATAACTTCGTGGTCTGAAGGAATAGAACCTAATACACCTTATCATTTTTATTCGTAAAATATATCTAATTTTAATTTAAAACTCAGTCAGAATATAAAACAGTATGATCATAAATAGTTCTTGAAATTAACTTGGAGATTACCGTGTGTAATTTCCAACCACTGCTTTAAAGTTACTACATAATACGATTAAAAGAAAAGTTTTTAATTGGACTCAATCAAAATGACCGACAATAGAGTTGAATTTAAGTTTTTCGAAAGTGGAACTTTAAAATAGAGATATTAAATATATATAATGCTGTTAGCAACTACTTTAAAAGAAATAAAGAAATAATAGTCGTTTTTTTTTAATTTGTTTTTAACTTTAATCCCTGAACTAACACAAACCGAGTGTAATTATGTGCTTACCTATAAAATTAAGATAAAAGGTTAAGTTAAGTAAGTACCTACATAAATAGTATTATACGTTGCAAGGTCGGTAGGTGACTTATTACAGTAGGAGTTAGTTTACGGACGAGGCGACGTAGGAGCCAAGTCCGGAAATAAAAACGAGTACTGTAATAACACCTAACGACCATGTATCGTATTATATTTTATTTCATCCTGTTTTTATAAATTAATAAATTCATAAAAATTTGAACAGTAGTTCGTAACTTGACTAAAAATAGTTCGCAACTTGATTAGTTAGGTCAAATTACCTTGAAAGCCATCTGTCACTCTCAAATATTTTTTTTATTATTAAGATTTAATTGTTAATATAAAATTGAATAACATTCACTTCTTTTTAAATAGGCAGTAAAAGTAAGTAATTAATTAGTTTATTTTTATTTTTTAGTCATTATAGTATTTTTAAATGTCAAAAATTAAAAGTAATTGTCTTCCCTTAAGCAATCAGAGCAGCGTTGCTAGGCAACACATTACAGTACCTGATACCGTAATGTTTTACTTACCGGCGCCAAATTGCTTATAGGGAAGTGTATTTACTGGACAGGATGAAATAGAATAATTAAAATCGATACTATCAACGCAAAAAACAAAATTAAGTAAAAAGCTTATGTCGATGTCGTGTCCGATGAATATAATGTTTTGGGAATAAACATAAAGATTCAAGTATGTTTTTTTAACTATAATGATTGCGCTCTACAGAAATATTGATTAAAAATATGAAAAAGATTTTATTTTTCTATGTAATTTGTAAAATGAAGTTTCTAAATATATAATGCTTTTAGCAATCACTTTAAAAGAAATAAAAAAACACTAGTCTTTTTCTTTGAAACTTTTTTATGTAACTTTACTCCTTGAACTATCACAAACCGAGTGTAATTATGTAATGGTTGGTTGAAAAGTTTTGAAAGCGACACGTATCAACTAGTAGAGAAATCAAAATTCAAACGCTTTTTTAATAATCCGTTTTTCATTTGAATACACTGTAACCTTAAAAGTACCCTAGGCTAGCTCCAGAGGGTCGTGGCTTCCTTCTGTGTTTTACTAGATTCTCTCCAGACATTAATTTAAAGGGCGCAAAGTACAGACACACAAATAAAATTCGAAAGATCAGTTTAAAATGGTTTATTACTTTGAAGGTGATTAGTAATTTAATTAAAAATATGAAATTAATTAATTCTCTTAGCTTGGATTGGTTCCGAGGGCTTCTGACGGATGTTCACACGACGTGGAAACGGAACAGCACAACGGAATGAAATTCCCCAGTTGGGACTTCCTGTCGGCTTTTTCTAACGACGGGGAATCGGAACGGCAACGGAATGGAATCGCCCTGTAGGAACTTCTTGTCACTATTTCCTAACGTCGTGGAATCGGAACAGCAATGGAATTGGAATAGCCCTGTAGGAAACTTCTTTTCGGATTTTCCTAACGACATGGGATCGGAACTGCAACGGAATTGAATACCCACTCTAGGGACTACTTGTCGGAATCTCACACGTCGTGGGATCGGAACAGCAACGGAATGGAATTCCCCTCAAGGAACCTCTTGTCGGAATTTTTCTAACCTAGGAACGGAACAGCTGTCGGAACAGGAATAGTTCTCAAGGACTTCTAGTCAGATTTTCTATCGACGCAGAACGGAACAGCAAAATGGCGTCGGCTTCACAGAATGATGTGGAACAGCGTTATTTTTCAGATAGCAATTTGTTGTCCTTAATAGGGCCCTTCTTCTAGTTGGCAATAACCCTATTAACAAAATTGGAATCTAAACTCCGACTTTCGAGTAATAATTTTCAAACACAATCGCTACAAGTCTTTCCAAATTTCGAGAAAAAATTAATTACCTTTCATGTATAAATATTAAAATACCACAAAAACTGACCTTGAATCAACAGCGATTGTATTCGAAAAATTTAAATGTTAGTAAAATAGATAAGATATTATATTTACCGCATTTTGGAGTATTTTAACTAATAAACTTAAAACCAAGGCAAATTATTACTCACCAGAAACAGAAGGGCATAGATAGTCGGAAAACTCTGAATTTCTTCAAATTCATCAATAAAGTGAACGAAATAAAATCACAAACTCACGACGAAACCCATTCTGTCCCTCTCAAGCAGCAATTCCCTCTCGTATCAACGCGATAGGAATAGATAATATAAAAATATTTATAGTCCGGATGGAATGCTAGAAAACCAACGTTACAACACAAATTGCTTGAACACCTACCGTATTCACCAGATTTGGTTCTTTTCGACTATTATTTCTTCAGAAACTTGAGACAATACCTTCGTGGAAAACGTTTATCGTCGAATGAGAGCTTATTCTTATATTTTTAAATTGACGATTTCCTTTTTCTTTGAAAGTACTAAGTTTGATGATTTGATGGCGCAGAAATGGAGTATACAATTGTTACTTTATTTATTGTCACTAACACTAACACTGAGGACGTTACAACAGCGCATTTACAAATGAAATGAAGATAAAATATAGGTACCGGGCGAAACTCATCACCCTAACAACGCCTACTTTAATATTTTTAAACCTGGAATGATGTAAACCTCAAGAAATGTTACCTAATGTCGTAGATAGCTTTGTACACCCCATAAAGGTGGCTGACCCAAAGTGGAGAAATTTATCGAAATTTATATCAAAATTAGGTGCTTTTTAGGTGCTATTTAGGTGCGCAAAACAAAAATTAGGTGCACTAACCGTTTTTGAAATATTTACGAAAAACCATGGGACCGCCAGCCTTTAACAACCTAGCTGACCCATAATAAAAAAAAAACAAAAAACTAGGATTGAATAATCTTTAAATTAAGTGCTAATTAAGTGCTTTTTAAAACACGAAACATAAAATAAAAAATTTAAAAATTAAACGTATTAAAATTGAATATATTGATTGTGTATGGCAAAATGTCACATTTCTTCTTACACTTTGAACCAAAATGGACATCGGCAGTTTAAAAACAGTTAGAAATTGGTAAAAAATTTTTGTCCCGTAATTTTTTTAATGGATAATTCGGAAGGTCAGCACTAAATTTTTTTTTTATTTTTTTTAACTCGGACCGCTGAGCTGAGACTTGCAACCGGTCAGTTATAAAAAAATGTTAACTATGTTAAGTACAACTAAATGTGATGTACAAAAAGTGTTGAAAATAAATATTGTTTAATAGAAAAATTGATAATTTTTTGAAAATTGTTACTAGTTGAAATAACAATTAGAGATAATTGTTGAAAATAATGATAGTTTTCCATCTCTACTCTAAAATAAGCAAGGCTAAATAGGTTAGTTCAACATTCGTTGATTCTTGATTCCTTTGTTTTACTACTTTAATTTTTCTCTTAGATAGAACATTTCTAGCAAAAATTTAAATAAAAAAAATAATTACCTATTGAGACGTTTTTTACTTGTTCGAATTTTTTAGTTGAAATGTCTTGGAGTAGAAAAGTAATGGCATAAATAAATTTTGAGTAATTCAGATAGGTGCGCTTCATTTTGAGTAGAGATAAAAAATGGCAGAGAAGTTTTGAGTGGAGATAAAAGTCAATTAATTACCGGAGCTACGCGCAAAAAAAAACTAAGAAAATTTTATGGGATTATTTCGTAGGTATTTGTACCAGTTTTTAAGTGCTTAGAAAGTGCAGAATGACACACTTTGTTAAAGACTTAAGAATTTCTAGTTGACTTGGCTCATCAGCGGTTTGTTCTGCTATTTAAGGCGGAAACATACTATCAAAACGTGACACGACGCCACGCATGTTAGTCCATATATTTATGTTGCGGCGTGTGGTCACATAGCGTGTTGTCTATGTGCTTCTAACTGTATTAAATATATGGAATTGAGAGGTACTAACAAGAACGTATATAAGAAGGATGCTCCACTTGCTTGGTGGGGGTATGCTTGCTAGATGGAAGCAATGTGGGCAAGGCGAGAGAAGCGACTTGCGCAAACGGCTACTGCGCATTAGCGCTGTCTCTGTTCTTCTCACTGCTCGTTCAAGAGTGAGAAAGTCAGTAGCGTGCTGGTGTTTGGTTTTTTTTTTGGTGAACTGTCAAGACAGATCGAAATGTCAAAGCGTTGTGGATAGAAAATGAGCTGAAATAAAACTTTTTCGATCAGTATATAACAATTACGGGTAAATTTAATACTGAATGAACAGAGAATTAAACAAAGGTAAAAGTGATTTGCCTTGTCGTGATATGTGGAGTGGTGATTTAAAAGATTTAAAAAGGATTGAGGACAATTTGAAAGCTTCATTGCTAGTTTCTTTTGATTCCAAGGTGTATTACTGCGGTGAATTGTTATCATGGATCACTTGGAATACCTCGGAAACTTTCAGGAATGTTGAGGAAATTCTCGAAACTTTGGATCGAATCTTTAACTAAGATACCTCAATTTATAAATAATGACACCGGTGAGAATTGTAAACTCAATTGATTGTAAATGTAAATGGGGAATCATGCATTTATTTGACTGATATACGGGTTAATAACGTTGGCAAGGTAACATAAAGTACGGGCCTAAAATTGCTCCACAAAAACCATAGTTAAAAGTGCATAATAAGTTAGTGAAAACTTTATATCAATAATAAACCTTACACTGCCGAAGAGATTTCTGAAATAGAGGCGGAAATTGGAGATTTAGGAGCTGATTCGGAGGAAGAAGAAAGCGAGCCAGAAAAAAAGAAAGAAGAAATATTAACAAGAACAAGAAAACCATCTGCATCAACTGATAAACAACAAAAAAAAAGGTGGAACGATTTAAAAAAAAGTAAACTATTAGTGTCTATTTTATCTTTATATTTCAATCAATTTTATTTAATTTCATTTCTTAGTTATTAGCTTAGAGTTCGCACTTCCCGTTCTACTTTGATAATTTTTCGAATTTTTTATAATATTATACTACATTTTATCTGTTTTAACTTTATTATATCTTTTTTAACTTTATTCATTGTGATTAATTTTATTTAATAAAGGTTTATTAGAAACTTTTTGTTCAAGTAAGTATAAAAGCATTGAAATTTTATAATAAATACAATTTTTTATGAGATTCCACTTCTGTCAACATTCAAAGTAATTAAAAGATTTTTTAATGGATCCTTATATAAGGGATTTTCAACTAGAAAAAATAACATACCCCTTGCAATCAGCAACAGAAACATCTGAAGTTTTAAAAATAAATAAAGAAAATAAGAATTTCAAAATATTACATCAAAATATATCCAGTGTTGGCAAACATTTCGACGAATTTCAAATTTTTTTAGAAACTCTTGATATTTCGTTAGATTGTATTGTACTCTCAGAGACCTGGCAAATTAGGGACTCCCTTATTTTTAATATTCCAGGCTTTAAGACCCTATATAATTCAGGCAAATATAATCAGAATGATGGTGTCCTTGTATTTATAAAAACTGATATTTATAATTATCATGAAATAATTGATCTAAATGGTTCAAAGTTATTAAAATTGAAGGTAAATTTTAAAAATAAAGTATGTTTTTTATACTCATTTTACAGATCTCCTTCTAGTGATATTCAGAGTTTCTTAGATCAACTGAATGAAGTTTTACAAAATGAAAATGAAAACTCCGATTACAATTTCTTTGTAGGTGACATAAATATTGACTTATTAGTTGATACTGTAAATAAGAACACGTACCGAAGCATTATGAATGAACACGGTTTTTTCTCAACAATTAATACACCTACTAGGGTACAAAACAACTCAAAAACTTGCTTAGACCACATCTTTATTCAATCAAAAAACAATAATTTTGATACACTTATTCCTATAACAATATCAACTTCAATAACAGTTTATCATACCATCTTATTACAATTAGTCCTAATTGAAAAAATAAGTAAGAATTATGGTAAATCTCGGTATTACCAAATTATTAATAATAAAAAACTTGTCCAAGAAATACAAAAAATTTCATGGGATAATGTCTTAAATAAAACAAGTTTAGAAAATGAAACAAAGGAATTTTTTAGTTCCCTGCAGATGTGTATACAAAACTCCTCAAAAAATATTAGAATTAAAAGTAAAGAGAAAAAAGGAAAAAATGGATGACAAGATCTCTAATTAACTCAATAAATGAAAAAAAATCATTATACAACAAATACAGAAAAAATCAAAATAATGTAGATTTAAGACAAAATTATTTAAATTATAAAAAACAATTATAAAAAATAATTAAACAAGCAAAAATTAATTATTACAAAGAACAAATAAATAAAGATCAAGGCAATCAAAAAATATATGGAAAAATGTAAATGAAAAACACCAGCACGCTACGCTACTGACTTTCTCACTCTTGAACGAGCAGTGAGAAGAACAGAGACAGCGCTAATGCGCAGTAGCCGTTTGCGCCAGTCGCTTCTCTCGCCTTGCCCACATTGCTTCCGTTTTCATTGCACACGGCAGCTCATAGTACAACATAGGGAGTGGAGCATCCTTCTTATATACGTTCTTGGGTACTAACATGCGTCGGGTGGCGTGGCGTCGTGTCACGTTTTGATAGTATGTTTCCGCCTTAAGTCTGTTGCCCTTACTCAGCACTTAAATATTTGACAAAAAGTTTTTTATAATAATTATTATATTTGGAAGTGACCGGTAAGAAGTATCAGCTCAGTGATCCCAGGTCAAAAAATTAAAAAATTTATTTCATTTCGGACGAGCGAATTATTAAGTAATAGAATTACAAGAAAATTTTAAGGATCTGTGTGCTTAAAAAGTGCAGATTGATACTCTTAGTTGAGACACAAGAAAACTTTGGCCAAATATTTTCAGTTGAAATTGCTCATTAGCAGTTTATTTTGCTCGTGAAACTATTGCACTTAAATCTCTGACAAAGTGAATTTTATATTAATCATCATTTCCGGAAATGACCGGTGGCAAGTCTCAGCTCAGCGGTCCGAGTTAAAAAAAAAATAAAAAAAATTTTTAGTGGTGACCTTCCGAATTATCCATTAAAAAAATTACGGGACAAAAAAAAAGAGTGTGCGTGTAACCTTTACGCGCGATTGAAGTAAAACTTGTTGACGTACGTATCGGAAAATAAATATTTAATTACATTTCAATCATATTTATTGCCTATATACTTTACAAAAAAAATGAGATGTTATATTTATATTATTCATTAGAAATAGGAATTTGAAAGTTATCATTATTTTTTTTATATATGAAATAATAGGTTTATTATAACTAAAATGTGAAACATAGATTTTAGTCTATAAATACCATTAATATATTTGAAACCGTTTGAAAATTTCATAAATAAATTTCGGAAATTTAAACTCCTCCCATAGCTGAAATTATACAGTTACTTCCATCAGAATCTTCCGTTAGAATCTACCCCTAGTCGTGCCTAAAGAAGTTTTGCTTCAATAATAGGTAAACAATATTAAAAATATACACACATTACGTTTAGAATGTGTGATTTTGTAGCTGTATCTACCTTATTGTAATACATCACAACACAAGAGCCTTCGATAGTTAGATAACCATTTCATTTTGTAGCATTTTATAGCATATTCCATAAAATTTAAAATCCTGAGTTAAGTTTGTTTCCTTCACGTCTACGAAGGATCTGTTATTGGTGGTAAAAGATCAGCGATCTTGACTAGTGGTTTTATGGCCTTTATGGCTACCTAACCAAACCTAAAATAAGTATAAGAAAGTGTTAAAATATTTTGAATATTATTATTTTATGAACAAAAACGTGCAACATGCTTCTTTACTCAACGTAAAGATTCCGTATAAACAATTATTTACTATCATAATATGTATGTATGTATATAAACTTACTTAATCAGATCATATTGAATGTGGCTGTCTCGTCAGTTTTTCATTTTTGTCATTTTTCTTCAAATCTTTCTGGCGCTTATAATATCCCCTTTGACGTTCACAATTTTTTTTTCTTTTTAGCTCTTTAAGTCTATAAAACGAAAATAGCTAGGTATAAATAATAGGTATAAATAATTAGGTATAAATAGTGTAATTACACACCAAAAATAAAATTTATGCATATAGAGTACCTACCTATTCACTCATTTTCAATCAATATTTTTTCATCACTTTCTTCATTAATAAATCCACATTGTTTATTTATATTTAATACAAAACTTTATACACAAAAAACTATTTATATAAAGAAATGTATTTCGATTGACAAGATGATCAGCTGTCAATTCATACAATTACAGATTTAATTTTATTTAATATAGGAGGCAAAATCGCATGAGCGCCGCAGGATTATTTTCAGGGGGTACATCTGCATCTACACACTATTATGATCTAATATATATATAGAATGTAGAATAATTTGGACAGCAACCGCGACGCCTTTAGTTTTTATTCAAACAATAATTTAATAAAAAAATTAGAAAAATATATAATTTTCTGGTAAATTCAGGTATTTTCTGTCATAGCAGGGGGGTGCAAGCGCACCCTCTTGCACCCTGCTGCCGGCGCCCATGCAAAATCGTGTCAGTATTAGGTTTTGTTTCCGGTTTCTGTTATTAGAATGACGTCACGTCCGTTAGAATAACTTTTTTACTCCTAGTGTCGCTAAAGAAGTTTTACTTCAAAAATTTTACCGATTTCTAACTGTTCTTAAACTGCCGATGTCCATTTTGGTTCAAAGTGCAAGAAGAAATGTGACAATTTGCCATACACAATCAATATATTCAATTTTAATACGTTTAATTTTTAAATTTTTTATTTTATGTTTCGTGTTTTAAAAAGCACTTAATTAGCACTTAATTTAAAGATTATTCAATCCTAGTTTTTTGTTTTTTTTATTATGGGTCAGCTAGGTTGTTAAAGGCTGGCGGTCCCATGATTTTTCGTAAATATTTCAAAAACGGTTAGTGCACCTAATTTTTGTTTAGCGCACCTAAATAGCACCTAAAAAGCACCTAATTTTGACATAAATTTCGACAAATTTTTCCACTTTGGGTCAGCCACCTTTATGGGGGTGCTTTGTACAACTGCTGCAAGAATGTGTTTGACAAAAAGGGGGCCACCTTTTCAATATCATCCGTAAATACTGATTATTTCACTTACACATTAATTGGCATTTGTGTAAAATACATTTTTTTTTATTAAATTTAGTAAAAATTTATATTTTCAGTATTTTTTTTAGCTGTACCGTTTTATTTAATCACCTTGTAGAAGAAAAAATTTCATTGTAAATTTATATTTTTGCATTTCTATACATCACTTTTGGACTAAGAGAAAAAACATTCATTTCTTTTCTGATAACTTTTATATTGGTGATATAAAAATCTTTGCGGTGTGGAAATAAACTGCTCTATAACCATAAATCATTACTTTTCCAAGTTTATTTTTTAATTATAAAATATCTTCGATGTATTGGGATATTAATAAAAATAAAAAAAATATATGATCGTCGAGTGCTTGGGACGTTCAATGAAAAATAAATGCAATCCAAACTAAAACGTTCAATAAAGGTGAAAAATCATCGAACAAATAGAACGGTATTGAGCACAAATGGGAAATTTGTTTTACGCTAGAATCAATTTCTCGAGCTGTAACTTTTCAGGCATTAAAGATATTTCACCAAATGAAATTTATTTCAGTATTAGTGTCGTTTCAAATAGGTCATTTCATATATTTACTGTTCACTGATACTTCCCACAGGAATCTTTTCTTTTCAATTCCTTTTTAATTCCTTATATCAATATCATTATTTTTTATGATGTACGTAGTTTTTTAACAAAAGCAATTAATTTTTTTTAAGGAAATAAAATCCTAAATTTAAAAAATAATCAAATCTAGACAAAAGATCTTGTATACATATATATAGTGTGTGTCACAGAAAACAGAGTCCACCTCGATATTTGATATTTGACCGTATTTATTAGATTTTAAGAAAATGTGAAAACAGGTTGATTTTTGATCTAAGGGGGACACATTTTTACGATTGTCAATTGTCAATTCCCTCCCTTCCACTTCCTCAACCCCTTATTTTTAAATAGGAAATAAACCAGTAGTCCAGGTCATTTACCGGAAAAACACCCGAATAGAGGAACGGATTTGAGCCAGCAGCTAGAGAGATGCGGTTTTCTGCATTGTGTTCGGGAAGATCACAGAAAACGACAGCCAAAGTTTGGTTTCCCCATTTTCAGAAAAAGGCCTTCTGGACGCGAAAATGCATTTTCCAAATGCATCATTTCTTACACCATTACAGGAGTGACTGGAAACTCGGAAAAATTGCTCGGAAATCGTTACTCGGGGGTTTTCGGGGATGCCAAACTCGATTCTGGCATTAGAATTACCCGGGGGTGCTCGGGGGTGGCTCTGTGGGGGTGTCCAGGGGGTGAATTGGGGGGAGAAATCGCGGCATGCCTGGAAATCGCTTCAAACTCGTTACTCGGGGGTTTTCGGGGATGCCAAACTCGATTCTGGCATTAGAATTACTCGGGGGTGGCTCTGTGGGGGTGTCCAGGGGGCGGAATTGGGGCGAGAAATGACAGCATGCCTGGAAATCGCTCCAAACTCGTTACTCGGGGGTTTTCGGGGATGCCAAACTCGATTCTGGCATTAGAATTATCCGGGGGTGGCTCTGTAGGGGTGTCCAGGGGGTGAATTGGGGGGAGAAATCGCGGCATGAATGGATATCGCTCCAAACTCGTTACTCAGGGGTTTTCGGGGATGCCAAACTCGATTCTGGCATTAGAATTACCCGGGGGTGGCTCTGTGGAGGTGTCCAGGGGGGGAATTGCGGGACAAGTGACAGCATGCCCCGAGAATTCTGCGAATTGTTTGAGGAATCCGAAGATTTACATGGGTTTGCAGAAATATTTAAGCAAAGACATGTAGCCGTGGACAATTTAATAGATCACGGGCTTTGTCAAGCTTTGGCTCTTTACGGAGCACCCAAAGATGAGCGCATCAAAGATGAACCTGCGATTGAGCTCGTGCAAAAATATCGAGCAAAATTGTATGCTGAAGCCGCCAACCATCAAAAAGTCGACCTTGCACGCATAATTCCGACTGCCAATGCGTTAACAGAGCATATCAAGCGGGTCTATTTCCAAGTACAGGCTTGGTATGGTTCACAAGGTCAAGACGAAAGCTTAGATCCGTTGGAATGGGGGTGGGAATTGGTGGATGGAGAACTCAGTCCTGTCATCATGACCCAGGAAGCCGGCCCGAAGAAATTTTGAGCAAAATATCTTGTTCTTGTAAAACCGACTGTGGCACGAGGTGCGGGTGCCGGCGGAATGGGTTGGGGTGCTCACTTGCATGCAAGCATTGCGATGGCAATTGCTCAAATCAAAAAGGCACTCCCAATGGGGCCGCGGATAGTGACTAGGAAGAAGACGAGCAAGGGGAAAAAAATCAGGAAGGGAACAGAGATGAAGAGCGGGAAGACGAGCATGAAGAGTTTGAACAAGATGATTAGTATTTAAATTAAAAATCTTCGTTTATAATCTCGTATTGTTTTTTTGAATAAAGTATTATTGTCATAATTTGCAGGAAGAAGACGAAGAAGAGTTTCAACAAGATGTCTAGTAATCATGTTAAAAATTAAAGTATATAATGAATACTCCAAGATTAATAAAAAATCTTACTTATTTTTTGAATAAAGCATTATTTTCATAAGATGTGGTTTTTCACTTTCTTCTTTGCCATTCCAGGCATGCTGCCATTTCTCGCCCCAATTCCCCCCCTGGATACCTCCACAGAGCCACCCCTGAGCACCTCCCGGAAATGTAATGCTGGAAATAAATTGGTCATCCCCGAAAACCCCCGAGTACAAGTTTGGAGCGATTTCCAGGCATGCTCTCATTTCTCGCCCCAATTCCCCCCCTGGACACCCCCACAGAGCCACCCCCGAGCACCCCCGGGTAATTCTAATGCCAGAATCGAGTTTGGCATTCCCGAAAACCTCCGAGTAACGAGTTTAGAGCGATTTCCAGGCATGCCGCGATTTCTCCCCCAATTTAACCCCTGGACACCCCCACAGAGCCACCCCCGAGCACCCCCGGGTAATTCTAATGCCAGAATCGAGTTTGGCATCCCCGACAACCCCCGAGTAACGAGTTTGGAGCGATTTCCAGGCATGCCGCGATTTCTCCCCCCAATTCACCCCCTGGACACCCCCACAGAGCCACCCCCGAGCACCCCCGGGTAATTCTAATGCCAGAATCAAGTTTGGCATCCCCGAAAACCGCCGAGTAATGATTTCCGAGCAATTTTTCCGAGTTTCCAGTCACTCCTCTAATGGTGTAAGAAATGATGCATTTGGAAAATGCATTTTCGGGTCCAGAAGGCCTTTTTCTGAAAATGGGGAATCCAAACATTGGCTGTCGTTTTCTGTGATCTTCCCGAACACAATGCAGAAAACCGCATCTCTTTAGCTGCTGGCTCAAATCCGTTCCTCTATTTTCGGTAAATGCCCTGGACTACAGGTGCGGCAAATCATTAGAAATGTATTTAGATGAAGTATTCGGACATAACGATTGTTCACGATTTTTTTTCGATATTAAATTTAATAAATTAATGTGTAAGTGAAGAAATACTGTGTTTTAACAATTTTTAAAGCTATGCTTCTTATTAAAAGTTTTAGCGATTGTTATTTTCTTAAAAAACAATCAAAACAATTTTCATCGGTTAGCGGTTTTAGATCTTATTTTTTTACGTTGTAACGTTTGTAACGTTGGTTTTCGAGCATTCCATCCGGACTATACATTTTTATTCTGTTTAATTTTTATCGCGCCGATGCGAAGGTCGATTGCCGATTTGGTAGTGGGAAATGATGCTTCGTCGTCGGAATGATTTCTCTACTCGTTCATTTCGTCTTCGATTCTTGGTAGATTCAGATTTTATTTTCTGACTACCTTCGCCCTTCATTTCTGATATTCATTTCTGGAAATATTGCTGATTGTCGACGGCCATTTTGAAAGCCGACCATCCATTCCGGGATTATTTCTGAGAAAGTTCTCTTAAGAAGGACCACTTCCACCCACTTGGGCAGTACTGTTCCGTCACTATCGAAACACCGACAGGAAGATCACTTACATCCACTTGGGCTGTTCCATCACTATCAAAACTCCGACAGGAAGACCATCGGAAAAAAAATAAGAGATTAAATTAATTAATTGATTTAAAATTTTCTGTCTCAACTACTTAAATTTTGAAATAAATTAACTTAAAACTCATTTTTGAAATTTTATTTGTGTGTCTGTACTTGGCGCCCTATAATAGATGTTTGGGGGGAATTAAGCAAAAACATAGAAGGAAGCCACGACCCTCAAGAGCTAGCCGAGGAAAATTTTAAGGTTACAACGTCCAATACGATCGCCAAAATGTCCCATCAAAGCAAAACTTCAAGAATGATTAAATCCCAAAAATTGCAATTCGACATAATTATGCGTATAAATTTTTTTTTGGTTATGTAATAATAAGTCTTGTGTTTGTTAACTGCAAAAGTGAGATATTTATTATGTAACACTTTTTTCTTTACCTTTTTCTAGGTTTACTGTGTTTGTCAAAACATTCCATAAGAAGCATTGCATTAAAAAATAAATATAGTTTAAAAAAACTAAAAAACACGCTTTTATAGCATATAAAACTAACAAGTAAAAAAATAAATGTAATTAAGGAAAACTATAAAGCATGTTTCTGAAAAACATCGAACTAAAAAGTTAAAAATAATTTTCAAAATAAAATTAAAACAAAAATAAAAGAAAAATACTAGTATTATTGTGAAAAAAGCGTGGGCGCTGCATATCATATTTTTCGAATGTCAAGCGCCCACGCTTTTTAGTAGATTTATATCTACTATTCAGCTGGTTCGCAGGTCACGACTTCGGGAAAATTTCACTACAGTTTTTCGTTTTAGGTCCCCCTGACCTCAAAAACACCTTCCGTTCAAAAGTTTATATATATATATATATATATATATATATATATATATATATATATATATATATATATATGTATATATATATATATATGTATGTATGTATGTATAGTTCCGATATAACGAAATCTGTGGACACGATAGCGGTCGCATTTCTTAACGGATCGAAATGAAATTTGGTACAAAAATCAATCGTCCCAAAATCTCGGTCGAGTTCGTTAATGGGCCAAATCGGTAAGGCCGTTTGGGCGTGACATCAAATCAAAATGGAAAAAAATTCGTAACTTTTTTACTTCACCCTGTACAAAAAAATGTTACAGGACTTTTTTGTTTGTCTTAAAGAGACCTACAACTTTTATCTAAAACATTTTTTTCTAAAACGTATACTTTTAATATAATTAATTAATATAAATCTACTGATGCGCCTGGCTTACCAAGGGCCATTTTTTCACAATAATACTAGTATTTTTCATTATTTTTTGTTTTAATTTTATTTTGAAAATTATTTTTAACTTTTTAGTTCGATGGTTTTCAGAAACATGCTTTTTAGTTTTCCTTAATTACATTTATTTTTTTACTTGTTAGTTTCATATGCTATAAAAGCGTGTTTTTTAGTTTTTTTAAACTATATTTATTTTTTACTTTTTAGTCCAATTTATTTTATTTCAATAGATTCGTTAATTTGCTGTGACGATTACAATACCCCCACTCAATCATTATTCGTTTATTTAGTTGAAAATGCTTTGAAAGCGTGTTTTTTTGATTTCTCAAATTATATTTATTGTATTCATATTGTTGATGATTAAACATATTGTTTCAATCACTTGGAAAAAAAAAGATTTATTATTGTGAAATCTAAAGAATTGTTAGATTAATTCTAAGACAATTTTATTCATATTGTTTATAATTAAACGTATTCCGGAGAGGGAGCCTGAAAACGGCTACAAGGCCGAAGGAAGGCAGCAGGCGCACAAATTACCCACACCCGGCACGGGGAGGTAGTGACTAAAAATAACGATACGGGACTCATCCGAGGCAGCAGCCGCGGAGTGGAGAGTTACAAACAAACAAACATACATACATACATACAGGTGAAGTTAATAAAAGCGTGTTAAAAATCAATAAAATTACCAACAAAGTAAATAAAATACAATAGGCATGTTCACTCATGTTACAAATCCACCTAATTTTTTTTCTTTTATTAACTACAGTATTTAAAAACCTAAAATAAAATTAAAAGAACCTCATTTTTAGCCTAAAATTAAATAAAAACAATTTTATTAAAAATGCGTTATTTATTATCTATTATCACGTGACTGCTAACACCAAGCAGAGCGCTATGACGTCACAGTCCGGTAAATAATCTAATTTATCTGTCATATTCAAGAGCCACCAGCAGACTGTTTATTATAACGACTACAATAGCTTACTTTTTTCACATAATACATTGTCGTTATGACATTTGGAACTAATCATCATTCAATACATAGTATAAAATAAAGTTGCTTTTTCTGTCCCTATGTCCCTTTGTATGCTTAAATCTTTAAAACTACGCAACGGATTTTGATGCGTTTTTTTTTAATAGATAGAGTGATTCAAGAGGAAGGTTTGTATGTATAATAACATCCATTAAAAAGTGGAGAAATACTGTTATTATTGAGGTTTCTAATGTGATGTCGTTAATTATCAATTTTTTTCCGCTTACATTGCAAACGCAAGCTGAACCCTACGAGATTTATCAAAATAATGTACTAATTATTTGTACACATTGAAAAGGTCTACAGAAAACTCCGCGATGGTATATGTCTATCTCTTATGGATATCCCACAATAACATTTTTTTGTCATTTACTTTTTACGACAAATAATGCCTAATTTTCGAAGCGATTTTAACCAACACAGCATTAATCCTTATCCAATTAAATAGCTTAAATACATTGTTGATTTAATATAGATCTATATGGTCCTTTACAGCACAAGATTTAAATGAATATTTTCGAAGATATTACAGATTTAAAATTGCGGGACGTAGCGCTTGCGCTGGTAGTGGCCCGGCGGGGCGGCGGCAACGTGCCTATAAATAGTGCATCGGAGGACGCGATTTTCCTTACAGCACTATGTATTTTGCAGCGATCGGACGCGTTTATTAAGAAATTAATCATTATGACGCTACCCTAAGGTGGCGCAGTTGAGATTTTATAAATTTACACCTGTAATTCTTACATAACTAAGTACTATGACGCCACCGTAAGGTGGCGCAGTTGATAAATCATATATTTAAAAGAGCGAAACTTACTTACCTAAGAACTATGACGCCACCGTTGGGTGGCGCAGTTAATATATAATATACCTAACCAATAAATTACAAAGTACTATAAATAATAGTAAAAACTGGTAACTAACGAAAAATATAATCGTAAAAATAAAAAAAAAAATTGGAAAAAACATTAGTGTTTAAAGAGAGGTTATGTACCTTAAATCCGAGTTAAATACAAAGTCTTAACAGTTTACTTAAGCTCTGATTTCCTCTATTCTAGATCCAATTTCAATACTTGTATTTACATTTTTAGTTTGCTAGTAGGTACTTACATCAAAATGATCTTTACAAAAATGACTGGTACTTTTCGGTGACAATGATTATGGGTGTCTTCTAGCAAGTGTTAACCACTTTCTTCTTATTAGAATGTTCTTTGGAACGTTTATAAAAAGTTTCTGCGGTGTACTTATTGAAGTATTCTTACACATTGGCACTGCACAGTTTTTGTAAAACGGCGTCATTTTTACAGCTTGTAATCAACAAGTTCTTAATGATTTAGTAAAATACAATGGACTTTAATAGAACAAGAGCTTTGTTTACCGGTCAGTGACGTAGTTTTTTATCAATTGACAGTATGGAACGTTTTGGCGGCAATTATGAAAACAGATCTTTCTATTAATTTTTTACTGAAATTAGTAATATTTTTTTTACAAAAATATATTTTTCGTGTTTATATAAGTTCTATCTATAAAATAAAAGCAATTTGAAAAAATAGTGAACATGCCTATTCCAAAAGAATAAAATAAAACGCTTTCGGCGGCCAGTCTCACGGCTGATGACCAGTAGATTTTTAATATTATCAAATAAAGATTGATTTTCGATTTAGAAACTACGATTTCAATAATGTTCTCAAAAAGTATTTAAAGAAGAACAAATAAAGTTTTTTTTGTACAACTGTCATTAAAAGTGACACTTTTAATGATAGCAAACAATGTTAAAATTGATTGTTTACATGGCAGCGTGTTAAAAATACTTTTAACACGCTTCAGTTTACTTTTAACACGGTTTAGTTTACTTTTAACACGGTTTAGTTTATTGTCATTGCAAATTCGCCCATTTCATTATCGAAATAGGGCAGTTGTACAAAAAACATTGTATGGTATTTGTGTTAAAAGTGATTTTATTTTGTTCGTGAAATTGTTCAATTCGCTCCGCTCATTTCACAAACTTTTTCACTCACAAAATAAAACGTCACTTTTAACACTCATATCATAAATAACTATTTTAGATTATAATTTCAACCAGAAATATGTACACAAATTTTCCTTTCAGAGTTTTTTTTTCCAAATGGGTCTTGAGAATAGCGTAATAGAATCATGAGAAGAAGTAAATCTGTTCAAAATTAAGCGATACCAAAATATGGCTTACATAAAGCTTTCTTTACTTTCGGTCGTGATCATAAAATCTGAATCGGGCGACATTTGAAACGGAACCGTAAAAGTTCTTCCAACAAAGGTTGGAGATAAAATGAATAAAACAATAAAAAACAAAAATAAAAATGAATTGGGAATTCTTGTATTGCGATCCGAAAAATACAAGATATTTTGAATAAGTTAAAAAAGAGATTTATTACAAGAGTGAGGTTGAATATATATATTATCGTCATTTTATATAAGTTCGACAGTTGTAGATATAATGTTAAAAAGCCCTGTAATCTGAGCTATAAAAATGTCTCGAAGTATTCATTGCGGATTTTTTAAAGATTATTATATGAAGTTATTCTTTTATTGTCTGGTTACTGGGTATTTGCTAGTTTTGTTTCAGTATCACACGCATGTTATTGAACTAATTATGATTGGATTTACACTTTTTAAAGTACACTGTGTCTGGTGGTAGATTTATGTTTTCTATACGATTATTTCGAAAAGTAATAAACGATGTGAGGAAGGTTGGCGCCATTGGAATCGCTGATCTTGTGGATTCGTGCGTTCGCTATCCAGGCATTTTTCGAAAGAAATGATTCTTACGTAATTGCTCGTCGACAATTTTGTTCAAACTATTCGACGTTTAAGTGATGGACCGAGTATAAATTGAATTCGTTTCTGGGTGCAGAGATTCCGGGCAACTACTTCGGTTATGACACCTCAACGGCCAGGGCCCAATCGGTCTTCAAGAAATCCCGAGAACATTGAACTGGTTAAAAACAGTTTGCGTGAAAATCCACAACTTTCAATTCGGAATAGATCAGCCTTGGGACTTCTAAGTCTTCCTAGAGCGTTTATTTATAAAATTTTGAAAAATGATCCGTCCTTTTAAAATTCAAATCAGTTAAAAATTGAAAGAAAGTGACTTTGGTTGAAGCAAAAAAATTTGTGAAACGATGTTACCGCGTTTTCGCACCGTAAAGCTGATATTTTGTAGTTTTGCGGCTCATTTTAACTTAAACGGTCACGTCAATAAGCAAAACTGCCGTTACTGGGTTTCAAGGATCAGCAAACTTCGACTGAAACACCAAAAATCATACCATTTCCTAAGAGTAACTGTTTGATGTGCCTTCCCCACACATGGGCTAATTGGACCATTCTTTTTTAAAAATTCTCGAGGCGTGGCGACGAAAACCAATTATTATCAACGCATTTTACGGATTTCTTTTTGCAAAATCCTTAAGCTCATCCATTGTACAGCACACACAACCAGGGTTTCGGTTACTTTGCATCGAGATTGTTTCCTGCGAAAATTGATTAGTCGCTTTGTGGACATCCCGTGGCCAGCGAGATAACCCGACTTATCCTCAATGTATTTTTTTTGTCGGACACAAATGACGCTTGAAATTGGAGCAAGCAGTGTCGTATAAAAGTTGTTTTTGACAAGTCTCATCCTGTCCGCGGCGTTTCTGTTTGGTTTACGACTCGACATAAGAATCGCTGTGTTGCCAATGAAACGACATGTCTGCGACATGTCAACACATGTCTTGTAAGTATGCGATCGGCCTAATGTTTTACTTACCGGCGCCGAATTGGTAATAGGGAAGTTTATTTACGGGACAGGATGAAATAAAATTTTTTTCTGGTAGACGAAATAGAACATGTATCTCATAATATATTTATACCATACAAAAATGAACAAAAATCAATACAAAGTGGAATATTGCTAAAAAATTTTGATATATGTATTAACAATTCTTTGAAAATATATGTGAACTATTTAAAGTGCACAATAGTAAAAGACTGTATTGTCGTTTATGTAAAATTGTGTACGTAACATTTTTTTGATGAAAAAAAAACTTACTACAATACACCATTGCATGTTTTAACGTTTGTCGGCACTGACCGAGTGTTACATTGTTTTAATAAAACTCTAGTTTTTTAGAAATGTCGGTTAAAGAGAAACTATATAGTGCAATTTTTACACAATAAAATTAAAACTTCACCGATTAATCAACTAATAATACTTGTAGAAAAAGGTATTTATATTAACAATTTTACCTTTATCATCTCATTAATTTTTCACTTGCTTAAAAATTCTTTTTAAAACTTGTTTAGATACACAACAGTTCAAAGGATTTTTGTATTGGTCTTGGAAGTTTTACACAGTTATTAAGCGTCATTGCACTATTGTTTTCGAGCAACAATTCCGACAGCTCATGAATTAATAAATAACTGTTTCTATTCCTACATATTCAGCTGAGTTTCTATGAAATTTTAAGGGACTCTGGTGTTTGTAAAGCTTCTAACTACGTACATATCAAATGAGTGTTAATTAAATATGCTGCATATTTAATTCAAAATAAATAACTAAAATAGAAGAATAAATGATTAAAAAATTCGGCGAACTACAGTATACCTACAAAGAATATTTGGTAAAATAGACGTATATATTTGTTATTTCATTTAAACATATGTAAAAGATCAATTATATCTAGATAACTTAAAGGCCTAAGTACGATTTTATATTTACTAATTTTTTAAAATAATAAAATCATAAAATCAACTACTACAAAAATCATATATCAGACTATATCATAACATAATATCTCATTTACAGTAATACACAATACTTCTTGTCACCCTTTTCAATACAAACACGCTGCATTCATAGTATTGAAACACTTATCTGTTACAATTTTATTCACCAAAATTGAAAAAAAAAAATTATTTTTCAAAAATCTTTTGCTGCACTGGCAGCACTAATTGAGCACTAAATGGTGACGTCTTTTAATTCCATTAGTTTCCGTTTTAGAGGCTTCTTCTAGCTCTCAAGACTGCTGGCGTCGTTATATTAGCAGTAGTTGATTTAAAAAACAAATAAAAAAAAATATTTTTCAAACATCTTTTGCTGTACTGGCAGCACTAATTGAGCACTAAATAGTGACGTCTTTTAATTCCATTTTAGCGCGGTCACGAATGGTACACTGCTAGCTTAATGAAAAGTTAGCGGTGTTCTCATTTTTAGTCCCCTTATCACAGCACCAAATATCTGTTATCAGCACTAAATTAGCACGAAATGAGCACTAAATTTTGAGATATAATACGAGTGATTCTGCCGACTTGACCTTTCTAGCTTTACAGACGTTTTTGCAAGGATTGTTTTTCCGGCATGTTCGATGTATCAGGCATTTAAAATGACCTACATATGACGTCAGATAATTTTTTCTTCGCGTTTCACTACTTATTTTTTAACTATTTAATTAAAAAAGTAAACAGTATTTATAAATTTTCTACATGTCGTTTATACGACATGTTTAAAAAATTTAGCGGAAAATGTTCCAAAACTAAAAAAACTCGTAGTGGAAAACCTCGTCAAACTCGGTCTAATGAAGCCATATACGAATTTAAAGAGAGTATCTGAACGGAACTTTTTCCGACAAACACTCTACCTATTAGGTGCACTTTTACAATAAAAAATTCAAGCGCCAACTATTAAAAAGATGTGATGTATAAAATTGTTAAACTTAAAAAGAGTGACATAGCACATTAGAGACAAACACGTAGACATATGAAAGTGAATGTGTCTTATTATTACATACATAACAAAGGTAAAACCTGTCCCCAGTTATTTTGTTTTTTATATCTTCATAAAACGATATTATCAATTAGTAGGATCAGATTTTACAGCTTAGGCAGTAACCATTCAAAAAAGGATAGAATTTTCATCAAATTATTATCCATGACCTAATCCAACAAGGATGTATCTTTTTTTCTATTTAATCATTATTGAATAAAAATTATCACTTAATTTTACTTTAAACTAGCTAACCCGGCGGACTTCGTACCGCAAATCATTTACGTCATTTTTCCATTTTTCGTTTTTCCAATTTATTTTGATTTTATCGTTTTCATCACATTTTCTCGTTAGTTATCAGGTTTATACTATTTTTTTTTTCGTTATATTTTGTAGTTTATCGATAAAATATATTAGATGCATCGTTAAAATATATGTGATATTAACTGCGCCACCTTACGGTGGCGCGATATAAAGTAATCAAATAAGTAGTGGTTGCTCGTTTAATGGAAGCGCCATCTGGTGGTAACTTCCATTAATACGAATATCATATTCATATTAACCATTAAAAATACAGCATCATACTGATTTTCATGACAATCGGTTGAACGGGACAGAAGTTGCTACTCTGCAGCACCACCTGGTGGCGAGTGGCATCAATGAGCATATCATACAAACCTTCTCCGTGGAAAAATACATATACATACTAATTTTCATGATAATCGGTTGAGCGGGTAGAAGTTGCTACTTTGCAGCGCCACCTGGTGGCGAGTGACATCAATGAGCATATCATATAAACCTTCTCCGTGGAAAAATACATATATATACCAATTTTCATAATAATCGGTCCTTTTTTATATATATAGAAGATGTATGTGGCATCTTTGGCTAAATGAAACCGTTGATAAATCGAGACTTTGGTAATATCGCTGCAATTGAATATTTATTTATTAATATCAAATATCATTAATTTTGAATTAAATAATTTTTTAATTTTCCAATTTAATATTAATTCGTTTTCATGTTTTCGTTAATTTTATATAAACATCAAAGGTTGTAACCTCTCAGATATGTAATTATAAATTTGTGACAGATTTCTACCTGCATTCTGGCACTAATTAAATATTGTAGCTCTCTGACGATGAAATTAATATATTTCGAAAATTAACGTCAAGTATTGCTGCATTTCCAATATAAATTTTTTATCACTCGGTGCGGAAAGCACTGCTTTCGACCATGCAGGAACGTGCAGAAAGCAATGAATGACCGAAACAGAGTTGATAAGTGTTTCCCAATCAAAAATAAATGAGATAGAAAGTGAATTAAGAGAAATTTACAATGAATTTTCTAATCGTTTTGCATCTGATAACGCAGTAGTAAATGCATCACGATATAATTAATCACACGTTTCAGATCTAATACTACTTTTATTATCTTCTTTCCTTATATTTCAGACAAATTCAATAGATTTCCTCACGGACTGATGAAAAATAAAATATGTAACTCGTGCAGTGAGCAGGTAAT
Organism: Altica lythri; assembly: GCA_964028335.1. Taxonomy (NCBI): domain Eukaryota; kingdom Metazoa; phylum Arthropoda; class Insecta; order Coleoptera; family Chrysomelidae; genus Altica; species Altica lythri. The sequence goes on along the minus strand of OZ034804.1, from coordinate 26,162,007 downwards.
CCCATCACTCGTGCTTTTTATCGCGTTCGCCTTCGGCTCACGCGGTAAACGCACTCGTGATGGTTCACCTGCTTTCCGCACTCGTTACGTAATGTACTATTTTACTTATATACATAGATAATTCATTTACTGTGTTTTGTGCTACCTATATAATTTTCGTGAAATGTTAATGAAATTGTCATGTGAAAGTATATTTTTTTTCATTTCAGGTAAGATGCTACATCATACTACTTAAAATTTGTCCTATCAGTGTTTGGGTAAGTTTTAAGATATGTTATGCGCAAAATAAAAGATTTGAAACTACAATTACGTGCCTTATAGGGTTAAATCAAACAATGAAAAATAATAATTACTCTTTTTTTTAAATTATATATCACCCAAAAAACACTAGTAAAATATAGAGAGTTTGTTCATAATAACTTTATTACGGGCCCATTTTCTTATTTTAGAATACCTACAAGCCTTGAGATTGTAACCTCTTTTTATCTAAAGGTGGTAAATGCTCGTTTGAAAAGTTTAACTAGTGCAAACGGCACTCAGTTGGTTAGTGAAGAGCGAGTGTGGATTCGAACGAGCTTGATGACAAAATATTGAAAAGATAAGAAAAAAAATATATTTAACAGAATAATGAAAGTTAAAAGGGACAAAAAAAGGGAAAGAGAAAGGGAAAATGGGCGCCACTTATGTTTTTATCCTGAGGATGGGGAAATATAAGAAACCCAAATGGAATAAGAAAGGTACATAAACTAGATAAGATAACCTGGTGGATATTCTTGCTAGAGTTAAAATTACACACTTTTATTTATAAAACTAATAAGATAGTTATACTTACACTTTCCTTTACTTATCCTAATAGTTAAAGTTCCAACTTGTAAGATAAAAATATATTTAGAAAAAAAAATCAAAATTAGGTACTTTATTAAGACTTGTTTTATTAACTGATAGTATTGATCAGAATAATATACCTCAGAGAGGAAAAGAAAAACATCTATTTAAACACTAAACAGAATTTATTATCTGGTTTGATAATAAATGAGACAAACAAAAAAAATAAAATTAAAAAATATCTATGTTAGAAACAGTAAATACATATTACTTATCACCTTTGTGGTTATTTCAAAAACATATCTTTCATTACACTTAAAATAACAGCTAGGTATAATGTTTTGTTATTTTTGTGTACCCTGTGAAGCGAAAAGTGAGGTAAATGAAATCTAGATAAAAAATTATTAAAATCACTTTTTGCTTTTGTATTAACTCGAGTTAAAAAGAGTACTTTCATATCCAGTTATAATTATTAGACATACCAATAAGAGATACATATAAAAAAAATATTTAATAAAAAAACCGGCTTTCCAAAAAAACAGAATCACACTCTGTGTTTACGGTCACTGGTTACTTTAAATCTTGATACGTAGGTATTATCAATATTGAACACAGTTAAACCCGATTTCCAATGTTAAAAAAATAAAAAACACCGGCTTTTCAAAAAAACTGAATCACACTCTGTGTTTCACGGTCACTTGTTACTTCAAATCTTGATACGTCGTAGGTATTATCAATATTGAATACAATCAAATCCAATATCCAAAAAAAGAAACGGTACTCTTTTCTTGTTATGAAACTAGTAACGATACAATTAAAAAACTTACAAATGGCTCCTAAGCGTCTAGATCAGCGTCCAAGCTTAATCTCGGAAATACGGTAAAAATTCGACTTTTCTTTAGCCTTATCCACAGGTACTTACAGGTGGTATTCACAAAACCATTTCTGATAAACTACCAACCTTTTAATCGGCACTAGGAACACTAATACTTTATAAGTTACAGGTAACAAAAAGACCGGGAAGATTCTAACTAAGTGCGTCAAGCTGTTCTCAGCACGACCAGCGCCCTACGAATGAATCCGTTAAAAACCAAAAGCCACCTAAGATACCCCCGCGAGAATCACCTGATTTGTAACGCAATCCTTGATTGGTCAAAAAAAAATCGATAACTTCACTTTGAAAAGTTCGTTAGATTTAAAGTTCTCGAATGTTCTATTTTATATGTTACACATACAGGGTAGGCTTAGATACAAACAGATTGTTAAACAAAGAATTTTAATTTCTCAGTGAAAATAAAAAAACTTCATTTTCATTTTTTTTTAACAATAGTATGTATTATTTACCAAAGATATTAATTAAGTTGGCTCAGTAACAAGATAATAACAAAATTCAAAAGTTGTATTATCATAAAATAATTTTTTGTTCAGAACAAAATCACAAAAAGTACTCATCAGTATTACAAGTTTACATTAGTTTTAGTACATGGTTTAAACAGTTTCAGTTGCAAAGTAAAATTTAACTTAAAATTTACAAGTTTTAGGTGAGCAAATCGCAATAAATGCCACTTACATTGAACCGTAATTTGTAAAGAAATAAATATACTAAAAAGATATTACAACCTGACAACTAAATACAACTTTATATATTTGACTATTAACGATTCAACGTTTATTTATATCTAGCAGGCTATCTTTTTATTTATTCACGTTGGTATTGGTTTTTGTCATGTTGGTGTTTGAAAGTTACCAAGTCATTGCAAGTCACAAACTGACAAGCTTGACAACAAATAGCATAAATATAATTGTCAATTGTATTTAAGAAATTAAATATGCCGAAAAAAATTTGTGTAGAGACAAAAAAATGCTTTCAGAGATGCTATTACATGTTTAGGAAAGACCAGAGAATTTCAGAAGACGGATATTTACAAAAGATCTCTGAGGTTTTTAATGTAAGTACTATATGTGTTCTATACACGATTATTCCAATATTTTCATTAGCAAATAGTTCCAAACATTTTTAATTCCATTATTAGTTGTATATAAAGATAATTGTTAGAAAAAATACACTTTTACAGTTTTTACATTCAAATTACTTATTATTTATTAAATACACATAACCTAAAAACTCACTACTTTTCAATATTTTACAATGTTGCCAGATTATATAACATAATTAAAAATGTTTTAAGAATAAAATATTTTCTTTAATTAATAAAGTTTGGTAATTAAAATGTAATTTGATAGCAAATAGATGAATCAATGTTTATTCATTAATCCAGTAAATAAAATTTTTATTATTTTTTTAATCTTTCGTGTTTTTTTAGGTTAGTGTTATATCTATACGAAACATCTTAAAAGAAGATTTAGCTAATGGCAAAGAAGCCGCGGATAAAAGGAAGAATGATAAAGCAGATACATTTGATAACTTCATTTAAAAAAATTCGAAAAGAGGTTGACCTTAAAGGCCATCCTTGCAACTTCCCGCTAGTTTTAACCGCAAAGCCATAGTAACGTGACGTATTTTGACGTTTTTGACTTTTTTTGAAAAGCCATAACTTTCGATTTGGATGTTCAAGATGGCATTCGACGCAGTTTTTTGAGACCTAAAAACGTTACCGGGAGTGCAAAATCGGTTAGTCAAAAAATCTCTAAGTTATTGAAAAAAAAACAATTTTTTGGAAATTTTTCGACAACGATATCTCACGAACGAATCAACTTATTTTAATTTGCAAAACGGCATTCGACGTGGCTTTTTAAGCTTGAGAGCTGATTAGGTTATGAAATTGATCGATGCAATAACCAAAAAGATATGCCCAAAAAACATCATTTTTACCAATTGTTTTTTTCGGTTATTTTGAAATTTCTTGAAATCTACCAGCTCGAATCGGTTCAAACTTGCAGAGAATCTAAGTTAGATGGAATTCTTTGGAATGCTTTTTATTTCATTCCGATCGGTCAAGCCGTTCAAAAGATATAAGAGGTTTACATACATCCACACACACATCCACACGTACATACAGACATACAAACACCCTCGTAAAAATAGTCAGGGGAGGTTCCTAAGACCTCAAAACGTTGAGATCCGATGAAAACTCGATTTTCGAAAAACGGGGTGAAACCAATAACTTCCCGATTTAAAAAAAAAAATTAATTTTTTTTAGCGGGAAGTTAAAAAAAACTTGCAGCGGCAGATTTGGACGTACAATTCGAAAAACGAATATTTTACTTTAGACAAACTTTTGACTGATGTGAAACAAAACTTGGATTTTAGGGGTCAACGTACCACTTTATACACACTTATAAAATCAATGGGATATAAATTTAAAAAAGTGCACGGACGACAAATTTTAAGTGAGCAAAGACATATCAAAATCAGCAAAATCGCTTATCTTCGGGAATTTATGGAACTAAAAAAGCGCAATGAATCAATCAGATTTGTGTACTTAGACGAAACGTGGATATACAAAAATGGCACTCCAACGCGTCGTTGGGTACATGAATCTGATTTAAAAAGCAATCCATTGCATTTGAAATCTGAAGGAAAGCGATTTACAATTTTACACGCAGGAAAAAATACTGGGTTTTCAGAGGGATGTGACTTGTTGTTAGACTCTTCAAATACTGACATTGACTATCGCAAAACTATGAACGGTGACATTTTCAAAAACTGGATTGTTAATCAACTCATTCCTGCTTTATCCAATTTTTCAGACAAATGTGTAGTGGTAATGGATAATGCTCCTTATCATTCTGTACAACTAAACAAACCACCTACATTTTCAGCAAAAAAAGAGATAATGCAGGGATGGTTGAGCAGACATATGTAGTAGATGAAATATTAAAGCAACATGGACATGATGTACTTCGACTACCCCCATACCACTGTCAATATAATCCAATAGAGTTGGCATGGGGCTTTACAAAGACGTACTATAACAAAAATATTGCATCTTTATATTCAGACAGGGATAGGGTTAAAAAAACTTGGACAGAAGTGTTAAGGTAGTACGGTTATGAATGCAATGTTTCAAGAATTTCGCAAAACTCAGAATATAAGCTCGTAAATGTATAATACACATACTGTTAAAATTTGAAGACGATTTACCTCATCAGATATGAGATATTTGCAATTAAAAATGACATTAATTGTACATGTAACATGGGGGATGCGTGGGAAACATCAATTTATTTTAATTTATGAATGAATGACTTTCACCATCTCGATGAAAAACTGATATTTGGTAAAATACTATATTTAGATGATATAAAAAAATAAATAAAAATTATTTACCTCGTAGTTTCGATAAAAAATTGAAATAAACAACTCGTTTCAGCGATAATTTTCTAAGGAGTGGATATAAAGACTAATGAAATGAAAACGATGTGGCAACGTTGTCACAGGACTTTGCGACTTGACTTTGACGTTTCTATTACCAATATGGCCGCTGAGAGGCAAATACAGGTTGTGTTTACTTTGGTTTTGTATTTAAATCCATGTTACTTCGTGTTTAAATTGTCTTTTCCTAACTTTTTGTTGCCGATTGTGTAGTTATAATAGTGTTTGAGTGACTTTATTTATTGTTAAGTTCTAAAGAAATAAACATGAGTGAATATTTTTAGAAGTTGTCATTAGGAGATTCAGATGTTACCTCTAAAAATAAGCAAAAGATGAGTAAAATAAATAATTTAAATGTAAAATCAAAGGTGTGTAGAGCTCTTACATGAATTAAATATGTAATTTGTATTATTTGTCATTATATTTTATTAATAAAACACATTTTAATAAAGTTTATTTTTATTTCTATATTTAGTAAAAATCTATTTGTCTTACGAAAGTAAGCAGTGGAACAGAAAGAAATACCGCGAAATTTAAACGAATTTAATATTTTTAAGGATATCACAACTTTTTTTTAATAAATCGTAACAATTATTAATAATTATTAAAATGAGAGAATAAATCTTATAGAGCAATCTTGTAATTTATTATTATTTATAACAATAGATACAAAATATATTCAACAATATTATAGGTATTAATAAACATTTAAAAACGAAACTTTCACGATAGTAAATTTTTAATTATTGCAATACTTTATGACGAATACGATATACGATCACCCGTAAGTATTTATTTATTTTTTTATTGCAATAAAAATAGCAAGTTTACAATACTTTACGTATAAAGTATAAACTATAAGTAGGTAAGTTTCAGCGGTTAGGAGAAATAAGAATAAAAATAACGCGACGTTGCCACATTTCCAAACAGAATTATATTTCACAGTATATGTGTATACATTTAAGGGATAGAAGTACACTCACGTTAACAAATTTAACGTACAGTCATAGTACAAACAAACGTGTTTAATGATAGTGCGATTCCAAAACTTTTTGACTGGACTGTCGCGGAGGAACTACCTTAAGACAATGTACACCAGACATGTGGAAATTTTTTTGTAGACATACAGACGAACTTATTTTAGCAGATTGGACTACTTACATGGGAAACTGCTCACATGACAATATTCCTCCTTTAATTATTTCATTGGAGGAATCAGATTCTGACGATTCCGATTTTGGATTTGATAGTGACTCTGATATATCCAATGAAATAATGGAGGTGGATTAAAAATACATACCGAACAGATTAACAATAGTTTTAACCAAATCTGTAGCTTCAATTTTTGTTGTTTATATGTTTTTTTTTTTAATTGTGTATGTTTCATTTTCTTTTGTACTTTGTTTATTTTACTATTAGTGTATCTTCTTTTCTGCTGAATAATTGCACTATTAAACACATTTTAAATGGATTACCAATATTTGAAAGCTTAGATATATAACGAAGCATAACATTTTCTGGGAATTTTTGTCTTTGTTTTACTTATCAAAATAGCTGAAACCAATTGGTATGTGATAATGCCGTACTACCTGGAAAGCTCCACGAAAAACTCTTCAATATATAGCTGCTGTAATACTTATCGACAAAATGAAATATTTTGTATTTTCTCATTTATAGCTGGTCCAATTTAAATGTTTGTTGTAAAACTTATTTTATAATACCGTTATATAGACATAGAAAATTTGTTCTAAATTGCAAATGAAGATTTTTTTTTTAATGTTTTTATTGTTTGCTTTCATTTAATTAATATTATTTTGTAAATGCATTCATTATATGTAAATATATATTTTTAAATTGATGATTTCCTTTTTTTGTGAAAGTACTATGTTTTAATGATTTGATGGCGCTGAAATGGAGTACACAATTATTTTATTTATTGTCACTAACACTATGATTTTAATGAGGACGTGACAACAGCGCATTTACAACTGAGAATAAGATTAAATATACAGGGCGAAATTCATCACCCTAACAAGGCCTACTTTAATAAAAATAAGCTTTGAATGATGTATATATGGTATTTTACTATCTAGCACATATGCTACTTTAGAATTTAATATTGTATATAGCTGCCAATACCTTCTGTGACACTTTTAGGTCCGTGGAAAATTAAGGGCTTATTTTATATTTTCAAACTTATACTCAAACTTATTTATTCACCGTTCCTCGGTAACTTATTTTCTATAAAATCAAAACAAACTATACCAACACCTTTCTAAAATAGAATGTTTAAGCCACATATATAAAGACAGTTACCTAATATCAAATATATTTTTTTACCAATCAAATTATAACAAAAGCCACCTGAATTTCAAAACATAAAATTTTTACTTTTTATAATTTTATTTTTTTTTTCATATTAAAACTTCCATCATATCATTCCTTATTCCTTATTTTACCTTTTTTCTAATTCTACCAATTTAATAATTTTTATTTATTTTATTAATTTCTCCTTACTTTTCTGATATTTCCTTATATTTTATATTTTTCTTTACATTTCATTTTAATCTTAATTTTAATTTTATTTTAATCTTATTTCATTTTATTTTATTTTATTTAAATTTTAATGTGCATATCAAATTTATTATTTTAATTCAAATTATTTTTATTGACATTGTCAAAATGAAAGTTTTATAATTATATTATTTATAATTTTATGAAATGTTTTAATTTACCGTGCTATTTCAATATTTATTGTATTTTCTTTCATGTAATCTCAATCAATTTGAATATTTATAAAATATGTCTTAAGAGTAAATTATATCTCCCCCAAATTCAAAAGCAAAATAGTACATAACGTAACGAGTGCGGAAAGCAGGTGATCCCCTCACGAGTGCGTGTAAAAAGCACGAGTGATGGGATTACCAGCGCACCGCACGAGTTGCGTATTCTATTTTTCATCACTCCGTGAGGAAAGCTCTTGAATTTGTCTAAAATAAAAGGAAAGAAGATAATAAAAGTAGTATTAGGTCTGATCCGCCTGCACCGCGAAGGCGCTGAAGGAGGGTTGGGGGCAGGCAGAACCCCTCCATTAAAACAAAAATTTTTAGAGTTAAGAAATTATAACATTTTTATTAAAAAATATCACTTTTTTATTACAAAATTATGTATAGTTATAAATCTTTGTTAAATACGTTAAATGTAATATTTGAACAGCTGCTTAATTCTATAGACATATTTTTTTTATTCAACTTAAGTATATTAGATAATAATTGAGAATCATCAAATTCTTTATTTAATAATGAAACGTTTGATTGATTATATCGTGGTGCATTTACTACTGCGTTATCAGATGCAAAACTATAAGAAAACTCATCCTTAATTTCTCTTAATTCACTTTCTATCTCATTTATTTTTGATTGGGAAACACTTATCAACTCTGTTTCGGTCATTTATTGCTTTCCGCACGGAGTGATGAAAAAAACTGTCTTTATATATAAATTTAAAAGTCTTACCCCAGAGTACAATTTTTCTATTATCAATTTCCACTCCTGTATTAATTCGATTGAACGTCACTTGGCTGTCACTAGTTATCCGGGTCTCTTGTCTCGTCTCCCAAATTCCAATTTCTAACTGTTCTTTTCCTCTTGTGTGGTTGGTTTCTTGTTATCGAGCCCCACGTTGGGCGCCAATTTGTTATGGAATAGAGTATATTTCGCTTACTTTCGTCAGTATCATCAGATGTTAGTTATTTGATGTTTAGGGCGACATGATTTTTTTGTATTAACGAGATTAGATAGTTATCCCAGTCCTTTCTTTCACTGAAAAAAAAAACACGTCGATGACATGATACTAGCGCTTCCACAAAACATGATGGACGAACTGTTGTGCATATTCAACAACTATGACTCATAGATTCAGTTCACAGTTAAACACCAAAGACGAACATAAATCAGTTCCATTTCTAGGTAGCAAACTGATACGTACCAATAATAATATGATAATAACTGACTGGTATTAAAAACCCATTAGTTCTGGCAGATTTATTAACTATTGGTCGTATCACAAACACAGAACCAAAATAATAACACAAATGAAAAATAGTATCCTACAAATTTGAGACCAATCAAAAAAACTTAAACATTCTCCACTAACTTCTCTTAGATAATTCATAACCTAACACTCTTATCTCTAAAGTGCTATTCAATACGTCACCTGACACATTATCTAAAAATCCAACCGTCCCTAACAATACATAACAAAACCATATCAGCACCGACACACAAACTTCGGTTAATCAAACTTCATTCAAATATTATAAATTACCATTCATACAGGAACGAACACCGGAGCTAACAAGAATATTCAAATCAGTAGACAAAAACATGAAATTTGCTAATTACCCAAAACTGTGTAATAACAATAAATTTTATATTCTCCAAAGTAAAAGTTAAAACACCTACGGACCAGCTGTCCAACTTAGTCTGCAGCATCCCTTGTGAAAGTTTTACCAAACAATTTATTGGCCAGACCACCAGGTATCTTAAAGGACGTATCACCTCACACAATAGCGATAGTTACACTATTCCCGGACAGATGCTCCCCAGCAAAACACTAAGTTCTGAACACCATAAAACATAAAACGAATTACAACGAAACAAGAGTCCTCGCAATAGAGAGAAATCTCAATAAAAGACTCTTTCTTGAAATGGCTTTCATCACTTAAACAGATTAAATAACACGATATTCACTTTTATTTCACAACTTACATAACATGTTTCGATATACAATATCTTTATCAGATGTAAAATAAGTACTAAACTAATATAATAAAGTTCTAGAATTTATAGTTATTTTCAAATTATATTAACCAGATTAGGACAGAGATTAAGTAAGGGTGAATTTGTTAAATCTAGTTGGTCATTTAAAAGTAATTTAGAATGTTTAGATTTATTAATCTCCAGATATTCTAAGAGGTTCAGTTTATGGCCTTTCAGTTGAATATGTAAAATATCAGGTTTATCTTAAAAAATATGTTTCTCTTTGAAAAAGAAATTAAATAAATTTCGAAAGCTCGAACATTACATAAGAGTTCACTATTTTTTTTATTTCTGTAATCTCAATATAAAAATTTATATATTTACCATATTGGAATTAATTTTTTGGTTTGTAGTCTATTATGTAATAACCGATATCAAACGGCTTCAATTTAGCACAGAAATAAAAGGTTTTATCATTTGCTTCAGTAACTCTCTCTCTGAAAGTGTCGACTTTTATTTTGTATTTTGTTTTTTCTTTATCGCTTGTTAGGAAAAACGAACAGAGAATTGTATTTACTGATTTGTTGATAGAGAGTTCAAAAGGTAAAAGCGCTTCGAATACATGGCATAAAACTACACATTGAAAAGTTCAAACAGTTGTTCAGATGTGATGTGTCTCAAGTGAATGCGGGAATTGTAACCTAATCTGGACTTGTTAAGGATCTGAAAACAAAAATAAACACTAAAGCCATTAACTACAAGATTTTCTAGAATATTCACAATCGATTGTCATAGGGAAAAATGAAACGGTGCCGAGATATCCGCAGTAGATAAAGTCACACTCATTTATCACCTTTGCACCTAGATATATGTTCCTATATATCCCTGTGAACGTACGGATTTCCTTGAAGTAAAATACGGAGATTCACTGTTGGGTTTTAAAAATGTGTCTTTGTGTATTTTATGTGATTTTAGGCTACTTGGCCCAACCCACTAAGCAACCTCCAACTGCACAAATTGTTAAATTTGTTTTTGAAAAGTTGGAACCATATTTTTGTATAAATATTATATATATATATATATATATATATATATATATATATATCATGATGAAAAACGTTGATACAAACGTATCTAGTGCCAGGCTGTCAGTGTATTCCAGATACATACCTAACCTGGATTTGTGACTGGTTACAATTCCTTACTCTAGGACGCAGGATGCTACGATATATATATATATATATATATATATATATATATATATATATATATATATATATATATATTTTGAGATGAAATATGATTCTATGATATATACAATATTTAAAATTAAATATAAAATGATTAAAAGGAATATTCTTGATCCCTGAGTAGAGTGCAAAGCTTAGGAATTTGCATTATTTAGTTTCATTTTCCAGTATATTAAAAGTTATTCTCTTCATTTCTGCAAAAAAAGGAAAAATAAAATAAGAAAGATGAATAAAAACTTAAATATTAAAATACATGCGTTGGTTTAAAATAATGTAATTAGTCAAATAAATAATTGAATACTTACTTTTAGTAGACTGTGTATATATTTTTACTTCCTTAATTTCCATATTTATTATTTTCATAATATCCATATTTGTCATTTATAAAGTTAATAAGCAATGAGAAATTCTAAAAAAATTAATTTTATGTTAAAATACAGTAGAAATTTTTTATTTTTGTTAGAAATCTAGTATGTAGGGTTATAATATAATGCAGATTTGCGAAATAATGTTATAAATCTAGTATGTATGGTGGTAGAAATTGTTGAATAATTAAGATAAGTTATCTAGGTGGCTGATTTGTTTGATTTGTATAGAATCAAGTTTGTTTTGAAAAAATTGATATGATTTAGATTGTTAGCGATATTTTTTGGTTAGTTTGTTGATTTAATCGATTGTTTCTCTTTCCCTTGGTCTGTCGAAGGAAATGGTTGTAATAAATGTTCTGGATTATTAAAATTGAGTTTTTTCATTAAAAAAGAAGTTTAAAGAGATTTGAATGATATAATATTGGTACTTAAGTTGAATAGAAGGATTTTGTACGAGTTTGGTAAGAAGAAAGATTATTTAAAGTTATTTTAAAAGATTGAAAAAGTCGAAGAGAAGAGATATTGTATTAGAAAGAATATTTATCATTGTTAAGAAGATTAAATCGTCAGTTTAAGAAGAGAAGTATTGAAATAAGTACTTACCAGTTTTAATTAAAGCAGTTTTTCTCAAGAATTAAAGAAAATTCGTCATTTATATGGTTTGAGCAGTTCTTATATAGTAGAAGTCTTGGAGAGTTGAATTAGTAGCAGTTACATGGTATTTTGGTATAATAATAAATAGTTGTGTATTTAATTTCTTGTTATATAAACTAAATTCATTTTCATTTCCATTTAAAAAAATAATTTTGCACTTCACTAGATTTAAAAACATTTAGAATTTCTTATTTTCATTTTAGAACTTTATTAAAACAATTAATTTCCACATTCACAGTCACAAAATATTAATTTAGACATTTTTTAAGGTTAATTTCAGTTAAAAATCGATAATAGACGCAAGCACTTGTCAGTTCTTACCATTGGCGTTCCAAATAAGATATTAAAATTAAATAAAAATTCTGTTTATCATAAAATTAAGAGTTAAATTTCAATAATTAATTTTTCTAAATTTTGAACTCTGCTCTGAAGGTAAGAGTAGCATTATAAATTATATATTTGGAATCATATAAAAAAGTTATTTACCTTAATTAAAATATTTTATTAAAAGTTTAAATTTAATTAAAAAGGAAAAATTTTAAATTATAGCATATATACTTAAAAATCAAATACTTAGCAAGTTATATATGTTATAATATATATATATATATATATATATATATATATATATATATATATATATATATATATATATATAAACTGTAGACACGTGTTTCGCTCTAGTTAGAGCTCATCAGTACAGTATGGCTCTCTTGCGGTAGCTTTGCATGTAATATAAAACTTTAGGCACGGTAAATAATAACTGATTTTGGCAGTAATCTTTTTGCCTAACACAATTCTATCTCTAATTTGCATCTTGTTAAACATAATATTCAAATACACAAATTTATTACTTCTAGGTAACCTTCATTTGAAATTTAGATCAAATATCTAATTTAATATCAAAAATAGCATTGCTTTTCATCACCCCAGAGTATAATTTGTTTAAAATAATTTCTTATCTCAATCGCATCTTCTTCTTCTAATAATTTCTTGTTCAATCATGTGGACAGCCTATTCCAATTTGAAAATCTAACAAATAAAGCCATAAAACCATCCAAATAAAAGTGCCCTTTTAAAACAAATCACAGTTGGTACAAACAGAAATCCATCAAGATTTTTATAAACAAACTAACGGGTTAAAATCAGTTTTGATTAAAAATGCGGAGGTGACAATGTAAGAATTATAGAATGTTAGTAGGTATCTCTTTGGGGATTGCTCGATAACTACTCAAAAATTAATTTAAAGGAAATTTATTTTAATGGATATATTAAATCTGACAGTACAGAGCGATTTTTCAATAATAGGCTCTTTTTAAAAGTACGACAAAGTGAACGATTTCTGTGACTTCAAAAAAAATGAAAAAAAAAACTTGAGTTCATAGCACAGTATTTTTTTGAAGGGCTAAACCCCGATGAAATGGAAAGCACTTTATAGTTAGATTGACCACTTTTGGAATTCGGTTTTTTGTTATGAATGATTAAATAATAAGTTTCCAAATTTAAGCGTGGTAAAAGGAAAACAAATAGTAAGTACTATCATTGCTTTGGAAATACATGTACGTAAAATAGCATATTAGATAGGTTTAAAAGTTTTTTAGATGTCGTTACTATAATTAAATTTGTCGGAGTCGCCGGCACGGCTTATGTATGGTTCTGGAATTAGCAAGACATACGAGGATATAGAACAAGTTTATTCAACAACGTAGGAATCCCACATGTGCACAATCGGATTCATGTCCGGCGATTGTGCTGGTCACTTGATTCGCTGGACATTGGTTTCAGCTAACTCATTTTGAATCCTTCTATCAAATTGGGTCCAAATTTTTCTCTGCGATGCAGAACAATTGGCCTTATAAAATTTTCAAGGTAGATGTGTCCTGTTAGCGTCTCTGGTATGTGAATAAGTGGATTGCATAATACCCCCCAAAACGTAATTGCCACCCCTTGGTAAGAAAGGCTAAACGTGCTGCACGTCTTGGCTTTTTCTATACCCATACCCTTAAACGACGGGTGTCACTTGTCAATCTAAATCGGGACTCATCTGAACAAAGGACATGTCTCCATTGAGGTAAAAGCCAGTTGCTAAGAATATAGCCCCATACTAGGCGGCCAGCTCTATGTGCTCTAGTAAGCCTCGACACTCTTGATCTCAAATTGGCACCAATTTTCAACAAATGCTGAAGTTAAAGAAAGTGATAGAGTTTTGTGGCGTTTTTTATTCATGATAAAAAACAATAACTTATACCAGATTATTTCTACATAAACAAATATTTAATAAAGGTTTTAGATTTGGTGTTATACAGGAGTCCAAGTTTTTTGACGATGTGTGTAGTTTTATTGGAAATATAAATGATTTGTATATATATTAGGCGGAAAAATCACTTTTTTTTCTACTACAAAATAAAAGCATAATATTAATGTATCTTAAGGGTGCATGACGATGGGTTGGTTAAGTTTGTGTAACTGTATATGATAATCTAGGAAAGAAGAGTGGACTGGCACGAAGTGCTTATAATAGGGTACCGGACAGTAATCGAAAAAAAATCTAAGATGTGTTTTAAAATAAAGTTTGTTATACAACAATATCACTCAATAAAGATTTTTAAGAAATAACAATGATTTATATTTTTAAATTAATAAATAAAGTTGCGTAAATTATCTGTAACGTGTAAGAACCCAAACGCCAATCACAGTGCGTAACGTCATATGTAGGTAGCCATAAGTAAACAACACTGCTTTGTATGTTATTTCGCGTTTTTCTACGATTTATTTGCATTTTTCTAAAAATATTTAATTGTAATTAGTTACGAATTGAAGGACTATAGTCATAACAGAAGTTGTCGTAAGTGCTTGAAGCCTTCTGCTAAGTTTTTATTATGGAACAAGGTTATACAAAAGCCGAAAATAGAAATCTCCCAAAAGTTGATATTTTCATGGTCAGCAGTTTCTTTGCCACTAATACAGACTTTTGTTCTGCCGAATTTAGAAATGTGAAAACATTTGTGTAAGTATTTCAATCTCTTTTTGTTTATCTTAACCATAGAAATGATTTAAGAAATAAGTAAAACATAACCTATAACACCTACATTACATACACACTAAATATGATTATTTGTATTATGGGCTGTGTAATAACACTCTAGGTACAGTACTTACATCAAAGTGATCTTCACAAAAGTAAATTGGTGAAGTAACAGACATTCCATCGCACTTTCGTTTTGCTAGGTCTAACCATTTCTTTCTTATGTCTGGTTTTCGAGGTACATCAATAAAATTTTTATTTGGAGTAGTTACTGATGTATTTCTACATCGAGGTACAACACACCAACGATATCTTTTTCGGTCCATGATGATTAAGAAACACAAAATACTTAATTTATCCGAGCACTGATCACTTGTAATATGGCTCGTAGTTTGTTTACCTCCATATGACGTCACGCGATCTGAATTGACATGAAGTGCTGTGTTCGCGGCAATTTTAAATAAATTATGTTTTTGACGTTTTCAAGTACTCCAGAGGATTTATTTAATTAAAATATTATTTTTTATGGCTATATATATGAATAAACATTATTTTTAAACACTATTTAAAAAGTTGTCCGGTTCCATATTCAAAGAAGATATGTTCTGTATAAAAAAGTGCATTTTCTGGATACCCATATATAATAAAAATAAATAAAAAACGATAAAGGTAAATCTAGAGCAGGCGAAGATAAGTTATAGAGTAAGACTTTGAAGACCATCTGTCAGACTGTGATTATTAATTAATCAAATAATACAACAAAATAGTATCTTTTTTTTGTTTTTACATTTGTGGCTCTTCCAGTTCCAACTCAGTAAGGTTCTCTGGATCTTTCCCCGTTTTGAACTTTTGTGCTGTAATGGTTTTTGTTGCATCCTATTCTTCTATATAGATTAAAATATTAACTTCCTTTGACAATTATATCATATTAGTCTATGGGTAAAACGAAATTTCAGGTAAATGAATTCGGCATTATATTATGTTCCCCTTTTTGCCCACACTGTTATACCTAAATGATGTTTATTCAAAATTTTCTGGTTCTTTTAATACAAAATATCTTCGATATGTGATTTTTAAAGTTATACTTCTATTCATGCACTCGGTGGAAAAGATTTGTGTACAGTAAAATGGGAAAAATCATTACATATGTAATGGTGTGAGTAAGAGAGAGACAGACACACTTATAAGGTATATTGGTTGGAAAAAACAAAGATGAAATATTTATCACATGTTATTAGTCATAACTATAAGTCCTTTAAATACCGTTTCAACATTCAGTACATTAAAAAGGTATAGATATACAAAAAACAGTCTGAACTAATGTATGAATATCATTGTGACGGACCACATGATTATTCGACAGATTATTTTATAATTCTGTCACGTAAGTTAACATATTTAGTACATAGTTTAGTACATATTTTATATTAATAATAATATTCAGTAATGAGTATTGAATTGTAGTCTAAAATACCGTCACATGGTTGCAGTATATCCTGCACTATGCTTTTGAGGTTGTTGGCTACATAAACAGAGTTTTTACGAATAGTCGAAGAAATAAAGCACCAAAACCTCCGAATTTTGTAACGTAAGATGGATCGGAATGCGTTTTTTTTGCATTGGATTCGTTAAAGTATCAGGAAATTTGTCGCTATATTTTATAATGTAAAAATGGAAATTGCATTTCTGCATTCAAAAAGTACATTCCGAACAGACAATAGAGAGAAAACTTACAACTCGGTAAGTATTGCTGAAAATGGGTTCAATTTATAAACTCGGGGTTTTTGGAGTCGCTGAACACGAATATCACGATTCCGAAAGTCTCCGTGGCACTTGGTGTCTAGGGTATTTACCTCTTCTCCTAGGCTATCAGTGCACACTTGGTACTCGGTGGTTTTTTGTGTCGCTAAATACGATTATAATAATGGCGATGGTGTTCGAAACACCTGGTGCTTAAGACGGACCGCGTCTCCAGGAATTTTATGCAAATTCGATACAAAAAGAGTGTGGAGGAGGTTTTTGGGGTCGCTTACCACAAATATCATATTATAATGAGTTTGCTAAATCATTCGCATACAAATTTATGAATCCATGCGCGTGCATAGAAGTATAACTTCTGCCGGCAGTCCCACTGACTGCCACACTATTTTGTTTTTCAATTGAATTGATTTGATAAGTAAAATTAAATTAATTTCCCATGTAATACAGAAAAAAACTGTGCCAATTCATGTTGGTGCCTTTGAACTAAATTACAAATTCCGTGCAATTTCACTTGTTGATAGATAGACGCCAGCGGTGGATGCAATTTTAATTTAACGCCCACTTTCGAATTTACATATTCTCTATGTACACAGGACCGGATTCATACCAAATTTGTAATAGTATTAATTTAAAATGAATTTAATAAAAAATGAAACAACTGTTTTATATAACTAAACAATTCCAATTTCCAATTTTTTGCTCTGTGAGGGCAAAATGGTTCAACGATTGGTATTCAGAAGACGATTGTCTTACAATACAAAATCCAACAAGAGACGAATAGTTTATCAGTTAGTTTATCTGTCCAACCAATCTTGGATTTGTGATAAGCGATCCAAAAAACATCATATAAACCATTTTCGGTCTTTATTATTAAAATTTTCGAAATTCAAGTTCTTTCTTTTAATGTTAATTTGGGGCGGTTAAAATGGTCAAATAGACGTTGCAGTGATAAAGAGGTCAAGGGCATGGATTCATAAATGATCCTTAGGGTTCATAACATATTAAGCAAAAAATAAGATTGATCAGAGCTTTTGCGACTTTTTCACTCATTTAGTCATTTCCTCAGCTTACAGTAGAAAATGGTGAGTAGCAATTCACAAAAGTAGTGGAAAAATTAAGCACAGGCCGGGAAACAGCGAATTTATCTACACCATAAGACTTTTTGCAGTTTTGTAACCGTCTTACATTAGCAGCAAGGGTCATTTTCATAATATTGATTTATATTTTTTATAAGTTTGTTTTAGTGGCAAAAAGATCCCCGAATAAAGAAATAAATAGTATTTCATTGTCTAAAAATACGGATAAAACGACGTTTTGTAAAATGTAACCTTGCTATAGATCGATTCATTGTTCCCAAAACCCTCATCAAAATCGGAAATTCAGATTTCCTATATATTCGATAACCTTTTTTCAATGCTTTAATACGACTATCGCAGCACCTAAATGTATAATTTTGGAAGAGTCTAACCATACCCATTAAGTTGGCAGTAAGCAGTCAGCAGAAATGAATAATCTTTTCATGTGCATTTGTTGCTAAATAGTTGCTAATTAGTTGCTGGATGACCGATTCCCTAAAAAACGATTTCACAATAACCTAGCAGTAAATCGAGTGAAAAAAGCTTAAACTCGGCTGAACCTAGTGACCGGAAACGGGACACTAGAATCTCTGTTCTTTTGACATGGAGTTCTTATTGTATTTAAATGGTTGTGAATTTTGTTGCTAGGTATTGCTGAAGCTATTAGCAACAAGTAATAGTATAACATCCGTGTGAACGTATATTAAAGGCAAAAATTCTGTCCTCGAATTTGTACATTACATAACAGTTACGTGTAAAGTACGGATTGCTATAATTGTTGACACCGCTTTTGAGATGTTTACAGTCATGTATGTAAATTGAAATATTTTTTTATAAATCTAACCAGTTGTACTCGCAACGTCGTTCGCATGGCGTGTGATTGTTGTATAAAAATTTCTTACCCCACCCACCCCATTTAAGGAATGGGAGAGAAATTTTTATACACCAGATGTTAAGTCGAAAGAAGACAAATACATCTGTGAAAACCGCATTCAAATCGGATCAGTAGTTTTCATGTGATGCGCCCACAAACATACAGACAGACAGACAACAAAATCTAACCACATTTTTGGGTTCTATTTCGGTGTACCCGCGACGTCGCTTGCGTGGCGTGTTGATTTTTGTATAAAAATGTCTTTCCTCACCCCGTTAAAGGGGCGTGGGGAGACAGTTTTATACACCAGATGTTAAGTTGAAAGAAGACAAATATGTCTTTGAAAACCGCATTCGAATAGGATCAGTAGTTTTCATGTGATGCGCGCACAAACATATACATTTCTACAGTTTTATTATATGTATAGATTACATTTTTTTTGTAGGTTATTCTCATATTAGGAGTCAGTGGAGCTTGAAGAGAGTGCGCTTTGAAATATTACATTCAGAATGCCGTAAAATTTTAATAATTCTAAAATTAAAATGCAGCATTCTTTTATTGTTTTTGACGCATTTAATAAAATATGCAAAAAGTATATGAATCTACATTCTCTTGGGATCAAAAGTCTCTGCTTTTAAAATTATAGAAATCAAAATTGTACTCAGCAGGTTGTAGAGATAAAAGTGTTGCACGAAAAAAGATTTACAAAATTTTTGTTTAAAACGATTATCAGGCAATATTTGCAGTTCGCTTTTATTGGTAGACTGTTTTTAAATACATATTCTTGCATTCTTAAACAAAATGGTCTTGTAGTTATCGTTGTTAGTGCGAGGTGCAAGAGAGATAGAGAGACTTCGGAAAAATCACCGGGCAAGCAAAGTCCCGGCGAAATTTACTGCAGAATGATTAATTTATCAGTCTTTTAACAGGACATTGTCGGCTCAGAAAACTATTAAGTCTCATTAAGAGGGTAGGGCTAGATAAGCTGCTCTAATCTTATTCTAGAGAAGATAGGTCGCAGTGATACAGGCAAACAGTCAACCCGTTGATTATCTATCTATCTCTAACTATTTCTTGTATTATAGCTTAGTTATGTTTGTCCAAATCAATATTTAGTAAAAAATTATTTGGGAAAAAGTATTTGTACTACTTCTTTATGTTAAAAAAGACCTCCAAGATAACAAATAAAGTAAACGTAAAGCACGGTTGACATATACTTTAATTACCTGTACCTACAGAATATTTTATAATTTGAGGGACGCAATTTGTTTAAACGACCTCTTACAATCTACATAGAAATCGACTTTTTTAAAATTTTGTTTTTATGTATCATCTTTGTTGACACTTTCTTATTAAGAAAATCCGTTTTGTCGCTTAGGAGGATTGTTTACTTTCATCCTAATCAAGTAAACTAATAGGATTTCTCCGACTTAACGCATATATAGAGCAGAGAAATACCGTAAGATCTTAAGGGTGCTTTTGTGATTACTGGTAATTACAGAGTCAAACCTTTGTCCAAACAAGAAACTGAATAACAGAAAGCAAGGATTACTATTTTCTCGTTGATGAACTATGCCATGTTCACACGAAGGATAGCCTCATAATTAGACTAAAGCTGTATATGCGGTTATAATTACCACCCGAAATTTCGGAAGAACTATGTCTAGATAATTTTACAAATTCTCAAATGTTAATTTTTTGTAAAATAATTGCGTTTGCTGCATTTAATTGCATCTGTAAATTAATTTTTACCCTCATCCTAAATAGTGTTTGAACAATTCTCTTTTGAAACAGTTTTATGATTTTCTGATCAAAAGTGAAAGAAACAAAAGAAGAAGACATTCATGGCATCAAAACTTACGCCAATGGTTTGGACTAACGTCGATTCAACTATTCAGGAACGCCGCAAATAAAATTAAAATTGCTATGATGATAGCCAACGTCCGCAACGGACAAGGTACATGAAGAAGAAGAAGAAGTTAAATTTGTTTAATGTGTTATTTAGTTTTTCGTTTTTATGTTTTTATTATCTTCAATAACTGTTTTTTATATCATATATACATAAAACTAAAGTTATATGTAACTTAATATAATTAAGATAAGGCTTTAAACATATATAAATGAGAAACGACTAGTATGATTTATTATTTCTGATAATTTTATTTCAGCAAAAAAACAAAATGCTCTATGTTGAACTAGAAGTTGGCAAACTGTCATTTTTTTTTATAAAAAGACCATCAGAATCGGGTTCTTAGTATTCCAGAAAGACGTGCGAGACTTCAGGTTGCCACATCTGCTCCAAGATATTAAGGAGGAACTTTAATGTTCTGGGCTGGTATGCTGGGAACACAATCTACATTGTCCAAATATAAACCAATATCTGTAATAAGCAATATTGGAAAGATTTTTGAAAAATGTTAAAAATAGTTTAGAATTATTTTCTATTAAGCATGACGTGTTGCGAGAAAACCAATATGGATTTAGAAAGGGGTGCAAAGCGAAAGATGTAATTGCTGACTTTACATCACAATTGAATGAATCGATAGATAGAAATGAAAGGACCGTGGTGGTGTTTCTGGATCTTTCCAAGGCATTTAATACCGTGAACCACGATATGCTGTTATAGAGGATAAGTCGATGTGAAGTCCACGTTTTGCCTTCTGGTCTCTTAAAAGATTATCTCAGATGGAGATACCAGAGAGCCAGACTGAACGCAGTGGAAATCTTCTAGTGAACGTTTGGTGTGACACAGGGAACTGTAATAGGACCACTTCTTTTTCTAATTTATGTCAATGGCCTTCTGGACATGAACATAGGTGGTTCGATTATTCTTTACGCGGATGATACGGCACTCGTTTTTTTTCGGTTACAGCCTGGGTCAAAATCAGGAAGATGGCAAGTTGCGGTCTAAGTCAATTTAACACTTATTTAAACTACAGATCTCTTAGCCTTAATACTGCTTGTATAGTGACTTTATTAATAGATCTGATTCACTTAACTAGTTAGGTGTCACTATAGATAACTGCTTGAGATTGGACTAGCACATATTATTAAAGTTGGTTGAGGAGTACTGTTTACAAATTGAGAATTCTTAGAAATATTTGGAATATAAACTTGCATAAAACAACATACTATGCCTTATTTCAGAGTGTCTTAGTGTCTTACAGTACGGTATAATAGCATGGGGCGCATCTTCGACAGTCATTGGAAATAGTTTAAAAATTAGTATTAACAGTATTAAATAAAAATACGTTGACTTGGGGATTAGAAGGAGAGGAGAGATTGACAAAAAAATGAAAAGATGTTTTTATCGGAGTTATTTTTAAACAGTGATGAAAATCGAGATAATTTTCTTGAAAAGCTTATGGCTGATGACGGTACCGTTTTCATTAATTTTAATGTGGAGACAGGAATTTCATAACATTCTAAAACCGGTAGCTCCTCTAATTTCGATTTTGTGTACCGGTAGCAGTTAAATTATATTGCACTTTTGGCTACTGGTGATTCCTACTGTTCGCTATTGTACCTATACTTTTCTTTGGCACGTCCACTTTTAGAAGGAACTTGAGCGACTCAATATGTACCCACTGTTCGGTTTTACTTTTTCTTTCTATACTCATTGAACGTCGATTGCAACATTTTTTTTTCTTCAAATCTTTGAGTGTGCATTCATACTTTTCAGTTAGTGCCTCCCACACCTTTAATTTTTGACGATTGTCTTTATATGATTGATTACGGGGTAATCTTGAGTCAAAAATTTTACCTTCTTTTGATTCCAAGCCTTAAGCCTTAGAGCAACTCAGAGAGGAAAACGTTGCAAAAGCCGCATATGACTGCGCCTTCTCCAATAAATAGGGCAACTTATAGCATGCGATTTCGCCGCATGCCGATTTGTTGCCTCAATGTAAAGCCTCCTTAAGGATAATGAATTAATAAAACTTTATCGTATTTCCCTTGTTTTAACTCTAATACAGTGATAAAAATATTCTTATTTAAATCACTAATAATTTAAGGTTATATATGCATTAGAAATACATTTGATCAGGTCTAATATTTAAATTGTTACAAAATAAACCTCTTTAATCATAAAAAAATGCTTAGGTAAAACGCAATACTTTTTTACTCTACTAATTTTTGGATTAAACACGTAAAACACTTTTGATTTTTGGAACTAAGTTCCTTACGGCAGGCTTGGATGAGATAGGGATTTTGCTGCGTGACCGAACTGAAAAAAATGTAATAGTAAAAAACCGTAACAAAAAACCGTTAAATGAGCTGGATTCGATTCCCGGCCGATGCATTTTTTTTTTGTATATATCTCTAAACATTTACCTTTTTTTGTTAAAGTAATATGAGAGATAATTTTTAAAAATCTTGATAGTTGAAAGGTGAGAAAAAATAAATGTATACATTACTCTTTAAAGCTTACCTTGAATTTTAAAGAAGCTTCTTTCTTAACGCCAAGATTTCACTGATTTTGATATATTGACCGTTAAATGAGACGTGCGCAGGCGCTACAGTCGTATACACAAGCGAGAAGCGAACTTAGTTCCTACCTGGACCCCTATTTTCGAATATGTGATGTGATAGATCACTGGTAAGAAGCTGGCGATCCGTAATTTTAGAATATATGATAACTCACATCACACTTCGCCTGGTCAGACCCAGTCGAAGCAGTGAAACATGCGCATTATCGTTGTATGTATTCAGGCGTCAGCGTATTGTCAAAATCACATGTTTATCAGTTGTTATTCTAGTTTTGTTTTAAAACTTGTCTTTCAAAAATAAAAGAATATAGTTATCTGTGGTCTGATTTCTTATTGTTGTGCAAAAAATGGAGTTTTTTAAAGAAAATTCTTTCAATTTTCATAAATATAACGAGCCAACGCTGCAATATCGAAAATACGACTCATGAAAGGTTCTGTCAGGGATCGATCACTTCCCGACTCACTTCACTTTCACTTCATATCACACGTTCAAAAATAGGGGTCCTGGTGTCCCACGACACCATTTTAACTTATTTTACAGGAACATTTCAATTAGATTATCTTAAAATCAATAATGTTTATTGGTAGAAAACCATAAAACACCAAAGAATAGTTTCAATTTAAGTGTAACCATATCAGAGACTAAAAAATGGCGCTTTTAGTTGAGATAAACCAGTGGGATAGTAAAAAAGTTCTGTTATCCTACTTGTAGTGAAGAACTAACTGGAGTATAAGCTTCCACTTACTGAATTTATAAAAAGTAACACTTTTATACAATATATTGTATACGTCTTGAACTGTTCGTCTTACTTGCCCTTGAAAAGAGTAGAATTTCCTAATTTTACTGCTATTTATGTCATCACTTCCCAAGGAAATGATACTCATACTGTAAGGTGACTGGATGAGACAAAGGGATAAACGGGGAATAAAAAATTCTCAAAATGTGTGCTACTGTTGCTAAACAGTTTATATCTATTTAAATTTTCTTAATGGAAATAATACTAAAAGCAAGAATAAGAAGGAGGAAAATTTTTTAGTGCTTATAATTGAAAACTTATTATAATTTTACAAGCTATGACTTGCATAAAGATCATCAAACATATTTACGTGGAATTTACAAGTAAAAAGTGTTACAGACGAAATGTGGTTTCAAAATATTTAAATTTATCTACTTTATTAAAATAATAAGTTTTTCCATGTGTTGTTGAGATTTGTACATAACGCTAAATAATTTATTAAACTTTTCTCTAACATTTCAAATAAACTTGAATTTAAATTTTTAGAATAATACATAAATTAAGAAACCGTCTCTGTAGCTTTGATTTCGTCTCTATGTCATGGTAAGGTGGAATAGTACACGAGGCATTTGCAGCGTTAATAAAATTGGGGCTTTGATGAGAATCGTGGAAATTTGCACTTGCATGAACGACTTCCTTTCCCTGCAAATGAAACATTTTCATTTGAAGGAAAATGTGTCTGGGGATTTGGTTGATTAACGACCATTACGTTTCATGCGCGGTATGTTTTTATATGAATTTAGATAATCCCATATGCTTTGTATACTTTTACGAGTCTTTTATGTTACATTTTTATATAATTATTATACCTTAAATATGCATGTATTTTATATATAACTAGCAGCCCGCCCCGGCTTTGCAAGGGGATGAAAGAAAAATAGCAAAAGCCATTAAATTTATTGGGTCAACGCTTCCCTGTAAACAATATTACATGTTGTTTTATTGTCTGGCAGCAAAATAAATTGATTTTCAGGTGCTCCGACCCGCTTTAGGCGGTTGGTCATGAGGAAAACCGATCGCTACTATTTGGAAGGTTTGACCTTGATACTTATTATTAGTAAAAGCGAAAGATGTTTTGATAGGAAATTGAAGCGGTTTAAATGGGTTTGGTAGATCAGTTGGGATCATCGGTATCTTCATTGTACGAGCTAGTTGACCAGCTGGTGGTTCAGTTATATTGGTTGCTACAATTTAATTGTCCTTTAATTCCTTTATAAGTAGCCTCGTCCCATTGAATATGCTAAATTTGTGATATCTGTCGTGATTATGAAATAAGTTATTTTGATAAGGATTAATACCAAGATAAAAACTTTTAAAAAAATAAAAATTAGTTATTGTGACGTAACTATAACAGGTAGACATATGCTGTTGCGGCATTTTTTGTAGATATTTATATATTCTTCAAAACCGTAGTACATTATTTTATTCTATAATCAATAGTATTCTCAGCGCACGCGATGTAAGGATTTTAAGGTCATTTCCATAGATCTCCAATGCACGATTCGTTTTGTCCATCTTTCGTTTCCCTGTCTTGCACATGTCCCACCCAATTCCATTTCTGACGAGCAATATATTCATTCTTTGACATTATCCATCTTTGTCCTCTTTTTAATATCTTCATTTTTAATGGGATACATGTAGCCTCTTACCATTTTTGTGGGATTGTTCCAGTTTTATAAATGTGGTTAAAAATGTTTGTAAACTCGGAAATATTCTTATCATCTAAAAGTTTAAGTCAGATGGTATTTTGTCAGGGCCTGGGGCTTTCCCATTCTTACTTTGTTTGATGGCTTTCTCCACTTCCGCTTTTAAAATACTAGGACCAGTATCTATAGGAATTGTGGGTACAGGTGGTGTTCTCGTGTCGAAAAAGAGTTCTTCTATGTAATTAACCCATTGTCTTTTTTTCTCGTTTGAATCGAGATTTATTCTTCCCTCTGAGTTTTTCATGAGATGTGGAGTTCGTTTTTTCTAAAGGGAAGGTTACTTCTTTGAGATTTTTATGTATATTTAACTCGTCATGTTTTCTTTTCAGTTCCTCCAGTTCCCGAAATTTTTGCTCCATCCATGCCTGTTTTGCTCTTTTAACCTTAGGTATATCTTATTTGTCGGTAGATTTCTCTATATCGTATTTCATCTTTATTTTTCCACAGTCTTCTTTGTTTAATAAGGTCTAGTATTTTTTTGTCATCCAATCTATTTTTTTTCGTCCATCATTTGTTGATTTCAAAACCTCTTCTCCAACTGTTACCATGGCAGAATTTATAATATCCAACTTCTCTTCTATATTTTGTTGTTCAGATCTTTGAAGTTGTTTTTTAATAGTGTGGTACATAACTTATATCTAAACTCGTCAGCTATTATTGGATTTATGAAGAGTCGATTATCAGTTTTTTCCCTGATGGTCGGGGAGACATAGAAGCTTCAAATTTTGAATATATTTAGTGTTTGGGGTAAGAATAAAGCAAAAACTAAAATATTTTTCGATTTCGTTCCAGTTTTTTAGATGCATCAACTGCATTAATAACTTTGTAATCCAATATATAAATATATGTACCTATGTATACATATCTCGATTTGGTCATACTTACTTTAATTCGCATGTAATATAATCTATTATTATAGTCGTAATGTCATTTAATAAGGTATTTTTATTGTTTCAATCAGTAGACATATGTATATACCATTTTAGACCATAAAATATAAAATCTCGGATTTAACTGAAATAAAACTGGAGATTTATTGCTTTTTATTTGACATCAAGTTTACTCCGGTCACCAATAATAAAATACACGCTTATTTGAAATATTCTCATTTTCCCAAAGTAAATATGTCAAAATTCCCAAGACGAATATCGGTTCCTTTACGAATCTAAGGACATCGCCCTTGAGAAAACGGCGGAAGCAATCTGCAGTGGAAAGGCCGAATATTTTTTATTTTTCTCTTGTTTTGTAAGGAAACAGTAGCGCAACTCTTATCCCTAGAGATTTTCCATTAAATGGAATTGCACATAGAAAATTACATGTATAACCTACCTTATCTCGCAATCCAACTAAAATGCTTCCTACACTTTGGGGCAACATTTACGGTATCGCTATCATGTAGAAATGAGTTATGTTTGCTCAATGTAGCTTTGTAGGCGATTTGTTTGCATTTATCAGCTCGTTGAAATAAAAGGACTATAATAGTGTATTAAAACGGATAAATCTTTGAAATCAAAGTAGTGTTGTGGTGGAGTCACTTTTGATCAAAAACATGCGATATTTCGGAATAATTCAAAGCAATATATATTGAAATAAAACCTTATTTAACTTAAAGTATGGTGTGTTAATTATTTAAACAATCAATATCGTATTTTTATAAATAAAATTTAAACATTCAAAATTTTTAGTAGGTAAGCAGTTAAGAATGAAAATGGTAAAAAACAAATTGTAACCATGTATATTAACATTAAATATTAACTAACCGTGTTTAAATCTATGTACATATCTCTATCTAAATATATAAAACTCAAAGTTGACTGACTGACATAGTGATCTATCAACGCACAGCCCCAACCACTGGACGGATCGAGCTGATATTTGGCATGCAGTAAGATGTTATCACGTAGGCATCCGTTAAGAAAGGATTTTGATAAATTCTACCCCTAAGGAGATAAAATAGGGGATGAAAGTTTGTATAAATCTTCTTAAATTTTCGACTGATTGAACTGAAATTAAAGATTGGAGCTACTATGATGAAGCCGTCCGCTTAAATAGGATTTTGATAAATTCAACCCCCATGGGGATAAAATAAGGGATAATGGAGGATGTAAATGTATTAGTTTAAACCTATCAGTACCTAATGGAACGAATAAATTAAGAGGAACAAAATAATTTTTCTAAATGTTGACAATAGATGGTGTTAGTAGTATTTTAAAACGCGCTATCTTTGTTTTTTCACTGAGTTACATATACCAGATGATGAGTGGCCGCCCTATCTTATAGTACATACTATACCTAAATACCTATTTCTAGCGGATTATATTTGACGATTTTTGCTGTTCTTTTCTTGGCATATTTTGAATTGCATTTGCTTTGTTTCGGTTTAATAGTTATGGTTATAGACTCTCTGCTTTGTATTTGGCATTTGTTTTGTTTTCGTTTGGTTTAAGTATAGGTTTTGTCGGTTAGACTTTTTTAAAATGGCTGAATGTTAATGCAGAAATTCCCTATTGTTGGTGACGGTGCATGTTTGTTTCGTGCTCTCTCTTATTTTATGTACGGAACACAAGAAACTGTCAGATATGTCGTTAATGACTGCAGCAAGTTTTCAATTATGACCCATAGACCGGGAGATGGTGACACAAAATATTAGGTCATTTGTACCAGTATGGCGGTTCTTCAGGAATCTAATTACGTAAAGGCAAAAAGGAAAATGATGGTCATAGCGCTCGCACCGGCGGCCCAATCGCGTGGGCGTTAATCGAACGCGTCGGATAAATAACGAGTGTCGAACGATTTGTTCCACAAAAATGCTTGTATTTTCAGATAGTCGAAAAAAAAAAGAAGTAGGCGTTAGCGTAATGCCATACTTATCGGGTGTGACTTACAGCCCGCCATACCGACGCGAATAAATTAATTTAAATAAAACAATTCAACCATTTGTACCAGCCTAATTTTTGCATAGCTAATCATCATCGAGAAGCCATTCACGAAAATCACCTTGCCATACTTTTCCGACAATTCCCAATGGCCGCCATACCACTGCAAAGGATTAATATTTTTTTTTTGCCAAACGATTTGTACCTCCCTGAAACTTTTTTTAACAGTTCCCTGTATGATCATAAATAGAATTCTGATAATGCCATACCTGTGGGAGGTGGCGAAAGTGAACAATATTTTTTTTAAATTCTAAGATTTTATTCGTAATTCGAACAATTTGTACCAGTATGGCACTAATTTTTCCTGTAATTTTGAGGTTTAACGAATATAAATACAAAGTTTCAAACACCTAATTGGCGGCAATCTTGTCTTATAAGCAAAAGTTAGATGTTATGTTGTATAATATTCTGCGGCTCCCACCGCTCGAAAGATTTCTCGAATTGTAGAGATCTTGGCTCATCGTATTAGTTCGGGAGCCCAGAGGGTTTTCGTAGCCGTGAAAGAGACACCAAAGTTTTTTCTATGTATTTTGAGCCCCTGATTACATATATCAAGGGTGGATTCCCGAGAAATGGTTAGGAAATTTGTTATTAACATATAATTTGTTACTAATAAAAAAACTGTTTTTTCATATCTTGCTCGAGTGTGACAGTCTTCCGCCCCATAGTTATATTATGGGTTGAATTTTATCCAAATGAACCGAATACAATGATGCCATACTGTAACAAATGATTTTATGTCTTGTACCTTGAAAACGTGTCGAAAAATTAGGTTTTTCAAGTATGGCGCCAGTTTTTCCCTCGACTAAAAGTATGGTAAATATAATAATGGTCACATTGTATCGTATAATTGCCAAAAATCCAAATGCCATACTGGTACAAATCGTTAAATTTTTTAATTTTTTTTTGCCTTTTAGCTCAAGTCCGACAGTCATCCGCCCCATGGTTAAAATCTGTAATAATTCTTTTTAGGTATAATTGCATCCAAATGACGAGAATACAATGATGCCATGATGTTAAAAATGATTTTACGTATTTTACAGTCGTATTTTTAAAACGTGTCAAATAAATAAGTATTTGAAGTATGGCAGCACTTTTTCCCCCTACTAGAAGTGTGTGAAAAATAAAAACGGTCACATTTTGTCAAATTTTTGTGGAACAAATCGTTCGACACTCGTTATTTATCTGACGCGTTCGATTAACGCCCACGCGATTGGGCCGCCGGTGCGAGCGCTATGACCATCATTTTCCTTTTTGCCTTTACGTAATTAGATCCCTGAAGAACCGCCATACTGGTACAAATGACCTAATATTTTGTGTCACCATCTCCCGGTCTACCACGAGAGGAATGGTAATAACTACTTAATACCTGACGAATATTTTGCTGATATGATGAAAAATGCTACTTATGCCACGCGTGTACTTTGTAAGGGTACGAAACTGCAAGTGAAAGCGTTACATTGCAATATAGTGGAAGCCACTATATTAACTGGGTGTGCGAAAGGAGAAACTGTATTTATACCACAAATCCCATTAATACTTGAATGATATCCCGTTCGAATTTAAACGATTACAGTTTCGCCTAAAAGTCTGCTTTGCAATGAAAATAAACAAGTCTTAGGGGCAAACTCTCAAATTTGCGGGTATCGACTTGAGAGAACATTGCTTCTCTTATGGACAGTTTTATATTGCTTGCTCACGAGTAAGTTCTCCCAGTAGCTTAATAGTTTTAGCGCCTAATGACAGATTAGTTAAGAATATTGTGTGTACCTAATCCAAATATATAAAACTTTAAGGTGACTGACTGACATAGTGATATATCAACGCACAGCCCAAACCACTGACCGGATCGTGGCATTAATGTGCGTGGTGTGTGGAGCGGTGAGGCGGTAGCACGCTGCTGCTGGCCGACACGACACTGTGGATATAGTCTTAAATTGGAGGATTAATTTGTTTTATTACGTAGTGGTGTACTAAGAAAGAATTTTTTTAAATTCCACCCCTAAGGGTTTAAAATAGGGGTTGCAAGTTTGTATAAAACTCGGTGGCAAAAAACTAAAGTTCACGTCAAGGGCGGTCAATAATGGATAAAGCAACAACTAATATTCACTTAATCGTTAAATGTGGTTTTCGTGCTGGTATGATGCTGTTTTTTCTATGGTTCGTCACATTAAGGAGAATAAGTTTGGTATTACAAATATCCTTCGCTGTCTAGTTTGGTACCAAAGATATATTTGTATGCACTAATGGTGAATGTCCCGGCTACACTTTATATTATACAATACATTTATTATCACTCCGAAAAACATCGTTAGAAGTTTGTACGGACTTACATTGTCTAAGTGCAGCGAATAAATTAAGTAGGTAGACTGAGACCAAATTTTTATTTGAGATGTTTTCCTGAAGGATACGGAACAGATATAGATAATTGTGATGGTGAGTATGCTGGACAAATGGATGGAAGAAAAAGCTTTCGTAGTGCTCATTCTTCGTTTGCATTTAATTCTATGGTGTATATGTCCCTTCATCTCTACACAATGTTAAATCTAACAAGAAGCCGATTTCTAAAAGGGATTATTGTCATAAACTTATATATGATGATTTTAACTGCTTGTTTGGTTGCGATTTCTAGGACTGTTGATTATAGTCATCATTATTCAGATGATGTGCGAAGTGGATTGTAGGGCACCCTTATTGCTTCAATTACGGAACATTTAAATGGTACACGAGATCTTCTGTTGGAAGAAAATATAAGAAAAGTATTACACTTGGAAATATAGAGGGTTTTATAAAATTTGCTATTGGTTGTTTATTAACTCTTTATACTCACCCAGATTCTTTATAAAAAAATGAAAAATTGCAACAAAGCGTCGTCTCAATTAATTAACTCTAGGGCCACCTACGTATAATTTTTTTCGTTTAATTTGATGACATTTTAAGATAATATAATGAAAAAATAAAAACATTTAATTGTTTTTAATTAGAAAAACAAAATATAAAGGGTGTTATAAAAAAATAAACGAGTTAAAAAAATATGGTTAAGATCATTAAAATTTTACTTTTTACCACAAAAAAACTAAAAGAATACATACCGTAACTGTGTCATTATATAATTAAAAAAAAGGTGTCAAGGAATTACCTTTGCTACACTGTAAAGTTCGGTGATTAACGTTGTGGCGTATCTCCAGCAAGAGATTTTTCTTTTAGCAAAGACGAAGAAAACCAGAAAAGATTTTACTGAGGATTTCTTTTGTTGATAATTGAGAATTGGAGTAAATATGATCCAGTGGATATATATTACACATAAAATTCTTTGGTTAGAGAGAGGAATTTTCTTCTTTTGTTTTCTGCTGACTGTTTGAAAATCTCTATTCTAGAGGATTTGGAGAGTTCTTTGCGTTGTAGTGCCCTTTAGGTTACAAGTGACATCCCTCAGCTACACCGTTTGAAAATGAGAAGATGTTTTCGTATAATAACTTCTAAGTAGTGCTTGAAAATGCAAGACGACTTTATAGAGATGGAACAAGGTTAAAGGTGGAATAAGGATATTATTAATTGTAACGATTTAAAAATCGTATTTATTAATGTTCTCTATAAATTTAAAATTAATTATTTATTTCAAAAATTACTGATTAATAGAACTACTATTGTCAGCTGTATGTTAATACCTCTATAGTTGGATTTCTTGTTAAAGATACCTTTTTGTAATTTTAATTTTGACTGATGAATGTAATACATTGATATTAAAGAAAACCATAGGTTATCAAAACGTGGTGTGGTCCTTTCTAAATTTGTCTTTCGATAGAAAAAGTCATTTAAATAAGTCTTGTGATACGCCTTCCTGCAAAAAAGTAATTCTTTATTGGTGTTATTTAGTATTATTATTTTATGGCTTCAACAAAAAAAATATTAGAATTCACTTGTTCTATTTATTTCAACGAATAAATTCTAGATCTGTTCGGGAAGGCCCTGAGACTCCTTGAGACTTCTATCCCTAGATAGAACACCTTAGACACCTTTAGACCACGAGTAGATTTGTCGTAGTTGTAGATCACCTCAGTGGAGCTCTTCAATCATCTGGTAGATATATTGTTCCGATTCAGTTTAGACTGAGGTGGTATACGTTGACCGCTGTTGTGGAAGCCACCTCGGATGAACCTTCGCCGCCACAGAACACGAAGCGAATTTAGAGTTAAGATACTTTTTGAAGGATATAACCAATTATTTATTTCTAATTATTTTATTAAACTCTAGTTAAAACACATTGTTACTTTAATCAATAAATCAGTGTATCCAGATTAGTTTTTAATTTGAGAAATTTCCTTGAAGCAGAGAACCTGATTTCATTACTTTAGGCAATTATATCGTATTTATAAATAATTTAGTTTTGTCGTAGTTGGTTTACTATATATGGCAGCAGTTCTGGTGTCCAATCTTCCGGTTCTACCATCCAATGCATCAAAAAAAGACTTTAATTTCCTAATTACAATGTGTGCTACTGCTAACAACTTTAGAATTTTCGAATTTGCGAGAAATTAAATAAATATTAATTATACGATAAATAGATGAACGATGAACTAATACAGAGATGACGCAAAAAGAGCAGAATCTTCTTAATAATTTTGTAGAACCAATAAGTAATGTTTGTGTTTAATGTCATTTTAAGCGGTTCGCCTAAGAAATCAATCTAAAAGATACTTAAGTAGATAATTTTTTTTTCCTTGAGTACCCAAATGTAGAAAATAGAACTGCATCTTTACGATGCCGATGGCTAGAACTTATGACGTATAATTGAAAAAATAAATAAATTATTGGAACTGTAGGATCAATTATAACAATTTGAAATTTTTTTGTGACAAAAATTTAATTGTCTTGCATATTTGAATTTCCTTTATAGATGATGATGATGCCCTATTTGAGGTTATTTTCTAAAGCTCGCTAAAGCCTTATGGTATAATTCTATATCAATCAGCAATAACAGTCCTTTGGTTTTATAAAGAAACTAGCTCATTTAAGCGACTTCGTCCATATTAAACAGTTTCTTTGTTTTAAATGTCGTACTTTTCTTCTTTTTTCGCCTTTTGCTAAATTAAAGATTTGTAGGGTTGACACTCGTGAGTACGCCACGTAGAGTTGTACATGGGAATTTTTTTCCAAATTTACACCTGTAACTTTCAGCGTTTACCCCTGGGCTTTATTTATTGCTATTGAAAATGATGTTTTCAGGGGAAACTGCACTCTTTTAAACTGAAACAGAAAATCGGTTAGAATTATCGGAATGCAGGGAATTAAAAAAATTTCTCCTTTTGCTATTCTATTTACAGCTTTTATAACATTGCATCTTAGGTAAGTAATTTGCAGCCGTGTATCATTAGATAACCTTGGTGCGTTAAGATTTCTCATTAACAGGACTGAAATTTCAACCTCAACTTATGGGAAAGCACCCCTGATAATTCTAAAGAGTAGAGAAACTATAGTATATGATTTTACTTGCCCAGAGTCCATAACGTTGTCTAATGAGAAGTACTCGACGTTATCTCCCTCCACGACCGACAATATTTCTTCATTTATCATGCCAACTGTCTCATTTGTTGGCGCTAACATTGCCCTCTCACAGAACCACTCACTTTTGTCCATATTTATTTGTAGGTTAGGATAGACATAACTTTCTAATTCATCTGTGCTCTCGACAATTTGACAGAATTCATAACTTAACATAATCAAGCAGTTATTGTCTGTTGGCATACAGTAGTCTCCGATTTTTAGAAGACCAGCTACATATTGCCCTGCTTGAGAATTATTGTGTAGTTGTACTCGTATCTTAGTAGACAGACAATTTTTTTTTGCATGTACCATAACACAGACGCTTTTAAACATGCATTAAATTCATCTAATGTTTAAAGTCACCAGCTAAAAGTACGAGTTTCCTTTCTTGATAGCCCGTTTGCTCTTGATGTCCTTCATTGTGGGATCTAGTGCTTCAATTGATTTTTTGTGGGACATTCATTGTATATTTACCAAAAAAAAACAATTTACATTGCTGCAACATACTTCCGCACACAGTGCTTTTGCTAATATTACAAACTGGCGTTTCCTCAAGAACTAAGTTCAGTGGTCCACAACTAAAGAGCGTTGCTGCTATTTATGAGAAAGCTACTGCAATAGCATTTCCTTTATCTTTTCTAATATAAGCTAACAATAGATTCAAAAGAAAAGTTTTGCCTGTACCTCCTGAAACATCTAAAAATAGCAAATCCACCGCTGGTAATTTTTTTAATAACTGTGTCAAATACTAGTTTTTGTTCTGGATTCAAAAGCTCCGTTCATAATCTAACTCTTGACCCAAATCATTACTAACTTTTTCCAATTTTTTCTGGGTTTGGTAATCCCAAAATCAGACAAATCTTTTCCAGTAATATTTATTACTTGATCTTCAACGTTTGTTAAAGTAAATTTAACTATGATAATGCGTTCCTTTCCCGCGGTAAAAAATAGCCTATGTCGTTTCCTAGGTATCAAACTATCTCTATATAAAATTTCATCCAAATCGGTTCAGTAATTTATGCGTGAAAGCATAAGAGATAGAGTTACTTTTGTATAGATAAGATTAGTATGGATTGGCTACATGACCCTCTTTACAGATCAATATCGCAACCATTTTTTTTTTAATTTTGGATGACTTTTGTCGGCTATTTTGGCGTTTACTTTCTGACTAGTAGGTTGAAAGTATTAAAAAAATCTCTTACAGAAAAGTAAGTTAGAGATGAACAAATTCCACAAATTAAAATAATATAATTCTAATAATTAAAATTGAGACCACTGCAACTATAATTACGATTTTTTTACATAACTCTTTATTTGTGTAACTAAAGTATACAACATGATTGTCATAATAAGCAAATTAGCCTGGAATTTATAGATTTTTCTTATTAAATCAACTCTACAAGAGTTCTCTTTAACAACAAGTTGTAATATTAAAGCTGCAATTATTTAATTTGTATATTTTTGTTATTAAATTAACTCTTTAAGTCATCTCTTTAACAACAAGTTGTAATATTAAAGCTGCAGTTATGTATTTTCATTACTTTGAGAACATTGAAAAGACAGAGGAACTTTATAACGGAAATATCTCCTTTCCTGAAACGCATTGAAAATCTATATGGGTTGAATTAAATTTTGTACGTTTATCTGTGTAACGATCGCAACACAATGATGAAGAGAATATCCATTTATGTTTATGAAATTGTCTCTTGTAAAGTTCGCCTTCGGGAGTTTCGTATCTTTCTATGAATCTTCAAACAATCGAAATAGTGCTGGCATGAGACATTTAAATTGAAGCTGAACGGTTATTGAAATTGGTGCAGTTATATTCTAAAACTCACATGAATATGTATTTAAATACCTAAGATAAATAGTGATGTCTAAATATATTATATAAATCAATAACACTATAAACGTTTTTGCTCTATATGGTGAATCGTATAGGTAAATAATAATTAGTAAAGGTAAGTTTCCGTTAAAAGTATCCAACAATATCTAAATATTTTATTATTAAATTTGACGGTGAGTACATAAACGTATTTATCTACTCCTTTGACAGTAAATGTCATTTATATTCATTGTCACCATGCAGGGTAAGTAAGCTATAACGCACAGTTGTGCGTTATGAAACGTCATGTTGGAATGACGTTTCATTACGCACAACTGTGCGTTATAGCTTACTTACCCTGCATGGTGACAATGAGTATAAATGACATTTACTGTCAAAGGAGTAGATAACAGTACAGTACGTACGTCATATATTTTTTGAGAGATATTAAATATTTAGAATTAAAATTAAAATATTGGGTCGTAGATAAAGCATAGTACGTAACTCGAGTGGTAAGAGGTATTACGTACTCGTGTAATTACGCACTAGCCGCTACGTGTGCAACACGTGGGAAAAGCACTTTTCTTACTTATGTGTTGCGGCACTCGCCTTTCAGGCTCGTGCCACAACTTTCACAATCGTAAGAAAAGTCCGACTTTTCCCACTTGTTTCACAATATACTATTCCAATATTACATGATCGAAACATTCACTTAAAAATCTACACTATTATATTAACTAACGACATGTTTCGACTCACAGCAGTCTCAGTCTCTTCTTCTTTACCTGAAGTTAATATAATAGACTTTTAAGTGAGTGTTTCATTTATTTTAAATTATGAATCTACACCAAGTATCAGTTAAATCAATTCAACATTACATGATCGCATAAGTTTACAAAATTTCCTAATGATCTCACGAATCGAATGCAAAAAAAAAAATATTAAAATCCGTCTTGCAGTTTATATTTCGGACTATAATCGAAATCGCAATATTTTACATTAAGAAATAAGTCATGAATTTTGGTTCATTGCGTTCGAACTACTCTATGTAAAAAGATTTTTCTACATGTTGTTTAAGGTAAGGATCTTCTTTTATTATACCTTTCTACTAACACAAAAGTTGTAAAATTAATACCAAAGAAAAATCTATACATATCCGTTTCTCTCAAGTTTCAATTCGGCTTTTTCAGGCATCAATCTATATCCTGTCCCGCTTTGATATTTGTTATTTGTTTGTTTTATATGCACGAGAGTGTATTGTTTTAGTATTGTTTGTTCTCGCTTGGGACTGAAATGTGACATGACAAGAAAAATGTGAGACTTCACAGCAACGGATGTTATACCATTAAAAAAAGATCAGAGTTAACTCGTCGACACTAAAATGACAATAAAATTGGGGAATGATTACTTTACGATATTTTTTATTTTTAGAGAATTGTATCAGGTGATGTGTGAAGAAAATTAAAATTGTTATATATGTTTTTGTCTCGCGAATAAAAATTTTCTGTTGTTATGTTTTATGAAAGAAGAAGATAATGTTTTATTACTGGCTTTGTTACCATTAATAAAAAAAATTCTAAGAAAATGATGCATAGTATTAATTAAATATCTGTAATAGGTATTGTTACAATGAAGATCAAAGGCATTAAGCTGTAGATATAATTTTTTTGGATGGAAAATATAATGCAGAAAAAAGATATAAAATAAATAAAAAATTACACTAAAACGAGATGATAATGGAGGTTGAAACGATCTATCAGATCGTTTTAGTTAAAGAAATCACCAGACTATTGTTTTCGGGCCTATAGTGAGATTTATTTTAATGTACCGCTAGTGGTGTTACTGATAACTGTCCTTTTTTTCGCTGCGATAGAATTTTGAGTTCATTTTACTATCCGATTGCTTGGTGGTACCTTCTCATCAAATACAAGTAAGTCTATTTTATTGTTACATTTAATTATTTTATCTAATAGAAGTGTCTTAAATTGGGGTAATATTTTATTATCACCAAAAACTGATTTTCAAGTAGTTTCACTTTCGCCAAACATCAGTTTTTGTGATCTTGAATCAATTTAAGACCGGTTTTTATACGTGTATTAATTAAGAATTAAAGACTCTCAAAAATACGATTTGGCTGAAAACTGATTCTACTTGATTGTAATTTTATTAAGGGATCGATTTCTGATTATTCATTTCATCATTAAGGTCAATCCATATCTGTGAAGAGGGTCAAGTTAGAGTTACAGATTTGTTTTTGAGGCGGCACCAAATTTCCGCCATTTTGTGGTGAAAGCAGAACAGATTGGAAACCCTGGTTATGACTACTAAAGAAGTTTAAGCAAATTCTTTCCAGTAGAACTAACCTAAAAGCAACCAAGGCAGATTTGTAGAAGAAAGATAAAAGATAAAATTAATTCTGATAAACCATAATTATTTGTTTTCAATTCAAAAATTGATTTTTTTTTAAATTAACTCTAAATAAATCATTTGTTTATGTTTAGTTTGTACTATGGCGCCCTTAAATTTTATGTTTGGGGGAAACTGGTAGAACTCTTTAAAGAAGCCAAAATCTAGTGCGCTAGCTAGGGAATTTATGTCCTTTTTGGGAATTGTTAATGTTACAACGAGCATTCTATTCTATAAAGAAAGCATATATAGTCTTTTTAAAAAATAAATAGACATGTATTTGTTTGATTTGGAATTCCCCTTGAAACAAAATACACTTCGAAAAATGTTAATATTAAAACTGTATTTTTGTGCCACCTAATGTTTGAGAAATGCCCATAGTAGCTCAATAGGATTTAAATCTGGGCGATAAGGAGTTTATTGCAATCTTGCACAATCATGTTTTCTTAAAATATCATCTATTTTTAACGTTTTAAATTTTAGCTTATTGAGTTTAACAATATTGTATAAATCAGGTTTTAACGTACTAGGATCAATGTAAATATTTTTATCTACTCCTTTGACAGTAAATATCATTTATACTCATTGTCACCATGCAGGGTAAGTAAGCTATAACGCACAGTTGTGCGTAATGAAACGTCATGTTGGAATGACGTTTCATTATGCACAACTGTGCGTTATAGCTAACTTACCCTGCATGGTGACAATGAGTAGGTATAAATGACATTTACTGTCAAAGGATTAGATAACAGTACAGTACGTATGTCATATATTTTTTTAGAGATGTCAAATAAGTATTTAGAATTAAAATTAAAATATTGAGTCGTAGATAAAGCATATTACGTAACTCGAGTGGTAAGAGGTATTACGTACTCGTGTAATTACGCACTCGCCGCTACGCGGCTTCTTGCGTAACTTTTCCACTCGTACGTAATGTCCTACTTACCACTCTTGATACGTAATATACTATTAGATTTGAACTACTCTTTTATAACCTGTTTCCTGTTATTTATTAGAATTTTTTGCTTTATCTTTTGTGAACTTATGATAAAAAACATTGCTTCGGATGCAAGTTAGGAATTCATTTCCCCACAAAACCATTTTTTATAATTTTTGAAATTCACCTCATGACAATCTCCTGTTTTCGCATTCGGAGTAAAAATAAATTTATCATTCGAAATAAAGACACCTCACTACCAGCATGGACAATTATTAATCTTTGTCCTTTTGATATAGGTTGTAATAACTCTTTATTTAAATCATCATTTCAACAACTATATATATGAATAAAATCGATCCTTTTTTATCTGTGTATATTTTTATTGATCCTAAATCAGACCGTTTTAGGAACGAATATTAAATATTTCTTTCTACTACCACTTTATAAAAAAACATGTTACATGATAGTGTTAAGGGGTCTAAGTGATCATAAACATTTATCGGGATTGTAAAATACAATTCTGAACATTTAGAAAAAAGTATAACAAACTCCCATGGGAAATATATTTAAACCAGCAATTCTTACTTAAAAAAGTACCATGACGCCACCGTAAGGAGGGGCAGTTATATCTCATATATTTAAACGAGCAGTTCTTTTTATACTAAGTACTAAGTTGATATTTCATATATTTAAATAAGCAATTCTTACATAATTAAATAATATGACGCCACCGGAAGGTGGCGCAGTTAATATTTAATATATTTAAACGAGCAATTCTTACGAAAATAAGTATTATGATGCCACCGTAAGGTGGCGCAGGTAATATATAATATATCTAACCGATTAATTATAAATTACTATAAAAAATAGTAAAAACTGGCAACTAACAAGAAAATATGATAAAAATGACAATAAAAAATAGAAAACAAAATCGTAAAAATATGAAAAAATGGTACAAGAAATATTTGTGTTAGGCAGTATGAAGTTCGCCGGGTCAGCTAGTTTATCATAATTACGAGTTACTTTAAATTTAATATTTTTATATTCTCGTTTTATTTTATTTCTGTATGTATAATGATCTTTTTAATAAATTTTAAGTATTTCTTCATATATAATAAAAATTTTCAAGTCTCAATTTTATAATTTTCTGGTGAAAAAAATTTATCCTTATATTTAAATTTAAAGTCCCCTATAACTTTTTCTTCAGAAGATTCAGTTTCATAATCTTTTTTGTTTGTACCATTCTTTTCGCTCGTCGTTCACACACCTCTTATTAAGGTATTAATTTCTTACCTTGACACATGACAATACAGAAAAATCTCTAACCAATTTCGAAGTGCCGAATCCCCAAAGTTGGGCGTAAATTGATATAGAACGTCGTCTCCCTGGGATACCTTCCAATCATTAATAATCTCAGGGGTTGTGGTTTCTGCACGTTAGTTACTATTACAAAAAATGTATAAATAATTTTTTATTTTTATTTTCTTTTTGACGCTGGTTTTCTATTCCTTTATACCTTGAGAATTGTTGACAAGTGACGAGTTACGTGTGGGGAAGAAAGATTTTTTGTTAATTTCAACGCTTCCAAGACAAAGACATGTTGCCTATCCAACAAGAGGCAAGCATACGACTCATCCATCACAATAAATGATCAGGCACTAGAGACAAGCGACTCCATTACGCTGGTTGGTATAACGATTTTCCAGAACTTACTATGTAACGAACATATTGCATCCATAGCAACTGCAGCAGGAAAGAAATTAGGCTTTTTGTTTAGAGCACGGAAGTATTTCTCTTTCCATCCAACTTAGCTACTCTTTACAAAGCCCAAATACGACCTAATCTTGAATACTGCTCGCATGTATGGGGTTCGGCAGCTCCGTCAAGGCTCAGAGTTCTTGATGCAATACAGAGAAGAGCAGTTCGACTAATAAACGATACCAGCATCACCAATTACATTACAATACATTGTTCCACCGAA
This sequence comes from Altica lythri, assembly GCA_964028335.1. Lineage (NCBI taxonomy): Eukaryota > Metazoa > Arthropoda > Insecta > Coleoptera > Chrysomelidae > Altica > Altica lythri. Next base: position 26,120,456 of record OZ034804.1, on the reverse strand, counting down.
GAGCAGTGTCCGATCTCTCCTTGTTTTACCGATACATAAACGGATTTTGCTTAGAAAAACTTCGCTCTATGGTGGCTCCACTTGCCAAACCAACCAGAGCAACGCGACGTGCCAACTCCATGCACCCTGATACTGTTCCGTGCCAGACATCGAGAACGGATCGATGTGAGCGTTCCTTCATACTAAGGGTCTCCAGATTGTGAAACTCCTTACCTTTCCACGTCTTTTCACTCGTACTAACTTGCAGGCCTTTAAATTCCAAATTAATAAATTGTCTCTTCTGCCGCAATAGATGTTCTTGGTACATTTGTATTTAGGTCTATACCTACGGGGTCATCTCTAATAAAAAAAAACTCCTTTTTTTCTGCTGTTCTATTGACTAGATCTATATACAATTTTTATTCATTTTCTATATTTTTACAATATTTTTTTAATGACATACCTACTGTTTAAATTAAATTAATGACAATCTAATTAATAATAATCTTCTGACAAGGGCAGGACCGAGTTGGATGCCGTTTAATCCATACTACCTGAAATCCAAAAAGGGACGGTACGAGTTGGATGCGAAATACTTTCTAAGAATTTAGTTTATATATTTACAACTATCCAGCATTGTTGCCGCAATGTCCAGAAATAGAAATAAAACAAAGAAAAATATTTAAAACATTTATTTACAATACATAATATTAAACATATGTATATTATGGGTACAAATTATAAACTATAAAATACATTTAAATACATTAAATTATACTAATAACAATCGTATAATCGTGCCCTTATCATAATCTCCACATGCAGATTATGATAAGGGCAAACCTTCATTGGTCGCCGAGGTACTTAGTGGTTTTTAATATTATAACTAAAAGGTAGGTATATAAACCAATATAACAACAACAAGTTAAAGATTTGGGATTATCTCCTTTGTTTGCTCAAATAATCTTTACCAAAAATGATAACATTTCATAATCCAAATAACATCAGAAAAACAAATTATTTTGATAATAAAATCAGGTAGTTCAAAATACGATTTATTCTTAATTAGTTATAAGTTGAAAGTTTTGGCAACAATGGAAATGATTTGTTAATAATTTTGTAATATTTCTCAAAAATACATTTAATCCCAACGGCATCCAACTCTGATCCTGTTAATACAGGTGTCCATAGGCCGCATCCAATTCGACTCTGCCGTCTGACAACACAAATAAGAAATTAATACAAATGTACTCCATGCAAAACTCAAAACTAAAACTAGAAATCGATTTCCTTAAGAGCGACTCGCACTATTATTAAAACTATTAAAAAATAAAGCTATTGGGCTTTATATTAGAACTGATTTTATGATACTTATATTTATTACGTAACAAATAATAATTTACACTTGTCTAAATAGCTGGTGATTATAAAATGAAAGTCTGCTAGTACTCCTGCATTAGAGACTATTAAATAATGTAGATTTTAATTCTCATATAAGAGCTTAAAGTAGGTACATTAATTATCCACTATCCGTTCGTCTTATCATAATTATTATAAGTATGTAACGACATTATCAACTTAAGTATGTTAATATTACGCTTATAGAAAATTAATTACAAGCGTAAAAGCTAGGAAAACGGAACATATTTTGATTATACTGCAACTCCATTATATAGGAAGGCGTAGACACACATTTCATTTACTCTACTCCCTTAACGGAGGGAAAGTCTCCCAGACAAGTGCCATTTACTACCCACCTATTTCGTTGTGTATTATAAGTATGGGGTGTAAATCTTGGGTACTTGAAATTTAGGTTTGCAAATAACGCGAACATTAATATAGGCACAGTAACAATAGTCTGGTGAAATTATTTATAATACAAAACAATTAGATAGATCGTTACAGTTGTTCAACTTATACTCTGAAGTTCTGTTTAAAAAGGCACTCGAAAAAACCCGCAAAGGTTTCAAAGTGAATAACTTTCATATTTTTACCATTAAATATGCAGATAATGACGTGCTAATACTACACACAGACATAAGACTATAAAAGGTTATCCAGCAACTAAATAAACATTGTGAGGTATTTGAAATTCAAATAAACGAGAAGAAACAAAGTAATAATATTACCAAAGAAACAAAACATACCTATACCTACCTATTACAATAAATGGTAAGATTTTGCAACAGGTCCATCATGAATAATACTATTGACTAAGCTATTCGTGGTTAAAAGTTTTTAATACTGTTTTAATCTTTGTTACCCACAATCTCTGAAATGTAAATTCTATATCCTAGATTCTAGGGTATAGACTTCTAGGGCCTAGAATACTAAGATTCTGCCCAACATCTCTTATACCAATATTGCTTATTTTGGAGATACCAAGTTTTAAAGATTATGTATCGATTTCGCCATTTTTTTAATATTGTTTATTGTCTTTCGCATTAGGATTACCAATATGGATTCTTGGTAGAGGGCGCTAGTTTCATATAATTTGCTTTAATTTACCTACTTAACACCACCAACTGTAACTAACGCTCTTTTTTAGTAATGCCAAATTACAGTTCAGATTTTCAATTTTTATTCCAAAAAACGTAAACATGTCAATTTTCAAATAGATATGCAGTGAATGCCATTTATTATAGTTCAGGAGCCACCAATCCTGAAATCCTGGATCCGTGATTATGCCTACTAAAATTAAATGTTAACACTTACGCGAATAAGATTTGATTGGTTGGCATGGATTTAATTAGCTGGAAATATTATAAATAAATAATATATTATTAAATTGGCATAATTTTGTTTTGTCATCACGGATTTGATTATAGTCGGCTATTTTTGTGGTATCTAGATTTTGAGAATATTTTAGTATCAATTTGTTGAGACATAATGTGACATTAATAATCTGATTAAAGCCCGAGAGCTTGACGGTTGTGAAAATTTTAAAATTGTTCATTAAAGAAGAGTCTAGTTGATATTTTTGTTTTATTTAGCTCACTTATCGTTATTTTCAGTTGTTGTGTAATTTAATTAGAACCGTTAAACATTCAAAATTTATTTAATTATCTCCAGTGGGTAAAGTAGTACCTGGGACAACAGGGGTTTCCGATTTTAACCGTCTAAATCGGTGGCGCGACTCACTAGTATTTGTTACTTACCTCTACGGCTGAGCTGGGCACTAATTTGCCAGTAGAGAGACCACTATCGAACTCAGCTGGAGTTGTATTGCTTTAGTTAAATTTCTTTATTTTTCCAAATTTGATTTTTGTTTTAAATTCATTAAAATACGTGGCAGTGTACTGGATTCATTTAATTGCCATCCACATTCTGTTGTATCGTATAAAATACAAACAGCTTCAGTGTCATTTTGCCACATTACGTTTATAAACAATAAACGTGGTGGATAAAATTGCCTTAAACTTTTCCAACATGGAGGAATATTATTAGAAATGAAATTTATTATACCTTTCAAAAATAATTCAGATCTTGCAGCATTAAAATCATTACTTTTAATTTTATACATTTCATTTTTAAAACTTCGTACTAAATCTGTTTTTTCTTTATCGAATTGACATTAAAAGTGATCTTCAGAGTATGTGATGTCCAGGATACTTACTGTTTATGTCGTCTCCTGGAGTTTTCGGTAATATCGTTATATAAATAGTCTAAATTTCATAATTGGAGGTTTTTGGGCTCGTTGAAAATGAAGAAGTCAGTAAAACCAATCTACGGAGTAGGTATCTGGTGCCCAAGATACTTACTGTTTACTGTTACTGTTTTTAATACTGTTTTAATCATTGTTACCCACAATCTCTGAAATGTAAATTCTATATCCTAGATTTTAGGGTACTGAATCTGTTTTTTCTTTATCATTTATATCTTCTGGATTTGTCAAATGCTCGAACATATTGTGATATTCCTCATTTTCTAACAGGAGGTTGCAAGGCATGGAAGCCAGGTACACCTCGACAGACTGATGAACCTAGCTTTTGTGTGAGGTGTGTATAATTTATCTTATTCGCGTTAGTTTTTATGAAAACTTACGCATTTGTATAAACTTTAATTCTTAATTATTGAGGATTAAACTAGCAAATTATTAAAAAAAAACTTTTTTGACAAAATTCTTTATGGGTTAATTTTGTTGTATTGGAATAAATTAACTGTAGGATGTAGTCTTCGTACTAATAACCTTTGAAAAATTTTATGCTTTATATAGGGAACCGGACAACTTTTCAAATAGTGTTTAAAAATAATCTTTATTCATATATATAGCCATAAAAAATAATATTTTAATTAAATAAATCCTCTGGAGTACTTGAAAACGTCAAAAACATAATTTATTTCAAATTGCCGCGAAAACAGCACTTCATGTCAATTCAGATCGCGTGACGTCATATAGAGGTAAACGAACTACGAGCCATATTACAAGTGATCAGTGCTTGGATAAATTAAGTATTTTGTGTTTCTTAATCATCATGGACCGAAAAAAATATCGTTGGTGTGTTGTACCTCGATGTGGAAATACATCAGTAACTACTCCAAATAAAATTTTTATTGATGTACCTCGAAAACCAGACATACGAAAGAAATGGTTAGACTTAGCAAGACGAAAGTGCGATGGAATGTCTGTTACTTCAGCAGTTTACTTTTGTGAAGATCACTTTGATGTAAGTACTGTACCTAGAGTGTTATTACACAGCCTATAATACAAATAATCATATTTAGTGTGTATGTAATGTAGGTGTTATAGGTTATGTCTTACTTAGAATGTTTTACGTGTGCATAAACAATCTTGTATTTGTGTTTTAGCTGCCAAAGAAGCTATAGAGAATATTTAAACTTAATTATATCTTTCATATACATTTTATTTTACTTTATATTGAGAATGTTAATAAATAAAACCATTGACAAATTGTGTATAATTATTTTATTTAGTGCTTTCATATAAAATAGGGAATATATATTTTTTTTCCAAAATTCACTTATACTAGAGATATAAAACTAAAGTTCTGTTATGACTATAGTCCTTCAATTCGTAACGAATTACAATTAAATACTTTTAGAAAAATGCAAATAAATCGTAGAAAAACGCGAAATAACATACAAAGCTGTGTTGTTTACTTACTACTACCTCCATATGACGTTACGTACTGTGATTGGCGTTTGGGTTCTTACACGTCACAGATAATTTACGCAACTTTATTTATTGATTTAAAAATATGAATCATTGTTATTTCTTAAAAATCTTTATTGAGTGATAATGTTGTATAACAAACTTTATTTTAAAACACATCTAAGATTTTTTTTCGATTACTGTCCGGTACCCTATTGGACACTACGATGAATAACTCTCAAGTCATCTTACATTTTCGAGTTGGTTAAAGGAGCTTTAACTTTTTTATCCTTCATTTGCTCGTCGTATTCATTAGTTTTTGTTGACGTCATTATAGATGCTTTTTCAACATTCTTGGCAATATCGACCTATTTGTGGAACTGAACTCTATACAGGTCACTTGAAGATTTAAATTATATTTTATTTAAGTCTAAAGACTCTAAAGTAACAACAGCAGAAGCTTCACTATACATCATTAAAAATTTACTTTTTCGAAGGCAGCAAGTTTTAATTGTCTTCTCGGAAACATGCTTTCAGAACATTACTAACAAATTTAATGCTTCTGAGGAAGAATTATTTTTAAGTTTTCTCCCAATTTTTCTTACACTAATGCTCTTTTACTGTCCGTTTATATTTTGATAGCATGATTGGATTATTTCACTGTTGTTTAAAGGTACAAAAATTATGTCTATGTTGGCAAAGATAATTTATTGAAATGTGATGTACATTTGTCTATTAATACGTTTGGGACAAAAAAGAATTGTTTTTTCGATGTTTTAAATCCTTCGTAATATTCATTTTTAAACTATGAAGTTGGTTTTAAACGATAAAGTCTAGTTTTTTCTATCTATGAACCAACGTCAGTCTTAGTAAAACGTGGTTTTTCTATAGTTTTTGTTATTCTTTAGCTTTTTCGCGCATAATAGGTCTATCAGCGGGAGCATTTATTTTATGAACATTCTTAAACCACTTTTTTAATGCCGACTCCATTTGTTTGCCTTTTCCAAATCGATCTTTCCTTCTATCTATGTTAGGCAACTCATAAAACCACTGTTTATTGAAGAGATAAATCAACACATTTTTTGTTGTTGGTTTATTGCCATCATATGTAGGGTAAGTTAATAATTTAGTTAAAACGATTACAAAATAAATTATAAAAATACATACACAACTATTTATGTTTATATATTGTAACGTGATAACCGAATAAAGAAAAGACCTTTACTTACAAGACTGTTTTTAGTTTATGTTTTCCAGAGTATTTTAAGTTGTTCTAGAATGTAGCAATTAGCTTAGATCATATTCCTAGGAAATACGAGAATTTTCGTTTATACTATATAAGGGGATGTATTAGCAGTTAAGGGAAGCTCAATTACTTCATTGTCATTGTAAAACTGTTTAGACGTCTTCCAACAGAGTTTTTGTGATTCTGTTACAATTTTGCTGAAGAAATTGTGTTAAAGTCCCCATAAATGTCCAAATTGGTGTGGCGTGAGTATACACGAATACCTGGAAAAAAGATAAATGAACTATTGGTGGCTGAGCTCAGAAAAGAGCTCGAAGAATTAGAGTTGGAAACTACTGGGTGCTGGGTGCAAATCCGTATTGTTGAGTAGACTCCGTGAATAAGTGTTTTAATATATTTATTTATCGAATTGTCCCAAGAATACTTTTATTGGTATAAACCCCATTAAGGTGATATACTCCAACATTTTGGAGCGAAACCTAAAAAGAGCAACGATACTCAAACCCAGTACAGAAAATAAATGTAAAAATTTTGTCAGGTATAAATTAACCCCGATATTTAAAACAGCTACTGATTCACCGAACTGTACTCGGAGCTTCATAGTAGAGGGCGCTTTAAATCAGCGAATAGAATATTTTAAATCTGTATTGCGTTTTTCTCAAAAATTTCAAAATATTTTGATATGAAATTTTAGTCATGAATAGTTTGTTTCATTTTACGTGGTAGACGCATGTTTTATTACACAAAATTTTTTTTTTCTCTATAAACCATCATAATTTTCTTTAAGTTATCATTTATTCAAAATGAAAGTATGCGTCTACCACGTAAAATGAAACAAACTATTCATGACTAAAATTTCATATCAAAATATTTTGAAATTTTTGAGAAAAACGCAATACAGATTTAAAATATTCTATTCGTTGATTTAAAGCGCCCTCTACTATAAACCTCCGAGTACAGTTCGGTGAATCAGTAGCTGTTTTAAATATCGGGGTAAATTTATACCTGACAAAATTTTTACATTTATTCTCTGTACTGGTAGTCCAAGAGCGGGCTGCAAAAAACCTGGCCTATCGAGTAACCGGATGAAATATTTTTTAAATAATACTACTCACTGTATCTATTAAAAAAATCATTTACTGCCAGGGCAAATATGGTGCATAAAATTGCTATGATTTTTTTAAGGTACATTTTTTTGGCATGAACTGAACCAATCGAGTAACCGCTTGAAACTAATTTTAAAATGTAGTTTTAAGTGAATAAAAAATAATTATAAACAAGTGCCTCGTTAGATCTGGTGCTAACCCCATGGCACGACACTTTTTTTAATTTTTTTTTTGTTGCGTTACTGTACCCATCGAGTAACCGCTTTAAACTATAATCAAATTAAAATTTAAACCTTTCTTATTAAAAAAATACATTAGTGCCACTTCTATTCCAGTGACAAATGCCTGACACGATACTTTATATTACTTCAAGTCCCATGCTATTGCTATTCATATAGCAAGGCTAGACAAGCTTTGACTATGTTGGAGTAGAGAGAGAAAGACTCATGTATATTTTCCATAGACTTTATGTTACTCTCTTTCAATCTTAAGGTAAGTAACCTCGGGTGCACTTCCTTGCCATTAACAAATTAACCAATTTTCTTGAAAACGACTATAACAACAATGAGCGTCGCCCAGCCTTGCTGTTTAAGTGCCCTTCTCGGGTATACTTTACTATGCTTCATCTATACAAACGAGAGACAGACTTAACATTAGAATGAGGTCGAAAACCAGCGTCCTCCGAGATGTAATTCTCCAGCAAGTAATCAGCAAATTCGTGAAGTGCAGGATGATTTGGTAACACTTCGGCGAAGTCGAACTAATCCCTTCCCTGCCTTCCGTACTAGTAATCTTTAATCTGGATTAGCGATACTTTACCTTAATTCCCAGAATCGGCAACGGGAGCCAAATAACCTAAGACCTTTATAAAAATAGGGATAAAAATGTGACCGCCGGAGCCCACTAGCATGCACCCATGCATCGCACCCGTTTGGACAGCGTATCCATGTATCTTTATTTCTAATGTTAAGTCTCTCGGTTGCATAGATGAAGCATAGTAAAGTATACCCGAGAAGGGCACTTAAACAGCAAGGCTGGGCGACGCTCATTGTTGTTATAGTAGTTTTCAAGAAAATTGGTTAATTTGTTAATGGCAAGGAAGTGCACCCGAGGTTACTTACCTTAAGATTGAAAGAGAGTAACATAAAGTCTATGGAAAATATACATGAGTCTTTCTCTCTCTACTCCAACATAGTCAAAGCTTGTCTAGCCTTGCTATATGAATAGCAATAGCATGGGACTTGAAGTAATATAAAGTATCGTGCCAGGCATTTGTCACTGGAATAGAAGTGGCACTAATGTATTTTTTTAATAAGAAAGGTTTAAATTTTAATTTGATTATAGTTTAAAGCGGTTACTCGATGGGTACAGTAACGCAACAAAAAAAAAATTAAAAAAAATGTCGTGCCATGGGGTTAGCACCAGATTTAACGAGGCACTTGTTTATAATTATTTTTTATTCACTTAAAACTACATTTTAAAATTAGTTTCAAGCGGTTACTCGATTGGTTCAGTTCATGCCAAAAAAATGTACCTTAAAAAAATCATAGCAATTTTATGCACCATATTTCCCTGGCAGTAAATGATTTTTTTAATTGATACAGTGAGTAGTATTATTTAAAAAATATTTCATCCGGTTACTCGATAGGCCAGGTTTTTTGCAGACAGCTCTTGGACCTTGGGTTTGTTTGAGTATCGTTGGTCTTTCTAGGTTTCGCGCCAAAATGTTGGAGTATATCACCTTAACCTACAATTTTTCTAAGAGTGAATAAAATTGTACGTTTTTATTTTGAAATTTCCTAAAATTTACATTTGGTGTATCGATAATTATATTTTTATTAAAAATAACTGATGACAATAACCGATCGAAACTAAATCACAATATGTGAACTATTTTTATATAACTTTTGGGATTGATTGATAATTATTATAACAATAAACGGATAATCCATAATTCTAATAATTGACTTCACTCTATTTCGACAATCAAAATCGATATTTAAAATTTAAATTGGCAATAATAGTTCAAGCGATGTTGGGTAGAATCATTATATTTTGAGGTTCAAAATCTAAAATTCAGAGATGAGCATTCTTAATCAATCACCCTGTGTATGTAAATCTAGTTTTAATCAAAAGCAAAAGCTCTTACAAACCGTAGGATCAGCGTGATTATTACTCAACTCCTTCACTGTTCCTAAGTACATATAATTAAGATTTGCTCGATTATTTCCCTTCAAAGATGTAGGATGCACTCAACAAACACCTATAACGAGACTCTAACTTGCTTGCTCATTTGGATATTCGTAGCATTATTACATTCGTATCTATCTGGTGACGGACAGTAGATTCTTTGATCTATTTGAAGCTAGTTTATTTGTGTGGTATTTAATATCGCTTAGTTTAGTTTGTAGTTTATATTCGTTAGTTATACTCGTTGTTATTTATTCTAATAGTTTATCATTTGTTAATGTTGAATGATATAGTCCATTTCACCGATTTTGGCCGATGACAGAAATCATACTTACTCGAAGTAAATTTAGAGTTACATCTCTCTCAGATATAAAGTTAGAAATTTAAATGAGGACGTTTGGATTTTAATACAACACTTACGTAACTGCATCTTGTTTCAACGGTAGATAAAAAGTATTCAATACGGAAGTCTTGACTTAATTCACATTCCTAGTAACCGTCATGTACGGCTCGTTGTTGAAGGGTTGAATTTAATAATTATTAATGTCATATTTTTGTAGATGTCAAACCACACTGATAGTTTCAGAAACTTATGACCTAATTTAAAAAAAAAACTCTCCGCCATTGGTAACTTGGATGACAGTTTAATCTTATTTCAGTGGTTTCTAATATCAAATCGGCCAAAAACGATGCAATGGAGTATATCAATTCCTATTTTGTTTATTAAACCTAACCTTACTAAAAGATGTTTTACTTCGTATTTAATTGTTTTTACAAGATAACACAGTGTGATTATTGTCTCAATTTTGAAACTCTTTCATAAAGACAGGTGGTGTGTACTTTAATAATCTTTCATTAAGGTTGGGTATGAGGGGTAGCTTTACAAGAAGCACTTCCCACCCAGGTCGTGGTTGTCTAATCATTTGGTAGGTATCCTGCTGATGGAAGATGAGATAAACAGCAGGAAACAAACAACAAATACATTAACCAATAAATAAGCAATAACAATGAATAATAAACAATATGAATATGGAATAACTAATAAACTACCCCTATATGCGTTAGAGCATCCAACTTTTTGGCCATGGGTTGTATACTATTTTTCTTGATCCCCATCCGAATATAGTCCGCCAGAGCGCGCTGTAATTCAAGCAAGCGATAAAAGTTGGACTTTCTGAAACGAAGAGCTGCCAGAAAGTGCGTATTTTCGGGTAGGGGATCAAGAAAATCTGTAATTCAAGCAAGCCATAAACGTTGGACTTTCTGGAGCGAAGAGCTGCCAGAAAGTACTTATTTTCGGGTAGGGGATCAAGAACACATTTTTTAATGTCATATTTGGTCTTATATTGTCTATAAAATGGAAAAATCCTACAAACAAGTAAAGGCAATGCTTTTTTTACCAAAAATATTTTTCAAAATTTCTACTAATACCACTTTCATAAAGATGTAAAAAGTATCAGTGTATTGATTAAGGATGTTACAAGTGATGTGCCAAATTGTAACTGTATGTCAAGAAAGTAAAATGTTAATCTCACTAATAATCTATTTTCGATTGCTCATTGTTAACGTATAAGATTTTAAATTTACATAAAAAAACGAGATAGGAGAAGCATTATTTCTTAATGCTCTGAAGTATTATTTGTCCTAGCATACGTATGAAAAACACGTAATTTCTTGTAGTCATCTGAAATCACTTTCACTTTCAATCACTTTTAATCAATTTCAATCACTTACAATCGCTTATGATCACTTGGAATTACTTGTTTACTTAAGTTCAGTTATGATTACTTTAATCCTTTATTTGCAAACTCTTGCAATCAACTTGTATGAGATCACTTAAAATCACTTGCAATCACTTGTGGTCATTTTAATTCAGTTGTGATTACTTAATAGTATATTGTAATACAAGTGTTACAATGACAGAGGTTTCGTAGTACGAGTTCAGTTTGTGAAACGAACCGCGAAGCGGTGAGTTTCGCAAAGAACGAGTACTACAAACCGTCATTGTAATTCGAGTGTTACATACTATTTTTTATAATGAACTTTAAAAAGTATAAAAAAAAATAAAATGAGTTTTTAGAAATATATTTTTATGTTGGCAATCTTGACAGTTTTGACACTTGTCAGTTTTAATGATTTTAAATTAGAATGTTTGTCAAATTTGTATAAAATATTTCGATTTTAGCAATAACGCTGATAATGTAGTTAATAATTTACTAAAACATACTTCTTGATTTACTACCTGAACTCTTTCGTTGAAAATCAGTGCAGTGCAACCAATTGTGTAAAACAAAAAGTTACCAAAAACAGTGTTACAATGAACCTATTTCGATACTGTTTTTAGTGTCGAAATAGAAACTTTGTGAACGTGAATTATAAAAAATAAGTTGTGAACCCTTGTAATCACGCTCTATAATATTGGACCTAACATACGTTTGTTGAAACGTATCGTGACTGTCGTGACTTCACGTTTTCGGAGTTTGTCAGCCGCCTGTGCGTACATTGCCATTAGAAAGCTATGCTTCCAATGAAATCTTTTTTTTTATTTCCTTTCCGATTATTTTTGTACATAATGTACCTACTTAGGTCAGCACTAAATCTTTGTCACAATAATTCGATAGAATTAACATACTACATGTAACATAGTATTTATGTATTTTAATAAGGATTGGAGTCGAAAAATTATATGATATGTAGAAAATATTTTGTAGACATACAGAACTTGTGTTGAAATTTTAACTTACATAGAAACTGACATCTCACTTTATATTTTATATATTTACTTCTTTTATTGGGGAACTATTGCCACTAAAATCGAAATAATAAAATAATGAATCAATACTTTGAAAATGACCCTTATTTATTTATTAATTATGATTTTCGTGGCAAAAGGTCACAAATAAAAGAAGTAAATATATATAGTTGATTCCACAAAGAAAATTATTGACAATATTTTAATGACATCTCATTTTTAACAATTCATTGTGTAAAGCAGAATCAGATTGTGGATTTGATAGAGACTCTGATTTTTTTAATGAAATTATGGAGGAGGATTCTTCTGCACAAAAAAAACTGAACTACATAGTAAATTTTATATTGTAAATTTTAAAGTGGGGTCGATTGGACTACACTAGCGACATAAATGATCTTTTGTGGATCTACCCCAACTAACAATTTTATATTTTATAAAAACTGTAAGAACGTTTACCGAACATGTTGTTAAACACAATCTTTTTTTGTAAGAACATTGTAAAAACGTTTATACAACCCTTATAAAGCCCAAAAAGGCGCAGGTTTATAAAATATTTCTGCTGCTTAACACGTAGCTGCAATACAATAGTTAAATAAACGTTTATACAGCTTTAAAAAAAATACTATAAAATCACTATAAAACCGTTTTATATATGCTTCAATAATGCTTTCATGCTGTTATTTTATAAAACAAGTTTAGTGATACAGAAATGTCCAGACGAACCAACATATTTTTTAACTGTTTCGAAAAGAACTATTTTATTCTAAAAACAGAGAAAACTTGGACGAGGCCATAATTAATTTTATTCACCTACATTTCAAAACACTAAACAGTTTAAACTTTGAAGTATTATTTAGTGGACACTTGGTATCAATTTTCATCTACACATTCATTGGAATCAACAGTAGTTCTAACACTATTCAGAAAATTAGAACTTAAAATGTTTTAAAAGTTGGTTTTTACTTTTTTGCGATAATAACCACTTCGTTTCACTCTCTTCCAGGCACTAATTTTTGAAGCAGACATTTTTTGTATACAAATATGAACGTACAAATAGAAATAAACATAGAAAACTGACAGATAAAATATCGCGTTCTGAGTGTTACAGTTATTTTATTACCTATGCTTTTATAAATGTACAGGGTAGGATTCAAAAGTAATGCGCCTCATTTTATTCTGAAGCGAGCGTACTTCGCCGCGCGCTCCGCTTGCCAGGGACGGTGGTGGGGACTAGGGGACTGTTAGCAACACAAAACACAACGCAGCTTAGTTCAGTTGCCTCCGAGCTGTCGGAGCGGTAGGATCGGTCTGGAAGTGAACCCCTGTTCGGTGGTCCGTGACACGGCAAAATGGAGAGTTCGTTAGAGCAACGCTACGCGATAAAGTTTTGCTTTCGGTTGGGCAAGTCTGCTTCCGAAACGTTCGCAATGCTTCAACAGGCGTTTGGGACTGAGTGCCTATCCTATTCTCAAGCGAAAAAGTGGCACAAGGCCTTTCGGGAGGGCCGGGAAGAGGTGCCCGACGAACCACGGTCTGGACGCCCGTCGACGGCTCGAACTGACGTTAATGTGCAACGAGTGCGTGATTTTTTGGACACGGACCGGCGTTTGAGTCTCTATCAAGTATCAGTGGCTTTGGACTTATCGGAGGCAACGCATTGTTACCGAGGACTTGAAAATGCGGAAGGTCTGTGCCAAGTTCGTTCCGAGAGTTTTGACTCAAGAACAAAAAAACAATCGAGTCCTCCGAAGTCAAGAACTGCTGCAAATGTGCAAAGACGATCCTGGCTTTCTCGAAAAAGTGATAACCGGCGACAAAACATGGACTTTTCAGTACGACCCAGAGACCAAACGACAAAGCTCCGAGTGGCACACCTCAAGCTCACCACGTCCCAAGAAAGCGCGGATGAGCAAATCGAAGGTGAAGACCATGCTCATCGCCTTCTTCGGAGTGAAGGGGATCGTCCATTTCGAGTTTGTCCCGCCCGGACAGACCGTGAATTCTGCTTACTACCTGGAAGTCCTGAAAAGGCTGAAAAGAAGCGTCACTCGCAAGCGACCGGACATCAAGGACAGCTGGAAGCTTCACCACGATAACGCGCCCTGTCATACCGCCATCATCGTGAGCAACTACCTGACCCGGGTGAACGTTTCGGTGGTCCCCCAGCCTCCCTACAGCCCGGACGTGTCACCTCCTGACTTTTTCTTGTTTCCGCGCTTAAAATCTGCGCTAAAAGGAAAACACTTCGACTCGATCGAGAATATCCAAGCTAATGTCAACTCAACCACTGGATTGGTGGACGCTTCTTAATTTGAATACCACAGATGTTCAATGGGAGCAATGGGAACACAAAAGAAGATTCTTAAATATGTGTGAACAACTCTTGACAGCTGTTGCTTCAACAGCGGGTCTTGAAAGGATTTTCTCCAGTTTTGGTCTGGTGCAGTCGAAGCTGAGGAACCGTTTGGAAATTGCCAAAACTAATAAATTGGTGTATATGCTTAAACGCCTCAACAAGCCTTTAGCAAAGAAAGGGAACTTAGATTGGATATCAGATCCTACACACGTGATATTCATGTGCCCAGCCTTGCAAGGTCTGCGTGTGAGATCCCTTGGCCTACCGACTGGAGATCAAAGGGAAGAACGGGCAACCATAGTCAAAAGGATCTCTTGGTTCATTAAGAACCTGGGATTTGACGGAGAATGAGAACCTGTGAATGAGGGTGCACAATAAGCTGTACTAGCTGCGATGCAATCCCAAAAAAGATCCTACACACGATGATTTTACTCAGACGTCAACGTCAGACAACGACGTCAATCTGGTTCAAAATGTTGTTGATGTATCCGGACCGGAGTCAGAACATGAGACTGATTAATAACAATTTAAAAATATTTGAATATATTCTAGAGTTATTAAAATTATAAATTATTTATATATTTATAAAAAAGTTTTTCTTTATCAACTAACTTAACATTAGTTCGGCAGTCCTTCGACATAGCCTTCCTGCTTAGACATCCAGGTTTTCCTGTCGCTAGCCTTCATTTTAAGACTTAAGTACTATATAAGAAAGCATTTAAAACTTTTTTTTTTTTTTTTAATAATTTATTATGCTTATGTAAAACGTATGCAACAAATATACATAAATAATAGTATAAAATAACAACATGACGTTCATACAAAATGGATATATATCAAACTTGATATATATCGGATATATGTATATCATAAATATCCGATATTTTGATATTTATAATAAATATCGGATATTTTCGCACCCTGTATTTTTGAGTATCTGTACGCTTTTACTGAAATAAGAGTCCTAATCATTTCAAATTTTTTGAAGCATTTAATAGAACCAGGAAATAAGGAAGTTTACAAATTGTGTGTTTAATGAAAGATATGTTATAGTTTCTTAATCTGTACTGTAGAGTTTAAAGTTTAATTAAACACATTGTCAGTTATACAGAGTGCTTCAGAACTTATCAAAATATTTTAAGAGACATGTACAGTTACTAAACTTAATGTTAACAAATCGCGTTACTTCTTAGTTGAACGTTATATTACATATATAACTCGAATATTTTAGGTATTTTCCAATTTTTTAATTGGAACACATAAAATCTTTTGGTACCTTTCCTTAGCTAATATCTAATATGATTTGTTCAAACATTTTTGAAATCTTGTTCGAAAAAATGTAACTGAATTCACTTTTCAAAAAATGTTTTATTGCTTCATCAGAAAGTAAAATTATTTCTCTTTGCTTTTTCATATTTTATTTTAAGGCACAAATTTATTCTATAAACACTCGATTTTCTATCGTCACTTTCTAAAATTTTTAAAAAACATTTTGGATCTTTAGAACTTCTCTCTCTCTCTCTCTCTGTAGCTCTTACAACCCAGGATGGGTCTTGGCTGACTCAACAATTCCCCTCCATAAGACTCTATCCATCATTAGCTCTTCTGCTTCCGTGATATTCAGAGCTCTAAGATCTGATGCTATGTTGTCTCTCCACCGTAGCCGTGGTCTTCCTAATGGTCTTCTACCGGTCGGGGCCTGCTCCCATACTAATTTGACAGCTCTTCCATCTTCCTGTCTTTTGACATGGCCGGCCCATCTCAGTCTTTCCGCTTTAATTATTTTTACAATGTCCGGTTGGTCATATAGTTCTTCTATTTCCCTGTTTTTTCTACTACGATACTGTTGCGTAGTTTCATCCCGTGTAGGTCCGTATATACTCCGTAGGATTTTCCTCTCTGCAATCCTCAATCTGTTTTCGTTCTGTTTCGTCATGGTCCAGGTCTCACAAGCGTACGTCACAATCGGTCTTACAATGGAGTGGTATATTCTTATTTTAGTCGTCCGAGATACATTTTTGGATTTTATTATTTTCTGTAATGCAAAACAGCAGCGATTGGCACTTTGTATTCTAATGTTAATTTCCTTGGTCATGTTATTGTCTGACGTGATAGTGGCACCTAGATATTTAAATTCATGGACTCTTTCGAAGTTATATTGGTCCATCGTCACATTTTGTCCTATTCGATCCCTACGCTCCGTTCTTGATGTGGTCATGTACTTGGTTTTACTTTCATTTATTTTTAGGCCTACAATTTTCGCTGCAGATTCTATTTTTAGAAATTCTTCTTTGACGTTCACAGTTGTGTTTCCAATGATGTCTATGTCATCTGCATAGGCCAATATGAGACGTGGGCCCCGATTTCTAAAAAGAAGAGTCTCCATTTTTGCCTCCCTCACTACCTTCTCTAAAACTATATTAAAAAGGAGTGGGGAGATGGCGTCTCCCTGTTTTAAGCCATTATTTATAGTGAAAAAGGTTGAAAGCTTCCCTCCGATCCGTACTGCACTTGCGGAGCCTTCCATGCTGATCTTGGTCAAACTGAGAAGTTTATTCGGAATTCCTAGTTCTATCATAGCATTTCACAACTCCACTCTCAGGACGTTAACGCCATCCCGGAACAGGCATACGCGGACGTCACCGAGAGTTGGAAATCCCGCCTGCAGAAGTGTATTGATGCAGAAGCGGCTTATTTTGAAGACTATTAGTTATTTGTACCGATTTGATTAATAAATTTGTCTTTCTGAACAAAGGCTCATTACTGTACATTATGAAATCTATTTACTTTTATTAAAACTATCCTATCCCACAGCGACTATATAAAAGATTCATAAAAGCTTTTATAAAATAGTTTTTTTAAAGTTTTTGTAAAAACAATTTGATTTTATTAAAGATGTATTTTCTATAAAACTGTTCTATTAATATTTTTAAAAACGTCTATAAAACTGCTTTATAATTGTCCCTAAACAAATAAGTATGTTTCATACAACCGTTATAAATCAATTTAGTTGTATAGGATATAATGCTTTGAAGGATTGTTTTGTAAACGTTTATAAAACAATTTTATTGCGATGTTGTAAGATTTTTTATAATTTTGTTTTTAGAACGTTCTTACTGTTAAATTATAAAACTAAATAGTCCCAACGACCAAATACTTGTTAAGACGGCATTTGAAAAACAATTTTGAATTTATACAGCAGCTAAAAAACTATAATAAAACAGAATCGCTCTATTGATTAAAGGTTATAAAATCAAATTGTTAGTTGGGACATCTATTTCTGTGTTTATAAGGTCTGGACTTTTAATCTATTACGAACTTATGTTTTAATTTTTTCTTATATATAAACGTTTTAACCAATTTTTCAAGATTTTTTACACAATCCAATATTAAAATAGATAGTGCAAAGCTTTTGGGTCCAATTTTTTTAACATACACCACGATTACCAGAACGTATTATAGCTTCAAATGTGATATACAATAATTGTCATTCGATGTTACTGTCGTTCTTTCTCAGTTTCTTTTT
The DNA here is from genome assembly GCA_964028335.1 of Altica lythri. Lineage (NCBI taxonomy): Eukaryota > Metazoa > Arthropoda > Insecta > Coleoptera > Chrysomelidae > Altica > Altica lythri. The sequence continues at coordinate 26,102,188 of OZ034804.1, read as the reverse complement.
ATTTACAAACTGTAGATACACCAATAGATTAAATTACTAAAACAATTTCTATTTTTATTTGATACTTGGTAACAATCGAATACGCACACGAACTATTGTTTATTAGCATATTCGATTCTTCTGCTTCAAGCAGAACCTCGTTTGCTCACGTTACGGGCATTGTAAAGTGCAATTTTGTATTAATTTTCTAAGCAGAAACATATAAGAAAAATGTACTTGCACTTCCTGCACTACATCTATGAAACGGTACAAGAAATTTTGCATTCAGTGCACATTTATATTACACTGTTATAAGAATCAAAAATAAAACTCGTTAAAAGAGCAAATGATCTATTGGTCATATCTCATAGTTGCTAGACTCCTAATCAACTATGCTGCGCTGATTTGGTGAAACAAAACAACGTAACAGAAGACAATAATAGACTGGCACAAGGAGATTCGTTTCATTTTCCATTTAAATAAAATTTTAAACCATACTTTGGGTAGCTTATTGGACACTAATAAAATAACACTTGCTACCAGATTTATTTTCTACCCTAGTCTATATCTATCTATATATATAAAACTCAAAGGTGACTGACTGACTGACTGATTGACTGATATAGTGATCTATCAACGCAGAGCCCAAACCGCTGGACGGATGGGGCTGAAATTTGGCATGAAGGTAGATGTTATAACGTAGGCATCCGCTAAAAAAGCATTTTGATTAATTCCACCCCCAACGCGATAAAATAGGGGATGAAAGTTTGTATGATCTATCAACGCACAGCTCAAACCGCTGGATGGATGGGGCTGAAATTTGGCATGCAGGTAGATGATATGACGTAGAAATCCACTAAGAAAAGATTTTGATTAATTCCACCCACAAAGGGATATAATGGGGGATGAAAGTTTGTATGAAACTTTGTCAATTTTAAACCGATCGGGCTGAGATTTTGCATGCATATAGCTACTATAACGTAGGGATCCCCTAAAAAAGGATTTTGATTAAATCCACCCCTAAGGGGATAAAATAGGGGATGAAAGTTTGTATGAAACTTTGTCAATTTTAAACCGATCGGGCTGATATTTTGCATGCATATAGCTATTATGACTTACGCCTCCCTTAAGAAAGGATTATGATAAATTCCACCCTAAGGCGATAAAAAAGGAGTTGAAAGTTTGTAGGAAACTTTGTCAATTTTAAACCGATCAGGTTGGGATTTTGCATGCATATAGCTACTATGAAGTAGGCATCCCCTAAGAAAGGATTTTGATAAATTTCACACCTAAGGGGATAAAATAGGGGATGAAAGTTTGTATGAATATTTGTCAATTTTAAACCGACCGTGCTGAGATTTTGCATGCATATAGCTACTTTAAGGTTGGGATCTCCTAAAAAAGGATTTTGATTAAATCCACCCCTAAGGGGATAAAATAGGGGAGGAAAGTTTATATAAAACTTTGTCAATTTTAAACCGATCGGGCTAAGATTTTGCATGCATATAGCTATTATGACTTACGCCTTCCTTAAGAAAGGATTTTGATAAATTCCACCCCTAAGGGGATAAAAAAGGAGTTGAAAGTTTGTATGAAACTTTGTCAATTTCAAACCGATCGGGCTAAAATTTTGCATGCATATAGCTACTATGACGTAGGCATCCCTTAAGAAAGGATTTTGATAAGTTCCAGCCCTAAGGGGATAAAACAGGGGATGAAAGTTTGTATGAAACTTTGTCAATTTTAAACCGATCGGGCTGAGATTTTGCATGCATATAGCTACTATAGCGTAGGCATCCCCTTAGAAAGAATTTTAATAAATTCCACTTGTAAGGGATAAAATAGGGGATGAAAGTTTGTATGAAACTTTGTCAATTTCAAACCGATCGGGCTAAGATTTTGCATGCTATAGCATGCAAGTTTTTATAGTTTTAAAATAATAATAGTCTAATACCACTCGCGCTTTAATGTGCGGGGTGTGTGAAGCGGTGAGGCGGTAGCACGCTGCTGCTGGCCGACATGAAACTGTCGATAGACGCGTAGAGTCTTGAAAATTCGAGAATAAATTTGTTTTATTACGTAGTGGTTTACTAAGAAATGACTTTTTTAAATTCCACCCCTAAGAATTTAAAATAGGGATTGCAATATTGTATATGAAACTCGGTGACAAAAAACTAAAGTCCACGCGGATGAAGTCGCGGGCGGCCGCTAGTATATATATAAAAAAGGATGTGTTTTTATGTTTGAAATTAATGAACTCAAAAACTACTGGTCCGATTATTATGAAAATTGGTATATATATATATATATATATATATATATGTATTTTTCCACGGAGAAGGTTTATATGATATGCTCACTGATGCCACTCGCCACCAGGTGGCGCTGCAAAGTAGCAACTTCTGTCCCGTTCAACCGATTGTCATGAAAATTGGTATATATATATATGTATTTTTTCACGGAGAAAACGAATACGCTATGCCTATTGATGCCACTCGCCACCAGGTCGCTCTGCAAAGTAGCAACTTCTGCCCCGTCCAACCGATTGTCATAAAAATTGGTAGGTATATGTATCGGAGAAAACGAATATGCTATGCACATTTATGTAACTCGCCACCAGGTGGCGCTGCAGAGTGATAACTTCTGCCCCGTTCAACCAATTGTCATGAAAATTGGTATGTATATGTATTTTTCCACGGAGAAGGTTTGTATGATATGCTCATTAATGCCACTCGCCACCAGGTGGTGCTGCAGAATAACAACTTCTGTCCTGTTCAACCGATTGTCATGAAAATCAGTAGGATGCTGTATTTTTAATGGTTAATATGAATGTGATATTCGTATTAATGGAGGTTACCACCAGATGGCGCTTCCATGTATCAAATTCAATACTGATGAATAGATATCTAAACGAATTCGTATAAATGTAAGTTCGAAAAAAATATTTTTGGTGCGATAAGTAAAACAAAACGATAAACTTTCTTTTCTTCTCTACCTCTTCTCTTTTATTTTTCTTAAATTTAGTTTAGTTGTTGGCGTAGCAACGCGCGCCGTGTACATCTATATACAATAAAAAAACAAAACAAAAATCGTAAAAATTTTAAAAAATGAGAACAAGACATCAGTTTTAGGCGGTACAAAGTCCGCCGGGTCAGCTAGTTAATATATAAATTTGATTAAATATAGCTATATCGGTTGTACAGTTGATAGTATATACAATTTATACCTTCTGGGTGAATTTGATATCCTGGTAGGGTCTATTAAGATAATATTTAAGAGAAATAGTGTAAATCTTGTTTTGATATATACGTCGTTTTTAAACAAATTATCTGATAAATCCAGTATACTTATACGAACAGGTAATATCTTTCATGTAGGTTTTTTTTTAAATCTTTATGGTCTGTCTCATAAACGGATTGTCCTTTTTGATGAAATAAAAAAATTAGAGCAATACAAGTAAAATACAACTCTTTGATGTTCAGCTTCAAACCTGCACCACATAAACTACAAAAGAACTGTGATATATCCCTCAGCCTGCATCTAACAACTTCGGTATGTACTCAACCGATCCATTATTCTCTCGAAATATGCAATGGAAGTATCTCGTTTTAAGATTTCTTTTTACGTGGGCTTTAAAAAACTGATTCAAAGAGAAAATTCAATAGTAGGTTTTCAAATTCTAATTGTAGAGATTTAAATGTATAATTAAATGCCATTTTAAGTTTTTCTCTTTAACGCTAAAAATATCTTGTTTACAGGGAATATTAACCATTTTATTTTAATCTTTATGCACATGTGAAATGTATCTTTTCTTTGTTGTTGACTTTTTTATTTAGAAGCTTTTTTACTACTATATTACAACAATAAAATACAATTATTTTTATTTGATACTTCGTGCCCGATTGAAAAAGTATTGCTGGAAATCATTTTTTCGTTAAGACACAAACCGTTTCGTTAGCAATATCCCGCTCTCGCTCTGGGAGTTCTGGGTACGTGATACAGGCAGCCCTTGTGTTTAATTCCAAAATAAATATAATTCTAAAATAAAAAAGTAAAAGTAGCGATTACATGAGGTATATACCCAAAATCGGTCCAGAGATTAGCGCAAATAAACAGATAGATATATTGACAAACAAAAATTGTAATTCTGGTATACGAACATTTCGTACATTTGCATTTAGGAATGGTACTTGGTAAGGTGGAAGTGGATTTCTGTTGTACCTGATAAGAAAAGTATTGAATCAAGAGAAAATACCGAGTGAGTGGAGGAAATGTGTGCGTGTGCCAATCTATAAAGAAAACAGAGATGTATAAGTATGTGGTAACTATAGAGGCATTAAACTCAACTCGCATACTCTGCAATGTTGGAGTTACGAAAGGATTTAATGTGCATGAGGGGCTCCACCAGGGGTTGGTGCTTAGCTCCTATCTGTTTAGTACGGAGATGGATGTTTAGTTATGATTGTAGGGATAACAGGTAAAGTCTCATGTGATATGATGAATGCGGATGATATTGTGAATGTAGATTTTGTGAAAAGAGAGTGGAAGAAAAACATGTGAAATCGAGAAAAGCGCTTTAGAGTAGAGGGTTGAGAGTGAGTATACCGCGGGATTAAGCTACGTTTATCCCATACAACGCTTTTTTTAATGTATCGTCTTTTAATAGTATTATACGTTACAAGGTCGGTAGGTGACTTATCACAGTACGAGTTAGTTTACGGAAGAGGCGAAGTAGGAGCCGAGTCTGGAAATAAACACGAGTACTGTAATAACACCTAACGACCACGTATCGTCTCATCTTTTATTTCATCCTGTTTTTATAAATTAATAAATTTATAGAAATTTTAAAAATAGTTCGTAACTTGACTAATTACGTCAAATTACCTTAACTGTCAGTTACTGTCAAATATTTAAAAAAAGCATTGTGTGGTTTTATGAAACCACGGTAAAAGTGAAACTTTTTTTCACACCATAGACATTTAACTAAAAATTTTTCGAATAATATTCCATTAAGGGTATAAAAATCGCTTTATCAATCTTCATTTTATACTTGGAAAATTGGATTTGGACCGAATATAAATAAAATTAAACACAAATAATATAGCGTGGAGCACACTACACTGTCAGCTGCTGCAAACTGTAGGCGTCGAAATCGAAATCAAAATCAAAATCAAAATCAAAATCAAAATCATCAAAATCAAAATCAAAATCAAAATCAATATCAAAATCAAAATCAAAATCAAAATCAAAATCAAAATCAAAATCAAAATCAAAATCAAAATCAAAATCAAAATCAAAATCAAAATCAAAATCAAAATCAAAATCAAAATCAAAATCAAAATCAAAATCAAAATCAAAATCAAAATCAAAATCAAAATCAAAATCAAAATCAAAATCAAAATCAAAATCAAAATCAAAATCAAAATCAAAATCAAAATCAAAATCAAAATCAAAATCAAAATCAAAATCGAAATCGAAATCCAAAGACCTCAAAACGTTGAGATCCGATGAAAACTCGATTTTCGAAAAACGGGGTAAAACCAATAACTTCCCGGATTTAAAAAAAAAATTAATTTTTTTAGCGGGAAGTTAATTAATTTAATATTCATACAAAATAAGTTAAATAATAAATTCAAGTACTCAAAATTGAAATAAATCCATAAACAACAACATGCACCATCAACAATTAAACACTGACAACCGCCTACTTTATACTTTATACCTACTCGGCGGTCGACCGACATGCATGTCGACCGACATGCGACATGCACTAACACAGAGCAAAAAACGATGTAATAGAAGTTTCACTTTAAAAATTTTGTATCAATTGTTAATTCGTCTTTTAAATTAAAATAAAAAGTAAGTAATTAATTATTTTACTTTTATTTTATAGTCATTATAGTGTTTTTAAATGTCAAAAATTAAAAGTAATTGTCTTCCCTTAAGCAATCAGAGCCGAGTTGCTAGGCAACACATTACAGTACATGATACCGTAATGTTTTACTTACCGGCGCCGAATTGATAATGGGAAAGTTTATTTACTAGACAGGATGAAATAAATTATTATTGTTATAACTTGAAATGCAATAATATAATGTCACAGGATTTTAATTTTTGAAATTTAAAAATTAGACCAACAAGAGTTGACAAGAAGGAGCAATTGGAAAATTTCCCCATCCAGCAGGACTTCTTTCTGTAACCAAGAGCACCTTAAACCGTTTAACCACGAAAAATCATAGGGTCAGTTGCAATTTTTGTTTGTATCTTGATACAACTCATGTCGTTTACGACATCTGTTTAATTTCTCCTTAATAATTTGTCAAATCAATAATTGATATTTTTAACCCTAAGAAAAAACACAAAAAGTAACTGTGAGTTTGATAGTTCAGCTGTCGATTTGACAAATAATCTTCATCTTTTTAAGATCATACATATCCTTAAGGAGGAATTAATTAGAAGTCCTAGGTGACATGAGTTGAACATGAACATGAACATGAACATGATAAAAAACGCTGACTAACGGGCAACCGTTTAAGTCGCTAACGGCTATAAATAGTGATTGGAGGTTCGAGTCCTGCCTGATATGACATTTTTTCAATTTTTTCGATTTTCTTTCGATTAATTGATTCGATTTTTATTTATTTAGACATTATTTAAATATATAGCATTTAATGTAATCCTAATAAAGTAAATTTATAACTTTCTCTTGGATTATATGCTACCCTTTAGTTATTATTGATTAATTATTTTAGGCCTGTATGACAAACTTTTCCTTTTTTGTCTGTTTTTCATATCCATAATAGAATATAGATATTTCTAAAACGAGGGCTTTAACGTTATTTTGTACATATGTGGGTTTTAGTACGGGCGCCAGGTACGTTTTCGTTGTCATTATAGAGTCATGGCATGATCCAAGTGTTTTGACCTGCTGATTACGAATTTCGGCGAAATCTTTCGATAAGTGGTCAGGAAATTTGTTATTAACAATTTAATTGTTTAAATGGCTGCAATCTAAAACTAAGAAAGATAGGCAATTTTTTTAAATACTCTGATTCCTTATGAAATAACTAATAAAGTAAACTTTAAAAAATTAAAATCTAACCCTTAAAACCAGAGATATTGTCAATTTAGTGCAAACTTGTTGCAAATAACTAAGCTTCCCACTTAATTACCATATAAATTGACTTAAAGCTAAAAGGGTACGTAAGGGATCACTTAAAAGTGCTCAAACTTAGCTTTTACATAAATGTTATAAAATATTTGTCTGGTTGCTTACAACAAAGTTATAACAAATTAATCGTCAAATTTTTAACAAATAATTACAAAGTAATTTGTTTATAAGCATTTTAATATTGTTAAATAAAAAATTTTATATTTAATTGTCAAAGATGATGTTATTCTTAATCCAAAGACGAAAGTCTTAAGTGTATAGGTATAGGCCTTTGATTTGATCCTATATAATTATCAATTTCTTGCTCGCGCTAAGGAAGCTTTGTGCAAAAACTAGACATATAGTTTTCGATAGTTTAAATTATGCTGAATCCAATGGTAACCTTATTTCTATAGCTTAAAAAAAAACTGAAGAAATTTCAGCTCAAAATTCAAAACTCCAACACTGGCTCTTATGGGACTCCAAATAAAAAGTTCGTTTACGAAGCCAAAACCAACGTGTGTGAATTTCTAGAAGAAAACTTGCTCTATAAAATAGCATGTTGAGAAATATGTGTTAGGCACATTTATATTGAGATATTCGATAAAAAGCAAATAAATTTTTTATGTTTCCAGTTGCTTAAGGAAGCGTGCTGAATGGCTATGTTTATCGCATCTTTTAGAACAACCGTGCGCATTTAAAAAGAATAATGTCAAATATCAAAACAGTGACTGTACAATTATTTTATTATTATTTAAATAATCAAAAATTTATTGCCTTTTTGTGTTTGATAATTAATATTTAAGATTTTTAGTTATGAAGACATGCACGAATATGTAAATTTTTTTTTGTACATAATTCATAACAATAACTTCTTCGACTATTAAACTGCATAGTTTGCGAGTTTTTATCTATTTTTCATCCAAGTTAATTGCTTAAAAATCATTAAATGAAGACGATATGTTACTACCTTAAAATGTCCAAATAGATAATTCTTTCCACACTACACGCGCTCAGTTTGTTTACGTAAAACGTGTGTCAGTGTTGCTATACGAATACCTTGCTGTTCATTTTGTTTTTGTCAACAAAAAAAAATATGTACAAATATTTATAATATCGATAAAAGGAAATGAATTTAAATTTATTGAAAAATATTGTTACAAAAAACAAATAGTTTAGCCATTTAGCACGCTTCTTTTAGCAACACACATTTCTGAACATGCTATTTAATAGAGCAGGTTGTCTTTAAGAAATCCGATATAGGTCTTGTTTTTTATTTAACATTGTTAAAAATGCTTATAAACAAATTACTTCGTTATTTTTCTTTAAATATTTGACAATTCATTTATTATATTTTTGTTGAAAACAATCGGACAAATATTTTATAACATTAACGTGAAAACTGAATTTGTGCCGTTTTTAATGATTCCTTATATATTTCTTTAATTAGCCCCTCTGTAAGCCCAATTATGTGGTGATTAACTTGGAAGTGCAGTTATTTGCAGCAGTTATGCACTAAATTGACAATATCTTTAGTTCTAGTGGATAATATTTACTTTATTGTTTTTTTTATAAGGAATCAGAAAAGTTTGAAAAAAATGACCCTCTTTCTTAGTTTTAGAGTTGCAGCCAGTTAATCAATTAAATTGTTAATAAGAATTTTCCTTGTAATTTCTTAAACGGTTAACTTCGAAATTCGTAATCAGTAGGTGAAAATACATAAAAAAAACACTTGAGTGTCATGACCCTATAATGCCAACGAAAACGCACCTGGCACCCGTACTATAGAGTAGTACGAAAGAGCAAAAGACAAGGGCAAGTTTTATGTCGAATCCCTTACTTGTCGAGGGTAGAATACGACAATAGAAGTTGAAAGAGCCCTTGTCTTCTGCAACACACCCTTTCGTTAGAGTGCTGACTTAAATGTTTTCTGGGTGAATGAGAATAGTACGCCTACGTGTAAATGGGGAAGTATCATTTGGGGGTTCTGCGAATTTTCGATTATAGGTTTACGCTGTGATCTGACTTTCATTTATATGTAATTTTGCTCGGACCCAACGTTGCACTAAACTATAAAATATAATAATTATTGTATATGAACAGATGAAACAAATGTAAAAACTTATACCGTATGTCTTATGGACTGGTAGTATAATCTTATAATAGGTATATAGAGTGTTAAAAAATAATATGTTCGCAAATTAACGGTTTCGGAGATTTTTCTTTCAAAACACGTTTTATATATGTACAAAAAACAATAATATTTATTAACAAAAATCAGAAACATAATTTAAATAAGATGTTCAAAGTGCCCTCCCTCCGTTTTAATGCAGCTACGACATCTCCGCCGCTGGAACTGTCGAACTCTTTCCAAAATACCTTCATTGGCTGTGATTCAATGATATTCCTGCTCTACTCTTTGCTGCAGCTCCTCGAGGTTATTCCCAGGAGTGGCGTATACGAAATTTTATAAGTGTCCCCAAAGGAAAAGATTAAGGAGGTTTAAATCTGGCGATCTTACAGGCCATGGTACAGGCCTCCCTTCCTATCCATTTTTCTTCAAAAGATCCGTCTAATTGCTCTCTTATGGCAATTGAAAAATGGACCGGAGCACCATCGTGCTGAAACCCCATTTGATTTGTTTATATTAAAGAAATGTCGTCTAAAAGATCACCAATGTTTTCTGCAAAAAGTAGATATAAGTAATCAGCTCCCGTTAATCGGTTAGGTAATACAATCGGATCTAGTAACCGGTCGTCCAAAATACCTATCCAAATGTTCAACGAAAAATGTATTTGATGCCTGGATTTTACAATACTGTGGAGATTTTCGTCGGTCCACATATGCGAATTATTCTTACTCTCTCTCTCTATCTCTCTGTAGCTCTTACAACCCAGGATGGGTCTTGGCTGACTCAACAATTCCCCTTCATAAGACTCTGTCCATCATTAGCTCTTCTGCTTTCGTGATATTCAGAGCTCTAAGATCTGATGCTATGTTGTCTCTCCACAGTGTTCGTGGTCTTCCTAATGGTCTTCTACCGGTCGGGGCCTGCTCCCATATTAATTTGACAGCTCTTCCATCTTCCTGTCTTTTGACATGGCCGGCCCATCTCAGTCTTTCCGCTTTGATCATTTTTACAATGTCCGGTGGGTCATATAGTTCTTCAATTTCCCTATGCGAATTATGAAAATTAAAAACTCCTTTTCGTGTAAGCCCTGCCTCATCAGTAAAAAGAATGTCTGCAATAAAATTGGGGTCCTCAGCATCATTTCTTAGAAACTAGCGGTAAAAATTCAAACGTGTCTGATGATCCAGTGGATTCAGACCATGCACTCGTTGGACATGGTACGGGTAAAGTTGCTGCTCGTGGAGTATTCTCCAAACCAGTGGAGCCCCAATTCCTACCTCAGCTGATATTTTCCATAAACTAGTTTCTAAGTTCTCCTCTATTCGTGCTAACATCACGTCTCAGGGGTAGACACCGACCTTGGTCTCCCGGAATTATGGGACTGTTTCCCAAATGTACCTGTATCATGCAACGTTTGGTGCAGTTTTCCAAATGCACAAACTGCGTCTACATAGGTACAGACGTAGCGCTTCCTCGCATTACCATTTGCAAGACCGTACATGAATTGCATATCAGTTAATTTAATATTACTGTAAATAGGAGTAACAAAAATTTGTAAAATTGTTCACCAAAAACTAAATAATAGCTTCAAATAATATCAAGATAAACCATCGGTTGAATTTAATAAGAAACGCAAGTTTTTGAGAATATAAAAAGAGATACCTAATCCAAATGTGATACAAAAACACAAAACATATCTCCGAAACCGTTAATTTGCGGACATATTTATGTTTGTTAAGACTTTTCTGCATATTTTGGGTTATACTACCACCGATATTTCATTTTGTGACACTTTATATCGACTGATACGGCCGTGAAAAGTAGACTTTATATTGTATTTTTGCTTGCTGTAAACTGTATTTGTTATTATCTTTTCTCTTCTGTTCGGTCAGTTTTGTTACCAAAATTGTAGTTTATTATTTACAACTTTATATTTAAATATTTCTCAATGGACCGCAAAACATTGTGGCGAATCGTTTTCTTGCAAGTTTATCAGCCTGCTCGTTGCCTTGTAATCCTCTATATACTGACACCCAAACTTGTTTGATACTGTTACGTTTCGCTAGAAAAAACAAGTTGTATTCGGCATTTGTGTACTTCTCTAGAGACCACTTTAAAGGTCTTTAAAGCCCCAATAGCCGCCTAACTATTTATGCATGTGTTGATCCGCTTATATTTGAAAGCCATCAAATTATTTTCTCTTGCACAGTACAAGATTAAATACAATTCCTTTTGAAATACGAATAGGTATATTTCCAGCAGGAGAGACATTTTTACCTTTTCGTCACTGCTGTAAATTCCTACTACTGAACCCTCTTTAGGCTTTGAATTAGACCTGTCTGTGTATCAGGTGCAGCCCTGAAATTTGGGTTGCGTGCTCGTATTTTGCCATTCCAGACGTTGATGTATTTGTACCTGGAAAGTTTTCTTAGGCAGGTATTCGGGTACCATGTGATCTGATTTTATCTCTTAGATGACTTCTCCAATTTCCTGCTGATTTTATTGTGTCATTATCTAAAAAAAATGGTGCTCAGATTTTTTTTTAGTCTGTAGAGTCCCATTCTTGTCTTTCGACAATTGACTTCATGTTGGCATTTTTTTATGTACCAAAGCCGCATATGTGACTGTGTTAGAGTTGTTACATGTTTGGTTTTATCCAATTGCTATTACTAAAATCTTGAATTCATTTTTAATATTTATTTTAAAATAGCTTGTTTTTTTTTTTTAATTTTATTAGAATTACAACAAAATCATTTTAACGTCATGCTATATGTGCTTAAGGAGAAAGTAAGTAAGTGTCACATTTGGCATGAGTTGAATTTAACGACCGTTAGGCACCTATAGCTTAGTTGTTAGAGTGTCAGCGCGTAGAGCTGAAGGTTGTGAGTTCGAGTCTCGCTGGATGCGACATTTTTTCAATTTCTCCTTAATGTCATGGTTTGTATACTTTCTGAAAAAATTTTCAAAATTTCAAAATTTTCAAAAAATCCCATAAGCTCAAATAATCGTTTACTAAAGAATCCATGGTTTCGGTCTCCTAACCAAATAAAAACATATAAGACAGGACACTTAAAAAAATGACTTAGAGTTTGATATTTTAATTGTCGATTTGACAAAGTCTCTCTCTCATTAATGTAATGCTATATGTGCTTAAGGAGAAAGTGAGTAAGTGTCACATTTGGCATGAGTTGAATTTAACGACCGCTAGGCGATTTGATGGCTAGGCACCTATAGCTTAGTTGTTAGAGCGTCAGCGCGTAGAGCTGAAGTTTGCGAGTTCGAATCTCGCTGGGTGCGACATTTTTTCAAATTCTCTTTATGCCATTTGATAAATTTTTGTTTGTATACTTTCTGAAAAATTTATTATCGCATATATATATTTTAAATAATAATCAAGATATGATGAAACATGAAAACTAAGCGTTAAGATCATCTATAAGTACACTGTTTAATGTGCTATCGGCTATAGATATCGCAGGTTTGAGTACTGCCGATCTTGACATATTTTCAATTTCTCTTTATGGCCATTACTTGTTTATTTTACTGCCAAATATAAAAAATTCTTCAAACCATATGTTTTGAAATCTGCCAAAAAAACAGAATTGAACCCCCTACTAATAGCTTTAAACGAAGGTGCCTGTTGGGGAATCGTAAATAAACAATTCTTTTGTAGTGGACTGTATTTATTTTCACCAAACAACTATGATTCACATAAACGTATTGTAATAATACGCTTTTACATATATTCTAAACATCAAAATAAGAATAAGTATTTGTAAATCAAAAAATGGCGAACGGTGAACGTTACACATCAAAGCTATCGCCTTAATAATCTGCCGCTGATGGCGCTTGCGTCTCGCTATCGGACAAGCGCAAGATTTGCTTGACCATAGGCGTATCAAACATAGGCATATCAAATACATAAACAAAAGTTATGAAAACATAACAATAAATATTAAGAGTTATAAAATACAACATGGCGCCCCCCTTGGAAGGCCAAGCCTTTCAAAACATAAATACAAAGACAAAATTTAAAATAAAATAATGCAGTTACATTAAAAACCAAATGTCAAAATACTACAATGGTAGTGGACAAATTTTAGTAATTGAACGTTTAGTGCACCCACTTTTAGTTTTGAGAGACACAACACGCACTATACCATCCGTTCCGGGATGAAGTTCAGTGACTCTGGCAACTAACCAGTTCATAGGAGGAATATTGTTTTCTTTTAAAAGCACTAAATCACCTGTTTGAAGTTTGTTTTCACTAGAAGTCTTCCATTTCACTCTTTGTTGAAGATGATGCAGGTATTCCGAAGACCATCTCTTCCAAAAGTGCTGCATTAGCAACTGCAAATGTTTGTAACGAGAGGTAGAAACTCGGAAATCTACAGGTACTTCCTCTTCGGGTAATGCTTGAAGGGATGAACCCACCAAAAAATGCGCAGGAGTCAGCACTTCCAAGTCGGCTGGATCCTCCGTGAGGGGTAAAAGAGGACGGGAATTTAGGATAGATTCGATTTGGGATAAAAGGGTATAAAACTCCTCATAAGTTAAATAAACGTTATTAATTACTCTATTTAAATGATATTTCACTGATCTAACCGATCTTTCCCATAGTCCACCCATGTGAGGTGAACCGGGAGGAATAAAATGCCAAGTAATTTCATTATTAATTAAATAATTTTTAACCAAAGTGTTTTCGTTAATTTGAATAACCTTTTGAAGCTCTTTATTTGCTTTGACAAAATTAGTAGCATTATCAGAGTAAATGTTTCGACACAAACCTCTTCTAGAGATAAATCTTTTTAACGCGTTAAGAAAACCTTCAGAAGTTAAATCGCTTACCAATTCTATATGAATGGCCTTTGAAGCGAAACAAATAAAAATACAAATATAGGCTTTAATATATTTTTTATTGCGAAATTTGCTGTCTTTTATCAGGTAAGGACCAGCATAATCAACTCCAACATTAGTAAAGACCTTGGAAGGGACTATCCTTGAAGCAGGTAAATCACCCATTTTTTGATGCAAACACCTTGGATTAGCCCGAAAACATGTCAAACACTTTCTGAGAACTCTTTTAACAGTTTGCCTGCCTCTAATAGGCCAATAACTTTTACGAATGTTGTTTAAAACGATCTGAGTACCAGCGTGGAGATTAATTTTATGCTCATAATTTATTAATAGTTCAGTAAAAGAACAATCTGAAGGCAATATAATCTGATGCTTCTGCTCATAATTTAATAACGATTTACTTAATCTGCCACCCACGCGCAATATTCCATCATTATCTAAGAAGGGAGACAAAGTTAAAATCTTACTCTTCGTAGAGATGGGTTTTGATAATTTTAATCTTTCTATGTCATCACCAAATACTTGATATTGAGACAATTTTATTAATTCTAATTTACTGGTCTTTATTTCTGAAATAGTCAGTGAGCCGGTTTCGAGAACCGATGATATGCCCTTTCTTTTTTCGACAAGCGTTTTACAATTTTTAATAAACCTAAGAAGGTAAGCAAAAATTCTTATTAATTTTGTTAATTCAGAATATCTGGTAAGTATATCAAAATTATTAATTTTATTTGAAACTAAATTATAAGAAATATTTTTTATTTCAGGGATAGTTACTTCATCTCCAGGAGAATTAGGCCAATCAACTTCATTTTTAAGGAAAGTTGGACCGTTCCACCACATTAAAGAATGTAGAAGAAGAAATGAATCGGTACCTCTTGATACCAAATCTGCTGGATTTAGATTGGTAGGTACATATCTAAATTCGCAATTTTTAGTTAAATTTTGAATTTGAACGACTCTATTCGCTACAAATGTTTTTAATCTACTAGGATCGTGTTTGACCCAAGCCAAGGCTATAGTAGAATCGCACCAAAAAACTATTTTATCAAAAACTAAATGCATTGATTCGATCACTTTACAATACAATCGTGCTGCTAACAGAACTGCGCACAGTTCTAAACGAGGTAATGTCAAAGGTTTTAAGGGTGCTACCCTAGACTTTGAACAAAGTAAATGCGATTCTATGTCACCTTCATTTTTTGAAACAACGTATATACAAGCTCCATACGCAGATATAGAAGCATCGCTGAAACAGTGCAATTCAAGTTTGCGAGAACTCGAAATTAAGACAAATCGAGGGATTTTAAACATATTTATAAGATTAATGTTGTCATAAAACTTTAAGAATGATTTAACAAAATTATCGGGCAAAGTATCGTCCCATTCTAATTTTAAAGACCACAGACCTTGCAATAAAATCTTGGCGGTAACAATTATAGGACTGATTAATCCAAGAGGGTCGAAAATTTGAGAAATTATAGACAAAATTATTCTTTTAGTAAATTTTATAGGTAAGTTAGAGTCCAATTGGTTAACAACATAAGCAAATATATCATCTTTAGGATGCCAAAATATGCCTAAGGTTTTCGAACTATTAGTGTCCTTTATAAAAAATTGAGAAGCTTTTGAATTGATACAAACATTTTGCAATAATTTAGCATCGTTTGATACCCATTGCCTCAACGGAAAATTTGCAGAATCCATAATCTTTATTAAATGTTCTATTATCTTAAAAGCAGAATCCAAACTGTCAGTTCCTGATATCAAATCATCCATATAAAAATCGGTTCGAATAATTTTGCCAATATCTGGATGTGTGGTTTCGCTATCATCAGCTAATTGCTGAAGACAGCGAGTGGCTAAAAAGGAGCTAGGTGCTAAACCATATGTTACCGTTGTTAGCTCATAGGTTTCGATATCAGAATCAATATCTGAACGCCACATAATTTTTTGAAATTTTCGATGATCAGGATGCACCATTATCTGTCGGTACATCTTCTCAATGTCGGCCGTAAATGCAATCGGATGCTTGCGAAAACGCAACAAAATGTTGAAGATGTCTTCTTGTATTTTTGGACCCACCATCAATACATCATTTAAAGATGTGCCAGTAGATGTCTTGCAGGAACCGTCGAAAACAACTCTGACCTTAGTAGTTAAAGAGTCAGACTTGACAACACAATGATGAGGTAAATAGTAACCTTTCTCATTTTCAGGATTTATCCTCTCCATATGACTCAACCTTTTATATTCGTCCATAAATTTTGAATAATCATCATTTAAAGATTTATTCATTTTCAATTTTCTCTCTAAATTTTTAAATCTTTTTAAAGCAATATCTTTGCTTTCCCCTAAGGTATTTAAATTATCTCTGAAAGGTAGTTTAACACCGAATCTACCTTCAGAATCTCTATAATAATTTTGGACGAAATGCTCTTCACAAGCCTTTTCTTCCTCCGAATTAATTTTATTTTCGGGTTCAATTTCCTCAACAATCCAAAACTTTTCTAACTGATTTTGAATGTCATTTTTGCAGATTGCGCTAAGACTTAATAAAGAGTTAGAATTGATATTAACTGGACCAGAAACTATCCATCCTAAGTGAGATTCTTGAAGAATGGGCAAGCCTTCTCCCAAATGAATTTGATTTTTTAATAATAAATTATAAAATATATTACAACCTAACAAGATATCAATTTTATTAGACATGTTGAAACTAGAATCAGCAAGTTCTATGTTCTGGGGTAAGTTTATTTTGTAATTAGATAAGTTATATTGAGGAACATTGTCAGTTATATTTTTCAATACTAAAAATGGCAACTCAGCCTTATATTCTGAATTTACACTTTTTATACAAGCCTTTAATGATTTATTTACCCTTGCAGCATCTACCGCATTAGTTCCCACTATGGAAACATTGGTTTTTAGGAATGGTAATTTTAATTTGTAAGCCAATTCTTCTGTTATAAATGAAGATTGGCTTCCGCTATCAAGCAGTGCTCTACATTTTATAGGATTATTTTGATGATCAAAAATATATATTATTGCTGTAGATAAAATGACAAAGGAATTAGGAGATATACTAATGGAACTCATACTAACTTGAGAAGAAGATGTAGAAGAAGTATCCGGTTCTACTTCATGCAAAAGTGCAGGTAAGTTTGTACTATTTTCATTGTTTTTAATTTGATTGTCTGTGTTTTTTAGATGTAATAATTGATTATGCCTTTTATTGCAGATTTTGCAGGTAATACCTTTGCAGGAAGAAGATGAGTGACCTCTTCGCAAGCAATTTATACATACCTTTAATTTTTTAATGTGATCTATTCTAGATGGAATATCTAATTTTAGAAAGGAGTTGCAATAATATATTACATGGTTTGATTCATTACAAAATACACAGCTTTTATTTATCTTTTGGCTTGATGAAAGTGATTGAACCTTATTACATTTTGAGTTAAAATTGGATGTTTTATTTATTTCACTTATTCCTTTCAATATACTACATCTTTCTTTCAAAAATTCTACAAATGAATCAAGAGTGGGAGATTTTATTTTATTACTTACAGTTTCCCATTCTCTTTTAGTGACTTTATCTAATTTTTGTACAAGTAAAAACAGCAAAATAGTATCCCATTTATCAACAGGTTCTTTTAAATTTGTTAACGCCCTAGTGTTTTTCTGTAGAATATCTAAGAAGTTTCTTAAGGCTAAATAATTTTCCTTTTGTAAAATAGGAATGTCAAAAATGGCTTGTAAGTGAATTTTTATTAAGACTTTTGTGTCCTGATAACGCTCTTTAAGAAGAGACCACGCGATTTCATAATTTACATCGGTACTCTCCAAATCTTCTATTAAATTTTGAGCTTCACCTGTCAGCGCAGATTGCAAATAAAAGAATTTTTCAGAAACAGATAGATGAGAATCATCGTGAATAAGAGCCTTAAACCTATCATAAAATGACGACCAGCAATTGGCGTCCCCAGAAAATGTGGGTAGTGAAATTTTAGGTAATCTAACGTTTTTAGAAGGATTTAACTCCCCGCTCGCAATGCTAATTAAATCGTTTTCCCGCTCATCAGTATTTCTAAACTGCTGTGAAATTTGTGAGAGTTTAATTCTGGCCTTACCTAATACAGAATAGTAAAGATCCTCAAATTCTTTTCTATCAAATTTATTACTTTCTTTATTTTGTACATTATCTTCCTGAAGGTCTTCTATGTTATTTTGAATTTCAATAAATTCATCTAATAATGACTCAAAACGATTGAATCTATCAGGAAGCGTTAGCAATTTATCAGAATCTGATTCTAATTCCTCTAAAGTATCCGAAAATCTCATAAGAGATTCTTGAACAGTATTTCTTTTTCTAATTAAAGATTTCAAATTCTTTTTAGACATTTTAATAGTTTAATCTAAGTATCTTTTAAATTAAATATTTAAATTTACGCACGCTTCTGATATGTGTCGTCACCGATTGTAAAATGAAGGCTGTAGTAAGTACTACTTGTTAATAATAAATCTAAATCTACCTATTACCTTATCTGTTAGATCAGTATAAACCTCACTTAAATATTTTATAAATTTGCAAAGGAAAAGAAGTAAAATAACTTATTATTTCTTAATATCAAAGCAAATTCTAATAGATGAGGTAGTTATAAGGTTAAATAGGAAATTATAATAATAAAAGGAAAAACTCACAATGGTTTCCAACCTTTTCCAACGGCGAAGCACGCTGAAGTTCCATCCAAATCCGGCTCGAAGGACCAAAATGTTGGGGAATCGTAAATAAACAATTCTTTTGTAGTGGACTGTATTTATTTTCACCAAACAACTATGATTCACATAAACGTATTGTAATAATACGCTTTTACATATATTCTAAACATCAAAATAAGAATAAGTATTTGTAAATCAAAAAATGGCGAACGGTGAACGTTACACATCAAAGCTATCGCCTTAATAATCTGCCGCTGATGGCGCTTGCGTCTCGCTATCGGACAAGCGCAAGATTTGCTTGACCATAGGCGTATCAAACATAGGCATATCAAATACATAAACAAAAGTTATGAAAACATAACAATAAATATTAAGAGTTATAAAATACAACAGTGCCAAATTACCGTTATCAAACATTTAGAGTTTTAGCACTACCTATGTACCTATACAAGTTTGTAATTTAAAAATAATTATAGCTGGCGTCAAGCCGAAGATTTAAGACATTTTTTACAATTAAGAAACTGGCGGCATTCTTCACTCAATGGATTATATTTTTAAGTGTTAATTATTTAAATAGAAAAACGTTTTTTGGTTCTAAAATTAGTAGATAAAGATGAACGTTTTTCTGATGGCACAGTCGATAGGGTAACTACTTTACGACTGCCGCATCGAAGAAAAAAATGGATTTAGAACTTCAAATCGACAGGGCCCGAAAAAGTTTTTAATATCTCTGAGTAAAATGACCGGATTTCGATGTTTCTTTTATAATCTGGGGTAGCCTAAAGCGTTATTTCTTTTTTTAATACGAGTATAACGGACTATTTGTAAATTTTATATTTTATTTTGCATTGCAAATTGCGTATTTATAGAAATAATTGTTACCTTTAAAATTAAAAAAAAAATAACAATAAATATTATAACTGTTAATTCATTTATAAGTTATTTTTGCAATAACAATTCCTGAATTAAACAGTTTTTCCCCAGAGCTCTGTATCATGTATAAAATTTTTAGTTTATCGTCTAGTTAGCATTACTATTATAAGTTAGTTTCTTTTTGATCAATTCCATTTTTCTAATTTTTCATTCTTTAAAATTCTTCAAATTTTCTCTCATTTTTCAGGCTTTTTTCCGTTTTCGTAATATTTTTTCAATTTTCCTCAATTTTCAAAGAAAATTGTTCTTTTTTTTAACGTTTGCACGTTTTTAACGTACCATTAGAAATTATTAAAACACAATAACTATTCGCAGATATTATAACTATACGCTGGTATTCGTGCAGATATAACCGTGCGATGAGCTGTCGTATGCATGCGCGTTTTCCTCTTATCTAACGCTATTTCTGTCTATCCAATCCAAAGTATAGTTTCAATAATTCGCATCCTGTCTTAGAATAGTTTTGGAATAAAATATAAAAACAAAATGTGGCAAAGACGGGGAAGCGCCGCTTCTTTAAGGCTCTGAAGTATTATTTGACCGAACATACGTATAAATAACCTGGTTCGACACGTTGGATCCTTCTTTCAGATTTTCGGACTTTATACGTGATCAAACCCGAAATAGAAAGCTCTCTTAACAATAATGTGGGTACAAAGATAACTGTTTATATGTACATAATTTGTTTTAAATTTATTAATAGGTATATAGTTGTGATTTATTTCTGAAGAGTCTATTGCCACCTAATATACCCAAAATATTTGTTACAAAGGCCCTTGCAAGTACTTTGATACTCCGGAAACAGTGACCAAAATCAACCAAATTGTGCGTGCAGATCGTCGAATGAGCATCCGGATAATTGCCGAGGCTGTAAACGCCGATAAAGAAACGGTTAGACAAATTTTACACGAAGAATTACACATGACAAAAGTCTGTGTAAAGTTGGTTCCAAAAAACCTGACTCCTGACCAAAAGCTCGTGTGTCAACAAGTCTGTTCAGATTTCCTTGAAAGTTAAAAGAAAATCCCAAACTGTTTGGTATCGTGATGACTGAATAGGTTCCAGAGGGTTAGACTGTCAACCAGACTTACTATTTGTCAGTTTTGGCGATGAGAACGAGTTCGTATGAAACGGCCCAAGTTGTGAAAGAACAACTCTTTTGCACCAGGACAACGCACCTGCCAATAACGTGCTATTTGGTCAATAAACGAAGTTCAATGCTCGAAAACGCGCCGTACTCACCAAATTTGGCACCGTGCAACTTTTTTTTGTTTCCGAAGATAAAATATGCTTTGAAAGGGATCCGATTTGAGTCGATGGAAGCGATAAAGCAAAAAAACAGCGGAGCTCCAAAAGGCCCTCATCAAAAAAGATTTCCAGCACTGCTTGGATCAATGGAAAAACGTAAGGAAAGATGTGTGGCGACTTGGCGAGGAAAGGGGAGCATTCGAATGTAGAATTATTTTTATAATAAAACCCTTTTTTGTAACCAGTCTCGTTATTTAATAGTCAGATATCGTATAGTGCTTATCAGCAATTATCAAGATAATATTTTTTCTTTAATGGGTCAGTAGCAAAGTTATTTTTTCTACAAACATGCGTAAAACAACACTTTCCCGCACGCATTTTAATTCAGAAAATATCTGGAAAGACTTTTTTCCGCACGCATTTTTTTTTTATTAAAAAAAAAAAAGCTTAAAATAACTTTATTCACCACTCATAACAATAATAAGTATCACAAAACATAATACAATTTTATAAACTTACATATTTAGAATATAATCAGATGTAATATATGTTATGCTTTAATGCCATGTTGGAGGGAAAATAAAGAAAGAAAAAACAAAAGAATCCTCTCAAATAAGCGTAAGCTTGTCTATGAGAGCAATTAGTTTCTCCACTAAAAATGTATTTTTTCCGTATTTGGTATAACCAAGATATGTTAATCATACAATAACATTTATATGACATTGTATAAAATTGTTGAAGCCAATTACATTACATTTCATTACATTAAGATATTGATATTGATACTTTACACAACAAATATAAACCTGATAAAACCTGTTGCAATTAATAAGAAAAAAGCGTATATATACATATAAATAAACAGTAACGGTTTTCGACCATGCTGATGCATATAATAGTAACAGACGCAGATTAATTAGAGATGTTTTCCGATAACCTTTTTGACAAATTATTGTATTATTATCTTTATCTTGTTGGACTACATACAAATAGTAAAAAAAATTAAGATTATTTTACATGAAAATAGGAATTTTTAAAATGTTTGTTTTTAAAAAATTCATAATTTATTAAATCACCCCTGTAAACCTTACTCAAAGCAACAACAAACTCACCTGTTTAAGTAGGGTTGCTATAGCTACAGTCGTGTATTTATTGACACTATGAAAGATTTAATTGTCACAATCGCATCTTTTCAAGTATCTAAATAATTTTCGAGGTAATTTTGCTTGTAGAAAAAATATTGATCCTAACTCTTGCGGAAATTAACTTTCCGCACTTGTTAAGATAATAACAATAAACAATTTGGCATTAAACACAAAGAGAAAAGTTAACGCCATTAACATGAACTTTGAAAAATAATTATGATTTCACATTTTTTATAAAAAAAAATTTAAAGTGGTCAGTTATTAGGTTATTATTTTAAGGGTTTGTACATTGCAATACAAATAAGATAATTTGGGGCCAATCTAGTTCGTGAATTGTATATATATTAATAAAACGCCTTGTGTCTGAAATACTGATTTTGAAGATGTTTTTTTTATTTATTACTTGACAGTTTGCAATTTCGAGTATTTTTTTCTAGGCTACTTTTTACCCTAAATCCGATTGCATTAGTGGATATTTGAATTAAACTAACGCCAGTTTTTTTTTCAGGTATGTCAAAAACAGTGCCAGAAACTCTTAGCTTGGTATGGTAAGGGCAAATAATCTTATTATTTCACAATTAGAAAACGATGTGACATTCCGGAAATGACCAAAGAAAGAAAAAATAGCTTTTTAACACTCTGAAGTATTATTTGACCGAATACAGTATGAAAAATTTGATTTACTTAATTGTAATTAAAAAATAATAATATTTAGTATTATTTTAAAAAAGTAACGTCACATTTTAAATTCATTTGTACGTTCAGGTCGACCCAAAATAGGTTGGCATAGAAGTATAATAATTGCCAATATTTCTTAAATGCTCCTAATTGCTCATCAATTGCTCAATTATAATCTGCAATTGCTCACATTATTAATTAATTATTTAATTAGTTATTAACAAATAAAAATACAAATCATTTTTTCTCAATCACGCGAAGAGCATTCAACTTTTCTAATAAATCTTTTCTTTAATAAATTGCTCACAATTTGCTCAATTATAATCTGCAATTGCTCACATTATTAATTAATTATTTAATTAGTTATTAACAAATTAAAATACAAATCATTTTTTCTCATTACGCAAAGAGTTTTCAACTTTTCTAATAAATTGCTCACCATTTGCTCAATTATAATCTGCAATTGCTCACATTATTAATTAATTATTTAATTAGTTATTAACAAATTAAAATACAAATCATTTTTTCTCAATTACGCAAAGAGTATTCAACTTTTCTAATAAATTGCTCACAATTTGCTTAAATATAATCTGCAATTGCTCACATTATTAATTAATTATTTAATTAGTTATTAACAAATGAAAATACAAATCATTTTTACTCAATTACGCAAAGAGCATAAAACTTTTTTAATAAATCTTTTCTTTAATAAATTGCTCACAATTTGCTCAATTATAATCTGCAACAGTTCACATTATTTATTAATTATTTAATTATTTATTAACAAATAAAAATCCAAATCATTTTTTTCTCAATTACGCTAAGAGCACTCAACTTTTCTAATAAATCTTTTCTTTAATAAATTGCTCACAATTTGCTCAATTATAATCTGCAATTGCTCACATTATTAATTAATTATTTACCTAATTAGTTATTAAGAAATGAAAATACAAATCATTTTTCTTAATTACGCTAAGAGCATTTAGCTTTTCTAATAAATCTTTTCTTTAATAAATTGCTCACAATTTGCTCACATTATTTTCAACCTAAGTCTCATTAAATATTTTTTATTTATTTTTAATTAATTAAAAATGTGATGGGTGACGTGACACTAGCAGAAGGTTTCTTGTGCGCATGCGCATGAATAAGATCATTGTGCATGGCATACATAATTTATATATGTTATTAATATTTATTTATTGTTTATATTTTTATAACTTATCTTTTTAGACCCTTCTTTTTCTGTTTGTGGCCCCAGCTACCTAAGGCTGGGCCGATTAGGCAAGGTAGCTGAGTCCACAAAGGGAAGAAGAAGAAGTGGCTGCAATATGGTCTGCCGAGTAGCAGAGCCATACAACAAACAAGGACAAGGACAACATAATTAGTAAAAATGATAATTAAATATTATAATACAAATTATCATTACTTTTAAGTGAGCATTTGGTAGGTATTAATTCGACGTCCCTGAATTGTTGAATTGAAATGTTGGTATGTGCATGCGCACAAGAAATCTTCTGCTAGTGTCACGTCACCCATCACCGTTTTAAATAGCAATAATTATTTTTAATTAATTAAAAATAAATAAAAGAAATTTAATGAGACTTAGGTTGAAAATAACATGAGCAAATTGTGAGCAATTTATTAAAGAAAAGATTTATTAGAGAAACTGAATGCTCTTAGCGTAATTGAGAAAAAATGATTTGTATTTTCGTTTGTTAATAACTACTTAAATAATTAATTAATAATGTGAGCAATTACAGATTATAATTGAGCAAATTGTGAGCAATTTATTAAAGAAAAGTTGAATGCTCTTCGCATAATTGAGAACAAAATGATTTGTATTTTTATTTGTTAATAACTGATTAAATTATTAATGAATGATGTGAGCAATTGCAGATTATAATTGAGCAAATTGTGAGCAATTTATTAAAGAAAAGATTTATTGGAAAAGTTGAATGCTCTTCGCGTAATTGAGAAAAAAATATTTGTATTTTTATTTGTTAATAACTAATTAAATAATTAATTAATAATGTGAGCAATTGTAGATTATAATTGAGCAATTGATAAGCAATTAGGAGCATTTAAGAAATATTGGCAATTATTATAATTCTATGCCAACTTTTTTTGGGTTTCAGGTCGACTCATTTTGCTTGTTAAGTTGTTCTTTCAGTTTTTCGTTTTCGTTATAAGAAAGGTATGCTTTCAAAAATTTGAATTCACATTAATTATGATAACCATAAAAAGGAAAAATTATACATCAAAGAATCTATTTGTAATCTATACAAAAATACACGTGTGTGTAATTACGTACGCGTTTAAGAAGTTCTTTGATGTAACAAAGATAAAAATCTTCCTTAAAATAAATAATACATACGTTTAACTAAAGTCACTTACTTTTATCACTTATAAAATTAGTTAGTAAAGGGCCTGCACCGGTTCTCTAGTGGAGCCGTTCAAAAGATGGAATGATCACGTGAACGGCACGCACTCTTTGAATATTACTCTCCCGACCCAACGTCACAAGTCCGATTCTAACCACTTAACAAAAAAGTACCCACCCTCGATGCTTCCAGTTTATATATCTCTGGTATGAGTACAGTGTAAATTGTCCTTCGTTATTTCAGTTTAGAAGGCGTGGCATCGTAAGATTACGCCGGCCAGTCACTGATCACGCGTCCTTGAATTCCATCTTTTAAACAGCTCGCGTATAGTGGAAATCTCCATCAAAAAATCTAAGATCCATTCTGCTCATGAGCAGTAAGGTCATTCAAAAAATTTTATTTATCTTTGTTGCGATAAGATTTATCTTTGTTGTGATAATACTTGCTTACTGTTTGCTGCTTTTTATATAAATAATAAACGTATTAGCCAAATTAATAAAACAAATTGAAATCTAATTAGAAATTTTAGTATTACAAACACAAAAAAAATAAAAGTTTTTCGTGACGTCTTCGTGGCGGTGTGTGCTCGTTTTTTTCGTGATGGTGTGCTCGCGCATCGTAAAAATATACCCTCATCATTTTTCCCTAACGCTATAAAAGAAGTTTAATCACAATTTAATATTAATGATGTGAAAAAACATTTGTTTTCAATAATCGAGAGAAATGAAACAACGTTGGTCGACCGAGTTTCCCTATATCTTAGCGAGCTACTAGTTTATTAATACAAAAAGATCTTTTCTTACCCTGGTTTATACAAAACGCCTTCCTTAAGAAGAGGGCAGAATAAAAAATTGATACGATAGACTGACGAATGGTACCTACGCCGTCTGGTTCGGGTCGGCTGAATCAAATATCTATTATTTGTCTCCACATTGAAATTTAATATCTCAATTTAGTTGATGAGGAAGTTGCAGCGAGATCTTTTAGCATTCCTTAGGGAGGAATTGCTAACTTGTGTTCGTGACTTGCTGATTGTTATTAGACACGAGCGTTGAATAGTTAATTAAAATTTTGATAAGATAAATTGAACTATATATAATGATATATCAGATATATAATAATCAACATGATTCAAAACTTTTTAATAAATAATAAATTAAACTAAGAAAGAAAATGTATTAATATGGATTTTCCTCAGAGGCCCACTTCTTCGGTTATTCTTCAGAACTGTGAATCGTTTGCTTAGATTTGCTTTTTTTATGAGAGTTTGGTTTTTGTTAAATAGTTTGTTAGTTTAAAAAAAAGGATAAATTAATTTTAAAAATATCATAAAGATGTCTTGGAACAATGAAATTAATTTGAATTAAACGTAAAAGGATCTAAATGTGGATGTAGAGATATTATCTATCTATATATATATATATATATATATATATATATATATATATATATATATAAAAAAAAGGATGTGTTTTTATGTACGAAATCGATAAACTCAAAAACTACTGGACCGATTATTATGAAAATTGGTATATATATATATCTATTTTTCCACGGAGAAGGTTTATATGATATGCTCATTGATGCCACTCGCCACCAGGTGGCGCTGCAAAGTAGCAACTTCTGCCCCGTTCAACCGATTGTTATCAAAATTGGTATGTATATGTATTTTACCACGGAGAAGGTTTGTATGATATGCTCATTGATGGCACTCGCCACCAGGTGGCGCAGCAGAATAGAAACTTCTGCCCCGTTCAACCGATTGTCATGAAAATTGGTATGTATATGTATTTTTCCACGGAGAAGGTTTATATATTATGCCTATTGATGCCACTCACCACCAGGTGGCGCTGCAGAGTAGCAACTTCTGCCCCGTTCAACCGATTGTCATGAAAATCAGTATGATGATCTATTTTTAATGGGTAAGATGAATATGATATTCGTATTAATGGAAGTTACCAACAGATGGCGCTTCCATGTATCAAATACAATACTGATGAATAGATATCTATACGAATTCGTATAAATATAAGTTTGAAAGAAAAATATATTTTTGGTGCGATAAGTAAAATAAAACTATAAACTTTCTTTCCTTCACCATATCTTCTTCTCTTTTATTTTTCTTAAATTTTTTTTAGTTGTTGGCGTAGCAACGCGCGCCCTGTCTATATATATATATTATATATATATATATATATATATATATATATATATATATATATATATATATATATATATATATATATATATAAAAGGATGTTTGTATATATGAAATCGATAGACTCAGAAACTATTTGACCGATCATTATGAAAATTGGTATGTACAAGTATTTTTCCACGGAGAAGGTTTATATGCTATGCCCATTGATGTAACTCGCCACCAGTCGGCGCAGTGCTGTAAAGTATCGACTTCCGCCCCATTCAACCGATTGTCATAAAAATTAGTATGACTATGTATTTTTCCTCGGAGAAAACGAATATGCTATGCACATTGATGTAACTCGCCACCAGGCGGCGCTGCAACGTATCGCCTAAAAATGAACTATTCAAAAAGCAAATTAACTAACTTCACTTCTATCATCTGTCAATAAGCTTAAAATAATCACACAAATAATAAATAATATAAATAAGTTATAGTAATATTATAATATATCTAATCGATAATTTACAAAACCGTAAAAATTTGAAAAAAATGGTAAAAAAACATCAGTAGGCGGTACGAAGTTCGCCGGGTCAGCTAGTTATATTATAAAGCCGACTGCTGCAATAAATATCCAGAATAAATTTATTTTAAAGTAACGGGATAATCAAATAAAAAAGGGCCCTTTAGGTTATGTATTCTAGAATATTCTCACTTCTTTTAGTGTGTAGCCATTAGGTTAGATCATGTTACTGGAAAACGCTAGAATGTTCGTTTTTATTAACAGTTAAAGAGAGTTTAGATAGTTAATTGATATTTTTAAACTGTTTAGACGTTTATACAGCAGAGTTCTTGTAAATGTTGGTGAATAAATTGTGTTAAAGTCCCCATAAGTGTTTTAAATTGGTACCTGGGAAGAAGGTAATTGAACAATTTGTGGCTGAGCAGTCTGATCTCAGAACAGAGCTCGAAGAATTAGAGTTGGAAACTACTGGGCGCAAATCCGTATTGTTGAGTAATAATTTGGACCATGTCGCTGTAGAGTTCGAAGACCCGGTTTAAAAAGCAATTTCTAAACTGTCGCAACGAATGACGATATATGATTGCAACTCAACTTCAAGTTTTCGGTTGCACATAGCAAAGCTGTATCTAGTTGCAATTAAAATACCTAAATTTTCTGTAAAATAAAGCATTTTGTACGTTGAATACAAGTTAAATTGGAGAAAAATCAAATAAATAATTTTTAAAATTTGAAATTTAATAATAAATAAACTTATGGAAACAAATAAACGTATGTTTAAAAACAAATTTTTCACACTTTAATAAGCTATATTTTTTTCAAAAATCATTCCTCACACAAAATTAAATTAAAATTTTATAAAAGTATTTTCTCCACGACCATTAATGAATGTAATAATTCCGACTTCATTTTTAATAATAGAAAGTGTTCATTCTCACTCTTGAGGTAGAATATTCATTCTGAAACACTTGCTTCTTATGTGTTTTGCATGTATTTCCATTCTATAACTAGTGACGGAATAACATTCTGTAATTATGCTCAAGAAAAAACATAGATTACCATGAATTTTAAAACTGTCACTTAGTTTGTCAGTGCGACGGTCTAATTGTTTTGCTACAAATTTCAATTTAAATAAACAGAATTATTACGTTGTCGTGGAGAAAATACAGTCTGTTACACGATTAGAATGAAAATTCGATTTACTCGTCGTTTCTCTCGCTCGCTACGCTCGCGCTCGGAATTTTCCACTTGTATCGAATTTTCATTCTAACTTTTTAATCACGTGCTCTCGTAAAAATTTATTTAAGACCCACCCTTTTCTAAACTTACTTACTTTGGGTGAGTTTCTCGCCAAGGAAAACCCGTAGTCAAACAGTTTCAACTTTTCCGTTTTTTGTCTCTTTTATTAAACTTACGAAGTTATTAAATGTTTCTAGTGCCTAGTTTTGTTACCTGGTTACCTTATCTAAATTATATATCTCTTTTTTATCTTTTACTAGTAGTGTCTTTTTTCCCATTTTTCATTTTTTCAAATTTTTACCATTTTGCATTTTTTTCAATGATTGTTTTACATTAGATATTTTCTATAAGATATCAACTGCACCACCGTACGGTGGCTTTATAGTACTTAATTCAGTAAGAAATTTTCGTTTAAATATATGAGATAATAACTGCGCCACCTTACGGTGGCGTCCTAGTTATTTTAAAATTGTAATATCTTCTAAGATGTTCATTGGAATGGAAGCCCTCAAGGATCAATAATTTTCCCCGTGTTTTTAACATTTTCCATTACTTCTTCGCTCCTAATAGTTGCATCGTGATGTTATATAGCCTAAAGCTTTCCTCGATAAATGGTATATTCAACACAAAAAGAATTTTTCAATTCGAACCAGTAGTTCCTGAGATTAGCGCGTTCAAACAAACAAACAAACAAACAAACAAACAAACAAACAAACAAACAAACAAACAAACAAACAAACAAACAAACTCTTCAGCTTTATAATATTAGTATAGATATGGGTTTCTTATCTTTCCCCATTTATAGGATAAAAAAGTATGTGGCGCCCATTTTTCTTTTCCTTTCTTTTTCGTTTTCTTTTCATTTTCTTTTCCCTTTTCAATTTTTTTTACATTATTAATTTTTCTTAACATGATTTCGATAAGTTTTCTTTTAACTCGTCCGTACGAACCTACACTCGCTCTCGTGTCGTTCGCAATAGTGAACCTAAACACGAGCCTTTAACATCTTCTGTTTAAAAAGGTTACATAGTAAATATTTAAATATTTTTAAGTATAAATACATCCCCAGTTTTAGTTTTTGTTGTTATTTTTCTGCAATTTATAGTTGTTTCCTGCCAACGGCGAATACTTAAGAAACTATAAAAATCTCGCTTTTGTGTTAAAACGTGGTTTTCTGTGCAGCCACTGGCACCCACTATCTATAATAAATTTTGTGTTATGCTTTACTCTTAAAAACTGTCTATTTAAGTAATATTGAGTAAAATGCTGTGGAATGTTTTGCATGTTTACGAATTAGTTGGTTAAAGTTGATACGGACAACTCTGATAAACAAAGCAGGAAAACATTAAATTATGGCACTACTCTGGAAAACGGTATTAAATAATTTCAAATTTTAATCAGAATTTTTGTGTAATATTAGTGATTTTAATCACTAAATAAATTTATATTTACGATCAAACACGAATACCATGTTTTTCTAAATCTTGTATCTGATTGTATTTTCTGGCGTTGTTTATGGGTTTAAATTTTTGGTAATAATGCTAAGACTAAAAAGAAGAAAATAAGTAAATAAAACTGAAAAAATCTAAAAACGTGCTTATCTTAAAATGCAACAAACAGTAAAATTTTAAGTTTCATCTTACTTGTTTATTTTGAGAAATTCAAACACGTGTGTGAAAATTTATGGTACTATTATGTAGCAGATTAAAAACCTCCCTGGAATGACTTTGTGAGGAACTCAGCTGCCATTTAGGATCGAATGATATACCTAGGTAAAGTGACTGGGCGAGAAACTCAATGACGCGAAAGGGGCGGAATTTTTTAAAGAACACCAGACTCTTTTAAGGCTAAATTTTATTTTCTGGTGTTTGGTACGTTGCATACTTATTTATTTTGTATTTGCTTACTTTTACATTTAAACTATGAAGACCCAACTTTACAATGAAATATGTTTTTTTATTTAGTAGTAGTAGTAAATAATTGTGGGTAATACAAGAGAGGTAGATCTCATGATAAATAGTCGACCGTGATTATGGAAGTCTTATATAATGTCTAAAATAACTTTTTTTATTTCGAGGTCGCTCAACTCGAATCCTAGTTAATTTTTGATTCAAATGGCAAAGCCTTTTACAAAATAGCGATTACGACAAAATTATTAAATATCTAAGTACCTAATTATATTTCATGTTCAATATTTTAGTATTTATTAATATATTGTTTTAAGTTTTTTCCATACTAAGTCTCTAGTATTCTTAAACAAAATGATGTATGTTAAATTATTTTCTCTTCCCAAAGAAAATTTTTAAAGATTTTCCGACCGGATTTGCGCATCCGTATGAATTTTGGATAAAAAAAAAATCCAATAAAATATAAAGTCTGAAAAAGTTTTATGTAAATTTTCAGCTCCTTATAAGGTGTAGAAAATAAAATCCAATTTAGAATTTAAGGGCCAAAACCGCGCGCGCCCTACCGCCTCGGCTCCCTCGTCCATTTGCTGAAATCTCGTTAAAATTAATAATTGGCAGTTAAATTAAATGTTTTCTTATGAATAATTAATTAAAATTTTGAATTCTCATTACCATCGAAATATTGAAAATGTGAATTCGTTCCATAATAATATATATTTTAAAATACATAATTTTAGCTACATTTACCTAACTTTTGATTTGAATAGTATTTTATTAAAATTGTCATAAAACATTTTATGGGGCTCGCAATAAACAATTTTTGAAATGAACTCACTGGACAGTCAAGTCCAAAGGGTGCAAGAGGGGCGCGCGGTTTCGGCCCTTGGATCTGTATTTTTTTCTACACGATATAAAGACCTGAAACTTTACAGACAACTGCTTTAGACATTATATTTTAATACCTATGAGTTATTTAATACATAACTTGTCACTAACTGATTTTAAAAGAATATAAGGATGCGCGAAACCAGTCGAAAATATTTGAAAATGGATATTCTTTTAAAATAATTTACTTTACGGGATTTTGTTAGAAAATCACTAACAAAATATTACACTACAAGGGCAGAAAGTTGAGATTTCTGCACTGCGAGCCATGATGCCATCATGCCATCATGGCGCGCAGTGCAGGGCTCTCAACTTTCTGCCCATGTAGTGTATACTATTTTTCTTTGTACTGTGCCGAAAGCACGAAGGAAATTGCCTTCTTTGTTAAAAGATATTGATGCCTGCCCCGACATTTGCAGTAACAGTGTCAGTGACATCAGTGCACGAATAATTTCTTTCGGCCCGCTGTCTGCACGACATTATTGCGGCATAAAATTAGGCTCTCTGCCGTAATATTGAAGCTGGAACGACGTACTTTCGGCGTAGTACAAAGAAAAATATTTTTCTTTGTGCCTCGGGCAATATGGCGCGCAGTTCAGGAATCTCAAACTTTCTGCCATTGTTGTGTAATATACTATATCAATGCATAAGGTAAAGAAAGGTGATCAAGAAAAAACTAAATATCTCAAAATTGTAAGCTTTTGTCGTTTGTTTATTATTTAACTTTATTTAACTTTAAAAAATTTACTAAAAAAAGATTATTAATAGCAAGAATAATCATGGAACGTCGGCATTTAACACATGTTCAAATGGTAAGTGCTGTGAATATGATTAAAGCTGGTCTTTCACTAGATGATGTACATAATTTTACAAGTAAGGAATCGATATGAACAATTTGATAATGTCGCCAACGTGCAACTACTCCTTAAACTCTATGGGGCCTTAGCATATGCCCACAACATAACTGTAGGTATATGTCCAAACTTTAAAAAATACATAACATTAACCTTGTCTGTACCTACGCTTAAGGTGGGCACAACATGTGCATTGTGGTTCTTAAGAACGGAGTTCTGTGTTATTCACAGATCAAGTTAAATTTTGTCTCTATTTACCCTGATTCAAGAAGAGTCATAGTTTGAAGAAGATGTGGTCTATTAGAGAGATTCAGATAAGTGCAGATTGTTAGTCCATATAGTGGTCTCTAAGTCATACTGTGGGCTAAAATCATTTTTGAAGTGAAAACTTCTTTAGCGGCGTTGTGCACTTTTTAGATAAAAAAAGTTAAACTAGCGTTAGGAGACGTGACCTAAACGAAAATTCGAAGGCGAAGGGAGTAGGAGAGGAAGTATCATTCCCCTCTCTTTCTACCGCGAGGCGAAATGTATGCCTGCGCCTGCTATTTCCTTTAGTCTTTGCCAATCTGGTGATCACGAAGTATAGATACCAGGAGCCCGAACGGTATAGGCTTTTTCATAATATTTCATGTACACAATAATCAACCCATATAACAGTTCTATTTTTGTCACTAGCTGCACAAGTAATCAGGACTTACCGATACTACCTATTATTATTGTGACATGTAAATGTCGCAAATATTGAATTTAATTTAATATATAATATTAATTAGTTTATTTAAAATTAGTTGTGGTCAAGAAATTGGGAAGGTATTATCCCTGATTGTCTTAGGGCAAGTAAAACGGTAGAAAAAGTGTCTTTATCCAAAACACCAAAAGTGAGTAATCTTAAAATAATAAACATTGCGTGCTATATGAGACTCCTTGTATGAAAATTTATTCATTTATTTTCATAACGCATCCGCATTGCTTAAAAAAAAAATTGGAAAAGCTTTGATGATTTGCCAATGATTTTGAGTGGAGATCTCAACAATTACTTTGCAGACGATAAAAATCAACTATTAATTAAATTTTTAAATATTGAATTTGGTTTAACGATGTCAAATGATCACAATCTCAACACAATGAAATACATAATTGCTATCGATGTGGTATTTATTAGTTTTTTAAAGAGGTTAGAATCAACATTGTTCGTTTCTTACTTCAGCTACCATAAATAACCTATCGTATCAGTTTTAGAGATTGGCGATGATGGTTTGTCAACTTTGTGTACAATAACGCAAGAAATGTGTAACCTCTTTTTTCTCAAGATGTTAAAAGGCTCGTTTTATCGAGGTTAACAAATGCGAACGGCACTCAGGGGGTAGGAGGAGAGCGAGCGTGGATTCGAACGAGCTCGATGATATCGTATTAGAAAGATTTAAGGGGATATATTTACTAGAAAAGGAAAGATAAAAGAATTTAAAAGGGACTAAAAAGAAAATGGGAGAAATGATGAAATAGGGAAAGGTAAATGGGCGCCACTTATTTTTTTATCATAAGGATGGGGAAATATAAGAAACCCAGATGGAAAAAAGATTCGATTATGGGGAATAGGATAGAATAATTAATAAGTTGTGGTAGATCAAGTTAAAAATTAGAAAGATATAGGAAATATAAGATAAGATACGGTAAAATTTAGTAACCCGGTAGATGTTCTGGTTAAAACTTTAAATTAAAGACTTTTATTAGCAAAGCTAGAAAGAGAAAGTTATACTTACTTTTTGTTCTTACTTATCACTTATCACAACAGCTCCATATATATTAATGAGATATAAATGAGTTCAAAAGCTAAGATTTATGAGTTAAATACGTCTCATTCGTGTTGTTGATGAGATTAGATCAGAATAACTTACAGCAGGTCAGAAAATAAAACATATAAATAAACAATAAACAATATTTATTACTGTGTATAGTAATAAGTCGAGCATATGAACGAAACAATAGACATATAAAATATCAACAAATCAAATAAGGTAAAATACAGTAAAACACATTAGTGTTTAATCACATATAGAAACAATATTACACATTCAATAACAGCTAAGTATTTTTATATTGTTATTTTTGTGTACCCATTTAAGCAGAATGTGATGTGAAAGGAATTTTTAAAAGTGTCAAAATTTAATAAAAAATAATAAATCACTTTTAGCTTAAAAGATTTTTTACTCGAGTAAAAGATGGGGGTACCATATACTAGTTTAAGTTAAAACAATTAAATTAAGAGAAACATTAAGAAACCAAAAATTTACCATAAAGGTGTTACAAAAATATTTAATCAGGCTCTGCGTAACGCTTTCACTGATAACTGAAACATGTATTCAGCGAACTGTTTCGAAATTTTCACACTTTTGGAGTCTGTAGAAAAGGCACCGGGTTTTTTTATAAAAACCGGTCGCACTATTGATTATATGAGCACTTCTTACGTTAGTTACCCACACTTGGATATTATTCATGCGGATTACAATTAAGTTTTTGTGCCAAAGAAATAAATGGTATCCCTTCTTTTTCTGGTAGTTAAGCAATAGTAATGATATTAAAAAACTTACAGTTTAATTCCTAGATAGTAGAATTAAATGGGGCCACACCCAATTTATACGGTACAGTAGAATCTAGTGATTCTTCGGTAATAAACGACAGCTTTTTCATCAGAGAGGTTCCACACTCATTCACTGACTTTAACTTAACTAGAAACACTAAATAGCAAGTAATTCTTTGAAAATCTAAAGGAAATTTGCCGGTACTTGAATCTAGGGGTTGTACATAATGACTTGCCAGCACAGAAACCCAAGCTAGACTAAATTGTAGATCCCGGTAAAAAAGCAACCCGCGTCGCTTCAAACTACCCCACTTACGCAGCGTGACCTTATTCACGAGATTTGATTGGTCAGTCTAAAAAAATCAATAGTTTGACGGTTAAAGTTCGTTATAGTCGAGAATTTTCTGGAATGTAAAATGGTCAGAGCCGGCTTAAGTAAGAAGAAATTATAAAAAATAAAAATTTTTTGCATAGAGTTTTTTGGACACGCTACAAATGAATATTGTATTTTACCACATAAATGATAGTAGATACATTTATACTGATACTTAAAGCAATTCCTGCAAAATTATTTCCTTACCATTCCAAAATATTAAAAATGCACATTTGCCAAAGCTCCAGTTCCTGATTTACGTTATATGCAATATAAAACAGGGCCACATACTGCCACAACACTAAGAGATTCGTTTTATAATCAGGATTTTATTATTTAACGGTGACCAGCACAATCGCTGGATCTTAATCCCATGTAGCATGATGACATATGCTTCAGAGATGGATTACTTTTTATTTGCAAAATATTTATACTCGTCTTAAAGATCTTCTTACACAGCACAGAAATTGATCCTATTAATTAAAAACGAAATTGGTAATTTTTTTTCAGGCATGCCAAGGAGATGTCAAACTGTAATTAATGCTGTTGAAGGAAATACAGATTATTAAATACTTTGTTTTGTATTTTCATGTTTTAAATTCACTTTTTTTATTAAAAGATTCTATTAAAGTAATTTTTGTTGAATATTTTATCTAGAAGAAATCAATAACGCTGAAATTGATGACTAATCAGGCGTTATACTGGCACGTCACTCTTTAGAATCCAATTAAAAATATGAAAAAAAAATTGTATCTGAAACGCTGGGAATTCTGATGGAACAAAGCTTTCTGTGCTATCTTTCTAGACGAGTAAGCTGGAAAAATATATTTTCCTACTACCACATTGGAAAGTAACAGCTATCACATTCTCTACCCCATGAAAAGTGCTACTTTTTTGCACATGTGCGGAAAGTCACTTTCCGCAAGGAAAGATACCCAAGCAATCCCGATTACATAATAACAAGTTATAAATATCTGAGAATCTGTAATAATGGGTTTCCAACATATTACCATTTACAAATATTCAGAGTAGTTTTGTCATAACGTCTAATGTGCCACAGAAAAAAGTTATAAATTTTGTCATTGAAAAAAAAATTAACGCCTGTAATCGTTGCTTAAACCACACGGCACATGTGCTCAGTTCCATATTTGAAGTATCTATGTTTTGGAAATTTTTACAATAGAAAAATATTTTAAGCTCTTCTAATAGTAATTTTGCTCTAATAACTGATGTTTTATTAAAAAAATAACAATCAAATAACACAATATTTGGTATAGTTATCTTGTTGTCGTAGGAAAAATAGTGTACATCACCTGTGCGGTAAGTGACTTTTCACACATTTCTAAGTAAAAACTATCGTAAACCTATATTTTGAATAAAATATTTTTTTTTAGCAAATAAAATAAGTCTAAAATATAAATGTACTTATCTATTATAATAGTCCAAGAGCTGGCTGCAAAAAACCTGGCCTATCGAGTAACCGGATGAAATATTTTTTAAATAATACTACTCATTGTATCTATTGAAAAAATCATTTAGTGCCAGGGCAAATATGGTGCATAAAATTGCTATGTTTTTTCTAAGGTACATTTTTTGGACATGAACTGTACCAATCGAGTAACCGCTTGAAACTAATTTTAAAATGTAGTTTTAAGTGAATAAAAAATAATTATAAGCAAGTGCCTTGTTAAATCTGGTGCTAACCCCATGGCACGACACTTTTTTTATTTATTTTTTTTTTTGTTGCGTTACTGTACCCATCGAGTAACCGCTTTAAACTATAATCAAATTAAAATTTGAACATTTCTTATTAAAAAAATACATTAGTGCCACTTCTATTCCAGTGACAAATACCTGGCACGATACTTTATATTTCTTCAAGTTCCATGCTATTACTTATACAACCTTTTACAGAAACATTTGGGAATAAATGAATAAACATCTGATGAACAATTATATTGATTTAAAGTGAGTTTTTTATTTATACGAGTATTTTATAAAGTATAAAAATGAAATACCATGCAATTTTTTTACTACATTCTACTATAAAATTAATAAAAACTTTAGTATTTATAAATATACATTGAAACATATATATGGAATTAATATCATTATAAATATCCTCCTGATTATCATCATCATCATTATAGTGACGATAATCATCGTCACTACTGTCATGATCGTCATCACTTTTGTCATGATTATCATCATGGTCGCCTTTATTTTCATAATTATTATCATCGTCATTATCGTCATGATCACTATCATTATTTTTGTTGTAATCATCATTATCATAATAACCATCGTCACAATAATTAATTTCATCAAGCTCTACTTTATTAAGTTCTACCATAATAATGTCTTCAAATAAAAGAGCTGTTGGATCACCTTCGACCCAAAGCGGTTTAATTTACAAACTATAAACGTAAATTTCCTCCGTGGTTCAACTCTGCCATAATAAGAAATATTAAGAATAAAGAAAAATATCTTAGAAAATATAAAAGAACAAACGATACGTATTTCTTAGAACAATTTAAATTACTTAGGTCACAAATTAAACAGCAAATAAAAGTTGCTCATCAGTCTTATATTAGTAGTGTTCAAGAAAATATAACAACTGATTGTAGCCAGTTCTGGTCCTATATTAATACAAAAAATAAGAATTCACGCATTCCAGGCACTATGATGTTTGACGATGATGTGTATGTCAAACCTCAAGATATAGTTGATAAATTCAGTCAGTTCTTTGAAAGTGTCTTTGTAACATCATCTGAGCCAACTCAGGACAGGGCTAGTTTATTTGAATCACAATGTTTCAATGAAAGTATCAATGTTATTAATATAGGCGAATCTGATATTATAGAGGCCAGTAGTAAGTTAAGTAATAAAATGACTTTTGGCTCGGATGATATACCGTCATTCTTTGTCAAAGATTGCATTCATGTATTAGCGTATCCCTTAAGTCTAATATTTAATCTATCATTAAAGTTAGAGAATTTCCCAGACCGGTGGAAGGAAGCCAGGATTATTCCTGTTTTTAAAGCAGGTAAAAAGGAACAAATTAAAAACTATCGCCCTGTATCCATTCTGTCAAACTTCTCAAAGGTCTTTGAAATTATAATTTATAATAAGATATTTCCATCTGTTCGCAATCTAATATCACCCTCACAGCACGGTTTTTTAATCAAAAAGTCCACAGAGTCTAACTTACTCATAATTACTCAATTCTTATCTGAAATTATTGACTCAGGTGGGCAGGTGGATGTTATTTACACTGACTTTTCGAAAGCTTTCGACAGAATGGATCACGGAATTTTAGTAGATAAGTTACACCAGTTTGGTTTTTCTTATAATTTCATCAGATTCTGTAGATCATATCTTCTGGGTAGGTGGCAGTTTGTTACTCTTCCCAAAAGAACCTTGCGAAATCAGGTGTTCCACAGGGTTCTAACTTGGGACCGTTGTTATTTTTACTATTCATAAATGATCTCGATTTTCGCATAAAGTCTTGTAGACTTATTTTTGCTGACGATTTTAAGTTTTATCTATCAATCCTAGACACTCAGGACTGTATAGCACTTCAGCAAGACCTAGATGCTTTATTATGTTGGTGTGAGGAAAATGCATTAATGCTGAATGTATCTAAATGTAAAGTGGTGACATACACTAAGAAAAAATCTACAGTAAACTTCCATTACAATATCAACGGTCTAGTCTTGTCACACTGTTCCTCTACCAATGATCTTGGTGTCACTTTCGACTCAAAACTAAGTTTTGCTGAGCATATTAATATTAAGGTTAGTGATGCAAGTAAAATGTATGGATTCATTGTACGGAATTGCCGTGGTTTTAGGGACATTAGAGTATTAAAGACACTATACTATTCATACGTTCGAGCTAAGCTAGAATACTGCTCAATCATATGGTATCCCATCTATAATATCCATATGACTAATATTGAAGGTGTTCAAAGGAAATTTTTGAAATATTTATGTTTTAAGGTAAATGGTGTATATCCTGAGAGAGGCTTCGATTACCAGCTACTTTTAGATAGCTTTAACATGGAAAGTCTTGAACTTCGAAGAATTCTTGCCTCTTTGACCGGTTTACGTAAAATTATGTTAGGAATAATTGATTGTCCTACTATTTTAGCAAAAATTAATATAAATGTTCCCCAATATAGTTACAGGAAACACCTAACTTTTTACTGTGCTAGGTCTAGAACTAACATACTCTTAAATTCACCTGTCAATGTTATGTGTAATAACTTCAATTTGTATTGTAATTCTGCTGACATTTTCACCGATAGTTTAAGTAATATAAAAGCAATCGCTGGTGCTAACTATGATTTTGCTTAATTATTTCTTTAAAAATTATTTTTCTTTAATTTACATTATCTATCACCTATACTAATTTAATATATAACATTTTTTTTGTACATTGCTCTGTAAAGGGATTTAATCTGTTGGGCAATACAGCTATTATTATTATTATTATTATTATTATTAATTTTATAGTAGAATATATTAAAAAAATTGCATTGCATTTTTATACTTTATAAAATACTCGTATAAATAAAAAAAACTCACTTAAAATTAATATAGTTGTTCATCAGATGTTTATTCATTTATTCTCAAATGTTTCTGTAAAAGGTTGTATAAGTAATAGCATGGGACTTAAAAAAATATAAAGTATCGTGCCAGGTATTTATCACTGTAATAGAAGTGGCACTAATGTATTTTTTTAATAAGAAATGTTCAAATTTTAATCTGATTATAGTTTAAAGCGGTTACTCGAAGGGTACAGTAACGCAAAAAAAAAATTAAAAAAAGTGTCGTGCCATGGGGTTAGCACCAGATTTAAC
Source organism: Altica lythri (assembly GCA_964028335.1). NCBI lineage: Eukaryota > Metazoa > Arthropoda > Insecta > Coleoptera > Chrysomelidae > Altica > Altica lythri. The sequence goes on along the minus strand of OZ034804.1, from coordinate 26,061,604 downwards.
GAGGCACTTGCTTATAATTATTTTTTATTCACTTAAAACTACATTTTAAAATTAGTTTCAAGCGGTTACTCGATTGGTACAGTTCATGTCCAAAAAATGTACCTTAGAAAAAACATAGCAATTTTATGCACCATATTTGCCCTGGCACTAAATGATTTTTTCAATAGATACAGTGAGTAGTATTATTTAAAAAATATTTCATCCGGTTACTCGATAGGCCAGGTTTTTTGCAGCCAGCTCTTGGACTATAACTCTTAGAAATATTTATTTATTCACTATAACCATCATTAGCAAATTCTATAACAAACACTATTATGTTTGTGATAACTAAAATATGATACAAACGTGATTTAATTTTATTTAAAAATTTAAATAGAAACGTACAGTGTACGTATACTGCGTATACTGCGTATACAAGACTGAGGATAGGTAAGAAGGTCATCTCCCGTACGTACGCGGACACTTTTACCCGGAACAGTAAACATTAAATAAAATAATAACCCGAAATTGTGTTAAAATCTCTATGTATATGCCTAAACACACTTGAAACAGTCATTCTTAGCTATCCTAAAAATTTCAGAGCTCTAGGTGGTCGGGAAATAGGTTTAAATTCGATTACAAAATTTCACCCAGAATAACAAAGAGAAATATAAAGAGACAAAGAATACGACGAAAATAAAAAAAAAATTCTAAAATATAAAAATAATGGCCCAAATGTTATTTTACAATGGATTTGTCAAAAAATAGCTGAGAGCCCAAAATAAAGTTACAATTGGACTGACTCTCCGTTATGAAATTAGGTGCATATCTATATAAAATAAACAAAACTTGTGAATTACATTTTGCGTCTTTATACATTTGTTGATTAACTAATAACTTTTATTAATACACAATTTTTGATTGTATATTCTTTAAAAAGTAGTCATAATTCAATTAAAAAATAAGAACAATTAAAAATTCGACCTAAACAAACAGAATCAACCAGATGGTTTTTAATGGATTGTTGCTGTAGCTCAGGATCTATTTTCTTATCAAAAGCAGATTTTCCCTATTTTATGCCCTTTCTTCCAAACACACATCGTGTCAACGTTAAAGGGGAAAACGAAATCGTTATATACGTTTAACACGTCTGCGATAGTGGTAATTGAGATTCCAGCGATGACGCGTTAGTTTGCTTTCCCAAATAAACAGTAATGTGGGTTTGAATAGAGAAAGGTTTCATTAACTGTAATAATTAAGACATAATAATAAAGTAGGCAGTAATTAATTGAAAATTTGCAGAGTTCTGCTATAATTATTAAATTTAAGATTAAAATTAATTAACAAAGAGCTTAAAATTTGATTAAAAATATTTGAAATTGATAAACGATTATTTTAAGATCTCTCTTATAAAATTTTTCAAATTTTTAGAAAGTATACGAACAAGAATTTTGTAACCCCGTTTTTCTGGATGTAAAAGGCTCACCAGTTCTTATCAGAACGGCACTTAAGGGCTAAGAGGAGAGGGAGTCGTGGGTCAGGGAAGCAAATGAGCGAGTATTAAGAAAACGAAAATATTTAAAGATAGGCTAAGGGTACAATAAACAGAAACCGGTAAAAGATGCCACTTATCTTTTTAGAGACAGTTAGGAGAAAAGATAAGAAACCTTATTGGGAAGAATCTATTAGATTGCGGACATTAAGGGAATACACTTAACATTACAAAAATTATTAAAAAATATCTTATACCTAAAACCTTACCTTATAGGTCTATAAACTACCTTGAATCCTTATATTCTTCTTTAAAATTGAAATTATTTTCAATTGAAATACTTTAGTAGAAACATTTACTGGAAAGTTAAAGAAATGTACTCAACAAAATCACTAAGAGTATATTTAAAAAATTATACCAAAAAGATTAACATAAAGTATTGATCAAGTGTTAGCAGTCATACATATACATATTGGTTGAAACTATATAACCTTAATAACAGTATCAAAGGTGAAAATGAAAAAAAATAGTTATAGTATGTTATATGAGTTCATAAGTGGTAGGAATCGCTATAACTGGTTTCAGATAGATATATCTAAGTGGTTTTCTTAATAACTAAATAACTATATGATTGTATCAGATTTACATAATAAATTTAACTAAATACATTTACTATGAAGGTAATCTAAAACTGTAATAATACCATAAATATTCGAATAAAAACACTATTGAACCGTTAGTTTACACATAAAGTTAGATATTCTTCAAACTCAAATTGGGCGGCAAAACATCAGCTAACGTCGCTAGCTTAAAGTTATCCACAGCGAATAAATAAAAAAAAAAGAAAAAATAAGAACCAGGAATATATGAAAGTATTTTACCAAAACCATAGCAATCCTTCTGGATAGTCGTTAAAATGATTTCCAGGACACTATCGGGCTTCTTCGGCCTCTCAAAATTATAAATGATCCAAAATACCAATATGGCATCGTTTCACAACAGGACGGAAAATTTTGTGGTCAGCAAAAAATTTAATTTCACCACAAATAACGTAGATCGTACTTTAAAAATTCAGGACGATACTCACTTAATAACTGTTCCATTTAGAACTTTCTAAGCACAGATTAAACGCTAATGCCGGGAATTTTATGCAGATCAAAATTCCAGAGCGGCCATTATTAGTACCCTAACGTAAGTAAAACGAAAGTCGAAAACCCCAGTCGGCGTTAGCTGGTCCTACCTCGATTTCAAATTAGTTAGTTCGTTTTCGAATTTGGTTCGAGTCGGTTAGCCAATCAGAAATATTTTACACGAGCAAATGTTCTAGAAGCTTCTAATTCAATATTGCCAATTTTAAAACAAAGTGACCCACTGGACAAGGAAATGTGTTTCTTGGTGCATATGAATAAAGATCATAGAAAAATACATTTCTAAATTAACTGGAAGTGAAAGATAGTGGTTTTTTGAAATGCTACAGTATGTTAAATGACATTAAGGGGAAATTGATAAAATAACGCATCCATAAGGACTTGAACCCACAGCTTCTGCTTCTACGCGGCAAAGCTTTAACCTCTAAGCTTTAAATGCTTAGAAATTATTTAGCTTTTTTGGTTGTTAATCGAAGCATTCGAACTATGGTGCTATCGGAAAATGCTACGGATAAGCTGGATGGACAGAGTACGGAATGAGACGGTCTTAAATAGAATGAAGAAAGAAGAAAAAGAGTTGTCAAAAACTATAAAGGCTCGGATTGCACATGTAATGAGGCATCGGGAAAAATATAATATTCTACACCTAATTAGGCAAGGAAAAATAAGCGGCAGGAGGAGTCGAGGAAGAAGAAGAACATCTTGGCTAAGGAATCTGAGACAGTGGTTTGGCCAGACTTCGAAATCCCTCTTTCGATCAGCTGCAAACAAAATCATTATAGCCAACACGATCGCTAACATTCGTTAAACGGATATAGCACAACAAGAAGAAGAAGGTTGTTAAATTCAACTTATGTCACATGTGAAAGTTACTCACCTTCTGCTTAGGCACATACAGCATAACGTTAAATATCAAATCGACAATTCAAACATCAAAGTCTAAGTCAATTTTGTTGTGCCCTGTCTTCTATTTTTATTCGGTTAGGAGACCCGAATCATGGGTTTTTAGTAAACGACTAGTTTGAGATATTTCTCATTGGATTTTTGAAATTTTTAGAAAGTATGCAAACAAGCATATATTACATGAAATTAAAAAAAAAACTAAATAATTTCTAATCATTCATAGCTTAGAGGTTAGAGTGCTGTCGCGTACAGGCAAGTGTTGCGAGTACGGATCTTACTGGATGCGACATTTTTTCAAATTCTTCTTAATGTCATTTAATATATTTTTATTTGAATACTTTCTAAAAATTTCAAAAATGTTTGAAATTGGTTGGTTATCAAGTAATCGAACTTTTAGAATTAACAACCCATAATTATTACAAAAAGTTATCTGAAGTGCTTTTTCCAGTTTATTTTTAGGTCAGAAAATCTCATTATGTCGGACAAGGCCAGAGAATAAAAATGAGACTTTTACCGGACTCATTTTTATTTACTTTCCGGCCTATCTTTAATGAAAAAAACAATAAAATAGTTAGTCTAAGATAGCCGTCAATTGGTGTTTATGGTAACCGAGTTTTGTATATATTTAAAACTATAAAATACCTTGACATATTTTGACGTTTAGTTGAAAACGTGTTTATTATAAAATGGATATTCAAAATTATGCATTTGATTGTGAATTAATGGAATATGAAATTATACCAAATAAAATTGTTAAGGCTGCCAGCCAAGCAAGGTTTGTTAAAAAAATGTTAAAATTAGTTAATAAAGAGTTCTTGTTATAAAAATGTAAACTGAATTATAAAGTTTATGGTATAACAATGCCTGTTTTAAAAAAATATGGTACGTAATACGTCTCAAAAGTGCTTTTACTGGACTCGCAGGCTTGCAGGGCTCGCCTGTGGCTCTCCCTGCAATTTGCCACTCGTCCAGTAAAAGACCACTTTCGGGACTTGTTACGTAAACTATTTTTATAATTAATTGTAAATTAAATTTTTGGATTAAATATTTGAATATTTTTTTGATAAGGTTTTTAATTCATTCATATATTTACCTAGTCTTTGTAGTAAAGATGTAACACCATTAGTATGAATTGACTTGTAAAACGAGTCACATTTCAACTTCTTTCATCATTATCTGTAAAATGATTTTATTACAACGTCTTTCACATTTAAATGAGCCCATTTCGTATACATTTTCGCTCGAATATATAAGAAAATCACGTCTTGTCAACAAGTAACTAGATCACTTATTCAGTATTCTACGTTAGCACCTTTTCCAGGAAACTTCTTAATTTTCTTCTTCCGACCGAGTTTGATTTACAAAGAGAAAACAAATAAAATAGCAAATGTAAAAGAACGCTCGCTTTTCCTTAGAATCGCAAATACAGAAAGACTTTTGAAATTCTGCGATTGATTTTAAAGCGATTTATATTTTCATTTAAATTTCAATACCCGTAAGCAGTATGGTCGATTTAGAAAACGAGAAACTTTGTTATATTGTATTATAAACAGAAATTTAATAATGAATAGCAATTAAAGAAGCAATTAATATTCAAAATATTTTAGCAAGTCTGTTTATGAGTTATGATTTAATTTATATTAAAATAAGGCATTTTAATCTCTACGAAATAGGTATAAGTAGTGAGTTTTTTAAATCTGACTTCCAGGTAAACATCTGAAATTACATTGGGTAAATAGGTATCTATTAACTTTCAGTGGTATTGTTATTTTAGTTTTGCATATAGCCGCTTAGAAGGCGCCACCAGTAGAACCTTTAGACAAAAATTTAACCTCAATCATTTGTTTACGTAAATCCAGAGTTTGATTGGGATGTCTCGCTGAAATAATTTCTGTTTTTGGGAATAAAACATCACACCTGTCAATTATTTCCCGCAGGTATTGCGATTTTCACTGTTGTCGCTCCAGTCTCAGCGACGAATCCAAAACAGCAGTCACACAGCCAAATATTGATGCGGTTTCTTCAGCTGATTCAGGATGATAGTCGTGTAACGGGAGAAAAAGGCATCTTAGGGCATTTCACAGACTTCGATCTAAAAGATCCTACATAATGAATTGGGTGTTACTAGTTGGTTTTCCGTTGGATCCCTCATTTGCTCACAAAAGAGCAAAAAGCGGTTTCCGTCAATTGGTGTCAAAAAACATTGAAAAGGTTTATTAAAGGAAGCTCAAAAAACGTTTACTTATAGTATTTTTAGTGGCAATGAATCTTAGATTTACTCCTAGCCAATCTGCTGTGTGTGTGTTTCACGATGAGGAAAATCCAACAAAAGTGATCCGTGTGTAAAAAAAATGTACGCAACTTTTGTGTCAAAATCTGTTCATATGGCTACAATTGCTTTAAAAGATCGAAGAACATCAGGACAGTGCAACTGCTCACACTGCCCAAAAGACAGTCGAGTTTTTGGAGCTTCAAAACATTGAATTTTTAGATCATCCACCGTCCGACCTAAGTAACAACGACTCCTTCACGTTCCCAAAGATCAAGAATTTAATCCGTGGGCAGCGATTCCAGTTACTAGAAGAAGCCAGCGATTTTGCAGGTGTCACCTGAAGACTGGAATAACTGTTTTAATGTATACAAGTGTTTCGATCTTGGTGGCACATATTTTGAAACGCAATAAAGTAATTTGTGTTTATATATTTTTTTGTCTATATATACTAAAAAGACAACCCTCGTATTGCTTGCTGTGTTGTTATAGTTTTAGGTGACAATTTCAATATACAAACTTGCTTTTTTGTATTACACACAACATAAATTCTGCAATCATTAATAACGATATTAATGTACTTCATTAACTGAGACAAGAACCTCTCTTGACTGATGAAACAAAAATGATTTGCTAAAAAATATGCTCATTGGACAGAGAATCTCTCCTTTTCAAACACAATTTCTTACCAGATAAAACATACTTTTGGATACCATTAGTTAAGAAGCTATTGAAAGCATGTTTTTCCTATTTTAGAAAATTTCTACTTATCTTAATCATGAAGACCCTGAAAATATCAAAAAGTGTTAGGGAGTTCATTATAGAAAAAACTCAAAAAAAAAGTTAAACCAGTTAGCGAACCAACCTTCTAGCACCATTCCGCACTGTGTCATGTTTAAAAAAAATATTTTTACGACAAAACGGTTACCCTTATAGATTGTCCTAAAAACTCAAGAGACTTTTATCCTATTGAGAATTTGTGGTGAAATTTATGGAACGTCAGATTTCCAAATATCAACTGAACAACAAAAACTAAAATCATTGAGGCTGTTAATCAGGTGAGGCTTGGAGATAAAACAATCAATTAAAAATGAGTTAAAGTTTTAATAGAGTTTCAATTCCCTATGGAATATTACTAAAAAAATAATAAAAAAACGGGTCTTGGCAGTCAGTGGGACTGCCGGCAGAAGTTACTTCTATGCACGCGCCCGAATTCATAAATTTGTATGCAAATAATTTAGCAAAATCATTATATGATATTCGTATTCAGCGACCTCAAAAACCTCCTAGTAACGAGTGCACACTCATTTTGTATCGAATTTGCATAAAATTCTTAAGCACCAGGTGGTTCGGACACCATTGCCATGATCATATTCGTATTCAGCAAACCAAAAAACCGCCGAGTTCCAAGTGTGCACTGATTTTGTACAGAATTAACATAAAACCCCTGGAGAAGAGGTAAATACCCTAGGCACCAAGTGCCACGGAGACTTTCGACATCATGATATTCGTGTTTAGCGACCCCAAATAGCCCGAGTACATAAATTGAACCCATTTGGAATACTTACCGAGTTATAATTTTTCTATCAATTGCCTGTTCGGAATGCACTTTTCGACTATATATTCTTAAAAACTCTGTTTGTGTAGCCAACAACCTCAAAAGCATAGTGCAGGATATAATGCAAACATGTGACGGTACTATGCACTACAATACAACACTCATTACTGAATATTATTAATAATATAAAATACTAAACTTTATATGTTTACTTACGTGACAGAATTATAAAATAATCTGCCAAACACAACGTTACGTCACTATGATATTCAAAACATTAGCTCAGACTTTTTTTTTGTATAGGTACCTATCTCTTTTCAATTTACTGAATCTTTAAACGGTATTCAAAGGACTTATAGTTATGACTAATAACATGTAGTAAATGTTTCATCTTTGTTTGTACCGACCAATATACCTACCATATATGTGTTTCTGTCTCTCTCTTACTCACACCATTACATATGTAATAATTTTTCCCATTTAGCTCTACACAAATCTTTTCCACCGAGTGCACGAATAGAAGTATAACCTCAAAAAATACGCTTGTGTTTACATTTATTTGCACAATACTGTATTCAGGCACGTATTTTATCTTTTATCTGTGTTAAAACTTATTTTATTGAGTTTTCTAATAGGAAAATTTAAGTTTGATTTAATAAGTATAATTTTAACAGGGATTAGTTGCAACCATGAATATTTTTCTGGAAATAATTTCGGGAGGATTTAAGTTCATTTATTTATAGTTACAATAAATAACAATTCTTAGCAATTAAATATAAGTAATAAGAAAAAAAAATAAAACAAGCAAGGTTTAAGGTTTTAATAAAGTTGTAGTTCATTGTAGAATTTAGAGAAAAAATGTAAAAAATACTGTTTAAATAAATAAATAAATAAATAAATAAATAAATAAATAAATAAATAAATAAATAAATAAATAAATAAATAAATAAATAAATAAATAAATAAATAAATAAATAAATAAATAAATAAATAAATAAATAAATAAATTTTATTTTCCCAAAAGACATACATATTATGTATAGGAATAGTCCAAAAAAGAAGGTAAAAAAAGATAAGAGAAGAAAAGTTGAAAAGAAAGATAGATAAGTACAGTACAGTAAAAGTACATCGGTTTTTGTATAAATAATAAATATCAAACAATAAGGACATCACAATACATTAATTATTAAAATATTTGTCTAAAGAATAAAAGCATTTAGTAACTAAAAAAGTTATTAATAATCTTTTAAAGTTCTAGGGTCCTCTACTTTTTTAATATTCATTGGCAATTTATTAAAGACTTCTAGGCCTAAAGTTGCTGGTGAATTACTGGATAATTTATATTTACGAAATGGTATATGATACTGACTCCTTTGTCTGGTGTTGAAGCAGTGAATATTACTATTTAGTTGGTATTTATTTTTATTCTTTGAATATATATGCATAATTCTTGTAGGTATAAAGAGAAGATTTTAAATTCTATAAAGAATTCTCTATAACTTTTTATGCTGGACACTACAGCTATAATTCTCATGACTCTTTTCTTTACAAGAAAAACCTCATTAGACGCACTTGAGCAGCCCCATAAAGTTATTCCATACTTAAGTCTGGAAGCGACTTGGGCATAATAAACATTTATTAATTGGGGCTTCTCCAGTATTTCTTTAAGATTCATAAACAAAAAACAGAGAGAATTTAGTTTTTTTATTAAGCCACTACAGTGGTTTTTCCAATTTAGGTTTTCGTCTACAGTCAGACCTAAAAATTTAGTGTTCACTATGGAGTGATGCATCACTTACTTTTATTTCTATTGCCGGACATTCCTTTTGGTAATGGTGAAATTTTATAATTTCTGTTTTATCGGAATTTAAAAATAAAAAGTTGGAAGCACACCAGTTCATCACTAATTCCAGTGATTCTTCTGATTTTTCTTTAATAGTAAGGTTATCCTTCTCTGATATGATCACTGACATGTCATCCGCATAACCAATAACAGTCGTACCAGGTAATAAATTACTAAACTCATTAGAATACAATAAGAACAGTAATGGTCCTAGACGGAACCTTGTGGCACTCCCACATCAATTTGTAACTTTTGCGAGTTTACGTAAGCGGTTGTTCCTGACATAGTATGTGGAATAGCTACGTGTTGATATATGTCTTCTAAAAAAGAGGAAATCCAATTTAAGGCTACCCCTCTTATCCCATAGTTATAAAGTTTTGACAGCAGTAATTGGTGATTGACACAGTCGAATGCCCTGCTAAGATCACAAAATTTACTGTCTACATTACTTTGATAAATAATAAAGTGTTTTTAATTTATACATTGATCATAACTCCCCGTTTTTACATTTATAAAAACACCTATTCTCCTGTTCCCTATTTTTTTTTTATAACTTTATAAAATGCCTAATTACTTTCATTTAACCTTTATAAATAATCACACTGCCTCTAGCAAGGGTTTAGTAACGTTATGCGATACCTGAATTTAATTTTGTCCCTTTACCCTTTGATGCGCACGCTAAGAAACAAAAACGCCCTTGGAGAAATAAAACAGCAGCAAAACAATATAATGCTTGGCAAGCCCAATTTCAGAAAAAAGTCCTCGCGGTGCCATTAGACTTCTTTTCCGTTTCCCTGTTTTCCCCTCGACACCTAATGGTGGCGTTTTATCTTTATCAATCTAGCCGGCTCTCGACCGTCAATTCGGAAATCCTCGCGAGTAAAGTAAAGGGACGGTTTCCAGATACTTGGACGTAAATCGAAATTATTTTCAAATTTAAAATTCAAATAAAATAAAGTACAAAAAGTCTTCAGAATGCGGTCCGTCCGTATTTCAATTTATTCTGCATAAATATGTTTTTAACATAAAAGATGTTCAGGGAATTCAGAAATCAGCAAAATGGAGATATTCTGAAAGGTCAAATCAACGATTTTTGTTTTTAGAGATTAAGTATTAAGGATGTATTTTTTAAACTGCACCATCTGCATCTGGTTGAACATTACTAATTATAATTTATATTTGTGACAAAAACAATGTTGCTATTTATACTTTTTTATTTGCTTAGTCAATCATTAAGTGGAAAACAAATCTTTTACATATAGAGTAAAAAATGGCAACAGCTGATTGGTTAAAAAATATAAAAATTGATATTTTTTATGACCTCCTTTCATTTGCTTTCGTATTGAAAACGCAAAGATCATTCACTCGGAGTGTGTCTAATTCGTTTATCGTCTTAGGTCTAAAATTTGAGAACTGTTTAAGCTGATTTGTTCAATAAATAATCCTGCTTTATAGGATAAAGCGAATTTTTACTTCGGATACTAAAAGGGAATACTGACGCACAATCGATTCTGATCGGTGGTTGGTTTAAACAGGAGTCGAACCTTGGATAGAAAATTCTACAAATTAGTTTAGTATACGAAGTAATGGGCCTCACTATGTACCTATTATAAGAAGTAAAACGTATTCTTAACTACTTGATTGCAGTTTCCTGCTAATCAATTGTCATTTCAGTAAAACGTTTATCAAATAGATGTTACAGATAATATTAGTATACCTAATAATATTATGACGTTTTACAAAGTCTTTGAAAATCAAAGAACATATAGACCGTTTACTAAGAACCGACAACTACTTCCCTGGCTATATGCCACGACGGACATTGAATTACAGTTCAAAGTTAAACGGGGTTAGTATATCTGCAAGATAGAACTAACCATTTAAGTTTGCAATTCGAAAGGATATCACTTGTAGACCGGTTTCGACGTATTGCGTCTCATCAGTACAAGAAAGATATCCATCCAGAAGCTCTAAGAGCAACTAGATTGGAGATATGTCTGAAATCACACAAATACATTATCTTTAGTAAAGAAAATGTTGAAAGTGCGATAATAGCGACATCTCCATAACTAATTGCAAACTGAAATTCTATTTGACAAAAAACCTCTCGGCTTTGTAGGGTTAACTACTTGATTGCAGTTTCCTGCTAATCAATTGTCATTTCAGTAAAACGTTTATCAAATAGATGTCAAAGATAATAATAGTATACCTAATACTATTATGACGTTTTACAGAGTCTTTGAAAATCAAAGAACATATAGACCGTTTAACTTTGAACTGTAATTCAATGTCCGTCGTGGCATATAGCCAGGGAAGTAGTTGTTGGTTCTTAGTAAACGGTCTATATGTTCTTTGATTTTCAAAGACTCTGTAAAACGTCATAATAGTATTAGGTATACTATTATTATCTTTGACATCTATTTGATAAACGTTTTACTGAAATGGCAATTGATTAGCAGGAAACTGCAATCAAGTAGTTAACCCTACAAAGCCGAGAGGTTTTTTGTCAAATAGAATTTCAGTTTGCAATTAGTTATGGAGATGTCGCTATTATCGCACTTTTAACATTTTCTTTACTAAAGATAATGTATTTGTGTGATTTCAGACATATCTCCAATCTAGTTGCTCTTAGAGCTTCTGGATGGATATCTTCCTTGTACTGATGAGAAGCAATACGTCGAAACCGGTCTACAAGTGATATCCTTTCGAATTGCAAATTTAAATGGTTAGTTGTATCTTGCAGATATACTAACCCCGTTTAACTTTGAACTGTAATTCAATGTCCGTCGTGGCATAAAGAGCTTAAAGATCGTGGCGGTTAAGGGGAAGACAGAGGAAAATCAAATAAAGACAAAACGTAACAGTTTCTCAATTCTGAAAATTAAAATCCTATTTAAACAATTTTACAGGCTCTGGCTCTAATAAAATGGTGAAACCTTATACAGGTGAAATATACATATTTTTTTATTTAAGTATTGCAAATTTACAATCTACCTAAAATAATAAAGTAATAAGTAAATGGTATGGTTTATCGTTAGGTGGCATGAGGCGGGCACCATCCATCAATGGGTCTCCGGAGTTTTTCTATTCTTCTAAGAGGTCTTCTGGCCAGCAACGTTTTAGCCTTCTATGTCTCATAGGTTCTGTGTTTAGATTGCATATCAATGGATTTGTATGATGTTCATTCCTAGTTTTGTTTTTGTTTGCTGAGGTTTGCATTACTTCATTGATGGTTGGAATTCTAAGATCATTATGAATTGTGTGGTTACTTGCAAACCATCGGGGCATTAGCTATTTTTCGAAGTGTTTTTGATTGGAACGTTTGTAATATTTTAGTGTTCGATGGTTTGCTGCAGCCCCATAGCTCTATACCATATGTCCGTCCATATTGGTTTCAGAATGGTTTTGTACAGAAGTACCTTGTTTTCAATTGATAACTGTGAATGACGTCCAATTAACCAGTTCATTTTTTGTATTTTTAGCTTCAAGTGTTCTTTTTTAGCTTTTATATGAGGTTTACAAGTTAGTTTTTGATCTAAATATAATCCGAGGTATTTAACTTCAGTTGTAACTGGTATTTGGTTGTTGTTGATGTAAACTGGTGGGCATACGCTGTGTTTTGTAGTAAAACGTAATTTGGGTAGATTTGTCACTGTTAACTTTTATTCTCCACTGTTGCAGCCATTCTTGTAAAAAGTTGACGCTCTTATGGGATCTCGATCTGATGTCATGATTGCTGTATCATCAGCGAAAGTGGCGATTAATGTATTGTCGGTGGTTGGAATACCAGCAGTATATAGTAGGTAAAGGAAAGGACCAAGGACACTTCCTTGGGTCACACCTGATTTTATGGGTTGGTAGTTAGATAGACTGGTTTGGACTTTAACTTGCATGTATCGGTTGCTTAGATAGGATTTGAGTAGTAGGAAAATGTGGTGGGGTAATAACTGTTTTATCTTATAAAGCAATCCTTGGTGCCATACTTTATCGAAGGCTTGTTCAATGTCTAAGAATACAGAGGCACAGTAGCTTTTTTGTTCTAAGGCTTCTTTGATATAATTTACAATTCTGAGGCATTCTTGGATTGTCGAATGTTCTTCTCTGAAGCCAAATTGATGTGTAGGTATCAGTTTATCTTTAGGATTAATTTATATGAAAATAGTTATAATACCATCTATAACTTGCGTTATACTCATATGTAGATATGGCTCAGTATCAGTCCCGTCATCTTTATAAATTTCGAATATAAATATGAAAATAACCGATATACGTAAATCTATAAAATATTAACACCTAACAGTCTCTAAAAAAAGTACAGCATTTTCAATCCTATGGAAGTAATCTAGTGTGGTATTAAGGATAGTCCCCAAAAATATAATCTATCGCTATCTGCAAATATTGCTTTATTGAGATTGCAAGTAGCAGTCTTACCGGATGTAAAATTTGTTTTCTTGATACCCTATCCGAAAATACGCATTTTTTGGCAGCTCTTCGCTCCAGAAAGTCCAACTTTTATGGCTTGTTTGAATTACAGCGCGCTCTGGCGGATTATGTTCGGATGGGGATCAAGAAAAATAGTATACAACCCATGGCCAAAAAGTTGGATGCTCTAATCCAACTTTCTGGCCTAGGGTCGTAATACACTATTAATTTCAAAAAATCTCATGTTATATGACTCATATACTTAAATTACTAAAATCTATGTTTCCGGTCCACTAATCGAACACATTATGAAACAGTTTGATGTTTCAATTGTCTATTTAACAAATTATCTTTTTCTTATTGTTTTAGGAGTACTTGAGTAGTTGGTCTACAAGACTTAAATTAAATCAAGATATGATCAAAAATGCCAACTAACTGTTAGGATAATTTATGGCTGAACGGTTTAAGGCTCTATCAGCTATAAAAAGGTATAATAGGTTTGAGTCCTACGGGGTATGACATTTTTGTAAATTTTTCCTTAATGTATTTATTAAGTCGTGTTTACATGATGCCAGGGACTGGCGCCAGTCTCACTGGCATGCCAGCGCTGGCATGGTACTGGCATCATGTAAACACTTTCTTGTGCCAGTCCAGCGCTGTCTCGAATAGAAAGTTGGTGTATTTTTCATGCCAGTGGCCCTCGTCGGCGTGCCCTCCAACCCCGTGCCAATGGTTGTAGACACGTGGAAACACAGCGTTCCAGTGACTGGCGTACATTTGACTAAACTTCACCAAGTAGGAACTAGGGTGCCAGTGAGACTGTCGCCAGCTACTGGATACGTGTAAACACGCCTTTAAGTACATCGAGGTACTTTATAAAATCGGCTTGTTTGTCCCTTCGTCCATGTGCGCTATAACTCTTGAACGAAAGGTCACAGAGTCATGAAATTTGGTATATAAAATCTTATGTCATGGGAAAGAAAATGTTGATCCAGATCGGATAACCTTTATGGTAAAAATTAAACGGTTTTCCGAAACTCGTGTATATTGAATCACTTATGGGGACTTTAACACAAATTATTCACCAAAATTGTTACAGATACACAAGAACTTTCCCGGATAACGTCTAAACATGTAATTAAGGGCGCCAAAGTACAAATTTCACAAATTATACTTAATTACCCATTTTAAATAATTTATTACAATTTTAATTATCTCGAACAAACAATTAATAAAATAAAAAATATTAAAAACTTGAATATTATATCAAAGAAGATAAATTATGTTAATTTAAGAATTAATTATTCTCTTTAATGGAAGATTTTAAAAACTCTTGCAGTGAAACGGTATCTGTTTTATAGGAATGGTTGTCCCTTCCAATTTCCAAAATTCGGCACTATAGGTTTTCTTTAAAAAAAAGTGGCTAGAACTAATCCAGTAACTCGGGTGTACCTCTTCGAATAAATTTGGAAGTACCCTTAATAGAAACGAATAATCAAAAATCAATCCCTTATCGAATTTACAACCAGGTAATAAAATCAGCTTCTAACCAAATCGGATTTTTTCATTTTATTGAGAGTAAATTAATCCTTAAAACACGTGTAAAAACTGCCGCTGACTTTGATAAATAATAAAAAAAAAAATGAAATTTGGCTAAATTCAGATTACTTAATTTTGATTAGTATGAAAAAAATATCACCCTTATTTAGACACTCACAATAAATATAATTATCAACGCAAACATTATTAAAATTGAGTAACTTGTATTTCGAAGAGGTTAAACACAAAAGAACCAGATTACTTGACGTACCAACTCGAAAAGAAACGAGAATTTCTAATCACGACTAGAAAATTTTACTGCAACACCGCATACGCCAAATTTTTAAATTACAACTCTTTGACTTAATAATTCCCACCGATATAGGCACGGTAACAATAGTCAAGGGAAATTATTCATAATACATAACAATCATATAGATCGTTATATTCTTAGCATGATTCTGCTTCTTTTCTCAAGTGTATTGTTTGTTGAGCAGTGTGGTTAGAGCATTATCATGGTGCAAGTTTGAACTTTTAGTGTTTGTTCTAAAAAATAAAAAAATTGATAAAACGACTTTTCTTCATAACTTATTTAAAAAATTTTGAACTTTTTTTTATTTCCGTCTCGATCTGATATTTTTTCTTTAAAAGTAAAAATGAAAACGGTTCTGGAAAAACGTCAAATTCAATATCTGAAGTAATAGAAGAAAATTGATTGTATTTGGAAAAAGTATAAAATTAGCTGATACAGGACTAATTTTCGATTTATTACGACTAAGGTTCGCAATAAAATTCCTAATAAATAATCGCTTCCATAGCACATTTATTGATCGTGGAGTTAAGTAGGTTGACTTTCCAAATACTCTCAACTCTCAAGATTCACTAAACAGAAGCTTCGAGAAATGTTATATTAGGTAAATTTGAAATTCACTGGGCTCTGACTTTCCAGTTTTTTACACTTATTTTAAAGAAACTGGAATTAATTTTTTTAATTTGTATATTATTGAGAAAAAGATTATTTGTCAAATCGACAATTAAAGCATCAAATACTTGAATCAAATTTTAATATTAATCTAAATTGTTGATAATAAATGTTTACATAAATTGTCTAAGAGTGTAGGTTTTTCTTTTTCGCAATTACCACGACCACGTGATCTAAATCTTAAACTTATTTACAAATTTAGCAACGACATGGAAATTAAATTAACCCTATGAACCGGGGTTGGAAAAGTTCAAAATATCGATGAATCGTAATTGGTTCAACAGCAATTCTGCGCTATAGAAATTGTTAAAAAAATTGGAATTTCGGATACATACTATGGATGTTGCGGATGCAGAAAATTAGGTATAAATTGCGATCTGTTTTGCAAAGAGCACTTGGGTGTGAGTTGCTATCCTTTGCAAGAAGTTGAGATTGGTAAAGATACTGAAATACAAATTGAAAATATCAACGAATTCAAATTTGTATTTAAATTGTTCAAAAAAATATGTACTTTTAATAATTTAATTTCAGAAATTTATATATTTTTTCAAAAAATTGTTTAGAACAAAAACATTTTTAAAAAAATGGAACCGCCTTCAAAAAAAAAAGGAGAAATGCACTAAAAAGCTAGAAATAAAATCTTTATTTCTTAAAAAAGTTGGAAGAAACTAGGCATTTGATTTCGATTTCCTTGAAGAAAAACATTGTGATGAAACGTGGACTTAATTGTCTAAAACCACCAAGCCGCAGTGAGCAAGCGTGTTTATTAAATGCTCATTCCTTCTCCTTGTGAAAAGAGGCCTTTGGCTTTAGAATGGGACAGAAACTGGCTAATTATTATGTTTTTATGTTATACATCATTATTAACATATTAAGTTAACTGTTAATCTTTGTGATATTTTCTGGAATATCTTTCACATTGATGACCAGACCAGACCAAATTTCTATGGGACCACATGGACACTCTACTCTACTATAGACTACAATACAATACTCATTACTGAATATTATTATTATTAATATAAAATACTAAACTTAATATGTATACTTACGTGACAACATAATAAAATAATTTGTCAAACAATGTGATACGTCACATTAGCTCAGACTGTTATTTCTAAATGTATCTCTTTTCAATGTACTGAATGTTTAAACAGTATTCAAAGGACTTATACCTATGACTAATAACATGGTGTGTATAATATCTTTTTTTTACCGACCAATATACCTATCTATATGTGTTGATGTTTCTCTCTTACTCACTCCATTACATATGTAATGTAACGATTTTGCCGATTTACTCTCATACAAATTCCAACGCTAGGCGCGCAAGTAGAAGTATAACTTCAATCAATAATAAAAACCTGAAAGAAATCATATAAAAATATGTTAAAATGGAAAAAAAAGATAGGAAATTAGTTTAGCAAAAACCTAAAATGAGAAAAAAGAATCATTGATTGTTGGGCTTATATCTTATTTTTTGTGTAATTAGTTTTTTGCTTTGTCATCAACTTGTTACCTACAGTACAAGTAATACTGATTTATTAGTAATTGTTGCTTGGTAATATAACCCTATAAAACTTTTGGGTTTCTAATACTCAGTATAAAGTTATATTTTATTAAATTAAACTCAGAATTGTTAATACTTTAAGACATTTTACTGAAATAGGAAGATTAAAGAATTTGAAATATAATTTTCGTTCAGTTATGGGCATAAGAAATAAAACCCTGTGGATTTCAAAGAAATTAAATAAAAACTTTTTCTTTTTGAAAACTGTTACAACTTGAAACGGATGTGTGCCATCGCTGCAACTTTTGGGTCTCGTTGCGTTCATAAATGAATATTACTTGCGGCAATAGCACAGGAATTTATCAATATTAGACTGCATGCTATGTTTGAGGAAAATATTCGTTTAAAAGTTAAATTTTGATTAAAAATTGAGATACGAAGAGGAAAACTTGATTAGGGTCTAACGATTTGAAGATCGTTTCGTGTGGAGATCATTTCTTAGAATCAATAAATCCATTTTTATTATTTAAAAATCTTATTTATTTGATATTAATAATTCTAGTTCCTTCGTTTGTTAGATAACGCGTTACTATTTAGCATTTTTACTATAAATATTAGTTTAAAAATATTCAGTATGTAGGTAAGTATACTCTCAATCAGGTCAAAAGTCGAAGAAGGTTAACTCGGCCGTCTAGGTATTTTATTTCGTTTTTTTTTTTATAAGTTTAATACAATAGTACAATAAAGTTAGAAAAAATCACCCTTTTGTAACATAAATTTATAGACAGGTTTAAAAATTAAAATTAAAAACCTTTCATCTAGGGATTCATCGATTATATTGTGAAAAGGTTTTCAAATAAACAATTCAACCGTCCAAATTGTTATTTTGCTATTAGATTAAAAGCTTTTCTATTTAGAGATTTGGGGTCAACAGAGATATTTTTGAGACAGAAAAAAATACACAAAATAACCAAACTGAGTTCTTATAACTCAGGAAGCAGTACATTCAAAAGGTCATACGAAAAGCTACAGTAGCCAATAGTAGGTGTTGACAATTGTGTGGTAAGAACTGGGGGCCTTTGGTTTTATACACAGGTCATTGGGCCAATATTAACCGATGGTTCGGTGGTGTGGTGGAGTAGAACGCAGCAGTGTGAGGCAATCAGGTAGCTGGGAAGCATTCAAAGGCAGGCATGTCTGAATGTTACAGGGGCCACGGGGACTGCTCCAACGGACGCACTACAGGTTCTGCTCAACTTATTACAATTACATATCTACATACAGAGAGAGGCTATGGCAACTGCTCACAGGTTGCTACAAGGCAGGGCTTCCATTACTTTATTAAAGGGATAAAAGCAGCCAG
Organism: Altica lythri; assembly: GCA_964028335.1. Taxonomy (NCBI): domain Eukaryota; kingdom Metazoa; phylum Arthropoda; class Insecta; order Coleoptera; family Chrysomelidae; genus Altica; species Altica lythri. Next base: position 26,042,596 of record OZ034804.1, on the reverse strand, counting down.
AGCTATATGATAGGGTTAAGGCGGATCAAATAATGAGTATGCCTCAGGACAGAATAGTCCCCACTTTGCGAGAAACTTTCGATTATAATTACTGGAAATGGACTCATGGAACAGTGGCCTTTCAATCCAACGGGATCTGGCATACCGATGGCTCAAAGACTGAGAAAGGTACATTGTCGGGTCTATATAGTAGAAGACACAGGATAACAGTCCAACTAAATCTAGGTGCGTGTGATACAGTGCCTAAGGCTGAAGTAACGGCCGTACAACACTGTGCAACGGAGATCGTAAGTCAGAGTAAATCGGGTAAAACCGTAGTCATATACTTGGACATCCAAGTAGTTCTAAAGGCAATATTCTTGGCACAAACAAGCTCACAGCTGTTGTAGAACTGCGTTAGGTACCTGACACATGCCGCAAGTTGGAATTCTCTGACACTGGCATGGATACCAGGACACTCAGGGTTTCGGGGCAATATGAAAGTTGATGAATTGGCCCGTGCCGGAATATCCCAATGATTGGCTCGGAACCATTTAGCGGTGTTGCTGACACCTTCAGAAAGGCAGCCATTGAGAAATGGATGCTAGAGAAGGTCCAGCAGTGATGGGAAAATTCACTGGGCAAGCAGCGACAAGTCAAATTCTTCATAAAAGGACACTCAGCGAAATTTACTGCAGAGCTGCTATCACAAAAGCGAAACGATGTCGGAATGAGAGGCCACTGTCAAGGCTATTAAGTCTCATTAAGAGGGCAGGGCTGGACAAGGTGCACTAATCCTATTCTAAAATTGTTGGGTGTTCACAATAGATCTGTAAAGGTCGCAATCATACAGGCTAACATGCAACCCAATGAATATATTATATATCTATCTATCTTATAACTCATTTTCACAAGATATCAAGGATCATTTCTGTCGGTTAGTGCCACAACCACAATTTTTTTTAGATTTTATTGAACTCCACATGTAGTATAGAAGCCATTGAAGTCTGTTTCCAAGTCTTAATACAAGTTAGTTGAAAATTTTGAAACCAAAAATTACATAATGTGTTTTAATAAAATTGTTTTTTTTTATTCAACATAACCTTCCTCAGCTTGAACACACCTATTCTAATGATCCTCCAGTCATTCTGTACCATCTCTGTAATGGAATTCCAGAAGCTCTCAGGTGCATTTGACGAAAAACGCTTTTCACAAAGGAATTGTTTTAAGTGTCTAAAGGGTAATAGTCAGAGGGAGCCAAATTTGGTGAATATGTTGGGTGTTCAAGCAATTCGTTCTTTAATTTGTCCAATATAAAAATCGTCAACAAACTTGTGTGAACACTTGTATTCTCTTGATAAAAATGATTGTTTTCTTTTGTAAACCGGGTTATTTTTCACGATTTTTTTTTACCTAACTGGTCCAAAAGATATATTTAAAGTTTTACCTTTTTGAAGACAATCCATCAATAAAACTTCTTTTGCATCACAAAAAACTGATGCCAAAAGCTTTTTTGGCGATCGTTCTGACTTCACTTGTTTTGACCAGATTCAGGCCGTTGTAAACGTTCTTGTTTTAGTTTTAGATCATGATGGTAGATGCAAGTCTCATCCCTAATTATAAAACGACGCACAAAATCGGTTTTACTCTGCATAAAACGCTTCAAATTACCCAGAAATTTGGTTTCTATTCAGTTTTTGATGAATTGTTAACGAATGCGGTTTATTGATATGTAATTGTTCGTGTAAAATATAAAGTACTCGTTCATCTGAGATGCCGATGGTATCAGGAATTTTCCGTTTAGTAAAACTTGAATCTTTACGAAGAATATCATAGACTTGCTCAATGATTTTCTGGTGTTGTTGCACTTTTGGGACGTCCACTAAGTGGTCTATCTTCGACGCTTGTACCTACGACCACGTTTAAACTCTAAAACCTATCGATACACAGTTGGAAATGTAGGAACAGATTTGTTTAACACTTTTCAATACAAAGAATCATATCTCTGCCCGATATTTGGTTTTTTCCATTGTTAGAAAATAAACTAACACATTAAATTGTAAATAAAGAATGAACTAACAAATCAAAATAGAATGTTTTGTCTGGAAGATGAAATAGAGTATAAATTTGATTCCTTTACTAGTTAATAGGTGTCGCTTTCAAAACTTTTCAATCAACAAATATACCAGTAAGAATAAAGTTTGTCAGCGATTACAGAGATTATAGTAGAAAATTCCTTTTTTTTTGATAGATTTTGAAATTTTTTAAGATGTAAGACTTTTACTTATGAGATTAGTTTTGATGTAAAAACACCTGCAAATGCTAATAACGCCTAAACTTTTGTTTATCGTAAAATTTTTAATGGAACTCCGATTAAAAGTGATGTGAGGTGAACATCTATAAAACTAAAAATAGCTTCCTTGATGAAAGGTTCTATTTTTACGCTCATCACTAAAGTTTTATTACGATTTTTATACTATTCTTTCATTTAGGAAAGTTATTATTTTATATTGTAACGGGATAACCGATTAAGAAAAGGACCTTTACTTGAAAGACTATTTTTAGGTTATTTATTCTAGAATGAACGCGAAACATAAATCGAACTTAATCATTATACACTAGAAAGAGAGAGAACATTCTAGAATAAATAACCTGAAAATAGTCTTTCAAGTAAAGGTCCTTTTCTTAATCGGTTATCCCGTTACACTGCCCGCTCCTTAGATTCATTCCTCCTGAAAGTTATTGTTTAAATCCCGCACATTCCTTGAACCAGCTAAACCATATTCTTGGAGCTGCTGCACACCTCCACTGTGGTTTCCCTGGTAAGGCACCAACCGATCATGATGGACAACAACGGGTTTCCCTCTGGGAATTTTCATGATCCGATATATGACATCGTTAATCTTTTTCTTGATGGTGTATGGACCTTTCCAGTTTTTCTGTAATTTGGGACAAATGCCTCGACGCCATCGGGGTTATAGAGCCAGACTAAACCCCACACCTGACACCAAGAATAAATAACCTGAAAATAGTCCTTCAAGTAAAGGTCCTTTTCTTAATCGATTATCCCGTTACACTGCCCCCTCCTTAGATTCATTCTTCCTGGAATGTTATTGTCTAAATCCCGTACATTCCTTGAACCAGCTAAACCATATTCTTGTTGGCTGGTTATTCCTTCCGACAGCTGGGAAAATTGTTGCGATTGTTCTTCTTGCAGACGGGAAAGTTGTTGCGTTTGTTATTCTTGTTGGCTCGTCATTCGGTGCGACAGCTGGGACATATCTTCGCGCTGTCGCGCTGGCTCCTAATCTGACTGGATAACTCCTCTTGTTGGCTCATCATTCGTTGCGATAGCTGAGAAAGTTGTTGCGATTGTTCAGAAATGGCTTTTTGAATTGGATCTTCAAACTGCAGAGCGTCAGGGTCTAGATTATTATTTAGGTAGTATTCACGGAGCCTACTCAATAATACGGATTTGGTCCCAGTAGTTTCCAACTCTAATTGTTCGAGCTCCCTTCTGAGCTCAGCAACCAATAATTCATTTATGTTCTTTCCAGGCATTCTTGCATCTTCACCCCACACCTGACACCAAGAATAAATAACCTGAAAATAGTCTTTCAAGTAAAAGTCCTTTTCTTAATCGGTTATCCCGTTACAATATTATATACTTATAGTATCTGTGTAATCGTCTGATCTAAAAGGAATAGGTACTTACGAATATTCTTTTTTCAAAACATTGATGAGGATAGATTATTTTCTGTTGTTTACCTGATCCAAATTTTAAACGTAATTCAATGCTTTTATTTACTAATTTTAACGAATGGACTAACGCACAAAGCGCCGAGGCGAGTAAAAGCTTTCCTTCAAAAAAAAGTTATTTATTATCCTAGCTGAATGAACAGACATAAAAAGATTAGGGGAAAGGACGGCAAAATATGTTTCTCACCTCGAGCTATCATCTAATCGGATATTAGATTATAAGAAAAAAATCGTGTTATTCAATCTTCGGAGATTGCTTATATTCCAAACCATTTCAGAATCATCTAAATTCATGGCAACAAAATGTTTGTGGAAATTGTTTAAGAATTAAATTTATGAAATATGTTTGATTTTCCGACATGGTTAATTCTTTCCTTGCTACTCTTAAAATATCTAAACTGACTACTGAATAGCTGACTTTTTAATTTGAAACAATTTATACTAAGCTGTGTAAAATGTGCTCTTAAATAATAAAAATCGTTACACTTCCAACGGTTGCAACGTTTTCTATTTAATTGTTGACGATAAGAATTTATAACTTTATAAATCCATAACCTTATACAAAGTTTTTAAAAAACAGAATTTAGAGAAAATTTTTAATTTTATGCACTGTATACCTATTTTTTAAATATTAAGAAATCATAAAATTAAATACACAAATGTTTCAATAAACTCAAAGAACCATGAAAAATCGTGAAAATATGTCCTGAAAAGTGTAATAAATCATAAACTGTGTATAAAAACGGCAAAATATGCAGAATCGTAAAAAAACATTAAAAAAGAAGCATATGAAATACAATAAAATCATACCCAAGTAACACAGACCTGCATAAATTAACTGCAAATGCACTGCAAAGAGCCTGCAGTCATTTTTATAACTGTATATCAACTGCAGATAATCTGTAGAAATAGAAGTAATCTGCATATAACCATCATATTACCTTTACCCAAAGATGTACTTCATATCACCTGCATACTGTTTAAAATTGCAGATATATCCTGCATAAGACATTTACTGACAAAGGAAATGCAGTTGTGTCCTGCATAATGTCTTCAAATAAAAGATGTGAAAATGAAGACTATATATGCAGATATTTTGCAGTAAGAATTCTCTGCAAATGATATCTTTATATAAATAAAATATAGATCTACTAGGTACTGCAAAATAATAGCAGATTATAAGCAGATGATAAATCTATATATCTACTTTTTTACGTTTGACAGTTCCATCTCCTATTATATTATTCATATTTAATTAATATGGATAAAAAGGTGAAATGAAGGAAAATATAACGAAGATAGACATAAATTTTCGATAAAAACCTCATTAAGAAATAACGATGAACTTGTTGAAAATGGCGAAGGATCTAACATTGATTTCGACATGGATTTATCATAAATAGATGTGCTTGAAGTTGACGAACAATACTATTTAAGAGAAAATCATAACTATATATTTGTGTCATTTCTAAGAAATTGGGCAATTTAATTTAACATTCACAGGTTGCTTTAAAACCCTTACTAGAAAAGTTAAACAAAACTTATAATTCGCGTTTACCTAACGATCCTCGAACACTAATGGGTGAGTTGTTATATGGTTTATGTACTTTAAGAAATTATAGCTATGGAATATGCGAATTTTGAAGGTATATATGAAGCAACTTTAAAATACTTTAAAGATTTTTTTGATACTGCTTTGTTGTCCACTTATTTGTTTATATTTCAAACAGAGAAATATGAGTTTCACAAAATTAATATGTATTTATTTAATGATATATTGTGTAAATTAGTAGCAATTATTTCATCAGAACAAACCGTATTTGTGCCAATACACCCTACATTTCCTTTGCATGAAACTGTATAAATAAAAAATAAAATACATAAAAAAGAAGAATATGTTTTATTCCAAATTAAAAAATATCAACAAAAACTTAAGACTTTTATAACAGTTTAAAAATAAAAATTTAGTGTCCTGATAGCAGAGTGGGTAAGGTAAGACGACTAACTTTCAATTAGGTGATGGATGGTGAACCAGGATCAAATCCCCGCTTAAGAAAGGTGAAAAAAAAAATGGTAAAAGTGGTTTTAAATAATTCAAAAGTTTATGTTGTGTAGAATTAGTAAATAGAAGTAATAAAATAATATTGTATCATATTTGATAATTACCTGAAATAAAATTAAAATGTAGAGTATACTTTTATTTTATTTTAATTATTTCTGCATATCATCTTCAAATCCATCAATTAAAATATAGGTTTTATACAGGAGTATGGCAGACCTGCACTGGTTCTGCAAACGACCTTTTACACATGAAATGAAAGTAATAAACAGCAGTTTTGCAGATCATTTACCTGCATAAGTGCGTCCAAAACAGTATTTTATACATATAATCATATCCAGATTATTTGCAGATCATTACGCAGGTGAAAATGTTACTTGGGTAGGGACTAAAAAAATATTTTGCAAATTTAAAACAAATTTGAAAAATTGGAATCGAACCTAACAAATTTTGAGAATTAAAGAAATACAGTCTAATTAAAAAATATATTTCATATTTTGACAATATCGTGAAAAATTGGAAAATTTTATAAAACCTTCGTTACCGAGAAAAAAATTAAAGGAATCTATATGGCCCTTTCTCCTCTTCGGGAACACCCTTCAATTAATACAATTACTGTGTTGAGGATTCTGGCACTTTTGAAATTGATTGCAATTATAAAAAAATCTACAACAAAATTAGAGTTTCCTTTTCTTTCTTCCCACTCCACTTCTTTCCAATTTCTCTTCCTGCTGCTTAACTTTCTATCTCTTGCCTCCAGTGTTTTAGGCTGAAGTAATGGCCATACAACACCGTGCAACGGAGATCGTAAGTCAGGGTATAACGGGTAAAACCGTAGTCATATACTCGGACAACCAAGCAGCTCTAAAGGCGATAGTCTCAGCTCAAATAAGCTCGTTGGGGCCCTGACACATGCGGCAAGTCAAAATCCTCTGACACTGGCATGGATACCAGGACACTCAGGGTTTCGAGGCAATGACAAGGCTGATGAATTGGCCCGTACAGGATCTAATACCCGGTGAACCAGGATCGAATCCCCGCTTAAGAAAGGTGAAAAAAAAATGGTAAAAGTGGTTTTAAATAATTCAAAAGTTTATGTTGTGTAGAATTAGTAAATAGAAGTAATAAAATAATATTGTATCATATTTGATAATTACCTGAAATAAAATTAAAATGTAGAGTATACTTTTATTTTATTTTAATTATTTCTGCATATCATCTTTAAATCCATCAATTAAAATATAGGTTTTATACAGGAGTATGGCAGACCTGCACTGGTTCTGCAAACGACCTTTTACACATGAAATGAAAGTAATAAACAGCAGTTTTGCAGATCATTTACCTGCATAAGTGCGTCCAAAATAGTATTTTATATAATCATATACAGATTATTTGCAGATCATTACGCAGGTGAAAATGTTACTTGGGTAGGGACTAAAAAAATATTTTGCAAATTTAAAACAAATTTGAAAAATTGGAATCGAACCTAACAAATTTTGAGAATTAAAGAAATACAGTCTAATTAAAAAATATATTTCATATTTTGACAATATCGTGAAAAATTTGAAAATTTTATAAAACCTTCGTTACCGGGAAAAAATTAAAGGAATCTATATGGCCCTTTCTCCTCTTCGGGAACACCCTTCAATTAATACAATTACTGTGTTGAGGATTCTGGCACTTTTAAAATTGATTGCAATTATAAAAAAATCTACAATAAAATTAGAGTTTCCTTTTCTTTCTTCCCACTCCACTTCTTTCCAATTTCTCTTCCTGCTGCTTAACTTTCTATCTCTTGCCTCCAGTGTTTTAGGCTGAAGTAATGGCCATAAAACACCGTGCAACGGAGATCGTAAGTCAGGGTATAACGGGTAAAACCGTAGTCATATACTCGGACAACCAAGCAGCTCTAAAGGCGATAGTCTCAGCTCAAATAAGCTCGTTGGGGCCCTGACACATGCGGCAAGTCAAAATTCTCTGACACTGGCATGGATACCAGGACACTCAGAGTTTCGAGGCAATGACAAGGCTGATAAATTGGTCCGTACAGGATCTAATACCCCAATGAATGGCCCGGAACTATTGGGCGGAGTTGCTGACACATTTAGAAAGACAGCCATTAAGAAATGGAGGCTAGAGAAGGCCCAGGAGTGGTGGGAAAAATCACCGGGCAAGCGACAAGCCAAAGTCTTCATAAAGGGACACTCGGCGAAGTTTCCTGCAAAGCTGCTATCACAAAGGCGAAACGATGTCAGAATGATTATCAGTCTCTGGCCAGGACATTGTAGGCTCAAGAAACACATGAGTCAGTTGAACTCAGCAGATGAAGACATTTGTCGATACTGCCAAGAGGAGGAGGAAACCGCCTTTCATGTCCTATGCCATTGCGAAGGCCTTGCAAGGACGCGGTATCTAGTAGATATTGGGAGAGGAGAAACCGGCTGCTCCAAGTTATGCGGAGTGGCCACTGTCAAGGCTATTAAGTCTCATTAAGAGGGCAGCGCTGGACAAGGTTCTCTAATCCTATTCTTGAGATAATGGGTGGTCACAATAGATCTGCAAAGGTCGCAGTGATACAGGCTAACAGCCAACCCAATAAACCTCTAATCTAATCTAATCTAATCTCTTGCCTCTCTGTTCTACCGCTTTCCAGCTCTGGTATCTCCTTCCTGTTTATCTAATGATGTCTTTTGATTAGTATCTTTCATATTTACTTGTTTATTTTTTTTGTATTTTAATTTAATTCTTTCATATAACTATCTTTTAATTCTCTGACATCTCTTAAAATTTCTAATGACAATCTAATCAACACTCATTTCACAAATACCAAATAAAAACTTATCAAAACTACCCAAAACTACTTGTAAAAACCCCAATAAGTATTTTAAAAAATAATTTAAAACGGGAATGAATTCGAATAAATCAACATTTAAAGTTCTGAAAAATCATAATAATCTTAATAAACTAAACCAGGTAAAAAAAAAAGTTTCTTAAAATACAATAAAATCGTCAAAAATAGAGAAAGATCTAGCAAGATTGTCAAAATCGTAGGTAATATTGGAAATAAAAAGAAAAAAATTTAAAAAATATTAAGAATCCTGAGAATATGCAAACTAACCGAAAGTGCAAAAAAATGTAGCACTCGGGTGCTGACGGAAGTTAAAACCTATCTTCATTATTTTCTCCGTCTTGACGATCCAACTCAATTTACTTTACACCTTATAATAATTGCAAACTCCTAATAATAGCTGTTACTTATTGGGGATGTGCTTTAAGCTCGCTGACGGATAACATATACCCTGTACCTACTGACGAGGTGCAAATACACCGAAACCGGTCTACAAGTTATGTTGTCCCTTCTAACTGCAAACCAGAATGGTTGGTTTAAATGATCTATTTTAGATATGCCAACCCCGTTTGACTTTGAAGTGTAATCCAATATCCGTTGGGGCATATAGCCCAGGAAGTAGTTGTTTCTTCTTAGTTGAACGGTCATTGTCTTTGAAAATGGTTTTCAAAAACTTATAAAGCGTTAGAATAATAATAGTCTTTGATCTTTGATATTTATTGATAACACGCTTTATTAAATACGACAATGATACAGTTTTCTGTAATAATACTTTTTGGAATAGTTATATTTAATAATTAAGGTTAATTTATAAAATGGCGTTTTGTAAAAAAAAAATTAAAAATACGAACATCAGTTTTAAAATTAAACATTTAGAAGGTGGTTGCAGCTCCTTCTTTCGTAATTTTAACTATAACATCTGAAAAATGACAGTCTTAGTCTAGGAAAACTTCACATTTCGTGCTTCCTACATTTTGATTCTTTTTTAGTACTTTTTCTTTTTCTCATTTTAAGTGTGATAAATCTAAAAAGAAAGGCGAACGTTTGCCTTTCCATCCTAGTCACCATTGCTCAGCGCAGCGATAAATTATTGTACGCATACCGCTTTTCCAATTTAAAACCTTCCCAAATATGTTTTCTTATGTAATTGAAATAACATAGCAACTTGGAATTTGTAGTTAGTCACTTTTATGAAGTAAAGCTATGTAATGCAATAAATATAAACATAATACCAAATATATGAATAGGATTCTTTGAGCCGAAGTTCCGCAGTATAGAAATCAATTACTGCTGTCCGAAATGTTGTTCATCGGAGTTTTGTCTTTCAAATAAAATTTTTATACGCTTATAAATTTTGATATATAAAAATCTCTCGTTTGCGCTAATCTCCTAAAAAACTGAACCGATTTTAATGAAATTTTGTAGATAGACGTTATTCGGTCTGACTTAAAGAGTTATTTTATCCCGATTAATAAGCCGATTTATTTTTTCATTACGAATATAAGGTTTTATACTTAAAGGGATAATTCACGGCTAAGTTCTACGAGTTTTCAATAGATGGCGGTAAGAGTTATACAATTTTCTCATTCATATTTGTAGGTTGTCTAAGTATGCAATACGTTGTTTTTATTTTTTTTATGCTCAAATAACGTCCATGTGACACATAAACCACGTGCGTGTTCAGTTTTTTGCGAAAGAATGTTTTATTTCCATTTCCATCGGAAGGTTAAGAAAAACTACACTAAACACAAAAAGTTTCTTATCCTGTAAATGAATTCACACATTTTGTAAGATTTTGATTGCTAGTGTGGTATACGTTGATGGATTTTTGTCTTTGAGAATCTTTGCGGCACATCTTTCTTACGTGTGTATGTTACTGAATTCCGCCTAAACGGCCGGACAGATTTTAATGAAATTTTTTCCATGTATTCAAATGGAATCGAGAATGGTTTAGAGGCATTATGTATCAAAATAATAGCGAGTTTACTGATCCTACATCCATAGTAAATGCTTTTGCTGATTTTTTCAAAAGTGTATTCACCCAACCTACACCTAATATAATAAATAATAATACGAGTAGTGAAGATTCTAATATTGTTTCTCTAAGAGGGTTATCAGAAGATAATATATTTTTAATTCGCTCAAAAGGCTTGAGCCAAAACTAACATCTGGTTATGATAATATTCCTAGCTTCATAGTTAAAGATTGTGCAGCCATATTTAGTAAACCTCTGGAGAAAATCTTTAATCTTTTTCTTAAACAAAAAGTGTTTCCTGATTTATGGAAATACTCCAAGATATATCCAATTCACAAAAGTGGATCAGTAAACGCGATTACAAATTATCGTCCGGTTACTATACTTTGCAACTTCGCAAAGGTGTTTGAGATGTCCATTTATAACAAGTTATTTCCTATGGTTAGATCAAGTATTATTTTTGAACAGCATGGTTTCATATGAAAGCGGTCGACTGTTACAAATTTAACGTGTTTTACTCAGAAAGTTTGCCAGGCACTTGACAACTAACTGGAAGTACATGCAATATATACTGACTTCTCAAATGCATTCGACAAGATGGATCATAGCATTCTTCTGCAGAAATTACGTAATCTTGGTTTCGATTCACATATCCTGGATTTTTTTAGGTCATATTAATTTAACTGCACGTTCTCTTTATGTTGAATTCAAAGGTCACAAATCGAATTTCTTTATAGCAAGTAGTGGTGCGCCCCAAGGTAGCATTCTGGCTCCACTATTATTCTCGATCTTTATTAATGATATAGCTAAAGACTTGAAAAATAATAATTTCTTAATATTTGCTGATGACTTCAAGTTTATTTGTCCGATAAAATCACTAAATGATTGCTTAGATCCTCAGAATGACCTAAATAAATTGAGTATTTGGTGTGTTATTAACAAACTACCTCTCAACATTCAAAAATGCAAATTTATGAGATTTTCTAACAAACGATTGAATAATATTAACTTTGTATACTCAATTCAGAACAACCCACTTGAGGAAGTTGAAACAATAAGGGATTTGGGAGTCGTATTTGACAAGAAGCTAAGTTTTTTGCCACATTTACTTAATATCACATCTGCAGCAAAGAGGATGCTTGGTCTAGTCTTAAGAAGTTGCAAGGATCGTTTGTAAGATCTCGTCTGGAATACGCCGCACTGATATGGTCTTCTACGTATATGTACCATAAAGAACTTATTGAATCTATTCAGCGCAGATTTATGAAGTATGTTGCATTTAAAATGGATGGGGTGTTTTCCGCGAGGGGAATTGACAATTCTGAACTGTTAGGTAAATTATCTTTTATATCTTTAGAAGACAGGAGAATATTATTTTCATTTACAAATTAGTTAATAATAAATTTGACTGTCCAGACCTGCTATCTCAAATTCATTTTAATGTACCGCAATTCAATACAAGATATAAAACTGAATTTTAGTTGCCCACACCTCGAACAAATATTTTAGCAAAATCACCTATCCATAATATCTGTAGCATCTTTAATGGATTTGCAGCTGAATTAGATTTAGACATATACTTTGATTCATTAAAAAATATAAAACTCAAAGTAACTGAGCAATTACACAGTAAATACACAGTAAACATTATTTGAGGTTTACTACAGTCATTTAGTTTAATATAATTATATACTTATGTATTTATTTTAAGTACCAGTTATTAGATTAGGCATAATATTTCTCATTAATGTAAGTTTAATGTGTCCTGTAATTGGGGTTAACCTGTTTGGAAAAAAAAAATTTTTTTTTATTTACTACGTGTTCAACTATAAAATGTTTTTTTATTAATTTATGTTTATTTCTACGAATTCCTAATAGACGGTGGTGTTAGTTAATTGATATAACTCTCTATCATCTAGATTGGGTAGACACCCGGTAAATGTCGTTGTGGATTGATTTCTATACCATCGTTTCACATCTAGGTTTCGGGAAAAGCCGATAGGTAGCGTTTTAATTCGTTTTGTAAAAACAAAAACAAGAAACTAAAGTAAAATGCAAAAAAGTAAAAACAAACAGAAGAAATTGCGAAAAAAGTAAAAAAGTAAAAAAATATTTACTAAATTAATTGGTATGACGCCACCGTAAGGTGGTGCAGTTGATATTTTATGTATTTAAATGAATAATTCTTACTTGATCAAGTACTACGACGCCACCGTAAAGTGGCGTAGCAGATATCTAATATATTTGATTGATAAATTAGTAAATACAACGAAAAAAATAGTAGCAACCTAGAAACGAATAAGAAAATTAATGAAAACGACGAAACCAAAATAAAAACTAGACAAATTCGTAAAAATGTAAAAAACGGAAAATGTGAAGAAAAAGTTATTATTTTTTTTTCGATACGAAGTTCGCCGGCTCAGCTAGTAGTGATATAAAAATACTTCAATATAATAAAAACAGCCTGAAATTTAGATACCTACCAAATGCTCCAGACGGCACTTTGAAAGCAACCCAAAAAACGTTTATTACAGCCCCTGTATTCCTAAAAAAGTTATATCTTGAAAGAATAGATAGTAGATAGACTAATCTGTAAATTTGAGGATCAACGGCTGTGCGAGCTTGACAATAATGATAACGTAAAATTGGCTAAAGGGACCTACCGGCAAAAACTTAACATGCCACACACGCCTCCAAGCCACAAAAGGTAGGTATAGTTAAATGTTAAAAAAAAAATACTCCTTTGCAATGGTATGGCGGCCACTGGGAACTGTTGGAAAAGTATGGCAAGGTGATTTTCGTGAATGGCTTCTCGACGATGATTAGCTATGCAAAAATTAGCCTGGTACAAATGGTTGAATTGTTTTATTTAAATTAATGTATTCGCGTCGGTATGGCGGGTAAGTCACACCCGAGAAGTATGGCATTACGCTACCACGTACTTCTCTTTTTTCGACTATCTGAAAATACAAGCATTTTTGTGGAACAAATCGTTCGACACTCGTTATTTATCCGACGCGTTTGATTAACGCCCACGTAATTGGGCCGCCGGTGCGAGCGCTATGACCATCATATTCCTTTTTGCCTTTACGTAATTAGACCCCTGAAGAACCGCCATACTGGTACAAATGACCTAATATTTTGTGTCACCATCTCCCGGTCTATATACTTCTGCTTTATTAAATATCGACCGTATTGCTGGTATTCCCTCTGTCTGTTAAAAAATTGTTTATAGTCTAGTCAACAAGTTCAAAAACGTGTTAAATAGAAATAAAGCTCCTAAAAATATGTGCCATAGCTCATTCGATTCGGAATGACGTCTAGAAAATGTTTTTTAAGGGTATATTAGCACATAAAAAATTGCGATTGTTATTAACAAAATAAGATAAAAAAAAAGGTATTTAGTTTTTCGTTAATAACTTTTAAAATAATGATATTTAAGGAATTTTGAAAAAAGATCCTGAAAGAGGAGGAAATTTTCAATAAAAAAGTCCTAACTGCCGGAACTCTATCTCCATTATTTATAATTTTAATTTGACGTTGAAAATAGTGCTCCGCTCGGCTTTTACAGCATTCGCGCGCTGCCGCTTAATGCCGATAAATGTTCATAAAAGTTTATTAATTTGTTAATTATGAATAGTTATGAAAAATCATAATTATCAAATTAATAAACTTTTATGAACATTTATCGCAGGATTTTGTAAAGTATACATATATTATGAAAAGGGCTCCTCGAAGTTTCAAATTTTTAGGCCAATTATTTATAACTTTTATCCCATTGTTTATGCCAACAGAGATTAGGAAAAAAATTGTTTGTTAACAATTGAATAATTGAAAAATAGTGACAAAATGATTTTTCCTACTGAATTAGATTCTTTCAAGTGTTAGGAAAATACTGGAATTTTTTCAAATTTTTAAAATCACATTTTATGTCATAAAAAAATATTTTATCTGATAAACCCCGTTTAGCGGCAGCGCGCGAATGCTGTAAAAGCCGAGCGGAGCACTATTTTCAACGTCAAATTAAAATTATAAATAATGGAGATAGAGTTCCGGCAGTTGGGACTTTTTTATTGGAAAATTCCTCCTCTTTCAGGATCTTTTTTCAAAATTCCTTAAATATCATTATTTTAAAAGTTATTAACGAAAAACTAAATACCTTTTTTTTATCTTATTTTGTTAATAACAATCGCAATTTTTTATGTGCTAATATACCCTTAAAAAACATTTTTCTAGACGTCATTCCAAATCAAATGCGCTATGGCACATATTTTTAGGAGCTTTATTTCTATTTAACACGTTTTTGAACTTGTTGACTAGACTATTGCGGCTAAGGCAGTAAACACCAGTCAGAAAAATAGATTATGGTTTTATAACATAATAAATATGATATTTTAATATTGTTTTGCTTGAGTTTAAGCGGGAGACTGAATTTAATAATGTCCCAAATAATTTATATCGTTCCATGCAACAAATTTTTACTATCAGCCGCTGTAAAGCTACTATTTACGTTATATATCCATAAAAAATATATAACAAAAATGATCCTTAAAGCAGCAATAAAATCAACTAGACTAGCCAGAACGTATAGTTTTCTCCGTTAAATGCAAATTTTAGAAAGGTGAACTCAGACTACCGTTGTGCTTACGGAAAGGTTGCGGGGATAATAAATTGCTCCCCTTAATCCGGCATTTCTCTCAGGCTGGGGTTAAAGTTCATCCGTATAGCTTTCGGCGCCGAACCTCTCTATCTATTCTTTGGTATCTTCACCAAAGTATTTATCAACTTAATCATTGATAGATTTTAGTGGATATTTCTAGAATTTCAAGTAGAGATCGTCTGGTCGTACATATTTGTAAAAGACATAATTATGCGATACTTTGGCGTATTGTTCAGGTTTTTGTAATTTAAGATATCATTCATTTAATCTGTTAGATATACTATGCTACTAATCAAAGATAGAAACTTACCTAAGGAACAGTTCAGTTCGTCAAAATAATTTACTCTGTATGTTTTGTCACATGTTTGGTGTACATTTTATTAACGCTTTCATTCATTCCTTTCTATGTTAAAATAAACAGATGCTTTGTTTTTTTTATTTAAGGATATCCTCGTAGGTATACACCTAAATACAAATTTACCGAGAACATTTATTGGGGTAGAACAGACAATTTATTAATTTGGGATTTAAAGGACTGCAAGTTAGGATCAGTGGGGAAGACGTGGGAAGGTAAGGAGTTCCATAATCTAGAGACCCTGGTGATGAAGGAACGATTGAATCGATCCTTTCTCGATGTCTGCCACTGAAAAGTATAAGGGTGCATGGTGTTCGCACGTCACGTTACTCTGACTGGTCTAGCAAGTGAAGGCACTATAGAGCGGAGTTCTGCTGTGCAAGATCTGTTTAAGTATTGGTAAGACAGGAAAAGATCAGACCCCGCTCTTTGGTGGGACAAAGGGGCTACGTTTGGTTGATACTGGTGTCGTTTATTAGTCGAACTGCTCTTCTCTGTATTGCATCACAAATTCTAAGTCTGGACGGAGCCGCTGATCCCCATACATGCGAGCAGTATTCAAGACTGGGTCTTATTTAGGCTTTGTAAAGAGTAACTAAGCTGGATGGAGAGAAATATTTCTGTGCTCTTAAAAGAAACTTATTTTCTGCTGCAGTTGCTATGGATGCAATATGTTCGTTCCAAAGTAAGTCATGGGAGATCGTTATACCAACCAGCGTAATGGAGTCACTTGTTTCCAGTGACTGATAGTTTATTGTGATGGATGAGTAGTATGTTTGCCTCTTTGTCTTGGAAGCGTTGAAATTAACAAGATTATTTCTTCCCCACTCATCTACAATTCTCAAATCTTGATTGAGAGAAGCCGTTGTGGAATTCTGACCCAAAAGCCGTTGCAAGAAGACACTCATAATATATATATATATATATATATATATATATATATCTTATATTTTAAATAATACCTTTTGTTTTGTTGAAAAATGAAAAGCCCACTAGTTTTTTAAACAGATAATAGTGCATAAATAAGTTTAGTTTAGATCAGGTTTAGATTATCCAAATTCCTAATCCAGGTAAATTTTGACAATGTGATTACGTTAACGTCAGTTATATTCAGTTACATGTTCATTAAAGGCTGATAAGCCTTGATGTACATAGAATTGTAATTATATATTCAGACAACTGTAATTGCTAACTTCGCACCTCAACATAATTGATACTAATTTAGGCAAGTTGTAATTGTAACGTTATTAGCACAGAAATAAAAGATTGAGAATATATAGATGTACATTAACTACCATTGTAACCTTTTAAAGGTATTTTATTTAAAGGTATATATATATATATATTTTTTATATTTTTACATCAGTTTATAAAAGTTCTTAAATGTACCTACAAAATTTTGTAGAATTAACTATGTGCTCTTAAGAGCAAATTGTAATAAATATAAAACGACACAATATGGGGTGTTAAATGTATGAAACAAATGTACTTTTTTGCAATTCTTACTATGGGTATATTAGTCCACCGCGCAGAACACTTTGTTTAAAATGGTTAATACATACTTGAAACTTTGTGTATAGCTTCCTATTGACGAGTCTTTAAACTTTAACTTTAAAATTATCTAAATTTAAAACTGCTGTTTTTTCGAGCCAATTAATTTGTCGGACAATGTGAGCATTTGATTTAATACTTATCTAATTATAAACAAATTGTGTAAAAATAAATTATATATATATATATATCATATATATTAAAAAACGTAACCTGGTAAATATCGCATGTTCGAGGTTACGTTTTTTAATATATATATAATATGTATATAATTCATTTTTACACAATTTGTTTATAATTAAGTATTAAATCAAATGCTCACATTGTCCGACAAATTTATTGCTGCGTTCTTGCTGTCCGACAGCTTACGTTTATTTCTAGCTCGAAAAAGCAGCAGTTTTAAATTTAGATAATTTCAAAGTTTGTTGGACTCGTCAATAGGAAGCTATACACACTGTTTCAAGTATGTATTAATCATTTTAAAAAATGTGTTGTGAGCGGTGGACTATATATGTTTTGTTTAACGGTTGATGGAATTACATCTATAGGTATGCGTACAATATATTTTTTTTACGTGCTCTGTAGCAAAATAACAAATTCTTAAAAGAAACCTCAATAAGTAAGTTTGCTTTCAAGTATTTAATATGTTTGTACTATTTTTTTTAATTGTCATAACTTTGCTTCCAGAGCACTTAGAAACTTTTGTGAAAGTTTTCTATTCATTATGTTGAGCAATTCTGATTTTCATTTTATTTTACGATTTTAGCGCCACCATTATTGTATCATCTTACAATCAACATAAATTTGCACTCAGAATATCTATAAAATTATATAAATAATCGATTTGTTCGAATTGGAAGTTCAAGTACCCATGATTTTTGATCGATAGCAATCTAAATCCTGAACTGGAAATCAGATTAACAAGAAAATTCTTCGAGAAATCCGAAATCCGAATATGATTATTTTTAAAATGCTTGGTCTGGTCGACTCTTTTCTACGTAGCTAAATCGGTGATCCTTAAACCTCTAAACCCTTAAGATTTTCATAATATCTTATAATCCAAATAAAAAAGTATTGCATAGAATAGGTCTGAAACCAGATTCTTTTAAAGCAGTGAAAGTATGGGAAGCATCTATTATACCTGGATCGGATAGAAAAATAGAACATTACTCGGGAGGAAAGTACGCCACCTTTTCCGGCAGATGATCGACTTTAGTGCCATGAAATGCAATATGCTTTCTACAATAATTGTCAAATTTTAAATACTAATAAATTAAAGGGTTGTTCTATATTCTTCTAACTTTTTTTATGGATGTTAATTGCTCGTTAAAGGTTCACTTATGCGAACGGCACACAGTTGTTTGGTAGAGAACAAATCGCGGGTTCGTTAGAGCTAAATAAAAAAAAAATAGAAAGATCAGGCGTCAAAATATTTAGTGTAAGTAGAAAAAAAAAGTAAAAAAAAGAAAGTTGTCAAGGGACACCCGGATGGCACGAAGTTCCTTTCGATTAATTAGTGAAGGAATTAGTAATTTGTAAACACAACAGAGAGTTTATACATACATAAGCATTTATTGTTGTCTGTATAAAATCTCTACTTACCTTACTCTATCAGCAATATCCGGAACTTGTGCAGAAACACTGTCAGGATACATTATTGTTATTATTTTCTATTATTTTAATATTTATTATCTACAAAAAAACTGTATAAACTTAACAAAGTCGCGACACTACACTGTTCAAAGCAAAATAGAAAATAGTAAATCCATTATTTTCAACAGTTCGTTTCTTTTAACAAAAGTGTCCATTTATACAATACCAGAGGTTTAGATGATATACATCTACCTAGAATTACTTTTTATTTCAATTTAATTTAAAACAGGAATTAACAATTTAATAAAAAATTTTAAAATTAAAATATTTGACAGTAACTGACAGTTAAGGTAATTTGACGTAGGTACCTAACTAGTCAAGTTAAGAACTATTTTTGAAATGTTTATGAATTTATTGATTTATAAAAACATGATGAAATAAAATATAATACTATTATAGGTAATTATTTTTTTTCTACAGTATTTTCTTTTTAATGTACGTTTTCTTTTAATTTAAAATAGTGTCTTTTTAATTGTAATATATCTTTCTATGAGAGAGAGAGAAAGGTTTTTATTTTTTGGTCTGTGAGAGAGAGACAGACAGACAGAGAAACATGCGTGTGTCGTGTCGTGACATATTTTGGTCTTAATTTTTATCGGCTAGTCTCTAGCCTCAGTCGTAACTGGTCGTAACGCCCGAAAGGGAACTTCGTTCCAAAAATGTAAAGAGTTGCCATATAATTTAGTTAAAATAAGCCGGTAGATTATTATTAAGAAGTTTGACATTCCACATTTTACCTATGCACGCTCCCGGATTCATGAATTTGTATGCAAAGGATTAAGCAAAATCATTATGAGGTCGCTAAACAGGAATATCATATTCGTGTTCAGCGAACTCAAAAACCTCCTAATACCGAGAGCACATTCATTTTGTATTTGCACCAGGTGTCTCGGAGACCATCGCCATCATTATATTCGTATTCAGCGACCCAAAAAACCCCCGGGCACCAAGTGTGCACTGATTTTGTATAGAATTTGCATAAGACCCCTGGAGAAGAGGTAAATACCATGCACCCTGGGCATCAAGTGCCGCAGAGAGTTTCAGTATCATGATATTCGTGTTCAGCAACTTCAAAAACCCCGAGTACATAAATTGAACCCATTTTTAGCAATACTTACCGATTTGTAATTTTTCTATCTATTGTCTGTTCGCTTTTCGAATGCAAATGCAATTTCCCATTTTTACATTATGAAAAATAGCGACAAATTTCCTTATACTCTAACAAATCCAATGCAAAAAACCGCATTCTAATCCATCTTACGTTACAAATTTCAGGGTTTCACTGATTTAGTGCTTTATTTCCTATTCGTAAAAACTCTGTTTATGTAGCCAAAAATCTCAAAAGCATGTAATGGTAGGTACTGTATACTACCATACAGTACTCATTACCGATTATTATTATTAATATTATTAATACAAAATACTAATCTTAATATATTAACTTACGTGACAGAATTATAAAATAAGTTGTCAAACACAATGTTATACGTCACTATGATATTCAAAACATTAGCTCAGACTGTTTTTTGTATATCTATCTCTTTTCAATGTACTGAATGTTTAAACGGTATTTAAAGCACTTATAGCTATGACTAAACATGTGGTAAATATTTCAGCTTTGTTTTTACCGACCAATATACCTTATAAGTGTTTCTGTCTCTCTCTTACTCACACCATTACATATGTAATGATTTTCCCCTTTTAACCCCACACAAATCGAGTGCATGAATAGAAGTATAACTTCAAAAAAAAAAATGTTATGTTTTTTAACTGATACATGCTTCTTACGCATTTTTCATGTAAAGGACAAACTTAATTTTCTACAAATTTCCATCAATATGAGGTATTATCAACCGTGATTACAGAGTAAACTAAGACCTACCTGAAATTATCGAACATTTGTATTGTTTAATTAATTTTATACTGACCGATAGTACAATAAAATTGGACTAATGTAGGGCTATATTGTACTATAATTATTCGAAGCCATATTATTAATCCAATTTACATTTTAATTACATCAAATAAAATCATATAACAAATTCTCATATCATTAATAGGGCCCACAGTTGGCTATGCTGTTGTTCGTATATCACGTTTTACATTAAATGCTTCGCTGAAAAGAGCTTTACTAATTAAGCTCTGGATACTAATTACAGTACAAGAACAACATATCGATTGATTTTGAAATTATTTGAATTATAAATCACATGGAATCAAAATATCTGACATTCAAATAAATTACGGTGAGATCTGACAGCATACATAACAGATATAGAGCATGCCATTATAAATTGGAATAAATCTGACTTGCATTTTATCCGATTTTGTACGGATCATCTCCATTTTTATCCAGTTTCATGGGTATAATTTACATCGTACAACATTGTGAATTTGGAATGTAAAACAACGTTTATTACAGATAATTAAAAGGTCGAACATTTTTTATGTTCTTGATCCAATCTGTCCATTTCTAGTTTAAACAATTTTGAACATTATTGGTTTTTCAAAGCTTGGTTATCTATCTATTTAAAAACATTTGTTTAAAGTTACTTTCAATTTTGAAGATAAATCAAACTACAATACTAGATTGAAAAGTTCAGGAAATAACAATACTTAATCAACAACCAAATATTTATTTTAAAATCATTTTTTAAAAACTTGACTATATACATATTTAGACAAACTAACTAATTTAAGGCATGCTTACATGATGTCAGTGACTGGCGCCAGTCTCACTGGCATGCCAGCGCTGGCATGGTACTAGGATCATGTAAACACTTTCTTGTGCCAGTCCAGCGCTGTCTGCCAGCGCTGTCTCGAATAGAAAGTTGGTCTATTTTTCATGCCAGTGGCCCTCGTCCGCGTCCCCTCCAACCCCGCGCAGTGGTTGTAGACACGCGTAAACACAGCGTTCCAGTGACTAGCGTACATGCAAAGGGTAAACTTTACCAAGTAGGAACTAGGGTGCCAGTGAGACTGTCGCTATCTACTGGATACGTGTAAACGTACCAGTGCTGCGCTGTCCTAATCATGCACTGGCATGCCAGTAAGACTGGCGCCAGTTACTGGCATCATGTAAACACGCCAATATAGAAAGTTTATAAGATTTTTTCGCTCATGGTGACAGATCCAAGTATAAACACTTGCTTCTCGTAGTCGCTGTCTCCCTACGTGGGGCAGTGCTTAAACGATTTTATCCGAGTTTGCAAAGAAGCAAGAAAAAATACATTCAAGAATGTACAATAACACAAACACAGTACACGTTGTGACGTCGTAAACTTGTGAGCTCTTATTAGCTTATTTATAATCCAGGATATGACGGTTTTCTTTTTATACGCATGGATTTGTTTGAAATTTTGAGAGTAGGTAGAAAATAGCTCAAGAATCAAAATCTATCCTATGCAATATGTGTTTCTCCTCTGGGAGTGGTTACCACCCCAACCCGGGGGGTGGAAAATATTTATAAACAAAAAAATGGTAATCGCTACAATAGAGAATTTTAATACTAAATTTTCGTTTTGGAAAAGTCAATACTTTTGGAGTTAATGGTAACTGAAAGTTCATTAATTAAACGGAAAACAAGCATGTTTTCAAACGATTTTTCGGGAATCACTCAGAAAATTTAGATTTTATTGGAAAAACTGTCATAATATAAAATGAAACTTAAAAAAAGGATTCGTTTTTTGATAATTATTGCAAAGTTAGTATTAACAAAGTTATAACTTCGAAAGTAGACGTTTATTCATCGAATACAAAAATCCAAACATATGAAGTTGAATAACCAAAAAAAAGTGTTTCATAGAAACAACCACTAGTAAAAGTGATTTCCATGAGAATTAAGTAACTAAAATAAAGTCCGCTTATATTTTATGGCGACGTAGTAAGTAACAAACTCACTCTCGCCAAACTATTCGTTGCTCATTTACAATTTACTTCGTTTATAAACAAATATTACATTCTAGGAGTTTAACTAGTTTAGAAGGTTTAGTTTTAAAACAATCTGGGTTTAAAGTGAATACGTTATCCTAAATTTCATGCAAATTACTTTTACTAGTGGTTGTTTGAACGGATGTTTCAAGATCTTAAAAAAAGTTCCTATAAGTTTTCTATGAAGTTTTTTTATAAATATTTTCCACTCGCTGAGTTGGGTTACTACCTACCCCCAGTGGAAAAGCACATATTGACATAGGGTAGATTTTGAAGTGGAGGGTATATTGAGCTTACCTACAAATTTTCATTCAAATCGATGCATATAAAAAAATTGCAAGCTTTCCTACTAATTTAAGGTCGGGACAGACATAAGGGACATAGGGTTAAGTGGTAGAGCATTACTTGCAGGTATATTATAATGTACTTGTAAGAAATGAACTTCGCCCTTTATTTCTTATATATTTCATGTATATCCACTGTATTATTTTTGTTACTCTTAAATTGAGAAATAATAAAGACATTATTATTATTATTATTATTATTATTATTATAACCGCACCGTACCCGATCCGTGTGTCGGCCGTAACTTGGCCGTGTCACGGCTCGTCGGTGTAGACACCACACTTGTCCGTAGCTTATCCGTTTTTCTACTGACGGCTGACGGTTGAAAACTGTTTCAGTCGGTTTTAATATTTGAGTACGTAAGTTGCGGAAACAATGTTTAAAAATTGTGATTTGGGTGTTATTGCTCTAGCGTTAGAAGAAAAAGAAGACATGATTTGGAGAAATCAACAAGTAAAGAAACGAAAATGGGGAAATAATGCTTGGAAATCAAGAACTGTCGAAGGTTGATAGATACTTACCTTTTATTTGTAAAGTAGTTGAAATATTATTCCAGATTCTGTCTTTATACTCCGAATTTCTGTACTTATCACTAGTTTGATCATAGAGGACCGGATACTTCCGTACTTCCTCGATCAACTTTTCAACATCTACCATGACTGGTTAAGTAAAATATAATATAAAATAAAAAACACAAGAATAATATGTTTTTAATATATTATATTTTGAGAGCATACACTAAAGTGTTTATCAAGAGCTTTTGGTACCGCACTGTCCCACTGTCACCGTTAAAATATAAAATATTTTAATCGTGCTCGGTCCGGTCTCGGTGCTTTGATAACACTCGGCCGTAATACGGTGATGTGTGAACTATTTTTATTAACACGCTTTTATTAACTTCACCTGTATGTATGTATGTATGTATGTATGTTTGTTTGTTTGTAACTCTCCACTCCGTTATATAATTATATCTCGAAAAGTTATCGTTTTTTTGAAAAAACACAAGAATACTTTTTTGTTTAGAATTAATTTTTACATCAACTGTCAAATTATGACAGCTGTCATATTAACAGTTTTCGAAATAAACACTATTTTGTGAATATCTCGAAAAGTTATGGTTTTTTTTTGAAAAAACACAAGAATACTTTTTCGTTTGGAATTAAATTTTACATCAACTGTCAAATTACGACAGCTGTCATATTGACAGTTTTCGAAATAAACACTATTTTGTGAATATCTCGAAAAGTGATCGTTTTTTTGAAAAAACACAAGAATACTTTTTCGTTTGGAATTAAATTTTACATCAACTGTCAAATTATGACAG
The DNA here is from genome assembly GCA_964028335.1 of Altica lythri. Classification (NCBI taxonomy): domain Eukaryota; kingdom Metazoa; phylum Arthropoda; class Insecta; order Coleoptera; family Chrysomelidae; genus Altica; species Altica lythri. The sequence continues at coordinate 26,018,158 of OZ034804.1, read as the reverse complement.
CTGTCACATTGACAGTTTTCGAAATAAACACTATTTTGTGAATATCTCGAAAAGTTATCGTTTTTAACACGCTTTTTATTATTTTTATATTATTATTAATTAACTTCACCTGTATGTATGTATGTATGTTTGTTTGTTTGTAACTCTCCACTCCGCGGCTGCTGCCTCGGGTGAGTCCCATATCGTTATTTTTAGTCACTACCTCCCCGTGCCGGAAGTGGGTAATAAACAATACGTTTAATTATAAACGATATGAATGAAATTGTCTTAGAATTAATCTAACAATTCTTTAGATTTTACAATAGTATTTTTTTTTCCAAGTTCTGAAAACAATACGTTTAATTATAAACAATATGAATAAAATTGTCTTAGAATTAATCTAACAATTTTTTAGATTTCACAATAATAATTTTTTTTCCAAGTGATTGAAACAATATGTTTAATCATCAACAATATGAATACAATAAATGTAATTTGAGAAATCAAAAAAACACGCTTTCAAAGCATTTCCAACTAAATAAACGAATAATGATTGAGTGAGAGTCTTGTAATCGTCACAGTAAATTAACGAATCTATTGAAATAAAATAAATTGGACTAAAAAGTAAAAAATAAATATAGTTTAAAAAAACTAAAAAACACTCTTTTATAAAGCATGTTTCTGAAAAACATCGAACTAAAAAGTTAAAAATAATTTTCAAAATAAAATTAAAACAAAAATAAATGAAAAATACTAGTATTATTGTGAAAAAGCGTGGGCGCTGCATACCATATTTTTCGAATGTCAAGCGCCCACGCTTTTTTCACAATAATACTAGTATTTTTCATTTATTTTTGTTTTAATTTTATTTTGAAAATTATTTTTAACTTTTTAGTTCGATGTTTTTCAGAAACATGCTTTATAAAAGAGTGTTTTTTAGTTTTTTTAAACTATATTTATAACATACCATTGCGTAACTCTTAAACCGAGTGATGGTCAACACTCGGCCGACATACGACTCTGGTACGGTGCGATTATGTGTGTCCCTACCTTTAACCGTCCTATCCTGGACTATCAATGATTTAAACGGCATGGATTTGTCTATAACTACGTTTAAAAGGTTCTATCTCGATCATTTCAATTTTTTTCTACATTTTTTGTACAAAACCGTTTTACAAACTAAAATTATTACATATTGAACAGAACAGTATGAATTTATTTGTATCTACGTTTAAAAGGTTTTATTTCGATTAGTTCGTGGATTAATCCTTTATTATTATTATTATTGTTTTCAGTAATATTATTATAAAATTAATCAATACCTTTTAACTTGTTATTTAAAGAAAAATTATTCTCTTATCTTGTAATTTTTTAGTTTTCTGAAAAATCGGGATGTGCTCTAATAATCTTCTCTTTATTCGGTTGGCTCCTTTTCTTAGATCCTTTAAATTTCTTATTCAAAATATCTCAGGAAATAAAGTAAAATTTATCTGAATTCTCATCCAAAATAACATGAAAAAAAATTGCTGGATTTCCTTAGAATTCTTAACCGAAACAATATGGTTAAATTAAGCTGAAACTCTTTTAAATTTTTTGGTAAGACCTCCACGACTGATATAAACGCGCTCATTATATACGAGGAGGTGTAATCACCAGTCTTATATTAATGTGTTTTTTCTTTGCTGTCGAATGGAGAAGAAAGAGAGTTGCAGAATTGAATATGTCTACCGTTTCGCATACGCTGAAGGCACTCCCCTGCGGCACAAGTTTAATCCACAGTTCTACAATTAGTAAATTCTTACAATTATAGTAAAGGAAAAGAGGTTCGAATAATTAAAATAATTATAACCTTAGTCAGGTGAAATTTATATTAATGATTAATAAATCGTAACACGCCTTGACAAATGAAAAAAAAATGATGCACTTTTAAAAGTAATCCACTCTTATATAAGCAGTGTTGGTGTTGAAGAATTCTGCATTAGAAATAATGCAAAAATAAATTTCTGAACCGTTCACTTAATCTTCTTCAGGTGTGAGATAAGCGAATCACTGGCACTCAAAAACTGCGATCGTATTAGTAGTCATGGTATCATCCAAGTGTTTTCATATATTTTGATCTGCTGATTACGACTTTCGAGGGTAACCGTACAATAAATTGTCAAAAAATTTGTTATTACCAATTTAATTGTTTAAATGGCTACAGTTCCAAAATTAAGAAAGATGGGCATCTATTCTACATTATTCTGAATCTTTATGAAAAAGCCAATAAAATAAAATTTATAAGAATAAAATCCAACTATAAGAACCAGAGCTATTGTCAATTTTGTGCAAAATTGTTACAAATAACTACACTTCCCACTTAATCATCACCTTATAGGGGTACTAAAAAGGTATATAAGAGCACATTTAAAGGATACAAACTCAGATTTCACTTAAATTGTAAAAACTAGTTACAAAAAATTAATTGTCAAATTTTAAACATAAAAAAAAGATAAAATGTCGTGAGACACCAGGTAGGAATGAAGTTCCTTTGGCTAATGCAGAATCGACACGACTCGCTTGTGTATACGATTGTAGCGCCTGCGCACATTTCATTTAACGGTTTTATTCCACGGACGTTTTCTTACGGTTTTACTATTACATTTTTTTCAGTTCGGTCGCGCAGTAAAATCCCTATCTCCTCCAAGTCTGCCGTAAGTAACTTCGTTCCAATAACAAAATAATTTGTTTATAAGTCTCCTTAACGCGCGAGCAACCGGGTAGGAACCAAGAGTCGGACTATAATATTGATAATTTTATAGGATGTAATTAATTTAAAAGGGTCCACCACAATCCTTGACAATTAAATATATTTTTTAGCATTTTTAAAAATTCAAAAAAAATGAAATGTAAGTTTATTAATTTAATTATTTATTGTACTCCAGCAATTATTATAATTATATTTTAGAGGTCTGATGATGCTCGTATGAGCAAAACGCGTCTCTAAAAGAATTATATATACCTAAAGAATACTTTTATTGAGACCGAGACTTTGATTTATTTTTACTTGTTATTCTTAAAAATGCTTTTATACAAATTACTTTGTTGCTTTATAACAATCAAACAAATATTTCATAAAATTTAAGTAAAAGCTGAGTTTGTGCCCTTTCAACTGAGGTTTTATATACCCTTTTAGCACCCTTGTAAGTCGAATTATATAGTGATAAAGTGTGCAGTTATTTGCAACAATTTTACATTAAATTGGCAATATTTCTAATTCTATCAGTTGGATTATATTTTTTTAAAGTTCACTTTATTGGATTTTTCATAAGGAATAACGAGCCTAGCTTTCTTAGTATTAGAGTAGCAACCATTTAAACAATTAAATTTTTAATAACAAATTTTCTTACCATCTGGTACGGTTGTTATGAGGAGTGTTGTAAACACTAGCACAAGGGTCTCCTTAAGTGCTCTACTCATTGCCAAATTGTATTTATAGTTGGAATGAGAATTTTACAGATTACATAAATATAATTTTTTTTGTTCTTTGTAAAATAATCTATTGTTGTAATTATTTACATATTAACTATGGTCTAACATATTGGTTATATTTGTGACATTTATTATTTGTTCGAAAAGAATCTTTTTGTATCATAAGTGAGTTGAAACAAGATTTCGGTAAATACTTCCCTAAGTTCTTTTACTTTTTTTATTAACAACTGTGTTATTCTGCTTACTTAAACAAGTCTTTTTTTCCACTCAACTTGAAAATCATTTTTGTTTATTCTATAAATGTGTTACTTTACCGTGTATTTTATATGCCGCTGTAACAGCTAACAAGCTTGTGCCTTCAATGCTTTTAATGTAATCATTTCGTTTTCCGTTAGTATACGTTGTTGTTATAAAGGGTCTCATTTATAGCTCATTTATAGACCGCTCGCTGTTCCCAGGGTTGAATTTCAAAGAGTCTTTAACCAAAGTTTTTTACAGAAAATAATCGTCGTAGATATTATGGATGAAAATTTTCCCATGCGAAGGTGTTGATACGAAAATTCGAAATCCCGACTAACGGACACGTGAGTCAATGTTTTGGCCCAGCTTTTTGCTATTTTGGGTTTAGGCTTCTCAAGGGTCCAAAATTGCGTGGTAAAAGGGCGGGCATATTATCGATCACGATTTTTGCCCCAAATTTTGGCCTTCTTTACTCTTGTCCACCACCTCTTTTGTGTACGCTCGTGAACACCTTCGATTGGGAAAATTTCCATTCATATTATGTATGGAATATTCAGGTTGTAAAAGAGAAATGTCATATTACGGATGATGGCGAAATTTCGGCTCAGGCTCTTAGACTATACCGACTGAGTCGACGTTTTTTATTGTGACCTACTACTTTCTTTAAATCCGATTAGCTTAGCCTTTTTGTGTAAATTCTCCTTTAATTGTATTTTTGTGTTGGTAAAAGTATTGTGGTACGACTTTTTCAATAACTTACAGTTTCGTTGTATAAAAAATATTCTTTGTTAAATGAAAAAACGGAGATCCTGTTAATTTATCTACTTAATTTAATTAATACCTTAGATAGATAGATGTTTATTGGGTTGGCTGTTAGCCTGTATCACTGCGACCTTTTCAGATCTATTGTGACCACCCATTATCTCAAGAATAGGATTAGAGAACCTTGTCCAGCTCTGCCCTCTTAATGAGACTTAATAGCCTTGCCATTGGCCACTCCGCATAACTTGGAGCAGCCGGTTTCTCCTCTCCCAGTACTAGATACCGCGTCCTTGCAAGGCCTTCACATTGGCATAGGACATGAAATGCGGTTTCCTCCTCCTCTTGGCAGTATCGACAAATGTCTCCATCTGCTAAGTTCAGCTGACTCATGTGTTTTCTGAGCCTACAATGTCCTGTCAATGTCCTGTGATAGCAGCTCTGCAGTAAACTTCGCCGAGTGTCCCTTTATAAAGACTTTGGCTTGTCGCTTGCCCGGTGATTTTTCCCACCACTCCTGGGCCTTCTCTAGCCTCCATTTCTCAATGGCTGCCTTTCTGAATGTATTAGCAACTCCGCCGAATGGTTCCGGGCCAATCATTGGGGTATTAGCTCCCGCACGGGCCAATTCATCAGCCTTCTCATTGCCCCGAAACCCTGAGTGTCCTGGTATCCATGCCAGTGTCAGAGAATTTTGACTTGCGGCATGTGTCAGGGCCCCAACGCAGTCCCACACCAGCTGTGAGCTTATTTGTGCCGAGACTATCGCCTTTAGAGCGGCTTGGCTATATATATATATATATATATATATATATATATATATATATATATATATGACTACGGTTTTACCCGTTATACCCTGACTTACGATCTCCGTTGCACAGTGTTGTATGGCCATTACTTCAGCCTGAAACACTGTGGTATACGCACCTAGACTTAGTTGGACTTTTATCCTGTGTCCTCTACTGTATATACCTGACCCTGTGCCTTTCTCAGTCTTTGAGCCATCGGTATACCAGATTGACTCCCCATGGATTAGGGGGCCATTGTTCCATGAGTCTCTTTCCAGTATTTCTACTCGAAAGTTTCTCACAAAGTTATACCTGGGGACTATCCTGTCCTGAGGCATGCTCATTATTTGATTCGCCTTAACCCTATTGTATAACTCTGCTTGCTTTTTCCCTTTTAATAAGGTAATGGGGGCCTGGCCTTGTAACAGCCTGTGAGCAGTTGCCATAGCCTCGCCCTGAATGTAATACCTTAATTAGCAATTGAAAAGTTCCGAATTACAATCCTCACCAAGCAATAAGATCTTGGTTAAAACTCTTAATTACCAAATGCTTCAATCGAATAGTAATTACACAAGTTATTCAACATTTGAACGAAACTTGTGCTTCTTAGACGTTAATCACTCTGTCATCAACAAACTAAAGAAAACAAATATTTTAAAGTATATAAAAAATTTATATACATATAAAATAAAACATAAATACTGGATTAGCATATTATTATATAATGGTTTAGTAAAATAACTTTTAAAACATAAGAAGTTCGCTTCAAATGCATTACTACCAGAAAACCGAACGTGTATCAAAGATATGAAACTATTAGGAGCTGAACAAACACGGACATAAGACAACTCAAAAAATAATACTGGATGAGATTCTCAGATCAAATATGGGATGATCTAGACGACGGCTAAAGAAGCGCGAGCGTGGAAAATGTTACAAACGAGATTACACATAAATAATGGATGAAATACTTCAAAAAGAGCAAGATTGTGTCATTTTTAAAAAACTTTTCTTTGAAATTAATTCTTTTCAAAATATAATACGTCCATGTTGTTCAAATCCTTCCATACCTTCTAAAATCTAAGTAATATTTAGATGAGTACATGACCAAACTCATATATCTACATCGTGTGCAAAACGATAACTGACCAATTAGATCCATTTTGTTATCCCCGTAAGATTACGTAAAAATGTCTGTTTCTCTTAGTTCTCGTTTTACTTGCGACAAAACAGTCGTCAATTTTTTTTTTTAGTTTTACCAGCTTTTTGAATTTATGATTAAGTTTTGTGCTTCAAGTTTCAAATACCGAGTAATTGTGACTAGTGATTACTCGAATTATCGTTTATCGTTACCTTTTTACCTACGGGTGTTGGAAGGTGAATACCTTAATCTCTTTGGAAGACTACTGTAAGTTATTTTATCTTTATTTACTACCTATTTCTGGACATCAAGGAAACCTAACAAATGGAAATACCTACTATCGTTAAACAACTATAAAAATTACATTTGGAGATTCGAATTTTATTGTATTCAATATAAAGAATTACAGTGATTTAACCAGTATGTATCTGTGCTTTTTTTTATTTTATTTATTTGTATTTACTCTTTGTATGTTTAATGATCACAACTTTATAAATATAATCCGTTCACTTTTTATTCCAATCTCAGTAGGCTCTGTTAGTAACATGAATTTCGCCCTGTATAATACACGTCTGAGTTTACTGTTCTGTGGTCTTGTTAATTGTAAGTACGATGTTGTCACGTCTTCAAATATGGGTATTCAGTACAAATATCTTAATTAAATTTGCAAACCAAATTTGAAACTTGCAGGAAATAAGTCAATATATTTAATATTAAATTGAATACTAAAGTAGATATGTCAGTTTTCGCTGCAAGTAGTATTAATATCCAAGAATGGTCTATTTGAATTCACATGAATTTTGACTGATACTCAAAATAACACATTCCTTTACACAGAACAGATCCCTGTTTATAGTCAATTATTATTTTATTGGTCTATAACAAAAAATATAGGTACTTTTATATTTACATTTTATTACAAGTAAATAAGTACTATTCAGAATGTAGCACATATACATGTATTAACTAAAAACGTTTAATACAACTTTTAAATTAATCAAGCAAAAGTAAAAAAAAAACATTTTTACAAATGTATAATAAAACTTTTAAATTATTCAAGTAGTGGTAAAAAAATTATTTAATCATTTTTGAGTTTGACATAAAAACACAGTACTCAAATTTTATATCCATATATTTTAAGGAAACTACTCCAGTACAAATTTGATTTTCCTGGTTCGCCTCAAGTGGAGTCGCAATTTACTTATACAGGGTGTCCCAGAATTAACTACGGAAACTTCGTATACGTATTCCTTGATGAAAAATAAGTAGGGTCTTTCCTATAAAAAAAATTTTTTTAGAGACTCCTGTCAGAGTTATAACCTACTTTGCAAATGTGCGCTACTTGATCGCGATACACGATACTCAATTGACATGGTCCTACTTTTTATTTTTTTACTCCAAACCGAAACGATTTCGCAAAAAATGACAAGGAACAAAAAAGTTTCTAAATAATCAAAACTTCCTAAAATAATTTTTTGTTATTGCAAATATTAATTGCTAAGAAAGTTACAAAAAAATATTAAGAGGGGTTCCTTGATTTGCACCCTTAGAATGGGGTAGGGCAGGTGAAAAGTGGCAGGAGAAATGCGTCTTTATAAAAATGATGTTCACCCAAATTTTTATTTTTTTATCTTGGACCAATCAGAAGATATTAAATTAAAACCGTATTTTACCACCCCTCTTTAAAGGGTTATAACTCTGACAGGAGTCTCTAAAAAAATTTTTTTTATAGAAAAGGCCCTACTTATTTGTCATCAAGGAATACGTATACGAAGTTTCCGTAGTTAATTCTGGGACACCCTGTATATGAAGATGTTTTAATAATGTTCTTTATAACAGAAATTCTTCAGAAATTTTTCAAACCGATACAATGAAAAAATATTTTAATAAATTACATAAAAGCAAATAAAAACAAATACAGATGCAGATTTAGATGTAACGTGTAAATGTTGTCGGTGTATTTGTATGATCAATCCTCTTCCATTATTTCACTGGAAGAATCAGAGTCACTATCAAATCCAAAATCGGAATCGTCAGAATCTGATTCCTCCAATGAAATAATTAAAGGATGAATATTGTCATGTGAGCAGTTTCCCATATAAGTAGTCCAATCTGCCAAAATAAGTTCGTCTGTATATCTACAAAAATGTCGCCACATGTCTGGTGTACATTTAGTCAATGCTTCTGTCCACGTTTTTTTAACTCTATCCTGGTCAAGATAAGTAGATGTTATATGTTTGTTATTATATGTCTTAGTAAACCCCCATGCTAGTTCAATTGGATTGTAATGACAATGGTATGGTGGTAGTCGAAGTACTTTATGTCCTCGTTGTTTTAAAATTTCATCCACTACATATATCTTTTCGTCAGTTTTATAAGGTAAGATTATTGAGTACAGTTGTTTCTTTGTCATTTTTGTGTCAAACATTAGGTTATTGTTAATCAACCATTCCTGCAACATCGCGTTTTTAGCTAAAATAGGGTGGTTTGTTAAGTTGAACTGAATGGTATGGCGCGTTGTCCATGACCACCACACATTTTTCTTGAAATACAGATAGAGCAGGAATGTGTTGATTAACAACCCAGTATTTAAAAAGGTCACTATTCATACTTTTGTGATAGTCAAAGTCTGTATTCGAAGACTCTAGTAACAAGTCACACCTTTCCAAAAATCATCCAGTGTCGTGTGAGCGTGTAAAATAGTAAATCGCTTTCTTTCGGATTTTACACGAGCTGGATTACTTTTCAGGTCAGAATCTGACGCACTGAGCTACCATTTTGATAGATCCATGTTTCATCTAGGTACAGGAATGTAACTCTCTCAGTAAGATTGTTTAGTTGTTTATATTTCCGAGTGAAAGTGATTTTACTAATTTTAACGTGTCGTTGTTCACATAAAATATGTCGTCCATTTACTTTTTTAAATTTGTATCCCATTAATTTTATAAGTTTGTATAGTGTAGTGCGTCCCCCTTTAAAATCAAAATTCTGTTTAGCATCGTAGCATCAGTCCAAAGTAAAATGTTCATTTTTAGAATGGTAGATCCAAATCTGTCGTTGTAAGTCTTTTTTAAAATAAACTTCTCAAATGTATCAGTTTTACTTCCTTTATCTGCGACTTTCTCATTATTTTTCAATCCTTAATAATTCTCCGTATTTTCCAAACACTAATCTAAAAAAATTAAGCATTTAGAATGTTTGTCATATTAATTAGTTTCAAAAAATATACCTCAGTTACACAAAGGTAGATATGAGATTTAAAAATATTTAACAAAATTTTGAATTAAATTATAGTTACAAAATGTTTAATTTAGAAATGTGAAATCTGACAACGTTGTTTATAACTTATTATGATATCTGTCAAAAACGGTTATGTATTATGTTAATAATATAAATTTTATTTAAAAAGTGATACATATTTATAAAATCATTACAAAAACCTCTTTCAATTAATCTAATGCAAAATATATAACTTTATGTTAGCTGTCACATACTAGGATTCATTTAAAAGAAATAGCAAAATGGTAGGCACTTACCTTAAAGATCTGAGCCACTTTCGCTGCTGTGGCTTTATTTCTTAAACATATCATAACATTTAATGATGTTGTTATGTAGTTCTATACTGATTTTTTTGGCATTACTTATTGAATATTTCTATATTTAAAAATTTTAACCTTTGATAATATGAGCTGTCAATATTTCGACAGTAGGACAGGACGTTTTCAGTTTAGGTACCAATCCAACAAAATGAAGTGCCAATCCAAGAAATAAAATGCATAGTCTACTGAGATTGGAATAAGAAGTGAATGGATAATAGCTACCCATTTAACTCGAGTTAATAGGAAAAGCAAAAGGGGAAATTAAAGAAATTTTTATTATTTTATAAATTCTAATTATTTTTAGGAGTATATTTTCACTTTTAGTTTTTACGGAAGTACACATAGATAGCAATATTTATAGCTTAGCTGTTATCTTTTAATGAGTATAATACCGTTTTTAGAGATTCAATTAATATGAATTTTTTATGTATTTTCTGGTACAAGAATGTCTGATTTTATATTTTGTCTGATTTTTTTAACAGTTGAATAAAGAGTAATTAAAGTTTAATTTATCTTAAAGTTTCTTGAAAAACAAGTTTTGTTTCAAACCATAAGGATAAATAAAGAATTGTAAGTATTATCTTTATTATTTTTATTTTTCGTTCTCTAGGTAAAAGTGTGTAATTTCAAATTTTTTAATAATAATCTACTGGGTTACCTTATCTTATCTTTTCCAACCATAAGATCAAAAAATAAGTGGCGCCTATTTTCTTTTTTTATTGATTTCATTTGACTACCGTTTTTTAGGGTTCTGTAGCCAAATGGCAAAAATGGAACCCTTATAGATTCCTCATGTATGTCTGTCACTCTGTCCGTCCGTATGTCACAGCCACTTCTTTCCGCAACTTTAAGAACTTGATAAGTAGATGTATTCTGTGAACCGCCTTAAGATTTTACACAAAAATAGAAAAAAAAATTGGGGTTTTCCATACTTAAAACTGATACTCCCATTTTTTTTTTTTTTTCATAAAACCGATACGTGTTGGGTATCTATGGATAGGTCTTCAAAAATGATAATCAGGTTTCCTATATCATTTTTTTCTTAACTGAAAGTGGTAAAATGTGGATAGGTCATCAAAAATGATAATTAGGTTCCCTTTATCATTTTTTTCTTAACTAAAAGTGGTAAAATGTGTGTCTCCCCTCTGTAACTTCTGAAATAAGAAAATTATATAACTAAAAAAATATATATGATGTAAGTACATTACCATTTAAACTTCCACAGAAATTTGGTTTGACCGAGATCCAGTAAGTGTTTTTTTTATCAAAGTTACAACGAACTAAAAAACTTTTATATTGTTACTTGCTGCTACGGAACCCTTCATGGATAAGTTCGACTCGCAATTGGCCGCTTTTTTTAACATCATTTCTATAATTTTTTATTTAGCTCGGATGATCCCATGCTCACTCTCCACCAACCAACTGAGTGCCTTTCGCAATGGTATACCTTAAATCGATCATTTAATATTAATATAAAAAAATATTACAAGATACCTAAGGACTTACAAAGCATGTATGCGCCACAGAAATTAGAGCTAAAATATCAACAACGAAAGATAAAAATATAGAAATAAAACATGAATACTGGATTAGCATATAAGTTTATGTTAATTATTGCTATTGTGTATAAGTGTATTTATTTTTAAATGTTTTATAATATTGTGAAATAGGGTGTCGTACTTATTACTTTACATTTTTCTTGATGTTAGCATTCATGACACCGAACTTCCGTTAAAAATGTCTATTCAAACGGTTTTTTATCAGGCTTCTTTATTTTTCTACGAGTCTGTCCGGGTTTTTTCACAATTTCGGATTCCATTATGTGAAAAATAGAGTGAAAGTGACTGTCGAATTCGGTAGTGTCCCCTGAGCCATTGAAAACAATTCAGTCCATTATCCGTTGTCCCAAAAAGTGACTATGAATAAGAAAAATCCCCAGCGTCCTGTTAATTCTCACGCAGAACTAACTGTTGGCATAAACGAAGCGGGATGCGTAAAATGGAATTGTTGATTTTAAAAAAATACTTTTAGTGTGATTGCTCTTTAGAATAATAAGTAGTCGGTTGTAATATTTTATAAGGAAGTGTCGTCTCGTAAATGAAGCACAGGAGTTATGTTACCTAAATTAAATATGCAAAACTTCTATACTATGAATTGTGAAATATACATAATGTTATTAAATAAGTGCGACAAACTAGAAGGATTATTTTGCATTAAAAAAGTAACGACAGTTTGCTATTTTAACTTATGTCCGCAAACAATTCAATTTAACAGTGTTGGGGTTTTAATGTTTTTCTTATTTATTACTCTTAACTGATCGAGATACGCAAATGAATTTGGTGGATTTTAAGAATGAATTTTATGTTCCGTTATGACGCGCATAATGGTAAAATACAGAACAAGGACAGAAAAAAATACTTATAAAATTTTAAACAGAAGTAAAGCTACAACAAATATTGAAAAGGGCCATCCTTGCACGAGAGGCAAGATTCAACTCATCTCTTCATTGATTATCGTATTCACGCAAATATTATTTATTGTTAAACATCTGGATAAAACTCGATTCGTTAGCTTTTTTAAGTTTTAAAAGAAAGTGGCGCAAACTAAGAAAATACAAATACAAATAAAGCGAGTAATCGAGTAATCGAGCAGGTCAATGTACATGCTCTCCCTATTCAAAGATTTGGATATACTGTATCTAAGTGTCTACGTATTATTCGTTCCTTGTTCGTGCGGAATGACTAGTCTTAACAACTACCTTAGCCGACAATTTAAAGCTCAGGGCCGTAAAAGGATCTATATTATACCAGCAGGTATCGACTGTTCCTTTCAACTGGTTTACTGAACCGCAGCATAAAAGTAAAGATGTTTTTTTCGTAAACCCAATAAAGACTACTATTTTTTAAATAAAAAGTTTTAATTCACTTATTAATTAATTGATTAGTGTAATATAAACTTATTATAGTACAAATTAAAAAAGGTATAAATTATGATAATAATTACATTCAAGTGAAGTCCTTCTGAAGTCAGTTTGTCATCGTCGGATTTTGTCGGCATTTTGATCTCATTAAGGCCAATGTTAACCATTGGCGTGGAAATGACGTAGAAGGGCTAGTTCAACAAATGCATATTTCGAGCAAAATCATATCTTTGTTAAGTTTTATTAATTTTTGTTTTAAATTGTAAAAGAAATACGTTTTTTGTATATCTGCATTTTTTTGAATTAATTTGAAAGTTGCCAAATTACTGTCCAACAAGAACCACGAGGAGGTATAGTTTCCCCAATACAACTTGGATACACTTAGGTACAACTACAAAGAATATCTCTTTATGGGCGTGCGACAAATTATTCATCTTATTCTTTTAATTTATTGTTTTATTTTATTTATGATTTTTTTACTCACTTAGTCAGTGACATTATATAAAAGTTTACTGTCCAGCCAAGACCATCAAGAAGGTGTGAGTTAACTTTGTCGGGATGGAATGGGATAGGTAATCAATCGTTGTAAGAAAATTCGTCGGACGAAGAATCAATACTCGGTTGAATTAGAATTCGATATAACGGTGGCAAAACGTGATATTCTAAATCTTTATGTATTACATGCGACATGCGACACACTATTTTTTCAAACTTCCTTATTAGATGGATGGGTGATAACTGAACGTATATTAATTAAAACTAGTCTATTTTACGTCGGCGATTGGTTAGTACGCAGGTGACTTTTAATACTACCCCAAACTAGTTCTGTCGGATTAAAAACGCAATAAAAGGGAGGTCCTTTTTGTCGACAAAAATTATCTATTGCATATTATTGTTGAAAATTTTGTGATTCTATTATTTTTATTAATTCTTTCTTTGTAGTTATTTTTTTTCTTTACGAAACGTTAGTATATACGGTTTTTTCATATTATGTATTTTAATGAGTTTGCGTGAATGGTACGATGCGTTATCCATTACTATAACTGAGTTAGGCGGTATGTTTGGCAGAAGTTGTTCAATAAGCTATTTTTCAAAGAACTTGGTATTCATATCTTGATGGTAATCGGCAGTACTGTCTTTTATGTTCTTCGCAGATACTAATAAAGCGTTAGGTGCAAAACCATTTTTATTACTCGTTTACCTCGCATTCTTTAGAGTCGACTACCCAGCCGTATTTGACAGTATTGTGAGTCTTTCTTGCCTGGAAAGAAAGAGTTAGGTACAGTATGTTAGTAAGAATTTACAGTAATTTTTTATATTATCTTTCTAGGAGTCTCATTGTCTAACAATTGAATATTACAGTAGAACGAAAATTTTCATAATATATATAAACTTAGGAATTTAAGAAATATAGATTACTGCTAATGGGCATGAACCATAAGTGTTGTCTCAGCTGTAAAGGCATTTCTTCAAAAAATATCAGGTTATTTTTCTGTATAAAATGAAGGTAAGAATCTACTGTTTGTCATTTTGGGAGGCAATATGGACCGAATAGATGATTATCATTTACCCCAACCCATACACCTACTGAAAAATCATGTTGAAAATGAACTTCGAAGATTCTACCAGTTTGATGATAAAAAGCACTGAAAACTATTCTACATATAGACTTCCATGACTGCTTCAGAAGGAGGAAACGCGTGTTGCTCAATTAAATCGGGTCTCTTTCAGTGTGAAATTATAAAGTTAGGTCGGATACTTTTCGCACAGACTCTGTACAATTACAGTACCTATATCTCATTACAATTCAATCCACAGTGTGCTAATATCTATACATTGTCCATTTCATTTTAAAACTTTAGACACAAAATTATTTTTTTGATAAACTGTATCAACTTATGTTATGTACTTTACTTATAAGTTTGTTAAAAAAAAATTCGAAAAGAGGTTGACCTTAAAGGCCATCCTTGCAACTTCCCGCTAGTTTTAACCGCAAAGCTATAGTAACGTGACGTATTTTGACGTTTTTGACTTTTTTTGAAATGTTTAAAAAGCCATAACTTTTTAACGCGTTACGATTTTGATGTTCAAGATGACATTCGACGCAGTCTTTTGAGACCTAAAAACGTTACCGGGAGTGCAAAATCGGTTAGTCTAAAAATCTCTAAGTTATTGAAAAAAAAAACACTTTTTTTGAAATTTTTCGACAACGATATCTCACGAACGAATCAACCGATTTTAATTTGCAAAACGGGTTCGACGTGGCTTTTTAAGCTTGAGAGCTGATTAGGTTATGAAATTGATCGATGCAATAGCCAAAAAGATATGCCCAAAAAACATAATTTTTACCAATTGTTTTGTTCGGTTATTTTGAAATTTCTCGAAATCTACCGGCTCGAATCGGTTCAAATTTACAGGGAATCTAAGTTAGATGGAACTCTTTGCAATGCTTTTTATTTCATTCCGATCGGTCAAGCTGTTCAAAAGTTATAAGAGGTTTACATACATCCACACACACATCCACACGTACATACAGACACCCTCGTAAAAATAGTCAGGGGAGGTTCCTAAGACCTCAAAACGTTGAGATCCGATGAAAACTCGATTTTCGAAAAACGGGGTGAAACCAATAACTTCCCGATTTTAAAAAAAATTTTAATTTTTTTTAGCGGAAAGTTAAAAATTGTTGGTATAAAATTAGTACGATTAAAATTTTACAAATAAAGAAAAACATTTAAAACTACTTGTTTTTTAGATCTAAACTATTAAATAATGGTCGTTTAACATTTTCCATCAAGCAAGAATACGTACATTGTTTTGAAAGGTTTGAGAATAAAATATCCACCAATCACAAACAATTCTGGAAAGTTCAGTATAATCGACATTTAATTACTTCCTTTTCCATAAACAACAAAAGGATTATTTTAGCTCTTTACACGTTTACTGGTATTTATGACATTCGAATCCTAGATTACAGTTACTATAATATTATAATTACAAAATATGTTATTTACAACAAATAAATAATGACAAACTACACAATGTAGTGAACAAACTGCTGGTCTTAATAAAATACCAACTTATTTAATTAAAAACTGAGTTATCCGCAATTCCTGGCTTTTATTTTTTAGATTTCTTTTGAAGAACAATGTTAAGAATGGTAGCGGAACGGACATAATGTTTTAGTAATAACGCTTCTGTTAACGATTGTAATGAGAAAACTACAACAAAAGTTTTCACAAATTTGGGAAGAGAATATTGTACTAGGTATCCCTGCTGACCGTCGCATTACTAACCGCAAGAGCCAAGAGTTACAGCACTGACCGCGTTCATATTTAAACCTTATTTACAGTAATTATAACCTGTATTACTAATGGTCATTGTTTGTCTATTTAATATATACATAGCTTAAATGAGAATTTTGAATAATTTTATATAATTAAGAATATTTTTTTAAGGAATTTCAAAAAAATAATTTAACCAATTACATCGTTTAATACTACATTAACCATAACCGAATAATATATTTAAACAATTGACAAAGAGTTAATAAAAACCTAGTAATATTTTTAAAATTATTTATTATTAAAATATGTATAACATATATCTCTTTAAATAAATAATAACGCGTCGCTCAGCAAATTTTTATCTGAAGTGCCAAAGCAGCACATAGTGCTCTTAATACAAACATAGCTATTTTGCAACCTCCAAACAGCACCTCTGAGAATATTATAGAAACAAAAATTGATCTGGCAACAATTAACTGTATTTGAATTTTTCTTAATTTACAACAAATTCGGAATGCACACAACTAGACGTTTTTTCGTAACCCTGAAACAGTACTTTTACCAAAAATTGTACTTCTCGTCTGTTTTATTTATTAAGATAAGGAACAACTTAATTTAATCTGGGGTTTCTTTTGAGCAGATACATATTTTTGTGTAGAAAGATTAAACTAAGTAGAATATTCGACTAGTGTTAGAAACTTTTCTTAAAACACACACACATACTGTTCCGACTAACTTTGTACCCCCTTACCGACTAACTGTATACCCCCTAATAATCAATGGCGTTTCTCCCATTTTACGATTTTTTTGATTATTTCCATATTTTTGTATTCGGTTTTTGTCAATTTTATCATATAGGTACTCGGCCAGTCAAGCAGCTCTAAAGGCGATAGTCTAGGCACAAATAAGCTCACAGCTGGTGTGGGCTGCGTTAGGGCTCTGACACATGCCGCAAGTAGAAATTCTTTGACACTGGCATGGATACTAGGACACTCAGGGTTTCTGGGCAATGAGAAGGCTTATGAATTGTCCGAGCGGGAGCTAATATCCCAATGATTGGCCTCGAAAAATTTGGCTGGGTTGCTAACACCTTCAGAAAGACAGTCATTGGGAAATGAAGGCTAGAGAAGGCCCAGGAGTGGTGGGAAAAATCATCGGGGAACAGAGACTAGCCAAACTCTTTATAGATGGACACTCGTCGAAATTTACTGCAAAGCTGCTATCACAAAGGCGAAATGATGTCAGAAAGATTGTCAGTCACTTGACATAACATTGTTGGCTAAGAAAATATATGAATCAGCTGAACTTAGCAGATGGAAACATCTGTCCATTCTGCCAAAAGGAGGAGGAAACCGCATTTCATGTCCTATGCCAATGTGAAGGCCTTGCAAGGACGCGGTATCTGGATTGGGAGAGGAGAAACCAGGTGCTCCAAGTTATGTGGAGAGCCCACTGTCAAGGCGATTAAGTCTCATTCAGAGAACAGTGCTAGACAAGGTGCTCTAATCTTATTCTAGAGATGATGGGTGTTCACAATAGTTCTGTAAATGTCGCGGTACCTATTGAATACCTATCTACCAATCTATGCTTCCTTGTTAAATTCTCTCAATTTTTTATTGATATTCTATGCTAGACGATGACAAATACAACTGATATTAAATACCTGTTTTTTAATCCAATATTACAAGAATAAGACATGTTTTTTTTGATCTATAAAATAAAACTGCGCTTAACAATGTTTAAAAATTTTGGTAATATAATTTCACTGAAATCAAAGAAACTAAAAAATAATATTTCGAACTGTATTATTTAGGAATCTAAATACAACGCCATGTACCGATAAATTAACTTACTCAACCATCTACTATTAGGAATTTCTATACACTTTTCCCACTTTTTTCCTGTTTCTTTTTCATTTTATATTTTTTTTTTTTTTGGTTTTTTATCCATTTTTTCAGTTTTTCTTGATTTTTATCTTTTGTCTTTTTTTTATTCTTACTCGTGTTTTTTTGTTGAATTTTTTTCCATTATTTTAATAGTTTTTTTAATATTTATTAGTTATTCTATTCTTTTTTAATTTTTATTAGTTATTCTATTTTTATCATTTTTATATCATTTTTTATTGTTAATCTTACTTTAATATTCATAATTCTATTTCCGAAGACAAATCCAAATAATCTAACTAAGTATTATTTGGAAATCAAAATACAACGCCATCTACTAGGTTTTCCCGCAAATTAGATATTAAATGATGGTAAAGATTGTTTTTGACAAAATAAATTACATCGTCATATATTAGGAATTTATAAAACCAACTAATAAATAAATAAATACACACTTTGCATTGAAAAATTAAATTGTCGTTTTTAGTATTTTCCGTTAGTTATTCTTTATGTGTCACACCGTTTAATACCTTCTCTGAACTGTCACGATTTTTTTCAAAACAAGAATACGCCAAATCAATCCAGCCATTTTCGTGTTTTAGCGACACACACTAACAGCATTTGTATATATGTTACCGTAAATACCCGAAATCAGTAATAACCCGTTTTTACTAGTAAATACGCGAAGTATCTAAGAGCAACAGAAACAATGCGTATTTAATACTAAAAACGGGTTCTTACTAGGACAGTTAGGTAAATGCCGAATTAAATTATTACATCGGCATTTTACTGTGTTTTTCAGTAAAAACCAGTTCTTACTGAAAGCATATCAATAAATAGCCGAATTTGAAATAAAAATGTCAAATATATAAAAGAATTTTTTTTATTGATAATCAAAAAGGTAAGGCACAACAGATTGTGTATAAAATATGTAAGAAAGTAAACGATTATTTATTATTACATGGTCCACTATTGTGGCATTTTGAGTTGCACAGAATATTGTTTTTTTTGCATTTGCACGATTTGTTTATGCACTTTTTTATGCAATTACATTTTGAAAAACCTTGCGCAGAACCTGTTATAGAATACGAAGCCGCCTTTCGCAGTGAAATTTCTTTATCTTGCGGTACTTCGTCGATATGGATAAATTTCTGTTTACAGATATCAAACTCTGATCTGGTATACAAATGATTTATGATGCCTTCTTTAGTACCCAGCTGGTACATGTTGTCGTCGGTTTTCAATAAAACCACCGCAATTATGTTTCGGAATGAACCTTTCGGTTTATCCACATCAGGAATTGGCACAGTTACATTATCTCCGACATTAGCTGGAGGGTGTGTACTATCAGATGTAGATTTCATCTTTTTTGCTTGTTGAATTAGAGCATGAGTTGCTTCCGATCTTGCCGACTTAAATGTTGTCTTCAGTAGTACAGTTCAAACAGTTTATGTCTGTTTCAGTCAAATTGGCACCGCATTTATAACATATTTTCGACTGATTTTCTGAGTAAACCTGAGTATTGTTTTCATTCATGCTGCCTTGATTTCCTTCGGCTATGATTCTCTCTAAATCCTCTTCTCTGTGTAAAGTGGCAATTATTTCTGAAGGTAAAGAAGAGGTAGCTAATCTAACCCTAGGTTCAATGCCAAACATAGCTTTATAAGGACTTTGCTTTATACCTGAATGGAAAGCACGATTTTTCATGAACTGCACATACGGAAGACCTTCTCCCCATTGAACGCTGTTATTATCCGACATCCAAGCAGCTATCATGTTTTCAATATCTTGATTCGCTCTTTCGACGGATCCTTGACTTTGACTATGGCGGGGTTTACCGTGGACTATTTTGAGTTCCGGCCACAATGTCTTAAATTCCTCTATAATGGAATTTGCAAATTCTCTACCATTATCACTATGCAGTATGCAAGGGGCACCAAAGGTCAGAAATATATCACTTAATTTATAAGCAATCTCAGCACCTCGTTTTGTTGTTAAAGCTCGAAGTAGAACAAATTTAGTCAAGTGATCTTGATAAACCATTATAAATTTATTGTCTCTGTCGGCTTGACTTTGCATGTCAATAAGATCTACTTGACAGCGGCTATTGTGTTCGTTATGTATAATTGGTTTAGACACAAGCCCCTTTTTCTTTTTGGACTTTTTACTATTGCATACTTCACACATTGACAGAAACAGGTTAATCATATTTGTTGGCATATTTCCTACCTGTTTCCACCCGCAGCCGGTCACGACCCCCATGTCCGACCGCTACATGGGCTCCTTCAATGATATCAAATATCTCCTCCACTGGCAAGTAGTAGAGTATCTCGTCCTATTAGACTTAGCTATTAATTGACGCGTACCTCCTATGTCCAATACGTCAAAACGATTCACACGCCTGTATTGCAGAGAAGTTTTCTTTGTGGCTAATTTTGCTTGAACTACTTCATTTAGCAACTCCTCATATTGGGTTTTGGATAAAACGTTGTACTTGGACAACTTAGCATCTTCACTACACTGCAAATCGTTTATAAACTTATCTTTCCACATAGCCATTGAAGAAGCACTCATTTTCAGATACAATAACAATTATTTCTGTATTTAGTAAGTAAATAAAGTATTTTTAACTTTAACAGGCGGAACAGATCTTATAAGCTGCTTTTTTGTACTAGGTACACTAACGGTCTGGAGCCTGGACGTGACGGTAGGAGTTATCTAAACATGTCGCGTGATCTTCAGTGACCAATCAGAGATCTACAGCGTCTTCGAATGTTTAGTTCGGATATTTACTGATAAGCTTTTAGTTTCAACGGGTTTTTACTGAAAATTACAGTAAAAAGCCGATGTAATAATTTTATTCGGCATTTACCTAACTGTCCTAGTAAGAACCCGTTTTTACTAGTAAATACGCATTGTTTCTGATGCTCTTAGATACTTCGCGTTTTCACTAGTAAAAACGGGTTTTTACTAATTTCGGGTATTTACGGTAACATATACACCCTATTCTAAATAAATAGGTTTATTCGTGGAAGAGCATAAAAATACTATTAGCAAATCTACAAATGTGTAGAAACGAAAACTGTATGTTCGCAGTACCTACCAAATTTATCGGTTGGGTATAGATTTAGACTATGGGCCAAATAATTCAGGGATAGGCAATGCATTCTTGGTTAGGAGTATGGGCATTAGATTTGTATCTAACATTTTAAGTGTAAACAAATACATTCGTTTTAAGTGTTACACAAGCAAACAAAGAATGAATAGGTACATATATATTTTTTTAAATAAGCATATTTTGAAAAGATCAGTTCCAATCATGTTAGTTCTATAAAGAAACAATTAAAAAAAGTGGATGATAGTAGGAGAAAACAGTTCATTGAGTTCTAGTGACGAAGAGCTGTTTTTTGTCTTTACCTATACCACGGTATAGTAAAAAGAAAAATGTATTAAAGATTTTCTTGCAAGTAGGCATGTTGCTAACGAAATAACAGATTTAAACGATCTTTTTTATTAAAGTGGTAAATTTGGCAGTTTGCTGTTCACACAATAGTTTGTGAACCAGTTGATAAGTGATATCAAACATCACATGCGCTATAAAAATTCACAATCAGTTACAAATTTCCTTTTACAAACAAATCAAATAATACTAAAAAAAAATTGACCCCGACGTGATTTGAACACGCAACCTTCTGATCTGGAGTCAGACGCGCTACCGTTGCGCCACGGAGTCGTTGCTGTAAATTGCTAATTATTTATTATTTGTATATTTACAGTTGATACTTTACCTTAAACTTTAGAAAGCATACAGAATTGTATTATACACATTTACCGATTGATCGGATTGATATATTTAGCGGCTAAGAATGCAGTTATAGGTTCTCTGGGTGCCAAGAAAATTTATAAAATAATTTTAGTAGAAAAATTCACAATACTGGTTTTTACTATTTACAAGCTTATTCCCATCAACATAGAAACAAAGAAATAAATATTAGTTTTTAAAAAACAGCTAATGAATGAAATTATTTTGTAATTTAAAATTATCTTTCAAAATTTTTCCAATTCGCTGCCAGATGTGCAAAAAGTGTTTTATTGGAAGTATTGCTTTTTTATGGTGGTGTACCTATAGGCTGGACCGCTATTATAAAGTTCGACAACGATCACAACTAATTCCAGGCAGGTAATCACAATTGGTTGCAAGTGATCACAAATGACTACAACTGAACGCAAATGATTGAAAGTAATTGTAAGTGATAGTAATCACAACTAAATTCAAAGATTCACAAGTGATTGTAAGTGATCACAAGTGATTACAAGTTTCCATACGTTTGTTGATCTAATATAGATATATCTATATGGTCCTTTACAGCACAAGATTTAAATGAATATTTTCAAAGATATTACAGATTTAAAATTGCGGAACGTAGCGCTTGCGATGGTACTGGCCGGCCGAGGCGGCGCGGTGGCAACGTGCCTATAAATAGCGCATCGGAGGCCGCGATTTTCCTCATAGCACTTTGAATTTTGCAGCGATCGGACGCGTTTATTACGAAATTAATCATTATGACGCTACCCGAAGGTGGCGCAGTTGAGATGTTATAAATTTACACCTGTAATTCTTACATAACTAAGTACTATGACGCCACCGTAAGTTGGCGCAGTTGATATCTCATATATTTAAAAGAGCAAAACTTACTTACCTAAGAACTATGACGCCACCGTTAGGTGGCGCAGTTAATATATAATATACCTAACCGATAAATTACAAAGTACTATAAATAATAGTAAAAACTGGTAACTAATGAGAAAATATGATAAAAAATACAAAAAATTAATCGTAAAAATAAAAATAAAAATTGGAAAAAACATTAGTGTTAGGCGGTGCGAAGTTCGCCGGGTCCGCTAGTATTTATATAAATTTGAATGCTAACTTCCGTACAAAAAAAATACGTTATTCATAATAACAACTTTTATGAACAAAATATGGAAACCCAGAAATAATTACTGGAAAATCAGTACAGACAATAGCTAATAAATTTATAAAATCAATAAAAATGTTTTCGAGCTAAGATGAAAGAAACCAGTTTCCTCACATAATCACACAGAAATACTTAACATTCATAAGGTAGTTACTTCTAAGAAGAATATTTTAATGAACCTAGGGAAATATTTATCAGAATTCTTTTGTTTCAATTTTAATATCGTGGTACAAAGAGTCTTCTCAACTAACCAAGGTTTTAGTATTTTGACTGTAGATATATTAATTGAAGGTAAATCGTGGGTGGCAGTCAAGTTTATAGGGTTAAGAAAAACTCTTTGACTTTGACTTTCGAATTGATTTTAATTCTTAATCAAGACAAAAAAAAAGAAAAACAATTAATTGGTAAAACTTACAAAAGATGTTTAAACTAACCAGTCGTGAGGTTCTATTATAGAAACTTTAAAAACATTGCACTTAACAATAAGTTCCGGACATTATAGATTTTAAAAGAGTTATTAAAAATTATACATTTAATGGGATTCAATTTGATAACTGGTTTAAATTTTATTTCATTGTTTGTATCCCCTAAGACAGGTTTCTCTTAAACAAAACTTTAATTTTTGATTTTGCAAAATTTGTTTTATTTTAGTTGTTATATATTTAAAATTTAAATAATGTGTTTTGTTTAGTAACTATTTATTAAACCTTAAATTTAATTACGACGTTTTTTTATTCACCGTGTGACCTACTTTGCTACTCTACTTATGTTTGGGATACGAGAGAAACACAATTTTATAGCAGAACATGTTTTTATGGAAAAATAATTTTAACAACAAAAAAAGGAACAATAGCAAAGATAAATGCTAAACGAAAGTTTCAGTAGCAAGTATTTCCGCCTCTGGTACGAATGACTTCCGGGCAGTACCGGCCCATACTTAAAATAAGGGACCGTATATCATCATTTTGGTCCATTTCTTTCTGTATCTGAAACGGTTTCTGCTCAACGTCTTCCAACGCGATTAATTGAACAGATTCCTCTCTTAGTCGTCTACCAATAGTAATCCAGAAGTTCTCTATGGGTTTCAAATCCGGGCTTCGAAACGGCCATGCCATGATATTGATTTCGACTTCTGCGAGATAATTGGGTACATCTCGAGTCACGGGAGGTCTGGTATTATCGTGCATGAACAAAAATCCTTGCCCTATATATTGCACAAATGGCACTACATGTTCTAAAATCTCCAATATAGACCTTTGAGCTGTATAAGGCCTTCATTAGTTATGACCACAAGTTCGGTGCGACCAGTCAAAGAAATACCTCCCCATTCCGAACGTTAGTGCGTCGTTATACACGCATGCTCTGTCATTATTGTACAAAGGAAAATGGGATTCATCATTAAAAATACCTTGCTGTGTTTCAGCTTTTAACCAGTTATGGTGCCCCCAAGCAAAATTTAGCCTCGCTCTCCGATGATTTCTAGTTAAAGCTCTAGCTCGAGCACCAATTCTAGGTCCCAAATTAAGCTCCCTTAGTCCACTACGAATTATTTCTCCACAAACTTGTAAGCCACTGACATACCGTAATTGATTTTAAAGGGTACGGGTTGTTACAAATCTTTCGTGAATCGGGGTCGTTATTCGTCTCCTTTCTTCTCCCGGTCTGCGAGCATAACTTCCAACATCGCTGTATCTTTCTATGACCCAAGAAATCTTTGTATGACATGCATTAAATCCAACCTTTCTATAACTGAACATTCTTCGCAAGTAAAATTTCGTGCTTCACATTGCATACTAGCAAAATTAAAGATTTTAGAAAAAACGTTAAGTACTAATACACTTCTATCAACTTCTTTTTAACAGCTTCAGTTACCTATTGACAATTATTGTTTATTTCTGTTTTTTTATAGCCTGCTACTTGCTCTAGTGTTGTTAATGAAAATTAAAGTCAATAAAAACATATGTTTCTCATGCAGTAACTAAGATTAAAGAGTAAATCTAAAAACAAAATGTTATAAAAAGATAAGGCTAGACTTAGCGCTGTATTATAACTTGATACTGTAAGCCTCAAAGGCTTTTTTTGAAATTTAGAAATTAAACAAACAAGAAATTATTAAACTGACATTAAGAAGAAATTGAAAAAATGTCACATCCAGTGGGACTCGAACCCACCATCACTGCCTTATACGCAGGCATGCTTTAACCACTTAAGCTATTGGATGATCAAGTGGTTAGGAAGCGAAACGTTATAATGAATTCAAATCCCATCAGATATGACATTCACTCACTTTCTCCTTAAGCACATGTTACATCATGACGTTAATGAGAGAGAAGTTTTGTCAAATCGACAATTGATACATCAAACTCTAAGTCACTTTATTTGTGCCCTGTCTTATATTTTTATTCGGTTAGGAGACCGGAACCATTGATTTTTAGTAAACTATTATTTTTGAGATATCTTTCAAGGTATTTTTGAAATTTAGAAATTAAACAAACCAGAAATTATTAAACTGACATTAAGAAGAAATTGAAAATCGCCGTTATAATTGTAATACCCAGTATTTATAAAAAAAATATTTTCTGACAATAAAGAAGGGACAACCTGTTATTAAAAAAAAAATCTTTCAAATCGGATAAGTGGTTTCGACAAAAATTAACTATAAATTTTTGGTTCCTTTTTGGTGATGCATTAATTTATTGGAGATGAATCGGTAAATGTGTAAAATACAATTGTGTATAGTTTCTAAAGTAATAGTCCAGGGCATTTACCGGAAAAACACCCGAATAGAGGAACGGATTTGAGCCAGCAGCTAGAGAGATGCGGTTTTCTGCATTGTGTTTGGGAAGATCACAGAAAACGACAGCCAAAGTTTGGTTTCCCCATTTTCAGAAAAAGGCCTTCTGGACCCGAAAATGCATTTTCCAAATGCATCATTTCTTACACCATTAGAGGAGTGACTGAAAACTCGGAAAAATTGCTCGGAAATCGCTACTCGGGGGTTTTCGGGGATGCCAAACTCGATTCTGGCATTAGAATTACCCGAGGGTGCTCGGGGGTGGCTCTGTGGGGGTGAATTTGGGGGAGAAATCGCGGCATGCCTGGAAATCGCTCCAAACTCGTTACTCGGGGGTTTTCGGGGATTCCAAACTCGATTCTGGCATTAGAATTACCCGGGGGTGCTCGGCGGTGGCTCTGTGGGGGTGTCCAGGGGGGGGGGGGAATTGGGGCGAGAAATGACAGCATGCCGGAAAATCGCTCCAAATTTGTACTCGGGGGTTTTCGGGGATGACCAATTCATTTCCAGCATTACATTTCCCGGAGGTACTCAGGGGTGGCTCTGTGGAGGTGTCCAGGGGGGGAATTGCGGGACAAGTGACAGCATGCCTCGAGACCACTCCAAACTCGTTACTCGGGGGTTTTCGGGGGTGCCAAACGCGATTCTGGAATTAGAATTGCCCGGGGTTATGAATAATACAAATTTAGATTGAATATTAAGTAACAAAATATCATACATATGGCGTCTCCAAAATGCGTCTTAGAATGTCTACCTAATTCTTGTACATGTTTACTTTCACTTTCTAATGCCTTTGTTATCTAAATATTCCAAACGTTACAATGGATGTCAAGCGCAACCGCTTGCTCAAATATGTATCTCGACCTTTCTCTTTTTCAATCGTTCTACCGCCCCTATGCACACACCTGGGAAGTTTCAAAACATTCGATGTATTTTTGTACACTTTCACTCCTCTGTAAAAGGTCACTGCGCATAACCTTCAATAGATTCATTGGTTTTGGCTGCCTAGAAGAGACCGCTCAAAACCTTGTAACGTTCAGTTTACTAGTTTGAGAGCTCGAGCGAGTAAATCTAGTTCGACGACTCCGAAACTTACTTTTTGTGCCTCGAAACTGGATTCGAAAAAGGCGCCAAAGCTATAAAGAGAGTGGAGTATCGGTACCACGTGGACCAGGTCTCGCGCGTAGTCGGCGTCTGTGTGTCATCAGTAATTACATCGTTCAGTACCATGTTGCCTTTTACTTGTATGTAAACGCAGTGCTACAGCAATAAGGTTTCTCGGATCTTTTTTTTGCCGGT
The DNA here is from genome assembly GCA_964028335.1 of Altica lythri. Taxonomy (NCBI): domain Eukaryota; kingdom Metazoa; phylum Arthropoda; class Insecta; order Coleoptera; family Chrysomelidae; genus Altica; species Altica lythri. Next base: position 25,991,016 of record OZ034804.1, on the reverse strand, counting down.
TTTGAGTTTCGTCCGGCACTCTTATACTACGTTGGTTTTTTGTTATACGTCAATATAGTGCTAAAATAATCAAGTTTTTTGGATTGTTAAGTTAAAAATCTAAGTTTATAATCTCGTATCGGTTTTTTGAATAAAGTATTATTGTCATAATTTGCAGGAAGAAGACGAAGAAGAGTTTCAACAAGATGTCTAGTAATCATGTTAAAAATTAAAGTATATAATGAATACTCCAAGATTAATAAAAAATCTTACTTATTTTTTGAATAAAGCATTATTTTTATAAGATGTGGATTTTCACTTTCTTCTTTGCCATTCCAGGCATGCTGCCATTTCTCGCCCCAATTCCCCCCCTGGACACCTCCACAGAGCCACCCCTGAGCACATCCGGGAAATGTAATGCTGGAAATGAATTGGTCATCCCCGAAAACCCCCGAGTACAAGTTTGGAGCGATTTTCAGGCATGCTGTCATTTCTCGCCCCAATTCCCCCCCCCCGGGCACCCCCACAGAGCCACCCCCGGGTAATTCTAATGTCAGAATCGAGTTTTGTGTCCCCGAAAACCCCCGAGTAACGAGTTTGGAGCGATTTCCAGGCATGCCGCGATTTCTCCCCCCAATTCACCCCCTGGACACCCCCACAGAGCCACCCCCGAGCACCTCCGGTTAACTCTAATGCCAGAATCGAGTTTGGCATCCCCGAAAACCCCCGAGTAACGATTTCCGAGCAATTTTACCGAGTTTCCAGTCACTCCTCTAATGGTGTAAGAAATGATGCATTTGGAAAATACATTTTCGGGTCCAGACGGCCTTTTTCTGAAAATGGGGAAACCAAACTTTGGCTGTCGTTTTCTGTGATCTTCCCGAACACGATGCAGAAAACCGCATCTCTCTAGCTGCTGGCTCAAATCCGTTCCTCTATTTTCGGTAAATGCCCTGGACTATAAGGGGTAAATAAAAATTAACTGTATACACACAGTAACAATAAATAATTAGGATGATACAACCACGACTCCGTGGCGCAACGGTAGCGCGTCTGACTCCAGATCAGAAGGTTGCGTGTTCAAATCACGTCGGGGTCAATTTTTTAGTATTACTTATATAACATTATATGTTTTACTGTTTCCACATCTTGTTTGCAGCCTCTGCATAGCGGCGATTTTGCTAATTTCATCCTAAATGTATTCCTTTCTGTGGAACTTGTATAAGTTCCAATCCTCGATGAGTTTTGTACTACTTGCCTTATTAAAAGCCTTTTTCACCATCTTCCTTAGGCGTTCTAATTCTGATTCCGGGCCCCACCAAGGGGTGAAGTTGCCTTCTTTATTAGTCACTCTTAGTGGACAACAGCTTTTATAGGACTTGATGATTGCGCTCTGTATCGTAGTTGTATACCGTTCCAGATCACTATTATTGCCGGGTGTGGTGACCTCAAAGTCCCGCATAGCCCTTTCCAACCGAGAAGCATAAGCTGCTCTGTCGGTCTTTCCTGGATAGAGTTTCAGGGCACAGCACTCAGATCTATTTTAAATGCTAACCACCGGTATTTTGAGATTGATATTTCGTTAGACATCGTCATAGAATTTGTTTTGATATTTTAGTTGTACACAACGATATATCTACTATGGTTTGACTTTGAGAGTTTACAAAGGTGGGGAGTTGTACCTCTGTTCAGAGTGCAGAGGTTATTCCCTATAGTCATTAAGTGACTTACTTCTGGCGTTTATGTACTTACTACCCCAGTTGACATGGTGCCCATTAGAGTCACAGCCGATTATAAGCTCCAATTTCTGGTGCTGGCAGTACTTCACCAGTTTCTCCAGTTTCTCACTAGGTGGTGGTGCGGCTGCATCAGAAGGGAGGTAGACTGATGCTAGGACTACGGTATTTGGTTGTCCGTAGCAACTAGCACATTCCGTCCGTACTGCAGTCAAGTCTGAGCAGGAGAGATGGGCCAGAGGAGGAACTTTAATTTGCCTAGGTATGTAAATGGCACTCCTTGTTCGTTATCGGGAAAGTAAAAAGTTTTACCAGTTAGGGTACTTAAACCAATGATTCTGGTTTTCCTTATCCAGGGTTCTTAGGTTAATGCAATTGTGTCCTGTTGCTCAGCAAGGTCCATTTTTATTTATTTATTTATTTATTCGTTTCTGAGGACCCGTTGGTCTGCATCTTTTCAGATGCTTTCTCGAGTGCCTCGTCTGCAGGGCTGTCAAACGCCAGACTTCCTGGTTTAATGGCACTGCTGGTCTCCTCCTGACCTCCCTTCTTGGCCTCTTTGGCCTTTACCCTCATAGTCAATGAGCTGAACGCATAGCTCAACCTCATCCACTTCTGTTTGAGGGTAGTCAAGTCGTAGTCGGTAGTTAGCGTAGTATTATAACTTGATACTGTAAGTGCTGAACCCCAAAGGGTGTTATAAATCTTACTGAAAAACGCCGTTATAATTGTTACACCCAGTATTTATAAAAAAATATTTTCTGACAATAGAGAAGAGGCAAACTATAATTTAAAAAAAAATATTCAAATCGGATAAAAGGGGTTTCGACAAAAATTATCTATACATTTTTGGTTCTTTTTTGGTGATGCGTTAATTTAGTAGAGAAGTATATATCAATCGGTAAATGTGTAAAATACAATTGTGTATAGTTTCTAAAGTAAAAGGAAAATTAAAGTCAACTCTACATACAGTAACAATAAATAATTAATAATATACAGCCAAGACTCCGTGGCGCAACGGTAGCGCGTCTGACTCCAGATCAGAAGGTTGCGTGTTCAAATCACGTCGGGGTCAACTTTTTTAATATTATTTGGTTCGTTCGTAGAAAAATATTTGTAACCGATTATGAATTTTTTGGTCCTCCGTCCAGAAACAATACTATTAATTACTTCAAAATCGTCCGGAAAATGGCATTTTCCGGCCTAGGCCGGCAAAGTAGCTTTTAGATTATTTAAAGAGATGGCGCTATGAGTTTAAATTTTAAGTCATCAAAAATACGTAATGAATAATACAAATTGTAATTAAATTTATTTAAAAACAGCGTGTAATATACTAAACTTACCTATAACTTTTCTAAAGATAAGCAGGATTCTAATTTACATTTAATTTCTCTCACAACTTGTATTATAAAATTTGACATTTATGCCAATTTATAAAAATAGTTCATCTTTATATAAACATCTAATCTTGTATGTCAAAAAGTAAAAAGTTTTTGAACTTATTGTGTTTGCAACATATGTTAATGAAAACACTAATAACTACTAAACACGTATATTAAGTATCAAACAAGTAATTATACAACTATAAATAGATAAATACTATAATATTAACATCACGTCATACCAGCTGACAGACCTCTGTCGGCTGTCTTCTAGTCACTGATCTTAGTATAGGTAGCACAAACGGTCAACTGTTGAACATAACAGAACTTTTGAAAATATTAAAAATTAGTCGGACCAAAAAATAGTGTGTGTTACACGTCCGGAAAATATTTTGCAAGTGCTCGTATTGTTTCGCCTCGGTGCTACGCACCTCGGCTACACAACTTTACTCGCTCTTGCAACATGTCATTTTCCGTCCTTGTGTCACAAATAACTATTGTGGCGCATGTGCTATTTGAGATTAGTTTCCAACAGGTTTGCAAATTATTGTGCGAACAGGAAACTACTCAACTGGCAAATTCACCACTATGATAAAAGAGAATTGGATTAAATCTATTTGGTATTTTGTTAGCAACCGGAATACTTACAATAAATTCATTTTCACTCTACTGATGTATAGGTAAACGATGAAAAACAGCTCTTTGTCACTAGAACTCAATGAACTGTTTTCTCTTTGCATTATCCAAAAATATATTTCTTTTAAAATTGTTTCTGCAACTGCCTTTTTTTAAATATGCTTTATTTTTAAACAAATATAACTTATTTGTTTGCTTACAATAAATGTATTTGTTTACACTTAAAAGATTGGGTACGAATCTAATGCGCAAACTACTTACCACAAATTCATAACCCTGAAATATTTGGCCCAGAATCTGAATCCATCAGCAACCGATAAATTTGTTACTGCGAACATACAGTTTTCGGTTCTAACATTTGCAGATTTACTAATCGTTTTTTTGACTCTTCCACGAATAAAGCTATTTATTTAAAATTGGGTATATTATGATCTGCTATTCGGGGGTCTCGTTAAAACTCGATAATGACTGGACAAATTTGTATTATAAATTCCTAATATATGGCGGTGTAAGTTAATTTGTCAAAAAAATACCTATAACATCATTTAACATCTAGGTTGAGGTAAAACCTCGTAGATGGCGTTGTATTTCGATTTCTGAATAATGCAGTTAAAACGATTATTTGCTTTTGTTTTCGGTAGAAACAGAATATTAAAATATGATAAATTTAAGATAATTGAAATCAAAAAATGATAAAAAACGAAGAACTGATAATAAATGTTATATATTACATATATATATATATATATATATATATATATGTATATATATATATATATATATATATATATACATATATATACTATTTCAGTAAGTAACTAAAACTTGAAAACTTGAAAGTTTGCTAAGTTTATAAATTACAATCACAACCAATTTAAACTGCCGAATATAGAGATGTCACCCAGTTACTGTCTATCTCGGTTTATATTGTTACTTCCTTTTCCATGTAACCTAATTTTGCAACATGATATAAAAGAGAATTTACAGAGTATTTAAACAACTTCATCTGCTTTCGGAATAGGTAGTAGTTTGATTTAGCTTTCCGCATTTGTAATCTAAAATTTACATGTAATACGTCCTATAAAATGAAAATTTGGAAAAAAAGCAAATAGCTATTAATGTGTATAAGAAATTTTGTATTAAAATATTTTGTTACAATCCACTGAACATGATTAATAAATAAAACTTTTTAAAAATCAATGGTAAAATTTTTATTGTTTAGATTGAGTAGGTATTGGTTTTCAGTTTTCACAAAGTAAGCCTTCATGTAACTTATTTTAATTTTACCTAATAAACCTATTTAAATGTTGCAAGCCGTCCCTGTGAACAATTGTTTTGGGGTATTTATGACCAGGTTTTATTGCAATTATTAAAAACTAAAGTATTTATTGTTAGATGTATTTAAGAACTTTTGTCCAATTTAACCAAGGTTGTATATCTTATCAGCAGACATCCATTCATTTTCCCTTGCACCCTTGCTTGGAAGTAATCAATTCATTACCAAAAAATACTTTTTGTCTGTAAATCTGACTTTAATTTTTTTTTTCAAATAATTAGATACCAATAAAATCTGAAAATGAAATTTAACAGTTAATCAATGTTGCAAGTGAAATGAACTTTAAATAATTGCATTTAGTTAGTGAAAAGTCTAACTAATTAGGAATCCATATAATTGTTGCTGATTTGTAAAATTCATATCTATGAAACAAAGTAATATTTGGTAGTTTAGTTTACTAGTAGAATAACGAGTAATCGAGAAAGATCACAACTTGTTAACTTTCCGTTGAAACACTAGGAATTCATTTTTAATAACCGGTGACTAAGACGATAATAGGGGAAGTAAAGTATGACGTCACTGATTTCAAAAACTTATAAGGACTTGCGGTAACAATGAAAATAACCCCTTTAATTGCTAACGTTATTTTTGCGAATCTAAATGCGGGAAGTAAGCAATTGATGGAGGAGATAACCACTTAGAAATACGAATACGAATACCCGTAAAGTCAACAAAATACAGCTTTAATTGGAGTAGATTGTGACACTGTGTTACGTTAGTACTGTGGAGGGTAGAAATAAGGAGAACCATCTCAATGTATTAAAAGGTGTACGTTGGAAGGAAGCTAATTAAGGTGACATACACCATAGTGAAAAGTGAAAAGACTTTAAAAACAGCTTCACCAATCATTCCAATGTGACGTTTAAAATACAATTCTTTGTTATAAGTGCATTTTACAAAAATCTAACTTATGCATGTGTGACATAAGTGAAGTAGGTTTTACAAATACAATTATTACGTTTCATAATCTCAGGGTCACAAAATTCAACTCGCGAACGCTAGAAATATCTCTATTTCATTTTTATTTAATAATTAAATTTTTTTTTCGAATTAGACAAAAAACGTGGGATTCGATCAACTACTGTAATCACATTTTATATAATAAATCAATATCTAATAATGTAGTTATGATAAAATAATTTAAAAAAATTTCACTAAACAAAACTTTTGTTTTTCTTTTTTTTTTCTCTGTATTAACAACAATAAAGTTATGAAAATAACAAAAATGTATCTATATAGGTTTATAAAAACCGGATTAATCTATACTTATAATAAATCTGTAGAGAGGTCAATTCTGTACATGAAATATATTTCCAAAATAACTATCAGGGGGTTATAAGGGATCGATACTGATGCCAAAAATGAAATCAGTAAAATTTTTGTCTGTCTGTCTGTCTGTATAACCGTTATAGAAACAAAAACTACTCGACGGATTTTAACGAAACTTGGTACAATTATTTTTCATACTCCTGAGCTGGTTAAAGGATACTTTACATCACGCTACAATCAATAGGCGCAGAGCAGTGAAGGGAAATGTTGGGAAAACCACTTTTACGGTGTGGGGGAGAAATTTTTATACAACAATCTATACGTCACGCGAACGACATCACGGGTACATTGATATAGAACCCAAAAATGTGGTGAGATTTTTTGTTTTACGTCTATCTGTCTATCTTTATGTTTGTGCGCGCATCACATGAAAACTACTGATCCGATTTGAATGCGGTTTTCACATATGTATTTGTCTTCTTTTAACTTAACATCTGGTGTATGAACATTTCTTCCCCAACTGTTTTACGGTGTGGGGGGGAGAAATTTTAGTACAACAATCTATACATCACGCGAACGACGTCACGGGTACCTATATCGATATAGAACTCAAAAATGTGGTTAGATTTTTTTTGTACGTCTGTCTGTCTATCTATATGTTGGTGCGCGTATCACATGAAAACTATTGATCCGATTCGAATGCGGTTTTCACAGATGTATTTGTCTTCTTTCAACATAACATATGGTGTATAAAAAATTCTCCTCCTACCCATTTAACGGGGTTAGTGAAGAAATTTTTAAACAACCATCAACACGCCACGCGAACGACGTCGCAGGTACACCTAGTATATCATAGACGTATAATACGTAGACTGGGTGTCCCGATTTAAGCCCGTTTTTATGGTGCGAAAGAGAAAAAAAGTCGGAGCAGACGTTTCTTCTTGTTTCTACTCTTTATAGTTGATTCTATAGAGACTTCCACAAAAAAGCAATTATTACTTAACATTGTAAAATTAATATAACAGAACAAAAAAAATAATATCAATAATATAACCAACATTTAGGTGAAGATGGCATAAAACGGGTAATCTAAGCAAGAATGTCAAAAAATACGTCAAGTATACTTGGATTTCTAGCTTAATTTCTATCAATACATAGGATATTTACCAAAGTATATAATAAACCACCAATTGAATTGTTTTTTTAATATATTTATTTGTTATGAAAAATACAAAAGGTTTCCAAAAAACCCATTTTCCGACATATTGGGCAAAAACGGGTAACCTCTGGACAAAACAGGTAAGCGTTGTTTTTAAACGATTATATCTTCTTATTGACCCAACTTAGTGAAAAAATAACAAAGTCAACTATATTAAACTGTATTTTTAACACAAAACTTTGCCTATTTTTTAAATTAAGTTTTTGGATGAAGTTAAGTTTAAGATTAAGTGAACATCCAGTCATTATTATGTCATAGAATCAGTCTATAGTCACTTATTTTGAAGATCAATATTAATATCAGAAATATAAGGTCAAAACAATTAAAAATATTAAGAAAAACTATATCTACTGTAACAAAATATAGATTCATATGTTAGGAATATCGTATCTAAAGTTTTCATTCTTGACATAAATCACAAAAATATATGGTTGTAATCAGAAAAAAATTATCTTTACTTTTCTGGTATTTATTTATTTTTACTTATAAAAAAACTACTCACGTACATTTTTTAAACGTAAACAACAGATTGTAAATTATAAATGCATACAACCATATGCCGGATCTCGAGTCTAGGGTCAAAAAAGGGTCTCTTTTATGGCTCATTTATAGACCGCCTGCTAGGCTCCAAAGACTGTTTAACCAAAAAATGTTCACTATGGTCTGCATTTTGATAGTTTCAGTTATATATAAATTTATAAAATTATAAATTGCGTTCAATAGATAAATTATAGTTAATTTTCGATTTAATTAGCTCAAAATGTTTATAATACTTATAAATACTTTTATAGATTAAATTAAAACATTGAAACATCTTTAACAACGTTTTCTAATAAAGGGTTTTCCATTAAGAGCGCAATTTTTTATTTGTTAATAAAACACATATTTTTAACTGAAATGATTAAAATTTTTATTGAAAATTAAAGTTGAAGGTTTGACAATTATATCTTAAAAAAAATATCAGATAAATGGCCACCTCTAGCTGCCTTACAATAGGTGATTCTTTTGTCAAAATTATGGATAACATTTTCACACAATTAAGGTTCAATTTCACCAATAACTTGAATTATGAACGATATCGAAACATGATCAAAAATTTTTTATTGCCAGAGCTTCACAATATTGATATCAGAGACAAATGGTTCCAACAAGATGGTGCAACATGTCATACAGCTAGTGAAACGGTCAATTTATTGCATCAAACTTTTCCTCAACGTTTAATCTCAAGAAATGGTGATGTTAATTGGCCAGCAAGATCGTGCGATTTAACACCATTGGATTATTTTCTTTGGGGCTACGTTAAAAGTCTTGTCTATAGGAACAATCCACGAACAATTGATGAATTGAAAGCTGAAATAATTCAAGTTATTGGTGAAATTGAACCTCAATTGTGTGAAAATGTTATCCATAATTTTGACAAAAGAATCACCTATTGTAAGGCAGCTAGAGGTGGCCATTTATCTGATATTTTTTTTAAGATATAATTGTCAAACCTTCAACTTTAATTTTCAATAAAAATTTAAATCATTTCAGTTAAAAATATGTGTTTTATTAACAAATAAAAAATTGCGCTTTTAATGGAAAACCCTTTAGGTACATTTTCTAATATAAACAACCAATAACAATCTTAATTATATCTTATCAACAGTCAATCTTGTCAGGGCTTGTATCATTAATAAAATAATAAAACAAGTGGTTTTTTATTATCGACGCATGAGATTGATATTTCAGGATGTCTTTATGGGTTATTGTACGAAAATATCGCATTATAGTATGAAAATTAAATTAACGGTTAAAGTGTCTGTCGCGACACCCCTTGCCTGAGCCCAGTAGGGTGCTAATAAAAGAGCAATAAAAGAGACCTTTTCGCCTACCCTCACCGCATGTGGTTGTATGAATTCACGATTTTACAATCTATTGTTTATATTTAACAAATATATGTGTTTAATTTTTTATAAATAAAAATAAATAAATATCAGAAACGTAAAGATATTTTTTTTCTGATTTCAACCATATATAATACTTACGGAAAATTTTGTAGTTTACAGTTATGTCAGCAAAATATTCTAAATTACACTGAGACACAAACAAGAGATAATCTCATAATTTGGTACAAAAATACCCAATGATTATTAAATTTAAATCCAAAACAGCAAGGGATAATCTCATAATAATGTTTTGAAAATAATATATAAGTAATAGAATACCTTAATACTACAAAAATGCTTAATTATCAAATTTAAATCCAAAACAGCAAGGGATAATCCCATAATGAGGTGTTGAAAATAGATAAACTTTAACAATTCCAATAACAATCAGATTGAAAGAGATTTGCACTAATTAAAATGCTATTGCATTACAAAACATCCTAATGTTTTTTTAATATCAATTTGTATTGTTGGGTAATAACAGAAAATATATAAAATGTTAGCCATTATTCTCAAACAATTATTTGTGTCTTGTTTTACGTACGGTATACATCATCCTATTGATTGTTCGGTAGTGATAAAAAATATATGTGTTTGTGTATGATGGAATTCCTCCGCAGTTCTACAGCTTTTAAGAATCACATAAAGGAAGTGGGTTTGGTAAATTTTTTGATAGTACATGGATTTGTTTCACGTTCCAGGACATGTGTGTGTGGGAATAGAATCCAACTTGGCCAACAGAAAAGGCAAGGAAGAGCACCAAGTTATCGGTGTCGCAGACGGGACTGTTGTACTGAAACGTCCTGTAGGACAAATTCATTTCTAGACTTTTCGACACTTCCTATAGTTCAGTTGCTGATTATTTTAGTACTGTGGATTAAGGAGTATCCAGTCACAGTAATAGTAGCGGAAACTGGAGTTTCCAGGAAATTTGTGGGTCGTTGCCTTCAACATTTCAGAAACCTTCTTTTTCACTGGATGCTGGAAACCGATGAGCAAATAGGCGGTCCTGGACACATAGTGGAAATTGATGAAAGTGTTTACGGAAAACGAAAGTATCATCGCGGACGTCTGCAAAGGACACGGTGGGTGGTTGGAGGAATAGACCGACAAACCAAGAGAATTTTTCTTACGTTTGTGCCTAACAGAAACGCTATTACATTACAGCGTGTTATTCAGGAAAATGTTTTGCCTGGATCCATTGTAATAACTGACTCGTATTTAAGGTTCTTTTCTATTTTGATTTCTTTTTGCATGTTGGTGATGGGTATATTTATGACTATTAATAGTATTAATATTAATTGACAAGTCCTGTTAGATACAGGCACTAAAGGTATTTTATGTTATATTGGGTGTTGTTTGTTTCTCAGTGTAATTTTGGTGTCATATCTGTAAACTAGAAAATTTTCCGTAAGTATTATATATGGTTGAAATCAGAAAAAAAATATCTTTACGTTTCTGATATTTATTTATTTTAATTTATAAAAAATTAAACACATATATTTGTTAAATATAAACAATAGATTGTAAAATCGTGAATTCATACAACCACATGCGGTGAGGGTAGGCGAAAAGGTCTCTTTTATTGCTCTTTTATTAGCACCCTACTGGGCTCAGGTAAGGGGTGTTGCGAGAGTGTCTTTAACCAAATTAACTTCTACATTTCTCTTTCGGTTCACTGTCTTCTGGCCATGATTTCTACACTGCTATGTATTTAATAATGTATATGAACTGATAATAATACATATAAACATATTTTTGCAATAAAACTTCTTTTTATTCCTAACAAGGCTACTCAACAAAATTCAAAATTCTCTGAAATCAAATCCACACTATCAGTTAAGGTGATATACTCCAACATTTTGGCGCGAAACCTAGAAAGAGCAACGATACTCAAACAAACCCAGTACAGAGAATAAATGTAAAAATTTTGTCAGGTATAAATTTACCCCGATATTTAAAACAGCTACTGATTCACCGAACTGTACTCGGAGGTTCATAGTAGAGGGCGCTTTAAATCAAAGAATAGAATATTTTAAATCTGTATTGCGTTTTTCTCAAAAATTTCAAAATATTTTGATATGAAATTTTAGTCATGAATAGTTTGTTTCATTTTACGTGGTAGACGCATGTTTTTATTACACAAAATTATTTTTTTTCTCTATAAACCATCATAATTTTCTTTAAGTTATCATTTATTCAAAATGAAAGTATGCGTCTACCACGTAAAATGAAACAAACTATTCATGACTAAAATTTCATATCAAAATACTTTGAAATTTTTGAGAAAAACGCAATACAGATTTAAAATATTCTATTCTTTGATTTAAAGCACCCTCTACTATGAACCTCCGAGTACAGTTCGGTGAATCAGTAGCTGTTTTAAATATCGGGGTAAATTTATACCTGACAACATTTTTACATTTATTCTCTGTACTGGGTTTGTTTGAGTATCGTTGCTCTTTCTAGGTTTCGCGCCAAAATGTTGGAGTATATCACCTTAAGTTAAATTTTCCATCAAATAGAAGAAACCAAGTCAAAATAAATAGACTTAGAATTGGCCATACTACCTTGACTCATCAATATTTACTAAAGAAGGAACCGCAACCCCAGTGTGAAACTTGTGCAGTGCCCATATCGGTAAAACATTTAAAATCGAATGTCCACTCTTCTCTGAAGAACGCAAAATGGCGAAGATTGCTAGTGATCTAAAAACTGTTTTAACTACCAATATAGACAGAGTTCTACAATTCTTCAACCTTATAACCCTCGAGGTTAATGCGGCTAATGCAAAATAAAAAATAAATAAATAAGAAAGGCTATTTTCTTTCACACAATTTTTCTTGGACTGTCTACATGCGGTTTTATGTGCTATTTAGCGTTTTTATTTACGGTAGTTTTATGGTAAATTAGTCCGAATACTCATGATAACATCATATAAAAAAATCAATATTGTCTAAAAAAAAACAAAACACCGAATTTTTTTTTGGTAAATTATACTTGTGTGAATAATTTAATGGTATAATATCTATGTATTTAAAATTCCATTCAAAGAATAATGGATAATAAATAAAAAAACTAGATACCTACTAACTAAATGTATAAAGGAAACCACATTTGAACTTTAATTTACCGAAAAAAAAAATCCGGAAAACCCCTTCCGCTTTCTCTAAGCCCAGCACAGTTGTCGCTCACCCCTAGACCCCAGATCGATTTTCCGAAATAGTGGGAGGAGCGACGTCGGAACCCGAACAACCCAGCACGTCAGTTTACGAAATACCTTCGTTGTGTGTGTTTTATCCCTAGAAAAATTCCTTTTACCCGCACGTGAGTCGAACACTCCGAGATTTGGAACAATAACAGTGGCAAAGAAAACACGGTCTGAACTAACTGTTGTCGCAGGTGCATAAACGTGATGTAACTCATACTTATTTTTCTTTTGATTTGTGTGCTGTACATGTAGTGTCGTGAGGTGTTATTTTTTTAATTTGTTAGATTAGATCTTGGGAAAACGTTAGCCTGATGGCTGAAAATCAAATTGCTCAGGTACTTAATGTTTATTTTCTTTTATCAGCATTAAATACATATACATAATTATGGTTTTAAAAAATTATCTTATCAGTGTTCTAAAAGATATTATCATTGAAGTTTTTGGAGAGTTTTGATAATATTTTACCAATTGTTCTGCAATGTTTATATGAATGTTTTTCATTACTATAGTAAGCTTTATTGTGTTTGCAATGATCATATTCCTGTAAATATCATATTTAAATAATACTATAACAATTTCAGAAAATTTAGTAAGATTTCTCTCATGAAATTTTTGAAATTATACAATAACTGTTCTACGCTGTTTTTATTACTGATTACTTTTGCAATGTTTTGGTGAGAAAAATAAACTTACATTATTTTATTATTTCCTCTTTTAATGGTTTGTGTAATGTACATAGATTAAAAAATGCTTTTATTACAATCACTAATTCCCTAATAATTCTAGGATTAAATTGGAAAACGTTATTTGTATATGCGGTGTCGAAAAAATAATGTTTTGTAAATGAATGTAGTTTCATTAAATCAGGTCAACAAAAAGTTAATAAAAGCATATTTGTCAAATGATCAAAACCACAAAATATGAGAATTAAAATTTCCAAGTAGTAAAATTTGTTATTTTATTTCTTATTATTCAAAAAGAAATGTTAAATGTAAACAGAAGTTACGTTTTTGATTTTATCATTTTATATAAAATGGTTTTTCAGTTAAAAAGTATGATGTATGTATAAATTATATAATTCTCATTTATCTTCACTATTAATCATCTATCGAACTTACAACAACTGAAACTCACAAGTGCACATCTATAAGCGTATGGCCTTTTACCATATAGTACGTAAGGTACTTAGTATTTAATAGTAGGTATTATATTGGTGTTAGATGTATACAAATATATACAGGGTGTTTAGAAAAAGTGTCACAAAATGAAATGGGGTCCAAGACATGCACAAAAGCCTTGATAGACATATGTCCACAAATCGTTTTTCGATTATCTCTTTTTCATTCTAAAAAAACTTGCTTTCTTATCAAATTCGACCGATGTTATTTATATCTGGATATTATTTGTAGCTATTATTTAGTTGTTGGTGAACACATTTTCGCTATGCCTGTTTACAGTAATATTGAATTAACTGATATACATTTCATGTACGGTCGTTCAAATGGTAATGTGATGGAAGCGCTACGTTTGTATGCAGACTCATTCCCTTATCGCCACATGCCTTTAGTTCAAGTGTTTGGAAGACTGCACCAAAGTTTGTGTGATACAAGTACATTTGGAAAACAATCCCATACTTCTGGGAGACCAAGGTCGGTGTCCACCCCTTGGGCAGAAGAAGCAATTTTGGCACGAAGAGAGGATAATCCAGAAACTAGAGAATATCAGCAGAGGTAGGAATTGGGGCTCCTCTGGTTTGGAGAATACTCCACGAGCAGCAGCTTTACCCGTACCATGTCCGAAGAGTGCATGCTCTGAATCCACTTGATCATCAGACACGTTTGGACTTTTGCCGCTGGTTTCTAAGAAATGATGCTGAGGGGCCCAACTTTTTGCAGACATTTTTTTACTGATGAAGCTGGGTTTACACAAAATGGAGTTTTTAAATTTCATAATTCGCATATGTGGGCTGACGAAAAACTCCATTATATTGTGGAATCCGGGCATCGTTTTTCGTTGAAAATTTGGATAGGTATTTTGGGCGACCGGTTATTTTTGTCAGATTGTACTACCGAACCGATTAACGGGAGTTAACTACTTAAACTTGTTGCAGAACACATTGGGTGGTCTTTTAAAGGATATTCCTTTAATACAAAGAAAATAAATGTGGTTCCAACACGATGTTGCTCCTGTCCATTTTTCAATTGCCATAAGAGAAAAATTTAGACGAATCTTTTGGAGAAAGATGGATAGGAAGGAGCGGACCTGTACCATGAACTGCAAGATCGCTTAATTAAAAACCCATTGACTTTGGTGACACTTAAAAATTTCGTATACGTCACTCCTGTGAATAACCTTGAGGAGCTGCAGCAAAGAGTAGAGTAGGGATGTCATCGAATCTTAGTCAATAAAGGTATTTTGAAAAGAGTTCGACAGTCCCTGTGGCGGATATATCGTAGCTGCATTGTAATCAGGGTGCGAAAATATCCGATATTTATTATAAATATCAAAATATCGGATATTTATGATATATATCCGATATATATCAAGTTTGATATATATCCATTTTGTATGAACGTCATGTTGTTATTTTATAGTATTATTTATGTATATTTGTTGCATACGTTTTACATAAGCATAATAAATTATTAAAAAAAAATACAAGTTTTAAATGCTTTCTTATATAGTACTTAAGTCTTAAAATGAAGGCTAGCGACAGGAAAACCTGGAAGTCTATGCAGGAAGGCTGTGTCGAAGGACTGCCGATCTAATGTTAAGTTTTCACTAGATGGGTAAAAATAATTTAAACACTGCACAAAAACTTATAACGCAGTCTTAGTCTTTTTCACTAGATGGTTCAAAATAATTTAAACACTACACAAAAACTTATAACTCACATATATTAAAATTAAAAAGGTATTCTTAAAGGAACTTTGCTTTCTGGTGTTCAGTTTTAGACTATTTTTCTTTCTGCCAAAACCCAGTGAAGCACCCTTCTCACTTCTAGTTTAGAAAAGGGTATTGTACTTAATAACTATTAATAAGTAATTTGGAAAAACCGTAACAATCCCTACCGGAAATTCTAAACAGACCTACAACCGTCGAACATCTTTAATCAGGAAAAAACCCAAAACTATTTAAACTAATAAATGTTAAATTGGTATAAGTATTAAATTCAATGCCCATTGTAAAATATCTGTTTACGATATGGGATACCTAAAAGGGTCTTTCAGTAAATTTTAGCAAAAATGAATATTTATGTAAGTATTCTAGGTATCTAGGTACGCAACAAGTCCACCGCGGTCGCCAAAACAGAAAAGCACGTAAAAACTGCACGAATGACGAATATATTGATATATATCACAAAAAGTCATTGGATATGTATCGGATATATATCATGATATATATCCATTGATATATATCCTTCGCACCCTGATTGTAATTAAGGGAGAGTATGTGGAACATATTATTTGACTCTATGTTTCTGTTGTTAGTTTTTTTGTAAACAATAAAAAATTGTTTTGAACGCAGAATGGTCCGTATTTCCGAAAAAGTTCATTTGCGGATTATAAATTTTTTGTTTATTTTACCTACTATCGGTCATTTCATTTTGTGACACTTATATTAACACCCTGCATATTTATTATATTCATGTCATACATCGTTATTAACAATCTTATTGCATAAAATAATAAAATTGAAGCAGGATTTTCTTCTTCTGCTTTTCCATCAATGGATAATACCGATCACATGGGTCCATTCTTTCCTGTTTCTAATGGCACTAAACAAATCCCCTATTGTTCTTACCCTTGTGCATTGTCTCACATTTCTGAGCCATGACATTTTCTTTCTACCAACTCCTCTCTTTCCTTTGATCTTTCCTTCTATTATCAGTTGTAATATTTGATAACTTTCGTTTTTTATGACTTGGTCTAAATATGCTGCTTAATGGTGTTTAATTCGCGATTTCTGTTAACTGTTCGTAGGATTTCCTAGTTTGTTTTTTTTAGTTGTTCATGGGACTTTTAGTATCTGCCTGTATATCTACATTTCAAATGCTTCGAATCCGTTCTTGGAATGTACTTTTATGTCCAGCATAGAGCAACACTGACCACACGTAACATTTTGCAGATCTGATTCGTAGGTTGAGATCAAATTCGGTATTGGTAAGAACTTTTTTGAATTTCATGGCCATCTTTATTCGAAATTTGATTTCCAAATCGGACGTCCACTCTTCACACAATCACTTGCCTAAATATTTAAATTTGCGTACTCGTTTTATTGGGCGACCGTTATGACGTAAATCTTAATTTTCCTCCGGAATGCGGGAGCCTATAATAAATTTTGTCTTCTTGGTGTTAATATTGATATTTGGCTGCTACTACCTATGACATTAAGAAGCTCCTGCAAGTCTTTCATGTTGTGCGCAATTAGAACTGTGTCGTCCACATACCGTATATTATTGACCCATCTTGCATTTGCTTTAATACCTATCTTGATTTCTGTCCGATCTCCTTAAAATATGTAGATTTAAACCAATAACAATATTTGACAATCCGTCAAAATTGTTTGTCCATCTTTCAGATTTTTTTTTACCTAAAACCTTTAAAGTATCTTTATGAAAATCTCGTTCTAACTTAAATTCAGAGCTCCTTAAAATGTGTACATTTAAATAAATAATCAAGCATTTACTACATTTGATCACCATTCAGAATCTGTTCCACTTCCCAGATCTGGTGAAAAATTTATCCGAAAAGTTTATTTCTTAGACTCACATTCAGAACTTCTTATGGTATGTAAATTTTAATAATCTTGCGATTGACAATACTTCATCAGCTACAGAAATTTTTTAAACAGCTTTTAGAGTTTTTCCAATCACTGATTATATATTTTTGAATATCAAACTTTAACATTTTTTGTAAACTCTAATAACACAATACCATCTTTTACTATCTCATAAAAACGTAAAACTGGACTCAGAAACACCATTATAACTTTTTATTAGTCATTCTTAACAGCTCCTTAACACTGTATAATCGTTGTTGGAACAGTCATTTTCCAGTAATTAAAAATTTATTCAAAGGGACGGTCAAATATATTTAGGCGTTGATCAAACATTGTGAGTTGTTTGTACTATTGCTGTTTCTAAAATTTAAAGCTTTTAAAATGCTGTTGCGTTTAATATGAAGGATTACTTAGTTTACGGAAAATTATTTTGTGGTTTTCGGTGATAAAAAAAATATTCTAAAAGTCATCGTTTTTACCTCACATTTTTGCAATTTATACAAGGTGAATAAGATAGTTCTACTTCAAAAAAATAATCACAATCTGTTATATAAACGTATATCCGCAAATGCTTCGATTTCAGAGGGAATTCAAGTTTTTCTTCAAAATTAACTATACATTTTTTTCTGAAACCGATAAAGATGAATGAATTTTGGTTCTGTTTTAAAAGGTTGTTCTTGCGCATTTTTGAAGTTATACTTCTATTCGTGCGCCCAGTGTGTAAAATTTGTATGGGAGTAAATCAGCAAAATCATTACATTAAGTTACATATATGTTATGGCGTGAGAAACACATATAGGTATATTGGTCGGTAAAAACAAAGATGAAATATTTACCACATGTTAGTAGTCGTAACTACAAGTCATTTGAATACCGTTTAAACATTCAGTACATTGAAAAGAGATATATACAAAAACCAGTCTGAGCTAATGTTTTAGTATCATAGTGACGTTTCACTTAACCTTATACTTGACACAGTTTTATTTGGCATTACGTACACACGATATGTACTTTCGCAATAACTATTTTTAGGTAATAATATCAATATCATAATACATCACGAAGATATTTTAAATTAAAAAATTTGTAATAAGAAATCTCGGATGATTTTTTTGGCGGGCAGTGTTTTTATACAAAAAAATAAAATATCTAAAAGGGTAAAGTTCTCTATAACACAATATTTGCTGGTCTTCACCAACATCTGCGCTGTTATTGATTACAGAGAGAACTATGAACTGCATAACTAGAAGAAGCAGTTCTCTAGTTAATTGGGTAGTCACCCGAAACACGTATCTACTCAAAACAGTGCTTATATATTGAATGTAAGTAACTTCATTGTATTTAAAATTCGTAAAGAACAGTAATCGTATCCGTTTCACATTTAACGTGTGCAAGCTCTGCTACTAAGAGGCTTCTTTCCACACCTTTTTTTTACCGTTCGATTTTTTGTAATAGCTTTCAAATTCGTAATGTTTGTTTTTCAATAAGGTTACTTTTAGACGACAGTGTATACGAAATTTTCATAAAAATCATTTGCTACATATGGAACTTTGTAGCTAATTTTCAGCATAATTTTTCAGTATCTATGTAGGGTTTGGGGTGATTGGGGGTTATCTAATCTGTCCATATCCTTAAGGAAGAATTCCATGTTCTTCTTTAAAAATTTCTCTACAACTGGGATAACACTTCATGCATGACGGTGCATCAGCTAGATACAGTATATCTGAATCATTGAATATGTAGAGGAGGAACGGAACTATGGACTGTTAAATCACCAGATTGAAATCCTCCAGATTTTTCTATTTGGCCTTTTTAAGTTATTAATTTATACCACCTTTTTCAAATGTGCTAAAGACCCGAATAGAAAGAAGTGAACCTTGTGTCCCGTCACGTGGAGATCATTTTTAAAAATTTTTGTAGCTTTGCGCCTATTTAAAATTTTAGTACTGTCATTATCTTTTATTGTTATAGTTTAATTAAATTGATGATTCTTGATAATATAGTCCAGAAATTAAAAAGATGTTTTCCTTTTTTTCCCAAATTATAAAAGAAATCCTAAAAAAAATTTAATTGGAAATATTGCAGTGTTTTTTTAATGAGCAATACTCGTAAGCGCTTTAATGATAAACATAACATTTTTAATTAAATGTGAAAAATGCCCAAAATTAACCTTTTAAAATTCAGCAAAATTAAAAACCGAAGCATTTCCGGACATTTCAAACCTAAAAATTTGCTAGTTAAACAATTGGCAACGCGAAATTCTTTCTTGTGGGGCTTTTTTTGTATTTTCTTTATAAAAATAGCTTCATGATTGGTCTGTTTTCTAATAATAATAATATGTGTAATTTGATAATCGTAATTTGTTCCCAATGGAGTTTTGTTTCATTTAGCACATTGTTCTGTTGTAGATAATATTCCATTTAGTTTATTTTACTATTATTGACTATAGGTAAAGAGTAACTAAAATTTTTCTTGAATGCATTTTTTATTCACCCAACAATTTGTTAAAAAAAACATATCAAGTATAACGCTCAGGAAAAATTCCTTTATGTTGATTTTTCTTTAATTATAATGCAGGTTTCGAACTCGCTTAGCAGATCGCACAGTAAATATTGGCTCTAATATGGCTCTAATATTAATTAAAGCCTGATCGGGAACTACGCAAAGTGCGAACCTGAATTTGAAAAACTATGGAAAAAAAACTTTCGTTTCGTTTTACAGATATTCGAACCTGCATAATAGTAGTTTAGATTAGATTAGATGTTTATTGTGTTGGCTGTTAGCCTGTATCACTGCCATCTTTGCAGATCTATTTTGAACACCCATTATCTGTGTAGTTTACGTAACAAGTCCCGAAAGTGGTCTTTTACTGGATGAGTGGGCAATTGCAGGACGAGTCCTGCAAGCCTGCGAGTCCACTAAAAGCACTTTTGGGACGTATTACGTACAATACTTTTTAAAACCGGCCAGAATGTAGTAATTTACAGTTTATTTTTGGGTCAGAAAATCTCATTTTGTCGGACCGGGCCAGAAAATTATTGTGACAAAATGAGATTTTCTGACCTAAAAATAAACCGGAAAGTACTAATTTCTGGCCGATTTAAAAAAAAATAATTTAATATTGCACAGTTTCTTAGGCATTTCTGTTTAGCGCCATCGAGTGATAGTTTTTATTAAAGAAAACAGCATATCTGTAAAAATTCGTCAATTTTATACAAATAATGTTAATGCGTAACTAAATAGAATACACCAACATAAGAATTTTAGGAATATGTAGTCTTATTTCGTGCATGGAAGTTTGCGAAAGTTGATGAAATAACCCCATATTCGTAACAATCTTGAACGATTTTGTAAACATGAAACGTAGGGAAAATAAGGTTGACATAATTTGGCCGGCAATGTGATGGTATTAAGCGGTAATAAAATAAAACTGTTGTATAATAAAAGTCCAAACAACGTTTACACAAATTTTATAAAACATCAGAATCGCATACTCCAGAGGAAGTTTAAGTATATTACAACGAAATTACAAACCTATTAGAAGACTCTTGTTGGAATCCACCTAAACTTGATTTAAGCAAAAAAATAATATATTTTAATAATCCTACTAATTATACAAGATCCAGAGAGTACGATTTATATTTTGCTTTTACAAAAAAATATCCTTTATGGGACTCGAGAAAAAAAAACAAGAAAATCGATTATATCTACCTGATGTTAGAGAAAATATACTTCAACAAGAACAAAATAAACCAATTCCTGTACTTTTATCAATGGTTTATAGGCGTCCATGTAGAAAACCATTTGATCCCGTGAAACAAAGTACAGAAGACTATTGCTTAACTATTGCTATTGGAAATTTCTTCAGGAAAAAGGGAGTAAAGCAAATTAAGAAAAAACAACCCAAATTACATAAATATTTAATTAAAATTTTTTACATGATTATTTCTAATAAAATATTAGATTGCAGGATATATATCCCATTTATGATTTTAATGAATAAATCATTAAATAAAATTTAAGGATTCTTCTTTTGCCTGGAATCTGGATAAGATAATTTTATATTTTTTTGTTTATATTAAATTTCTAAAGAAAAATAGAATAAGGATATTTGTATAGGTAGGTATATAAACTATTAATTAACTAGTATCTGCAATTTTTCTTTTCATATATTGTTTATGTAAAGACTAATTGAAATATAACTCAACGAGAAAATTCTAGATTCAAAGTGTTATACGAGACATACTGCTTAAGTTTTGAAATCTGGCAACACCGGTGTAAAGTTGTCAAATCTGAGATGGTCATGGTATAGTTTGGCATTCTTAATGGTTATCGTAATCGTATCCAAAACGATATTTCATCTGAGTGATTTTTATGTTGTTTAGAGTTCCTTGAAACATTCATATTAGTTAAGTATAAAATAAAAATAAGATCCTGAACATTTTTGTGTGATTTTCGATGACTGCTGACGTTGATTAAACCAACAACATTATAGCTTTAAATTTTGGTAATGAAACACCATTTTGAGCATCGTGTTTCTCTGGTTTTCCGAATTTACTCATGATAGAGGATGAATTTCGTGAAGGTCATTTAAAATTGGATATAGTGCGTGAACTGATCTAGTGAGATTACCATGTTGTGCGATTGAGGCAAGTTTGAATATTATAATGTAGTTCGTTTTAACAATTTAGATGTAAAAGATATACTATGTTCTGGTAAAGCAACTAACGTCTTGACTTAAAATCAAAAGTTCATATATAAGTTTTATAGTTTCCTACAGAAAAAAGTCAGCTTCGTTGTATTAATGAATGTGATTCGTATCTTTAATCTCAAGAAACTGATCCTTTTTTGAAGCAAAAATCATTATTGGTGACGATAAATGGGGTTGTATACAAAAACGTTAAGCGCAAAATATTAGAATATAAAATACAAACCAGCTAAAACCACTGCTAAGGTCGATATTCAACAAAAAAGGTGAAACTATCTGCGTTGTAGGATTTCGATAGAATCGTTTATTTTTTAGCTTCTACCGAACAATACCACGAATAATTTTGATGTATGCTGTGATCTACTGGGCAAACGAAATGAATCACTCCACCTGAAAAGGCCAAAATTGATCAATATAAAAGGTATACTTATTGTTCCACCACAATAATGCCAAACATGATACAAATTTGCTAACTTGATAAAAAAAAATTCCAGTTTAAATGGAATGTAGTACATTTTAGAGATTTGACACATTTGCCAATCATTTAAAACAAATTTGTAATGATTGGTGCAATACAATGTTGCGAAAATTCAATAAAAGTTTTCTTCGGTATATGAATTTGCATATGGAACTTTCAAACACAGGAAAAGTTGTTTGCACTTTATAGCAAATAGTATATTCATATTTCGAAACAACTACTAGGCTAATAGTGCAAAGTAGAACGATTTATTCTGCAAATTTTTTACCAAAAATGAAAAGAAAACCAATAACAGAAGCACTTTACGTCAAACAATTGACTTTTTCAGCATTCAAAACAACGATCTGGTGGGATACTTCTCCGTACAGTTCTGATTTGTAACCCGATCCTTTTTTATTCCTCCAGGTAAAACATAAACGGTCTTGGTTTTTAGACTTTTGAAGAAACAATTTAAGTAAATCATATGTTTTAACCTCAAAAATTGCTCTCATGCAAACGTGTATAGTTAGACCCACTTGGATAGGAATTATTTTTACGATTTTACCAGGGGAAACTCAAAAGAACGTCATTACATGAACGAACCTAGTAAAATATCTATTTAATGTTGCTTTTAACTTCCCGACTCACACCTGTACTCCCATGAAAAGAATTTTTGAAAATTCGAAAAGAGCGTTGACCACGCCTATTCAAGTGGTTTTGGATAAACTATACTAATTATCGTGTAGAATGTTTTAAAAAACAATAAAACTATTTTTGATTGCAAATAGTTAAATTTACTTTTGTATCTCAAAACTTAAAGCAGCAAACCTTGAATGACTGTCAATATTTTATTCTAATCGATGTGCTACTGATGTAATTCTATTCTCAAACATATGGTTTGTATAGCACCTATAATAGTGAAAAACAAGAAGTAAACTGATATTCTTGTTTACCTTGTCTACCTGCTCTATATAACCTGTAAATATAACAGATGGTAAATATTTGAAAATGGAACCTTCACAAGTCAGGTAAAATTACACATTTTTACGTTTCAACAACTTAAAATGTTTTTACCTGCACTTTCCATAATAATGACGTGAGTTTTAATGGTTAAATTTTTCCCAGATTTTGTACCTGTTGGGTATAAATTTTAAGTATTTAATAACTTCTGATTATTTAATAACGGAATATCGACAAGAACTCGATGGCACTAATATTAAACATTCTATAAAATCTATTTCATAATATAAACCAGGGATGAGCAACCCGCGGCCCGCGGGCCGCATGCGGCCCTTTAAATATTTTTATGCGGCCCGCCAAGCATTTCTAAAATAGAATTTTACTTATTTTATCAACTTTCTCCCATCAATAAATTAATTAATTAATTAATAAATGTTAATATAGTTTCCGTTTTGTTTTTGTTTTGTTTTGTATTTTTGTTCTTTTCTTGTTGCATTAAAATTTATGTATGAAATATTTACTTTTTTTAATTTTGTATTTTTATATTATAACGTTTATTAGTATATATAAAGCTTTGTAAATTATTAATTAGTGCGGCCCGCCACACAATTAAATTGGCCCGTGGGTTAAAAAGGTTGCTCACCCCTGATATAAACTAATAAAACTATAGCTGTGCACTGTGCAGATCACCAACTAATTCATTAGATAGAATCTACCGTGTATAAAATCACAAAATTCTGCTAAATAATTTTTCATTAAGTCTGTAATTTAATTTTATGCCTTTATATATCTTAGTTTTAATATTAAATTGATTAACCTTATCCAAAGAATAGACTTAATACAATAAGCTGATGCTCTATTTATAAAGTTTTGCATTCCTAAAAAGAATTATATATTAAAACTTACATTTTTTTTGAATGTTTTTCTTATATGACCTACTTTGCGACTTTACATTTGTTTTTGATGAGTCAAGACACTTTCACAGACACATGTATAGGAAAAAAAACGATATAAAATAATATTTTTGGAAAAGACCAATATTCAAAGAAATGAAAACTGCACCAACAGAAAATCATATTTCCAAAATTGAATAAATATTTATTGTTAAATCTTTTCTCGTCAAAAACAAAAGTAGCAAAGGAAAGGACATTTACTAAAAGACTGTTTCTAGGTTATGTTTTAGTGACTGTTTTCCAGAGTATTCTAAGTTCTTCTAGAATGTAGCAATCAGGTTAGATCATGTTTCTCAGAAATACCAGAATATTCGTTTGTAATATATAAGGGGATGTATTAGCAGTTAAGGGGATTTCAAATAGTTCATTGTCATTGTAAAACTGTTTAGACGTTTTCCAGCAGAGTTCTTGTGAATCTGTTAAAATATTGGTGAATAAAGGTAAAGATACAAGATTGCCTGGACAGAAGATAATTGAACTATTGGTGAGTAGGCTCCGTGAATACTACCTAAGTAATAATTTGGACCCTGACGATGTGGAGTTCAAAGATCCGTGTAAAAAAGCAATTTCTGAACAGACGCAACAACTTTCCAACCTGTAGCAACGAATAACCAGCCAACAAGAGAAACATACGCAACAACTTTCCCAGCTATCACTAAGAATATACGATTCAGCAAGGGGAGCTTTCACAACGAATGACGAACTAGCAAGAGGAGCTATCACAACGAATGACGAGCCAGCAAGAGAAATAGACGCAACAGCTGTCCCAGTGGTCCAGTCAGATAATGTCCCAGCGGTCACAAAGGATGTCTATTGTCTACCCTTCTAGAAGAGTTATCCAGTTCTTTCTCCCAGCAAATATCGCATTTGCGCTTAGAAGTGGCCAGCTTGCGAGACGACAACCAGCAAATGCAGTCCGAGATAGAGAAGCTTGAACGCGAACTAGAAGCTTGTCGCCAAAACCAAATCACCCACCACGTCGACGGAGATGCAAAAAGGATGGAAACCTGCTACGTAGATGTCGAACGACGAGGAAACGGAGAGACGACCCAGGTACGAACGACGATAAAACCCTCGACTTTAGACAGGAAGACTTCTTGGCCAAATTACCTGAAACAATTCTACGCCGCGGCCAGAATGAATGGATCATCATCCCAGGAGAAGGTATTGTCCCTAACCATAGCTCTGCGAATCGATGCTTTAGACGTCCTGAATTCATTTACACCGGATGAGGCTGACAATTTCGAGCTATTTGTGAATCGTCAGGAGATGCGTTATGACCAAACTCATCTACTACCGGTATACCGAATGCAGTTGAAGAGCCGTAAGCAGAAAAATGGAGAAACTATCCAGGAGTTCGAGGTAGAAGTGGCAAAAATTGTATGGTTTGCGTATCCCAAGATTTCCTAGAGTGCCTGGCTGTCCAGACCTTTACCGATGATCTTCGAGACGCCGAGTTGCAATGAGCTGTACGGTTGGCGCAACCGTATAAGGAAAGGACCTTAGGTTCTTCTATTATGAAGCAATTAGGTTAGATCATGTCTCTCGAAAATACCAGAATAGAAAGTTTTTTATATTTTCGCCGTGTTCTGTGTCTCTGTGTCATTCCGTGGAATTTGCAATCGAATTTAAAACTATTTCCCGACTACCTAGAGCTCTGAAATTTTCAGGATAGCTAAGAACTGGATGACAATGCATGTTTCAAGTGTGTTTAGGCTTATACACAGATTTCGAAATTTATACTGAATTGTTATTAAATTAAATATGTATACATATTATCATTTTGAAAGACTTCATATAAGTTTGCGGTGGCCTATTTGGATAAGGGGTGAAGCGGTAGATTGTGACAATTCTGTTGGGTTATTGTAATAGGATCGAACTCGCGAGAGAGAAGTTTTTTTTCTTTTTTTTTTTGTTTATACATGTGAAAAGAGTAATTATTATTTTAACTGGTAATAAAATAAACTGTTTTAGAAAGTTTTTAGATACAACTACCCTTGATTTTGTTAACAAGGAAACAATCTTCTCTATGATCAATCACAGCGTTGTATGACTTAATCTTTTTACAATGTCAGGGATGCTGTGCATTGTTGAGATGACACAAAATATGACCTATAAATCAGTAAAAAACTTTCTATTATAAAATAGTATATTGTAATACAAGTGTTACAATGACAGAGGTTTCGTAGTACGAGTTCAGTTTGTGAAACGAACCGCGAAGCGGTGAGTTTCGCAAAGAACGAGTACTACAAACCGTCATTGCAATTCGAGTGTTACATACTATTTTTTATAATGAACTTTTAAAAGTATAAAAAATAAATAAAAGAGAGTTTTTCGAAATATTTATTTATGTTGGCAATCTTGACAGTTTTGACACTTGTCAGTTTTAATGATTTTAAATTAGAATGTTTGTCAAATTTGTATAAAATATTCCGAATTTAGTAATAACGCTGATAATGTAGTTAATAATTTACTACAACATACTTTTTGATTTACTACCTGAACTCTTTCGTTGAAAATCAGTGCAGTGCAACCAATTGTGTAAAACAAAAAGTTACCAAAAACAGTGTTACAATGAATCTATTTCGATACTGTTTTTAGTGTCGAAATAGAAACTTTGTGAACGTGAATTATAAAAAGTTTTTTTTGTAAATTGTGCTTATTAGAAAGTTTTTTATATTTTCGCCGTGTTCTGTGTCTCTGTGTCATTCCGTGGAATTTGTAATCGAATTTAAACCTATTTCCCGACTACCTATAGCTCTGAAATTTTCAGGATAGCTAAGAACTGGATGACAATGCATGTTTCAAGTGTGTTTAGGCATATACATAGATTTCGAAATTTATACCGAATTGATATTAAACATGATCTAAGTTGTGTATAGATAATATTATTTTGAAAGTTATTAAATAAATCGTTCGTAGCGTAGTTGGTTAGGCGGCAAATCAGTCCACTTGTGACAGTTCTGTTATGTTATCATAATGGGATCGATTACGCGACAGAGAAGTTTTTTTTTTTTTTTTTTTTCTTACATGTGAAAACAGTAATTATTATTTTAACTGGTAATAAAATAAACTGTTTTAGAAAGTTTTTAGATACAACTACCCTTGATTTTGTTAACAAGGAAACAATCTTCTCTATGATCAATCACAGCGTTGTATGACTTAATATTTTTACAATGTCAGGGATGCTGTGCATTGTTGAGATGACACAAAATATGACCTATAAATCAGTAAAAAACTTTCTATTATAAAAAGTTCTTTTTGTAAATTGTGCTTATTTTTTTATATTTTCGCCGTGTTCTGTGTCTCTGTTTCATTCCGTGGAATTTGTAATCGAATTTAAACCTATTTCCCGACTACCTATGACTCTGAAATTTTCAGGATAGCTAAGAACTGGATGACAATGCATGTTTCAAGTGTGTTTAGGCATATACATAGATTTCGAAATTTATACCGAATTGATATTAAACATGATCTAAGTTGTGTATAGATAATATTATTTTGAAAGTTATTAAATAAATCGTTCGTAGCGTAGTTGGTTAGGCGGCAAATCAGTCCACTTGTGACAGTTCTGTTATGTTATCATAATGGGATCGATTACGCGACAGAGAAGTTTTTTTTTTTTTTTTTTTTCTTACATGTGAAAACAGTAATTATTATTTTAACTGGTAATAAAATAAACTGTTTTAGAAAGTTTTTAGATACAACTACCCTTGATTTTGTTAACAAGGAAACAATCTTCTCTATGATCAATCACAGCGTTGTATGACTTAATATTTTTACAATGTCAGGGATGCTGTGCATTGTTGAGATGACACAAAATATGACCTATAAATCAGTAAAAAACTTTCTATTATAAAAAGTTCTTTTTGTAAATTGTGCTTATTTTTTTATATTTTCGCCGTGTTCTGTGTCTCTGTTTCATTCCGTGGAATTTGTAATCGAATTTAAACCTATTTCCCGACTACCTATGACTCTGAAATTTTCAGGATAGCTAAGAACTGGATGACAATGCATGTTTCAAGTGTGTTTAGGCATATACATAGATTTCGAAATTTATACCGAATTGATATTAAACATGATCTAAGTTGTGTATAGATAATATTATTTTGAAAGTTATTAAATAAATCGTTCGTAGCGTAGTTGGTTAGGCGGCAAATCAGTCCACTTGTGACAGTTCTGTTATGTTATCATAATGGGATCGATTACGCGACAGAGAAGTTTTTTTTTTTTTTTTTTTTCTTACATGTGAAAACAGTAATTATTATTTTAACTGGTAATAAAATAAACTGTTTTAGAAAGTTTTTAGATACAACTACCCTTGATTTTGTTAACAAGGAAACAATCTTCTCTATGATCAATCACAGCGTTGTATGACTTAATATTTTTACAATGTCAGGGATGCTGTGCATTGTTGAGATGACACAAAATATGACCTATAAATCAGTAAAAAACTTTCTATTATAAAAAGTTCTTTTTGTAAATTGTGCTTATTTTTTTATATTTTCGCCGTGTTCTGTGTCTCTGTTTCATTCCGTGGAATTTGTAATCGAATTTAAACCTATTTCCCGACTACCTATGACTCTGAAATTTTCAGGATAGCTAAGAACTGGATGACAATGCATGTTTCAAGTGTGTTTAGGCATATACATAGATTTCGAAATTTATACCGAATTGATATTAAACATGATCTAAGTTGTGTATAGATAATATTATTTTGAAAGTTATTAAATAAATCGTTCGTAGCGTAGTTGGTTAGGCGGCAAATCAGTCCACTTGTGACAGTTCTGTTATGTTATCATAATGGGATCGATTACGCGACAGAGAAGTTTTTTTTTTTTTTTTTTTTCTTACATGTGAAAACAGTAATTATTATTTTAACTGGTAATAAAATAAACTGTTTTAGAAAGTTTTTAGATACAACTACCCTTGATTTTGTTAACAAGGAAACAATCTTCTCTATGATCAATCACAGCGTTGTATGACTTAATATTTTTACAATGTCAGGGATGCTGTGCATTGTTGAGATGACACAAAATATGACCTATAAATCAGTAAAAAACTTTCTATTATAAAAAGTTCTTTTTGTAAATTGTGCTTATTTTTTTATATTTTCGCCGTGTTCTGTGTCTCTGTTTCATTCCGTGGAATTTGTAATCGAATTTAAACCTATTTCCCGACTACCTATGACTCTGAAATTTTCAGGATAGCTAAGAACTGGATGACAATGCATGTTTCAAGTGTGTTTAGGCATATACATAGATTTCGAAATTTATACCGAATTGATATTAAACATGATCTAAGTTGTGTATTGATAATATTATTTTGAAAGTTATTAAATAAATCGTTCGTAGCGTAGTTGGTTAGGTGGCGGATCAGTCCACTTGTGACAGTTCTGTTATGTTATCATAATGGGATCGATTACGCGACAGAGAAGATTTTTTTTCTTTTTTTTTTTTTGTTCTTACATGTGAAAACAGTAATTATTATTTTAACTGGTAATAAAATAAACTGTTTTAGAAAGTTTTTAGATACAACTACCCTTGATTTTGTTAACAAGGAAACAATCTTCTCTATGATCAATCACAGCGTTGTATGACTTAATATTTTTGCAAAATCAGGGATGCTGTGCATTGTTGAGATGACCCAAAATATGACCTATAAATCAGTAAAAAACTTTCTATTAGAAAAAGTTCTTTTTGTAAATTGTGCTTATTAGATACTTTATAAAAAAACTGGCTCTTTCATCCACACTTTCCCCTAACATATTTTTAGATGATGGTTTTTTACGTATATGGTGGTTATTATCAAATATTTGCGAAAAGTCTAAAAACCTTTGCTGTAATGATAAACAAACTAGCAATTTTATTTTATACTAGTTGTACTCGCAACGTCGTTCGCGTAGCGTGTGATTGTTGTATAAAAATTTCTTACCCCACCCCATTTAAGGAATGGGAAAGAAATTTTTATACACCAGATGTTAAGTTGAAAGAAGACAAATACATCTGGGAAAACCGCATTCGAATCGGATCAGAAGTTTTCATGTGATGCGCGCACAAACATACAGACAGACAGACAAAAAAATCTAACCACATTTTTGGGTTCTATTTCGATGTACCCGCGACGTCGTCCTTGTGGCGTGTTGATTTTTGTATAAAAATTTCTTTCCTCACCCCGTTAAAGGGGTGGGTGGGAGAAAGTTTTATACACCAGATGTTAATTGAAAGAAGACAAATACGTCTTTGAAAACCGCATTCGAATAGGATCAGTAGTTTTCATGTGATGCGCGCACAAACATATACATTTCTGCAGTTTTATTATATGTATAGATTTTGTGTATTTAACTATGTCTGTTTAATATTGTTACTTGAACTACAATTTAGATTTTTTTTAATTGTTTAAATTAACTACACATCTCGAAGAAATAACCTATAAAATATGTGTAAATTTTATTATATCTCCCTGTTTATATGGATCTACCTACTTTATGTTACTGGATGAATCCTATCTTATGTAAGTAAATATTTTCGGGCCTTTGTGAGATACTAGAACAAAAACAAATTATTTCTTCTTGGATTGAACGAAAGACCTTATTCGATATCCCTACAAATATACGAGAGTGATGAATTTTGTGAAATAGTATAATATTTATATTTATAAAAGCACCACTCGAGTTTACCTACTCGAGAAAATGGATTCCTTACAATCCTAATGTAAGTGTTTCTCACAAGATTCGTTCTATTTAGAGATGTTTCAATTGAATTTTGAATATCAACAGAGAAATTGAAAAGCCTCTAGCGTTGTTGCGTATTTGTTAAAACAACTGTTTATTTTAAATTATGCAGTTATAGAGGGTTTCAGTAAATAACTGCAACATATTTTAGGGAGTGATTTTGTGTAGAAAAATAATGATAGTTTAATATATAAACCTATTTCCGTAAATGCTTTTCTTTCTCGTGCTGAAAATGATCTTCAAAGATTGCATGTGGAGTTTCCTTAGTCAATAAATGATTGTTTTGGTCGTATATGCAATTGTCCAAAAGTAGCTTCGACGAAAAACTAAAAACTTCATTTAAAATATAAGGAATTCTAACGATTTGATAAAGAATCTTATGGTAAAAAAGGTGCAGTAATAGTTATTTATGAAACAGTTCGTGAAGTATGCTTTTTGCGCACGCACGCGATATTTAGGGCACGAGCGAAGCGAGTGCTATATATCGCGTAAGTGCGCAAAAAGCAATTCACGCACAGTTTCATACAATATTTTATCTACGATAATCAAATAAAAAACAATAACAAGAAAGCAATTTATTTTCAATTCATTTACAAGATACTAACAAAACTAATAGCAACACCATGGCAACGCGAATGCTAAGGATATTTGATTATATGAAGGTGTGTCAAAAACAGTGCGAAAAAGTAAATCCCATTTAAAATACATTGTTACTTTACGCACACTTTTAATCCTTTACGCACTGCTGTCTATAATGACAGTTTTCACGAACTAAAAATTGATACATAGAGGTAGAGTAGATAAAAGTCTTTAGACATACTTTGAATTTTTTAAGTACTTGTTTTAGGTGAGTCCGCAATTCTTTTAATTGCACAGTGTGTATCTCTTAAGGTCGTCCGCAATCAGCTGTTTTTCTTCAATATACCATTAGCGGTGAAGACGATTAAATATTGTGTGGTGTGGTTTTCTACTTTCTGCAAACTCAAGTCGGCATACAATCATCTAGTTACTCTAGTTTGAAGACTATTTTCTTTGCTTCATTCGTAGACGCGTATTTGACAATTTATGACATTTTAAAACCCTACGAGCAGTAGTGCGCGAAAAACCAGACTCTTCGGCCAATTTTTTCGTACTTCTTGTAGTATCTAAATTATGACCTAAAGTTGTTACTTCTACAGCTTCAGTGCTCACCCTATAGTCCATAGTTCTTTTTTTAATTAGCTACTGACCCGTTTGGTTAAATTTTCTCACTAGCTCTAAGACGTCTGAATGATGCATATGCTTGTCTTCAAGAAGCTAATTAATTAAATCCGCTGTTTTCTTGCACAACTCCTGTTTTAAAAAAATATGGAAATAATCTCAACTCGTTCTGGAAAAATACCCAAATGAATTTAACAACCACAACAATGTTAAACAAATTGTTTTTGTTTAAATTTTTGTTTGATCTGACAAAAAAATGACGTACTAGCAAACCATAGGCGCTACGTTTCATTTTAAGAGGTATTGAATGAATTAAGACGTTTTTTTGCAAAAACAGTAAAAATATCGAAAAAAAAATCGTGAACAATTCTTAAGTCTGAATACTTTATCTAAATACCTTTCAAATGATGCAAAACCTGCCGTGTAAGTGCATTAATCCACAATCATAATTCAAAAAACACTTTAGGAATAACATTTCGTGCACATTTAAATGTATCTCTCAAATTCACTTCTTCATTCTGTTTAATGTTAACAGTATCTAAGTAGTTATTCCTTCTTTTTTGTCTCTTACTTCGACCCGTTAATGTTCTACGTCTATGCATAATAAAATTTCTTTCATGAAATTACTGAAATCAAGAAGAGAAAAAGATTTTATTAGACTGTATTATCCTGTATCACTGCCGATATATGTTATTATTAATCGGCGACCTTTCTCAGCTGGTGATTTCAAACTTGTTGATAAATTTTCCAGTAATGCTTAGTGATGGTTGACGACATTAAAGTCTTGCCAAATTTTTGAGACTGTATGTCCTTCGTTTATCCAAATAATATTTTTTCTTTCCTTTTTTTCGAAAGCTATCGATTTTTCTTAAATATCGTCTTTACCACAAAACCATTTCGTCCTTTTCTATCAGTGCACTATTTCGACTATGTTTGGTACATTTGAAATTTAGTTAGTGTAAAGTACAATACAAATTACTTGTATTTTACGGCGGTTGATATCCTTTGTTGTCTTGTTAAATTCAATTTTTTCCTACCCGGTATTAATGTTGGTCGTTTGTCCACATTTACCTTTTGTTCCTTTAAAATTCTAATTATTGAAGTGCGCGATATTTTTGTCAATTCCATGCAAAATTCAACTGAATCATTTACAGTCCATTTTGGAAATTTGGCTCCAATTCCTTCATAAACATTTTTAACAATTGTACGAACTTTTTGTGATATATTAATAGGTACATTTCCCTTTTCGGTGTTGAGTTACTAAAATATAGAACTTCGGAATCCATTTAAAAAAATATATTAATAACAAAGATTACTACGCTACTGGCCGTCACCGGGCTGGAGAACAACTTCCCCTGATCGTTAAACATGGTACAACATTGCCACCCTGACGATTTCTGCAAAATGTTTTCTTTTTATTCTTTGTAAATAAAACAAAGACAGACAAATTCTTTTTAAGTTCGACGTGGCATTTAAAAATGTGTTCTTCGCGCAGTTGAAGTACGATGTGAGTGGCAAAGCATTGTTACTGATTGCAAATCTACTACTGTTACTGTAAATATGAGCATTCATATTCATATTATATTTATTGGGATAATAAAGTGATAAAATTACTGATAATGTATAAGAATGTTACATACATACATTTTACTGTAATATTTATTTAAATATTTATAGTATACTTGAGAGGAAAGTTGAACTTTTTATATAATTTTTATTAAGAAAAAAAATATTTCAATTTGTCAGCATTGCTTGTCCAACCACCGCTGAAACTATGACGTAAAATAATGACGTCAGTCTCAAGGAATTCGGCTTTCGACTATAGATAAAATATTAAAGAAATGGATTATTGTACAAACTGAGTGTTTGTGATTTAAATTGTGTTATTTATTAACAATATTATCTGCATTTTAAATGTATATGTATTTGAGTCCATACCATTATGCATTATTAATCTACTATTTACAAATGCTTTTTGTAAGTACAAATGCTGCAATCAGACTTGTTATCGTAAAATTATGTAAAACAACAATTGTCCTATTACATTACATACTGCAATTAATTGTACTGAATCCATTGTGGTTACAGAAAATTACTCTTTAATTACAGCGAATAAAACCAAGTATAACAAAGCGTTCACGCAATTTCCTAAATGTAGTTCTTAAACACTTATATGAAATGACGTCACGCTAAACTTCTTTTTCTCCTCCTAATACAATAACAGTATGTATTTAAAAGAATGTTAATTTAGTTGCTAAGTTAAATAATTATTACCTGAAAAAAGTAGAGCGGTTTTTCAAAAATCCTATTTACTGATTATTATACTATTTTTTAACAACAATTCTTATACAGGGTGTCCCAGAATTAACTACGGAAACTTCGTATACGTATTCCTTGATGACAAATAAGTAGGGTCTTTCCTATAAAAAAAATTTTTTTAGAGACTCCTGTCAGAGTTATAACCCTTTAAAGAGGGGTGGTAAAATACTGTTTTAATTTAATATCTTCTGATTGGTCCAAGATAAAAAATTAAAAATTTGGGTGAACATCATTTTTATAAAGACGCATTTCTCCTGCCACTTTTCACCTGCCCTACCCCATTCTAAGGGTGCAAATCAAGGAACCCCTCTTAATATTTTTTTTGTAACTTTCTTAGCAATTAATATTTGCAATAACAAAAAATTATTTTAGGAAGTTTTGATTATTTAGAAACTTTTTTGTTCCTTGTCGTTTTTTGCGAAATCGTTTCGGTTTGGAGTAAAAAAATAAAATGTAGGACCATGTCAATTGAGTATTGTGTATCGCGATCAAGTAGCGCACATTTTACCATTTAAAGAGTTAAAGGGTTATAACTCTGACAGGAGTCTCTAAAAAAATTTTTTTTATAGGAAAGACCCTACTTATTTGTCATCAAGGAATACGTATACGAAGTTTCCGTAGTTAATTCTGGGACACCCTGTATATAAAAACTGATTTCATATTTATTTATGAATAATCAATCAGTTTTTACTAATATTAACCACAATGAGATATTTTATGTAAAATATTTTATAAATTACTCATATAATTGTTAGTAAGTGGAAATAAATTTTTATTACTTATTTATTTACCATAAAGTGACTAATCTCCACATTGAAATGATTAAATTGACCACTATCAATTATTTTCACAATTTAATTTAAACACCACTAATGGCTTTCAATTAAGTTCGATTCTTATAAATTATAATAAAATATTTTATTTATTTAACTATTTCACAAATTATTAATGCAGCATCTTTCAATTCCAATTTGTAGCAGATATCCGACTGCTCTTGTAGCATAGGCTTTATGTATAAATATTTCCTCTTTCTGCTCAAGCCAAAGTTTGTAACATTTATGTCTACTGATTTACATTTCTCTTAACTGCCTGTCAGGTTGCTCTTTCTCTATTTATTTATCACCGTCCGTTTTTATTTATCATTGAGACAATTCTTACAGATATGGTCCTGCATAGTAACAGTAGAAAAAATTGTGTTAATTCTCCATTTACTGTTCCATCTGTGTGGCATCCAATTATCTGTCAGTGTGAGACCAAATGTTCGTTGGTAATTTCTGCTCACGCCTTCTTGCGAGATGGTAAAATACATTCAATATGTACTTCTTTTAAGGTGTTCATCACCCTTTAAGGTATTAAAAAGAATCATTGTTTTTTTTGCTGATAAACAAGGAGATTAGTTTGCTAATTTTATAGCAAAGACTACGGGTAATCAATATCAATACATATTTTGAATAATTGGCTGTTGATTTGCGTGTGATTGTTGTATAATAATTTCTTACTCCACTCAATTTAAGGAATGGGAGAGAAATTTTTATACACCAGATGTTAAGTTGAAAGAAGACAAATACATCTGTGAAAACCGCATTCGAATCGGATCAGTAGTTTTCATGTGATGCGCGCACAAACATACAGACAGACAGACAAAAAAATCTAACCACATTTTTGGGTTCTATTTCGATGTACCCGCGACGTCGTTCGCGTGGCGCGTTGATTTTTGTATAAAAATTTCTTTCCTCACCCCGTTAAAGGGGCGGGGGGGAGAAAGTTTTATACACTAGATGTTAAGTTCAAGGAAGACAAATACGTCTTTGAAAACCGCATTCGAATAGGATCAGTAGTTTTCATGTGATGCGCGCACAAACATATACATTCCTACAATTTTATTATATGTATAGATTTACCTTTTATTTCACTCATGTTACTTTTACTGCTATACTTGTATTTTTTCTATATTTTTAATAAAGAAAAATGTCAATCTCTTTTAGAATGTTTTAAACGTGCTTAAATAAAAATAATAATTCCTATTATTTTTTAAAGTTGTTTATAATAATGGCCAAAAAAGAAAAATAGCTCTAAAATCATTCCTCAAAAAAGTTAATAATAAAGCTGCATCAGCGTATCAAATATCTTTTAGAAAAGAAACACGAGTAAACCACGCGTAAATACCAGCTAGTGTCAATAAAAACTTTCATTACGGTTTTTAACACTGTACTTCAACTATATAGGTAAATCTTTGATACTACAATTTCCATACCCTCTTTAAAAATCAAGTCTCCTTCAATTTCTTTACAAAAGAAAAATCGAGGTACAATAAGGCCTTAACATAAAAGCTAGTACAACCCCCGTGGGTAACTAAAACCGCCCGAATTTTACCTGAGCGATTTGATTTTCAGATATCCGGTTCTCTAGGCAGTTTTAAAAGTTAAATTAGTATGGAAAAAAATCAATAACATGAATATGGGAAAATTTGTTTTTATTGTAATATTGACATATTCAAAATTTAAAAAATCGTGAAAATACTAAGATGGTAGGTATATGAAAACAGAAGTTTATTTATATAGTGTATACGATAGAATATAGTCATTATTAACTGATTTTTACACATGGAACCGATGTTATTGCAGTCTCTGCTTAAAGTTAAAAGGACTTTTAAAAATATCCGATACTAGTTGCGCCATCTGTTATTGGGGCTTGCGTTCGATAGGTAAATCTTTCATTGACGTTCTGTGAAAATTTCATGGCAATCAAAGCATTTCACGCCGAGTTATCGCGCTTAAAATGACAGTACCTTTTTAACATCGATAGAAAAAATTAGCATCACACAAAGAGCCAATATTAAGTACGGTTTTAAACTTGGTAAAACATTTACCGAAACGCATTGATTTTTGGAACAATTTTATGATGATGATTGTTTATCTCGTAGCCGAGTCCACAAGTGGTTTACACATTTCAAAGAGGGTCGTGAGTCGCTGGAAGACGATGAACATGTTGGCCAGCCGAAATTTTTAACTACGCCAAAAAATGTCAAAAATTAAAATATAAGACAAAATCTTTATTGAGGTACATACAAATGGAATTGAATATCTTCAAATTTTAAAACTATCGCATTTTGACCGGTAATTTGGGCATGTGAAAGGTGTGTTCACGGTTTCTTCCGCACAAGCTCATGGATGACCAAAAAATGCATGCTTCGAATTCAACATTAGAGAGACATCATAAAAGAGGACAAAAAAGATGAAACTTTCTGTACAATATTGCGACTGGTGACCATCCCGAAACCAGCTTCAAAGTTCCGCATGAAAACACCCAAGCGAGCCAAATTCGAAAAAAAGCCATTTGGAAAAGTCAAAAGTGAAGACATGTTGATTTGTTTCTATTATTCGAAGGGAATTATTCACAAAAAATTCGTTCCAGCAGGCCAAATGTTTAATTCTGTGTATTATATTGGTGTTATGAGGCATTCGCGTATTCGTTGTGTTCGGTCAGAATATCGCCAAGAAGAAAACTTTGCAACAGTCATCGTATATTACACACCAAATATTGATAGTAATAATTATTTCAATATATCAACTATTTTAGAAATAGAAGCTTTTTGTATTGATAGAAAATTCACAAACAAACACTCTTCGGTAAATACACCACAGTAGTACAATAATTGGCAGTGTCATTTTTTAATTACATAAAGTTATAACTATAACGATTCTTTTAACAGTAACAGTACACAAAGTGTGGTATATGAGTACCCTGCATTGAATAGCTATTTCACGCTGTTACATTGTAATCAACATCCTTTGATTCGTATTACAAATTTTTCCATTCGCGTGTTGTAACAGAAAAAAAAATGGAATGGCAACGATTTGTTTGATCAGACGCGTCTCTTTTTCGATTGTGTGGATCTGAAAGACGTGTTCGAGTTTACAAAAGACTATGGGTGAAAGACTCAAAGACAATATAAAACAAGATACTTGTCATTTTGGAGGAGGTTGTAGCGTAAAAATACCCTTGCTAGCTCCAGGGTTCGTGGCTTCCTTCTGGCTTTCTTTTTTTAACTCTCCCCAAACAAATAAATAAGGGCGCCAAATACAGACATACAAATAAAAGAGAATAAATCAGTTTAAAATTGTTTATTCAAAATTCTGAAGGAAATTTTATAGAATTATTAGTAAAAAAAAAAAATTGTGAAAGACTAGTTTCTTATCTTTTTGGATTCTTCCTCGGAAAAGGACGTGGTCGACGGAAAATTCGGTCCACTTTAGCTCCTGGTTAAAGATGCCGATGGCAAGATGTTTTGAAATTAAAAATCTTCAGAAGATTCTTCGGAGAAAAAGGCCTTTGTGCGGTCACAGACAGGATACGGCAGCAAATTAAAATTCGGCTAGGCCAAAGCTTCTTTACCAAAAAAAATTGGTTCCTTGTTTTCAGCCCTTTCTTAGGACCCTTCAAAATTTGGCAATCGGCCGAAGGGAGAATGTAGCGAAGAAAACTGTTGCTTAGAAGCACAAAAATAAAAAGAATTAAAATAAGACATTTCTAATGATCGAACCCAACATTCCCCTTCTCAACACCGAATCCGAGTTTGCGGCGACTCCGATAGACGAGGAATTATAAAAATTAAATAGTACGTAGGCCAGGCCAAAAAATAACGTTGCAAACGTTACAAGGTTTATTAAGGGAGTGGAGAGGCATAAGTTCAATTGAAAAAACTGAGCTTGTTATAATTTAGAGTGGTACTTTAACAGAAAATATATATATATATGTATTTTGGATATTTTACAAAGTAATGTACTTCTCTATACCTAAAATGATGGGGAAGATTTTATTTTTCAACAGGATAATGCCCATCCTCATCTCGCCACAGAGAATTTTTCCAAGAAAATCAAACTACAGTTGTTATTGATTGTCCACCCAATAGTCAACATCCCGTAGAACACCTATGGAAAGAGTTATGAAGACAAATGCCAAATTTTTTAATCAGCATGTTTGTCTTTTCTAAAGTCTTTTTTTCTAGTTTTACTTTTGTCTTATTTTTCTTTTATATTCTTTTATCTATCTTAAATATCACAGGCGCAAAAAGATAGGTTGAATTGTTTTCTATTTTTACGTTCGTCTTTTTTATATATCACAAATATCACAGACACAAAAAATTAAGTTGAATTGTTGAATAAATTTTACGAAGGATTTATATTTTCAACTTTAGAAATATTTTCAGTATAACTAGAATAAATTTTTACCTACAGATTGCAGTGGATTTTTTTCATCGGCTTTTGTATATAACGTAGATAGCTCCCCCGTAATCTCATAAACTCACAGTGGTTAGGCATATAAATCGCTGTCATTTTTATATTCTTCTGAATTAAAAGCAAAAAGAGAATACATACACCGTAATTAGTATTCCAAAGAATGTTTAGTTACATAGGCGCAAAAAGCGAAAGCAAGTCACGATAAATAACCATAACAATAGCTAAGGACAAAGTAAAAAACTGAGTTTATTTATACAAGAAGGCAATAAATATAAATACTGTCAAAAACGATTGTATTTGTTGGGGTAACAAATCATAAATGTAGGACAACGCTCAGTGCTCGAAATGCTGTTTAAATATTTATTTAGAATTTGGTTTAACGTACCGTATATTAAAGTTATCCAAAGTGGTGTTTATGTTCATTCAATATATTCATTTAATACACATGGGTGTTTATTTTTATTATTTTGAAGAGCTACCAGTGTTGTTCAGTACCTAGTTCAAACAATATAACTAGTATAAATATAAATGTTATATTTACAATACATTTTTGATGCTACGCTACTTATTGGGATTTTGCGGACGTATAGAAAGACCGACAGAGAAACATTACCAACCCATTAAAGAGTAAAAAGCCGTGCGCATACAACAGTTCATCGCATGGCCAGCTTATTACATATATGTATAGTTTGTTCGTCAGATCTTTGAACATACGTCATCATTCATATTTATACGAATAAAATAAAGACATAACGTTAAACGTAGGTCGATAAGTATGATCGATTGAAGAATTTGGAAATGACTAATATACCATCGAACGTTTTTTTTTTAGTTGCATCCATTACCGATTAACAAATTATAAATAAAACGTAATACCTATTCAATAAATTGCTGAAAAACGTTTTAATTTATTTAAACATTTTAGCGTGCTCTACCAACGAACGTGGTGAGATATACTAACAGTAATAAGCCAAAAGCTCTTAGGCCACAGACACAGACCCAGTGAATCGATTGTATTCATCTACAACGTGTGATATCGGTTAAAATTTTCTAGAGTAAGTAGTCTCACTAAATCAAGTTGTTTTCTATAGTTCACGTAAACATTACCTTTTCTATAGTTCCAATACATCGACATATTATCAGTTAAACAAGTAATGGATGTTGTTGAATTATTATTAATTCCATTTCTTCTGTAGTCCACAATGCTAATCTTATCAAAATATGTATGAAATATGTAACAAGATGGCAACAAACAACTGAATCCTGTCTCTATGCGCATGAGTGAACAGTCGATCACAATCAAGCATCGACTAAAATTAGGACAGGTTCTAAAATCAAACGGTTCTATCTTGCTCGATGTCAGAGGTTATCGCACGCTTAAATACAATGAGACGAACACCAATTTGATATGTTAGTTCTAAATTTACTCGTTCGCACCCAATTAGGGCTACCGCGTGTGAATTCGCCGCTAGAGACGCTAGTGTAGCTGGAGGTCCCCGCGTCACTGTTTATGGGTGGGATTCACGGTATTATTTTTCTTTTTAATTCACTTTGGAGTTATTACAAGGTATAATAATATTTAATTTAAAACATTGTTTTAATTATGGAAAATACGAGTTACGAGTCAATGAATGTCACTGCTTTAAAAGTAGAACTACGAAAAAGAGGTGCAAAGTTAAGCGGACTGAACGAACAGTACTGAGCAACACTGCGGCATTTTCCTCTAAGTATCAAAGGATTAATATTTATTTGTAAACGTGGCGACGGATAAGTGTCAGCTGCAAATTTATTCTATGGACGGACCTACAACGCCAGTGGCGCCAACTGGTCAGCCAAAAAACGGTAGCCCTCATTGAACACGACTGCTCAATGAGAATGTAACATACATACAAGTGAAGCTAATAAAAGCGTGTACGTATAAAGGTGTGCACATACGTCAGTTCATCGCATGGCCAGCTTATCATATATTCCATACATGTAGCCACCTACATATATAGGGCTATGTATGCGTACCTATAGTTTTATAGATTTACACCTATTGTGTTTTAATCATTTTTAAAGCTCTGCTTTGTGTGGTAATAGCGGTTAACGTTAAAAAGACGACACCAATACAATATTTATTAAATTCGAAATTATAAAAATAAAAAAACTCCTAAAATTAAAAGAAAAACGTGTGAAGCATTCGAAAATATATAAAAAAGATTTAAAATTCGATAAAAATTGAAAATAAATAAAATTAAAAAAAAAACGTAAATTATTTTATTAAAATGTTGTGAAAAACAAAAAAGCAAGATTGAAAAGTTTTTTTATTGTTTTTAATACTTAGCTCTTCATTACTTCTCATTGGGCTTAAAAAAAGGTAATGCGAAGAACTAAACAGTAGACCTTGTATGGAGTTTTATGCTTAACAATTAACTTTTGGTTAGGTTTTTCATATTATATGAAGGAGTACCTATTTTTAATAATTACAATAATATATTATATAACTAAACACTTATGAGTTTCTTACTATGCTTTTTCTATGACTATCATCATAAGTTTCACATAAATTATGTTCAGCGATTAACTGTTTAATGTGTGTCACCTGGAAAATTATTAATTTTATAATCAAGTAAAAATCCTTTTTATATTGAAATATTTAGTATTATACCAGACATAAAATCAAGCTAAGATAACTCTTAAAGATACAACAATTAAAAAAAAAATGTTAACTATATTTTCATACGTCTTTTGGCGCATTAAGGAAAATGATGATGGTATTTTTTTACGCTGCGCGGCACACCGACAGCATTAAATTAGTTTTCAGTTTTTTTTTTTATAAA
This sequence comes from Altica lythri, assembly GCA_964028335.1. NCBI lineage: Eukaryota > Metazoa > Arthropoda > Insecta > Coleoptera > Chrysomelidae > Altica > Altica lythri. The sequence continues at coordinate 25,948,146 of OZ034804.1, read as the reverse complement.
CTTTGAAAGTAAATATAAAAACAAGAAAAATCTAGAACAAAAATCATAAACACTGACAATTCGGACAAAAAAAGGAACAAAATTTCTAAGTTACTCAAAGATGACCTGTTTCCTAACATAGCCCACTTTTAAAAAATACCAGACAACTTTATCCAAACCCTTTCTTTGGCAGGTATATTTGAAAGTGACCATAGAAAAAAATGCATGTGTTTTTTATTGTAAGTACGACGCTATTATAACAACGGATAAGAGGATAAGACTGTGTCGGTATTACAACCTCAATCGAGTAGGTAATATTTCTGAAAATTATTGGCTATAGAGCAGATATTAAACTAAATAATCACAATTTATAAAAAGAACTTTTTATAGTAGAAAGTTTTTTTTGGCGATTTATAAGTCATATTACTATTATTAAATTATTTTAAAAATTACTAAGTGCAATCTGTCCCTTGGCAAATGCGCTTTACCGAGGTAGATCACGGCATAGTCCACAGTACAGTCTCTCTCGCGTAATCGATCCCATTATGATAACATAACAGAACTGTCACCTGGACTCATATCCGACGCTTATTTAAAAACTTTCAGAATGATAATATCTATACACAACTTATATCATATTTAATAACAATTTAGTATAAATTTCGAAATCTATGTATATGCCTAAACACACTTGAAACATGCATTGTCATCCAGTTCTTAGCTATCTTGAAAATTTCAGAGCTCTAGGTAGTCGGAAAATAGGTTTAAATTCGACTACAAAATTCTACGGAATAATAAAGAGACAAAGATCACTGAAAAAATATAAAAAGTTGCTAAAATAAGTTTTTTCGTGTAGATTAACTAGTTTTTATAACACAGATAATTTTCCTATCATGGACCACTACATATTTCTTTACGATGACAGACAGAGAGAATAAAAAAAGTGGAATGGAGATTCTAAGAAACTTACAAAAATCTAAAAAGCACAAATGGTATTGTCACGGATTCAAGATGGAAGTTGCTGACATTCAATGTAAAGTACGTCCCAAGTGATATTATGAGCACTGCGTTGGCTTAATCAAAGAGGACCGGGAACCATTTACTTTTGCAATTAAAGTTCTAATCCAACTAATTAAGTACATTATTAATTTAACATGTTGATTGTTGACCCTTTCCTTTTTAATTTAATAAGGATATTTTTATTTTTAAGTTTATAATTACGAACAAATAATTAAGGCGGAGAACTAATTACTTACTTGTTTAATAAGTAGATTTATGTAAATTTTTAGTATGGATAAGGTAGCCCACATAACTGATTTATTTTTATTTTGTTAATGACACTTCCGCTTGATCTCTAGAAAACTGATTTTATATAATATCTTGGTTTTGGTTTCTTTTATAACAGTTTTTAATTTTGGTAGCCAAGCAAAGTTTTAATATTTTTTAAATAAAGTTTAAGATTATATTTTATGACGAATATTAGAAAATAATTTCTTTCAAATATCGCTTGAGCAGATATTTTAATTTGTACTTATGGTAAGCAACTTTCAAAGATGGCTCACTGCCACCAAAGCTTTTAAAGTGTTTTTTTTTCAAGTACAATGCTGGAAGATGCATATATTTTATATAATATTCATTTTCAAAGAAATAATTTACATTTTTATCTTTGGTTTTCCTTTATTTCACTTTACTGAATGATTTTAAATGTTTTCAAATATTACGCGGGCCATCATTGGTTGCTTGTACCTTGTTAAATATCACATATTTCTACATTTGGTATAGTAACAGATATGTCAAAATATTCTTCGTATTAAACACACTTAAATTGTTTGTAGTAAACTTTCCACTGTAGTCCTTGAGCGTTAAACTTATGACACATTTTATAAAGTCATAGCGGCATATTGTGCAATTTTGGCAGTAAAGACATTTAGGCTCTGTAAAATGAAGAATGGTTTTTACATAATACCAAACCAATATTGGCAACATAACTTAGAAATTAGACAAAAATATTTCGTTTATGTTTGGGTATTAAATAGAAAGTAGCTACACTTATTAAAATAAATTAGTCCCTTACAGGAACTCCAGTAATGTAATAGCTCAAGCTTTAACTGCTTGACGAAAATTCCAGAAATATTTTATCGTTTAAATTAGACAACAGGAATTTGAGCATACTCCAACTACATATTGTAAGTGAATAATATGTCTACATGTCTACAATTATGAACTGCAACTTTTGATTTTTTTACATAATGATTCAAGGTAATAATATTTACATAATCATTAATTTGCGGACCAGCTGCTTCTATGAGAGTATTATTTAAAATATGTTTTTATGCAGATTTATGAATTTTATTTGCTCTATCAATTTGTTTGCTACTGAATCTTTTATACCAAGGTTCAGATAAATGATTCTACAAGTTTTAAGGGCATATAAAATCAAAATTATTATTTGAAAGGCCTATTTGTTAATATACAAATAAATACATATATTTAAAAACAACTCTAATTCATGATCCTCATGTAGTTCCTATCAAACACTTAACAACAAATATCCCAAAGCTCTAAAGCAATATTTACAATTTTTAGAACTAGTAACCACAATTCTAAATCAAACTTCTTCATTCCAACAACAATATAAAACTACTAAAAACCCAAACACTTTAAAAAAAAGTGTGAGGTGTCAAGGGACACCCGGATGGAACGAAGTTCCTTTCGATTAATTAGTGAAGGAATTAGTAATTTGTAAACATAACAGAGTGTTTATACATACATAAGCATTTATTATTGTCTGTATAAAATCTCTACTTACCTAACAGTTCGTTTCTTTTAACAAAAGTGTCCATTTATACAATACCAGAGCTTTAAATAACACATCTTTTTAAAATTACTTTTTATAATTTAAAACAGGAATTAACAATTCAATACAAAAAACTTAAAATTAAAATATTTGACAGTGACTGACAGTTAAGGTAATTTGACGTAGTCAAGTTACGAACTATTTTTAAAATGTTTATGAATTTATTAATTTATAAAAACAGGATGAAATAAAATATAATACTATTACAGGTAATTATGTTTTTTTCTACAGTATTTTCTTTTTAATGTACATTTTCTTTTAATTTAAAATAGTGTCTTTTTAATTGTAATATATCTATCTATGACAGAGAGGGAGAGAGAGTTATTTATTTTTTGGTCTGTGAGAGAGAGAAACATGCGTGTGTCGGTGCATAGTGTCGTGACAACTTTTGGTATGAATTTTTTTGGGCTAGCTCCTAGCGTCAGTCGTAACTGTTCGTAACGCGCGAAAGGGAACTTCGTTCCAATAATTGAGAAATTAGGCGAACAAGCAATGACATTACAAAACAAAATAAAAAAATATCAAATCCATCAGGATCTCTATCTATAGCCGATAGCGCCGTAAACCGTTTGGCCACAGTGCATTTATTTAAATTCAAAAACGCTAGGCTTATAAGTTAAAAATTCTCTTTACAGGCTGCTTTTCTAATAATGATATTGAATCCCTCGTGCCAATCGAAGGCATGATGAATTTTCAAAAACACAAAGATTTATTGGAAAGAAGATTAGCAGTAGAGCTGAGAAAAGTGATGAACAACCAATTTTTCAACAATATTGGCTCCTTACCACCTTTTTAAGGTGATGACGAAATATTTCAAGGACAAGAATATACCATGTAATGGCCAGGAAAATTTCAATAAAAAATCAAAATACAATACTGGAAAGCCAGAAAAAAACTAACAAGACTACATATAGTGAGACGCCTGCCAGACAATCCATTTCAACATTAAATAGGAAATAGATTAAAATTATTTGTTAAGTGCAGTTCACGTTTACTAGAATTACACTTATTATCAACCAACCGTAATCAGTAACTAGACAAAGTGGCCAATAAAAATTGCGAATTTGTACGATAATGCGACATTCTCCCTAAACAACGCAAACAATGTTGCCAAGTATTAATTAATTCTCAGTATGATAGTTTTATCAATACTAACAAGCGTTTAATATAATAGTCATATTTTCAGCAGCTACTATTTTGTATCTAAATAAAATAGACTGTAAGTACAGTCTTTTTTTCATTTTCTTCTCTGGGGTATTGATTAACATAGGACTTTTAGCTCTGATGATGGCCAGTGTTTAGGCCGAAAGCGCTCAGCTAACAATTTATAATTTACAATACACGCTTCGTTAAAGAAAAATACTAGTTTCCCTTCCTTCCTCTTATTTTGTATCTGTTAGTGGGTATTAACAATAAATAATTAGTAATTTACAGCCACGACTCCGTGGCGCAACGGTAGCGCGTCTGACTCCAGATCAGAAGGTTGCGTGTTCAAATCACGTCGGGGTCAATTTTTTAGTATTACTTATTTGGTTCGTTCGTAGAAGAAAATTTTTACCCGATGGTAAATTTTTATTATGCATGTGCTGTTTGAGATTAGTTTTCAACAGGTTTGCAAATTATTGTGCGAACAGCAAACTGAGCAAACTACTCCTACTACTCAACTGACAAATTCATCACTATGATAAAAGAGAATTAGATTAAATCTATTTGTTATTTTGTTAGTAACCGGAATACTTACAAGAAAATGTAAAATAAATTCATTTTCACTCTACTGGGGTATAGGTAAACGGAAAAAACAGCTGGGTTATCGAGGATGGCATTTTTTGCTGTGCTTAACTGTGAATGCAAAAAACACAAATATTAACTTTGAACAAAACTATATCTCCTCTAATTTGGTCTGAAAGATTGAGATCAGATAAATAGTGAAAATTAACATAAATTATTTTAAAATATTTTATTTTAAAATTAATTTTAACAGCTCTTTACAAAAATTTATCTTATTAAATTAATATTTAACCCAGTGCTTATTTACATTTTAATTTTAATATGCTTCATACGTGTACATACTAATTTTCTTTGTTTTCAGGTAAGACGCTTGAACCTCAATTTCTATTCAGTGTAGAAATTTTCCTGGTAAGTTACAAAGCCTTCTCACTCAATTGTAAACGGTCAAAATACAATGACTTTGTTTCCATGTAAAACCTTTTAAATCCAAAAGCTTTTGTTATTCAAAAGAATACTAAATTAGATTCATCAGATTATCTTTTCGTAGAGCTTCTATGTTCTTTACTCGGTGGACATTTCTGAGACATTGAACTATCGATTGAACCAGTTTAGATAAAAGTTCTTCATACATTTATTTACTACAACCAAGTAAGTCAGTTTCATTTAAATTATTAGACATAACATAAAAATCCTAATATTTTTTCATATAAAAAAGCATCTAGGTTTTGTAGTGTTGTTGATATTTTTAGGATATTTGTCCACGACTGTTCTACAAAACGTTCATTATACTAGTGCTTCATAAAGAATAATAGTACCTATTATTCACTAGTGAATAATGGTTCATTATTCACTGCATGACGTCACAACAGAACGTATGTCCAAACTTTATAAGAGAATAACTCATATTAGAGAAATTTTATATTTTCCTTTGACATTTCAATCCGTATTTATATGTCAATGGTGTAAACAAACAAAACACATGTATAAAGAATCGACCTACCTTTTACCACTACATCTAAGCTACACATTTTAATCCTTAAATTTAGATCGTAGTTAGTGTAAGTCATATAAATTTGAAACTTCAATTACATTAATTATAGCGTAGGGGAGAGGGGGGCAGATTTGAACAGTTTTTAAACTTTGTGGCATATCTTAAAATTCTCTAGTTCTTAATCCTTTTACTGTTTTACAATGCTTAGTAAGACCATTAAGGTATAAAATCGCAGCATCATATGAAGAAGAATATATAAGTTGTAGCCGCAACATCAATTTTATTAGCAGTAGTCAAATGTTCAAAGCTACCCCGCTCCTGGGGTAGCTTTGAAGATATGCGGGGTAGTTTTGAACTTTCCGTTTCAGAAATGTAACAGTCAAACGCTATCCTTTTCTACAACTTTTCCTACAAATAATAATGACCTTTTACCAGCCACAGATGAAACATTCGCCATAACGAAGTCTCCAAAATTTATTACGCTGCAGTCCAATTCTTTTTCAGCGTCTTCATCTGCACTGCTATCAGTATCTCCATTCTCTTCATAGTCCATTGTTGCTTCCTTTTCTGACTCCAAATGCATTTCTGAGTCAGTTTCATCATCTGAAGAAATGCTCAGTATAGTTTTGGTTTTCTTTCGCGTGCGCGTTTTTGTCTCCAAACATTCAAGTTTAAAATCCCTTCTTTTCTTTTGAGCGTGTGATTTTATTAGCCGTGCCTGGCATGCGAAGTAAGCTTTTTGCAACTCATCTTTTTTAGGGGTATCCGTTAAAATGCGGGATTTCCCTTCTTTTTGCCTTTACATCAAGATTTTCGAGGCAGTGCTTTAGGAAATGGCCAAAGCTGTTCTGGTGTTATTGTAGATTTAACTGTTCACGAATTGCTCGAAAATGGATAAATGCCTGGTGCGGCAAAGCCAGCTAACATGTTTTTTGAAGTATATATGTTAGTATACATTCGAGAGCCATGACTAAATAACAAAAAACAACGTTAAATTAACAAAACCAGTATTTAAGAATGCAGTTGGGGTAGTTTTAAACAATATTCAAAACTGCCCCCTTCATTTTGTTCAAAGCTGCCCCAATGCTATTTGAAAAATAACAAACGTTTTTTTACCGAGTAAAAGTTTAAAAATTGTATTATTTTCTAGTTTATTGCGTGATACATGAAAAATTCTGACTAAAAGATGAAGAAAACACTTCATACAACTTGCATTGGATTCCTGAAATCCTTACGCGCTTATTTGAAAAAGTTTAGAACGTAAACTCGAAAGTAAACCCTCCTTGTAACTCAACTGCGGGCTGTGATATGTTAGCGGTGACAAGTGACAGTTGTGTAGGATAGTGTTGCCACTACACCAAATAAAAACTACCATAATTTCGTTTCAAATAGCTTTGTAAACAAATATTTTCAAAGGTGCCCCTGTTCAAAGCTGCCCCCCTCTCCCCTAAATTTAGAATTTTAAAGTTGTGTTCATAGCAATTGTGTCGTGGACAAAGTATAGTATTCTATTCGTGTATAATGGCTATTATTCACTCAGATGATTTACAAAACTCGCCTATGGCTCGTGTTGTAAACTTCATCTTCGTGAATAATAACTACCATTATACGCTCGTTGAATAATATACTATTATTTATGTATAATCATTTATGGAGATCTTAAGTAAACTGATATAGATTCTGCCATTGCTTTTATTATTTTAATGCGCCCGTTAACAAATTCATTGCAATTTCGTGACAGGCTTGTTTTCATATGCAATGCTAATTTGTTCTTTATTTTAATTTTTGAAAATGATTTATGGATTTTATAGTTATTGAAAAATTTTGAAAAATGTAAAGCGAGAAAAAGAATTCACGGAAAATCGCTATTTTTTTATTTATTATTTTAACTGCAAAATATCAAATAAATTAATTGAATTTAATTATTTTAGAATAGTGTTTGTTATTGGCAAATGTCCTAAACGCAATCTAAATTTGTTTAAAATTACTTCTCTTATTTGTGCTTTTAGCTTCTTAAAATGTATCGTTTGGTCTTTGTTTTTTAAGTACCTCGATAAAAAGATTTAGATTAGATATTTATTGGGTGGGCTGTTGCCTGTATCACTGCGACATTTGCAGATCTATTGTGACCACCCATTATCTCAACAATAGGATTAGAGAACCTTGTCCAGCCCTGCCCTCTTAATAAGACTTAATAGCCTTGACAGTGGCCACCCCGCATAACTTGGAGCAGCCGGTTTCTCCTCTCCCAGTAGTAGATACCGCGTCCTTGCAAGGCCTTCGCATTGCCATAGGACATGAAATGCGGTTTCCTCCTCCTCTTGGCAGTATCGACAGATGTCTTCATCTGCTAAGTTTAACTGACTCATGTGTTTTTTGTGCCTACAATGTCCTGTCAAGAGACTGACAATCATTCTGACATCGTTTCGCCTTTGTGATAGCAGCTCTGCAGTAAACTTCGCCGAGTGTCCCTTTATGAAGACTTTGGCTTGTCGCTTGCTCGGTGATTTTTCCCACCACTCCTGGGCCTTCTCTAGCCTCCATTTCTCAATGGCTGCCTTTCTAAATGTGTCAGCAACTCCGCCGAATGGTTCCAGGCCAATCATTGGGGTATTAGCTCCCGCACGGGCCAATTCATCAGCCTTCTCATTGCCTCGAAACCCTGAGTGTCCTGGTATCCATGCCAGTGTCAGAGAATTTTGACTTGCGGCATGTGTCAGGGCCCCAACGCAGTCCCACGCCAGCTGTGAGCTTATTTGTGCTGAGACTATCGCCTTTAGAGCTGCTTGGCTGTCCGAGTATATGACTAAGGTTTTACCCAATATACCCTGACTTACGATCTCCGTTGCACAGTGTTGTATGGCCATTACTTCAGCCTGAACCACTGTGGCATACGCACCTAGACTTAGTTGGACTTTTATCCTGTGTCCTCTACTGTATATACCTGACCCTGTGCCTTTCTCAGTCTTTGAGTCATCTTTATACCAAATTGACTCCCTTGGATTGGGGTCGATAAAGAAGTCCAAAGGAATAATATTTGGAGGCAATTTGCAACCTATTTATTTGCCTAAAAATATAGTATCAGGATACTCACGAATAATCTTGAGGAATGGTGAGGCGTACTATCAAAGATCTATATTTGGAACATTTGCATCTACAGTGGTTATAAACAAATTAACAAATTGCAGCACTAATTCGTCTTGCAAGAAATACCAATATCGCACTCTATTGTGAATTTCCTCTTAGAATATTGGTTCTATAACATGATTTCCTATAATCTCTTTGAACATTCACTTTTTCTGGTCGTGGATTCATTTTTGACTATTTGGTCTTACCTCACCATTCAACAGAAAATCGAATAATCTCTGCTAGAATCTTTTTTGTGTCTAGTCAGTCCATAATTTGTTCGCAATACTGCAGTCTTCTCTCATTAATTCATGGAGAATTTTAAGATTGCAAGGATGCCGTTTATTTGCTTCATTCGATAACTAATAACGACTGCATAATTTAAACATAATTAGATATCTGCCTGGTAATGATATTAGGATTTTCATGAACAGATAGTAATTTTTTGATTTTGATATATTTACTGAAGGCTGTTTATCGATGAATATCTTGGACTACATACAAATAGTAAAAAAAAATAAGATTATTTTACATGAAAATAGGAATTTTTAAAATATTTGTTTTTAAAAAAATCATAATTTATTAAATCACCCCTGTAAACCTTACTCAAAGCAACAACAAACTCACCTGTTTAAGTAGGGTTGCTATAGCTACAGTCGTGTATTTATTGACACTATGAAAGATTTAATTGTCACAATCGCATCTTTTCAAATATCTAAATAATTTTCGAGGTGATTTTGCTTGTAGAAAAAATATTGATCCTAACTCTTGCGGATATTAACTTTCCCGCACTTAACTGCTTGCCCGAACTCCGCTTCGCGTCGTTCGGGCATCGGCAGTTCGCGTGCGGGAAAGTATAACTTTCCGCACTTGTTAGGATAATAACTATTTGTTACATGCTTATTTTTCCATAATTGGGATATTATATGAAAAGATGCGTACCTTTCATTTGTTCTTAACGTGTCTCCATATGCAATCATTTGTAAAATTTTAATCTTGTGCATTTGAGTTAAATAAACCATATTAGGTAAACTTTTAACTGATGTTTATCTGATTGTTCTAAAATATTAAAAAAGATTGATGTATTAATCCTTAAAATTAATTACATTGCATGGACGGCTTATTCTTACGTACAGTTCTTATTAGTTCCAAGTTCGTGCGGACCGACTAATCTTAACAGCTACCTAAACTAAGCTCAGGGCCGTAATAGGATCTATAATCATACCAGCATGTTTCGAAAGCTCTGGTCGACGACAATACAATGAGAATACTAGAATTTGTGCACTCAAACCTATACAGATCAAAACCTGGTAATTTGATACAATGGAAGCGATAACCAGCCGTTGTTATTAAGATAAAAAGGGTCAGTCCGCATGAACTTTACACGAATAATCTAATTTGACGTTGTAATGATACTACTGAACGTAAAAAAGAATTTATAATTTTTTTTAAATCCTTATAAAGTAGATAAACAACGAAACACTGAAAAGAAAAGTTAAAAATAAAAAAAAAATAAAAAATTTAAAAAATCTGTTAGAATAAAAATGTCTAAAAAATGTTACTTATTACAACAAAAACAAGAAATTGTTAAAGTGGGGCTCGTATAACACATTTTTACATGCACAGTAGAATTAAAGCTTTTGTCTGTCAGTCCCATATAATTATCAAGTTTTTCCCCGATAATTGAAATACTTTTTAAAATTCGTGAAAATATTTATAATCGAATTTTATTTTAATATACTTCAAATTAGTGTATTTAATTGTTCTTGTGTTTTAACACCACTTTAACATTTACAAAAATAATTGAAATACTTTTTCAACCGTCGAATTAGACAATTTTCAATGAATTTATTTATATTTTATCAACTACTGAATTTAAATTTATTGTGTAAATGAAACAATTTATTCGATTATTTATTTAATGCAATAAAAAGAAGAACAATCAAAATTAAATTTTAAACACATCAATCAAACTCATAACTACAAAATAAGAGGAATTTATTCATAGCCTTATAAATTTTTAATAAATTAATATATTTGATTGAAAATTGGTTTTAATAAACTGAATAAAATTATATAAATTAAAATACAAACAGTTCACTTTTAATTTTTAATTTAATAATACTCCTTATATAAACATTAATGTATAATATTTAAATCATAAATTTTCTTTAACAAAATCTGTTTAAAGTATTTTTCATTTTTTTAGTATATTATTAAGATGCAGAATGCTGTAGAAAAAGTATAGTGTTTAACTTTTTAAATACACTTTTGGAAGCTCGTGAACATCACTAGCCTCGGCTACGCTGATGATGCCAAAATTTGTGGAAACCCTCTAACAGATCTAGAACTTGACGCTATCCAAACGATTCAAATTCTATAGCAAATGGTGTTCGAACTGATTGCTGATTGCTACCCTTTACCCTAGAAAAGTGTGTCATTGTAAATCTTGGTGAGAATAAACTGCGTATTGAATATTCGCTCGAAGACTAATCAGGTGTCGATCTTGATTTTATAATTACATCAGATTTTACGTGGTCTGAATACATCATAAAAACTTTTAAACCGTCCATTCAGTATTGTACCTGCTTAAAAAAAATTTCAACCAAACATATTTCAAGCCTATTTATAGGTTACCTATAATAGCATATCGTGATTTTTCATCAAATATTCACAATAAAAGAATGACAAAACTGTTTTGTTGACGTCGGGCCTTTTGTTTCTAAATCCGCATCGTCATCATCGATATCAACCCGTTGACGTCACTTACAGGTTCTTTTCCGTTTCTAATCGAATTTCCAGATTAGTGAAAACCGCAGAAAAACAGACCTTTTTCTAAAAAACGCCAGACCGCACCTAACAAATAAAAAGCGTTATAACCGAGACGATGCGATATTAAAAATTGTTTTCGATAGCCCAGCTGTAAAAGATATGGGATTTAATTTGGAAGTTTCGTCAATATAAATTAAATACGTGAGGAGCAAATTAAAAATTAAATAAAACTTGAAAAAAATGAATCAAAGAATCAGTTTGGAAGGAATATATATTTTTTTAATATTTAAAAATCTGAATATTATGCCCTTGTAAAATATCGCATAAGGTATGTTATTAAAAAAAGTACCTATAGTCGGGCCGTTCAAAAGATGGAATTCAAGGACGCGTGATCAGTGAATACGGGCATCTGGACGGCTTAATCGTAGAATGTAACGCCTTCTAAACTGCAATAATCGAAGGACAGTTTAGACTGTACTCATACCAGAGATGATATAAACCATGGGCCGAAATAAAGGAGTATATTTGTCTCGTGATCATTCCATCTTTTGAACGGCCCGACTATAGTATGGGTAAAATGCAGGTACACTTGAAAAAAACTTTCGTAAACAGAGAATTATAGCTATAATATATTATTTTCATAAAGAATTATTATTAATCAGTTTACAATTTTTCTTATTAAGTCTTTGGTTCAAACCACAAATTCAGAAGATAATGGATGATTTCCAAAATCTTCCTTTGGTCCATTATGTCAACATAAGTGGCAAAATGAATCTATTACATGTAATGGAGAAAATAACAGTAATCTCATCTGTAGAATAGTTCTCGCATGGTACCTTCTGCACCCAGACTTTATTGGATTTAGAATATAGAAACAAAGGAACAATAGAAACATTCTGTATCTTAATTTTCTATATCAGAGGTGGAATCTTTTCTGTTTTTCTTCTTGGTCTCTGTTCTTTTTGTTCCTGATTTCTAAAACTTTTCTTTCATTGTCTTCTTCTTAGTTTTAGTTTCAAAGTTATGATGCTTTTTTCGTTTTTTTTTTGGTTTCGTTAGCATTAGACTTTTCTTGAGATACGGTTATGAACTTATTGCAGCAGTAGACCATCCTGCCTTTTTCGTAGTTTTAAATTAATAATAAATTTTTATGTTAAGTACGCAATTATATTTCACTCTTTCGACAATTAAGCAAAGCTAAAACAACGTAAATGACTGGAAATAGGTTATGTTAAAAATAACAATGTGTTATGCCTACAAAAAATCTTAAAATCGGCACAGATTTTTGTAAAAATTCAAATTCAGACTTTTAAAAATAGTTCAGTGTACACGTGTTTTAGGTTTTATTAGAATTCACCCCCTAAGGGTGCAAATCAGGGGATGAAACTTTGTGTGGAGAATATTACTCCGTTTCCAATACAAATTATACGAATTCCTAATACCAAAATGTTAACATTCGTGAGAAAATTTGATGAATAGTATAAAGTTGTTGAAAATCTTACAAAAATGTTAAAGATCTTGGTATTTTAAAATGGTAAAAAAATGTTGAAGGTTATAAGGAAATCTTCTAAAGTGGGAATAATTGTAAAAAATTCTTGAGCATCCTGATAAATTGATAAAAATGGTTAAAACACTGTTAAAAATCATTAAAAAAGATTGAAAATTGTAAAAGAATTGAATGGTTTTGTCCGTGTATAGACTAATCATTTTTTATTATTATTATTATTTTTTAATTAGTTTATTTTTTTATTTTAATTAAAAATTCAAATACTTTCATAATAATTCACTAACTATTAATGCTCTGACATCTCTACAAATTTCTCATGACTATCTAATCAATATTCTAACTTTATAAAAACAAAAGCGATACAAAAAAATGAGTGTGCGTGTAACCCTTACGCGCGATTGAAGTAAAACTTTTTGACGTACGTATCGGAAAATAAATATTTAATTACAATTCAATTATATTTATTGTCTATATACTTTGCAAAAAATGAGATGTTATATTTATATTATTCATTGGAAATAGGAATTTGAAAGTTATCATTATTTTTTGTATATGAAATAATAGGTTTATGATAACTAAAATGTGAAACATAGATTTTACTCTCTAAATACCATTAATGTATTTGAAACCGTTTGAAAATTTTGAAAATTTCATAAATAAATTTTGAAAATTTAAGCTCCTCCCATAGCTGAAATCACACCGTCAGAATCTTCCGTTAGAATCTAACGTTAGAGTTACCCCTAGTCGCGCCTAAAGAAGTTCTGCTTCAATAATAGGTAAACAATATTAAAAATATACACACATTACGTTTAGAATGTGTGATTTTGTAGCTGTATCTACCTTATTGTAATACAACACAACACAAGAGCCTTCGATAGCTAGATAACCATTTCATTTTGTAGCATTTTATAGCATATTCCATAAAATTTAAAATCCTGAGTTGAGTGTGTTTTCTTCAGTTCTACGAAGGATCTGTTATTACTGGTAAAAGATCAGCCATCCTGACTAGTGGTTTTATGGCCTTTAAGGCTACCTAACCAAACCTAAAATAAGTATAAGCAAGTGTTAAAACATTTCGAATATTATTATTTTATCAACAAAAACGTGCAACATGCTTCTTTACTTAACGTAAAGCTTCCCTATAAATAATTATTTACTATCATAATATGTATGTATGTATATAAACTTACTTAATCAAATTATAATGAATGTCGCTGTCTCGTCTTTTTTTTTATTTTCATTTTTCTTCAAATCTTTCTGGCGCTTATAATATGCCCTTTGATGTTTACAATTTATTTTTCTTTTTAGCTCTTTAAGTCTATAAAACGAAAATAGCTAGGTGTAAATAATAGGTATAAATAATTAGGTATAAATAGTGTAATTACACACCAAAAATAAAATTTATGCATATATAGTACCTACTCACTCATTTTCATTCAATATTTTTTCATCACTTTCTTCATTAATAAATCCACTTTGTTTATTCATATTTAAAACAAACACTTTATACACAAATTTAAACTATTTACCACCAATGTATTTTGGTTGACAAGATAACAAGCTGTCAATTCATACAATTACAGATTTAGATTTATTTAATATAGTAGGCAGAATCGTGTTAGGTATTTTGTATCAGGTTTTGTTTCCGGTACGCGGTACATTAGAATGACGTCACGTCCGTTAGAATTACTGAGTTACCCCTAGTGCCGCTAAAGAAATTTTACTTCAATAAAAATTAACAAAAACCTATTGAGTACAAAAAACAAAACTAAAACTAGCAACCGATTTTCTAAGGGTGAATCACATTGCCAAATATATATTGAAAGAAATGTTTCCTTATTCGTAAATTATATCTGTTCGCTCATTTACTCGCTGATTCTTCATCTGACCGGTGCCCTTCAAATGGTAAGTTATGCTTTAGCTTCACTTATAGATTTTATTTTCATTACATTGTCCAAATTGCGGTGAATTTGTTATTTTAAATTATTAATTTCAAGTAAATCGCTATCGTAAAAGTCGGTTTTTTGTGATCATAAAGTATTTAAACATGTGAATATAATTAATTTTTTTTCGATAATACGGAGAACTAGATAGCGATTTTACTTGACTCTAAATTATAAGGATGAAGTTTTGATTATTAGGGTTTTTGTCAAATCCAGAAGGGCCCTATTAGAGAAATACCAAAATTGTTTAGAGGACGTGAAAAACCGTAAAACATTTTGTTTGCCGTTATCGATAAGCTTATCGACGAGAAAGTTAATTATTGAAATTCCGAAGAATATTGCGAACTCTTTCCGAATTTGTCGTTTATGGTTGGATTCCTGAAAAAATATACCAAGATAAGATAATTAATTAATTATTTATTTTAAATATTTTAACCAAAATTCTTAAAAACTTGATTTAATAAATCATCTTAAAACTGATTTTTGCGTATTATTTGCTTTGTCTGTACTTTGGCGCCCTGAATTTATGTTTTGGAGAAAATTGATAAAACTCAGAAGGAAGCCACGAACCCAGGAGCTAGCCTAGGGTTAATTAGGGTTACAAAAGAAAGATCAATATCAATATATATGCGAGTACTGAATAATGCAATGAAAAATGTTTTAATGTGTTTTATAATTAATGAAAAATTTTATTAGACATTGCCAAAAATTTCACAACTGTAATTACGTATTTTTATAACGATTTGAATTTGTTGATTTAAGCAATTTTTGACGAAAGACTTTGGAAACAGCGTTTTTTTAGTCTCCAATAAAAAACTTCCTCTTGTTTTAATATCGAATACCTTGTGTTTCTTGTTTGTTAAGAAATTTTAACAAGAAGCTAGTTACCAAAATTCCTTAGATTCTTGTCGGCATTTATTAAGTGGGACATTATCCGGACCTAAATCTGCTCTAACAATATGCGGACATACAAAATTGACCTCGTTTATTATATTTTAATTTTGAGTTCGAAGCGAATCGTCCAGCGCCTACTTTTGCGGTGCGGTCGTCGATCGAGCGGAAATTGCATAAATATTGACGTTTACTGGAAATAAAGGATGGCGCGGATGGTAGGATCGCTTCAAACGAACACGTCTACATGAGAATTAGTCGCTAATGTATATTTTCTACAGAGTAATACAAACTAACATAGTTTTGAATGAGCGTATAAAACTGTTATGGCAAATTAATCATTGCAGCTGAATGACATCGTTTAAACAGTATACATTTCAATTAAACAATCTACATAACTGAAATTTAAGATTTCATTTTTAGTATTTATTAATCATTCTGCGGTATTTTCATTTTTATACATATTCTGCAAAAAAAGCATTTAGTCTAATATGTTGCCCCCTTGCGATTCGCTTTATTTATCTCCATTTAATATTAATGACCCTGTAGTGTTGAGAAACGGGTAAAATAGGTTGAATGGGTTTTGATTATATTGACGTTAGCATACACCTGCCTATAGATCTTCTATTTGGGTCATTAATTACGTTCTCGATGTAGATTGTGGAAACAGCAGGAAATATCTTTATGACTCATTTAGCAACGTAAAACTTGAATCTTTAATCATACATCAAATTCTTGTTATTACAGGTATTTCAAAATGTATTTTTTGCCGCAACTGTTGCGTTAATAAGATAATAAGCTAACTGAAAAATTGCAATTATTAAAATATTTTTTTTTGTTTAATACGAGGTCTGTCGCAAAGTAAACAGGACTTTTAAGAAATATCTGATACTACCCACATAACAAAAAGGAACATTCATATTCCTGGAATGTGCTCCCAAAGAGATTTAAAGAATATTCCTTTACATACATTCATTTCATTTTACTAGAACATCAACTTGAAGAATATTCCAACAATTACTTAAAAAGAATATTCCGTAATGAATATTCTTTAGTAAATGATTTTGTTACATGACAGGCATGTGCTAAAAAATTTTGTATTAAAAATATATATATTTATTATTTTTTGGACAAAAATTGTTAAATTACTGTCATTCACATTTTCTGTACATTAACTTATGTTTTAATTAAAATGATATGAATGTCAGTTATTAAACAGTAATTTAACAATTTTTGTCCAAAAAATAATAAATATATATATTTTCAATACAAAATTTCTCAATTGAATGAATAATATGCGAATTTTATATTCAATTAGATGGGTTAATAAGTAATCTTCGTAATTATTAGTATTAGTATGTATATACACGGGATTATTTCTTTGTGATTACGGTTTAGAAATAGTTTGGCTAGCTAGAGTGCCTTAAAAGTCCAGACAGGAGATAATTTTAATTCGAATAAAAAAGAAGATTCAACTTAACCTTTTTTTAATGTTTAGTTTTAGCGGGTTTTGTGTTTGATGATTGTGGTTTAATTTTATTCTTGTTGAATTATTTATCCTTAAAAATATTTAACATCTGCTATAATACAAAAATATATGTATTGTTTAATACTAGAATCTCTAGAGAGGGTTACTTCAGACATTATATTTTCTATTTTGATTTACCAGTTTGTGATTAGTGGTTAAATCAAGTTAAATAGTGTCGTTCTAATTCTAAGGTAATACTTTAGTAATTTTACATAATTACAACGTTCTTTTAGTAATATTATAGTAACGAAAACTTGGACTTCATCAACAAGAAATTTCCTATTGGAATTGAAGAAAACCTTTAACAAGCAGAGGAATGGCTGATTAAGGAAAATAATTACTGCTTCTTGGTAATGTATTTTTTGTATTTATATAATAAGCATAACAGATTATAGTAATTATATATTTCTGTACATAGACATGAAGTTGTTAAGCGGTATTCCTTATTTATTTTATTTATTACAGAACAGTCTGTTCTTAAGGTTGTGATACTTTACTTATTATTTTAGATATCTGAATTAAAAAGAATCGAAGTATATTCATATGGCCAGGCTACAAGAAATTATATTGCACAGAAATTCTCTTAGGACGGAGTAAAAGATAAAGAACCCTTTAAGCGTCTAATATTAGCCAAAAGAGTATTAGGTAATATATAATATATAATAGTTTAACATTTTTAACGCATTGTTATTGCACCTTTTTTGTTTTTAGATACAATTAAAGGAGAATATCCAGAGAACTGAAAACGAAATAATTACGGTTATAAAAATTTGGCTGGTGAAAACGAAACACCGCACTATATAAAAGATAACTACATTTTATTTTTTTAGATTGTTTTTTCCTGTTTTCTTTAATATATATTTATAGTTCGAGTTTTTGTTGTTTTTTGATCAACTCCAAATAATATAGGAATATTTCGCTTATAAATGAAACGTTCTTTTTATGCACTATGTGCATACTAGCAACTAGAATAGAATATTTTTAGTAATATTAGGAGCACATTCTATTACTTTGCAAAAATAATATTCTTAACACCTAACAGAAACAAGCTCAAGAACATTCCAGGCATATATAGGGAACCTTTAAGTGTGGTCATGTAACAAGTTCTTATAACCTTCCGGTAATATTCTGAATGATATTACGGAACCTTATTAGAACGTGAAAAGGTACTTGAGGAATATTCCAATCACATATTAAAAATGTAAATTTGTTATGTGGGTAGTAGCGCCATCTGTTATATTCTGTTAGAATCTCATAATAATCGTACCACTTTAAGCCGAGTAAACGCTCGCAAAGTGATAGTACCTTTTTAACATTGATTGAAAAATGAGCATCGAACAAACACCCAATATTAAGTTTCTGTTCTAAACGTGGTAAAACATTCTTTGAAACACATCAGTTGTTGAAACAAGTTTATCGTGATGATTGTTTATCTCGTAGCCGAGTTCACGAGTGGTTTACAGAGGGTTGTGAGTCGCTGAAAAACGACGACCACCTTGGTCAGCCGAAATTTGTGATTATGTCAGAAATTGTTGAAAAAGTGCGTCTGTTTGTTAAAAATGAGCAAAAGTTTTTATTGACTTAAATGCAAATGGAATTAAATATCTCCAGAGATTCGATCTACCACATTTTGTCCGAAAATTTGGGCATGAGAAAGGTGTGGTCGTGGTTTGTTCGGCACAATCTCACGAATGACCAAAAACTGCTTTGAATTCATCATTCGAGAGAGATCATTAAAGAGGACACGAAAGATAAACTTTCTGTACATGATTGTAACTGGTGACGAAACGTGGTGTTTTCAATACGATCCCGAAACCAAAGTTGCGCATGACAGCACCCAAACGACCCAAATCCGAAAAAAGTCGTTTGGAAAATCCAAAAGTGAAGACTATGTATATTTGTTTCTATGATTTGAAACAATTCATTCCAGCGTTTCAAAAGGTTAATGCTTTGTATTATATCGGTGTCATGAGCCTTTTGCTCTCGCGTATTCATCGTGTTTGACCAGAATACTGCGAAAAAGGAAGCTGTTGCACGATAATGCACCATCATATCGATCGACTTTTGTGAACATCCCGGTCAATGAGCTGAAATCCTCATTCAAAAATTTTGTGGACCGTGCAAATTGATGTATTGACTGCGAAGAGGACTATTTGGAATAAAATAAATTTCATTTGCCAAAAAAAATTTTTGTTAATTTTTTGTTTTGTCCTTTTAACTTTGCGGCAAACCTTGTATTTTATTTATTTACTTCTTTAGACAAGGCTCGTGTTCGAGCACTGGTATTTCTCTATTGGCTAAATAGAGCTCCACAGGTAGCGCATAATGGACAATCTAGGCACAAAATCCACGACTTGTTTCTTACTTTCCCTTGCAATATTGCACAGAACTTTAAAATGGTAAGTTTGGCTTACAGTTGGACTCTCTTAAACCTATTCAGTCATCACGATGTTGTTGATGTCAAAAAAAAAACGATTAGCATGACTTTAAATTTTAATTACGACATCGTTGCTTTTTTCATTTTGGGCAATGCAAGAGTTTTACAATGCGTGGATTACAAATCCCTAAGACTTAACTAAAAGTAGCGAATCTTTCGCCTTGATTACCAAAAAGCTAATTACGACTATCCGGCTCAAATTCTTCATAGGGGTGTGCCAACGGAGATCTGTTCTAATTTTTTAAATAAAGAATCAAGTTAAACATGTGTGTGAACGGAAAACGACAGAATTTTTATGCACTTCGTTGAGTTAGCTAAAAAACAGTTTAGAATTACACTTTTTAATGTAAAAGCTTTTGTTTCTATGGGTCTAAAAATAATAGGAATAATGAAAATCAATAGAGATAGAAAGTACACAGTACGGAGGAATAATATTACATTCAAATATTTACAAGCTCAAATTTGCAATATGCAATTAATTGTATAAATATATGTTTACTGGAAAATACAACAACCTCTCTACAAAACCTCTCGTTAAAAGCTTTGTTGTAAATATACAAGTATTTTTTAATTTTTTTTTTTAATTTTACGTACCTATTGGCTTACTCATATTATTATTGAGTGTATTAATTTTACTAATATTCGATTTTAAAATGAAATTGTCTCACTCACATACGACTTTTATGATAAATCTGCCCCATTCGTGAAAAAAGTATTACTTTTTGCTTTTGCTGTGTAAATCACTAGATGGTTTATGTATCTGTTCGTATTTCTACCCATACCTGACGGTTCTCCTGACTAACATATGATTTATTGCCGCACAAACTACTAGAAATAGACTTTTAGTTACAGTTTTGTCTTATAAATGATATATGATTTTATAGACATTTAAAAAACAAGTTTGAACGCACATATGTTTTCCTCAAAACTGAATAATTCTATTTATTAGAACTGTTTCGCATTCCAACATCCCGAGGCCAATAGTACTTCATTTGTCTTGAGAGAAATATTATAGTGTTATCGAGTTATGCATACAACCACTTAAAATTAAACCAAAAAACTTAAAGTGGACTAGTTGTACTCGCAACGTCGTTCGCGTGGCGTGTGATTGTTGTATAAAATTTCTTACCCCACACCCCATTTAAGGAATGGGAGAGAAATTTTTATACACCAGATGTTAAGTTGAAAGAAGACAAATACATCTGTGAAAACCGTATTCGAGTTGGATCAATAGTTTTTATGTGATGCGCGCACTAACATATATATTTCTACAGTTTTATTATAATAGAATTAGAATAGATATAGATATATAGAATATATAGAATATAGATTTGTTTTCCTCCTTAAATTGCGTCTGAGTGGTAGCTCATAATATCCTGATAAAAAATCACAATTCTTTAATATTACTCATAATCTTAAATTGCAGTTGCAGTTTTAATACTCCCACTGTTTATCATTTTTGCTACTACGATCAGCTCTAAAATTAGGGAACCATTAAAATCGAATAAGTAATCGGATTCCAACTTCAGCCATGTTTTGCATTCGGTTGTTGTTAAACTTTTTAAACATAAGTACTTTATAATCAGTTTATTATCAAATTGCACGAGACATTAACTTTGATACCCATATATAAACAACCTCATTTCCTACTTAACCTCTAATAACAAAATACATATCCTAGGATTACTGTATTGGGAAACAGAAACACATAAAAGACAAATCTGTTCTTATCAGGTTTATGGTCACCTCTCAATTTTAACATCGAGGATAGACATGCCGCCATTTAATAGGAAATTCATTCGGTTGGTGACGGAACTCATCACTGAAATGTAGTTAGATGCAATAAACACTTACTGAAATAATAGCTATTTATGATATGAGTGTTAAAAGTGAGGTTTTATTTTGTGAGTGAAAACGTTTGTGAAATGAGCGGAGCGAATTGAACAATTTCACGAACAAAATAAAATCACTTTTAACACAAATACCATACAATGTTTTTTGTACAACTTCCCTATTTTGATAATGAAACGAGCGAATTTTCAATGACAATGAACCAAACCGTGTTAAAAGTAAACTAACCGTGTTAAAAGTAAACTTGTTTACATGGCAACGTGTTAAAAGTATTTTTAACACGCTGCTATGTAAACAATCGTTTTTAACATTGTTTGCTATCATTAAAAGTGTCACTTTTAATGACAGTTGTACAAAAACAAATTTTATGTGTTTACTTCAGTAATGGCTAAATTAGATACTTATATAAAATAATTGGAAGACTTGTTTGTCAGTAATAAAGTTAAGTTTAAAGTTAAAATTTCATGGTTTATGATTATATAGATAAGATCAGTATACTTCCGGATACTATTAGATTATACAGAGTGAATACCTTTTTTATGGTGTATTGATATACAGTGTCCAATTAAAACGGCATCATATGGGAAACTCCTTTATTGTTAGTTTTATGAAAAAAAGTTATTTTTTATAATCACAATTGTTGCTATTTAAAAAAAAAGGTATTTTACTCTTGAGTAGAGTAATAGAAGTTGCCTCCGTGCAAATTTTCCATTTCAGGATATATACTGCATCTATTAAAATTTCTAAATTATGGACTTTTTGATTTGGAGACTCATTCAGAAAGATGTCACGATTTCCGTTTAAATTATTAAATTTTTTAATAGCTGTCTTTTTTAGTTGTTTATAAATATTACCATCATAGATTCAGGTAGCCTAAGAAAACGATACTCTCCAGGGAAAACTTTGCGAGAAACTTTCGCGTAGAATTACTGGAAAGAGATTCATGAAACAATGGCCTCCCAATTCAAGAGAAGTAAATGTGGTAAACCGATGGCTCAAAGACTGAGAAAGGCTACAGGGTCGGATATATATAGTCCAAGTAAGTCTAGGTGCGTATGAGACAGTGTTACCGGCTAAAGTAATGACCTTACAAAACTGCAACTCAGGGTATAACGGGTAAAACCGTAGTCATAACTTGGGCAGCCAAGCAGCGGTAGTCTCTGCACAATTAAGCTCAGTGCTTGTGTGGGAATGCGTCAGGGACCTGACACATGCCACTTGTCGGAATTCTCTGACAGTTGCATGGGTACCAGGACACTTAGGGTTTCGGGTCAATGAGAAGGCTATCTCTGGATCTGGAAATTTGGGAGGGGCGAGCTAGTGCTCAGCCAGCACTGAGGCCACATATGACCCATTGTGCATCCTCCCGTATGTAGGGATATCCTCACCTCAGGATGTCACCAGGCCTATTGATTTAAAATAGGTGATGAGGCGCCCGAGGGGGATCTCCCTGACATCGGCTGGTGTAAGCCAATACTCGCCCAACACGGTTCTTCTGATTTCAGAAAAAGCAGAGCAGTCATACATAATGTGTTCTACTGTTTCCTCTTCTTGTTCGCAGCCTCTGAATGAGAAGGCTAATAAACTGTCCCGAGCGGAAGCTAGTATCCCAATCATTGGCCTGGAAGCATTCAGTGGGGTTGCTGACACGTTCAGAAAGGCAGCTATTGAGAAACGAAGAGAAGACCTAGGAGTGGTGGAAAAATCACCGGGGAAGCGACAAGCCAAAGTGTTCATAAAAGTACAAAAATTAACTGCAGAGCTAATACAACAAAGGAGAAACGATGTCAGTATCTTAACAGGACATTGATAGTTTAGAAAACACCTGAGTCAGCTAAATTTGGCAGATGAAGAAAACTGTTGATAATGCCATTAGGAGGAAGAAACCGTATTTGATGATGTCCTATGCCAATGTGACGGACTTGCAAGGACGTGGTATCTAGTATTGGGAAAGGAAATACCAACTGCTCAAAGTTACGTAAAGAGGCCACTGTTAAGGCTTTTCAGGTTTATTAAGAGGGTAGTACTAGATAAACTGCTTCAATCCTCTCCAAGAGATGATTGGTGTTCACAATAGATCTGTAAAGATCGCAATGATATAGGCTAAACCAATTAATATCTATCTATCTAGATTGAGGTAACCCAAGTTAACAAAATGACCAATGTGTATAAAGTGTAATAAATATTTATAAGTACAAAAAAACAAACATAGGTACATTCAACAAAACTAATTATATTAATTAGCAAAACAGGTAAAGCAGTGAACACTAAAGAATTAAAATGTTTTATATTAAAGAAATAAAAACAGGATTAACTTCTAGATTTAGTGGTGAATTTAAAGTTGTAGTATCAGCTGTTTCTCTAGAATACATATTGCGATAGTTTATATACTAAGATGTTTTTCATATTGGCAGTGTAAATAAATGGTCAAACTAACTTTAGTTTTAGACATACGACCTCTCTGAAAAACTGTTTTCGAAAGTCCATTATATTCAGCCACCAAACAAAAACTTTCGTAAAAGTTTTCCTCTTTTTGTATGTCTTACCACAATACTTATAAATCACAATTCGTATTCGTATTCATAATATGTGGTTTTATACAAATATTTGTATTTTTATTCCCTTTTTATTTTTTTAAAGCTAAAACCCATCTTGGTGTGCCCGATACAGACTGAAGTATTAGAATATAGGTTTTGTACGTCGTTAAAAAAGAGTAATAAATAATTGTGAACATTCCAAAGTCTGCTTCATTTTAATTATTGTATATGATTAAATTATTAATAGCAACGTATATGTGAAAATATTGAATAGATACATTTTTTATACACAGACTGCCGACAAGCACTACTAACCTTGAATAGACCACGTATCACTTCAAGTTTAGTACCAAAATGTCACCAATCTCTAACTGAGGCCAGCCAGAATAACGTGGTCACTCTTAGCTGGATCAAAGGACATGGGAACTCTAAAGGCAACCGCATTGCGAACAATTTAGCAAGGAGGGTTGCGGGCTACAAATATGTTAGCCCTCGCCCATCTACCAAGCTAACATTGTCCGCTGTCGTGGACCTTATCAAACAGCACTCTCACCAAAACTTTATACAGTGCTGGGATGAAACTACAAACTGCAGACTGGCCAGAGAGTTATTACCTCATCCTGGCGAGGAAACAGCAAAAAAAATTAAGGCATTGACCAGACAAAATCTCCGAACAGCTGTAGGAATCTTAACAGGTCACTGCCAATTGCGACAACATCTCTTTAGGATGAAATTAACAGAATCGCTGCTCTGCAGAGGCTGCGAACAAGAAGAGGAATCAGTAGAACATATAATATCTGACTGCTCTGCTTTTTCTGAAATCAGAAGATCCTTGTTGGGCGAGTACTGGCTTACACCAGCGGATGTCAGGGAGATCTCCCTCGGGAGCCTCATCACTTATTTTAAATCACTAGGCCTGGTGACAGCCTGAGGTGAGGATATCCCTACATACGGGAGGATGCACAATGGGTCATATGTGACCTCAGTGCTGGCTGAGCACTAGCTCGCCCCTCTCCAAATTTCCAGATCCAGATCCAGACCCATCTTGGTGTGCCCGATACAGACTAAAATATTAAAATATAGGTTTTGTACGTCGTTTAAAAAGAGTAATAAATAATTGTGAACATTCCAAAGTCTGCTTCATTTTAATTATTGTATATGATTAAATTATTAATAGCAATGTATATGTGAAAATATTGAATAGATACATTTTTTATACCTATGTTCATTTTATATGCTAAAAGGCCGTACGCTGATCTATTTAAATTTGTTTGTCAGTTATTGACGATTCGATGTAAATCTATTCCTTAGTTGTGTATAAAAATCATTGAAAAAAATATATCAAGAAAGATTAACTTTTTTAAATAAATAGTAAAATAGTTGGCATACCTTAAAAAGGGACCAAGTGGGAGTCGGACTTGCCCATGAAAGGTTCCGTAGCAAGAAGTAACATAATATAAAAGTTCTTGTATATCGTAATTTTGATCGATGTTTTAAAAAAAATGATTAGTTTATAATAACATAAGACGAGACTGCAATAAAATATCTTGTAGTAACATATGATTTTTTTGTAATATAGGTATTAGTTGATTGAATGAAAAGTAAATCTGCACTTAAGAAACTCGATCACTCTTAAAGTATTAGATCCCATGACAATACAACCAAAAGCCATCTAACAGCTAACACTAGCAACCGATTTCCCAAAGGGCGATTCATATTCTTGGAAGTTACTGAAAGGATGTGCCCCCGAGGAAAATCCGTATCGATACATATTAATTTTTTTCTTTTAGTCTTCATTAAAAATAAGTGTAGTTCAATTAATTTCTTAAATTATAATGAATATATTATTGACTATTTAAAAAATGTGCATTTTTTTTTGTCACCGATTAATTATAATGCCTTACATAAAAATCAATTGCTGTTCATATGTTTCGAAAATGGTTTTTGCGATTTGGCTTATTTTTAGCGTTAAATATATGTGTGAAAGTTCTGGAAAGGTTTAACTGTGAGAAACATAATCATCACTACATAGTATAAAACAAAGTCGCTTTTTCTATCCCTATTTCCCTTTGTATGATTAAATCTTTAAAACTATGCAACGGATTTTGATGCGGTTTTTTTAAATAGATTGAGTGATTCAAGAGGAAGGTTTATATGTATAATAACATCCATTAAATAGTGGAGAAATACTGTTATTTTTGAGGTTTCTAATGTGATGTCGTTAATTATCAATTTTTTTGCGCTTACATTGCAAACGCAGGCTGAACCCTACGAGATTTATCAAAATAATGTACTAATTATTTGTACACATTGAAAAGGTCTACAGACGCAGCGCTTGCGGTGGTACTGGCCGGCCGGGGCGGCGGCAGCGTGCCTATAAATAGCGCGTCGGAGGCTGCGATTTTCTATATTGCACTTTGAATTTTGCAGCGATCGGACGCGTTTATTACGAAATTAATCATTATGACGCTACCCTAAGGTGGCGCAGTTGCATGAGATGTGATCAATTTACACCTGTAATTCCTACACAACTACGTACTATGACGCCACCGTAAGGTGGCGCATTTGATATCTCATATATTTAAAAGAGCAAAACTTACTTATCTAAGAACTATGACGCCACCGTTAGGTGGCGCAGTTAATATATAATATACCTAACCGATAAATTACAAAGTACTATAAATAATCGTAAAAAATGGTAACTAACGAGAAAATATGATAAAAAATACAAAAAATTAATCGTAAAAATAAAAATAAAAAAATTGGAAAAAACATTAGTGTTAGGCGGTGCGAAGTTCGCCGGATCCGCTAGTTAATAACTAACGAACAATACCAAAACAGTTATTTAGTTCTATAAATTTCTAATAGATAGCGGTGTAAGTAAATTCATCGATACAAATCTATACCATTATGTAATATCTAGGTTACAAAAACACCCGTTAGATAGCGTTATATTCCTAAATAATATGGGTAGAAAGATTATTTCAATATGTTGTTTTTCTGAAATAAAATAATAGGTAACCAAATTTCACAAAAAATTAATTAAACAATTGAGAAAATTGAAGAAAATACTTAAAAATAAAAATAATAAAAATTGAATAAATGATTAAAAATTGTTAAACCTGACAGAAACGGAAATTGGTTAAATCGAAAACATCAAGAAGCAGCAAAAAATTGTGAAAAAAAACATATAAACAGAAAAAGATGAAAAACTAACAAAAACTTGAAAAATACAATACAATAAAAAAATATGAAAAATAAAAAAAACAACTAAAAAAAGAAAAAAATATTACAAAATGCAAACCTGAAAAAAAAAACATAAATGTATGATAAAATCGTAGAAACTAGTGTGGCAGTCAGTGGGACTGCCGGCAGAAGTTATACTTCTATGCACGCGCATGGATTCATAAATTTGTATGCGAATGATTTAGCAAACTCATTATATGATGTTAGTGGTAAGCGACCCCAAAAACCTCCTAGTACCGTGTGCACATTCTATTTGCATCGAATTTGCATAAAATTCCTGGAGACGAGGTCCGTCTTAAGCACCAGGTGTTTCGAACACCATCGCCATTCTTATAATCGTATTTAGCGACTCAAAAAACCACCGAGTACCAAGTGTGCACTGATACCCCAGGAGAAGAGGTAAATACCCTAGACACCAAGTGCCGCGGAGACTTTCGGAATCGTGATATTCGTGTTCAGCGACTCCAAAAACCCCGAATATATAAATTGAACTCATTTACAGCAATACTTACCGAGTTGTAAGTTTTCTCCCTATTGTCTGTCCGGACTGTACTTTTTGAATGCAGAAATGCAATTTCCATTTTTATATTATAAAATATAGCGACAAATTTCCTGATACTTTAACGATTCCAATGCAAAAAAAATGCATTCCGATCCATCTTACGTTACAAAATTCGGAGGTTTTGGTGCTTTATTTCCTTGACTATTCGTAAAAACTCTGTTTATGTAGCCAACAACCTCAAAAGCATAGTGCAGGATATACTGCAACCATGTGACGGTATTTTAGACTACAATACAATACTCATTACTGAATATTATTATTAATATTATTAATATAAAAAAATTAAACTTAATATGTTAACTTACGTGACAGAATTATAAAATAATCTGTCAAATAATCATGTGGTCCATCACTATGATATTCATATATTAGTTCAGACTGTTTTTTGTATATCTATCCCTTTTCAATGTACTGAATGTCGAAACGGTATTCAAAGGACTTATAGTTATGACTAATAACATGTGATAAATATTTCATCTTTGTTTTTACCGACCAATATACCTTATAAGTGTGTCTGTCTCTCTCTTACTCACACCATTACATATGTAATGATTTTTCCCATTTAACTGTACACAAATCTTTTTCACCGAGTGCATGAATAAAAGTATAACTTCAAAAACATGGAAAACAAGCTAATAAAACGCAAAAAACATCGTAAATATTAAGAAAAGTGAAAATGAGGAATAGAACTATTGATTGTTAGGCGGTACGAAATTCGGCGTGTCATCTAGTTGAAATAAAAAAAATCTCTTTTCGTGAAACAAAAACCTCCGGTCGTGAAAAGCTCGGAAAATCTTAAAAATATCCTCATAAAAAATTGTTAAGTCATAATGTTATAAAAAAAATAAAATATGGAAATGATTAAAAAGATTGCTCTCATAATTCATTTTTAATCGACTTCAAAAAAAGAGGAGATTCTGAATTCGACCATTTTTTTATTTTACTTGTATTTATAATCCGATTTGAAAAACTCTTTTTGCATTTAAAAGAGTAGAGTGTCCGTGTGGTCTCATACTAATTTGGCATTGTGCAAGATATTCCAGGGAACACCTTAAAAATCAATAGAATAAGCTTTGCAGTAAAGTTAATATGTTAATAATGATGTATAACATAAAAAACATAATAACCAGCCCATAACTGTCCCACTGCATAAGCAAAGGCCTCTTTCCACAAGAAGAAGGAATAAGCATCACCACGCTTGCTCACTGCGGGTTGGTGCTTTCAGACAATTAAGTCCACGTTTCATTACACGATGTTTTCTTCACCGTACATGGATGGTTTCTCTAGGTGTTAGAGAATTTACTTGTCTCCAAAAAGTCACATTGGTACATGTCGGGACTGTTGGGGATTGAACCCACTAACTCTTGCACGGTATTTGGAAGGTTTTAAAGAATGAATTTGCGCCCACATCTGACAAAGCCAAATAGCAACTAAAAAAGATAAAATATTTTTTTTTAAATGAACCGCCTTTAAAAAATAAAAAGACTAATGAACTAAAAGGCAAAAAATCAAATTTTCATTCCTTAAAAAAGTTGTAAGTCGGCTCCAATGGCATTACTCGCTATTTTATTTTTAGCAATTAAATCTTGACTTCGAATGTGAGTCACTCAAATCTTTTACAAAGATATAAACCATTGAAGCCAACTTCAAGGAAATCAAAATCAGATGCCTATTTGCTTCCAAATTTTTTGAAAAATAAATATTTTATTTTTTGTTTTTTAGTTTATTTTTCTTAAAGACCAAGAGCCCAGAGCCCCCAGACCTACGTCATTTTAGCAAAGCTGAAATTTTCAGGATTATAAGTACAATGTCTTGTTAAGAGATATGCGTACCCACTATAGCTTGAAAGCGGGGCCGTTTCTCAGGTAGCGCGAAGTACAGGTAGATAAAAACATTAATTACCTACGTTAATGAAGAATGGCTAATATTTAAATATTTTTTAAAGAATATTATTTAAAATTAAAATTCATTACTGCCAGACACTTTCCGTGGGCCATTACTTTTGCCAGACGTCTTGAAAGTTATGAAAAAAATTGGGTAAACTACGTTATAGTAGCAAACCTAAGTTTTATATATGTCGTAGTCACTTGGCGATTCAGGCACATAGCTATGTGACTGGGCTATTTTAGGCACATAGCTACGTGCCCGTCACTAAGAAACGCGCCGAGTATAGATCCATTACATCTCTATGTGACTGATTTTAGCCCGTAGTCACATAGCGATTCCGGCACATAGCTATGTGCGGAGAACAAGTCAGTCACTTAGAGATTTATCAAATTCAAGACCATCGCATCTCTATGTGACTGATTTTAGTCCGTAGTCACATAGCGATTTCATCACATAGCTATGCGCGGAGAGAAAGTCAGTCACTTAGGATCTACCAAGTTGAGGGCTATTACATCTCTATATATCATATCATGACTCTTGCGGTTTCAGGTTGTTTGGAGAATTTATTCGTAGCGTATTACGTGTATATTGATTTAATCATGTATCTTAATAGTAGAGATACCTACATGTATCGAACAGCACACATTTTATTAAATCAAAATAAATGTACCTATTTTTAATTTTACCTTTGATATATCTGGATCTTGGCTAACTACTTTAAAAAATGAGTGAGTTGATAATCTATGTAAATACCTATCTAAAAAAACAAAAAGTAACATGTCAAAAATTCAAAAATACGCATTGCATACTAAAACAAGATTTATATAATTTAAGGTTTTTTATTTATTAGTTCTTTATCTTTGAAAACGGCAACCGATCTGGTTGTCGAAAGCTTAGAAACAAAAATATTTTTTATAGTTATTTAACCTTTGTTAGGCATTTTCAGATTTTAAATACGACCGTTGACAAATTTGATATATCACATATCCATAAAGATTATTAAAAAGCAAGGACCATATTCAAAAATATTATTTTATTTTTTATTTTAGTGGCAATAAGTTCTCCAATTGATAGAAGAAAATATACATTTGATGCCACAAAGAACGTATAGAAAATATTTAAATATATTATATACTATATTATTATGAAAAAGAAACAAATGGTTCAGTGACCTATTAGAATTATAATAGATACTTAAATACAAAATTTAATTACACAGTCGTGCAATTAACAAATATCAGGTGTTAATAACGATTTAATTTGGCATAAACAGATTTTATAGAAGTGTCAAGCTGCCAAGTACAATTTTTCTTCTTGAAAGCGCTTGAAATAGTGTATGACGCAATGTTAGGGGAAGGTGGTGAACTTCTTACGTAGGGACAGTTTGCAACCCGGGCAAAGCGAAGTTATAAGATTTTGTTATCGAAATACTTTTTTCCAAAAATGATAACGTTTTTTGTTAAATCATTCGTATACGTCATGCAAAGAATTTATTTCATAAATGTGTCATATAATATAAATTATTACACAAAATATGTTTAATAATTTTCTATTTCAATTTATTTAAAAGAAAAAAGTATTTCTTAATAAAAAGTAAGCATTAAAAAATATATAAAAAAATTCAATTTTAATTTATAAATGAACTTTTCCGAATCTCTCCAAGTTTTCCCGTGCTATGTGACTGGATCGCTATGTGATTGCGGCTAAAATTCAATTACATAGAGATGTAATAGCCCTCAACTTGGTAGATCCTAAGTGACTTACTTTCTCTCCGCGCATAGCTATGTGCTGAAATCGCTATGTGACTACGGACTAAAATCAGTCACATAGAGATGCGATGGTCTTGAATTTGATAAATCTCTAAGTGACTGACTTGTCCTCCGCACATAGCTATGTGCCGAAATCGCTATGTGACTACGGGCTAAAATCAGTCACATAGAGATGTGATGGATCTATACTCGGCGCGTTTCAAAGTGACGGGCACATAGCTATGTGCCTAAAATACCCCAGTCACATAGCTATGTGCCTGAATCGCCAAGTGACTACCACATATGTATTATTTTAGGTAATATTTTAAGACCGTTTGTATGCGGCCAGACCAATCCGAAGGTCCAATCATCCCTCCAGACGCCATGATACTTTATCTGTGACTGTGGGCGTAAGGGCATTATTTATATGCATAAGTGCGAGTGGGATCACTACATTGCTCTAACCGACTGCACTCGACCGACCTTATACTTAACACTAGTTACTGACCTTTAAATTGAAAAATTATGGGAATTTTAAAATATTTGGAGTAAATAGGAAGGTGAGGAATATCATTTTTGGTATTATTTCAGGAATAAAATTGTTAAATATTAAATGATTTTCTTATAGTTTTTTTTTTCAATGTGCAGATATTTACAAATTGTTATTTGAAAAAATATTTATTATCTTCCAAGTTATTCATCTTCATTGTCATCATCGTCTGAGTTCTTACTTCCCTCATCAAATTCATACTCAAATCGAATATTTAATTCATCTTCACCATCATATTCATTGATACTTGACTTCTCTGTTAAAATGAAGTTTACGCAGAGGAGTCAAGTATGAAAAAAACTATAAAAAAAATCATTTAATATTTAACAATTTTATTCTTGAAATAATACCAAAAATGATATTCCTCACCTTCCTAATTAATCCAAATATTTTTAAATTCCCATAATTTTTCAATCTAAAGGTCAGTAACTAGTGTTAAGTATAAGGTCGTTCGAGTACAGTCGGTTAGAGCAATGTAGTGATCCCACTCGCACTCATGCGTATAAATAATGCCCTTACGCGATAAAGTATCATGGCGTCTAGGGGGATGATTGGCCCTTCGGATTGGTCTGGCCGCATACAAACGGTCTTAAAATAGTACCTAAAACAATATATATATATATATATATATATATATATATATAGAACTTAGGTTTGCTACTATAACGTAGTTTACCCATTTTTTTTTCATAACTTTCAAGACGTCTGGCAAAAGTAATGGCCCATGGAAAGTGTCTGGCAGTAATGAATTTTAATTTTAAATAATATTCTTTAAAAAAAATATTTAAATATTAGCCATTCTACATTAACGTAGGTAATTAAGGTTTTTATCTATCTGTACCTCGCGCTACCTGAGAAACGGCCCCGCTTTCAAGCTAGTCGGTACGCAAAACTCTTACCAAGACATTGTAATTATAATCCTGAAAATTTCAGCTTTGCTAAAATGACGTAGGTCTGGGGGCTCTGGGCTCTTGAACATAATTTTTTGAAAGCGGTTCAAAAAAGTTTTTATTACAAGCTAGCAGAGTAGTAGCATAAGCTTGTCGTAGTCAGTCTCACTTCCACCAATTTTTTTTACATTAGCCTATAGCGTCTTGGATTTGATACTCTCCAAATACACAAAATTATTTTGTATAAAGCAATCTCTTTTTTATCTTTATTTCCATTTCTCCTCTGCAAATTATTATAATGTATCTACCTATTATTTACAAAACAAATTCTTCAAAGAAAACCCTTCTGGCAACAAACTCTTTCTTTTTTTATTTTTACATCAGCCGGATTTATTTTATTTAGTACCTCTAATTATAATAACGTATTATTATAAATTACACCACCTTCCCAAATTATTGATACGTGTTTATAAAAAGGTTTCAGTATTACTACAGGATTAAAGCGGGATTGAATTTCTAAAATAGATTTTGTACTATGACATATAACAGAAATTTCGGTGTACGTTTTCGTGCGAATAACTTCCACAGTGAAATTTCAACGAGAATGTGTTGAAGCAAAAACTTAATTTAGCGATAATTGGAATTTTGGAGACGCAAACTAAACCGATAAGTGACTTAATCCAGTCCGGGATTTAGGTACTTCATTACGCCCCGATGAAGTTAAACGTAGGTAATCGATTTCGAATAATTTCGGACTTGGTGCTCAATCGTTTTAATTGTCGCCTAGATTATAATAGAGATCATTTTCTTGTTAATTAATGCAAATTACTCGCGAACTAAATCCAAGTAGTGTATTTGCCACCGTATTAATTTACCTGTGTTCACCGTTTTTGTTTTATTTCATGCTGCCAGAACATTTTCGTGACGCAGTTTAGAGTTTTATATTCAAGGATTAGTTTATAATTAGGTAGTACACTAGGGGTTAAAAAAATTGCATACACTGTATACTATATTTTTAAATAAAAATTGATAATTTGCCACTATAGATGATAAAACCAGTAAAATTTAACAAAGTTTTTTATACTTAACAGTTCAAGTTAGATATATTACAACAATGATTGACCCGAATTTTAACACCAAAAAAAAGTGAGAGGTGTCAAGGGACACCCGGATGGAACGAAGTTCCTTTCGATTAATTAGTGAAGGAATTGTAATTTGTAAACACAACAGAGTGTTTATACATACAAAAGCATAATGTCTGTATAAAATGTCTACTTACCTAACTTTATCAGCAATATCCGGAACTTGTGCAGAAACACTCTCAGGATACATTATTGTTATTATTTACAAAAAAACCTGTATAAACTTAACAAAGTCGCGACACTACACTGTTCAGAGCAAAATAGAAAATAGTTAATCCATTATCACCTGAATATTTTCAACAGTTCGTTTCTTTTAACAAAAGTGTCCATTTATACAATATCAGAGGTTTAGATGACATACATCTACCTAGAATTACTTTTTATTTCAATTAAATTTAAAACAGGAATTAACAATTTAATAAAAAATTTTAAAATTAAAATATTTGACAGTAACTGACAGTTTAGGTAATTTGACGTACCTAACTAGTCAAGTTACGAACTATTTTTAAAATGTTTATGAATTTATTAATTTATAAAAACAGGATTAAATAAAATATAATACTATTATAGGTACTTATTTTTTATTCTACAGTATTTTCTTTTTAATGTACATTTTCTTTTCATTTAAATTAGTGTCTTTTTAATTGTAATATATCTATCTATGAGAGAGAGAGACAGACACACAGAGAAACATGCGTGTGTCGTGTCGTGACATATTTTGGTCTGAATTTTTTCCGGCTAGCCTCTAGCCTCAGTCGTAACTGGTCGTGACGCCCGAAAGGGAACTTCGTTCCAAAAACCATGTTTTATTTAAATAATCAATATTTGATTTGAAATTAAGCTTTGTCGTAATATCTTTTAAATTAAAAAACAAACAATTTTACCATAAACATTTTGATTGCACCTTAAAGGCCCCTAATTAAATAACATACAAATGTTAATAATATATTTTGCTGTTGTACGAACTGGGGTGTTTTTCTGGCCCATCTTTTGATAACACAAAATTTACTGAATAACAGCAAAGAATGATCTATTTTGACCATACAGCCTCGTCTATTTGAACAAGAGAAATCCACAATGGACTTAGTGTGACACGTGCTCAGAATCACTGCCTTCTGGATGGTGATCAAGGTATTCCTATGGAGTCCCGACTTATCAAGGCTTTCTAAGAAACTCTTGGGGATCAGGCCTGTAGATGACACAATTACTGGTATCACTTTTACCTTCTCAACATGCCACATGTATTTTGCCACCTTTTCGTTGTATTTATCCAAAATTTTGTTATTATTTGACACAGCAACATTCAATAGACGAACTAAGTCACCTGTCTATCTGTGGTAACATGCCTATCGTAGTAGAGTCTAATAAACTCAAGAACTGCCTGCGGATAGTATTTGTAATAAGAATTGTATGTCCTAAGTAATCAAAATTTATTGGCTAACTTTTGGTGTATGATGTTGCAGACCAGGTTGTGCCTGCGTAGGTAGGTAACCGGTGCCATCTAAGGTTGAAGTGGTCGATGTATGGTTTCTGTGGTTTGTTGGCATTGTCCCTCAGAAAGCCACTTATTTGACGCTTTCTTGTCAATATGGTGTTGGGTTACGTCATGGTGGTATCGTCCATGTAGTGTTTCTGAGCCCACGTCTGCTGCTTATCACAGTCTGCCACGATTTCTAGATTAACGTCTGCGTTTGCGAGGTTTAGAGAAAAGTAATTCTTATCTGCATTCACTACAACATCATGCAAGTTAGATATTTGATATTTCCTAAAAAGAAATATGGTAATGTCAGTAAAAGCTCCTTCTCCTTCTGTCCACGCTATTGTGGTCATAAGGAGTGATGACTTTGGGTGATAGTTTTTGTGTTTTTTCCTCATAGATCGAGTTAGTTGCTGAATTTCTTCTAATTCAGTGTTTGTTCATTTCAGGATTCCAAAAGAGTATGTTTGGACCGGTACAGCATAGGTATTAACTGATTGAAGCAGATTCCTTTCGTTTAAATCGGATTTTAATAAAGAACTTACTCTTTTTGTAAATTGCTTCCTAATTCTTTGTTTAGCTTGCTTTTGCTTAATCATTTTAGTTTGCTAAAACCTTGGATATTTTTAAGTGTCACTATCTTTCATTGCATCTTAGATATCTCGATTTGGCAATACCACAATACCACACCTCCGTTTACCACTTTTCCTTTTTTTGATGTTTAAGAATTTACACTTGTTTAGTCCAAATTTTATTTTGTATATCACTGGAAATTTTTCCAATAATATCGAGCAAATGTTAAATTTGTTTTTGGTTTGAGACATACACTTTTATGTCTTTGATATATAGAAGATGTTTAAGCTAGTGTTTCTATTAGCTTTGATATTAAATCCATATCCTGAGTCATTAAGCATGCTGTAGAATGATTTCATTGCCAAACAAAACCAAAGTGAGCTGATAGATTTCTCTACGGATAGGAATTTCATTAGTGCTAGATACTTACTGTTCAGGTTCAGGTGTAGATGGAGGTTCGCTTTATTATTAATCCGAGGAAAGAAACTAGGGTGGGGTGTATTTTGTAAATCAGTAAGATTTCAGTGAGCCAAGAATGGGAAACGTTATCAAATGCTTTCTTGTAATCCACGAAAGCAGTGTATATATTGTGGCGTTTCTTCTGTGCTTTGTTCAATATTACAAAATCAATAATCAATTGTTCTTTACACCCTTGATGTCCTCGTCTGTTCCTCCGCCAGAATTCGTTCTGATACACATAAATGCAATTGGTAATACAAGATGTTAATATTTTATGTATGGTGGGGAGGCAAATGATATGCCTTTATTGGGTCGGATCGTAGATTTGCTAAGATTTGGTAAGCATATGGGTCGAACCAAGCATAAGAAATTTAGGAGTGTCGTTTGGATGCTGGAGGCTGGAGGATATGCGTAAACCTTTCTGTCAGTGCTTCGTACAGGGCACAGTAAAAGCTCTTTATTCGCAAGGTATATGTTTTGTAAATATACCGCGAATACAGAAACCGTGAATATAGTCCGGGTTCCCACGTGGTAAAAAAGGCATAAAGAATAACCAGCTGAAACTTTCAGAATCGCTTAATTGCACTTAGACCTACAAACTTCCATAGCAACAATATCGATGGATGGGGCGTTTTTTCTTCAGCAGCGGTCAAACATGTCGAAAGATATAACCCTCCCCGGAGTGATGGATAACCGATTTATTTTTTGTGAATCAACAGTTTTTTATTATTACTACATAATAAAACACGTGACCTACAAAAAGAGGAGGGCGTTTGGCGGGGCCTACGCGCTTAACATGTAATAGTTACGACTGCCAACGACTTAACAAATAACCAGTTAACGCCCTCTTCTTTTGTAGGTCACATAAAATAATAAAAAACTGTTGATTCACAAAAAATAAATCGGTAATCCATCACTCTGGGGAGAGTTATAACTTTCGACATGTTTGACCACTGCTGAAGAAAAAACGCCCCATCCATCGATATTGTTGCTATGGAAGTTTGTAGGTCTAAGTGCAATTAAGCGATTCTGAAAGTTTCAGCCGGTTATTCTTTTTGCCTTTTTTACCACGTGGGAACCCGGACTAATACGGAATGGTAATTTATATGGGATTATAGGGGATACGTTCCTAGGTGACAAAATAAAAATCAAATTAATTGAAGTTTCACAGACAGATCAATTTTTTTCAAGAAATCAGATAGCTCATTTGCCATTTTTAAACCTTCATTGAGATTTTTAATGTTAAATCTCATATTTCCAATAGTTGTTGAAGCCCCTTCTTGATTGGTTTTTAATTTATCATTTCATCCAAGTCGGTTTCAGCCAAATTTTCATCTTTTGATTCAAGCAATTCTTGAATGTTACTTGATCCTAATCTGTTCGAACTCATCTTTTATTTCATTCACAATTTCGGTTGTGTTCGCAGTCAAAGTTTGAATTTTATTTTAATGTGAGGCTACAGTTCTTGAAACGATTTATTTTGTTGTGTCAAATTTCTTCCATTATTCCACAACATTCATATCAGGATCAGATTCCATATTATCCAATATAATTTTAAAGGTACGTGTAATGTTGAAGAGCTTGAAGCAAAGCGGTCCTGTTGGGTATTTATATTTGTGAGTATAGTTTAAAGTTTGCGAGAATGACCTGGTAAATTGCCCAAGGCTAAAACTACAAGACAAGACAATAGAGAGATAGGTAGATAAGAGAAAGTTTAAAGGAATGTTGGAT
This sequence comes from Altica lythri, assembly GCA_964028335.1. Classification (NCBI taxonomy): domain Eukaryota; kingdom Metazoa; phylum Arthropoda; class Insecta; order Coleoptera; family Chrysomelidae; genus Altica; species Altica lythri. Next base: position 25,909,734 of record OZ034804.1, on the reverse strand, counting down.
TTAAGGACCCTGTAGTAGGAGTTATGTCCTTTTCAGGGAGTGGATAGGAAGGTTTGGATGATGTTAGCATCGGTCGCCGGCCCCGCACTCACAAACTCCCCCATTTGTAGTTGGTGTCGTTTCTTATGTAGCTCCTGTCCTGTGTTTTCTTCTGATTCCAAAGTTCCTCGAACGTGCCTAAACCGTCATCCCTTTTTTTTAGTGCCAGTATAGGTGTGTGTGAAAGTGTGGCAATAGCAACATAGCAAGAGTGTTGATCTACCTTTTGCTGCCGTAAATTCAGGGGCAGACTTTCCGGTTTTAGATATGAATGTTTCTCATCCAAAAAATGTAGATTCGTGTGTATGTACAGATTACGCCTGCGAATAAAGAAATGTTTAGCCGCGAATATAGGAATACGGTCGCATTTTTTTTAAACCGCGAATACTGAAAACGCGAATGAAGGAAGTGCGAATAAGGAACTTTTACTGTACTTGTATCAGAAGTACTGGAGGTTGTCACCGCCTCTGGTGCTTTGCAGTTGCTGGTGCCGTTTATGGCCTTGGCCACCTCTCCTCTTCAGATTCTAATCCATTGGGCGTTGGTGTTTGATTATTGTTAATATTATCATTATTTTATAAAAAATCGGAATTTAAACAAATACATAACATGTATAAGTACTTAAACGTATATAGATCACAATCAAAAATATATTATTACGTTTCGGTTTATTTTTTTTAAACCATCATCAGATATCTATAAAATAGAATTATACAAATAAATAATAAAAATAAATATTGGGATAACAGCAATACCTACTTAACGTAAATAAAACTCTTTAAAGTTTCTAATCCAAGCTTTCGTAATAACTTTATTACATTTTCAAGGAGCTACAACATTTAGAGTGACAGAATGCAAGTAGAAATAAATTATAAATTTATACTTACATCTCTGTATAAATAGTATTAGTAATTAAATATATACATCTCAATCCGTTCATAAAACAACTCAACCAAAATAAATCTGGTTTAAAAATCCGCTTAATTTGAAATAATTTTATTATGAAAATGTTTCCCAGTGCCAGTGAATGTTTTTTGTAAACACAATGGAAACAATGTTTTTGTGCCTGCAAACAAACCAATCAATATATATTTACAGATTATATTACCAGTGCAATGGGTTGTGACTGTTATATTCAATTTTTTTGTGCAAAACTCATTATTTTAAAAGTGCTGTGGTTTTAACGAAAAACATATTGTTTAGTGTATAAGTTAAAGAAAACGAATATTTATTCTTTTACTAGTTTAAGAAAACAAACTTTTGTTACAACGTAGTTAAGTTCTTGCACAAAATTTATTTGTTTTAATTGTAACAAAAACAAAATACATAATATTAAGTTGCCTTTGAAAACAAAACTTTGTTTACAGCCAGTTGGGATTTATTTATTTTAAAGTTTTCGCTCTAAGATGTCGTATAAATTAGGTATACGATGAAGTATCTACAAGTTGGATAGGCGGGTGCCCAAAGCTAAAATCTATTGAATATTCCAAAATGAAGACATTTCAGAGAGAACTATTTATAAAACAATAGCGCTGTTCGAACAAGGAATATCACCTCTGAATGTTCCAAATACTCTCAAGCGCAGTTCCTTTGTAAACCAAGATGTTTTCGTCAAATGAGGCGGGTATGCTTTGTCAATAAAAAAATCTTTATTTTAAATGAAGAAAAGAATTTTACATTGGATAATTTTCAAATGAATAAAATTGATGACTAACAGAGATATACACAAGCCATTGTAAAAAAAATGAGGGGTAAACCTTTGAATAATCAGACTTATATTGATGACTGCCTTTCCAAATTTTTTCATTACATGCTAATGACGATATCATGTTTTGGCCAGACCTAGCATCATACCAGAACTCAAGAGATACCTAAAAACGATAACACTTCAAATTTATCGCAGGCTCGCCCAATAGAAGATTTTTGAGCTTTAGTTTCTAAGAAGGTTTAGCATTGATGCTGTAAAGCTCAATATGAAGAACAATTAAGACGGCGAATTTGACAAAAACTAAACGAAATTGATCCTTATTCCATCCAGGATCTTATTCGAAGAAATTGGCGCCTGGTAAAACAGATTTGGTCATTCCACATAATTCGATAGTACAGTTTACTTAAGTATTGAGATATAATTTATGATACCTAGTAAAAGTTTAAGTAAATTATAATTTAAAAAATCCAATATATATTTTGCGCAAAACTTTTAAGGATATTGTTAGATAGTTGGTGCACTGAAATTTAAATAGTAGGTAATTCAGTTTCTATATTGTCTGTTGTTACTACTTTTACTCTCGTTAAATTAAATTAATTAAAAAGTTTATCATTTCTTAATTGACCCGACGAACTTCACACCTCGTATAATCAATCATTTGTTTTATTTTTCGATTTTTTCTGACGTGACAACGTCTTATAATTCGATGGAGCCGGCTGCACGACCAAAAAAATGAGGCGTTACCTCGCTCTGATAGGCTTAAATGAAAAATGATATCCGTACAAAATGTCTATCAAACAAATAAAATAAATAAAATGTTCTTTTGAAAAATGCAACCATTCTATTAGTATTTCCTTATGACGTTCAACTATCGTCAGAAAACCGACTTTACAGACAACCGATTTTTTTCTCTTCTTTTTGAGGAAAATGCGATTGTCTCTCGATTATTTTTCCTTGTTTTATCTGTTTTTGTATGTATAAGAAAAAAGAAAACCTTTTGACTTTCCTTTAAGCTTTCGAGTTCTGTTTGATTCTTCTTCTAGACATTAAATCCTAGGTTCTAATTTGATATAACAATTTAACAGAATTTTGTTAATCTAACATTATACGAATTTGAAATTTCTTGGATAAATCACAAACACGTTAAAAACTGTATAAAATGGCATAAATATTGTACAATTCAGAAAAAAATTATTAAAATTGAATTCTTTATTTTTAGGTGAAAGCAAATTTTTAATTTGGGTGCTAATAGAAATCCTGCTTCTTCATAATTGACCTTTCTTCTGTATTGAATTACTCACAAGTACCAAAACAATCTATATGTTTCAAACATTTTTATTTCATTTACGTTTTTGGAATTAGTCACTAGTTGCAAAAAATACGGCATTTTGGAACAGATATACCTATCATATCAACTTCAGACTAAGTTAAGCTAAAGGCACGATTTTAACACGCGTCGTGTTAACACGTATTAGCACGTGTCATAGACATATCTGTTAGGGTAGTCTAAATAGTTATTATTTACATATTATTGTCTAACAACTCGCTTTACTGGTTATAACTTCCATAATAAATTTTTAGAACATGAAATGTCAGAATCAAATCTCTTTGAAGTCGGCGGTGTTTAAACGTGGGAATATTAGCCATTTCTAATCTTTCTGCGTACGGTGGCCTTGAGTAACCAAAAGATAACTTTGTGCACCGACGCTGTACATTTTCAAGGATATTTCGGTCACGCACCAACTCTGGGGACCATACAGTTTCACAATATTCCAACACTGGGCGAATAAAAGTAAAGTCTAAAGAACTAAAGACAAGCTTTTGTGAAAAATTGAATTTAATTTTTTTTTAATATGAATTACTTAATAGTGTAGATAAAATGTATTGCAATGTAAAAAAGCGTGGGATAGATGGTGTCATTAGATTACGTAAAAAGCATTCCACGCTTTTTTACAATGGAATATTTATTTATTTTTAATTTAGAAGCCTGTTGTTTATTTAGTTTTTTAATGTTATTTATTAAATTATGATTTTGTTTAATACGATTAATCCATTTAAAACGATTATTTACGAGGTCTGTCACAAAGTTAACACTACTTTAAAGAAATATCCGGTACTAGTAGTACCATCTGTGCCATTATGTTAGATAGGTACATCTTTTATTGATTTTCTGTCAAATTTTCATGACAATCGAACCGCTTCACTCCAAATTATTGCGCTCAAATTGACAGTACTTTTTTAACATCGGTTGAGCATCAAACAAAGAGTCAATATTAAGTTCTGTTTTAAACTTAGTAAAACATTTACCAAAACGCTTCGATTGTTGAAACAAGTTTATGGTGCTTATAGTTTATCTCGTATCAGAGTTCACGAGTGGTTTACATGGTTCAAAGAGGGTGGTGAGTCGCTGAAAGACGACGAACATGTTGGCCAAACGAAATTTTTGATTACGCCAGAATCTGTCGAAAAAGTGTGTCTTTTTATTAAAAATGAGCTAAAATCTTTGTTACGATACAAGCAAATAAAGTAAAATATGTCGAAAGATTCAATCTATCACATGGAAACACCCAAACGAGGTAAATCCGAAAAAAAGCCGTTTGGAAAGTCAAAAGTGAAGAAAATGTTCATTTGTTTTTACGATTCGAAGGGAATTATTCTCAAAGAATTCGTTCCAGTGCGTCTAACGGTTAATGCTCTGTATTATCTTGGTAGGTATTATCAGGCATTTGCTCTCTCGCATTCGTCGTGTTCCACCAGAATTTTGTGAAGAAAGAAGTTGGCGCTTGTTGCACGATAATACACCAACACATTGATCGACACTTCTATCAGATTTTTCTCTGTTCGGTAGACTACATTTGCCCATGAAGATGCCATCCAAAAGGCGTTGACGACCATCCCAGTTAATGAGCTAAAATGCTCATTTAAAAAATATGTCGATCATGCAAATCGCTGTATTTACTCTGGACGGGACGATTTTAAATAAAATAAATTCCACTTGCCGAAAAAAAAAATTTTTGAAGTAAAACTTCTTTAGGCGCGACTAGGGGTAATTCTAACGGACGTGACGTCATATTCTAAAATAACGCAAAAAACCTGATACAAAAAACCTAACACGATTCCGCCTACTATATTAAATAAAAGTTAAATCTGTAATTGTATATTATGGTAGACAACATAATATACATATTTTGTTGACCTGTCCAATTGACAGCTTGTCAACCAAAATACATTGTTGGTGAATAGTTTTACGCCTAAAATTTGTGTATAAAGTGTTTGTTTTAAATATGAATGAACAAAGTGGATTTATTAATGAAGAAAGTGATGAAAAAATATTGAATGAAAATGAGTGAGTACTCTATATGCATTTTATTTTCCTGTGAATCGTTTAAAAAATCAATGTTGAAATCTCCACAAAGAATAAAAGATAAAGTTATTTGTACAGAAAATTAATGCTCTATAAAGTCTATCTATAAATGTATTGAAATTTCCAGATGGGGATCTATAAATATTTAATACACAACAGGTGGTTTGAAGTATTTTAAAAGAGATACTGGAAATTTCAATATCTACTTCAAGTGATAAATTAGTCAAAAATCGTGTTTCTTAATTTCTATGGAAGATTTTGTCAAAATTAGTACACCGCCATGTGATTTATTAGTTTTACTGAAGTAACAGAGTAATTATTAAATCGTATGTAGCCGATATTGTCATTATTGGACCATGTTTCGGATAGACATAATATGTCTGGTTCATATTGCTTTAAGATTAGGTCTATTCTATTAGTTTTGTTAGAAATTGATTGACAGTTAACATTTAAAATACGGTAGAAATTATCAGATTTCTCATGATTTTTACACACACAGTTCTTTATGTTTCCACTGACTTCCTTGCGATACATACGTCAAAACTTTTGATTAGCTAACCTAACGTAACCGTTAATTTCTATCAAAATTTTTTAAAACGTGAAAGTGAAATTAATGAATTTTAGATAAATTACAAAACAAAATAGTTGTCACTTGAATAAAATGGCGGATTCTCAAGAATATTTTACTCTTTCATCAATAAATAATAATAATAAACGATAAAATCAAAAACCTGTAGCTAGTTGTTAATAAACATATTTTAAATTTGAATTTATTTTGCGATGATACGTACGTCAAATAAGTTTTATTTCAATCGCGCGTAAAGGTAACACGCACACTCTTTTTTTTTCTGTGTCCTGTTTACTTTGCAACAGACCTCGTATACGTATACGAAAATAAAAAAATTTATTTGAACCCATAGAAACTACATTCAAAACCAATTCTGTTTAAAGGAAGTAGATATGTGTTCGTGGAGTCATCAGCCGATACAATACTTGCTAATTTTTTTAAAAATTTGTTTTTCTTTTATTTTTCATATTATTACATTGTTATCAATTTTGGACAAGTTTCCAAAATTTTAATTCAATCGGACACCCAGAAGTACGTCAAATTTATCTTGCAAGTTTCCTCCTTCACATACAAACATACATACAAGTCAAGTTAAATAAAAATTAAAAATTAAATTAACTGGCTTTAAATGCCAAATTTACTATTTGCGATTCGTGTTATGCCTACGTCATGTAAAGACAAATATAATTGTTCAAACTTTCGGAGTTGTAAATAACAAACTTTGCCGGAGGTGCATTATACACTGATGCGTGATTCTATTTTATGGTAGAGGAGCTTAAAGCGCATTCACCATAATCTTTGTTTACTTTCAATCCACGGCTAATATTGATGTTTTGTGTGCTCAAAATAATGTTTTGAATTGACAAATTTGGTTCTTATCGAATAATCTTGTTTATATTTGATAAAAAAAAAACAGAAGTCAGATAATGTGCACTTAAGTGTAACGTCAATTTTCATATCGTTTGACCTTATGGTTCAATAAGTCTAGGACAAACTGCGTAAAATTAAAAATTAGAGAGATTACTCGTTATATGTCATATAAAAATTCTAAAATGGTAAACATGTTTCTGCCTGTTTAGCAATTGTTATTAACAATTTAAATAAAAAACCATAGGTTGCTATGGGTATAACTGAAACAGTGTCTTCTTGGAGTGGATACCAGGGCATAAAGGTTTTGAAGGAAATGAAACCGCGGATCTTTTGGCCAAGAAGGGAGCGGATACATGATTTACTGGTCCAGAACCTGTATTGGGACTGCCTAGAGCCTGGGTAAGGACCAAAGTCAGGAACTGGATCTGGGAAGAGTCGACCAAACACTGGAGTAACACTGTAGGGCTGAGGCACTCGAAGCTGATGCTCAAAGGCTACTCCAAAAAACTCACGTATGACATACTGGATCTTGGCAGGAGTCAGATCAGAGTACTAGTGGGCCTGCTCACCGGGCATGGACCATTCAGACTACACCTTCGGAGGATGGGGATTCTGACACAGGAACCCACCTTGTGCCGACTGTGTGACATGGACGATGAGACGGCAACTCACATTCTATTCGAGTGTGAGGCCTTGGACTATAAACGGCTCCTCATCTTCGGTGACACGAATCCTGAATCCTATCACCACCTTGAGGAGCTGGTCACGGGACTCAAATCTCTTATAAAGGGAACTGCCCTGTGGCAACAGTAACTCAAGGAATTTAGGACACCTGGATTCTAGCCTTCCTGAGGATCAGCGGGATGCTGATTTTCAGCTGAACAAACTAGAGTCCTGCAAGCACGGGTGCATGTAAGGACTCTTGGTGCCGGACCTGGTCACAATATTCCCACAGGAAGCAGTGCTTAAACATGGGACTCCTTAGGTGAGACCATGCCAGGTTACTTAGATTAGATTAGATGCGTATAACTGTCTTAATTTTGATCGTAGAACGTGTAAAAAACCTCCATTGGATACACGAGACAATATTAAACCTTTTTTCTACAAAATATTTTTGTATGTTTGTACCATCTACTTTACAAAAATAAAAATAAAATTCAAAATAGTAGGATAGGTTCAGATAAATTCAATTGAAACAAAAAAAATAGTATCTATTTTATAATATCGTACTAGGTTTGGGGAGGAGAGAGTACAAGGAGAGCCAGTCGAAGAATAAATTTATATATAATGATGTGATGAAAGTGAAGTTTAATTTGTGTAACTGCGAAAAAAATAGAAAAGTTTTTTACGGAGCACCGCATTTTTTTTTTCGTGAAAACAAGCAACAATTGTAGTTTCGAAAGTATCCCTTTGATTATAACTGTTAACTGTCGCCTTTCCTCGTGCGTCCCGTGCCAGTGGCCAAGTTTTAAAGTTTATTGGAGCATTGTGACATCATTGATTTCTCATCCAAGTAGAAGTACAGTCGTTCATGCATTCGCTTATATTTACGCGTACGTTACGAGTACGCGATAGAGGTGAGAATGACAGAAGTAACGACGATCTCGAAAATTTTTACAACGACGTGATCGTTCAATATTTTAAGACAATTAAATTAAATCATTAATAATAGAACAAAATATTAAATATTAAAATAAAAAGTGTGGGTCGCCCAAAACTGAGTTTGGAAATAACGAAAATAAGTAAAAGAAAAAATCGGAAGCATAAACGACCTTTTAAAATTAACATTTATAAATAACTAACTGGTTATAAGGTTGTAACTTTACCAATACTTTAATCATTGTTGTGGCGCAAAATCCAAAGTTTAGGGTTATTCATTGAATATAAAGATTCTAATTCGGAAATCGGATATTGGTGATAATTATGTTTTGGCATGATTTTTTTAAATAAAAACGTTGTTAGTGATTTTTTTGTCTTTGAAATGATTAATCAGATGCCACCCGATTAAACTAATAATTATGTGCATGGCAGGAAACTAAAACGACAACTACATGTGAGTCGTTTTACATAATGTTTCCATTATAGTTCTCCTTCTATTTTTGATTTTATGTCAATCTTAACAAAGTATCAAAACGAGATTTATTTTAAACTAGCGGACCCGGCGACCTTCGCATCGCCTAACACTAATGTTTTTTCCATTTTTTTTATGATTAATTTTTTGTATTTTTTATCATATTTTCTCGTTAGTTACCAGTTTTTACTATTATTTATAGTAGGTACTTAGTAATTTATCGGTTAGGTATATTATATATTAACTGCGCCACCTTATGGTGGCGCCATAGTACTTAATAATGTAAGAATTACATGCCGGCCAGTACCACCGCAAGCGCTACGTCCCGCAATTTTAAATCTGTAATATCTTCGAAAATTTTCACTTAAATCTTGTGCTGTAAAGGACCATATAGATCTATATTAAATCAACAATGTATTTAAGCTATTTAATTGGATAATGATTAATGCTGTATTGGTTAAAATCGCTTCGGAAATTAGCCATTATTTGTCGTAAAAAGTATATGACAAAAAAATGTTATTGTGGGATATCCATAAGAGATAGACATATACCATCGCGAAGTTTTCTGTAGACCTTTTTAATGTGTACAAATAATTAGTAGATTATTTTGATAAATCTCGTAGGGTTCAGCCTGCGTTTGCAATGTAAGTGGAAAAAAATTGATAATTAACGACATCACATTAGAAACCTCAAAAATAACAGTATTTCTCCACTATTTAATGGATGTTATTATACATATAAACCTTCTTCTTGAATCACTCTATCTATTAAAAAAAACGCATCAAAATCCGTTGCGTAGTTTTAAAGATTTAAGCATACAAAGGGAAATAGGGACAGAAAAAGCGACTTTGTTTTATACTATGTATTGATTGATATTGATATTGATTGATGATGTAATAGTATCGACACGCCTCTTAAATCCAAGAATATATAGTATATATATTAGGGTGCTTCATTTTTGAGTAACATTTTCTTTCTTCAAGTCCCACCTGAAAATCTTGTAATTTATTGGAAAACAAAATTTTCGAGCATATTACGAGCCCTTAATTCGAACTTTAACCCACTGCTAAAGAATTTTGAATTTTATCCATTTAAATAACATTAAAAAATGATTTTCTATAAGTTTTTCCTTCCGCTCACCCAGAAGAAAATTTTCTTGGGAATTTTGACTCATGGATTCTTGTTAGAGGTATGATAGGCTACAAAAAAGCCCATTAGGTCGAGTTTGTAACTGCAACGGGTTTGACAAAAATTGTCATTTAAGCTGAATTCTTATAAAAAATAGCAGTAAATCACGTTTATTCGCTAAACTATTGAAGATAGAGAAAAAAATGTAAATTTTATAAATTTATATATATCACAGAATCATATTTCATATATATAAACAGATTATCTTTTCTTTTCTTAGGTAACTATCGGGAAAGCGCTAACAAAATCAGGAGGTTCTGTGGCAGGTAGTAAAAGCCGTGAACGAAGTAAGAAACTGTAATCCAAAAAGCGAATATTTCGGCAACTTATTTTTGCCTTCATCAGCGCCTATAATGGAAAATACAATAAAGTACAAAGAAATATTTCTTTTTGATGGATAATCTTACCAGGAAAAAAGAAATATTTTTTTGTACTTTATTGTATTTTCCATTATAGGCGCTGATGAAGGCAAAAATAAGTTGCCGAAATATTCGCTTTTTGGATTAAAGTTTCTTACTTCGTTCACGGCTTTTACTACCTGCCACAGAACCTCCTGATTTTGTTAGCGCTTTCCCGATAGTTACCTAAGAAAAGAAAAGATCTGTTTATTATAACGCGCTGTTATCCAACCTCTATATATATATATATATATATATATATATATATATATATTTTGAGATGATATTAGTTACTATGTTATATTAAATAAGAATGTAGAAGGAAAATCTAATGGAAAGTAGAGAAAGGAGATTTTCTTATTTCGAGTCAGAGCGCAAATTTAGTAACATTGGGATTGATTATCATCATCTTCTTCATAATTCCTAAAAAAAGGAAAAAAGAAAATAGAATAATAAGAAAAAAAAAATACAAATACATTTCAAAGATTTTTATTTAAAGATTCAAAAATGATTAATCTACATTATATAAAGTTTTGATAATTATGAAATTGATAAATGGGTAAAGTAGATAATTAAAAGTTTATAAAATTGCCAATACGTTAGTAATCAAACATTAATTTTAAATGAAGTAGGGGTGTAAGTAAATGAGAAAATTAAATTATAAAAAAAAGACATCACAAATAGTTAAAATACATGTTAAAACTTCTACTTACTTTTAAATTATACGTATTTACCAACCATATTCTAATTTATAAATAGTTCAAATGCCAAATGAAATATTCTGAAAAAGAGAAAATTATTAGTTTGTAGTGCTAGTAAATTTCATAAGAATATAAAAAAGAATGATCATTGTTTTAAATTGTAATATTGAATCTAGTTTGGTTGAATATTTGAACTCTGACCTTGACATAAGGGAATAGCCGGTAGCATATTTAATTAATCATATTGGAAAATAATTACACTGAGTTAATTCTTACCTATTCACTATTTATATTTAAAATTTAAAATTAATTAAAGGTAAGGAATATTTTATAACATAGTGATTGATATTATCAAAACATATTATTATTATTCATACATGTTATAAATTTTGGCGCCCAACGTGGGGCTCTAAACAATCAAAATTAGAGCCGATTCAAATAATTAAAATTTGAGAATTTTGTTAAATTTTTTTTTTATTATTTCGCTCTAAACAATCAAAATTAGAGCCGATTCAAATAATTAAAATTTGAGAATTTTGTTAAATTTTTTTTTATTATTTCGCTCTAAACAATCAAAATTAGAGCCGATTCAAATAATTAAAATTTGAGAATTTTGTTAAATTTTTTTTTATTATTTCGCTCTAAACAATCAAAACTAGAGCCTATTTAAATAATTAATATTTAAAATATTTTTTTTTGAAAACTTGATTTGAAATTTTTTTTTTGTGATTCATATTAGTTATATTTATCTCGATAGAATAAATTGTGAATATGGAGGGAAAAATGAGATTGAGAGATGGTAAGATAGTAGGAGATGAGAGTGAAAGTAGTGATGGAGGAGAGATTGAGATGGAAAGTGTGGCGGTACAAGTACATGAAGAGAGAGTGTTAGGAGCCGGAGATTATCGAGTGGAAGAGCTGATTCAAACTGGACAGACACAGGAAGAAGCAGAGATGGAAGAAGGAGAGAATTTAATTGAGATAGGGGGAGAGGAGGATCGAACTATGATAGAAATAGAGACAGATGAAACTGCTGGTGAAAATGCACAAGAAGAGCAGGAGGTACAGGAAAGACCAGTAGGAGAGACTCAAACAGATTTGTGTAGGATGCTTCAAAGTTTTATGATGAACAATGATAAGAAATTTGAAGAGATTAATAAAAATATGATGAATATGAGAAAAGATATTAAAGAAGATAATGTGAAGATGAGGGAAGATATAGATAAGAAATTGGATCAACAAAAGGAAGATATAACTAAAATGTTTAGAAGTGAAATTAATAGCATAAAAGAAGACAATTCAAAAATAAGAGAAGAAGTTAAAACTATAAAGAAGGAATTGGACAAGAAAATTGAACAGCAAAACAAGAAATTGAGAACTGAAATACAAGATATAGGAGTACAAATTAAGGGGGAAATTGAAAAAGGTATAGAAATTAAGATAAAAGAAGTAAGTAAAGCAATTAAAGAAAATTTACCGGAGGAAATAGAACGTGAAGTCAATAAACATACTGATGTCATAAAAAAAGATATAGGACAAATACGATTACAAGAACAAATTTATGAAGAGGTAGTGGATAATTTAAAAATTAACTTAGGAAAAGAATTTGAAAGACTAGAGGGAGAAGTAGAAAAACAAAAAGGAGTTTGTAGCAAGAATCAAGAATTAACCAAGTGTAAATTAAATAAGGAAATGGAAGATATGCAAAAGAAGTTACAAGAAATTATGGATAATAATGTCAGAGGAAATATGGTGGGAGTTCTTCCTAACATGATATCACACTACAACAATACCGGAATTAAATTTGATGGAAACATTAATCATATACATCCAAAAGTATTTGTGAATATAATAAAAAGTAAAACAAAACATATTAGTGATTTCTTGGAGAAAAAACTGTTGATCCGGGATATGTTAACAGGACATCCTTTACTATGGTTCTGCAATAAAGAAAATCAAATGTCGTCAATAAAAGATTTCAAAGAGCAATTTTGTAATTATTTCTTGGGAAAGATAAAACAAGCGCTCCGAGAAAAATTGTTTATTTGTAAATACCAAGAAAGGGGGAAGAAATTTAAAAATATAGTAGGTATTGGGTATATTTGGAATTATCAGGAAAGGGGTAAGGTATTTAGATTTATTAAAAGGTTAGATGTATAGGAAAATTTATTAAAAAAGGGGAAATAATTCGAAAACTAGAAAAACAAATTATATTTAAATGAATGTTTAGAATGAATGTGATGTAAAAAATATAGAAATGAAAAATTTATAAAAAATGTTAGGGTAGATGATATTAATAGCAAAGTTTTGTAAATAATAGTATTAAGATGTAAATATCAAATTAAGATTTAATGGTTTTATTAAAAAAAGGTTTATACAATCTGTGCAAATAATATTAATTGAGGCTAAAGTTTTTGTAAAATGAGTGTTTATTTATAAAAAAAAAAATAGATTAAAATTATAATTTTTAATCCAACATCAATGAAATGTTTGATGTAAAAATTTTAATTGGGGGATTTGAGATGATATTAGTTACTATGTTATATTAAATAAGAATGTAGAAGGAAAATCTAATGGAAAGTAGAGAAAGGAGATTTTCTTATTTCGAGTCAGAGCGCAAATTTAGTAACATTGGGATTGATTATCATCATCTTCTTCATAATTCCTAAAAAAAGGAAAAAAGAAAATAGAATAATAAGAAAAAAAAAATACAAATACATTTCAAAGATTTTTATTTAAAGATTCAAAAATGATTAATCTACATTATATAAAGTTTTGATAATTATGAAATTGATAAATGGGTAAAGTAGATAATTAAAAGTTTATAAAATTGCCAATACGTTAGTAATCAAACATTAATTTTAAATGAAGTAGGGGTGTAAGTAAATGAGAAAATTAAATTATAAAAAAAAGACATCACAAATAGTTAAAATACATGTTAAAACTTCTACTTACTTTTAAATTATACGTATTTACCAACCATATTCTAATTTATAAATAGTTCAAATGCCAAATGAAATATTCTGAAAAAGAGAAAATTATTAGTTTGTAGTGCTAGTAAATTTCATAAGAATATAAAAAAGAATGATCATTGTTTTAAATTGTAATATTGAATCTAGTTTGGTTGAATATTTGAACTCTGACCTTGACATAAGGGAATAGCCGGTAGCATATTTAATTAATCATATTGGAAAATAATTACACTGAGTTAATTCTTACCTATTCACTATTTATATTTAAAATTTAAAATTAATTAAAGGTAAGGAATATTTTATAACATAGTGATTGATATTATCAAAACATATTATTATTATTCATACATGTTATAATATATATATATATTATAAACAAAGTGCCAAGAAAACGCGTATTAATATTAACAAAAGGGAAAAATTATTGGGCATGTACGCAAAAAGGATCAATAAGGCCACGAGTAGGAATGGTAACCGCAGACATGCATGTTTCTGGCTCATTAGCCGTCATCAGTGCGGCATAACCAAGTAGGGTATTGCACTTGGCTAGCAAAAGTGTTGGGTACTTGGGAGCAAAGGATGTTGGGGAAACATGTGTGAGCGTTCGTTGTTTTTGTGTTTTTATGTTTCTTTACACATGTTTCCCCAACATCCTTTGCTCCCAAGTACCCAACACTTTTGCTAGCCAAGTGCAATACCCTACTTGGTTATGCCGCACTGATGACGGCTAATGAGCCAGAAACATGCATGTCTGCGGTTACCATTCCTACTCGTGGCCTTATTGATCCTTTTTGCGTACATGCCCAATAATTTTTCCCTTTTGTTTATATATATATATATATATATATATATATATATATATATATATATATATATATATATTATGTACTCTGTAAAAAGAAAACATTTTATAGAAAATCTTCTAAATTATTTAAACAAGAGAAAAATTACCAATTATCAATTTGTAAAATCTATTTATTTCATCCTGTCCAATAAATAAACTTCCCTATAATCAATTTGGCGCCGGTAAGTAAAACATTAGGTACGGTATCATGTACTGTAATGTGTTGCCTAGCAACTCTGCTCTGATTGCTTAAGGGAAGACAATTACTTTTAATTTTTGTCATTTAAAAACACTATAATTACTTGAAAATAAAAATAAAATAATTAATTACTTACTTTTTATTTTATTTTAAAACACGGATTAACAATTAATACAAAAATATTAAAATATTTGACAGTAACTGACAGTTAAGGTAATTCGACGTAACTAGTGAAGTTACAAACTATTTTTAAAATTTTTATGAATTTATTAATTTATAAAAACAGGATGAAATAATATATAATACGACACATGGTCGTTAAGTGTTATTACAGTAGTCGTTTTTATTTCCATACTTGGCTTCTACGTCGCCTCGTCTGTAAACTAACTCGTACTGTAATAAGCCACAATTTGTATTGTGCTTTTAAAATAATCAATACTTACCAATTATAAAACACGAAATAAGCATTGTACCTAAAAGCGAATTTTCTAAAGGACAAATTGCGAATGAACATTCTATAGAACAGATTCTTTCCACTATAATACAACACGTTACATACTTTTTCATATTTCTAAACAATTTCAACCATGATGATTTAATTTATAGCTCATGTATAAGTTCGTGCAGCTGAGCTGTAATTAAATATTAAGTGAGTAGTGTAAAAGAGTGACATTTGGAATGTTCGCAAAACTCGTTAATTACGTTTATTATCAAGTATTTTTGCTAGAGACAATGTAACAAACCCATTTTGCACGTCTCACCTTATACAAAAAAATCACTTATGTTCATCAAAAATTTAACGAAATAGACTTTTATTTATAAATTTTTATTTTAAGACTAGGTGTACCCGCGACGACATTCGCGTGGCGTGTTAATTGTTGTATAAAAATTTCTCCCCTCACCCCGTTAAAGGAGCGGAAATAGAAACTTTTATACACCAGGTGTTAAGTTAAAAGAAAACAAATACATCTGTAAAAACCGCATTCAAATCGGATCAGTAGTTTTCATGTGATGCGCGCACAAACATATAGATAGACAGACAGACGTACAAAAAAAATAACCACATTTTTGCATTCTATATCGATGTACCCGTCATGTCGTTCGCGTGATGTATAGATTGTTGTATAAAAATTTCTCCCTCCCATACCGTAAAACAGGTGGGGGGAGAAACAAGTTATTACACAACTATAATTATTAACATCCAATGTGGCGCTTATGTCTACCCGAAGATCATGTCATACCAGCTGACAGTCTGTCGGCTGTCTTCTAGTCACTGGTCTTACTTTAGGTAGCACAAGCGGTCAATTCTTGAACATAACAGAACTTTTGAAAATATTAAAAATTAGTCGGACCAAAAAATAGTGTGTGTTACACGTCCGGAAAATGTTTTGCAAGTGCTCGTATTGTTTCGCCTCGGTGCTACGCACCTCGGCTACACAACTTTACTCGCTCTTGCAAAATGTCATTTTCCGTCCTTGTGTCACAAATAACTATTTTTTAACTTTAGATTCAGTTTAACAATTTGTTATATAGCGATTTTTTGCACCCCGTTTTCTGGATTTTTGATTTATCTGCTTACACACTACACTGATTCTTTGGATTTTAACATAATGCCTTCTGGATTTAGTTTATTCCTTTTATATACTGAGTCTTTAAATTTTGACACTTGCTTTTCTGGATTTGGTTTATTTACTTGATTGGTTTTGATTCATTCTTCGAATTGCCGTACCTTGAGTTATGTAATAATTCTGCTTTGATGCTGGATTCGTCTGGATAATTTTGCTTTGATGCTGGACTCGTTCTGATCTGATATTAACACCAAAAATTTTTTGTTTGCACTAATGAATCCTACGGTTGATAACAGTTTGTATCTAAATCTGCCTTCTAGAGAGTCAAATGCTTATCCTTCGTATTGTAACCTTAAAATTTCTCTAGGCTAGCTCCTGAGGGTAGTGGCTTCCTTCTGTGTTTTGCTTAATTCCCCCCAAACATCTATTATAGGGCGCAAAGTACAGACACACAAATAAAATTCCAAAAATCAGTTTTAAGTTAATTTATTTCAAAATTTAATTAATTAAGACAAAAAAGTTTTAAATCAGTTAATTAATTTAATGTCTTATCTTTTTTTTCCGATGGTCTTCCTGTCGGAGTTTCGATAGTGAAGAAACAGCCCAAGTGGATGGAAGTGATCTTCCTGTCGGTGTTTCGGTAGAGACGGAACAGTACTGCCCATGTGGGTGGAAATGGTCTTCCTTAGGAGAACTTTCTCAGAAATAATCCAGGAATGGATGGTCGGCTTTAAAATGGCCGTCGACAATCAGCAATATTTTCAGAAATGAATATCTGCAACCTCAGTAGGGCCCTTCTCAGATTCGGCATTAAATCCTAGCAATAAAAATTGAAATCAAAACCTTACCTTAAGTAATTTCTATCGAATACAATCGCTATCTAGTTTCTCCAACATTCGAGAAAAAATTAATTACAATCTATGTTTATATTTTATTTAACATCACAAAAAACTGACTTTTTTACAATAGCAATTGTATTCGAAAATTTAGTGTTAGTCAAATACTTTAAATAATATATTCACCGCAATTTGGATTATTTCTAACTAATAAAATTAAAACCAAGGCAAAATGGTACTCACCAGAAATGAAGCAAGAATCGAAGACGAAATGAACGAGTAGAGAAATCATTCCGTCGACGAAGCATCATTTCCCACTACCAAATCGGCAATCAATAAAAATTAAACAGAATAAAAATGTATAGTCCGGATGGAATGCTCGAAAACCAACGTTACAAACGTTACAGTATGTATCAAAATAACTAATACCTTCTTCTAAGTTGAAATCGTGTTAAGAAAGTTGTGAATCTATATTCGAGTCATTTTTTTAAAAATAAGATAATATTTTAGGTGGCAAAGATATTAATTACTTATTTTAGGACATATGAAGTGTTAAAACTGTGAAATGATGAAAAACTAAGGACTAACTTATACAATGGTTAAACATATGAACTCGGAACACTTGAAAGACCACACAGGTGATCGGAACGGAACTATTTCTTTTACCTATAAAGTTACAGTGTTGCCATCATCTACTTGTTCTGGTCTTTATATATCTCTTGTTAGTTCATAAAGCATGTCTGACTTTTCAGAACAGTAATTTTCCGAATTTTAATAAATTGCTTCCCTTGCGAAAATACAGTATAAGTATAAAATAAAAATGTCCACTCAAATTATAATTGGCGCAGTCAGTGGGATGATTATAAAGATTTTTGTTGATATCTCTTTTTAAAAAATATTTTATTTTTATTTTCAAAATCTACAACTGACTGAAATAAAGTTCTTTGATTATTCTATTTGTATACATAAACTAAAAATGTTATAATGCAAATGATTAAAAACTATTGGGTGATCTTCTTTTCGGTATATAACTCTCAATAACTTTTTATAAAGAAAAATTATTCACTACAGGTTAGTATTCAATTATTTACATTCATATTTTTATATAAATGTGTTTACTTTCAGAACAACTGTGTTCTTTTAACAACATTTCACATTCTTAGGTTCCAAAACAATAAATCACTCATGGTGACGAATTGTGTTTGTTGCGTAGGCGAAAAAGAAATTACGAAATCAGTAGAAAAAGTTTGTTAATTCTCCAGGGTACAAACAAAATGTTTCGTTTCTGTTTTTTTATATTAAACAAAAAATGTCCACTACTTCTGATGTTCAATTATTAGCATTCCCTTTTTGTTCCTCTTTTTATTTTATTTGAGAGACAGCAGTTTTCGTTTAATACCGATCCTGTTTTCATAGTCTTACGTTTCGGAACAATAAATCATTCGGATTTTGACGAATTGCGTCTGTTGCGTGGGCGAAGGGGGGATTACGTGATACGAGAGCAAGACGCCGGAGACTGGAGATGAATGTCCTTAATTTCGGTGAGTAGCTGTGCGTCAGCTGATTTCGAGAACCAGCGAGGTAGGAGTTTAGATTTATTGTTGTTCAAGACTGGTATATAATTGTAAAAAAAACTAATAAAAACGGAAATAATTAAAAGGGTCAAGTTTCTCAGTTTTCGCGACTAGTTATTTATGGAAAGAACTGCTTTTGCCTGAAAGTTTTATTGGAATTTTCTGTTTGTGGAGATATTTGCTATATTGTTATACTTACTGAAGAGTTTTGCAAGAATCCTGAAATGTTAATAATAGACCAGACATATACCTGTTTTTGCACTTCTTATACGTCTTGTCATCTTTAGACATAATATAAGTTTTAAAATATTAATTACTTTTTTGTTTATTTATTTTTAAATTTTACTAATATATTTTTTTTTGTTTCAGGTAAGAACCCTTTTATTTTAATTATTTTTGGTAAGTTGTGTTTGCTACCAATTTAAAAAATTAGTAGAAATAGTTTTTACACAAATAAAAATAAAAATTGTAGTTATTTAATTTATTGTATCAACGGTTTCTAAATATATCGAAAAAAAATATATTGACACTAGAAGCAAATAGGTACAAAACCAATACATAAAAATAGAATAAGTTATATATAATTGAAGATACTGCTAAAACACTGAAATAATTTTAAACAAGTTTAAAACTTCGATGGAAACGTGGTACCAAGAGTGGTAGAAGAGAATGAGAGCGGCAAAGAGGCAGTTCACTGAAATAAGAAATAAACAGGCAATAGATGTTAAGTTACTCATTTTTGTCACAATTTTCTGTGGAACACCTTTTCTAATCCTGTTTCCAGTTACTGAAGAGGTAATAGTTGGAGGGAGCCAAATTTGGTAAATACGGTGGACGTTCAATTAATTCGTACTTTAATTCATTCAATTTAGCCTTCGTCAACAAACTTGTGTGAACACGTGCATTGTCTTAATGGGATATTATTGTTTTCTTTAATAAACCGGGTCTTTTTTCCATAATTTTTTTTATCCAACTGGTCCAAAAGGTTGCAATAATATTTAAAGTTAATTGTTTTACCATTTTCAAGATAAATAATTAACAATATTGAATATTCTTAGTCGTTACTTGATGAAAATCCATATTCAAAGAATATTAAAATACTAAAAGTATTGAGATTTTCACAATTTTTATTTAATGTATGACGCGTTTCACTATCTTATAGCTTCAGATACATTTAAACTTACAAAGTTATGGTAAAAATAAAATGAAATAATGGCATGACATTATTTCATTTTATTTTTACCATAACTTTGTAAGTTTAAATGAATCTGAAGAAGCTATAAGATAGTGAAACGCGTCATACATTAAATAAAAATTGTGAAAATCTCAATACTTTTAGTATTTTAATATTCTTTAATTAACAATACTCCTTTTGCTTCCCAAAAAACTGCCGACCGTTCCGATTGTTCCGATCTGTTTTGGAGCTAAAGTAGCAGCAAAACTATAGAGAAATACGTCAATAACGAGATCCTGAGCTACCTTGAGACACACAACCTGTTAAGTGACAGGTAATATGGTTTTCGCCAACAAAAAGTAACAGCCGATTTGCTAGCATATGTAACTCATGTCTGGAGTGATGTCATCCACCGCCATGGGGAGACTCATATAGTATTACTAGAATCTCAGAAGCATTTGATCAAGTGTGGTGTGCAGCTCTTTTGAACAAACTGCCTTCATACGGACTCTCGCTAAATCTTTGCAGATGGATATCCAACTTTATTTCCAACACGTACATCCAAGTAGCCGAAGATGGAAAGTCCTCCAACCTCTACAAGATCAACGCTGAAGTTCCCAAGGGATCCGCTCTAGCTCCTACTCTATTATTATTACACATTAATGATCTACTAGAAGCCACCAATAACCCGATACACGGTTTTGCAGATGATAGCAACCTACACAGTAGCAAAGCGCACTACCATCTCATATCCCTAGGTATTCTGGAAGAGGACAGAAAATCCACAACGGTTTCTTTCAATCAAGATTTAAAAATTGCAGACGAGTGGGGAAGAAAGAATTTCCACGCTTCCAAGACAAAGCCATGTTGCCTATCCAACAAGAGGCAAACATACGACTCATCCATCACAATGAACGATCAGACACTCCATTACGCTGGTTGGTATAACGATCTCCCAGGACTTACTCTGGAACGAACATATTGCATCCATAGCAACTACAGCAGGAAAGAAGTTAGTTTTTCTATATAGAGCAGGGAAATATTTCTCTCCATCCAACTTAGCTACTCTTTACAAAGACCAAATAAGACCTAATCTTGAATACTGCTTGCATGTATGGGGATCGGCGTCTCCGTCAAGGCTCAGAGTTCTGGATGCAATACAGAGAAGAGCATTTCGACTAATAAACGTCACCAGTATCACCAAAAACATGATGGCATATCCAAGTCTCATCCATAGTTAAAAACGACGCACAAAATCGATTTTATTCTGCTTAAAACGCTCAAAATTTCGCTGAAAATTTTTTTCTTCGTATAAAATAGGACGTATTCAATTTTACTCTTAGTCAAACGTGGATCTTTCTAGTGTTGTTGCACTTTTTAGACGTCCACTACATGGATGATCTTCGACGGTTGGTCGACCACATTTAAACTCTAAAACTCATCGATGCACAGTTGCAAATGAAGGTGCAACTTCCTTGAACACTTTCTTTATTTTTGAATGAATTTCTGTTGGTGATATACAAAGAATTTCATTTCTGCACGATATTCGGTTTTTTCCATTGTAACAAAATATACTGACACGTCAACTTCAAATGGTTTCTAGACAAAGAGTGAATTGACAAATCAAAATAGAATATTTTGTGTATTCAAATGGAAGATGAAATATTAAAATAGCGAATAAATTTTGATTTCTCTACTGGTTAACAGATGTCGCTTTCAAAACTTTTTAACCAACCCTGATACTCGAAATTGGGAACAACGAATAAGAGTGGCAAAGAGAGACAGGAGGAGTTTTGGCTTATTTAAAAGTGTTAGTTGTAAGCACAAAATGTTAACACTATATCTATAAAATGAAATCAAATAGGATTTAAGATTTTAATAGTCTATTTTGCGTAAAGATGTAATTATAACGGTAATGGTAACTTAATTATAGCCTTGAATGCCTATTCGATTAAAACCTTAAGTGTTTAATAGATAGGTAGCTCGTAACGAGAGGAAAACTAATTAAAATTGATTTTTAATTGTAGGCAATTAAATTATCTATCGATCCCTAGAAGAATATTTTGCGAGATTTTTGTGATTTTTTTTTCTTAATTCCTCTTTTTAGGTTTCCATAGCCAAATGGCAAAAAACGAAAGCTTTATGGATTCGTCATGTCTGTCTGTCTGTCCGTATGTCACAACCACTTTTTTAAGAACTAAATATACTGTTGAAAGTCGGCAAGTAGATGTATTCTGTAACCCGCTTTAAGATTTTACACGAAAATAGAAAAAAATGGGCGGCGACGAGTTCCTCCCGGCGGTCAGAAATTTGTTGAGTTTGAGGCAGGTAGCTACGAACCAGGGATTAAAGGGATTATTGGAATTGCCTTATCTGTACCAATTGGCATAAACGAGTTCCTCCCCGGCTGATTATAATTTATCACTTGTCACAGTAGTTAGATTGTGAACATTGTAGCAATTTTTTTATAAAGAAATGAAATGAAAATGGAATACTCACTTATTTTATTATTGGAAAAACTGTACACATACATTAAATTAAAAAAACAAATAGATACACGTTTAATAATATTACATTTTAAAAATTAACTATATTATACAAACTTATCTAACATTATAACTAAACAACCTTAGAGATTAACCTAAACAGGTAAAATTTGGTGACAAATACTTTTAATAAAATTTAATCGACTTAAAGAATGGTTTTTGTAATTTTCAATTAGCCCCTCTAAAAATTCTTGGCGTTTTTTGATGCAGGGTCTTAATTTCTTGTTTTGGGTATTAGCAGATTGGATTTTACTATAGGTAAATGTTTGAAATGTTAATAAAACGTTTACAAAAACAAATATCGACGGATGGCTCATGTAATTGCTATTTTTAAAATGGCTGTGAAAACTTTCACAAGCATTTGTTGTGCGTGACATTGATGCGGAAAGTGAAGCCCATATTTCAGGATGAAATGCACAATTATCAACGATATAAAAATCAACTAAATAATCGGCGAACTTTGTCAAATTTGGATTGTTTGGAATTATTTCCATTAATTCTAAAAAACAATCGCCAATTTCATTAGGTGGTAGATATGGTAAAGCGAATACATATTTCAGCCATTTTCCTATTTTGGATTGACAGTTCTTAAAATCTTGAGTTAAATTTAGCTTTTGAATTTTCCGAAACCCTGCCTGCTTCAAATGAAATAAACATCCGTGAACTTTGGTGGTAGGAAAATATTGCTCTATTGCAATATGTATTGATTTCTCAAAATCTACAATAATGACTTTAGGGGAAAAAACTAAATTATACTCTAAACACTTTTCAATTACCAATTTAAACATATCACCATAAGTTTGTACTTGTTTATTTGGCAATAATGTAAATACCAAGGGTACATATTGCCCATTTTTATACCCATGAATCGAAAATAATTGGTAAAAGTGTTTTGGGCAATATTGAAAAGTGCCATCCATGTAAACGGTGTCAACTGAACATAAAAACCTTAAATTATAATAACAAGAAAAAATTACTATGTTTGTACTTAAGTCATTAATTAATAAAAAATTATCACTTTTAATAGTTTTAATCTGAATTGAATTTAATGCTTCGTGTGTTTCATTTAAACTATTGGGCAAAGGTGGTAATGTGGACCGTCTTGCAACATACATATTCCGTTTTATATTATTTATGCTTTGAATATTTAAAGTGATGCCTTGTGTATCAGTAACTTGTAATTCTTGATGAATCAGTTTAGCAGGTTTTTCACATATGTCCTCTTTCGCCTTTCTCTTTAGACCGTTGCTAACTCGTTGATGAACCAAGGAAGTTGGATCGGTGAGGTTGTGGTTGTGAGACAAATCAGTACTCACGATTTTGTCTTCACCTTTAAAATAAAATTTGCAATAAGGAACAGTATCAAAATATAAAATAAAAATATTCATATTTAATTCAAATCCAAATAAAAAATTTTAAAATTATATAAGAAAAATCGGACTTGTACAATTTCTACATTGCTTTTTTTATACTTACAATCTGTATATATTTTTGCCGTACACCTTTGCTTTACACAGCGCCATCGTATTTGCCCATTCATCAGGGTTCTCGCTTTGCAAAACTTTTCACCATTCACTACTTGCAGTACCTTCCCTTTTTCACTGTACATTTTCGACATTTCCATGATTAACACCAAATAAGAAATGAAAAGAGTATAGATTACAAGTACTTACCTTACTGCACATAGATAATTATAAACGTATTAATGCCAATAATACGTATTGGTACACATTAGGGAAATCCCAATAATTTCTTTAATCCCTAGTTTGTAACTACCTGATTTATACTCAACAAATTCACCGAATTCCGAAGATACGCCGGGGAGGAACTCGTTGATACCCTAAGACGTTTACCTGCTTTCGAACTGACCGCCGGGAGGAACTCGTCGCCGCCCAAAAAAATAATAATTTTGGCGGTTCCCCATACTTAGAACTGATTTGTTTCATCAAACTCATACGTGTCGGGTATCTATAGATAGTGTTCAGAAATGATATTTAGGTTTCTAATTCCATTTTTTTCTAAGCTGAATAATTTGCGCGAGAGATACTTCCAAAGTGATAAAATGTGTGTGTGTCTCCTGTAACTTCTGGAATAAGAGAATTATAAAACTAAAAAAAAATATGTGATCTACATTACCATGTAAACTTTCACAAAAAATTGGTTTGAACGAGTTCTAGTAAGTAGTTTTTTTTAAACATCGATCAAAGTTACAACAAACTACAAAAACTTTTATATTATGTTCTTGCTGCTACGGAACCCTTTATGGGCGAGTGCGACTTGCACTTGGCAGCTTTTTTTTGTCAAATTTTGCTAAGGAGTTAGTTAGTTATTATTGGCTACTCTGACGGAATTTGAATTCATTATAACGTTTCGCTTCCTAACCACTTGAGCATCCAATAGCTTAAGTGGTTAAAGCATGCCTGCGTATAAGGCAGTGATGGTGGGTTCGAATCCCACTGGATGTGACATTTTTTCAATTTCTCCTTAATGTCATTTAAATAATTTCTTGTTTGTATAATTTCTAAATTTCAAAAATAATAGTTTACTAAAAATCAATGGTTTCGGTCTCCTAACCGAATAAAAATATAAGACAGAGCACAAATAAAGTGACTTAGAGTTTGGTGTTTCAATTGTCGATTTGACAAATCTTCTCTCTCATTAACGTCATCTAACATGTGCTTAAGGAGAAAGTGAGTGAATGTCATATCTGACGGAATTTGAATTCATTATAACGTTTCGCTTCCTAACCACTTGAGCATCCAATAGCTTAAGTGGTTAAAGCATGCCTGCGTAGAAGGTAGTGATGGTGGGTTCGAGTCCCACTGGATGTGACATTTTTTCAATTTCTCCTTAATGTCATTTTAATAATTTCTTGTTTGTATAATTTCTAAATTTCAAAAATATCAATGTTTGATAATGACTTTGGCATAATTTTTTTCTATGTTTGTTACCTAAAAATGAATACCTGTCAATAATAATAGGGGACACCTTTACTTATCCCGATCTCCTACTTTTTCTGTGCGCGAATCTCGCCTACAACCGTTAAAGAATTAGTCAAGATTAACCAGTGACCTCTTTTGCAAAATCTGACAAAAAAAATTTATTCCAGAGGAATTTAGAAAAAATCACAAAAATTTCGCAAAATCGGCCTCGAATGCACAAATGTGGATTTTTTCTAAAACCAAGGAGAAACTATCATCAGCATGGATTTTAATCGATATTGTTAAATGAAACCAAACTGTTCTGTTCTGAAATTGAAGATGTGGACTTACACGATATGAGCTTTAAGCAAGAGAGTAAACAAGATAGACCACGCGTTCGGTTTTCGCTCTATTGCAAGAGAAATTTGATGGTCGGATAATTTCGCGCTTTGGCGATATTAATTGACCATGAAGTTCATGCGATGTAACGACGTTTAACTTTTTCTTGTGGTGTCTGCTTAAAAGATCGTTTTAATATAGACAAGCCTGTAACTTTAGAGCGATTGAAAAACAACTTTTAACAAAGTATTGCCGAGATACCACCCGAAATGTTCTAAAAAGTTATCGAAAATGATCTGAAATAGATTGACTTTTGCCCAAGCCGGCCATTTGGTATTGTGTTTCACACATAGTAGTAAGGCACACACTTTATGATGAAAAAAAAATTATTATTATTTTAAACTAGAAAATGGACAACCCGTTTCCCAACACTTAATTTGTCGATTAAGCTACCCTAATGATTCTCTCTAAGAGACAATTTATTTGTCTCAAGATTTCACAATAAATTATAGTGGGTACTATCGATAGATAAACAGATACGCTTCAAGGAAATAAAAACAACTATTGTTATGGAGTAACTAAAATACGTTTTGTTATGCGTCGGAATGTGTAATTACTAAACCTAGTATATGAAGAATTCTCTACCTCAAACTGACTGTTACGAGTAACTACCTGTTTCGAAGTACTTTTCATTATCTCTTATACATATAATAAAACTGTAGGAATGTATATGTTTGTGCGCGCATCACATGAAAACTACTGATCCTATTCGAATGCGGTTTCCAAAGACGTATTTGTCTTCTTTCAACTTAACATCTGGTGTATTAAACTTGCTCCCCCCACCCCTTTAACGGGGTGAGGAAGGAAATTTTTATACAAAAATCAACACGCCACGCGAACGAGGTCGTGGGTACATCGAAATAGAACCGAAAAATGTGGTTAGATTTTTTTGTCCGTCTGTCTGTATGTTTGTGCGTGCATCACAGGAAAACTACTGATCCGATTCGAATGCGGTTTTCACAGATGTATTTGTCTTCTTTCAACTTAACATCTGGTGTATAAAATATTCTCTCCGATTCCTTAAATGGGGTGGGGTAAGAAATTTTTAGCATGAGGTGTTACTAAATCGATATAGAACCCAAAAATGTGGTTTGATTCTTTTGTCTGTCCGTGTGTATGTTTGTGCGCACATCACTTGATAACTACTGATCTGATTCGAATGCGGTTTTCACAGATGTATTTGTCTTCTTTTAACTTAACATCTGGTGTATAAAAATTTTAAATAAAAAAAAATAAAAGTAGTTAGGCCAGGCTTATTTTACTAAGTATATACCTACAGAGTGTTTAAAATTAAATTTTTATATGTAAAATAAACATTCATTAAATTATTTGTAAAAGATCCAATTCCACGCTGGCAAAGCAGCGGGTAAAAGCTGGTTTCTGATATGCTTAATAATATAGAACTTCATGCCTATAAATACTTAAATCTTTAATCTTCTATTCATCTGATTCTTTGCGTATTCGACACCGACTGATCAAAGCAGTCTGCTGACCTATTTGCTCAAACTTGACACGACCCACAACTTCTATATTGTACTCGACCAATACCATTCGGCTTTGCACACAAAACAAACTCGCTGAAGTCTCCGCAAGTTGTAAAATTTATCAGTAAACTACGGTTACAGAAACAACACAAGAGATTCTAGATCTAGATTAAGTTTCGTATTAGCCATGACGACGACGCGTCGTTGGTTGTATATATACTGCCAACTTTAAATTAACTACTGCGGTCGAAAGGGTCGAGCAAGTATTTGTATGCGAAATAATTTGTGATTAAAATCGAGATTAAGACTTTGTTTATAATTAAGCTTAAATTTCGTGTACAGCACGCGTGGTGTGAATTTTGCTCTATAATTATAAATTTTGATCCGCACTGATGATTGTAAAACAGTTTAAAAAATCATCGTTTTACGATCCAATGCTATTTATTTAATTTGTTAAAAAAATGTAGGATATACAAAATAGTATAGTATAACTATAAATAGTAGGATATACAAAGTAGTATACTGAATATCAACATGGATTTATTTCGAAAAGTTCTGTTATGGTATGTTTTCTTACAAAAGTTTTATAGTCCAGTCACTGAAAAAGAAAATAAGGTAAAAGATCACAATTTTTCCGGATTAAATAGATGTTTCTAAAAATTTGCATATTATCTCATTTAACCCATTACTTTAAAAGTTATATTGTCCCGATGGGTGCTTTTTGCTATTTAGGGGTGTGAACTACACGTGTGTTAAAAAAATTCAATAAGATTTACGTATTTTAAAGGCAGTTTATAACTGTTGTTTCTTGGGCTAATCCGAAAAAAATGATAGTAGTATCAATTAATGATGACCAAGAACTTGTTTATAAACCTAAAATATTTTCGTTTAATAATACACTGATTCGGTTTTTAACCTATATTTGATTCAGAAATGTTGCGGCAGAAGAAGAAGGACTGATGTTTAGTTTTATATTTTACTAGCTGCCCGCCCCGGCTTTGCTCAGGGATTAAAGAAAAATAACAAAAGCCATTAAATTTATTGTGTCAACGCTTCCCTGTAAACGATATTACATGTTGTTTTATTTTCTGGCAGCAAAATAAATTGATTTTCAGGTGCTCCGACCCGCGTTAGGCGGTTGGCCATGAGGAAAACATTCTTTTCGTAGGCCGATCTCTAAGAATTGGAAGGTTTGACCTTGAGACTTATTATTAGTGAAAGCGAAAGATGTTTTGATAGGAAATTAAAACAGTTTAAATAGAATTGGTAGATCAGTTGGGATCATCGGTATCCTCAGTATATCAGCTAGTTGACCAGCTGGTGGGTCAGTTATAATGGTTGCTACAACTTAATTGTTCTTTAATTCCTCGTCCCATTGCACATGCTAAATTCGTAATATCTATCGTGATTATGAAATAAGTTATTTAAGGATTAATACTGTTACGTTCTAGATGTTCAAAATAAAATCACTGCTGAACGAAAATGTCTAATTTATTTACACACTACAAACTAAACGAATTATAACTAAATAACTAAACTAACTATAACACACTAACTTATGTACAACAATTAACTTCGATTTATATTCACTATTTATTTTTACTTCGTAGATCGCTCGAATATTTAGGCTGTCGCTGTTAACTTTTTACTTCCCCGTGGGTCGTGGCTCTCCGCTTATATACCTGTTCATCGCTTCCAGAACGTCCTTCGGTAACAATTTCTAGAAAGTCTGCAGGCGCCGCGTATAGTGAAGGAAGTCTCTCGATCATCTGTTCGAGAATTAGCGCGTTGTTTACCTGGAGGACGACAGGGGCGTACTAAGGGAATCTCGCTCGTTACACTGCCCCCTCCTTAAGACGTTCGGTCCCCGAACACCTTGGTTGGTATGTCTGAACCTACAGGCATCTCCCTTTCTGCAGCTCCCTTGCTTTTCGAAATAGCAATCCACAGTCTTCTCCTTCATTGTGTTTCCGCTCGGGTTGAAAATGCACACGAGTATCTCTATTCCTGTCTTATGGAAAAGCACCTCGAGCATGTTCCGGACGATTCTCCAGTTCAGTTGGTCTAGACCACAACCCAACTTAGGCACAGCCAGCTTCTTCACTTCCAACCTGGTGAGTTCGTCTCTTAGGTTCAGCAGGGTATTCCACATACTTCTATAGCTGGGCTTGTGATCGGAAAACCTCTTAGTCACCATGTAGAAGAGGTGACGATGACCGTCAGTGAGACTTAGAATTTTTCCGGGATGGGGCTGTCGTCTGAAGAGCTCAGATACACGGCCAAACTTCTTCCTGAAGACTAAAGCTATTCCACTAGACATACGCAGATCTTCAGCGACACAATGGGCTAGGGAATAATCTCCAGGCACAGAGAAGAGGTCCTGCTGCTGCTCGGTGGTAACTCCGAATCGTGCCTTCCCAGTTCCACCATAGTTCTCCATGAATTGGTCGAAACTCATCTCAACATGCTCTGGGCTGGTCGTCCTTCTCAGATGGATCTCGTCTTGTTCGTCGTAGTCCGCCTCGTATGTCGCCAACCGATTTACATGGACCACGCGCCTCTTGCCCCTTGGTAGTTTTTGTATACGGTACACTACATCATTGATCCTCTTTACCACTCTGTATGGACCCTCCCAATTCCTCTGTAGCTTAGGTGATAATCCTCTCTTCTTCTGGGGGTTGTACAGCCAGACCAAATCTTCAGCGTTGAAACCACCTTCTGTAGCTTTGCTGTCATAGCGGGTCTTCATTCGGTCACTAGCAATTTGTATATTTTGTCGGACCTTCTCATAAATGTAGTGTAGCCTGCCCCTCAATGTGCTCACGTAGTCCTCACCAGCTATCTTTGTTCCGGGCTTACATCCAAACTCTAGGTCACAGGGTAATCTTATTTCCCGGCCGAACATGACACAAGCTGGTGTCTCTCTAGTAGACTCTTGCACGGCTGATCTATAGGCCATGGTGAACAGATGAAGGTACCGGTCCCAGTCTCTTTGATGGTCAGAGACCACTTTAGCCAAATATTTTCCCACAGTTTTATTCATTCTTTCGACTAGGCCATCTGACTGTGGGTGAAGAGGTGTTGTCCTGGTCTTCTTGACTCCGAGTATTTCACAAATGCTCTGGAATAGGCCAGACTCGAAATTTCGTCCCTGATCAGAATGTAGCTCCAGTGGCACTCCAAACCGACTAAACATCTCTTTTATCAGCACGTCTGCCACTGTCGAGGCCTCTTGGTTTGGGATGGCATGTGCTTCAACCCATTTGGTAAAGTAATCCGACGCCACCAATATGTACTTGTTCCCATCGTCGGTCTCTGGGAATGGGCCTGCGATGTCTATAGCAACTCTTTCCATAGGACTGCCTACGTTATACTGATTCATTGGCGCTCGTCGTTTTCCTCTTGGGCCATTCGTTGAAGCACAAAGTCTACATTTTCGGCACCAGTCCTTGACGTCTTCTTTGCAGTTGACCCAGTAAAAACGTTCTCTGATCTTTTCCAACGTTTTCTTGATGCCGAAGTGTCCACCGGAGGTTCCATTATGAAGTTTCTCCAATACTTCTGTCGTCCGACTCCGGTGAATTATCAGCTGAGTCCTAGCTGCAGTACCCTCGTCATTCTCGACGGACCTCTTCAACAATCCATCCTCTAAAATGATGGAGTCCCACTGCGCCCAGTAGGACTTGACCCTAGGACTCAGGTGACTCACTTCTTCCCATCTTGGTCTCTGTCCTTTTGCTTTCCAGTCAAGCAACATCTTTAGTTCGGTGTCACCTTCTTGGTCTCGCTTCAGGGATTCTGGCAGCCAATCTAGATCCACGACGGTGGTTCTTAAACAGAATTCCTTCTCTTCTGCTTTGCTGCAGTGTTTGCAGTCGGAAGGACAAGGTCTCCTAGATAATGCGTCAGTGTTGCCATGTGACTTTCCGGCCCGGTGTTCCACAGAAAAATGATATTCCTGCAGCCTTTCTATCCATCTCGCAACCTGACCTTCTGGGTTCTTGAATTGTAGAAGCCACTTCAGAGCAGCATGATCTGTTCTTAGAAGAAATTCGCAACCGTACAAGTATTTATAAAAATGTTCCATGGACTTGACTGCGGCGAGAAGTTCTCTCCTCGTAACACAATAGTTACGCTCAGGCTTCGACAGGACCTTGCTGAAATATCCTATAACTTTCTCTTGGCCATTCTGAATTTGGGATAATATGCCTCCTATGGCCGTGTTGCTTGCGTCCGTGTCCAATATAAACCTTCCACTGGTCTGAGGATAACTTAATATAGGAGCTGTTGTTATTGCTTGCTTTAGTCGATTGAAAGCATCCTCGCATTCGGTATCCCATTTGAAGTCCCTTCCATCTTCCGTCAGTCGTGTTAGAGGCTTCACGATGTCAGCAAATCCCAAGACGAACTTCCTGTAGTATGTGCACAAGCCAAGAAAACTCCTTACTTGGTGCTTGTCCTGTGGTACTGGCCATTCTCGTACAACCTTGACTTTGTCTGGGTCAGCACTAATGCCATCTGCAGATACTACATGTCCTAGATATTTCACTTCTTTCCTGAAGAGGTGGCATTTCTATCAGTTGATATCTAATATAAATAATTAATCGATAAATTACTACGAAAAAATTAGTAAAACCCTGGAACCGAGAAAATATGATGAAAACTATAAAATAAAAAGATCATAACAAAAATCATAAAAAATTAAAAAAATTAAAAATTAGAAAAAGACGTCAATGTTAGGTGGTTCGAAGTTTACCGGGTCAGCTATCTAAATCAATATCAAGTTTTTTGAAAGGTATAAAATGACACTAATAAAAACTAACTTTATAGTTGGAAACATTATCACTTATCACAAGACTTAATTAATTAGTTTCTTCAAATATAGACAAATATAAAAAGGGCCTACGTATGGTCTTACTACAATAAAAATGATAACTTTGTTGGACGTAATATCCATGTGCAATACTTTGTGCAGTTTTAAACGTTTAAATATAAAACAACTTAAAAGATTTCTGTAAAAAATAAATCGTACTGGAAAGCTGTTTACAAAGAGATGACCCTATAGTAGTTCTACCATTAATTATATTTTGATATAGATAATGAATTTATTAGACAACTAGCTGTACCAGGCGCGCGTTGCTACGCCAACAACTAAAATAAATTTAAGAAAAATAAAAGAGATGAAGAGATAGAGAAGGAAAAAAGTTTATAGTTTTGTTTTACTTATCGCACCAAAAATATATTTTTCGAACATATATTTATATGAAATCGTATAGATATCTATTAATCAGTATTGAATTTGATACATGGAAGCGCCATCTGGTGGTAACTTCCATTAATACGATTATCATATTCATCTTACCCATTAAAAATACATCATCACACTGATTTTTATGACAATCGGTTGAACGCGACAGAAGTTGCTACTCTGCAGCGCCACCTGGTGGCGAGTGGCATCAATGAGCATATCATATAAACCTTCTCCGTGGAAAAATACATATAAATACCAATTTTCATGACAATCGGTTAAAGGGGACAGAAGTTGCTACTCTGCAGCGCCACCTGGTGGCGAGTGGCATCAATAAGCATATCATACAAACCTTCCCCGTGGAAAAATGGATAAGCATACAAATTTTCATGACAATTGGTTGAACGGGACAGAAGTTGCTACTCTGCAGCGCCACCTGGTGGCGAGTGGCATCAATGAGCATATCATATAAACCTTCTCCGTGGAAAAACACATATAAATACCAATTTTCATGACAATCGGTTGAACGGGACAGAAGTTGCTACTCTGCAGCGCCACCTGGTGGCGAGTGGCATCAATGAGCATATCATAGAAACCTTCTCCGTGAAAAACTACATATACGTACCAATTTTCATAATAATCGGTCCAGTAGTTTTTGAGTTCATTGAGTACATACAGACATACAGACAAACATTCATTTTTATATATTATATAGATTAAACAAATCAAAACATAATGATGTTTAAATCATACAAATGATAATCTTGCAAAAATTACGTAAACATATACTTTGGTAATAATTGGGTTACAATTAGATACCGAGCTGAATTTCCTGTTGCCCATACACTTATATACCTACCTACAGTTCGTATTAGATTGGGTTACCTGCAAAGTTATTCGATCAGCCATAATAAATCATTTTAATGTATTTCTAATAATAGCTATTAAATGATCAGTTATTAGAGAATCGAAGTTAATAAATTGGTTTATGAGAAAATACGAACAAAAAAGAAACCTCAGAAACTACAGCTATGTGTCTTATAATTTCTATTTTTCTATTTCAAGAACGTGTTCTTTATTAATTATAGCTCAGCAAACACAGAAAGTTTATCTGGCGTCCGCGAGCATGCCATAACGCCAGCGATTACAACTGCAAAACTTTTCAAGGGATTTACTCGCGATTGTCATTAGGCATTGTACCGACCATTTTTCAACTTTTAATTGAATGAGAGACTTGTTATCCGCGTCAGAAAACTTTTCTGACAAATTGTCGTCGGATTTAGTCTTTTTTCGAGTGATGCGCTGATGCTGAACTCTCGAGAGTAGTAGTAATTGATGAAGCGTGTTAACATCAAGAATTTTGTTGTGTATTTTTTTAAATTTTAAAGTGAATCTCTTATTAGATTTTATGGTGCAATAATAATTATTAGCTTTTAGAAAGTATTCAAACAGTAATATATTAAATGACATTAAGGAGATATTGAAAGAATGTCGCATTGAGCAAGACTCACACCCGCAAACATTACCTGTACGTGGTAATGACTAATCATTAAGCTACAGTTAGTTAGTAATTATTTAGCGTTTTGTTTTTTTAAGATTTAAATCTTGTTACATGTGACACTTACTCACTTAATAGTTTACTAAAAAACCATGATTTCGGCCTCCTTACCGAATAAAAAATATCACGGAGCACAAAAAAAATGATAGAGTTTGATGTTTCACTTGTAGATTTGACTAATAATTAACGTCATGCATACATGTGCTTAAGGAAGAAGTGAGTAAATGTCACATGTGACTTGGATTGAATCTAAAAAGATCAAAACGCTAAATAATTACTATGAATTATGTAGCTAAATGTCTTAGAATGTTTTTTTCTTATCCAATCTAGTTATAAAGGTTGGGCTTCTTTGAATAAATTTTGAAGTACCCTTAATAGAAACGAATAATCAAAAATCAATCCCTTATCGAATTTACAACCAAGGAGAATCAGTTTCTAGCCAAATCTGATTTTTTCATTTTATTGAGAGTAAAGTAATCTGTAAAGGCACATGTACAAAGAGGCCCTGACTTTGATGCATAATAAAAAAACTGATGTTTGGCTGAATTGAAACTACTTAATTTTGGTTAGTATCAATAAATTATCACACTTTTTTAGACAATCACAATAATTAAAATAATCGAAAAAAACATTAAAATCGACTTGTATATCTAAGTGATTAAACATAAATGAACTGTTTTGCGTACCAACTCATAATGAAACGAGAATTTTTAATCACGACAGAAAAGGTCGATAATGTTACTGCAAAACCGCTCACGGCTAATTTGTAATATAGAGCTATATTTATAAGGGTATTTATATTTGTAATTGTATTTATATTTATATTTATAGGTTTATGTATTTATATCTATATTAATTAGGAAACACTCAGTAGATTTATTACGATTATTGAGAAACTATTTAAGTTTAGTTAAGCATATTAGTATTTAGAAATAATGTAATTATGTCGTCACGAATTCCGACGACTCAGCAAGAGTTATGAACTCGTCGGAGTGAGTGACCGAAAATCGGGGCTTTTTAATAAAAACTATTAAACTGGTAAGATGTGTTTTTAATATAATTAAGAAGTAAAACTCATGAATAAATATATGAAAGAGATGTTTTATTACATGGCGATCCTGCCAGTCCAGCGTTATCATTTTGGTTAATGTTAATGGGCTACTCTGTTATTTTAATAAATAAAATGGGACAACAAGAATCAAAAGAGGAAGTTATAATTGCACAAGCTGGTAACAGTGGAGGCCAAACAAATAATACTCAATCCAATGGAGTAAAGGAGGTACTAGAAATTATATTTATTACATTGGCTTTTCTTATGGTATTAGCATATTTATACCGTAAATGTAAAAATATGGTAGAAAGGAAAATCGACAGACATATAAGGGCGAGCCAAGAGTTAGTTTAAGAAGATAGAGAAGATTTTATTTTTAGGTTTTGCAATTAAGTATAAAATGAATGGATCTAGAAAGACAATTCCAAAATTTTGCTGAAGAACTAAAAGTGTTTTATAAGAACTTAATAAAAGACAATACCGAAAGAAGGACGGATGAAAGTGTTACAAATCGTAAGTTAGAAACTTTAGCTAAATGTAAAAATAGTTATAAGAATTTAAAAGAATTGTTTAATAAATCAGACATAGATTTTCGTATTAAAACTAATATTAAAGAACTTGCTATTACAATAGAAAAATTAATTAATGCAATAGAAAATAGTTTAACAGAAAGATTACGGGTTTTGCAGCATACTGAGCAAATTGTACAGGGTAATAGTGTATCAAATTTAGATTGTTCAATTAATAAAATGACGGAAAAATTCGATTTGAGAACAGCGGCAAGTCTGCTACCGGTTATGGACGGTTCTGAAACTGTAACCAAACAACTTATTGACGGAATTGAATTGTATGATTCTATGCTTGATGCAAATGGTAAAATATTATTAACTACTTATATTTTAAAGAAAAGTTTAAGTGAAAATGCAAAAATTAGATTAAATAAAACTTACACTGATAATGGGGCTCTAGTAAATGATTTAAAGAAATATTTTATAACTAAAAAATCTGAAACATCCTTAGCTAGTCAATTACACAATGCTAAACAAGGGTCAAAGACTATTGATCAGTTTGGAAAAACGTTAGAAAAACTATTAGCAGAGCTAACACTTTCTCAAGCTGGCGATAATTTAAGTCATAGTAATATTTTAAATCAAGTTAACGAAAAGATTGCAATCAATACTTTTGCAAATGGGCTTAGAAATAATAATTTACAAATAATTGTCAAAGCACGAAATTATACAAATTTAAGTCAAGCAATACAAGGTGCAAAAGAAGAAGAACTTAATAACTGTTGCAAAAGTAATGACCAAATCTATCAGATAAGAGAACATAGGAATTTTAGAGGTAATAGTTTTAGGGGTAATAATAATAGCAGAGGAAATAATTTTAGACCAAATAATGTTAGAGGAAATAACTTTAGAGGAAACAATGGTAACAGAAATTCTTATAGGGGTACAAATTACAGATCAAATAATTTTAGGGGTAATAATAATAATAATAATACTAATAATAATACGTTCAATAATAATAATAATAATAGAAGGGTATTTCACCTAAATAATTCTAATGCTAATACAAATGGTGAATATTCAGAAAATCCTCAAATATCTCAACCATTTTTTCGTGACCAACAATAATTCAGAAACATTTTATAATATTTTTGCTTTAAATGGATTGAATTTTATTAATTTATTTTATAATGGTACTAAACTTATATTTTTACTTGATACAGGCGCTAGTGTAAGTGTAATGTTTAAAAATAAAGTAGTTATTAGCGAAAGAATTAATTCATCAAAGAAAATGCATATTAATGGATTATGTGGGTCAGTAGTATCAGTTGGCACAGTACATCTTTCATTACAAATAAATAAAATAGAACTTTGTCAGGAATTCCAACTCCTAGACGGCCTTGCAAATGACATTGAAATGCACGGTATTTTGGGATCAGATTTCTTTTATGACTACGGAGCTACGATAGACTATGAAAAGTGCTTATTCTCATTTAATTTATATAAGACCAGACAAGTAATTCCTCTTGTGTCGGAACAACAATTGTATATATCAATTCCTAGTAGATGCGAAATAGTTAAATATTTTAAAGTTCAAACCAACGGAGATTATGTTGTTCTGCCGGGTGAACTGTGTGAAGGAGTATTTGTAGCGGGAGCTTTAGTTCGTGCTAACCAAAATATAATCCCTATTAAAATTTTAAATGTTAGAGATCAAGAAGTTATCTTAAAAAATTTTAATCCAAAATTAGAAACAATAGATTGCTATAATTTATGCGAATTTAAAGCAAAGCCAACAAATTCTGTCAGTAGAGCAGATAAACTGTTAAATTCAATAAATTTCCAGCATTTGAATTCGGACGAAAGAGACTCATTACAAAAAATTTTAGTAAAATATTCAGACGTATTTCATCTTGAAAATGATCCGCTCACGGTGTGCAATATTTATAAAGAAAAAATTATACTTAAAGAATCAACAAAACCACATTTTATTAAACCTTACAGACTGCCACATGCACAAAAAACACAAATTCATAATGAAATAGATAAAATGCTTCGCGACGGGATTATAGAGGAATGTAGGTCAGAGTTTCAATCACCTTTGTTAATTGTTCCTAAAAAGGGTTTTGATGAGAATGGTGTTAGAAAGGCTAGAATTGTGATAGATTATAGACAATTAAACCAGCAAATAGAGGATGATAAATTTCCATTGCCTTGTATATCTGAAATTTTGGACTCATTATCAGGAGCAATGTATTTTTCTCATCTTGACTTATCTCAGGGTTATTATCAGATCGAACTAGACAAAAATAGCAGGAAATATACAGCTTTTGCAACCGATAGAGGTCAATATCAAATGACGCGACTCCCCATGGGATTAAAAACAAGTCCCAGTTCATTTTCACGGGCAATGACAATCGCAATGTCGGGACTAAACTACGAATGTTGTTTCGTTTATCTTGATGATTTAGTAGTTTTTGCAAATAATTTAATTAATCATAATAAAAATTTGGTAAAAGTTTTTCAAAGATTAAGACAGGTTAATTTAAAATTAAATCCGAATAAATGTGAATTTTTGAAAAAAGAAATTCTTTACTTAGGTCACCAAATATCTTCAGAAGGTGTCTCTCCTGATTCTTCTAAAATAGAATCTATTCAAAAATTTCCACTGCCCAAAGATTCCCAAGAGGTTAAAAGATTCGTTGCTTTTACTAACTACTATAGAAAATATGTAAAAAATTTTGCAAAAATTGCTCAACCTTTAAATTATCTCACGAGAAAAAATGTTCCTTTCATTTGGACTAACGATTGTCAAAATTCTTTCGAAAATCTAAAAAAGGCTCTAAGTAATCCACCGGTTCTACAATATCCAAACTTTGCACCAGAAAATGAATTTATACTTAAAACCGATGCATCAAATTATGCATTAGGTGCTGTACTATCTAATTCAGATGATAGACCTGTTGCATTTGCAAGTCGATCTCTTAATAAAGCCGAGAAAAACTATAGCGTTATAGAGAAGGAGCTTTTAGCAATCGTTTTCGCAGTAAAACACTTTAGACCTTACCTA
Source organism: Altica lythri (assembly GCA_964028335.1). Taxonomy (NCBI): domain Eukaryota; kingdom Metazoa; phylum Arthropoda; class Insecta; order Coleoptera; family Chrysomelidae; genus Altica; species Altica lythri. The sequence continues at coordinate 25,870,874 of OZ034804.1, read as the reverse complement.
TTTGGTAGAAAATTTTTGATCTTGAGCGACCATAGACCGTTAGTTTATTTATTTGGAATGACAAATCCCAGCAGTAGATTAATTAAGTTTAGACTCATTCTCGAAGAATACGATTTTACAGTAAAATATATTAAGGGTAAAGATAATGTTGTAGCGGACGCGCTATCACGTATCGATATATCTTCAGAAGAACTAAAAAATTTAAATAAAGAAGTGTGCGATTCAATTTTTGTTACCACAAGAGCACAATCAAAAAACGTCGAAAAAGAATTTTTAAGTAGTTTTAAAGATGATTCTGACGAAAGGATTGATCACCCTGGAGTTTTAGAATTATTGAAACCGCCTAAAGATTCGTTTAGTTTAAATATAATTTCAAAAAAGGAATTTGACAATTTAGTACGTAAAAATAAAAAAGGTAATTATATAGTTGGAAACTTAATATGTGATAAAGATTCGCGAATCATATATTTTTATCAGGATCCTCGATCATCATCAGACTTAGGTACGATGTTGAGAGACCTGAAATATATTTATAATAAAAATAAAATTCCGGAATTAATTATTTTAAAGAATCGAAAAAGTGCACAAGTAATTAAATTGTTAATGAAATTCCGTAACGAGATTAAAAATATAGGTATCAAAATATCTATTATAAAAGATGTAGAAAATATCTTAGATAATGAAACTAGACAAATTATTCTAAATGATTTTCATATTCTCCCTACTGGAGGACATGCAGGTATAAACAGGATGTACAATAATATTAAAAAGAGGTATTTTTGGCAAAATTTAAATAAGGATGTAGAAAGTTTTGTAAAAAGATGCGACCATTGTCAAAGGTGTAAACATTTCAATCCAAACAAAGAACCTTTATCTATAACCACAACTGCTTCATCAGGATTTCAAAAAATTTTTATAGACTTAGTTGGTCCACTCCAAGAAGATGTAGAAAATAATAAATATATTTTAACGATACAGTGTGAGTTAACTAAATTTGTAGAGGCATATCCATTAAAAAACAAGGAAGCTAATACAGTGGCAACTACACTAACTAATAATTTCATATTACGTTACGGCATTCCAGATGAAATTGTCTCAGATCAAGGTACTGAATTTATGGCGTGTATTTTTAAAGAAGTCTGTCAAATTTTACAAATTAAGAAACTTAATTCAACCGCGTATCATCACGAGACACTAGGCGCTCTTGAGAACTCTCATAAGAATTTGGGTGCTTATTTGCGAATTCAAGTTGCAAAATTTCAGAATGCATGGAGTTCTTGGGTTCCGTATTGGTGTTTCGCTTACAACACAACAGTACACACTGAAACAAAATATACCCCTTACGAACTTATTTTCGGAAAACTCGCAAAAATCCCCTCTAATTTAAATTCTTGGATAGACCCTATATATAATTTTGAAGATTACCCTCACGAACTAAAATATAGATTACAACAAGCATGTAATGATGCAAAACACAATCTAGAGGTATCAAAAAGCAAACGAAAATCTATGTATGATAAAGACATAAAATCTGTAAAATATAAAGTAGGCGATAAAGTAATGTTAAAAAATGTAATTAAAAATAAATTAGAACCATTGTATATAGGTCCATATACGGTGATTGAGGAGAAAGATCCCAATATTTTTATAAAAATAGACAACCGTATAATAGAGATTCACAAAAATAGGATAAAGTTATATAATAGTTAAAAAAAAAAAAAAAAATATATATATATATGTCTAATTGGTTAAGTAAAGAATATTTTTTTTTTTTCTCCTTCCCGTGGGAGATGTAATATAGAGCTATATTTATAAGGGTATTTATATTTGTAATTGTATTTATATTTATATTTATAGGTTTATGTATTTATATCTATATTAATTAGGAAACACTCAGTAGATTTATTACGATTATTGAGAAACTATTTAAGTTTAGTTAAGCATATTAGTATTTAGAAATAATGTAATTATGTCGTCACGAATTCCGACGACTCAGCAAGAGTTATGAACTCGTCGGAGTGAGTGACCGAAAATCGGGGCTTTTTAATAAAAACTATTAAACTGGTAAGATGTGTTTTTAATATAATTAAGAAGTAAAACTCATGAATAAATATATGAAAGAGATGTTTTATTACAAATTTTTGAAATACATCTCTATAACTAGGGTATTCTCACAAATATCGGAAAGGTAACAATAGTCTGGTAAAATTATTCATAATACAAAACGATCCGATAGATCGTTAAAATTTATATGATAAACCACTTTTAAATAAAATAGAGCACCGGAGACATTTTTTCTTTCGTTTTTATCTATCAAAACAACTTAGAAAATACATGCCGATAATATTTGATAAAAAAGTTTAAATGCCCGTTTTTCCCAAATATAAAATAAAACTTTTCTACTTCCGGATTTGGCATAAATGAAAATTTTTCCGACCCGTTGCCCTGCAGCTATACATAAATTTCCAGCTTGCTGGTAATAATATTTTTTCAGTCCAAGGGTTCTTGGACTATTTATTGATCTATAGAAAGAAAAAACTAAATTCCAAAGTTTATAGATAGACGCGACTTGAAATAACTACGTTTTTTCCTGAAAGGTTAAAAATATTAGAGAATTTGGCATGATCTGACTTTAAATGGGTCAGAAATAGATTGGCATGTGTTTAAGGTCAGATCGGAACTTCTGGAATATTTTACTGGATTATTTATCTTATTTTTACAGTAATTTAATCTTACTTCGGTGTGAAAATCGATTATAATATAAAAATTTCACACGGGGTGATAAAAGTGATTATATAAAAACAATTGTTAGCGTATGAAGAAGCAATTGTACACAATATTAAGGTCAAAATTTTTGCTTGTAATTTTTTGACCAATTTTAAGTTTAATTTTAATGCAATAAGTAAAATACTAACGTTTATTATTTAACAACAACTGAAAATGCTTAAAAGTACAAATATTTAAAGTGAAACTTTTATTACATCGTTTTTTGGTCTGTGTTAGTCCATGTCGCATGTCGGTCGACCTCAGAGTAGGTATAAAGTATAAAGTAGGCGGCGCCTATAGTTTAATACAAAAATGTACGGGAGTGGGCAGATCTGCTAATGAAAACAATTCTACCTATTCGTATTAATACGAACTTCGACTGCGTAAGTACCTACGACATGTAACGTCGACTGTTATATTCTACCTATTCGTATTAATACGAACTTGGACTGCGTAAGTATCTACGACATGTAACGATTTAAAAATATTACAGTCGTAAATAATAATTTTTGAAACTGAAAATATGGAGCAATAAATTATGTAACATATATTAAATAAAATATCTTTTAAAATTAATCAAAACACTTTCATGTTTAAACAAATAAACTTTGTAATTATCCTACCCTTGTTATACATATTCATCTCATTCTTTTGTCGATTTACTGAAGTTTTCACTTCTATCGTGTGTGAATCGCACACACACCTTTTGATTTTGATTTCGATTTTGATTTTGATTTTGATTTCGATTTTGATTTCGATATCGATTTTGATTTCGATTTCGATTCCGATTTAGTTTTCGATTTTAATTTCAATTTCGATTTTGATTTTGATTTCGATTTCAACGCCTATAGTTTGCAGCAGCTGACAGTGTAGTGTGCTCCAAGCTATATTATTTGTGTTTAATTTTATTTATATTCGGTCCATTTCAATTTTCCAAGAATAAAATTAAGATTGATAAAGCGATTTTTATCCCTTAATGGAACATTATTTGAAAAATTTTTAGTTAAATGTCTATAGTGTGAAAAAAAGTTTCACTTTTACCGTGGTTTCATAAAACCACACAATGCTTTTTTTAAATACCCATTTTATCTACCATGTAAATAATAATATAGGAACCGACACCTGAAACTGCCTGAACCGAAAGATTCGTGCTTATTGCGAATACACTACAATTTTATTTTAGTACAGGCCCAAATATTTCAAATACAATGTCCATGAGCACTGAATAACTAGATATATATTAAAATAATAGTAATACGGGTACCTAACAATTAAATCACAATTGCACATCAACTACTCGTTTCACCACGTTTCAACTGGTTAGTTACCTAACCATGATAATCTTTCATAAGTGTTCTATAAAAAATAAACCGGGTGATCTTGGAGGCCTCGGTATAAATATCTTTCAGCACGATTGAAGTACTTAATATTATCTTATAATTTTTATACAAGTCATCTATCTCGTAAAAAAGAAGGGTTGGGTGGTGTCGTGGATGCATATTTACAGATGCTAGCGTGTGTTAACACCGGTGTGTTGAAATCTATGAGGTTTTGGACATAAAAGTGTTGAAAATTTTAAATACCTACTTCTGTGGAAAAATATTTAATTGATTTAGGTATTAATAAAGAATAAATGTTGTTGGAACATTAAAAATATATATTAAGACAAAAGAACAACATATAAAAATAATAATAATAATAATAAAAATAATATTATGTTATTGAGCTTTAGGTTGGTTCCGTGTGATGTTTCTCATCATGTTTCTAGTTTTTTTTTCTTTTTGTTGCTTCGGTTTTCGGCGGAGGTCTAGATTAAATACTACGAGATTCGATAGACAATCCTTCACGATGTTTTCTTCTCTTACAGCAGTTGGTTGAACCTTAATTTTTCTTCCTTTCAATATTATTGTGTGACGTGCAAAAATCAAAAAAGCAATGCCTTCATGTTTTTTATGTTTTTTTTTTCGAAATTAATCATTTCTTTTGTACAACTTTCGTTATCTTTTGGCAAGTTTTTAACAGAAGAATCAGTTTAGGGATCAGACAACGACGCCGACGCCTCGATCATGTTACGTCAGTGACATGGGAAAAAAAATGTTAAAAAAGGCAACGAATAGTTAAAAGTAAACTGATTAGGAAGAATCAGTTCAGGTATTATCCAAAAACACCTCCACCATGTCAGTCCAGTGACGTGGGAAAATCTGTGCTTTAAGAAACATCGAAATTAACAGATCGAACTGTTTAAGAAGAAACAGTTCACAAGAACAGCTTACGGCTGGGTAATATGCCTTAGTGTTTTGTGATGAGGGGTAACTTTACTAGAGGCACTTCTCACCCAGGTCGTGATTATCCACCCACCTAGGTATCCTGCTAATGGCACAAAACTAACCAAGGGAAAGATGAAATAAACCATGTCACACCTGGGGGGATTGGGAATGTGCTATTATGTTTTGGGATGAGGGGTAGCTTACTAGAGGCACTTCCCACCTAGGTCGTGGCTATATTCTCCTAAAGGCAGAAAACTAACCAAGGGAAAGATGAGATAATTAACAGGAACAAACCAGAAATATATTAACAACGAAAAAATCAATAACAATAAATAATCAAAATGAGAATGAGGAATAAGTGAATAAAATAATCTTAACTAATCTTACCAAATAAACTACATGGTGAAATGTCACACTTACTCAAAAATACGTCAAGAGTCACAACGGTCCATACCCAAGGGTCTGTTTTAGGTAGGCCCCAAAGGGTGACCCTTACAGACAACCTCAGACCCCGAACTCCTCGAGTGCGACCTCAACGACGGTCTTTTATAGTCAATTCATACGCTACGTGAGAATAAGAATTAAACTATTTAAGGTCGCCTTAAAATCTAACGTACTGAGTTTGACCTGGATGATTACAATAAAAAATAACACAAAATAATACAGTGAAATATAAAACTACCCTATCATCGTATGTTACAGTATCGAAAAACTTTTATTGGATGTGACTGGCTGCTCAGATGTATTTATCTCTTTATCTGTGTTACTTAAATCGGTCAGGATTTAAAAAAAGGACATGTCAATAGCTGGTACTTCTGCTAGTCTCGCCTGTGAAATTCCATCATTAAAAGTAAAACGAATTTGACACAGTAATAGTGAAAAGAATACTGCCGGTGGTGGCGCAATATCCACCATTCCGACCGCATTTAAAATCAGTGTCAATAGCTACTACAAAAGCTTAGTGGTTTTAACCCCTATTTTCGAACGTGTGATGTGAAGTGAAAGTGAAGTTAGTCGGGAAGTGATCGATCCCTGACAGAACCTTTCATGGGTCGTATTTTCGATATTGCACCGTTGCCTCGTTATATTTATGAAAAATGAAAGAATTTTCTTCAAATTTTTTGCACAACAATAAGGAATCAGATCACAGATAACTAAATTCTTTTATTTATGAAAGACAGAAGTTTCAAAACAAAACTACAATAACAACTCTAATACACATGTGATTTTGACAATACGCTGACGCCTAAATACAACGATAATGCGCATGTTTCACTGCTTCGACTGGGTCTGACCAGGCGAAGTGTGATGCGAGATGCGAGATATAGTCTAAAAATACGGATCGCCGGCTTCTCACCAGTGATCTATCACATAACATATTCGAAAATAGGGGTCCAAATCTGTTATTTGCAAATGTACTGTTTTCCAAAACCTCACAGATTTTAACACTGGTGCCAACACACGCTAGCATCTGTAAATATGCTTCCTGGATATACTATTCAACACAGAATTGTCCATTATTGCACTTACCACCTGTTTTGCATACCCTTCTTGGCCATCATTAAAAATAACTATTATGTTCCTAGACAAACAAAAATTGATCTTTATGTCTGATTTATGTCTGTAGTTACAAATGTAGATCGTAAATAATCTTAAACTTCTAACACTTCCTATTCAAATGAATCTTCTATAACTTGTAGCTATTAATTTATAATTGTAGTGGTAGTAAAGAAATATCTTTTAAAAATTAATAAATCTGTCACTATATAAAAATTCTGTTGAGTATAGTTTTTCAAAACTTTGAGAGTAACTTAGTTTAACCTTACAAACTTAAACTATTACTTATCCTTAGATACCTACTATAAATGTATCGTGTCTTGAGAAACTCTGAAGGATTTTTAATAATTGAATACGAAAACATTAAAATAACACAGCATAATTTGAGTTGAAGAGTAAAATAGTTTGGAACTATTCGAAGTTCGTGCATAATGAACTGTTACATTTCTTAGTTTACAGTGGGGAATAAAAGACCGAAAATGAAATTTATAAATTTCACAATAGAATCAGTTGCGCCAAAACTTAATTTAAGATGCAAATTGGATACAAGTTCTAAAATCTTGATAACTTTGCAATTCATGTATTTTCAGTTCTTGACGTATAAAATTCGGTTTATCTTTAGTATAGTATGTATATATGGAGGAAGTTTTAAAATTTTGCTAATGTATTCATTGTATTCTTTCAAAACTATACATATCACAATGTGCTTTTGCCGCTAACATTGAGTACACAGCGTTCGTATTACTTGGAGAAAGGTTTTTAAAAAAAGACTGCTTTTATATTACTTTACAAGAAATATTTGATCCCAAACTGACATCATAATAGTGTTTAGGTTGGAGATGAGATAGTCAGTATGGTAGACATCAAATTCTCTTTAACCATTTCAGTTTCAATGGAACTTTTATCTTAAACTGGCTTTGTAGTCAAATAAACTAGTCACTGGTCCTGTCTTTTGCGTAAATTGTCTAAAATAATTTGGTATGTACACTGTAAATATGTAAATACTAAGCTAAAGTTAGGACTGTTATACTGTAAATTCGTTTAGATACAATTGCATTAATTAACATTTTTATGCGTGTATTGATATTTTTCTTGAAGCATGCTCTCTCCCGATGTAAAGAAACCATTTCTTTAATTTTTTTATATTATATAGGTAAATAGTGTTTTATGCTATTTAAAACATAAATCGACTACAAATCATTCGAAAAAAACAGTTGTTGCTATCTGGATCTGGAAATTTGGGGAGGGGCGAGCTAGTGCTTAGCCAGCACTGAGGCCACATATGAACCATTGTGCATCCTCCCGTATGTAGGGATATCCTCACCTCAGGCTGTCACCAGGCCTAGTGATTTAAAATAGGCGATGAGGCTCCCGAGGGGGATCTCCCTGACACAGCTGTTCGGAGATTTTGTCTGGTCAAAGCCTTAAATTTTTTTGCTGTTTCCTCGCCAGGATGAGGTAATAACTCTTTGGCCAGTCTACAGTTCGTAGTTTCATCCCAGCACTGTATAAATTTTTGGTGAGAGTGCTGTTTGATAAGGTCCACGACTGCGGACAATGTTAGCTTGGTAGATGGGCGAGGGCTAACATATTTATAGCCCGCAGCCCTTCTTGCTAAATTGTTCGCAATGCGGTTTGCCTTTAGAGTTCCCATGTCGTTTGATCCAGCTGAGAGTCACCACGTTATTCTGGCTGGCCTCAGTTAGAGATTGGTGACATTCTAGTACTAAACTTGAAGTGAAACGTGGTCTATTCAAGGTCAATAGTGGTTGTCGGCAGTCTGTGTTGTTGCTATATTGTTACATATCTACTAGGAAAAATTAAAAAAAAAATCTCGGCATTTTGTAATGATAAATATAAATTTTGGAATGTAAACTTAAAATAAATATAGTTTAAAAAAACTAAAAAACACGATTTTATAAAGCATGTTTCTGAAAAACATCGAACTAAAAAGTTAAAAATAATTTTCAAAATAAAATTAAAACAATAATACTAGTACTTTTCATTTATTTTTGTTTTAATTTTATTTTGAAAATTATTTTTAACTTTTTAGTTCGATGTTTTTCAGAAACATGCTTTATAAAAGCGTGTTTTTTAGTTTTTTTAAACTATATTTATTTTTTACTTTTTAGTCCAATTTATTTTATTTCAATAGATTCGTTAATTTGCTGTGACGATTACAAGACCCTTACTCAATCATTATTCGTTTATTTAGTTGGAAATGCTTTGAAAGCGTGTTTTTATGATTTCTCAAATTATATTTATTGTATTCATATTGTTTATAATTAAACGTATTGTTTTCAGAACTTGGAAAAAAAAATTACTATTGTGAAATCTAAAGAATTGTTAGATTAATTCTAAGACAATTTCATTCATATCGTTTATAATTAAACGTATTGTTTATTACCCACTCCCGGCACGGGGAGGTAGTGACTAAAAATAACGATATGGGACTCACCCGAGGCAGCAGCCGCGGAGTGGAGAGTTACAAACAAACAAACAAACAAACATACATACATACATACATACATACATACATACAGGTGAAGTTAATTAATAAAATAATAAAAAGCGTGTTAAAAACGATAACTTTTCGAGATATTCACAAAATAGTGTTTATTTCGAAAACTGTCAATGTGACAGCTGTCATAATTAGACAGTTGATGTAAAATTTAATTCCAAACGAAAAAGTATTCCTGTGTTTTTTCAAAAAAACGATAACTTTTCGAGATATTCACAAAATAGTGTTTATTTTGAAAACTGTTAATATGACAGCTGTCATAATTTGACAGTTGATGTAAAATTTAATTCCAAACGAAAAAGTATTCTTGTGTTTTTTCAAAAAAACGATAACTTTTCGAGATATTCACAAAATGGTGTTTATTTCGAAAACTGTCAATATGACAGCTGTCATAATTTGACAGTTGATGTAAAAATTAATTCTAAACAAAAAATTATTCTTGTGTTTTTTCAAAAAAACGATAACTTTTCGAGATATAATTATATAACGGAGTTACAAACAAACATACAAACATACATACAGGTGAAGTTAATTAAAGCGTGTTAAAAAAATCTAAACACCTTTTCATTTCTGTTGTATTCACATCACATCCATAAGTAACTCTGTCTGTATATTACGCTTTAACGCCTATTCTAAACTAATTTTTGATGAAATTTGGTATGGAAAACAACGCAGTCATTTTAAGTTTGGGGTTGCATTTGAAAGATGGCGTTGATCGACTTTAGTGGCTCAATTGTTTGTACATGTGTGGTTTCCATGTCAGTTTACAATATGCCGCTGATCAATTTTTAAAACAGGTGTTTAACTATAAATTGTTAAGTTTGTACTTTGGAGCCCTTATTTACATGTTTGGGGAAAATTGGTAATATTCCTCAAATGTAACTAACGTCTTAGTTAGGTAGCGAGGAAAATAACGCTTTTCAGGACGTTTTTAAGTTACAATCTAAGACTGAAAGGGTATGTCTGTAGTTTCCAAATTTCAGATTTCCTTTGTTTTTAAAAAAAATATGGTGGTGCCCTGTGTGAACATGTTTTTTTTTAATTTTGTACTAAATTATTTCTCTTAGTTAAATATAATTATTACTTATCAATTTAAATCCACGACTCGCTCTTCTGTCTCTCTGAACTATCGTACGCCGCTGTAACCTACTCCTTTTTTTCGCTTTGACTTAGGCTAACTGAACCTATCCTGATGTTTTTGATTTTCTTGTTTTTCTGATAAAGTAAGAGGTGCATTATAATAAAATTTTAAAAAGAGGAAAATGTTGCAGCCATAAAGACATAATACTAGATTTATTCGTCTCTGTTTAAAAAGTCTGTATTTAGCTACTGGTTAACTTCCGACGTGAACTTTGAGCATAAAATTTTACTTAGGCAACTCGCTATCGGAGTTTCTTCCTTTGAATTGGAAATTTTATCAGATTTAACAAAACAAGTTCGTCTTATTTAAATACGAATCTAGGGCACCTCGGATTTGAATAGAAGTCTGATACAATGATGTATTATAAGGTTATTGTTGTTACAGATATCTTCAACGTTTCATTTGTATTTCATAGTAAATAAATTTGTTTCTTTCTAGAGTGATGAATACACTTATCTTACCGGAAAGTATACTATATGTAATAACTTGAAAACTAACTATTTGTTAAATAAATTAATTCCCCAGAGTACTAATAAAATTATCTAGCCGGATGAAATCGATTCGAATGCTGAAAATGGTATAAATTTAAGAAAAGTGCCTGTAAATTCTTGAAAATCGACTCTTTCATGGTCTTATACATCTTTCACTTCACCTTATTTTATTACAGGTACATAGTGAAATGGATTTATTACCTAATTAAACAGAGAACATGGTTTGAACATTTTGGTTACAGCTATACTTATGAACTTACTTATATTTAAAGTGTTGTAACTATTAGGAGTTACTGAATAGCTCCTAAATTAACTAAATTAACATAGGGGAGACCGGGGCAAGATGAGATAGCTAAGACAAAACTCATTATACAAAGAAAAGTAAACTTTTTAATGGAATTCTTTATCAAAATAGGTAACAATTATACATTTATCTCTTATAATTAAACGTTACAGCATTCAAAATCAGAGAACATTTTTGGCACAAAATGAAAAAGCTAAACTCAGTAAATTTCCCGTTTTGCCCCGTAACTGGGGTAAGATGGGAAACGCTTTGGGGCAAAACGAGTACCCATTTTAATCTGGTAGACAGCGTTCACAAATATGTGCCTCTTCGTCGTTTTCATCCACTCCAGCACATGAATTATGGGCCCAACCGTGGGACACGCTGCAGATGACCCAACCTTCGGTTGACTCCGAGTATAAGTACCCACAATAGATGCAGGCACAGTCATCACCCTCTTCTTGGGATGAAGTATCTTCCGATTCAACTTCTTTTTTGCGCCTTTTGGCTTGATGCCTTCGTCCCATTTGCCCCGATCTGTTTTTCTTTTATAGTTGCAAACCAATTTATCTGTAGAAACAAAATGACATACCATCATAAATATTTAAAATCCTTTTATATGTGATCCTAATTAATACAATATTTATTAATTATTTATTATATTAATCAGTTTAAAAAGTAGAAAATAGATAAAAACTCTATAAAAACGTAGATAAACAAACAAATTTTTTGAATCTGATTTAAATAGAAATTACAACAAAATATATAACTAGTAGACAGAAAATGTTTTTTTAATCACAAAGACGGGGCAAAACGGGACAGTATCCCATTATGCCCCGATCATCTTGCCCCCAGCCACATACGGCAAATAAGACGAAGCACTGCTAACCTTAAACGTTACCGGCGAATGAATCAAGTCTGAATTTAATGTTTTGAACAATAGATTAACTCAGGTACTTACGTGTCTGCACGTTTTTGAACCAAATATCGCATAAAAACACCTGCAATAACACTTTTTTCTCTCGGAAACGCAGAAACGATTATTAACCTGTTCGGTTTGCTCTGACGCACCAGCAGAAAGTGAAGTTTGTGCAAATAGCGCTGTCGCCGATCCGAACACGATTACTGTTCACGCACACGAGCGTTCTTCCCGTCCTGCCCCGAACTTCATCTTGCCCTGGTCTCCCCTACAAAAAGAACAGAAAGATTCAAACTTATAAAGAGAACATTTTTAAGCATTGGAGATAAACTACTCTATGTTATTTTGTCATGATACTGCGATTTTATATGGTCTATATTTTTACTTTCTTTGGAACAACGGATTATTTCTATTAGATAGCTACATTATACCGTCATATCATAAATGTATAAATTAGACTAACCTAATAATCTCACATGAGAAGACCCATACTCTCGACTCGTGTAAACATGACTATCAAGTAACTTCACGTGTATCAGGTACTAAAAGTTTGTAAGTAGTGACTTAAATGGACATGTAGGTAAGAGGTGCGAGGTGTATGGGCATATAGAGATAGAAACCTTAAATGCAAAATGTGCAGCATGTTGGAGCTTTTAATTTAAGAATAAACACTTACTTTAAGAAACAACCTGAGCACGTCATAACGTAAAAGAGTGGAGGACATACGACCCAGGCCAACTATATAATGTATAGAAGTTGATATCAAAAGGAAATAAGGAATTGTATGGTAATAAATCGACAGAAAGTAACACCAAAGCATATGCTATTAGTAATGGACTGTGACGTAGACGTAACAGAGAAAGGTAAAGAGGTTTATGTTCAGAAAAGTTAAGAATAAGTTTAAGGAAAGAGCATGAAAGATATGGAGTAATGGACTAGCAATAGTAATGTTTCTGGAAAAATATCAAAAGAAGCGTTGGGAAAATTATTAGAGAAAGACACACCAGATGATAAAGAGGCGTGCTGGTGGAATAAAGTCGTGTGCCTCAAGGTAGCTCACGATCTCGTAAGTGGAGGGAACGAGCTTTTTGTACAATGGTTACTGATATGTTTGGCAGGAGTCCAAAAAGGACCGGCATTCATTAAGGTTTGAGACTACCTTCTCTCTTAATCGAGCGTTAAAAAGACTTTTGGAATTGGAAATAGTGGTGTTGGATCTGTTTTTATCGTTTCTATCATCCTGTTTTGTTTTTGAGAGGGATTTTGTAAAAATATTTTGTGGGACCTGATCTTAGCGTTCCGAGCTACATCGCAATCTTCATTAAACCATGGCTTCTGTTTGGCATTCAAGCTTTTAGTAAAGTGAGGAATGTAACCTTCCGTTGCACACTGAATGATTTCAGTTATACTGTTGCAAACTGCTGATGGATCTTCGTTTATAAAGCAGACTGCATTCCAGGGAAATGTTGCAAAGTAGTTTCGGAGGCCATCCCAATTTGCTTTTTTAAGTTCCAAAATGTTCTCTTGGGTGGTACCTCGAATGGGTGAGGTTCGATTTGACTTCTACTACAGCGTGATCAGAATTACCCAGGGAAGACAGAACTTTTACATTATATTACTCAGGGTGAGTTGTCAGAAAACGATCGAGAGTATTAGAACTGTGGTTGGCAGCTCTGGGAAAGTAAGTGGGCTTGTCGATTAGTTGGGACAGCCCATGACTGATTACAAACACTTCAGTTAGCCTGCCTCCTGTGTCCGTTCTGTTGGCCTTAAGCCACTTTTCGTGGTGAACATTAAAGTCCCCAAGCTCAATTATCTCAGCAAAAGGGTACTCACTATTAAGGTAGTCGCTCTTTTGTGATAAATAGTCAAATTGTTTGTCGCAATTACCGTCTGATGGCCGATAAATACAACATATAAATTTGTTAGAGGCTTTTAGTGTTAATTTTAGCCAAGAATGTTGTCTTTGTTGTTTTCTAGTGCGGGTAATCTAGAGCAGGAAACTATGCTTCTTACGTAAACACATACTCCATGGTGCCGTTTGAAGTTGTGGTAAAGTTCGTAATCTGGAAATTTAAGATGCTTCAGGCATTTTTCTCAGAAACCTGTGTTTCGGTAAGAACAAGAACGTGAGGTTTTACAGACTGTAAATAGTGATGGGTTGCGTAAATGTTGACAGATGTTGGTTAATGTTAATAAGCAATCTGTTTTGTGTTTTGGCTTTTGAGCCCAACTAGAGGTTGGTCCATTAGTAGACTGATCGATAACTATGTGATTTCAATCATAACTTCCCCGATTGGGGAACTATTTTACTTCCGGAACATTTAACCTATCGAGAATCCAGCATGGTATTTTCTAGAAAAAAAAGGGTTTAAGAGAAAGGAGGGGATTGGAGGGGGACGGAATGGTAAGAAGGGAAGGCAAAGAACATGTTTAGAATATTTCACCGCAACTTAACGAGTTGCAAGGAGGTAACTCCTCGCCCGATGGAAAGTTCCATCTACCACCTACCTGTATTGAATGAACATGTTGAAAAGAAGAAATGTCATCTTATGCATGCCGTCAAAATTTCGGCTTTAGCTCTCCTTATATTAAGAAATAGAATCAAACTAATCAGTAATTTGTATGTAGAACATACAGATCATTTTAAATTCTGGAAAGTACAAACTCAATTATATAGTATGATTGTTCCTTTGGGTAAAATCTTGTTATAAAATTCAATGTCGTGATAAATTGAATGTAACTAAGAATGATATACAACTCAATAACCCGAGCGACCTGATTTTACGATTCCTTTGTAGTCTGCGTATGCAATGTATGAAATCTGTTTTTCCCTATAACCCATGCGGGTTCATATCAATAAATAAATCGAAAGATTTTGCTATATATTGGTAATCCCTTTCAATATGAAAGCGAAATCGACCATTTTTATAAATGATGCCTAGAAATTTCATATTTTACTTTATTTGGTTGAAGATGGATATATCCTTAAAGTTTGGGTAAAGGATGTAGAGACATTCAGAAAAAGATATTGGAAGGTAAAGTAAAAAGGTATTCAAAAGAATTTTTTGTATTGTTAATATAAAATGAGAAGTTGAAGTATATACGTAGTCTCTCAAATTAAATTTATTTATACGACTATTACTCTAGTCAACATCTTCAAAAACGTGAAAAATTAAAATAAAGGTCCTAAAAATATGATCGATAGCTCATTGGATTCGGAATCACCTGTAGAAAAATGGTTTTGAAGGAAAAGTGTGCAGGAAAAAAATTGCAATTGTTGTTAACAAAATAAGATGAAAAAAAAACAGATGTTTATGTTTTTGTTAATAACTCGAAAAATATTAATATTTAAGCAATTTTGAAAAAAGCTCGTTAAAGAGGAAGAAATTTCCGAAAAAAAAGTCCGTCCTCGTGGAACTCTATCTCCATTATTTATAATTTTAATTTGACGTTGAAAATTGGGCTTTGAGCGGCTGTTACGGCATACGCGCGCTACCGCTAAACGGTGTTTATCAGATAAAATATTTTTTTTATGACATAAAATGTTATTTTAAAAATTTGAAAAAATTCCAGTATTTTACTAACACTTGAAAGAATCTAAATCAGTTGAAAAAAACATTTTATCACTGTTTTTCAAACAGTTATTCAATTGTTAACTAACAAATTTTTTCCTAATATCTGTTGACATAAACAATGGGATAAAAGGTATAAATAATTGGCCCAAAAATTTGAAACTTTGTGGAGCCCTTTTCATATGTATACTTTACAAGATTCTGTGATAAATGTTTATAAAAGTTTATTAATTTGTTAATTATGATTTTTCATAACTATTGCAAAATATTGCGAAAAAGTAAAAAAAAATACAGAATTTTTCCAAATAAATGCATGTAGTATCTAATAAACAATCAATACGAATTTGGTCTTAGAATTATTTGAAAGAGAAATTTATTTTCTATAAAAAACTCCTGAATATCCTTTATCATATCTCCCATAGTTTAAAAGACATATCATTTTTTAATTGGCAAGTTATTTGGCGCTACAGTTAACGTGACGTATGATATTAGAAAGTATTATTAACAAATTAATAAACTTTTATGAAGATTTATCGCAGGATCTTGTAAAGTATACATATAAAAAGGGCTCCACGAAGTTTCAAATTTTTAGGCCAATTATTTGTACCTTTTATCCCATTGTTTATGTCAACAGAGATTAGGAAAAAAATTGTTAGTTAACAATTGAATAACTTTTTGAAAAACAGTGATAAAATGTTTTTTCCAACTGATTTAGATTCTTTCAAGTGTTAGGAAAATACTGGAATTTTTTCAAATTTTTAAAATAACATTTTATGTCATAAAAAAAATATTTTATCTGATAAACACCGTTTAGCCGTAGCGCGCGTATGCCGTAAAAGCCGCTCAAAGCCCCATTTTCAACGTCAAATTAAAATTATAAATAATGGAGATAGAGTTCCGGGAGGACGGACTTTTTTTTCGGAAATTTCCTCCTCTTTAACGAGCTTTTTTCAAAATTGCTTAAATATTAATATTTTTCTTTAAAAACATTTTTCTAGGGGTAATTCCGAATCCAATGAGCTATCGCTCATATTTTTAGGACCTTTATTTTAATTTTTCACGTTTTTGAAGATGTTGACTAGAGTACCTATATTGATTGAAGTAAATCTTTGCATCGTTGTTTAACATTATCTTGTTTTATAGGTTAAAGTAATACTACCTCCTATACTTTTTTTAAATTAATTTTCTAGAGTTTTTAAAAGATTTAACATTTGAATATTAGCAAAATTTTCACTAAATAATAGCAACATTTTAAGAGTAAGGAAGCGAATAATGTATCTGTGCACCGCTTTTCGCTAATGGTATATAGTGCTAAATTAAAATGCCGGTGCCTAAAAAAAAAACAAAAAATTGGTGCATATTACTTGTTTAATTTTAGATTTACTATAAAATTGACTTTCTTATCTTGAACTAGTTAGTCTCCATTCGATAATCATTCTAATATTACGAAGAAAAAATTATGCGATATTTGAAGCACATCCCACTTTAACAGGTAGAATGAGCTTTATACATTTGAAGTACAAATACTTAAAAATTGGTACACTCCCAGTCATTACGTATGTGACAATTTATTGTTATAGCAGCTAGTTAAAGTACGTTCAAGTCTGTGTTTTTAGCTATCTAACTTGCTTAAGAATAATAGGACTAATAAATACTTTACAAACTGAGTAAACATATGTGGCTTGACCGTTTTGTTACTACAAGAATTTTTATATTACAGAAAAGTAATGAATAGTGGAGCAAAAGATTTGTGTGATTGTTTATGTGAAGATAATTAAAGGATTGGAGAGTTACTAAGCTACTTTTTTCTCTTTTTAGTGCCCCACTCCCCCAAAATAGTGGTTGATCTTTCAGCAATTTTCAAAGCAGAATGTTAAAACTTGGAATGCGGACTCTTTATAGCTAACGAACAATACGTGCATAATTTTTTTTAAATCTGTCCCCATCCCTGTAAAGTGGGGGTCAAATTTTGTGATGGACGTTCCTCAGTATTAAATTTAGAAAGCTAAAAATTGGTATGCGAGCGATTTGTTACTAAAGAAAAAACGGGAGTGGCAGTCAGTGGGACTGCCAGTAGAAGTTATACTTTTATGCACGCGCCCGGATTTAAAAATCTGTATGTTAATGATTTAACAAAATTCGTGTTAAGCTACCCCAAAAACCTCCGATAGATCGCGCTAGTAGGTTTTTAAAACACCCTAACGCTGTTCGTCTAATCAATTTGATACTTTATAAAGTCAGTTTAGTCGAATTGTTATTGCAAAAAAGCCAAAAACTTCTAAAAATGGCCGTTTTTTCAATGCTCTGTAGTATATTATTAGCAACAAATTATTCGATTAACTTTTACAAATTACTTTTTTTTTTACTTATATACTTTTTGTCTACAAGTTTTATTTAAAACTTTTTTTCCTAAAATTCATACTTCAGCCTGTAGAATTTAAAAACCTGTTTTACCCAACTGTGCACCCCCACTGTTTAAAAAATATATTCTTTCAGAAGTTGATGTTTATGTAAAGTATATTTATTTATTGTTCTTAACACAACTGCACAGGTCCTACCCATTCCTGAATTAATCTATTGATTGTACTGTGTGTGTTATTGATCTGTATTTTGCCTGCACGTCACTCTGTAGTACCTACACACGGTAGAAATTTGATATAAGTACTATCCCTCAATCTTTACATTTTACATATCTCCAAATGGAAAGACATATAATATGGTCTACAGCAACGTATGAAAGTAGTTTTCTGTTGCGAGATATCTTCTGCATTCTGAATCAAAAAGGGAAAACTGTGTTACCCGGAATTTGACGCGAGCGTATCCGCGGGCAAGAGCTGGTATACATAATAAGCTAGACTCTATATAAGATCTGATAACTTTTTGACAGTGTGAGCTATATAGTTCCGTATTTTATTTGAAACTGTTATTGTTATTTCACCTTTTTTCTCTTAGTGGCCTGTGAGAGTATTTTCTATTTTGTTCATTTTGATGTGAAACATCTATAGCCGTACGTGAATCAGATTTCACGCGTGGCGACGGTGACGTATGATTCGTATGACGTAAAAAACCTAACGCATCGATAATATATAATAAAGAGATGTACTGATACCTTATATGAAATTGGTCTCATGTTTTGAGCGACGCGACGGTGGCGCGCCAACAATAGGGGGAAGAAGCTCATTGATTCAAAAATTTGGCGGGACAGGGTATGAATTGTTTCATAAAAACCTAACTTGATTCCGCCTACTATCTATTCTATATATCTAAAAATGTTTGTTTGTATAGGCAACATAATATACCTACATATTTTGCTGACCTGTAAAATTGACAGCTAGTCAATCAAAATTGATTGTTGGTGAATAGTTGTCATATAGTTGTCCGCGTAAAATTTGTGTATAAGTTTTAAATATGAATAAACAAAGTGTTAATAAAGAAAGTGATCAAAAAATATTGAATAAAAATGAGTGAGTACCTACCTACTCTATATACATTAGGGTGTCCGTTATTTCCCAAATTTGGTTTTGTTCTCCAAACACCCATCATCAAATTTTTAGATTATGACCTAACAAAAATTATCAGACCCAAACCAGCCCTGAATATTCACATTAACCCGTGCCTAAATCATAATACATTTCCCATTTAAATACCGTTTAAAAGTTATTCAACGATAAAGTTGTATTCATAGTTAAATTCATCATTTTCCCATTTTTTTATTTACTATCGCTTTTTGTTTGTACTAAAATTATGAAGTAACTACAATTATATTAATATAGTAACGTACTTCTATATAAATTTGTGTTTTAATAATTTCCTTTTTTAAGATTATTGAATTTAAGGCAATTAAATAAAAAGCTAAACGAAATCACTTTTTAAATTTATTCAATAAATAGTCATCGTTATCTGGAAAAAATCGTAATATTATATTTTATCATTATGACATATTTAGTTCCTATCACAATCAGTTCTTTTCTGCATATTACTTTTACACAATAATGTCGATGTTTCACATCTGCCAGGCGTCCCGTGACGGCTCACATTTTTTTTTGTTTTTCTTTTGGAGGGCATTTCTTACACATCAGGCTTTTATTAAATTCTAAAATTTTCAGACCATAATTTGCGGTTGTCTCATATAAAACTCCATCAATATTTTACGATTTTTTGTTACTTTTTACTAATGGTTTTGCTCTTGGTGCAGTACTATTGTGTCCCCGATATAATTTTCCACATTTCATTACAATACCTACACTCATATAATTCACTTTACTGAATTTATCGAAGAAACTAAGGGTTTTCTAAAACTACTGTTTGCTTAGTTATCTACACGACCTCAATAACGAAGTTGCTAACTTGTTAAGTAGCTATTTATTAATAAATGACCCCATATTATCCTTTAATGAAAGTCAGTGCTAGCAAGCAGAGAAAATTGGAAATTACTTCTTGCAGGCTATTGTATGAAAACATAACTATATACATTGATATGGATTTTTCTTCGTGGCGCACGTTCCTTCAATGGAATTTTGGAACGTGATCTGCTATTTGTGAATTGGTTGTCTAGATTAAGTATTTTTTTATCGATATGTTTTTGTTAAATTATTTTGTTTAGATTTTTATTTTTGGGTTGTTATTGAATGGTGAGATTGTAATGAGAATTAGAAAAATGTTGACAGTAGAATGGAGTTAACCTGTATAAAAAACAGAGAGTTCAGAGCTAAAAAGTGGTAGGAGGATTTAAGAGGTAAGGAAGTGAAAGTAAAGCAGCAGGAAGAAGGAGCAAATTAAAAGAAACCAGAACTTGGAAGATATAGAGAAAGGGTTGTGCAACAGAAAAGAAGTGGAATAGGAAGAAGAGAAAGAATAGTATATTGTGTATCTAGTAAGAAAAGCGATACATTTCCGGACGACAATGTAAATGGAGTCCGGGAATGTGCTTTTACTACGAGATACACATACACATAAATCGCATTAAATATAATTGTAAACTAAGAAAGTTTTATATATGCATAACTGTTTTTGATTATCATCATATTTTCTATGAAACCGTTTCGTTGACATTGTTTGTTAATCATTGTTTATCAGTGTCACAAAAGTGTCAGTTCGGTTAGTTCCTTATTCCTTAAAATATTTTAAATTATATTTAAAATGGACAGTGACGATGATGTCCAGAGGTTCAAAACGCCTCCAGAGTTACTAAACACTGCTACTAATGTATACATAACGTATCTAGTGCCATACCACCGTACATATAAGACTAGTAGGTTCACTCTCAAGTTTTTCCTTTGATCTCTTTGAACATTATATTGCCGACGGTGCCGCTCTGTCTCTTTGATCGCGATTCGCTCTGTCACCGTCTGTCTTATGTGTACGGTGAACGGTGACTCTATTCACTCTGAATTGGCTGAAACAAGGCTAGAAAGATAGACGGGGTGAAGGGAATGAACGTGTCGGCATCTGAATGGGTGACCCTACTAGTCTTATATGTACGGTGGCCATACTGTCAAAAATAATAATTCCAGTTTTGAACTGGAATGGTGTCGGTTAGAATTTATAACACTTTAAAAGACACCTGGATGCTGCGATATAAATATAAATATCAGACTGTCACAAAACGCTCTGCTCGTTATATATATATATATATATATCATAAGTGAGTCACTTTGTACCCTAAAACTGTTTCTTATACAATAACAAAAAAGTCTTACAATTTCGTAAATATCCACCGTGATGTGAGTGGTAGTTCAAACTAAACATAAACATAATAACGTGGATAGTGAGCTTTAATTGACGGCCCTACTGGACTACTTTTCTTGATGTTAAAATACAGTTTTCCCATTATCCTCTTAACCTACAATGCATGAAGTAGCAGCGCGAAAATAACATAACTTTTACCAAATGGAGCCTTAATTCTGTTTTCTTCGGCTTTCTATATGAAACAAAAGCCCATTTCTTAGAGAGAGTTCATATCATATATTAGTCTCACGCTCTGACTTATATGATGATGCCTTATGGTCCATACACCTAGAATGTGTTAGCGCGTAGAAATTTACAACAGCAACACGGTTATAGGATTCTTAAGGCAAACATTCTCGGCTTTATTACTATAGAATTCCCTTTTAGGCGGAAACTTTATTCAAAGTTTTATTCAAAGAAATTTGTGTGAAATTCTAAAATGAAATACACATCTCATCTAACTATTCTGTTTTACTATATACTATTTATCCAACATAGTACTTAATTCTTTTTTTCATTTTATAGTTGCTGTACAAATAGAATGTAAATTTAAATATAGCCAGTACCTACGGTACTTGGTGCCAAATAGAGTTTTATACATAGAAATTCATTAAGAATAGCCACTGTGTGAAATCGAAATCTATATTCTAGACCTCACAATATGATAATTCTGTTTATACCTTTAGAACTATTGCTACTAACAAAAAACTAAAAAAACTGGCTTTTAAAGCTAATAATTATTTTTAAAATAAATTTTATACAATAATGAACGAAAATTACTGGTTTTAGTTTTTTTAAATTATATTTATTTTTTGTTAGCGTGTTAAAAATGGATTATATTAACTATTATTGGTTGTGGTTAGAAATTTGTATTATAAATGTATTATACGTATATACACAAAGGATAACCTAATTTAAAGAGTAAAAGTAATCCATAAATCTTATATATTTCGATCGCTTATAATAGCACAAAGGACACAAGAAAAACCATTTCCTAAATAACTAGTAAAAAATTTATGTAATAAAGAGATACCCGTCGCGTTCTTTTCACGAGTTATTTGGCACTGTGTCATTCTGAATTACACCAAGGCACTGAATATCGATTCTTTTGTCCTGTTACGAGGTGTTATACACCCTCTTTGACTTTCGTGTTAAGGCCCTAGATTTTAAGCAACACAATGGGCTCTTTTTAACAAGCGCAAAAGAGAAGTTGCAACAATAAACTACAATTGTGGTTTTATACATCAGTGTATACAGAAATGATTAAAAAGATCTGAAAATAGGAAAATTTAAAAAAAACTTGTTCACTTTTCGTTCCGTGGAGTTATATATTTATTTATAGAATATTTGCAAGTCCACAATATTAATAAAAAAATTAAAACCGAAAGTAGAAAATATTATTCTAAAAGTAATACAGGCTTTTGAAAGAAAAAATAAAAAAATGTGTACTATATTTTTCGTTGAAATTATCTGTTTTATTCAAGGGTAATATAACAAGACCTTGATTATAGTCGGCTATTTTTGTGGTATCTAGATTACGAGAATATTTTAGTATCAATTTGTTGAGACATAATTTGACATTAATAATCTGATTAAAGCCCGAGAGCTTTAGCTCGAGGGCTTTAATCTTTGATTATTAATGCCAAATTATGTCGAAACAAATTGTAAAATTTTCGAGAAATTTAGCAACAACAAAAATAGCAGACTATTAATCAAGGTCGTGTTATATTTAGGAAGATTATTTTCTGAGAAGACAAATTTTTGACATTTATATTTGACGTGACTATTTCTCTAGTGCAATAGTCGCTGATATTTGATTCTGATTGGTCCGATTTCAAAAAATTATGACATTCTATTGGTTAATTTGAATCGAAGGAAATAATCAACATAATCTCCCCCTTAGCTTGGTCACAATTATTCCAATAATTCAGTAATTTTATATCATCTGTATAATGATTTTCCAGAAACTCTGCAAAGTATTGTTCCACGGCCGCAATAGCTTCTTCAGTCGAAGAAAAGCGTTTTCCACGAAGGAATTGCTTAGAGATTCTGAAGAGGTATTAGTAGGAGGGAGCCAAATTTGGTGAATATGGTGGGTGTTCAAGCAATTCGTACTTTAATTCGTTTAATTTAGCCTTCGTTAACAAATTTGTGTGAACACGTGCATTGTCTTAATGAAAAATGATTGATTTCTTCTGTAAACCCGGTATTTTTTTATCCAACTGGTCCAATAGGTTCCACGTATATACCTGTAGTATGTATATTGATATGGATTTTTCTTCTTGGAACGGGTTCTTTCATTGAGTTGTGTGAACGTGGTCTGGGATTTTTAAATCGGTTGTCTAGATTAAGTAATTTTTTTGATATTGTATTGTTTTTGTTTAGTTGATAGATTGTTTTATATGGAGATGATTATTATATTTTTAAATTTTGATAGAAGAACATTGTATTGTCAAAAATGATAATTTAAATAAAAAATTGTATAAAACTGAATATTGAAATTTAAATTTATAACAAATAATTAATTAAAACCATAAATAGAAATAGAAAATATAAAACAATAAAAGAAACAAGCAACAAAAATAAAAAGAAACCTGAGATTGGAAATATGGTAAGAAGTGCAGTTCAAGGATAGAAATAATATGGTGAGACAAATGGAATAATAGGAAGAAGGTTTTTCCTGAAAGATTGCAGTAAGAAAATTTATTTTTGGAAATTACAAAGAAGAAGATTTTATTATACATTTTTTTAAATTGATTTGTGAAGACAATCCATTTAAAAATCTTGGATCCACGACCTATATTCATAGAAGGAGGGTATTCCCAGAAGGAGGAACCATATCAATTGGCGCCCTAGAACGTGTGGCTGCTTCGACACTAAGGGTAAGAAATTTTTTTTTACTATCAGGTGTCAAGCTTACTTTATTTATTATAAACAGTGTGAAAGATTAAATAAGTTGTAATAAGTATATGAAATTAAGAGGGGGAAAGAATACAAATGTTAAAATGTTAGAACAAGGGGATAATAGTGATAATCAGGAAAATCAAATTAGTCAGGATAGAGAGGGTATTGAGGATAGTCAAAATAGGCAGGGTAGTCAGTATAGTAAGGATAATAAGGGTAATCAAAATAATCAGGAAAATCAAATTAGTCAGGATAGAGAGGGTATTGAGGATAGTCAAAATAGGCAGGGTAGTCAGTGTAGTAAGGATAATAAGGGTAATCAAAGTAATCAGGATAGTAAAATGGGGGATAGTGAGGAATCAGCGATAAAACTAATGATGGAAATGTTAAAAGATATAAAACAAGATATTAACAAAAATAAAGAAGACATGAACAAAAATACTGAAGCGATAAAACAAGATATGAACAAAAATAAAGAAGAAATAAACAATAATATGGAGTCTATGAAAAAAGAAATGCAAGAAATGAACAAGAATATGGATGTAATAAAAAAAGACATGAATAAGAATATGGATTCTATAAAAGAAGAATTCAAAAATGAGATGAAGAAACAAATGGAAATAAACAAACAAAAATTGGAAGAAACAAAGAAAGAAATAAGAACTGAAATAATAGCGAGAATAATGGAAGTAGAGGAGTTACAAGAAGTGAAAATTAAAACAATTATTAACAAGGAATGTAAAGAAGAAATAAAGGAAATCAATATTAATACAAATAAAAAATTGAATGATTTAGAAAAGATTATAAAACAATATACAGTAAAGAAGATAAATGAGATAGAAGAAAAAGTAGAAGAAATAAAGACAGTATAAGAAGAGGAACGTAAAAAGTTAGTAGAAGAACTGGACAAAAGAAACATTTATAAAAATATAAATAATATGGGAATAACTAAAATTGAACATAAATTTAATGGGAATATTAATAAAACTCATCCAAAAATTTTTATAAGAATGGTGAAGAATAAATTAAAATGGTGTAGAGATCAAGAAGAAAAAAGAGAATACCTGCGTGAAATGTTGGATGGACAGGCATTAACATGGTTTGCCAGTAAAGAAAAAGAAATATTTGAATTGGAAGAATTTGAAAAGATGTTTTTAAATTATTTTTGGGGTGATTTTGCTCAATCTAAATTTAGGGAAAAATTATATTTTGGAAAATATCAAGAAGGGGGAATGAATTATTCGAGTTATGCTTTATACTTATATAGTACTGCTATACATTTAGATCCAAAATTAAGAGAAGAAGATATAATTCAATATATTTCAAGACATTTTAGGTATAATATCACAGAAACAATAGCAATTCAGAATATAAAGACTATAGATAATTTACAACAATATTTACAGAGAATTGAACAAAATTTGAATAGGGAAACATATAATGTAGGAAAATATAATGGAAACAATAAGGATGAAGGAAATAATAATCAAAATAAAAATTATGAGAGAGGAGATCGAAGAAATGGAAATATAAATGGTAATAGGACTCAGAGTTATGAGAGAAATGGTATCGAAGGAAGAAGGGGACAATTTAGCAGAGGGAATGAAAACCAGAATAGAAATCAAGAAAAATTGAGAGAAGAAAGAAATAGAATGGTAAATAACATTCAAAGGGGTCAACAGATTAATAAAGAAGAAGATGTGATACAAAATGTTGATGTAGAAATACATAGGGAAAATTTTTAATAGGGCACTTACCAAAAGATAAAAAACAACAATGTATTTATGAGCATCCGAGGGAATTTGTTAAATTTGGGGAGGATAATGAATTTCAGGGAGAAAATGGGTTAATTTATATACAAGGAAAATTAGGGATTAATGATATTTTATGTCTAATAGATACAGGTTCTGAGGCATCATTGTTAAATAAAAAATTGATAGATGAAAAAGAAAAATTAATAACGGTGCCAAAAATAACCTTGGTAGGTGCAAATGGGAAAAAATTATATGAAGTAAATAAATCTGTTATTAAGTCAATAGAATTAGAAAATAAAAAATATATAGAAATGGAATTTTTATTAGTAGAAAATTTAGGAATTGATATAGTGATAGGGACTGATTTGTTACATAGATATAATGTGAAAATTGATTATGAAAATAAATGGGTGGAAATTGAGCATGATAAAATAAAATGGAATTTTGAAAAAAATAAGGTTAATGAATCAAAACAAATAAATTTGATGGAAACAGATCAGGATTATGAGAAAATTATTAAATTTGAATTTATATGTAATGAAAAATTTAAAGAACAGGTAAAGAATATAATTATTAAATATAAGAAATTAATAATGAAGGAAATGAGAATAGCTAAAGAATATACACATAAGATTGAGGTAAAGAATATAGAATCATTTAGAATAAGAACATATCCAATTCCATATTTATATCGAAAAGATGTCGGAAAACAAGTAAAAGAAATGTTAGAAGCGGGTATTATAGAAAAAAGTAATACTAGGTTTATAAATCCAATAGTTGTTGTTAAAAAATCAAATGGGGAATTAAGGTTGTGTTTGGATGCAAGAAATATTAATAAATTTTCTGTTCCACAATATGAAGCTCCAATGAATGTGGATGGGATTTTTGGAAGGTTGAGTGAATCAGAGTGGTTCTCTAAAATTGATTTGAAACATAGTTTTTGGTTGATTCCTTTAGATAAACAAAGTAGAGATTATACAGGGTTTTCAATAGATGGGGTGGTATATAGGTTTTGTGTAGTTCCATTTGGTGTGCAAAGTGCTTGTGCAGCATTAGTACGAGCAGTTCATAAAATTTTAGATAATTATGATGAATTTGTGTTGCAATATGTTGATGATATTTTGATATTTTCTAAAAATGAAAAAGATCATATGGAGCATATAGAAATTGTAATGAGAGAATTAGATATTGCGGGGTTAAAGATAAATATTGATAAATGTAGGTTTTTTCAAAAAGAGGTAACATTTTTGGGATATAAGATAAATCAAAAGGGAATGGAAATGGATGAGAATAGGATACAAGGAATTAGAGAGTATAAAAGGCCAACAAATTTAAAGACATTGAGGGGATTTTTAGGAATTGTTAATTATTATAAGAGATTAATACCAGATCTAAGTAAAAAAGAATTAAAGTTGATAGAATTATTAAAAAAAGATCATAAGTGGGAATGGACAAAAGAAAGGGAAGAAGCGTTTCAAAATTTAAAACAGGAATTTTGTAAAAAGTTAATAGTATATCATCCAAATTATCATGAAAAGTTTATATTACGTACTGATGCATCAAAAGATAGGTTTGCGGGGGTATTAATTCAGATTCAGAGGGGAGTTAAAGTTCCAATTTGTTTTGTATCACGGATAACAAAGAAATATGAAAAAAATTATAGTGTATCAGAATTAGAATTAGCGAGTATCATATTCTGTATAAACAAATTACGGTTTTATTTATTAGGGGGAAAATTTTATGTGGAAACTGATCATTTAGCATTAACATCAATTTTAAGAAATAGATTTGGAAATAATAGAATTCATAGGTGGATATTGAGTTTACAAGAATATGATTTTGAAATTAAATATATAGCAGGAAAAGTAAATATTGTATCAGATGCATTAACAAGGGAAGAAAAAACTGATAATAGGAAAATAATTAAAATAGGGGTGAATATAATGAAAGATATAGAAGGAATATATTCATTAAATCAAATATTAGAAGATCAAAGAAATTTAACAGAAAAAGAAAAAAATAGATCAATAGTACAGAATAATATAGTGGTTAAAAAGGTGGGAGAAATAGAATTGTATGTAATAACTGAAGATTTAGGGAGAAGAATTTTAAAGGAATTACATTTGGAATATGGGCATATAGAAGCAAGAAAAATATGGTTAATTTTTAGGGAAAATTATATATGTAAAAGGGATCATAAAATAGCGAAAGAGGTAACTAGAAAATGCCATGTTTGTCAGTTAGGAAAAGAGAAAAATCATAAAAATTATAATTTAGTGAAAACTGTAATAGCAAGCGAATGTTTAGAAATAGTGGCAATAGATTTTATTAGTAATCTAATAGTAAATGAAGAGGGAAATAATAATATTTTAATAATAGTGGATGTGTTTTCGAAATTTGTTAAACTATATGCAACAAAGAATATGAAAACGAAAATAGTGATAGAAAAGTTAAGTCAATATATAGAACAGATAGGAAAACCTCAAAATATTATTTTAGATAATGCAACATATTTTAAAAATAAAAAAGTTGAAAAATTTTTTGAACATCATCAAATTAAATGTAGTACTATTAGTATTAGACATCCAGCAGGAAATCCTGCTGAAAGGTATATTAAAGAAGTAAATAAATTTTTAAGAATTTTAGTAAATCAAAATAATAGGAAATGGGGAGAAAAATTAAATGAGGTAGAATGTTATTTGAATGAAGTGCCAAATACTACTATGAATGAGTGTCCAGTATATATTTTAAAAGGAGAAAATCCACAAAGGAAATGGATAAGGGAAAGGGGAATTGAATATGAAAAGGTATTAGAAGAAGTTAGGATAAGGGAAATTAAGAATGCGCAAAAATATGTAAAAAGAATGGAAAAGAGAAAGAAAAATAGAACAATATTTAAAAAAGGGGATTTAGTAATAGTTAAAGCGTTAAGGGTAACAAATAAAAAAAATAATATTTGTGCTAAATTACAATTTCCTTTTGAGGGACCATATGAAATTGTTAATGAGAATGAGGGAAATAGTTATATAATTAAATTTATTGGAAGCGAAGAAATTCGTGGAATGTTTAATGTTAATGATTTATTTGTGTATGAAAGTTAAAATTGGAATAATTAAAGTTAAGGCTTGACAACTGATGGTGAAGAAAAATTTCTTACTGAAAGGAAATTTGATTTGGCAAGGTGAAGTAATTCACCAAGTCAAATCAAATTTGGGGGAAATTGATATGGATTTTTCTTCTTGGAACGGGTTCTTTCATTGAGTTGTGTGAACGTGGTCTGGGATTTTTAAATCGGTTGTCTAGATTAAGTAATTTTTTTGATATTGTATTGTTTTTGTTTAGTTGATAGATTGTTTTATATGGAGATGATTATTATATTTTTGAATTTTGATAGAAGAACATTGTATTGTCAAAAATGATAATTTAAATAAAAAATTGTATAAAACTGAATATTGAAATTTAAATTTATAACAAATAATTAATTAAAACCATAAATAGAAATAGAAAATATAAAACAATAAAAGAAACAAGCAACAAAAATAAAAAGAAACCTGAGATTGGAAATATGGTAAGCAGTGCAGTTCAAGGATAGAAATAATATGGTGAGACAAATGGAATAATAGGAAGAAGGTTTTTCCTGAAAGATTGCAGTAAGAAAATTTATTTTTGGAAATTACAAAGAAGAAGATTTTATTATACATTTTTTTAAATTGATTTGTGAAGACAATCCATTTAAAAATCTTGGATCCACGACCTATATTCATAGAAGGAGGGTATTCCCAGAAGGAGGAACCATATCAATATATTTGCATCCCAAGAAACTGATGCTATAATTTTTTTTTTTGACAATCGTTCTTACTTTACCTGTTTTGGGACTGAAGAACCAGCTTCAGTCGACTGTAATAGTTCTTATTTCTGTTTAGGATCATGATGGTAGATCCAAGTCGCATCCATAGTTATAAAACGACGTACAAAATCGGTTTTATTCCGCTTAGACTGCTCCAAAATACTCGGAATAGTATATTGTAATACAAGTGTTACAATGGCAGGTTTCGTAGTACGAGTACGAGTGAAGTTTGTGAAACGAACCGCGAAGCGGTGAGTTTCGCAAAGAACGAGTACTACAAACCGTCATTGTAATCCGAGTTTTACATACTATTTTTTATAATGAACTTTTAAAAGTATAAAAAAATAAATAAAATCAGAGTTTTTCGAAATATTTATTTATGTTGGCGATATTGAAACTTTTGACACTTGACAGTTTTAATGATTTTAAATTTGAATGTTTGTCAAATTTGAATAAAATATTCTGAATTTTGCAATATCGCTGATAATGTAGTCTACCCTCCATAAATGTAGTTAATACAACATGATTCTTGATTTACTACCTGAACTCTTTCATCTTTCGTTGATAATCCGTGCAGTGCAACCAATTGTGTAAAACAAATAGTTACCAAAAACAGTGTTACAATGAATCTATTTCGATACTGTTTTTAGTGTCGAAATAGAAACTTTGTGAACGTGAATTATAAAAATTTGTTTTGGATTCTGTTTTTATTGAATTGTTAACGAATGCGACAATATCTTTTCGAACAGCTTTTTCATATTTAATTATTCGTGTAAAATATGGAATAATCGTCCATCTGAGATGCCTATGTATCAGCAATTACACGCTTAGTCAAACTTGGGTCTTTACAAACAATAACATATACTTGGTTAATGATTTCTGGTGTTGCAGTTTTTGGACGGATACTACGTGGTTTATCTTCGACACTTTTACGACCATGATTAAACGCATGATTTTAATGAGAGAGATTTTTGTCAAATCGACAATTAAAACATTAAAATCCAAAGTCATTTTTTTCTGCCCTGTCTGATATTTTCATTCGGTTAGGAGACAGAAACTATAGATTTTTAAAAACCTAGACTAACTGTTTCGAATCGATCCCGTTTTTCCAGTGCGAGAGAGAAAGATAGATCAAAAACTATACATTCTTGCAACAAAACATAGCTTTGTTGGTAAACTTAACCCACTAGAAAAAGAAGAAAAGACTGTCTTGATGAGGATCCGAAGACGTAGGGATTCATTTAGATAGCCACCTACACTGTAGCAAAGCGCACAGCCGTCCCATATCTCTAAATATTCTGGAAGAGGACAGAAGATCCACAACGGCTTCTCTCAACCAAGATTTGAGAATTGTTGACGATTGGGGAAGAAAGAATCTTGTTAATTCCAACGCTCCCCAGACAAAGACATGTTGCCTATCCAACAAGAGGCAAACATGCGACTCATCCATTACAATAAACGGTAGCGGGTGACTCCATTACGCTGGTTGGTATAACGATCTCCCAGGCCAGGACTTACTATGGAACGAACATATTGCATCCATAGCAACTGCAGCAGGAAAGAAATTAGGCTTTCTGTTTAGAGCACGGAAATAATATTCTCCATCCAACTTAACTGCTCTTAACAAAGCCCAAATACGACCTAATCTTGAATACTGCACGCATGTATGGGGTTCGGCGGCTCCGTCAAGGCTCGGAGTTCTTGATGCAATACAGAGAAAAGCACTTTGACTAATAAACGACCCCAGTATCACCAAAAACCTAGCCCCATTTTCCCACCGAAGAGCAGTGTCTGATCTTTCCTTGTTTTACCGATACATTAACGGATTTTGCTCAAAAGAACTCCGCTCTATAATGCCTCCACTTGTCAGACCAGCGAGAGCAATCCGACCTACCAGCTCCATGCATTCTTATACTTTTCAGTGCCAGACATCCAGAACGGATCGATTCGATCGTTCCTTCATCCCCAGGGACTCCAGATTGTGGAGTTCCTAACCTTCCCACGTCTTCCTCACTCGTCCTAACTTACAGGCCTTTAAATCACAAATTAATAAATTGTCTCTTCTGCCCCAATAGATGTTCTCGGTACATTTGTATTTACGTCTTTACCTACGAGGACATCCTTGATAAAAAAAAATCGCATGTTTTATCCGGGAAAGTGGCAAAAAAAGTCAGGTACTGATGCAACCTTGAAACTAAACAAAGAGTTCTAGAAAAAACAACAGCGATTACTGAGAGACGTGTGAAGAATAAGGATCTAAGTGGTTTTGGTGGCTATAAAGAGTAGGTAGCCAACTCCGGAGTCCTACACTACCTGTATAGAGAAAAACCAAAGGACAAGTGTGTATAAAACATTTTCACTTTTGCCAATCCAAATTTTAAAATAATGTTGAAAGACAGTATCAGAATGAAAAGACTAAGGTTATTACTTTTACTAATAGGTCATTAAGTCCTCTAAGTCTTAAAGGAATAAATTTTTCGGTAGTGGGAAAAAGTAGGGTAATATTACGCTTAAAGTTTACTTAAAATTAACATGTAAAATAAATTACCAAGCAGGTAATAATCAGTTTCTCACAAACTCTCTTACGATAAAATGTACAAAGTCAAGAAGAAATATATAATTTTCATCTTTGAAAACGACATCCGATCTGCTTGTCGAAAGCTTAAAATGAAAAGAACTTTAATAAAGATTTAAAGTTGTTAATTTTGTTGGGGTTTTCAGTTTTAAAAGACAGCCCTTGAAAAATGTGACATATCCACCAAGATAAATAAGGAAGGGTCTTTTTCAAAATATTAATTAATTATTTTATTATTTTGATTTAAGTGGCAAACGTTTCCCCAATAAAAGAAGAAAATATATATAGTTAATGCGACAAAGAAATTATAGAGAATATTTGAACTAAAGCTGGATTTATAAACTTGACGTTGCTGTTGCCGTTCGCTGCAGTTCGCAGTTGCCGTTACCGTTCAAAGTTAAAAACAAGGTATCCCTAACTCGTATTTATAAAGTCCGTAGTCGTTGACGTTCGGAAGTTGGATTCCGTTCCGCTGACGTTCGGTGTCGTTCGAAGATGACCAAGTTTTATCTTTTGCTGTTGCCGTTGGGGTGCGGTTCGACAATGGGCCAATTAAATCTCGTTATTTTAAAAATAGACAACTGCCAACTATTTTAAGTTCGTAGAAATGGCAGTGTTGGTATTTGTTACTTGTTACTTTTATTATTTGTTTGGGTTTGGTTCGTTTGCTGATCGTTTTTTTATTTGTAGTATTTTACGTTATTATTATTATTATTATTATTATTATTAATCATTATCATTACACTGTCAAATATATAAATGTCCAAATAACTTCAAAACTAACTAAATAAATGTCTGTAACAAATGTCCAATAACTTAACATATAACAAATAAACCAAAAAAAAAACAAAACTCAGTAAAGTCAGTTGTCATGTTGCCAAGCATTTTGACATTCGCACTAGACTAGACCACCGTTAGGTTTATAAATACACCAACTTGAACTGTGAACAGCAAACTGCAAACGTAACGTCAACTGCAAACGGCAACGTCAAGTTTATAAATCCAGCTAAAAACCATGTTAAAACCCATCGATGCACAGTTAAAAATAAAGGAGCAGATTCCTTTAACGGTTTCACCATTTTTGGATGAGTTTCTATTGCTGATAAAAGTTCCAAAACAAAGAATTTTATCATTTCCAGATAATCTGGTTTTTCCATTGTAACAAAATGGCTTGAAAACAAAAAAATGAATTGACAAATCAAAATAGTTTTTTTGTGTATTCAAATGAAAAATGAAATATTAAAATAGGGTATAAATTTTAATTCCTCTACTGGTTAAAATGTGTCGCTTTCAAAATTTCTCAACCTACCATGAACAAGTATTGTAAAAGAAATGTAAATATATTTGTTTGTTTATGAATTTTATACAGAGTGTCACTCTGTTGCCAAATCAAAATTCCTCATTGTGGATATGTTTTAATGTAGGTTTGATTTAAAATCTTTAAGTGTTAACATATTACCATCAATTTTAAAGTAACATACCTTCACGAGTATACCTACCAATTTCTCTATTATATTTTTAATATAGTTGTTACGAAAAGTTGTAATTCTTTAAGAATTAAATATATTCTTTAAATGTTAACTAATAACAATAAAATTTAACGCATTAATATAAAAAATTTAAAGGAACAAAACAAAAACCACGACTGTTATGTTTATCCAATCTAAATGTGAAAACATAACCACGCCCTTAAACCCCAACAAAGGAACCGACTTTTGAATCTAGGTTGTCAGATATATTTGCGAATATTCCTAAGTTTATATATTTTGAAAATTTTCTCTCTACTTTACTATTCAATTGTTCGTCAATGACTCTTAGAAAGATAATATAAAAATATTCTTACAAAATATATACTTAAATTAATTAACTAGGTTCTTCTTATTTAAACAGTTTTCACTTCTAATGATATCAATTTTGTATATATTACTTATACTTAAATACATTTTTAAATAATGGCAACATTGTGTATATAGTTCGCCATTTAAAAGTCGGTACGCACCCTTTTGATATTATTGTAAAGAAATGCCGACGGCTTTTACTAAGCGCCGGGTGCATCAAACGAAAGATCAAAGAGAAAAATTGCGTGAGTTTAATACCGCGAATAGTCTTGTTCCCCATTACAGTACACAGTAGCGTGATTGATTTTTATTGATTTTTTATATTAGATATATTACGGTCAGCTTGATAGTACTTAATATAGTAAGAATTTCTCGTTTAAATATATAAGATAATAACTGCGCCAGCTTACGGTGGCGTTATATTATTTGATTTAGAAAGGTATTTTTTTAGCCTTAATTTTTTACGCATTTTTTCTGTTTTTAATTTTCCAGTTTCTTTTAGTTTTTCGTTTATTTATTTATTTATTTATGAATCGAAATTCAACACTATCTTTTGGGTTTTCTTACAATTTAATAATTGTTATAGACAATGCCACGTATCATTTCCGCATATTAAACAAAATATCTAATAATAAAACAAAAAACGATGATTTTTTAAGATTTATGGCAATCAAAAATATCAATGTTCCTAAAAAGGTTCCAGTAAAGAACGAATTAATAAGAATGATCAAAAGTCAGAATTTTAAAAATGAATACGTCATTGACACCATTTGCAGCAGACATGGTCATACCCTTTTGCGTTTACCTCCTTACTACTGTATTTTTAATCCAATCGAAATAGTTTGGAGTACTGTAAAGAAACGTTTACGAAAATATATTCAGTCACCAACCTTAAGCGCAGTTGTTCTTGATAATATTCGAGAGGTAATTAGTGACATTAATAGCGATGTATAGAAAAATTGCAAAACACATGTTATAAAAATAGAAATGAAATATCCTGTTTTACCGCCAATAGCACCATTAGTTATTCAACCTGGAAACGATTCTACTTCAGAAGACTCTGACAATTCTTGTTATTAATTCCAACCAATTTCCTTTACAACTATCGTGATGTATCTTGAAAACTTGTTTTCAAAAACAAACTAATTTTATATTCTTACTAACGTACCCAACCCTTTCCTTTCCAGGCAAGGAAGGCTCATACCTCCTCATGGTCCTTGCTGGACAGACAATCTTTTAAGATTGTCTAATAAAATGAGTATTATTTTTAGACAATTGTTATAAAAATATTATAAGTTATGTACTATTTGAATAATGAGCCAAATGTTCTTATTAATAACTAAAATTAACAAGTTTCAATTTGAAAGAATTAATTTGTTATTTGACAATTTTCAAATTGATATAAAATTTACAAATATACAAAAAACGTTTTTCTTTTGAAATTTAAAACAAAAATTAATAAAAATTTATGAACTCTTTTTATTTAATTCCACGCCAATGGTCGGAAATGTCGTCAAAGGCACTTAAAAACTGCCAAAGAGCACAAAATTTCACATTAGGATTGGAAAGAGTATACCAACTATTTAGTTTGCTTAAAGGTCAGATTGCGGCGATCCGCCACTGACATAGACTCATATATATAAATATAAATTTGCAATATACCTATTCATGACCAAAATCGTGATAAAACTAACAATCGATAATTTTAATTATCTTTAATTTTTCTGAGGAAAATCGCTCAAGAAAAATTTAAAGTACTTATTATTAAAATTACATATAATTAGTCTTATTTATACCAGTAAATGTCCTTTAATGCAGAAATATTATTTTCATTTTCCGTTTATATGTAGGGCAAAGGGCAGTAACGCGGAAAGGGCATCACGTAAAACAATTTGCATTTTAGTCTCCTTTCCTTCTGTTGAAGAACTGAACCTCATACATGATTCAAAAACATTCACCGAACTCTCGAAACAAAATAAAACAATCATGTTACAACTCTGTGTCGAATACGGAAAAACACGTAACTTGAAATTCTAAAACATAGATCAAGTGGAAGAAATTGATGGTTCAATATGTTCAAGAATTTTGAATTTGTTTTTCTTATTTTTGATTGTCTTTGTACAGACCTATAAACAATTCTCTAACTCAAACTTGGTGTTCAGTATTGCTATATAAAGAAACTAGCGGCCACCCGCGACTTCATCCGCGTGGACTTTAGTTTTTTGCCACCGAGTTTCATACAAATTTGCAACCCCTATTTTAAATCCTTAGGGATGGAATTTAAAAAAGTAATTTCTTAGTACACCACTACGTAATACAACAAATTTATTCTCGAATTTTCAAGACTCTGTGCGTCTATCGATAGTTTCATGTCGGCCAGCAGCAGCGTGCTACCGTCTCACCGCTCCACACACCCCGCTCAGTAAAGCGTGATTGGTATTAGACTATTATTATTTTAAAACTTTAAAAACTTGCATGCTATATGCATGCAAAATCTTAGCCCGATCGGTTTGAAATTGACAAAGTTTCATACAAACTTTCATCCCTATTTTATCCCTTAGGGGTGGAGTTTATCAAAATCCTTTCTTAGGGGATGCCTAAGTCATAGTAGCTATATGCATGCAAAATCTCAGCCGGATCGGTTTAAAACTGAGACAGTTTCATACCAACTTTCATCCCCTATTTTATCCCCTTATGGGTGGAATTTATTAAAATCCTTTCTTAAGGGATGCCTACGTCATAGTAGCTACGTTCATACAAAATCTCAGCCCGATCGGTTTGAAATTAAAAAAATTTCAGACAAAATTTCATTCCCTATTTCATCCCCTTAGGGGTGGAATTTATCAAAATCCTATCCTAAGGGAAGTCTACGTCATAGTAGCTACATGCATGCAAAATCTTAGCCCGATCGGTTTGAAATTGAGAAACTTTTATACAAACTTTCATCGCTTATTTTATTCCCTTAGGGGTGGAATTTATTAAAACCCTTTCTTAGGGGATGCCTACGTCATAGTAGCTATATGCATGCAAAATCTCAACCTGATCGGTTTAAAATTGACAAAGTTTCATACAAACTTTCATTTCCTATTTTATCCCTTTGGGGGTGGAATTAATCAAAATCCTTTCTTAGCGGATGCCTACGTCATAACATCCACCTGCGTGCTAAATTTCAGCCCAATCCGTTCAGCGGTTTGAGCTGTGCGTTGATAGATCATACAAACTTTCATCCCCTATTTTATCCCCTTGGGGGTGGAATTAATCAAAATCCTTTCTTAGCGGATGCCTACGTCATAATATCTACCTGCACGCCAAATTTCAGCCCCATTCGTCCAGCGGTTTGGGCTCTGCGTTGATAGATCACTATGTCAGTCAGTCAATCAGTCAGTCAGTCACCGTTGAGTTTTATATAAAGAAATATTAATCTCACAAATCAACTAAAGGACTTAGTAAATTTACCTTGAACAATTATTATAACTACACAATATTCATAATGATAGAGAGGGTTAGTGAAAAAGTGGTACCAATCACAACTATTTGAATTGACCTAAATAAAATTGAAAATAATGGTCAGTATGTTTGGTCAAATGATTCCAAGTGATTTCAAGTGAGCACAACTTATTTAAAGTGATCACAAGTGATTGCAAAATCGACAACACGATGTCAGATACTCCAGAGCGTAACTTTTTTGTTAATGTCCTTAGCCGGTACTAAGGCAACATATGGCCCATTGTGTATCCTCTTGTGTGTGGGGATATCCACACCTCAGGCTGTCATCAGGCCTACAGATTTAAAATAGGCGATAAGACTCCGAGGAAGGGGTTTTCCCGACATCGGCTGGTGTAAGCCAGTACTCATCCAACGTGGATCTTCTGGTTTCAGAAAAAGCAGAGCAGTCATACAGTATATGCTCTACTGTTTTCTCTTCTGGTTCGCCTCTGCATAGGGGCAATTCTGCTAATTTCATCCTAAAAAGCTGTTGTCGCAATTGGCAGTGACCTGTTAAAATTCCCATAGTTGTTCGAAGATTTTGTCTGGTTAATGCCTTAAATTTTCTTGCTGTTTTCTCGCCAAGATGACTGTTCTTGTTCGCAACCTCTGCTTAGCGGTGATTCTAATAATTTCATCCTAAAGATATTTTGTCGCAACTGGTAGTGTCCTGTTAAGATTCCCACAGCTGTTTGGAGATTTTGTCTGGTCAATGCCGTAAATTTTCTTGCTGTTCCCTCGCCAGGATGAGGTAATTACTCTTTGACCAGTCTACATGCAGTTCATTGTTTAATTCCAGCAATGTATAAAGTTTTGGTGAGAGTGATGTTTGATAAGGTCCACGACAGCGGACATTGTCCTTCCGTAGAAGAGTTTTTTTTTAATAATGTCATTTCTATTTTTTTATTTCCGTTAATAGCTATGGTTCAGTTACTTTTGAATTGAAACATAATTTACATTGCGCTTGTCTTTGACAATAAGACTTAATTAAATCACCATCACCTTGAATCTACCGTTAAACATAGGTTTAATGAGAGTGTTCTGCGTAGAAGCGGGAAGAACGATCGTCCAGAAATATTAGGATATCTGTTATTTTATCGCGATCCGTCTTATTCGAATGCTGTTTGAATGATAAGTGTAGGTATTCCAAAGTTTAGTGAATGCTTCTTAAGTGTAATAAAAGATGATTAAATTAGAGGAAACGCTTCATCTTTAAGCAAAAGAAACACTTACAGCTGAATTTGTTACTGTATTTTAATAATTTTTAAAGCTTTAGAATGTTCTGGCGATAATAATATACGACACCAAAATGCCTTACTTAATTGGGTGAAAAATCTTGGAAAATTTAAAAACATCTTGAAAAATTAGACTTATTTTAGATACACAAATATCGGTAACAAAACTACTTTTAATACAATTATTTTTCTAAAAGTTATATAGTAGGTACAGCGATTCTAAAAAATTTTAGTATATATCTCATTATATCTTTGGTCGAAATCTATCTATACTTAATATTGTAACGAGCGAGACGCCCTTAGTACGCCCCTGTCACCCTCCAGGTAAACAACGCGCTAATTCTCGAAACAGAATGATCGAGAGACTTCCTTCCTTTCTACGCGCGTCGAGAAATTGTTACCGAAGGACGTTCTGGAAGCAGTGAACAGGTATATAAGCGGAGAGCCACGACCCACGGAAAAGTAAAAAAGTTAACAGCGACAGTCTAAATATTCGAGCCATCTACGAAGTGAAAATAAATAGTGAATATAAATCGAAGTTAATTGTTGTACATAAATTAGTGTGTTATAGTTAGTTTAGTTATTTAGTTATAATTCGTTTAGTTTGTAGTGTGTAAATAAATTAGACATTTTGTCACGTGCAGAAATCGGCGTCAATATACTTAAAAGTTAAATTAATGTTCCAGCTCGATTGTTAGCCTCTAACCGGGTTCCGGTCCGTGTGGTGGGAATCTTATTGACCTGGCCCGTGGGGAGAGTAGAGAATTTGATTTGGGTCGAAAACATATCGGGTTTTTACTGTCTAAGCTAATAGCTAAAATTTTAAATTAAGTAAATAAGTGCATCGATTTCTTTTAATATTACTAATACATTTAGCTTAATGAATTCGATTTAATTTTAACATCATTTCGGAAATCAAATTAATATCAAACAAGCCGTTTTTGCACAACGGAACACACTATTTCCGCTTCTATACTCACAAGTGTCATCGCAGTAAGGTTTGCGTGGATTAGCGTAATGTGGTTCCTTTTGCATTTCAACGATCGTACGAACACATTAGAGTATTACTATCGAATTAAGTGACGCCATTTTGTGAAGTTGAAAGTTCTTTTGGCAATATTCAAGCCATCCGTATGGGTTTTTGAACTTCACTTCAATATATTTTATCTAAGCCTCATTTTTGGTTATTATAATATTAACATCACGTCATACCAGCTGACAATCTTCTAGTCACTGGTCTTAGTATAGGAAGCGCAAACTGTCAACTGTTGAACATAACAGAACTTTTTAAAATATTAAAAATTAGTCGGACCAAAAAATAGTGTGTGTTACACGTCCGGAAAATATTTTGCAAGTGCTCGTATTGTTTCGCCTCGGTGCTACGCACCTCGGCTACACAACTTTACTCGCTCTTGCAAAATGTCATTTTCCGTCCTTGTGTCACAAATAACTATTATCTAAGCCTCATTTTTGGTTATTCCTTTGTGGTGTTTTTTTGAGTAGGCGTATAGATAAATCCATATTTTTGGGATTTGATTAAATGGTGCTTTCTTCGGTAAGTTATACCTCATGCATAATTATATAATGCCTTTTCTTGACACCGTAATTCGTTTATAGTGTGGTTGCTAAGAGAATTCGTTTCGAAGAAGCGTGGACATCCGATTTAAGATCACGAAATTTACCACCGGGTGTTAGCGAATTAACATCGCAGTTTGGCTGCTTATCCCCTAATCCCATTATAAAAGGGTAAGTGTTTACCTGTGTTTATTCTATAAAATCACGTAAATTATCATCCTTATAATAACTACACGTACATACCTAAATATTACGTTAAATTATGGTATTTTGTTAATATTAGATCTATCGTTTCCTTTATGATTAAATTCATTTTGTGTAATTAAATTTATCAGTCATAAATAAACCCGACTAAATTACTAATTGTAAGTTTTAATGGTTATTATTAATTTTTATATAAACTGTTGTAAATAATTTTGGAATCAGGTGCAATGATTATTTTTTGTGTTATGCTTAACCTGTTTTAACTATAGTTTGATCTATGAATTTTGAATTTAAATATATTTCATTGTGTTCCATTATTTTTATATCGTATATTTTTTTTTATTTGTAAATTGGATTTCTAAATTGTAAATTGTATAATGACACATGTGCATCTGATTTAATTGATTAATTTACATATTAATCTCATCAATAATTCTGTTATTGTTTATTATTATAGTATACCTTCAGTTTTTGTTATCAGTAATTTAATCTTTAAAATTGCTTTTTTTTTCCTTCTTTTTATTAAGCAGAGTCGATACTTGTAACTTTAATATATTTTGTTTCTTAAATAATTTAGTGTGTAATTCAATCTTTAAATTTTCTTTTGTAACAAGTAGAGTCAACATTTGTAAGTTTAACTTTTCTTTCTTAAATAATTTAACTTTGGAATTTTTGGCTAATTCGCTTTTTCGACTAGGGTTTTTTGGACCTGGCGAACATTTGTTGTTTTTGGACCTGGCGAGTAAAATTGTTTTTGGTTCTGGCTGAAATTATTTTTGGTATTGGCTGAACATTTGCTTTTGGACCTGGCGAATATTGTTTTCTTTTTGGACCGGGTGAATATTTCTGGATCAGGCTAAACTTGTGCCTTACCAACATCAAAGCAGCAGGCTAATAACGAAAGCCTCACTACCAGCACTGCAGATAACAGATAAGCCAAAAATTTAATTTTAAGATTAAGACATTGTAAAAGTTGTTGGTCGAATATTGATTATTTATAGTAATTTTTAATTTTTAAATCTTTCATATTGCGCTGGGTGATCACTCATAATTAAATCTGCCAGGGTTTTGACATTATTGTGGAACAAATTTTCTGATAATCGCTAATTTTCTTTATTTCATTTATATATATATTTTTATATATTGTATAACTCAACTGTTGGGTTTATTGTGCGAGGGGGGATTATTTTTTTTTTGTGAATATAATTGATAGATCTAACTTTGTGTTTTACTCAGATCTTCACCCACTCACCACATTTGTTACTCAATCAATTTTCTTTTTTTTTTAATCAAGATTCTTAAATTCATTATTTATCTCCAGTAAGATAGGTCAGTGCCTGGAACATCAGGGGTTTCCGATTTGAACCGTTAAAATCGGTGGCGCGACTCACATTATTTTGTTTTGAATTACCCTCTACGGCTGAGCTGGGCACAAATTTGCCAGTAGAGAAACCACTTACCCATCTTAACTGGAGTTGGAGATTTCAATTTAAACCATAAGTTTAAATTTTCAAAATTTGATTTTATTTTACTTTTACTAAAAGTACGTGGCAAATTTTTGGCGCCCAACGTGGGGCCATTTTTTTTTTAAATTGGGGCGTAACTTTTTCTTATTGTGTGAAATTATCACTTTTATCTTGTTTTAAAGTTCTTTTTAATTGGTGAGCTGAGTAAGACTGAGTAACTTGGTAACTTTTGGGTATTTACAGCAAATATTTTTATTATTACTATCTTTTTTTTTATGCTAAAACATATTTCACATTTATCGAAATACCGCTAACACCCTAGTGATTTTAAACATCTATATTGTTGCGATTTTATTTTGAGACATATCCGGACATTTGTTTTGCTTTTATCTTACGTGATATTTGTAGTTTATCTTCCCGTATCATGGGGAATTTTCTTTATTGTGTAATTATTGCTGTCCGGTTATTTTTCTCATTATTTTTTTTACGTAATGTTATGATGCATTTCATGTGGTATGTTTATCTTATTGTAACTTACCTTATCTCTATCGTGACATTTTAATTTGTTATCTGTTCTGTAAATATGGATATTCTCGTGTTGTAACTTCTATATCGGAGATCCGAAGACGGTTGAAATGTAATAAAGCAAACACTTCTGGATTCAAGTAATTTCCTTATCTTACCTTGAGTTACCTTTATCTTACCTTTACCTTACGTTATCTTTACCTTACGTTACCTTACCTTACGTTACCTTACCTTTTTTTTTGTTGTTGCCTGCTTCGTCGACTCTTAATTAACCTCATGGTTTTGGTCTCTTTTTTTTTATGCAGTCGTTGTTAGGTACTGCTTCACATTTTGTGGATTTTGGAGGCCAAACCTTTTAGTTTTCCCACTGGGCCATTGGTTTGGGTGTCTGGTGGGAAAAACCTTATTGGTGTGGAGAGGGATTCTCTGTAACGATTCAGAGAATCCAACGACCATCTTAACTTTCCTCTCCTACCTTATTGGTGTGGAGAGGGATTCTCTGTAACGATTCAGAGAATCCAACGACCATCTTAACTTTCCTCTCCTACCACGTTTTGGGATTTGTCGAGGAATTTTGGTCGACTTAGTGGGAAACATGTGTTCGTTACCTTCCTTACCTTTTGCTACATTACTTGAATCCAGCCAAATCAACAACCATCGTTGATACCTGTCTGCGTTTTTCTTTTGTTTGTTTGTTTGTTCTCTTTTTGGTTGTCTTTCGTTGTTTTAGTTTGTGTGCCTTGTGGCTGGAGGCCTAAGAATTTCACCACCCGAGGATATTCCAGGCGGAGTGGGTAAGAGTCCCCTAACCTTAACACTTCTGGGTTCAAGTTTCGTTATACCTTGGGTTGTTTTACTGTTATTCCATCTTACCTATCGTCACTTGAATCCAATCTTTTCAACAATCCCATCGTTGATCTCTTTTGCGTGCCTTGTGGCTGGAGGCCTAAGAATTTCACCACCCGAGGATATTCCAGGCGGAGTGGGTAAAAGTCCCCTAACCTTAACACTTCTGGATCCAAGTTTCGTGGTTTATTTCGTCTTGCGTTGTAATGAATAACTTTTACGTTATCTTATATTTACCTTATGTCTAGTTATTTCATTTACCTGCTTCCGTATCAGTTATCACCGACTTTAGTAGTAACCTCATGGTTTTGGTTTCAATTTTAGTGTATCTATGTCACTTAATTGTAGATTTTTGAGACCCTAACCTCTATTTTCCGACTGGACCATTGAATCCTTTTGCGTTTTGGCTTTTAGTTTGGGTTATTAAATGTCCAGTGGGAAAAACCTAGTTGTGGGATTTTTAGAGGAATTCTCTGAGTCGGACTAATAAAAATCATATTATTGTCATATCTTAACTTTCGTACTTGGATCCAACACATTATTTTTTTTTTCAACATGACCATCGTTGACTTTAACACTTTAGGATTCAGTTTTGTCGTAACTTTTCTTACCTTATCTTGTCTTATCTTCCGTACACTGAATCCTCTTCCGTTATTCGTTTTCTTCGTTACTAATACCTTTATTTCTCTTTTCTTTTTTTTCCCTCTCTCTATGTATCTAATCCCAACTTTTTTTTTATCTCCATCTCTTTTAATATCAGGTAAATATATTTACTCCTTTCTTTTCCTTCTCTTT
This sequence comes from Altica lythri, assembly GCA_964028335.1. NCBI lineage: Eukaryota > Metazoa > Arthropoda > Insecta > Coleoptera > Chrysomelidae > Altica > Altica lythri. Next base: position 25,826,577 of record OZ034804.1, on the reverse strand, counting down.
GGTCCTTAATTGCTAGTTGTACTGGTTGTCCCGAGGTTAACTGGAGCCAGATGCCTTTTGGTTTTTTCTTTTTTTTGGAGTACTGTTCAACGTTAGGTGTTGGGTTTAGTTCATTCTTGCTGTTATTTGTATTTAGGATGTACCCTTCAGGTACACTTCCAAATTGTCACCGGATCCTTCTGATTCGTTTTAGTCTGGTGTGGGCTTTATCACACTGGGTCCCTTCAGGTCCCGGGCTTCGGCCCAAAATGTCCCTCCGCGATTTCTTTGTTTATGGCCTTAGGCTCTGGTGGGTGCCGGGGCTGCACGGGGTGTCGCCTTAAGTGGAACCGCATTGGTTACGCTCCGTCAGTGGGAGGTGGATTGCTCGCCGGCAGGGACCCGAGGGAAAACTGTCACTATGCGGGGGTCCACTACTGCTGTCAGAGTCAGATGACCTTGCGGGGCCTCCCGTGGAAGTCTCGGCAGTATCAGAATCTTTGATACCCTTTAACTTGTCCCTTTTTATTTCATGATATACCGACGGAGGTTTAGAAATGGAGGAGGCTTGTGAGCGTTGTTAACCGGGTGAGTGGACCTTGTACTCTGTAAGGGGTGAGGTCCAGGGGTGTGTAACCACGACGCGATTGAACATCTTTTCGCGAGGTCGCCCCTGGAAGAGTGCATTGCCTCTGCTCGCCTCGGGGAGCATCGCTCATGATCCTCTGAAGCGGATAACCGAAGTTGTTTCAGTTTGGTGCAACTTTATTGCACTGGGTGCTTTTGTTCCCGAGCTTAGCTCGAAATCTGTGAAGGTACTTTTGGTTCTGCGACCTTCCTTTTAATTTTATGTTTCTTTTACTTTTGTTGAGTCTTATATGAAGGTATGTATGGTAATTTCTAGCGTGTGCTTATTTCCGAATTACTCTTAGTGATCACACGAATCTGTAAGTCATCGTCGAAAATCTTACGAGTAAGCTTTTCTCCTTTCTAAGGGAGGGGGATGTTGTCACGTGCAGAAATCGGCGTCAATATACTTAAAAGTTAAATTAATGTTCCAGCTCGATTGTTAGCCTCTAACCGGGTTCCGGTCCGTGTGGTGGGAATCTTATTGACCTGACCCGTGGGGAGAGTAGAGAATTTGATTTGGGTCGAAAACATATCGGGTTTTTACTGTCTAAGCTAATAGCTAAAATTTTAAATTAAGTAAATAAGTGCATCGATTTCTTTTAATATTACTAATACATTTAGCTTAATGAATTCGATTTAATTTTAACATCATTTCGGAAATCAAATTAATATCGAACAAGCCGTTTTTGCACAACGGAACACACTATTTCCCCTTCTATACTCACAAGTGTCATCGCAGTAAGGTTTGCGTGGATTAGCGTAATGTGGTTCCTTTTGCATTTCAACGATCGTACGAACACATTAGAGTATTACTATCGAATTAAGTGACGCCATTTTGTGAAGTTGAAAGTTCTTTTGGCAATATTCAAGCCATCCGTATGGGTTTTTGAACTTCACTTCAATATATTTTTTGGTCCTCCGTCCAGAAACAATACTATTAATTACTTCAAAATCGTCCGGAAAATGGCATTTTCCGGCCTAGGCCGGCAAAGTAGCTTTTAGATTATCTAAAGAGATGGCGCTATGAGTTTAAATTTTAAGTCATCAAAAATACATAATGAATAATACAAATTTTAATTAAATTTATTTAAAACAGCGTATAATATACTAAACTTACCTATAACTTTTTCTAAAGATAAGCAGGATTCTAATTTACATTTAATTTCTCTCACAACTTGTATTATAAAATTTGACATTCATGTCAATTTATGAAAATAGTTCATTATCTCATCTTTATATAAACATCTAATCTTGTGTCACACAGTAAAAAGTTTTTGAACTTGTTGTGCTTGCAACATATGTTAATTAAACCACTAATAACTACTAAACACGTACATATATTAAGTATCAAACAAGTAATTATATACAACATACAACTATAAATACTATAATATTAACATCACGTCATACCAGCTGACAATCTTCTAGTCACTGGTCTTAGTATAGGAAGCGCAAACTGTCAACTGTTGAACATAACAGAACTTTTTAAAATATTAAAAATTAGTCGGACCAAAAAATAGTGTGTGTTACACGTCCGGAAAATATTTTGCAAGTGCTCGTATTGTTTCGCCTCGGTGCTACGCACCTCGGCTAAACAACTTTACTCGCTCTTGCAAAATGTCATTTTCCGTCCTTGTGTCACAAATAACTATTATCTAAGCCTCATTTTTGGTTATTCCTTTGTGGTGTTTTTTTGAGTAGGCGTATAGATAAATCCATATTTTTGGGATTTGATTAAATGGTGCTTTCTTCGGTAAGTTATACCACATGCATAATTATATAATGCCTTTTCTTGACACCGTAATTCGTTTATAGTGTGGTTGCTAAGAGAATTTGTTTCGAAGAAGCGTGGACATCCGATTTAAGATCACGAAATTTACCACCGGGTGTTAGCGAATTAACATCGCAGTTTGGCTGCTTATCCCCTAATCCTATTATAAAAGGGTAAGTGTTTACCTGTGTTTATTCTATAAAATCACGTAAATTATCATCCTTATCATAACTACACGTACATACCTAAATATTACGTTAAATTATGGTATTTTGTTAATATTAGATCTATCGTTTTCTTTATGATTAAATTCATTTTGTGTAATTAAATTTATCAGTCATAAATAAACCCGACTAAATTACTAATTTTAAGTTTTAATGGTTATTATTAATTTTTATATAAACTGTTGTAAATAATTTTGGAATCAGGTGCAATGATTATTTTTTGTGTTATGCTTAACCTGTTTTAACTATAGTTTGATCTATGAATTTTGAATTTAAATATATTTCATTGTGTTCCATTATTTTTATATCGTATATTTTTTTTTATTTGTAAATTGGATTTCTAAATTGTAAATTGTATAATGACACATGTGCATCTGATTTAATTGATTAATTTACATATTAATCTCATCAATAATTCTGTTATTGTTTATTATTATAGTATACCTTCAGTTTTTGTTATCAGTAATTTAATCTTTAAAATTGCTTTTTTTTTTCCTTCTTTTTATTAAGCAGAGTCGATACTTGTAACTTTAATATATTTTGTTTCTTAAATAATTTAGTGTGTAATTCAATCTTTAAATTTTCTTTTGTAACAAGTAGAGTCAACATTTGTAAGTTTAACTTTTCTTTCTTAAATAATTTAACTTTGGAATTTTTGGCTAATTCGCTTTTTCGACTAGGGTTTTTTGGACCTGGCGAACATTTGTTGTTTTTGGACCTGGCGAGTAAAATTGTCTTTGGTTCTGGCTGAAATTATTTTTGGTATTGGCTGAACATTTGCTTTTGGACCTGGCGAATATTGTTTTCTTTTTGGACCGGGTGAATATTTCTGGATCAGGCTAAACTTGTGCCTTACCAACATCAAAGCAGCAGGCTAATAACGAAAGCCTCACTACCAGCACTGCAGATAACAGATAAGCCAAAAATTTAATTTTAAGATTAAGACATTGTAAAAGTTGTTGGTCGAATATTGATTATTTATAGTAATTTTTAATTTTTAAATCTTTCATATTGCGCTGGGTGATCACTCATAATTAAATCTGCCAGGGTTTTGACATTATTGTGGAACAAATTTTCTGATAATCGCTAATTTTCTTTATTTCATTTATATATATTTTTATATATTGTATAACTCAACTGTTGGGTTTATTGTGCGAGGGGGGATTATTTTTTTTTTGTGAATATAATTGATAGATCTAACTTTGTGTTTTACTCAGATCTTCACCCACTCACCACATTTGTTACTCAATCAATTTTCTTTTTTTTTTAATCAAGATTCTTAAATTCATTATTTATCTCCAGTAAGATAGGTCAGTGCCTGGAACATCAGGGGTTTCCGATTTGAACCGTTAAAATCGGTGGCGCGACTCACATTATTTTGTTTTGAATTACCCTCTACGGCTGAGCTGGGCACAAATTTGCCAGTAGAGAAACCACTTACCCATCTTAACTGGAGTTGGAGATTTCAATTTAAACCATAAGTTATCACAAATTTAGCATGTGCATAAGTCTCAAGGTCAAACCTTCCAATTAGTAGGGATCGGTTTTCCTCATGGCCAACCGCCTAATGCGGGTAGGAGCACCTGAAAATCAATTTATTTTGCTGCCAGAAAATAAAACAACATGTAATATTGTTTACAGGGAAGCGTTGACCCAATAATTTTAATGGCTTTTGTTATTTTTCTTTAATCCCCGTGCAAAGCCGGGGCGGGCTGCTAGTATTATAATAAAAAATTGATTTTATTGAGTTATAGGCTAACAGTATGCCCAGAAACTAGGATATATTTAGACATTTTATTAATGAAAACATTTTTTTATATTTCTTAACAAATCTACAGTTTATTGATGGATAAAATATTTTTTTTCCTTTTATTTTTTTGTTTAGTTATACCTCTGTTTTTCATTTCGGCCATCTAAGATATTCTTTTAAAATACTGAATGCCAGAAGAATCAATATTTTCTTTATTGAAATTTCTATTGAAAAATACGAATTCTTGCCTTTATTATTTAATGTTAACTATGACAAAAATTTTATTATCTTGGAACAAGCAATTGACTGTAACAGAATTCTTACATTTTCCATTTTCTACACATTTTCAAACTTGATTGTTATTATTTTTTGTCTATTTAAAAAACAATAATTTGTTTTCATATCACATAGATTGAAACAGCTTGTTTTGATCCCTGTTATTTCAATTGAAACAAGACAATTTCAGACCAAAGCAATGACATTTTTTTCTGCCCTATGGAAGAAACAACGTTATTTCTGCCCGGCACATTCATTTATTTCTTTATTTTAAGTCTGTCAGAATCGCATTTGTAATAAACAAAAGCGAATAAAATTATAATCGTCTGACAGCTGTCGTCAAATCGTTGTCAAGATATTACTACGCTATTTGTCTGAAATAGTCTTACTTCAACTGTATACAGAGATCAAAACCCGCTGTTTCAATCCATGTGATATGAAAAATATAGTGTGTGGCACAGGATGAAACTAAGACGATTTCTGACCGGGCGCTTCGCTCGGGCAGTCAACTCTCGCCCTAGTCAGAAATCGTCTTGTTTCACCCCTTGACACACAATATACAAAATATAAATATATAAAACAAATCTTTTATTCTATACATTTTTTTAATGTTAAAATTCAAACAAAAATATCGAATTATTAACCATTTTAATAAAAGTTTTACAAAACTGAAACATCCTAACAATTTTTAGAAAGTATATAAACAAGAATATATTAAATGACATTAAAGACAACTTGAAAAAATGTCGCAACCAGCGTGACTCAAACTCCGAACCTTTGCCACAACGCGGCAGCGCTCTAACCTCTGTGCTTAGAAATTATTTATCTTTTTTGGACGTTAAATTAAACTCATGTCACTGGTGACACTTACCCACTTTCTCCTTAAGCACATATAACATGACGGTAATTAGATAGAGCTTTTGTTAAATTGACAGTTGAAACATTAAACTCTAAGTCACTTTTTTGTGCCATGTCTTATATTTTTATTCGTTACCCTATATATGCTTAAGTAGAAGTGTCACATGTGACATGAGTTGAATTTACCGACCAAAAAAGCTGAATCATTTCTAAGCATCTGTTGAGGACTTGATAACTTTTTTACCAACTTCTCACAAGGCGGTTTGCTGTAATCCACAATCCGCTGGTTTTTGGTGGAATAATCAAGTTGGTGTTACTACAGTATGCTTTATTAATATATGTATATATACAATCTCTTACTACTATTACTATCACTTGGTTCTACCGAGAGTTGAACACGAATGTCACTGTTACTACACTATTAGAGTTTATGTGTCTGTGTTGCGGAATTCGTCATTGTAAAACATGTATTTTTAGAGAGCGTAAACAAGGAGCGAGAGAAGAGAAATTAACTAATAAAATCAAAAAACGAGAAAAGACTAAACGGTGAGAAAACTACGATTACGCGGTGAGAAGAACTACGAGACTGATCGTAGTGATCGTGCTGATCGCAGAGAGGGCTCAAGGAAAATAAATTAACTAAGCGACGAGATACGTTCTGAGCAGCGAGAGAGCGGAGAGACTACCGAGCAGCGTATCTACTCCTCAGCAAGAGATCTGTGAGAATACTACCGAATACCGAGCAGCAAGAGAGCTTAGAGAATACTGAGCGTTGAGAAAGCTGCGTGTATAATTTCTAAAAATTTTAAAAATCCCATGAAAAATATATCAAACTAACCGTTAACTAGAAATCCTTAAAATATACAAAAATTTACATAAAATTTATTCATAAAAACATGTTAAAAATATTGCAATTAATTTGCGATTAAAGATATGAAGGTCTCAATGTAAAAATATTATTTACGTATAGATATTTTTAAACAACTTTTGGATTAAAAACTTTTTTCAAATTCTCTAATTCTCTTTTTGATACTTTATTAAAATTATAACTTGCACATATAATGTTAATATTATCTTTTGCCCATTTTCAATTACATTATCGAGTTTGACTTTCTATCAACATAAATCCACCGTTGCGCTGCAAAAACACAATCATTACACTTTTAATCCTCTTAATTATCAGGTCGTCGACCGTCTGTGTATAAATCCTTTTAAAGCTGTCAACAACAGTTGGAAATCCGGACAAATTCCGCTTGACATATGTTTATTTTATAAAAAAAAAGAATTAATATTGAAAACACTGGAAAAGCGTCAGATAAAACCTATTTATCTTTTACACCTGTGTCTTCATATACAAGGGGAAATAAATTTTGATTTATATAAGTTGTTGTAAACATCAGGACATTTGTGTAAGTAGAATACTAAATAATCACAATTTATAAAAAGAACTTTTTATAGGTCATATTACTATTATATAAATTATTTTGTTACTTTCACATGTAAGAACAAAAAAAAGCAAATAACTTCTCTCTCGCGAGATCGATACCATTACGATAACCCAACATTCCCAACAGAATTGTTACAAGCAGCCGCTTATCCAAATAGGCCACGCCAAACTTATATAAAGTCTTTCAAAATGATAATATGTATACATATTTAATTTAATTACAATTTAGTATAAATATTAAAATCTATGTATTGTATATGCCTAAACACACTTGAAACATGCATTTTCATCCAGTTCTTAGCTATCCTGAAAATTTCAGAGCTCTAGGTAGTTGGGAAATAGGTTTAAATTCGATTACAAAATTCCATGGAATGAAAAAGAGTATGACAAAGAGACAAAGAACACGGCGAAAATATAAAAACTTTCTAATATAGGGAGACGACTTCTATATAAGAGCCTGTGTTCATTCGCCGATTATAATTTGTAAATCATACTATTATCTACATTACTTTTGAACACTATTTGAATTTATTCATCACCTTATTACCAAATTTCTTATATTTCTAAAATGCGTCCTCCAATGTCGCTTCTGCGTCTGTACGTTTTAAGATATTCTCATTGTTTAATAATACATAATTCTAATTTAAAATGTGGTTTAATAAATGATATTGTAATATTGATCCCATCAAAAACATTTTCTTGTAAAATATTGCCAAGACCTATACCTCAAAATTCAAAAGCTTTTTTATCGCAAATTCTGGATGTGAAAATCTTCTCAGGAACTTTATTCGAAAATAAAGAAAAGTTTTTTGAGAGGTGGTATAGCTGAAAAATATCAACCTTTATATTTTTTTCGGCTAACATCATAAGACTAGGCGCTTCATTAAATTTCAGCTTATTAGCTGATTGAGTTGAGCTGGTATGCTTTCCTATTCGCCACCGGAGCGCGGAGTTATAATGTCTGTGTCTAACGTATCAGTTCATTAAATTATACAACCAACCGGAAAATGTAAAAGAAAATAGGATTTCTATCTTTTTAAACAAGTCATAAAAAAGTACTAGAAGTCAAAGGTTATTGAGGAGTTTTAACAGATAATACTTTTAATTTGATTGAGTTTTTATTATGTTTTTTTATATTTTGCACCTATAATATTTTTCATTATGACACCCAAATGAGTACTATAATGTTTCATTAAAGCACTCAACTTTGGAAACTTTTCCTGTATGCGGTTGGTAGCATTGAATAGTATGATACGTCAAATAAATAAACATCACGAAAATAACCTCGTAACAAACAAGGAAAAGTTTGTTTGTTTGTTTGCTACCAACTCATTTAAACAGAACTAAAATAAAATACAAAATTTAAATTTATTTAAAAAAGCAATAAAATAGCAAAATATAAAAAGTATTATAAACAACTTATTTCATATGGCTGTTATGACATTCGTCCTTTAAAAAAACTCATCGCTACGCGATTCGTTTTTTAAATTTGGACTCCTGTCATAACAGAGCGCCATATGAAATGCGTTGTTTAATATACTATTATGTAATTTTATTGTTTTAGGTCATTTATTATTTATTCTGCTAATAAATGTAGTGATTTCAGTGATATCAAATAGGAACAATAATTTTTTTGTTATTATATTGTCTCCGATGAATACTTAAGTACTTTACACCTCCTGAGTCAAAAAAATAATGAACTAAAAGGTACCAAAAGGTACTGGGAAGGACTGACCTTTCTTATCTAAATCAAATCGCCTGGTTATATTACTTTGTTTTGATCTTTACAAGTTTGGGTTTCATATGGATTCACAAATTCTAATATTCTCAGAGTAGTGTCGTCGACCGGAGCTTTCGAAATTTTTTTGGTCTTTAATGTTGATATTTATTCTTCTTCATATGTTACTGTTATATTATTTATTATTGTTATGTTTTTTGTTTTATAATTACTGCGAATGATAATAATCTAACATTGGAAGTTTTTTTATTATAAATGTATATGAAGGAGAAAAAAATGTGTAGCATAGATGCTGTAAATCAGACTGTAACTCTTACAAAATTGTCGCGAACCTCCGTATATAAATTAATAAAAAATGGACTTTCTGAGAAAAAAACGCGTGTTGATGGCGGTTTTTCAAAGGTTAGAAAAACGCATCATTTAGAACAAGTTCGAGATATCATATATAATATGTGGGCTAAAAGAAATTATCATACTTTAAGTCAAATTGAAAAGAAAAGAAGAGATAGATTGTACGAGAACAACTTTGTGGCGATTTTTGAAGAACAACGGATTGAAATTTAAGCAAGGGACTAGTTATATGGAGAAACAAATATTTTTACAAACCATCACAAAATAAAGAGAATGCGGCAGACAAACTTATTATCTGAATGAAACTTAGTACGACACACGTGCAACGGTGAAGATAGGCTGGGAGGATTAAAAATGCAGTGTAGACGTTCCATCTAACAAAAGAAAAAGAATTAGCATTGTGGCAGTTTGAAGCGCTGCTTCTCTATGCTAAAAACATAAAACATTGTTTTCTGGATTACCATCAAGATATGGAGAAAAATAGCGGTATTGTTATGGACAATGAGCCCTATCATTTAAGGGTAAAGGTAAGAGTACCCACAATAAGTTCTACAAAAGATGAGCTGAATTTTCTTTGAAACAGAATAAATTTTACTTCGAAGAGTGCTACAACATAAACACTTATTAGAAGTCTTACGTAAACATTCAAAAAGGAGTAGAACATTGACTGCTTGGCAAAACAAGAAGGTCATGATCATGAGGCATTAAGGCTACCTCCCTATTACGGTGTCCTAAATCCTATAAAGCTACTTTAGGGTTAGTTAAAAAGGAACATGGCCAGCAAAAACCGAATTCCAAAGCTAATTGCGTCTGTGATAAAGTTGATAGAAAGTAAGTCGCTGCAATAGACAATCAAAACTGGACAACTTGCATTAAACATGTTAAACAAGTAAAGTTAAAATATTTACAGGTATTTTCTAATCTAAATAAATTGATTACCTATATATGTAGACAGTAGTGATAACCATGGCATAGATACTGATATTTATACTCTAATGTTATTATCATCATGATTTATACCTTTTTAAATTGTACCATAATACGTTTTTAGGCATTATGCTTATCAATAAATTGAAACCTTTCAATTAAAAAATTTAAAAAAGTTGTTTTTTATTGGGTTTACGAAAACAAAACATCTTTGCTTTCATGCCGCGGTTCAGTAAAATAATTAAAAAGAACAGTCGATACCTGCTGGTATCATATAGATCCTATTACGGTCCTGTCCTTTAAAGTGTCGGCTTATGTAACTGTTAAGATTAGTCAGTCCGCAATTATCACCACTCCTTTTTGAACCACATATTTATGTATTTATATAAAATAATTGTCACAGTTAAAATTTGTCATTAAGAACCAGTTCACTTGCCCTATTTATTAGTTATACCTCGATGCCCAATTGCATGTCAGTGACGTCATTGTGACATAAATGCAAGTGGAACTAATGCGAGGTTTGAATAAATGTTAGTTGCCTGGTTTAACTTAGAAAGACTTACTATCTTTGTCTTAATAACGCGCATTAGAAAGAGATACTTTAAAGAAAAATGTCTCAACACTGGACAGCATTATTAAGTGCGCTAGTGCCGCTTGCCATTTTCTTGCAGCTTCTCTGGTGTCTGTCGTGTTCTCGTGAGCATCAGTCTATTACTCGTTCCGACCATCTTTCGTCGGTTCTTCTTGCTATATGCCCTGCTCAATTCCATTTCGATCTTAAAATCATCTCTATGATGTCTTTTACTTTCGTTTGACTACGAATCCATGTATTTCGTCTTCGATCACGCCGCGCCGAGTGATACCTATCATTGAATGTTCCATACTGCGTTGGGCCTTTTGCAGCTTTTGGATGGTTTGAGCTTTTAGAACCCATGTTTCACATGTGTATGTCATTACAGGGAAAATACTTTGCTTTTTAGACTATAAGAGACATATTTGAGTTGAATATGTGTAGGTAAACATAGGACTGGACAACTTCTATTGAGGATTGTCGGATATTTACTAAAGATAAATTATCAAATTCTTTTTCCATCATATTGGTCTTGTTAAAATTTACCTTTAAACCAATATCGCCGCTTTTTAGCATTTAATCCTGCAACAGATTTTTCATTTCTACTTTGGCTATTTTACACTCTCTTGGTATTTGTCTTTCTTGTGGGTACTTATTGTAAAATTTTGCTAGAATAATATAAGTTTCAGTACCTGTCAACTTAATTACACGAAGTGCTTCTTGGTCTGGTCCTGATGTCCGCTTTCATTAATTCTATTGCTGCTTCAGTTGGCATAATAAGTGGTAGTAATGGTACACTCTTGGTCTCAGTAATGGCGATGTATTCTTGATCTTCTGAATAAAGTTCTTCATATAATGAGTTTGAAGTGTTTAATTTTGATTTCTCGTCCCATTCAATTTTTGTATATATTACATCACTTTTTTATCGGCTACTTTTAAATCATGGGGAAAATTGTTAAGAAATTATTAATAAAATAGTAAAAGACTTTTACACGATAAAGCACATGCCTGAGCTAAAAAAGTCATAAAAAACTTTTTTATTTCTCTGCAGGCGCGGCAAAGCATACTCATACCTGTTACCGCCTCTCACCACCGGCAACAAGCGAATAGGGTTATTGTTATTGATTCTTTTTGTATACTTTTTAAAGGTTTTAACACTGAATCAGTTGTTTATACTATGGTGTTATGGTAATAATGTTAATGCCATATATGTTAACTGTTTTTGTGACTAATACCCATTTGTCATGTTTACAAAATTTTATTGACTTTCAAGTTCGAGAAATCAACCATCAAACATCCTGTCATTTATATTTAACATTGAATGGACCCGCACCCGTATTTTTCAGTTCCTATGTATTCTCAATGCAGATTAAACAATAGGATATCGAGAATTGTAGAACAAAATCATTGTTTATTATTTGTTTTTAAGGGGATTGGCTAATTTGTTTTTGTTTTTACTTATAATTGAATTGTTTTTTTTTACAATCATTATTTATTAAGACAATTCTAAACACACTGTACTAACAACGTAATAGTAAATTTGTAGCAAAATTTGTGAGTATATGGGAAGTGCAAGGACACTTAAAACATCTTTCTTAAACAAAGAATTATAACTTTATTATAGATAGTACCTGGATGACCGAGCTTTGCTCGTGTAATGTCAAATTTTGCAAGCATCTTACTTTAGCAGCACGTGTGGGACGTGCAGAAACCTGATTATTTTCATGACGGTATCCTTGAAATGAGTCTTCACTGTGAGAAGTTTGAGAATCCTGATCAGTTTGATGACGATGCTTTCTAGGTTTTCTTGAGACGAGTTGTGGCTTCGTGAAGTTAGATTGTTTATAAGCGTTTGTTTCCAAGATCGTGTAGGCATTTTTAAGTGAAGACACATATAATTAAATAAACAATTGATTTTCTTAGTCTAACCTCAAAGCAAATACTCATTGACTTCGTGTTACTTAACAACGCCATCTGCTGGAATAGCTTTAGCTGTTGTTGTGTCGTAAAAGCAATTAGTTGCTCACAATTAAAAAAAAATAGTATTATTATTCGCCAATAGATGTCAGGAAGAGTCATATTTTTTATTTTTTCGATAAAACACGAATAAAATGACATTTTCTAAAAATGATTCCTAGCTAGATCGATTTATCGCCCCCGAAACTCCCTGTGTACTAAATTTCATGAAAATCGTTGGAGCCGATTCCGAGATTCCAAATATATACAAGAATTGCTCATTTAAAAATATTAGATTTTTTAAAGAATTACTTATTATTAATGAGGCTACCATTTTTAATATTTAGTGTTTGGATCAAATCACAAATTCAGAAGATAATGGATGATTTCCAAAATCTTCCTTTAGCCCATATGATCTGGCAAAATGGACTACATGTAATGGAAAAATAATAAGAAACCAATCTGCAGAACAGTTCTCACATAAAAAATTTGTCTCAGTGTCGTCATCATCGATACCCGCACAGCTGCAATGATCCCAATGAATACAGGATACACATAGGGCACTGCACCCAGCCTTCATTGGATTCAGAATATAGATAAAAACAAAAGAAACCTTATGTATCTTCATATTCTTTATCAGATGTGGAATCTTTTCTGTTTTTCTTCTTGGTGCCTGATTTTAGGTTTTTCTTCAAGTTCCTTGCGATAGAGTGACAAAGATATCACAGCAGTCAAAAAATAAAAAAGAATTTGAACCTAAAAAAATTCTGCTTAATGGTATTGGTGAATAGATGCAAAAATACACTTTCAGAGATCAATACATACTCCTATCGTACTGGTCCTAGATATGCTTTGTAGAGTAGAGGAATTAGAAGCCTGGAACCTGTACACGGAAGTAAAAAAAAATTGCCACGAGCACTCCTGAATCAATGGGCAGCTATTTCTCAGGAGAATATAAGTTATTTAGTGAAAAGCATGCCGAGAAGAATAAATGCTGTCGTCCAAGCTCCAGAAAGTAATCCTCGGTATTAGTTTTCGCTTCGTATTTTATTATTATGTGTTATTGTTAAATTACATTAAATTGTTAGCGTTTTCTTGAAGACTGCGCCTCCATTAAAAATTAAGAAATCGAATTGAAACAAAAAAGCGGAGTCGTGACGAATACATACTTTTTAAATTTCGTAGCTTCTTAAATGATTCTACAGAAAGATTTAAACTTAAACCAAAAAACATTTGTTTTTCCTCGTCCAAAATTAAATAAGAGGAATTTTCTTTTTACCTTAGAGAAGCAGGTGATAAGTTCAATAGCTAAAAATAAAAAAAATCATTAAAATCGGCCGAAAACCTAAAAGCTATGAAACTTTAAATTTTGTCAAAAATTTCGAGACGGTGAGTGTTGTAGTGCTCGAAGGTTAAATCTGGATATTTCACGCTCACAAATGACCATGTATTTAAGAACTACCCCATATATAATATATGGTATACTTATTTTATATATTGTTAATAGATTTTATTCGTTAATAAATATTTTTTTGTGATTATTTACATGACTATAGATTATAAACAACGGAAGTCGATAAGAAAATCCATCAATCAAATATTTAAAGCGTAAGAGTTTTTAGTGTTATCGATTATAAGAAAAACTAAACCAAAATAAACAAAATTCGTATTAAATCACTTAAACGATAAGTGGCATCATAACACTCTACTATGACTCATCAAAAAAATTGGTTACTTATACTTGTTTATATATAGTATATAGGGACAGTAAAAATTTATTCCGAACTCCAAGTCCAAGTCCTACATGTCCTTTATAAAAATTAATATTATACTATTATTTATAAAATTACAATGTTTTATTAAATTACCACTTTTCAGAGTATCCAAAAACTGTATCTCAAAAAAAATTACATATTTACCTATAATCTTTAAATTTCATCTAAAAATGAAGTCGCCAATAACGAAGTGGTAACTGTAAATAGGAGTGTTATTTTTTCAATCTATACATATAATAAAACTGTGGAAATGTATATGTTTGTGCGCGCGTCGCCGTCGCATGAAAACTACTGATCCTATTCGAATGCGGTTTTCACAGACATATTTGTCTTCTTTCAACTTAACATCTGGTGTATAACCCTTTTTTCCCCCACCCCTTTACCGGGGTAAGGAAAGACATTTTTATACAAAAATCAACACGCCACGCGAACGACGTTGCGGGTACATCGAAATAGAACCCAAAAATGTGGTTAGATTTTTTGTCTGTCTGTCTGTATGTTTGTGCGCGCATCACATGAAAACTACTGATCCGATTCGAATGCGGTTTTCACAGATGTATTTGTCTTCTTTCAACTTAACATCTGGTGTATAAAAACTTCTCTTCCATTCCTTAAATGGGGTGGGGTAAGAAATTTTTATACAACAATCACACGCCACGCGAACAACGTTGCGAGTACAACTAGTTTTTTAATATATTAAAAATTTTGCTTAATATATTTTTTTGTTGCTTAAATACCGGTTTTATAATTAACAATTAATTAGTATTTTTTTATTATTCATGTAATTTTTTACAACTTTCTACATGCGATTCCGAATCAAATGACAGCTTTAACCATATTTTTAGGAGCCGGTGAAAAAGTTTTGAACTAAAAAGCACTTGTTAACTACACTGAATTTATTAGATAGTCTGATGTTTAAGGTATTTAAAACCAAATTAACTTGTCGATTCCACCATCTAAGGAGGGATTCTATTTTAGTGGCATTTGGGTTAGAAACACTAAGGAAATACTTTGTACGTTTTGATTTCTAGGGCATGTACAGGTTGGTTAAACAGTTTTAAAAGAAAACATGAAAGATTGTCTATTTTTTAATGAAATTGGTTGTCTTATTCAATATAATTTCCCTTAGCTTGAACAAACTTATTTCAATGATCCTCCAGTAATTTTATACCATCTCTTAAAATGATTTCCCGGCAGCTCTGCAATAGTATTATACGTTACAAGGTCGGTAGGTGACTTATTACAGTACGAGTTAGTTTACGGACGAGGCGACGCAGGAGCCAAGTCCGGAAATAAAAACGAGTACTGTAATAACACCTAACTACCATGTATCGTATTATATTTTATTTTATCCTGTTTTTATAAACTAATAAATTCATAAAAATTTTAACAGTAGTTCGTAACTTGACTAAAAATAGTTCGTAACTTGATTAGTTAGGTCAAATTACCTTGAAAGCCATCTGTCACTGTCAAATAATTTTTTTATTATTAAGATTTAATTGTTAATATAAAATTGAATAACATTGACTTCTTTTTAAATATGGATGTAAAAGTAAGTATGTAATTAATTATTTTATTTTTATTTTATAGTCATTATAGTATTTTTAAATGTCAAAAATTAAAAGTAATTGTCTTCCCTTAAGCAATCAGAGCAGTGTTGCTAGGCAACACATTACAGTACTGATACCGTAATGTTTTATTTACCGGCGCCAAATTGATTATAGGGAAGTGTATTTATTGGACAGGATGAAATAAAATATTATTCCACGATTGCAATAGCTTCGTCATTCAACATAACACCTTTAACGAAAGAATTGTTTCTGAAGAGGTAATAGTCAGACGGACCCAAATCTGGTGTATACAGTGGGTGTTCCAGCAATTTGTACTTTGGTCAACAATATTGTGTAAACAACGTGCATTCTCTTGATAAAAAATAATTGTTTTCTTTTGTAAACCGGTTATTTTTTCACGATTTTTCTTATCCAACTGGTCCAAAAGGTTGAAAGAGTTAATTGATTTACCTTTTCCAAGATAATCAATTAACAAAACCCCTTTGCATCCCAAAAAACTAATACCATAAGCTTTTTTGTCGATAGTTCTCACATCACTGTAAACCTCTTTTCAAATTCTTTTAGTAGATATCCAATACAATGCACATTATTTTATAAAAAGATAATATATATTTTTATTCCTTTCTAAACAATACAGTAACTGTACTGTCTTCCTACAAGATCGTCACTTTCAATAACATAATGGAATAGTTTAAATGTCGTGCAGGTTTGACGTCAAAAAATTACATTTTGTCTTATCATGCATTGGATGGCCTTTATGATAGATTTCAATCTTGTTCAATTTTCAAATGACTAATTTAAGCACTATTTATAATGCAATACCTCTGAGAATTACTATTACAACGTACATGGAAACTATTCTACTACATATTTTAGTCACTTATTTTTTTGGTTCCATGAATGAACGCAACGATATCAGATCAGTCACTCAATAAGTCAGTAGTCGTATAGAATGGAATTCGTGATTCGTTATTATTATTCTAGCCGGAGCGGTAAAGTAGGTTTGTTCCAACTCGCGTTTTATAACCATCCCAGAATCGTTTTGAAATCGTTACAGAATCAATTAGTGCGCATGATCGTACCAAGAATCGTTCTAGGTATTAGCCTTTTATATATATATTATTTAGCTAGCAAGTTTACTGGTAAGCTTAATAGGAGAAGGTGCTTAATAAAAGATTGGCTATCTATAAATTTTTTATAATTTCTTATAATTTTTTTATAATTTCTCTCAACAACTTTCCAACGATTCTTGCAATGCTTGTCTTGCACATCAGTTTTTAACAAACTTCTTACTTCCTGTCGAATTCTTTCCCACAATTGTTTGTTATTTTTTACATGTGCTGTACCCAACATATTTTTGGATTTTTTATATATATCAAGTAAAATTTTTGTTTCGTTAATCGGCCACTTGTGCTCTCATGGCCGGTCATCAGATTTTATAATAAATTCTGTATTTTTTTTTTTCGGTTTTAAACAATGTATTTCTTACAATTTAAATAAATCTTTTTATTCTTTCAAAGTGATTTATTTTCAATGTATATTTAGGTAAATTAATTATTGGATTGACAAACAACAGTACTGATTAAAAAAATTTATTTGAAACATGTACAAACCTATTTTGACATTAGTTTTGGTAAGGCACTATTAGTTTTGGGCCATCCCTACTAATAGAACATAAAGATATATAAATGAATTCAAGAGTTCATCTATTATTTAACCTGATGCAAAGCTGAAATGTTTCCATAATGTCCCATTCTTCCATTATAAAAATTACTATTTTCGAAGCGCTCGCTAATGGTTTTAACTAGATGTCTTGATATTCGAAAATGTTTTGTATATTGTGGCACTGTCTCTTCTATAACAACAAACAAAAGTAATAACTAAATAAAGTAGTATACGATTATTTATGGATCGCAATCATTTCGTCTTGTATATTTTTGATAATAAATAGGTATTTTATTTCACTTATCCAAATAATTACTGTTTTTAACTCTGGGTTCATGTAACATTAGGTTCAGTTCATTATCTGTAGAGTCACTAAAGTTCGAAAAATCACTATCATCTAAATCACTCATTTTACACCAACTAAAAATCCAAAGTTCTTCACAAAAATACCGTAATATTAAAGCAGACTTCAAGCAACAACAAAACAAACAAATATGGCGAATAAAAAATATTGGCTGGCTGGATGTCAATCCATTGCGCATGACGATACCAACGATTCTACCTTTGCATCGAGAATCGTAATCACCGTTCTAAAACGATTCTTGAACGATACCAACAACAGTTGGAACAGAAAACTGAATCGTTCGAGAACGGTTTTTTGTCAGTTGGAACGCATTTTTTATAATGAGCATGCGCGAACCGTTCTAGAACGATACCACTAGTCAGTTGGAACAAACCTAATAAGTCAGTATGGAATGGAATTCGTGATTCGTTATTATTATTCTAGCCGGAGCGGTAACGTAGCACTGACAAATGCAAGAAATGTTTACGATTGATTTTTAATGTGCTGCTAATGTTTATTTCGGTTTTTTTAATTACTAGTTGAATGTGCGTCGATCAGTGAATGTTCAGAATGGGTGATAAAACCATAATTAGACTTGCTGCACAAAGGCATAAATATAGAAGGGTACGTTTTGTCTTGTTTTCATAATTTCTGAGATAGTACACAACAGTGCAAAAACATTTGTTAGATTTTTTCATTTAAACTAAGTAACATAATGTGATGAACTAAATACGAAAATCTTATTAACTAAGCGATTACGGAGTGCAATGTGTAAAAATAAATATGAATTATTTAATTACTCATTAGTACTAATTAAATAACTTATAGTTTGCGTGGTTTTTAATTATCAAATATAAAACGTTTCTCTTTTTTTTATTACGATTTTATGACTTTAGAAAATTTTTAACTTAATTGGCTTTTATAAAAATTGGTCTTAAAGTTTTATTAGATACCGGATGATTAGTAATTTGATTAATTTATAATAGGTTATGTAGTTGGATTTAATGGAATGCTTTACTCTGTGTACTCTGTTTTTGGCTTCTTGGTGTTGGTTCTCTTTAAGTATTTAGATACTTTTTATTGAAGTAAAACTTCTTTTTTATTTTGGTAGGCAACATAATATACATATTTTGCTGACCTGTCAAATTGACAGCTTGTCAACCAAAATACATTGTTGGTGAATAGTGTTACGCCTAAAAATTAATGAAGAAAGTGATGAAAAAATATTGAATGAAAATGAGTGAGTACTCTATATGCATTCATTTTATTTTCCTGTGAATCGTTTAAAAAATCAATGTTGAAAGCTCCACAAAGAAAATTAATGCACTATAAAGTCTATCTATAAATGTATTGAAATTTCCAGATGGAGATCTATAAATATTTAATATACAACAGGTGGTTTGAAGTACACATTTTAAAAGAGATACTGAAGATTTCAATATCTACTTCAAGTGATAAATTAGTCAAAAAATCGTGTCTTAATTTCTATGGAAGATTTTGTCAAAATTAGTACACCGCCATGTGATTTATTAGTTCTATTGAAGTAACAGTAACAGAGTAATTATTAAATCGTATGTAGCCGATATTGTTATTATTGGACCATGTTTCGGATAGACATAATATGTCTGGTTTATATTGCTTTAAGATTAGGTCTATTCTATTAGTTTTGTTAGAAATTGATTGACAGTTAACATTTAAAATACGAAAGAAATTATCAGATTTCTCATGATTTTCACACACACAGTTCTTTATGTTTCTACTGACTTTCTTGCAATACATTTTGCGATACGTACGTCAAAACTTTTTATTAGCTAACCTAACCGTTAATTTCTGTCAAAATTTTTTAAAACGTGAAAGTGAAATTAATGAATTTTAGATAAATTACAAAAGAAAATAGTGGTCACTTGAATAAAATGGCGGATTCTCAAGAATATTTTATTTTTTCATCAATTAATAATAATAATAAACGAAAAAATCAAAAACCTGTAGCTACTTGTTATTAAACATATTTTGAATTTGAATTTATTTTGCTATGATAGGTACGTACGTCAAATAAGTTTTACTTCAATCGCGCGTAAAGGTTACACGCACACTCCTTTTTTTATTTGAAATATTTTATTTATGTTTTAACTAGCTGACCCGGCAAACTTAGTAATACCTACGAATGATAGCTTTATCTCATTTTCCATTTTTTCAAATTTATACGATTTTGTCTCGTTTTCAATGTTTTTTTTTTGTTCTGTCGTTTTTATCATATTTTCTCCTTAGTTTCCACGTTTTTGCTATTTTTCGTTGTACTTTGTAAATTTTCACTTAAACATTAGATATCAACTTTTGCTACCTTACGGTTGCGTCGTAGTACTTAAAGCAATTAAATATATGAGATATCAACGCGCCACATTATAATGACGTATAAATATATAAGATATCAACTGCGCCACCTAACGGTGGCGTCCTAGTTCATAATTATCTAAAGATTGCTCGTTTTAATATATGAGATATTAACTATTATGAAGGCACCATAGTTGTCATCTGTGTTTTGTTATTCCATGTCAGATGCGTTTTTATTATACCATGTTTTATAGTGACTTTACGGGAACGTGGGTAACGGAATAAAAAATATCCTATGTTCATCTCCTTGTTCTGAGCTACCTCCATACCATTTTCTAAAATATTAACAACTATTTTACTAAAAAATGAGATTTTTCCTTCCTATTTCTATTTAGTATATTCGCCGTCAAAGTCTTTAGAGTCATGATAGTCGTCCCATTTTTTTTAAATAAGATTTATAATCTAAATATTAGATACTGTGATATTTTTAGGATTTATGGGGGCAGTGATATTAAAACAAATTGATATTATTCATTTAACTTCACTTTATTTTATTTAACCTGCAAGAGACAAGAATATCTTAATTCACAGAACTCTCTGTAACGAGTTACTTATTAACTTTTAAGATTTATTTAGAAATCTACTCTTAAATGGTGGTCTTGTTTTATTTATCATCTTTCTTCTTAAGCTCATCTTATATTTAGGACTTAAGTCTTTTTATACAAACAAACAGTTTTTAGACACTTCTGTTAGTCAGTGGGACTGCCGGCAGAAGTTATACTTCTATGCATGCGCTCGAAATCATAAATTTTTATGCGAATGATTTAACAAAATTATTATATGATATTCGTGTTCAGCGACCTCAAAAACCTCCTAGTACCGAGTACACACACATTTTGTATCAAATTTGCATAACATTTCCTGGAGACGAGGTCCGTCTTAAGTACCAGGTGTTTCGGACACCATCGCCATTATCATATTCGTATTCAGCGACCCAAAAAACAGCCGATCTCCAAGTGTAATTTTGTACAGAATTTACATAAAACACCAGGAGAAGAGGTAAATACTTTAGGCACCAAGTGCCGCGGAGACTTTCGACATCATGATATTCGGGTTCAGCGACCCCAAAAACCCCGAGTACATAAATTGAACCCATTTGGAATACTTCTGGATCTGGAAATTTGGGAGGGGCGAGCTATAGCTCAGCCAGCACTGAGGCCACATATGACCCATTGTGCATCCTCCCGTGTGTAGGGATATCCTCACCTCGGGATGTCACCAGGCCTATTGATTTAAAATAGGTGATGAGGCTCCCGAGGGGGATCTCGCTGACATCGGCTGGTGTAAGCCAATACTCGCCCAACACGGATCTTCTGATTTCAGAAAAAGCAGAGCAGTCATACATAATGTGTTCTACTGTTTCCTCTTCTTGTTCGCAGCCTCTGCATAGCGGCGATTCTGTTAATTTCATCCTAAAGAGATGTTGTCGCAATTGGCAGTGACCTGTCAGGATTCCCACAGCTGTTTTTGTCTGGTCAATGCCTTAAATTTTTTTGCTGTTTCCTCGCCAGGATGAGGTAATAACTCTCTGGCCAGTCTACAGTTCGTAGTTTCATCCCAGCACTGTATAAATTTTTGGTGAGAGTGCTGTTTAATAAGGATCACGACTGCGGACAATGTTAGCTTGGTAGACGGGCGAGGGCTAACATATCTGTAGCCCGCAGCCCTCTTTGCTAAATTGTTCGCAATGCGGTTGCCTTTAGAGTTCCCATGTCCTTTGATCCAGCTGAGAGTGACCACGTTATTCTGGCTGGCCTCAGTTAGAGATTGGTGGCATTCTAGTACTAAACTTGAAGTGAAACGTGGTCTATTCAAGGTCAGTAGTGCTTGTCGGCAGTCTGTATATATATTTATATTCCTGCCTGTGATGTTCCTATTGATTAATTCTTTTGCAGCTATGGTTATGCCTGTGGGTTCTGATTGAACCACACTTGACAAGCCATCCATAGCCCATTTTGTTTTTAGGCTTAAGGATCTAGAGTAAATTCCACATCCCACACCTTGCTTTGTTTTTGATCCATCCGTATATACGCTCAGAATACTTACCGAGTTGTAATTTTTCTATCTATTGTCTGTTCGGAATGCACTTTTCGACTATTCTTAAAAACTCTGTTTATGTAGCCAACAACCTGAAAAGCATAGTGCAGGATATGATGCAACCATGTGACGCTAGTATGGACTACAATACAATACTCATTACTGAATATTATTATTAATATTACTAATATAAAATACTAAACTATATATGCTTACTTACGTGACAGAATTATAAAATAATCTGTCAAACAATGTAATACGTCACTATGATATTCCAAAACATTAGCTCAGACTGTTTTTTGTATATCTATTTTTTTTCAATGTACTGAATGTTTAAACGGTATTTAAAGGACTTATAGTTATGACTAAACATGTGGTAAATATTTAATCTTTGTTTTTACCGACCAATATACCTTATATGTGTTTCTGTCTCTCTCTTACTCACACCATTACATATGTAATGATTTTTCACATTTAACCCCACACAAATCGAGTGCATGAATAGAAGTATAACTTCAAAAATATCCATTTTATTATACCGTAGATAAATTTTGAACTAATTGGCGTCATTTAGATAATTAAAATAATAATAATCTATTTTCACCAGATATCATAACAAATTCCCAAATTAAAATATAATTATTTGTTTATAATTTATTTTTAATAATCATTTTAGTTTTATCTTAATCTGATTTTATTTAAGTTATTTTATTATTTTTTTCTGTTTTTATAACTATATAATATACTCTCCAAAGTAATGCTTCATTAATCTTCTTTTATTATAATCTCATATGTCATATGTTCAAATAATTTCTATCATCATATTTAATTTTATATTTCATTTGATCACCATTATACTCATTATAGTAATTAACTAGAGTTTTAAATTTCATTTTATAATCATCATCAAATAATAGTTTAGTTTTATATTTCATCTCATTATTCTCTTCATAATATTTTGCTTTATACTCTTATTCTTATTATCTTTACTACTAAGCTCTACTATCATCATTATCAGAATTCGATTTAGTTTTATATGTCAATTTATCATCATCATCATTGGTATGATGTATTTTTTAAATTGTTTTCATCATCCTGATATATTTTATTTTTATATTCTATATCATCTTCATAATCATCTTTGTTTTGGATTTATATTCTTCCTCTCCTTTGTTCATTTTATTATCTCCATTGTTCGTTATTTTATATAGTTTTGTATTATCCAATCGTTCCCCATATTGATTCTTTTTATTTTTATTGTATCTTTTTTATTCTTGCTCTAAAATTTTCTCCAATATGTATATATTATAAACTATTAATTAATTTTTTTCTATTATAGCTTATTTCTACCCATTAATCACTGTTTCTAATAATTTAAATAAAAAATCTTACTCAGTAGCTGTCTGTCTAATTTCTTGTCTGAATTGTGTGGTTTTTAACCCTTCTAATTTCCTTTCTCGCCTCTACTTTTCTTTCTGCTTCGTCTGAATTTCTTTTCTTTCTCCCCACGTTGGGCGCCAACATTTATTATGTTTTTGGATGTAATGAAGTGCTTTACTCTGGATTTGTTTTTAGGTCTGCTCCGACTTCTTGGTGTTGGTTCTATTTATATATTTAGATACTTTTTATTTTTAATTAAAATATTTTTTTTAAACCGTAATGACATTTTAACATTTTATGAATTAACAATTTTCTAAAATATTAACAACTGCCTATCTCACTAAAAAATTGTCATTTTTCCTCAAAACTACTCACTGTCATCAAAGTCTTCTTCATTGTCGACTCATTTTTTATAAGTTAAAACTTATATATCCACACTAATGACAAATAACTTATTTACCTTACTCGTGTATTTTGTTTATTGATGAATGTCAAACATAAAAATGAGTTGAGATATCATGGCATAATAAATGAATTAAATTTAATAGATTTTAATATTTAATGTTAATTAATTTCTAATGAAATTAACATATATTTTAATTGATTAAATAAATAATACAAAATCTTATTTATTTCGTAGTTTGGCACAATTTGACAAACTACATATATGTCTTATGAAACTTAGGTACTATGGGTAACCTCGAATTTTCAGTGATAGTCTTCCGCTTTTAAATATAAAATTCGAAGGAACGACAAAATAACAGTTTTTATCTGTGTTTTTCTCTGAAGTATTTTGTTTTTATAAAATAAATATTTAAAAAATGCAATCATCACAGTTTTATATGTTATCAAAAAATTACGCCAGCAAGTATTCAACACAAAATGAATCATTGTTAACAGGTTAAAATTTCCGTTGTGTGTAATTTTTGAGCTTAAGATCATGGTTTACTGAGTCATGGAATCATAAAAAGGTAGTCCAAAAAATTAAGCTCTGCAAAATATTGTTCTCCGGCTTCAATAGCTTCTTCGACGAAAAAAGCTTTCCACGAAGGAAAGTGTTTTAAGTTTCTGAAGAAGTAATAAATAGACGGAGGAAACCAAATCTGGTGAATACGATGGATATTCAAGCAATTCATCATCAGCATCATCAGCAAACTTGTGTAAACATGTGCATTGTCTTAGTGAAAAATGATTGGTTTCTTCTGTAAAACGTTTTTTCTTTATCCAACTGGTCCAAAAGGTCGCAATAATATTCAGTGTTAATTGTTTTTTCTTTTTCAAGATAATTAATCAACAAAAAACCTTTTGCATCCCAAAACACTAATGCCATAAATTTTTTTGCCGATCATTCTGACTTCTCCTGTTTTGAAGCTGAAGAAGCAGCTTCAGTTCACTGTAAATGATCTTATTTCAGTTTAGGATCATGATGGTAGATCCAAGTACCCTCTGCAGTTATAAAAAGACGCACATAATCGGTTTTATTCTACTGAAAACGCACCAAATTAGGCTACGAAATTTGTATTCGATTCAGATTTTGTGAAATTTTTAACGAATGCGGTACAACTTTTCGAACAGCTTTTTCATACGTAATTCTTCGTGTAAAATATGGAGTAGTCGTTCATCTGAGATGCCTGTGGTATCAACAATTCAAACTTGGATCTTTACAAACAATATCATAGACTTGCTTAATAATTTCTGGTTAATTGCAGTTTTTGGACTTTCATTTTCGATGCGTGTAGGACCACGTTTAATCTCTAAAACCCATCGATGCACAGTTGGTAATGAAGGAGCAGATTCCTTTTATACTTTTACTATTTCTGTTGCTGGTAAATCTTCTAAAATAAAGAATTTGATCAGTGCACGATATTTGGTTTTTCATTGTAACAAAATACACTGACACATCAACCTCAAATGGCTTTTAAAAATTTTTTCATATCACATGCATTGAAACAGCTAGTTTTTATCCCCGTTTTGCCTGTCAAAACAAGACAATTTCAGACCAATGTAACTGTCAGTCAGAAACTGACAGTTTTTTCTGCCCTAGGGGAGAAACAACGTTGTTTCTTCCCTAGGGCAGAAACAAATGTCATTATTTCAAGTCTGTCTGATAGAAGGTTTCTGACTGACAGTTGCATTGGTCTGAAATAGTCTTGCTTTAACTGGCTACAGAGATCAAAACTCGCTGTTTCAATGCATGTGATATAAAAAATATAGTGTGTGGCACGGGATAAAACAAAGACCATTTCTGACTGGGCGATGACAGCCCCCGCTTCGCTGGGGCCGTCAATTCTCGCCCTAGTCAGAAATGGTCTTGTTTCAATCCTTGCCACACAATATACTATTATTTTAATTTAATTTGATAAACCGTTTGTTGGATTGTTTTTTCAGTTTTTCCGATTTCATCCGTTTCAGCGGTCCAACTGCCCGCCATATAATACTTACTAATAATTTTTTTAAATCGTTGGCGTTAGACTTTATTAAATAACCCACATTGAAACTTTGGAATTTTCCAACAAAAACCCGAGATGTGCGTAAATTAGGTACCTACCTAACATAATAATAGTTTTTTTTTAATTTTAACTAAATAAGAATGTGTAGAATTGTTAAAAAAAATAAAATTATTTTTATGCGAAAATACGTTTAATAAAACTTGTTTACAAAATAGTCGGCGAATATGCTTCGATTTAGTTAAGCTTTTTACAGAAATACAATTCGGGCATAGATTTTTTTAATTGAAAATGTTTTATTTGATTTATATTCTGTATAGAAGAGCACTGGTGCATATAAAATATTCATTGATAAGTTTTAATTAAAAACCAAAATAAAACTGTTTAAACACTAAAAAAATAATCTGCAAATAATTACGAAGTATTCACAACGTATACCGTAAATTTTTAATCAATTAGAGTCTGGACTTTTTCATTTTTGGACTGAAAAATATTATATAACATCAATATATAAAATAGACTAGATTAAACGTGGGTAGAAAAGTTTGTCATACGACCCGAAAGGGAGTATTACGGTAACACGAGCGTGGGATAGATACGACATGTTGTTGATATTTTCTTCCTTAATGCGAAATCGGCTTAATATCTTCTGTTTTTGTTCAATTAATGCTATATGAAATTTACTGTTACGAATCTGTGTATACTGATATGTATTTTTCTTTGGGGACATGTTCTTACAGTGAATTTCTGGGAATGTGATATGGCCCGTAGAAATTGGTTGCTAGATTTGTTGTAATTTTTAGATGAGATAGTTTTTTGTTAAGTGTTTATTTTGTTTTGTTAGGGATTTTATGATAATAATTAGATTGTCATGAATTATGAATTTTTAAATAGAAAAATGAAATATAGCTAATATATAGTATAAAAATGAACTTATTTAAATGAAAAGTTTATCAATTAAAATGAAGGGAAAAATATATTGAAGACAAAAAGAAATTGAACCCAGACTAGTACACAGCCAAATAGCAGAAGAAGCCAGATTTAACAAATTTAGAGAGAAGCAGAAAGAAAACTAGAAAAGAAAAACAGTGTTATAGCAATGAACAAATGTTGCAAAATGCAGAATATTAGTTATTCTATCGCTTTACGAGTTTTGAAAAATATTGACCATTTAACTAAGAAGAAACAACTACTTCCCGGCCTATGTGCCCCGACGGATATTGAATTACACTTCAAAGTCAAATGGGGTTGGCATATCTAACAGATAATTTAAACCAACGATTTTAGTTTGCAGTTAGAAGGGACAACATAACTTGTAGACCGGTTTCGGCCTATTGGGCCTCATCAGTACAATGTATATGTTATCCGTCAGCGAGCTTAAGGCATAATCGCTGACTGAAGATTCAACTAAAATCACGAACGATATATTACTTTCAGTAAGAAAGTGTAAACGCCGTGATAGTAGTGACATCTTCACCTCTAATTGCAAACCAAAATTTAATTTGACAACAAGACCCTGGTCTTGATATTATTAAAGTATTATTACAGAAAACCTTAATAGTATCTTAATTAATAAAGCGAGTTATTAATGAACAAATGTTGCAAAATGCAGACTATTAGTTATTCTATCGCTTTACGAGTTTTGAAAAATATTTAATATTTTCAAAAATATTGACCATTTAACCAAGAAGAAACAACTACTTCCCGGGCCATGTGCCCCGGCGGATATTGAATTACACTTCAAAGTCAAATGGGGTTGGCATATCTTACATATAATTTTGTAACAACTTCTTTTTAAAAAGGATATTATAACATGATTAGATTTAATACACTTTGAACCAATTTTGTAAGTTAAAAAATTGAAAAAAATATCAGGGAAATTTAGAAATTTTTAAAAAATATTTAAAAATAATCCAAGAAAATTTCAAACAATATGAAAAAATATTAAAAAAAACTACTTCCTACATAAGTACATACCCATTTATAGTCTAGAAGCCAAGGGGCGTTTCGTTGCCGATTTGAGTCCTATAAGTTTAAAATGACAACTAAAATCCGCTAGATACCGCTAGCCGTTCGAATTCTCATATTAAAATATTCAACCCCGCCTAACCTAAAAGTTGGGTTCTATTTCTAACTTACAAACATCAATAAAACGAAACAAAACAAAATCATATTTTCGGTTCACACAAACGTGCTAATTTTATAGCAAATAAGCGCTTTTTTGGTGGTTCGTTTTGTTTGCGAAAAGATGAGAAAAATATTATTGACACTTTTATGGCAAAAAGTTAATTAGTATTCGTTACGAAAAAGTATTTAGTATTTATAATTGCTAATTTATTTTTAAAAATTCATTCAAAATTAAATATTATTGATGATTTAGTTATTTAATACTGATAGCTTTGAAACAAAAAATTATTTTCTGCTTTTTTTTCTAAGTATATTATTTTTGTTTTAGGTGATAGCTTTTATATGCGGACTCATAGTGATAATTTTGATGATAATGGGTTTAGCATCTACTGATTGGCTAATGGCAGCTGGTTGGAGGCAAGGGCTTTTTATGCATTGCATCGAAGAAGATGCTCCACATCCCTTACCTTTTAGTATACAAGACCCTCCGGGTTGCTATCAGTCCAGAGACGCAGGTATGTAATCTTAAATTGTCGGTAGTTTATAAAAAATTGTCAATATTTATTAAATTACATACAGATAAGTTTCTCAGTTAACAAAGCTAGCTTACTAAGTCGTTGTTTACTTAGTTTTACCAGTCTCCCGTAAACATTTTATTAACTGCGCCAAAGTACAAACTCCACAAATTTTACTCAAACACCCATTTCAAATTATTTCTTACAAATATAATGATTTCAAAGAATCTTCCTCCACAATCTGGCTGGACTTATCCAATCTTCATATGGTTTAGTAACTCTTCGAATAAATTTGGATGAACCTTGTATTTCGAAGAGGTTTAACAAAAAAATTAACCAAATTTTTTGGCTTACTAACTCGTACAGGTCCGAGAATTACTAATCACAACCAGAAAAGTCGATAATTTTACTATAACACCGCTCAAGGCACATTTTTAAATTACAACTGTAACCTCTTTTTTCTCTATGATGTTAAATGCTCGTTTTATCGAGGTTAACAAATGCGAACGGCACTCAGGGGGTAGGAGGAGAGCGAGCGTGGATTCGAACGAGCTCGATGATATTGTATTAAAAAGATATAAGGGGATATATTTACTGAAAAAATAAACGAATTTAAAGGGGACTAAAAAGAAAATGAGAGAAATGATGAAATAGGGAAAGGTAAATGGGCGCCACTTATTTTTTTATCATATGGACGGGGAAATATAAGAAACCCAGATGGAAAAAAGATTTGATTATGGGGAATAGGATAGAATAATTAATAAGTTGTGGTAGATCAAGTTAAAATTAGAAAGATATAGGAAATATAAGATAAGATACGGTAAAGTTGAGTAAACCGGTAGATGTTCTTGTTAAAACTTTAAATTAAACACTTTTATTGGCAAAGTTAGAAAGAGAAAGTTATACTTACTTTTTGTTCTTACTTATCACAACAGCTCCATTTATATTAATGAGATAAAAATGAGTTCAAAAGTTAAGATTTATGATTTAAATACGTCTCATTCTTGTTGTTGATGAAATTAGATCAGAATAACTTACACCAGGTCAGAAATAAAACATATAAATAAACAATAAACAATATTTATTACTGTGAGTAGTAATAAGTCAAGCGTACGAACGAAACAATAGACATATAAAATATCAACAAATCAAATAAGGTAAAATACAGTAAAACACACTAGTGTTTAATTACATATAGAAACAATATTACACATTCAATAACAGCTAAGTATTTTTATATTGTTATTTTAGTGTACCCATTTAAGCAGAATGTGATGTGAAAGGAATTTTAAAAGTATCAAAATTTAATAAAAAAATAGTAAATCACTTTTAGCTTAAAAGATTTTTTACTCGAGTAAAAGATGGGGGTACCATATACTAGTTTAAGTTAAAACAATTAAATTAAGAGAAACATTAAGAAACCAAAAATTTACCATAAATGTGTTACAAAAATATTTAATCAGGCTCTGCGCAACGCTTTCACTGATAACTGAAACATGTATTCGGTGAACTTTTTCGAAATTTTCACACTTTTGGAGTCTGTAGAAAAGGTGCCGGGTTTATTATAAAAGCCGGTAGCACTATGAATTTTATGAGCACTTCTTACGTTAATTACCCACACTTGGATATTATTCATGCGGATTACAATGAAATTTTTGTTCCAAAGAAATAAATAGTATCCCTTCTTTTCTGGTAGTTAAGCAATAATAATGATATTAAAAAACTTACAGTTTGATTCCTGGATAGTAGGATTAATGGGGCCACACCCAATTTATACGATACGGTAAAATCAAGATTCTCATTAGAAATTCATCGACATCTTTCCATCTGCACTATTAACTATCACTAGTAACTGATTTTAGCTTAATTAAAAACGTTTAAGAGACTTTTTAAGCGGTTACAGATAAAAAAACCGCCAAAACGGTAATTAACATTAACAAAACACTTATTAATCTCAAAGCTTCCACCCTGTCTCTGCCACAAAAAATGATTCCTACCCGTTTTTGTAGTTTACCCTCTCCTAAGAACAAGCCACTTCAGTGGTCACTCTCGGGGGGAGCGTGAAATTTGATTCGACGATTATGACATACGGATCTATTTTTTAGCCTTGGACGCCTCGTTATAATGGTACTGCTCAAGGATTTGATTGCCTAGCAACCAAAAGCCGTTAAAATTTTAACCCTTGTGATGATGTGTTTTAAGTTGAGGGTACAGGGCGGTAATAAGGAAGATTTAATGATTAAAATGACGATTTTTAATTTTCGAGTTTTTTAAACATGCTACACAACTATTAAACCAAGTAACTATCACCGATATAGGCACAGTAACAGTAGTCTGGTGAAATTATTCTTTATACATAACAATCAGATAGATCGTTACAAGAGGTAACATATAGTTTTATTTATGTTCTACCTTAATCGTTTCGCGCTCAGAGCATTGAAAGCTACCTATAGTTAGTATCTCCTCAAGGTTCAATACGGATTCGAAAACTGCAAGACACAAAATTTGAGTATGATTTCAATATACACCCTAGATCTTATTTACACTATTTTATTTTATTGTTTTAGTTAGCTACTAAAAATTAAAATAATTTAAAAAAATGAAAACTTTTCTAAGGATTTAACCTAAATTTTAAAATAATCTTAAAATTTGTGAGAAACAAATTCTAGATTTTTCATTTATTAAAACCAAAAGTATTTTCAGAATAAAATTTTATAAAGTTGCGCCACTGTTTAGAGTTCGTGGTGAAAGCTATAAATGTTATTACAGTGATAAGAGAAGTCAGACTGATCTTATCAGTCTATACCTATACAGTTCTGGTTAAACGACTTTATATGGTTCGATATTCTGGTATTTTACACCTGCTTCAACTACTCCTATATTGAAATAGACAAAATCTTATCTAGTAAAACATTCGCAGGTAGCACTACACTTCTGTAAACAGTTTATTTTTCTGACTAATTGATCAAATGTTTTATCAATTACTAATTATGATTCATTGTTTTAATAGACATTAATTATAACAAACAAAATTATATTATTATAACCATATTGGATCGATCGTCTATATTGTTTGGCAAATTATACAAAAGAATTCATTTTAGAAGATATACAAAAAATTCTTCAGTGAATCAATTGAATGTATCGGCACATCAAATACTTTATACCAATAAAGTTTTAAGTGATAACGTAATTGGAACCAATAAAATTTGAATTTCTTGATTAATCAAAGATGCAGAAAAAACAAATGGAAAAATATTTAATAGTACAAAAAATAACGTATACCTATACAGGGTGTCCCAGAATTAACTACGGAAACTTCGTATACGTATTCCTTGATGACAAATAAGTAGGGTCTTTCCTATAAAAAAAATTTTTTTAGAGACTCCTGTCAGAGTTATAACCTACTTTGCAAATGTGCGCTACTTGATCGCGATACACGATACTCAATTGACATGGTCCTACTGTTTATTTTTTTACTCCAAACCGAAACGATTTCGCAAAAAACGACAAGGAACAAAAAAGTTTCTAAATAATCAAAACTTCCTAAAATAATTTTTTGTTATTGCAAATATTAATTGCTAAGAAAGTTACAAAAAAAATATTAAGAGGGGTTCCTTGATTTGCACCCTTAGAATGGGGTAGGGCAGGTAAAAAGTGGCAGGAGAAATGCGTCTTTATAAAAATGATGTTCACCCAAATTTTTAATTTTTTATCTTGGACCAATCAGAAGATATTAAATTAAAACCGTATTTTACCACCCCTCTTTAAAGGGTTATAACTCTGACAGGAGTCTCTAAAAAAATTTTTTTTATAGGAAAGACCCTACTTATTTGTCATCAAGGAATACGTATACGAAGTTTCCGTAGTTAATTCTGGGACACCCTGTATATACTAGCTGACCCGGTGAACTATTAAAAATTTCTATTTTCGGTTTTTCGTTTTTTTTTCTGTTTTTGTTGATTTTATCATACCTACTTAATCAAGTACTATGACGCCACCATAAGGTAGCGCAGTTGATATCCCAGATATTTAAACGAGCAATTCTTTCCAACTAAGTACTAAGGTGCCACCGTAAGGTAGCGCAGTAAATATATCATATATCGCACCGAGCAATTCTCATTTAATTAAGTACAATGACGTCACCGTAAGGAGGAGCAGTTGATATCCCATATATTTATAATTAAGAAAATGTGATAAAAATGGCAAAACCAAAAAAAGCGTTTGCTTGAAAATTGTTGGAGGGTTAGCTTAGAACCACGAGACCATGATTTTTTTAGTATTTTAATACAAATTATGTATCTATTATATAGTTCAATGAATTCTTAGTAGATGACGATGTAAGTTAATTTGTTTGGTAGAAACACAAAAAAAGTCCTAAAAAAGAAAACTAACTAAATAGTTACTAAATTAAGCATTAAGACGCCACCGTAAGGTGGCGCAGTTAATATCTCATATATGACTTAAGTACTATAACTCTACCGTAAGGTGGCGCAGTTAATATCTATTGTATTTAATTAATAAATTACAAAACTAACGAGAAAATGACAGCATAGAAATCAAAAAAAGGGAGACAAATTCGTAAAGATTTGAAAAAACGGTAAATGAGAAAAAAACATTAATGTTAGACATTACGAAGTTCGCCAGCTCAGCTAGTTTATAATAAATGACCGAAGCATATTTACTGTCAAATTGTTGGCATGTATGATGATGCAGATGTTCTTTCTTACAATGCGTTTAAAAAATATTATATTTATCATCTATTTTAATATTTATTAAATTTATTTTAAAGGGAATATTATAAATTTTAATGTATCTGATGTATCTGTAGGTATAAATTGCAGATCAGAGCAGTATATATCTGTATATATACCGTTCATTCGGCTGGTCTTCAAGTTTTCGAAGTTCATACGTCTCAACCATCCATCTGGTCTGTTCGTAACCCACCATAAGTAGAAAACGGCTTCCCATATGTTAGACTTTCTGAGCCAAGTGTTACACCTTTTTTGAGTTGGTAAAACTGAATTTTACCACAAATCGTTAAGGTTTAGTAGATAAACAGTTCTTCTAAGTTGAATTATCCAGCTATATTTCACCATTTTCATATTTTGATTGATTTGGCTTTGTGGATATCCATAACTAATAAAATCAGGGATATCCTTATCATTTCCGGGATCGGAAACATCTCCCGATTATATAATAGTATATTGTAATACAAGTGTTACAATGGCAGAGGTTTCGTAGTACGAGTTCAGTTTGTGAAACGAACCGCGAAGCGGTGAGTTTCGCAAAGAACGAGTACTACAAACCGTCATTGTAATTCGAGTGTTACATACTATTTTTTATAATGAACTTTAAAAAGTATAAAAAAAAATAAAATGAGAGTTTTTCGAAATATTTATTTATGTTGGCAATCTTGACAGTTTTGACACTTGTCAGTTTTAATGATTTTAAATTAGAATGTTTGTCAAATTTGTATAAAATATTCCGAATTTAGTAATAACGCTGATAATGTAGTTAATAATTTACTACAACATACTTCTTGATTTACTACCTGAACTCTTTCGTTGAAAATCAGTGCAGTGCAACTAATTGTGTAAAACAAAAAGTTACCAATAACAGTGTTACAATGAATCTATTTCGATACTGTTTTTAGTGTCGAAATAGAAACTTTGTGAACGTGAATTATAAAAAATAAGATTTGAGTATTTGAAGAACTTTAGCTTCAATTCCAAAAAGAACTTTGAAAATTCTTATAATTTTACCACCGAATTCAAGAGTCCAAGAGCAAAATATATTAATTATATTAAAATCTGGCTTAAAATCAACAAAAGCGACAAAAACTTTTCGTCTTCTGAGCCTTGCGAATATAAGTGTAAATATATTATATTGTCTATGTTTCTTCTACCATGTCTGAATCCGACTTGGCATTCTGGAATTAAATTCTTGCTTTCACACTATTCGAACAAACTTGACAACAAATATTTTTTAGACGAGGTTGGAGAATTGGTGTGGATGTTTATCTCAGAATTAAAGTTTAAAGCAAGATTTATTGATCAGTAAATCAACACGGTTGTGCGCTTTATCCAGACTATTCATTGATATATATATATATATATATATATATATATATATATATATATATATATAACTATAAAGCAGATATATATATATATATATCTATATTGAATAAAATGTTGACAAATTATTTTCTATTTTGGGTCTTCCTCATTTAAATGGTTGTACTCAAGCCTGTCCAATCTCTTGGCTTTTTTTTAACCATGCGGGTCCTCTTCGACTCTTAATAATTAGTTCCAAAATTTCATATTTACTATAGATTACATTATCATGATTTGCCGTCTTCCGTTGTCAATTATAAGAGGATTAAAATCACAGCCCTTCAAAGGACCACTGTATAGTCTCTCCTGGGTTCCTAAGCGATCGTTAAATGCGAGGTTGGCCAATTATCCAAAATTGACTCAGTTTTTATTTGAAACTGATACAGTGGTATCGAATTATTATTATATTATATTTTCTGAAGTTGGTTTGGAGAACGGGCTAATAATGTATGTATAGTCATCTTCATCCACTGATTCTGTTATTTAGCTGTTTCTAGTTTTCGTTTTTGCCTTCAACCGTGACAAATTGAAAAGACCGCCGTCATGCCTGTATCTGATACCCAGACCTCTTTCATCCAACATTCTATCGACAATCATGGAAAGAGCAGCCATATATATTCACGATGGTATATTTATTTCTGCATTATATTTTTTATTAACAGATAAACAAACCAAATCTTATGAAAGTGATTGAATGATTGAAAGGTTGAATAATTAAAAAGATATATCTTACCTGACCACAGAAATGACTTTACATACCGGATTAAAAAACTCGGGAAGGAGTTTACCTACTTAGGATTAATTTTTTAAATACAAAAATGGAAGAATATGGAGCCGAAAACATAATGCCCAGTTCAGAGATAATATATAATATATTATATTGTCTCTGGCCCAGTTTCACTTTAGCTCTAACGTTGAGATGCGCACTGGTTTATAATGAACCAGATTTTATTAAGGTGGGGAGACGCTCATATTGTCGGTCTCAAGACATTGTCTTCTGGCTTTGTTGCGATGCTCGCTCTTCTTCATTTGCGCATATTACAGCTAAAGTGAAATTGGGCAGATTGTATACTAGCTGAAATCATATAAGTTAACCATCAATAGTAAATAAAAACCCTAAATATTTGAAGAAAATTAATTTTGATTTTGGTGATATATGATGTAAAAAAGATGCATGTTAAAATAATCTGATTGGACAAAAAACTGGAAATACCTAATAAACAAATATAATAAATGCTGTAAATTTTTCAGTACTAAATTGTTCTTCTCCGTATATATTATATGACAAATTACAATTTGTTCGTAATCACAAACATTCTCTAAAACTTTGTATTAAAAAATAAGTAAACAAAGCCTTATTCACAAAAATGGATGACAAATAATTATAATCTATGCGATAATTGGCATCATGGGAATCGAGTAGACAAAAAATAAATAATTAGAAGTTTGTCTTTAAACACTGATCTCGTCATGTTACTCCAAAATCTCTCCATAAGTGGGGAGATTCAAGTGTATGAACTGAAGTGATATAATTAGTTGATTATTAAATCATTGGGAGTGGATTGATTTTGTCCGTGCACTGTCTGATTTTGGAGAAACAGTAAGCCATTTAGATGTATGGAGCAGATTTTAAAGCTAATTTTTTATGATTTTTCAATTTAAGGCAACTGTGCAACAAATGTTCGCACATATATTTTATGATCATCCAAGCAATTCGTCTATTCGGTGTGACTGGCTTGCCGAACATAAAGATCATGCAGACACAACAAAGGTAGCTATTATTCGTTTCAAGTTCGTGCGGACCGACTTATCTTAACAAATATCCAAGCAGACACTTTTAAAGCTCAGGGCTGCAACAGGATCTATATTATACCAGCAGGTATCGACTGTTCTTTTCAATTATTTTACTGAACCGTGGCATGAAAACAAAGATTTCAAGTTTTTTTAAAGGTTTCAATTCACTCATTCATTTATCAATCAGCATTATATAAACTATAAAAAGGTATAAATTATGATGATCGAGTATCAATATCAGAATCGATCTCATTGACACCACTACTGTCTACATTTATAATCAATTTATTTGGATTAGGCAATATGTACCTGTAAGTATTTTAAATCTACTTGTTTAACATGTTCAATTCAACTTGTCCAGTTTTGATTGTCTATTGCAGTAACTGCAGTTTGTATTAACTTTATCACAGATGCATTTAGTTTTGGAGTTTACTTTTTGCTGACTGCAAAGTAGCGCTATAGGATTTAGGACGCATTAATAAGAGGTAGCCTTAATACTGCATGATCTTCTTGTTTTGCCAAAGAGTCAATGACATACTACTGTCTGAATGCTTTATGGTTTAAGACTCTTTAAAGTAAATGTCATCCTATCCAAAAAAAATCAGCTCATCTTCCGGAGAACTTGAGGTACGTATCCAATAAGTTGCAACATATCGACATTTTGAATGCTTGATGAGATTGCATGAATAGATCAAAAACCGGCTGTCGAAATTGATTCAACTAGTCATAGCTTATAAAGGAGCCTACAGTTCATAAGATGAAAATATATTTAAATGCATTCTCGCTTCGTTTCATCGAACATTCTCCACTGCACATTTTATGGAACTGTGAGCGTTTTATTGTTCGATAGCTAAAAAAATCTGGTCCTTGAGAGGCAACATGTTTATTTTCCTACTTATTGATATTAATATTCGTTTCTAGCTTTATTATTGTATTTGACATTTAAATTATTACATTCCCAGAAATAAGATAGCGTATATTAAATAAGCGGGGCTTAAAAGTTTAAGCAACTAGTGAATAAAGAAGTAATATTTTTTCTTCATACCTCGGTCGAAAGTACGTTCTTTCGTCCCTAATTGCAGGGAAGAAAGTTTAACATTTACTCCCTGTTTACGGCGGGACGAAAGTTGAATTTTCGGCCCTGCACGTCATGATGTTTTGTCGTCTTTAACATTTACTCCCTGTTTACGGCGGGAGGAAAAATTTCTCATGCGTAGTTACTAGTAGTAACTAGGGACTGTTTATTCTCGTGTCATTTCTATTTCTATCTATAACCTTAAAAATAATCATCAATGACAAAACTTGACTCTTCGAATGTATTTGATGCCTGTCCCACGACCAGCTGCACTCGCTTCGCTCGTTCCGCAAGTACTTTCGACCGAGGTATGAAGAAAAATAGTATACACTACACGGGCCAAAAGTTGAAATCTTGGTCCTGCGCGTCATGTTGCCCTCGGCTTTTCGCCTCGGGCATCATGACGCGCAGGGCCGAAAATTCAACTTTCGTCCCTTGTAGCGTAATATACTATTTTACGAGCGCGAAACAATTCGGGGGCAAAAATATCGTGCAGTGTGTTACGCAAACGAAACAATTTAAAAAATGTACATTTCATTTGAATATCATAAAAAACGTATATTGAAAGCAAGCTATTACTGTTTGTTTTTATAAACAAACAAGCCATTTAAAACATTCTTTTAATTATTAACAATCCATTAAATTATCGATCACCTGAATTAAACAATAACATAATTGGTATGTATACATGTTAGCAAGTAATGGGCCAAAATGTAATTGATCGTTCAAATAGGCAATAATAATATTTTACTTGTAACTTATGTTTAAGCATGAAATCGATATTTCACTCGCATACTGTCTGGAAATCAAGACAATGGATTCAAACTTGGTATTATACAGGTTAGTCGCAAGACCATGGTCACGTGTACAATCTCGTGCCCCTCTGATTTGTAACAGTAAAAATTCCCGATAGAGGGCTTAAATCCCCTAGCTAGATCACTAGAGTCGAGGTTTCTTTTAAGAGTTTTACCAGTCCTCCCCAAACATGAAATATAAGGGCGCCAGAATACAAACTAAGCAAATTACACACAAACACGCCTTTAAATGATTTATTTTAAAGTATTTAAAATATCTATTATTTCCATTAATACAACAATAGGATATTAATATAGTTAATTAGCAGTTTCTAAATTAATTTATTCCCTTAACTGCTTCATTGGTGATCTGCCGCCGCTTTCGGGATAGATTCTCAAGCGACGAATTTTCCTCAATTTTCTAAAGTAGTCGAAATCAGGGTTTCTATTCTGTTCGGCTTTCTACACAAAATGGCGGAAATTTGTCTCGCCTCCAGGTATAACTCGAACTTGGCCCTCCTCACAGATATGGACTGACCTTGTATTGTAGAGAAAGAGAAGCTACCACGAAGAAATCAGATAGGAAAATCAAATCGAAAATCTTTCGTAGTGAAAAAGAAAGTTCGGTTGTCATTAAAATCACTATCGGTACAAGTTATAATTACGGAGATAACATTAAAATAAATCTCACCGAATATAGTCTGGTGGATTCTGCTACTAAAATGATCCAATAGATCGTTACAGATTTTAATGTCGCAAGTATTTAAGTCTATGTTTGCTGGGACGTATGTAAACTCGGCCCATGGTCAAGGGATTAAAAATTCTTAAGCACTATGTAAATTCGGCTCAAGGTTCAGATTTATTTTTAAGTATAATTACCTAGTATAAAAACAAATATATTATATAAAATTATTTATATTTCAAAATAAAAGTTATTAAAATAATTTACAAATATAAATTAAAGAACATTACATAATATAAAATATATACACAAAAATAAAATACTTTAAAAATTATTAAATCTACAAGCTGTCCCGGCGGACTTCGTACCCCTTAACACTGTCGTGACCTTTTTTCATTTTTCGTTTTTTCGAATTTTTACTATTTTGCTTTCAATGATTTTTTTTATTTTATTATATTTTCTCGTTATCAGGTTTATACTATTTTTTCGTTGTATTTTATAATTTATCGATTAAATATATTAGATATTCACTGCGCCACCTTACGGTGGCTTCATAGTACTTAATTTAGTAAGAATTTCTCGTTTAAATATGTAAGAAAATAACTGCTCCACCTTACGGTGGTGCCCAAAAATTGGTTTAGTAAAAATTGCTTGTTTAAATATATGAGATATTAGGTAACTACGCCACCTTACGGTGGCGTTTTATCATTTATTTTAGAAAGATATTTTTTGGCTTTATTTTTTTAGTATTTTCCCTTTTCTTTTAGTTTTTCGTTTATTTATTTATAAATCGAAATTCAACATTATCTATTGGGTTTTCTCACAACGTAACTGTTCAATAATCTAAAAATCAAAATACAGTGCCATCTACCGGGTGTCTATCTAACCTAGATGTCAAAGGTTTATAGAGTTACTTCAATTAACTTAAACTGTCATCTATTAGGAATTCGTAGAACTAAACAATAAATGTCACTTAGGGGATATTGTCACTTTACCTTCGAAATATACACAAAAGTAAAAAAATTATTAAAAATATTTTATAGTGGACCAAATAGTAAATCTAAACCATTCTCGAATCCATTTACATATATACAAAAAAAATTATGAAATTCGGTCCAGCCGTTTAGAAGGAGTTTTCTTTATTCTTTTATATATATATTATAACATGTATGAATAATAATAATAATATGTTTTGATAATATCAATCACTATGTTATAAAATATTCCTTACCTTTAATTAATTTTAAATTTTAAATATAAATAGTGAATAGGTAAGAATTAACTCAGTGTAATTATTTTCCAATATGATTAATTAAATATGCTACCGGCTATTCCCTTATGTCAAGGTCAGAGTTCAAATATTCAAACAAACTAGATTCAAAATCAGTGAATACACAAATTTGCAATAAAATGACTGTATAACCGCACTATCCTAGACCAACACTATTTTCTAGGCGTGAATTGCATATAAATTTCTAACCTTTCTAATTCAAAATGTGTCAGACTTCAAAGATACCGTTGATAAACCCAAATATGCATCAAATATATAAAATGAAATATTCTGACTTGAGTTACTAAACAATTTGGATTAAACTTATCAAAAAGGTGAATAATAATAATAATAATTTAGTTAAATACATAAAACAGTGAAATAAAAATGTTCATCAAAATTTCAAAAATCAAACACATATAAAACTCTTTATTATAACGAGTGCAAAGTTGTTACCATTTGTGTGAAGCTTCACTCCTCTTCTGGAATCAGGATTCAGTTCTTAGGACAATCTACTTTCTTCCTCCAATACAGCAAAGATTTCAGGAAACTTTATGAAGATCAAATAATCACTTCCTCTTCAAAACCAAGCGATGGATGACTACTATCTTCTCTGGTAAGTGTAATTATGACTTTCTTTCTTGTTAAATATTAATTTAATCTTCTTTAACTCAATTAAAATACAGTTATACCATAAAGTGCTCAGCCCCATAAATTGAAATATCTATTTCTTCATAAAATCATATAAATTTCTCTTACCAATTGCTCTCTCTGGTTACCTTGGGATAATCTTGATACTTTAAACTGTTTTAATACTTTCTATTCTCAATACTTTCAAAAAAAACTCAAAATTTCTACGGAGCAAATTTTTAATACAACTTCTATCTCAACAACCAGAAAACAAGCGACAAATATCTTCTACAAACTTCTTAACTAATTATTTATAATATAAATCTTACTAATCTCCTTTTAACTTTCTTTTAACATCATAATTTTTACAAAAATCTTCATCGAAACTTTTTACATCCTTCCTCTTCAGAAGGTCGAAAACAAGAGAGATTCTATCAGAATCAACAAAAAAACAATTGAAAAATTCAACAAACTTAAATCTATACATCTTTTCCATCTACTCGCCTACTAATTTCTTATTCAAATAAAATTTTTAACAAAATCTAATTCTTGATTCAATATTACAATTTAAAACAATGATCATTCTTTTTTTTATATTCTTATGAAATTTACTAGCACTACAAACTAATAATTTTCTCTTTTTCAGAATATTTCATTTGGCATTTGAACTATTAATAAATTAGAATATGGTTGGTAAATTTATATAATTTAAAAGTAAGTAGAAGTTTTAACATGTAATTTAACTATTTGTGATGTCTTTTTTTTTTATAATTTAATTTTCTCATTTACTTACACCCCTAATTCATTTAAAATTAATGTTTGATTACTAACGTATTGGCAATTTTATAAACTTTTAATTATCTACTTTACCCATTTATCAATTTCATAATTATCAAAACTTTATATAATGTAGATTAATCATTTTTTTATCTTTAAATAAAAATCTTTGAAATGTATTTG
This sequence comes from Altica lythri, assembly GCA_964028335.1. Taxonomy (NCBI): domain Eukaryota; kingdom Metazoa; phylum Arthropoda; class Insecta; order Coleoptera; family Chrysomelidae; genus Altica; species Altica lythri. The sequence goes on along the minus strand of OZ034804.1, from coordinate 25,784,524 downwards.
TATTTTTTTTTCTTATTATTCTATTTTCTTTTTCCTTTTTTAGGAATTATGAAGAAGATGATGATAATCAATCCCAATGTTACTAAATTTGCGCTCTGACTCGAAATAAGAAAATCTCCTTTCTCTACTTTCCATTAGATTTTCGTTCTACATTCTTATTTAATATAACATAGTAACTAATATCATCTCAAATCCCCCAATTAAAATTTTTACATCAAACATTTCATTGATGTTGGATTAAAAATTATAATTTTAATCTATTTTTTTTTTTTTATAAATAAATACTCATTTTACAAAAACTTTAGCCTCAATTAATATTATTTGCACAGATTGTATAAACCTTTTTTTAATAAAACCATTCAATCTTAATTTGATATTTACATCTTAATACTATTATTTACAAAACTTTGCTATTAATATCATCTACCCCTCTTCTGGTATAAACTTGTACACATCCTTAATATTAAAAACTCCCCTTAATCTCCCTGTATCCGGATATACTAACCGATAGCTGTTTTCAGCATTATGATTATCTACCACATATGGTCCCTCAAAAGGCATTAATAATTTTGCACACAAATTTTCCCTTTTATCCGCTACTTGTAAAGCTCTTATTATGACAAGTTCTCCCTTTTCAAATTTAGTTTTCTTTTTCAATTTCTTTTCTTGTCTCTTGACATATCGTTCTGCGTTTCTTTTTAAATTTTTATTAACTTTATCTAATATTTCTTGGATTTCTTGTCTTCTATTCCATTCCCACTTTCTTTCTGGTACTCTACCTTTAAATAAAAGCTCTGGACATTCTTTCGTCACTCCATGAGGTGTTTCATTCACATATCTTTGTACTTTATCCAAGTTATTTTCCCACTGATCGTGTTCTTGTATACATAAAATTCTCAAATATTTAATTACTTCTTTGATATATCTTTCAGCTGGATTTGATGATGGATTTCTTATGCTAATAAAATTTACTTGTATATTATAATGTTGACATGCAGATAAAAATTTATAATTCTCAAAATATGTGGCATGATCTAAAATTAATTTCTCTGGTTTTCCATGAATTTGTATATAATTTTTAATGCATTTTAATATTGTATTGGTATTTGTTCTTTTACAAGGATACATCTGTACATATTTTGTAAATATGTCTACCATGACCAATATGTGTTTACATCCCTGAATACTCTCCACTAAATTACTTATAAAATCTATTGCTAAAATTTGTAATGGTTTTTGTGTTACTATTGATTTATTTATATTACTATTATGATAATTTTTTTCTTTGGCTAATTGACATATTGTACAAGCTTTGCATATTTCTTTGGCTCTAGTTAAATCCTTTTTTGCATAATAATTTTCCCTAAATAGCATCCATAATTTTCTTACTCCGATATGACCATATTCGTGATGAAGATTGTATAGAATTTCCTTTGCATAATTAGTTGTAATAACATACGTATCCCAATTTTCTAGTTTTTTATAAATAATATTGTCTTCTGTAAAAGTTCTTTTCTTTTCCACCTCTGTCAAATAATTCTGATCTTGTATAACCCTTTCCAAAGTAAATAATCCCTCTTTATCCAATAATTTATTTATACCTATTTTGAATTTTTTATGGTCCCCTTGTTCTTCACTTTCCCTACTTAATGCATCTGCTATGATGTTACTTTTACCTGGAATATATTTAATCTCAAAGTCGTATTCTTGCAACAATAACAACCATCTGTGTACCCTATTATTTGCATACCTATTTTTCATCATCGCCGTTAAAGCATTATGATCACTCTCCACTATAAACTTTGCTCCTAACAAATAAAACCTTAATTTGGTTATACAAAATACCACACTGGCCATCTCCAATTCCGTAACCGTGTACTTCTTCTCACAATTCTTTGTTACTCTTGATACAAAACTAATAGGTACTTCTCCTACTTCCTGAACTTGTATTAACACTCCTGCTAATCTTTCTATCGATGCATCTGTCCTAAGTATAAATACTTTATCGTATTGCGGGTGATACACTTTTAAATTATTGGTAAAGACAAATTTTAATTCTTGAAAAGCTTTTTCTCTCTCGGGTGTCCATTTCCATTTAACATCTTTTTTCAGTAGCTCTATTAAAGGAACTTCTTTATTTGACAAATCTGGTATTAATCTTTTATAATAATTTATAATTCCAAGGAATCCTCTTAACGTCTTCAAATTTTTAGGTGTTTGATAATTCATAATAGCTTGTACTCTTTCAGGATCCATACTTACCCCTGTCGTATTCAAGACATATCCTAAATATTTAACTTCTTTTTGATAAAATATACACTTTTCCACATTTAATTTTAGTCCAGCTCTTTCCAATTCTTTTAATGTGATTTCTAAATGTTTTTTATGTACAATTTCATTTTCCGAATAAATTAAAATATCATCAATGTAGTGTAAAATGAATGATTCATATTTATTTAAAATTGTATGTAAAGTTCTAACTAAAGCTGCACATGAACTTTGCAATCCATATGGCACCACACAAAATTGATATACAATACCATCTACCATGAAAGCTGTATATGGTCTACTATTTTCTTCTAACGGAATTAACCAGAAACTATGTTTAAGATCTAATTTAGAATAAATTTTTGCATTTGTAATTCTTCCAAAAATTCCTTCTACATTCATAGGACTTTCATATTGTTTGACTGTATAGGCATTTATGTTTCTTGCATCAAGACATATTCTAATCTCTCCTGACTTCTTTCTTACACACGTAATTGCATTTATGTATGGAGAATCCGATCTTTCTATTATTCCATCCTTCAACATTTTATTTAATTCTTCATATACTTCATCTTTTATTTTATACGGTATCGGATAAGTTTTTATTTTAAAATTCTTAATGTCTTTATTCATCTCCAACTTGTGCGTGTAATTTGTAGCTATACATATATCTTCATTAAACAATTTATAATATTTCTTACATAATATTTCTACTTCCGTCCTATACAATCCACAATTTTCTTCTAATTTGTCAAACTCCATATTTTCTATGTTGTTGTACATAACATTCTTATTAATTTCCGAACTTTCATTCTTTTTTACTATAAATGGTATTATTTGTTGTTCCCATCTTAAACATTCATCTTCATAATCGATGATAACCTTATGATTATTTAATTCATCTGAACCCAATATGATGTCATAGTTCAGATTTTGTATTAATAACATTTGAAATTTATACATTTTACACCCTATTAAAATTTCCCCCATAATCATATTACTTGTTTCATATAATTTCTTATTATTCGCTCCCACTAATGATAATTTATTTGTTTTTATCACCATAATATCATCTTGTTTGATTTGTGAAACCACCCTTTGACTAATTAAAGTAACCTCTGAACCAGTATCTATCATAATTTTACATTTAATATTTTGGAAAACCCCCTCTATAAAAATTAACCTTTTTAGTTCATTAAATTTAACCTCGTCATCATTCACAATAAATTCCCTAGGATGTTCATACTTAGAAGAGTAGATGATATTATGCACATGAGAGCGATTTATGCAAAATCCACGCTCTGTCCCTGGCCTTGACCAGTCACATCACTCTGATTAACACTTACAACATTCACCTGTCTACTGTTTTCACCTCTATCTCTCCTTTCGTTATCCCGATTTACTACATTTCTATTATCATAATATCTATTACTATAATTATTGTCTCTGTTCCACCTATCACCTGATCCTACATTCCTATCATAATTATTATTATTTGGAAATTCCCTATTTCTTCTATCAGAATTCCTATTTTCCCCATTTCTACCATTACTATTATCATTCCTATATTCATTTGCTCTTGTTTCATTCCTATTAAAATTACTATATCCCCTATTAAATTCCCTATTCCTATTATTAAATCTGTAATTACTATCATTCCTATTCTCATTTCGATTCCTTTCATTAAATCTATTACCTCCAGAATTCCTATTATCATATCTATTTCTATCATTAAATCTTTCATTCCCATTCGTTCTACTTTCATTCATTAGACTTCGTTCTAGTCTCTGTAAATAATTTGATAACTGTTCCATTGTTTTAATATTATGAATTGCTATTGTTTCCGTCATTTCATGTTTGTACTGTCTCGCCACATACAAAACAATTTCCTCTTCCCTCATTGCAGGTTCCAAATATTGTGCATTATTATATAGTTGCATTGCATATGCATTAAAATTTTTTCCTTTATTATAGTCATATTTACCAAAATACAGTTTTTCTCTAAAAGTAGCTTGTTGGATTTCCCCCCAGAAATATCTACAAAATTGCTCTTCGAAATCTTTTATTGACGACATTTGATTTTCTTTATTGCAGAACCATAGTAAAGGATGTCCTGTTAACATATCACGGATCAACAGTTTTTTCTCCAAGAAATCACTAATATGTTTTGTTTTACTTTTTATTATATTCACAAATACTTTTGGATGTATATGATTAATGTTTCCATCAAATTTAATTCCGGTATTGTTGTAGTGTGATATCATGTTAGGAAGAACTCCCACCATATTTCCTCTGACATTATTATCCATAATTTCTTGTAACTTCTTTTGCATATCTTCCATTTCCTTATTTAATTTATACTGGGTTAATTCTTGATTCTTACTACAAACTCCTTTTTGTTTTTTTACTTCTCCCTCTAGTCTTTCAAATTCTTTTCCTAAGTTAATTTTTAAATTGTCCACTACCTCTTCATAAATTTGCTCTTGTAATCGTATTTGTCCTATATCTTTTTTTATGACATCAGTATGTTTATTGACTTCACGTTCTATTTCCTCCGGTAAATTTTCTTTAATTGATTTTTCTACTTCTTTTATTCTAGTTTCCATACCTTTTTCAATTTCCCCCTTAATTTCAATCGCTGTATCCTGGATTTCAGTTCTCAATTTCTTGTTTTGCTGTTCGATTTTCTTGTCACATTCCTTTTTAATAATTTTAACTTCTTCTCTTATCTTCAAATTATCTTCTTTCATACTACTTATTTCCTTTTTAAACATGTCATTATCTTCTTTAATTTGATCCAACTTTTTATTATTTTCTTCAAATTTCTTATCTATATCTTCCCTCATCTTCACATTATCTTCTTTTATATCTTCTTTTAATTTCTTATTCATATCTTTTATTTCTTCAAATTTTATCATAAGGAATTGAAGTATACCATCCATATCAGGTCTGGTTTCTTCTTTTGGTCTTTCCTGTACCATTTGTTCTTCTTGTGCATTTTCACCAGCAGTTTCCTCTGTCTCTATTTCAACCATGGTTCGATCCTGTTCTCCCCCTATCTCTATTAAATTCTCTCCTTCTTCCATTTCTGCTTCTTCCTGTGTTTGCCCTGTTTGAATGAGCTCTTCCACTCGGTAATCTCCTGCTCCTAACACTCTCTCTTCATGTACTTGTACCGCCACACTTTCCATCTCAATCTCTCCTCCATCACTACTTTCACTCTCATCTCCTACTATCTTACCATCTCTCAATCTCATTTTTCCCTCCATATTCACAATTTATTCTATCGAGATAAATATAACTAATATGAATCACAAAAAAAAAAATTTCAAATCAAGTTTTCAAAAAAAAATATTTTAAATATTAATTATTTAAATAGGCTCTAGTTTTGATTGTTTAGAGCGAAATAATAAAAAAAAAAATTTAACAAAATTCTCAAATTTTAATTATTTGAATCGGCTCTAATTTTGATTGTTTAGAGCCCCACGTTGGGCGCCAAAATTTATAACATGTATGAATAATAATAATAATATGTTTTGATAATATCAATCACTATGTTATAAAATATTCCTTACCTTTAATTAATTTTAAATTTTAAATATAAATAGTGAATAGGTAAGAATTAACTCAGTGTAATTATTTTCCAATATGATTAATTAAATATGCTACCGGCTATTCCCTTATGTCAAGGTCAGAGTTCAAATATTCAAACAAACTAGATTCAAAATCAGTGAATACACAAATTTGCAATAAAATGACTGTATAACCGCACTATCCTAGACCAACACTATTTTCTAGGCGTGAATTGCATATAAATTTCTAACCTTTCTAATTCAAAATGTGTCAGACTTCAAAGATACCGTTGATAAACCCAAATATGCATCAAATATATAAAATGAAATATTCTGACTTGAGTTACTAAACAATTTGGATTAAACTTATCAAAAAGGTGAATAATAATAATAATAATTTAGTTAAATACATAAAACAGTGAAATAAAAATGTTCATCAAAATTTCAAAAATCAAACACATATAAAACTCTTTATTATAACGAGTGCAAAGTTGTTACCATTTGTGTGAAGCTTCACTCCTCTTCTGGAATCAGGATTCAGTTCTTAGGACAATCTACTTTCTTCCTCCAATACAGCAAAGATTTCAGGAAACTTTATGAAGATCAAATAATCACTTCCTCTTCAAAACCAAGCGATGGATGACTACTATCTTCTCTGGTAAGTGTAATTATGACTTTCTTTCTTGTTAAATATTAATTTAATCTTCTTTAACTCAATTAAAATACAGTTATACCATAAAGTGCTCAGCCCCATAAATTGAAATATCTATTTCTTCATAAAATCATATAAATTTCTCTTACCAATTGCTCTCTCTGGTTACCTTGGGATAATCTTGATACTTTAAACTGTTTTAATACTTTCTATTCTCAATACTTTCAAAAAAAACTCAAAATTTCTACGGAGCAAATTTTTAATACAACTTCTATCTCAACAACCAGAAAACAAGCGACAAATATCTTCTACAAACTTCTTAACTAATTATTTATAATATAAATCTTACTAATCTCCTTTTAACTTTCTTTTAACATCATAATTTTTACAAAAATCTTCATCGAAACTTTTTACATCCTTCCTCTTCAGAAGGTCGAAAACAAGAGAGATTCTATCAGAATCAACAAAAAAACAATTGAAAAATTCAACAAACTTAAATCTATACATCTTTTCCATCTACTCGCCTACTAATTTCTTATTCAAATAAAATTTTTAACAAAATCTAATTCTTGATTCAATATTACAATTTAAAACAATGATCATTCTTTTTTTTATATTCTTATGAAATTTACTAGCACTACAAACTAATAATTTTCTCTTTTTCAGAATATTTCATTTGGCATTTGAACTATTAATAAATTAGAATATGGTTGGTAAATTTATATAATTTAAAAGTAAGTAGAAGTTTTAACATGTAATTTAACTATTTGTGATGTCTTTTTTTTTTTATAATTTAATTTTCTCATTTACTTACACCCCTAATTCATTTAAAATTAATGTTTGATTACTAACGTATTGGCAATTTTATAAACTTTTAATTATCTACTTTACCCATTTATCAATTTCATAATTATCAAAACTTTATATAATGTAGATTAATCATTTTTTTATCTTTAAATAAAAATCTTTGAAATGTATTTGTATTTTTTTTTCTTATTATTCTATTTTCTTTTTCCTTTTTTAGGAATTATGAAGAAGATGATGATAATCAATCCCAATGTTACTAAATTTGCGCTCTGACTCGAAATAAGAAAATCTCCTTTCTCTACTTTCCATTAGATTTTCGTTCTACATTCTTATTTAATATAACATAGTAACTAATATCATCTCAATATATATATATATATATATATATATATATATATATATAAAAGAATAAAGATTAGATAATATTTTAACATATTCAAAGTTACTTATTAATTTAAAAATAATGTCATCAATATACATTTGCTGCATTCGAATACATTTTTCTATTTTGTTTTAGTCCCCTTAAACTGCCATTAATTTACATTGGGCCAATGAACAAAACTGAAGCAATAGTTGATAAAAGTTGAAAATATTTGGATGGCTTTGGTAAAACCTGTTTGCAAAAGGGTTTTGAAAAGACTCACATGCATTAGTAGTTCGGGACATAGAGGATGTAGCTTGTGGCCAAAAATGTGGCGGAAAATGTGAATCTTCTGCTATGTATTTGTCCACAGGACAATCTGCAAATTTTATTATGTTTTCATTTGAAGGAATTATAGCCATGAAATCTTAAAAAAAACAATTTCCTACATCTTCAGGTTTTAAATAAATTAAACCAAATATATGACGAAGCCATTGTCCTTCTTCAGATTCAGCGTTTGCATAAATTGGGGTTAAAATTTTTTTATACAAGACTAAGTTAAATAAAATAAGCATCCCTGAATTAAAAAATTGGGAAACATTTTATTTATAGATGAATGGAGTCCTTTTTAAAATTGATGATAATTAAAGAGGGTTTAAAAAAAACTTTGAACACTGGTTCAAAATGATTTGAAACAGTTTAACATATGTTTCCAAACTTTTGTTTGGTTATAAACAATATAGGACTGGAATGTAATAATTGTTTACCAAACAATGTGTAGTTAAGAGCTGGTAAAAAAATTTTGGACAATATTGAAAAGTGCCATCAAGGTAAATTGGATTGGATAAAGATGTATGGCAAAGAAACGATAAATTTGAAAAACATGAAATAATGACAATATTTAAAGTTTTATTATTTGATAGAAAAAAGTTTTCACCCTTTGAATCCTAATTTGTAATTTTCGAAGGCATCTTCCAGAACCCTCTTTTTATTTTTTGTCTGTCTACAAGCGTAGCATCAACGCCGTGATTGTGGCTTAAATCACTTTCGACTATTTCTTCATTAACTGTGTAAATTTTAGCTAAGCAGCTATCTTTCCAACAGCTTCAACGAATTTTTCCTAATTTAGATAAATAAAAATTAGATTAAGATATAATATATAATTTTAAAATATAACTTACCACATTTTAAAACACAAGCGTTTTTAAATTTAGCATCATTCAACACATACATTTCATGATTTCTTTCACCAATTACCTTTTCATGATCCATGTTTAAAATTTTAAAACTGAACTAAAGACGTAATGCCATTTAGTCTATTTAAATATAAAATTTCCCCACATTTTCCTTAATCTCACATAGTGAGCTTAATTATCTTTAATCCAAAAGTTCCAGGTCATAACGTAGTAAAACCACGGGCTGAATTTACAAACGCCCGTTTTCTGGTAAGCTTAATCGAATGAGATGGGTCCCTAAACAAAATCTGGGGCAAAATTTCTTACTAACAAATTATTTTAAAAATAAGGGATTTTGAAGGAAAAATTTAAATCATTTAAAGAATTTCTTTTCTTTTTTCTTCAGAATTGTATGAAGCTAGATTTGATTTCAAAAAACAATTTCTGGAATAGTTATTATATTGCTTTTTTTATTTTAAAACGTCATAACATAACATAACATAAAACAAAACTGAAAATTGTGGTCAGTTCATAAACTTTTCCATCGTATTTTTTCCTTCAAAATCAGACTTTCCCTACAAAAACCATTTCCTAATTGCTTGTTAACAAATTATAGCAAAATTCAGCATCTTTTAATTTAAAACGACATAAACTGTAGTCTCAGTTAATACAAGAAAGTATCAAGTAGGAATTGTATTTGTATCTCCCTAGTTAGTCTAGGTAATAAAACACAAAAAAGACCTTACTATCGATTTTTTGAACGGCAAGTCGAATATTAATGCGGTTTAATGAATTGAATTCGTGACAATTTTTACAAACTTTGTAAACTGTTCTGATAATGACAAAATCCCATTGGTGCATAAGGAAAATGCATTTTATAAGTGCCTCTTGAAGTATTCAATTATTGAAAAACTTTTATTCAGTATAAAATTATAAAATCTAATTTTGTAACTAAAGGTATTTTAAGCTCGACTGATTTGAATATGAGGTTGACGAAGGCTAATGCAGTACCTGGTGCACAGAAATAGTTTTATCAACTTTTTCTTCTAGAAACAGTTACTGCGGAACACGAATGTGACCATAACAAGGGTTTGCGAAGTAGCTGGTGCCCGGAAAGGCCACTATTAACGCCTTCCTTTACAGTTTTATTAAAATTCCTTACTTAACACCAAAGTAAAAACAAGGTTGGGACTCATAGGAAAAACGAGTTTGTGTTAATTATGTAAGGAACTTTTAAAAACTTTAGAGGAAGACGTTATTTGCACATTTTGCAGACACCAGGTACTGCGCAGGCTCTGCTCTGGCTTTTATCATATTCTTGTTCAGAAACCTCAAAAACTGTCTACTAACGAGTTTAGATCAAATATTTTATAAATTTAATAAAATTTTCATACTCCATGTACTAAGCACCCGTCGATCTTATATTTATCTATATTTAGCCACCCCAAATAATAAAATCAAACTTATTTTTATCATTCTTTACCAAGCCATAAATTTTTTAAAACTGCACTTCAATATGTACTTTCGAAATGCATTTTTCTTATCCACGAATGAAATTTAAGATTTCATCATTATCAGACTAATTAACGAAGTTTGTAGAGATTATAACGAATCCAGTGCACTAAACCGCATTAAAAGATCCGACTTTCCGTTCAAAAAATCGATTGTCATTTATCAACTAACTAAAGGTCAAATACTTCAACAACACACAAAAAAATTTGGTTCGTCAAAATTATTATTTAAATGACATCTTTAATAGTAATTTTAATAAATTCAGGGTTCTCTTTTTAGTTTTGCATATAGCCAATAGAACCTTTAGACACAAATCTAAACTCAATCTTTTGTTGATATAAATCCAGAGTTTCATTGCGATACAACAAGTTGTGTAGGTACGTACAGTGAATTTTTGAAATTGACAAGTCGGTCGAGAAATGGATCTTAGCCCAGAACATACCTGTTCGAGCAATATTTTTTTACAATTTTCGGAGAGGGTTATCCCGAAAATAATGTCTCGCTGAAATGGATGCTGTTTTTGGGAATGAAGCACCACACCAGTCAAGTATTTCTTGCTGGATTGCGAATTTCAACGTGGTCACACCGGTCTCAGCGACGAATCCAGGCTAGGTCTATTCAAAATAGCAGTCACACAGCAAAACATTGATGCGGTTAGTCAGCTAATTAAGGATAACCGCCGTGTAACATACAGGGAGACAGAGTAACTTTGGGCACTTTAAAGACATCGATCCAAAAGATCCTACTTAAAGAACTGAGTGTTACGAAGTTGTTTCCCGTTGGATCACAGAAGAGCAAAGCGGTTTGCGTCAATTTGTGTCGAAAAACCTTGAAACTGCTCAACAAAGGAAGCTCAAAACCGCGATGGATCTTGGATTTACTCTTACAAACCGGAAAATAAACGCCAGTCCTCTCTGTGGGTATTTCACGATAAGGAAAAACCAACAAAAGTGATCAGTTCTTGAAGTGTATCATAGAAAATTGTCGCAACTTATTAACATCAACAATTGCTTTAGAAGATCAAAGGAGGGCTACTTTCGATTGGTATATAAAGGTTTTTTTTTACCAGAAGTTATCGCGAAACACCAACAAAGCATCACACAACGTCGAATCCTCCAACATCAGGGTAATGCAAGTGCTGACACTGCCCAGAAGACAATCGAGTTTTTGAAGCTTCAAAACATCGAATTGTAAGACCGTCCACCGTATAGTCCCGACTTCTTTAAGTTCTCAAAAATCAAGAATTCAATGCGTGGGAAGCGATTCTAGTCACCAGAACAAGCCATCGATGCCTTTAAAACAGCGATTATGCAGGTGTCAACTAAAGAATTGAATAACTGTTTTATAAATTGGTTTGAAAGTATGCAAAAGTGTATCGATATTGGTGAGACATATTTTGAAAAGCAATTATAAGTACTTTAAGTCTGTATATTTTTTGTCTTTATGACTATATGCAAAACTAAAAAGATAACCATTGTAACAACAGAAAAAGTAAAAACTAGAACTCGTATGAAATAGCTATTCTGTGTTCGTGGAACCAGCATACTGTCCGTAAGCTCGAATGACAAATTTTTCTACTTATGTGAAATGTAGACTCTTCTATACTCCTTATGGAATATACTATTTTACCAATAATGGGTCATTTCTTAAATACAGGATGATAACGTTGAAAATATGTTTGTTCATAAATTAGCCAGTTTCCTGGGTAAACAATATTTATTTTCTTTAAAGAAATGTATGTTTCTTCACATACCAGTCATAAAGGTTGAACAATTGTCGTATTTTAACCAGAAAACAGAGATTACAGAGTACCTATACCTAACAATCGTTTCATAAAATTGAGTAAAAATTTTGACAACACAGATTTAATATTCAAATAAGTATATCGAAAACAGTTATTTTCAACGCTGAAACTTATGTTGCAAATTAATGAATGACAAAAAATCGTAGCTTATTTCTACCTTTTAGTGTAATGTTTTTAGGCAACTTTTTTCCAACTTTAACACCGTGTATTGCAGACTTTAGATTTTAGACCCATTATTCTTAAGTACATAATACATCCTGTATATGGTACATTGAACGATGTAACGATTCTCTGTAGATCCTTTCATCATAAATTATACTAAGATGTAATTATTAATCACTTCCTTGTACAGTAAGTAATCAAATAATAACGTGTTTAGTTTTCATATCAGATCGACCTGTGGAAATTGCTCATAAAAGTTTGTATTTGGTAGCGTACGTAGTTTCATATGCACAATACTTTGGATCAGTGTCGTAGCTTGAAATTTTTTTCTTCACAGCTTTTAGATTGTAAGTAACTTTCCCTCAGCGTACATTTCAACGATTATTATTATTTAAATAACTGAACATTTTCTGTAATTTAAGATCAAATAAATTCTATTACTTTCCAAGAGTGGATAGTCTTTCCAAAAAGTGAATAAATTCATTATATCCTTTAATTTGTAAAATATAAATACTCACTGTGAATGAACAACAATGTAAATAGTTTTTAAAATCTCTGAAAACTAAAAATATACAAAAGCTGATTTCAAAATTAAAAATCTTCCTGAGATTATAACTGTTAAATTAACCAAAATGAATATTTCATATATTCAGTGGAAATTTTACTAGAATTTCATGTATTAAATTTACTAAGTAAACTTAATGTTTTAAACCAAAAAAATCCAATGTTGGTTTTGGAATTTTCTTAATGTTTTTAATCTACTAAATCTATCTATACATATAATAAAACTGTAGGAATGTATATGTTGTGCGCGCATCACATGAAAACTACTGATCCGATTCGAATGCGGTTTTCACATATGTATTTGACTTCTTTCAACTGAACATCTAGTGTATAAAAATTTCTCCCCCATTCCTTAAATGGGGTGGGGTAAGAAATTTTTATACAACAATCACACGCCACGCGAACGACGTTGAGAGTGCCACTAGTAATACAATATATTTATTGAAAATTTTAGATTTAAACTTTTATAAACCACCAAAAAGGTTTTGATTTAATTATCAATTCTTTCAAATTTCTATAGTTAGAGCCGGTTATATAGAACCTATAAATAACTGAATATAAAAAATAAAGCACAATTATGTTTTGCAGTGTACTTCAAGTGAAATGTCTAGGAATAAGTCAAAAATCCTTCGAAGCTATATTGAGCCAAGCGTTATTTAATCTTATTACAAAAACGATTCTTCTTATAATACCTGTTGTAAAATTCAATTGTTGTACATTTTAAATAGAATTTAACAAGCTACCTAACTATATACATCTCAACTTTTAGAAAAATTCAATTCTGTACATTAAATAAAAACTGGAAAAAATACTCCTAGGGATCTTCATACTAGTAACAAAAGCCAAAATTTTTGTTTGTCTGTCTTGTATTGTCCGGCTTTTTGCGTCATGTGGCACCTATTTATCTTAATCAACAAAATAGCAATTTCTGCTCTTAATACACAAAGTTAGCTTTTTCACATACAAATCTTCAATGAAAAGTTGGTGTCAGCCTACATCTCTGCTCTAGAGCAGAAATTTGTTTACTTTCCGGTAGCACTTTCCGCTCTTATTCACAAATAGCATTTTTGCTAATTATTTGTATTAACAGTTATAGGTTAAAGTATACTTTGTTTAACTTTCTAGTTTTGCAGATTTATTTGTGATTAAAGTCGAAAAATATATAACTAGTTGTACCCGCGACGTCGTTCGCGTGGCGTGTGATTGTTGTATAAAAATATCTCCCCCCACCCCGTTAAAGGAATGGGAGAGAAAGTTTTATACACTAGATGTTAAGTTGAAAGAAGACAAATACATCTGTGAAAACCGCATTCGAATCGGATCAGTAGTTTTCATGTGATGCGCACACAAACATGCAGACAGACAAACAAAAAACTAACCACATTTTTGGGTTTTACGAGCCCAAACAACTAAATATTCGGACACTTTTAAATTTTGTGCAAATTGTTCTATAAAATAACAGAACAAGATAGTAAACTTGTACCGAAAACTTTTATTAATAGTTTATACAAAATGTGACCTATTTTCTATAATAATATTTGTTTTTCTTAATAAGTAATTTAAATGAAAAAAAAAAGCTAAACTTCTCAAAAATATGTGGCAACTAAATATTCGCACACTTCAAAATATAACTTAACTAATAACTTGTTACGTCGCCTTTTGCTTTAATTACCGCCTGAATTCTTGCAGGCATGGTCTTAACTAATACTTGAAAGTTTTCTTGTGTAAACGAATTCCAAATTTCTTGCAATTTCACACGCAGTTCAGGGATTGTTCTCTGAGGATGGTTTCTCAAATGTTGTTTCATTTTGTGCCAGACCGTTTCTTTCACATTTAAATCGGGACTACTGGCGGGCCAAGAGAGGACATGTACGTCATGATCCCCAAACCATTTTTTTGTGCTTTTGGCAGTATGGCATGATGCGTTGTCCTGCTGATAAATGCAATCTCCGTCAGGATATAAGTCTGCTATGGTCGGCAATAATGTGTTCTCAAGGATTTCTTGGTATTTAGCTGCATTTACTGTGCCATCTACAAAATGAAGACGTCCCATTCCAACTGCAGACATACAGCCCCACACCATAATACCTTTGGGAAATTTCACTATACGTTTAATGCAGTCTTTGTGGAAGGTTTCAGTTTTGCTTCTGATGACCCTTTTTCGATGATCGCCTACGCATACGTCAAATTTGGCTTCGTCACTAAATATGATCTTGCTCCAGTTCTCATATGTCCAAGAGCGCTTTGATTTAGCCCAAATTAAGCGCCTTTGTTTTTGGACTTCAGTTAGAAGCAGTTTTTCTTTAGCCTAATTAATGAAAAAACATTTAAAAAATTATTTTGGAATAATAATTTTATAATGCATACCTTATAAAATTTGAGTCCAGATTTACGAATGTATTTTCGACAGCATTCTCGTGAAACCTGCATTCCACACTTTGTGTTCCACTGAGCGGTAATTGCCCTTAAAGTGTTTCGTCTACCTGATTTGCAGATTTTGACCAAAGCTCTTCGATTCCGTTCAGTCACAATCCTCGGTCGACCTGGACTCTTACCACGAACATCAGTACTGGCAGTTTCGCCATACTTTTTTATAATGTCCGAAACTGTAGACTTAGGGATCACAAGATCACTTAATATTTTGCGTATTGACTTGCCTTTGCAAAACTGCTGAATAATAATTTGCCTCACTTTTTGGTTAGTAGCTACACCTCGCACCATTTTTGCATGAATATAAATTATATACGAACAAGAAAATACAATTAGGTACTAAATACAATTTCTAACGACATTGACATAAATGGTATTTTGACATTGGTATTGCCCTCAATTGTTTTTGCATAGCCTGCTAGTCTCTGCTTATCTCTAATGTTATGCTTCTTGACCTGTCCGAATATTTAGTTGTCACCATATTTCACGATATTTTAGTGATTTTGTTTGTCTTAAAGTAATAAATTTGAAATCAGAGGTGCCGCTATTAAAAATATCTCTTTATTATGCTTATCTATAAATATAAATTGATTGCCATACATTTTTAGAAGGCGGCAGTTAATTTATGGGTTCACTTGTACAAGAAGTAAAGGTGTCCGAATATTTAGTTGTTTGGGCTCGTATATCGATGTAGTAAGACCCCCCGCTAATTATTTTTTAAATTTCTTTAATGTACAGAATTTTCATTTCTACAGGTTTATTATATGTATAGATATAGATGATCCACGACATAAAGATTCACGTTTTCAAAGATTGACTAGCTCAGGGTTGTTTTTTTAAAATAGGTATGCTCGAAGCACTAATTGTACCAAAACAATCCATTGTTCACTGATCTGTATACTGAGGTTCAGTTCTTACATTTATAAAATTTGACGTGACAACAGCATACCCAATTTAAATTTCTCGCATGTATACAGATTTTTGGTACTTCGCCAGTTAAAAATAATATTTTATTTGGAACCACTTAAAAATACACAATTTTCCAACCTAGTAAAATGTTAGGAAGTAGACAATTGTTAACCAGGGTGGAAAGTAGTCACACGCGAGTAAAAAGTGGCTACGTTCCAAACTCGAAATTTTATACCGAAAACCAGTGAAACCATAAATCTCAAACTTATGTAATCTCCAAATTTTTATTGCTTAATTTACAAGTTTTATTTTTTATTTTGAATGATTGTGAATAATAGTAGGTAAAATTTAGTATATAGGCGAAAAGCATATCATTTTTTGAAACAAAAAGATTGTTTATCGATGCCATAGATCAAAAGGAAATTTCGATAGAATAATGATACTTTTACCGAGGGATAGGATAAAATTTTATTCACAATCATTAAAATTAAACAATAAAATTGGTAAATGAAATAGTATAGATTTGTAGATTAAATTAGTTTAATATTTATAGGTTTACTGATTTTTAATGGCAAAATGTCTTGTATCGACATAAATATCAAGTTACCTAGAAATTAGTGACTCGTTTCCATCCCGCTTAAAAATTGTTTTTTACCCAACTTTTTAATAATCGGCAAAGCTACAATTTTTTTTCTCTTGAAATACTTCACTTCTAATGGTATTGTAAACCGCTTCGTAACGTTAAAGCCCCGTTCAGACGGCATGTTCGGTTTTAAATAAGAAACGGTAATCGTGACACTCATTCTCACGACACCCTGCGAACCGGAACGAATTTCTATATTCATGTGTTTTTTTCAATTATCTCGGTTAATTCTTTATGAATTCAAATAACTGAAAAACTTTTTAAAATCTTTAATTTTTATTTTAACTATTTTTCTCCAAAATATACGGATTTTTGATTCATTACCTCCCAAATACCATTTAGAACCTTCAAATACCAGAAAAAGATTTTTTAACGTGTCCCGGCATACGGTTTGCAATCACGAAATCGGGGGTAAATTTGCCCAGATGCAGTCAAATCGTGTGAAGATGCATATTTCAAACTTTACGCCACTAAGCAATGCGACATTTTTATAGTTCTGATATACTTCTCGGACCGTTCCGTCTGATCCAGCATCCAGCTGTTACTGCGCCAATCTCTCTGGCTTCCTCTTCTCTCACGCATAAACCAACAGCAGGCAGCATACTCCTCTCTTACTCAAACTGACAGCGCTAGTCGTATTTCGGTCAGTTCAGATTAGATCAGTTTAAAAATAAAGTATTTTCCGCATCGGCATATAAACTGTTATTACTTCATAATATATTTATGCTAAACATAAAATTCTATGTATCTATAGTTGATGCAAAACAAAGTTTAATGCACGTGATCACAACTTCGTCACATATAGACAGTGTTGGCGAAATTATTAAGCTCACAAGATTCAGGGATCGATTCGAACAAAACTATGCAAAATAACTTTTTTGAAGCGACATTAAACAAATTATAACATTTTTGTAACGAAGTTCCTTACGGCAGGCTTGGAGGAGAGAGGGATTTTGCTGCGCAACCGAACTGAAAAAAATGTAATAGTAAAACCGTAAGAAAAAGTCCGTAGAATAAATGAGACGTGCGCAGGCGCTACAATCGTATACACAAACGAGTAGTGTATAATACCTTTATCTTTCTTTCTCTTTCTTTTCATTCTCTCATCCCTTCTTTCTCTATTACTACTCCACCCCGCCAATGCATAGTATATACTCATAAATTCATGGACAAGCACTCATATTATAGATACATTTTACTCGTGAGTAGCCACGTTTATTTTCATATAATTTCAAATTGTGTCGATTCTACATAAGCCGAAGGAACTTCGTTCCTACCTGGTGTCCCACGACACCACAATGATTTTTTATATATTGTTTTATTGTTTGGGATATGGATTTAATAAAATGCAAAGTAAAATATTTTTTTTCTACAAGCATGTGTAAAACAACACTTTCCCGCACGCATTTTAATTCAGAAAATATCTCTTTCCCGCACGGAGTGCGGGTAAGATTCTTTCCCGCACGGAGTGCGTGTAAGGTTTTTTTCCCGCACGCATTTTTTTTTAATTAATTGAATATGTTTTCCGATAACCTTTTTGACAAATTATTGTATTATTGCCTTTATCTTGTTGGACTACATACAAATAGTAAAAAAAAATTAAGATTATTTTACATGAAAATAGGGATTTTTAAAATGTTTGTTTTTAAAAAAATCATAATTTATTAAATCACCCCTGTAAACCTTACGCAAAGCAACAACAAACTCACCTGTTTAAGTAGGGTTGCTATAGCTACAGTCGTGTATTTATTGACACTATGAAAGATTCAATTGTCACAATCGCATCTTTTCAAATATCTAAATAATTTTCCAGGTGATTTTGCTTGTAGAAAAAATATTGATCCTAACTCTTGCGGAAATTAACTTTCCCGCACTTAACTGCTTGCCCGAACTCCGCTTCGCGTCGTTCGGGCATCGGCAGTTCGCGTGCGGGAAAGTATAACTTTTCGCCCTTGTTAGGATAATAACTATTTTGTTCACTATTCATCGCTACTACTACTAATTTGAAAATTTCCTTTTTCCAAATTTCTGGTGTAATGGTTTGAACTGTTTGAAGAGCTTCCTACCACACATTTAAATAAGTACTCTGTTTCAGTCGTTCCGTTTCAATATATGTATCAGAACATTATTTTGATGTTCCCCATATCAGTTCTATGGGTTTGAAAGTATAAAGATAAATGTAGCACTTTGTGTCCGTGTTGCTCGACTAAATGATCAGCCAAAATATATGGCTGGTAGTTTATTCCTTAAAATAAAACTGTTGTTACGAGCTGGTCCTCGCCTATCGACCAGACACAAGGTGTGCGAAAGTGAATTCTCAGAAGCTTCGAAGACTCGAGTACGTTGCGGAAGGTCCAAATAATTCGAGTAGCTCTGGAATGTTCTATTTGTTCGATTCTAGAAATGTAACTTTAGCGACGTTCTAATAGGAATTCATTTAGTATATAAGGGTCGCTTTGGATGGAGAGAAAGATAGATGTTAATTTAATAGTTGGCGATAAATAATCGTGGTGATTCTATTAAGTGCGGATTGTTGTACGAGATATTTTAAAGACGTTATTCAGTAATCGTGACTGTAGTCAAATTGTGTAAATTAGTTTAAGAAATTGTCATTTAGTTGTGTTTACCGTCAAATTGCTAAGTTTGTCTACTGTTTATCACTTATTCCGAATCCACGAAGGAAAAAATATAACACTATTATCTCTAGAAAATTTTCAAATTTAATCTTAAAATGCCAAGTATTAGTTCAACTTTTAGCGTATTGTCTGTAAAAGCAAGGTTTTGATTTGGTCATTTAATTTGTGGTTTGTTCCAAGTATTCAGTGTCTTATACAGAGCAAAGCTGTGATAACATAACAACTATGCTTGATTCTAAAACATTCTTTTGCAACTGGTTCTCAAACCACAAAATTATCCTGATTCATTTCACCATGGTACAATAGGTACAGAGACATATACTATTATTACTATTGATGATACTAAAATAGCTGGAGAGTTGACCGTACATAACCCTTCCTTCTGTCACAGTCGGGTAAAAAGTTTGAGCATATAAAATTGTTTAAACAAATTGCAATTTTAATTGCGACTTGTCTGCTGCAGAACAACAAGGTATTAGCTATTTAAACGTTTAAAATTGATGATTTCTTTTATTAAAGAAATTTTCTCTTAATGTGAAACAATTGTTAGATTATACATTATTAATTTTTTTGACCAATATTTTATTTTAATTAAATTTTGATAATTTACTTTTTATATTACCAACAGTTTTAAATTTACATTAATTTTATAATTGTTTTTTAGGTTACATTAAAGCTGCGGCAGCTTTATGTGTGATAACCCTTCTCACAGACCTTGTAGCTACTGTTCTGACTGGTTTAGGATTAGGTACAAAAGATCACCACACAAAATATAAATACTACAGATTTGCAGTGATCGTCATGGGATTAGCATGTAAGTACATATAATATTCAGAATACTAATGAATTTTTGTTTGTTTAAACCTAATATTTGAATAGATCAATATAAATTACCCTTTGATCAGAAACATCTAAATTTTATAAGGCGCTAAATAATAAAAAATGGCCCTTGGTAAGCTAGGCGCATCAGTAGATTTATATTAATTAAATATATTAAAAGTATACGTTTTAGAAAAAAATGTTTTAGATAAAAGTTGTAGGTCTCTTTAAGACAAACAAAAAAGTCCCCTAACATTTTTTTGTACAGGGTGAAGTAAAAAAGTTACGAATTTTTTTCCATTTTGATTTGATGTCACGCCCAAACGGCCTTACCGATTTGGCCCATTAACGAACTCGACCGAGATTTTGGGACGATTGATTTTTGTACCAAATTTCATTTCGATCCGTTAAGAAATGCGACCGCTATCGTGTCCACAGATTTCGTTATATCGGAACTATACATACATACATACATACATACATACATACATACATACATACATACATACATACATACATACATATATACATATATATATATATATATAAACTTTTGAACGGAAGGTGTTTTTGAGGTCAGGGGGGCCCAAAACGAAAAACTGTAGTGAAATTTTCCCGAAGTCGTGACCTGCGAACCAGCTGAATAGTAGATATAAATCTACTAATAAATATTGATATGTTGTATTAAGTAAGGCTTTTGACACTGTTAATAATCCTTTACTTTAACAATCATTTGAAGACACAAAATTACGTGAAACTTAAAACTAGGATAGATATCAGATGGTGAAATTATACAACGAAAACCACAATAAATAAAATTTATTACAGAACACTCCAGAAACCGCTTTACCAATGCTGAATAGTTTGTTTGCGAATTACAAAATTTGTGATTGGATTTAAACTTTCAGTGGAAAAGCTTTTTTTAAAAAACCACATATTTGGATTTAAAATTTTAACAAAAAAGTGTATATATTGTATACAAGGTGATTCATTAAGAATCTTTACTTTCTGAATTTTAGATTTATTACTCCGCTAAAATAAGGATACAACCTCGTAATAAAAGATAATAATCTAAAATTTTGCTTAACTTTTTATTCAGGTATTATAAAACTCATATGATTACATGTCGTTTTAGATATTAAAGATTAAAGGTCACAAAAATCAATTATTAGCAAATATCTTGTTTCCATTGCTCTAATTAATATTTAAAAACTTTTGTTTTAAGTAATATTATGTACCTCTAACCAAAGAAAGAAAGTAAAATAAATCAAAATAATGGTTCTACGATGAATGCAGAGTTAAATACATGGAAAGAAAAAAGAAGCTAGGCTTAATTGGTTAAAAACCGGAAGGTTAACTAATTATAAAATGAAAAAACAAGAAGCAGCTAAATTATATAAAAGGAATAAATCGAAATGAATCAAAGCTCAGGTAACAAAAAACTATTTGAATATGTCAAAAACCAATACAGTTGCAAGAAAACAACAAGAGGACCAAGAAAAACGACGATAGTGTTGAAAATACCAAGGTGGAGATGAGTAATGAACGAGACGAAGAAGAAAAGGCCCCAACATACAAAGAATTCACTGAAATATTGTAGAGGTTGAAAGCTAGGAAAGCTGCAGGACCGGATGAAATAAACATTGAGTTATTCAAAAATAAAGAAGAGGAACTGAAGCAAATATGGTAAGTATGCCTTCAGATTGGAGAAGGGGGCATATAATAACATTATATAACAAGGAGATCCAATGAACACCAATAGCTATAGAGGAATTACACTTTTGAATACTACCTACAAAATATTAACTAGCTGTTCAGAAAAACAGTCAGCGTGAATATTCCAGCAAAGCTTATTAGGTTAACAAAAATAATAATGGATAACAGTGTAGCAAAGGTGGTGAAGGAAATACGGCAAGCATCAATATAGAAATAGGAGTACGACAAGGAGACAACCTATTTAGGGTACTTTTTAACATAGCTCTTGATTACGCATAACGCTACGCAAATTGTATGCTAAGGAGACGATTCGGCTTTGGCAGTAACAGAAAAGTTTATAACAAGCACTGCAGATACTAACAAAAGAAGCAAAAAATAGACCATTAAAAATAAATGAGGAAAAAACGAAATACATGCTAGGCTCCACGGAAAACTATTACAACATAAAGATTGAACAATACACATTTCAGAAAGTAGAAAGATTCAAATATTTAGGAATAATAAGTAGTTGACTGTTTAAATAACAGAAGTGCAGAAAAAATTAAAGAGTAATCTAATTTAATCTAAATAAACCTGGCATGGTCACTCCTGTGGAGTCCCATGTTTTAAGCGCTGCTTCCTATGGGCATATTGTGACCAGATTCGGCACCAAGAGTCCTTACATGCACTTGTGCGTGCAGGACTCTAGTTTGCTCAGCTGAAAGTCAACACCACGCTGATTTTCAGGTAAGCTTGAATCCAGGTATCCCAAGTTCCTTGAGTTACTGTTGCCACAGGGCAGTTCCCTTTATGAGAGATTTGAGTCCTGTGACTAGCTCCTCAAGGTGGTAATAGGATTCAGGGTTCGTGTCACCGAAGATGAGGAACCGTTTATGGTCCAAGGCCTCACACTCGAATAGAATGTGAGTTGCCGTCTCATCGTCCATGGCGCACAATCGGCACGAGGTGGGTTCCTTTGTCAGAATCCCCATCCTTCGAAGATGTAGTCTGAATGGTCCGTGCCCAGTGAGCAGGCCCACCAGTACTCTTATCTGACTTCTGCCAAGATTCAGTATGTCAGAAGTCAGTTTTTTGGAGTATCCTTTGAGCGTCAGCTTCGAGTGCCTCAGTCCTGCAGTATTACTCCAGTGTTTGGTCGACTCTTCCCAGACCCAGTTCTTGACTTTGGTCCTTACCCAGGCTCTAGGCAGTCCCAATACAGGTTCTGGACCAACGAATCGTGTGTCCGCTCCCTTCTTGGCCAGAAGGTCCGAGTAAGTACAGGCAATAGAACGGACTGGAGAAATCAAAAACTTCTGAGTGATAGAAATATTAGTAAAAATACTAAGATCATGATAGATAAGACAACAATAAGACCCGTAATAATATATGCAGCAGAGACAATGTGCCTGATTAGCAAAAAGCAAAAACGAGGATAGATTAAGAATCTTAGAAAGAAGAATTCTCGGACCAAAGAATATCGAAGGAAGAGAGTGCAGAAGACTTTTTAACTATGAAATGGCAGCGCAAATGTAGGTAGAAGATATTGTCCGACACATAAAGGCTCAAAGGTTGAAATGGTTTGGGCATGTACAAAGACGGGAGGAAGATGAAGAAAATACAAAGGTGGAAACCAGTAAATACGAGGCCAAGGAGAAGAACAAATTGTATATGGGAAGTCCAAGTAAGAGAATATATAAGCAAGAGGGCCAAAGTAAGTAACAGAAGAGAATGGAATTCAATATCAACTTGAGCGAGATCACACAGCAACTTGTGAGAACAAGAACAAACGCAAAGGATACCGGATCAGAGGAGCTCATATCATTGGGCGGCTTATACTCCTGTCCAGGAGTGTCGGGCCATATCAGAGCGCAAAGATGGCGGCCGCTTACCTATGATAACGTGAGGTCAGCTTCTAGAAGGCATTTTTTTCAACTTCACTACAAGTAAAATTATAAAAAAGTATATAAGAAAGGGTTCGTTATTTTTTAGAAAGAGATACATTTCCATTTTTCCTGTTCAGAAAAAGCTAGTTAATATTATACTCATTAAATCTATATTGGCATACAGGGTGTGTCACGACGAAGGGACAGTAGAAATATCTCGAGATCTATGTCGATTAAAAATCTGAAAATTTGTACTTGGCCATTTTCATTGATGGCCTATCTGCCTAAAATAATGTCATTAATCTTACACTTCCGGTTATACCGGAAGTCGCCATCAACTTCGTTATTTTAACACCCTGTATATTATTACATTTTCGGATTCCGCATAAAATTCTGGACTAATTTTGTAAAAGGTAGTCTATATTTAAAATCGATAGTTTTTGAGTTATGCAACTTTTTTCAAAAATTTTGACGGATGCGACTGAATTTTGAAAAATCAATAACTGGACTATTGCACAATCAAAGGAAACAAAAGTTGCTACGCTTGAACAGTAAGTGATGTTTTTTAATGCGATAAACAAATAATTTAGTTTCACAACACAGGGTGTTCTTAAACGGTGTGCCATTTTTCAGAACTTTGAATCAGAATAAGTCAAAATTTTCAAATATATATGATATAAAATCTGATTTATGTGAAAACTATTGATTTTAGGTATAGGGAACCCTAATACAATTTGAAAGCCAAATAAATTTCACGTAAGACGACGTAAGTATATACAGGGTGTCCTATTTGAAAATTTTGACTTATTCTGATTCAAAGTTCTGAAAAATGGCACACCGTTTAAGAACACCTTGTGTTGTGAAACTAAATTATTTGTTTATCGCATTAAAGAACATCACTTACTGTTCAAGCGTAGCAACTTTTGTTTTCTTTGATTGTGAAATAGTCCAGTTATTGATTTTTCAAAATTCAGTCGCATCTGTCAAAATTTTTGAAAAAAGTTGCATAACTCAAAAACTATCGATTTTAAATATAGACTACCTTACATAAAATTAGTCCAGAATTTTATGCGGAATCCGAAAATGTAATAATATACAGGGTATTCTATTTAAAATAACGAAGTTGATGGCGACTTCCGGTATAACCGGAAGTGTAAGATTAATGACATTATTTTAGGCAGATAGGCCATCAATGAAAATGGCCAAGTACAAATTTTCAGATTTTTAATCGACATAGATCTCGAGATATTTCTACTGTCCCTTCCTCGTGACACACCCTGTATGTTTGAGATTATATTTTTAACAGGAGCAACTGGCATTTATGTATAAAAATTATCAAGTACATTAACAGTCTTCATTTACATATTAAGTACATTTTTATACTTATCAAACCATTTATTCACTTGCAAAAATATTCCTCTCGTCTTTCAACTTTTCCGAACTTAATTAGTCAATTCCATATATGTAATAATAAAAAACGAAGACAAAATTAATACGGGGTATTACCCGTGACAGCCTGAATAAAAGCATTTATTAGTTTTGGCATGTTTTTTTACTAAACGGCTTATATTCTGCTGAGGAAAAGTTTAGGAGTGCTCGTCGCAATACGTTCAGAATTCCGGGTTCAGGTTCCAGGCTTTGAATTCGTCTACAGAGTATGCTTCAGACGTATTCAATAGAATTTATATCTGGAATGCGTGGTGGCCATTCTCTCTGGGCAATGTCAGCGTTATTTAATTTTACTCTGAGTATCAGAGCTGTATGAGGAGATGCGTTATTATGCATTAAAAGAAAATTATGTTCTACCTACTTTGCGTGTGAAACAACATAACCTGTTAACATTTCCATTTATATACCTTACAGAAATAATAGCTTCCCTGGAAATAAGATATAAGTCTGTACGTGATTCTATAGAAATCTCACCATTCACTATAACATAACTTCCTTGGAAGCTTACCCCAGAACTAAATGTACATTCAGCATAACAGTCACCGGTTCGACGCCATACCCTTTTTCGGTTATCTGAAAATCTTAAGTAATATACTTATACTGTTTTTCTCATTGAATGCTATATTTTCTGTAATTAATTCATATTTAAAAAAAATTGCTAATAACGGTGTACATATTTATTGAATTTCAATTTACGATATATTCCATCTTAAATAAATTAATTACTATATATTCAAAGATAAATTAAAGTTTACTTACCGCTTTAGGTACCGATAATATTGATAATAATTATTTAACACAAATTC
This sequence comes from Altica lythri, assembly GCA_964028335.1. Classification (NCBI taxonomy): domain Eukaryota; kingdom Metazoa; phylum Arthropoda; class Insecta; order Coleoptera; family Chrysomelidae; genus Altica; species Altica lythri. Next base: position 25,758,374 of record OZ034804.1, on the reverse strand, counting down.
CTTTGATGTCACAAAGCTAACTAGTAGTATCAACTTGTCAAAGCTGGTGCAACACTGCAAACATTTGTTGAATTTGAGTTCTTTATTCAGTAATTAGATCTAAATAGAACCCAGTTCTGGAAAGGAATAGCTAATGCATTCGTAATTTTCGACGGGGACGTATTCGTGAAATTTCTCTACTATATTGTATTGGAATTGTTATGATAATTTTGCACTGTATATTATATATATATATATCTAACAAAAGAATGAAGATTAGAACAAGTGGAGTTTTGAGTAGATTTGGGTTTTCTAATATCATTCAATCCACATAAAATGTCATTCCTGCATATCACAGTTGATTTAAAATGAGTATATTGAAGGAATTTAAATAAACCATCTGTCAATAAAAGTTCAAAACTTTCACACTGAATATTGATAATACACCACCAGAAATAAAATTATGCTAGAGAGGTTATTGGTATATGGATGGATCAGATAAATGAAAAAGTTGATTAGTTCAAATATAACAAGTCAAAGCAGGGATGGATTGAATCCAGAACTTCTAATCAAGAGATCAGCGTTTACGTGTTGAACTAAACGACAAAATAATAAGTAAAAGTAAAAAAAGTAAAATATATGTATGAATGGTATGAGTTAGCTGTACCACGCTCGTGCAACTGTTATACTCGCCTTTGGCTCGTTCTATTAACTTTTTTATTTGCTTGGCATATAGCTCATACTATACTCTTTGTAAAATATACTAAATCAATTGGGTTAGGGAGACAAACAGAAAAGAAGGAAAGAACAAAAAACAAAAACGTAATATATGTATAATATCGGTAGAAACAACAAAGTTCTCTAAAAATATTTCACATGTTACTTATTTTTTTATAAAATTCAAAACTACATAAAAATAAAGCAAAGGAATAATAATGTTTCGTAATAGTACATTACGTAACGAGTGATGGAATTACCTGCGCACCGCACAAGTTGCGTATTCTATTTTTCATCACTCCGTGAGGAAAGCTCTTGAATTTGTCTAAAATAAAAGGAAAGAAGATAATAAAAGTAGTATTAGGTCTGATCCGCCTGCACCACGAAGGCGTTAAAGGAGGGTTGGCGAAGGCGGATCCCCCCCATTAAAACAAAAATTTTTAGAGTTAAGAAAGATTTTTATTACAAAAAACACTTTTTTTATTACAAAATTATGTATAGTTATGAATCTTTGTTAAATACGTTAAATGTAATATTTGAACAGTTGCTTAATTCTATAGACATATTTTTTTTTATTTAACTTAAGTATACTAGATAATAATAATCTTATTATTCACGCACTCGTGATGGGATCACCTGCTTTCCGCACTCGTTACGTAATGTACTATTGTCGAACATTTAAACTCTTAAAACGTTTCCGTAAAAAAGAATCCAAATTTATAAAAAAAAAGAACGAGATTTGTATTCCGGAAATGGACGTGGACGGAAAACATAAAGAAGTACTAGTAAATTAATTATTTAGAGCAGAGGTTCACAAACTTTTATTATCTTATTGACCCCTTCCAAATTGTTACTCGTTTGGGTGAATCCCCTCTTGCTACATTTCTATTTCTACACGTTCCCAAAACTTGTCAAAAAATGTGAAGATTAAATCTAACGATCAAAATTTATTTCGAGACTAACCCTAAATTCGAAGGGAAAGAAACTATTCTATTTATTAAAATAATATGATTACAAAACTAAATAGAATTATAAATAATCGTTAATAACATGATTTGAACATAAAATATGATTTTCATTGCAATTCAACAATTAAAAAAAAGTGTCATAATTTCAATGGAAGGGGTAAACTTAATGAATGGATAAGAAATGATTCAATATTTGGTTTCAGTTTTTTAGGAACAACGGCAAATCTCCCAATCTTCATTTCTTTTGTTAGTACGTTTGTAACGACACTGACATTTTCAACAAGGTATGACGAGGAAACGCTATCAAAAATTTTCTCGCAAGTTTTTACAGCCCAAGATATTTCTGCCTGCAGCCATAATGTTTAATAACCTTTTTTATATTTCACCTTCTAAGCTCAGATAGCTCCTCTTCTAACTTAATATTCGCTATTTCGTTTTATCAAAGAGAGTTATGAACCATGGCGATATTTTAAAATCTATTTTCCAGTCTTCATGCAATGCATCTAAATGATGAAAGTATGTCTGAATATCATCATCAAAACATTCTGCATGTGACAATTTTGAAAACTGGGAAAATTCGTGCCGACTAATATTCTGCTTTATAAATTGTTTGGTAGCGCCAAGTCAACAATTTTGTTTTGTTATCGAAACCAAACACATTTTCGTGGATCCCACTTACAACCCCCATTGTTTTTTAACGACAACCTAAACTCCCGCCGAGTCGCCTTTGGGGGTCCACCTGAACCAATTTGGGAATTAATAATTTAGAGATATCTCTTATAACATTATTAAAATTTCAAAACTACAGGTCTCGAACCTGCAATCTTTACCTAAAACAGGTAATAGTTTGTTTACATGACACTTAATAGTATATTACGTATCAAGAGTGGTAAATAGGATATTACGTACGAGTGGAAAAGTTACGCACGAAGCCGCGTAGCGGCGAGTGCGTAATTACACGAGTACGTAATACCTCTTACCACTCGAGTTACGTACTATGCTTTTTCTACGACTCAATATTTTAATTTTAATTCTAAATATTTGACATCTCTTAAAAAATATATGACGAAATTTGCCGTTTAAAATAACATTTATCAAAGTAGTGACAATAAGTAACATCCTAGATTAAATAATAATTTAAAATGTAATGTATGTTGCCTATATCTGTTTTATTTTTATTTTATTTTTTAATAAAAACAATTATATATTTATGTTTTTAAATTGACTAAAAGTTTGTAAATAGACCAAATAAAGTAGTACGTACATAAAATTTTTATTGCAATTTGATTAAACAAAGAAATTTAAGTTTTCTTATCTAAACGCACATGTATGTTATGAGATCTCATTACGTGCATGTTATTGTTAAATGTCACTTACACGGAATGTCTACAGTGCGATTTTTGACGCTTACAGTCATGGGCGTAGAAAAAAATGTTTAAGGAAGGAAGCTTCTTTATTGACAATCTACAAACGCAAACCTCACATTATTCAATTAGTATCAGCTAGAGCAAAAAGGGTACATAGAATAATATCAAAAGTTGTTATGTTTAACTTCACAGGTGAATGGTCAACTTTTTGAATCTCTTTAATTCTATTACCAAGATTTTTTCGCTATAAGTACTTTATTTTGGTCATATGTTATATATTTTATTATTGTGAAAATCTTAATCAGAACACAACAGTAATAAGTAATAATCTATTTTCACATATACTAAACAGAAATGTATTTTAAACAATTACAAGATATAAGTACATTTGTGAGAAAGATTGGATACAAAAATACTTTACGCAATTATACCTGAAAACATATTTACAAGTATTTTTCTTGCCCATTTATTACGTTACTAACTGGTATCACCTCAAAAATAATGGAACGTATCATTGCAGAAAATATTTCCACTTTTATTACAAGTCATAAAATAATTCCTCCAGAGCAACACGGTTTTGTAAGAGGGAAATCTACGGTTACAAATCTTGTCTTCTTTGTTAATGATTGGTCTAACGTTTTAGACAAAAAAACACCCATTGACGTAATCTACTTAGACTTTGCAAAAGCATTTGACCGAGTTCCAAAAAGTAGGTTGTTGCATAAGCGTGATATTTTTGGGATCAGTGGAAAGTAAAGAGGCTGGAGTAAAAATTATTTAAGTGACAGAACTTTTAAAGTGAAGGTTGGAAAATCATTTTCGTCTGAGAAAAAGGTAAGAAGTGGTGTACCGCAAGGTTCAATATTGGGTCCCTTTCTATTCAATATATACGTAAGTGACATATGTTTCCACATTGACAGCCATAAATCGTTCTACGCTGATTTAGACTATTCAACAATGGTGTTGTGACTGGCTTCTTCCTCTTAATGTCAACAAGTGTGTGGTACTACATATAGGAAAAAACAATCCAACGTTCAATTTTACGCTTCAAAATCAGTCACTTTGCAAAGTGACCTTACATCTTGATTTGGGACTTACAGTTATCTCGGAGTTGACTTGGTGAGAACATGTCGCAAACATTTGCAAACGAGCAATCTCTATAATTTACTTAACTTAATAGTTTAAGACTTACATAAGACCAATATTGAAATATCGTGTGGTGTCCAATACTAGTACGGGATCAAACTATTATAGAGAATGTGCAACGTCGTGCCACTCGTATGTCTCTCCCAAGTAACTACCAACATCGCCCATCTTACGAAGCTACATTAAGTGCAGCACATCTACTACGATTCTCGGATTGTAGACTTCGTGGAGATCTTATTACCACCTTTCGGGCCTTAAAATTTTATTATGCAGGCTTGAACCAGCTTTGCTCAATAAATACAGACCAATGGTTACGAGGACATCAATTCAAAGTTAAACGACACTTTCTGTCTAATAGAGTTTTTTCTACTTGGAATTCTTTACCTGACGAAGTCATAAACAGGGACCTTTAAACTTGTTTAAAACCAAGCTGGACCATTATTTGTTCGGCGCACACTAGTTGGCTCCCGTGGTCAGAAAACTCTATTAACTGTATACTAGTTGGCTCCGATGACCGTATACTAATTGGCTCCGGTGGTTAAGAGGATTAGGTACCTATCTACTTTTTTCTAGGAATACCAAAACTCAAAATAAATAATAAAATAAATGTTTGGGTGGAATTTATATGACATTAATTTTACAAATTCAAATTTGCTTATTTCATTATTCTTTAAAGATAATATTTTTCCCTCCACAAATTGTTAAAAAAAACGGCCCTGTGGTACACCTTTTTCCACATTTTAATGTATGTATCAATTTGAATATTTTTCAAATTTTCCAAAAATTGGTATACCTATATTTTGGATGGTGACTATAAAACATTGAATTAAATTTAGCGGAAAGCTTTCGTAAGCGTTTGTGGTACGCTTCAGTGACGGACTCTTTTCGGCCCACATATAACATGGAAAATCAGCGTCCCCCGAGATGTAATTCTCCACCAAGTACCTTATTAGCAAATTCGGGAAGTGCAGGACGATTTGGTAACACTTCGGCGAAATCAAACTAATCCCTTCCCTGCCGTCCGTACTAGTAATCTTTAATCTGGATTAGCGATACTTTACCTTAATTCCCAGAATCGGCAACGGGAGCCAACTAACCTAAGACCCTTTTAAAAATAGGGATTAAAATCTGACCGCCGGAGCCAACTAGCATGCACCCTATTTGTTTAGCTAGTTTATCTCACTTTTCTTAATTTGCATGTAAATGTACTTAAAGTAATAGAATTAATTATTTTTAGTTTACTTAATTTTTGTAAATTTTAGGCTTAATAGGATATTAATCCACAGCCTTTTTCGATCAATAATAATAATAATAATAATAATCACAAAAATTGGACACATAATTTCAAGAGGACTGAAATTGTATACCATTTGTCATTCTGTGGTATAAGTTGGATGGAAAAAATTGTTAATTGTATTAGGTTGAAATTCTCAGTTAACATTAATACTGCTAATACTTTTTGATTCTGATAATGACTATTTATTTTATAAATAATCTAATTAGTTCTAAATTTAATCCTGAGTACAATTCTGAATAACAATTGTTTTCTCTCTGTTCACAGTGGTTTCCATTCTAGTGGCGCTGATCATATATCCTGTATGCTTTGCCGCTGAATTGAATTTGGGTAAGTTGCTTATTTGATATCAGATCTCTATTGACAGTATTCACCGAATACAAAGTAAACTTTGCATGCTCAAAATATAATAAATGTTGCACAAAATGTTTGAATTATTACTTTAATTTTGTAGACTAACATAGAAAAACACATTTTTTTGTAAATTGTGTTCTATTTTTCAATATAGTTGCTTCAGCAGCGATAGAACAATAATAAAATTATAGTCGTCATTCAACTTTTCGATACCATTTTTCTGATACGATTTCTGAGTGCAGAATCTTTTTCCAGCAAGCATTTTTTTGAGATCTGAAAACAGAAAAAGTCACTGGAGACCAGTTCTGAAGCATAAGGTGGATATGCGAAAAAGCAGTTTTTCTTAGTCAATGAAGCCGTTTTTTCGTAATTTTATTTTTTAAACGCTTCAATAGGCCACGTTATTATTGCTGTTGATGGTCTGGTCCTTTTCAAAGTAATCGATGACTATTATACCTTGCGTATCCTAAATTACTAATGCCACAACCTTGCCAGCAGAGTTGCGTCTTTTCACGCTTTGGTTCATCCGGCTTACTGTCGATTGGACTCTAGTCGGAAATGTAGTAATATATATTGTAATCTATCGACCAAAAAAATTGAACAGGGTAGGACCAAAGCTGTCTCCTTGTCGTATGTCGTATTGATTTTTACTTCCCCAGACAGTATTTCGTTTAATCTGGTTCTACTTTTGCCATTCAGTTCCTGTTTAATCTTTTGGTAGCTGTAATCGATGTTGTTTTGATCCAGAATCTTAATTATATCATCTTATCGCACCCTGTCAAATGCCTTGGTCAAATCAACAAAACAGATAATAATCTTGTTATCGATTTTTCTGTCGTTTGACGTAATATGAATATTGTGTTGGATCTAAATCCTTATATTCTTTGGATATTCGCACCTTTTCCATGATTCTGTCTGCAATGATTTTGGTAAAAAGCTTAAGGACCAAGCTCAGTAGCGTTATATTTCTAAAGTTATTTGGGTTTCTTCTTTCCCCTTTTTTATGTATAAGAATATAGGTATATGCTTACTCTCCATTCATCTGGTATAGTCCCCGATATAATTATCTTTTTTACAGAGGCTGATGAAGTGAGTTCTTTCTAAAGTTCCATTCCCCTATACTTTAAAGTACCTACATTTATCAACTTTTTAAATATTTTTCATTTTGAATTCATAATTGTCTCGATATTTTTCGTAGTGTTTTTATGTATTTGTTTTAAATTTTTTCAAAATTTTATTATTTACGGTTTTTTTATTTTTTTATTATTTACGACTATTTCTTATTTTTTACTATGTGATCTTAGATATATATTTTTTCTCCAATTTACACAATTTTTAAAAACTGTTTTTGTTTTTTTGTTATTTATATTATTTTTTTCAATTTTCTACACTTTTTTACGATATTTATTTTACCATTGTTACGTTAATTTTTCACATTTTTAAAATTTGTTACACTTCTTTTACTTTTTAAACCTGTTTTTACAAAAACTTCTTAAAATAATGAAAATCATTCGGATGGACGGTTATTTGTGCCTTTAAATATATTTCACTTTTACATTTTTACGCTTATTCATTTTTTTTAATAGGTAATCGGACGATATGGGAATTCGGATGGGCATATGGCGTCGGTTGGGGCGCCGCAATCTTCCTCTTCGGCGCCGTAATCCTTCTTATGTGTGACAAAGAAAGCGAGGAGATCTACTATAAAGAAAGGAAAATTGTGCACGATAACGATTCGCGGGCCTAGTGGCCACATAGTCTGCCCGATGTTGTTCTCTGATCCTAATGGGGGTTATGTCGCTTCTCTCAGAGAGCGTTCGACAATGAATGAGCGTTATGTGTGATTGCGCTTGCCTGATATTAAATTATTTTTCATTAATTACGTAAAATATGTTTTCAGTTGTTAATTTTAATTTTCAGACGCTGGTCAGTTTGATTCGCAATTCTTAAAGTTTGTAAATTTTAAATGCAATTGACTAAGAAACTATATGTGTTTCAACTGTAAGTTTCTCAACTTTTATTTTTGCTTTTATTATAGTCTTTTTGTTTTTTTTTCTGTTATTCTATTCTCTATTATTTGTTAATATACTCAGTAGTCCATTTTGTTTTTTTTTCGTAATAGAAATTTCTATATGTTACAGAATATTCTTTTCCAACTCTGATCGAAAATTCGATTTCCGTCCTACATACTTTTTGTCAAAATTAATTTATACAAACAATGCTTAAGTAAACACAAAAACCCCAAAATAATATTTAAAAAATCACTAAAATAACTACCAGCCGTCCTCGTCAAATATTTCTTTATGAACTAATATTTTATTTATTTTCCTTTCTTGAACTATTTTCCTTGAAAGAGATGTAACTAATTTTTTGACAGAGGCTTGGATTAGAATAGCTTGATTTTAAAATATTATTTCTGAATTTAAGGAGTCCTGACATAATTCCATTTTCTTCGTCCAATAAAGTGTTACTACATTTTTATTTACTTCATACAGAGACACAACAAAGTAAATGCCAGGATTACCTATGTTTGCCACACATTAGGCACGAATTATCCACCAGATAGAAAGAAAATTAGTATCTATTACTCGAAACGACCATCCCTTGAAATATATTATTATAAACATTATGATATATTTGATTTCGTATTGTTTCAATTTTTTAAATTATTGATGAGATACTTACTTTGTAACAATTTACAAAAGTTTTATGTGTATTTCTTGAATCAATTGCCCTTTGAAGATATTTTTTTCTATTATTTAAGTTATATTATTTATTAAAATAATTTAAGACTTTAATTGACCACAACTATTATTTTTTATAAAAAAACCTTTGTTAATACGAAATAGGGATGTGGACCATTTTTGGGAAAGTGTTTAAAACCATGCATATGTACCAAATATAGCCCAAACTATTTATTATTATTGTTTTTTGAATACAACCAATACCTTTAAAATAAGTTATTTATAATTCCATTTTAAATTTCGCGCCAAAACGTGGATACCTGTGAAACGCCCGCTGTGACGTCACTTGTTCCTAAACATTGTCGAACTTGTATGTAATAAAAAGTTATTTCGTAGTTTTGTGTTAATAAGATGGATTCTACATTTTATAAAGTACTACTATTAAAACACCTGAAACACTATTTATTCACGTTCCACAGACAAAAAAGTTGCGGAAAATGTGGCTTCAACTAGCCCTTCGGGATCCGGCACTTTATATTCCGGGCAAATTTTGCACTTAACTGTGCACAATTTTGCATCCCGACGAAGTTGGACATATCTCACAGCATCGTCTCCATATGAGTGCCTCGAGGAAGTAAAACGAAATGAAACAATTTGTTAAATAGATAACACATAACCTCAGAATCATTTTATTTTATTTTATTATATTCAATTTAACTTTTCGAGTTTATAAATACCTACAATTACTATTATAATGTATCCTGAGTATATTACTTACATGGAGGTCTTCACATTTCTAAATTCAGCAGAGCAGAAGTTACTATTTGTTACGAAGAAATTAGCCACCGTAAAGCAATCAATTCTTGGCAAATTTGATCTATCTGCCTTAATATATCCATCTTCCATTATGGGAAAACCTTTAAAAATTGATTCAAAAAGATAATTGGTCAAATTTCGAAGTTTGACAAGAATTGCAGTAATTATATGATCCAAATATCAACAAACACCATATTACTTGACAGCGAAAATTATTGTTTGGCAACAAGTGACGTCATGCATTTTGTTTGGTGTTCAATGTCACGTGACTTGAGGGTAAATTATTTAATTACATTTTATTAAATAAAAAATTAATCGCTTGTTTATTGAAGCAAATCTATATATCATTATTAAGTTTTTTAGTTTATGTTAAATTTAGTTCTTGTGGTCAATTAGAGCCGCTTGTTTTTTTTTGTTTTTTATTTTTGTTTATACTTACTTTCATTCCATTTGTTAATTACTACTGAAATTATTTTATTTATACACATTATGAAGACAAACTGATCTGAAATTATTTTGTTATTTTATGATTTTGTATAAATTTTAGTTATAATTTTTCTTTTGTAAATTTTTCGTTATAAAATATTTAGCGAACAATATTATTATTACCTGAATTACTGTCAATGTATAATAGTGACAAAAATATGGTTAAAAAATCGTGTATTTAAGTTTTAAAAATTCCTGTTATACAACTGATTGGAATCGGTATCCTTAGGAAAGAAAAATATTGACTTGTTACAGAGTGAAAATCTTGCATCGAGGTGTCCTTCCGCTGGGTTGTCATTGCGCTGATTTGTCCTTGCGCTAAATTGTCCCCGCGCCGAGTTGGCCTTACAGAGATAACCACACCGAGTTGCTCAAGTCCGTATCAAAATAACAGTAGGAATTATGTTTTTTTTTACGAGTAGTACTAATATTTTCGTTAAATATAAAATATACTTTATTGTATTTATGATTGATTATGATTAGCGATACTAAATCAAACTGATTAGAATTTAGAATTATTGTGTTTAATTTGCTTGCCTGGTGAAATAAAGCCAGTCAGCCTTTTTTATAGTGGTTACAATTTTTATATACTAATTTTTCTGAGATTGTCCATACAATAACAATATAAAATAAATAATTAAATAAAGAAAAGGAACTAATCTAAACAAACTATATTTAAATCAACTTGTGAGAGCAGACCATGTTAAAATTTATGATAATATAATACATGCAATTTATATTCTGAAACTTTTATATAATTAAAAATTAAACCAAAAAATAATTTCAAATCAAAACTATCTCAACAAACTTTGATCAAAACAAACCACATTAATAAATGTAAATGTATTTCTAAACTTAGAGTAAACCATATATATAGTTGCTCATAAATAACGTGTTCAACGTCAACACTGAAATTCGATAATGAAAATACCTACATTAGTTTTAAAATTAATTATATACTCTATATTCGCATCTGGGTTAAAGCTCATTTATTACATAACTTATAAAAAATGTATTTTTATTGATTGTATCCTAATACATTACATACATATATGCGTATCTAGTTTTTGTTAACTAATGGATTAATCAATCGGTTCAGTAGAACATTTTACATAAAATATTTAATGAAATAAATTTCCGGAAAACAAAAATTGTTTGTATATCTTATCAATTTTGCATGAAAAAAAACTTAATTATTCATTATATTTAAATTATTAAAAAGATGAATAATAGAAAAATATATAGGAATAAGTATATTCGTATTAAAAGCCTAAAACACAAATATACTTTTTAAATATATTATAAATTTAAGGATGTGCTAAATTGAATTCACTTCTTAGTATTATACCCTATTTCAAAAGAGTGTAGAGTAATAAAATTTCATTAGGTATTCAAAAGGGCTACAGGGTGACCCGTCAATAAATTCTGTCACTTCATTGCAAAATTCTCTTATTTTATAAGAAGCAGGTAGGTCACCCTATTTTATGGGATTAGCCCATTGTTATCGACCGATAAACACTGCGCCAGAGGCGCGCTAGTGGAATAATTAACAAAAGAATATGCATTTATAAAAATTATATTAAAGGAAATAAAAATTTAATAAATTTAATATAGCAGAACAGTGTTATGAAAAAAGTATAAAATGTAACAATAAAATATATACGAAACGAAATCGGAAAATACTCACAAACACACACAAACAAACTTACGTGGAACTTACGTATATTTACACTACAATTAAATTATTCTATATCACTATATTCTTCGTCATCCGAAGAACTGTCATTATCCCCTGGCGTTATAATTATAGGGTCAACCACCTGATCGACCAGGTTGTCCAGTTCCCACATTTTATCTTCCTCTTTTAAAACATGCTGGATTGCTTTTCGCCAGTTCTCTGATGTGATTTTCCGAATGGCTTGATCAAACAGTACCTTAACATCTTTCATTTTAAAATGTCGCCATTTTATAACTTTTTCACTACACCTGTTACAATTTCACTATTTCTATAACACAATATCACTGTACGTTTAGTTGGTGTAGTAACAATTACTAACTAGAATGTTTAAGACACCATTAAAATATATTTAAACCCTTTCTCTTAATTACCTTTTTTTAATAGGTATTGTATGATTGGTGAGCCGTATGATTTGTTTGCTCCTTAAATTTTAATTCCTTTTCTTAGGGTCAAAAAGGGATTATTATAATGACATGATACCTCTGGAACTAAGTTTTTTGAGTTTTTTGAGAAATCATGCTTAAATAAATGAATCCAAATTGCAGATTAAAAAGTTTACAAAAACCGCTAAACTTAATGTTTTTTTTTAAGAAATTTTACTTAAATACATGTACGTACTTAAATTTCAGACCAAATTACTTCCCAAAAATGGTTTTTTATTATTATCTGTATATAATTTTTAATTTACTTTAATTATTAAGATTAATAATCCTAAGATTTGCCTACGCCCTTGGACGACACCGAAATTCAGCCAAATTTTATGACACTTCGTGATTTATTACTTTGTACTCTTTTGAAAGAGGGTATAACAAGTTCTAATAATATGTGTATCTAAATTTTTAAATATCTCAAGTTGTGACTCTAAATTATTATTATTTAAAAAAAGTATATATTCTACATTTTACAAAAAAAAACAATTGATACCATATATCTTTTTTTATTGCAATAATGGTTGTATTTAAACAAATAGATTAATATTCATCAAAAATTGTATGTATATAATTAAATATACAAAATCTTAACCACATAAATTGTAATATTTAATTATATTCCCTTAACAATTAAACTCATTTTATCGGTATTAAGTAAATTGTAAAAATTCTACACAATATTTAAAAAATAAAGTACTTAAATATTTTTGTTTTGATCAACTAAAAATATTCTAAATAAACTTAGTTCCAATTAATAGAAGCTGAGTATATTTATTATAAATGATGAGGAAGTTCCTATTTACTGCCATTTTTGATATTTGTTCAATGGGCAATCGCAAATAAATTAGACAAAGAGTGAGTGCATTGTGAGACTGAAGAGGCAACCCGGGCAGGCTAGATGTGTGTATAAAAAGACTTTAAACATTTTCGAATAGTTGTAAACTCGACAAATATAATATGTACATATGGTCCAAAATGTATGAAATTTTACTAACTAAAAGTAAACACAAAATATATATTTTACATCAATTAGTGATACGATTTGATGTATTAATTTGGGAAATGATTGAAGAGGTTTTATTTATATTCATTAATACAAAGTTTATTTGATGTTATCGGAAAATTTATCGAAATTAAAAAAAAATGTGTTAAAATAAGCAAGCAGACTAATAAATCTTCTGTATTTGTTAGTTGATTTCCAGTAGCTTAGTTTTTAAAGTATTTATTTTGTGTAACTTTTGGATAAAAAAATCTTTCAAATATAGCATTGAGAAGAAAGTAATTTGCTTTTAACAAAATTTTGGACGAATATGTTGCTCAAAAAAATATATATACATGTTTTTGGCAATTAGATAGCAGTGTGAATATTAACTGATATATAGGAATTAAAAAAAATGATTGTAGTTCTGACAGTAGAAGGGAAGCCACTGTAGGACACTTTGACCTTTGAACCACGTGAAGTCATCTGACAGCTTTAGCGTCAAAAAAATGTTATTTTATCGTTACTAAATTCATGAACGTCACAGTTCCAAATGTGAAATATGAAATGTGAAATTTGTCGCAATAACGGTTTAAAAAATTTGTAAGAAGAAATTTTCGATTTACACGTATTTCTTATGGAAAAACGTCTATTCAAAGTGACAAATTTTAGCGCTGTTTTGACGTTTTGGCGTTTCACATTTGGAACTGTGACGTTCATGAATTTAGTAACGATAAAATAACATTTTTTTAACGCTAAAGCTATCAGATGACATCACATGGTTCAAAGGTCAAAGTGTCCTACAGTGGCTTCCCTTCTACTTCTGACGTTCAGATTTTATTTGTGTACATTGACGGACATTATAGTTATACTTTTTGATATACACCTTATCAAATTTTATACTAAAGTAGAATAATTAAGAAAATTTGTATTTTTTGTATTTATATTTTTGAAAATGTTGCTCTCGTTTTTGTGTTGTCTCTTTGGCTGCTATGACGTGTGATATTAATTGATATTTATTTTGCTTGAGAGTTGCTTATTTAACTCGAGTTTATATATATTACCATATTTTTTTTAATTAATAATCCGCATTGTACATATAATATTTACTTTGTACATATTTGTTACTACAGTAACAATAGAGCAACATTTTATTATTTAACTTCAATTATTTGTGTCTAAAAGATGATCTTAGATAATTCACTTTATCGAAGCTTAGAGGTATCAAATTAAATCTAAAACCAGTTATCTTTTAAATGCTTTCAAGTTGTATTTGAATCAGTCGTTTACGGTAAAAGTATGTTTATTTGATAAATTTAATGAGTTTCTTTTCGTATTTTAATCGTATCAGAATCCTCTGAGACTGGTAGCTGCTCCATTGATTTTATTATACTCATTTTCATATTGGATCATTCCATTATACACTATGATTATACGTTACAATTCTGTTTTTGTTTGTTTCTGAAAATCACAACACTCGGTATGAGTAGCGCAGTTTAATTATAAATTAATTCATAAAAAAATTTGAATATTTTCTAAAATCATATATTATACTATACTCTAGAAAGAACACTTCCAAATCGAAAATTTTAACAAGAAAAATCCAACACATCTATAAACAAATTCACTATGGTATTAGTTTTAGATATGTTTGGGAGGGATTATTTTCAGCAAAATATTAAATTTTTAAGCACCTCCTCACACAGACTGCACTTCGACATGAGCTTGAGGTGATGGCTTAGAGCTTAGATGAAGATAACTGAAAAAATAATCGAGAACATTATTAGTGATCGGTGTCATGAAGTGATTTACATTATTTATGCAATAGTTTTTCTACATGTATACCTTTACGATGCATTTGGATTTTATGTTTGAATATCGCTTTCAATTGATGGTGTAGTAATCGGTTTCAATTCTGTCAAACACTTACTCATTTTCAATTCTGCTAACATTACTGACAGAAATTTGCATTTTTGATGAGCCTACAAATTATTTCCGAAAAATTAAACTTAAACATACAATTTATTAGAAATGGCAGTTTAATAAATAATAATTAAAATTAGATTATTAGTATTGGTATGTGTCAACGGGCATGGTGCGCTGACTGGTGGTCACATTATAAACTAGCGCCAAGTGACACTTACCAATTAATATAGAGGAGTTTTGGTAATGTACTTCTGCATTAGATGAAATTTGATATCTCTTAAAAAATTAATATCAATATTCAGTTACTTTACTGTAGGATATTATAAAAGAAAATTATAAAATTAAGCATATCGTATTTGAGATATTGAACTATAAATATATGTAGTATACATATTTGAAATACTAACACAGAGACATATTTCTGGTCACTGTGATTTTCGAAAATAAATATATTATGGTAGATATATTTTGTTGCTGTATGCATAGTGTCTTTAATGAAAATGCGGTATGTTAGTACACAATTTTTTCATGTATAAGTTACGTACGTTATTTTGAAATAGTCATTTGAACTTAATATTTTAACTTCAAAACATTGTTGCAAAAAGTAAGTGTGATAAAACCTAAACAACTAAAATAACTGATTAAAATTATATTTTAATTTAATTCGTGGTCAATTCAATGGAAAATTATTCTTATATATAAAAAACAATTCTGGACCAATATTCATTTTAAAAAAAATTATACATGCCGACATGAAATTCCATTTCATCTCTTAATATTGTCCAGCAAAATATGAGACATCCAGACTTAGTTATATGCCTAAAACTAGTTATCCAATACTTTCTTTACGTTGGTTACTAAGTATCATTGTTGGTGATAAATTACACAGTACTTGCTATAAATAGTACAGTCGACCAAAGAAGATCATTTAATAAAAGATCCTACAAATATGTGTACAACAATACAACCAGTTGGACCCACTCGGCCTTTTTGGAAGAACATTTTGATTTTATACTTATACTTCGCTTCGTGAAAACAGGTTGTTCTTTGGAATTTTCAATGCTTTCGAATATTGGTGTTATCATTGAGCTTTCTCTTTGAGAGTTCTTTCCGAATCAGATGTACTGAGATCGTGTAACTTCATTTTCTACTATGAATTGTTGATCCACTTTTGTGTGATTCTTTTACTGAATCAAAGGCTAGACTGATAGTATTTAGGTTGTAGATTCTATCACTTTTTACCCCTATTTCATATAATAATTTTAATACAGAAATACTGATTTTTCTAGGTTTTCGTTTGTTATTTTTTCCTAATTAGAAACAAAACATTACAAAATATTCTCTTTCATTATGACAACAGTTTTTTTTAATCATATAGTTGTTTGAACCATGGCAACGTGTATTTCACACTTTAATTAGTATCATTTGTTTAATATGAATGGGTATTAAATTCTATTAATTTTTCATATATTTTTTATTTCGAATAGGCAAAAACTCGTAGGGACTCTACATACACAAAATACTTCTATGACGTAAGAAATGAGAATATTGCACACGTAGACAACCAGGAAATACTTAGTATTCAATACATTAATCTATTGAAATTCTCATATCTAATCAAGTTATGACCTACCCTTATGAATTTCTGAGGTGATTTACTAGCAGTTCTGGATATCAAAATTTTGAAGGACTATATTTTTGGATGTTTTTTGTCTAGTTGCTAAAGTACAGCCATCTTATCTGACGGTTACACTGCTAGACAAAAAACCGACCTTAGTTTACAGTTCTATGAATCTCATAATCGTTCAATTATTATTATGTACATAATATAAAGGTATCTTGAAAACAAATAGCATGTTGATGAATAACGTAGCAATGTGATATACTAGCTTATTGTATATAATTAAGTGTACAAGTTCTTTATCCACATACACATTATTTTTAATTATTTTCTATTTTGCCATTTAGAGTGTAAACAAAAATATATTAGGTGGCAAAGTACGAATATAGTAACAATACACTATAAATTGACTGTACTTGTGAATAGACTTTAAAATATATGAGATGATTTTATTTAAAAATTAAATACTTTACTCTTTATACATAACAATTAGGTTTTTTTAAGTACGATTTTAGCTTTCATTAGTAAGGGTAAAGTTACCATATATTTTTAAAAGTTAAGAAACGTTTATTTTGAACATTTGAGATTTTTACATTTTAAATACAAGCCATGTAATTTAACAGATTGATTAAATTCTTTATATTTATGACACACAAACTATATAATTACATTTAATTACAATTAATTAGAAATTACGAAAAAGTCAATTTTTTAAAACTAACACATTGAAATTTAACAAAAACAAAATCATTATTAGTGATCTCAATGTACGTAATTAATTATTTTGAATATGTGTAATGTTTGTTTCCATATAAAAAATTGATTTCATAATTTATATTTAAGAATAAAGGAAAACAATTTCTAACTGGAAGTTTTATTTTCATACCCTTAATAAGTCCACTATCTACATGCTTAACCCATAAGAATTTAATTGCCACCAGCTCATTGTTCGGAAAATAGTCTGATTTTGGAAAAGTTGCGGGTACAATTTTTTATTGCCTTTGCTCCTAATAGCTATTTAGTTATGTAATTTATTTATAAGCAAAAACTGTAATGTAATTTAAACAAAGTTATATAATATATAACCACAATTTTGTCACACTATTTTCATTTTTGTAGCTATCGAACAATAAAACGCTCACAGAATGACGTACAGCGGGTACAGCTAGTCTATAACATATAATAAAACTGTAGGAATGTATATGTTTGTACGCGCATCACATGAAAACTACTGATCCGATTCGAATGCGGTTTTCACAGATGTATTTGTCTTCTTTTAACTTAAGATCTAGTGTATAAAAATTTCTCTCCCATTCCTTAAATGGGTTGGGGTAATAAATTTTTATACAAAAATCAACACGCCACGCGAATGACTTTGCAAATATATAGTATACTATAAAGTTGTTAACATGTGACATATTAGAGAAACAAGAATTGACATTAAGAAGAAATCGAAAAAAATGTGACACCTGGTAGGATTGAAGCTTCTTTAACCATTTCGACCGAAGATGCCTTAGTTGCTGCTCGTAGTCAGAAATTCAGATTCGAAATTCCGTCTGCCCAGCGCATACATCCGTTTTTTGTAGTAGGAATTTATACTGTCAGTTCCAATAGCGACGTTGCTGTGAAAGCATTAATGGACGACGATAATTAATTGATTACTATTGCACTTTTACTGGCGCTAGATATGAAGAAGAAGAGAAAACGACGTTATTAGGTTTTTTCCGTTCTTACGACCCAAACGCATGGAATGAATTCCGAAACGAACGTCGGGTTTTTTTCCGTTCGGAAATAGTTAGGACGTGGGTGCCTTGTTGAAAACTTGTTATGTAAATGAAGCATTCAGGTTTCAGAATCCGAATTCCTGATCCGGAAACCGAATCAGGAAACCGAGCGTTTGCGCCCAACCTATAACATTTAGTTAAACCTCCTTAAGCACTTACATGACGTTAATGAGATTATTGGTTAAAGAGTCTTTCACGTCACCCCTTACCTGGGCCCTTGACAAATCTACAAGAAAAACATTAAAATCCTGGTTGCTTTCTGTGTTTTGTCTCATTTTTATTCGATTAGAGAACTAGAACGATAAATTAATCACAAATTTAATCAAGATATGATCAAAAAAGCCGACTAACTACTAAGGCGTATGTGGCCGAATTCCTGTATTATTTTTTTTTGTAATGGAATTCGTTTATAGCAGCAAAACGCTTAGTTAACCTCATATTTTTTTTTTGTTTTCTGATAAACTTACTTGATTTTTTTATAACTACGTTATAAAAACTTATATAAACTTAAAATTGGGTATTTTCTCTTTAAAATTATATAATAGTTTTTATACTTAGTAACAATCTTATTCTAAATTATCTTCGACCATTCATATAAGAGCGCCTCTTCTGCTGATAGTACATCTGTGTGAAATTCGCCGTAATTCTGCCTATCACTTCGGACTAGATTGTTCTGTAATCTGTACATGCTTTATAGGATGAAGATCCAGACCCGAATACAGACACTATAAATGTACTGATGAATTATTTTGACGATGTGCATTACCAGCTCGAGTTCACTTTCATTGCCAAACTGTATGCTGCAAAAAATACAGTTCTGATTCTGTCGCTCTTCAGGACTTTTAAACACACGTTGACGACGATCAGATGAATATTTTGTGAAATGAGGTTTATCTTGACATAAAATCCTGTAAATATTAAATTGACTACGATGACCTGCAGGCAGAAAAGGTGGCATTTGATTCCTTAAACTTCTTTGTACAGATAAAGTATCATAAACATGTAACTTTTTTCTTGTTAGTTCTGTAGCAGTGAGTGTTCGTTCTGGTAATTCTGGGAATCAAAGAAAACGATCCTCTACAGCTTTAGTTGATCAACGCCGTGTCCAGAAGATGCCTTTAAAACAGATTGCAGGTGTTAACTGAAGACTGGAGTAACTGATTCACCAATTGGTTTGAACGTATGCAAGTGTATCGATCTTGGTAGGATATATTTTGAAAAGCAATGAAGTCTATATATTTTTTGTCTTTATTGCTATATGCAAAACTAAAAGGACAAACTTCGTAATCACCGAAAAATCCCTTATTGAAGTAATATCGTTACTAGTGGGATGTATTCTGTGTACAGTTATCTTAACTGTGCAGTGGAGAATGTTCGATTAAACGAAGCGAGATTGCACTTAAATATATTTTTATTTTATGAACTGCAGATGAAAACAACACTTTAAGATAAATAAATACGAAGAACCAGAAATTGGACCCTCAATAGCATTACAAGTAAAGGCTCAAAGAATTAGATGGTTAGGTCATGTTGAAAGTCTAGTAGAAACGAGAGTAACCGAGAAAATGCTGAGAAGCTCTATGATGTGAAAGAGACAGAGAGAAAGACCCAGAAGGAAATGCTTAACGGCAGTGGAAGAAGATTTAAAGCACCTAGGTTCTTCTGAAATTTTACACAGGTTATAGATCTCTTCATGGGTGAAATAAAGATATTATTAAACAAGCTTCACAATACCAAACAAATAACATTATACAAATAATTAATTTTATTCTTAATTAACAAATGCATGTAAACTTTTATAAATTACAATTAAATCTATTCCTTATAACCAAATTTATTCTCCTTTTTTTTAACTTAATAATATTTTAAACATAAAACATTAAATATCAAATTAATCTAAACTTTTGTAACTTCTAATAGACTCCAAAATATTACTTGTATCCAACTTTATATTCAAGAAACATTCTGTTTTCTGTATAATCTTCCCTTCTGCATCAATTATAAACATAGCTCTAAAAAATAAATGGTTATATTAATAATTTTATAAACTATATAGTCAAAACGAAAAAGAAGCCACTTAAAAAAATTTAAATCATTTTTTTGTCTTATAGTTTTTTTGAAAAATTTATCGTTTTCTACTTTATTTGTGAAAGATTTCTGTTAAAATTGTAAATGTCTTAAACCTGTCGAATGTGTTATTTAGGAATAAAAATATCAAATTGTAATAAGTCAATAAATAATGTTTTTTTTATCTTTATAAAAGACAGTATCTGAAAACAATTCTTAGTCGTGAGTATAGATGCCACTCGCCACCAGGTGGCGCTGCAGGGTAGCAATTTCTGCCCCGTTCAACCGATTGTCATGAAAATCACTATGATGATGTATTTTTAATGGGTAAGATGAATATGATATTCGTATTAATAGAAGTTACCACCAGATGGCACTTCCATGCATCAAATTCGTATAAATATAAGTTCGAAAAATATATTTTTGGTGCTCCGACCTGCGTTAGGCGGTTGGCCATGAGGAAAACATTCCTTTCGTAGGCTGATCCCCACTAATTGGAAGGTTTGGCCTTGAGACTTATTATTAGTAAAAACGAAAGATGTTTTGATAGGAAATTGAAGCCGTTTAAATGGAATTGGTAGATCAGTTGGGATCATCGGTATCCTCGGTTATGAGCTAGTTGACCAGCTGCTGGGCAGTTATAGTGGTTGCTACAACTTAATTATCCTTTAACTCCTTTATAAGTAGCCTAGTAGTATTTTAATAAAAAAAATTAATAAAAGAACGCTTATTGTGACGTAACTATAAAAGATAGAGACATGCTGTCGCGACATTTTTTATAGATAGTGATGTGTTCTGAAAAATTGTAATACATCATTTTGTTCTATCATTAATAGTTTTTGCAGCGCACGCGATTGAAGCAAGTTTTTTGTTTATTATTTTACACCTGATTATTCAATTTTTAGTAAGCATCCCTAATTTTTTTGAAAATGAAACATAGCCCATGTCACTCGGGAATAGTGTAGCTTGCCAACGGTAAAAGAATTTTTTAAATCGGTCCAGTATTCATTTCAAACAAACAAAAAAAAACAAATCTTTCCTCTTTATAATATTGGTACCTGTAGATAAAACAAAAAGTTGTCTACTGGTGACGTCATCGCCAGATTAAAATAAAAATCCTATATGTCAAAAAATACGCACTCAACCTATTAAGTACACAAAAGTTTATTTGCATATTTCGATCGGTTTTAGAGCAATAATAAAATAAGAACAAACCCGACAAAAGATCATTCACAATCAGTGTATAATACTTACCTAAGAGAATGTGCATTTTCTCTAGAAAACACATTAAATGCTTTGGATATAGTGTGACTAGCATCTGATAATATTGGAATTCGTATATCTGATCTCTCACTTCCCTCTTCAATGCTCTTTATCCACATTTTATGAGTATGTACGGAATCTGTTGAACAAGCAAAGACCTCTACTTTCTGCTCTTTGAACTGATTAAATTGTTTGCTAAGTTCTACAACCTCTACTGGCGGGAGAGCATACGGTAACGAAGCACTAAAAAATATAATTAATAATTTTGTTTTATTTTTCACTTGGTACTATGGCAAATATGAGCTCTTAATTTTAACGGGATGGTCCTCCGCATTTAATAACTGAGTTTTAAAATCCTGATCTATCATTAATGCTGATTGCAATGTACTATCGCCACTACTAATAACTTGTAGTCTAAATAACATAAAAAAACATTGTTTTAAACCATAACGGTGTTTCATCACGTTAACATATCACTCATAACTAAATGATATTTTTTTAACCAAAAGTTAGCAAATAGTCATATGGTAAAAAGATAAGAGTCAATTCCAATGTCGAAAATCTGACTACTCAGTAACCTAGATAACATAATATTCAGGGTGCGAAAATATCCGATATTTATTATAAATATCAAAATATCGGATATTTATGATATATATCCGATATATATCAAGTTTGATATATATCCATTTTGTATGAACGTCATGTTGTTATTTTATAGTATTATTTATGTATATTTGTTGCATACGTTTTACATAAGCATAATAAATTATTAAAAAAAAATGAAAGTTTTAAATGCTTTCTTATATAGTACTTAAGTCTTAAAATGAAGGCTAGCGACAGGAAAACCTGGAAGTCTATGCAGGAAGGCTACGTCGAAGGACTGCCGAACTAATGTTAAGTTAGTTGATAAAAAAAACCTTTTTATAAATATATAAATAATTTATAATTATAATAACTCTAGAATATATTCAAACATTTTTTTAGTTATTGTTATTATTCAGTCTCATGTTCTGACTCCGGTCCGGATACATCAACAACATTTTGAACCAGATTGACGTCGTTGTCTGACTTTGACGTCTGAGTAAAATCATCGTGTGTAGGATCTGATATCCAATCTAAGTTCCCTTTCTTTGCTAAAGGCTTGATGAGGCGTTAAAGCATGTACACCAATTTATTAGTTTTGGCAATTCCCAAACGGTTCCTCAGCTTCGACTGCACCAGACCAAAACTGGAGAAAATCCTTTCAGGACCCGCTGTTGAAGCAACAGCTGTCAAGAGTTGTTCACTTATATTTGAGAATCTTCTTTTGTGTTCCTTCGACGATATCTCACGAACGAATCAACCGATTTTAATTTTCAAAACAGCATTCGACGTGGTTTTTTAAGCTTGAGAGCTGATTAGGTTCATTTAAAAAAAAAATTGTTTTTTTTTTAATTTCTCGAAATCTAACCGTCCTAATCGGCTCAAACTTACAGGGAATCTAAGTTAGATGAAACTCTTTGGAGCGCTCTTTACTTCATTCCGATCGGTCAAGCCGTTCAAAAGTTATATAAGGTTTACATACATCCACACACACATCACACATACATACAGACACCCTCGTAAAAATAGTCAGGGGAGGTTCCAAAGACCTCAAAACGTTGAGTTCCGATGAAAACTCGATTTTCAAAAAACGGGGTAGAAACAGTAACTTCCCGATTTTAAAAATAAATTTAATTTTTTTAGCGGGATGTTAAAAAAAATATTTTTTTATAATTCTATCAAGAAAATGTAATTAAATCGTGTTTTAACAACTAACAAAATCTAGCAAAAATCATATATAACAAAATCCGATTTTTATTTTATCTACAAACAAATGAAAGGAAGTTAAGTTGAGGGGAACTTATTTTTATCAATGCAACCCCTGAAACAAAACTCACATATATTAAAAGGTATTCTTAAAGGAACTTTTCTTTCTGGTGTTCACTTTTAGACTATTTTTCTTTCTGCCATAACCCAGTGAAGCACCCTTTTCACCTCTAGTTTAGAAAAGGGTATTGTACTTAATAACTTTTAATAAGTAATTTGGAAAAACCGTAACAATCCCTACCGGAAATTCTAAACAGACCTACAACCGTCGAACATCTTTAATCAGGAAAAACCCAAAACTATTTAAACTAATAAATGTTAAATTGGTATAAGTATTAAATTCAATGCCCATTCTAAAATATCTGTTTACGATATGGGATTAGTCAGATAATACCTAAAAGGGTCTTTCAGTAAATTTTAGCAAAAATGAATATTTATGTACTTAGCTTATTCTAGGTATCTAGGTACGCAACAAGTCCACCGCGGTCGGCAAAACAGAAAAGCACGTAAAAACTGCACGAATGACGAATATATTGATATATATCACAAAAAGTCATTGGATATATATCGGATATATATCGGATATATATCATGATATATATCCATTGATATATATCCTTCGCACCCTGCATAATATAAAACTGACCATTTAAATTTTCAATATTTTATCAAAATCTGGATAAGGTAATTTTGTAAAGTTATTGAAATCTAGAATAAGGCTTTTTGACATCTTTTAATAGATACAAAAATTAATATACGCAATATAAGAAATGATAAGTAACAGCTTACATTTAATACAAGATGAGTAATAATACTTACAAATCGTGTGGATAAAACAGAATCACCATATATTTGCCTTTGTATTTATCTGAATTAAGTGTTAATATATTATGGTTAAACACAGCTGATGTTTCCCAACTAGGTGCAGGGCTGCCAATTGGACCTAAAATTTTGCACAAAACTGATGTAAATAAAGCTATACTATACGAAAATTATTTTTTCGCTCAAATACATGAATTTTAGCAATAATTAAAAAACAATTTGTGACCAAATAACAAACTAATATTAAAAATTAAAATAGAAACAATTAAAATAATGATTGAACATTAAGCGTTGGAGACCAGTGTTGTAATATAGACATACATTTAGCTGTTACTGTTAGGGTTTATCTTAATACTTATATACTCTTTCCAAACTCAATGTAATATTCTTTGTTCTTTGTCGGAGTTTGAATCCCTTTGGAGACAATGCCGACCATTGGCGTGGAATTAAATAAAAAAAAAATTATTAATTTTTATTTTTTATTTCAAAATAAAAACGGTTGTTGTATATTTTGTATTAATTTGAAAATTGTCAAATAACAAAGTAATTCTTTCAAATTGAAACTTGTTAATTTTAGTTGTAAATCTTTGTGTTTTAATTCGAGACTGTCATTAATATAATTGTTAATTGACGATGATGGATCTTGATCACCCGTTTTAAATGGTCGCCAAAACGCCATCTTTCTTTATATATATATATATATATATATATATATATATATATATATATATATATATATATATATATATATACCCGGTTTTTTTGTTCGGTTCCATTTATTAGTATAGATAAATTAATGTATATTATCAACGCCAATTTTCAATATTTCGAATAATCGCTGAAAGTCATCATAGCAACGATTACTCTTGTCTTAAAATGGTTACTTGGAAGTTAAGCAATACCATTTAAAAAATATTCTGGTAGTAAATACATTTTAAAAAACAAAATTTTATTAAGACATGTTTTCTGCTGATAATCATTCGAACATGATTTATGTATTTAACTTAAACTACTCACAATTAATTTGAAACTAAATATTAAAAACCAGCAATTAGAATAATTAGATACTTAATGGTAATATATCTTTAATTAAACGTAAAGAAATTAATAATTACTATATTTGAAAAAAGAAAAAGTAATACGTACTTTCAAAATGATGTCTACTAACATGTCTGCGTTTGAATTTGTAATAATTGTGCTTCTCTAATATGCTCATAGCATCATCATAATTCTTGGAGAAAAATAGATCATTGTATTTGTTTATGATACGAGATCTTTTCTTTGAATCAATTGTTTGTCTTGAAGAATGTACAGACGAGCTATCTTCTTTTCGCCATGTCTCCACTATTTTATCAACGGTAAAGTCAGTAACTTCTAATTTATTATTATGCCTGTTTATTTTACTATCATTTATTAAAGTATTTTTTCGTTTGGGTTTTATGGTAGGAACTACAAATGATGCGTTTTTGTTTCTATTTGTTTGGGCGTCGTTTCTTAATTTTCTAGTTTTTGTATTATTTGTTAATATATTAGTATTATTTACAGCTTCATTTTCGACTGTTTTAACTGAGGGACAATCCTTACCATCTATTTCAGTAATTGGTCTCATTTCTTTAGTATCCAACTGTAAATTAAGAGCAAATTTAAAAAAATATTTTTGATTTTTACGAACATAAAAAACATTTAGTAATTTTATTATACTAGCTGAATAGTCTTGTTGCCAGAGGGGTCTTAACGGCTTCCTTTATTTAGATAGAAAAAAAATTCTGTTTCTCATGACGAATTTAGATATTTTATAAGAATACTTGTTTCTTATTATGTCCCACTTATTTCTCTCTTTACACGACAGAGCAACTGTATTATATAATGCATATAATATCAACAGTATACCACAGTTATATATATATATATATATGTATATATATATATATATATATATGTATATATAAATTGTTATGGTATCACTGTGTCTATTGTGTAAATGAGATATCTTACTGTAAAGTGTGACGACATAGACCAGTGACTATTTTTTTAAATAATTTATATAAATAGGAGATGAAATGTTATAGAAACGGTTATTGATTTTTTTTTTGATTGATAATTTAAATTTGAATGATATGTATTGAAATTTAAAGTTAATATAAAGTTTGAATTGAATAAATATTTCTTTAAATTAAATAAAGAAGAGTAATTAAAGAAGAATATTATTAGAATCCAGACCCAACAGCCGGAGCCAAAGAAAACATATTCTATAATAAATTGTCGAACCAACGTGGGGCCCACTACTAGCACCTAGAACTGCAAATTCGAGCCCACTACTAGCACCTGGAACTGCAAATTCGAGCCCACTACTAGCACCTAGAACTGCAAATTCGAGCCCACTACTAGCACCTAGAACTGCAAATTCGAGCCCACTACTAGCACCTAGAACTGCAAATTCGAGCCAACTACTAGCACCTAGAACTGCAAATTCGAGTCCACTACAAGCACCTAGAACTGCAAATTCGAGTCCACTACAAGCACCTGAACTGCAAATTCGAGACATCCTACAAGCAACTAGAAATTCAAAATTCGAGACACCTCCAAGGACCTTGACAGACGGGACTGACAGATAGGCAAGATATTTGCATTTATATAATAGAGGCAGTGATTTGTGGGGAGAATTTTATTAAAACAATTAAACATAAATCATAAAATTAAAATTATCTAATTGAAAGTTAAACATAAATTGTAAAATTATTAAAAAATAAAATTATTATGGAAACAAATGATTCGGGAGATGAAAAAGAGAATACCACAATTAAAGAAGCAATTATTGAAAGTAATGGTAATAAACATGAAGAAAGTGACATGGAAAGGATGTTTAAATTTTTAGAAAAAATGAATGAAAAACAAGAAAAAAATAGAAAGGAAGATCAAGAAAAACAGGAAAAAATGAATAATAACTTAGAAGATTTGAAGAAGAATTTACAAGAAAATAAAGAAGAAATGAACAAAAATATGGAAGCAATAAATGTAAATATGGATTCTATGAAAAAAGACATGAATAAGAATATGGATTCTATGAAAAAAGACATGACTGAGCAAATTGAATTAATAAGATCAGATTTACATGGAGTTAAAGAAGAAATGAACAAAAATATAGAAACATTTAAAGATGAGATGAGGAAGCAAATGGAAATGTATAGAGAAACAATAAAAGATATGAAAACAATTTATGACAAATCAGTAATTAATAAGTATTATGAAACTGAATTTCCTGGAGAAAAAGATATGGGGTAAAATAAACTTGAAAATGAAGATAATTCTGAATTAATAGAAATGTATGAAACAAATATAAATAAAAATAAACCTATGAGACAATATAAAGAAGAATATATTTACGAAGGCATTTTACAGAATGGAAAAAGTAAAAATAACTATTATAAAGAATATGTTACTTATAAAAACAAAATGAAACAAGAATATGAAATTATGGAATTAAAGTTAAATGATGAAAATGAAGATGATAAGAAGAATGATAAAAATAAATATTTTAAAGATAAAGAATTAAAATATGAAGTTAAATTATATCAAGCTGAAGGAAATAAATATGATATTAAACTATATTATGTAAATAAAATGAAATTTGAAACTAAATTCAGTTACGATTATAAGAATAAAAGGAAGTTTAAACATAAAACATATGAAGATGATGATATAAATTATTTTAAAATAGAAGATTAAGGAAGATTTGGATGAGCATTGTATATAATTATAAAAAGAGAAAAAAATAAAATAGTTAAATAAAAGTAAATAAGATTAAAATAAAATTAAAATTAAGATTAAAATTAAAAATATGGAAGAAAATAAATAAAACTGTTATAAGTTGTTTAAAACAAAATTTAAAGGAACACTAAATAAAGAGGTTATAAAAAAATTAATAATAGAAAAAAATTAAAAGTAAATTTAAAAAATTAAAATATGTCTTTGGAGAAAATTTTAATTTTTTTATTATTGTGGGGAAATTGTTATGGTATCACTGTGTCTATTGTGTAAATGAGATATCTTACTGTAAAGTGTGACGACATAGACCAGTGACTATTTTTTTTAATAATTTATATAAATAGGAGATGAAATGTTATAGAAACGGTTATTGATTTTTTTTTTATTGATAATTTGAATTTGAATGATATGTATTGAAAGTTAAAGTTAATATAAAGTTTGAATTGAATAAATATTTCTTTAAATTAAATAAAGAGGAGTAATTAAAGAAGAATATTATTAGAATCCAGACCCAACAGCCGGAGCCAAAGAAAATATATTCAATAATATATATATATACTAGCTGACCCGGCCACGCGTTGCTGTGGCTAAGGTTTTTGTTATACTTATTACATTGTCGTAATCTATTTAAGAGGAACAGTAGTAGAACATCAGTCATGGGGACCACCATGCTTGTTTACATAGATGCCATTTGTAAAAAATATGGCGACCTCCATGACAGATTTTCTACTACTGCAACCCCTTAATACAATGAAATTATTATTTACGAATGAAGACGGAAACGTTAAAGCTGGTATAAAAATTCACT
This sequence comes from Altica lythri, assembly GCA_964028335.1. Taxonomy (NCBI): domain Eukaryota; kingdom Metazoa; phylum Arthropoda; class Insecta; order Coleoptera; family Chrysomelidae; genus Altica; species Altica lythri. The sequence continues at coordinate 25,729,508 of OZ034804.1, read as the reverse complement.
GGATTAATATTAAGCAAAAATCAATACAAAAGAATTTTAAAATTTATTATTATTTTTATTGAAGTTTATAACAAATGAGTTTATTACTGTCACGCCTGGAGAGATTTGAGAGAATGTGCCTTAGTGTTATAGGATAAGGAGTAGCTTACTAAAGGCACTCCCGGCCAGGTATCCTGCTGAAGGCAGAAAACTAACCAAGGGTAAGATGAGATAAACAACAGGAAACAAACAACAAATATATTAACGAATAAATAAGCAATAAGAATGAGTGATAAACATTAAGAATAGGGAGTCTTACCAAATAAATTACATGGTGGCATGTCACACTTACTCACGAAAATACGTCAAGAGTCACAATTGCCCAGACCCCAGGGTCTGTTTTAGGGACACCCCAAAGGGTGTCTGACCTCAACAACCTGCTTTTAAAGTCAATTCATATTCTACGTGAGAATCAAAATTAAACTATTTAAACACGTGCCAAGATCTAAAGTAATGACTTTGACCTGGTAAAATGTAATACATAACAATACAATAAAATATAAATTAATAAATTAATATGTAGGGCAAAACTACCCTATCACTTATGTGGCATTACAAAGTAAATAACATGTAACACTTTAACTTATACATGAATGAGGTAGGTAGGGCAGATAGTCTTAAATCTTTAACAATAATACTTATTATTTTAAATTATAGGTAATTACTTTTATTTTCAATTTAATTTAGCACTAATCGGAACACAATATTTTTGGTTAACCTGTCTTTAGCTAACACAAACAGATTCGACGGTTTCCCTACACGTGAACATGCAATATATATTTGCCCAGTTTATTAAACTATATAGTTTCAAACCACATGCCACAACTTTTTATGTTAAAACTTTTCAATAATTAAAACTGAATTTAAGTGTCATCTCAACAATGAACAGCATCCTTGATATTGCAAAAATATTAAGTCATGCAACGCTGTGATTGATCATAGAGAGGATTGTTTCCTTGTTAACTAAATCAAGGGTAGTTGTATCTAAAAACTTTCTAAAATAGTTTATTTTATTAACAGTTAAATTAAAATAATAATTACTGTTTTCACATGTAAAAACAAAAAAAAAAAAAAATCCCTCTGGCGTAATCGATCCCATTACCATAACCCAACCGAAATGTCATAATCGCCGCTGATCCAAATTAGCTACCAAGACTTTACATGAAAACTTTCAAAATGATAATGTCATATTTAATATAATAACAATTCAATAAACAAATAATTTACAATAAAATAATATTGCGACTATAAATGAAAGCTATCCTATTTTTCAAGTTGAATCAAACTGCACACGGTGTGCAAATTTGATTAAAATCAGTTAAGTAGTTTGGGAGTCCATTGCGGACAAACAACGTGACACGTAATTTATATATATTAAGATATATATATATATATATATATATATATATATATATATATATTAGACTGGGCAAAAATTTGAACCCTTAATATTAATTTTATAAGGTCGATCATCGCTATTTTTGATTTTTAGTCAGACTTTGATGTTTTTCGTTAGAACTGTAAAAAAATTAAAGTAAAAAAATATATTATTGCTTATTCTTATATACAATTAAATTCTCTACAAAAAAAGGTCTGATTGAAAATTTTCATCAGACAAGCCGTTTCCGAGTAATTGAGCTTAATAAATCGATTTGACTTTTTTTACTTTGAAATTTTGTCACTAACGAATTAATGAATATTTGAAAATGCTTACTATTTTTGCCTAAATTTAAGTTTTCAAAAGTTATTCACGATCAAAATAGAAAAAAAATTGAAATTTTAATTTTTTCGTTTTTAACGCAATTTTTTTTCACTTAACGAAACAAATGAACTTTTTGGATCATTATTAAACATTATTTATCATGAATCTACCAAAAAAAGTAAAATATATGCAGTGCGCAGACATGTATAAACATCCCGTAATATCTGCAAAAACCATAGATGATTCTTGTATTCTAAATCTTATTTTAAAATTGACAACCAAAAAATTAATACATTATTTTTTTTCTGTTTTATGTTATTTTGCGTCGTTTGTAATCAACATTGTCTAAAATAATTTTTGGTTTGGTGAATTTAAATATTTATGCTAAATTTCCGTTTCTCTTAATCTCAAAGTGTTAGTATAAAAGTTTTATCCTTGCTCTTGTATTTTCCAATAGAATTATTGTAGATTCTTTGAAAAGGAAATTAACCAATTTCGAAAGTTCGGACTTCATAAAATTGCTGTTTTATTATAAATATGTATTGGTATGGAATTCGTCTCCAGGGACTCCTTCCAATCAATAAAATCTCTGGGTGCGTTGATTCGGTACCAATGACCTCGACTGCTTTAAAAAAATCTAAAAAGTATACAAATTTGCATTCCCTCTTCCTTATTTGATTTCGAGTTCTGGCTTTTGCTATTTTCTTCGGCCTCCTCTGGTCGTCTAATTACTTTTTTCTGTTTTTTATTTTTTTAATCATTTAATTTTTTATCTTACTGCATTTATTTTTTCAAACCTTTTATTTCATTAATATTTCAATTTATGTTATATATACATTACAATTTATTTTTTACAATTTTCCGCACGACATTTTTTTATTCAAATCCAATTAATGGCAATCTAATCAATATTCTAACTCTATAAAAACAAAAACATTCCAAACAAAAATTTAATAAAAAAACTTATTTTATTCTAACTTAAAACTAATAACTAGAAATCGATTTTCTTAAGGGCGAATCACATTCCCAGAAATCCATTGAAAGAAATGTGTACCCGTAGAAAAAACCATAGTGTATGTAAGTATATAAAAACAAAATGAAAAATACGTTCACTTTTGAAAACATGCTGAATAATCAGATCCAATTGAAGAAATACAAAGTGGACTTGGATACAATAATTGATGAAGAGTAGAAAAACAGAACGAAGATGTGCAAAAAGTATGTATCCATTATACCAAATACAAAAATAGAAAAATGAGTGAATAGAGAAATTGGATTTTACGTAGAAAAAAAACAGACAGAAACAGATCGAAGAAAGTTGGATTTTTTATTAAATTTGAACAGTGGCAAGGTTTTGCACAAACATCACAACAGTTAATAAGAAAATCATTTATGCTGAATTAATAAATTACTAGGAATTCAAGAATTCATCTGATTAAATATTCAACATTTGTTATATTCCTGTATAATCTCTTGTGTAAAAAATTTGGGCCTTTATATGGATAAGAGACTTAGATTCGATGAACATATTATAATATATTGCCTAAAAAAAGCGTATGCTAAACTTAAGTTATTATATCACAATCGTTCTCCCCTTTCGCTCAATTTAAAAAGGTAACATTGCGACACTTTGTTTCTTTCGTCTTTCAAGTATTATGACCGTATCCCTCATACAGGGCAGTAGCTTGGGGCACGAGAGCTAATCTGAACACTACGAGGACAAACCTCTCAAAGATTCAGAGACTAGCCTGTGCATGTATCACTGGAGCAATGAGAACATGTCCCACTGCTGCAATGGAAGTAATACTAAATCTCTCGCCACTGCATATTCAAATAGAAAATGCTAGGAAGAAAACAATATATAAGATGATCAAAGACAGAATAATCAAGGAAAAACCTCACTCCAACTTGATCAAACTTAGGAAATGCCCCAAGATGACATGCCAAAGAAATTTAACTTTGTAAGAACATTTACCACTAAACTGGGAAGCAAATCTGAATGGGACGAAAACACCATATTGGGGCTAAGCCAGAACGCCATAAAATGGTATACGGACGGCTCCAAGACAGATAAAGGAACAGGAGCAGGGGTGTTTGGACCTAGAACCAAATATTTAGAAAGCTTGGGTACGTACCCAAGCATCTTTCAAGCGGAAATTCGTGCCATCGAAAGATGTATAGAATTTAACATTGAAAGGAACTATCGTAGACAGAAGATTGTCATCATGTCAGATAGTCAAGCAGCCATCAAAGCTCTGAACTCAGATACAATTAGTTCAAAGATGGTCTGGGAATGCCTAGGCAAATTAAATGAACTAGGACAGAATAACACCCTTACCCTCCTATGGGTTCCAGGACACGTAGGAATAGAAGGAAATGAAACAGCAGACAAGCTGGCAAAAAAAGGAGTTGAAACCCCATACCTGGGACCAGAACCATCCTGTGGAATCTGCAGTAGTACAATCTTAGAAAAAGTAAAGAAAAAAATGGATAGAGAAAAATCCAAGTACTGGAATGATCTAGAAGGACTAAGACAATCGAAGACGCTCCTGGGAAACTATAACCAGAAGAGATCTCACAGCTGTCTTAACCTGAGTAAGAGAAACCTCCGAATTATAACAGGAATACTAACCGGTCACTGTCGATTAAGAGGACACATAAAGAAACTAGGATTAGTAGATGAAGCAAACTGCAGATTCTGTGAGGTAGAGGATGAAACCTCAATACACATACTTTCAGAATGCAAAGCATTAAGTACTTCTAGGGTCACACACCTAGGGTCATACGAAATAGAAAGGAAAGAACTACCTAATTTAAAACCCAATAATATCCTAAACTTTTTAAGGAAGATAGGACTAGAAGAGCTGCTATAAGTCAGAGGAATCATCAGAAATATAGCAAGAAAAGGGGGACACAATGGATCTTATAGGTCGCAGGTATATCTGTTACCCCTAACAACATACATACATCCCTGATACGTTAAAGCTTGCCGGTTTGATAAATATGGAAAATCGACGCTTATATCATCTGGCGTCTTTACATCATTCAATAATTATCAATAAATCCCCACCTTACCTATATCACAAAATTAGCTTTAGAAATCTTTAGAAATCTGCAGCTACTTCTCGATTTAAGAGATCACATAAAAGATTTATTCGATAAGCAGTGCCATAATTAAAAAAAACTTCAGCATTGGGTTACATATGCATGCAATGGATTATAATGTGTGTTTTGGGTTAGTTGATCATTTTAATAAAAATAATGTATTGAATCTAGGTTTTGCGTTTTGTGTTTAGAGAAGGCATTACCCCAATTGATGACCTAAACTACGCCTTTGTTCTATATTGATTTTTTGTATTTTATATTTAATTGTATTTAATTTCTGTGAACAATAAAAACTTTATATATTTATTTATTTTCATTGCACAAATATCAATAATAATTCAAACATACCTGATTTTTAAGTAGGGACGAACCTTCAGTGGCTGAATTCTGATCCCAATTAGATAACTGAACATTTGACAAAACTACGATAGGATCTTTTAAATTAGTTATGTTGGCTTCATTTTGTTCAACAACGTTTTCTGTAACGGCCATCATATTCTCATCTCTGTCAATCAATGTACAATGGAAATTTTGATTTTTTTTTTCAGCCATAATACTAACCTCTAGCCCTGGCATTTTCCGATTGATCTTTGTTGAAGATAGTTTTGATTTTGTACTTATATTTCGCTTCGTGATAATAGGTTGTACTGTGGAATTTTCAATGTTTTCAAATTTTGCTGATGAACTAATTGATAAATCAGACTCATTAATTCTATGGTCGATAATGGTCAGATCAGATATACTAGGATCGTATAACTTTCTTCGTTTTCTACTAGAGGTTTTTGATCTGCTTTTGTTTAATTCTTTTACTGAATCAAATGTTACACTGGTGGTATTTAGGTTGTTGATTTCATTTATATCACTTCTTACATCTATTTCATTTAATATTTTTGAAGGAGAAATTCTGATTTTTTCAGGTGTTCGTTGTTTATCAGGTGTATCAACGACATTTATTTTTAATTTATTAATTTCAAGAGTTTTTTCCGTTGTTTTCTCTTGTGGAGGTGTGCTAAATATATTTGATTTACTGTTTTCTGGATTATCTGCGAGATTCTTCTGCGATGGTAGTTGCGTATCTTGAATAGGATATTTATGGTCAATTGTCAACTGTTGACTATCATTCTTTTTTTCTTGTTCTTCAATTATTGTCTCTGGATTATCAGTTTCAAGTAGATGGAACAATTTGCTCCGTTCAGCTTCACAAAGTTCTAGTTGTTCAGATTCAGTGAGAAAATCCAATTCTTGGGTTTTTGGTAAAACATTTTCATCTACAGATTTATCATCATTACAAATTTTGTTGTGATTACTAATTTTCATTCGAATTAAACAAATAGATAGTTCTTTTAATAAGTTTTCCCTATTATCGGGTTCTAAAATCTTGTGTTTATCTAATGAATTAACTATACTTTTTTCTGGTGAATTTGTTTTATTTTGAACATTACCACAAGGTTTTTTTGAACGATGATATTCCTCATAATCTCTGTAATAAGTTTTTTTAAAGAGCTCATCAAATGTTTCCTGTTGATCGATAATTTTTGAATTATTGCTTTCAGGTGTCAAACGACCTATTTCTGAATCACCTGTCTTCTTGTGAAGGATTTTAGTTTTAAACAGTTCTAAATCTGCAGATTCAGATTTACCTCGAATGTAAAAATCTGTTTCCTGTTTATCTTCGATAAAAGTGTTAAAAGACCGCTTTTCTGAAGAATCATATAAAAGTATTTTTTTTTCTTTACTTAGACCCTCCTGTGCTAGTACATCTCTATCATTTGATATAACTTCAACAATTGGTGTGGATTTATGTACTTCTTTCACAATTTCTGTAATTTGATAGTTTTTGTCGGATTGTGAAACTGATGCATTTAACTTTTCAGTTGTTTGATGCTGTTCACCGAGATAGTTACTAATTTGTTCAATAGGCGAATGTAGTTCTTCCTGTTGACTAACACTCTGAAAATTTTTCGTATGAAGTTGTTTTGAAGATGCACTGACTTCGTTAGAAGGTTCTTGAGGAGATACATCCTTCATTTCAGTATGTGATTGATATTTTCTTTTCCTGTTTGTAGATAATTTCATTGCTCCAGACTGATTTTGTTTATTTATTGAACTACTATGAATTTCTGCTTCAACAACAATTTGATTATTTTTTTTAATAAGTGGTGATTTAGGGGACAAGCTAATCTTTTTTCTAGTTGTCAAAGGTATTCGATTTTCTTTAATTGAGCATTTTTTTAAGTTAGTAACTGATTTTTTATTTTTGTTTTTAGGTACAATTAATTTATTCTTTGGATTAGATATTTCAGTTGGAATTTCTAAATTTTCTGAAACAGATTTAAAAATTTGAGGAGAATAATTGCCATGACTGGATTCAATGGATTTTTCTAAAGTTTTAAACGTTTCTGGTGTTCCGTTTTTCGGTTTTGAACTATTGGTATTTTTAGTGGTTAGAGATATTTTTTTTATTTCACTAGTGTTCATACAATCTATGGGGTCAACTAGTTTAGATTTTCTTGTAGGATATTTTCGTTGTATAATATGGCCCAAAATATTAGATTCTTCGTTTTCTTTATTATCTACTGAGACTTCCATTTTTAAATCATTTTGTTGAGTCATAACCGCTTTAAATGTATTATCAAGTTGGCTATTTTCTTCTATGTTCATTTTTTTGTTTCTTTTAATTGGTATATTGTTGGCACACTCAAACTCTAATTTTTCGTTTATGCTCATTGCTGGTAATTTATCTACTTTTTCTAGTTTTCTCAAAACAATCTTATTATTGGATAGATTAATCGATGTTTCTACAGTAACTGTATTGTTGGATATATTCTGTTGCGAAAAATATTTGGATTTTTGTGTTAACTCGCTATCAGCTATAGTAGCAGATGTTGCTATGATTCTTTCTGCATCGAGAGAATCATCTAAACTTGTCTGTTTTTGTTGATTGTTACTATTTACGGATGGATTGATGCTGTCATCAGATGAAATTTGGGTGCACTTTCTTCTTTTCTCTTTAGGTTTTAAAGAGAATTTTGTGTGCTCGTTTAGGCCGTTTTGTGTAGACAAATTTTGTACAGCTAAAATATCTTGCTTGTAATTTAAATTATTGTTAATGGTATTTGCTGTAATATTATTATTATTAATGTTTTTTTGTTTAGAGTTTTGATTTATAACTAGCTTGATACTACTAACTTTTTCTGTAGTATGTCTTTCATATTGAAATATATTAACTGCCATCGAATCCATATCTTCAGATATTAATGTTGGCGATTCTTTTTGGAATATTTGAGACTTCGTATCGCAAATTTTTGTGAGTACATTTTGTGAAGGCACATTCTCTGGAAATAAAATATGCTGCTTGTGATTTAGATCACTGTTGCCGATATTTGATGTAGTAATAACACATTTTTGTTTAGAGTTTTGATTTATAATTTGGTTAGTAGTACTAACTGTTTTTATATTTTTTTCAGATTTATTATGCAGAAATAAATTTACTTCTTTGGAATCTATATCTTTAGGTAATACTGAAATACACTGTTCCTGATCCTCAGTAAAATGGTCTTTAGCTGTGTTCCAGTCATCTGAAGAACCATTATTTGTATTTGTGGTTTTGGCAGTGTTACTTTCCTTTTGAAATATTGGAACAACACTATATCCGGCTTTACTAAATTTCTTTTTAACTCCCATGACATTTTGATCATTTCCCTCAAAATACACCGAGTTTTCTGATATATTAGAGTGCCACGAACGGCTCGCCAGCGAGCTGCCGTCTTGTGGTAACAACTTCTTGAACTGAAAATTAAATTTATTAATTAAAATATTATTTATATAGGGTAGTTAACAATATATCCTAAAAATTGTTGGTAGGTCCACAAATAATTAGAAGTACAATAACAAAAAAAAAGTTTAAACATAGTAGAAACTTTAACTGCTGTTTGATTATAATAGGTAGATAGATCAGTGATACTATAATAAGTATTGTTAGAGTTACTTTTTACAAAATATTAAAATATTAAACAACGATAATTATTAATAAAAAGTTGAAAAATATATTTTTTTTAATTTCACCAACGGGGATCTATTCTAAAGCATTTTAAGAATTGCTCCAAGAGAGGAAAAAAACCTCATGTTTATAGTTCAACAATTATCACACTTGCAATGTTCATGTTTAAGCAGAAAAACATTTTAATAAACAATTGCATAAATAATTGATAAATTGTGATTAAAAAAAAAATTCGGGCAGATTATTGTTCATTTATCTATCCAGTAAGCACCTGATTTTTTTCATATCCTAAATTTGATATTTAATATGTTAAAATAATTTTTATTAAAAAAGTGTCCAAAGCAGGCGTGGCTTACGCAAGCCAGAGCATCCGTTTTCGGCCGGATTTTCAACCATCTGGGAAAATTATAAATATTAGTATTACAGTTCCGAGAGTTGGAGATCTCGTAGAAAATTTCTTCCTCTTTTTGAATCTTTTTTTTTTTAATTAAAAAATATTTATTAGTTTTTAAGATATTTGCAAAAAACCAAACCCGTTTTTTTTTTAGTTAATTGTTAATAACTTTTGCAATTTTTGCATGCGGAACATCATTTTTTTCAAAAATCATCTAGATGCCATTCCGAATCGAATGACACCTTGATCATAATTTTTGGAGACTGCTGAAAAAAGTTGACGAAAAAAGCACTTGTAAACTAGACTAATAATTTTTATTGTTTAGTAGATAAAGCAAACTGTGCTGTAAACACCATGACTGACTACTGTGTAAATAATGCATTGATCTTAAATGGATCAAAGACCAATGTGGTAACTTTCGCACCTTCTGCAATGCAGGTGAGTCCATCAGTGAAGCTGGACAATAGATCAGTTGTGGTTAGTCACTCTACTAAATTAATAGGTGTTTATTTGGACTCCAATTTGTCTTGGAGCTGTCAAGTTGATTACATAGTAGCAAAATTGTCTGTGCATTGTTATGTCCTAGGGCAACTTAGGAATTTTGTATCTCTGGATATTCTAAAATTGTTCTATTTTGCTCATGTACAGTCAATTTTGCAGTATTGCTTAGTTTGTTGGGGAAATTGCTCACGAATAGAAGAGGTGCTTATCCTTCAGAAAAAGATTATTCGGACTATGACGTTTAGAAGGCGCTTGGATTCCTGTAGGCCAATTTTTCGAGAATTAAATATTTTAACTGTGATTTCGTTGTACATTTTAAATTGTATTGTTTACGTAAAGTCCCACAAGAACAGTTTTGTATGTAGGAATGATATTTGTTTGGCAAGTGGGTACAGTTTGCGACATGGATATGACTTGGTGACTCCAGTTAGTCACTTGGCAGTGGTAAGGAGGGATCCATTTGCCACATGGGTTCATTTGTTTAACAAGTTACCAAGTCATGTCAAGGAAGCTAATATGTATGTCTTTAAGAAGTCTGTTAGGAATTTACTTTTGGAAAGAACTTTTTACTCGTTAGATTAGTACCTGCAGGCATCTTTTTAACTGTATATGTTTATATGTATATTTCTTCTTAATTATTGTATTTTGACGTATTTCTATACTCTATAAGTCGAATGAAATAAAGAATTTATTATTATTATTATACAGAGTATAAATAATAAAGGGCCCAGGACAGATCCTTATGGTACCCCATGATCTATACTCTTCATATTTGACTAACGACTATTAATTTGTACATATTAATAGCGATGAACCAAATAGCTTTTTAATAATTTCAAGGGAGTACCTCTAATACCATACATTTCCAGCTTTGATAGTAGTAGCTTATATGAAACACAGTCAAAAGCTTTCAATACTAGAAATCAGTATCTTATTCCCCTTTTCCAGTTCTTCGGAAATATATGCTATCACTTCTATCAAAGCTGTAATTATAGATTTTCCTGGTCTAAAACCGAACTGCTCAACGTTTAGAAGATTATTTTTTTCGAGATAATTAAGTAATCTAGATTTAATGGTTTTTTCAATTAATTTAGAGAGAACAGGTAAAATAGAGATAGGTCTATAATTATCAGCTAAGTTTTTGTTACCTTTTTTTAAAAATGGGAGCCACTCTAGCAATTTTCATAAAAAAATTAGATTTAAAAAGTTTTAAATATATTATATTTTGTACTTTAATTAATTAAAAGGCAACAAAAGAAACGATAGAAGGTAAAGTTTCTAATTAATTAATATTTCTAATCCAATAGAACCAAAATAATTAAAAATGCTTCAACTTAAATTTTGGTTTCCATTTTTCAAACAAATCTGAATTTATTTCTTATTGCACTAGTCCCGTAAAGTTATTAAAAAATTACAGAATGGCTCTAATGATTCTATGTATTCTATAGAAATAAGCTAAAATTATTAAAATTGGGTAACTCACCATTGATGAAACTTCTGAACACGATTGTGGAGACTTCGGACTTTTAACATACTTGCTGATTTTAATATTCAAAGGTTTATAACAATGGACTGAAAAAAAATACCTAATATTATTATTGTCAAAGAAAAAAAAAGAAAGTGAATTCTTTAAACAATTCTTTTTATATAAACAAAATATTCTATTTGCGTAAATATCTAAGAATAAAATAAAAAATTAAAAACTGGAAACATCAAGTGATCGTAATGCAAAAATATAAGTTTTTCGGTTTACCAAAAATTAAATATTTGGCGTTACTGCTTCATACTTATGTTTAACGATCAACTTCAAATTTTACCGATTTTTATTTCAAAACTTATAATTAAAAATGTTTCTTTTCATTTCGCAAAAACTATCACAGATACGTTTTTAGAACATTTTAATAATTCCAAGCGAGTTCAAGTCTCGCTGGGTGCGACATTTTTTCAATTTCTCTTTAATATCCTTTAATATATTCTTGTTTGTATACTTTCTAAAAAAAACTTTCAAAATTTAAAAATTTTCAAAAATAACTTAGCTATATTTAGTCAATATTTATGTGAGTTATTAGATAGAAGAGGTTAGGTTGATGAGGTGTAGACCGATTTCTCCAAAGCCTTTGACAAAATCAGTCATATTATACTTTTAAAAAACTGTCATGCTTAGTTTTTAATGACAAGTACCTTTCTTACGACATATCTGCATGAAAGGAATGTAAATGGGTTTTTTCAAGCATCTACGTAGCATCTAGTAGAGTGTAGAGTTCCTCAGGGATCTAATTAAGTTCCTTTGCCACCTAATGGCGAGTGGCATCAATGAGCATATCATACAAACCGTCTCCGTGTAAAATTAAATATACAAACCAATTTTCATGACAATCGGTTAAACGGGGCAGAAGTTGCTACTCTGCAGCGCCACCTGATCGCGAGTGTCATCAATGAGCATATCATACAAACCCACATATATTTAAAAGAGAAATTCTTACTAAATTAAATATTTTGATGCATCTAATATATTTGATCGATAAACTACAAAATATAACGAAAAAAAAATAGTATAAACCTGATAACTAACGAGAAAATATGATGAAAACGATAAAATCAAAATAAATTGAAAAAACGAAAAATTGAAGAATGACGTAAATGATTTGCGGTACGAAATCCGCCGGGTTAGCTAGTAAAAGATAAAAAAACTTCTGTTGTCGTTATTTGCAAATACATTTCATTTTCAACATACAATTTATTTTTGTAATCGTAATCCTTTACGAATTTAATAATAATTCCATAGTTGTAATAATACTCTGAATAATACTTAAGTCCAGTTTATGTTTGCATTCATTTTGATGAATATTTTATGTAAGTTTATGGAACATTTAAGGACATTTTGTAAAAGACCACTCGTTTAGAATAAATAATAGGAAGTGGAAACATCTGGCTTTAAAAAAAACAAATACAAGAATATGTTATGTTGAGAAATAAGTCAAATAATACTTGGTTTATATTAAAGAATGATTCGGAGTTTTTAAGAGCTTGATGATTACCTAAAGGTAAAAAGTTTAAATCTCTAAAAATTAATCCAACAATGTTGTAATTTAATTATTTGATCTTTTATATAAATTATGTACGAGCCCTGTCTCAGTGAAGTTGGCCCACGCTTCAAAACAGGATATTTCCGATTTTATTTAAGGGCTAAATAAAATTTTATTTAAAATATAATATTTTTGGTTTCTTTAAATGTTTATGGAAAGATAACAAAACCGACGCAGCTATTTTGGAAGCGTTTTTATTTTGAAATTTTCTTTTCCGAAAAATGATTTGTGTATTGCAATATACGTGATGGAGACAACTTAAGTTGCATGGTCTTTTAATCGCTTCCATAAAATAACGGTAGGCTTTGTTAAAGAAATGATAACATTTTACGTTGCTAAGAAGCCGATTTTGACGTTTAAATCAATTTTTAATGTATTAGTGTTGCTAAAAATAAAAAATGGTTCGTGGTAAAGCTGTTTCTGACGAAATAAGAAAAGTGATCATTCACTTGCATTTAAAAGGTCAAAATGCTTCCCAAATCGCTGACAGTATTAACAAATCAAGGTATACAGTTCGAAATATTATTACATTGTACAAAAAAACGGGATCTGTTGCTCAAAAACCCAGAATTGGAAGTCGACCGCGCTATTCCAACACTAATTTAAGAGCCTTAAAACGGATTATCAAAGAAAATCGACGTGCTAATTATAACGAATTGAAAATATTGTGGAATCAGGCAACCACAAAAATATTTTCAAGAGCAACTTGTCACAGAGCTGCCCAAAAGATGGGATTTAAAACTTACAAGGTAGATTTAAAATATTGTTGTTGTTATTCGTTTTAAATTCAGTATTTTTAGGCAAAAGAGAAACCCTTACTGACAAAGATTCAGAAGAAAAACAGATTAGCGTGGGCCAAAGAACACAAATTATGGTCTTCGAATCAATGGAACTCCATTATTTGGAGTGATGAGGCCAGATTTGAAGTATGCGTTGGTGATACAAGGACTCGTGTCATAAGAACTAAAGAAGAAGTGTTTTATAATGACTGTCTTAAAAAAAAAGTTAAGTTTCCGGTTTCTGTTATGACTTGGGGATCCATGTCAGCAAGTGGAGTGGGAAACTTACACTTTGTGGAAGGTATTATGAATGCTGAGAAGTACATTAATGTGCTTCAAAATAACTTAATACCCCAAATTAACCAAATGCGTTTAAATAATATCGAATGTATCTTCCAACAAGATGGTGCCGCTTGCCATACAGCTAAGAAAGTAAAAGATTGGATGTTAGAAAACAATATTCCAGTTTTAAAATGGACGTCCAGTAGTCCAGATCTATCGCCGATTGAAACCTTGTGGCATCTTATGAAGAAAAAGCTCAGATCGAATCCCGCAAGAACTGTTCCAGAATTGCGAACCCGTCTCCAAGAAATTTGGAACAGTTTTACACCAGATGACTGCCAAACATTAGTTGAAACTATGTCAAGACGTATTAAAGCAGTAATCAGTTCAAAAGGCGATGTAACGCAGTGGTGATTTGCTGCTATTTGGTTTCGTTGATTTTTATTAATCGGCAGTTTTTTGAATTTTTGTAAAATATTTTTTCTCTGTTACAAAATATTTAAAATATTTAGTAATTTTGCCTAATATTAAATAAAAATATCGTATATTATCAGAAATACATTTTAGTTTTAAATACGTTTTCGTTAATATGACAAATTTCATAAAAAGATAGTTGGGCCAACTTCACTGAGACAGGGCTCGTATATCAACATGTAGCTAAAAAACTAGTATGCATAGTAGAATTATTGTACTTACTCATGTTCGAAAATTTATTCGCCTGTGTGGTTTCCTCCAAAGATTTTCCAAATATTTTCGGTAAAACAACGCTTGTAAAATGTTTCTCATCGTTGGTTTTTTTTATATTTATAAATATGTTTCTTGCATCATTCAATAAAGATTGAGTATCATCATTTGAACTTATGCACGAGTCGTTTAATTTTATATGAATTTGAACATATTTTGATGTACTGTAAGAAAAAGTGTTAATATTAAATTTAATAATTAGTTTTCAACATTTTTTTTATTTTATTAGATCGTTTAGAAGAGTAAATTACGCATGAGTAGTACTGCTTCTAAAAAATAATTTAAAGCGAAGCTTTTGATCACGAAGACCTTTTGATGTTAGAAAAACCGTCATAAAAATGAGTAACTCCCCTTGGCCTCTCGACTTGTTTCTCCCACATCCAGGTTCTTCTTGAATCTCTTATACACTGATCTCATCTTTTGCCAATTTGTAATACCTTGTGTATCTTGCGTACAAATATTTGAATATTGGGGTCTGTAATTGTTTTATTACATTATGATTTAGCAATATTCGAGTGTCAAATATTGTTAAAGTAAATTAAGGTATTTATTTCACTTCACCCTTTTATTGTTTAACTACAAAGGGTTGAATTGGTTTTAGTTCATTCTAAATCTTTCAGAGAAAAGTATGATAGAATAGTTCTGTTCCCTAAATTGAGACCATTTGTTTAACATTACGTTTAAACTCCTGGTATCTATACTTCGTGATTATAAAGATGGCAGTTGACATGAGTTACAATACTTGTACAAAACTTTTTTACAAGCGGTTTTATAAATTTTTTTCTCCACGACCATTAATGAATGTAATAATTCCGACTTCATTTTTAATAATAGAAAGTGTTCATTCTCACTCTTGAGTAGTCTTGAGATAGAATATTCATTCTCAAACACTTGCTTCTTATGTGTTTTGCATGTATTTCCATTCTATAACTAGTAATGGAATAACATTCTGTAATTATGTAATTATGTAACATAGATTACCATGAATTTCAAAACTGTCACTCAGTTTGTTAGTGCGACGTTCTAATTGTTTTGCTACAAATTTCAATTTAAATAAACAGAATTATTACATGGTCATGGTTCCTCTCGCTCGCTACGCTCGCGTTCGGAATTTTCCACTCGTATCGAATTTTCATTCTAACCTTGTTACAGAATATACTATTAGAAATTAATAATTTACTATTATATTTATAGTGGCAAGAAAGAATCTAAGTAGTAAATATTGATGACACACAGAACATATTGGAAAGTATTAAAACGTTACCCAAACAACAGAATACTGATGACACTCACAACATATGGGAAAGTATTAAAGCGTTTAAAATGAAATTTACTACTTATGACATAATATACATAAGGTAAGTATATTAAAAACTTAAGTAACAAAATATAGATTTTCGACACGTTTTTATTAAGAAATAAAAAATGAGTGTGGCAGTCAATGGGACTGCTGGTAGAAGTTATACTTCTATGAACGCGCCCGGGCTTAGAAATTTGTATGGGAATGATTTAGCACAATCATTATATGCTTCCGTGTTCATTTTATAGGTTAAAATGCAATGTATAGTCAAAAATATCACATCGTATAGTAACTCTTCATCTTTCCCATAGAATGTTACAAAATATCGCTTATCGATCAAATTTAAAAATATTTATTGCGAAAATAGATATCGTGTGTACATAATCATAATATGAACTAAAAACTGTATAAAGTATAGGGTTATCTCGTTTAGACGGCATGCCCGGCACGGTTCTAGATAAAAACCGGTCACCGTGATACTCATTCACACGACGACCGGGATACAAATTGACACGACACCTGGCGAAAGGAAACGAATTTCTATATTCATAGCGCTAGTTGGTTTCTTGCAACGATAAAAATGGTTGTTAATACGTTCGTTATTTGTATATAAGGGGTAACACGAATTGCGAACTATGGTCACAAGTATTGAAGGGTCCAGGGTATAGCCGCTAATTCCTTACCCGAATTGCGAACCGTGCCCTTTTTGAAGACATAATGATGAGATGAATTGCGAACTAGGCCTAAAGCGAAATGTAACCGTTTTATGGCATTTAGGGTAAGCTCCATCACGCTGGAACCCGATTTCGATAAAATTTAATTTGATTTTGCTTAAGTAAAACTACAAACGATTCTGAGGATTGTAGTAACTTTCATTTTTTTCTAGTTTTAGTTATAACGTATAAAAACAACTGATTTTATTTTAAACAAAAAATATTGGGTACATAGCAAAAATTTGTTTTTAACTAACTTTTTAATTGTTTGTAGCTTTTTGTGGTTTCAACAAAAAATTTTAATCTTCCTTTATACTAAGAAAAAATAGGAAAAAACTGCAAAAAAAGTGCGGGTCTAAAAAAAAACGAAACTTTCTAAGAAACTACAAACGATATAAAGAATTGTAGTGTCATTTAAACGTTTGTAGTTTGTATAAATATTGTGTTATAACGTTAAAATAAAAAAAATGGGTTCTAATTAATGAAAGTAATAAAAAATGGTAAAGCTTATAGCAATATTTTATTTGTAGTTTATTGTAGTAACAAAAAAATTTTTTATTCTTCCTTTATAATAAAAAAAAAGATAAATTGTAAAAAAAGTGCGGGTCTAAAAAAAATATTGTTTGATTATATGTAAATATTGTAGTTGACGAACAAATTAAATTTGGAATACTAATCTATGTAAATATTATTATACCTACCTCTTCCTCTTCGGGTTCATAATTTCGCGAAGGGATTAAACCATCCGAAAATGTACTGTTCGCAATTCAGGTGAGAGATCGGTCAGCTGATAAGATGTAGTTCGCAATTTGGGTCGGGGTTTAGAAAAATCTGACCACGGTTCGCAATTCATGCGCCCCGTTATATAAAACGCCGAAAACGACCAAATAGAAGATATTGGGTACATCCTATTGTAAGGGAAAGATTTCATATGGGAGCTTTTCAGAAACCTATGTGTCAGTTGAGAGTGGATGAACAAAAATTTTTTTATTACCTTAGGATATCAATGTCAACGTTCGATGAATTGATGAAGAGAGTAAAAAAACTAATAGACAAATTGAACCGCAGAATTAATAAACATAGTCATGGCTATAATTTGAAGTAAATATATTACATGTGATTTGACATAAAAAAAAAATTATTAAAATAGTGCGAAATGAGGTGTTTTTTCAATTATCTCGGTTAATTGTTTATGGATTTAAATAACCTTTATATTGAAAAACTTTTTAAAATCTTTAATTTTTATTTTAACTATTTTTCTCCTAAATAAAATTGAAAAATTTTATTAACAAATATTTTTTTTTTCGATTTTTGTAACTGTTAAAAAAACAGGTCAAAATTAGCAGTATGTATACGGAATTTTCATCTACTACCTCACTTCCTCCCAAATAACCATTTCGAAAATATTATTAGTCGAGGCAATGAACCACTAAAAATGCCAAAGATAGGAAATCTTTTAGAATGGGCCGGATCGGAAAGCGGTTTTTTGCTTTGCTTTCAAAAATTATTTATACCATTCCTAACTACTTTCTACCTAGTACAAACCGGAAGTTGCATTGCTGCAGCCAAAAATGCTTTCAAAAATGCATTTTTTTATAGGTTCCTTATTTACAAAGTTATTGAATTTGTCAAAAAAACCTCTCAAAAAATGCATTTTTGGCTGCAGCAATGCAACTTCCGGTTTGTACTAGGTAGAAAGTAGGTAGGAATAGTATAGATAATTTTTAAAAGCAAATGCAAAAAACCGCATTCCGATCCGTCCTATCCTAAAAGATTTCCTATCATAATGCTTCATTGCCTCGACTATATATTTTGTATGTTTTTGTTCATTTAAGTAGTAAATCTTTGAAGACGAAAACTGATTTAGTTGTTCAAGTATATTGTAAATATTTAACATTATTAAATAATATTAGAAACTAAGGATAGCCCTTGATCATCCTCGAAATTCGTGGTCATCAACAAAAAATATTGAAATGTCGTATTTTTAACTTACCTATTAATATTGACAGCTTTTACATCTGTTGCAAACAGAGTTATCAAATCCCAGCTGTCTTGACTATCTAACTGGTACCAAGAAAGGGACTTATCAGAGAGATTACAATCTAACCAGAAGCCATTACCATCCGCCTGAAATGCGTACAAAATTTCATGAATACACTAACTCATACAAGATTGTTTATAATGAGAGAAGATATTAATTGTTTTAAGATATGCATTAACCAAATAATTAATATTCATGACAATTAAACTAAGTATTCTAAATACGGATAAGTGTAGTAGAAATCATTTTTTACAGAAAAATAATATAAATGTAAAGAAAGATTTTTTGTTTTCCCAGAAATAATGAATAAATACAGATTTTATTAAAGAAGCTATTCTTCAGGTATTAGCAAATAGCTTACTTTCAAGATATTGTTTTGGAAAGGAAAAAACAATAGAAAGTGTATATAAATTGAGATATAAACAAGAATTATATCCCGAAATTATGAAATGAAAGGGGAAAAGCGAAAAAGTAAAAAAAACTACACAAATGTAGTAGGAGAAAAACTAAAATATGCAAATTTATGAAGAAATGACAGTAAATTTATATTGTGTGATGAATTTATAAAAATAAAGATAAACAACAACTATGTCCAATAAGCAACTACAAAGTAACCGAATAGGGTACCGGACAGTAATCGAAAAAAAATCTAAGATGTGTTTTAAAATAAAGTTTGTTATACAACAATATCACTCAATAAAGATTTTTAAGAAATAACAATGATTTATATTTTTAAATCAGTAAATAAAGTTGCGTAAATTTATTTGTGCAGCGTACCTAAGAACCCAAACGCCAATCACAGTGTTGTTCGCGTTTTTCTACGATTTATTTGCATTTTTCTAAAAACATTTAATTGTAATTAGTTACGAATTAAAGTACTATAGTCATAACAGAAAATGTCGCAAGTGCTTGAGTTTTTATCATGGAACAAGGCTATACAAAAGCCGACAATAGAAATCTCCCAAAAGTTGATATTTTCATGGTCGGCAGTTTCTTTGCCACTAATTCCGAATTTTGTTCTGCTGAATTTGAAAATGTGAAAACATTTGTGTAAGTATTCTAACCTCTTTTTGTTTATCTTAACCATAGAAATGATTGAAGAAATAACAAAAGAAAACATAACCTAAAACTAGTTCCATTATTTACCAAGTTATTTTCCTACATTACGTACACACTAAATATGATTATTAGTGTTGTGGGTCGTGTAATAAGACTTTAGGTACAGTTTGCATCAAAGTGATCTTCGCAAAAGTAGGTAAAAATAGGTGAAGTAACAGACATTCCATCGCACTTTTGTCTTGCTAGGTCTTACCATTTCTTTCGTATGACTGGTTTTCGAGGTACATCAATGAAAATTTTATTTGGAGTACTTACTGATGTATTTCCACATCGAGGTACAACACACCAACGATATTTTTTTTGGTCCATGATGATTAAGAACTACAAAATACTTAATTTATCCAAGCACTGATCACTTGTTATATGGCTTGTAGTTTGTTTACCCCACAAATGACGTCACGCGATCTGAACTGACATGAAGTGCTGTTTTCGCGGCAATTTTAAATAAATTATGTTTTTGACGTTTTCAAGTACTCCAAAGGATTTATTTATTTAAATATTATTTTTTATGGCTATATATAAATAACGATTATTTTAAAACACTATCTGAAATGTTGACCGGTTCCCTATTAAGATTTGTCGAACCTACATTATCAGTTCATATATGAAGTAATGATTTTCATTTGAGTTGAAACAAAAAAAAACAGATTGATTAAGAAATATAAATGTTAAATATTATATTTTCTTTATAATTATCGAATATCTACAGAACAAGAGAAAAGTAATAATAGACACAAGTTTCTAATGGAAACGTTAAAAAGAATTAAGTTAGTAGGAAACATAATATATAATATATATGAAAATTAGGAAACGAGACTATAATACATAATTTAATTTTATCACTAAGATTTTAAAGTTAGGTATTCTTTAGGACCAGAAAATAATCTTTGAAGAACAAGGTAGTTCCTAAATTTGAAATCTGATGTTCATCTAAAATATTTTATTAATATTTAATTATTTTTCCTATCAAATTAAATGATAAAGTACTATCAAAATTTTGGTGAATATATATATGTAACAAGATGATAAAATGAATTAATAACTTCTTTCATATTCCTGAATTAACTATTATAACTATTTACCATTGGAGAAATTGAATCTGATTCCTCAATCTGTATTTTATTACAATGTAACGTGAATATTACTTCACGACGTTTATTATTAAAAGAATTAAGAAATGTTCTGCAATCTTCATCAAAATTTGCAGCACTAATTTGTGCAAAATTTTGACTTAATTCCTGTGATTCCGGCATTAAGTTTTCTTGATATTCTGTTAAATACGATTTACCGTATAAAACAAATATTGATTCTATAATCGTAACTTGCATGTCGTAATCTCCAACAGAACTTAGACTGTCTATCAATTTATAACTACAAAAAAACTCAATCATTAAAATCAACTGAAATTAAAAGCGGTAATTTTCTATATTTTGTCAATAATCAGTTTAGCTATTTGCAGTAATACAGTATATTGTTACAACAATCTTATGAGGATATTTCTGCTTAGGTACGCCATTTGTAAATAAACTAATCGGTTTTTAAATAGATTAGAAGTTATTTTAGTTTTAAGATAAGTACAAAAAATTAAAGTCTATTTGTTTGCAATTGGCAGCACAGTGAATTCATTATAAATGCAAATCCTTCAAAGCCCAAGCAAGGGTGGTTCATGAAAAATAACTAAAACTAGTATACATTTCTATTGAAACATAGTCATAGTTGTTATTTGTAAAACACAGTTAGTTTATTTTTTAATTTTTATAAACGCAGTAATCCACTGTCTACAAAATATGCTCGTAAGATTGCTTAAAACAAAAGAAGTATTTCCTTTACGATTGCAATTTCTTTTACTTAACCGCTAAAAGTCTTGTTTACGTACATATTGTGAATAATTTTCTAAAAAAACTAACAGAAGGCACTTAACACAATTTTATATTTTTGTTTTAATACCTATCAACCTAATGTCGTATAGTAATAAGAAATCTCCATACAATTTGTCTTACAATTCTTATAATTAAGATTACGTACGATAAAATGTTATAAAAAGTAAGTTAAAAAACAACAATGGTG
Source organism: Altica lythri (assembly GCA_964028335.1). Taxonomy (NCBI): domain Eukaryota; kingdom Metazoa; phylum Arthropoda; class Insecta; order Coleoptera; family Chrysomelidae; genus Altica; species Altica lythri. The sequence goes on along the minus strand of OZ034804.1, from coordinate 25,707,636 downwards.
AAATTTCAAAATGGAAAGCTAAGACAAAAAAAATTATAATAAAATTAACAAGCTGGAGAGAACAAAGAATATATGGGTAATAGTAAAACTAGTAAAAGAAATAGCTAAAGAAAAGGATGAGTTATCAAAAAGTACAAAAAATATACATATATACGACCTAGCAAAGGTCTACCCCTAAGATTTTTCTCGATGTATTTTAATGTAAAAATATAAACCCTTAAAGTATCTGAGATACAAATTGAAACAAAAATGAAAAAAATTGTTGAAATCAAAAACGGTTAACTTTTTTTGTTTTTAGAATATAATATTGTGATCAATTTTACTAATGGTATGATATCAGAGTTATTATCAACTTTTATCCCCAATTTTATATCAGTAAAAATGAATAGCAATTTAAAGTGGTGTAGAAATAAGAAGAAAAATGTTTCATCAATCCCGATTGTTAAATTTTCAAATGTTTAATAATTCCAAAATATTAAATGAGTATAATCCTTGATTAAGAACATAAAATGCCCTTTGAAAAACACTTCTTTTTGCACCTTATTACTTGATTGGGGTTATTAACTACTTCATATAAGTAATTAGGTGCAAAACGAAATCCATATGTCAAAGGGTATTTCCAGTGTCTTAATCCAGGATACCATTTGAAAAAAATATATTTAAATAGCCGTTTATAATGTCGATTGCATATAGCCTGTTATACTCCCTCCTGAAACGTGAGTATTTTTCTTCGCCATAAAATGAAAAAAAAAAAATTGTAAGGATTTTTTTAATAAATCTACTTATGATAAAGGTGCTGTTTCGAAATACGTCTTACTGTGTGCATTCCAAATTCGTTGTAAATTCACTTGAATACTTTTTTGTAATTCAAAACTCCCAAATTTGGATATTTCAATTTGGCTTAACCTACTTGAAACATTTTAATATTTCGGAAATAAAAACGAGTACTGAGTACTGTAATAACACCTAACGACCATGTATCGTATTATATTTTATTTTATCTTGTTTTTATAAATTCATAAAAATTTTAACAGTAGTTCGTAACTTGACTAAAAATAGTTCGTAACTTGATTAGTTAGGTCAAATTACCTTGAAAGCCATCTGTCACTGTCAAATATTTTTTTTATTATTAAGATTTAATTGTTAATATAAAATTGAATAACAATGACTTCTTTTTAAATATGGATGTAAAAGTAAGTAATTAATTATTTTATTTTTATTATATAGTCATTATAGTATTTTTAAATGTTAAAAATTAAAAGTAATTAAACTAATTTGGAAAGGCTGTGTGCACAATTTCAAGTCCTAGTAGGTAAAGCAAAATTGTGTATTGTCCGCCGCATAGTGAAAAATGATCTCCGGGTCAAGCGTTACAAGATCCAAAAGGCGCATGACCTCACACCGGAGCAGCAACCAGTTAGACTTCAGAGAGCGAAGGAGTTGCTTCGCTTGGCCGAAAGGGGTCAATTTCCGAACATTGTGTTTTCTGATGATAAAATTTTTCAAATTGAGCAATTCGTAAACCCTCAAAACAATAGGGTTTACTTGACCCATCGTTCATACAAGAATTTGAGTCATCGATTGGCCACCAGGAGGCAGCACCCGCCACAGATAATGGTTTGGGCCGCTGTAACCGCAGATGGACGCTCTCCAATCGTTTTCATCGAGCCTGGCGTCAAGGTAAATGCAGAATATTATCGGGAAAGTATTCTGGAGGTTGCTTTGACGCCGTGGGCTGACGAACATTTCGGTGGCAGGGCATGGACGTTTCAACAGGACTCGGCACCGTCTCACAAAGCTCGAGTGAACCAAGAATGGCTAAAAAACAACATTCCGAACTTCATAACGTCCACACAATGGCTCTCGAATTCACCAGACGCGAATCCAATGGATTATTCTCGTTGGGCCATTTTGGAGAGCAAGGTCTGAACTAAAAGATACACCAGTCTTGAGGCGCTGAAGAAAGCCATTGTCCGCGAGTGGGCCAAAATACCTGCAAGTCACATTCGGGCAGCTTGCGATTCGTTTTTAAACCGTCTCAAGGCAATTGGTATGTGTCACCGGACATGGTGCGCTGATTGGTGGTCACATTATAAACTAGCGCTAGGGTGACAGCTGGTAGTTAGCCATACATAAAAATAAGGCAAATTTATATGCTGTTAAATTTTGTTTATTTATATTTCGTCTATTAATAATAAAAAAGTGTACATCAGTGAAAATTAACATTTAACTATGGCCTCAGATTTATTAAATAATTGTGGAGCTAGATTTTCCTTAAAAAAAACAAAAGTAGAAAATACTGTTGTGTTTAAGGATGTTCAAGTAATGCAGCCCAAAATTCAGACGTTCGTTTTCATCATTTTCCAAAACCTAATCGGTTTTTTGTTAAAAGAAAAACAATGAAAAATGTAAACTATATTCAGTGTCATTAAAATTTACACTTACCGAGTACAATATAATAACACCGCTGTGATGTGTTTACATCTTTCACTAAGTCCAGCTGTACAGCTACACTTTGATGAAACAATTTGACCATTTTTTTGTATAACTGTTTTTATTTCATGGGGTTTATCACGAAAAGCTGATGATTGTATACAATACGACAAAATATCGTATTGATCATTGTTTTGATTTTCCAACCCATTATACATTAAATATCCTGCATTAATTATTTTCTCTCCTTCTACAAAATTTCGAGACTTAGGAGTAGCCTCAATAAAGTCAAGAACTTGATTTACTGATAAAAACATTTCAATTGTAAATAAAAACTACATAACTTTGGATAATTAAATCACATCTATCATCCTAGCAGTAGTAATATTTTTAACCACCAGAGCGCGGCAAAAGGTGTCCGGCCATATTGAGCAAAAGTGAATCGATTCTGAATTTTGTATTATTTTCACACATTTTGTACTTTGAATTAAATGAGAGTAATTGTCCAAACTGAATTTATGACCTTTTTAATTGGTTACACTTCGAGTGCCGGACCCTGTACTGTTCGCAGACTGTCAACCAGGAAGCAACTTCTGAAGATGTCAACCGCTCGTGTTAACGAAACGTCAAGTCAGCAAGACAATCGACGCCGGCCTAACAGCCCAAAAACCATTGATACATTTGTCAATTTAACTTCTCTAAAGCTGGCTACACTAACAGAGTTAACCACGAATAATGATTGCGCACCAGGCGCTAATAATCGTAATCTCGAAATGGCACCTTTACCTTACCTATATTTGGAACAGAAATATTTTACTTACACGGTTATTTCTGGTAGCATGTTAATTATTTCTGCTTTTAAGGCTGCTCCAATGGTTTGGCACATCGCATTGAACACTTTTAACAACTCTTTTTGAATACACCAATTGTCTATTACAATGGAATCAAATAACATTCCTGAAAGAATTCTAATAAATGTGCCCTTCCACTCATCTTTAACTAAATCCTATAAAAGATAACAAAAAATTAATTAATTAATTGCAAAAAGATTGTAAAATATTAATGCAATGATTGCAGATTTTATTCTGATAAAAAATAGAACATATTTGTTTTCAAATTATTATTTAAGTTTAACGTTGTATACTTTAATCTTGTGAATTTTGATGGTAAGGTCTAGAATATTTCAAAAAACAAACTTCCAGCTGGATGGATCTTAAATTCGATTTCAGGCATTGATCTATAGGTACTCTATATAATTAATTGCTGTTTTACGCTGAAACATTATTATTTTCTTGTTAAAAGGAATAGGTTATGTCGCTAAGTGACGCCACATTGGGAGTAAAGCCTAAATAGTGCCAAGCTTGTATAATTTACAAAACTTCTCTTAAAAATCGTGTATAACGGCCGTTTGCACTGCCGGTCAATTCAGCCATTCAATCACCGATCATATTAAGTTTCTTTCTTTTTTCAACTTTTTGTTTTTAGTTTTATTTTTCTTCTTGCTCAAGTATGTTAATTTTCTTGTATACAAATACAATAACTCATCATATTTTTTGCAAGTTTAACAGCATTAAATTCATTATCAGGGCTTACTGTATAAGAAATGGTAATCTGTAAATTTATATGTTTTGATGTAAAAGTCACGATCATATGACTGAAGAAATATTTAATTCAGCTTTAAAATCAAAGGGATCATCATATAGTGGTTTTCTCATTTACTATTCGTAAAATTACCTTAACACAAGTTTCGTTTTTGGTTTCCATACAAAAAGTTTTTGACTGATCCACTGCCTAAAGCTAATTCCATTCTAAGCAAGTTAAAAGCGTTTATTTAACTGTATAATCACTGTGGGTAATACAAAATAATATAATAAATAAATTTGACTAATCAAATTGGGTAATCAGGTGTAATAATAATAATAGAACAAATAAGGGAAGTATTGATGCTAAACTGAAATTTTTCTACTTTCTACAGCGATGCCATTTTAGTTAGTTAACTAAGCCGCAGCGAATAACAAAGTGACAATAACTTGTAAACTGCAGATAAGTAACTGTAGTTTAACTTCAAAGCAGCGAATTCGGCCATAGATAATTTATTATTTTAACCTTGTCGATTTACTAGTTGTATTAAATAAATATATATTATTTTCATGTGAGTTTTTACAATTTTTCAGAAAAATTTAAAATTAATTAAAGTCTCAATAAAAAAAACCTAAAAATTCAGATATTATGTAACTTTTTAAATAATAAATATTTATCCTAGAATACAATAATTTAAACTGCAATCAACTAAGCTACTTTCAGTTGCTATCATAGAAACTTTATAATTATCTAATTATTAGTAATAAAAACAGCAAACAGTAAAATGTTAATTGTACAAACAAGGAATAAAGAGATGTTGCTTAAATCATTTTGAGCGCAGATTCCTGTGGAAAATCGAATCTGTGATGGGGCAATGCGAAAGTTTTAATATTTTTCAAAATACTGTAATTTTACACGATTTTTAATTCGTACATCGAGTATGAAAAGCATCACCTTTAGTTTCTAGAAGTAATGGAAATTGCATGTAAGACCGGTAGGTATACTTACTAAAATAATCAAAAAGCTTTTCCTGGAAACTAGTATTTGTTCTTTGAAACTGCTGTTATAAAGACAGGAAAATACTAATTCAATAAAGCTTAATATACATTCTATCATTCCTTTTGGATGATTTATTTTATCTAACTCAATCAATTTATCTTTAATTTCACTAAGAGAATAAACGTTGCTTTCTTGAATCTGGAAGGTAAATATAATAAATTTATAAAGCATAAGTCTGTGTTCACATATAGAAATACTAAAAGTTTAACCAATAAATTAAATAATTTTTAAAATAGTAATTAGAGGTTGCTGTTAGAAAATTCTTTATTTAATTTAAAATATTACTTACGTTTGAAACATCTTCCAAAAATTGTAAAATTAATCGATCTTCAGCCGACGCCATCTTTATTTAAAATATTTATTTTTGAATACACTGCCTTTCTTTTTAATGAAAAACCAGAAATAATATTTAATACTGTCTCTCTGAAAAACTAACAATTTCTTTTCAAAATTTGAATGTTTTGTGAGTTTGCGCTGTCTTCGACACTCAACACATAAAAAGACGCAGAAATGATTACGCATTAAACTGAAATGACACGAAGATCATTTATGCAATTGACAGTTAACTTGACTTCCGGAAACTGAACCTATGCGGATATGGGTATAAACCGCTGAATTTAAACTGTTTAATTTTGCTTTATTTTAAACACGACCTAATTTTAAACGTTGTTTTTTATTTCACATGTTTTAAATGAAATAGCTAATAAAAAAATAGCATTTAGGGTTGTTGTTTGTTTTTATAACTATATTCAAATTAACCAGATTTCTATAATATCGACATACAACAGCGCACAGGTCAGGACTAAGTTTAATGCAGGTTAAGTTTTGAAACAAAATTCAATTTAAGCTATCACTTGTAGTAGCATCTATCACATTACGTTAATTACTTGTTACTTGTATTTGAAAAGCTGCCTGTTGTAGTAGCATATTATGTTATGTATAAGTATTTTAAATTAATCGATCTGGTTGATATAAAATTTAAAAATCAATATATTTGTGTTAATATCTAACAGCAATATTAGATAAACAAATCTGTCAAAATCACCATGAATAAAGTCAGAGTTGGGCTTAAACATCTATTTTGTAATTGGATTAATAATCTGATTAAATAATCACAATTTATAAAAAGACTTTTTATAGTAGAAAGTTTTTTTTACTGATCACATTTACTATTATATAAATTATTTTTGTTACTTGAATTTGTATATTATGTGGAAATTTTGTAATCGATTTAAAACTTATATCAAGCAGAAATTGTATCAAAATCTCTATGTGTATGCCTAAACACACTTGAAACATGCATTGTGATCTAGTTTTTAGTTATACTGAAAATTTCAGAGCTCTAGGTGGTCGGGAAATAGTTTTAAATTCGATTACAAAACTCCACCCGGATTCCGGAATGACAAAGAGAAAGACAAACACAATAAAAAACTTTCTAAAATAATTATGATTACTTTTAATCAGATTAAGTTAAACACGGTTGTGTATGGTTATTATTAACTGTTAAAATATAAGTCATACAAAAAAAAAGATAAAATTAAACTAGACGATAAGACAACAACGTATAAACAGTAAAATGTAAAAGACAAATGTAAAATTTTAAGGACAAATACAACATTTTAAAAATTGATATGTAATTTAAAAATATATTAATTAATAATTAAATAACGGGTGTTGCCGCACATTCCATTCTGCTTACATTACCTACCCTTCACACCTCACTTGCCCGTTCTGGCCTATACTTTACATGAAAATATAGAATTTTCAATAATTTTTTTGAAGGTGTTATTATTAATATTTTTGTTTGGTTTTTTGTAAGTGTAATGAGGAATTAATATATTATCTACAGAAAAAAATCTCAGGTCTGATACTTTATTATTAACGTATTTAGCTTACCTGTCAGAAGAGACGTCGAATAACCGCAGGTAAGATACTAGTCCATTATAAGTAAATCGGTATTTGTACAAATACAATACCTACATCATAAAATGACTTACCGAAAATGTTGCGAGCTCTTAGATTTAATCCTGTATACGTATTCAATAACGGTACAAAAGGAAAATTAGCGACGCTAGTGGTGAAAAAAGATAACTTATACGATAAACGGTGGACATATTCTGGCAAAAGATTCATCAAAATAGACAATAAACTTTCCTTCCTGGCAAGTTCAAAGGTGACGCGATAATTTAACATTAAAAGAACCATTTTTAGTGAAGGGATTAACCTTTTTTTTTAATTTATACTTCCTGATTGCTGTTCATTAAAAATGACCAGATTGCACGTTAGCCGATTTCGGGCCTTGCCACCGGTGTCCATTATTTCGGAGTTGTCTCCTTTGCACAAATGATTTATACCTAAATGTTGCACTCTTGGTAGAGAAAACGGTTACGCAGCAGCCTTCTTGTAGCACCAAACTCTATACCCTCTAAGGCATTCTGGAGAATGTAAGAATTTGTATTTCTGATAGATTAACGTATAATCCAGAACATTCAGTCAAACAAATAATAAAAATTTTATTAAGTAATCCTTTGACCACGAACTATATGTTCAACCAGTAGAGGATTGATTATCACTTCTCTTCCGATTGTCGACAGGGCTGTGTTTAAAATAGTACGGGGTCACGGCTATTCTTTCTAAGCAGAATTAAATAGGAATTTTACTAGATGTTTGTTTAAATAGTTTAAAGTAGTCCTGGTAAAATCTTAAAAATGATTGGCAATTCAAGTTGATTTGGAAAAAGTATACCATCTTCAACTCTATCTTTAAGTGAGTGGCGGTGTTTTCAAAAGTTTAATTATGACATGTTTTAAACAAAATAGATATTCATTAAAATTTATACATATATGCATTTCACAAATTAGGTTAACTTTTAAATGATGTTGGGTCCCAAATGAATTGAAACCTAGGAACATTAAGAGACGTTTTTGAACGTATGAACTACTGCTTTAAAGGGAGAAAAAAAGGTGATAAAAAATGGATTCATTATTACAACAACCCGAAGCGCAAAAAATTATTATTGGTTAAGCCCAACAAACCCTCAACATCAATGGAAAAGCCGAATATCTATGGATATAAACTTCTGCTCTGTATTTGATGGGACCAGACGGGTGTGTTTTATTATGAACTACTGAAATTGAATAAATCGCTAAGCTTAGTTTTGCTGCACGATAATGCTCGTCCGCACGTCGCAAAACCGGTAAAACCATACTAGGAAACATTTAAATTAGAAATCCTACCCCACCCTCTGTATTCTCTAGAATCTCTAGATGTTGGGAGGTTGCACCGTCTGATTACCAAGTTCACTGCTTACGATGATTGTCAAAAGACAAAGCGGTATTCTGACATGGTATTCGTCCTCTGTTCGAGAGATAGTCAAAAGTAGTAGCAAGGGATGACCAGTATTTTAATTAATTTATTTTTTTATTTTTATTTAAATAAATAATTTTTCCTAGTAAAAAAACGATCCGAATTGATTACATTCCTTAATATATATTTTTTATTTTAAATACATTTTTTTAAAGAAGAAAAATAAAATGTTCGAAATACAAAAAAATAATTCAAAACTATTTGCAATATTTTTAATTTTTTAGCATAAGTATTACTTTAAAATACTTATATAGTTACAAATTCGAAGTTGTCAGGGTGATAATCTCAACGGAACTGTGTTACTAACAAGATTTTTCATTTCTATTATCTCCAATGAAAGCTGTAGCTAAAAATCTTTTTCCATGTTTTTTTGTTTCTTCGTAGTACTTCAGAATTCCGGGACAATCGCTATCACCAGGTAACATATGCAACGTGGAGAATTTGGGACAGTAATTTAATAATTTTGTTAAATCTAAGTCTGCAATTGATCGTGCAGGCACACCTAATTCACGTAAAGATGCTTGATTTTTCAACAGTTCCAGATCAAAGTTTTCTAATGGAGTGTGTAATATAAATAATCCTTTTAATTTTGTGAGAGAATCAAATACTCCGTTTTCTATTGCTGTGATTGGATTGAATTCCAGAGCCAAGTTTTCCAATTCTAGAAAAATTAAGATATAATATTAATATGATAAAATAACATTCGATACCATGATTCTTATTTGTGAAAGTAAAGCTTTTATTGTTTAAAAGAAGTTTTCTAACAGAAAAATATTCACAAAAATGAGTAAATGAATTTCCCCTGGCCTCATTTCTCGTTTTTTCCACTTTCGAGTAAGCTAACGCTTCTGCTCACTTTCCTTGTCTTTCTCATTCTTTTGAGTACAGAAACTATGCACCATCTCCGGCAACTTGAAAAACCTAGGGCATCTTACGTATAACTATTTGAAAAACAGGTGCTTATTGTTGTCTGTTGTTTTAATTTACAATTAATTCATATTCAAGTGATAAACATTAGGTCAAAGTTACGATTAAAAGCTTCGCTTCTATTGACATACACCGATTTCGATACCATTTCTTCTTCTTCTTTTGTTAAGTTTAAATACACAGGCTGCGTTTTGTTTCCTTTTAAGTATCATGATTCTTGATTCTCAAATATAATTCAAACTTCTAAAAAATCAATCCCTGGATAATACCCGTACCTACTTTTCTTTGAAACCAGTGAAACAATAATCGGGTGCTATTAAAATTTTATCAATTTTGTATAAGGAAAAATATACCTTTGTAGGGACTTGAACTTCAGACCTTTTATTCCACGCACAGGTGAAAATAAACGGGTAGGTACATGAAAAGCAATGTTTATCTAGAATTAACCTTGTTTTTTTATGCTTACCTGAATTTTCTGAAAAAACGCCAGCAGAAATTTTTGTAATATTGGCATTATTAATGGACAATTTTCTGAGATTCACTAAATCTTTCAATAACTCTTTTGTCAAAGTAACATCCTGATCAACAATTGTTAATGATAATAAACCGTTAAGTCCTTTAAAACTGTTATCCTCAATCGTAAAATTGTTCTGGTTTATATCTAGACCTGTCAATTTCTTTAAATTTTTGAATGCTCCTATGAGTGTTGGCATTTTGTTTTCCTTTAAACTTATATAGTCTAATTCAGGTAGATTTGGTAATACAAATTCTTCAATATCCGAGTTAACTAAAAAAATATATATATACACTTAGTTTACTGACTAACTTTACAATTTACAAACAATTTTAATAAGTGATGCAAATTAAATTCAAAAATTTATGAAAAAATATTACTGATGCGCAATTTGATAATAATCAAAAATTCTGGCCAGAACTGCAACGAGTTCAAGTAAAAGTTGTTTGTTATTTTAAGTAGTACATTATCATTAATTTGAAATAAGATCGATTCAAAAGTTTAGACGATATAAACTTTAAAGTTATTTTATTCACAATCGTTTAAAAATAGACGGTTTTCCACCCAGTGGCAAAGCGTAGTGGGGGCGGAGGGGGCGACCCGCCCCAGGCGGCACTTTTTAACGAGCGGCAATATTTCACAGTAAATAATAAAAATATTCGAACCATTTCATATTTTTATCGCAACTACTTTGGACCTTTGGACCGATTGTAAAGAGCACGGAATTTTTCATTTACTAAGTAGAATTCAGAGAATCCCCTTCCTTTGAATGGTATTTAGTAGCGACTGGTGGTAAAACAATCTATACTGACTAGCGGGGATTCCCTGTATTTTACAATTATTGTAAGGAGAAAGATTAAAGTGATCGAGTGTCAGATGTAGAGATGGGCGTTTTCCGATTTTTTTAGTAATGATGTTCATCGTTATTTAAAATTTAAAAACGCTCATCTCTAGTCAGATGTCCATTTCACATTTACTTACGTTTCGTAATCCAAGTTACGCTGTAGGCTGGGCGCAAACGCTCGGTTTTCTAATTCGTTTCCGGATCAGGAATTCAGATTCAGAAACCTGAATGCTTCATTTACATACAAAATGTTCAACAAGACGCACACGTCCTTTAACTATTTCCGAACGTTCGTTTCGGAATTCATTCCATGCGTTTGGGTCGTAAGCCGGCTGGCACACCGGAGCAATATGCAACTGGCAACTAGCAACATGCAATAAGCAATATTATCGCCAATGTGTTTTTCCATTATATTTTTGTTCATCTCGCACACCGACGCAATACGATATCGCTATCGCCTTTCTAGAGCAACATATGTTGCTAGCAACACGACGTGCCGGTTGAAAAGCAACTATATCGCCCATAATTTGCCAATATTTCGTTTATCAAGCAGTGTTAGATCATTAAGAGTTTTTTGGAGAACCAAAACCGAGCCTTTTGGTTAGATGACGACGAGAGGCATCGTCTGATGTATCGATACGGCGATTTTAAAACTGTGTGGGATGCGTCTTTAATTCTTGAGCACATATATACTGGCTCCATGTTTACTCAACGCTTCAAATGCTGGATGAATCAAATATAGTCTCCTTTTTCTTTTCTTTCTCAAAACTTGCCACAAAATAATCACTTCGTCTTGATGAGACGACAGTTTCAACAAGTGATTTTTTATTGCTTTCGTATGCGAAGTAAAACAAAATATGTCGCCGGTTGCTTATTGCATGTTGCTTGTTGCTAGTTGCTTATTGCTCCGGTGTGCGAGCCTCCTAAGAACGGAAAAAACCTAATAACGTCGTTTTCTCTTCTTCATATCTAGCGCCAGTAAAAATGCAATAGCAATCAATTCATTGTCGTCGTCCATTAATGCTTTCAAAGCAACGTCCCTATTTGAACTGACAGTATAAATTCCTAATACAAAAAAAAACGGATGTATGCGCTAGGCACACGGAATTCCGAATCTGAATTCCTGATTCGTAAACCGAATCAGGAAACTGAGCGTCTGCGCCCAGCCGTAAAACTGTAATTTTTGTGTAAATAAGTACATAAGTGTAGTGGTTGTATAGTAATTTCTGGTGGTTGTGATTGAACTTGGTAAAAAAAAATATTTTTTCACCTACGTGAACCTAAATTAAACTGTGTAAGTATTAAATACCTAAATTTGCGCCAATATTTCGTAACGTGTGGGGCTGCCATAAGTAGTTGAAGTACATTTCTTTTATGTATTATAACCATGATTGTAAAACTTTAATAAACTTTTATATTTAAAATTTTACCTGTAGTTATAATGAAAAATAATAATGACTGTTCTTCCCAAAAAATGTCTAGAATTAATTAAGTATGTAATGTGTAGTATATACATCAAATTGAAATACCTAAATAAAACGGCGGCAAAATTGTCTTCCGCCCCGGGCAGCAGACACCCACGCTACGCCACTATTCCACTTGTCTTAACTTGACACCTGAAAGTATTTTATTTAAATTTTTGTTTACACAATTCGATTGTCCGTCATTTGTCCGTCAATGTTCGATATAAATTTTATTTGTCCGATAATCATTTGTTTAAAAAATAATAAACAAATTTTTAATCTTAAGTTGGCACTTACTTATTTGAATCGATCAGTTTTTTTTTTTTAATTTAATAAAGCATTTTTTTTATTCATTGTCCGATCAATATTTTTATTTGTCCGATTGTTTTTCTATTTTTAATTAATTTTTTGAGTTCGTAATTCTGATTGCGCTTGCGCAAAAGTAAGTAGCTTTATGAGATAGTCGCCATATTTTTTTGTTGTTCATATAAACTTGGCCGAATAGCATAGGGAGCTGAGGCCTCTATCGGAAGAAGATTTATATTTATATAAACCTTTGAATTCAAAGATATAAACCTTTGAATATAAAACCGTTTTATATTCAAAGATATAAACATAACACAACCATTAATTTAAGAATTTAAGCTGTGTGTGTTGTTGTGTTGAGTGTTTATTATGATTGTTTTACTCTGTAATAACATTATAAACAATGAAATTAGGATTGTTTTTAACATTTTTTTTGTCTTACAACGCGTAAAAATAATTCAAGTTAAATTATTTTTGCCATGTCATGTGTAAAAAACTTTCACTTAACTAAAACATTTGATTGCTATCATAAGTCCGTAGACTTTAATAACAATGCTTAGTGATAATGTTTCTGTAATATACACAATGTATTAATAATAAATCAGTTTTTTTTATTATTACATAAAAATTTATAAGTATTTTATCACTGACAATAAATTATTAAAAATTATTAATTACTATTATACTAACTCATAGTACTAACCGTGATACTGATATTACCTACTGCTGGTATCAAACCAACTTTTGGGTATAAGACAACGGAGGACAGACACAGGGCCCATAACGTCATTGATATAAAAGTGTGGAACATATTGAACCAAACTAAAATATAATAAAGATATGAATTTTAAAACCAATTATTATAGGTAGGCTATTTTATATTTTTTTAAATTAATAAAAGTTTTTCTGTTTGATAAAATATTTACACTAAATAAGATGCAAGAAAAATATTTTATCGTTTTAATTTAAATATAAACAAACGTCCTTAGCCTATGTCCTTAGCTGGAGATTACATATCATTCAAATAAAATATTTGTAATATAGAAGTGAAAAATTCAGGTTCGTATGCAATTTATTATTAACCGTAAAAAAATAGTCATTAAGCAAAAATATATAAGAATAGTCTTCATGCACGTGGATTTTGATGTCAATAAAAAAGTACTACACTAATGTTTAAACTATAACCCTTTAAAGTTAGGTATTCGGTAAAAAATTATATTGTTAGCATTAACGTATTCGTGGTTGCCTACCCTCAAAGTGTGAAACTATAATTCGTCTTGGACTCTCACACGCTTTCAGCGCACTCAATCGTCTTTTTCAGCGTTCGACTTGGCGCTGTGAGTAACAAAAAGTCACGCTCGCGGCTAACTTCGTGAGATTAATCTCGTGCTCACAGACGCTAAATCCACAGAGGTAGGGCAGCAAAAGCGTAAGCGCTTAATGGTACTGGTTTTTCTAAACGAATGATGCATGAGCATAAGCTAACCAAACTTTTTAATCAAAAAACAAATTGTTAATATTAAAAATGGCGAGATTTAAATTCTTTGTTCGTAAAAGCTGGTATAACCTGTTCAACGAAATGTTTAAGCCTTTATAAGTATTCTTTTTATTAAATAAATTTAAATATGTACAACAATATTCCCATTCCATTTCATTATCACTATCTTCTATCATATTGTATTCATCATCACTATCGTCAGAATCATTTATAATTTCCAATAAATTATGTATTATCTAAAAAACATTTCCGTTATTCGCCATGCTGATACAAACTAACGCAACGCTCACAACGTCCAAAACGAACGATATTTTCTAAACGATTCTAAGCGTTCTTAGGCCAACACGAACAACAATAATTTGTGGTTATAAGCGTGAGTGCTCAAAGCGTGTGAGCGTCCAAGACGAATGCACCCCTTATTACGTGAATTACTTCTTCGAGTTTGACTGAAAAAAAAATCAAATTTATTTTCTTTAAGGCTACCTCAAAAAAAAAGAATTATAAAAAAAATTATACCATAAATACAATACATACCACGAATTTAGAAGGCAAACAAACACTGCAGAGAATTGTAAAATTTTTCCAAAGTCTTTATGACATGGTAAATTTACTGCTTTCACTTCAATTCAAAAAGTGTTTTTGTACAATAAAATAATTGTAAATAAATAAAAATTTATATAAACATGTATGTATAACTCAGGTATAACTACTCTAATAAGTAAATAATACTAAGATTAAATTGGAGTTATGAAGGATAGAGTTAGAATTGGAGTACATTCCCTCAGTTAAATTTATATGTATAAATAAATTTAAATGTATAAATAAATTTAAATAGTTAAATAAAAATCTCTCATAAAGCCATTTACTTTTGCGCATGCGCAATAGGAATTACGCACTCAAAAAAATTAATTAAAAATAGAAAAACAATCGGACAAATAAAAATATTGATCGGACAATGAATAAAAAAAAATACTTTATTAAATTAAAAAAAAAACTGATCGATTCAAATAAGTAAGTGCCAACTTAAGATTAAAAATTTGTTTATTATTTTTTAAATAAATGATTATCGGACAAATAAAAATTTATATCGAACATTGACGGACAAATGACGGACAATCGAATTGTGTAAACAAAAATTTAAATATAATACTTTCAGGTGCCAAGTTAAGACAAGTCAACTATTCCACCCATAGACAAAATTCCACCCTACAAAACAGTTGGAAAGTAGAAGATCATTTAAGATTGACAAATATGACAAACGTTTTATATCGGTATCGGTATATAGGCAACCAGTATAACGACAAAACCAAAACTTTAGTAGAATAAAATTTCTGTAAAAACATATGTATGTACTGAAAAAACCTTGGTAGAAACTGAAATGAGATAAAAAGTGAATTAAGAGAAATTGAGGATGAATTTTTAAATAGTTTTGCATCTGATAACGCGATAATAAATGCACCACGGTATAATCAATCAAACGTTTCACGTTTCATTGCTAAATAAAGATTTTGTTAATTCTCAATTATTATCTATACTAATATTATAAAGAGGAAAGGTTTGATTTTTTGTTTGTTTGTTTGTTTGTTTGTTTCTTTGTTTGTTTGTTTGTTTGTTTGTTTGAAATGAATAGGCTCCGAAATTACTGGACCGATTTCAAAAATTCTTTTACCGTTGGCAAGCTACACACTATTCCCGAGTGACATAGGCCACGTTTTATTTTCAAAAAAATAGGGATCCTTACTAAAATGCCATTAATGTAACCAAAAATGACCTTAAAACCCTTACATCGTGTGCGCTAAGAATACTAGCCTCAACGTCAAACCTTCCAATTAGTAGGGATCGGTTTTTCTCATGGCCAACCGCCTAAGGCGGGTCGAGCACCTAAAAATCAATTTATTTTGTTGCCAGAAAATAAAACAATATGTAATATTGTTTACAGGGAAGCGTTGACCCAATATATTTAGTGGCGAGAAAAGGTTTGTTTGTTTGTTTGAAATGAATAGGCTCCGAAACTACTGGACCGATTTTAAAAATTCTTTTACCGTTGGCAAGCTACACTATTCCCGAGTGACATAGGCTATGTTTTATTTTCAAAAAAATAGGGATCCTTACTAAAATGCCATTAATGTAACATGTAACCAAAAATGACCTTAAAACCCTTACATCGCGTGCGCTAGGAATACTAGCCTCAAGGTCAAACCTTCCAATTAGTAGGGATCGGTTTTTCTCATGGCCAACCGCCTAAGGCGGGTCGAGCACCTGAAAATCAATTTATTTTGTTGCCAGAAAATAAAACAACATGTAATATTGTTTACAGGGAAGCGTTGACCCAATATATTTAGTGGCTTTTGTTATTTTTCTTTAATCCCCGTGCAAAGCCGGGGCGGGCTGCTAGTATAACAATATTTCAGGATTATTACAATTTTTCAAGATTTTTTTAATTATTCGACATTTTTTGTGTAAGTATTTTTAAATTTTTGTATAAAATTTCTGATTTTTGAAGTATTTATGCAATATATGCATTTTTTTACACAATTAATTATTACAATAAACAGTTTACTGCTTTTTAGGATCATTTTTTTATGCAGAACGCCTCATAAGAAGCATAGATTCAAAAATTATTAAGACACAATAACTATTTATTATTAGGCCGGTGGCCATGCGATAAACTATGCATGTGCCTTTTTTCTTATATCGAAGGAAGTAAAGATATAATTCATGTAATTTTAAGTTATAATTAGTAGAAATATCAGATTGACTAAATAGTTAATTACAAATCTATAAGAATATAAAATAATGACGCTATTCTCTAAAAGTAATGATATTAAATTTAAGCTTTGAGCATACACTAATTAGAGGCAGCTTTCAATGCTCTTCTCGCACCTCGTTCATTTGGTTTAGCGAGTAGGAGATCCGTATGTATCAACTATATCTATCAATCACAGCGAGGTGTGATAGAAAAAGTAAATAGTTTCATTTTATTTTATCTTTCTGTTGTTTCTCGTTTCGTGCTCAAACTGTCTTAAGTTATTATATACTGAAATAGATAATGATAGTTTTTTCTTATATTTTAAAAATATAACCGATGACCGATTAAAAATACAACGATAATAATTAGACCTGTAAAACTGTAAAATTTTCTTTAGAGATAAAAGAAATATTTACAATTTAAACCATTACTCATATTTACTTACCGATATTTAAAGTAGTCATATTTCTAAGATTTGGAAAAGACGCTTCATTAATTTTTCCAGAACAACTGATAAAAACCACAGAGAGAAATTGTCCAGGTTTAATTTCTCCATCTAGAGGTACATCTTTGTCATCTAATTTCAAATAAAAACAACGAATGTGTGTACTGTTGTATTCATCATTATCAACACTACAAGTTGGTGCAGTTTCTGCATAAATAAGACTTAACAAATACGTGAATACAAAAAGTCTGAACCTAAAAACAAAAAAAGTACTAATCATGAAACCAATCCAATCATTAACAATTTCTATAAAAATAATATAGAGTTGGACAATAGCGATTGAAATGATGTAGATTAGATGGACTCAAGGTAATTTCATTTTCACAGTAATTATGTGTAGATACAGGCTCAAAATCTAGGGATATTTAAAAACTTTATTTATAAAATGGTTTAAAAGTATTTCATGTAATAACTTGTGTAAGCCCGATACGTGGGAAGAGGAAAATGAAGACAGATATCATAAAAAAGATATTTTTGTGCCCAACGTATCGACTGGTGGGATTCCCTCGATTTAATGGTAGGCATCTCCAAGGACTTCGGCTAACTAAATTACCTTCACTATCTTCTGTAGCTGGTATGTCTGAAAACTGTCACATTATGAGCTCCACCGAGATGCCGTGCCGTCACTGTGCGATTTCTTCGCGCTTCTAACTAAACATATCGGTCTATATGAGGTGTCATCCTTGAACGTCCCAAATGCCTTTCCCGAACGCTTCCCTTTTCACGAAACGAGTCCAGAGCATAGAGATATAAGATATAGAGCACGTGAGCCATAGGAACGCACACAAGTGAAAGCCAGCACGGAATAGAAAGAGAGAGACTCGCCTGTTGCGCATGTGATTAGACAAAGATAAACCGACGCACTAGTTGTCCTCTATCTTTCTATTTCGTGCTGGTCGTATCGGCACCGACGCACTAGTTGTCCTCTCTCTTTCTATTTCGTGCTGGTCATATCGGCTGGCTCCCGTGCTCTATATCTTATATCTCTATGGTCCAGAGACGTGAGATAACGTTCCGAGTGGTTGCTATACTTTTAAGGCACTATAGATATAGGTATTATCATCAGCCATTTTTATTCCAATGTCACTCAATTCACGTGTTAGACCATAGACAAATTAAAGAGACGTGCAATCGTATTTTGTAGCGGTGAAAATGGGAACTAAACCAGCTGGAAGTGCGAAAAGCAAAAAAGTACTTATTACGGTATAATGGCAGAGTAAGTACTAGTGGTTTTAGATTAAAATAAACTTAAGGTACTTTAAGCACAAAAAGGATGTAAAAGTAAAGTTTTAAACATGGTGCGCTGATGTCAGAACTTGTTGCCAACTTTATATTAGGCATCAACACATCTGTTCTAATATCTCTGGTTTTGTGGTTGACATTGGACAAAACATGGCTGACGATAATACCTATGTTTATAGTGCCTTAATACTTTCTATTGCGTTTGGCCACAATTTGACCTATTCCTGCCTCAATCATTCCCACAGCCAACAACATTTCGTTTTCGGCCAAATGACTTCGAGGCATGTTAAAACAACTAATAAAATTGTAAATTATCAAAATAATTTCTAATCACAAATTCTTTTATTTCTTTGAAAAAACCCTTTTTTTATAGGAATATTCTTTGCGGATCAATTTTATTTATATTGATACTTATGTCCAACATAGTTTAATGTGTAAAATAAATAAGTGAATATTTAATATCCCTAGATTCAATCCGTTAAAATATTTATATTTGCTGTGGATAAGGGGGCCTCAACATGAACCATGAACAGAATAAGAATACAGAATATATTTAAATATAATAGGTATTATATAAATAGTAACTTACATATTTTTGTGAAAATATGACTGAATAACTGTTAAATTACTTTTTATTATATAATGTTATTTTTCACAATATATATATATATATAAATCTAATCGCAGTTTTTTTGCTGTTTGTTTGTGTTTGTGATATCACACATCTGAAAGGTCAAGGGTAACAATATTTATACAGAGATCTGCTTACCAATTTCTGCAAAAATCTTTTTTAGATTTAATCTGTCAAAATAGTATATTTCTATATTTGCTGTGGAAGGAGGGTCTTAAAAAATAAATATAGAAGAATATAAAAAAAGGTATTAAGTATATAAACAGAAACGTGAAAATATTACTTAGTTAACTTTATATCATATATCAGTGGCTTGGTGTAGCAACAACCAATGTCCATTTTCTGCCATTTTCAGTTTTATTCATATTCTTTATATGGCACACTTAAACTTCCAAACGCAACAACAACTAAATACGGTAATAACACAGGTTGAGGCCTGTCTAAACTCCCGTCCATTATCTGAAGATCCTTCGGACTTTAACATTCTCACTCCGGGGCACTTTCTAATTGGGTGCCCATTGGTAGCTTTTCCACAAGAAAACCTTAAAGATTTAAATCCTGGACGAATTCAAAGGTTTCATTTGATAACACAGATGATGCAGCATTTTTGGAGTCAGTGGTCTAGAAGTTACTTATCTAGTTTACAGGAGAGAAATAAATGGCGCTCTTCATCTGAAACGATTAAAGCAGGACAAGTTGTGATTTTGGTAGAAAATGGTGTACCACCATTAAAATGGCCCTTAGCAAGGGTGACGGAGGTGCATCCTGGAAAAGACGGTGTGGTGCGTGTAGTGACAATTAAAACGAGCAATGGTCATTCCACAAAACGTGCGGTAGCAAAAGTTTGTGCGTTACCAATCGAAAAAAAAGTTCTGAAAAGAACTGGTGTTATTAGACTTATAAAATGTTTGCTTTTATTTATTTGGTGTTTTTTGGTACACAATTATTATTGGAACTTTTGTTTATATTGAAAGACGATGCTTTTAAGGAGGGGCGGCATGTTCGCTGCACTTTATATTTATTTTTATTTTTGATTATTTTTGCGTGCAGAGATTTTGCGTAAGCCTAAACGGCTGCTCGAGTTTTGTGACTTTTGTGAGAGTCGGGAGCATGTCGGGAGTAGTTCAGTAGTACATCTGGTGTCGTATTCTTAAATCTGTGACTGTGAAGTCAACGTTCCCGGGAATACTTGCGTTCCCCTACAGTCACCCACGAGAAAATCCACTCCCGTTGTTTATTTTTAACATCTAACCTCAAATTTTATTTTTTGTGTGTTATTATTTTTAAGAATTATAAATTCTAATATTTCTTCCATCTGTTTCTTGTTTGGGAAATATTTATATATTTTTTGCGTTAAAATGCGTTAAAATGACCAATGACCAATTATATTCAAGTGAGGCTTATGATAAATTTTAGTTATTTTTAAATACTAATTTCAGTAGGTCTCCCAAGTCGGTCCTTCCAAACATAAATAAAAGGAAGAAAAGTAAAAGCAGTGGCACACTGGTATGTAAGTGATTACAGAGTACATAGGACATTAAATTATTACTGTTTTAATTTATGAAAATTAAAAATTACATCCAAAATAGTAGGTTAAATAATAGTTATTTGTGACACAAGGACGGAAAAGGCCATTTTGCAAGAGCAAGTAAAGTTGTGTAGCCGAGGGGCGTAGCACCGAGGCGAAACAATACGAGCACTTGCAAAACATTTTGCGGACGTGTAACACACACTATTTTTTGGTCCGACCAATTTTTAATAATTTCAAAAGTTCAAAAACTGTTTACTTGTGACATACAAGATTAGGTGTATATTGACATTATTGACATCTAGTGCACGATTAAAAGAATTAGGTATAAGGAATGATTTTCTGATAATCGATTTTACGATCCTTAATTTTTATACATACGAATACTGTGCTAATAAGCAGCACAGTAAAAATTGTTATATTGATAATATTAATATTAATATCTAATAATTTTATATAAAAATAGCTGAGACAATGAACTATTATAGTTCAATGAGCAATAATAAAATCGAGATATAATATGTATTTTCATAATCGAATGATAAGTAGTTGTAAATTGACATAAATGTCAAATTTAAAATAAAAGTTGTGAGAGAAATTAAATGTAAGTTTGAATCTTGCTTACCTTTAGAAAAAGTTATTAGTTGAGTATATTATACGCTGTTTTTAAATAAATTTAATTAAAATTTGTAGTATTCATTATGTATTTTTGATGACTCATAGCGCCATCTCTTTAGATAATCTAAAAGCTACTTTGCCGGCCTAGGCCGGAAAATGTCATTTTCCGGACGATTTTGAAGTAATTAATAGTATTGTTTCTGGACGGAGGACCAAAAACTCTTTTTTTTTACTCACAGGACATTAATTTTTACGAGGTTTTATATTCAAAGATTTTTACACAGAAAAATAAAAATTAATTTTTAACCTCAATTTTGCTACATAAATGACAGTTGTAAGTGCGGCAACACTGTGCACTTTCAAAGACATTACCATGCGTTCAAGAATACGGTAATACTTTTTCCGGGAGTGAAGTGAACAAGCGGATTCCCGTTTAACGTTCCCGGGAACACTCCCCTCCCAGACAGTCAAGAATACGGGCCCTGTTGAGTTAATTGCAACAAATAAACATACAGTCCACATTTCGAAGAGTTTTATTTAAGGGAACAAATTGTTGTTTTGGCAGCAAATTCAGTTGTTACTTTACATTTTTTCAGGCTTACTTTATTTAATAAATATTTAAAAAAAAAGTAAAGTATATGACTCGTTTGCGGCTGTCTTAAGTTGGCGGGGGGAAATTAATTTTTTGCAATTTTTTTTAACTATATCAACTGTTCGTCAACTGTTCTTCATTGTTCTATCAAATTTTTTTTTTGTTCGTTTTTAGTTTTTTTTCTTTTTAATATTCAAAATAAGTTCCCTTAAGTTGGCGGGGGGAAATTAATTTTTTGCAATTTTTTTTAGCTATATCAATTGTTCGTCAACTGTTCTTCATTGTTCTATCAAAATTTTTTTTTGTTCGTTTTTAGTTTTTTTTCTTTTTAATTTTCAAAATAGGTTCCCTTAAGGTGGCGGGGAGAAATTAATTTTTTGCAATTTTTTTTAGCTATATTAACTGTTCGTCAACTGTTCTTGATTGTTCTATCAAAATTTTTTTTGTTCGTTTTTAGTTTTTTTTTCTTTTTTATTTTCAAAAATTGATTTTCAAGTTAGCTCTCTCTCTCTTTTTCTTATTGGCCTTTGGACTCCTGTCGCAATTGGCCAGCACATTTAGTTTAATATGAGTCCGGGGTCATCGAGGATGGATCTGGGTCGATTCCATACCTCATCCACTTTGGAATGTCGAAGTTCCTATAACAATTAAAACAGTCCCCACAAAGTAAGTCTATTTCTACAGGAGTAATTGATTGATTTTTAAAAATTTTAAAATGAGTTTTAAAATCTTGATGTTGACACTAAATATAGATTTTTTCACTTTTATTTTAATATTTTATGACTGTTTATTCATTGTTCTATAAAAAAAATATTTGATCGTTCTTCGTTGTCCTGTAATTTAATTAAAAACTTTTATTTACGCCGATTCATTGTTAGTGCGCATGCGCAAGATAACGTGCATTATTTGTTTAATCTGCTTTCTTATGGGGGCGTCCACAAATTACGCGAGGTGTTCAAGGGGGGGAGGGGGTCAAGCTCAATCTTTCTAAATCTCACTTAGGGGAGAGGGGGGGTTTGAGCAAATATCACGTAATTTTTTTTTAATTAGAAAACGGTGTAAAATTGCGTAAAAGTAAAATTAAAAAAAAATCTTCTAGAATGAAAATTTGGCGAAATTTCACACAATATTGTTTGTCGTATTTGATGTCCAAAACACGCAGAGCAGCACCACTGAGGCTACTACCCATCGATTGTATAAACCGTAGTATAAAATACACATAAAATAATATAAATCAGATGGTTTCTATTGTGTTAAAAACCAGTGTTTTTGGGTTTGCGTTATAATGGGCATGATAAACAACATCTGGTGGAATAATCCTATAGACAAATTTAATTTTATATACCCTCTGGTTCTATTTTATTATCTCTGATACTAAAAATTCTTTCTTAAAAATTATTTAAATATTTCAGTTGCGGGAGAATAGTGGTAGTGTGATTTTCAAGTTTTAAATTTTACTTTTACTTTTTAAATAACAGTTATTAAACTTTAATAAGTTTTCTCTGATATAAAATCGTAAGTATAATAATTATACTTTTTTTTTATTATATTTTGATACATAATAATAATTCTACATAAGGTTTTATTATTTAAATAACTTAAACAACATATTATTTAATACGAACGGGGTTACAGCGACGCACGTATATGTTCTATAACCTGCTTTGTTAATACCCGTTAATATTTTATGTGTTAAATAACATTTAGTATGTAATGACAATAACAACTATTTAAGAATCCTTTTAATGCTTTAAGATGAGTTTTCAAGATTATTATAATGCCTACGTGAAAAGACACGTCTACAAAACAAAAAAGTGCTGTCAAGAAGAAGTGGTTAAGTTATGGAACACAGCAAAACAAAAGTTCCCGAAGAAAGAGGATTTATTGAAACATGTTCAACATGAAATTAATCAGCTTTTAAGAGAAGCAGCGGAAAAAAAAGCCCGAAATACTCTAGCATTTTTTTCTAAGGTAGGTTAGATACCTCTTTTTATTTATTTGTATTATAAATTTAATTTTATGTGGAAAACATTTTAAGATCGCGACGCGGAAAAAAGTACTCGAGCTTTTTTTATAAACGTCATTATTAAAAAGTAATCCGTGCACGAAAAAAGTAAGTGAGGAGCGAGAAGTAAAATTTTTGATTAATATATGCTAAAAATACAGCTGCAACGTATCAGTGCACTCATTTTTGTTTTGACATGATTAAATATTTTACAGTTTTGATTAGTTTAAAAATTGCGATCTAAATTTCTTTTATTTGTCAGTCTTGAGCCTCTATATTGATAGCCTTATTCCAGGGAAATACTAGGACTTCTGATAATGTTTCAACTCAAGTTAAAACATGCGCTCAAGGTGTATCAAATCTGGAAAGCACGAGTCGAACTGAAAGTAGCGTTCAGATTTTTAAACACGAGGAATCGGTGACTCAAAATGAGATTTCTCATACTAATCAGCAGCTAAAAAGTAATCAAGAATACGACAATGAACCTGAACCAGCAGGTTAGTATTTGCACTTTTTTGTAGGCGTGACATTTTTTCTATTTTTTCTTTACTCTTCAGGTACCACAAAACGAAAAACTCAGTGTCTTGCAATCAGCGACGATGAGGATAAAGTTACGTCCGCTGTACGTATTACACCGGCTCAAGATGCTATCAAAAAAGAAATTGATAAGCGACGCATGGAGCTAGACTTGACTGAAAGACGTAAAAGATCTCTTGTTGCAGACGGCACTGAACACGAGAAAGTACGTAAGTTGCGGCAAGAAATTGATGATTTTGAAAAAAAGCTCAAGCAAAAAGAAAAGCAGAGAGTATACTCGATAAAGCACAGAAAAAATAAAAAACAGAAAATCATTGAATTGTGTTCTAAAAATCCTGAAGCAGCAAAATCGTTGACACCTCGAGCTAGTTCAGGACGTCCACGCTTAGAGGAAGAGCAGTCTGAATTGCTAAAAACTATTAGTGATTTAGCTATGTTTGGTGCGTCTGCTGAAGAACGGCGTCGCTGTGAAGTTGTTCGCACTGTCCATAGTCTTTCAGAGTTAACTGAAAAACTTATCGAGCTGGGATTTAATGTTTCTCGAAGCGCTACTTACATTCGACTGTTGCCTAGGCGGGTGGATACGCGGGAGGCTAAGCGCCACGTAGTGACCGTTCCGGTGAAATTGAGTCGTCCTGAAGCAGATCATCATAAAGCGCACCAAGACCAATATTTTTCTGTGGCTTCCATAAGGTCACTAGAAACTGTAGCCTCAATACTTGGCCCTGATTCTGTATCTTTTTTATCTCAAGATGACAAAGCTCGGGTCCCTATAGGATTGACAGCCGCTAACAAACAAGCGCCTTTGCTAATGCATGTTGAATATAAAGTATCGTTACCAGACCACGACTTTATAATTGCTGCAAGGCATAAATTGATTCCAAGTGTCTATGCTTTGTGTGAAGTGAAACCCAATGAAATGGGGCGGCCAGAAGCCGTCTCATATAGTGGACCAACATATATAGCAATCCGAAGTGGTAAGCACTCGTCTTCGACTGCAACTAGTCACGCTCAAGACTTCGATACTCTTTTAACTCTTGAGCCTTTTCTTAAACTCATGAAGAGCGAAGACGGTAAAGTCAAGCCTGTCCTTATTATTTCAAGCGACGGCGGTCCTGACGAGAACCCGCGATATCGAAAAGTAATTGCACATTCTATAGAACATTTTAAAAAGCATGATTTGGACGCTATATTTATAGTGACTAATGCCCCCGGCAGAAGCGCTTTTAATAGAGTCGAAAGACGCATGGCTCCACTCAGCCGAGAACTAACAGGTGTTGTTCTTCCCCATGACTCTTTTGGGACACATCTTGACTCCAGCGGCAAAACAATTGATGAGGACTTGGAAAAAGATAACTTTAAAAAAGCAGGTGAAATTTTAGGTGAAATATGGTCCGCAGTGTGCATTGATGGACACGAAGTAGTCGCTAATTACATCGATCCAAACGACGACATTCCTAATGTTCCTTATTTTCCCAATGAAGAATGGTACACCGAGCATGTTAGGGAGAGTCAATATTTACTTCAGGTATTTTTTTAAGACATTTTTCTAGAATATTTCAACAAACATCTGTGCCAACGAACGCATCGTTATATCGATAGTTGAAAATAATAATTATTTTAGGTTGTGAAATGCGATGATCAGCAGTGCTGCAGCCCACGTCGGAGTTCTTTACACTTAGTTCTACACGATCGCTTTTTGCCACCCCCATATCCTATCACACAAGTGAATGGACATCCAACGATTCCGGATCCTGAACAGCATGACGGAAAAACATTTGCACCATTCCTCATTCGTCACTGCCTACCGATTCAACCGTTGCACGCCTTCATGAGCTTGCCTTACGACCTGTATTGTCCAAGTTTGCGTGATGATATAGAAAAGAGGTGCTGTAATACATGTGGTATATATTTTGCATCTATCACAAAAGTCGCAGAACATCAACGTTGTGCCCATCATGCACGAGCTGTGCAAACACGAAAAACGCGACCTACACGGATTGTCACCAGACGAGCTGCTGAGCTTCTGTGTGCAAGCGACAATGGCTTGGAGTGGTTAAATCAGAGCGAAGTTGAAGGAGCAGATGATTTCATCGAAAATCACTGGGATATGTTAACTCCAATAGTCACGCTTGAGACTGTACATGAGTCTCCTTGGACTGAATTAGAATAAATTTTATTGATTTTTATTATCAAATACTAGTCACTTCTAATTTTTAAAATAAAAGTAATGGAACAAATTATATTCTTGTATTTTTTTTAATAATCCAACGCGATTACAGTTATAATACCAATTTAAAAAAATCTCACGTGAGATTTGGGGAGGGGGGAGGGAGTTAGGAAAAATCTTATGAAATCTCACCAAGGGGGGCGGGGGGGTCGAAAAAAACGGAAAAATGCCTCGCGTAATTTGTGGACGCCCCCTATGATACCATCCTCATGGTCGTTGAAAATTTCCCAAAATATAAAAATCAGAAAAGAATATCTTTCTGGCAGTTAGGTATAAAGAATATCTCAACAGATGGCAAATCCAAAATAGAAGTTTCTCCAGTTAAAAAAGAGAAGTTTATCATGTTTATTATTGCCTATTAAAAAAGAGAAAATAATTCTGAAAAGGACAGAAGCAAAATAAGAGCAATAATCATAAAAATTTCGAAACGTGAGAATAACTAAAATATCTTACATTTACTAGCAGAGGATGGATGGTATTTCCGAAATAGCAAAAGCTTTTACAAAAGAATAATTAAAGTATAAATATTTTGTTGAATTATAAAAATGAAAATTAAACAAACATATTTAACAAGTTTTAGAATTTTCATACTTAATTAATTAGGATTAAAAAATATTAAAAAACTACGCATTTATAATTAAAAATAATTTTTTATTAAAGTTAAAAGTGGCATTAACAAAAAAATTAACAACTAATAAATTCTGTAATAAAGATATATCCAGTTATAAATAAATTAAATAGAATATTCTTTTAATAAGTTACCTATTATAATTTGGTATCATTCTCGTAAGAGGATGCATAAACTTAAATTTTAATTCCACTGAATAAATAATTTAAAAACAGATAAAAATTTAAAATCTTCAAGATCAACTTAACATGTTTTAAAATTATGTATTACAATCATCATTATAATAATCAAGTATTACGATTACTTTTCAGTAAACATAACGCTTATGTACTAAAGTAAAAAAATAATTAGTTGAATTAATGAATTAACTCATCAACATTTATTTAATGTGTACTTTTTTCTTTTTGAAAATTCAGTTTGAATTCATCAATTTTCTAATAAGTAAAAAACTCCATGTGGCAGAATTTTTGTGTGCTTCCCAATTGGCTGGGAGTCCTTCATTAAATCATTATAAAGTCGCCAATCTCCAGATAATCTCCGGCAATATGCGATATAATGTCGTGCATTATAACCAATGAGTCCACATAAACTTAAAAATAAAAATAAAATTAAAATACATTTTTAAAAATTTTAGAAAGAAAGTAATAAAATCATACTAACCGATACCGTATATATTTTGTTTCATTTTCTTTGAAATTTAAAAAAATTGGAAAGTCTCGTAACCGACATGACATGCTGCTATCTTGGTTACGCAGCTTAATGTCCAACTCAATATAAATGTAAGAGTTCAGCTTTTGTTCACAAATTCGTGTTTTATTCTTACAAATGGTACATGTTGATCTGTACGTTCCAGGATAGATAAGAGCATTTTGCAAATCTTGAATACCATTCTTAATAAGAATTTCATAATTTACAGTTAACGCAGGCCTTCTATTTTGAAAACACACACATTCTGGAGTTGTACATGTTACATTTTCAATTAAGCTGGGATCGTTTTGGAATAATTTATTCCATAACGCACTAATATTATCTTCGCAGTTGATTACACGTGATATCGTGTTTACTTGAGTTGTATTTTTATCTTCCCATTTCATTGGTTGTCTTAAATTTTGTTCTCCATAAATTTTATGTAATATTTTGAACCGTTCATCATATAATCGCCCATTTTTCTTCACACCATAGTTCATTAAATTTAAAACAACTTTAAAAGTCGAATTTGTAGAACACTTCAAAAATTCATGAAAGTTGTTACTCTCTAATGCTCCATTAAAAATTATCTGAACTATACTGTCAAACGGACAAGTGTTATAAGCTAAAAAAGCTACCCCATTGTGCATTACTGGTCCGCTGAGATTCCCATTTATTAATAAGTATGATTCCTTTTGTTTGCCTTTTTTTTTAGTAGTAGGAACATTTTCTTTGTTCTTTTGTGAAGTAAGTAAATTATCTATTAATTTTAGTTCAGGACAGTCTTTAAAGTATTTCCCTTCTTTATTAATCTTTCTTTTTTTCTTATGAATTGCACCATCTAATACGTTTCTTTCAGAGATTTGGGTAGTTTTCGGGGTACTAGCTTTTAAGCTATAATCATGCTCAATTTCAATAGTGTTATTTAAACTAGCAACAACAGGATCATTACTTAGTTCCAAAGTCGAACTCATGCCTTTCATATCTTGGTTAGAGTAATTTAAATTACTTCCATAATTAATCCATTCAAAGTTTTGATGTTTTAAATCGTTACCTAAGCCACGCCAATTTTCAAAATCAATACTATCTTCAATCTCAACATCATATACTTTTTCCTCAGTCTCATTGGAATTTTCAACTCTAACATCATCCGCTGATGTATCCTTTAACTTAGTATCATCATAATTTGAATCGTTAGATATAGTAGATTTATCAATATTGTCATCAACAAATTTTGTGAGCTTGTTTTGAAAGATAACCACACCACCTAAAAGACTTTTCAGGTGAGCTTTCATAAAAATATCGACTCGCGCAGGAAGACCGATTTGACGTTTAAGCATTGTTTTTAGATCTTTAAAGTCTTGTTCAACATATGATGTTGTAGAACGTAATTTTTTTTCCGGAGTACATACTTGTGTCCACAGTGGAAATTCTTTGACATTTTTTATAAGGGGATCTTTTAATAACGGAATATAAAAACAGTTTAATACTTTACCAGTTGTTTGAACATTACTTGAAATAGCAACAAGATCTTTCACCCATGAACTAATAATGGATATATCACTACTTAGATCTTCGTTTTGATCATTCAAAATAGTACTTTTTTCGGCATCGAAGTCCATACTTTTCATATTTTCTTCAATTTCATGATACAAACTTTTACTATTTTTATTACCAATTATATCTTCTAATTCTATTCGAGCATTTAGAGGCGTAATATATTTATGATTATAAAAAATTGTTGAATCATCAAATTCAGTAGAACAAACAATTAAAATCAATACTAACGTTTTTTCAAAGTCTTCCAATTTATTACACTGAATCAACAGTGCAATGCAATACAAATAAAAACTTTTCACATTTTTGTGAATTACTGATTTCCATAAGTTCCAACAGCTGACGGCATGAATAAAGTGGGCGGTGTCCATCCGAATATATGTATTTGGTTTCCATTGAGTATTATTTTTAGCCTTATTAAAACACAAGTTGATATAATCGGGTAATGCTTGACAATTAAACGCTAAAGCTATTGAGTTTAGTAAAGCACGTGAACCATCACACACAACCTCGCCTGGAATCTTCCTAACCGTCGAAGTACCAGTTACTAGCCGTATCCATCTTCTTAACCAGAATGTAATTATATCTGTATCATGACATTCCGAGAGCATTTGATAAGTCGAAATAGTAGTTTTATTGAAATTTATGACGATTTGGTATAAGAAGATAGCACTTGTACGTTCATTAAAATCAATAAACTTTCGGATCACCCCACCAGTTGCGTCAATGCTAATTAATGATAAGTCTTTGTGTAATCGTTGATACTCACGATAACAATGGACTTGGGATGGTGTTCCATAGAAAACCCAGAAAGGCGAAGCACTTACAACTTGGATCGAGTTACGGTAAATAGGAGTCTCATTTACATACATAAGCGCTTTTATTAAATCTCTTCTGTCTTCCGATCTGACACCATACTCATTTTCTATATATTCTTTTTTTAATTGGTATAAAACATTCGCTGTACTGATCACTGGACATTGAGTATCTCCAGGTTGAACAAGCTTCCGAGATGCTTCATTAATACTTGCCTTTACTCCTTTGTTTTTAACTTCTTTTCTCATTCCTTCTCTATTTGCTCCTCTAAGTAAACGTTTACAATCGTCATGTTTATCAAATCGTGTGTCCCGGCAATTCATTTTGATAACAACATCACCATCAATACCCGGATCGTTTTCGATATAACAAAATAGATTATTTCCACATTTTTTACTTTTGCATCGGCCTATCATTGTTGCATAATAATGTCCATATTGTTGAATAGTACCCTTTTCAAATACGAATGCACATTTTAAACGATACTGCTTCCAGAATTCTAATGCCAGAACATCAGTCCATATTTTAGGTTGAAGACCGGGATAGTTGCAATCATTCTTAACAATAGGAGTTTTTTTTTTTAATCGAGTTCCATAGATGTCTTGGAAGTATTACATCAAAACAGTCAAATGTGTTCTGCTCCTTAATATAAACATAATTATAATAATCTGGATCTTTTTTATCGTCATCCTGGTCGCTATCGTCGTAGATACCATCATTATGGATTGTGTCATCGTCATCTAAGTCATTATTTTCTATATTTTCTATAGGTGCATAATAACCACATCGTTCTCTTGCTTTCTTTAAAATATTGCGTCGATTTTCTTTTATATTTGTCCTTATACAAGATATATTCCATTTATTTTTAAATTCAGGTTCATTTGACATCATTTCCCATACATTAGAAGACCATTCAGGTAATTGATCGGATATAAAATAACTTATGTATTTTATTAATACATTAACCGCATCTTCAATCGATACTTTTGACTTAGGTGGCATACTGACTTGAAAAATTAGGAAAACCTAAAATAAATGAATAACAACAGTTAATAAATACAGTAATTTCCAGAAATTTCTTAAAAGCAACAAAATTTTTTTCGCATCTTGTCTGATTTACAGGAATAGCTGTTTATCAAATATTATTTTAATATTCACATTATAATTCTAATTAATTTATATTTTAAATTATAAAATAAGTTTTTTATTATTATTTTTTTTTTTTTTTTGATTTCTTAAAGGTTCTTTTGATATAATACTCATCAGACAAACACAAAAGAAAAATCTTAAAAATATTACATTTTTTAAAGACAAATCAAAATAGTAAGTAATATATTGTTTAGTTATTTAAATAAAAAGACCTAATGTAGAATTATTATTATATGTATATCAAAATATAAATATTACACTTACGATTTTATATCAAAGAAAACAAAAGTTTAATACCTAACTCTTATTTTGAAAAGGTGAAATAAAGTTTAAAACTGCAAGATCACACTACCACTGTTATCTTGTAACTGAAACATTTAAATAATTTTTAAGAAAGAGTGTAGGATCAGAGATAATAAAATATAACCAGAAGTAATAAAATTAAATTTGTCATAGGACCATTGCACCAGATGTTGTTCGACATCATGCCCTTTACAACGCAAATCCAAAAACACTGGTTTAACACAATAGAAACCATGTGATTTATATTATTTATATATATTTTATACTACGATTTCATTTTTTTTTGTTATTTTTTTTTTCTAAATAGATTTGCTACAAATTTGATTGATTACAATCAAATGCATTTTCTGACTTTTAGATTTATCAGAATTATAAAATGAAAAAATAAATTATACTTTAATAGATGATTTTAATTTAGTGACCTATGATCTTAGCAGGTAGTATGCACTATATATAGGACACTGGTCGAATTAGTTTCGTGTATTTATAAAAATGTAGAATTAAATCTAACCGTTATAGGTAATTTTTGACAATCCCAATTTTTCATTCGATTAAATAAATATTTAAACAAATCATCAATTTTTAATTAAAAAACTTTTTTGGTCCTCCTATTACAGAATTTATTAGTTGTTAATTTTTTTGTTAATGCCACTTTTAACTTTAATAAAAAATTATTTTTAATTATAAATGCGTAGTTTTTTAATATTTTTTAATCCTAATTAATTAAGTATGAAAATTCTAAAACTTGTTAAATATGTTTGTTTAATTTTCATTTTTATAATTCAACAAAATATTTATACTTTAATTATTCTTTTGTAAAAGCTTTTGCTATTTCGGAAATACCATCCATCCTCTGCTAGTAAATGTAAGATATTTTAGTTATTCTCACGTTTCGAAATTTTTATGATTATTGCTCTTATGAGAAACTTCTATTTTGGAATTGCCATCTGTTGAGATATTCTTTATAACTGCCAGAAAGATATTCTTTTCTGATTTTTATATTTTGGGAAATTTTCAACGACCATGAGGATGGTATCATAAGAAAGCAGATTAAACAAATAATACACGTTATCTTGCGCATGCGCACTAACAATGAATCGGCGTAAATAAAAGTTTTTAATTAAATTACAGGACAACGAAGAACGATCAAATATTTTTTTTATAGAACAATGAATAAACAGTCATAAAATATTAAAATAAAAGTGAAAAAATCTATATTTAGTGTCAACATCAAGATTTTAAAACTCATTTTAAAAATCAATCAATTACTCCTGTAGAAATAGACTTACTTTGTGGGGACTGTTTTAAGTGTTATAGGAACTTCGACATTCCAAAGTGGATGAGGTATGGAATCGACCCAGATACATCCTCGATGACCCCGGACTCATATTAAACTAAATGTGCTGGCCAATTGCGACAGGAGTCCAAAGGCCAATAAGAAAAAGAGAGAGAGAGCTAACTTGAAAATCAATTTTTGAAAATAAAAAAGAAAAAAAACTAAAAACGAACAAAAAAAATTTTGATAGAACAATCAAGAACAGTTGACGAACAGTTAATATAGCTAAAAAAAATTGCAAAAAATTAATTTCTCCCCGCCACCTTAAGGGAACCTATTTTGAAAATTAAAAAGAAAAAAAACCAAAAACGAACAAAAAAAAATTTTGATAGAACAATGAAGAACAGTTGACGAACAGTTGATATAGCTAAAAAAAATTGCAAAAAATTAATTTCCCCCCGCCAACTTAAGGGAACTTATTTTGAATATTAAAAAGAAAAAAAACTAAAAACGAACAAAAAAAAATTTTGATAGAACAATGAAGAACAGTTGACGAACAGTTGATATAGTTAAAAAAAATTGCAAAAAATTAATTTCCCCCCGCCAACTTAAGACAGCCCTCGTTTGCTTAGGTAAGGCACTATAGATATAGGTATTATCATCAGCCATTTTTATTCCAATGTCACTCAATTCACGTGTTAGACCATAGACAAATTAAAGAGACGTGCAATCGTATTTTGTAGCGGTGAAAATGGGAACTAAACCAGCTGGAAGTGCGAAAAGCGAAAAAGTACTTATTACGGTATAATGGCAGAGTAAGTACTAGTGGTTTTAGATTAAAATAAACTTAAGGTACTTTAAGCACAAAAAGGATGTAAAAGTAAAGTTTTAAACATGGTGCGCTGATGTCAGAACTTGTTGCCAACTTTATATTAGGCATCAACACATCTGTTCTAATATCTCTGGTTTTGTGGTTGACATTGGACAAAACATGGCTGACGATAATCTTAGTTTGGTATACCTCAGAGATAATATATAATAAAGAGATGTACTGATACCTTATATGAAATTGGTCACATGTTTTAAGCGACGGTGGCGCGCCAACAATTGGGGGAAGAAGCTCATTGATTCAAAAAATTGGCGGGACAGGGTATAAATTATTCCGTTTCATATAGAAATACACTTTTAAAGCTCATATTTTGATTTTTAATATTTTTACTGTTGTGTAAAAATATTAAAAATTAAAATATAGGCTTAAAAGTGCATATTATCTTATAATATTTAGGTAAATAAATATAAAAACTAAATAATAAACAAATTTTTAATAAAAACAACTTTTAACACCAATATACACTTAAAACACTAAAACACTATTACAAAAATATGAAATAATATTATTATTACAAAAAATTATTTACAATCACAAAAAAAGTATAATTTAAACTTTTATTACAAAAAGTATATGAATATTATTTGTACCTACACCTTATTATCTAGTATCACAAAACCAGGTAGGATTTACGGAAATAATAATAATAATAATAAATAGATAAACATATATGAGAATAATTACGCTAATATCACAGAGAAGTACAATTGTTATTTCAAATAAATAAATATATACAATATGGTCAAAAATTTAGAATAATATTAAGTAGCAATACACGAATAATATTAAAAGTAGAACCCATCAATAAAAGAGATTGCACAACGCACTCGATAACTTAAAATTATAAATCATCTTACAAAATGCATACAGATATTTTAATACGTAATATTTAAGAAGTTTCCATACATTGGCATTGTTCTTCAATACGTAGTGTTGTGTCATGAGGTATTGGAAATAGGACACCAATCCTTTGTGTACATGCAAGAACCTAAAACTTAAAAACATTACCGCAGTACTTTATCTATTTTATATAAAATGTTATATATTGTCCCTCGATCTAAAAAGATCATTATAATATTTTCTAATTATTAAAGAAACACTGATTTTTAAAAATTTTAAAAAACCGTCTGACTTATGTTCTTGGCAAGTAAACCAATCAAAGTTAATGAATTCACACAAACACATGATTATTTTTTGAATCAGACATTTTATGTGGCCAAATCATCTCTATGGGCCAAATACAGGTAAAATTTGGTGAACTGCATTATGTACACTAGCTAAAAAATTAACAACTTCTTTCGTAACGTAAGTCAGACGTCTTTTATTATCATTCTCTTTAAAGTACGTAAAAGTATGGTGAGGTTCCAAACTATTAGTTTTCAAATTTGAGTTACATTCTTTACAATCTAAATTTAATTTTTTTACCAAAGCACCTGCCACATAACTTATTGGTTGTGTATCAAACTGATTATTTAACTTTATATTCTTAAAATTTGGATCGGGAATTGGGTAAAAATATTTACTTGAACAATGTGGCACAGCGCATTTATATGTAAAATAATTCGGTAATGACATAATTGAAACTGTACACTGTACTTTTATACACTTTACGAATTTTAAAACTATCTTAAAATCACAGATTATAAGTAAACAGATACGAAAGTGGCGATTTGGGCTCGTTGACCTTGAACGTAGCAATGGTCTGATTGGTCAGGATTCAAATGCAAAATGACATATTTTACTACGAATTTACTACCATGTTGTTCGTCGAGTATGTTCGGATTAGGTTTCAATAAATGATATTTGTCAAGCGAACTATAATAGATACAATTGATTGGTTGAAAATAGTCCGAAAAGCAAACGAACGAACCTATTTATTTCCACTTACGTATCTGTCAGTTAATTATTGTTTTGATTTGGTTAAAATTTGCTGAAATTTCGATGTGCGTTCTTGTCGATTTTAAACCGTTTCTTTTATTGCTTTTGCGAATATTTGTCATATTTTAATAATATTATTATACTGTTTTTCCCAAAACCCGCTGAAGTGGAAAGATCTAGATAAATAAAAACCTGCAAACTTTGTATACAGTTTGCTGGTTTTAATTATGGACGATTATTATTTATCAGGTAAGTACATAAATGATTCTTTTATTGTATATTCTGTAGTAAATAAAACTACTTTTTTGCAGGTTACAAACTGCACAACCGTTCAAATTGATATTGTAGAGATTGAAAGTACGTACTCAAACTGTCGATTTATAAACCTCACAAGATATGTCGATTACAGAGACTCAAATCTTTTATTTAGGAACAGAACAAGTTACTTAAACAAGAAGTAGTTATTCAAAGGCGAATTATTTTGGTTGTGAACAATATTTGCTCGGATAAATAGCAGCTATACATAGTCAAAATGATAATACCACTAAAAGACAGAAAAATGACAAATATGTTATACACAGGAATTTAAATATCTATCTATCGTTGTACTATATATGAGGCCAAGAGGATGTGTCAAGCTAATGATATCCTCAATACCCTATTTACTTTGAAGGTAAATTTTACATATTTTCTGCAGTACTTTTTATTTTGTAAATATTAACATACAGAAATCTATTGTACACTTTTAAGGGGCCATTGAAAATACGGATCCAGTAAACAGACACTGTATGAAAAGTGGTTGATGTCATCACATGAATCTTGCAATACATTTCAAATATGGAAACAGCAATAAAGATGGATTATGTAAAAATATTAGGAAAAATAATCTTAACATGCTTTAATGCAAGTAAATATTATAAAGGCTGCAGTAAGACGACCAGAAGAACAGGTGCTAAAAGTTATCAAAAGGATTCCTTTCAATCTTTTTTCACAGATTATTTGATGAAATTCTTTTTTAGATAAATCAACTGCTGAATATTACTAAATAGTGTGAATTCTGCAATAGTCACTAACAAAATATACAGTCTCTAATACTTTTTTACTTTCTAGTTAAGCAGTGACATTTTATTTTAACTACTTTACTTTTTTTGCCTCAAGATTAGATTTTTTAGATGTATGGTTTCTTAGATTTAAAGACTGCATGTTGCATGTGATTGTTATATAATGTATATTTAGTGTATTTATAAAATTACATACAATATTTGATGTATTTAAATATATATTAGAAAATATGTGTGTATTCTTTACCTTTCCTGTTTTCTTACATTATATTTTACATATTATATTCATGGGTAATTCAAAATGGACCATTATTCAAAAACAACAGGTTTTAATAAATATATTTTTTTAGAAAATGAAGAACAGAAGAAAGTTCTTTATAAGACTTAAGGTATCTACAAAAAATAAAATGAGAATTATTCTATAAAGTTATGTGTTAGAAACAACACATTTAAGTACTTCATATTAATTACCTGTTAATTTCTTAACTCTGTTTAACCAATGATTATAGGAGTCGTAAAATGCAGGACATATAATGTTAATAAAGCTATGCTTTATTTCTGTAGACAAGCTTTAGATGGGAGTAAATTAAATGGATTTTTAAACTTGACATGTCCATTCCTAACCCCACTTTTAAATAACTATATAACACATATTTACAAATGCAAAACATTAATTAAACTTTGTTTTAGACCTTAAATAAGGCAATTTAATTGTTTTCCTTTATTTACTTTATTCAGATTAAGTTTAATTTCGGTGACTGTTGGTTATTGACTGTACAAAAAACTAGAAAAGGCACCGCTATTTAGTGGGTTATTGCTTTCAACCAATCAAAGCTCTCACCCTGGAATGTCAAAGTCCTATATGTTTGTATTGGAAATTTATGAATGACCACCCTGGAACGTCAAAAAATAGCATTGCTCTTATGGACAAACCTTCTGATTGGTCGTTCAAGGTCACCAGACGAAATTGTCGATTTCATTCATAAAAACGACTACTTTCGTATCTAGTATAATAATCTATGCTTAAAATAATATTAAATTAAAAAATACTTACGCTACACTGTCACTTCAACCGCCATTATAGTATAATTTCAGCTCACCTCACCAGCTGATCGAGTTTAGGTGGTATAGTTCTCCTATCTACCACCACCGCAGCGCCGAGTTCTGGGGGTAAACAAACAAACATTGTACCGCTTTTGCCCTATCTTTCAAAAAGTCTCTTTATATTATATTGTCTCTGGTATACCTATATAGCTATAAATTTGACGCTCGCTTATGAAAAAAAATAAAACCACAATTTATCAGTATTTTTATACACAATGGCCATTTACTAATTAAAATCTAGAACAAATCCGAGAAATATTTTTATATTTTACTTTAGTGCCTTACATTTAAGCAAATTTTAAATTTGCTGAAAAGTATATTTATTCAAGTACATGGAAACCGAGAGCACCAAGACCGCACCGAAATAAAAAAGAAGAAGAGAAGTATTTTGAAGTTTACACTCAAACTAAACAAATGGAGGCGAAAGAAGGTGTTATTTACCCGTTCAACTTACAAACTATAAAATCTGAAGTATATACAGAAAATGATGATGTAGTTACAGTTAAAATTGAAAGACCCGACTTGTATATTGAGAACGAACAATGCGTTGTACAACAGTCAGCTGCAATAAAAGTGGAAAACCCGGAGAGTTATCAGACTGCCACAAATGAAATTGTCGAAAATCCAGTGAAAACTGATGAATATTTTGTAAATTCTAACGATTTAATACCTGGTAAACAACATGCTGGTTTTAATAACCATGTGCACAATATTCCAGAAATAATTAAAATTAAACAAGAAGAACCAGATGAATATATTAACATAAATACAATTGTTAAATCCGAACCAGACCTACATTTAATTCCTACAATTATTCCAAAAACTGAACTACTTTCTGAAGAATGTGATATTCCAATAGTTAAATCTGAAAACGATCTTCAATCAAATCAACCTAGTAGCAGCAAAAATGTAAACATTGCTAGAAAATATGTAAAGAGGAAAAAACAGTACATTTGTCCTGTTTGTGATAAAAGTAAGTAAACGTTATTTAACCGCTCCTTTTTTTATGATACACAATAGGGAGTTAAAACAGTGGAAAAAAGTTTGTTACAAAATAGATTTTTACTAGAAATTTAAAATTATTACATTTTTGTAGAATTTCAATATTTTACTGGTTTATGAATATATTGCTATTATTTCATTATTTGATATTACATGTAGGTGTTGTGTCTTTTCAGTTTAGTTTTTTGATAGTTTTATACTAACATACCAGTACCAAGTATTTCAAAATAACTTTTCAGGTAAATAAATAATTTGTATTTAAATTACTAGAAAAGTGATTCTCCATTTATTTCAAAAAAGGTTTCAATTTTGTTTTTCCCTTTTACTTTTTTACGATAGAGTATTAGTGGATATTTTATATTAAAACTTTCTTTGATAATAAATGCTTAAAATTTGTTCATTTGGGCTTCATAATCTATTATACAATTGATTTATTTATTGCTGTTATTTTTATTTATTATTTTACACCAAATTGTGACTTGTACTTTTACAGCCGTGTAATCGTAATCTTTAGATTTTTATTTTTGATTTCAAATCCAATTTTTTTTTGAAATCATGATATGATTGTTAGACTAATAATTATTGTATTATTTTAGAAAATATATCAGCAAAGACAAGAAGAAACCATCTGCTTAGTCATTTCAAAAAAAGATGGGTGATATGTTCAATGTGTGGAAAGTTTTACACAAAAAAGACGGAATACTTACATCATTATAGGAACCATTCAGTAAAAGCGAAAGTCAGTCAAAACTTAGTATTGATCCAGAAAAGTTCGCTTAGCTGTGCTTATTGCACTTTAGAGTTTAGTAGTCAACGAGAACTAAACATACATTTAAACAATAGTCATGCTTCTGAAAAACCATTTCAGTGCCATATATGTTTTAAAAGGTACACAGTTTTATATACTCTAAGACGACATTTGCCTATTCATAGCAGTGTGCAGCCATACAAATGTAATATTTGTTTAAAACAGTTTTCATTGGAAAATTTATATAAATACCATATGTTAATTCACGAAAAAGGTAAACAATTTAAGTGTAACATATGTTCAAAGGAATTTGTTCAAAAAAATGGTTTATTAATTCATCAAATAGTGCATAAAGGTATAAAATTCAGTTGCAAAATTTGTTCTAAAGAATACACACGGAAAGTTACACTAAAATCTCACATGAGATTACACAGTGGGGAGCATCAATTTAAATGTCATATTTGTCAAAAGGAATTTATGTCGAAAGGTGGTTTAAAAACACATTTAATGAATCATGCGGGAGATAGACCATTCGAATGTAATTACTGTTCGATGCGTTTTCTAGAAAAAAAGAAACTAAAGAAACATCTTCAAAGTCACGAAAAGTCACAGCTTATATGTGAAATTTGTTCAATTGGATTCCTGTACAAAACGCGATTACGGCACCATTTGCTTACAGTGCATGGAGAAAAACCATTCAAATGTCTAGTATGTCCCGAAAAGTTCGAGAACGAAAGCGAACTTAATAAACACGGTACAACCCATATTAAAATTGAATTATTTTCATGTGAGGTTTGTTTACAGGAGTTCAGAAAACGTAGTTCTTACATAAGACATTTAGGGCGACATGGAAAGAAACCGTTTCAGTGTGAAATTTGTTTTGAACAGTATTCTTCGGAAAAAAATATTAGGGAACATTATTTTGCTCAACATCCGGGCTCGAAGCCATTTAGATGCAATGAATGTATGAAAGGATTCTTTCATAAGAGATCTCAGAGGAAGCATATTTGTGAAAAACAAGAAGCAGGTAATACGTGAACAATTCTTATTTCTGTTATTAGAGCGCCGTCAAAAATGAAAACCAGATGAGAATCGAAGTTCTTTGAATAGATTGCAAAAAAATACATGATACTTGATATTAAGACGCATTAAAAGATTAAAATTTGTTCAAAGTATAATTTTTGGCACATTTTACCAACCAACATTTTAGAATACTAATTATAATAGTCAGTTGCCATGCGATTTGTATTAGAGGAACACGTTTATACTACCTATACATTATTAAATAGGGTGATGATAAATTTCACCCTCTAAGTTGAATTTAATTTTAAGGTTTTTCTCCTACATAGAATAATGGTATTTGTTGAAGGATATTAAATTAATGAAAAATAGCTACTATAGTCGGGCCGTCCAAAAGATAGAATTCAAGGACGCGTGATCAGTGAATACGGGCATCTGGACGGCTTAATCGTACGATGCCACGCCTTCTAAACTGAAATAAACGAAGGACAGTTTACACTGTACTCATACCAGAGATAATATAAACTGTGGAACGAAATAAAGGAGTACATTTGTCTCGTGATCATTCTATCTTTTGAACGGCCCGACTATAGGCTTAAAATTCTAGATTTAAAAACGTTTAATACTTCTACGCCGAATTATATGAAACTTAAAATGTGGGACTGCCGGCAGAAGTTGTACTTCTATGCACGCACCCGGATTCATAAATTTGTATGGGAATGACTTAGCAAAATCAATATTCGTGGTTAGCGACCCCAAAAACCTCCTAGTACCGAGTGCACACTCTTTTTGTATCGATTTTGCATAAAATTCCTGGAGACGAGGTCCGTCTTAAGCACCAGGTGTTTTGAAGACCATCGCCATTATTATAATCGTTTTTTAGCGACTCAAAAAACCGCCGAGTACCAAGTGTGCACTGATTTCGTACAGAATTTAGATAAAACCCCAGGAGAAGAGGTAAATACCCTAGACACCAAGTGCTGCGGAGACTATTCGTGTACTGCGACTCCAAAAACCCCGAGTATATAAATTGAACCCATTTTCAGCAATACTTACCGAGTTGTAAGTTTTCTCTCTATTGTCTGTTCGGAATGCACTTTTCGAATGCAGAAATGCAATTTCTCATTTTTATATTATAAAAAATAGCGACAAATTTCCTGATACTCTAACGAATCCAATGCAAAAAAGCATTCCTATCTATCTTACGTTACAAAATTCGGATGTTTTAGTGCTTTATTTCCTCGACTATTCGTAAAAATCTATTTATGTAGCCAACAACCTTAAAAGCATAGAGCAGAATATACTGTAACCATGTGACGTTACTTTAGACTACAATACAATACTCATTACTGAATATTATTATTAATATAATATACTAAACTTTATATGTAGACTTACTTGACAGAATTATAAAAAATCTGTCAAATAATCATGTGGTCCGTCACTATGATTTTCATACATTAGTTCAGACTGTTTTTTGCATACTTATCCCTTTTCAATGTACAGAATGTTAACGGTTGTCAAAGGACTTATAGTTATGACTAATAAATATTTCATCTTTGTTTTTACCGACCAATATACCTTATAAGTGTTTATGTCTCTGTCTTACTCACACCATTACATATGTAATGATTTTTCCCATTTAACTCTACACAATATTTTTCCGCCCAGTGCATAAATAGAAGTATAACTTCAAAAATATCTACACTTTCGGATTGTACAGAAATACGTTTTGAGTTGTTATTTAGAATAAATTTAGGGCATCTAAAGTTTGACTGTCAGA
Source organism: Altica lythri (assembly GCA_964028335.1). Classification (NCBI taxonomy): domain Eukaryota; kingdom Metazoa; phylum Arthropoda; class Insecta; order Coleoptera; family Chrysomelidae; genus Altica; species Altica lythri. The sequence goes on along the minus strand of OZ034804.1, from coordinate 25,665,107 downwards.
AGTCCTAGGATCGATCGCGCATTTAAAATATGCCATAAATTCACGTCAGTAATATAAAACAGAAAATATAAGTTATTAAACACAAATAATAATTAACATTAAGAACTATAAATAGTCAACAATGAGAAATCTCTGGATTTATTTAGAATATTCTTCATTGACGATTTATGTAATGACAGAATTTGTAATTTTTATTTTATATTGCTTTTTTACAAGGCATTGTATGTCCGAAAAACATATGTCCACACAATGGATTTCTGGCTATCAAACTACGAATAAGCCCAATTAATTCTTTTACGACGTTTTTAATGTATTAAGGCGATTTAGAAACATGTCAATGAATCAAGTTTTTGTTGCCAGTTTGCAATTTGATACATTTTAAACCCCATTGGACATAAGCACAGCCTATTTCTAGGCGGAATCTGTTTTCGATTGGACATCCATAGGAAGCTATTTTTTGCTGAAAGGGCCACCACAAATGACATTATAACAGAGGAATTATATAGGCTAACACTTACACTCCATGTCCTAATGGAATCGCTACTTTTTAAGCAGGCGTAGGCGCAAACTGGGACACTTAAAAAACATTTAGAGACAAATACCAACAATTCACAATTATAACAATAGAAAAGCCACATTCTGTACATACAGACATGCAACATGCACCCACAACGAAACCAATAAAATCGAACATACAAATCTGCATAAAGGGTACAACTAGCGTTAAACATAATTGCAAAACACAAGCAATACATTTTGCAACAAGATGAACTACGGGAAATGAAAAAATATACCCCTACTGACAAAATTACAAATCTACACACATTCAAGAAATGCATACGACACAATTAAACTGAACAACCGAAAAACTAAACTATTACTCCAAAATATTATCTAAAAGAAATCAACTAGCTTAAACAACAGACATATTACAACATATACAAGAAAACGCAAATAAAAGCAGGAAAATTACTACAAAAAAGTTGTAACAACGAACTTCAAATGGAAGACCATACAACTAATCACTGTACACTGACACTATAAAGACTATTATTAAAGATTTAACCTATGCGACATAGTCAATGTACCAGAAACCTACGAATACACAGTACAACACTGCGCGCACAGGAAGGAGGAATATCTAGACACTTACTGTCAGAAAGACTTGAAACGATAAATAAAATATACCCTCCCATTGACTTCGACATAACCGAAGATCAACTGACTGATTGGTTGAACTATTAGCCAGAAGTGATAATTTTTAACTACGCCGACCAACTCTAAATTTATAATATATTATTGTATTGAATTTTAACAGAATGTTATTAATTTATTATTTACCTTGTATATTATTAGTTTTTGCTTCATTTTCGTTTTGAAGATGTATAAGTAAACAGAAAAGAGGGACCTTCTTCGCTAGTTTTTAGGAAAGTTCTGACTTTGCGGAATAGGACCTCAGCCTCATGTTTTAAGTTAAGTGGACTTTGGATTTTCATTCAATTGAAAACCAGTAAATAATGCAATTGTGCTATCAATAATTTCTATCTAACACAAATCGCATCTAGTAATTGAATTGTCGATTACTAATTTTGAAACTAACACATCAATAGTGCAAAAAAAACGAATTTATAATACCTGTTTGTAGTGTTTGTATAACAATGTCATTCCAATAGAAATGTCTTGTAAAAATATATGCCTAAATTGTCCAAAATATTTTGGTCTTTACCGTACGTATGAAACACACTAAAACTGATGACATTACTGTCACTTAATTAATGTCTCATAGCTATACTTAAATGTTAATTTCAACTTCTGTACATTGAAGTAAATTTAAAAAAGCATAGTGATTGTATTATCAACCAATAAACTACAAAAAAAGTGCAGGAGTCCAATCTTTCACTATTGTTATTGGAATTGTCTTTTAGATAAAATTAAAGTAAAAGAAAATCTTGATGTTTTTAACATAGATTGTTATATTACATCTTCATAAATTCTGTAAAAGATACTATAGTCAATAAAAATCAAGATATTGTGTTAATTTTTGGAATACAGTGTATGTATGTTAATTACTGAACATCAAATTCGTGCATTAATTACCAACCATAGAAATAAAAAAAACTGGTTAAACATTGTAAAGATAGTCATTATTAAATAAGATAATTATTTGTAAATGAGATTTTTTTACATAATAAAAATTTGTTAAAATATTCTTAAACCTACTTTATTTCAGTAATCACCCACCTAGTTTTTAATTACTTAGATTATGACCTTTGGCCTTTGTAAAGTAAAACTTATGATTTATGCTGACAAATTAATAGTAATTTACGTAACAAGTCCCAAAACTGGTCTTTCACTGGACCACTGGGCAATTGCAGTCCAGTAAAAGCACTTTTGGAACATATTACGTACAATACTTTTTTTAAAACCGGCCAGAATTTAGTAATTTTCAGTTTATTTTTGGGTCAGTAAATCTCATTTTGTCGGACCGGGCCAGAAAATTATTGTGATAGTCCGGTAAAAGCTTTTACCGGACTCATTTTTTCTTTCTGGCCTTGTCCGACAAAATGAGATTTTCTGACCTAAAAATAAACTGGAAAGTAATAATTTCTGGCCGGTTTAAAAAAAAGATAATTAATTTATAGCTTAAAATTGCAAAACTAAATCTTATTAACTCAGGATAGGGTGCATGAAAACTTGACATAATTCAAATGTCAACAATCAGTAGTTCAGAGAATGAACCTATTTATTTGCAATAATTTATTAACAATGTTTGCGTTGTTTTTAATTTTTCCCAGAGAACTCATAAATGATAGCATATACCGACGAGATTGCCATCTCAATACAGATAGAAGACACAGCAAGATTGTGAGTTGATATTGTAGAAGGCTGGGCTGCTGAACACAAGCTAAAGCTTTCACAAACTAAATCAAAAGACGTTGTCTGTTCAAATTTATCTTTTAATAGGAATCCAACTAAAGGTTAATGTCAATATAGAAAGAATGCGCGAATTTAAATACTTGGGAATTATTTTAGATGATAGACTAAGTTTTAAGGCACATTTAGATTATATTACCAGTAAGTGTAAAAACATATTTTACATACTCAGAAAATTTACTTATAGAAATTAGGGAAAATTGCACCTCATGCATGAAGCCCTTAAAACCATCTACTTTCGAGCTATCACTCCAATGCTCTCATACGGATTTAGAATATGGGTTTCACATACTTCAATTAGTAAGTTATAAAATTAAACTTAGGACACCAGAGGAAATATGCCTGAGATGCCTGCTCGTGGCATATTCATCAACCCCAAAAGAAACTTTGTGTGCTAACAAAAATTCCGCCAATTCATCTTCACTTAATGGGACTTTACAACGACATAGAATTACAAAGAAATGGATCTACTTACTTTGTAAGGCATCTTTTGCAGATTGGTCATTTCGACACAAAAGAAGATCTACAAACAAGATTTAAATAAATTACAATTAACAGCTGGCAGATAGAGTGGGACGACAGTTCGAAGGGAAGATAATAGTATATTACTTTACGAGTGGAGTAAATTGCATATTACAGCGAGTGTGTTTGGCCTATGAGCGAGCTTGCGAGCGAAGGGGCTAAAGAAACGAGCTAAATATGCAATTTGTTCCTCGAGTGAAGTACCTACTATGCTTTGCTTTACCCACGACTTACCAAATGGTTTGTATAAAACTAAAAATAACAAATATAAAATTTAAATTTTGGCATAAGTTGTCAAAAATATTCGATTTCGTAGACAGTTCTGTCTAAGAAATGTCAAATGTTAGTTTAATTTAATGAAAACTGTAGGTAACCAACATAATAATACAGGTTTCTATTTACTTACTCCACTAGTTTAGTAAATGAAACTATAACACAACTCCTCAATAATTTGACACTTACTGACAGAGTTATAGGTTAAAAAATACGCAATTTACTTATGAGTCGTGGGTAAACATATGAAATTATACCAAACCTTGAGACTTGCTTATAGCTTTTGATTGTGCTATAAATAAAAATGCTTTTGCTCAGTAGCCACGCTGAGATGGGAGTGCATCTGCAAAGGATCGGGAAATCAGAAAGTAATAATTGTGAAACCGGATACTCCAAACATGAACCTTTCTAGAACGAGAAACTATAAATTGTTTGGAAGCCAGAGTCATTATAAAAACATACGCCTCAACACTGCACTATAAGCTGGAGTTTTCTCCCAAAACTAGTAAAGTTAATCTAGAGGCAAATATTAAACTAAAAATTTATTTAGATTAACATTTTATTTTATTTGTTCATTGTTTCAATTTAAACACTGGGATCTTTCACTCAGCGTTTCTATGTTATGTTGTTTGCAAACAATGGGAGTTAACTCATACCTTACTTTGTATGATTTGCTAAATAGTTATCTAATAATAATTGTAGATAAGCTATATTTTATATATTACTTTATTTTATTTTGTCTTAAATTAGGAAATAGATATGTAAGAGAATTTCAATAGAAACTACCAACATTTTTAAAGTCTTACCTATTTTTCGCGCAAACCTATCCATCTTCCTATTTTAAGTTGCCTGCTTGAGCAAGGCAGCGGTGGTGGCAGGATCCCTTCCTTCTTTCTTTTTTTTTTACTTGAAAACGAAAGAATTGTCTTATTCACTATAAACATATTCTTTATTTTTTTAACTTCCCGCTAAAAAAAATTAATTTTTTTTTTAAAATCGGGAAGTTATTGGTTTCACCCCGTTTTTCGAAAATCGAGTTTTCATCGGATCTCAACGTTTTGAGGTCTTAGGAACCTCCCCTGACTATTTTTACGATGGTGTCTGTATGTCTGTATGTACGTGTGGATGTGTGTGTGTGTGTGTGGATGTATGTAAACCTCTTATAACTTTTGAACGGCTTGACCGATCGGAATGAAATAAAAAGCATTCCAAAGAGTTCCATCTAACTTAGATTCCCTGTAAGTTTGAACCGATTCGAGCCGGTAGATTTTGAGAAATTTCAAAATAACCGAAAAAAACAATTGGTAAAAATGATGTTTTTTGGGCATATCTTTTTGGCTATTGCATCGATCAATATCATAACCTAATCAGCTCTCAAGCTTAAAAAGCCACGTCGAATGCCGTTTTGCAAATTAAAATCGGCTGATTCGTTCGTGAGATATCGTTGTCGAAAAATTTCAAAAAAAAGTGTTTTTTTTTTTTTCAATAACTTAGAGATTTTTTGACTAACCGATTTTGCACTCCCGGTAACGTTTTTAGGTCTCAAAAAACTGCGTCGAGTGCCATCTTGAACATCAAAATCGAATAAGGCGTTAAAAAGTTATGGCTTTTTAAACATTTCAAAAAAAGTCAAAAACGTCAAAATACGTCACGTTACTATAGCTTTGCGGTTAAAACTAGCGGGAAGTTGCAAGGATGGCCTTTAAGTTCAACCTCTTTTCGAATTTTTTTTTCATATTTATTGTAAATTTTAGTTTATACATTTTTGTTATCAGTTCATATAAAAACCAGCAAGCATTCTTCTATGAAGAACGCTGAGAATTGTCGTACATAGTAAAAAAAAATAATAATTAATTTCTGTTGATGTTCAATTTTAAGGTTTAGCACTGGGACAAAGACACTCCTGCAATGTACACAATTCATTGAGATGCTCCATTGTCTCTTGAATTGCTTGATCATCTTTTTTTTGTTCTTCAGTTGAAGCTAGGTTAAATGTTCCCCGAATACTGTCCCAAATAAAGGTTTTAAAAGTTTCTGCTAACATAGGGACAGTGGGCCTCGAGAAAAACTTCTTTATTTCATCATATTTTATATCTTCTAACTTGTCATTACTTAGAACTGATTTCTTCTGTTCTAAAGTTCTATCATCCATATTAAGTTGGGAATAATATATAGGCGTGTCTTCAAAAACTGTGGTGATAGTTTTATCAAAGGAACCATTAAAAATAACGTCACTAAAACAATTATTTGTTACAATATAATATCAAACAAAGTTATTTAGACTTTTGTGGAACAATATTTAAAAGAGTAATAAAAAAAGGTTCATAGACAAAGTAATTGCAGTGAATGTGTATTCAAAATAAATAAAATAACAATTTCGGTACGAAGTCATCCTTGTATTCTACAATATCGCTGCATCTGTAAAAACATTACCTAATAAAAAAATAGCAAAATTCAAATCTTTTGATCAATACAGGATAGAATATCGTCATTTGAGTTTTCGTAACAACCGTAATTTTAACATCGAGATGAATCTTAAACGAAGGTGTGAAACGAAAAGTTACGGATATTTATTACTGACGATAACATTTATAACAATTTTGAAGCCAATTACAAAAGGTGAAGGTAATTTAATAAATTTATCATTAGAGCAATGTTCTGTTCCTTCAGCGTTGAAAATATCAACTATGGTTCCTATACCAAAAAAAATAAATTAAATAAAGCTTTGTGACTTACACCCAATTAATATGTTAATATACCGTAGATAAAATACTGGAAAAGTGTGTAATACTGTATACGAACAGTTAATGGAAGGAAATGTTATCCTTACAAAATATCAATCTGGCATTAGGAAAAAACAGTTGTTGAAGCAGCAATACAGTATGTCATTGATAAATGGAAAATGAATATGGACGAAGATAATTTTACATTGGCAATTTTTCTGGATTTTTAAAGAGTCTTTGAGATTATTGATCGCAAACACATACAAAAAAAGCATTGTGTGGTTTTATGAAACCACGGTAAAAGTGAAACTTTTTTTTACCCTATAGACATTTAACTAAAAATTTTTCGAATCATATTCCATTAAGGGTATAAAAATCACTTTATCAAATCAAAATCGAAATCGAAATCAAAATCAAAATCGAAATGGAAATCAAAATCGAAATTGAAATTAAAATTGAAATCGAAATCAAAATCAAAAGGTATGTGTGCGATTCACACACGATAGAAGTGAAAACTTCAGTAAATCGACAAAAGAATGAAATGAATATATATAACAAGGGTAGGATAATTACAAAGTTTATTTGTTTAAAAATGAAAGTGTTTTGATTAATTTTAAAAGATATTTTATTTAATATATGTTACATAATTTATTGCCCAAGTTCCATATTTTCAGTTTCAAAAATTATTATTTACGACTGTAATATTTCTAAAACGTTACATGTCGTAGATACTTACGCAGTCGAAATTCGTATTAATACGAATAGATAAAATATAGCCGTCGACGTTACATGTCGTAGATACTTACGCAGTCGAAGTTCGTATTAATACGAATAGTAGGATTATTTCATTAGCAGATCTGCTCACTCCCGTACATATTTGTATTAAACTATAGGTGCCGCCTACTTTATACATACCTACTCGGCGTTCGACCGACATGCAACATGCACTTAAAACGATCTAGTAAGAGTTTCACTCTAAAAGGTTACAGAAAATCGGTATAAATGGGTGTATTTTAAAATAGTTTACAAGTTACCTAGAAAATAGAAATCAAAAAATAAAACTAAACGGATACATATCACAAGAATTGCCGAATGAATATGGGTAGTATATTGGGTCTCCGATTCTTTTTGTTTTATGTGTAAACGATATTGTCAATATTGACTCTTATGTCAAAATACATCTTTTTGCAGATGAAACACTGATATATGCATATTCTCATAAATTATGTGAAATAGTTGAAAAAACTCAGGATGCATTAAATAAACTTTATACCTATACATGCCAAAATTATTTAAAAATTAATGTAACTAAAACAAAGTTTATGTTACTGGCTAAAGAAACAGAACAACTCGCTTCTTTAGGTGGTAACTATAAGTTTCGAATAGGGCATCATTTTCTAGAGAAGGTGGAAAAGATAAAATACCTTGGAGTAATTATTGACCGCAAGTTTTTATTTAAAGAGGATACCAATTATATGTCAAAAATTAACTACAGTGTGTTGCATCTGTCAAGATGCTCACACTATTTGTCTTGGTTCTCCAAGAAAATTGTTATAACACACTAATTCTTCCTCACTTCAACTATTGCTTCACTGTTCTGTATCTATTAAACGACAATGATTTAAACAGACTCCGCGTAGCGGCGAGTGCGTAATTACACGAGTACGTAATACCTCTTACCACTCGAGTTACATACTATGCTTTATCTACGACTCAATATTTTAATTTCAATTCTAAATATTTGACATCTCTAAAAAATATATGACGTACGTACTGTACTGTTATCTACACCTTTGACAGTAAATGTCATTAATACTTATTGGCTTACTTACCCTGCATGGTGACAATGAGTATAAATAACATTTACTGTCAAAGGAGTAGATAAAATATATTTGATAATCAAGTCTTTTATTAAAAACAATAGTTTTTATCAAAGGGAGCAGGTAAGTTTATTACGATATTATATGCGATGGCCATAACATCAGGCAATATTTTCATGCAAATTTTGACGCCAACGAGGTCACGGGTAAATGCTAGTTTATACATGGTATTACATATCCGTAGCTTTTCCGATATCTATCGTCTTTGTTATTAATTTTACAGAGAATAATATCAGAATAATTTGAATGGGAAAGGTTTTTTGATATTCGTGTGCTAACTATTATGTCCATAAATTTTATGCTAGTACTTACGATATAACATTTTCTATTAAATTTTCCGTGAAATCAGCAGATAGTTTACCACATCTTGGTTCATGTGGTATATTTGTGTCACATTCACTGTGAAAGGTTTCACATTCCGCGTCTTTGTTTGAAAAAAATCTTGAATTGTCTACTTGCAGTTGTATAGACGGACTATATTTGAATACGTCGTCTGATATGGGCATAAATAAGTGTAGATCCTTCCTGTCTACTATATTAATACTTACTGTCAAAGATATGATAAACCCCACTTGTTTTGTAAGAAATTTCTACAACAAAATAGAACATTTCTAGCAATTTACTTATATATGATATATCTCTCTTCAGTTTATAAATTAGTGAAACAAGAACTAAATTAAAAGAAATTGAAAAAATGTTATATCCGGTGAGATTTCAACCTGCGTGAGCACTGGGCCACGATTACACCTAATCGTTATTAAGCTATGTTTATTGAAGAAAAAATTGATGATTAAAATCACCTACTAACAACTAGCAGTATCCGTGGATTAATGGTTAAATATTTTTTTATTCGATGAAGAAAAATTTAAACTGAAATTAGAGAGAACATATTTAACTTTATTTTTGTTTAGTTTTTTAAAAACCTTTCATATTACCCGGTTCTGCAGAGGTCATAATTACAGCTCTTTTAATTTGTAAATATTACAATAGTTTGGGCAGCAGGACCGGCCGCTTAAGCGAAATTATTTGCACACGATTTCTTAGCATATTATGCAAATAAAAAGTTCACAAGAAACCAGGAGCAACCGTGGTCGAGAATTTATTTGAACAATTTTTTTAAACAAAGTACAAAAAATGTTTTTATTACTGGACAAAAGAGGTCCTAAATAACCTTTCTCTATAGTTGATATTTTTCGAGTTATAAGTAATTTCAAATTCAAAAAACGCGAAAATTACCAGTTTGGGATTCTAAAACTCAGATAAAAATTGTTATTTTTGCAATTGTCAGGGTAAAAACTTCCATGGTATTTTTTAACAATTTTTTTTGCAAATCCTCTGTTGTTATTTCACACTAGTGCTTGGCGTTTAACGGCTTATATAAATGTGGATTTTTGTCAGGTGCAAACTCTAGCAATGACTTTCTAGGAATGCGAATTGTCCTTGAGGGAATCAGTTTCTAGTTTTCTTAGATAGTTTTTTGTTAAATTGTAAATGAAAAATTTTAATAATGTCATATAAAAAAAGGTCATTAAATATTAAAAATGTTTATTATCGCAGGTTAACGATATAATAAACAACGCAGTTCCACAGCAGATTTTTTATTTTTTAAACACAATTGTCTCTTTATATTTCTTTGCTTTTAAGAAAAACCTGACATAAAATGAAAATGTCACTTTTAATTATGGTGCCATTTGATCCTACATGACTTTTGTAAGCAATGCATGCGAAAATTTGTTTACATTTAAATGAGTGGCGAAAGAAAGACCGAAAGAATAGAAACAAATTAATTTAAATGTACCATTCAGTTGGCAATTTTAAAAGAAGTTTATTTTATTGTCTCAAACCTATGTTCAAACCGTGATGAAATATTTAACTTAAAAAAAATAATAGTCGTTTTTTTTTTTCAATAAAACATACTTGTAACTACATAATATGAAAAATGTACATACCAGTTCTTCACGATCAAAAGGTAATATAGGCTTTCGAAAGTTTATGGGATAGTCAGAATATTCAAATTCATCATCTTTATACACTTGCGACTGCTCTAATATAGAGAATAATTTCTTATGTGCATACATAACTGGTAAATCCATTAACGTGCACGGTATTGAAAAATCAGCTAAGATACTTTGGTCAAATGATTCAATTTTCACCTTTAGGGAACGAGATTTGCCTGGACGTAATAGACCTACTTTTTCTCCTACTGTTATTCTAATAACATTTCCTACATATAAACTAAAAACAAAATATAATAATATGTTTAAAATAATTTTGTGAAATTAGAATACCTAGTGGCGTATAAAGTTTTTTTAGAGGAGTGTAGCTTTCTTAAAAAAAGGTAGTATTTTTAAAACAAATATATCAATAAAATATGGTAGATGCGGGTAATATAAGATCTTAGTATCAAAAATGCAATTTAAAATGGTCTATTCCACTCAAGAAAAGACTCGGTAGCTAACACTCTTGTATGGCTCTACAAACTTTCCGCACCTGTTATTCGCTTGTAAGTATTGTCCAGTGTGGTGTGATTTATTTGTGAGAAGCAGTAGTTCAGCACCAATAATAAAAAATCTTCCTACTGAATCTTAAGTAGTTTTTGTAACATGAAACATTTATATATAATTTGTTTCTCAAACTTTTATAATAATAATAATAATAATAATAATAAACACATTTATTATCCCAAATATTTACAACAGCTGTTTGTAATACATTATTTCTTCTAAAAAAATTTATTTGGCATAAAAGGCCACCTATGCAGCTTTCCTCGCGATGGAGGGTGCTGTTGAAGCCAAATCAATTTAAGCATCGTATAGTAAAATATGGCTTAACCTAGAAAATCTTTTTACTAAATTCTATACGCCAAATATAAAAATAATAAATTTAATATACTATTAAAAATAGAAAATTAAAACTTTGAAAGGAAAAGGAGAAGGGGAAGGAAGGTTATGCTGTAAGGTCGCACATTATGACGATGGTAATAATAATATGGTATATAATATTGAGGTCATCATAATTAGGTCTGGAGAATTTTACTTTTAAATTGTTTCTTAAAGGATGTAACACTAAGAGAAAAGTCGATGATTTTATATTTATTTATTAAAAAGGCAGCTTGATATGTAAAACAATTTTTAAAAAACTCTTTTTTATGTGCCGGTACAGTTAATAAATGCTGTCGACGTATGTTAATATTATGTACATCAGTACGGTAGCTGAGTTTTTGATGAAGATAGGGTGGAGATTTAAATTTTATTATTTTATAAAAAAAACATGCCGAATGTAGTATTCGTCGTTGAATCATAGAGAGCCAGTTCAATTCGGAAAGTTTGTGAGAGACCGGTTGTCTGCGTCTAATTCCATAAATTAATCTTATACAGCAGTTTTGAATTTTTTGAATCCGTTTAACATCACTAGAATCTAAAAAAGGGCCATACACATTATCGGCAAAGGTGAAATGAGATAGAATAAGACTCTCACAAAGTAAAGATTTAGTTTTTTGAGATAACGAATGGCGGTGTGAATATATTAATTTTAACATTGAAAATGCTCTCCCCATACATAAAGTAATATGTTCTTTAAATTTTAGTTTCACGTCAATAACTAGACCTAAATTTTTATAGGAACTTTTAAAAGAAATTTGATTGTTGCCCAGCTTTGCGTTTATAAATTGCATTAGCTGTCCACGGATATTTTCACTACAGAATAGCATTGCCATGGATTTACTTGGATTAACTTGAAGAGAATGGTCATTAGAGGTTTTCAAAAGTCTATCAAGATCAGAGTTTAAAAGAGTATTAACAGTTTCGACTTGGTTAGGAGAAAAAGATTTGTATATCTGAGTGTCGTCTGCGTATAGGTGATGTTTGCAATGCTTAAGTGAGTTGATAAAATTAAATGTGTAAATACTGTAAAGAAGAGGACCTAAAATGCTACCCTGAGGTACCCCTGTCGTGACCAGAAGCATATCTGAGTAATTTCCATCACAGACTACCCTCTGGTACCTATCAGTTAAAAAGGATAATACAAGAGAGAGTGCAGTCTCCCTGAAGCCAAGATACTTTAAAATTGACAATAACAGTTGATGATTAATCCTGTCAAAGGCTTTTGTATAATCAATCATAATCAACAAGGTGGCCTCACTCTCATCCTGTGCTCTCACAATATCATCGATGACATCAGATAGAGCTGTAGTGCAACTGTAACCCGCTCTAAACCCGGATTGTTTAAAGGGAATTATATTATTTGTTGTCACATACGATAAAATTTGTTGTTGCATGACCTTTTCTAAAAGCTTAGAGAGGGTTGGCAGAATTGAAATAGACCTCAAATGTCCGAACTCGGAGGGATTATTAATTTTTGGCAATGGAACCACATTTGCGAGCTTCCAGTCTTTTGGAAAGTACGATTCTTGAAGGCAACAATTAATTATATAAGTAATGTAAGGGACGATAAAGGGACAACACAAAATAATTAGAGTTATGTTCAAACTATCTGCTCCAAAAGCCTTGGATTTGATATTTAAGAGAAGTTTTAAAATAGTCTCCTCTGACACTATGTTAAATTTAAATTGTTTATCAGGTAACAGCAAATGATTATTATAAAAATCTACTAAGTCATTATTAGGCACGGCTGCTGGTAATCTATGAAAAAAAGAGTTTATTTCATTGACATTTTTTAGATTATCAGGGAGACAATTTCGTTTTTTATTTATAATTTTTAACTTTCTTAGCTCATTCCACTGTTCTTTGGGAGAGGAGTTTTGAAATTTGTAATTGAGGTAAGCTTTTTTTTCATTTCTAATTGAAGAAGTTACTAGGTTTCTAAGTTGTTTATAGTATCTCCATTGTTCAGGATCTCTAGTGCGATGAAACCTATTAAGAGCTTGATTTTTTAGTCTTTTCATAAATTTAATGTTGTCTGTCATCCAGGGAGTGTAGGGTCTAATTACACCTTTTTTAACCTGTACAGGGGCATGCATATCGAATATACATAAAATTGTATTAGTTAAAAAATCAACCTTCGTATCTATATCATTTAAAAAGAATATGTTATGCCATGGTGCACTTTCCAAATCTAACTGAAAATCGACAAGGTTTATATCTTTTAGTGCTCTGTAAGCATATTGAGTTTCCTTTGGCTCGATGTGGTTCATGGTTAAGGATATCAACCTATTATATCAAAATAATTGATCAAAAATCAATTATTGTACTTTTCTGTATTTCTTTAGACATGTTGCTAGCGGTTAATAGGGCATAACAGATTTAATCAATGAACAAAAAAGACTGAAAATATAAACGACCTTAGTTGGTATTGTCACACTTGTGAGGAAAATGAAATAAAAACAATGTTGTAACGAGAAATAGAATGTCGTCTGACCACCCCGAGATGGCATCACCACTACGACCACGCGGAGATGTAAGTGGTAGAGTGTCGCTTGACTACCCTGAGATGGCAACACCACTCCCTTGTGACTTGTGACCACAAGCTCCGCGCAATTTAGCTTAAGCCGCTTGCAGCAACCACTACGGCAAGGAAGCATCCGATTCGGCAGTAACGAAAAAAATTCGAAAACCTGAGAACGAAGCATCCTAGGTGGGGATCTGTCTCTCTAATCTTTGAATAAGCAGTTTAAACAGCGTAGAAAAAGGATTGTAACACTGTTAGTTGTCATTACATATTTATTTTATTGTAATAAACCCCTTAACAAGTACCGAATATTATTTCCTGAAAAGAACTCCAACCACCCACCGTCATTGGCGCCCAACTCCGAGGCAGGAACATTTTAGGTACTTTGTTAAATTAAGAAAAGTCAACATTCCGAGCACGAGAAGCCAAACTAAAATGGCCATCACGATAGACGCTTTAGAAGAACTAATCACTGATGCCTGATGCCAATGCCCTTCTGGGTTTGGCACTACTGTTGGAAGGACCAGCACACACCTGGTGGATGGGTGTTAAACCCGCAGCTACTACCTGGCAAGACGCAATGCAGATGATACGTAACGAGTTTGCTCCAAGGCCACCAGCTTATCAAATCAACCTAGACGTCTTTCGAACCGCCCAATGTGTCTGCCAACAGGAACGTTTGTAGCCCAAAAGAGAGCGCTGCTACCCAGCTTCCAGTTCCGCCATCTAAAAACGTGCAACTCGATATGGTGTATGGATTACTCCAGCCAAAAATAAAGGATCGACTTTCACGAGAAAGCGTCACCACATTCGCTGAGTTGTTAATCAAGGCCCGAGATATAGAACACCGAGCCACCGAACAGCAAGCTACAGATCGCCAATCATCCACAAGCCATGATATCAAGAAACGAGCCAGATGTCAATTTTGTCGAAACATTGGACACGATATCTTCGTGTGTCAAAAGAAAGCACCTACCCTGGCAAACACAGAAAGTAATAAAAAAAAGCGACGTTACTCCTACCAGAAACAACAACGATGAAAATTCCATCCTGAGATGTTATGGATGTCAGAGACCTGGTGTCATAAGACGCAATTGTCCAGACTGCACTAGTTCATCTAGGTCAAAATTAAAGTAAATGGGCAATCCGGTACTGCATTTCTTGACAAAGGTGCTCGCAACTGCCTAGCCAGCCCCTCCTTAGCAATGATACTTGCTAACCAAGGATACCCAGTCACGACGCAAGAAATGGACGTCACACTTGCTGACGGAAATACGACTATAAAAACAGTCCAAGCGATCAATGCGAACATAAAATTACAAGAAAGAAGCATCAGTACTACATTCTTAGTATTTC
The DNA here is from genome assembly GCA_964028335.1 of Altica lythri. Classification (NCBI taxonomy): domain Eukaryota; kingdom Metazoa; phylum Arthropoda; class Insecta; order Coleoptera; family Chrysomelidae; genus Altica; species Altica lythri. The sequence goes on along the minus strand of OZ034804.1, from coordinate 25,650,013 downwards.
CTGATACTCCACATGCACAAACCCTACTGGCAATAGATTTTATTCTCAAAGCTGGCTTAGTCCTCAATTTCAAAAAAAATTATTGGTACTTCCACGACTCTCTACATATAAAGGTTGAATTCCTATCCAAAGAAGCTAATCCCGTGACAGTCCCGAAATCAATCCCCTTCCATCACTAGCCGCACTTACATTAGTTCCTACTCTTTTGAGCCCAATCCCAGCAATTTTATCCTACCATAATATAGTAAGACTTATTTTCAAGTTTTTTTTAAATGTATAATTTTATGTTATCTTTACAGTAAAAGTATTTTTCAAATATTTGATAGTAATTCTTCTGTTTTTATTTTATATCCATTTTTACTTAGGTACGCCTTATTAGCCGCACCTACCTTAATTATTTAGTTTTAGTAGAGGGAGTTGAACTAATAAAAAAAATGGGTAAATACTTACTCTGCCCATTCATAATAAATTAATTTGGTGTTTGTAATGTTTGTTATAAAAATAATTTTCTCAGTGTAATTCCAAGTTGGTAGGCACCTCAGTTTTAGTATATCCGCAGAGAGTATTACTGGAAATTTGTAAGTTGAAGAACAATATTGTGGCATTTGACTGTCAAAAAATGATTGAGTTGCAGGTTTCATTCCACCAAAAGCAGATATTCGTAATTGTTTGTACTTCTCCCCATTTAAACTAATATTTACGGAAACCTATTTAAAAAACATTTCTTTTATGAAGTTTTTGTATCTTTTTTTCTACAATCACCCAATAAAGATAGAGTTCTAGAGCATTAAAGTACAAAATTTTAAAATTTACACATTTGTGTTGCTGGTTTTGCAAATTTAGTTTCAAGACGAGTGAAAGTAGTTATAAACTCCTTGAAATCAGCAATCTGACAAAAGCAGTAGGTTGTTTTGATAAACTTACTATCTTTATCTTATTAAATAGAGATACTTTTAAGGAACAATGTCAACACTGAAGAACATTATAATTAAGTGCGCTAGTTTCTCTTTCTATTGCGCATTAATAAGACAAAGATAGTAGGTGTTTCTTAGTTAAAAGCGGCAACTAGCGTTCTTTCGAACCTCGCATTGATTGAAGCGGTACTCCACCTACATTTACGTCACAGTGAGGTCACTCCTAGAGAATTGGGCCCCGAGGTATAGTCTGAGATAAACAATGATCTCCACCAGGTGGTCGTCTCAAAAAAACATGCACTAGACTGACAGTATATTTTCGCGTATTTAGGTTAATTTGCTTGCTGAAATGTGTGTGTTTCAATACATAAATGCAATTATTGAAACTTGTTTAAAATAGATTGAACAAATTTCGTGCTTACTGAGCCTCATTAGTATTAATAGGCACACGTCCCGTATAATTAAACGCTCACACTTTGTCGACATTAATTAAAAGAAATCTCTTAATTTACTAATTTTACCTCATATTTTTTCATTTCAAGTGGATAAAATCGGATCATAAATGGCCAAATACTTTTTGGTAGAATAATTCCTTTTTCATACAAACATTCTAGAATTTTATATTTCTCTTGTGCGTTTAGTGCTTCGATTTCAGATGTATCTACTTCAATTTGAGCATGGACTTTGGAATTATTATAAAACCAAAAAACTTGTCCAGGGGAACTTTTCGCTCCCAGAACTCCTATAAAAAGAATATGCAAATGGATATTTTTATTATATTGAAGTGAAACTTCTTTAGTTACGTTATGCAGCCTATGTGTTTATATGTAAACTCGAAATTATGGAATGTAAAATGGATTTATTTCAAAACGTTCCAACACATTACGTCATACTGAGGTTACTCGTGAATTATTTTATTTAAACTCGAATTTATGAAAAATAAAATGGGTTCATTTCAAAAGCGTTCGAACATATTACGTTAAGACGCGCATTATTTTATATAAGTATTCCTCGCCTATTAAAGTAAGTCATATTCTCAAGTGTTTTTTTATTATTGATTATTAAAATATATTTCGTTAATTAGTCTTTATAATGTATACATTCAATTGATATAAATAGTGTATTTACATTATCATTTCATAATTTTAATGTTACTTTTGCCTAACAAGAACATTTTAAGATTTGTAAGATTTTTTGAAATGTTGGATAAAGTACCGGTTAAGTAGTGGCATATCGATCTGCATTTAAGTTTCCGTCGATAAAGGATGAAAACGAGGTAATATTTGGACGTAAAATTTCACGCTCTTTCGGTTCCCTCTGTCAAAAATACATCTTTCCATTTAAAAAAATTGATTTGACCATCGCCTGACCATGATGGTCATGGTCATGGTCAAATTTTATATTTTGCACAAGTGTTTTTCTGTGACCCTTGGTTTTTGAGTTACCACGGGGTTTCCATACCTTTTCCTCACCCGGTATATATATATTTTTTTAACGCTGGTCATCTAACAAGACTAACGATATTTTATCTATCCAAATTATTGTGCATGTAAGTTTAATCCAAAATAAATGCTGTAAAAAAATGAAGTTTGTTAATTACCATTTACCAACGTAACTTGAGGCTCATTATCATAAGCAGAAATTCTTCCTACACGTTCAGGTATAGTATATATTCTAAAATGCAGTACTATCACTCTATTATGTTTCAACCTTAATTCATATGCCATTACAGTTTCTCCTGGAAGGAAATACGAAACATCTATGATTAGTTTTTCGCTCGATTGTTTCTGAAAAATAAAATTTATGTTATATTGATCTGCATTTAACACTTCTATACAGCCAGCGTCGTATTCTCACCAGTAAGCAGACGACGCCGAATCAAAAAGAAATAGATGAAAGGACTTTGATTGCACAGTAGACCAGGGCGGATCTGTTTTGAGTTGGCTGTTGAGTAAGAAGGAGCTTGCTAATTATTGTTGAAATTGGTTGAAAACAAAACAACAATAATTGAACTATCCTCCTTCTGGAAAAGTTGCGCAACATTTATAAATATTTAATAAATTAGAAAAAAAAGTAAAAAATCACAGTTTTTTCTTCATTTTTTGCTTATAACTTTTAAACTAAAAATTTTGAAAAGAACTAAAGAAGATGTTTATTATTAAATTTTCTACAAGATGGGATTGGTAACAAAGTCCAAAATTTATTACCCTTGTTGCAAAATTGCAATAATCATTTCAAAACGGATAAAAAAAGGTCATTTTGTATTATAACGGGATAACTGAATAAGGAAAAGACCTTCACCTGAAAGACTGTTTTTAGGGCCGCCAAAGATGTACCGTACCCATCCGAGTCATCAATTTGAACGATTATCCAGTTCTTCTTCAAAGGACACGGAAATGGGAACTTTAGAACCGGTAACGGACGTAATTCACAAGGTAAACGTTATGGAAACAGATGAGACTAACGAAATTGAACAATTGGATCTCCAGACGATTCACCAATAACTCAAAATTGTCAGCCTCATCCAGTGTCAATGAATGCTGGATGTCTAAAGCCTTGCCTCGCAGATCTATGGTTAGGGACAAGGCCTTGCCCTGGGATGACCATACATTCTCTCTAGCCACTGCGTCGAATTGTTTCAGGTAATTTGGCCAGGAAGTCTTCCTGTCGAAGGTCGGAGTTTCATCGTCGTTCGTACCTGGATCGCCTCCCCGTTTGCTCGTCGTTCGACGTCTACTTGACAGGTTTCCCTCCTTTCTACATCTCCGTCGCCGTGGTGAATGGTTTCGTTTCGGCGACAAATTTCCGGTTCTCATTGAAGCTTTCTTATTTCGGACTGTATTTGTTGGTTGATCTCGTCTCGCAAGTTGGCCACTTGCTGATTCAAGTTGTCCACTTGCTGATTCAAGTTGTCCACTTGCTGATTCAAGTTGGCCACTTGCTGATTTTGCTGGTTCCGAAGAGTACACATTTTATGTGACAATAGACGATTTTTGTAGTATTGATGCGTTATACATATAGATATTTTTAAAGCTGAATATTTTTAAAATTCATGTATACCAAATATATATATCAATTCTTGAGGTATTCTGAAGAGTGGATAAAAACATTGAAAAATAAAAGAGATTCTTGAATTCCTCACTGTTTAAATAATATGCTTGAATAATATTGATAGATTTTTAAACTTACTTTTATAATATTACTCGTTAATTCAACAAAAAGTGTTTTTCTGTGTTCACAATTCAATCCATATTCTCTTTTATATTGAGAAACTTTTTCTTGGCGAGCACAATCGCATAACTTTCGTCTCTTCAATGTTACTTCAGTATCAAAATCTGAAAGATTGGCTACGGAAACTGCCACGTAATGTGCACTTCCTAACATACACTCTGGAAGCTGGATGTCAATTGATTCAGTTTGATTAGGATCTAACGTGTCTAGAAGTGTGTTAATACTGCAAAATAATTTAAAGTTAACATAAGATATTATTTTCATCTGGTAAGAATTACCTATCAACTTTAAGATATTCCCAAAAGTTCTTTTTAGAAAATAATACTCCAAATGTTGTTTCTACAATTTCTGTAACCTGAAAGTTTCTAATATTAATTACACAGTTTTGTTAGTGTACATGGATTAAGATATAACTAAAATTTCTACAAATTATACAGTATGTTCTAAATGACATAATAACATATTGAAGAATACAACAAAAAAATACGATTAAAAGGTAAAAAACTTCAAGATCAAAAAAGTACATTAATATTTAGTTATAGGTACTTATATGAAGATTTTTGGAATTTTAGAAATTATAAACACAAGAATATATTAAATGTCATTAAGGAGAAATTGAAAAAAATGTCCCATCCAGCAGGACTTGAACCCGCAACCTTTGCCTCTATGCGGCAACACTCTTAAATGACAAAAGGAGAAATTAAAAAATATAGCATCCAGCAGGACCCGAAACCGCGTAGAGGCAAAGGTTGCGGATTCAAGTTTTGTTGGATGCTACATTTGTTCAATTTCTTAATATTATGTAATATATTCTTGTTTGTATAGTTTTTAAAGATCAAAGATCCCATGAGAGATATTTCAAAATAATCGTTTAGAATTATCTGTTAATAGTTAAATAACAATTCTCAACAATCACATAAGAAAAAAACTTGATGTGGTACTCCGGGAATAACCGAGGAGGGGAAGCATATGTTAAAGCTCTGAAGTACATACGTATGAATTAATTTTATTTCAATTAATATCCACAATGTATTTGTAAGTAAATATAATAAACCGTAATATTTATATTTGCAGGTCCAAATTGCAGCTCACCGAGGTATATGTATATACTTATTATTATACACAGAGATCTGTCGATATCTGTTTTGATAGTAAGCAAATATATCGTGTGGTAACATAACAATGAAAAATCTAAGTTAGGAGGAGTGATACTGGATTTTATTTGAAATCAAAAGATTTGAAACTGGGTCGTTGAAAATTGTACTAGATGTACAAATACAAGACTACAACTCAAAATTTATTAACTGGATTACGAATTAGTGCCTTCTTCGTATTATTCTCTAGATTTGGCCTGTGACGATTGGAATTTGTTTTCAAAACTAAACAGATAGGCGGTAAGAGATTTCTTTCCAATTACGATGTAGTAGTTGCCATGTTAAGCTGTTTCTATCAACAAAGAAGGTATTGAAATATACTTGTGTTATATGAGCATGAAGTATGAAAAATAAAAAAAGAGAATGCATGAATTGTACCTATCAAATATATCAAACCTATAATTATAATAATATACTTAAATTTTTAAATTGTGCTGGCACGACTAATTATTTAATTAATCCTGAACCTTCTTAGCTTAGTTATCGTATTGATATTCTTTGGTTGCCAGTGTGTAACCGGCCTCTCCATGTAACTTGAAGAAGCCGGTTTCTCCTCTTTTAGTACTAGAATCCGCGTCCTTACAAGGCCTTCACATTAGCGTAGTACCATAAAATGCGGTTTGAGCTTCCTCTTGGCGGTATAGACATATGTCTTCATTTGCCAAGTTCAGCTGACTCAGGTGTTTCCTCTCAAGAGACTGACAATCATTCTGAGATCGTTTCGCCTGCAGTAAATTTCGCCGAGTGTCCTTTTATGAACACTTTGGCTTGTCGCTTGTCCAGTGATTTTTCTCCTGGGTCTTTTCTAGCCTTCATTTCTCAATATTTCTTAATGCCTGCCGTTCCTAACGTGTCAGTAATTCCGCCGAATGGTTACGGGCCACTCATTTGGATATTAGCTCCCGCTGGATTTGAGGTAAGTTCTGGTCATTAATTTCTTTTCTAAGCCATTTTTCTTATAATTTTTTATTAAGATTATTTCTTTTCAGGTTTCTATCTGAATAGATGATTGCACAATAGAGGCATCCAATGTTATAATTGCAAATAATCAAATTTATATCAGGTTTCGAATGACCTCCCTCAATAATAAGAAGTATCAGATTCTACAATTGCTTCTTTACTTTTTCGGCTTGTTTGATTGATATAACTTCTACAACGATTATTTTAGGAAAAAACTAGCTGAATAAAAATTTACGGAAAATTTTAAATCTGCTCAATTATTCTAATAAAAATTTTTTAACCAATCAAATATGTAGAGTTTTAAGAAAATTCGTTAATTAATTAGTATTATCTTGAAATTTATTTACAGAAAACTATAAAGCAAACTATTTGTAAAGGTTTTGTTCGTTGTTTAAAATGACATTCATTTAGTGTGTTTGGTGTTAATTTGTGTCCCATATGTACAGACATCATTTTTGAAGACCTATCCAGACAGACATTTGGCTACAAAACCCTAAAAATCGCATGTCTGCTATCCAAGAACTAGCGCCTGAATGTTTTGACCTTTATCTGATAGTATTTTGGGTTGACGTATAAAATTCAAAGCCCTTCGCCCATTATGAAAGGATCTGAGTCATGGTAGGATATGATCGACATATGTTATTCTGTCAGTTGTTTCTCTAATACTGTCTTTCTTGTGAAGATAGTAGAGACCTTTGAATGCTTTGGGCTGATGTTTTTTGTATGATTATTGTTAATATTATTAGGTTAAAAAATAGAAAGAGTCTTCAAGCTCAACAGACGAAAAAATCTAGTAGACATTAAATGAGCAAGTGCGTAAAATGCAGAAAAATCCTGGTCAATTTTCGCACAAGATATACTTAACGGAAATAAAAATATACGATTTTAAAAAGCATCATATAGAAGAGCTTTTTAAGAAAATATTTAGTGACCAACACTGTACTTTACTTACTCTAATTTTAGAAATTAAACATTCATAAGAAAAATCATATAATTCAATAGCTCGATTTTCATGTTGAACAGCATTTGCTGTTGGTCGGTTATAGTATTCGATCCCAATATAATTTTCTCCTATTGTCTTACATTCCAAGGTTACTTTTATTTCCTTTTTACCGTTTGCTTCTACTTCTCCTATGATAGGATCTAGCGAAATTGTATCGTTTGAGAATGATCTCCTTGTTGGATTCAATGTATAATAAACTGTAGCAATTCCAAAATTGTAAAGGTAAAATGAACTGTTTATCACTGAATCATATTCCACTTTATTAAACTCGTTAGTCAAAGGTGTTGCCTATAAAATAAATTTTATTAGTTGGGTATTGTGTTTGTTTAACGAGAATGTTGATGGTATTAGATAAAACCTTCGAGGATATATATGTAGTATTTTCGTAACGCCTAGACTTAAGTCCATAGGATATTATTATGTGTAAAAACAGTAATATAATCCATTTCACCGATTTTGGCCGATGACAGAAATCACACTCGAAGTAAATTTAGAGTTACATCTCTCTCAGATACAGGCAAGTTAGAAATTTAAATGAGGACGTTTGTTTTTTAATACAACACTTACGTAACTGCATCTTGTTTCACCGGTAGATAAAAAGTATTCAATATGGAAGTCTTTACTTAATTCACATTCCTAGTAACCGTCATGTACGGCTCGTTGTTGAAGGGCTCGTTGTTGAAGGGTTGAATTTAATAATTTTTATGTTATATTTTTGTAGATGTCAAACCACACTGATAGTTTCAGAAACTTACGACCTAATTTAGAAAAAAAATTCTCTCCGCCATTGGTAACTTGGATGACATTTTAATCTTATTTCAGTGGTTTCTAATATCAAATCGGCCAAAAACGATGAAATGGACTATAGAAAAAAGTTTCGAAAAAGGTGGAACCCCCATTACAAAAATTAAAAATGAACAAATATTGGAATCACTTTGAGTAGTAATTTCAGATTTCAAAATGTAGGTAATCTTTATAATGACAAAACTAAAGAATGTTTCTGTTACTGATAGTTACCAGATATAATATTTGTAAAAATGTCAATCATAGTATGAATTAAAGCGACTTTCAATTAAATAGTCCACCCAGGGAATTAAAATTAGACTAGGAAACAATGTATATCCAGTTGGTATAGTCACATGTGCTTAGCGCGGCGGATGATGATGTTTTGCGACAGATGTCAACGTCTTCGAAGTGTCTCGACGCAAGATGCGCGGCTATAAATAGAGAAGCGCGTTTACAGGTTTAACCTTCTGTTTTATGACAGTTGTTTCATCACAATTAGTTAAAGAAAAAAATTAATTTTACTGCCCTATCGCTGAATATTTTCTACGCTCTAAATATGGATAAATTTCTAATGGGAGCCAAACGAAAACTATACAAAGAAGAACCTTGTACTTCGACTGATTTACGAGGATATAAGTTTAAAACACAAAAATTTGGGCTTTAGAAGCATTGAAATTAGTGGACAAGAAAAACCAAAATGCGTTGTTTAATAGTATTAGCTGCTGATAGCTTGAAACCCAATAAATTGAAGAGGCACCAAGAAACATTGCACAAGGAATATATCGGTAAACCACGTGAATTTTTCAAGGAAAACTCTGACCATTTAAAAAGACAATTTTTCAGAATTCGCTCGCAGTAAACGAAAAAGCTTTATTAGCATTATACACAGTGGCTGACAAACAAGCGTAAAAACACCACACATTAAAGCATAGCAACTTATTCCACCCTCCACCAAAGACATTGTAGAAACATTGTTTGGTGAAAGCTATGCTAAACAACTTGACAATATTCTCTTGTCAAATGATACAATCTGTCGAAGAATTTCGGATATATTTGCTGACGCTCAGAAGCAGCTTGAATCTCAGTTAATTGGAAAAGCCCTCGATGAACTTGATGAAGCAACTAACTCCAATAATGAATCCCATTTAATTTGTTACATCGGATTCTGTAACAGTATCACAATATATGAAGAATTACAAATAATGCTATTACTGCGGCGAATTTGCAATAATGAAAACATTGTGTTGAGATTTGCAAGCGCATGCGAGGAAGAAATCGTCAGATATTATTTGAATACATTGCATGATTCATCGGGAAGCTTTATAAGCCTTAATATCTTTTTGGAAGTAGTTAACTAGATGAAAACAAAGCCATTAAAATCAAGGGTTTTCTCTGTGCTTTGTGCAGATATGAGAGCTGAACATAAATCTTTGTTATTTTATTTTTCATCCAGGTGGTTAACACGTAGTAAGGTTGTCAAGCGTTTTACTACGAACTAAGAAGTGAAATAGCGGTATTTTTGAAGGAAGACGGTCATAAGCGTACTGCAAAATTCTGTGACAAGTTATTGTAATGATGCTTTCTTATTTGGTAGATATATTTGAAATACTTAATACTCATAATCTTCAACTCCAGTGATTTGAGACTGAAATTTTTTGTAGAAAAATGCATTTATAAAAAAACAAGTTTTTGATATGATCCCACATTGTGTCAAAGTATCTAGAATTTTCCACTAAAAGAGAATCATAAAATTGTAATGTTAAAAACCATGGAAAGCCATTTAGAAAACCTGAATACGAATTTCCGACGATACTTGTTTGCAGAAGTAGATATCAATTTGTCCAAATTGAATTTGGTTTGTAATGCATTTTACAATAAACCTAATGGTCTATCAGTAAAAGAAAAAGAACAAATAATAGACGTTTCGTCCAGAACTTCACTGAAAATGGATTTCAGTACCAAATCTTTAAGAAATTTTTGGATCGAACTTCCAAATGACTTCTCTGTAATAAATACCAAAGCAATACTGATTTTGTCAGTTTGCCCCACGTCATGTCTTTGTGAAACAGGATTTTCTACTGTTGCTTTGTTAAAATCTAAATATAGAAATAAGGTTCCACTAGAAAAAGAACTTACAGAGATCTGTGTCAGCCATTCTAAGAAATTTAAAACTTGCTAGGTTTAGAATAAGTTTGTAGTTCAATATTTGACAATAAAAATTTAAAAATCGGTTTTAATAATTTTGTTTTTCAATTCACTGCACCTCCTTATCCACTTAAAACGCCTCACCTGAAGGCGCATTACACAGCCAGAGAACCGCTGCTCTAGGGCTTGGTGCACTTTGAGTGGCTCATAAATGGAACACTATTTATACGACCAATTGCCGCGAGTCATACTATAAAAACCTACTTCTATGAATTAACCCTTCTTGATCATTCGAACTAGGGCTCACATTTAGGTAAAAAAAATGGTGCTCAGGTAAGTAAACGAGGAATATAAATAATATTCAAGTAATAAAAACAGAACATAACATTACAGAAATAGCAATACAGTACAATTAGGAGACAAATTCTAGTCACAACTGAAAACCAATACCTAAATGAAAAAACCCTGAGATTCTAACCTACAAAAAGTGCACGAAGCCCCAAATAAATTATCTGTTCACCAGGGGTATGCAGGGAGAACTACATCAGTGCACAAAGCTTTGAACTCCTTTTAAATGGAAAACCGCGCATATAAATTCATGGTGCTCTAGAGTGCGAAAATGTATAAATAGAAAGCCGCTTATGACATACATTTTACCCGCAATACAAAAAAAAACTCGTATATACATGATTGATCGTAAGTAAAAATTGTCTCGATATATTTGGAAATATATACAAATCAAAGACAAATTACAGTATGGATAAGTTCTCTGCTCCCACAACTTCAAATGCTGATGATAAAAAAACATGTCTTCATGATGATGATGTATTATGTCCTACGTTCTATACATAGTGATTAAGAATGTCAAATCTTTAAATTGTAAATAGATTCTAGACCAGCAAATATGACATCTTTTGTATACAATGTCAAAAATTGATGCCCAATGATTAAAATCGAATTAAACATTCTGATAGTTTCTCTGTGGTAATTACCTACTTACACTTAGTTCGGAGTATGATGTTTCAGTATTGACAGTAAATGTGTGAAACCATGCGGGACCAACTAATTCATCTAATTTCTGTTGAACATATAATTTGATCTTTACATTAGTTTTTTTTGGAGTACAGGTACTGGCAGTAAAGAAAACGGTGAATGGAACTTTTCCATGCATAGCAACCATTCCATCAGATGGTTCGATTCTCAAATATTTATGATCTGGCGTTATGAAGCTGTAACTAAATATAATAAAAGAATCAAAATAACTTTGTCCAACAGTGCAAATATTTAGGTATAGTTTTACATTTAGGCCCTTATATCTCAAAAACTACGCACTTTTTCGAAAAACATGTTTTATTCTACTCAGGAGATGCATCAACAAAAAAAAAACGGAGTATCACCAACGTAGTTCATACAGATATCGGATAGATTAATACTGGTAAAAAATAATAACAAACCACTGAAAATGAACCAACGGAGGGTAGCACAGAAGAAGAAGCGGTACTATTATGCAAATAACCATAAAATAAATATTATTCTGGGTTACTTTAAGGTAAGAGATGGAAAACGAGAGGGTAGCGGAAAAAGTCGACGAAACAAAAAATAAGAAAGGGTAGCGATTAGTCGAGTATTGCGCCGAAAAGAGATACTCGATAATGAACACACTTTAAATTTCTTCCTAGACGACTTTATACTTGGAAATCCCCTGTAGACAATTCACAAAGAATCATAAAGCATTATACTGATTGCATACTAATAAACACATGGATGCAATATGTTTGTTCCAGAGTAAGTCCTGGGTTTCAAGGAAACGTTTTAAAGTAGTCTTGGAGGCCTTCCCAATCTGCCTTATTTAAGTTCCAAAAAGTTCTGTTGGGTGGTACCTCGAATGGGTGAGTTTCAATTGGACATTTGACTTCTACTACAGCATGATAAGAATTATCTAGGGGAAACAGAACATCTATGACTAAAAAAACAGTAATAATAAACAGAATAAAATAAGTAATACTTATATACTACTACCAATACGGTCCCGAAATTTACATTTGTATTGAAATGATTGATGGTAATTTAGTTGTAAAAACTTACACAAGATTAAAATCACAGTTATTATATAATGTAAAAACAGACTCAGATGTTGTATTCAGTTGAACGGTTTTTAAATATACACTGTTATTTACTTCAACTGTTACTTTTGGTATGCCGGCTATTCCTGTTACTTTAAATGTTATTTTGTGATCTGGTTGGCCATTCAATTCAACCATCCAATACTCTTCCAAAAAATAGGGATTTCTATGTAATTTAAATTTTGCCAGGATTACGATAAACTTTGTTATAATACCAGCCATTGGTGTCATTACTAAACGACTGAAACAAAATAAGAAATGTTACAGTGATTTAATTAAAGTTATAATTCATTCGGCGCGTTAGGGAAAAATGCTATTGTAAAGATGCGCGCGCACACCGTTACGAAAAAACAACACCATAAAGTTAGTTGCCAACAGAATAAAAAGAACATCGACGTATATTTGCGTGAGCTAAGGACTGGCAACTGTACATACACTACAACAGATGTTTTATATCAGCTTGGAATTTTTTTATTGATATACGTAGGTAAATGAAATATCTTGGTGATAGATATTTATTAACAATTTCTTCATTTAATAATAATTTACAGTGATTATAGGTGAATAAAGAAGTATATTACTTCATTTGTAGAGTTTGAGGTTATAGTTGCTGGTATGTATATTATTTATTTACAATATAAAATAAAATAAAGCATTAGGTACATAATTATCAAATATGTAATAAGAGTACCTACCTACAAATAGATAAATAATTAAAAGATACAAATAATAATTATTTAAGTAATAAAAATAAAATAATTCCAAACAAAGTTTATTCGACTAGATAATACGTTATAATAAACTTTCTTTCAATGTATATTAACCATTTTTTTTATTGCAGTTCTCTCTACAAATAAAGGATAACGCGAAGGATAAAATTTTTAGAAATATTTTTATCTTCTTACGCCAAAGAAATATAACTTCTTACGTGGGTACATACGAGAGTCAGTTGGAAAGTAATATCCTCCCCTAGCCTGAACTAATCTCAAAGAAATTTTGAACACTACTACAAAATACTACAAAAGACTTTCGAATGAAACAAACCTCCACCCCTTTATGAGTCAGAGGGTAGGAGGTATGACTTTACAACTGATTCTCGTAAGTACACACACACACACACACACACACACACACATGTTTTTTAAGAAAAATTATTTAATTTAAAGAATATAGTAAGTTGGTACCTTAGTGTTGGTGGAATCAATTTAAATGTAATTGGTCTAGATATCTTGTTAATCAGTTTAAAACTTATAAAAGTGTATTGATTAATTAAACTTGGAGGAAATTCCAGAATTTGAGGAACAACTTCTATGTGACCCAATGGGACTTGACCCTCAGGAAAAGAGTGACCTAAAAAATATGTAATCAAAAATATAATCAGAATATAAGAAGCTTTCTGTAGAATACTTTTGTTTAAAATTTTAAGTTATATATCATTTATAAGTACTCAAGGGAAGCATTTGTAATTGTAATTAATTACTATTTGAAATGTAATGTAAACAACACTGGTGGCTTTTTTTAGATTGTGAGCATTAGTTACAATAGTTACGTTGTTATTTTACCCCTGGATCCACCGATGGGGCAGTAACTAGAGATACAATTGTAAAATCTTAACTATATTCCAAACGTTTGTATGAAATGGAAGTATGGACACTAAAAGTTAGCAGTACCTACGTATAGGCTCAGAGCATATATATGGATGAAACGATGCAAATTTTGGAAGAATCAGCAGAAACTTGAGCTTATTGAGATTAAAACAATATAGACAGATGGAGACAATGCTCCTAGGTGAAGAGCACTGGACAGGCTTAGATTGGATTTAAATAATATATTGAAGATCCTAGAAAACAAGTAATTGGGCGCGGACCACATGAGGCCGGAGAAAGTAGCAGCAGTGAGAAGGGGAAGCATACCATTAAATCGAAACCAAAAAATCAAGAAGAGAAAAAGAAAATGATGAAATTTGTATATTTTTTGTAATAGCAATTTTTTAAGTGTATAATCCACGCACCCGGAGGTTTTATTGATTGGATGGTTACCTAGAGAAGAAATTCCTTGTCAATAACATCATAATCATAAACCTTTTAAGATTCTTTCAACTAGATTAAACTAGATTTAATTTTTAATTATTATGAAGTGTATAAGGAGGAGTTCGTCAGGGTTATTTATCCTTATCAATATTTTTTAATATATTAGGAAAATAGCATTTGCTGATCAGGATCGCGGTATTAAGAATGCTGACTATCATTACACACAAATAAAACCAAATATGTATATGCCTGTAATAAAATCGATTCGCAACATTAAGAACATCTGCCTACTTATCAACCAATTGAGAGTTACCCATTACAATTATTTAGATACTATTTTTAACAAAAATATTGGTAGTTTTCCGGAAATAAAAGTCAGAATTGAGAAGACTCAAAGTTCGGAGTACATTTATTAAAATGAAAATTTATTCTCTGGTCCTGACCTTAGCCTAGAACTGAAAATAGATGTTATTACCCGACTGCGACAGAAGAAAGGGTTATTTTTTCTGAGTGCATGTATGTAGATGTCTATGTTACATTTTATAGCTTGTTAGTGATGGTTCGAAACAAAGACTTAATGAAGAAAAGAACAATTGACACTCAAAATTCTGATTCTTAAATATTCTTACCTTGTAGATTAATAGTAACGTTTAGTGGTACGATAACTGTGTTTTCATTAAGAGCAAGGCCCTCAAGATTACGTGGCATCCAATAGATTTGGGCAGTAAACATTCTATTGTAATTTGTTTCACTATATTGCGGAATGAAGACACATTTAAAAAACATACATTCACCTGATGAAATGGTGACTTTTTTCGGAAATATTGTAAATACATCATCACCTTAAAAACAAAAATTATCGATGGTGACAACAAATAAATTAACACTCGCATTAAATAAGTGCTGTTAAAGACCTTCTACCTTCTACTACAGTATGAACGACTTTTTTGATTATAAAATTTAACTTACGTTTTAAGACTGTATACTACTTGGATATGTCATTTAGTTTTACCTGTATTTTCTGTCGTTCTTTACAAAAGCCAGGCAAATATGAAAAAATGTTATAAGTATACGGCAAGATTCCAATCTCCGATCTACGTCTAGCCGCGACGTCTTTAACCACTTGTACACGGCTGTACTGTGTGTTTAAAAACGACTTTTTTCATCCATTTGTTCATCTTCAAGACTTCTAGATCACGTTCCCAAATTTATCCAACTCTATATCATATTGTCTGGGGGAAATGTGCCCAAACATAACTTGCAAACAAATTGTTTACGCCGTTTACAAACACCTTCACAGTTGATGTGACATCATGACTCATAGGTTTGACAGCAAAAACATTTTTTTTTTGGATTGAGACCAAGAGTAAAGCTCATTATCTGAATCCTCTTAAGTCATAAGCTGTTGAGATTTTTGACTAAATGCAAAAACTTGCTTTGTTACAATCCTAGCTTCTGGTTTTCTTATTTTTACAGCTTTGAGAATTATATTTTCCTTAAGTTTTTGTGGACTACAAGATAGCTTTTTCAAGCAATGACGAAGATGATGAAGATATGTTGAATTTGTCTAATGTAATGTGGCCAATGTAAATAAAATAAAATATTGGGTTCATTTATTGTGGTTGCAGAAGGGAAAAACTGGTGGAACATTCGACTTGATGCAAGAAATAGATATGTACCTTAACTAAATAAACAACTTTTAATCGAAAGTGTTTGGTGAAATGCTAAGGAACTGATTTTAAAAAAAGATAATTGCGTTTTGAATTCAAAAATAAAAGAATGAATTTTTTAATGACACTTTTTTTTTTATTTGATATAATCTCCCTCAGCTTACACACGCTTATTCCAATGATCCTCCAGTAGTTTTATGTCATCTCTGAAATGATTGTTCGGAAACTCTGACCATGGCCCGCACCTTGTCTTTGCCCGACGTCCGTTCTGTGTGAATTGGGCCTTTTAAAGATATTGTATGTGGCGTTAGTAGGATAGAAGCGCGATTAATGTTAGTAGTCCATCGTAGGGTCCATCACAGGCACATTTCCTCAACCATTTTTATTGCAAAAGAAAACAAACTTTGAAATATGAATTGGTGTTTTGTTTATGATTATATCTAATATGATTGCCAAACACCTCAGGTTTGTCTATATCTTCCTGCTCTCATGTTTATAAATTGGTAGCTGTTTATCGGTTTTTTGTAAATACTTGTACTTCTGTAAAGTAACTATATATTTTTATCAATTCCAAATATAAAGTATACAAAAAAACAAAACAGTATTTTTTATAAAAAATTGTTTTAGAGTTTATAATTTACCTACTTTTTTATGTTTTGCTTACTTTTTCTAAGGATTATTGCAGGTATAAACTTACTCTCAATCCAGTTTACTATAATGTCGTGTTCCATATTATTTGTTAAATTGAAATTTTTAGTAGAAACACAAGATTTAGGCATTGGACTAAATACCAGACATTCATCAGGAGGTGTGGGTTTAACACCTTCTAGGACTAGGGCCCTTCCTAAGTCAAGGTAGTAGGCACTGAGGCTAACAGGTTCCAAATTTTTCTTATTTGCTACTACCTGTCGAAAACAACCATCAAAACCAGTTTTTTGTTCAAACGGAAAAGGATAGTAAATTATGGTCACATGATTTGGATCAATAACTTTCTCACTGTATACACCAAGAATATTTATCACAATGGGAGGCTAAAATAATATAACTAAATGTTACTGTAGAATTAATAGCCAAAATAGAACTTACATGTCCATAAACGAAAATATTTAATAGTTGAGAGTATGAACCAAAAGTATCAGGAGGATTAAAATGTATAACTATAAAAGTAGTATCAGAACATACACCTATTAATGGTGTAACAGTAAACAATTTTTGTTTTGAGTCGATGTCCATTGTAAAGGGTGCAGGAATATTAGGTGTTGCATTTTTTAGTTCAATGACTTTCCTGCCAGTTTTGTGTAATGGTTCTTGAAAAAATCTGATGTAATTGTTAGATACACTCAAACTAGGACCTAAAATTATAAAGTCGTTAACGGGATCTGTGTCTCCTTACACCAAAATTGCTACATGATCTTTTTGTTTGCAAATGTAAAACACTACATCATATGTTGATAGGAAATAAACATATGGGAATACAAAAAAATGTAGTAAAATTTAGACAAATCAGAGGACCTACTAAATAAAACGCAAGTAAGTATTTTTCGAAAAAAAAAACATATTATATTATGGTCTCCTGTAATCTGCAATTATTTATATCAAGAAATTTAAAATAAACAATACTGACTTGTGGGTCGATGAATTCAAATAAGTTGCAGTTACCTTAGAGTAAGACGAAATTCTCTTACCGCAAAGTCATTTGTTTAGCTTTGGAAACATGTATTAATCAGTAGAAGCGAAATCTAGAAAATAGGGCTATAAAGGAATATTGGCTACTGAACTCGTGGACTTGGAGACATGTGGTATTATATGAAAAAGCATTTTGTTCTTTCCCAATCGTATCTTCGAAGTTCTGAGTAATTTTTATTAAATAAGTGACCTTACTTGCAATTTATTGTTTTTCCTTTATTTTAGTAGAAAAGAAAATAATTCCATAAGAATCCCAAAACACCGCTAGGTACCTGTTTGGTAGTGTAGAAGCTTTATGTGCCTATTGTTTAGATTCATTTGTTCTTACGGGAGTATAATAAAGTAAAACTCGTCAATAACCGTCAGAATAGTTTCCCTGAATGTTAAAGTTTTGGTTTTTTGCTAATAATCCGGCGTCAATTGAAATATACCTTTTAAAATCTATTGCTTCAGGATTTTCTTCTCTAAATAGATGTAATTAACTGGCTTAGTAAAAGGTATTATATTTGGTGATGATTAGATTATAGACGAACGATATCCTGATGAACATGATTGAACTGAAGATAATTTGTGGATGCATTAATCTCCTTTTTCAGACAATCTGAATAAAGGGGCTCGCTCGTTCGTAATGGCAAGACTCGACTTGTAAAGTGACTATAATTCGAGTGTAAAAAGCCTTACATAGGTCAGACCAGACGACATCGTTTATTTTTGCCGGACATGAAATCAAAAAAGCCTATGTCCGGCTATATATGGTTTGTTAACTTTTAAAACACAGATGGAAATCATAAATTAATGAATCCAATTTACCTATCGATTCTCCTCTTAACGTTATTTTTATGGAAGTACCATTTCCGATTAGAAAATATTGTTCTACATTTGACTGAAATGGTATTTTGGGTTTATATGAGCATTTCAAAATAAGATTTTTGTTGGGTTTTACACATCCTTCGCTGGGTGATATATTAAACAGATTACAATGGTACAGACGATTTTCAGTTACTTGAATTTTGTATGATTCTAAACCCTAAAATAAGGTATACTGTAGGTATAAAGATACAAAAAAATTCTATTTAGATATTTGGTTTGATGTACCAATACCTCTTTGAATGAATTTATTTTAATTCACAATCATTCAAAAATATACGATTTTCTAAACTTATAAATAGTTAGGAAGTAGGCAATTATTAACCGGGGAAAATAGTTAGATTTCGCCCCCTAAATGAAATTTTTAAACCGATATAATTCATTTAGGCAAAATGTTGTACGTAACCAGTTTATATAATGAATTCTAGAGAAAAATAAAGTACTTTCCGCCTCGGTAATTAAATACTAACCTCTCATTTTTTTTTATTAGTTTTTACCCAAAAGTGATAGTGATGTATTAATCAAAGCCAAAGCATTTAAAAATATACATTGTTTAACACATCTTTGTTTAGCGATTATGAATTTCGTTAATATCAATCTATTAGCTACCATTTATTATTTTCTCTACTAACCTAATTATTTTTATTACTAAAGTAGGAGATTTACCTTATTTTCAAAATCTATAATAATTTCTTTGTAAGCTTTATGTATGTACGGTATAATTCCAAAATCACATTCTATTTCTTGATCGCAATCATCAGATCGATATGTATGTTTTATAGGAGGTTTTTGAACTTTTGGTCCACAAATGCATCTAAAATTCTTTGCATTCATTGTCATATACGTTTCCGTATTAAGGGAATTACTTGTCGGATGAAAGGACATTTAGTTGACAAGATAGAAAGAAAAAAATATAAGTATATAAAACAGAACTGTCATAAATGCTGTTATATCAAAATCAACGCAGGTTTTAAGATATCAGGCTTTTAGTATCGGAAATTGAGAGAAAGAAAGAAATTTTCTACACTAACATATTTCAATCAAAGACCAAATCACGAAGAATAGATACCAGGAGTCTACTCGGTATAGGCTTTTCCATAATATTTCTGGTCACAATAATCAACCCAGATCATAGTCCTATTTTTTGCCACTGGCTGCGCAAGGATTCAGGAGATACCGATATTATTATTATGACATTTAAATGTCGCGAAATTAAATTAAATATATAATTGGTACGGGAGTCCAGAGGGTTTACGAAGCTGTTAAAGAGACAAGGCCAGGGTGGACAAGGCTCCACAAAAGTTTTTTCTATCTATTTTGACCCCTTGAATGATTTTGTAATCAGGGTGTCAAAATACATGAAAAAAATTTTGATGGACCCTTGTCTCTATAACGGCTACGAAAACCCCCTGGGCTCACGAACTGAATATTAATTTATTTATTTAAAATTAGTTGTCATAAAAGCTGTCAATAGCAACAAAACTTCCCGCGTAACGATTTAAACGAGTATATCTTGAACAAGGGCGCACTCTACCGGCAATACTTCTGTCCCCTAAATTAAGACCATTTGTTTAACATTACGTTTAGACTCCTGGTATCTATACTTCGTGGACCAAATTAATCACAAAACACACAGTCATTTCGAATAAAAAATCCATTGCTAAAATAACGCATTAGGTACAGACAGACATGCTACTAAAACAGCATACTTATGAGCACGCATCAAACGAGCATGCACTTTTCACTGTATACATGTGCTTAAAATAAGCCTTTCTCCACCCTGAAATAAGCATACTCATGCAAAAGTATACGGTCCAGATAATAAAAAATAAATAAATTTCTAATTTAATTGAAAGCGAAAGATTTTGGAATTTGTACTTGCTACAATATAAATATCTAGGACAGGTCTATTTAAAGCCTGATCAGGTTACAAACGTACATCCTTAACCAATAATACTTTCTTAAAAGTTTAGACCTTATGGACTTATAATTAGATATAGGGTTTACACAAGAGACCATTTTAGGCCGCAGTGTAGTAAGGTGACTCCACTTATAATCTAAAATCTAAAAGCCACTAATAACCCGATACATGGTTTTGCAGATGACAGCAACCTACACTGTAGCAAAGCGCACAACCGTCCCATACCTCTAGATATTCTGGAAGAGGACAGAAGGTCCACAACGGCTTCTATCAATCAAGATTTGAGAATTGTAGACGAGTGGGGAAGAAAGAATCTTGTTAATTTCAACGCTTCCAAGACAAAGACATGTTGCCTATCCAACAAGAGGCAAACATGCGACTCATCCATTACAATCAACGATCAGACACTAGTAGCGGGCGACTCCATTACGCTGGTTGGTATAATGATCTCCCAGGACTTACTCTGGAACGAGCAAATTGCATCCATAGCAACTGCAGCAGGAAAGAAATTAGGCTTTCTGTTTAGAGCACGGAAATATTTTTCTCCATCCAACTTGGCTACTCTTTACAAAGCCCAAATACGGCCTAATCTTGAATACTGCTCGCATGTATGGGGTTTGGCGGCTCCGTCAAGGCTCGGAGTTCTGGATGCCATACAGAGAAGGGCAGTTCGACTAATAAACGACACCAGTATCACCAAAAACCTAGCCCCATTATCCCACCGAAGAGCAGTGGCTGATCTTTCCTTGTTTTACCGATACATAAACGGATTTTGCTCAGAAGAACTCCGCTCTATAATGCCTCCACTTGCCAGACCAGCCAGAGCAACGCGACGTGCCAACTCCATGCACCCTTATACTGTTCAATGCCCGACATCGAGAACGGATCGATTCGATCGTTCCTTCATCCCCAGGGTCTCCAGATTGTGGAACTCCTTACCTCCCCACGTCTTCCCCACTCGTCCTAACTTGCAGGCCTTTAAATCCCAAATTAATAAATTACCTCTTCTGCCCCAATAGATGTTCTCGGTACATTTGTATTTAGGTCTATACCTACGAGGACATCCTTAAAAAAAAAAAAAATCTACAACGGAGTAGTCGAAGTACTTCATGTCCGGTTTGCATTAAAATTTCGTCTAATACATATCTCTTGGTAGTTTTAAATTGTTGTTGTTGTTAACGTGTTTGTTGTAAATTCAAGAAATTTCTTTAGGGGTTGTCATTGTAATTTATATATTAGATAGCCTGCTGAGGGGTTTTCGTAAACGACCTTTAAGAAAAGATAATACATGCATCCGTTGTATGTGTTTTCTTTGTGCCTTTGTTTCGCAAGATTTAAGTGTTTTGTAAACGACAAAGATTAGGTTTAGTTTTTGTATACTTTCTAATTTTTAAAATCATTCCTTTAAAATACATTCGTTGCAGTTTGTTTATTGTTTGTTTATTTAATATACCTAATTATAAAGGTCCTTCAAAGCAAGTGTAAAATTCCCCTACAGTGTTGTTTGTCATTTTTATTTTTTGGTCTGTCTGTGTTATTTGTCAAATTCTATGTTATTGTCCTTTATTCCGTTATGCTGTAAAAAATAAAACCATTTACAAATAGTGGCATATTTATTAAAAGCAACAACAAGAAAATTAAATCTAATGAGGTAGATAACAAAATTAAATACTTAAGTAGCTAATCTTTATTACAAAAGAAACAGTAAAGTGTAACAGAAATCTAATACAATTGAAATTCAATATTATATTGTGATGATTCACTAAAACTCTTTGAATTTGATCCTTGAATGTAACAAAATATTACTATCTTGAATAAATTGCATACAGTAACTAACTACCTTTCTGAAATAGGTGTCACTTTACAATACGTTTTATTTCCCACATACCAGTATAATGTATATATTTATAAATTATTTTTATATAACTCAATATTAGCACAACAAAAAAGTATCTACATAATCCTGAAATGTTTTAAAATAATATAAGTTACATTCATGTACATAAACAGCTCCCATAATAGCGATTTCTACTTAAAAGAATATTCCAACAATTCTTAATTTTTCTAATCATATGATTATTATAAATTAAATTATAAAAAATTATGTCTACATTTTGATCGGATTATAGAGAATTTAAAACCATTTAAAATCATATCAAAACGAATTTGGTTTTAGAAAATCTAAAACAAGCTATACAATTTTCGGAACAAAATTAATCCAATTATTGGAATTGTTTAAAATAATATTCAAAATTTCGAAAAACTATAAAAATACTTGATTTGAAGAGAATTTTTTATCTTCAACTTCGGCATTACAACTACTATTTTATCGTGAATAAGTTTGGTCAACAAGTCATGAATTGAAAAATCAGCGAAACTGAAAAACTATAGTTAAAATCTAAAAAGCAATCATGTACAATTAGAAAAAATAGTATAATCGTGAAAATTCGAAAAAGTAAAAAGCAACCTCAGAAACATAAAAATTGTTAAAAAAATATGGATAGTTCAACTTGTAAAACTGAAAGAAATTTGGTAAAATCTAAAAAAATCATGTACAATTAAAAACATTCGTAAAATGGAGGTGAAAACGCGAAAACTTTGAACAAACTCAAAAAAATATGGAAAGCAATATACTTGGGAGATAAACGATCTGTTTTAGAAAACACTCTTTCTGCAGGTACTGAAGTGGCCGGACATCCAAGATATTTTAAGTGTATAATTCGGGAAGTGTAAATGTATGCTTTTCCCAAAATCCGAGATGGCTCTCGTGTCCTGAAAAATAAGGCACTTCTAGATCATGCCTAATAATAAGAATTGCACTGAAAGATGATGTAGTGTTAGTTTTTACCTTTGATAAATAATTGTCAGGGTGTGACCATAATGATTAGTGGGCTGATTTAATTCTTGAATCAATGAATCAGTTGAAACAATATTATGCTCCAATATTTGTGGTTCAGTAACCCAAACTTGAGCATTTTTGGCACCAATTTTATTTGATTCAAAAACTCCCGATCGTTTAGAAATCGTATCCAATAATTTTTGTTGCAGTTTTAGGCCTGTCGGTGTTAAAAGACATACTGATTCAATAGTAAATTGCAAACCCCTTACTAGTGGTATTGTTAATGACATTTTTGGATATTTCTCCCTAGATATTTCAACTGTCATTATATCTAGAGACTTAAACAATTTAATACAATCTGCTATAATCGCCCATTCTTGAGAATCCACGTTATCGACAAGACACTTATCCAGATTTGGAAGTGTTAGTGAAAGAGGGTCTTTGATCTCTTGTAGTATTTCAGTTAAGAAACATAACATTACTATAGTACGACTCTGATGACAAAACCTGGAAACACAAGATACAGCTCCGGCGGCAGTAAAAAACCCGAAGACCATATAGCGCCAAAGTGACAAAAGATTCACCTACATAGAGAACGCTGCTAAAGACCGCACAATAAAGAAAAAAGTGCATAGAGAAAAGCACGCAACAATAGCCAGACACCAGGAATATAGCGCAAGAGCACTGTCTTGGTAGAAGATCGCAATTTCTCCCCAAAGCCCATACATCGAAATACACTTTAAAATATCGCAGGATGCCTTATTGTTGCATAGTTGTTAGGAGTGAAAAATTTTATACTGCAATGTTTCTATGCTTTTGAGAAGTTTATATCTTGCCAAGTTGAACGCGTAAGTGATGTTCAATCAATTTGCTGGAAAGATTCTTCCACTAGCGTTTAAATGGGCAAAATGTGATTCCTTAACACCATAGAAAAATTTCAGTTGTAATTTTTTTTATTTGCCAACAACTATGCTGCAATAAGGCATTCAGTGATATTGAAAAATATTTTGTTACTGTAAATATTAAAGTGTATTTTGATGTTCAACGTTTTGAAAGTATGCCTTCGTATTGTATTTTGTACGTATTTCAGAATAGAGATCTCTCGTATCTGAGATTTTATAATATAGCTGAGGTAGAAGTAATGAGCACCATCTCATAAGAAGATTCAGCAGAAAAAGTGTTCGCTAGTAAACAGTAAATTACAGCTAAAAATTCGACCGAAATGGCACTGATATCAAGTATCAAATGAGTGTATGGTATGAGAGTTCGAATAATTTAGTAAATATAACCTAAAAAGTTACTGTAAGATAACTGATACTACATTCAAAGTTACCCTCAGGCTACAGGGGCGCCCTCTTAATTTGAGTTCGGGCGGACACTTTTTGATATTTACAGACAGACGGTGCTCCTTACCTCTACCTCCATAAATATGGGGAAGGCATTGAAAATGACTTACTTAAGTCGAAAGCGCTCTACATTCTAAATTAACTATCTGCACAAGAATATAATCATTTTTTTTAACAATAAATATATTAATAGGGACAAAGGCCGTTTAATTCGATTTGAAGTATGGATGTTTTTGTAGTAGTTATTACAGAGTTTTTTTATTGTTCAGTGAATGTATTAATTAAAAACGGTGTTTTAATGTTTTAGATAAAAACTTTCTGTTACACTTTACCACCAAATTTCAAAAATAAGAACAATCTCAAAAATTCAAATAGATCACAGGACAGATATTTGTACCAATAACGCTGGAGACATCATATCTCCATAAATACTTTTGATAATAAATAAATTTAGTCTTAAGATATACATTTGTACAGTTGTGTTGTTCATAATATTATTTCCTAAGATACAGGTGTTAGTAGATAATTAAATTAATGATCCTAATTATCCTAATTACATAAATAATAAATAAAATTTTCTGAAAAAATGTGTGATTAAAGTCAATCAGTTAATTAAAATATGAGTTAAATTGTGAAACCATTACAAACGAATTCATATAATTGGTTTATTGAAATATATATCTTTCGGGATTGAGATAGGTCGAATAGTTTTTGCATAATAGTTTTGCAATCCAACCTATTAGAAAAAAATGCAAATTTTCAAAATCATACTAGGCCCTAAATGATGCTCTCAGATAGTCGCCAATTTTTTTACAAATAAATTAAAATCGGTCCACTAGGAGAACCTAGAATTCTTTAAAATTTTTTGGTCTTATAATATAAACAATTTCAACAACTTTACGAGCTTTAAACAAAATAATTTTAAAATTTATACACTTGAACCGCATTAAAAGATGTTTCTATTTAAAAAAAGATACATTCGGTTTACTGGTTGCCGAGATATTGAAGGTCAAAGTTGGCATAAAAACGAGCCCTCTATCGCTTACATTTAGACGACAAAGCACGTAAAGTTCTTTAAATTGTTAATAAGCCTAAAAAATGTATAAAAAAATCTAAGCTCTTCTAGTGGACCGATTTTAATTTTACAAAAATGTTGAAGACATTATATGTAACAAAATTGGCGACTATCTGAAACTCTTCTTTAGTGCCTAATGTGAATCTAAAAGTTTGCGATTTTGTTTTCCAGTAGGCTAGATTGCAAAATTATTATGCAAAAACTATCCGACCGACCTTAACGAAATTTAAGACACGTGTTAATCACATTTAAAAATTTCTAGGCGGAATATGGAGATTTTAAGTTAAGTTTAGAAGGTCGAAAACAATTAAAGGATAAAGTTTATTTTTTTGTACCTTTTTTTTCAACTTTTGCTGTTTTTCAGACTTTGTAAAATAAAAATTTAGCACAGGGTTTGCCACTGGCGCATATCGTGATTATCGATATTGGGCACACACTGAAGCTTCCCATGGAAAATATCCAATCCAAAATAGATCCCGTCTAGAGTAGTTATAAATTAAACAAACAAGAAAATACTTAAAAAAACAAATCATTATACGTTAGCTCAAACCGATTATGCGTAAACAGCAGAATACAATAGATTTTTAATTTGTTTTCAACGTTTTGTTCGTTTAGAACAACATCGAATTTTTGATGGTGTAAAGAAATTATATTTACATCTTATCGTTAAAATATGTGGGTATGGTATCATTGGTGTATACCTATATATACTAAAAAATAAAATAAAAAGAGTTTTTGGTGACAATATTAATACTACAATTTGATGCTCGCTCTATACTTTGGATTCGACAATGCTTTTGTTTTGATTTGATGAGTAATAGCCTTGGTTCGCGGAGCAAATTTTCAATCCCAATGCAAGCCTGCTAATATACGCATGAGCCACCAAAATCTATTTACCGGCGACAAGTCGGGGATTTACACCGCGAACAGTTATTTTTTATGCTTTAAATTTACCAACATTTGTTTTATTGTTCTAAAGATAGCATTATTTGTCTAAAAAGACTTGAAGATTAATTAATTATATTTTATATTGTTATAACTTTAACTTTAAATTCATATGGCCAAAATTTATTCAAATTTTTAAAACTTAATCTTGAAATTAAAAATAATTGTAATCTTCCGAAAAAATCTGTAAACTCCTACCGCTCAATTACCAAAAATGTGCATTTTTACATCACTAGCCCCAAAAATTTAAAATAAATAGAGGAACACTCCTTTACATGTGAACAACTTTTTTAATTGTAGCATTAATTACAAATATTTTTTTCGCATGAAGTTGTAAAAAGAATACAATAAAATGTAAATCAAGTCTGTATAAAGGAAATAATATATTAAGAGAACCTAGTTCACTAATAATTAACAGGAGTTATTTCTTGACACCTTTTAAATGCTTCGAATATCTTATTAAGGCATATGATAGTATTCTTGTATTAAGTCATTTATAACTATCGGAGAGTTTGTTCTAGTATAAGGTCTTCCATTAACACAACATTTTGAAACTTTACCGCAACGGCTATGATTCTCCAGAATAAGATCAATATATCTTTATACTATAAGGTCTTTTTTTCCATAATAATCCCACCCCAAACCATCACAGACCTACTACTAAATTTTTAAACGAAATCGAGATTCTGATGTGAATGGTTTCCATTGTCGAAGTTGTCATCCAGCGTTCTCGTCAACAAAATATAAATGATACCTTAAATGGATTGCGCACCAGTCTTCTTGGTCTGAGGTTTTCTCAAGGACGATGAGATGGATCCGTTTTGTTTTCTTGTTTATTCTCCTTTTGCTGTTATAGATTTCTCACAGGGTAAATAAAAGCAGTGCATATCTTAAAAAAAGTTATAGTTTGTCAAAGACTGCTGTTATAAATCTTGTCGCCCTTAACAATTTATAATTAAATATTAACATTATATAAAATGATTTCAGAATAAACTAAAGATTTGTTTATTATTTGTGTGACGGTATCGCAAGTATAAGATAAGTAAAATTTGGGTTAAAGAGTCTTTGAAGTCACCTCTTACTGGGAACAGCTGGCGGTCTATAAACCGACCCGTTTCTAAGGGATTTAAATCGGGGCTAAGTGGAGGCCAAGGAAGATTTTGCATGTTATTTTTTTTAAACCAGTAAGAAATTATGTGAGTAGTACAGATTGGACAATTGTCCTGTTAAAATATAAAATTTGGCTGATACACAGACCTTAGCATCACATCATTGAGACGCCGTTTCCTTGTGCTCCAGTTCGTTTCAAGTGTTTACGGAAAATCGGCCGATATTGGCTACCGAATTCACATATAGCTCTTCATATCTTGTACCTCGGACGATAGAATCGAACATTACAACTACTACAGGATTGGAAAATTTTTTTAACACAAAAGATGACGTTATTCCAAAATAATTCTTCGCCTATTCCAAAATATTCTGGAGCAAATTTAAGCCTTGCTTCTTTGTGTCGTTCAGTTAGAAATTATCTATTAGATATGCCAACCCCGTTTGACTTTGAAGTGTAATCCAATATCCGTTGGGGCATATAGCCCAGGAAGTAGTTGTTTCTTCTTAGTTGAACGGTCATTGTCTTTGAAAATGTTTTTCAAAAACTTGTAAAGCGTTAGAATAATATTCTTTGATCTTTGATATCAATTAGATTTTTAATAATGTTGCAATTAAAAAAATTACTCAGATGGAAATAAGTGTGCCTCTAGTTATTATGAATAGCCTAGTTACATTTTGGTTAATTTGTAAGATTTTTGAAAAATTTGAACGGTATTTTAATCTCTAGAAAATTACTTTGCACTATTTTCTTATTTTTAAACGAAAAATGACATTCTTAGAACAAATAAAGTTGAAAGGTATGTATTGTGAGAACTACTAAAAAGATTGTAACAAATATACTACAACAATAGCTATTTGGACAACTATTAATAGTAGACAAGTCAGTAGAAATTTCTTCAGTAATATCAATTGTCTCTGTAGTGATATTAAGACAAATACTATCCAAATACTGATCAGTACAATTGGTATCACATTTCTCACTAATACAAACAGTTGTATTTGTATCCCGAAAAAAACTATACATTTTTACAAAAAAATCACATTCCCAATTATTGTCGGTTAAAATTATTTCTCTAATATTTGGTAAATTTGAGTAAATCATTTTGTAATCGAAATATGTTAAATTATTTTCACTAAGATCTAAAACGAGCAATAAGTTGTTGACTTGGTATTTAAATGTAAAACTTAGATTACTTATCGAATTTTTATTTAACCATAAATATCTTAAACGTTCCATGTTACTAAAATACGAGAAATAATCAATAAATTCGAAATTATTATTAAGTAAATCTAATACTTCTAAATTATCCAAACCAATAAATCCGTATGGTTTAATTGTATCCAAATAATTGTTACCCAAATAAAGAGATCTTAGATTTTTTAAACCATTAAATGAGCTGGTTTGAATCTCTGTTAAATTGTTAAAACTTAATTGCAAATCTATAAGACTAGTGAGTTGTTTAAAGTTGTATTGTATTAAATAACTAATACTGTTATGGTTAATGTACAAAAACTGTAAATTGAATAAATTATTAAACGCGTTCGGATGTATATTTTGTATTTTATTATGTTCCAAATATAACAATTTTAAATTTTGTAAATGCTTGAACATACTCTCATCCAATTTATCGAGATTATTATGATTTAAGTAGAGATACTTAAGATTGCTAAGACCTGAGAACGCGTCTGTATTTATATACACAATATGATTGTTGTTTAAGTTTAATAAATCTAAGTTTTCTAAATCTAAGAATAAATTATTAGTTAAAATTTTAATATAATTTGTACTTAAATCAAGTTGTGTTAACCTCTTAATACCATTAAAACACATAGTTTCTAAGGTTTGAATACTGTTGTTATGCAAAATTAGGACCTTCAATAGAAAAAAATTATGGAATGCAAACTTTCGTATAACTCTAACACCAGCATTCGGCAGGTCCAAAATAGAGATGTTATTCCGTTTTGGAAAGTTGAATGTAGTTTCATCTAATACATCCAACGAGCAATTATAGCATTTGAACCAATGTGTTCTATTTAACGCTATATCGAAAATGTGAAAAAAATTCAAATTGGCACTAGTGCAGGTCATTTGTTGTCCTTGAAGAAAACTAAGGTGAATCTTGCAGCTTGGGTGTTCAAAACTGGTTCCTGTCAGAGGTAAGAAGAGTGATAGCAGTATGGGTATCCATTTTGCCATTGTCACTAAAACATAAAAGGTAAATTTAAGTAATCGTCATTTATTCTACGACGGCGAAAATTTGTATAGGAGTAAATCGGCAAAATCCTTTGATATGTAATGGCATGAGTAAGGGAGAGACAGAAACACCTATAAAGTATACTGATCGGTAAAAACGATGAAATATTTACCACGTGTTATTAGTCATAACTATAAGTCCTTTGAATACCGCTTAGTACCTAAATTGAAAAGAGATACATATACAAAAAACAGTCTGAGCTTATCGGTTAGCATTATAGTGAATTATAACATTGTGTTTGACAGATTATTTTATAATTCTGTCAGGTAAGTATACATATTAAGTTTAGTATTTTATATTATTGGAACGAAGTTCCTTACGGCAGGCTCGGAGGAGATAGGGATTTTTCTGCGCGACCGAACTGAAAAAAATGTAATAGTAAAACCGTAAGAAAATGTCCGTGGAATAAAACCGTTAAATGAGACGTGCGCAGGCGGTACAGTCGTATACACAAGCGAGTAGTGTATAATACCTTTCTCTTTCTCCCTCAAGCCAATAGTTTCAGAAATAGAATTTAATGACGAGACTGATTAATAAGAATTACTTATAATAATAATAAACTTTTTTTGTAATTATTTCTATTTCTATGTAATTTTATGTTGTCAAACAAAAATAAAGAGACATATTTTGTTATTGTAGGTGATAATTTGAATTACGATTTTTTTTATTCTACGTAATTTATTATTTCCTAAATACTTTCCTGTACTCAAATAAAAACTAATCAGCAAAATTTAAGAGAAAAATCAAGAAAACCTACATAAAATTGAGCACGATTTTTTTTGCAAATTGTGTCTATACATTAGCCTTCGTTCCTACCTGGTGTCTCACAACACCATTATCTTTTTAATAATAATATTCAGTAATGAGTATTGTATTGTAGTCTAAAGTACTTTAACATGGTTTTCAATAATTCCAAACTGAAAGCTATTTGTTAGTATGAAGAAAAATTTTAATTTTGTTAATAATTACCGGAAGATGGCCTTTGGCCGAAACATATGTTGTAACAATTAAAAACAAATATATATTTGACCGATTTCCAAGAAAGTTTATTGTTTTTATTTACATTTACGGTCAGGATACAATTCTCAAAAATAACATGGTTGCAGTATAGGTTATAGGGCGGATCCGAATTCTGCCACAAATAAAAATTTTAGCTGATTTTTAAGACTTTATCATTTATCGCATAAAATATGGTATAGGATAGGTTACTTCTTCGGGAATTTTCGAGTTTTATGACTTCGCATGAATACCTGGTGCAAAGGGTCAACCAATACGCTACCTACATGACTTCTTCTTGAAGTTTTGCTATTTAATACTTGTTTTTATTTTACTCTCTTTGTCTCTTTCTTCGATCTTTCTCTATTAAAGACTCTCCCTCACCTTGTTGTTAACCTATGTGCCAGTCATAGTATTTAATACTGCACACGTTGTCGGCACTGGTTAACCTTATACTTTATACAGTTTTTAGTTGATATTATGGTACACACGATATATATTTTTGCAATAAATATTTTTAGATTTTGATCGATAAGCTAGATTTTGTAACATACTATTGGAAAGATAAAGAGTTTTATTATACGATGTGATTTTTTTATTATAAATTGCATTTTAACCTATAAAATGGACATGGAAGTTCGGATTTATGATATAGTAGGTCCATGCTTCAAGCATCTAATCATTATGTTAAATCATTTCCATACACATTTCTAAACCCGGACTCGTGCATGGAAGTATAACTTCTATCGGCAGTCCCACCAGACGTATTAATAGACCGCCCGCTGTTCCCGCTTCAAAGACCTCAAATTTTATAAAAAATCTATTTTAGCCTACGAACTTGTTAGCCCAATTATTCGATATTGAAAACTTTTTTATCACTTAAACGCATAGGTACATATCTGTAGCTACTTAATTTTTTAACTAAACAGTGAACAAAGTACCATCACTAAATCTCAGCTGGCATTAATATAAAAAATATATAGCATGAATAAGGATTTTTTTCTGATGACTCTCACAGGACCTTGTATACTTTTTTCTTGTCAGTAACCATAGATTACTAAGAATAACTTTGGAATGTTGAATATTTCGTTTATAAAAATCATGAAATCTGGTGGTCCTATATTCAAACAGTATAATTAAAAAAAAAAGAAAGAAATTGAAGTAAAACGTGCCGCTATTTACAGAAAAAAAATGCCTTACAAGAAAAACCTACGTCACCGGAAGTTAATGTCGGCTTAAGTTAACTCCAGCTGTGTGCTGTGTGATACCTTATAATAAGGTTAGCAGTGGACGAAATCAATTCGATGCGGTTCTAACATTTTAGAATTACCATCTTGGATTTCATAATAATTATGGATTATTGTAATTTATAGCTCTGCACCACAAACACAATAATAAAGAACAATAGAAACACAGAAATGATATTGTTGAGAATAATAGCAGCAATAATTTAAAATACATGATTTTTATGCTGGTCTGGAAATATGCTTGAAAAATTTATTATTTTATGATTCAATACTTCCCAAATATGATTTTATATTTATAAATTTCATACTTTTATAAAAATAAGTTATACTGATTTAAAACAGATCAACCGTAATGAATCCAAGTAACAAAAAGAATAAATGCGTTCTTAAAATTATTTAAAAATTTTTCCTTTAAATATTTATGAGAATGTAAAATAGAACGTTACTTATAAAAATATCTTTTAAAAATTGTATCTTATTTAATTAGGTATATCAATATGTAGATTAATATTTATTTTGAAATAAAATAAATAAATACACAGAAAACTTTGATTATATTAATGTTAATTATGATCATAAACAAATAATTTAAATTTGAATTATGAAATATTTGTTATTAATAGAAGAGAGTATTATTTATTATTTTTTCAAGACTTAGATTGCAACATTATAATGAAAAAATATTCAATCGCTTTTGTTGAAATATTGAGTAATGTTTAACTTTATAAAAAAAATAGGAAAGTTCTACGTTTACTGAAGATAAGTGCTAAAAAATTATAGTTTCTATTCTTTATTAAACGGTTTTCATTATTTCTGAAAAAAAATATTGGTTTAGTTTGCAGCAACTTGTTTGTATATCTGGTACAAAATTTGATTACACTTTTTGGGAGTAACTGCTTAGTTTACAGTATACAGAGAGTTTACAGGCGCTAGAGGTTTTTTATGTTACATGGGTGTTGTTCTTTTGTCAATATGTTATGTCGAATATTTTGGTCTGTAAACTTTTGCGTAAGTATGGTCGTAATCAGAAAAAAAGCTTTACGTTTCTGGCTTTTATTTATTTTTATTTATAAAAAATTAATCACATATATTTTTTAAATTTAAACAATAGATTGTAAAATTATGAATGCATACAACCACATGCCGGATCTCTGGTCTAGGGTCGAAAAAGGGTCTCATCCATAGCTTATTTATAGACCTTCCTCTGTTCCCAGACACTTTAACCAACTTTTTATATAAAAAGTACTTGACAACACGAGGGTATTTGTTTTAAAAAATGTTTCAAAGACCGATTTTAATTTTACAAAAAGGGTTTAAAAATTTAAGTCTTCGTTTATATGTCAAAAAATTGGTGACTATCTGAGAACCTTATTTAGGGCCTAGTATGAATTTGAAAATTTGCGCTTTAGCAAAAAATGAGAATTTTTTTATAAGATTTTGTTAAAAAAAATTAGCACATGGTTTGCGACTGGTGCATATCGTGATTATCGATATTGGGCACATCCTGAAGGGATAATTTCTTAATCAGACAGTGATTCAGATTATCCAAATACACCACCAGAAATAACAAATCAAGCTGAAGAAACATGTTTAGATTTATTACAAGTAAAATCTAAAAAGATACATATCTACGCGAATTTCAAGCTGAAAATCACGTAAATTCTTTTTCGGATTCTGTTCTGCTTGCATCAGAGACAATATATGTATTATCTCTGGCTGGCATATTTTGGATGGCGATCAAAAAAATTCTTCGACTCTATGATCCATATATTCGATGTTGACAACAATATCAGTAAATAACCCAAATTACGTTCTTTTTTAAAACGAAAAGCTGATGGTTTTAAAAGTGAAAAATCTCAAATTTTCCTTAAAGAAGGCACACAACTCCAAATACTTAATGACTACGATAAGGTAAATTACTTTATAATGCGAGAAATTCTTAATGGTAATAATAATAACGTTTGTAGGTAGTCTTACTTTTTAGAATTACGGAACCTTGTCGTTGTTAAAAGATTTAACAGTAAATGATGTAAAAGATACCAGCTGTATACTCTTAGTTAAAATACGTAATAGAAAAACAAAAGTTTTCCTTTCACATTTCTGGTTTCTTCTATAAGGTTTCTAAAATACATATATATGAACCTTGGTCTCGCCTTGGTCCTCTAGATATGGACAAAATAAATTCAAGATTCTTTATAAACTACCAGAACGAAAAGTTGGGGAAATAAATAAACTCAGTAAATTTCCTAGGGTAATAATTAGGCAGTGTTTGCGTAGAACTTCCACAACGCTGTTAGTCGATGCAGGAGGTGATTTACTTCAATAAAAAGAGCAAGTTGCTGAGGAATATGTTGATCAATCAGTTATACCCTATTTCAAAAGAGTGTATAGTAATAAAATCTCATTAGGTATTCAAAAGGGCTACAGGGTGATCCGTCAATAAATTCTGTCACTTCCCTAGTCTGCATTGCAAAATTCTCTCATTTCATAAGAAGCAGGTAGGTCACCCTATTTTATGGGGTTAGCCCATTGTTATCGACCGATAAACACTGCGCCAGAGGCGCGCTAGTGGGATAATTGACAAAAGAATCTGCATTTATAAAAGTTATATTAAAGGAAATAAAAATTTAATAAATTTAATATAGCAGAACAGTGTTATGAAAAAAGTATAAAATGTAACAATAAAATATATACGAAACGAAATCGGAAAATACTCAAAAACACACACGAACAAACTTACTTGGAACTTTATGTATATTTACACTACAATTAAATTATTCTATATCACTATATTCTTCGTCATCCGAAGAACTGTCATCATCCTCTGGCGTTATAATTATAGGGTCAACCACCTGATCTACCAGGTTGTCCAGTTCCCACATTTTATCTTCCTCTTTTAAAAAATGCTGGATTGCTTTTCGCCAGTTCTCTGATGTGATTTCCTGAATGGCTTGATCAAATAGTACCTTGACATCTTTCATTTTAAATGTGGTATTGTTTCTTGCAACAAATCCTCTAACTTGTGCCCATATAAGTTCTATTGGATTTATTTCGCAATGATATGGCGCTAGGCGCAGCACAGTTACTTTGTACTTTTCTGTTATATCTTCAACGGCATATTTCATG
The DNA here is from genome assembly GCA_964028335.1 of Altica lythri. Classification (NCBI taxonomy): domain Eukaryota; kingdom Metazoa; phylum Arthropoda; class Insecta; order Coleoptera; family Chrysomelidae; genus Altica; species Altica lythri. Next base: position 25,614,584 of record OZ034804.1, on the reverse strand, counting down.
AAGCGAGTTTTATGTTGTTACTATGGCTAGTAGTTCCTTCTTTATTGAATTAGTCTCAAACTGAATACCTTTATTTGACAGCCAGTTAATAATTTCTTGCTTTCTCCAAGCTGAAGTTGGTATTTTCTCTATGCGCCTTGAATGGTAGCTTGCATTATCCATAACCACGACCGAATCAGCTAGAAGAAATTTTAACATTTCACCGAAGTAGTCATCGAAGACATCCGAATTCATGTACTCATGATAATCTCCCGTCCGAAACGACTCAAAGGTTAACAAACCTTCTTTTAAAAATCCTTCTTCGCTTCCAATGTGAGCAATTATAAATCTCTTCCCTTTTTCCAAAGGCAGTTTAATACCAGTTGAAAGGCCTTCTATGAAAGCTTGATGAGCATGAGCAATAGTTATATTTTTATCTTGACACATTTTTTGTACTATATAACTTTCGTTTATCCACGTCTCATCAAGATAAAACAATTTCTTTTGCTCTCTGCGGTACTGCTTTATACTTCTCAACTATTTTCGTCTTTAGCAAACAATTTCATCGCTTTCCAGTAATAGTGCCTTTCGATTGTGCTTTTCCCAGGCAAAATTCATACTTTTTAAAGATTTCCAGAAAAGTTTTTACTTAAATACAGGTAGGTACTTAAATTTCAGACCAAATTACTTCCCAAACATGGCCTTATCTGTCTATAATTTTTAATTTACTTTCATTATTATGAATTGTCTACGCCCATGGAAGACACCGAAATTCAGCCATATTTTATGACACTTCGTGATTTTATTACTCTACACTCTTTTGACATAGGGTATAATAGCAAAAATCAAATACAAACCAAAATTTTACAATCCATAAAGTACACAACTCTCTCGGATTACGGGGGCGGCTTCACCTGGAGTGATAACAGTTAACAATAAAACACATGTGGCATCGTCTACCTGAATATATAAAAATCTGGATTCTAATAATCTGTTTGTTTTTCATAATTGTTCGAATTAACCACTATTTAAATCATAAATAATGTTGAAAGAGATTCTGTTATATTTAATTTAAAATAAAATATTTTTTTAGTAGATTATTAAGATATAAACAGGGTTGTAGAAAAAGTATAGTGATTTACTCGTCGAAAACACTTTTTGAAGCTCGTGAACGTTACCAGCCTCGGCTGGTAAATTGTTGTCTCTTTCGTCACTCGTAAAACAATATACTATTTTTAAATATATTATTTCCTTAAAATATTAAAACAATAATTTAAATAAAATTAATTTGATTTCATTTAAATTTTATTATTGTAATAGTTTACGTTATGAGAACGCTCTCATTTTTAACTCGTTTGTGATAATCTTACTAACCAAATAACAAATGATCCAGTTAGATTCGGACTACTTTTATAACTATGAAAAATAATTGGCCACCGTAGTTTAAAATGCATTGAACTGTAAATCAGTACTTTAAAAAAATTGGTGCCTACGTATATCACAACCACTGTCTTGAAACCCACCTCTAAATTATTTACATAAATTACTTGACATTGTATGAAGGTACATACACACATGTCGTTTATAAAAACAACCAAATTTTAATTAAAATTTATGAGGTCATAAATACAAACGCAATTAATATACAACCAACAATACGAAACAGATTTCCTTTTGATCGGTAAGAAACTTCGCAGTTAATACAAACTGACGCTTAAAAGTAGCTTAACATTAATGAAAGTACCAATAAAATTTGGCGGTAATTTGAAAAATAAACTTACCCCCTTTTGTCAATACAGTATTCACCTTGTTCTTCAAAAACAACCCAGTAAGTTCCTTACAAAACTACATTTTAATTTCCACTAATATTTTACTTTCAATATATTAGTTCTTTTCACGAAACTGTCACTTTTGTTACAGTTATTCTTTATAAAATAATTTATTGTCAGTTATTCGATTGATGAGAATGAAGAGACTGAAGAAAGAAATCGTGTACTCGAAGAAACGATCGACCATTTACCTTTTTAAAAGATCGCTGTTTACCACAGCGTGTACTGCGGCTGTAACATTATAACTCAACCAAGGTCAAGCTCTCCGCTCTTGCATGGGAATTGAAAATCTCGAGCACGGTACGAATCGAGGTACCACTGTTACTTTTGTCATGTTATTTTTGTAGATTTAGGTAGGTAGAAGGGATGTACCTATCCTTTAAAAATAAAGCCGATGAGCTTTTTAACCCTAGGTAATAGAATGTGTTACCGTCCACAGTCCACAGTCGTTATTTGAGTTCCTGTTCCTACCTACTGAATAACGGATTTAGATATTGCTTTTACGTGCAAAATTGTAGTTAAAAAAATGAGAATTAAAAATCTTACTAAAATTGTTACGTAGTTTTTGATATCAGTCTCTTATGTAAGGGTTTTTGTAAAAACATATCTTAGTACTATCATATAAGGTAACTGCCTTTCATGTACATTTTATCATTCTTATACCTAAATCCAGACTTTAACAACATACGTTTTATGATTTTATTCACAATCGGGTTTCCACCCTACAAAACAGTTGGAGAGTAGACAATTATTAACCAAGGTGACCTGGCACCCTTTATTTGTTTAAAGGGAGGTTGAGCTACCTACCTGGCGCGTCTCCAGGTGGCGGATAGGAGGTGGTCAGGGCAACTTGATCAGTGACGGTTATAAGTAGAGTGAGGGGACCTAAAAACCCCCAAAATCTTTTGCGAAAGCCGTCGCCGCGGACCAGCTTAACCCATGCTAAGGTGTAAGGTAACGTGCCGAGGGCTGAAAGGCCACTGGTTAGAATGTGGTCGCGAACGTTCCCCTGAGGGCACCGGGCGGCACCCTCTTGTATTAAGCCTTCCCCTGGCATGCGGGGCTCTGTCAGGTGGTGACCTTTCCTTTTCCCTTGCTACTCGTGGGACCAACATGGAAACCGAAAAAACTAAAAATAAAAAAAATACGACTGAGGCTGGACAGAAATGTCCGCCTCAATCGGAAAAACCCAAGCACCGCAGAGGTAAACGAGTCTGCGGAGCGGAACTGAAAAGAAGGAGGAAGGCACGCGAGGCTGGGGGAAACCCCGCAGCGAGAACCACCTCTGGACCTTCAGTAGCACAACCTTCAGGTAATGTTGCTAGTTCTTCCTCCAAAAGAGGCAAGGAACACAACATACCTGAAGCTAAAACTAAGAAAAGAATCAGGTCAGGCGCCCCCTCAACCGAGGTGACGCCTAAAACCCTAAAAAAGGTTAGGCAGGACACAACGGCCGCTCAACCAAAAAGCTACAAGGAGGTGGCTACAAGTCACCTCCGAGTAGCTATAATAGACAAAAGCAACCCCTACGGCAACATTTCTGCCGAAAGGGAAGCTCTTGTCCAAGACATGCTGCTGGGAGAGCTGGACAAAGTAATTTTGGCAGCCTCCTCCAGTAACGCCAAGCCACCAACGTTCCGTCAGTGGTCGCAATCTGGTGAAATCATCAGAGTTACCTGCGATGACGACGCGACGTTGGCATGGCTTACAATTACTGTTGTTGGCCTTCGACCGTGGGAGGACGCATCACTCGAGGTGGTGCGAGTAGACTGCCTAACGAAGCTGACAAAAGCATCCCTCTGGATCCCGAGTAGATCAACTGAGATACTCGAGGAGAAGGAGGTCGTGCTGCGTCGACTAAGTGGGCAAAACCCGGACCTCAAGGTCTCGAGATGGTGCTCTTTCCACCACGAGGCCAAAACAGAACCGAGGGGGCATCTCTTTGTCTTCGGAGTAGGGGACGAGGACTTGACTACCCTCAAACGAAAGTCGATGAGGTTGAGCTATGCGTTCACCTCATTGACTATGACGGTAAAGGCCGAAGAGGCCAAGAAGGAAGGTCAGGAGGAGACCAGCAGTGGCGTCGAGCTAGGAAGTCTGGCGGTCGACACCCCTGCAGACGAGGCACCCGAGGAGGCACCTGAAAAGATGCAGACCGACGGGTCCTCAGAAACGGTACCCCTGAGCGAATAAATAATTAAAAATAATAATTATAATAATAATGGATCGTAGAGGAGGAGCCGACACGACTTCATTTATTCAGTGTAACCTTCAGCAAAGCAGAGTGGCCACGGCAACCATCAGCCGCCACCTTGCTGAGCAACAGGACACTATTGCATTAATCCAAGAACCGTGGATAAGGAAAACCAGAATCATTGGTTTAAGTACTTTAACTGGTAAAACTTTTTATTTTCCCAGCAATGACCAGCCAAGGACTGCTATATACGTACCTAGGCAAATTAAAATTCATCCTCTGGCACATCTCTCCTGCTCAGACTTGACTGCAGTAAGGATGGAATGTGCTAGTTGTGACGGACAATCAAATACCGTAGTCCTAGCATCAGTCTACCTCACCTCTGATGCAGCCGCACCACCACCTAGCAGGGAACTGGAGGAACTGGTGAAGTACTGCCAGCACCAGAAATTGGAGCGCATAATCGGCTGCGACTCCAATGGACATCACGTCAACTGGGGCAGTAAGGACATAAACGCCAGAGGTAAGTCACTTTATGACTATATAATAGGGAATAACCTCTGCATCATGAACAGAGGTACCACTCCCACCTTTGTAAAGTCAAACCATAGTAGATATAACGTTGTGTACAACTAAAATATCAAAACAAATCCGATGCTGGCAGGTGTCTGACGAAGTATCAATGTCAGATCACCGGTGGTTAGCATTTAAGATAGATCTGGGTGGTGTGCCCTTAACTCTATCCCGCGACCCTAGAAAGACCGACAGAGCAGCTTACGCTTCTCGGTTGGAAAGGGCTCTGCGGGAGTGTGAGGTCACCACACCCGGAAATAATAGTGATCTGGAACGGTATACAACAACGATACAGAACACAATCATCAAGTCTTACAAAAGCTCTTGCCCCCTAAGGCTGACTAATAATAAAGGCATCTTCACCCCTTGGTGGTGCCCAGAATTAGAACGCCTAAGGAAGATGGCGAGAAAGGCTTTTAACAAGGCAAGTAGTTCAAAACTCCTCGAGGATTGGAACTTATACAAGCTCCACCTTAAGGAATACAAGAAAGTCGTTAGGCAAAAACAGAGAACGGCGTGAAGAAATCGAAGATTTTCCACAGGCAGCGAGACTCCAAAGAGCCTTAACAAAAGATCCATACAGAGATATTGGTATACTTAAGAAACAGGATGGTAGTCAAACTACCAACCTGGAGGAAAGTTTACATCTCTTGTGAGAAATACACTTCCCCGATTCTGTTGCCACAGTAGAGGCAAAGTGGAACGAGGAACATCACATACCCTCGACCGAGGACTGGCACATTGCCAGACTCATTGTTACCGCGCGAGGACAAAGTTAAATGGGCAATATCTAGCTTCTGCCCCTTCAAATCACCGGGAATGGACGGAGTTTATCCAGCCCTGCTGCAGTGGGGTCTGGAGGAGCTCCTTCCTCACCTAGTGAAAATATTCAGAGCTTCCCTAGCTCTGAATTATATACCGAAGATGTGGAGAGAAGTACAGGTTGTCTTCATACCAAAACCTGGAAGAATGGATTACTCCATTCCAAAAGCTTACCGGCCTATTAGCCTTACATCGTTCTTATTAAAAACGCTAGAGAGGCTAAATGAAAGGTACATAAGGGATACAGTGATTAACACCAAACCACTGCATCCCAACCAACACAACAGGGAAATCCACCGATACGGCCCTATATCATGTGGTTGGTCAGATCTAGCGATCATTGGACAAGAACGAGTCCACCCTGGGCGTATCGAGGGAGCTTTCGATAAAACCATTTTCCCTAAAATAATGCACTCGCTTACTGATCGAAATGTACCTACAACAGTAAGCGGATGGATTCTCAGCATGCTCTCTATGCGTGCAATAGAAATAACTGTAAATGATGTCAAGATACGAGGCAAGGTTACGAGGGGCTGTCCACAGGGAGCGTTTTTATCACCCCTACTGTGGAACATTGTTCTGGACATCAGCCTAATTCACCGCCTCAATGAACATGACAAAATCTATACAGTAGCCTACGCAGACGACATTGTAATTCTGCCAACAGGAAAGTTTGAAAGCACCCTTTGCGACAGAATGCAAGTGGCTTTCAGAACTTTAGAGACATGGTGTAAAGAGCAATCGCTGTCTATTAACCCCAAAAAGACAGAAATGGTTCTCTTCACGAAGAAAAAGAAACCTAGGGGCTTAAACGCACCCAGTCTTTTCAACGTTAAATTAAGCTTTGCTACAGAAGTGAAATACTTAGGTGTTATCCTTGACAGCAAGCTGACGTGGAACTCACACGGAGAAAGCAGAGTTAAAAAATCATTTATATCTTATGAGCAATGCCGCCGAACCATAGGACAGACCTGGGGATTATCCCCCAAGGTCACCATATGGATCTACACGGCAATCATAAGACCTATGCTAACATATGGTGCTGTCGTGTGGTGGCCTAAAGTGAAACAAACGACAGCTATCAAAAAATTAAACCAAATTCAAAGATCAGCATGCCTTCTCGTAACAGGAGCCATGCGAAGCACACCGACCAGCGCAATGGAAGTCATACTTGGTCTCACCCCCCCCTTGATATATTTGTTAAGGAGGTCGCATTGATTACCATGGTACGCTTTCGCACGGTTGGTATCGAACCCACTGTAGGGACTGGCACCTATAGGGATAGTCTGTGGAGGGAATCGATAAAAGTGATACCACTCTTACAGGCAGTCACGGATGCCGTCGCACCAAGATTTGTCTTTGACAAACCCTACAAAATATTAAAAAACAAGACAGCAGACCCCAACGTAGTGAACGCTCTGAGCGTATATACGGATGGATCAAAAACAAAGCAAGGTGTGGGATGTGCATGGAATTTACTCTAGATCCTTAAGCCTAAAAATAAAATGGGCTATGGATGGCTTGTCAAGTGTGGTTCAGTCAGAACTCACAGGCATAACCATAGCTGCAAAAGAATTAATCAATAGGAACATCACAGGCAGGAATATAAATATATATACAGACTGCCGACAAGCACTACTGACCTTGAATAGACCACGTTTCACTTCAAGTTTAGTACTAGAATGTTACCAATCTCTAACTGAGGCCAGCCAGAATAACGTGGTCACTCTCAGCTGGATCAAAGGACATGGGAACTCTAAAGGCAACCGCATTGCGAACAATTTAGCAAGGAGGGCTGCGGGCTACAAATATGTTAGCCCTCGCCCATCTACCAAGCTAACATTGTCCGCAGTCGTGGACCTTATTAAACAGCACTCTCACCAAACATTTATACAGTGCTGGGATGAAACTACGAACTGTAGACTGGCCAGAGAGTTATTACCGCATCCTAGCGAGGAAACAGCAAAAAAAATTAAGGCATTGACCAGACAAAATCTCCGAACAGCTGTGGGAATCCTGACAGGTCACTGCCAATTGCGATAACATCTCTTTAGGATGAAACTAACAGAATCGCCACAATGGGTCATATGTGGCCTCAGTGCTGGCTGAGCACTAGCTCGCCCCTCCCAAATTTCCAGATCCAGATCCAGAACCAAGGTGGAAAGTAGCTGCTTTCCACCCGTTACCCTTGGTTACGCGCCTCCATAGATAGAGATCATTAAAATTGGCAAATATGACAAACGTTTTATATCGGTATCGGTATAAAGGCAACCAGTATAACGACAAAAACCAAACGAAACTTTAGTAGAATAAAATTTCTGTAAAAACATATGTATGTAGTGAAAAAACCTTGATAAAAAGATGGAGATAAATCTATATTAAGTAAAACCAACATCCGTTACCAAAGAAAGAATAAAGTAAACTATAAGGATAAGGCACTAGCTGAATACACATCGGAAAGAAAGGACAAAAATAACCTCAAATGTAAACAAAAGATGTTCCCAACTACGTTTTGTAACTGTTACAGATTCCAGAATAATAACGAATTGTATTGAAGAATAAACGATTGTGTAGACATTATACATTTTTATTATTTTTAGTGGAATTTATTATTAAGAGAAACGTAACAATAACAACAACACAGCAAACAGCAATAGGTAAAAAATTAAACACTACTTGAAGCGTTAGAATTAGTATATCAGTAAAATTTTATGGTAGAATTGTCATGGCTTTGATTATTAATTGTTATTTTCTCTATAAGCTTTTCATTGAAGAAACAATATTTTTGGGTGCTGGGTGTTTTAAATTAAGAACATCTCCACCATTATTTATAAATAAAGTAGCTGCTGTTTGACGAAAACAATGACCAGTATATGTTTCTATCTTGTCTAATTGTAAATAAGTGGCAATTCTTTTTAGAAATTCAGCCACAGAATTGTGTCCTAATCACTGCTTTGTTAATTGTCCATGTCTGACTTCCAGAAAAGATCTATCTCCTTCTATATTTTTTCGAACGTTAGTATATTCTGTAATTATATGTATCCAAAACTTGTTGTTAATGACAAAGCTCTGAATTGATGCGTTTTTATGTCAGGAATAACAAGGACACTTTCTCTTTTTGTAGATCCACATGATCTACCTATTTACATTTTGAATAGTTCATCAGTTCGACAAGCGTCGCAAATGCCAATAATTATTAAAGCAACCTAAAACATTTATATAGGAAATTATACATGTAGGTGATAATTTGCAAGCTATGCATACCTTCTGAGGAAGAAAATCAAAAGGTGCATCCTGTAAAAATGTGTCAGTTGCTGGTTTTTAAATACAATGGATGTTTTAGGTTTATAACCCACATTCTATTTTTTTTTTGAACGATATTAGTTTCCCATATTTTGGTATATCAACATTATGTTTTATACGTATTGTACTGTTTAGCATTGAATAAATAGACGAAAGAGTGGAACGATTCTTTTTTTTAAACAATATTGGCAAAATAAGCCAATAAGCATTTTTCAGAAGTTCTGGATTGAACTTCTTTTTCAATACACCACTCGTGGTACATTTCGTACCTTTTTTTTACTTTTGTCAGGTAAGAAATTTAACGTCACCGCTTGTGCAGCCTCACGTATTTCTGGAGTTGTGCAATCTTCTTCATTGTCGGACATAATGCAATACTCTCAATTACAAAAGAATAAACCACGAATTATTCAAGAAATAAATTTCACGTCAACGATAACAGTCAAATTTTTAATAGATTATTTACTAGACAGGAAGATTTGTCTGAAATAAATGTTTTTCATAATTATTAATGATTACTTTATTTATTAATTTCATCATATTATTTTTAAACGATTGTGAATAAAATAGTATACATACATACCTCGGTGGAAGTACCATTTTTCTTTCAAAAAATTGTTCAATCTTTTTCTCTTAAGAAAACTAAAGCATTTTCCACCTCGGTATGTAATATACCTTTCTTCTATTATTCGGGGAACTTTTTGCCATTATTCTCTTTATTTTAATATAACTACTTAACACGTTAAAATCAGAATGTATCTAAAACTGGAGGCACATCTGCCCTTATAGAGATTCAAGTGCTTATCTATTTTATATATCAAAATAACTAATATCTTTTTTTAACTTCCCGCTAAAAAAAATTAAAAATTTTTTTAAAATCGGGAAGTTATTGGTTTCACCCCGTTTTTCGAAAATCGAGTTTTCATCGGATTTCAACGTTTTGAGGTCTTAGGAACCTCCCCTGACTATTTTTACGAGGGTGTCTGTATGTCTGTATGTACGTGTGGATGTGTGTGTGTGTGTGGATGTATGTAAACCTCTTATATCTTTTGAACGCCTTGACCGATCGGAATGAAATAAAAAGCATTCCAAAGAGTTCCATCTAACTTAGATTCCTTGTAAGTTTGAACCGATTCGAGCTGGTAGATTTCGAAATAACCGAAAAAAACAATTGGTAAAAATGATGTTTTTTGGGCATATCTTTTTGGCTATTGCATTGATCAATTTCATAACCTAATCAGCTCTTGAGCTTAAAAAGCCACGTCGAATGCCGTTTTGCAAATTAAAATCGGTTGGTTCGTTCGTGAGATATCGTTGTCGAAAAATTTCAAACGTTTTTAGGTCTCAAAAAACTGCGTCGAATGCCATCTTGAACATCAAAATCAAATAAGGCGTTAAAAAGTTATGGCTTTTTAAACATTTCAAAAAAAGTCAAAAACGTCAAAATACGTCACGTAACTATAGCTTTGCGGTTAAAACTAGCGGGAAGTTGCAAGGATGACCTTTAAGGTCAACCTCTTTTCGAATTTTTTTAAGTTGAAATCTTGTAAAGAAAGTTGTAAATCTATATTCAAGTCAAATCTGTTAATAGTATATTACTTTACGAGTGGAGTAAATTGCATATTACGGCGAGTGTGTTTGGCCCATGAGCGAGCTTGCGAGCGAAGGGGCTAAAGAAACGAGCTAAATATGCAATTTGTTCCTCGAGTAAAGTACTATGCTTTACCCACGACTTACCAAATGGTTTTGTATAAAACTAAAAATAATTTAAATTTTGGCATAAGTTGTCAAAAATACTCGATTTCACAGATAGTTCTGTCTGAGAAATGTCAAATGTTAGATTAATTTAATGTATACTGTAGGCAACCAACATAATATTACAGGTTTCTATTTACTTACTACACTAGTTGAGTAAATGAAACTATAACACAACTCCTCAATAATTTGACACTTACTGACAGAGATATAGGTTAAAAAATAGGCAATTTACTTATGTGTCGTGGGTAAAATATTATTAATTTTAACCTCTGATACATTTACAACATAGCCCATGATTATTAATCTACCTGTATATATATCATTAATTTAAGAAACGATACAAAAGGGTATACAATACCTAAAATTTGTTAAAAAAAATAATACTATAACACGTTACGTTACATGGGAAGTATGGGAACTGTAAAAAATTGAAGGAAAAAATTTCCAATGCCATAAACAATTGTATAATGAACCATTTAGCCGCCGCAAATGAATCTCGAAATCTACGTAAGAAAGGCACTAAAGCACAAAGAAATATTGATTATGATCAATAAATATTTAATATTTTACATAAAAAACAAAACTTTGACGAGGAAATTAGTTTCTCTAAAATGTTGAGAGCAATGCTAAAGAAATTAAATATGGAACAGAATTTTATGCAACAACGAAAATTTTGGACGCTATGCATAGGGCCAAAAGATATGTTTCCGTTCCTTATCCTATGCTCCCCCAAACAGTCGCTGGTATGCAAGTTTCTCAGCCTGCAAACCGCATATTAATTGTTCCTCAACCTGTGCAACCACTAAGTCAAGGTGAATACTTCACCTTTACATCCAAAAACTTCTTTCATTCTTTCTAATCCGGAAAACAATCTGCTCCTGATTTTGTTAATCCACGATTGTAATCCATACAAACACCTTATGTTAATGATAAGTGTAATGATTTCAGCAATTCTAATGACTTGTTACATCGGTTTGTCAAATCTTCATACTATTATAGCCAAAGATCATTGTATTTTATATAAAAGTTTTTTTTATATCCCTTTCAGCTGTAAAAGGTTGAATCCAATATTAATGTAGGTATTATTTTTTGAAGTAAAACTTCTTTAGCGAGACTAGGAGTAAAAAAGTTTTTTCTAACGGACGTGACGTCATTCTAATAACAGAAACCGGAAACAAAACCTAATACAAAATACCTAACACGATTCTGCATGGGCACCGGCAGCAGGGTGCAAGAGGGTGCGCTTGCACCCCCCTGCTATGAAAGAAAATACCTGAATTTACCAGAAAATTATATATTTTTTTAATTTTTTTATTAAATTATTGTTTGAATAAAAACTAAAGGCGTCGCGGTTGCTGTCCAAATCACTCTACATTCTATATATATTAGATCATAATAGTGTGTAGATGCAGATGCACCTCCCTGAAAATAATCTTGGCGGCGCTCATGCGATTCTGCCTACTATGTTAAATAAAATTAAATCTGTAATTGTATGAATTGACAGCTTGTTATCTTGTCAACCAAAATACATTGCTAGTAAATAGTTTTTTGTGTATAAAGTGTTTGTATTAAATATGAATAAACAAAATGGATTTATTAATGAAGAAAGTGATGAAAAAATATTGAATAAAAATAGTGAGTACCTATACTCTATATGCATACATTTTATTTTTGGTGTGTAATTACACTATTTATACCTAATTATTTATACCTATTATTTATACCTAGCTATTTTCGTTTTATAGACTTAAAGAGCTAAAAAGAAAAAGAAATTGTGAACGTCAACGGGCATATTATAAGCGCCAGAAAGATTTGAAGAAAAATGACAAAAATGAAAAAAGGACGATACAGCGATATTCATTATGATTTAATTAAGTAAGTTTATATACATACATACATATTATGATAGTAAATAATTGTTTATACGGAAGCTTTACGTTAAGTAAAGAAGCATGTTGCACGTTTTTGTTCATAAAATAATAATATTCGAAATGTTTTAACACTTTCTTATACTTATTTTAGGTTTGGTTAGGTAGCCATAAAGGCCATAAAACCACTAGTCAGGATGGCTGATCTTTTACCAGCAATAACAGATCCTTCGTAGACGTGAAGGAAACAAACTTAACTCAGGATTTTAAATTTTATGGAATATGCTATAAAATGCTACAAAATGAAATGGTTATCTAACTATCGAAGGCTCTTGTGTTGTATTACAATAGGGTAGATACAGCTACAAAATCACACATTCTAAACGTAATGTGTGTATATTTTTAATATTGTTTACCTATTATTGAAGCAAAACTTCTTTAGGCGCGACTAGGGGTAACTCTAACGTTAGATTCTAACGGAAGATTCTGATGGAAGTAACTGTGTAATTTCAGCTATGGAAGGAGCTTAAATTTTCGAAATTTATTTATGAAATTTTCAAACGGTTTCAAATACATTAATGGTATTTAGAGAGTAAAATCTATGTTTCACATTTTAGTTATCATAAACCTATTATTTCATATATAAAAAAAATAATGATAACTTTCAAATTCCTATTTCTAATGAATAATATAAATATAACATCTCATTTTTTTGTAAAGTATATAGGCAATAAATATGATTGAATTGTAATTAAATATTTATTTTCCGATACGTACGTCAACAAGTTTTACTTCAATCGCGCGTAAAGGTTACACGCACACTCTTTTTTTTTCTTATTCTTCCGAAGTAACTAAATCAGACAAACAACTCGTTCAAAATCCATGTTCAGAATGAGTGCGCGCTAGTACTTAGACTCATTATTGATTAGTAAAATATTATTAATTTTAATCTCTGATACATTTACAACATAGCCCATGATTATTAATCTACCTGTATATATATCATTAATTTAAGAAACGATTCAAAAGGGTATACAATACCTAAAATTTGTTAAAAAAAATAATACTATAACACGTTACATTACATGGGATGTATGGGAACTGTAAAAAATTGAAGAAAAAAATTTTCAATGCCATAAACAATTGTATAATGAACCATTTAGCCGCCGCCACTGGCTATTCATAACGGTATACTATTTCTGTATACACTAAATGTAAATAAAGTCAATACAAAGTAGCATGTCAAATTACCCAAAGTAAATTTGATTTTAATACAATTAAAATATTTTTAACGGTCTACAGTTCTCTTACGATGAGAATCTGTTAATTCACTTATTAACAGTTTTCAGTCATGTAGTTATAAATATTTATAAAGTGCAACTTTAAATTCTGTTAATTATTAAATAAACTATAGAATTTGTACAGGTACCTATATATATCTAAAGCAGTTTGTCTGTCTGTGGGATTCTTAATTTCAATATATGTACAATAAAAACTTAAAAAAAACGCCTTCAAAAAAACTTGCAGGAAAAAGCCAGAAATAAAATCTTTATTTCCTAAAAAAATTGGAACCAACTAGGTATCTGATTTCGATTTCCATGAAGTCGGCTCCAATTGCAAACTACTTTTTTAATCTTAGTTATTAAATCTAGATTTCGAATGTTAGTAACTCAAATCTTTTACAAAGATATAAACCATTGGTGCCGACTTTAAAGAAATCGAAATCGGATGCCTAGTTGGTTCCAATTTTTTTAAGAAATAAAGTTTTTATTTCTGGTTTTCAGTGCATTTTTTTGTCTGTTCAATTTAAAAAAAAATATTTTATGATTTTTAGTTTTATGCAGCTATTTTTTCTAAATTTGCGTAAATATTCAAATGCATATTAAAAATGCTCTAAAATAAAACAAAATAATAAATATTTATATTTAAAAAATTCAACGTACATTTATGAAGTTTAATACATATTTATTTTGTACATAAAAGGAAATGAAATGACACATAAAAACTGATAATATAATTAAGAATCTAAAACATTATAGTATCAATTTATAATTAAATATTTTTCAAAATTTTCAATTAAAAACTTTTGCTTTTCATCACTAAAAATGTGTTTGGACACAGAAACAGTTCGTTCTACATCTGCTGACATTATAGGGCAATATTTTAATTTAGGCAGTTTAATTAAGTTGACAACTCGTAAGATCTTCAGAAAAGTTGCCTTCAAAAATACGTTCAACTTTCCTCAAACATTCAAAGCCTCATTTTTTTCTAATACATTTTTTAATTTATATCTAATTTAAATTTCTGTATTTCCGGAAATTTAGTCCCTTAAAAACAGGTACGACTTGCTACTCTAATGTAATGGGCAGGGTCGAATTCACTCCCAGTATAGGTCGAATTAACTCCCAAGTCCCAAGTTAATATGCATTATTGGGTATTAAGTTTCAGAAATTGAAGCATTGTTGCCAAATAGTAATTTTTATCCATGATAGTTATTTATTTTAAAAAAGTTCGATATAAGTAAATAGGTCTTATACATACTTTTAATAATAACCAGAAAAGTATCTAGTTGTACGTGAGGATTATTGCATAAATTATTTTATAGGTGGACACTTGAAAAGAAAATAAGATTTTAAAATGTGACTTAATTTTAAGTAACTTTAAAAATTTGAAAATATCAATGATTTAAAGGATCATCTTATTCATGTGTTTATCTAAAAATCATATCTAAATAAGATTATTAAGGTAGGTAACTCGAAGTTGCAATTAGTAGTCCCTTTCGAAAATCTAATAAACAATAAGAAGGATTAACAGCAGATTATTTAGAGTTGGCTTTGGCAGATATTTCTGAATTGTATGTTGATAGGACTTTTGAATATTGTCCCAAATTTTTTTTACAATTATTTACCATTCATGGTTGTAAACATGGTCATTATGTTCTCCTAGTTTTTTTTCTTTTAAATGATAAAAACACTGCTTCAATGGCTTTTCACTACTTGAAATAAGAATTCCTGTCTATAACCGGTTACCATTTCTTCCCAAAAATCATAACTGCACATTTTGAAACAGCTATACATAAAGCAATTCGAGAAATATTTCCAAATACTCAAATTGCCTGTTTCATCTAGGTCAATTTGGTATGGAAAAATTCAGCAGTTGGGTCTTGCCAAAGATTACCATTTAAAAAACGGTAAAGAAACAGAGGCAACTAAATATCTAACATATGTACATATATATTTGGTTCACCATTTTTTAAACCAGAAGACGTTGGCAATTGTTTTGCCTTAGATATAGTTTCTATTTAACCTGAAAATGAAAAGTTGGTCAAATTTAATGACTATATAGTTGAAACATTTATAGAAGAAACTTCGGCTTTTCATCCTTACATTTGGGTTGAAAACTCTTCGTCTTTAAAAAGGACAACAAATGCATGAGTTATGTGACCCATTCTACCTTACTATAAAATAAATTAATGATGAATATTATATTTAGCTGATATTGTAAAATTTACTTTAAACTTTATATCTTTGAAAATAGTTAGTCTAATGTTAGATTCTACACTATAAAGTTGTATTTAAAATAAAATAAAAATTTTTAAAAACGTTTTCGTTAATCCGAAAAACGTAAGTCATGCGAGTCTTTTCATTCTCGATATAATGCATCATTTTACAAGGCACATCCAAACTTTAATCAGTTTTTAAATGTTCTTCTAGATTTCCAACTAGATACTTATATTAAACTTCAAAGTATTAGTATACGATCGGAAAATATTAATATTAATATTAATATTTATAATTAAAAGGAACCTTTACGCACGAGTTGCATACAATATTTTTTCTACAACCGAATTTTTTTACAAGAAATACAAGTATAAGCCTGATTTTTTTTACGCACTACTGCGAAAAAAATATTATATTTAAAACATATTTTAGATAACAAAATATTTATTTCCTGAATTAATTTTACCTTATAATACCGGTACGTAGAAACGCGAAATGCTTGAATTATAAATTAATTGAAATGTCAATCAGTCAGAGTCTACGTATATTTAAACAAAAATACTTACCCTTATTCATGAACTGATATATCTGTCATATTAAAAATCAAATTAAAAATTACTGAATATTATAATATCTAGTTTTGTATGTATTAAACTGCAATAATTTAACAATTAAATATATTTACACAAACTTACACAATTAAATAATAAAAAAAAAGTTTCCTTACCCGGAATTGAACCCGAGTCATCTGGGTAGAAGGTAAACACCTTACAGCCTCGGCCAATAATACACGTAAAAATCTTTGCATAATCTTATGAAAAACTTATTTTACTTTTTTTCACTAGTAAAAAAAAACTTTTTTTTTCACTAGTGAAAAAAAGTTAAACTTTATGAACCTTAAACCGTGCTTAAGGTAATACTTTAGGCACGGTTGTAGAAAAAAATAATTTAAGGGAACTACAAAACGGCCGCCTAACCAATTTTCAGTTTATTCAAAATATTTCTTTTAAATGTAGAATTTGATAGGTACCTACCTTTTATGTAATTGTACTTTAATTATTTGTATCAATAAATCAATTGTAGTAATGGGTAATTCCAGATAGATAATGAGCTTAAAATTTTTGTATACTTAATTTATTTTTAAAATATGCAACATAAATCATGTTTAGCTTAAATATGCAATATTGTTCGAAATGAGCAAATATATGCAATATATGCATCTATATGAACTTTGCATATATTCCGCTCTCTAGAGCTGAAACGTGGACTTAATTGTCTGAAATCACCAACCCGCAGTGAGCAAGCGAATTGATTAAATGTTCATTCCTTCTCCTTGTGAGAAGAGGCCTTAGAGTGGGACAGTAACGGGCTAATTATTATGTTTTTATGTCATACATACATAACATATTAATTAAACTGGAGAGCTTATTCCGTTGATTTTTGTGGTATTTCCTGAAATATCTTCCCCATTGATGACCAGACTATAACCAAAGTTCTATGGGACCACACGGACAATCTACCCAATTGAATGCAAACAGAATTTTTGAAATCGGATTATTAATACCGGAGATATTCGGTAACATACATAAAAAATATGGTCGAATTGAGAACCTTCTCCTTTTTTGAAGTCGGTTAAAAAAAAGAGTCAAACCTGCCTGATTTTGTTCGATTATACCTAGTTTTTTGGTCCACCTTCTGTTAAACTTTGACATAAATGTGGACTAGCCTTATATACAACATAAGGAAGTAGAATCGGGCCATCTGCTGTAGCTGCAAGGATTACAGAGGTGGATGCCTTCGATGAATTTATTACACTTCCAGGATATTTGGTTTCCTGACTAGTGATTACCTTTTCTTATTTAGTCGAATTTGGTTCATCGGTTCATCATAGTTAACTATATTTGAAAGAAGGACATTCTTTAATTCATTTGATAGTTCATCGAAGTTAATTATGTCAGGTCACCAGCTCTTAATCGTTAAATGTTTGTGGCACTTTCTGACAGCTAATTGGCCTTTGTGTCTCCGTAAAAACTATTCAAAAAAATCACAACAAGGATGATTATCTTTACATCTTTTAACTTCTTTGCCTCTCATATCTAAAAAAGTCTTTTCCAAGGAGGTGGAGAGTTGTAGAGTAAATTGGGTAGCCCCATTTACTACATATCTTCAGCATTTCTACAAACATCTTCTTTATACTGAAGCCTTTTTCAAAGTGTCTATAAATAATACTACAAGAATAATGCTAACCATGTTTTTCTGCAACTCTACAAATGCTTATTCCAATTTTTATGTCAGACATGTCATTTGCAATTGTTTCTGAGACCTGCTTCTTATAGCTCGCTCCAGCAACAGGTTTATATTCCTGGGCATGTTAAAGATGATAACAAAAATAACGCGACAGCTCCAGTAAAATTCGGCAATGTGGGGATATACGCCGACGATCTCCGATCGGCACGCGCCGCAGCGCCTCCAGTCGGAGAATTCTAGTACTATTCAATTGCTTAGCGGATTTCGTGTGCGGTGTTTGTTAGTCCCAGAGCCATCTTCACAAAACTCTCGAACTGGGTAATCGGTAGCGTTCGAGTCGACGGTAAAGATAGGTGGGGAAACCTGAGCTGTCGCGTTAATTTTGGAATCGTCTCTAACAGACATCTTAAAAAACCAGCTATGTCATAAGGCCTATTATAATAAAGGATACATGTATTTCATATTAATGTATATTTAAATTACCTACATATTGCTCATTTTATCGGGAGAATAGAAACATGTCAGTCCACAAATTCATAAAACCTAACTTTAAATATATAAAAAATTACAGAAAAAATTGTATTCCGATTTAAATAAAAGACAATTATTTCAGTTCTATATTAATATAAAGGTATTACTTCTCACTTACTTCTATAGTATATACCTATAACGGAAAAGTTCAGAGTAGATGTAATTGTAATCCAATGAAAACAAAGTAGGGAGGAAGCCAAAAAAAAAAACACTATTTCCCAGATGATGTAGTCAACCCAAAGGAAATAACAGTTCAATAAAATTACAGTTAATTACATGTTTATATACATTTATATACGAGGATAAAATTTGTTTCTCTTTACATCGCACAGTGGGCTATTCAGAAATATTTCATATAGAAACTGTATATCTAACGATAGAAAAATGGTAGAGAAATAAATAAAACGAATTTTGAAAGTTCTACTTTGCCGCTAACAATAAAAATTATTAAAAAAGTGCTACATCTATTTTGATCGGAAGTAGAACTAAAGAAACCGGAAGTGGCCATGCAGCCGTCCGATTTTCTTTGATTTTTTCCTGATATAACTTTGTTAATTAAACCTTTCAACTCCATGAAAAACTTGACCTAGATCAAAAGACATACGATGCATCGAACATCTATACTGGCACCAAACTGCCCAGCTAAAATTAGAGTAATTAGACAATAGTAGTTTTAATACCATTTATGAGAGTAATATGTCAAGGACCTCGTTTTTTCTTTCCCCAATAATTATTCGGAAGTAATTGTTCTGTATTCACCAGAAAAAAGGAGACTTTATAAAATGTCGTTGGAGAATACACTAAATCCATAGCTCTAAACGCAGTACAAAAAATACATTATTCGTGATTATTTCAAATGACTTAAAATACTTTTGTAAATGATAGAATAACATTCAATGCAATTTCCATAGAAAAAGTAGACAAATTCACTTGCGAACATGTCTGGATATCAGAAAAAAAAAAGAAACGTATTTAATATGTTCGGCAGGTGTATGTTTACCTGCTCGAATTTGGACCTTGATCTACAAATAGGATCATGAAATGTTACACCTGGCCTGTACTCTTTTATGGTGTGGACGGTCGGATCCTGAAGGTGAATGCATTAAACTGATTAGAAGCTTTCAAGTTGTAGTTCTATTATAGAATCCTTAAAATATATTGGCAAGCGAAAATTATAAATGAGGTTATGAGGTTTCTAAACAAGGAACATGAATTATTTGATATAAAAATGAGAAAAACTATATATCTGGAATAGATCAAAAATGTCCGCTGTCATGGATCTTATCAACCACCACTCTCACCAAAACTTCATATAGTGCTGGAATGAAACAACGAACTGTAGACTGGCTAGAGAGTTATTACCTTATCCTGGCGAGAAAACAGCAAGAAAATTTAAGGCATTGACCAGACAAAATCCCCGAACAGCTGTGGGATTCTTAACAGGTCACTGACAATTGCGACAACATCTCTTTATGATGAAATTAGCAGAATCGCCGCTATACAGAGGTTTCGAACAATAAGTGGAAACAGTAAGGCATATAATGTACCTATGAGTGCTCTGCTCTTTCTGAAATCAGAAGATTCGTGTTGGCGAGTATTGGCCGATGTGAGGGAGATACCCTCTCGGGAACCTTATTACCTATTTTAAATCTCTAGGCCTGGCGACAGCCTCAGTTGTGGATATAAATACACATGTGGCCTCAGTGCTGACAGAGCACCAGCTCGCCCCTCCCCAAATTTCCAGATCCCTTATAACAGTATTTGTAATTCAACGGTGAATTGCAACTGGATTTTAATTTTGTTTTCGTATGCTTTAATAGATACTCCGAACGAGAGACAGAATTATGACGAAGGCCTCATAGAGCATACAAACTCTTGAAAACGATTAAAACAATAAATGAAGGTAAATCTGTATACTCTGTGGTAAAGGAAGTTTGCATATCCTTAAGTCAATTCAGTCAAAATGGCGAATGATGTTTATAATTTAAGTGCTTTAACAGAATTCTCTGAATAAATCAAATGAATAATACATATATTATATAATTTTTAACTAAAATTCCATCAGAAAGAAGCTTGCTTTTTTAATGAAATTATGATTCTAAAAAACACCATAAATCCGATGATTCTCAGTTAAATTGTTTAATTTTGTCTAACTCGTAGTGATAAATTTATTTTTTCTTCAAGCGTATAATAATAACTATATTTTTCTTCAAGCGTATAATAATAACTATATTACTTTTTGCAACACAGACCGTAGAAATATCCCATTATTTTACTAGTACAAAAATGAATTTTCATTATTGTACTAATAAAATAATGGGGCGTTGTAATCAAGTAGGTAGGAACTGTCATTTTTAAACTTATTTAATTTGACGTTTGTCTGTTTTGAAAATTTTGTGAAAAATGTCTCAAGAATTGCAATGTACGCCTCCGGAATTAGTTGAAATAGCTAATTCCAGTATTGAAACTCTAATTCCAACGAAGTCGCGTAAACTGTATGATTTTGCATACGAAAAATTTCTAAAATGGTGCAATGAATATAATGTACAGCAATACACGGAAAACGTTATGCTTGCATACTTCACGAATTTGTCCAGAAAGTTTAAAAGTTCTACTCTATGGGCACAGTATTCAATGATTAAAAGTCAATTAAACATTAAACATAATGTTAAAATAGAAAAATATAGCAAATTAATTGCATTTATAAAGCGCCAAGGGGAAAATTATACACCGAAAAAATCAAAAGTATTAACACAAGATCAATTTGATAAATTTCTCAAGGATGCACCAAATAATGTTTATTTAGCAACAAAGGTAGGTACTTTCTTATTTCTTTTTAATCATTATTACGTTTATTAAACCGTTGACAGTGATATCTACTAGCAGATCAATATTTAACTTGACAGCAAATATTACCTCATTTCCTACTTATAACATTTAATGACGGTAGCTCAGTGGCAGAGCTTTTGTCTTCGGTCGCAAAGGTCAGCGGTTCTAATCCCGGTGCTACCAGCTTTTTTTTTTATTTATTTCAACGTTTGTTTTAGGTTATATTAATATTTGGAGTCACAGGAGCCCTTAGATGCGATGAACTTGTTAATTTAAAGTCTAGCGAAATCCAAGATTTGGGAAATTTAATTTTGGTTAAAATCATAAACACAAAAAACAAAAAACAACGGTCGTTTACTATAATTGGCGATTTTTATTTGAATTTGGTAAGACAGTATACGGCTCTTCGTCCGGATGATATTGGCCTGCAGCGATTTTTTATTAAATACCAGAATGGTAAATGTCACCGTGTGGTAATGGGTATCCACAAAATATCAAACGTACCAAAAGACGTTGCTACGTTTTTGAAATTAACAAATCCTCATGAATATACAGGACATTGCCTTCGGAGGACTTCCGCAACTATTTTAGTTGACAACGGAGGTGATATTACCGCTTTAAAGCGGCATGGTGGATGGAAATCCACCAGTGTTGCTGAAGGGTACTTAGAGGATTCCATTTCCAGTAAAACACAAACTGCACAAAAAATACTTAATTGGCAAGAACAACCAAGTAATAGTTCTGGAATCGCTGACATAATAATCGACAATCAACTTACTAATAATATGATGTATACCAATGACAAAATTGTAAATGTCGAAGCTGAAAGCGGTGGCAGTGGCTTAAATTTAAACAACTGCAGTATACAAAACTGCACATTTAATATTACTGTTAATAAATAGGTAACACTTTATGTAATTTTTCGTTTGTATTAATTAAATAGTTGAGATATAAACAAAGCCTTCTATATTTTTTATAAAATGCATATTATTATTACGCTTGAAGAAAAAATAGTATATGTTACTCGGAGCAGAAGGCCCATTATATGTTTCGCCCAGTTTGCACAGCCTCGGCTAGCGCCTCGGCAGTGCAAGAATCTGGGCTCAACAATAATGTTGGCCTTCTACTCCTAGTAACATAATATACTATTTCAATTTTTGAATTTGTTTCAAAAAAATATTTTATTAAGAGGTATAAGAAATCCTTTTTCTTTATTAAAAATTGATTTAAAACGAACTACATGCTTGCTACAGCACTGGTTAATATATACAATAAATTATTGCCAAAATGTAAATAAATTGACCTCTTCAATTTCAATAGTAAAATGTTGGTAGCAGAACGGTGTATGGCAATAGTGTTGTTGTTTTACTTGAAATGGGTTTCTGTTACGGCATCGGGCGTTGGTCCTTGTCCAAAATTGGAATCGACTGCACTACCAGTAAATCTTAGTTTAGTAAGTCATTCCACTGAATCATTTTACTCTTATTATGTTAAATACTTCCTATGACTGACAAGAAAATAGTTAACATTGTAGTTTGTAAATTACGAATGTAATAATGGATCATTTAAATATTAACAATAATTTTAGAAATATGTCTACGTTAATTAGTGTATTACTTATTATTATTAGAGTCACTTTTAATCGTGAGCTTGCTATATAATATGTTTGAAGTTACCTTACTACACATACTACACATGTTTTACACAACTAAAAAAACAAACAAAATCTATACATTTATTCATTTCGGTGTGTCAAGGAGAATTGGAAAACCAGTATCCTAAAAAATAAAACGACTAACGAGTAGTAGTAGAAAATAGTTATTATCCTAACAAGTGCGGAAAGTTATACTTTCCCGCACGCGAACTGCCGATGCCCGAACGACGCGAAGCGGAGTTCGGGCAAGTAGTTAAGTGCGGGAAAGTTAATTTCCGCAGGAGTTAGGATCAATATTTTTTCTACAAGCAAAATCACTTCGAAAATTATTTAGATATTTGAAAAGATGCGATTGTGACAATTAAATCTTTCATAGTGTCAATAAATACACGACTGTAGCTATAGCAACCCTACTTAAACAGGTGAGTTTGTTGTTGCTTTGAGTAAGGTTTACAGGGGTGATTTAATAAATTATGATTTTTTTAAAAACAAACATTTTAAAAATCCTTATTTTCAAGTAAAAGAATCTTAATTTTTTGTACTATTTGTATGTAGTCCAACAAGATAAAGGTAATAATACAATAATTTGTCAAAAAGGTTATCGGAAAACATATTCAATTAATTAAAAATAAATGCGTGCGGGAAAAAACCTTACCCGCACTCCGTGCGGGAAAAAACCTTGACTATGATTAGTACCGGTTTGAAACGTATTTCAGCGAATTGGAGCTTGTGCTCCCATCCAGCAAACATTTCTTCTACTATCGCCTCTTCTACCAAAGTTTACTCGTCCGCAATGAGTGTATTCTCAGGTAACCCTTGGGGGGAGGATGGTAACTTTTTCTATCTTAAGAGCAGTGGCATAGCTGCTCTTCTCTGAGGTGGTCTCTTTTCCCACCTTTTTAAGGTCCTAAGCGAGTCTGACGTGGTGCCGAAATTATTGCACCCTGACAACCATCTTATGTGGGAAAATTATTTTTTCTGAAATCGCTTGGAAATGTCTAGTTTCTCCGATCAAATTTGAGCCGCAAAATACACTATTCTCGTATTTTAGTCGGTTGCTGGGCAACGAACTTTTTCTTACTCTTTACTGTACCGGAATATTTTTTTTCGTACTGTACGGGAATATTTTTTCCGTACTGTACGGGAATGATTCATAAAACGTTTATAATCAAATTCCTTGGATTTATTTGGCAATACATTTAAAAACACATTAGTAGCGGTGCTTAGTAACTCTGGAGGCGTTTTGCACCTCTGGACATCATCGTCACCGTCCATTTTAAATATAATTTAAAAAATTTTAAGCAATATGTAACTAACCGAACTGACAGTTTTGTGACTCTAATCAACAATGATAAACAAACAATGTCAACGAAATGGTTTCATAGCAAATACAGTTATGCGTTTATAAAACTTTTTTAATTTACGATTATATTAAATGCGATTTCAGAAAAAATAGTATGTGTATCTCGTAGGAAAAGCACATTCCCAGACTCTCAATGTTTGTTGGCCTCGGCTAAACACCTCGGCCAACAATTTACATTGTCGTCCGGAAATATATCGCTTTTCCTACTAGATACACAAAAATACTATTCCCAGTCGTGATACCCAGCTACATTTTTGCCTATAGGCACCTATAGTTCAAATTTTAACCAAATCGTTAGATACGTTTTCGAGAACCTATGGTAATACATGCATACAGTTGCTCGCTTAATATTATAATATTACATTACAAAGGACGAAAATCGATCTTCCCCCTTTTGTATGAATTGTCTTCGAAGGCAAAGCAGAAAGGTGGAATTTAATAAGTGCCTGAGTAATAAATACTATTATTCCTTCTATCCCGTCAAAAATACGAGGCAAATACGTGATAACAGATCTTATGACAACATGCATACGTAGCAGGAAAATCATTTTCGGTGGAAGTATTTGGTGAGAGAAATCGAATTTTCAACTGGAGTGGGAAAAAAAGAATTTTTCTTATTAATAAAAATATTAAATTCTTAAACCATATTTTCTTAGTGAGAATTCAGAAAAAAAATGTATTTTTAGGTTTCTGGACATTGGTTTGAAATTGAAAGGTCATTTTATCTTATGGAACTTATAAGTGGTTGCGTTACATTAGATATCAAACAAACTGGAAAGAGTCGTTTAGAAGTTGTCGTTAACTCGCGAAGCACATGGTAAGGACATTATATCTACAATACACTTTTTTGCTACATAATTTCTCTTTTAATAAAAAAACTAAAAATTGATTTTGATTAATACTGCTTTTAGGTCTGGTAGTCTATCCATCAGCGAAGGTATTGCAGTTCCAGCGAGAAGAGACGGAAGTATATTTTTGTATAGGGTTAATAGTAAATTACCAAGGCTTATTCATAGATATCTTCCAGGTACAGGACTTTATCAGGTGTTAAAAACTGACTATGATAACTATGCTATCATTTACTCGTGCTCAAATTATCAACTAGTCCATATAGGTAACGTAAAAACCGATTTTATATTTATTTTGTAAAATTCAGTATGCCGCTGTGCTTTAATTCACTACAATGATTATAAAAACTATAAAACCTTTATATGCGTTGTCTGATTCAAAGATGGTTTGTTGTAATGTGGATACGATTTAATATTATTAAAAAAAATCATACTATTATAATTCTAATGCGTTGCAAGCATTTATATATCCAAAGATAAGACGAATTCAATTTCTATTTAATAACATAAGTAACAAAGTATACTCTTAATATATATGCAATCTCATTGAATTTCACTTTGGTCGAAGATCCTTGTCATATGTACCTAAGTATACATTTGAAATTGCAGTTTATTCAAAGTTAATGCGCTGATATTTTTTTTTTACTTGAATTTTTGCAATCTTGTATGCATTTTAAATCTACAAATTTTTAATATTTATGTTTAAAATCTTATTATTCATAGTTAAATATTACGAAGTATTTATAATTAATAAAATACCGAATGCGACGTTCCTAAGATCTTTTTTCTGGTTTACTTTGAATAGCAGCAAGTGAGTAGATAATAATTTTTGAGATATTGAGTTTTAAAGTTGAACCAAAATAGTGATCTAATTCAAATCTGGGGTCTGTTGATCCTCTATCATGTCAGATTCAAGATCATTTAAAGATCAAATTGCAATAATGATTTAAAAAATCACCCGGTAGATATTTCAAGGTCATCTAAGGTGTTTTAAGGTGAAACTTATTATCTGCTGTATCTTTTTTTTTTCTTTTTTGTTAGATCTGCTTCTATAAAAATATCTTTTCTTCTAAGCATCTAGTATGTATTTTTTATGTGTTATTTGTCCCAGGAAAAATGTCTACAACGTCTGGTTTGGCGCATTTTTAAAAAATGCCTTCTGGGCCGGAAAATGCATTTTCCAATTGCACCTTTATAGGAACGACTGGAAACTCGAAAAAATCGCTCGGAAATCGTTACTCGGGGGTTTTCGGGGATGACGAATTCAATTTTGGTATTGTAATTACCCGAAGGCGCTTGAGGGCGGCTCTGCGGGGGCATCCAGGGGAACCTTCTGGGGAAGAAATTGCATAGTCCATAAAAAAACCCTACAAACTCGACACTCGGGGGGTTTTCGGGGATGACGAATTTAATTCTGGCATTAAAATTACCTGGTGGCGCTCGGGGGTTGCTCTGGGGTGAATGGAGTAAGAAATGGCAGCGTGCATGAAAAGCACTCCAAACTCGTTACTCGGGGGTTTTCGGGTCTGTCGAATACAATTCTGGAATTGTAATCACCCGGAGGCGCGCGGGGGCAGCTCTGCGGTGCATCCGGGGAGACATTGTGGCGGAGAAATTGCATAGTACATGGAAATCGCTCCAAACTCGTTACTTGTTTACTGTATGCAAATGATATAAAAATATACAATAAAATAAATAATATTTCTGTCTGTATTAAACTGCAATCTAAGTTAAATAAAGTAAATTTTTGGTGCAAACGAAATCGACTACTAATAAACCCGACAAAATGTAATCTTATAAGTTACACACTGAATCAAAATATCTATAACTTCAATTATTATGATTCGTTCATACAAAAATCAGAATTACTAAGTGATTAAAGAATCCTTTTCGATTCCAAATTATCTTTTAGTGAGCATATACAAAAAATCTCGAATGATGCATAGAAAGCTCTAGGTTTTGTTGTTCGAAACTCGAAAATTTTTGTATGTAGGTAATGATACTGATAAGCTACTCTTTAATACTTATGTAAAATCAAAGCTGGATTACGCTGCTGTTGTATGGTCTCCTAAAATACCACGTACATGTCTCAGAAATTAAATCAGTTCAACGACGCTTTTTGAAATATCTTGCTTTCAAGACAGATGGTGTATATCCCGCTATAGTGGCTATAGGGTACCAACACAACGATTTACTGACTCGTTTTTCAGTCAAATCGTTAGAATCACGGAAAATGGTTTTAGAACAAATTTTTCTATTCAAAATAATAAATAATATCATTGATTATCCTGTCTTAGTCTTAGCTTTCACGTTCCTAGACTTTCCTCAAGAAATCACGATTTGTTTTATTTGCCCACACCTCGCTAAAATGTTCAAAAATTTTCTCCGTTTTACAATATGTGTCAAAACCACAATTTACTCTATGCCGAAGAGATTGACATATTTAACTGCAGCATTGCCTCTATTAAGAGAATTACTTAGGTTTCTTAGTTTTATTTTTTGTTATAATTATGTATAATGTATAATACCGATCCTGTTAGTAGATGCATTGTCTGTTGAATAGTGTAAATAAAAAAAAAATAACCCTTAGGTGACCTTTCCGGTGAAGGCTAATGCCAAATTCGGATTAAGAGACTTTTATCAAATTTAAAAAAACTAACTCTACGATATTGAAATACAAGTGTTTCAAATGTTGCCCTGTTTAGTGAATCACTATTTTAGTACAACTTCAAACCTCTATATCCTAAATTTTGACCATTTTTGAGTGATATTACTATAACTATTTTGTTTTACTCACTTAGAACTATCTATTTTTAAAATTTCAGACAATTTGACAAGAAGTACTTTTCCTTTGATTTTGTGAGTGTTCCTTTGCTGTTAATACCATCTCATGTTAGATAAGCCAAAACTAACAATACTTCACACAAATGATGGCCAGTAACTTTAGGTACCTAATGCAATGAATCAAAATCGCGTCGTTTCGGCTATTTTAACTCTTATTCATCAAATTTTGTTGTTTTATCTTTCAAGGTATACTGTAGTATTAAAATATATAAATAAATATAAATGTAAAATACATTTTCCCTGTAATGCGTGTTCTTCAAATCTAGACCTTTAGTACTTAATAACAAGATTACAACATCGGTGTCTGATGACCATAATAAAATTTGTTTCCGTCTCACATTACTTGCTTGAAATACATGTAGATTTTTTTTCTACGGTTATTATACAAATGTATCATTTTTTGACAGTAATCTCTAAAGAAATAGGGTACGTTGTTATATCTCATAAAGAAATATCTCATTTCTTTATCTGATAACACAAAATGTTCATTTCTTTATTGTTTTAACTTAATCAAGTATACTGTGACAATTATGTATTCATATATTCGACTAACAGTACAGATTGACAGTAATAAAGTAGTGACAGATATAACAGATAGTTTTTAATACATTATTTAAATTAGATTGTAAAAATGTTAAGTAGTGATAAAAATGAATTAGAATTAACTCCTCCTGAAATAAGAGAAGCGGCAAACGAAGCTTGTCAGAATTTGATTCCCGAAATTTCAAAACATAAGTACCAGAATGCATATGAAAATTTCGTGACCTGGCAAAAGAAAAAGGCAACAAATTCCGTTTCAGAAACTGTGCTTTAAGCTTATTTTTCTGAATTAACAAATAAATTTAAGGTATGATAACTGTACATATTGTAAATAATAGTCAATTTTACTTAAATAATATAACTTATATCGTTATGTTTTGTTTTGTATTGGATTTATTTTTGAATTATTGTATTATTATGTGGTATAACCGTAGAAAAAGTATAGTGTTTGACTCGCAAGGAATAACTCATTTCCCACTCGTACGATTTGCAGCATTCGCCTGCGGCTCTTGCTGCAAACATCGTACTCGTGGGAAATGAGTATAATTCCTTGCTCGTAAAACAATATACTATTTTGAATCTTATTTTTTTATTCTAGTTTGTTTTAAATTCTTATCTTTTCTATATTAATTAATATCTCATGTTTACAAGAAATTTCGTTCACAACTTATCACTAAATTTTGTTGAAAAAGTTTAATTTCAGATTTTTGGTAGGTACTTACTTATAAATTATCAGAGAGCTATTTACTATACCTTAAATTTATGTTAAAAGCATTTATTTTAATTTGAGTTCTTGTAACACTAATTTAGACCATTGTTGCCAAAGTGCTGTATTAATTTCCTAATAATAAAAAATCTGCAAGTTTTAAAAGACATGTACCATCAAAAACTCGATTCTCCCAATAAAAAAACAATATAAACACTAAAGTAGAGAGGCAAAAATGTGGGCCATGCTCAAATTGCTCAATCCCCCTCCAGCACCTGGACGAACTGACCGACAAATACTATATTTCTACTCTGCATTTAAACATGAGTTATAACTCCTATAGACAAATCAGGAAAAGATATATAAACTCTCTTTGATGATTTACACTTTTATTCTTTTCATGATATCATTATTAAATATTTTTTTTACGTTTTTCCCAGTTTTTTACAATATTCTCCAATATTTTACGATTTTTGTAATTTTTTTAGAATTCTTATAATTTTTCCAGATTGCTTTAGTTTTTTATAAATTTTCATATTTCGAAGAAATTTTTAATTTTGTTATGATTTTTTTAATTCTTCGTGGTTTTTACCAAGTTTTCACACACATAAATACCCACTGTACAGCTTTTTGTCTCGTTGTTCTTAACATTGAGCATTGCCGCCATAGAAAACTTATCTTTAAAGATAATTAAACACAACGACTGTAATTTTATATAACTAAACGTGTATGTAGGTACCTGTATGTATGCAATTAAAGGCCAGTTATGCATGCGTATTCGTGTGCATTGTTTCTTTTATGGTGCAAAACAGATTGCATTCAGTACCTACCTAATTTTTTATTTCACTCCAGGTGCATCAACTTCTCTTTAATTTGATCTATTTTTTTATTTATAGGTAATTGGTTTACTTATTAATCTGTCTTTTTTACAGAAGCCAACAACCTTTTTTTTGAATTTTTACACAACGAGTACCTAGTTGGTTGATTACTCAGTTACAGCTTACAATGTTTTCTGGTAAAATTAGTTTAAAAGTCTAAAAACTTATTCATTAAGTGGTGCTAAATAATATTATGATGATATAACTTATCATTAAAATAGTTGCAAGAGTTTTTTTAATTATTTAATGATAGTTTTTACTGAACAAATTACTTTTTTCAAACCGCAAATTGGAAAATAGGTTAAAGGAATAATTAGGTAGTTTAAATTGAACAAAAATTCACGCTTTATTCGTTTTTTATTTAAAGTAGCTTATTTATTATTTTTTGTATTAATATAAGTCCCGAAAGTGGTCTTTTACTGGACGAGCGGGCAATTGCAGGGCGAGCCGCAGGCGAGGCCTTCAAGCCTGCGAGTCCAGTAAAAGCACTTTTGGGACGTATTACGTACAATATTTTTTTTAAACCGGTCAGAATTTAGTAATTTCCAGTTTATTTTTGGGTCGAAAAATCTCATTTTGTCGGACCGGGCCAGAAAATAAAAATGAGTCCGGTAAAAGCTTTTATTCCATCCTGTCCAGTAAATACACTTCCTTATAATCAATTTGGCGCCGGTAAGTAAAACATTACGATATCAGGTACTGTAATGTGTCGACTAGCAACGCTGCTCTGATTGCTTAACGGAAGACAATTACTTTTAATTTTTGACACTTAAAAATACTATAATGACTATAAAATAAAAATAAAATAATTAATTACTTACTTTTACTGTCATATTTGAAAAGAAGTCAATGTTATTCAATTTTATATTACCAATTAAATCTTAATAATAAAAAAATTATTTGACAGTGACAAATGGCTTTCAAGGTAATTTGACCTAACTAATCAAGTTATTTTTAGTCAAGGTATGTACTACTCTTAAAATTTTTATGAATTTATTAATTTATAAAAACAGGTTGAAATAAAATATAATACGATACATGGTCGTTAGGTGTTATTAAAGTACTCTTTTTTATTTCCGGACTTGGCTCCTACGTCGCCTCGTCCGTAAACTAACTCGTACTGTAATAAGTCACCTACCGACCTTGTAACGTATAATACTATTACCAGATTATCGTGATAGTCCGGTAAAAGCTTTTACCGGACTCATTTTTATTTTCTAGCCTTGTCCGAAAATAAATCGGAAAGTATTAATTTCTTGCCGGTTTAAAAAAAAAATAAATTAAATTTGTTCAGTAAATGCTATTACCAACTTTATTAAAAAATTATCTTGTACCTATTTTAGTGATAGTTTATTGCGTTACTTAATGTACAAATTTTTAATCCTCAATCTACTAGAAATAGTTATTCTCTTATTCTCCCCAATTCAGTAAGTAGCTAACTACTAGTTTTGTAATTATACGTACAAAAAAAAATTTTTGGCGTTTGTAAAAACCGATTTGGAAAGAAGGATTCAATAAATCAGTTAATTATCTATAATTTAAAGTTATTATAAATAAATTATATGGAACAAAAATTGAAGCACGTAGAGTGAAATAAAACAAGTGGTGCTAAATGAACCTCTGTGTGGTGGAAATGAGATATCCCATGTACTTAGCTCCTTTTTATTCTTTTGCTTTTTCTAAATTTACTCCGTTCGGCAAAACGTTCCTAATTTGTTAGTAAATAAATATAATATTATAACACTACAAACTTAATATAAACTATTACGTATTTATTTTTAGATATGCTTTGGATCTGGAGTCGTAAAAAGGAAATATCTGCTAAATTAAGATCACATCTATACGCATTTTTAGCAACAAATAACTTTGATTCGGAAAGACTAATCCTCTCCAAACATGAGAATTGTACTGAAGATAGTTTCGATGACGCAGACGACTATTTTTAATGGTATATTTTTTGTTTCTCAGTTATAATAAACAAAAAACTGATAAATAATAAAATATATATTTTTTTGAATTTGTTTTCGTTTACCTATTGTAGGTACCTATTTCCCGCTATACAGTAATCCAAATTAAGAAACCTCACAAACATACATCAAGGATCGAACCTGCGATCTCTATCTATAACTGAATTATATAACCATGAATACCTGGCGATTGTTCGGAGATTTTGATTAATCATATCTTAATTCAACCAATGGCATATAGATAGAATACTTACTCAAATTTTCTTTAAGTACATATGTGACGTGGTTTGAGCGCTATATACGCTATAGAAAGAGATTGAAGGTTCTAGTTCTTGAAAATAAAAAAATGAAGTCTATAAATTTTTACAGTGCTGAATAGGCAATTAAATGCTCTTTCAAACGAGATATCATATGACCCCTCATGCCATTTAAAAAAATGGGGTGCTCTCACCCCTTGGGAAGGGGTTTGAAGTGGGGGGTGGTTTTTTAGCGTCATAAAGTGTCATTTTAAATTTATAGATTAATGTGCTTCAGGATTTTTCTCTTACACGCTTATTAACGGAGAAAATGAATTTATCCGTTACTATTGGACCTCACTGTATGTAATTTAGAATATGCCTTTCCCATTTTACTAATCTGGATTATATGAGATGTGCCGACTTTTAAAACCAAAATTTATTTTTATAGACACTCAAATTACAAAAAAAATATTACGATCTTCTTTTCTTAAATATGTCAGCAGCATTTGTTTTTTTTTTCAAGACTAATAAATTAGGCAATAGCTATCTTAAAATATATTAATTTGTTTTAATTTTAAGTGCAAGAACGTCTCACAGACATATAAGACCTAGACTGCGCGCTAAGAAAATGATCCATTTCTGGAGAGCAAAAGAGAAAAAACATGCAAAAAGTCGCTGCATCGAAGTTTACCAACCACGTGATCAAACAATCTCCAATCACAAGTGGGGTTGTAGTATGTTACACGCTTAATTCTTTTTCTTCGGGTACCATCTTCTATCGAAGATTGGCGATAACCAATGCGAACTCTTTTCTGTTTTCCGCTGTTCTTATTAAAGTTTGGGTGTCCATTCACGTCCATTTTCAGATGTTTCTTATCCAGGAAATTTGTCGTCGTCCCGGTCCTATTTTTCCTTCTATTTTACATTTCATAATAAGTTCCAATAATTCGTACTTATTGTTTCTAAGAATGTGACCCATCACGCCGTTTTTCTCTTCTTTACTGTTGTGAGTATACATATTGTTACGTTCTTGGGGTTCAAAATAAAATCACTGCTGAACGAAAATGTCTAATTTATTTACACACACAATAAACTAAACGAATTATAACTAAATAACTAAACTAACTATAACACACTAATTTATGTACTACAATTAACTTCGATTTATATTCACTAAATTTATTTGCACTGCGTAGCTCGTTCGAATATTTAGACTGTCACCGTTAACTTTTTTTTACTTCCCTGTTGTCCGCCGCATCTCAGCTTATATAGCTGTTCACCGCTTCCAGAACATCGTTCGGTAACACTTTCTCGAAGGTCTTGTCAGCGCGCGTATGATCAGGAATTATCTCGATTGTACTCGCCGTCACTAGACTTCCGGGAATCAGTTGTTTACCTAGCGCTATCAGGCGACAGAGGCGTACTCAGGGAGTCTCGCTCGTTACACTGCCCCCTCCTTAAGACGTTCGGTCCCCGAACACCTTGGTTGGTATGTCTGAACATACAGGCATCTCCCTTTCTGCAGCTCCCTTGCTTTTCGAAATAGCAATCCACAGTCTTCTCCTTCATTGTGTTTCCGCTCGGGTTGAAAATGCACACGAGTATCTCTATTCCTGTCTTATGGAAAAGCACCTCGAGCATGTTCCGGACGACTCTCCAGTTGAGTTGATCTAGACCACAACCCAACTTAGGCACAGCCAGCTTCTTCACTTCCAACCTGGTGAGTTCGTTTCTTAGGTTCAGCAAGGTATTCCACATACTTCTATAGCTAGGCTTGTGATCGGAAAACCTCTTAGTCACCATGTAGAAGAGGTGACGATGACCGTCAGTGAGACTTAGAATTTTTCCGGGATGGGGCTGTTGTCTGGAGAGCTCAGATACACGGCCAAACTTCTTCCTGAAGACTAATGCTATTCCCCTGGACATACGCAGATCTTCGGCGACACAATGGGCTAGGGAATAATCTCCAGGCACAGAGAAGAGGTCCTGCTGCTGCTCGGTGGTAACTCCGAATCGTGCCTTCCCAGTTCCACCATAGTTCTCCATGAACTGGTCGAAACTCATCTCAACATGCTCTGGGCTGGTCGTCCTTCTCAGATGGGTCTCGTCTTGTTCGTCGTAGTCCGCCTCGTATTTCGCCAACCGATTTACATGGACCACGCGCCTCTTGCCCCTTGGTAGTTTTTGTATACGGTACACTACATCATTGATCCTCTTTACCACTCTGTATGGACCCTCCCAATTCCTCTGTAGCTTAGGTGATAATCCTCTCTTCTTCTAAGGGTTGTACAGCCAGACCAAATCTCCAGCGTTGAAACAACCTTCTGTAGCTTTGCTGTCATAGCGGGTCTTCATTCGGTCACTAGCTACTTGTATGTTTCGTCGGACCTTCTCATGAATGTAGTGTAGCCTGCCCCTCAATGTGCTCACGTAGTCCTCACCAGCTATCTCTGTTCCGGGCTTACATCCAAACTCTAGGTCACAGGGTAATCTTATTTCCCGGCCGAACATGACACAAGCTGGTGTCTCTCTAGTAGACTCTTGCACGGCTGATCTATAGGCCATGGTGAACAGATGAAGGTACCGATCCCAGTCTCTTTGATGGTCAGAGACCACTTTAGCCAAATATTTTCCCACAGTTTTATTCATTCTTTCGACTAGGCCATCTGACTGTGGGTGAAGAGGCGTTGTCCTGGTCTTCTTGACTCCGAGTATTTCACAAATGCTCTGGAATAGGGCAGACTCGAAATTTCGTCCCTGATCAGAATGTAGCTCCAGTGGCACTCCAAACCGACTAAACATCTCTTTTATCAGCACGTCTGCCACTGTCGAGGCCTCTTGGTTTGGGATGGCATGTGCTTCAACCCATTTGGTAAAGTAATCCGACGCCACCAATATGTACTTGTTCCCATCGTCGGTCTCTGGGAATGGGCCTGCGATGTCTATAGCAACTCTTTCCATAGGACTGCCTACGTTATACTGATTCATTGGCGCTCGTCGTTTTCCTCTTGGGCCATTCGTTGAAGCACAAAGTCTACATTTTCGGCACCAGTCCTTGACGTCTTCTTTGCAGTTGACCCAGTAAAAACGTTCTCTGATCTTTTCCAACGTTTTCTTGATGCCGAAGTGTCCACCGGAGGTTCCATTATGAAGTTTCTCCAATACTTCTGTCGTCCGACTCCGGGGAATTATCAGCTGAGTCCTAGCTGCAGTACCCTCGTCATTCTCGACGGACCTCTTCAACAATCCATCCTCTAAAATGATGGAGTCCCACTGCGCCCAGTAGGACTTGACCCTAGGACTCAGATGACTCACTTCTTCCCATCTTGGTCTCTGTCCTTTTGCTTTCCAGTCAAGCAACATCTTTAGTTCGGTGTCACCTTCTTGGTCTCGCTTCAGGGATTCTGGCAGCCAATCCAGATCCACTTCGGTTGTTCTTAAACAGAATTCCTTCTCTTCTGCTTTGCTGCAGTGTTTGCAGTCGGAAGGACAAGGTCTCCTAGATAATGCGTCTGCATTGCTATGTGACTTTCCGGCCCGGTGTTCCACAGAAAAATGATATTCCTGCAGCCTTTCTATCCATCTCGCAACCTGACCTTCTGGGTTCTTAAATTGCAGAAGCCACTTCAGAGCAGCATGATCTGTTCTTAGAAGGAATTCGCGACCATACAAGTATTTATAGAAATGTTCCATGGACTTGACTGCGGCGAGAAGTTCTCTCCTCGTAACACAATAGTTACGCTCAGGCTTCGACAGGACCTTGCTGAAATATCCTATAACTTTCTCTTGGCCATTCTGAATTTGGGATAATATGCCTCCTATGGCCGTGTTGCTTGCGTCCGTGTCCAATATAAACCT
Source organism: Altica lythri (assembly GCA_964028335.1). Lineage (NCBI taxonomy): Eukaryota > Metazoa > Arthropoda > Insecta > Coleoptera > Chrysomelidae > Altica > Altica lythri. The sequence continues at coordinate 25,578,257 of OZ034804.1, read as the reverse complement.
TCCACTGGTCTGAGGATAACTTAATATAGGAGCTGTTGTTAGTGCTTGCTTCAGTCGATTGAAAGCATCCTCGCATTCAGTATCCCATTTGAAGTCCCTTCCATCTTCCGTCAGTCTTGTTCGCTTCGCGATGTCAGCAAATCCCAAGACGAACTTCCTGTAGTATGTGCACAAGCCAAGAAAACTCCTTACTTGGTGCTTGTCCTGTGGTACTGGCCATTCTCGTACAACCTTGACTTTGTCTGGGTCAGCACTAATGCCATCTGCAGATACTACATGTCCTAGATATTTCACTTCTTTCCTGAAGAGGTGGCATTTCTTTGGACTGAGTCTTAAATTTGCAGTGCGTAGCCTTTCAAGGACTTCTCTTAAATTTTCCAGGTGTTCGTCAAATGTCCGGCCAAATACTATAACATCGTCCAAATAAACTAGGTACGACTTCCATGACAATCCTCGAAGAATGGTTTCCATTAATCGCTTGAAAGTTGCAGGTGCGTTACAGAGGCCAAATGGCATTACTGTGAAATGCCACAATCCTGTCCCAATAGTAAAAGCTGTTTTCTCTTTGTCTTTGGGATCTAATTCCACCTGCCAATACCCACTCTTCAAATCCAGCGTGGAGAACCATTTCGAGCCAGAAAGTGTGTCCAAAGTGTCGTCAATCCTTGGAATGGGGTAGCAATCCTTCTTGGTGACGTCGTTCAAACGACGATAGTCGACACAAAATCTGGTGCTGCCATCTTTCTTCTTCACCAGAACCACAGGTGATGACCAAGGACTATCAGATTGCTCTATTATTCCTTGTTCGTGCATGTCCTTGATTATATTTTCTGCTTCTTCTCTCTTTGCTATGGGAAGCCTTCGCGGTTGTTGGCGAATGGGATCTGAACTTCCGGTATTGATAGAATGCTTCACAACATTCGTCCTACCCATCTGAGTGTTGTCCATAGCAAAAACGTCACTGTATTCATGAATCAGTTTCTTCACCTTGCTAATATGTTCTGGTGCAAGTTCTGTGCAGGAAGAAGCCAATGTCTCAAATAATTTTTTGGAACTCTTGTCGCTTCTTGGTAGCGGGTTCTTCACATTCTGAACGCTTCCTGTCACACAAAGTACGGAACAGCTTTCTCCCAGGATCGTACCTTTCTTCAAGATCACAGGGTACATGTTGGTGTTCAACATTCTCACAGGAACTTCGTTTCCGCCTCTCACCAAGGTTTTTCCGACTAACAGTCCTTTCCCGAGGTTACTCTCACTGGCTGGTTCGATGAGTCTTATACAGCTATCTCGAAGGTCTCTATCTAAATACCCCTTCACTATGGTTTCCGCCTGTCCACGTAGGTGAACATCTTCGCTGAGTAAGACTCGAGTCGTGATATCTTCACATCCCAGGAATGGAATTTCCAGACTTCCGATCCTTAGGACATCGTTTCTCATATCCATCTGGAAGCCATAACCCTTAATGACATCCATTCCCAAGATGACTTCCTCCATGATATCTGCCACCAGCACCTCATGTTCGAAAAACCTGTCCCCAATGTTGATGACGATCCTCTTCTTTCCATGTGTTGGCACGTCTTCACCAGTTGCAGTCCGTAAACGAACCATCGCTGGTAAGGTTTTTCCATTTCCTTCAACTACACTCGGCTTAACTATAGTTCGGGTTGCGCCAGTGTCGACTAACATTTTTACGGACCTCCCATTAATTTTACCGTCGACATAAATACTTGAAGAGATGGCCTGAATAATAACCTCAGGGGCATTGTCGTGGCGGGTCGGTTTATGCCCCTTCTTGCCAACCCGCTTTAGTTTTCCTGTTCTTGGCGTTGTGGTTTAACCGGCTTCTTGCAGTTACGCCGAATGTGTCCTCTTTCGCCGCAGTTCCAGCATCTTGGTCCACCATTACGTTTCTCCTGGAGAACTCGGCGAATTAATTCCTCAATTCTATCGTCGCAGACTGGTGAATCATCAAGCTGTCTCACTTTGCTCTGTCCTCTGTGAGAAGCTTGTTTAGCAGCTTCAAATTCTAGGGCATGGGCCAGGGCGTCATCTAGAGTTTTGGGTCGGGCCAACCGCAACGTCTGCTGAGTCTCCGTGTCTCTCAACCCATCGACGAAGGTCTGGACAGCAAGTTGTTCTAGGAAGCTGTCCGGTGCTGAAGGATAGGCCAGCCTTACCAACCTTGCTACGTCTGCTTCGAATTCCTGCAAGGTTTCTGCACTCTTCTGATGGCGACTCTTGATTTGTGCGTGATACACTTGTTGGAGATGTGCATCACCATATCTCATTTGCAGTCTACTTGTCAGAGCCTTATAATCACCTTGTTGACTTACAGGAATGGTTTGAAGGATATTCAGTGCGTCCCCTCTTAATGCAACAATTAAAGCAGTTGCTTTCTCTTCATCGTCCCAGCAGTTGGCGTTGGCTGCTGCTTCAAATTGTTTCTGGTATGTGCTCCAGGGTGTTTTGCCATCAAAAGTTGGAGGTTTAATCTTTGTTCGGCCTGGCTCACCCCGTTCTCCCAGCTTAACCGAACAATATTTGCTGAAGTTCTTACTCAATCGCTCTTCCATGGTTTTCACCTGTTCTTCCAATTTTACCTGCATTTCTTCCTCCATATTAACCAATCTGCCTTCAATGTTTCCAACCCTGTCTTCAAATTTTCCAATTTTATTGTTCACGTTCCCCATCTCGTCTTTTACGTTTCCCATTTCGTCTTTTACGCTTCCAATTTCGTCTTTTACGCTTCCAATCTCATTTTCCAGTTTGGAGTAATTATTCTTCAACTCATTTTCAATGAATGTCAATTTATCTCCCAAATTATCTTCCATTTTCTTAGTGTTTTCTTCCATTTTATTCTCCATTTTCTGGGTGTTCTCATCCATTATCTTTCTAGTATTTTCTTCCATTTTATTTGTGTTTTCGTCCATTTTATTTTCCATTTTCCTAATATTTTCCTCCATATTCAAGCTCATTTTTTCAAGGGCTTGCTTGAAAAATTCCATTGTCGCCTGATCCATTTTCTTCGTCTGTGATCTCGTAACTGGCATACAAAGTATTCACTAATGAAGTCCACAATTTAAATTAACACAGCAGTTCGATTTATCCCACTTCTGACACCAATTGTTACGTTCTTGGGGTTCAAAATAAAATCACTGCTGAACGAAAATGTCTAATTTATTTACACACACAATAAACTAAACGAATTATAACTAAATAACTAAACTAACTATAACACACTAATTTATGTACTACAATTAACTTCGATTTATATTCACTAAATTTATTTGCACTGCGTAGCTCGTTCGAATATTTAGACTGTCACCGTTAACTTTTTTTACTTCCCTGTTGTCCGCCGCATCTCAGCTTATATAGCTGTTCACCGCTTCCAGAACATCGTTCGGTAACACTTTCTCGAAGGTCTTGTCAGCGCGCGTATGATCAGGAATTATCTCGATTGTACTCGCCGTCACTAGACTTCCGGGAATCAGTTGTTTACCTAGCGCTATCAGGCGACAGAGGCGTACTCAGGGAGTCTCGCTCGTTACAATATGCTTTTACCATTTGGTATCTGATGTACAAGTTCATATTGCTGTCACACTAAACCGTTTCATATTTAGAAATGTTGTTCTGGATTCTTCTATTCTGACTCTTATTTCCATGTCTGGGTTGATATCTTGGTTTATCCAGCATCCCAAATATTTTTATTTGTCGACCTGTTCAGTTTTTGTATATTAAGGCATATATTTCCGTTGATATTTACTGTCTTGGAGAAAATTATCACTTTGACTTTTCTTATATTTATTCTTAGGACATTTTTCTTCTACATCTGTTATTGCTTTTAGCAGATCGTTATTATAATCTGCTATAATAATTATGTGTCGTCGGCATATCTAAGATTGTTTAGAAGTTTGTCATTAATTTTGATGCCTTCTTTGGATGTTTGTAACGCTGTCGAAAAAACCTCCTCTGTGTAGAGGTTAAACAACAATGAGGACAATACGCATCCTTGTCTTACACCTCTCCTAATTTATAGTTCTTTCGTTTCTCTCGCCTTTGTTGTAATAGTTGCCTCCTGAGCCCAGTAAAGATTTTTAATGATATCGATGACGTTTTTTCCAACAGATGTTATGGCAGACTTTGACACAGGCCTTTTCATAGTCATAGTCCTTACGTTGGTTTCTACATTTTTGCGCTAGAACTATTAGACTAAACAAAGCCTCTCTGGTTCCAAATCCATGACGAAAACCAAACTGTTCGACTCCCATGTCAATATTACATTTCATGTATATACGGTTGTTAATAATTTTTAGGACGTGCGACATTATAAGTCTGTTGCATATATTTAAATATTCTCGATAGCTTCTTTGTGGCATAATTATGTGTATTTATTTCTTTATTCGGGGATCTTTTTGCCACTAAAACAAACTTTTTTTTTTTTTTTTTTTTTTTTTTTTTTTTTTGTAAACATATTACTACAGTTTAAAAATAACCAGTTAAAAGTGGCTTGTACCTTACAGGATATTGATTCAGCATTCCGAATTGGAAAAATAACTAATGGTCATTCCAACAAATCCCGAGTTATTTTGATAACTTTTACTCGAAATATTATGCGCAGTGAAGTTTATAATGCAAAAAAATTGCTAAAAAATACAGGATTTTCAATATATGAAGATCTGACATCACGTAGATATAAAATTTTAATGTCGGCCAAAAAGCAGTTTGGACAAAATAAAGCATGGTCTTCGGGTGGTAAAGTATGGGTAAACCACAATGGTGAGAATAATAAAACGTTGGCCCCTGAATTTCAGAACTTGCGTAATTGACATTATTGCCAGAATTAGATCGGTATTTTTTTTTATATATTTTTTGCTATGTAAAAAGCCATGTAGAATGTGTATTTTGACTTTTTTTTCCTCTTCTGTACTTTGTTTTATAAGTGCAAAATTACATTAAAATTATTCTTTTCAAATATTAGTGAAGCAATTTTATCGATGTGGTAGACCTATAGATCTGTTTTAAATAGATATTTATGTTTTTTGCTTTTAGTTTTTCCATTTTTATAGGTAGGTTTATATATTTTTTTATATTCTTTTTTTTCTGATGAAGGCTTTGTTGTTTATTATTATTATTAGAATGCCTGTTACTTTGTCAAATGGTATTAAAAACAATTTTAAATAATTGTATATTTTACGCTAACATTTAGTTTAATTAATCGAGCTCTGTACGACCAGTACGACTGATTTCTACATTTGTACATCGCATTCAACTTTAGCGGAACTTTTATCTTCTATTTACTGTAAATTTTCTTTGTTTTTTTTATATTTTACGCGCTATATAATGAAAGTAGGACATTTAAATATAAGGTCTATGTATACAGGGTATAACGAGTTTGTACATATTGTTTTAGAACATGATTTTGATTTAATCATGTTATCTGAAACTTGGCTTGCGGGTGGTGTGGATCAAGTGGGGTTTGTTATTCCAGGATACTCTTTTTTTCACAAGGATAGGGTGGGTAGGGGCGGTGGAGTTGCAGCTTTTGTTAAAAATGATTTTTCGCCTCAGCTGTTTGACTTAGACTTTGATACTGGTTCACTTGAATATTTATTGTTAAAAGTTAAAATAGCAAATCTAACTATTGTATTTGGAGTGTTTTACCGTCCACCACATACCAATTTAAATAATACCGTTAATGATTTTGATAATATTTTATCTTTTATTTGTCCAACAGTAGATGAGATAATTTGTATGGGAGACTTAAACGTTGATTTTTTAAATTTAGATAATCCTGTTATTTCGTGTTTTGAGTCATACAATTTATATCAAATTCTAAACGAGCCTACGAGAATAACCGGCAGTACAAGTAAACTACTAGATCCTATTTTTGTTAGCAATAAAGAAATAGTTGTAAACAGTGGTACTATTTTTACTGATAATATTTCGGATCACCTATTGACATTTTGTAACTTAAATATTAGTAAACCTAAAGTACCACCCAAAATTATTAAATTTCGTTCTTTTAATACGTTTAACCTAACAGATTTCCTTACAGACCTAAAAAAACATACTTGGGATATTATTCTCTATGAAAATAATATAGACAACAAAATAGTTTTGTTTAATAATTTTATTTTAGACAGTTTTGAGAGGCATGTCCCACTTAAAGAAGTGAGAGTAACGAAACCAAAAGCACCCTGGCTGACAGAGAATCTGAAACTTTTTATTAAACAAAGAAAAGTAGCTCTACAAAAATTTAAAAGAACTCGTTCAAATGAAGACTGGCTATATTATAAACAATTAAGGAACTTTACGGTTAGTATGTTAAGAAAGGAAAAAAAGTCTTACCTTGATGTTCTGTCGAGGGAAAATAATTCTCGTAAAACATGGGCTACACTCAAAAACATGAACGTCCGATCCTGCACTTCTGTTGAAATTCCAGAAAACTTGTCAAATGTTGATGATTTAAATACATTCTTTTCGCAATTTTTACAACAAGAGTCTGATATGGTGTGCCAAAATAAAATTAACTTTTACTCTAATAATATATTTAATACTAATAATCAATTTTCGCTGACTCTCGCGACGGTTGATGATGTGCACAATATACTTCAAAATATTAAAACTAATGCTACAGGAGTTGATGGTATATCTAGTCGTATGTTAAAATACTGCAGCCCTTTTATAGATAAGTATATTGTGCACATCATAAACTGTTGTATTGAAGCTAATTACTTTCCACAGTTATGGAAAATCTCTTTTGGAATACCTTTAGCAAAAAATTCTCATCCAAAAACATTTGAAGATCTTAGGATTATTAGTATCTTACCAGCCATATCTAAAATTTTTGAGAAGATTCTTTATTTGCAGATTTATACTTTTGTTACTTCCGTAAATATTTTACCTGCGTGCCAAAATGGTTTTCGTAAAGGGTATAGTACAGCCGTGGCATTAGCAAATGTCACTGATGACATTATTAGTGCCAGAGACAGAAATGAGAACTGCGCGCTTGTGCTGCTGGACTTCTCGAAGGCCTTTGATACAATCAATCATAAACTATTATGTGCAAAATTAAAATACTATGGATTTAGTGAGCAATCATCTAGCCTTATAAATTCCTATCTATTCTCCAGGAGGCAAAGAATTTCTCATCAAAATCAACTTTCAGCCGAGGGTAATATATCATCAGGAGTACCACAAGGATCTATTCTGGGACCTCTTTTATTTCTTATTTATACTTCTGATATCTTAAATTCATTAACTTACTGTAAAATACAGGCTTATGCGGATGACACCCAAATATATTTTAATTTCGGTAGTGACGATTACATTCAGGCAACACAATATGTGAATAGTGACCTAAATACACTAGCTCAACTTTCTCACGGACATAATTTAAAATTAAATGTATCTAAATCGTTTGCGTTGCTCTTTGGAAATCGAAATAATATAGATTTTCTAAAACGTAACCTTAAACTTCTATTAAATAACGAACCTTTGAATTTTGTTTCGTCGGCTAAAAATCTAGGCATAATTTTGGATACTCTTCTGAGATACAGAGAGTATATAAAAAAACTTCTTCAAAGTTCATTTCTCCATCTTAAAATACTTTATAGTAATAGACATATTTTAAATTATCAGCTTAAAAAAATGCTCAGCGAATCTCTGGTATTATCAAGATTTAATTATTGCGATTTTATTTATGGTAATTGTGTTGACATGTTTGATAAAAATCGGATTCAGAAAGTTCAAAACTCCTGTTCGAGATTTGTTAATAATCTGAGAAAGTATGACCACGTCTCCCATACGTTTCGTAATATGGGCTGGCTTAATATGGAAAACCGCCACTTACTTCACCTTGGAACTTTCGTTTTTAAAATATTACATGGTGATAACTCTCCCTCATCTATTTTCACAAAATTTGTTCCTAGATCTAAAATTCATTCACTGAATAATCTAAATATCCGTGAATGTAATAAACTGACAATGCCACACCACCGTACGGCTTTGTTTCAAAGGAGCTTTACGTATAATGCTATCCAATTTTATAACTCCTTGCATACGCATTTTTATAATTTAAACGTGAAACAATTTAAATTTCATTATAAAAAGTTTCTTTTGCTAAACAAACAACCATAATTATTAACTCGCAGTATTAATATACTGTTTCTTTTGTTTCTTTTTTCCTTTCATTTTTTCTTTATATTTCTAATCTTTTTATTTCAACTGGTTATGCCCTTGTAAGTATAGACAAACGTTATTTTTAGATAATATATACCTATGTAATATTTTGTTTATGCTGGTATAGAAGGTTAAGTAGAATAGCAATCATGCTAGACTTCGCCTTCCTTAGCAGCCTATTTATATAAAAAATACTTTGTAATTATTATTTGATATTTCCTAATAAAGACGATTATTATTATTATTATTAAATTATGAATGTTTCCTTTGGTAATGTGAATATTAAAAATGCAGTTGTTGGGATGACTAATGTGTATTTTTGATCCTTTTAGATTTGTTTCTGTTTGGTTCATTTAAATTTTCAATATTTGAAAGAGTCAAATTCTTCTCAGCTTTATTCTTATATGATGCAGAATGTTGGCTAAATGACGTTAAAGGTTGTTCAAAAATAGTACTGATATTAGGTCCTTGTAAAATTCGCGAAGCACAGTTCATTTTTGCATTGAGTGAATTGTTCACTTAATGGACCATAATGTAGAAGACTTGAATTTTCTAGATCTTTCTTCAAAAAAAGCTAAAAGCAACCGCTCTGTAAAGCTGTGGATACTATTTTGAATCCGCCATTTTATAAAAGTATTTTTTTAGTTTTTGACTTCAATTAAGCTGCAAATTTTTGTTAATTTCCCCATGTACAGTTCATTATATACATACAAACAAATAACCATGAACAAATATTTTGTAAAATTGTTTAAAACTTACTTTTTATACTTTTTAAAAATTGGCGGAGGCACCAGGTACACATTAATTGCGTGGTTTTTGATTTCTGCTGTTCTGCGTAGGGATTGATTCATCATTTAAATTGCCATTGCCCATTAAATTATATTTTTGTTTTAAAAACGCATTATATGTGAGTTTATTTAGGCATATATTACCTATGTTTTTTACAATCAAGTTTAATTACTACCTTTTTTTCTGTAAATGTCTAATGAATTTAGAAAATAAATTTTCATGTATTATATTGTAAAGGTCACCAAGATTTGTAACTTTAAACGTTTTCAACAAATAACAAAATTATATATTTATATTAAAAATTTATAAATATACAAAATTTAAAATTCCTTAATAAAAATATTGGCCACTCTAGCTCAGGGACGTGGATTTAAAATTATTTAAGCAAGGATTAAAGGTGAACATTGGATACGATGAATTTTGGAAAAGGGTTAATTCTATTTGTAGGTACAGCTGAATTTTGGATACGATGAACTTTAAACCTTTTCGACAAATCTGGATTAGCACAAACAAGTTAATTACTTAATATCAAAAACGACTTAGTTTGCAACGAGAAGGTATTTAACAATTTCACTAGGTCTTTAAAAGGAAATTTGATAAGGTTTTGATATTCATATAGGTAAAGACATTTATTAGTTGATAAGGAACCAAAAAAAATGCTGTAATTTTTATTTTGTTCTCTATTTACTTAAGTAATCCAAAATAATTTATACTTAAGCTATATGCATCCACACAAAATTAAATTCTGAGCAATATACTTCCCTTTGCATATACATATCTGTTTGTATTTTAGTTATATTTTATTATTTCTGATTTGTGTTTAAAATTCATAAATGTAAAAATGTGTTACAAGTGGTGTGCGGTTCATAAAGGCCCAAGAACAACAATTAAAAATCCCGAAAAACTTTTTGTATGTGTTCCAAACGAGAGATCCTAATAAAACAAAGGGTTAATGAGTCTTTTGCGTCACTCCTTACCTGGGCCCAGTGCGAGGCCATTCAAAGACCAATAAAAGAGCCCTTTTCGCCGACCCTATCAGCATATGGTTGTATGCACTCACGATTTTACAATCTATTGCTTAAATTTAACAAATATATGTGTTTAATTTTTTATAAATAAAAATAAATAAATATCAGGAACGTAAAGATATTTTTTTCTGATTTTAACCATATACATATACCTAATACTTACGCAAAATTTTGTAGTTTACAGATATGACACCCAATATAACATAAAATACCTTTAGCGCCTGTATCTAACAGGACTTGTCAATAAATATTAACACTGTTAATAGTCATAAATATACCCATCACCAACATGCAAAAAGAAACCAAAATAGAAAAGAACCTTAAATGCCACAAAAATGCAAAAGATACCTGTAGCACCTGTATCTAACCAGACTTGTCTCTATTAATAATAATACATTATACAAATCCATGTACATACCATCAAAAAATTTACCAAATCCAATTCCTTCACGTGATCCTTAAAAGCTGTAGAACTGCGGAGGAATTCCGTCATAAGATTATAATGATGTATACTTTATACAAACTCCATATATATTTTAACACTACCGAACAATCAATAGGATGTATACCGTGCGTAAAACAAGACACAAATAATTGTCTGTGAAAATTGCCTAACACTTTATATATTTTTTTATTACCGAACAATACAGATTGATATTAAAAAAAACATTAGGATGTTTAGGATTGTTATTAGCATTGTCGAAGTTAATCTATTTTCAAAACCTCATTATGAGATTATCCCTCAGTGTAATTTAGAATATTTTTAAGTTTCAGAAAATTACCTATGGTTGATGACGATTTGCATCGTAAGTTTTATTCCAACAAGATCGGATTTGATTGTTTTGCTGGCAGCTTTCGTTTTTTGTTTACAGTTTTTACCCCAACATTTTTAGACTTCTTTTTGGATTTGTACACAGAGGATCATATGATCGCATCATCGTAGGAATTGTGACAATTGCTGCCCGTATTAGATATTGCCGCGAAATGGTAATTAGCGCATTTACCAAAATGCAGGAAAATTTATCAAAAATTGAAGGACCCGAAATTAGAGTGGAGGTACATATCCAGATAATTGATTGTTATCATTAACCAATCGTAATCAAAAACATGAAAATAAAATTAACAAAATTAAAAAATATATTATAGTAGGTATAGATTGACGCGACGAAGCAAAATTTGGCAATCAAAAATATAACAGAGGACGAATTCTTGAAGGCCACTGGGTGTTAGGTATGATTGCTTCGAACTCAGAAGATTTACGATTAGTTGTTTGTCCTGATAATAATCGAGACTCAAAAACTTTAATCGACATTATCCGATTAGACCAGGATCCATTGTATATACAGATTTATGGAAAGGGTACAGTGAACTTTCTGCAAATGGATACATCCATAAAACTGTTAATCACAGTGTGGCATTTGTGACTAAAGATGGTTTTTATACACAAAGTATTGAATCCCAATGGAACGCGGCCAAAAAATATTTGAGATAACAACATGAGCCTGAAGAATAATTTGCAGATAATTTGTGTGAATATTTGTGGAGACGATTCTGCAAAAAAATCTTAGATCCATTCGAAGAGCTGTTAAAATCGATTAAATTAGAATATGGTGATTTTTTTAAAAACTAATTTTTGAAGTTATACTCCTATTCATGCACTCGGTGGAAAAGATTTGTGTACAGTTAAATGGGAAAAATCATCTATACTAATATTATATAGGCGAAAGTTTGTTTGGATGGATGTATGGATGTTTGTTCCTCTTTCACGCAAAAACTACTAAACGGATTTTAATGAAACTTTACAGTAATGTAGCTTATAGATCAGAATAACATATAGGCTATAATTTATAAAGATATTGTGTGAATTGTCCAAAATATAACGATAAATGTCATTTAAGTCTGAAAAAATTCATTTGAGTAGCTACCTATAGGCCTATGATTAGGGGTTTGCAGTGCTTAATTACTGTATTTCTTATGTTGACAATATTGTTACGTTATTACAGTGCGAATGTAACATCTCAATATTGTCAGACTGTTATATTTTTCAAATACGACCCAAAAATTATGTATGTTATAATTTTAATGTCATAATGTTAGTTCTTTTCACGCTAATATAAGCTACTCGAAATACTAATACTGCGCACACGAAGTCGCGGGCACCAGTTATTGATACATAAAGACCTTGCTTTTATTCGAATTACATGCAGACGAAGTCGCGGGCAAAAGCTAGTTACATATATAATGGTGTGAGTAAGAGAGAGACAGACACACTTATAAGGTATATTGGTCAGTAAAAATAAAGATGAAATATTTACCACATGTTATTAGTCATAACTATAAGTCCTTTGAATACCGTTTAACATTCAGTACATTAAAAAGGGATAGATATATAAAAAACAGTCTGAACTAATATATGAATATAATAATGACGGACCACATGATTATTTGACAGATTATTTTATAATTCTGTCACATTAGTTCACATATTAAGTTTAGTATTTTATATTAATAATACTTATTAACAATAATATTCAGTAATGAGTATTGTATTGTAGTCTAAAATACCGTCACATGGTTGCAGTATATCCTGCACTATGCTTTTGAGGTTGTTGGCTACATAAACAGAGTTTTTACAAATATTCGAGGAAATAAAGCACCAAAACCTCCGAATTTTGTAATGTAAGATGGATCGGAATGCGTTTTTTTGCATTGGATTCGTAAAGTATCAGGAAATTTGTCGCTATATTTTATAATGTAAAAATGGAAATTGCATTTCTGCATTCGAAAAGTACATTTAGAACAGACAATAGAGAGAAAACTTACAACTCGGTAAGTATTGCTAAAAATGGGTTCAATTTATAAACTCGGGGTTTTTGGAGTCGCTGAACACGAATATCACGATTCCGAAAGTGTCCGCGGCACTTGGTGTCTAGGGTATTTACCTCTTCTTCTGGGGTTTTATGTAAATTCTGTACGAAATCAGTGCACACTTGGTACTCGGTGGTTTTTTGAGTCGCTAAATACGATTATAATAATGGCGATGGTGTTCGAAACACCTGGTGCTTAAGACGGACCTCGTCTCCAGGAATTTTTTGCAAACTCGATACAAAAAGAGTGTGCACACGGTACTAGGAGGTTTTTGTGGTCGCTTACCACGAATATCATATAATGATTTTGCTAAATAATTCACATACAAATTTATGAATCCATGCGCGTGCATAGAAGTATAACTACTGCCGGCAGTCCCACTGACTGCCACACTAGTTTTTTTTGTTTACTACCTATTATTAATTTTCTTTACATTTTTTATGTAGTACCTATATACCTACATATTTTTACTATTTACTATTTTTTTTTCATATTGGTTAATTAGTACTAAGAAAAATAAATAAGCATATGTGAGGAGCATTTTTAATCATAATAATTAAAAATGATAACAAAATATACAAGTAAAAATTTTTGTAAAATTGAATATACATATTTACATATTCGTGCTCGCGTATCAGTGTACCTATGTACGCATCTCACCGGTAAACAAGCTAATGTGTGTGTGTCGTGAGTCGTGATGCTTTGGTCACTGGACCTTACATCTCTCTGTCATTGTACAGACAAACAATTTTACTTATTGTTTTCACTGTACAACAGATTGTAAAAAATCTTGGATGTTAATAAAAAAAAATCTACTTAAAAACTAAAATCACGTATTTTCGAAAGATTTTTATTGTGTGAATGTTCGCAATGTTAAAAGCAGAAGCATGTTTTTTTGTAAGTAATTTCAATTATTTTATATTTTTTTACTAGAAAATGGAATTTTCTTTGCGTAATTTTGTTTGGAAAAGTGTGCAAAATGTAAAACAAAAGTATGTGTTTACGTAACTGATTTCGGTTTTTCTAAACCCGGAAAATTGAAAAGAATGTATTTCCGCAGATAAATTTATGTAATTTATGGACTATTTGAAGAGTCTCCTAGATAACAAAACTGATTTCGTCTAAAGAGCCTAAACTTGTTTACTTCAAAAACCAATTATTTTTATAATTTAGAATTTTTTTAAAAAAATCGGTATATATTTCGGCTCTAAAATTTTAACAATTTTGCTGCCCCCAAAATCATCACTGTTCCTATTAAAAAAGTACAATTAATCCAAAACAGATCTCGCCTAGACTATAATATAGAAAAAGCACACTAAATAAAAAAAATTATATCTTACATATCGACAAAAAACTGTCCAATACGGCAAAAACGGATTAAACTTGTTTACTCCAAAAACCAATTTTTGTTATAATTTAGAAAATTGATTAAACAAAAACTGTCAGACAACCGGCGAATTTATCCATCTGCATATCTTTAAAGTGAATTCTTTTTAAACCATTGTGGCAACGTTGAGTTGCACGGCACATTGCATGTATCGTCGCAGGTCGAGGCCAATAGAAACCCGAATGGTCGTCACGTGACTATTAGAGCAGTTCACAGCCGTCAAGTTGGTTGTTTATTTTAAGCACCAGCATCTTTGATTTCGTAGTCGAAGTGTCGTGATTGTTTTCCGAAGGTAGAGGTTTGTGTGTCTTCTGGTGGATATCGCGTGTGAAAAAAACTACATATCACCGGTTAGTTTCAGTTTTATTGATATCATCAAAATTTTCAATAGGAATTACGATATTTTGTTTGATGAATGTGTGTGCTATACAGGTGTAAAAATTATGACAACCGTGCGAATTTGGACTGTTTACTAAATTGTAGTGCAGTGTTTTAAAAAAAAATGTTGGGAGTTCTTAAGCGACGTTGGAAGCCTAAAAGGTGGGTTATGTTAAATAAGTTCTATCTAAAAATAGTATAACCTTGCCTAACGTTAGAAAGATGTTTACAGATTTAAGAATAGACCTGTGCATTTTTTTAAATTAAATCAGCTGATTTGTGATATAGAACTTATTCTGACCCAATTCGATTAACTACTTTTAAAAGTACATAAATCTTAAATGGTTAATCACTGTTTACCTGTATATCTCTTTATTGATCGATGTCAGTCATGTAACCCCATTCGGGAAACTCAGCTGTTCTACTGTTGCTGAATATCGATTGTTTACCCTAACCTAACTTTCGTTCAAATGAATTAGAGAAAAATATTTACAAAACAAGAATTAAAATGTTGAAAGTTTAACATAAAAAAGGGTTCAGATTTTCTTTGGGAATAGACGCTTTCTTAAATCATTGAATACTTCAAACTTTAATGAATTATACTCGGAATTACATCCCCCTAATACATTTTATAATAGTAATACTGTTTTTGGAGAAGTAATAAATCCGAAAAAGTACAAAGGAAAAAATATAAACTTGGAGATTGAGTAAAGCAAGACAAATAGTATTTATTCTTTACTTAAAAAAAACCTGCGAAAATAGAAGGTATCTCATCAGTTTTATAATTAAAATGTTTTTATGGATTTATATGAATTAAAATTTTATAA
Organism: Altica lythri; assembly: GCA_964028335.1. NCBI lineage: Eukaryota > Metazoa > Arthropoda > Insecta > Coleoptera > Chrysomelidae > Altica > Altica lythri. Next base: position 25,562,799 of record OZ034804.1, on the reverse strand, counting down.
CAAAAACCTAGACACTATGGGTATGATGAAAAAAAAAAAAAAGTTGTTGGAGCATCAGTTTCATGTATGGAGAACGCCCACAATTTTTTTCTATTGTAAAATCTTAAGGCAATTCACAGAGTACATCTGCTCACCAAGTTTCAACAGTATAGTTCTTAAAATTTCGGAAAAAAGTGGCTGTGACATACGGACGGACAGACAGACATGATGAGTCTATAAGGGTTCCGTTTTTTGGCATTTGGCTATGGAACCCTAAAAACAGAAAATTTTGTATAAGAAACGTTTGTCACACATGCCTACTATACAATTATTATACATATTATTATTGACTATCAGCATGGTGCACCAATTGGTCTTTTTAATTACCTGCTTGATCGCTTGGACAAGAGAATGTATGTAGGTGCTATCTTTTTTGATCTTTCGAAGGCATTTGACTGTATAGACATACCTATTATTATAAATAAATTATAAGCGCTAGGCTTCAGGGGCAACTTTTTAAATTGTTTGTTATCATTTGCCAATTTGCAAAAAATGTGCGTAAAAATTAATGATTTCAGATCTGAACTAAAAGAGGTTGATCGTAGTGTACCTCAAGGTTCAATTTTAGAAAATTAATATTAATGACCTTCTTAAATACATTGATGCTGATCATACTGTTCTTTATGCCGACGATTCAACGTTAGCAGTAGATGCTGATACACCTGCTAATCTGGTGCTAAAACTTAATAATTTAGCCAATCAGTTTCTTGCATGGTGTGAAAGAAATTCTCTAATAGTGAATACCACTTAAACTGTAGCAATGTAGTTTTTCCTCAAGAAACAAACAATAAATAATGTAACTTTCAGATTAGATCAAGCTGAAATACAACTCGGTGATAAGACTAAATTCTTAGGTGTGGTACTAGATAGCAACATGAGCTGGGAATCAAATATTAATTACATTTGTAAAAAGCTAAATAGTGCATACTATGCCATATTACAGCTAAAAAGCATGTTTCATGTAGAGCAACTACTTCAAATATACTATGCCATTGTGTATTTTCATATTGCTTACAACATTGTTTTGTGGGGAAGTTTTTTTAATACTGTACGGGTCTTTGTTTGCCAAAAAAAAATAATTAGGCTCATTTTACATTTGGACCTCGATTTGGACCCACTCCATAAATGCAGAGAACATTTCAAAAAATACAAAATTTTAACTGTACCGTCAATTTTTATCTATAAGTGTATTTTGTATGTCAAGAGTTTGTTAAAAACAGTCATTATCTTAGTTATCCTACCAGGGAAATGACCTATTAACTGTCCCTAGACACTTCTCATCTTTGTAAGAACATGCCCAGAATATACAGGTATACAACTTTACAATCAGCTCCCATCTGATGTAAAAATTGTCTGCCAGTTCAACCAATTTAAAAATGTACTAAAAAATTATTCAATAGAAAAATGCCTTTATAGTGAACGCGACTACTTTGACTGATGTGATGGTACAGTATGTGCCAAAACAAACGACACTGAAAAACTAAAGCTTTATTAAACATAAAAAATTAAATAACAACATTTAGAACGCTTCCTGTTCGTCGAAATTTTGCAACGACTCTTAACAAGTCCTTATTTGTCGGTGCAGGCTTCTAAAACTCTTCCTGAAATTGATTGGCAACCATTAACAAACTAGGTCCATTTGATCGTTTATGAGCGTAAATAATACTCAATAATAAATATTTTTTCTTACGTTGTAAGCACCATTTCGAATCTTTTTTTACAGTTTGTTAGAATAAACAATGTTTAAAAATACCATGACAACTATTGTCACTTGTTTCATATGACGCGATTATATTTCACAGGCTTCCTAATTTCAGTGTCCTTTGTTTTTGCGCATACCGTATTTATATGTATCTTAAACGATCAATAATTATTTATAATTGTTATTATTATTATTGCTTTTATTGTATTTTATTATATTAATCAAGTTTGTCTATATTTCTGTGTTTACATTTCTGTTTATAAACTAAGTGACTTGTCCTATAGATTCTTGTAATGTCTTAAAGGATTAATAAATATATTATTATTATTATTATTATTATTATTATTATTATTATTCTTATAATTATTATTATATAAACAAAACAATATTTTACAAGCATTTTCTAATAAGTGTTACACAGCTTTTATCACTTCAATGTGCATCGTTATGGCCATAAACCCATGGTCAACAATGTTTTTTGTTTTCATTATTTTACGAAATCTGACAGATCCGATGAAGTTGTGATACGTTTATTCATTGTAAATAATTGTGGTTATTAATCTTGAAATGTTTTCTTTTAATGGTTGATAATGCCAGATCTCAAACCACTAGAATCACTCAGAGGTATATAAACGGTGTAAACATTCCTGTTATATATGGGAGGCCAGCGTTAAGTCCTGATGCGAACAGTTCAGGATGTGAAGAGTTGTCCCTACACATTTAACATTAAATCAATTACAAGTTTATACAGAAAAATGAAAACGATTTTTTGTCATAGTTACTTTAAATGTTTACAGAACACTTTGTTCCTCAAATAAAGTTATTGTTAGAAACAACTTAAAAGAATACTTAAAACAAAGAACAAGTACTAAAATATATTTTATAATACATAATCTTTGGAATACTAATTTTGGAACTTTATAACTAAACCAAAACGGTAGTCGTACCTTTCACATGCAGGCACAAGCTGGCAGGCTTAACATCACGCAGAATCTTCGGTGAAAGAATAACAATTGCCGAGGAGGTAAAGTTCCTAGGCGTTCATCTGGACAAGAGACTTACCTGGAATCGGCATTTAGAACATACTATAGACAAGTCTAAGCGTGTTTTAAACATGCTCAGGCGATCTGTTGGGAAGACGTGGGGACTCACACCCAAGGTCGTCTGATGGATATACCTGGCGGTTGTCAGACCCATCGTCTCCTACGGATCATGCGTATGGTGGAACAAGGTTGAGCAATCAACTGTTCAGAGGAAGCTGGACTCGCTTCAGAGGCTTGCATGCCTGCAGATCTCTGGGGCTATGAGGACAGCCCCTACAGCGGCACTGGGAGTTATTCTGGGCTTGCCACCTCTCAATGTTTACATTAAGGGGGAGGCGATGTCGGGAGCTCACAGGCTAAAAGTTAACGGATGTGATGGTGATGGCATGCATCGTTACCGCACGCTGTTTACTGGGGATTGTTGACAGGCTTGCCAACTAACCAGATGATCCCCAGTTTCAACTTTGAGAGTCGATACCAAGTTCGGCTAAGAGATAGAGCCGAGTGGACTGAGGACGCCTCTCAAAGAATTTTTGACGATGCAGGGATCAAGTACTTTACTGACGGATCTCGCACTTCAGAAGGAACCGGTGCAGGGGTCTGTGGTCCACGCAACCTTAGGCTGCACTTCAGCTTGGGAACGGAGTCAACCGTATACCAGGCTGAGGTATTCGCCTTACTAAAGGCTGCCGACCACACCCGAGGCCGTGGCTGGAGAGGGGCGAGGATAACTTTCTTCTCTAACAGCCAGGCTGCACTGCTGGCCTTAAAACAATTCCGGGTTAGTTCCAAGCTGATCTGGGAGTGCATACAAAACCTCAGTGAACTGGCTAGACACAACAGGGTCTTCTTGGAGTGGGTGCCAGGGCATAAGGGTTTTGAATGTAATGAAACCGCGGACCTTCTGACCAAGAAGGTAGCGGACACACGATTCGTTGGTCCAGAACCTGTATTGGGACTGCCTAGAGCCTGGGTAAGGACCAAAGTCAAGAACTGGGTCTGGGAAGAGTCGACCAAACACTGAAGTAATACTGTAGGACTGAGGCACTCGAAGCTGACGCTCAAAGGATACTCCAAAAAACTGACTTCTGACATACTGAATCTTGGCAGAAGTCAGATAAGAGTACTGGTGGGCCTTCTCACTGGGCACGGACCATTCAGACTACACCTTCAAAGGATGGGGATTCTGACACAGGAACCCACCTCGTGCCGATTGTGCGTGAAGAGCTTCTTGCGCACTTACGCGATATATAGCACTCGCTTCGCTCGTGCTCTAAACATCGCGTGCGTGCGCAAAAAGCATACTTCAGAACTGTTTCATAAATAACTATTTTAATACTAGAATAGCGAATAGTCTTTAAAAACTTACGATAACCATTATTATTTGTGCCAATTACTTTAATGCCATATTTGCAAAATTTTCTTTCTTCTGATTATTTAAACATATTCTTTGATTACTTAAATAAGTATAGTATGAGCATTTAAAGAGTTTTTGGATGTTCAGTTTACGATAAGTAAAGAAATGATACATTTGAATAACTTTTTATTAGTGCTTGCCTGTTCTTTGACCATGTAGTAGATTAGTTAATATTAATTTTATTTGACTATCACTTTGATATGAAACAAGGAAACATTTAATTAACTTTAAGTTAATTAGTGAGATATTGCTGTACCCATTGCCTAGATAAAAATAGAAAACAGTGTAGGTGAAGCGTTGTATGATTTATTTATATAGATAGTTACTTAAATTATTAAATACTATCAAATGAACATGAGTAATGTTAAAGCCACGTAAGCCTCTTTAATATGTATCTTAACAATTTAAATCTACATACCTATATTGTAATAAAGGCTAAAGTGTTATGGAGAGTAAATAATGAAAAGTATACATAGTGAGCCACAGAAAACAGTCCACCTCGATATTTGGCCGTATTTATTAGATTTTAAGAAAATGTAAAAACAGATCGATTTTTTATCTATAGGGGACATATTTTTACCATATATGTATCTGTCAATTGTCAACCCCCTCCGTTCCACTTCCTCAACCCCTTATTTTGAAATAGGGAATATACCATGTGCGGGACATCATTAAAAAGGTATTTAGATGTTGTATTCAGACATAACGATTGTTTTTTTTTGACATTTGTAGTTTTTGGAAAAAAAGGCTTAATAGTTCCAAAATGGTATATTCTATTGCAGAACGAGTTGATATTATTTACATATTTTTTGAAAACAGGAGGTGTGTAAGAAATACAGTGGATTTTTTTAATCACCCTCATGAAGATAAGCACACGCATCATTCATACGTCTTAGAGCTAGTGAGAAAATTGACCGCTATCTTAGACTAACTATTTTATTGTTTTTTTCTTTAAAGATAGGCCGGAAAGTAAATAAAAATGAGTCCGATAAAAGGTTTTACCGGACTAATTTTTATTTTCTGGCCTTGTCCGACAAAATGAGATTTTCTGACCTAAAAATAAACCGGAAAGTATTCATTTCTGGCCGGTTTAAAAAAAACATTTACAGTCACGAAATTTAGATACAAATTTGATAAAAATTAAAGAGTTATTTTAAAAAATAATTATAACTGACCGGCAAACTTCGTACTGCCTAACAATTCGTTTCTGATTTTTCATTTTTTACAATTTCTGCAGATTTTTGTTTAGTTTTTTTTTTTAATTTTAACTTATACTTGTTGGTTTCTAGTTTTTTTGGCCAATTTTTATATTTTTTCAATTTTATCTTTCAATTTTTCCTATTTTTTTGTTTTTTCCTATTCTTGCTTTTTTTTTCATTATTTTTTTTCAATTTTTGTAATTTTCTGATTATTTGATTGTAACTTATGTTGTCGTTTGTTTCCAGCTTTCTGAATTAAAAAAATGATGTCAAATTTCATTGACCGATAAAATTTTAGTTATAATTCACAAAAACGTAAAAATAAACAGAATTTTTTGTCAACCATATTTAAAGTGGTGCTGATATGTATATCAGCCAACACTGCTAAATAGTATTATCTTAATAATATACTTTAAAATTTCTTTCAACACGAATCGAGCTAATATTCAGTCTTTAGTCTGATTTCGACAATATCTTTAGTTTTTAAAGGCTACTAATTAGGTATATACTAGAAATTAGGAAAATAAGAAACTGCGATGTTCAAATGTGTTTGGCGTAACAGCAATCCAGATTTCAAAATCCATTTGCTTTGTTCATGGCATTTAAATTTGTTGCATGCAGTCAGAATAATATAATCTTTTGGTATTATGGCCCATTCACGTACAATCGTTTTCTTCAGTGTATCCATACTGGTATATTTTTTAGTCTTGCCTTGCAAAAAAAAATTGAGTTTACACACCTAAACGATCCTGTCGCTCTGCTTTTTAATCCCAAAATTGTTTAAATGAAAAAATGATTTTTTTCGGTTCAAGATTGGTATATAAAAAGGTAGATAAAATTTCCCTAAAAATGTAGGAATGTAAAAAATTTTCAGTTTAAAATAACCCGGTAATTTTTAAAGTATTATTATTATTACAGTTTACACTTTCGTTACTGAAAGTAATATATCGTTCGTGATTTTAGTTGAATCTTCAGTCAGCGATTATACCTTAAGCTCGCTGACGGATACATATACCTTGTACTGATGAGGCCCCATAGGCGAAACCGGTCTACAAGTTATGTTGTCCCTTCTAACTGCAAACTAAAATGGTTGGTTTAAATTATCTGTTAGATATGCCAACCCCATTTGACTTTGAAGTGTAATTCAATATCCGTCGGGGCACATAGCCCGGGAAGTAGTTGTTTCTTCTTAGTTAAATGGTCAATGTTTTTGAAAATATTTTTCAAAACTCTTAAAGCGATAGAATAACTAATATTCTGCATTTTGCAACATTTGTTTATCCGGTAATTTTTGATTAAACACAGCCATTTGAACTGTGAAAGGCTTGATAACAGCCATTTGATTTTTCACTTTAAAATTGTTCATCTGTTAATTTTGTGAGGAATCACCTCGTAAAGTATTGACGCATGATTTTCGAAGACTCTGATTATATTAATATACTCCTAATTGCGTTAACTTTAATAACATTTAAATTAGATTATACCTAATAGATGGTTAATAAAACTCTACTAATTTAAATTATATTCTTCTTTATATTATGTGATATTCGATAATAATAAAAACTAGCAAAAAAAATATCACACCTTTAATTTAAACCAAGCTGGTCACTGTCACCCACAATCAGATAAGTGCAGGTTTTTACATCGTTACCAAATACGGTAAGCAAGCACCTGAAATACCACATCGGTAGTATTTTAGTCCTCACAGCAATTCAATTGTTCCATTTTATTAGGATGATAAATCAATAAGAAGTCGTCTGACCGGCAACCAGGTTCATTCAGTTTCGGTTAAAAGTTTTATGTACGTATGAAATTTATTTTTGTGTCTTGGCAAATATTTTATTGGTTATTAAAATACTTAGTTATTTTTGATACAAGTGCATTAAGTTAGTCAGTCTTACCATTCATAAAAATATGCACAAATTTCGTATTTTTTTATCGATGTAATTACATATTTATTATTATGTAATTTTTGAAATAAATTAATAAGGTAGCACCTAAATACATATGTGTATTTAGAAAAATTAGAAAATCAGAAAACGGGTATGACAACTGGTAGAATTTATACTTCTATGCACGATTTAACAAAATTATTCATTGCTTGAAGCATGGACCTACTATACTATAAATCTTAAAATTCAATGTAGAGAAAAAAAATTACATATTATAATAAAACTCTTCATATTTTCCATAGTATGTTACAAAATGTCGCTTATCGATCAAAATCTAAAAATATTGCGAAAATATATATCGTGTGTAGATAATATCAACTAAAAACTATATAGTTAATCAGTGCCGCCAACGTCTGCAGTAGGTATCAAATGTTTTGACTAGCGTATAGGTTGGCAACAAGGTGAGGGAGCCTCTTTAATAGAGAAAGATCGAAGAAAGAGAGTGATATAAAAACTAGCATTAAATATCAAGAAGAAGTCACGTATGTTGCGTAATTGTTGACCTCTTTCATCAAGTATTCATGTCAAGTCATAAAAATTTAAACTCGAAAATTCCCCAAGAAGAATGAAAAAATATTTATAATAATTTTGTGGAAATAATGAAAGAATATTTATAAAATAGATTATAATTTCCCAAAAAGTTAACTAAAATATATTTCTTAAAAACCTAAATGTTTATGTAGCCAATAAAATCAAAAGCCAAAAAACAGAGCACTCGCGGGACTGACCGACAGAAGCCATGCTTTTATTCTGCCTGTTTATAAAAGCTCTCTTTGACCATTTCTATTTTTCGGGTTTTAATGACATTATGAATAAATAACAATAGTCCCGTTCTTTTAAGACCATTTCTAATTTTTCATTCTTCGTGTATTTTCCGATTTTTTACATTTCTCAATATTTTTCACACAGCTAAGCACTACACTATTGAAACTTTTTATGGTGCATGTGTTCTTTTTAATAGTTAGCCAGGTCACCAGAATGTCCCTTACGATGTATAGTTTTAAATGTTTTAAAACGCAATAATTGTAATTTTATACAACTGTACGTATACGTGCGAATATATAGGTAGGTGCCTGTAGGTGCCGGCTCCATCGAATTATAAGACGTTGTCACGTCAAAAACTATCAAACTTGGTAAAAAGTCTTCAACAGCGATTTTATTCTTTCAAATGATACTTTATAAGTTAACATTGCTTTGTAACCAAAACAGTTATAGCGATAAAAAAAGGCATTTTTTGAAGTGATAACTTGTGATGGAAGAGTAAACCGCTTCGTAACGTAACGCGTTACGGTGTAAGTCTCTCTGGATTCCCATTTTCTTACGCATACAGCACCAGCACTACCAGCAGGTACGCTAGTCCTTTCTCACTCTAACCCCAGCGCTAACCGTATTTCGGACAGTCCAACTTAGATTTGGTTTAAGTTATCACTTCCATCGGGTGTTTCAAAACGCACTTTTTTAGATGTTAAAAAACTTTTATATATTTAATAAAATGTTTTAAGACTTTCACAAAATGTGTATGATTATACTCTAATAAGATGTACAAAAGATGGGCTCGATCGGCACCATAGTTTTTTTTTTCAAAAAATGGTCAATTTTCAAACGATTAATCAAGAGACTGGGTTATGATTATGACTAAACCATCATTTTTGGGGCTTAATTTCTTTGAAAGACCAATAAGTTTCTCTAGTGAAAAAGTCTTTTCTTTTTTAATTTTATGTCTTCTTAGATTTTCGTGGCTAGGGTTAGCAACCTAAAACGTTTGTCACTTGAAGTTTTTTAATTGATTGATGTCCCATATGCTAGAAAACTAATGATAATCGGAAAAGGTAAAATTATTTTACTCTTACTCCAAGAATTAACAATTTAACGAACGGTGGGTTGAAGTTCAAATATGCTCCCATCAGTTTATGCCTCAGCTGCCCACAAAAGGCAGGAAGCTTAACATTCGGTTTCTCTTTTAACACATTTTTTTTGTGTATCTGTAATTGCCGTGTAGTATTTGGAATTTCATTGTTAAAGGAGTGCCTCTAATTTATAGCGCTATTAGGTAACACGGATAACCTAAATTGAGTTTTGATACTTATTAAATTAATGATTCTGTGGCAAGGGTGAAGATGAATGGAACGGGTTTGCTTTTAAATCGATTCGAAGAATCAGGAATTAATGGTTTGATTGTGTTGACGAGGATGTATTGACTAAAAACTAATTATAGTTATATTTGGCGTTTAGGTGTTATCCATCAAATAAATATTAATGAAAAGTAGATAGGGAGAAAAAATATTTTGATAAAAAATTTAGGATCATTCGGTGTTTTGTTGAAATTTATCAACGTTGTCTAATAAATCATAAGAATTTTTGTTTTTTTGCCAATATAAATAAAATTTTTAGTTCTATTTATAAAAAAAATAAACATTGTTGGTTTTGTTTTTCCATTTGAATACCTAGTAAATTCTTAATTTTTATAGTAAAATGATAGGACTACTTTTATCCGTAAGAGAATAAAGCAAGCAGAGCTATATGATAGTGTTAAGGCGGAACAAATAATGAGTATGCCTCAGGACAGGATAGTCTCCAGGTATAACTTTGGGAGAAATTGTCGAGTAGAAATACTGGAAAGGGACTCATGCAACAATGGCCCCCCCAATCTCAATCTGGTGTACCGATGGCTCAAAGATTGAGAAAGGCACAGGGTCGGGTATATACAGTAGAAGATACAGGATAAAAGTCCAACTAAGTCTAGGTGCGTATGCCACAGTGTTTCAGGCTGAATAATGGCCATACAATACTGTGCAACGGAGATCGTGGGTCAGGTTAAAACAGGTAAAACCGTATTCATATACTCGGACAGCCAAGCAGCTCTAAAGGCGATAGTCTCTGTACAAATAAGCTCACAGCTGGTGTGGGATATGCCGCAAGTCGGAATTCTCTGACACTGGCATGATTACCAGGACGCTCAGGGTTTCGAGTCAATGAGAAGCCTGATGAATTGGCCCGTGCGGGAGCTAATATCCCAATGATTGACCCGGAATTAGTCGACGGACTTGCTGACACCTTCAGAAAGGCAGACATTGAGAAATGGAGGCTAGAGAAGGCTCAGGAGTAGTGGGAAAAATCACTGGGCAAGTCACAAGCCAAAGTCTTCATGAAAGGACACTCGGCGAAATTTAGTGCAGAGCTACTATCGCAAAGACAAAACGATGTCAGAATGATTGTTAGTCTCTTGACAGGCTCAGAAAACACATTAGTCAGCTGAACTTAGCAGATGAAGACATCTGTCGATATTGCCAATAGGAGGAGGAAACCGTATTTCATGTCCTATGTCAATGTGAAGGCCTTGCAAGGACGCGGTATCTGGTATTGAGAGATGAGAAACCGGCTGTTATGTGGAGAGGCCACTGTCAAGGCTATTAAGTCCCATTAAGAGGGCACGACTGGACTTAGGTGCTCTAATCGCAGTGAAACAGGCTAACAGCCGACTCTATTCCTTAAATCACAACGTAGAATTATTGAAGATTTTTAAATTTTATTTATTTCACAACTCATTTGTTAGTCTGTATCTATCCATTAAATAATCATCATTATTATGATTTTTGTGTATTCAATATAGTATAAACATCCTTACTTATATATGTATTTAAATAAAGCAAGTTTTGGAATGTCTCAATTAAAATTATTTCTTTCCCCTGTACAAAACCTACGCCTGTATGTCTAGATCGCAGGCTGTATTGGATGATGTATCAATGGTTTTTGGGCTGTTAGGCCGGCGTCGATTGTCTTGCTGACTTGACGTTTCGCCAACACGAGCGGTTGGCATCTTCAGAAGTTGCTTCCTGGTTGACAGTCTGCAGTTCGCAGATAATGATTAAATTTGCTCAATTTACCCCAAAAAATGAAAACACCTATGAAATAAAAAAAGCTGTTTTGCAATATTTCCGAAATATCGGTAAACAGTAAACATAAAACAAACTCAGGTGATTTTTTCGGTAAAACTCTACATTTTGGGTTATTTACACGTTTATAACATTTTTTGCTTGAAATTGGTGCCTATATTAATTGTTCCTTTGAGTAAAAACATTACCAGCCTCGAGAAGAAGACGCAGCCACTCTTATCGTAAAAGCATTTACATCGGCACTGTATGACTTTTTAAAAAACACACCAAATTTGAAATAAATCGAATTAGTCTTAAATAATTCGTAGAACCATTGGTTACTGTACTTTAAAATTTCAAATTCTGTAGGATAACATGAAAATGACATGTTAGCACGTTTTCTCTGTTTAGTGTTTTAAAATCATAATATTTGCAACTAAAACGCAAATTAATATATTGGGCACCTAATCCGAATAACCGTGTTAAAATAATTATCATATTAAAAGAATTATTTAGATTACATATTTATGAATAATAGCGCATACCTATATGTGAATAAGAATAAACGTTCAATTTCAATGAACTATTTAAAAGAATTTTGTATGACTGAGGAACATTTTTCACATGAGAGACCTATTGTTTATTCTATACACGACACGAATATCATGCTGAACCTTTTTTACTTGTCAGCTTTTTGATTGACATTTACACCCATCACACATCTTCAAAGAATTATCAACCGAAACAGGAAAAAATATCAGATGTTATATCACCTTACATATATCAGTAGTACTGACATTCTATACTGTGTGAAGAATTTTTCTTATTTCTAAACATCTATCTAAATTACACTGCTGAATCGGAACTGCATTGTTTTTGATATAGAAGCAAAGTTTTATTCAACCATGAATGCCACTATCTCAATGTCTTTCCGGCCGACCTACTTTTGATATTTTTTTCTTAAATATCATATTAATTAACACCTCATAATAATATTATCAATTCATTTCCAAGTTTAACGGCCCCACGGAATTTTTTTTTGTCGTATTAAATAAATAATTTAGTGAGGACCGGATTTGGAGGTCTGTATGCCTGGGGATAACGAAAGAGCGGCGGCTACTAATTATTTTCCGAATAAGAGAATAAGAGAAATAATTTTTTTTCATCAAGCTTTTCAAAATTATTAAAATCTGATAGCCAACAAATAACATTTTTTCAGCATTTTAGTTTAGAAGGCGTAGCATCGTACGATTACGCCGGCCAGGCATTGATTACGCGTCCTTGAATTCCATCTTTTAAACGGATCGAGTATAGCCGTTTTTGCTCCATCATGGTTCGAAGATTAATCTTTATAATTTTTATTTTAGAAAACGAGCTCTCTCCAGTGCAATTCGAGACCATTAAAACCAAATACATTGCAAGTGCAATTTTAATTTTCGGAAAGGCACTAAAATTTTAATTTTCAAAAATGCGATTGTAAAATCCTTTTTCATAATATTTTGTCTGTAAGTATATTAAAAATTCAAATTGAATCAATATATTAGCAATGGTAGGTAGGTTCTAAATCTTCCTTGTAAAATTCCTCTATAACTACGTATAAATTTGCAGCCTCTAGGTGATTGAAAAATCCAAATTTCAAAGGAAGTGCTTCGTATGCATGAAATCTTAATTAATTAATCAATTATTAAAAATATGTTAATTCAACAAAAACTATTTTAGCGCCAAATTCAAACCGCTGCTGTATTTATGTAAATAAAATAAAAAATGATATTTTTTGTAAAATAACAGTCAAATAATTAAAGGCTAATTACATTTTCATAGAGCCTTTAATTACAAAAAATATCATTTTTTATTTTATTTGAATGAATACAGATGCGGTCTTAAGTTGGTGCTAGAATAGTTTTTGTGAAATAATTATATTAATAATTAGCAAATTATAAATATTTTTTATTTTCGTAGAGCCTTTAATTATTTACTACATGTGTAATTAGAAAAGATAAGCTTTAATGGATTTTGGCAATTGTCATATAAGGTTAAGCAGTTTTTCATTCTTTGCTAAAAATACTATTTATACACAAAAAGTTATAAATATTTTTGCATTTTCTTAGAGCCTTTAATTAGCCTGTACTTATCTATCCATTTTTGAATTCTGAAAATCTATTTTTATAGCAGTTTCTAGAATCCACTGCCAATTTTTCGTAAAGTTAGCAGTTTCCTTAATTTTTCGAAAACCATTTCGCAATGGGGTACCAAATTAGCCTTTAATGAGCCTTTTGAAATTATATAGTCAGATTTTAAGACTGCTATACTTCCACTTTTAACTTTACCTACGTACTATCATCACTACATTGTATAAAACAAAGTCACTTTCTCTGTCCCTATGTCCCTTTGTATGCTTAAATCTTTCAATTTACGCAACGGATTTTGATGCGTTTTTTTTAATAGATAGAGTGATTCAAGAGGAAGGTTTATAAGTATAATAAAATCCATTAAATAGTGGAGAAATACTGTTACTTTTGAGGTTTCTAATGTGATGTCGTTAATTTTATCAATTTTTTTCCGCTTACATTGCAAACGCAGGCTGAATCCTACCAGATTTATCAAAATAATGTACTAATTATTTGTACACATTGAAAAGGTCTACAGAAAACTCCGCGATGGTATATGTCTATCTTTTATGGATATCCCACAATAACATTTTTTTGTCATTTACTTTTTACGACAAATAATGGCTAATTTTCGAAGCGATTTTAACCAATACAGCATTAATCCTTATCCAATTAAATAGCTTAAATACATTGTTGATTTAGTATAGATCTATATGGTCCTTTATAGCACAAGATTTAAATGAATATTTTTGAAGATATTACAGATTTAAAATTGCGGGACGTAGCGCTTGCGGTGGTACTGCCTATAAATAACCCATAGGAGGCCGTGATTTTCCCCATAGCACTTTGAATTTTGCAGCGATCGGACGCGTTTATTACGAAATTAATCATTATGACGCTACCCTAAGGTGGCGCAGTTGAGATGTTATAAATTTACACCTGTAATTCTTACATAACTAAGTACTATGACGCCACCGTAAGGTGGCGCAGTTGATATCTCATATATTTAAAAGAGCAAAACTTACCTACTTACCTAAGAACTATGACGCCACCGTTAGGTGGCGCATTTAATATATAATACCTAAACCTAACCAATAAATTACAAAGTACTATAAATAATGGTAAAAACTGGTAACTAACGAGAAAATATGATAAAAAATACAAAAAATTAAATAAAAAATTGGGAAAACATAAGTGTTAGGCGGTGCGAAGTTCGCCAGGTCCGCTAGTATTGTATAAAAGTTTATTTCAGAACAAAACGTTTTAAATATTTTTACTTATGTTGTATTACATATAATTAGTTGTGAATATTCTGAAGAAATTTGGTGTAACCTAAAGATTTTTTAAATTAACCTACTTCATAGTTTTTTGTTTTTTCAATAAATTACATAAAGAAACTGTTTCTAATACCAAAACATTGCTTTGTATCAACACTATTTTAGATAAAAATTCTGAGTTTCACCGTTTTTGTTGTACTTTCTATAAAATTATTCACATGATTTCGTCTGACAATCAAATTGTGGATATATATGTAATCTTGGCAGTATACGTATTTTTATCTCATAAATATGGCAACGTTGCGTCGGCCTGCAAAGATTCATTCATATTTGGAACTGGTTTAGTGGCACGGTCATTTTAGGTAATTGTAAAATACAAACTGGTATTTTATATATACTTATATACACACACTTACTACTGATTCAAGTGTATGTAATCGTGAAATTAAATGCTACAGGGTCGCATGGAAAGGTCAATGTTAGTAGCAATTAATTATTAACTGCAGAAGGGATGTAGACAGGGTTGGAACGAGCTGTTTTGTTTGGGAATTTAGAATAAAATCGCCGCTGTTGGAGTAAAATTAAGAAACGCCTTAATTAGCTAATATGAAACTATTATAAGAATAAAAATTTTTATTTGAGGTATTATACTTATTTAAAAATGAAATATTTAAAATATTTTTTAAAGTAATTATCGTACTAAACCTTACAACAAAATAAATATTTAATTAAGATTTAATTTAATATTTTTTTTATTTTTAGTATATTTATTAAATAACAAAATAAGAATTAATTTTATCAAATTATATACAGGTATTGAATTTGTAATCAAATAAAGCCATTGTGATTATTCATTATTTATGAATATTCATTGAAAAAAAAATATATAAATTATAATTTATAATAAAATAATTATTTATAAACCTTAAACAAATAATTATAATCATTGTAGAAAAAGGTAAATATTTGGTTATCTCTCTGGCGACTTTAGCTTCCCAAGGGATCGAAGGGATAGTAACCCAGCTAACGCCGCGAGAGAGGTAGCATATCCTAATGTTCTTTTTTCTTTCGTACATGCCAGTCTCGCATCGGTGGCACGGAAATTTATTTCTGCTCGAATACTTTTATAGCTTATGACCTTTCAGGAACGTAAAATGCTGTAAACAAGTTTACAATATATTTTATATTTATTATATTTTTTTTATTTTATGACTTCCTGATACCAAATACCAGTAATCATTTTGCATAAATTATCAAAAAGGAACAAAACAACATAATAACTGCAAAGCGTCTGCTAGTATATGAGTTGCGGTAATCACTTTAGGTTCTCATCAGCTGTCAACAAAAGCTAGATTAGATGTTTTTTAGTCACTACTATTGGATATAATCCATACCAACTGTTGGCACTTGGTTAATACAGGTTAGTTGAAAGTTTTGAAGCAAAAATAAAAAATGTGTATTTCTTTATTAAATTTGTATTTTTAATCAATATAATCTTAGCTTGAACACACTTATTTTGCAAAATATTGTTACACAGCTGCAATAGCTTCTTCATTTAACGAAAAACGCTTTCCATGAAGAAATTGTTTCAAGTTTCTGAAGAGGTAAAAGTCAGACGGTGCCAAATCTGGTAAATCTGGGTGCTCAAGCATTTGGTACTTTAATTTTTTCGATTTAGCCATTGTCAACAAACTTGTGTGAACACGTGCATTGTCTGGATGAAAAATTCGAATTAGTTTTTGTTGAATTATTAACGAATACTGCACTAGCTGCTCAAAAAGCTTGTTTGTATGTTATTCTTCGTGTAAAATATCGTACTCGTTCATCTGAAAGACCTATGGTCTGTTGAACTTGATTTTGGTATTAGTTCAATCTGTATTTGATCGTACTATTACAGTCTGTACTTGTGTTGTTACTGAAGAAAATCCCTTGATGCCCAATTGCATGTCAGTGACGTCATTGTGACGTAAATGCAAGTGGAACCAATGCGAGGTTTTAATAAATGGTAGTTGCCAGGTTTAATTAATAATGTTGTCCAGTGTTGACCTTTTTCCCAAAAGTATCTTTTTCTGTTGCGCGTTACTAAGACAAAGATAGTAAGTCTTTCTAAGTTAAACCTGGCAATTACCATTCATTCAAACCTCGCATTGGTTCCACTTGCATTTACGTCACAGTGACGTCACTGAAATGCAATAGGGCATCAAGGTATAGTCTAGTATACCTCATCTAACAATAGGCGACTAGTACACTTCTTATCCAAGGATAGGTAATCGAAAAAGAAAGCATCCATGTTGAGTAGATGACCAATTTTGGTCATTCTTTATCTATTCGAGGTCGATGAATCCGATTATGAATTTTAGTTTCGGAAGCATAGTTTTCTTATGGATTGTTACGCTGAACTCCTATAAACTGAACTAAGGCACTATTGAACGATCCAACCTAACGCACAAACGGAACTATAAATTAATTATATTTTACATGTTTGAAAGATAAAAAAGAAGAAAGTTAATTAATAATAAGTACATGTCAACTTTGTTTACTTCCATAATTTTTTCTATATTTTTTAAGAAAATTGACGAAAAATAGTGTAATTAAGTCAAAAAAAAAAAGAAATAGGATTATAATTTTAAGGTAAAACAAAAAATTTTCATGTTTAATTAAGTTAATTTACACAATTGTCTATGGGTACTTGATAAATGATTCTAATTTACATTTTTTTTTTAATTTTTCATTAATAACATTTTATATTGCTTCAAAGTGTTAAAAAATGATATCCTTCACCTCCTTGGTCACTCCCGGAGTTTTATATGTTTTGTTTTACACTTAAATTTAGTTTAAAGTAAATACAATATCTCGGTATGTTATATTTACTAACCGAAGTTACGTAAATGGCATTTTTTGGATCATTGCATTCCCAGATCATAAAACAGATATCGCAACTAAAATCCAAAAAGGAATTGGTGTTTAAAGTTGACGAAGAAGAACATAGAGAATTTTAATTTTACAATAAACAATCCCGTGCATTCTATTCCGTGAGAGAGGACAAAACTAATGCGTAGGTTTATTCTTTTATGTTTTCTTACGGTATCCGTCTAGGTTGTGTTACATAATGAATATCATACATCGACCCACATGAGTCTTAAAGAGATATTTTACAGTTCAACTGCAATAACTGTCGAATGCACAAATCAGAGCAGTAAAATCATTTTCAATAATTTTAGGAAGCAGATATTGTACCTACTAAATAGAGTTACCTACTGTATAAGTTGCAATAAAATAAACTAGTTCAGCTTTATATTTATACATTAACTATAAATATTTTATTATCCTAGATAAATTTTATGCCTTACGCTCGTTTAGTTTCAAAAGCAAAATACTATGTTCTACGATAGTTAAAATTCATTTACTTTGAATTATAGCCTTGCCTTAACGTATTTATCAACCACTTTTTATTTATGTTTATATCAATATATTAAATAAAATAATTAAACAATTTACTTGTTCTTCAGCTAACTTTATTTGAATATTATCATAATTACGGCAGCAATCATTTGAGTCATAGATCTCACAAGCTTCGGAACTTATGAGTCTTTTGAATTCTTCTTTATATTTAGTGACTAGGTGGGGCCCATTATGATTTAGAATACCCCATAGATATTCAATGAAATTAAGTTTTGGAGACTATAAACTAAGTTCCAACACAGAGACTTCATTATTTTAAAATCAATTTATTGACCTGGCTAAGAAGCACTAGAAGAAAAAGAACAAGAAGAAGAGGAAACAAACATTAGAAAATTAACTGGATGGATAAATTTCATTTTTTTTTAATTTACGCCGCATTTCCTTTTATGATTTTTAAAGCTTACCAATATCTTTAATTAATCAGAATTACAAAAGACCTGTGGAAGACTACTGGCATTATGGTTTTATGTTTTTTAATATTTTCTTTGTTTTTGATCGTTTTTGCGATTTTAAATTTTTTTTATTAATGTTATTCACGTTTTTACGGTATTTTTTCTATTTATATTCTACTTTTAGTTGGTTTTCTAACTTTTTTTGGATGTTGTCCTTTTTTATCGGTGTTTTAATGTTTTTAATCGTTTTCCGGTTTCTGCCCAGTTTTTTACCATTTGATTTTCTTGCTTTTTTTCAATTTTGATTGATTTTCCCCCACATTTTCTGTTTTCTTTTAATAAACTGATGAATTTCTCAAAATGTCACTGTGTAAATATGTATTTTCTTTATTTTATACATATCTAACTATATATAATTAACACTTTGTGAAACTTTGTTTTGGAATAACTGACTGTTGTTGCAAAATTTAAATAGCATATTAAATAAAGGAGTGAATATAAAGTGATATTTATTATGTAGATGCCTTTTTCATACTTAAATGAAACCTTGTAATATGGAAGAGTATTATTATTGATTATGTTCCTGTAAAATGGTAATCATCAAGAAAACATTTTTACTAATTGTCACATAATTAATTTTTGCCGTAACATTTGTTGGTAAAGGCAAAAACATAAAAGACGCAATTGTAGTTGTAACTCGTGTGGGACTAATATCGTTATTGCACTCAATATATATCAAAGTATACCTATATTTCATGTCTAGAATTTCATAAAGGGAAATATATGTAGCTGATTTGTTTATACTTGTCTACTCATAAAATGGCATCGACCGTGAGAATTGTTTCCAGAGCACGAAGTAAAAAGTTATTTATCGATATATGATTGCTTTTAATAAATCTATTTTACTTCCTATTGTGGCTCAAAGTAATTACCAGCGGTGGTTTAAGAACGAAATTGCAAGGTTGCTAAGGTAATAAAACGACGACAATAATTCAGGCGGTGACTCTGGAGAAATATTTATTTCAGAATGAAAATTAAGATATACTACATTAAGCAAAACGACAATAGGTTGTTTTTTAAAGACAGGAAAGTGCTTTATGTAATTAAGTTTAATTGTATAAGAAATATGTCACAAATTTAAATAGCTCAGATTTGTTAAAAAGCTGCAACTATACAGAGTGTTCCTGAATGCTGGGCTAATATCTCAAAATGTAACATCTGATGTTATTTTATAAAAAAAGTTTACTTAAACAGATGTTTAAACGACGTTACGTTTTTTGTACATAGCGTTGATTTTTTTTTAATAATAATAGATAGATATTAAATAAATAATTTAATAATTCTAAAGTCGGCTGTATTTTAATTATTTTATTTCGAATATGAAAAAGAGAAAATATCAAAGAAAAAAAGACGAGAAAAATAGAAGAAATTAAACAAATGGAAAAATCCAGAGTAATTGAAAAAACAAGAAAAATCAAAAAAACAAATATACAAAAAAGAAAAATTTAGTTAAATAAAAAAACGAGAAAAAATCTTAAAATGAGAGAGATTTAAAAACCAAAACAAAATTAAAGAAATAAGATAAAGCCGAAAAAAAAAATTAGTAAAAAAAACATAAAAGGTTAAATAAAAAAAAAAAACAGAAAAAAAATTAAAGTGAGAGGAATTAAAAAAAAGTATTAAAAAATTGATAGATTGATAAAAAAAATTCAAGACCCGCAAAAATCATAATAAAATCAAATAAGAAATAATTTATAAAATTTTAAAAAGGGAAAAAATTGTAATTAATAAGAAAAAAAATTAGCAAAAAACGAAGAGTTAAGAAAAAAACAAAACAATACAATAAAATTAAAGGAACAAAAAATATTTAAAAAAAATAAAAAGAAAGAAGAAAAAATAAGAATAATCGAACAATATATAATGAATTTTGGAATTATAGATAATACAAAAAAATAATAGAAAATAAAAAAAAAACAAAAAATAAAAGAAAACAAAAAAAAAATTAATAAAAAACGAGAACAAAAATTAAAATAAAAAACCCAAAAAAAAATAATAATAAAGAAATGAGATATAACCGAAAAATAAAAAAAATTAAAAATGATTAAAATAAAAGAATGGAAAAAAGGTTAAATAAAAAAAACAGAAAAAAAATTTAAATGAGCGGAATTCAAAAAACAAAAAAAAATCATAATAAATTGATAAATTGATAATAAAAAAAATCAAGAACCGAAAAAATCATAACAAAAACAAAAAAGAGATATAATTTAAAACATGAGCAATAAACCGAAACAATAATAAAAAATTAAAAAAAAAAGGAGCAAAGAAACAAAAGTTACGGGAAAAACAAAACAAGTACGACAAAATTCGAGGACCAAAAAAATATTTAAAAAAATAATAAGAAGAGAAAATAAGAAATTACCGATAAAATTATAATGAATTACAAAAAAACACAATAGACAAAATCAAAGAAAAAACGAAGAAATCCAATTAATACCGATATATATTTAAATCAACTTAATAGATATATTTTTTTATACATTAGACATGACTTATTACTACTAAAATCATATTTCGGTCAAAATTACAAAAAAACGCTCATTTTAAAGGTCTTAAGCGCAACTTTCTTTTTTGTGAAGGATAGCAACTTACCGTAATATGCAGATAAATAAATAAACTTTTTTTTTTGTTTTTTTTAAACGTTTTTACAACTCTAGAAGACACTAACTGGTTTGAAGATTTAATTTTGTACTGATTTTTCAATGCAAGGCTGAATTTAATGCACTATGGGATTTTTTATTGTTGAGGTACCTATTTGACCACACATTTTTTTTAAACTAATTAATTATCAAAATTGTTTCAAAAAAATATTGTTTTCTAACTCTACATTAGATGGTTAATTATCATAATCGTGGTGTGGCATAGATCAGTGCCCTAGACAAATTACCCAACTCGCAAATTTGTCTTTGATTTTCTTTCTCTTGACTTTCGTTTCCACTGTCTCTATTTAATACATTCTCTCTTTTCTACTTCTTCTCAGGTCCTTCACATAATTCTCATTCCTCCCCTATTTTCCTGGATTTTCTTGCTCAACTGTCCCACTTTCATTGTACTTGTTACTCTCTCTATTCTCGTTAATTCATACATCTAATGCTTCATTTCCGCCACTTCTAATTTTCTCTCTTGCTCTTTCTTATTGGATGGATTTCTAAGTTATACATCAAAGCTGGTCTTATAACTCTCTTTTGCCATTCATATGTTTGTACTAACATTCTTGTCACACAAAAGTTTCTATGTTTTGAAATTACACATCCACTACCAAAATGTCGAAAGTTTGATGATATAAATTGAGACGAAAAATTTTCGTTTATTAAAAATAAGAAGGTTTGTTTTGCTTGTTTAGAATGTCTGGTAGACAAAAAGTCTTGTGGAGTGAATAATTGTTGAAAATTTCATAATTTATTATTACATCCTCAAACTTTGTCAACGATTAACACATTAGTTGCAGAACAACAGCAAGATGCTGTTAATTGTCACTCACATAAACTCTTCTGGAAAGGTTCTAGGTATTGAAAATATTATATGGGATAATAAATGATAAGACATGTGCCTATGCTTTACTTGATGGCGCTTCTACTATAACATTTATTATGAGACGAATTTGCAAATGAACTTGCCACGATTTAAACATTTTATAAGAATGTGTTTTGCATGGAAATATAGAAGATAAATATAGAGAGATGTATAAATTAAGGAACAAATAAAAAGGAACAAATTCTTTAAATGATTTAAACTAAATTATGAATTATGTAACCAAATGAATGGACACTTCAATAATTATAATCGGAAATCTTATTTTGTACGTCGGCAAGTGTATGTCGTAAAGACAAAGAAAATAAACACAGTTGGTGCTTAGCTAAAGATTATTTTCAATTCTACTTTTGTGTCGGGATCCGTATTCTCAGAACTAATGAAGATCAAAAGCAAACTTATCAAGTTCATTTCATGATTTGTTTTTTCTTTCCGTTCAAACAAATATTTTAAAATTATGGGCGTGTAAAATTAATTGTAATCTTAATACGATTGTTAGTAAAATATACTTGCTTTGTTTACTAAAAGTGCAAATTGTAGTAATTTGTAGTAATTTTCAAAAACATATCAAAATTTCATATTAAATATGAACTAATTTAGAATACCCTATAATAGATTCAAAGTATTACAAACGGATATGTAAAAAATGTAGTTAAGTTAAATAATTTGTTGTTTATAGAGCTTGCCACGAAAAAATTTTTGTTCATAACATTTTTACATAAAAATGTGAACTCCAACGCCATCTCTCTCGCATGGGTAAGTTTCCGCGTTAATATTTATAAAAGGAAAAAGGTGACTTGCGACACCTGATTTAAAGTGTAATATTTTACGTTAAATTTGTTATTAGCAAAACTATTGAGAAATACGTCAACGGCGAAATCCTGAGCTACCTTTAGACACACAACCTTTTCAGTGGGGGCAATATGGTTTTCGCCAACAAAGGTCAACAGCCAATCTGTTAGCTTATTTAACTCATGTCAGGAGTGATATCATCCTCCGCCATTATGAGACTCAAATAGTATCACTAGACATTTCAAAAGCATTTGATCAAGTGTGGCATGCAGCGCTTTTGAACAAACTTCCTTTATACGGCCTCTCGCCAAACCTTTGCAGATGGATATCCAACTTTTTCTCGAACAGGCACATCCAAGTTGCCGTAGACGGACATTCCTCCAACCTCTACAAAATCAACGCTGGAGTTCCGCAAGGATCGGCTCTAGCTCCTACTCTATTCCTTTTACACATTAATGATCTACTAGAAGCCACTAATAACCCGATACACGATTTTGCAGATATACAGTAGCAAAGCGCACAACCGTCCACATACTTGATATTCTGGAAGAGGACAAAAGATCCACATCTGCTTCTCTCAATTCAGATTTGAGAATTGTAGACAAGCGCGAAAGAAAGAATCTTGTTAATTTCAACGCATCCAAGACAAAGACATGTTGCGTATTCAAAAAGAGGCAAACATACGACGCATCCATCACAATGAACGATCAGACACTAGAAGCAAGCGACTCCATTACGCTGGTTGGTATAACGATCTCCCATGATTTACTCTGGAATGAGCATATTGCATCCATAACAATTGCAGCAGGAAAGTAGTTAGGTTTTCTTTTTAGAGAACGGAAATATTTCTTTCCACCCACCTTAGCTCTAACCCTAACTCTTTACAAAGCCCAATTAAGACCTAATCTTGAATACTGCTCGCATGTATGGGGATCGGCGACTCCGTCAAGGCTCAGAGTTCTTGATGGGATACAAAGAAGAGCAGTTCGACTAATAAACGACACCAGTATCACCAAAAACCTAGCCCTATTATCCCACCAAGTAGCAGTGTCTGATCTTTCCCTGTTTTACCGATACTTAAACGGATTTTGCTAACAAGAAGTCCGCTCTATAGTGCCTCCACTTGCCAGACCAGCCAGAGCAACGCGACGTGCCAACTCCATGCACCCTTATAATGTTCAGTGCCAGAACGGATCGATTAGATCGTTCCTTTATCCTCAGGGTCTCCAGATGGTGGAACCCCTTCCCTTCCCACGTCTTCCCCACTGGTCCTAACTTGCTGTCTTTAAAATACCAAATTAATAAATTGCCACTTCTGTCCGATTAGATGTTCTCGGTACATTTGTATTTAGGTCTATACCTACGAGGACATCCTTAAATAAAAATTTACTTTGATTACATATTTAAAAATAAATATCATTTTATATTTGGGAATAAAATATATTTTATATTACGTAGGTCTGAACAAAGATTGTCTTCGGCTTTCACGTCTAAAACCGTGGGTTTCAGACTGTTAATAGATCTAAAGATAAATCCGTAAAACGTCATTGCATAATTTTCATTAGTTATATTTGTAACATTTCCGCATTTTCTTGTAACTGGATAGAGACTAAAATATTTAACACATTTCAAATCAAACTACCGACTAGTTTTATACGTTCAGTATCACAACACGTGTTGCTAGGTATATTATAAAAAAAATTAAAATATTAAAATAGGTTTATTAGAATCCGAGATATAAGTAAAAAGTCAGAGGTAGCGCGAGCCTGATCCGATTTTTCAAGACTCATTTTGTTGGTTTTTGTATAAGGAACAAAAAACAAAAATGTATTTTAATTAGTTTGTTAGTTATATTTATTTAAACAATTAAATTGTTAATAACAAATTACCAAGTCAACTGGTCAAAAAGCAGGTTGAATATTCGGATTAAGCGAGTCAAAATTGTTTAAAAAAATTTTGCTGCTTGTAAGGACCTCAATAGGCCACGGAACCCCCCTTTGCTCCCTGACTATTTGTCATTAGGAAGTAGTCGTAAATACACAAATGTTGCTGACGCTGTGTAAAGCAAGACAACTTGATTAAGGTGTTAGAATCAGAATTTACGTGTACGTGAAAAATTTAGAGAGTTTCGAATTGGCCACTTTCCGTACCTATAAAAATTATCCTGATGACTAAATATGTTGCTTGAGAAAAAATTCATTAGCACCAATCCTTTATTAAAACCGAATAATCCTTGTTATAAAAGATGCTCTATATTCAATTTAATATAAACCAGTCCCTATACATCATAGAAATATACCTGAAAAAGTTAAATCATCCTACTCCTTTTATAGAGTAAAAGCAGGGCAATCTTGTTGCGTAAACATTTTTATTTTTAATACCTTTCCATAGACTTTCCGAAGAAGTAGGTGGATGATTAATACTGAAATGCATACACTTAGTTTTTTGCAGCAGCAACACGAGTGGAGGCGTCGCGCTGTCTGAGCTTGCCAATGAAAGTCTCGAGCAGCGATCTCTTTCCGATTTTGTATACATACACAACTAGGTTCAGCGACCCGCTAGCATTGAGCACAAGTTGTGACTAGAATTACAAAACCGTAGATTTTGCCATTCAAAAACCGCAAAGAAATTTGGATTTCAGAGAAAAGTATGTCCATTTACTATTTACCTAGTTAAAAGATTCAATTACAAACGACTAAATAAAATTAGCAGATAAAGTTTCTTTACATTATCATAAAATGATGCTTGTTGTTTGTTTGAGACCCAGTGAACTAAAAAAGAAAAAATTATTACAGACTTTAATATACTTATATATTTACATATAATAATAGATAATAACTTTATTATAGGATTCTTTATTCTTTACCTATACAAAACTCAACTACTTTTTTACCCTAATACAACAGTAAAGCCGATACAATAAAGATAAAGAAAATCACTGAAGTTTTTGTAAGCTTGTGCGTGATTTAAATTTTACATGTAAGTATTTTATTAGTTTGGTATTAAATCTACAATTTTATCGTGAACTCCTTCACGAATAAATTCAAGGTCGCTATTTCATATGTTTTCATCCATCTTTTTAAATTGGCAATTGTTCTAATTTTCATCAAATTTTATCGTGAAATCAGGGGTGCCAATCTTAACAAAAGACAACAAAAACAATCTTTGTTTCACGGATGTGTTTAGTAGTGGATTTATTAATAATTTATTGTTATTCGAAGTTGGATGTGAGTGTTTATTTCAGAATACAAAAAAAATGTTAAAATCTTTAAAGGTTGGTCAACCATCTTGTTATTAAACATTTTCGTGAATTTTGTTAAATAAGTGTACCTAAATACAAACGCTATCGTAAAGAAGGCCTTAAATTTGTTCGTCAACTTCTTTACAATAAAATTGTAGATGTAACAGCCGTTCAGTCAGACGACATGTCCAAGCCAGATTTTAAATTAGGAAGGGTAATCTTGACACTCATTCACACGACACACGTCGAACCGAATGAATTTAAAATCTTTAATTTTTTATTTTAACTATTTTTATCCAAATAAAATAGAAAAATGTTATTAACAAATAAGTTGTTTCTCAATTTTTGTAATTGTTAAAAAAACAGGAAAAAATTAGCAGTATGTACACAGATTTTTCGTCTGCTACCTCCCAAATACCATTTAGAACCTTTAAATACCTGAAAATATTTTTTATCGTGTCACGGCACCTGGTTTGCAGTTACAAAATCGGATGTAAATTTGGCCGGATCCGGTAAAATTTCCTAACCCGTACACGGTCGACCGTGCGCCACTAAGCAATCATTTTTATTGTTCCGATAAACTACCCAGGCCGTTCCGTCTGAATAGGATGTAATACCGGTATAATAAACATATCTTAGCGGTTTCAAAAAGATAACTCATAGCATAGTTACTGCAGAATATTTTCTGCTATACGCTACCCCATCCTAAAATTGCAGATGCTAATTGTGACTTTACTGTTGCAAAGTATAAAATTTATAAATAATTTTCACCTAAAAAACAAGCCAGATATCTGAATCTTTAAAAATTCCATGAGAAATATCTCATAAACTACTTAGTTTACTAAAAATCGGTCTCCAACAAATGACAATATAAGACTGGGCACAAAAAAGTGACTTGGAGTTTGATGTTTCAATTGTCGATTTAATTTAATAATCTCTCTTTCATTAATGTAATGCATACATGTGCTTATGGAGGAAGTGAGTATGTGTTACATGTGATATGAGTTGAATTTAATGACGAAAAGGCTTACTAATGTCTAAGGAATCTGTAGCTTTTAGAGCGTTATCACGATAAGTGAAAGGTTGTAGGTTCGATATTTTAGAAAGTTTTTATATTTTCGCCGTGATCTTTGACTCTTTGTCATTCCGTGGAATTTTGTAATCGAATTTAAATCTATTTCCCGACTACCTAGAGCTCTGAAATTTTCAGGATAGCTAAGAACTGAATGATAATGCATGTTTCAAGTGTGTTTAGGCATATACATAGATTTCGAAATTTATACTGAATTGTTATTAAATTAAATATGTATACATATTATCATTTTGAAAGACTTCATATAAGTTTGGCGTGGCCTATTTGGATAAGCGACTGATTGTGACAATTCTGTTGGGAATGTTGGGTTATCGTAATGGGATCGATCTCGCGAGAGAGACTTTTTTTTGTTCTTACCTGTGAAAGTAACAAAACAATTTATATAATAGTAATATGACCTATAAATCAGTAAAAAAAACTTTCTACTACAAAAAGTTCTTTTTATAAATTGTGGTTATTTTAAATTTTTTCTTATAGTCTAAATTTCAAAATGCAGATTTGTCTGGTTGGTGATCGATAGTTTGAGGTTTAATTTAGTTTTATTATAATATCATAATCATTTGTATTTTTATGGTGCTCAGAACAGTGTTAATTCTTTTAAATGGATGGACAAAATACCATCATTTCTGTTTAGCGTTCCCTCACGGTGAATATTTTTTATCATGGTATTACAAACAATTAGTGTCATTTATGTTAAATATTTTTGTTAATATTACATTGTTTTTAAAACTGGTTAACAAATATATAAAATTCATCGTAATTTTTACTAATATTTAAATGCAAAATTCTGAACATATCTCTAACATCATTAACACATTTTGGAATGAACTCATTTACTTTATTTGTTAACACATCATTATTATTTCTCTTTTGAAATTTTGAGTATAAGGGTTCATATTGGTGTATCCACAGTTGTTTTTCTTTTGATGGATTTGGTAAATATATATGTATATAGTGTAATATTTTCGTAATTGTCAAATTAAATATGTTTCTGGTATTTATTTATCTAACTTTTACACCGTATAACGAGTAGGATGGATATCTATATATATAAAACTCAAAGGTGACTGACTGACTGATTGACTGACTGATATAGTGATCTATCAACGCAGAGCCCAAACCGCTGGATGGATGGGGCTGAAATTTGGCATGCAGGTAGATGTTATAACGTAGGCATCCGCTAAGAAAGGATTTTAATTAATTCCACCCCCAAGGGGATAAAATAGGGGATGAAAGTTTGTATGATCTATGAACGCATGGCTCAAACCGCTAGACGGATGGGGCTGAAATTTGGCATGCAGAAAGATGTTATGACGTAGACATCCGCTAAGAAATGATTTTGATTAATTCCACCCCCAAGGGCATAAAATAGGGGATGAAAGTTTGTATAAAACTTTGTCAATTTTAAACCGTTTGGGCTAAAACTTTGCATGCATATAGTAACTACGACGAAGGCATCCCCTAAAACAGGATTTTGATTAATTCCACCCCTAAGGGGATAAAATAGGGGATCAAAGTTTGTATGAAACTTTGTCAATTTTAAACCGATCGGGCTGAGATTTTGGATGCATATAGCTACTATGACGTAGGCATTTCTTAAGAAAGAATTTTAATAATTTCCACCCCTAAGGGGATAAAAAAGGGAATGAAAATTTGTATGAAACTTTGTCAATTTTAAACCGATCGGGCTGAGATTTTGCATGAATGTAGCTACTATGACGTAGGCATCCCTTAAGAAAGGATTTTGATAAATTACACCCATAAGGGGATAAAATAGGGGATGAAAGTTGGTATGAAACTGTGCCAGTTTTAAACCGATCGGGCTGAGATTTTGCATGCATATAGCTACTATGACTTAGGCATCCCCTAAGAAAGGATTTTGATAAACTCCAACCCTAAGGGATAAAATAGGGATGAAAGTTTGTATAAAACTTTGTCAATTTCAAACCGACCGGGCTAAGATTTTGCATGCATATAGCATGCAAGTTTTTAAAGTTTTAAAAAAATAATAGTCTAATACCACTCGCGCTTTACTGAGCGGGGTGTGTGGAGCGATGAGACGGTAGCACGCTGCTGCTGGACGACATGAAACTGTCGATAGACGCGTAGAGTCTTAAAAATTCGAGAATAAATTTGTTTTATTACGTAGTGGTGTACTAAGAAATTACTTTTTTAAATTCCATCCCTAAGGATTTAAAATAGAGGTTGCAAATTTGTATGAAACTCGGTGGCAAAAAACTAAAGTCCACGCGGATGAAGTCGCGGGCGGCCGCTAGTATGCATATAAAAATTAAAGGGAGTATTGCCTTACACATAAATTACACCTTCTAGCGCCGCTAGAAACAGATTGGTTTTTGCGCACACCACAAATATTTTAATAAACTTTAGGAACATCTGCAAAATGATATTACTGATTAAATTTACATTTAGACAAAGTTTAAAGTAAATACATTCAATGTTTTGTTACGAGTATGGAATAGATCACACTCTAATGGAACAGTTTGGCATACAAGGTGAAAGCGAGTACGATTTAACACTATGGTGAAATAATTTTTACATACAACCTAATCATAGACAATAACACTATTTTTACTACTACTGTACCAGAAATAAAAGTAGTAGGATAGGCTCAGCTAACCTGAGTTACAGCTATTAAAAAGTAGTTGGTCACAATATAGCAGTTTGGGGATGTAGAAAGAGAGCGGGTTGTGAATTCAAACTGATAGATAATAATGTCAAAGTTGAATTTAATTAAGAGATATAAATTACTAAAATTGTAAGAAAAAATTTATCAGATCTTTAACTTTATTCTGAAATAAAAAATAAATAAATAAGTTTTAAGATAGGCTACTTATATTAGTAACATATATTAAATAGTTATTTGTGACTTAAGGACGGAAAATGACATTTTGCAAGAGCGAGTAAAGTTGTGTAGCCGAGGTGCGTAGCACCGAGGCGAAACAATACGAGCACTTGCAAAATATTTTCCGGACGTGTAACACACACTATTTTTTGGTCCGACTAATTTTTAATATTTTCAAAAGTTCTGTTATGTTCAACAGTTGACCGTTTGTGCTACCTAAAGTAAGACCAGTGACTAGAAGACAGCCGATAGACTGTCAGCTAGTATGACGTGATGTTAATATTATAGTATTTATAGTTGTATAATAACTTGTTTGATACTTAATATTCGTGTTACTAGTGTTATTAGTGTTTTAATTAACATATGTTGCAAACACAAGTTCAAAAACTTTTTACTTTGTGACATACAAGACTAGATGTTTATTGACATCTATTGCACGATTAAAAGAATCAGTAATAAGGAATGACTTTCTGATAATCGATTTCAAGTTCCTTAATTTTTATACATACAAATACTGTGCTAATAAGCAGCACAGTAAAAATTGTTATATTGAAAATATTAACATTAATATCTAATAATTTTATATAAAGATAGCCGAGACAATGAACTATTTTCATAATCGAATGATAAGTAGTTGTAAATTGACATAAATGTCAAATTTTATAATACAAGTTGTGAGAGAAATTAAATGTAAATTAGAATCCTGCTTACCTTTAGAAAAAGTTATAGGTAAGTTTAGTATATTATACGCTGTTTTTAAAAAACAAATTTAATTAAAATTTGTATTATTCATTATGTATTTTTGATGACTTAAAATTTAAACTCATAGCGCCATCTCTTTAGATAATCTAAAAGCTACTTTGCCGCCTAGGCCGGAAAATGTCATTTTCCGGGCGATTTTGAAGTAATTAATAGTATTGTTTCTGGACGGAGGACCAAAAAAAATATTACAAATGATAACAGTACAGAAACTAGCTGTATGGGAATGATTTTTCAAAATCATTTTATGCTTGAAGCATGGACCTTCTATACTATAAATCCGATATCCGAACTTTATAGGTTAAAAACTCTTCATCTTTCCAATAGTATGTTGCAAAAATTGCGAAAATGTATATCCTGTGAAGATATCAATTACAGTATAAAATTAATCAGTGCCGCCAACGTGTGCAAGCCTCTTTAATAGAGAAATATCGAGGAAAGAAAGTGATATAAAAACTAGCATAAAATAGCGAAACTATAAAGTTAAACTCCGCAGAAGTAACCTATACGCATATACAGGATGCGATAAATGAAAGGATATTTATAAAAATATTGTAGAAATAATGAAAGAATATGTATTAAATACATTATAACTTTCCAAAATGTAAACTGACATACATTTCTTAAAAATCTGTTTATGTAGCAACAAACTTAAAAGCTTAGTGCAGGATAAAATATAACCTATACTGCAACCATGTGACGGTACTAAAGACTACAATACCATACTCATTACTGAATACTATTATTAATATAAAATACTAAACTTAATATGTATACTTACGTGACAGAATAATAAATAGTATATTGTAATACAAGTGTTACAATGACAGAGGTTTCGTAGTACGAGTTCAGTTTGTGAAACGAACCGCGAAGCGGTGAGTTTCGCAAAGAACGAGTACTACAAACCGTCATTGTAACTCGAGTGTTACATACTATTTTTTATAATGAACTTTTAAAAGTATAAAAAATATATAAAATGAGAGTTTTTCGAAATATTTATTTATGTTGGCAATCTTGACACTTTTGACACTTGTCAGTTTTAATGATTTTAAATTTGAATGTTTGTCAAATTTGTATAAAATATTCCGAATTTAGCAAATAACGCTGATAATGTAGTTAATAATTTAGTACAACATACTTTTTGATTTACTACCTGAACTCTTTCGTTGACAATCAGTGCAGTGCAACCAATTGTGTACAACAAAAAGTTACCAAAAACAGTGTTACAATGAATCTATTTCGATACTGTTTTTAGTATCGAAATAGAAACTTTGTGAACGTGAATTATAAAAATTATTTTTCAAACACAAAGTGAAACGTCACTCTGATTCTAAAACATCACCTCAGACTGTTTTTTGTATATCTATCTGTTGTCAATGTACTAAATGTTTAAACGGCATTTAAAGGGCTTGTAATTATAACTAATAACATGTGGTAAATATTTCATCTTTGTTTTTACCGACCAATATACCTAGGTATATGTGTTTCTGTCTCTCTACGCCAATACATATGTAATGTAATGATTTTACTCTTTTAATCCCTTACTACTTTTCAGAGCCGGGCGCACAAAAAGAAGTATAATTTCAAAAATAATATTTAAAATAGAAAATGTAAAAATTGAAAACAGTTCTACGTAATGGAAAAATAGCCGAAAAAGTTGAAAAATGTCTTTTTGTTAAAAAAATAGTAAATAAAGTAACGAGAATAGAAAAAGTTTAAGAATTTCAGGAGCATAATATATGGAATTCCTTTGTTGATAGAATTATTAGAAACATGTATAAATGTGTTCTAACAGAATATTTTTTGTATATTTATGCATAGTACAGTAAAAAAATCGTAGAGTGGGTAATTGCATTACATGAATATTTTTATCATATTCTGACAATATAAGTAAATGTAAGAAATACTTGTTTGTCAAAACTGAATTTAGAAAATTTATTTACAAAATTGTTACCTATAGTCAGCACTTTTTTTTAATGTACTCTTTATTTTGCAGGTGAGGTTTTTTACTATATCTCCTTAAAAAAAGTAAGTATTTTGTATTATTACAGTTCTATGTACGTTCACTGTTACTCTTACTTTTTACGCACATGTTCGCTTAAGACATAAAAATAGAAAAATAAACTTTCGAACAAATTGCTTTTTTCAGTACTCATTAACATGACTCGTAATTCAATATGTCGTGTTAAACAGCCAAAAAATGTAACTTTAGTCGAGGAGCTATTTTCACAATTAAATAATAAACGATCATTTTGGAAGCTACGTGTATATAGTTAATCCAGAAGATTTTTATCTGAAATTATTTTATAATATCCTGGACATATTGTAAGTATTTGGATATACATACTTGTTATTTCAAAATCGTATATAAGAAATACAGCACTCAGAGCAGAATCTTATATCAAATTTTTATAAGAGGTATATAGTCAAGACAAATAACATTATGAAGCAAATTTAAACCTATTTCTATAAAGTGCTTCATACTTCGTACTGAGAAGATGGTTGCAAAAATTGTTTTATAATATAATAACAATGAAGAAGATACCTACCGACTGAAAAGAGTGCCTACTGCTGCTTATATTTAAAAGAGGAGAACGAAAACAACCTGAAAATTATAGAGTAATAAGTCTGCTGAACACGGCTTTAAAACTACTGACTAGAATTCTTAGGAACAAGATTAAAAACGAAATAAACATGACCGAAGAACTACACTACAAGGCTTTAGGAGAATTATATGCACGGTAGATGCTACATTCATAATAAAACAACTAGTAAAGAAATCAATTGAATACAGTAAACCGGCATATATGTGCTTAGTAGATTTGAAGAATGCTTTCGACAGAGTAAGGAAAACTGATATCTTAAAAATATTACAGGAACTCCCTAACATAACCCAACTGATAAATAAAATTAATGAGAACAACCTAACAAAAGTTATAAAACCAGAAGGAAAAACAGAACCTATAATCATGAAATCAGGAATAAGACAGGGAGACTCACTCAGTCCTCTATTGTTCAACCTCATCATGGAACAATCTATATGAAAATCAACAGGAAAGAAGGCTACAGAATGGGACCACATAAAATAACAATCGTATGTTACGCGGATGACGCAGTTCTT
The DNA here is from genome assembly GCA_964028335.1 of Altica lythri. Lineage (NCBI taxonomy): Eukaryota > Metazoa > Arthropoda > Insecta > Coleoptera > Chrysomelidae > Altica > Altica lythri. Next base: position 25,528,879 of record OZ034804.1, on the reverse strand, counting down.
ATCGCGGACAACGAGGATGATCTACAAAGACAACTTCATACTTACTAGAAGCAAAAAGATTTAACATGATGATATGATCTGAAAAAACGAAATGCATGGTAATAAGCAAAGAACCAAAACGATGCAAACTAGAACTAAACAACAGAATAATAGAACAGGTTATGACATTCAGTTACTTAGGGGTTGAAGTAACAAGCAGTAGGAAAATAATTAAAGAAGTAATAGCACAAGCCAACAAAGCAGCAAAAGTGAGCGGATGACTTTAATGAAACAGTACGGAAGAACAAGCATATGACCACAGAAAGTAAAGTAAAGATATCCAAAACATTGGTGAGACCTATTCTAACCTATGCAGCCGAAACAAGAGCTGACACAAAAAGAATAAAACAAATAATAAATAATATTGAAATGAAAGTGGTAAGGTAATAAAAGGAGTTTTACTAAGGGACAGACAAAGATATAAAACTACACGAGAACAATGTGGGATACAAAGTATCACTAGATTTATAAAAAACGGACGAAATGGACAGAATGAAACAGAAGAGACTACCGAAAATTTCCAGGGAACAAACCATGTAACAAAAGACCTCAAGGTCTATAGACAAAAATTTCTAAAAATCCAATCCAATTTCGTTTTTACTAATTTAATTATTTTTTAAGTATTGTTTTAAAAAACTATTAGCATTCTTCTTCCATACCTATAAACTTTAACTGTGTACAATTTCACAGTCCTCCATCCTTATAAACGGGAAAAATGTTTTCTGTTCACGTATGTAATGTTAAAATTTATTTTTTTTCTTTAAAGCCCTTACACTATAATTGGGTGTTTACATTTGAAAAAAACGTTGTAGACTTCTGAATCTATATTTAAAATTACATATGTAACATAAATTTCCTTACACACTTTGTGCTATTTTCGGAAACGCATTTTGTGAATCCAAATTTAAAAAATTAATTACATTATAAAAATAGCACTTTTAGGTTTGGATATTTTTCTTTATTTATACAGAAACTTTTTAAAATTAACAATCGTGTAATCTTTTTTTATTATTTTAAAGTTAATTATCTTAAAACAATAAGTAAAGATTTTGTTTTCCATTTTTACGACTTTATTATCTATGTACCATGATTAATTCGGTTTACCGTTAAGTTAACAAAAAATATTCGTTAAATTAAGCGGTAAATTACAAATAATTCACGATAATTCGGTAGATGAAAAAGCCATACCAGAAATTTTTATTTACAAAACATTGTGTTTATAGATACGTAAAAGGGCTATAATTTAATTAAAAAAATAGGATTTTTAGGAACGAAAGTCAATCATCCATTCTGGCACATGGATCGATTGGATACATAACCAATTTTCGCCACGTGTAATTTGTAGTTAATGCACAAAAAATTGTGGAATACAAATATAATTCTGGCATTTACTTTGTGTCTTCCATGCAAGAACTTTTAGCAAAATTATGTATGCTCGGAAGTCGAATTTTTGACCAGATTTGGATTGGCGTCGATTGGATGGGACGACCTACTGAGTGGTAATATGCTGGAGGCAATGAGTACATTTTATGTACTCCATTTAGCTATTTATCTCTTTGTACCTGCCAGAATACGTAAATTAACTTCCTTTTCAATATGGTTCACTGGTGAGCTGAAGCGACTTGTTCGGGAGAAAAAGGTGGCACACATCTGGTTTAAACGGCTGGATCTGAATGGGTTTACCTAAAATTTAGTGAATTTTGTTCGAAATGTCGTGAATTATCTAGAACTATGCCTGTGGTCTGGAGAGCCGAATAAGGGAAGACTCTCGCTGGTTTTGGGGATTTTTAATAAGTCCAGGGTTGGAATCTATATACATTCTTCTATGCACTTGATGATAAACCAGGGTGTTCCGGATCAGAAACTTCGGATCGTTTTGCAGATCACTTTGCCAACTGTTATGGGGAGGATAATGTGCAGTTTGAGACTGATAACTTTAATTCGATGAATAATATGATGGATTTAGGTCATATTACTTTCACTGTGGAGGAGGTTTTCATGGGTATTTCTTCTTTGCCTGATAAGCTTAGTTCGGGTCCAGATAATATACCTCCATACTTTCTCAAAAGATGCATCTATAGTCTTTGTCAGCCCCTTAAATTTACTTTTTAACAAGTCTTTAAAGGAACGTTTGTATCCCGACTCATGGTTGTCCAGTTTTGTTTTACCAATTTTCAAGAATGACTCCAGAAATGATATTAAGAATTATCGGGCATTAAATATTTTGTCTTCGATTCCTAAACTTTTTGAAAAATTAATGGTGCCTTATTTATTGTGGAATTCTAAAATCATTTTGGATACTAGACAGCATGGTTTCGTCCCGAATAATTTGCTTGTTTATGAGCAGGATATTTTGTCGACTTTGAAGGATGGGTCTTAGATTGATTCTATATATATGGATTCTGCTAAAGCATTTTATAGAATGAAATACTGTTGTCTAAGTTAGGAGCAATTATCTATCTAAACAGATATTGGTGAGCTTAGGTAATAATTATTTCTTCGAGCAAACATATTCCATAAGATGATCTTTAAGTTCGTCTAATAGTATAAAAGTTTTATGATAAAGGATTGGTAACCCAAAATATGGATGAGTTCGTGAGAAATTACGTACGATTCTCATGGTATCATGGTTTGCTTTAGGTTTATAGTTTAATGTTCTTGTTGTTGAAAACTATAACGTTAACACTGTGTTTCTTTTTATCAAAATTGATATCTTATATGTTAAGATATATTATCTCTTAAGCAACTATCTACTTTTTAACAATAAAAATGTAAACGCAAGAATTTTACATCTTTTCATTACAATGTTAGCGGAAATTTTTTATACCTATCTGCAAATTGTTTTTATTTGAAAAAAAAAGAAGCCTTCCGTTTTGATTTTTTAATAAAGGTGAAAAAGTATGTACGAGCCTTAAAAAAAGACTTTAATCGACTTAGTATTCACGGTAAACGCAAAAAATGCATAATGCGGAACGAGGTAAAAACTTTGTTTTAAAAATAAATTATTCAGCATCACTAAGAAACTTCCTGCTTCGTTTATTATAAATTTGTCTCGAATAAAAATATCCACGGGTGATTAATCAGACAGGTGGCCATTTCGGCGATCAGATAACCCGCATGTTAAAACCAGTGCACCTGCTGGAGGAAATAATCAATTCCTTTTACAGTCATTCTTAGATCGCTTTGTGCGCGTGTTCATTCTTCCGTGAACAACGATGCCACTTAGCGACCGAGTAAATGGCAACTTTTTCAAAGATCACAAATTGTGAATATTAAGATATCAAATGTAGAAGCTTGAAGCTATACCTATTTATTGTCTAATGTTGTGTACACATAAATGTTGAAATTTGCTATGTGGGTATTAAGATTTAATCAAGGCTGGGGAAAACACGTCTAGATACTCTTCAAATATTTTTTCAATATCAACTGATGTTATCAGAAGAATATTCCAAAGCTATATGAATAGTTATTTTGTAAAAAATGAAAGTGTCACTTTTGTGTAGAATTTGAAAATAGTTTTTGTATAATTAACAATCGAATGTTATTTTATAAAAAGGAAAAGTGTTAGTGTTGAATATGTTATCATTTATAAAATAAAATATTCATTTAATATCGAATCTATACTATCCATAACATAATAAAAATTTTAAAAGAAATTACAGAAAGGACTAAAAATGTTGCCCACAAGCTAATTCTTATCCGCACAAAAACTTTTAGGAACATTTGAACTAAGTTCCTGAGTTTTTCTATACGTTTTCGTTATTGATTTATCAGTTCTTTCAAATTATGAATCACTATTGAATATTCATCTATAAATATCTACTTAGGTAGAATTTCAATTTTTCTATTTTGCATTAGGATATTGAGCTATTATACACGATATTTCAAAATATTGTTTTTAAACCGATATTGTTTCTGTAACTATGAAGTTTCAAAGATAGGTACCCTAAACTTGCGATGTTTAAAAAATAAAACTCCATTGTTGCACAAGAAAATATGGAGTTATATTTACAATCTTCAACACGAAAGACTCGTAATAGGTATATAGGCATAAGGAATAAGGTTAAAAATAATGTCCGAGAAATTAAAGAAGTATATTGGTGGAGATTGGTCATGCATGAGACACCAAAACGTATTTGGGAATTATTTGGGACATGAAACAATATAACTAGAAGAAACCTGAGATTAATATTTAGAAGATTAAAACGCAGTTGTAGAAAGTCCATTGAAGGCAGGTGAAAAAACAACACAAAATGTTTTCGTAGAACAAAATATGGAGCAACTAAGAGAAACAAGAAAAAATCTAAAACCAGGAAAACTACAAATCAAGACGATATAACAAACAAGCAAATAAAAAACTAAGAAACCGCCATCACAGAAAAATGCGGGAAATTACAATACGGAAAAATATAAAACAAATTGAGAAACAGCAAAAGGAGATGAAACAGATCCAGCAAATTTCCCCGGAAGGATCGCTCTAAAACTCATACACAAAATCATTGCTGACGAAATAACCTTAATAATTCTAACAAGTGATGAAATGGGATTTTATGCTGTCATGCTTTGTATACGTATACGTACCATGGACGGAATAATAAAAGCCGTAAATAACACTAAATATTATGTTTTGCTGATGACTCAATACTTATCGCGTAATGAAGAAATCAACAAGATTCCAATTAAAATACACAAAAACTTAAAATGCAGATTTTAATAAACAAGACCAAATGTTAGGACCTCTGCTCTGCAAAATGTCAATAGAGAACAACATTATCTATCAAGACATGCTATTTGAATAATTTAAAAGCAAAATTACAAGCGTAGGGTGTCTGGAATACGAAATAAGGAAACAAAGTAACAAAGCTGTCACAATATAATAATATATATTATAAATTCAATTTGGAAAAAAAACATCTAAGGACATACTATAATTCTAGAGTATACAAAACAAACGCCCGGCTAGTGATGCTGTATGTTGCGGAAGCAAGAGTCCAAACATCAATAACAAAGAGAATTTCAAGAACAATTATTGAGATATAAATAATAACAGATGACACATTACACTACAGACCATAAGTGTCAACATATGATATAATCAGATGGATAAGGAAAAGAAGAAGAGAATAGAAACAGCATGATACTTAAATTATGACACCACACCGTAGAAGAATTGTAGGACGGTCACCAAAATGATAGGGAAAAAGTCGGCAATTGACTCCAGAAGCATTTCTAGAACAAAGAAATCGGAATTTTATAGATATACAAGAAGAAGAAGAAAAACGAATAATGAACATCTTTACTACCACTATAAAGGTCCTTGTTTGTTCTGCTGGCTAATATAATAGAAATAAATTGATAGTTGGAAAAGCTCTGTTTTTGAGAAAAACTTTTATATTTAGTTCGATGTTGCTGCCGCATGTTTTTGCAAAAATGAAACCGTAAATGCTAGGTTAGCTCTGTTTGCCGCAAAGAAAGAAAAGTGCTATACATACATTACATTTGAGAAAAGTGGATCATCCCTCTCGGACTCTCGGAGACTACTTCTCAGCTTCGCCTATTAAAGAAGGTATTATCACTTAAAATTGGAAAATAAATAAAAACATTTTTAGTAACCAATAATTTCTGATTATTCGAGTAATCATTTTAAAATATAAAATACAAATTTTCTTTTAATACATATTAAAAAAATAAATTTTATAAGTAAACTAAATTATATTTCCGGTATGGTAATTCTAACTTGCATCATTCAAATGATAACTCTCTAGTACCTTGTAGGTTGGTAAATTACAGTATTAACAGTAAAAATTATGAAAGCTGAAATGTGTATTACGTTGTAATATAAATCATGTATGTGCTCAATTAATGCGTACTCCTGCTGTGCCCATTTCTTTTAAAGCATTATATTTTTTAACACTGGATTATGAAATTAAATTCAAAGAAAGTGTTTAATCATTTTCTTGTTTGTAGGTATTTATAGTTGCATTTAATGTAGATACATAAATGGTATCGCTATTGCTTCTGGATCTGCAATGAAAATATTTAAACTTCTACCATTTCAATGTTCTAACTGTTTTTGAGTCTCTAGATCTATTCTAGACCGAAATATTTTTTCTGATTTTTTTCTAATTACATTTCTTGATTTCCTGACATCAAACTAGTTTAATTGACTTAAGGTTTCTTAGAACCTTAAGCCGCGTCCAGACATATGTAGTATATCGTGTAGTGTAATGCGAATTCATTTGGACGCTACCTGAGCATAGAACGAATGCAACCAGAATACTTACCGCGAATTGTCTATCCATTTAGTATTCGCGAACATGTCGAGAGAGGTAGTAGTTGAGGGAACGTCCAAACGTAGACTGCGAGCTCTGCGCGAGCGCCTTTGTGTTCGGGCAAATAACCGACATCCGATGGATTCCCTCGAACCATTCGGCGAGCGTTACACGTAATGCTCGCAGTGCCGTCCAAACGGAGAATTCGCGTTACATTACACGTTACATTACACGATACATTACACATGTCTGGACGCGGCTTTATTACTGTTCTAGACAGACTCTTTACCCACTGGAAGAAAAGGTTCCACTTATCTTTAAAAAAATTCTCCAATTTATGGCTGGTAGTTTCTGGTACGAATTGTTTGCACGGATTCCCGTATAAATGTTGTGAGGCTAGCTTTCTTTAAAATTTTAAACTACACTGAAACTTAGGATTTTATTTAAGTAAATTTAATTTCAGAGCGCACCCATATCTATATATATATATATATAAATGAATGTTTGTCTGTATGTATGTATGTCTGTATGTCTGTATGTATGTACTCAATGAACTCAAAAACTACTGGACCGATTAATATGAAAATTGGTATGTATATGTATGTTTCCACGGAGAAGGTTTGTATGATATGCTCATTGATGTCACTCGCCATCAGGTGGCGCTGCAGACTAGCAACTTCTGCCCCTTCAACCGATGGTCATGAAAATTAGTATTTATATGTATTTTTTCACGGAAAAGGTTTGTATGATATGCTCACTGATGCCACTCGCCACCACCTGGCGCTGCAGACTAGCAACTTCTGTCCCGTTCAACCGATTGTCATGAAAATTGGTATGTATATGTATTTTTCCACGGAAAAGGTTTATATGATATGCTCATTGATGCCACTCGCCACCAGGTGGCGCTGTAGAGTAGCAACTTCTGTCCCGTTCAACCAATTGTCATAAAATTGGTATGTATATGTATTTTTCCACGGAGAAGGTTTGTATGATATGCTCATTGATGCCACTCGCCACCAGGTGGCGCTGCAGACTAGCAACTTCTGACCCGTTCAACCTATTGTCAGGAAAATCAGTATGATGATGTATTTTTACGGGTAAGATGAATATGATATTCGTATTAATGGAAGTTACCACCAGATGGCGCTTCCATGTATAAAATTCAATACTGATTAATAGATATCTACACGAATTCGTATAAATATAAGTTCGAAAAATATATTTTTTTGTGCGATAAGTAAAACAAAACTATAAACTTTCTTTCCTTCTCTATCTCTTCTTCTCTTTTATTTTTCTTGAATTTATTTTCGTTGCTGGCGTAGCAACGCACGCCGAGTACAGCTAGTTAATAATATAAATAAACTGAAATAGGTGTCGTACATTTAGAAATATTTTTGCAGCATACCTAAGGGTTAAAATAAGGGGTTGTGTTTAATAACTATATACGCTAAAGCAAAGTATTAGTTTTAAATAAATCTTTATAAAAATCTCGCGTCATGATGTTCGTTTCCGCTAATCTCCGAAACCATTAAACCGATTTCAATAAAATTTTGTAGATATGTGATGATTGTTTTAACTTAAAAGATAGGATAATTTTTATCTCGATTAATAACTGTGATTTATTGACATTGCGAATTTAAAGTTTTATACTTAATAATCATAATCAAATAATCATATTTTAAGGTTGTGTAAGTATGCAATGTATGACGCTGTGGTTAAATTTAATTTTTTTTTTGTTTTTGATACACAAATTTCATCCAAGTGATACATAAATGCAACATAATCAAAGTGTTTTTTGAGAAAGAACTGTTATATCCATTGTGCTGTGTATTATTTTGCATGAAAATCTTAAAAAGTTGTTAAAAATCGCAAAAAAATGTTATCAATCTTAAAAAATTGTTTAAAATGTCCGAAATCATAAAGGAATTCTTAAAAAATGTAAAAAATTGTTGTCAATTTTAAATCATTCTTAAAACTGATTTAAAAAATGTCGAAAATTATAAAAAAAAAATTGAAACGTGGAAAAACTGTTCAAAATTGTATAACACTGTTGAAAATGTTTAAAAAATATGTTACAATCTTGAAAAATCCTTTAAAACGATTAAAAAAATATCGAACATCATATAGGAATCTTCAAAAACTTAAAAAATCGGTGAAAATTACAAAAAACTTGTGACTATCTGGAAAATTTGTTAAAAAATGGTTACAACAATGTCGAAAATCATAAAAAAATTGGCAGGTATAAAAAAAATGGAAAAAATCGAAAAAAAAAAACTACAAAATTAGATAAAAACAAACGAAAAACCAAAATAAAAAAGTAAAACAGAAGAAAAAATCAAAAAAAAAAATAAAGTATGCATTTGAAAGAGATATAAGTATTATAAAATATATAGAATAATCGGAAAAACTATCGCAAAAATTAGAAAAAAGGAAACAGAAAAACCCAATAGGGAGACACTAAAAAATAAATATAAATGTTACAAACGTGAAACTAAAGTAAAACGAAAATAACCAAAACAACAAAAATAAGAAAAAAATAAAACCAAGTAAATATCAACATATTTAAATAGAAGAAAAATGTATCAAATCGAACAAAACGAAAAAAAAAGAAAATATATATATATATATATATATATATATATATATATATAATATAGTGAAATGTTAATTTGCTGTCCAGGATCTAGTAACGGAAATTAATTGGGTAGCAGCAAGGGATAAATGATTTAGAACACTCTTTTAATCATCCAAGCTTTCGACCCTTATTGGGTCATCTTCAGGGATCTACAAGGTATTTATTTAAAAAAATATATAACACAGTGATTGCACATCTAAAACAACTTACACTTATTTGAGATTATATCATTAAGATGTTATAAAAATATTCATCAGTGAACGATACAATTTTGGCAAGTAGGTTTCTATACATATATCTGAGCTCGACAATATAATATTTAAGTAAATATAAAAATTAATTCTTAACGACAAAACAAAACACCACAAAATTAACCAATTGTCAAAAAACCGAAAGGTATATCAGCATCAAATATACTTGTCGGGCCTTCGAGAGTTCAAGGTGTCTAATTATCTATTTTATGTTTTTAGCTAACTATAGTAGAGGCCACCTGTAGAGAAAGAAAAATTCAGGACTGTTGATTGTTAAAGTCACAGATTAATCTCTGATATATATATATATATATATATATATATATATATATATATATATATATATATATATATCTCAGAAACTATAAGACCTACAAACTTGAAATTTGGTAACTAGGTTCCTTATTGGGTCTAGACGTCCGCTCAGAAAGGATTTTACGAAACTCTATCCCTAAGGGGGTAAAACGGGGGTTGGAAATTTGTATGAAAGTCTTATGTTTTTGAAGTAAGGGACTAGAAAATTAAAATGTGTGCTCTGTAGAGGATGTGGAGGTGTACTTAAATTGTATTTTTAGAAATCAACCTCCTTCATAAGGATTGAGCGGGGGTCGAATACTTTTTATACAACAATCAACACGCCACGCGAACAACCCAAAAACCCAAAAATGTGGTTAGATTTTTTATTGTCTGTCTGTCTGTCTGTATGTTTGTGCGCGCATCACATGAAAACTACTAATTCGATTCGAATGCGGTTTTTACAGATGTATTTGTCTTCTTTCAACTTAACATCTAATGTATTAAAGTTTCTCCCCCTGCCACCCCTTTAACGTGACAATATCTCATTGATACATTTAAAAATACCACTTAAATTATACCCATCATTCATACACACTTGCTATAATTTAGTTTTGATATTCGAAACTAGATGGCGCTAAGAGGTTATTAAAACAAATAACTTTCAAATTACTGTATTAGGTTCAATGTAGCACTGTCATAGATCAATATTACAAGATAGTCATAATCGGTGTTGTATGATTTATTATTATTAAAATCTTTTCACTGGTTGCAGCGTGATTGACTGACAAACATGAAATTTATAAAAAAAAGTTAGGGTAGACTTATTTTACTAAGGATATACCTACAGAATGATTAAAATTAAAATTTTGTATGTCAAATAGATAGTCATTAAATCAGTTGTGAATATCCCAATTTCACGCGGGCAAAGCCGCGGGTAAAAGCTAGTCCTTATATAAATTCCATCTCGCGGTATTAATGTTATTAATGATCTTTGAGTTATTGGAATTTTTTGGAAAATGTTTTTTTTATGCATTTTAGAACCATTAGTTGTGTACGGCATAAGATTTTTATGCTGTTTTCTCAGTAGGTACCTTTCTACTTTCGAAATACCGGCAATTTTTTTTTATTAAAATAACCGGTTTGCGATATACACGTGTAGTTGTTTAACATTAAAGAAAATTATCGACATGTATAGTCAATATGATGTGATGTTTAAATAAGTTTCAATTACTCGTACAGTTTTTTTGGAACAGATTAAGCGTGTGTTCGATTAAGAAATTAAATCTCTATGTTTTATAGAAATATCCTTGTTGAATAGAATAATTCAGAGGACTCATAAAATGAAAATGGTTCTCTGTAAGTTAGTGTCGAGAAATTTGCTTTTTCCCATGGTAATCTATTATACGTATGTGTAGCTTTTGTACTTTACTAATTCAATAAAAAACCGAGTGCTAGGCAGTCTGCAAAATGTAGTTAGTTATTTTATGGTACGTACACTTATTTCTCAGTGCGCGATGTTTATAGTACGATCACCTTTCCAAGCTTGGCCATTGGCTCGACGCAGTTAGCTTTGTACCCAGGGAATTAACAGTAGTCTTTATATCAACTATATTTTTAATGGTAACTGTTTAATTCTTGATGTTATAATTGGACCCAGGAGTTTTAAGTTGGGATGAATCTCGTTTATTTTATATGTTAAATTTAATCATTGTTTGTGTTACGATAATAATTACTGATCTAGACAGGAAAAGCAGCTCCGTCACGCTGGAACCCGATTTTGTTTAAGCGATTCTAATGATTGTAGTAAACTTCATTTATGTATTATTAGTATGTAGTATTAGTAATAAAAATAACCGATAAAAAACAATTAATTTTATTTTAAACCTGATCAATAGTTAGGTACATAGCAATAATTTGTTTTTAAATGAGTGCCAAATTGTAGTGTCAATAAAGAAGACTTCCTTTATACTAGGAAAAAACAAAATAAGTTGCAAAACAAGTGTGTGTAAAAAAATAAACGGGTTGCACTCCGGGAGTGCCGGCAGATGTGAAACATTGAATATTAACGTTGGGCATTTTTGATATTTTTAAATCGCTAGGGAATAGTTTACCACGAATTGCTTTAAATTATCAGTATAAAAGTACTTTGGTAAAATACAATATCCATTTATTGCGCTATTATGCACAAACATGACAGTTTATATTACAGTTAAAATTTCAGAACTATTACAATTTTGATTCGAACATATTTAAATGTATTTCGTTGTTATAACATTGTAATAATTTGACATCGTTAAACCAAATTAATTATTTAAAAATTTAATTAACATTTGATTTTTATTGTCTGCAAAGTTTATATTGACATATCCACTCTAAATCATTGGAAAACCATCAAAACTTCTCCCAATTTTTTTTTTTTTTTTTTTTTTTGAAGCAATGCTGATGCGTCGTACATTTTCTGCGCGCGGAAGATAGCGGGATACATGTCATCATCTCCTACACCGCACTAGCGGTCTTGTCTCTCTCCGTCTTACGAATTATTGATCGGGTCACCTGTCACGGAAATTTAGCAGTACGTTTACATGCTTGCTTGGCAAGTCTCAGCAAGTTTCTACAAGCTCCAAGCCATTTGCACGCTTGCGAGTGCGCTAGTGTGTTGTGTGTTATGGCAAAGAATACAGACGCCCATAGAAGCTCATAAGTCGTATTTAAGGTGTATCCCGAAAATCCTTAGTACCTACCCTGACCACAAGATGGCGAATAATAATAAATTAATTGATCTTTAATTCATTTATGGAAAATTTTATTTTTATAAAATTTTTCGTGCATCTCAGCGACTGCTGCCAATTTCTGATGGTAATCATATTAAATACCAACTTCGTACCTACTACTTTCGCCATCTTGTGGTCAGAGTATTTTCGGGGTACATCTAAAATACGACTTGTGAGCTTCTATGGGCGTCTGTATTCTTTGGTTATGGTCAGGCAAATATGGCAAACTTAGACGTCGTTAGAAGTTGTTTCAGCACAGAACCGTACGGCGCAAACATGTCACAACATGTAAATACAACACTGCCCTGATCGGCAACAAGCTCTTCCCATCTCACGCAAGCCAAGCCGACACTTTTTAAGAAACTACAAAAGATATAAAGTATTTTAGTATCATTTGAATGGTTGTAGTTTCTGTAAATCTTGTATTATAACGTTAAGATAAAAAAAAAATGGGATATACAGATACAAAATTAAAGCGAGTAACAATATATTGTTTGTAGTTTGTTTCAGTTTCAAGAAAAATTTTTAATCTTCCTTTATACTAAGAAGAAAATGGATAAATTGTAAAAAAAGTGTGAGTCTAAAAAAAGAAATTTTCTAAGAACCTACAAACAATTCGATACAGAATTGTAGTATCATTTATATGTTTATAGTTTCTATAAATCTTGTGATATGATTGTAAGCTCCTCAGAAAGACAAACAAAAGCTTGTTCCACTGACAAATTAATATGCAAAGTTGTATGTTGACAATCGACTTTATGCTTCTGAGGTCTAGAATTGCAAAGCATTATTTACTTATCTTTGATTCAAAGTTCTTAATTTTTAGAATCGAAAAAGGCGTAAAATACGGTTGGCTGATAAGCACACAGTAAGTGATGCCATGTGAATTCTCTTCGTAACTTACGTTTTCCAATGATACACTAAATGGGACTAAGTAGGTACTTAGGTGAAATGATAAAGTCCAGTAATTCCCGCTGACCGCCATTCCACCATTTGCCCTCCCTTATTTTGCGTTTTGTTATCAATGGAAATTTACCGACCTATTTTTTTTTTGGTAATATGAAATAAGTTAACCTACTTTTCGTGTCAAAATTCAGTCACAAAATGTAGAAAGACAAACTCAAATACTTCCATAAAATGTGGCTTACTTTTGAAATATGGTCTGTCGAAAACATATTGAAGTGGAAAAAGAACCTGACATTTTTTTCATAATTTTAATAGGTCCGCTGAAACAATTATTATTTATTGTTCTATTTGGAGTTGGGTTGTGGTGGTTGAGAAAAATTATTGAAAAGCATTATTTCATCTCTTTTGCTAAGTTTCTTGGATTGACGACAGAAGGTTGCCCAGGAATTAATGAATTACTTGAAGACGCTTTAATTGAATCGACAAATTGGACCCCTGAAAAACTAGACAGTTTGTCTCGAGTTACCAGTTGTACTGAGACAGAATTGAAATGTTGGTTACAACGTCAAAAACGGTTAAAAGCATTTTATGAAAGCTTGTGGCGATTTATATTTTACACTTGCATATCTTTATATGGTTTACGTTTTATGTGGGAGAAGATATGGTTTTGGGAATTGGTTAACTGTTGGCATTATAGAATTCATGCTGATATCTGGTTTTATTATATGCTTTCATCTGGATATTATTTTTCAGTTATATTTACTTGTAAAGAATGCTGGAAAAAGAAAGTCTTTCAAGTTATTACCTTTATACTATTATATATTTCTTGGATAACAAATTTTATATGTTTAGGATCTATAATTTTACTCATCCATGATTGTTGTTATATTTTATTAGAAGCCGCAAGATTATTATTCTATGTAAAAGAGAAAACATTATCCTATATGCTTGTTGGTGCCTTCTTGTTTGTATGGGTTCTGTGTCGACTACTAATTTTTCCAATGCATATAATTCGACACACAATAACAAACCCAGGCTCCATGTCTTATCATACTTATTTTCTTTTAAATAGTTTTTTAATATTGGTACTAATTTTGAACTGCTACTGGACTTATTTAATTGTAAAATTTCTTTGGGGTATTCAGAAATCAAAACGAGAATTGGAAGACATTGATTTTATTTGCTATGATGAAAATGAGTGTAACAATGAAGACGACTGTTTAAATAACTGGAATAAAAATACATGTTGATTATTACAAGGATTAATCGTAAAAAAATGTTTATTTATTTCTAAAAAATATACAGCACTGTTTATGTGTTTATATAAACAACTATGTACTATGTTTAAAAGTTTGAACAGTAATCTATTTTTCTAATCAGACGCTATTGCTAAGCATATTAAATACCATTTTTTTTTGTTAAAGATTTTCATTGAAATAGATTTATTTGAAACATGTATTATAAATTAATTTTAACCTAACTATAGTAGTTATCTACTGATTAGGAATAGTCAAGGGTAATATAACAAGATCTTGATTATAGTCGGCTATTTTTGTGGTATCTAGATTTCGAGAATGTTTTAGTATCAATTTGTTGAGACATAATTTGACATTAATAATCTGATTAAAGCCCGAGAGCTTTAGCTCGAGGGCTTTAATTTTTGATTATTAATGTCAAATTATGTCGAAACAAATTGTAAAATTTTCGAGAAATTTAGCAACAACAAAAATAGCAGGCTATTAATCAAGATCGTGTTATATTTAGGAATATTATTTCCTGAGAAGACAAATTTTTGACAATTATATTTGACGTGACTATTTCTCTAGTGCAATAGTCGCTGATATTTGATTCTGATTGGTCCGATTGCAAAAAATTATGACTTTCTATTGGTTAATTTGAATCGAAGGAAATAATCAGTAATATTCATAAGGTTCTAAAAACTTCAGTATATTTGATAATTAAATCAACTAATCAAACCTACGTATTCAGTGGACGATCCGCGGCAAATAGTCGGGGGTGCCAAATCTGGTGAATACGGTTGGTGTTCAAGCAATTCGTACTTTAATTTAGCCATCGTCAACAAACGTGTGTGAGAACACGTGCATTGTCTTTATAACAAATGATTTTTTTTTTTGGTGAACCGATTCTTTTTTCACGAATCTTTTTATCCAACTGCTCCAAAAGGTTGCAAACTTCCACAGTTAATTGCTTTACCTTTTTCAAGATAATCAATTATTTTGCATTCCAAAAAACTTTCTTTTTTGCCGAACGTTCTCACTTCACTTGTTTTCGAACTAAAGAACCAGCTTCAGTCCATGCTA
This sequence comes from Altica lythri, assembly GCA_964028335.1. Taxonomy (NCBI): domain Eukaryota; kingdom Metazoa; phylum Arthropoda; class Insecta; order Coleoptera; family Chrysomelidae; genus Altica; species Altica lythri. Next base: position 25,513,387 of record OZ034804.1, on the reverse strand, counting down.
AACATTCTTGTTTCATTCTAGGATTAAGATCGGAGATCCAAGTCTGATCCATAGTTATAAAGTGACGCACAAAATTAGGTGTCTTCCCAGATGCGGTCGTTCCCAGTAGCGGTCGGTCCCATGAGCCATGAGCGGTCAAATTTCGAGAAGGGTACTTTATCACTAATTACATTGTTTACGCCGAGACACCCTTAATGATCAATATCAATAAGTTGCAGATAATTTCTAATCCCCTCACCTATCTGTCAGGAGCATACTCATAAAAGTTTGTAATGATGATTATTTGGCATTCCAAAAAGCATAAGATTCGAATATATTATTTTTGAAAATTATTGTTCTGAAAACTTTACTGTATTCGTAGTATATAATAGAACAAAATAGTAAAACGTTAATTTTTTCTCTGCTTTTAAGTCAGTGTAAAGTGCAAATATGGAAAATAAGATAGAACGTATAACAATTACAAAAAGGTAAACCATGTGCAATCTACGACGGATATTTGTATCGTTCATATAGAGAAAATAGTAGTGGTGCGAGTACTTGGGTGTGCTTAAGAAAAAAGTGCAAGCTGTCGTGGTAGGTTAACTACAAAGATGATGTAGTTTTAAAAACAGTTGACTATCAATGTATTCCGAACATCGCCAGTGTTGAAGTGCAAAGAGCAGTTTTTCGAGCAAAAAAACGTGCGCGAGAAGAAGATGGGATTATTTCAAAAATTTACTCGGAAGAATTTGATGATATTGCGGACAGGGGTATGAATTTGTAACGAAAGTGCCTCAATTATCTGCAATAAAAAGCGTCTTATATCGCTTAAGGCATGCAAAAAGAACCTGAAAATAGAGATGACGTATATTTAAATAACGAGTCTTTGCTAATAAAGGATAGCTCAAGTTTTCTGCTTATATATATTGAACTATTATATCCAATCAATCAATTTCAGATTTCTTATCCTTAACTAAAATTTTGAAGGCATAATTGAACGTAGCAACATGATTAAAAGATTAACGGATCAGGTAGATAAATTTTTAATCGACCGCATACGGCACTGTTTTTGGTAGTGACCGCATACGGCACGACCGCTCGTGGCACGGAGCCCAAAATTACGCTGAAAAATTCGTTTTCGATTCAATTTTTGTTGAATTGTCTGAGAATGCGACACCAACTTTTCGAACTGCTTTTTCAAATGTAATTCTTCGTGTAAAATATGGAGTACTCGTTCATCTGAGATGCCTGTGGTATCAGCAATTTTAAGCTTAGTCAAACTTAACAAACAATATCTAAGACTTGCTGAATGATTTATGGTGTTGTTGCACTTTTTGGACGTTCACTTCGACGCATCTACGACAATGTTTAAACTGTAAAACCCATCGATGTACAGTTGGAAATGAAGGAGCAGATTCTTTTAACATTTTTACCATTGTTGTATGCATTTCTATTGCTGATAAACTTTCAGTATTTCCATTGTAAAAAAATACACTAACTTCAAATAGCGTGTAAACAAAAAATGAATTGACAATTAAAAATAAAAATTTTTGTGTATTCAAATGGAAGATGAAATATTAAAAAAACCATAAATGTTGATTCCTCTACTGGTTAATAGGTGTCGCTTTTAAATCTTTTTAACCAACCACTATTGTCCAGCCAAATCCAGAAAGAATCGAAGGTAAGGTTCTGAAGTAGTCTCACAATTTGATTAGTCTTCTTCTTCGTTTCTGTCTGTCTGTCTGTCTGTCTGCAGTTACTATTGTACCCGTAGTCATAAACAATAAATCATAGTACAAATTTGGAACTTGTAGTAGTGCCTTCAGGAAATGCATCGCAAACTGTAGTTCCTCCAATAATGTGCTGCCTTAATGGAAATAATACAATGTTGCCGGATTTTTCGACTTCACCTTGTGACTCTAGCGCTTTTAAATCTTCATTTTACGATCAAACTTTATATAAAGTGTTTCGTTACATTACCAGATTTTACTCTTTTAGTATTCGTGTAATGAGGATAGAGAGCTAAAATCCATCTTAACCATCTGATAGCCAGGGAAAAACCATTAATTTTATATCTTGTAAGTTTTTTTTTTGGCCCATGGTTTTTGAGTTACAACGAGGTTTCTCTACTTTTTCCTCACCCGGTATAGTACAAAGGAATATTTTGGTATTTTCGAAAAACATGACATACCTACCTTATTGCTACGTACTAGAAGAACCTAAAATATTCTGGAATATAGTCACTGAAACATAACCTAAAAACAGTCTTTTAACTAAAGGTCATTTTCTTATTTGGTTATCCCGTTACAATACGTATCTTTGCAAAAAAACTGTGGATATAAACAACTATAGTTGATTCAAATAGAAGTGTCATCAAGTAGTCTCTGGAAAATTCAAATTTGTAGTGGCAGCACCCACGTTTAGTGAAATTTAAATCGCAATATTCCAGCTTGTGATCATACATATGCTCAACATTTTGACACATCGCGATGACATATAATTCCCTAACTAAAGTTCTGTTTCCATTGAATCTAGTAATAAGGTTAAAGACGATCTCACACGTACCCAGCTCACTTGATGACACTTCTATTTGAATCAACTATAAGTTGGCATGCATTGATAAAAAAAAATAGTCTTCCTTTTTAAGCATTTATACATTTAAAATTCGATTAGTATATAGGTAAGACAACTAGTGTAGTTTGTCCGTTCGGTTCGGACTGTTCTTTCGGTTTTTCATAGTTTCTACATTTCAGTAATTTACACCAAGTAAATGTTTATCGATAAACTGTTAAATGAGTCAATATAAATAATAGTTTTAAAATTGCATGAACTTTTATTAATATGCGTTGACTTAATTATAAAACCAAATTTAAAACATAATACCTAAAGGGTTAAGATTAAGATTTAAACAGTTTTATTGTTTGATGACGTATATTCATGGACATTTATTTTGAACTTCTTAAGTCCTTGATAATTTTTTTTTCACAATTTTATTGTTGATTTATTATGGACCTAATTTAATAAAAATGTAATTTAACTGTAATTCTAGTAAAGATTTCTTTCTATGAAATGATCGAGCTGCACACCATTCTACATTATCACCAATAAAAAAATTGGTTTTTGGCCCTCCGTCCAGAAACAATACTATTAATTACTTTAAAATCGTCCGGAAAATGACATTTTCCGGCCTAGGCCGGCAAAGTAGCTTTTAAATTATCTAAAGAGATGGCGCTATGAGTTTAAATTTTAAGTCATCACAAATACATAATGAATAATACAAATTTTAATTAAATTTATTTAAAAACAGCGTATAATATACTAAACTTACCTATAACTTTTTCTAAATGTAAGCAGGATTCTAATTTACATTTAATTTCTCTCACAACTTGTATTATAAAATTTGACATTTATGTCAATTTACAACTACTTATCATTCGATTATGAAAATAGTTCATTGTCTCTGCTATTTTGATATAAAATCATTAGATATTAATGTTAATATTTTCAATATAAAATTTTTTACTGTGCTGCTTATTAGCACAGTATTTGTATGTATAAAAATTAAGGTTCTTGAAATCGATTAGCAGAAAATCATTCCTTATTACTAATTCTTTTAATCGTGCAATAGATGTCAATAAACATCTAATCTTGTATTTCAAAAAGTAAAAAGTTTTTGGACTTGTTGTGTTTGCAACATATGTTAATTAAAACACTAATAACTGCTGAACACGTATATTAAGTATCAAACAACATACCAGCTGACAGTCTGTCGGCTGTCTTCTAGTCACTGGTCTTACCTTAGGTAGCACAAGCGGTCAATTTTTGAACATAACAGAACTTTTGAAAATATTAAAAATTAGTCGGACCAAAAAATAGTGTGTGTTACACGTCCGGAAAATGTTTTGCAAGTGCTCGTATTGTTTCGCCTCGGTGCTACGCACCTCGGCTACACAACTTTACTCGCTCTTGCAAAATGTCATTTTCCGTCCTTGTGTCACAAATAACTATTACATACTTTCACCGAAAGTCAATGTTCCTGCCTCATATGCATGTAAAAACGAAACACAGTAATATCTGGGATTAGCTATGTTTAATGCATATTGGCTACTTATTTGCGACGGGATAGAAAAAAAATAGTATTTATTACTCGTCTGCGGATTACATCTCTCGACTTCGCCTCGTTGGGATTGTCTACTTTCCTCAGTTCAATAACATTGTAATTTAACTGTATTTCTAGTAAAGTTTTCTGTCTGTGATTGAAACGAGTTGCACACCTTTTTACATTTTCACCAATTCGGAAAAAACTTTCCTTTCTACCTAGGTTTATATTCCTCTACATACTTCCGTCGAAAGTCGATATTCCCGCCTTATATGCATGCAGAGGCGAAATATCTGGGATTAGCTTTGTTTAATGCGCATTGTTTACGAATTTGCGACCGGATAGAAAAAAAAATAGTATTTATTACTTCTGATCGTCCACGGATTGCATCTCTCGACTTCGCCTCGTTGGGATTGTCAATTTTCGTCACTTCTAATGTAATATAGATATCTACTATTGCTGTGTATAATCACTCTCTATAATCTTTGTATTCTAATAATTATAACTTTGCTATTATAGGGTTATGGTCCTAATTCAACTTTATTTATTTGTCACTTCATTTTTTAGTATTTAACTAACTATTTCTATGCTAACGTTGATTTGTTATTTTATTGTTTCACTTTTATACATTTAATCTGAAAGGGCATAGTGAATAAAAAATGTATACCTAAGTAATGTTAGATTTTCCCAGACTTGTCTAATCAATTGCTAAAGTCCGAAATTTATTTTTATGTTTATAGAATTTTTTTTAAAACCGGCCAGAAATTAGTACTTTCCGGTTAATTTTTACGTCAGACAATCTCATTTTGTCGAACAAGGCCAGAAGATAAAAATGAGTCCAAAAATAGTTTATTACAACCCTAGGCCAGAAAGTTGGATTTTCTGGCGCGTCAAAGCATCCAACTTTTTGGCTATGGGTAATATACTATTTTTCTTGATCCCCATCCGAACATAGTCCGCCAGAGTGCGCTGTAATTCAAGCAAGCCATAAAAGTTGGACTTTCTGGAGCGAAGAGCTGCCAGAAAGTGCGTATTTTTGGGTAGGGGATCAAGAAAAAGCTTTTACCGGACTATTTTCTGGCCCGGGCCGACAAAATGAGATTTTCTGACCCAAAAATAAACTGGAAATTACTAAATTCTGGCCGGTTTAAAAAAAATATTGGACATAATACGGTCCAAAAGTGCTTTTACTGGACTCGCAGGCTTGCAGGTCTCGCCTGCGGCTCTCCCTGCAATTGCCCACTTGTTACGTAAACTACTATTTTTATCAAATTTGGAGCCAGAGATATTATGTGATGAAGAGACTAGATTTTGGATTTTTTCTAACTCTTCTTCTTCTTCTTCTTCTTCATCTTAGTTTAGGACAAAGTCCTGTTCCTTTCTACAGTTTACCCTCCTGTTGGGTCTTGGGAATGCGATGTCCAGCTTTCATACCATCGTTTTGGAGGTCTCCCGGGCGGTCTTGATGTGTTGGGTTTTTCAGACATTGCAATTTTTGCGAGCCTCTCGTCATCCATTCTGTTGACGTGGTCTCTCCACTCCCTACGTCTATGTCTAGACCATATTACGATTCTAACTAGATTTATTTATTTAACCACTATACAAATACAACTTTACTTTTATAGGGTCATGGTCCTATTTCAACTGTATTTCTTTGTCACTCCAGTAATTAATATATACTATCCATTTCTATGCCAACGTTAATGTAACTATGCTAATACATCAGTGGTTATATAATGTTCTAACCTAATTATACAAAATCAAAATGACTAATGTAGATGTCAATTTATTAGTACAAAAACCGATTTGGATTGATATTGATAATCATGTTTTACAATTATTTTACGTTTTACCTATTAGCGTTTTAGTATTTCTTTTACGCTGTATAGTGGAGAGACGCATTTTCAAACCCCTAGCAGAAAATTTAGGATTAAAAGAAGTGGTACCAAGAAAAGTAGATAATAATGAAGTACTTGAAAAGTATTATCGAACTGGAAGGGATTGGGACAAAATAACTGTATCCAACATGTCCAAGAAAGTTGACATGACAGAAAGGCAAATTTATAAATGGTTAAGATTACGTAAACATAAAGAGAAAATACCAAAATTAGTAAAGTTTTGTGAAAGTGCTTGGCGGTGTTTATTCTATACAGCGGCGTTTATTTACGGAACTATAGTCTTGTGGAATAAACCTTGGTTATGGGATATACGTCAATGTTGGACGGACGTACCAAATCAGAAGTTAACCAGCGATATTTGGTGGTATTACATGATTCCATTGTCCTTCTATAGCTCGTTGCTAGGTAGCCAATTTTTTGATGTTCGTCGTACAGATTTTTGGGAAATGTTTATGCACCATATATTGGCTATTTCTCTGATAAGTTCGTCGTGGTATTTAAAATATATACGTGTGGGTACATTAGTTCTTCTTGTACACGATATTGCAGATATCTTCATCGAAGCAGCGAAATTAACACACTACATAAAATATTATAAAATTCGGAATATATTCTTTGTTTTGTTTGTAGTGTGCTGGGTAGTTACAAGACTTGGGTTTTATCCATTTTGGATTATATGGAGTTGTATAACTGGTCCTGATCCTTTAATTTCAGACATAGCGTATTACATTATGAATGGCCTGTTGATCAGTTTGCAGTTGCTTCATTGTTTTTGGTCGTATTTGCTTGGTAAGTTCCTTTGGATTTCCTGGAGGTCTGGGGAAATGAAGAAAGATATAAGATCTAGCAGTGAAAATGAAGACGAATAAAGTTCATAGACTGGTTTACGGGGGAAATTATGAGCATATTTCTTGATTATATTTAGTTATTTTTATATGTTTAATTACTATGATTATTTTTAAAGATTTCTATGTAGTTACTGGAAAATCTGTTAGAACCCAACTGGTTTTTATGACCAGTGACTACAGTACCTTTTAAAAATATCTCTTTGGTTGTGTTTATGTATGAATTGTATGCAGAAATTTGCTCTTGTAACGTGAATTTTGTTGTATAGAATTATATTTTTTGTTTTTTGCTTTTTTTGTTTCTCATTAGTTCTTTTGATGAATGTTGCTATTAAAAGTTTTTATTTCTTTGAATATTTTTTTTGTGCTTTTTATAATCATTGTTCTATCGAACATTAGACAGAGTTTCTGATAGGTTTATAAATATAAGAAAATCGTGAAGTAAATCTACAAATATGGTATAAATATGAATACTTAGAATAAACCCTAAAAATAATTAAGTGGAAAAATAATATCAACAAAAAAAGTAACATATAAAAAATTAGAAAGAAGGGAGTGTTCAAGTATTACGTAACGCAATTTTTGAAGATTTTTGACCCCTCCTCCCCCCCTTGTAACGCACCGTAACGTTTTTCTGTACCCCTCCCCCCCCTCTCTAAACGTTACGTAACACTCAAGTGACCATTTTTACCCTAAAGTTGCAAAAAGTTATGTTATAGTTTTTATCCTTGGTATACTTTTAATTGCCTTTGCGGTAATAATACTAAATAAAACAAGAGATTTTTAATCCGCACCACCTGCGTATTTTGTTTATTTTTTATAAATTTTTGGCTTTACACAATAATAAACTCTTGAAATAAAATAACATTTTTATTTTAACATTTGACAATGCAATTATTAACAGAAACCCAACTAAAATTAATCATTTTATTCGAAATAAAATCGTATTCTTAACAAAATCAAAAAATAATCAACTATTAACCAAGTATCTAAATAGGTCTATGAAAACAATTCGATTGAAATTAATGCTCCTCTGTCCACGGGTTTGCTAGCCATTCCGATTCTTTCATCACTGGCACTTGGAGTGCAGACGAAGACGGTTCTGGAATTGTTAAGCCACTTGCATCGACTTCGTCTTCGTGGATCCAGTCATGCATATTTTTGAGGTTATATAAACTTCAGTTAACGAATATAATTGTCGCTGTTGTCACGTTTCTTTTAAAAATTATAATAATTTTTAATACAGTTTTATAAACAGTAAAATATGTCAAATGTAATATTGCTATAAAACTTTTGTTCTTACAACATTTTCAAAAGAAAATGTGCAAATAGAAGTAACTATTCAAAAGATATAAACAAAAAATATAAGTTTTGTACAGTTGCAATCCTGAATTCTTATACATTGTGTATATGGAAGCATGCCCCTTACCCCGCACCAACCGAGTGACAATCCTTAAGAAAAACAATGTTACGTAACGTGTTGTAAGAAAGACCCCCTCCCGCCCTTGTAACGCATCGTAACGTTTCACGAGACCCCCCTCCCCCCAAATTGCGTTACGTAATACTTGAACGCTCCCAAATGAGAAAAAATGTGGAAAAATGATAATTGGAAAAATCAAATAAATGAACGGAAAGTAAAAAATCCAAAAATCGAAAAGTAGAGTAACCTGGTAAATAACAACAAAACCTACACAGAAGACATCAGGTGATGTTGGCATCCAGATGCTTTAAAATAGTCTAAATAAATCTATTATAATATTTAGAACAATGGGTTCTTAATATCACTATTGAGATTAGTAATTATAGAAACATCGCAATCCTAAGCGCAGTCGTACACCAACGAAACATCAAACACGCAACATGCAACATGTGACATGAGGTACGTACGGCATGTTGCTTAACCGCGTAGAAAAGTGTGACAACTACATTTGTAGTATTTAAAATGTCGTCAATCGAGGAAGATGTTGTAGTAGCTTGGCAATTTTTGCGAAATCGACGTAAACGAAAACGGTTGTGCCGATAATAGATTTATCCATTATTTGTACATAATCTGAGCCATAGCTCTGTCACTGTTGCACAGGAGCAAATATCCCTCAATCCAGAAAAGTTTAAAGAATATTATAGAATGAACCAGGAAAGTTTCCGAGTGTTGGTGGAACTTATAGGATCGGGAATAGAAAAGCTAGATACCCACTACCGGGAGGCTATTTCTTCAGAGGAACGTTTATTAATAACATTAAGGTACGTAATACAAAAATAAAATATGTAATACCATTAAATACTTATAGCAACAATATTGGTATTTAGTATCTATCAAATATTTTGAAATTGCGATTATCGTTAGCTAAGTATTTTATGACACCTGAAGGATCGATACCAATACAGTGGAAATACGCATAGTTACTTGTATAGAACATTAAATAAAATTGTATATATTTACCTGAATCTTTTATTTCATTTGCCACCTCCGCCCATGCTTTTTCTGTGACATTTCTTTTGCTATACTCCGTTAAGGAATAGTTTCATATGCACGGACGTTTTTCAATAGCTTTTACAAAATTTATATTAAAAACAGGATTTTCAGACATTTTTTGAACGTTATTTCTATTTTTAATAAAAATCACCGATCTTACGTCTTCAATCACGTAACAACTACTGCGACGAGACATGCACAGTAAACCGCATGCAGTTTTTGTTGCGAAACACTTGCATCAGCCGCATTGGTGTACGATGATTTTAACGATATCTGTGTGTTTATATTGTCTTAATGCGGCACAAGTCCACGCGCGGTATTTACCTCCGGTCGCTGTTGCATGTTGCGTGTTTGATGTTTCGTTGGTGTACGACGGCGCTAGGTTTATAAGATTTGAATCTAAAATATTCTATAATTTACAATTAAAAATCGAATATTTTAGGGCATCATGAGTTTTTGCCACAAGTTCGTACGGTCAACAGTCAACAAGAAATGTTATCTGGAAGTTATGAGCCGTTTTTTTTCTTTTCCAAGCTTTGGACAACCTGATCGTGTTGTGTAAGTGTAAGTGTTGTATTAAAAAACAAACGTCCTCATTTAAATTTCTAACTTGCCTGTATCTGAGAGAGATGTAACTCTAAATTTACTTCGAGTATGATTTCTGTCCTCGGTCAAAATCGGTGAAATGGACTATACTTAGTTTTTATTAAACAAAGTGTATAGCTATCCAGAAAAAAATGATTTTTCTGTTATCGGTACGTTAATAATTTTGTTTTCCCTCTCTCTTATTTATGCCCTACAAATCTTCAATTCAGCTCAGAAAAGAAATTCGATTAGTGATCACGTCACGATGTTTGTTTGGGAATAACACCGAAACTCCTGAACCTGAACCGATTTGGTCAAAGTTTATAACTGTAATCTGTAATTTGGTCCCACTTAAAAGCTAGTTCAAACTTTATAATTGCAAAATTAAATGTTTATTATACAATAATATTGAGTGTTTGTTTATTTTTATTAATAGATTGTGGTGAGAGTTCATAGATATAATTATTTAATATCGTTTAAAATCTAGGTTGCGTAGACACCTAATAGATGGCGTTGAGTATTAATATCTAGATTATACAGTAGAAGTAAAAAAAAATTAGAAAATAAGCACAATTTATAAAAAGAAAAGCTTATATGAAGTCTTTCAAAATGATAATATGTATACATATTTAATTTAATAACAATTCAGTATAAATTTCGAAATCTATGTATATGCCTAAAAACACACTTGAAACATGCATTGTCATCCAGTTCTTAGCTATCCTGAAAATTTCAGAGCTCTAGGTAGTCGGGAAATAGGTTTAAATTCGATTACAAAATTCCACGGAATGACACATAGACAAAGAACACGGCGAAAATATAAAAGCTTTCTAAAAAAATGTAAAAAACCGAACAACCCAAAGAAATACGAACAAAACATAAACGAAAAAAAAATGGTATAAAAAACTCTAAATAAAAAATAAACAAGTTCGGATCAAAAAAGAAGCGGGTAAAACGAGAAAGATTCGAAATAAATTGCAAAAAGTGAAGAAACAAAAAGAATGCAAAAAAAATTAAAAATAAGAAATTGAGCAATGAGACAAAATCGAAAAAACAATGAAAAAATGATATAAAAAAGGTTGAGAAATGGAAAGAAAAATTAAAAAAATCTTAAGAACAAAAAAACGAAACACTAGAAGTAATGAAAAAAACAGTAACAAATGTGAAACAAAGTGTAAGAAACTGAAACAAACGAAAATATCGAATTACTTAAATCGAAAAAAATTAAAAATTGAAAAAAATTATAAAATCGAAAAACAAATTGCAAAAATGGGGGAAAACGTAACAAATAAGAAAAATAAAAAAAAGAAAAATCGCAATAATTAAATAGAAAAGAAAAAAATCGAAAAATAAAAGAAACCATATATTGTTATGTGGTACGAAGTTCGCTGTATAGGTCAGCTAATATGTTGTTATGGTATCACTGTGTCTATTGTGTAAATTAAAATATCTTACTGTATAGTGTGACGACATAGACCAGTGACTATTATTTTTTTGATGTATATAAGTGGTGAAATGCGATGGAAACGAGGATTGATCTCTGATTTTGATTGATAATTTGAACTTGTCATTTTGTATTTAAAGTTGATCTTAATATAGAGTTATAATTAATTGAATAGTGAATTTTTTTTAAATAAAATTAAAAAAGAATAAAAGAAATTAGAAGGAACCCATCCCAGAAAGCCGGAGTTAAGAAGAGAAACCAACACAAAATTGTCGAACCAACGTGGGGCCCAATACAAGTCAACTACTAGCACCCAGAACTGAAAATTCGAGTCCACTGCAAGCACCTGAACTGCAAATTCGAGACACCTACTAGCACCTAGAACTGCAAATTCGAGACACCTCCAAGGACTTTGACAGACGGGACTGACAGATAGGTAAGATATTTGCATTTATATAGTAGACGCAGTGATTTGTGGGGAAAATTTTATTAAAACAATTAAACATAAATTATAAAACTAAAATTATTTAATTGAAAATTAAAAATAAATTTTAAAACTATAAAAAAATATATATATATATATATAATTATGGAAACAAGAAGACAAAGACAGGATAGGGATAATGCACAAAAAGGAGATCATCAAAAAGATGATATAAATATTATGGAAAATAATGAATCGGGAGATGAAAAAGAAAATACCACAATTATAGAAGCAATTATTGAAAGTAATGGTAATAAACAAGAAGAAAGTGATATGGATAGGATGTTTAAATTTTTAGAAAAAATGAATAATAAATTAAGAGAAGATTTAAAGAAGAATTTACAAGAAAATCAAGAAAAACAAGACAAAAATACAGAAGCAATGAATAAAAATATGGAAGCAATAAATGTAAATATGGATTCTATGAAAAAAGAAATAAAAGAAGATATAAAAAAAGAAATAAAAGACATGAACAAGAATATGGAAGCTTTCAAAGATGAAATGAGGAAGCAAATGGAAATGTATAGAGAAACAATAAAAGATATGAAAACAATTTATGACAAATCAGTAATTAATAAGGACTATGAAACTGAATCCCCTGAAGACAAAGATATGGGGGAAAATAAACTTAAAAATGAAGATAATTCTGAATTAATAGAAATATATGAAACAAATATAAATAAAAATAAACCTATGAGACGATATAAAGAAGAATATATTTACGAAGACATTTTACAGAATGGAAAAAGTAAAAATAACTATTATAAAGAACATGTTACATATAAAAACAATATGAAACAAGAATATGAAATTATGAAATTAAAATTAAATGATGAATATGATGATGATAAGAAGAAAGATCAAGATAATTATTATACAAATGAAGAAGCAAAATGTGAAAATAAAGTATATGAGGGTGATAATAAATATAAAAATAGATTAGATTATGATAATGACAATAAAATTAAACATAAAACTAATTTGAATTACAATTATAAGAATAAAAAGAAGTTTAAACATAAAACATATAAAGAAGATGATATAAATTATTTTGAAATAGATAACATTAATAGAAGATTAAGGAAGATTTGGATGAGCATTGTATATAATTATAAAACGAGAAAAAAATAAAATAGTTAAATAAAAGTAAATAAGATTAAAACTAAATTAAACTTAAGATTAAAATTAAAAATATGGATGAAAATAAATAAATAAAGCTTTTATAAAATGTTTAAAACAAAATGTAAAGGAACACTGAATAAAAAGGTTATAAAAAAAAATAATAAAAAAAAAAAAAAAAAAATTTAAAACTAAATTTAAAAAAATTAAAATATGTCTTTGAAGAAAATTTTAATTTTTTTTAATTGTGGGGAAATTGTTATGGTATCACTGTGTCTATTGTGTAAATTAAAATATCTTACTGTATAGTGTGACGACATAGACCAGTGACTATTATTTTTTTGATGTATATAAGTGGTGAAATGCGATGGAAACGAGGATTGATCTCTGATTTTTGATTGATAATTTGAACTTGTCATTTTGTATTTAAAGTTGATCTTAATATAGAGTTATAATTAATTGAATAGTGAATTTTTTTTAAATAAAATTAAAAAAGAATAAAAGAAATTAGAAGGAACCCATCCCAGAAAGCCGGAGTTAAGAAGAGAAACCAACACAATGTATTATATAGTAAACTATTATTTTAAGATATCTCTCATGGAAGTCATAGAACTTTTGAAATTTAGAAAATATACATACAAGAATATATTAAATGACATCAAACTCCAAGTCACTTTTTTTCGTTTCCTGTCTGAGATAAAATAATTTCAGGTAACCAAATAAATTCGTGGGATTTTTTGTTAGAAAAATATATTTCTGTATGTCGGTATTTTGAGTCAAAAAATTGGAGAACTGCATTTACTAAGTGCACCAACTCCAGTTGTGAACTGTCTGTGACGCATACAGTCGTGAAGAGACAAAAAAGACTATAAACACTTAACCAAATATCTGAAGAATATGACGGGTGCGATAGAGTTTCCCAGCTAAGTTCAGAATTTTTCGGGTCACCCTTGCTGTGTTAGGCAGCTCGCACACCAGAGCAATATGCAACTAGCAACAGGCAACATATTTTGTTGTACTTTGCATACCAAAGCAATAAAAAATGACTTATTGAAAATGTCGTCTGATGAAGACGAAGTGATAATGTTGTTGCAAATTTTAAGGAGAAATAAAAGAACAAGGAGACGATATTGGATTCTTTCAGCATTTGAAGCGTTGAGTAAACATGGAGCCAGTATATGTGCTCAAGAATTAAAGACGCATCCCACACAGTTTCAAAACTGTTACCGAATGAGTCCGAGTACTTTTGAAACGTTATTTCAGCTGATAACACCTCATATTACTAAACAAGACACCAATTACAGATACCTATGCGATCAGCCCACAGGAACAACTTTTAATCACATTAAATTAAATTAAACATACATAAAAAAGTATTTTATTGGAAAAACTATAAAATATAAGAAAATTATATTATTTATTGATCTGTTAAAGACGAATTCGTATTATTATCATCAACTGACATGTTGGGTGAAAAATTAAAACCCCTTAATGATCTAACACTGCTCGATGAACGAAATATTGGCAAATTATGGGAGATATAGTTGCTTTTCAACTGGCACGTCGTGTTGCTAGCTACAAATGTTGCTCTAGAAAGGCGATAGCGATATCGTATTGCGTCGGTGTGCGAGGTCAACAAAAATATAATGGAAAAACACATTGGAGATAATATTGCTTATTGCATGTTGCTAGTTGCATATTGCTCCGGTGTGCGAGCCGGCTTAGGCTTGGCGTTACCTTGCAAAAATATCACTTGCTTCCGATTGATCAAAGAAGGCTGTTTCTGGATGAGTGCTGTATACTTGCATTCGTTGAAGCGGCTCACAATACAAGTTAGCAGTGATGGTTTGACGTTTCCAAAAACTTGTAATGGACAATTTCAATTGCTGTCCACCAAACACACAACAAAACCTTGTTTGGATGCAAGGAAGCCTTGTGCTCGTGTGGTACCGTATCAGTAGGCGACAACCAATAAGACGAGCGCTTAGAATTTGAATACAAAATCCATTTTTCGTCGTGGGTTGATAACCGATTAAGAAATGGTTCATTATCGTTGCTGAACACATGATGACTTAATTTGTTATCATTTGCACGTCTTTCCTAGCTGATGAAGATGCAAACGAATAGTTTCAGGATTTACACATTTCTGCAAGTTCTTGGCACGTTGTCCTGGAATTTGCGTTCACAACCTGTCAAAGATCCTCGTTGTTCATGGTTTTTGGCTCCCTGAGCGCCGTTCATCAGCCAGACTGAGATTTTCCGAAAAAAAAAAAAAAATTTGAATCACTCCTGTGATGTTCAATCTCCGAATGCGGTACATATTTTTCGCGCTACCACTGCATCTCTAGTACCATGTTTGTACAACTGAGAACTATTTTATTTGTCGCCATTTTTAGCAACTTTTTATGGGTGTGAGAAAAGAAGGATTTATAGTAAAATGATAATAGGTCAATTTTGAAAGTATTTTTGAGACCAGCATTTGATTTTGGCACCATCAATAAAAAAATCGATATTAAGAATAGTATATTGTGCGGCAAGAGGTGAAAGAAGACGATTTCTGACTAGGGCGAGAGTTGACTGACTGACCGGGCGAAGACAGCCCTTGCTTCGCTCAGGCAGTCAACTCTCGGCCTAATCAGAAATCGTCTTTGTTTCATCCCGTGCCGCACACTATATTTTTCATATCACATGCATTGAAACAGCGAGTTTTGATCTCTGTAACCTGTCAGACAAATGGCGTAGTAATATCTTGACAACGATTTGACGACATCTGTCAGACGATTATGATTTTATTCGCTTTTGTTTATTACAAATGCGATTCTGACAGACTTGAAATAAAGACATAAATAATAAATAAATGAATGTGCCGGGCAGAAATAACGTTGTTTCTCCCCTAGGGCAAAAGAAACTGTCAGTTTCTGACTGACAGTTGCATTGGTCTGAAATTGTCTTGTTTCGACTGACAAAACAGGGATCAAAACAAGCTGTTTCAATGCACGTGATATGAAAAATAATTTTTGTGAACTCAAAACGCCGAAAAACGTGTGAAAATATAAAGATATTTATTAATGCTGCTAAATAATATGTTTGAGAAAGTACGTTATTTTTACTCTATATCTTAACAATAAATGAAAAATCAATAGTTAACATAAAAGTAAGATTGTCTTCAAAATTTCATTTACTCCAAACAAATATTACAATTATACATAATGTAGGTACGTTTAACAATTGTATTAAGTTTAAATTGGGTTGTAGTTGACAAAAGTATAGTTTTTATCTTTTCTTATTCTTTCTTTTAAGGATATTATGTAATACGTATTATTTTAAATATAGAGAGTGTCTCAAAATGTAGGAACATAAGTGCAAGGGTTGGTACTACCTAGTTGTAAAAATAAACCTAATTAAATGATCTCAAATGTGCTTTTTATCTAATTTTGATTTTAATTTTCAATCATTTAATGTTAAAACTAAATCAAATAAAACCAGTTTAAGCTATTTACTGAGTTATTAAACTTTGTGATCTTTTAATTAGGCTTACCTACTACTTTAGAATACTGATTTTTAAAACTATAACGGAAAACACATGTTATTCGTTTAGACCGTTCGCCTTAAAAGAAAAAGTTAAGAGTAGATTTTTCTTAGAATTACAAAATTGATCAAGAAAACAACTTTTAGTTTGAAAAATAAATAGCTGCGTAACAATTTTTAGTAAAACGTTGCAAAGAGTTGATCAGACGAACTCTATATCGATAAATAATAGAAAATCCATCTTGTCCCATATATATATAATTTTTTTTCTGACAAAAAGCAGTGTTGGACATACGGTCAAATATTTTTTTGTTTATTTGAAATACTACTACTAACCCTTACATTTAGGTCCATATCTTTTCTGTATTTTGCTTACACGTATTATTAATTATCATTTTCCTTACAAACAAATAGTATATCATTATGCTCTTCAGTGTTTCTAGCCTTATTAACAAATTTCACAATGCAATACGTCCAAAAAAAATGTAGTAGTAATAACATCACTAGCAACCCATTAAAAGATACATATACAACTGTGGAAGCGGCTATTGGGTATGACAATGTATGTCGAATAATCCAGAATGGAAAAATTATTAGTCTGGTCATTATCCATACAAGAATAAAACATCCAAACAACATATCAGATATTTTCTTTTGGTTCAAATATAAAGCTAATTTGGCTCCTTCTAGAAAAATATGAATCGAATCATGTAAAATTAAAATCAATGTACCTATACGTATAAAATCGAATATCCATGATAAATACAATAATATAAAAGTAATAGTGTGATGTACTAGCAATGGCCAACATTGGTTTTTTTTACAAAGTTGTGAGAATGCGAATGCTGTAGATAATAAGTAGTAAACTTTCACATCTACGCTAATTTCAGAACTTGTCCAACACTCAAAAATATCCCATATCCACGGCTTTAATAACAGCACTACAAGTCCAAATAGGCAGATTATTGTATAGAAACCAAAACGCCATAAACTCTCACAAAATTTACATATGTTTGAACTTTTTCCGTGGCTCCTACGTCTTTCCAACCATTCTTTAACTTGCTCTTCATTCATACCAGTATCTTCGCTAACCTGATCTATTGTTTCTCGAGTCCAAATACAGGACTGCGAAAAAGCTGTCTCTAAAATATTCGCTGTATATTTACATAGATTTGGACTGCATGAACAAGTTTCTCTTATTCCTAAACTTATCGCTAGAGGTCTAATATAGCGTTTCTCTACAAAGTATCTTAAAAAACATATTGCCAGAGCTAACAATATTATATAAAATAATTGTATAAGTGGTCCATATATTAAATTCATAAAGTTATCTGCTGCACTTGGAGGTTTCACTCTTCTTCTACAACCCATCGTTTATTTCTATGTTCTTGATGGTTTTATAGCATATTTTTGTTTGTAAGTAAATTAAATTTTGAAACAATTTGTAGCTAATCTTATATGATAGATATGGATGTTATTAATGTCATAATTCTGCCAGAAAAAAACTTGGCACTAAGCTGTCTAATATCCTATCCTTTTGTGTCACAATAGCGTATGGAACGTAAATGTTTTTTTATGACAAACAACTTATTTTATAAGTAGTTCATAAATATAGAATTTTAAATAAAATTCTCATCAATAATATTCGGTTTTAAAAGTCAAAAGGGAACTTCAGGAAGTCCCTATTTTAGTTGGAGTTATGCTTAACCAACCATGACGCGATGGGTAACTAACCATTCTCTGCGCCTATTGTTACAAGTGTCGGAGGCACTCAGTAAAACTTTAGTTGTTTATAAGAAATAATAAAGCAACTGAAGGAAATGGATCATCTCACAGATTAATTCGGGCGAATAATTATTTTTCTGTTTTGTTTATTTATAATAATAGATATAAAAGAAAGTTCCGCTCGAGAGGTTGATATACTATTAAAATGTTTTGACACAGACATTTTAACTCTGAGAATATTTACTTTTAGTCCGAAGTTTTAGATTTGTTTAATTGTTTTATTAGTTTAGACATGGTGAAACGCAGGAATTTATGATTAGGTTATGACCATATAACTGAAATCTAATTTGAAAGGAATTTTAAAATAGTTCTCGAATAATATGTTATGTATGTCTGATTTCAGACAATTAGATAATGGTAGTATCAAATTCTTTATGCCAGCGACCTCAAACTCTCATACTTAACGCCTCCCCATATCAAACAATTTTGCTCCCCGTTTTGTATTTCAAGAATTATATAGTCAACCAGGAGAATTAAAGTTGGACTCGGAAACACTGTTTATCCAGCTGGTTTATTTATATGTGCTTGGCGCGGCGGACGATTATGTTTCGCAAAATGTCAAACGTCATCGAATTGTCTAGACGCAAGATGCGTGGCTATAAATAGAGAAGCGCGTTTACAGGTGTAGCCTTTTATTTCAAAACAGTTGTATTACAATTAGTTAAAGTTAGTGCTCTAACGCTTAATATTTTCTACGCAATAAATATGGATAAAGTATTAATTGGAGCAAAACAAAAACTAAATGAAACTAAATGAGGAAGAACCTTGTACTTCGACTGATTTACAAATAGTTAAGTGTAAAACTCGAAAATATTATTAACCTTACCTAAAATTGAAAGTACTGAAGAAGAAAAATCGCAATGCCTAATTTGTTTAAAGTATTAGTTTGTCAAATGATACAATTTGTAAAAGAATTTCGTATACATCTTGTAACATTCAGGAGCAGCTTGAATCTCAACTAATTGGAAAATTATTTGCTATTCAACTAGATCAATCAACTAACTCCAATAATGAATCGCATTTAATTTGTTATATCAAATTCTGTAAGAGTATCACAATATGTTAGTAATTACTGTTTTGCAAACGTATTGAAGTAAGAACTACAGCCAACAAATTATTAATTATTACTAATAATGCTATCAGTGCGGTGAATTTGCAAATGAAAAAATTGTGCATGATTCATCAGAAAGCTTTATCGTCCAAGTCTGCCTGGTCTAAATATTGTTTTGGAAGTAGTTAACTACATAAAAACTAGGCCAATAAAATCCAGTATTTTTACAGAAATAGAAGCTGAACATAAATCTTTGTCGTTTTATTCTTCATTCAGATGGTTATCACGTGGTAAGGTTGTCAAGCGTATCTATGAACTGAGAATAGAAATAGCGATACTTTTAAGGAAAAAGGTCAATAGCGTTTGACAGAATTCTGCGAGAAGTTATTTTTTTTTTAGTAAGTTTTTTATATTTTCGCCTGTTCTGTGTCTCTTTGCCATTCCGTGGAATTTTGTAATCGAATTTAAACCTATTTCCCGACTACCTAGAGCTCTGAAATTTTTAGGGTAGCTAAGAACTGGATGACAATGCATGTTTCAAGTGTGTTTAGGCATATATATAGATTTTGAAATTTATACTGAATTGATATTAAATATGATATAAGTTGTGTATAGATATTATCATTTTGAAAGATTTTAAATAAGTAGTTTGTAGCCTATTTGGTTAAGCGGCGGATGAGTCCAGTTGTGACAGTTCTGTTATGTTATCATAATGGGATCGATTACCCGAGAGAGAAGTTTTTTTCTGTTTTTTTTTTTGTTCTACATGTGAAATCAGTAATTATTTTAATAAAATAAGCTAATTTAGAAAATTTTTAGAAATTTTTTAGACTGTACTTTGGACTATGCCGTAATCTATCTCGGTAAAGCGCTATTTGCCAAGGGACAGGTTGCATTTAGTAGTAATTTAAAATATTCTAATAATAGTAATATCACTTATAAATCATTAAAAACAAACTTTCTACTATAAAAAGTTATTTTTATAAATTGTGATTATTAATGAAGCTTTCTTATTTGGTAGATTTCTTTAAAAAACTTATTTTTAATATACAACCAATGAGAATAAACGTATTATCATAAAATTCGTTGCAAATATGTTTTTAATACACAAAGACAAACATTGATATATTTAAGAACATTATTTTGTTAATATAATACCTGTGGTTCATAAAACTAAAGAGTTGTTGTAAATAATCAGGTTAATTACTCCAAATTAATTTTCATTGTTTTTATATAAACAAGACTTTAATTACAAAATCTATATTTTAATGCTGATCTACTTTTTAAGCCATATATCTATACTAATATTATAAAGAGGAAAGGTTTGATTTTTTGTTTGTTTGTTTGTTTGTTTGTTTGAAATGAATAGGCTCCGAAACTACTGGACCGATTTCAAAAATTCTTTCACCGTTGGCAAGCTACACTATTCCTGAGTGACATAGGCTATGTTTTATTTAAAAAAAATTCGGATCCTTACTAAAATGCTATTAATGTAACCAAAAATGACCTTAAAACCCTTACATCGCGTGCGCTGAGAATACTAGCCTCAAGGTCAAACCTTCCAATTAGCAGGGATCGATTTTTCTCATGGCCAACCGCCTAAGGCGGGTCGAGTTCCTAA
Source organism: Altica lythri (assembly GCA_964028335.1). Taxonomy (NCBI): domain Eukaryota; kingdom Metazoa; phylum Arthropoda; class Insecta; order Coleoptera; family Chrysomelidae; genus Altica; species Altica lythri. The sequence goes on along the minus strand of OZ034804.1, from coordinate 25,492,476 downwards.
ACATCAATTTATTTTGTTGCCAGAAAATCAAACAACATGTTATATTGTTTACAGGGAAGCGTTGACCCAATATATTTAGTGGCGAGGAAAGGTTTGTTTGTTTGTTTGTTTATCTGAAATGAATAGGCTCCGAACTACTGGACCGATTTCAAAAGTTCTTTTACCGTTGGCAAGCTACACTATTCTCGAGTGACATAGGCTATGTTTTATTTTCAAAAAAATAGGGATACTTACTAAAATGCCATTAATGTAACCAAAAATGACCTTATAACCCTTACATCGCGTGCGCTAAGAATACTAGCCTCAAGGTCAAACCTTCCAATTAGTATGGATCGGTTTTTCTCATGGCCAACCGCCTAAGGCGGGTCGAGCACCTGAAAATCAATTTATTTTGTTGCCAGAAAATAAAACAACATGTTATATTGTTTACAGGAAAGCGTTGACCCAATATATTTAGTGGCGAGGAATGGTTTGTTTGTTTGTTTGTTTGTTTGAAATTAATAGGCTCCGAAATTACTGGACCGATTTCAAAAATTCTTTTACCGTTGGCAAGCTACACTATTCCCGAGTGACATAGGCTATGTTTTATTTTCAAAAAAATAGGGATCCTTACTAAAATGCCATTAATGTAACATGTAACCAAAAATGACCTTAAAACCCTTACATCGCGTGCGCTAAGAATACTAGCCTCAGGGTCAAACCTTCCAATTAGTAGGGATCGGTTTTTCTCATGGCCAACCGCCTAAGGCAGGTCGAGCACCTGAAAATCAATTTATTTTGTTGCCAGAAAATAAAACAACATGTAATATTGTTTACAGGGAAGCGTTGACCCAATATATTTAGTGGCATATGTTATTTTTCTTTAATCCCCGTGCAAAGCCGGGGTGGGCTGCTAGTCTTTTATAAATAGCATCATAAATGTTGAAAATAATGTTTTAGTGAAAATTTTATTAATTTCCGATATTTGAAATAGCTTGTACAAGATTATTTTAATAGTGTAATTAATTTTAATGTAAAAATATAAATTTATAAATGAAATAAATAAAATTAAAAACAAAACTGGAAAAAAACACAATTTAATAAAAAAGAACTTTTTATAGCAGAAAGTTTTTTTTACAGACTTATAGGTCACAAACACACTTGAAACTGTCATCCAGTTCTTAGCTATTCTGAAAATTTCAGAGCTCTAGGTGGTCGGGAAATAGGTTTAAATTCGATTACAAAATTCCACCCGACGAAAATAAAAAACTTACTAAAAATCGTCATTGACTGTGATCTTACCTAAGATACCCAACTAAGTCAAATAAAATTCAGATTTAGATATTTTTATTGTTAAGGTACAATTTTTGTTTAGCTTAATAATTTTTTTCTACGCCCATGACTGTAAACGTCAAAAATCGTACTGTAGACATTCCTTGTAAGTGACATTTAACAATAACATGCACGTAATGAGATCTCATAACATACATGTGCGTTTAGATAAGAAAACTTAAATTTTTTGTTTAATTAAATTGCAAAAAAAAAATTTTATGTACGTACTACTTTATTTGGTCTATTTACATACTTTTTGTCAATTTTAAAACATAAATATATAATAGTTTTTATTAAAAAATAAAATAAAAATAAAACAGATTTAGGCAACATATATTACATTTTAGGATGTTACTTAATGTCACTACTTTGATAAATGTTATTTTAAACGCCAAATTTCGTCATATATTTTTTAAGAGATGTCAAATATTTAGAATTAAAATTAAAATATTGAGTCGTAGAAAAAGCATAGTACGTAACTCGAGTGGTAAGAGGTATTACGTACTCGTGTAATTACGCACTCGCCGCTACGCGGCTTCGTGCGTAACTTTTCCACTCGTACGTAATATCCTACTTACCACTCTTGATACGTAATATACTATTAATTACCCTATACCCTACGTAATAAATATTTTACGACTAGAATTCTTTGCCAAATGATGATGTTGTTACTGCCCCCAATGTTAACAAATTCAAATGCCGTTTGGACTCTTATTTTTCATAACACATTTTGATATATTTAAGTGTACTATAATTATAATTATTTTGTTTTTATGGAGCATAATAGGGTTTCAACCCTCTGCTCTTCTATCTTATAATAATAATCCTTTTTAGGTGAATGTTACAATTTAATGTTTTCTTTGTGAGAGTCGAGATAACTTATTTGTATATAAAACAACATTTAGCAACTTTTTTCTGAAACAATCTGTTTTCAGTTTAAAACAGGTAGAACTTCTGCCAAAGAAACTGCAGAAATCTCCAACACTCTAAATATTACGAATTTATTTGAGAAAAAGTAAAAACTCAGCGAATTTCGATGAATGCTAAACTTTTAAATGTATCTGGCTTACTCGAAAGTGAGATCAACTAATAAATGGACCGGTCAGAGAAATTTTTGGTTATTTAATTGTTTTAAATACTTTTGAAGGGTTTTCGAAAATTTAGAAATTAGGCAAACAAATTATTACAAAAAAAGTTACATTCGGCATAATTTAAACCTAAGATTTCAACCTATAACTTATAGCGTTAAACCGTTTCGCTACGGATGATCCTAGCACTTAGTTTTGATCATATTTTGATTCAACTCATATTGTGTAGGATGCTTACGCAATTTCTCATTAAGGGCATATATTACGAAACGAGAGTATAGTTTTCGAATTGACAATCAAAACATCAAACTTAAGTCATTTATTAAGTGCTCATTTTTAATCTGCAAATAAAATTTAAATTTTTCATGTAATTAGCCAAAGGAATAAAAGAATTAAAAATATTACAAAAAATATAAATCAAACGAATTATCCTTAATTAGGTATTTTAAGACGTATCACGTTACTGTCATTTCCAATTTCATTATAATTTTATAGACACATAGTCGGAATTATCTATTATTTTTAATAATTTTTATAATGAATAAATAAAACTAGTTGCTTACCAAAGACTTTTAATGAAAAATAACCGACATAGTAAGAAAATAATGTTGACCACATACCTACAACGTTTTTTTATATCGGAAACGTAATGAGATTTAAATTGTTAATGTCCCATAAGTAAAAAGAAACAAAAAAGTGGTAAATTTTAATAATCTGTTACCATCTTTACCTCGTATACAAAGCTTCTATACGTGTTGTCGTGTTTGTTAAGTCTTGAAATGTGGTTTTCCAGTTTGCTTAAATTAGCTGCGCAAAATTTTGTGCATTGTTTGGACACGATTTTTTTAAACTTAACTTATTATTTTTGTAGTACAAATCTACAATAAAAATGTAAAATTTAAATAACTTTTAAAAAATACTGTATAAATATTCACTTACAGAAAATCTTTCATGTGTAATTCCCCAAAGCTACATGCAAACAAGAACAAAATTAAATCTTTTTGTCCCCCATATTCCATCTTCTGTTTATCCTTATTTAGCTTTTCTCCTTTTAAATAAAATATGTTTCAGTTAATATCCCCTTTACACTTTTTTCAATTTGCAATCAGCTAATAACCCTACTGATAGTATGATTCATGTTCAGATAAAACCACCCCAAAAAAAGCTTTTGATCTGTGTAGCCATTGACATCATTCCTATTCTTGTGCAGCCGAGCACGAGATGTTCTACGAAAAAATATAGGGAAGAGACATGACAAAAGGGAATTTTTGGGAATATAAAATGACTAGGGCGTGTCGTAACTGAAATTCATATGACACACAACATAGTTTGAGTCACATAATGAAAAGATTTACGGGTGAAATTATTTACAAATTTTTGTTTATTTAAAATTCCTTGGTGGATTAATTTTTGGTTTTCTGTGCCACAAGGAACTATTTCTAAAGATTTCTGTTAGTTTTGTTAGGTTTATTTGTTTTCTTTTTTTACCAGTTTTCTGGTGATTATAATGTTTTTTTTTATAAATTTTACAATGCTTATAGTACAAGTCGGTATATATTTTGTCGTATTACATGCTTTGATTTTTAAAGCTGTTTTTCCATATTTTTTTGATACTTCTGATTATATTATAAAACCAATCAAAATACTAAACAATGAATAAATTTTTATTGACCAAAATACTAACTGGAAGTGCGTTTATACTTACCTTATAATCCCGTCCCATTATTTTCACGCCTGTTTTTCCAATTTTAGTATATATTTATGAGATTATTACTTGATAGTAATAAACCCTTAGACTCGTTTCACACTTAAACGGTTCGATTCGGTTCGGTACGTATTCAATTCGTTTTCGGTAGCGCCTAAAACGAATGAAAACTCTTCACACACACTCGGTTAGTATAAGGTTTGATTTCACGACCGAATCATCGAATACGCAGTACTGAAATTTTTACTCACTTTTCCCACAATGCTGACTATGGAGAAAAGACAATTTGCTGCCATGTTATTTCTCTATAAAGGAATCAAAAAACGAAAAATGTAATCAGACTATCAATATCAATGTCAAGTGAATCAGACATTTCCAAATGTAAATTACAAAATTTAAAATGAGAAAATGAAAATGAAATAATATATAATATTTTCCCTTGCCGAAAACGTGACCGAACCGAAACTAAACCGTATGTGTGTAAATGACCAATTGCTTTTGTGAACTCTGGACCCGAATAAAAACCGAACGAAACCGATTCGTGTCGAGAGGGCTTTCGGTTCTATCAGTTATCTATTAGATACCGAACACACAGCGTATCACCGTTTCACACTTTTCCGGCGGCTACCGAAAACGAATCGAATACGCACCGAACCGAATCGAACCGTATAAGTGTGAAACGAGCCCAATTATCTATGCCAAAGTTTTGCAAAGTGGAAAAATGATAACTTTTTATTTACCCTTAGATTATAGGTTTCTAAAATCTACCGAATTTAAATTTAATTTTAATGCAATAATAATAATAATAATATTAGTCACTTTTATTAATTTACAACAACTGAAAAAACATGTATATACCGAAATAGAATCATTACCTCCTATTCGAAACAAATATTTTTAAATGCCCATTTTATGTACCCTGTAAATACTAATATTGGCAACCATACCTGAAACTGCCTGAACCGAAAGATTTATAACTCCGTGCCGATTGCGAAAACACTATAGAAAAGAATTGTTGCTATTATTTAGAATTGTAGTTAAAAATATTTATTATTTTCTTATTAAGATGAATGGCTATAAGTAACGATTCACACACGAGGAGAAAAATTACGAACGAGTATTTGTATTTCAATTAGTGTGTAAAAGACATTACCACTCGAATTATGTAGGTACATACTATACATTATTTACGCCAATTACTGTAAGCTGCAAAAAATTAAACTGAAAGTTATATTTTTGTTTAACACATTAACACCCTACTTAAAACTAATTTTCATTGTAATAGCTATTATTAGTAACAGTTCCTAAACACTCTTGTTGCAGAGATTTAAAGTATTAGTATTATACGTTACAAGGTCGGCAGGTGACTTATTACAGTACGAGTTAGTTTACGGACGAGGCGACGTAGGAGACAAGTCCGGAAATAAAAACGAGTACTGTAATAACACCTAACGACCATGTATCGTACTATATTTTATTTCATACTGTTTTTATAAATTAATAAATTCATAAAAATTTTAACAGCAGTTCGTAACTTGACTAAAAATAGTTCGTAACTTGATTAGTTAGGTCAAATTACCTTGAAAGACATAAATAATTTTTTTATTATTAATATTTAATTGTTAATTTAAAATTGAATAACATTGACTTCTTTTTAAATATGGCAGTAAAAGTAAGTAATTATTTATATTATTTTAATTTTATAGTTATTATAGTATTTTTAAATGTCAAAAATTAAAAGTAATTGTCTTCCCTTAAGCAATCAGAGCAGCGTTGCTAGGCAACACATTACAGTACCTGATACCGTAATGTTTTGCTTACCGGCGCCAAATTGATTATAGGGAAGTGTATTTACTGGACAGGATGAAATAAACATTTAAATACGACTATGGAAGTAAAAGTATAGTTTTCAAATGTTAAATAGCCGCTGTAAGTTCATAATAAAGCGTGAAAGCTTCGTGACTTTGTAAATACTCTGTTTTTTATTTAATTACACTACAAGTTTTCACTGTTAGTACTAATCCAATTTGGATTAGATAGATAATGAACTACACACTGTGAAAATTGAATTTTCTTGATGACATAAACGTAAATCGGAGTAGCATGTTCTAAATAGTAACAAACTCGATTTGTACCTGAGCTCGTTTTCATAATTGAGTTATATCGTATCCTGACGTACACCTATCTAATTAACTGCTAGGTATTTACCTATTTACTTGGTTAATTCTGGATTATAGATATGTTTTAAAGCTACTTATTTTTTCCCCTCGCAGTTTGATATGTCGTTTTGATTTTTTTTATACTTGAGCATTCAGTTTGTTTCTGATGGTAAGACATACATACTAATCCTAGGAACTGGATTAAGTGTAAGGTGTGTAGTTATAGGGATGATTTTTTTGTTTTCAAGAAAAGGAGGTAAGACTTATAAAAATTAAAATCTATTTGAGGATGTTATCAACGCACGCAAAATAGTATATTGTAATACAAGTGTTACAATGACAGAGGTTTCGTAGTACGAGTTCAGTTTGCGAAACGAACCGCGAAGCGGTGAGTTTCGCAAAGAACGAGTACTACAAACCGTCATTGTAACTCGAGTGTTACATACTATTTTTTATAATGAACTTTTAAAAGTATAAAAAAAAGTAAAATGAGTGTTTTTCGAAATATTTATTTATGTTGGCAATCTTGACAGTTTTTACACTTGTCAGTTTTAATGATTTTAAATTAGAATGTTTGTCAAATTTGTATAAAATATTCCGAATTTAGCAATAACGCTGATAATGTAGTTAATAATTTACTACAACATACTTCTTGATTTACTACCTGAACTCTTTCGTTGCAAATCAGTGCAGTGCAACCAATTGTGTAAAACAAAAAGTTACCAAAAACAGTGTTACAATGAATCTATTTCGATACTGTTTTTAGTGTCGAAATAGAAACTTTGTGAACGTGAATTATAAAAAATAAATTTATGGTTTTGGAGAGGTTGTGGTGGGTTATAAAGAAATAAGCTAATTTTTTTTAGGTATTTTTTATAATGCTATTTCCGACTAGAAAGTATTATTTTTAATTTTTTCATAGATTTATAAAAAAATTGTGTCTTTAATAGTTATTTGTGACACAAGGACGGAAAATGCCATTTTGCAAGAGCGAGTAAAGTTGTGTAGCCGAGGGGCGTAGCACCGAGGCGAAACAATACGAGCACTTGCAAAACATTTTGCGGACGTGTAACACACACTATTTTTTGGTCCGACCAATTTTTAATATTTTCAAAACTTCAAAAACTGTTTACTTTGTGACATACAAAATTAGGTGTATATTGACATTATTGACATCTATTGCACGAATAAATGAATTAGTAATAAGGAATGATTTTCTGATAATCGATTTCACGATCCTTAATTTTTATACATACGAATACTGTGCTAATAAGCAGCACAGTAAAAATTGTTATATTGATAATATTAATATTAATATCTAATAATTTTATATATAAAATAGCAGAGACAATGAACTATTATAGTTCAATGAGCAATAATAAAATCGAGATATGTATTTTCAAAATCAAATGATAAGTAGTTGTAAATTGACATAAATGTCAAATTTAAAATAAAAGTTGTGAGAGAAATTAAATGTAAGTTTGAATCCTGCTTACCTTTAGAAAAGTTATTAGTTTAGTATATTATGCGCTGTTTTTAAATAAATTTAATTAAAATTTATAGTATTCACTATGTATTTTTGATGACTCATAGCACCATCTCTTTAGATAATCTAAAAGCTACTTTGCCGGCCTGGGCCAGAAAATGTCATTTTCCGGACGATTCTGAAGTAATTAATAGTATTGTTTCTGGACGGAGGACCAAAAATTTTTTTTTGGTTTGACATCAATTTTGTTGCGATCTATTTTATTCAAAATTATAAACAATACATTTGAGTGTTTAGTAAGTGACACAGTCAGTATTCACCGAGTGGTGAATACCCAAATGAGTACAATAATAATTGAATTAATACAGTTATTAATAACTAGCTTTTACCCGCGGCTTTGCCCGCGTGGCATTAAAACATTCACAAATGATTTAATGACTGTCTATTTTACATCTAAAAAAAATTGATTTTAATTATTTTGTGGGCATATTCTTAGTAAAATAAGTCTAGCTTCACTAATTTTAATTTTTTTTTTTATTTAAAATTTCATTTTTGTCATTCAATCACGCTGCAATAATAATAAATCATACAACATCCATTATGACTATCTTAGAATATTTATCTATGATAGTTCCACATTGGACCTAATCATTTGTAGGATATAGTCATAGACAAATTAAGAGACTTTTTGAAACATAGCCCAAAGGCGCCAACGTGTTTGTGCGCAATCCATAAGGCGCAATCGCATTCTGTAGTGGTGAAAATGGGAACTAAACCAGCAAAATCTGATCAGCTGGTAGCGCGAAAAAACAGTAATGGCGGCATAGTGACAGGGAAGTGAAAGTGGTTTTAGTTTAATATAAATTAAAGGTAGTTTTAGCGTAAAAAGGGTGCAAAAGTATAGTGAATAGTTTTAAACATGTCACTACCAGGTTATTTTAGATATAAATGTTGTGTTGTAGATTGTAAAAGTGGGTATTTCAATCCTGTTTATGATAAACATTTTCGTAATAAGGTCAATAAGGAGCTTCATGTGTTTATTAAATATGTAATTTGTGCAATGTGTAATGTAAATTTTAATTCTTATTTCGTTAAATTAATATAAAATTTAACTTGTTATAAAAGTAATGATTATCGTGCATTTCTGTGACATTAGTGTAATATGTACATAATATATTTGTAACTATAAGCAAATTTTAAACAACTTTTTTGTACCTTACAATTTATAATTTATCATTTATTATTTTGGTCACTTTTAATATTTTTGCGGCAATAATTTAACTTGTACCTGTTTGTGTGATAATAGTATAAAATCTACCTTTTTTGTGATATTAGTATTTAAGTTATAACTATGTTGTTTATTATTAAATTTAAGTTTGAAAATTTATATATATTTGAGTTTATAGGTAAACAGATATTTTAAAAGATGCGCTTCTGTTATTCTGAGTAGAAAGTATTTTTATTTTTTTAATAAATATTGTTTTACAGAATATTTTTTATTTTAAATAAACTGTTCTCTTTTTAAAATACCTGTTTTTTTTAAATAAAATTTGGTTTGATTATTGTATTTATTTTTTCTTATGATTAAATGTGATTTTGTGTTCAAATAAAAATTGTATTTATTAAAATTTGTTTTTATGTTTGATTTAATAATGTTCTTTTTAAAATATTTTTTTTATAAATAAAATTTGTTTTCATTATTGTATTTTCTGTGTTCAAATAAAAACTATTATTATTAATCCTTGTTTTATTTTGATTTTATTTCTACTAGTATGGAATTATATCCTATCCTACTAATATTATATAGGCGAAAGTTTGTTTGGATGGATGTATGGATGTATGGATGTTTGTTCCTCTTTCACGCAAAAACTACTAAACGGATTTTAATGAAACTTTACAGTAATGTAGCTTATAGATCAGAATAACATATAGGCTATAATTTATAAAGATATTGTGTGAATTGTCCAAAATATAACGATAAATGTCATTTAAGTCTGAAAAAATTCTGCAATCTGCGAGCTACTCAGGCGTGTGCTTACATAAAGACCTTGATTTTATTCGAATTACACGCAGACGACGTCGCGGGTAACAGCTAGTAGCTTATATTTTAAAATTTATATATTCACAGTAAGAATATAAAATTTTAAAATAAAAGGGTATATATTCCAATATATAACAGTTTATAGATATGCTGGTTATATCCCGCCCATTTTTAAATCGATGAGCTTCTACCATAGGACAATGGCGCGCTGATGTCGGAACTTGTTGCCAACTTTATATTAGGCATCAACAAATCTGTTCTATTATCTCTGGATATAGTAATTTGTATTTGTACTTGCGATAAAAAAACAACAATAGCTCGTTTTAATAACCTCATAGCGCCATCTTGTTTCGTATATCAAAACTAAATTATAGCACGTATGCATGTTGTGTATTATTTCAGTGGTAATTTTAAATGTATCAATGAGATACTTTTATACAAAATCCCTCTATTGACCCGTTAAAGGAGTAGGGAGATGGAAAAAAAATTATACACCAAATGTTAAGTTAAAAGAAGACAAAAACATCTGTGAAAACGGCAGTTGAATCGGATCAATAGTTTTCATGTGATGCGCGCACAAACATACAGACAGACAAAAAAAATCTAACCACATTTTTGGGTTATAATTGTTGTATAAAAAGTATCCGACCCCGTTCAACTCTTATAAAGGGGGTTGATTTCTAAACATTGAATATAAGTAAACCTCCACAACCTCTAAACTGTAATTTTCTAGTGCCTTACTTTAAAAACATAGGACTTTCATACAAAGTTCCAACCCCCGTTTTACCCCCTGAGGGGTAGAGTTTCGTAAAATCCTTTCTTAGCGGACGTCTAGACCCTATAAGGAACCTATCTGCCAAATTTCAAGTTTGCATGTCTTATAGTTTCTGAGATACGGTGATGAGTGAACTTTCGCTTTTATATATATAGATTAATTGAATTAATTTGAATAGTCCAATAGTAATTGGAATAAATAATTAGTTTCTACTGTTGAGGTCAAGAGTGTCTGGCCTTTTTAGTCTTCTGTTCTGTAGGGGTGTCAGAAGATTGGTGACCAATATGTTTGGGTGAACCTGTAGTCTATTGTGGTACTTGGAGCTCAGAGAAATAATTTCTTTTTTGGCGGTTTGGACTAAGAGATCTCTATGTATATTATTGTTGGAAATGTATCAAGGAGCTTGGCACATAGGTCTTAGAACTTTTGATTGAAAGCGCTGTATCTTGAGTAGGTTTGTTTCACTGACAGTTCCCCAGATTTGGATGCCATACTTCCAGATGGGTTTCAGTACACGTTTGTAGATCAGCAGTTTATTGTCTAGACTTAGGCGTGATTTTTGATTCATGAACCAGTACATCTTTCTATTTACGAGTCCCAGTTTCAGTCGTTTGTTCCAAATATGCTTTGCCATATTAGGCGGCTGTCTAGGTAAATCCCCAAGTAGTTGACGACACTTTTTATTGGCAGCGGCGTGTTGTTAAAGGTTAGAGTTGGATTGATACTCTTTCTTAATGTAAACGTAATGAGTGTTGACTTGAAGCTATTAACTTTGACTCTCTATAGTTTAAACCATATTTCAAGTCTATTTAAATGACTTTGTAGTATCTGAGAAGCTAGGATCGGATTTTCGTGGCAGGCCATTAGGACAGTGTCATTAGTATATGTTGCAATTGTTCTACGATCTGAAGTTGGTATATCTGCTGTATACAGGAGGTACAGTTTGAATCCAAGGACACTTCCTTGGGGTTTGCCAGAGTGGATGGGATGTAGAGTTGTGAGGGCTTTTCCTAGTTTTATCTGGTACGATCTGCCGGTGAGAAATGATTGTAGGGGGTCCTTAAAATGTTTTTGGTAATTATCATAATGCTGTTACCGAATTTTTCTCTGTTGACAGGAAAGATCTCGCAAGTAGAATAGTTCATCACACGCACCTTCAGCTTGTATGACGTCTACACGACCGTGGATTAGTTATTCCAATCGAGTCGTAGACTTTACTTTTTCTACTATTACTGGTTAAATCCATTTGTATTTTAAAATTCTTAGTAAGATATTTAGTACTTAAATAATAATTTTGTCCTTTAGTTTGACAGGTATTACTATATTATATGGGTTCTCGGTAAACGATAAACTCTTCAGTTGAAGCTCCAGGTTCCATCCCTCTTAGGAGCGACTTTTTTATTTGCACTAATCATCTTTTTTATAAACATTTTTTTTTCATTTATCTGATAATAAATCACCAACATACTATTATTTCTGGTGGTGTATTATCAAATTTACTTTGGTGTTTTTATTAACATACCATTTATTTAAATTTATTCTAGTTACATATTTTGCATCAGCTGTCATATTACGAATAATGATTCTCGCACAGTATGATTAAATGACCTCAATATCATAATTAAAAACAAGTTAAACAAGAATAGCATAGGGTTGTTTGCGCGGGGAAGGATTAGTTATGAAGCGCGTGCTTTATTTACGCTTAAAAAACAAAGCTTTATAATTTTGTTAATAGTTTTTGGGACTATGTAAAGAGCGTCAGGCATCCCGGGTGGTCACAAAAGGATAGGTAAAGTTCGTCACGAATTTTATATTTCCGGATTATGGACATTAAGGGATTATTTTAACTGACCATAAAGATATAAATTACAATAATTAATTCTCCCTACAATTTTTATATGCTAAATAAAACAGTGAATATATTATAATTATAAATTTATTTATTTTAATTTAAAATACAAAACAATAATATTGTTAAATGTAAAGATAGGAAAATATAACAAAAAAAAGTAATAAATTTATAACTTACAGATTTAAAAAAAAAGAAAATCTTGAATTTTTTTTTGACGCCAAATTCTATAAACTATAAACTCAATTTTTGCTTTCATTTTTTTTATCCTGCATTTTGTACCATTATTACAATTTTTAAATGTTGCATAAACATCAATATGCTCGTTAAAAGTACCTTAGTGAACTAAAAAATATTTGGATGTTGTTTGTAATAAAAGGTAAATTTCGAATAAAGTGGTTTGCGATTTGTATAGTTTTGACACAGACCTATACAGTAGAGACCTGACCTAAAGGATCTAAAACATTATTAGATACCAAGAAATGAAAATAGCTCGTTGACTAGCCAAGAAAACACTAATGAGACAGAAGCGAGAACATTGGACAACCATGTGGGATAAATAAAATTAATTAAAAAAAGATAAAATAAAAGAAGGAACACATCGACCCTAAATCAGACGAAAAAATTGTAAAAATAAAAAGGAACCACTCACCAGCAGGACGAAGTAGCACTTGAAGGCCTAGAAGAAGATGGAGCGACAATCATCCAGAATATTGAACAGACGCAAGAATGTAAAGTAAAACAGGCAATATGAGTATGTTTTAGAGAAAGAAGAAAAAGAATGACTTTTAATTTTTTGGTAAAGTGTGACATGAGTTTGTGTTAGAGTTGAGTAAAATTGACAAATGGTAACATATCGGTAATAGGTTTTTTGCCAAGCAAAGTGAATAGCAGCTTGATTAATATAAATTAAGTAAATATGAATGTTTTATTAAGCACCTAATATGTAGTTTCATTCTTAAATGTATTCGTAAACGTTTTTAAATTTAAATATAAATTACTAGCTGTTCCGGCGGACTTTGTACCGCGTAACACTGTCGTGTCTTTTTTTCCATTTTTCATTTTTTCAAATTTTTACTATTTTGCTTTTTTTTGTTTTCAATGATTTTTTTATATTAGATATTTTATATAAGATATCCACTGCACCACCGTACGGTGGCTTTATAGTACTTAATTTATTAAGAAATTCTCGTTTAAATATATGAGATAATAACTGCGCCACCTTACGGTGGCGTCCTAGTTATTTTAAAATTGTAATATCTTCTAAGATGTTCATTGAAATTAAGTGATGTCAAAGACAATTTTGTTCACAATTAAATACTCTTAATCAACAACACATTTATTTGGATAAAGATTAATCTTATTACGTTGATACAACTCTTAACAAATAATGTTTTTATTTCGACCAAATTTAATTACCATAAAAACGGTTCTAGTGAGTTAATCTTAAAAGATAGACATATATACTGTCGCGAAAATTTTTTTAGATCATTTCAAGAGGAATAATTCTTTCATACATATATTTTTGGTATCTTGAATTGTTTTCGCAGCGCACGCAATGGAAGCCCTCAAGGATCAATAATTTTCCCCGTTTTTTTTCACATTTTCCATTACTTCTTCGCTCCTAATAGTTGCATCGTGATGTCTTCCTCGATAAATGGTCTATTCAACACAAAAAGAGTTTTTCAATTCGAACCAGTAGTTCCTGAGATTAGCGCGTTCAAACAAACAAACTCTTCATCTTTATAATATTAGTATAGATTGAATTAACTATAGACCTATTTCTGTAGGAAAATAAACGAAAGTAATTGTTAAAATTAATCATTAACTACATTTACGTCTACAATTCAATTATAGTTCTATAATTACTAACAAGTCTTGCTTTCAATATGATACCTTATATGTACATAAAATATCTTACAAATTATATTTAATAAGCAAAAGCACCTCTTATATTTACGACCTTATAAATAAAATCAAAAAAGTATGAAACTTGATACTAACTCACTTTTAATCTTAAAAACCGTAGACCTTCGTTACAGGTTATATTGTAAACGATTGTTAGCAGTGCTTGTTTATTGCTGTAAAGTTGGATCATTACCGATACAATACGAGAGATTCGAGTTGTTATCTCGGCTTAAAAACGTTGGGTTATTATGGTATGGAAATGAGTACCCTGCAGTCATTTGATCTTACGAGGAGTAACTACTAACAGTTACGATGTTATTACTATTTAGGGAGTCTAGAAATTATAATTTCGAATCGTTACAGGGAACCTAAAATGTAGCCTTGCTTTTCAAAACTAGTAATCATGCTGTTTATTTATTCACTTTTAAAATAATTGAAGCATTCCAAACTATCGAATCTAAATGAGTCCGTTTATACAATTGATTGCCAATGGTTATGCATAATAAGAAATACGAAGTATAAAACAATTGATGTTGGGAATAGATTATAGTCAGTATAATAACTAATTATAATAGTAAAGTTGGGAAAATTGTTAATATCTAGTTGTAAGAAAATAAACCTAAATAATCAAAGTTAACGTTCCAAGGGTTATAGTAAAAGTATGAGTGGGGAGTTTGCAAAAGTATAAATAAAGTAATGAAGCAATTATTGAGGTTGTGAGTTGCGCGCAATAGCTTAAGTAGCGATTTACGCACGATAGTGTTAAACGAATAACCACTCGAGCTTTGTACTACACTTTATTTACGCCAACTACTATAAACTAAACTAGATAAAACAAAAAGCTATATTGTTTATATTAACACATTAACAGTACAAGAAATTATATAATAACTACCGAGGCATAAATTGCTAAGTATAGTGAAACTTGCGAGAATATAATAAATAAAAGGCTGAAAACCATTATAGAAATAAATTTAAGAGAAACGCAGAGTGGTGTCAGAAGAGGTCATATTATGCAAGATCATATATTTACGATTAAACACCTCATTAAGATAACAAGAATAAGAAATACCGAGATGTATGCAGCATTTCTTGACCTGGAACAGGCGTTCGACACAAGAAAAGAAAAAAATTTAGAGAAGTTTATAGCAAAGAAACATCATCCCAGGAGTGAAGAGCAATACAGGTTTTATACAACAATAACAAATGTTACAGCAGAAAAGATAACACCAGATCCGAAGAATTCCAAATAAATGAAGGCTTAAGACAGGGAGGAGTGCGACATTATTTATTTTGGTTATGGACGATATTATAGAAGCAGTAGGAAAGAAAATACGTAAACATCATGTCGGTTACAGAAATCTTGAATCTGGATATCTGCATGTGTAGCTGCTACACCGTATGATTTTGGCTGACAAAGAAAATGATTTTCAGCGTTATCTAGATATATGGAACAAGGAATTAGAAACAGAAAATAAAAACAAAAATATATCGATAGAACTTAAATATCAAAGAATATAATTATCTATGGGTGGAAATCGACATTGAAGGAAGAATGAAAGAAGAAACTAACCAATGAATCTCTAGTGAATCACGTTTGTCTCATAGTATAGGCAGAACGTCTATTGGTAAAAAAGAAGTACGAAGACAAAGATATACAAAACTGTGTTCAGGCCAATTCTACTATATGGCAGAGAAAGTTGAATTCTTGATCTTTAAAAAAGTGAAGAAGTCGTTGAGACTTAGGTCGGGACTAAGATGGATAGTCTAACAATTCAATGTGTTGAATCTCCAAAACTCGATTGTCTTTTGGGCAGTGTGAGCATTATTCTGATGAAGGATAGTTCGTGTGTTGTTTTGTCGGAGTTTTGCGATAATTTGTGGTAAACAAACGTTATATAACAATTGGAAGTAACCGTTCTTTGATCTTCTTAAGCAATTGTTGCCACATGACCAGCATGTGACACAAAATTTGCGACCATTTTCTTTGACACACTTTGAGAACGGATCACGTTGTTAGTTTTTCCTCATCCTAAAACATCTACACAGCGGTTTGGCGTTTATTTTCCAGTTCGTAAAAGTAAGTCTAAGACTTATCGTCACTAACAATACTATAAGCGTTTTTTAAACTTCCTTTGTTGAACCGTTCCAATGTTTCTCTACACCAATTGTCGCGTACCGCTTTATGCTCTTCTGTAAGCAAATGAGGGATCCAACGGGAAACCCCCTTCGTAACACCCATTTCTTTTTATGTAGAATCTTTTGGAATGAGGTCTTTGAATTGCCCAAAGCTGCTTCCATATCCTGGCATGTTACACGGTGGTCATCCTTAATTAGCTGACAAAGTGCCTTAATGATTTGCTATGTCACTGCTGTTTTGGGTGGACCTAGCCTGGATTTGTCCCTAAGACTTGTGGGACCACGTGAAATTCGCAATACCAACAAAAAATGGTCTGGTGTGGTGCTCCATTCCCAAACAAAGAAACCATTATAGCGAGACATTGATGTTGAGATAATTCTCTACGAAAATTGTAAAAAAATATTTCTCGAAACTGTTCTCGACTAAGATCCATTTCTCGACCAACCTAATCATTTTAAAAATTCACTGTTTTATACTGTGTTGTATTAAAAATGAAATCTTAACGTTTTGTTTTAGATTACCTACATGTATGTGGGTGTCAAGTCGTTTTGATTCTTATATATTGTTTTTTTAAAGGATAGGTATATACCTAAATACAAATGTATCGAGAACATCTATTGCGGCAGAAAAGACAATTTATTAATTTGGGACTTTAAGGACTAGTGGGGAAGACGTGGGAAGGTAGGGAGTAATCTAGAGAACCTGGGGATGAAGGGACGATCAAATCGATCCGTTCTTAATGTCTGACACTGAACAATAAGAGTGCATGGAATAAGCACGTCGCGTTGCGCTGGCTTATCTGGCAGGTGGAGGCATTATAGAGCGGAGTTCTTCTGAGCAAAACCCGTTTAAATATCAGTAAAACAGGGAAAGATCAGACACTGCTCTTCGGTGGGACAATGGGGCTAGGTTTTTGGTGATCCTGGTGTCGTTTATGTTTCGAACTGCTGTTCTCTGTATTGCATCAAGAACGCTGAGCCTTGAAAGAGTCGCCGATCCCCATGCATGAGAGCAGTATTCAAGATTAGGTCTAATTTGGGCTTTGTAAAGAGTAGCTAAGTTGGATAGAGAGAAATATTTCCGTGCTCTAAAAAGAAAACCTTACTTCTTTCTTGATGCAGTTGCTATGGATGCAAGTCCTGGGAGATCGTTATACCAACCAGCGTAATGGAGTCGCTTGCTACTAGTGTCTGATCGTTTATTGCCATGGGTGAGAGAAGCTGTTGTGGATCTTCTGTCTTCTTCCAGAGTATCTAGGGATATGGGGCGGTTGTGCGCTCTGCTACAGTGTAGATTGCTATCATCTGCAAAACCGTGTATCGGGTTATTAGTGGCTTCTAGTAGATCATTAGTGAAGCAAAAACGTGATCTAAAAACAAAAATTACAAATTTGACAGTTGGTTATCCCGGCATAATTTGAAAAAATTGAAGAAATCGAGTTATAAATGTTCTGAAGCAGTTACCAAATTGCTGGCTTCTAATTCTTCTTATATAAGAAGGAATTACAGCTAAAATGTAAATATTGTGTTTTTTTTTAAGCATCTAGTATCTTAATTAGTTATTCCACGGATTCAAACGAGTCAGGGAAATAACTTATTACAAAACAGTATGAAATAAAGTACCGCTTACTACAATTGTTGACACTTCCATTTTGACATGTTTGTAAGGCGTAGATAAAATTTAATTTATCTACTTTATGTAGGTACCATAAAGTAATTAAACTTAACACGGTACGGTTGTAAATTTCGTTTTTATTTAATTTATGTACAAACAATAACCCGTGTACATTTGTTTTCAAAAGAAGCAAATAAAGTAAGAGAAATTGTTAATTGTTCTACTCTAATGTATATATGTAGATTCAATAAAAAAAATTACAAATTTATGAACTAATATAAAGAACATACATATAAGAAAATAATTTGCTTTTCCAGTTGAATACTAGAGGTTGCTGCCAATATAAATACGACTGTTTGATTTTAACTTTGGAAATAAATTTAAATTTACAACGCCTTATTTATTGTATTATTGTATAATAAATTATAATCAACTTCCTTTGCGATCTATAAATTAATCCAAGAAAATATTTTTTCTACCAACCATGTATGTATTTAGAATTTAGAGGCTCGATTTATTACGCGTTATTTATAGTCTATAGGCGTTTATCGAAATATAATCTGATTGCTTGTCAAATAAACTACAGCCCAACACTGCAAAAGCAGTCTGTGTTTGAGAATGGAAATTGGTCATAACTGAAAAATATATGGGTGGGTTTGTCTGTGAATTAAATATGTTGTAGGATTAAACCATACACAAGACACAGTCATTCTCTCTTTTCGGAATGTTTTTAAATAAATGGATCCGGGCTCAACAAAATTTATGTTATTATTACGATATCTCTAAATTATATTCCATTATAAATTATATATTGGTAAGTAGTTGGTGACCTAAGATATTTAAATCTTCCGAAAAGTTTGCGAGTTGAATCAGGATTAAACCAACACTTTTTTCTGAAGCCGCTTGGAAATGTCTTGTTTCTCGGATCAAATTCGAGCCGCAAAATACACTATTCTTGTATTTTACATTAGTAGCCGTGTTTAGTAACTCTAGAAGCGTTTTGCACCTCTGAACATCATCGTCACTGTCCATTTTAAATATGATTTAAAATATTTTAAGCAATATGTAACCAGCCGAACTGACACTTTTGTGACACTAATAAACAATGTTTAACAAACAATGTCAAAGAAACGGTTTCATAGAAAATAAGATGATAATCAAAAACAGTTTTGCATATATAAAACTTTCTTAATCTACGATTATATTTAAGGCGATTTCAGAAAAAATGGTATGTGTATCTCGTAGTAAAAGCACATTCCCTGACTCCAATTTACATTGTCGTCCGGGTGTGTATCGCTTTTCTTACTAGATACACAATATACTAGGTATATATAAATACTAAAGGTGTAAACAGGTAGGCCAGTTTTTAGATATGCTATCTGTCTCACTCTCCCGGACGTCATACCATCTGGCTAGCGGCAGACGTTGCGTTCATTAGCTCCCATTGTACCTATACAGGTAAAAAATCTATTTTTCAAATAATTGTAAAAAGTTTTTATATCATTATTATTTTTTGTCGGTGTTACAACATAAATCTGGTCTGAATTGAGGTCTTTTTCTCATTTTTTGTTTTATCAAATTTTTACGATTTTTGTTTTTTTTTATAGTTTTTTTGTTTTATTTTTTTTTATTATATTAATTCAATGAATTCCGTATTTTAGAATTTTTCAAAAAACAACCCCTGAAGCTTTAAATTAGAGCTTGAAAGATTCTATGACGTTTACTTGGTTAGGAAATTATACACATGAAATTTTATACTTATGCTCTTGCTTGACAAAAATAAAATAATACGTTTACTAGTTTCTGTAAATTTCACCCCCTAAAGGTATGAAAGGTATGAAAACGCATTCGTTATACAAACCAGGGAAAACAATGGGTAGACAGAGAAGTAATTCAGTCCAGTCAGTCTGTTAAAAATTTGTTTTTTCTTCAAAAAACCTACCCAAATTTAAAGAGTTATTATAAAATGTGTAAAAGAGAACATTCCTTACTTTTAACTAGGAAGCGCAATCAATATTTTCAGAGTAGAATTTCTAACTCGGAAAATTCAAGTAGAACCCTATGGAATGTTGTAGCCGACATCTCAAATAAAAAACAAAGGGCAAAACCCATTTGTCTCACCCGAAATGGAAATCTCATTACAAATCAGGAAGAGGTCTGCAATTGTTTTAATAATTTTTTCACAAATGTTCCTCTCGAATTATCTAACCAGATCCCTTACAGAGGTCTTTCCTTAAGAAAAAGCTCTTTTAACCATAATTCCATGTTCTTAACTCCTTTTACACAAGGCGAATTATTAAGTATGTTAACTGCCAAAATGAAAAATAAAAAATCAAGTGGTGCTGATGAAGTTCCAATATTTCTTATGAAACTAGTATTATCTGTCATAATAGAGCCCTTAACTTTTCTTATTAATTTGTCTTTTGCTAGTGGAACTTTCCCTAATTCTTTAAAATTAAATAAAATCGTTCCTCTTTATAAAAAAGGAAATCCAACCTGCATAGAGAACTATCGACCGGTTGCTGTATCGAATTCTTTGTCTAAGCTGTTTGAATATGCTTTCTTAGAACGACTCATGTCATTTCTGAATAATTTTAAAGTTCTGATTGATAATCAACATGGTTTTAGACCTAATCGCTCTACTATGACTGCGATGTTCGAATTTTATTCAAACTTATTGGCGGAGGTTGAGGCAGGCAAGTGCCCTGCTGCTATCTTTTGTGATTTGAGTAGGGCCTTTGACTGTGTCGATCAATACAAACTCCTAAAAATATTAGAAATAAGTGGTATACGAGGTGTGCCTTTAAATTGGATCGCATCTTTCTTGGCAGATAGGGAACAGTTCGTCTCGTTACGGATATTTGAAGAGAATAAAGTACTATCATCGAACTCTTCCAAACTTCCTGTACATATGGGTGTACCCCAGGGTTCTATACTTGGCCCTATCTTATTCATAATATATGTCAATAATATTAATGATAGTTTGTCAAATTATCTTCTTGGTGGATATGCAGACGATTTTTATTTGTTGATATCTGAAGACAATAGCTCCGATCTGGAGCACTCATGCGGTTTAGTTTTAAGTGAAGCTGTAAATTTTTTTAATGAGAGAAATTTATTATTTAATATTAACAAAACAGAAGTACTACATATTCACCCACGACAGAACTTTGAGGGAGCAACAGAGTTGTGTGTAAAAATTGGAAATGAGCAGTTAATTAGTACTCATAGCAGCGTAAGATTTTTAGGATTATTGCTAGACGAGTGTCTCACCTGGAAAAACCACTGTCAGCAACTTACGAGCAAATTGTATTCCTTAAAATATGCATTTTTGAATTTGAAAAAAGTTTTAGAGTTAGATCAGCTAATTAACGTTTATTACGCGCATGTAGAATCAAGACTTAGATATGGAATCTGTTTCTGGGGTTTATCCACGTCAACAGTTTCTGTATTCGTAGCTCAAAAGAAAATATTGCGAATAATAGCAAGTTTAGGCTCACGAGATTCCTGCAGAAAAAGTTTTACTCAATTTGGAATTTTGCCACTTTTCTCATTATATGTTCTAGAGCTATGTTGCTATATTTATATAAATTTCAATGCGTTTCAGAAAAATCAAAATTTTCATGACTATAACACTAGAAGCAAGGATTTGTTTCATATCCCGTGGCATCGATTAAAAGTGACAGAAATTTCTCCGGATTACATGGGTCTGAAAATTTACAACAGATTACCAATTGAAATAAAATCATGCAGAACCCTAAAGGCTTTCAAATACCATTTGAGACAATATCTTATTGGTAAATGTTTTTATTCGTTGGCAGAATTTTCATAAACTTTCTTTAAAAAAACGCTTTTAAATTTAGTGTTTTAATAGTTATTTTATATAATTTATGTTTACCTATAGATTTAAGTTTTATTTATTTATGCTATACTATACTACTTGAACTTTGACTTTTCCTATACATGTGTACTCATGTCTTTGAGGAATAAAAAATTTTGAATTTGAATTTGAAAATAGAAAATTTGTATGGAGTACCTACGTAAAGCAAAGGGTGGTCTCTAATGCATATAGTAGTAAAATTAGCAACTTGTTATACGAAAGGTAGCACAACATGTAAAAGCTAGATTATTTTATTCTACACAGCTTATATTTATCTACTAGTTGTACTCGCAACGTCGTTCGCGTGGCGTGTGATTGTTGTATAAAAATTTCTTACCACACCCCAAATTTTTATACACCAGATGTTAAGTTGAAAGAAGACAAATACGTCTTTGAAAACCGCATTCGAATAGGATCAGTAGTTTTCATGTGATGCACGCACAAACATATACATTCCTACAGTTTTATTATAGGTATAGATATAGATATAGATATGGATTACAGGGAAAATAAAATCTCTACGATATTTATTTATAAACTAATAAGAAATGAAAATAACCCTTTCTAGAGGAGTAATTTGGTTTGGTGATGCACCAGTGGACTGTTTATTAAAACGATCTTTATATAATATTGTTTATTTTAATGACTATTAAAGATTCAATAGAGCATAGATTAGTATCTCTTTTAGTTACCAACGAAAATTGTATTATTTTATTTTTATTACACTATATCTTCTAAGACAACGAGTTGCCCGAGAAAGGCCACCAGTTATGGCATTAATAGGATTTAAATCTACAGAACAAAATTTAGCAAAAGTATCCAAAATATCAAATAATTTGTGATGAAAATTTTCTCATCTTAATTTTGGCGCAAATAAAGTCGCCGGTAGAAGCTAATATAAGATAAAGCAATAGTATGACCAAATAATCTGTAGGAAATATAAAAAAAGGATAGAGTTTATAACAAATTTTCTTCTAATATAGCAATACGTAAAAACAACGAATTTTAAATAGGGCTTCACACGAGAGCGAGATTTTTCTCGTTCTTGTCTTGCTTTTCCGAAACGAGACGAGACGAGACGTTTTGGAAAATACTATGGGCGATACCGAGACCACATACAGGGCAACCCGAGTCTCGTTTTTAGTCTCGTTAAATTTTTTTATGATGTTTTTATTCAAAAAATCAGAAATGGCCTGTATAGAAAACAATATATTTTAGGAAATATAAAATCTGGTGACCATCTGTGATATATTTTATTGTAAATTTAAACAGAAATCACTAACCGAGTATGATTTTTTCACATTTCCACTTCAACTTGTTCACGCTTCTTATAGTAACTCATAGCGTAATAAATTTAGCATTAAAATATTTTTAATTATTAAAGTTTATATAAAATTTATAATCATTATTTAAAATTAAGCGAGACGAGACGAGACAACTAGTAACGGGACGAGACCGAGACTTGAACGAGACTTAATTTTTTGGGAATTGGCGAGACCGAGACGAGATTTTTGTTACTCTTGCCTTCTCTCGTCTCGTGTAAAGATGATCTAAAATTCACTAAGTCAAAATTAAATTGATGAGCCAAAAATATACTTGTATTAGTAAAATAGTCTGTAGCAACAAACTTTGTGACTGTGTGGTACACCTTGACTTTAAATTTCTTTAAGTGGCATGTAGTTTTCACCTTTTGTGGTAATTAATACTCTTAAACTTATCCAGTCTAAGATAAAATTTAACTTGAATACCTTCAACAACAATCGTCCCACGCTAAGTATTATTGTATAAAATCGAACATTAACGTGAACAGAAATTGACGACTACACAATAAGTAATTACGTTCATCTAGAACGCCTAAGGAGGATACACCTCAACACAACTGCCGATATTTCAATCAACCAAAAGGTACGAAGAAAAAATTATTAACGACCGTAATAAATAAATCGATCTAGAATTATTGCTAGATCACAGGCGGCGGCTGTGAAGCTGTGACCAGCCTCTCCTCTACTTTGAATATCGACGACAGAGACGGTTTTAAAATGAAGTCTGTTTTAAAAATCAAATGTATAATGTGTTTAACATCAAAAGTATTGTGTGGTATAGTCCATTTCAGCGTTTTTGGCCGATTTGATATTAGAAACCACTGAAATAAGATTAAACTGTCATCCAAGTTACCAATGGCGGACAGTTTTTTTTTTTCTAAATTAGGTCATAAGTTTCTGAAACTATCAGTGTGGTTTGACATCTACAAAAATATGACATTTGGCTGAAATCACACAAATACATTATCTTCAGTAAAGAAAATTTTAAAAGTGCGATAATAGCGACATCTCCATAACTAATCACAAACTGAAATTCCATTTGACAAAAAACCTATCAAGAAATTATAAAAATAGTAAAAATTGGAAAAATGGTAAATTCTTTTTTGTACAACTGTCATTAAAAGTGACACTTTTAATGATAGCAAACAATGTTAAAAACGATTGTTTACATAGCAGCGTGTTAAAAATACTTTTAACACGTTGCCATGTAAACAAGTTTACTTTTAACACGGTTTAGTTTACTTTTAACACGGTTTGGTTTATTGTCATTGCAAATTCGCTCGTTTCATTATCAAAATAGGGAAGTTGTACCAAAAACATTGTATGGTATTTGTGTTAAAAGTGATTTTATTTTGTTCGTGAAATTGTTCAATTCGCTCCGCTCATTTCACAAACGTTTTCACTCACAAAATAAAACCTCACTTTTAACACTCATATCATAAATAACTATTATTTATAATCTGACTCCTTTTAATTACTGAAAAACATCATAGGATAGATTATATATAGACTTTACTAATAAAAAAATTTCGTCTAACCTTTTAATTGGTTTAACAATGTCATGCTATTAAACCACAAAGATAACCTTGAACTATTAATACTATCTGGAGCACATAATTCAATCCAATTCATTCTAGAAGCCACTCAAGTTGATTAAATCTGTTCAATTTATACCACCGGTAATAAATACTATAAACAGTATTAAAAAAATTATGTCACGAAATCCGACATTTTTATTTAATTTTGTTTGAGGTACCCATACATTCTAATACAATTTCTTGTTTTAAAGCTCATAATCGATGTGTTTATGAAATCATCTTAAACATTTTTGTGTACTATTAATCTCTTAATTAAGTAGATATGACCACCACAAGTATCCATCATTGATCACTGATTAAATATGAGGGCCAGCTAATAACTCAAAATAACAAAATAGGTATCCCTTAGTTTCGACTCCTATTCAGAATTTGATGTATGGTATATTCAGCTATTTGGCCAGTGTAGTATGATTCATTTGTAAGGAGCAGTTGTGAAGCACGAATAATACGACTGAATCTCCAGTAATTTTGGAATATGAGACACACACGAACACACACACACACATACTTACATACACACACACATAATAATATATACAGCAGAATCTCTTTAATCCGAACTCTTAAAATTTAGCACCCGTTCGGATTGGTTGAGCGTTCGGATTATAGGAGTATAGATTATAAGGGTATTTTTTGTGAATAATACTACATAATAGGTACATAGATATGTAATACAATGTCTGTATTCATTTATAAACGTTATATATTTCATTCAACTTTTTAAAGAAATCCAGTATTTTGGTTTGTCGTGTGGTGTTTAATGACACATAAAAAGCTTTGTCTCGTAATTTACGTAAAAGCATTTTTTCTGGCAAAGGAATATCCACTTGATCAGCCCATTCAAGAAATGTATGTAAGGCAGACATGGCGCTTGAATTGGAAACGCTTGCCAGTGGTTCAGCGTGTGAAATCTTTTTACTTTCACCATAACATTTCTGTGTTACATGTCCTATAAATTTATCGTCAGTAAGAGGTTCAGTTTCAGTTAGGTCATCATCAGTCATCAATTAGCTAGAAGTTATTAATTTTAGCCTCAGAATAGCCTCTATTAATAAAAGAAGCTAAAGGAATATCATCTTCGGATTCAAAGTTTTCGCCTAGATGTTCTTCGAAGCTCTGCATTCAAGTAATGCCAGCTTCTAGCCAGTGGGAAAACAGCATCTTTCATATTGGTCTTCTCAAGGACATCGGATACAGTACATCCAGATTCCAATTGTTGTTGAACAAAAACTTGCAGTAAAAGTTTTTTCTTGTAATTTACCTTTATGCTTTGAATAACGTTTTGGTCCATTGGCTGGATAAGAGCTGTGCATATATAAAATGTTATATGTTCTTCGAAGCTCTGCATTCAAGTGATGCCAGCTTCCAGCCAGTGGGAGAACAGCATCTTTCATATATTGGTCTTCTTAAGGACATCGGATACAGTACATCCAGATTCTAATTGTTGTTGAACAAAAACTTGCAGTAAAAGTTTTTTCTTGTAATTCACCTCTATGTTTTGAATAACGTTTTGGTCCATTGGCTAAATAAGAGCTGTGCATATATAAAATCGGATGTGCTGGCGCATTATCGAGAAGCAATAGCGCTTTCAGAGGCAGATTCTTTTTACATACAGTCCTAGTGGTTAATAAAGCATACCAGATTTAACCCAAGAAAGATAATGTCAAAAATAAAAACGACTCTAGTTTGTATTTTTACTGTTGTGAGAAGAATGGGATGAACGATATAAAAGAATGTTCAAAATGCGACAAGTAGTATCATGAAGAATATCTCTCTTTGGCAGAGGATACCTCAGATCATTTTAAGTCTGTTAAACAAAGAAATATGTTATATTTTTAAATAGTGGGCATAATTAATGCAAATATAATTAGATTTGATCTTAATTTACAAATATTAGACACTTATTTTAAATATTTAAGAGTATTCAAATAATAGGCCTTATTATGCTAACCATAGTATAAAAATCTATTATTTTTTTGTTTGTTTTTTACAAAAGATGCCATTTTTGTTTAATTATTTTATAGTGGTTCATTTGTTTGTTAAATTAATATTAAAATTTGTTGATTCGGATAACTAGTTTTTATTTTATATACATACATTCTCCTTATACGTAGGCTCAGGGTAGGCCTTATTAGTCGCATCTAGCTTAAATTTTTTTGAAGTTAAAATATTTTCTGGCATTATATACAAGCAAGCGTAGATTTTTAAATAATTGGTAAAATATGTATCAAGTGTTTATTAAAACTGCCTTAAATATATTTTATAAGTATACAAAAAAACTTCACGAAGCTGATACTCGTCTCAAGAACAACTTGAAGAACATCATCTTCACACACAAACTTCATGCACTCAGGAATCATTTTTAGAAATCAGGTTTCCGCTCGTCCCACACGTTCTGCTAATGTAAGATTCTTGCAAAACTTCACTAATATTATAAGAGCCTAAATGAGTGATGGTTTAGTTTAGATGTTTTATCACAAGCAAAGCTCGGTCATCCAGGTACATACTTGTTTGTAAATAGATTATTGATCATGATTTATGTGTGATATACTGAATAGATACATTTTATACATCAAACAATAATACTATGCCAATGCTTATTTTATACGATGTTAAATTTTGAACTAAGACCCTATACTCATAAATGTGTCAATTATTAAAATTCTATACATATTGTGTATAGAAATAGAAGTACCTAGATGTTAACTTGTTAGTAGTTGACTCTTCATTAAATGTATGCTATTTATGTAGTACACGCCGCTAATAGTTTTTTAATGTTTTACATGGATTATTCCTGTTGAAGCCCAAAAAATCTCTGGTTATTATCTCTCCTCCCAATCGAACCATGTTTGACTTCTGGGTGTAGTTCACAAGTATAGAATTCTTACTCTGTTTTCGTTTCCGATGTGGATTGTAAATGCGTATTTCGTAATTACTACCAAAACGACCAAGAAACGCGCTCCGATTGCGCTTAAACATGTCTAAACAGCAATGAAGTTCAAGAGAAAAAGCTGTTTTTTGGATTTTTGGGATTAAGAAATTGTTTGGTTTATTTGTGCTTGAAGATGTAATATCTTATTTTATTTTTTCAAAACATTCAGAGCCTATACACTGGAACACTTTATAAAAATAGTTATTATCCTAACAAGTGCGGAAAGTTATACTTTCCCGCACGCGAACTGCCGATGCCCGAACGACGCGAAGCGGAGTTCGGGCAAGCAGTTAAGTGCGGGAAAGTTAATTTCCGCAAGAGTTAGGATCAATATTTTTTCTACAAGCATAAAAAAGATACTTTATACATTTTTTAAATTTTATTTTAACTTCTAACAACGTAACAAAATTTGAAATTATTTATTATTAATATTAATATTAAAAGTACAATTTATAGCTTTTTGTAGGCTAATTGCCGAATTAAGTTGTTGCTCCACAGTTGGTCTACTGCTTTCACTGAAGGATATAGCTGGAGTCATGTTTAATTGGCACGCTTCCTGCGCTTCTGGTTGTGGTTCATTTAGTGTTAAAATTTTGTTGCATAGGTTCTTTTTCTTTATTTCGGAATCTTCTACGTATCCCTCCGCAACGGTGGTAGATTTCCAGCCGCCCAGTCTCTTAATATTTGTAATTTCTTCTCCAGAATCAGCCAAAAATGTCGCAGAAGAGCGTCTGAAGCTATGACCTGTATAGCACTGAGGATCCGGAAGCTTTAGGTAGGCCGCAATTTCAGAAGGCATTTTTCCAAATGAGTTGATTCCTACACATTGATTAGTGCATTTGCCTTGTTTAAATTGTACAAAAAAACGACGATGAGGTGTGTTTAAAGGTCTCAATGATGCATATTTTTTAATAAGCTTAAAATATCTACCGTTGTTTACTGCTTCCGAGATTACAAAAGCTCTGGATGTGTGATTTTTCGAATCAGTTATTTTTATTGTGATGTAGTTTTCTTTAACCTCGATGTTTTCTAAGGTTATATTTGTGAGTTCTACTCTTCTGCAAGCTCCTGCTAAACCGAAGATAGTGGCCACTTTAATTAATAAATAAACATCATCTGGAGCTTTGACCATAAATTTGG
Source organism: Altica lythri (assembly GCA_964028335.1). Classification (NCBI taxonomy): domain Eukaryota; kingdom Metazoa; phylum Arthropoda; class Insecta; order Coleoptera; family Chrysomelidae; genus Altica; species Altica lythri. The sequence continues at coordinate 25,463,528 of OZ034804.1, read as the reverse complement.
CAATATCTTCTTTATTGAAAACCTTGGCTTTTTTTGGGGAAAAGCCTACAGATTGTTTTTTTAAAAATGTAATTAATTTGTAGAAGTTGCCAATATCGAAATTTTCTCTTAGTTTCATAACAGCCTTTATCATTGAGAATCGGGACCAAAGAGTATTGGGTCTTATAACTTTACTTAGTTCTAAAAAATAAGCCAGTAAAACTTCCTCTTTTTTTAGATTGTTGGTTCCCTTTTGACGAGCCCACTGAACAAAATGATCATACTGCCTTTCATACCTTTGTTTGGAAATCGCAGGAAGGAGTTCTAGGTTGGCCTCAGCAGCAGCCTCCAAAATACTGTGCGGAAGGTCTTCATCGCAATTATCCATTTAATTTTTTTGAATCAAAACTTTAAAAATCACCTGGATTACTATTCAGATACTTGAAAAGATGCAATTCTGACAATTAAATCTTTCATAGTGTCAATAAATACACGACTGCAGCTATAGCAACCCTACTTAAACAGGTGAATTTGTTGTTGCTTTGAATAAGGTTTACAGGGGTGATTTAATAAATTATGATTTTTTTAAAAACAAACATTTTAAAAATCCCTATTTTCATGTAAAATAATCTTAATTTTTTTTACTATTTGTATGTAGTCCATCAAGATAAAGATAATAATACAATAATTTGTCAAAAAAGTTATCGAACAACATCTCTAATTAATAAAAAAAAATGCGTGCGGGAAAAAATCTTTCCCGCACGCCGTGCGGGAAAAAGTATTTCCCGCACTCCGTGCGGGAAAGAGATATTTTCTGAATTAAAATGCGTGCGGGAAAGTGTTGTTTTACGCATGCTTGTAGAAAAAAAAAGTTTTATATTTGTAGCGTAATTGATATTGTTAAATTAATTTCCAAGAAAGTAAGGAACTAATTTAAAAAAATATATATAACCGGACCTGATTCAATTTTATACGTAGGTGGGCTGTAACTAAAGTATGCTATGATCTTGTGGGACACCCACATTCATATTTCTTCTCTTTAATTATCCTCAGAGTAACCCATCAAATATAATGACGGATTGTATTATCTGCAAGGAAGTAAGTGTACATTATGATCGTTGATATGACCCATATTGTATACGCGTTGTGTCAATAAACACAAAGGAGTGACAGTGTAAAAAAATCGCACTTGATAGACCACAGATATGCCATTGTTTTACACAAACGCTTCATGGTTGTGTTAGGTTGTATTTTTTGTAGTAAAAATAGAATGGGTTGTATTTTCAAAAGAGTAACAACGTACCTCCTATGACTGAGTGAGAGAATACCAAACAGGAAAGCAATCCGTTACCTCTAAAAGTAGAATTTACCGTTGTGTTTTAAAAATTATCATTTTCAGTCTTTTGTTAAATATTTGCTATATTACTCTTAGAAGGAATTCTTTTTACCGAAAATATATTCGTTAACATAAACTCATATATTTTAAACTGTAATACTTACCTGTTTCTAATATTAAAATGTTCGCTTTTTACTCAATGCACATGTACGTATGCACAGTACCTACATATACCAAAATAATATTTTTTACAATTTTTTTCTATCTGTCTGTTTGTTCCGGCTAATCTTTGGTACGGCTCGACTGATTTTGACAGAACTTTCACTGGCAAATACACGAAGACAAATAGCTAATGTAATAAGAAGTAACTTAGGTTAGGTACCTTTATTTTAGAATTTTACACAAGTTTCCTGTGCGAGGGCCCAGAACCCGCGAGCGGGTAATTACTAAGGTTGTGTCTTCATGAATTCGTTTAAAAGTTGATTTCCACAACTTATTTCATACTGAAACACTTATGGGGACTTAATTTTTACCAGAACTTTGCTGGATTACGTCTAAACAGTTTTAAAAGGACAATGAACTATGCGAACTATATGAACTCCCCTTAACTGCCCATACATCCCCTTATATACAACAAATAAACAATCTAGAATTTACGAGAAACATGATCTAATCTAGTCACTATACACTGGAGATTACTAGAATAACCTAAAAACAGTCTTTCAAGTAAAGGTCCTTTCCTTATTCGGTTATTCCGTTACAATACTTTGTCAAACGTGCCCGAAGTCACGGGCACAGCTAGTTAATTAAAAAAAAAACATGATTTTTATATAATACCAGAAAGAAAGTGTGCCGAGGTTCCCTGTGGTTTCCTCGGTTCAAGTTCGACCTGTCTCAACCTGGATGAAAGAACTTGCCAAATAATCTTTCTTACACCGGATACAGTTGCTACGATTAATTCCTATACAAGATATAGTGCAGACGAGCAGCGTGCACCGAAATAATCTTATAACTAAACAAACTTTAACTAACAAAAATAAAGGATTTAAAATTTGAATTTTAGATTAAAAACCATATAATCTAAAAATGCTATATAATGGTTATACAATAACTTTAGAACCAGAACGAATAATCATACTCACCTATTATTATTATTATTGGAACTAAGTTCCTTACGGCAGGCTTGGATGAGATAGGGATTTTGCTGCGTGACCGAACTGAAAAAAATGTAATAGTAAAAAACCGTAACGAAAAACCGTTAAATGAACTGGGTTCGATTCCCAGCCGATGCAATTTTTTTTTGTATATATCTCTTAACATTTACCTTTTTTTGTTAAAGTAATATGAGATATAATTTTTAAAAATTTTGATAGTTGAAAGTAGTTAGGAAAGGTGAGAAAAAATAAATGTATACATTACTCTTTAAAGCTCACCTTGAATTTTAAAGAAGCCTCTTTCTTAACGCAAAGATTTCACTGATTTTAATATATTGACCGTTAAATGAGACGTGCGCAGGCGCTACAGTCGTATACACAAGCGAGAAGCGATTAGTGTTATGTGTTGATTCTAGATTAGCCGAAGGAACTTAGTTCCTACCTGGTGTCCCACGACACCATCTGAACTTGTTTACAAGAAGAGGTTTTCTGTGGTTTGCCTTTAAGTAAGTTGTATCTGACTCAATCTGGAAATAAATTGTTTCAGGAAAAACTTGCCAAAGGGTCTTTCCGGTACAGTATTTGCGGGCATGTGTACCAACGTAAAAAATCGTCTACATCTACCCGCAAAATAATTTATCTTATATATTAAAGACACTTCGTTTACTGCCTGTTACATTTTGTGGATTTGCCTCATGTCTTTGGGACTATGGAGGGTAGAGGTAAGGAGAACTGTCTCCGTGTATTGAATGTGTCCGTCAAAATGTGGTAAATAAGGGTGGCGCTACGTTCGTAGTAGGGTAAATTTTAAAAAAAGCGCCATAATTTCTTAGAGTAGGATAGATAAATAAACAAGGAAAGACACATTTCCGCTTTATTATGACACCATTTTTAAAATAATCATAAGATAATCATAAAGTATAAAACGAATTTAAAATACACTAAACTGAATTCGCTGACCACGTTTTTTTATAGCACTTATATAATTTGTGACTTATATTACGAAATCATACGACATTTCAATCAATTTGTCAAAAACTGCTACATTCATTCTGTACCCTACATCTACTTTAGCGCCATTGTAGTGGCAAGTTTGAGAAGTGTTATGTTCCTCTAAAAAGTGGACACATTTTTAATCATTTCCCATTTAAGATCGTTCTCCTTACCTCTACCCTCCATATTTGGGACACGTAAAAAAACGACAGTATCTGCCAGCATAATAATTTATTCTTATGTATTGAACACACTTCATATACTGCCTGTTATAATTTTTAAGTACTGCACGTGAATATTTTTAGGTTTAATTGCAATATAAATCTGGAAAGTATGGCGTACGTATTTAAAAATGTGAAAATAGTAACCGTACACATAAACCTGTTTCTTTACTCTTCCATTTAAATAACTAGATAAAATCCGTAATCAAACTTAACCAAATGATTGTGAATAGGTAAGCACAAATTATTATCTAGAGAAAATTAATTAATCAATTTAATTTGTTTTAATACAAGTTGTTTGATTAATATTGAAATTTTCTTGATCGCTGTCGTTGACTGATTTATGACTTGTGTCTTAGATAATTATTATAAAATAAATTGATACGACATTAATAAATATACTTTTTTAACTTAATGTGTTTTATTTATTAGACATTTAATTATGATTATGTTGGTCATTATTTATAATGAATCTGTTTCTGTAATATTTTTGTTATGATTGCTTGTATCAACAATTTTGTATTAAGTATAATGTTTAAGACATAAGCTTTGAGATCAAGTTTGATCTAAAGTTTCATGTCTATTCTAGTTACCATGAAGCTGGTAAAAAATCGTTTATTGTTGTCATTAATATTTTTTTTTTAATAATTAAGTTCAAAACGTTTTACAAATTTGAAATTCGCCAAAATATCTACAGCTTAGTTAACCGGATGCTTGAGCTGATGATCCGAGAACAAAATTTTAGCCAAGCAAACATTTATAAGGCAATAAGAGCCTGTGAAGAAAATATACCTTGCATCAATTTGCAGAAAAGTGGAAGATCTCATGTTTTCTCAAAAAAAGGGTTAATAGACTGGTAGAAAGGGCGCAAGATACAATTGTTATCTCTAGCCGAAAGCTAGGTCACCATTTTAATATATCATACAAAACCATAAAGAAGGTTTTGTCTAGAATTAACGTATATTTTCGAAAAAGAAGTTAGTGTTCTAAATACACCCAGGCACAACTAGAAAGAATACCTGGATGTTGCAGAGTACTAAGGCGTAAGCATATATCCGATTATAACAATTGCCCGAATAAAAGTCAAAATTTGCGGATAAAGTTTTGTCATTCATGGATGATACGAAGGTTCTGTAATGCCCAGATTCGGCAATTCTGCTTATTAACGAATTCGGCCATATCGAAGTGGGCTTCATCGCTACTGCCGACAAGCACTACTGACCTTGAATAGACTACGTTTCACTTCAAGTTTAGTACTAGAATGTCACCAATCTCTAACTGAGGCCAGCCAGAATAACGTGGTCACTCTCAGCTGGATCAAAGGACATGTGAACTCTTAAGGCAACCGCATTGCGAACAATTTAGCGAGGAGGGCTGCGGGCTACAAATATGTAAGCCCTCGCCCATCTACCAAGCTAACATTGTCCGCAGTCGTGGACATTATCAAATACTAAAACAGCACTCTTACCAAAACTTTATACAGTGCTGGTATAAAACTACGAACTGTAGACTGGCCAGAGAGTTATTACCTCATCCTGGCGACGAAACAGCAAAAAAATTTAAGGCATTGACCAGACAAAATCTCCGAACAACTGTGGGAATCTTGACAGGTCACTGCCAACTGTGACAACATCTCTTTAGGATGAAATTAACAGAATCGCCGCTATGCAGAGGCTGCGAACAAGAAGAGGAAAAAGAAGAACACATAATGTATGACTGCTCTGATTTTTCTGAAATCAGAAGATCCGTGTTGGGCGAGTACTGGTTTACACCAGCTGATGTCAGGGAGATCCCCCTTAAGAGCCACATCACCTATTTTAAATCACTAGGCCTGGTGACAGCCTGAGGTGAGGATATCCCTACACACGGAAGTATGCACAATGGGTCATATGTGGCCTCCGTGCTGGCTGAGCACTAGCTCGCCCCTCCCCAAATTTCCAGTTCCAGATCCAGATCGCTTATTATCATTTGTCGGTAAAAATTTGTTATTTTGGGTATTAAGCTGCAATATTGCATGACTGAATTATCTGCGACTTTCATGGTCTCTATGTTGCAGTTCTTGGATTACCTGAATGTTGTATAGCTGCAAGTGCAAGTCTTCTTTAATAGTGTGAATGACGTGCGACGAATACCCTGTTGTTGAGAATGATGTCTTGTAGACGTCTCAGAGAGCTCCAAAACCCTTTCACGTACTCTCTATATTTTCCGCAGTACAAATAGTTTGAACACGCCCCTTGGCAAGTCTTCACCTCTTGGTCAAAATTTCCGCACCAACTAACGAATAATGTTGACACTGGGCACATTATTTCAATCGAAATTTTGTCGAATAGTTACAACAATCGACTCATTATTTTAGTAAAACGTTTTAACAATATCGTCTAGCGCTCGTGGTGAATTTGACAAACAACTACTACGGCGCCACATACTGAAATGCTTATACCAAAATTGGCGCTCAATTCAAATCAATTTATGTTTATAAAACATTGTTTTAGGTACTTAAAATAATATCATATTTCTTTCTTTTTTTGACTATATTAGGTACCTACGCTATTTTTCTACAATTTCCTTAACAAAGTCGCAAAAAGACTGTGGATGTAAACAACTAAGTTGATATTTGCTAATAATTAATTTTTTTATCGTATACTTATACTTGTCAAACTAAAATATTCATTAACTTATTATAAAGTTAAAACCATATGATTAAAAAAACATTTGCCTAAAGATATGTTCGCCGTATTTAAAAGTTCTTCTATGAAGCAATCACTTAATGAAAGTTAATTTAGCACTTGATTAGAAAGGTAGTTTACATAAACCCAATCCGAAAATTATCTTGTTGACACGCATCAAGCATAAAAATAATACGATGGTTTTCCACATCGGATATACATGAGTGACAGCTATTTACAAATGAATAGGTACAAGTATATAATTTACGGGCATATGCATTATTTATAATTACAAGGATCATAACTTTTCAAGAGATAGACATAAACTCGATAGGAAACATGCTTTTTTTATTGCACTTTATTCTTGTCAGGCACTTCATTCCATACACGTAATATATTGTTTTTGTATATACGTGCCTGTATGTTGGTTCATATATAATAAAAGTAAATTCTGAAGAATCGATTAACTTTGACCGGAGTCATGTAATTCATTTCTTCAAATGTATAGTTCATCTGAAGCTGTGTCTACTTATATTTACTTCTTTAGTTGGGGAACTTTTGCCACTAAAAACAAATTAATAAAGAATATAAATCAATATTTTGAAAATGACCCTTGCTTATTAATCTTGATGATAGATATGTTAAATTTTCAAGGGTCGTTATTTCAAAACTGAAAATGCCTAACCAAAATGAAAATAATTTTCTTAATAATTCTTAGCTTTCGACAACCAGATCGGATTTCTTTTTTTTGAAAATTAATTATTTAAGTTTAAAATTATTATAGCTAGAAAATCAAAATTATTAATAAGCTTCGAGTCATAGACTTTTTTTTTATAATGACGGTGGCGTCATAGTTCTTAGGTAAGTAAGTTTTGCTCTTTTAAATATATGAGATATCAACTGCGCCACCTTACGGTGGCGTCTTAGTACTTAGTTATGTAAGAATTACAGGTGTAAATTTATAACATCTCAACTGCGCCACCTTAGGGTAGCGTCATAAGATTAATTTCGTAATAAACGCGTCCGATCGCTGCAAAATTCAAAGTGCTATAGGGAAAATCGCGGCCTCCGACGCGCTATTTATAGGCACGCTGCTGCCGCCCCGGCCGGCCAGTAGCACCGCAAGCGCCACGTCCCGCAATTTTAAATCTGTAATATCTTCGAAAATATTCATTTAAATCTTGTGCTGTAAACGACCATATAGATCTATATTAAATCAACAATGTATTTAAGCTATTTAATTGGATAAGGATTAATGTTGTATTGGTTAAAATCGCTTCGAAAATTTGTCGTAAAAAGTAAATAACAAAAAAATGTTATTGTGGGATATCCACCACTCTACCCAAAACCCGATTCTAGAAATACAATCTTTCTCGACTTCAGCTCTAAATCAGAGAAAAGTCGTCTCTGCTATATTTATGGATGTCCAAAAGGCCTTCGACAAGGTTTGGCACGCTGGCCTTATTAGAAAGCTAATTGACATCCAACTCCCCATCCAGGCCATAAAACTTATCCACTCATATCTTTCCAACAGAATCATTCAAGTCAAGGTTGGAAATGCAATCTCCGATCCATTCTTCCCCCTTTTAGGAGTTCCACAAGGATCAATCCTAGCCCCAACTCTATATACCATCTATGCCAGCGATATTCCTCCTCTGGAGAATATCCAGCTCTACGCTGATGACACGGCCTTGTACACCTCCGCATCTTCGACTGAAGCCCTTAATCGAAAAACTCAAAGACTGCTGGATCAGTTCTCTAACTGGTGCAGCAGATGGAGAGTAGCTCTAAATCCAAACAAAACACAAACCATCATCTTCAGACATCCTAACCTCAGTCGACGAGAAAATCTCTCTTACGACTAGGTATATCAACCTGTCACTATGGGGGGAACAGCTCGTTTCTCAGGATCAGGTGACCTATCTGGGGGTTCGATTTACTCGAACACTTAGATGGGATACTGATGTTGAGCTTACACTCAACAAAATGAGGAAACGTGCTTCCCTCTTAGGTGCTCTGGGCGGTAGAATCGGGAGATCTGATACCAAAACTCTTTTACACACATACAAAACCTTTATCAGACCTCTTGTCGATTACAAGGCCGTACCATACTCTGCCATTCCCCAAAGACTTATACACTCCATCCATGCCACAGAGAGAGCGATCTTACGGAAAGTAAAAAACCTACACTACCTCTATCCAAGCCACCTTGTCTACAATAACACAAATATACTGCCTCTCCCTTCTCGTTTCCAAACGCTTCAACACTGCTACGTCGCCCGGACTCTGCAGAGCACCAACATCGTTGCTCAGAGAACCCTCCATACACACTGGAATGGAGGACTCCAAAGAAGATCCAGAGTTCCAAAAAAGAAGATCCCCCTCCCCAACCTAAGACTCCTCCAATCCGTCGTAGACATGGACCTTCCGAAAGACCTGCAAAATCTACTGGATGAAACCCCCCTTTCCTACAGATAGATGGTGCCTCCAACCCCACATAGGACACGAAAATTAAAAAAATAGAAAAAAAAAAAAAAAAAATACAAAAAAACAAAATGGAAAAAAAATGGGCCCTTGGCGAAGGTTTCTTTGGTTCCCTTCGTCCTTGCCAAATAGAAGGGCTCCACGACGGAGGAGACACGCCACAGCGTCAATCTCCCAACCCCACATTGCACCACGTGGGTTACACTTCTACACACACTTACACTGACACCAAAAAGAAATTACCTTTTAGGCACGTTCATTCAACAAGGAAGAAATGAAACGGAAGTAAGAAGACCAACTCCAGGATCAAAGAAGGAAAGTTTCTTAAAGCAGTGCCGATGACAGACAGATGCTAACTCCTTCCCAACATTCCATCCATCCCCTGAAAAGGACGCAAGTCCTACAACAGGGTCCTCATACGCACCAAACTCCTAAAAATCTCCATATTTTTCTTCCAAAGAACTCATTCGTTAACTTTAACTTAATATCCACAAGAGATAGACATATACCATCGCGGAGTTTTCTGTAGACCTTTTAAATGTGTACAAATAATTATTACATTATTTTGATCGCGTTTGCAATGTAAGCGGAAAAAAATTGATAATTAACAACATCACATTAGAAACCTCAAAAATAACAGTATTTCTCCAGTATTTAATGAATGTTATTATACATATAAACCTTCCTCTTCAATCACTCTATCTATTTAAAAAAAACGCATCAAAATCCGTTGCGTAGTTTTAAAGATTTAAGCATACAAAGGGAGATAGGGACGGAGAAAGCGACTTTGTTTTATACTATGTATTGATATTGGTAAGGCACAACAATAGTAAAAGGACGGAAATGTGAATAGTAAAGAATTGGGCATAATAAAAATCGGTTTTAGTATTATTTGTATAAAATGTTTTTTAATTATTTACAAATAACTTTTGTTTAATATTTTTTTATTTTATTAAATTTTGATAATGCGTTATAATAAAACATTCTTTTAGTTTATTTAATTCCTAGTAGTGTCCTTTACAAACATAGGATAACGCAAAGGATAAAGTGTTAGAAAGATTTTTACTTTATAATACCAAAGAAGTATAACTTCTTACGTGCATACATAAGTACACACAAGTTTTCTTTTTTATAAATACTATCATAAACATTTAAAGTGCACTGTTGTTTTTTCAACTCTTGTCCAAAGACCTACCTTGTTGTATAATTAATATCTTTTATTGTACAATAGTAAAAATCGATAGGATAACACGATGAATAAAGTTTTGAAAGATTTTTATTTTGTTATGTCAAAGAAGTATAATTTCTTAGGTGCATACATAAGTACACACACGATTTTTTAAATATTTTCATAAACTTTAAAAGTGCAGTATTGTTTGTGCCTCTTCAAAGAAACATTTATAATACCTACTTTGTTGCATCATTAATATAATTGTACAATGGTAAAAGTCGTTTACATAAATCTTCTTATATCTGTTTATCACTATTTTAAAAGATCGACTGTTTATATATTATATTAATTAACCAAATTGTGTGTATATACGTATAATCTATGTTAGATAAAAATCTACATTAAAATGCATTCACAGAATAAATAAAATAAATTTATATACAAATAAGAAACGTTTTGATAAACTGCGTAAGTATAACACACCCAATTCCGTTATACTGATTAATCAATATAGTTTATTATTTCCTCTTAACACTAAAAGTTCGATATCATTAGCACACAATTGTAATTGTTGATCGGAAAAATAGAATATCGATTTAACCAGTGACATGGATAAGATAGTTGAATGCAGCTGCACCTTTTAAATGAGGCCGGATTGATTTGTGAGAGGATTTACAGAAAAAATTGAGAGATCTAACGGAGATAATCTTATTTTCTTATCTTAGCAGTTATACCAGAATTATTATGTAACTATTAAGTTAAATAGGAAAGTTTTGAAATATATTTTGCGTAAGTGCTTACTGTTACTATCTTAAATAACAATATCTTTATGAAGACTGAAACAATAGGCAAAAAATTACGCTGCTTTTTGTATTGTCGACTAATGAGTTGTAGGCAGTAGATATATATATATATATATATATATATATATATATATATATATAAATCCCAAGATTTAGAAAAGATCTTTATAGTGGAGATTACGAATTGCTGGAGAAAGTCTGAAGATTTTCCTTTGAAATTGCTCAAAAGCATGACTGTTTTTTTTGCAAAGGAAGGGTTCCAAGATATAGGTTTTGTAAATAGTAGCTACCCACTGTAGAGACAGATTTTTGAAACTATGTACATTACTTGGTTAACCTTCTTGACAATTGACGTAATATGACGAAGGAGCACATTAGGCCAATCGAAATTACAACCTCAAGATCGTTCTGTTGAGAAGAACTAGCAATATTTACACCATTGATGTAGTAGCTCAAACGTCGGTTATTTAGTCCTAGGTGTAAAATGTTACATTTTTGTACATTGAGTTCTAGAAGCCAAGTAGTACAATATTGTTCAATTCTACTCAGATCGTTAATCAGTAATTCATCATGTAATAGTGGACACAAACACTGGGACCATATCGCTGATATATAAGTTAAAGAGCAGGAAACTGATAACAGAACCCTTCGGTAGTTACCAGAAATTCCTACGATAATTGATCTTCATTTCTGACTTCACATACTCTCTCAGATTAGTAGCCTTCCAAGATGTAAAATTTATACCTTTTAGATTTTCACTGAAATTCAGAACGTTAGTAATTCAGTTCAATTCACATTAACAAAAAACAACAAAACTAATAAAGGTGATGTTTCCAATTTTATTTTTTCTGTTTTAGCCATTTTCCAGTAGTTTCATTCGCAAAAATTTATCTCTGCTTTAATGTAGTTTACCTACTCTGCCGCAGCAGTGCGTGAAGGATTGAAAGTGTGCATGAAGTAACAATGTATTTTAAATGGGATTTACTTTTTCGCACTGTTTTTGACACACCTTCATATAATCAAATATCCTTAGAATTCGCGTTGCCATGGTGTTGCTGCGGGAGCATTAGTTTTGTTAGTATCTTGTAAATGAATTGAAAATAAATTGCTTTCTTGTAATTATTTTTTATTTGATTATCGTAAATAAAATATTGTATGAAACTGTGCGTGAAGTGCTTTTTGCGCACTTACGCGAAATATAGCACTCGCTTCGCTCGTGCTCTAAACATCGCGTGCGTGCGCAAAAAGCATACTTCACGAACTGTTTCATAAATAACTACTAGGAAATACTGATTTCGGTGAAATTACATTAATGTTTACATGTTATTGAAAAGCCTGTGAGTGCACAAGATGAGGTTTTTTGGTGTTTATGTTACTTTTGTGTGAAATATTCCTACTCAATATATTTAAAGATGTTTTTTCTGCGACGAGAAAAAAGTTTGACATTTTATCTCTGTTAACGGGCCACAAAACATCACTTTTTATGAAATTATTACTTTTTTACCATGGGAAAAAAGTGAGTACTTTTTTCCCGGATATATACACATAAATAAAGGTTTCCTTGACAGATAGTTGATTGATAACGCAGGTCTAATTGTCACTATAAGGACAAAAGCCTACTAGTTTTAAAATTCAAATTTTGCATCAGTAATTTTCTGATTTTATTTAAAATATTAAATCGTCGTCACAGAAAAAAATAGTGTATTATACACGGGAAAAAGTATTAGATTTTAGCTCTCGGTTTTTTGTCTCCCTCCGCTTCGCGTCGGGAGACAACACAACCTCGAGCTAAAATCTAATACTTTTTTCCCTTGTATAATAAATAACTATTTTCCTATACGTATTTAGTCACAATTCGAGCAGATAATTTTTCTTTTCGTATTTTCAGTGAATCTTTTGTTTTAGTATTTATATAGGTTTGACATTTTTGGTGACTATTTTTAAATTTAAAACGGTGTAATGGGTTGCTAATATAGGTTAAAGTGAAGATGGGGGTGTGCTGAAAAGTTTTGAAGTGAGGGTAGATTTAACAGGTTAAAGATCAGTTGAAAGTATTATGGATTAACACATTTGGAAGTGTACTTTGGAGGTTTTGAGAAGCTGGATTTAAAAATGAAATGTTGTGCCCAGCATATCGAAAACTATTTTTCTGTTTTTCAAAGTTTTAGTAAAATAAAATCATATGTAGGTAAGCATTTGGTGAAAGAGTTTTTGGGCATCCTGTATATATTAAATAACCTTAACGTTAACCAGAATTTTAAGAAAGAAGTTAAAACAGCGGACGTTCATCTCCATAACAATAAAATGTTATGTTACTCTCAATTAGCTTATCTCTTCGATCACAAGCAATATAATAAATTACAAGCACCGGTAATTCAGTAACTGCTTCCAGAAAGGATAATAATCAAAAAGACTTAACAATGTCCATTAACATCTAAAATTTCAGCTCAATAAATTACTTAAAAAGATTAAATTCACAGCGTTTAAAAGATTAGACGTGATTTTTATGAACATAAACAAGCATCTGTGTTCTTTTATTTTCGTTACCTGAGTGTAACGTAAAGTATCAGATTTTTACGGATTTTATCGTAAACAAGTATTATGTACATTTAAAAACGATAAATAATGGATGTATATGTAAATGGACAGATATAAATTAACGAATACATTAATAGAAAAATCTAAAAAATTGTTGTCCAAAGGGTAACAAATGCATAATGGGGGTTTTATTTTTTAACTTACCTGCTATTTTTTTTACTTTTTTTAATGCGTTGTAACCCACTACCAAATCGGCAATCGACTTTCGCATCGGCGCGATAAAAATTAAACAGAATAAAAATGTATAGTCCGGATGCAATGCTCGAAAACCAACGTTACAAACGTTACAGCGTAAATAGTAATATATCAGATTAAACAATAAAAAATTTATAATATACTTTCAATTTTGATTAAAATACAGTATGGGCCACAGAAAACAGTTCACCTCGATATTTTGTCGTATTTATTAGATTTTAAGAAAATGTTAAAATAGATCGATTTTTGGTTTAGGGGAACACATTTTTACATCTGTCAATTGTCCTCCCTTCCACTTCCCTAACCCCTTATTTTTATAGGGGCTATACTTTGTGCGGCAAATCATATGAGAGGTATTTAAAAGAACTATTTAGATATAACGATTGTTCACATTTTTTTTTGGATATTTGTAGGTACTGTTTTTGCCAAAAAAGTCTTAATTCATTCAAAGTACAACACCTCTTAACGTAACGTTTACTATAGTCGTGCCGTTCAAAAGATGGAATGATCACGAGACAAATGTACTCCTTTATTTCGGACCACAGTTTATGTCATCTCTGGTATGAGTAGGTACAGTCTAAACTGTCCTTTGTTTATTGCAGTTTAGAAGGCGTTACATCGTACGATTAAGCCGTCCAGATGCCCGTATTCACTGATCACGCGTCCTTGAATTCCATCTTTTGAACGGCCCGACTATAGTATGTCATTTTTTTTGTCACAAAAAAGTGGTTTGGTGGAGACTGAATGCTACATAAATATTTTTGTTTATTCTGTAAATATAAAGTACTATTATTATTAACAAACATCTACTTTTTAAAATTTATGATTATTCATATAACACCACACGTTCCAAAATATTTAAATTATTCGACTGTGCAAATGACCTATTGCATTTTTGGCATCGTTTACCGCCAGCTGGTTCATCCTCGGTGCATACGTATGAACATAGTTATACGGTTTAATAATTTCGTGTGCAGCATAATAATTTCAAGTGACCATAAACGCGAAAAGTTTTTAAAGTAAGTTTAAAGAAACTTAAAATTGTTTGAATCATGTAACATGAAAGTTTAATTTAAATTAACGTTAATACACCGTTATTATTTATCAATAACAATACTATTTTTTACAATTTGTTTTTTTTTCAATTTTGTCCATTAGCCTAGCAGTTCAGTAAAGAAGGTGAGTAAAATAATTTTAAGCGAAACTTATCAAATACATGATGTGAATTTATTTAAAACTAGCGGACCCGGCGAACTTCGCATCGCCTAACACTAATGTTTTTTCCAATTTTTTTTTTATTTTTACCATTAATTTTTTGTATGTTTTATCATATTTTCTCGTTGGTTACCAGTTTTTACTATTATTTAGTACTTAATTATGTTAAAATTACAGTTGTAAATTTATAACATCTCAACTGTGTCACCTTAGGGTAGCGTCATAATGATTAATTTCGTAATAAACGCGTCCGATCGCTGCAAAATTCAAAGTGCTATAAGGAAAATCGCGGCCTCCGTTGCCGCCGCCCCTGCCGGCCAGTACCACCGCAAGCGCTACGTCCCGCAATTTTAAATCTGCAATATCTTCGAAAATATTCATTTAAATCTTGTGCTGTAAAGGACCATATAGATCTATATTAAATCAACAATGTATTTAAGCTATTTAATTGGATAAGGATTAATGCTGTACCTATTGGTTAAAATCGCTTCGAAAATTAGCCATTATTTGTGGTAAAAAGTAAATGACAAAAAAATGTTATTGTGGGATATCCATAAGAGATAGACATATACCATTGCGGAGTTTTCTGTAGACCTTTTCAATGTGTACAAATAATTAGTACATTATTTTGATAAATCTTGTAGGGTTCAGCCTGCGTTTGCAATGTAAGCGGAAAAAAATTGATAATTAACGACATCACATTAGAAACCTCAATAATAACAGTATTTATCCACTACTTAATGGATGTTATTATACATATAAACCTTCCTCTTGAATCACTCTATCTATTAAAAAAAACGCATCAAAATCCGTTGCGTAGTTTTAAAGATTTAAGCATACAAAGGGAAATAGGGACAGAAAAAGCGACTTTGTTTTATACTATGTATTGATACAGGGATACGATACTATTTATAATTACGGAAATCTAAATCAAAATAATGGAGTCATTGTATTTATTAAACAGAATATCAATTATACTACTCAAATAGTTCAAATAGATCAAATTAAAACTTTAAAAATATCAATTACTTTATCAAATAGCAAAAAAATTATTATTACAGCCATTTATCGTTCTCCAAGCACATGTCCCATTTCCTTTAATTTAAAACTTTTTCAATATTTATCTGAATTAGAAAAATGTAATGTAAATATAATAACCGGTGACATAAATATTGATTTACTAAGTAGTGACGACTATGTCGAAGAATATAAAAACATAATGAGTTATTTTGGTTTTTTATCATATATTAACGAATATACAAGACTGCCGAGTTATAGTTGTCTAGATCACTTTTTTGTTTCAAATTCAAATAATACAAACAATTTAAATTGCAAATCTTACATTTTTCACTATAATATAACTGACCACTATCCAACTGCATTAACATTTCGCATTGAAAACGAGAAAATACCTCAATTACACTATAAATTATTTATAAATTACAACACGTTAAAATCGGATTTAAAGAAAGAAATGTGGGAGGATGTGTATAGTGGGGGAGATGTGGATGGTATCGCAAATTGTTTTATTAATAAGTTGAAATATTTCATTAACAAAAATACAATAAAAACAAAACAAAGAAATCAAAGAAAATATAAACAAAAATGGATGACAGTAGGCATACTTAAATCTATAACAAAAAAGAATAAATTATACAGGGCAATATTAAAAGATCCCGAAAATAACGAACTAAAAGAAAACTATAGAGTGTACAAAAATCATATAACTAAAATTATAAAAAAGGCGAAAAATAACTACTACTCAAAACAAATAGAGAACAACAAAAACTCAACAACGTCATTATGGAAATGTGTAAATAATCTGTGTGGAAAAGCCAAGTCAACAAATAAAATAGATTTTCTGGAGTTACAGGATGGTACTAAAATAAAGGAGAAGAATGACATTGCTAATCATTTTAATAATTATTTTAGTGAAATTGGGAAGATACTTTCAGATAATATCCCAGATATTGATTTCACAGAAAATGACCAGTGTCTAGAAAACACTATGTATTTACTCCCTACCAATGAAGTAGAAGTACTTAAAGTAATTGAAAAATTAAAAAATAAAAAGTCACCAGGAGAAGATAACATTCGTTCAGAAACGCTAAAAGAAATAAAACAGGAAATTGTAAAACCACTGACATTCTTAATAAATAGATGTTTTGAAGTGGGATGTTTTCCTCAAGTATTGAAAACTAGTATAATTAAACCGCTTCACAAAAATGGAAGTAAAACAATTGCTGAAAATTACAGACCAATTTCGTTATCATCAAATATTTCAAAAATAGTTGAAAAAGTTATAAAAGTCAGATTGGTAAAATTTTTTAAAAAATATAATATATTATCAGATCGGCAATTTGGTTTTAGAGAAGGTAAATCTACTGATGATGCAATACTTAAGTTAACTTCATACATTTATAATGCTTTAGACAAAAAAATTCCTACAATAAGTATATTTCTAGATTTAACTAAAGCCTTCGATACAGTGTGTCATAAAAAACTTCTGCTTAAACTGTACAAATATGGAGTGAGAGGAACTGCTTATGAGTTATTAAAGAACTATTTAACAGGTCGAACACAATGTGTAGAAATTGAAGAATGTAAGAGCAGGCCAAGGTATGTCACTTTTGGGGTTCCTCAGGGTACTGTCCTTGGTCCGTTATTATTTACAACGTATATTAACAGTCTCCTATGTCTTCCTACAGAAGGTAAAATAATTAGTTTCGCAGATGATACAGCCATTCTATACTCAGCGTCAACATGGAATTTGTTAAAAAGCAAAATTGAGAATGATTTTCCAAATATATCCAAATGGATACAAGCTAATAAACTGACTTTGAATTATAATAAAACAAAATATTTACCGTTCTCTTCTTACTTTAGTGGTTTACCAAATCTTGGAGCACTGAATGTTGGATTACAGACTACTATTCTGGAAAACGAGAGCATAAAATATTTGGGCATAGTGATAGATCGTCATATGAAATGGGACTTGCAAGCAAAGCAGCTAATCAAAAAAATTAGGGGACATTTACCAAAATTCAAACATTTACGTGACTTCATAAATATAAATAAATTAAAGACAGTTTATTATTCGTTAGTTGAATCATTGCTATCTTACGGTATTATTGGTTGGGGAGGCATAAATGATTGTTTTTTACAAAAACTGCACGTTGTTCAAAAATGGATATTAAAAATCATGTATTGCAAACCAATTTCTTATCCAACAGATAAATTATATAATGAGTTACAAATAAAGGATATTAGGCAAATTTATTTTAAAAAAATGTTACTCTTGATTTTTCAAAAAAAAATTAAAATATCTTTTAAAGAACGTGCTTATAATATACGTAGTAGAAATGAAATTCTATTTCCTCGTATAGTGACAAAACCATTGGCCAAAAATATGCATTATATTATGCTCCTAGAATTTTTGCTTTGTTGCCTCTAAGTACAAAATTAATAACAAATTATAAATTATATAAATCACATGTTAATAAATGGATACTACAAGAACACAGGTCAACATTTTCAAATTTATTAAATAATACCACTATGTGATGTAGGTATGTGTATGTGCGTATATTTATGTTACAATGTATAAATATGTGTATTTTTATAGATATGTAAATGTTTGTTGGGGTTGTAACCGATGGACATTTCTATATTTATAAACTGATTAGCTGTTACCTAAACCATTTATTTATGTATATGTTTGTATATGGTGTATTATGTATTATGTCCTTACCTGAATAAGACTGAAATCTCGATTTAAGACAATTTTACTCGGCAGAGACAATATTATATGATGTGACAATTAAACCCGGCTGTGACTATTTATGTTTCTATTTATTATTTGTATTCATATTTCATTTTATTTTCATTTATTTTATTTTGTTATACTCACAAAAATAAGTAACCTAGTGTTACTTCTGTGATTCTCTGTTTATTCAATGTTTTTTTAAGTATTGTGTAATTATGTTATATTTTTTTGAATAAACAATATTATTATTATTATTATTATTAAAATGATAAGAGATTCAGAAAAGTTACGTGTGTATGGTGGGTAGAGTTCCATAGAAGGAAAAATAAGGTGACAACCCGGTGTAGTAGAATTGCAGGCGATCATTTTTTTGGGGATCAAAGTAGTTTTGGTAATTAATAGAGTTACCTATGGTGTCTTTTTAACTAAATTTTCACTTAAGAATATTTCTTTTTCCAAGAATTCTTTCAGCAAATCGGGTCTCATCGATTACTTCTAAATGGCAATGAGGCAGATAATGATACTCGAAATCGCGTCAAGTATAATTTTAGTGATAAAATTTTTCCGTAAAGCAGTAGAAGCGTGAGATAATACTCTACCCCAAATCATGTAAGGGACCAATTTAATTATGTAGGTAAAATATTTTCACCAATATACCGAATTGACTAAATTATCTTTTATTATAAATTGAACTTAGTAAATATGGTTCTTTTTGACATAACAAGTGAGAAAGAAAAATCTTCAATTTTGTTAGAAAATAATAAGTTTTACAAATACTGTACTTTAAGTGGTATCTTTGTTAGATCAAAAAAAATTTTTTGTTCAAAGAAAAGCGCTACCCATAATCATGGTTTTTTAGATGAATATGTATCAAAGAGACAAACAGTGGGTAATCAAGTAAAGAGAAAAGCTGAAAACTGGAGTGTTTGAAAACTCTTAGATTTAAAAGTATGCAATGCATGAAGAGAGAAACGTAAATTATTCTCCAAATTCCCAAAATCTTCTGCAGGTGTTAATAATACTTCAAATTGTTTTTTGTTTAATGTTGTAATGTTTAAACTAATTGATTTTATGATAAAATTAATCACAACACTTAATTAATTTATGTGTACAACTTTAACACCAATTTATCTGAACAAATCTTCACGCTCGACTGACTTCTGTTTATATAAGCCTAGCGAAAAATTTGGAACTGTCCATTCTTCGAATTGTGGGCTCTAAAGCCTTCTTTTCCTGCATAGTCTCTGCGAATTCCAGGAAGCCAGACGTTCGAGAATATTTTCTGGTTTTCATGTTCTAAGAACCCACTTGCCTAGAATATTCTTTCTCATTATTACCACCGTTAAGAGTCGAAGCCATCGGCGCCATAGGCATCGACTTGGGTATTCGTGTAACAATATCAATTTTACTACTGTAGACTATAGAGGAATTTGTAAAATTTAAAAAAATGGTATCACATAAGACAGAAAACGACACATCTGTCCTATCGACGAGCTTAAAGTATATTGCTGAAAGAAATTTGAGTTTTGAAGTTTTGAAGGGGAATAATAGTGGTTATTGTGACGAAAATTTTTGCTGCCCGAGGCAGATTTATAAATGGCTTACAAATCATATTTTATGAAATTAAAATCTGTCGTCAAATAAATCCTTTTAAAAATCATGTCTTTAAGTATCTACACACTTCTAGTGCCTGGAAAAGCTTGTTATGAAATTAAATGAACATAGCATGACAAATAAAAACATAATTACCAAATATCATTATTTGAAAATATAGTCACGGGGCCAGTTCGTTTTCGTGGCCGATCAAAGTCCACGGGGATTGAAGGTATATTCTTATGTATTTTTACCAGCCAAATACGAATTTCGAACTTGAACACTCGACCGAAGTTTAATTGTTTAAAACACTGTAGAAATTAATCCAAAGTAGATATCAATATTTAACCACTGTTAATCGATTCTTAATCTTAAAGAAACATTTCAGTCAAAGGTTTATCAAAAAAGATTAATTTGGACCAGAGATATTGTAAATTTGGTAAAAAAATATTTACAAAATTACGATTTTTCGCATATAACCTCGGCTTTATTTTAAATAAAATAAATATACGATAGCTTAAGAATAAAAGGAAAATTTCAACTGAAACCTCGCGCTATTATAAGTTAAACCGCGATTGCTTTTTTATTAAAAATAAAATATTTTAGTTTACCTTTTAAAAATTAGAAGTTAAATTAATTATTCACATTAAGTATAAACTTGTTTAAAACTAAAGTTTTGAGTAGTAAATTTAAATTTTTATAAAAAATGAGTATTTAAAATTAATCTATTTTGATTGGCACCGAAATTACTCTGACCGTCAGACTAATAGTTATTTTAAAGCTTCGAGTTATCCTATTCAAGATTTGACAAGTAGAATGGACTAATTATTTAAAAAGAAATACATACTCAAACATTCATTTCGTGTGTAGAAACTTCGATCAAAATTTCAACCTTTCCAATTAAACGTTAAGCGGACACGGATATTCGGTCCAACTACATAGACTTGAAAATCCGTTATGCGAGGTTGTGGAATCTGCAATGCATCGTATTTTCAATGCTTGAAATTTACAGCCGAACAAGGTGCATAAGTTGACTTAAGAAAACTACCAGCCAACGCTTCAGACTCCTAAATGAGATGCTTAAAATTTTTGATCCTGAATATTTCCTATACCGGTCAAATATGCAAACAAGTTATGATTATATTAGATTTAAGATGTTCATTAATAAAATAAAAACGTATATTAATTTATAATAATATAAAAACGAGTAAATACTTGTATAACTCAACGCACTGACAAAGACTTTTGTCTAAAAACTAACCAACCATTTGCAATAATTTAACAACCAGCTGGCTTGCATTGCATGGTCGCTTGGCCAGACAGTCAGGTGGATTTGCGGTGCTTACGTTCGTAGACCGCCTAGCGACACATACAAATGAAGAAAAAAGTTGAGCAAATATAGCTGACCACACGCGAAGCCGATTATCGTAAACAAAAACTTGAGAGTTTAATTTAAGTAGCGGTGTTGGCACCTGCTAATGGTGATGTACTAGGAAAATTTCATAAATAATTACAATATTTAATGGATAATATAAAAATGAAACAAAGTACCATTTTCACAGAAATTCCACAGGTACTATAAAAATGCTATACTACTTCAACAAAACCTATAAAATGTTTTATCCAATTTTAGTGTTTATGGTCATTTCTACAAAGTTATTCGAATTTTATATTTTTAAAGAAAACAGTAAAATTTGTCGTAAATAATTTGCACTTTTCAACTAGTATTCATAAAACTAGGATTTTAATTCTCAATGTTAGAATAACTTTTATTCAATAAACTTTATAATTTAAACTACAATTTAGAGTCGTTAATATTGTAGTGGTTACAAACATGTCAAAACTGTACTGTCCACAATCGGTATGTGTCACCGGACATGGTGCGCTGACTGGTGGTCACATTATAAACTAGCGCTAGGGTGAAAGCTGGTAGTTAGCCATACATTTAAATAAGGCAAATTTGTATGCTGTTAAATTTTGTTTATTTATATTTCGTCTATTAATAATAAAAAAAGTGTACATCAGTGAAAATTAACATTTAACTATGGCCTCAGATTTATTAAACAATTGTGGAGCTAGATTTTCTTCAAAAAAAAACCAAAAGTAGAAAATACTGTTGTGTTTATAGATGTTCAAGTAATGCAGCCCAAAATTCAGACGTTCGTTTTCATCATTTTCCAAAACCTAATCGGTTTTTTGTTAAAAGAGAAACAATGAAAAAGGTAAACTATATTCAGTGTCTTTAAAATTTACACTTACCGAGTACAATATAATAAAACCGCTGTGATGTGTTTACATCTTTCACTAAGTCCAGCTGTACAGCTACACTTTCATGAAACAATTTGACCATTTTTTTGTATAACTGTTTTTATTTCATGGGGTTTATCACGAAAATCTGATGATTGTATACAATACGACAAAATATCGTATTGATCATTGTTTTGATTTTCCAACCCATTATACATTAAATGTCCTGCATTAATTATTTTCTCTCCTTCTACAAAATTTCGAGACTTAGGAGTAGCCTCAATAAAGTCAAGAACTTGATTTAATGATAAAAACATTTCAATTGTAAATAAAAACTACATAACTTTAATTAATTAAAACACATCTATCATCCTAGCAGTAGTAATATTTTTAACCACCAGAGCGCGTAGCGCCAAGTGACACTTACCAATTATAGTGATCAGTACTTTACATATAACATTGATGACATTTCATTTGATATGGAAATATGCTTTGACAACGGCTTCGAAAGAAATAATTCTTTCGCAGGAGTCTGTGGTTTTGATGGGATTTGAATATTCTGTTCCCTATGGGACTTACTGTGCTGTGCTTCTCGGAGATTTTTGGTTTTTCCTGGGTGTCTGGTGTTCCCAAAACGTGCCTAAACAGTTGGAGAACTGGTCCAGCAGTCTTTGAGTTTTTGGTTAATAGTTTCAGTCGACTTTGCGGAGGTATATAGGGACGTGTTGTCGGCGTATAGTTGGTTATTTTGCAGCTGAGGAATATCGCTAGCGTAGATAGTGTTAGGAATTAGGGCTATCATTGACCCTTGTAAAACTCCTGAAAGGAGGGTAAATGGTTCTGAAATTGTATTTCCAACTTTGATGTGGATTGTTCTGTTCGAGAGGTATGAGTGAATTAATTTTATGGCTGAAATCGGTAATTGGATGTTATTATATTTTCTGATAAGGCCAGCTTGTCAAACCTTGTAAAAAGCCTTTTGGACATTCATAAGTATGGCAAAGACGACTGTTCTCTAAATTAGAGCACAGTAGGTAAAGGTTTGAAGTTCTAGAATCGGGTTTTGGGTACATTAGTTTGGTCGAAATCCATGTTGAAAAGGGGGGATTATAGAGTTGGTGTCTATAAAGTTTCTGATTTTATGTAGGAGAAGAAGTTAAAAGTTTGCCAATGACATTTATTTTTAAGAAATTTTACCACAAAATAAAAGTTTCGTAATTACATTTTTATGTGTTTTTTAAATTTTGTTTACAACAAAAACCCAGATAAATGGTATCAAAATATTTTTTGGTACTTATCTCTGATCTGCATCTTAAAAATTTACTCTTATAAAGAAGCTTGATTAAGAATGCTCTTCTTACTTAAAAAATTCTGTAAATAGCTATAGTAACTACCTACTACATACAAGTCAATTATCAAGTAATATTATCCTGCTTTTGTCAGTAGTGTTTACTTTCCGAGTAGTAACATGAAATGATTTAGTACATTTACATGATTTTACAGATAAGAAAATATCCTCTTGATTTCATTGAGACATGTACACACCTATATGTTGTAAGTATACCTATTATCCGTCATTTATCTCTTGACCTGATATCGAAATATGCTTTAAGTTTCTCCTGACAAAACAATATATTCAGGTTATTCAACAGGTTTGAAATGATTATTTAATTAAGTTATGGGTATTTAATATCTGCATGATATAATCTCGGTCATAACTTTAACTACCGTTTGATTTACGTTCGATCGTAATATTTTCTAATCAGCGTGTAACACCTAACGGCCAGTGCTGGATCGCACTACATACTAATAATAATAGTAATAACAATAATTTAACAATTAATTACTGGACTCTTATAGCGGAACAGTATTTTTTGTTTCGGTTCGGCTAACGAGCTCGCGTGTTTTGAGAGATTGTTATGGTGTGGTCCATGGGAATGCAGTGGATTATCCGTATACCTACATACAGGGTAGATGTAGTAACGTTTTAGTACTAAATATAGACTGAAAAACATTCACTTAATAAGAGGAGTCAAATATCTGACAATATCTTAAAATTGAGTTTCTTTTAAACCATCTTCGGAAATGAAGAGAAAGCAGAAGATATATTCACTTCTGGGTAATCATTATGATCTTTGTTTTATACACAATTGGCTAGGGTATTTTATTATTTTTGTTTCCTAGTTTGACTCATCCAAGAAATTTCTCACAAGAACTTTGAAATGCGTACATATTGTCTTCGGTTAAAAATTACATTTTGCTTAAAATTTTTAAATTTTATAAAGTATCCACATAAGAATATATTAAATGAGATCAAGAAATTGAAAAAATGCCGCATCCAGCATTACTCGAACCCGCAACCCTTGCCTCTATGTGCCAACGCTCTAACATCTAAGCTATGAATTAGTAATTACTTCACTTTTTTGACGTTAAATTCAACTCATGTCACATGTGACACTTGTATACAATCTAAAATTTCAAAAATCACCTGAGAGATATCTCAAATAATCGTTTAGTTATTACCACAGATTTTATAGATCCAATGGCATAATATTTGTTTTAAACATTAAGAATTAGTCCTTAATCACTTATATGAAAATCGTTAAAAATAAAGTTTGAGTATTAATTCTTAACGTATTTTACTCCATGTCGCTTTACCGCTGCTCCGCTGGGACTGCCACTAGCAATATTTTAGAAATAATGCATAATGGACATTACTGCTTAGTGGGTAACACAATATTACTGCACATTTAAAAAGATAACATGCAGTTTATTGTTTTGTTACTCGAGCCATTGAATGATGCTGCGAGTGTTTCTAGTAGTGTAACTCCTAATGATCAAAGATCCTCTATTAACATTGAAATTTTACGTGTTAATCAACCTATAAAAATTCAACGGACTTAAATATGCGTTGGACTGTGTTCCAGTGCACTTTCCAATTCCGTGAGAGCTGTAAATGCGAAACTGATGGGCAGAAAGAGTCTATTAACAGATAAACGAAATGTAATCTATATTTTGTATTTTGACCAAAGAATTATCAAAATGAAATAAAAAATTGCCCATTGACTTATACTCACTATTTGATTAGTGAAGGTAAAGATACCGCAGCACTATTAAAGCAATGATTTACGATTGAAGGTAATTCAATTCTTTTTCAAATTGTGCAATTAATGAAATGTGAGTTAAAATGCTTCTACACGGAATTATAATATCAGCTAAACACATGTGAATAAATTCCTTTTACCTATTGCAGAAAAAAAATCGCAAAAAGTAAACGAAAGTTCTATGTGAAACAAAATACAAAAAACTGCGTTACTGGCTTTTCAGCTATTGATTTGCATGATAATTCACGCTTACATTGTGATTGATTTACTACGCAAATACGACTAAGAAGTGTTTCCTGATGCACCATACAAGACTGGATATGAGTTCAACACACTTTTTCATCTAGGTATCGTACTTTGATACTGTTTTTTAGTGCATTCCACAGATCAATAAACTGATGAGCTGATTAGCATAACAAAGGTTCCAAAGCGTTGGGAATCGTTGGGAACACAAATATTAACAATATTAACAGTAGTACCTACTGTGCGAATTAATGTGAACACAGCTGTAAAATTCAGAAAATCAATATTTATTTCTTATTGACGAACAAAATAAAATAACCAATACAATAAACATTGTTTAAATATGAAATATGTCCTCCCTTCGCTTTAATAACTTCTTAAAGACGTTTTGGCATCGAGTCAACAAGTTTTTTACAGTTTTTTTTTGATTTGCGGATCCCAAAACCATATCTGGATTACATTCTCTATCAATTTTTCTTTTGTTGTACAATCCATTTTGCGCAGTCTAGCTTTCACAATCACTCACTGATTTTTAGTTTGATCAAAAACTGGTAAGTTTTCTGGCTATTCAAGGTATGGTATATTCTTGTCTTTGAAATATTTCTTTATCAACATTGTGATGCGGCAAGGAGCCAAATCTTATTAAAAAAATTGGTTTTTCATTGGCATCTACTTTTCTCAGTTTTCCATCTAATCTCAGTTCCAACAAGACTTTACATTTTTGAGAATTCATCATGCCTTGAATTGGCACGAGGGATCCGCTACTTTTATAAGAAAAGCAGCCCCTAAAACATCTTCTTCATAGGATGTTTAGCTCTTTGTTCAATATGAGCCGGTCTTGTTTTTCATTGGCACTTTTTCTGACGAAACGAGACCGTTGTTCTTGTACCAAAAAGTGGCTCTCATTTTAAAACAACCTTTTTCTCCAATCTTAAACAGTCCAGCTCTTATATTTTTTCGCCCAATCATACCGTTTTTTCATCATTCTAGCAGTCAATAGCTTTTTCTTCTGAGGTCTTATTCACTAAATTCGACTTCGCACCATAGAGTGATAAATAATAACTCCAGCGCGTGCCAAATCTTTCTGAAGATTTGAATTTTTTATGGGTTTAATTTACCCTTCCTCACTAAAAATGCTTCATCCCTTGCAGTTGTCTTCCTTTTCCTTCCAAATTTCCCTTTTCGGTTTACCACAATCGACCCAGTTTTTAAAATCTCTTTAACAACGCCCCATCTCACATTATATTCCTGTTCAATATCTCGTTTTAAGTCATAGATGTATGTTCACTCAAAGTAACAATTTTAATACGTTTGAAGAGATATCCATCTTCAAAAATCAGAATGAAATAAAGTCCTGATTCATTGACTTCTCATACACATAATAATTGGAAATAAAACCGAAATGCAACGCGTCTGGAAGTTGGTTATGTCTCATTGATAAATGAGAATCAGAGGGAATCTAAGAATCTTGGATGAAATGCCTCCACCATTAAATGAAACGTGATGCCAGCTGCGAAAAAGTAAATATTGGAATAATTATAATGCGTTCGCATTTATAGTACTGTATATGATGAATTAGGAAGAAGCCGATTTAGCAGATGGCTTCAAACCCGTATGATTCCGGGTTGGAATCTACTGTTTCTCCGATAGTCTTATTAAATATAACTAAATCTTAGTATTTAACTGAACTGTAACTATTAATAATCATTAAAATAAAAATATGTTATAAATACTGTTTCTCCACGACCATTAATGAATGTAATAATTCCGACTTCATTTTTAATAATAGAAAGTGTTCATTCTCACTCTTAAGATAGAATATTCATTCTGAAACACTTGCTTCTTATGTGTTTTGCATGTATTTCCATTCTATAACTAGTGACGGAATAACATTCTGTAATTGCTCAACAAAAAACATAGATTGCCCTGCGAATTTCAAAACTGTCACTCAGTTTGTCAGTGCGACGTTCTAATTGTTTTGCTACATATTTCAATTTAAATAAACAGAATTATTACATGGTCGTGGAGAAAATACAGTCTGTTACACGGTTAGAATGAAAATTCGATAACTCGTGGTTCCTCTCGCTCGCTACGCTCGCGTTTGGAATTCTCCACTCGTATCGAATTTTCATTCTAACCTTGTTACAGAATATACTATTATGTGTTGTAACAGTAGAAATTCCCTAGCTAGCTCAATAGAGTTTTACCATTTCTCCACAAACATAAAATATTAGGCACAATTCACACAGAACGGACGTCGGGCAGAGACGAAGCTTCGACGTGGCACGGATGTGGAGGAAGCGTGGCGTATGCAATGCACACAGAGCTGCAGGACAGTGGCACGAATTGACGTCAGTAACCTTTTGGTTTTGTGGACTAAACATGTCTTTTTCAAGCAGTTATCAAGATGATGAAAATATGTTGGATATAGTGTATTTGGCTAATGTGAAAAAAAACAAAAAGAAGATATTGGGTTCATCCATTGTGGTTGTAGAAGGGGAAAATTGGTGGAACATTCGACCTGATGAGAGAATTAAACATGTACCTAGATTAAAATCATATATACAAGGATATTTCTCAACTTATTCGCAAAATTGTATGTTGAAGTTAACATCATCCCGCATTTTTAAATTAATTAAAGCACAGAGACACGTGGCGTGGAACTGGCGTGCCCTTTCTTGTACGCCACGAGTAACGCCGAAGAGACGTGGCGAGGGCGGGCGAGTTACGAACTTAATTTAAGCTCTTATCTTTTGTGTCGTTGCTTCTTAGAATGAGATTTTCTTGGGACGAATTTCTTCCTGGGTGAACTGTCGCTGTTTTCTAAGAAATGGAATTTTCTTTGGACAGATTTCTCTTCGGTTATTTCTATTAGACGAAAACCGGGTTCTAAATTGAAATTCGGCTATTCTTAAAAGAATGGCGGATGTCTCGATCTTGCCTCCAAAAAAATATAAGCTCCTACGTGACTCTCCTCACAAGGAAGGAATTTAACAATCTCACCACTAACGGTAGCAATGTTAATTACGGCGATAACGTTAAAATAAATCACTGAATATAGTTTGGTGGATTCTAATACTAAAACGATCCAATAGATCGTTACAGTGTTGATTAAATAATAGTTATTTATGAAACAGTTCATGAAGTATGCTTTTTGCGCACGAACGCGATGTTTAGAGCACGAGCGAAGCGAGTGCTATATATCATGTAAGTGCGCAAAAAGCACTTCACGCACAGTTTCATACAATATTTTATCTACGATAAACAAATATAAAATAATTACAAATCCAAATTTGAAAATTTAAACTACAAAACTGTCAGAATAACTTTGGTTGAAATGTAATGCTCTCATAGCAACACCATGACAACGCGAATGCTAAGGATATTTGATTATATGAAGGTGTGTCAAAAACAGTGCGAAAAAGTAAATCCCATTTAAATTACATTGTTTCTTCACGCACACTTTCAATCCTTCACGCACTGCTGTCGATAATGACAGTTTTCACGAACTCGCGTTGCCATGGTGTTGCCATGGTGTTGCTATGAGAGCATTAGTTTTGTTAGTATCTTGTAAATGAATTGAAAATTAATTGCTTTTTTGTAATTATTTTTTATTTGATTATCGTAGATAAAATATTGTATGAAACTGTGCGTGAAGTGCTTTTTGCGCACTTACGCGATATATAGCACTCGCTTCGCTCGTGCTCTAAACATCGCGTGCGTGCGCAAAAAGCATACTTCACTGACTGTTTCATAAATAACTATTTTGTTTTGTCTTTTTTAAGTTACAGTAGGAGGCTTGATGCCTCTAAGTTTTCCAGTAGTGTCTGTGTAATATTCTATTTTATTACGCTGCTGTCTAATAATGTCAAAAAATATATGCGGAATTCACGCAGAAAATAAAACACGAAAAAATGTCTGTTGAATGTTTTAGCCGTAGTTGAATGGTTTCTTGATACATTTTTGTTATTGATAAATGCTTATTACAGAAAATATAGCTGTATTTTAATTAAAAGGTAATAATAAATCATTATTATATACGATTAACTTAACTGGACAATAACATTCACTAATAACATATGACAATTAAATGAGTAATAGAACACCGGTTGCTACTAAAAATAATACAACAAACTGTCCACCTGTGCGAAATTATTAGCACCGTATTTTCTAATGAAATACATTACTTGTTTCTCGGTGAAATTATAATTATTAATATTTATATAGTAGATATATAATCTAATCGTATACGTGTAGTCAGTTGAAGATTGAATCTGAATTATGATTGTAGGTTCTATAATTGTAATTATGTTCCAAATCACTGAACACCGTTATGAGAAAATTATAGCGTATGGAATACTAATATACAAATAAGTATTCAGAAAATTAAAAATTGTCTAGACAGGACAAGCTTCTATATCTGAATCATTCACTAATTTTTCCAATCATTCAGTAGTACTATTAGATTTTTAAACTGTTAATTTTTTTTGCAAAAATTCTAAAAATAAAATTATAAAACATTAAAATGCAACTAATTAAGGGGGGATTTGATATATAGGATTTATGGAATAAGTGTTGCAAGGCCGCTGGAGACAGACGGATAAAAATATGAAAAATTTTTGTGTTGATTTTGTGACATTTTCATTCTGCTTTTGATAATTTATGGTATTTACAATAGATCTATTAAGTGAGCGAAATTATGGGTGACAGTATGGAGGGTAGAGGTAAGGAGAACTGTCTCCGTGTATTAAATGTGTCCGTCAAAATGTGGTAAATAAGGGTGGCGCTACGATCGTAGTAGGGTAAATTTTAAAAAAAGCGCCATAATTTCTTAGAGTAGGATAGATAAATAAACAAGGAAAGACACATTTCTGCTTTATTATGACACATACATAAGATAATAATAAAGTATATAAAATGAAATTTTATTAATGATTATTTTCCAGCAATAAGTGAATAAGTATTTAAAAATTCATTACCACGTTTTTTTATAGCACTTATATTACGAAATCATACGACATTTCAATCAATTTGTCAAAAACTGCTACATTCATTCTGTACCCTACATCTACTTTAGCGCCATTGTAGTGGCAAGTTTGAAAAGTGTTATGTACCTCTAAAAAGTGGACACATTTTTAATCATTTCCCATTTAAGATCGTTCTCCTTACCTCTACCCTCCATAGGTGACAGATACACCTGTGACCTATAAGATCTATTGTGCCTCTCTTTTTTTTTTCTATAATTCTGATGTTTTCTCAGACTTATAGCAGCTCTTCTAGTCCTATCTTTCTTAGAAGGTTTCAAGTAAGGTAGATCTTCCTAGTATATATCCTAGAATTACGTAATGCAATGCATTTTGCAAATATGTGTATTGAGGATTCGTCTTCTTCCTGACAAAATCAACACTGTTTTTATTAAAGCTAAAAGATCTCATCAGGTTATAGTTTCCCAGGAGCATCTTTAGTTGTCTTAGTCCTTCTAGATCGTTACAGTGCTTGGATGTTTCTCTATTCACTCCTTTTCTTAGTTTTTTTAAGACTAGACTACTGCTGATTCCAAAAAATGATTTTGGTTTCAATTATGGGGTGTCAGCTTATTTTTTTGCCAGCTTATCTGCTGTTTCCTCTCCTTTTATTCCTGTGTGTTGTGGAACCAACAAGAGAGTAACAGTGTTATTTTGTCCTAGTTCATATAGGTTGCCTTTGTACATAGGTACTTCTCGGACTAGGCCTAACATTTTTTTCAAAAATTTTAACTTTTACAAACTCCAATTCACTTCTTTAAGACTTATATTTTGATAATTTTATTTGAAGATTTTGAGCTAGAACGCCACCTGTACCTACATAGCCAAAGTTTCTAGATTAAAATCCTAAAAATGACTTCAAAACAAAGATAACAATTATTAACTTTTTTTTCAATAATAAATAGACTAAATTAACTCAAGCACGTCTTAAAACTTTCGTCTAAAAACAATAGTTTAGTTTGCAAAATTAAAAATTGCATTTCAGAATAGTATATTGTGTATCTAGTAGGAAAAGCAATACATTCCCGGACGACAATGCAAGCCAAAAGCCAACAAACATTGAGAGTCCGGGAAGTTGCTTTTCCTACGAGGAACACATACTATTTTTTCTGAAATCGCATTAAATATAATCGTAAATTAAGAAAGTTTTATGAATGCATAACTGTTTTTGATATCATCTTATTTTCTATGAAACCGTTTCGTTGACATTGTTTGTTTATCATTGTTGATTAGTGTCACAAAACTGTCAGTTCGGTTAGTTACATATTGCTTAATATTATATTACGTATCAAGAGTGGTAAGTTGGACATTACGTACGAGTGCGTAATTACACGAGTACGTAATACCTCTTACCACTCGAGTTACGTACTATGCTTTATCTACGACACTATATTTTAAATTTAATTCTAAATATTTGACATCTCTTAAAAATATATGACGTACGTACTGTACTGTTATATCTACTCCTTTGACAGAAAATGTCATTTATAATTATTGTCACCATGCAGGGTAAGTAAGCTATAACGCACAGTTGTGTGTAATGAAACGTCATTCCAACATGACGTTTCATTACGCACAACTGTGCGTTATAGCTTACTTACCCTGCATGGTGACAATGAGTATAAATGACATTTACTGTCAAAGGAGTAGATAAAATATTTTAAATTACATTTAAAATGGACAGTGACGATGATGTCCAGAGGTGCAAAACGCCTCCAGAGTTACTAAAACACTACTACTAATGTGGTTTTAAATTTGTTGCCAAATAAAATCAAGACGCTAAATATGAATTTGCTTGTATACGTTTTATGGATCATTCCCGTACACAGGTACGGAATAGTATATTCTGTAACAAGGTTAGAATGAAAATTCGATACGAGTGGAGAATTCCGAACGCGAGCGTAGCGAGCGAGAGGAACCACGAGTTATCGAATTTTCATTCTAACCGTGTAACAGACTGTATTTTCTCCACGACCATGTAATAATTCTGTTTATTTAAATTGAAATATGTAGCAAAACAATTAAAACGTCGCACTGACAAACTGAGTGACAGTTTTAAAATTCGCAGGGCAATCTATGTTTTTTGTTGAGCAATTACAGAATGTTATTCCGTCACTAGTTATAGAATGGAAATACATGCAAAACACATAAGAAGCAAGTGTTTCAGAATGAATATTCTATCTCAAGAGTGAGAATGAACACTTTCTATTATTAAAAATGAAGTCGGAATTATTACATTCATTAATGGTCGTGGAGAAAAAGTATTCCCGTACAGTTGGTTGCCCAGTAACGGACTAAAATACAAGAATAGTGTATTTTGCGGCTCGAATTTGATCCGAAAAACTAGCGAAAACAAGCGATTTCAGAAAAATTATATTTTTTATAACGTTCTTGTTTATGTCGTTTTGTAAATAAATGTGAAACTTTAGTATTTAATAAATTTAAAAAGTGGGGCAAAATTATTGAAAAGTTTAAAACAATTATTACAAATTACTATCTTTACAGAATATTTAATAGGTAAATCACTATTTCAAAGTGATTTATAAACATAAATTACCTTAGATGCTGACTAAGGTCCCACGATTGCATTTACAGTAAAACGGAAATTATTGTAATTTATGTTTATCAACTTGTTTCTGTATGTTATTTTTTTCTTAATCGCGTAAGAAACTTGAGTTGATTAACATTGAGTTGGAAAAACACTTGTTTCTTTACTGTACTTGTAGTACTTAACTATAACAGATTTAGAATTGCAACTGTTAATTATTAGTTTATTTGTTTTTGGTGGTCGTTTATAACATATTTTCTTTGGTTTTGATGTAGTAAAATATTACTCTCATATTTTTCTTTGACTTCTGCAAATTGTTTTTTACAAAAACAACCGTTAAGAAAGGTGCATGAAAGTGTCTTTAATGTCTTTTTTGACGTAATTTATGTGCCCTTTAAGTATTAAACTTGGACTTTTAAGCGGCAAACCCGTTTCAAAAAGACTATCTGACTTTAAAAAATTATGATCATTGAAACGCTTAGCTTAACTTTTTTGTAATGTTGATGAGGTAATTGTAGGTATAATACAAATTCCAATCGTATTTGCCAATCTGGTCGGATGCTTTAAAAGAGATATTCTGGAATTTTAATATTAGCGGACCACAAAAAAATGACTTTTTCAGAAAATACATTGAACTTGTTTTATTTATAACCTATTTGATATTGCCGATAATATTAAGTACTTCAGTCTTTTAAACACATTTTCTTAGATTTGCTTTTGATAATTTAAAATCATCTGTAATTTTTAATAAATATGCGAATGGTATATATTGTAACACGCGAGTGGACAAGTTTGTTATACGAGCCTAAAGTGAGTATGAGTTATACTAGAGTCGATAGTTATTTTATATGTGTTATAGACCATGCTTTTTCCACTACTTTTATCTATTATTACTTTTAAAACGTTTTTAACTTGTTAAACAGATTTAATAATTGATAAATATTTAACCTATTTTATATTGCCAATAATTATTCCAAGCATTTTGTGTTTTAACCTGGGCAAAATTGCAATATTGACTTTTTATCGCTTAGTTGATTCAGAAATACAAGCTGAACAACACATCAAAAATTAACCAAAATTATATATGGGGAACCCCCTTAAAAATAGAAATCAAAATGGTGGATTGTAAAAAAATACAGTTTTTCGTAAAAATATTTACTTACTAAGTGTTGACGTTTAAATGAGTTAATTTTAAAGCTATTCAGCATATAATGCTCGAGAAAAGATTATTCAGCAATTTTTCGTTAAGTACATCGTTTTTTTCTGATATTATGATGAGGAGATGTATCCGTGAAGCTGCTCCTTAAATTGCCTACCTACTCAACATGATTGGAGTTACAAAGCCAACATTATAGAAATCTGAGAGTTCTCTAAGTTTTCATATCTCTAAAGTATCTTGAATATGATCTTACTTTTTAATTTGTTGCAACTTGAACCTCTAATCCATAGGCGGAACAAGGAGGGTGGTGAAATTAGTCCCACTAGGATCAGACCCGAGAATGTTATTTTTCAATTAAAAAAAATTGGAGCGATTTGAGTCCCTCATGAGTAAAACGAGTGATATAACTTTTCTCGACAGTCATATATTGCCTTATTCAACAAAGATAACATCTCTAAAAAAGTTATAGCAACAATTAAAACGATACAAATTATGCATAATCAATCCTCCCTTTCCTCATATTCATCGTCGCTTTCAATAGAAGAGCTGATAATTATATTTTCACAACCTTCTGTTTGGCACTGCCCACAAGCTAAAGTACGAGGAAGTCCATTTTTCTTACACCCGCATCGTGATGAACGGCAATTCCTTTTACAAGAACATCTGATCATGTGGATCAGGTAGTCCGGAGCAGGCGGTAAATCACATAGCTTTGGGTAGTATCAATTATCTTTCAAATACCACCCCCAATCTTCTGGTTTGAGATTTTGTTGTTCCGCTTTCCACATACTTATTTGTAGGTAGGCTCTATAGCTGTGATATTTTGTTGCACTATCTGTGGGAGGCAAACGCTCTGGTGTAACAAAGGACTTCGCGGTAGCAACTTTACCCACTAACATTCGGTGACGCAGCTTATCAATTGTTTCCACTGATTCAGCATCAAACAACAAAAGCATTGCTTTTTTGCGAGCATTAGCTACATCTGCATCTGTTGGCATTTATTCGTGCAACAGATCGGAGTTCTTCTTGTCGTATTAATTTTGAAAAAGCCGAAGATTTTCCGATCGAAAAGATCCGGGAAGTCGTATCACAACCAGTAAATGCATGTATAAACAAACGCAAGCTGCAGTTTTCTTGACCCAGGATATCCTGAATCTAGTGAATATTATAAACTACACTGGCACCTGCTCCTCGTTTAATGTCGCTACGATAGTACAGCTTGAACCCCTTACCTTTTGCGTGGTGTAAGAGCAAAATTAACAGGTCTGTGTCCTCCCCAATTACTATGGTATGCTTATTCTACGAAGATAGCACTGCAGCAAGAGCTATATCAACATCGGCATCTCCCTCTGCATGGCAAACGGTGCAATCATGCTGTCTAAGCATGTCTCCTATAAGTAAAATCATTTTTTGTTTGTTACTTTCATTGGATAGGAACTTTTCTTTTTTGCCGACGAACTTCATATTTGGGCTAAAATTAACGTCTCTGCTAGTTTTAGTGCCTCGTCGTCTATGAGTCACGTCTTGAATTGTGGGTGCCTCCTTATATCCATCAAAAATAATAGTACACTCCCCATATGATTTCACAGTAAATTCGACATAAGATTTTGCTATATTTTCATATGTGTCGCTACTGCGCCATGGGATCCTATGTAATAGAGAGCCTCCATCTAAAATATACCTCTTTGGGCCATTCATGTCATCAAATTCTATATCTAATTTCCACTATTTCATGCTGAGGAATTTTAAGAATAATATTTTAGAGTCTCCTTCCCAAAGAACGTGAAGATATTCTATTTTTTAGAGGGTCCGCCTTTTTTAAATTCATTTTTAACAATGTTCCCGTGCTACGATTTAGGTTAATTTTGGATATGTTGTTCAGTAGTGTTTTCTGATAGAATTAAGAGGTAAAAAACTTCTATTGCAATTTTGCCCAGGTTGAACATATTTTAGGCGCAGGGTGCCTGGACTATAATAATTATTTCAAACACTTTCTGATAAATTCCTGTTTAATCATTTAAAATATTCTGTGTTTTGCACCAAATCAAACTAATCATCAATTTTTAATACAGATGCAAATAGTACATTCTGTAACTCCCAGATGGAAAAGTTTATTATTCGAGCCTAAAGTGAGTAGGACAGTTACACTAGTGTGTATAGTTATTTTAGATGTGTTATGGACTATACTTTTTGTACTACTCTATTTTTAACTGCTTAAAACTTTTAATAATTGGTAAATACTTAACAATTATTAGTGAACAAAATGTGTGTTTTTGTGTTAAAAAGAGTTATGATAAATTTCTTTTAAGGTATACCACTAAAAAATATACTTCTAACATGAAACACATCTATTTAATTTTAAATTAAGAATTGTTGAAGTATCTTGAATATTTAATTTCCCACATTCCGGCTTTCTAGTTAAATCTTTTACAAAAACTAGCAAAAATGTACTTATTCTAAATGTGACTTTAACAAACTTATTAATTAAAATAAACATTTTCTTTAATTTTTAAATTTTCAGTAATTTCAGTATTTTCAGTATTTTTAAGAATAAACTTTTTATTCCTTTTTTTATAGATAGATATTTTTTGGGTTATCTGTTAGCCTGTATCACTGCGACCTTTGCAGATCTATTGTGAACACCCATTATCTGTGGAATAGGAATGGAGCACCTTGTCTAGCTCTGCCTTCTTAATGAGACTTAATAGCCTTGACAGTGGCCACTCTGCATAACTTGGAGCTGCTGGTTTCTCCTCTCCCAGTACTAGATACTGCGTCCTTGCAAGGCCTTTACATTGGCATAGGACATGAAATGCGTTTTTTTTTTTTATTAAGGATGTCCTCGTAGGTATAGACCTAAATACAAATGTACCGAGAACATCTATTGGGGCAGAAGAGGTAATTTATTAATTTGGGATTTAAAGGCCTGCAAGTTAGGACAAGTGGGGAAGACGTGGGGAGGTAAGGAGTTCCACAATCTGGAGACCCTGGGGATGAAGGAACGATCGAATCGATCCGTTCTCGATGTCGGGCACTGAACAGTATAAGGGTGCATGGAGTTGGCACGTCGCGTTGCTCTGGTTGATCTGGCAAGTAGAGGCATTATAGAGCGGAGTTCTTCTAAGCAAAATCCGTTTATGTATCGCTAAAACAAGGAAAGATCAGCCACTGCTCTTCGGTGGGATAATGGAGCTAGGTTTTTGGTGATACTGGTGCCGTTTATAAGTCGAACTGCCCTTCTCTGTATTGCATCAAGAATTTCGAGCCTTGACGGAGCGGCCGAACCCCATACATGCGAGCAGTATTCAAGATTAGGCCGTATTTGTGCTTTGTAAAGAGTAGCCAAGTTGGATGGAGAAAAATATTTCCGTGCTCTAAATAGAAAGCCTAATTTCTTTCCTGCTGCAGTTGCTATGGATGCAATATGTTCGTTCCATAGTAAGTCCTGGGAGATCGTTATACCAACCAGCGTAATGGAGTCGCCCGCTACCAGTGTCTGATCGCTGATTGTAATGGATGAGTCGCATGTTTGCCTCTTGTTGGATAGGCAACATGTCTTTGTCTTGGAAGCGTTGAAATTAACAAGATTCTTTCTTCCCCACTCGTCTTCTCAAATCTTGATTGAGAGAAGCCGTTGTGGATCTTTTGTCCTCTTCCAGAGTATCTAGAGGTATGGGACGGTTGTGCGCTTTGCTATAGTGTAGGTTGCTATCATCTGCAAAACCATGTATCGGGTTATTAGTGGCTTCTAGTAGATCAATAATGTGTAAAAGGAATAAAGTAGGTGCTAGAGCCGATCCTTGGGGAACTCCAGCGTTGATCTTGTAGAGGTTGGAAGAATGTCCATCTACAGCAACTTGGATGTGCCTGTTGGAAAGAAAGTTGGATATCCATCTGCAAAGATTTTGCGAGAGTCCGTATGTAGGCAGTTTGTTCAAAAGAGCTGCATGCCACACTTGATTAAATGCTTTTGAGATGTCTAGTGATACTATTTGAGTCTCTCCATAGCAGTGGATGGCATCTCTCCAGACATGAGTTACATATGCTAGTAGATCGGCAGTTGACCTTTGTTGGCGAAAACCATATTGCCTGTCACTTAAAAGGTTGTGTGTCCTCTTCCTCTTGGCAGTATCGACAAATGTCTTCATCTGCTAAGTTCAGCTGACTCATGTGTTTTCTGAGCCTACAATGTCCTGTCAAGAGACTGACAATCATTCTGACATCGTTTCGCCTTTGTGATAGCAGCTCTGCAGTAAACTTCGCCGAGTGTCCCTTTATGAAGACTTTGACTAGTCGCTTGCCCGGGCCTTCTCTAGCCTCCATTTCTCAATGGCTGCGTTTCTGAATGTATTAGCAACTCCGCCGAATGGTTCCGGGCCAATCATTGGAGTATTAGCTCCCACACGGGCCAATTCATCAGTCTTCTCATTACTTTCTAATTTTTTTTATCTTTCCTCTTCAAAATTTCAGGTTTAAATTTTGTCCAAATTTTTCACTATGTTGTAATGATCTATCGGATCGTTTCATTTAAAGAATATACCATATTATTGTGCCTATATTGTTGAGAACTACTTAGTTTCATAGCTGTAGTTCAATATTGTGCCGTGAGCGGTGTTATAGTATAAATTTCGACTTTTCCGAGTGGCGACTAGTACTTCTAGATCCAAGATATTTAATTATATTCGACATTGTATCTAATACCGCCATTTTGTGGAGAACTAGAAAAGGAATATTGATCCCTAGTTTTGTTTCTTTCGTTAATTGGGAAAATGGAAGAAAAATCATCTCAGTAGAATAGACGCCGTTACATCAGAATCAGATTAAGAGTTTCCAGGATTTACAAGATAAGATAATGACTAATTGTTTTTATTAATTATTATTAGTTAATTAATGTTTTTTTTTTTCGATGTTTAATAAATCATTTAAAACTGATGTTTGATTATAATTTGCAAGTTGGCGCCCTTAATTTTATGTTTGGGAGGGACTGTTTAATAAATCATTTAAAACTAAGGTTTGAGTATAATTTGTAATTTGACGCCCTTAATTTCATATTTGGGAGGGACTGTTAGAACTCTTAAAAAATTAATCCTCGACTTAGTAAGCTAGCTAAGGGAATAACAACCTTTAGGACGTTTTAACGTTTTCTGCTTTTGATATTTTTTAAAATTGCTATATATTTTCTTTAAATTTGTTAAATCTTGCAATATTCTTCAGATGTTTTTATTTTTTAGCTTTATATATAAAAAATAATAAACATTATTAAAAAACTAAATAATGTTTAAAATTATAATTACTTAAGGCAAACAATAATATATTCACTAATAAAATTAAATTAAATAAATTTGTTAAAACATAATCCCTACTAATATTATAAATGTGAATGTAAGTTTGTTTGTTACGCTTTCACGCGAAAACTACTCAACCGATCATCATGAAAATTTGTACACATATTCTTGGAGGTATTAGAAGTAACATAGGATACTTTTTTATTAAAAAAAATATTTTTAATTTTTTACGAAAACTAAAAAAAATGTTTGTCAAAAAAATCTCAAAAACTAGCTTCTTCAACGCCATCTAGCGGTTCAGTAATGAAGTTCCAACCCTGAGTAGGCCACCGTTAAGTGGCGCAGTTAATATCTTATATATTTAAACTAGCAATTACGACTTAATAAAGTACTATGGCGCCACCGTAAGGTAGCGCACTTTATATCTCACATATTTCAACAAATTCTTGCTAAATTAAATAATATGACGTAAGGTGTCGCAGTTGCTACCTAATATAAAATACATCAGTTTTATGCGGTACGAAGTCCGCCGGGTCAGCTAGTATTTTCTAATTTTATTAAGTTTGTTTCTTAATTTTGTAGCATTTTTATGAAACTATACGAAGATTCATTAGTCTGACAATAGCGTACAAATTTATTCATTTTGTTCAAAATTGTTTAGGTCACTTTTTGGAAAATCCGAAATAAGATCTGTAGTGGCAAAACTTCAAACAATTTCCCATTACTGTGAACTCCTTTTTCATCCACCCCTAGGTAAAAGTTTATAAAACAAAAAAGAAACAAATTGGGCTATTTAAGTATTTTATATTAGAACATTCAATTTTCATAGTTTCACGAAATTATGTTAAAAAGCTTGATTTTACAGTGAGTGAACAAATCTATGTAACTTGTTTATATTCTAATTAGGAAACAAAACAGAAGAAAACAATGGATGATACGTTATTGAAAATAAAATTAATACAACTCTGTTATATTAAGGATGAATAATTTGACGAAAATTATTACCTGTTTTGAATTCTTTAACTACCTAAGCTGTAAAATCTGATTCTATCTATGATTAATTGATTCATGGAAATATGTAGTCAACGCATTATACCTACTTAATTTCACTCTTTCAATTTAGTGTCTAATAAATTTGATTTACTGAAAATTCCAACCAACAGTTTGTCAGTGGATTTAGATTTAGTATATGACAGGATTGTACAGACTTTTTGATCCATTTGAAATCAATTCAAATTTTCAGAAGAAGTCTGGTTCCGAATTTGACTCCACATTAATAATGAACTTGTGCATGTAATTTTTTTAAAAAAATGTACGACTTTACCAAAGTCGTGTAGTGTCACAACTGTCTGTTGGATGGATGGAGTTTGTCGGAGGTGAGAGAATGATGAGTTTTTAAGATATGTGGAGTTCTTTCATCTATATTCGACTTCATTTATAGTATAGTGCATTTCTAATTGTATTCAGAACTTTTTGTACCTTACGGAAGTTTAATGTACTCAGTTTGATCATGTTGATTTCTTAAGAAAATGACTGGATACTATAAGCATTTCAAAACTATAGACAGACTCCAGTAAAGGATAGTTTATAAACCAGCATATTACTATAATAGTATTAACAAAGAAGTAAGTTGGCAAATTAAAACAAAATATTATCAAACAAATAATACTTACTGAGTAATAATGCTTTCTAGAGGGGCAAAAACTAAGAAAAACTATTACGATAGAGTATGATTAATGTTTCGTAATTTTTAAGCTGAAAATCTAATTAAACTGTTAAATTTAAAGTACCACTTGATCGCTAGTAATACAAAGAGCAATTTTAAAATCGTTCAACAATAAATCTAAGAAAATGACAGGAAA
This sequence comes from Altica lythri, assembly GCA_964028335.1. Lineage (NCBI taxonomy): Eukaryota > Metazoa > Arthropoda > Insecta > Coleoptera > Chrysomelidae > Altica > Altica lythri. The sequence continues at coordinate 25,421,882 of OZ034804.1, read as the reverse complement.
TTATTTATTTTCAGGTCCAATGCAGGGTCAAGAATTCCCGGCAGTGATAATGCCTCTCCAGATGGGTATGACAGAGAAAAACCTCAATTGCGAACGCACCAGGTAAAGTATTCTTATTTCTTCGTGAAAAGGCGATATGTCGGGTAATGAGATTGTCTGTTTAGTGATTTATGGTACGTTTAAGTTAATGGTGTATTTCATAAACGAAAATAAAATAGTTTGCAGTGTTTTCGTAAAATATATTATTACATGTCTGAGGGTTATTAATAAATTTTCTGGTACTCGTGAAATCGACAACTTTTATGCGCCAGATTGTAAGTGTGGAAAACTACTTTCGTCAGACAACATAAAAAGTTGTTTTTAATCCTTTTAACGAAAGGTTTGTTAAATAATTAGGCTGGTATGTATACATTTTCTAAGGGTCGATTTTTCGATATGTTTGAGGTGTCAGACACCCAAAATAACGTACATATATGACGTCAGATCATTTTTTTTCGGGTTTCACTAATTATTTATAAGCTATTTAATTAAAAAAGAAACATTATCTATAATTTTTTATTTGTCGTAAAAACGACATAAAGCCATACTGAAGGGTGAAAAGAATATCTATCAGAACTTTCTTCTCTTGTGGTATCTACCTACTTGCATCTCTAATCCAAAATTTTGAGATTGTTCGGTTGTTGACGTAAACGTTGGTAGAGTACCTATGTCTTAAACATTCTCAATTGGATTCATACTCTAAGTTTTTACTGGTCTATCCAATTTTTTTTCCAACTCGTGTTTAATTATTTTGAACGGAAAGTCTAACTTTTTTCTTGATGAAACAAAAAACTGTCCCCACCAGCACTACATGTCCATTCGCATTTAATTTTCCATTACTGAGAAGTACCACGTTTTTTTTGTGGCTTCTAAAAGAGATTTCTGTTCAAAACTTTCTCTATACAAAGTCGTGTTTAAGAAGTTACATTGAGCATACCTCTCATTTGGTCATCATCTGTTGGCAATTATGTAAACTCCTACCACGTCTCAGGTATTAATTCGATACCCTTTTTATAGACTTTTTAAAATATCTAAACTACCTTTTAAACTACCTTAACACTATCAAATACAAACTTAATGCTTCTAGTTGCTTTTTAGTATTTTTATTTTGGTACCTATTGATTATATCTGTATGCGATCTCATGAATTAATTTTGATAAATTTAGTTAGCAGAAACATGTATAATGAAATTCAAAAAACGTTCCCAGGTTTGTCCAAGTCGATTTCAGAAGTTTATAAAGCTTTACGTGTACGAAATCGAAAAACAGAGACAAAGAATATGTGCTTTGCGATGATGCCAGCTCCAATTTAGTTATTTTCTTCAAGGGAAAACTTGACATTTTTTTGTGTTTTTCATTTATTTATATGGACCGAATGTTTTCTTACTCCAAAAAATATTTTATGTCATACTAGTTCATTATTGTGTTTTTATTGCTTAGTTACCAACTATCTAATGTCGTACTTTATGGCCCGCACGGGCATTAAATAAATAATTTTTTGTTTAACTTATTTTAAAACATCTTCTATAGACAGAATTTTAGTCTTCTTTGCTTTGTAGCCTTTTGAAGTTTGCTTCAAATATTCCATTAACTTATAGTAATTAGCAATGTTAATATTTTTATTTACTATTAAAGTCTTCTTTACCATGGAATATTTGGACCACAAAAAACTCGGAGCAAATGTTTTAGCGAGATCGCCGAAGTATCCAAGCAACACAGTTTCATTAACATCTTTTACGTAGTTTTCTTGCATCCAATTTAATAATTTTTGGTATTCGATATCGTAAACTTCTTTAGACTTTTGTGGCAACAGATTTGCAGTTGCTTCCTTTGCTTTTTTAATAATTTCGTCAGGAATTCCAAAATCTTCGTCCATTTTGACTTCTTACTTTGACACATGTAACAATTATTGCGATTTTATGACATTTACGTTTGTCAACATTCACCTAGCAACGATATTGCCTACTATGAGAAAGTGGCAATGTTATTAATTCAAACCGGATTTTAGTAGATTTATATCTACTATTCAGCTGGTTCGCAGGTCACGACTTCGGGAAAATTTCACTACAGTTTTTCGTTTTAGGTCCCCCTGACCTCAAAAACACCTTCCGTTCAAAAGTTTATATATATATATATGTATATATATATGTATGTATGTATGTATGTATAGTTCCGATATAACGAAATCTGTGGACACGATAGCGGTCGCATTTCTTAACGGATCGAAATGAAATTTGGTACAAAAATCAATCGTCCCAAAATCTCGGTCGAGTTCGTTAATGGGCCAAATCGGTAAGGCCGTTTGGGCGTGACATCAAATCAAAATGGAAAAAAATTCGTAACTTTTTTACTTCACCCTGTACAAAAAAATGTTAGGGGACTTTTTTGTTTGTGTTAAAGAGACCTACAACTTTTATCTAAAACATTTTTTTCTAAAACGTATACTTTTAATATAATTAATTAATATAAATCTACTGATGCGCCTGGCTTACCAAGGGCCATTTTTTAAAATACTGATTTGTATTGAGATTGGATTGCAATAACGAACTAGTATGACATAACAGTTTGTATGTACCAATGGCATAAACAGATGTGTATACCCTCGGGCGACTTACAAACCCTCGGGCCAGAGGCCCTCGGGTTCGTAAGACGTCGCCCTCAGGGCATAAACATCTATTTATACCCTTGATACATAAATAACTATTAAACACTTATAATTATTATTCTTGGTTAAAAAATATAACTACATACGTTTAGTGTTATATTTATGGAAAGATATAAGTAACGATACAAAAATATTTGTAATTCTTATAATTTAAGTTTTTTTTTTAAAGAAACAGCGGGACTGTCTAATTTACTTAAGCAGCACTGATTCATACCAAAATTTGGTTACAGGTTCTACCTACCCTATACTTTAAAGTTGACCATGTACCTACCTACCGAGGGTTGTTTTTTTTCCCGTAAAATGCATAGTTTGTTGGTTCTGGATCTGGAAATTTGGGAAGGGGCGAGCTAGTGCTCAGCCAACACTGAGGCCACATATTACCCATTGTGCATCCTCCCGTGTGTAGGGATATCCTCACCTCAGGCTGTCACCAGGCCTACTGATTTAAAATAGGTGATGAGGCTCCCAAAGGGGGATCTCTCTGACATACGCTGGTGTAAGCCAGTACTCGCCCAACACGGATCTTCTGACTTCAGAAAAAGCAAAAGCAGTCATAAAATATATGTTCTTCTGTTTCCTCTTCTTGTTCGCAGCTTTTGCATAGCGGCGATTCTGTTAATTTCATCCTAAAGGGTACAGTTCGTAGTTTCATTGTAACGTAATTGTAACCCAACTGTGGCTAAAACAATCCCTTCGAGAAAAAGATAAAGAAAAGATAAGATAAATCTCAAAGAAATTGCTTCAACTACGTTGGGCGCCAGTTTGTAACGTTAATATACCCTTGCTAGCTCCAGGGTTGTGGCTTCCTTCTGGTTTTTCTTTTGACTTCCCCCAAAAAAATAAAAAGGGCGCCAAAATACAGACATACAAATAAAAGAGAATAAATCAGTTTTTAAAATTGTTTATTCAAGAAATTTTGAATTAAAAATTTTCAAGATATTAGTTGATTAAATAGTGATTAATTTGTTTTCTTATCTTTTTTTATTGGAATCTTCCTCGAAACAGGGTGAGGACGACGGAGAATTCGGTTCTGGACACTGATGTCGATGGCAAGATGTTTTCAATAACTTATCATCAATGCGGTCAGACTGGATACGGCAAAACAAAATAATTTCGGCTAGGCCAAAGCTTCTTATTCAAAAAATTGTTTCCTGGCTTCCAGTCCTTCCTTAGGACCCTTCAAAATTTGGCAATCGGCCTATGAAATAAAAATGAAAACCGTCAAAATTCCGTCTCACTAAACCATAATTTCGATTACAATCATTCAAGGTTTCTCCAAGTTCGAGATAGAAAAAAGTTAATCACTTGAACTGTTTACTTATTTTTAACTCAATAAAAACTGATTTATAACAATGATTGTAATCGAAATAATTAAATGTTAGAAACAATATAACCATTATATGTATTAAAATAAATTCACCAAGTTTTTGATTACTACTAAAAATTAAAACAATTTAATTTTTACTCACCGCCGAAGGGAGATGGTATTGAAAGAACTGAATACTTTTGAAGTACAAAATGTAAAGAATAAAAATAGCGACACTATTCACGATCGAACTAAAAATTCCCCTCTCATCACTGAAACCAAGTCTGCGGCAACTCCATAGACAAGGAATTGTAAAAATTAAATAGTACGTAGGCCAGGCCAAAAAATAACGTTGCAAAATAGCCGAGATATTATAGAAATTAAATAGTATATAGGCCAGGCCAAAAAAATAACGTTGTAAACGTTACATCATCTCAGCACTGTATAAAGTTTTGGTGAGAGTGCTGTTTTATAAGGTCCACGACAGCGGACGATGGGCGAGGGCTAACATATTTGTAGCCCACAGCCCTCCTTGCTAAAAAGTTCGCAATGAGGTTGCCCTTAGAGTTATTCCCATGTCCCCTTTGATCCAGCTGAGAGTGACCTCGTTATTTTGGCTGGCCTCAGCTAGAGATTCGTGACATTCTAGTACTAAACTTGAAGTGATACGTGGTCTATTCAAGGTCAGTAGTGCATGTCGGCAGTCTGTGTATATATTTACATTCCTGACTGTGATGTTCCTATTGCTTAATTCTTTTGCAGCTATGGTTATGCCTGTGAATTCTGACTGAACCAAACTTAAGAAGCCATCCATAGCCCATTTCATTTTTAGATTCAAGGATCTAAAGTAAATTCCACATCCCACACCTTGTTTTGTTTTTGATCCATCCGTATAGACGCTCAGAGCGTTTACTACGTTAGGGTCTGCTGTCTTGTTTGTTAATATTTTGTAGGGTTTGTCAAAAACAAATCTTGGTGCGACGGCATCCGTGTCTGCCTGTAAGAGTTGTATCGCCTTTATCGATTCCCTCCACAGACTGTCCCTATAGGTGCCAGTCCCTACAGTGGGTTCGATACCAACCGTGCGAAAGCGTACCATGGTCATCAATGCGACCTCCTTAACAAATATATCAAGGGGAGTGAGACCGAGTATGACTTCCATTGCGCTGGTCGGTGTGCTTCGCATGGCTCCTGTTACGAAAAGGTATGCTGATCTTCGGATTAGTTTTTTGGTTATTTCGATTTAAAACTTTTAATTTTGTCGCCTTACGAATAAGTACCAACATCGAACAAACTCCGTTTGTATTTGGCTTACAGACACCTTTGTTTTTTATCTTTTAATAACCTACATTTATGAAAGGGATAATTAATAAAATACATACTTTTTGAGAAAGTTTCGAATAACTATCTGAATATTTGTATTTTTTAACTGAAAAAATGGTTACTTTCACTCGCGGATAACTCGAAAAAAAATTATAAAAGAAAATTTGCTTAGATTCAGTCAATACATCCCTTTCCTGGCCTATTTCTTATCTTTTTTTTTTCAAAAAGAGTTGGAATCCACCACCTACGAAAAAGCAACCCCCGGTATAGGATCATTTTTAACGTAGAGAATCTTCATACAAGTTTTAATTAAAATCGGTGCTGCTTGGGACAATTATGGCGGAAACGCCCAGTGACTGGCCTAATCGTGATAGAGAACTTCAAAAACTGGACTTAAAAAGTCGGATATTTTGATATTGGCAAATTGCTGCATCATTGTAGTTCTCCTCTTTACTTGGATGCTGTATGTGTTAACGATATTTACTGTTTTAACTTACAAGAAATGAATCCTAGAAATGATGTTTTATGTCAATCTTGCCGAGTTTATATTTTTTTGAGTCATATGAGAGAGTAATAGAATGTTCTAAAGAATATTCGTTTTAATTCGCTATATCTTTGTATTAAACCACGTATTTAGCGAAAAATAAATGTTTATCGGTTGTTGGTGATTTTGTATCAATACTTTTTTTTAAGTATATATATTTTATACCTATTTACGTTTAAATAAATGATATTTATTCTTAAATTTATTTTAGGTTCATCCTGTTCTCGACACCCGCCAAAGCATTATTTGCTACGAAAAAACACCGCATCTGACGACAGTCGAGATACCTCCATCAACGCCTTCGGCAAACTCGTGCTACCCTCTGGCTCCAAATATATGTGTGGAGGCGGGTCGCATACAGTTTATCCGTCAAGATGTAGATGGCGCACCAATACCACCGCCTCCAGATCCTATACAGTCCGAGGCGGCAGCGCAAGTTGGAGGTGGGAGGGTAACTGTTACTAGAAGTTCACAAACTGATTTGGAAGAGGAAGATATGGACGGATTCAGGGAGATACAGGTAGGTGGCGATACTTGTATATTTATGGTACAAATTTTATTTAGACGTAAATGTTATAAAAGTGTTTAGAGTTGTGATACTATATTATGTAAACACCATTTATTTTGACCATAATATTTGCTATAAAAACGATGTGGTAATTAAGAAAAACTGTTTATTAATTTATTTAATCTTATAACACAAATGTAATGAAATGCAACTGGCTGAATGATTTAGGGAGTTTCTTAAAGAAAACTACGTATTTTAGAGACATGTAATTTCTTGATGTATTACTACAGGAAATATTCAAGAGTTTCAAAACTTAATCTCAATTTCAACATTCAACTTTTAATTGAAATTATATATTTGGTTTAACCAAATAAAGTTTTTTTTGTGTAGCTAAAATTGTATTTCTATGAATTAATTAAAAATTGTATATTGTTGTTTTATTAATAATATAGTTTTATGGGTATTAGTGTTTCTTTTTTATTTTTATGGTGATAAGATGATGAACAGTGTAACGTTTTATTTACAAATTTGCTTTTGCACACTGCACATTTTCTTTCCTCCGTTTTTCTTGGACTATGTAAGTTATTCTTTGGTTTCGAGAACACGTGTTAAAGCTTTTATTTGTATAGATGGTCTACCAATAGTTTTATACTCTAGTCAACATCTCTAAAAACGTGAAAAATTAAAATAAAGGTCCTAAAAATATGAGCGATAGCTCATTGGATTCGGAATCACCTCTAGAAAAATGTTTTTGAAGGAAAAGTGTGCGGGCAAAAAATTGTAATTGTTATTAACATAATAAGATGAAAAAAAAAAGATATTTCTGTTTTTGTTAATAACTCGAAAAATATTAATATTTAGGCAATTTTGAAAAAAGCTCGTTAAAGAGAAGGAAATTTCTGAAAAAAAAGTCCATTCTCCCGGAACTCTTTCTCCATTATTTATAATTTTAATTTGACGTTGAAAATAGGGCTCCGCGAGGCTTTTACGGCATGCGCGCGCCGCCTCTAAACGGGATTTATCAGATAAAATATTTTTTTTATGCGATTATTTTTTTCACCTGTCAAAATATCACAATTTTGTGATTTCGTCCAATGAAAACGCTTAATCTTCAATGTTTTATGCTAAATCTAGCCAATCATTCCGGTTTATATTGATTATTTTTTTCACCTGTCAAAATATCACAATTTTGTGATTTCCTCCAATGAAAACGCTTATTCTTCAATGTTTTATGCTAAATCTAGCCAATCATTCCGGTTTATATTGATAAAACCACTAGTGGTTTTACTAGTATTGATAAAATTATAGAACTGTCAAAAATTCAATAACAATATTGAACAATCAATTTTCTTGTTTATAAGTACCTTACTATAAATCAACATTCATTTATATTATCTAAATATTCTGAAATATATTTTGTTATTATTATTATCACAATTCAATTCATCTAAACGATAATGAAAAATCAAATATGTAGGTACTTTAATACTAACCTGCTTCCTGGTTCTGCATGCATTTAAAACTTTTATATGCCTACAGGCAAATGCGGTCTTGTAGGTAAACTTTAAATAGATATACCTAATAATTTTTATTTTGGTAATTTTCTCTTTTATAATGTAATTGTATAAATAGGTATAAAAATAAATATTTATTCAAATTATAACCCTGTTTTCACGACGCTCACGACAACTGACAACTGTCAATACTATCTAGTGTAAAGGATAAGGTAATAGGAGGGGTAACGGCATTTCATTTGTGTTAATTAAGAAATATAAGTTGTTCCTGGAAGTTTTTTAAATAAAGTAGTTTTTGTACAGAATGGTTCAAAAAATAATCTTCTCAAATACCACTCGTCCTGTAATATTTTACTAGATAAATTTTTATTTTCCAGACTCAAACTTTTTTATTTTAGGCAAAACTACTCAAACAAACTGAATATGATAAAATCACTCGTCCTACGGACTCGTGATTTTATCACATTTCAGTTGGTTTTCGTATTTTTGCCAAATAAAAAAGTTTTCGTGGAAACTAAAAATTTATCGATAAAATTTTAAGGACTCGTGGTATTACCTTTGATAAAACCACTAGTGGTTTTACTAGTATTGATAAAATTATAGAACTGTCAAAAATTCAATAACAATATTGAACAATCAATTTTCTTGTTTATAAGTACCTTACTATAAATCAACATTCATTTATATTATCTAAATATTCTGAAATATATTTTGTTATTATTATTATCACAATTCAATTCATCTAAACGATAATGAAAAATCAAATATGTAGATACTTTAAAACTAACCTGCTTCCTGGTTCTGCATGCATTTAAAACTTTTATATGCCTACAGGCAAATGCGGTCTTGTAGGTAAACTTTAAATAGATATACCTAATAATTTTTATTTTGGTAATTTTCTCTTTTATAATGTAATTGTATAAATAGGTATAAAAATAAATATTTATTCAAATTATAACCCTGTTTTCACGACGCTCATATAATACATATACCGTTTCTACCAATCTACTTTCCTATAATGAACTGCTTGAATTTAAAATGACTCTAGTACGGAACCATTTCCTTGTTATTATTATTTTTTTATGAAAGCCTCAAACATGGATCTACTGTTTTATTAGTGAGAAGTTTTGAATTGTCATGGAAATGAAAGCATATAGCTTTTTTATAGAGGGTTACGAATCGCTAAGACGTATGAACTCCAAAAAAATGAAAGAACTATTCAACGTGCCTCTAGTTATACCTATAGATACATTACCATTTATCACATTTCATTCAAAAGAAATTTGATGGATATTGACATAATATAAAAATGTTATTCATACGTATGTTCGGTCAGATATTATTCCAGAGCGTTAAAAAAGTTATGCGTATCTCCTCGGTCATACTTGGAGTGCCACACCCCGTTTTTTTTCAAATAAGTATCTATTTCTATAGTCGATTCAGATAGAAGTGTCATCAAGTGGGCTGGGTACGTGTGAGATCATCTTTAACTTTATTACTAGATTCAATGGAAACAGAACTTTAGTTAGGGAATTATATGTTTATAGTTATATTGAGCATATGTAGCAATCTGATCACAAGCTGGTTAATATTGCGATTCAAATTTCACTAAACGTGGGTGCTGCCACTACAAATTTGAATTTTCCAGAGACTACTTGATGACACTTCTATTTGAATCAACTATATATTCCTCCTTCACTGCAAAGTCATCCTTTTCATCCCAATACGTTTGTTACTGTAACAATGAATGGTATTCACTAAGCAATTAAAATCCTACAATTAAAAAAAAACTAAATTATTTCTTTATCAAATCATCATTATTTTCAAGTCATTTTACATATCGAGGTTTTTATTTGACCAATATGCATTGGTTTTATTAAATCTACATATTATATTAGTTTTTTAACCTTTGTTTCCGGTGTTCGCTACTTTTCAGACAATTACGAGTCATTTATAATGTTTTAGAAAAAATTTTCAGAGAAATTACGGTACAGAAAAAAATGCAATATATCAGCAACAGTAACTAAATGATTATTGAAGTCAAATAAAAAACAAAATATTGAATAAGTAACAACTAAATCACGCTTGAAATACGATAATTCTGTTATGGTCAACTGACGGATGAATCACAAATTTGTTTACTAATTAAAACTCCGTCTCCTATAAACAATAATGACTGTTATTTCTAGTACAACATTAAACTCTCTAAAGCATCGCATATATTCTTCGCGTAAATGTGGTAGTTAATGTGTTAATGGCACCCGCAGATCCAAGTACAGAGGTGAGCTTAAAATTACCCTTAATGCATGATTCCATAGCACTGTAAAGAATCTCTGTATAAAGCAACGTAGCTCTTGAACAATCGTCGTTTTTCTGTAGCCAAACTAATGTACCGATATCAGATTTTTACTTGCAATAATTGGTTTTAATATGACAGGTAAGTATTAATAATTTATTCACTTAATGTTTTAATTATATTAGTACAATTTACAATAGTTTTTTTAACAGAAAAGACTTTGGATGCTTAGAAAATAGGAAATGAAAAAATGTTATATCCGACAGGATTCGAACCTGCGATATCTATCTACTCACGCACGCAGGTAACTAAGACCGAATTGGACAGCATTGCCATTCTAGCAACAACCTAGTTGTCTGAACGGCATCTTTTCGCCATTCCCTTTCACTTCCGAGGATGCCTCAGCAACTTCGGATCTAGCGATGGGCTTTAACGAGAAATTGCGGTCCTCATTGGTTTCTATCAGAACGGTGTACTTGCACTATATTCCTGGTGTCTGACCATTGTTTCGTGCTTTTCGTTTTGTAAGCTCTTCTGTATTATATAGTATTGTTCTTTCTGTAGGCGAATATTTTGTCTCTCTGGCGCTATGTTGTCTTCTAGTTCTCTGCTACCGGACCTGCATCTTTGGCCTCTTGTGTTTCCAAAGCCACTTGTCTGTATCGTACTCTATTAATACCTTTAGATAACGGTTTAGATTGTTTCACGTGCATTCTTAGATCTTCTTGTCTTTTCTGTCATACTCTCTTTAATTTTTCTTATTTCGTAATCGGTTGTTTCTTATGTACCATGGTGCCATGATGTGTTTTTGTTTGGATCAGTTTTAATTTCTATCTATAGCCGATTTCACCTTTAAGTATTCGTCTACCGATGCCTAGTGGTTAGTAGGTATTTTTTGATCAAACTTTTGTTTAACTTATGTCGTTTATAACAGTTTCTTAATTCCTCCTTAAGCACATATATGATGATAACAAAAGAGATTATTTGTTAAATCGTCAATTGAAACATCAATATCTAAGCCTGTGCTCTGTCTTATATTAACATCATATACATGAATGAGTTTCCTTTACGATTGAAAATGAATTAAAATGTGATTAAACAATGTCGACTTACTGCTGGCCATCCGTGGCTAAGTGGTTAATGGCCCTGTCACCTATAGATAGAGATCGTAAGTTCTAATTATGCCGGATCTGACTTTTTTTAAATATCTGTTTAATGTCATTTCTTTCATTTCTTAGTTTAAATTTCAAAAAGAAAATAGTTACGTATGGTTTCGTTATCCTAATCGAAAAAAAATATATATATTTTAATGACTTAGGACCACCACGGTCCGTCCCATTACGGGCCGCGACCTATTCCAGCAGGTAGACCGTAAAGTAAGCAGTATCATGACGGTCCGCAACTATTAAATAATAACCGTAGATTCATCGAAGCTCCCTTCTCACTTTATCCAGACTTAGTACTGGCAGAATTGTTCGCTGCTAGCGATTTTGTCATTTTGTATTTGAATTATATTGTCAAGAAAAACACAAACTAACCTAACAGACTACAAAAAATATCGCAAAAATATTGTCAAGAAAAACACACAAACTAACTTAACAGACTACAAAACACATTGCGAAAATAGTATCTACATTTGAAATGTTACAATATTAATTAATTTTTCAACTTTTAAATGTTCCGTCCGCAAATATTGTTTGTTAAGAGAAAAGAGTAGATATACCCATTTGACTTCCCAAGCTAATTACACGTGCTGAAGTTTCTTCATCGAAAATTACAAATTTTTTGCCATCATCAGTTTCATTTAGCAAGTCTATAACTATGAAATCTTCTCGCGTTATTTCCAAGACACAAGGCCAGTGTTACGGCCCGTGGTGGGACTCTTGTTTAGCAGACAAAAGGTTTGCGGACCGTATTGGCACTGATAGAGGTAAATTTTTGTCGCGGCCCGTAATGGGACGGACCGTAGTGGGGCATCCCGATTTTAATAGGTACCTTACCTAATAAAAACATAACCCTCAATTTGTTTGTTCTATGTATATTTCCGTAATTATACTTTATGTGGGAAACATTCAATGAATGTATTCTTTTAGAATCAGTTTCTCCCATCTGTGCTTATCATCCAGTTAACATTAACGAAAAAATGTGCAACTAAATCATAAAGAACCTGTTACTTCACAATCATATTTTAATATATACGTGAAAATAATACTAAAGTAATTTTTTTCACGTTTTAAAGAACTAACAGCTATTATTTAAATGAAGTGTCCAATTTTTTTTATATCAGATTTTTTTCTCACTAAAATGACCAATTACGACGGCTCATAAAATCCAACCATGCACGTCCATTGTGAACGACAGCGGTGCAAACGGCAATTTCAAGCTAATTCAGGGGTGACAAAGTCCCTGGAAAATTGGCTTGAATCCAATCTAAAATGCAAATAATGTTCATAAAGTCTCTGAATTCAATTATATGCTTTTTGTCGCAACTTTCTCTAATTAGCGTCTTTAATGCCAAATTGGTTTTAAATACATATTGAAAGAAAACGGGGTGCCTTTAGGGCTTTAATCTCATCTAGTACGAAATGATTCAATCTTGTGGTTATTTTGTTAAAGAAAAACATTTTATTGTTGTGTTTTTTTTGAGTAATTAATTCGAAAATACAGTCGTGGACTTATCATTCCACAAAATTTTAATTAATATACCTAATTCATTCTACTTTCAATCATAATTAATAATTAGAAATTGGTTAGCAGTTTTTAAAAAGTATCATTTCAAGAAAAAAAATGGAAATTTAGCTTTAAGAAATAAAAAGGGAACGAACTAAATAGTACTTCTTTATAAGTTTCTTTACTATGAGATTAGTAGGAACCTATATATGGTAGTTGTCTGTTAAGAGGAATCTAGTTAATAATTTTTGAAGCTATCCCATAGAGGAAAGTACAACGGGCACAAGATAGACCCAAGCTTGGCCCAGCTCTGTAAAACTCTGGGACAAGCATGTAAACCAAGCGTGGCCCAGCCTTGGTTGAACTCTGGAATGATAACGCTATGCCATGCTTGGTTGACATGACTGGGCCAAGGGTAGTAGCCATGACTGGGCCAGAGGTAGTAGCCATGACTGGGCCAGAGCTACTTACCAGGACTGGGCCTAAGTTAGTTACCATAACTGGACCAGAACTATTTGCCTCGACTGGGCCATGCTTGGTTAACAAAGCTTTTCTAAAATATTGGTTACATAGTTAAGTTTTAATTAAAAAAAACTCACACAAAAATGGGACACTACTGAGATCTTTTATTAAGTTATTAATAGTTAATACCTTACAAATAAGTAAATATAAATCATGAACGCAAGAAATTATTATAAGTTTTGATAAAATTTAATTAGGTATTATTAATGGCAATGTGATTTTCTTTTTGTCGATGAGCTCATCCACCATCTCTGTCTTTAGCTCCTGATAGGTAGCGACTAACATAAGTCAATATTCCCAATTTTTTGGAGAACATTTTTGATACCAATATAGATATAACTACCATTTGTTTCTCACTTGCTCAATACTGACGTCATCGGCCGACAATGCTTTGTATTTAATAACTGTTGAGATGTCTTAGGTAGATCCTCGTGTCCTTCATTTCGTAGGATTTTTAATAATTATGTAACCACATTTAAGTCAATATATTGATATTATCCAATGTCCAATCGCGAAGTTTTTCGGTTAATGTTTTATTCGGCATAATATCTTCATTACTCTGTTCAAATAAATTATTACAAATATTACTTGAAATTTGGTCATTGTAGGAATTATGAAATTAAATAATTAAGATTTGATTATTGGAAGATTGTCTTTTATTTTAAAAAGAGAGTCTCGGAAGTATTTTTTAACAATCAGAGAGAACTAACTACTTTACAACTTTATTAGTTACAATCATCTTGTAATATTTTGGGTCCATACTAAGCTTAAATTATACCTGGTTTTATGACTCGAGAATTCGAGAATTTTATCTTACTCCTTAGAAATAGTAGGGTTAAACATCAAATGTTAGAGAAAACTTTCACTTTTAAAATACAATAAAATAAACTTAAAATATAAAATATAATATAAACAGAAGAATTTTTAAACTCAGTATTTCTGCAGTCATCGTTGTAAATTTTTATAATAGATTCACTGTTACTATCGAAATTACTATTACCACTAATATCCAAATCATTTTTATACACTTGTGAATCACATGGTTTTATATCACTAGAGTCATTACTTTTACTCACACAACTTTATTCATTATCGCCTGAATTAATTTGATTTATTAAAACTTTTGAATTTTTATTCAATGCACGCCATATTTTGACTCGCAAATAAGAGTCAGACATGCTTATTATATTTGTTTCACCAAACTATAGAATAGAATAAGACTTTAACAAAATAATGACAACCATACACATCGAAAATGTCATGAGCTTTTACTTGTACTTTTTTGAGCGCCATCTAGATTAGAATTCAAGATATGGTCTTGGGCCGAGGCTGGGAAACCACAGGTATGGCCAATGCTCGGCTGGCCTATCTTGGCCCAGAGTTGAGTAGCCATTGAATGGTCGAGCTTAGGCTCGCCAGTCTTGGGTCGGGGCTGGGAAACCACAGGTATGGCCAATACTCGGTTGGCCTGTCTTGGACCAAGGCTGGGTAACCACAGGTATGGCCAATACTCGGCTGGCCTGTCTTGGACCAAGGCTGGGAAATCACAGTCATGGCTAACACTCGGCGGACCTAACTTGGGCCAAGGCTGGTGCGCCAAACCTCGGCTTCCCAATGCTGGTCCAGACTTGGCCCCGTTGTCCATGTCTGGGGGTTCCTGTATGCCTGTATGGGATAGGACGTTTCAGCGGACGGATTAAACGTAGAAAGAGCGACATAAAATAGCGGTACATTGGGTATACCACAGTCTCTCGACCTTCTTATTGTTACTAATGATGGTGAAAAATTTGAAGAAAACTGGTTAAAAGTTCGGAAATACAGAAAAACATAAAAAACTGTAAATGACCACCAATTTTTGTTTGCTATAAAAAATTTATATAAATCATTGTTGATAAGAAAAATTATATATCAATCCAGAAGCAAAAGATGTAAAGAAAACAATTTAGAATTTTAGTAAAAAGTTTTGATATTATAATTTATAAACGTAAATAGAGTAGATCTATGTATATACTCATTAAAAAATACCTTTAGCTTTTATTTAACAACTGGAACAGTTATACCGTTACAAATACGAGCTTTATAGTATTAGCACTGTATATATAGACAAGAATAGTAGGATCATATGCCACCGTCTGTTGAAGGTCTTTGTACCTCATTTCGCTTCGGTGGGCCGACGTTTTTTATGCAGATTTGTGCGAACTGGTGTGCACCAATGCCAACATCTACCAATTTAAGAAGTAATCTACTAATATACCGTTATAATTTTCTTTTATAATTGTTTAACTTTTTTGTAACTTAGTTTTAACTTACCTTTTTTTATAAAATAAACTTTTTTTTTAATTTGCCGCATTTTTTAAATGTACCAATTTATACTTTTTTTTCGTATCAATCTACCGATTTCAGAAATTTTAGGTTGGCAACGCTGCAGGTAAGCGACAACGATACAGACCGAATTGCGGACCGAGAGCTTCGGCGACATGAAACCAGTTTTAGCGAGAGTGATTTTACTATTCTTGTCTATATACAGTGGTATAAGTTTTTAGGATTTTTTACATATTTTTTGTCCCACGCTTTAATATTTTTAATCAATTCTGTTTTATTAGTAATTGTTCCTTCTTTAGAGATTTATTTTCTTGACAAAAGCAGACATTCTAAATATGGTTGAGGTCTATCTAATTTCCATGACATTTAAAAAGAATAATTACAAGTATATAGTTCCAACTAGTGATGTGAGCAAGAAGTCGGGTTTTCAAAGCTAGTGTTTGACCTGACCCGTCTTATAATGGAAAGAGGATTTTAGAAACTTAAAAGATAGACAAATAAGAAATGACATTAAGGAAAATTCGAAAAAATGTACAGATGGACACGAACCTCCTTAATGTAAAATTTTTAAATTTCAAAAATCCAGAGAAACATATCTCAAACGGTTAGGTTTTAGTTTCTTGCAACAGATCTAATTGGTTCTGTGACAAATTAACTGGGAATTTTTTACCTACTCTAAGTAAACCACCTCTTTACTTTCTTTCAATAGTCTTCTATATTCCCATTTTATTAAATGCAAGTCATTTAACACTCTTTGTTTGGATCAACTTAGACTTTTTAAGAGAAAAGCTACATGTAATATTCAGTTCTTTCCGTCTTCGCTGTAAATTTTTTTCTGATGGTGGTCAAACAGCATCTTTTACAAAAGCCTTTATACATTCTCGCTGATTTCTACGTTTCTTTATTTTTCTCTCAGTTTGATGGGTTGTAAGAGATTTCCTTCCAAATTTATCAGCACCCTATGACGATAACCAATTATTAGATAATATTTGAACAGTAGACTGTAAAATGGCAACTGGTTATTTAGTTTGAGAAAGACTGGTTTGACTCAAAAGTATGTTTTTTGATCTTGGATAAAATTAACCATATTTCGAGATTATACCAAAAGACAAAGAAACAACCACGCAACAATAAACAATCAATTATATATATTATTCGTAACAAGAATACAACAAGCCATGTATAAAAATTCTACTAAATGCAAAAATTTTTATTGAAGAAACTTTTCTGGTATCTCCCAAAACACAGACCTACCAGTTGGGTGGACTTGTAAAATGTTGCTATTTATCAGTAAATACAAGTGTTTCCAAATTATTTTTTTGCAAAAAATTTACAGTTAGCAGTTACTTAAACTGTTTCTAAAATAGAAAGAAGCTTTGACAGGGTTCCGGATTATTATTGATGACCTTGGGTTTGGGAAAGTGTCTGCAAACTTGGTTCCTGGTCTACTCATTGAAGATCAAAATCGAAACCGCATGTAAATATTTCAACGACATTTGGATGGGTATGTAGCTGAAGGAAAAGTTTTTTGCTTAAAGCTAGACATTTAAAGCTGTACCAATAAAAGCCTAATTTCAGTTTTGCTGGAAAGATTCAGACAGCTTTATTTTTTAACTTTTAAAGAATGTTACAATTTAATTTTATCAACGATATCAAGCTATAAATGCCACACGTAGTACTGTCATTTTTTAGAAGCGACAAAATAGGTATCAGGCATTATGTTTCTATACGGGATGCTATCTTTATGCAGGACAATGGTGGTGTCCCATACAGCTGACTTACTTGGCCAAAAAAATGAACAATTTCGATGAACGACACTAAAATATTTTCCAGACTTATAGTCGTGTCTTTACTATTTGTATCGACCGATAAAGGAAGCATCTGGAAGTCATCGTATTCGCGACAATGTTGCAGTAGAGAATTTCATGCGTCAATTTAAGAAGTAACAAAGTAAAATCGGATTTGAACACATAAATGGACCTGCGTTCAGTATTTTAAACTAATATATACGAATTTTGGAAAACTGCAAAAATGTTACCGTTAGAGTTATGCGATCTGGACCAAATTTAATAGGGTTCTTCCCCATGACATGATGATTCTATATACCTATTTTAATGACTTTTCGTTCAAGATTAAGGGACAGAGGGACACACAAGCCAATCTTAAAAAATGCCGAGGGTAATTTATAATTAATGGTAAAATTATAACGGTTTTGCCAAACTCGTGAAGTCGTTTACCTTCATATTTACCAGCCTCTAAGTTTAATGGCACCTTGGAATTACTCGAGGCTGTTTCGGTATTATTCCGAGTTACTGTTTCATATAAAACAATTACGACAAAATGTCAGTTCAGTGAATAGAAAACTCTATTTTTAATTTGAAAATAAATATGTGTTCTTCTTTTCGGAACCTTCTACTCCTTTCTTCTTTAATATTTTATTTAAAATTTAGGAATAAGCCAATTTTTCTTTTAATATATCAATTTTATTAATATAGAAGCTGCTCGAGCACAACTATAATTGATTCAAAATCACGAAGCCCCTCAAGACTGACTGCTTCTTCTTATTTGTTTCATCTTGTTTGCACCCTCTGAATACGCGCAGTAAACTGAGAAAAGTAATAGAATTTCTTTATCGAATTATTCGAGTCATCGCTACTTTGAATTGGCTTACCATGTTAACACCCCAATTTTAATTAGACCAGAAGGCACAAAATTCAATAAATTTAAGATCATGATGGTGTTGTATTCTCTACGAAAATTTTTAACGATGAAATTAATAATGCATTTTGTAGAGGGAAACGAAATATATTTCGCTATAAACTTTTTGAATACAATTTTTAAATTATTGTAACCAAGATATCTATAATTGGACTATAATGCAAACTAAGTACCTGCTAGAGCCGAAATTTGCAACATGTTCGTTAAATACAGGTAGGTATTTACGTTCGCGCTCAGGCGGACACACTAGAAGGTAGCTACTTATAAATGGTGAAAGTTGACATTTTTTACGAAAATTTGTCGTCATCGATAATACCGATGAAAATTTACGCAGTCGAAGGTGTTGATACGACAATTCGAAATCCCGATGGGCGAACACCTGAGTGGATACAAAGGAGGTGGTGGACAAAGGTAAAGAGGGCTAAATTTTGACCCTCTTTACCCTTGTCCGCCAGTTTAGATTTTGGTTTGTCTAGGGTCCAACATTGCGTGGGAGAAATGGCGGACTGTCGTGGACAGGAAGAAACCAGGCATGATGTGTGAAGTTTGCAAGCGCACTATTAACACGTGTTAAAAATTCGATAAGTTCAAATTACCTATAAGATATTTAAGATTTTTTAACATAGTTCTATTTGGCTCTACTTCTTTGTAAGAAATCACCTCTTTAAGACTTGAAGTATTATATCTGTATCGCTTGTATATTTTTATTTTTGTTTTTATAAGTTTAAAACAAATGCTACACCTTTAATTCATCATTTTAATGTAGCCAATATTTTAGAAAAGCTTTGTTAACCAAGCGTGGCCCAGTCGAGGCAAATAGTTCTGGTCCAGGTATGGTAACTAACTTTGGCCCAGTTCTGGTAAGTAGCTCTGGCCCAGTCATGGCTACTACCCTTGGCCCAGTCAAGTCAACCCAGCATGGCATAGCGTTATCATTCCAGAGTTCAACCAAGGCTGGGCCACGCTTGGTTTACATGCTTGGTCCAGAGTTTTACAGAGCTGGGCCAAGCTTGGGTCTATCTTGGGCCCGTTGTTCCTCTATGGGTTGTTCCCTTCTATCTTTTTGGTTTATTAATTTTTTATGTATTTTGCATTCCTAAATTAAAAGGCCCAATCGAATAAAGTCACCAGTCAAAATTATTTTAATTACACCAGTTAACACTGTTTCTCTTTGTAAAATCTACTATTCGCAAATAAATATCTTACGAATTCCAAGAACCTGAACCATTGCAAATAATTACTAAATAACGACCAAATTGGGTATTACTTAATTTTTATGGCTAAAAATATAATTCTATTATGCTTAAGTAAGTACACGGTTAATTGAATTGGTCGTTAAGATAAATTATTTACCAGATCGCTTATTACAAGCAAATTATTATTGCTTCAGTGATTTTATTGCTCGAGAGATACATTTAAGAAAAGCCATTTATATATCACAATTAATTGATCTAAATATTTTAATTAGATTGTTTTATATACTTGTTATTTACCTCTATAAGACATAAATCTAATCATTTAAAATAACGCAGTATTTCTAAAACAACGAATTTTATTTTGTACACAGAAAGCGAACTTTTTAAATTTACTTTTTAGTATAAATATGAATTTATAATAAAAAATGTAATCCAAAATAAAATGATTCCTGTTGTTTTCACTGAAATAAAGCTACATTCTGTATATTCTCAATTTCCACCTAGATCCACCCTAATAAGATAGTTAGTTATCTACCCCTCTATAAGCAAATACTACTAAAAAACTTTTTCAAGCCGATACTTTAAGGAATCCTGCACTGCCGGCTGGATGTAGCAGGAAAATTCGAAAGAGGCGGCGTAATCCTCCTAGTTGGGTCATTTTGGAGGATAAAAGCCTAAAAGTCCTAAGCTGACCGTCATCCTCAATCGTAACCCCTATGTAACTATGCACAGAGGCGCACAAATATTTAAACAAACCATATCCCAATATATAGTTAATTGGATTTTATTTTAAAAATAATACTTTTGCTTCAATAAGTTAAACAGTAACGATCTTGGTATACTTATTGGTTCACTAATCGACTTTTTTAACGATTTTAAAACCCTGAGAAATCCTCTATAGAAAAATTAATTGCTACTAACAATCTATTATATTTGGTTTTTGCTTTTGAGTTTGTTTTATTGATTTCTTACATAAGGTTGAGTTGTTTATGTTAAAGTCAAAGAATATGACAATTTTTCGCTATTTTTTAATGTTCATGTATGTCATTTTTCTGTTTTTATTATAAATAATAGTAGTCTATTTATAGTATATTACGCTACAAGGGACGAAAGTTGAATTTTCGGCCCTGCACGTCATGATGCCCGTGGCGAAGCCGAGGGCATCATGACGCGCAGGACCGAGATTTCAACTTTTGGCCCGTGTAGTGTATACTATTTTTCTTCATACCTCGGTCGAAAGTACTTGCGGAACGAGCGAAGCGAGTGCAGCTTGTCGTGGGACAGGCATCAAATACATTCGAAGAGTCATATTTTTTTAAAATAAATTAATTCCGTTCTATTAAAGTTTTATTTATTTTCATTAGTTTAACAAATTATATTAATTATAATAACATTTATAAAGCAAAACAGGGAGTAAATGTTAAAGACGACAAAACATCATGACGCGCAGGGCCGAAAATTCAACTTTCGTCCCGCGGTAAACAGGGAGTAAATGTTAAACTTTCTGCCCTGCAATTAGGGACGAAAGAACGTACTTTCGACCAAGGTAGGAAGAAAAATTATTTTATGTTTTGTAAATAACAGAATTACAGAAACACGTATAGTTTTCTTAATATGTTCTGTAGCAATGTTTCTTTTTAAAAATTGACAGTAATCGCCCATCGTATGGTAATAGCTCTGTCGTATCTTTTTTCAGTTGACATGATTTCATCTTTTACTGTTGGTATTTGCCGGTCGTGCCTGATAATATTATATATTACATAATGTGGGATCACAAGCAGAAATATAAAATCACAGGCAGGAATATAAATATATACACAGACTGCCAACAAGCACTAGGACCTTGAATAGACTACGTTTCACTTCAAGTTCAGTACTAGAATGTCACCAACCTCTAACTGAGGCCAGCCAGAATAACGTGGTCACTTTCAGCTGGATCAAAGGACATGGGAACTCTAAAGGCAACCGCATTGCGAACAATTTAGCAAGGAGGGCTGCGGGCTAGAAATATGTTAGCCCTCGCCCATCTACCAAGCTAACATTGTCTGCAGTCGTGGACCTTATCAAACAGCACACTCACCAAAAATTATACAGTAAAGGGATGAAACTACGAACTGTAGACTGGCCAGAGAGTTATTACCTCACCCTGGCGAGGAAACAGCAAAAAAATTTAAGGCATTGACCAGAACAAATCTCCGAACAGCTGTGGGAATCTTGACAGGTCACTGCCAATTGCGACAACATCTCTTTAGGATGAAATTAACAGAATCGCCGCTATGCAGAGGCTGCGAACATGAAGAGGAAACAGTAGAACACATCATGTATGACTGCTCTGCTTTTTCTGAAATCAGAAGATCCGTGTTGGGTGAGTACTGGCTTACACCAGCCGATGTCAGGGAGATCCCCCTTTGGGAGCCTCATCACCTATTTTAAATCACTAGGCCTGGTGACAGTCTGAGGTGAGGATATCCCTACATACGGGAGGATGCACAATGGGTCATATGTGTTTTCAGTGCTGGCTGAGCAATAGCTCGCCCCTCCCCAAATTTTCAGATCCAGAACCAGATACATAATGTGGGGCATTTGTGATAATCCGTAGAACTTTTTATTAGAACCACTCTAAGATACCAATGTTGGGAGTTTGATGCAGTTTCCAAAGTTCTATTCCCTTACTCCAATTGGGTTTTAGGTTTAATGAAAGTGATGATTTGTGGTGAATCAGCAAAGTATAGTTTATTTAATTTCAGACCAAGTTTTTTGAGTTTCGTGAAAATGTGTGTTTTCAATTTAATTTTTGAAAGGAGTGCAATCAAAGGCATTTAAAATTTTATTGCTGTAGTTGCTGATTGTAAAAAATTCTAGTTGGCAGCAAACTTTGCGTTTTATTAGAGTACTATGAACAGTACATTCGTTCCAATGCAGTTCATAAATTTAACGGTTCCACAAGTAGGCAACAAGTGAGGGGTGGTTTGTTCTTATGTTGTATAAAGGACCTGAATGCCTGTCTCTATCGTCTAGAAAAACGGCCAAACAGTACCTTTTGTTTTCCCAGGCTTGATTTACAGTTATGTTTATCCGATGAACCTGTTTTGTAGCTTCATTAAGGTTTTTGACATTATTCGTAACAATCTAATATTATTGAACGATATAATAGAATTATCTTTGCGATTTTCCTGAGTAAGTAGACGAAATATGCGGTTCCTAAGACAGCATTAAATAATAGAGTCAGGTACACAAATCCTTTCTTGTATACTTGTTTCATCAGTTTGCGTAATATAAGATCAAAGTTTGGAGATTTTTTGGAGTTATTGTACTATTTTTCCTTTTACCTTAAACTGTGTCTTAGGTCCAATTGTTAGGAGATGTATGGCATTATTGTTTTCTGGGAAGTCTTAGTTTCTCGTACGCCTTAAAAATGTGATATGTACCTAATAAACTGTTTTTTATTGTTACAATGTTTTTTTTGTGATTACTTTTAGCTACAAATTAGATCAGATTTAAGTAGAAAAAGATAAAACTAGGCAAGGATACGTCTTTAGAAACGAATTTCTTATAGGTAGCAAGAAAGACATTTTTGAGTTTCGTATGCTTTTTACGTTTAATACGGTGTTTTGCAATTATTTAGGTAAATTATATAGCAGGTTTTAAATAACAGTTTTTTTCATTAACTTTTTAGAAAAATGTTCATCTCTATAGAAAATCAACGTTTATTGAAATTTTATTTTATCAGAATGTAACACGTAAAAAAATCTCATACCTAGATGTTGCTAAAGTCATGTCGACTTCGAATAAACCTATTGTTAAACTTCTTTACTTAAATTCAAGCTGTGAGTCCGCCACTGTAGAAAGATGAAGATAAGTCTTATGGAATTTGGCATAAAGTGTATGGGGGACGATTGAAATCACGGAGATTTCTCAAGAAAATGACCGCAGGATAAGTGAAAACAGCTTTTCCTGAGGGGTTTTCTCCAAGATGTGTATACACTTATAAAGTTTAAGTGGGTAAAAAGGGATTTCATCTTCTGAATATTGTAGCGGATATGTCTATACTTTTGTGTATCTTGTTACCAAGAGTATATACTGTTACTTTAGGCGTTAGTGTTGCGGATATCGTTAAAGTTAAAATTTTAATGATACCTCGGTATCAACTAACTTTGTTGAGGGACTTTTGAAAATCGCTTTACATTATTAATGCACTGATCTATACAATTTACTTCTTCGTCGCTTTTGATATTACAACGAAGTCTTAAAATAACTTTCCTTGACATTTATATAAAACGATTTTTTACATCGTATACAGTAACAGTAAAAAATTAACAAAAGCGTGACATAGTCTCCAATCTCTCTAAATTAGATCACAACTATGTTTTAAGTTAACGTGGAATATTGCTCCACTTTAAGCATATTCCCAAATTAAGCTTTCAACAGCTTTTGCAAGTTTTTTCGTCTATGATTTTTAAAAAACTGTTGATGTAAACTTGTTTTTAAATTAAATTCAATCACACGACCGACAAACCATAACATCGTTGTCCTAAATTTTATCGTCGCTGTTTTTATTTTTCGACCCTGATATAATCTAAATTCTATACGTAGTTACTAAGTAAATTGAGAGCTATGCACGCTATACTTTATAGCTATCATTAGGAAGTCGAGCAAATGGATCTTTGCGTCGAACTTCCCCAAATAAGAAAGTGGAGAAAAATACTGAGATTTGTGCACTAATGACTCTCGAACCTCCATTAACAAACAAGATGATTTTTGTATTTCGTTTTCAATTCACTCCCTGAATTTTAAGATGTGCATGTTACGTGTTTATACTAATTTGTTTGCTGTTATGGCTATATTTTTTGAAGATATAAATTTAAGTAATTCCTGGTATGTTTAAACCTGTTTCAATACCTTTTAAACCAAAAATGATCTAAATTTATGGTTTTTACTTTATGGATAATAATTGTAGTACTGCATATCTGCTGCGTATCTAAATTTAAAAGTACTTACTGATCTGTTGCTATAAAAATAAAAAAATTACATAAGGTTATAAAAATATTGTAAATTCAATGGATACACAAACAGAACCAAATTATGGATTTTAGATTCTAAAATGAACAGCATTTACTTAAAATTTCCGTGTAAAATTTGGAATAGATTTCTTTTTCCGGAATTAGTGAGGGTTCTTCGGACAAATGACTAAAAATACTTGTTTAAAGCATTAGGGCGTAAAAAGATGGTCAGCATAGAATTTACCCAATACCTCTCTTGTTTTGATCTAATGGGAAATAAATATACAGGGTGTCTGGTGGCACATTTGTTTTTAAACTTAAAGATTGTAATATTTGACATAGTTTTTGTAGAAACATTTGTTTTTAAACTTAAATAGAGATTGTAATATTTGACATATAGTTTTTGTAGAAACATTAAACTGTAGAACAAAAATGCGGATTTCATTTTTTGTAGATGATTTCATCCAAATGTCTTCTGTCCAACTGCACACACTTCAAACCGGAGCCTTGTATTTCACGCCGCAGTTAATCTGGTACTATAGCGCTGAATTCTCGGTAAATATTTTCTTTTAAATCCACAATAGTTCGAAGGTTGTTATAAACTCTCTTTTGCGGAAGTAGCTGCAAGAAAAAAATCCATTGGGGATAAGTCGGGTGACCTCGGTGGCCACTGGATGTTCCCAAAGCGATTAATCAATTCTTGGGAAAAAATTCTTGAAACAAAGTCATCGAATCCCTGACTGTGTGAGCAGTCGGACCAACCTGCTTGAACCACGTGTGTAATGTGTGTAATGAGCTCGAAGATTCGGCAAAAAGAAATCCGTAATCATGCGTTGATAAAACTTACTGTTGACGTTTCGTCGACTCGCCACTAGAATTCTCAAAAAAAATGGTCCGATGCGAGGGTAAGGCACTCCAAACAGTTACTCTGGGGCAATGCAATTGTTTTTGGTGTTTCAGTCAAGAATTGCTGGTTCTTGGAGCTCAGTAACGGCAATTGCTTTAAGTGAAAAGGACCCTCCAAAATATCAGATTTAAAGTGCGAAAACGCTCCATTACGTTTAACAAATTTTTTTGTGTAAAACAAAGTCACTTTCTTTTAATTCTTTTATTATTTGGATTTTAAAAAGGTGGAACTTTAGATCATTTTTTTTAATTTTATAATCGCTCTAAGAAGTCCATTGAGGCCATTTTTTCCGAATTGAAAATTATGAATTTTCACGTAAGCTGTTTTTAACTAGTTCAATGTTCTCAGGAGTCCTAGAAGACCAACTGGGCAGTGGCTGAGGAGTGTTTATAGCCAAAGAGTTGATCGGAATCTCTGGACCCAGGAACGAATTAAATTTATACTCGGTACATCACTTAAAGGTCTAATACCGAAGTGTATACAAAATTGTCCACGAGCAATTACGTTAGAATTATTATTTTTAAAAAATGTCTCGATGGCGAATGTACAATGCTTACTCGGCCTCTGCGACATCGTGACTGAAACATCAGCACGATCATGATTCCAACAGCGCCACCCTCCTCTGCTAAGTGCTAATTTTTCAAACAAAATTATACGATGAAACACATTTTCATCTTGATGAATTTGTCAACCGACAAAATTTTCGCTTTTGGAGACCCTGTATTTAATTGTCGAAATAAAACAAAATGTCACTGTTTTGGTGTAAATTTAGGGTTGGAAGCACAATTGGGCCATTTTTTAAAAAATGATACTATTCAAGATGTGACTGTACTAATGCTGGATATTACATAATAAATTAGTTCTTTGTGGGCAAAATTGGATGATATTGTTGTAGCCAATATAGGGTTTCAACAACAATATAATAGTTTTATTACTTCATTAGACATTTTGTACCACCTCGTTTCGTAGATGTTGAGATTAAACAAACCTTTAATAGTATATTACGCTACAAGGAACGAAAGTTTAATTTTCGGCCCTGCACGTCATGATGCCCGTGGCGAAGCCGAGGGCATCATGACGCGCAGGACCGAGATTTCAACTTTTGGCCCGTGTAGTGTATACTATTTTTCTTCATACCTCGGTCGAAAGTACTTGCGGAACGAGCGAAGCGAGTGCAGCTGGTCGTGGGACAGGCATCAAATACATTCGAAGAGTCAAGTTTTGTCATATTTTTTAAAAATAAATTAATTCCGTTCTATCAAAGTTTTATTTATTTTCATTAGTTTAACAAATTATATTAATTATAATAACATTTATAAAGCAAAACAGGGAGTAAATGTTAAAGACGACAAAACATCATGACGCGCAGGGCCGAAAATTCAACTTTCGTCCCGCCGTAAACAGGGAGTAAATGTTAAACTTTCTTCCCTGCAATAAGGGGCGAAAGAACGTACTTTCGACCGAGGTATGAAGAAAATTTTTTTTATAGAAATATTTGAAGTCTAAGGTGTCTGTCAACAAACTTACTTCCAATCGTACATTAATAGAAAAAATTTAAGGAAGTGGTTAGGAATAGTAAAATACATCACGTTTTATTTTTTAATAATTCCGTTGAAAAATAATCTTTCGTTATAATTTACTGCACCCAAATTACAAAAATATACAATTATATAATTTTTTTACTTATTTAAAGGAGTAATACCACCCATTAGAATTATATTCATACCTTTCGAGACATTCTGTATATACTTATAGTAAAAATTTTTGATGATCAATTTAATATTTGGATATTTTTCTCGGGTGTTCTATAATTTTTTTATAGGTTTACTGCGTTTAATGACGGGCAAAGCAAAAATCTTCGTGCACGGAGGTCCAACCTTTTCCGCTCGCTATTCCAAGTTGTCAGAAAACAGTCCCGTTTCTTATAAAATAAGTGATTTATACAATCTCTGCTGCCTGACTAATTCGTTTTCTTTCTTTTTTTCGTGTTTAGCGAATGAATTATGACTGTGTTTCGGCCGCAATTCCGTGATACTGATACTCATTCCACAAACTAAAACGATTACTTGTCCCATAAAATGGCGTGTTATTGGAAGAGTCGAATAAAAATACAGAGTTGTGAATAAGAAAGCTTTAGGGATGAAAGTGAGCGGAAGATGCTTATTTTTACGGCTTCTGCGAAATTTGTTATTGAAAGATACCGTTCGAGTACTTTATAATAGACTTTTGGGTATTTTGTTGGATGATTTATTTTTAAAATATATATTAATCTATATATTTTATCTTAAAGTTCATTGAATTAGGTACTACGGTATCATGCAAAATAGACCAAGTTTTCACTGGTCTAAAAAGAGTCGAAAAACCGGAAACGGGTAAAACAAGTCGTTTTTTGAAGTTATACTTCTATTCGTGCACTCGGTGGAAAAGGTTTGTGTGGGGTTAAATGCGAAAAATCATTACATATGTAATGGTGTATGACAGAGAGAGAAAGAAACATATATAAGGTATATTGGTCCTTTGAATACCGTTTAAACATTCATTACATTTAAAAGAGATAGATATACAAAAAACAGTCTGAGCTAATGTTTTGAATATCATAGTGACGTATCACATTGTGTTTGACAGATTATTTTATAATTCTGTCACGTAAGTAAACATATAAAGTTTAGTATTTTATATGAATAATAATATTCAGTAATGAGTATTGTATTGTAGTCCATAGTACTGTCACATGGTTGCATTATATCCTGCACTATGCTTTTGAGGTTGTTGGCTACATAAACAGAGTTTTTAGAATCTTAAAGTGCATTTCGAACAGACAATAGATAGAAAAATTACAACTCGTTAAGTATTCCAAATGGATTCAATTTATGTACTCGGGGTTTTTGGGGTCGCTGAACACGAATATCATGATGTCGAAAGTCTCCGTGGCACTTGGTGCCCAGGGTATTTACCTCTTCTCCTGGGGTTTTATGTAAATTCTGTACAAAATCAGTGCACACTTGGAACTCGGCGGTTTTTTGGGTCGCTGAATACGAATATGATAATGGCGATGGTGTCCGAAACACCTGGTGCTTAAGACGGACCTCGTCTACAAGAATCTTATAAAAATTCGATACAAAATGGGTGTGCACTTGCTACTAGGAAGTTTTGGAGGTCGCTGAACACGAATATCATATAATGATTTTACTAAATCATTCGCATACAAATTTCCGGGCGCGTGCATAGAAGTATAACTTTTACCGGCAGTCCCACTGACTGCCACACCCGTTTTTTTTCGGGTGTTTTCAGTAACCGTTCTTTAAATAAAATTATAAGAGTTAGCAAAAAATGAGTTGTTTCTTAACTACGTGGTCTAATTTAGTTGTTAAAACTAAATTGAAGAAGCACAAATAAGGGGAAAACTGCTCGAATTTGATTGAAAAAGTCTACCGTATCAAAATGTTTGAGTTCTAACACTGTGTATACAATTTTTTAACTAAAGAAATAAAAATAAATAAATATTCAGTCCATTGGATGCAGCGATCGTTTGTGTCGAAATAAAAAGGTGAATGTTTGTCTCGAACTATTGGTACATTTTTACTATTAGTACGGGTGCCAGGTACGTTTTCGTTGTCATTATAGGGTCATGACGTTAACCAAATTTTTTTATGTATTTTGACCTGCTGATTACGAATTTCGAGGGTAACCGTCAGACAAATGGTCAGGAATTTTGTTATTAACAATTTAATTGTTTAAATGGTCATAATTCTAAAACAAAAAAGGTGGACAAACTTTAAAAATTAAAATCCAACTATTTGAACCAAAAAAATTGTCAATTTAGTGCAAAATTGTTGCAAATAACTGCACTTGACAGTTTTCACGAACTAAAAATTGATACATAATATGAGGTGGAGTAGATAAAAGAAGTTTATTGTCTACTATTTTATTTGCGGGTTTAAGTTAGTCGTGTATAAATTAAAATACCAGATAGTTAAACAATGGCTAAAAGTCTAGAGTTGAAATATTAATTTCATTATGTTTATTTTAAAAACATCTAATGAACAAATGTATTCATTTAAACTTGCCATATGCCGGATCAAAGCAATATACCACACAAAAAAAAGAACTAAAAAAACTTAACTTCTCATCATTCAATTTTTTATCCGTCATCATGACTCCGGAGCAAATGGTTTATTTCTCGGTTGACTATCACCTAAAAGACTTACTTCTTTGATTTGTATGTCCTAATTACGCTCCGGAGCACCTGAAGGAAGTCCACTTTAAAAAGCTATTTGTCATGCTAGATAATAATACAGGATGTAAACAAAACGTATCTATTAATATATCCTAGACGGAGCCTAATTTAAATGCATTACAGTGGATAATTAGTGAGTGTTTGTCTAGTATGTTCTAGAGGTTTTTATTTAATAAATGCTAAACCGTGGGTGGTACATTTTATTTTCATAACAATCTCATCGCAAGTTTTCTTCTAGGAAGTTTAAGTGGATTATTCTCAGCTATAATTAGATTGTTACATTATTTAACGCAAACACTCTAATGCTACTGCAAGTATTCGTATTATTTAGTACCTACGTAATATACTGATTACATAAAAATATGTAGATTCTGTACACTTAGCACTAAAATAAACACTTACAATCTAGACTAGTTAAAGTTGATTAATTACGGTATGTTGTAGAAGTATGAGCATTTTTTGTTTATTAATAAAACTTAGACCTTACTGAAGACTTTTAATTAAATATAACCCGCATATATATTCCTCCTGGGGACAACTTCCATTCAATAAATTCTTCGGAATTGTGAATTCAGCACTTGCGAAATCTGCTGCTATTACAAAAAAAATATACACATAAAAATACAATTTTTTTTCTTCCTGTCGCTTGTCTTCTTTCTACTCCTCTACTTGTTACCTTCTTCTTTGTACTCCTCTACGTCGTATCTCCTTTTTGATCCTTTTCTTAGTATTTCTGGCTTCTATTTGCTACTGTTCTGTGTTTTATTTATTTATTTATTTATTTATTTATTTATTTATTTATTTATTTATTTATTTATTTATTTATTTATTTATTTATTTATTTATTTATTTATTTATTTATTTATTTATTTATTTATTTATTTATTTATTTATTTATTTATTTATTTATTTATTTATTTATTTATTTATATTGTTTGATTATTATTATTCTTTTTATTTTAAATTAAAATCGATTCGATCGTTTCTTCATCCCCAGGGTCTCCAGATTGTGGAACTCCTTACCTCCCCACGTCTTCCCCACTTGTCCTAACTTGCAGGCCTTTAAATCCCAAATTAATAAATTACCTCGTCTGTCCCACTAGATGCTCTCGGTACATTTGTATTTAGGTCCATACCTACGAGGACATCCTTAATTAAAAAAAAAACTTCTGCTGAAATGTAGAATGAACCGATGTGCCATTTATATTTAATAATATACTAGTCGAATCTAACTACTCTTAACTCTGAATTAATAAAACACACTAACACTCAATTTCCGACTTCTGAGTCTTAGGTACCGATTGCTATGACCGACTAATTTTAAATTCAACGATCGCGATCGTATTCATTTATTTGTTCTTTTACTTATCTTTTTCTTTAATTTTAGATACCATCATTTTATGTACACATGCATTATAAAATTAAATGCTTTTGTGATGCACTAGAGACATAGTAAAACATTTGAACAAATTATACATTTGTCCAAACCGCATTTTAATGTGTAACGTACTTTAAATTCCTTGCCCAACTGCCTCAACATAATTTGGTGTATTTTATGATACAAAGAAACATGATAATACATAGGCGTCACTAATATGTACCTGTGTAACAGTAAATAATATTTCTTTTTATTTGGAAACCATAAATTAAACGATATATGTATATCAAGTTCTTTAACTTTATTTTCAGTGCTTTGCAAAATGAAAGCTGTGGACAAAGTCATATAGTCCAATAAGAAATCATATCACTACATAGTATAAAACAAAGTCACTTTTCGCGGTTTGTCTGTCCCTATGTATGCTTAGATTATTAAAACTACTCACCAGATTTTAATGCGGTTTTTTAATAGGTAGATTGATTTAATAGGAAGGTTTATATGTATAATACATGCATAATATAGTAGAGTCTGTAATTTTTGAGATTTCTAATGTTATTTGGTAAATAAAAACATTATTTTTCGTTTTCATTGCAAACGTTTGCTAAACCCTACGAGATAGATTAAAAAATGTACTACAGTACCATTTTTTATCGTTTTCTTTTTACTAGAAATAATAGCTTATTTACGAAGCGATTTTAAGCAATATAGCATAGTTCTTATTCTATTAAGTACCTAAATCCGTTGTGCTACTATTTTATTGCAGAAATATTCAGAAATATTTCGTTAACCATGGAACAATGTTAGAGGGATAAATTCTGATCTCGACCATAAGTAGGTAGATTTCCACACTGTCAACAACTTATATAAGATCATTATCGCTCGCATCCACGTAGCCAAAAAAATATTATCCTGATTTTCAGCTTCTGGTATAAACAACGGCTGTCACATATTAACTGAAAATAACGAATAACAGTAATGATAAAACAAAAAACACAACACTAATAAATAAAATAACAATAACTTATGAAGAAGAATAAATAATAGAAATTTTTCGAAAATTTGTGAATCCATGAAAATATGAAACCCAAACCTGTAAGGATCAAAACCAGGTATTATAATATAATGAAAGCTATAAACACTTATTAAGATAGGTCAGTTTGCACGAACTTGGAACGATTAATACTTTTGCTTTGCTATTTTTAATATTCATCACATCAAAGTGGCTCAAACAAGATTACATTATAGTTTTTTAATATAGCCTGATAATGGTATAATTTAGTGCATTTTATACCAATGGTTAACTCGTTTCATTGACAAATAAAAGTTTTAAGTTGGAAGTCTCCTGGCAAGTTTTTAAATTTCAAAATAGGGAATGGCATTAAGGAGAAATCGAAACAATTTCCGGTTATTTCTACCTATAGCCGGTAGGACTAGATGTTTGTTAGTCGAAATTTTTGAACATATCTTGAGTCAATTCGTACTGCATAGGACTTGGTAGGACACTCCTAACCATCATTTTTTGTGCCCTGTTTTATATTTTTATTTAGTTAGGGGATCGGCACCAACAAATTCTTTTGAGACATCTTTAATGAAATTTTTGAAATTTAGAAAATAGACAAACAAAAAAAGAAGTCAGGAAAAAAAATGTCCAATCCGTTTTAAAAGTTTTATATAAGTAAATAATACTTTGAAAAAAGTATCATTCCAACCCTCTAGATTGTTTCTTGAACACACCCATGTCATATAATGTACTATTTGTAGTGCGGTCCAAACATTCCCAACGTTCTTATCAAGTTTCTCCCACGAATGTAGCCACATAATTGTAACCGTGACTGTAAAAAACAAGAAAGACAGTAAAAAATAGCTGCCGCAAAGCACCGCGACGTATATTTCTCAGACCTCAATAATGTTTGGTTTGGCTTCGCTAAAAGTGGAATTCATTAAATTAAAACCAAGAGATAAGTTAAAGTGGTCTATAAAATAAATTATTATAAAATGCTTAATATGCCATTTATCGATATAGCTAATTCCATGTCAACGAACTGAACAATGTCTTTTTACTAAGAAAATATATATTATAAGTATATATACCTACTACTAGCGACCGACCACCACCGAGTTTCATACAAATTTGCAACCCCTATTTTAAACCCTTAGGGTTGGAATTTACAAAAGTAATTTCTTAGTACCTACCCCAAACATAGACATAATTTCATATAAATTATAGTTTAATTTTTTTATCTGAAGAAAATTCTACTTATACGTTTGGAAAGGTGTTGACAGTATTGAAATCTTTACCAGCGTTGGATTGGTTTTCATGTGTGCAAAGGTGTGAAGAACTTCCTAGATGGTCTTTGAAATGATGAACTTCGTTCATTTAACGTTTCAGCAATGGTAAGACAGTTATTGTTAAAGGCTCAATATCAATCTCTTTTAGAGCTATATGAATACGCTTAGCAGGCTTCGAACAAATATCAATAAATTTACTTTGTAACTTGTTACTTTTGTTGTATTACCTTTTTTTTTTCTTTCGTTTTATGACTGTAAGGAGAGATTCATCTCAAAAGTTTTTCCCCATTTTAAGAAAGATTTGCAACAATTTAAATTACAAGTGTATCGTTGACAAAGGCTTATGATATCCATTCAATACTATAAGATTTTTCCTACTGCACTATCAATAATTTCTTTTTTCCACTTACAATGTCAAGATAGTTTTACTCACGATAATAACTATCTTGTATGCATCTTTGACACACTTTTTTTCATAATTAAATAGTTAAATTTTTTTTTAATGAAATTTCGCAAATACCATGCAAGTAAACAGCTACATAGGATACGCAGGTATACGGGACTCAGTGAACTTAGTGTTATAAGATTATAGGACTCATTTAAAGTATTGAAACATTAACTTAATTAGGACTCAATCGACGTTTAACGAAAATTTATGTTTTATTTCAATACTGGTCACTATTAGAACATTCGGATTTTACTCTTTTCTTAACTATTTCATAACTACAATTTACCTTAAATAACAACGTAAAATAATCTGAACTTATCAAAATGAATCCGACGAAAAATATGGCTTAAATAGTTAAAATCTATAAAACTAATTTCTTTCTCTAACACTTGGGTACTCATATTTTCTTATTTAATTCCTTATTCTACGCCTTTGAATCTTTTTGGTGTTGAAAAGAATCAATCAAATGCAAGTCTAATTTGAGCTGAGGCGCTTAACTTTATCAGTTTTTACGGTTGAGTGAGTCGTATGAAAGGAAGCGTCACTTCACGATTCTATTGAAAACTCATTTCTAATAAATCTAGCTAAAACGTATGATATTCGTTTCCTTCGTCCTGGCAACTTTCACAATAGAAGTATAGGGATCGAGATAAACGAATGTACATCTTTTTTATTAGTATTTTCTCAGGAATATATTGGATTTGTTTTAGATTTGATTGAACTTTGAACAATAGGGAGTTTCTTTCAGATATATGCGATTGAAAGTTTCCATTTTATTAAAAAAAAAAATTGATTATAAGTTTAAATTATTCATTAAGTCTACGTACCTAACTTTCATTTTAATAATATATTATGTAACTATTATTATAAACTTTATATATAGAATTCTTTATTCACGAGCGAGCGAGCTTATCAAGAAAAGAACGTTTTCTACTATGCTTTTTTATGATTTTAGAATATATTTTTTTTTATCTATACTAATATTATAAAGAGCAAAGGTTTGATTTTTTGTTTGTTTGTTTGTTTGAAATGAATAGGCTCCGAAACTACTGGACCGATTTCAAAAATTCTTTCACCGTTGGCAAGCTACACTATTCCCGAGTGTTTCATTTTCAAAAAATTAGGGACCCTTACTAAAATGCCATTAATGTAACCAAAAATGACCTTAAAATCCTTATATCGCGTGGGCTGAGAATACTATTGATTATAGAATAAAATAATGGACTACGAATATATAAATATCTACAAAAAATGCCGCGACAGCATATGTCTAACTGTTATAGTTACGTCACAATAACTATTTTTTAATTTTTTAAAAGTTTTTATCTTGGTATTAATCCTTATCAAAATAACTTATTTGATAATCACGACAGATATCACGAATTTAGCATGTGCAATGGGACGAGGCTACTTATAACGAAATTAAAGGACAATTAAGTTGTAGCAACCATTATAACTGAACCACCAGCTGGTCAACTAGCTCATACACTGAGGATACTGATGATCCCAACTGATCTACCAAATCCATTGAAACCGCTTCAATTTCCTATCAAAACATCTTTCGCTTTTACTAATAATAAGTCTCAAGGTCAAACCTTCCAATTAGTAGGGATCGGTTTTCCTTATGGCCAACCGCCTAAGGCGGGTCGGAGCACCTGAAAATCAATTTATTTTGCTGCCAGAAAATAAAACAACATTTAATATCGTTTACAGGGAAGCATTGACCCAATAAATTTAATGGCTTTTGTTATTTTTCTTTAATCCCCGTGCAAAGCCGGGGCGGACTGCTAGTATTTTGTAATAACAGTTGACAGATATGTTAATTAAAATACTTATTATAACTTATTTCTTTAAAATCACATTTATAAATTATACAATATTTTATACATCACAGATTAACTTCAAACATGAATTAAGTCAATGTATAGCGGTGTACTACCATTATTTGTTGATTAATTATATCGTTTATCAGGTATACTATTGAAACACTTATGTGGTTTCATCGTTGTTTGTACCTGGGTCGCCTCCCCGTTTCTTCGTCCTTGGACGACTACGTGGCAGCTTTCCATCCTTTATGCATCTCCGTCGCCTTGGTGGATGATTTGGTTTCGGCAACAAGCTTTGCTGGTTGATATCGTGTCGCAAGTTGATCACATGCTGATTCAAGTTTGCCACTTGCTAATTTTGCACGTCTCGCAAGTTGACCAATTGCTGATTTTGCTCGTCAGGAAGAGTACATATTTCGGAGCGCAGATGCGATATTTGCTGGGAGAAGAAACTAGATAACTCTTTTGGTAGGGTAGACATCCGTTGTGATAGCTGGGACATATCTTCGCGCTGGCTGATTGTCTGACTGAACAACTGGGACAGTTGTTGCGTCTCGTCTGTTCTTCTTGCTGGCTTGTTATTCGTTGCGACACCTGGGAATGCTGTTGGGTCTGTTCCTCGTGTTGGCTCGTTATTCGTAGTGATAGCTCCTCTTGTTGACTCGTCATTCGTTGCGACAGCTGGGTAAGTTGTTGCATCTTTTCTTTCTGTTGGCTCGTAATTCGTTGTGATAGCTTCTTTTGTTGGCTCGTCATTTGTTCCGAAAGTTCAGAAATTGCTTTTTAAACCGGGTCTTCTAACTCCACAGCGTCAGGATCCAAAATATTACTTAGGTAGTATTCACGGAGCCTACTTAACAATACGAATTTGCACACAGTAGTTTCCAACTCTAATTCTTTGAGTTTTCTTCTGAGCTCAGCCACCAATAGTTCATTAATCTTCTTTCCAGGCATTCTTGTATCTTTACCTCAAACCTGACAACAATTTGAAACACTTATGGTGACTTTAACACAATTTATTCTCCAAAATCGTTACAGCTATACAAGAACCCTGCAGAATGACGTCTAAACAGTTTCACAATAACAATGAACTATTTGAACTTCCCTTAACTGCTCATACATCCCCTTATATAAAACAAACTAATATTTTGATCTTTGCGAGAACATGAGCTAACCTAATAACTACATACTGAAAGTTTCTGGAATACATAAACTCAGTAAATATCCCTTCCTCATTCGATTATTCCGAAAAACTGATTTAAGTGCTAGTGCTACCTTCATACTGGAAGATGTGAAAAGTAACAGTAGCTGTTTAAGTGCTTCTTCTACCTATCCTTTTATAGGATATGAGTGGAAAAAATTAGTAATTATGGTCGTATATACCTTTGCTAAAAATGATTAGAAATCAAAGTCTTTTACGGTGTACAGTTTGCATATACATTGGATATAAAACAAACCCTGATATACGTCATAAATTTGAATATAAGCACTACTAAATATTATTAAGATATTATTTATGTAGATCTTAAAAAATCCATAGTAAATCGTTCAGACGAAATAAAATAGGTATATTCTGATTTATGAAAGTAAATTTTCTCGAACTTAAACATATGGAGGTGATTTTTTATTAAATAGTATTACATATTGGTATAGTACTTTCAGAACTATATCGAATACGGTTTCACACAGCAGAGTACAAAACCGTAAGGCTACGTTTCGTTTACGCAGCGTAAATTCTCGCGTAATAGGCCACACCCGCAATTTTTTACGCGTGATAAAATCGCTGGATACACACCTTGGTATACTTATCATAAATGCAAGGAAATTTCTACACCTTCATGGCTATTATTTCGCTGTCAACCTTTAATACAAAATAAAAATCTACCTATATTTATACAAAAAAAAAAAGTTATTTTACAAAAACTCGACTCGTGTAGCAATCAAAGACAGAGTGAAAAGAAGCAGCTCGAAGCTCGAAATCAGTTCTATTCGTTACCTTAAACCTTAAAGAATCGCGCGCCTTCGATATTTCGGACCGGAATTCCCTCCAGGCTTCGCCAGTTGAACTGGCAACAGTGTAGCGCGTTTTGATGTCGAAACGCAGCGTGAAATCCCGCCCGTGTATCCTTAGCATAAGGAATAACAAAGGCAAGTAAACCTATACTGCCCAGTACTTCAAATATTTGTTCTTTTATTCTATATCTACACTTTAAGTTAATCGAGATAAAAACAATTTTTGTATATTGGTCGTCATGTAATCAAAACCAATACACATTTATTTTTGAGTTATAGTGGCATTAAATTATTATTCAAAGAGTAAGAACAGTAGGGAACCATATAGACCAGGAAAATAACTATTTGTCCAAGACACTGGATACAGGGATCTTACGGCTTCTTTTGTACGATTCTATAATTTAAAACATATAATATACAAAATATGCAAAAAAAGGGTGTGGCAGTCAGGGTACTGCCGGCAGAAGTTATACTTCTATACTTCTCTGCACGCGCCCGGATTCATAAATTTTTATGAGAATGATATAGTAAAATCATTATATGATATTCGTGTTCAGCGACCTCAAAAACCTCCTAGTACCGAGTACACACTGATTTTGTATCAAATTTGCATAACATTTCCTGGAGACGAGGTCCGTCTTAAGTACCAGGTGTTTCGTCCTTCAACTGATAAATTTTCGATCATTTTTAAAGGATTTACCTCCATACCATGTTTTGCCAAAATTATAGCTCCACCACGTTTATTCTGTACACGACAAAAATAAGAGCTCGGGTCATAACTAAAGACCCTTAGATGCTGAACCTCTTCTGTTAAAAGAAAGTGCTCGACAAAACAAATAGCACTGTATTTTATATTATGATCATGGAGAAATGCCTCCAGAACGCTTATCTTGTTTCTAATTAAGTAGATATTGACATAAAATATGCTAAATATGTTCGTATTATGACTAACAATTTCAGGTTGGCTATTATCAACAAGTAGTAAATCAGGTATGTAGCCTTTTATAAAAAATTACCAGCAGTTTGCAAAAATTCTCTGTGTTTTATAAAATCAATTCTCTTAATGCCAACCATCCGAGGCCAGAAATCTGGATCGTATAACTCATCCTTGCGCTTTAACGGTGCTGTTACAACAAAGCATTTGAGTTTGTTTGGATCAGTGGGTATCTCCCTTACGCAAATATTCTCAGTTTCAAAACCCACCTTTTTCTTTATGTAATCTGTTATCATAGCCTCAGTTGCTTGTCTTTTAACACGATTTAAATATATCCAAGCTCTTCGTTCCCCACCCGAGAAGCCATTTATTTCATTTTCCTGGGATACTTCCGCATTTCCCAGACGTTTTTTGTATTGTTGGCGTTTTTTTTATGAAGTTGAATCCGAAAAATCCCATTTTGGATTGGCCAGGTCTTCTTTTTTTCTGTTCGGATTATCAAAATTTTCTGTTTCTGCTGTTGCTACAGGACGACTGGCCATCATATGTTTTGCGGGCACGATCACAACCTGTATCCAACTTCAGCTCGGTTTGGTGTGACGTACCCTCCCTGCGTAGTCGTAGAGCACGTCCTACGTGCGCTCGATTTGTTCGTGCGCGCCTCCGATGGCAATGACAAAGCAATGGCGTGAGGAATAGGAGGTAGAGGGGTTATTATCTTGTTTACCTTTTCGTCACGTAATGATTTCAATTCTATGGAGAGTTTTTCTACCAGGTCTTCCATATCGTTCAGTCTACCATGTAATAAGTCGTCATTTTCCATCATTTGGATGAGCAATTAGTTCATTAAACTATTCTCTCTTCTTAGAGCGTCGACATTGTTCCACGCATGGTCGCCATCATTTTCAGTTTCAGCACATGATGAACAGATGATTAAATTTTGACCAACTACTTTTGCGCCTCTTAGGCAAACTAGGCAAGCAGGATGATACTGTTTTTCACATTTGGTACATTTTAATTCGCCTTTTAGAGATCGTTTACAACTCGCGCATGTAATTTTCACATTTATATCATCATCACTCGGCGCCATCAAATATATATCAATGGCATCACTGTTAACTAATAAAACTTAATAACTACAAACACAGGCAAGTAGAAATATATTTTTTTTTTAAATTAACTGTATTCAATTAAATAAATACTTAGAAAAATAAGACCAGTTGATGTGTGTCCTTAGTTCAAACACGAAAACTAAGCAGTAAAACGATCAATGTACAAAAAAAGTGTTTACAAAACCCCATAGTGCAAAATATAATGCAACCATGTGACGGTAGTATGGACTACAATACAATACTCATTACTGAATATTATGATTAATATAAAATACTAAACTTTAACAGCCTTATTCATAGAAAATAATACTGACTACTAAGATGCAACTAGCTGTCTACTAAGAAAGCGGTATTTATAAACAACTTAATAGGCTATTAGTCCCTAATAGCCAACTAAATTCTTACTAGCGTGGTAAGCTTGTTTTGGCGGTTTAATAGCAACAACTTAACCTCACAAATCACTACTGATTAAATAATAATATGTAAAAAGTTTTAAAGAATTCGGATAAATCTAAAATTTCATGTCTAAAATTTGCAACCTTTCGTTGAAACTGACATCGACTCATATTATCTATCACCAAAAATCTGTATGTGAAAATATTTTCCTCAAATTTTATATACCTACATATTAATAGATAGTAAAAGAATTACATACGAAAATATCAGATGTATAATCCAAAAGTTACAGAACTTGAAAGTTTAAACTACATATTATTACTTTTGGCTCACATATGACATCGGTCTATTTTTTCACTCATAAAAA
The DNA here is from genome assembly GCA_964028335.1 of Altica lythri. Classification (NCBI taxonomy): domain Eukaryota; kingdom Metazoa; phylum Arthropoda; class Insecta; order Coleoptera; family Chrysomelidae; genus Altica; species Altica lythri. The sequence goes on along the minus strand of OZ034804.1, from coordinate 25,381,353 downwards.
AAGTTCCTTATGACATACAAGTGTCAAAGTTTACATACTAATTAACAGATAGTTACTTAATAACATCACGAAGTATACTTCGTGAATAAATTTTAAAATGTCATCTCAATTTTTGAAAAACTTGTAGATTGTTAAAGTCAAAAAACACTTTTTTTAAAAGACTTGAAAAAATTTTTAGAAATGATTTTTGCCATTTAACCCCACACAAATCCAGTGCATAAATAGAAGTATAACTTTAAAAATATTCATTTTATACTTATCAACATTTGAAGTTTAAATTTTATTCGGGGAACTTTTGCCACTAAAATCAAATTAAGAAAATGTTAAACAATATTTTAAAAATGACCCTTGCTTATTTATCTTGATAGATATGTTAAATTTGTCAAGGGTCGTTTTTTCAAAACTGAAAAAACCTAACAAAAATTAAAATAATTTTCTCTTCTAAGCTTTCGACAACCAGATCGGTTGTCGTTTTAAAGATATTTTTTTTAAATACTTTTTATTGCAATGCTTTTGGTTTTAAAATTTATAATTTTTAATTCGTTTCCATACCGTTTTTTCATCATTCTAGCTGTTTCATCAGAGGTCTTACTGCTTCTCTTCCATCTTCCAAAAGTCGTCTTCAAACCCTAGAGTCATGAATATAATAACTCCAGCACGAGTTAAATCTTTCTGAGAACTTGTTTTCTAGTGTTTAATTTACTCTTTCTCACTAAATATGCTTCATCCCTTGCAGTTGTCTACCTTTTTTCTTCTACATTTCCCTTTTCCAGTATACTTTCCGTTCCAGTTTCCATTCCTGCTTTAAAATCTTCCCAAGCTTACCTTGGCTCAACAAAATCGTGGGTAAAAGCTAGTTGACTCATAAGTTTTTTTAAAAAAATGAAGATTTAATCGATGAATTTGAAGTAAAAATGAACTTTAGGCAAATAATTATGAGTTTTTATTTGATGCATCCAAAAAAAGTACAATCGTTTTGGTTTGACGTATTAGATTTCGTTTACAATTTCACATGCATAAGTATTCCATAGAACATAATAGAAAAATTTACGATTTTTAAGCGTATTTGTGATTTTTTTTTTAATTTAAACATGTTTTTAACGAACCGAGACACTACCTAACATTTTTCTAATTTTTATTACCATTAGAATCTTTTATAATAGCTGTATAGTATTGAAATAAATCGCTGTATGTGATGAGATTCGTCTATATCTTGTGTAATTTTATAAAATTTAAATGGTGAATGCACATTTTATATTTTTCTCAGAAACTAAAAGAGCAATCCGGTTCTGTTTTTAAGAGATAAAGCACCCGATAGCAGTTCCCATTAATGTTTAAGTCAGATTTAAAATGACATCAAAAAGCTTCTTTGAGACATAGCCTGGTCGAGACATAACTCGAAGTATTTTTTTACTTGCTATTTTCTGAAACTTTAGCGTTGCTGTCTCGTCGTTTCTTATTAATTCCTAAAAGCTTTTACTTCGGCAAAATTGCAGTTAATTACTGTTTAAAACAATTAATTATAATTCTCAACTTCTTGGTCTGTTTGATCATAGAGTTTTAAGCCAGAGAGTTTTTCCCTAATTACCATTAAATTTTGTTGTTATAAATATAAAAAAATTTAATACTACAATATCTCCGCCTCTGGCTTATTAAAAATGATACTCCCAAAAAAACGGCTAAGCAATTTACATGCATATTCGTTTTAAAGCCGATGATAAAGACCACACCGTTTGTTATTTTATTTCCTTTTTTGTATTACAGACATTTCTCGAAAATCGAATAGTCGAATTGGAATCTGCATTCGAAACTGCCCAACGAAACGAATTACGGGACAAGCAGACCATCAACAAGCTCATCAAACAGCTTAATAGGGTAAGTGGATTCATAAATATGTTGATATAAAAACGATATCGTACCGGTTTAGATACACATGAATTGGAGTCGTCTCAACGGTCAGAAACCACCTCGAAAATTTCTTTATGCGTATGATTATTAAGAGATTGTAGTTTAAAAATTGAAGAGAATAAATGTTCACATTGTCCAGGAAGTATCTTTGCATGGAAATATATTTCGATTCGTTTTTTTGGACATCCTTCTTATCAAAAGACCAATTTGTTTAATTGTTTAATTGTTTTTTATCCCAGACAATGCTTTTTAGTGTTTTGTGCTATTTTGAACAAAATAGATGATTACTAATTTTTCTATTAATTAAAAGTTATCAGGACAAGAGCGATTTAAATGTTAAAAACTCTTAAAACTGGCTAGTTTTTATTCCAATAACGTTACATTTAAATTGGGGGCAAAATTCCTAAACATGCTTCAAATAATATTAAAATTTAGAAATTAGACAAAAATGGCTCTATGGAGAAGCAATCCAACCTGCAATCCTTTTCTATAGACGATAGTGCTTTCAACCATTTATTAGTAAATGCCTTGGTTTGTCGCCATTTTTAATCATATCATGATGTATCTTATGTCGCTTAAGACACTTATATGACGTTAATGAGAGATTGAGTATTTGTTAAATAGAAAATGGAAGCATTAAACCCTAAGTAACTTTCTTGTACTTTCTGTCTTATATTTTAATTCATGTAAGGAACCGGAACCATATATTTTTAGTTAACTTATTATTTTGAAACGCTTCTCAAGGAATTTTTGAAATTTAGAAATTAGGGAGAGAAAAAATGACATAAAGAAGAACTAGGAAATATGTGGCATTCTGTATATGGCCGAGGGTTGTCACTTTAGTTTTGCATATAGCCGCTTAGATGGTGCCAACAATAGAACACAAATTTAACCTCAATCTTTTGTTGACATAAATCCAGAGGTTCATTACGATACAGTAAATTTTTGAAATTGGCAAGTCGGTTGGAAAATGGATCTTAGCCGAGAACATTTTCGAGCAATAATTTTTCACAATTTTCGGAGAGGATTATCCCAACAGCAATGTCTCGCCGAATTAGTTTCTGTGTTTGGGAAAAAAGCTGCACACCAGTCAACTATTTCTCGCAGGTATTGCAAATTTCAACGTGGTCGCTCCAGTCTCAGTAACGAATACAAATTAGGTCCACCCAAAACAGCAGTCACACAGAAAATATTGATGCGGTTTATTAGCTAATCGTGGATGCCTGCCGTGTAACATACCGGGAACTAGAGGCATCTTTGGTCATTTTGATCCGAAAGATCCTACATGAAGAACTGGGTGTTACAAATTTGGTTTTTCATTGGATTTGCTCACAGAAGAGTAAACCACGAAAAATATTAGAACGGTTCAATAAAGAAAGCTCAAACAACGTTTATAGTATTGTTAGTGGCCTCAAATCTTGGATTTACACCTACAAACCGTAAAATAAACGCCAATCTGCTGTTTTGGGTGTTTCACGATGAGGAAAAACCAACAAAAGTGATCTGTTCTCGAAGTGTGTTAAAAGAGATAATCTAAACTTTTGTGTCAAAATCTGGTGATGTGGCAACAATTGCTTTAGAAGACTGAAGTACGATTACTTCCGATTGGTATATAAACGTTTTGTTAGCCAGAAGTTATCGCGAAACTCACACAACGCAAATTTTCCCACCTCAGGACAATGCAAGTACTCACACTGCCCAAAAGACAATCAAGTTTTTGGAGTTTCAAAACATAAATTTATTAGACCATCCGCTGTATAGTCCCGACCTGAGTGCCAACGGTTTCTTCAAGTTCCAAGAGATTAAGAATTCAATGGGTGTACAACGATTCTAGTCGCCAGAAGAGACCATCGATGCCTTTCAAAAAACGATTTTGCAGGTGTTAACTGAAGATTGGAATAATTGTTTTACCAATTGGTTTGAACATGTATCGATCTTGGTGGGACATATTTTGAAAAGCAATAAAGTACTTTATGGCTATGTACAAAACTTAAAAGACAACCCTCGTACACCATGACACTTTTTATAAAAAATAATATCTGTTTAATATAGCTATACCAGTTATATAGAAATGCCTTTGTAAGACCTTTAAATAAATCATTTATCTTATTTAAATATAAATGGCTATTATAATAAACTGCATATTATATTTTTGATAAGTAAAGTAACCTTTTTAGCGGCAATCCCTGGGTATTTCTGTCGACATTTTATTTTTACAAAAAAAAAAACGACTATTTTTGACGTGTTTAAAAGGTAACTTTCGAATCTTTTTTCTACTATTTACTGCTAGTAACCGGAAAAAAATTTCAGACGAAGTATAGAGCCAAAAAACAATAATTTATTATGATAATATTAAACTTTTTAAACCTCAGGTCATTTAAATTCGCTGCCCTTTATTATTTCACTACATCACTTTAATAACGTATAATTACTATTCGTAAAGTAATTATAAAACAATAAAGCTCAGACAGCTTTTATATAAATATTTGATCTTTTATTTCTATCCGTTTAAAACCAAAGAGCGATGAATATTTTAGTTTAGAGAGGAGATTTACAGACGGAAACTTTAGTGTCGGTCTCTTTTTATTGGATAATGTTTGCCAAGTAAAGGCTTATATTTTTCGGAGATTACGTAGTATTACTAGTTGTTCTCAGTGACGTCCTATCTGAAGTTTGTTTAAAAGTAAGGTTATTTATACATTTCGTGTTTTGGTTACTTGATGTGATTTTATCATGCAAGCATCGTGCAACGATTTGGTCGGTAATGCAAGTATACGTAAGATTATATTTTATCTTTTTAATAGGTACCTTACTAATTTAGGTAAAAAAATGGAAAAGAGTTTGACCCTGCTGGCTATCCTTGCAATTTCCCGCTAATTTCAGACACAAAAAATGTATTTTTTGTTGTTTCGAGTTCCTCAGCCTGAAGGTGTTTTTTGTGCTTGAAGCTTAAAAAATTAAAAAAATTTAAAAACTATAACTTATTGACGTATTGAACATTGTTATAGAGAGCAATCGACTCAATTTTTTTGAATGCTAAAAATTTTATCCTTACTGTAAAATTTATTTATCAATTTTGATTTTGAAAACGGCATTCGACGTCATTAAATGATAGCTGGTTAGTCTATAGAATTGGTCGTTGTAACCGCCAAATAAATAAATATTCTCTTCAAGAATGTCTTTTCAGAATTTGTTTTTTTTTTCGTTTTCTTTATTTCTCTGAATCTTCTTTAGCAAATGATTTCAAATTCTAAGGAGTTCAAAGAGTTTAAAAGTTATAATGGGGTTAGATACATACAGATTCACAGTTATTTATGCAGATATACGGAAATCATGGCGGGAATAGTCAGGGATGGCTTCTTTTAAAACGTGAAAATCGAATAAATACTTTTGAAAATTGGGGTGAAATCAATAACTTCCGAATTAAAAAAAAAAAACAATTTTAACGCGGGAATTTGTTCAAAATATCACTTTACAATAGCGGAAATAGATTTTTTTTGGGAATTTAATGACGTTGGCAACGATTCATACTCGTAGGTTACTTGTAGTATTAAATTAGTATTAGTTATAAACTTTTTAAATGGTAATAAGTTTAAGAAAATTTTCCCAATACTTTATCAGCAGCCATTGTTGATTCTATATTTGTGAATGTGCATTAAATCTAATCCGTTTTAACGATCTTCTGTCAACCTGGTGTAAGGGTATATTTTGTTTTGTTAAGCCATTCACCAGACAATTTGTTAAATTAACGATAAGAAAAACGAAAGGTCATCTTAATATTCTTCAGCATTTTATTGAGCATCTTTGATATCTTTATAACTAAAATTATCCTACAGCAGCTTTTGTAACTGTTTGATTTTTTGAAGTTGGTATTAAGAAATTCTGGAGATAATTTCGTTCAAAGAATTATCTAAAAAGGAATGTACACTAGGAGTCGGTATTAATCTAAGCAAACTGAGCTTAAATGTTAGATCTGTTTAATTGGCGGTTGGTGGTTACTCTTATCATCAAATGCGCCCCTTCAAGTATTACTTTAGTTTTGGATGCTGACTCTATAATTATATCGCCAAGCTTCATAGCCGAAGGTATAACAACTTTGATGATTGTAATTACTGAGATACAAAGAAAGTGATTGCTCGAATTATAGCGACGATGTTACAGGGTATTCTGACGAAATTGTCTGTTCACACGTCTATTCACTTTTAAATTTGGGCCAAATTACAAAAATTGTGGATACAACATTCCTAAATTTTGAAATTGATTTATTTCTTTTTGCTCATTTTGTCTCACACTTTGGCATATTATCTTCTATTTCTTCTTCGCCCAGCTTACTTTCGAAAAATTTTGCAAATGATAAACTATAACATTGTCTTTAACAGGAGATTACTGAACGATGCATAATTGTATGTTGTTTTGTATTTTCTAGGAACTAAACAAAGTAAATGGATTATTGGGAAGACATGTGTCCCAGTGCTCCCTTTCCTCTTCAATTCGTCCCTACCTTTATACAGACAAATCTAACAACATAAGTCATTGTTTGACTATATTGGTCACCTTGATTTAATTTGCTTATTGTAGTATTTTTTTTTTCAGTATAAAGAATAAATGTTTAGTTATGTAAAAGTCCTGAAAGTGAAATCATTTGATTTACTATTTATTAACTGAAGAACTGGCCCTCTTGTGGCTCGAATGGTAAACTACTATATACATATACATATATGTATTTATTTATGTATATTGTACTTATGTACGCAAGTAAGAATTTATACTTCTTTGGCGTAAAAAGATAAAATCTTTCTTGAAATAAATAATACATATCGTCAACCAACCTCAAATTTTATGAACGCACTCAAAGTAACATGTAACAATTATCTACGACAGATTAGTTAAGAAGCACTTTTTAAGTACTTTAAAATTCAATAGTATCTACCTACCAGCTTTAACATACTGACATCAGGACGATCAACCCCAGTAGCCTTAGAAAATTATTTTTTTTTAACTTCATTGTGTATATAGAGGTCTCCTTTGTGTTCCTCTAGAACTCTAGACTATAAAGCAATAATTCATTTTTTTGTTCTTGACGTTTTTATTAATTAACAAAATCTAGATTATCAACACTAAATTTTTTTGAATTTTTTGTAATGGAATAAATTTCAGCTTAAATTATTTTATATGCGACTAAATCTGTGCCATTATTTTAGTTCTCTGGATGTCAACTCGAATTTGTGAGTAACGCTACTGCTTGGCTCAAACCGAACGAGTTGAACGTGAACGAGTAAATCCATCTAGTTTAAGTTCCTCCATTTTGGGTGCAATTTCTTAAGTAAGCCGAATAAAAACATGACAGGATGTAGATGAAGTGAAATAGAAGTTCTTAGCGGCATTCTCTTTGTTCCTTATCAAAATGATTTAATGCGTCTACAATAAGTTGACATGCCCTAAAGTTTAAATTTCTGTAAAGTATTTTAAATGAAGAGAGAGTACCTACCTAAAGTTGCCAAATTTTAGCTAAGAGATTTTATTATAAATGTGTTTTATTTTTAGAAAATATCTTCTGAGTTATGCAAGCAAAAATTGTTAACTTATATTTCCTCATGAGCTTTGTTGGAAGTTTATTTATCCACTAAATAAAATAATAAAATATTGCGTTAAGAATAGACCATGCGTTTTATATAATATTATTTTTGTCCATTTTATGGAAAACTTAATTTTAACTTCACTTTTTTGTGTCATTAGTTAACAAAAATACATTTTTTCCTGTGGCAGGTCTTCTTTTCAGCTCCTTTCTGCTGCTCTACTTTCTATTGCTCCTGCTTTTTGTGTTTTAGTTGAATGATTTTTTCTATTCTTTATTTTTCTTTTTATTTTAATTCAAAATTTAAACTTCATAACTTTTTAATTCATTTATATTTTTACAATTCCAATTATGACATACTAGCAGCCCGCCCCGGCTTTGCACGGGGTTTAAAGAAAAAGAACAAAAGCCATTAAATTTATTGGGTCAACGCTTTCCTGTAAACAATTTACATGTTGTTTTATTTTCTGGCAGCAAAATAAAGTGATTCTCAGGTGCTCCGACCAGCCTTAGGCGGTTGGCCATGAGGAAAACCGATCCCTACTAATTGGAAGGTTTGACCTTGAGACTTATTATTAGTAAAAGCGAAAGATGTTTTGATAGAAAATTGAAGCGGTTTAAATCGATTTGATAGATCAGTTGGGATCATCGGTATCCTCAGTGTATGAGCTAGTTGATCAGCTGGTGGTTCCGTTATAATGGTTGCTACAACTTAATTGTCCTTTAATTCCTTTATAAGTAGCCTCGTCCCATTGCACATGCTAAATTTGTGATATATGTCGTGATTATGAAATAAGTTATTTTGAAGGATTAATACCAAGATAAAAACTTTTAAAAAATTAAAAATTAGTTATTGTGACGTAACTATAACAGTTAGACATATGCTGTACAGGCATTTTTTGTAAATATTTATATATTCTTCAAAATCGTAGTACATTATTTTATTCTATAATCAATAGTATTCTCAGCGCACGCGATGTAAGGATTTTAAGGTCATTTTTGGTTACATTAATGGCATTTTAGTAAGGATCCCTATTTTTTTTTTAATGAAACATAGCCTTTGTCTCTCGGGAATAGTGTAGCTTGCCAACGGTGAAAGAATTTTTGAAATCGGTCCATTAGTGTCGGAGCCTATTCATTTCAAATAAACAAACAAAGAATCAAACCTTTCCTCTTTATAATATTAGTATAGATATTTTAATTCATTTATGACAATCTATTCAATAATTAAACTTCTGACAACACAAACAAAAAATTAACAGAAACCTATCTCTTACAGAACGTAAAGCTAAAACTAGCAACCAATGCTCACACTCCTGGAAAACTACCAAAAAAGGTGTCCTCGAGAACAAATTTACATCAATTTCTCCGAAATTGTATTTTACTTGCTGAATCAAATTTCGTTTTTGTAAGAAATTATTCCTTATCACCAATTACCAAGCTTAGGATTTTAACTATTATAAACTTAATATAATACACTAGTTTATAACCCTCACCATTCATTCATTTTTTATACATTCATACAATAATAAAACTTAGACATTGTATGTATGTATGTAGTCAGGAGAACAGATACACCTGCGACCTATAAGATCTATTATGTCCCCCTTTTCTTGCTATATTTCTGATGATTTCTCTGACTTGCAGCTCTTCTAGTCCTACCTTCCTTAGAAAGTTTAGGATATCAGTGAGGTTTTAAATTAGGTAATTCTTCCCTTTCTATTTCGTATGACCCTAGGTATTTGACCCTAGAAGTATGTGTATTGAGGTTTTATCCTCTACCTCACAGAATTTGTAGTTTGCTTCATCTACTAGTCCTAGTTTCTTCATGTGTCCTCTTAATCAACAGTGAGCGGTTAGTATTCCTGTTATAATTCGAAGGTTTTTCTTACTCAGGTTAAGACAGCTGTGAGATCTCTTCCGGTTATAGTTTCTCAGGAGCGTCTTCGATTGTCTTAGTCCTTCTAGATCATTCCAGTACTTGGATTTTTCGCTATCCATTTTTTTCTTTAGTTTTTCTAAGATTGTGTACTACTGCTGATTCCACAGGATGGTTCTGGTCCCATGTATGGGGTTTCAGCTATTTTTTTGCCAGCTTATCAGCTGTTTCCTTTCCTTCTATTCTTATGTGTCCTGGAACCCATAGGAGGGTAACAGTGTTATTCTGTCCTAGTTCATTTAATTTGCCTAGGCATTCCTAGACCATCTTTGAACTGATTGTATCTGAGTTCAGAGCTTTGATGGCTGCTTGACTATCTGACATGTTTACAATCTTCTGTCTACGATAGTTCCTTTCAATATTAAATTTTATACATCTTTCGGTGGCACGAATTTCCGCTTGAAAGATGCTTGGGTAGGCACCCAAGGTTTCTGAGTATTTGGTTCTAGGTCCAAACACCCCTGCTCCTGTTCCTTTATCTATCTTGGAGCCGTCCGTATACCATTTTACCATTATACCATTTAACTTAGACATTACAATTTCCACGAATTTCTTCGTTTTTATATGTCTATACCCCAAATGTAATTCTCTTGAAATTTTTCTACTCAAATCTTCTGATATTATATACAATTCTATTTTTACCACCTTTTTCACCTCAATATAATCTAAATAATAAATAAGACATCCTCTGTTATTTAATGTATTTGGTAATATACTTACCAAATACGTTTTTGAAAAAAAAAATACAGTGAAAAGGGGATTTTTTCTGTATATTTCATGTTTTTTTATTATTTTAATTTAAATAAAGATGTTACATTACATATAAATACTTCAGTTTTATTCAGTAAATTATTCCAAATATTAACCCTCTCCTGGTCATTAATTTTAACATTTTCAATAAAAGCCCTCTGCTGAATATGGACAAGTGAAGTTGGGTAAAATTGCTATATGTTATGTTTGTTTAGCTGAAAGATGAGACGAATATTTATACAAATTTATTTTACTGCGAATCCTCGGTTGTTGATGTGAAAATAAATTACAGCAACCCTTGTGTTTGTAATCTTCATATTTGCGTATAAATAGCAACAAGAAGGAAAACGGTAATTAATTAGTCTGTTTCATGCAATTGAAAACATTGAGCTTTATTTAAGTTACTCTTTTTAAGTTTTAATAACATAAAATGATAAAATAATTACTAAAATTACCAAACAGTGCTCACAGCTTAAACTTACTAAGTTATTTAAGTGTTTTATAAATATTACCTGAGGATAATTTCCGACATAAAAAATACAAGAATTTTTCTCAAAAATCTGACCTATTTCCATCGATGCCAGTCTCCATAAAAGAGGATATGTTTTTTTTTTCGTTTTTGTTCATTTCATACCTCAAATTGTTCCTTTATTTAGATAGACAAAATATATAAAAATTCATATTTAAAAATAGAATTAAGACAAAAAAGCGACATCAAAGAAATATGAAAAAAATAAATGTTACGTTCGATAGGAATTGAACCTGCAAGCCAATTAAGACGTAATCGGCTAAGGATAGAAATGGCAGCAGGTTTGATTTCCTTCGGATGTTACACTTTTCAATTTTTATTCAATGTTATTTCTTGTTTTTAATTTCCTTATTTTAAAAATGCCATATACTTAAAAGGTAAATGCCTAAATTACTAAAATTGATAGTTTTGTTCCCCTAATCGAATAAAAACATAAAATGAGTGCTTAAGTCGAACTAAGAGATAATTAAAAACTCTGCCTAACCGCTAGGTACCTACATCCTTGACCAAGCGGTTAAGGATAGCTATCGGCTATAGATAAAGACTGTAACCTTTTTTTTATCTGTAGATGTTAGAGGCTCGTCTTAAGGTACACTAGTGAGAACGGCACTCAGTTGGTTGGTGGAGAGCGAGCGTGGATTCGGACGAGCTCAATGAAAAATAATTATCGAAAAAATAAAAAAGAATATATTTAATAAGATAATAAAAATTAAAAGGGACAAAAATGAGAAAATGAAAAGAAAATAAAATGAAAGATAAAGAAAAATGTGAAAGAGAAGGAAAATGTGAAAGAGAAAAGAAAATGGGCGCCACTTATTTTTTTTTATGCTAAGGATGGGAAAAGATAAGAAATCCAGGTAAAAGATAAAAGATGTAGAAATAAGATAAGAAAACCCGGCAGGTTATTCTTTCTAAAATTGAAATTACACACTTTTATTTATAAAATTAATAAGATAATTATACTTACACTTTTCTTTACTTATCCTTATGGTTAGAGTTCCAACTTGCAAGATAAAAATATATTTAAAAAATCAAAATTTAGTACTTTAATAAGACTTGTTCTATTAACTAAAAATATGGATCAGAATAACATACACCAGAGAGGAAAAGAAAAATATCTATTTAAACAATAAACAATATTTATTATTTGGTTCAATAATAAATGAGACAAACAAAAAAAATAAAAAAGATATCTATGTTAGAAACAGTAAATACATATTACCAATCACCTTTGTGATTAGTCCAAAAAATATATCTTTCATTACATTTACAATAACAGCTATGTATATTATTTTGTTATTTCTGTGTACCCTGTGAAGCGAAAAGTAAAACAATTGAAATCTAGACAAAATTATTAAAATTTACATTTTGCTTTTTGTATTAACTCGATTTAAAAGAGTACTCACATATGAAGGTATAGATCTTAAATAAATAGGTACGAAGTACAGGTAATAAATACAAGTAAAAAATTTTACAGATAAGAGATATAGAAAAAATATAAGTTACAACGATACAGGTAAGAAATACAAGAAAAATCACATCCCGGTTAATTTCATTCCGGCACTGCACTTTTTATTGCTGAAGATATGTCGTTACGGTAAATAAATTAAGATTAAATTTTCCAGAGAAATAAACGGTACTCTCATATTCGATAAAGGTATAATAAAAATTACAAAAACTTACGTTAGCTTCTAAATGTTTCTAAGATAGTTTGAAGATTAGATGGCTTCATTCTCTCGGTAAAAGAAAGGTACTATAAGATATAATCAAGGTTCCACTCTTGATTAATAGGTATTTATAAAATAAACCATAAACTTACTCTTCATAGGTGTCGATCAAAGAAAGACTGTAATTCTGACTGATTTGCCGCCATAATTACTCGATATATAAAGTAATCTTAAAGATAGCACTGTCTGGAAATCTTCAGATTAACCTTCAGGTAGAATAAACGATAATAGGCACTAGAAACACTTAATTGCTTTGTAATTTTAAGATAAAAAAAAACGGGAAAGTTTGAGCTAAAAGTGACTTGAGATGCTACTACTTAGCCATCTCCCTCTCGAATGAATTCCGTTAGATTCAAAAGCGAGTAAGATACCCCCGCGAAGCTCACCTGATTTTTAACGCAATCGCTGATTGGTCAGAAAAAAATCAATACTTTTGTACCGGAGAGACCGTTACTTTCAAAAGTACTGGACGCTTCTAGAATAAATTAGAAAGTTACGAATACAGAGTAGGCTTAGGTAAAAAGAAATTGTTAAAAAAAGAAATTTTAGTTAACAGGGTGTTTTAAAACGCTACAAGACCACAAGTTTGATTCCAGTTGGATGTAAGATTTTTCTTAATATTACTTTAATTTTTTGGTTTGTCTTATTTTAAACCTTAAGAGTCTTGTTTATATTCCTTTGTTGTTTTTTTTAGTTAGTGCTTTTACAGGCTAAATTACTTTTAATCAAAATACTACTGTTTACATCAGTTAAAGTGTTGTATTGAACTTTTCTTTACTAAGTTGTGAACGAATATATCCAAGTAACAAGAGCTGTTACGTACCAGAGCATTTTTATTCACAGACTTTTATGACTCAAGAACCCGGATAAATTTCTATAGAAAATTGTAAATCTGAGAACAAGAGTGTTGTAGTAGTTTAACTCTGGCCACGTTGCCTTCACTGTTACTTATTGACAACTAACTATCCATCAGTTTTAATTTTTGAGATAAAATTTCAGGTATTAAAGATTTGACTATTATTATTGACCATTTATAAACTGTTACTGAAAGTCTATTGTCTGTTTTTTTATTCCTGGCAGTTTACTTTCGTTAAAATAAATAATTTTATTTTGAAATAAATATTTTGGATTAAACAAAATTACAAATTCTGTGATATGAATCTTTTTTTAATTTTTGATTTGAGCAAAATCTTTGTTTTCACTTTCTCTTAATATCACAGTAAACTAAAGAAATAGTTAATTTTATTATTTTAAAAAATCATTCATTAGTTTACTAACCATTTTTTATCTTTATAAATGTTACGGTTAATCTGATTACCGAATTGAAAATTATTAATAATTATGGACTATTATTAATAATTACCAAAAGTCGTCATAAATGTGAAAAATTATTATTCAAATTTGTCGGTAATTATTAATAATTGAAGCTTAGTACCGATAAATGTAATCAATTTTTAAACAAACGTACTTTCTCGACCTAGCAACAGAAATGCTTAAGTTGGCTCCGTATTTTATTTAAAATGCACGAAAGTTATTTGTGGCTACATCAATCAGGTTCGTGCAAAATGTGGGATGAACCTAAGATTGTTTACGGAAAGCCACGACACAGTTAATCTCAAGGTTCTGTTGAGAGGGCCAAAAAATGAAAAAAATATTAGCCACGTGGTAAGAAACCAACCAAACAACACATTGACCTAAGGTTCCAAGATTTATACAGTTTATGAAAAACAAAGCTTTCCATCAAGAATAATTACCAGCCTTTACAAAGCGATGTTTGGGTTTAAACCAAAAATTGTCCTCAAATCTTTTCTGCCTGCTGTTGAAATTTCACACATTACTAGTAAAGAAGACTTAGAGAAACTTCAATATGGAGTTTTACATCAGCAGTTTGTCACTTTTGATGAGGTTCCAAATACAACTTGCTGTCTGCGAGAATGTGCTCCCAAAGACTTAAATTTGGGAGAACAAGGCTATCAACACTACACTGCAAGTGCAAAAAATGAGCGTTCTTTGCAATTCTAAATGCCACAAAAGTCGTTCTTGCAAGTAAAAATAATAGTTAGGGTTATTTTTTATATTATTTTATTTGAATGTTATTTTGCAATTGTAAGTGCCTCTTTTAATTTTGCTATGATTCTGCACCACCAAAGTATTTCATGAATGAGTCTGATACTACCTAGATAATGACTATTTTTATAATTTAAGTGTTAATTCTGTAATCAACAGGCAATAATTGTTTCTGTCCCTGGCATAAGTAGGTAAGTTTTGTTTATATTGAGGTGAACTAAATTGGAAAATATTTGTTTTCATTTTTTTATAAAACAAGTACAATAGCAACCTTGTTTGATGATCTCAAATAAGTACAATAATGTAGGTAAGACAAAAAACCTTAGGTCTTACTTTATTTTATTACTTTTACCAATGTGTGTAGCGAATTATTAATAATAACTAATAAAAGTAATTAATTTCAATTGATTATTCACATTTATCAAATCACATGGTTATTATTAATAATGTTGTAAAATTATTAATAATTTTCAATTAATCAAATTTACCGTAACATATTATATATATGCTATTAACTGCGCCATATTCCGGTGGTAGGAATTGTTTCTTAAATATATATGATATTAAATACGGCACCTTACGGTGGCGTTATATTAGTTAATTAAGAGAGATATTTTCTTGGCTTTCTTTTTTCTGAAATTTTTTCCGCTTTTTTTACTATTTTTTATTTTATTTTAGTTTCTCGTTTATCTATTTATTTATAAATCGAAACACAATACCATCTACTAGGTATTAATCAAAAAATCTAAAAACAGTGTTATCTACCGGATGTCTATCTATATTTAATATCATATATATTTAAAGGCGTGTTTACATGATGCCAGTAACTGGCGCCAGTCTTACTGGCATGCCAGTGCTTGATTAGGACAGCGTTGGACTGGTACGTTTACACGTATCCAGTAGCTAGCGACAGTCTCAATGGCACCCTAGTTCCTACTTGGTGAAGTTTACCCTTCACATGTACGCCAGTCACTGGAACGCTGTGTTTACACGTGTCTACAACCATGGCGCGGGGTTGGAGGGGACGCGGACGAGGGCCACTGGCATGAAAAATAGACCAACTTTCTATTCGAGACAGCGCTGGCAGACAGCGCTGGACTGGCACAAGAAAGTGTTTACATGATGCCAGTACCATGCCAGCGCTGGCATGCCAGTGAGACTGGCACCTGTCACTGGCATCATGTAAACACGCCTTTAACAATTCCTACCACCGGAATATGGCGCAGTTAATAGCATATAATTAAACAAAAAATTCTTACAAAATTAAATACTATGACGCCACTGTAAAGTGGCGCAGTTGATATCAAATATATTTTAATCGATAAATTCCAAAATACAACAAAAAAATAGTAAAAACCTGAAAAGTAACGAGAAAAATCGACGAAAACGATTAAACAAAAAATTAATAATAATAGTAAAAAAACAAAAACCGTAAAAATGAGAAAAAGACGTTAGTGCTAGAACATACAATGTCCGCCGGGTCAGCTAGTAATATATACATATACTGTATAGATAATTGAGAAATTTTTAAATGTCTGATCAAAAACAGAAACAAATGCAATAAGCTCATATAGTATACCAGTAGTTACATAATTTCTAATTGTCATAATTTTAATTTTAATGGTACTAAAACAATTTCAATTATAAAGATATTCTATTTCTAAACCTACGTTAAACATTGAAAAATGCATAAAACTAGTTTACAAGAGTTTTCTCATGAAAAGACCAGAATTTAATTTTCGTCAATATTTCAACACTACACAAATAGGAAACCCTGGAAACGCAATATTTCGGTTCTTTGACATTCTTTCATTCAGTTTCATTCAAATTTCCACGCTTTGGCCGCAATCCATTGAACCGAATTGACGCCCAATCATAAATTTCGTCAAACGCAAAATTAAAACAATGCCGACAAACAAAGTAAGTGCGAAATGAAGTTTTTTCCGTCATCAGACCGAATCTAAATGGACAAAATACATTTTGAAAGGGTATGTTCATACGGATAGCTGGATTAATGGCAGTTTCAAATGAAAACAGTATATGGGATTTTATGTACGTATAGGGTTATGAACATGATTCAAAAAAAAGAACTGAAATATTTTGTAGTCCCATCAAATATCTAAAAACATAAATTACAAAAGTACAGCCTAATAAATTTTGCAGTACAAAAATTATGGTAATGAAGTAGGTATTAAATATAGAAACTTTCAGCTTTATGGAATGTCACTTTTTAATGAATATTTTAATAATAAACAATGTTTGCAAACTTAAAATAATTTTGAAAAGACAAATTAAACAAATAATTAATTTAGTTAAAATTAAAATGATTAAAAATGTTGGTCATTTAAGTCTAAACAAAAGTCAAGCCTTCTCCGCACTCCAGCAAAAACTTTTTGTATTATTGACGGTAATTTCTTTATATCTTTACACTTTTCTGTTATTCGATTTCTTAGTTTTTCCGTCAGTCTATATTTGCGATAATAGTAGTTTACGTAACAAGTCCTGAAAGTGGTCTTTTACTGGACGAGTAGCAAATTGCAGGGCGAGCCATAGTCTGTAGGTTGCTAGTTCCTTTAATGTCCCTAGTAATTCAAGGTGTTACTTTTTCAGTACAATTATCTGCTTTCTTCTTTGGGTGCGAGTTGCCCTACCTGTATTATTTCTTATTGTACCTTTAGGTATCTCTTCACCCATTCAAAGTATTTTATTATTGATTTATTCATACTTTATAGTCTTTCATGATTTTGAACGGAAAACACTGATGATGGCTTATAAACTAAAGCTTTTTATTAGATCGTTATACACAAACTGGACTTTATAAGTTTCACAGATGTATTTATTTCCTTCTTTTAAGTAAGTAGAAGAAATCCTAGTATTTCTCATTCAGAGCTGCAACAACAACTTCTGGAGGTTACAGGTGTGAATGTTAAGGTTGAAACGATAAGAAAAATACTTCGCGCTCGATAATTGTATATTAGGAGAATATTAGGTACGGATCTAGGCAAAATAAAATTGATGGGCTACATTTTAATTCGATCTAAATAAAGCAGAGGTAATAGGAGTTACCCTGAGTGTTGTATCGAAAACATATGCAAGGTATTTGGAAGAATATATGGGCCAAAAAGTCTTTAAAGAGTCGCAATTGAACAAACGTCGCTTTATGTGTCAAATTACTAGTTTAAATCCATCCAAAACTGAACAACTTCTGGAAGCTACAGGTATAAAACGAAACAGGTCACACAGTTATCGAAGAAAAATAAAAATTACCAGTTTAACACTAAAACTAGACAATTAAAATGTTCTTTTTTATCTGAGACCAAGAACTCCAAGAAGACGAGCGATCTGAGGCTACCAAATCTGTCTCAAGATATCAAAGAGTAGATATGTATGTAGTATGTATGAGTTGTTAGGGGTAACAGATACACCTGCGACCTATAAGATCTATTGTGTCCCCCTTTTCTTGCTATATTTCGGATGATTTCTTAGACTTATAGCAGCTCCTATCTTCCTTAGAAAGTTTAGGATATCATTGGGTTTTAAGTTGGGTAAATCTTCCCTTTCTATTTCGTATGACCCTAGGTATTTGACTCTAGAATTACTTAATGCGATGTATTCATGAAATAGCATTGCTAGTGATTTGATTTTTATAGACTTTTTTTAATACAATTTTGTTATTTTAATGATTTTATTATTTTTAATACAAGGAAAACAATTTATCTTACTCTATTAATAATGGCGCTGTTTTTAAAATATTTCTACTTGCTACTATGGCGGTAACTTAATTTGTTACCTTCCGATGGACACTTTTTAATACATTTAGATAGTTCTCCTTCCTTCTACCATCCATAAATTTGCCTAGTGTTTTAACTTAAATTCCTTAAATGAGCGAATTTGCAAGATAGATACTAAAAACATGCACTAAGTCTTCGTTTAATAATATTAGCTTATTATCTGTTTTCTTATTCAGAATCCATATTATATTCTGATCACCTGAACTTAACATTTGTTCTCTTTAATAATATTAGATTAGTAGCTGTGTTGCTTATTTTGAATAAATGTTGTATTTCTGATCACCTGAATTTAACATTTGGCACGTCTGTGCATGCTTCTCAGTATTGATTGAAATTAAGTATATCAAGTTTTAGCAACAGGAGCAGCTTTAATGAGTTTTGCTCCAATAAGACTATGGTCTGGATAAGATTTCTATTACGTCTGTTTCAGACATATAAAGTTTAATTGTTCTAGTTCTGGACCGAGTTGGCAAGAGGTTAGCTGTTTCTTTGTACAAAGTTTACTGTTTGTGCAAGAGTAATAGATTGGCATTATCGTTTAAGCGTTTTTGAATGGTTTTTTGAGATATTAAAAAAAAAGTACCGTTGAAAGTTGATGCAGGTTATATAGATGTGAAACAAATACAGACAAAAATCGATCATTTAAAGAGATTTGGTTTAAAACAAACCTCTGTCTATTTGTAAAGAATTTTTAGTAGAATATGTATGTAAATAATTTAATTGCGGATTAGTTGGTTTTAAATAAGAATGTGAAACCTTTTAATTTTTTATATATTTAATATTTAATGACACACTAAATGGTACTAAATAAGTTTCAGATGAGGCAATCTTATTCCTCTTGTCTTATATGAAAGGATTAAAAGCACAGCCCCACAGAGCCACTGTAAAGTCGGTCCTGGGTTTTAAGCTGTCCTTAAATAATCATTAGTATTTAAATACATAAATAAATTTTAATTGCCAGGTTAATTGATGTCTATATTAAAGTTTTGATTCTGATTTTACGTATTGTGTTGTTGGAAGACAACTTAAACGTACCCCTACGTGGTTTCTTCTGTATTACATACAGGCATGACTTTACATACCCAATTAAAAAACCTGGAAGGAATTTACCTACTTAGGAATCATTTTTCAGGTATGGGAATGTGATTACACCTAGCCATATGTTTGTATCATAGATAAGGTAAACAGATAGATTTAGGCTGGTTGTTGACCTTGAACGTTGCGATAGTTACCTTCTTCTAGATTCTTCTAGTTTTGGCACTATTACTACGGAATACAATAAAATTTTGATATTTTTTATACAAATTTGAAAAAATATACAATATTAAATGCTACAAAATACTAAATGAACCAGATACGAAAAAAGAAAACAAAAGTTTACTAAACTAGTTGGGTTAAACAGATACTTTGTCGCTGATATTGTATAGTGGTGAGTAATTGATTGGACACTTTTAAAATACATACTTTTAATGCATAAAAAACAAAAAATACGTTTTAAATTTAAACTTGAAATTAAAAACAAAAAATCAGACAACTTCGGCAGTTTAATATTTTGTCATTCCCCCGTTGTGGTTGGTCAATTACGCTTTGGAGGCGTTTGGGCATTGAGATAACTAAATTTCTCACGTATTTGGGAGTAAAATTCTCCCACAATCCTTGAATATCTGCACTGTTTGCGCGACGAAAACTTGGCCTGGTCAACTTCTTTGACGTTAATCCCAACAGAGTTTCTCTGGGATTTAAATCGGGGCTAAGAAGTTTTTGCAAATTATTTTCTTCAAACCAGTAATAAATTATGTGCGCAGTATGGATTGGACAATTGTCCTGTTGAAATATAAAATTTGGTGGATACACAGACGTCACTGACGGCAACATTACATCATGCAGGATAACTATGAAGTATTCTGCATTCAGACAACCATCTATGCTCCAACACATATAGCTCTTCATATCTTGTGTCCCTCGGACGATAGACTCGAAAATTACTACTACTGCAGAATTGGAAAACTTTTTCATAACAAAAAATGACGTTATTGCAAAATTCTTCGCTTATTCCGACATATTCGCGAGAAAATATACGTGTCGTGTCGTGTCGTTCAGTTTGAAATGACTTTTTAGATGCAGCACAATTTATAAGACCTGTTTCTTTGATTCTGCGGCGCGCCGTCCATTCGGATTCTGGAAAATCGGTGTCTTGGATAGCTTGTCTTGCTGGTAAAATGGATTGAGCGAATGGATGTCACCAATGCTTCATCCTTAATATTCAATATTAGACCAAGGCGGATCTGTTTTTTAGTGGATGTGAGAGGTGGCATTCGGATTTTTTCAGAAAAAGTTGTGTGATAACTTCAATAATAATAATCTCGTTTCCTCCCTCTCAATCAGGTCCGGAACATTAACAAAAAAATTAAAATGTTTAAAAATAGTGAAAAATGTCGATTTTTTTCTACTTTATTTGCTTATAACTTTAAAACGATTTATTTTAAGGAAAAGTTATAGAAAAATAAAAGTTGCCCAATTAAATTTCCTATAAAATACCATTGGTTAAAATTTTTCAAATTTATTACCTAGGCTGCAAAATAGCAATAAATACAAAACAAAAGGGGTAAATGGGCCTTTTTTATTCAATTTATTTCAACCATTTAGATTTCATGTAGGTCCTTCATAATTCGCCTAGAAAATCTTTATAATATAATAAAACAGTCCACTAAATTTCATTAAAATCGATTTAGTAGATTTCGCATAATAATTTTGCAATCTAAATTTTTTAAAAAAAATTGAAATCTCCCACAACAAAAACTAAACCATACAAAAGTTTGCTGATTTTTTGACACATAAAAGAGCACTCCACCTATCAAACTCACTTTACAGAATTAAAATTGGATTATTTGGGCGGCCTCAGGAATGTTTTAAAGTTATAAACAATTTTTTGGCTTATAAACAAATAGAATATCTCGGTAACTAATAATTTAAATTAAATTCAGAAAACGGCATTAGAAACAACTTGGAAAGACGCTTCTTTTTTAAAAAAAAAAGTTAATTTACAAGCAGTGGTTTTTGAGATACAACCGGTCAAAGTTGATCGGCATTTGCGACGAAGTTATAAACATTAGGATGATAATCTTTAAACCATTACCTTTCTCTTTCGGAGCTCCTTTTCGACAAAAATTTTCACATCTCCGAAATATCTATAACATATATTAAAATAATAAAAACTATCGATATTCCGCGTGAAAATTCCAAAAAAAACAGGCTGAGGAAAATTGAATTTCAAGGTTCAAAATCGGTATGCGAAAAAAAATACATTTTCTCAGCTTCCAATGGAGCAATTTTCTTTTTTTGTTTTTTTAATCCGATGTAACTCGAATAGAAAATCCCAAGTAACGCATAACCAAATCCCAAAGATGCTTTCATTTTGTTATAAATAAATTAATATATTTATAACAAAATAAAACTACATATGTTTTCCTATTTTTTAGACATTCTTTTAGAAAAACTTACAAAACTTGTTGTACCTTTTTAACATTTCAAATATAAATATTTCCATTTAAAAGCTCTATAATTATTTAAACAATCTTTGTTTAAACAAATTATTAAATTATAAAAAACTTTTTTTATTCCATTTTTTATGATACACTAATAAAAATAAAAAATAAAATTTTATATAAGCTGTTATATCTATGTAATATTTTTAAAAATGTTCAAGGTCAATGTTTGAAATTACGAAACTTTCGTTGAGATTAGAAGATGTAAGTCGTTGCGTATGTTATCAGTGTTAATATTTTCTTGGTGAAGTAAAGACTGTTTTTTTGATTGTTTTTGTTGTGAATTAATATTGGAGTTATATGAAAATTTGGAGAGTAATTTTCAACTTCAAGATGAAGATCTTGAAGAGGTCATAGAAGATTCTTTCAGTCCAGTTCGCAAGAAAGCAAGCCAAAACAAATAGTTTTACATAAATTGAAAAAAAAATACTTTCTGTATAAAACAAATAATTTTTTAATATAATTATTTAAATCTAATAACAAAATACTATTGTGAAATTCATTTTTATTTGTGTATCAAAAAAAAAAGATTTTTTATAATTTGTTTAAACGAAGATTGTTTAAATAATTATAGAGCTTTTAAATGGAAATATTTATATTTGAAATGTTAAAAGGTACAACAAGTTTTGTAAGTTTTTCTAAAAAAATGTCTAAAAAATAGGAAAACATATGTAGTTTTATTTTGTTATAAATATATTAATTTATTTATAACAAAATGAAAGCATCTTTGGGAGTTGGTTATGCGTTACTTGGGATTTTCTATTCGAGTTACATCGGATTAAAAAAAAAAGAAGAAAATTTGCTACATTGGAAGCTGAGAAAATGTATTTTTTTTTCCGCATACCGATTTTGAAACTTGAAATTCAATTTTCCTCAGCCTGTTTTTTTTGAATTTTCACCCGGAATATCGATAGTTTTTTTTATTTTAATATATGCTATAGATATTTCGGAGATGTGAAAATTTTTGTCGAAAAGGAGCTCCGAAAGAGAAAGGTAATGGTTTAAAGATTATCATCCTAATGTTTATAACTTCGTCGCAAATGCCGATCAACTTTGACCGGTTGTATCTCAAAAACCACTGCTTGTAAATGAACTTTTTTTTTAAAAAAAGAAGCGTCTTTCCTAGTTCTTTCTAACGCCGTTTTCTGAATTTAATTTAAATTATTAGTTACCGAGATATTCTATTTGTTTATAAGCCAAAAAATTGTTTATAACTTTAAAACATTCCTGAGGCCGCTCAAATAATCCAATTTTAATTCTGTAAAGTGAGTTTGATAGGTGGAGTGCTCTTTTATATGTCAAAAAATCAGCAAACTTTTGTATGGTTTAGTTTTTGTTGTGGGAGATGTCAATTTTTTTAAAAAAATTTAGATTGCAAAATTATTATGCGAAATCTACTAAATTGATTTTAATGAAATTTAGTGGACTGTTTTATTATATTATAAAGATTTACTAGGCGAATTATGAAGGTCCTACATGAAATCTAAATGGTTGAAATAAATTGAATAAAAAAGGCTCCATTTACCCCTTTTGTTTTGTATTTATTGCTATTTTGCAGCCTAGGTAATAAATTTGAAAAATTTTAACCAATGGTATTTTATAGGAAATTTAATTGGGCAACTTTTATTTCTCTACAACTTTTCCTTAAAATAAATCGTTTTAAAGTTATAAGCAAATAAAGTAGAAAAAAAATCGACATTTTTCACTATTTTTAAACATTTTAATTTTTTTGTTAATGTTCCGGACCTGATTGAGAGGGAGGAAACGAGATTATTATTATTGAAGTTATCACACAACTTTTTCTGAAAAAATCCGAATGCCACCTCTCACATCCAAATATAAACGTTTTTTTACACATCCGCACTGGTCTATATAAACTGTTTCCCTCTTTCCCTTTTAAGGTCGTCTATAAAATGACGGTTTAACATTCAAACATATATATTTAGAATTTAAAGGGACTAAATTTTAAGAATTGAGTTGATCATCAAAATTAACTTTTGAGTCTAGGAAACATATTTCGTTATCGATAATGTAAGAATACCATTTTATTTGAGTTTTGTATGTTTCCATGACGTTCGTGGTCACATTTTGAGCATCTATTTCATTAACGTTCCTAGTTCGTTTTTGTGTTTTACATTTTATTTCATTTTGCATTAGCATTACGTTTTAGTTTCTGAATATATTTTATGCAATTTTGGTAACCACATGATTCTAATTTACTTTATCTTAATTGTTACAATATACTTGAAAGCAATAACAATTGTAAAAAGAGAATGAAAAGACCTTTCAAACGATATATCACAAGCCTATTCTTCGATGAAAAGAATTCGATGGGGGTTAAAGGTAGGTGTGGCATTTCTACGTTGAAGAATGTCAAATTATAATAAAAATTTGACGTGTTTAGTGATTTTTTATAAATACATACAGTAACCGTAATAATGAATTTATGCCATTGGGCTTTTACACACTGGTTGTAGGTACCTACCGTGTATAAGAACTTATGAATTTATTAAAAATCATTTATTTTAATATTACAGACATTTTAATTTTACTATATGGATAGTTATAAAATCAATTAAATAAAAATGTAAGAAAAATTTGTAAAACTGTTTTCATCAAATACTTGCAAAGTTATGTAGGAGTCATTTTTAAATTTTTAGATTAATAAAAATTTTCCTCTATCTGGAATAAGGGTTTCGTTTTAATTACAATTCAAACAGATCCTTTTGATTATTTTTTCGAGGTTTCATCAATCCCGGAAACCGTATATTCGCACTAATTGCAGACCATCCCATTGGGACACCTGATACTCAAAAAGGATCAGAGTATCCGCGGCGCGAAACTTGAAAAGGTTAGAGTTAGCAATTACTCTGTCCAGGTTGCTGCGAACTACACGCTTAATATGGAATTTGGGCACGTAACAGCAATAATGTCCATCATAAATAAAGACAACGGGGTTGCTCTCATTAATTTATCCCTACCCTCCACCTCTTATTGATCAGACCCGCACGACGTGTAATAAAGTGATAGAGAGATAAAGTCAAACATGGGCGGACTTTCGATTATTACAAATTGAATACCAATTAGGATATAAGTAATTATTTATTTGATATGATGGGACACTTTGAAATATAAATGAGACACTGAATTATTTAATAACGAATTTATAATTCTGTTAAAACAATCTTTTTTTGATAAAACTTATTAAGAATCATCACTTTAATCAAAGGTAATACCACGAGTCCTTAAAATTTTATCGATAAATTTTTAGTTTCCACGAAAACTTTTTTATTTGGCAAAAATACAAAAACAAACTGAAATGTGATAAAATCACGAGTCCGTAGGACGAGTGATTTTATCATATTCAGTTTGTTTGAGTAGTTTTGCCTAAAATAAATAAGTCTGGAAAATAAAAATTTATCTAGTAAAATATTACAGGACGAGTGGTATTTGAGAAGATTATTTTTTGAACCATTCTGTACAAAAACTACTTTATTTAAAAAACTTCCTAGAACAACTTATATTTCATAATTAACACAAACGAAAGGCCGTTACCCATCCTATTAACTTATCCTACACTAGATAGTATTGACAGTTGTCAGTTGTCGTGAGCGTCGTGAAAACAGGGTTATAATTTGAATAAATATTTATTTTTATACCTATTTATACAATTATATTATTAAAGAGAAAATTACCAAAATAAAAATTATTAGGTATATCTATTTAAAGTTTACCTACAAGACCACATTTGCCTGTAGGCGTATAAAAGTTTTAAATGCATGCAGAACCAGGAAGCAGGTTAGTTTTAAAGTACCTACATATTTGATTTTTTATTATCGTTTAGATGAATTGAATTGTGATAATAATAATAACAAAATATATTGCAGAATATTTAGATAATATAAATGAATATTGATTTATAGTAAGGTACTTATAAACAAGAAAATTGATTGTTCAATATTGTTATTGAATTTTTGACAGTTCTATAATTTTATCAATACTAGTAAAACCACTGGTGGTTTTATCAAAGGTAATACCACGAGTCCTTAAAATTTTATCGATAAATTTTTAGTTTCCACGAAAACTTTTTTATTTGGCAAAAATACGAAAACAAACTGAAATGTGATAAAATCACGAGTCCGTAGGACGAGTGATTTTATCATATTCAGTTTGTTTGAGTAGTTTTGCCTAAAATAAAAAAGTTTGAGTCTGGAAAATAAAAATTTATATAGTAAAATTTTACAGGACGAGTGGTATTTGAGAAGATTATTTTTTGAACCATTCTGTACAAAAACTAGGATACGTGTATTTTGTGTTGCCTACCTATGATCTAATTTATTAAAACATTAATAATCAAGAGAAAGAAAGGAAGTGGGTTTACACAGAATAATATTTAATAAATATATTATTATTTTAAGAGAAAATACTTATAATCTTTTGATCTTTCAATAACTTTAATAAAAAATTTGACAAATTACCCTTCCTATTATCTTATCCTGTACACTATATACATAGATAGTATTGACATTGACAGTATGACAGTTGTCGTGAGCGTAGAGAAAACAGGGTTATAATTTGAATAAATATTTATTTTTATACCTATTTATACAATTATATTATTAAAGAGAAAATTACCAAAATAAAAATTCTTAGGTATATCTATTTAAAGTTTACCTACAAGACCACATTTGGCTGTAGGCATATAAAAGTTTTAAATGCATGCAGAACCAGGAAGCAGGTTAGTTTTAAAGTACCTTCATATTTGATTTTTCATTATCGTTTAGATGAATTGAATTTTGATAATATATTTCAGAATATTTAGATAATATAAATGAATGTTGATTTATAGTAAGGTACTTATAAACAAGAAAATTGATTGTTCAATATTGTTATTGAATTTTTGACAGTTCTATAATTTTATCAATAGTAGTAAAACCACTAGTGGTTTTATCAATATAAACCGGAATGATTGGCTAGATTTAGCATAAAACATTGAAGATTAAGCGTTTTCATTGGACGAAATCACAAAATTGTGATATTTTGACAGGTGCAAAAAATAATCAATATAAACCGGAATGATTGGCTAGATTTAGCATAAAACATTGAAGATAAAGCGTTTTCATTGGACGAAATCACAAAATTGTGATATTTTGACAGGTGAAAAAAATAATCTGATTTATTTCTTAGAAATTTGAAAATGATCATTCGAGCACAATAAAATATTAATCAATTATGTATAACTTTTTTTCGTTTTTTATTTTTTTTTAATTTTAACGATTTTTTTCTCGAGTACCTATTTGATTGTTTTCCATGTTTTTACTAGTTATATCATATTTTCTCTTTTGTATCCAAGTTTTCCCAATTAGTTTTGTCGGTTTTTCAATTTTCGATTTTTTTTATCTAATTTTTGTGATATTTTCTCGGTTTTTCTTCCTTCAATTTTATAGATTTTTTCCATTTTTCCCTTTGTTTGCATTTTTTGTTATTTTCTATTTTCGATTCTTCCGTTTATAGATTTTACACATTTTAAGTTTTTTCGGGTTTAGTTTTTTTTCTCATTTTTTTGCTCTTTTCTACAAAATTTGTCCAATTATATTTGGTTTCTTTTACTTGTTTTTTTAATTTCGTCTAATTTTTCCGCTTGTTTCTAATATTTTGACCATTTTCCAATTATTCCTATCATTTTTTTGTTTTTACAAACTTTTGTTTTTTTTTCTTTTTTTGATTAATTTTATCATATATCGTATATCGTCTGATAATTTATATAGACAACGGAATAATTTTAAAATATCATCCATACAAAGTTTCAACCCCTTATTTGCACCCTTAGAGGGTGAATTCCAATAAAACATGAAACATGTGTTCAATAAAATAGTTTTAAGAGTCTGAATTTGTATTTATATAAAAATCGGTGTCGATTTAAAGATTTTTCCATACATTGTTTCAACCCCTATTTTTTCCCTTCAGGGTTAACATTTTTTTAAATTCCTTCATCACATTATGAAAACAACCATTTGTCCAAATTTCACGTTTCTACCATCAGCGGTTACAGCTTGGCGTGCATATATACCTCAGTTAAAGTCTATTTGTTTAGAATTGGCAGCTAAGAAAAGTCATTAAATCGTAAAATGTTGTAAACAAGACCCTTAATCAGAAGCGCACTTATTTATTTATGTCGGTATTAGGAAATTTCTTTTAATCATCATATTTAAATAAGTAGTCATAATACGATTTAGAATATTTTGTTTTTCGATTTTAACGAGAATAATTGTGGTCGTTAGGGGTGTTAAGGGATTGAGGTAACCCTATGTGCATAATTGCAAAAACAGTTACGTTATTAGTCTATAAATTGCGGATTTGTTTATATCCTAATACATAAGAATATAGGTACTCGTTAGTGTTGGTGGTTTATATTGTGATCTATATTTTTATTATTTTACTCCAAGAACATTTTCGGTAGTGAAAATGGCGTCAAGTTCGAGTTTTCTTCCAGTACAAGTGGCTCATTTAAAACAAAGTGCGTTTTCTCAAAGAGAAAAAACTATTGTTTTAAATGTTCATGATGCACTAATATATCAAGATGCATCAGAAACTGTTTGTGATGTGGTGACTAGGTGCTCCAATATGACCGGTGTTAGTGAACGAAGTATCTATCGATTTTTAAGTGAGAGAAAACAGGGAAATGTTAGTGAACCAAAAAAACACGTAGGAAAAAAGTCCATTATGGTCGATAACTTATAGTACTTCTCCTTTTATACATATAGATATGCATACGAGGCCAAAAATATTGCATTAAAAAATACTTGCTATTCTTAATAAATGTGTAGCTTATTATTTTTACTGCTTAAATTTGCCAATACGCAGACTGTTTGTTGGAAAATATATTTGACAAATTGTAACACTGCAACCATTAATTGTAAATAATTAGTTATTGGGAGATAACAAACCCGATCATAATAATAACAGAGATGTATACTAATGGTTATCTAAAATTACCTAGTTAGTAAGCCCTCATGGAAAGATATAATAAGATGAATAGAGATACGTTTTAAATTGATCTTATTTGATACTTAGATACCAATCACGAATGACTTTAAAAAATTCCATTACATTGGTATAATTTACATTTAACTAAAATTAAGAAAAAAGTGGGACTAAAACATACGTATATTGGAACTTGGACCTTCAATCTAATACATTTTTTTATTATATAATAAAATGGATTATAATAAAAAAATTATAAATATATCATTTTTTCTACGTCTGTAAAGCTAGAAATGTCAAGTCGGCAGAATCACTCGTATAATATCTCAAAATTTAGTGCTCATTTAGTGCTAATTTAGTGCTGATAACAGATATTTGGTGCTGTGATAGGGGGACTAAAAATGAGAACACTGCTAACTTTTCAATAAGCTAGCAGTGTACCATTCGTGACCGCGCTAAAACGGAAACTAAAGGAATTAAAAGACGTCACTATTTAGTGCTCAATTAGTGCTGCCAGTAGAGCAAAAGATTTTTGAAAAATAATATTTTTTTATCTTTTTTTTTCAAATCAACTACTGCTAATATAACGACGCCAAGTGTCTTGAGAGCTAGAAGAAAACTCTAAAACGGAAACTAATGGAATTAAAAGTCGTCACCATTTAGTGCTCAATTAGTGCTGCCAGTACAGCAAAAGATTTTTAAAAAATATATTTTTTTTATTTTTTTTTTTAAATCGACTACTGCTAGTATAACGACGCTAGCAGCCTTAAGAGCTAGAAAGAGACTTTAAAACGGAAACTAATGGAATTGAAAGACGTCACTATTTAGTGCTGAAATAGTGCTGTCGTTGTAGTAAAGGAGTTTTAAACAAGAATTTTTTTTTCACAGCAACTACTGCTAGTATAACAACTCCAGCAGCCTCAAGAGCGAGGAGAAGAGTCTAAAACGGAATTTAATGGAATTAAAAGACGTCACCATTTAGTGCTCAATTAGTGCTGCCAGTACAGCAAAAATTTTTGAAAAATATTTTTTTATTATTTTTAATCAAATCAACTCCTGCTAGTATAACTACGCTAGCAGCCTTAATTATTTTTACTCATCGTAAAATATAAATTATCTTAATATTTTTTAATTACAAATCTTAAAATAAAATTCGGTGAGTCGTTAGTTTAGTTTAAAAATACACTTTTTACAAAAGTAAATATTATTTTTATCATTGAAAATAATATTTTTTTAATATAATTCAAGTAATAATTTTGAGACTGCTGGAGTCGTTATAATAGCAGTATGTAGTTGATTTAAAAAAAAAATAAAAAAATAAATCTTTTTCAAAAATCTTTTTCTGTACTGACAGCACTAATTGAGTACTAAATGGTTACGTCTTTTAATTCCATTAGTTTCCGTTTTAGCGCGGTCACGAATGGTACACTGTTAGCTTAATAAAAAGTTAGCAGTGTTCTCATTTTTAGTCCCCCTATCACAGCACCAAATATCTGTTATCAGCACTAAATTAGCACTAAATGAGCACTAAATTTTGAGATATAATATGAGTGTTTCCGCCGACTTGACCTTTCTAGCTTTACAGACGTATTTTTTCTTGCATTCAAACCTTGTAACATAGACTGTTCAATTTGTTCAATAACTATGCTGAGTGCAATATTATCTATGGAAAAGAGTCACATATCACACATTGTCTTCTATACCTGTAAAGTCGGAACTGCTGACCTTCTCTCTACCTAGGCCACAAATATAAAATCATGACTCTGACATGTTTATATTTGTTTAAGATGTCAGTACATGTTTTTGTCAGTAATAATCAATTTGTACCTGTCAAAATACACATAATACCAGTACTTGTAATCGTAGTCTGTTAAGGGTACCATTTACTGATTGTAAGCTGAGTTCAGATTCGTAGTCAGTTATGGGCTCAAGAATATTTAATAAATTGCCTATTCATCTAAAGGGCATAGCTGAGTTATCCAGGTTTAAAATTTATTTAAAAAAAAAATTATTTGAAAAAAATTATTGTACTCTACAAGAGTTTTTTAGCTGTTAGTTACTTTTAATTGACGAATCTTATAAAATTTTGTAGTTGTCGAAAGAAAATAAAGATAAATAAAAAAACAAATAAATATGTAATGTCTCCAGAGTGGGAAGTCGTCACCACAGGGCATTAATAAGTCTGTCGCTAAAAAATAGGGGAAGACATTACCTAAGAGGATGTTTACGAGTTTGAGTAAAACTGTAATAAGCACAGAGTATGTGCTCACCTGTTTCCTGCTCTTGTTCACATCCCCGACAAAGCAGTGTCTCATTTAATTTCATCTTAGTTTTAATTATTAAAGATTCCGTTTGGCCAATGTCTTATATTTTGCAGCCGCATCCTTGGTTAAACCTGCAGGTGTCAATAGTCACTTGTTTTATCCAGCATCTGATGCAGTTTGATGGGTTTGTTGCACCGTAACGAAAAAAATTGCTAGAATTTGTGGCTTGCGGCCTCTTTGACAAGGTGCAAAGTGCAATATGGTAACACTTCAGAGTTTATTCAGCTTGTAATTCTTGGGTGATCTTTCTACCAGGAATATTCCTGTTGGTCATACTTTATTTTTTGTACAACAAAATTTAGATTTTTAAAGCTTAAGAAAATAAAATATAACATCAATTAACATACATGATGTTTTTAATTTAAACTTTTCTTAATTGTAGTTTTGCATCGTACGCCTATGTACGTATGCAACAATAATGTTTTGTGTGTTGATTATATACTACCCGTGTAGACAAATGAGGTGGACTGGAAGTCCTTTCATTTTAAAGTTTATGGATATTTGATGAAATGAAGGTTCACAGAAAAAGACGGGATAATTCATGGAGCCTAATTAGCTTTTCCAGCTGGAAAACTGGATTAATAACGAAGGGTAGAATATTGATTTATTATTATTAGAAATTTACAAAAAGTCCAAAAAATCCAAAGCATGGTTAATAAGAGATCATGTGCAAGATTTTTTTTTGCTTTTTTAGCACTGTAGATAACTGTTTATTTTAATATTTTTCTAGACATTTAAGTAATCGTAATAAAATTGTTTAGAAAGAAAAATCTACCTTACTCGACTTTTTTTTTAATTTGTAAAATAAATTGTTTTGATGTGGCTACTCATCCAATATGAAAAGGGCTCCACGAAGTTTTAAATTTTTAGGCTAATTATTGATGTGAAACATCTATAGCGGCACGTAAATCAGATTTCTGGCGTGGCGACAGTGACGTCATGACGTAAAAAACCTAACGCATCGATAATAATCGATAAGAGATGTACTGATATCTTATATGAAATTGGTGTCATGTTTTGAGCGACGCGACGGTGGCGCGCCAACATAGGGGGAAGAAGCTCATCGATTCAAAAATTTGGCGGGACAGGGTATGAATTGTTTCATAAAAACCTAACTCGATTCCGCCTACTATCTATTCTATATATATAAAAATGATTGTTTGTATAGGCAACATAATATATAGTCCATTTCATCGTTTTTGGCCGATTTGATATTAGAATTCACTGAAATAAGATTAAACTGTCATCCAAGTTACCAATGGCGGACAGATTTTTTTTCTAAATTAGGTCGTAAGTTTCTGAAACTATCAGGTTTGACATCTACAAAAATATGACATTAATAATTATTAAATTCAACCCTTCAACAACGAGCCGTACATGACGGATACTAGGAATGTGAATTAAGTCAAGACTTCCGTATCAAATACTTTTTATTTACCGGTGAAACAAGATGCAGTTACGTAAGTGTTGTATTAAAAAACAAACGTCCTCATTTAAATTTCTAACTTGCCTGTATCTGAGAGAGATGTAACTCTAAATTTACTTCGAGTATGATTTCTGTCATCGGCCAAAATCGGTGAAATGGACTATACCTACATATTTTGCTGACCTGTAAAATTGACAGCTAGTCAATCAAAATAGATTGTTGATGAATAGTTGTCATATAGTTGTCCGCGTAAAATTTGTGTATTTAGTTTTAAATATGAATAAACAAAGTGTTAATAAAGAAAGTGATGAAAAAATATGAATAAAAATGAGTGAGTACCTACTCTATATACATTGGGGTGTCCGTTATTTCCCAGATTTGGTTTTGTTCTCCAAACACCCATCAAATTTTTAGATTATGACCTAACAAAAATTATCAGACCTTAACCAGCCCTTAATATTCACATTAACCCGTGCCTAAATCATAATACATTTCCCATTTAAATACCGTTTAAAAGTTATTCAACGATAAAGTTGTATTCATAGTTAAATTCATCATTTTCCTATTTTTTATTTAGTATCGCTTTTTGTTTGTACTAAAATTATGAAGTAACTACAATTATATTAATATAGTAACGTACTTCTATATAAATTTGTGTTTTAATAATTTCCTTTTTTAAGATTATTGAATTTAGGGCAATTAAATAAAAAGCTAAACGAAATCACTTTTTAAATTTATTCAATAAATAGTCATCGTTATCTGGAAAAAAACGTAATATTTTATTTTATCATTATGACATATTTAGTTCCTATCACAATCTGTTCTTTTCTGCATATTACTTTTACACAATAATGTCGATGTTTCACATCTGCCAGGCGTCCCGTGACGGCTCACATTTTTTTTTTATAACTTTTATCCCATTGTTTATGCCAACAGTGATTAGGAAAAAATTTGTTTGTTAACAATTGAATAACTTATTGAAAAATAGTGACAAAATGATTTTTCCAACTGAATTAGATTCTTTCAAGTATTAGGAAAATACTGGAATTTTTTCAAATTTTTAAAATCACATTTTATGTCATAAAAAAATATTTTATCTGATAAACCCCGTTTAGCGGCAGCGCGCGAATGCTGTAAAAGCCGAGTGGAGCACTGTTTTCAACGTCAAAGTTCCGGCAGATAGGAGTTTTTTATTGCAAATTTCCTCCTCTTTCAGGATCTTTTTTCAAAATTCCTTAAATATCATTATTTTAAAAGTTATTAATGAAAAACTAAATACCTCTTTTTTATTATCTTATTTTGTTATTAACAATCGCAATTTTTTATGTGCTAATATACCCTTAAAAAATATTTTTCGAATGAGCTATGGCACATATTTTTAGGAGCTTAATTTCTATTTAACACGTTTTTGAACTTGTGGACTAGACTATTAAAAGGTTTCTCCCGAATGAGTAAATTAATTGATAGAAACATATTTTATTATGGTTTTTATTTCAACGTAACCAAGAAGTTAAAGTAAATAATTATACTGATAATAGGATAAATCCTTTGATGTAGATCATTTTTATAGATATAATGATGACAGTTATGTAAAGAACACGCCTTCCAGAACAATAATTTACAGTCCATATCTTATAAAGGTGTGTTAACGACGTAATATTAATGACAGAGGGCAGACAAACTGTAAAATATAATTGTATATTTCTAAATTATACAATTGTTTCTCTTTTAATAAAAGCTGCAAAACAACTAAATTTAAGGTAACTATTTACAAGATTTATTCTATCCAAATGTTAAATGGTGTTTTAGCTTAAAAATATCCAGATTTAAGATATATTTTGATTATTTTCATACTTGCCTATTGTTATTTTCCCTATGCGGTTTGACTATACTTTTAATTTCACCGTTTTTACATAATATGTAATTCTTATTCGGATTCAACAACCTCAAAAACATAAAGAAAAACAAATATCTGATATTCACACAAAAGTAAATATTTCTGGGTGTCATTTGATGGTAACTGTGCTAGCTTAATCCTATGACAATGAGGTATCATTTTAAGACGTTGTTTATTATCAGTGATGAGCAAAGCAAGAACAATACTAAGACTGGTTCAATTTTGATTATGGTCTTGCTAATTCAGTCTTGTTCTTGGTCTTGCTAAAAAATTTCTGTCCTTAGTCTTATTCCTGCATATATAGCCTTGTTCTTGGTCTTAGTCTTGCGTATCAAGTCCTGGTCTTGCTCATTATGCCTTTCTTCAACGCATGCATTGACTTTTTATCAAACAAAGTGTATGAGAAAAATAAAAATATTAAAATAAATTAATCTTCCTTTGTATTTTAACCAAATGTTATCCAGATATTGAAGCAAAGAAACAAACTTACAATTCGACAAGTAAACTGTTCAAGAAGAGCATATGCCAACGCTGCTGGAAAGATTTTATCTCATATAAGCACTGTGAGTAAAAGAAAATCTTTTGATGCTTGCAGTCTTGGTCTTTGTCTTGCATAATTGTTTTTGGTTTTGGTCAATTTCTTGGTGATTCTATCTTGGTCTTGGTCTTTCTAGTCAAGGATAGTATTGGTCTTGGTCTTGCTAAAAGATTTCTGTTTTTTGTCTTGTGTATCAAGTTTGGGTCTTGCTTATTTTATCCCTTCCTCAAATGGATAAATTCATTTTTTAGAAAAAAAAAAGTCATGAGAAAAGTGATAATATTGAATGAAATATTCGTTTTTTTTTTCTATTTTAATCATATGTTATCAGCACGTTAGAACATTTTTTCTAGATCTTTTTTTTTCACAAAATGGTATGGTTTGTTTGTTTTTAAAATAAATTTAAAAACTAAAAAATACACTGACGATTTGATATGCCAACTATATCTTTTCGATATATATATATATATATATATATACATTTGCCTTCCTTCAACTTTTTAGCAAACAAAGTGCATGAGAAAAATGAAAATATTAATATAAAAATTAATTTTCCTTTGTATTTTAACCAAATCTTATTCAGACGTTGTTATATGCAATAAAAAATCGTAAATGGGTCAAAAAAAGTTAATTCGTCAGCGTAACAACAAAAGAGTAAAAGTTTTTTTTACGAGACTTTTGTAGGCCAGTAAAAATTGTGTTTCTATTTTGTTTATTAGGCACGGTTACTATGGATGCGAATTCTAATGAAAAGTTTGTTATGACAAGATCTGACGAATTCGTCCGAATAAACAAACGCCTGTTTCCCAATGAGCGTGTTTACACTGCCAGCTGTCAGAACATGCACGACGTTGCCTCGTCAGAACCATTTGAGCGTTCAAACAAATTTTATTTTTTCGTAGGAATTGCGTCTGTTTTTGCGAAGTTACTTAGTTATTCCATCATGGACAACGATAAATTAATTACTCTTGTGTACGAGAACAGATTATTGTGAGATATAAGAGAAAAAAATTATCGTAACAGAGATATTTGTCGACAAAAGGGGGAGGAAATTCTTCAAATAACATTTTAAACTCCACTTTGTCGTCTCTACTAGAAAACAAAGGATTGAAATGCTCTGTTTTCCTCTATTTAACAGCAGTAACTTCATTTACGGACTTTCAAGAATATAAAATTCGTCAAATTCGTCCATATTTACTGGGCGGTAGAAGCGTACTGACTATTAAAATGTCAGAAAACTCGGATAGTGTAACCGCCTTGTTCTGACGAGCATCTCGGACGTACTCGTCAAAACAAAATTTCGTCAGAATTCGCATCCATAGTAACCGTAGCCTTAGACGTTGAAGTAAAGAAACAAAGTGACAATTACATTCCAACAATATCTTTTCGAGAAAACCATATGCTAACGCTGTTGGAAATAAAAATACTGTTAGTAAGAATTTTTGGTTAAGTCTTGCGTATTTGGTCTTGGTCTTGCATAATTGTTCTTGGTATTGGTCCTTTTCTTGTTGATTTTGTCTTGGTCTTGGTCTTGCTAGTCTAAGGATAGTATTTGTCTTGGTCTTGCTTTTTTGAAAGACCAAGACCGAGACTTTAACACCAAGACCCATTTTTCTCATCACTATTTTTTATCTAAAGCAATGTGCCTTTAAATATATTTTTTTCAATTATAAACGTATATTTATGTTTAACGCTAGTGTCAAACTTTCAAATCTTGAATGCAATTATTTCTGTTCTAAAATTATCATACCTCACTTCGAACTAATTTCATTAATAACAAAACCTAAAGCCAATATTTACACCCAACTTATTTGGTAACAATAAAATATTCATTTACAAAAATTTATGCAAACCTGCAACAAAAATTAACAATAATCTTACTTTCTTATTATCTTTTGTTTAGATTCGTACCCTTGAGTTTACGGTAATAAATAACAAAATTTAGAACATGATATAATTTCAAATGTTAATAACGAAAACACAATATTTCATAGGTTAAATAGTGACCTTGAACAAATTCATGAACTGGAAAATCTCTAACTTTAAAACCATCATACGATAGTTGTTATGAAACTTACCTTTTTACTAAATAAATGATTACCTACTAATTTACATACAAAAATAAAAATGTCACATCAAAATCTATAATTATTTTCAAAGTTAGTTACTCATACTCTTTACTATAATAACTGTCCAAATTTCAATTATATTTAACCACCAGCAAGTTTAATGACCTTTTGTTTTCGCCCAAAAAAGCTATTATTCAATTCCCCTCCTCAATCATGCTAATTCATTGGGACTTTTCTATGACCCACTAAAAGTTCGCTCGTAAAACGGCCTTATATGTAATAAAAAATCGTAAATGGGCCCAAAAAAAAAATTAATTCGTCAGCGTAACAACAAAAGAGTAAAAGTTTTTCACGAGATTTTTGTAGGCCAGTAAAAATTGTGTATCTACAACTTTCGGGATATAGAATAAAAATCTGTTACTTTCCTATACTTAACTTTTATGTGCTGTTTAGGTTACTTTGCTATTGTTGTTGCAGTTAAAGACCCCGCAGTTTCTTTATGGAGAATGGCTATAAATTCGCTGATACTTTGCAGAAAGATAATATTCTGTATACTGTTCAAAAGTCTCAGTTTTGAAGAAAACAATTGAAGAAATCTTGAACCTTAAAAAGGTGTAATGAGGCGTTAATAAAAGGTGTGGGAGGGATATGCGGTTGAGGGAGAGGTATGGTGTAATAAAGTGAAGGTAAAATTTAGGATTTGGTGTTATATTATTATAAGAGGAGTGTGTCCATTAAGACCATACCGAATACTATCTTTCTGCAAACTGTCAACGGATAAAGCCAAAACCCATTTTCTATAAGAAAATTGCGATATCTTTACTTCTTTTATTACTTCTAATGAAGCATAGGATAGTTTCGTTTCTTGTGGTCTCCTATTCATGTACATCATTTTGTGGTAGTTTGTTCCTTTTGTTTCCTTCTTGTTTTCTTTATAAGGAATCACAATAGTACATTACGTAACGAGTGCGGAAAGCAGGTGATCCCATCATGGAAAACGATGGGATTACCTGCGCACCGCACGAGTTGCGTTTTCTATTTTTCATTACTCCGTGAGGAAAGCTCTTGAATTTGTCTAAAATAAAAGGAAAGAAGATAATAGAAGTATTATTAGATCAGATCCGCCTGCACCGCGAAGGCGCTAAAGGAGGGTTGGGGGAGGCGGATCCCCCCCATTAAAACAAAAATTTTTAGAGTTAAGAAATTATTATTTAAAAAAAACACTTTTTTATTACAAAATTATGTATAGTTATGAATCTTTGTTAAATACGTTAAATGTAATATTTGAACAGTTGCTTAAGTCTAGAGACATATTTTTTTTTATTCAACTTAAGTATATTAGATAATAATTGAGAATCAACAAAATCTTTATTTAGTAATGAAACGTTTGATTAATTATATCGTGGTGCATTTACTACCGCGTTATCAGATGCAAAACTATTAGAAAATTCATCCTTAATTTCTCTTAATTCACTTTCTATCTCATTTATTTTTGATTGAAAAACACTTATCAACTCTGTTATGTTCATTCATTGCTTTCCGCACGGTCCTGCATGGTCGAAAGCAGTGCTTTCCGCACGGAGTGATGAAAAGTTTTATATTTCGTAACGTTGAAGGAAGCATTGCTTTCCGCACGGTCCTGAATGGTCGAAAGCAGTGCTTTCCGCACGGAGTGATGAAAATATTTTTATTTTTCTGAGAAATTAATTTATTTGCTTGTTTAGGGTAGCTTATTTTATTTTTATCAAGATACGTCAGTGCATAATTTAATTTGAAAAATTGGAATTTCAAATTCAATTTCTTATTATATAACCAGTTCTAGGTTTTTATTAAATTTTTTTTTGTTTTTTATTCTACTTTTCAAACTCGAAATTCAACAATGTGAAACATTTGAATTTGGTATAATTATTTTCTAATAAGAATAAATCGAATTTTTATAGTTTGTCTATATTATTTTTTTGTATAAACTTAAGTTATTAAAAAGTCTGCATTTTAATCTTGTAAATAGGCATTTTTTTTAAACATGTGTATCTGATTTTCCGTTTAGAATCAACCGAATTTTCAAATTTCTCGTCTAATTATTTTTTTATTTTTCGAGCTAAAACTGTATTTACAAAAAGAATTGAATTTCAAATATCGTAAAAATCTTTAAAAATGGTAATTTTTTCGAACATTTTGAAGTATGCTTTTAGATTTTAGAATCCAATTTTGTATATAGCCTGGTTTTAGATTTCTCTTGTATTTTTTTTATCTCTTCTACTTTCCAGTTACGATTTTATCTATAGTATCATTCGAATTTTAAGTCTAGGTGAAAAATTTATAGGTGCGTTAATAGTATATTAAATAACGAGTGAGGAAAGTTACACTTTTCACAAGAGTGCGACAATCCCACCAGTGTAAAAAGTCACTTTCCGCACAAGTAACGTACACTATTTTTTCTACGATCACGATACAACTTTATCAAATATTGGGTTATGTGATTGTTTTAATTCTACTATTCTAGTTCTGTGTATTTGGTTTATATTATAAATAATGCTGTTTTATTTACGATACTTATGTAGTAGAATAAAATACATACAAATAATTATAATTTACATTTATTTAAAAACAAAACAAAAACTATGGATGATGAACAGATATGAAAATATATTTAAGCTATTTTTAACGTTATTTTTTAATAATTAATCAGATACTTTCAGTTTTTTGAAAATATAAGTATTGTAAAAACTTCCAAAAGAAAGTTACTTCGAATATGGAACTGAGCACATGTGTCATGTAAACTCAGAGATTAAGCAACTGTCTACGTTAAGACGGCTACTCATTACTCGCACTGACTTGGAGAATTACTTGTACTTCCCATCGGTTGTCGGAAACCGGGTCCACGTCAAAGGAGCCGAGTCGATAACTTATAACTTCCGAGTTGGTTTTATCTGCGCTTCACTACGTGTGCTTTGCTTGACGGGTAACTAGTAGTTGTTGCGTGTGCGTTTTTAGGTTAAAAGTTGAAATGGCGTGGAGCAATGAAATAACATTGACGTTTTTGGATATTTATCAGAACGAATCAATAATTTGGGACCCATCACATAAACAACATAAAGTGAGAAACGACGTATATCATGCTTGGAAACGAATTCAAATTGAGTTTTCAGCACAATGTAACTTGGAATGCAGAATTGACGAATTAAAAAAGAAAAAGGACTCTCTCTTAGTAAAAGAAAACCGCAACTTATCGTTACAAATGCAGCTAAAGGTGTATATCACTATCGTCCATTTTTTTACTAGTACTTGCCTATTTATTTGTATTTCCCGAAATAAATGGACACTTGCAAGTACACAGGTAGTGTGTACAATTTACTTGCACTTTGACAAGTACTTGAAAAGTACTTGCCAAGTCAGGTAACTTGACAAGTCCCGCGTAGTGAGTAGCCTTCTTTAGAACACTCAAAGTAATCCCTGATTTGATTTTAGGCCTTAGTTATTTGTTCTTCAAAGACAAAATTTTTCTGTGACACATTAGACGATATGGTAAAACACCTGTGATTAAAAATTTGAATATATGTAAATAGTAATATGTTGGAAACGTATTATTACAAATTCTCAGATATTTATTTCGTGTAAGTATCTATTAAGTATACTATTTGTCCCTATGTGTTTTCTTTATATTTGTAGTTATTACATTTGTGAATGTTAATCAGAAAACCGAGTTTGATGTCTTAGGTGTCCTTTCGTGCGGAAAGTAACTTTCTGCACATGTGCAAAAAAAGTAGTACTTTTCATGGGGATAGAGAGTGTGAAAAGTGTTACTTTCCAATGTGGTCGTAGGAAAATGAGTATTGAAAAATCTTATGAATTCGCGTCAGCAACATGCTGTTGTTTTAGGTATATATAGATACAGATTTACGTCAAATAGATTTAGTTCGTTAGTTTGT
Organism: Altica lythri; assembly: GCA_964028335.1. Classification (NCBI taxonomy): domain Eukaryota; kingdom Metazoa; phylum Arthropoda; class Insecta; order Coleoptera; family Chrysomelidae; genus Altica; species Altica lythri. The sequence continues at coordinate 25,340,355 of OZ034804.1, read as the reverse complement.
CTTCTTCAGGTACAGATGATAATGAAATCATTCAAAATACAAACAATCTTAGTCATTCTTTATATATACTGTTAGATGTAGAAATCGGAAAATCAGGTTGATATTATTTTTTTTTTAATTTAATTTTTTTTAATATTGTTTAATCTCTTTCAAATTTAAAAATAAATTTTTTAGGTTTCAATTTAAAATTTTTGCGTTTTCAGATTAAAGACAAGAACAGGCCTAGTAGAACGGTTTTAGTTTCCGAAGTTCTTCCGTTTTTATTTACAATTCACTTATAACTGGGATTTCTGCTAAGGCTTGTAGGAAGCTGAGAATTATTGCAAGTAGGGCAGTGCTGAACTGCTGTGAATCAAATCTAATGTTATTGATTTCCGAGGAAAGTTTTATTAGAAAATATGGCAAAATTTGTGACACAGTGGGTGTTTCTTTTGGCTAAAAAGATTTATTTGGGGCATTTGTGTGACTGTTTGTAAGTGATACGGAAAGCTTGACGTCCTCGTGGCGCCTAGATATTTAAATCGATATTCCATTTTTGAAATCAGGAAGATTTTTTGGCAAATGTTTTTTTTTTACATTTCATATATATTTAGATGTTTTATCAAGATTATTTTAAATTAGAATTGTTTTATTAGTTAAATATTTCCCCTAATTTGGTTAATTAATTAAAAAAGGTGGAAGGTAAGAAATTTTTAAATGCAATTGATAATAACGGAATGCGAGAGAGATTTTATTGTAAATCTATTCATCGTTTTCAATGCTTGGTATTTAATTTCCGATTTAATTCAATATACGAAATGTATGAACCAAATACCGAAATAAAGGGTATCCGAAACACTCGTCTGGTTATGAACATTTGCATTGTTCACTTTAAATTACATACGCTAAATACACCTCAAAAATCATGTTTTGTGCCGCCAACCTGCAGACTAAATGCCAGTTGCTATCCTCATTGTTAAAGATATAAAATGGAGAAAATCTAATGCAGTAGATTGTTTTCGTCCAAGAACTATTGCATTTAGAGTAGATATAATTGGAAAAAAAAGTATGTTTTCAAACCGAGTAGAGTAATCGAAAATCTATAATTTTGGAAAATGAAAATACTATTTCGGATATCTGCAGATTACTAGATATAAAGTTTCTAAAGCAAAAATCCTATAATATACTTCTTGCCTTCTTCTGTATAATAACATGAATTGACATTAATGAGAAATTGAAAAAATGTTAACTTTAGCAAGATTCAAACCTGCGGTCACTACCTATTGCTTTTAATGCCTTAAACTGTTTGGCCACGGATTATCCTAGAGGTGAGTTACTGTTTTTGTTCATATGGTTGGTTGATAAGTTTTGAAACTAAAAATGAAAGAATGTGTATTTTTTAATGAAACTGTTTTTTTATTCAATATAATCTTCCTTGGCTTGAACACACTTATTTCAATGATTCTCCAGAAACTTAATACCATCTTTAATGATTTTCCGGATATTTGTCAAAATATTATTTTACGTTTGCAATAGCTTCACGAACGAATTTCTAAAGTTTCTGAAGAAGTAATAGTCATAAGGATCCAAATCTGGTGAATAAGGTGAGTATTCCAGCAATTCCTACTTAAATTTGTTTAATTTATAAATCCTCAACTAACTTGTATGAAGACGTGCATTGTCTTGATGAAAAATGATTGTTTTCTTCTGTAAACCTTTTTTTTACGAATTTTTTCATCTAACTGCTCCAAAAGGTTACAATAATTTTCAAAGTTAATTGTTTTACCTTTTTTAAGATATTCAATTAACAAAACCACTTTTGTATCCAAAAAAATGAAGCCATAACCTTTTTTGTCGATCATGCTGACCTCACCTGTTTTGGAGCTGAAGAACCAGCTTATCCACTGTAAACGTTCTGTATTCAGTTTAGGATCATGATGCTGGATGCAAGTCTTATCCATAGTTATAAAACAACGCACAAAATAGGTTTTATTGTGCTTAAAACGCTCCAAATTACGCTGAGAAATTTGTTTTCGGTTTAGTTTTTGTTGAATTGTTAACGAATGCGGCACTAACTTTCCTTACAGGTTTTTTATATGTAATTCTTTATGTAAAATTTGAAGTACCTGTTTATCTGTTTAGCGATGGAAAATCTTATTTAATCTGCCAACTACACATTTTAGCTCCGTGTAACTATTTTATATAAATATGTATGTAAGTATTAATTTTTCTCTTTTCTTTGTTATTTTAAGTATACCAAGTAGAAGTATGGAACATAAAAAATTGTAAATTTGATATGATACAAGTGGTCGACCGCCCATGCGCATCCTACAAGGACATAAATGGAGACGTTCGACTACTTAAATATCAATATTAAAAATACACACAATATGTAATATCTGAAAAAAAAAACTTGAATAAACATTATTATTATTATTATTATTATTATTATCTGACATGCCTATGGTATCAGCAATTTCACACTTAGTCAAACGTGGTTCATTTTCGACGCTAGTATGACCACGTTTAAACTCTAAAACCCATCGATGCATAGTTGGAAATGAAGGAGCAGATCCCTTTAACACTTTCACCATTTTTGTATGAATTTCTGTTGCTAGTAAACCTTCCAAAACAAAGACTTTTATCACTGCACGATAATTGACAAATTGAAATATTTTTTGTGTATTCAAACAGAAGATAGAAATATTGAAATAGCGTATAAATTTTGATTTCCCTACTGGTTAATAGATGTCACTTTCTATCATCTTTACATTGTAGAGCACGCTTTTGTGTTTTTTTTTGGATCATACTACCAAATAGTTTTAATAGTCCTAATAGGTCGAAATCTGATATTACGGGTTAAAAGAATTTATATATTTTTACTATTTATTAAAAACAACAATACTAAAAATAAACACTTTTGTTATTTACCTTCTGAATCTATTATTTTTTGTATACTAAAAACATTAAAACGACGAGTGCAAATTCTGGCACATAGTTTGTGACTGCCAACAACATATCATTTTTCTCAAATTATTTTAGCCCCAGTCAGCATGTTTGAACAGCACCTGTACCTGTAATGAATTTTAGACCCATATTACGAAATTTTAATAATGTTTGATCTCATAAAGTATGTCCAAGAATATGTCCGGCTTTCAAAATTACTGAAAATAAATTTGGCTTGCTGGAAATAGTTAAATCCATTTTCACAGTTCAGCACATTTTCAATGTGGGGATCCGATAATTCTTTTTAGCATAAATGAAATTGTAACTTTAAACGATTAACTAGCTAGAAAAATTTTAAATTGTTTTTTTAAAGGAACAAATTAGAACGAAAAAGTTGAAATCAATAAAACAATCTAACATAAGATAATGATTGTTTTATACACCTAATGCTAAAAAAACATTTAAGTTATAATAATAAAATTTGTAGAAATTTTTAAATAATATTTGTGGAAAAGTGCTTTATGCAATTAAGGCATGTCATAGATGTCAAAGGTAATAGTTTAACGTTTTACAGAGTCTTTAAAAATCAAAGAACATAGACCGTTTACTAATAACTAAAAACTACTTCACTGGCTATATGCCCCGACAGACATTGAATTACAGTTCAAAGTTAAACGGGGTTGGTATATCTGCAAGATAGAACTAACCATCTCAGTGTGCAATTCGAAAGGATATCACTTGTAGACCGGTTTCGGCGTATAGCGCCTCATCAGCACAAGGAAGTAGTTGTTGGCTCTTAGTAAACGATCTATGTTCTTTGATTTTCAAAGACTCTGTAAAACGTTATAATAGTATCAAACTAATACCTGTGACATCTATTTGATAAACGCTTTACTAAAATGACAATTGATTAGCAGGAAACTGTAAATTAAGTAGATGCATGGCATGCCATGTTAGTTTTTATCCTAAGCTTCAGATAAATAACCCGTTAGTAGACTACCGGTGGGCGTATAAAATTTTGGAACGATTTTTAATTACCTGTCAATTTTTTTTATTTCCATTGTAATAAAAATCTTATATCTCCAAATCATTCTACTAAGGGTCTGACAATAAAGTAGAAATAAAATGGCTGAATCACATTGGAATCTAGAATGCAGCAAAAATTTTGGTTGGGATCAAATTGGAATTGACTTTTAAATAAAAAAATAATAATATTAATTTGAACCTTCGCAGATTAAACCAAAATCTATATCGAAAAAAAAATGAACAAAAAAGTGTATAACTTAAAATAATAATAATAAAAGTTAAAAGGGGTAAAAGAGAGAAAAAGAAAGAAATGAAAGAGAAAGGAAAATGGGCGCCACTTATGTTTTTTATCCTAAGGATGGGGAAATATAAGAAACCCAGGTAGAATAAGAGAGATATATAAAATAGATAGGATGTTCTTGCTAGAATTAAAATTACACACTTTTAATTAGAAAGTAAAAAATTATACTTACACTTCTCTTTACTTATCCTTATGGTTAGAAGTTAAATTTGTAAAATATGAAAATGTTTAAATAATCCAATATTTAATGACTTTAATAAGCTTACTCAAGTTATAGATAATCTGGATCAGAATAACATACACCATACATATCCGTATTAAAACAGTAAATACATCATTTCAATCATTTTAGGGACCAATTCACAATTTTGTCTTTGGTTACTGTTAAAACAATATCTAGGTATATTAGGTTATTATTTCGATGTGCTTTATGAAGCAAAAAGTGAAACAATAGAGATCTAGACTAAAAATTAATAAAATTCACCTTTAGCTTTCTTATTAACTCGAGTTAAAAGAGTACTTACATATTCTGTTAAAACTAGAAAAGCATAAAAAAAATACAGGTAAAAATACAGTAAAAAAACACACCGGCTTTTTCAAAAAAAAAAAATGAATCACTCACTTTGTCTGCTGCTTAACGGTGACGATACGTTGATAGTATTAAAATTGAATACAATAAGATTCAATCTCCAAAGAAATAAATAGTACTCTTTTTTCTGGTAGTGAAGATAATAACGATATAAAAAAAAGACTTACAATTGGCTCCGTAGCGTCTCTCGGGAAGAATCACAGATTAGCGACCAGCTTAATCTCGGAAATGCGGTAGAAATTTGACCCTTCTCTAGTCATATCCACAGGTACTTACCAAACCATATCCGAGAAATCATCAACCTTTTAATGGGCACTCGGAACACAATTACTTTTTTATTTCAAATAAAAAAAAACCGGGAAAATTAGAGCTAAAAAGTACTCGAGATGCTTCTACTTAGCCATCTCCCTATCGAATGAATTCCGTTAGAACAGAAGGCGCGTAAGATACCTCCGCGGAGCTCACCTAATTTTTAACGCAATCACTGATTGGTCAGAAAAAAAATCGATAACTTCGCTTTGAAAAGTTCGTTAGATTTAAAAGTACCCGCTGCGCTTTTTATCTCGTAGACCAGGACTTTCGTTATTTCTCGCGCAAGGCCAGACTTTACGGAGACAGGGTCGGTTTTTGATTTAAAAAGGAATTATAAAAAAGTTATTAACAGGTTTTTTAAAAACGCTAAAAACTCATCTGAAAAATGGCTGTATTATTTGTTATTAATACTGGCAGTAAAATTTATAACGTAGCCCTTTCTCAAATTTCAATGTAACCATTGCAAAAAAACAGTACTCATAACAATAGCTAACTTTCTGCCAACGACATTCTTTTAATATTTTCATAAATATTGGTTGTTTTGAAGGTTACAATATAAATCTCAGATATTAATGCTGAGAAAATATGACATAGACCAATATCTGTCGAAATGCAGACCATAATGGAAATTTTTCATAGGTAACTATTTCTTTGCTGGAATCCCTTCAGTATGTGCCCAATATCAATAATCACGATATGCGCCAGTCGGAAACCCTGTACTAAATTTTTTATTTAACAAAATCTGAAAAAAAAAAATAAAAATATTTAATTTGTTGTGCTCCTATTTTCATGTATAATTCGGAAAATATTGCTCCTAGAGAAAAAATTATAAAAAGCTAAAAGTTTCGTTATTTAAAACGTTAGTTAGAATTTGAAAATGTAATGTTTATTGTTGGAAAAATAGCAAAAATAAAAAAAAAAGAACAATGAAATGAATTTTATTCTTTAACTGTTTTCTCTAAACTTGACTTACGACCTCCATATTCCGCCTAGAAAAACTTTTTAATATAATTAACACGTGTTCTAAATTTTGTTAAGATCGGTATGATAGTTTTTGCATAATAGTTTGGCAATTTAGCGTACTAGAATAAAATCGCAAATTTTCAAATTCATACTTGGCCCTAAATAAGGCTCTTAGATAGTCGCCTATTTTTTTACATATAAATATGGCTCAAACTTTTAAACGCTTTATGTAAAATTAAAATCGGTCCACTAGGAGAGCCTAGAATTTTTTAAACATTTTTTAGACTTATAAACAGTTTGGATTTAATAGATGCGTATTTTAATGTTCTTTTTTTAAACCATCCAGAAATTAATACTTTCCGGTTTACTTTTAGGCCTCATTTTGTCAGATAAGGCCAGAAAATAAAAATGAGTCCGGTAAAAGCTTTTACCGGACTATCACAATATTTTTTTGGCCCGGTCCGACAAAATGAGATTTTCTGACCCAAAAATAAACTGGAGATTACTAAATTCTGGCCGGTTAAAAAAAATATTGTACGTAATACGTCCCATAAGTGCTTTTACTGGACCCACAGGCCCGCTCGTCCAGTAAAAGACCACTTTCTGGACTTGTTACGTAAACTACTATTATGTGTATAAATTTTGTAAAAGTGTGTCAGCCTTTCGAAAAAAAACATTTTCTTTCTTAAGAATGAAAATGAAAATTACAAAAAAATTATAAATACATTACTAAAAACAACAACTCACCACTCGTAAAGTTATAAGTTAAAGTTATTAACCCTAAAAAGTTTAAAAAAATTGGATATAAGATTAAAATGTGATTATAAAATCACACTTAGAAACTTACACACTACATATTAAGTATGTATGAATTTATTATTTTTATTAGATTTCCTGAACGAACTATTTAGTTTTAAATAATTTATATAAAATAGCTCTCAACAGATTTAGTTGGAATTTCTGATTTTACTAAATTAACTACATAAAAAACAAACATCATAACCATATAAAGAGAAATGCAAATCTGTTACAGTTTATTGACCACTTACAAAAACATCAAGAGAACTTTATTTCACTGTAAGAGTTTTCGTGCTGCTACTTACACTTAGCTAATAAAAAAGTATCGCGTGAATGTATATAATCAAATACGTGTCTGTAATCAAGAATTTAACCACAAAATAAAAACAAAATGTAAATAAAATTTTACTCAAAAATCCAGCATTTTTTTATGAGTATATAATTAATTTGGACAAGCGCCAAATAAATTAATGAAGAAAATGAAAAACAAATATATTGAGTTTGGATTGTTTGAAGAACATATACGTGGCTATATTCTGACGTATATGTGCTTTATTCATGTCATTAGATAAGTGGTCTTTGTTTCGTATCATTTGTATTTCTATCTTTAAAATTTACAGAATTATTTACTGCATGCTTTCTAACAGTCGAATAAATTAGTAGTACCCTTCTCAATCCAATCCTTAATAATTGGAAGAATTATATCAGTATATATCTACGTTCTACAGGATAACTTCCAAATTTTGTTTCAAAACCTCTGTAACCTTTTTTTAATGGATGTTAATTGTTCGTTTATGATTTGGGTATGCGAACGGCACTCAGTTGTTTAGTGGCGAGAGAATCGTGGATAAGTTCGTGCTAAATAAAAGATTTTAAAAAAGATGTTAAAAAAATAAACAAAATAAATACTAATTGGCACCCTACGATAAATGAATTCTCCTACTTATGAAGTTACTTGAAAATTAAATTTTAATTGTCTAAATTATTTCTACACTAATTTGCAGTGGGATCCTAGACTATATTAACAGTTAAAATAATAATTACTGTTGTCACATGTAGAACAAAAAAATAACTTCTCTCTCGCGTAGTCGATCCCATTCTAATAACATAACCGAACTGTCACCTTGACTCATATCCGACGCTTATTCAACTAGGCTACGAACGACATATTTAGAAATTTTCAAAATGATAACATGTATACACAATTTATATCATATTTCATATCAATTCAGTATAAATTTCGAAATTTATGTATATGCCTAAACACACTTGAAACATGCATTGTCATCCAGTTTTTAGCTATCCTGAAAATTTCAGAGCTCTAGCTGGTCGGGAAATAGGTTTAAATTCGATTACAAAATTCCACGGAATGACACGGTGAAAATATAAAAACTTCATAAAAAATGATTTCTGGCCAGACCAAATCGAAAGTACTGTGAATTGGTATTTATAACGGAAATTATTACGTACCGTACAGGGGTGATAGCGTATTATATATGGAAAAGAATTTATACAAAAGAAATTAAAGTAAGTAAAGATGGTACACCTCTAAAAAGCCACTGTCCCTCAAGTACTGTCCAAGAAGATATTTTCGTTTATAAATTTTCTTTTCTAATTACTGTATGAGAAATAAAATTTTGTTAAACTTTAGAAAATAGTTAAATGACGTTAATAAAAAATAGTTTTATATCTAAATTCCACTTAATTATAACCCCACACAAATTTCTTCCGCCGAGTGCACGAATAGAAGTATAACTTCGAAAATTGTATTAGTAATATATCTTTTCTTATGGGGTTCTTATTTTGAACGTTAATAATTTAATAGAAATAAAAACGTTTTTTTTTCAATAAATCGTATTATCGTAGATTCCTATCCCTCAAAAGTCTAATTCATTAGATTAAACTATACGTATATAAATAAACGCCTTCTTTTTTATATCAGTATAAAATAGTTATTTATGATATGGGTGTTAAAAGTGACGTTTTATTTTGTGAGTGAAAAAGTTTGTGAAATGAGCGGAGCGAATTGAACAATTTCACGAACAAAATAAAATCACTTTTAACACAAATACCATACAATGTTTTTTGTACAACTGCCCTATTTTAATAATGAAATGGGCGAATTTGCAATGACAATAAACTAAACCGTGTTAAAAGTAAACTAAACCGTGTTAAAAGTAAACTGAAGCGTGTTAATAGTATATTACGTATCAAGAGTGGTAAGTAGGACATTACGTACGAGTGGAAAAGTTACGCACGAAGCCGCGTAGCGGCGAGTGCGTAATTACACGAGTACGTATTACCTCTTACCACTCGAGTTACGTACTATGCTTTATCTACGACTCAATAGTTTAATTTTAATTCTAAATATTTGAAATTTCTAAAAAAATATATGACGTAAAGTTCATTTCACAATATTTCGTTGACTTGGTACCTGCTCTTAACTGCTCTTAAGGGATTACTAATAAAAGGTGGTTAATATTTCTTCGAACTTTGGCCGTAAACCGGTGAACTATTTACAGAAAGGTATTATTTATTTTTGTCCAGGAAGATATATTTATTTTTCAGGTAAAATTTTATTACTGACCATCAATAGTAAATCATTAGTAAATGATTTTTGATTTTCTTAATTATCTTGGAAGAGAAAGTGGGAGTTTCGGGGTAATTTGTTTTTAAAATTCTCTCCTAGAATTTTAGTTTGTACTAAACATTATACTCTGAAAGTAATCTTGTGTTTATAACTAAGTATGTGGCGTCCTTGGGCAAAAAAAGTGCATTTATCGCCGGATGCGAAACAAATTGTGAAAAATGTGTTTGAAACATTGAATAATCGAGGTTATAGTGTAACCGATGCAGCAGAAGAAACATGTAAGTTAACCAAAACCCCAATATCCACAGTAAAAGATATTATCAATAAGCCAATAAGTAAACGAAAAACACGAAGTGACGTTAATAATACCAAATGTGTTGATGAAATACAAAAAGATATAATCCGACGAACGATATATGTCCTATACCAAGAACAAATGATACCAACCCTAGATTGTATAAAAAAACGGTTACTTAAAGACGACACGGGAATTATTTGTAGCCGTACAAGTTTGTGGAGAATTATTTCTCAAATGGGATTTAAATATTGTACCATTAATAAAAGACAAGTGATAATGGAGTCATATCGTTTACGAATGTGGCGTTGTCATTACTTACAAGCTATTCAAAAATATAGAAGTGAAAACCTTTCAATTATCTACCTCGACGAGACATGGTATGACACCCATGATACTCCAACGAAGGGTTTTGTTGATTCATCGGGAAATTGCAAAACAAAGGCTCCATCAAATAGAGGACAAAGAATTACAATAATACATGCCGGATCAGAAACAGGTTGGGTTCCAAACGCTTTATTGTTATCAGCAAAGAATATTAAAGATTCAAGTTTAGATTATCACGAAGATACGACAGCAGACCTTTTTGAAGATTGGTTTGAGAATTATTTATTGCCGAATATACCGGAAAAAAGTATAATTGTAATGGACAATGCAACTTATCATAGCCGTCAATTAAATAAAGTACCAAATAGCAACAACAATAAATGGAAAATTCAAGAGTATTTGTTAAAAAATGACCTTTATTTTGAAGAATCGTACACAAAACGTGATCTCTTACAAGTTGTAGCAGCGTTCGGTATTGAAAAAGAATACGTTTGTGATACTATTGCTAAAAATATGGGCCACACAGTGTTACGGCTTCCCCCATATTATTGCATATTCAATCCTATAGAACACATGTGGCATCAGCTAAAATCCAAAGTTAGATCGGAAAACGTTTCACCCACATTAAACTCAAGTGTTATAGAGTTAATCAGAAATGTGACAAGTAATATTCCCATTGATAGCTGGAAAAATTCGATTCAGCATGTTATTAAGGTTGAAGGTACATATCGAAATGTTAATGTAACTGTAGCACCCTTAGTTATTAATTTAAATGAAGACGATAGTGATACTGAACTACATTTAGATTAAATAGTTGTAAATAATGTAGAATTAGTTCATTTGTTTAATTGCAATTAATAAATAAAGTTAAAATTTGTTTTTAAAAAATTTCGTGACTTTTACAAAATAAATTTAAGTTTTAGTAAATGTTACTGAGTTTTATTTAAATCTATTTTGAAAACCGGATTACGGATCTGTTAATGTTTACTGTACAGTGAGAAATTTATAACCTTTCATTACTAATCCCCTAAGGTAAGGTACCGAGTCAACGAATTATTGTGAAACGTACTTTACGTACTGTACTGTTATCTACTCCTTGACAGTAAATGTCATTTATACTCATTGTCACCATGCAGGGTAAGTAAGCTATAACGCACAGTCGTGCGTAATGAAACGTCATTCCAACATGACATTTCCTTACGCACAACTGTGCGTTATAGCTTACTTACCCTGCATGGTGACAATGAGTATAAAGGACATTTACTGTCAAAGGAGTAGATAAAAGTATTTTTAACACGCTTCCATGTAAACAATCAATTTTAACATTGTTTGCTATCATTAAAAGTGTCACTTTTAATGACAGTTGTACAAAAAACTTTTTGAGCTACTCCTTATTTAGTATTATAAGCAGTATCGACTTTATTTTTATCTTTTCCCTGATTCCATAACATTATCATCCATTAATCACGTCTTTCATGGTTAACTATGGAACAGTATCCATAAACAACCCACGAATTGATATTGATAACAAATTCGGGAAATTCGAGATAGAGGAAGCGCGTTTTGAATAACGCGTAAAGAGACGTGAACTTCGGCGCCAGGTCACGACGCCGTTCGCTGACACGTCTATGTCTCGACGCCGGTGATCAAAGGGTGCGTGGGTATGGGAAAAGGGCCTATACTGCCGCACCGCCTCAAGTCCTTTATCATTTCATGTGCATAGAAAAGGCGATTATTTGAGTCTGAGAATGTAGACGGATTTTATTTCTATGACCCGTAATTAACCTTTAGAATTTTTTGCAAAAAAAAATGATACATGCATCAAGATATCATATGCTTTTTTATAACATACTATATATCTGTCTATTGAAATTTTCGATATGCACAGTATTTAAGTAAAAATAAATACACTAGATTTTTTATTGAAACCGTGTCAGCTTATTTTTCTGTTTCAATCTATTATTTTGATTTTTCTTTCGTCTTTGGTGTAAAATGATAAACCCATGTTTTATTCATGGTTATAAATCGACGCAAAAACGCTGCCTTATTATTATGAAACATCGCTTAATCGTAAACATTACCAACCTCGGCTACGCCTTGGTTGATAAATTGTTCTCTCGCTTCAAAAAATGTTACTTTCGTTACTCGTAAAATAATATACTATTTTTTTATAACAAACAAGCTTATAAATAATTTCACTTCTGATAAGTTTATCATTTAATTAATATATACCTAATATTAATGTTTTCATGATAAATAAAGTCATAGTGACAACTAAATAAAGTTAATTGGTTTTAATAAATTTTAATCGATGTCGACAGAAAATTTTTGAGATTTTGTTAATATCTTATAATTAACTCAGTATAGCTTCTTAAAATATAAATATCCTTCGTTTATAATTATAATAGTATATTATGGAACAAGTGGTTGAAATAAAATTTCAATATCGAGAGTAACTCAAGACATTGAAATTGCAAATGAGTTTGAAATCACCTGTTAATAAAACCAATTAAATGTAGAAATGTTTTATCTTTGGTATATTATTATGCTAACAGTAATGGAAAAACTTATTCAATTATCGCCAACTAATTCACATTATTTTTATTCAGTTTCGTTAGTGTAGATTAATTTGGAATAACTAAACCCGAACTAGTTGATGGCTTTTCATTAAATAATTTGGCCGCTTTATCTTTTTGTGTCGGTTATCATTCATCTATGTAACTTTCGGCTGTAGCTGACGGCTTTCATCCACCGTGCCTTTTTAACATAGTTTGGTTACTTCCCGCATTCACTAACAGAGTGGCAGAAGTTCTTCTCATTGCGTTCCCTGTATATTCATTGGGATTGCTCAAATTTAAATATGTAGTAACCGTTTTTGGCACTGTGCTAATTTTATTTATACCAACAAATTGTCTTGTACATTTACCGGTTTGATAATTACAAAAAAAAAATGATTTTTTAAATTTGGGGAAGTGATAAGTAATTTTTCACAATTCAACATACTCTTAAGGGATCACAATTTTTTTTAGTGTGTTTATTTTTAATATGCAAAAGTGTTACAACAAATAAATGTTCATCTAATAGGTATTCCCAGGATAAAAACGACCTAAAAACAAATATAGATATGGTTAACAAAAGTTTTTTATTATAAACTTAGTTTTGTAAACAGGTAAATCTTATCATTAGCTTTGTTAAAAAATTTAGTTCTTCTTTAGTTCGTTTTAGATTTTTTTGGATGGTATCCAGCAAGCTGCCGTTTTAAAGTTGATCTTAATTTGAAATATTAACAATGTTTGTAACTCAAATAGTCGCCTTCAACATTGAGTTCTGAGCTCAGAGTGTTGATCCTTTTTTCCTTGGCCAATTCAGCTCCAAAGATTTCTTCGGAAAACGTATTGGTGCCTTTTTAAATTCTTCAGTCCATAATTTTTTTAAGTAACAGTATAAATATGCTTTGACTTCTCACGAATTAAATTTTGAAAATGCATTTTCTGCCTCTTTTACAATTTTTTCTGGTTTTATATCACTGTTTTCTAAATCACTTTCACTTATTTTTGCGAACTAAACACTAACTATTAGACCATAACGTAGTAAAAGCTCTGAGCGCCTATACGAATGAATTAAAAACGCAGCAAGGTGTGGGATGTAAAATTTACTCCAAATCTTTGAGCCTAAAAATGAAATGGGCTATGGTTGGCTTGTTACGTGTGGTTCAGTCAGAACTCACAGGCATAACCATAGCTGCAAAAGAATTAATCAATAGGAATATTACAGGCAGGAATGTAAATATTTAGACGGACTGCCGACAAGCACTACTGACCTTGAATAGACCAAGTATCACTTCAAATTTAGTACTAGAATGTCACCAAATTGAGGTCAGAATTACATGGTCACTCTGAGCTGGATAAAAGGGCATGGAAACTCTAAAGGCTACCACATTACGGACAATTTAGCAAGAAGGGCTCGGACTACAATAATTATGTTAGCCTTTGCCCATCTACCAAGCTAACAATGTTCGCTGTCGTGGACCTTATCAAACAGCACTCTCACCAAAACTTTATGCAGTGCTGGGATGAAACAACGAACAGTAGACTAGCCAGAGAGTTATTACCTCATCCTGGCAAGGAAACAGCAAGAAAATTTTAGGCATTGACCAGATAAAATCTCCGAACAGTTGTGAGAATCGTAACTATGTATGACTGCTCTGCTTTTTCTGAAATCAGAAGATCCATGTCAGGGAGATCCCCCTCGGAAGTCTCATCACCTATTTTAAATTTCTAGAGCTGATGACAGCCTGAGGTGTGGATATCCCTACACACGGGAAGGATGCACAATGGGCCATATATGGTCTTAGAGCTGGCAGAGCACTTACTTGCCCTCCCCAAATTTCCAGATTTAGATATCCACTAACTACCAGTATCTGACATTATTCTTATTCAAATTAAAATGTCAAAATCGGCGAAATCCTGGTGGTCTAAGACTTTATATAATTAGTTGCTGAAATGTGATTTCAACCACTGTAATCTATTGAATAATAATAAATTTCAATCTTATGAGTGAAAAAATAATATTTAAACGAAAAAAATATATATCGGTTTAGTCAGTTCAATAGTAGAAACAACCCATTTATGCTGTATTGAAACAGTTTTTTATCAGTATAATAACAAAACTAATTAAACCCTGTAGACACCTTTGTAATTGATAAATATCATCACCATTGAAAATTTTATTACCCAACCTGCTCTAATATTTCATACTTCCAGGTCATTATCCTAATTACCCAAATACCTCATTAATCACTTAAACAAACTCCCAAAGAAATTCTTTACACACTTTCCAAAATTAAAACTGTCATTTCTACACTAAAATACATCAGCGTCTATACGATAATAAATGATGCCGGCAACTGCAACCACTATAGATTATTATTTTCAACCAGTGCATGCAGTGGAAAACTGTTTCACTGTATAGCGTATTCTAACTCTGTGTGCCAGATTTGTCTCAATTTTTCTTGTATGGCTTACAGGCCCATGACCTCTAATAATTATTCAATTTTCTTTACTAACGTGCCACATTTAACTATTTTAAAGGCTTTTTTTTTCAATTCAATGATCTGTTCTTCTGCAGTTTTGTGAACAATTTTGTTTTCGTATTTTTCTATTTTCTACTTGATGGCTATTACGTTTGCATTTTGAAGTAAAACTTCTTTAGCGAGACCAGGAGTAAAAAACTTATTCTAACGGACGTGACGTCATTCTAATAACAGAAACCGGAAACAAAACCTAATACTGACACGATTTTGCATGGGCGCTGGCAGCAGGGTGCAAGAGGGTGCGCTTGCACCCCCTGCTATGAAAGAAAATACCTGAATTTACCAGAAAATTATATATTTTTTTAATTTTTTTATTAAATTATTGTTTGAATAAAAACTAAAGGCGCCGCGGTTGCTGTCCAAATCATTCTACATTCTATATATATATTAGATCATAATAGTGTGTAGATGCAGATGCACCCCCTGAAAATAATCCTCGCGGCGCTCATGCGATTTTGCCTCCTATATTAAATAAAATTAAATCTGTAATTGTATGAATTGACAGGTGATCATCTTGTCAATCGAAATACATTGATTTATATAAATAGTTTTTTGTGTATAAAGTGTTTGTATTAAATATGAATAAACAATGTGGATTTATTAATGAAGAAAGTGATGAAAAAATATTGATTGAAAATGAGTGAATAGGTAGGTACTCTATATGCATAAATTTTATTTTTGGTGTGTAATTACACTATTTATACCTAATTATTTATACCTATTATTTATACCTAGCTATTTTCGTTTTATAGACTTAAAGAGCTAAAAAGAAAAAGAAATTGTGAACGTCAAAGGGGATATTATAAGCGCCAGAAAGATTTGAAGAAAAATGACAAAAATGAAAAAATGACGAGACAGTCACATTCATTATGATTTGATTAAGTAAGTTTATATACATACATACATATTATGATAGTAAATAATTGTTTATACGGAATCTTTACGTTGAGTAAAGAAGCATGTTGCACGTTTTTGTTCATAAAATAATAATATTCAAAATATTTTAACACTTTCTTATACTTATTTTAGGTTTGGTTAGGTAGCCGTAAAGGCCATAAAACCACTAGTCAAGATGGCTGATCTTTTACCACCAATAACAGATCCTTCGTAGACGTGAAGGAAACAAACTTAACTCAGGATTTTAAATTTTATGGAATATGCTATAAAATGCTACAAAATGAAATGGTTATCTAACTATCGAAGGCTCTTGTGTTGTGATGTATTACAATAAGGTAGATACAGCTACAAAGTCACACATTCTAAACGTAATGTGTGTATATTTTTAATATTGTTTACCTATTATTGAAGCAAAACTTGTTTAGGCACGACTAGGGGTAGATTCTAACGGAAGATTCTGATGGAAGTAACTGTATAATTTTAGCTATGGGAGGAGTTTAAATTTCCGAAATTTATTTATGAAATTTTCAAACGGTTTCAAATACATTAATGGTATTTATAGACTAAAATCTATGTTTCACATTTTAGTTATCATAAACCTATTATTTCATATAAAAAAAAAGTAATGATAACTTTCAAATTCCTATTTCTAATGAATAATATAAATATAACATCTCATTTTTGTTGTAAAGTATATAGGCAATAAATATGATTGAATTGTAATTAAATATTTATTTTCCGATACGTACGTCAACAAGTTTTACTTCAATCGCGCGTAAAGGTTACACGCCCACTCTTTTTTTTTAATATTTCTTATCATCTGACTGGTAGATTTAAAATATTTTAATCAATTTTTAATTTTAGTACCATTTTAAACCTGTTGTTTTTACGGGAAGTTTTGGCAGACGGAGTAAACGTAGAAAGAGCAACAGAAAAAAGTGTTAACACGACACTCAATTCTTTAAGAGACAGTTGCACTTTATCGCATGGCTGGTTAATTATTTCATACGTACAAGATATGTAAATTAAGTGATGAGAGTGATTTAAAAAAAAAATATTCAAAAAGAATTACAATTCTATATTGTCACCTTCAAAATAACTTCCTTCTGAGGCCATGCGCTGGAGACGTTTCTTCCACTCCTCATAGCAGTGCTGGAACTCCGATACTGGAATAACCTTCAGCTGGTCGGTTACAGCCGTTTGAATGTTTTCGACTGTCCCAAAATGATTTTCCTTGAGGTGATTTTTTAACTTTTGGAAGAGAAAAGGTCACAAGGACTCCAGTCAGGCGAATAAGGAGGCTGAGGAGCAACAGGAATGTTTTTACTGGTCAAAAACTCGTTTATTGAAATTGCTGTGTGACAGGGAGCATTATCGTGATGCAACACCCACTTGCCCTTGATGTTTGGTCTCACACGAATGACCCTTTTTTGAAGTCTTTCAAGAACCTCTTGGTAAAAGTGTCGATTGACCGTTTGACCTTGGGGTAGAAACTCTTTGTGGACGATTCCGTGGATATCAAAAAAACAAATCAGCATGCATTTGATCTTTGACTTCCCCATCCTTGCTTTTTTGGCCTCGGAGAGGTTGAAGTGTACCACTCCATGTTTTGGCGCTTGGTTTCTGGGTCGTACTCAAACACCCAAGACTCGTCACCAGTAATGACACGTTCCAGAAAATGGGGGTCATTTTCAATTGAATTTAAACAGTCAAGGCACCTTTCCTTCCTGATGTTCTTCTGATCTTGCAAAAGGTTTTTTGGAACCATTTTTGCGCAGATTTTTCTCATCCCCAATTCATTGGTCAAAATTTGATGAACAGTGGTGTGAGTCAAATTTAACTTTTCCCCGATCATTCTGACTGTCAACCAACGATCCGAACGCACAAGATCTCGGATTCTTTCGACATTTTTATCGGGTCTTGAAGATGAAGGCCTTCCGCTTCGTGGTTCATCTTCAATCAACTCTCTTTCTTCTGAAAATGCCTTAAACCACCAAAAAACCTTGACAAAACACTATCTCCGTAGGCCTGCTGAAGTTTAAGAAGAGTTTCCGTTGCACTGTGCCCAAGTCTAAAGCAAAACCTTTGCTCGAAATTGATGTCA
Source organism: Altica lythri (assembly GCA_964028335.1). Taxonomy (NCBI): domain Eukaryota; kingdom Metazoa; phylum Arthropoda; class Insecta; order Coleoptera; family Chrysomelidae; genus Altica; species Altica lythri. The sequence goes on along the minus strand of OZ034804.1, from coordinate 25,322,136 downwards.
TTCATTTTTAGAACACAATAGAAAAAACTGTTTAACAAAAACAATCGCTACGCACAACCAAATGACTCGAGCTAGGTCAAACTCGTACTGAAGGTGGATAACATGTTCCTCTGCCGCCCCACCAAGCCTCGCGCTTTCAGTGTTGCCAGATCAAACGCAACGTTGCCAGTCGCATCACTTAATGTACAAACCTCGTATATCTACCTACCTAAATAAAGTACGGATACGTATAGTTATAAAGGATTACAATTATTGTGTTATAACAATAATTTTGAAGTAATGCTTAGGTATTAGGAGAAGTTCTGGCGATCGTGCTAAACGTTAAAAGACCAACACCAATATAAGTATTAAATTTTTATTATAATACTAAATTGTGTGAAAAATCTTCGAAGTAACTTGAAAATAACTAAATTACCTAATAAAAAATCAGAATATTGAAAATTCAAAAAAAAAATTAGAAAAATGTCGAAAAATATTTAAAAAATTGTTAATTAATCATAATAATATGAAATCCCAAATAACTAAAAGATAGAAGCACAGTTTCTATCGGTGAGTCCCATGCCTTCCAAGTTTTTTCTTAATTTTTTAAAGGATTAAAGAACTGATCAATAAGTAATTTATATTTACTAATAGTGATTTTAAAGGTATGTACAATTATTAATTGAGAAAAAATTTACCGATGACGAAACGAAACTTCGTTTTGAATACACGGTAAATGAAACAGTTTTATTTTTAATTTAAATATATGAGGGTAAGATACACTATCCATGGGGGTCTTACTGTTGTAGAATTTAATATACATAAAAGATACGTTGATAACACATTGAAATGTAAATTCAGTGAATGACTGCATTCAGTCCAAATACAGACAATAAATAATCAAAATTATGATAAATTTTTTACTTCATTGGTCTCTTTTGATACATTTAGAGAAGACGAAATCCCTGAATACTGGCGTACGGATAGAAATAGTTTTAGTATTTTTCAAGTCTATTGGTTACTGAGTTTTTGGCTACAAAATTTATCCGGCAACTATTCTTTGAATGAAAAAGCATTTTGTCACTGAAAGCCAAAGGAGCTTTGCGTTATTGGACGAAAGCCAGCACGACTGAATCTTTATGACGAAAATCATTAGCGTAACAACAGTTATAAACAATTTTCGTAATTTTGTAGATAATTTTATAACCACACATTAACACTGTCGTGTTTTGTGTTTTAGTTTCTGTCGCATCAACTACAAAAGAATAAATATACAATTTTATGAGTAATACGGTTTTTATTTGCATTTGTCTTTAAAGTATTGGCTGACTTAGTAAGTCTTTAAGTGAACAAGTTAAAAATAAAAGTGGAATATTAATAACATAAATTATTTAAATTATTTAAATTTTTTTTGGACAGCTTGTGGTGTAGGTTTGTTTAAACTTCTGTTAAAAAGAAACGCACCACTTGGTTTTTCTAATATAAACTCATGGACAAAATTAAAGCACCACTGAAATAAATAAGTTTTCCAGTTTTCTCAAGATGACATGCCAAAGAAATTTAACTTTGTAAGGAAATTTACCACTAAACTGGAAAGCGAATCTGAATGGGACGAAAACACCATATTGGGGCTAAGCCAAAACGACATAAAATGGTACACGGACGGCTCCAAGACAGATAAAGGAACAGGAGCAGGGGTGTTTGGACCTAGAACCAAATACTCAGAAAGCTTGGGTACGTACCCAAGCATCTTTCAAGCGGAAATTCGTGCCATCAAAAGATGTATAGAATTTAACATTGAAAGGAACTATCGTAGACAGAAGATTGTAATCATATCAGATAGTCAAGCAGCCATCAAAGCTCTGAACTCAGATACAATCAATTCAAAGATGGTCTGGGAATGCCTAGGCAAATTAAATGAACTAGGACAGAATAACACTGTTACCCTCCTATGGGTTCCAGGACACGTAGGAATAGAAGGAAATGAAACAGCAGACAAGCTGGCAAAAAAAGGAGCTGAAACCCTATACCTGGGACCAGAACCATCCTTTGGGATTAGCAGTAGTACAATTTTAGAAAAACTAAAGAAAAAAATGGATAGCGAAAAATCCAAGTACTGGAATGATCTAGAAGGACTAAGACAATCGAAGATGCTCCTGGGAAACTATAACCAGAAGAGATCTCACAGCTGTCTTAACCTGAGTAAGAAAAACCTCCGAATTATAACAGGAATACTAACCGGTCACTGTCGATTAAGAGGACATATGAAGAAACTAGGATTAGCAGATGAAGCAAACTGCAGATTCTGTGAGGTAGAGGATGAAACCTCAATACACATACTTTCAGAATGCATGGAATTAAGTAATTCTAGGGTCAAATACCTAGGGTCATACGAAATAGAAAGGGAAGAACTACCTAATTTAAAATTTAAAACCCAATGGTATCCTAAACTTTCTAAGGAAGATAGGACTAGAAGAGCTGCTATAAGTCTGAGGAATCATCAGAAATATAGCAAGAAAAGGGGGACACAATAGATCTTATAGGTCACAGGTATATCTGTCACCTCTAACACCATACATACATTTCCAGTATTCGACTGATATGTTTGGTAGCTTCACAAAACTTGTAAATGGAGCAAAGCAATTGTTTAAACAGAAGAGAAGAATACACGATTCGGTCCGACGATGCAGCAAAGGCCTTACCTTTTCAACAACGATATTTTCGAGATAATAATCTGCATTTATGGATTTCATACGGATAGGAACCATCTCTGTGCGACCATTAAAACAGATTCCTTCCCAAAGGATTACAGTCCCTTTACCAAAAGAAATTTGGGTAATAATATTGTAGCCCGCAAAACTCTCTCTAGGCCTTCGCCGAACATGCTCAGATCCATCCGAAGATTTTAAGGTTATTCTAGTTTCATCTGAGAAAAAACTCAGTTTTGATGGTCACGAGCGAAACGTAGTCTTGCAACAGTGTGTTAGCTGGTTAACAAGTTGTTTCGCTGGTCTTCTAGTGTTTAATATAGCATACAGTTAGATTTAAATCTATTCTTACAGTTCGAGACGATATCAGTACATTGTGAGCCATAGTCAATTCATTTCGTAACATTGTACCAGTGACCTTTTGCGTCCTTGTCCAGGTCTGCGAATGTAAGATCCTGTAAAGCGTTTAACCATACGACTTATAGTGGAATCATTTCTTCCTAACAAATTAGCAACATAACGCATAAAGTATCCTTCTGTCGTAAAGTTGAAGCCTTTACCGCATCCTCTACTCATCAATCTCTGCCACGATTCATTTTCTAAAACTCTTGAAACAATCACTACTGAATTTTTTGCTAATCAACAATTGTGGTGTGTGCTCAAATATCAACACAAGTTAAACTTATGAAATTTATCATTTTAACACCAACGAATATTTGGGAGCATGTGTCTAGTTTGTAAAAGAAAACCCATTCCTATTCGTAAACAATAAGCATACTTAATCATAATCATTATTTTAAAATTTAAAACAAAAAATGGAGATGGTGCTTTAATTTTGTCCATGAGTTCATTTCTAAATCGTAGAGATGTTTTAAAAAAAAATGTTACAAAAATTACTAACGGAACAGATATCATTATACTATTTACATCCATCGTAACACACTAAGTTTCTAACATTTTAATTATTGTACAAATTATTATGGTAATATATCAAATTACAGTTGGTTTATTCGATCATACATACGTCTTGGCATTTCTGAACAGTTGTGTAGTAGCAAAAAGTTAAACGCTCTGTCAAATTTTTTGAGATATTTTTTTAAATTTAAATTTTCACTTCAACGACGTCAAATCAATCAGAGTGTAAGGTTTGCCGAATATAAAAAAAATCCGAAACTAGATCATACTCTAGAAAACGTGACCAGGGTATAAAAAAAGTTACCTGTGCAAGTGCAGAGTATTCTATCTAACAACAGTTCTTGAGAAAATTTATTAATGCAAAGCTTAGTAATAAAACTCAAACAGTCAGAAATGTTAGGAGTTGTTTCCAGAATAAGAGCGAAGGACGCATGTAGCAAGCCTGTAATTACACAGCTGCTTGCTAGAGATTATCAATTTCGGACATCAACGACTGGAAAAAAGTTTTTTTTTGTGGAACCAGGAGAAGCTTTAAATCTCTGAAAAGGGTAGCCATTTATTAATAAGTAAAAAGTATTCTAAAGAAAAACTAGTTTTGACGCTCGTACAGAGTTATCTATATGATTGGAATCAATAAAGACCAACAATGAAAGCAACGAGGAGACCCTCTTCTTTATCACAGTCAGCATCACCTCTCCTAATTCCAAAAAGAACGACCAGAGATACAGCCCAGCCCGTAGATTAAGTTCTTTTGGATGCTTATCATTTACCCACAATTGATGATAAAGTTTTGCATCCCGTTGCAAATTTGCAGAAAGCTCAAGTAGAACACATAATGTATGGCAAAAATGTAATGTACATAGGTATTTCAAAAAAAAAAAAAATGTTTCGAGTTATACCATACTGAAAACTAAAGATCAGAGACAGAAAAAAAAACAATGAAAATTAATATTTGTACACTACATGATCTGTCAAAATTGAGTAAAGGTAGGAGATTAGTAAAATCTGAAAATCATTTTAAAAAATAAAGAACTTAGCTATAAATTTTCATAATTTTATTTCAAGTGAAAAAGAGTCAGGACTGAAAGGGTCACCAGAGGTCAGTGAATGCGGCGTTCTATGTATCTGTAAAACATTATTCACGACCACCCCATGCTTTTTACGCCCTTTATGCAAAACCATTTCATTTTCAAGGTTGAGATTCATACAGCACGATCATACACATTTCAATTAAGGTTGTAAAAAAATGTTTAGCTCGATATACTTTACAGAAACTGATTAGAAGTTTTTGATTGAGTGGATACGCCAATGTTCTATTTGATATTGCACCGAGTTAAACTTGATTTTGTGCACACAAAACTGCAATTCTTTCAGTGATTTTCCAGAAGATGATAGGTCGTTGGGAAGCAACTGTGAGCCAAAATCCATTTTTTTTTTGTTATTTTAGATAAAAATTGTACGTTGAGGGTTGCAGATAACTGGTTTATGTTCTTTTCTAATGGTCCACTAACTTGATTTAGGAATGTTTGTGCCGTTTCATATTTTCTTAATTGCAAAGTTTTTACGAGCGGTTTTAGTAATTTTATTAAGGTTTTATTACTTATTTCGGGAAATTTTGATGTATTAAATTGGTCTCTAAAACAGAAAAAGAAGTTTTTGTCAATTATTATAATTTTTAGAAATGATTCTAGATAGCACTGTTTTATAACAGTATTATACATAGAGTAGGTAGTTTTATGCGTAAATTATATAAAATACACCTTGTCTTTATATTTTAATTAGAGCTAGAGGAAATTAAGCTAATAATAATAATAAAAATATAACACAGGGCACAAAAAAATGACAAAGTCTCTCTCACATTAACGTCATGCTATATGTCCTAGGGACAAAATAAGTAGGTTTCACATGTGGCCGGAGTAGAATTTAACGACCGATAACCGATTTGATGGCTAGGCATTCATAGCTTAGTTGTTAGAGCGTCAGCGCGTAGAGCTATAGGTTGCGACATTTTTTCAATTTCTCCTTAATGTCAATTAATATATTCTTGTTTGTATTGTATTTGATTTTTAAGTATATATACTATAATTTAAAATTTTTCCTTTTTTATCAAATTTAAACTTTTAATAAGATATTTTAATTAAGGTAAATGACCTTTTTTTATATGATTCCAAATATATATTTTATATTACCCGTAATGCTCTTAAATCAGGGCAGAGTTCAAAATTAATGGAAATTAATTATTGTAATTTAGCTCTAAATTTATTCAAAATTTAATTTTATTAATTAAATTTTAATATTTTTTTGAAACGCCAATGGTGAAAAGAAGTGCGGGCTTTTGATGATTTACTGATTTTATAACCTCAAATACTCTAATTTAATACTAAGTGACTGTGAGTTGTGAAAAGTAAGTTTCTAATGAAATTATTGAATAATAATAATGAGAAATTCTCAATTTTATAAGTTCTAGTGATGTGCAAAATTAGTTAAAATGAAAATTAATTTAGTGTTACACAAAAAACAAATAAAAATTAAACACAGTGATTTTTATTATGCTAAATACCGTATTAAGGCTTCTACTTCGATCTTAATCGTCTTCTTACCATACAAGATCTGCAATAACCATTTACATGAAGAACTTCTTACAATTCATGGGATAAAACTGCTTTATTCTAAACTGGTAAGTACTCAATTGAATACTTCTTTTTCCAAACTCAAAATTTCTCTTCTCTTCTTGTTAATATGTCTTCTTCGTATCGATTTAAATTATCTTTCTAATACGATGTCTCTTCGTCTCAACTTTTCTATCTTGCAAAATTATTTTTTATACTCTTTCTTGCTTACATGAGCGTAGTATTACTTCTTATTAACTTAAGTAGTAATATTATATCCTTCAAATCTCTTTAAACTTAATTTCTTAATGAAAAACTCAATTTTTATACTCCACAAAATTTATTACATCTATTCGCTTCGAAAGCACCAGGGAAAGAGAAACAATCGACCAAATCAACAAACTAACAAAAAACTATCGCTACCATTGAAATCCTATATAAATTTTTTAACTACAAAATTGATTCCTTTAAATAAATTACAAAAATAGACAAGATTAATACATTCTTTATCAAATTTCTACTCTAATTCCTACATACTAGATTTATAACATTCTTTTATAAATTCCTATTATAATCTTACATAATAGATTTTATTCCAAAATTAGTAATTTTTAATTTCTACTATGATTTAATATGAATTTGATTTTTTTTTAGAATTTCTCAATTTCTTATTACTTTTGTGGATACCAAATATGGATATTGTGGAAATAATTAATATTGATTTTATAGATGTGAAAATTTGTACACAGTCATTTAGAAGTAAGAATTTAATTATTTATTCTACTAATTCAATTATTTTAAACAAACAAATATATCTTTAATATTTACGGGTTTTTTTATTTATCTTTCTGATTTTATTTTTCATTTTTTAGGAATAAAGAAAATAATTTCTAATATACTGAAAAAATATGAAAACTACATTAGGCAAATTCCAATACCTTGCACTCTTCCTGGGATCAAGAATATTCTGTTGAATCATTTTATATTTAATTATACATATTATTTTTATCATAGAATCATATCATCTCAATATGTATATTTAATTTGCTCATTGTAATTAATTATTATTTTATTCATACATAGTTCCTTCCTGAAACCTGTAGATATTATCCTGTTTGATGTGATAACATTAATTTTTTAATTTGAGTAATTTTTTATTTATTTCATGTTTAATTTTATTATTATAAGTTACAAAACCTAAAGACTAATGTATCTTAAATTAGGTATCTTTAATTTTTGTTTTAATTACATAGAAAGTTTATTTTACTCTTCTAGCTATTTTTATTTCATCCAAGAAAACTTTTTAATCCCACATCTCTGAAACTAATTTTATTGCTACTATTTATGAAGTATTCAAGTTGTCATTTCCTAAACAAACAATTATCCTAAACAGATGAACCTTCCATATTTTACATTACTTGTGAAAAACCTTTCAGAAATAAGCTGCAAGGCATTACCTGACAACTGATATACTGTCAACACATGGAAGACATACATAACCTTATTTTGAAAGTGCTTTCTTGCATGCAAAACTGCCAACATCTGTTTTTGTATCATGCATGTTTCTTGAGACATAACGTACGACACCACTTTCGCATCAGGTATAAAATAGGTTTGCTTATGGGTATAAATATTTGATTATTGATATTTATTGTTTGGGAAATTTAATTTTGTAACGATATGGGTTGCTTTTAAACGTTTATATTCATTCTTATAAAAAAATTGATTCATTTTCATTAATTATATCCATGGTGAGTTATAAGAAATGGGCCAAACTGTTTCAATAAAATGAGTCTTATGATTACTGGTTTGTGCGATCCAAGGTATTTAGGTTTGAACAATAAAATATAACTGGGTTCATTATTCAGTTTAGCGAATAACTGCCGTAAAATTGAGTATGACTATTTAAAAGTTTTCAGAATTTAACCAATTTTCACTGTTTTTCCTTTTTATCGGTCATAATATTGCAAATAAAATCTTATTTTTCACGATTTCTTCATATTTTGCAAAGATTGGGTTCAATATTTTCCTTTGAGCACTAAATGGTGACGTCTTTTAATTCCATTAGTTGCCGTTTTAGAGTCTTCTTCTAGCTCCCAAGACTGCTGGCGTCGTTATACTAGCTGTACTTGATTTGAAAGAAAAATAAAAAAAAATCTTTTTCAAAAATATTTTGCTGTACTGGCAGCACGAATTGAGCACTAAATGGTGACGTCTTTTAATTCCATTAGTTTCCGTTTTAGAGTCTTCTCCTCGCTCTTGAGACTGCTGGAGTCGTTATACTAGCAGTAGTTGCTTTGAAAAAAAAAATTGTTTAAAACTCCTTTACTACAATGACAGCACTATTACAAAACTAAATAGTGACGTCTTTCAATTCCATTAGTTTCCGTTTTAAAGTCTCTCTCTAGCTCTTAAGGCTGCTAGCGTCGTTAAACTAGCCGTAGTCGACGTGAAATAAAAAAAAAAAAATTTCAAAAATCTTTTGCTGTAATGGCAGCACTAATTGAGCACTAAATGGTGACGTCTTTTAATTCCATTAGTTTCCGTTTTAGAGTCTTCTTCTAGCTCTTAAGCCTGCTGGCGTCGTTATATTAGCAGTAGTTGATTTGAAAAAAAAATAAAATTAAAATTATTTTTCAAAAATCTTTTGCTGTACTGGCAGCACTAATTGAGCACTAAATAGTGACGTCTTTTAATTCCATTAGTTTCCGTTTTAGCGCGGTCACGAATGGTACACTGCTAGCTTAATGAAAAGTTAGCTGTGTCCTCATTTTTAGTCCCCCTATCACAGCACCAAATAGCTGTTATCAGCACTAAATTAGCACTAAATGAGCACTAAATTTTGAGATATAATACGAGTGATTCTGCCGACTTGACCTTTCTAGCTTTACAGACGTGTTGGCTTTCAAAGTGCCTCTTAGATAATTCGAGAAAAAGGTATCACAACCCTAGCTCTCGACTAATCACTAGTCCCAATTAACGGGTATTTGAAGGAAATAATAACCATATCGGCATAATCACCACACCCATCAATGTAACACTCGGAGAACATACTATGAGTAAGTTAAAAAAAAAACAGTAAAACTTAAAAAAATGACTAACGATTTCTATCCAGACCAATTCAAAAGTGAGTGCAAAAATCCTTAGAAGGGGTAAATATCAAGAAAATTATTACGTCACTAACAAGAGTAACCACGCCACAAGAAAATGATTTTGATTGGTCAATCATAGTGTTGCACCCGAAAAGCACTTGATGAGTAAGATGTTTCTTTTTGCCCTTAGGCATTTAAGATATTGCGTTGTTTAAAGAAATTTCAAAAGAAATTAATGTAAGTTTTTTAAATTTGCTACAATATATTTATTATTATTATTTTTTTTTATATTTTTTTTTTTGAATTCACGATTTCTCATGGTTTTTATTCTTAATTTTTTTATTTTATTTAATTTTTTTTATAGATTTTGTTGTATATTCTCGTTTGTTTGCAGTTTTGTAGTAGGTACTCATTTTTGTTAATTTTTTCTTTTCTATTTTTTACTTAATTTATTTAAATTTTTTTTTATTTGTGAGGTGTTTTTTTCAATTTATTACTGATTTTTCGTCGATTTTTGTTTACTATTCCTTAGTTTTTTATTTATTTTTAGTCTTTTTTTTTGTATTTGTACGCACTCTTCCCTTTTTCAATATTTTTTCCATGTGCTTCTCTTTTTGTTTTTTTAATTTTTAAACTACGAATATCACATTTTACTACTTATTATCCAATTCCGCAGTTATATCGATGAATTAACTTAAAGCGCCATCTGTTACGAATTTAAAGAACTAAATAATTAATACACACTAATATTGTGTGTTTGTTATTAATAAATAATATATTTTTATACTTATTATCCGATTTCTCAAGAAGACGATGTCAAAAAATTAAAAATCATAAGTCAATTTATAATTCAAATTGATTGCTTTCGTTGGTATAAATGCTTTAACTCTGTTTAATTAAATTTGTGTACTTCTTCCAATTATTCACCACACGATACGTTTTTTTCTGAAACTGTCGCAACTAATTTATAATTTCATTATTCAAGATTTTGTGGTCTTGGACTTTATTTTTGGCCTTCTGAGCGAAACGGCGTAAGTTAACTCGTCTACAGAACATGCAATGTAGACAAAGAAGACAAAAGGACCCTACTGACGGATTGCAATGAGGGGCTAGGGCTTATGCCAGTTAGATTTATGATTCTAAGGAAAACTTGAAGTAGGTAATTTCTAACGGGCAATGCAGGTTTATTTTCTTTTGGAAGCTGTACACTCTCCTCAATGCAGTAAGATTATGTTTACCAAATACAATGAAGGTTGGGTTGGAAGGTTGCAATGCCTATACTCTATACTTGCTAATATATAGAACCGTTAAAAATAAGCTTTCTTTCATGTTTAAAAGCAAATTAATATGGACGCTATGTTCAAAGTTCATATTTTAACCGATGATGCAATTAGACTACCAGTTTATGTGCATTAACTTTGCGCTCATTAGGTAAACTAAATTTCAGGATGATTCCTCGAATAGAACGTACATTACTAACTCACTTAAAGATGGCGCTCTTACAAGCCCTCTCTCAATGAATTTGGTCCAATTATGAAAACTACGTTTTTATGAAATTTCCCATATTCGCGAAAATCTATTAAAAATTAAAATGTATTTCTTAGCACATACGATATTTTTATGTAATAGTAGCCTAAAACACCATATATTTTGTAACAGAGAAAAAACAGAAAATAATTTACATAATTCACATTAATTCAAAAAACTGCCGATTAATATAAATCAACGAAACCAAATAGAAGCAAATCACCACTGCGTTACATCGCCTTTTTGACTGATTTCTGTTTTGATTCGTCTTAACCTTGACATAGTGCAACGAATATTTGGCAGTCATCTGGTGTAAAACTGTTTCAAATTTCTTAGAGACGGGTTTGCAATTCTGGAACGGTTCTTACGGGATTTGATGTGAGCTTTGTCTTTATGGTATGCTACAAGGTTTCAATCGGCGATAGATCTGGACTACTCTACATCCATTTTAAAGCTGGAATATTGTTTCGCTGTATTGCAAGTGGCATCATCTTGTTGACATTCGATATTGATAAAAATACATTCGTTTAATTTGGGGTAATGAGTTATTTTGAAGCACATTAATGTACTTCTCAGCATTCATAATATCTTTCGCAAATTATTTACCACTCTACTTGCTGACATGAATCCTCAAATCATAACAGAACTCGAAAACTTGAATTTTTTTAAGACAGTCATTCTGAAACACTTCTTCTTTAGTTTCTATAAGACGACTCGTAACATCACCAATGCATACTTTAAATCTGGCTTCATCACTCCAAATAAAGAAGTTCCATTGGTTCGAAGACCATAATTTGTGTTCTTCTGGCCACGTTAGTCAGTTTTTCATCGAAATCTTTCCCAGTAAGAAAAAACAAATAATAAAAAAATTATGTTTACCTTGTTAAATTCCAATTTTATACGACTCTGTGACAAGTTGCTCTTGAAAACTTCAAAATCGGCTTCTTAGCAACGTAAAATGTTATCATTTGCTTTACAAAGCCCAACTTTATTTTATTAATGCACATAAACAGACTTAGGTTGTCTTTATCACATATTTTGCAATACATAAATAATTTTGCAAAAAAGACTATTTCAAAATAAAAACGCCTTAAAAATAGCTTCGCCGGTGTTGTTAGCTTTTCATAAACATTGAAAGAAAACCGAAATATTATATTTGAAATAAAATTTTAATAGGCCTTTAAATAAATTCAGAAGTATCATGTTTTGGAGCATGGGACCAACTTCATTAATACAGGCCTGGTCGAAAATACGCTATTTAAAAAGTCCTGTTAATGTTGCTACACACCCTTTATTAACGTACGGTTACGAGCCGGTCCGGACCTGTCGCCAAGAAAGTAGTGTGAGACAGACGCCAGTTTTAAAAATCTTCGAATATTCTAGTGGCTTTGCGAACGTCCGGAAGATTCGAGAGTGTTGTATCTTCTGGATGTAATTGCGGAGATGCTTCTAAAAGAAACTGATTTCATATATAAGGGACCGCTTTGGACGGAGAATAAGAACAGTAATTGTAATAGTCGCCGATAGACAGTGATTGAAGTGCGAATTGTTGTACGAGGTAATTTAAAGACGTTATTCAGTAATTGTGACTGTATCAAAGTTATGTATTAGATTATTTTAGGAAATTGTTATTTATTTGTGTTTATCAATAAATTGTTAAGTTTGACTGATTTATCACTTATTCCGAATCCAAGAAGGAAAAATATAACGGTACTAAATTATTTTATGGAGGCACATAAACAGTCCAATCAACTTAAATTGTCTACATCACATATTTTGCAATATACCGTTCATTTTGCAAAGAAGACAATTTCGAAATAGCTTCTTCGGTTTTGTATATTTCCATAAACATTTAGTAAAACCCAAAATATTATATTTGAATTAAAATTTTAATAATCCCTTAAATAAATTCGGAAATATCATGTTTTGGGGCTTGGAGTCAACTTCACTGAGACAGGGCACGTCGAAAATACGCTATTCAAAAAATCGCTTTAATGTTGGTACACACCTTTTATAAACGTACATAGATATTCTAAATTATAGCATATCTATATTTTAGTTTTTGTTTCATTCCACAAAACGAATGCACATAAACGAAAATCACGACATTTATTGTTTTAATATCATGCACCCGCTCAGCCGATATCCACTTTATCATTTTATGTACATAAACAATGACGACAATAACAATCGTCGACCACTGCTGAGCTGACGCCTTGCAGCCACCAAATCCCCAACACCGAAGAACGAAGATCCTCATGATTTATGGAACTGTCGATATAATTTACAACTCACCCGGAAAGTGTTTTGCTAGATCCTTTTGACGGATACTAGACAAACACTCAACTTTTGTTGTTTGTGTTCCATATAATAAACGATCACTATCTTATACCAACTCGATCATTGAAAACTTTCCGAATTTACACAAACAACAATTTGATTAAGACTATCTAATCAAATCAATTCATGAAATGATTGTTATCCGAGTTTTATGCTCAAAAATTTTTACTATTAAGTTTAAAGTTCAAAATGTTGTATGTAAATCCGCATACAGTTTTAACGCAGGATGAATATATTCGCCAATATTATTTGGACTTCCTAAATACACATTTTTTGGTTGAAAGTTTGTCCGAGTGGGAGGAAATTATTAACAAATAACTTGTGTAATATATTGCAAAATTATTAGTTTGCAATACAAAATCTTATATTTTGTTACTAGCTGACCCGGCGAACTTCGTATTGAGTAATAATTATCAATTTTTTCAAGTTTTTACGACTTGTTTTCGTTTTTTTTTTTTGTTTTTATCGATTTAATCAGATTGTTTTATCGTTTATTTTATATTTTTTTTAGTTTTATGTTTTTTTTTTCAGTTTTTTTGTAATTGCCACATTTTCTTATTTCTAATATTTTATCATTTTCCCCATTTTTCCGATTTTTTTTTTGTTTTTTTTTTAATTTTTTTTATTTTCTTGTTATCAGTTTTTTCTTTTTTTCCAATATTTCTTGTTTTTTTCGATTTTCCATATTTGCCGTTTTTTTTTTAAGTTTTTTATTTTCGCTGAGTTCTTTGTATCCGGATGGAATTTTGTAATCAAATTTAAATCTATTTCCCGACACCTACAGCTCTGAAATTTTCAATATAGATAAGAACTGGATGACAATGCATGTTTTAAGTGTGTTTAGGCATATACATAAAGATTTTTACACAATTTTCAAGAAATTCTAAATTTTATATGGAAAAATAGGAAGTTTTTTATTTTCGTCGTGTTCTTTGTCTCTTTGTCTTTCTTTTTGTCATTTCGGGTGAAATATACATAGAGATTTTGACACAATTTCGAGTGTAAGCCAATACTCGCCCAACACGGATCTTCTGATTTCAGAAAAAGCAGAGCAGTCATACATAATGTGTTCTACTGTTTCCCCTTCTTGTTCGCAGCCTCTGCACAGCAGCGATTCTGTTAATTTCATCCTAAAGAGATGTTGTCGCAATTGGCAGTGACCACAGCTGTTCGGAGATTTTGTCTGGTCAATGCCTTAAATTTTTTTGCTGTTTTCTCGCCAGGATGAGGTAATAACTCTCTGGCCAGTCTACAGTTCGTAGTTTCATCCCAGCACTGTATAAATTTTTGGTGAGAGTGCTGTTTGATAAGGTCCACGACTGCGGACAATTTTAGCTTGGTAGATGGGCGAGGGCTAACATATTTGTAGCCCGCAGCCCTCCTTGCTAAATTGTTCGCAATGCGGTTGCCTTTAGAGTTCCCATGTCCTTTGATCCAGCTGAGAGTGACCACGTTATTCTGGCTGGCCTCGGTTAGAGATTGGTGACATTCTAGTACTAAACTTGAAGTGAAACGTGGTCTATTCAAGGTCAGTAGTGCTTGTCGGCAGTCTGTGTATATATTTATATTCCTGCCTGTGATGTTTCTATTAATTAATTCTTTTGCAGCTATGGTTATGCCTGTGAGTTCTGACTGAACCACACTTGACAAGCCATCCATAGCCCATTTTATTTTTAGGCTTAAGGATCTAGAGTAAATTCCACATCCCACACCTTGCTTTGTTTTTGATCCATCCGTATATACGCTCAGAGCGTTCACTACGTTGGGGTCTGCTATTCTGTTTGTTAATATTTTGTAGGGTTTGTCAAAGACAAATCTGGGTGCGACGGCATCCGTGTCTGCCTGTAAGAGTGATATCACTTTTATCGATTCCCTCCACAGACTATCCCTATAGGTGCCAGTCCCTACAGTGGGTTCGATACCAACCGTGCGAAAGCGTACCATGGTCATCAATGCGACCTCCTTAACAAATATATCAAGGGGGGTGCGACCGAGTATGACTTCCATTGCGCTGGTCGGTGTGCTTCGCATCTTTGAATTTGGTTTAATTTTTTGATAGCTAAACTGTGAAAGGCTTTCGCGGCCATTGTCTATTGTATCAATGGTTTTTGTCTTGCTGACTTGACGTTTCGCCAACACGAGCGGTTGGCATCTTCAGAAGTTGCTTCCTGGTTGACAGTCTGCGACTTACTAAGCTTTGCGTGATCGCAGCTCGTATTTATACGTCGGGAAGGAAGTGGGCGGGGCCACAGTTGCTTTCGATTCCAATCGGTTCTGGTCGGTGTTGTGCGTTAAGGGTAGAGTTTTCGCACTCTTTATTATCGGGACCCATGTTTTGTTAATCTTGACTGCTTCCTCTTTTTTATTAAAGTTGTTGGGGTGCTTCTCTATCTCTATGGCTTCTCTATAGAGTCTGGAATGGTATGCTGATGTAGTAGCGAGGACTTGGGTCTCCTCAAACTTAATCCGATGGTACATAGTGAGGGAATGTTCCGCTACGGCGGATTTGTCTGTCTGCCCCAGACGACAATTGGCCTTGTGCTCTTTAATCCTGGTGTTGATCGCGCGTTTGGTGGTTCCTATGTACACATGTGGAAGCATAGGTCTTATGATTGCCGTGTAGATCCACATGGTGACCTTGGAGGATAATCTCCAGGTCTGTCCTATGGTTCGGCGGCATTGCTCATAAGATATAAATGCTTTTTTAACTCTGCTTTCTATGTGTGAGTTCCACGTCAGCTTGCTGTCAAGGATAACACCTAAGTATTTCACTTCTGTAGCAAAGCTTAATTTAACGTTGAAAGACTGGGTGCGTTTAAGCACCTAGGTTTCTTTTTCTTCGAGAACCATTTCTGTCTTTTTGGGGTTAATAGACAGCGCTTGCTCTTTACACCATGTCTCTAAAGTTCTGAAAGCCACCACATCATATACAAATTTAAGTAAGAAAATAATTTATATAATAGTAATTTAACCTATAAATCAGTAAAAAAAATTCTACTGTAAACAGTTCTTTTTATAAATTTTGATTATTTCTTTTTATGTTTGTTTCTTGTCTTCTGTTTCTATTCTTTCGTATATATTTTTCTATATATTTTTCCTTTTTTCTATTTAATTTTCCATGGAATATTTTTTTCAGTTTTTGTTAATTTTTCATATTATCTGGTTTTTCCTGTCTTTTTTTTTGGATTAATCACACTTTTTTATGCTTTCTCGTTCTTTTTTTCGATTTACCCACTATTATTAAGACTTTTTGGCTATTTACATAATTTATTTTATTTGTATCATTTTTCCCAATTATTTTAATTTTTCTTTTGTTATATTTTATACTTAATTATTCTATCCCGGATGAAGACAAATCCAAACTATCTTTTTAGGTATTATTTAGAACCAGAAATACAACGCTATCTAACGGGTGTCTACGTAACCTACATGTCAAATAATTTTGTATCGAAATACTCCAACTATTAGGAATTTATAAAAATAAATAACAAATACCCACAATACAATAATAAAAAATTAAATTGTCGTTTTTCGTATTTTCCGTTACTTATTATTTGTGTTTGTCACTGTTTAATAGTTTAAACCTTTATTGAACTTTTACAAATATTTCGAGATTAAAATTAGCCGGATGAGTCCACTCATTTTCGAGTGCGTTAGCGGGACGCATGAACAGCATTATATTTCATTTATATTATTATATTTTGGCTTATTTTAAACTTATAAAGTTTTTCGTGTAAAGCTTCATTTTCGAACGAGTTGCGATTACATTTTTAATATCGACTTTTTTTTCGATATTTAACTTTTCATTTTGTCGGTCGAATTTAGAAGCTTGACTCTTCTAAGATAATGACAATAGCAACTGAATTTATTGAGATTTAATTGTTGCTTTTTAATAATTTGCAAGATATTTGTTAATACCAAATGTTTTCAAATTCTTTCTTTAAAAAATTAGACATCAAGAAAATTGGATGAGTTCATGTATAGGTATAAAATTTGTGACTATTTCTGTTTGACAATTATTTGAATTGTACAAGCCAAGTTTTTGAAAAAAAAAAACCGTTTTTATTAACAATCCATCAGTAATTGTTTTCGTTAACAGCAACTGAATACCTTACGAGTAAGTCATATCATAAATAAATAATAATTATAATAATAACTAAAGGTTACATTGTCATATGTTTAGAATCACTTTAAGCTTAAACGTTATTAAGTTGATTAAATTTTTATGAACTCATAGATTTAAAGCTTAATGGTTAAAGAATAAAGTTTATATCTAAAAGTAGTTTTTATAAATTGCTTTAAACACATTAGGTCAAAATATAAATGTATCAGATATTTTAAAAGATTCTTTTCATCTGTAAGTTCAGTTTTTATGCATTTTTATATGTTGGTTTTGGCGATTAGCTGTTAACATCCGCCCCCTTAAAAAATCATTAAAATTAACACACACCTACTGTATATAAAATGTATTTTTACAGTAAGTATAACAGTTGAGTCATACAATACACATTATTTACACCAAAAATCTTCAATTTCCTTTTGTGCGTTTAAATCGCATTATACGTTTGGTAAACGTTTCGCAAACTACCAAAAATAAAACAAAAAGTCGTAAAAGCCACAAATCTTGTGAATAATGAAGTGAGCAATTAGTAAGGAGCAGTTAAGAATGGTTGCGGAACGATTTGTCGACTTGTTCGTGTGCGGTACGCTTAAGTTAATTGTACGGAAAGGCGCTACGGTTATTTAAAACAGCACCAAGGAAAGACATTGCTATCAGTTGCATGGTGCATGTTTAGTAGCAGTTCTGTATTCAGGATGAAAAAATATCTACATTGCTTAATTGAGTATGCCACATAAAATTTTTGATTCAAACATGAAGTTCAGATCTTAATAGATAAAAGGAACGATATTAGTATTATTCTGAGTATTTACTACAGAAAAAAGTATTATTATCCTCCTTGTTGTATCCACTGTAATTGATTGTCAATCGTCCAGCTCTTGTCACTCTTTTAAACCTGAACAGTAAATTTAAGGTTCTAAAATATGAATACTTAGGTATTTAAAATTTGCAGTCACTTATTGTTTATGTGACTAACCTGAGAGTATTTTAATAGTAGTTTACGTAACAAATCCTAAAAGTGGTCTTTTACTGGACGAGTAGGCCTATGGCTAGCCATGCAATTTGCCTACTCGTCCAGTAAAAGACCACTTTTAGGACGTATTACGTACAATGTTTTTTTAAAACGTGCATTGTTGTACTATAAACTTTATATTATTCAGTTTATATTTTTATAACAAGAACTCTTTATTAACTAATTTTAAATTTTTTTTTTAACAAACCTTGCTTGGGTGGCCGCCTTAACAATTTCATCTGGTATAATTTCATCTTCCATTAATTCACAATTAATTGCATCATTTTAAATATCCATTTTATAATAAATTTCACGTTTTCAACTAAACGTCAAAATATGTCAAGTTATTTTACCTTGCCGAAGGTTACTTTGTGGTTACTTTCAAGATGCAAAGCGACTGTCGTAGTACCATTTTTGGAGTGAAGATAAGGCCACTTGCGAATGGTTTCTACTTTCGCAAGTTTACATCTATAAGGATTTGGTCGATTCATACAGGAGATGTCTCTTCATTAGCGACTGAAGAGACATAACCTATACTACACTGATGAGCTCCAAAAAGAGCGAAACACGGTGTCTGTAGCTGTGTTTGCCCTTGTATGAGCTGATTAATATCCTTATACTTATGTCGCAGCATCTACCGGTGTATTGAGTAAGGAAATCTAACCAAACACCAATCCAGTTAAAAACTGGATTTATTATTGACAGCACGGCACTAGATACGTTTTGTATCATCTCTTACATCTTGTTATGTAAGACTGTTACAAACGCTCTGCTCGTTTTATGTTTTTATAGTTTTAAATATATACAAAACTCGGTTACCATAGAATTGACCGCTATCTTAGACTAAACTATTTTATTGTAAATGCGTCTGGTAAAAGCTTTTACCGGACTCATTTTTATTTTCTGGCCTTGTCCGACAAAATAAGATTTTCTGACCTAAAAATAAACCGGAAAGTATTAATTTCTGGCCGGTTTTTAAAAAAAGTAAATTATTAGACCAGGAAAGTTAGGATTTTCCCAGGATACTCATTAATACAGATATCTAACAGTCGTTTTTAGTGAATTTGGTGAAGAAAATATGCAATAAACAAAATATGCAAAAGATTTGATGTAGTTTTTCACTTATAAACAATATGTAATAAAACATGTTGGTGGACCAGTATGGTATAAAAAATTGGCACTTTCTTATTGAAAAGGCATAGGAAATCCTTTACAATGACATCGTTATTTAGAAAATTATTAATAACTTTTCTAAAGATGCAAAAATATTTCAAGTTTACGTGAAAAAGATGAACAATGGCTTTCTGTATTAGTGATAAACATTTCAAAAAGTTTCACTTCAGAGTTGTTATTGCAAAATGGATATTGTTTATTCCACACCACTTTTTTTATACCGTTATTATGCATTAACTATCAAGTCTACATAAATTCTAAAAAGATACAATTGAAGAGGAAGGCTCATATTTTTAAAATAAATCATCTATAGTCTTAAAATGCCAATTGCCTACTTGGTTTCCAAAATTTATTTTTTTGGAATTCCTGCCCTTCCACGAGGATGTAAGGCATGGCAATATGAGTATGAAAAGCTAAGTCAAGTGTAAACTACATGTATAACGCTTCATACTCTTAAAGACCCGTGGGACGAACGGACAGAGGGACATTTTAAGGAAAACTTGGCATAAAGAAATACTAAGATGAAGAATAAACGTTAAATAGCATGAAATGAAACAGAAACTAAATCATTGATTAAATTACTCTTCATCTTGAGGAAGATTTCGCATAGGTCCATTTCTTTCATTGCTTCCTTATTACAAGGTGCCTTCCCTGTAAGTTTTGTTATGTCTAAATCTAAAATTCGAACACCATAAAGAGAACGCACTCTACTAAGTGCAACATAAACCTGTCCCTTGGCAAATAGCGATTTACTGAAATAGACTACTGCATAGTCCACAGTACAGCCCAAAAAAACTTTCTAAAATAGTTTATTTTTTTAACAGTTTAAATAATAATAACTGTTTTCACATGTAAGAACAAAAAAAAAAACAAAAAAATCTTCTCTTTCGCGTAATCGATCCCATTATGATAACATAACAGAACTGTCACTACTGACAGAACTGACGCTTATCCAATTGAGCCACCATCAACTTATATGAAAACTTTCAAAATGATAATATCTATGTATATGCCTAAACACACTAGAAACATGCATTGTCATCCAGTTCTTACCTATCCTGAAAATTTCAGTGCTGTAGGTGGTTGGAAAATAGGTTTAAATTCGAATACAAAATTCCACGGAATTTAAAAGAGATAAAGAACACGGCGAAAATATAAAAAACAACGGACGATACGTAGCTACGTTATTAGTACTCTAAAAAAACACTAAAAACTTAAGTGTAATTATCCATCATTTTGACTAAACCCTCACTGAGTTGACGTTTTTTTTTTCGAACGTTGCTTCTAGAGTAAAAGTAGCAAATACTATTCTGTTTCCTACTCTGTTGAGAAATTCGACTTCCATTACCACATATTTCCTGTGAAAGTCAATGTTCCTACTGCATGTGCATGAAGGGAAAACACCGTAAATACCGAGACGGTCTGTTTGCCACGCATTTAAGCCATACACTTTTCATAAATTTTTAACTGGATAAGAAGAAAAATAGTATACATTATTCGGTACAGAAGTGGATCATTTCTTCAGGTAATTCGTCTGGCGTATGATCGACTTTCGTCCATTGTAATGTAGTTTTCAAGGTTTTTTCAGAAAATTATTACAACGATTGCTAAGCGCGTCTTAAGTATCTTTGTAAATTTAAATTCGCCTAAATGTTTTCAAGAAAATTTGAAAAATTTAAAAGGTTATTATTTTTCCTTCATTTTGTGAAGGTATTTTAAAAAAATACAACCATATGTATCCGTAAACTAACTCCTTTAAAATATTTGAAAATTAAAAATTGTACTAACATGAAAATGACAGTAAAGATAAACTGGAAAAATGTCATATTCGGCAGGACTCGAACCTGTTATCTTTACCTATAACCGGTAACGCCTCTTAGCACTAAACTCATGTCAATTTCTCCATAAGCTTATGTAGGCATGACGCTAATGAGAAAGATGTTATTTGTCAAATCGACAATTGATATATCAAACTCTGAGTCACTTTTTTTTCAATATTCCCTAAATCACATTTTCTTGCTTGAATAAATTATAAGTTTCAAAAATGTGTGTTGATTTATTTAAAATTTGCTTGCTCCTCAAATTTACATATTTACATTTAGGTAAGGCTTGTCACTAAACTTGACCACGAAACAACGCATTTATTAAAAAAATCACTTTTGATTTTATGAAAGCCTGTCCTGACTAAAATTTCTATTTCCTCAGGGAAATTTGTAGTCTCGGTGTGGAACATTTATTATATGCCATTTACACAAAGATATAAAAGAAAGTCTATTTCAAGTTTCACTTAAAAAGTGATAAATTAATCGGCGAATACAATTTTATAAAATATGAGGGAAAGATAAAATACAGAAATTTCACAGAAAAAGAATGTTTTCAACACCTACAGGTTATTTGTACATAAATCGTGTGTTTATTATGATACACTATTTAATATCCAAATTACACTTAAATTATAATAATGCTGTAACATTCTGATTTGGTATATATTTTTTATAATTCACGTTCACAAAGTTTCTATTTCGACACTAAAAACAGTATCGAAATAGATTCATTGTAACACTGTTTTTGGTAACTTTTTGTTTTACACAATTGGTTGCACTGCACTGATTTTCAACGAAAGAGTTCAGGTAGTAAATCAAAAAGTATGTTGTAGTAAATTATTAACTACATTATCAGCTTTATTGCTAAATTCGGAATATTTTATACAAATTTGACAAACATTCTAATTTAAAATCATTAAAACTGACAAGTGTCAAAACTGTCAAGATTGCCAACATAAATAAATATTTCGAAAAACACTCATTTTATTTTTTTTTATACTTTTAAAAGTTCATTATAAAAAATAGTATGTAACAATCGAATTACAATGACGGTTTGTAGTACGAGTTCAATTTGTGAAACGAACCGCGAAGCGGTGAGTTTCGCAAACTGAACTCGTACTACGAAACCTCTGTCATTGTAACACTTGCATTACAATATACTATAGTAAAACCAACATAGTAAGTGGTATATTTCTATTTAATAAAAGAGTTATGTACTATACTTTATCTACGTTCACTAATTGAAATAGAAAAAGATCAAATAAAAGGTTGTATTTTTTATTAACACCTTAACGCCGTACTTAAAACTTATTTTTAACTAGCAGCCCGCCCCGGCTTTTGCACGGGGATTAAAGAAAAATAAATTAATTGGGTCAACGCTTCCCTGTAAACAATATTACATGTTGTTTTATTTTCTGGCAGCAAAATAAATTGATTTTCAGGTGCTCCGATCCGCCTTAGGCGGTTGGCCATGAGGCAAACAGATCCCTACTAATTGGAAGGTTTGACCTTGAGACTTATTATAAGTAAAACAGAAAGATGTTTTGATAGAAAATTGAAGCGGTTTAAATGGATTTGGTAGATCAGTTGGGATCATCGATATCCTCAGTGTATGAGTTAGTTGACCAGCTGGTGGACATTATTTTATTCTATAATCAATAGTATTCTCATCGCACGCGATGTAAGGATTTTAAGGTCATTTTTGGTTACATTAATGGCATTTTAGTAAGGATCCCTTTTTTTGTAAATGAAACATAGCCTATGTCACTTGGGAATAGTGTAGCTTGCCAAAGGTGAAAGAATTTTTGAAATTGGACCAGTAGTTTTGGAGCCTATTCATTTCAAACAAACAAACAAACAAAAAATCAAACCTTGCCTCTTTATAATATTAGTATAGATAAAATAGTTATTAAAATTTATAACATGGTGGTTTAATACTAAATTAGAAGATTTTTGTTGCAGATATTTTATGTAGATATAATAACATTTTATAACGATCACTATTGAAAGGTCGCTTTTCCACATCCAAATCCCCAAAAGCAAGATGGAGTTTGCCACCATCTGTCACTTTCCACTCTAAAGCAGATAATTGCTGAATTAGTTTTATATTATACTAGCTGAACCCGGCGCGCGTTGCTACGCCAATAACTAAAATAAATTTAAGAAAAATAAAAGAGGAGAAGAGATAGAGAAGAAAAGAAAGTTTATAGTTTTGTTTTACTTATTGTACCAAAAATATATTTTTCGAACTTATATTTATACGAATTCGTATAGATATCTATTAATTAGTATTGAATTTGATACATGGAAGCGCCATCTGGTGGTAACTTTAATTAATACATATATCATATTTATCTTACATATTAAAAATTCATCATCATACCGATTTTCATGACAATCGGTTGAACGGGGCAGAAGTTGCTACTATGCAGCGCCACCTGGTGGCAAGTGGCATTAGTGAACATATCATACAAACCTTCTCCGTAGAAAAATACATATACATACCAATTTTCATGACAATCGGTTAAACGGGGCAGAAGTTGCTACTCTGCAGCGCCACCTAGTGGCGATTGGCATTAATGAGCATATCATACAAACCTTCTCCGTGGAAAAATACATGTACATACCAATTTTCATGACAATCGGTTGAACGGGACAGAAGTTGCTACTCTGCAGCGCCACCTGGAGGTGAGTGGCATCATCGAACGGGATAAAAAGTATCCTATGTCCATCTCCTGGCTCTAAGCTACCTCCCTACCAATTTTCAGCCAAATCTGTTCTGCCGTTCTTGAGTTATAAGTGGTGTAACTAACACGACTTTCTTTTATATATATAGATTAAAATAATTAAAAAACTATTAAAAATTTTATTTGACTATCTGATATTTTAAAAAATTAAAATATATTGATTTAATTATATTAAAAGTGCTAAAAATAAAAATTTGAATTCTGTCAATAAATATCACCTTAGTTTGTCTGTAAGCAACACAAAATAAACATATCATAATAAATTTAAAAAAATATTTTCTTTGTAATTTCATGTGATAGTAGAAAAAATCTTGTGTGTAATTCGACCAGAAAGATCTTTCCGGCAACTTTTGATCTCCCCATTATTAATTTCTTCTTTATCAAATTTATTCATTTTGACTTATTCAACTATCTTTCTTAAACTTTCATTTTAATTTATCCTGTTCGAATTTGACTCACTTATTTTTATAATCAATTTTCACATCATCTCTATTTGACATATCAGTCCCTGTCACCATATCTACTTTTAGGTTCTCTATAGTTAATTTTTCCATTTCTACTTTAATTTTATTCCTAATTCTAGCAATTTAACAACTTTTATTTCATTTGTACCCATCAAATTCATAAATTTTTTCATTAAATTTAATGTTAATGCTTATAATCTATTTTTTTATAAAATTTATTCTTCCTTATATATTTTAATTTAAATACCTTTTCTCTTGCCTAACATTTCCCAATATTTAGATTTTTTATAAATTAAAATTTCTTCCCCCTTTCTTAATATTTCCCAATATGCATTTTTTTATGAATCTAAATTTCCTTCTCCATTTTTCTTATTGAAATCTTTCTGCTAGAACTGATTCTTAAGTTTCTTTTCTATCACCATCATAATCGTAATTCGATTTATCTTTATATTTCACTTCTTTTTTTTTTAATATTTAGCTTTGTATTTTACCTATCTATAATATAAAAATGAATGTTTGTCTGTATGTCTGTATGTACTGAATGAACTCAAAAACTACTGGACCGATTACTATGAAAATTGGTATGTATATGTATTTTGCCACGGAGAAGGTTTGTATGATATGCTCATTGATACCACTCGCCACCAGGTGGCGCTGCAGAGTAGCAACTTCTGTCCTGTTCAACCGATTGTCATGAAAATTGGTATGTATATGTATTTTTTCACGGAGAAGATTTGTATGATGTGCTCATTGATGCCACTTGCCACCAGGTGGCGCTAAAGAGTAGCAACTTCTGCCCTGTTCAACCGATTGTCATGAAAATTGGTATGCATATGTATTTTTCCACGAAGAAGGTTTGTATGATATGCTTATTGATGCCACTCACCACCAGGTGGCGCTGCAGAGTAGCAATTTCAGTCCCGTTCAACCGATTGTCATGAAAATTGGTATGTATATGTATTTTTCCACGGAGAAGATTTGTATGATATACTCATTGATGCCACTTGCCACCAGGTGGCGCTGCAGAGTAGAAACTTCTGCTCCGTTCAACCGATTGTCACGAAAATCAGTATGATGATGTATTTTTAATGGGTAAGATGAATATGATATTCGTATTAATGGAAGTTACGACCAGATGGCGCTTCCATGTATCAATTTCAATACTGATTTGAATAGATATCTATACGAATTCGTACAAATAAAAGTTCTTAAAATATATTGTTGGTGCGATAAGTAAAACAAAACTATAAACAATCTTTCCTTCTCTTTTATTTTTCTTAAATTTATTTTTTGTACAACTGTCATTAAAAGTGACACTTTTAATGATAGCAAACAATGTTAAAAAAGATTGTTTACATAGCAGCGTGTTAAAAATACTTTTAACACGTTGCCATGTAAACAAGTTTACTTTTAACACGGTTTAGTTTACTTTTAACACGGTTTGGTTTATTGTCATTGCAAATTCGCTCGTTTCATTATCAAAATAGGGAAGTTGTACAAAAAACATTGTAGGTATGGTATTTGTGTTAAAAGTGGTTTTATTTTGTTCGTGAAATTGTTCAATTCGCTCCGCTCATTTCACAAACGTTTTCACTCACAAAATAAAACCCCACTTTTAACACTCATATCATAAATAACTATTATTAGTTGATAGCGTAGCAACGCGCGCCGGGTACAGCTAGTTTACAATATTTATAATCCTTAGTTAATTTTAATATTTTACATTCTTATTTCATTTTATTTCTACATGTTTCATCATCTTTTTTATGTTTATTTTTAATTTTTCCTGGTTTAGTTTCATTTTGATTTCTCTTATAGTCTCAATTCCATAATTGTCTGTTGAATAATATTCATCTTCATATCCTGATTTAACATTTTTATATTCCACTTTTCCCTACGAGATTCATTATCATATTTCTATAGTTGATTTATTATAAATTGTTTTCATATATTTAATTTATCTGATAGTTCTATCCATATACTTTCTAATTTCATCTTTATATTGATCTTTGTTATTATTCCCATTAGATACTTCAGTATTTTTTCTTATCTAATTATCTGTAAGTCTGACCTTTTTAATTCACTCTGCTTATTTATTGTCTCATTTCGCTCCTTTATTTCCCTTATTTCGTTCTTTATTTCTTCTCTCATTGCTCTTTTTAACATTTCCATAATCGGAATATCCCTTTGCCTATTCCATGACTCATTCCTATTTCCTACCTTTCTATCCCGACTACCTTGACTATCAGTATTATCCTCTTGCTCTGACATTGTATCTTTGGTATCTTTTTCCCTTATGTATATATATTGATATGGATTTTTCTTCTTGGGACAGGTTCTTTCAGTGAAATGTTGGAATGTGTTCATGATTTTTAAATCGGTTGTCTGGATTAAGTATTTTTTTGATATGGTATTTGTTTTTGTTTAGTTTATAGATTGTTATGTTGTTAGGATGATTATTGTAGATTGTCATTGAATTTGTAATAGGGTTGTCACTAATAAAAAAGTTATGAAATAAAATTAAATAAATCTTATTTTAAAAGTAAATAGAAAGAAAAATAAATATTAGAAGATAAACATAAAGCAGGAACAAACAGTAATACAAACCAGAACTTGAAAGATATAGAAAAGCAGAGAGTTGGAAAATTGTAGGAAGAGAAAGGTATAGAAAAAGAGCTGAGCAGTAAAAAGGTATTAGATAAATGGAAAGGCAGCAGCAAGGAGGAGTTTGAAAGTATTAGGAAGAGGAAGATATAGAGAAAGAGTGGAACTACAGAAGGAAGTTAACAATTACAGAAAAGCAGTGTGGTCAGGGCTGGAAAGTGGTAGGAGGAGATAAAAAGCAAGAAATAGAAAGTAGCAGAAAGAAGCAGTGAATAGGAAGAAATCAGAAATTTGAAGGTATAGAGAAAGGGTTGAAGAACAGAAAAAGGAAGTAGAGTAGAAAGAAGAGGAAGAAAATAAAAAATTTTATATTTATAATTTTATACTTTATTTTTAGGACAATCAATTTAAAAATTCTTGAATCCACGACCGATAAATTTATTGAAAGAGGGTGATCCGGAAGGAGGATCCATTTCAATATATATATATATATATATATATATATAAAATATCATTTTTCATTTTATACAACATTTAATATAACATTTTAAACATTTAATACAATAGTATAATACAATACAATAAAATTCAAAATTTGTTCAATCAAAGACTTATAACTACTCTTAATTTATAATAATTTTGCCCCTTTTCCTAAAATCCCTCTAATAATTATTTCTATTATAAAATAATACTATCAGCCGATACTATCTTTATAACGGAAATACTTATCTTAATGTAAAATTCTTCTTATAATATCCAAATGATAATTTCAATCTATGCAATTTATTTCTAATTTCAATTTCCACATTCTATTCCATATTCTATTTCTGATTATCCATATTTACGATACTTTCTACATTATTCAATTATATTCATTTTATCTTTTTGACAATTAATGTTACATCCATAAAATTTTCTCTGACTCAACTCAATCAATAATCCCCTTAACAACGTAGCAACCCCTTTTATACCCTTTTTTTTAATTATTTTCTATTATTACTTGATAACTTCCATAAATTGATATTATCATATACTCTACATAAAGACTAACTAGTTCATACCATAACAATATGTATATAGTTAAATACTATATTTAAAAAAAAGCTGGTTTACAAGCGCTACCGCCGGTTTACTAAACAATAACTATAAATAAACGAACCAATAAATGTTCAAAGGATCGATTGTTTACCACACTCATTCCTTACCATTAAATCACCAGCGATGTTGATACAATAACTCACAAAATATTATAACGTTTGTTTTGAAAATCACGCAATACAGTAACACATCAAAAGCTATAATGCTCGGTGTGCGAATTCATAAATCTATAATTTACATAAAAAGTTGTCGTGATTGATATAAATTTCCACCATCTGGTCTATATTTTTTATAGGTTTGATCAGAATGTTTCCATCAATGATAAATATAATAGTATAATATGTGTAATTAGTAGCATACATGTATTCAAATTATACTAAAAATATAGGAAGCTTTAAAACAACTTATTAAACGCTATGAGTACTTGTAAGAGATCTTAATGACAGTCTGGTCTGCTTGTTTGCTCTAATTGGAGCTGATTTTAATGACCTTGTATTAAAAGTTGTTTTAATTGCAAAAATTGCTAGAATAGGAAATTGTTATTTATACACTGATAAAACTGGCTTGAGTTTCTCTTAGTTGAATATTCACACGTTTAAGAGTGTCTGTTCAAGAAGTCAGACCACTATACTGGTTGAAATTTATAGAAATTATTTCTATCCCAATAAGTTAGTCAGAAATTGTTAGAAGCATAGCTTTCTTATGGCAAGGTTTAATAATTCAGAGCATAATTTCAAATGATCACAAGTGATACCAAGAGATCACAACTGTACGTTTTTCATACGAATGTTAGCAAAAGAACAAAACAAAAAATTAATAACTTTGAAATGAAAGTGTTAAGATCAATAAAAGCAGTTTCACTAAGGGACAGACAAAGAAATAAAACCATACCAGAACAATGTGTAATACAAAGCATCACTAGATTTATAAAAAACAGATGAAACCAATGGGATCAATACGTGGATAGAACGGAACAAAAATTTACAGTGACAACAAACCATACAGCAAAAGACCTCAAGGAGCACCACCCAAAAGATGGAAAGAAAGCTGGCAGACAACAACCACAGAAACGGAATAGAGGCAGACAAACAGGAGTAATCCTAGTCGAAGGAACAAGAAGAAGAACTTGCACTTTTAATTTCTTGGTTTCCAATTTTTTTTTATATGAGATTAATCTGTCGTATACTATTAAACACATAATCAAATAATAAAGAAAATTTCATCAAACAATATCCTATAAAAAATATTTTGTTTAAAATGGGTAATGCAGAGAAAATTAAAAGTATTATCAAAATTTTCGTTTTGTATCACTACACTGATTGATTATGTATGCTCAAATTTTACTGACAAATCAGATACTAAAGTTATTTCTGCAGGCGTATCCGATCATGAAGCAATCCAATTCAATTTTTCACTCAATGCAGAGAAGAGAAATGTTAAATTCAGAGAAGGTAGAATCTTCAGTAAAAAAAACTATGACAAATTCAAACTATCTTGTGAACAGTCAAACTGGAATAATATAATAACTGCTTCTGACCCTGTTACTACCTTTCAACAAATATTAATGAATAAATTTGATGAATGCTTTCCACTAAAACAATTGAAAATAAAGAATAAAAAGCCCTGGATAACAACAGGATTGAAAATTTTTTCGAAAAATTTTAGATCCCTGCGTACAATTAAAAAATTCACAACAAACATACATTTTTTGGAATATTTTAATAAATATAGGAATATTTATAGAAATTTGATTAAACTAGCTAAAAATATCTATTACTCCAAAAGAATTGAACAATCAAAAAACAAACCTAAAGAGAAATGGGCAATAATAAATAAATTAAGGGGGAAGGGAAGCATATCGACAACAGCGGAGAGTATTGACATCAACCCGAATGCCCTTAATGACTACTACTGTTCGATTGCCAAAAAGTTAACAGCTAATCTAGTATACCAACAGGATCCTTTGAGCTACCTTGACAATACTCAGTGCCATGCCCATTTTACATTAACACCAACAAATGTTCATGAAATAAAACAAACACTGATGGAAATAAAAAACGATAAGTCCTCTGGATTAGATGGATTAACTAGAAGACTTCTACAAAACTTACCATTCAGGGTGCTCTCGGTACTAGCAGAACTAATAAATAATTCTTTCGAAACTGGAGTTTTTCCCTCAGGTTTAAAGACGGCACTTGTTATGCCTCTTTATAAGGGTGGTGATACCACCACTCCTTCAAATTTCAGACCAATCTCGTTGTTGTCCACAATTTCGAAGATCATAGAAAAATTAGTGAAGAAAAGATTGTTGAAATTTTTAACAAATGGAAATATAATAAATGAATGTCAATTTGGGTTTCAAACTTCCAAAAATACTAATGACGCAATCTTCTCATTTTTGGAACAAGTATACATGAGTTTGAATGAAGGTGAAGCTATTGCAGCAGTATTCTGTGACTTTTCAAAGGCATTTGATTGTGTTAATCATGGAATACTGCTGCAAAAAATGCTTCGCTATGGAATAAGAGGAGCAAATCTCGAGTGGTTTAGGTCATACCTTGATAATAGATCACAAATAGTAAAAATAAACAATGTGTGTTCTGAAATTAAGGCTACACATTGCGGAGTACCTCAGGGATCTGTTTTAGGACCTATTTTGTTTTTACTATATATTAACGATCTCACTACAATAAATATCAACGAATCCTTCACAATTTTTGCAGACGATACCACTTTATTATGGCATGGAAAAAACACTGAAATTTTGAAACAAGTGGTCTCTTCAGATTTATCCAAGGTTAAACAATGGTGTGACTCAAACTTTCTCTGTTTCAATGTGATTAAGACGAAAATTGTAAACTTTAAATTCAGCTATGATAACTTGCAACTGGATGGTATCAATATCGCAGAAACACACTGTACTAGGTTTCTTGGATTGCATATTGATAATAAGTTGAAATTCAATGAACATATTACATCATTATGTAAGAAGTTAGACTCTGGATCATATGCTGTAACAGTTGTCGCAAATGAACTCGACATATCCACAGCCAGATCGACTTACTTTGCCCTAGTAGAATCCCATCTACGATATGGCATTGCGTTTTGGGGATTTTGTAATCAAGAACTCCTTAATCAGGTATTCGTACTGCAAAAGAGATCTCTTAGATATTTGTGTAGAGCTAACTACAGAGATAGCTGTAGACATCTTTTTGTACAACAGAGGAGTCTAACTGTAGTGAGCATTTTTATTCTGGAAGTGGTGTGCCTGATTCACAAGAGATGCGTTACTGATTCTCGTGAAGATAGATCTTACAATACCAGACAGAGTAGGAATCATAATATTCATTTGCCAATACCTAAACTGAATTTAACAAAACACTCTAATATGTATGCAGGGAAGAAAATATTCAATAACCTACCACAGCTAACCAAGATTATATTGGATCATAAAATTTTCCGAAAATCGGTTAAAAATCTGCTTCTTGGGAAAGCATACTATAGCCTGCAGGAATATTATGTTGACATGCTTCAAAGGCCGTAAAATGATGTTGCATATTATTATTATTATTGTTATTATTAGTTTCTTCAGTGCACTTGCATGTAGATTAACATGTTGTTATATGCTTGCTGAGATGTTTATATGTATATGTATATATGTGTATATATATATATTATATATATATATATGTATACATATGTGTATATATGTATATATTGTGATTCAATTGCATTTATATTATGCAAATATATTATGTTTCTTTTTTGTTATTATTGTTAATATTTCCTGTCTTTATTCTTTATTTTGACTGTATGTATTGTATTTACACCTATCTGTTTTATATTTAATATTATATGACCAAATTTATATTTATATTTTATAACTTACTTTGTCAATAAGAATCTTCTTGGACAATAAAGTATATATCTATCTATCTATCGGTGTTAA
Organism: Altica lythri; assembly: GCA_964028335.1. Classification (NCBI taxonomy): domain Eukaryota; kingdom Metazoa; phylum Arthropoda; class Insecta; order Coleoptera; family Chrysomelidae; genus Altica; species Altica lythri. The sequence goes on along the minus strand of OZ034804.1, from coordinate 25,289,976 downwards.
AATTATCATAGATACTAGTTTATAGTTTAACCCGCTAGCGCTGGTTACGTAATATGATTGATGGGGAATTTTTGTATACAATAAAATATAACATTTCCAGTAACGTGACTTCATTCACTGTTTTAACATTTCAGCATCGGCTCATTTTCCAACCTATTTATTCACTATCTGGTATTTCAGAATTTTTCGACTGTGACACTCACGCATCCCATATATTTCAACTTTATTATGACATTGTAAATAATGTCGCATGAAATTTTTTGAATAACATGATGATTTATGTCTTTGCACTAATTATTAATGGGCCGCGTCGTGTTGTTAGAAAAACTCTTTGTTTTCTGACAAATAAATTACAGGTTAACTTATGGTAAAGTGTACATTAATTTGTCGTTAAACATTGTAATAATAGTATCTGAAGATATATTTTGGTCAAAAAGTGTTCAGTAAATATACCTAGTTCTTATCTGTTACTTTATATTATACTAGCTGTTGCCCGCGACTACGTCTGCGTGGTTATAAAGATATGCATTACTATAAAGTTGTTTAATACAAATTAATTTTAAAGTATCAAAGAAAAGAATTTTTTTTGTGTTTAATTAAAATTTTTAAATTCTTTAAGAAGCAAGAACTTTCTTGAAATATAAAGATTTTTTATATTTCAGCAATTTAAATTTAAATTTTTATTTATTTTTCACGCTCCCGCATCCCCCTTTGTGGGTGAAATTTTGTAAAATCCGTTTACAATTGACCTCACTATTATAAAAATAACTATTTCGCACAGTTTCAAACTTGTAGGAGTTATATATTTTAATTTTTTTACGCCCCCGCAATCCCCTTGTGGGTGGAGTTTCGTAAAATCCGTTTACAATTGACCTCAAAATTGTAACAATAACTATTTCAAACCTGTAGGACTTATAGATTTTAATTTTTTTTTCACGAACACGCAACCAATTTGTGGGTGGAAATTTGTTAAATCCGTTCTTAGCTGACCTCTACCTTCCCTAAGGAATATTCCTACCAAGTTTCAAGTCGATCGGTCTATAGTTCTAGAGATAGTGTGATTAGTGACTATATACAGAGAAACCCCCATGCAGCGCCCCTAGACAAAAAATGTAATAAAATCGACAAATACACAGAAATTAATAAAAAAAATTCGAAAAGAGGTTGACCTTAAAGGCCATCCTTGCAACTTCCCGCTAGTTTTAACCGTAAAGCTATAGTAACGTGACGTATTTTGACGTTTTTGACTTTTTTTGAAATGTTTAAAAAGCCGTAACTTTTTAACGCGTTATTCGATTTTGATGTTCAAGATGGCATTCGACGCAGTTTTTTGAGACTTAAAAACGTTACTAAGAGTGCAAAATCGATTAGTCAAAAAATCTCTAAGTTATTGAAAAAAAAAAACACTTTTTTTGAAATTTTTCAACAACGATATCTCACGAACGAATCAACCGATTTTAATTTGCAAAACGGCATTCGACGTGGTTTTTTAAGCTTAAGAGCTGATTAGGTTATGAAATTGATCGATGTAATGGCCAAAAAGATATGCCCAAAAACCATCATTTTTACCAATTGTTTTTTTCAGTTATTTTGAAATTTCTCGAAATCACCCGGTTCGAATCTGTTTAAACTTACAGGGACTATAAGTTAGATGGAACTCTTTGGAACACTTTTTATTTCATTCCGATCGGTCAAGCCGTTCAAAAGTTATAAGAGGTTTACATACATCCACACACACATACATACAGACATACAGACACCCTTGTAAAAATAGTCAGTGGAGGTTCCAAATACCTGAAAACGTTGAGATCCGATGAAAACTCGATTTTCGAAAAACGGGGTAAAACCAATAACTTCCCGATTTTAAAATTTTTTAATTTTTTTAGCGGGAAGTTAAAAATAAAGGAAAATAGAAAAATCTATAAGAACCCGATACTGTATGAGATTATATGGAAGGTAAACTCTTAACCAGTAAGAATAGTAATGCTCCAATTTACTAAAATAAAAGTTAAAACTTGCTTAATTAAAACCATCGGATATGTGGCTTTAATTAAATTAAACATAGTTAAGTTCCTACAATTTAACCAGATAAGAATATTATAGTTAGAATGTTCTTCATTGTTCGTATTGTATAATTTTTTATGTGACCAACCACAATCAATTTTATTATTTTTTTTATAGATCTGATAATTTTTGTTTATGGCTATTTCCAGAACGTAACTAGTAAGATCTCTAGCTCCAAGTGCATTCTGAATCTTAAATTGAATCTTATCCCTCTTGCACTGGAAACTATCGCGATATCCCGCAAAATACACTATGAGAACCTAAAATTTAAATACTCTCAATCCTCGTTCGGCTTATCTTCTGTATAGCAGTGTTTATAATTTGATTTTATAACGGTTTTAATTGGGAAATTATGGATATTGCGAGCGTAAGGGAAACAATTTCAAGAAATTTATTACGGGAGAGTTACCATTTGTAAAATGTGTAATATAGTGTATCAAAAATGTTCCGATAACCTGAAATTAAGTTAACATTATTAAAGAAGTTATTTTTTTATTATTCTTGTATTTACATTATTTATTGAAATGTTTAGGGTTGAAACGTACAAGGTTTTATCTTTATCTAATATATTTAAATAAGCAATTCTTATATATAAATATATAAATATTTGGAACGATTTTCACGAAATTTAGTATATAGGGGGTTTCGGGGGCGATAAATCGATCTAGCTAGGAATCATTTTTAGAAAATGTCATTTTATTCGTGTTTTATTGATAAAATCAACTTAAACTGAAAAATATGACTCTTCCTGACATCTTTTGGCGAATAATAATACTATTTTTTTTTATTGCGAGCAACTAATTGTTTTAACGACACAACAACACCTAAAGCTATTCCAGCAGATAGCGTTGTTAAGTAACACGAAGTCAATGAGTGTTTGCTTTGAGGTTAGACTTAGAAAATTAATTGTTTATTTATATTATTTGTGTCTTCTTAATGCAGGTGTTTACTTAAAAATCCCTAAATGATCTTGGAAAAAAACGCTTATAAACAATCTAACTTCACGAAGCCGCAACTCGTCTCAAGAACACCTAGAAGAGCATCGTCATCAAACTGATCAGGATTCTCAAACTTCTCACAGTGAAGACTCATTTCAAGGATACGTCATGAAAATAATCAGGTTTCTGCTCGTCTCACACGTGCTGCTAAAGTAAGATGCTTGCAAAATTTGACTGACATTGCACGAGCAAAGCTCGGTCATCCATAATTAAGGTGCTAGTGACTGTTTAAGGACGTAAGTTTTACGAAAGTACTTCAGGAAATAAATCAACTGGTATAAACTAAAACTGTTTTTATGTAAAACACGGCAATTCTTTACTATTTACCAATTATCTTTATGGTTTTTGTAATTTTTTTAATATTTTAATAATAAAATTATTTCGATTCACGACTCCCTCACCAATAACAAACTAAGTTTGCATTTGTTAGCTTAAAATCTTAGCAAATTACGTTAAAAATAATTAAAAAATAAACTTTTTGTCTCTAATGCACCATTGAAACGTAAGCTTCTTATTTACTGTCGTATAGAAATCGAAGTTTGCAACTCTGCAAGAAAGTTGACCATTAAGACAGAACTCGAATTATAATTTCTACCAGAAATAAGAAATACCATCGTCATATTTTTTGTAATCTTTTTTAGCAATTTGTGTTTCTTTTTAAACTTTCAAGAGAAGTTAAATATTTACAAACTTAAAAATTTAATCTGCATTAAGAACTTTTTAAGTAAGTATTCGACAAACTCCAGCAGTTTAATAACATTGAATATTCTTGAGCAGCTCAGTTGGACTGGTATTAATTATCTTATTTCCAATATAAACTATCTAATAAGTAGATAACTTTGATACCTCGACGTAACCTGAGGACTGTTCGTATTGTCCTGATGAAAAAGGGAATATTCCCCTAAGGAAAATGAGAAATAGAATTTTCTTGTTACCCAAACAAGCCCTTCCAGTTATAAAGGAAACCTTATAAAGTAAATGAAGTGAATGTTTCCATTGTAATTAAAAATCGATTGTCCTAAAAAACGGGGTTGTGACGAATAAATACACGTCAAGAAAATTTAAACTTTATGAAGTTCTATAATGGGTTATAATTATCTTGACATTGTTATGCACTACTTTCATTATCAATTTTTATTAATTTATGGTGGGTATATTATTTATTAAGTTACCATATTATAAAACTAGTTGTACTCGCAACGTCGTTCGCGTGGCGTGTGATTTCTTACCCCACCCCATTTAAGGAATGGGAGAGAAATTTTTATACACCAGATGTTAAGTTAAAAAAAGACAAATACATCTGTGAAAACCGCATTCGAATCGGATCAGTAGTTTTCATGTGATGCGCGCACATACATCCAGACAGACAGACAAAAAAATCTAACTACATTTGTGGGTTCTATTTCGATGTACCCGCGAAGTCGTTCGCGTGGCGCATTGATTTTTGTATAAAAATTTCTTTCCACGCCCCGTTAAAGGGATGGGAGCGAGAAAGTTTCATAAAAACTTTCATTTCCTTTTTTATGCCCTTAGGGGTGGAAATTATCAAAATTCTTTCTTAAGGGATGCCTACGTCATAGTAGCTATATGCATGCAAAATCTCAGCCCGATCGGTTTAAAATTGACAAAGTTTCATACAAACTTTTATCCCCTATTTTATCCAAATAGGGGTGGAATTAATCAAAATTCTTTTTTAGGGGATGCCTACATCTTAGTAGCTATGCATGCAGAATCTCAGCCTGATCGGTTTAAAATTGACAAAGTTTCATACAAACTTTCATCCCCTATTTTATCCCCTTAGGGGTGGAATTTTTTAAAATCCTTTCTTATGGGATGCCTACGTCATAGCAGCTACATGCATGCAAAATTTCAGCCCGATCGGTTTAAAATTAACAAAGTTCATTACAAACTTTTTATCCCTTTAAAGATGGAATTAATTAAAATCCTTTTCTAGGAAATGCCTACGTCATAGTAGCTATATGCATGCAAAATCTCAGTTTGATCGGTTTAAAATTGACAAACTGTCATACAAACTTTTATCGCCTAGTTTATCCCCTTAGGGGTGGAATTTATCAAAATCCTTTCCTGGGGATGCCTACGTTATAGTGGCTATATGCATGCAAAATCTTAGCCCGATCGGTTTAAAATTGACAGAGTTTCATAAAAACTTTTATCCCCTATTGTATCCCCTTAGGGGTGGAATTAATCAAAATCCTTTCTTAGGGGATGCCTTCGTCATAGTAACTATATGCATGCAAAGTTTCAGCCCAAACGGTTTAAAATTGACAAGTTTCATACAAACTTTCATCCCCTATTTTATGCCCTTGGGGGTGGAATTAATCAAAATCCTTTCACAGCGGATGCCTACGTCATAACATCTACCTGCATGCCAAATTTTAGCCCCATCCGTCCAGCGGTTTGAGCTGTGCGTTGATAGATCATACAAACTTTCATCCCCTATTTTATCCCGTTGGGGGTGGAATTAATCAAAATCCTTTCTTAGCGGATGCCTACGTTATAACATCTACCTGCGTGCTAAATTTCAGCCCTATCCGTCCAGCGGTTTGGGCTCTGCGTTGATAGATCACTATATCAGTCAGTCAATCAGTCAGTCAGTCACCTTTGAGTTTTATATATATAGATAGACTAGGTGTACCTGCGACGCCGTTCGCGTGGCGTGTTGATTGTTGTTTAAAAATTTCCTCACTCACCCCGTTAAAATGTTATGTTAAAATAAGACAAATACATCTGTGAAAACCGCATTCGAATCGGATCAGTAGTTTTCATGTGATACGCGCACAAACATATAGATATTATAGATAGACAGACAGACGTCCAAAAAAAATCTAACCACATTTTTGGGTTCTATGTCGATGTACCCGTGACGTCGTTCGCGTGATGTATAGATTGTTGTATTAAAATTTCTTCCCCCCACACCGTAAAAGACTTGGGGAAGAAATTTTTATACACCAGATGTTAAGTTAAAAGAAGACAAATTCATATGTGAAAACCGCATTCAAATCGGATCAGTAGTTTTCATATGATGCGCGCAAAAACATAAAGATAGACAGACAGACGTACAACAAAAAATCTAACCACATTTTTGGGTGCTATATCGATGTACCCGCGACGTCATTCGCGTGACGTATAGATTGTTGTATAAAAATGTCTCCCCCCACACCGTAGAAGTGGTTTTCCCAACATTTCCCTTCACTGCTCTGGTCCTAGTGATTGTAGCGTGATGTAAAGTATTCTATAACCAGCTCAGGAGTATGAAAAATAATTGTACCAAGTTTCGTTAAAATCCGTCGAGTAGTTTTTGTTTCTATAACGGTTATAGAGACAGACAGACAGACAAAAATTTTACTGATTTCATTTTTGGCATCAGTATCGATCCCTAATCACCCCCTAATAGTTATTTTGGAAATATATTGCATGTACAGAATTGACCTCTCTACAGATTTATTATAAGTATAGATTAATTATTAATTTTATAATAACTACAAACTATATCGAGTATTGACTCACATTCAACGATTACTTGAAAATATTTCATAAAAAATTTATCGAACTGTTAACGATTTAGATTTTTGTTTTTTATGTCGGGTTTTTTGGAAAGGGTCAAAGCATTTTTAACTAAATTAAGGAGTTATAGCGTTTTTTCATAAAAAATTCTCGAAGCCTTTTAGATTTAGCAGAAATTCAAAAGTATTGATTTTTTATAATAAACCATTTTTTTTTAAATGTATATACTTATAAAAACTTTCAATTATTGCAACTACAAAATATAGTTATAGTTATTTAGGAATATTATTAATTTTTTAATTTCTTTTACAGGTAAGTGTATGGAGATTTTTTTCTTAGCAATATCAAAGAGCTCAGGTAAACATCTACTTTTTTTATAAAATCAATTACTAATTACAGTAAAAAATATTTTTGGACTTAAAATTGAAGGTTAACATATCTTAATAATATTAATTAATAATAATTACGCGTCCACAGTCCAGACACTGGAAATTTCCAGATGTATTGCTATATGCTATACGACGGGATTAAGAATGGAAGTTCGAAACCAATTGTCTTCAATTGCTCCTATTAGCTGCATTGCATTTCCAGTTGCCTGCTAAGTTCACTGTTTTAAGTGTTTCGTGTAAAACGTGTTTATATCGTTTTTCCTGGCTTCCTTGTCTACGGACCCCCTCGCTTAGTTCTTCAAAACATTTTTCTAGCAGATTGTCATCCAATCGATAGACATGACCTGCCCAATGTAAGCGAGCACGGGAGATCAGTGTCTCTATAGGCAAATACTTAGATCTTCTAAAATTCTCTTGATTGGATATTCGATGGTACCAGCCAACGCGCATCATTTGACGTTACTTTTTGTGTTGAGTGTGCTCAAGAGTTTTACAATTTCTTGTATATGAAGCCAGGCCTCGCAGAGTTGGCAGGACAGCTGCTTGGTATACAGCGATTTTTGTTAGATCGTGGTTAACGAAAACTCCGCGGCGCAACCTCCAGAAAGCCTTAAATGCAGAACTGACTCTGTTATGTATTTGTCTATATTTGCTGCTAGAATGCTGCGATGAATTCACATTTTCTAGTTGTTGCCTTTGTAAAAAGATTTGCACATCGCTGATGACCTGAGCCACTGACAGAATCTTAAATTTTTTGAATGTAAGATCTTGATAAGCTTCCGAGTAGACGTTAATTGTTTTCTGAAGTTGGTTTGGAGAACGGGCTATAATTGCACAGTCAACTGCATAGTTCTGTTATGTAGCAGTTTCTGGTTTTCGTTTTTGCTTTCAACCATGGCAAATTGAAGAGACTGTCGCCATGCATGCACCTGATACCCAGCCTTCTCTTATCCAACCTTTTGTTAAAAAGAAGATGGGCTATTACACAACCTTGTCGAACGCCAATGAAAGGGGCTATTTACTTGTCCGTTATCGAGAACACGGGCGTAGTTGTCGTTATGAAGGCTTTTAAAGCTATACATTTTGGGTGAATGTCAAACTTTGCCAGAATTCTCCACAGAGCCTGTCTGTTTACTTAATCGACTCTCTTTTTAATATAGATATACATATTGTCATGATGCTTTAGTGTTTTCTCTTGCAGTTGTCGTAAGATAAAAATCAGATGGCCTGAATCCACTTTGTGTCTGAGGGAGAATTTTGTTAATATAAGGCAGAAGCTGATTTAGCATTATTCTGGCGAGTATTTTGTCTGCAACGGATAGTAAAGATATGCCTCTATAGTCGCTACAGTCTGCAGCGTCACCTTTGTTTTTGAATAGGTTTACTATAAGTGCGTCTCAGAATTCTAGTGGAACCTCCTCTTCTTAAAAACTGATACACTCCTGATCAAATAAATTCAGACACTTGCATTTTGTATGTTTTTTTTATCTGTATGTGTTAATGAAAATCGTTTATTTAAAACACTAAACAAATAATAATACCCAAAATAAATAAATTAAAAAAAAGTAATGGATAACGCAAACATTTTTCGAAAAATTAAACAAAAAAAAAATAAAATTTTACTTGCCCCACAGTTGGCTGTTCTTTAGGTTTAGTATGGAGTTTTGCCCTTTTTACACATGTTTGGAATTTCAATAGACTAGGTATACGTTGCTGAATTCTTTATTCAATGCTATTTGCAGCTTTTGGTTGGTTTCGGGCAATGATTGCCTCTTTTTATTTATTCCCTTTCCTAAAATTTCTCTTAAATATTTTAATGGATTTATGACAGATCTGCAAGTAGGTCACTTCAAAACTGGAATTCCGACAGTATGTGGGTAAGTCATGATGATTCGCAGTACGAAAAAATTGGAAAAAATATCAAAATTAACAAAATTTAAAAAAAAGGATTTAAATCATCAAGAAAACCACTTTTTTTTGTTTTGACATATCAATATTTTTTTATTCTCTGTACAACCAAAATTTTAAATATATATCATCCCTAGTTTTTAAAATAAGCATAATAAATTTCTGAATGTATGTTTCTTTTATAAAAATTTAAATTCTTTCATACAAATCATACCCTCCTATTTTTTGAGACGAAATGAAACTATACCCTACATATAATTAATATTTCACTTAATAAATTATGTACTACGTTTATCTGAAAAATCCCGAAAACAAACGGTTCCGAATACAAAATGCATTTTGAACCTACTTCAACAAAAAAAGGGGGGTCCTCAATTCCACTATTTTTTTTGTCTGTGTGATCCCATAGTAATTTGGTTAAGGTTTTTTCATCAATGTGGAAGATATTCCAGGAAATACCACAATGGTTTATATCTTTGTAAAAGATTTAAGTTACTAACATTCGAAATCTAGATTTAATAGCTAAAAAATAAACAGTAATTGGCCATTGGAGCCGACTTCCAGGAAATTGAAATCAGATGCCTAGTTGGTTCCAATTTTTTTTAAGAAATAAAGATTTTATTTCGTCGCATATATTTTGTTGAACATATTTTGTATTTCGTCTGTTAGTACCTCGTCCCCAGATTTGATCAACTCATTTTTAATGTTAGCTAGTCCTGGTAATGAGATATTGTTAGATAAATTTTCTTTATTGTTATTTTATGTTTTTTTGACTTCAATAATGTCATTTTTACTTTTCATAACCAGCACCTCATCTGTGTGTGTTTAACTGTAAAAAATGCGAAAATATAGTCTTCTTTACTTTTAGTGTTAGTCTTGTTGTGCATAACTATATATTCATTAACGGTTTTCTTACGCTTACGGATATGAGTTATGATGTATGACTTCTAAGACTCACTATTACTGAACCAAATTGGACATCAGTTAACTGCATTGGACCGAGGAATGAATAAAATAAACAAAAATAAACTACATTTTAATTTTTTTAATAAATAATGTAAAAATATACATTTGTCTACAATTTAAATAATCGCATTATCTGTTTTATTGATAATAAAAATAAATAATCAGTAATATTAGCAGCCAAAAACATAGTTCAAATTTAATAAAAACACAATCCCTTTGTGATTGCAATTGGCTGCAAATTTTAAAAAAATTTAAATCATTTTGTGTTCAATAAATTCGACATTGTTAAAATAGGGATTGTATCAGTGCTAATTTACGCTATGTACATTATTCAGTAGACTAAAACGTCAAATGAAATGATTATTTCGCGATTTATTATTAAAATTTTAGCATGTTTCGTATTTTTTGTGTATATGAAACGAGTAGCGGTCATTCCGGTCTGTTAAATAATTGGGAATTATGGCCTTTGTCGAAAATCTGTATGCAAATGGTAAATATTGTTATGTTTGAATTGGCACAGACACCAACCATTCAATGAGTTTCGTGCAGTTAAAACAGTTGATTTTGTCAGAGACACGGGCGTAGTCTCCAACTTGATATATATATATATATATATATATATATATATATATATATATATATATATATATATATATATATATATAAAAAAGGAGGATAACGGGCAATGTACGCAACAAGGATCATAGGTTACAAGTAGGAATGGTAACCGCAGACATGCATGTTTCTGGCTCATTAGCCGTCATCAGTGCGGCATAACCAAGAAGAGTATTGCACTTTATATAGCAAAAGTGTTGGGTACTTGGGAGCAAAGGATGTTGGGGAAACATGTGTCAAGAAACAAAAAAAACACAAAAACAATGAACGCTCACACAGGAGTCCTATCGCCATTTTGTGCTTTCGGCCAGCTGTGCCAATGGGTTTTCGGCTAGCAACCAGCGTCGCCACGTTGGCGAAACGGACTCATTGTGTTTGAGTCGTTCTAGCCCAGGACATGAAACAAACAACGACGCTGGTTGCTAGCCGAAAACCCATTGGCACAGCTGGCCGAAAGCACAAAATGGCGATAGGACTCCTGTGTGAGCGTTCATTGTTTTTGTGTTTTTTTTGTTTCTTGACACATGTTTCCCCAACATCCTTTGCTCCCAAGTACCCAACACTTTTGCTAGCCAAGTGCAATACTCTTCTTGGTTATGCCGCACTGATGACGGCTAATGAGCCAGAAACATGCATGTCTGCGGTTACCATTCCTACTTGTAACCTATGATCCTTGTTGCGTACATTGCCCGTTATCCTCCTTTTTTTTATATTGATGCGCGTTTTCTTGGCACTTTGTTTGTATATATATATATATATATATATATATATATATATATATATATATATATATATATATATATAACAAAAGGGGAAAAATTAATGGGCATGTACGCAAAAAGGATGATAGGGTCACGAATAGGGAATGGTAACCGCAGACATGCATGTTTCTGGCTCGTTAGCCGTCATCAGTGCGGCATAACCAAGTAAGGTATTGCACTTGGCCAGCAAGAGTGTTGAGTACTTGGGAGCAAAGGATGGTAGGGAAACATGTATTAAAAAGCGAAAAACACAAACAACGAAACTCACACAAGAGTCCTATCGCCATTTGTGGCTTCGGCCAGCTGTGCCCACATTTCGGGGCTACGAACAGCGTCGCCGCGTTGGCGAAACGGACTCATTGTGTTTGAGCCGTTCCAAGCCCAGGATGTAAAACAAAAAAGGGGTGCCAAGTATGCGTACCTATAACAAACAAAAGGGGAAAAATTAATGGGCATGTACGCAAAAAGGATGATAGGGTCACGAATAGGGAATGGTAACCGCAGACATGCATGTTTCTGGCTCGTTAGCCGTCATCAGTGCGGCATAACCAAGTAAGGTATTGCACTTGGCCAGCAAGAGTGTTGAGTACTTGGGAGCAAAGGATGGTAGGGAAACATGTATTAAAAAGCGAAAAACACAAACAACGAAACTCACACAAGAGTCCTATCGCCATTTGTGGCTTCGGCCAGCTGTGCCCACATTTCGGGGCTACGAACAGCGTCGCCGCGTTGGCGAAACGGACTCATTGTGTTTGAGCCGTTCCAAGCCCAGGATGTAAAACAAAAAAGGGGTGCCAAGTATGCGTACCTATAACAAACAAAAGGGGAAAAATTAATGGGCATGTACGCAAAAAGGATGATAGGGTCACGAATAGGGAATGGTAACCGCAGACATGCATGTTTCTGGCTCGTTAGCCGTCATCAGTGCGGCATAACCAAGTAAGGTATTGCACTTGGCCAGCAAGAGTGTTGAGTACTTGGGAGCAAAGGATGGTAGGGAAACATGTATTAAAAAGCGAAAAACACAAACAACGAAACTCACACAAGAGTCCTATCGCCATTTGTGGCTTCGGCCAGCTGTGCCCACATTTCGGGGCTACGAACAGCGTCGCCGCGTTGGCGAAACGGACTCATTGTGTTTGAGCCGTTCCAAGCCCAGGATGTAAAACAAAAAAGGGGTGCCAAGTATGCGTACCTATAACAAACAAAAGGGGAAAAATTAATGGGCATGTACGCAAAAAGGATGATAGGGTCACGAATAGGGAATGGTAACCGCAGACATGCATGTTTCTGGCTCGTTAGCCGTCATCAGTGCGGCATAACCAAGTAAGGTATTGCACTTGGCCAGCAAGAGTGTTGAGTACTTGGGAGCAAAGGATGGTAGGGAAACATGTATTAAAAAGCGAAAAACACAAACAACGAAACTCACACAAGAGTCCTATCGCCATTTGTGGCTTCGGCCAGCTGTGCCCACATTTCGGGGCTACGAACAGCGTCGCCGCGTTGGCGAAACGGACTCATTGTGTTTGAGCCGTTCCAAGCCCAGGATGTAAAACAAAAAAGGGGTGCCAAGTATGCGTACCTATAACAAACAAAAGGGGAAAAATTAATGGGCATGTACGCAAAAAGGATGATAGGGTCACGAATAGGGAATGGTAACCGCAGACATGCATGTTTCTGGCTCGTTAGCCGTCATCAGTGCGGCATAACCAAGTAAGGTATTGCACTTGGCCAGCAAGAGTGTTGAGTACTTGGGAGCAAAGGATGGTAGGGAAACATGTATTAAAAAGCGAAAAACACAAACAACGAAACTCACACAAGAGTCCTATCGCCATTTGTGGCTTCGGCCAGCTGTGCCCACATTTCGGGGCTACGAACAGCGTCGCCGCGTTGGCGAAACGGACTCATTGTGTTTGAGCCGTTCCAAGCCCAGGATGTAAAACAAAAAAGGGGTGCCAAGTATGCCGAAGCCACAAATGGCGATAGGACTCTTGTGTGAGTTTCGTTGTTTGTGTTTTTCGCTTTTTAATACATGTTTCCCTACCATCCTTTGCTCCCAAGTACTCAACACTCTTGCTGGCCAAGTGCAATACCTTACTTGGTTATGCCGCACTGATGACGGCTAACGAGCCAGAAACATGCATGTCTGCGGTTACCATTCCCTATTCGTGACCCTATCATCCTTTTTGCGTACATGCCCATTAATTTTTCCCCTTTTGTTTGTTATAGGTACGCATACTTGGCACCCCTTTTTTGTTATATATATATATATATATTGAGATGATATGAGTTACTATGCTATATTAAATAAGAATGTAAAATGAAAATCTTATGGAAAATAGAGAAAGGAAAATTTCCTTATTTCGGGTCAGAGCGCAAATGCAGTAACATTAGGATCAATTATCATCATCTTCTTCATAATTCCTAAAAAAGGAAAAAGAAAATAGAATAAGAAAAAAAAAATACAAATTCATTTCAAAGATTTTTATTTAAAGATTCAAAATGGATTAATCTACATTAGATAAAGTTTCAATAATTATGAAATTGATAAATGGGAAAAGTAGATAATTAAAAGCTTATAAAAATTGCCAATACATTAGTAATTAAACATTAATATTTAAATGAAGTAAGGGTATAATTAAATAAGAAAATTAAATTATAAAAATATCACAAATAGTTAAAATAAATATTAAAACTTTTACTTACTTTTAAAATATACAAATTTATCAACCATATTCTAATTTGTTAATAGTTCAAATGCCAAATGAAATATTCTGAAAAAGAGAAAATTATTAGTTTGTAGTGCTAGTAAATTTTATAAGAATAAAAAGAATAATCATTGTTTTAAATTGTAATATTGAATCAAGAATTAGATTTTGTTAGTAATTTTATTTAAATAAGAAATTAGTAGGCGATTAGGTGTTAAGGATGTATAGATTTAAGTTTGTTGAATTTGTCAGTTGTTTTTTTTGTTGATTTGATAGAAACTCTCTTGTTTTCTGGTTCTTAAAAGGGAAGTTGTATTAAAAAATTGCTCCGTAGAAATTTTAAGTTTTTTTTGAAAATATTGATAAAAGAAAGTATTAAATCAGTTTAAAGTATAAATATTATCACAAGGTAACCAGAGAAAGCAATTGGTAAGAGAAATTTATATTATTTTATGAAGAAATAGATATTTCAATTGGGGGTTGAGCAGTATATGGTATAACTGCATTTTAATTGAGTTAATGAAGATTAAACTAATATTTAACAAGAAAGAAAGCCATAATTACACTTACCAGAGGAAATAGTAGCAGTGTATCTTTTGGTTTGAAGGGGAATTGATTGTTTGATCTCTACAAAGTTTCCTGAAATCTTTGCTGTTCCGGGGAAGAAAGTAGATTGTCCTGAGAACTGAATCCTGGTTTTCCAGAAGAGGAGCGAACCTTCGTACAAATGGTAACCACTTTTCACTCGTTACAATAAAGAGTTTTTATGTGTTTGATTTTTGTAATTTTGATGAACATTTTATTTCACTGTTTTATGTAATTAACTAGATAATTATTATTATTCACTTTTGATAAGTTTAATTCGAATTGTTTATTAACTCAAATTAGAATACTTCATTTTATATATTTGAGACATATTTGGGTTAACAACGGTTTCTTTGAAGTTTGACACATTTTGAATTAGTAAGGTTGGAAATTTATATACAATTCATGCCTAGAAAACATCATTGGTCTAGGAAAGTGTGGTTTTACAGTCATTTTATTGAAAATTTGTATATTAACAGATTTTGAATCTAGTTTTGTTGAATATTTGAACTCTGACCTTGACATAAGGGAATAGCCGGTAGCATATTTAAATAATCATATTGGAAAATAATTACATTAAGTTAATTCTTACCTATTCACTATTTATATTTAAAATTCAAAATTAATTCATGGTAAGGAATATTTTATAACATAGTAATTGATATATCAAAACAAATTATTATTCATACACACTCATATATGTTATAATATATATATATATATATATATATATATATATACAAAGGAAATCAATGGGAAAGCAGCTGAATTAATAAAAGCCAAGTGTACTCTTTTTTTCAAAGTCAAATATATTTCGGTATACTTTATACCATCTTCAGTGACAGCTAAAAGAAATTGATGAGATTACAATATGTGAAAATTCTTAAATGCACAAAAAAACTTACAAAAGTGAGATTACGGCTACATATATGTGACAATTAGGTGTGGAGAAAAAACCTTTACAAAGGGTTCCATAACACTTCAAAATGACGTTAATTATATTCAAACAATATACACTTAATTTCAGAAAGTAAAATGATTTACAAACTTTAGAAACACTTTAATAAAACAATTATTTAGTTAAAATCTAATTACAGAGAACAGGTGCCTCGTGTTACTCAAAAAAGTTTAAGGTTAACAATGACAATTAGCAATCAGACAAATGGCATTACTTCAATAACACAGAACAACAACAAAACAGAAATTTGCTAAAAGAAAACACCGCAATGTTTTATGATTTTACACAAAACCAAAGACAAATGAATTTTGACATAATTATGTTGACATTAATTTGAATACAACCTTGAGATAAAAGACATTGCATTACAATACAAACTCAAACTATTAACAACGAAAAATAACCAGTTGAAAAGACAATACCTATCACAGCGAAATTTTTTAATATTTTAAATTATACCTTCGGTGTTTAATTAACCTGATTAACGGTTTTCTTATTGTTGAATTCTTTGTCTACATTTAATAGATGTGAGTACGTTTCACTTAAGTGACTAATATCAGTTTTCTTATTGATAGTATTCTCCGTAACAGAAATGAAAGCCATTTCCAGGAACAGTCTCTTAAAATAGTTATTTTCAATTGCCAATACCCTGGCTTCTGTATAATTCATATCGTGTTTAAGTTGGTTAACATGGATAGCTAAACTACACCTATCAGGATATCTTTTTGTGTCACTCCTATGAGAAACAATACGATCTTTCAACCGTCTAGAAGAGTGTCCAATATATTGTAAATTACAGTTGTTACAAGGAATACTATAAACAATGTTCGACATATTCTCTTTTGGAGTTTTATCCTTAAGTTTTGAAAAAGCTGAATTAATTGTTAAAACTGTTCTATTTGCAAATTTAAAGTTACCCACAGACTTAAATATTCGTGTCAACCCCGGTGTGATATCTTGTATGTAAGGTAAAGTGAAAATTTTATTAGAGTTAAGGGTGATATCTGCAATGTCAGTTACCAGACTATGTTCATCAACATTGATGGAAAGGTGATTTATTGGAGTGCTATCACAATTTTCGGAAGATGTGCTAAATAAAACTTTTTTTAAAAGAGCAGGAGGATAGTTATTATCTAAGAAAAGATTGTATAAGATTTTAAGGTTTTTTTGGTGTAGTGATTTATCTGCAATTTGTATAACTCTCCATTTCATTTGTTTAATAAGATTAAGTTTGATAGAATGTCTGTGGTAAGACAAGTAATTTAGATATCTACCAGACGCCATAGGCTTCCTGTACCAATCTACCAACAACTTATTTTGGGGAGACCGAATCAGTCTAGTATCCAAAAAAGGAACCGAACATGCTTCGTCTTCCAACTCTATTGTAAACTGAATGTGAGAGTCATAATTATTAAAAACAGTTAGTACTACCTCTGTGTTTTCTTTTGGTATAGCTAGTATTAAATCATCCACATATTTTTTTATAAAAATTAATTTAAAGGGTAAATTTGGGATCACTGCATCTAGCAAATCATCCATTACAAAATAAGCTAAAATAGGGCTCACCTTAGCACCCATAGGAGTTCCCCATTGTTGTTTGAAAATTTTTTTATCAAAAGAAAAGTAATTGTTGTTAAATAAAAAAGAAATTAAGTCTAAAAACATGTTGATGTCCAACTTACAATGACTGCTAATATCACACCAATGTTTTTTTATGGAGTTGATACAAGACTCCAGATAAATATTACTAAACAACGACACCACATCAAGACTAACAAGAACATGGTCCTCAGGTAACAAATAACCATTAAAAATTTTGTTAACTTCTAACGAATCTTTTATGAAGTAACATTATTTCGATTGTACGATAAGGACAAAATATTCGTAACAAAAGAGGCTATGTTTTCTGTAGGGGCATTAATTGTGGACACAATAGGTCTTACTGACAAAGTGGGTTTGTGTATTTTTGGTAAAGAGTAATATTTCGGAATTATACTATTATATTTCATCAAGTTTTTTTTGGTAGCTTCATCGATGTAGCTACCAAAAAAAACTTGATGAAATATAATAGTATAATTCCGAAATATTACTCTTTACGAAAAATACACAAACCCACTTTGTCAGTAAGACCTATTGTGTCCACAATTAATGCCCCTACAGAAAACATAGCCTCTTTTGTTACGAATATTTTGTCCTTATCGTACAATCGAAATAATGATTACTTCATAAAAGATTCGTTAGAAGTTAACAAAATTTTTAATGGTTATTTGTTACCTGAGGACCATGTTCTTGTTAGTCTTGATGTGGTGTCGTTGTTTAGTAATATTTATCTGGAGTCTTGTATCAACTCCATAAAAAAACATTGGTGTGATATTAGCAGTCATTGTAAGTTGGACATCAACATGTTTTTAGACTTAATTTCTTTTTTATTTAACAACAATTACTTTTCTTTTGATAAAAAAATTTTCAAACAACAATGGGGAACTCCTATGGGTGCTAAGGTGAGCCCTATTTTAGCTAATTTTGTAATGGATGATTTGCTAGATGCAGTGATCCCAAATTTACCCTTTAAATTAATTTTTATAAAAAAATATGTGGATGATTTAATACTAGCTATACCAAAAGAAAACACAGAGGTAGTACTAACTGTTTTTATTAATTATGACTCTCACATTCAGTTTACAATAGAGTTGGAAGACGAAGCATGTTCGGTTCCTTTTTTGGATACTAGACTGATTCGGTCTCCCCAAAATAAGTTGTTGGTAGATTGGTACAGGAAGCCTATGGCGTCTGGTAGATATCTAAATTACTTGTCTTACCACAGACATTCTATCAAACTTAATCTTATTAAACAAATGAAATGGAGAGTTATACAAATTGCAGATAAATCACTACACCAAAAAAACCTTAAAATCTTATACAATCTTTTCTTAGATAATAACTATCCTCCTGCTCTTTTAAAAAAAGTTTTATTTAGCACATCTTCCGAAAATTGTGATAGCACTCCAATAAATCACCTTTCCATCAATGTTGATGAACATAGTCTGGTAACTGACATTGCAGATATCACCCTTAACTCTAATAAAATTTTCACTTTACCTTACATACAAGATATCACACCGGGGTTGACACGAATATTTAAGTCTGTGGGTAACTTTAAATTTGCAAATAGAACAGTTTTAACAATTAATTCAGCTTTTTCAAAACTTAAGGATAAAACTCCAAAAGAGAATATGTCGAACATTGTTTATAGTATTCCTTGTAACAACTGTAATTTACAATATATTGGACACTCTTTTAGACGGTTGAAAGATCGTATTGTTTCTCATAGGAGTGACACAAAAAGATATCCTGATAGGTGTAGTTTAGCTATCCATGTTAACCAACTTAAACACGATATGAATTATACAGAAGCCAGGGTATTGGCAATTAAAAATAACTATTTTAAGAGACTGTTCCTGGAAATGGCTTTCATTTCTGTTACGGAGAATACTATCAATAAGAAAACTGATATTAGTCACTTAAGTGAAACGTACTCACATCTATTAAATGTAGACAAAGAATTCAACAATAAGAAAACCGTTAATCAGGTTAATTAAACACCGAAGGTATAATTTAAAATATTAAAAAATTTCGCTGTGATAGGTATTGTCTTTTCAACTGGTTATTTTTCGTTGTTAATAGTTTGAGTTTGTATTGTAATGCAATGTCTTTTATCTCAAGGTTGTATTCAAATTAATGTCAACATAATTATGTCAAAATTCATTTGTCTTTGGTTTTGTGTAAAATCATAAAACATTGCGGTGTTTTCTTTTAGCAAATTTCTGTTTTGTTGTTGTTCTGTGTTATTGAAGTAATGCCATTTGTCTGATTGCTAATTGTCATTGTTAACCTTAAACTTTTTTGAGTAACACGAGGCACCTGTTCTCTGTAATTAGATTTTAACTAAATAATTGTTTTATTAAAGTGTTTCTAAAGTTTGTAAATCATTTTACTTTCTGAATTTAAGTGTATATTGTTTGAATATAATTAACGTCATTTTGAAGTGTTATGGAACCCTTTGTAAAGGTTTTTTCTCCACACCTAATTGTCACATATATGTAGCCGTAATCTCACTTTTGTAAGTTTTTTTGTGCATTTAAGAATTTTCACATATTGTAATCTCATCAATTTCTTTTAGCTGTCACTGAAGATGGTATAAAGTATACCGAAATATATTTGACTTTGAAAAAAAGAGTACACTTGGCTTTTATTAATTCAGCTGCTTTCCCATTGATTTCCTTTGTATCTAACTGATCAGCTGTGATCAATTTTGAACTATATATATATATATATATATATATATATATATATATATATATATATATATATATATATAAAACAAAAGGGGTAAATTAACGGGCATGTACGCAAAAGGATCATAGGATTACGAGTAAGAATGGTAACCGCAGACATGCATGTTTCTGGCTCATTAGCCGTCATCAGTGCGGCATAACCAAGAAGAGTATTGCACTTGGCTAGCAAAAGTGTTAGGTAGGTACTTGGGAGCAAAGGATGTTGGGGAAACATGTGTCAAGAAATACAAAAACAACGAACGCTCACACAGGAGTCCTATCGCCATTTTGTGCTTTCGGCCAGCTGTGCCAATGGGTTTTCGGCTAGCAACCAGCGTCGCCACGTTGGCGAAACAGACTCATTGTGTTTGAGTCGTTCCAAGCCCAGGATGTGAAACACAAAGGGTGCCAAGTATGCGTATTTATGATAAACAAAAGGGGTAAATTAACGGGCATGTACGCATGTCTGCGGTTACCATTCTTACTCGTAATCCTATGATCCTTTTGCGTACATGCCCGTTAATTTACCCCTTTTGTTTATCATAAATACGCATACTTGGCACCCTTTGTGTTTCACATCCTGGGCTTGGAACGACTCAAACACAATGAGTCTGTTTCGCCAACGTGGCGACGCTGGTTGCTAGCCGAAAACCCATTGGCACAGCTGGCCGAAAGCACAAAATGGCGATAGGACTCCTGTGTGAGCGTTCGTTGTTTTTGTATTTCTTGACACATGTTTCCCCAACATCCTTTGCTCACAAGTACCTACCTAACACTTTTGCTAGCCAAGTGCAATACTCTTCTTGGTTATGCCGCACTGATGACGGCTAATGAGCCAGAAACATGCATGTCTGCGGTTACCATTCTTACTCGTAATCCTATGATCCTTTTGCGTACATGCCCGTTAATTTACCCCTTTTGTTTATCATAAATACGCATACTTGGCACCCTTTATATATATATATATATATATATATATATATATATATATATATATATATATATATATATAAACGAACGAATATATATTGAGTTTTTGTTATATAGGATTTCTTAGGCAAGTATTTGCGAACCATGTGGTCTGATTTCATCTCCCAGCTGTCGTGGTGTTATATTTTGTTATTTTGTCCTTATCTAACAGAAAACTTGCTCCGATTTTCTTGCAGCCTGTAGGAGTCCTTATTTCCCTTTTCTAAAATATAATGTAAAGACGAGGAAGGTCGATCACAATTTCCTTTGTTGCTGTTGAAGTGAATCTCAGAGCTCTCGGTATGCAGAGGAAAATAACTCTTTGAATTTTTATGAATTTTTATTTTGTTTCATCTTACCAAAGACATATATGTGACTGTTTGTTCAACAACCATATTATGGATACAACATCGCATGTTTGATTTTAATCCCCATTTGCCGTTAGTTAGGTGGTTATCTTTTTCTTGGTTTCGTATTCAAAATAAACCATTAAGTAAGGTTTGAATGCAATATAACTCTTCCACCACTTTTATATTTCTACCATTAGAATTTAGAGGTCCTGTGTGTTTTAAGTTCCCTTTTCTGGTAAATTTTTAAATCTTAATCTTTAGAGGGTTTATGTCCATTCCGTGACTACCTTAAGATCATGTTTCATTCTACCTCTTGATGTAGTATAAAACAACTGGTGTCTGTCATTGTTGTATCACTAGCAGCTCGTCCAAGACATATTCCACAATTGATAAAACTGCTCCCTGTTACTACCCCCGCTGACATTGAATCCCGTAGCAATGTTGAATAACTTTAGCATGCAGTCTATGCACCTAGGTCTACGTTTTGTAAACGAATAGACCTTGTGATCATTTTAAATCAAGTGTTGTCTGGCGTTGGCTTGCTCAAAAGTGGGAGCAACGAGAGATAGGTAGGCCAGGAGCAGTTTTATTACTTATTTTTATGATGATTTTTGTGTTATATAAAACAGATAAAAAATATTATTGATTTGTAATTAATAACTACCTAATGCTTCTTATAACTGCCTACCAATTATGGAGCCATGTTTTCTAATGTTTTGTTGGCATCGTAGTTTTTCTTATCAAGTTAATGCCGAACACACTAGCAAGCCGCTACTGGTTCAATTCTAACAATCATACGCACTAAAAGGGATATACGCAATAGTAGGATATATAACTGCAATTATCCCTCGATTAAAAACATCTATAATTCTCGCGAATCCCACAACCATTTATTGTTAACGATTAAATTCGCCTTGTGTACGACTGTTGTGCTGCGCTGGCCGGCCGGTGGCAATTAAACTGGCATTATACCAACTTGCCGACGACAAAAACACTTCTGCTAATCGTTAATCGATTTTACATGTGGCAGATAACTCTAAATGAAACCAGAGGTACTTTATTTCAAGTTAGTTATTATTAAAG
The DNA here is from genome assembly GCA_964028335.1 of Altica lythri. Lineage (NCBI taxonomy): Eukaryota > Metazoa > Arthropoda > Insecta > Coleoptera > Chrysomelidae > Altica > Altica lythri. The sequence goes on along the minus strand of OZ034804.1, from coordinate 25,267,763 downwards.
GCAACTACTGCAAAGTCATCAATGTCACAAAGTTGATATAATCCTCAGAGATTTTATGCAATTGCAACAAGAGTTTCTGAAGTTTTGATTAGTAAATATTGCTATATACTAACGTAGTTTAAAATTTAATAATTTGAAAAAAGAAGATCTACGAACAAATTTTGCATGGAGACTAGACAAGGAGTACGCACTAGACCGGGGGAATTGCCAAAATTTGTCCACGGTATCGTACATATTAGGTTTACTTTTTTCACCACTTGCGGCGCTAGTTTTCCTTTTGTACCGGTATGAATATAGACAATTAACTAATCGTGAATTATTATATTGGTTTTTATGATTTATATCTGAAAGATCAAACTATTTTTTTCATTGTGTAAATAAATTAATAATGAAATAATTAAAAATTATTTATTTTATTTCAAACTACGTCCTCATTGGTCACCATTTTGGTACAAATGGAACACCAGAGCCCTCTTATTTTGGTAGCCCTATTTGCATACATGGAGTTCGTACTCCTTGTCTAGTCTCCATGAAATTTTGTCTGGAATTAATAATTCAAGAATTACCAAATCAGTAACACATACTCCCAACAATAATTGATCGAAATAATTATCATGGGCGTATCGATTACAAATAGTATTGTCTTTTTTGTATACGTTTCTTTAATCTTCTATTTAATTGCGATAATAATGATCTATCGCCTTTGACTAATGCAAGATCCTGTCTTACGTTTCAAATTAATCAAAATTAATTGAGAGCTGGTTTCAGAGTTAAATCTTAAAATGACGGTAACAATATACAATATAATGGCTTTAATATAACAATTTTATATCGATGATGTAAGTATCCTATTTATATATCATATTTTTTTTGAGTACAATAAAGTTGTACCAGATTATACAAAAAATTAAAAAAGCTGCATAGGCTCAGAACAATAAAATAAAGTAATAGGTAACAATGGCTCACGGCGGTATAGGAGATAGCAGGACAAAGAGTCGTTGATTGAAATTTATAAGTAATTGTCTAAAGTTTAATTTTATTATGATATAGTTTAGTAAAACCGTTAAAAACGAAACAGATTTTTATATCGGATATTATTTTTGTAAATAATTTATTTATAATAACTGCAGAGTAGCAACTTCTTCCCCGTTCAACCGATTGTTATGAAAATTGGTAATGTATATTGCTAGAAGGTTTGTATGATATGCTTATTGATGCCACTCGCCACCAGGTGGCGCTGCAGAGTAGCAACTTCTGTCCCGTTGAACCGATTGTCATGAAAATTGGTATATATATATGTATTTTTCCACGGAGAAGGTTTGTATGATATGCTCATTGATGCAACTCGCCACTAGGTGGCGCTGCAGAGTAGCAACTTCTGCCCCGTTCAGCCGATTGTCATGAAAATCAATATGATGGTGTATTTTTAATGGGTAAGATGAATATGATATTCGTATTAATGGAAGTTACCACCAGAAGGCGCTTCCGTGTATCAAATTCAATATTGATGAATAGATACGAATTCGTATAAATATAAGTTCGAAAAATATATTTTTGGTGCGATAAGTAAAACAAAACTATAAATTTTTTTTCCTTCTGTATCTCTTCTTCTCTTTCATTTTTCTTAAATTTATTTTAGTTGTTGGCGTAGCAATGCGCGCCGTGTACAGCAAGTTTTTTATATTTTTTTTTATCTAGTAATAAAGCTTACTGTTAAATTTTATTGAGACATGGTTTATTTAAATTAATACAAAATACTTATTTTACAACAATTTTCTATAGTATTTTATTAAAGTATCCAAAAAAGTCATTTTCATAGTATTTTTTTACTTATAATCCAAATCTCGCCTGAGAGTTTGACCATCATGTCAGGATTCTTAGATATTTAGGATAATGATCACCAAAACAGCTATATACCTACTATCTCCTTCATTTTAATTTAAAATGAGTACTTAAATGATTTTCTTTTAAGAGTTTGTGCAATTTTAGAATGATATGTAGGAGATGAAAAGCGTATTTGCGCTAATAGACTAAGCAATCTGGGTCAAGCTATTTTAAACGAAATTCATGCGTTCCAATCTGATGTGTTCAGGCGTTTTAAGAGTTACGAATCATTTGTATGGCTAAGAATGGAAAATATGACAACCGAGGTTTTTGAAAGTATGTATACTAATTTGCTATAAACTGTATACTAATTTACTCTAAATTACATACTAATTGACTGTATATAGGTAAGTGGGTTACAAATTGGTTCTTATTAGATTAAGACAACTTTTTTTCAGGTAATTGTTATGTATACCAATTTTAAACTTACTTACCTTTGAGGCTTTAAGATTAAGGGTTCTTATACGGCAAATAAACGTACCCTGAGGACGTTTAACGTCTTCAACCAATGACTGGTAATTTTAAGCCCACTTCTGCTAGGGTAACCAAATCAGAAAGTATAGAAGAGGCTATTTTACATCCACGTATCTAAAGGCGGCAGTTTTAGGGGACTGAAACCAAGAGAAGCCAATTTTAAATCCAATTACCTGTGCGGCGTGCGTATTCAGATTAATGTTTTCGGCTGGGCGCAAACGCTCGGTTTCCTGATTCGGTTTCCGGATCAGGAATTCAGATTCGGAATTCCGTGTGCCTTGCGCAAACATCCGTTTTTTGGTATTAGGAATTTATACTGTCAGTTCGAATAGCGACGTTTCTGTGAAAGTATAAATGGACGACGACGATGAATTGATTGCTATTGCACTTTTACTGGTGCTAGATATGAAGAAGAAGAGAAAACGCCGTTATTAAGTTTTTTTCCGTTCTTATGACCCAAATGCACGGAATGATTTCCGAAACGAACGTCAGGTTTTTTTCCTTTCGGAAATAGTTAGGACGTGTGCGCTTTGTTGAACATTTTGTATGTAAATAAAGCATTCAGGTTTCAGAATCTGAGTTCCTGATCCGGAAACAGAATCAGGAAACCGAGCGTTTGCGCCCAGCTTTAACGACACAACTTACTTATGACAGAGAATCCGTACGACAGCTTGTAAAACAACTTTTTGAAATGGTAAAGAATCACAAAGTAACCAGTATCCAACTTTACATACTTACACACTCTTTATACTGTTAAAACCTGACATAAACAATTTTGAGCCAAGGTTTGTACGCGATAAGAATTATACATAATAAATAAATAAAGCACTCAGGTTTCAGAATCTGAGTTCCTGATCCGGAAACAGAATCAGGAAACCGAGCGTTTGCGCCCAGCCTTAACGACACAACTTACTTATGACAGAGAATCCGTACGACAGCTTGTAAAACAACTTTTTGAAATGGTAAAGAATCACAAAGTAACCAGTATCCAACTTTACATACTTACACACTCTTTATCTTTATACTGTTAAAACCTGACATAAACAATTTTGAGCCAAGGTTTGTACGCGATAAGAATTATACATACTTACTGAAATTTAATTTATGATAAACAAACTATCTGAATATCTATAATATCGATATTGAGTTTGTTTATTTACTTTATTTAATTATTTATGCACTATCATCAGTCATTTCATCTAAGTTTGGAGACTTTTTCCTTGTGAACTATGTTTATTATCTATTATTATCTATAGAAAACAGCGCAGCGGTACCTTTAAAAGTATAAAAATACCGTTCTGGATTAACAGCGGAGAACAGACGAGCGTCTGGCTAACTGGTTGGTCAGACAGGGTGATTGAGACGTTAATTACGTGTGGAAATGTCACATATTTTCCAGAATTTCTCCATTGAAACAGACTCTAACACTAATCAAAAGGTTTAATTAATTGAATGTCACTGAACAGATGTGTTGGATTTGTTGAAGATGAAAGCTTTATAGAAGTGTAGATAGGTTTTATAAGTTTTCAGATCATAAATTTATTATAGGAAGTATTAGTCGCAAATTTATTGAGGATCTTTATACCGGATATTACAAAAGTACCCCGATAATAATTTTTTTCTACAAGCATGCGTAAAACAACACTTTCCCGCACGCATTTTAATTCAGAAAATATCTCTTTCCCGCACGGAGTGCGGGAAATACTTTTTCCCGCACGCATTTTTTTTTATTAATTAGAGATGTTGTTCGATAACTTTTTTGACAAATTATTGTATTATTATCTTTATCTTGTTGGACTACATACAAATAGTAAAAAAAATTAAGATTATTTTACATGAAAATAGGGATTTTTAAAATGTTTGTTTTTAAAAAAATCATAATTTATTAAATCACCCCTGTAAACCTTATTCAAAGCAACAACAAATTCACCTGTTTAAGTAGGGTTGCTATAGCTGCAGTCGTGTATTTATTGACACTATGAAAGATTTAATTGTCAGAATTGCATCTTTTCAAGTATCTGAATAGTAATCCAGGTGATTTTTAAAGTTTTGATTCAAAAAAATTAAATGGATAATTGCGATGAAGACCTTCCGCACAGTATTTTGGAGGCTGCTGCTGAGGCCAACCTAGAACTCCTTCCTGCGATTTCCAAACAAAGGTATGAAAGGCAGTATGATCATTTTGTTCAGTGGGCTCGTCAAAAGGGAACCAACAATCTAAAAAAAAGAGGAAGTTTTACTGGCTTATTTTTTAGAACTAAGTAAAGTTATAAGACCCAATACTCTTTGGTCCCGATTCTCAATGATAAAGGCTGTTATGAAACTAAGAGAAAATTTCGATATTGGCAACTTCTACAAATTAATTACATTTTTAAAAAAACAATCTGTAGGCTTTTTCCCAAAAAAAGCCAAGGTTTTCAATAAAGAAGATATTGCCAAATTTATGGTCGAAGCTCCAGATGATGTTTATTTATTAATTAAAGTGGCCACTATCTTCGGTTTAGCAGGAGCTTGCAGAAGAGTAGAACTCACAAATATAACCTTAGAAAACATCGAGGTTAAAGAAAACTACATCACAATAAAAATAACTGATTCGAAAAATCACACATCCAGAGCTTTTGTAATCTCGGAAGAAGTAAACAACGGTAGATATTTTAAGCTTATTAAAAAATATGCGTCATTGAGACCTTTAAACACACCTCATCGTCGTTTTTTTGTACAATTTAAACAAGGCAAATGCACTAATCAATGTGTAGGAATCAACTCATTTGGAAAAATGCCTTCTGAAATTGCGGCCTACCTAAAGCTTCCGGATCCTCAGTGCTATACAGGTCATAGCTTCAGACGCTCTTCTGCGACATTTTTGGCTGATTCTGGAGAAGAAATTACAAATATTAAGAGACTGGGCGGCTGGAAATCTACCACCGTTGCGGAGGGATACGTAGAAGATTCCGAAATAAAGAAAAAGAACCTATGCAACAAAATTTTAACACTAAATGAACCACAACCAGAAGCGCAGGAAGCGTGCCAATTAAACATGACTCCAGCTATATCCTTCAGTGAAAGCAGTAGACCAACTGTGGAGCAACAACTTAATTCGGCAATTAGCCTACAAAAAGCTATAAATTGTACTTTTAATATTAATATTAATAATAAATAATTTCAAATTTTGTTACGTTGTTAGAAGTTAAAATAAAATTTAAAAAATGTATAAAGTATCTTTTTTATGCTTGTAGAAAAAATATTGATCCTAACTCTTGCGGAAATTAACTTTCCCGCACTTAACTGCTTGCCCGAACTCCGCTTCGCGTCGTTCGGGCATCGGCAGTTCGCGTGCGGGAAAGTATAACTTTCCGCACTTGTTAGGATAATAACTATATTTGTCAAAAAATTCACAAGTTCACCAAAATCTCACAAAAAATGAACTTTCAATAATAAAAAGATATACAATCAAATGCTTTACTCTTTATTTATACATTAATTACCAGCTCAGAGTAATAAATTCTTCGAATAATAAGTTTAGATACCATCAGAATTGGCTATATTAGTTGTCATCGATGAATAACCATTCAAAACGCAAATTCGTGTTTACTTATCTTAAATCTTGGAATATTACTGCTTGTTCAAGCAGTTAATCTGGTGATTACCGTTTTAAAGTCTATTGGATGCATTCCTTAAATTTACGGTTTTTGTATAACATGAGAATTCGTTTGTAACAAACCTGTGAATTTCGTAAACTCGTATTTATTTGCTTTATTGACTTTGAAAAAGGCTTTTGATCAAATCAAATATACATAACTCTTCTGTTTCAAATCATACAATGTTGATAACTATGGCATATATAATAAATCTGTATTATAATCAGACAGCTGTAGTTCGAGTAGACGACCAAGTTACAAAGAAAATACCAATAAGACAACGATGAGTTCTGTCATCATTACTGTTTAACCTATATTTAAAGAACATTTTTCACGAAGCCATATGTGACAAGAAAGAAGAAGTAAAAATAACAACATTAGATACGCCAATAACACTGTCATCTTTTCAGAGACTAAGGAAGGTTTGCAAATATTAGGTACTACATAAAGTGTATAAAACTACTCGATTTAATATAAACCACAAAAAAAAACAAATGGATGGCCCTGGAAATAATGAACATAGACCTAATTCCAATATCAATCAGCGGAAACAACATTGAACAAGTACCACATTTCAAATACTTGGGAAGTTGGCTAAACAACGATATCATTTTGATAAAAAGGTAAAAGCGAGGATTGAAATAGCACGTCGGGCATTTTGTAAAGGAATACTCCCTGACAGAGTTCAAACACGGCAAAGAATGCTCCGGTGTTACATAATATGGAGTGTTTTTCTCTTGGTCAAAAGCAGCAACTGTCAGCAATGGGATCTCCGGATTTCGCGCCACCGGTATTGTACCATTTAACCCTCATACATTCCAGACTATGCATTTTTAGTAGATGTTTAGTCGCAGGTAGATAATCCTCAATCAGACCCATCTTATCAGGTATCTACCAGAACGGTCGCAAATATCCCCCAACCAGGTCCTTCGCATCATTTGTAAATAATTTTCAACAAGCCGCTTATTATGAGACACCAACTAAAAATGTTTCTTCTGAACCTGGACCATCAAATATCTATTTAACTAACTTAATACAATTGGATAGACCCTAGACTTACAGTGATGTGCTAGTTTGAACTAACTCAAATGATGACATTACATCGGGAAAAATATTGGAACACATTTCTCCAGTACCCAACCTCCCCCGCAAAAGGTCAAAAAATTTAGCTCCGGTTCTAAATAGTAAGAGCATTTAAAAAATTCTCAAGGAAAACTTTAAGACAAACGCAAGAAGACAGAAAAAGCAAACAGTAAGCTATCAAGCCAGAAGTCAAAATCTAAAGCAAAAACAACGTCTTACACATCAGATGGGGAAAGTGAACCAGAACTGTATGATGACGATGTTGATGAAGTTGAAGAAGACGATAATGACTACTATATTAGATGTGGTGAAGATATAAATATACTAAAAAACCTGGTGACTGGATAAAGTGTGCTTGGTGTTAGTGTTGGTTACACGAAGACTACGAAATACGGAAAGAATTATGATATGTCTGGAAATTTCTTACTTAAACACAAAAAAATATAATGCCATATTTTTTAGTTTAATAGTGAGATGGTGAATCATAATAGTATATTACGCTACAAGGGACGAAAGTTGAATTTTCGGCCCTGCACGTCATGATGCCCGTGGCGAAGCCGAGGGCATCATGACGCGCAGGACCGAGATTTCAACTTTTGGCCCGTGTAGTGTATACTATTTTTCTTCATACCTCGGTTGAAAGTACTTGCGGAACGAGCGAAGCGAGTGCAGCTGGTCGTGGGACAGGCATCAAATACATTCGAAGAGTCAAGTTTTGTCATATTTTTTAAAAATAAATTAATTCCGTTCTTTCAAAGTTTTATTTATTTTCATTAGTTTAACAAATTATATTAATTATAATAACATTTATAAAGCAAAACAGGGAGTAAATGTTAAAGACGACAAAACATCATGACGCGCGGGGCCGAAAATTCAACTTTCGTCCCGCCGTAAACAGGGAGTAAATGTGAAACTTTCTTCCCTGCAATTAGGGACGAAAGAACGTACTTTCGACCGAGGTATGAAGAAAAATATTTTTGTTGTGTAATATAATTTTTTAGGAATCAAATATTTTTAAAACTTTCTTGCACTATATTAATAGACGATGTCGTTGCATATTTATTTTAGTTGTTTAGAATTTTGTTTACCATCTCTCCTCAAGTTACCCTTTGTTAAAAGTATTAATAATTTACTTAGTTAAAAATAATTTACTGTAAATCGTCTTCGTTTTATTATTTTTATAATTGATTTTTGTTTAAATTACCACTGAAGCGAGACCACAGGAGTGTCCTTCTCTTCGAGTAGACGAAGACGTTTTAATGAGTGCTTAGGTAGTATAGACAACACTTTTTATATCTTTTTTTTTTCTTTCGGAAATCCAAGTAGTAATTATTAAATTGAAAATTAATTTAGTTATTTTTAATATTCTTGTTTGTATAATTTCTAAACTGACACATCCTTGTTGTTACAAAATATACCTACTATTTACTATTTGGCATGTGCTCGTGTTAGGTAAATAACTATTATTAGCTTCTGATAGGGATAAATCGTCAGAATTTTAAGCATTTGCTTTTTAAAATCTATAATTAATTACTATTATTAATGGCGGTACCTTTTAGTAACTCTATGATTAGAAACGCTAGTTGGCAAAAAAAAACGAATAATAAAAACAAAAGACAATACCTAGGTAGCCATGGGAATTCTTTTAATAAATTAGAAGAGGTGCGTGTAGACATTACTCCATATATGTATAGATATCGGTATAAAAAATGTATTGTTCATGTCTCAGCTAGTCATTATACAATTTCATTCCCATCAGTGTAAAGGAATAATAAATGATCACTATAATGGAATCATTTTAATACCGATGGTCTGTAACTTTTAATTTGCTTTCTGTGATAGTTAAAATGAACTAAACTTTTTTCTCTCAATGTATTATTACAGAAAACAGTAATAGTGTCTTACTTAATAAAGCGAGTTGTTAATGAACAAATGTTGCAAAATGCAGAATATTAGTTATTCTATCGCTTTACGACTTTTGAAAAACATTTTCAAAAACATTGACCATTTAACTAAGAAGAAACATCTACTTTCCTGGCTATGTGCCTCGACGGATATTGAATTACACTTCAAAGTCAAATGGGGTTGGCATATCTAACAGATAATTTAAACCTACCATTTTTGTTTGCACTTAGAAGGGACAACATAACTTGTAGACCGGTTTCGGCCTATCGGGCCTCATCAGTACAAGGTATATGTTAATCGTGATTTTAGTTGAATCTTCAGTCAGCGATTATGCCTTTAGCTCGCTGACGGATATAAAACCTATTAACTATTTTGTTCACCTCTTTCATTATTCAGTCGCATCCAAAAAATTATTGTCCTGGTTTCTGGTGTATGCTACGGCTGCCATATATTTTTTTAAAAATAATGAATAATATAAAATAATAAAAAACTAATAAATAAAATCACAATAACATATGAAAAAGAATAATTAACAGAACTTTTCCGAAAGCTCCGTTCGACGACAATACTTGGAGAGTTTGATATTTTGTGAATCCATGGCAATATGAAACCCAAACCTGTTAAGATTAAAACCAGATAATATAATACAATGGAAGCGATAAACAGCCTCATTAAGATAAGATAGGTTAGTCTGCCTGAACTTGGAACGAATAACACAGAAAGACTATTTATTGAATTAAAAATAATCTAAGAATAAGGTATTTATTAAAAGTGCTTTTGGATAGTCTTTAATTAAGAAAAGCTCATTTTATTCACGCGCCACCTATCAGTACACTTTACGTTTTTGATAAATATCTTATGTAACTTATAGATTTACAGATAACACCATTATAAAGTATATATCATTTTTTAATTGTTTAGGTACCTGTTATTATTGAATCGGTAAATTATGTAAAATATATACTAAATGTATATTAATATATTTATATATAAAAAAAATTAATTCATTCTCGAAGCATCTACAAAGATCCTACAATAACAATCATTCTAGAACAGAAGATGTAATTTATTATTAAGAGGGTTTGGGTCTGGTGAACATATTAGAAAAGTGCTCGAATGAGATTTTCTAATTTAAGTAAAAAATGAAATTTTACACATTCTGAATTTTTTATCTTTTCACCACTACTTAATCGCTATCTATCGCCAACTAATAAAATCAGAGCTATTACTTTTCGCCAACTATTACTATAACAAATGTTCCTCCTCCGTCCAAAGAGGTTCCTTATATATAAAATTAATTCTTTCTCGAAGCATCTACAAAGATCCTACAATAACAATCATTCTAGAACATAATTTGCGTCTTTTGTTTATATAGTTTATATATGTATATGTATATGTATATATATATATACACGCTAGATTTGATGTATTCAATTAATATTGTACACATTTATCAATAACGAAAATGTAATTAATTACTATTCGATCTAACGGATATGGAAAATGTCAAAATTTTGGAAAGTAAACATTTATATTGTATAATGTTTCCCATTCTTCCGTTGTGTCGTTATTGTTTTAAATTCCAATTATTAAATTTTATAAAATGTTTGTTTTAATACTAAACAATAGACGTATTTATTAATTACCTGTCATGGAGTATCAAAGTTAACAATGAAGTTATATGTTCGTAAAAACAATTTTCAAACTAGTGCGTAAGTAGTTAAAATTAATATCACTTGAGCTGGAATAGTTATTATTATTATTTTGAAATATTAGGAAATTACGGAGATTTACTCAAACCCTTTCAATAATTTTCAGTTTACAAATTTGAATTCGAAAATCTAGAAAACATTTTAACTAGAAATGAAATATCGTCAAAAAAGATGTCCACTATTTCGGATTTAGGCTTCTCAAGGATTCAACATTACGGTAAAGAAATGCTCTTCAACCTTAAATAAACATGTTGCCAAGTAAAAATGTCATATTACGGATTACGGCAAAATTTGGGTTCTAGATCTTCTAAGCAGAAGTGAGTTAATCTCGACAAAATATAAAAGACAGTATTAATACGTGATTAAGTTTTATAAAAGTACTAGCGGACCCGGCGAACTTCGCACCGCCTAACACTAATGTTTTTTCCAATCTTTTTTTAATTTTTTGTATTTTTTATCATATTTTCTCGTTAGTTACCAGTTTTTACTATTATTTATAGTACTTTGTAATTTATCGGTTAGGCATATTAAATATTAACTGCGCCACCTAATGGTGGCGTCATAGTTCTTAGGTAAGTAAGTTTTGCTCTTTTAAATTTATATGAGATATCAACTGCGCCACCTTACGGTGGCGTCATAGTACTTAGTTATGTAAGAATTACAACTGCGCCACCTTAGGGTAGCGTCATAATGATTAATTTCGTAATAAACGCGTCCGATCGCTGCAAAACTCAAAGTGCTATAGGGAAAATCGCCGCCTCCAATGCGCTATTTATACTATTTATAGGCACGCTTCCGCCGCCCCGGCCGGCCAGTACCACCGCAATCTGTAATATCTTCGAAAATATTCATTTAAATCTTGTGCTGTAAAGGACCATATAGATCTATATTAAATCAACAATGTATTTAAGCTATTTAATTGGATAAGGATTAATGCTGTATTGGTGAAAATCGCTTCGAAAATTAGCCAATATTTGTCGTAAAAAGTAAATGACAAAAAAATGTTATTGTGGGATATCCATAAGAGATAGACATATACTATCCCGGAGTTTTCTGTAGACCTTTTCCATGTGTACAAGTAATTAGTACCTTATTTTGATAAATCTCGTAGGGTTCAGCCTGATGCGTTTGCAATGTAAGCGGAAAAAAATTGATAATTAACGACATCACATTAGAAACCTCAAAAATAACAGTATTTCTCCACCATTTAATGGATGTTATTATACACATAAACCTTTCTCTTGAATCACTCTATCTATTAAAAAAACCGCATCAAAATCCGTTACGTAGTTTTAAAGATTTAAGCATACAAAGGGACATAGGGACAGAGAAAGCGACTTTGTTTTATACTATGTAGTGATTTTTAGGGTTTAACGATAATTTTGCACTGTTTTACACTTTTTTTTACATTTTTTACGCGTTTTTTCGTCGATTTTAAGCGAAATTTGATTACATTTTGTCAACTTCTGTTAACTGACTGGTTTTAGATGGCGTTTTACTTGTCAGCCGAATTGACAGATAATCAATTTTTTAAATATAATTCGTAAAATTAACGACATCACATTAGAAACCTCAAAAATAACAGTATTTCTCCATGGATGTTATTATAGATATAAACCTTCCTCTTGAATCACTCTATCTATTAAAAAAAACCGCATTAAAATCCGTTGCGTAGTTTTAAAGATTTAAGCATACAAAGGGAAATAGGGACAGAAAAAGCGACTTTGTTTTATACTATGTATTGATATATAGTCCATTTCACCGATTTTGGCCGATGACAGAAATCATACTCGAAGTAAATTTAGAATTACATCTCTTTCAGATACAGGCAAGTTAGAAATTTAAATGAGGACGTTTGTTTTTTAATACAACACTTACGTAACTGCATCTTGTTTTACCGGTAGATAAAAACTATTCAATACGGAAGTCTTGACTTAATTCACATTCCTAGTAACCGTCATGTACGGCTCGTTGTTAAAGGGTTAAATTTAATAATTATTAATATCATATTTTTGTTGATGTTAAACCACACTGATAGTTTCAGAAACTTACGACCTAATTTAGAAAAAAAAAACTGTCCGCCATTGGTAACTTGGATGACAGTTTAATCTTATTTCAGTGGTTTCTAATATCAAATATCGGCCAAAAACGATGAAATGGACTATATGCATTTTTACTTAATTTTTTTTAATAAGAATATTCAAAACTTGTTAGAAATTACTATATTTGACTACGTTTATTTGTATAAAAATGTTAATTTGTAATTTCGACTTTTACCTCCTGAAACAAGAAAATGTGTTAGAATATTTTTGATTTATAAATATTTCAAGACACAAGCAGATTTCATTTGAACTTCATAGATAAAACTGTCGACACTTTCTTCTATTTAAACTTTTCGTCAATAAAAACAAACCAACATAATATGACTATAAAACTTTCAGGTTGTCTTCGAAATCTAACTTCAATTTCCTAAAGTTTGAACAATTTAAGTTTTTTAATTAAACTTTAAATTTCATTTTCTTTTTAATGTTTGAATTCAATTCCGTTGCCGACAGTTCAATTCCGTTGCCCAACGAATTCATATATGATGCAGTTTTTTTATATGATTATTGCGATTGTATTATGAATTTAATGTTTACGTTGCACAGTAAATATCCATTTTTACAGTCCATATACATTTCCTATGAATGTTATCAAGCACCTTTTATCACCTTTCATATTATTATGTACGAGAGCAAGCTGATATTTTCAATGATAAAATTGCAAAAATGTCGATAATGTTATTAAAACTAATCTCTCTCATCATTTATAATTCTTAAAAAGAAAACCGCCATGAAATTATATTGACCTTTATTTAACAAATTATTAGCATGAAGAAGTGTGTGAGAGGTCGAAAAGTAACAGATAAATTCATTTTCTCCGTTAATAAGCGTGTAAAAGAAAAATCCTGAAACACGTCAGTTTATAAATTTAAAATGACACTTTATGGCGCTAAAAAACCACCCCCCCCCACTTTAAACACCTTCCCAAGGGGTGAGAGCACTCCATTTTTTTAAATGGCATAAGGGGTCATGTGATATCTCGTCTGAAACAGCATTTAATTGCCTATTCAGCAATGTAAAAATTTTTAAATTTAATTTTAAAGATTTAAAGTTCAAAATTTTCTCTACAAGATCCAGATATTATTTTTGAATAAATTTTATTGCAAATTCTTTGTTTTTAATTGATAATAGAGAGCGCCCAACACGTAAGGCCTACAGTCTCCGCATAGTTGCATCTCTCTCGCAGTAACGCACGGTATACCTTACCTAATATATTTCACAATGGTGCTTGACGCGTAATGGTATAATTAAGATCTATTTGCCATTTACTATTGCACCTACATTTTTTAATCAGTTCACGAGTGGGAATGAGAGGCAAAGGAGGAATTTATATTCGCATACTCATCTCATAGACCAAATGCAATGTTATATAGTGTTAATGTTATACAAAATAAAGAAACAATGAAAGATACATTTAAATTTGCAATAAATGTCGTTCTGTATCTGTAATTACAGAGATATAATCTTCGAAAGTAAAACGTTCACAACGTTTAACCTTAAAATTTTAATAAATTGGTTAGTTGTCATATAGTTTTGATAAATCGAATCCAGTGTGTTAACAGGTTAATTGCCGAGGAAAATGATAACATCGGTATTCGGTGCCACCATATTTTTTGTGATACTTATGTTATATCCGTAAATTATTTGAAGGTTTTTTGATAGGAATTATAACAAAAACAGACAAAACACCTATAGGTGTGATCGGCATCGGGCACCCTGGCATCGGGTATGGAAATGAGTTACTTGGTGCCAAAACACACCTAAAGGGGTACTTAAATTGTAATTAGTTTCAGTGGTAAATTACCTACATTTATTTATTGCTAAAAGTCGTAAACAGTTGAAGTAATAAAAAACACATAGTTTAGCTAAGTATAACCTTGTTAAACAGTAAAAATACAAGAATAAAACCATTATTTGTGAAAGTCAACAAAACATTCTGCACATAAAACAAGATGTCCCGGACATGCTTCACATTCAAAAATTGTTAGCTTTATCCACTTATTCCTTCTACATTTCTGACAATTTTAGTAAATTCTTTGGTTCCTGACATGTGTTGTGTGGTTTTATCTGTTTTACTTATTTTATGTATCTTTTGTAAACCTCCAAATGAAAATTATAAAATAACAACATTCCTCTGTTAGAAAACTTATAACTTATGATAGAGGTAATGATTATTATCATTTCTAGGAGATGGAAATAGTATGTTGTGAAACAAGTGGGAAAATTGCTTTTCCTACGTGTTACACACTATACTTTTTCTACGACTGCAACTTAAAAAAAAAGCAAACAAGCAAACACTTTAACCACTCAACTATCTCGCTAACTAACAGCGCAACTCACAAAGAGATTTTTAAGCAATGTCATTTTTAAAAACATCACAATTTTTTCATAATTAAATACATGTGCATGGTATAAGTAATTAGTACCTATGATAAGCATCTATTTAAAAATAACTATTTCCGCTGATAACAGGATATACTGTTCCGATTTTCTTTTTAAAAATATCGCTATTTCGCATATTTCGAAATATCTATAATATTTTTTTATATTCATTGTACTTCTTTTCATCGCGTACTGAGGCCACATGGTAGAAGCCTTTGAAGTTTTAGATAAATGTTTAAAATAAACTAAAAGCACGTTTTCTGAAAGGGATTTCACTTTACAATTTTTCTTCCAATCCATAAATTAAACGTACGCCATTTCATATTTTTTTCTTGGAAGTTACTGGAAGTGACATTTGCTGCTTTATCCAGTAATTCTGGCGGGGTACTATCATAATCACTTTCATCTATATTCATAATGAAAAATTTAATGAAATTTATAAAACCTATCGTATTTTTGTAAGTAATCAAAAAACAAATATAGTTATTATCCTAACAAGTGCGGACAGTTATACTTTCCCGCACGCGAACTGCCGAGGCCCGAACGACGCGAAGCAAAGTTCGGGCAAGCAGTTAAGTGCGGGAAAGTTAATTTTCGCAAGAGTAAGGATCAATATTTTTTCTACAAGCATAAAAATAGTTAAAATTATTCAGATACTTGAAAAGATGCGATTGTGACAATTAAATCTTTCATAGTGTCAATAAATACACGACTGAGGCTATAGCAACCCTACTTAAACAGGTTAGTTTTTCGTTGCTTTGAGTAAGGTTTACAGAGGTACAAACATTTTAAGAATCCCCATTTTTATGTAAAATAACCTTATTTTTCTTTACTATTTGTATGTAGTACAACTATAATTTGTCAAAAAGGTTATTGGAGGATATATTCATTTATTAAAAAAAATGCGTGCGGGAAAAAATCTTACCCGCACTTCGTGCGAAAAAGAGATATTTTCTGAATTAAAATGCGTGCGGGAAAGTGTTGTTTTACGCATGCTTGTAGAAAAACAATTCATAAAAGCTACGTTTATGACAAAAAACTCAAGAAGCTAGACAACAAACCACCTATGGTAAGACTAAAAAATGTAAATTAAATGTACATATTGTGGGATAAATGATAACAGTCGTGGGATAGATTCATTTATCCCACGATTTTGGAAAAGTCTAACATTGTAGTATCGGAAAATGTGCGAATATTCTATAGCAGTCGTAGAAAAAAGATTTTTATACGATGGTTTTTCGATTACAGGGATTACATTTGGTCCAGCCTATCAATTCTACTCATAAAGGCATTGTATGCAATGATTGCTTCCGGTTTACTACTTACTTTTATTTTTAAATTCACTCATTTTGTTCCCAGACTCTATTGTAATATAAGTTACGTTTCTGTTGTCCCTCCATTTTCCACAATGTACTCGATCTTTTAACATCAATTTATTTTCACCCTTTTCAGCTGGACAGTCACTACTTCTTTGAAATTATATCTTCTCTGTATGCGTGTTCCATAAATATCTGAGACACCTTCCTAAAATCAGAAGTAGAGTGTAGACATCTAGAGATGATGAGGAATTTGTTTTTTGACATGTACCTTCTAAACAATGGGTCAATTTTCCAATAAGCAATTGGTCGCGAAAGTGTTATTGTACCAGTATAGAGAAATAAACCTAATTATAGGTACTTTAAATTCATCTATACCCGAGCCGCTGAAAAGATGGAATGATCACGTGAACGGCACGCACTGTTTGAATATTACTCTCCCCAACCAACGTCACAAGTCCAAATTACACCACTCAACAAAAAAGTACCCACCCTCGATGCCTATAGTTCATATTATCTCTGGTATGATTACAGTGTAAACTGTTCTTCGTTATTTTAGTTTAGAAGGCGTGGCATCGTACGATTACCTCGTCCAGTCACTGATCACGCGTCCTTCAATTCCATCTTTTGAGCGGCCGGGGTATAGTCAGGGTTTTCCAGTCTGCAATACGTGATTTAACTTGTTTACCTGACCGACCTAAAACTTCCAAAATAAAGAAGAATTTTAAAAGATACATTTAAATATGCACTAAATATCGTTCCGAATCTGTAATTACAGAGATATAGTCTTCGACAATGGACCGTTCATTACGTTTAGCCTAAACATTTAAATAAATTGGTCAAATTAGTTATCATTTAGTTTTGACAGCAATAATTGAAGATAAGATTTAAGATATTTTATTTATGTAAAAAAATCGAATTTAGCGTGTTAATAAGATACTATTTTGTAAGATCTGAAACCAAACTTAAGCTTGATCATTACTACGTAGTTTTCTTATCATGATGCAATGATTTAAATTGCTCTGCTAAATGTACCTAGTTGTTGATAACAAGTGATGCTAAGTGCCAAGAAGTTCAATTAAAGTCAGCGCCGAACTTATCATTAAAAAACCTGTTCTATCATTTTAGAATATATTCGAGAGAAGTGGAGTAAAAAAGTTGACGTAGTAACCATTCCAGAAAAACGTAGAAGGCATATTTAAATGGAATTATCAGCGAGACAGATACTTGTTTTTTCTAACAGTAATCTAAAACAATTTCGTGTAAAATGTTTAATGAAGCATTTTGAAATCTTGAAGCGTAATTCGAATGAGTTTTTCTATTGATGAATTATTAATTAATACGCCCGAAACTCAAGTTTAGTCAAGTCAAAACAATGTAATTCTACTAGCAAACATGTACCAAAAAAGGAAAAAACGGTTTTTGTTATCAATTGTTACCTTAGGGTCAAACATTTTATATAGAAAAAAAATGTAAATAACAATTAGTTTAGTTTCTAGTACTGCGTTCATCTTAATTTCTTAGATCTCCTAAAAAATTTATCACACAATACCCGTATTCAGAACACTCGATTAAAATATAACGGACCCGTTATATTTTAACGGAGGCGTTATTTTGACAGTTCTCTCTGTTAAATGATGATAACGGAACCGTCAATATAACGAGCCGTTATATGATATAACGGACCCGTTTCACGCTAAATGGTATTCAGAAACAAAATTTTTGTTTAACGGTTCCGTTATATTTGAGATAATCAAGCTGAAATATAATCAGTGCTCAACTACTGGTTAAATTCGCATTATTGTCCATCTATTGGAAGTTCTTGCTAATAAAAGCTTTATTATATTGTTTAGAATTACTGTTGAAAATACTTAAAAGGTAAATAAACATTGTTAATAACTTTCTATGGGTTTTTTATTAAAATTAAATCTTTATTTTTCATGAAATATTTTTATTCCAATTTAACATTTCATTTAAACATTTTTAAATTGTTTTAAAAAACGACTAAAATAAATTATCAAATCAAATATAATGAGAAAGTAAAACTAATTTTATTTTAGCTTAATAAAAGTTATTTGATTCTTCGCTACCAGTCTTTCTTCATAAGTCATATTTACTAATGGATACAGACCTATCTTCTTTATCGGAGTCCAGTGATGGAGAAGAGGAACCAAGATATCGAAGAATTCGATTCATAAGACCTCGAATTAATGTCTTTGAGAAATATGACGATGTTGATTTTAAGGCTAGATATCGTTTTCGTAAAGACGTTGTATCAAGTATTTTAGATAGAATTGGTAATCATTTGCAGCCAAAAGTTCATGGTAACCGATCCATAGAACCAATGGCCCAACTACTTCTTACATTGAGATTTTATGCAACCGGTGCATTTCAAAATTGTATTGGAGACAATGTAAATATTTCGCAGCCCTCAGTGTCTCGTATAATTAAAAGAGTTACGCACTATATTGCACTGTTAGGGCAAGAAGAGATTAAAATGCCATCGACCCAGGAAGAAATTCTAGAATTGTGTACCCAATTTTACGCAATAAGAAATTTCCCCAGAGTTATTGGTGCTGTGGATTGTACGCATGTAAAAATTTTATCTCCTGGTGAAAGAGATGCAGAGCTGTATCGCAACCGAAAAGGATATTTTTCTTTAAATGTTCAAGTAGTGTGTGATGCACATTTAAAAATAAGGCACATAATATCACGTTGGCCTGGCTCAGTACACGATTCAACTATATTAAATGATAGCCCTTTAGTTGTTAATTTGACTCGTGGAAGATATGGCAGAAACAATTTTCTCCTAGGTGATAGTGGATATCCATGTAAGACATATCTATTAACACCTGTGTTAAACCCAAGAACTCCAGCTGAAGAAGCGTACAACAGAGTCCAAATTGCCACAAGAAATACTGTGGAGAGGTGTTTTGGAGTTCTTAAACGAAGATTTGCCTGTTTGTCTGTGGGTTTGAGGACGAACGTGGATACCACAGCAGCAGTTATAGTTGCTTGTGCTGTATTACACAATATTGCCATTGATCTTGGGGATAACTTTATGTAAAACAACAACATAAATATTTAATCTAACTTACTGCGAACACACGTATATATTTATATAAAAACTTTTAACAAAACAAGGATTTCAAACAAATATCAAACCAACAAAAACAAAGATCGGTTAAAGTTTGAAGTATGATTGACACTTACGTTACAGATTTAGTTACCGATACAACGTTGCCACATTGTGTTCACTCGTTTTGTAACGGTGCCGTTATATCTCGTCTGGTTAAATTGTGAATACCAACTAAAATTAAACGGAGCCGTTGCTTTGACAGGCCGTTATCGAAACGGTACCGTTATTTGATATTTATGAATACGGCTGTTTTAAGTATCCCAAATTTATCACGCTAACGATAGACGAAAACAAATATTCCTATTTGCTCGAACCAGCAGTGATGCATCTCCGTAAACAGAATCGCGATGCTCCAATTTCACAAATAGTATACAAACACTGTTTTTGCTTCAGTGAATCTTCTTCCCTTCTTAAACGGGATTTGGGAATAATGGGATAAGGACAAAGTCGCATGTTTGAACGATCCATAATTTTAAAAGCTAGCTAAATTGGGTCGATCCTTGCCCTTTTAAGCTCCTTGCGGTCGAATTTGAGCTTTTGTAGATTCCAAAAAAAAAAAACAAAAACAAGCAGAGACAGTTTGAACGTTCTATTATATCAAATAATGTTTTAAAGGGCTTTGATACAAGAATTTAAAATAAAAATGGTTTTTTTAGGAATACTGGTGATTACTATCGATAAGGTTATTTGGTTTATCATTTCTGATAATATTTCTGCTGTCATTACAACTTAAGGTATGTTGTAAAGTTATAAGTACTATCTCTTGTTATTTCTTGTATTTAGATTTTTTCCATACACATGATAAACAATTATAACCTTTGTTGGATGTTGAGTTATTAACCGCAGCTCTGTTGTCCGTATTGTTTAATTGCTTACTAGTTGTATTGGAACGACACGACACGACACGACACACGCATGTTTCTCTCTCTCACAAACAAAAAAATAAAAAGCTCTCTCTCTCTCTCTTTCTCATAGATAGATATATTACAATTAAAAAGACACTAATTTAAATTAAAAGAAAATGTACATTAAAAAGAAAATACTGTTGAAAAAAATAATTACCTATAATAGTATTATATTTTATTTCATCATGTTTTTATAAATTAATTAATTCATAAACATTTTAAAAATAGTTCTTAACTTGACTAGTTAGGTACCTACGTCAAATTACCTTAACTGTCAGTTACTGTCAGATATTTTAATTTTAAAATTTTGTATTAAATTGTTAATTCCTGTTTTAAATTAAATTGAAATAAAAAGTAATTCTAGGTAGATGTATATCATCTAAACCTCTGGTATTGTATAAATGGACACTTTTGTTAAAAGAGACGAACTGTTGAAAATAATGGATTTACTATTTTCTATTTTGCTTTGAACAGTGTAGTGTCGCTACTTTGTTAAGTTTATACAGGTTTTTTGTAGTTAATAAATATTAAAATAATAGAAAATAATAACAATAATGTATCCTGGCAGTTTTTCTGCACATGTTCCGGATATTGCTGATAAAGTTAGGTAAGTAGAGATTTTATACAGACAATAATAAATGCTTATGTATGTATAAACACTCTGTTGTGTTTACAAATTACTAATTCCTTCACTAATTAATCGAAAGGAACTTCGTTTCATCCGGGTGTCCCTTGACACCTCACACTTTTTTTTTCATATTGAAACACTTATGGGGACTTTTACACAATTTATTTACAAAATTGTTAAGATACACAGAACTCTGCTGGATAACGTCTAACTACTTGACAATACAATGAACTCTTGTGTATACTTGAACTTAAACTGACGTTAACTGCCCATGCATCCCCTTATATACAACTTTATTTAATCTAGTTAGTGTGTTTAGATCTTTCTAGAATTTTCTAGAAACATTATTTAATCTAGTCAGTGTGTTTAGAAGTTTCTAGAATTTTCTAGAAACATTATTTAAAATGGTCAGTTGATTTTTAGAAACTTCTAAAAATCAACTGTCAATAACAATCTTTCAAATTAAGGTCCCTTCCTTTACGGTTATCCCGTTACAATATATTTCTGCCAATTCCTACCATTTCAAGTGCTTCATTTTTTTAGATACCTTTTGTCAGATGCCTGTTTGAATTCGATAAATAGTACTATTCTTGTTAGTCAATGTTCATATTTCTCTGCTTGCAACGCTTATGTCTAAATTTTTGGCCTATCGTAGGTACTTCTTCCACCTCTGAAATCGCATTGGTATTCCCACAGGATATCTGTCATCTGATTTTTAAGTTTTTCTTTGATATGTTTTGCTATATGTTGTATTTATTAGTTTCATTCCCCGATAGTCTTATTTCATTACTTGTGTAATTGAAATATAATTGCTTCTGTTCACTGTTGCGGTAGTTGTTTTTTCATACAGATATCCTTTGTTATTTTAAATATTTGTTCGCTAAGCATTTTCGCACCACATTTAACCATCTCAACCGTTATGTTGTCACATAATAGACTTTGATTGTTTCTTTTTTATTTATTTTTTAATTTGATACTTGTCGTGTAGTCTGTTTTAATTCGATAAATAGTACCATTCTTGTTAGTCAATTTTCATATTTCTCTGCTCACAACACTTATGTCTAAATATTTGGCCTATCGTAGGTACTTCTTCCACCTCTGAAATCGCATTGGTATTCCCACAGGATATCTTTCATCTGATTTTTAAGTTTTTCTTTGATATGTATTTGCTATATGTTGTATTTATTAGTTTCGTTCCCCGATAGTCTTATTTCATTACTTGTGTAAATGAAATATAATTGCTTCTGTCCACTGTTGCGGTAGTTGTTCTTTTATGCAGATATCCTTTTTATTTTGAATATTCGTTTGCTAAGCATTTTCCCACCACATTTAACCATCTCAACCGTTATGTTGTCACATAATAGACTTTCATTGTTTCTTTTTTATTTATTTTTTAATTTGATACTTGTCGTATAGTCTGTTTCAATTCGATAAATAGTACTATTTTTGATAGTCAATGTTTATATTTCTCTGGCTACAACACTTATGTCTAAATATTTAGCCTATCGTAGGTACTTCTTCCACTTCTGAAATGGCATTGGTATTCCCACAGGATACCTTTCATCTGATTTTCAAGTTTTTCTTTAATATATTTTGCTATATGTTTTATTTATTAGTTTCATTTTGCGATAGTCTTATTTAATTACTTGTGTAATTGAAATATAATTGCTTCTGTCCACTGTTGCGGTAGTTATTCTTTCATGCATATATCCTTTGTTATTTGGAATATTCGTTTGCTAAGCATTTTCCCACCCCATTTTACCATCTCAACCGTTATGTTGTCACTTAATAGACTTTGATTGTTTCTGTATTATTGGAACGAAGTTCCTTATCGCGCGTTACGACGGAGACTAGACGGAAAAAATTCAGACCAAAAGTTGTCACGACACGACACTCGCATGTTTCTCTGTCTGTCTCTCTCTCTCATTTTAAAAATAGTTCGTAACTTGATTAGTTACGTCAAATTACCATAACTGTCAGTTACTGTCAAATATTTTAAAATTTTGCATTGATTGTTTAATTCCTGTTTTAAATTAAGTTAAAATAAAACGTAATTCTTGGTATATGTATGTCATCTAAACCTCTGGTATTGTATGAATGAACACTTTTGTTAAAAGAAACAAACTGTTGAAAATATTCAGGTGATAATCGATTTACTATACCAAAATCATGGTGAAATAACATATTCTATCTCACAGAACCAATTTAAAGAATTTAACATCGTTGTAATTGGAGTACGGTGATTTGCTTTAAGACTTATTCTCATTCCACGATTTTGGAATTTTTGCAACATGCCAAGTTTGTTGCGATTAAATAAAAATAAGATGCATGAACAATAGTTAAAATGAGGTTAAATAATTGTGTTAGGTATATACCGTGATTTTGGTCTCCATAGAAAATAGAAAGCAAGCCAATTGTTCGTTTCGTCTTTCTATTTTGCTTTAAACAGTGTAATATCGCGACTTTGTTAAGTTTATACATGCAGATAATCAATACATAGTATAAAACAAAGTCGCTTTTTCTGTCCCTATTTCCCTTTGTATGATTAAATCTTTAAAACTACACAACGGATTTTGATGCGGTTTCTTTTAATAGATGGAGTGATTCAAGAGGAAGGTTTATATGTATACCAACATCCATTAAATAGTGGAGAAATACTGTTGTTTTTGAGGTTTCTAATGTGATGTCGTTAATTATCAATTTTTTCCCGCTTACATTGCAAACGCAGGCTGAACGCTACGAGATTTAGCAAAATAATGTACTAATTATTTGTACACATTGAAAAGGTCTACAGAAAACTCCGCGATGGTATATGTCTATCTCTTATGGATATCCCACAATAACATTTTTTTTGTCATTTACTTTTTACGACAAATAATGGCTAATTTTCGAAGCGATTTTAACCAATACAGCATTAATCCTTATCCAATTAAATAGCTTAAATACATTGTTGATTTAATGTTTTAACATAAAAAGTTGTAAACATGCGCGTACAAATATTTTCCGAACAATTACTAGATATTGCGAACAGTAAAATAGAACTGCAACCAAATACGCAATTCATTAAACTGC
Organism: Altica lythri; assembly: GCA_964028335.1. Taxonomy (NCBI): domain Eukaryota; kingdom Metazoa; phylum Arthropoda; class Insecta; order Coleoptera; family Chrysomelidae; genus Altica; species Altica lythri. The sequence goes on along the minus strand of OZ034804.1, from coordinate 25,243,523 downwards.
CAGACAATTTCTGCACTGTTCTTCGGGAAAAAGAATGAACTGATCCAGAGTATTTTTCCGGATATACAGAATAATTACTTGAATCATGACTGGCTCAGTCATCGGGCGATTTTGGCAGCCAAAAATGTTGATGTTGACGAAATTAATTTCCAGATACAACAGTTGTTACCAGGCGATCTGATGTCTTTTAAATCAATCGATACTGTTGTTGATGAAAATCAAAGTGTAAATTTTCCAATTGAATTTTTAAATTCACTAGATATACCTGGAATGCCACCACATAATTTTCGATTAAAGATTGGTTCCCCTATTATTCTCCTACGTAATTTGAACCCACCTCAATTATGCAACGGTGCGCGTTTGGTCATCAAAAAGATTACCGGAAATATTCTTGAAGCAACCATTTTAACTGGAAAGTTTAAAGGAAAAGTCGTCCTGTTGCCACGTATTCCAATGATACCGTCAGATTTTACTATACCCTTTAGAAGGCTACAGTTTCCAAATTTGTTTAGCTTTTGACATGTCGAATGTCGATAAATAAGTCACAAGGTCAAACAATGTCCATTTGTGGTTTAGACTTGGACAATCCATGTTTTTCTCATAGCATAGGCAACTAAGTATATGTTGCGTGTTCACGTGTAGGGAAACCGTCGAATCTGTTTGTGTTAGCTAAAGACAGGTTAACCAAAAATATTGTGCACCGATTAGTGCTAAATTTAATTGAAAATAAAAAGTAATTATAATTTAAAATAAAAAATATTATTGTTAAAGATTTAAGACTATCTGCCCTACCTACCTCATTCATAAGTTAAAGTGTTACGTGTTATTTACTTTGTAATGTCACATAGGTGATAGGGTAGTTTTGCCCTACATATTAATTTATTAGTTTATATTTTACTGTATTGTTATGTATTACATTTTACCAGGTAAAAGGTATTACGTTAGATCTTGGCACGTGTTTAAATAGTTTAATTTTTATTCTCACGTAGAATATGAATTGGCTATAAAAGCTTATTTATTGGTTAATATATTTGTTGTTTATTTTCTGTTGTTTATCTCATCTTCCCCTTGGTTAGTTTTCTGCCTTCAGCAGGATACCTAACCGGGAGTGCCTTAAGTAAGCTACCCCTTATCCTATAAGGCACATTTTCCCAAATCTCTCCAGGCGTGACAGCAATATACTCATTTGTTAGAAACTTGAATAAAAATAATAATAAATTTTGTATTGATTTTTGCTTAATATCAATCTTCAGTCGTAAATAATAATTTTATTGTATTAAGGGGTTTCAGTAGTAGAAAATCTGTCATGGAGGTCGCCATATTTTTTACAAATGGCATCTATGTAATCAAGCCTGGTGGTCTGCATGACTGATGTTTTCCTAATGTTCCTCTAAAATAGATTACTACAAGGTAATATAACAAAAATCTTAGCCACAGCAACGCGTGGCCGGGTCAGCTAGTAAATAATAAAATAATAACAATAATGAATCCTGACAGTGTTTCTGCACAAGTTCCGGATATTGCTGATGGAGTTAGGTGAGTAGAGATTTTATACAGACAATAATAAATGCTTATGTATGTATAAACACTCTGTTTTGTTTACAAATTACGATTCCTTTAATAATTAATCGAAAGGAACTTCGTTCCATCCGGGTGTCCCTTGACACCCCTCACTTTTTTTTTCAATTTGGTACTTGTGATTGTTTTATCTTGGTTACGATTTTTTCTATGTAGTTTTATATATCTTTGTTAGTTAATTTTTTTTTTTTCATTTCTGACTGCTTGATGAATATTTCTTATTTATTTGTATTGGTAGGTTTCTTCTATATTTACAGCTTGGTATTCAATGTTTTCTATCTTTTTGCCTAATATTTTTTTCTTTGTTTTTATTATAAATCCTATTAACACGTCACAATTTAAAAAAAAATGGGGTGGTATTAACATACTCAAATTTCGTAACTTTTCATTCAATAAATTAACTTATTATTGGTGCCAAACAGCTAATTATAATTATGTTTTAAAGAAAAGGAGGTACGAACTTTTTCGAATTAATACTCATTTTAATATTCCATTATATACGTTATTCCCATATTATAGGGCGCAAGCGCTAGTGAGTCTTCACAAGGGGTTGACGACTAAAATAGCATGTGAATCGCTCTCGCACAAGAATCATTTGTGGAGGGTTGCTAGAGGCAGATGTGATGGTCGCGGAAGTTTGTTTTACCTGCGCGTAATGTTTATTATACTGGAAATTTTTTAAGACCGCATTTCGTTGAGTGTTTGTGATTTTAATGTAAATTAACTCTTATCTAATAGACTATTGTAGTGTACTTCAAAATTTGTGTTAATTAATGTTTTCCTGTGGTCAATGTAGTGATTGCGAACTGAAAGTTTTATGCTAAAAAAACTCGTTTCAGGAGGGAGATTTCAAGTTACTGATGAATGGGATCCACTTTAACCAAATCTAGTCGAGTAAGCAGGATTAATATTCGTTTAATTTTAATATTAAATTGGTTATTTTAATTTATGTAAATAAATTATTTCAGTATCAGAATAATTAATTTATACACAACTTGTTTTTGTTTGTTTTATTTGTATTCGTGGTGAGTCATTTCATGCCACATGCAGTATCTTGTGTTTATGTTTAGGGAAACCTATGAGGCTAATGGTTCTTGTTAGTTATGTAACAATCTATATTTTTAAGGATAAAACATTGTAGTATATTAAAAAAACTATTGATTACCTAATTATTGAATTTAATATCAATATATCAGTAGGACGAGTTGTTGCAAATCTCTGAGACTAGATCTATAGAAGCTATTAAAATATCTTTGTTAACTTGAGGTTGTGTATGGTGTATGGTTATCTCTTTCCTGATTTCTATATTTATCCTCTTAATTTTCTTTTTATGTATCATTATGGTTAGTTATCTTGAAATCTAAATTAATAAATTTATTTTTTAATTTATATTCTTCAGAATCTTTGTTTATTAATTTTTTCACGATTATAATATAATGTAGGTACAGTATTTCACATGTCTGTATAGTATCTAGTGAGTGTCACGACTGGCTGAAAATTTCTCAGCGTCTCATGAGCGTGATGGTTAGATGAAACCTACAGTCGTCGAGAAAATTTTACTTATTTTAAAAAGTAAGTGCGCAAAAAGCACTTCACGCACAGTTTCATACAGTATATTTTATCTACGATGATCAAATAATAAATAATTACAGGAAAGCAATTTATTTTCAATTCATTTACAAGATACTAACAAAATTATATCTTTCAAATTTAAAAATTCAATCTACAAAACTGCCAGAATAACTTTTGTTGAAATTTAATGCTCTCATAGCAACACCATGACAACGCAAATGCTAAGGATATTTGATTATATGAAGGTGTGCCAAAAACAGTGCAAAACAGTAAATCCCATTTAAAATACATTGTTACTTCACGCACACTTTTAATCCTTCATGCACTGCTGTCTATAATGACAGTTTTCACGAACTAAAAATTGATACATAATATGAGGTAGAGTAAATAAAAACTATTTATTGTTTATTACTTATTTATGTAATGTAATCTGTTAAGGAAAGTTTCCTTTTGCTTGTCCTGTCTACTGGAGACAATAGTGGTTTTCCATTTGATACGCGCATTTTTTCTGAACCGTTCTATAGTGTTCAAATATGTTTATGTATTCAAATCGCAAAATGCTCACACTGACGTTAATACTGATATTTCATTTGTTGAAATGGCGGTACAGTTGTTTATTGTATACCTCAAAACAAAAGGTTCTGTGTGCAGATGCAAAAGAAAAGTTATTATGAATATTTGTGTACAGTACAAATAGGAGTATTGTGCAATTCATCGAAGGCCACTATTATAAATCATTAAATTAAAAGGTATTCAGTCGATTTTTCTGGTTAAAATATGAATATTAGTGTTAAATTTTTTAAAAGTTTTTACAGCTGTATTTCTCATAACATTTACCCTCGCCTTTACCTATCAACTTATTAAATTTTTAGTGACTTTATCAACCTTTTAAAGTATTTGGTAATGACAGGATGAAATAAATTTCTTATGTAAACAATGACTCTACTTTTCTGTAGTACATACTTATCACCGTTATTTTTGTTATCTAATTATTTGTAGATGTTTTTAATTATTTCATTAATGGTTTTTTGGCATTTTTCTATTTCAATGGTATCAATGTAACTTTTAAGAATGCAATTATTATTTGTTTACAATTTGATTTGGTTACTTATTAAACAACAACATTAGAAAAAAAGCCTTCAGTTGTCCTATGTTATTTAACGTCTTATATACTTTTCAAATGCTTTAAATGTCTTTCCATATACCGTGCTAGCCAAAAGTTTTCTGCCCCCAAGGAAATAAACTTCTTAACTAGTCAAAACAGGTGACGTTACAGAGCCAGTGTGACCGATAATTTTAAACGGGACGTTATGGCAAGTGATAACTTGTTTGACAGATATTGAAAATACACATTCATTCATACTAATTTTGTCAGGTTAAGATTCTAATGTCCGCCTCTGGTTTTCTGTCAAAAAAGCTGACGCTTTTCAATTCTCTAGTTGTTTTTCTTAATGTTAACTTAACCGGTGAAGTGTATCTGGAGATATTACAAACTGCAATTAGAAGATAATCTAGATGAATTTCGCAAATTGGAAATAACGTTACAACAAAATGGTGCTCCTGGACACTATTATGGTGTAGTAAGATGTTACCTAGATGAGGAATATCGAGGTAGATGGATTGGACTACGATGTTCGATAGAATGGCCAGCTCGGTCACCGGACACCACACCATTATTATTTTTCTGTTGGGGTACTTGAAATCTAAGGTTTCCGCTACAGCACCTGACAGTATTGGCATTTTGAAACAACGAATTTACCACGTAAAATGAAACAAACTATTCATGCCTAAAATTTCATATCAAAATATTTTGAAATTTTTGAGAAAAACGCAATACAGATTTAAAATATTCTATTCTTTGATTTAAAACGCCCTCTACTATGAACCTCCCAGTACAGTTCGGTGAATCAGTATCTGTTTTAAATGTCGGGGTTAATTTATACCTGACAAAATTCTTACATTTATTCTCTGTACTGGGTTTGTTTGAGTATCGTTGTTTTTTCTAGGTTTCGCGCCAAAATGTTGGAGTATATCACCTTAAAATAAGTAATTCTCGTCTTTAAATTGTTAGTGTTTTACGATCTGAACCTTTTTACAAGTTCTAATCATAGCATGTTTTATAATTTGAAACATTTTCTAACCATCGAAACCTCCAATATTTTAAATATCACTTTTTAAAAGGTCGAACCCCTATATTCTATACGAATATAGTTGAAGATGTATACAACAACAACTTTAAATACAAATTCAATTCCCGATGAGGATATATTTTTTCTTTGAAATTATTCTTTTACTGTTACTTAATAATAAAAATAATTATAATAGTTGGTAAACGAATTTATTCAAAAATAAAACATAACGAGTTTTATATATAAGCTGCAGCAAGATCAACGTAAATATAACAAACACAATAATTAATTGTTACTAAAAAAATTACTACAGCAGAATTTTTAAGCGCAGCAGATAAAGCAAACATCGTCATGTTATCATCAGATATTTTGATTTTTAGCCTCAAATAATTTACACTGATCGGATATAATAAATTTTGGTGTTAGGTATATGTAAAAGATAAACCATAAAAAACAATCAAAGCGACCCTGAGCAACCTTCGGCTTTTTCCTGCTAGGCTTAAGAATCTGAATATTTTTAGATAGGTAATCCTTACCAACTGTGGTGTTTCCGGAGGTTGACGGTACTCCTGTTTTGCTACTAAAAGTGTGTTTCTAAAAAGATTAGTTCATGGAAACAAAAGTTTTGTAGACATGTAGCCCTTATACATTATTTTGTATCTACCTTTAATAGGGTACCGGACAGTAATCGAAAAAAAAATTAAAATGTGTTTTAAAATAAAGTTTGTTATACAACAATATCACTCAATAAAGATTTTTAAGAAATAACAATGATTTATATTTTTAAATCAATAAATAAAGTTGCGTAAATTATCTGTGACGTGTAAGAACCCAAACGCCAATCACAGTGCGTAACGTCATATGTAGGTAGCCATAAGTAAACAGCACTGCTTTGTATGTTATTTCGCGTTTTTCTACGATTTATTTGCATTTTTCTAAAAATATTTAATTGTAATTAGTTACGAATTGAAGGACTATAGTTATAACAGAAGTTGTCGTAAGTGCTTGAAGCCTTCTGTTAAGTTTTTATTATGGAACAAGGTTATACAAAAGCCGAAAATAGAAATCTCCCAAAAGTTGATATTTTCATGGTCAGCAGTTTCTTTGCCACTAATTCCGACTTTTGTTCTGCCGAATTTAGAAATAGGAAAACATTTGTGTAAGTATTTCAATCTCTTTTTGTTTATCTTAACCATAGAAATGATTGAAGAAATAAGTAAAACATAACCTATAACATCTACATATCATACACACTAAATATGATTATTTGTATTATAGGCTGTGTAATAACACTATAGGTACAGTACTTACATCAAAGTGATCTTCACAAAAGTAAATTGGTGAAGTAACAGACATTTCATCGCACTTTCGTCTTGCTAGGTCTAACCATTTCTTTCGTATGTCTGGTTTTCGAGGTACATCAATGAAAATTTTATTTGGAGTAGTTACTGATGTATTTCCACATTGAGGTACAATACAACAACGATATCTTTTTCGGTCCATGATGATTAAGAAACACAAAATTCTTAATTTATCCAAGCACTGATCACTTGTAATATGGCTCGTAGTTTGTTTACCTCCATATGACGTCACGCGATCTGAATTGACATGAAGTGCTGTTTTCGCGGCAATTTTAAATAAATTATGTTTTTGACGTTTTCAAGTACTCCAGAGGATTTATTTAATTAAAATATTATTTTTTATGGCTATATATATGAATAAAGATTATTTTTAAACACTATTTGAAAAGTTGTCCGGTTCCCTATTAGGAAACTGAAATATGCAGGCAACAAAATTTTGCTTCAACAGAATATATGGTTTGTTTTCCATATCTTAAATTTCTCATTTTCTTTAACTATGAGGCTCATATTATAGAAATACTAACAATAGAAATATAATAGCTATGTATAGGATTGTTTCAATATTGATGTTTATATTTTCCGAACTACAAGAATATAAATTAATATAAATAATGATAATGGTACCCCTATCCCTCCTTAAAAGTAATTTCTATTAGAAAACAAAAAATTTCATATTATACAACTTTGTTGATTTTTGAACCGATGAAAGCAAATACATTTATTTTTAAAACAGATTTTTGTTTTTAGAAGCTTAAATTTGAAAGAAATAGGTGTTTTGATCCTTATTAAAATGTATAAAGTCGTAAATATACTCTTAGATAAAGCGATAAAGCTGCATGCAACCAAAAGTCCAGAACTATCACATTTCGAACGTTGCACAGAATCACGAATTCCGTGAGTTCGAGACGCTTGAATTTAAAATTTACCGGATAAAAAAAAACGTTTGCATAAAGTGTTTTTTATTTCATGTTGTTTAGTTTTTAATTTAGATTTATACACTTTCGCTCTTTACAAGTTTTACGATTTGAATATTTATTAGTTTCCTATACTATGCGTTGTAGGTTTACCTATAAACTCATTTTTTTGCTACAAGAGATAACATGCAAGTAAACAGAGCAAAAACAAAAACTAAAAACTGCATAAAATTATATTACAAGATTTTATCATCGATTTCATTTACAAATACTCCAGTCAATGAGAGCAAAAATAGGATATTACTTCCAATTTCTATCATAAAGCATGAAATGTTTGAAATAACTTCTACTTAACTTTTAATTCAAAGTTTAACCTATGCCGATACATACTTAACATTTTTTAGTGGTGAAAATTACTCATTATTGCCAAAATTGAATAGGAATTGTTGTAAAGTAACGTAGGTGTTTATAGCGTTTGATGAAGTTAAATAAAGTTTTTTTCATACTTAAAGACATTATTGTTGGTTGGCTGAATAATTTCACCCTTATAACCCACCTACTTGATAATAAAATGTATAAAAAAGTAATTTATTAATGTTTTTAATTAATTTTTTCTGTCAGTATTATTTTTTGTTTTATTATTTTCAATTCTTAAAAACAATCTCTACAAAATAAAAAAAATACCTTTGAACATATCATTTATTCATCTCTTTATATACTGTAATGAAACTACGCCACTGGGCGAATTATTGTTATTAAAAGACTTTCCGGAATTCTCTAGAAGTCTAGAATGATCAAGAGATGGTTCTGCGGGCGAATGTTCTGGTACCAAAAATAATAAAGGACCCTTTTCTCGAACTCTCTGGTTCTCGAACGTGAGATGGCGTCACAGTATATATAAACCGGACTCGAAGGCAGGCAGTCAGTGTATTCAGTATAGCGTGAATATTTAAACTTCCGAATAGTGCAAATAAATAAAGTATAGATAAATTATTGTGAATTTAGTGTTTAGCAGTGTTATAGTTTGTGTAGTTATTCGTTAGGAAATAAATCAACTTAAAAATAAATCGAACCTGTGTTTTAATTTGATAAAAACGTTACAATCAACGTTACAATCAGTTACAATAAAAATTTCTTTTTATAATTTTCCATCCCTTAAAACTACTCCTCATGATGGAAAATATAAAAGTAACATTGAATAAAAAAAAAAATTCAAAAACTCATGTCTATAAATTTCACCTTTCTCCAATAGCTGCATAATGTTTAGACAGCGTGAGTAGTCGGTATACGGAGATCCCATTCACATTTGCTGCAAAATTCGTATATACTTACAAAAAAAAGTTGTTTGTTTTTTTACAATAAATCCCTTCATTTTAAACATATCGTATCCATTCAAAAACCATTTTGAAGGAAATTTAAAGGATTATACATACATTTATCATACTATTTGCAAATCTTTAGAATTTAAAACGTAAAGGGTTAGATTAGATTAGATGTTTATTGGGTTGGCTGTTAGCCTGTAACACTGCGACCTTTGCAGATCTATTGTGACCACCCATTATCTCAAGAATAGGATTAGAGAACCTTGTCCAGCCCTGCCCTCTTAATGAGACTTAATAGCCGTGACAGTGGCCACTCCACATAACTTGGAGCAGCCGGTTTCTCCTCTCCCAGTACTAGATACCGCGTCCTAGCAAGGCCTTTGCATTGGAATAGGACATGAAATGCGGTTTCCTTCTCCTCTTGGCAGTATCGACAGATGTCTTCATCTGCTAAGTTCAACTGACTCATGTGTTTCTTGAGCATACAATGTCCTGTCAAGAGACTGACAATCATTCTGACATCGTTTCGACTTTGTGATAGCAGCTCTGCAGTAAACTTCGACGAGTATCCCTTTATGAAGACTTTGGCTTGTCGCTTGCCCGGTGATTTTTCCCACCACTCCTGGGCCTTCTCTAGCCTCCATTTCTCAATGGCTTCGTAAAGGGTTAGAGGACGTAAAAAAGGTGATACAGTAATGAAAAAAAAATCAAAATTTAAAAAAAAACTACGAGTTACACTGAGAAAAAGTAAGGTTATTCAAAATGCAAAAATGCCCTCTACAATTTGATTTCATTTTTCAAAAACAGTAAATTTTAAACCAACTTTTTGAGCATAGAAATAAAACTAAAATAAAAGGTATTGTAAAAGGAAAACGATGTATTTAGATTCTGGCGGATGCAAGGTTAATTACTGCTCATTTTTAAAGATCTTTTCAAGCACTACAAAAATTGTTTTTAGCATTATATTCGTAAAATTGATCATGTTTCTGTTTTTTTTTTAATCAAATGCACCTATTTGAGCATTGACAAAAAAGGTAAATTTCACCTACCATATCTCGCTTTGTATTGCAACTACAACATTTCTTAAAAACGAATCTCTTTGTTTTTTGATAAGATACAACTATGTTTCTTACACTTTTTTTTGATAGTTGGATAGTTTTTTGCTTAGAATTAGGTCCTCTAACGACTTCCGGGATTATTTTAACCAACAAAATTTCTACGCCAAGATAAAACCATATTTTGGCTTAAAGTAGATTTTTTTCTTGGGCTATTTCGTACCTAGGTACTGTGAAAATTTCAGGAATTGGTGCATTAGGACGGAATTTGAAGTCAAGTATCCTGGACTAAAATAAATAACCATTTTTGTAACAGGATATTTATGCTTAAGTGTTTATTATTGTGCATAAAAAAAACTAGAACATTAAAAGCTTTATTAGTTATATTGTTGACCATCAAATTTGAAGTGTGACTGAACAGAACTTCAATTTAACTTAATCTTTCCTTCATCCTTAATCTTTTATGTCATTATATTGTTCCCAAACCAATACTGTTTCTGTTTAAATCAGAATGCAAATTACGACAGTTTACAGTCAGATCAATTACCTACTTCAGCAAGTTTTAATTTGGTTAAATGCATTAATTTAACAGGTAGAAGTAAATAAAAGCGGATCAAAATTGTTTCAATTTCAGTGTTGTTAAATTGCTTGTTAATGGTTTCTTTTGTGTACCAATTTTTTTTCCTAACATCTTAGCGGTATTATATATTAATTTCTACATAGTCTAAAATTAAAACTCAACTGCAATACAATCCTCTGCGCGTATTGTAAATATAATTGTTTATAATTTTCCAACGCTTTGTTTATGTACATTTTAATGTCGATATTCGTGTTCAATGCACCAAAAAACATAATAAAAGCCTTCATTGTTCTAATTAAAATATTTTGAATTTATTATAAAAGCCTTCATCGTTCTAATTAAAATATTTTGAATTTATTTAATTGAATACGCCTTACTTTCTAAATTACAGAAAATAATTCTAAGCAAAACAGTCCCTTATTAGCATTGAAGGGAGTACTGTCACTGTTACTTGATATGATTAAAAATATATTTTTGGTTTTACTTGCATTACTTATTTATTGCTATAGTCGCATATAAAGTATAGTATTTAACTTGTGGTTATAACGCACTGTATGAATTAAAGCTTCACGATGAGAGTTACGATTGCTATTATACCTACCTTACCGCTCATTAAATAATATTCTATTGTATACAGCTGTTGAATAGGGCTTAAAATATTATTAATTTGTATTAAATATTTTTTATTTATCTACTTATTACACCTCTAAGTTTGTTTAAATAGTAGGTACACATTCTAGCTAACGGTAAATCCAAACACGAACGTGGAAAATGGAACAAACTAATTAAATGTAAAAGTGTTTGTGTTTTAGATTTAGTGCGGTTTTTAATTAAATAAAAAATGTATTCAGACTCACCTTAGTTGCATTTACATGCATATTCTATTGTTTTGGATTCTTTTGACCAACTTATACCTATTAGGAATTTTATGTAGCAAATGTAGCAAATATTATAAATATTAATAATAATACTTGTATTTGCCCGCAAACTACAATATAATGCATTAAGTATATTTTTTTGAAAACAAAATATTACCTCAAAAACTCTAATTAAAGCTTGTCTTAGGGTAAAATTTATTCTACATTATAGTTAATGTATTATTACAATATTTTCCTAATGTTTGATATTATTTTATTACTTTATATATCTTAAAATTTTAAATGCTTAACTCTATAAACTTATATAAAAACAATTGTAATTAATTTAGATAACACAAACATGAGAGCTGAGTTTAACCTTTCATAAAGTGGTAATTTTTACTCATCAACCGAATCAGGATTTTGGCACTGCGCGACATACAGAACTGTGCGAATTAATGTGAACACAGGTTAAAAATCAAAAAATCAAAATTTATTTCTTATAGAGGAACAAAATAGAATAACCAATGCAATAAACATTGTTATAATATGAAATATGTCCTCCCTTCGCTTTATTAACTTCTTAAAGACGTTTTGGCATCGAGTCAATAAGTTTTCTGTGATTTTTAGATGTTAAAACCATATCTGGATTACAACCTCTATATTTTTTTTTGTTTGTTGTGCAATCCATTTTGCGTAGTCTAGCATTCACAAACTCTAACACATTTTCAATTCAACTGAGATCCGGTGAGTTTCCTGTCTATTCAAGGCCTAATATATTCTTGTTTTTGAAAGATTTCGCCATCGTCTTGGAGACATGGCAAGGAGCCGAATCTTGTTAAAAAATTGGTTGTTCATTGGCATCAACTTTTCTCAGTTTTCCTTCTAATCACCTTCTAATCAAGTTTATATATTTTTGAGAATTCATCATGCTTTCGATTGGCAAGAGGTATATCCGCTACCTTTATAAGAAAAGCAGCCCCAAAACATCTTTTTCAGAGAATGTTTAACTTTTTGATCAATATCTTCAGCAGTCCAGCTCGTATATTTTTTTCTGAGGTCTTACTACTTTCCTTCCATCTTCCAAAAGTCAGTTTCGTACCGTACACCAACGCGTGCTAAATCTTTCTGAAGATCTTGACTTGTTTTTCTAGTTGTCTTCCTTTTCCTTTCCTATTTCCGTTTTCTGTTCACCACAATCGTCTCAGTTTTCCTTTTCTGCTTTAAAATTTTGTTAACAGCTCCCAAGCACATAGTACATTCCTTTGCAATATCTCTTTAAGTCATAGATAATGTTCACTTAAAGTAATAATTTTAGTACCTACGTATTTTTGGAGAGATATCCATCTTAAAAAATCAGATTGAAAGTTCTGATTTAATGACTTCTTAGACAATAGACACATTATAATTCAAAATGAAAACAAATTGTAACACGTCTGTAACTTGGTTATGTCTTATTGTTGACTGAGAATCAGAGAGAATCTAAGAATCTGCAAAGAACAATTGAATTAAACGTGATGCCAACTGCGAAAAAGTAAATATTGGAATAATTATGTCGCGTTTACATTAATTCGCACAGTACTGTATCTATTAAACATTTTTATCTTCTTTCCCGTGATGTTTGCTTATGATTATTCGTGTATAAAATTAGGATGTGATTATTTTTGCAAGATTTGTACTCTTTAGAGTATCTATTATTTTCTGTCTATTTCTATAATTTTTATTTTAATCTTACCTTTTCGCTCAATTTCTAAGGACAGTCTTTCCCATTTTATCTTCTCTTTTAACTTTTTATATTGCTTTTTGTCTGTTTTAAAGAAGGCAATAGATCTGAACTTGGATAATCATCAGGTCCCCATATATAGGTGTTTTTCTACATGTATGAGGGAAAGATTTCCGCATCTGACATCCTGAATTCCAGTTTGTGCTTATCTTAATAATTTAAAGTTTTAAAGAACTTTAGAGGTCAGGTTTGTGATGTATATATGTATCTGTAAAATCTATAATTATAAAACTTAATATAGTAAGAAACAGTATTAAAATTAAAAACCTGGTGAATTGAGTAAAAAAGTGTCTGGTATCTTAACTGTGTTTCTGTGAATTTCATTAGTATATTTATTTATTGAAGAAGATACCACACACTGCGTTTTTTTATTAACTCTTCTTTTGTTGTCCATCACTAAGGTTATTAACAAAATGAAAGTTGATATAGAAAGTAGGAGTTCTGTGACTTAATCCACCACTTATTTTTCCTTTAATTCCTTTAGTTGGTAGATACGTTTCTATCCTTTGTTATTATTACCTACCTCTACACAAAAATACCTTAGGGAAGAAGCAAATATGTTATTTATGAAAATTTTGTGACTAAAATGTTAAAAAAATATAAAAGAAGGACTACTTCAACGTTTTTATTTAATATTATGTTGATATTTAACAATAATTACGAATTAAAATTACGTAAAACAAAACGCATTTCCAAACACCAATCAGCGTTTAGTGACGTCACTCCTGCTATGTCAACTTTTAAGTGGTTAACTTTGAGTGTAAAATTAATTATTAGCGGTGAATATTATTTACGTTTTTAATAAAAATTAATGTTGGGTTTATTAAAGCAGACTCCAGAAATTTACCAAGACTTAGAGTCGACGTGGTATCTATAGTAACTTTTTTTGTCGAGAGTTCAGAGTTTTCAAGGGTAGAAATGAAAGGGACTAAATTACTACGGTATGTATGAATCATAGTTTTTAAACTAAAAACTGTTATCTATATATATAAAAATGAATGTTTGTCTGTATGTCTGTATGTACTCAATGAACTCAAAAGCTACTGAACCGATTATTATGAAAATTTGTATACATAGGTATTTTTTCACGGAGAAGGTTTGTGTGATATGCTCATTGATGCCACTCGCCACCAGGTGACGCTGCAGAGTAGCAACTTCTGTCCCGTTCAACCGATTGTTATGAAAATTGGTATGTATATGTATTTTTCCACGGAGAAGGTTTGTATGATTTGCTCATTGATGCCACTCGCCACCAGGTGGCGCTGCAGAGTAGCAACTTCTGCCCCGTTCAACCGATTGTCATGAAAATCGGTATGATGTATTTTTAATGGGTAAGATGAATATGATATTCGTATTAATGAAAGTTACCACCAGATGGCGCTTCCATGTATCAAATTCAATACTGGTTAATAGATATCTATACGAATTCGTATAAATATAAGTTCGAAAAATATATTTTTGGTGCGATAAGTAAAACAAAACCATAAACTTTCTTTCCTTCTCTATCTCTTCTCCTCTTTTATTTTTCTTAAATTTATTTTAGTTATTGGCGGAGCAACGCGCGCCGGGTACAGCTAGTATCATTATAAAAATGTGAGTTTAAATGTTCGGTGTAAGAATAAAATAATCTGAAAGAATATATCAATATTATAGCTGCAGTATTTTCAATGCTCTCAAGAATTTTACGTTTTCTCCTTTTCCTTTTTACTGATAGAGTTTTCAGTAGTATCATTCTATTTTGGTATTCAAAATATTAGGTACCACATCTTTTTTCAGATAAAGTTTTTCCCCCAAACATTTTAAACATTTTTCAACGTCGTTCTCCAACTGTAAAATTAAAAATATGTTATTGAGAAGTTTTGTAAATACTTAGGTACAGTACCTACGCAATAATAATAGCATCGAATAATAGTTTTTGGAGAATAATAGTCATTCCTCTTTGGAGTTTGAAACCAATTTCTTCTCAGTTTTGGGTCAGAAGGTCCAGTCAAAAACAATTTATTTGGAAACTTTGTTGAAGTAGATGGACGAATTGGCACAAAACATGAGTCAACACAACTTTTTTTCGGAATTTTAGGGGTATTATTGTGATCACCTGATGTTGATGGATAGTCCATTTTAAATTATTACAAAAAAATAAGTAGAAATAAGAGAAAATTTGCAATTTGTTACAGCTAACGACGGAAAGCACGACCAGTGACAGACAGGAATTTTTTACGTTAAAACGGATTGTTTAAATTTTTTAATATGTTTATGACCTTTTTTACACGGAATTCTTTAAAAAGAAAACAAAACTAAAAATATTGCATGTTCCCTATTATACCACCAACAGAAACCAAAATTTCAGCTACTTTTTAGTTCCTTAAACTATTTCGGTAATAAATTCGCACCAAGAGTTAAAATCTATTCGGCAATACCGAATAGTTTGGAATTTCACTGAAATTTAATGCTAAAGGAAAAGATATAGAGCCCTACTATATCTCCTTAACGTGACACCACCGCCTTCCTCGTCAATAGTCTACGATACAATTTGCACGACCGCAATGTAAATTTCACCTGAATAATTCATTTAATTAGAATATAGCTGCTTCGGTAGAGCTCTCTTTCATTTCCTTCTGAATATCTGCTTGAATTATCTGGTTTTTATCTTTTTCACATAACAGGATTTTTTCTTGTATCGTACGACGTGACGCTTTTTTATTTTTGAATCGTTTTTAAGTAACAGGTTTTATTTATAATTTTGGTTTTGTATGGTCAACCCAAAAATGTTCAATGAGATTAAAATCCGTTGAAATCCAAACTGTCCACTGTCTATTTTTGGTGAATTGATCATTCGCTCAACATGTTGACTAACATTATTATGTTGTAAAAATAAATCGATCTTGTATACGCAGATGTGTAATAAAAAAATTCTCGTAAATAAGGTAATCATCCTACTGTGTTCTCCGTCATAAGTATACTCTTCCGTCAACGCAATGTTCAGAAAAAAAATTGATCCTATTCAAACTTGTTTAAGAAATCCTGGCCCTTTTTGCCATTTTCATTCATCGTGTTTTTAATTTATCTTCAATTTACCATAGGGATAGCCACAGTGCAGAAATTAAGTATGGATAAATTAAATATCTAAAGATTAGATTGTTTGGAAAATAAAATTTGTGTTCAACTATCTCAAACAACTTGAATAACAAGTTTCAACGAATTTTATAAAACTCGTTAAAAAATACATTTTTCACCTGCAACAATGCAATTTTTATTTCTTTTCTCATACCATGAGGTTAATAACTTTCCTGAAGCTCTCCAGAATCAAACGCACAAAGTATCATTACGATCCGTCTTACTTTAAAAAAATAGTAGATTTATGCCATTTCAGTGCTTTATTTTCTCGACTAATAGATTTTAATTTGAATAAAATTTGTGGAGTTCCATTTCAACTTGTTTTAAAGAATCTTGTTAAGAACCGACTATTTCAAACTTCTGTACGCCTGACAAATCAATCTTTAAACTTTGGTGATAAAATAATGAAAACAAACGCTATATTTAATATGGTTTAACTATTTTTTTTACCATTTAATTACCTTTCTTTAGTTAGCTTCTTAAAACACAACGCAAAAACGTAGAAAATTACGTTAACTTAGTATATTAAAATTTACTCATTTTTTAAATAGTGTATATGGCTTTTATCATGGTTTTTCTTTTAATTCTCCCTCGTCATATCAGACTCAGTTTCAGGGATCTCACTTCCTCCTGATGAAACACGGTCTTTGAATTTCTCGAGGGGCTGTCATCTTCCTTATACAGTACAATAGGTCTAGAGTTTGGCGGAAGACTTTTGGTCTCTTGACTTTCACCGTAAGACGGAATACGAATAGGGCGCGATATTCATTTAGACGTTTATTACGATTAGTTGAATGTGCCGCTGTCGAGTTTTGGTTTGTTGATTTTAGATTAAGGAGCACTTAGTGATGTCAGTTGGAGTGTTTGCTTGGTGTTATTATTATTTGTTAAAACGTCATCTGACGTTTAGTTAGTGCGTGGTTGGAAAATGATAGTGTTGATGTAATTTTTTTTTAATTAAACCATTTTTTTGAGACTGCTGTTCGTTATAAGAGTTTATTTGTTTTAGTTTGTATATATTACCACAACTATATTTGTATAAATGTATGCATATTATAATTAACAGACAAGTTTTTTGTTTTCGGCTCAGTGAGTTCACAGTAATAATGACGAGTATATTGTTTAAATTAAACAGGAATTATCATTGAATGTAGTAACCCTTAAATTACCCTAGGCTAGCTCCTGGGTTCGTGGCTTCCTTCTGAGTCTTTATTAATCCTTCCCAAACATTAATTTAGGGCGCAAAATACAGACAAACAAATAAAAAACGGTAAAAGCAGTTTTAAGTTGATTTATTTTAATCATCCAAAGTTATGTGAAAATTTAAAAAAAAATTAATTTAATCTTTTATCTTGGGTTCTCCCTGTTGGAGCTTGATTTATTGTGAATCGGAACTGCTCTAAATCCAAACAAGAATGGAAGTGATTTTTCCTTCCAGGAAACTGCTTTTGTGTCCAAACCCAGGAATGGTTTCACCTTGTGTCGACTTCTAAGGAACGAAATGGCTGTCGGTAGTCAGCGAATCTTGTCTGCTTGTAAGATAATCCTTAATAGGGCCCTATTTTGATTCGGAAATAATCCTAATAATAAAATTATAATCAAAACTCCAAACTTTAAGTAATTTACTATCAAATACATTCGCTATATGGTTCTCCAAATTTTGAGAAAAAAATTAATTACATTCCATGTTTATATATTTTATCACCACAAAAAACTGACTTTTCACAATAGCAATGTATTTGATATTAAGTGTTAGTAAAATTCTTAAAATAATAAATTCACCGCAATTTGGATAATTTAATACCAATGAAAATTTATGCAGAAACAAAAATGTACTTACAAAGGGCCAAGGAAATCAGGAAATAATTCTGAATATATTAAGAAACGAAGATAAAATGAAAGATCTGAAATAATTTTCTAACGAAGTAACAAACTTTTTCCTACCAAATCGACGCGAACAAACCTTCCGCACCGGCGCGTTAAAATTAAAATAAATAAAAATATAGTCAGGAGGATATACTCAAAAACGAACGTTACGTTCTTAGTGCAATCGGTGTCTCGTGGACTTTTAAAAAAGCCAAGAAGTATTCTTATTCAATCAAAATATTGTACAGTAATAAAAACTTTGTTCTTTTGTGCATAAAATAAAATATTATTTATAGTTTTTACAAATAAACTGCAAACACCTCATTATAGTGATAATAATTATAAAAAGATAATATCGGATGAGGTGACTAAAATGTGACTAAAGACAGATTGTATAATATGAATATTAAATTTTACCAGACCGAAATAGGACTGGGAACTAACTGAGATTAACCCCAAAACTGAAACTTAAAGTTATTTATAGCAGTAAAAACTTTTTTCTTCATAGTTTTCTTTTAGTTCTATACACTTCATCCAAAAATGTTTCAACTGCTGTAAGTCATTCTTGTAGGACGATTTGTATAACGGTACAAGGGTTTTATTTTATGTTTGGAAAGAAGAATTAGTTAAATTCGACCAAATCTGGAAGATAAGGTAAAATGGGAAATAATTTACAACCTATCTTTACTTGCGCTGTTACAATTGCTTTTAATTATGCAGGTGTATTATAAGGATAAAACTGAGCTTTATCTTTGACAAATATGTTTTTTTCTTTCTGTAACTGTTCATCAAACCAATTTAATACATAGTTTAGATTAGATTAGATGTTTATTGGGTTGGCTGTTAGCCTGTATCACTGCGACCTTTGCAGATCTATTGTGACCACCCATTATCTCAAGAATAGGGTTAGAGAACCTTGTCCAGCCCTGCCCTCTTAATGAGACTTAGTAGCCTTGACAGTGGCCATAATACATAGTTTATTTTATATCCAAGTATTCGATTTGGATTTTTTCTTTTAAACTCCAAAAGTGGTGACCACAACCTTTTCAATCGATGGAACTGTTTTATCTTTTGTGGTGCATAGGTACTTGCTAATATAAATCCATTGTTTTGATTGATATAAAGTTTTCATTGTATATTAGTGAACTGTTTTATCAACAGTTGCTAAAAAGAGCATATTATAAACTCTCTTGAATTGCGTTTAAACATGTCCAAACCCTTCATTAAAGTTAAATATACTTGTACAATATTTCATTTGATTTAAATGAATGGAACTAGATTGAAATATGTTAACGAGATACCAATAATATAATAAGTACTAGAGCAGCTTTTGTTTTCGAGCTTTTAATCGTATTAAATACGTCTCTATACACCACTCTATATTATTTTAAATAAATAAACATTTATTGATTTAGATTTAAATCATCATCATGAAGCAGATATTCAAAAATTGAGAATAAGCTGTTACTAGATGGTTAAAAAGTTTTAAAAGCAAAAATGAAAGAATTTGTAATTCTGAATGAATTTTATTGAATATAATCCCCCTTAGCTTGAACACACTTATTCCAATGATCATCCAATTATTTTTATACCATCTCTATAATGCTTTTCCGAAAGCTCTGCAAAATATTGTTCCACGGCTGCAATAGCTTCTTCATTAGACTAAAAACGCTTTTCACTTAAGAAAATGTTTCAAGTTTCTGAAGAGGCAGTAGTCGGAGGGAACCAAAACTGATGAATACGGAAGGTGTTCAAACCATTCATACTTTAATTCGTTTAATTTAGCTATCGACAACAAACTTGTGTGAACACGTGCATTGTCCTGATGAAAAATGTAAATATGTTTTTTTTCTGTAAACCGTGTCTATTATTACGATTTTTTTTAAGCAACTGGTCCAAAAAGTTGCAATAATATTCAGTGTGAATTGTTTTACCTTTTTCAGAATAATCAATTAAAAAAATCCCTTCTGAATCCCAAAAAATTGATGCCATAACCTTTTTTGCTGATCGTTCTGACTTCATCTGTTTTGGAGCTGAAGAACCAGCTTTAGTCCATTGTAAACGTTCTTGTTTCAGTTTAGTTATAAAATGACGCACAAATTCGGTTTCCTTAGGTTTTAAACGATCCAAATTACGATGGGAATTTATTTTCGTTTCAGTTTTTGTTGAATTGTTAACGAATGCGGCACTAACTTTTAGAACAATTTTTTCCTATGTAATTCTTTGTGTGAAATAGGGAGTACTCATTCATCTGAGATGGGAATTTCACGCTTAGTCAAACTTCGATCTTTACAAACAGTATCATAGACTTGCTTAATGATTTATGGTGTTGTTGCACTTGGACGTCCACTACGTGGTTTAGATTCGACGCATGTACGAACACGTTTAAACTCTAAAACCTATCGATGCACAGTTGGAACTGAAGGAGCAAATTTCTTTTACACTTTCATATATTTTTTTATGAATTTCTATTGCTGATAAACCTTCCAAAACAAAGAAATTCACGATTATATAAGCAATTTTCGAAAACGAAAAGCTGTTTACTACGTTTGTGAGAAACCTTAAATAATAATCAACACTGAAGTACATTAATAGGATTAGAATTTTTTTAAAATCCTACAAAGCGAAAGATTTTCATAAATCTTTCCTTATGCCAAAAATTGATCAACGATTTTAAAAATAATACAATATTTTTTAGATTTATCACAAATTGAAAATGTTTGTCTAATTGATAACCCTATGTAAAGTTTTCAGTGGTGAGATGCCATATCAGGTTTTTTTTATATCTGTGGTCACTTATTTAACTTGAAAATAAATTGTTATTCATGATTTACTGAGGTGAGTAGGAGTCCGTCCGATTACCACTTGGCTTCGCCTCGGGGGTAATTCATCTGCCGAGAGGGATGACCGATTTTCGTCCGTTGTAATGATATATTGTTACCATTTATATGGCGTTTGTGTAGAAATGACAGATGTTAAAGAAATTACAGTTTCTCTGATATCGGCTTGCTTTCGTTCATTTAACAGAATTCTATAATATGTATATGTTGTTTTAAAGTATTTGTGATAATATTTGGAAACCCGTACTTTTATACTAAAATCCATAGCCTATATTTAAAGTAACATCAACATTATTCATATACAATATTTTGTAAGCTGCAGACAAGAAAAATTCCATGAAATTCTTGTCGTGATACGTATCAATTTTTTCCGACATTTGCATAATATCGTACAAGTTTCGAGATTATCTAAAAATTCGTCAAAGCACGAAACCTACCTATTATGAAATATCTACCAGCGTACATAAATGATAATTGAAGTGATCCAGACATCATTGCTTTTTTGTATTTTGCTTACAAAATATTATTTCTCTTACATTGCCATTCAGTACACGTAGACACGTACATTGTAACCTCTTTTTTCTCTGGTGATGTTAAATGCTCGTTTTATAGAGGTTAAACAATGCGAACGGCACTCAGGGGGTAGGAGGAGAGCGAGCGTGGATTCGAACGAGCTAGATGATAAGATATTGGAAAGATATAAGGGGATATATTTGCTAGAAAAAATAAGATATAAGAATTTAAAAGGGACCAAAAAGAAAATGAGAGAAATGATGGAAAAGGGAAAGGTAAATGGGCGCCACTTATTTTTTTATCTTAAGGATGGGGGAAATATAAGAAACCCAGATGGAAAAAATATTAAATTTAGAAGTTGGATAAAATAATGTATTAGATGTTATAGATAAAGTTAGGATAAGAAAGATATGAGAGAAAATATAGATGTTAGATAAAATGATTTATCAGATGTTGTAGATAGAGATAAAATAATAAAGATATAAGGGATATGAGATAAGATAAGGTAAGATTAGGTAACCCGGCAGATGTTCTGATTAAAAATTCAAATTACACACTTTTATTAGTAAAACTGGAAAGAGAAAGTTATACTTACTTTTTGTTCTTATTTATCACAACAGTTCCATATATTTTGATCAAGTCAAAAGCTAAAATTTATGAATGAAATACGTCTTATTCTTGTTGTTAATGAGGTTAGATCAGAATAACTTACACCAGGTCAGAAAATAAAACATATAAATAAACAATAAACAATATTTATTACTGTGTGTAGTAATAAATCAAACAGATGATCGAAACAAATAGACATATAAAATATCAACAATTAAATAAGGTAAAATACTGTAAAACACATTAGTGTTTAATCACATCTAGAAACAATATTACACATTCAATAACAGCTAAGTATTTTGATATTGTTATTTCTGTGTACCCATTTAAGCAGAATGTGATATGAAAAGGAAATGAAAAGTATCAAAATTTAGTAAAAAAATTGTAAATCACTTTTAGCTTAAAAGATATTTTACTCGAGTAAAAATTGGGGGTACCATATAATAATTTAATATTAAAACATTAAAATTAAGATAAATATCAAGAAACAAAAAAATTTTATCATAGAGGTGTTACAAAAATATTTAGTCAGACCCTGCGTAACGCTTTCACTATTAATTAAAACATATACGCGACGAACTATTGAGAAATTTGCACACTGGAGAAATCTGTTGAAAAGGTATTGGGTTTTTGATAAAAAAACCGGTTTCACTGTGGATTCTATGCGCACTTCTTACGTTAATTACTCACACTCTGACATTATTCCGGTGAGTTACAATTAAGTTTTTGTGCCAAAGAAACAAAGATGGTATCCCAAATTTTTGGTAGATAAGAGATAGTAATTACATTAAAAGACTTACAGTTTGTCTCCTAGATAAGAGAACGTAATGGGGCCACACCCAATTCATACGCTACCATAAAAAACTGGTGCTTCTTCGCTACTATCAGACAGCTTTTCCATAAAAGGGGTTCTACACTTTCTCACTGACTTTACTTTACTTAGAAACACTAAATCGCAAACAATTATTTGCTAATTTAAAAGAAATTTACCGGTATTTGAATCTAGGGGTTATACGGAATCAACTTATCACCACAAATACCCAAGCTAGACTGATTTTCATATCGCGCTTAAAATTCGACCGCGTCGCTTCAAAACTACCCCTCCTGCGCCACATGATCTTAATCCACCAATTTGATTGGTCGGCCTCGAAAAATCGATAGTTTTGACGGTTAAACTATTAACGGCGAGAACTTTCTCGAAGATATTATGATCAGAGTCGGCTTAAGTAAGGGACTATATTAAAAAAATAAAAATTATGCATAGTGTTTTTTGGACATGCTACACAGCCCCTTCCGAAGAGAAAAAACTGGATAGAAAACAGTTTTTAAAGAAGGATAAGCTATGGTTGGAACAACAGTAGTGTGTCTAAAAAACTGAAGCTGGTAAAGGTAGTGAACATCAAGATGTAGAAAAGCGATCTTAACGAGAACGACAACTATTTAGGTAGAATTGGGGGTATTAGTGTCAGTTATTGAATGTGATATAATATTCACACTATTCTTTAGTGCATTAATATACAAGTGAAACTACACGAGAGTTTGAAGAACCACAAGGTAGGTAAAATGTATCAGATCCGTAGATCTTTGATACTAAGTGACCAGATTTTTATAAACGGTACCGGCCAACCGGAAGATCACGAAGTGATCGGGAACAGGTCTACTCCGAAGTTTCTGCACGGAAACAAAAAAGTGTACAGCTCGGCCTAGACGGGCAGCACTAAGTGGTATCTTTAAGGCAAATCGACAAAAAAGTATTTATATTGCCCTTGACATAAGATGTCAGGACACACACTACATTCACACACACAAGGAAGAAGGTAAAGAATGCTATGTTCCCATAAGTAAAATTTCCCATAGGAGGCACAACGCGTATTTCCCTTTTTAGGAACTCCTATAAAGAAAAAAGCTGAATTTAAACCAAACTGTTGATATTAATTTTGAAAAGGAAGAAAGAAACACGGACGATAGTTATAATTAGGAATCTAATAAGCCTACCGGCTCCATTAGATCCGACAGTCAAGGTAAGTACGTGATACGTTAACATCTGAAAAGATGTTCGGAAAAGTTCCGTCCTGCTTGGTTGACGTTAAAGATATCAACGAATATACAGTAAGGAAGAGAAGAAAACAGTATTTACTAAAAATATAGTTCTCATTGAGAACATTTAATAAAAAAAATCTTAAAGTAGTAGATCACACTAAGACATTAACAGGAATCTAACAAATCTTAAAAACAAATTATCCTAACAGTCTTCAATCCTAGCTGGAAAAAAAATAGAGTAAGTAAAAGAGGAAAAGAAGGAGAGTAGAAAGAAATTTTATCTATCTTCCTTACAATCTCAACAGACCCACTACCGGAAAGAATTCCCTACGGCTTTCCTAGGCTTATCTCTCGTGACGAATTGCAAGGTCAAAATAAAATTCCAGAAGAAGTAGTTAAGATTGAATTTTGTTAGTCAAAAAAGTAAAGTGATTCCAATAGTAGTCATGTTACGGATCAAAATTCTTTAAACCAACGATACGTAAAGGTATAAAATTGTATGAAAGAACGAAAAATAATTTTTTTAAAAAAAATTCAAAAAAAAATTTTCAAAAAAAATTTTCCTTCAAAAAAAATTTTCATGTGTCTTCCACTAAGGTACGATAATCGTCTTATATCCATATCGAAGATAACAAGTAGTTTATGGATGATGAACGAGAAATAAGGTAATAAAAAAATGTTTTCTAAACATAAAACAGTAATAGATATTACTGAACGATACGATAATTAATTTACAAGTGCAGACGCACTTATACGGTAGATAAACGGTAGATAAAGGAAAAGCTATTTTTTCCTTCAAGAAAAAAAATACAAGTGTTAAAACACTCATAAGGTAGATAAACGGTAGTTACGAGAAACATCTTTTCTCTTTCGGTACGATAAAAACAAGTGTTATTACACTTATTAGGTAAATGGACGGTAAATGAAGGAAAGTAAATCCTACTTTCGAGACGGTAGTGATAAGTATTAAAGTACTTATTAGGTAGGTAATCGGTAGGTAAGAGAAAAGTATTTTCCCTTTCGAGATGAAAAGTTCAAGTGGTAATACATTTAAACGAAGGATAAGCGATAGTTATAAGTATGGCTATACCTAAACGAAAAATATGAAAGTGAGGCGTAGAGAAAATTATTTAGTGTTGAGTCATAGCGAGAGGTTGAGATATAGAGAAGTCAAAGAAAATGGAAAAGGAAAGCTTATACTGACAATTCTGAGAAAACAGAGAAACGTTAGTTCCTATTCGGAGAGTTCATCTTCAGAAGAATCATCGGGATCAGAGACATAAGGCTTAAGGTCTTTTATATGCCAGTTTCCTGCTTTTGAGCCATCGGGATTTTGTAACGTATATACTAGTGGAGAAAGTTTACGGACAACAGTACATAAGAGATATTTAGGAGCTAATTTGGACATAAACTTATCGGCAGCTTTGGAGAGAACTTTATTTCTCCTCCACACCTTATCACCAACGTTGAATTGAATGTTTCTACGACGAAGGTTATAAGTTTTGGAATTTCTTTGATAGGCATGGTGAAGATTGTGTTGTATTTCAAAAAAAATATCCTTTAACCCTTGTATATCTGAAACGTATTTATCGTATTGTTCAGGGGTATTAAGGGACATAGGACGATCAGCGCCATTAGCGGAATAGTAATTTCCAGATATCGGTACATGTCTCGCGAAATTTAAAAATGATGGGGAGTATTTGGTGACTTCGTGTCTAGCGGTATTGATAGCCTGTCGGATTTTATAAAGTTCATTATCCCAGTTAGAATGTTCATCGATATAACACCTAATAGCGGTTCCAATGGTTTTATTCGTTCTTTCTACAAAATTACACTGTGGTGAATAGACGGCATTGAACCATATTTTTTGGACTTTGTATTGATCACAGAGATGTTTCATCATGGGATTGTTAAGGTTTCTAGCGTTATCGCAGATAAGGAATTGAGGGACACCAAACATGAGAAATACTTCATTTTCTAGGAAATTAGTGATATTTTTGGTGGTGGCTTTTCGTAAGGGTTGCAATAAAGTAAATTTAGAAAACCAATCGGTAACAACTAAGAGCCAGGTATATCCTTTTTTGGAGCGAGGGAGAGGACCAATAAGATCAAGTGCGATAATTTGCCATGGGAATTCGGCAGCTTTCTCTTTTCCCATTAAACCTATTTTAGTGGAGGTAGGCATTTTTTGGGCTCCACAAACTTTACAAGATCTAACAAAACGAAGGACATCGTTCCTCATTTTAGGCCAATAATATCGCTCTTGGATTCGGTTCAGGGTTTTGAAAAATCCGAAATGAGCACAGGTAGGGGGATCATGACAAGATGACATAATGTCATGTCTCTGGGGTTTTGGTACGAAAACTTTCCACTCTATTTCGTTAGTGGCGAAAGGCAATTTGGAAGGGATTAATTTATAAACCAGATCATTATCTACTTTCCATTGAGGATAGAGCTCAGGGTGTTGGAGAATTTTAGTACGAAACTCATCGAACCATACATCTATTCGATTAGTGTCTACCTCAAGATACGAAATTTGGGGTTGTTCAGGGAAGGCACGACTCAAGGCATCAGGAACGAGATGGGAAGATCCCTTACGGTGGATAAGGTCGAAATTATGCTGACGAAGCCGCATAGCCCATCGAGCAAGTTTTCCAGAGGGATTGTTAATATTTTTCAACCAAAGTAAGGAGTGGTGGTCGGTAATTACTTGGAATTTGGTACCTTCAATATAGGGACGGAATTTTTCAATGCTGAAGATGACAGCTAGACATTCTCGTTCTGTGACAGAGTAGTTACGCTCTGCTCGGGATAAGGTTCTGCTAGCATAAGCTATTACGGTATCTGAACCATCAATTGACTGTGTGAGGACACCGCCAAGGCCAGTATCACTAGCATCACATTGGATTATGAACGGTTTAGAGAAATCTGGCTGTGTTAACACAGGGGCAGAAATAAGGGCTTCTTTTATTTTTGTGAAGGAGAACTCCGCTTGGCTAGTCCATTCGATAAACTGTTTTTTCTTTTTACCTTTCAATAGATCATTAATAGGAGAGACAAGGGAAGAAAAGTCTTTTATGAAACGACGGTACCAGGAACACATACCGATAAATCTTTTGACCTCTGTGAAAGTTGTCGGACGGGGATAATTGATCATGGCCGAAATTTTTTCAGGATCTGTTTTTAGAATGTTGTTACCTACGATATAACCTAAAAATTTTAGTTCTGGCTTGAAAAATTCACATTTTTTGACATTAATCGTTAGGTTGGCATCTTTTAGCTTATCTCTGACTTCAGATAGGAGACGAATATGTTCTTCAAATGAATTTGTACAGATAATAATGTCATCAAGATAACAAAAGATATTTGGTTCGTAAGCCGGACCGAAGATAGCGTCAACTAAACGTTGCTGGGTTTGTGCTGAATTGCATAATCCAAAAGGCATTACAGTGAATTGAAAAGAACCTCTGCCGATAACACTGAAAGCGGTTTTCTCTTTCGAAGAGGGATCTAAAGGGACTTGCCAGAAAGCTTTTCGTAAGTCTATTGAACTTATAAATTTGGTACCTTTGAGAAGAGAGAGAATTCGATCTATATTTGGCAAGGGGTAGGTATCGTGTTTAGTTACATCGTTGAGGGTTCGACCATCGAAACAGAAACGATATTCATCATTAGCTTTTTTGACGAGAAGTACTGGGGAACACCAAGGACTATTTGAGGGTTCTATAACACCTAGACGAAGCATTTCGTCCAATTCGTCGTTAAGGATCTTCGACATATAGGGAGACATTGGGAATGGTCGTTTTTTGAAAGGTTTTGCATCTCCGGTATCGATATGCATTTGTATTTTATCGGTACGACCTAGCCGATTAGTATTACTGATAACAGAAAAGGACTCTATAGTATTTTTAGCTAATGTCTGTTGAACGGGAGTTAGAACTTCGAGAGTATTGAGAGACGTGGTGTTTAATTCTGGTTCCATTTCAGAGAGAAACTGGGGTTTAGAAGTGCTGTTAGAAGACCAGGTATTTTTGGAGAAGTCAACAATAAGTGAGAAGGTTTTCACAAAGTTATTTCCAAGAATGAAGGTACAGGGTAGCGAAGGGACGACTAGTGCTTTAATGACATGTAGGATATTGTTAGCTACCATTGGTAGATCTACAGTACCAGAGACAACTTGGTTAGTGCCATCTGCTAGGGAAACATTTCGATGCTCAGAAGAATTTATTTGTACATTATTGACTTTAAGGAAATTGAGGGCTTTATTACCAACTACGGTGATTGAACAACCGGTGTCCAATAGGACAACAAAATTTGTCGAAAAAATTTGTATGGGTAGGTAGGGTCTTGTATCGGTAGACTTGTTCAGTAAAACTGGGGCAGTTATTTGTAAGGGGTTTTGAAAGAAATTCTTAACAACTTTTAGCCATTTCTCCCATTGATCTTGTTTTTTGATATCGGTTTTACTAGGGCGGTAAAGAGAGAGTGCACCGATACGACATTCTCCCCTAGTTAGTTTTTTGAACAACGGGGGCAGGTAGAAACAGTGACATTTGGGGAACCACAACGATAACAAAAATAGGATTTTTGTTGATTTTGACAGCTAGAATAAATGTGTCCTTTCTTATGACAATTCCAGCAGGTAACATCCCTACTGTTAGAAGTATTAGTTGGATTTGAAGTACTCGCTACGTTGTTAGAGGTAGAAGGTAAGTTAGATGTTCTCGGTTTATTAGTTCGTTGTTTAGGACGATGATTAGTAGAGTCAATAGCAGATACTTTGGTTTGGAAAGAAGGTTTTTGAACAGAGAGTGATTTAGCATCCTCCAATTTTTTGACTAATTGAATTAGGTCAGAGACGGTATTTACATTGGAGAGAGTTACGTGAGGAATGTATTCCGGAAGTAAATTTCGGGTGATGTATTTTAATTTGCTGACTTCAGCTGGTTCACGAGAAAGGCGTTTGAAGAGAGAAGTGAGTTGAGCAACAAAAATAATAATAGATTCGTTCTTTTTCTGTTTATAGCCTTTAATTTCCTCCCAGAGTTGTTCATCATTTTCTGGTGGTAGAAAGGTTGATTTGAGAACATTCGTAAGTTCATCCCAAGAGTTGAGAGAGGTTTTGATGCTGCGGAACCATATTAAAGCATCCCCGGTGAAAAGTTCAACCGCTGATTGAAAAAGGGTTTCAGGTAGGATGTTGCGGGATTCAGCTAGTTCTTTAATTTTTTCTAGAAATTCAAAAACGCTTTTAGGATCACCGTTAAATTTAATATTCCATTTCGACAAAGGAAAACGATCTAGATATCTAATTTCAGGGGTAGAGACGTTAATTATAGGTACTGTGCTTTCTGTATTCGGAACTGAACTAGAAGAAGGTGAATTATTGAAGGGAATGGTTTTATCTATCATTTCTTGTTCGAGAAGGAGACAAGTGGTTTTAGATTCATCGCGGAAATTTATATCATCCTCGGAAGGATTTTCAGGTAGAGGTAAACGTTGTATTCTGCCTAACAAGTGAGCGATCCTAGATTTTACTCTACGAAAACATGAATCTGAAGCAGAACCTTCAAATTCTTCTATTAAATTGGAAACGCTGTCGATAGAATTTTTAATTGCAACCTTTTCGTCTTCTATGTTAATATTTTCCAAAGTGAACGTACCGTTTGTTTCTTTGGTTAACAATCTTTTGAGGACTTTCCTTTTATCCTCTATCTTTCTGTTGGTGGCTGTTCCTCTGATCTTTAACTCGTAGTTAATTTCGTCGGCTGTTAGAAAAGTTACCTCAAAGTTGGCCATTGTGATAAGAAAAAATAACGGAAATTGTCGAAATTAAAAGTGTGTAATTTTATTGTCGGAAAAATAGGGATTTTATCATCGGGATCCACGTTGTGGGCGTCAAAAATAGTGTAATATCAGGCCCTACACGTTGGGCGCCAAAAATATGTGTAACCTCTTTTTTCTCTGGTGATGTTAAATGCTCGTTTTATAGAGGTTAAACAATGCGAACGGCACTCAGGGGGTAGGAGGAGAGCGAGCGTGGATTCGAACGAGCTAGATGATAAGATATTGGAAAGATATAAGGGGATATATTTGCTAGAAAAAATAAGATATAAGAATTTAAAAGGGACCAAAAAGAAAATGAGAGAAATGATGGAAAAGGGAAAGGTAAATGGGCGCCACTTATTTTTTTATCTTAAGGATGGGGGAAATATAAGAAACCCAGATGGAAAAAATATTAAATTTAGAAGTTGGATAAAATAATGTATTAGATGTTATAGATAAAGTTAGGATAAGAAAGATATGAGAGAAAATATAGATGTTAGATAAAATGATTTATCAGATGTTGTAGATAGAGATAAAATAATAAAGATATAAGGGATATGAGATAAGATAAGGTAAGATTAGGTAACCCGGCAGATGTTCTGATTAAAAATTCAAATTACACACTTTTATTAGTAAAACTGGAAAGAGAAAGTTATACTTACTTTTTGTTCTTATTTATCACAACAGTTCCATATATTTTGATCAAGTCAAAAGCTAAAATTTATGAATGAAATACGTCTTATTCTTGTTGTTAATGAGGTTAGATCAGAATAACTTACACCAGGTCAGAAAATAAAACATATAAATAAACAATAAACAATATTTATTACTGTGTGTAGTAATAAATCAAACAGATGATCGAAACAAATAGACATATAAAATATCAACAATTAAATAAGGTAAAATACTGTAAAACACATTAGTGTTTAATCACATCTAGAAACAATATTACACATTCAATAACAGCTAAGTATTTTGATATTGTTATTTCTGTGTACCCATTTAAGCAGAATGTGATATGAAAAGGAAATGAAAAGTATCAAAATTTAGTAAAAAAATTGTAAATCACTTTTAGCTTAAAAGATATTTTACTCGAGTAAAAATTGGGGGTACCATATAATAATTTAATATTAAAACATTAAAATTAAGATAAATATCAAGAAACAAAAAAATTTTATCATAGAGGTGTTACAAAAATATTTAGTCAGACCCTGCGTAACGCTTTCACTATTAATTAAAACATATACGCGACGAACTATTGAGAAATTTGCACACTGGAGAAATCTGTTGAAAAGGTATTGGGTTTTTGATAAAAAAACCGGTTTCACTGTGGATTCTATGCGCACTTCTTACGTTAATTACTCACACTCTGACATTATTCCGGTGAGTTACAATTAAGTTTTTGTGCCAAAGAAACAAAGATGGTATCCCAAATTTTTGGTAGATAAGAGATAGTAATTACATTAAAAGACTTACAGTTTGTCTCCTAGATAAGAGAACGTAATGGGGCCACACCCAATTCATACGCTACCATAAAAAACTGGTGCTTCTTCGCTACTATCAGACAGCTTTTCCATAAAAGGGGTTCTACACTTTCTCACTGACTTTACTTTACTTAGAAACACTAAATCGCAAACAATTATTTGCTAATTTAAAAGAAATTTACCGGTATTTGAATCTAGGGGTTATACGGAATCAACTTATCACCACAAATACCCAAGCGAGACTGATTTTCATATCGCGCTTAAAATTCGACCGCGTCGCTTCAAAACTACCCCTCCTGCGCCACATGATCTTAATCCACCAATTTGATTGGTCGGCCTCGAAAAATCGATAGTTTTGACGGTTAAACTATTAACGGCGAGAACTTTCTCGAAGATATTATGATCAGAGTCGGCTTAAGTAAGGGACTATATTAAAAAAATAAAAATTATGCATAGTGTTTTTTGGACATGCTACAACATTAGTTCTAAGTAGGTATACAATAATACGTATTATCAATTAGAAACGTAGTAATCAAAATGTATTTTGGGTACAGTTTGGTCTTGTTTTCCTGATTATCAGTTTAGCATCGAAGTACTAGTTGGTACAAAAGTTTTGAAAGCAAGAATGAAATAATGTGTATTTTTTAGTGAAATTGTTTTTTTTATTCAATACAATCTCCCTTAGCTTGGGACACACTTATTCCAATGATCGTTCCGAACAGTTTTTTTCTACGTAATTCTGTGTGTAAAATAATATGGAGTACTCGTTCATCTAAGATGCCGATGGTATCAGCAATTTCGCGCTTAGTTATACTTGGATCTTTACAAACAATATCATAGACTTGTTCAATGATTTCTGGTATTGTTGCACTTTTTGAACGTCCACTTTGTGGTTCATCTTCGACGCTTCGAAATGAACGAGCAGATTACTTTAACACTTTTACCATTTTTGTATGAATTTCTGTTGCTGATAAACCTTTCAAAACAAAGAATTTTATCACTGCTAGAAATTCGGTTTTCCATTGTAACAAAATGCACTTCAAATGGCTTATAAACAAAGAATGAATTGTCAATTTATTTTTGGGTTTATAGCAGCGCAATCGATTGAGAAAAGTTTGAACTAGTTTATCAAATAAAATTGAAAACTAGTAGAAATTGTAATTATTGATCAATATATCTGTCTAAAAACACTTAAAACACTGCATTGTTCTGAGGAACCCTAAAAGTTTTAAATCTGTATTTATTTGGAAAGTAAGTTTAAAATTGATTACAAAATTCCACCAGGACAGACAAAGATACAAAGAGAAAACAAAAGCATAATATAAAAAGGTAGTTATATTAAAAAAATTTGGTTTCTTTACTTGTCGCCTTCAAAAGTTTTTAACCAATCCTTTATTACTACTAGTCTAATGTTTAATTTCTCGAACGAAAATGATATTTAAATTTTTCCTTCAGGTTAAACGTGATTTCTAAAGTTTGAAAGTTATTTTGATTAACTAATTTATATATTTTGGTCTTTTTATTTTGCCGGATTGAAATGTTCTATGGAGTAAATCAGTTATAACTTTTTATTCGATTCCTATTGAAAGTTGTCTTTTCCAGATCTAAATTTGGAATAGAGATTTGGCGCTTCCCACCATCTGTCACTTTCCGTTCAAGAGAAGAAAATTGTCAATTTTTCGATGGTCAATTTTAATTTAAAATAAATTAATAAAAAAAGTATCCGTTATTAACGGGTATGCACTTGTGTTTAAAGAATTATAATAAAATTTTTAAAATTTTTGCCTTAGGTATGTTAAATATATTAGTGTTTTTAATTGGTATGATGTGCTATGAAGGGCCGTATGACTTTGCTTATAATAAAATTCTAAGATAATCTCACAAATCGTATGATAAATCATGTAATGTAAAGTTTAGATACATATGTTTTTTCATATCACATGCATTGAAACATCTTGTTTTGATCCCTGTTTTGTCAATCGAAACAAGACAATTTCAGACCAATGCAACTATCAGTCAGAAACTGACAGTTTTTTTGCCCTAGGGGAGAAACAACGTCATTTTTGTCCGGCACATTCATTTATTTATTATTTATGTCTTTATTTCAAGTCTGTCAGAATCGCATTTGCAATAAACAAAAGCTAATAAAATCATAGTTGTCTGACAGCTGTCGTCAAATCGTTTTCAAGATATTACTACGCTATTTGTCTGAAATAGTCTTACTTCGACTGGCTACAGATATCAAAACTCGCTGTTTCAATGCATGTGATACGAAAAATATAGTGTGTGGCACGGGATGAAACAAGGACGATGTCTGACCGGGCGAAGACAGCCCTCGCTTTGCTCGGGCAGTCAACTCTCGCCCTAGTCAAAAATCGTCTTGTTTCACCCCTTGCCACACAATATACTATTTTTTTCTAACATTTATTTGGTCAGTATTGCAGTGAAACTTTTGAAAACAAAAATTCTCTTCCTGCTTATTACCAATTTAAATCATTTCGTTACTTTAAATATGAGCAGTGTTGATTTCCTATTGCATAAGCATCATCAAATCAATAAAGAAATAAAATGAGGGCGTATAAAAAAATAGACAAAGTAAGCTCGAAAAGTAGAACGTAGAAAAGACAAACAATCAATAAATAAACAGTGTGATTGATGCATACATTTGTAAGCGGTTTGTTTTGATAGTTCAACCTACCACCGTACTAAGAGAAATGCCATTGACTGTGGTAATATCATCGAACGGAAAATACAACCCACGAAGCAGGTGGCATAACAAAACAAGGTAGGTACATAGCGCAGTGCAGGGTAAAGTTTTGCTTTATTTTGTTGTATTTTAACGTTTGTTCGAGCACAAGAAAACTAATAAAACTAAACAAGTGTTAATTAAAACAGTTTTTACTGATAAGGTAGTGTAAACTGTTTACAAGTTGCAGTAACGTTTGTAACTCTAGACAGATGTTTTTCTTAAAATAACTCCTTGTAAAGTTTGTGATTTATCCTACTGCAGATATTCACAGTTGTTATTTGTGTTCATTTATTTGAGGTGTATTGAAACTGACGTCCTTAATTAAAATGAGATATGTAATTAAAATGAATTTACTATTCTTATATAATTCTATTGGTTTGTCACTGGTCACTGGGTACATATAAGAATTTACCTGATTTTTAAATAGTTTTATTAAAAAATGCCTTTTAAATGCATAATTAACCAAAATGAAATAATTATAAATATAGTTTTTAAAGAAAGACAAATTTTTAATTTAGAAAGGAAGCACCTGACGAGTATAACAAAGTTGAGACCTTAAAATAAGTGTACCTACATTATATAAGTTTTTATGTTTATTTAACTTTCAGGTTGTTTTAATATATGGAATAGCAAGTGCACATGAAAAAATAGTATATTGTGTATCTAGTAGGAAAAGCGATACATTCCCGGACGACAATGGAAATTGTTGGCCGAGGCGATGATGTCCAGAGGTGCAAAACGCCTCCAGAGTTACTAAACACTACTACTGTGGTTTTAAATTTATTGCCAAATAAAATCAAGGCGCAAAATATGAATTTGCTTATAAACGTTTTATGGATAGTTCCCGTACACAGGTCTGGAAAAAATATTTCCGTACACAGGTCAGGCAAAAATATTTCCGTACAGTACGGAAAAGTTCGTTGCCCAGCAACGGACTAAAATACAAGAATAGTGTATTTTGCTGCTCGAATTTGATCCGAGAAACTAGACATTTCCAAGCGATTTCAGTAAAACAAACTTTACAAACTAACGATTTAGGATTTAATAGAAAGCATTTAGCCTTCGTCCTTAAAATTGTTAAAAAAATTAATTTTCAAACAAGAAAAGGTAACCGCCAAGTTGGAGGAATTAAAAAAATTGAAAAATATTCTTAACAAATTTCAAAATTACTTAAACTAACTGATCTATATTTAGAAAGTTTTTTATATTTTCGCCGTGTTCTGTGTCTCTGTGTCATTCCGTGGAATTTGCAATCGAATTTAAACCTATTTCCCGACTACCTAGAGCTCTGAAATTTTCAGGATAGCTAAGAACTGGATGACAATGCATGTTTCAAGTGTGTTTAGGCATATACACAGATTTCGAAATTTATACTGAATTGTTATTAAATTAAATATGTATACATATTATCATTTATCATTTTGAAAGACTTCATAAAAGTTTGCGGTGGCCTATTTGGATAAGGGGTGAAGCGGTAGATTGTGACAATTCTGTTGGGTTATTGTAATAGGATCGAACTCGCGAGAGAAGTTTTTTTTCTTTTTTTTTTTTTTGTTTTTACATGTGAAAACAGTAATTATTATTTTAACTGGTAATAAAATAAACTGTTTTAGAAAGTTTTTAGATACAACTACCCTTGATTTTGTTAACAAGGAAACAACCTTCTCTATGATCAATCACAGCGTTGTATGACTTAATCTTTTTACAATGTCAGGGATGCTGTGCATTGTTGAGATGACACAAAATATGACCTATAAATCAGTAAAAAACTTTCTATTATAAAAAGTTCTTTTTGTAAATTGTGCTTATATACATATATAATCAAAAGTAAATCGTAAATCGTAAACCTCTTTGATCCTGTTTTTAAGCTTTCGAATTAATTTTCATTCTTTTTTAAGACATCCGTTTACGAAAAGGAAAAAACAAGTAGTTCCTTAAATTTAAATAGTACTTTAAATTAGTATAGTTAGTTTTGTTCCAATCGAAGCAAAACACAATTTCCAGTACATATTTGCCCGAATATTTTGAGTTTCTTTCCCAATGAAGATAATGTTAAAATGCAATCGGAAGGTAGATGTTTTCAGATGGATTGAAAATAAAAGTTTATAAATGTAAAGTCGAGTCTATCACAACTAGACAACATGACGAGAGTCCTTAGCTTTGCTTCGAAATTCATATAAAAATATCGCCTTGGACTCAAATTATTTGCACAATTAAATAACTCGAGATATTAGAATGGTAACAATACTCAAAATATTAAACAATGCTAAAATCTGATAGAAATGTTTAAAAAGCTGTAATATAGGAATTATATATGCACACCAACGACGTTTTTATGTGTCGACTTTACCAGGTCTTTATGGAAAGTGTCCGTTTTTGTTAAATATAAACGAAGCGTTAAGAAGGTATCACGAGTTTAGTACTAGAATGTCACCAATCTCTAACTGAGGCCAGCCAGAATAACGTGGTCACTCTCAGCTGGATCAAAGGACATGGGAACTCTAAAGGCAACCGCATTGCGGATAATTTAGCAAGGAGGGCTGCGGGCTACGAATATGTAAGCCCTCGCCCATCTACCAAGCTAACATTGTCTGCAGTAGTGGACCTTATTAAACAGCACTCTCACCAAAACTTTATACAGGGCTGGAATGAAACTACGAACTGTAAACTGGCCAGAGAGTTATTGCCTCATCCTGGCGAGGAAACAGCAAAAAAATTTAAGGCATTTACCAGACAAAATCTCCGAACAGCTGTGGGAATCTTGACAGGTCACTGCCAATTGCGACAACATCTCTTTAGGATTCGTGTTGGGCGAGTACTGGCTTACACCAGCCGATGTCAGGGAGATCCCCTTCGGGAGCCTCATCACCCATTTTAAATCACTAGGCCTGGTGACAGCCAGGTGAGGATTTCCCTACACACGGGAGGATGGACAATGGGTCATATGTGGCCTCAGTGCTGGCTGAGCACTAGCTCGCCCTCCATAAATTTTCAGTTCCAGATCCAGAAGGTATCACGAGGAAGAGATTCTCTTTGACTAATTTTATCAGGTTGCTTTGCAAAAGTCCTTTGATTGGATGAAAATAGAGCTGGTCCTAAGGGAGCTTGGATCTAGGCTAGCTTGGATCTAGGCTAATGAACCTAGCAGCAAAAAAATTACCAATTAAAAGGAAATCTTGGTTACTTTCCGATAAGTTATGTAATTTAATTAAAATTATTGTAATGAAAATATTGGAGATAATATTAAATGCTATACTTTAAAAGAAAATATTCAAGCTCCGACAATACATAAAGAATTGGGTAAAATCTTCCACCAACGTTCATATAGTTCTACACTGGTTACAATTATTAAAACTTTGTTTATGTTTATAAAACAATTTCCTTTCTTACGGACAAAATATTTTTGATTTATTACAAATTTTATTTTAATTATTAACTTTTAACAACTTGGATGATGGCAGTGTTAATGTTCCTATATCAACATAAATCAATTAAATAGATCTTAATTAATACGGAGATTAGAATTTTTAACTTCCTATTGATGAGAGTTTATAATACAGAGTATAAGTAACCGATGCCTGTCAAATTACCATCAAGAGCTACATGTTACAAATCCAATTGATTGTTTTTTTTCTAAGGTATTTAGTAATAAATTGCGTTAATTATTTAACTTCCTCTCAAAGCTGCGTTCAATACTAATTAATGAGTAAATTGCGAATATTACTAAATCTCCTGTTATACATTTGGAAGTATAGTTCTGTAAATCTCTACTCGTTTTATTTTATTTTAGTCTAGTCGAGAAGTTGATTTCCTGCGAAAAATAATTACCAGTCTCTTAAAAATATGAGTGGTAGCTCAAACGATCCAGAATGGCATTTAGAGAAAGACCATTTTTCGATTTTTTTCTGGAGATAAAAATTACAATTGTTATTAACAAAAAACTGAAAAAATAAATAGTCCTTTCGGTTTTTGTTAATATCTTAAAAAGTATAAGTGATAGCTAAAATATTAAAAACGTTTCTGAAAGAGCAGAAAATTTCAGGTGGGATGTTCTGGATTCTCGGAATTGTAGCACCAATATTTATAATTTTAATTTAACGTTGAAAATCGGCTTCCGCGCGGCAATTTTGGCATGCGCGCGTTGCCTCTGTAATGACCGCAACTTTTCAATAATTTTTTTATGCCACTAAATAATATTATAAAAATTAGAAAAAATTCAGATGTCATCTAAACACTTCAAATAAAATGGTCACGCGATAAAAATTGTTGTATCATCATTTTTTAAACAGTTATTTAATTGTTAATTAACAATTTTTTACGGATTTCTGTTATTATAAAAGGCGGTATAAAAGTTTTATTAATTGTTCTAAAAATTTTTCCTTTCTTGGAGCCTTTATTATCAATGTTTTTAACAAGATGACATCATAAAAGTTTTAAAAATTTCTTTAATTCATTAATTATTAATTTGTTAATTGAAAAAAACAATTAAAAATGAAAATAATGTTGTTTAAATATATAGTTTTTTAATTTAAAGCTATTGCTGGTTTTATGTTAATGCTAGACATTATATAAATTACCTTTATAATTTTTTCATGCCATTTGTTTATAAATTTTTTATAAACAAATGGATTAATTAAATATTTTCGAAAAATTTTTTTTCACCATATTATTAGCGTAAAAAAATAAGGATCTTTAAATAAAAAAAATTTTTTAATAACAATATTTAATTGTTTATAATCGTTTTTTTTTAGAAATTTAATGTTTAAATTAATTATTAAAAAATATTTTTTTTAATCATTGTTTATACTTCTAAATATACCTAATTGCCAAAAAAAAATTTTTTTTGTAAACAATTTAGTTATTTATTTATATACCAATTTGTTATAAACAATTTTTTTTATTTGCAATAATTTTTTTTAGAACATAAAAAAATAACAAAAACAGCTATCTACAACAAAATGCCAAAAAAAAAAAATTAATTTTTTACGGAACTTTGTATTTTTTTTGCATTTTGTTGTAGATAGCTGTTTTTGTTATTTTTTTATGTTCTAGAAAAAAATTATTGCAAATAAAAAAAATTGTTTATAACAAATTAGTGTATAAATAAATAACTAAATTGTTAACAAAAAAAAATTTTTTTTTAGCAATTAGGTATATTTAGAAGTATAAATAATGATTAAAAAAAAGATTTCTTAATAATTAATTTAAACATTAAATATCTAAAAAAACGATTATAAACAATTAAATATTGTTATTAAGAAATTTTTTTTATTTAAAAATCATTATTTTTTTACGCTAATAATAAGGTGAAAAAAAATTTTTCGAAAATATTAAATTAATCCATTTGTTTATAAAAAATTTATAAACAAATGGCATGAAAAAATTATAAAGGTAATTTATATAATGTCCAGCATAAACATAAAACCAGCAATAGCTTTAAATTAAAAAACTATATATTTAAACAACATTATTTTCATTTTTAATTGTTTTTTTCAATTAACAAATTAATAATTAATGAATTAAAGAAATTTTTAAAACTTTTATGATGTCATCTTGTTAAAAACATTGATAATAAAGGCTCCAAGAAAGGAAAAATTTTTAGAACAATTAATAAAACTTTTATACCGCCTTTTATAATAACAGAAATTCGTAAAAAATTGTTAATTAACAATTAAATAACTGTTTAAAAAATGATGATACAACAATTTATATCGCGTGACCATTTTATTTGAAGTGTTTAGATGACATCTGAATTTTTTCTAATTTTTATATTATTATTTAGTGGCATAAAAAAATTATTGAAAAGTTGCGGTCATTACAGAGGCCACGCGCGCATGCCAAAATTGCCGCGCGGAAGCCGATTTTCAACGTTAAATTAAAATTATAAATATTGGTGCTACAATTCCGAGAATCCAGAACATTCGAGCTAAAATTTTCTGCTCTTTCAGAAACGTTTTTAATATTTTAGCTATCACTTATACTTTTTAAGATATTAACAAAAACCGAAAGGACTATTTATTTTTTCAGTTTTTTGTTAATAACAATTGTAATTTTTATCTCCAGAAAAAAATCGAAAAATGGTCTTTCTCTAAATGCCATTCTGGATCGTTTGAGCTATCACTCATATTTTTAAGAGACTGGTAATTATTTTTCGCAGGAAATCAACTTCTCGACTAGACTATTTAATATTATGACCACTTAAACTTTGTATTTGTCTTTCGTCGAAAGAATTTACTTTATTGAGCTTTTAGCCGAACCACTCTGGTAGATTACGTTACTAAAATAAAAAATGTATTTTCTACTAAATTTCTTCTAGTCTTATTAATTTCGTTTCCTTTAATAAATTAGTTTTTAAAAATATATACCTTCAAATTTTTTTATGTTTTTAATGGTTTATTCTTTAAATATTATATTTCTTAGTCCTCTAGCAATTTGTGTAGGTAATGTTTCGGTAATCATTCAAAACTGACAAAAAAAAAAAAAATTGATTTTAAACATCTCCTTTGTGATTGACAATTTTCTCTTCTTTTCATTTGTGCATTGTTCTCGAATACTTCGTATATTTATTATTTTGCTTAGTTATCCAGGGAGTTATGGAGAGCTTTAGCTTTCCTTGGATACCGTAAAACAAAAGATACGAAAACGATTCCTTCTCATTCTGTAAATTTTCTTTTATTTTCATTTTTATACTTCACTGCTATTGGTTATAAGATAACTCTGTTTTTGTTAGCAGTATATTTACGATTTCTATTAGTTTTCCATCTATTTCAGAAATGTTTCTCTTCTCATTGCAAACTATTATTAAGTTAATTTAAATATCTACAGAATTTTTACTACTTATGTATACATTTGTAATAAGTTTTCCATCTGTAATTAATTAATTTATTAGTTTCTTGGTACCACCAGCTTTATCAAAAAAAAAAAAAAATCATTGAAAAAGAATTTTCAGGATAGATTCAGGTAACCGAATTGGAAGCAAAAAAATAATTAGTCATAAAGGAGAACAGCAAATTATGTATTCAAAGTGCTAAAAAATATGATAAAGTTGGATATAATTAAAAGATAGAATTTAGGACAATGGACAAAAAAAATAAAGAATACAGCATGCCACCTCCTTTTTGGGCAAACAAGACATAACTGAAATATAGAAAATATTGTTTTAACTACAACAGTTTCCCATAAAAATAGCTATATGCACCCTCTTTTTGTCAAACTAAAAGATATGTGGATGTCAACTTCTAAATGAAAGAAAAACTAACTGTTTATAAAATCAACGTATATTAACGAAAAACAAGAAAAAATATAAATGATCACATACCAACCAATGTAGGTTACAAGCTTTGATCTGCAACGTCATATAAAGTAAACAATAATAAAATTTCCCAGTTGAACGGCAACTAAAGAATTTATCAAAACAAAAATTCAACCATACAAAGATAGTTAGATGTTTCTAAAAAAATCTAAAAGAAATTATAAAAGGATTTCCGAAATTCATTTGTTTTAACTTTCGTAAATACGTAAATGCTCTAGAGTAACAAAATTGTAAATAAGAATATGTATATACATATAAGTATGCAAACGATGCAATATTAATAACCCAAAATGAAGATAACCTTCAAAGATTAGTTCACAAATATAACACAAGAGCAAAAGAATTTTAACATGACGATCTCAACTCAAAAAACTAGAACAATAGTAATCAGTAAAGAACCAATAAGATGTAAATTGGAAATCGATGGAGTTAGGATTAAACAAGTTATGGAAATAAGGTACCTAGGAATTACACTGTCCAGCTATGGAGACGTTGAGAAAGAAGTAAGAGATCAAGTACAAAAGGCGAATAGATTGGCAAAATGCCTTAATAATACTATATTGCGCAATCGAAACATGAACATTGAAATGAAATCAAGAATCTATAAGGCTAGTATAAGACCAGTAATGCATCAGAAACAAGATCCGACTCAACCAAAACACGAAGAATGTTGGAAACAGCAGAAATGACAATCCTCAGAAGAATTACAGGTAACACGCTGAGAGGTCGAATCAGGAGTGAAGCTATCAGTACAATATGCAATGTGCTGGGTATAAATAAGTGGTTACTAAACTGAAAAAAAGAATGGAACAGTCACAACAGTAGAATGGCGGACACCAGAGTTGTTAAAATAGCAAGAGATAAATCACCAAGTGGTAGGAGAAGTATAGGCCCATCGCGCAAAAAATGGAGCGACGATCTTCTATAGAGATATCAACACGACAATGAATAAGCAGAATTGCTTATATAAAGGAAGAAGAAGAAGAAGATATAAGTTAGGTTTAATTAAGGAAGTTATTAGCTCTTGCCAGAAACCTTGGCTCATGTTTTTTTTTTTTTGGTTAAGCAATTTGCTTATTGTTCAAAGAGGACAGATTGGTAAGAAATTAATAATATAAAAGACCCTAGCAAATATTTAAATGATTGCATCTATAAATTATTAAGTGCAACTTCAAATGTAGGTATCTATTAATTGAGCTTAAAAATCAAACCAAAACTGTAGCAACACAAGAAAGGTAAAGGTCTAGCAAGTACCCAAACATCAAAATGGTAGTAGGTAAAAACCATAAACAAATATTGCATTGTTTTCATGTTAGTGTCATCATACCAAAAA
Source organism: Altica lythri (assembly GCA_964028335.1). Taxonomy (NCBI): domain Eukaryota; kingdom Metazoa; phylum Arthropoda; class Insecta; order Coleoptera; family Chrysomelidae; genus Altica; species Altica lythri. The sequence goes on along the minus strand of OZ034804.1, from coordinate 25,200,686 downwards.
AAAGACAAAAATTTCCGGAATTGAACAAGGGAGATAGTAAAAAATGTACTTGTGATATTTTATTAAAAAACAAACTCGCTTAATGAATAAAAACAGTTTAAGCTATATTTAGTGTTATCAAAAAATAAAATACTTACTTTAGATACAATTTGGATGATTATACGTATCAGAATCAACAAATCAAAGGTAATTCACTCAGATTCTGTCTTATAAGATTAGAATTTGAGCTCTATATCTTACAGGAACTCTTTCAACTCGTTTTACGTTGCCAATAAAAAGAAAGGAATCTAGACTAAAGGCGGAAACATACTATCAAAACGTGACACGACGCCACGCCACCCGACGCATGTTAGTACCTCTCAATTCCATATATTTAATACAGTTAGAAACACATAGACAACACGCTATGTGACCACACGCCGCAACATAAATATATGGACTAACATGCGTGGCGTCGTGTCACGTTTTAATAGTATGTTTCCGCCTTAAAAGGCATAAAAAACACAAATTGTCACTGCTATTCATAAACGTGGTTTACTGACGCTCATTCGATGTTCCTACTGATCGTGATTGGGTGAACAGAGGTTGACCGTTGGATAGACAGTTCTACCAACTTATTTTACTGTTACTGGGCGAGCACTATCGGAAGTAAAAACCCACCTGCTATAAATCATAACTGTCTCCTAATTTTCGTAAATTAAAATGCATTGGAAAATCTCTGCAAATTCTGAATAAAAACAAAATAAAACGAATCTACAGTGAATCTGTGACGGGAAAATGTTACATCTTTGTCCATATTTCTATTGTATTTATATTTGTATTATTAAAGTGTCTATCTATCCACGTTTTATTATTTTGTTGTGACTAATTTTTAAAAATTTCAACTTTTAAGTTCTTAGTGTGTATAGAAAAATACTAGTGTTTTTTTTTCATAATCATATAATAAACGTCATAATCAACGACTTTCTGAATGGTAAACGTCAAAATAATTAAATTCAACACGCGCTTTGGGAACCGGCAATAAAGCAAGAGTGAGCCGAGTCCTAAGTATCTACGGTGGAGTCGAAAAGAGAAGAACTAATTTAGTATGTGTAAGGAAATTAGCATTCATCCGGTATAAGCGAGTAGACGCCCGACACGAGGATGTTACAACGTTAGCAAGAAACGTTCCTTCCTGTTGTAAATTTTGCTATATCTTCAGCTAGATTACGGATTTACAATCGTTCTTACTTACAGGGTCACCCAATAATATTAAAATATTTTTTTAAATATTAACATGACTACAGATAGTTCTGATTCACTTCAAAATAATTGAAGCACAAGCAGTTACATAGTTGTTTAATCAGTACTTAGAACAACATATAAAACAGTATTTTTTATTTTTCAGTATAAAATCACATTATACTGCAAATATTCTTCCAAGCTTTTTATGCTATCCAAAATGCACAAATTCGGAATAATTTTTTTCTACAAGCATGCGTAAAACAACACTTTCCCGCACGCATTTTAATTCAGAAAATATCTCTTTCCCGCTCGGAATTTAAAAAAGAAGAATTGAAAAAAAAGGACAAGATATTGTTTCAAAAACTGATTAATTAATCTAGCTAGGTTTCATTTCATCCATGTTTTCAGACAACGAAAAACTGCTACAAATGCCTAAAAAAATAATTTTATTATCTTAGATATGTAAACAAGCAATGGCTGATCTTAAAAAAAAACGCTTATTAATAATCTCATGTCACAAAGCCGCAATTCGTCTTAAAAACACTTTCAATCGTAATCAAACAGAACGAGAACAGATTTCTTAAACTTCACGTTGTCAATAATCATTTCAAGAAAACCTTCATGAAAATATTTAGGTTTCCGCTTGTCCAACACGTGCTGCTAAAGTAATATGTTAGCAAAACTTGTCTAACATTATACGAGCAAAAAGGTAATGTAATTTCATTGTTTTACGAGCAAAGTTCGATTATCCAGATACTTGTATTACAAAGTTCCATACTCATGAAATATTTAACAAATATCTACAAACATAAGTTTTTTCTTTTGATTTAGCAATAAATGCATTTAAAAATAATAAAAAAAAATGAAATCTTGTAAAAATATGTCTATATAGTAAAAGTAAATGATATTTGCATTTTATTTATTTATTTATTTATTTATTTATTTATTTATTTATTTATTTATTTATTTATTTATTTATTTATTTATTTATTTATTTATTTATTTATTTATTTATTTATCTATTTATTTATTTATTTATTTATTTATTTATTTATTTTTTTGTTTCAGGTAAGTTCATCCAGTGTCATCATTGGTAAGGTCAAATTAATATATACCAATCGATTTTTTCACTACCTCCGGTAGAAATCGAACCTGCGATGTCTATCTAGATAGAGTCTAGAGCTGTTAGCGTCTTAGACCGATAGACTACGGATGATCCTTACGGTTAGTTGGCGTTTAATTTGATGTTTAAATTATTACCCACCTTCAGTGTCGTAAAATGAAACCTAATTGGGGGTTTGCTTTCTAGAATTTCTAAAGGGGATAGGTCGCCAAGTAGAAATTGTACTACTGTTTGCAATCGTTTATTCTATTAATAAATAACAAAATCAAACAAAAACTCTTTTAACTTTCAATCTTCCTCGAATCAGGAAGGTTGGCCTCGCCAGTAGTCCTATTAAAAAGGCCAATAACCAGAGGTTATCATTCAAGAAGTACTTTGACAATGGAAAGAGAAAATTGTAGATTTTAATGGTGGATTTTTACCAGACTAATGTGATCTTTAGATTTTCAATTAAAAATTGAACGATTCATTTTGTGTTAAAATTAAACTCTGGATTTCTAATTATAGATGTGAACTTTGGATTACTGATTATAAAGGTGAACTTTGAAATTATACTTAAATTTTGTAACTTTTTGACTAAAATATTAACAAACAAGACAGCAGACCCCAACGTAGTGAACGCTCTGAGAGTATATACGGATGGATCAAAAACAAAGCAAGGTGAGGGATGTTGAATTTACTCTATATCCTTAAACCTAAAAATAAAATGGGCTACGGATGGCTTGTCAAGTGTGGTTCAGTCAGAACTCACAGGCATAACCATAGCTGCAAAAGAATTAATCAATAGGAACATCACAGGCAGGAATATAAATATATACATAGACTGCCGACAAGCACTTCTGACCTTGAATAGACCACGTTTCACTTCAAGTTTAGTACTACAATGTCACCAATCTCTAACTAAGGCCAGCCAGAAAGAATAACGTGGTCACTCTCAGCTGGATCAAAGGACATGGGAACTCAAAAGGCAACCGCATTGCGAACAATTTAGCAAGGAGGGCTGCCCTCGCCCATCTACCAAGCTAACATAGTCCGCAGTCGTGGACCTTATCAAACAGCACTCTCATCAAAACTTTATACAGTGCTGGGATGAAACTACGAACTGTAAACTGGCCAGAGAGTTATTACCTCATCCTGGTGAGGAAACAGCAAAAAAATTTAAGGCACCAGACAAAATCTCCGAACAGCTGTAGGAATCTTGACAGGTCACTGCCAATTGCGACAACATCTCTTTAGAATGAAATTAAGAGAATCGCCGCTATGCAGAGGCTGCAAACAAGAACAGGAAACAGTAGAACACATAATGTATGACTGCTCTACTTTTTCTGAAATCAGAAGATCCGTGTAGGGCGAGTACTGGCTTACACCAGCCGATGTCAGGGAGATTCCCCTCGAGAGCCTCATCACCTATTTTAAATTATTAGGCCTGGTGACAGCCTGAGGTTAGGATATCCCTACACACGGGAGGTATGCACAATGTGTCATATGTGGCCTCAGTGCTGGCTGAGCACCAGCTCGCCCCTCCCCAAATTTCCAGATCCAGAGAAGAGTAAATTATTTATTTTAAGAACACGTGTTCAACCTGATAGTGAAATAAAAATAAAACAACCCATTTTTTGCTAGATAGCTACATTGGGAATTTAAATTAAAATTTTATAATATAATTGGAAATCAACCCTTTTGGAACTCGTTCTATGATTTCACCAAAATCAAAGGGTCTTTTTAAAAATAAAATTAAGGGCTTTATAGTACAAGCTAAACAAATTATATTCACACACTCGTTTTAAATGATTTATTTTAAAATACAAATTTCAAAAAACAATTAATTAACTTCATAAAAAAGTATTAAAAACTGAATATTAAACGTGGTTAAATTAGCTTAAGTAAAGAATTATTTATTCTCTTATGTTAGTAAATCCTGGAAACTCTAGAGATGACTCTGGCGTAACGGTGTCGATTCTACTGAGAAGATTTTTCATCCATTTTCCAATAGTAGAGACAAAACAAAGTCGATAATAATGAATTATCTTGAATAGACCTCTTTTAACAAATTTGGACAAACCCCTAATAATGAAATCAATCCCTTCACGAATTGACAATCAAGTAGAATTAGTTTAAATTATATAATGTAAACACAAACAATACAAATCTGTGTGTGGCATGTGAACTGTTTAGCTGAAACACACTTTCAATTTTACAAAAAAAGTTTATTTGAACGGTATTGAACGCATGCGCACTTATTTATTTCTAAAAATACATCAGCCTGAAAATAGTTTTATTAATTTTTTTAACAATTCTTATTGTATTTCGCAAAGTTTGCGATGGTGCATATTAGAAAAAGGCGCATATCGAAATACACGAAAGGTGCAAATTAAGCGCTTCCATTAGGTAGAGGTAAACTATTTTTTTTTTAAAGAAATTTTTGGGGCTGGAACAGAGGTGGTCCAGTATGCTTAAGCTGCAGTTTTTTTTTTACAATTTGAATTACGTTAAATAGATTCGTCAGAGGTATAACTGTTGCTAAACTTTGTTATGTATTTTATACCATAGGATACTCTCCCACACAAATCGTAGAATGCCCTTAAATATCTAATCTATTTAAATAAGCAATTCTTGTATATATATATATATATATATATAAAACGAACAGAGCGTTTGTGACAGTCTTATATAACAATATGTAAGAGATGATACAAAAGTATCTAGTGCCGTGCTGTCAATAATAAATCCAGTTTTCAACTGGATTGGTGTTTGGTTAGATTTTCTAACTCAAGACACCGGTAGACGCTGCGAAATAGGAGTACTTTTAAGACGCAAATCGACTTCTTAGTTCCATTTTTGGAGTAAAGATGGGGCCACTTGCGAATGGTTTCTACTTTCGCAAGCGTACATCTATAAGGATTTGGTCGATTCATACAGGGGATGTCTCTTCATTAGTGACTGAAGAGATATAACCTATACTGCACTGATGAGCTCATAAAAAGAGCGAAACACGTGTCTGTAGTTGGTTTTGCCCCTGTATGGGCTGATTAAAGTCCTTATACTCCTATTTCGCAGCGTCTACCGGTGTCTTGAGTTAGAAAATCGAACCAAACACCAATCCAGTTGAAAACTGGATTTATTATTGACAGCACGGCACTAGATACTTTTGTATCATCTCTTACAGATTGTATATATATATTTGGAATCTCGGAATCGGCTCCAACGATTTTCATGAAATTTAGTATACAGGGGGTTTCGTGGGCGATAAATCGATCTAGCTAGGAATCATTTTTAGAAAATGTCATTTTATTCGTGTTTTATCGATAATAAACTTAAACTGAAAAATATGATTCTTCCTGACATCTATTGGCGAATATTAATACTATTTTTTTTAAATTGTGAGCAAGTAATTGCTTTAACGACACAAAAACAGCTAAAGCTATTCCAGCAGATGGCGTTGTCAAGTAACACGAAGTCAATGAGTGTTTGCTTTGAGGTTAGACTAAGAAAATCAATTGTATATTTATATTATTTGTGTCTTCTTACTGCACGTTTTCACTGAAAAATGCCTAAACGATCTTGGAAAAAAACGCTTATAAACAATCTAACTTCACGAAGCCGCAACTCGTCTCAAGAACACCTAGAAGAGCATCGTCATCAAACTGATCAGGATTCTCAAACTTCTCACAGTGAAGACTCATTTCAAGGATACCGTCATGAAAATAATCAGGTTTCTGCTGGTCCCACAAGTGCTTCTAAAGTAAGATGCTTGCAAAATTTGACTGACATTACACGAGCAAAGCTCGGTCATCCAGGTACTTTTATGAATACTACAAAAAAAGTGATGTATACCTACTTTCAAATTTGTAGGCTTTTAAGTGAAAAATAATTAAATATTTTAATAAACAGTTTAGCAATTGTTACATTTTTAATTAAATGAAACAATAATTAAATAACTAAACACTGCTTTGAACATTTCAATTAAAATTTTGTAATTAAATCCCGAACCTTTTAGGTGTAACAGAAATTTGTAATTGTTAGTTAAACTAGTAAAATTAAATATGGATGATAAAAATTTAATACTATTATCTGGCTTGTTGAATAAAATGTCATATAATTTTTTACTAGACATGGCACGAATTTGATATGATTTTTAATAATTAAAATAAATATTTCATTTATAATTATTAAAAAATATAGGATATAAATTCTTGATACAATTTATTTTAAAATCACATTCACCTAATTACTTTTATTATGCACATCTACATTTTATTAAGCCGTAAACATCTTTATGTTTAATTTTCTTGAAAATCCCTGTACCTTTTTAAGACAATCCCTGTATAAATTACAGAAATTATCACACGTGTTATACAGAGATAGAGAGAAAATGAAGGGTTGAAGGAGTTGCTCGGTCATACTTTGAGCTTGTTATTGTTACTGAAAGTAGGGCAGTGTGACGAGTTGTTGGAATTAGTCAGTGTTATGGCTCAATGAAAAAGTAGATAAAGCTCAAGAAACTTCCATTTATTCTGAATAAAATTAAAATTATCCTCGCACAGGGAAGTAAGGTAACTTTAACAACGAGAAAGTGTTTGTTTGCAAAATTTTTAATCAGATTTTCTTATCGATGAACAGATTCATTTTATATGGAATATTTTCATTGAAGTTTAATTAAACTGAAATTTAAGAAAGTATAAAAACAAGAATATATTAAATAAAATTAACGAAAAAATCGATCAGCACTCGTATATTTTTTCAATTTCTCTTTTAATGTCATTTAATATATCCTTTTTTGTATACTTTCTTAAATTTCAAAAATCTTATGAGAGATATTTCAAAATAATTATTTTCTAAAATCTCATAGTTTCATTCTCCCAACCGAATAAAAATATTAGACAGGGCACAAAAAAATAGAGTTTTATGTTTCTTTGTCCATTTGACAAAGTTTAAATTCTTATTGACAAAAATTTAGTTTAGTTTCTTTGATGCTTTTCAAACTATAAATTGGTTAGGAAACCAAAAAAAATGGTAATATCAATTATACTGAGACACTACAAACCAGGAGGCGACATTGCAGGTAAAACTAAGCATTTTAGAAACCAAGGGTAGTCAGTAACCGATAGGTACTAGATTTTTATTTGGTTAAGAGAACCAGACATTTTTAGTAATCTAATTATTTATTTAAGACAGTTTTAATGAGATCGTTAATAAAAAATCTATGGTTCCGGTACTCTAATAACTAAAACAGGACAAAATAAACAGTGACTTAAAGTTTAATGTGTGAATTGGCGTTTTACCCTTAGTAATCTATTTTTACCGTCGTATATGTGCTTAAGGAGAAATTGAATAGGGTTTCTAGACTACTTGGTTATATAAAAGGTTGATCAAAACTGCCACCTAAGCGCTATTTTCATACTTGGCCAAGAAGTTCAGGTGGTATTGGTTATCAATAGATACCTATCGCAGGTTCCATTCCTGTTACATCTGTTTTTATTGAAGTAAAACTTCTTTAGCGAGACTAGGAGTAAAAACGTTATTCTAACGGACGTGACGTCATTCTAATAACAGAAACCGGAAACAAAACCTAATTACAAAATACCTGACACGATTTTTCATGGGCGCCGGCAGCAGGGTGCAAGAGGGTGCGCTTGCACCCCCCTGCTATGGAAAAAAATACCTGAATTTACCAGAAAATTATATATATTTTTAATTTTTTTATTAAATTATTGTTTGAATAAAAACTAAAGGCGTCGCGGTTGCTGTCCAAATCATTCTACATTCTATATATATATATATATATATATATATATATATATATATATATATATATATATATATATATATACATATATATATATATATATATATTAGATCATAATAGTGTGTAGATGCAGATGCACCCCCTGAAAATAATCCTGCCGGCGCTCATGCGATTTTGCCTCCTATATTAAATAAAATTAAATCTGTAATTGTATGAATTGACAGCTGATCATCTTGTCAATCGAAATACATTGCTTTATATAAATAGTTTTTTGTGTATAAAGTGATTGTATTAAATATGAATAAACAAAGTGGATTTATTAATGAAGAAGGTGATGAAAAAATATTAATTGAAAATGAGTGAGTACTCTATATGCATACATTTTATTTTTGGTGTGTAATTACACTATAAATAAATTGTGAACGTCAAAGGGCATATTATAAGCGCCAGAAAGATTTGAAGAAAAATGACGAGACAGCCACATTCATTATGATTTGATTAAGTAAGTTTATATACATACATATTATGATAGTAAATAATTGTTTATACGGAATCTTTACGTTGAGTAAAGAAGCATGTTGCACGTTTTTGTTCATAAAATAATAATATTCGAAATATTTTAACACTTTCTTATACTTATTTTAGGTTTGGTTAGGTAGCCATAAAGGCCATAAAACCACTAGTCAGGATCCTTCGTAGACGTGAAGGAAACAAACTTAACTAAGGATTTTAAATTTTATGGAATATGCTATAAAATGATACAAAATGAAATGGTTATCTAACTTTCGAAGGCTCTTGTGTTGTGATGTATTACAATAAGCTACAAAATCACACATTCTAAACGTAAGGTGTGTATATTTTTAATATTGCTTACCTATTATTGAAGCAAAACTTCTTTAGTTGCGACTAGGGGCTACTCTAACGTTAGATTCTAACGGAAGATTCTGATGGAAGTAACTGTGTAATTTCAGCTATGGGAGGAGCTTAAATTTTCGAAATTTATTTATGAAATTTTCAAACGGTTTCAAATACATTAATGGTATTTAGAGAGTAAAATCTATGTTTCACATTTTAGTTATCATAAACCTATTATTTCATATATATAAAAAAAAATAATGATAACTTTCAAATTCCTATTTCTAATGAATAATATAAATATAACATCTCATTTTTTTGTAAAGTATATAGGCAATAAATATGATTGAATTGTAATTAAATATTTATTTTCCGATACGTACGTCAACAAGTTTTACTTCAATCGCGCGAAAAGGTTACACGCACACTCTTTTTTTTAGAAAGTTTTTTATATTTTCGCCGTGTTCTGTGTCTCTGTGTCATTCCGTGGAATTTGTAATCGAATTTAAACCTTTTTCCCGACTACCTATAGCTCTGAAATTTTCAGGATAGCTAAGAACTGGATGACAATGCATGTTTCAAGTGTATTTAGGCATATACATAGATTTCGAAATTTATACCGAATTGATATTAAACATGATCTAAGTTGTGTATAGATAATATTATTTTGAAAGTTATTAAATAAATCGTTCGTAGCGTAGTTGGTTAGGCGGCGAGTCAGTCCACTTTTGACAGTTCTGTTATGTTATCATAATGGGATCGATTACGCTACAGAGAAGTTTTTTTTTTCTTTTTTTTTTTTGTTCTTACATGTGAAAACAGTAATTATTATTTTAACTGGTAATAAAATAAACTGTTTTAGAAAGTTTTTAGATACAACTACCCTTGATTTTGTTAACAAGGAAACAATCTTCTCTATGATCAATCACAGCGTTGTATGACTTAATATTTTTGCAAAATCAGGGATGCTGTGCATTGTTGAGATGACACAAAATATGACCTATAAATCAGTAAAAAACTTTCTATTATAAAAAGTTCTTTTTGTAAATTGTGCTTATTTTCTTAATATTATTTATGGCTTGCGTAATTTCTAAATAAATACCAATAAAAATGCTTTAAATAATTAGAATGCTTACCATTGTTAAAAAATTATTATCACAAAATGAGGTCAGTCTGAAATGCATATATACTGACATGGATTTTTCTCTGGATACTCTGTTGATGAAGATTCAAAGTGTGAATTCTTCTTAAGGTAATCGTTTACTAGAACTTGTTTTTTAATAGTTATTTATGTATCAAGGGCGTAAAACAGGCGTTTATGAACCGCAACGTGTAAATAAGAGCCCGAGCCGCAGGCGAGGGCTATTAACACGTAAGGTCCATAAACGCTGTGTACGCCCGAAATACATACAAACTTTTATGCACGACCGATTTAATAATCATTTATAAAAAAAATTACACTGTCAATTGAAAAAAGTCAACTGTCAATTGACAAAATTCTACTTACAAATATCAACTGTCAAATGCCAACTGTCAAATGTCAACTGTGAAATATCAACTGTCAAATGTCAAATGGCAACTATCAAATGTCAATGGTCAAATATCAAACGTCAACTGTCAAGTTCCAACTGTCAAATGCCAAATTTGAAATGTCAAATCTCTACTGTCACATGTAAAATATTATCTGTCAGCTGTCAAATGTCAACTGTCAATGTCAACGATTGTTTTAATAATAAAACTTATAAAGGATATTTTTTATTTTTATTTTTTGTGAACAATTTAATATTAATGCCATTTCAATTTGCATGAAATTTATACCTCGAACCTCGATATTATTAACAACTTACCCTGTATAACCGTTCACCTAATAATTTGTATTCATTCGTTATTTAAAATAAATAGTTTGATTGAAAGTAATATGCACAGAGGCTAGAGATAATATTTTAAAACAATAATCTATATACAGGGTGTCCCAGAATTAACTACGGAAACTTCGTATACGTGTTCCTTGAGGACAAATAAGTAGGGTCTTTCCTATAAAAAAAATTTTTTTAGAGACTCCTGTCAGAGTTATAACCCTTTAAAGAGGGGTGGTAAAATACGGTTTTAATTTAATATCTTCTGATTGGTCCAAGATAAAAAATTAAAAATTTGGGTGAACATCATTTTAATAAAGACGCATTTCTCCTGCCACTTTTCACCTGCCCTACCCCATTCTAAGGGTGCAAATCAAGGAACCCCTCTTAATTTTTTTTGTAACTTTCTTAGCAATTAATATTTGCAATAACAAAAAATTATTTTAGGAAGTTTTGATTATTTAGAAACTTTTTTGTTCCTTGTCGTTTGTTGCGAAATCGTTTCGGTTTGGAGTAAAAAAATAAAAAGTAGGACCATGTCAATTGAGTATCGTGTATCGCGATCAAGTAGCGCACATTTGCAAAGTAGGTTATAACTCTGACAGGAGTCTCTAAAAAAATTTTTTTTATAGGAAAGACCCTACTTATTCGTCATCAAGGAATACGTATACAAAGTTTCCGTAGTTAATTCTGGGACACCCTGTATATACCTATGTTGTCGTTACCCTTACAACAAAGTCAAAATAGGTGGTGGCCATTTTTATTTAGACTCATTGTCAGTTTAGATGATTGCAAGTATTTCAATATTTAAGACAAAAAAATTACTTTATCTACTCTACCTCTTATTATGTATCAATTTTTAGTTCGTGAAAACTGTCATTATAGACAGCAATGCGTGAAGGATTGAAAGTGTGCGTGAAGTAACAATGTATTTTAAATGGGATTTACTTTTTCGCACTGTTTTTGACACACCTTCATATAATCAAATATCCTTAGCATTCGCGTTGCCATAGTGTTGCTATGACAGCATTAGTTTTGTTAGTGTCTTGTAAATGAATTGAAAATAAATTGCTTTCTTGTAATTATTTTTTATTTGATTATCGTAGATAAAATATTGTATGAAACTGTGCGTGAAGTGCTTTTTGCGCACTTACGTGATATATAGCACTCGCTTCGCTCGTGCTCTAAACATCGCGTGCGTGCGCAAAAAGCATACTTCACGAACTGTTTCATAAATAACTATTACCGCCCGCCATTTACACTTTATCGCCCGGCGGGCGGTAAAGTAGTCCACGGGCGCTAAAGTGGCACTTTACGCCCGCTAAATGTATGTACTGTACTGTAATGTACTTTACCGCCCGGTCGTGCATAAATGATATTTTTTTGTTTGTTTTCTTATGTAAATCTTCATTTTTATTGATTGAGTTTTGTCATTAATTAATAAAAGATTGTCAGCTAGAAATGTAATTGAAAGTAAATAAAATTGAATTAAAATATCAAGAAAGTTTACTTTAAAATTAAACAATAAGTAGGAACAAACAATAGAAGAAGAAGTCAGATTTAGAATAATTGAGGACGGGAACGTAGAAATCAGAACTTGGTTGAGGAGTTGATAAAAAGAGTTTAGTTAGCAACTATCGGACCAAAAAGGAGCTAGACGAATTAAGAACTGAAAGAAGAAGATAGCTGGTGTAGGGGAGCCACAGGAGGAAAAAGGAAGTCGTTTTTTTATATTTATATTGTAGAGACTGGACTATTAAAATTTTGTCTATTTGGTTGTCTGTAATTATAGTGATTCAATTTCTTTAAGGTATTTTTCAATTTTTTTCGATTTTGTCCCGTTTTCATTTATTGTTTTCAATGATTATTTTTATTTCGTTTTCATTATAATTTCTCGTTATTTTTCAGGATTTTTACTTTTTTGTTTGGTTTATTTTGCAATTTGATGATTAACTATATTAGATATCAACTTAATTTAGTGAGAATTGCTCGTTTAAATATATAAGATATCAACTTCTCCACCTTACGTTAGCGTCATAATGCTTAATTTAGTAAGATTTGCTCGTTGAAATATATGAGATATTAACTGCACCACCTTACAGTGGCGTCATATCACTTACTTCACAAAGTTTCCTTATTTTTGCAATTTTTTCTGTTTCTACTATTTTCTATGTTACATTAGTTTCTCGTTTTTTTATTTATTTATAAATCGAAATACAACACCAACTACTAGATTTTTAATAATTTAGAAATAAAAACATCTACCGGGTGTCTACACAACCTAAAAGCCATACGTTGACAGAGAGTTATATCAGTTAACGTACACCACCATCTATTAGGAATTCGATGAACTTAAAAATAAATGTCACTTTACCGTCGAAATACACAAACTAATTAAAAAAACATTTTTTAGTGGGCCAAATACTTGTTTCCCAAACGGTTATAGCTTCAAAAAACAAACAGATGACAAAAAACTAGAAGCTGTAACTTTGTTTACAATGATCTTATTTTTTATTTATTTATGAAAACATTTTCCAAATTTAGGTATACCACTCACTGATCAGTTACAAAATAATCAATTTTTTCTTGATTGTTTTTTTATCGATCGATTTAAATTATAGATTGGCAATACAAAAAATTCGTTGACTATACTATGCTCTCCTTCATACAAAGGGTGTTTGTATTTATTGCTAACAAACGTAATTTAAAGTTGCCACGATCAAATCTACCGTTGCAATCAACATACGAGAAGATATAAATAGACGTAATTTTATAAGTCAAAGATCGATTTAATAGGTATACTAGACGTATGTTCCGTATATAAGCAATTTCAGGAAAATAAAGCACGTTCATGAAATGGAAAGAAAAGATATTTAGTAAGTATATGTTAATAAATCTCCAAAATACCTATATAATAATGCAATAAAAATAGAATTACACATTTCTCGGCATAGAGTGAAATATGATGCACGTTCGTAGCAAGTTTCAATCATGATGTATTATATTCATGCATTTTCCCTTCGGCTAAAATTTGTCTAGTCTCACCGATAGAACTATCTTGTTCTACCAACCCTATCATTCCTTGTGATTAATGAAGCCAAATATGTTTGAAAGGAATACGTTTATATACCTATATATTACATCTAAATTATATACCTACGTTTGAAAATTTATGCTATTCAGGACATTAACATATAGTTTATTCTAAATCTCCACAGAAAACCATTAGGACAAATAATTTGAAAATCTGCATTATGCATTTATTTGTTTTATTTATTACTAGCTGACCCGGCGGACTTCGTACCGCAAATCATTTATGTCATTCTTCCATTTTTCGTTTTTTCAATTTATTTTGATTTTATCGTTTTCATCATATTTTCTCGGTTTATACTATTTTTTTTTCTTTATATTTTGTAGTTTATCGATAAAAAATATTAGATGCATAACAATACTTAATTTAGTGAGAATTTCTCGTTTAAATATAAGTGATATTAACTGCGCCACCGTCCGGTGGCATCACAATACTTAAGTAAGTATTGCTCGTTTAAATATATGTGATATTAACTGCGCCACCTTACGGTGGCGTGATATAAAGTAATCAAATAAGTAGTGGTTGCCCGTTTAATGGAAGCGCCATCTAGTAGTAACTTCCATTAATACGAATATCATATTCATCTTACCCATTAAAAATACATCATCATACTGATTTTCATGACAATCGGTTGAACGGGGCGGAAGTCGATACTTTACAGCGCCGCCTAGTAGCGAGTTACAGCAATGGGCATAGCATATAAAGCTTCTCCGTGGAAAAATACATGTACATACCAATTTTAATAATGATCGGTCAAATAGTTTCTGAGTCTATCGATTTTATACATACAAACATCCTTTATATATATATATATATATATATGTTATGATGTAGTGTTTCACGGATGGTAGAATGAACAGTAGTCGTGTTCCGGGTTTCAATCCGTTGGTTGTTTGTGTCTTCACGACGTTTCGCCAACATCTCAGCTGGCAGATAGATAAGGATTGCTCGTTTAAATATATGTTATATTAACTGCGCCACCTTACGGTGGCGTGATATAAAGTAATCAAATAAGTAGTGGTTGCTCGTTTAATGGAAGCGCCATCTGGTGGTAACTTCCATTAATACGAATATCACATTCATATTAACCATTAAAAATACAGCATCCTACTGATTTTCATGACAATCGGTTGAACAGGGCAAAAGTTGTTACTCTGCAGCGCTACCTGGTGGCGAGTGGCATCAATAAGCATATTATACAAACCTTCTCCGTGGAAAAATACATATGCATACCAATTTTCATGAGAAGCAGCTACTCTGCAGCGCCACCTGGTGGCGAGTTACATCAATGTGCATAGCATATTCGTTTTCTCCGTGAAAAAATACATATACCTACCGATTTTCATGACAATTGGTTGAACGGGGCAGAAGTTGCCACTTTGCAGCGCCACCTGCTGGCGAGTGGCATCAATGGGCATAGCATATTCGTTTTCTCCGTGGAAAAATACATAAACATACCAATTTTCATGACCATCGGTTGAACGGGACAGAAGTTGCTACTTTGCAGCGCCACCTGGTGGCGAGTGGCATCAATGAGCATATCATATAAACCTTCTCCTTGGAAAAATACATATATATATATATATATATATATGTTATGATGTAGTGTTTCACGGATGGTAGAATGAACAGTAGTGGTGTTCCGGGTTTCAATCCGTTGGTTGTTTGTGTCTTCACGACGTTTCGCCAACATCTCAGCTGGCATTTTCAAGTGATGCTTCCTTTGCGGCTGCTCAACTTGGAATGAGCTGCGTGGTCCTGTGTTGCTGCTTTTATACGCGTCGGCGGCGGCGCAGGTTATATCGCTGTTCTGTGATTGGTGGGCGGTGCGGTTCAGGTGTTGACGTTTCCTCCACCCGAGGTCGTTGACCGCGCCGATTATTTCCTGACTGTATTTGGGCCTGGATGGGTACGGCTGTCCTTGTTGCGTTTGTGTTTCTTATTGGTTCTGCCCGTGTCTGAGTATTCTCCAAGGATTTTTGTTCTTCTTGGGTAATTGGATTGGATTGTCTTTTGAGGAGACTTTTCCAAGTGTTGGAGATGTTTTGTGCATCGTCTCTTTTGTTGAGGCTGTTGGTTCTCTCTATTTCGAGGGCTTCTCTAACTATGCGGGTTCTGTAGTGTTTGATAGGTGCAATCTGTTTTGTTTCTGGGAAGTTTATTGTGTGGCCCGTTTCCTGGTGGTGTTGAAAAAGGGCTGATGTCGTTTGCTTATTTCTGATGTTGTTCTGGTGTTCCTGTACTCTGGCTGAGATTCTTCTATTTGTTTGTCCGATGTATTCTTTGTCGCAGTTACTGCACGGGATGCTGTATACGCCTTGGTTTTCTAAAGGTATTTTGTCTTTTGGATTGCCTATTATTTTGTGTAAGGTAGTCTGCGGCTTGTAGATTGTGGAAATGTCATGCCTTCTTAGAATCCTTCCAATCACGTCTGTTACACCTTTTATATATGGCAGTTTAGTTTTTGGTTTGGACATGTCGTATTCTTCCTTATTTGTTGTTGGTCTCGTGGCTTGTTTTTGTGCTTTTTTGATTGTGTGTTCATGGTATCCGTTTTGTCTTAGGGCGGTTGTGATGTTATGAAGTTCTTCTTGTCGGTTCGTTGTTTTTGTTAGGCGTATAGATCTGGATATCAGTGTACTGGCTACCGATTGCAATTGGGAAGGGTGATGATGAGATCTAGCATTCAGATATCTATTAGTGTGTGTAGGTTTCCTGTATACCGTGTAATCAATTGTGAGGTCATTGTTTCTTGTAATAAGTAGGTCAAGAAAAGGCAATTGGCCATTCTCTTCAACTTCTAACGTGAACTGTATTCGGTGGTGGATGTTGTTTAGTTCATCAAGGAAATTGTCAAGATTGGGTCTTCCATGAGGCCATATGATAAAGATGTCGTCCACGTAGCGTTTCCAAAAAGTCGGCTTCATTTTAGCTTTACTTAGTGCATTGGTTTCGAAATACTTCATGTAGAGATTGGCAATTACTGGTGATAGTGAGGATCCCATGGGGGCGCCTTCTGTTTGTCTATACAAGTTGTTCTCATACGAGAAATACGTATTCTTCAGACAGTGTCTTGCAAGTTCGATAATGTGTCTTGGGAAATCTTCATTTGTAGCTATTTGGTCTAGAGCCTCGTCAATTGGTACGCTTGGGTAAAGTGACTTTATATCTAGGCTAGCTAGGAGGTCATCTTTGTGCAGTTTAAGGTTTTTAATTATATTTGTCAGGTGTTCTGAGTTCTTGACGTAGGAATCTGCTTCTTCGCTGGTTGGCTGCATGATCTCTGCAAGATATTTCTCGAGTTGTTGAGTTGGTGAGTCTATAGCGCTAACGATTGGTCTTAATGGCACTCCCTCCTTGTGAATTTTTGGCAACCCGTATAGTTTAGGGCATCTGCTAGCTTTTTCCCGAGGAATTATGCGAGCCTCGATTTCTGCCCCAAGCTTGGCGGCTTTGATTTTATCTTTTGTTGTCTTCTCAAGGTATGTTGTTGGGTCTCTTGCGACTTTTTTATATGTGTCGTCTTGGAGTATGTCTGCCATTTTTGTTCTATATTCTTCCGTATTCATCACCACTGTGACATTTCCCTTGTCTGCTTTCAATATAGTGATGTCTTTGTTTGCCTTTAGATTGTTGAGGGCTCTCATTTCGGACGGTTTTATGTTTGGTTTTGGTGGTTTGCTGGTCCTGAGAATACGTGCTACGTCTTGACGTATTATTTCAGCCTCATCGTCCGGCTTTTGGTCTAGGGCTGCTTCGATGTTCGCGATTATGTCCTCTGTTGGAATCGTCTTCGGTGTCACTGCAAAGTTAAAACCCTTGCTAAGGATGTGTTTCTCTTCCTCTGAGAGTTGGTAGTCAGAGAGGTTTTTAACCACTTTATTGATATCGAGTGGCTCTACTTTTGGTTCGGTTTTCCTCAGAAGTCGGGCAAATTTATTTTTCTGTTTGTCGGTTCTGTTCTTGAAGTCTGTTTCCGTCCTCCAGGTTGATAACTCATCTACTTTTTGCCAGAGTAACGGGTGAATTTCTTTGCTCAGTTGCAGATGTAGATCGTAGGCTGCTTTTTCTGTTTGGGCAACTTGTCTCCGTTTTTCTCGAATTTGTTCTCTTAGAAGCGATTTGCTCGTGTTTCTTAGGATATTTTCTGCTCTTTTTGTCCTTAAATGGTAAGTCAATTTGGTACACGTAGGCAGAACGTTGTTGTCGCGACATCTTATTAGAAATGTTATGTCGCAACATAATGTTGTGATTTTGGACCTTAGTGTTTCGAAGCGTTTTGTTGTTCTGAAGGTCTCCTCCCCGTAGAGGTGTACTATGTTATGATGTAGTGTTTCACGGATGGTAGAATGAACAGTAGTGGTGTTCCGGGTTTCAATCCGTTGGTTGTTTGTGTCTTCACGACGTTTCGCCAACATCTCAGCTGGCATTTTCAAGTGATGCTTCCTTTGCGGCTGCTCAACTTGGAATGAGCTGCGTGGTCCTGTGTTGCTGCTTTTATACGCGTCGGCGGCGGCGCAGGTTATATCGCTGTTCTGTGATTGGTGGGCGGTGCGGTTCAGGTGTTGACGTTTCCTCCACCCGAGGTCGTTGACCGCGCCGATTATTTCCTGACTGTATTTGGGCCTGGATGGGTACGGCTGTCCTTGTTGCGTTTGTGTTTCTTATTGGTTCTGCCCGTGTCTGAGTATTCTCCAAGGATTTTTGTTCTTCTTGGGTAATTGGATTGGATTGTCTTTTGAGGAGACTTTTCCAAGTGTTGGAGATGTTTTGTGCATCGTCTCTTTTGTTGAGGCTGTTGGTTCTCTCTATTTCGAGGGCTTCTCTAACTATGCGGGTTCTGTAGTGTTTGATAGGTGCAATCTGTTTTGTTTCTGGGAAGTTTATTGTGTGGCCCGTTTCCTGGTGGTGTTGAAAAAGGGCTGATGTCGTTTGCTTATTTCTGATGTTGTTCTGGTGTTCCTGTACTCTGGCTGAGATTCTTCTATTTGTTTGTCCGATGTATTCTTTGTCGCAGTTACTGCACGGGATGCTGTATACGCCTTGGTTTTCTAAAGGTATTTTGTCTTTTGGATTGCCTATTATTTTGTGTAAGGTAGTCTGCGGCTTGTAGATTGTGGAAATGTCATGCCTTCTTAGAATCCTTCCAATCACGTCTGTTACACCTTTTATATATGGCAGTTTAGTTTTTGGTTTGGACATGTCGTATTCTTCCTTATTTGTTGTTGGTCTCGTGGCTTGTTTTTGTGCTTTTTTGATTGTGTGTTCATGGTATCCGTTTTGTCTTAGGGCGGTTGTGATGTTATGAAGTTCTTCTTGTCGGTTCGTTGTTTTTGTTAGGCGTATAGATCTGGATATCAGTGTACTGGCTACCGATTGCAATTGGGAAGGGTGATGATGAGATCTAGCATTCAGATATCTATTAGTGTGTGTAGGTTTCCTGTATACCGTGTAATCAATTGTGAGGTCATTGTTTCTTGTAATAAGTAGGTCAAGAAAAGGCAATTGGCCATTCTCTTCAACTTCTAACGTGAACTGTATTCGGTGGTGGATGTTGTTTAGTTCATCAAGGAAATTGTCAAGATTGGGTCTTCCATGAGGCCATATGATAAAGATGTCGTCCACGTAGCGTTTCCAAAAAGTCGGCTTCATTTTAGCTTTACTTAGTGCATTGGTTTCGAAATACTTCATGTAGAGATTGGCAATTACTGGTGATAGTGAGGATCCCATGGGGGCGCCTTCTGTTTGTCTATACAAGTTGTTCTCATACGAGAAATACGTATTCTTCAGACAGTGTCTTGCAAGTTCGATAATGTGTCTTGGGAAATCTTCATTTGTAGCTATTTGGTCTAGAGCCTCGTCAATTGGTACGCTTGGGTAAAGTGACTTTATATCTAGGCTAGCTAGGAGGTCATCTTTGTGCAGTTTAAGGTTTTTAATTATATTTGTCAGGTGTTCTGAGTTCTTGACGTAGGAATCTGCTTCTTCGCTGGTTGGCTGCATGATCTCTGCAAGATATTTCTCGAGTTGTTGAGTTGGTGAGTCTATAGCGCTAACGATTGGTCTTAATGGCACTCCCTCCTTGTGAATTTTTGGCAACCCGTATAGTTTAGGGCATCTGCTAGCTTTTTCCCGAGGAATTATGCGAGCCTCGATTTCTGCCCCAAGCTTGGCGGCTTTGATTTTATCTTTTGTTGTCTTCTCAAGGTATGTTGTTGGGTCTCTTGCGACTTTTTTATATGTGTCGTCTTGGAGTATGTCTGCCATTTTTGTTCTATATTCTTCCGTATTCATCACCACTGTGACATTTCCCTTGTCTGCTTTCAATATAGTGATGTCTTTGTTTGCCTTTAGATTGTTGAGGGCTCTCATTTCGGACGGTTTTATGTTTGGTTTTGGTGGTTTGCTGGTCCTGAGAATACGTGCTACGTCTTGACGTATTATTTCAGCCTCATCGTCCGGCTTTTGGTCTAGGGCTGCTTCGATGTTCGCGATTATGTCCTCTGTTGGAATCGTCTTCGGTGTCACTGCAAAGTTAAAACCCTTGCTAAGGATGTGTTTCTCTTCCTCTGAGAGTTGGTAGTCAGAGAGGTTTTTAACCACTTTATTGATATCGAGTGGCTCTACTTTTGGTTCGGTTTTCCTCAGAAGTCGGGCAAATTTATTTTTCTGTTTGTCGGTTCTGTTCTTGAAGTCTGTTTCCGTCCTCCAGGTTGATAACTCATCTACTTTTTGCCAGAGTAACGGGTGAATTTCTTTGCTCAGTTGCAGATGTAGATCGTAGGCTGCTTTTTCTGTTTGGGCAACTTGTCTCCGTTTTTCTCGAATTTGTTCTCTTAGAAGCGATTTGCTCGTGTTTCTTAGGATATTTTCTGCTCTTTTTGTCCTTAAATGGTAAGTCAATTTGGTACACGTAGGCAGAACGTTGTTGTCGCGACATCTTATTAGAAATGTTATGTCGCAACATAATGTTGTGATTTTGGACCTTAGTGTTTCGAAGCGTTTTGTTGTTCTGAAAGTCTCCTCCCCGTAGAGGTGTACTATGTTATGATGTAGTGTTTCACGGATGGTAGAATGAACAGTAGTGGTGTTCCGGGTTTCAATCCGTTGGTTGTTTGTGTCTTCACGACGTTTCGCCAACATCTCAGCTGGCATTTTCAAGTGATGCTTCCTTTGCGGCTGCTCAACTTGGAATGAGCTGCGTGGTCCTGTGTTGCTGCTTTTATACGCGTCGGCGGCGGCGCAGGTTATATCGCTGTTCTGTGATTGGTGGGCGGTGCGGTTCAGGTGTTGACGTTTCCTCCACCCGAGGTCGTTGACCGCGCCGATTATTTCCTGACTGTATTTGGGCCTGGATGGGTACGGCTGTCCTTGTTGCGTTTGTGTTTCTTATTGGTTCTGCCCGTGTCTGAGTATTCTCCAAGGATTTTTGTTCTTCTTGGGTAATTGGATTGGATTGTCTTTTGAGGAGACTTTTCCAAGTGTTGGAGATGTTTTGTGCATCGTCTCTTTTGTTGAGGCTGTTGGTTCTCTCTATTTCGAGGGCTTCTCTAACTATGCGGGTTCTGTAGTGTTTGATAGGTGCAATCTGTTTTGTTTCTGGGAAGTTTATTGTGTGGCCCGTTTCCTGGTGGTGTTGAAAAAGGGCTGATGTCGTTTGCTTATTTCTGATGTTGTTCTGGTGTTCCTGTACTCTGGCTGAGATTCTTCTATTTGTTTGTCCGATGTATTCTTTGTCGCAGTTACTGCACGGGATGCTGTATACGCCTTGGTTTTCTAAAGGTATTTTGTCTTTTGGATTGCCTATTATTTTGTGTAAGGTAGTCTGCGGCTTGTAGATTGTGGAAATGTCATGCCTTCTTAGAATCCTTCCAATCACGTCTGTTACACCTTTTATATATGGCAGTTTAGTTTTTGGTTTGGACATGTCGTATTCTTCCTTATTTGTTGTTGGTCTCGTGGCTTGTTTTTGTGCTTTTTTGATTGTGTGTTCATGGTATCCGTTTTGTCTTAGGGCGGTTGTGATGTTATGAAGTTCTTCTTGTCGGTTCGTTGTTTTTGTTAGGCGTATAGATCTGGATATCAGTGTACTGGCTACCGATTGCAATTGGGAAGGGTGATGATGAGATCTAGCATTCAGATATCTATTAGTGTGTGTAGGTTTCCTGTATACCGTGTAATCAATTGTGAGGTCATTGTTTCTTGTAATAAGTAGGTCAAGAAAAGGCAATTGGCCATTCTCTTCAACTTCTAACGTGAACTGTATTCGGTGGTGGATGTTGTTTAGTTCATCAAGGAAATTGTCAAGATTGGGTCTTCCATGAGGCCATATGATAAAGATGTCGTCCACGTAGCGTTTCCAAAAAGTCGGCTTCATTTTAGCTTTGCTTAGTGCATTGGTTTCGAAATACTTCATGTAGAGATTGGCAATTACTGGTGATAGTGAGGATCCCATGGGGGCGCCTTCTGTTTGTCTATACAAGTTGTTCTCATACGAGAAATACGTATTCTTCAGACAGTGTCTTGCAAGTTCGATAATGTGTCTTGGGAAATCTTCATTTGTAGCTATTTGGTCTAGAGCCTCGTCAATTGGTACGCTTGGGTAAAGTGACTTTATATCTAGGCTAGCTAGGAGGTCATCTTTGTGCAGTTTAAGGTTTTTAATTATATTTGTCAGGTGTTCTGAGTTCTTGACGTAGGAATCTGCTTCTTCGCTGGTTGGCTGCATGATCTCTGCAAGATATTTCTCGAGTTGTTGAGTTGGTGAGTCTATAGCGCTAACGATTGGTCTTAATGGCACTCCCTCCTTGTGAATTTTTGGCAACCCGTATAGTTTAGGGCATCTGCTAGCTTTTTCCCGAGGAATTATGCGAGCCTCGATTTCTGCCCCAAGCTTGGCGGCTTTGATTTTATCTTTTGTTGTCTTCTCAAGGTATGTTGTTGGGTCTCTTGCGACTTTTTTATATGTGTCGTCTTGGAGTATGTCTGCCATTTTTGTTCTATATTCTTCCGTATTCATCACCACTGTGACATTTCCCTTGTCTGCTTTCAATATAGTGATGTCTTTGTTTGCCTTTAGATTGTTGAGGGCTCTCATTTCGGACGGTTTTATGTTTGGTTTTGGTGGTTTGCTGGTCCTGAGAATACGTGCTACGTCTTGACGTATTATTTCAGCCTCATCGTCCGGCTTTTGGTCTAGGGCTGCTTCGATGTTCGCGATTATGTCCTCTGTTGGAATCGTCTTCGGTGTCACTGCAAAGTTAAAACCCTTGCTAAGGATGTGTTTCTCTTCCTCTGAGAGTTGGTAGTCAGAGAGGTTTTTAACCACTTTATTGATATCGAGTGGCTCTACTTTTGGTTCGGTTTTCCTCAGAAGTCGGGCAAATTTATTTTTCTGTTTGTCGGTTCTGTTCTTGAAGTCTGTTTCCGTCCTCCAGGTTGATAACTCATCTACTTTTTGCCAGAGTAACGGGTGAATTTCTTTGCTCAGTTGCAGATGTAGATCGTAGGCTGCTTTTTCTGTTTGGGCAACTTGTCTCCGTTTTTCTCGAATTTGTTCTCTTAGAAGCGATTTGCTCGTGTTTCTTAGGATATTTTCTGCTCTTTTTGTCCTTAAATGGTAAGTCAATTTGGTACACGTAGGCAGAACGTTGTTGTCGCGACATCTTATTAGAAATGTTATGTCGCAACATAATGTTGTGATTTTGGACCTTAGTGTTTCGAAGCGTTTTGTTGTTCTGAAGGTCTCCTCCCCGTAGAGGTGTACTATGTTATGATGTAGTGTTTCACGGATGGTAGAATGAACAGTAGTGGTGTTCCGGGTTTCAATCCGTTGGTTGTTTGTGTCTTCACGACGTTTCGCCAACATCTCAGCTGGCATTTTCAAGTGATGCTTCCTTTGCGGCTGCTCAACTTGGAATGAGCTGCGTGGTCCTGTGTTGCTGCTTTTATACGCGTCGGCGGCGGCGCAGGTTATATCGCTGTTCTGTGATTGGTGGGCGGTGCGGTTCAGGTGTTGACGTTTCCTCCACCCGAGGTCGTTGACCGCGCCGATTATTTCCTGACTGTATTTGGGCCTGGATGGGTACGGCTGTCCTTGTTGCGTTTGTGTTTCTTATTGGTTCTGCCCGTGTCTGAGTATTCTCCAAGGATTTTTGTTCTTCTTGGGTAATTGGATTGGATTGTCTTTTGAGGAGACTTTTCCAAGTGTTGGAGATGTTTTGTGCATCGTCTCTTTTGTTGAGGCTGTTGGTTCTCTCTATTTCGAGGGCTTCTCTAACTATGCGGGTTCTGTAGTGTTTGATAGGTGCAATCTGTTTTGTTTCTGGGAAGTTTATTGTGTGGCCCGTTTCCTGGTGGTGTTGAAAAAGGGCTGATGTCGTTTGCTTATTTCTGATGTTGTTCTGGTGTTCCTGTACTCTGGCTGAGATTCTTCTATTTGTTTGTCCGATGTATTCTTTGTCGCAGTTACTGCACGGGATGCTGTATACGCCTTGGTTTTCTAAAGGTATTTTGTCTTTTGGATTGCCTATTATTTTGTGTAAGGTAGTCTGCGGCTTGTAGATTGTGGAAATGTCATGCCTTCTTAGAATCCTTCCAATCACGTCTGTTACACCTTTTATATATGGCAGTTTAGTTTTTGGTTTGGACATGTCGTATTCTTCCTTATTTGTTGTTGGTCTCGTGGCTTGTTTTTGTGCTTTTTTGATTGTGTGTTCATGGTATCCGTTTTGTCTTAGGGCGGTTGTGATGTTATGAAGTTCTTCTTGTCGGTTCGTTGTTTTTGTTAGGCGTATAGATCTGGATATCAGTGTACTGGCTACCGATTGCAATTGGGAAGGGTGATGATGAGATCTAGCATTCAGATATCTATTAGTGTGTGTAGGTTTCCTGTATACCGTGTAATCAATTGTGAGGTCATTGTTTCTTGTAATAAGTAGGTCAAGAAAAGGCAATTGGCCATTCTCTTCAACTTCTAACGTGAACTGTATTCGGTGGTGGATGTTGTTTAGTTCATCAAGGAAATTGTCAAGATTGGGTCTTCCATGAGGCCATATGATAAAGATGTCGTCCACGTAGCGTTTCCAAAAAGTCGGCTTCATTTTAGCTTTACTTAGTGCATTGGTTTCGAAATACTTCATGTAGAGATTGGCAATTACTGGTGATAGTGAGGATCCCATGGGGGCGCCTTCTGTTTGTCTATACAAGTTGTTCTCATACGAGAAATACGTATTCTTCAGACAGTGTCTTGCAAGTTCGATAATGTGTCTTGGGAAATCTTCATTTGTAGCTATTTGGTCTAGAGCCTCGTCAATTGGTACGCTTGGGTAAAGTGACTTTATATCTAGGCTAGCTAGGAGGTCATCTTTGTGCAGTTTAAGGTTTTTAATTATATTTGTCAGGTGTTCTGAGTTCTTGACGTAGGAATCTGCTTCTTCGCTGGTTGGCTGCATGATCTCTGCAAGATATTTCTCGAGTTGTTGAGTTGGTGAGTCTATAGCGCTAACGATTGGTCTTAATGGCACTCCCTCCTTGTGAATTTTTGGCAACCCGTATAGTTTAGGGCATCTGCTAGCTTTTTCCCGAGGAATTATGCGAGCCTCGATTTCTGCCCCAAGCTTGGCGGCTTTGATTTTATCTTTTGTTGTCTTCTCAAGGTATGTTGTTGGGTCTCTTGCGACTTTTTTATATGTGTCGTCTTGGAGTATGTCTGCCATTTTTGTTCTATATTCTTCCGTATTCATCACCACTGTGACATTTCCCTTGTCTGCTTTCAATATAGTGATGTCTTTGTTTGCCTTTAGATTGTTGAGGGCTCTCATTTCGGACGGTTTTATGTTTGGTTTTGGTGGTTTGCTGGTCCTGAGAATACGTGCTACGTCTTGACGTATTATTTCAGCCTCATCGTCCGGCTTTTGGTCTAGGGCTGCTTCGATGTTCGCGATTATGTCCTCTGTTGGAATCGTCTTCGGTGTCACTGCAAAGTTAAAACCCTTGCTAAGGATGTGTTTCTCTTCCTCTGAGAGTTGGTAGTCAGAGAGGTTTTTAACCACTTTATTGATATCGAGTGGCTCTACTTTTGGTTCGGTTTTCCTCAGAAGTCGGGCAAATTTATTTTTCTGTTTGTCGGTTCTGTTCTTGAAGTCTGTTTCCGTCCTCCAGGTTGATAACTCATCTACTTTTTGCCAGAGTAACGGGTGAATTTCTTTGCTCAGTTGCAGATGTAGATCGTAGGCTGCTTTTTCTGTTTGGGCAACTTGTCTCCGTTTTTCTCGAATTTGTTCTCTTAGAAGCGATTTGCTCGTGTTTCTTAGGATATTTTCTGCTCTTTTTGTCCTTAAATGGTAAGTCAATTTGGTACACGTAGGCAGAACGTTGTTGTCGCGACATCTTATTAGAAATGTTATGTCGCAACATAATGTTGTGATTTTGGACCTTAGTGTTTCGAAGCGTTTTGTTGTTCTGAAGGTCTCCTCCCCGTAGAGGTGTACTATGTTATGATGTAGTGTTTCACGGATGGTAGAATGAACAGTAGTGGTGTTCCGGGTTTCAATCCGTTGGTTGTTTGTGTCTTCACGACGTTTCGCCAACATCTCAGCTGGCATTTTCAAGTGATGCTTCCTTTGCGGCTGCTCAACTTGGAATGAGCTGCGTGGTCCTGTGTTGCTGCTTTTATACGCGTCGGCGGCGGCGCAGGTTATATCGCTGTTCTGTGATTGGTGGGCGGTGCGGTTCAGGTGTTGACGTTTCCTCCACCCGAGGTCGTTGACCGCGCCGATTATTTCCTGACTGTATTTGGGCCTGGATATATATAAGCAAGAGGAAAGTAGTCGGCTGATTAGTTGAAATCCAAAATGATTAAAAGTTATCGGGAAGCAGCCTTGGTAGGAAAAAAGTAAACTCTTTTTACTTTATTTGAGAGCTTTCGAAATAGTTTATTTCTTCATCAGTCAATTACTACAAAAATATTTAACACTATGTAAAATGGCTAACACAATTAATTTAATCAAAATTTATAGTTATTTTAAAAACTTACAGTAAGCGAGATTATTCCTTAAGCAGATTCATTAAAGGAAACATTGCTAAAACCAAACCAAACAAGGATAAAAATTATTAAAATTATTAAAAACGTGTCACTTTCTTTACTTGTTATGGCAATTACTGTCATCAACCGACAGGACAGGGAAGGACAAGCTTCTATTATTATTCGAGGGTGTCTGATAGGTTGGTTGTTCGAATACTTTTGGTGAAGTCAATTTCTAAGATGTTGGAGTAAATAATACTTAAATTTTTTATGTCAGACCTTTTGTTGATACTTAGAGGTTCATTGTTAATATGAACCATTTCTAAGAAATTTCTTTTGAACAGATTTCTTTCACTAGTTAACACCTTAGCCTCATTGAAATTGAAATTATTTTCATAATAATCGGTCCAGTAGTTTTTGAGTTCATTGATTTCAAACATAAAAGCACATCCTTATATATATATATATATATATATATATATATATATATATATATATATATATATATATATATATATCAATAGATTACCTACCTATATACCTATTTGGGTAATAATCGTACCCTGCATTTCCACCGCAAACGTTGATTATCCTACATTTTTAATTTAATGTGTTTAATAAATATGATAAGGATTTAAATATCATCTCTATGTGCTTTGTAACATTAAGCTCCATTTTCTATTTTATTTGAGGTTTCCCTCTCACTATAAATATAAAATTAAAATATTTGTACAAGAGGTAAATAAAATCACAACCTGATTAAACATTATTTTGTACTTTCGTTAAAAATAACAATTAAAATAAAAAACTTAAACAATGTCTAATACAAATATAGAAGTTAATATACGTTACAAGGTCGGTAGGTGATTTATTAAAGTACGAGTTAGTTTACGGGCGAGGCGACGTAGGAGCCGAGTCTGGAAATAAAATTGAGTACTGTAATAACACCTAACGACCATGTATCGTATTATATTTTATTTCATCCTGTTTTTAAAAATTAATAAATTCATAAAAATTTTAAAAATAGTTCGTAACTTGACTAGTTACGTCAAATTACCTTAACTGTCAGTTACTGTGAATATTTTAAAATTTCTGTATTAATAGTTAATTCGTGTTTTAAATTAAAATAAAATAAAAAGTAAGTAATTAATTATTTTATTTTTATTTTATAGTCATTATAGTGTTTTTAAATGTCACAAATTAAAAGTAATTGTCTTCACTTAAGCAATCAGAGCAGAGATGAAATAAAAAAAACTTGTAAACTATTCGTTCTATCCGGATAGGTCGGACAAAACAGATACGCCTCAAGGGCAAAAAGGATTATCTAATTTAGTTTAAATTAATCTTTGCATTCTTCGCAAAAGTAGCTGCCAGCTCATAAATAAGAGGTGCAATGCTCATAAGTCCAACATTTGCATTGATTACATTAAATCAAGTTTTCCGTGGGGGATTCATTGTACTTCCCAGCACAGATTAAATAACAGTATTAATCAAGTTTTGGACTTTCTTATTACGGTTTTTTGAGTCCTCGTTTCTTTTTTATTTTGCTGAAACCTGCCAGCTTCGCAAGTTTTGACTTTTTAAATTTTTTAGCTTGATCGACTTTTACAGGAGAGTATGTCAACATTACTGATTTGTGTCTCTTGTGTTTGCGACCAGTTTTGTGTGCAGTATTGCTGTATTGCTGTCTTGTGTTGATTATATACTTTAGTGCCGTCGAAGTTGTATTTTTTTATCAGGTTTTAATAATTACTATAAAATAATTTACCTGTGGCTTATTGAAACCTCTTGTTCTCGCCAAAGAGTTCGGATCCAGCTCACGTAACCCAATTTCTGGATGTGGGTTTTTAAAACCTAAAAACCAGTCATCTGCAGCCTTTCCATTTTTAAAGGGGTACAATTCTTTGTTGCATAATTAATAACTAATTCCAAGAAATCTGAACGGGTAAGTTTAAAGAACAAACTATCTAATTTGTAAAGATAGGCACATAATTCTTCTTCTTGTTCTGGACTAAAAACAAATGTAAACCTACCTAACTTTTTCGACTTATTTCCGTATTTAACATGTCTCTACATAGTTGTAAATGGAACACTAAATTTTCTTGCCGTTAAATTTATGGATTGGCTGTCAAGTTTTACAGCTTTCAATGCACCCTCCCCAGTGTTACTTTTGGCCATGCTGCTTGATTATTTTTGTGTCTAAACACCATCTAAAATAAATAAAACTATTTGACCTACTATATCGGTACCGTACAAGTTAAATGAACATTCATGTAATTATCAATTAGAAGTTAATTAATAAAGCTGGATCCTTTTTAAGTCGGACTAATTAAAATTATAAAAGGTCAAAAACTGATAAACCGTTTTCTCTTATCCGTTTTGCCCAATTCACCAAAATTTACAAGTGATATCTCTAAATATTGTGAGTAGGTGAATCAAAAGTAATAATTACAAATTATGTTCATTTAAAGTAATAATAGCATAAATAAATGATTAAGATTAACTCGATCGATAGTAATATAAAAAATTAGTGCACATACCTTTACAAACATCGGGTTCCAGGACACTTAGGAATAGAAGGAAATGAAACAGCAGACAATCTGGCAAAAAAAGAAGCTGAAACCCCATACCTGGGACCAGAACCATCATGTAGAATCAGCAATAGTACAATCTTAGAAAAACTAAGGAAAAAAATGGATAGCGAAAAATCCAAGTACTGGAATGATCTAGAAGAACTAAGACAATCAAAGACGCTCCTGGGAAACTATAACCAGAAGAGATCTCACAGCTGTCTTAATCTGAGTAAGAAAAACCTCCAAATTATAACAGGAATACTAACCGGTCACTGTCGATTAAGAGGACACATAAAGAAACTAGGATTAGTAGATGAAGCAAACTGCAGATTCTGTGAGGTAGAGGATGAAACCTCAATACACATACTTTCAGAATGCATGGCATTAAGTACTTCTGGGGTCAAATACCTAGGGTCATACGAAATAGAAAGGGAAGAACTACCTAATTTAAAACCCTATGATATCCTAAACTTTCTAAGGAAGATAGGACTACAAAAGCTGCTATAAATCTGAGGAATCATCAGAAATATAGCAAAAAAAGGGAGACACAATAGATCTTATAGGTCGTAGGTTTATCTGTTACCCCTAACACCATACATACAGACATCGTAAGGAAAAAACGAAAATATATTATTTAATCTCAACAACCAATGCTCCTACGTGTTGTTTTGGTTAAACTCTCATGGCGTCACCGGTCGTGTGGGCCAGGACAGGACAAATCACAGTAAACCCATCTCTTATAGATTGCTAGAAAAAACGATTATTCTTACCCACCCTAAGATTTTGTTTTGTGTAGTTTCTTTTTAGCCTTCATCTCCACTACTGCGCAGTGATTTTTGAACCATGACATTAGCCTTTTATTTGCTTTACGTCTGCTTTGGAGTATAAGGTGTAGCAGCTTGGAGTTTGGATTCCTTATTGTAAGGTCTTTTATCGTTTTATCATATTTCAAAGGCATCCAGTTATCAAATATGGATGTTTAGATATGGTTATTTCAAGCAACAATTTTAAAGCGTTCTAAAACGATGCTGGTTCTACACTTGTTCATGCGCATCAACTTGGTACCAATGTTGATAAAAAAATATAGAAGCCTGGAAATATTTTGTGGATTATCGTAACCTAACTTTTAAATTTAGTTTTCTGAAACTTGTTAATCGTACCATTAAGTTCATTTGAATTACATAAAATGTGTTTCATGAAACCGATACAGGTTTTATGGATAGTCGGATAGTCGGTGTACCAAGCGAACTTGGCACATTGATTTGGCAGTATCTTAAGGAAGCTTTGCATTGAGGCAACCATAGGCAATCTAGTTGCCCGCAGCACGCAATTATGGAAAACCCCTTCAGTTTATTTGCATCATGCCATTTGGAGCAACCACAACAGCATACATATCTTTTACATATACTGCGACTGGCTGCGTCAACTTTTTAACTCAATTAATACCGAGATGTCTATGTAATTGGTATAACTGCCGCAGTTTACTATTCTTACCTGAAGAAGACGAAAGAGGCAAAGACGTAAGATCTGTTGTAGAGAGTTGTTTGTGAACAGTGGTTAAAATTGAGATTACTTTTTTGAAAAACTTATGGCTGATGACGGGACCCTATTCAAAAACTTTACACGTATGGAGAGACATGAATTTGATAACCTTCTAATTCTGACAGCTCCTCTACTATTTTGGAATTTGACACATATTTTTGATTTTGTGTACCGGTAGCTGTTAAATTGTATTGCACTTTGAGATTTTTGGCTACTGGTGACTTCTACCGTTCGCTAATTTACCTATAGTTTTATTTGGCGCATCCACTTCTAGAAAGAACATGATCGAAGCAAACTGTACCCACTGTTTGATTCTACCGAATTCTGACTTTTTGTTTGTATACCGATGAGAATATCGTTCGCAATTTTTTTATTCTTTTCTTTAAATGTTTGAACGTCCATTTATACTTTTTAAATAGTGCCTTCCTCACCTTCATATTTTTGTGAGTTTTTTTGTATGACTGGTTACACAAATCCCACAAAATGTTGTTTTCGCGGTAATCTTCTATCAAAAACTTCTTCTCTTGATTCTAAGCCGCAGGCAAACAAGCAACTGAACCCATACGTGTTGAATAGCTTGCGACCTAGAGCAACTATATAGGGGACGTATACACCGCAAGCCGGATACGACTGTGCACCTTTTCCAATAAATAGGGCAACTTGCAGCATGCGGCTTTGTTGCTATTAGTTGCCTTAATGTAAAGCTTTCTTTACCCGAAGACTTTTTACCACTCGAATCACTGTATGCCGTTGTGACCTACTCCTTTTTTGCTTTGACTCAGGTTTGCCGAACACATCCTGGAATTTTTTTTTAAGTAGATGGTACAAAGCAGTGGAATAAATTATAGTTCTTTAAAACTAATAACAATTACGATATATTGGCAAACTTTTGAGAGACTTATTTGGTTTCATACAGTTGGTAATTATTAAATAAGAAAACATATATTTTCAAATAAGTCCCTTAAAGCGCATTTTCTCACTGGACGTATTTTTGTTCTTTTTTATTTTTCTCAAATGAATAGAGTCCATCAAAACTTCGCGACTGTCTGACATTAATTCCTTTAAAACCGTCTCTGTTGTCAACTTTTATGGTCGAGTGCCATTTTCAACTGTTTCTTTATTTTATTTCCCCAGTTAGCCATGAGAAAAGTTTTCTTCACTGTTCCTGGCACTGATCGATGAAGTTGAAAATTGAACTTTTCAACGGTAGTAAAAAAACGAAAGAAAGGAAAAGTCTGGGACAATTCATTCTAGTTTGTCTGCTGGCGTTGTGGTAAATATAAGAAGCTTAAATTCTTAATTTAAATACATTAGAATAAAGCAGACAAGTGAGTTTCTAGAGACATCCAACTATAGAAAACTCTGGTTTTTGTAAACAGTCAGTGGTAAATTTTTGTTTTCGTTTTTGCGGTGTCAGAAGCTTGCATATTATTTATTTTCTTTTAAATTATATA
The DNA here is from genome assembly GCA_964028335.1 of Altica lythri. NCBI lineage: Eukaryota > Metazoa > Arthropoda > Insecta > Coleoptera > Chrysomelidae > Altica > Altica lythri. Next base: position 25,168,198 of record OZ034804.1, on the reverse strand, counting down.
GATACCTTTAGATCCTTGATGCTTTTAATCTCAATGTATAAAATATATATAAAAACCTTATTTTTTTATTTTTCTATGTAGGTGTATAGCAAATCTAAATAACATCAACAAGTTGACTTTTTTTAAATAATTTTCTTAGCATTTTTGCTGATTAGGAATTAAAAAAAATCACTGACATATCTTGGAGTTTTAAAACCTTGCAAAAGTAAATCGTCCATTCTACCTATCTGTTTAATCCATTCTGCTTATATATTTCCTCCTTAGTTTATATGAGTCTTTGTTTACGTTTAGTGTTTCTTATGCATAACATTGCTTAGTTTAGTTGCATTAAATCTTATTAAATGCAAGTAATGGCAACTAAGTTTATTGCTAATCGTAAACGTAAGTGTTAAGTACAACATGTCCCAACAGTATAACTAACAGACTTAAGTACTATTATCGGCTTCTTTGATCTTTATGAAATTATTAACCAAAGCAAGAACATATTTATAAAATTTCTACACAGACAGAGACCGAAATTCGTTTTTGATACGACAGTAAAAGATCAGAGCAATTAATGTAGGTACTAAATTCACATAATACTTGAGTATTTTTTATACCAGAGTTTTATTAAAGATCAAAAAAATTGTGTCAAAAGATAATTTTTTTTTACTCTTTTTATAAGCTATCATCTCCACATCACCACAACTCTTCTCTAATATACTTCCTTGCTTACGATTCCAAAAAGCAGGTAAGCTGTGGCGAGGACAATAGATCAATAGAAAAGCCTCCGCGTCACTCTCGTAGAATAGGCACTTTATATAATGGTTTTCATAATTAGGTATATCTATCTTTTATAAATTATTAAGTTGGTTAGTGTATGTTTGACAGTAATTTAAGTTTCCAAGAAATTTCTTGTCACTCTGTCATACATTAAGATAAAATCAGGACTAGTGTTTTGCGAGTATGGAACAACTACAGGTTCTAGAACATTTGTAAAGTAGCACTCTGATGATAAAACACGATCTATCAGAACGAACTCTGTTTTACTGCCAAGCGAAATTCCTGCCCATACCATAATTGTGCCTCCTCTCTAGCTATGGCCCTCTTGTGTATGTTGCATTCGATGTCTTGTGCCAGGTCCCTCCATACGCGTAGGTATCCTTCGAGAATCTGTATACAAACCAAACCCAGACTGATCGGTAAAAAGAACATTTTTCCATTGATTTTGCTCAAATATAACATGTTCTGATGCTCGACATAGTCGATTTTGGCGCGATTCCCAATTTAAAGGTTAGCATCTCCAACGTCTTCGGCTAAATAAATTCTCTCAACTTTCTGGAGATGGTATGTCTGGAAACAGTAACATTATAAGCTCCACGAAGATAAATTATTAACTGCCGTTAGTCACTTTGCGATTTCTTCGCTCTTCTAACTGAACACATATGTCCATATGAGGTATTGTCATTCTTGATCGTCTCAAATGCCTTTCCCAACCGCTTCCCGTTTTACGATAACGAGTCCAGAGACGTAAAATAACGTTCTGAGTGGTTTCTATAGCGTTTGCCGAGTCAATTTGGCGCATTCCTGCCGCAATCAGCCACATAGCCCTCAACATTTCGTTTTCGACCAAATGACTTTGAGGAATGTTAAAACAACTTTTTAAGTGTTTTTGAAGAATATGTTGAGAAATAAAAACATAAAAATATACATAAATCTGGGACTTTTCAGTCCACCCTGCGTGATGTGTGCGATTATGCTTGGCCTTTTGCACAGTGACACTACTGCCTGTTATTTAGATACATTGTTAGACTAGAATCGGAAATCTGGAATACCGATCGCCGTAAATTTTTTACATTAATCGGTTCCCCAGATTTCCGATTCTAGTCTACTTTTAATAATACAAAATCTAAAATAAAATTATATTTGTAAATATACAAGAACAAAATTATTTGTGGTTATTCTGAGCATTCTATTGTCATGATTTCATTCGTATATTTGGTCAAACAAATAATAGTTCAGAGCGTTAAGATAGCTAGGCTAAGCTTTCTTCCTTGGTCATGCCCAGAGTGCCATATCTCGTTTTTAAAAAATGACAGAATAATCTACTAATAAATTATTATAAACTAATAAATTAAAAAAATATATATATGTCGAAACGTATCTATATTCCGTTAGTAATTATATCGGGTTCAATATCGACGATACATTATCTGGGTAGCCATCGGAAAAGCTCTGACATTAATCAAAGCATTATCTAGCTTAATCGTTGGTTACACAGAGTCATTTAAATGAAAAATGTTGTAGGGTTATGCATAAATGGATATACGTTCAATTAAATTAATGATTTTATATTTCACGAATCGTGTTTGAATAGAATACAAGTGATGAGTTAGGAAAATGAATAGATAGATTTAATTTATGAGTTTTAACAGCAAGAGTATTTTATTTAAACATGCTCTCAGTCAGTCTTTGCCTTTTTTAACATGCATCTTTGATAATAAATCACTTACATAATAATACATACTTACTACCTGCATATACCTATATTTTACTGGAAATTAATGTAGACATAGGTGAAGATATAAAATTGCGAAGCTATTTTGGAAACAGCAAATCTTATACTTCTTTACAAAATGTAAAATTGTTATACAGGGTTAAAGTTATTTCAATTGCAACATAGGAACTGGACGGCAATTCCTCAAATAAAGCCATATTCATTAGTTGCATTAGTATCATTAGTAGTTTATAGTAAAGCGACAATCAACTTTGAAAGATTTAATTGTATTTTGTAAAAGTAGAATAAAGTTTTTTAAACTGAACTTTACAATTTTTGTTGTATCATTTAATGATAGTAGTGAGTAAGAGACGTCAAAATTATCAGAACAGAGAAACTAACTAGAAGCGGCGGATCCCTATCCTTAAACTCACCTTAGCGAGTAGGTAGTCGTAACTTAACACACATCTACGAATGGAACACCTACTAAAGCTTGTAATAGCAAGACCTGCTGGGGATAAGATATCTTTAGTGGTAAGAAGACGCAGTGATAGAGTAATAGACACTCTACGATGATTCACCACTAGAATCAAGATTCTATTTTAATAGTTGCTTCTAACTATATACAAGTTAGAGGGATTTAATTATTGCTTTTATTGAACAAAAAACTTCTCAAAGAAACCTAACAAATATGGAATGTATTTAGAACTAGGTACTTTTAAGAATAGATCTTGAAGAAGTCTTCAAAGTATCACAACTCATCAACAGTACCATTTAGTGTGTTAAATTGCTAAAAGATATCCATTTCTTTTTTCATTCTGAGCTGCAACGACAACTTCTGACAGATAAAAGTGAAAACGTTTCAGTTGAAACCATAAGAAAAAGACTTCTTGCTAGAGGGTTGTACAATAGAGACAGTGTTTCCAGTGTTACCACTTCTATGAAATTTATTGGCCTGTTCGGCCTGTTCGGCTTTGCGGATATCTTGATCAACGATAATACAACTAGAATGGCTAGTGAACGTCTTGAAAGGATATTGTCGCAGTTGAAGACTGACCTAAATGGTCGTCTGACCTACATCCTATCGAACACTTGTCTGATTAGCCTAAAAGAAAGGTGCTTGTCGAAACAATGCAGGCACTGACTCACAGCTTATTAATGCAGCATTAGCAGAGAGCGGAAACATAAGATGCGATGCGGATTATTTATATTACCATTTTTTTTTTGTTTCAAAAAATGTAATCTTATTCTGTTTCAGAAACCAAAAAACATACCGTTTATGAGATATTTATTTAACGAATACAAACCCTGACAAACTCTTTCAACTTCTAAACTTACTTTGTCTACTAATTGATTTGTTCTGTCTGAATTACTTGTCAATTCCGACGGGACTTTAATCTTGGATGCAGATGGCCTCATGAGGAAATCGTAGATGCATATTCCCAAAGGTATGGCAAAGTTCTGCATTGAAATCGCTATTTGGAGTGTCTTTTGCTAGAATTCTAACTTTAAGCACTTGCGAGCATCTGGAAAATGTTCGCGTTATTGTTTCTCTACAAAGAAAAGTTCTATAAATATATCAGTATTATGAATAGATTTTTCTACTTGAGCACCTTTCATGAAAAATAAAAAGTTTTAACTGGGATAGAGTAACTTTGGCACTAGCAATAAATAATATTATTTTTTAATGCTCATTCCTAAAACGAACGCTATTATCATTCTGCGTGTAATATCGCACACTTTTAACCACTTCATATATAACTTTATTTGAAAACTCTTTTTACAAACATTTTAAGGATTTAACTGGTTAGATTTTTTACAAAGATATTTAGATATATTTATTAAATGTAATATACTTTTTTATACTTTAAAGTTTGTCTCGCCCGATATAATTTTATTAAACTGATGAAGGTTCACCCTCCTGGCTGAGATAGTACATGGTCGGTGTTTACGACTGTTACACAAAGGGTTTAATAGCTAGAAATATACGCTGTATTATCCATTGACCAATGTAGAAAGACGATACGTTTAAAACTGGCCATTATTGGCCATTATCCCAAGGGATCAGGGATTTATGTAAATATTAGGGATTTGTAGATAGTATAATTAATAGTGTTTTGTCATAGCAGAAATTCGAACCTCCATAAAGGTAAATGTTTAAAATAAGAGGGTTAAATTCATATCCTTTAGGGATAATCAGTATCTAAACGTTACTAGTCGCAGGTGACTGATAATTATATGTAGTTTTTTTATTGTACATTTGTTAAATAAGTCAATTAAAAGGTTAAAGTAGCTCTGTGCTCACCCCTTAGTATATGACTATTAGAGAGTGCTATTAAGATTATTTCGATTGTCTTCTCAATACGTGGCTCGCTTCAAATTGACTTTCTAGGAATTGGATTTCAACATAAAAGTACTTGTCAAGCTTTGTAAGATTCTTAGTTCTTGAGACATCTCTTATGGGATTTTTAAAATTTAGAAAATTGGTCAAACAAGAAACGGATTTTGCTCAGAAGAACTCCGCTCTATAATGCCTCCGCTTGCCAGACCAGCCAGAGCAACGCGACGTGCCAACTCCATGCACCCTTATACTGTTCAGTGCCCGACATCGAGAACGGATCGATTCGATCGTTCCTTCATCCCCAGGGTCTCCAGATTGTGGAACTCTTTACCTCCCTACGTCTTCCCCACTCGTCCTAACTTGCAGGCCTTTAAATCCCAAATTAATAAATTACCTCTTCTGCTCCAAAAGATGTTCTTGGTACATTTGTATATAGGTCTATACCTATGAGGACATCCTTAATAAAAAAAAATGAAATTAAGAAGAAATTATAATATTTCTTGTTTGTCTCGATTCTAAATACTTATATATTTCACCTTTAATTCTTTTCATATTAATGTAAAACAATTATTAGAGTTTACTCGTTAAGAATGGATTTGCTATGATTGCAAATAGAGCTCCTATAGAAGGCACATAATGAAAATGAGCAACTACATAATATGTATCATGTAAAACAATATTAATAGATGAATTAGCCAAAAATACACCAGTTAATCATTCTACACTTCTACAGTAAATAAAAAAATAAATCCTAAAGATTAAAAAGTTACAGGAAAAAAATAATAATTGTTACATGGAATGTAGCTACTCAACCAAAAACCTTAATTCTTGTAGAAACAGCATTTGCATTTGTTAAGTAGACTCGAGTATCAACACCTATTCCTGGAGTGATTATATCATAAGCTTATACAATAAACCTAAGTAAACCAATTGCTATTATTGCATAAATTATTCCCAAGGTTCCAAAAGCTTTTTTTTGTCCTTGACTTCAGTATGAGAAACCATAGGTCCTTTCGTCGAACCAAGGAGCAAATATCTCTATTCTCCCACTCTCCATCTTGCAAACGTAGCTTCTCCATGGTGATGTCAACTTCGTCCATCCATGATTTTCTGAGCCTACCTTTTATTCTTCTACTCATTGCATTCCAGTCTGCTACTCTTTTAATCCAGCGATAATTACCAGCACGCCTTACGTGGCCATACCATAACAGTCTTTTCTCTTTGATATATGTTAGGACATCGTTTTCATTCTTCATTCTTTTTCGAATTTCCACATTGGGTATTCTGTCTAGTCTAGTAAATCTGCAGAAGCGCTTTTAATAGTCCATTTCTTTTGCAACTGTTTTAGTTTGTATTTTCTTGTTTATCACCCAACATTCTGCACTTTTGCTCCATAATTTATGATTTAGCTGATTGATTGCAGTTCTTGTCTGACAAAGTCTGTGTGCTATTTCATACTCTGTTCTTCCAGTATTAGATATTTGGAAGCCACGATGTTTAAAATTTCCACTACCTTTTACGAGAAGATTCTCATCTATTTTCAAGTTTTTTACATCTTCTTTCGTTTTGCTGAAGTTTATTTCGGCCCCCACTTTATTATTGGTACTATTCTTTCAATTTTCGCACCAAATAACTAAGATCTTCAGGGTCTTGTTCAATGAACACCTGATCATTCGCAAAACTTATATATGTTGATTTCTGATCGTCGCATTTTCTTCTCCATTTTTTCAAAGTGTATTACGGAAACACTTTAAACAAAGTTGTCGACGTGGGGATTCCTTGAAGAATTGTTAAAGTCAGTCTATTGCCTACTTTTATGGTTGCGGTACGTTGATTGGATTAGTGGAAGAGATATATCCGTTTGCTTTATCGTTTTCCACATTATTTTGTCCGGACAGAGACATACGCTTGTTTAGGACTATAAATGTGAAATACAGGTCTTTGTCCTTAGCCTTTTTTTTATGATCATCTGCCTGATTGTGTAAATGTGGCCATTAAATGACTTTCCCGCCGTGAACCCTCCCTGATCTTCAGATATCTTGTTCTTCATTTTGTTTCTAAGAACCATAGAGATCATACTGAGACCTCTGTTTTTCGCACTGCTCCCTGTTGCACTTCGTGAATACAGAGATCAAGTATCTTGTTTCTATTCTTCTGGTAGGTCCTCGCCATTCATCGCCTGCTCAAAGATTCTATGTAGCATTCCAAACAGTTTTTCTGATCCATATTTAATCAGTTCAGGTGCCAATCCTGGTCCTGTTGCCTTTTTGTTATGACTTCCATCGCCTGATTTTCATCCCAGTATAAAATAAACATATGAGGAGTCGATCAAATGACCTATGTTTTTGTGCGCAGCTGTCACATAGTGTTAATTTAATGCGTTTTAATATTGATATAAATGACAATAATTAATCTTAATTTAATAATATTGTGGATATTTGTCATTAGGTACATAACAAAGTTAACATTACAATAATTATGGCAGAAAGCGGTGGAAACAATAATGCCGGAACATCTGAAAAACACGCGGATGGTAGGTACGTTATATGTTATGTATTGTATGTATATAAACATGTAAATTTTTTATTTATTAATGATTTAATTATTAATATTAATTATTGATTATACATTAAATTATAAATATATATGAGTAAAACATATTATTAAATATTTAATTTAAAATATCTGGTGCATTCCACGCCAAATCAAATTTTAATAAATATTAATTATATGATAAAAATAATTTATAATAACTAAAACAAAATAATAAGACATTTTTTTTACCTTCTGAGGTTTTTTTAAGTATTTTTTAGTTTTTACAATTTTTTTAGTCTAGTAAGTCTTTAAGTAAGTACAGTACAGGAATTCACCCTAGTCGTGCATCTGAATTTTTAGAAAGTTTTTATATTTTTGCCGTGATCTTTGTCTCTTTGTCATTCCGTGGAATTTTGTATTCGAATTTAAACCTATTTTCCAACTACCTAGAGCTCTGAAACTTTCAGGATAGCTAAGAACTGGATGACAATGCATGTTTCAAGTGTGTTTAGGCATATACATAGATTTCGAAATTTATACTGAATTGTTATTAAATTAAATATGTATACATATTATCATTTTGTAAAGACTTCATATAAGTTTGGCGTGGCCTATTTGGATAAGCGGCTGATTGTGAAAATTCTGTTGGGAATGTTGGGTTATCGTAATGGGATCAATCTCACGAGAGAGAAGTTTTCTTTTATTTTTTGTTCTTACATGTGAAAGTAACAAAATAATTTATATAATAGTAATATGATCTATAAATCAGTAAAAAAAACTTTCGACTATAAAAAGTTCTTTTTATAATTGGTGATTATTTGTAACTATAGGTATTTTTAAATTCAAATTAAACAATTAATTTAAAAAGTATATAAATTAGACCATTTATTTGGTCTTTCAGCTGTTGGGTTTTAAATAAATTAACACATTATTATAAGAATTTACATAAGCCAATTACTGTTAGTAGTAAAATTTTTCGAAAATTATTATTTTTTTTTTGAGTATGTCTGACACAAATATATTTTTACCTAAAATGAAATGTTATACTATATTCATTAGGCATGTTATGATGGAACATGCATGGGCATGGGATATTTTTAGATCTTTAGTTATACTAAATTCGTTAAGCCATTATATTCATCTTCGACAATTTCTTTGGTGTAATTTAAATATTAAACTCAAACAGTAATTTAGCAAACCGATTCATATTTAAGTTTGACATAACAAGGTATTTGTTTATTTAATAAGTAATCACGTACAATCCCTCAGCTCAGGAATTACAACCGTTAGTTCAATATTTAATAACGCTATTGTCAGTAGGCGTTTCAACGTTGGGGAGAAACCGTTGATGTACAGCTACTATTTGCGTTTTGATAACTATAAACATGAATGTTTCATGAAGCCTTGTTTTGAAATGGAAAATAAGTTTAAGCGTAGCTCGTTGACAGTTGATTTATTTTTGATTTCCTTTTTAGATTTATGTGAGATTATTTCTAAATGTTGGTAACAAATCAAGTTTATTCCAGATGTAGGAGTTGATCCTTCGATATCTATAAAACAGGACACAAAAAACTGACGTTTTATCTTTCAAGTTTGTCTGTCATTCAAGTTATACAGGGTTCGATTGAAAAGTAATGAGCCTTATTTTTTTTAGGCAGTTTTATTAAACCTTTTGACTTATACAACTGATATTCTTCAAAATAGGACCCTTGAGCGTCAATACACCGCTGGTAGCGGTCCTTCCACTGCAGGAAACATTTTTTAAACTCATCCGCCGGAATCGCGTTCAATTCGGCTGTCACAGTTTTGTGGATCGCCTCCCCTTCAGCTTTCTTTTCAGGCGCGGGAACAAGAAGAAGTCCGGAGGGGACAGATCTGGGCTGTAGGGAGGGTGGGGAAGTACCGGAACCCCCATCTTGGTCAATGCAGAGGTGCAGAGGAAGGCGGTGTGCGCCGGCGCACTGTCGTGATGAAGGGTCCAATTTTTGACGAGGTCGAGCCGAACCCGAGCGACGCGGTTTTTCAGCCGAAGGAGCACTTCTTTGTAAAATGCCGCGTTTACAGTGCTTCCTGGAGGTACAAACAGATCGCTGTTCGTCTTCGACGTCCTCCCGGCCTTCCTAGAACGACTAATTACATGGGCACTGGACAGAGATTGGTCCCCGTAAGCCTCCTTGAGTAGCCCAATGGTTTCGGTACTCGTTTTGTTTAGCTTTACGCAAAATTTGATCGAGTAACGTTGCTCCAACGATCGCTGCATTTTCGCCACTGCAAAATCCTAACACACTTTTAAAACAGCTTTCACGCGCGGAGCGATGTTGACTGCACCGCTGTTGCCAGCGAACTGAGACCGGTTTCTAGTGGAAGGGGAAGGTCCAACAATCATTTTCCCCCACCAGCCGATTCGGTTGATCGCTTGGCAGACGCTCCACGCGGGAAGGCTCATTATTTTTCAATCAAACCCTGTATATCTGCTTAAAGAAAAATTGTCCCAGGCGACATGAATTAAAAACATTAAATTCAATATAAAAGAAAAAATGTAAATGAAAAAAGAATAGTTATTATAGTTAAATATAAAGAATGTAATTAAAAAAATTATAATAAAAAAAAGAGAAAAACATAAAAAAAAACATTGAACCCAGACCAGAGCAGAAGCTGAAACGACCAGAATCAGAAGAGCTTTCTTACACTAGGAAGAAACCAAACAACCAGGAAAGAAAACAAATGTTTTTTTGCTTATAATAGCAACCGATTTCTTTAAGGTGCTGAATCCACATTTAGGTGATTCCATTAATTGGAAGGTGTTCAAGGAGGAGTTCCATAACATTATGAAAAAATTTATACAAACGTATCTAGTGCCATGCTGTCATTGTATTCCAGATACAAAACATGAATTTGTGCCTGGTGAAAATTCTTAACTCTAGGACACAGGATGCTACGACATTTGGGGCGGCATTGATTTAATTATATATTTAATTTAAATTTGCTGCCAAATAGTGCATATATTTAGCGATTTATTTATTATTTTGTTAATATCTTTGGTTTCAAAAAAGGTAGGAGGTTGCGGTTTGTGGTGAATTTTAGGGAATTTTGTCCTCTATTCACCCACCTTAAAAAGTATAGGGGTTGCTATTTAAATTTTTCATGAAAGTGCACAAAAATTATTGTATTGCCAAACAGCGCCTTTTGGCCATCGCAGTAAAATATTTTTTGGTAATGTTTAAACTGTGGATTGTTAAGTTAAAAAAGCTCTTTCAAACGACATATAGTTTGTTAAATTCCGTTTGGCCGTATAAGACTTATGGCTATTTAATTGAAAACATGTTCGACGCTCCCCCATCACTTTATTTCATGACATAAACTAAAAATTCTTTAACAAAAAAAAAAAATCCGAAATTTTAGTTTACTATGATCCAACTTAAAATATACCTTTACTTGTCATTTCTTTGTAAAAAAGTCCATTTTCGTATTGACTCTACCATTTGCACCCCCTTGCGGTCGTTTAAGAAGGTTGAAAATATTTGCCAGCATTTTCTCTTGGCCACTTTAGTAATAAAATTTTTTACTGCAAGCCTCTGCGATTAATAGTTTCCGAGATACAGCCGACGTCCATTCTTAACGGGTCATCCTGTACATTAACTTTACATTACATTTCATGTTAAAATATTTAAAAACAATTTTCTAAAAAAAAACGTGTGCGTCTCAGGACGCGCGACAGAAGTGATAACTTCAACTAATCCAAGTTGAACTGTTTAATATTGAAATTTTTTAACTTGAGAAAAACTTTGCCTATTATTTAAATTTTATGTACATTAATATGATAATGTGTATAAATTTAAATAAAAAAAATTTTTTACTATGACAGTTCGAAATTTCTAATCAGTCGCGTAGTAATTCGCAATACAACCACCCTTAACGTGGAACGGCCTGATTGCTATTTAATACACACTTAAAACTTAAATTCTTATGCTTATTATCAATAATAACATTAATAACACACTTTATAATAAATTTTTATAAGATTTATCACAAATGAAACCACCAAAACACGTCTTTTTTATGCTAAAATTAGGCTGATCAGACTGTCGTTTCTTCTTAGACAACCTGTTGCGAGAATTCCCGAGGATGACCGAACATTTTAAGAATGAATTTAAATTATAATTAAAAGACATTAAATCATAGATGAACGAATTATTTGAATAAATGAGTAAATAAATAAATAAATAAAGATATTTGTGTTAATATTAATATTTACCTATTTCTATTTGATTTAATTTCCATTTCTTCTCCTACAACTGCCACGACAGATGCCGAGGATGACCGAACCCTTTAAATTATGAATTTAAATTATAATTAAATGGGATTAAATTAGTTTTATATACGAAGATATAGAAAATAACCTAATTTTTATGATATTAAATCGATATAAATATTTAATAATTAATAAAAGGTAATGAATTGTATTTAGTGACAGATTAATACCCTATAACACGGTAAATTCAAATATACTTAAAACTTACATTGGGAAAAGCATAGAGAGAGAGAGAGAGAGAGAAATGATATTATTATGGTTCACTGCGCCTGCGTGTAACAACGATAAACAACGCGTTATGATAAACGCTTTTTTCAACGCGTTACGCTAAAATCAGTTTACCCTCCCATAAGAAGTTATCACTTCAATAAATAAATAAATAAAGATATTTGTATTAATATTAATATTTACCTATTTCTATTATTATTATTATTATGTTTCACTGCGCCTGCGTGTAACAACGATAAACAACTCGTTATGATAAACGCTTTTTTCAACGCGTTACACTAAAAATCAGTTACCCTCCCATAAGAAGTTATCACTTCAAAAAGAACAACATTACCTATTTGAAGTATTTTAAATGATAGAAATTCATTTGTGCTATGATATTGCAGAAATTCTTTTATTCTTGATTTAAAAAAGATTTTAAGTTGATAAAAATTTTAACAGTAATAATAGTAATATTATATCTTCTGTTTTAAATGCCTTTTTTGTCAGGTAAACGTCGGTATTGTTTTTTCCAAATTAAATTTACTACTTATTTAGTCATAAATATCTTCGAAAAGTCTTTAAGAAATATTAAAGTTACTTGACAAACTTTGATAGTGTTAACGTGTTTTATACATTTTTATTCGAATTCTGATTTAAATAGTCCACCACAGTCTTAAAAATATTCCCTAATTATTTATCTTACCTATAATGAAGCATTTCAAGAGAATCATGACCTGATGTTTGTATGAGTTTAATTAGAATTTCCCAGCAAAAAAAATAATTGGGACCGAAGTTAAATTACAGAATAGAAATTTCATCTCCAGACATACAAGCCAGCAAATTATGAGCTTCGGCATCATTTCCAGACTAAAAGGGATTTAATGGGCCTCCTCGTCCTCTACGGCATAGGTTTAAAATCAATGAGCAGCTAGGGAGACGTGTCTATATCGATTAGTGCCCTTTTGTGTGAGTCTTGCCGTCTCTGCTTACCGCATTTATCATCGTACATGCAAAGTCGTTGCTCATCTTTTTTTATTTCTTTTACAATACAAATGAACCACCTTTTGAATTTGATTCGTGTATATACAATATGTTCGTACAGTCTTGGTAATCATCTGTTGCTGTAGATATTTGATTGTGATATATCTCTCCAGATCTGTGACAAAAGTCTGGTTTCTACATACATCTGAAAAAGTTTGCATCAAATGGAAACTTCCTTTATTATTGTATTTACGAAGAAAAGTTATTCTTCATAAAAAGTTTTGCATGGTATTGTGATAATCAGATATAAGAATTGCAAAATATTTATTTATATATTTACAGGAAAAATAAAAATTTTCGATTTAAGCTAAAGAGTAAAGTGCTTTTAAATATAATTGCAAGATGTTGATTCTAATTAAAGATTATCTCATTGCTAATTCGATAAACTTTGACATTGTTTTGTTAGAATTATTAGTAGTACAATGTAGACAAATACAATTTTTTTTTACTAGCTTCTTCAAAGTCGTTATAGTAACGTAAAATGTCATTAAAATGAAGTCATATTGTTGGTCAAATCTTGGATACGACCGGAAAAAAATAATAGTCGGTATTTCGGTTTTATGACAAACTTTTTATGAAGAATAACTCTTTTTTTAAAAACAATAATAAAGAAAGTTTTTATCTATTACCAAAGGTTTCAGTCTACATATTTGGTTTTTTTAAGTTTTATTTTTGTTCTATCCTTTAACTTATTTAATATACCTTAGCAAAGAATATATTTTAATTTTATAAACAGAATGATTCAAACCGAACGGAGCAATAATCTAAACTAAAATATGAACTGTAGCATCAGAATGTTAAAACATACCTATTCTTCTGGACTACAATGTTCTGAAATTGTCACAAGGTAGAAAAACAGTAATAAAGAGAGCAACTGCTATCTAGTTGCACACCTGCATAATTGTCTGCCGCTTCCCCTTACTAATTATCCATCATAAAACCATAGTACGGGCGTCAGGTACATTTTCATTGGCATTATAGGGTAATGGTGTTACCCAACTCTTTTTTATGTATTTTGACCTGCTGATTACGAATTTCGAAGGGAACCGTTCAACAAATGGTCAGAATATTTTTTATTAACAATTTAATTGTTTAAATGATTGCGATTTGTTTCCGAATTATTCAGAGTCCCAATGAAAAAAAAACAATAAAGTAAACTTTAAACTGTTAGAACCAGAGATATTGTTAATTTAGTGCAAAATTTTTGCAAATAACTACACTTGTCACTTAATCACCACATAATTCAACTTACTGGGGTGCTAAAAGGATGTATAAGGGCTCGTTTGAAAGGGTACAAACTCAGCTTTCACGTTAAATTTATAGTATATTTGTCCGATTGTTTACAACAAAGTAATAACTAAAGCGCGGAAAAAATGCAAAGAAAATCTGTAAAAAATGCACATTTTAATGCACATATTTTTTTAAAATATGCAATAATATTGTTAAAATATGCAAATAATGCACTAAATATGAAAATTATTTCTTTGAAAGTATGAACTCTTTGTTGGATACTTATACACAAAACAACTATTCGTAAGGATTAACAATTTATTTTCCACTATTTAATGATAAAATGTTCCTACCCAAATAATACTATAAAATCTAAAATATAATATATTTATAGAATACAATAATATAAAAAAACAAAAATACGTTAAATATATTAAATTATACACTACTGTACTTTATTATTAAAAAATGAATTTACAACCATGTGCTTTTCTAAATTTTCTACAAGAAACGATTTTCTTCTATCTGTTAGCATATGTTTATGTAATGAAAAGCTTCTTTCCACGTCAACTGACGTAATAGGGGCATATTTTAGATATGGTAATACTTTTTGTTTTAATTCAGTTGATTTATTAAAATTGCCCAAAAAAATATTTGAAACTATTTGTAAATGTTTAAATCCTACATTATTTTCAATGACAGTTTCCAGTTTTTGGAATATTTTTGTTCCTAATGTACCCTTTACATTTTTACAGTTTGTATAAAAGTTTTCCACTAAACCAACAGAATTAATCAAAGCTACCGAACTGTTTTCTAACTGTAAAATAATTTTTGACACAAAATTGTAATTAACTTTAATAAAAATAAGTTGTTCTTGTAAATGTTTATCTTTAAACAGTTGCTGTGACTTTATAACTGCCAGGGAAGAATCACTTAAATCACAAATTAATTCTTTTAAGGACTCGTAATAATTGCAGTAAAAAACTGCTGCCTCAAGCCACGTTCCCCATCGCGTTATAACTGGTTGAGGTGGCAACGGGATATCAGGAAGTTTTTCCCGATATACTTAGTTGAATCCTTAAAGAAGATTTTCTTGACATTACTTATTAAATCATTGACTAATGGAAATTCGCACCTTATTTGCTCTACAAACTTTGGACTGAAACTAAATTTTTCTGCTACCAATTGATATTAGAAAGTATGAATTCATAATATCAATAAAATAACCATTAAAGGACCAGTTAGGGTCCTAATCCCTTAATTACATTTTCATTCTGCAGGTAGGTAAATATTTATAACAATAACTGAGATTAAAATTATAGGTCTAATAAACAACTAATATTGGTTAGGTTCAGGTAAATTTGTCAAAATATGTAAATAAATGCAAGAAGTATCAAAAAAATGCAAATTTTTGCTAATTTAGGTAAAAATGCAAAAAATGCATTAAAATGCAACTTGCATTTTATCCGCCCTTTAGTAATAGCAAATTAAGCATAAACTTTTTAACGAAAATTAACTAGTACTTTGTGTATAAGCATTTTTAACAATGTTAAGGATGTTATTTTTCATCCAAAGAAGAATTAGTATGGTGTGCTATGCTGATGACTCAGCAATCCTAGCGGAAACTGAGGATGACTCAGCAAAGACCCTATCAGATGCAAACCTGCAGTCAAAGATAAAATAATAGAGCAAGTAGGTACCACAATGTACATACCTCGAGATACAGCTGTCTAACAAACATGACCCACCAAAGGATTTGCGGAGTTTAATTATTAAATCAGCAGTGGTAGCAGGCAGTCTAGGAGAGACGGTATGGACAAATAAGTTTATGCGGATGGATAACAAAATCAAAATCTCCAAGACATGTGTGAGGCCAATCATGACATACAGAATAGAAGCTCGCGAGGACACGTATAAGACCAAAATTATGTTGAGAGTTGCTGAAATGAACATACTAAGAACAAGAGTATTAGTGGGCCTGCTCACTGGGCATGGACCATTCAGACTACACCTTCGGATGATGGGGATTCTGATAGAGGAACCCAACTTGTGCCGACTGTGTGCCATGGATGATGAGACGGCAACTCACATTCTATTCGAGTGTGAGGCTTTGGACTATAAACGGTTCCTCATCTTCGGTGACATGAATCCTGAAACCTATTACCTCCCTGAGAGCTGGTCACAGGACTCAAATCTCTTATAAAGGGAACTGCCCTGTGGCAACAGTAACTCAAGGAATTTCGGACACCTGGATTCTAGCCTACCTGAAGATCAGCGTGATGTTGATTTTCAGCTGAACAAATTAGAGTCCTGCACGCATCGGGTGCATGTAAGGACTCTTGGTGCCGAACCTGGTCACAATATTCCCATAGGAAGCAGTGCTCAAGAATGGGGCTCCACAGAAGAGACCATGCCAGGTTATTTAGATTAGATTAGATGTTGAGTGTTGCTGAAATGAACATACTAAGAACAATAGTAGGGAAAACAAAACAAGACAATAGTGGGGAAAACAAAGAAGAAGGCAGTGGCACAACCACGTAAGGAGAATGGATGAAACCAGGTTACCGAAAATAGCGTTAGTTGGGAAAACAAAACAAGAAAATAGTAGGAAAAACAAAGGAGAATAGCAGGAAAAAGACCGCTGGGGAGACCCCCAAAGAGATGGAGGAACATCTGGCAGTCCACATCACAGGAAATGCTACAGCGCAACGTTCAAAATTAACACATCAACAGATCTAATAAAAGAATAAGAAGAAGAAGAAAATTTTAAGCGCTTGTGTAGTACCATTTTATTTTTATAAGATCCTGTAATATTATCGTTTTTGTGCTCGCACTCGGTGCAAGGTGCGAGGCAACTCTTGGTTCCTATTACAACCCGAGTTACAACCCTACTCGCGCCTGAAGGAGGCTCCACTTTTCACAATTATATAATATTTTTGTTTTTCAAATCATTTCGATTTTTTAACTTTTCGTGTTCCAATTTTTTCCAAGATTATTCCTGTTTTCTCAAACGTTTCAAACATTTCGTAAATTTATTATATTTTGGTAGGTACATTTTTTTAATATTTCTTAAATTTTTATAATTTGGGTTTTTGAAAAATGTTTTTAAAATATATTTTATGGCTTTTTGAAATTATTACAATTTTTTTTTCTTTGTTTTAGTATATCACGAATTATAACAATTTACCATTTTATTGATTGTTTTTTCAATTTTTTAATATATCCCTGTCTTTTTTATTAAAAGTAATTTTTTAGATTTTCTATAGCAATAATGGACAAATATTACATAGTCCATCCATCTTCTTTTATCCACTCCGTCTTTTTCCACAATTTCTTATTCACTGCCAGATCTACTTTTTAAGTCATCATAAGCATATGAATCCGTCCCGGATAGTTATTTTCAACAAAGCCATACACTGAATGCACTTAAATCCGTTTTATTTGGGGAAATGCAGACAACGCGACACATTGTGGTAGGCCCGAAATTGAATTTATCAATCAAGAGGTTCGAAGGAAAACGTGATCCAAACCCGAACAGAAAACGTGATCGGCATTTCTGGTCCGGTCTTTCAGAAGAGCCCGCATCCGTTACCAACAAATATTTATCACTGGGAATTGGGGAAAAGTCGTTGTACTAAGTTTTCTAACGGAACTAGAGCAATTACTTTCACAACAGTGGGAGACATGATAATCCAGTTTCTAACTAATTCATTAAATTAAAGTGTCAAAAGTACATTTATAAATCTGTATAATTTGTCAGCTCTATATAATTGAAACTAAAAATAGAGCGACAGAATAACTTGTTACATAGGATATATACCACTTACAAGGGGAAAAGTTCATTACATGGTTGATTTATTACAAACATACAGATTGTGTTTTTGTATTTATTATTACAGTTCGCAAAAAGCTGGCAAAATGTTAAAACCCCGGAAACAGTCAAGAAATTGCAAATAAACGTTAAAAGTCCCGAGAAATTTAAAAAAAAAACATAAAAACTTCACCAATGGTAATTTAATCATCATTTTATCAAAAAAACCAAAAAGGAAATAATTTTTACATGTTAAGTAGAAGCATAGCTTAAGCATTGCGAAGCTTTTTTGTATTGCTGGCCTTTAACATCTCACTTTTGTTGTTAAAACTAAGTATCTTATGTGCTGTATAGTAGAAGGCCGTATATAGATGAATCTGTTATGTGTCAGTTATTGACAGGTCTATAGAAATCAAAAATTTTTTTTGGATCTTTCAAAATTGAATCGAAAATTGAAACATCAAATTTTGAGTCAATTTAAAACATCATCCTGTATGGGGCATGAGTTGAATTTAACGACCGTTTGGCGATTTCATGGCTAAGCAACTATAGCTTAGCCATACTAGAGCGTCAGCGCGTAGAGCTGAAGATTGCGAGTTCGAGTCTCGCTGGGTGCGACATTTTTTCAATTTCTTCTTGATGTCATTAAATATATTCTTGTTTGTATACTTTCTAAAATTTTCCAAAAATCCAATGAGAGAAATTTCAAATAATCGTTTACTAAAAAAAGGTTTCTTACAATTTTAAGTGTTTTCGATTTATAAGCGATTTAATATATACAAAAAGGGGAAAATCCGCATTTTCGAGGCACCAAGTGCCTAAACATTCAGTTTTAAGATCCCGCAAAGTAATTGGGGCTTATTTTAATTGAAAACCCTTAGCGCCTTAAACCATTGGCCGACGGGTGCCTAACGATTAGTCCTTGTTTTCGATCATATCTAGATTCAACCTTTCTTATTTAGGACACACCTACTTAATTCCTCCTTTAGCTCATATATGACGTTAAAGAGAGAGCTTATTTGCCAATTGACCGGACGCATAAGTTATTAGTAAATTATTTTTGTATTTCACCATAATACCATACCTTGCTTGTCTAATTTCTAAATTTTAAAAATAGACAAAAGAATGTAAAAGTTAAATTGTGGAAACCTGCAAAAATGCTGTAGACCCAACAAGTATTTTTTTATATACGTGATTGTATTTTTGTATGCAGAACAGTGGCTCAGAAATTGTAAAAATCGTCCCGATGATCAAACACACTGGTAATATTAGTTTCTTTTTAGTGTCTGCATTTGGAGATATGAGTAGTGGTGAATGAGCATTATAAACCAATTCTGCAAAGACATGCTATTCCGTCGAGAACCCGTCTTATTAGTTTAAAATTGTTATTTGTAGCCGAAAATTACTCCAACATTTACTACACTTGTCGAAACTACTTTACTAATCAGGAACTCATAGTAAAATACAAAAGAATCAAAGTTTTCAAATTTAAATCCTCTCTAGAATTTACTTAATAATCCGGTGGGCTTATGCTTTTAAAAGATTACAAACTATTAGAAACTGGGACAGACAGCGTTGGTTATGTTGAGATCTAGTTTACTAAGAATTGGTATAGTTGTATCAAAAACAAATGTGGGTACATTGACGAAAAACAAATACCCTATAATCAATTTGGCGCCGGTAAGTAAAACATTACGGTATCAGGTACTGTAATGTATTGCCTAGCAATGCTGCTCTGATTGCTTAAGGGAAGACAATTACTTTTAATTTTTGACATTTAAAAATACTATAATGACTATAAAATTAAAATAAAATAATTAATTACTTACTTACTTTTACATCCATATTAAAAAAAAGTCAATGTTATTTAATTTTATATTAACAATTAAATCTTAATAATAAAAAAATTATTTGACAGTGACAGGTGGCTTCAAGGTAATTTGACCTAACTAATCAAGTTACGAAATACTGTTAAAATTTTTATGAATTTATTAATTTATAAAAACAGGATGAAATACGATACATGGTAGTTAGGTGTTATTACATTACGAGTTAGTTTGCGGACGAGGCGACGTAGGAGCCAAGTCCGGAAATAAAAACGAGTACTGTAATAAGTCACCTACCGACCTTGTAACGTATAATACTATTAAATTAGTTATTATGTAGCAACTATAATAACATGTCGACATATATTGTTATTTTCACTAATCAAAAGTTCAGTTTTTTTAATTATAAATACTTTTTCATTCTCCCCTCTACGAAATTATAATTTTCTGTTTTAAAAAGGCAAGCGAAAGCGAAAGTAAAACATGCTTGTAGATCGGTTGCTAAGTATGAAAGTAAAACTTTCGTGCCCTGGACAACGAAAATAATTAAAATGTCAAACTAGTAATGTCAAACGTTTATTTAGAATTAAAGTTAAATGTAAAATTACAATTGTTATATGAATTACAATTGTTATATGAGCCTGAAATATTTAACGGCAAATGTTGATTTAAATCTTGTCCGAAAAAACTTTGATATATCATCCTTTGTAAATACCTGAGATTTTCGAGGTTGATATCCGTCATTCTTCCGTTTTATGAATGCCTTTAAGCGGCCAAATTTTGAGATATCCTGATTCCTATTTAACGAAATAGTCAATTTTAACATCGAATATTCTGACCACAATGTAGCAGGAGATAATGTCTTTGATTTTTCTAAGAAAAATGCCAATAATGCATCTTCCGTTATTGTGGATACATCTTTAGTTGTACACCATTTAACGAAATTATCATAGGCTTGATTGTACCGATCTTTAGATTTGTCTGGTAACAAACTTCTGCACGCTATATTGGCTGCTTCTTTGATAGAATTCATATTTTGTTAAATTCTCGCCTAATACAAAAATTATCAACTTAATAACTCAGTAATAATACTGTTAATAATTTGATAACTGTCAGAATATTTTTTTATTGACATGAATGTTACCTTAGTAACGTTAACAACCAACAGTGTGGTACTGATATTTTTATTGTCGTAAGCCACCTTCTACCCATTTTATTACAATAGATTTTCAGCATCAAATTTGAATGTGTTTTACGGAATCGAGAGGGGAGAATGAAAAGTTTAATACATTACACGCTGCAAAAGCCCTTTCAGGTGCTCGGAGTTTTAAATAGCCTCGGCTACGCTACGCTTCGCCTCGGCTATTTAAACACACCTCGCACCTAAAAGTAAACTTTCGCAGCTTGTAATGTAAATAACTATTTTATAAATACTGTATTAATCTTTTTTTTTGTTACTTTCTACAGTTCTTTTTATACAACATAACACTTGTTATCAAATGTGTCAGATAGTATTATCTTATATTGTTACTAATTTCAAGATTATCATGACAGAGACTAATTGTTTCTAGTTTGTCTAAAAGTACATCTTAAATCCTCTTTTATTTTGAAAATGATTTATTAACTACCTTGAATAGAAAAAATACAGTGCAATTAAACATCCACAAAGAGAAGTGCCGCAAAAAAGTGGCAATTGTCCCTTTTATACACTATAGCCAGAAGAAGTTTCTAAATTTACGAAACGTTTCATCCATCCAAGAGTCCAGAAAACTAAAATACCAGTAGTTCCATCCCCTAATTGCTTTGTTTCTCCCGACAATTACATTCATTACTTCTAATGCTATTGTTCGCAAGTCCAATTTAAAGTTCCCTCTTCGGAGAAAGGTATATCTGGAAGGTTTCATAATCCCCTATTCTTGTACCTACTATCCGACTGCGCCAACTTGAAGTTTATTCACCACTGGGCCAGAGTTGGCTATCCTTTGAAAGCGTTAAATTCAGTCTTAGTAAAAAATATTTATTTTAATGTAAATAGAAATCTAATATAGTTTATTTAAATGGTATATGTATTCAAAATTTATTGTGCTATTTTAATTTATTTCTAATGAATACCTTTTCCAGCTCATAAAAAAAAATTAAATTGTTAACCGGAATAAACGGTAGCCACTTTGTACCCTGTAAATTTCTGGTAACTTTATTTTTATATCGATAAAATTCATTAATATGTATGTTATAGGCAACCAGTAAAATCATTAATGTGCAACAATTTAACATCCACAGTTAAATTACTTATTATATTTATAGTTTTTATTGGTTTATTTTAAATGATTGTTAATAAAATAATATAAATAACTCAACACAGTACTTTCTGTCAGTATTGTTGTTTTCATAAAGTATTTAACAAAACTTTTGAGAACACACAACTTCTTGGAGTATATACTATCTAGAGGCAGCCTTCATTGATCTGAGCGCGAGACGGGTAAATACAGAAAGATAAAATAAAAGTTTATACTATCTCACCATACAGGGCAAAGCCAGAGAGAGAGAGAGTAAGGTTTTATTTTATCTCTTGCGTTATTCATGTTGCACTCAGAGTATAGTTTGAGTATGCTGAAAATTCCAGCTGCGGCTTGACATATTTTTCTGTTAAAGTTATACTTGAGTGATTTCTTTGTGGACAAAAACCCTT
Organism: Altica lythri; assembly: GCA_964028335.1. Lineage (NCBI taxonomy): Eukaryota > Metazoa > Arthropoda > Insecta > Coleoptera > Chrysomelidae > Altica > Altica lythri. The sequence continues at coordinate 25,145,727 of OZ034804.1, read as the reverse complement.
ATTTAAGATCTTTTTTATTTTAGTGATTATTTCTATGTTCAGAGGACTACATAAGACTTTGCTGATATAGACTATTTCTTAAATTTTCTGTAGAACCAACTGGAATACCCAAGATTTCACAGGACTAAATCTTATCTTTATTTTTCTTGTACCCATTCACATCCTATACTGTTGTAGATTTCTTTGATTAATTTTTAATTAACATAAATTATATTATTTTTTGCTTCTTACAACCAAACTCATTTAGAACTTCTCGAAGTTACGAACTATGATCCATTTCTTGCTTTTTGTTCCTATATTTAATCAATCGCTGCTTATTTCCGGTTCTGTTGGTAGGCAAAAGTACAAAAAGAACCTCAAAAACCACACCTTTTATTGAAATACAAGCTAATAGCCGCAGAATTTTTGTCAGGAAGTCATCAATAAAACCATTAAGACATGTAAAATAGTTTAATGCTTTTTTGGGTTATGTACCACAATCGTTTAGGTATATTTTATGTATTTTGTGATTAAACCCTACTCAGCATTCTAATTAATTACTGATATCAGTATTTAACCTTATCTATTTAATTTTGTTTGGTTAGTCCTGACTTAATTGCGCTTTGTTAAAAATTTTTGTGGCGTTTATTTGAAGCTTGGGACACTTAATACGTGGTATTCTCAGTGTCCCAAGCTTCAAATAAACGCCACAAAAATTTTTAACAAAGCGCAATTAAGTCAGGACTAACCAAACAAAATTAAATAGATAAGGTTAAATACTGATATCTTAATACGTGGTATTCTCAGATAGTTCGTTGTGTTTAAAATTTTTTAAAGTGAAATAATATATCACTTTGTTGATATAATCAATGGGATATTTTCAAACGGAACGCCATAAGTAAATTATAAACGTTAGTCTAATGGAAGCTATGTGAACTTCTTTCTTATTGTTATCCCTAGATTTGTAACAGTTATGTACAATGTATTAAGCGTTCCTATTTCCAGAAAATTTTCTATATAAAATCTAGGCCTTGAAGGTAATAGCTTGAGATGAAAAAATGATATGTGGCACTCTGAGAATAATCGTGCAGGAAATTATGCTTTTTATCGCTTTTAACCGAACATACTTATGAATAACATTTTTAGTTTATTTTAATAATATCCATTAAAACCTTTTACAAGAAATACTGATACCATAATGTATCTCTTAGTACAGTTGCGACTCAGCATTAAACCTGTTAAAATAGGAATTCCCCAAGGTAGTATAGTTGGGCCGATAATTTTCATTCTATATATAAACGACATGCTAAATTGTCTTAATACTGTGAACAGCTGCATCACAAACTATGCCGATGACACTAATGTTTTAATACTGGCAGACAATTGGAACACATTATTAAATGATTCAAATTATATCTTTGGAACTTTATTGAATTGGTTTACAAATAAGAAATTACTCATAAATAAACAAAAGACAAATTGTATGCTCTTTAAAACAAATAGGTCCAGATTTGAACATTCAAATAACTTTAAATTGAGCGACTCAGACGTTACTCTGTGTTCAAAAACCAAATTTTTGGGAATAACAATTGAATCAACTTTATCGTGGGAATCCCATATATCAGAACTTAATAAAAAATTAAATTCAGTTTGTTACACTTTAAGAATACTAGCACAGTATATAGATGAAGAAGGTTTAAAAATAATTTATTTTTCAAACTTTGAATCGTTGGTTCGATATGGAATACTGTTTTATGGAAGCAGTAATGAGATGGAAAAAAATTTTGTGTGTCAAAAAAGGGCTTTAAGAACTATTAAAAAATTGAAATTTAAGACCTCTTGTAGAGGGGTGCTTAAAGCAAACAAAATTTTAACTGTTCCAGCAGTCTACATTGAAGAATGTTTGCTCTATCTTTTTAAAAATAAACACTTATTTACTACATTTTTACCTACACATTCATATAATAATAGAGAACTAAAATATGTGTACCCTATACATAGGCTGACAGTAACAGAAAAAGGTGTAAAGTATTCCTGTATGAAATTTTTTAATAAATTACCCCATCGTATCAGAAGTATACAAGGTTTGGTACAATTTAAAAGAACTGTACGTGAAACTTTATTGAATATTGAACCATACACTGTAAATGAGTTTATGGAAATTAATTTATAATTAAAAATTGTTTGTGGAAACTGTGATATGACGAATATTTCGTTCTGAGTATGTATATAATGTCTTTGTATATGTATATTATTTTGGTACGTATACTGGCGGCTCATTCATGTCGTTCTGTCGTTGGACGGTTCTTTCAGTTTTTTGGAGTTTATCCAGCCGCTTTGTGCGTAACTCGTGATAAGAAAGCTATGAAAAAACTTCTGTACTTATGTTAATAAATATTATTTCCATAATCTTTTATGTAATTAAAAAACATTTAATATTTTTTTTTGTTATAGGTAAGTTCATTCAGATTAACCTACCCATGGAATTCTTGATCGGTGAGATAATTGATTAATTAATTTATATACAGACTTAGCTATATTAATTTGTCGAACAAAATCCATATATTTAAATCGGGAAATTAATCAAATTACAAAATGATTTTTTTTCTTTTTTTAACCGAAAAAATTGGGCCAATATCATATATTTTGATCACTTCCTTATCAGAAATTCATTTGTTTCAGCACCTATAAATAACTGTAAAATAACTTAGACCGGACCTGATATCTCAGTGTGCTTCTTTCTTAACTACTCCATTATGAACTATACGTATTGACTTTGTTAAGATCTACTCTGAAAGTTCAAAAGAAAATCCGTTGCGGTCCTATAATTGTCTTAAGGGTAAACTTTGATAATTGAAATATTTAGGAAAGCTAGCGGAAATACAGGTAATGGAAAAAGAGTGGAAACTAAATGGATAGAACGTTTTTGAAGTCTTTTTGTATTTTTGAAGTATTGTGTAAATGACATTTTTTTGTTAAAAATGGAATGGATGACTCTCTTTTTTATTAACGTAAATGTATTTTCTCGATGTTAGTGTTGCTTCATTGTTGGTGTATATTATGTTTTTTTTTTCATCGGTCTAGTTTATATTTTTTTCAGTATTCGATTCATATCAGATTTGAATACCTATAATTTATTTGGCAGAAGAGTTGTTAGACGGAGATTGTGGGTTTAAATTGTTTTGTTATTTTTTACATCGAATTGTTAAGTGATTGTCATTAAATTAAAATAAATATAGTCCATTTCACCGATTTTGGCCGATGACAGAAATCATACTCGAAGTAAATTTAGAGTTACATCTCTCTCAGATACAGGCAAGTTAGAAATTTAAATGAGGACGTTTGTTTTTTAATACAACAATTACGTAACTGTATCTTGTTTCACCGGTAGATAAAAAGTATTCAATACGGAAGTCTTGACTTAATTAACATTCCTAGTAACCGTCATGTACGGCTCCTTGTTGAAGGGTTGAATTTAATAATTATTAATGTCATATTTTTGTAGATGTCAAACTACACTGATAGTCTTAGACCTAAACTTACGACCTAATTTAGAAAAAAACTCTCCGCCATTGGTAACTTGGATGACAGTTTAATCCTATTTCAGTGGTTTCTAATATCAAATCGGCCAAAAACGATCAAATGGACTTTAGCATGATTATTGCAGTTCTAACAATTGTATCACAAATACATTATTTCACATATAGAATTAAAAAAAAGTTTTCGATTGTTTCCTATAAATAAGTATAATATTTTCAAAAATCAATAATAATTGGCAAACTAATGACCGTTTTAAAGAAGGTCTCTAAATTACTCTGAAAATGCTCTAATTCAACTAAAATACTTTTTACTAGTTTTCAAGTGCGAAATACATTACGAAAACATTTATTTCTTTCTCCATTAAGGAAAGCCTTTTTGTAATTTCTAAGATCTGAGTTTTCAAATTATAAATAGATTATTTTTTTAATAAATAAAAATGATTATTAACGATTTTGGAAAAGGTAACACTACAAATTGTTGGTGCCCCTTTTTTTGAAGGAGAGCGAGCCGAGGGTTCAAACGAACTTGGGGTTGATTACCTTGCGAAGAAAGAATGTGATTGAAGATGTTGAAGTTTTTACCCAAAAGGGAATAAAATGAAAAAACTTTTTTAAAGGTGGAAAAAATTCGATAAAAGTAAGAGATGAGAATCATAAATCCTTAAAAAATAAGTAGCTAATTAAAATTATGTCATATTGATTTTCAGTAAAAACTAACCAAACAGTGATTAAATTAAAGTTCTGCATTTAAAAAGGCACGCTCAGATTTTTATATTTATCTCCATAATTTGTTTTAATATGAAACTGAGTTGTTAATTTAAAAACCTAGATATTTGAATTATATTCCAAAATTTTTGTGTTTGAACACAACAAATACTGGGATAGGTAAATATCAATAGATGTTATATAACAACATAACAATATATTTACACAACAGAAAAGTATAATTTAGTATAGTACTAAACATCATTTACAAAACAAAATAATATTATCATAGTTCGCACAAACAAAAACACAAAAACATAAAAGAAAAATATATTTTCAACTTATAATTTTCACCGACAAAATATTAAATAAGTCTTTCTCACCTACAATAATTGTAAAGCTGATGTAATTATAACAATAGTCAGTAAAGATTATCCCAATAATTATAAACGGTTTAGAGTATAAATCAAGTTAAAAATCAGGGTATTCTACACATATACCTTTTGTTCTCAAAAACGATAATTTTCCAAACTGGCTGCAGGCTCGCACAATAGAGAATTTCTGGTCTTTACTGTTTAGGAACGTTAATCATGGAAGCTGGAAAGCTAAAGATGAGAAACGATAAATTTACGAAAAACTAAGAGAAATTGATCCGAATTTATAAGGCACAATGGTACCAAAACTTTTGGGACGTTATATTGGTACCAAAATATTTAAAAGCCTGTTCATAAATTTTACCAAAAACTTGAAAAAAATATATCTCGGCTCACTTAGCGATATTTTGAGATTATTAGTGCTTTGTTCCAATCCAATCAAATTTAAAATAATTTAATGATAAAAATGAAATGATTTAGTGCAAAATAGTAAATTATATTTTTTTTTCGAAACTATATAGTTACCTATATATATAAAATGCGATTAAAATCTCTTTTCGAAAGGTTATGATTTAGCATTTAATTTAGTAAAAGTTTATCGTTGCATGAAATTCCGCAGTTAGACCCATGTTCCGAATTCATCTAATTAAGTTACATAATGTCATTCGTTTTTAAGGCGTTTTAATCGAAAATAGTGTGAGGTGTGGCGAGAGTTTAATATCCTACACCCAAAAAATTGCATGTCTGGTTTACGTTTGGTTCATACAAACTTCTAGTTTTGCATATAAAGGGTCGGTTTAGAATTGTAATAAACTATAATGAACTGGTCTAACCGTTCCAACCATGCAATCTGTAAAAGTTACGATTCCTTGATAATTCCGATTATTTTCAATTATAGGAGAATGCTGTATAGATAAAATATCTTTGAATTAAGTAAAATATGTGTAAGTATATTCATGTCTAAATCGATTTTGTAAGTTGCAGATTTATTCTCTTTATTCGTGTTTTTATACATCAGTCTATACACATTTCCATTTTTAATTTAACTAAACTTTTGAAAAAGTTCTTATACACATACATGCTATTGAAAGCTGTATGCTTCTACTTCTGTTAACTTCTTTAAAATGTTTTACTATTCTTTTCAATTTTGTTAAACGAATAATCAAACATTACAGGAACGAATTGGGGACCAAAAATCCTACTGTAATAGGAAAAGGGTTATAGAAACCTGCCCAATGCATAGCGATTTAAGAGATAGAGTAGAAATAGTGTTTATAAAATATAGACATATAAGGAGAAAAGGACATCAGCGATAGTATGTTGCAATCTGGACAAGTAAAGAGAACTATTGCTACTTTTTTCGCAGCTTGTCAACTTGTTTTTATAAACATTGACTTAGAGTAGGTCACCTGTATCTCATATATTTCTTATTTGAACGATATCTATGAAAATAATCCTGAACTTTGCTTCTCTTCTCTTAACAATGATAACCAAATGTCGAATATTCGAAGTGAAAGTTACTACAGAGCTAAGGCACAAAAAATGATAAAAATTTCTTATTTCGAGTGGTTAACAAATCGATCTAAACCAGGAGACCAGAAAAAAAAATGTGTACAATTTGTTATAAATACGGGAGACAAGCAGCTATCAAGATGCTTAAGCTTTTTATGTAATTTACTACAAAATGAAATGGAAAAACTGTTTTTTTTCTTCTATTTGCTTCGTGTTTTTACCTCTTTTGATCAATTCTTATTCTATTTTTTTATTTTTATTTAAAATTCTTAACTTCTTAACATTTTTATTCCATTTATTTCTTTACAATTCCATATTTTATAACATCTATCTTAGTTAATTTATGACAATGTAATCACAAAAAAAAAGTAAACTACTTAACAAAAACTCAAAATTAAAACAATTATTTTCATCACTGCTTTCGACAATGCAGGACCGTACGGAAAGCAATGCTTCCTTCAACGTCACTCCGTGCGGAAAGCACTGCTTTCGACCATGCAGGACCGTTAGTCCAGGGTAATAAGCAAAAACAAAGCCTGTTCGTGACTTCGAATAATCCAGGTAACTGACAAGTTTTTTTGTTATTATAGACCTATAGGAAGAAAACCTACTGGTTTCCTGCACAGATTTCGGAGCGGTATTTTAATTATTAACAGTTTAGTGCAAAAAACGCGATTTTTTCGATTTTTGCATCCCTAGTAAAAAGCTAAATATTTTACAAACACAACAAATAATGTCTTGTAGAAACGATAAAAAAGCGTGTAACAAATAGAAATATTCAAACACAATGTGGCCCCTGTATATTTCTCTTTTACATTTCATCGGTAGGTATTTAAATATTTTAACTGTGTATGAAAATGAATATCCCCAACAACGCAATTGAAAACATTTTTAAATAAACATAATTGAGTTGAATATTGCAAATATTATTATTTTAGGAACAGCATTTATTTGTATATATATTTAAATCTTTATATTATATTTATATAAAACATACAATATAGCCCATTTTTTAGGTAAAATTTAATAATAATTAATTATTTATTAAAGATAATGTATTTATTAAAGTGTACTTTAAGTTTTTATATGATTATTAATGATAATATGATTAAAAAAATAGATTTTTAGGAGAAAAATTGTTTTTTCAAAAATTGTTTAAACAAATTAGACTGTTTATTAATTAATAAATTTATAAACACATTGCATATTTGTAATGTACGAAAAAAGTAGATACAAATTAAAAAAAGAAAGATCAAAATCCATTGAGTAGATCCGGAGATATAGAAAATTGTAGTAGTTTAACATTGCTTTTTCAGTTTTTGGAATCGTGGATCTGTCGATTCTCTTTCCACTTACCACGACTAGTCACAATTTATACAACATTTTTTTAAATTCGTATATTGTCCTGTAAATGTGCATTGTTTGTGCAATTTTTGGAACGAAGTTCCCTTTCGCGCGTTACGAACAGTTACGCTGACGCTAGGAGCTAGCCTAAAAAAATTCATACCAAAATTTGTCACGACACTATGCACCGACACAATGCACCGACAACGCATGTTTCTCTCTCTCACAGACCAAAAAATAAATAACCCTCTCTTCCTCTCTCTCTCATAGATAGATATATTACAATGCATAGAAAAGTGTGACGTCAGCTATGGGAGGAGCTTACAAATCTTTCTAAACAAAACACAAAACTACAAAACATATTTGCATTGAAAATGCCATAAAAGATTTTTCTATTACTTGTAGTGGTTTCTAATCAAAAATCTTAACGTTTTCCGGACACTTTTCATACGACCTATTGTATCCAATTTGTGATAGTGAATAAACATTGAAAGTTAGTGTAAGTGTTTAAATTTTATATGCATTTTAGTGGAATTGAGGTTATGTTTTGTTTCAAAGTTTATAAATTTTATTATGGTAATCTCGTAATTAATTATGTATTCTTTAACTATTAAATAGTATTCTGTTGCAGTAAAAATGGTGATGTGTTTCGTCCCCAATTGCAAACATTATAGCGAGCAGAAAAACTGCAATTTTTTTACTTTTTTTTTCTATTTTGCTTTGAACAGTGTAGTAGTGTCGCGACTTTGTTAATACAGGTTTTTTGTAGATAATAAATGTTAAAATAATAGAAAATAAAAACAATAATGTATCCTGACAATGTTTCTGCACAAGTTCCGGATATTGTTGATAGAGTTAGGTAAGTAGAGATTTTATACAGACGATAATAAATGCTTATGTATATACAAACTCTCTGTTGTGTTTACAAATTACAATTCCTTCACTAATTAATCGAAAGGAACTTCGTTCCATCCGGGTGTCCTTTGACACCTCTCACTTTTTTTATATCTTTTATAGTTTTTAATATACGAGGGAATTATAAAATCTTTTTTGAAGTTGTTATTTACTCTAATGACTGGGCAACAAGTTTTTGGAGCGATTTACGTATAAATATAAAAATTATAAAATTGAGATAATTGTGGATTATATCTAAATTATCAATATTAAAGAGTGTTTCAAGTCACCGTCCAGCGGTCTCTCTCTCTCTCTCACTCATAGATGACTCATAGATGACTCATAGATGACTCATAGATGACTCATAGATGACTCATAGATGACTCATAGATAACTCATAGATGACTCATAGATGACTCATAGATGACTACTAGATGACTCATATATGACATGACTCATAGATGACATGACTCATAGATGACTCATAGATGACTCATAGATGACTCATAGATGGCTCATAGATGGCTCATAGATGACTCATAGATGACTCATAGATGACATGACTCATAGATGACTCATAGATGACTAATAGATGTCATAGATGACTCATAGATGACTCATAGATGACTCATAGATGACTCATAGATGGCTCATAGATGACTCATAGATGACTCATAGATGACTCATAGATGACTCATAGATGACATGACTCATAGATGACTCATAGATGACTCATAGATGACTCATAGATGACTAATAGATGACTCATAGATGACTCATAGATGACATGACTTATAGATGACTCATAGATGACTCATAGATGACCCATAGATGACTCATAGATGACATGACTCATAGATGACTCATAGGTGACTCATAGGTGACTCATAGATGACTCATAGATGACTCAGAGATGACTCAGAGATGACTGTCAAATATTTTAATTTTAAAATTTTGTATTAAATTGTTAATTCCTGTTTTAAATTAAATTGAAATAAAAAGTAATTCTAGGTAGAATATACAATACCTCTGGTATTGTATAATAGCCACTTTTGTTAAAAGAAACGAACTGTTGAAAATAATGGATTTACTTTTTTTTTCTATTTTGCTTTGAACAGTGGAGTAGTGTCGCGACTTTGTTAAGTTTATACAGGTTTTTTGTAGATAATAAATATTAAAATAATAGAAAATAAAAACAATAATGTATCCTGACAGTGTTTCTGCACAAGTTCCGGATATTGCTGATAGAGTTAGGTAAGTAGAGATTTTATACAGACGATGATAAATGCTTATGTATGTACAAACTTTCTGTTGTGTTTACAAATTACAATTCCTTCACTAATTAATCGAAAGGAACTTCGTTCCATCCGGGTGTCCCTTGACACATCTCACTTTTTTTCCATAAAAAATACTAACCCCATTCATTAAAATGGCACCAATTGCGTTCCTTAATTATTATATACAAATTAGTTGTGAATTTAAAAAAAAAATGGCTAACTTTGGCCCAAAATGACCTAGACCAATTTTTTTTTTTTTTTTTGAAAATTCGTGAAAAAATGCCAGCTTTTTGAATATGTAAAAAGATTTTTTCTACGGATAATATTTTTAAAGTTATTGTAAATGTTTATAAACTAAAAATGTTAATAATTTTGCATTATAATTTTGGACTATAATTAATAATTTTTTTTATTTTTTTTTTAATATATGTTAATATTATTAGTCTTTTACTTTTATTTGGCATTCGCAGAGTTGCCCTATCTTTATTATTTTCTGTCTAATGTTATTGCAAAAAAGGGTCTCTGGGATAAACAAATAGAATAACTTTTAAACTAATTAATGGATCGGTCTGAAATTTTAAGGGTTTATTAAGTACCCCAATGCCCAACCTAGCGTGAAATATTAAAGGTCCAGATTAATTTTAATAATAGTTATTAACAAATAACGGTTTTGCTTTATTTTGCAGTTTGCGGAGCAACAAATTGATTTTTTAATTTTTAAAAAACACCATTTTGAAGCTTTTTCAATGTTCTAAAAGATAACATTTTGTAATTATATATCAACTATTTAGCTTTTTACTAGGGATGCAAAAATCGAAAAAATCGCGTTTTTTGCACTAAATTGTTAATAATTAAAATACCGCTCCGAAATCTGTGCAGGAAACCAGTAGGTTTTCTTCCTATAGGTCTATAATAACAAAAAAACTTGTCAGTTACCTGGATTATTCGAAGTCACGAGAAAAACTAACTTCCCTGGACTACGTGCGGAAAACAATAATTGACCGACACAGAGTTGATAAGTGCGTTTCCCAATCAAAAATAACTGAGATAAAAAGTAAATTAAGAGAAATTGATGATGAATTTTCTAATAGTTTTGCTTTTGATACCGCGGTAGTAGATGCACCACGATATAATCAATCAAAACTTTCATTACTTAATAAAGATTTTGTTGATTCTCAATTATTATCTAATATACTTAAGTTGAATAAAAAAATATGTCTATAGAATTAAGCAAATGTTCAAATATTACATTTAACGTATTTAATAAAAATTCATAACTATACATAATTTTGTAATAAAAATGTTTTTTATTTAATAAAAATGTTATAATTTCTTAACTCTAAAATTTTTTGTGTTTTAATGGGGGGGGGGTCGCCTCCCCCAACCCTCCTTCAGCGCCTTCGCGGTGCAGGCGGATTAGACCTAATACTACTTTTATTACCTTCTTTCCTTTTATTTTAGACAAATTCAAGAGCTTTCCTCACGGAGTGATGAAAAATAGAATACGCAACTTGTGCGGTGCGCAGGTAATCCCATCACTCGTGCTTTTTATCGCGTTCGCGTTCGGCTCACGCGACAAACGCACTCGTAATGGGATCACCTGCTTTCGTTACGTAATGTACTATTTCCTAATTTCCCCAACGGCGATTCGCACTCCGGGAAAGTCACCATATAAAGATAGCAGATTCGATTTCTGTCGGTTGTATTATTTTTCAAGTTTTCTTTAAATCCTCCGCAACAAGTTATTACAAACTGTTTCTGAGACCACAAAAACGTGATCACCATGCATTAATTTTAAATATTAGCTTGTTTTGATGAATCAACTTCTAGGTATATCTTAGTCAGTATTCAAATACCTTGAAATATAATTTTACTCCATTAAAACTAAATAAAAGACGATGGCGGAAATATGTAGATAATAAAATTCAAAAATCTATGAACTTTTTAATAAACCCCCCTAGCAAATGCTATTTTGACATGACAAAAGGCCACCACCAGTTTTGACGCATCAGCAATTTTCCGCCGTGGCTAATGTTCCCTGCACTGAGAATACCGCAGTGATGACACTTTTTTTAAGTATGATTGATACTGCAAACACATTAACATTTCAATGATGGAACTGCGGGGTGGCTGTTCGACGAAAATGGTCGTAATTTTTTGTCAGTGGCGTTTCATGAAATTAAATCTTTTATTTATAATACTAGAGAAAGATTGTGTGACAGCATTTGAACTAACGCATAGGTACAGTTTATACACATACCTACATTCAGTTTATACACATACCTACATACCTAGCATGCTTGTAGATAGAGTTATTATAATAGAGAAGGTAAGACATACTGCTGCCTGTATCTGTCTCTCAGTACTGACGCATTACAACAAACATTTATTTTTACTATCTTATGGTCTCTTTCCAAGCTAGCAGAGATAGAGTAGATAACGCGTTCTTTTTTTAATAGTTAAAAGTTAACCCTAGAAGTAATCGAGTAATTTAGCTTCTGTAATGCAAAAATATTCATTTATGCACGACCGGGCGGTAAAGTACAGATTATTACATACATTTAGCGGGCGTAAAGTGCCACTTTACCGCCCGTGGACTACTTTACCGCCCGCCGGGCGATAAAGTGTAAATGGCGGGCGGTAAACTAATTTTTTTGTCTTAAATATTGAAATACTTGCAATCATCCAAACTGACAATGAGTCTAAATAAAAATGGCCACCACCTATTTTGACTTTGCTGTTAGGGTAACGACAACATAGGTATATAGATTATTGTTTTAAAATATTATCTCTAGCATCTGTGCATATTACTTTCAATCAAATTATTTATTTTAAATAACGAATGAATACAAATTATTAGGTGAATGGTTATACAGGGTAAGTTGTTAATAATATCGAGGTTTGAGGTATAAAATTTATGCAAGTTGAAATGGCATTTATATTAAATTGTTCACAAAAAATAAAAATAAAAAATATCCTTTATAAGTATTATTATTAAAAGAATCGTTGACATTGACAGTTGATATTTGACAGCTGACAGATAATATTTTACAAGTGACAGTAGACTTTTGTCAATTGACAGTTGCCATTTGACAGTTGACTTTTTTCAATTAACAGTGCAATTTTTTTATAAATGATTATTAAATCGGTCGTGCATAAAAGTTTGTATGTATTTCGGGCGTAAACAGCGTTTATGGACCTTACGTGTTAATAGCCCTCGCCTGCGGCTCGGGCTCTTATTTACACGTTGCGGTCCATAAACGCCTGTTTTACGCCCTTGATACATAAATAACTATTTGTATGCCGGGCGTAAAATTTGCTTTAACTTCATAAAATTAGGATGGAAAATCAGATTCTTCACCACTCGAGTCGTATGCACCCCGGACATACGACGTTACATTATCGTGTGATTATGTCAGCCCTCAGGTCAGCTTTGCCGGTCCTCGGTCGACCAATCTCCGCTCGGGGTGTAAAATCATATTTTATGTCCTAGTTGTATAATATACTATTTCGTGACTTCGGGCGTAAAATACGGGCTAAAATCATTCACATAGATTTTCGCTTACATTCTCCAATTCTGGGCGCTGTCCAGTCAACCTTGACTCCTGAATTTGTTTACATTTTAGTTCATATACACCTTAATTTCTTTATTTTTGCACAATACAGAAATATACTTTAATTAATTTATAATTTTCCAGAAAGTTTTGGATAAATAAAGTACATACCGAGTATCAAAATGAAAAATAACCAAATGACTCGTGTTACTATTGATACCTTTAATCGTGATGATATCGAATTGTGGTAGCAAACAATGACGTTTTTTATATTTTGAGTTCAACTGATTTTAATGTTCTGGTTAAAACGGAATTAAATATGAAAAGCAAAGTATGTGAACACAAAAAAACAATTTAATACAATAAGCTGTAATCTACGCTCCTGTAATCTGCACTACAATTCTGAGACCCCTCAAAAAGCTGTAACTCATCTCTAAAGACTTCCGAAAAAACCGCAATTCACATGTAAAGGACCGGAAATGCATTATAGCACCGGAATGCTGCTACCCTCCAATGTTATTATGAATATTTTAATTTATTTTTTCACTGCTGCTTTTAAAATTCTTTTAAAGTAATGCAGTACATATATATGAAAAATTGTTTTTAATGTTGCGTTTAGAGTTAATTTGTAAAATTTGGACAGTTAAATATTCTATATAATATCGAAGCTAAAGGAATATTGGCGTATTCCACAAGGAATAATACTCAACAACCTTAAGAGTAGCAAAGCGACTGCTAAATCGGAGCAATTATGAGTTTGAATATAGAGCTGCATTGTTCAGAATCAAATTTAGAGAAGGTATATAGAGTCTTTTAGAACTGTAAGTGGATGTAAATTAAAACTTTCAGTAAAATTATAAAAAAATCGATAAGAAAGATTTTAAAATACTTAGAAAAAAACTTAAGAAACATACGTAATATTTGGTTACTCTAATAGCTATTTGTGTATTAAGAGCAGAAAGTGATACTTTGTCGCCACGCGTTGGTGGAGCAGAGCAATGTGTATTTTACGTTGCCTATATTGGCAGCCACTGTGGTGACGTTTATAAATAGATTTAATATTTTTATTTTTTAGCACATTTATTTTAATTAAATCATTGTTTTTTTCATTTCTTAAAATATCAGTTAGTCAAATAAAATAGTTTTATTTTAATATCCCGTAATGAGCACCTTTTTTATATATTCATTATCAATTAAAATTAATAATCGGAAATTTAACAATTTTCTGCTCTAGTGCGGAAAGTGACAGATGGTGCCACAAGGCAACTTTCTATTAGGAATTTGGAGGTAAAAAGCCAACTTTAAATAGTAATCGTGGAAAAAAGGTTGTACGACATCAAGCCATGCTGATAATTTATGTATATAAGTATAGTCTTACAAAGAGTGTGATTACTACTTTGCTTATTTATTATATTAAAGCAGACCTCTATACGACTAAGAAATCCCACTGTATAGCACCTGCAAAATCAACTTTTAGGCAAATTACACATAACTAAATGCTTATTGTATTGGTAGGTTCCAGGTAATTTTTTTAAATACAAGATTGTTTTCATCGGTTTTATACGCCACCAAGTCAACTTTATTTACGGAAAAAACAAAAATTTGAATGTAATTTTCAATTAATAGAAGAAAACTCACACTGATTTGAATACACTTTTTCCACCAAACATTTTATGTAAAAGCACGAGCTTATCATATTACACCAAACAGTAGCAATTTGTTCATAAATTAGTTCCATACCAAGTGGAAATATACTAATATAAAACAATAAACCAGAAAGAAATAAAGACTATATTGACAAATCTATCAATATTTTTATCAATAGCGTTATATAAAATGTCCATTAACTCGACATTTTTATATAAACCGATTACTACTGATAGATCAGATTTTACAGTATAGGCCGTTAAACCACTTTAAGCAGCTAATATTTTTTGTCAAATCATCGATCAAAGGTAATATCACAGCCGGACTTTACAAGTATAGTATAGTAAAGTCCGGCTGTGGTAATATAATAGAGTTGTATTATTTTCATTGAAATCATTATTTACATCTGAGATGGCATTTACCGATTAAGGTTAAAGCGGTTCTCAATACGGCTCTGTTAATTAGTAAATTATACAAGGAATTTGTAACCTGGCAGATGTTATCGGTGTTTATCGGTTTAACAGGGTATTAACGAAATAACTTGAAACGTATTATATCAGATGTATCTTTGGTAATAGCATCAAATTAAAAAAAATACAAAATTTATTTATAACATGGTTTGCTTAAAACCTAAATATTGTCTTTGGGTTAAAGAGTCTTTGAAGTCACCCCTTACCTGGGAATAGCGGGCGGTCCATAAATCCGACTCTTTTCTCGATTAATTATAAGTGATTGCAAGTGATCACAAGTGATTAAATTTTTTTACAGTGTAACGATAACGTAGTAAACCAACGTCATCGTTTGTATTTACCAGCAATCCTACCATCTGTTTGAGTTGCGTGACCAAGATACGACAAGTCGTCAGGATTCGCGCAGGTGTGCGCAAAAGGTTGAAGCCCTAATAGGGTAGTATAGAAGGCTGATGCCATCGATGCTAAAGGCAAATTCAGACAGGAGTACTGATCTTGGGAGAACTTGTGGCTTGTGGCCGAGTACTGATTGGTTACACGTCCTAATCCTTGGGTACTGACACTACTTACTAAGGATCTCCTCGCCTTGCGGTTACACCGTCCCGATTCTTGGGTATTGACCAAGGGTTTTTCTTAGCTGTGACCGAGAATTGATCGTTTACGAATCTCCACTATCCTTAATAGCTTACGCTAACCACGGTTTAACTTTAATTTATTTAGTAAGGCTAAGGGATTTTTCTGGGATTGCGGTGAATAATACGGAACGATCCCAAAACCAAACCACGCAAGAAATTGAAATCTGAGGAGCTCTCTTAGGAAATTTCTGTCCTAAGGAGGGAAATACATAATCTAACATTGCCTAAGAAGATTTCAGACAGAGTGCTGTTTGGTCAACTAACACTATTTCAGATAACATTTTAAAAATTATAACTTCTTATATTCCTAATTTAATTATTTCTTATAAGAGCGTCAACAGTTTAAAATCTTTATTTGTTAAATCCAAAGATGCTATCCCTTTTTTGAATAAAAGTGGGATTTATAGAATTCAATGTGGTGATTGTCCTACATCTTATGTTGGTCAAACGACTAGGGCTCTTGGGACCAGAATCAAAGAACACTTAGATAGACCTAGATCTTCAACCTTTGGTCATCACATTACCTTTAATAATAACAAATTTTCTCCTAATTCTAACAGTAAACTTCTACACATTATTGCTGTTAAAAACTACATGAGAACTAATTTGTCAGAAGATTTAGAGATTTATAGAGAAATGGTTTCTAATCCTGAATTTTGTATTAATCTTAATTGTAAATTTAAACCTTTGTTCAAAGGACTTTGGAGCTCTAATTTTGATTAGCCAACCTCTTTAGTCAGTTTTAGCCTTTAGTTTTATTTGCTAAGTTTATTTGTTAAGAAATATGCACTTTTATTTTATCTTAACTAGGTCAATTTTGATTACTATTGATAATTAATACTTAATTAATACTCAATCACTAATTAAATTGCATATTTCTACGCTAGTTAACTTTTATAAAACTTTATTTACATCTTTAAAGGTACTTTCACTCTTCTTCGTTCTTCTTTTCTGTCAACTTCATTTAGATTGTCAAATTCTTTTTTTCCACTTTCATATTTTAAGTTAACTTTATTCAGCTAAAAGTTTTAAGTATTCATTTGTTGGTAACATACACTACGTCACTTCCATTTCCTCCCTCTCAATTACGATTATTACAACGTACCTCCATCTTTTCTTGGTAGCATGGACCTTCTGTTTCGGACTTAGTGATGTTAGAGCCAGAAGCTGACCGCCGTTTCATTATATTACTCATTATTTGGCTTAAAAACCACTCCAATGCTTAGTGCGAGCTTCTTTTTGTACCTGATGTGGCTATATTCCATCTTAGATGCCTCACAGTAAGTTCGAGCTTTATTCGTACCTTTCTTTATAATTTTCTAAAAAAAAAAATATTTTTCTTGCAGCTCCTTCTTCGACTGTTTTTAATATTAATTTTAATTTCACTTTCATTCTCTTCTTCAAAAAACTTGGAAGTTTTAACTTTTATATGTTTGATGTTGTTTTATCGACCACCCTATGGTAGTTCCTATGGAATGGTTAATTTTGGATGACTGTACAGTCTATTTTTCATTTTCTCCCCTGGGGTATTGATTTACCTTTGACGTAAGTTATTTTTAGTAAATTGTTATATTTGTAATTTAGTTTTAGCTCTGATGATGGCCGGTGTTTAGGCCGAAAGCGCTCAGCTAACAATTTATAATAATTTTCAATACCCGCTTCGTAAAGAAAAATACTTGTTTTCCTGTT
This sequence comes from Altica lythri, assembly GCA_964028335.1. Taxonomy (NCBI): domain Eukaryota; kingdom Metazoa; phylum Arthropoda; class Insecta; order Coleoptera; family Chrysomelidae; genus Altica; species Altica lythri. The sequence continues at coordinate 25,128,108 of OZ034804.1, read as the reverse complement.
CCCTCTTAGTTTATAAAAAGTTTCTGCGGTGTACTTATTGAAGTATTCTTACACATTGGCACTGCACAGCTTTTGTAAAACGACGTCATTTTTACAGCTTTTAATCAAAAATTCTTAATAATTTAGTAGAATACAATGGACTCTAACGCGAGCTTTGTTTACCGGTTAGTGACGTAGTTCTTTATCAAGTGACAGTATGCAGCGTTTTGGTGGCAATTATGAAAACAGATCTTTCTATTAATTTTTTACTGAAATAAGTAATATTTTTTTTTTACAAAAATATATTTTTCGAGTTTATATAAGTTCTATCTATAAAATAAAAGCAATTTGAAAAATTAGTTAACATGCCCATTGTGGTATATTGAATTATAGTTATAGAACCGATTCTCATGCTTTTAAAAATATAATCTTAAAAATAAAATGAAAAAAAAACATAATAAAGTATAAATCCAATTGTAAATAAAGTCGTAAACAGAAAATCGTTAAAAAATATTTCTCGGAAAAGCGCGGAAAATTAATTTTTTGATGAATGTAGACAAAGAGTGCCGCTAACTCAATAAAAAAATTGAATACGGAAGTTCCCGCTCCCAGAAAAACTTATTTACATTTCAATCATAAAAATAATCTCCCGAAAATGGTTCCTTCGCGGCTTTTTCCTTAATCTGCGGGATACTGGAATCAATCTCGAAAACTTGTACTAGGGAGAAAGAAGTGTTACAACTTTTTTGGTTGGTGTGACAGTGGCGTGGAAACACACGTAATATTGGGATTCAGTTAAAAATAATAAGAAAGCAATAATTCATATGAATTGGGCTTTAATATGTCCAAACTTGTTTTCACTGTTGTTTTAGATTAAAAACAAAATCTTTACCTGTTGGAAAACTAGTAAGTACTTGAAAATAAATATCTAAAAAAATAAAATTAAATGTCTTTAGTTTATAATATTAAGAAACTGTTTCTACCTTTATTGTAATGTAGTACTTTATCAATTTGATAATAAAAAAAATTTAAATTAATTTATATAATAAAAAAATGCAGTGTGCCAATAGAAGTTACAATTTGATTTTCATTTTTAGAGTTTAAATACCATAATTAAATTTTTAACTATTTGTATCACATGTGCATAGTTTCAATATTAAGGCAAATTTTATGAACAGTCATGACAATGACAAATTTACTTTAAACATTCTTAAGTATAATCCAAGATCCCTTGTATTAGTTCGTATGGACTAACCCTTCTTGTCTTAATGATGGTTTAACGACGGCTGGTTATCGCTTTCATTGTATTATATAACCTGGTTTTGATCTGTTAGGTTTGGGTTCACAAATTCTAGTATTCTCAGCGTATTGTAGTCGACTGGAGCTTTCGAAAAATTTATGTTATTTAGTGTTGATATTTATTCTTCTTCATATGTTACTGTTATTTTATTTATTAGTGTTGTGTTTTTTGTTTTATAATTACTGTTATTTTATATCATTCATTGTTTTCGATCAATATGTGGCAGCCGTGGCTTATACACCAGACACTGGAAATCAGGACAATAATTATTATAGGATTTTCCAATGTAAATAAATTAATTATAAATATAGACAGTAGTTATGACGATGAGATCGATACTGATATTGATATAGTATAACTGAGTATAATTTTCTAACATAAAAAGATCTGAACTTATAGCAAGCTGAAACCGTGTATTTAATTAGAAAATATAATAACCGGAAATTTTTTTAATTTCTGAAAAATCTGAAAGTACGTTGTAAAAAGCGTCATTATGGCGCAAAGGTAAATTTTTACGAACAGTACAATATTTTTAATAAATACAGTTAAAAAGTTGTAGTATTATCGACGTAATTTGGGTTTTAATTGAAACGAACTGGAATGCTTCATAAACATATTTTAAATGTGATATAGCCATTAGCCATTGACAAACAAAATCAAGAGGTCACTTTTGCTAACGGATACCGAGAAATGTAGAAAATATCTATTCATAATTTTTGCTCATTTTCAACTTTTTCAGTTGTTGGTAATTCCATAATAGTTTTCAAGTTATTTATAATACTTTTGTTTGTATTTTTGTCTTGAAAATATGGATTTAATGTCCTTTAAATGACTTCGATAACCACCATTATGAAAACCTAGAAACCCAACAACTCAATTAACTCACCAGCTTAAAATGTATTTTATGTTAATGGGGTATTCTTAATAGACTGTATAGATTTACTTCTGCTCTAACCAGTAGTTTATTAAATAAATAAGTTTTTTACATGAAACATACTTAGTATTACATTGGAACGGATTTAGTGAAACAAATACACATCTTAAATAAAAAATGTTTTTCTAAAAATTTATTTTTGGACTTCCAAATGACTTCTAAAAATCATTAGAACTCTTACAACATGTTAATGAATGTTCTCTAAGGAAATCTGACTTACAATTTTTATGTTCTGTCGAATGGCGCAAATATAAACTTCTAAACTAGCTATTGGATTATTGGCTTGTTTATTTTTTTACGCAGAATCCGAATACATGTTTTGTTTGAAAAATTCAGTTTGACCAAGTTTCGGTCCAGATTTGAAAGATGATTTAGATAGTTTCAATATTAAGACAAATTATATGCTATTAAAGACATATAGAAATTATTTTTATATTCAAATAATTTATGTGAACCATTAACGTTAATAGAATTTATTTAAAATATTTTTTTAATATTGGTACGCCAATGCCTCCATTAAATTACTTGCAACTTCTCCCTTTTGGATATATCACAGCCAAAAAGGCGTCCAATTCAGAAAACCTAGGTAAATCACAGATGGTCGTGTGTTGCATGATAACTACCGTAATAACACACAAAGTTTTTCTAATAACATGGATGCGTGCGTCCCCTTAAACAACCGTGTTTATAAAACGCTGCTGGTTATAAATATAATACAGTTTAGGCACTAACACTGATAAAGACCCCTTTTTTAAGAAGATAATGTTATCGAATAAAGTTATAAAAAGTGGAAATGGTGTATTGGTATGATTGTCGTGAGATATGAAATATGGTTATAAATATGGAATATGAGTTTAAGAAATATAAAGTTTTTAGGGCATACATGTTTTGCTGTTTTCTTTCTACTTTGTACCTTTAGACATCATCCACAGTTAAAAACAAAGAATAAGTACTATAAAGTAATTAAAAGATCACTTAAAACCGATACCTATTACTATTAAATGTATACCAAGAAGATTAAAGAAAAAAATGACCAGAGCCTGAACCTGGCTCTTCTGCGTTCTAGGCAGACGCTCTTTAATGTAAACTATTCTAGCATTTACTAATTCAGTTAATATAAACAGTTAAAAAAAAAGAAAAATATTGTTGAAGCAGATCTACACTCCTAGTCCTCCTGTGTTAAGTGGTTTAAATGTACCTACACATTAATAATAGAATCCGTTTATTTAACACACTAAAAAAATGATAATAGCAAAAATAAGTAACTCAAGCAAATGTAATAACTAACGCAAAAAATAACATTTTTCGAAAAATTAAACAGAAAAAAAATTAACTTTTAATTTCCCAAAGTTGGTTGTTTTTTAGGTTTAGTACCGGGTATTTCCCTCTACATGTGAGAAAATGTACTTTTTGACTTTTTTAAATTGTCATATTACTCTCCTTTATTTAAATTTTTTACTAATCTTTTTTCAATTTAACTTGTTTTTAGGAGTTTCCTTTGATTTCTTAAGTTTTGTCAAATGATTTTGCAATAGTTCACTTTTCTTTAATTTTTCATACATTTTTAAAATAAAACTTTTATTACATCGTCTCAAACTTTTTGGTCTGTGTAGCGCATGTCGCGTGACGGTCGGCCGCCGAGTAGATATAAAGTGAGTGTAGTGTATAGACTATTACTCATTTGTGCCAGTGCTCCACGCTATATTATTTGTGTTTAATTTTTTTCAGTGTTTAATTGTTAGAACTTTTTGCTGGTGCATGTTGTTGTTTATGGATTTATTTCAATTTTGAGTACTTGAATTTATTATTTAACTTATTTTATATGAATATTAAATTAATTATTTTTGACTTCCCGCTAACAAAAATTAAAATTTTTTTTAAAATCGGGAAGTTATTGGTTTCACCCCGTTTTTCAAAAATCGAGTTTTCTTCGGATCTCAACGTTTTGAGGTCTTAGGAACCTCCCCTGACTATTTTTACGAGGGTGTCTGTATGTACGTGTGGATGTGTGTGTGTGTGTGTGGATGTATGTAAACCCCTTATAACTTTTGAACGGCTTGACCGATCGGAATGAAATAAAAAGCATTCCAAAGAGTTCCATCTAACTTAGATTCCCTTAGTTTGCACCGATTCGAGCCGGTAGATTTTGAGAAATTTCAAAATAACCCAAAAAAACAATTGGTAAAAATGATGTTTTTTGGGCATATCTTTTTGGCTATTGCATCGATCAATTTCATAACCTAATCAGCTCTCAAGCTTAAAAAGCCACGTCGAATGCCGTTTTGCAAATTAAAATCGGTTGATTCAATCGTGAGATATCGTTGTCGAAAAATTTCAAAAAAAGTGTGTTTTTTTCAATAACTTAGAGATTTTTTGACTAACCGATTTTGCACTCCCGGTAACGTTTTTAGGTCTTAAAAAACTGCGAATGCCATCTTGAACATCAAAATCGAATAGGGCATTAAAAAGTTATGGCTTTTTAAACATTTCAAAAAAAGTCAAAAACGTCAAAATACGTCACGTTACTATAACTTTGCGGTTAAAACTAGCGGGAAGTTGCAAGGATGGCCTTTAAGGTCAACCTCTTTTCGAATTTTTTTATTTATATTCGGTCCATTCCAATTTTCCAAGTATAAAATTAAGATTTATAAAGCGATTTTTATACCCTTAATCGAAAAATTTTTACTTAAATGTCTATAGTGTGAAAAAAAGTTTCACTTTTACCGTGGTTTCATAAAACCACACAACATTTTTATTTTCATTGTTTTGTGCTTCTTTAAATTACCCTATTTGTTTGGCTTATTTCCACTTTAGCATTTTTAGTTTTCTTCATTTTGTATTATTTTTTAATTTTCTAGAAAATGATGCCTATAAATTTAATTTTTTTTATTTTTTTTTAAATTTTCCCTATTTTAGCTTAATTAAGTTATTATTATTATTTTTTAATTTACTTCTGGTTTAATAAAAACGGATTTTTCACCTTTTACAACTCTTTTAACCTTCTTTTTTATTTTTTTATTCATGTTTTTTATGCGTTTTTTTAATTATGTAAAAAATTTTTAAAAATTGTACTTTTTGAATTTTATTATTTTTTAATGTTTCCTATTTGTTTTTCCAATTTTTAAGTAGTTTTTTTTTTATTTTTTCCCATTATTTACGATATTTTTACTTTTTCTTAACTTTTTATAACTTCCAAGGGTTTTCTGGTTTTTGATAATCTAGTATATTCTTTGGAATAAATGCAATTTTTTCACCTTTGCTAGTTTTTATCTGTTTTTTCAGATTTCAAAAAAGTTGATATTACTTTCAATTTTTGTGCAAAAAATTTAAATTTTCACATTTTTTTGAAAATGTTTTTTAGTTTCTTTTTCTTTCTTTTTAATTTTTTCTGCATTTTTACCATTTTTTTCTTTTACTGTTTTGCCGCTTTTTTAGTTTTTTATTTTTTTTTTATTACTTATTCACTTTTGTCAACTTTTGATTGGAAGTGTTTTGCTACAAATTATATTTAATAGATTTAATTTATTGCAGCAATTTGTGTATTTTTTTCATTGAATTAAATTCTTCACGGCAATGCTGTTGCTGCAAAGGTCTTACTATCGTTTTAATTGTATTCTCATAATTTAAACCATACTCTACAAAATCTAGGAATTAACTAACCAACTTTGAACTAAACTAAACTACACGTTTGTTCATTTGGCAAACTCAAATAATCCAGGATTCCGGATTCGGGCTGAGTTAACCGATATATATAATTTTATGTACAGGAGCAAAGCCCCTTAGCTGCCATTAAACGAAAGCAACATCTGATAAGCTCATACTAAACAGCTCGAGCCCATAAAGTTTTTATGCCAACATATTCAGCCGCCCCGTCCAAACAAAGGCTTGTTTCGTTGTAACGTGTAGATATGAATGTGTGGCTATGGGCATATTGGGACGCATAGACCAAATTAACCTTTAAGGAACGTTTTTTGGGATTAATTAGGAAAAGGTGTGTTAACGCTCGATCAATATAAACGGTATAATATGTATGTCGAACATTCTTCAAAAACTGTTTAAAGTATTTTCGCTAAAAAAATTTAAAGGGATTTTTACGGCCAAGGAAAGCATTGAGTTAGATCTCGAAAATTTGATTACTTAAGAGATTAAGTTAGAACAGTTATTAATTGGTTCAAACGAAAGTGCCTTTGGTTTTTTTGCGACATGTGTCAAATAGTGACTTCTTCTTTAAGTACCGTCTCCATTGTGGAGTTTGGCAATAATTTCGGCGAAATGTTTGCGATTCAATGCTTTCCCAGAATTTTATGCAAATCAAGTCCTGTCCAGTCTCGGATGTGCTTCAGCTACGAACATTGTCTTCGGCCAGGTCCTTCGTGACCCTCTATTTTTTCTTCCATGATGAGTTTTGGAAGCTCGTATCTCTGGTGTCGAAATTTGTACTAGATTTGCGGTCTTTCTCTTTGATTTTTTCTGCGAGATGTGTCAAATAGTGACTTTTTCTTTAAGTATCGTCTTCATTATGGAGGTTGGCAATAATTTCGGCTAAATGAGTGCGATTCGATGCTGCTCTTAGTGGTGTATGCGAATCAAGTTCTGTCTAGTCACGAATGTTTTTCCGCCATGAACATTGTCTTCTTCCAGGTTTTCCGTGACTCTCTATTTTTTCTTCTATGATGAGTTTTGGAAGCTCGTATCTCTGGTGTCAAAATTTGTACTAGATTTGTGGTCTTTCTCTTTGATTTTTTTTGCGATATGTGTCAAATAGTGACTTTTTCTTTAAGTATCGTCTCCATTGTGGAGGTTGGCAATAATTTCGGCTAAATGTGTGCTATTCGATGCTGCTCTCAGGAGTGTATGCGAATCAAGTCCTGTCCAGACACGAATGTTTTTCAGCCACGAACATTGTCTTCGGCCAGGTCCTTCGTGACCCTCTATTTTTTCTTCCATTATGAGTTTTGGAAGCTCGTATCTCTGGTGTCGAAATTTGTACTAGATTTGCGTTCTTTCTCTTTGATTTTTTTGCGAGATGTGTCAAATAGTGACTTTTTCTTTAAGTATCGTCTCCATTGTGGAGGTTGGCAATAATTTCGGCTAAATGTGTGCGATTCGATGCTGCCCTCAGGAGTGTATGCGAATCAAGTCCTGTCCAGTCACGAATGTTTTTCAGCACCGAACATTGTCTTCGGCAAGGTTTTCCGTGACCCTCTATTTTTCCTTCCATGATGAGTTTTAGGAACTCGTATCTCCGGTGCTACGATTTGTGGTTTTCCTCTTCTTAAATTCTGTTAGCAACTCTCTGTTTTTTCCCATTCTTTGTAGAATTTTTCCATTCGTGACGTGATCTACCCAGGATATCTTGAGCATATTTTAAAATTTCCACATTTCAAATGCCTTAAGGCTGACAATTGATGTAAATTAGAAGAGTTACTGAATTTTTTTATTGTAATCTTTTTGAGATATGTATGAAACAAAGTTGTATTTTTATAATAAAAGAAACTATTTTCTACATTTTAATAATTTTATTATTAAATTACATTTATTTAAAAATATAGTGGCGTTCTTCAAGCTAAGCTTTTAATGTTATTTTCGCAAGAGATGTTGCGACAGAAAAATCCTAGCAAAAAAAAAGAAATGGAACTTCCCCTGCTCCAACTTTTGAGTAATTCTCAGTTGACCCTTATGAGTCAAAGATATAATTAAAATCTTCGAAACCATCGGAATTTATCGAGTTTCGCAATATTTTTAACTGTTTTCCTTTTATTTGAAGTTATAAAGGTTCGATATAATTATCTTGTTCTTTGATGACTAGAAGTATCCCTGTAATCAGAAAACAAATATTTCTTTATTTCTCTTTTAGTTATAACTTACCTTAATTTTCATGCAAATCACGTTTAGGTACTACTAGTCGTTTGAACGGATTTTTAAGATCTTTAAAAAAGTTCGTATATGTAAGTTTTCTATGAAAAACTTATCGTTTTCCGGTTATTCAACGTCATATATTTGGATTTTTGTATTCCATGTACCTATAAGCGTATTATGCGATAATTATAAGAAAACGAATCTTTTTTTTATAAGCTTTATTGTATATTATAACAGTTTTCCCAATCAAATGTAATTTTTCCCAAAAAATCGTTTAAAAATATGCTTGTTGTAACTTTCAGTTACCAATAACTCCAAAAGTATTGACTTCTCGAAAAAACTTTAAGGATTATTTTTGTCTTCTGGATCTGGTAGCTCAACCTCCCTTAAAGCAAATAAAGGGTGCCAGGATTACCATGTTCTCTTTTTGTAAAAATTTTCCACCCCCGAGTTGGGGTGGTAACCACCTCCAGAGAAAAAGCATATATATTGGCATAGCGTAGATTTTGATGTCTCAGCTATTTTCTACCTACTGTCAAAATTTTAAACAAATCCATGCTTATAAAAATAATTGCTAGCATAAAACCGTCATATCCTGGACTAATAAGAAAAGTGAATAATTTTGGATTAAGTACAAAGTTTTTAGAAGGTTTTCAATTAACTTTTTGTATTAAATTAATAATTTAATCAATATTCAATTGTTGATATTCATTCTTATTGTTCCGTTTCACTTTACGTAAGAAAGGATTGTTCAAATAAAAAATGTTCATTCTAATAGGCAAAATCACAATCTTGTACTCAATTATTATTTAAATTATACAATGTGCCCAGAGATGTCGTTCCCACGCGATAAACACCCAGTTAAACATTGAAATACTATTAGTACGATGGGCGGGAAAATTTAATTAATGCACAAGTGCATGCAAAAATTGATTATACACAGGAACAGGAAAGTGCAAACACTATCAGGCAAATGACAAACGCACGTGTTACTCTTGATTGCTCTCGATTCAGACTGTTTGGGAATGTTCCACCAGTGACGTAGGTATAGAAAGCATATTGAATTTAAACGATGTTCATTTAGTTTATTTATTATTAACAAGTATAGATATATTAATACAAGTTGACCCGGTGAACTTCGTACCGTGTACCTAACAGTTAATAATTAATTTTTTGCTCATTTTCTTTATTTTTTTTTACAATTTTTTTCTCGCTTTTTTGGATTAATTTGCGTGTTTTTTTGTCGGTTTTATTATATTTTTCTTGCTGTTTCTAGGATTTTACTCTTTTTTTTTCGTTGTGTTTTGTATTTTTTCTAGTTTTGTCATTTTTTTTAGTTGTTTTTTCCATTTTATACATATTTCTTCTATTTACAACTGTTATATTTTCTAGGTATTATTTTTTTCTTATTTTTGTGTTTTCATCTTACTTGTTTCGTTTGTATTTATTTCTAAGTTTAGCAATTTTATTTTCCTATTATTCCACTTCTAGCTATTGCATATTAATATTAACTTTTTTAATTTTTTCATCTGTTTTCCCTTTTTTTTTTCTATATTCTATTTTTTGTTTCTTTTTTCTTTTTAATTTTTTTTATTGTTTTTTCCAATTTTACTCGTTTTCAAACATTTTTTTCAAGAAAGTCACAATTTCTTGCAATTTTTACCAATTTTTTTACGCTTTTAAAGATTCCTATATGATTTTTGATACCTTTTAACCATTTTTAACAATTCTTTAAAATTGCCAACAATTTTTTAGGATTATAGGCAATTTTTTACGTTTTTTAAATGATTTTTGACATATTTTGCAACTATTTTCGACAATTTTTTAAGACTGTCCCGGATTTCTTACAATCTCTAACATTTTTTACGTTTTTCAAGATATTTTATGTTTGATATTTTTTTAAACCATTTTCAAGAATTTTTCAAGATTGTCACTAACGTTATTTAACATTTCTTTTATTTTTTTATGATTTTCTACTTTTTTTAATCATTTAAGGTTGTTAATTTTTTTTTTCATTTCTCAACATGTTTTTACTTTTTTTAAGTTATCCTCATGATTTTGGACATTTTTGTACTATTTTTAACAGTTTTTTTAGACTGTGCACTATTTTTTATGATTTTTAACAACTTTTTACGATTTTAATGCTAAATAATACACAGCACAATGGAAATTTGGGAAAAAAAATTAAACATACTTACATAACCTAAATATATGATTGTGAAATTTGTATAACTCTAACCGCCATCTATTAAAAACTCTTAGAACTGAGATGTAAATTTAACCCTCTAGGTATGAAATCTTACATTCCCAATAAAAAATTACGTCTATAAATCAAGATAAAAACCTGTTCTATCTATTAAATTGGAACAATTTACACATATCTACAAAATATCATTGAAATCGGTTTAGTGGTTTCAGAGATTAAAGCAAACGAACATCGTGACACGAGATTTTTATATATAAAGATGGTTTGGTTATATGGAACAGTCATTAACTTTTGTATTAATTTTGGTTGTACATATAACTATTCATGTGTTTAAAAAAATGTTGATGTCTCGAAAATTAAACTTTCTACAAATGATTGCATTTGTTTTAGTTTAAAATACAATTCCATGCCAACAATCTAAGTCTGATGTTTATATTGTTTTTAATTATCAAGATATACATGATTTTTATGTTTTTTCTTTAATTTTAATGTTTTGAAAACTAAATATTTAAAAAAACAAAGAGTACAAACAAGAAGTGGGGTATTATCCATAAATTTAGTAAGAATAGACTAAGTAAGTTACCAATTGGTCTAGTATTATTATAATGATATCAGGGTATGGAGGGTAGAAGTAAGGAGGACCATCTCTTATGGGCAATTAGTTGAAAAAGTGTCCAGCTGTTTACAGCAAATTATTGATCGGAAATAGCGCTACTAGTGTAGGAAGTGGGTATGATATGAAATTAGCAGTTATAAACAGAGTGAAGTGTAATGAGTTGAAACAATAACCTATGACCTATGAATTTCCTGCAACAACGTGCATAGTGATTTATTTTTTTATGAAATTTTTTTGAAACATCTTTGTCATTTTACTGATTTGATTGATGTTAATACAACAATAAAAAAATTAGAAGCAATGGGGAAACTTTGTTCCGTGAAAAGTTGTCCAAGTGTGCGAAAATTAAAAAGGAATTGATAAGTCTCAACCTCTATCTTTGTCTATATATTATAATTTTAAAAAATGCGCTGTAACTAAGGCTGTAATATGGAGGGTAGAGGTAAGGAGAACGATCCTTAAATGGGAAATGATTAAAAATGTGTCCACTTTTTAGAGGTACATAACACTTCTCAAACTTGCCACTACAATGGCGCTAAAGTAGATGTAGGGTACAGAATGAATGTAGCAGTTTTTGACAAATTGATTGAAATGTCGTATGATTTCGTAATATAAGTGCTATAAAAAAACGTGGTAATGAATTTTTAAATACTTATTCACTTATTGCTGGAAAATAATCATTAATAAAATTTCATTTTATATACTTTATTATTATCTTATGTATGTGTCATAATAAAGCGGAAATGTGTCTTTCCTTGTTTATTTATCTATCCTACTCTAAGAAATTATGGCGCTTTTTTAAAAATTTACCCTACTACGATCGTAGCGCCACCCTTATTTACCACATTTTGACGGACACATTCAATACACGGAGACAGTTCTCCTTACCTCTACCCTACATAGGCTGTAACAAAGCAGAAATTCTTCTTTTCTTTTTTAATCTAGTACCCTTATCTAATAGTTTGTGGCGTTCTTTTAAAAATTCTTCCACTTGCTACTATAGCGCCACCTTAATTTGCCCAAGTTCAACGGACACTTTTTAATACACTGAGATGGTCCTCCTTACTTCTACCCTCCATATATCAGGGATAGATAGGTAGATGTTCATATTATAAGCCTCCGCCTTTTTAGCGTTTCAGCGAAAAACAAACTTACCTTGTCTATTCTTAAAATTTCAATGGTATTATCACAGCCCTACTCTACTAGTAGAGTAGGGCTGTGGTATTATCATCCGCCTTCTCGAATGCATTGTTATACTGCTTGTTAGCGCTATCTCTTTTTATTTTAGTAATAAATTTATAATACCTACTAAACAATCAGCCATTGAGAATCAACTGTAACCACCCTGACTGTAACTAATTGTCAATAGTCATGGTGTGTTTTGTCATTTCTGGCAGTAAATTAAAATAAAACGTATTCTTCCCTTATTAATATATTAGTTTTTTTAGGCCAATGTTTAAAGCTAAGAATACCATGATGTAAATAATTATTGTTAAAAGTTTAGTGTCCTTATTTTATTAATTTTGAATGTTCTTAGTGGATTTCAGGACAGGCAAAGGAATAATGAAAGCTTTTACTAAATTGCCAACGTTTCGACTTTTATTTTTGTCTTTTTCAAGGCTAAAATATGGTACATAGATGCTTATATATCAATAATAATAATAAAAAAATTGTTTAAATAAGTACATATAAAAAAAAATACATTTTAACATCAATGTGTTTGAAATTTACAAGAATTAATTTTATAGATAAACCGAGGACAGCAAGTTGTTTTCAATTGGATTTAGATCCGGTGAGCATGGTGGTCACTCCAATAAATCAATTCTTACTGAACCACTCTATTGATTCTCTGCTAACATGAATTCGAGCATTGTTTTGTTGAAGCTTAAAATAAACGTTGTTGTTTTTATTTAAAAAGGACAGCAGATGATCTTGAAGCACAGCCGTATGTTCTCTGCAATTCATACGTGTTGATGAGTAAGCTAGAGTCAAAACACTTGATCTTGTAAATGCACCTCACATCATTAATGGTTCACCTTCAAAATTACACTTTGAGACAATTTTAGGATCTCTTTTTTAAACCGCACCAGAATTAAATTCGTCTAGTTCAACAAGTTTTTCATCAGAGAAGATCACCTAAAATGATTTGTTTTTGAATAAGTTATGCTCCATAGTGTACAAAATCATATAAGAGAGAACTGATATCTGTATAACAGTCGTACATTTCAACGTAATGCACTTATATAAATGAATTAGTTTGTTGGTTTACGAAAACGAGATTAGCGTATAACAACGCTCTGTTATATCCAGCTGGACTGATAGAATATTAATTAGAAACTATAAAGTAAATACGAACATCGCATAGTTAAACTTGGCCTAACCAATTAAAATGTGTTTTATTTAGAAGTTTGTTGTTTTTGTTAAAGAAAAATGTAATAAAATTAAAAAATTATAAATATACTAGCTGACCCGGCCACGCGTTGCTGTGGCTAAGATTTTTGTTATATTACATTGTAGTAATCTATTTAAGTAGGAGAACATCACAGTCATGGAGACCACCATGCTTGTTTACATAGATGCCATTTGTAAAAAATATGGCGACCTCCATGAAAGATTTTCTACTACTGCAACCCCTTAATACAATGAAATTATTATTTACGAATGAAGACGGAAACATTAAAGCTGGTATAAAAATTCACTGGATTGATATTAAGCGAAAATCAATACAAAAGAATTTTAAAATTTATTATTATTTTTATTCAAGTTTTTCTAACAAATGAGTATATTACTGTCACGCCTGGAGAGATTTGGGAGAATGTGCCTTAGTGTTATCGGATAAGGGGAAGCTTACTAAAGGCACTCCCGGTTAGGTATCTTGCTGAAGGCAGAAAACTAACCAACGGGAAGATGAGATAAACAACAGGAAACAAACAACAAATATATTAACCAATAAATAAGCAATAAGAATGTGTAATAAACATTATGAATAGGGAATAACTGAATACAATAATCTTTACCAATCTTACCAAATAAACTACATGGTGGCATGTCACACTTACTCACGACAATACGTCAAGAGTCACAATGGCCCAGACCCACGGGTCTGTTTTAAGAACACCTTAAATGGTGATCCTTACAGACAACCTCAGACTACAAACTCCTGGTGTCTGACCTCAACAACCTGCTTTTATAGCCCATTCATATTCTACGTGAGAATAAAAATCAAACTATTTAAACACGTGCCAAGATCTAACGTAATGTCTTTTACCTGGTAAAATGTAATACATAACAATACAGTAAAATATAAACTAATAAATTAATATGTAGGGCAAAACTACCCTATCACCTATGTGACATTACAAAGTAAATAACATGTAACACTTTAACTTATATATGAGGTAGGTAGGGCAGATAGTCTTAAATCTTTAACAATAATATTTATTATTTTAAATTATAATTACTTTTGATTTTCAATTTAATTTAGCACTAATCGGTGCACAATATTTTGGTTAACCTGTCTTTAGCTAACACAAACAAATTCGACGGTTTCCCTACACGTGAACATGCAACATATAGTTGCCCATGAGTAAAATATGGATTGTCCAAGTCTAAACCACAAATGGACATTGTTTGACCTTGTGACTTATTTATCGACATGGCAAAAGCTAAACGAATTGGAAACTGTAGCCTTCTAAAGGGTATAGTAAAATCTGACGGTGTCATTGATCATTGGAATACGTGGCAACAGGACCACTTTTCCTTTAAACTTTCCAGTTAAAATGGTTGCTTCAAGAATATTTCCGATAATCTTTTTAATTACCAAACGCGTACCGTTGCATAATTGAGGTAGGTTCAAATTACGTAGGAGAATAACAGGGGAACCAATCTTTAATCGAAGATTATATGGTGGCATTCCAGGTATATCTAGTGAATTTAAAAATTCAATTGAAAAATTTACACTTTGATTTTCATCAACAGTATCGATTGATTTAAAAGACATCAGATCGCCTGGTAACAACTGTTGTATCTGGAAATTAATTTCGTCAACATCAACATTTTTGGCTGCCAAAATCGCCTGATGACTGAGCCAGTCATAATTCAAGTAATTATTCTGTATATCCGGAAAAATACTCTGGATCAGTTCATTTTTTTCCTGAAGAACAGTGCAGAAATTGTCTGGCAGTTTAATGAATTGCGTATTTGGTTGCAGTTCTATTTTACCGTTCGCAATATCTAGTAATTGTTCGGAAAATATTTGTGCTCATGGATCATTTTGCAATCGTACGCGCATGTTTACAACTTTTTATGTTAAAACTTTTCAATAATTAAAATTGAATTTAAGTGTCATCTCAACAATGCACAGCATCCTTGATATTGCAAAAATATTAAGTCATACAACGCTGTGATTGATCATAGAGAGGATTGTTTCCTTGTTAAAAAATCAAGAGTAGTTCGGTAGTTGTATCTAAAGCTAAAAACTTTCTAAATTAGTTTATTTTATTAACAGTTATTAAAATTAAAATAATAATTACTGTTTTCACATGTAAAAACAAAAAAAAAATCCCTCTGGCGTAATCGATCCCATTACGATAACCCAGCCGAAATGTCATAATCAGCCGCTAATACAAATACGCTACTAAGACCTTATATAAAGACTTTCAAAATGATAATATCATATTTAATATAATAACAATTCAATAAACAAATAATTTGCAATAAAATAATATTGCGACTATGTAAGCTATCCTATCTTTCAAGTTGGATCAAACTGCACACGGTGTGCAAATTTGATTAAAATCGGTTAAGTAGTTTAGGAGTCCATTGCGGACAAACAACGTGACACGTAATTTATATATATTAGATATAATACATTTATAACTTAAGAAAGAATATTTTTTAAATTTGCTTCATCCTATTCTTCTTGCTGGGCTATAGCTTTGTTTTGTATCTTTTATTACAATTATTTTTTGCTTGGTAAGGTTTAGATCTATCGATATCTAACTACATTTTGTGTTTCTTACACTCTTCTTTTCCTATTATTCAAACCACAGGAATTAGTTGTATTTTATCAAGTAATACAAACTGGCGCTATTAAATTGCACCACGGCTACGGGGGGTCTAAAATCCTACCTTTAAATTGCACCACGTAAATTGGGATATAGGATTAGGAACCCCTGCAGATAATATTGCACTCTTTTTTTATTGAATAATATAAACTTACCTTTTAGGTCCATCCTATTTAAATTAAGTATACTTTGGAGTTTTAAATATATAGGTAGGTATATTAAAAAATATATAATTAAAATATTTATTAAAAAATAAAAATATAAACATTTACATAAAGATTATAATATACAGATATATAAAAAGATATAGAAACTTAATAGTAAAAAAATAAAATAATAGTATATTATATACCAAGGTACTAAAGTGAATGTTTTAATCCCGCACGTGATGTTTATTGCCTGAGGGCTCGTAGAGCCCGAGGGCCAATAATCACGTAAGGGATAAAATATTTCTTTAGTCCTGAGGCATATACGCTATTTTTTGCACTTCCCAGTATTATAACTTTTAACTTTGATATAATTAATAATTTTGATGAGTTATATAAACACGGTACTTGGATTACTCAGTAGGTAACGTTATAGCAACAGTGTCAACAAAATTTTTCAATTCAGTGACATTTCAATTAATGCTGACATTTAAAACGAATCGCAACTTAACTAACAGAATATCAAGAAAATGAATTAAGAAATGAATGAAACTACATATTTTGATATAGATAAGGTAGCTGACATGATAACGGAAGAATTAATACCCAAAAAATCAAGAATATTTCCAATGCAAAAAATTTATTTTTACATTCATACAGTATTTGAAGCGTTGTAGGTACTTACCAAAATCCATGGTTAATTTCAGCGGTGGACAACAATCAAATGAATTCAAATTTTGACTGTTTAATCACTTTCAAAACAATAAAAACAAGTTCAACTAAATTCAATGATTAATTTCAGCGGTGGACAATAGTCAAATGAAATCAAATTTCAGATATTTTCACTTTTAAAACAAAATCGTAAGTTTTCCTTGGGTTAATCCTACTCTAAAGAGGCAGCTACCTGCCGACAGTGCCGACCCCCTGTAGCGGTTAGTGGTGCTATTTAAGTGTCTGCTTAATCCCTTATTTTCACGTTTTGTATAATATAAAAAATTGGTGGTGCAATTTAAAGACACCGATACAAACGTACAAAAAAATGTTTTTGTTATTAATATTTTTAAAAATCTTGATTTCCATAATGGGGATTTGGATCAATTTTCTGGATACTTAAAGTTCGATCATTATCAGAACTTTTCACAAACAGCCAAAAGCAAAGTTCCAGAGAAATACAATAATTATATCCAGAAAGTTGACTAATCATTGCTCAAAACTTTCGAAGTTTTGCTAATGACAAAAGGGAGGTTCAATAACTTTTGAATTAATAAAGATTTAAGCGAAGTTTTTGAATTTTAATAAACGGAGAGCTGAATTTTTTGCTTGATGATATTATTTTTTATATTTTTAAGTTTCTAGAATAAAAATAAAAATGATAAGTAGAAAGTTTTTTAAGTATGATAAATATATACCTACAGGCTAATAGTGCTAAATAGTTATTTATGATATGAGTGTTAAAAGTGAGGTTTTATTTTGTGAGTGAAAACGTTTGTGAAATGAGCGGAGCGAATTGAACAATTTCACGAACAAAATAAAATCACTTTTAACACAAATACCATACAATGTTTTTTGTACAACTTCCCTATTTTGATAATGAAACGAGCGAATTTTCAATGACAATGAACCAAACCGTGTTAAAAGTAAACTAAACCGTGTTAAAAGTAAACTTGTTTACATGGCAACGTGTTAAAAGTATTTTTAACACGCTGCTATGTAAACAATCGTTTTTAACATTGTTTGCTATCATTAAAAGTGTCACTTTTAATGACAGTTGTACAAAAAAGTTTTTATATTTTCGCCGTGATCTTTGTCTCTTTGTCATTCTCTTTGTCATTCCGTGAAATTTTGTAATCAAATTTAAACCTATTTCCCGACTACCTAGAGCTCTGAAATTTTTAGGATAGCTAAGAACTGGATGACAATGCATGTTACAAGTGTGTTTAGGCATATACATAGATTTCGATATTTATACTAAATTGTTATTAAATTAAATATGTATACATATTATCATTTTGAACGACTTCATATGAGTTTGGCGTGGCCTATTTGGATAAGCGGCTGATTGTGACAATTCTTTTGGGAATGTTGGATTATCGTAATGAGATCGATCTCGCGAGAGAGAAGTTTTTTTCTTTTTTTTTTGTTCTTACTTGTGAAAGTAACAAAATAATTTATATAATAGTAATATGACCTATAAATCAGTAAAAAAACTTTCTACTATAAAAAGTTCTTTTTATAAATTGTGATTATTATATATTTAACAATAGTACCTACTGAAAATCTATGGTTAAAATATTATTTGTTTTTTTTTCAAGCTCTTTTGTTGTTTCTAGTCTTGATATTCTTCTGTATGTTTAAATATCACGCTTTTTATTTTGGCATTTAAATAAATTTGTCATTACTGTTTTAAAATTTTTGTCATTGTTTTATTATTGGCTTTTCACCATTTTGATGTTTTTGTGTTTCTAATTCCAGATTTTTATAGTTATAGATAAAGTTGAACCTGCTATCTTTACCCATAACATGCAGCCATTTTAGCCATTCATTAACCGACGGGTAGTCGACATTTTTAATCATATTTTAATACAACTCTGTAACGATTTTATAGATTTGTAGTTTAAACTTTACCCGCGTAAGTGCGCCGTTACAGGAAAATTGGTACCCATTTTAACGATTCAGCAAACTCTCCTTTTTCCGGTTTAACAGCGGAGCGACATTAAATTTGTAAAGTTTTTGAGTTTAAAAAAAGTCATTTTTAATTGTGTTATTTTAATTATTAGATACTTATTGTGCGAGTTACAAAAAAGGGTGAAACATTTAAAATCAATTTAGCCAAAAATAAGTTTTTGTATCTTTTATTTAGTGCATTAGGACAGGTTGTGACTTTGACACGTGTTTTTAAACATTAATTCACTTTTTACACAATGGAAATTAAGATTTGGATAGAACTGATAATTCAACAAGAAGTGTATGCCTGATTTGTTTGTTTCTCTAAAGGTTTCTACCAAATCTTTCGAGGAGGCCTAGCAGATTATAACCTTCCAGGAATGCTAAAGGTTTCCAGATTATTCTTTCGATTTAATTGTATTAAAGAATTCTGAGGTCAGTCAACCTTAGTTTTTGAATAACGACTTTGAGTTAGTTCTTTGACTTTGGAGCCCTTAATTTCTTGTTTAGGAGTGACTGGTAATACTCATAAAAAAGTTAATCCACGATCCATGTCTGTTTTGAGATAACGATGGTTTCAGATTTGCGACTAACGCATTTTAAGATGTTTTGACCTCACAACTCCTCTCGTATTTCTTTTTAAGCACATTTATGATGTTATTGAGAAAGAGATAGAGTTTATTTGTTTTTTATTTCTCCTTAATGTCATTTATTGTTGGTCTACCTTCTAAATTTTAAAAATCCAAAAATATATGTCAAAATAATTTATTTATTAAATATACAAAATGCTTTCTTCAAAAATTTAAAGAATATTGGTTTATAGCAATATCTCTAAATGGCAATAAAAATCATCGGTTAAAGAGTCTGTGAAGTCCCCCCTTACCTGGGATCTGCGGGCAGTCCATAAATCTGAAACTTTTCTCGACCCTGATAGCGGGCGGGCAATGCACTGATGATTGTGCATTTTATTGTTTAAATTTAAAAAATATATATACTTCAAAGACTCCTTAACCAAATTATCTTCTAAAAATGTGAAATATTAAAAAACTGAAAGAAAAAAAATATACGACGCACATTAAAAAATTTTATATTTGAAAAATCATTAAAAAAACGGAAAGAAAGAATAGCAAAGAAAATCACAATAAATTGGAGAAAAATGGTTTATGACTGAAAAAAGAAAAAAAAATAAAAAAAATTAAAAAAGTCGGTCGTGCACGGCGATAAATTGTTTACTCTGTTATCACATTAATGTTTATTCGAATAATTTTAAAAGAGAAAAAAGTATTAAAAAGTTTTTACACTACATTTGTTGAAAGTTAAATTTTTCGTGAAAATTTAATTCTATTTTAATTTGTTAGCTTTAATTTTAAACTGTTACATCTTTTTTTATATTTTTTGTTGTTGTTAGCAATATTGTAAATTCTGTGACAGTTTCTCATGGAATCAACTTCTTTATTTTTGTAATTTTTTCTTTAATTTCCTAAAAATGATGAATTTTCGATTTTTTTTATTTCGTTTTACTTTCAAGTTTTTCGTTGGTAAATACTCATAAAAGACTAATTCTTGAGTATTTTCGACCCCTATACACAAAAAAAAAGCATTGTGTGGTCTTATGAAACCACGGTAAAAGTGAAACTTTTTTACACTATAGGCATTTAACTAAAAGTTTTTCGAATCATATTCCATTAAAGGTATAAAAATCGGTTTATCAAATCAAAATCAAAATCGAAATCGAAATCAAAATCGAAATTGAAATTGAAATCGAAATTGAAATCTAAATCGAAATTGAAATCTAAATCAAAATCGAAATCAAAATCAAAATCAAAAGGTGTGTACGATTCACACACGATAGAAGTGAAAACTTCAATAAATCGACAAAAGAATGAAATTAATATATATAACAAGAGTAGGATAATTACAAAGTTTATTTGTTTAAAAATGAAAGTGTTTTGATTAATTTTAAAAGATTTTATTTAATATATGTTACATAATTTATTGCTCAAGTTCCATATTTTCAGTTTCAAAAATTATTATTTACGACTGTAATATTTTTAAAACGTTACATGTCGTAGATACTTACGCAGTCGAAGTTCGTGTTAATACAAATAGATAAAATATAACCGTCGACGTTACATGTCGTAGATACTTACGCAGTCGAAGTCCGTATTAATACGAATAGTAGGATTGTTTATTAGCAGATCTGCTCACTCCCGTACATTTTTGTATTAAACTATAGGTGCCGCCTACTTTATACTTTATACCTACTCGGCGTTCGACCGACATGCGACATGCACTTAAAACGATCTAATAAAAGTTTCACTTTAAAAAAATGTTTCTAAATTATGTTTAATAGACTGACTAGCTTTTTATAAAATTAATTAACATAATTGGCATATAGAAATAAAATCTAATACGTTTAACTCGACAGGTTGTCGCATACATTTAAAACCCTTTATACAAAATGTATATCTATTTCCACCGACCGACAATGATGTAACGGAGAATTTCGTGCATGGCCCATTTAGATTGCTCAGAAAAAAGAGGTGCTACCTGTTTCTCCGGAGGTAGTTTCTGCTCCCGTTTTATTTATAGTAGCTGTTCGCGCCTCGTCTTATGAAGCATTACAGCCACTTTGATATTATGGCGGGTTTATTTATGTGATGGCGTATATGGTCGTTTATATCGCCGCTTGGTGGTCTAACACAAGGGTCTTTTGTTAATTTTTTTTGCTCGTTCTTTTGTCCGCAGGTTTGCTTATTTGCATATAGAGTGTTGGCGGTTAAGGAGAATGAACTTCTTTTGCTACTGGTGCTACCTTTGAAGTATGAAGTATTACATTATTATTCATAGTTTAATAGTTTGGGAAGTGAATATTAGTAGGAAAAGTAATAAACTATACTTCAAACTTTATAATTTATACCCTAAAAAAATATATATCAAGAATTTTGATAACACACTAAATTTATTTGATTAAATGTTGTGCCCACTTTTACAAGAGGAATAGAAAATAGATCTTTGACACACGACTGTTCTACAAAACGATTATTGTACAAGTATTCTTAAAAGAATGGTTCATTATTCAACAAAAGGTATGTCTAAACTTGATATGAGAGTATTATTTACATAATTGGCATGTTAGATTTTGGGTTTTATAACTTTTAGTTCACCTAAAATTTAATGCAATGCCCAATTTATATAAAAATAAATTTAAATTTTTAAATAAATCTGACCAAAAAGAAATAATTAGGAATGCCATGAAACTAACCATTTCAAAAATTTGTTCCCCTTACATGTTTCTGACAAATTTTATTTTTATTTTGTTAAAAAAATACTTTTAAAGAAAGAAACAAAAAGCTTATAAAAAAAAATTTAAATTACATTTTGCTTTGACATATCACTACATACTAATGTGTCAATGGTTTAAACAAACAAAACACATACACAAAGAATAGACCTACCTTTTAGCACTATATCTAGGCAACGCACTTTACTATTTAAATATCTCATTTTCAGATGATCAGATTCTTGGTCTTTTGCTTTTTTGCTCTTATTTTGTGATTTTTTTATTTGAGATTTTTGACCAGACTTCTTCTGGTTTCTTCTTTTTCTTCTTGGCAGCGACCTCTAATTCTTGTTTATAGGGAGAAGACGTGAAAATTGCTGTTTTCCCATGTTTCCTAGTTACTACTGATGTTATTTTTGTCAATGGAAATGGTAATAATTGTTTCGGAGAAGCGAAGGTAAAGCTACTGTCACTTTTTTCGCATGAAGGCGCTTGAGATGACTAATTTGGCTTGAAGTTTCTTGAGATATCTTTGATTCTTGCCTAATAGACTTGTCGGCTGTATGTAATAAGTGTGTAGCCTTAAAATTACCCTTGGCTAGCTCCTGAGGGTCGTGGCTTCCTTCTGAGTTTTATTTAATTTCCTCCAAACATTAATTAAAAGGCGCCAAATACAGACACACAAATAAAACTCGAAAAATCAGTTTTAAAATGGTTTATTATTTTAATTATGATTAGTAAAAAATTAATAAAATGAATTAATTAATTCTCTTATCTTTGGGGATTTTCGATGGCATCTGACGGAGTTTCGATAACTTGTGGAACGGAACTGGAGTTCCTTCCAGGGAATTTCCTGACCGGTTTTCTTTTGGTGTGGAACGAAACTGCAATTGGATTGTAATTTCCCTTCAAGGGACTTCTTGTCGAATTTTCGTTAATGGCGGAACGGAACTGCAAAATGGCGTCCGCTTTAACTGATTGTCGACTGACTGCGTAATTTCTGATATGTTTTTAGCTGGTCCTTAATAGGGCCCTTCTTATAGTTGGCAATAACCCAGAACAGAAGGGCGAAGGTAGTCGGAAATAAAAAAATGAACGAATTTAAATCAAAAACTCTAGAAGAGACAAATTATCTCCTACCAACTGGCAATTCCCTCTCGTATCGGTGCGATAACAATAGATAATATAAAAATATGTATAGTCTGGATGGAATGCTCGAAAACCAACGTTGCAAACGTTACAAGTGACATGGCTGGTCTGATTAATTTTTGTTTTTTTGGCTGCTCCCCAATTTGATTTGGTGACAACCCCATCTTCCTCACAGTGCTCTTTTCTAATAATAGTAACTGGTATTAATTAACAAACCACAGTCAAGTGTTAAAGCCTCAATAAATATGTTAAGAACTTTGCACTAAAACAGTTTTTTCAGAATATTACTTCACGCTCGTTTTGATACAGTTCTGTTATAGCTTCCAAAAAATTTGACAAATTATATAATTTTCGAATGGAATTTTATGCTCACAAAGTAGCTAATAGAAACTGAAACACATTTATCTTTCAACAACATTTATTCTAAAGAAAACAATCTCTCACTTCTTTATTTTTTTTAAATACCTACAATATGAAACATGACGGTAATATCAATTTATCATATTCGATTTGTACATTCTAAGTGTTAGAACGGGTTGGATTCTACTACTATTTTTCAAAAATAAAATCCCAACATGCGGTGAGTAATCGTCCTCAGTAGGTCCTCCAAATATTTAATGCCCCCTTCAGGCTTGTGTGACACGTACATAGTGATTTAATCGATTGATTGGTAAATAGCTGACGATCATGGTCTGGCATATTGACGTTGTTTTTTATTCAAATTGTATAGAACAGAGGTATACATGCCGTATCTACATCATGTCGACCGGTTATAAATTGGGCCCCAGCGTGCTTGTCACGAGCCCTGTCAGAATCTATAATCCGAATGCAGCAGAGGCACTAAATTAAAATAAAAATATGACTTTTTTTGTGTTTTTCATGCGACAAATAGAGACTTAAATTTTTAATTGGCACCCTACTGCTTTTAAGAAAAGGGTTCAATAGATCAAATGGTCAGAGAAACCAATAAAATATTAAAATTAAAATTTTTAAAAGTAAAAATTTAGAAAGTCGGCAAAACTAGATTGTGATTTAAGTAAATAGTTGTGAGATAGTATGTACTTTCCGGTAAAGTCAACAGAAAAATGAAATTATAACTCAAAAAAAAATTAATGGAGATGTGCTCTATTTATATGAATAGGCATAAAACAACGGGGATATTCTCATCTATCTATATATATAAAAATGAATGTTTGTCTGTATGTCTGTATGTACTCAATGAACTCAAAAACTACTGGACCGATTATTATGAAAATTGGTATGTATATGTATTTTTTCACGGAGAAGGTTTGTATGATATGCTCATTGATGCCACTCGCCACCAGGTGGCGCTGCAGAGTAGCAACTTCTGTCCCGTTCAACCGATTGTCATGAAAATTGGTATGCATATGTATTTTTCCACGGAGAAGGTTTGTATGATATGCTCATTGATGCCACTCGCCACCAGGTGGCGCTGCAGAGTAGCAACTTCTGTCCCGTTCAACCGATTGTCATGAAAATTGGTATGTATATGTATTTTTCCACGGAGAAAGTTTGTATGATATGCTCATTAATGCCACTCGCCACCAGGTGGCGCTGCAGAGTAGCAACTTCTGGCCTGTTCAACCGATTGTCATGAAAATTGGTATGCATATGTATTTTTCCACGGAGAAGGTTTGTATGATATGCTCATTGATGCCACTCACCACCAGGTGGCGCTGCAGAGTAGCAGCTTCAGTCCCGTTCAACCGATTGTCATGAAAATTGGTATGTATATGTATTTTTCCACGGAGAAGATTTGTATGATATGCTCATTGATGCCACTCGCCGCCAGGTGGCGCTGCAGAGTAGCAACTTCTGCTCCGTTAAACCGATTGTCACGAAAATCAGTATGATGATGTATTTTTAATCGGTAAGATGAATATGATATTCGTATTAATGGAAGTTACCACCAGATGGCGCTTCCATGTATCAAGTTCAATACTGATTTTAATAGATATCTATACGAATTCGTACAAATAAAAGTTCTTAAAATATATTGTTGGTGCGATAAGTAAAACAAAACCATAAACTTTCTTTCCTTCCCTATCTCTTCTTCTTTTTTATTTTTCTTAAATTTATTTTATTAATTGATGGCGTAGCAACGCGCGCCGGGTACAGCTAGTTTTCTATAAATGTGAACAAAATTAATCGAATAGACTCCGAAGTACCTACTTGGTGTCCAGGAGGAAAGGTTGAATTTGTGTGAAAATTTGATACAAAATAAGCCTAAACTCGTGCCTTGGGGGAGTTTTGGGATAGATGAACACGAATATCATGGCTTCATTGGTCTCCATTTTACCTAGTGCCTAGGAGGGATTTTGTCTTCTGGAGTTTAATGAAAATTCTTTACAAAAACCGTTCAAATCCGTTAGTAAGGTAGATGAACGTTATTTCGTTAATCACCATAATATTTCTTTGGTAATTATCTTTCTTATAAGGTTTATCGAATATTTATAAAAATATATTCAAAGCATTATTTTATAAATTTGGCAATAGCAATTGTTAAATGTGAGGAAACTGTCATCGATAAAATTTTCGACTTTTGACAGGTTTTCGTAATGCTTGGAGAGAGTGTATCTTTAAGTGCAAAACTGGCCCTATGGAGATCGAAATGGCCGGGGACAGGTATAAAATTGCCATAAAAGTGACAAAATTACTTGGTCCATCAACCTTCATAAACTGTGAGGGTGGAAATTTATATCGATACAGGAAACACGAATTGCATTGTTTGCAAAATCTGTTCGTGAATATTTCAGACTTCGACATACATATTGTGCAAAAAGCAAAAATGCAATTATAAATTTTATATGATCGCTGTAGGATAAAAAGTACCTTCCGCTCTTCCGAATCGAATGCAACGTTTTGCACATGCATACCTTTATTGTAGATATTGTTTTAAAAATTTAATATTTTGTGTAAAATGTTTTCAAAATTTTTGTAAAATTTCTAATTATTCATGATACTGTCATGAAAACTAATGTAATGTTTTTTGTACCAAAAAATGTTTTTTTACTAGTGGTTATTGAGATATTTTCAGAAATTTAGGGATATTGTTTTTTTATTGAAATTAAAAAACGTATAATATACTAAGTTTCAAAATATTAAGAAAAAAAATGAGAGGTGTCAAGTGACACCCGGATGGAACGAAGTTTCTTTCGATTAATTAGTGAAGGAATTGTAATTTGTAAACACAACAGGGTGTTTATACATACATAAGCATTTATTATTGTCTGTATAAAATCTCTACTTACCTAACTCCATCAGCAATATCCGGAATTTGTGGAGAAACACTGTCAGGATACATTATTGTTATTATTTTATTATTTATTATCTACAAAAAACCTGTATAAACTTTTAACAAAGTCGCGACACTACACTGTTCAAAGCAAAATAGAAAATAGTAAATCCATTATTACCTCAATATTTTCAACAGTTCGTTTCTTTTAACAAAAGTGTCCAGTCATACAATACCAGAGGTTTAGATGACATACATATACCAAAAATTACTTTTTATTTCAATTTAATTTAAAACAGGAATTAACAATTTAATACAAAATTTTAAAATATTTGACAGTAACTGACAGTTAAGGTAATTTGACGTACCTAACTAGTCAAGTTACGAACTATTTTTAAAATGTGTGTGTCGTGTCGGTCGTGTCGTGTCGTGACATTTTTTGGTCTGAATTTTTTCCGGCTAGTCTCAGTCGTAACGCGCGAAAGGGAATTTCGTTCCAATAAAACACGAAAAATTCGAAAAACACAAGTTATAAAAGATTTTAAAAAATCACACAATTTAATCAAATTGTGATTAATGGAAAAAATAATTGTATCCATAAAGAAAATCTTTAATAAAGTAGGTAATAATTGTAAAAAACGAGATGTGCCACTCCTGGAATGACCAAGAGGGAAGCATAAATTTGATTCAACATTCGTATGGCAGGACAATAATACAATCTTATTACTAAAAATATAATTAATCTTAAAATTTAAAAAAATGATAAAATTTAACATCAGTTTAAAAAACTATAATTAATAATTTATATTAAATTTATTTCAAAGGAATTATGATAAACTCTTTTAAATAAAGAAGAAAAGTACATAAAAACAGCATAATCTATTTTGTGTAACTTGCTTATTCTTATTAGGTTTAACTCGCGACAGGTTTGGCTCGTTGGGCTTGTTCAGCTAGTTCGGATTGTTTGGCTTGTTGAGCTCGTTTGGCTGCCCCAGATCGTTATTTCAGCCGCTCTGTGTGTGATCTGCAATAAAAAACTTTGGCTATCAAGAAAACCTTTAAAAAAATTGGAAAAGTAAAGTTTTAAGTTACCTAATAAACACATCTTTAATCATTTAAAACCAACTACCTCATTCGTAAATAGCTTGCAATTCTGTTATTCGTGGCAGTAAACTAAACGTAAATTGTCGTTTGCTATTATTAATTTTATTGAATACGTGTTGCAATGTTGGAAATGTTATTTATTGAGTTTCTACAAGAGTTTTCCAAATTACTCATAAAAGTTACCAGATTGGGTTAAATCAAACTACAAATTTGATGGCTCTGTAAAATATAGTGGAAAATGACACGTACGTTTTTATTTATTTAATAAATTGGAAATATCTATATGCCTATTAATTTTCATTTCAAATTTTATGTTAACTACTTTACTTAAAAAGTACCCTGAATACATTGAATTTAAAAAACGATAATAAATAAAATTTTAATGTCCATGTTTAAAGCTTTTAACGGATTTAAATTATCAGAGCGATACGCATGCCACCACCGTAAAACGCTGAAATGTATCCAAGAAATTCGAATCTTTCAGCCCCGGCAGTCTAAACGGATTATGTTCGCATAATTGATATTTTTTTATAAATTATTCTGCGCTGCCGGTGGATATACCTGTTTTTTTCTCTTATTTTAAATTTTTATGGTAATAGCGAATCATCAATAATGGAGCTATATGACATAAAAAGCTGCCTTTTAATTGGTAATTAAGTTTGATAAAAACGTACAATAAAGAGTTTGTTGCTGTCATATTTTTTAACTTCCCGCTAAAAAAAATTTAAATTTTTTTTTAAATCGGGAAGTTATTGGTTTCACCCCGTTTTTCGAAAATCGAGTTTTCATCGGATCTCAACGTTTTGAGGTCTTAGGAACCTCCCCTGACTATTTTTACGAGGGTGTCTGTATGTCTGTATGTACGTGTGGATGTGTGTGTGTGTGTGTGTGTGTGTGGAAGTATGTAAACCTCTTATAACTTTTGAACGGCTTGACCGATCGGAATCAAATAAAAAGCATTCCAAAGAGATCCATCTAACTTAGATTCACTGTAAGTTTGAACCGATTCGAGCGCGTAGATTTCGAGAAATTTCGAAATAACCGAAAAAAACAATTGGTAAAAATGATGTTTTTTGGGCATATCTTTTTGGCTATTGCATCGATCAATTTCATAACATAATCAGCTCTCAAGCTTAAAAAGCCACGTCGAATGCCGTTTTGCAAATTAAAATCGGTTGATCCGTTCGTGAGATATCGTTGTCGAAAAATTTCAAAAAAAGTGTTTTTTTTTCAATAACTTAGAGATTTTTTGACTAACCGATTTTGCACTCCCGGTAACGTTTTTAGGTCTCAAAAAACTGCGTCGAATGCCATCTTGAACATTAAAATCGAATAAGGCGTTAAAAAGTTATGGCTTTTTAAACATTTCAAAAAAAGTCAAAAACGTCACGTTACTATAGCTTTGCGGTTAAAACTAGCGGGAAGTTGCAAGGATGGCCTTTAAGGTCAACCTCTTTTCGAATTTTTTTCTGCAGTTTTAAGTTGCATCTGTTTGATTTTTTAAACACTTTACTTTTCCAAATTCAAAGTATCTAAATGATATCTCGAGCAATGTACATTGTACAATCTTTGATAATTTAGGTCTCTTCTCCATTAACAGTGCAACCTTATATGTAAAGTGGTACTAGTTAGTTTGGATTTAAGAGCGGATTTAGTAAAAGAAAAGCCATATTCAGTTTCCAAACATTGGTGCAAAACCGCCAAGAACAAAGAAAGGATGTCTTTTTATGCTTCATCGATTATGAAAAGGCATTAAACAATGTTAAACACGATCTTATCATTTCATAACTTGGAGAATTGGTGCTGGACGGAAAGGATATACCTAAGACTTATAAGTAATTTATGCTGCAACCAAAAAGCGGAAGTTTAGATTCAAAATGAGGAATTCGAATTAAAAAAGGCGTTCGCCAAGGTTGCATCTTGTCTTCTATGTTTTTTAAGTTGTATCTCCAGAGAGTATTTACCAAGTCAATCTCTGATAGTCCCATAGGCATTAAAGTAAACAGAGTCCCCATTAAGAATACTCGGTGTCGGGTGATGTCGTGATATTAGTGCAAGTGATCTCCAAACTTTACTGGATAAAGTCAATCAAGAAAGTTAGAGATTGGGTTTAAAAATTAACATCTATAAAACCAAATGTATGGCCATTGATAAAATACTCGTATATATAGAGAGAACATTGAACAGGTCACTCAATTTAAATACTCTTGTAATGCATGATTAACCCAGACCAGGAAATAAAATCTTCTCTAGCATTCATTTTTTAATAGCAGCCTTTCTGAAGGTGTCAGCAACTCTGCCGAATGGTTCCGGGCCAATCATTGGCATATTAGCTCCTGGTCCAATTCATCAGCCTTCTCATTGCCTCGAAATCCAGCTGCGAGCATATTTGTCAAATCAATAATGGTTGGGTCACCATAATGGAAATGCAACAACTTCTTTGTTGTACCTGCCTGGACAATGATATGTATTTAAATATCTGGATCTGCTCCAGCGAAAGACATGGTACCATAATGATTGGCAGAACTGACTACACAGAAGAGTTGACAAGAACAATTTAAACAATTTTTGTGATTTTGATCGTCTTTAAAAAAGATGCTAAAAATTCATAAATTGAGACTATGGAAACTCCCACTCCGAAAGGAAGGAAAATGACGTGTATGATTCAAGATGAGTGCTTTCAGAAAATTCTAAAAAATCACAAGATGGATCAAAAAGCGAGCCTTTAAAACTTGTTTATGTAATGAGATTAAATTAAATTAAGATTTTGAGATTTAAAGTAAAAAAAATATTTTTTAAAATTTTTTTGCTGTACTGGCAGCACTAATTGAGCACTAAATAGTGACGTCTTTTAATTCCATTAGTTTCCGTTTTAGCGCGTTCACGAATGGTACACTGCTAGCTTAATGAAAAGTTAGCAGTGTTCTCATTTTTGGTCCCCCTATCACAGCACCAAATATCTGTTATCAGCAGTAAATTAGCACTAAATGAGCACTAAATTTTGAGATATAATACGAGTGATTCTACCGACTTCACCTTTCTAGCTTTACAGACGTAAATTGGACAAACGAGAATGACATTTTCTCTTTAATGTCATTTTTTGTTTGGCTAATCTCTTAATTTCAAAGATATTTATTGTCTCACTTTTTGCTAATTTTATATTTTGGCGGTAAACGAAAATAGTAACTTTAAAAACTTAATTTTTGCCGAAAATAAAATAAAAAAAAAATAATAATTATTATTTATTAAAAATAATATGGTATTTTTAGTTTTTTCAAAAATTCTTTTTGTTATACTGGACTATGCACTAAACATAGTTTGATTTATTTTTCTTATGGTTCCTTTTTTTATCTACATACTTTTACACTGTACAAAACCAGTATCAGTTTAACGGACTGTGTACCAAAAAGATACTAAAAACTAACTTTACCATTAACTCAAAATGATGGATAACCGATTTCTTACATTACTTACGTTAATGGAAATGTTTGACTGAAAATTCAAACACCTTACGAATTAGCGCCAACATAGCAAGTGTTTGGGTTTCTCTGGGAGTTAAAGTTTGTTTTGGAAGTTCATTATTTTCCCCTAGGTAATGCTTAGAAATAATTATCCTGGATCAGATAGACACACTGAGATCAATCATTCTATTAGGTAGAAACAGCAGAAACTGTTTGGGATATAAATTAGGCGTACCATAAACTAATCGTTTGAAAGCAAACAAGTCTTTGACAGATTATGTCTCTGTGAGATTTATTTTAGTCTCTTACCTACCTAGCGAGTCTTTTCATGTGATTATAATTCTAATTTGAAATCAACAGTGTAAAGGTTTGGTAAACGTAAATAAATTAAATCGATCACAAATGTTTATATACACAATCAAGAATTATACAACTTTTACTAACATAAATAAATTAAGTGCTGAAATAAGTATTATGCATAATAAATTTTGATATCTTTTGTACCCAATATCTATATTAATATTATAAAGAGGAAAGGTTTGATTTTTTGTTTGTTTGAAATGAATAGGCTCCGAAACTACTGGACCGGTTTCAAAACTCTTTTACCGTTGGCAAGCTACACTATTCCCGAGTGACATAGGCTATGTTTCATTTAAAAAAAAAATAGGGATCCTTACTAAAATGCCATTAATGTAACCAAAAATGACCTTAAAATCCTTATATCGCGTGCGCTGAGAATACTATTGATTATAGAATAAAATAATGTACTACGATTTTGAAGAATATATAAATATCTACAAAAAATGCCGGGACAGCATATGTCTAACTGTTATAGTTACGTCACAATAACTAATTTTTAATTTTTTAAAAGTTTTTA
Organism: Altica lythri; assembly: GCA_964028335.1. Taxonomy (NCBI): domain Eukaryota; kingdom Metazoa; phylum Arthropoda; class Insecta; order Coleoptera; family Chrysomelidae; genus Altica; species Altica lythri. The sequence goes on along the minus strand of OZ034804.1, from coordinate 25,096,208 downwards.
TCTTGGTATTAATCCTTATCAAAATAATTTATTTCATAATCACGACAGATATCACAAATTTAGCATGTGCAATGGGACGAGGCTACTTATAAACGAATGAAATGACAATTAAGTTGTAGCAACCAATATAACTGAACCACCAGCTGGTCAACTAGCTCATACACTGAGGATACCGATGATCCCAACTGATCTACCAAATTCCTTTAAACCGCTTCAATTTCCTATCAAAAGATCTTTCGCTTTTACTAATAATAATTCTCAAGGTCAAACCTTCCAAATAGTAGGGATCGGTTTTCCTCATGGCCAACCGCCTAAGGCGGGTCGGAGCACCTAAAAATAAATTTATTTTGCTGCCAGAAAATAAAGCAACATGTAATATTGTTTACAGGGAAGCGTTGACCCAATAAATTTAATGGCTTTTGTTATTTTTCTTTAATCCCCGTGCAAAGCCAGGGCGGGCTGCTAGTATGAAATATAAATACAAACCAGTAAAGAATAATAAAATAAAGAAGTGAGAAGCAACAATAATTAAAAATGCGTTTAACAAAACTCAACACATCTGTTTATAGTATTCGTGAATTTTCGGTTTTTTATGGGTTTTAATGTTTAATAAAGTTACTGATTTTTTCAATTTTTTAAGGTTTTTACAAAATTTAATATTACAATAAAAAGTGTATCACGTTTTGGTGCCGTTTTCTTAACGGATGATCGCCATAATATCTAGTAAGAGCCGCAGATATATTCCTCCCCTGGGATTCCTTCCAACCAATAAAATCTCCGGGTGAGTGGATTCTGCACTTATAAAAATGGACCAAAACAAAAACAAAATATAATATTCTTTCTTCTTTCTGTGGCCGGTATTCTTTTCACTTCCCTACTTCCCAACCTTTTTTTTCTGCTGCTCTACTTTCTGTCTCCTTCTCTCTGCTCTTTCACTTTCCTAACTCTGGTTTCTTCTTTTTGTATTTACTCCTTCTAAATGTTTTATTTATATCTTTTGACTAATACTTCTTTATTTGTTTATTTCTTTTTTTTATTTTTATTTAAAATTTAAATCAATTTCGCGACAATTCAACAATTTTTATATATTTTTATCAAATTTTTTAATGACAATTTAATCAATCATCTCTTATCAATACAAACCATACAAAACATATAAAAAAATCAAAATTAAAACTGGCAACCGATCTCCTCAAGGCCAATTTACAATTTCCAGAAATCTACTGAAAAAAATGGGAATTTCTGGGAACGTGAGTCGGTATTAAGGAAATCGGATGCTAGATTTAGTTTTTGTTAAATTTTTTGTTTGGATTGTCGGCATTGTAATAGTGTTTGTTATGGATTAGATTCTTATAAATTAATTTAAAAGATGTCAGAGAATTGAAAAATGTAATGGTGTTTAAAAAATTTGCAAATTAAATTAAAATATTAAGAAATTTTAAATTTTAAAATTAAATAAAAAGAAAAATGAAAAATTTTAGAACTAAAATAAAAGAAAATATTAAAAGCACAAAGCAGGAACAAATAGAAAAAGAGGGCAGAGGTGGAAAGTGGAGGAGTAGAGAGAAGTAGAGCCGCACAAAGCAGGAGCTAAAAAGTAGAAGAGTGAAAAGAAAATCTGTCACAGAAAAAAGACAAAATAGGTACATAGAACTAGAATAGTAGATCCTGTCACAAATAAAACTACCACAGAACACAATATTTGGTAAACTTATCTCGTGGTCGTAGGAAAAATAGTGTATATTACTTGTACGGAAAGCGACTTTTTACACTAGTGTAAAAAGTGTTATTTTCCGCTCTCATTTTCAAATATACAATTTGTTGTAAATATATTTTTTAATAGTAGTCGATTTTGAAAGAGTTCCAGGAGAGGAATTCCAGAGAATCCATAATTAAAACATTTTACTACAGTCAATTTTTCGTCCCTATTTTATTCAGTTAGGGAGTCGCAACCAGAGATTTTTAGTAAACTAATTATTTTGAGACATCATATGTGATTTTTGAAGTTTAGAATTTAGACAAGAACAAATACCATTTAGAAAAAACAAAAAAAAATCTATATTTACAGTCGATAGCATTTTAAACAGTTTGGCCACGGATGATTATAGTCAAGTGAGAAATTAAGTGAGTAAATAAAAAAAAAACATATTAAACAGAACACAAAAAAAAGTTTGATGTCTATTTGACAAAAAATTTCTTTCTCATTAACGTCATATATCATCCGTTTAGATGATCTGTGGCTAAACGGTTTAAGGTATACTATCGACTATAGATCGTAGGTTTGAGTCCTGCTGGTTATGTCCTTTTTTTAATTTCGCGTTAAAGTAATTGCTTGTTAGTCTGATATCTAAATTTATAAACTCCTGCTCCAAAACATAAAATTCAAAGTAACATAAAGAAACTATAAAATTTATTACTCAATTCATTACTTCCTTTCTACTTACGAAATAAAAAAAATTAAGCATGTTATATTTCTTTACAAAATACCTGTATCAAATTTTAAATGAAAATACTGTAATTATCTAAAGTCACCATACCATCTATTGTGGTAAATTTCACGGAATAAAACAAATTTAATGTAGTTTCCTTTCTGCGCGCTGCAGATAAAATCGGAAATAAATAGCACAAAATGGAACGAAAATTACTACTAGCCGTACAAACGATTTTCTCGTTTAATACATTTTTCCAGATAAGAGATATCAATTTCCCCTAAACACGGGGACCAAGATAGGACACACATCAAACCTCCCCAGGATATTAATATCACTTCTGGTTACTTATCCAATAAAAAATGATGCGTGTGTTATGTCGTATATACGCCTAAAGCAGGGTTCCTGCAACGGACATGGACAGGTTTCGGTTTCCTGCTTTTCTCCTGCTAATAATCTCGATATTGCGACAACTGAAACACATCTGATAAGGTTGTGACAGACCTTCAAGAGAATATGTGCGTTGAAACGGAAACTGTAGAGATGTTATAGTTATTTAGTTTTTTTTTTTAATTCGTATGATACAAACTAACTTAATTTATGTTCGTCTATTAATTGTTAATTAGAAACCCCAAATAAATAAAACGAAATACAAATTAATGTCACTAAAAGTTCTGTAATTATTGATATAAATTCCTCTTATTAATAGATTTTGAAGTTATACTTCTATTCATGCACTCGGTCGAAAAGATTTGTGTACAGTTAAATGGGAAAAATCATAACCTATGTAATGGTATGATTAAGAGAGAGACAGACACACTTATCGGTAAAAACAAAGATGAAGTATTTATCACATGTTATTAGTCACAACTATAAATCCTTTGAATACCGTTTTAACATTCAGTACATTGAAAAGGGATAGATATACATAAAACAGTCTTAACTAATGTATGAATATCATAGTGACGGACCACATGATTATTTGACAGATTATTTTATAATTCTGTCACGTAAGTTAACATATTAAGTTAAGTATTTTATATTAATAATATTAATGATAATATTCAGGAATGAGTATTGTATTGTAGTCTATAATACCGTCACTTGGTTGCAGTATATCCTGCACTATGCTTTTGATGTTGTTGGCAGAGTTTTTACGAATAGTCGACAAAATAAAGTACCAAAACCGAATTTTGTAACGTAAGATGGATCGGAATGCGTTTTTTTGTATTGGATTCGTTGAAGTATCAGGAAATTTGTCGCTATATTTTATAATGTAAAAAGTGGGAATTGCATTTCTGCATTTGAAAAGTAGGTACATTCGGAACGGACAATAGAGAGAAAACTTACAACTCGGTAAGTATTGCTGAAAATGGGTTTAATTTATATACTCGGGGTTTTTGAACACGAATATCACGATTCCGAAAGTCTCCGCGGCACTTGGTGTCTAGGGTATTTACCTCTTCTCCTGGGGTTTTATGTAAATTCTGTATGAAATCAGTGCACACTTGGTACTCGGTGGTTTTTTGAGTCCCTAAATACGATTATAATAATGGCGATGGTGTTCGAAACACCTGGAGCTTAAGACCTTGTATCCAGGAATTATATACAAAAAAAGTGTGCACACGGTACTAGGAGGTTTTTGGGGTCGCTTACCACAAATATCATATAATGAGTTTTCTAAATCATTCGCATACAAATTTATGAATCCATGAGCGTGCATAGAAGTATAACTTCTGCCGGCAGTCCCACTGACTGCCACTCTAGTTTAATGACAGTATCGAACGCCCAAACAAAAGTTAGCGTATATGAACCAACTGTACAAATATTTTTTGATTCAACCTTTTGGATGATATTTTTGTATTTTAGATTGTCAACTCAGTATATACTCCATTTATCGTTAATGTCATGAATTATTATTTCTTCTTGTTGTGATAAATTGTGTATTGATTTGATTTTTCATTTCTAACATTAAGTTAATAAATTTCTGTAACTAAAATTACTGAACCAAATGAACGTTTTATCTTTAGAAGTATTATTCTTATAAAAAAGTTGTTTACATTATTAAAATTTAATTTTTGTATTTCAGTTAATCAATTTTTCTTATTATCCATTTATTTCAGATTTTATCTATATGGTTGTAAATTACCGCAGTATTTTTCTTATTAGCTTTTTTAGTAGTTTTATCCAAAAACACTTGTTTCACATGAGAATTTTAGTTTTATCCCAAGATACAATAATAGAAATACCACTAATAGTACTTAGAATTGTCATTCTAAACGAATTTGTAACTCAGTATCGAGTTACTCCCAACTCTAAAAACCGATGGCAATCTAGTTGACAGACATACACAAAAGAGACCCATGGAACTTGTATGACCAAAGGCATGACCGGAGGGTGAATGTTTGGCTGCGCTCTGCTTCTGCATAATATCCGGTCGACACTCTCGACGTCAACTCCGACCGATGCCGACGCCGGTTTACCGCAAAAGTGGGATTACTTCGAGTCAAGAGCTGTTTAATAGAAAAAAAACTAAAAGTTGGAAAAAACACGAACTGATCACGCTACCGACGCGACGGTTAGAAAGACAACTTGAGGACAGTGGTTTTTTTATCATTTTTCGAGACGCTAGCGTGTTGAACGAGTGATCTTTAAATGAGATTTAAAATTACATTTAAAGCTTTAATGCGTCTGGATAGTACACGAAAGGATAAATATATACGTACATAGTAGTCATCAATAAATTTAGAAAGTATAGGTGTACTGTGTAGGTACTTAAGTATTTGTATTAGTATTTAAGGAAAACCTGTTTTTTCTAAAATCTTCTAATAATTGTATTGTTTTCTTATAATTTGTTTTTGGAACGAAGTTCCCTTTCGCGCGTTACGAACAGTTATGACTGACGCTAGGAGCTAGCCAAAAAAAATTCATACCAAAAGTTGTCACGACACTATGACACGACACACGCATGTTTCTCTCTCTCACAGACCAAAAAATAAATAACTCTCTCTCCCTCTCTCTCATAGATAGATATATTACAATTAAAAAGACACTATTTTAAATTAAAAGAAAATGTACATTAAAAAGAAAATACTGAAACACTTATGGGGGCTTTTTATACAATTTATTTACAAAATTGTTAAGATACACTGAACTCTGCTGGATAACGTCTAACTACTTGACAATACAATGAACTCTTGTAAACACTTGACTCGAACTTACTTAAACTGCCCATGCATCCCCTTATATACAACATTATTTAATCTAGTCAGTGTGTTTAGAAGTTTCTAGAATTTTCTCGAAACATTATTTAAAATGGTCAGTTGATTGTTTTAAAAACAACTAAAAATCAACTGTCAACAACAATCTTTCAAATTAAGGTCCCTTCCTTTACGGTTATCCCGTTACAATACTGTAGAAAAAATAATAATTAACTATAATAGTATTACATTTTATTTCATCCTGTTTTTATAAATTAATAAATTCATAAACATTTTAAAAATAGTTCGTAACTTGACTATTTAGGTACCTACGTCAAATTACCTTAACTGTCAGTTACTGTCAAATATTTTAATTTTAAAATTTTGTATTAAATTGTTAAATCCTCTTTTAAATTTAATTGAAATAAAAAGTAATTCTAGGTAGATGTATGTTATCTAAACCTCTGATATTGTATAAATGGACACTTTTGTTAAAAGAAACGAACTGTTGAAAATATTCAGGTGATAATGGATTTACTATTTTCTATTTTGCTCTGAAAAGTGTAGTGTCGCGACTTTGTTAAGTTTATACAGGTTAATACAATTGTTAATTCCTGTTTTAAATTATAAAAAGTAATTCTAAAATGATGTGTTATCTAAAGCTCTGGTATTGTATAAATGGACACTTTTGTTAAAAGAAACGAACTGTTAGGTAAGTAGAGATTTTATACAGACAATAATAAATGCTTATGTATGTATAAACACTCTGTTGTGTTTACAAATTACTAATTCCTTCACTAATTAATCGAAAGGAACTTCGTTCCATCCGGGTGTCCCTTGACACCTCACACTTTTTTTTTTTATTTAATTTATTAAATGATCGACTTGTTTATTTATGTTTTAGACAATAAAAAACCAAGCCTGACTACATGTTAAACGCGTAGAAAAATCTTTGGTCCGTCGTCACGCTCGAGAGACTGAGAAATCATCGGTCTGTTTTTTTAACACGTTTCCATATCTCAGATTACTCTTTTTCTTTCTAATGTCGCTACTGTTTACTCCAAAGAATATACAACATTTTTAAATGGGTCATATTATGAACGAATTCTATTCTTACCCCCATAAATTTATCCACCCTTAATTATCGTTAACAATGCCTTCATTAAATCATGGGAATAGCTGATAGGTCACAAATAATGTTTTTTCTCTGCAAGCTGTCGTTACATTAACATTCAAACCATTCCACCATCAATCTATTTATTCAGAGTCAATAACAGTTAATTTATATGATTTTCGTTTGGCACAGACGTGTGATTTTCGAAACCATACTATTTGATAAATCATTGCGATGGCAAATCCGTGCGTATACGTTTTCTCCATTTGACACCCTAAAATCAGTAGCGCCATTTCAGTTTTTTTACAGTCCCCTCTTCTAAATACTTTAAAAGTTTAGATGATATACTTAATATAAGTAATAAAGTTTATTAACTCATTATACCGAAATGAATTGTATTATCTCTGAGAGACAAACTAAGCGTTAAAAGCGGTAGTAAAAAGCTTGTTTTTGGACTCTAACGAGTATAAATTTAATAATACCTAAAAATAAAAATAATAATTAGGTTATCACCTATACCCCACATCTGAGACTCTATCATATAGTCAAAGATAAGAGATGTTAGTCTTGTTCTCTATATACACTTGATATGTATGTATGGAAGTAACGACAACTATTTTTTAAATTTTGAACTAATTTTTATAATTCCATCGAGGGTCCAAAAAAATATTTATATTTTTTGTCTTGAATGTTTATTTGAGTTTATTATTTAAATATATGACTTTGCATTCGTTAAACAATAATTTGTTTAGGTTAGATGATTGTCTTTTTAGTTTTGCATATAGCCGCTTAGAAGGCGCCACCAATAGAACTTTCAGATACAAATCTAACCTCAATCTTTTGTTGACATAAATCCAGAGTTTCATTACAATTCAACCAGTCGCGTAGGTACAGTTCATTTTTTAAATTAGCAAGTCGGTCGAAAAGTGGATCTTAGACGAGAACATTTTCGAGCAATAATTTTTTACAGAGAGGATTATCCCAACAGCAATGTTTCGCTAAAATGGTTTCTGTGTTTGTTAATGAAGATCCACACTAGACAACTATTTCTCACTGGTATTGCGAATTTCAACGTGGTCGGTCCAGTTTCAGCGACGAACACAGTGTTACGAAGTTGGTTTCCCGTTGGATCCTTTATATGGAGAGTAAAAGGCGGGTCGCATTAATTGGTGTCGAAAAATATTGGAACGGTTTAACAAAGAAAGCTCAAAAAACGTTTATAGCATTGTTAGTGGCGATGAATCTTGGATTTGCTACTACTAACTGAAACGCGAATCCGCTGTGTGGGTTTTTTCACGATGATGAAAAAACGTTCTCGAACTGTGTCAAAGGAAATGGTCGCAATATTGTGTCAAAGTCTGGTCATAGGGCAACAATTGCGAAGATTGAAGATCAGTAACTTACGATTGGTATCGAGAAACTCAGGCAAAGCAACACACATCGGCGAATCTACCTACATCAGGACAATGCAAGTGCTTACACTGCTTAAAAGACAATCGAGTTTTTGGAGCTTCAAAACATCGACTTGTTAGACGATTTATTGTATAGTCCCAACGACTTCTTCATGTTCCCCAAGATCAAGAATTCAATGCGTGGGTAGGGATTCCAGTCGCCAGAAAAAGCCATCGATGCGTTTAAAACAGCGATTTTGAATGGTCAACTGAAGACTGGAATAACTGTTTTACGAATTGGTTTGAACGTATGCAAAAGTATCGATCTTGGTTGGACATATTGTGAAAAGCAATTAAGTTCTTTAAGTTTATATATATATATGTCCTTATAGCTATATGCAAAACTAAAAAGATAACCCTCGTATAATCTGTGTGTTACTAAAATAATCTTCCAAATTAGTTTCTGCAGTAGGTGTAGTATCAAAGGATGATTATAAGGTTCCAATTAGGTGGTATTGCAATTTATTAAATTTCTCTTTGTTTGTAAATATCTATGTCTGGCGCATCTTTTAAACCCTTCTAACGTTTTCCATTAAATTTGGGATATAATGGTTTAAGTTTAAGTGGTTAAAAAATCGATTGCACTAGGTCTTACATGTATAAAAATCGCTATAATATGTGAATACTCAATTCTCAAGGCGACCTTGTCCCGAGAATTGCTACGTTATGCCGCATTAGCCTGACGGAGCTAGGTAACCCGGTATTTGTTGAAGTAAAAGACTTACTGTGTGTTTATTTGTATTGATGTTAATTCTTGTCACTGAAACTATTTTCAATTATTATAAAAACCTTTTTTTGTCCCATTTTTTTTTTTCTAAACATAACTACTCTGCATTATCAGCAAATTATAGTGATTGTGTACTATATAATTGTTAATGTATATAGTAAATAGAACTTGCTCTAGTTGTACCTTTATATGTAAGAAAAATCCTACGTACTAATTCTACTCTCATGAATTTTTCTTTGTTTTTCAACATATTTAACAGCATTTTGTAATACACTGTCAAAAGCTTTAGAAAAATTAACAAAAATGCATAACGTGGATGATGATCTATTTTTTTCATTACATATTATTTCGTACACCATTGGACGTTTTAAAGTACGCAACAATTTATCATCGGTCTTACTTTTTTTGACTGATCTGTAACCTTCTAACTAAATTTTCTATCTTCCTGTGATTTAAGTTATTGGATGTTTAAATAGATGGTTAAATTTATGTTCATAAATTATAAGGAACAAATTAATACGTTTACTCAAGTAGCTTTACAAAACAACCTTAATTTTGTTAAATATGAAAATTATCACCTTGTGATACATAGCTACAGTGAAAATTGCATCAGGCTAAATTAGTTCTGATACAAAGCTCAGATGACTACCTATTAAAGCCAGCAAATTATTAAGGTGATATGGTAATAGGTGTGTGTTAAATTAGCTTTGATACAAAGTTCAGGTGTCTGTTTTCTAAATTGAGCAAATTATTAAGGTAGTATACATAGTTTAAGCTTCTAATAACAAAATTAGCGCAATAAATATAAACTGAACTTATTTGGCAATTCCTCTCAGATTTCGTATTTCGTCCTTCTGAAACGGAGAAGTATAAAATAGAAGTCTAAGTTGCAGATATATTTTAAACAAATAAGTTACAAATAATTCATTTAAAAAAAGTCAATGTAAATAAGTTTTGAATCAAACCATCCTTAAGCAAAAAAAAATGAAGAGGATCACCAAAATTATGTTTTTAGCAAATCTAATGAATCTGATGAAGGTAAGTTAAACGTTTTAAAACACAGCCCAGGTTTCTGCCTTCTCAGCTGAATCAATATCAATATCAATTCAATACATAGTATAAACCAAAGTCGCTTTTTCTGTCCCTATTTCCCTTTGTATGCTTAAATCTTTAAAACTACGCAACGGATTTTGATGCGTTTTTTTTTAATAGATAGAGTGATTAAAGAGAAAGGTTTATATGTATAATAACATCCATTAAGTAGTGGAGAAATACTGTTATTTTTGAGGTTTCTAATGTGATGTCGTTTAATTATCAATTTTTTTCCGCTTACATTGCAAACGCAGGCTGAACCCTACGAGATTTATCAAAATAATGTACTAATTATTTGTATACATTGAAACGGTCTACAGAACACTCCGCGATGGTATATGTCTATCTCTTATGGATATCCCACAATAACATTTTTTTGTCATTTACTTTTTACGACAAATAATGGCTAATTTTCGAAGCGATTTTAACCAATACAGCATTAATCCTTATCCATTTAAATATGTAGCTTAAATACATTGTTGATTTAATATAGATCTATATGGTCCTTTACAGCACAAGATTTAAATAAATATTTTCGAAGATATTGCAGATTTAAAATTGCGGGACGTAGCGCTTGCGATGGTACTGGCCGGCAGGGGCAGCGGCAACGGAGGCCGCGATTTTCCTTATAGCACTTTGACTTTTGCAGCGATCGGACGCGGTTATTACGAAATTAATCATTATGACGCTACCCTAAGGTGGCGCAATTGAGATGTTATAAATTTACAGCTCTAATTCTTACATAATTAAGTACTGTGACGCCACCGTAAGGTGGCGCAGTTGATATCTCATGTATTTAAAAAAACAAAACTTACTTACCTAAGAACTATGACGCGACCGTTAGGTGGCGCAGTTAATATATAATATACCTAACCGATAAATTACAAAGTACTATAAATAATAGTAAAAACTGGTAACTAACGAGAAAATATGATAAAACATACAAAAAATTAATCGTAAAAATAAAAAAATTGGAAAAAACACAAGTGTTAGGCAATGCGAAGTTCGCCGGGTCCGCTAGTAAATTATAAAAGTATTTTTTGTATGATACAAAGTTTAATTAAGTGAGTAAATTAAGATTGATTGTGGTCCTTTTTAAGATATAAGTTTTGACAATGCAAAATTGGCGTTATCTTATATTATTTTTGCAAAAATAAATAAATTAATTAAATTTGTTTTCTGATTTAATCGAACATGTATCTTGAAGTTAAAAATAATTGAATCTGTACCTTGAATTTATCTAAATTTATGTTACCTTATCACATATTAATTATCCTTTTGTTTCAGGTAAGTTCACCAAATGTCTCTTCACCTTTTGGTCCACAATTACCGGTAAGATGATCTAAAATATAATACATTTAGCTAGCAGCTATAGCTACTAACCGAACCAAGTTTTAAACTATTCCTATTCCCTGTGACTTACAAAATCACAAAAGCAAAGTATATAGACCAGAATAGTAGGAACACTTTGCCCACCAGCTTTGAAGTTCTTTGTAAAACATTTTGCTTCGTTTCGCCGACTTTTTTGTTTTAAATCTACCGATTTCAGATTTTTTAGGTTGGCAACGATTCTGGTGAGTGACAATGATGCAGACTGATCGACAGCTTCTGGGGTATGAAACCACTTTTAGTGAATGTGATCCTACTAGCCTTGTCTATACACGTTGACAAAAGCATTGGTTTTCCTTTAAAATTCTGTATTCCCAAATGACTTCGGTTTGTTTTCAGATTTATTTACTTATCAAATCATAATTTATGTTACTACACAGTATAAAATCGTTACTATGAGTAAAAAATAATCATGTGGATACTTACGATATTTATCTTCATGTACCTATATACTTTTAGATTTTTAAGTTCAAGTACCTTTTGAACTCGTCAATTCACGATATTTAAATGTTTACGTATCTCCAAAATTGGTCTTAAACTAATTCTAGTGTCTATTTTTCATGGAAAGTCCATATATCCTCCCCCTATCATTTCGGTAGATACGATTATATTTATTGTATGGCAAAGAAATCCTAATTACAAGAATTTTAGTACATTTAAAAGCTTTTTAATGCCTTGTGCATACAATCGATAAGATTTGCAATTTTTTTAGATATTTTTATGCCCATGTTCTTATAAAAAAAGTTTTCCTTCAATTTTAATGAGATTTTAATCTCATACAGTTATAGGTATTATAAACAAACAGGCCAGTCAGTGATGAATTAAATTTTATAAAAAAGTTAATCCTTTATACCTGTTTATGATAATAATCCCAATTAAATACAAATGCCTTCATAGTAACTTTTACGTAAATTGTCAAAATTTGTTTAGTATATTAAATACATCTTCTTAAAATGCCATCTTTATTACTAAAGGTCGGCAATAATTTTGGCAAATCGTTGTCTGTTGTGTGCTGCACTTAACAAAGATTGGACATCCATCCCCGTCCAATCTCTATTCCTCAACCATTTATAAATCCTATCCGGTGTTCTTCTTTCATCGGCTTTCCTTTCCTTTGTCAAACTTACGAATTCATAATTTTTTCTTTATATACATGTTCAAGATAGATAGTTTTGCGCTTTTTAATTTCTCTTCAAATATTTGTCTTGTTCCATTCTCTGTAAGACTCTTTAATAAGACACATATGTTCTGTCCATGATATTTCCAGAAGCCTTTAATAGATCTTTATAGAATGTTGTAGATATCAGCGCGTTTAAGCTGATGATCTCAGTCAAAGGATAATTGGTGAGGGGTTGCTGAACCTTCCTAATAACTACTTAATCCCACATCTTAAATGCCTCTAATCGTCTAATAGATCTTATTCCCAGAGACCTCGATTCAGTTCTGTAGTGGAAAATAGAATTACCAAAAATAATACCAGATATCTATTGAAAGAGAGAAATGATGACCTTTAGTCATCCAGGAACAAAGATATTTGAAGTTACTTACTACTGTTTTGTTATCGGTGTAAACCTTGAGAAAGATAACCATTTTCCTTTGTAATATTAGTTTCTATATCCATTCTGAGCTGTATGCTAGAATCACGGTGTTGTTCGCATACCTTACGTTTTTAATTAAATTCCCATTTAAATTCTTGGATGTTTTCTAGCGTATTCAAAACATTTTTCGTCGTAGAGGTTGGAAAGGAGAGGTCAAGTATTACAAGTTTTATAGGTACATACATGCATTTATACATAAATTTATTTATTCAAATATACAAATAAATAGAAAATTAGATTTTTCCTAGTTTGTTAAATAATTACTGTCACTATTACGTTCATCCGAATTTATTATTATTGGTCGCAAGTCATCCATAATACATTCATTTTTAAAAGCTTAATTATTTTCTTCATATGACTTAAAATCTATTTCAAGATATTTGGAGCGACTGTATTTAAGTTTTCCTGCCACAAAGCTAACGAGCCTCTGTTTTGTTGTTTATTGCATTTTCACTAGTAATACCACTAGAGGTCAAATTATTTCCGGAAATTTTTTCGAGCTCATGAATATTTTGAAAATTTCCCGAGTCGAAGACGAGGAGATGGACCGGACACGTGGCATAAGAGAACGAAGAAAAGTGGACAAATCGAATAATACAAATGGAGGCCAAGAAAGGATAAACGAGGTGCAGGAAGACCACAAAAAAATGGGCCGATGACATCAAGGAACATACAGGGAGAAACTGACACCAGTTAGCTCAAGACAAACGAAGTTGGAAAAGACAAGGAAAGGCTTATGTCCAGGAGTGGACTGCTAAAGAAGAAGAAGAAAGAAGGAGATATTTAGTTATTAATCATTTAGATATTCATCATTTTTTTAAAAAGCTCAATCAACAAACATACCCATATTGTATTTTTTAATATCAACAGTATATGTATATATATATATATATATTTATATATATATATATATAATATTATCGATAAGTTAAAGCGTCTCGTGAGCGTGTCGACTGAAGATGTTTCTCCGTGCAAAATATATATACAGTCTTGCACGCTGTAAAAAGTATTTATTTTGCAACTCGATGGTTACTATAATCTATAACTACAAAGTGTATGTTGTCGCCTCTCTGTCGGGGTTCCTAATTCAAAAAGTAACAGCTTATATAAAATGGACTATAGTCTATATCAATACCGTCTGTATATGTGGTAGCGAAGATCTGTAAAAGCTTTTTAAAGTATGGTTTATATGACATTAAAAACCCGCCTGAATCATAAATTCAGAGCTTTTAAAGTATAAAGGAAAATAATAAAAATACCTATTTATAACGAATCTTCAGGACTCGAGTAGAGTGTGATTTGTGAACATTTGGGTATTATAGTAGCCAGTCGATTTGTAAAATATTTTCCCCATTAACGGCTTTTATTTATTTTCTACGTTTTCTCTTATATTCTTATATAAGAGTTAAGGTAAATTTTTATTGTAGTAAAAGCAGCATACGATTTTACACTTCGGCAATAAAATTGGTACGCCAATGTACCCTAAACTCGGCAAAACTTTGAGAATAATATATAGACATTCCCAATTCGAGTTTCCCTAATATAATTCTGTAGTTGTGGTAGGTGTCGAAGTAGTTAAAGGGATGCAAATTCTCTAAATTTTGCCTAAAATTGAAACATTTAACGATTGGGTGTGGTCCGTTTAAAGTACATTTTATAGAATGTGTATAAACTGTATTAGAATAAATTAATTTAGATGTGAAAGTTTAGTCGATTATATAAATTAGTTTTTAGTAATTATCCTATTTTTTTGTAGGTAATTCTAACAAATTATTTTAGAATTTTGAAATCCTGTACTCAATTATTGCAACTAATCCAAGAGCCATATACAGGGTGTCAAGTGGGAGATTTATGTTTTTAAATGCCGTTATTTCAAAAAGTAATAAACACTGTGGGGAGAGGGTGACGTCGTTGGAATCGTTGATAATGCGGATTTCTTAGTTATGATATCGCAGTGGTCGGATGAGCATCGTGCGTTCGCCATCAAGACATTTTTCATAAGTAATGATTCTTACATAATTGCTCGTCGTCAATTTTGTTCACACTTTGGTAGTCGACGTTGAAGTTATTGACCGAGTGTAAATTTAATTCGTTTGGGCAACTGCTTCGGCTATGTAGACTCCACGACCAGGACCCAGTCGATCTTTAAAGACTCCCGAGAATATTGAACTGGTTAAAACAGCCTACGTGAAAAACCATAACTTTCTATTAGGAAAAGAGCGACCTCACTGGGTCTTCCTACAGCGATTATTCATGAAATTTTAAAAAAGGATATAAAGTTCCAACTTTTTAAAATTCATATCTTTCAGGAATTATAAAAATTACACTTAAATTTTTTTATGAAATGTTGGAGCGTTTTAGCACCGTAAATCCAATATTTTGGAGTGGAGAGGCTCATTTTCCCTTAAACGATCATGTCAATAAGCAAAATTGCCGTTACTGGGCTCCAAGAAAAACCAACAACCATTGGATTGCCTCAGAGTAACTGTTTGGAATGTCTTATCCACACATCGGATAATTCGACCATTTTTCTTTTGAAATTTCTTAAGGCGAGTCGACGAATGTAAACACTAAGAATTATTAACACATGTCATGATTACGGAATTTTTTTGCCGAATTTTGAAGCTCATCCACTGTACTCATCACATACGTAGTTACAGCAGGATGCGGATAGGGTACGTTTCGCCGGTAACGTTTCGCCGGTACCGTTTCACCGGGAACTATTCGCCGCAAGTACTATTCGCCGCTGTACTATTCGCCGGTAACGTTTCGCCGTGAACTTTTGTGTAATAGCCTATGATTTTTTAATTTTTATTTAATAACACTATACACAGTGTACAATAGTGAACTAATTAATTATATCACAAAACATCTAAATCATTTCAAAATTGTGAGCTAGTCCTCTTAAATAATCTAAAATATTTCTATTTTCAAAATCTTGCACAATAGCTAGAATTTGTCTGTCGGTTCTTATGTAGATATCTTTCTTTTTAATGGGTTCCTTTCCGGCTACTAAGCTTTCATAAAAAATGTCTCTGTTTTTTTGGATTTTTTTTAATTCTGCAATAAATTTCCACAACGTAGGATGTTGCGAACCAGGTAATAGAATACAATGTAAGCGATAACCAGATCGGCGAGCAACTCTAATTAAGATAAGAAATATTATTTCTCGGGATTTTGAATCAAATAAATACTTAAACCCAAGCATATTGTAAATGGATTATTTCTTCTATTTTTTTTCTTGTTTCCAGAAAAAAGTTAATGATATTTTTATAAGTAAATTGGAAAAACCATATTTTTCGAAAGAAGGGTTTGCAAGAAATTCATTACAATGTTCCATAAAATAGTCAGTTCGTGGTCTAACCCTAACTTGTTGAATAGTTTGTTTTGTTCAGTGTATTAATTTTTGTGCTGTTAAATAAGTTTTTTTCTGTTATTTGTTTATTTTTTGACTTTTTTGACTAATCATCTTTAGTTCATTAAGTTTGTGGTTTAGTTTAATTATTGTTTGTTGAATTTTCATATTAAAAACTAAGAGGTGAAATAATTTTTTATTAAAATGAATCGCGTAAGTGCCGTAAAAAATCGGATTCTGAGTGTACAAGCTCGTGAAATTATATACTCGGTTTTAAAATTCACGCAACTGGAAGCAGAAGGAAATGTCCTTCTTATACCTTTAAAATAATATTCGATTAGGCATCACCGCATCAACCAACGTCTGTCGTGTCCTGTCGTGTCAAATCGTCACGGTTGCACTTATATCTGTTTAGCTGTAATTGTGCATGTAATTAGCACTAATGTTTTTTTTATTACTTGCTTAAAATTCTACCGAAAAGATTAAAATAAGCCCGTTGAAGGGATTTCCCATAATTTTTATAATATAAATAATAGGGATGTTAAGGACAGGAATTCCCAAGTAATTAATTCTAAATGCCATTAATAAATTAAAGATGTGTCGATGTTCAATTAGCATTAACAACATGTTCACGTCGAATCGTGATGCCGGCGAATCGTGATGCCGGCGAATGTTTACGGGCGAATCGTTACCGGCGAATCGTTACCGGCGAAACGTGGGTATCCCGCAGGATGCTGCTATAGCACACACATTCATTCCATTACTTAGCTTCGAGAATTTTTCCCTCGAAAATTGATTAGTCCCTTTGCGGATATCCGATGGCCACCGAGGTTACCCGACTTATACCCGCTCAAATAGTACTTTAGAGAATTACCCCTATCTCGGTCATTCCCGTAGGGCTACAGGTGGTTGTTGCAAAAAATTTATTTACGTTTACAACTGCACAGGGTGATTCTATTTGATTGCCAAAATTAATATAATTTACAAGTCCTGTTCCGCTTTCTATGTCAACGGGTAATTTTACGATTTGGGATGTCCTAGCGGGACTATTAAAAGAATAATTTTTTACGTTAAGTTTCTTTTTTAGTTGTGTTAATTCTTCTAATTCGTATATTATTGGTATTTCTGTATAAGGAGTTTTTTCTCCAAATTTACAGTTGCTTTTAATTGTTTTAATAAATCAATACCAATCAATCCGTCATATTTTTGACTAAAATTAAATAAATAGAACTCATGTCGTTCGTTAACTTTAAAAATTTTTAAAACAGGTATATTTATAGCTTCATTGTGGTAAGAAATACTGTGGGCTCTTTGAATATTAAAATCTTCATTTTTTACATGTACATCTACATACACACACACTTTGTATTTATTATTAACTAGTATTAAAGCCTAAAAATAATTATTTCTCAAGAAAACTTTCAAGTTCCTTAGAGTTTGACAGATCGCCAGCATTGTTTATCGGTTCGTGACGTAATCAAAGTCACATGGCAGTTTTGGGCGTTTCAGCGGGAAATTTTAAATCTATTCTAATTTATCAATTTTTTCTTTAAACTAATACCATTTTTATTATTAAAATATTTTTTTCGTGGTTATTAAGAGTTTATCTATAAAATAAAAGCAGATCCGGAAATTAGTCAACATCCCTATTGACAAACATTATCAAAGACGATTTAGAACCTAACCTTGGTAATAAGGTAAGGTTTAATTTGTATAAAATGCCAACCTTTAAAAAACGAAGAAGCTGTTTTACTATCGCATTCTGAAAATTAAAATTTCATAGCTATCTTTCCAAAATTTTGAATTACACCAAGAAAAGTACTTAGTTTTCATGGTCCCAAGTAGTACTCAAGCAAGCTTGGTTTTAAAAATAAAATTTATAAAAAATAGTCTCTGAAAGACAATAGGACATAACCGGCTATAGAAGCTAATTCCATTCGATTTTTTTGAAATTATTAAAGTTTTTTTTTGTAAAAAAGCTTGCAAAGTTGCTTTTTATTCTGATAAAATTTTCGTTATAATTTTAAAAATATTCAAATACCGATTCTGAGAATATAATTAAAATCATTGATTTTTAGCAAATCAACTAATAAAACTGCAAATAAAAGGCAACATTAGCAGAAATACACCAACTGAGATAAAGCATTTTTTAGTTGATAACTACTTCTTGTTTATATCTAAAAAACGCATACATCTTAATTTGAAATTTGTGATTTATTGAGGGGTAATAATATCTCTAAAGAATGTGTTGAAATGCGTGGGAATACCCACAGCAATTAGGCACTGAGCACATTATGTTAATATTTTGCTGTATGCTTCAAAATGGCTAAATCGTAGCATTCGTTTTATTTCTAATGTACTCTTGATAAGGCTTCGTGTTGTAATGGACGTTTTCTCGAATCCTCACATTAAAACTTTGTAAGTACTTATTCCTCCCTAATCTGGTCTTCTCAGTAGTTAGTTCAAATTGATGACTGTTATATGAAACTCACAAAAATTACTGGTGGAAAAACTGTTACAATTTTAAAAGGTACCTACAGTAAATTTTTCAGAATATAATAAATGTGATCATATTAGAACCAAATAAATTTAACAAAACCAGAATAGTGGAGGAATAAAAAAAATAGTACTTTTAATCAAACTACTTACAAATAAATTTGAATTTTCAAATCCTTTCACTGTCTTTTTTCCTGCCTTTTTGAATACGGAAAGGTTATAGGAGATACCTACAATTCTATAAATTTGGTAGGACTCAAAAATTTTTTTTTGTACAACTGTCATTAAAAGTGACACTTTTAATGATAGCAAACAATGTTAAAAACGATTGTTTACATAGCAGCGTGTTAAAAATACTTTTAACACGTTGCCATGTAAACAAGTTTACTTTTAACACGGTTTAGTTTACTTTTAACACGGTTTGGTTTATTGTCATTGCAAATTCGCTCGTTTCATTATCAAAATAGGGAAGTTGTACAAAAAACATTGTATGGTATTTGTGTTAAAAGTGATTTTATTTTGTTCGTGAAATTGTTCAATTCGCTCCGCTCATTTCACAAACGGTTTCACTCACAAAATAAAACCTCACTTTTAACACTCATATCATAAATAACTATTACACCAATTTTTTGCACGGAAAAGGTATTTTTCATACGAAAATGGAAATCCTAAGATTTTTCCATGAATGGTAAGTACCTTTTATAACCTTTTAATACACCAAAGTAGAGGAACCAGAAATAGGTAGTTGAACTTCTGTCCAAAATTTTAGTAAACTAATTATTTTTGAGATATTCTCTTGGAATGTTTGAAATTTAGAAGGTATACATACAAAAAATTGACATTAAGGAGAAATTGAAAAATGTCGTATCCGGTATGACTCGAACCTTTACGCGCTGAAGCTTATCCACTTCATTCACAGATGCCATAGTAATTAGTCGTCGTTTTGATCGACTTAATTTCACTCATATCAGATGTGACATTTACTTTCTTTCTCCTTTAGCACATGTATGCATGACGTTGATGAGTGAAAAGATTTGTTAAATCGACATTTAAAACATTAAACTCTAAGTGAACTTTTGTGCCCTATCTTATATTTTTATTTGATCAGGAAACCGGAACCATGGGTTTTTGGTAAACTAACTATTTTTGAGATATCTTTCATACCATTTTTGAAATTTAGATAGTCAACCAACAAGAAAATGACATTAAGAAGAAATTGAAAAATAATTGCAGGTTTGTCATTCTTTCGATTTCTCCTTAATGTCATTTTCCTGTTTATATTTTTTCTAACTTTCAAAAATTCCATAAGTGATATCTCAAAAATAATTAGTTTACTAAAAATCCATGGTACCGGTCACTTAACCGAATAAAAATACAAGACAGGACACAAAAAGTGAATTACAGTATGATTTTTCAATTGTAGATTTACTGAGGTATTTGTGGCTGAAGTGGATACCCAGGTAGCAAGGTCACGTGAAAATGACGTCGATATCCGGTCATGAAATGACTAGAAATGACCAGTACAATGACGTGAATATGACGTGAAAATGACCTCCTAATATCTCGGACCAATGACGTCATTTATGTGACGTGATTTACACGTGATATAAGACGTTATTTTTGAAGTAAAACTTCTTTAGCGACACTAGGAGTAAAAAAGTTATTCTAACGGACGTGACGTCATTCTAATAACAGAAACCGGAAACAAAACCTAATACTGACACGATTTTGCATGGGCGCCGGCAGCAGGGTGCAAGAGGGTGCGCTTGCACCCCCCTGCTATGAAAGAAAATACCTGAATTTACCAGAAAATTATATATTTTTTTAATTTTTTTATTAAATTATTGTTTGAATAAAAACTAAAGGCGTCGCGGTTGTTGTCCAAATCATTCTACATTCTATATATATTAGATCATAATAGTGTGTAGATGCAGATGCACCTCCCTGAAAATAATCCTGGCTGCGCTCATGCGATTCTGCCTACTACCTATATTAAATGAAATTAAATCTGTAATTGTATGAATTGACAGCTTGTTATCTTGTCAACCAAAATACATTGCGTAAATAATTTAAATTTGTGTATAAAGTGTTTGTATTAAATATGAATAAACAAAGTGGATTTATTAATGAAGAAAGTGATGAAAAAATATTGAATGAAAACAGTGAGTACCTACTCTGTATGCATACATTTTATTTTTGGTGTGTAATTACACTATTTATTCCTAATTATTTATACCTATTATTTATACCTAGCTATTTTCGTTTTATAGGTTTAAAGAGCTAAGAGCTAAAAAGAAAAAGAAATTGTGAACGTCAAAAGGCATATTATAAGCGCCAGAAAGATTTGAAGAAAAATAAAAAGACGAGACAGCGACATTTATTATGATTTGATTAAGTAAGTTTATATACATACATACATATTACGATAGCAAAGAAGCATGTTGCACGTTTTTGTTCATAAAATAATAATATTCGACATGTTTTAACACTTGCTTATACTTATTTTAGGTTTGGTTAGGTAGCCATAAAGGCCATAAAATCACTAGTCAGGATGGCTGATCTTTTACCAGCAATAACAGATCCTTCGTAGGACTGAAGAAAACAAACTCAACTCAGGATTTTA
This sequence comes from Altica lythri, assembly GCA_964028335.1. Lineage (NCBI taxonomy): Eukaryota > Metazoa > Arthropoda > Insecta > Coleoptera > Chrysomelidae > Altica > Altica lythri. The sequence continues at coordinate 25,074,734 of OZ034804.1, read as the reverse complement.
AATTTTATGGAATATGCTATAAAATGCTACAAAATGAAATGGTTATCTAACTATCGAAGGCTCTTGTGTTGTGTTGTATTACAATAAGGTAGATACAGCTACAAAATCACACATTCTAAACGTAATATGTGTATATTTTTAATAGTGTTTACCTATTATTAAAGCAAAACTTCTTTAGGCGCGACTAGGGGTAACTCTAACGTTAGATTCTAACTGAAGATTCTGATGGAAGTAACGGTGTGATTTCAGCTATGGGAGGAGCTTAAATTTTCAAAATTTTCAAACGGTTTCAAATACATTAACGTTATTTAGAGAGTAAAATCTATGTTTCACATTTTAGTTTTCATAAACCTATTATTTCATATATAAAAAATAATGATAAGTTTCAAATTCCTATTTCTAATATAAATATAACATCTCATTTTTTGTAAGGTATATAGACAATAAATATGATTGAATTGTAATTAAATATTTATTTTCCGATACGTACGTCAACAAGTTTTACTTCAATCGCGCGTAAAGGTTACACGCACACTCTTTTTATTTGTTGAATGACGTGATTTTCACGTCTATATTACGTTAATTTGTCCTAGTTTAAAAAAATGTTCACTTGGCTAATTTGTTATAAAATTATATAGGAGAGGGAGCACACCTATAAAAATAAACCAATATATTATCTTGAAAAAAATTTATTTATCATAATATGAGAAACATATTGAGGAAGTTTTACATTAAGAACCTTAATTATTACAAATAGCTATTTGTTGTTGGCAGTCACTTTAAAATATATGTTAACAATTCAAAAAATAGTTACTATTATAGAATAATTAAAAAAGTCAAACCAGAGCGCTCTCGTTTTTTGGCATGCTTCAGCCATATTTTAATTGCATTTTCAACATCCACTTGAGACGTCAAGGGAGTTTTAATTTGGCACCTGTAACAAATTAAAAAAAGTGGTTATTTAGTGAGAATTATCCGTCAACAAAATTATTTATTATTTTATTATGCTCTATGAAGGACAAATTTAGGCAGTAAGACACAAAAACAAAGAGTACTTACGGATGATGACAGATATCACTAGAGTGTTGAAAAATGCCAATTTTTCATTTCTTTGCCCAGAAAAATTATATGATTTAGCCAACCTGTTCGTCATTAGTAGTCTCATAATTCTATTGACATGATCTGTGCACCCATTTTTTCCAAGCGAGGAAAGGTAGGAAGCCTAAAACAAGAAATAAAACAAATATAGTAAAGCTCCATAACAAAATTGACCCAAAATTTTATTTTAGAGTACCTATGTACAAATTAAAAACAAATATATTTAGATAATTGCACTACATGGTTTATTCAGTTTCTTCTTTTCATCTTTCAGCTTAAAATTGCATTGATATTATTGAAGCATTAAAATTATGACTGAATAAAATTACGAATTTAGAAATTGAATAAAACCCGGCCGCATATGCCATAAACTTAAACCAGATATTTTCAGATCAAAAAATACAACGATAACTATAATAATAATAATTACTATACTTACCACAATGAAACAACACAACACTTTCTACAAAAGGTAAAATGGCTTGATTAATTAGCACCTGCTAACAGTACAAAACCATGCACAATGCGAGTGAGAGTGAAATAGTGGTAAAATGGCCGTTGGTTGTTGGTTTTGATTTTTGATATTTGATGTGATGATGCGTTCGATGGGCATGTGCATGGCTATTTGCATTTACTGTTCCGTTCGTCTTTCGTTATGGAATGAAATGAATTGAATCGGATATTGTCGGCTAGCGGCGCAAGCGCATATTCGTTGTACCTATATACTTCGTGTTCGGAACCTTCGTATCATTGAAAAGTAGTACCCCGCCAATTTTAATTTTTTTTAAATTTTTCTAGGTCTTAATAAATAATAAAAGGCTAAGTTTTTCCGGGTTATTGTTTATTATTGAAAATAACCTCATAAAATGATTAAATCAGTCACAAAATATAAATAACAAAATATATGTATTATTTGATTTTTTCAGGTGAGTTATCACTAGATAATGTCGTCATTATGACGTGACAATATGTCGTGTTATATACGTCAATTATTTGACGTCATTATCACGTCGATTTTTGGTCGTCTGACGTCTTTCGACCAGTGATCACCAAATAATGACGTCATTATGACGTGCCGTTGCTAGCTGGGTAATCGTTACCGCGTAAAGGTAAAGATTGCTGGTTCGAGTCATGCAGATGCGACATTTTTTCACCTTAATGTCTTTTTCTTATTTGTATACTTTCTAAATTTCTGTCCAACATCTCCCGGTCTTATTTTGTGGTTGCGGATCATGTATTCAAATTTGGATTTTTAAAATTTAAGGTGGCTTACGTATTATTCAGTATTTTTGATGACAAATCAAAATTCAGATTTAAAAAATTCAATATGACGCATTTCATATAGCAGACATATTTTTCTTCTATATATCCGATTTGCTGCGAAGATTTTAAGAACCAAGGACATAACTTTTTTAAAAATCGTTACTCAGTTGTTTTAAAAACGATTCGTACTCGGCGACCATAAAAACCTAACCCAACTTGATGCAAATCGGTTTATTTAAAAAAATACATCCGTTTTCGTGATATACTTATGCAAATCCAAATTTGAATTCCTAAACAACAACCATGAAAACCCCCGTATACCATGCTTGGTGCAAATCGGTTGATTTTATCAATCTTTCACACTTTTTAGGGGCATCCAGTCTCAGCTGACTGGTTGCAAATTTTTATTTTCACCAACATTTTGATGGACATTCGATTTCTCTTCGCCTTTCAAAAGATTACATTGCCTTAAAAATTTCTCGCCCAAGCGAACAGTTTGTGCCCTTTCTTGTTTTAATCAGTTTATTCAAATTTTGAGGGCGCCAGTAATCCGGTGGACGCGTAACGTCTAATGTGTAAGTATAACAGTAGTAAGAATATCATTAGGGATACACGTCACGTTTGTTTTGAATACATTGAGTATACACTCCAGTAAAGGAATTAATATCTCCTATTGGCTTACTTATGCATAAGAGCGTGTGTTTTGCTCTATTCATCATCTGCTGCAAAACAAAGCCTTAACGTTTTAGAACTTCTACCTTTCTTATTTCATATATAATATAGTAATAATTATAATCTCCTATGAACCATATCCTTAATGTGAATCTATTTTCCATATATCTTTCATTAGCAATTTAAATTCAATTTCATAAAATCCCGACAATTGCAGTTTATTACTCTAGTCCATAAAACTGTTTTTGTTTCACTTTCATTTTCAAATTACTGACATTACATTGCTATTATTATGAATAATAGCCATATCTGACCACTCGTATATTGACAGTCATTATTATATATCACCTTATCTATTCGATTAATCGACAGGTCTGTTTATTCACTATTATTTAAAATTGATATATGGCTATGTTAACTGTTAACTTTAACTTCAACTTGTATGATATTATTCTTTGTTTACGTAGCGTATACCAAATTCTTTAAACATATATCATAATGTATAAAAATGATTAAAAGATATATATGAATAGAAAAGAGGTATTTATTGCAAACCGCAACCGCAACATTTTCTGTTACGAATGGATAGTTCCTCTATTTCATAAAAATATAAACCACTGTTTACTTTATAAACTATTTTGGTTCAAGGACCATAAAAATCAAGTCAAATTCTTTCAGTAGCTTCGACTGAAAAAATATAATATCTTTCTCCTTACGTCTTAACAATGATACCTAAACAAATCACACTACGAATTTCACATTTCGCGGTAATGGTTTAAATCAACATTGCGCAGCACATCCAACAAAGAAATTAAAGAGCAACAGTAAAGTGAAACATGCGTTGGAATAGATCTGAATTTAAACCTTTAAACCTATTGAAAGCTCAGAGATCAAGCAAGCTGTCCAAAAGGGTTGTATCTTGCCCTGTCTCCTCTTTAACATCTATTTTGAGCAAATATTAAATATATTATACCTCATGTTTTTTTCTGCGTATATTCAGTCAAATAATACTTTGAATCATTAAAAAATATGCTTGCTCTCTTCGTCATTCTTGTAACGCCACATATGGTCTTTTGTTCCAAAATTATTTGTTATGAAAAATAGATGTATTTGTTGTTTTTTGTGACAATTTAAGAAGCTAATATATGATAACAAACAATCAAGATATCTATACTAATATAAGAAAGAGGAAAGGTTTGATTTTTTGTTTGTTTGTTTGTAATGAATAGGCTCCGAAACTACTGGACCGATTTCAAAAATTCTTTCACCATTGGCAAGCTACACGATTCCCGAGTGACACAGGCTATGTTTCATTTAAAAAAAAAATAGGGATCCTTACTAAAATGCCATTATATAATGTAACCAAAAATGACCTTAAAATCCTTACATCGCGTGCGCTGAGAATACTATTGATTATAGAATAAAATAATGTACTACGATTTTGAAGAATATATAAATATCTACAAGTTATTTCATAATCACGACAGATATCACAAATTTAGCATGTGCAATGGGACGAGGCTACTTATAAAGGAATTAAAGGACAATTAAGTTGTAGCAACCATTATAACTGAACCACCAGCTAGTCAACTAGCTCATACACTGAGGATACCGATGATCCCAACTGATCTACCAAATCCATTTAAACCGCTTCAATTTCCTATCAAAACATCCTTCGCTTTTACTAATAATAAGTCTCAAGGTCAAACCTTCCAATTAGTAGGGATCGGTTTTCCTCATGGCCAACCGCCTAAGGCGAGTCGGAGCACCTGAAAATCAATTTATTTTGCTGCCAGAAAATAAAACAACATGTAATATTGTTTACAGGGAAGCGTTGACCCAATAAATTTAATGGCTTTTGTTATTTTTCTTTAATACCAGTGCAAAGCCGGGGCGGGCTGCTAGTCTTTTTATATACTACAAAACTAGGTATATATTAATAAGGTGTAATTACTAGAACGCAACGTTCTTAAAATCAGATTTATTTGGTTGGTTAAAAAGTTTTGAAAGCAAAAATGAAAGAATTTGTATTTTAAATGTTTTTTTTATTCAATATAATCTCCCTGAAAACACTTATTCTAATGTTCCTCCAGTAAGTTTATACTATCTGTGTAATGTTTTCCGGAAGCTCTGCAAAATATTGTTTCACGGCTCAATAGCTTTTTCATTCAACAAAAAATCTGGTGGGTCTACAATCAATTTAACCATCGTCAACAAACTTGTGTGAAAACGTGAATTGTCTTGATGAAAAATGATTTTTTTGTTGTTTCTGTAAACCACCGCGTCTCTTTTCACGAATTTTTTATGGAACTGGTCCAAAAGGTTGCAGTAATATTCATAGTTTTTTTTAAGATCATAAATCAACAAAACCCCTTTTGTATCCCAAAAAAACTGATGCCATAACCTGTTGTGGAGCTGAAGAACCAGCTTCAGTCCACTGTAGATATTCTTGTTTCAGTTTAGGATCATAATGGTAGATCCAAGTCTCATCCGTAGTTATAAAACGACGCATAAATTAGGTTTTATTCTGCTTAAAATGCTCCAAATTACGCTGAGAAATTTGGTAACGAATGCGGCACTATCTTTCCGAACAGCATTTGCATATGTAACTCTTCTTGTAAAATATGCTTATGGTATCAGCAATTTCACGCTTCGTCCAACTTGGATCTTTACAAACAATATCATAGACTTGCTTAAAAGGTTTTTGGTGTTGTCGCACTTTCTGGACATCCACTATGTTGTTCATCTTAGACGCTTGTATGACCACGTTTAAACTGTAAAACCCAGCGATGCATAATTAGAAATAAAGAAGCAGATTCCTTTAACACTTTTACCATTTTTGTATGAATTTCTGTGGCTGATAAATTTTCCAAAGCAAAGAATTTAATAACTGCACGATATTCGGTTTTGTCCTTTATAACAAAATTTACTAACACTTCAACTTCAGATGGCTTGCAAACAAAAAAAATAGCCCATAAATTTTGATTCCCGTAGTGGGTAATAGATGTCTCTTTCAAAAGTTAACAACAAACCCTTGTCACAAACAAATAAGACTTTACTTTTTTTTAATAAAATATAAAATTTTCCAAAACTCGCCACTATTATTTTGTTCCTATTGAACACTGGTATTTCTCTTTGATTCAATTTATTAGATTAATAAAACTGTAGAAATGTCTATGTTTGTGCGCGCATCACATGAAAACTACTGATCCTATTCGAATGCGGTTTTCAAAAACGTATTTGTTTTCTTTCAACTTAACATCTGGTGTATAAAACTTTCTCCCCCCACCCCTTTAACGGGGTAAAGAAAGAAATTTTTATACAAAAATCAACACGCCACGCGAACGACGTCACGGGTACATCGAAATAGAACCCAAAAATGTGTTTAGATTTTTTTGTCTGCCTGTCTGTATGTTTGTGCGCGCATCACATGAAAACTACTGATCCGATTCGAATGCGGTTTTTACAGATGTATTTGTCTTCTTTCAACTTAAAATCTGGTGTATAAAAATTTCTCTCCCATTCCTTAAATGGGGTGGGGTAAGAAATTTTTATACAACAATCACACGCCACGCGAACGACGTTGCGAGTACAAACGCCACGCGAACGACTTCGCGGGTACATCGAAATAGAACCCAAAAATGTGTTAAATTTTTTTGTCTGTCTGTCTGTATGTTTGTGCGTACATCACATGAAAACTACTGATCCGATTCGAATGGGGTTTTCACAGATGTATTTTTCTTCTTTCAACTTAACATCTGATGTATAGAATTTTTTTTCCCATTCCTTAAATGAGGTGGGGTAAGAAATTTTTATGCAACAATCACACGGCATGCAAACGACGTTGCGAGTACAACTAGTTTATATATAACTCTTTACAAACAATATCATAGACTTGCTTAAAGCTTTTTGGTGTTGTCGCACTTTTTGGACATCCACTATGTTGTTCATCTTAGACGCTTGTAGACCACGTTTAAACTGTAAAACCCAGCGATGCATAGTAAGAAATAAAGAAGCAGATTCCTTTAACACTTTTACCATTTTTGTATGAATTTCTGTGGCTGATAAATTTTCCAAAGCAAAGAATTTAATAACTGCACGATATTCGGTTTTGTCCTTTATAACAAAATTTACTACCTAACACTTCAACTTCAGATGGCTTGCAAACAGAGAAAAAATAGCCTATAAATTTTGATTCCCGTAGTGGTTTATAGATGTCTCTTTCAAAAGTTAACAACAAACTTTTATCACAAACAAAATATAAAATTTTCCAAAACTCGCCACTATTATTTTGTTCCTATTATTGTAATTAAGGTTATAACAAGTTTTTAAATAAATATTACCCTGTATGTCAAACATGTGGTGAAAACATTAGTCAAAGAAAAATATTTTTATTTTAAATTTTGTTTATTTTTTCTTCTGAATTAGATTTTTTGCCAATTAAAATAAATCTCTATTTTTTTAATTAAAATTTTAAAAATACCTACAGCAACAAACAACTCGTTTATATAAAATATCAGTCTTTAATCTGAAAATAAAAGTGGATTTATGTAAAGGCTGTTAGTCTCAGCCTTTCAACTTTAAATGTTGGTCGAATTGATTTTAGAAGATTAATGGTGGTCATTTTTTAACGCGGATGGTCTCAATGGAACCATTAAGTGTGCCTTGAAGTTCATTTGGTTCGACTGAGGAATACAAATCAGCCGTTTAAGAACTAATGGCTTTGCAAAATTAGGATTTTAAAGCGTCACACGTGTTTGGTTTTGTATAAAGACTCTCCTTGGTAGCAGTTGAAAACAATTGGCATGGAAATACTCAATATGCGATTATATGTTTTTTGTTTTTAATTTGGCATTGCTATAGGCGTAATACTTTACATATAGGAACCATTTCGCCCATCTTATGATAGTTTTATTTCTCATCACGTTGTATGGAGATATGGAGTAACATGATTTGGTAAGTGATAAATAACGTCACTAATTTGAAAAGTATTTATAACAACACGAGTGTTTACAAATACTGCGATAGCACTTTACGAACTGTATCTTTTAATGCTCTATTTAAATATTCCTTCATCAATATTAACTAAAGACTAAAGATCACTCTAGACCACGCCTTTCCTCTACCCTGTTCGAAGGTGTATCGGTTCAGTTCTGAGTTGCTTCTTCGGGTAAAACAAAATCATCAATTTTCTGATATGGTATACAAAAGAGTAAATGGTAATACCTCTTTTTTAGTCGTCTAGTTAAACTAAAACATAATAGGTATTTCCAAATGTTCTATACATTATTACTAAAATCCGTTGCAGTTCAAGATCGCTAGACCACCTCTTTCCTTCACCTCGTTCGGATCTGTAGCGCTAGTACTTCGCATAATACAAAACCACTTTTTTTTATACTGGGTACATTTTTTTATGGTTCACTAAAACAAAGCAAATTAACTAAGATTCCAAATTTAGTACTTATACAGTCCATTATTATCCAATCATACCTTATTGGTCAGTCTGAATACATTTGTTAGTATGAAGAAAATTGAGACAAATACCAGGTCTTAATAAATATTGACAGTGAGCGAGTAACAAAACCATTTTGTTGTAAATAACGATTTTAAAGTACGAAAAATTTCATTAAGTTAAACTGAATATAATGGTATAATTTTTCCTTCGTGGATTCGGGATAAGTGATAAACAGCAGACAAACTTAACAATTTATTGGTAAACACAACTAAATAACGTCTTTAAAATGTCTCGTACAAAAATCCGCACTTTATCGCCAGCTATTACGATTACAATTATTTCACAATCGCAGCCTTTCGCCTACTATTAAAATTACCACAACTATCGCTATCTATCGCCAACTAATACAATCACAATTATTACTTATCGCCAACTATTACATTAAAATCTGTTCTTCTCTCCGTCCAAAGCGGTCCTTTATATACCAAATTAATTCCTTCTAGAACGTTGCTAACGTTACATTTCTAGAATCAAACAAATGGATCTTCCGCAGCGTACTTGAGTCTTCGAAGCTTCTGAGAATTCACTTTCGCACACTTGGTGTTAGGTCGATTGGTCAGGGGGCCGGCTCGTTACAATAATCAGGTATTTAAAATCTAATATGCTCTATTATTTATACCTAGTATTGCACAATTATTTTATTACCGCTAGATATCGATAAGTCAGGATCCAAATTATTTTAAACGTATATTGCATAAGCTCTGATCAAAGGTGCGTTTAGACAAAGCTGGGATACCAAACAGTCTATAAATAAAATAAAACTGTAACTAAATACCGTCAGAACATGGCAAAATATTTAAAAATATATATTGGTAGGTCTTTATATACGCAAGAGAACCAAAGCAATGTTTTTTTATTTCGTTTGTTTGTATGTATGTTTGTTAACACTAATCTTAGAACAGCTTAACCGATTAGGATACAGGTTTCAGAGCTTTACTTATTTCTTAGTATTTTTTTCATTTAAATCGGTTAACAAACAAAGAAGTTATGTCAGTTTATATCAATGACGTAATATGTACCAAGTAAAATAGAACTCAGATCTATATGATCAATTATGTTAAATAGGGTTCAGCTAAAGCTGGAAGGGCGTCAGTTGAACACGACGCGACCGTGGGATATGGAGTGCGGGAGTCGCTCGTACAGCATGGGCATCATTGTTGAACGTATCAAATGTACAAATCTTTCTTTGCTTATTTTATTTTATGATTAAAAACAATAGTTTTTATCAAAGGGAGCCAGTAAGCTTATTGTGATATAACATATGCGATGGAAGTAATATCAGGTAAAATTCTCATTTAAATTTTAACACGAACGAAGAAACGAGTAAAAGTTAGTTAATACATATAATGAAACTGTAACTCATCGCTCTCTGTATGTCTGTATGTTTGTACACGCTGATCTAACAAACGGCTTAACCGATTTGGATGTAGTTTTCAGGTATATATTGTGATGGTCTTTAGTTAACATTTAGTGTTTTTGCATTTAAATTGGTTAACAAATAAATTTTCGTCACTCAGTCACGTACTTTGTACCAAGTAAAATAGTGCTATTATTAGACCTATTTAATGATAAAACAAACAGTGGCTCTAACAACATTGTTACACTTACCAACAGGAACACTCCGAGGGTAAAAAACTTTGAAAATACGTTAACGCTAACAATATAAATTGTTACCGACCAACTACTGGACGAAATTTTTTGATAAAATTTTTAAAGGGTTATAGTTTATTAGTATATACAAGGGCTACTTTTTATCTACGCGTATGAAGTCGCGGACATACCTATTGTGAAATAAAAATGTTCTGGGACTGTGTAACCAGAAGATCATTTAAGAAAAAAAAATATATTGGTTGTTAGATGGTCTGTGGTGTATTTGGTATAGATATTTTATATGATAAATGTACACTTTCTCACCTAATTTTATGGAAATTTTTCACAACTTTGACACCGTCTGATCCAAATTTCGAATGTAATAAAAAACAACATTGATCGGCGTGAAAGTTTTTACTAAACTCAATCAAAAACTCTTTTGCAATTTGTATAGAATATTTATTTATAATGCATTTACCGGAATCCTGATTTAGTTGTATCCAAAACATTATAAAAGGGAGAAATTTATACTTCAATCAGCTTAATTTTATCAAAGCCACCGAACCAATTCTGTCATTCGCAAAATCCAGCCAGAAATTTAACACTCCAAATCCCTTTTTAGGGATACTAACACGTCCCTTGTGCAACACATATACGTATTGTATGTACCTATATATGTGTGTGCACGTAAAACAAACGTAGCTGTAACCGTATAACACATAGAAATGCTGGCTGGCACCACTCTCAACTCAAGCCAGTGTCGCATCCCTATTAGGGTTGTCACAAGAACGCAGTTACGAATTTGCTGGAATGGTATTAAACGAAATGAAAATATGACTTCAAGCATAATCTACTGCAAGAGAGAATGTATTTTATAAAATATGCAAAAAGGTAAAATGCATTTCTAGATTATGTTATATAAAACTGGCTTTTGTAATAAATTTGGCTTTTCTGTAAATTGCATTAAATATGCATACTTTTTTTAAAATTTCTGTCTAACTTTCATTATGCAATAAGTATAAATGCGAAGATTCACATCAATATTGTACAATTTACAAAAAAAAAAAAATGAGCGTGGTAGGCTTAGCTAACTTGAATCAAAGAAAAAAAGTATTATGTCACAATGGTGTAGACTGTGTAGAGCGTTTCAGGCGTTCAGTGTGTAGGAGGATAACGAGTTATGGATTGAAATTGATAAGTAATGATGTTTAAGTAAAGTTTATTGAAAAGATACATTCAAGTGAAATTCTAAAAAAAAAAAAAAGGAAAAGGAAGGGCTCCACGGTATTTTGTAAAAATAAGGAAAAACAAAAATTAAGAAAGTCTTTCTGTGATTAGGTACAACTGTTTCAAATAATAATAACACACACATACACACACATTTTCACAGTTTTACATGCAGTTTATTTTCTGGTGCATCTAGGTAAATTTTTCATCACCACATTCTTTGTGGTCACTGGTTTGAAGCGGTCCAGAGTTTTTGGATACGAATTTACCCTACCTGCTTTTTGTTTCTATGTTAACAGAAGATTTTTTAAACACTGTTTTTGCAACTATGTTCCTTTGGATCTTTATAGACGATTTTCCGATTGACCTTTATGGTGCACCTGCTCTTGACCACCAATACTAATCCGATTATATTTTAACTTCCCCTTACCAAAGAGAAACTTTTGACAATACTGTGGTTTGTTACTAAAAATAAAAACAAGTTGGTTATTTGCTGTTCTTTAAAAATTATACAAAAGTATTGCGCGACAATGTTTACTACACGTATTAAACTGAAATATTACAAAAATATCTTATATTTTTCACACAAAACAATACTAGAAATATTACGCTTTTATATTCTAACACAATCCAAATATGATTAAAATCAAGCTTATCAACAAAGCACCAGCTAAGATATACAAAAAACAGTCTGAGCTTATGATTTAGTATCATACTGACGTTTCACATTTTATTATTCTGTCACGCAAGTATACCTACATATTAATTTTAGTATTTTATAGTAGTAATATTAATAATAATATTTAGTAATGAGTATTGTATTGTAGTCACGTGGTTGCAGTATAGGTTATATTATATCCTGCACTATGCTTTTAAGGTTATTGGCTACATAAACAGAGTTTAACTTTTTGGGAAATATATATATATATATATATATATATATATAAAACGAACAGAGCGTTTTGTGACAGTCTAAGAATGTCCAAAGATGATACATAACGTATCTAGTGCCTTACTGTCAAAAGTAATAATTTCAGTTTTGAACTGAAATGGTGTCGGTTAGATATTTCTAACACTTTAAAAGACACCTTTGATGCGGCGATATAAATAGATATAAATATCATTCAACCTATATCAGGGCAAAACCAAACTACAGACACGTGTTTCGCTCTTATATAGCAGGGATGTCTCTTGATTAGTGACTTGAGAGACATAGCCTGTACTACACTGATGAGCTCAAACTAAGAGCGAAACACGTGTCTGTAGTTTGGTTTTGCCCTGATATAGGTTGAATGATATTTATATCTATTTATATCGCCGCATCAAAGGTGTCTTTTAAAGTGTTAGAAATATCTAACCGACACCATTTCAGTTCAAAACTGAAATTATTACTTTTGACAGTAAGGCACTAGATACGTTATGTATCATCTTTATATATATATATATATATATATATATATATATATATATATATGAACAGTAGTGGTGTTCCGGGTTTCAATCCGTTGGTTGTTTGTGTCTTCACGACGTTTCGCCAACATCTCAGCTGGCATTTTCAAGTGATGCTTCCTTTGCGGCTGCTAAACTTGGAATGAGCTGCGTGGTCCTGTGCTGCTGCTTTTATACGTGTCGGCGGCGGCGCAGATTATATCGCTGTTCTGTAATTGGTGGGGGGTGCGGTTCAGGTGTTGACGTTTCCTCCACCAAAGGTCGTTGACCGCGCCGATTGTTTCCTGACTGCATTTGGGCCTGGATGGGTACGGCTGTCCTTGTTGCGTGTGTGTTTCTTATTGGTTCTGCCCGTGTCTGTGTATTCTCCAAGGATTTTTGTTCTTCTCGGGTAATTGGATTAGATTGTCTTTTGAGGAGACTTTTCCAAGTGTTGGAGATGTTTTGTGCATCGTCTCTTTTGTTGAGGCTGTTGGTTCTCTCTATTTCGAGGGCTTCTCTGACTATGCGGGTTCTGTAGTGTTTGATAGGTGCAATCTGTTTTGTTTCTGGGAAGTTTATTGTGTGGCCCGTTTCCTGGTGGTGTTGAAAAAGGGCTGATGTCGTTTGCTTATTTCTGATGTTGTTCTGGTGTTCCTGTACTCTGGCTGAGATTCTTCTATTTGTTTGTCCGATGTATTCTTTGTCGCAGTTACTGCACGGGATGCTGTATACGCCTTGGTTTTCTAAAGGTATTTTGTCTTTTGGATTGCCTATTATTTTGTGTAAGGTAGTCTGCGGTTTGTAGATTGTGGAAATGTCATACTTTCTTAGGATCCTTCCAATCACGTCTGTTACACCTTTTATATATGGCAGTTTAGTTTTTGGCTTGGACATGTCATATTCTTCCTTATTTGTTGTTGGTCTCGTGGCTTGTTTTTGTGCTTTTTTGATTGTGTGTTCATGGTATCCGTTTTGTCTTAGGGCGGTTGTGATGGTTTGGAGTTCTTCTTGTCGGTTCGTTGTTTTTGTTAGGCGTATAGATCTGGATATCAGTGTACTGGCTACCGATTGCAATTGGGAAGGGTGATGATGAGATCTAGCATTCAGATATCTATTAGTGTGTGTAGGTTTTCTGTATACTGTGTAATCAATTGTAAGGTCATTGTTTCTTGTAATAAGTAGGTCCAGAAAAGGCAATCGGCCATTCTCTTCAACTTCTAACGTGAACTGTATTCGGTGGTGGATGTTGTTTAGTTCATCAAGGAAAATGTCCAGATTGGGTCTTCCATGAGGCCATATGATAAAGATGTCGTCCACGTAGCGTTTCCGAAAGGTTGGCTTCATTTTAGCTTTACTTAGTGCATTGGTTTCGAAGTACTTCATGTAGAGGTTGGCGATTACTGGTGATGGTGAGGATCCCATGGGGGCGCCTTCTGTTTGTCTATACAAGTTGTTCTCATAAGAGAAGTACGTATTCTTCAGACAGTGTCTTGCAAGTTCGATGATGTGTCTTGGGAAATCTTCATTTATAGCTATTTGGTCTAGGGCCTCGTCAATTGGTACGCTTGGGTAAAGCGACTTGATATCTAGGCTGGCTAGGAGGTCATCTTTGTGTAGTTTTAGGTTTTTAATTATATTTGTCAGGTGTTCTGAGTTCTTGACGTAGGAATCTGCTTCTTCGCTGGTTGGCTGCATTATCTCTGCAAGATATTTTTCGAGTTGTTGAGTTGGTGAGTCTATAGCGCTAACGATTGGTCTTGATGGCACTCCTTTCTTGTGAATTTTTGGCAACCCGTATAGTTTAGGGCATCTGCTAGCTTTTTCCCGAGGAATTATGCGAGCCTCGATTTCTGCCCCAAGGTTGGCGGCTTTGATTTTATCTTTTGTTGTCTTCTCTAGGTATGTTGTTGGGTCTCTTGCAACTTTTTTGTATGTGTCGTCTTGGAGTATGTCCGCCATTTTCGTTCTATATTCTTCCGTATTCATCACCACTGTGACATCTCCCTTGTCCGCTTTCAATATAGTGATGTCTTTGTTTGCCTTTAGATTGTTGAGGGCTCTCATTTCGGACGGTTTTATGTTCGGTTTTGGTGGTTTGCTGGTCCTGAGAATACGTGCTACGTCTTGACGTATTATTTCGGCCTCATCGTCCGGCTTTTGGTCTGATGTATATAATCTGCGCCGCCGCCGATACGTATAAAAGCAGCAGCACAGGACCACGCAGCTCATTCCAAGTTTAGCAGCCGCAAAGGAAGCATCACTTGAAAATGCCAGCTGAGATGTTGGCGAAACGTCGTGAAGACACAAACAACCAACGGATTGAAACCCGGAACACCACTACTGTTCATTCTACCATCCGTGAAACACTACATCATAACATATATATATATATATATATATATATATATATATATATATATATATATATATATATATATATATATATATATATATATATATATATATATATATATATATGTATATATATATATATATATATATATATATGCTAGTTTTTATATCACTCTCTTTCTTCGATCTTTCTCTATTAAAGATGCTCCTTCACCTTGTTGTCAACCTATACGTTTGTCAGAATATTTGATACTGCACACGTTGGCGGCACTGATTACAGTTTTCAATTGCTATTATGTACACACGATATATGTTTTTTTAATTCATATTTTTAGATATTTTGTAACATAGTATTGGAAAGATAAATTCCACGGTTTTTTGTGACTTTACATTGCATGTTAACCTATTAAATAGACACGGAAGTTCGGATTTATAGTATAGTAGGTCGTTCATGCTTTAATCATATAAAGATTTTGCTAAATCATTCTTAGACAAATTTTTAAACCCAGGCGCGTGCATATAAGTATAACTTCTACCGGCAGTCCCACTGACTGCCACACCCGTTTTTTTTGTATGTTTACATATTTTTATCTTGTACATTTGGATTTTTTGCATATGTATAATATTCAAGTTCATTCTTCCTTCTGTTGTCAAAAGTTTATTAGGCAGACGTAATTATATGTAATTGATTTTATCATTTGTAAGAAGTATAATTTTTAAGTATATTTCTTCATGATATTAATTATATTTCTTAAAATTATAATTATTTATTATAATTTATAATTTTTTTAGTGTTTAGCCTATGCTGATAGATAATGTCTCATATTATAAACTAGCGGACCCGGCAAACTTCGCACCGCCTAACACTAATTTTTTTTATTTTTACGATTATTTTTTTGTATTTTTTATTATATTTTCTCGTTAGTTACCAGTTTTTACCATTATTTATAGTACTTTGTAATTTATTGGTTAGGTATATTATATATTAACGGCGCCACCTAACGGTGGCGTCATAGTTATTGGGTAAGTAAGTTTTGCTCTTTTAAATATATGAGATATCAACTGCGCCACCTTACGGTGGCGTCATAGTACTTAGTTATGTGAGAATTACACGTGTAAATTTATAACATCTCAACTGCGCCACCTTAGGGTAGCGTCATAATGATTAATTTCGTAATAATTGCGTTCGATCGCTGCAAAATTTAAAGTTCTATAGGGAAAATCGCGGCCTCCGATGCGCTATTTATAGGCACGTTACCGCCGCCCCGGCCGGCAAGTACAAACGCAAGCGCTACGTCCCGCAATTTTAAATCTGTAATATCTTCGAAAATATTCATTTAAATCTTGTGCTGTAAAGGACCAACAATGTATTTAAGCTATTTAATTGTATAAGGATTAATGCTGTATTGGTTAAAATCGCTTCGAAAATTAGCCATTATTTGTCGTAAAAAGTAAATGATAAAAAAATGTTATTGTGGGATATCCATAAGAGATAGACATTTACCATCGCGGAGTTTTCTGTAGACTTTTTCAATGTGTACAAATAATTAGTACATTATTTTGATAAATATCGTATGGTTCAGCCTGCGTTTGCAATGTAAGTGGAAAAAAAAGATAATTAACGACATCACATTAGAAACCTCAAAAATAACAGTATTATTATACATATAAACCTTCCTCTTGAATCACTCTATCTATTAAAAAAAACCGCATCAAAATCCGTTGCGTAGTTTTAAAGATTTAAGCATACAAAGGGAAATAGGGACAGAAAAAGCGACTTTGTTTTATACTATGTATTGATTAAGATTTCATTTAAATAAAAATAACACTTATTTCTTTTGTGGTCCTTTGATTGTCGATTTTTTTTTGTATATATCAAAAATATACATGTAGATTAAAATCTATTTGTTTTTAGAGTTTTCCCAAACTAGGTTATTCTATCACCTGCTGTAATTCTTCCTACGCCACTGTGTGTACTTCCTGTTAATGGAGCTTTAATTTCCGGTTGACGGCACATAGGTACCTCCAATTTATTGATTAGCGTTGTTTATTGTCTCTCCCTGGTCTGATATTGAATTTGTAAGCGTTTCAAATTCGAACGCCAAACACTTTGTTGCTATTAAACTTAGACTAGTGTCTGAGCTATCCAATCCTGGCGACAGTGTTAAAATGAAAGAACTTCGAAACGGTAATGAATTTGACGCAGTTTCATAGGGGTCCTTTGTTTTCCTTTCTGTTATGTAAACCGAATCACAATATCAGACTTTGTATCTGTTTCTTTTTTAAATGTTGTAAAGCCAGGATGTTTGGTTTTAATTAACGCATATTAAAATTTTGTTAATGAACGCTAGGTGTCTTAAAGCCATCTAAAATATTTTAATTAATTGTAATAATTATTCAGATGGACAGATGACGACTTTATGGAAGAAGTGAAGATAAAAGTAAAAATGGATAGTGGTAAAAAATATAATTTTGAAGCGGTCGAACAATTTGTCTTTTTGGGAGCAATATTCACAAGAAAACCGGATACAAAGGAAGAAATTAAAGCAAAACTGGGGAAGGGAAATAGATGGTCTAAACCATCTCCTAAAAAGTAATTTAATTACTAATAAGCTAAAAATTAGATTGTACAAATCGGTAATAAGACCAACAGTTACATTTGCTTGTGAAACGTGGATATGAAGGAAAGCAGATATAAGTTCCCTAGAAATATGGGAATATGTATTAAGAAACATTTTTGGAGGAAAAGAGAACAAATTTAGAGCTTGCAGATGTGTACAAAGAACCAAAGATCACAGGATATGCTAGAGCAGAAAGGATGGCAGAAAGTAGGATTCCAAAAATAATAATTTGCAGAAGCATAGGAGGAAAAAAGAGAAGAGGGAGACCAAAGGAAAGATGGAAGAGCGAAGTAGAAGGGGAGTTGAGAACATTAGGTGTACAAAAAATCTGCAGATTTAAAAAATTGCGGCAAATTAAAAAAAAAAGTTTATTTAATAAAAAAAAGGTAAGGTTACAAAAAGGTTAAATAATCATGAAAGAAAATTATAACGTTATATCGGTAGACGAAGTAGGTCTCGTCCGTCCTGGGCACCATGTAATCAGAGACCTTCACCGACATGATATTCGTATTCATCGACCCCAAAACCCATAAGTTGCAAAATTAAACGTATTTTATTCAATATTGCAATATTGCAATTTTTAAAATTTGCACAAGAATCATTTAAATTCAACTTACTGCAAAAAGTGTTAGGTTTTCTGCTTCGTTGCCTCTCCTAAACTTAGAAAGTGCGACAGAAAAACGATTACATAGAAACTTATGCGGTGATAAAAATGCATTATAAATCATGAAAAATAGGAAAAATCATTAAATTAAGTAAAAGATTTTTATACACTTTTTGTATGCTATCTAAACTGTGCGCAATTGAAAACTTATCTGATTGTGAATGTTGACTTGAAATGTATTTTTTGCCGAAACATTGAAATGAAACGAAAACCAAATGTCTCCCTTTGTCAGTATCATTTTAGTGTTTCATTCATAATCTGCACACGAAATTCTGCCAGTTGCCAACAAATTTTATGTCAAAGAACTCTCGATTATTTTTAATTAGCAGCGGCATTCGCTAGTGTCTGTATCAAGTCACATTTCTGTTCTGCAACCTAAACACTTCCAATTACACGAAGAAAACTTATTCAGCTCCTACTAGACTTTATTCATTACTTTGTTCTTATATACATTCTTTAATTGCAATATTTTATCAACCAAATTTAAAGTTTAAAGTTTTTTCATTACTTTGAATGTTTGGGAATGAAGCACCACACCAGTCAAATATTCCCGCTGTTATTGCGAATTTCAACGTGGGTGCTGCAGTCTCAGCGACCACTCCAGACTGGGTTCACCCAAAACAGCAGGCACAAAGCAAAACTAAGGCCTGGGTGGATCCTTCATATGAAGAGCAAGAACGGTTCGTGTCAGTTGGTATCAAAAGACATTACGGTTTACCAAAGGAAGCTCAAAAAACGTTTGTAGTATTGTTAAGGACGATGAATCTTAAATGGTCGCAACTTTTGTGTTAAAATCTGGTCATGTGACAACAATTGCTTTACTTACTTGGTATATAAACGTTTATTTACCAGAAGTTATCGCAAAACTCCGACAAACCAACACACAACGGCGAATCATCCTACATCAAGATAATGCAAATGTTTACACTTCCCAAAAGTCAATCGAGTTTTTAGAGCTTCAAAACATTGAATTTTTCGACCATCCACTGTTTAGTCCCGAACTAAGTCCCAATGACTTCTTCACATTTCCAAAGATCAAGAATTTACTGCGTGGGCAATGATTCCAGTCGCCAGAAGAAACTATCGATGCTTTTTAAACAGCGATTTTGCAGGTGTTAACTGAAAACTTGGAATAACTATTTTGAACGTATGCAAAAGTGTATCGATCTTGGTGGGACATATTTTAAAAAGCAATAAAGTACTTTAAATCTATATATTTTTTATCTTTATGGCTATATGCAAAACTAAAAAGACAACACTTGTACGTATCTTGCTGTTTATGAATTTACAAAAAATGTAAATTGAACCGAAATTTAAGAAGAACTTTTTCTGTGTATAGAATCTCATCAAACACACTCACATTTAAATAGGAAATGATGAGCATTAAACAAAACAAAGCCAATGCAACAAGATTGTTTCGTTAAAATTAATTAATCGAATGAAGCAGGCTCAGCTGAACAAGAATGTTATTATTTTTGACATGTGACAGCAGTTGTTTGCAACAGTCTTCCGCGATGGTATCGCGTAGTAACAGCGGATGTTGCGGTAATGAATACATAGAAAACGGAAAATCAGAGTGCATAGTATCTACTGTTAGTTGTCAGTTTTTCTGCCTTTTTTAGGGATTTACGGAAATATGTTTCTAGACAGAGGTGTTTGTTTAGTAATTATATATGATGCCATTCTCGGATTGTAAATACCCGTATAAGTATGGACATTTGGGCTCCGTATGTATTTTTGTTTTTATTTGTATGAGTTTTATTGTTTTAAGAAGAAATAGTAGTGGGTTTGATGTTATGATATTTTAAATTATTTATTTATTTAAAAATATGCCTTGGTTCAAAAAAAAATTCTTTTTTCCACTTTGATAAAGAAAATAAATTTATTTTACACAAACAATTAATAAAAAACAATCTTTAAACTATATATTCTTTTACAATTTATACAATTAACTTTCATTTGATGGCTGCATTTATACTTTAATTATAATTACAATGAAAACTATTATTAGACAAACAATCTGATTTACTCACTAAGACAAAAGCCTGATCATGGGAAAATTGATGTAAGGATGTTCACAATATTCACAACAGTATAGTAAACTAAAAATGAAATATTACATAAAAAATATACAAAATTGAGACTATATTATTATGTTAATAAAATAGTAATTAGAATGCCAGATTTACGTTTCCTTAGATTTAGTTTTTACATTTTCTTCAACATTTCTATTAAGAAAATTTAGCGTTAGTGATAAAAATTCTGCCGGTTTTTCGCTATGTACCCAATGAGTCCAATGACCCGCTTCTTCTATGTACCTACTTCAACTTTAAATTCGGGAATATTTTTTGTAGATGATTAGATTTTGGACACCCCAATAAATAGGGTGGGGCCTTCGTAAGTTATATTAAAGGTTTCTGGAAATGTGGCAATTTTGTTAAAATATAAGAAAGCTTATTCTTTTTCAGGTTGTATTAGATCCAAAACTGGCACATTCTTTATATAAAAACCTTATAATACGCTAGTTTTTGTATTCTTTGAAATTCTAATTTGACTTTTTTATTTTCCCATGTCCAATTTTCAGAACTAGTAGCAAATTTCAATTAAAATATATAGTTTCATGGTTGATCGCATAACAAATCTGCTGTGTAAAGATCAATGTAAATTATGTACTATATAATACAATATACAATATAATATTTGTGATAAAACCAGATTAACCTTAAATGCATTAATCTAATTTTATTCGCTTTAATGTACGCCCAAAATGGAATACTTTATTGATTTAAATAAATTCTGTTACAATAATTAACCTTTTTACGATTTTACAAAAACTTGTTTTGAAATTATAGCACTGTAAAATAAAGAATTTTAAATGGTCTACAATGAAAATACTTCAACAAAACATTAGTTTGTGTTTAGAAAATCAAATTAAATTGATAAATTACGCAGTTGGTTGCTATAATTTTAATTTAAAAAAAGTGACAGACATACTTTTTTAATATAATTAACTAGGTGTACCTGCGACGTCGTTCGCTTGGCGTGTTGATTGTTGTTAAAAAATTTCTTCACTCACCCCGTTAAAGGGATGGAAGGAGAATTTTTTATACACCAGATGTTATGTTGAAAGAAGACAAATACATCTGTGAAAACCGCATTCGAATCGGATCAGTAGTTTTCATGTGATGCGCGCACAAACATATAGATAGACAGACAGACGTACAACAAAAAAATCTAACCACATTTTTGGGTTCTATATCGATGTACCCGCGACGTCGTTCGCGTGACGTATAGATTGTTGTATAAAAATTTCTCCCCCAAAAGTGGTTTTCCCAACATTTTGCTTTATAGCTCGGCTCCTATTGATTGTAGCGTGATGTAAAGTATCCTATAACCAGCTCAGGAGTATGAAAAATAATTGTACCAAGTTTCGTTAAAATCCGTCGAGTAGTTTTTGTTTCTATAACGGTTATATAGACAGACAGACAGACAAAAATTTTACTGATTTCATTTTTGGCATCAGTATCGATCCCTAATCGCCCCCTGATAGTTATTTTGGAAATATATTTCATGTACAGAATTGACCTCTCTACAGATTTATTATAAGTATAGATAAAAAAAATTCTTATACGAAAGATGCACAAAATAGAAATAAATTTAAAATATCTCATAAAAATAATAATTTTTACACTACAATTCTTTAAGACACTAAAAATTTAAACACGTAAAAATTTTTTAGAATTTTGAGGACTACTTTTGCATTTTAAATTGATTTTTTATTTCTCTTTGGTTTTCATTATATATTTTATCAAAAATGTATAAAATGCTTCTATGTCAAAACACCGGATAAGGGATCCTACCTATTTTTAATACATTTTTATATTCTTCGCTTGTTTTCTGTATGTCTTTTTGTTTGTCCGGGTGGAATTTTCTAATCGATTTTAAACTTACTTCCCGTCTAATTACAGATCTGAAACTTTCAGGGTCGCTCAGAATAGATGTATTGAGGTTTAATTACAATTTATACAAATTTTTAATTTTATTTGATAAACTAGTTTAAATTTATCTTAATGGATGGGGCTGCTGAAAGTGGTTTTAAAATCAATTACAAAGCTCTTTTCTCACACGCAGTTTTAAAAACCAAAATAATTTATAATTTTATACTTTAATTTGAAAACTGAATTATCACATTTTTTATAATAAAATTAAAACCACCCTAAAGTATGTTGAAAATTTTATAAGGTATACTTCTTATTGCCGGTGTTTTTAAATCTGTTAAAACAATAATAGTATATTGTGTATCTAGTAGGAAAGCGTTATATTCCCGGACGACATTAGCCGAGGCCAACAAACATTGGAGTCCGGGAATGTGCTTTTACTACGAGATACACATACTATTTTTTCTGAAATCGTATTAAATTTAATCTTAAATTAAGAAAGTTTTATATATGTATAATTGTTTTAGATATCATCTTATTTTCTATGAAACCGTTTCGTTGACATTGTTTGTTTGTCATTGTTTATTAGTGTCACAAAAATGTCAGTTCGGTTAGTTACATATTGCTTAAATTTTTTAAATTATATTTAAAATGGACAGTGACGATGATGTCCAGAGGTGCAAACCGCCTCCAGAGTTAGTAAGCACCGCTACTAATGTGGTTTTAAATTTATTGCCAAATAAATCCAAGGCAAAATATGAATTTGCTTATAAACGTTTTATGGATTATTCCCGTACAGTACGGAAAAAATATTCCCGTACAGTAAACAGTAAGTAACCGACTAAAATACGAGAATATATAGTGTATTTTGCGGCTCGAATTTGATCCGAGAAACTAGACATTTCCAAGCAATTTCAGAAAAAATAATTTCTGTCAAATTAAGAATAATTGCCATATATCAGTTTTTGAATTTATAGTGGCATCAGTTTAACATGGCCGACTTCCGGTTTGACTGAAAATTTGGCCAGTAGGTTAGGTCAGTAAAAATAGCATTTAACTTTGCACTAAATTTCCGATCCAGATTTCTTTTTTTATAAGGGTTCGGATAACTTACTGAGTATAAAATCACAAAATGCTGACAGATCCAGGTGAGGCTAGAGGCGCCATCTTGAAAAAACGTTTTCGTCCAATATCTCGGAAACTATTTACTTTAGAGCAAAAGTCATACAGACCATTATTATAGAAAATAAAATTTTGCATCTTTTGTTTCCAGCAAACTTTTTTGTAAAACTTACCGTTTACGATTTATGGCCCATTTAATGAACCGGTTTTTCGATCGCAGCCAATAACTCTTGAAAGATTAGATTAATCAATAAAATGCATCAATCCATTTTTAAAGATCCGTTTATTCTCTACAACCTTTGTTTTAAACTTTTTTTCTAATGTCCATAGTTTTTGAGTTATAGGACGTTTTATGTTGGACTACCGAGCGAAAAGTTGAAAATTTCAAGATACGCATAGAATATAATAGTACAAATTTAACAAATAAATTAAAAAAAATATCCCGATTGTTTATGTAGTTAACAAATAATATAATAGTTCAATTCCTTACCTGCAATAGTAACGAACATTTTTTTATTTTATCACAACGCGCAGTCTGCAAATTTTAAGCTTTATCATTATTCCTTATTGAGTTTGTTTTTCTTTTTTCTTTGCTACTGAGTTTTAAAATTTCTAGTTGGTTTGGTTTTGTTGATGTTTCTGACTGTAATATTGGCATCTAAATTTAGCTGCACAGGTCCGATTTCCGCAAAACGTATAAATTTAATAAACAAAATTAAAATGTGATACTGCGCTTTACTTTAGAGGAATGAATAAATTTCATTAGAATTTGTTGTTGGTTTTTTAGCGTGTTATGTAATACACCGTATTGTTTATATTATTTATTAAAGAATAATAGTATATTCTGTAACAAGGTTAGAATGAAAATTCGATACGAGTGGAGAATTCCGAACGCGAGCGTAGCGAGCGAGAGGTACCACGAGTAATCGAATTTTCATTCTAACCGTGTAACAGACTGTATTTTCTCCACGACCATGTAATAATTCTGTTTATTTAAATTGAAATATGTAGCAAAACAATTAAAACGTCGAATTGACAAACTGAGTGACAGTTTGAAATTCGAATGGCAATCTATGTTTTTTGTTGAGCAATTACATAATGTTATAATTACATACTTATTACGACTAACAGAGTCCGTTCAACGATGCGTTTTTTTTTCAATATTTATTGCATTACATGACAAGAAAATACAGATTTATTCTAAATTCATACCGTTAAGCTAAAAATAAGAGGGAACATCCGCAAGCCGACGATGTCACAGAACTCGCATTGATGTCAACATTAAAGTTATTCGAAATATTAAGACCACATGTGTGTCCAATTAAAACAAGCACTCCGTTTGCAAACAGTCGAAACAAACTTCTATTATTATGAAATACTGCATAGCATGCACTCGCCAGGTATGCATTCCGATTCTACAAAACGTTGTTAGCTGTTAGTGTCTTTAATGTTCTTTCGAGAGAAAAAAATTAATTACGAATTATGTGACGTTACCGCTAATTTGAATGACCGTGTTTGTGTTGTGGTGTTTGTGAATGGAATTGGTTGTGTGCAATGATTTGTTGGATATTAAACCAGTGGTGGCGAATTTTCTATCTTTTTATAGAGAAATACAAAAATATTAAATCTAATATGGATTTAAAGAAGGTAATTAAGTTATCATAAAAAAATTAATAAGTAGGTAAATAGATATTAGTTACAGACTGTTTCTTATCTCAATCATTTGTAACTAATTATTCCTATATTGTTCTTCTGATTTTTATCATAGAGTTTTGGGTAATTTGATTCTAATGTTTGTAAATAAAAGTGGGCCTTTAGAAAAGTAAAAGCCTTACAAAAATGGTGGGATAAGGATAATTGTTGGAGTGGATTAAAAAATAGCCAAAAGAGAAATATCATACATATTCTTATGTATCGTTCATATTTATCGTGAAAATGAAACACGATTTTTTTTGGGTGAATAGCTATTAATTTAATTATATTTTGATCTAATACCTTGTGCCATCTTTCGTTAGAAACATCTTATTTTTGCTGTCAAAAAATGGATTAAATGATATTTGACGTCCTGTTTTAAGTAAAGGATTTCTTCTTCAAAACATGCAGAGGAAAAAACAAGTAATAGTTCAAAGAGGCAAAATCTGAGGAATGTGTTAGGGATGGTAGTAAATTTAAGCTGTAATAGCTCTTGGCGAGTTACCAAACTTGTATGATCTTTCGTGATGGTTAGTATACAGTTTCTAGTGGCTTTTTCGGTTTTAGTGAATCAATCAATTTGTTCAGTTCATCGCAGTACGCTTCAGAATAAATTGTATTCTTGTTCAGTAGATGACCAAAAAATGAAGATCCTATCGGCATTCTAATACTTTTCTTACTTTATACCAACATTTTTGTAAACAATTTATTTCTCGTCACCAGTGATGGATCTTTTAAAAAAGGATCATTTTCTTGTCGTTTTAGAAGTAAATCACAGTCGTTACTGCGTCACGTTTTACGTGATCGTGACAAATTTAACCTCTTAGCAATCTTATTAGTTGATTTACATACTAAGTTTTTCTTTATTGGCTTCAACATGCCATCAACAAAATAATTTTAGCCATTATTGTCGATTAAAACATGGTCTGTACTTTATATACATAATTCTTTTTGATACTAAAGAAGTTAAATATGCCAAGAATGCTGCTTTCGACTTTGATAGGGCACTAAACAAAAACTATGGTAAAGTGTTTTTTAACAAACAAGTGTAACATAATCGTTTGTCAAATATCCAGCAATAATGTGGTTTATATGTAAATATTCTGTTGGGAAAAACGAATTTACTTTCCTAACAACCTTATATATTTGAATCAGGACGAAAATAAATAAAGTCCGATTCTGCTTTTGGTGAATGTTCCTCTAATATTTGTTCATGTAATCGTTAAGAGCTCGTCTCTTATTTTTTCAGTAATGATATTTTCTCAAGGAGCAATCATTTTTAGTCTTCCGTCTCAATTAACAGTGAAATGTTTGCCGTTCTGTGTTAATTTTGTTTGACTTAGATTTAAAGTTTACCTTTAATAAAATGTTATTTAAATAACAGTTAACAAAAGACTAGTGTGGGAAGAAGTTAAATTTAATAAATAATCAACACTCTACTAAAGATACGTTTTTGTATTGTTAGCAGAGGTGTAGTTTTAAAATGAATGGAACCGTATTAAACCTACAATCATGATTTTTTTCAGCCAACATTAAGTCAAGAAACGTTCTTGTTTACTTTGATTATATAATGTCCAGATTTTGGCCTTTCTTGTTTATAACACATTGAGTGGCTTCTTTAATTTTAGGAAGCTTTGCTTTTTTAAAAATCTATTTTTCTTCTGTATAATTTTAATTGGTCAAAGAACTTGTTTGATTTTATGACACATAGAAATTAATGTTCTTTTGGATGATTTTAATTTTGATTTATAATCAGATTAGATTGCAGGGTGTAAGGCGTAGGTATATAGAAATTTGATATATGTACTTAGTTGCAATACACTGAATTTTAATTTATCAACAGAAACATATCATCTATGTTATCTCTACATTTTTTTTCTTGTTATCGTGTAAATGCAATTACCATAATGTGTCTCGTCGTTGTATATATAAAACAGAAGATACACTTTTTTCACACAATAAAAATTGCTTTTTGTTAATAAAAGATAAACCTTATCGAAGAATTTTTATTTCTGTTTAATGGAAATTTTGTCTCGTCGTTGTATATATGAAACAGTAAGCAAACTTTTTTCACACAGAAAAAATCTTTATATATAAAAATTTTATATCATGATGTTCGTTTGCGCTTATCACTGTACCGATTTTAATAAAATTATGCACATATGTGTTATTTGTTTTAAATTAAAAAGTTAGATAGTTTTTATCTGGATTAATAAGCTTGAATTTTTTCACTGCTATCGCAAACACAATCAACGTGCATGATCATTTTTGAAGTTATACTTCTATTCGTGCACTCGGCGGAAAAGATTGTGTAGAGTTAAATGAGAAAAATCATTACATATGTAATGGTGTTAGTAAGAGAGGGGCAGTAACACATATAAGGTATATTGGTCGGTAAAAAGAAAGATGAAATATTTACTACATGTTAATCATGTTATTAGTCATAACTATAAGTTCTTTGAATACCGTTTAAGCATTTAGTACATTGAAAAGAGATAGATATACAAAAACACTCTGAGCTAATGATTTGAATATCATAGTGACGTATCACATTGTGTTTGACAACTTATTTTATAATTCTGTCACGTAAGTTAACATATTAAGTTTAGTATTTTAAATTAATAATATTAATAATAATATTCAGTAATGAGTAGTGTATTGTAGTCTATAGTACCGTCACATGATTGCAGTATATCCTTCACTATGCTTTTGAGGTTGTTGGCTACATAAGCAGAGATTTTACGAATAGTCGAGGAAATATCAGCAAAACCTCCAAATTCTGTAACGTAAGATGGATCATAAAGCGTTTTTTTGCATTGGATTTGTTAGAATATTAGGAAATTTGTCGCTATTTTTTATAATGTAAAATGGGAAATTGCATTTCTGTATTCGAAAAGTGCATTCCGAAAAATTACAACTCGGTAAGTATTGCTGAAAATGGGTTCAATTTGTGTACTCTGAGTCTTTGGGGTCGCTGAACACGAATATCATGATGCCGAAAGTCTCCGCGGCACTTGCTGCCTAGGCTATTTACCTCTTCTTCTGGTGTCTTAAGTAAATTCTGTACAAAATCAGTGCACACTAGGTACTCGGCGGTTTTTTGGGTCGCTAAATACGAATATGATAATGGCGATGGTCTCGTCTCCAGGAAGTTTATGCAAATTCGATACAAAATGAATGTGCGCTCGGTACTAGGAGGTTTTTGGGGCCGCTGAACACGAATATCATATCCTGATTGTGCTAAATCATTCACATAGAAATTTATGAATCCGAGCACGTGCATAGAAGTATAACTTCTGCGGCAGTACCACTGACTGCCCCACCGGTTTTTTTTGGAAAGAATTTTTTATTTTCTTTGTGCTGTTTATTATTTTTACTAAAAATAGTAAAAAGAGTTACAGATTGTTAGATATTGTTTACAATCTTAAAAAATTGTTAAAAAGTGTGAAAAAATTTAAAAATGGTTAAAAATTATCGAACAACATAGAGAAATCTTAGAAAACGTAAAAAATTTATGAAAATTGCAAAAAGTCTTGTGACTATCTTGAAAAATTGTTGAAAATGGTTTAAAGAATGTCGAAAACAATAAAAACTAAAAAACAATAGGGAAATTCAGAGAAATATGAAAAAGTAACAAAATTGGAAAAAAAAATAATCAAAAAAAAAACCAAAAAAATAAAGATGAAAAAGAAACGCATAAAAAATAGCATATACAAAAATAGGAAAACAGGAAAAAACGTATATAAGAATTTCTAAAATAAAATATATACAATAATAATAAAAAAAAATGCAAAAATTAGGAAAAGAAAACAAAGGAATTCTAAATAGGGTGTCATTAAAAAATAAAAATAAAATGAAAATGGTTACAAAGGAGAAACTAAACGAAAAAAAAACAAAAATAATAAAAAAATAAAACCGAGAAAATATAATTGCAAATAGAAGTATAAAATCTAAAAAAAAATCAACTAAAAAATGACAAAACCGGAAAAACTACAACATACAAAGAAAAAAAAAGAAAAACCTAGAAACCGACAAAAAACACGGAAATTAATCGACAAAAGGGAGAAAAAATCGTAAAATATCGAAGAAAAAAAAGTGAAAAAAAATTAATTGTTCGGCGGTACGAAGTTCGCCAGGTCAGCTAGTTTGTTAATAAAAGATAAACTTTTTCGAAGAATTTTGATTTCTTTCAATGAAAAAACCACATAATCTAACATAACGTTGTTCTATGATGTAAATTCTGAAATTTAGCTGTCAGGAGGAGGAGATGGAGGAGTTGTTTTATTAAACAGAATTTTTCCTCGCCAGATTTAGTCTCTTTACCTTCATTTTCATCTTTATTAGCTTCAGAGGTTGCAGTAGTATTAGTGTTAATCGTTTAACAATTTTCCAACAAATTAATTAATAAGATTCCTTTTCCGTTTTTTCGGCATTGATCCTCCCTTACTTGTCGCCTGTTTCAATGGATGTTTGGTCATAAGCGTATAGTGGTATCTAAATTTCTTCCACAGTACCAAATCGCTACAAAAAGACTGTTGGACTTAAAACTACATGATACAAATAACAGATCTCTATGGAATTTTAGGTTATACTAAAGACAATGATGTTTTAATTAAAAAATGATACAAGCGGTATTTCTCGTTTAGGCTGAAAATATCCCATCCTCGCATATCTTCGTACCTTTTCAAGATTCGTTAATATCATTCAAAGGAAAATTATACAATTTTCAGACCTCCAATGTATGTGTACAAGGTTTTTTTCGTAGTTAATACTTCTAAAGTTTTATTAATTTATATCATTAAAATAAAACTTTTCGGTTCACAATTGATTTTATTTAAAAGATGTATGGAGCAACTTTTAAAATAATACTGCTTTAATTCAGTATCTTCGATAGAACCCAATGGTATATTTTTTATACATTATTTTCTTTAACATTTTTTAAAATATGCCTTGTTGTGTTTAGATTTATACAGGGTCATTCAAAATGAGCGGAACACCTGATTTATGGCTTAACTATGAATTATACGATAATTTGACTTAGATAAAAGTTTTTGTACATTTAATGTACTATTTAGTGATCTTTTCACATTTTCCGAAAAAGTAATAGTTTTCAAGATATGACGTCAAAGGCCAATATTTTAAATGGATCACCCTGTATTTATATTTTTTTTCGAGTTGGTAGGACCTGTCTAAATTCATTAATGGTATTATACATTTAGTGGGTCTAAGACTTATGGTTTTATAAATATCAATTATACATCATTCAAAGCCTATTTTTAATAAAGTAGGCCTTGTTAGGGTGATGAATTTCGCCCTGTATATTTAATCTTATTCTCAGTTGTAAATGCGCTGTTGTCACGTCCTCAATAAAATCATAATGTTAGTGACAAAAAATAAAATAACAATTGTGTACTCCATTTCAGCGCCATCAAATCATTAAAAATTAGTTTTTTCACAAAAAACGAAAATCGTCAATTTAAAAATATATTTTTAGATAAAATAATGCATTTACAAAATAATGGTACTTAATTAAATGAAAGCAAACAATAAAAAAATTTACAAAAAAGTCTTCATTTGCAATTAGGAACAAATTTTCTATGTCTATATAACGATATTATAAAATAAGTTTTACAACAAACATTTAAATTGGACCAGCTATAAATGAGAAAATACAAAATATTTTATTTTGTCGATAAGTATTACAGCAGATATATATTAAAGAATTTTTCGTGGAGCTCTCCAGGTAGTGCGGTATTATGACATACCAATCAGTTTCAGCTATTTTGATAAGTAGAACAAAGATAAATATTCCCACAAAATGTTATGCTTCAAATAATGGAAATCCGTTTAATATGAGTTCAATAGCTACAGTGCAATAATTCAGCAGAAAAGCAGATACACTTATGGTAAAATAAGCAAAGTAAAAAAAATGAAACATAACACATAAAAAAAAACATATAAACAACAAAAATTGGAGTAACAGATTTGGTTAAAACTATTGTCACGTTCATCTATTCGTTATGTATTTTCAATTCACCTCCAGTATCAAAGGTAAAATGTTGTCAAAAGAACAGTTTTTCATGTAATAAGTCCAATCCGTCAAAATAATTTCTTCTGTGTCTACAATTTTTTTTTACATGTCTGGTGTACATTGTCTTAAAGCTTCTGTCCAAGTTTTGTCCGAATATAAAAATGCAAAATAGAGGTAATCGAAGTAAATCATGCCTATGTTAGTTTAATATTTCATCTACTACATGTCTTTTATCGTTGCTTCTGTATTGTGTAAGTATAGTTGTCTTTTTTTTCATTTTTTTATCAAATTCGATGTATTGCTGCTTAATCATCTCTGTAATATCTATTTTGTTGCTAAAAATTTAGATGGTATAGAATGAAATGAAGCATTATCCATGTTTACTACACATTTCTCTGGAAAATTAAACAAAGCAGGAATAAGTTAATTAACAATCCAGTTTTTGAAAATATCACCATTTATAGTTTTCTGATAGTCAATGTCAGTATTTGGAGAGTCTAATAACAAATCACATCCCTCTATTGACCCACCATTTGCTCCTGCAAGTAAAATTGTAAATCGCTTTTCTTCGGATTAAACATGCAATGGATTACTTTTTAAATCAGATAACGGTTTCCATCGACGCGTTGGTGTACCATTTTTTTGTATCCACGTCTATGTACACGAATCTGATGATTTCATTGCGCTTTTTTAATTTCATAAATTTCTGAAGGAAAGAGATTTTGCTATGTCTTCGCTCACTTAAAATTTGTCGTCAGTTCACGTTTTTAAGTTTATATATCATTAATTTTGTATTAAGTTCGTTTACCGTTTAAATCTCAGTTTTGCTTTTTGTCAGTCAAAAGTTTATCTGAAGTAAAATATTCGTTTTTATAATTGTACGTCCAAATCTGTCGCTGCAATTTTTTTTAAATGAAGTTCTTAAATGTATCTGCTTTATCTTTCATCCTTTTATTTGCCGCTTCTTTACCATTAACTAAATCTTTTTTTAAGATTTTTCGATTATTTTTAACACTAACCTAAAAAAGAAACAAGAAATATTTAAAAAATGTATGAAATATAAATTTAAATGATATTTGATAGGTCATAGATTAATGAATGAAATATCGATTCGTCCATGTCCTATCAAATTACATTTTAATTATCATTATGGATCATTGTTATTAAAGAAATTAATGAAAATATTTTATTCTGAAACATTTTTAACTTTTACTATAGTGTGTAATCTGACAACATTGTAAAATAATGACTGACAGTAGAAATGTGAGGTTAGGTATGTTTATTAAATTATAAGTAATTTGAATGTAATAAGAATGTAAAAGTGTATTGAATGTAACAAATAACTTCATATACAACTATTAATGAAATTAAAAATGTTTGGAACTATTTGCTGATAAAAATATTGGAATAATTTTGAATACAAACACAATAAGTACTTACATTAAAACCCTAAGAGATCCCACTTCTGAAACTTTCTGGTCTTTTCTAAACATGTAATATCATCTTTGTATTCATTTTTTTGTCTCTACACATATTTTTTTTCGGCATATTAATTTTTTTAATGCATTCAACCATTATATTTATGATATTTGTTGTCAAGCCTGTCAGTTTGTGACTTGCAGTGACTTGGTAACTTTCAAACGCCAACATGACAAAAACCAATACCAACTTGAATAAATAAAAAGATAGCCTGCTAGATATAAATAAACGTTGAATCGTTAATAATTAAAAAAATTATTTGACACCAAATGAACCATAATAATTTGAACAACGCCTACTTCAAATAAATGTGTTTTATTTAAGTTTAAATTATTACCTATGGTTCATATGGTGTCAAATAATTTTTTTAATTAATTGATATTTATAAAACCATAAGTCTCAGACCCACTAAATGTACCATTAATGAATTTAGACAGGTCCTACCAATTTGAAAAAAATATAAATACAGGGTGATCCATTTAAAATATTGTCCTTTGACGTCATATCTTGAAAACTTTTACTTTTTCGGAAAATGTGAAAAGATCAATAAATAGTAAATTAAATGTACAAAAACTTTTACCTAAGTCAAATTATCGTATAATTCATAGTTAAGCCATAAATCAGGTGTTCCGCCCATTTTGAATGACCCTGTATATATTTGATTATAGAGAAACAATTCAGCTAGATCCCTAGCACAATATGCGATCCGCCCCTGATCCATATTTTAATAAAATTAATAACAAAAAAAAAACAATTTGAATTAACAACTGGAATGTGTGAATACAAATTTAAATATTTTTTTATTCCAGAGAGAATCAGCTCAGAGGGATGCTGACCGCGAACGTCGTCTTCGTGCTGATAGCGAGACCAGAACGAAGCAGGCTCTCCAGGAGGCTGCCCGCTGCAGGTCCAGGCTTAAAATTCTTACAACGGAATTCCAAAGGTATGTTACCAATTTTAATATATTTAACCAACACGAAGCTACTACATCGCAATAAATTTGACTCTTAGACGTAACAAAATACCTGCTGATCTAAACAAACTGGTCACTTTTGTTAATATAATTAATATTTTCATTTAATTATACTCTATTGAATTCTTTTAATTACAGAAAAGCTGATTTTTTATTGATTTTTTTCTTGGTTAATTGCAGACATGCAAACTCTAAAACTTTTTAATTTTTATCAAAGACCTTAAGCTTGTTAATGAATTGTGCACATATCTTCATCATGATTCTAAATTTTCCAACTATCTTAACAATTCTTATGGATTAGATCAAAATTCTGTATTATCACTTCAAAATCGATGATTTTACAACCCGTATGTGAAGTAGGTAGTTGACAGCTAATCAGGAATTAATCCTGCGAACGAACATATTATTAAAATTGTGCATGTTTGGTTTATTTTTTATTAATGGTGAGCTTTTTTGTAGGAAATTTCCTCCTCTTTTTGAATCTTTTTTTTAATTTAATAAATCTTTATTACTTTTTAAGATATTTGCAAAAAATCAAAACCACTTCTTTTTGTTTTAGTTAATTGTTAATAACTTTTGCAGTTTTTGCATGCGGAACATCATTTTTTTCAAAAATCATCTAGATGCGATTCCGAATCGAATGACACCTCGTTCATAATTTTCGGAGACTGCTGAAAAAAGTTGAGCAAAAAAGCACTTGTGAACTAGACTATATATCACGGCGGACTTCACGGGAAGTAATTAAAATAATCACAATATATAAAAAGAACTTTTTATAGTAGAAAGATTTTTTAATTGATTTATAGGTCATATTATTATTATATAAATTATTTTGCTACTTTCACTTGTAAGAACAAAAAAAAAGAAAAAACTTCTCTCTCGCGAGATCAATCCCATTACGATAACCCAACATTTCCAACAGAATTGTCACAATCAGCCGCTTATCCAAAAAGGCCACGCCAAAACTTATATGAAGCCTTTCAAAATGATAATATGTAGGTATACATATTTAATTTAATAAATTAATTCTGTATAAATTTCGAAATCTATGTATATGCCTAAACACACTTGAAACATGCATTGTCATCCAGTTTTTAGCTATCCTGAAAATTTCAGAGCTCTAGGTAGTCGGGAAATAGGTTTAAATTCGATTACAAAATTCCACGGAATGAAAAGGGACAAAGATCACGGCGAAAATATAAAAACTTTCTAAAAATAAATAAATTTAATCGATTATCGCATTGTAAACGATCATATGACTATAAGGTCCTTAATAATGCAGACATTTTGTGTATTTTCACATAAACAATGCCAAATTATTATTTAAAACTGTTTTTCAAGCAATCACTTACGACATAACTTTCCAACCTCAAACAACAAACAAAGGTAAAGAATTAGTTTAGGCTCAACATGTGCAAGACGTAAAAATATAACGTGATGCTTCCTACAACATACTAAATATAGCAAATATTTAAAATGCTGCTTTTTAAGTTAGCTTATTAACTTTTTCCTTTTGACAGCAATTATTCACTTTATTCATTGTTCTCGTTTCCAACTTGCTTGTAGAAATTTATACAATTTGCGATCACTATTTTTGCCATTGTTGTTGCAGTTGATTACACAGCAGGTTTCGTGACGCATGTTTATTTACTTTTTGGACGTAGGGATAAGTAAAATAAATCCATGTAAAATCGTTAGTAAAAAGTTACAAGTCGTCCGCCGTAAGTTCTTTTTTTAGCAACGGTGAGCGCTCCGATCGATTCGTGGTTCTCCCACCCTTCCCTTCGCACCCAGCGATTTAATTCTAGTAATAATGTAGTCTTCTGAATATTTCACCATGAAGACAGATTCTTGTCCAAGCTAATGGTTCATAGTCATTGACTCAGGCTTTAAAATCTTAACTATTTCGAATGGTACTACTTTTTTTTCGTGTGCGATCATTTAATTCTACAGATATTTATAGCAATAGAGCTACATTAATAATGGAAAATATCAGTTTCCATTTCAAGTTTCACGATATACTTTATGATGCCAATATGTATTAAATCATCTGTACATTGACAGGATAAGGTTAGTTTACTGTCGATTTCCCCCAAATATTTCTCCCGAACACATAACCGTTTTTTACACAGTAGAGTTGATTCTTAAGCGCAGTCTTCTTCAGTAGCGCAGAGCCCAAAAATCAGGAAGCAAAAATTTTTTATAGCATATTTAGTTGTAGACACATAGTAAGTTCTTGATTCGATTATTTTAAAAACGTTATATAATATTGTCGTTTAGACAGATCCTAAAGAGAATCTATCTGGTCCTCTTGGAAGAGCCAACAGGTTAATTTTAAATTAAAATTTTTGACGTTTATATCTTTTCTTATTAGGAATTTTTATTTTAAACTTGTAATGTATTACATAATTTAGTGTTTCTTTTTTTATCAGAAAAATAATCCCATTTTCCACGAAAAAGTTACAACATAGCGAACTAAAACAATAGTGCAAATTAATACAGTTGGCAAATTTGACATCAATTAAGTCTTAAATATGGATTTATGTGCTGGTATCGCTATGTGACTACGGGCTAAAATCAATCAGATGCGATGGCTCTGTACTGGGCGCCTTTCTAAGTGACGGGCACATAGCTATGTTCCTAAAATGACCCATAGCTATGTGGCTGGATCGCGAAGTGACTACGAGATGTACGAGATGTGATAAAAAAATACGGTGAATAATTTTATTATATAAAAAGTAATAAGTTTGCAACAAATTTAATTTAATCTCCTTCAAAATACTCTCCTTGACTAGCGATACATTTATTCCAACGGTGGCTCCACGATTGGAAACATTTCTGGAAGGCTTCGTTCGGAATGGCGTTCAGCTGTTCTGTCGTGGTCCTCTCAATGTCGGCAATTGTATCAAAAATCTTTTTTCTTTCAGTACGATTTTTAATTTTGGAAAAAACCAGAAGTCGCAGGGCACTAAAAACGGAGACTAAGGCGGATGTGGACAGACATGGACTTTTTTCGGCCGAAAACTAGCGGGTTAGTAGCGAAGTGTAGCACGGTGCATTGTCGTGATGCAGGAGGAAACCATTGGTCCATTTTTCCGGTCTTTTTCTCCGCACATCGTAAGAGAATCTCTCAATTCAGCGCAAATTGACACACGATATTCCTTCTTTTCGCCAGTCAAAAGTCACGGAAAAAATTTCGCACTGACTCGTCTCATTTGCAAATCTTCAGTTAAAATGCTTTGTACGGACCCGTATGATATGTTTTGTTCTTCGGCAAGCTCTCGAATGGTCAACCGCCTGTTTGAACGAACCTTTTTGGCCACTTTATGCACGTTTTCGCCTGTTTTTGAGGTCGAAGGACTTTGCTCGTCTTGAATCGATTCATTTTCATTTTTAAATTGCTCATACCACTTGTAAACAGTCTTCATAATGCGACATTATCGCCATACACTGATTTTAACATTTCATAAGCTTTTTTGGCACTCTTTTGCAATTTGAAACAAAATTTAATGTTGACTCGTTGTTCGTAATCCATGAATCGCAACAGACACACTAAACACAACCTCACTCTCCCGGCTCTAGAAGTCAAATGACAGGTCGCCACTCGTTGTGACTTGCAGCTGGTATTCTCAAAGGATCAAGCTACCGAGCGTTTCACTTAAATTGTAATTTTCGAATTTTTTAAGCTTGTAATAAAAATTTGTCAAACGGGGAACATTGAAGAAGAGATTTCTTAGTGCTTAGTTGGCAGTTTTGATCATATCTTGATTTAACCCATGTCGCATAAAATAGGACACTTACTCAATCCCAAGAGAGAGATTGTTTGTAAAATCGACTATTAATACACATAACTCTAATTCATTTTATATTTACCACATCTTTTATGCCTACTTATTCGGTTCGAGAATCGAAACATGCTTCATGAGATTTGTGAAATTTAGGAATCACATTAAGGAGTAAACTCCTATAATCCTATATGACAAAATTCAGTAAGTATCCTATGCGACATCAATTAACTCAAAATATAATTAAAAAAGCGGACTAAATAAACACATAGCATGTGTGGCCGAATAGTTAAAAGAGCTACCGGCTATAGATAGAGTTCGCAGGTTTTAGTCCTGCTGATGTGAGGTTCTTCGATTTTTCCTTGATGTCATATCTTGTTTTTCTAATTTCTGAATTTTACAAAACTACGAATTAATTAGTTTTATTGGTAACAAAAAAATGTTTACAAAATTATTGGAAGTTTTAAAAATAAAATTCAATTTCCAAATTATATTACGAAAAAAACCTGGATGTTACTTTATTTAAGTTTCATAACCTACGCCAGTGGTAGAAGATCGTGTTCATTTTTAGTGAAAACGAATTGTTCCGAGCAAATCAATATTCGTTTTCCGGGCTTGTTTTTATGGATTTATAGAGTGGGAGATCTGATGATGAAAGTAATACAGTAATAAAAAACCTATAAACTTTTCTGTATATATTTTGGAAGTAACATCATTCGCCGTTATTTTCTTTGTTGTTTAGAAAAGTAGGTGTTAATAACAACAATTCAAAGAGTTTTTTTAGTATTTTTTGTTTATGCTTTCTCTTAATTTACATAGAAATGAAATTCATAAAACATAGTTACTTTTATTGTTATTTAAATCAATGAATTTATTGAATTTTAAATTTTAACAAAAGAGCAAAAATACAAAAGTATTTTTCATATATACATAAAATTTTGAATGTAGTAAATTTTCATGTATGCAATTAAATAAATACGTCAAATTTTAAAACTTTCTATATAGAAACTCGTACCCCTCGATTGAAGTTAAATCCAACTACTTCCTGGGCTAGATGCCCCAACGGATATTGTATTACACTTCAAAGTCAAACGGGGTTGGCATATCTAATAGATAATTTAAACCAACAATTCTGGTTTGCAGTTATGCTTTAAGCTCGCTTACGGATAACATATACCTTGTACTGACGAGGCCCAATAGGTCGAAACCGGTCTACAAGTTATGTTGTCCCTTCTAACTGCAAACCAGAATGGTTGGTTTAAATTATCTATTTAATGTGCCAACCTCGTTTGACTTTGAAGTGTAATACAATATCCGTTGGGGCATATAGGCCAGGAAGTAGTTGTTTCTTCTTAGTTGAACGGTCATTGTCTTTGAAAATGTTTTTCAAAGTTTGTAAAGCGTTAGAATAATTTTATTATTTCTTTGATATCTATTGAATCCAACTCTACTAGATTTGCAGTTTCCCATTTCTAATTTCTACAAACATTTTTTTCCAAACGATATCAACAATAAGTAAATGGATTATCTTTTTTAGATTATCTATCTGCTGTTGACAGGTTATTATCGAAATTCGGTTGATATAATCTTTAATTGAACCAAGTGGGCCATACATGTTATCATCAAATAGAGTAGTGTTTTCGTTACAACCCCTCTGATGTTTAATTGAAATAACTGTTTCCAATAAGGGTATTTTTATTTCCCTAATAACGTTATAAGATAAGTTAATAAAAGTACCATCGTGTGTTGTGTTAATCAAATATTACATATTAACACGTCGTTTTTGTTTTAGTGTAGTAAGTTATATATAAATTTGATATCAACATTATTCAGTTATTTTTTTCTATTATTTAAGGAATTTTTTGCCACTAAAATAAAAAATAAGTTAATGTTTGTGAAAATGGTCCTTGGAAAAAGAAAATCATCCATAGTCTCAAATGTGGTCCAATGGTAATACAAAGGAATAAACTCAAAGTCTAGTACCACAAAAATATTTTAATTTAGGGGGGTACAAGTTTCGGGAATAAATATTTCCATCAACATGCCCTCAAAAGTAAACAAAACGAAGCAATAAAAATTATGGAATTGAAGTTAACAATTCCCGTTTGCAGTTAGAGGGACAACATAACTTGCAGACCGGTTTTGACCTATTGGGTAAAAGTTTGTAGCGTAGTAGTACAATAATAGTAATTCTACTTCCTCGTACTAAAGAGTCGATCTATAAAAATATTTCAAATTTCAGCTCAATTGGACCACGGAAAGTGATTGTATTGATTAAAAGATTTGACCCAAACCAAAGTTTACAGAATAATATTTTATTCTGTAAACTTTGTCCACACCAACTAACACAGCATCTTAAATAAAAGCTTTTAAAAATATATTTTTATATTATTCTTTAATTTGTACGGTCCTGGTTGTGAAGAGATCGAAAGATAAAGAGAGACAAAGAAAGACACATTCGCGGACCTTTATACACTTCCATTTTATTAGGGACCAAAAAATAACACCGGTTCGCCTGTTTACATTTTACAGCAGGAATATGTTTTGAGAACAGCATGAACTAACGCATAGTTTACAAATTGCGGGTCAACGAGAAACTCGGGGAATCCCGGTCATTCATAATCATAACCTAAAAATTAATAATTGGGTTTAACAAATAATTACTTACAGTTTTTGCTTAGCCGCTAAAATTTCCTCTATGACATCGTCAATCTTCTGCTTTGAGTAAGGCTTTCGAAGTGGTTTTTGTAAATAAAAGTCTTCTAATTTCTTATAGAATTGAGTGTATTGTATAACACTGGAACTGGAACAACCTGCCGTCGCTATTTTTAGGTGATACAATACTTTTTTATTACATCAAATGCAAAGTAGATTCGGAGCGTTACATGAAAAGTCCAGTAAAGTCAGCCACTTGGAGTAATTTTGTTCGTTTTCATCAAGAGGCCAAAACACGCTGACGTTTCATGTAACGTCTAAAATATTAAGCCTTTTAGCGTAACAGTTTTTCGTTTCAGTGTTTGGCAGCGTTTCATGAAAAGACCAGACTTTTCATGAAACGGCTGATTACACTAAAAGGCTGCGACATATACATATTTAATATTTGGTCCATTATAAAATATTTTTTTAATTATTTTGTTATTTAGTTGTTTATTTCGACGGTAGAGTAACAATATCTCCTAAATGACATTTATTGTTTAGTTCTACGAATTCCTAATAGATGACAGTTTAAGTTCATTAATGTACCTCTATAACCTTTGACATCTAGGCTGGATAGCTACTCGGTAGATGGCACTGTGTTTTGATTTCAGGATTTTTCAACATATAGGTTGTGGGAAAACCCAGTAGATGGTGTTGAATTTTGATATAAATAAATAAATAAAGGAGAAACTAAAACAACTACGATCTAAGCTATCTTGCGCACCTTCAATCAGCGGTCTGCCAATACGAGATC
Source organism: Altica lythri (assembly GCA_964028335.1). Lineage (NCBI taxonomy): Eukaryota > Metazoa > Arthropoda > Insecta > Coleoptera > Chrysomelidae > Altica > Altica lythri. The sequence continues at coordinate 25,033,830 of OZ034804.1, read as the reverse complement.
ATGGATTTTTGTCACGTTATCCTTCTTGGTAGTAATGATTTCCCGGAAGCTCTGCTGCAATAGCTTCTTCATTCGACGAAAAACGCTTTCCACGAAGGAATTTTTTCAAGTTTCTGAAGAGTGAGCCAAATCTAGTGAATACGGGGGTGTTCAAGCAAGTCGTACTTTAATTCGTTTAAAAATGATTGCTTTTTGTGTAAACCAGGTCTTTTTTCTCGATTTTTTATCTAACTGGTCCAAAAGGTTCCAATAATATTTAGAGTTAATTGTTTTACCTTTTTCAAAATAATCATCTGTTTTATAGGTGAAGAACCAGCTTCAGTCCACTGTAAACGTTCTTGTTTTAGTTTAGGATCATAATAGTAGATTTAAGTCTCATCAATAGTTATAAAACGACCCACAAAATCGGTTTTGGCTAACCAATCTGTTTTCGATTAAGTTTTTGTTGAATTGTTAACGAATGCGGTACTGACTTTCCAAATAGCTTTTTCACATTTAATTCTTCCTGTAAAATATGGAATATGGTATCAGCAATTTCACGCTTAGTCAAACTTGGAACTTTCAGACAATATCATATATAGATTTGCTCAATGATTTCTGGTTTTGTTGCACTTTTTGGATACGTGGTTCATCTTCGACGCTTGTACGACCACGTTTAAGCTCTAACACCCATTTATGCACAGTTGGAAAGTAAGAAGCATATTTCTTTAACCATTTTTGTATGAATTTTTGTTGCTGATAAATCCTCCAAAACAAAGAATTTTATCACTGCCCGATATTCGTTCTTTTTTTTCATTGTAACAAAGGCAACTTCAAATAGCTTGTAAACAAAAAATGAATTCACAAATTAAAATAGAACTTTTTGTTTATTCAAATGGAAGGTGAATATGAATTTAGAATATTAGACATATATACCTTTCTATACCATATGACGTATCAAAAACAAATAAAATAACAACAATTTAAGAAGCTTAACGAGATAATAAAAACTTTTATTACGAGTTAACCGAAAAAAGTATGTGTATACACTTTTTTCGGTTAACTCGTAATAAAAAAATTACTGTTTAAATGAAAATGGTAAATTTGCCGAATCACGGCCACACCTGGAAAGTGCTCAAACTTTTTTTCTATCGTTTTTTACCACTAATATGGAGTATCGCAAGTAATATTGAGGAGGCGCATGGCTTTGGACCCGTAAAAAAATTTAAAAAGTCATAATAAGAAATGCACAGTGTTAATGATATTATTCCAGTTACCAATGGGTACCAGTGTTATAGACTCATTTGAGTTGTTCCTCTGCACGGAAATCTTTTGTAAAAGGATTAAGATTTATTCTCTTTGAAGAGAAACCAGAGTGACGAAAGCTGAAATTGAGCTGATATTTGATAGATTTTGTTGAACGTGGAACACACTGGCATAAGTAGCGCCATCTGTAAAATAGTTAAAGATAAACAGGGAATTCGTACAACAAAGCTGTGATGCCTGTGATGATATCATCAAGTATCGTCTCAACTTCAACTTTCGTCACTCTGGTTTCTCTTCAAAGCGAATAAATCTTTCGCCTTTTACTAAAGATTTCCGTGGAGAGTAACAACTCAAATGAGTCTATAACACTGGGACCCATTGGTAACTGGGATAATATAATTAACATTGTGCATAAAATCTTAATATGGCAACGGCCATACCACACTGAATCCACCGGTTCTCGTCTGATCACCGCAGTTAAGCAATGTCGGGCGCGGTTAGTACTTGGATGGGTGACCGCTTGGGAACACCGCGTGCCGTTGGCATTTTTTTATTTTTATAGATTTTTTTTTACGGGTCCAAAGCCATGCGCCTCCTCAATATTACTCGGGATACTCCATATTAGTGGTAAAAAACGATAGAAAAAAATGTGAAGCACTTTCCAGGTGGAGCCGTGATTCGGCAAATTTACCATGAAAATTTCTAGTTTTAAACAAGTAAATTCTAACAGCCAATGCTTTACTTTCAAGTTTAAATATCTCATATCAAACGTTTTTTTTTAAATGTATATGCCTAAAACAGTATCCAAACAAAATTATATTCGTACAATATATCAATGCTATTAGGGTGATACATAAAATGTCAGTTTGCTTCTTTAGATAGCACAGATAGCTTGTTAGCGCTGGCGCTGTTCGCATAAAATACTGCAGTAAACATGACATATAACATTTCAATCTATCTTCGTCATTTGTAAATTTACAAATTTTCTAGGCTATCCATCAACGTTAGAAAACACAGTAGCTACAGAAGATGCAATTTAAGATTTGTAGAATTTATTAAATATACCCAAAGATTAAATGGATTATTTCAGAATGAAATTTTATTTTAATATACAAAAAGTATATTCGAAAATTAATTAAAATAATTAGTTTTATTATTATATTATTATCGAAATATCAATTTGTAAATTTTGAAATTTTGAAAATTTTAGAAAGTATACAAACAAGAATATTAAATGACATTAAGGAGAAATTTAAAAAATGTCGCAGCCCGCGAGACTCGAACTCGCAACCTTCAGCTCTACGCGCTGACGCTCGAACAACTAAGCTGTAGGTGCTTAGCCATCAAATCATACCCAGCTGAAGATTGCGAGTTTGAGTCTTGCTGGGTGCGACCTTTTTTTTCAATTTCTCCTTAATGTCATTTAATATTTTCTTGTTTGTATACTTTATAAAAGAATTTTCAAAATTTCAAAAATTTTCAAAAGAATTTACTTATGTCTCCAAAAAGTTACATTGGAATATGTCGGGATTGTTGGGGGTTGAACTCAGTACCTCTTGCTTGGTTTTTGGAAGGTTTTGAAAATAGTATATCATGAATTTACGCCCACATCTGACAAAGCCAAGTAGCAACTAAAAATGTTAAAATAAAAACTTTTCTAAAACAAATTGAACCGCCTTCAAAAAAATGCACTAAAAAGCCAGAAAGTCGGCTTAAATGGCAAATTACCCTCTATTTTGATCTTAGCTATTAAATCTTGATTTCTAATGTTAGTAACTCAAATCTTTTACAAAGATGTAAACCATTGGAGCCGACTTCAAGGAAATCGAAATCAAATGCCTAGTTGGCTTTTTAGTGAATTTTTATTGAAGATGGTTCAATTTTTTAAAAAAGTTTTTATTAAAAAAATATTTAATTCGAGTCAAACACGTGTATAATGTAAAGATTTAATTTTCTTTTTTTGTTTTTAAATAAAAACTGATTATCTCAATCTGTTTCAATTTACCAAACAGTTTTAAACAATCAGCATCCCACTATCACACCAAACTTGAATTATCTAAGCTTACTGAAATTTCTTTCTGGTTCTCGATTGAAAATATATTCAGAAACGAAAGTGTTATCGAACTACGAACGCAATGGTGCTTCTGCTGCTTCTGGCAGAGCTGTCAGTTATTTTCAGATCCAGAGCCAATTTGCGAAACAATATATTCCCGCATTCTGCCGACTGGCTCACGCTTCATTCCCCGCATCCCTTTAGGGCCGCAGCTATATCGATAACGTCTAAGAAGAGAATTTGATGAGAGCTCTGCTTGTCGAAATTTATGTTTAACTCAGGAAATTCTCTTTCTAAAAAATATCGTCGTTATTAAATTAAGTGACAGTGTTAACGAAATAGCGTTAATGGATATAATGACAGGTGCTTAATGGAGTTACCTGAGTAAAAATTGATTTTAAGTAAATGATTTCATTAATCAAATATTGATGTTCAGATCATTAAACAAAGTATTTTTAGTTATAAAAGTGTTTAATAATTACATATTATAGCATTTTAAGCACATTAATGTTTAATAAACAAATTATGGTTATTTAAATATGAAGTACACGTATAGATGAAGCCTTCCTTTAAATAAGCGATTACATCATTTTATAAACCAGTCAAAATAATTATTAAAATACTCACATTTAATAATAATAGTAATAATATAAGTTTATTTACCAATAAAGAAAATGCATTGTACAATAGCTTTTACAAATAATATGTGAAGTAAATAAATATTTTTAACACAGAAGCTCGTATGATACTTGCTTGTACGTGTTTACTAAAAACTAAGTGAAACAATCAAAGTAAAAAAAAAACGGGTGTGGCAGTCAGTGGGACTGTCGGCAGAAGTTATACTTCTATACACGCTCCTGGATTCATAAATTGGTATGCGAATGATTTAGCAAAATCATTATATGGTATTCATGTTCAGCGACCTCAAAAACCTCCTAGTACCGAGTGCACACTCATTTTGTATCGAAATTGCATGAAATTCCTGAAAACGAGGTCCGTCTTAAGCACCAGGTGTTTCGGAGACCATCGCCATTATGATATTCGCATTAAGCGGTCCAAAAAACCGCCGAGTTCCAAGTGTGTACTGATTTTGTACAGAATTTACATAAAACCCCAGAAGAAGAGGTAAATACTCTAGGCACCAAGTGCCGTGGAGACTTTCGACATCATGATATTCGTGTTCAACAATCCCAAAAACCCCGAGTAGATAAATTGAACCCATTTGCAGCAATACTTACCAAGTTGTAATTTTTTTATCTATTGTCTGTTCGGAATGCATTTTTCGGCTATTCTTAAAAACTCTATTTATATAGCCAACAACATTAAAAGCATAGTGCAGGATATAATGCAACCATATGACGGTACTATGGACTACGATACAATACTCATTACTAAATATTATCTATATACATATAATAAAACTGTAGAAATGTATATGTTTGTGCGCGCATCACATGAAAACTACTGATCCTATTCGAATGCCGTTTTCAAAGACGTATTTGTCTTCTTTCAACTTAACATCTGGTGTATATAACTTTCTCCCCCACTCCTTTAACGGGGTGAGAAAAGAAATTTTTATACAAAAATCAACTCGACACGCGAACTACGTCGCGGGTACATTGAAATAGAACCCAAAAATGTGGTTAGATTTTTTTGTTTGTCTGTCTGTATGTTTGTGCGCGCATCACATGAAAACTACTGATCCGATTCGAATGCGGTTTTCACAGATGTATTTGTCTTCTTTCAACTTAACATCTGGTGTATAAAAATTTCTCTCCCATTCCTTAAATGGGGTGGGGTAAGAAATTTTTATGCAACAATCACACGCCACGCGAACGACGTTGCGAGTACAACTAGTTATTAATATTATTAATATAAAATACTAAACTTTATATGTTTACTTACGTGACAGAATTATAAAATAATTTGTCAAACATGTGATACGTCACTATGATATTCAAAACATTAGCTCAGACTGTTTTTTGTATATCTATCTCCTATCAATGTACTTAAATGTATTTAAAAGAACTTTTTAACAACAAAGAAAGAGAATAAAATACGCGATATAAAATTAGAATGAATATTAACTACTTAAAACAATGCTACCACAAAAGTAAATGCAAAAACAGCACTAATGTACAAATTTACCAAAAGATATCAACAACGACCCAGGAAATTACAGAATAAGGTACTGTAAGGATTCAGACAAAATACCTTCACTGTGGATTCAACTTTGATACTAAGAGAAATGGTTAAAAAATTTAATTAAATAGTGCAACTTAACCAAAACAACAAAACAAAAAAATAAAAATATATCTGTTTACAGCAGAAACATCAATAAAAACAGGGAAAGATAAGGTGACAGGTTGAGCCCTAAACTATTTAACATAATCGAATTATTTAATTTAAGTGTTAAAGAAATCAAGGGAGGATATAAATGAGATGAAAATCAATGGAAATAAGGTGCTATGCTTGTTTAAGAATAAGGACGATTTGCATAGAGTGTTATCCACATTTCAAACAGCTGTGGAAAGATTTAATATGCAGATATCCGTCAAAAAAAGACAAAATGTACATATTGGAGGTAACCAGCTACAGAGACGTAGTTAAAGATTCTTTCACACAAGCCAATAAAGCGACAAGTTTTACCAGAGATTTGAGAGATATAATTCAGAAGAACAAGCATGACCACTTTGATTGTGTTAAACATTCCGAATGAATGAATGTTTCACCCATATCGACACTAACTAGCACCCTTAAGACTGTAAAGCGGGCTAACAAGTGACACACTTAGACAAGGATGTGTAATATCGCTCACTTTATTTAATGTCTACTCCGAATCCAACTTTCAGAAACCGTATAAGCACGGATGGCATTAAAATTAATGGAAAACCTCTCTGTAATATAAGATACGCTGAGGACACAGCGATATTAGCTGACAGTGCAGAAGACCTACAAGTGCTACGAAACAGGCTACTTAAAGAAGGCGACGAGCTTGATCTAAATATACCTACACACTGCGAAGATTAAGGTTATGGTCATAAACCAAAACCCGAGTGTACAAACAAACATTAACGGAAAACCAATTGAACAAGTATCAAGATTTAAATACTTTGGCTGTTGGATACCGGCGAATTTAGACCTTGACTAAGAAATAAGAACAAGAACAGAGATGGCAAGAGCAACTTTCCTCAAGATAAGGAACTTGCTAAGCGATCGTAGCTGCAAAATAGCGACAAGACTTAGATTCGTGTGTATATCTAGTTTTGTTGTATGAAGTTGAAGCTTGGACAATAAAAGTAGGTACAATGAATCGCCGCGCCTTGAGGCTCTTGAAATCTGGATATTTGGACCTATGCTCAGGATATCCTGAGTAGATCACGTCACTAAAAAAGAACTTCTACGAAGAATGGGAAAAGACAGAAAGTAATTAAGATAAGAAAGACTGCATATTTAGGACACATATCATGGCAACAGAAAGAGCAGCTTTACAAAATCATCCTGGAAGGAACAATAACAGGTCGTAAAAGGACCTGGTCGAAAATATTGTTTGTGACCGAATTCAACCCAAAACATTTCTGGACTATTTTTAAATTTGCTTAAGAAATTTGTTTAAAGACTTATCCCTATAAAAAATTTCCGATTGCTAATTAGTTAAAAAATGTAATTATTCTATTAACTAGTTGTACTCGCAACGTCGTTCGCGTGGCGTGTGAATGTTGTATAAAAATTTCTTACCACACCCCATTTAAGGAATGGGAGAGAAATTTTTATACACCAGATGTTAAGTTGAAAGAAGACAAATACATCTGTGAAAACCGCATTCGAATCGGATCAGTAGTTTTCATGTGATGCGCGCACAAACATACAGACAGACAGACAAAAAAATCTAACCACATTTTTGGGTTCTATTTCGATGTACATGCGAGGTCGTTCGCGTGGCGTGTTGATTTTTGTATAAAAATTTCTTTCCTCACCCCGTTAAAGGGGTGGGGGGAGAAAGTTTTATACACCAGATGTTAAGTTGAAAGAAGACAAATACGTCTTTGAAAACTGCATTCGAATAGGGTCAGTAGTTTTCATGTGATGCGCGCACAAACATATACATTCCTACAGTTTTAATATATGTATAGATAGATATAGATTATATAAATGTATAATGTTAAAATCTGTCTATAGGTTATTTTAAATGTTTTTTTTTTTTCGTAGAATTTTAAAGAACAATATCTACAAATAAATCGAATGCAGTAACAAATCAAATCGGACATTTTGACTCGATTTACTTAATATAAAGGGTACGAGACATCCGTTTATCCTCAGCCTACCAGAATGGGGACTTGGTATCCGAAGGGCAAATATTTGAGTGTTTGCTTTTAAGTCGCTTATCTTATTAAGGCCTCAGGTCTACTGGATAAACGGAAACATCGAGAGTCGAGATTTTGTTTGTCTTTTACTTTGATTGTTACGGTGCAGCGCGTACTATATGGCTATCTGTTTTTCTGCCTATGCTCGTATTTGAAAAGCTTCAGAGCTTTACGAAAGATAAATAACAGGGAAAATTAAATTAATGACACCTGCAGGTTGCTGGGTTTTAGAACAAAGAAGTGCAATTTACAAGATTATAAATATTAATTAATAATTGAAAACTGTATTGATAAATTGATGTTAATATAGTTAAATCCTGCAGTTAATACATAAACTTTTGTTCAATTCGACAAGATATACGGTGGTATACAGTAGTCGGTAAGGTAGACAAGCTCAAAACTTAGTACCTACCTAATTACAAAATTTTCTAGAGCATAAGCATTACTTACTTTGCTTGTACTTAGTAAATTTGGATAATGGCGTGAAATAGAATTTATAATTTAGAAATGAAATTTAATCAAGTCGTTCATTATTTGTGGAGTAATTTTTTTCGTTATCATCATATTTTTATGTTAGTTTCCAGGTTATTACCATTTTTTGATCTAATTTATCGTTTTAAGCATATGGCTTTTATTATCATCTGCTCGACCAAACTAAAAAGAAGTTTTCTTTTGTCGCTCCCCCTGACTGCATTGCCCAATCCAATTAGGATTTTTTTATTTTACATAGTCACCTTATTCTTTATATATATTGAAATGGATTTTCCTTCCGGAACACCCTCCTTCAATACAATTCTCGGTCGCAGATTCCAAGATTTCCAAATTAGTTGTCTTTAAAAATAAATTTTATATATATAAAAAAAAATTATCTTCTTTCTAAATCTTTCTTCTTCCGTTGTTATACTCTTTCTTTATATCTTCCTCTTCCTACTACTTTTAAACTCCTTCTTGCTGCTGCCTTTCTATTTGTCTATTGCCTTTCTGTTCTCTTAAAATTTTCAACTCTTTGCTTTTCTGTACCTTTCAAGTTCTGGTTTCTTTTTATTTCAATTTTAATCTCGATATTTCTTACTATTTTAATCAAATCAATAATAACAAAAATTCCAAAAAAAAACTTATCATCTAAACAAAAACAATCAAAAATCAACAAAAAAATCCTTAATCTAGACAACCAATTTACAAATCATGGATCACGTTCCAACATTCCATTGAAGGAACATGCACCATGAAGAAAAATCCATATCAATATGTATGTAACATTGGAGCTCAAAGAGCAAAGGAAAGTGAGAAAGAAAGAATAAAGGCACCGCTTTTTTTAAATCTTTTAATCTTTAATTTATTTATCACTCACCACTTTCATTTAAACATTCAATATCCTATTTCCGGGGTAAAATTTGAATTTTTCTTCCATTTAGATCACGTTAATGTTTTTTTATTTTGTTAGTTCCAACGTGTGAAAGCTTTTATATTTACTTTTTAGAAAGTTTTTTATATTTTCACCGTGTTCTTTGTCTCTCTGTCATTCCGCGGAATTTTTTAATCAAATTTAAACCTATTTCCCGACTACCTAGAGCTCTGAAATTTTCAGGATAGCTAAGATCTGGATGACAATGCATGTTTCAAGTGTGTTTAGGCATATACATTAATTTCGAAATTTATACTGAATTGATATGAAATATGATATAAATTGTGTATACATGTTATCATTTTGAAAGTTTTTAAATATGTTGTTCGTAGCCTAGTTGATTAAGCGTCGGATATGAATTAAGGTGACAGTTCTATTATGTTATCATAATGGGATCGACTACGCGAGAGAGAATTTTTTTTTTTTTTTTGTTTTACATGTGACAACAGTAATTATTATTTTAACTGTTAATAAAATAACTAATTTAGAACATTTTTATAAATTTTAGACTATACTGTGGACTATGCCGTAATCTATCTTGTAAAGCGCTATTTGCCAAGGGAGTAATAATTTTATAATAGTAATATGACTTATAAATCACCAAAAAAAACTTTCTACTATAAAAAGTTCTTTTATAAATTGTGATTATTTTGTACCAATTAAAAGAGATATTGTACTGACTTCTATTCATTCTTTCTTCAAAGTTTTTATATACAAATTAATAAAATTGTTTTTTACTAATACAAGCATTTATTCATTTATATGGTTTTGTAGATCATTTAAAGTAGCCGAAGTTGTTAATAACCAAAATTCTCATTCATTATGTGCATATGTTCATAAAGCGTAAATTGTTCTTGAATCAATATTGTTTTTGCTTATTGTCTCGGTTTTCGGTATATCACCGAAGATCGTGATGCACTAAGCTGAAATTTTATATTAACTTGTTTTTGAAACATTTTACAGACTGTATCAAAAGATGAATATGAATATTTTCTTGCAAAAAATATTTTTTATAAAGGATTAATTTACGTTAAACTATAAATGGCAACTATCACAGTAAAAATTATGACACAAAAATCCTCTTGGTGTTTTTATGATAATCGTACTTTGACTAAACTCCGTGAAATACCTTTAGACTTGAATAAACTGAATAAAATTTCATTCCTCGATAAACCTACATGACAGTGATCGCATCTGTCGCGCCCTCAACAGATTAACTGTACCCTCGAGAGAAGAGAAAAACATCCCTACTACGGTAAACTCGTCAGAAAAGGAAAGAGGATTATAAACCCCAGCGATTTTAACAAAACAATACATGTTTATTTTTCCCTCTTTAATTGCACCAGATCGGCGGTAGATGTCAAAATCAGATACAAATTTGGACAGTTGTGAACTAATCTACTGTTTGTGATGTTTTTCTTACTAGAAAAAATATTTTATAGTAGCTTTGCTAATTTTTCAGAAATGTGAAATGCCATATATTTGTACATATTTATTCTCGTAGGATAAAAGATGGAAAATTTAAATATACCAGCAAAGCTAATCAGACTAAAAAATGACTATGCATCACAAAACCAATCGCAATAGAAGCAGGGGTAAGGCAAGGAGATGTATTATCAACTCTTTTCAACATAGCGTTAGAGGGAACAGTAAAAGGCCAGCGAGATCAAAGGAACTTTATTTAGCCTATTCTTCGACACAACAATTAGCATATGCAGACGACATAGTACTTATGGCAATAGACAAGAGAAGTCTGGAAAAACTCTAACAGACCTAGCAAGGCAGAGAGGGTTAGAAATCAATCAAGGGAAAACAAAATATATGAACTAGAAAAGATAAACAAATTAAAAGACATCAAAACAGAAAATTACACTTTTGAAAACGTTAAACAATTTAAATTGTTAGAAGTAATAGTTTATGAAAAAAAAATGAGAGAAGTGACGACGAAATTAGAAGTAGAATGAATCATGAAATTAGAGATAAAGTAATTGGAGAAGATATTGTCAGATTCATTAAAGCGCAAAGGCTAAAATAGAGTGGATACATAGAGAGAAGAAAAAACGACATCCTGATCAAAAAAGTCATTAGATAGTAACCAGAGAAATAAAGACCGAGAGGAAGACCGAAAGAAATATGAGAGGACCAGGTCGATAGAGATACTAAAGCCGTGAAAGTAAGAAACTGGTGAGAAATATGCACAAATAGAAGTAAGTCGACGAAAATCGTGGAGAAAGCCAAGTCGCATAAAACCATGAAGAATACGGACTTAGGCTGCGTTTCCACCAGAGATGTGCGATGGAAATGTGTCGTACGAGGATGTCTAGCTCTGCTGTGAAAATGTGTGGGTGTTTCCACCAAAGCTGTGCGATGAAAATGTACCTACGAGGATGTGTAGCGGAGCTGTGAAAATGCGCATCAATGGCATCAATGTGTGGTGCAGGGATGCGTAGCGAAGCTATGAAATGTGTCGATGGGGGTGCGGTGTAGATACTCGATAAGAATTTTCGAATACTGCATCATCAGCCGTATTAAAAAAGGTAAAGAATTCTCCATGTAATCGTTGATAAATATGGTTACGTATCCAACACCTGTGTGTTCTTTTCCTGCTCGAAATTATAGAACTAATAAACTCCATATTTTCTGCTTCCATTTCTTCATCACAAATTGTTAAATATAAAAGTATCTTCTTTTTCCAATTATCCATATCTATTTTGCGCACTTCTACTTCCAACAAACTCCGTCTATTGACTGGCTGATACAGTATGCGCAAACCTTCTCAACACACATCCCTCGCAACACATCCCTCGCACTCATCCCTCGTACATATCCCTCGCACACATCCCTCGTACACATCCCTCGCTTGTTTTGTATGCGCAAAAATCTAGCTCCGCTGAGCCGTTTCCACCAGAGCTGTGCTGACCGAGGCGAGATAAATGAAGCGATTCCAGTGGTTCTTTACAAATTTTACAAACACATTTCTCGCTACGCATCCTCGCACATCTCTGGTGGAAAAGCAGCCTTATTCACCGCGTTAGGAGTGGTAAATATCCCACTAGGAAATGAGACACCTTGATGATGATTTTTAACCGATGACAAACAGTAACCTTAATGTGTGAGTTCTTAAAATAATTTAAGTGTACCTAAGTAATTTTGAGTCGGTGCCAAAGAAAAAATGAACATTGATTGGTAAATTGGAACGGAAAATCTCCTTAAATTTAATTAAAAAATAACGCTCGGCAAAGGGGGGCGTCGCTTCGCGCGCTTTTCGTTTGGCGCGACTCAAAATTACTTAGGTAAACTTAGAGTATTTTAAGAACTTACTTATTAAGGTTAAATGAAAAAGGTTTATTATTTAACTTTTTTCAGTTTTTTCGGCGGTTCAATTTTTTTTGAAGTTTTCATATACACTGATATCTATGTAGTAACTTCGTTTATCCTTCCTTATTTTTTGTTAATATTCGTTTTTATTATAAATAGTAAACCTTTTTTTAGGTAGCTATGTTTTCTTCAGATAAGTTTGACAGTGTGTGGCTTTCATTACTGGAAACAGTTGTAGTTAAAGAGATATTTACTGTAAATTCTATTAAGTTAATCATCATTATTTAGAACTTTAAGTTCACAATCTGCTTTTCTCCTACTACATGAGTAACATGAGCTATCGTATGTCATTGTGGACCTATTACTTATTTTTTTGCTTCGAATCATTTTAGCTGAGCCTTTCCAGTAAATTCTCCGTTAAATGTGTTTTTTTTTTTGAATAATGTAGATGGTACAATAGTATTTTGCTTTTATAGTAATTACTATATACAAAATCATACATTTGTAATAAAGTATGTATTTTATAATTCATCTATCCACTAAATGTAAACAATGACAGTATAACATTATTATATCAGAATATAAAGTCAAAATGGCAAAAATATACTCATCTTGCGTCAATGTATACGTTCCTTTAGATAAAATAAGTTGTATGTCATAGAGAAGAAATAAAGTAAAACCAAAAAGCCCTATATAAATTAAAGTATAGAATAAACTAAAACCTTGGGTTGTCGAAAGTAGAACAACTGCTAAAATACCATATCCCAGAGTTAATAATAATAACATGAATATTATAAATGCCCAACTGGCTGTATCGAACATGTCGGTTCGTGCAAAGAAGCTTATTATAGTTAATATTACTGCCATTATACCAACAGGCGGTAATACTGTATCTTTACTGTAATAAACACTCAATCCTCCTATTGTATACACCAAAGCTATAGTTAAGATCCCTAATAGAATATAGTTATACGGAAACATTCTTCTAGTAGTTGTAGCACAAATCAGTATAGATTCAACTATTAGTAATATCAGAGTTGCTATGATGAATACTCCATTATACTTGCTAACAAAATATCCCACATTTGTTGAATAAAAACATAGTAGACCAAAAAGAAGGCCTAAGAAATTTTGAATAGATAGAATTAAGAAAACTTTGGCTATAAATTTGTTTCTAAAATGGAGTTCCTTAAAATCATTTTCAAATCGATCATCATAATACCATAAATAATCAGGATCATAATTATATACAGTATTGTCAGGATTCAAACGTACAGGAAATACATAAATTTGTCGACAAGAAACACCCGCATTTTCTGAGTCTTCGTTATAAGGCTGTGGTGGATCATTTTGATCAAAATAATTTATCCCAGACACAGTCACTTCATGTTTGCTCTCTTGAATTGGCACTGATGATGTTTGTTCTGTTCTGTATTCTTGTATTACTTCCTCTCGTGTTGTTAATATTCTTTTATTTAAATCTTCCAAAGAACTTAATAAACTATCATCTTCTATTACCTCTGCTACAGATTTATGTTTTTCGGGTTGCTCAGGTTTTTTATGGATTTGTTTGTCTTCTTTGTAACCATAACTAAACAATCCACCTTGTTTAACCCGTTTCACGACAACTTTTGCTCTTGTCTGAGGAATCAATAGGATTGAACTCGTATTTGTATTGTACTGTTTATTTTCATCTAATTGATTCGTTTCTTCTATAGCTATAACTATTTCTTCACTTGAAGCAGTTGATGTTGTCATTATTTGTCTTCAGGCTAACAAATTGTGTATAAGATATAAATATAGACTAAAAGAATATATTGACAATGACAGTTACCTATCAACGTAAGGACGATTTAATGAAATTTATCGCTGGGATATGCGTTTTATTGATTAATAATGAATCATTACATTTTTGCAATCCAACTTTTTTAATTGATAGATTGATGTAAAACAGATAAATCATGTTTTTCTGTAATGGTTTCCACCCATGACCTTACAGTCACATCGTTTTGGTATCACTGTGATGAACAGAAACTTTTACATTAGTTGTAATGGTCGAAGTAGTTAATTAATAATTGCGTTTAAATATTGTGAGTAGCATTCTTGTGTCATATCTTAGCGATTATAAACATTATATCCCATGCATGTTCAGTGACGTCGGCAATACTGAAAAATGGAAGAACAATGTATTCTAAAGTACGGTTAGTATACTGGTACCAATCCAAATTGTCTTTCACAAAATGGAGTAAAAAAATACTTCAGTTAACATTATAATTTGTAGACCAACAAAACTTAATTTTTAAAAACACAGAACTTCCTTGTCTTCTTAATCGAAATATTGTTACCTTAGTCCAGGATTTCCCGACTTAACATGTGTACCCCAAATTGACTTGGCTGATCAGGCCAGCATCATGTTTATTTAGTTCATAAAGTTTGGTCGCACATGCATGTTGTGATAGAGCGTTGCTAAAACAAAGTTCAGAAACTACAAACGGTGAAGAATCCGAAGGACTGGTCGCAAATAATCACGACACCTAACACTGTACACGTTGATAAATATGATGATACACGTATATAGTAAATGCGAGAATTTGATTGTTTGCAGGTTTTGATTTTTAAAAGATACTAGCTGTCCCGGTGGACTTCGTACCGCATAACACTGTCGTGACCATTTTTCGTTTTTTCGAATTTTTACTATTTTGCTTTCAATGATTTTTTTTTATCATATTTTCTCGTTATCAGGTTTATACAATTTTTTCGTTGTATTTTATAATTTATCGATTAAATATATTAGATATCCACTGCGCCACCTTACGGTGGCTTCATAGTACTTAATTTAGTAAGAATTTCTCGTTTAAATATGTGAGATAATAACTGCGCCACCTCACGGTGGCCTCATAGTATTTGATTTAGTAAAAATTGCTTGTTTAAATATATGAGATATTAATTGTGGCTTTATTTTTTTAGTATTTTCCCTTTTCTTTTAGTTTTTCGTTTATTTATTTATTTATAATTTGAAATTCAACATTATCTATTGGGTTTTTTCACAACGTAACTGTTCAATAATCTTAAAATCAAAATACAGTGCCATCTACCGGGTGTCTATCTAACCTAGATGTCAAAGGTTAATAGAGTTACTTCAATTAACTTAAACTGTCATCTTTTAGGAATTCGTAGAACTAAACAACAAATGTCACTCAGGTGATATTGTCACTTTACCGTCAAAATATACAAAAATGTAAAAACATTATTAAAAAACATTTTATTGTGGACCCAATAGTAAATCTAAACCATTCTCGAATCCATTTAAATATATACAAAAAAAATTATGAAATTCGGTCCAGCCGTTTAGAAGGAGTTCAGTTACATACACACGAACACAAGAAATATATATATAAAGATTGTAATTTTATTGTGCAGAAGTCACAAATGTATTAACTATTTTTTTTTATATTTTTGTTGATAGTGATTTCTTTTCCATTAAAATAATCACAAAAAAATGATTTGGAGTTTGATGTTTCAATTGTCGATTTGACAATTTCTCTCTCATTGTGCTCATTAACGTCATGCTATATGTGCCTACGGAGAAAGTGAGTAAGTATCACATGTGGCAGGAGTAGAATTTAACGACCGAAAAGCGATTTAATGGCTGCGCATTTATAGATTTTTTGTTAGAGCGTCGGCTAGTTCGAGTCTTGCTGGATGCGACATTTTTTCAATTTCTCCTTAATGTCATTTAATATTTACTTGTTTGCATACTTTTTAAAAACTTTTAAAAATTTTCAATGAAACTACTACTTTGCTTTATAGTTTTATCATCTTGATCATAGTTAATAAGCATAAAAAAATAACTTACAGCTTTAATTAAGACGGACCTGTTCAAGTGGAGGCTCTGTTCCTGTTCTTGTATAATATAAAACCTAAGAGCCTGACAATATAAAACTCAAGAGCTCTTACTTTCATCCTACATTCACCCTTGTCTTGACTCGAAATCTGAAGTTGATCCGCATTGTAGTGAACTAACCTACCGAAAGCTCTCCATCTCCTATACCGAGTGAGCTAATTTACAGGATGGTTTTTGATTTAGGTACTCTTGTCGGTTGTTTGACACAAAATAATTTGCAATTATCAAGTGATAGAAAATTGATTAAATTTTAATTAATGTCCTTAAAGCTCAATCAGCTTTAAAATATTAGCTTTCTGATTTTAAAATAGCCAATATGAAACCCTATCAACTATTTTAAAAGGTTGAATGTTTCTTTTGCAACTTCAAAATAGAAAGATGTTGACGAATACTTATTGCCTCAAACCTCATCACAACATCTAAATCTACAAAGGCTATGTGGACTTTTCGTAGGTGTTTTGGGAACCCAAATTAATCTATTGGTCTTACCTAACGATTTTCAGACCCCTAATTACCTATTCTGACCTGGTTTGGAGGAATTAAACAATACGATAAAATGCAATAATAGAGTTTTGGATTGTTTAGAGATCACTGGTGCAATGACATCGTATCCTATTGCAGCCTTGAACGTAATTCTAGATCTTCCTTCCTCGCATTTACATGTAGGGATGATTGCTCTTGTATGTGGCTATTTTTTTAGCAAGGACAAAATCTCTAAAATCCAGCGATCTTCTGGGACATATTTATATTCTAAGGAACAGAGCAACCCAATCCATTAAGATGCCTACATACATTATGTCGATAAAACGGGAGATCGAACTCACACATAACGAAATCGCTTAAATTACATATAGAACCCTCAGTTATTATAATTATTATTGGTCTAAAACAGAATAGGAAATAGGTATAGGGTCTTAATATAAATACTTCTACGATTTTCCTATTAGTAATAGACTTTTAAACTCAAGAGTGAATAAAAAACGCCTTAATTTAATGAAACGTAAATTGCTGATAGTTTCGTAAAAGAAGGAGCTAGTAATTCTTTTATCGTTTCTGAAATTTCTGTGGCATCTCGAAATGCCACTTTATGGATGAAGTTCGAAATTGGGAAAAGGAACTCAATGCAGCCTACTGGAAAAACAGTTCAGGTCAAAGATAAACACAAAGGTTAATACAACCTTTACTGCGTTAAAACTTCAAAAACCTGAACTCAAAATTGACGGTTGTCAACTGAGTTCCAATGGCAAATGATAGTAATCATTTGTTATGTACTGCATGTAATATCAGATTATATTATCTATTAGCTTAATATTTTTTATGTTACAAGCTGCATACAGAACAGAGGAATATTTTCAAATTTTGTATTTATTACATTTTTATGTCTTCATGGATGATTATTATAAACAAAGCAGGAAAAACTAAAAAGTGTAACAGTACCATTACACGTCGAAAATGATGGGTATAAATTTTAACGTGGTGGATATTTAATATTTTCCTGTTTATATTGCATAAATTACAAAAGGATCATCATGAAAAAACTAATAAGGATGATTGATTTACTTTATTAAATTCGTATATAGCTACATCCACCTGCCCTACCGAATAATAAATGCGTAAAAGCTTTTTCGAATGAATATTGAAAGCGCAACATTAAGATTACATTATGTATGTAATATCGTTTTCCGTGTG
This sequence comes from Altica lythri, assembly GCA_964028335.1. Classification (NCBI taxonomy): domain Eukaryota; kingdom Metazoa; phylum Arthropoda; class Insecta; order Coleoptera; family Chrysomelidae; genus Altica; species Altica lythri. Next base: position 25,015,852 of record OZ034804.1, on the reverse strand, counting down.
GCAATTTGCTAAAACTTTGTAAACATGAGACGAAAAAATGCTACGCACCTTAATTCCAAGTGAAAATTATTATTCAAAACACGAAATATAGCTGCTATCTACCGGATTTTAGATAGCAGATTCCACTCGAAGGTTATTATAGAAATTTGTATAAAGTTAATAAGGGGCTCGCGAATTACCGGGAGGGTGGATAAAGCAAGCAAGAAAAGACGCTGGGGTCTGGGAGTAAAATCTTAAGAATTACAAAAGGGGAACCAAACGACTCCACTGACGCCAAGAGGGTATAGAATAGAGCTGGGATTTTAGCTAATCTTAAGTAAACTGAAACCGTTCCCATGTTCTATCATAATCATATTAGAACCGTATAATTAAAAATAAATATTTTTTTTTGTTGCAGTAAATAGTAATTTTCATATTAGATACTTTCAGATTACGTTTGATATGTAACAATACATCAAACATTATTTAAATACTGTCTGTGCAAGTAAGCAAGTTGTTATTGAAGAAAAACATATTACTATACCTGGATTTGCAGTCCGTTGGCATTGACGTATATGCAAGTAGACCAATACGCGGTAGGAATGAAGCGTCGTTGCCAGGTTTAACTTAGAAAGACTTACATCAGTGAAAATTAACATTTAACTATGGCCTCAGATTTATTAAATAATTGTGGAGCTAAATTTTCTCCAAAAAAACCAAAAGTAGAAAATACTGTTGTGTTTATGGATGTTCAAGTAATGCAGCCCAAAAATCAGACGTTCGTTTTCATCATTTTCCAAAACCTAATCGATTTTTTGGTAAAATCCAAAATTATTTTGGTATGAAAAAGGTAAACTAAATTCAGTGTCATTAAAATTTACACTTACCGAGTACAATATAATAACACCGCTGTGATGAGTTTACATCTTTTACTAAGTCCAGCTGTACAGCTACACTTTGATGAAATAATTTAACCATTTTTTTGTATAACTGTTTTTATTTCATGGGGTTTATCACGAAAAGCTGATGATTGTATACAATACGACAAAATATCGTATTGATCATTGTTTTGATTCTCCAAGCCATTATAGATTAAATGTCCTGCATTAATTATTTTCTCTCCTACAAAATTTCGAAACTTAGGAGTAGCCTCAATAAAGTCAAGAACTTGACTTAATGATAAAAACATTTCAATTGTAAATAAAAACTACATAACTTTAGGTAATTAAATCACAGCTGTCATCCTAGCAGTAGTTATATTTTTAACCACCAGAGCGCGTAGCGCCAAGTGACACTTACCAATACCTGGATTTGCAGTCCGTTAGCATTGACGTCATTTGACGTATATGCAAGTAGACCAATACGCGGTAGGAATGAAGCGTCGTTGCCAGGTTTAACTTAGAAAGACTTACCGCGTATTGGTCTACTTGCATATACGTCAAATGACGTCAATGCTAACGGACTGCAAATCCAGGTATTGGTAAGTGTCACTTGGCGCTACGCGCTCTGGTGGTTAAAAATATAACTACTGCTAGGATGACAGCTGTGATTTAATTACCTAAAGTTATGTAGTTTTTATTTACAATTGAAATGTTTTTATCATTAAGTCAAGTTCTTGACTTTATTGAGGCTACTCCTAAGTTTCGAAATTTTGTAGGAGAGAAAATAATTAATGCAGGACATTTAATCTATAATGGCTTGGAAAATCAAAACAATGATCAATACGATATTTTGTCGTATTGTATACAATCATCAGCTTTTCGTGATAAACCCCATGAAATAAAAACAGTTATACAAAAAAATGGTCAAATTATTTCATCAAAGTGTAGCTGTACAGCTGGACTTAGTGAAAGATGTAAACTCATCACAGCGGTGTTATTATATTGTACTCGGTAAGTGTAAATTTTAATGACACTGAATATAGTTTACCTTTTTCATACCAAAATAATTTTGGATTTTACCAAAAAATCGATTAGGTTTTGGAAAATGATGAAAACGAACGTCTGATTTTTGGGCTGCATTACTTGAACATCCATAAACACAACAGTATTTTCTACTTTTGGTTTTTTTGGAGAAAATCTAGCTCCACAATTATTTAATAATTCTGAGGCCATAGTTAAATGTTAATTTTCACTGATGTACACTTTTTTTATTATTAATAGACGAAATATAAATAAACAAAATTTAACAGCATACAAATTTGCCTTATTTTTATGTATGGCAAACTACCATCTGTCACCCTAGCGCTAGTTTATAATGTGACCACCAGTCAGCGCACCATGTCCGGTGACACATACCAATAGCTGACTTCGTATTATTTTTTTGTTTGTGTTGGTTTTATCAGATTTTTTCGTTTCTTTTCAGGTTTTTACTTTTTTTTCGTTGTTTTTGGATTTTTTCCGGATTAATCGATTTTTTTCACACTTTTAATTTCTAATTTTTTATTGTCAATTTTTTTTATCATATTTTAATAAATATTATACCATTCCTGAAAGAAGACAAATCCAAATAATCTTTTTAAATGAATCAAAATACACCGACATATAATAAGTGTTACCGCAATCTAGGTGTCAATTGATTGTATAGATTAACCTACACCTCCATCTATTAAAAATTTAAGCAAGTAAGCGACATCTTCGGTTCACTTTATCCATATTTTAACTTTTTAATTTCTCTTCCGGAAATTTAATTAATATAGTGTAAAAGGCAATTTTATCTACCTTAAATGCTTAACTTATCTAACGTATTTAATTTTATAATGAATATTCTACTGTTAAAATTAGCTTTAGAAATAACCATCATTTTATTGTAATAGGTATATATATAAGAAAAAAATATTTATTGTGGGTTATTTTTGGGAGCACACACCATCGCAGACTTTCTTGTAGATCTATAAAAAAGGAACATTCTACCATACATAATTTTGTTATAACTTAAAAAAATTTGGCAGCGTTTTCGACAAAACTCCGGATTTATTATACATTAAAATCTTCCTAACGAATTTCTGTAACATGTTGCTGAAAACTGTTAGAAAACCCGTTTAGTACTTTTTCAGTTTATCGCGAATTGACAGACAGACAGGCAGACGCAACGAGGGGACTTTATTTCATAATAGGTAGTGATAAACTTACAAAAACCACTCACAGTTATAGCTCGATGCCCAATTGTCTGGCAGTGACGTCATTGTGACGTAAATTCAAGTGGAACCAATGCGAGGTTCGAACGAATGCTAGTTGCCATGTTTAACTTAGAAAGACTTACTATCTTTGTCTTATTAACGCGCAATAGAAAGAGATACTTTTACGAAAAATATCATCCCTGGAAAACATTATTAAGTGCGCTAGTGCCGCATGACATTTTTCGTAACAGTATCTCTTTCTATTGAGCGTTAATAAGACAGTTAAACATGGCAACTAACATTCGTTTGAACCTCTCATTGGTTCCACTTGCATTTACGTCATAATGACATCACTGCCATATAATTGGGCCTCAAGTATGGTAGCATGATTTGTATTAAGTATAGGAATTGCATAGTTTATTTTTATATTTGAAGGAGTAGATTAGTGTAAGGCGAGTATGACTGTCACACGAGCTAGTTCGTATGAATTATAGAATTTTTCTACAACTTTTGGTAAAATCGTTTTGTATATTTCTAAATTGTAAGTGCACTTAAATATATAATTACTATATCATTTAATTTAACACGTTTTTCCCGAAACAAAAATCATGCCAAAATTTTTATACACCAAATGTTAAGTAAAAAAGATAAATAGATATGTGAAAGCCGCATTCGAATCGAATCAGTAGTTTTCATGTGATGCGCGCACAAACAGACAGACAGACAGACAAAAAAAATCTAACCACATTTTTGGGTTCTAAATCGATGTACCCGCGACGTTGTTCGCCTGGCGTGTTGATTGTTGTATAAAAAGTATCCGACCCCATTCAACCCTTATAAAGGGGGTTGATTTCTAAAAATACAATATAAATACACCTCCACAACCTCTAAAGAGCACAGATTTGAATTTTCTAGTCCCTTACTTCAAAAACATAGGACTTTCATACAAATTTGCGACCGCCGTCTTACCCCCTTAGGAGTGGAGTTTTATAAAATCCTTTTTTAGCGGACGTCTAGACTCTATAAGGAACCTACCTTCCAAATTTGAAGTTTTTAGGTCTTATTTTTTCTGAGATATGGTGATGAGTGACCTTTCGCTTTTATATATATAGATTAAACAAATTGAGCAATTTGCTGAATTTTAGATGATGTAAAAGTTAGAAAACTCAAATTAAACATGCTAATAAGGTAACTAAGATTCTCATATCAAGTTTAGACATACGTTCCGCTATGACAATTATGACATTATACAGTGAATAATGAAACATTATTTACTAGTGAATAATAGGTACTCTGATTTTTAAAGAAGCACTTGTATAATACACGTTTTGTATAACAGTGGTGGACATATAAGAAATTAATATTTAACACATACAAAAAAAAATCGTGGATTAAGTCAAAGTATATATTTTACGCGCCTTGTAATTTATTTTATTTTGTTTTTCAAAGATTTTTTTAAATACGATATAAAAATTGGCCTACTTCATTACGAATTGACATCTCTACTCTCTGTAAAAACTTTTGGATTCAATTCTATCTATTTTTTTTACTTCTGGATTTTTTCACTTGAAATATTTGTGTAACGTTTTTACAAATCTACTATATTAATTATAAGGGGTCACTCAGAAATTACGTAACATATTATTTTTTGATCCCTCCTGCGGATTTTTCAGAGCCGGGGGAGTGATTTCAAACTATCCCCACTTTTTAGTGTAATGTCACATATTGAGCAATTCTACTAAGAAAATATTAGTTATATAATTGGAATATTACAATACTTAAAAATATCGGATAGAAATGTGACGTCCCGAAATTTATGACTCTTTCCACACCTTGTCACGCGTCGTCGACCCACTCCTCCCTGCTTTATCGACTGGCTTAATTTATGGATCAACCGTGTAGCTCATATATTGGAAAAATAAGATATAAAAGTGATATTTACGACAAAAATTGATTTACTTATAATTATGTTTTATACATCTATCTGAATAATTTTAATTATTTGATTTTGTTTTAATACACTCTTTGTTAGTATCTGGATGTGAAGATAAGTTAAAATTGACCTTATCCAATTCTTACGGTAGAAAAACAGTATTTATAGAACTTTCTCATTAAAACGTATCCTAAGTATCTTAAAAGTAGGGATTACTACAAATGTGTAATTCAAGGAGACTTATCTAAGCTTCGCTATATTGAAGAGGCTTAGAATAGCCCAAAGAAACACAAAACAAAATAATAGGGTTAAAAGAGAAAAACTATTTCGCAAATTACATACTTAATACATTATTACTTCAAATGGCAAACTAAGTAAAATTTACAATAACCAAAAAAAACTTTTACATAACAGCAACTTCAACTTGCAACCAATATTAAGTTATGTTTTCATAATTATGGATGACTTTAAAATAGTAATCATAAGTATTATGAATACTATTCACTTTTAAATATAAGACATCCTTAGTCCATTTAATGGGGTATATTTTCAATAATTATTTAATTGTTATCTTAAAAAAACCCTTAAACAATTCGAAAAAAAGGTAAACAAAAGAAAACAAGGAGGAAGAGATAATTGCAAAACTTTAGAGTTAGTCTGCTTAGGTTTAGAATAACTTTTTTGTTGTAAAAGATGCGATTTATTTTCCTTTAGTAATTTGTCTAGAATGTATTGGAACTTAGGTAGTAGCCAAACTTTTGATATTTTTTTAAGTGCACATATAAACAATTCACGCTCTATACACAATGTTATTTTCAATTTTTGAAGTGAAACTTCTTTAGAATCGTTGTGATTTCAAACCGGATGCAACGGAAAAACGACAGGTAAGAGACACAAATACAAAAATGTGTAGGATGAAACCGGCAAAGAATGATACAGAAATATACATACTATTTTATATTATCGGTCTCTCCTCTTTGTTCCGTACTTCGTAGCGTCCCCACTCCCTTCATCGATAGTGGGAGGAGCCGAGAGTCAGTTGCATTCAAGCGGCCGATGCGTAAACATCCGTATAATTAACATTGTACTTCAATTCTAGTGCGTTTGCTACGTTGTCAGATAACTTCGTAAATCATGAAGTAGTTATTGTTTGTTGAATTTTCATATTAAAAACTAAGAGGTGAAATAATTTTTTATTAAAATGAATCGCGTAAGTGCAGTAAAAAATCGGATTCTGAGTGCACAAGCTCGTGAAATTATATACTCGGTTTTAAAATTTACGCAACAGGAAGCAGAAGGAAATGTTCTTCTTATACCTCTAAAATAATATTCGAGTAGGCATCACCGCATCAACCAACGTCTGTCGTGTCCGGTCGTGTCAAATCGTCACGGTTGCAGTTATATCTGTTTAGCTGTAATTAGTCAGCCAAAGCAAGAGAGCAAATGTCGGTGTGTATGTATATTGCACACTGTTTAATACTTGCTTGTTAAATAAAATATCTTTTATAATTAATCAAAATACTTTTCATTTTTAAACAAATAAACTTTGTAATTATCCTACCCTTGTTATATATATTCATCTCATTCTTTTGTCGATTTACTGAAGTTTCACTTCTATCGTGCGTGAATCGCACACACACCTTTTTTTTATCGTTATTTCTCGAAAATCCAAAAAACCCAAAAAAATGATATAAACTTCAGAGAATTTATATCGATTGTATGTTTTATATTATGCCGTACCTACTTATTATAATTTAGCGATTTATTTTTTTCTTACATTAACATTAGAAATACGTTTTGGCGAATTTGTTTTTCACTTATCAAAAGTGAACTTTCACTTGAGTAAATAATGCAAAAATTGCGACTTAAAATTTTGAAGTAAAGTTTAAATTTTTTTAAGAAAATAAACAATTAGAGCAATTAAGAACTAGCAATTCCTACGCGAGTGTGAAATTCTCACGATTTTCTTTCTCTCTCTCGTTGAGCAATACGCAAATCCCCATATCTGTTCAATCTATTTTACAGTATCTTTTAACCTTGCGATACATCAGTTCCCATTCATTAGAATAACACTTTACAGATGCATTTTGTTTTGTTTTCTGTTACTGTATTTCACACATACAATGAAACAGAATTAAATCACGGAACTGATAAAATTGATCAAATTTAATAATTTAAACAAATATGGTGTGTTTGTTTGAAAGGCACTGTTGTAACCTTTTATAATGTACACATTGCTGATTCAGAAATCCACGAGCAAACATCGATTCAATGCTTTAATCTTGTTAATATTAGATGAATTAAAATCAACAAAATACATTTTTTTATTCTATACGAAATCTTGGTAAATCAAGTTTGGTAAAAATATGTTTTCTGTCAATTATTGAGATATTTTTTCATGATTTGTGTTAAAAAATAACAGTACGAACTCTATCATGAACTTCAGAGTAACTGTCTCTCTTGAGAGGGATGAAAAGCTGAAGTGAGTATGGTTCGGGTTGCAGGAAGTAGGAAGTTTTATGAACAGATGCGTTCAATATGTAATTTATTGATTATGATATAGAAAAAACTGCCATAGTTTGCAGAATATTGAGTGGGAAAACCAGCAGGCGTGTATTTTATGAATTTGTTAGTTTTTTTTTTACATATTTTCTCAAGTAAATTGAAGTTTATGTCTTACGACTAGATGCACCTTTCGGAAAAACAATATTTGGGTCTCTTATCATATTTTAGCCATGGAATCAGAGCTCGCCTATTATTAAATAATTTATATACAAGGAAATATATAACTGACTTATTTAAATCCATTGTTGATACACGCATTTCAATAGGTGGCGCCGTAGTAAATATTTAAAGAACATGTGTCATGGACGGCTACATGATCGCACAACACGTCCATATTGTTAAAACATTTCATTAAATTATGAGTCGGTTGTTGCAATTATTTGGAATCTGCGACAAAATTTTGGTCAACACTAGTCGTCAGTTGGTGCGGAAATTTGAACAAGGTGTTTAAATTGTTTGTAATGCGGAAAAATAGATAGAACCCGTAAAAGTGTTGTGGAGCGCCGTGAGACTTCTATCAAATATCGTTCTCAAGAACTGGGTATTCTTCGCACGTTAATTCGCACTATAAAGAAGATTTGTATATGCGGCCAAACAAAATTCAGTTCACCCAAGACCTGTAACCTAAAGACCATGAAAGTCGCCGACAATACAGTCATGCAATATTAAAGCTTAATACCCAAAATAACCATTTTTACCGACAAATGATAATGAGCGATGAAGCCCACTTCGATATGACCAAATTTGTTAAGACACTGAATTGCCATAGCTAGCCATTAGAAAACACCCGTGTCATCCATGGACGACCACTACATCCTCGTATTCCTCGTCAAATCACAGTTTGATGCGGTTGAAACACTTATGGGAACTTTAACATAATTTATTTACAAAATTGTTAAGATACACACAACTCTGCTTGATAACGTTTAAACTGATTGACAATACAATGAACTATTCAAATTATTTGAACTCCCCTTAACTACCCACACATCCCCTTATATAGGACAAATGAACAATCTAGAATTTACGCGAAACATAAATCGAACCTAATCATTACATACTAGAACAAGAGAGAACGTTCTAGAACAAATAACCTGAAAATAGTCTTTTAAGTAAAGGTCCTTTTCTTAATCGGTTATCCCGTTATACGGTGTTTGGTATGGAGGTGTCATTTGAACTTAGTTCTCTGAAGACGATGCAGGTACATAATGCTCTTATTGTCACTGGCGAGCACTACCGACATTATGTGTAAAACTTTCTGGTTCTTCAAATCCAAAAATTTAAGCAGGAGGGAACAACCTGTCACACAGCTAGGGAAAGAATGAATCTTCTGCATTTAATCTTTGCAGGACGTTTAATTTCTCGAGTTGGTAATGTCATCTGGCCACCAAAGTCACCGGATTTAACGGATACTGACTTTTTATGGGTATTTTTAAAAAATACGGTTTATGCCAACAAATTAAATACTGGAAATCGGCTAAAGAATTATATTACGGAAGCGATTAAATGTATTCCTCTGGAAACCTACCAAAAAGTGATGAAAAAAGTAGTCAGGAGGGCTCAGGTTCTCGCGGCTTCTAGAGGCGGACATTTATCTTATATTATTTTTCATCCATAATTTCTTAGTTTCAATAAATATAAAGATAAAAAAATGGACATATCTTATTTTTAGTAACCTTATAATTCTTTTGACTAATCAGCTTTCATAAACTTTTTGACATGTTTATTCGTATTAGATATGTTATTTATGTAAAAGAAAACTAATGCATATATTGCAAAAAACAAACGTTTAAAACATGAGTGCCAAATAAAGTTAAATTCAATAGTCACAGATCGGAAGAAAAGCCAATCTTAATGATTTATATACCTAACAAAAATTAGTAATTTAAGAATCCTAATGTTCAGTTTTTTTTTGTGTAATCTGGAAGCTATTTGTTATAACATTTTTCCAACAGCCAACTCCATAACACATTCTGATTCTCTTTTTTGCCATTCTAAACCATTTATAGATTTTTTTGAATGTGCATTTTCATTGTTAGTGTACTATAAATTTATTATGGATAAAGTGTTATCAATTCATAATTTTAATTGTATTTTTTGTTTCAGGTACCTTCATAACTTTCTCAGTGGTGTAAGGGTAAGATAAGAACTATTTCAGCACGACAAAATGACAAGAATTAAACGTGTAGGTTTTGTTACCCAGACGATTTTACCGTTAACTTTCAGTAAATAAATAGAAGAGTAGAAGAGAAACTATATAAATTAAAACAGAAATTAAAGCATATTACTTTCAAATTAAATATGAATCTTTAAAATTCATATCTTAACAGTAAATGTGAAATTCTCGATTTTGTTAATATTAAGAATAAAAAATGCCAAGTATTTAATCTGCTAAAGGCGTAACCAATACAATCTTCCTATAAGAACCACTCTATATAACTTAGTTCTTCAGTTGGTGTAACTGATGTATTAATAGGGCAGGAAAAACCTTCACAGATTTGTAGAACAAGAACAAATTCATTGTGATAGATATGGTGGGTTAATTAATGAACAAAATAGACTACTTTCAAACATTCATTTTTATATACCGGGTGAGGAAAAAGTATGGAAACCCCGTGGTAACTCAAAAACCATCGGTCACAGAAAAAAGCTTGCAAAATATAAAATTTATGGTCTTTTTCTGGCTATCAGATGGTTAAGATGGATTTGACCATGACCATGACCATCATGGTCAGGCGATGGTCAGGTCAATTTTTTAAATGGAAACATGTATTTTTGACAAAGGGAATCGAAATTTTACGTCCGAATATGACCTTGACAATTTTTAAAAAAATTACCATGATGGTCATGGTCAAAGTCAAACTAAAAATTTATAGTTTTTTTCTGTGACCCATGGTTTTTGGGTTACCACGGGGTTTCCATACTTTTTCCTCACCCTGTATATAGATATATAGTCCTTATTCTTACTAATGGGTCCCCTATTTTTAAACATTGCCGTATTGTATCAATATGTGAATAATGAAGGAACAGTTATACAGGGTAGATTAGGTAAACATTAGTCAAGGACCCCAGATGTATGTATGTGCGTAATAAGGTGTGACAGATACACCTGCGACCTCTAAGATCTATTGTGTTCCCCTTTTCTTGCTATAATTCTTATGTTTTCTCAGCCTAATATCAGCTATTTTAGTGCAATGTTTCTTAGAAAGTGTATGTATCGTTGAGCTCTAAGTTAGGTTGATCTACCTCTTCTGTTTCGTGTGATCCTAGTTATATGACCTTAGAATTACGTAATGCAATGCATTCGGTGTATATGTTTTGAGATTTTATCCTCTTCCTCACAGAATCCGCACTTTGATTCATTACCAATCCTATTTTTTAATGTGTTTTCTTTATCGGCAGTGTCCGGTTAATATTCTCGTTATTATACGGAGGTTGTTTTTACTGAGGTTTAGACAGCTGAAAAATCTGTTCTGGTTATAGTTTCCCAGGAAAGTCTTTGTTTGTCTTAGTCCTTCTAGATCGTTCCAGTACTTGGCTTTCTCACTATCCACTTATTTCCTTAGTTTTTTCAAAACTGTACTTCTGCTGATTCCACAAGATAAATCTGGTCCTAAATATGGGGATATGGAGTTTCAGCTCGATTTTTTTGCCAGCTTATCTGCTGTTTTGTTGCCTTTTATTCCTATGTGTCCTGGAACCCATAATAGAGTAACAGTGTTATTTTGCCATAGGTCATTTAGTTAGCCTATGTATTCCTAGATCATCTTTTAACTGATTATGTGTGAGTTCAGTACTTTGATGGCTGCTTGACTATCTGACCTAATTAACAATTTTTTTCGACGATAGTTCCTTTTGATATTAAATTCTACATATCTTTCAATGGCGCAGATTTCCGCTTGAAAAATGTTTGGGTATGCACTCAGGCTTTCTGAGTATTTGACTCTACGTCCAAAAACCCCTGCACCAGTTCCTTCATATATCTTGGAGACACTAATATACCACTTTATGGTATTTTGGTTTAGCCCCAATATGTTGTCTTTGTCCAATTCAGATTTACTACCCAGTTTTGTGGTGAATTTTCTGACAAAGTTAAATTTCTTTGGCATGTTATATTAGGGCATATCTCAAATTTCATTTAGTTATTTCTTCTTTGACCATTCTAAATCTTGTGTTCTTCTTTACACTTTCTACTTGAATGTGTATTGGCATGAGATTTAGGATTACTTCTATTGCATCAGTAAGAAATGTTCCCATTGCTCCAGTGATGCGAGTATAATATAGGCTATCTCTGAATTTTCGAAAGGTTTGTCTTTGTAGTAGTCAGATTAGCTCTCGTGTCCCAAGCTACTGCCCCATAATTAAGAATTGGGCACACTAATTTTTCTAATCTTACATGAGAATAATGTGGTAAGTATTTTGTCTTACAATTCTTACTCTTGGTACCCCAATTTTTAAACATATCTGTATGATATCAATATGGAAACAATTATACAGTATACTTAGATTTTATATATTAGACTAGGACCATAGATAGTGATGAAGATTTACTTTTTTACACGTTCATAAAAATGCTCAATTACATTACAATTTTACTTTAAAAATTCTAGTCATAACTAAGTAACTTTTGTATAAACATTACATAAGTTCAAATTAATTATCTAATATGTATTTAAAATCATATTTTCGTCAATTTTAAGTGAATATTTATTTATGTTTATATACTTATTACACGGACCATTCAGTGACAGAGTGGTTTCAATCCCCAAGCCATAAACAATATTTTAGATTCGCTATATTTTCTCCGAAAAGGACTTTAAATTATAGCAATAAGTTTACATTTTTGCCTGATTCCACATAAAGATGGCGGTTATAAACTAAATCTGAGATTTACTGACCGAATTTAGATTTTAGGATAGGAAAAGCCCCTTTTTTTATTGCACTCTCTTCCGCCCTTCCATAAAAAAGAATTATATTGCTCGGACAAAACCACACTCAGAACCAGTGGCTGATGAAAAAAAAAACAAGAAAATCTCTGAGAAATATTTGGAGTGGACTATTTTAAGAAATAAATTCCGACTGTTATTATCATAAACATTGAAATCTTTAAAATTTGGTCAGATTGATCTCAACCACAGCGAAAGTTTACAAAAAACGTCCTCAATATGTTTCGTGATCTGTAAATGTTACTATACTGACTATCTAACCATATAATAGAACTAGCTAACCCGACAAACGTTGTACCTCCTAACAATTAAAGTTTTTTTTTGTTATTCTCCGTTCTTTCTGTTTTTGTCGATTTTATCATATTTTTTTGTTTTGTCTTTTTTATTTGTTTTTTTTTAATGTTTCTACATCTTTCTTTCATTTGCAATTTATTATGGTATATTCTCGGTTTTCTTTTTTTGCTATTTATGGTTTTTCGCTTATTTCTCATTTTACTTTAGTTTCTCGTTTGTATTTTTAATTTTATTTTTTTTTTATCTCTCCGACTCTTTCCACGTTTTCTGTTTCTTAATTTCCGCTATTTTTCCTTTTTTAAAAATTATTCCATATGTTTTATTTTATCTAGTAGAATTTATATACACTTTCATTCTTATGTTTTTTGAAGTTATACTTCTATTCATGCACTGGATTTGTGTGGTGTTAAATGGGAAAAATCATTACATATGTAATGGTGTGAGTAAGAGAGAGACAGAAACACATATAAGGTATATTGGTCGGTAAAAACAAAGATGAAATATTTACCACATGTTTAGTCATAACTATAAGTCTTTTAAATACCGTTTAAATATTCAGTACATTGAAAGGAGATAGATATACAAAAAACAGTCTGAGCTAATGTTTTGGAATATCATAGTGACGTATTACATTGTGTTTGACAGATTATTTTATAATTCTGTCACGTAAGTAAAAATATAAGGTTTAGTATTTTATATTAATAATATTAATAATAATATTCAGTAATGAGTATCGTATTGTAGTCCATACTACCGTCACATGGTTGCATTATATCCTACACTATGCTTTTAAGCTTGTTGGCTACATAAACAGAGTTTTTAAGAATAGTCGAAAAGTGCATTCCGAACAGACAATAGATAGAAAAATTACAACTCGGTAAGTATTCCAAATGGGTTCAATTTATGTACTCGGGGTTTTTGTGGTCGCTGAACACGAATATCATGATGTCGAAAGTCTCCGCGGCACTAGGTGCCTAGAGTATTTACCTCTTCTCCTGGTGTTTTATGTAAATTCTGTACCAAATTAGACTTGGAACTCGGCTGTTTTTTGGGTCGCTGAATACGAATATGATAATCGATGGTGTCCGAAACACCTGGTACTTAAGACGGACCCCGTCTCCAGGAAATGTTATGCAAATTTAATACAAAATGAGTGTGTACGGTACTAGGAGGTTTTTGAGGTCGCTGAACACGAATATCATATAACGATTTTGCTAAATCATTCGCATAAAAATTTATAAATCCGGGCGCGTGCATAGAAGTATAACTTCTGCTGGCAGTCCCACTGACTGCCACACCCTTTTTATTTGTTTCTTGTTTTTATTTTTTTGGTTTTTCCAATGCTTTTTCCAGTTTTCCTTGTTTTTCGTATTTTTCTAAGTTTTCCTTTTTTTTTTAATAACTATTCTTTTTCTTATTTACCCATTTTCTGCCAATTTTAATATTTTACCATTGTAAACTTTTTTTTACGACTCTTTTTATCATTTTTGACATCTTTTAACCATTTTCAACAATTTTTTAAGATTGGCAAAAAAAATTTACAATTTTTAACAATTTTTTACAATTTTATGTTTATCTGTGTTTGTTTCATTTTTTTAATACTTTGCTACTTTGCTAGGTTCATCCATCTTATCAGTTTTTATTATTTTGCAGATGGTACGATCTTAAAAATAATCCTGGTGAACCTCACCTTGTTAGGTTAATTTCAAGTTTTTCTAATATATTATTAAAAAGGATCTGAGTTTCACCCGCCACTGTCAAAAACCCGTTTACTGTAATCGTCAAAAATTGGGATTAATGGAACTTTAGTGAGCACAAAAAGTGGAAAAAACGTGTTAAGTCGTTATTCGGACATAGTATTACTCGTTAAGTGTGAAATAGCAAAAAATGAGCAAGCTTGCGAATTTGGAGTCTCTCTGATATCCAAGCTAGGGTCAACTAATGATGTTATGATACGAGTTTAAGAGGTTCTTGTACATTATAAAAAGGTTTGCAATATCTTTTTTACTAAACTTCAAACCGCTATTATTCCCCTTTCATTCGGTGATTAACATTAACGTTTTTTAAAAATTAAACACACACTATAATGGAAAAAAAATATTATCAATATTACGTTACATGAGTATACAAAAACGTAAAATTAATTTGCCAAACGTTAATTCAATTGCTGAATCTTAAAAAAGAGCGACAAACTTGAGAAATCTACACAGCGTGATGATAGTAGTTTGAGAGAGATAGTTTCAGACTGCAAGAGAGATAGACAGCGATGTTGTTATACGCTGTTTTGACTCTGATATTTTAATTATATTATATTATTGCCACCCTGTAAAGCATTTATTAAGGGTGCGCTACGTAACTAAACTTTGGAGGAATTTTTACTTAAAACATCCAACTTCTTTATCTCCAGTTTCTTCTGGTTTGACAATGAAAGATGATAAATATGATTTTGTCTGATTCCTGGGAGAGCAATTACCATCATCAATTGCAGATATTATCATTTAAAGTAAGTATGCAATGGAATATCTATAAAAAATCACTACAATATTATATAAAACACGAAAAGAATTGTGCTAATGTTAACTTTTTTTTATTGCAGAGGATAGAATTTTAAGAAATGATGAGAATGACCAAGATGATGAGATCAATACTGGTAATGAGAGCGATGACGATGACGATTGTGAAGATGCATGCTTCTTTTCTAATTCCATTATGTACTGAAATATTTAAAAAGTAAAAAAGGATTCTTAATATTTTCAATTTGTAATTTGTGTGTATTCTCAGAGCATTTTAAATAAAAAATGTAATTTTTTCACCTTCAATAATGCATTTTAATTTTCTCCCTTTTCATTAAATTATATTCTAATTTTCTTCTTTATATTTAATTTTGTTTCATCTGGATTTGTAGTTTTGTAATGATTTTCCGTCTCCTTCTCAGCAATATATCCTGCAACTGCCTCTCTCTAACTACTAGCATCACGCTGTGTAGATTTCTCAAGTTTGTCGCTCTTATTTAAGGTTTAGCAATCGAATTAACGTTTGGCAAATTAATTTTAGGTTTTTGTATACTTATGTAACGTAATATTGAAATTACAGACATACTAAAATGCTTTGATATTTTTATAAAAACAAAAAGAAAATTTGCGTATGGCATACCATTAGCAATGATAGAAGTGTTTGGCTATAAGAAAATTGTGTTTGGTAAGCCTATCTAAAGACACGAAATTGAAAATTTAGCTTCTTAAAATACTTTCAAAACCTTGGATTATTACCTGACAGGTTGGCTGCGCACTAATAAACGCAACAGCTACCGCCAGCCAGACAGCCCAGGCTCTACCCGAAAGAGCAAGGAGGAAAACATATCAAAAATTCAACTGACCTGAAATTCTTGTTTTCTCGACGTTGCTAGCTCCTATACTATAAATTTAGTTGCTAATTTAGTATTAAATTTTCGAATTTGATTGTATGAATCGAATTCAATGGTTTGAATTAACTGATAAAAATACTTGTTAACCAATAATTAGTGCTTAACAAGTTCTAAACTAGTCAGCAACAAAAATGAAAATCAAGCAAAACAACGCAAACAAAATTTTTTTCTCAAATCTAACACTGATGGCATATTTTTTTTAAATTTTAAAATATGAACAAGAATATATTAAATGAAATTAAGGAGAAATTAAAATAATGTCGCATCCAGCAGGACTCGAACCCGCAACATTTGCTTCTACGCGGCAAGGCTTTAACAACTAGGCTATGAAGCACATATAGCATTACGGGACATCACTTTTTTGTGCCCTGTCTAATATTTTTATTCGGTTAGGAAACCGGAACCATGTATTATTAGTAATCGATTATTAACTTAGAGTTTAATGTTTCAATTGTCGATTTGACAGAATCTCTCTCTCATTAACGTCATGCGCCTAGGGAGAAAGTGAGTACCTAAGTGTCACATGTGACATAAGTTGAATTTAACGACCAAAAAGCGAATTGATAGCTAAGCATTCATAACTTAGTTATAAGAGCGTTGTCGAATAGAGGCAAATGTTGCGGGTTCGTTTCCAGTTGGATGCGACAAAAATTTCAAAAAAATCCCATGAAGGATTGAATTATCATCAATAAAGCTAAACGGCAGCACAATATAGTGCCCATTAAGTGTTATTACAGATTAATAAAACTAACCATAAAGCAACACTAATTTCAAGCTGATGTAAGATATACATACAGAAATAAAAACCTGATCATAATTTAGTGCTCATTAAGTGCTACTGAAGAAAAATAAGTACCAATATAAAATTGTTTCTTATTTTAATTTTCAACAGCCTACAATTAGGCTAAATGCTGAATGAACAGCTAACCATGAATTCAAAGAGTAATTAATTCGATGTGCAGCAAATAAAATTCCGGATCATAATTTACTGCTACTAAATTTTCTTATTAGCCAGATAAGCATCAAATTCGCGAATACAAGTAATAAATTAGCACTAAATTAAAAAAAGCCGATTCCGCCAATTTGACAGTTTTTAAACGTGTCTAATTTATAGTTTTACTACTTAACGTACTTTATAATTCTCTTAAACTGGTATAATAACCCGTATACGAGTATGAATTGTAAAATTCTTCGGCTAAAAAAGTAAAATTAAAAAGTAAAAGCAGTTTATTATACATGATCGTTAAAGGAAAATATGATTAAAGCGGAAATTTTGTGTACCGGTTGTTATCCTTATTCACCACCACTAACGTTAGTCAATGTTGCAAATAATTAAGCAGGTATCTTTACCGGTTTGTTTCCATATTCACCTCAACTCAGTGATTAATGAGATAAATATCTTAAATAATTGAAACAGCTGCACTAGATATTAGCGCATGGACTGACGCGACGGCCATATCATGAGTTATTGCTTCTTCACATCAGATATGAACATTTAAAAATTTTGCGAATTTATTTTTGTTCTACTCCGACGCTCGTTCCCTTGGGAAAGAAAAATCGGTTTAAAGTGTAAAGTAATTCATAAAACTAGTTACCTACCTGCAAAAACCGCTTCAATGGAGTCTCTAACATATTTCTATTTCTATTGTAGCCAAAGATAATCAAAGTACGTAATACTAATTTTTGCAAAAAATTACAAACATATAGATTTAGCTTTTTGCAAGTTTGTTTAGATTATAATAAGAAATGATTGTATTACATAGGTAATATAAATTTTTTTTTTTAACTGCCCTTTTTCGCATGCTTTTTAATTCGCACCAAATATCAAGATTTTTGTTTTATATCATACGTGGTCTGTCGCAAAGTAAACAAGATAAAAAAAAAATTAACATCAATCTTGTTTTCGGTTTTATACAAAATAGTCCCCTTCAGAGTTAATACAACGATTTGTACGGACCACAAGTTTTTCGAATGAGAATTTCAGCTCATTGACCGGAATGTTCTTCGAAATGATTGTCGTCGCTTTTTGGATGGCATGGGCAAATGTAGTCTACCGAACGGAAAAAATGGGAGTGTTTGATGATTAAAATGACATTTTTTGTTAAAAAATCGGACAAAAGTGTAGATCGATGTAATGGTGGATTATCGTGCAACAAGCACGAACTTTCTTCTTCGCGATGATATTCCGGCCGAACACGACAAATACGCGAGAGCAAACTTCTCATAACACCAAGATATTAACCGTTTGGCTCGCTGGAATTAATTCTTTGTAAATAATATCAAATCAACATTGTCTTCACTTTTGACTTTTCCAAACGACTTTTTTTCGAATTTGGCTCGCTTGGGTGCTTCCATGCGGAACTTTGAGGCTTGGTTTCGTGATCGTCTTGAAAACACCATGTTTCTTGATCAGTCACAATGTTGTACACAAAGTTTTTATCTTTCTTGGCCAATTTCATGTATCTGAATAAAGGTGTTGGCCCATTTTTAATAAACAGACGCACTTTTTTACAGTTTCTGGCGTAAACACAAATTTCAGCTGGCCAATATATTCGTCGTCTTTCAGCGATTTACGACCTTCTTTGAATCGTGAATACCACTCGTGGAATCGGCTTATCTCAACAATATATGTGTTTCGGTTAATGTTTTACCAAGTTTAAAACAGAACTTAGTATTGGCTTTTTGTTTGATGCTCATTTTTCGACCGATTTTAAAATGGTACCGTCACTTTGAGCGCGATGACTCGGCGTGAAGTGGTTCGATTGTCATGAAATTTTGAAAAAACAACAATGAAAGATATGCTTATCCCATTAACAAAAGGCGCTACTAGAATCGGATACTTTTTAAAAGTCCTCCTTACTTTCGACAGAACTCGTAGCTATATTGTGTAAAATTCAATTTTCTTTAACTCATTACAGAATTTTTTCTCTAGTATTTTAGTTATAGACGATATTATGCAGTTAAACTACTATTACGATTTTTTACTATACCCTCAGGTCTTGGACGAAGTGGATGTTAATCCAGTTCAGATATAAAATTTTATTTATGAGAATTAATTATGCTATTTTTTGTTAATTTTTTTAACTTTGTTAATTCTATTTCAAAACTATTTCCACATATGATATTTTCTTGTTGTTTCAGGTGTAGGTAACTAGGTACCTATTTCTGTTGTAAAAAAATCTATTCATAACACTTTTTTTCATAAAAATAATTTTATAATCTACTTTTTAACATCTCATTATCCAATATATTTTCTATCTAGATTCTAGAAGGTAAGTTCGTGTTATATAAATACAATAAAGTAATGGTTTTCTGGCCGTTTTTTTCAATTTTCTGCTTTGAGTTTTATTGTTAATGTAATTAGAAAATAAATTTATAGTTGAATTTTCCTGCTGCAATCCAATTTTTTTAGTGATTTATTATTTCGGTTTCAAAGAGACCAGCACAATGACCAACGGCAAAAAAGGTCATGTTTTACCTTCGCGAAACAATAACGTCACTGTCGGCATATATAAGAAAATAAATCTAGCGCAAAAGGGACGTTCTGGTTCCCCTTATTCCCATACATCATTACAACAGTTCTCATTTTCGTAAGTGTACGCATTTTGTGGAGAGAGTAGTTTTCCGCATTCCTTCATCTAGAAAACCGTTCCTTTTCTTTCTAGCGTAATGACAAATGTAAGTTTTGCCAACCGGAAGAAACTTCCAATTATTACAGAATATAGTCCTTAATAAATTGGATAGAATAACCACAAAGGTAACGTTAATTCTTAAAAATCGTAAGGAGTAAAAAATTGTACTTAAGATAGTACTGCTATTAGTATTAAGTACTATTTTATGTAAAAAGTTCTAAAAAAAGCACTTTTTTGCGAATTAGATTTACCTAACGAGTCGAAGACGAGTACAACAGTTCATCGATTTAAAAAACACGCAATTTTTAAATAGTCATTTTTGCGCTTTTAAACCATCTTTTTAATGTTAAATTTGAAAAAGGAAAAATCATACCCAAACGAGTAATGGAAGTTTCCTTGGTTTTTCTGTCTGTCGCTCTACTCTCAGTTTCGTGTTATTTTTAATTTAGCCTTCAGCACCAAATATACAATTAAAAGTTTCGCTTCTATCTGTTTCAGATGTTTTTATTAAATTATATAACAAAAAATATGTGCACCTTATTCAGAATCCCGTTTTGTTTTTTGGGAACAAGCAAAAAGTAAAACACGTTAGCACTATAAAAAATGCTTTACAGTTAAGAAAATGATCTAAACGGCAAAACATTACAAATATTAAGAACATTGTAAAAATTTCGATTAACTCTCAAACTGTGAGTTGACTTAATTTCTGACTCAATAATAATTCACAAAACCCATCACAAATCATTAATAAATAAGCATTATTGATTAATTTAAATAATTAGAGTATATAAATTATAATGAGCGATTAGAAAAAAATATTAAATTGACAATTTTTCCTCGCAGGCTGTTTTTGATACTTATTGACTTCGCACTTCAAGTGCAGATATGTTTGCAACGACAATGCACAGATGGTGTTCTTAAAAAATAAGATATATATGTATCGCGAATTATTTGCACTATTTCAAATATACTGCACTCCCTTTATGATTTATTTTTACAGTTGTACCTAGTGTTTATATACAGCGAACGTTTAAAATTAAACTGGAACTAAACGCAAAGAACTTGGTTCTTAAATTAAATAATGTCAGGTTTTTCATTAAACAATTAAGTTCTGGTCTCCATGCAATCCTAAAATTTTTGGAGCTGTGGAATACAAAATTGAGGAATTGCATTAACCTTCAACATTGAAATCTTGAAGGGTAGTCAAAAACTCTTTGAATCAGTACAAATACCCCATGGTATGTAACAAATTATCAGGCATGGCCGTCAGATGCCAACAGTAGAAGAAGAAATTAGTAACGTTACTGCAAAATATGGAGACAAACTAACACAAGATCCCTTAATGAGACAACCAGCTAGGCGTAGCGACAAAACTCACCCAGTGCCATCAATATTTTGAATAAAATGCCCATTTCCAGAAATAAATGCTTTATTTAAGTAATCATAACATTTACTTATTGTAACTTGCATTACAGATTGTAAATAAATTGGAGAATTAAAAAAATTACAATCAAATTATCATTTAAATTTTATTGCATTATTCTCTGTACTACTGTACTTACACTAAGTATATAAAGTTTTTCTTTAATCACAATTATCCAAACATTTAAACGCGATGTTTTAACTTCCATTTCGACCATTTTAACACCTCATTTCATTTAAATTTGATTCTTGGATGCTCAAATTTCCGTGAATTATTTTCAGTGACATTGGATCTCTGAGGGGGGGTGAGTCATCGAAAAACGAAACCTTTTATTACAACACTTGAGAGTTTTATCGCCTTTCTTATTATAAATCAAACTTCTCTGTTAACACTTAAATTTAATGATGCTGGATCTGAATCTGACAGTAGCTTTTCGGTTATTTCTATTTTTATGGAGATAGGGACATTGAAATATTTGATGTACAAAAAAAATGTGAGATTTTCCTTTAATTTTAGGTACCTATTTTACTTTAAATTTATTAAAACAATAAATAAATCCGATACTTTTATTATTATACGTGGGGTTATTTTTAATTAAATCCAAAAATGTATAGCATTAAAGATTTTAAAAATTTAAAAAAATATAGTTCAAAAACAAGATACGTATCCATTTAAATTAAAAGATGAAAAAAAATTTAATTGCAAAAGCACCAATTGGAAAAAAATATACTATTTATCAAAATAAATATAAAACATGCTTTTGTGAAAGAAATAAACTAAAAATTTAAAAAAAAATTAAATAAAAATTAAGAATACCTATTGTAAATAAAAAAAAATGATTTGCAAGGTATAAGCGTGGATTCTTTACAAAGGATTGCTTACCATTATTTATATGTAAGAGAATAAAAAGCATTGTGTGGTTTTATGAAACCACGGTAAAAGTGAAACTTTTTTTCACACTATAGACATTTAACTAAACAATTTTCGAATAATATTCCATTAAGGGTATAAAAATCGCTTTATCAATCTTAATTTTATACTTGGAAAATTGGAATGGACCGAATATAAATAAAATTAAACACAAATAATATAGCGTGGAGCACACTACACTGTCAGCTGCTGCAAACTATAGGCGTCGAAATCGAAATCAAAATCAAAAATAAACAACAACAACTTTGCCTATTTCACTTTATATTTAAATAAAATTTGCATTTTGTTTCAAATACGAATTCGTGTTAATTTTATCCATGATTTGTTTTAGGTACCTACCTACATACAATACGCAAATATTCACACTTTAAGTTTAGATAATTAGATACGTAATTATTTATAATTACCGCTGAGTAGGCGGTCGACCACGCGACATGCCGACATGCCCGACATGTACTAACACAGACCAAAAAAAAGATGTAATAAAAGTTTCACTTTAAAAAGAAGCCCGTTTGGATGCGAGACAACAGAGCCTGCATTCAAAAGCAATCCTGCTTTTAATCGCAACGCTCTAAAACATTGTGCCATCGGATGGACATAGGACATAGCAATTATTTTTAAAGTTAGTAGATGTGTTTTCGAAGTTATCAGCCCATACGATAAATCTGTTTTATTTTTAATTTTAATTTATTGCATTGTCATCGGTCCTTGATAAGTACGCAAAGTATCAAATGAATCCGACATTTCAAAGGTGGTTAAAATCACGTTTACGTAGATATATAGGTAGATAGATACCTAGATAGATAGATAAATAGATAGATACAACCGAATCTAATAAAAACGTGTTAAAGAAGTTAAAACTTTCATTGTTAGAATCATTAGCCATATTTACTGCTATTTATCAAAAAAAAATCTTGCACTTATCTTGATTTTTTTATCTAAATATTTAATACCATTTAGTTTACATCTTATAACAATTATAAACTAAATCCAAAATTGTTTAACTTTCTCTGATCACTTGAAATTTTAACAATTTTTTTTATACACAACTAAAGGTTTGATTCATTTCTAACTGTTAACAACTGACACATTCAAGTTCACATCTACCAGTAGATGGCCGTCTACTATAGCACATAAGATATTTAGTTCGTATTTATAATCATATAAAATAAACATTTGCGTAATATTATGTTTGATATACAAAAATTAATTCTTTATTCTTTATTTAAACGGTTTATTTTTTCTCTTCCAAACCTAAGCCTACAGTAAACATTAGAGCACATCATTTTATTTTTCTTACCAAATTTGTAATCGATTGATCATATTTTTGTTTCGATAGCAAAATATAATCAAGGATACCAAACAACTTTATATCTGTGAAAAACATCTAAAATGTAAAATACCAAAATATTGTAGCGACAAGTAAACATACCATTCTAAATTTCTATACTTAAACAGTATAATGATGAGAAATTAGGTGATACCGAATTACATTAGGGATACTAGAGACTTGTATAGGTGGATGTAGATCTAAAAACAAAATCTGATGGTCTTAATTGTAGAACAAAGAAACCACCCTCTATATGCTCTCTTATAACATAAATTATTCGAAGCTACTCATCGTTCTTTCTGTACTGGCACCGTTTGATAAAAGCCTGAAATAAATAACTCCATTTACCATAATAACTAGTCACTTAATAAGGAAATAAAGCATACAAAGAGGGGAAACTCAAGAACCAAGTAGCAGATGCATATAATGTTCTGAATAAGGGAGTTTTTAAGAATTAGGATGTGACACCAGGGGATGTACAAGAAATAATAATCAGTGAAAAAATGTAAGCGAAACAAATAGTTTTTTTTTTGTTTACAGGTGGATGTTTCCATATCTGAATGCTTAAAAATCGAAAATAAAAACTGTATTGCAAAAGCTTCTATAACCACTATTTTCTAAACTCTCTATAAGTAGTTTACACGAAAACTCTGCAGCGAGGAAATCTCTGACAATGTTCCGGATTCGCCTATTCCCATATCAACTATACGGGTTCAATAAGGTGGAAATATAATGATGCTGTTCTTGCACAAAACGTGCTTTGTGCGGCTGGTTTTTAGCAATATATGATAGCATAGGCTTACGTATTGGCAAACGATGAGAAATTAAAATTTGTAATATTTGTATGTATTTATTTTTTTCTCAATAAATAATACAAAACAGCCCTTCAATGTTCTTTTGTGTACTTTTAAAGTTTCAACTAATGTGTCGAGTTTTATCTATTCTTTCATAAGCTTTTGCCAACCTTCGTTAAATTATATAATTCAGTTTTTCATAATTGACAGTACATCCTATATATTTTTCTTTTATAACCATATAACTATGGATAGAATAAGTGATATTTTCTGTAAAGATTTTGTTTTAATGAATTTTATGAAAATAAGTTACTTCTCAGAATTCGAGACCTGTATGAAATTTATCCAAATAAAACTTCTATACGGATTTTAATTTTTTGTAAATAAACTTTAAAATACTTAAATTAAAAGGCATCAACGAGCAAAGATCACATCTAATCACAACTGGTTTTAAGTGAAGAAAAGTGATTGCAAATGACCACAATGAGATTGCAAATGATTTCAAGTGATTGAAAGTGATCGCATAAAATTGCTTTTCATACGTATGTTCGGCCAAATAATACTTTAGAGCGTTATGTTTTCCCCTCCTCAGACGTTAAGGGACATCCACATTTTTTTCTGACTTTTGGATACAGATGCCCCCGGTACTATCAAATTGGATTAGATTTGGAAATGCTTTTAAGAGATTTGATACCTATTTAGGTACCTATGTATCCTCTATCAAAACATACACCCAGTTACTTTGTAACGATATATCGGATCGTTTTAGTAATACTATTGTTTCCGGGCCTATATTCGGTAAGATTTATTTTAATGTAATCGCCTTAAATTATAAGTTGTACCGCTAGTGGTGATACTAATAACTGTCCTTTCTTCTTTGCTACTATAAATTTTTTTGTTCATTTTACTATCTGATTGCTTCGTGGTACCTCCTCTCCAATACAAGTAAGTCGATTGTATTGTTTCATTATTTTATTTGTAGAAGTGTCTTGAATTGAGGTTATATTTAATTATTACTAACAACTAATTCTCAAGTAGTTTCACTTTCGCCAAACATTAGTTTTTGTGATTTTCAATAAATTTTAGACCGGTTTTTACACGTGTTAATTTACTCTCAATAATAAGGAAAATCCGATTTGGCTGGAAACTGATTCTATATGATAGTAAATTTATTAAGGAATCGATTTCTGATTATTAATTTCATCATTAGGGTCAGTCCATATCAGTGTAATCGCCTTAAATTATAAGTTGTACCGCTAGTGGTGATACTAATAACTGTCCTTTCTTCTTTGCTACTATAAATTTTTTTGTTCATTTTACTATCTGATTGCTTCGTGGTACCTCCTCTCCAATACAAGTAAGTCGATTGTATTGTTTCATTATTTTATTTGTAGAAGTGTCTTGAATTGAGGTTATATTTAATTTTTAATTATTACTAACAACTAATTCTCAAGTAGTTTCACTTTCGCCAAACATTAGTTTTTGTGATTTTCAATAAATTTTAGACCGGTTTTTACACGTGTTAATTTACTCTCAATAATAAGGAAAATCCAATTTGGCTGGAAACTGATTCTATATGATAGTAAATTTATTAAGGAATCGATTTCTGATTATTAATTTCATCATTAGGGTCAGTCCATATCAGTGAGGAGGGCTCGTTAGAGTTTGATTTTTTGT
This sequence comes from Altica lythri, assembly GCA_964028335.1. Classification (NCBI taxonomy): domain Eukaryota; kingdom Metazoa; phylum Arthropoda; class Insecta; order Coleoptera; family Chrysomelidae; genus Altica; species Altica lythri. Next base: position 24,989,807 of record OZ034804.1, on the reverse strand, counting down.
TGAGGCTATACCAAATTTCCGCCCTTTTTGTGGAGAAACCGGACAGATTGGCAACCCCAGTTTCGACTACTATTGAAAATTGAGAAAAATTCTTCCGTGGAGAAACGATCATAACGACAGATGCAGATCTCCTAATTAAAAAAAATAACTTTTACTAACCAAAATAATTTTTTGAGAAAACGCAACTTTTTATTTATAGTTTAAATAATTTAATTATTATAAATAAATTATTTAAACGGGTATTTGTGTATAATTTGTTTAGTTTGTACTCTGGCGCCTTTATATTTTATGTTTGGGGTACTATCAAATTGGATTAGATTTGGAAATGCTTCTAAGAGATTTGATACCTATTTAGGTACCTATGTATCTTCTATCAAAACATACACCCAGTTACTTTGTAACGATATATCGGATCGTTTTAGTAATAGAATTCACCAGACTATTGTTTCCGGGCCTATATTCGGTAAGATTTATTTTAATGTAATCGCCTTAAATTATAAGTTGTACCGCTAGTGGTGTTACTGATAACTGTCCTTTCTTCTTTGCTACTATAATTTTTTTTGTTCATTTTACTATCTGATTGTTTCATGGTACCTCCTCTCCAATACAAGTAAGTCGATTGTATTGTTTCATTATTTTATTACTACCAACAACTAATTTTTAAGTAGTTTCACTTTCGCCAAACATTAGTTTTTGTGATTTTCAATAAATTTTAGACCGGTTTTTACACGTGTTAATTTACTCTCAATAATAAGGAAAATCCGATTTGGCTGGAAACTGATTCTATATGATAGTAAATTCATTAAGGAATCGATTTATGATTATTAATTTCATCATTAGGGTCAGTCCATATCTGTGAGAAGGGCTCGTTAGAGTTTGATTTTTTTTTGAGGCTATACCAAATTTCCACTCTTTTTGTGGAGAAACCGGACAGATTGGCAACCCCAGTTTTGACTACTATTGAAAATTGAGGAAAATTCTTCCCTGGAGAAACGATCACAACTACAGAGGCAGATCTCCTAATTTAAAAAAATAATTTTTACTAACCAAAATAATTTTTTGAGAAAACGCAACTTTTTATTTATAGTTTAAATAATTGAATTATTATAAATAAATTATTTAAACGGGTATTTGTGTATAAATTGTTTAGTTTGTACTCTGGTGCCTTTATATTTTATGTTTGGGGAGGAATGGTAAAACTCTTTAAAGAAGCCACGACCTAGTGAGCTAGCAACAACTTTAAGATTTAATTTCCAATAACATTTATTAAATTTTATGGCATACGCCAATGAAATCAAGCTTGGCTCTTTTATTGAGCAGATTGGTTTTTAAGAGAATTTTTGCAGTTTTATCCCCAAACAAGTTATATCTATACGTGAATCGTATTTTTCACATATACAAAAAATTTTCATTAAAGAGGATTTTCCGTGTTTATTCTTTACTGCAAATGGGATCAGCTGCAATTTAGAAATAAGTAGGTATTTATGTTTTATAATTTGTGTTATTTCTAGTTAAACAAAGCAATTTCATTGTAATTTTCTACAAAGAATGAAAAGTAGTTTAATTAAAAGTGTTGCGAAAGTAATTATCTGCATTTTATTTTCCAATTATATTTTCCATACTTATTACATATATTGCTGGAAATTAAATTGAATGTGTTCTTATATATAACTATATTACTATCGTATATAGACAAGAATAGTTGGATCACTTTGTCTGCAGTCTTTGAAGTTCTTTCGCTTCGGTTTGCCCACGTTTTTTGTGCGGTTTTGTAAGAAATGGTGAGCAGCGGTGCCAACTCACTGATGTTTCGGTAGATCTATTGATTTAGGAAGTAATCTACCGATATATCGCTATAATTTTTTTTCATAATAATTTAACTTTTTGTAACTTAATTTACTTACCTTTTTTTAATATATTATTTTTAAATTTATCGCCATTTTTTTTAAATCTACCGCTTTCTCTTTTTTTTGTATCAATCTACCAATGTTAAGTTGGTATCGCTGCTGGTAAGAGACAACGGTGTAGACCGAAATGCAGACCGATAGCTTTGGCGGCATGGAACCAGTTTTAGTAAGAGTGATCCTACTATTCTTGTCTATATACGGTGATATTAGTACTGAATATTAGGACTATCTAATAAATAAATTTGATTTGATAACATATATAGCTTTTCCGTCTATTGGAAGCATAGCTTTCTTTTGGCGGGTGACGCACAGAGCGAGTGGATCGCTAAAATGTATTAACTCCGAAATCCTGAAAGAACGAACCCAACGAAACTAGTTGTTTTTCCTAGAAAATAATTGAATTTAACTTCTTTTAATAAATAAAAAAAGAAGAGTAATTATTAAAACATGTCAACTCAGTTGTTTACATCCATTCTAATGATAAAACAACAAATTCAATGTTTTACACAGTTTAACTAAAAATTTTTTCTTTTGTATAAGAATTTTTTGTAATTTTTTTACAAAAGATAGAAAATTTGCTGGTAAAGAAATGCTTAAATAAACCTCTACAATAAGCTTACAACATCAGCATTTTTTCGGATTGCCCATAATCATTTTCTGTGTTAAGGAAGCCAGAAGAGTTTTTACAAGTATCTTTATTATTTACTCTTAGTAGAGTCGTCTAAAATAACATAGACATAAGGTCGATTCCGGTACTGCATTTTATAGCCTTTTCTCAAAGGTGTCAGAGTCCATCAGAAATAAGTACACCACAAACAAAATTGTTTCTGGAAGATTTACTCTATTTTTAGAAAGTTTTTTATATTTTCGCCGTGTTCTGTGTCTCTGTGTCATTCCGTGGAATTTGTAATCGAATTTAAACCTATTTCCCGACTACCTATAGCTCTGAAATTCTCAGGATAGCTAAGAACTGGATGACAATGCATGTTTCAAGTGTGTTTAGGCATATACATAGATTTCGAAATTTATACCGAATTGATATTAAACATGATCTAAGTTGTGTATAGATAATATTATTTTGAAAGTTATTAAATAAATCGTTCGTAGCGTAGTTGGTTAGGCTGCGGATCAGTCCACTTGTGACAGTTCTGTTATGTTATCATAATGGGATCGATTACGCGACAGAGAAGTTTTTTTTTCTTTTTTTTTTTGTTCTTACATGTGAAAACAGTAATTATTATTTTAACTGGTAATAAAATAAACTGTTTTAGAAAGTTTTTAGATACAACTACCCTTGATTTTGTTAACAAGGAAACAATCTTCTCTATGATCAATCACAGCGTTGTATGACTTAATATTTTTGCAAAATCAGGGATGCTGTGCATTGTTGAGATGACACAAAATATGACCTATACATCATTCAAAGCTTATTTTTATTAAAGTAGGCCTTGTTAGGGTGATGAATTTCGCCCTGTATATTTAATCTTATTTTCAGTTGTAAATGCGCTGTTGTCACGTCCTCAATAAAAGCATAGTGTTAGTGACAATAAATAAAATAACAATTGTGTACTCCATTTCAGCGCCATCAAATCATTAAAAATTAGTACTTTCACAAAAAACGAAAATCGCAATATAAAAATATATATTTAGATATAATGAATGCATTTACAAAATAATAGTACTTAATTAAATGAAAGCACACAATAAAAACATTTACAAAAAAGTCTTCATTTGCAATTAGGAACAAAATTTCTATGTCTATATAACGGTATTATAAAATAAGTTTTACAAAAAATATTTAAATTGGACCAGCTATAAATGGGCAATATCTAGCTTTTCCCCCTTCAAATCACCGGGAATGGACGGAGTTTATCCAGCCCTGCTGCAGTGGGGTCTGGAGGAACTTCTTCCTCACCTAGTGCAAATATTCAGAGCTTCCCTAGCTCTGAATTATATACCGAAGATGTGGAGAGAGGTAAAGGTTGTCTTCATACCAAAACCTGGAAGAATGGATTACTCCATTCCAAAAGCTTACCGGCCTATTAGCCTTACATCGTTCTTATTAAAAACGCTAGAGAGGCTAAATGAAAGGTACATAAGGGATACAGTGATAAACACCAAACCACTGCATCCCAACCAACATGCATACACAACAGGGAAATCCACCGATACGTCCCTACATCATGTGGTTGGTCAGATCGAGCGATCATTGGACAAGAAAGAGTCCACCCTGGGCGTATTCATAGATATCGAGGGAGCTTTCGACAAAACCACGTTCCCTAAAATAATGCACTCGCTTACTGATCGAAATGTACCTACAACAGTAAGCGGATGGATTCTCAGCATGCTCTCCATGCGTGCAATAGAAATAACTGTAAATGATGTCAAGATACGAGGCAAGGTTACGAGGGGCTGCCCACAGGGAGGGGTTTTATCACCTCTACTGTGGAACATTGTTCTAGACAGCCTAATTCACCGCCTCAATGAACATGACAAAATCTATACAGTAGCCTACGCAGACGACATTGTTATTCTGCCAACAGGTAAGTTTGAAAACACCCTTTGCGACAGAATGCAAGTGGCTTTCAGAACTTTGGTGTAAAGAGCAGTCGCTGTCTATTAACCCCAAAAAGACAGAGATGGTTCTTTTCACGAAGAAAACGAAACCTAGTGGCTTAAACGCACCCAGTCTTTTCAACGTTAAATTAAGCTTTGCTACAGAAGTGAAATACTTAGGTGTTATACTTGATAGCAAGCTGACTTGGAACTCACACATAGAAAGCAGAGTTAAATAAGCACAATTTACAAAAAGAACTTTTTATAATAGAAAGTTTTTTACTGATTTATAGGTCATATTTTGTGTCATCTCAACAATGCACAGCATCCCTGACATTGTAAAAAGATTAAGTCATACAACGCTGTGATTGATCATAGAGAAGATTGTTTCCTTGTTAACAAAATCAAGGGTAGTTGTATCTAAAAACTTTCTAAAACAGTTTATTTTATTACCAGTTAAAATAATAATTACTGTTTTCACATGTATAAACAAAAAAAAAAAAAGAAAAAAAACTTCTCTCTCGCGAGTTCGATCCTATTACAATAACCCAACAGAATTGTCACAATCTACCGCTTCACCCCTTATCCAAATAGGCCACCGCAAACTTATATGAAGTCTTTCAAAATGATAATATGTATACATATTTAATTTAATAACAATTCAGTATAAATTTCGAAATCTGTGTATATGCCTAAACACACTTGAAACATGCATTGTCATCCAGTTCTTAGCTATACTGAAAATTTCAGAGCTCTAGGTAGTCGGGAAATAGGTTTAAATTCGATTGCAAATTCCACGGAATGACACAGAGACACAGAACACGGCGAAAATATAAAAAACTTTCTAAAAAGCATTTATATCTTATGAGCAATGCCGCCAAACCATAGGACAGACCTGGGGATTATCCCCCAAGGTCACCATGTGGATCTACACGGCAATCATAAGACCTATGTTAACATATGGTGCTGTCGTGTGGTGGCCTAAAGTGAAACAAACGACAGCTATCAAAAAATTAAACCAAATTCCAAGATCAGCATGCCTTCTCGTAACAGGAGCCATGCGAAGCACACCGACCAGCGCAATGGAAGTCATACTTGGTCTCACCCCCCTTGATATATTTGTTAAGGAGGTCGCATTGATGACCATGGTACGCTTTCGCACGGTTGGTATCGAACCCACTGTAGGGACTGGCACATATAGGGATAGTCTGTGGAGGGAATCGATAAAAGTGATACCACTCTTACAGGCAGTCACGGATGCCGTCGCACCAAGATTTGTCTTTGACAAACCCTACAAAATATTAACAAACAAGACAGCAGACCCCAACGTAGTGAACGCTCTGAGCGTATATACGGATGGATCAAAAACAAAGCAAGGTGTGGGATGTGGAATTTACTCTAGATCCTTAAGCCTAAAAACAAAATGGGCTATGGATGGCTTGTCAAGTGTGGTTCAGTCAGAACTCACAGGCATAACCATAGCTGCAAAAGAATTAATCAATAGGAACATCACAGGCAGGAATATAAATATATATACAGACTGCCGACAAGCACTACTGACCTTGAATAGACCACGTTTCACTTCAAGTTTAGTACTAGAATGTCACCAATCTCTAACTGAGGCCAGCCAGAATAACGTGGTCACTCTCAGCTGGATCAAAGGACATGGGAACTCTAAAGGCAACCGCATTGCGAACAATTTAGCAAAGAGGGCTGCGGGCTACAGATATGTTAGCCCTCGCCCATCTACCAAACTAACATTGTTCGCAGTCGGGGACCTTATCAAACAGCACTCTCACCAAAAATTTATACAGTGCTGGGATGAAACTACGGACTGTAGACTGGCCAGAGAGTTATTACCTCATCCTGGCGAGGAAACAGCAAAAAAATTTAAGGCATTGACCAGACAAAATCTCCGAACAGCTGTGGGAATCCTGACAGGTCACTGCCAATTGCGACAACATCTCTTTAGGATGAAACTAACAGAATCGCCGCTATGCAGAGGCTGCGAACAAGAAGAGAAAACAGTAGAACACATTATGTATGACTGCTCAGCTTTTTCTGAAATCAGAAGATCCGTGTTGGGCGAGTATTGGCTTACACCAGCCGATGTCAGGGAGATCCCCCTCGGGAGCCTCATCACCTATTTTAAATCAATAGGCCTGGTGTCATCCTGAGGTGAGGATATCCCTACATACGGGAGGATGCACAATGGGTCATATGTGGCCTCAGTGCTGGCTGAGCACTAGCTCGCCCCTCCCAAATTTCCAGATCCAGATCCAGACCAGCTATAAATGAGAAAATACAAAATATTTCATTTTGTCGATAAGTATTATAGCAGATATATATTAAAGAATTTTTCGTGGAGCTTTCCAGGTAGTGCGGTATTATGACATACCAATTGGTTTCAGCTATTTTGATAAGTAGAACAAAATGTTATGCTTCAAATAATGGAAATCCGTTTAATATGTGTTCAATAGCTACAGTGCAATAATTCAGCAGAAAAGCAGATACACTAATGGTAAAATAAGCAAAGTAAAAAAAATGAAACATACAACATTAAAAAAAAACATATAAACAACAAAAATTGGAGTAACAGATTTGGTTAAAACTATTGTCACGTTCATCTATTCGTTATGTATTTTTAATTCACCTCCAGTATCAAAGGTAAAATGTTGTCAAGTGAACAGTTTTTCATGTAATAAGTCCAATCCGTCAAAATAATTTCTTCTGTGTCTACAATTTTTTTTTACATTTCTGGTGTACATTGTCTTAAAGCTTCTGTCCAAGTTTTGTCCGAATATAAAAATGCAAAATAGAGGTAATCGAACTAAATCATGTCTATGTTAGTTTATTATTTCATCTACTACATATGTCTTATCGTTGCTTCTGTATTGTGTAAGTATAATTGTCTTTTTTTTTCATTTTTTTATCAAATTCGATGTTATTGCTGCATAATTATCCCTGTAATATCTATTTTGTAGCTGAAAAAGTAGGTGGTCTGTTTTGTTGTACAGAATGAAATGAAGCATTATCCATGTTTACTACACATTTTTTGGAAAATTAAATAAAGCAGGAATAAGTTAATTAACAATCCAGTTTTTGAAAATATCACCATTTATAGTTTTGTAATAGTCAATGTCAGTATTTGAAGAGTCTAATAACAAATCACATCCCTCTATTGACCCACCATTTGCTCCTGCGAGTAAAATTGTAAATCGCTTTTCTTCGGATTACACATGCAATGGATTACTTTTTAAATCAGATTACTGTTTCCATCGACGCGTTGGAGTACCATTTTTTTATATCCACGTCTATGTACACGAATCTGATGATTTCATTCATTGCACTTTTTTAATTTCATAAATTTCTGAAGGAAAGAGATTTTGCTATTCTTCGCTCACTTAAAATTTGTCGTCAGTTCACGTTTTTAAGTTTATATATCATTAATTTTGTATAAATAAGTTGTTTTACCGTTTAAATCTCAGTTTTGTTTTGCGTCAGTCAAAAGTTTATCTGAAGTAAAATATTCGTTTTTATAATTGTACGTCCAAATCTGCCACTGCAATTTTTTGTTTAAATGAAGTTCTTAAATGTATCTGCTTTATCTTTCTTCCTTTTATTTGCCGCTTTTTTACCATTAACTAAATCTTTTTTTAAGATTTTTCGTTTATATTTAACACTAACCTAAAAAAAAAACACGAAATATTTAAAAAATGTATGAAATAAAAATTTAAATGATATTTGATTGGTCATAGATTAATGAATAAAATATCGATTCGTCCATGTCCTATCAAATTACATTTTAATTATCATTATGGATCATTGTTATTAAAGAAATTGAAAATATTTTATTCTGAAACATTTTTAACTTTTACTATAGTGTGTAATCTGGCAACATTGTAAAATAATGACTGACAGAAGAAATGTGAGGTTAGGTATGCTTAATAAATTATAAGTAATTTGAATGTAATAAGAATGTAAAAGTGTATTTAATGTAACAAATAACTTCATATACAACTATTAATGAAATTAAAAATGTTTGGAACCATTTGCTGATGAAAATATTGGAATAATCTTGTAAACAAACACAATTACTACTTACATTAAAAACCTAAGAGATGTTAGGTATATAAATGCCTCTTCTGAAACTTTTTGGTCTTTTCTAAACATGTAATATCATCTTTGTATTCATTTTTTTGTCTCTACACATTTTTTTTTTCGGCATATTAATTTTTTTAATGCATTTAACCATTATATTTATGATATTTGTTGTCATGCTTGTCAGTTTGTGACTTGCAGTGACTTGGTAACTTTCAAACGGCAACATGACAAAAACCAATACCAACGTGAATAAATAAAAAGATAGCCTGCTAGATATAAATAAACGTTGAATCGTTAATATAAATCAGTAAAAAACTTTCTATTATAAAAAGTTCTTTTTGTAAATTGTGCTTATTAAAGTAAAATATCCAAACAGGTAATGGAATTTCTCTATCTACGCGTACTCGCTTTTTTTTTGTTGGTTTTTAATACGAAATACTTTCTTGGAATTCCAACCTCTGTGTTTCTATATACTGATAATAAATCTTTCTTTATCGAAACTTATTGGACGGATTGGACGTACCTAATGAAAACCAAACTAATGTAACGACAGACATCTACGATAGAAAATACATATACTTACTCTATACTCATGTCGATTATTCCAGTCAGTCAATCTCCATGCAGTCAATATTCAACGAACTTTCATCTCTCGAGATTTGACATAATGTCGACATATAGTCAGTAACGTGATACATGAAAGGCCTGTGACATCAAAAAGGAAAAGTAATTGTTCGGTTTTCAGTGTAAGAAGACAGGTAATTTATGGAAAAAGGCAATGGAGTAGATGCGCTATTTGATAGCTTATCTCTTTCAGGAAATTGGTTCGAATTGCTAAATTAAAATTCTTGTGAAACATAACTTTGATTTATAATTTTAGAGCTATATGATATGATTGATTGATGATGGAGATCAAGTTTTGGTTGTTATTCATTTATATTCAAGATTGTGAAGTTTCGTAATTAGAAGTATAAATTTATAATACTTAACTGCAATATCGGATTTAACCCCATTCTCCCAATGCGAGAGAGAAACAGATTAAATCAGTGTTTACTTCTCTCTCATCCTTATACTTAAAGTCAGTTAAAATCTATCAAGAAGTCTCTTTCAATCAAGAGGCGCAGTCCAGGTGTTATAAAAGTCTATACTATCCTAAACCTGACCAGAAATTATTAGATTAATAGTATCTGTTTAAAAATGTAAAATGTACAAACGATATTTGGATATTTGGAAAACTACTTAAAAAAAGCAGAAGGTTTTGATGATATACATGGAATTCTTTTATGCCAAAAATTTGATTAAAATTGTTTATTGTAACATTCTTAAAATAAATATGCCAAAAAAAGGACATCAAATAAATTTGACAATTTATTAAAATATATATATATATAAATATAAAACAAGGTGCCAAGAAAACGCGTATTAATAATAAATAAAGGAGGATAACGGGCATGTAACGCAACAAGGATCATAGGTTACAAGTAGGAATGGTAACCGCAGACATGCATGTTTCTGACTCGTTAGCTGTCATCAGTGCGGCATTACCAAGTAGGGCATTGCACTTGGCTAGCAAAAGTGTTGGGTACTTGGGAGCAAAAGACTGTTAGGGTAACATGTGTCAAAAAACACAAAACAACGAACGCTCAACATAGGAGTCCTATCGCCATTTTGTGTGCTTTCGGCCAGCTGTACCTACATTTAGAACGACTCAAGCACAATGAGCCCGTTTTGCCAACGTGGCGACGCTGGTTGCTAGCCCTGAAATTTTATTAGCGTGAACAACTATTGAAGTTTTGTTTTAAAATCATCATGGAATAAACTTTATCGAAAAGTCAATTGGAGAAGGTCTCATTTGGTAATGAAAAATTATCAAGAAAACGCACTTGTGTATGTCAAGGTTACAAGGGTCAAAATTCATTACTAGGATTTTAAATTAGTACCTCATGCGTTCTATCATCAAATCAGGCTTGTAATTCATTAATAATTTTGGTTGTTGACTGATTTGTTTTGTAAATAATTTGTGGAAACTTCTATAGCCACGTTAGACGATTTTTGTTCTGAGAAAATCTTATGGTTTTCGCCAGCAACAGCTTAATGTTGTTTATCTATAACTATGATAGATAGTGCGCGCACAGCGGCATCTGAACGCAAATACACATAAACCTATTGTATATACAGTAAGATCTTCATAATCCCGACGATCCGATAGTTCAGACAATCCCTCCTCCACGGCTGACCCCCACCTTATCTTTCCTTTCTCTCTCAACGAATCTGGCTTGTTTTGGCGTATGTGGCCTAATCAAACATTGGCATCAGCTGAAGAAAGGTGCGCTCCAGGAGAAAAACTTCAAAAGGAAAGAATTACTTTCATGCCCTGCACAAATGTAACTGACAACCGTAATTTCCGTTTGCTCGTCGTAGGTAAGGCTAAAAAGCCGAGTGCTTTTGAATCATCTAAAATTCCTTTATGCTATCGAGGTCAAAAAATGCATAGGTGACCAGAGATTTATTCTTAGATTTGTTTAAGAACGAATTCGTTTCTGAAGTTCGCCGTCATCGCCGCAGAGGGCTTGGTGGATAATTGTCCTGGCCAACCGTCTGCTAACGAATTTAAAACTAGGGTGTAATTATTTTTGCCATATTTTTCCACCCAAAATTTTTGCTGTTTAAAAAAACATAATAACTTGATGGCTACAATAACACACGTAAATTTATCAATAACTCGTCCTTATTCTGTGCTCCATTATATGTGTGTGCGTTGAACTCTTCTTGAACCTAGCATGAGCGAGGCAGCCTCGCCTTCGCCCATGCTAGGCTCACCTCGACCTGCACGGATTGCTATTTAATTTGAAATATAAATATCAATATCTTATTTCTGTCAGCAGTCCTCTATTTTTTGTTTAATACCTGTTTTCCATAATATTTAAAACTGAAGAACGTCTCTTATAAAGAATTTATAATTCTTTATTTTCTTTTTTGTTTGGCTTATAAATATATGAGCGAAAGAATATCATCCATTACTCAAATGTGGTCAAATGGTAATACCAAAGAAACACAAAGTCTCGTACCACAAAAAAAAAAAAAAAAAATATGTTTAAAAGTCTCAATTAATCTCTCTGAAACTCCTTAAATTGTGGACGAGCCTCTTATTGATTTCTCTTGTACGAGAATTCGTGAATTTGAATCATTGGACCCTCTCACGGCAGGATTCCGTTTTGTAATAATCTGAAAAGGAATGCAAGAAGTATTCGAGAGGCCTTCTTTTAGCTCTCAACCAAGGTAAATATTTGAAATTTAAATGGTAAAATATATATACGTGAGCTTTCGAGCAAGTAAATAAGGTAATTCTTGGAAAGAGACTTTCTATTTCTTTTTGGAAAGAAAACGCGGTCCCATAATAGCTTCGGAGAAAGGGAAAGGGAATTTTATTTGATGTTTACTTTAAGGAGATTGACAAGTTTGTGTAAAAGTTTTAAAATTGGACATACAGTAGAAATGGGAGTTTTCAACTTCTTATTGGATCGCTGAATGAATTTTATATCATCTCTTAATATAGTTTCATTTTTAAAGCATCATAAGAAAGTGAAGATTAATAATATTTAGATACCTACAAAATAAAAAATGTATTTTGCTAAATTGTTAGAGGTATACCTAATATTTGTGTTTAGAAGTTAATTCATTTTAATAATCCCTTGCAAAAACATGATTTGAACAGGAATAACTAACCACTTAGATATAATCGGTCGCCAAACGGTTTAAGGTGCTTTTGGCTATGGATAGGAATAACAGGTTCGAATTCTAACGGATGTGACATTTTTTCAATTTCTTCTATGTTCTGTTCTTATATTTCAATAACAATTGCTTATCTTCGCTATCAGTAGGTAATTCGTTTCAACACAATCTACTCAATCTGATGTAAACGGGTTTGTTGCTTACCAATTGCAGATTAATAATTACTTTCCATTATATACTAACACTTAAAAAACCTAGTACTACCAGTACTCACAGTAGTGACACCATATAATATCGCTGAAAATTATACCTGTGTGTCATCCTTACCTACTATGGTACTATTATTTGCAAACTTGATTCTTATATGATCTGAGTTATCACTGTGGTGAGCAGTATCATGTTCAAGGTGATATTTTTATTTATTTTAACAAAATAAAATCTTTATAATGGAACTAACATATATTTATGAAATATCCGCTCTACAGTGACATCTTACAGAAGATAACAAATAATATTTATTTGATATTTCTTTTAAACTTTTTACGTGTAGCATTTATATCTCTTTCAATTACCTAACATACATTTTTTTATTTATTGCTTTAAAAATACTAAATACCAGTGTTTTCTTTTATCTAGTTTATATAATTTGAAACTTTTGTATAAACTCCTGGATACCAAGGCATAGCACATAGATAACTCCGTGAAGCAATACCAACAACTTTCCCATTAACAGTGGCAGCACCACCATAATCTCCAAAACATGTACTTTGATTTCCTTCGTTTAGAAATCCGGCACAAAACATGTTTTCTGTAACCTCTTCCACTCCTTCATAAGCATCTAAGCAATCTTGCTGAGAAATGGTTTAATTGTTATTTCTTTAAGTCTATCACTAGGCGCCAAAGTCCAATTAGTTACTCCCCATCCAGTAACTGTAAGTTGAGTTCCTTCGGGAACAGCTTCTCCAACAATAGGAAGTATTACAGGTTTACCATTAGCTGGACTAACAGGAGCAGCTAATTGTAAAAGAGCTATATCGTTGTCAAAACTTAACTCATCAAATTCAGGATATATGATAGAATTATTAACAACAATAATTTCACCACCAGAAGAAGTAAAATTACTTCCAACTCTGATGAAAGTATTTTGAGTTGAAATATTAACAGCGCATTGCCCCGTAGTAACTGCCCAGTTAGTTGAAATTAAGAATCCTCCACAAAAGAAGCCGTCAGAAGATATTAAGGAAATTTGCCATGGATAATCTGCAATGTTAGCATCATTACCTCCTATAATGTTAAGTCCTTGGTTCCAATTGTGGATTTTTGGAAATGCTGTAATGAGAATTCGTTTTTATTAAAAAGTTACACTGAAACTGAAATTTAACAAATATTTATCTTCTTCAATTTTCTTTATGAGCCTTGTAAGAAGGGAAGAAAATGATATTACACGTTCTTAAGCACATTACCAGAAAATAAAAAAGGATACAAAATGTTACACCGTTTTCAACATTACCAGTATCATTATCAAGGGTAATATAACAAGACCTTGATTATAGTCGGCTATTTTTGTGGTATCTAGATTTCGAGAATATTTTAGTATCAATTTGTTGAGACATAATTTGACATTAATAATCTGATTAAAGCCCGAGAGCTTTAGCTCGAGGGCTTTAATCTTTGATTATTAATGTCACATTATGTCGAAACAAATTGTAAAATGTTCGAGAAATTTAGTAACAAAAATAGCAAACTATTAATCAAGGTTGTGTTATATTTAGGAAAATTATTTCCTGAGAACAGCTTTTTCGTTGGCATTAGAATCTAATGCACCAAATCTTTCCATTGTGGAAAATTATAACAATAATTAATAATGTCGTTGTTAAACTGACAAATATTTGACATTTATATTTGACGTGACTATTTCTCTAGTGCAATAGTCGCTGATATTGTTTTAGTGCAATAGTCGCTGATATTTGATTCTGATTGGTCCAATTTCAAAAAATTATGACATTCTATTGGTTAATTTGAATCGAAGGAAATAATCATCTTTATTAAATACAAATAAACAAACACCTCATAAATTTTGGAAATGAAATTTTGTTCTTACTTACTTTGATCAAAAAGTAACTGAAAGAAAATTTGTGTCTGTGTAGGTAAATTAAAAGTGTGTAATCAAATGTACATTATAAGTGAACTAAGTGTTTCCGACCCTTTTGTCAACTTTTACACATTTATATTATCTGAATAGTTATTAAAAAGTTAATATGTGAAAAGAATTATAAAACTTAAAAAGAACGCCGATATAAAATTAGAATTTAAGTAAAAAAGTTTTTTAATAAAGAAATACTTTTCTTTGAGTTATTCGTGATGTTAAAAAAAATAGGCCGTCGAGGATATGACCGATAGAAATGACTTTTTTTATGGCACTCATACACGAATATTGATATAATAGGTTTGTTCCAAGCACTCTGAAAATCGTCGGAGTTTCAAGCGAATTTGGCTTTGTTGGTTAATTAATTGCCGTATAGCTTGTTCAATTCACAACTAGAAGTAAAAACCGTATGAACTGAGCTGTGCACTTAGTGTTTACCTACATTTTAATATAGCAGAGAAGTCGTATATTTCGTATCATAATTAAATCTAGCATTTTTGTACAGTAATAATAATAAACTAAATAAAAAATAAAATTCAAAAGTTTAATTAAGATCACTATCCACATATCCACAAAGAGTATTCTCAGAATCGTTTTGAAACGGTACAAAATTGGAATTGTGAACAAACCTTATATAGGTAAGTATCAAAACTAATTGCATTATCAGTAGAATTACAAATTATCGTAACGTTTGCAGAATTTATTTTATTTTATTTTAAAATAATATGTGGTAGAGAAAGTATAGAAAAAAAAAACAATTCAATTATTTTTTATTTTATTGTTTTTAAAATAAATTGGAAAGAAATGACCGTACGAAAAAATTAGTTGCTGACAAAAGTTTAGCTTTTTTACTTTTTTATAAATCAAGTGCGAAATGGCTGTTCGAAAATTATATTTCCGTGCGTGCGGTACCTCTTCCAAGCCATTTAAGATTAAAATATTTTAAAACTAATGATTCAAAATTACTCAAATTGGCACGAGTTTGTAGCTTTTGAAATTCTCCACAAATGGGTTTTCGTATGAAGGGAACAGAGTTATTGTTAAATAAATTTGTTTAAAAAAAAGATCTGGAACATGGAAATGGACTAGTGTTAATTGAACGGTTTGGCTATTTAGGGTGAAAATATTGTAATTAATAATTAATTAATATCTATTTAAGCGATTATCACTTGCCACAAATTTGTTGAATTTTTTTTCATCTTCCATATAAGTGATACATTTGAAGGATTAAGAATTTGCAATAAATAGTAGATTATATCATAAACAGTAAAATATCAAATTGTAACCACTTCAAAAGTTATATTTTATTGAACGCGAAAGTTCTCAAGAGTTTAAATATTCTAAAAGGTCTGACGGTATTAACATTGCAACATATCATAAATCGAGTTTCAGATTATAAAACAATAAATATAGTACATTTTTAGACGTAGCTTTTAATATCAGTTTTGATTTAACCACTGATAAAAGGAACTATTCGAAGTTTCTCTACTATCGAAACTAAACCGAATACTGGTATGTTATAATCCATTAATTCAGTGAAAAACACTTGTAGGCGGTCGATTTTAAATGTGTACCATTTCTTGTTAATCTCCCATTTTTAACCGACTTCAAAAAAGAGGAGGTTCTCAATTCGATCATTTTGTTTATGTATGTTACGGCTTATTTTTGGTATTTATAATCCGATTTGAAAAATTCTTTTTGCATTTAAAAGAGTTGAGTGTCAGTGTGGTCCCATAGAAATTTGGTTAAGGTGTCGTCATCAATGTGGAAGATATTACAGGGACCCCTTAAAAATCAATAGAATAAGTTAATGTGTTAATAATGGTGAATAACATAAAAACAGAATAATTAGCCCTAGCCCGTTACTTACCAACTGTATTGGCAAAGGCATCTTCTTACAAGGAGAAAGAATGAGCATTTAATCACCAAGCTTGCTCACTACGGGTTGGTTATTTAAGACAATTAAGTCCATGCTTCATTACTATGTTTTCCTTCACCGTATGTGCGTTGTGTCTCTAGGTGTTACAGAGTTTACTTTAGTCTACGAAAAGACTTATCCGACAAAGCCAAGTAGGATACAATAAAAACGGTAAAAAAAATGAACCGCCTTCAGAAACAAAAAAAAATGCACTAAAAGCCAAATAATAAAAAAATTGGAAGCAACTGATTTCAATTTTCTTGAAGTAGGCCCCAATGGCAAATTACTCGCTATTTTATACTTCGCTATTAAATTTAGATTTGGAATGTTGGTAACTCAAATCTTTTAAAAAGACAAAAACCATTGGAGCCGACTTTAAGGAAATCGAAATTAAATGCCCAGTTGCTTCCAGTTTTTTTAAGAAAGAAAGATTTTATTTTTTGCCTTTTACTGCATTTTTTTTTTGTTTTTTGAAGGCGGTTTAATTTTTTTTAAGTTTTTATTGCAAATAACGATTTACATTATTGTTATTAAACTATTATAATTATTTTAAAGCTTTAAAAAATATACTGGGGTTATCATAATACCCTTTTTTCTTACAATAATTATTAAATTTTTTCCATTATTCCTCATCACCAAGATGAACGTCCTTTGCCACGAAAAACGAAGTGAGAAAACGGTAGTGTCTGTTAGATATATTATTAAATATTGAACTTGCCGAACTGTCACAAGAAATAGAACATAAAAAATCAAATAATCTAAAAATAACACAAGATGTAAACAAAATTTCACATTTAGCAAGTAAATACCGTATAAAACAGAATCCAAATACCACAGCAAATTGTTTTTTTTTGGTCCTCCGTCCAGAAACAATACTATTAATTACTTCAAAATCGTCCGGAAAATGACATTTCCGGCCTAGGCCGGCAAAGTAGCTTTTAGATTATATAAAGAGATGGCGCTATGAGTCATCAAAAATACATAATGAATAATACAAATTTTAATTAAATTTACTTAAAAATTTGACATTTATGTAAATTTACAACTACTTATCATTCGATTATGAAAATACATATCTCGATTTTATTTTTGCTCATTGAACTAAAATAGTTCATTGTCTCTTCCATTTTTATATAAAATTATTAGATATTAATGTTAATATTTTCAATATAACGATTTTGAACCCGTGTGAAGTTGGCCCCGATTTTTTATAATTTCATGTTTTTTTATATGGACCTGTTTGTCCATCGTTTGTCCACGTTTGTCCACCCTTTAGATAATTTTTACCAGCAAGCAATCAAAAGATACAGCCAAAACAAGTTTACGGGGCTAACTTCACGTTTTTTCGAAAAACTTCAAATTAGAAATTTGTTCACACCATACGTTTGTCCATCGTTTGTCCACGTTTGTCCACCAATAAGATTATTTTTACCACTTGATTAAACGACTAAAAACACCAAAAAACGTGATTAATGGCCCATACATGGTAGTAACTTCCCTATATCAATATTTTTAAAATTTGTGTATTGCATCCGTTTGTTTATCGTTTGTACACGTTTGTCCACCCTTTAAATAATTTTTACCAGCAAGCTCTGAATAAATACAGCCAAAGCAAATTTACGGGGTCAACTTCACGATTTTTCGAAAAACTTCAAATTTGAAATTTGTTCACACCATACGTTTGTCCATTGTTTGTCCACGTTTGTCCACCAATTAGATTATTTTTACCACCTAATTAAACGACTAAAAACACCAAAAAACGTGATTAATGGCCCATACCTGGTAGTAACTTCCCGATATTAATATATTTAAAATTTCTGGATTGCATCCGTTTGTCCATCGTTTGTCCACGTTTGTCCACCCTTTAAATAATTTTTACCAGCAAGCTCTGGATAGATACAGCCAAAGCAAATTTACGGGGTAAACTTCACGATTTTTCGAAAAACTTCAAATTTAAAATTTGTTCACACCATGCGTTTGTCCATCGTTTGTCCACGTTTGTCCACCAACTAGATAATTTTACCACCTAATTAAACGACTAAAAACACCAAAAAACGTGATTAATGGCCCATACATGGTAGTAACTTCCCGATATTAATATATTTAAAATTTCTGGATTGCATCCGTTTGTCCATCGTTTGTCCACCCTTTAAATAATTTTTACCAGGAAGCTCTGAATAGATACAGCCAAAGCAAATTTACGGGGTCAACTTTATGATTTTTCGAAAAACTTCAAACTTGACATTTGTTCATACCATACGTTTGTCCATCGTTTGTCCACGTTTGTCCACCAATTATATTATTTATACCACCTAATTAAACGACTAAAAACACCAAAAAACGTGATTAATGGCCCATACATGGTAGTAACTTCCTTATATCAATTAAGATTTGTCAAATTTCTGTATTGCACCTCACAAACTTAAATTTATACCCGTTTAAATACTGTTGGGAGCAATGAAGCATGATTATTTTCCAAAAAAACGACGAAGAATCAAGTACGAACAAACAGCTCGAGCATTTTTATTCCAAATCCAAGTTTGTCAACCTAATAAAAATAAATTTTTACCGTTAACGTAAAAAGTAATAAAATATTACTTGTACCACTTCTATGTCAGTCCGTTATTCAGTCTGTCTAGCCTTTAGTTATGTAGTGCACGATAGATGGAATCATATAAATGCAAGTTTTATTGACTGTAAGAACACTATTTTAAACAAAAATAAAAAAGGTGTTTATTGTAACAAATATTAAATCGCCATCATTTGCTAATATAAAACATAAAATTAAAATAAAACATAATATTAAAATAAAACATAAAATTGAAAAAACATAAAATTAAAATAAAACATAAAATTAAACAAAAAAATACATTTACTTTGATTATGTTGAAACTGAAATTTTTATTCGTAAAATAAAATCTCTGAAAATAGATAATACATTGTGACCAGTGGTAACAATTTAGGTTATAGTAGTCCTATTCTCTATTTAAAAAAGGAAAAATCACAAACGTCTATAGTGAGTCCTAAAACGAAAAACTGGACAAAATTAAGATTTACATCCAGACAATTTAAAAATATTGATATAGGGAAGTTACTACCACGCATGGGCCACGTTTTTTGATGTTTTTAGTCGTTTAATTAGGTGGTAAAAATAATCTAATTGGTGGACAAACGTTAAACAAACGTATGGTGTGAACAAATTTCAAATTTGAAGTTTTTCGAAAAATCGTGAAGTTGACCCCGTAAATTTGCTTTGGCTGTATCTATCCAGAGCTTGCTGGCAAAAATTATTTAAAGGGTGGACAAACGTGGACAAACGATGGACAAACGGATGCAATCCAGAAATTTTAAAAATATTGATATAGGGAAGTTACTACCATGTATGGGTCATTAATCACGTTTTTTGGTATTTTTAGTCGTTTAATTAGGTGGTAAAAATAATCTAGTTGGTGGACAAACGTGGACAAACGATGGACAAACGTATGGTGTGAACAAATTTTAAATTTGAAGTTATTCGAAAAATCGTGAAGTTGACCCCGTAAATTTGCTTTGGCTGTATCTATTCAGAGCTTGCTGGTAAAAATTATTTAAAGGCTGGACAAACGTGGACAAACGATGAACAAACGGATGCAATCCAGAAATTTTAAAAATATTAATATAGGGAAGTTACTACCATGTATAGGCCAATAATCACGTTTTTTGGTGTTTTTAGTCGTTTAATTAGGTAGTAAAAATAATCTAGTTGGTGGAAAAACGTGGACAAACGATGGACAAACGTATGGTGTGAACAAATTTTAAATTTGAATTTTTTCGAACAATCGTGAAGTTGACCCCGTAAATTTGCTTTGGCTGTATCTATCCAGACTATCCAGAGGTTGCTGGTAAAAATTATTTAAAGGCTGGACAAACGTGGACAAACGATGGACAAACGGATGCAATCCAGAAATTTTAAAAATATTGATATAGGGAAGTTACTACCATGTATGGGTCATTAATCACGTTTTTTAGTATTTTTAGTCTTTTAATTAGGTGGTAAAAATAATCTAGTTGGTGGACAAACGTGGACAAACGATGGACAAACGTATGGTGTGAACAAATTTTAAATTTGAAGTTTTTCGAAAAATCGTGAAGTTGACCCCGTAAATTTGCTTTGGCTTTATCTATCCAGAGCTTGCTGGTAAAAATTATTTAAAGGCTGGACAAACGTGGACAAACGATGGACAAACGGATGCAATCCAGAAATTTTAAAAATATTGATATAGGGAAGTTACTACCATGTATGGGTCAGAAATCACGTTTTTTGGTATTTTTAGTCGTTTAATTAGGTGGTAAAAATAATCTAGTTGGTGGACAAACGTGGACAAACGATGGACAAACGTATGGTGTGAACAAATTTTAAATTTGAATTTTTTCGAACAATCGTGAAGTTGACCCCGTAAATTTGCTTTGGCTGTATCTATCCAGACTATCCAGAGGTTGCTGGTAAAAATTATTTAAAGGCTGGACAAACGTGGACAAACGATGGACAAACGGATGCAATCCAGAAATTTTAAAAATATTGATATAGGGAAGTTACTACCATGTATGGGTCATTAATCACGTTTTTTAGTATTTTTAGTCTTTTAATTAGGTGGTAAAAATAATCTAGTTGGTGGACAAACGTGGACAAACGATGGACAAACGTATGGTGTGAACAAATTTTAAATTTGAAGTTTTTCGAAAAATCGTGAAGTTGGCCCCGTAAATTTGCTTTGGCTTTATCTATCCAGAGCTTGCTGGTAAAAATTATTTAAAGGCTGGACAAACGTGGACAAACGATGGACAAACGGATGCAATCCAGAAATTTTAAAAATATTGATATAGGGAAGTTACTACCATGTATGGGTCAGAAATCACGTTTTTTGGTATTTTTAGTCGTTTAATTAGGTGGTAAAAATAATCTAGTTGGTGGACAAACGTGGACAAACGATGGACAAACGTATGGTGTGAACAAATTTTAAATTTGAATTTTTTCGAACAATCGTGAAGTTGACCCCGTAAATTTGCTTTGGCTGTATCTATCCAGAGCTTGCTGGTAAAAATTATTTAAAAGTGGACAAACGTGGACAAACGATGGACAAACGGATGCAATCCAGAAATTTTAAAAATATTAATATAGGGAAGTTACTACCATGTATAGGCAAATACACACGTTTTTTGGTGTGTTTAGTCGTTTAATTAGGTGGTAAAAATAATCTAATTGGTGGACAAACGATGGACAAACGTATGGTGTGAATAAATTTCAAATTTGAATTTTTTTGAAAAAACGTGAAGTTAGCCCCGTAAACTTGTTTTGGCTGTATCTTTTGATTGCTTGCTGATAAAAATTATCTAAATGGTGGACAAACGTGGACAAACGATGGACAAACAGGTCCATCTAAAAAAAAATGAAATTTTAAGAAATCGGGGCCAACTTCACACGGGTCGATTTTGACTGTGTTGCTGATTAGCAAAGTATTCGTATGTATAAAAATTAAGGATCTTGAAATCGATTATCAGAAAATCATTCTTTATTACTAATTCTTTTAATCGTGCAATAGATGTCAATAAACTAATCTTGTATGTCATAAAGTAAAAAGTTTTTGAACTTTTGAAAATATTAAAAATTAGTCGGACCAAAAAATAGTGTGTGTTACACGTCCGGGAAATGTTTTGCAAGTGCTCGTATTGTTTCGCCTCGGTGCTACGCACCTCCGCTCGGCTACACAACTTTACTCGCTCTTGCAAAATGTCATTTTCCGTCCTTGTGTCACAAATAACTATTACAGTTATTTTACTTATCGCAAGAAGTCTGACTTTTCTTACCGTCGCGCGTCGTTATGTAAATCTGTAGATTCGTCCAAGTTTCCATTGTTTGCTGTACTGATTAGACCCTCCTGGACAACTTTCAATAGGTGATCCTTTTTTGATAATTATAATTTGCTCTGGAGACAATCTCAAGTCGGTATGACCATGTTTCATTCATATGCTTGTCTAATATATGTTTAAGATATTCTTGTTTATGTTCGTTTATTATCTATACTAATATTATAAAGAGGAAAGGTTTGATTTTTTGTTTGTTTGTTTGTTTGTTTGACATGAATAGGCTCCGAAACTACTGGACCGATTTCAAAAATTCTTTCACCGTTGGCAAGCTACACTATCCCCGAGTGACATAGGCTATGTTTCATTTAAAAAAAAATGGGGATCCTTACTAAAATGCCATTAATGTAACCAAAAATGACCTTAAAACCCTTACATCGCGTGCGCTAAGAATACTAGCCTCAAGGTCAAACCTTCCAATTAGTAGGGATCGGTTTTTCTCATGGCCAACCGCCTAAGGCGGGTCGAGTTCCTGAAAATCAATTTATTTTGTTGCCAGAAAATAAAACAACATGTTATATTGTTTACAGGGAAGCGTTGACCCAATATATTTAGTGGCGAGGAAAGGTTTGTTTGTTTGTTTGTTTATTTGAAATGAATAGGCTCCGAAACTACTGGACCGATTTCAAAAGTTCTTTTACCGTTGGCAATACACTATTCCCGAGTGACATAGGCTATGTTTTATTTTCAAAAAAATAGGGATCCTTACTAAAATGCCATTAATGTAACCAAAAATGACCTTATAACCCTTACATCGCGTGCGCTTAGAATACTAGCCTCAAGGTCGAACCTTCCAATTAGTAGGGATCGGTTTTTCTCATGGCCAACCGCCTAAGGCGGGTCGAGCACCTGAAAATCAATTTATTTTGTTGCCAGAAAATAAAATATATATAGTGGCTTTTGTTATTTTTCTTTAATCCCCGTGCAAAGCCGGGGTGGGCTGCTAGTTGTATATATTTGTGATTTGGTCATATCCTCGACACAATCTGCACTGACCATTAAAAAAACGCAATATCTATTAATCCGTTGGTGATATCGATATAATCAATAATATTGAGAACGGTATTGTGATAACAACTTTGGAGATTTTTTGGATCTTTTTGAATTTTGTTGTTAAAATACTTATGATGTAAATATAATCATAACCAAAAGCTATAATAATTCAGGTAGAAAAGCTAAATTAATACATCTTGACTGAAAAGATTCAATATGCACTATGCACTTCATTCGGATTTATTCTGTCGAAGATAAGCTCCAAATTAGCGATTCAATTCTAATACTGTATTTTTACGTTCAGTCTCTGAATTTATCATTGATATACACAAAGTTTTTCAGTTTCTAGTTCGTGTCCAAAATTTAATTTTTTAAATAATTATATTTTTAAATAATTAGTCCTGTGAAGCAAAAGGTTTTGAACGATTTCACAAAAATTTATAGAGCATATCAAGCATATACCTACTTATAAAACCGACATATAAATATATAAAAAACATAAAAACCAAATAATAAATAGAATACTGTTATC
This sequence comes from Altica lythri, assembly GCA_964028335.1. Taxonomy (NCBI): domain Eukaryota; kingdom Metazoa; phylum Arthropoda; class Insecta; order Coleoptera; family Chrysomelidae; genus Altica; species Altica lythri. The sequence continues at coordinate 24,966,018 of OZ034804.1, read as the reverse complement.
AAAAACATATTTAATAGTTAAATGGCAACAAGTTTGTACCTACCTTATCTTATATATTTTTAAAACAAAACTTAAGATCTCATCTTTACTGCAAAAATGTTTACAGTTAACAAGAAGAAAATTATTTTATTTTGGTGATTACCTATGCAATGTTTAGTCAGTTTAACTACAATTCGGAAGTAGAGTAGGTGCAACTGTATCATTAGCAATAATTCTTCTAGAAATACAGATTTTTTTATTTATAACTATAACTAATTTGTTGGGCAAACCAATCAAGGATCATTGTAGCAAGGCATATCATTGCAGATATATAATGGTGCAATGGAGCAATGGTGCACATCATTGCAGATATATAATTTTCATTACATTTTAACTAACTTACCGAATACGAAATATAAAACTAGTAATACTGCTACAGTATTTGACATTTTTTATAAATTAATATAATTCACTTCATTACTAATGTTTAATAATAATAATAATAATAATATGTTTATTCTCCATAAAAGACAATATAAACATTGTATTGGATTTTGTCAAAATGCATTAACATGCAAGCTAGTAAAAGAAAAAAATAATAATAATAAATAAATACAAATATGCTAAAAACAACATTAAATAGCTTAGACACAATATACACATATATAAAAAAAAATTAAATATAAAAAATGGACAATACAATAATTGATTAATTAAGTGCCTGATTCACTTTATAGTAACATTTATCTACTAAATAATTTTTAAGATTTTTTTTAAATAGGGACAATGATTGACTGCTCTTCACAGTGTCTGGTAGCCCATTAAATATTAAAGGACCCAATGATTTAGGGCAATTTTTAGATACCTGCACTCTCGAGAGAGGCACATCAAAATTATTTTTGTTTCTGGTATCATAGTTATGAATAGCAGATCTTCTTAGAAATTTGTTTCGATTTAAAAAAACATAAACACACATTTCAAAGATAAAGAGTGATGGCAATGTCAAAATGTTATGGATTTTAAAGTGGTTCACACAACTTTCTTTTGGGGACAAACCACATATTACACGGAGTATTCTCTTTTGTGCAACAAACACATCACTTGATCCAGAAGACCTTCCCCACAGGCAAATGCCGTAACGAAGTCTAGAGTCTACTTGGATATAATAGAGCCTCAACAATTGATCAATATTAAACACATTTTGTAAGTTGCGGAATTGGTAAGCAACAGAACTTAATTTATTGATCAAAAATCTACATTGCTTGTCCCAGGTAAGATGTTTATCAAGATGTACACCGAGAAACTGTACAGATGTGTCTATTGATTGCAAACCAATCAATTCGATATTATTAACATTTTTCTGTCGGTTGTGGAAGCGGATACATTTTGTTTTGTCTGTATTTAAATAAAGGCAGTTAGCTCTGAACCATTGATTCATATCCGACAAAATTTTCTCACATGTAGAAAATAATTGTAAGTCTTCTTTTTCCGATATGACAACAGATGTGTCGTCTGCATAAATAGTAAAAATACCATTACAAATTTTTACAATGTCGTTTATATACAATAAAAATAACGTAGGTCCTAAGACGGAGCCTTGGGGAACTCCAATGTTAGCATATTCTATCGTTGATGAGTGATCAGTGCTGACCATAACATAGCTCTTACGGTTACATAGAAAACTTTTTATCCAATCAAACGCGACACCACGAATACCATATCTCACCAGCTTACTTAAAAGTATATCGTGACTAATGCAATCGAATGCCCTGCTGAGGTCACAGAATACCCCAACAGGAAACTCGCCAGCATCAATGTGGCTTATGACTTTTAGAACAAAAGAATGAATTGCGGTGGTGGTGGATTTACTCTGTACAAAGCCATGCTGATCGTCAGTTATTATATTAAAGTGATTTAGAAAAGATAATAGCCTCTCCACAAAACACAATTCAAATATTTTGGAAAATATGGAAGGCACAGTAATGGGTCGATAATTACTTAATAGGAGGGAATCTCCTTTTTTATATACAGGTGTGATTTTCCCTGTTTTTAGGTAACGCGGAAATATTCCATCCATAAAAGATAAATTTATCATGTGCACCAGTGGTGAGATTAAATGTCTCAAAACGCGCTTAACTATAAAATGTGGTACCTCATCAAAACCAGAGGAGTATTTATATTTTAATTTTCTGTTGAGCAAGTTAAACAATTCAGTCTCAGTGTATGGAACTAAAAATAAAGTATGTGTTAGAGTTTCAATTTTGCTTAAGAGGCTATCAGTGGTAGCGTCACTCACGGGTTCAACTTTTGAAGCTAAATTGAGTGGTTCATTCTTAAAGAAACTATTAAACATTTGAACGATTTCATGAGGAGAATCGATTACCTGATTATTATACCTAATTGAATGAATTTGTTGTTTACGTGATTTACTTGTGAGTTCATTTACTACATTCCAAGCTGATTTTACAGGGTCATCGGAATTGTTTATTTTGTTTTGGAAATATTGTTTTTTAGACTTAAGAATTAAATTTTCATGTTTTTTCTTTTCAGCTCTATAGAAATCATTCAATAAAGGATACTGTCTTTTAAGAACAAACAAATCCTTTAATTTCTCACTAGATATTTTAACATCTTCAGTAATCCATTTTTTATTACATTGGTTAGTAAAAACGTGTTTATACTGTTTAAATTTAGGAAAGTGAGTATCAAAATAAATGCAGAAAATATCAAAAAAATATTGAAAAGCTTCATCAGTATTTGTCATACTAAATATGCCCTCCCAAGTTTTAGAGTTTAGAGTGTTAACGCGAACAATATAAGTAGTATTCCTTTATCTGTACAGTGATAAGCAAATTTTTAAATCTACTTCAATATTTTAAATAATACATATACCTACTGTACAAATATCTGCGCTCATCTAATAATAATAATCGATTATTAAGATTTTTTATTACGAACTAAAAATGTGCTGTTTTTCTTTTTTTTTTTAATATATTTATATATGTATATAGCTGTCCCGACGAACTTCGTACCGCCTAACAATAAATAATTTTTTCTCATTTCCTTTTTTCAAATTTTTACATTTTTTTCTCGTTTTTTTTTTCCATTAATTTCCCTGTTCTTTATTTTGTTTTTGTCGATTTTATCATATTTTGTTGTCTATATCTAAGTTTTTATGTTCTTTTCTTTGTATTTTGTAATTTTTCCGGTTTTGTCATTTTTTTCTTATCTTTTTCGGTTATTTGTTATTTTACTTTACGTTTGTCTCCCCATTTTGATTTTCTATTTTTCTTATTTTTCCTTTTTTTTTTAACTTGTTATCATTTTCGACCATTTTATAAGCATTTTCAACAATTTTTGAAGATACCTAATCACTATTTTTTTTGCAATGTTCACGTTTTAAGATTTCTGTTTTTAACAATTTTTAATATTTTTTTTTGGATTGTCCCAAATTTCTTACAATTTTTCACGTTTTTAAAATTTATTTATTACTGTCAATATTTTTTTGACCAATTTTTTAAGATTGTCATGAATTTCATACAGTTTTTAACAATTTTTACGTTTTTTTTATGATTTCCGACATTTTTTAATTACTATCAAGAATTGTTTAAGATTGTCAAGACTTTTTTTACAATTTTTTAATTTTTTTTAAGGATTTGTTTATGATTTTTTCACCATTTTCAATAATTTTTTAAGATTATCAACAGCATTTTTTACGATTTATAACTTTTCACGATTTTCATGCAAAATAGTACACAGCACAATGAAAAGGGAAAGATTCTCTCGCAGAAAACTGAAAAGATTATGTTGTATATAGGTATGTGTCACATGGACAAAATTCGAGCATCAAATTAAATTTAAACATAGTGTAAAATATGATTGTAAGAGGTAAATTGTATAACTGTCACAGTCCTATATTAAAAACTCGTAGAAAACCTTAAATTCGCACTGAAAAAAAAATACGCTTGTTAATCGAGATCTTTTAAGTTAGAACAAATAACACATATCTACAAAATTTCATTGAAATCGGTTCAGTAGTTTAGGAGTCCATCGCGGACAAACAACGTGACACGTAATTTATATATATTAAGATATAAAATAAGTCTTTTTGGTAAATTGAATATGATTATAGTTAAGTCCGTGTATAAAAAATTAGGCATCCATTTTACTCACCTAAGAAACAAAACTCTGATAGGGAAAAATGGGGTAATGGGAGTCACTTAAGCAAGATATAGCAAGATATAGGATAAAACACACAATTTTTATTTTCATCAACTTTTAAATTATCATTGTACTATCAGTCTCAAACAGTTTCCTTACCGTAGGAATCATATATTAATTAACATTAAATTTAAAAAAAACACCATTGATAAATCCTATCCGATCTACAATTTTGTCGTGAATAAAAACTCACATCCAACTCCGAATAACAATAAACTATTAATAAATCAACCACTAAACACATCCGTGAAAATTGATTTTGTTAAGGTTGGCAAGTAAAGGACCTACAAGAGAACGAGCCCAAAATCCCATGCTTTTTCTTATGAAGGTCCGAAAAGCGAATTTTGTTACCGTTCAAGGTCGTCTGACGTCATAGCCCCACCCGGCCCCACCCACTTTCACTTTTAACCTGATTGCTTGGTTCTGATTGGCTGACAGACTCCGCCCTTTAATTGCTTATTAATGACTTGTTAATTACTAGTGCCCCATTGCTTCGTTCTGATTGGCTGTCTGACTCCGCCTCTTAATTATTATTAATGACTTGTTAATTACTCGTGCCCCATTGCTTGGTTCTGATTGGTTGACAATCTCCGACCCTTAATTACTTAATAATTAGAAATGCCCCATTGCTTGGTTCTGATTGGTTGACAATCTCCGACCCTTAATTACTTAATAATTAGAAATGCCCCATTGCTTCGTTCTGATTGGTTGACAATCTCCAATCCTTAATTACTTAATAATTAGAAATCCCCCATTGCTTGGTTCTGATTGGTTGACTGCTAGCAGACAACTGTCAATTTTCGAGTGGCCTTTGACGTTTGGCGCAAGCAGCCAACCCTCTTTTCTTCTTTTTGTATATTTTCGAATTTTTTCGCGCTTTGCTGACATCGTACCAACTTTACATGCTACCAACTTTACAGTGCTACCAACTTTTGACCTTTTACATTCGACGCAAGCAGCCAATTCTTCTTTTTGTATATTTTTGAATTTTTTTTCGCACTTCGCTGTCATCGTACCAACTTTACATGCTACCAACTTTACAGTGCTACCAACTTTTGTCACAAATGCCCCATTGCTTGATTCTGATTGGTTGACAATCTCCGACCCTTAATTACTTAATTACAAGTGCCCCATTATCCGCTTCCGATTGTTTATTATTTAATAAACCCCACCCATTTTGTATTTATTTAATTATTTTTTGATGTTTACTACCCCCATTGCTTCGTTCTGATTGATGATTATTTAATTAGCCCCACAACTATTATTATGAAATAATTACATTATAATAAAAATATATAATTGATAAATATTTAATAAACCCCACCCATAATTTGATATTGAGTAGCCATGTTTGAAATAATTAATATTAAGAGTAATATATTGATAAGCATTATACCACTATTAAAAATCATTAGGGTGATTATAGGATTAAAGAATAAAAAAATATAATAATAAGAAGTTTGTTTTATTAAAAAATATATATTTAAAATGGTAAGACAACATTTTTTAACCAATTATTTAAACAATTTACATTATGTTGAGTACACATATATTTTCCATAAGCGTGGTTGAAACATTGAGTGAATACAGGTTGAAAGACGTCAGTACAACAGGGGGTTCCATCATATTTTGTAACATCGTAAATATTTGTCGAAATTCCAAGTTCTCGACATTTGGTTTCTAAAAAATTTAGTTTTTGACTACCTCTGACGTATATGCAGTCTGCTGAATTTAATAAATATTTTTCCAGTATGTTATTAATTTCATTATATTCAATATCACCAGAGTCGTATTTTATTCCATGAACATATTTTTCAACATAATTATTAGTTCTCTTATCCTTAGAACTCAATGTGTGGAAGGGTACTGGTGGTTTAAACAGAAAACTAGTAATATGTTTTCCAATCAGTATAGACAATTCTTTCGGATAAAATATATCCTCAAAGATAATTCCTTGAATATCTACAAGTGCTATTCTCATGATGCCTTCTATGAAACTGAAAATTTGTATAAAAGTTTCGTTTTATATTAAGCTTTAAGGCTGGATAAGTGGGGTTTCAATCTAATATTTCTCCTTTTAAACAATCACTTTTAATCTTCTTATCTATATGATAGGTTTATATAAAAATTTTGATTGATTCCGGATTGATTAAATATTATTCCCATCTGTTTGAAATCGATCTAAAATCATATATAAGAAAAAACATTATTATAATAAAAAATTATTAAAGTAACTTTTAGACTCACCTATATAATATCCAACTCAAAAAATTTATATTATTGTCAAAACAGTTTGTAGAATTATTTCATCCATATATCTCTCATCCATTATCAGAATGCATTTTATATATTACATCTTCATCTTTTAATACATAGTCGTACGTAAATTTCTATCCAATTTGGTCTTAAAAATATTTTCAAAACAGTTTGTAGAATTATTTTATCCATATATCTCTCATCTATTATCAGACTGCATTTTATATATTCCATCTTCATTTTTAATCCATAGTCGTACGTAAATTTCTATCCAATTTGATCAAACTTCATAATATCAGACACGCTTATACATACTAATTTATATAAAACAAGTAGTTTTATTATATTACAATTATACTAAATTATGATAAAAAAAAAAGAAAACAATTTTATGTAAATAATTTAAATTTAAAATAATAATTTTGAACTCTATAAACAATCCATTACTTGATCATCATCATAAACATTTATTTTAGGGTTAATAGAGTAATGCCCCCATGGTAATGTCTCATCTTTCCCTGGTATCAGATATCTTTTATCATCATCAGAGCTGAGAGCAATTTTCTTTTGTTCTATTGAAAAGACTTTATGATGTTTCGATTGTATGAGATTCTGTGAAGTGGTCTTACTTCTAGATGTTTCTAAACATTCAATATAGTCATTAAAAGTTATACTATTTTTTACTATCGACATTTTAACCCCCTTTGCTTTTTTGGTTACACCATAATTCATAACATTTTTTTCAATCTCATCATCATCATATTCTTCGTCTTTTAATTTTGCCCTCAGTTTTTGCACCTCATCTTCTGAGATGGCCACTTTCATAGTATATAATTTTGATCTCAGTCCTACATAATCAGTCATAATGCATCCATTATTTTCATCTTTCATCATACCTAAAACTTTCTTATTTAGTTGCGGTATTCCATACACATTATTTGTAGGATAGTCTGAAGTATCAAAGTATTTCTCACAATCATTCTTTATAATTTGATAAGGATCTTTTCCTCGTATCTCTAATAAAACGGAATCTGTATCACTGTAGCAAGTAGAGCAGTTTTCTCCAAATCGTGTTTGTAAATAATCATATTGAAAGCTATATATTGTAGTCTTTGCAAGATCCAAAATTGTTTGCCCTACATATATAGGTTTATTTAGATAAACCTCAATTTTTTTCATCTCTATCGCCACCAAATTTTCGTCAAATATTATACAATTCTTAAATTCAGGCTTAGATATATATGATTGAGCTCCATAACGACCCTCCCATTCGGTAAGAAGTTTTACATCAACCCTTTTTCTTACATTCTCCATAGTTTTACCGAAAACAGCATTGTTCATTAATTTGAATAAATTCTTCTCAAATTCGTTTTTAGCTTTTTTTCTAAGCTCCGTATTTAAATCAATATACGGTTTCAACCAAGGAGACTGTTTAAATTTTAATACTCTGTGTATTTTCGTTAATTTCAAGCCATGTTCTAAAGCTTGTTTTAGTGATCGATAGTGTATGATATATTTCTCTTTATTATAAAGTGTAGCCATAAGTTTAGTACTCTCTTTTAACTTTGCAGGAGGCTTCATAGTCTTAGGGTTGATATGTTCTGGACAGAAAGGTATATCTTTATGCTTATCATGTAAATCATGTGGATACTCTAAATCAACTTCAAGCATGTAACCTACATTATTATCATCAGCAATTGTAGTGACATCAATATTTGAATCCACCCACTCAAATTCTCCATATGGAAGAGCTTGACTCATAGCCCAACCATACTGATTGTTGACATCAAAATACATTAAATAGTTTTCCGGTTTTGCAGGATTATAATTCAACATATATTTATTGTTTGCATGAACCCTTCTTTTAGAGCAGACTTGACTGAGACCACCTCGAATGCCTCGCTCTACAAACAAAAACATATCCATATCAGTAAGAAGTTCTAACTCCTGTTTCGTAAACTTTAACATAGCATCCCAAGTAAATCCGGGTAGCGTAAAATAGTGGGCTGGATCTAGATCATACGTCTTAAGACAGCTCGATCTAAACTGTTCAAAGACATCTGCTAGGAGTAGAATGTCTGTTTTCATATATAAGTCTACATAATCACCTAGAGTTTTACAGTTAAACGAAGACCATACTTGTTGTGCTCTTTTATACATACGGCGGGGGCAAGCTTTATTATCTAATTTGTTATAAAAAGCATCTTGATGAGGTAAACAGGATTCACTAAAACGATCAAAACTATTGATGTAATCATATGGCATCACACCTTTCTTTGTTAACAAATTAAACTTATCTTCAGGTATGTTATTAAACTGAGACCTCAGATTTGTAAATTTTGTTAAAGAAGATGATAATTTATCTAAGGATGATGCCATAAATCTAAAACTATCAATGAATCTAAAGTGAATTCGAGCTTCATCAATATGCTTCGTAAACGAAATATATTTTTCTTTAGTGAGAGGCAGTAAGTCTATAGATCCTTTCATTCGGGTTGCAATATCTTTTATCACGAAATGTGCGTCATAACCACTCAAATTGTGAAAGATTACCGGGATTGTGTGCGTGTCTTGATAATTAACATTACACTCATTATGTGAAGCTCCACGGTAATTATTTTCAGAAATTAAGTAATTATAATCTCTCACTTTTTTCTCGCCAACTTTAAAGGGTTGTTCACAAATATGACAGCGGGTGGATGCTTGAAAATCACTCTCTTGTTGAGGAGTCATGTGTATATTATACGGACATAGATATATAGTAGAGACATCCTCAGCAAGTTGATTCATTTCATCAGCAAACCACTGCATACAATCGGATCCTCGATATGAACGGTAGAATGATAGATTGTTATCATAAGAAGATTTAAAATAATATCCTACTGCTGCTGGAATATGTTTTTGATAAGCAGTCTTTTCTGCACAAGGCTTTAAAATACTCTCTAAATCTGCATATACAGCAAAGGGGGCTTTTATTTTGTTTTTAAAATCCTTAAATTTAAGCATCTTTTTGCTATCTGTAGGCATTTTGGTGGCGGTATCATTTCTTTTAATGCAGTCTACTATGTGTTTACTTAGCTTATCTTCCGAACGGAAGTAGTGTAAACATCTATCACAAAAGTACTTTTGACCATTTTCATTACTGAGTTGTTTAGACAAAAGTCGTGAAAGATTCTTTATCCAAACGTAATGATATTTAGTAGACTCTTTGTCATACTGATCTTGTATTAGAAGCAGATTTACATGCTTATCTTTCTTTTCCGCTGTTAAATATGTAGGGAGGGTCGAAAATTGTTTATTATACTTTTTTAGGATATAAACATTGATAGAAATGTTATTCATTTTTTCAAAATTTGGAATCTGCTTGATAGTTATAGGAAACTGAATACCTTTAAGTTTTAATACCTCAGAATAATGTGGGTATTTATTTGTTCTTTGCGGATTATTATTAACAGGATACAAAGCTGATGTAATTGCCCATGCAAAGCAGGCTTGATCATCATTTTTAACATTAATGCATGCTTCTTTTCTTTTAATTTGAGGTGGTAGTTCAATATATGATGATCCAAGTTGTGGAACAAATTTATTAATATTTACGCCCAAGTTTACTACTCTTTTTAACGACCACCCGCTATCACGTTCCTGGAATTCTTCCAGGTCTTTTAGAATAAGTTTTGTCACATTATCATCAAACCAGTTATTTAAATTTGTATCTCTATAGATGGGGCAGTTAGCTGTGGTGAAATATTTATATTCAGTTATGATCTGTAGGCCTCTATATATCTCAAATTCACCACAAAAAACTGTGTTCACTTTAACAGACTCATCTTTCTTGAGTGCGTTACCAATTCTACGTTTGAAGAGTGTCTTACAATCGACAAGAAATGCTATAGGATCTTTATGTTTAAGGTTTGAAATGACTCCAGTTCGAATTCTAGACTTAAAAGCTGAAGTCAAATCATCCCATTCTACTTTTTTAATTCCAGACTCTTTTGCCCTAGTCATAATTCCAGATCCTCTCTTTTTTGTTAATTTAATCTGAGATCTTAACGATTTAACATTTCTTAAACAAGCCTCTAGGTGTTGTCTTTCGCCCATGGAAGTAGCATTTTTAATATCTTTATTTATCTTTCTGACAGCCTTTGTACATTCCAGCAACCCCTCCTCCACTGTTTTACCATCATAGGTAATACTTATAAATCCTAAAATAGCTGTTATATGTTGAATAAGATCAGTAATTATTGACATAATGCTAAATTTTAAATAGTTAGATAGAAAAAAAAGAAATTTAATTATGTGTCTGATATAAAGTAGGTAACTACACTGCAAGAGAAATATTAAATAATTAATTTTTAAAAATAATAATGGTAAAATATTATAATGAAATTTAAAAAAAAAAAATATATTAGTAAAAAAAAAAAACATTAATTTGAAATTCAATATGATACAAAATAATCCATATAAACAGTTATAGCTATTTAAAATTATTTAATAAAAAAACTTACCAAAAAATTTTATACACACACTTCAATTATCACTTTTCGCAGACTATTAAAATCAACCAACTTCTATGAAATCTTTGACAATAAAGACTCTCATACACCATATTTTAAATAGTTTTTTCAATCATAATTAGAAAATATGAAATATAAAGTCATTAATTTACGTTTAAGTATTTAACAATAAATATATTAACGGAAATTTATTAATTTTTAAAGTGTTACAGATAAAAAAAATATAATCGACTCTTAATCGATACTTAATATTCTAAATTTCCCATTACCAAAATTAAATAGTAAAAATTTCTCCAAATACTTTATATATAATTTGTCATATTCGACTCTAAATCGATACTTAATATACTAAATTTCACATTACCAAAATTAAATAGTAAAAATTTCCTCGAGTACTTTATATATAATTTGTCATATACTTTATATTCTAACTTTCCCATTAAAAATTAATTAGTAAAAATTCCTACAAAGTACTTTATATATAATTTGCCCTATACTAAAATTTCCCTAAAATTATTTACTTTATATTTATTTTTTCTTGTAAATTAGATTTTAATATAAAGAGTGGGTATAAATATAAGCGAAATATTCAATTTTATTAAGTTAGTTCCAGTTGTTTCTTGAAGTGCTATTACCTATAATTATTACAGTAAGTCTACTATTCTATACTCTTTATACATGATTTTTTATTAATTTATTCACTTATTTATTTATTTATTTATTTATTTATTTATTTATTTATTATACATTTTATCAGTTATATATATGCGTCTACTATTCTATATCCTTTAGGTATACATGATTTTTTATTAATTTATTGACTTATTTATTTATTATACATTTTATCTGTTTTTTATATATAATGAGCTTTACGATATTTATATACTTACAATTTTATTTATTTCTTATAGATGGATTTTTCTAAAATAAACAAATCGTCTGTTTTATCGCAAAAGAAACCTGTGGTGAAGTTATCCTCCTTGGAGGTGGGCACATCATATCAAATATTAGATGCAAAAATTGTGAAATCAAACTATGGGAAAACTGTACTTTTAGAAATGTTGGATATGGTTGTTTTTCTACCAGAACGTGTGGTTGAAGATTATACACCATTCATGGAAGAATTTAAAAGCCAAAAATATGGCTTGGTGTTCCACGGGTTAGTGGACACCGGAAAACCGAAGCCTGCGGCTTCATTTGAAGTTATAGAAGTATAAAATATTAAATATATTTTTTAATAATTGTAAAATTGTTTTATTATTAATAACCACATTTTTTTTATTATTTTTTTATTATAAAAAAGTATAATATTTACATAGGTAATATAACACATTTAAATTAGGTATTTATATTATACTCTTGATTACCTCCGTAAGAGGGTAATATTCCATTAAACAGTCATGAATAATGATGCAATATACTTTTGTATCTTTTGGAAAACCATTGTTAGCTTCAATTTCTAATTTTATATCGACAGTTGAAGATTTCATTCCATCTTCTTGTTTTGAACAATCTATTACAAATAAGGCATGATCTTTAAATGCTTGATAATCTAAAAGTGATCGTCTCTCAGTCGAATATGAATAACTAGGATAAAATTCAGTGTAGTTATAATGAGCTGCAGCATAATCATTTTTCTCAAAGTCCAGTTGCATTCTTTCATTAGGCCAATATTCACCATTAAGAGATACTCGAACACTTGATATATTAACATTATCAAAAATTGTTGAATCCTTTTCTTTTCTATTGCGCCTCTCAGTTTGAAATGTTACTATAACATAACGCGGTTTTTCAATTGATGAGCTTGTTTTAACATTCCAGATTTCTCTTCTTGCACCGTCTTTAATTGAGGGTAGTTCATTAAGATCCCACTTTCTGAATGGAATATATATTGGTATATTATTTTTAATAGGTTCCATCAATTTAATTTTAATTTCATCATTGGGAAACACATGTTTCACTTTCAGTTCCATACTATTTATAATAATCTTAACAGTTGTTGTAGTTGCGGTACTACCAGCACCTACCTCATTTACAATAATACTATCATTATCGTAACTAGCTCGTACGAGACGAAATGTTTGTCTCCCATAAGCTATTGTTGTATAATCATTAAAAATGTTGAAAATATGTTTAAGAGGAATCAACAAACTAAAAGATTTATCATCTTCATTTAAGAACGGATGGTTAGGAAAATTCCATCCAGCAATACTCATAAATCTTGCATAATCACTGCGATAGCATAGCATACTACGTACGGCGCTAACAATTCCGGGATCTCTCACTGTTTCAATTTCTTTTGAACTTTCACTATATGAACAGGAATCGAATAGAAATACCCCAAAATTGGGAGCTAGATGTACGTTTCCACCTCCAACTATATCTAATCTACCTTTAATTTCTAATAAAGATTCATGTAGAGCAAAAAACGAATCAGCTTGATTTATTACAAACTCTACGACATCATTGTTATTAAATGATTTCACATATGGAGTGTACGATCTAAATTCTTCTTTTCTAATCGAATCATCATACTTTGGTTCACGATGTAGATCAAAAATGGGGTCAACTTTAAGTCGCTTAGATTCAACTTCAGATCGTATATATTTACGGTTTACCATATTTAACTTTAAGTCCAATCGATTGTAAAAAATCTCTGTTTACTCTAGTTAGTTTACGATGCTTGCAAGATCTAGATAAAACTGATGATTTTTTAGTTGGAACCGTCCTTTTATGTTCTATAATGAGACCCATTTATCGTTCTTGTAAAACTAGATGAAGGGTGCTTCTTTCTCCGCGAAAGTTAACAGGTCTTAAATCTTGATCAGACACCCTTACAATGATGTGATTAATTTCTTTCAAATTCTTTATAGGCAAATATATTGGATTGATAGGTCTCTCGTTGATAGCAAAACCAGGATCTACTGTTATAGGAATATCTAAAATTATATGAGCTGGTGTATTTCCATAGAAAGCTCCTTCAGTAATGTTGCAGTCAAAAAGTAGACTTGTCACTTTATTAATATTCACAGGTAGATCTGAAGAATGAACTATTCCAGGTTCTAATATTTTATTAGAAAATCCTAGGAGATTAGCAAGACTATCAGTCTTTTCAAAAGAGATTTCATATAGTTTACTATAAATTTCGCACTGAAGGGTATTATTATTTGGTTCTAAGAAAAAATCTTCTTCAGCAATGTTTTTTTTTAACATCAATTGTTTTTTTATATAAGCAGCTATATCACTAATCTCGTAACAACCTACAGGTAGAAGTATTTCTCTTTCTCTAAGTTGTTCTAAATTGTCGTACTCGAAGTAGTAAAATTTTTCACCATCAATATTAGGTATTGAATTGTAGGAATGAAACCCTAGCACTGCTAAATAGTAACTTTTATATGGATTAAGTACAAGAGGTGTTGACGGTGTAAAAGAGAACTCGTTATTGGTACTCGTTAAGGTTAAAAGTTGCGACATGACTAACCATTATCAGAAAATGTTATGATTTAAATAATAGACTAATATGCTAATCATTAAATTTATTTATAACATATAAAACAAAATAGACATTTTGACGTCATATTTCCACAAACATCTGACCATTCATGACAATCCGGATCTATACTGCATGGTAAATATTCTTTTAAATCCTCACGTATTTCACATGGCAGTTTATACCAAACTGAAGGTGAAATATTTTCCATAAGTATTTCAATGATATTAAGTGCCTCTTTGGATAAGTAAGCTGCCATTATATAAAAATTCCAAACACAGATGTCCACAATTAATTTGATTATATGTTTGATATTGATTATTGTTGTAGAAAATTCTAACACCTGAACCAAAATATTTAACAAGCTCTTTCATCGGCTTCAAATTACCAAATGAATCAAAATACTCTACGTTGTTATTTATCTTTTTATAAGCTACCCAATGTGTTCCAGCATTTTGCGATATATCTAAATTAACAATTGAACACTCGCATCTTCTAGATCCGTTAATTGGAAGACTATCTCGCATAAAAACACCACGAAAATATGGTATTTTTAATTTCTTTGCATAATTAATTAAATCGATGTTAGTTAGTGGTCTATTGGGTAGCTTTATTGGAAGTTTTTTTTTTCTTTCTTCAGATACAAGCCGTAGCCTCCTTTGATATTTTTCTTTAAATACAATCCCTTTCCTATAGACTCCATAGCTTTGTTGTGACGATGATCTTCATCAAGTTTCTTTTGAGCGTTTTTAGCATCAATTATAGTTTTTGCTATAGCTGAACTTCCTCCTGCTATTGTCCCTATCGCACTTAAAGCTGTCAATATAGGAATCAACGGCAAAAAACCTCCCATCTTGCTCTCAAACGGTATAATTCTAGGAACTCGAATATTCTTTTTTCCAGCTTTTGAAACAGTCTTTTTAGCAAATTTTAATGCATTTTGAATAGTCTTTTTTAATGTTAGGTTAGGTATTAAGGATTTTTTAATTTTATCTATAATTCCACGTTTAAAAGAAATTTTTCGTTTAATACCCATACCTAGTTTTCGCTTAGCTTTCATTACACCTGTAACTAATAATGCGTTTGCTCGTTCACCTAAACTCGCGTTCTTATTTTTGACACGTTCCCAAGCTTTATTTTCTAGAATTTGATCAGCCTTATGCCTCTCCGCTATTGTATTATCGCCTGAATATGCAATATCATGCTCTTTACAAGCAACATCTAATGGATTAATACCAGGATCTCCACGTAATAGACGTTTTTGTAGTTTTGTTCCAGCTAAAAAAAACAAAAAAATGTTAATAAAAATTAAACATTTTTTTTTATAATACTTACGTCCACAATACTGATAACCACCCAATAAATGTGCTTCGAAGGGAAGTTTGTTTATTAAGTTATTTACTAGACCCTCACCTTTAAACAGTAGCATGAGAACTAACTGTTTTGTTTTCAATAAACATATATTTATTAAAAAACGTGCTATCTGGGGGCACGGCAGTGCCCCCGCCAAGTCGAGCAAAAAAAAAGCGGCACGGCCGTACCATCCTTTTCTCGAAGCAATTCGGGCCTTTTTCGACCCCCTATAATTCGGTTGTGGATAAAGCAAGAAACCTGAATTTTCAGTAACTAATCCGGCATTGTATAAACACGGAATATTTGAAATTTCAGTCAATTTGAACCAGTAGTTTAAGAATGACAACTTGTTAATGTTTCTAAATTTTGTCACTCACTGACTCACCGATCATCAAAAGTCCAAGGCACTTCTAGCAGACTTAGAAGCTTCATATTTGGAATACATATAGAGTTTAGTGTCTTAATCATGGGAAAACTTAAATATTTTGTAATTTCGGTCCAGTTTTCCAAATACACCAACTGCATCAATAACTTTGTAATCCCATATAAATATATGGGATTACAAAGTTATTTATGCAGTTGGTGGTTGGTGGTGGTTATAAATTTAATAGGTGTAGATAGGTACCTACCATATGAGGCAAGGGAGGGGGTATAGGGTGGGTAAGGGTGTGTTTAGCCCATGAAACTGAACAACATTATTACTTGTAAAATGGTCGACGTAATGAAAAACACATGATTGGACATGTCTTGAAGTACGAAAATCTAATAAAACAATATATTATAATTTAAATCTGTTATATATAAATTGTTGGCGCGACTAGCCTCCTTACAGACAGACTGGCCTCTATTTTACTCTATGACTGACAAGCAAAATATACGCCAAAATGACAGAACAATGAAATGTGAATGCCTTCGAGCGCCCTCATGCTGTTCGGATGTGCCTCGAAACCTAACCTATAAGTTTGCGATTTTCATTTATAATTTCGATTGATAAATTGTTGGTTAATTTTAAGGAATTTAGATAAATACCTTAGTCTTCAAATATAATTACTTAATAGTGTCGGTCGAAATAACGAGACCAAAGTTACGTTTAAGTATTAATTGTATTCTTACATCTTGCATATCTACCAGTACTAGTAGTCGCAATGGATTCGGAAATACTGTATGTGAATGACCATCCATGCCCACACCGGATTGTCCGTATACCTGGTGATGGTTCGTGTCTATTTCATTCTTTGTCATTCTCTATGTATGGGAATACTGAGTCGTCGTATGAGATTAGACTTGCTATAGTGGAGTATGTGGTAGCGCATTGGGACGAGTTCAAAGTGTATACGTGTGACGAGAACGGAGACCCCTACATTGACGCCGACCTGTACTCGACGGCAATGGTAAAAACAACTACCTATGGCTCCGTGTCTGAACTTATGGCTGCCGCAGCTTTGTATCCGTACGCTTTCGAGGTTTACGAAAACGGCCTTTTGAGAGGATCATTCGGTGGTGATTATGGAAATCCGGTGAAACGTTTACGATTTTCTGGTAGTTACTTAGGCGGCCATTATGAAGTGCTCCTTCCAGAAGTGCCTCCGAATGATGATAATAAGGATAAAAATAATACAAACTTGCCTAAAAAGGGGGGAAGACCTAAAAAGGTTATAGGAAGACCTAAAACTTCGTCGCTCTCCCGTTCTCAACAACTTAAAGAAGCGGCGGCTCGTTACCGCCAGAACAACCCCGAAAAACGTAAGGAGACATTAGCTCGTTACAGTGCTTCATGTCCGGATGTTAACAGAGCAGCTGTAGCGCGTTACACTGCTTCTCACCCAGAAGTTCACCGAAAAGCAGTGTCGCGTTACACTGCTTCTCATCCTGAAGTTAATCGAGAAGCGGTGTTACGTTACACTATTTCCCACCCCGATGTTAACCGTGAAGCTGTCCAAAGGAAAAGATCAAACAAAAAATTACAATCTCAACTAAAAAATATAGAAAAAATTACTCAAGCGCTAACAAATAAAATTAAGGACAGATTAGAAGCGGAGAAACTAATTAAATGGGTACTCCATAACAGGCAGCAAACTTTAGGAAACTTTAATAAAACTATTGATAAATTAAAAGATAAATTTAAAGTATCGTTAGAAAAACTAAATTCTTGCCCTTCAGATAGTTCTTTAAATGACAAATTCGAATGTTTTATTGGAAAATCAAAACATAGAAGTAATCAAGAGCCATATTACGCAGGCCAACCTTACAGTTTATTACATAACCAGGACAAAGCTATCAAAATTGACGATACAGGAAAAGCTGTCTTTGGGGATGTTAAAACGCATGGCCATAGTTTAGTTTGGTCTTGTAATGATCTGTGTGCACTAGATGAGGACGTAATCATACTATTAACAAACATTTTCGAAAGCCTGGTAAACAAAAGTGTAGCTCAGTATTACACATTAATTGAAAAAGGAAACATATTTGAGTACTTAAATTATATTAACACTATCAAAGCTCATTTTCCTCGCCTAAGAACAATTTCAAGAGAAATTTATCAAGTACTGAGTATTTTTAACAATTTAAAAGATATTGACGAATCATTGGAAAAATCTGACGTCGAAAAAATAAAAGAACACGGAATACAACAAAAAGTTGGAAGTATGGCAGTGGAAAGTGAAGAGTCACAGGAAATTATAGAGGATGAGATCATAAATAAGCATAAAGCTGCGTTTAAATCTCTAAAACTAAAGTGTCTTGAAACTCCAAAGCTAGAGTGCATGTCATGTATAAAACTTTGTTATTCAAGAGATGTTTCATCTCTGAACAGATTAAGAAAGGCTATAGACACTAGTATTTGGAATAATCTTCTCGACTACTATAAAACCAACAATCTAGACCACAGCCCGTACATATGTCACTCGTGCTTACAAAAAATTAGAGCAAATCAACTGCCAGCAGCTTGTGTTCTAAATGACCTATACGTTAGTATTGCTCCACCACAGATAACCGAGTTAAATGACTATGAGAAGATATTAATTCAACGCGCCAAAGCATTTCAGGTGGTAATGCTAATGAATCCCGTTGCTAACAAACATATACCTAATAGGAACATGGTGAAAAAAGTAAAAGGCCGAACTTTCCACCTTCCTCTGCCGATTGAAGAAACTTTAAAAAAACTGCCTAGACCAGAACACCCTATCACTAACCCTGAAATATTTATTATGGTACGAGGTACGCCAACAAAATCTAAAATAGTGTGGGAGGATATTGTAGATATTAACAAGGTTTACCAAGCCTTACAATATTTAAAAGGTGTTAATGCTCTCTACTCTCGAATACAACTGCCGCATTCACCTCAACAATTGATTGATTATATTAACGAAGAGGACAATATTCATCATATCGTAGGCCAATTAGAATCTCAAGTAGATAACGTTGTAGAAGGAAACGGTGGGCTACTAACACAAGTTACATCAGAAAAGGAGGCGGACTATGAACAATACACTATTTACCCATTGCATGAAAGGAGGAGAAACGCTCCTATTTCCGAACTCTATCAAATGCTGAAAGTCAACGCTGCTCCAATTGATTCCAGAGATAAGGATTTAGATGTAAAATGCTTTCCTGATCTTTATATTGAAGGCAAATATGGTCAATTTTATGATCGGCAGCAAAAGCTAACATCAAGTGAGTATATTAAAGCAAGATTAATGTCAAAACACTCTCAATTCCGCCTTAATCAACAATATTTATTTTTTCTCCTTAATGATGCTAATATACGTCAAATAAATTCTGGCATTTTCTATAAAATGAATTGCGTTAACCAAAAACAAAAGCTTACAGCTGAACAGTATTTTGAGATGCTTAATAAAGATGAATTAGAAGGTGACTTAACAGCAATATTTGGTAGATTACGAAATACAGAACAGTTCTGGAAAAAGCCAAGGAATGACGTCAATTGTATGACTCAGCACTACGGGCCAGCAACCTGGTTTCTTACCATAAGTCCTTCCGAATGGATGTGGGATGACTTAGGTGAGTACCTTAGGGCAATTAATAGTCCAGAAATGGCTAGCAAGAGTATTAGCGAATTGGTTGCTTTAGATCCCGTCTCCACTTCCAGGTTTATTGACAATAAGTTCAAAGCCATGTTAGAATTCATAATGTCAACGGATGAACCGCTTGGAAAAGTTATTCATTATTTCTGGAGGCGGGAATATCAGTCACGTGGAGCGCAACACTTTCACTTAATGTTATGGGTAAAAGACGCCCCCATACTTCATGAGTCCTCGATTGATCAGGTTGCATCATTTATTACAAAGTATGTAACTTGTGCCATACCGGACAAGAATCTTTCACCAACGCTCTATCAACGAGTCACGTCATATCAGACCCATAAACATAATCAGTATTGCATGCGGCAAAAGAAAACAAGAAGAGGTTTCATAAAAGTTTGTCGTTTCGGATTCCCTCGCCCGGCCACAGAAGTACTTACTATTAGAGATTTAATAGAATCAATAGCTGCAAGAAAGACATTGTCGTCTAACAGTAGGCTCTACAATATTGTACGCAAACAAGAATGGTCTATGGTTAATGATTATAATCCTGCGATTTTGCTAGCATGGAATGGCAATACAGATATACAATACGTTGGCGAAAAAACCGCTATTTTAAATTATTACGTCACTAAATATACCACTAAGAGCGAGAAAACTCACGCTGCTGATATGTTTCAAGACATAAACTCTACGAAACCTTTAAGAAGCCGCCTATTTAACATTGGTCTTAGAGTTTTATCTAGTAGAGAGTGCAGTTCTTTGGAAGCCAGTGACACTCTACTAGGTATTTCTTTGTACGGCACAGATCCTTCCACAACTATTCGATGGCTGGACGTCAACATCTTTCGTAACCGGCGTGTTAAATCTAAGTCTGATATGATGATACTAGAACCGGAGTCCACCGATATTTATTACGAGTCATGGATCGATGACCACTATCCTAAACGGCCCAAAGAACTAGAGGATACTAACTTATACAGTTTCGCTCAAAATTACGATATTGTGAAAACACGCCCAGTCTCCTCTGAAGTGGAGTGTTACGAGATAAATGACAGTAAAAGGTTCCTGAAACGAAGAGCTAACCCATATTTAATCAATCACTATTTCTACGACCCAGAACAGGTACCAGAAAAATACTTTTTCTCTTTACTTCTTTTATTCAAGCCATGGCGTTCCTCAGATGAGCTTAAAATAGGGTGTGAAACTTACACGGAGGCGTTTAATTTGGTGAAAGAAGAATTAAAAGAAGGAGTCAATTATGGCAATTCAATGATAGAGTCAAGATATAAAATACAAAAGGCATTTGAAATGATAGAGTCTAAAGTTGCTGAGATAAATGAAGATAGGGAAATGGTTGATGATGACGATGGTCCTGAAAATCCTCTAGACTTTGAAGCCGTGGAAGCTGCAAATGCCATGGACGACTTTCAGAGAATCAATATCGCTGAAGAAGAAGAGACTGATCTTCACAGTATGATCGCAAAACTGAATGTAGATCAAAAAAGAGTCTTTGATATGATCATAAATAAAATGGACACTACTGATAATAGCGCTGACGTTTTACGCTGTTTCGTCAGCGGAACTGGTGGCACTGGTAAGAGCTTTTTAATAAAAACCCTAAAGGTTTGGGTTAAGACGCATTTAAACAAAAAAGTGGCAGTTAGTGCTCCAACAGGCATAGCTGCCTTCAATGTAAATGGATTGACAATACATAGACTATTGCAGCTGCCTGTGGAACACAAGCAAACACCAAAGTACAAACCACTTTCTGATGAAGTACTCCAGGTTTTGAGATCAGATTTGAAAGAAGTAGTGTTGTTTATCATAGACGAAGTGTCGATGATATCCAATGTTACTTTAACATATATTCATTTACGTTTGTCTGAGATATTCGACACAAGTGACGATCAGAACGGGTGGTTTGGAAAGAAACATCTTGTAGTTTTCGGGGATCTCTTACAACTTCCACCGGTAAGAGAAAAGTCACCTTTTGAAAAATTGACAAATACTGAAACTAACAAATTGCTAGGTTCCCTCAGTATGCCCAATCTGTGGATTGAACTGTTCACATACGATGAACTTACAATTAACATGCGGCAGATTAATGATTCTGACTTTGTTGATATGCTAAATAGAATTAGATTAGGTGTGACTACAAAAAAAGACCGCGAGTTACTCTCGACTAGATTATTAACTCTCAAGTCCGATTCAAATGAAAACAGATTAACTGAAATAATTAAACACCTCTCGAAACTTCCTGATGATACCGTTTGCTTATTGCCTACAAAAAATATGTGTCAACAATTAAATACTGCAATGCTAAGATCTCTCCCACATCCTGAAATAAATCTTATAGCTATAGATAGCATTGATTGTCCCAGGTACCTAACAAAAAGAGCTTGTGAATGTATAAAAAAATATGAAGATGATGCTTCTATGACTGCAGGTCTAGAAAAGAACATAATTATAAAAATAGGCGCAAAAGTCATGTTAAGGCGAAACATTGACGTGAGTCTCGGTTTAGTTAATGGATCTATCGGTATAGTGCGAAAAGTAAAGGTTGATCCTGAAAATTCAAAAATAATTAAGAGAATATATATCACATTTAATAATGAACCTAATGCATACGAGCTTGGTCCGGTCAAAACTAAATTTGAAATTATTAATAGAGCTTATGTTCATCGCGAACAATTTCCCATATGTATAGCCTATGCTATAACTATACATAAAAGTCAGGGCCTAAGCCTAAGTAATGCGCTGATGGATATAGGTTCTGCAGTGTTCACATCCGGTCAAGCTTACGTGGCACTTTCGAGAGTTACAAGTCTGGGCGGTTTACATCTCATTAATGTCGACTTTGGAAGTATTAAAGCGCAGGAATCATCAATTTGTGAATACAACAGATTAAGAAGTATTTACCGTCCAGACTTGTCAAAAATTGAGACATCAAAGCCTCCGAGAAAAGCCCATAGAGACAGGGAGTGGGCTTTGAGAAAAACTGTGGCTGAAGCTCAAGAAGTAGTACCGGAAAAGAAAAAGAGGAAGACTACATATAAAAATAAGAAAATATCATAAGACCTTTAACAAAATTCGTTAGAAGTAGATGGTATCAAAAAGAAAGGCTCTACAAAAAGAAGTGAGATCCCATCAAAAACATCCTGTAAAAAACCCAAGTCTCGCAGCTCAGTTCAGTCTTTCTACCGTCAAAAGTTGTGAGATCCATGTAATACCAAGTCGGTTAATCTATTTAGTGTCTACTTGAAGGACCTTCTGTCTTAAGTTATTACATAAGTTATTATCATGCCAATATTAAAAATATTTAACGTTTTAAACAAATAGATCGACTTGGACATCGCATGAAAACAAAATGAATATTACAATATTATATTAGATTCTTTAGTCTCTCGCGCCTCACGCGATTGAAACTCTCGTTCCTGTTGGTCGCTGGCCCGTCGTGCTGTGTAGTGTGATACATACTAATAATCAAATCAAGCGATGTCCAAGTCGATCTATTTGTTTAAAACGTTAAATATTTTTAATATTGGCATGATAATAACTTATGTAATAACTTAAGACAGAAGGTCCTTCAAGTAGACACTAAATAGATTAACCGACTTGGTATTACATGGATCTCACAACTTTTGACGGTAGAAAGACTGAACTGAGCTGCGAGACTTGGGTTTTTTACAGGATGTTTTTGATGGGATATATTTTAACACAAAATGAAAATCATTCGACAAGTACAGTCGCTACCTGTGGATAACTTAGATTTTAATATAAAATGTGAAGAAAGTAAACATAGCAAATTGCTACCAAATACTCTTCGTATTATCATATGCGGTCCATCAGGATGTGGTAAAACAAACGCAATGATGTCATTACTCTTTAATCCAAATGGGATAAAGTTTCAAAACGTTTATGTATATTCTAAATCGCTCTATCAACCTAAATATCAGTTATTAGCAGAAGTATTAAATAATGTGAAAGGTGTTGAATATTTTCCGTTTAGAGATAATGATGAAATCATAAATGTTAGTGATG
The DNA here is from genome assembly GCA_964028335.1 of Altica lythri. Classification (NCBI taxonomy): domain Eukaryota; kingdom Metazoa; phylum Arthropoda; class Insecta; order Coleoptera; family Chrysomelidae; genus Altica; species Altica lythri. The sequence goes on along the minus strand of OZ034804.1, from coordinate 24,942,121 downwards.
CGAAATCTAATTCAGTTTTCATCTTTGATGACGTTGCATGTGACAAACAACAAAAAATTCGTGAATATTTTTCTATGTGTCGACATAAAAATATTGATGTTGCATATCTTTGTCAGACCTTTTCTAAAATACCGAAAGTGCTAATAAGAGATAATTGTAACATGATTGTAATATTCAAACAAGATGAATTAAATCTTAAACATATATTCGATGGACATGTATCACCAGATATGAATTTTGATCAATTTAAAAACATATGTTCACAGTGTTGGAATGAAAAACATGGTATGATGGTTATTGTTAAGGAGTTCCCTCTAAATAACGGTCGCTATCGTAAGGGTTTTGATAAATATATTAAAATTTAAGCTTTGAATAATATTAATCAGTCTACAACAAAATGTTGAATAGTTTGGAAGCTGCCCGAAAAAGAAAAATAGCTCAACTAACCAAAGATATTAGAAAAAAATATCTTGCATTAAAACTTAATAGAACAGAAGAAGATGAAACGTTAAATAAGCTTTTTCAACCTATATCAAAACCGTTGGAGGATATCGCTAAATCATCAAAATTTTTAAATCAATCGACAGCTAATCTAAGTTATTGTAAACATGAAAAAAAACCTAATATTAAAAAAGAAAAACATGAGAATAAAAACATATCATTTCTAGAACTTAAACATGTAGCAGGTGATAATAGTGATGTTGAGAATGAGGTTGAGGATAACGCGGAAGTATCGGAAGAATTAGATGATAAAGATATTCCAGAAACTGTTTTAAATGAGTACCTCGAGCAATATCCACAAGGAGTTCTAAAATATTTAAAAGAATTTTGGCAAAATGATGATAAAATAGATAAAGTATATGGTCCAACATATGATATATCGACATCTAAATGGTTTCTTGGAGCAGAAAATATCAACTTTGATACTAAAACGGGAGCAGTTTTCACAAAAGAAGGATATGTTTCAGGATCACCTGAACTATATGAATTACTTTTCTATGATGCACCTCAAGACTACACTTCTAAAGATTTAGAAAATTACAAACTCTTATTAGAAGCAACAAATGTACATAGAAATAAGCGAGGATATTTAAAAAATAGTTCGACATTTAAGTATAAGTATATTATAAAACCTATGTATACATCTAAGACTTTAGGTAATGGAATGTATTTAACATATAATGATGATCCTGTAGAATATGTGTATTGGGATGATCCAAATGAATTATGTGAAAGATTGCAATTACTCTATGCTTCGAAAGAAGCTGGTAATACATCTCATTCTAATGAAATTGTTTCCATCATTAATGAATTACGAGAAGCAGATATTATATACTAATGTAACGTTGTAGTGTGATCATTTTCATAATGAGTCTTGATAAGTTTGGACGTAGTCATCAAAGTCAAATAATTGGATTAAAACAATTAAAAGGAGAATTTAGGCTTGGTTTATTATCTCTAAAAAATCAGCTGTATAATGAAGATTTACCAAAACTACAAGATCAAATATCAATTAAAATTTTATCTATAAAAAACAAAATAGATTCAATTGAAAACTTTATTTCAAGACATCCTCCTACTTCTGAAAAACATATGGCAACAAAGAAATACGTAGATGATGCAAATACACTTTACAATATTGATTTAGCAAAACTACATGGTGAATTAATACGGGAGCTAAACAAATATAAGGATGAACAGAATACTAGCAGACATAAAGTTGAATATGAGATAAGTAAAATTAATAATCAAATAGAAATATGGCTACAAAAATTTAGAGAAACCTCTGATATGTTACAATTACATGATATGAAAATTAATGATGTATTTAAGGAAATTTATGATATTAAATCTAAAATTAAACACTAAATAATATATTCATCTATCGTATTAGTCATTATCATGACGACGAAAGAGAAGCTTCAATTAGTTAACGAGCTTCACAAACCTGCTCGTAAAAATTATCCTCGTCGAAAAATAATTCTCAAAGGATTAGATGACTTATGGCAAATGGATCTTGCGGAAATGAGACCTTATGCTAATAGTAATAAGGGTTATAAAATGATAATGATAGTCATTGATTGCTTGTCTAAATATCTTTGGACAGTAGCTTTAAAAACTAAAACTGGAGAAGAAATTACAAAGGCTTTTGCAAGTATATTGAAACATTCAAAACGTTATCCTAAAAACCTGCAAACTGATCAGGGAACTGAATTTTATAACGTTAAATTTCAAGATTTAATGAGAAAGTATGATATCAACCATTATAGTACATATACTGTCAAGAAAGCTGCGATAGCTGAAAGAGTTATAAGAACTTTGAAATCAAAATTATACAAATATTTTAGTTTACATGGTAATTATAAATGGATTAATGTATTACCTCAAATTACTAAAGAATACAACAATACGATACATTCTACAATTAAATTTAGACCATCTGAAATAAATAAGCTAAATGAAAAAACGATTTTACATGATCGTTTTAATTATATAAAAACATCAGGACCAAGAAAATATAAAATAGGTGATCTGGTGCGAATATCGAAGGCTAAACATATTTTTGAAAAAGGTTATACTCCTAATTGGACCACAGAAGTTTTTAAAATCATAAAAGTTAATATTACTAATCCTACAACTTATTTGTTGGAGGATATACAGGGAAATCCGATTAAAGGGGCTTTCTATGAACAGGAATTACAGAAAACAAATAATGCAGACATCTATCTAGTAGAAAAAATATTAAAAAGAAAGGGAAACAAAATATTTGTTAAGTGGCTTGGTTTTGATAATAAACATAATTCTTGGATTGAACATGTTGACCTGTTATAACTTGTTAATAGTCTTATAATGATGTTTTTTAATAATCTTATAAAAATATTTTTAATGATTTATTTTGTAATGACATTATAATGATGCTGTTCTATAAAAAGTAATTGTAGTGGGGTTGGTATTATAAATAGTATGATTAAAATATAATAAATCATAGTTGTGATCAATATTTTGTTTAAATATGAGTAGTGAAGGTTATTTTAGTGCATCAACATCCTCATCAGTAGGTCAAGAGTATAATGATCAAATCGATGAAATTTTAGAAAGATATGAAACTGCAGCTAAACTGGAGCATTATAATTTATTACAAACATCATTTCCTATTGGAAGTTATGTGATAAAAGTTGGAATATCACCAGCCAGATCATTCAGTTCAGCTATAACTTTATCGCAATATTATCACACATCTAAAATATCGTTTAGTATTATTGAATGGAGCATTCTAATAGAATTATTGAATAATAATGTGAATGATTTCTTTATAAGTGATACATTGGATCAGCACATTCCTATAACATTTCAATGTGGTGATTACTGCATTATTACTCAAGTTGTATATGATGGTATAAAACTGCTAAGTGTTAGAAAGCATGATGTTGAATTTCATTTAAATGAGGAAGATATAAAACAAATTTTGGAAGCTGATCAAAATTTATTATCATATCACGTCTCACTATTGGACAGTATAAACTTTTGTAGTTATTATTATCATGTGTTAGATATAATTAAGACTCTTTTTCATAATAATATTAATAATAATAATTTCACTTTATTTGAAGTTCTAAAAAAATTTTGTGAAATGTGTACTGATTGTTTATTAGTTACAGCTTTAAGAGAATACATGTTTTTCTATAAAGCAAAAGTATTAAACGACTTAGATTATGTATAATATGTCTATAAACACATTTAATTATTAAGTAGAAATAAATAATTAGTTTAAAACTGTTGTATTACCATTTTAAATATATGTATATATTTTTTAATAAAACAAACTTCTTATTATTATATTTTTTTATTATTTAATCCTATAATCACCCTAATGATTTTTAATAGTGTTATAATGCTTATCAATATATTACTCTTAATATTAATTATTTAAAACAATGGCTACTCGATATCAAATTATGGGTGGGGTTTATTAAATAATAAACAATCGGAAGCGGATAATGGGGCACTTGTAATTAAGTAATTAAGGGTCGGAGATTGTCAACCAATCAGAATCAAGCAATGGGGCATTTGTGACAAAAGTTGGTAGCACTGTAAAGTTGGTAGCATGTAAAGTTGGTACGATGACAGCGAAGTGCGAAAAAAAATTCAAAAATATACAAAAAGAAGAATTGGCTGCTTGCGTCGAATGTAAAAGGTCAAAAGTTGGTAGCACTGTAAAGTTGGTAGCATGTAAAGTTGGTACGATGTCAGCAAAGCGCGAAAAAATTCGAAAATATACAAAAAGAAGAAAAGAGGGTTGGCTGCTTGCGCCAAACGTCAAAGGCCACTCGAAAATTGACAGTTGTCTGCTAGCAGTCAACCAATCAGAACCAAGCAATGGGGGATTTCTAATTATTAAGTAATTAAGGATTGGAGATTGTCAACCAATCAGAACGAAGCAATGGGGCATTTCTAATTATTAAGTAATTAAGGGTCGGAGATTGTCAACCAATCAGAACCAAGCAATGGGGCATTTCTAATTATTAAGTAATTAAGGGTCGGAGATTGTCAACCAATCAGAACCAAGCAATGGGGCATTTCTAATTATTAAGTAATTAAGGGTCGGAGATTGTCAACCAATCAGAACCAAGCAATGGGGCACGAGTAATTAACAAGTCATTAATAATAATTAAGAGGCGGAGTCAGACAGCCAATCAGAACGAAGCAATGGGGCACTAGTAATTAACAAGTCATTAATAAGCAATTAAAGGGCGGAGTCTGTCAGCCAATCAGAACCAAGCAATCAGGTTAAAAGTGAAAGTGGGTGGGGCCGGGTGGGGCTATGACGTCAGACGACCTTGAACGGTAACAAAATTCGCTTTTCGGACCTTCATAAGAAAAAGCATGGGATTTTGGGCTCGTTCTCTTGTAGGTCCTTTACTTTGGCACCCTTAATTCACGAAAAAAATTGGATAAAAATTTGAAGTTTATACTTTAGAATTACACTACACTAGACTATAAGTAACATTCGTAGAAACCTAATTGGTGAATCCCAAGAATTTCTTATTGCATGGTATTTTCGATTTGATGAGGATAATAAAGGTAAGTAAATTGTACGCATTTGCAATATAATTTATCATTTTCTCACGGGCAACAATTTTGGCATGTAACTTATTCTAATAATAGTGCGGTAAAACGTTATTAACTGACAATAGAGTCTGCCCGAGCATTGAAAACCATAGAAAAAGAATTGTCTGTGGTTATTTCCCTCGAGACTTGCACGAAGAAACAATAGAATATGTAATTTTCTTAGATTGAATTGTGCTATTACTAATCCTAGGGTAAAAAAATTTTAATTGTAAAAATAAGACTCCATGGTTAAAAAAATGGTTAGTTTGTAAAACAGAGTGTGTTAGATATTATTGGAATTCTCAAAGTTTTCATAAAATGAGATTGCGTGTAGCGAATAATAAATTAATCATAAAAAATAAAAAATAAAAGGAATTAAAAGAAATTGCCGCATTCTTGAATTTTTTTCTTTCTCATATTGACATTTATTTTATATAGGTATAGTTTGAAATGGTAACTTTGGAATTATACAGTCGAAGAGAAAAATCACGAAGTATAGATAAGGAGTTTAAACGTACTGTTAAAAAAATGGTCTCAATTTAGGGGACAGAACTATTGCCGGTAGAGTGCGCTCGTGTTCCTAAGATACTCGTTGTAATCCTTACGCAGGAAGTTTTGTTACTATTGACAGCTTTTATGACAACTAATTTTAAATAATAGTATATTACGTATCAAGAGTGGTATTTTTCCACGGAGAAGGTTTGTATGATATGCTCATTGATGCCACTCGCCACCAAGTGGCGCTGCATACTAGCAACTTCTGTCCCGTTCAACCGATTGTCATGAAAATTGGTATGTATATGTATTTTTCCACGGAAAAGGTTTGTATGATATGCTCACTGATGCCACTCGCCACCAGGTGGCGCTGCAGACTAGCAACTTCTGTCCCGTTCAACCGATTGTCATAAGAATTGGTATGTATATGTATTTTTCCACGGAAAAGGTTTATATGATATGCTCATTGATACCACTCGCCACCAGGTGGCGCTGCAGAGTAGAAACTTCTGTCCCGTTCAACCGATTGTCATGAAAATTGGTATGTATGATATGCTTATTGATGCCACTCGCCACCAAGTGGCGCTGCAGACTAGCAACTTCTGTCCCGTTTAACCTATTGTCAGGAAAATCAGTATGATGATGTATTTTTAACGGGTAAGATGAATATGATATTTGTATTAATGAAAGTTACCACCAGATGGCGCTTCCATGTATCAAATTCAATACCTACTGATTAATAGATATCTACACGAATTCGTATAAATATAAGTTCGAAAAATATATTTTTGGTGCGATAAGTAAAACAAAACTATGTATAAACTTTCTTTCCTTCTCTATCTCTTCTTCTCTTTTATTTTAATTGCTGGCGTAGCAACGCGCGCCGGGTACAGCTAGTACTAAATAGTTATTATGTTGCCTTAGAAAAATTAAACTATTTCATTTAATCTCTGAAACTTAGTTGTAGCTTATCATTATGCAAGTTACTTGACAATTAATATAATGTGGAGTAGTTTAGCTCAAAGTACTATCCTTGATCTATATATGTTGAATTGTGCCGTTCGGTTAGAGTTGTAACCAAATATAATTAATAATATAATTAATTTAAACCTTGCTGATATATTTTGGCTATACAAATTTTCGTTTGAAGTATGCTGTTTAAATTTAATACCGATTGTTCCGTAAATGTATTACACAGTCCTCGTTGGCAATTTTTGGATAATTCAGAAGAGGGATGCTCGTCTAAAAAATTAATTTAGAAAAGGCGCGACCATTTTGGACCGTTCCTTCTTTTGTTTGGCGACAGTAAATCTTTCTCAGTCCGGGTATTTTCGTCAGTTATTTAATTAATACCGGGTAATGTAGCCTGGTGTTTAACTCTGGAAATTAGTTTTTTCTTTCTTATTAAATTAAAAAATACCAAGGAAAAGGAACATACCTGAATGAGAAAATACAATTTCTGCTTAAATTTTCTGAACCTTTTTTTATTGAAATTTTTCATACTCTAGTGGTTTATGTGTGTGTCTGTTAACTTATAAATTTCCTTTTTTCAACATAATTTTTTTATTTATGAAGACAAGAACATTTCCTGTTAAAAAAATAATTTTTAATTAAATTAAAATTTCTAGAATTTGAAAAACATATAACGTAAAAAAATATCGTTTCTCTACTAACGCATGTAACAAAAGTTATGAGACAAGAATTAAAATTACGTTTGGTTAATAAAATTAAACTGCTCTGTTTTTCGTACTAATAAATGTACTCGTTCTTAACAATAATTATTAAAAAAGTACCTAATAGCTTTTTCAATATAACGGCGCTTGTTGTATTCTTTCTCTTTCAAGTAACCCCACAAAAAATAGTAAAGAGGTTTAATTTGGGTGGCCTAGCTGGCCAAAAAATCTTAGAAATTCTATGTATTACTTTTCCATTAAACATACGTTCCAGATGTTGCCTTACTTCCAACGTACAATAGCATCTTGCTGGTACCATACCTGTTGTCATTCATGTATTGGTAGGCCATTAATAAAATCAAAAACCTGAGTTTGTAAAAAACGTAAACAATGCACTGAAGTCGAGAATTTTCAATAAAAGAAGCCCGTTTATTCTGTTTTTATAATTGACACACCAAATGTTTGTTTTCATGATCTTGCGTATTAAGCTGGATTTATAAACTTGACGTTGCCGTTGCCGTTCGCTACAGTTTGCAGTTGCCATTACCGTTCAATGTTGAAAACAAGGAATTTCTAACTCGTATTTATACAGTCAACAGTGCATAGTCGTTGACGTTCGTAAGTTGGTTCCGTTCCGCTGACGTTCGGTCCCGTTCGAAGATGACCAAGTTTTATCTTTTGCTGTTGCCGTTGCGGTGCTGTTCGGCAATGGGCCAATCAAATCTCGTTATTTTAAAAATAGACAAAACTGTCAACTATTTTAAGTTCGTACGAATGGCAGTGTTGGTATTTGTTACTTTTATTATTCGTTGTTTGGGTTTGGTTCGTTTGCTGATCGTTTTTTTATTTATAGTGTTTAACGTTATTACTGTTATTATTATTATTATTATTATCATTATCATTACACTGTCAAATATATAAATTTCCAAATAACTTCAAAACTAACTAAATAAATGTCTGTAACAAATGTCCAATAACGCAATAACATAACAATATAACAAATAAAACCGAAAAGACGCTTAACGAAAAACAAACCCAAATAAGATAAACAAACAAAATTCAGTAAAGTCAGTCCAGTCAAGTATTTTGACATTCGCACTAGACCACCGTTAGGTTTATAAATACACCAACTTAAGCTGTGAACAGCAAACTGCAAATGTAACGTCAACTGCAAACGGCAACGGCAACGTCAAGTTTATAAATCCAGCTTTAATCATGAAATCTGGATTTGTATCAGTCCTTCACCGGCAATTTTGAGAATTTACTGTCCGATTTAAAGTAATGAAGCTGCTTGAAAGAAAATAATTTTTTTTACAAAAACTTCAAGTTTTTGTTGAATAAGAAAACAAACATCTAATATGTTATATTGTCTCAAGGATTTAATTATGAAAAAATGTTGACCTGAATGGGTGAAATTTATTCGCTTTTAAAATTCTTGACATTGTACTTTTACTTGCAAATTCAGCACTGTAGATAGCATTACATCTAATTTCGTCACCTTATTTGAAACGGGTCTTTCACGATTGTGACTAATTTAAATTTTTCTCTCTTAGTACTGTTGAGTTTTTTGTATTTCCCTGAATGTGTGTTATTAAATATTTCAGCTGCTTCCCGGTAGATTTTACGATTTTCACGGACAATAAGAAAACTTTTATTTTTTCTTCCTAACTCAACACCGTCGTAGTGTACAACAAAGAAAACGGAAATATAGAAAATCATTATTTTAAAAATCATGTAGACATAGCTGAATATTTGAACATAGGTAACAATTTTAAATAATTTTTTTTTATAACAATTCTGAAATTTTTTGCCAAATCTCGTTTACGAATAAAAAAATTTGATAGTTATATTTTACGTTTTACGTGATGCAGAACTTTTTATAACTAAAAAGAATTTCATGTAGAGTTGATAATATAAAGTTTTCCTTATGCTGCGAAATAAGGGGACACGCTGTATATTTTGAAATTATATAATTTCTTTTGTTATTTTATTATGCAGAATATTTGTATTAATTGCCAAATATAACTTTAATAAATATGTTTTATATTTATTTTTTTACCTTTTTTCTTTTGTTGATTTTAATTTGCTTTTATCAGTTACTGCTGATGATTTTTCTTTTTTTGAGAATTTTTATTTATTTTTAATAAGTTATATCTTTAGTGATTTGTTAAGATTGTAATAGTCTTTTCATCGATTTTTTATTTTGTTATAAGTTTGCATTGAACGTTTTTCATCATTTAATTTGATTTATAAGTTTTTAACGATTGTTCATAGATTTTTCAAAGTTTTTTTTTAACTTATATTTGTGTTTATTGGCTATTTATACTATTAAAAATTTAACAAATATCAGAGTTGAATAAACAACGGAAGGGAAAATAAAATAAAAAAGTAAAATAATACTTATAATCGCACTTGGACAGACTCGTAACTACTCTTTAGTTCTCTGAAGTTGATGCGATGAACTGTAGAAAAGTATAAGGAATTCCTCGCCATTAACTTAAAATAAATGACTTTACCCAGAGGAATCTCTCTAATGTCGGCTAGAGTATATCAGTAGTTATTCACCTAGGATGAATTTTTAAGTATAAGGAAAAAGGAGAGTATGTTCACATCCCGGCCAAGAAATGTCTGAAATACTTAATTTAAGATATGTTGTTGCAGTTGACAAGGACCAGTTATAATACCCAAAATTATTATTATGTGTATTCAGTGCCTTATATTTGATTGCTGTATTCTCACAATGATAAGTATAGTCATAAAGCACTAAAATGACATTTTTGAAAGTAAGATGGATCGTGTGGAAACTTTTTGCGTTCAATTCGGGAGAGCTCCAAGAAACTTTTTGACCCCATGGCATGATGGACAAATGAAAATTGCATTGTTGCAGGTGAAAAATGGATTTTCCAAAGTACATTTCATTATATACCGGGCACCTCATACAGGATCGCCGATGCGATATTTGTGTTAAACTACCTCAAAAACCCCGGGACAATAAGTTTAAACGAATTTTCATAAAACTCCAGGAGAAGACGTACATACCGGGCACTAGGTACCTTGCACAGGGTGATATTTGTGTTCAGGGACCTTAAAAACCCCTGAGTAGAAAAATTTAACTTATTTCCATGCATATTTTCTGAGTTGTGAATTTTTGTTTTCTTAACACTTTAAGAAGCAATTTGAAAAATGCATTTTTCACCTGCAACGATGCAATTTTTATTTGGCCCTCATCCCTTGTCAAAAAGTTGCTTGAAATTAAAAGATTACCTTGCAAATCAAAAGCACTTTGAAAACAGCTAAGTGTGGATACATGCCTCTGGCTTGAAAATTATTTCTGAAAACATACCAAAACAGGACCGAAGATATGTGAAATATTTCACCAAACCATAGGTATTCCTCTGACACAATGCTGTAGAAATTTCCAGTACAACACAGGTCTTCTTTGGCAACTCAAAGATATAAATTTCCAAATTTACCAAAATGGCGTCGCTTCTTAACGGGACGAAAAATTCCGTTGCGAGAAAAATTTAATTTCCCCACAAACAACGTGGATCGTACATTGTACTTTAAAAATTAGTATAGCAGACTCAAAACGATAATTCACCAAACAAGTGCCTTATTTAAAACTTGCCAAACTAAACTAAAAACAGCCGGAGATTATATCAAATCTAAATTCCAAAGCGGCCAGTTCCAGTACGACCCCGTTCTCTGGTCGAACGTAAGTTTTCCGATAAAGGCCGGATCGTAAGTGGTGCGATTGATTACCTAGGGCACCTTGATAAAAGGAATCGGACGTTTTCGAGTACTTTGGAACCGACTAACCAATCAGAGAATGTAATTTCAAATCTTGGAATAAGCTCGAAAAACAATGCCATTTACCAACTTTAAAACACAAAATATACCAAACAAATTTCAAAAATATATTTCTGGTTGCCTATAGTTAGGGTTCATAGAATAATTTATTTCTAACTTTACTTGAAATCAATGGTAGGGGTTTTTTGAAATGCTACAGCTGCTAAAAATAAGATTTTTATGCAAGATTCATACACATACAAACCAAATTGAAATTATTGTATTTATTAAATACCTAATTATTTATTTTATTATTCAAATTTGGATTTTTCTTAATTTAGTTTAGAGCTCCATGATCAAAGTTCAGGAAAACCAATTATTCCCTGAAAACCTTACTCGATTACGCCTACGATGCTAATTTGTTGGTCCAAAAGATAAAATGAATAAACATTTTGCATGATGGGTGAGTCTTAAGGGGATTATTACGTTTTTTCACTTTTTTCGCTCACTTCCAAAATAGACTTTATTTTGTTTTATAAGGCCCTTAACGTCCTTTAGTATTCGTATAAACACTTTTTAGCGTCTTTTTACGACTGAGCGCTCGATATTTGTTCCCGCTTTTTTGGGTTACTGGTGTAACTCGCTTAAGGAAAAATTGATGTTAAATCTCGTAGAAAGCCTAAGTTAGGATTTAAAGTTATTCGACGGGATGGGAAAAGAATATCGTCCTTCGGGATAAATTATTCTTTTCGATGTAAAAATAAAAAGCCTAAAGGAATTCAATGCGTATTATTTCTATCGAAACTTAATGACTGTCATTTCATAAAAAAATCCGTTTCGTTAAACTATTAAAATCATTTTATTAGAAAAGGAATTGCTGCCTTTACAGTGACGAAAGAAATTACATTAAATAGAGTTTAATAAAAATTTATGTTCAACTAGCTGTACGCGGCGCGCGTTGCTACGACAACAACTAAAATAAATTTAAGAAAAATAAAAGATAAGAAGATATAGAGAAGGAAAGAGAGTTTATAGTCTTGTTTTACTTATCGCACCAAAAATATATTTTTCGAACTTATATTTATACGAATTCGTATAGGTATCTATTTATCAGTTATTGAATTTGATACATGGAAGCGCCATCTGGTGGTAACTTCCATTAATACGAATATCATATTCATATTACCCATTAAAAATACACCATCATACTGATTTTCATGACAATCGGTTGAACGGGGCAGAAGTTGCCACTCTGCATCGCCACCTGGTGGCGAGTGGCATCAATGAGCATATCATACAAATTTTCTCCGTGGAAAAATACATATACATACCAAGTTTCATGACAATCGGTTGAACGGGACAGAAGTTGCTACTCTGCAGCGCCACCTGGTGGCGAGTGGCATCAATGAGCATATAATACAAACCTTCTCCGTGAAAAAATACATAAACATACCAATTTTTCATGACAATCGGTTGAACGGGACAGAAGTTGCCACTCTGCAGCGCCACCTGGTGGCGAGTGGCATCAATGAGCATATCATACAAACCTTCTGCGTGGAAAAATACATATACATACCAATTTTCATAATAATCGGTCCAGTAGTTTTTGAGTTCATTGAGTACATACAGACATACAGACATACAGACAAACATTCATTTTTATATATATAGATAGAGTAGATATCAGTTGTTTTTTACGACTCTGGATAGTTTCACTTTTTTGATTTGTTTTTGAGAACGATCATGCACGGGGTAGTTACTTTATCTTGCTGAGGTACGTGGTTGATTAAGGCGCGTAAGTGATGCCGTCTCGTACGTTAATTTGATACCGTGCTAGGGATGCCTTCTAATGCGTTGATTTAAAACCGTGTTGCCACAAGATTTTTATAGAATCGTGCATAAAAAATCTTTAGCATAATTTTTTTTTCGAAATCATCGGTCGATGTGAAATGTGTTATTTTAAGATTGATTATGTCAGTCCCGGTTTGGAGATTAAAATTTCTTTAAAACCTAACGGCTTTTTGAATAAGCCTTAATTGAATCGAATTTATAATTAAAAATTTGTTATATGAAAATAATAACTGTACATATCTTGTGATGATTTGAAATGAATGTCTGAATTCTCCATCGTCAGATCCTGCGATTATTATTTATTTAACTTACATCTTGTTTTTGGATGTTAAATTTTATAATGATCAAATATAAACCCAAATCTTCGTGTTAAAATTGTTTTTCTTTTGAGAAAAAACTTCAAGTCATCACCACTTAAAGATCTTTCAGATAGTAGAGGCTATTTAATACCTAATAATTTAACTAACAGTTAAAGCAGGTACTTTCTTTATTATTTATTATCATCTGTAATTCTTAACAATTACAGTTTGATGCGTTTAAACCATAAAAAAATATACCAATTGGAATAACAAAAATTTGTTTTTGTTTATTTAAATGACCACATGCCATGCTAAAACTTAATTCCATATTTTATTATAATTATTTAATTATTATTATATTGACGTTTTATTTATTGTTTATTTTGTTACAGAATGGAAGAAACAGTTCGTGCAATGTTGGCATTCAAAAAACAGGCTGAACAACTTCGACAAGAAAAAGCTGCATTAACTTTAGCTTTCGAGGTAATGTGAATACTTTTTATATAAGTTCTGATTGGATATAAATGTCTTTTTTAATTATAAACTCCTTATTTACCCTTTCTCTTTTCAGCATCTTTTAAATTTCTTTACTGCTATTGTTACATATATTAGCTAGTTCGAAATAGGTGCTCAACTGCAAATTATAATCTTTATTTTATTTTTAAATTTAATGGAAAGTGATTATAGAAATATGTATAATAAAACTTATAGGTCTTACAGAAAATTAGGATTACATATAAATGTACATCCATAATCATGGTTTATGGAAACTTTATTACACAATGTAAACTTTATTCATCTTCCCACAATCGCCTCAACATCAATGGAAACCTCAAGCAGATACTCGGTACAACTGGAAGTTATAGTTTCTGAAAGAGTGTCAGTTGTACCACTTAATATGAGAAAAGGGGAAAACAGTAAAATCTGCATTCCGATTAATCCAGAACCTTGATTAATTATCTCCAGAACTTAAAAGAATAACTCGTGTGTATGCGTAATTCATCCCAAAACTGCTCTCAGAACAGCAAAGAAGCCTTCGATTAGAAATCGCTCAGGACAATCTAGAAATGATCAATAACGGTGAAAATTTGCTCAAAAAGGTCATTTCTGGTGATGAATCATTGGTTTACGGTTATGATTCGGAAACAAAACAACAGTCTATGTAGTGGAAGCATGCTTCTTCGCACCGATTAAAAAAAGCTCGTAAAAGTCGGAGCAAAATCAGCAGTATTTATTAAAACACAGTGTTGTACAGGTTCGGCAGCCACCATACAGTCCAGACATAACTCCTTGCGACTTTTAGCTGTTTCCTCGATTGAAAATGCCGCTTAATGGACACCTATTTGAGGACAAGAAGTCTGTTGAAACCAATACGACAAATGCACTAAAGGCGATTCCGATCGACTTTCAAGACGGCTTTGGGAAATGGAAGCATCGGTATGAGCATGAGCATGTTGCTTAATTAAATGGGGACTACTTCAAAGGATGCTACCAACCAGATGACAAAGAATAAGCCAACCGCCGAAAAATAGAGGCAGTTTGAATACTTTTGGGACAGACCTCGTACTCACAAATCCTAGACTGATTGACTAAGTCTATTTAGATACTTAAACACAAGCTTTATAACTACGCATTGCTGTCATTGGTTGTCTAAAAAATAGAATATTTTAACAAAAAATGTGAAAACTACATGAAGTTAAGAAACTGTTTTTCCTTTCACTAAACTAAATGCTGCATTTGATTTGATATATTCTTGGTTTCTATAAAATAGTGGCATCATATTTTTTTTTTAAATTTTATCTAGAGTAATCTCCTCATGTGTAATACACTTGTGTCACTTGTGATATGCGCTTCTTGGTACAGTAAACCCTCCCAATACTGGACACCTCCGGGGAATTAGTTTTTGTCCACTATATGGAGGTGTCCATTAATAGGAGGTGTGATCAGAACAATATATATCTACTTAGGTATATGTACTTTTAATAAAATATTTCGAATTTCATATAAAATAAGTGTTAAAATTCATAGTTTTCTTATGTAAAATATATATTTTCATTCCATTCCAACTTAGGATCGATATATATACATAGCTAACAATTTTTAAAATTTTAGAGTTCATTCTAACAATATTTGAAAATTATGGTATGGAATGTATTCTATTAAAACTGTTTTGATAGAAATATGAAGATATTTATTTATGCAATTTACAGAAGTATAAATATCTAAAATAGTTTCATATATATACATACATAATACATACACAGACTTAAATTTAAAAAAAAATCTGAAACCAAAGTTTCAATTTTTTCATATAAACTTAAACGTTTTCTTTTTTTACCTTTCATATCAAATAATCTAAGTACAACAACTGATCAACAGTAAACTGCTAATCAACAATCACACTTTCTGCATAAAGTAGATAAAAATTTATACAAAAACTTATTGTGCATCACTGTTTAATTTGATTTTAATATCATCCAATAGTATATAAAACTAAACAATAAAATACATCCATTAGATATTTAAAAGATGATTTCAATGACAATTTAGGGTAAATATTAAAATAAATCTCTGTACCTGTCTGATAGCAGGGGGTCGAAATTCAATGAAACACAATTGTTCTGTAACCATTTCAATAAAATTTTGAATACAATATTTAATACAATTTAGTGTAATTTCAATAAACAAATTTTTATAGGTACCTGTCCGATAAAAGGAGGTCCATTTCAATGAAATAGCATTATTTAAGTATACAGTTATCTGTCCGCGTCCATTATGTAGAGGGTCCATTATATAGAGGGAATTAATACATAAAATACCTTAGTAAACCTTTTTTAATATGGCTATTTGTCCGATATATAGAGTTGTCCGATATAAAGAGGTGTCCGTAAATAGAGGTTTCACTGTATAGCTTTTAACTTTTCTCTATCTCATTAATCGTCCATCTATAGATTTAAGGAAAACGTCGCACGGAGCCAGTGAATACAGTGACTGAATTGTGATAACCTACTATGTTGTTTTTATCATAGAGTTAACACATGAATTTTCATGGTGAAATATCAATAAATTGTTGATTCACAATTTCGTTCGATTTTCTAGATTTTTCTTGACCCAACTGTTGTACAAGTTTAATGTAATATTTTTACTTTACTATACGATCTCCTAAACAGAAATCATAATGCATAATATCATCGTTGTAATCGAAAAAAAAAACCGAACAAAACCTCTAAATTTGACCGAAATTTACGTGTTGTTGGTTCTTCAGGTGGTTTCCATTTGGATCATGGTGCTTTTATTTAGTCATCATTTTTGTATATGTACTCATGTTTCGTTACTACTTATGAAAAATTCTTTTAAATTCATCCAATATAAAATTGAATTCTAGAAATTCTTAGATATATTTCCAATATTGATTCTATTTGTCAAAATCGCATATAAAGCTAATGATCAAAAGTATTTGAAATTTACAAAGAAATAAAACCAGAGGGTAATAATCCACAAATAAAAATATAAGAATACGAATTCATATTGCAGAAACGAGAAAGAAACACAAAAAATGAAGGTAAATATTAATAAAACAAAACATGATAGGACGACATACAGCATACGAATATGTAGCCATCTTGATAACAAAACAGCAACATTCACAACATAACAAGAAAATCAACTGAATGTTAAAAAAATATTTGGGAAAAACAAAAAGAAACTTACGTATAGGAAAAATAATCATAAAAAACGAAAAGTTTCATAATAAACCGAAAGCTTACTTTGTTTGAGCCAAACGTCGAAGGAAGAATACCAAGCTTTTAGCAGTAATACTCCCAACAGAACAAGTTTTGAATGACTCCATACTGTGATAACACATGTTCTAAAAGTCTTTAAGATTATGACCGCAGTAACAGAAATTAAAAAAAAGTCATCACACACGATTAATCTTAAATAAAAAATAAACTCAAAACAATTAATAATAACAGCACATTTTTAGAGTTTCACACTATAGTTATAGTAGGTAGTATTTATTTTAGTCGATTTTCGTAAATTAAACTAAAGGCTTGATGTAACCAAATTATTAAACCACATTATATTCTATTAGTATACCATAGCATAAATTGAAAGTCATCTGACTAATGGCGAGTTACTAACATCAAATGACGAAGGACTTTTCAAATGCCTGTTATAATTAAATTCGGATTTAATCATGCGTACACATTTAGATATCCATCCCCACAATTGATAAATATAGTATTTCATGCTACCTACTGATAAAATTTGGGAATATAATACATTTTTAAAACAGTTATCTTGCTTGATTGTTGTTGTTTGGATTTATTAGTACAATAAAGAGGCAGGGAAAAAATCTAAGACTAAATGAGGTAACAGCCATACTGAGTATTTAAAATCACCGCTTATACACAACGTTATTTGAAGAATTGTGAATGAAAAAAGACTTGCTTCGTTGAGTGCCATACAATTGTTCAAACCGAAATATATTGTAAATTATTGATGTGAAACATCTATAGCCGCACGTGAATCAGATTTCTCGCGTGGCGACAGTGACGTATGATTCGTATGACGTAAAAAACCTAACGCATCGATAATATATAATAAAGAGATGTACTGATACCTTATATGAAATTGGTCTCATGTTTTGAGCGACGCCGACGGTGGCGCGCCAACAATAGGGGGAAGAAGCTCATCGATTCAAAAATTTGGCGAGACAGGGTATGAATTGTTTCATAAAAACCTAACTCGATTCCGCCTACTATCCATTCTATATATATAAAAATGTTTGTTTGTATAGGCAACATAATATACCTACATATTTTGCTGACCTGTAAAATTGACAGCTTGTTAATCAAAATAGATTGTTGGTGAATAGTCCCTGTAAAATTTGTGTATAAAGTGTTTGTTTTAAATATGAATAAACAAAGTGTTAATAAAGAAAGTGATGAAAAAATATTGAATAAAAATGAGTGAGTACCTACCTACCTACTCTATATACATTAGGGTGTCCGTTATTTCCCAAATTTGGTTTTGTTCTCCAAACACCCATCAAATTTTTAGATTATGACCTAACAAAAATTATCAGACCCAAACCAGCCCTTAATATTCACATTAACCCGTGCCTAAATCATAATACATTTCCCATTTAAATACCGTTTAAAAGTTATTCAACAATAAAGTTGTATTCATAGTTAAATTTATCATTTTCCTATTTTTTATTTACTATCGCTTTTTGTTTGTACTAAAATTGTGAAGTAACTACAATTATATTAATATAGTAACGTACTTCTATATAAATTTGTGTTTTAATAATTTCCTTTTTTAAGATTATTGAATTTAAGGTAATTAAATAAAAAGCTAAATGAAATCACGTTTTAAATTTATTTTCGTTCTGTAATCTATCGACATCTGTGAGCAATCTGAGAAAACGTACAATAAATATTGTGATACCATTGTGATACTATTATTTATAAGCGATAATATACTTTATTTTGTATCCAAATTTTGTATTTGTTAATTTTATTACCTATATATATGTATTTAGTTTGATATAAATAAAAATTATGGTGAAAATTACAAAAAAAAATCGTGAATTTAACTCTGATGACAAATTTATTGCAAATTTCCTACCAGAAATAGATATTTAATTATTTTTAGCTACATTTGTTTCAGTAAAAAAATTAACGACAAAAAGTGCAAAAATGCCATGTTATTTAAATTGGCAATGTCTTATGATTTAGGCACGGGTTAATGTCAATGTTTCACATCTGCCAGGCGTCCCGTGACGGCTCACATTTTTTTGAATATTTTTCACGACATTTTGGCATGTTTTTGTCACAATTATTTTCGTAACATCGATAAAACAAAAGAACTTTCCTAACAGGTGGACACAGAAAGATTTTCGTTTACAATAAAACAATAGTAGTTTACGTAACAAGTCCCGAAAGTGGTATTTTACTGGACGGGTGGGCAAATTACAGGGCGAGTCATAGGCGAGCCCTGTAAGCCTGTGAGTCCAGTAGCGTTAACAAACTGAATGCTTTATACCGGTTTATCAGACTATTCAAAAACAAAAGTACATAAACATGACATTACATTACATGTTAAAATATTTAAAAACAATTGTCTAAAAAGAAAAGAAAAGAATACATTACAAGTATTTAAAATTCTAGAAATTCATTTATGCTGTAAAAGCTACGACATAGAAGAAGTTTTATTCTTGATTTAAAAAGAGGAAGTCTTTTCAGTCTTAAATTCATATCAGAACCCAATATGTCACTGAGCTTGGTATAACATTTTACGCCAATATAGCTGGGAGCAGTGGGAGCGTGCTGTGTCACCTTCAAATGTCAGAATGGATGATGTATTTTATCTTTTTGTCTCGTATCACATGAATTGTACATCACTACTTTTATGTAGTGTATACTCATTTCCTGTAGCGTACATTTTGATTTAAAGTATGTATAGACAAGATAAAGTCAATAATTTAGCTTTTATAAAAAGTGGTCTACAGGATTCTACTGGTAGCACATTAAAAATGGCTCGTATTACCTTCTTTTGAGCTCTACATGCAGAAGAACGCCAAAAAAATAACCCATATTGAAGGGTTGACTCTACGCGTAAAGCTGAAGGTTGCAAGTTCGAGTCTCGCTAAATACGAGCTTTTTTTAATTTCTCATTAATGTCATTTTATATATTTTTGTTTGTATACTTTTTAAAATCTTTTAAAAATTTTCAAATATCTGGTTACATATTTCTTATTGTTAAATTTGTAACAAATTGTTAACCGTTCATACTATAGCATTGTATACGTATTACATATCTGCACTTTTTATTTGTTATTTTTTCCATTACATTCTTTCTACCTTTCGTAAAAATATATTTTTATTTCATTTCGCTTTTTATTTATATTTAAACTATATTAAAATTAACTTTTAAAATAAACAGAAAAGCAAGGAAATGGTTATTGCTCTTCAGAAAAATAATAAATGCTACTTCCAATGAAAACTTTCAGGCACCAACATTTATGAACTGTGCAATACAAATACATTCTTCGGTACACTGATATCTTGTTATTCTAAATTTCTAAATGATACTTTTCAACCCAGACCGATAGCATACAAAAGCATGGCGCCAAAATGTTTCAATTTAACTGAAAATATTAAACTTAACTACAGTATAAAATTCAGAATTCACAATAATAAACTTAGAAACTGAATACTCGAAATAAATTTTCGTTCTATTTCATCTCGAAAAGTTTTAACTTTGCTTTTAATCGTGTTTTATTATCGAACAAAAAGTTTGGATTAATTTGTCTCGAATTCTACAATATTAACGATAGCATTTCGTTGTTTACGAGTGCAATCAAACTTTAAAATTTTAATTATTGTTTCACAGTTTGACCTTATTACATTTGCGATGTATATAATTACAGGAGTCATAGCATTGCGTTTTCGTAATAATGTTACATTTTGTATAATTGTGTGTTTGCTTCGTAATCAAACTGGCGCCGTTTATAGGATTATAGCTATAGTTGTTAACAGGGCTTTTTAAATTTATAAATTAGACAAAGATGAAATGGCATTAAGGACAAATTAAAAAAAAATGTCACATCCAGCTACTGTCCTACCTGTTATCTCTATTTGTAACCGATAGTATCGTTGGGCCGTTTGTCAAATCGATAATTAAACCTCAAACTCCGAACTTATTTTTCTGTTTTGTATTTAATATTTTGGTTTTATTATGGGACCTAAACCATAGGTTTTTAGTAGTCTAATTATCTGAAACATCGCTTATTAGATTTTTGAAATTTTATAAATTATAGAACAAGAAATAACATTAAGGATTAATTGTAAAAATGTCAAATAATCTCTATCGATATATATACTAGCTGACCCAGCTAATTTCGTACTGCCCCAAAAATAATATATATTTTTTCTCACTTTCCTTTTTGCCCAATTGTCAAGAATTTTTTACGTTTACATCAATTTTTTACGTTTTTTATGATTTTGGACATTTTTCCACCATTTTCAACAGTTTTTTAAGATTGTCAACAATTTTTTAAGATTCTTAACAACTTTTCACGATTTTCATGCAAATTCTTTCGCAAAAAACTGAACACGCACGTTGATTATGTTGTACTTATGTGTCATATGAACGAAATTTGAGCATAAAAAAATTAAACGTCATCTATTGCATACTTCCACAACCTAAAAATTTTAACCCTTTAAGTATAAAAAATTACATTGGCAATCAAAAAAAAAATACGCCTATTACGGTATTCTATGTTGACTATACTTCAAAGAGTTATCTTTGATTAAATCCTAATTTTGAGTGCAAATCCAATATTAATAATCTAATATATAGCAGCCCAAATACTGCCTAATCTTGAATACTGCTCGCATGTATGGGGTTCGGCGGCTCCGTCAAGGCTCGGAGTTCTTGACGCAATACAGAGAAGAGCAGTTCGACTAATAAACGACACCAGTATCAGCAAAAACCTAGCCCCATTATCCCACTGAAGAGCAGTGGCTGATATTTCCTTGTTTTACCGATACATAAACGGATTTTGCTCAGAAGAACTCCGCTCTATAATGCCTCCACTTGCCAGACCAGCCAGAGCAACGCGACGTGCCAACTCCATGCACCCTTATACTGTTCAATACCCGACATCGAGAACGGATCAATTCGATCGTTTCTTCATCCCCAGGGTCTCCAGATTGTGGAACTCCTTACCTTCCCATGTCTTGCTCACTCGTCCTAACTTAAATCCCAAATTAATAAATTGTCTCTTCTGCCCCAATAGATGTTCTCGGTACATTTGTATTTAGGACTATACCTACGAGGACATCCTTAATAAAAAAAGCCTGTATCAGCGCACCAGAAGATGTTTTTAGTTCAAAATTCTTAATTATTAATTAACAATTGTTTATATTTTTTTTTGTTTGTAAAGTGGCTTTTTTTAAGATTATTATTGCTTGGTTTTAAAATCAACTTTGATATTTAATGAAAAAGTGTAAATTGATATCTGATTTAAGACAAAAGATTCTGTCACAAAAAGAAAAAAGTGAGTTTTTCATTTTATTGTTAAATCAGCAAGAGTTCTTTAAGAGGTGAAATCAAGCGAAACAAAAGAAGTTACTGCTAACAACGTTTCAGTCAGGGACAGGCATCATCATTTCTCCCCTGTTAAGGCCATTAATAAAAAATGCAAAAACACGTAGGAGGAAGATAAAACAGGGATGGATTAGTACTTGATTTTACTAAAATTGTAGAAATTATGGTTTGATTTAATTATGAAAAAAGCAATACTGATTGCATATACTTTTTTACTTTATACTTTTTCAAAGAATTATATTACTAAAAAATATTAAATAAAACTTAAACTTACTTGTTGTATATTAAAAAAAAAACAGTTGTTAAAATAAAACCAACAAAAATTTAGATTTACAGTGGGTTTATACAGCAAATAAGATAAAATAAGAAATAGCATAATGAATAAGACAAAAAATGATCCGTTTATACAGTCAATTAAGAAATAAGAATCAACCAATGAAATCACGGCTTTTTATGACCATGACGTTCATGTCTACTGACAACTTCATGTTTATTGTACTTTGTGCGCCAAAACTTTTAAACTAATTTTCAATTTTCATGTATGGTCGTTTCACATTTTACCGGGAACTCTTTTATATTTGTTTAGTAAATTATTATTTTTCTTTCTTCGCGAAAAAATATTGAAGGTTAGGAATGAAACAATTCTGTCATTTCTATCTGCAGTCTGCACATGCGTACTTCAATTTCCGAACTAAAATAAGATAAGAATGAAAAATAAGTCCATTCTTATTTAATTCCTTATTTCTTATTTTATTTCAGTACATGTATAAACGCTCTCATTGAATTACGTATGTTCTATTTTCTTATCTTATTGCTTATTTTATCTTATTCGCTGTATAAACCCACAGTTTTATATTTGAAAAGCCTCAAGATTGTCATAAAAATTGAATATATTGTCATCGGTAACAAAAAAGCGGTTTATGGGTTTATATTAAATTATTTTAGATAAAAACTAAAACTATACAGACCGAAATAGGGCTGTTCACAAAGAGTTGGCGAAATTCCATGAAAATATTATTAAGCCGCTTCTCACTTCTCAACAAACAACACCATCACAATCTAGTGCTACAGACAGTGGAATGAGAATGATTTATAATAACAACGGAATTTATATTGAATACTGGCATGATTCAAACGAATTCTTTGACAGATTTCAACTATTATGAATGAAGTTAAATCGATTATTGAGGAATTAATAGAAGCAAACATACAAGAAAGCTCTTTGTAATTCCTGTAAAACAATTTGAGCATATACCTACTAACTATAGTGGAGCCGTTCAAAAGATGCAATGATCACGTGAACGGCACGCACTCTTTGAATATTATTCTCCCCAACCAAAGTCACAAGTCCGATTTACACCACTCAACAAAAAAGTACCCACCCTCGATGCTTACAGTTTATATTATCTCTGGTGTGAGTACAGTGTAAACTGTCATCGTTATTTCAGTTTAGAAGGCCATCGTACGATTACGCCGGCCAGTCACTGATCACGCGTCCTTGAATTCCATCTTGTGAACGGATCGAGTATAGAAACAGCTTTGAATATTCTAAGAGCGACACGAGTAACGAGAAAAAATGAAACTACATGACCTCTCGTACATTTCTAGAAGTTAGCGCTTGCTAAATAGAGATATATAGTATGTAATTTCGTTTCCTCTCTATAGTTACTTGTCTCACGCTTAGAGTATAGAAGACTGTCTTTAGGTAGTATATTCTGCAGTAAAAACAAATTTCGCAACTGATTAAACCTGAAATCGACAAAGTTTCAAATCTGTTTTTAGTCATTTAATTATAACTTCTACAACAACACCATTCAGGGAATACAATCAAAATTTTAGTTTTTTACAGTTTTAAATTAAATTTAGGCAAATAAAGAGTTTCTATAATGCAACTACAATATAAAAACTGTTAAGCACACATTCATTTACCTGGAATAAGACTAAATATAGTGGATTTATACTAATCAGTGCAAAATTTTTAATCAAACACAAAAAACGAGATGTAATCCTGAGGGAATGACCGAGAAAGAGAAGTATAGTATATTGTAATACAAGTGTTACAATGACAGGTTTCGTAGTACGAGTGAAGTTTGTGGAACGAACCGCGAAGCGGTGAGTTTCGCAAAGAACGAGTACTACAAACCGTCATTGTAATTCGAGTTTTACATACTATTTTTAATAATGAACTTTTAAAAGTATCAAAAAATAAATAAAATGAGAGTTTTTCGAAATATTTATTTATGTTGGCGATCTTGACACTTTTGACACTTGACAGTTTTAATGATTTTAAATTTGACTGTTTGTCAAATTTGAATAAAATATTCTGAATTTCGCAATATCGCTGATAATGTAGTTAATACAACATAATTCTTGATTTACTACCTGAACTCTTTCATCTTTTGTTGATAATCAGTGCAGTGCAACCAATTGTGTAAAACAAAAAGTTACCAAAAACAGTGTTACAATGAATCTATTTCGATACTGTTTTTAGTGTCGAAATAGAAACTTTGTGAACGTGAATTATAAAAAAGCTTCTTTTTAACGCTCTGAAGCATTAGTTGTCAAACCATACCTATAAATAACAGAACGTAGGGGGATGTTATTAATATTAAAATTTATTTAAAAAATTGTTAATGTTAAAAAGTGTGTACCTATACAAAATAATATTATTTTTTTGAAAAAGTAAATATTTTACTTTATTCTTAAAAATTAACAATTCTCAATTTTTGAAATCAAATTGGAAACATGTTTTCAACTTCGACGATTCATATTTTCGATTTCTATTATATGAAAACATATAAAATGCTAGAAAAATCCTATGAAAGTTTAAAAATATTAAAATATTTGACTTATATAGAACTTACATTTAGAATTTTAAAATTAACGACGTACATAAAATTGAATATATTCTCATTAAAATATAAAATTTAAAAAAAAAGTTGACCTTTTTGAAAAATCTTGTACATAAAATCACGAAAATTTTTGTAAAATAAAGGAAAAATTTTATAATTAAAAAATTATTTTAAAAATTCACAAACCGTCGGAAAAACTGTATAATTAATTCATGAAATTAAAAATATAGATATTTTTTTCTAATAATTTAACTATACAATCTGTACACATTCTCCATTAAGATTAAAGACAATTAAATGTTTAAATATATGGAGACAATACTGTTAATATAATAAATCACGTTCATCTTTTGTTGTTAATTTACGATAAAACACAACGCTACAATTTTCACCTTTAAGTTTCCCGGCATCCACGACTCGCTCTTTACTTATCTTATGAGACATCTTGCTGGCAATATTATACATGTTAAATAAATTTCCACTTAACATGAAATCGGTTTTAAAATTAATATCTCATATATTTAGTTCTAATTGAAACAATTATAAAAAGAAGAGACTTAGGGTATATATTATTAAACCTGAATAATGCAGCCTGTTCTTGGGTTTAATAGAAATTACTGACTTAAGTCGTGCATGGCAGAAAAAACTAAGTATAAAATAACTGATAATTTTTAATTATATCGTTTGGATATGGATTTTGCTTAAAGAATAAAGGGACTTGCCGACAGAAATAACTATTTCTTATGGCGTTCCTCTTATACAAATATAGAGATTTCTCTCTCTCCACAACAATAAAACCTAAATGTAGTATAATATGTATATGTAGCATATTATCAATGTCTTAAAGCGTTTCATGAGCGTGACGGCTTTCATCCGTGCAAAATATACACAGTCAAGCCCACCAAAATAAATAATCATTTCAAAAAACATAATCATTATCTATTTTAAGAATTTAAAACAATTTCCTAATCGATAAAAATCTAAATTACATATTGCTCTGTTCTTGATTATTATCACTGATTCAATTAATTTTGGATGAATTATAGATAAAGGGTGCAGAGGCGCTGATATTACCTTATATAAGTAAACTTTGTATGAAGTTTTAAGTACATTTGATAAAAATGTCAAAATTTACTATACCCATACGGTTTTTTACCTGTTACAGTTAACTGTACAATGTGTCGGCAAAGTTTCATATATTTATAGTCTGTTTTGGAGGTACCTAATTACTAGATGTGCTTATAATAAATAAATCAATAGTATATAGCTATGCCACCCCTGAAACCGTGATGCAAAAGAGAGGCTATAGGGCAAGGTAGGGCCCTTTGGCTACTGACAAAAGGGGGAAAACTGCACTCCCTTTGTTTGCATGAAACCACAGAACGATCTCCCCCTATAAACTCGGGGTGTTCCTGCTGGGTAACACCCGCTGGGCCAGTAGAATTACTTTATTGCCACTGCACGTTGAGATTTCGGAGTTTAAAAGTAATTGTCGGATAAACTTGTTGGTAACTACCCTGCGATGTACGCCACACGGTGGCGGTTGGAAATTTTACGTTAATGACCGATTTACTTATTCATTTTTCCTCGAAAAATCCACCCGGTGCGGCATAAGGATAGCGAAATGCAAATGAACGTTGTGTTTATGCTGCAAAAATTAAATAAATCGGGAAAGCTGCATTGTTAAAAGTATCTTAACTCTGTAACAGATGCTGCAGTGAAAGTATAAAAACGGTATTACTTAAAAGTACCTAAATGCTAATAATCATTAAATAATAAAAAATATTAAATCAATATTTTACTTCTAAACTGCATACGTCCAAATTACTAATATTACAGTAAATAAAAAAAATACGTTGAAGCGTAGGATAGGTACATCACATGATAAATATTATGCTAATAAATAAAGGGCATTAGTATAATTACATCTAGATAATATTTTGTTAGTATCAACTTAAAAAGGATATGTATATAAATTTGACGGACAATAATTGTTATTAAAGCAACTTTTGCGTGTGTTAATGAAGCATTGCTTCTAGACGAAAAAAAAGCCTGTTGTAACCAAGGCTTGGCTAGATAAACATTATTCGGACTGCAGAGTCAACCGTTGAGAAGTGGGTTGCTACATCAAAAAACATCAAAAAAAGTGCTGCACCAAATGATTTTACATTAATTTAAGTTAATCGAGATAGTTGAGACTTTAAAGCTATTAAAGGAACGTGTTGGACATATCGAATATAAATATTTGGACATGCGAAAGCATGCTTTAAAACAATATATAACGATATTCAAATTTAATAATGACGAATTTTTTCATCAATATATTACAATAGGTAAAATATGGTCCAATCGACGCGACGTACCAACTCCAAAGGATGAAAAGATACAACATTTTGCTAGCATCAGTATATTGGGATAGGTATTCAATAAGGTATAATATTCATCGATTACCCTCGAAAAGGGTTGGAGCTTTTGAAATACGGAATTACGAATACATGACCCCATTTGAAGAAGAAAAAAGTGCTTCTTCATTCAGACCATGCACCGTGTGACAAATCAATGAAAAAGATGATAAAATTGCATGATCTAGGAGGGCATCTAGGCTATAAATTGCTTTCACACCCAACTTATTCTCCAGACCCCAAAAGAATGCTTGCTGGAAAGAAATTCAACACTGACAATAATCGTCGATACTTGGATTTTTTGAAGAATTCTACCTACATATTGATACTACCTTAAGTGTATGTAGTATGTATTGTTACGAGCCAAACTGGACCTGTCAGTGGTGTGGGGTGTAAGTAAGTTACCGTACGGAGAATCTTCGAATCTTCGCGAACTGATGGATTGATCTCGAACTTCGAGATTCTTCTGTTCTAGAAGGATTGGTGTGTGGGATCTGTGTAGATGTGTCCAAAAGCGAATTAATTCGGTATATAAGGACCGGGTTGGACGGAGAGAAGGACAGTAATTGTTATGGAAATAGTTGGCGATAAATAATAGTGGTGATTGTATTAGTTGGCGATAAATAAGAATTGTATTTGTAATAGCCGACGATAAAGTGCGATTGTTGTACGAGATATTTTAAAGGCGGTATTTATAAATTGTGACTGTAATAAAGTTGTGTAAATTAGTTTAAGAAATTAATTAATTTAATTGTGTTTACCAATAAATTGTTAAGTTTGTCTGCTGTTATCACTTATCCCGAACCTACGAAGGAAAAATTATAACAATATATTCTGAACCTTTCTGATTGGTATCAAAATAAAATATCAGTTACTACGAAAACTTCGTATATTATACTATCTATATCTATATGTTGTTTTAGTACCAACTACAACAGATATGATTATAGATTCACACAAATATTTTACGTTTATATTGTAACGAGCGAGACTCCCTGAGTACGCCTCTGTCGCCTGATAGCGCTAGGTAAACAACTGATTCCCGGAAGTCTAGTGACGGCGAGTACAATCGAGATAATTCCTGATCATACGCGCGCTGACAAGACCTTCGAGAAAGTGTTACCGAACGATGTTCTGGAAGCGGTGAACAGCTATATAAGCTGAGATGCGGCGGACAACAGGGAAGTAAAAAAAGTTAACGGTGACAGTCTAAATATTCGAACGAGCTACGCAGTGCAAATAAATTTAGTGAATATAAATCGAAGTTAATTGTAGTACATAAATTAGTGTGTTATAGTTAGTTTAGTTATTTAGTTATAATTCGTTTAGTTTATTGTGTGTGTAAATAAATTAGACATTTTCGTTCAGCAGTGATTTTATTTTGAACCCCAAGAACGTAACAATTGGTGTCAGAAGTGGGATAAATCGAACTGCTGTGTTAATTTAAATTGTGGACTTCATTAGTGAATACTTTGTATGCCAGTTACGAGATCACAGACGAAGAAAATGGATCAGGCGACAATGGAATTTTTCAAGCAAGCCCTTGAAAAAATGAGCTTGAATATGGAGGAAAATATTAGGAAAATGGAAAATAAAATGGACGAAAACACAAATAAAATGGAAGAAAATACTAGAAAGATAATGGATGAGAACACCCAGAAAATGGAGAATAAAATGGAAGAAAACACTAAGAAAATGGAAGATAATTTGGGAGATAAATTGACATTCATTGAAAATGAGTTGAAGAATAATTACTCCAAACTGGAAAATGAGATTGGAAGCGTAAAAGACGAAATTGGAAGCGTAAAAGACGAAATGGGAAACGTAAAAGACGAGATGGGGAACGTGAACAATAAAATTGGAAAATTTGAAGACAGGGTTGGAAACATTGAAGGCAGATTGGTTAATATGGAGGAAGAAATGCAGGTAAAATTGGAAGAACAGGTGAAAACCATGGAAGAGCGATTGAGTAAGAACTTCAGCAAATATTGTTCGGTTAAGCTGGGAGAACGGGGTGAGCCAGGCCGAACAAAGATCAAACCTCCAACTTTTGATGGCAAAACACCCTGGAGCACATACCAGAAACAATTTGAAGCAGCAGCCAACGCCAACTGCTGGGACGATGAAGAGAAAGCAACTGCTTTAATTGTTGCATTAAGAGGGGACGCACTGAATATCCTTCAAACCATTCCTGTAAGTCAACAAGGTGATTATAAGGCTCTGACAAGTAGACTGCAAATGAGATATGGTGATGCACATCTCCAACAAGTGTATCACGCACAAATCAAGAGTCGCCATCAGAAGAGTGCAGAAACCTTGCAGGAATTCGAAGCAGACGTAGCAAGGTTGGTAAGGCTGGCCTATCCTTCAGCACCGGACAGCTTCCTAGAACAACTTGCTGTCCAGACCTTCGTCGATGGGTTGAGAGACACGGAGACTCAGCAGACGTTGCGGTTGGCCCGACCCAAAACTCTAGATGACGCCCTGGCCCATGCCCTAGAATTTGAAGCTGCTAAACAAGCTTCTCACAGAGGACAGAGCAAAGTGAGACAGCTTGATGATTCACCAGTCTGCGACGATAGAATTGAGGAATTAATTCGCCGAGTTCTCCAGGAGAAACGTAATGGTGGACCAAGATGCTGGAACTGCGGCGAAAGAGGACACATTCGGCGTAACTGCAAGAAGCCGGTTAAACCACAACGCCAAGAACAGGAAAACTAAAGCGGGTTGGCAAGAAGGGGCATAAACCGACCCGCCACGACAATGCCCCTGAGGTTATTATTCAGGCCATCTCTTCAAGTATTTATGTCGACGGTAAAATTAATGGGAGGTCCGTAAAAATGTTAGTCGACACTGGCGCAACCCGAACTATAGTTAAGCCGAGTGTAGTTGAAGGAAATGGAAAAACCTTACCAGCGATGGTTCGTTTACGGACTGCAACTGGTGAAGACGTGCCAACACATGGAAAGAAGAGGATCGTCATCAACATTGGGGACAGGTTTTTCGAACATGAGGTGCTGGTGGCAGATATCATGGAGGAAGTCATCTTGGGAATGGATGTCATTAAGGGTTATGGCTTCCAGATGGATATGAGAAACGATGTCCTAAGGATCGGAAGTCTGGAAATTCCATTCCTGGGATGTGAAGATATCACGACTCGAGTCTTACTCAGCGAAGATGTTCACCTACGTGGACAGGCGGAAACCATAGTGAAGGGGTATTTAGATAGAGACCTTCGAGATAGCTGTATAAGACTCATCGAACCAGCCAGTGAGAGTAACCTCGGGAAAGGACTGTTAGTCGGAAAAACCTTGGTGAGAGGCGGAAACGAAGTTCCTGTGAGAATGTTGAACACCAACATGTACCCTGTGATCTTGAAGAAAGGTACGATCCTGGGAGAAAGCTGTTCCATACTTTGTGTGACAGGAAGCGTTCAGGATGTGAAGAACCCGCTACCAAGAAGCGACAAGAGTTCCAAAAAATTATTTGAGACATTGGCTTCTTCCTGTACAGAACTTGCACCAGAACATATTAGCAAGGTGAAGAAACTGATTCATGAATACAGTGACGTTTTTGCTATGGACAACACTCAGATGGGTAGGACGAATGTTGTGAAGCATTCTATCAATACCGGAAGTTCAGATCCCATTCGCCAACAACCGCGAAGGCTTCCCATAGCAAAGAGAGAAGAAGCAGAAAATATAATCAAGGACATGCACGAACAAGGAATAATAGAGCAATCTGATAGTCCTTGGTCATCACCTGTGGTTCTGGTGAAGAAGAAAGATGGCAGCACCAGATTTTGTGTCGACTATCGTCGTTTGAACGACGTCACCAAGAAGGATTGCTACCCCATTCCAAGGATTGACGACACTTTGGACACACTTTCTGGCTCGAAATGGTTCTCCACGCTGGATTTGAAGAGTGGGTATTGGCAGGTGGAATTAGATCCCAAAGACAAAGAGAAAACAGCTTTTACTATTGGGACAGGATTGTGGCATTTCACAGTAATGCCATTTGGCCTCTGTAACGCACCTGCAACTTTCGAGCGATTAATGGAAACCATTCTTCGAGGATTGTCATGGAAGTCGTGCCTAGTTTATTTGGACGATGTTATAGTATTTGGCCGGACATTTGACGAACACCTGGAAAATTTAAGAGAAGTCCTTGAAAGGCTACGCACTGCAAATTTAAGACTCAGTCCAAAGAAATGCCACCTCTTCAGGAAAGAAGTGAAATATCTAGGACATGTAGTATCTGCAGATGGCATTAGTGCTGACCCAGACAAAGTCAAGGTTGTACGAGAATGGCCAGTACCACAGGACAAGCACCAAGTAAGGAGTTTTCTTGGCTTGTGCACATACTACAGGAAGTTCGTCTTGGGATTTGCTGACATCGCGAAGCCTCTAACAAGACTGACGGAAGATGGAAGGGACTTCAAATGGGATACTGAATGCGAGGATGCTTTCAATCGACTGAAGCAAGCACTAACAACAGCTCCTATATTAAGTTATCCTCAGACCAGTGGAAGGTTTATATTGGACACGGACGCAAGCAACACGGCCATAGGAGGCATATTATCCCAAATTCAGAATGGCCAAGAGAAAGTTATAGGATATTTCAGCAAGGTCCTGTCGAAGCCTGAGCGTAACTATTGTGTTACGAGGAGAGAACTTCTCGCCGCAGTCAAGTCCATGGAACATTTCTATAAATACTTGTATGGTCGCGAATTCCTTATAAGAACAGATCATGCTGCTCTGAAGTGGCTTCTGCAATTTAAGAACCCAGAAGGTCAGGTTGCGAGATGGATAGAAAGGCTGCAGGAATATCATTTTTCTGTGGAACACCGGGCCGGAAAGTCACATGGCAATGCAGACGCATTATCTAGGAGACCTTGTCCTTCCGACTGCAAACACTGCAGCAAAGCAGAAGAGAAGGAATTCTGTTTAAGAACAACCGTAGTGGATCTGGATTGGCTGCCAGGATCCCTGAAGCGAGACCAAGAAGGTGACACCGAACTAAAGATGTTGCTTGACTGGAAAGCAAAAGGACAGAGACCAAGATGGGAAGAAGTGAGTCATCTGAGTCCTAGGGTCAAGTTCTACTGGGCGCAGTGGGACTCCATCATTTTAGAGGATGGATTGTTGAAGAGGTCCGTCGAGAATGACGAGGGTACTGCAGCTAGGACTCAGCTGATAATTCCCCGGAGTCGGACGACAGAGGTATTGGAGAAACTTCATAATGGAACCTCCGGTGGACACTTCGGCATCAAGAAAACGTTGGAAAAGATCAGAGAACGTTTTTACTGGGTCAACTGCAAAGAAGACGTCAAGGACTGGTGCCGAAAATGTAGACTTTGTGCTTCAACGAATGGCCCAAGAGGAAAACGACGAGCGCCAATGAATCAGTATAACGTAGGCAGTCCTATGGAAAGAGTTGCTATAGACATCGCAGGCCCATTCCCAGAGACCGACGATGGGAACAAGTACATATTGGTGGCGTCGGATTACTTTACCAAATGGGTTGAAGCACATGCCATCCCAAACCAAGAGGCCTCGACAGTGGCAGACGTGCTGATAAAAGAGATGTTTAGTCGGTTTGGAGTGCCACTGGAGCTACATTCTGATCAGGGACGAAATTTCGAGTCTGCCCTATTCCAGAGCATTTGTGAAATACTCGGAGTCAAGAAGACCAGGACAACGCCTCTTCACCCACAGTCAGATGGCCTAGTCGAAAGAATGAATAAAACTGTGGGAAAATATTTGGCTAAAGTGGTCTCTGACCATCAAAGAGACTGGGATCGGTACCTTCATCTGTTCACCATGGCCTATAGATCAGCCGTGCAAGAGTCTACTAGAGAGACACCAGCTTGTGTCATGTTCGGCCGGGAAATAAGATTACCCTGTGACCTAGAGTTTGGATGTAAGCCCGGAACAGAGATAGCTGGTGAGGACTACGTGAGCACATTGAGGGGCAGGCTACACTACATTCATGAGAAGGTCCGACGAAACATACAAGTAGCTAGTGACCGAATGAAGACCCGCTATGACAGCAAAGCTACAGAAGGTTGTTTCAACGCTGGAGATTTGGTCTGGCTGTACAACCCTCAGAAGAAGAGAGGATTATCACCTAAGCTACAGAGGAATTGGGAGGGTCCATACAGAGTGGTAAAGAGGATCAATGATGTAGTGTACCGTATACAAAAACTACCAAGGGGCAAGAGGCGCGTGGTCCATGTAAATCGGTTGGCGAAATACGAGGCGGACTACGACGAACAAGACGAGACCCATCTGAGAAGGACGACCAGCCCAGAGCATGTTGAGATGAGTTTCGACCAGTTCATGGAGAACTATGGTGGAACTGGGAAGGCACGATTCGGAGTTACCACCGAGCAGCAGCAGGACCTCTTCTCTGTGCCTGGAGATTATTCCCTAGCCCATTGTGTCGCCGAAGATCTGCGTATGTCCAGGGGAATAGCATTAGTCTTCAGGAAGAAGTTTGGCCGTGTATCTGAGCTCTCCAGACAACAGCCCCATCCCGGAAAAATTCTAAGTCTCACTGACGGTCATCGTCACCTCTTCTACATGGTGACTAAGAGGTTTTCCGATCACAAGCCTAGCTATAGAAGTATGTGGAATACCTTGCTGAACCTAAGAAACGAACTCACCAGGTTGGAAGTGAAGAAGCTGGCTGTGCCTAAGTTGGGTTGTGGTCTAGATCAACTCAACTGGAGAGTCGTCCGGAACATGCTCGAGGTGCTTTTCCATAAGACAGGAATAGAGATACTCGTGTGCATTTTCAACCCGAGCGGAAACACAATGAAGGAGAAGACTGTGGATTGCTATTTCGAAAAGCAAGGGAGCTGCAGAAAGGGAGATGCCTGTATGTTCAGACATACCAACCAAGGTGTTCGGGGACCGAACGTCTTAAGGAGGGGGCAGTGTAACGAGCGAGACTCCCTGAGTACGCCTCTGTCGCCTGATAGCGCTAGGTAAACAACTGATTCCCGGAAGTCTAGTGACGGCGAGTACAATCGAGATAATTCCTGATCATACGCGCGCTGACAAGACCTTCGAGAAAGTGTTACCGAACGATGTTCTGGAAGCGGTGAACAGCTATATAAGCTGAGATGCGGCGGACAACAGGGAAGTAAAAAAAGTTAACGGTGACAGTCTAAATATTCGAACGAGCTACGCAGTGCAAATAAATTTAGTGAATATAAATCGAAGTTAATTGTAGTACATAAATTAGTGTGTTATAGTTAGTTTAGTTATTTAGTTATAATTCGTTTAGTTTATTGTGTGTGTAAATAAATTAGACATTTTCGTTCAGCAGTGATTTTATTTTGAACCCCAAGAACGTAACAATATTATTCTTGCAATGGATCAATGATAAATTGAGCTCATCTGTTTTATCCAGATTCTCAGCGTCTATAAAATATTTAACAATGGAATTGAAAATTGGTTTAAAGATTTAGTTAGTTGTCATTGCTAAATAAAAATTTAAAGGATGTTTAACGAAGTACATAATCACAAAATATTTTAAAATATCTCTCCCAAGAGTAAAGAGATAAGGGTTAGGCTATGGAATGTAAATACACCAGAGTTAACATGGTGCACAAACCATTTTATTTCGACAACCCTTTACCCTTCCGAATATCGCAGACAAAAATCCCTATAAATTTCCGGGCGAACGGAACGCCAAACATTTTAGAGGGATGTATTACTTACTTAAACAAACTTCAATTTTAGCCATTAACTGATTGGGAGGTTGATATTTTAATAGTAATGTGGTTTTATTAACAGTAAATGAATAGGGTGCTCAACTGTAAAATAGTTTCTCAAGTATATCATATATCCGTATTATATTACTAAGGGTATAAAACAATTTTTTTGAAGTAAGTTCTGAATATTTGAATAATTATTTTCCTCAAACTTTAAGCTTAAAAAAATATATTAAAACATGCAAATGGACAAATACAAAAGCGCCTATTTATAAAAATGCGCGTTGCTGACAAAAAGAAGAAATTTGGTGAACTGTACCAAGAAGATTTATCCCCCATAAAAAACATGTATAGAAGTAGTAAATTAAATTATGTAATAAACAGAAGCACAAGAAGCGTGTGCATAAACTAAATTTTTAATATTTACAATAAAGGTCCTCCATTTCTCAGCCAAGCGTACATTAGACAAAATCGGATTTCAGGAATAGAGAAGACTATGAAAGGAATAAAAACTATATAGCAGTCGGGTCGGTCCAAAATTCCTAAACCTATCATAAACGAAGCAAACTGAAATTTCTAACCGAACTATGACGTTGTTTATAACAGTGGTTATTTCCATCAAGATTGGCCAAATACTAGGTACAATTTATAACTAAATAGCGGATGAGATACCGCGAATGAATCGCTTTATTTTTAAAGATTGCGCAAAAAAGATTTAAGTTTTGTCCCATTAGCTTAATAAATCAAACATTAAAGTTATTTCTAAAGATCCTATACAGTCGAATAGTTAATAAATGCAATGAAGATATAAGCAAACTGCAGTTGAACTTTTCTAAAGGAATAAGAAGCTTTGTCTAGGCTATCAGGACTCCTGTGAAAATGTAGAGATTAGCATAAAAATATATATTTATGTTTTGATTAACCATTGTAAATATCCTCGAAAAAAAGACGTAGACTAAGAAGACCTAAAAGTTTTTTAGTACTTTGATAAACATCAAGTAGCGATAGTAAAACTTTCAGACGAGGGTGCTTACTAAGTTCTTTGTTATTCTGAGATTTCACTCCATAGTGCACTTGAAGATCTAAAGTTAATAGAAGCTTTTTCTTTTGATTTTTAACAGTTTCTCTTTCTTTTCCTGCGAATTGTAAAGTCGTGAATTTTCACTCAACTTTATGAAATGCTATGGATAGTATAGACGCTAAAAATCACCAATATACCTCACAGCATTTGTAATGTGGGTGTATCGACAAATTTAGAAGTTTTGTGATAAATTTACTGAGAACGTAAGCTCACTTAAAGTATAAATAAACAAATAATGGAATTTCTTGATCATGTAATGCAAGACACTAATTATCAGTTTTTGCAGCTAATTATTGAGATTAAAATCGATTCTAGAAAAAAAAACGTACTTTGTAGTATTTGATAGCACCAATAATCCTATTTGAAGAATACTTGTTTCTTTATATCGATCATTATTTTAGGTTCAAGACTAGAGAACGCGAGTCCATTGAAAGCACAAATAAGTCATGGAATAAAAAGTAAAAGTTGACAAATATGGGAAGTGCAAGTAAAATTGGACACTTAACAAAAAGACTGTCTCAGCCAAAGAATTACTATAACTTTATTAAAGATATTTTTATAAAGAATTACTTATTATTATTCAGTCAATTTTTCTTATTCATGGATCAAATCATAATTTCAGAAGATAATGGATATTTTCCAAAATCTTTCTTTGGTCCATTTTGCCCAAATGAGCGGATAAAATGGACTACAAAATAGACCTTTTTCATGTTATGTAGAAAATAATAGGAATCCAATGAGCGCAGAGACTACAAACAGGGCACTGCACCTAGCGTTTATTGGATTCAGGATATAGATGAGAACAATAGAAAAATTATGTTTCTTAATTTTCGGTTTCTCTTCTTGGTGCCTGTTCCATTTGTTTCTGATTTCCGAGACTTTCCTTTCGTTGTCTTCTTTTTAGTATTGATTTCCAACTTTTTTGTTTTTGGGAGCATTAGGTTTTTCTTCAATTTACTTGCGATACGATGAGGAATATTCCCATAGTTAAACAAACAATCCGTTTTGTCTGCAGAATCCGTTAAGGCTGCACTTCCCTTACAAAAGGTATATTAAATTACTGAAATTTTAAAAGATTAGTTAATTTGCTTTACATCAAAAAATTTGGTGAACTTTGATGCAAGCGTAACACGAATGCTATCGTGAAGACGACCTTAAATAAATTCATGAATTTGTTGGTGGTTATCTTTAAAAAATAATTTCGATATTTCACATCTGCCAGGCGCCCGCGAGAGCTTACTTTTTAAAAAAATAGAATTTGATACCTAAAAGTAATTAACTTTGACATTACTTATTCAATTACTAAGAGAGACCTAAATTCTCAGCAATAAAATTTAAGTTGTGTGAATATAACATTTTAAAGTGAATTTTTATCTTTATTACTGGCTACAACGTATAAAATACATTGGTGTAGTTGTCAAATATTAATAAGATTAAGTAAAAGAAATGTATATTAAACAACTTTATTAAGTTTATAAATAAATATCAAAGAGAACACATTCAAGCTTACTTACCAAAAGTAATAAACCATAACTGATGTTTCATCTTTAAATGAATACTTACAGTTGCAAACTAAGTGAATCCACATCAAATAAATTTCGAGGTATTTTCCCATTATGGACGAATGTAGCTATAGGCGACAGATAATGCGATAAAAGTCGTGTTTGGGGAAATCCACTTTTAGCCCTTGACGACTTCAAAGACGATGAATATCTCGTGAGTAATCTGATTTGTTGGCTGCTAGTGGTTGTGTTATGTATAACTAACTCGATACCAGGCTAGGCGTAAAGTATTTGATAAATTATAGTATTATGGAAAACCAGGTTGAAACATCACGTCAAAACCAAGGAGTTAAATACAGAATTTATTAAATTATGTACTCTTTCTAATATAAACTTTTGATTAATTATATTAACAGTTGGATTGTAGATATCTAATTATTTTTATTTTATTATTTAAATGCTATGAACTAAGTATATATTTTTTAATAAATTCATTTATTTACAATTGAAAATCAGTAAAAGCTCATTCAATGTAAGTGAACGTTTACAAAAGAGTTTTTGGAAATGATAAATAATTCTATAAAATTAAAATTCAGCTCATTTCTAGGTGTGCCACATACGTTATACTCGATTACTAAGATGCTAAAGCCTTTTTGACAATTTCGAGTAAAAAATTTGATTTAGGCACCTTTTCAAAACAAGACATTCTCGTTTGAACTTGTTTTTTCTACCCTTTTTAACAAAAAATCTTATGTAGCTATCGATGCTTACATCTTCTGTAACCTTTGGACTACAAAGAAATTACCATGGTCCTTTAATTTGGTTACAATTGGTAGTTTGGAATGTAAATTGTGTCTAGCTGTATATGAATAGTTTGTTTTTCTTATAAAATTATTTACTGTATATTTTATATTTTATAGTCCCAAGATTGTATATGCATATGTAGGAAACAAACAATTTGGGGGTAATATCGGCCTAAATGCCTTTTAATACATTTAATATCATCAGTAACAACTTTGATCGCTTATATACAATGATTTATTATTAGACAGAATTTACGGCGATCGGAACCCCAGATTTCCGATTCTAGGTTTTTCTTATTAATATGCACCTACTAATATATCTTAATGTACATTACTAACCGAATCTATAATTAAATAAAAAAAACATATAATAAAAGTCATTTGGCAAGACAGATATCATAAACACTTAGGCCAAACACCAATGAGTTCAGTCATTTCAATTTCTAATACCTACCTTTTATAACCCATTCAAATCGGAATATGTACCTTTATAAAAAATTTCGTATATAGTATGTCTTACCGTATTTAGACAGTTTTGTGAGAACTAGTGAGCAGCCATACAAACTCTACCGATTTTTTGGTAGATCTACTGATTTGGGAAGTAATCAACCGATATACCGTTTTTGTTACCTCATCTATCGATTTTTAGATTTTTATTAACTTTTTTATTAGGTTATAGTACTTCAAATTTTAGGTTGATAACGC
Organism: Altica lythri; assembly: GCA_964028335.1. Taxonomy (NCBI): domain Eukaryota; kingdom Metazoa; phylum Arthropoda; class Insecta; order Coleoptera; family Chrysomelidae; genus Altica; species Altica lythri. The sequence goes on along the minus strand of OZ034804.1, from coordinate 24,902,717 downwards.
TGCTGGTGAGCGACAGCGATACGGACCGAAATGCGAACCGAGAGCTTCGGCGGCATGGAACCAGATTTTTTGAGAGTGATCCTATTATTTTTGTCTATATACGATGGTATCTACCCCAAGTACATAGTATATATTGTTCAGAGCAATGCAGTAAAACTAAATACACCTCCAATATACATGTGGCTATCTATTCTATTAGGGTTCGGCTAGTTTGTTTCTATTTTAACTTTGGCGCTGCGCCATAGAACATAATTTGATTTTCGTTCTATATGCCGCGTATGTTACATAAACAGTCTAAAAAGTAATCTTCTCTAGTAAATATACTTAATCGATGTAGAAAATTTAATAACTGTTGACTACTAGTTAGAGATGTAATCAAGAGTTAAAAAAGTAGCAAACTAGCAAAAATTGGATCTGACAAGAATAAGTATCTCTCCGGTTCGAATTCTGCAAGAGACAATAATTATTTTTATAATTCTGAGACAAAAAGTCATATTTCAGCTGTCATAAATACATAGCGAAATATGATAAAAAAAAACAACTATTCGAGCACAGGAACTTTTCCCATCATTAAAGTAAATGGTTAATTTAAAATCTTCGCATCTTGTTCTATTTTTGCTTGATTCATGCATGAATAATTAAGTTGTCTAATCATTACAAACAATCCAAAATAAACCGTAAATCCAGACTATTATGAATCAAAATCACTTTAGAAACAAATACATATCTTGAAATCTATAATACAGCAGTAATTTCAAATCATCATGTATCACAAAACAAGACAATCACCGAATCACCATTACCGAACGAACATAATCACTTAGCGCTCGCGTGTAGGAACTAATCTGCTTACAATCATTATCAAGTTAGCCCAACTTCCAACCATAAGGTAAGTGTCATATTTCCGGTAATTAATAAACTTTCATGTAGCCTGCGGGTGCAAACAAAACTTTCCTCTATACACAATCTATTTACCTGTCTCTAAACCTTTCACAAACATACGAAGTGCTAAAGCGTGAATGTGCATTTATTAATAAGAATTTTAGATAGGAACCAGATATATGGAAAACTGGCAACATTATCTTAATTAATAAATATATTTCCTGACCGTTTAAATTAATTTAAATGTAATAATTCCTTGGTTTCGGTCAATATTTTTTATTAATTTTTTTTTTATTATTATTAACACTACATATGTTTCGGCAATTATGCCATTTTCAAGTGTTAAGGAAATAGAATGACATATTATAATGACATAAAAAATTATTTTAAAAAACATGTTTTTTTAATAAAACATATGTAGTGTTAATAATAATAAAAAAAAAATTAATAAAAAATATTGACCGAAACCCAGGAATTATTACATTTAAACATTATCTTACCATAAATTTGTTTTTCATTGTATATGATTAAGGTAGTTATATGAGTTAATGTTAATTATTTGAGACATATCTCGTGGGATTTTTGAAATTTAGAAAGTAGACAAACAAACAACCGATATCAAGGAGAAATTAAAAAACCGTTACTTTTTATAACCCTGTCTTATATTTTTATTTGTTTAAAATAGCAGAACCATAGAATTCCAGTAATTTTAATTATTTGGGACATCTCTCATGACAGAAACTATGAATTTAAACAAAGAAAAAATTGAAAATATGTTTCATCTGGCAGAAATATAACCTGCAATATCTATCTAAAGCCTATAGTAAATATTTTTTGTAGACGAAAGACTAAGGTTCCAAAATTTCTGTATGATATATCAGGTAACTTTAATTACATTTCTTAAAGTAGTGTGTTGTTAATTTCATTGTGTTAATCACGATATGTAACTTCTAAATGAATTAAATAGTTATGTGCTTGCTGGATGAGATGGCACAATGGATATGACTTCTCATCCATTATGCACAATGTTGAAAATTACATTTATTACAATACTCAAATTTTTAATTAAAAAGATAAAACTTAGTCAAAAGAAAGCTCATTTTCACGATTCACAGTCAAGCCAAGAAATTGAGTAGCAGAGCCTTTATACATTCATTCCAATCCACCAGTTAAACTAAAGGTAAGTCCAACTATAGCAAATATTTCTCCATTACCAAGAACTACATAAATTAAACGACAGAGCTATGAGAAGAATAAATTCAGAATATTAAATATATTTCCAGATATAACACAATTGGCTATTGTTACTGAAAAAAAGCGCAGATTTAATGGAATATGTCAAAAAAGTTTTAAAAACTTGTCAACTTCACATTGGACGGTGAAGAACTCGTACCTATTGCCAACTAAAACCTGATCATATTTTGTAACCTCTTTTTATCGGAAGGTGGTAAATGCTCGTTTGAAAAGGGAACGGCACTCAGTTGGTTAGTGGAGAGCAAGTGTGGATTCGAACGAGCTCGATGACAAAATATTGAAAAGATAAAAAAAATATATTTAACAGGATAATAAAAGTTAAAAGGGACAAAAAAAAAGAAAGAGAGAGGAAAATGGGAGCCACTTATGTTTTTTTATCATGAGGATGGGGAAATATAAGAAACCCAGATGGAATAAGAAAGGTACATAAACTAGATAAGATAACCTGGTGGATATTCTTGCTAGAGTTAAAATTGCACACTTTTATTTACAAAACTAATAAGATAGTTATACTTACACTTTCCTTTACTTATCCTAATGGTTAAAGTTCCAACTTGTAAGATAAAAATATATTTAGAAAAAAAAATCAAAATTTGGTACTTTATTAAGACTTGTTCTATTAACTGATAGTATTGATCAGAATAACATACCCCAGGGAGGAAAAGAAAAACATCTATTTAAACACTAAATAGAATTTATTATCTGGTTTGATAATAAATGAGACAAACAAAAAATAAAAATAAAAAAATATCTATGTTATAAACAGTAAATACATATTACTAATCACCTTTGTGGTTAGTTCAAAAACATATCTTTCATTACACTTAAAATAACAGCTAGGTATATTGTTTTGTTATTTTTGTGTACCCTGTGAAGCGAAAAGTGAGGTAAATGAAATCTAGATAAAAAATTATTAAAATCACCTTGTGCATTTGTATTAACTCAAGTTAAAAAGAGTACTTACATATCTAGTTATAATAATTATAACTAGATATGTCTAATAATTATTATTAGACATACCAATAAGAGATACATATAAAAAAATATTAAAATAAAAAACACCGGCTTTTCAAAAAAACTGAATCACACTCTGTGTTTCACGGTCACTTGTTACTTTAAATATTGATACGTAGGTATTATCAATATTGAATACAATCAAATCCAATATCCAAAGAAAGAAATGGTACTCTTTTTTATTGTTATGAAACTAGTAACGATACAATAAAAAAAACTTACAAATGGCTCCTAAGCGTCTAGATCAGCGTCCAAGCTTAATCTCGAAAATACGGTAAAAATTCGACTTTTCTTTAGCCTTATCCACAGGTACTTACAGGTGGTATTCACAAAACCATTTCTGATAAACTACCAACCTTTTAATCGGCACTAGGAACACTTTATGAGTACAGATAACAAAAAAAACGGGAAGATTCTAACTAAGTGCGTCAAGCTGTTCTCAGCACGACCACCGCCCTAAGAATGAATCCGTTAGCAACCAAAAGCCGCCTAAGATACCCCCGCGAAAATCACCTGATTTGTAACGCAATCCTTGATTGGTCAAGAAAAAAAATCGATAGCTTCACTTTGACAAGTTCGTTAGATTTCAAGTTCTCGAATGTTCTATTTAATGTGTTACACATACAGGGTAGCCTTAGATACAAACAGATTGTTAAAAAAAGGAATTTTAATTAACCGGGTTTTTTAAAACGCTACAATTTTTATTACGGATCATTTTTGGAAAAAAAAATTAAATCTTTGTTTAGATTGTAAATTTGCCTATAAAATACTAATTTTTAATACAGGATGGCTATTATTTTAAATTTAACTACCTATTTTGCTAATCAGTCCTTCCATCTAACACATTCTTCTAATTAAAAAGAATCTGCATAAAAGCAAATTGTTATTGGAACGAAGTTCCCTTTCGCGCGTTACGAACAGTTACGCTGACGCTAGGAGCTAGCCTAAAAAAATTCATACCAAAATTTGTCACGACACTATGCACCGACACAATGCACCGACAACGCATGTTTCTCTCTCTCACAGACCAAAAAATAAATAACTCTCTCTTCCTCTCTCTCATAGATAGATATATTACAATGCATAGAAAAGTGTGACGTCAGCTATGGGAGGAGCTTACAAATCTTTCTAATTCTAAACAAAACACAAAACTACAAAACATATTTGCATTGAAAATGCCATAAAAGATTTTTCTATTACTTGTAGTGGTTTCTAATCAAAAATCTTAACGTTTTCCGGACACTTTTCATACGACCTATTGTATCCAATTTGTGATAGTGAATAAACATTGAAAGTTAGTGTAAGTGTTTAAATTTTATATGCATTTTAGTGGAATTGAGGTTATGTTTTGTTTCAAAGTTTATAAATTTTATTATGGTAATCTCGTAATTAATTATGTATTCTTTAACTATTAAATAGTATTCTGTTGCAGTAAAAATGGTGATGTGTTTCGTCCCCAATTGCAAACATTATAGCGAGCAGAAAAACTGCAATTTTTTTACTTTTTTTTTCTATTTTGCTTTGAACAGTGTAGTAGTGTCGCGACTTTGTTAATACAGGTTTTTTGTAGATAATAAATGTTAAAATAATAGAAAATAAAAACAATAATGTATCCTGACAATGTTTCTGCACAAGTTCCGGATATTGTTGATAGAGTTAGGTAAGTAGAGATTTTATACAGACGATAATAAATGCTTATGTATATACAAACTCTCTGTTGTGTTTACAAATTACAATTCCTTCACTAATTAATCGAAAGGAACTTCGTTCCATCCGGGTGTCCTTTGACACCTCTCACTTTTTTTATATCTTTTATAGTTTTTAATATACGAGGGAATTATAAAAACTTTTTTGAAGTTGTTATTTACTCTAATGACTGGGCAACAAGTTTTTGGAGCGATTTACGTATAAATATAAAAATTATAAAATTGAGATAATTGTGGATTATTTCTAAATTATCAATATTAAAGAGTGTTTCAAGTCACCGCACAGCGGTCTATCTCTCTCTCTCTCTCTCTCTCTCTCTCTCTCTCTCTCTCTCTCTCTCTCTCTCTCACTCATAGATGACTCATAGATGACTCATAGATGACTCATAGATGACTTATAGATGACTCATAGATGACTCATAGATGACTCATAGATGACATGACTCATAGATGACATGACTCATAGATGACATGACTCATAGATGACATGACTCATAGATGACATGACTCATAGATGACTCATAGATGACTCATAGATGACTCATAGATGACTCATAGATGACATGACTCATAGATGACTCATAGATGACTCATAGATGACATGACTCATAGATGACTCATAGATGACTAATAGATGACTCATAGATGACTCATAGATGACTCATAGATGACTCATAGATGACTCATAGATGACTTATAGGTGACTCATAGATGACTCATAGGTGACTCATAGGTGACTCATAGATGACTCATAGATGACTTCATAGATGACTCATAGATGACTCATAGATGACTCATAGATGACTCATAGATGACTCATAGATGACTCATAGATGACATGACTCATAGATGACTCATAGATGACTCATAGATGACTCATAGATGACTCATAGATGACTAATAGATGACTCATAGATGACTCATATATGACTCATAGATGACTCATAGATGACTCATAGATGACTCATAAATGACTCATAGATGACACATAAATGACTCATAGATGACTCATAGATGACTCATAGATGACTCATAGATGACTCATAGATGACTCATAGATGGCTCATAGATGACTCATAGATGACTCATAGATGACTCATAGATGACTCATAGATGACTCATAGATGACTCATAGATGACTCATAGATGACTCATAGATGACTCATAGATGACTCATAGATGACTCATAGATGACTCATAGATGACTCATAGATGACTCATAGATGACTCATAGATGACTCATAGATGACTCATAGATGACTCATAGATGACTCATAGATGACTCATAGATGACTCATAGATGACTCATAGATGACTCATAAATGACTCATAGATGACTCATAGATGACTCATAGATGACTCATAGATGACTCATAGATGACTCATAGATTACTCATAGATTACTCATAGATTACTCATAGATGACTCATAGGTGACTCATAGATGATTCATAGATGACTCAGAGATGACTCAGAGATGACTCAGAGATGACTGTCAAATATTTTAATTTTAAAATTTTGTATTAAATTGTTAATTCCTGTTTTAAATTAAATTGAAATAAAAAGTAATTCTAGGTAGAATATACAATACCTCTGGTATTGTATAAATGGACACTTTTGTTAAAAGAAACGAACTGTTGAAAATAATGGATTTACTTTTTTTTTCTATTTTGCTTTGAACAGTGGAAAAGTGTCGCGACTTTGTTAAGTTTATACAGGTTTTTTGTAGATAATAAATATTAAAATAATAGAAAATAAAAACAATAATGTATCCTGAAGTGTTTCTGCACAAGTTCCGGATATTGCTGATAGAGTTAGGTAAGTAGAGATTTTATACAGACGATGATAAATGCTTATGTATGTACAAACTCTCTGTTGTGTTTACAAATTACAATTCCTTCACTAATTAATCGAAAGGAACTTCGTTCCATCCGGGTGTCCCTTGACACATCTCACTTTTTTTTGTTAATTCGTAAGTATTATTTCATCTCTTTAATTCGTTAAAGTATTATCGAAAATTTAGTTTGTATAGCACAGCTTCAATTTAAGCAACGCTGAAATATCACTGACTTTTTTAACCCTTGTTCTACCACTGATTAAAAAAGTATTTTTTCGTTATATTTTGTAATATATCGATTAAATATATTAACTGCGCCACCTTACGGTGGCGTCATTGTACTTTATTAAGTAAGAATTGCTCGTTTATTTATATAAGATATTAATTACGCCTCCTTACAGTGACGTTATAGTACTTAATTTAGTAAGTATGTTCTTAGTTTTTTTTCTGCAATTTATTTTGTTTTTTTTTCGACTATTTTCATTTTATTTAGAAATCGAACTACAATGCCATCTACCAGAGATCTGCAATCTAGATATCCAAACAAATTAACTTACATCTCCATTTATTAGGAATTCATTAAACTATATAATAAATACATAATTTGTATTGGAATATGAAAGGGACGCGGTTGGAAGGAATAAAAAGTATATCTTGTCCGTCTCCTTGTTGTTATAAGCTACCATCCCACTAATTTTAACAAGACTTTCTTTTATATATAGATTAAGCATGAAAATCAGATTTCGCATCCTTTTGTAAATTGAGGTGGCACCCTCTGTGGACTACGTTAACATTTTGAAAAACAGTAACTGAATTTTATTTGAACTATTACTATTAACAATCTAAACATCTATATCTATCTATCTATATCTATATCTATATCTATACATATAATAAAACTGTAGAAATGTACATGTTTGTGCGCGCATCACATGAAAACTACTGATCCTTTTCGAATGCGGTTTTTAAAGACGTATTTGTCTTCTTTCAACTTAACATCTGGTGTATGAAACTTTCTCTTCCCACCCCGTAAACGGGGTGAGGAAAGAAATTTTTATACAAAAATCAACACGCCACGCGAACGACGTTGTGGGTACATCGAAATGGAACCCAAAAATGTTGATAGATTTTATGGCTGTCTGTCTGTATGTTTGTGCGCCCATCACATCAAAACTACTGATCCGATTCGAATGCGGTTTTTACCGATGTATTTCTCTTCTTTCAACTTAACATCTGGTGTATAAAAATTTCTCTCCCATTCCTTAAATGGGGTGGGGTAAGAAATTTTTATACAACAATCACACGCCACGCGAACGGCGTTCTGAGTACAACTAGTATTAATCTAATATAGAACAAAAATTCATTTTGATATCTCGTCACAAGTCGCAATTTAATTTCCAATTAATGACATCAAAATTATGCATTTGTGAAATATAGGATATGTACCAACTTCCACTTCAATTAAACTCGAGATTAGGTTCAGTGTACTTAGCTAATAGGTCACACCAATAAACTTATAAATCGATCAAAGTTCCAAAACTGTCCCAGATGATCTTTCCGGATTCGTGTCAACGCATTTCTCACCTCACTCTCAGCACACTTGACGAAGATGAATAACCAAACCCCCTTAGGAGATGTAAATTTAATTAAAATCGTGAATCAACCAATTCTAATCCATCACTTTTCCCCGTACAGAAAACAGTTTAGTTGCCACCACCTGGTAACTTGACAATTTAATTTTTGTAGACGGAACAGATGTTTTCAAAAATACTAATTTTCTGGATGATCGAAATAATGTTACAGATTTTTAGGGAAGAGCTTTAAATATCTGTCAACAGGGTATATTAAATATTTAGCTACGAGTATTAAATTCTAGATTATAATATTAGGTCAGTAAAAATAGCATTTAACTTTGCACTAAATTTCCGATCCAAATTTCTTTTTTTATAAGGTTTTGGATAACTTACTGAGTATAAAATCACAAAATGCTGACAGATCCAGGTGACGCTAGAGGCGCCATCTTGAAAAAACGTTTTCAGCCGATATCTCGGAAACTATGCACTTTAGAGCAAAAGTCATAAAGACCATTATTATAGAAAATAAAATTTTGCATCTTTAGTTTTCTGCAAACTTTTTTGTAAAACTTACCGTTTACCATTTATGGCCCATTTAATGAACCGGTTTTTCGATCGCAGCCAATAACTCTTGAAAGATTAGATTATTCAATAAAATGCATTAATCCATTTTTAAAGATCCGTTTATTCTCTACAACTTTTGTTTTAATGTTTTTTTTCTAATGTCCATAGTTTTTGAGTTATAGGACGTTTTATGTTGGACTACCGAGCGAAAAGTTGAAAATGTCAAGATACGCATAGAATATAATAGTACAAATTCAACAAATAAATTAAAAAAAATATCCTGATTGTTTAAGTAGTTAACAAATAATAGTTCAATTCCTTACCTGCAATAGTAACGAACATTTTTTTATTTTACTTAATTCTATTTCGCTGCCGCGTCACCCGCCGGGCGTCGACATTTCTTCATTAAACGTCCTATAACTCAAAAAGTATGGACATTAGAAAAAAAAGTTTAAAACAAAAGTTGTAAAGAATAAACGGATCTTTAAAAATGAATTAATGCATTTTATTGATTAATCTAATATTTCAAGAGTTTTTGGCCGCGATCGAAAAACCGGTTCATTAAATGGGCTATAAATCGTAAACTGTAGGTTTTACAAAAAAGTATACTCAAAACAAAAGATGCGAAATTTTATTTTCTATAATAATGGGCTTAATGACTTTTGCTCTTAAGTGCTTAGTTTCCAAGATATCGGCCGAAAACGTTTTTTCAAGATGACTCCTCTAGCGTCACCTGGATCTGTCAGCATTTTGTGATTTTATGCTCAGTAAGTGATCCCAAATCATATAAAAAAAAAAAATTGGATCGGAAATTTAGTGCAAAGTTGACCCAAAAAAACGGCTATTTTTACTGGCGTATATTAAAAATATACATTTATGTGTTATCGCCTTAGTTATATTCCAAAATAATGTGAAACACATTTATGATGGGGTAAAAAATTTACTTTGCTATCTCAGAGAATATTAAATGTAGTTTTACTGATGGGTAAATTGTCAAGGCTTAAAAACCCGAAATTAAGATAAATTAATCATACACAAGATCAAATGTTAAAACTCATACAAGGGTTGTCATTTTAGTTTTTTTGCAGTTGACACCTGCAAAATCGCTATTTTTATGGCAACCTTGGTTTCTTCTGGCGACTGGAATCGCTGCCCACGCATTGAATTCTTGATATTTGGGAACGTGAAGAAGTCGTACGGACTAAACGGTGGATGGTCTAACAATTCGATAATTTGAAGCTCCAAAAACTCGACCATCTTTTAGGCAGTGTGAGCACTTGCATTGTCCTGATATAGGATGATTTGCCGTTGTGTGTTATTTTGTCGGAGTTTCGCGATATCTTTTCGATCTTCTAAAGCAATTGTTCCCACATGACCAGATTTTGACAAAAAAGTTGTGACCATTTTCTTTGACACACTTTGAGTATGGATCACTTTTGTTGGTTTTTCCTGATCGTGAAATACCCACACAGCGGATTTTCGTTTATTTGCCAGTTCTTAGGAGTAAATCTAAGGTTCATCGTTACAAACAATACTGTAAACGATTTTTGATCTTTCTTTGTTGAACCGTTCCAATGTTTTTCGACACGAATTAACGCAAACTGCTTTTTGCTTTTTTGTGAGTAAATAAGAGATCCAATAGGAACGAAAAATAAAAATCTTAAAGATACTACTTACAATTCTTAATTTATCCTTATTAATCAAAATTTAGTTACTCTATTTTTTTAAATAAATGAAAAGTGAAAAGAAAATATAAATATTGATCAGAACAACATACACTAGAGAAAAATGAAAATGTCTTGTTAAAATATAATAATGTTTATTCACTTATTTAATAAATAAAAAACATTAGACATAAAACAAAATATAAAATATAAAGTCAGATATGACAATAAGAAAAGTATTATCACATAGTTTAAAGAAATTCTCAGTTTAAGTTAAACCACATTTGGAGAAACCCCCTAGCTGATTTTTGCCTCTTTGGTCAATATTAGCAGCGCACCTTCTAGACTTCTCTTGTCACGGGCTATCAATGCTAGATCATCTGCATACCCTATAAAAGCTGTATAAGAAGTATAAAAAAGAAAATTTTGCAAAATAAAATTATATCTACAAAATTTCTCACATAACAGCATTAAATCTGAGATTTCCGCATTATTCCTCAACTACAACTTACTTTAGCCGTTTATTCGAATCTGGTATTTTAGTCTGTAAATAAAGTTAAAATCCAATTATTTTATACAAAAACAAAATATCCCTAGCTTTTAATATTCACATCAGCAACCAATATAAATTAGCTTTAATTTAAACAACGTATAAAACCATTCTCATAAGATGATCTAAAACCATTTTATCTGATTGTAACTAACGGTTATCGCATTGGAGTTAATATTAATGGCTTACACGTTCGTAATTATAACACGCATCGTCCCCTCCTTATTGAAGGTCTGCTGTAATCAATTTCACCGCATCTGCTACGGTTGAAAAGGCGAGACCACTTTTTAGCTAAATTTTAGAGCAAATTTAGTGGACACTCGGCCCTAATCCCGCTTGGATAATTCAGGGATTTTCTGTGTGCTTTTGTTAAAATGCGATGAGGTTTTTCAATATCAACACCACTCTTTAAATGTGTGAGTGTGACAAAAATGTAATTTGTTTCTTTTGTTTAATTTGAAAGTGTTGTAAATGACAATAAAAGAGTCATAAGCAGAATTTTGTTTTTTCAGAAATATATTTTTAACTATAACGAACTTAAATGTTAATTAATCAGGCATGTGATATACGAGAATGTATTGAAAACTTCTTCCGCAGAAGCAAAGAAAATTGAAAAGCAAAAGAATTTTATTATTCCACATACTTTTCTAGAATTATTACAAGGAATCTCTAAGTCCTCTAGTCCTTTAAAAAGGAATTAATCTTATTCTGCAAACCAGGCATCCACAGATTTTAAGACATCTTCGATAGATGAAATTTTACGATATGTTACCTTTTTTCACTTAAAAGAAAGCTACAATGATTCAATGATCTTGAGAACCGTCTTTTTCAAACCGAACTCCAATCGATGCTCTACCTTTACGAACTTCAATATTTGGAGGTTTCGGGATTAGTTTTTCAAAAAATTTTCTCATGTCCACATCGACGTAAACTAAGTATATGAAATATGCAATACCTTATATATTAATTTCGCCTAACTCAGCAGTCCGATAGATTCATGTTGTGAACGACATCGATATTTACCAGAGGGTAGAAACTAGCTTTTTTAATAAGTCTTCATCTTTATTGGAATATTTACCCCTATTGAGGCATGTAAATCAATTTTTTACTGTTGCAACGAAAGACATTGACCACCAAAAATAAGAAATATATTTTCATAAATCTGCTTAGTACGTAACCCTTTAAATACAGGTACTTAATGATGGCTTCATACTCCAATTTTCAATTTTTACAATTTAGGCTGACATCCTCTTATTTAATATTTGTTTAACTTTTTATGTAAACCTTTAAACTAACATTTCTAAGTTCTTTTTCATTGCTATGGTAACACTATTTTCTTTAACCATAAAACTAGTTTAGACTAATTAGATATCAATCTATTCTTGTATGACAGGTTAAGCTTTAGGTCTAGATTTAATCTACAATAAAAATATTCCAATGGTTTTTCTACTTAGGAAAACCGTAATATGTAAAGTTCTTATTGGGATATTGACATTTAACTTTGGCATTGACACAACTATTCACTGTTCTTTGTTTACGCCTCTTCTTTTCTGAAGGTAGAATAAGTTATCTATTGTAAGCCAAGGGGGTTGTTTTCATTACAAGATTCGGTTTATGTTTAAATAAAACTTTCAAAGATTTTTTCGAATGTAACTGCAAGTTTTATGGGGAACAAATTAAAAGTAGCTTTACAGATTTGATTCAAATCATCAACACGCTCTTTAACCATATCCTCAAAATTCAACGTAGTTTCGATTCAGAATTTTGTGTAAACGACCAGTTATTGGCCTACTAAGCTATTTAATTAAGCTTCAATTAACAATCAGTAGGTTTTTAATCAAAAGCAATGCAATAATGATTAACTCATCATTTGTTTTTTCCTACGTACGATAGTCAGAAATAATCACAATTTATAAAAACGACCTTTTATAGTAGAAAGTTTTTTTTACTGATTTATAGGTCATATTACTATTATATAAATTATTTCGCTACTTTCACATGTAAGAACAAAAAAAAAAGAAAAAACTTCTCTCTCGCGAGATCGATCCCATTACGATAACCCAACATTCCCAACAGAATTGTCACAACCAGCCGCTTATCCAAATAGGCCACGCCAAACTTATATGAAATCTTTTAAAATGAGAATATGTATACATATTTAATTTAATAACAATTCAGTATAAATTTCGAAATCTATGTATATGCCTAAACACGCTTAAAACATGCATTGTCATCCAGTTCTTAGCTATCCTGAAAATTTCAGAGCTCTAGGTAGTCGGGAAATAGGTTTAAATTTAATTACAAAATTCCACGGAATGACACAGAGACAAAGAACACGGCGAAAATATAAATACTTTCTAAAAAACTTCGAGTTTTTATAATTCCCTTTCTTTAAAAGTATTATTATTTTCTAACTGATTGAAGAAACCAGAAAATTATTGAATTGAAGTTCATATAAAACATCAAAACGCTGTGGTACATAAAACATGGTCCCTTACTTACACACCCCGACAAAATGAATGACATCTTGACAAGGGCGGTAATTAACTGCCTCCAAATGGTACAGGGGGTTGCGAAATAATTTCTGTGTATGAGGGTGGTTGTTTTCCTCATATCTATTAAGACTTGATGCGTGCACTGGGTGTTTCGTAATAGCCGAGTATTAAACTGCTATTGCGAAGTATTTAGGGCTCGAAAAGGGTCTGGTTGCAATTGTAGGCCTGGTTTATATGAAGCCTTGAAGCGGTAAAAGGCGGAGGGACATTTACTTGTTCTACAATATCAGGTATAGATCTTTCTAAGATGTGGATAAATACTACAATGATGGTATGTTCCTAGCAGCATCTTACTAGAAGTGCTGTCATAAGATGAATTGCATATTTTCTTAATGAATACTTTTTAGATTTAAATAAAGGAGCTTGTATTTATACCGAACATTAAAAAATGGTAGATCAACGAACTTATAGGATTTTATCCCTCTAACGGTCGAGCGCCCTAAGAAATAATTATCTTTTCAGGATCAATTGTATTCAATGAAATATTCAGTTGTCAGCTATTAGAACGTCAAAGTTATATATTGACTTACACGCAACAAACGCTATGTTTAGTCCGGTCAATTTACACATTGCAAGATACAATAATTACCATCCAGCTGAATCTGAGTAAACTTGTTCAAAACACAATTAAAAACATCTTTTCAAAATTCCCCATCGTTACGACCCATGGAAAAAAATTGACTCAAGGTCAAAGGTCAAAAAATGGGTTTTTCGCGATTTTCTTCAAAACGGTAAGTTTTATCGTAAAATTACCTTAGACAAAAATTGTAGATCATAAAATTATCTATAAAAAAGGTATCAATAATTTTTTTCCTAAAAGATACCGCTTCTGAGATAAAACGATTTAAAAAGTTGTAAGCGTCATTTTATGCACACGTTTCCACGCCACCTCTGAGGTAGTGTACTTAGCGCGTTTTTTTTAACGTGGTTTCCCCTGTAGGCCTATTCCACAATCTGAAATTGATAAAAGCGATCGAAATGCAAGTTGGAATTGAAGTTGGAATTGATAAAAGCGATGGAAATTAAAAAACAGTAAAAAAATGTATTACTCCTACTCGTAATCTTCCATTACTTCTTGTTGATCATCGTCATCGTCGTCGTCGTCTTCTTCTTCTTCTTCTTTTTCTTCTTCTTTTTTCTTCTTCTTCTTCTTCATCTTGAGTGCAAGTAAATTGCGTCAGAAGCGATGTATCGCATGTTTGTTCATCAGTATCAAACGAATCCTCTGCTGTTGGTGATTCAACGTTAGAACACGACTGGCCTTGACAATTCGTGCATGCAAGAGAACAAAACAGTCCAACTTTTTTGCAACTACATTTAGCACTGCATCCTTTTTTACAGTTGCAGAAAATTGAGTTTAGCAGTTTTTCCGGCGCAGGTGGAAGTAAAGCCTGGATTGGTTCCAATGCATTATCGATCAACTTCCAACCCCAATCTTTTGGGTCCAGCTGATAACCAAGCCACGTCTGAACTTGATAATATACCCGAAAAAGATGTTGATGAGCTGCGACTGAGGTTGGAGGAAGACAAGCTAATTGTACTTGTTTTTTCTTTCGAGTGTTTTTAACAAAACATGCATATCGATACTTATCTAAGCAGGTAGTTTTTTTAGGGGCTCCGTACATACGAAGAAGAAAGCAAATTCCGTTGGTGATAACTTCTTGTGGCGTTGAATTACTTTTTTTGAAAACTTCAGCATATTGAACTAAATCTTGCTTTTCAAACATTTTAAAGACTGTTGTTTTACCTCTCCTGTAAAATGCAGATGTCGTATCACAGCCTGTTACTGCATGTAAAAATAGTACATGATGTTGACACTTTCCAAAAGTCGATAAACTTTTGGATGTAAATATTTCAGATTGATTTTAAGCTTTTCCTGGTTTTAAGAAGAAAATAGTTTTGTCAGCTGGAGTTCGAGCAGTAAGTAATACGAGTAAGTCTACATCTTCACCAACAACAATAGTTGTATTGGTCAAATTAAATTGCTCAATTGCTGTTTCAATAATCAGTACGTCGGCGTCGTTAGTAGCTTGTTTAACCAATATATTTTCAGCAGTAAACTTTTCTTTTAACATTGAAATGAACCGAGACTTGTTGTGAGTATTCGCAAGGAATTTCTGTTGACTGGTAGGAACTGTCATAAGTTCATCAAACAAAATATCAGTAGATGAAGATGTAGCTAAAGTTCGACGACGTTGTTCTGCTGCTTTAACATTCATCATACAATCATCATAGCCATCAAATACGACAGTAACTTTGGAACCAAAATGTCGACGTATATACTGTACGTATTTATCAAAAATAGCGCTGAATGTTTCTTCACTATCCCACACAACACGGTGTAGTAAATATCCTCCGTCAATGATATATAATCGCATTAGCATTATTAATATCAATATCTACTTTTTTAAAACAATCATAAATTGCAGACTTCTGTGTTTTACGCATTCCGATATCATCAAACAACGATAAAGGGTACGGAGCCAGCTCATATTCAAAATATTTTTCTATTTCATCTTGAAATGCTGCAGTAATACTCATGCGCTGGAACAATAATACAGGGTCAACAGGTACTTTTTCTTTATGAACTTTAAGTGTACTACTCATAGCTAAAAGAGGAACAATTTTGTCAGAGCGTTTTAATTTAATATCCTTAAATGTCAGTCCTGTCATTTTTGCCATAGAAGCAAGTCCAACTTCACGAGCTTTGTAACAATTAATTTTGTCATTACCAACGACACCACTAACCACCCATAAAAACATATTCTCACTTATATGACAGCTACAGAGGTATATACGTGGCGTGCTTATGCATACAATGACGCTTACAACTTTTTGAATCGTTTTATCTCAGAAGCGGTATCTTTTAGGAAAAAAATTATTGATACCTATTTATAGACAATTTTATGATCTACAATTTTTGTCTGAGGTAATTTTACGATAAAACTTACCGTTTTGAAGAAAATCGCGAAAAATCCATTTTTTTGACCTTTGACCTTGAGTCAATTTTTTTCCATGGGTCGTAACGATGGGGAATTTTGAAAAGATGTTTTTAATTGTGTTTTGAACAAGTTTACTCAGATTCAGCTGGATGGTAATTATTGTACCTTTGATCTTGTTTTTTGACCTAATTTGACCGGACTAGTTGCCGGACAAACACTATATATAGGAGACAAAGACAAAAATACAAAACTTTAAAATAATTACTTTTATAAAATTTTAAACTATTGAAACACTTATGGGGACTTTAACACAATTTATTCACAAAATTGTTAAGATACACAGAACTCTGCTGGATAACGTTTAAACTGATTGACAATACAATGAACTTTTCAAATTATTTGAACTCCCCTTAACTGTCCATACATCCCCTTATATAAAACAAAAGAACATTCTAGAATGAACGCGAAACATAAATCGAATTTAATCATTATACACTAGGAAGAGAAAGAACATTCTAGATCAAATAACCTGAAAATAGTCTTTCAAGTGAAGGTCCTTTTCTTAATCGGTTATCCCGTTACACTATATACATATTGTTTGCCAATTCTATTAACGATTTGTTGGTAAAAATGAGTAAAAATATACCCAAAAATTTTCTTGGATTTGAAAAACAAATTAAATTGATTCTGTGCGAGTACCGCTTGTGACAGATACGATACATACAAATACTTCAAACAAGCGCCTTTTTCGAAATTTCAAACCTATGATTTATGTGTTTAGAAAACAACATTTTTAATCAAAATTCCTGTAAAATTATTATACCGGTATTACATCTACAATTTTATCGTGAAGAAGTTGACGATAAATTCAAGGTCTTCTTCAGGATAGCAACACTTTTATCAAAATTCACGAAAATGTTTGATGACAAGCAGGTTGACAAACCTTTAAAGATTTTTAAAATTTTTTTTGTTTAAATATTGAGAATAACATTATTGATTCCCCGAAATAAAAACTCACATCCAACTTCGAATAAAAATAAACTATTGTTATAATTTTTCCTTCGTGGATCCGGGATAAGTGATAAACAGCAGACAAACTTAACAATTTATTGGTAAACACAACTAAATAACAATTTCTTAAACTAATTTACACAACTTTAATACAGTCACAATTTATAGATAACGCCTTTAAAATATCTCATACAACAATCGCACTTTATCACCAGCTATTACAATTACAATTAATTTTATCGCCAACTAATACAATCCACTATTACTTTAACTAACTACATTAACAACTGTTTTTATCGCCAACTATTACCATAACACTCTATTCTCTCCGTCCAACGCGGTCCTTATATACCAATTAATTTCTTCTAGAACGTCGCTATTGTACATTTCTGACATCAAAGATTCCAGCAGCCAATCGAAAATTCTCGGGTTCCAAGAACTGCTCGTCTGTCTCGTTTACTTCCTGGGTGACAGGTCCGTACTGGTTCGTAACACTATTAATAAGTCCTAATTCGAAACGTTGGACGAAACCATATGAAAGACCTTGAATTTATTCTTGATGAAAAACACGTTAAAATTGTAGATGTGCAAATATCTGATATTTAAAAAAAAAATTAATTTTTTTTAATATTGGCAACCTATTCTGAATGTTGGGTAAATCACATATTTTAAAAGTATGAAGTTTATAAACAATTTAACAAGGTAGTTAGAATGTTCAAATAATAATATTTCAAAAAGTAGGCCAATTTGCTCTAATTTATATAAAGATTTTTTGCAATATTTTAATAAGTTTTAGCAATTTTATTTGATTAAAGGATGTCATCTAAAATTTTTCAATTCCAAAAGCGCAGAAACTTTCGTAAAGTTTTTAAAACTTATATCATTTTAATTAATTTTTTTTTACAGTATATGTATATAACATGTTTTTATTGTACTTTCTTTTATTATTTGGGAAACTTTGCCTTTTAAAGTAAAGATTCCTAAATATATTTTAAAATGGCCTTTGAACATTTTATTGATTTTAAGAGTTTTCTCAAGGGTCGTCATTTAACTTTTAATTACAAACAATACATTTACTTTACTTTTCTTACCTTTTAAGAACCAAAAAGAGTGTCGTGTACAAAGATTCCTTAATTACAAAGAAAAGCTTCAAATTATCACAATCTCTCTCTTTTTTAATAAAACAGCGGCGTTTTTCAATTACATTTTTATTTCTATAGATACATTTATTACCAACTCATTCTTCTTTCAATGTAGGTAGGCAAGATCTAGATGTATCTAGAGTTAAATTACAGATAAATTCATTTTGTTTTAACAAAATGTTAACTCTTTTTATCAATTTCCTTTTTGATGAATTTTCTTCTCTACACAAAATTTTAGTTTTAATCCAGTTTATGATGTGTTCACATCATTTATATTTATTTCCATTTCCTTTTGTAAGATAATTATTGTTGTGTTTAGAAAGGCAGACTTCAAGTGGTCTTCTGGATTCCCCAAAGTAAACTTTACCACAATCACATATACACAATTTTTGTTTGTTGTTCCAAATTAATTGGTCTTGTTCTTGACAATTGTTTAGAATATTGCTTTTTTTTCGAAATACGTGGTAGGTATGTAATTTTTGTTATATGTAGATTTTGCTTCCCATAATTTGGTTATCCAATCCTGATTGTTTTCAATTTTATGAAATATCCATTTTTACTGTATAACAAAAACGCAAAAATGACATTAAACCATTGGGAGACATATAGCTTTATGATAAAGGAATATGAATGTCGCAAATAGAAATCCATTTTTTACGTTGCAATAATTAAAACTGAAATATTATTCATATCCTAGACTAAATTCCTGTTGACAATTTAATGTACAATGTATATACCTATTTCGTACTTATTAATATTTGCACTCGGTAGCAATTTGTACATTTCTACCAGAGTTGCTCTAAACTAAAATAAGCACTGGGGTTGATGACAACAAACGTTTCGTTTGAAATTCACCCTTTGCATGTTTGTACAGGCCGCATAAGCTGCTCGTCTGTTGCTCATACACTACACCCGGTTTTCCGGTGTAGGTATTGGTGCTGAATATTGTAAATAAGTTTGGTTATGTTATTTGCGACTTCTCGATGACTCACCCGTTTGATTCTTATCAGGCAATAACAAGGCATTTAAAATTATACAGGGAAAATTATTTTTCTTTTTTACATGATAAAAGGTCAGTATCATTTCTGGTAAAAAACCAACAGTTGGTTTGTTAGCTATGGTAGATGCAGGTCATAAGGCCTGTTGGGTAATAGGTATCAAAAAACAACTTAAAATTTTCAATTCCGCTCAAGGAAACACTCTTAGTTAGCTAACACTCTTATATGGCTCTTCAAACATTTCGCGATTTGTCACTTGCTTGTTCTGGCCAGTGTGGTGTTTGTGAAAAGCAGTTGTGCAGAACGAATAATAAACAATGGTCCGATTGAATTTTAAGTATTTTTTGTAAAATGAGACATTTATAATATACTTTTGCCCTACAGTTGTTTGTTTTCATACTTTCATCAACCTGTTATATCAAATAATTCTTTATACACGGTGCTATGGGGGTTAATAATAGATGATAACTCAGATCATTCTGAGTGCCCTAATGTTGTAAGAAATATTTTGTAATTTTAAGGAATTGGCATAATTAATGCAAATATAATAAGTTTTGATCTCAATTACCAAATATTAGACGCCCATTTTAATTATTTATAGGTGTTAAAATATTAGGCCTTATAATCCTATCCTTGTAAAGTAAGGCCTATTGACAAGGTACAAATATTTTTAGTATTAGTTCATCTGTATGTTAAATTAATATTAAAATTTGTTGGTTCGGATAACAAGTTTTTATTTTACATCCTTATTAGCCGCACTGGTATTCACCAGTTTTTATCCAGTGTAGTTACAGAAACTGTTCCTTATTCCCTTGTGTATAATTTATAAATAGGGATAACATTTTGTACTTTCAAGTCTATGTCAGTAAAGCACTTCTCTGTCCTTATGGTAATCATAATTAACATACAAGTATTGTTCTGCCTGAAAGACGATATAACTAGTTTAGTGAATAGGAAATAAAAGCAGTTACTAAAGGCACACTTTGTGATTAGGACGTTGTTTATCTATCCAGCTAAATGACGACTGGATAAAACTGAAAACGGAAAGCAACTAAACTAAAGGGAAAATCAGACATTCAACAGGTGTCAATAGATAACAGTAACAGTGGAACATTTCTAAAATGCAAATCTTACTATTCAGTAGTATATGTGTCAAATCGTCACCACGAAACAAGACCCGAAAGGGGTTTATCCAGAAACACCCCAAATGACGGCTGTCACAATAAATTTCAGACGCTGGTATCTGACCTCATCGACGTTATTTTATTGTCTACCTTAAAATAAAATTGATAAAATATAAAACCAATTAACTAGGATATAGGGAAAAAAATCCTAACATCATATTTAATTATGAAATTCCATTTATAAGCAAGTAAATAATAAATAATTTTATAAAAAACAGGCTCATATTATATTATATTACTGAAAGTTGCTTCAAAATATGCTTTACAACAACAATTTTTTTGCTTCAGAATCGTTGTCAGCAGTATCAGAATACAATAAGCCGTTTAAACACAGAAATCGCTACACTACGTCAACAACTTGAAAAAGTCGGAAGAGACAATAATCCAGAAGGAATTTTACAAGCACATGCTGCAGCTTTGCAACGGCAAGCAGAAGAGTCAAGAAAACAATACGAACGGTGTTTGGACGACGTTGCCAACCAAGTTGTTAGGGCTTTGTTAACTCAAAAGGTAAGCGTTTGAAAAACAATTGTTTGTTAGATTATCAACTATTTATTTAAACTAAGTTACTGTAGGAGAGAGTCGCTTATTTCGTACCACTTTCCATAAAATTAATAAAGTTGATGTTTATCAGCATAGATGCTTCTTTTTAATGGAAATATTCACCTGTATCATTAATAGATCAGGTATTTTTTTCAGATACAGTATATTTACAATATATTGACAAACTCTTAAACAATAGCTTATTGAATTCTTAGCACAATGCAGTGGATGTGCACTTTGGTTGTCCAAGGTTGTCATTTTTCCAGGCCTTTTCTTTAGCTTTATTAAATAGTTTTTTCTTTGTAGTAAGCCGAAAGTGGGTCGTTCTGGCTTCAATATTACGGCAGAAAGTCTAACTTATATGCCGCGATAATGTCGCGCGGACAGCCGGCCGAAAGAAATTATTCCTGCACTGATGTCACTGTCACTGACACTGTCACGGCAAATGTCGGGGCAGGCATCAATATCTTTTAACACCGAAGGCAATTTCCTTTGTACTTTCGGCATAGTACAAAGAAAAATAGTATACACTACATGGGCAGAAAGTTTGAGAGCCCTGCACTGCGCGCCATATTGCAGGCGCGCAGTGCAGGAAAAAGTAAATAAAAATGAGTCCGGTAAAAGCTTTTAACGGACTCATTTTTATTTTCTGGCCTTGTCCGACAAAATGAGATTTTCTGACCTACAAATAAACCGGAAAGTAGTAATTTCTGGCCGGTTTTAAAAAAAGAAAGTTAAAAAACATATGACATGCAAAAAGCATAAAAAAAATTATTCGTAATTGGTACCATTTCAAAACGTTCCATTGTAAATAAGATAAACGTGTAGGTTTGTTAATGTTTATCTTCAATTTTATTTCTGATTTTTAGAGCATTCTGTACTTTTTTTGCTATAAACATCCACTTCCATTAGAAGCTATGATAAATTACCAATTTTCTTTTAGAAATATCTTTGAAACTGAATAGTAAAAAGTTCTAATAAAATTCATGAAGTGTTATTTTGATTGGTTTGTATGAAGTTCACGAACCTACCCATTTTCTTATTTTACTTGGAAACCTCGTTAAGTAAATTTATACTGGTATGATTTAAGTTTGTTTCAACAAAAAAGATGTAAAGTAACAAATCAGTTTCCAAAATAAAACATATTACCAAAAATATACTATACCACACATCAACAAATCTTATCAATAACTCACCAACTACACTGATTATATCAAAGAATTCGTACATACTACTGACTTCAGAGTTAAGGTCTTAAATATGCTGTTAGAGGTCTTGTCTACAATAATTCGAAATAACGTAAAGGTGTAATAAAAAAGGCGGTACGAATAAGGCAACTTTCCTTAACATCTGCAAAAAAAATTCTGGATTTTCATTCAATGTACAGGTGTTAGGGTGAACAAATTTTCTGTCTAATAAGTACGATTTTACAATGCAAATGCGCAGTGAACATACAATCCTATTAACAACGGGAATACGAACTTTTCGATAGCTACAAATTATATTTAGTGATGATTACGTTCGAATTTCAAGAATATGAGTAGTTTTTGGTATTTGTTTTTTCTAAATTTTCAATTCCTGCACTATTCCATTAAATAACGTTTTTATATTTTTAGGGTTTAAAAGAAGAAGTAAACGGCCTTAATCTAAAAATCCACGAATTAGAAACCCAGAATCAAGCATTAGCATCAATGTTGGTGCATCAACTACGTTCTGATAGTCCCGATTCGCCAACCGATTTAGAAAAAATTTCCAAACAGTGTCTTTTCGAGGAAAAACGACACAGGATGAGCAGTGATAGTTCAGCAGATGCTTTATCGCCATTGTCGATAATGCAAACAAGCCTCAATATCAAGCACTGTAATTCTTTTAATTCCGAAGTCTTGGAAAAGAGTCCTAGCCTTGAAAATGGAGAAACTAATGTCATTTGTAACGAGAAAAGATTATCAGCTGACACAACCAATTTGATAGGCAAGTTTACGAGTTTGTTGCATTTTATTGGTCATTGATTCGAATTTTAACCCTAAATTTGCTTTAAACAAGTAGGCAAAATTCAAACATAAGAGCAATACTACAAGCGCACAATATTGAGGATTATTATATTCTACGATTGTACTAAAAAATTACATTTTTATCCAACCCTTTTTCCAACTACCCTTTATAGACTTACAGCTGTCAATAATTTTGTGCACCTTAAAAAAATTAATATATAACTCCATCTCTTTATACATACTCAAAATAATTTTAATACATATTTTAAATTTCTAACATTTAAAATGAGCCGATATAATTAGGTTGTTCGTATATAGACACAGTAGTGACACTGATTGCCGAATTTAAAAATCTTTAGTACGAAGGTCAGACTGCCAATAATTTCGGCAAAATATTGTACGCATTGCTTATGTTTATTCCATTCTAGAGCTACTATCGTATCGAATTCAGGACTTGATCTCCCCTGTGAAATTGACTATTAAAACAGATTTATGTTTCAGTTAATAACAAAAGGTCAATGAAATCTGCTTTAAATAGATCCAAGGGAGACCTATATTGTTATTAGTAATCGTGTTTGAAGTTAGCCTGCTCTATTTCTGACCACCAAAAATCCTACTACTTTTTCAAAAGATGCGATTTATCCTCATCATTAATAAATTATTTTAAACATTTTTGGCCCTTAGGTGATATCTAAATACTTACTTATACTTCGTTACAGATGCGAGACTATCTCTAGAAGATAAAAAACGACACCAAATTCTAACGCAATTATGGACTGAATTGAAGGGGACTGAAGTAACACCCAAAAGACTTTTAGAAGCTTTAACTGCAGTAGATTCAGCATTATGGGTACCTCCCAAACGACCTGTATCCTTAAATCTTCACTTACCTGTATTAAGAACTACAAAATGTCGAAAAACAAGACCGGTTTTAGCGCAATCTACATCAAAAAGTGAAGAAGAAACTATTGGAAATGAATCACCTGAAAGTGGAAATAGGGACGAAGGTAAGGATCTTGGAAGCATTTTAAACAATTTCGTATTAACATTCTTGCTTACATATTTAGTACTATATATAAAGATCGAATGTATGCCTGACAGAATGGTCAAAATAATCACTGCGTCCTGTTGCTCTTCTTGAAGAGATGGATCAAGAATGATTGTTTCCATTCTTCTTGTAGGTCCTCACTGTTCATCGCCTGCTGAAAGATTTCTTGGAGCATTCGAAAACAGTTTTTCTGATCCACGTATATCATTCTTACGAAATTTCTTTAATTAAAAACTTTAATGTACTGATTATATTGTCAAAATAATGTTGTGTAAATGTTAAAATGATATGTGTGTGTATCAATTATTAATAGTACGATTTTTTACTTTTTGAAAATGTTTAAACATTATATGTTTAAGGTTATTCAACTATGTCTTCCGATGTCCAAGCTGATGTAACTCGGGGTTCAGGTGATGCAACTTTACCACGACGAGGATTGGAAGATCTAAAAGAAGCCAGTGATGAAACTGATGTTTCTGATAACAGACTTCTAGTCAGTGATATCAAAGATCCTGATATACTATACATTCCGCTAAATCTTCTAAATCTGAACCAAAGGTAATGTTTTTATATTTAGAGTTTATTAGATTTTGTTATCAATTTTGCCGACCCAAAAAAACACAAATATTATGCATATTTATGATTTAAACCAAGTTAATCTGGATAGAATTTAATGACCGAAAGGGAATTAAAAATAAAGCAACAAATACAAACTAATTTAACATAAAACCAATACTCAAGAGAAGAATAATAAAAAACAGCCAATTAATTAATATTAGACTTGGTAATCAAAAATCTAAAAAAATATTTAATTTTTATGCTTTCCTTACAGAAATAGTTTTCCACCAAGTAAAGACATCTTACCATTTCAACATATAATGCGAAGTTTCTCCGATTCACACCTTTGTATAAAGATAACTACAGCACCCTCTCCTTGTTACTCATTTAGTTCACCGATTTCAAGTAGCCCATCAATTTTTTTATTAGATATAACGGAAAAATCGATAAACCCATTGAGGAGGACTAGAGGAACCAGTACCTTGTGGGGTAAGTAAACATATTGTTTTAATGATAAAATTATCAAATATAAAAAACGATTTACTGTAATATTATTTTTATTAAATATCTTCACACACCATTTTTTTTTCGAACTGCACTGTAAACGTTTGAATTATAGTTATTTATGCAACTAGTGCGTAAAGTTACCTTTTTTGACGAATGTGAATGTTGTCGCATGAGCCGCAGGCGAATGCGACAATCACATGAGTCAAAAAAGGAACATTTACGCACGAGTTGCATACAATATTTTTTCTACAACCGAATTTCTTTACAAGAAATACAAGTATAGGCCTGGTTTTTTTTACGCTTTACTGCGAAAAAAAAATATTATATTTAAAACATATTTTAGATAACAAAATATTTATTTTCTAAATTAATCTCACCTTATAATACCGGTACGTAGAAACGCGAAATGCTTGAATTATAAATTAATTGAAATGTCAATCAGTCATTTAAATAAAAATGTTTTTGTACAACTGTCATTAAAAGTGACACTTTTAATGAGAGCAAACAATGTTAAAAACGATTGTTTACATAGCAGCGTGTTAAAAATACTTTTAACACGTTGCCATGTAAACAAGTTTACTTTTAACACGGTTTAGTTTACTTTTAACACGGTTTGGTTTATTGTCATTGCAAATTCGCCCGTTTCATTATCAAAATAGGGAAGTTGTACAAAAAACATTGTATGGTATTTGTGTTAAAAGTGATTTTATTTTGTTCGTGAAATTGTTCAAGTCGCTCCGCTCATTTCACAAACGCTTTCACTCACAATATAAAACCTCACTTTTAACACTCATATCATAAATAACTATTACGCTTATTCATGAACTGATATTTCTGTCATATTAAAAATCAAATTAAAAATTACTGAATATAATATCTAGTTTTGTATGTATTAAACTGCAATAATTTAACAATTAAATATATTTACACAAATTTACACAATTAAATAATAAAAAAAAAAGTTTCCTTACCCGGAATTGAACCCGGGTCATCTGTTTAGTAGTTATATACCTTAAAACCTCGGCCACCAACACACATCAAAGTATTTGCATAATCTTATACAAAACAGTGCTTATTTTACTTTTTTTTACTAGTAAAAAAAAACTTTTTTTTTCACTAGTGAAAAAAAGTTAAACTTTACGAACCTTAAACCGTGCGTAAAGTATTAACTTTACGCACGGTTGTAGAAAAAGTATATAAAACATTTTTTTTTCGATAAAAAAAATGTAAATATACCTCATACACTTTTGAAGCAATTTGTATTGTTTTACCCGCTATTGTGGTGTTGCCATCATCAAACACGATATCGGGCATGCATACAGACCGACATATTTTTTTATTTCATTTATTTATTTTATCTAATATACCCTTTATTAGAGGGTGCAGTTTAATTTCTTCTGATGTTTACGGTGCAATTGTCTTACATTATCTACAAAAAAAATAGTGTCAGATTTGATAAACATTCAAATAAGAGAGTCGAAAGTTTATCTGTATTTATAAATAAAAAAAGAAAAAAAACGAAAGCTTTATCCATAGACAAAAGAATATATATTATTTGTCTATGGGCTTATCATTCGCCATGTTGTATTCACTTTCACCAAGTGTCATTCCTGGTAGGACTATTTAAGGCACTAAACACATTAGTTTTATGCATAGAGGTATTATAAATAAAGAGAGCCAGGCGTGAAAATACTACTTGTCTAGATTCTGTCTTAGTATAGATAGATAGATAGATAGATAGATAGATAGATAGATAGATAGATAGATAATTTATTTGATCACGTGTACAGTTGAAGTTTGTGACAAGTCAAAATACAAAAGATTAAAATTAAAATATTAAAATATACCAACAGATACAATACAATATAGTATGGTGGGTGTCGTTAAAATACAAAATAAAAATACATTGAAATATTAAAATAAGCTAGGTACAGTTTAAAAATTCCTCGATGTAGTAGAAGCAATGCTCCAATAAAGAATGCCTCACTCTCCCCTCAAATCGCTTCTGAGTCAGTTTAGTGAACTCAGATGGTAATTTATTATATAAATTTAGACAAAGAGAATTTCGAGCCGATAGATTTAGTCGATAGAAGGTGGGTCTCAGTTGTGAACCCTTTCGAGTTTGGTATTCATGGTAGTCAGAATTTGTGTTAAATTTGGTTTTATTTTTATGTATTTCTAGGAGACTATTTAAAATAAATATACATGGCAATGGTAGAACTTTTAGTTTCTTAAATATGGGTCGACAGTGTTCTCTACAAGGGGCTCCTGAAATGATCCTGACTGCCTTTTTTTGCATGCGAAAGATTTTATTTGCATGTGTAGATTGGCCCCATAGTAGTAAGCCATAAATGAGATGGCTATGGAAAAGAGAATAGTAAGATGTCATTAAAATATCTTGACTGAGACAAATTTTTAGTTTTCTTAGTAAGAACAATTGAGTAGAGAGTTTTTTGCATAAGCTGTTTATATGTATATCCCACTTTAACGTGCCATCAATTTTAAAACCTAATAAATCTACATGGTGGTTTGAAGCAATCAACCGATTTGAGGATAATAGAATATTTTGAGTTTTTTCTGAATTCATTTTGAGATGGTTTCCTGAAAACCAATTTTCTATTGGTTTTCAGGAAACCATCTCAAAATACAACAGTTACGCCTCTTTCACATTATACGGTTTTGATCGTGTGGTAAAAAGCCGTACGAGTTTTTGCCGTCACATAGTTAATTTCACATTTCACGGGTTTTTGCCGTGTACTATTGTAGAAATTTTTATTTCATTTGTCTAATGTGAGTACGATGAATCGTAAACAAATTATTGATTTGTGGTTACTTCATCGTCGACGAAAAGGAACAAAACCAAATCGCCTTTTTTGGATACATCCAATTCATTTAAGGAGAAAGAAAGTAGGATTATTTCACACACTTTTTCAGGATTTAAGAAACGACGAAAATTAATTCTTTAACTATTTCCGAACTTCTATTACCTGTTTTGCTTCAATGCTAAGCGAACTTCCCGCCATGCATTTTTTGTAGCAATTCGATCTTTATACAGATCTAGAGTTTTGTCCCACAACACAGGTCTTCCTTCGATCAAGGCTATTAAAACTTCAGCATCAATTTCATTTATTTTTCAACAATTTTCAGTAAACTAAACACAAAAAAACAACAAATACGACGAAGGTGTCGATTGCGTACGACTCAAAACCATGTAATGTGGAAGCATACATTAAGTCACGTATGCCACTGTCTCGAAAGTACCGTACAGCGCCCGTCAAGTCTAGTAGCAAAACACGGCTGTTGTACGGCACGGCACCGGCTTTTTACCGTCACCGTATAATGTGAAAGATCCCATGCTATTCTTCACTTTCACGGCCGTACGGCTTTTTATCGCACGATCAAAATCGTATAATGTGAAAGAAGCGTTATAGTCAAAGACATATTATAGACAGAGTAGGTAAGCCATAAGGCTGCCTCTAAGCAGAAACTTCAAAAGGGTAGAGAAGATCAAGTGCCATAGCTGACTGTCTGTCTATACCAATGAATGTACAGTACTTATTTTTTGGATAATAAAAGACATATAACAAAATATAATTGACATGTTTTAAAAGAGAATTTAAAATATAAATAACACGATAATGTGCAATTAAAGAAAGATAGAATTGGTACCGCGATCTTCTTTCTCTCTCTAACTAAGGAGCAGCTAGAAGCACGAAGTGTAGATACCAGGAGTCCATACATAATGTTGAACGATTGGTCTCAATTTAGGGGACACATTTTTTGCTGGTAGAGTGCGCCACTTTTTAGAAAGTACTCGTTCAAATCCTTATAAACTAAATTTTTACAACACAAATCTTTGATAGATATTATTTTGAGATTACACACTATTGGTGCTTTGAATACAGATACTTTTCCTACATTTTCAGTTGCCTTTCGGCCACTAAGATAATCATTGACAGCACAACACCTTTCCATTTTTTAATTTCAACTTATTTTTAATAAAGAAATTAATATTATATATTTAGTTTAATAAAATTTAACATTAGCGACATCTACATGTCAATAATAATGATAGCATCGCTACGCTCGGAATACTTACGCAGCCAGTGGCAAAAAATATAACTATGATATACGTTTATTAATTATTATGACCACGAAGTATAGATCCCAGGAGTCTACACGGTATAGGCTTTTCCATAATATTTCTGGTACACAATAATCAACCCAGATCATAGTTCCAATTTTAACCACTAGCTGCGCAAGGATTCAGGAGGTACCGATGTTATTATTATTATGACATTTGAATGTCGCGAATGTTAAATTAAATAAAATATATAATATTAATTTATTTATTTAAAATTAGTTGTAATAAAAAATACTTTCCAGAGCTGTCAATAGCAACAAAACTTCCCGCGTAAGGATTTAAACGAGTACTTCTTGAACAATGGCGCACTCTACCGGCAATAGTTCTGTTCTCTAAATTGAGACCATTCATTCAACATTACTTTTAGACTCCTGTGATTATACTTCGTGGGTGGAAGCTTGGTTCCTCTGTTCTATTTATAATAACTCAATCAAGCTGTTAATCTAATTTCGTTTGAATATATGACTTTTGACACATAGATTCAACTTCATGTCATTTTCCAATAACGGACCATTCAAAATTGCACCAACATGAATTAAAGCTAAATTTATATTTGTTTGCAGGTAACGCTAATCTGGAAATCTGCCCGGAAGACACAAAGTCTCCATTATCCTGGTCCAGTGGTGCAGAAGATCGTCTCGAATGCACTGCTTGGGACGCAGAATATATCCAACATTGGCTTAAATTAGATGAAACACGTTCGACCTTACAGCAACAACACAGAGACATGTTAGAGTTGGAGTACGATCGAGCGGAACTAGAGGATTGGAGTTTGAGTCTCTCCAACGACGATTTAAGAGAACAGTGGAAAAAGCACGATGTTACCACTCCAGGGCAGATTTCTTTATCCACTTTGCCAAGCATTCAGGAAAATAATGCGTTGGAATTAGAGGAAGATTCCAATGAATGTCTATGGAATAATTCTAGGTAATTAATTAAATTTTAATCATTAAAGAAATAATGTCCGAAAAATTAAATTATCAAAGATGGGCAATCAGAATTACATATTAAACTATTTTAATCGTTCATATTCTAAATATATATTTACGAGCAAGTATTCTTGAAAAACTATATCTTATATGTTATTTTTTTAAATTGTTGTAAGCTTAAGTAAAATTCTTAAATTCCTACATTGACTATAACAGTTTTTTTATTTGTTGGTTTTAGTTACATGATGGACAAAGAAGGTCGAGAGCTAGTAACTCTGTTAATGGATTCTCCAAACGGAGAAAAACAATGGCCTTATGCTATTTCGAATATAGTTCATCAACAAATTTCTCCTGACAACAGTTGGTCTAGTAGCGCATCAGATTATTGCAACTCCAACGAACCCGAAACATATTCAAAACGATCGTCTGTCGCTTTGAGCGGTGGTTCAAGTGATGATACAGGAGAATTGCCAATTGTTGGAACTGACTTCACTAGAGATTTTTACCGGTAAAATATCCATTAACTTATGTTTTTTCAAATCACTATTTTACATTCCTAGAATATGACAAGATTATTCTTGTAGTGATATTTCATATTGTAAGGTGTTTCATTTCATTAGTGTTATTATGTAACTAAATACAAATATTTCAAAATGTAACTAAACTATAGTGCAGTCAATGAGAGCAAAATTAGAGTATTACTTTCGATTTCTTTTCTTATGCATCGATTTTACCTTTTAATTTAATCTATTCTATACCGATATATGCTTTATCATGTTTTAGGTTTGAAAATTACCCCTTATTGCCAAAATTGAAAAAAAATTATTATTAAGTAAACCAAAGTACTTTGTAGGCTTTAATAGCGTTTTGATGAAGTTAAATAAAGGTCACCTTTACTTTAAGACATTATTGTTGGCTTGGGTCAATAATTTAACCCTTATAAATAACTCCCTTCGATAATAAAATGTGTACAAAAATTGATTTATTAATTAATTTCATATCTAATTTACATAAATTTTATAGCGGTATTATGGGTCAATTTAATTTTTTGTTTCACATTTTTCAACCCTTAAAAGCAACCCCTAAAAACATAAATATACCTTAAAGTTATCATTTATTCATCTCTTTATTTACATAATATTGGTACTTTGTTTTTCATTTACAATAAAAATTTCTTTGGCAGCGTGTAGTCTGTATACCAAGATACTATTCACATCTGCTCCAAAATTCGTATGTGCTACAAAATACAAAAAAAATATTTCAAAGAAACGAAAGGAAAACAAGTATTTTTCTCTGGGAAGCGTGTATTAAAAATTATAAAATTTATTAGCTGAGCGCTTTCGGTCTAACACCGGCCATCATCAGAGCTAAAAGTCCAAAGGTTAATCAATACCCCAGAAGTAAAAAAGATCGATAGACAATTTGACAATATGGAACTGAAGCCAACTATTCCCGTTCGCAGCTAGAGAGACAACATAAGTTGTAGACCGGTTTCGGCGTATTTGCGCTTCTTCAGCAATATGGCTTCAGTTTCATATTGTCGAATTGTCTATCGATCCTTTTCACTTCTGGGCTATTGATTAACCTTTGGACTTTTAGCTATGATGATGGTCGGTGTTAAGCCGAAAGCGCTCAGCTAATAAATTTTATAATTTTTAATACACGCTTCCCAGAGAAAAATACTTGGTTTCCTTTCGTTTCTTTGACTTCACTAAGTGTGAACAAGTTTAACAGTCTATTTCATTATAATTACACACTATGGTGTTTGACTTAAATCGATACCTAAGACTGTCCAGAAGGAGAGAATTGATCGCCATAGACATTTGGTTTTTACACCAATGCATCATGCTAAAGTGACTCCAACTTTCGCTGTTTTGAAGTTTAACAATGAACACCGAATATATGTGAATTGATTTCAGTCAAATCGAGTTTTAGTTTGCAATTGGAGGTGAGGATGTCACTACTATGGCATCGTTTACACTTCCATTACTCTGTGGATGCAAATTGATCGTGATTTTAGTGTATTCTTCAGTCAGCGATTATGCTTTAAGCTCGCTGACGACAACATATACCTTGTGCTGAAGAAGCGCAAATACGCCGAAACCGGTCTACAACTTATGTTGTCTCTCTAGCTGCGAACAGGAATAGTTGGCTTCAGTTCCATATTGTCGAATTGTCTATCGATCCTTTTCATTTCTGGGGTATTGATTAACCTTTGGACTTTTAGCTCTGATGATGGCCGGTGTTAGGCCGAAAGCGCTCAGCTAATAAATTTTATAATTTTTAATACACGCTTCCCATAGAAAAATACTTGTTTTCCTTTCGTTTCTTTGACTTCAGTATGTGTTTAACAGTCTATTTCATTAAAAAAATATTTGATATATTGATAGTTATATAGTAATGTAAGTTATCAGATTTTGTTAAATTTTAACTTTTCTTTTGTTGCTCTTCTTAAATATTCTAATAAAGGTATTGATTTATTTATTTACAGGTTAGTTAAATTCGAAAGCACTAAAAGCCTGGCATCGACATCTTCTCGCAGTCTAGTCGGAGCTTTAAGTGAAAATGGTGATCGTGAAGCTACCCTTCAAAACGTGCTTACTTTCCTGGCTGAACAACAAAAATACGTCCATTCTCGTGAACCTACAACCCGACCATGTTCTGTTAATGAAGTGACTAAAGATTTTAATATTGAAGGCCCACCTCAACAGCTTGATGAGATTAAAAACAGCGACAGTGACTACAGCATACCCAAAAGTGACAATGAAAATTATGTTACATTAAAACAACTATGTGAGGAATATTGTCATAAAGAAAAAGAAATTATAAAAGACAAAAAAGAAACTAAGGACGATATTGACATCAAACATGCAGAAGAAGTGTGTTTGGTGACTCCCATAGACATTGAAAGTGAGAATTGTTCGAATATTAGTGAACATCCTGTGGATATTTGCAGTAGTGTCAATGTAGAGATTACTTCTCTAGAATACCAAAGTTGTGTGTTAAAAACAAGTGATGTGGATAAAAGTGATAATTTGATTAGTGACTTAACCAAATCTAGTGATACGAACAATGAATCTTTTACTTCCAGTGTTAGCACTCCAGATACCGTTGTATCAAAAATACCTAGAAGAAAAACGCAGTCTAAAATTCCTATTAGTCCTGCCCGTGTTATAACTAATAATAATAACAATAAGGAAAATAATAAGGATACAAAAATACCAAAGAGTAAAATACCACATAAAAGTAACAGACAGAAACAAAAGGTATGTATTATAAAAATTATATCCAATAAATTAATTATTTTCTACAATATTTTGAATGGTAGTGTCGAAATTTGCATTTGAAGTAATATTGATATATGTAATAAAAAATGTGTACATTCGGAACTATTGGCCGAAGACATAATACAAATATTGGCCCAATGATAGGCAATATAAAAAAACAAATATCCATATATGCTAAAGAACATGTTTTTACTTGTATTGATAAAAGATGACTTTTATGTTGTTTAATATCGATCAAAACCCGTTTTTTAATGTTATCTAATAAATTGGATGTTAGAAGTTGGTTGGAGAGGATATGAAAGGTTTACTATCTTTTAAAATGG
The DNA here is from genome assembly GCA_964028335.1 of Altica lythri. Lineage (NCBI taxonomy): Eukaryota > Metazoa > Arthropoda > Insecta > Coleoptera > Chrysomelidae > Altica > Altica lythri. Next base: position 24,868,511 of record OZ034804.1, on the reverse strand, counting down.
TGGTATATAAAATACCATAGCAGATGTGAATCGAGATCTATTCGATGGCCTCAGCATAATATTCATAAAAAAAGTCATACTATACAAATCATTAAAATCATGAAAAATATGTCAACATTATACTAAAATAAGCCTAAAAATCATACGTGTGTATTTTTTCAGAAAATAATTCATGTACAACAAGGTAATTCTCCACAACATATAGTAACGTCTGAAAAACTAGTACAAAGTACATCTGGCATTCTCAGTCATATTATTGAAGGACCTCCTAACAGAGCTGTAAGTTTTCATGAAAGAGCAACTTCGAAGGACGTTATAGACGAACTAAATCGGATGATCAAAAGTGGAGAAGAATTGATGTCGAATCAGGATAATGCAGCAGAAACTGGTAGTAAATTAGACCAAGCCTGTAGACCTACTGGTTGGGTGCACGTTGAGAAAGAGATTGATTTAGCAGACCCAAAGGTAACTATTTATTACTATTAACCACTTTTAGGTAGGGGATATTAGGAAAATGAGTTTTAAAACTTACTACAAATGAACTGTTAGAAAATGGAGCATAGTTGTTATAGTGTAACCAGGTTTATTTGGAATAACTTTTGCAAATTTACCTATACGATTTAATTGACCCTTAACAATACACGTCATTAAAACAAATAGTGGAATGTGACCATAGACATTTATATGATAAATTAATAAACTGAAAAACAAGACAACTATGCACACCAAACAGAAGAGTATAACAATCATTTTTCTAAGTATTAATCTAAACAATAAACTACTAATTGCTCTTTAAGAAATTAATGAGTAAAATTAAATTTTAGAACAGAAATTAACAAGGGTTCTTTCTATAATGAGATCTAAATAAAGAGCAAGCTATTGATATTCATCATTAGAATGTTATCTGTAATACTAGGATAACTCCTAATACAACATTTCAGTGTAAAAGATAAACCAACAATTAAAGTTTAAATATTCCTTAACTGATTGTATTAGTAAGTAAGGTAGGTTCTGCTATTAAGGCCTACCTAAGAGAGAATAATAAAAAAAAAGTGTGTGTGTCAGCTCCAACACGCAACTGGAGTTTACTCCTTAAGAACGATCAGCATGGTATTTTTTGTGTTTTTATAACTATTATGTAAATAATAGTGCCTGAAAAGTATGCAACACTATTTACACTAATTTAACCACCTTAATAGTAAAACCAAGAGATGGCGCTACAGATTGATTAAATAGTTATTAGGCGTATTTTTGAAAGTTTAATAGTCGTGAAGTCCAACACTTACATATATAATTGACTAATCAAGTTTATTCGTATTGTATGTTTATTATAAATATCACGGGATGTTTAAAATTTAATTGTATATTTTATTTACATTTTCTAGAAAATTTTTGAATTTTAACATAAAATCGAAAAATTGCCTTATTTTCAAAAAATATTTATTAAAATATATTATATGCTTATAATTCGTATTCCGTTTAAAATTAATACAGAATGTAATAAAAATTCAATCATTTTGAAAATTTTGAAAAATTCAAGAAGTGCTTTCTCTATGCGTTCAGTATATGTTTAGGGAAAACATAGAGACAGAGAAATGATATGTAACACTTTTCTCAACGTTACTGTAAGACTTTTCTCAACGTGACTCTTTCACACGATTTTACTACCCATATTTTTTTCATACCAGGCGCCTTATGTATCGTTTCTTAAGGAGTAAACTCCAATAAAAATTTGTTATCCAAATAAAAAAAATAATAATAGTAATTTAACATACAAATGAAATACTAAAAAAATATTTGAAAAAAGGCACTTTTGCAGTAAACAAACATAATATAGTAGGGTAATAAGGCCTAATATTTTAACAAAAAATCAATCATTAAACACAGTCTCTTCGCATACCGATCTTGGGCTAATAGTGAACTCAGACCTGACGTGGAGTGATCATGTTTCACATGTATGTAAACGGGTAAACTCTAAACTGTTTTTAATTCAAATAGCTTTTCCTAAAGCAGCCTTCGATAGCTACTGTCGGCTTCATAAGTGTTTCATACGACCCATCCTTGAATATGATGGTTCCGCGTGGTATTCGGACTTAGTTCGTGATCGAGAAATGTTGGAAAAAGTGCAAAGACGCGCAACTAGATTCTTCTTTGGTCATGTTAGACCCACGTATGAAGAAAGACTATCTACCGCAAACCTCACAACGTTTGAAGAAAGACGCCTCCTTTCCTTCCTTTCCTTCAGGTTTATAAAATATAACTTGGGTAATCTTCAAGCAGCGTTTCCACTCACTTGTGACGACAGACTCCGAAGACATTCATTCAAACTAAAGAAGGAAGCTTTTCGTACCCGTAACAGACAGGGTTTTCTGATTAATAGAATTTTGATGTCTGGAACAGTTTACCTAACGAAATAATAGACTGAAAGCGTTAAAAGTTTCAAAAACAAATTAGACTCCCACTTATTTGTATTTATACCTTGGGTTATAGTTGTTTTTTCTTTATTTAATCATATCTTAATGTATTTACCATAGGTATTTCAAATGTATATTATTTATTAGGCTTAATAGGACCTGTCCTCTGCCCTTATCAAATAAGCCTTCCTTTTTACTAATACTAAGACAAACTACTTAAAGTCTTTAAGTGTGCATGTGCAATTCATTTTCTCTTTGATTTTGGTAGCAGTTGTAAACGTTGTAATTAGAAATACCTGAATACTCAATAACCTTACTGATTGCCCAAATATCTTGTCAAGGATTGGTTTTTTTGTTCCGCGATTGAGCTCTAGACACTCATGTTTTCATATTCCTACGCCGCACACAAATATTTTAAAGTTTTCTTCTTTGCATTTAATGTGTAAAATATGTAACGATCATAACATAGATCTCTTTTTTACGTCTCTCACTGAAATCTCCAAGACTGTGCCACACTGAGAAGCTCTGGATGTTTTTCTTGCTCTCTTTTATTTTTGTTTATTTAGTTTTGATCTTTTTTTACTTACATAATTTTATTATTTCCTTTGTAATTGGAAATTATTTGTTTTTATTAGTTTTGTTTAATTATAAGACTTTTAATTACTTTCTTTTTTATATTCTTTTACTTATATATTAATCATCACTTTAATTGTAAGCATTTGTAAACCCTACCTTATAGTTGGGTTGAATACCTGTAGGGGTAGGTATTGTTTAAATAAATAAATAAATAAATAAATAAATAAATAAATAAATTAAATAAATAAATAAATAAATAAATAAATAAATAAATAAATAAATAAATAAATAAATAAATAAATAAATAAATAAATAAATAAATAAATAAATAAATAAATAAATAAATAAATAAATAAATAAATACCGCGAATAGTGCTCGCACAAAATTAATTTAGTGCAATCCTCTATTAGGCCCGTTACTTTTCAGCCGATATTTGTATAACGCTAAAAATCGACGCCATCCGTATCGAATTTTTATATAGACAAATTTAAGTTAAGTAAAAAAAAGATGATATGCAGATAAACTTATATAGCTGTAACATTGGCATCCCTGTATTGTGACTCAAAAAGTAGATATTTTGATCTTTTTTACGGTTAACCTCAGACGAAAATTCGAAAAAACTATAAACACGATTTTTCTGTTGGAAAGAAAACGATAATTTTATAGGTATTACACTTTTAAGTATAGTAAATGGAATATCGTTTTGATTTTTTGGGAATAAGTAAAAAGTAAAACATGTTAGCCCTATCAAAAAAGCACTACAGTATAAGAAAATTATCTAAACGAAGAAACATTACAAATATAAAGAACATTGTCAAAATTTCGATTAAAAAACATCTCTCAAACCGTAAGTTGACTTAAGGTGTAGGTAATTTGAAATATTATTCTAAATTATATTCATTTATTCAAATTCTGTATAAAAATTTTGACTCAATAATAATTTACAAAACCCATCAAAAAAACATTCATAATAACTATATAATTGAAATCTAGATTTTATGAATTGTCATGAAAGATTAGAAAGGATTTAATTCTTACGGAACATTTTTTTAAATTGACAATTTGTTCTCGAGAGCCTTGCAGCAGGAATATTAAGATGATGGGCTGTTTTTGGTACTCATTGACTTTAAAGGCAGTTATGTTTGCAACCAAAAAGCACAGATGACATTCTTATAAAATAAGTTATATAGATATCCTGAATTACCAGCACTATTCCAAATATACTGCATTTCCTATACAAGTAAGTTAAGGCGTTGTATTAAAGCTGTGTAAAGGTTGCAAAATTGCTGCTACTTCCGATGTCATTTCTTGTTAAATTGAATTTGTTTATTTTTTAGTAATTTCGGAAATTTTAAACTGATACACTTAATCCATAACACAAAATATGTATTTAATATTTAAATGCATGTGTGATTTACACTGTAATTTGATTTTAATGGTTAGCTATTTTTTTTAACATTCCTTGAATAATGCTTAAAGTATTTCATAAAAATTTTGTTTTTTAGTGAAATAATGAGTAATAAAAAAATGTTAAAAAGGTTTTCTCCAGTTGATATGTAGTGTGACTAAGTCCACAACTTAAAAATTTATATGAATACGTTTTACATTGAGTATCTTAATCAAGTCTTATTCCATATTTTATTTAAATTTTACGATAAAATTTTATTATTCTTGGAACAAGTGCTATAGTGTATATTAATTAATTTTATTACATTGTTCATTAAACAGGTGAATATTCTCTATTTGGCTATTGTTGTGTTGTACGAAGTTAGCATATATCTCAAGTGTATCACATTTGATAAGAAAACTGTTTAATGATTTGTAAAATAATAAATTTCTATTAACAAGATAATGGGTTTTATCTAGATTTTTGTAGCAATGTGTGTCATTCCCAAAAATCGGAAGAAATATTTAGATTTCTTGACAGCTTTCTACTCTATGCATCTAAAAATTAAACTGTATTTGAGTATTTTATTTTTCTATTACTATTCTTATTTTCGTTAAAGCAAACTTTCATTAACATTCTGTACATCTAATATAGACCAAGCGTTTGAACATCTAGCTTGTTATTTTTTTTTTTTTTTATTTAGAAAATTTAGTTTTCTACCTATATGGAATTTAACTAGGTACCGAAGTGTTGGAATCGGTCGCGCATGTTAGTGCGTTTAAGTATGTATATCAAAAATTCTCGTGAATAATTCGCGAAAAATTTAAATTGTTTTCAAGCAATTATTTTTTAATATATTATCCTGATAATTGTATTATGTTTAAATGTATTATAACTAAACCTCACATTTACACAAAAAAAAACAGTTTATTAGCCCAACAATGTGTCCACTTAGCGCTCATCGGTTTTTGACCGTCCTTTTTTGAAAAAACATTCTTTAGATAGCCGATATTTGAAAAGTAAATATTTGTTATGTTTTCTTAGTTTATTCACATTCATTCTGGAAAAATTAAAAGTAAACAAACTATACTTTACCTCAAGATACTATCACCCATACAATAACTTATAATTATTTATGAATATTAAATAAAAATAAATGCTCTTAAGAGTTCATTATTCTAGAATTTCTGTTCTATTTTTCATTTAAAAAAAAAACAAATCGTATCGTCTAACAGTCCCTTAATTAATAAAATCTAAATTTAAACTTCAGGAAAGTTGACTGCCAACACATTTTGATAGCTTACTACCATGCAGGACCCATCCTGATATTTCGGCATTCAAACTACTTAAGAGCTCAAGTAACTTATTTTTTCTAATATTAAGTATTCAAGAAAATGTAGAATATTTACGATATGAAAGTTGGCACTTGGGAACATACGGTGTGTCCTACTAGTTTGAGATGATGGGTAGCTTTACTAGAGGCACTTTCCAACCAGGTCGTAGTTATTTAACCACTTCATTGATATCCTGCTGAAAGCAGTAACCTAAGCAAGATGAAGATGACATAAACGAAAGGAAACAAACAACAAATATATTAATAAATAAATGAACAATAACAATAAGAATAAAAGTAAAATAAATACACTAATATAAACTAGTCTGACCAACTTACCTATATGGTGGCATATCACATTTACTTACGAAAATACCTCAAGAATCACAACGGCTTAGATCCAACTACCGTTTTTTGAGACACCTCAGAGTGTGACTTAGACAGGCAACCTCAGACTCCCCGTGTCCGACTTCTCCGATGCTCTTTTACACCTTATTTATATTGTACGTGACAATAACAATTAAACTATCCTAGCTCGCCTCGAGACCCAACGTACTGACTTTGACCTAGTTAAATGTGATAAAAAACAATACAAGTACACGGTTTTGCAGATGATAGCAACCTACCCTGTAGCAAAGCGCAAAACCTTCCTATATCTCTAGATATTCTGGAAGAGGATCGAAGTCTTCTCTCAGTCAAGATTTAAGAATTGTTGACGATTAGGGAAGAAAGAATCTTGTTAATTTCAACGCTTCCAAGACAAAGACATGTTGCCTATCCAACAAGAGGCAAACAAACGACTCATCCATCACAATGAGCGATCAGACACTAGTAGCAAGCGACTCCATTACGCTGGTTGGTATAACATGATTCCCACGACTTACTCTGGAACGAACATATTGCATCCATAGGGTTTTGCTCAGAAGAACTTCGCTCTATAATGCCAAACAAGCCACTGCAACGCGACGTGCCAACTCCATGCACCCTTATACTGTTCAGTGCCAGACATCGAGAACGGATCGATTCGATCGGTCCTGCATCCCCAGGGTTTCCAGATTGTGGAATTCCTTACCTTTCCACGTCTTCCCCACTCGTCCCAACTTGCAGTCCTTTAAATCCGAAATTAATAAATTGTCTCTTCTGCCCCAAGACATGTTCTCGGTACATTTGTTTTTAGGTCTACACCTACGAGGACATCCTTAAATAAAAAAAAATAAAAAAGAGATTTTTGTAGAATGTCACAAATATTTCCTGTGTTCTTGAATATTTATATATTGAAATGTATTGGTTACAATAATTGTCTTCGTACTTTATTGTCCAGAACTGCCAAATCACATCTACAGTGGCCACACAATAAAATTTTGGCCTATACTCAACAGAAGAGATATTAAATAAAACCTTTTTATTGGGTACTGTTTTTGAAATTTAGACGTTACAACGAATCATTTCATTTCTTATAATAACAATGTTTTAATTTTAGTTATTTACTTTATATCTATTTTTTAGGCAAGAGCCAATTTACTTGATGTTATGATGGCATCAGTTTCAAGTGATTCTTCTCCAACGTCGTCATGTGGAGGAAGTGTGGCTAGTGATTCTACAGACGATCCACCAGATTACGGTCACCTCCATAGAATCCACAAATATCACCGACAGAAGAAAGGTATAGTATTTTGAGCTAGAAGTTTTTTAATATTTAATAATACAATCCTAACTATCCCAAACTTTCTTTACTTTTCGGAAATTTTAATACTTTAACATATTTGTTTTTAATACATAAATATCCTAATCGGATATTAAAAACAACAGCTAATTGTGTTTTGTAATATTTTAATTAATTTATAAAGGAAAACATTACCTAAAAGTAAAGTTAAAAATATACTCAGTGACAAATAAAATAAACCAAACAGTTAAAATTAATAAAAGCTTGGAAATTTTCTAGTTTAACTAAAAGCTCAAAGGATTAGAATATATATAATTAAACTAACTTTGATTTAATGTATCAACGGATGGCCAGGTATTGTTACCGTGAAATAGAAGATTTTTGGAAACACGAGAAACAATGAATCAAAGTTATGATCTTCTACTAATTTGACAACTTAAACAGATTCTTACCGTAAGGTACTGGTTTTTAAGAAATTAGTGTCACTACTATCCTTTATTTACACTGTGGTATAGTACCACTCAAAAGAAAACCAAACATTGCACCTTTCTTTATGACCTTTTCTGACCCGTGTTTTTCTATCTCTAAATACAATAGGAACTGATCATTAAAACCAATATTATTCCTTTTATCAAATAAGGTTTGTTATTGTATCCACCACTCTAAGTTCTGTGGATGATTTTCAGTTGTAAATTGCGACAATACCAAAAAATCCAAAGGATCTCATTTGTTAGCAAACTCTAAACATTAAAACAATCCCGTCTTTGAAAGAGAACTACTAGTTTTATTAATTCAATAAAATTGCTTCTGAAAAGTCCATTCCGACAATCGAACCGTTTTAAATTTATAACAGTAAATGTGAGTACAATGAAAAATATTAAATGACTTTTTAACACGCTTTTATTAACTTCACCTGTATGTATGTATGTATGTATGTATGTATGTATGTATGTATGTATGTATGTATGTATGTATGTTTGTTTGTAACTCTCCACTCCGTTATATAATTATATCTCGAAAAGTTATCGTTTTTTTGAAAAAACACAAGAATACTTTTTTGTTTAGAATTAAATTTTACATCAACTGTCAAATTATGACAGCTGTCATATTGACAGTTTTCGAAATAAACACTATTTTGTGAATATCTCAGAAAGTTATCGTTTTTTTGAAAAAACACAAGAATACTTTTTCGTTTGGAATTAAATTTTACATCAACTGTCAAATTATGACAGCTGTCATATTGACAGTTTTCGAAATAAACACTATTTTGTGAATATCTCGAATAGTTATCGTTTTTTTGAAAAAACATAAGAATACTTTTTCGTTTGGAATTAAATTTTACATCAACTGTCAAATTATGACAGCTGTCATATTGACAGTTTTCGAAATAAACACTATTTTGTGAATATCTCAGAAAGTTATCGTTTTTTTGAAAAAACACAAGAATACTTTTTCGTTTGGAATTAAATTTTACATCAACTGTCAAATTATGACAGCTGTCATATTGACAGTTTTCGAAATAAACACTATTTTGTGAATATCTCGAAAAGTTATCGTTTTTTTGAAAAAACACAATAATACTTTTTCGTTTGGAATTAAATTTTACATCAACTGTCAAATTATGACAGCTGTCACATTGACAGTTTTCAAAATAAACACTATTTTGTGAATATCTCGAAAAGTTATCGTTTTTAACACGCTTTTTATTATTATTATTAATAACTTCACCTGTATGTATGTATGTATGTATGTATGTATGTATGTATGTATGTACGTATGTTTGTTTGTTTGTTTGTAACTCTCCACTCCGCGGCTGCTGCCTCGGATGAGTCCCATATCGTTATTTTTAGTCACTACCTCCCCGTGCCGGGAGTGGGTAATAAACAATACGTTTAATTATAAACGATATGAATGAAATTGTCTTAGAATTAATCTAACAATTCTTTAGATTTCACAATAGTAATTTTTTTTCCAAGTTCTGAAAACAATACGTTTAATTATAAACAATATGAATGAAATTGTCTTAGAATTAATCTAACAATTTTTTAGATTTCACAATAATATTTTTTTTCCAAGTGATTGAAACAATATGTTTAATCATCAACAATATGAATACAATAAATATAATTTGAGAAATCAAAAAAACACGTTTTCAAAGCATTTCCAACTAAATAAACGAATAATGATTGAGTGAGGGTCTTGTAATCGTCACAGCAAATTAACGAATCTATTGAAATAAAATAAATTGGACTAAAAAGTAAAAAATAAATATAGTTTAAAAAAACTAAAAAACACGCTTTTATAAAGCATGTTTCTGAAAAACATCGAACTAAAAAGTTAAAAATAATTTTCAAAATAAAATTAAAACAAAAATAAATGAAAAATACTAGTATTATTGTGAAAAAAGCGTGGGCGCTTGACATTCGAAAAATATGGTATGCAGCGCCCACGCTTTTTTCACAATAATACTAGTATTTTTCATTTATTTTTGTTTTAATTTTATTTTGAAAATTATTTTTAACTTTTTAGTTCGATGTTTTTCAGAAACATGCTTTATAAAAGCGTGTTTTTTAGTTTTTTTAAACTATATTTATTGTTTTCCAACACTCGGCGTGTTTTGTTATTGTAAAAAGTTATTTTTTAACAATTTTAGCGTTAAAACAATTACAACTTGTTAAAATATCCTTCACCCTTCGCTTTCTAAGCAAAGAATCTTAGAATTGTTATCAACTGACCAATAATCGTGGTAAGTTAAACGGTACAACTATTTCTCTAAAAATGGTGAAATTTATGGTGGGTTATTTATTTTTGTGGCAATGAATACAGTTGGTTATTTTACAAAATAATAAATTATTTTCAATTAAAAGGTTTCTAAAAATGTTGTTATATGTTTTTATTTTATTATAATTACGAATAGTTGAAATGGAATAGATTACAATAAACTTCATTTTAATTATGTATGTTCATTGAAATAATGCTAAATACCTTAAGGTGACGGTATTCGACAAAAAGAATCCAAATTACACTGACTGTTGTCATCGGGAGGGCATAGAAAGAATGGTTAAGCACACTCAGTCAACTCATACCATTTTTTATTAAGCGATTGGTGAAGGACCCTTATCTAGCTGTAACCGTTTTGTAGTAATTTTTGGTCCAATTCAACATGCCATGAGTTGGAAACAAAAAGTTAGAAGACAATGTATCTTTGAACAAACTAATGGTGGTTTACACCAACATTTATGTTTAACTGAATATAGCATTTGTTATCTAACATTGATGATTTACAGGTTATAACATTTGTTATCTAATGCGTGTTAAATCATTTAACGAATGTTGGATTTTAAACAGTTGGACCAACTATTGCTTTATATCTGTTAGTTTATTCTAGATTAAAGATACCTCAACTAAAACTGATGTACCTCAACATTATTAATTGGAATATATCAGTGACAATGTGCTACTACTCTTACAGTAAAGAGCAACATAAATTTGCCAGTCAATCAATTTCTATGTACAATAAGGTTTTACACTGCAGGGTCTTCTTGAAAGCTTTAGTAGACCATACACATACTATTCACAAATCCCCTCTCTGTTCATAACGAGAATTACAACCAAAACTACTTACTTTTTTCTTTTAAGTTTATACTGTTTTCTTATTTCAATAATGGTCCCTACTATATTAATTAACTACCCTTTATCACTTTCAGTAAAGTTACTTAAACGTTTCTCTTTTACCAAAAAATAATAAAATGATTCATATGAATATATAACTTTAACAAGATATCAAAAATATCGAATGATTTTTTAAAGTTAGCAAACAATGTGCAAGTAATATTGTTTAGCTTTAAGAGATGTCGAGGCAATGGTAATATGTAAATTAAATTTAAGAATCCTTAGTTACTTAAAAAATGTCACCATTGGTTTTTCAAAATTTGTCCATCTTTTTGTACTGTTGTTGATCGAATAGATTACCACCAGAAACTGCAGGATAATCCAATAAATTATTCATACCACACCTTTCTTAGCAAGACTTTAAAAACATATATTAAGAAATATAAGTTCATTAAAAAAATACTGGAACTTGCATTTTCTTTGTTACTGAGTGTATGTTTAGTTTTAATCAATTTAACTTTAAATTGTATTTTTTATAATTTTAACATTGATTTTTACTGTTTCTTTTTGCCTACTAATTGCATGATGAAGTTGAATTTATACTTTTCTATTTTGTACTTATACATGTTGAATACTAATAATTTTCCCATGAAAATTATGTTGTTTCAGGTAGATTGAAATAATAAATACCCAATAATTTTACAATATAAATTATTTACCACTGAAGAGTTAGTATTTTCACAATTCAATTTTTTTAGTGGGAATCCTTTTTGTATATTCTAAACAAAATTTACTTAACATAATATCCTTTATTTTTACAAAAAACTAATTACCCTTGAGTTATAATTTTAAATTAGATTTTTATAATTTTTTTGTATATTTTTAACAATTTTAATAAATGTTATATAACTACCTGAAACAAATCCAAAAATTGAAGATAAGTTAAAAATTCAACTCTTTTGCACTGTTTTGTCAATGACCAATACTACAATATAATCCCAAACATTTTACTGAAGTACACAAATACTTTTAATGTCATCACATCTTTCTATAATTGGTCATTACTCTATAGCTCTATTTTCGTTCTATTTATGTAGTAGTTATTTTAATTTTCTATTATTTATACTATTATCTTTCTTCTTATATAATTTTGATATATTTTGTTCCTGAGTTTGTTTACTGATTTTTATACTAATTTATCAGTTAGTATTTATAAAATCTTATCTTGTCACTAATTAAATAGATTTACTTCTTATCTGAAAATAAAAATTCAATTTATAATAATAAAACAATGAAAATTAGTGACAAAATGTATTTATTTCTATTATTGCTTACATCTTTAACTATTATTTTTCATTTAATCGCATAAATCATAATCTTAATTTCTCTTCTACGTTTAATTATGTAAAGCAGACAGTTTTTCCACTTTAGAATGAAGTTAACACAGTGACACACCGTAGTTACTTTTTGATCTATATATTGCGATATTACATCATTGTTAAAATTTACTATTATGGTTATTAAAATTATATTTAAATCATCTTAACCAAAAAGAAAATATTCAAAAATCTTGAACATAAATATATAAAATTTAATTATCTAAAAATTGAACTCCATAATTTTAAATTTGACATTAATTGGGATACGTTTTTGTCACAAAGTACACAGCACTTTTAAGAAATATCCGATATTAGTAGCGCCATCTGTTATTGCGTTCGATATGTACATGTTTCATTGATATTCTATCAAAAATTCATCGAACCACTTCACACCGAGTTTTCGCGCTCAAAGTCGGTCTAAAAATGAGCATCGAACAAAAATTTTATTTTTTGCTTTTTAGTGCATTTTTCTTTTTAAAGGCGGTTCAATTTTTTTTAAATGGATTTTATTTTATCCTTTTTAGTTGCTACTTAGCTTTGTCAGATGTGGGCGCAAATTCATATGTACTATCTTCAAAACTTACCGAATACCAATTTTAAATCAAATTGAAATGTTGAGGTAGTCGGTCAAATTCGCCATATCGAATGTTTAAGAACTAACAAAAAATCATGATTTACTTCTTTAAAAAAACAATATTGATATTGAACTCTATCCGAAAAAATACTGTTTTGAAAACTATGAAATAATCGTGGACAAACATACATGCATACAGGTCATGCTGAGAAACCCTTTTTTTGAAGTCGGTTAACACTTTCACTGCGTTAGAAATATAATTGGATTCGCAATATGCGGAATTTTTATTTAATCTTAATCATATCAAAAGCTTCCTTATTTCTTACATAACGGTGCCTTGATCATAATCAGTCATTGATTGGTGAGTATTTCATGTATTTTTTGTAAGACGCACATGAGCGCTCTCCGCACATTTCGAAGTTTTATTGTTTATATGCGGTATACCCTGAGGGTCCTGGTTAATTTATATCATCTATTTTAACGAAAAAACACAAAAAAATTGCACAAAGCACAAATAAAACACAACTAATTAGCACAGAGTAGAAATAAATGTTAGGTTTGAAACTTTAGTATTTTGTAAACTACCTGTAAACTACATGCACACCTACGCCATCTAGGAGCGGTGTACTTATTTAAGAAACGAACAATGTAGAAATCTTTATTACATACTTAGAAATATGCGGCCAAAATTTTAAAACCTTGTGATGAGTGCGAGATATTGTATTAATTCATTTAAACCTATAAGACCCAGGACGCTCAAGCGCGCCCTCCGCATATAGCTTGACATAGCAAAGCCGCATATGTGCGCTTTCCGCATCGAAAGTGTTAATAAATATCGAAGTTATTTAATTAAAAATTATAGAGGATTTATTCTAATAAGTGGTGCATGCCAATTTTTTTAATAGTGAAAGCGGTTAAATACATACAATTGAAACACAGAAGCTTTTTTAAAGTCGGTTAAAATACCAATACCTTCTTAGCCTGACAAATACTATGTTGAAAACCACATCAAAATCGGTTCAGTCAAACGCGAGATAATTGCGCACAAAGAACCTTATTTTTTTGAAATTGGTTAAAAATAATAATTAGACTAGTTAAACGATGATTATAATATAGTTTACCAAATTTTTAAAAACTACATCACATTAAACATGGAAATATGATACATGTAATCTTGACAGAAATCATAAATCAAAGTTCAACATCATCAGCTGTTAGAGAATAAAGTTTTTTTTATTATCTCTTTGAATTTTCGATTAGGTTTATATAGATTTATAACCTTTTCTCCTTCTTCTTCTTATAATAGGACCTAGTTCTGTTTTAATCCGATATGTTTGGCCTCTACAACACCGCTTGAGGGTTCTAACCCATCTTACCACATCCTGTATTCCCAGTTGCTCTCTGATGTTCTGGCTACTTATTCGATCCCTGGGGGTTACACCCTTGATGGTTCTTAATATTTTCATTTCAGTGGTCCTCATTATTTTGTTTTTGATGTTTCAGCTCTGTTTTGTGTGGCGTACGTTACGAATGTTTTGTATATTCTCATTTTGCTCTTTGCAGTCACCATTTTGTTTCGCCATCTGATATCTTTCAGGTATCTGCTGACTCTTGTTGCTCTTAGAGTTAGTGTTCTTGTTTCTTTAATTCATATTTCTCTCACTTGATACCTCTACTCCCAGGTAGTTGAATCTTCTCACTTGCTGAATTTTTTTTGTCGACTGTGAGTTTAGTGGGTTCTTTGGAGAAAACCATTGATTTTCTATCATTTGACGTAATATTGATCTATTGGACCTAAATCCTTGATGTTCTTCCATGATTCTGTTTGCAATTTATAACCTTGTAATGTAAGTTTTTGCGTTAACTGAAAATTATTCACCATATCCAATGGACAAAGCTGTTCACAATGTATAAGTTGCATCTGAGACGGTGTATGTTTACATTTTCGGTGAATTTGTGAATCTGTCTATTTTTATAGTGTTAAATTTTTTACAAAAATTAATCTACTTCATTCCTTTTTTTGTACAAACTGTTTTATTATTAAAAAATTTACAAATTCTTTAAATACTGCCAAAACATGTTTCATAAGAAAAAAAAGATTTAGTCTGGTTCTGCCAAGATTACATTTATAATGTTGTCATGCAAACCGTGATTTATGATTTGAACAAAATGCTAAGTTAAAGAAAAGTAAGTACGGTGTGATCACAATCCATGTCAGTTTTGTTGTCATATCTAAAAACAAAATAAATTTAAAAAAAATATCCAAACTTTTAAAATTCAATCCAATTTGTTATTGTAAATCAAAAGCATTACATTTAATCATTTTTGTCAATACTAATATTATATCAGTCAATATTTCTAAGAGCATTAATCAATTCGAAAAACTTTAATTAACAATGCTACAAAAGAATTAAAAAATATACGAAACATCTTTTTATACTTTATACGCTAATTTATTCATTTATTTTTTTAATAGAAAATGTCACAGTATATTTCCTGGAGACTCCACCCAGGAGAACCGATACAGAAAACGACCAAAAAATACAGCGCGCGAAGTAGCTTCGTACATCCACCTTCAATCCTTGTTGTATCGGCTATTACGCATACATGCATAATCTTGTTAGTCGAACACCAAGAAATGATTTTGACTTCTTTCTGCGTTTCCACCACTTTTGCAATTTTTAATGGATCAATCTCTGTCCATTTCATGATATTGTTGTAAAATTGTCATCAACGCATTCAAATTAATTAAAAATTGATCGGCCTGCTGCTACAATCAGGGCTACCGCGTGTGAATTCGCCGCTAGAGGCGCTAGTGTAGCTGGAGGTCCCCGCGTCACTGTTTATGGGTGGGATGCACGGTATTATTTTTCTTTTTAATTAACTTTGGAGCTATTACGAGGTATAACAATATTTAATTTAAAACATTGTTTTAATTATAGAAAATAAGAGTTTCGAGTCAATGAATGTCACTGCTTTAAAAGTAGAACTACGAACAAAAGGCGCAAAGTTAAGCGGGCTGAAAGAACAGTACTGAGCAACACTGCGGCATTTTCGTCTAAATATCAATGGATTAATATTTATTTGTAAACGTGACGACGGATAAGTGTTTCTATGGACGGACCTACAACGCCAGAGGCGCTAACTGGTGAGCAAAAAAACGGTAGCCCTCATTCTGACTATTAGGCCACAAGGCTATTCTATTATCGTTTTTACAACTGAAAATCATTGACATCGGTTCTCCTGGTAAAGAGGCTCCATGGTATATTTTGCCCATAGATTTTGTAATACTCCTTAATTTACTTTATCAAGTATTACGTTTGTCAAAATTATATGGTTTAAAAATAAAATGACTATAAAAAATATATGATAACAAAAACATTTTTCATTAGAAATAAAAATTTTGTTTATTTTTAAAACTTTTTCTTCTTGTCTCATTTCATAATCTCATAAAACACATTATAATATCAGTAAACAACACTCTACTGAAACTGCAAGTTTGCTTGCAAAGCAAAAAGCAGTACCTCAGTAAAAATGTTGGGGATTTTAAGCTTCCACTTCGGCACCTTGCACCCCGATGACGGAGACAACAGTGTAGAAACGTCTCATCTCCTTTGTAGCCAACGCTGCCAGACCTGAACTCGCCGTGGTGAGAGCGACTATACCAATAAATCGGCCAAGTATCATCGGCCGACCTGATTTTTATTTCCGATATGGATCGAAGGAAAAAGAAGCGGTAGCTGAATTCGATTTTTTGGATGAGCTAAGTACCACAAGCAGTTCTCTGAGTTGTTCTATCGAAGAAGAAGAGTTAGTGGAAGAACAAGGTTGCGTTAATAAGTGCAAAGTTAGCGATGTTTAGGTGTTGTCCTTGAGTATATATATAATCTCTCTTTAATTTAAAATAATATAAAGTTCTTAACCAAAGTTTTAACAAAAAATTTTTGTTATGGGTTGTGTAAATTTCAATAAATCATGTTCCTGAATTAATTAAATAAAAACTGATTTTTTCTTTTAAGTTTTTGGAGTATTATTTAATTATTTTTATTAATAAAATGAAAGCTACAATTCTGCTTATGAAAATGTTTTTTTTTACAAACAGTATAAAACTGTCTTAAAACAATGACCCATAAACTCATTACTATTTTGATATTATTTTTAATATTTGAAAATATGATATATAACTTAAGTACTCAAATTAACCTGATAGCAATAGTGTGAAATTAATTTGAGATTAATCTAGAATTGGTAGAATTGTGAAATGAAAGAATTTTTGTTTAATAATCCAAGTATTAGTATTCCTGTAATTT
This sequence comes from Altica lythri, assembly GCA_964028335.1. NCBI lineage: Eukaryota > Metazoa > Arthropoda > Insecta > Coleoptera > Chrysomelidae > Altica > Altica lythri. The sequence goes on along the minus strand of OZ034804.1, from coordinate 24,851,262 downwards.
TGTTGTAAAACAACATTGTACTTACAATAGAGAGATTATTATATCCTAATCTACAAAGTACTATAAAAATTGTCTCACGAACTGTAAAAAATTATAATAAAAAAGTTTTTAAATAGGTATCTTTTTTAATATTTATATATTCTCACTATTAGTTACTGATTATAATCCTTGCCAAAAAAGCATTCTCAAATTTGTATATATAGTATACGTTTTCTTACATTAAACAAATAAAATATGCTCGTTTTATTTTATTTTTAACTTAATGTAGATTATTTATTTATTATTTGTATTTTATTTATAATGTGCCCAATGTTGCTACCGTCTTGGTCGAAAAATTGACCTAACAACAATTTGTAATAAACAAAAATGAGAACTAAATTTGTTTTTATATTGTAATTTAAATAAACATTTTGGATAAATTGTTAAATCAAAACTTTGTTTTGTATAAACATTTATAACTTGAAATATTTACAATTATTGAATATTAACTATTGTTCAGAATGTTAGTTAAATTGCAATACAACAGGTAACTCATTTTTTTATCTTGAAAATCACTCTGATTATATATGTATTAATGTTTCTAAATAATGATACACACTCCAAATTGTTAATAAATGTTACAGAAATAACTTGACTATATTTTTTACATTTTCCTTTCCACGATTTATAAAAAGCTTTCTTTAGATTTATTTTAACTTAACAATTACAAATTCACTATTTTATTAATACCACATCCTTAATATAAAAACAATTGGGAGTTTGTATTTTAGATTTAGGGAATTATTTATACAAATAATTTCACCAAGTATCCAGATCTTTTATAAAAATTCTTCTCTGAAGTATTTCTTGTTTTTTCTTTTTAATACTTAATGATTGTAAAACAGTAGGTACTTTAAAGCAGGACGTGGAAAATCAGTAAAATTAATAAATTATCCGTTAGAAACAAAAAGTAATGAAATTAAATCATGTCCCTAATGTAAATTTACGGCAAATGCAATAAAGCTTGATTTTAGAAGTGAAAGTCATTTTAAGCGGCATTTACATTTACGAGTACTCTGATAATAGTTTCACTTCTCGGGCTAAATTTCAGTACTCGCAGCGACTTCGATCCGATCCCGACAATCCGACTTGCTGCGAGAGCACATGTTTCTCGATAATCTAAAATGACGGAACTAAAGTTTTCCTTCGGGCAAATGGAACAATTTATTGATATTTATAGATCATTTGAGTGTTTATGGAATATTAAATGTATAGGTTATACAGACATCAACAAATAGAACCACGCGTATCAAGCTATCGCGAAAATTAGGAATATTTCATTAGAAAACGTGAAAGAGGAACATAAACAATATTAGAATGCGCATAAAGTTTATAAAATCTTTTCCGTCTTGTTTTTGGAAATCATTAAGCAAAGTTTGCTCAATACCAACTCTGTGACGCTCTTAAAAAATGTGATTTCACCCAGATACTTAGTAACCTTTTCTTTTCTCTTTTTTAGAATAATTAATAATACTAATGCGACAGCAGTTCATTTATTCTTGGAGGGAGCCATACAAATGTAAGCATTCACAATCCTGCTCGTAGTACTTATCTGAGTTACTTGGATCCGAGTACTCGTAAATGTAAATGACTCTTTACAAATACCAAACTAGGTATAACCCGGATTAAAACGTATGCAAATAGCTCGTTTACGAGTTATAGTCACTTTACGTACTTTGATATTATTTCAAGGAATTTATATCTGATATCCTTCAAGAATATGTGACTTTCGAATACAAAGTCTTAAAAACAATGCTAAAATTACTTAGGTATTAGTTGAGGAAATAAAGCTGCATTTGAACATAAGAAACATGCATTTTAAAAGTGCTTTTGGAAATATTCAATTATAAAATATTTATAACTCGAAAAGAATAATGAAAATTAGTGATTTTCCAACTTGAGGAATTTTGGGGTCGCTAAACAACGAATATATATGAGGTTCACGAAATACATGGTGCACAGAAAGGATGCAATCAACGCCTTCACCTGGAGTATAATGGAGATTTATTAAATATTTAACCTAAACTCATTACTTGAAGGCTTTGAGGTTGCTGAATACGAATATCACAATGGTAAGGGCCTGTGCAGTACCTGATGCCTTTTAATGAGTACTAGGCATGCCTTATACATACTTTAAAACTGTAAGTTGTAATAAAATCAAAGTTGGTTGTATTGTATGTTATTAATGGATAGCATGCTCCTAAAATCAAAAGGCCTGTTTGCTTAAATTTTGCTGTTTTCTAAAAAACCCGATAACAACAACAATCGCAATTAGTTATAGTTGTAAACATTAAGGTATAATGTTTTAAGTAACTGATTTTAATAATCATAATATTGATAACAATAATATCAGTTGGTTTATAGTTGTACTAGAGATGCCACGAATAGTCGAATACCGAATAGCCAATATTCGGTGAGGTTCTTGGCCGAAGCGCCTAATATTAAGGAACACACAAGTAACAACGTGTCATTTTCGTGTGTAAACTTACATATATTTAACATTAAGTTACTTTTAATGTGATTACCTTAAGAAATATTACCATTTGTCCGAGAAAATCAAAAGGATTCCGTTTAATGAAAAGTCACCTATTTAGAAATATTATTACTAGTTTCTGGGTACTAGATCAAAAAAAGCAATATAAAAAATTATTTCAGATGCTATAAAAAAGAATGAATCTAGTAGTGCTTATGATGATTCATCTGCTAATATCAATGAAAACGACAAAACCATTGAGACACATGATAGTTTTTGTAATTATTTGAGAAAGTCTCTGCAGAAAATGTACGTTCAGATGAAGGTGCAGTGCACCAAATCCGGTTCCAAATAAACTTTTTACAAGGGATCTGTTCGCAATCGGCTGTTATCGAAAAATGTTGAAAAAATTGTGTTTATTCTTTATTACTTTACCACTGGTAGATTTTAAATACTAATTCGTTAATATATTTTTTTATAATTTTGACAAGTAAAGTGACATTTTTCAAAACTGCTGTCAGTTTTGAAAGTCATTACTTTTCATAACTAGTTTTGAAAAGTAAAACTTTATGTAACTAGTTTTGAAAACTTCATTTCAAAACAAGTTACGAAAAATATAAAGCAAATATAAACAACTAAGAACTATTTTATACTAACTTTATTAAAGAAATTTTTAAAAGCAGACATTTTTAAACAAAAAATTAAATAAGTATACTTAATATTTAACTCAGAAACTTACCTTTTAATTATATCTGTATTAAATAGAATTGTCATTAGAAAGGTGTCAATGCAAAATAAACACGAGAACTAGATGTATTGTTTTTAATTATTATTAGATAATTATGATTTTTTTTAATTATGGAATTTCGTCAAAATTATAAAAAATCTTGTACGGAACTCGTTATAAAACGCCATTTTGTTTAACTCGTGTTCATTTGCAGCACTCGCTACGCTCTTGCTGCAACATCACACTCGTTAAACAAAATTGGACTTTTCATAACTCGTTACGTAAATAACTATTTCTTGATTTACTATTCGGTATTCGGCCTAACAGTTTGCAATATTCAATCGAATACTGAATAGTGAAAAAATGTGACCAAATAGTTGCCGAATATTCGTGGCATCTCTAAATTGTACCGCTAAAGGCAATGATTCGTTTTTGAACATTTATATTCTTGAGTATTCTCTGTCTATGGTTATGTCTATTCTACCTTCTTAATCTTTTTTATATGGCTCGCTGTCCTTGGCGACTAGACTATTAACTTATATTTAAAGTGTCCCACTTTTTGGTTTAATATTGAAGTGCCTATTAACAATTATTCATTTTATAATAAGAAATCCTATTAGCAGTTTTTCAATTTATATCGTAGAAAAAGTTTCCTCTTGATTTAAAAAAGTTCTTTAATATCATTAATACCTCATTGGGGGGCTAAAATAAACTTCTATAGAAAAAGAATAAAAAAAATTACATCCATCCGATTAAAACTGATGTGTGGCTCGAATTGTTTCCCGGATTTCCCACCGTGCGTATGGTAATAAACTCTAGGAAAAATTCGTAAACGATTTGAATCCTTCCAGTGTCATAAATATTGAAGAACTTTTTATTAAATTATTGTTAAATGCCAATTGCAAATCAAGTGACAACCAGTAGAAAATTAAATGATTAAAATAAATAGAATAGTAATTTTTTACGATAAGGTATTCAGCTAATGAAAACAAATATTTTGAACTAGGTTGAATGGATTCAAAATTTTTATTAAAAATAAATAATTTTTTAATTTAAGTGTAAATAGAGTAGAAAATGATAAAGCACATTTGGATAAATTGGTGAAATTATTAGGGAAAAGCTATGCTTAGATTTTCTATCCGATGATATCTTACAAATTAGTATTAATTATTTTTAATTAATATATTGTGTATATGTACATTTTTATATTTCCCATCGTACAGGGACATAATCTTGTATATTAATATATTTATTATCAAAATTCTATCATCAATGACAAATAATATTTCTTTAGCTTTAGAACGAGCTTAGCTGATAAGACTGTACATATAACTGATATAAAAATCCTAACACATCTGTATTCTATTTTAGTTAACAAAAAAATCGATTTACGAATTATTAGTGGTACAGTGGTTGTACATTGTGATATATGGAAAATATAATTTTTTGTTGAATATTATTGTACAGAGGGAGAACGATCTGATTTTTTTTTCATTTAGGTGTAAACAAATTATAAAATAGAATGAAAATTTAACTATGTTTCTCTTAATACTTTTTTTTGATTGAAGAAGTGTACGTTAACTAATGGAAAAATCGGATATGTAAACTTGCTCTGTATAATGTTTTAGGTTCTTAAAAGGAAAATTTATCATCTACAGTCTACACCGTATTAACTTTTATTTAAACATTTCATCCCATTTCGTATAGGTAGGTACTTACAGTTTTATATTGTATCAAGGTATATAGAAATAAAAGTTTATACAGTGTGTTACTAGGGCGTTTGATTATATAAAATGGCCTATCTATATTTTAATAAACCACTCCAGTTATCGATTCATCACAGTTAAATGTAACTGATATCTTGATTTATGTCATTCTTGACTATTCATGGATTTTATATTATTGTATAACATAGTTTGATAAAAAAACACATGATAACAGTAAAGGATTTAACAAAAGCAGTTATAAATATATTTCAATGTCTCATATCTGTCATTTTTAAGATTACATATTACATTGCTAATAGAAAAAGACTAATTTGGTTTTTTAAATACAACATTTAAATTGAAATTGATTATTGGATTCTGTTCCAATAAATGAAATAGTACAAATACTGCTTTATGATAAGAAAATTTCTAAAATGAGTCTAATGCCGGGGACACAGGGTCCGAGTGACTGCCCGGGCGGGCGATTGGCCGGACGGACGATATTTTGATGAACAAAACACACTACATCCGAGCAAACTCCCGTCCGGGAGATTTTATTTCACTTGTCGTCATTTTCGGGTTGATCATGGACGAAGATAGACGTAAACTAGCAGTGATTTGTTTACTGCGTCACAGACGTAAAAAGAAACGTAATAGAAGTGTATGGACACATCCTGTAGTGCAGAAGAGAAACATACTAGGATACTTCAATACTCTATTTTTAGAATTATGTGAAGATTAAGAAAAATTCTTCAACTATTTTCGTATGTCTGTCTCCACTTTCGATGAGGTGCTCCACAAGATATCACCACAGCTTCGTAGACAGGATACCAATATGACCAACTGCATTAAACCAGCAGAAATGCTAACACTGACTGCACGTGTTCGCCGGGACCGTGTGTTTCCGCCTATTTGACACAATGCCCTGCCACCTGTCGGATGGATTTCAACAGCTATATGATCGTCTGGTAATGGAAACTTAAACTACCAAAGACTAATTTTCATTTTAAGTATAAATCAATATATTGATATGGATTTTTCCTCGAGTACACATTTCTTTCAATAGATTTCTGGGAGCGTGTGTCGCCCTTAAGGAAATCGGTTACTTGTTTTAGTTTGTATAGGTTTCTGTTAATTTTTTGTTTGGATCGTTTGTATTGTGATAGCGTTTATTGAATTTACATAAATTAATTTAGAAGATGTCAGAGAATTGAAAAATGTATAATGGTGATTAAAAAAATATATGAAGTGAATTGAAATATTAGAAATTTTGATTTAATAATTAAATAAAAAGAAAAATAAATAATTAAAAAAACAAAGCAGAAGCAAGTAGAAGAAGAGGCCAGAGTTTATATGGTGGAACAGATAGAAAGTAGAGCAGCAAAAAGAAGGAGCTGGGAATTCGGAGAGTAGAAAGAAAATAGAGGTACTTTTGTTATGTATATATTTTTTAATAGTAATCGTAAGTAATCCACATTCCGGAGATTTTTATAATAGGAAGGAATCCCAGAGGAGGAATTCCATATCAATATATATATTAGGGTGGGACAATAATAACGGTAAATTTCTTTCACTTGCCACTGAAAAATAGGTTGCTCTAAAAAAGACTCCGCATATATGATCTCTTAATTTTAATGGAATGGTCTTCCGCCTTACAGTTTTTTATTTGTTTCTTAAAGTTAGAAGACAAAAATCATAATCCTTTACCGCGTGTTAAAAATATTTCTACTCGTGTAATTATATGAAATCGAACGCTCTACAAAAAATGTCTTATATATTTTTCGTGAAATAGAGGTAAAAGTTTGATTGTTTTAAAACAAATTTCTTTTTTGGAATAAATTCTATAGCTCGTTAACAAAAAACATTATGAAATGGGTAGCTCATAGTCTTGTAGAAAATTAACTGCTCTAAAAAAATGTTTTTTATGATTTTGTGATTAAATTATTTAAATTTACACCAATTTTAATAATTTTTGATTCATATTTCGAAAGCTTAAAACATATGTGGCGTAAAAAAATTAAATTGAAATTTTAAATTATAAGATATAAAATTTATAAAAATATTATCAGAATAAACAAGCTTTAATTAAATTTACAAACCGAGATCTTTTATAATAGTTACTTTAAGGATAGAGAATTAAATTGAAAATTATAATCAAAAACTTTTACAATTGGAGTGAATTGAAATCTATACATATAATAAAACTGTAAAAATGAAAAATCTGTACATTAAAGATATTTAAAAAATATGATCTGATTCGAATGCGGTTTTCACAGATGTATTTGTCTTCTTTCAACTTAACATCTGGTGTATAAAAATTTCTCTCTCATTTCTTTAACGGGGTGGGGTAAGAAATTTTTATAAAAGAATCACACGCCACGCGAACGACGTCGCGAGTACAACTAGTTTACTCATAAATATCCATTGAACGCTTAATCGCAAAATCATAAGGGGTCATTTTTGTAGAGCAGTAAATTTCCTACAAGTTATCCATTTCATTTTGTTAACGGGCTATAGGTAATGTACCCCACATTTTATTAATAGCAAAAGTTTTCTATTCAAAATTAAGACAGGTTGTTCCACTAAAAACCGGAAGCATAAGTTTGATAAAAGTATTTAAAATTTAATGACTTATCTATCATCTATCATCAATTGCATTTTATATCTCAAGAAACTTCAAAGATATTTATATGATTTTATCGTGTTACTCATCACTATTAATATACAAGTTGTTGTTAAATATTTTATAGTTTTAATTTATTTTTTGTGATATTAAGTATCCAACTCACTTACAATGTAAAAGTATTTGTACTCTTTTTAATGGTTTATTAAAATATACATATATAATTACTCATTCTAGACTTCTCATGTAACGATGTCTGTAACTGAACTGTGTGTAGAGTGATGTATTTTTATATAGGGTACTTATATATTATATATATTTAGTACAAATTTAGAATATAAATATACAAATAAAAGATTGGTTTGTTTTTCTTTTGTATCCACACTACGTAATTACATCATGCCACTGACACATTTAAACTTTTTCGAAAAATGAATACGCAGTGTTATCACTGTCCTTCAACAATTATATCAATTACGTAGCCTGCATTTCCCTAAATTACTTAACAAGCTTTTTATGTAAGTATCGGATATAAATTGGGTCCGAAAAACCTAAATGACTTTCTGAAGTAACGCACTATTTGAAATTGTCGGTTTTAGATTTTTTGAAGTTATACTTCTATTCGTGCACTCGGTGGAAAAGATTTGTCTAGAGTTAAATGGGAAAAATCGTTACATATGTAATGGTGTGAGTAAGAGAGAGACAGAGACACTTATAAAGTATATTGGTCGATAAAAACAAAGTTGAAATATTTACCACATGTTATTAGTCATAACTATAAGTCCTTTGAATACCGTTTCAACATTCAGTACATTGAAAAGGGATAGACATATAAAAAACAGTCTAAACTAATGTATGAATATTATAGTGACGGACCATAGGATTATTTGACAGATTATTGTATAATTCTGTCACGTAAGTATACATATAAAGTTTAGCATTTTATATTAACAACTAGCTGTACCCGGCGCGCGTTGCTCCGCCAATAACTAAAATAAATTTAAGAAAAATAAAAGAGGAGAAGAGATAGAGAAGGAAAGAAAGTTTATAGTTTTGTTTTACTTATCGCACAAAAAATATACTTTTCGAACTTATATTATATTATATATTATTCGTATAGATATCTATTAATCAGTATTGAATTTGATACTTGGAAGTGCCATCTGGTGGTAACTTCCATTAATACGAATATCATATTCATCTTACCCCTTTAAAAATACATAATCATACCGATTTTCATGACAATCGGTTGAGCGGGGCAGCAGTTGCTACTCTGCAGCGCCACCTGGTGGCGAGTGACATCAATGAGCATATCATACAAACTTTCTCCCTGGAAAAATACATATACATACCAATTTTCATGACAATCGGTTAAAGGGGACAGAAGCTGCTACTCTGCAGCGCCACCTGGTGGCGAGTGGCATCAATGAGCATATCACACAAACCTTCTCCGTGGAAAATACATATGTATACTAATTTTCATAATAATCGGTACAGTAGTTTTTTAGTTCATTGCCTACATACAGACAAACATTCATTTTTATATATATATAGATAATATTCAGTAATGAGTATTGTATTGTAGTCTAAAATACCGTTACATGATTGCAGTATATTCTGCTTTATGCTTTTAAGGTTGTTGGCTAGTTTTTACGAATTGTCGAGGAAATAAAGCACTAAAACCTCCGAATTTTGTAACGTAAGATGGATCGGAATGCTTTTTTTTGCACTGGATTCGTTAGAGTATCAGGAAATTTGTCACTATTTTTTATAATGTAAAAATGGGAAATTGCATTTCTGCATTCGAAAAGTACATTCCGAACAGACAATAGAGAGAAAACTGACAACTTGGTACATATTGCTGAAAATGGCTTCAATTTATATACGTATACTCGGGGTTTTTGGAGTCGCTGAACACGAATATCATGATGCCGAAAGTCTCCGCGGCACTTGGTGCCTAGGGTGTTTACCTCTTCTCCTGGGGTTTTATGTAAATTCTGTACGAAATCAGTGCACACTTTGTACTCGGCGGTTTTTTGAGTCGCTAAAGGCGATGGTCTTCGAAACACCTGGTGCTTAAGACGCACCTCGTCTCCAGGAGTTTTAGGCAAATCTGATACAAAAAGAGTGTACACACGGTACTAGGAGGTTTTTGGGGTCGCTTACCACCAATATCATATAATGATTTTGCTAAATCATTCGCATACAAATTTATGAATCCATGCACGTGCATAGAAGTATAACTTCTGCCGGCCGGCAGTCCCACTGACTGCCACACTAGTTTTTTTTTATCTCAAGGAAATTTCTTTTATTATTTAAGAATATATATTTTATTTTTTATTTCACGAAAAACTCAAAAATCCAAAAACTTAACTATAAAAAATACATATTTTCATTTAATTCATATCAGAAAATTTTACAAAAAAAATAATTTCCAGTTTGATTTTTTTATATTCATACTAGCTGACCAGGAGAACTGCGTACCACCTAACACTGATGCCTTTTTCTCATTTTTCGTTTTTTGCGGTGGCGTCATAATACTTACCTAAGAATTGTTCGTTTGAATATATCAGATATCAACTGCGCCACCTTACGATGGCGTCATAATAATTTATTTAGCAAAAATTACTATTTTTTTTATAGATAGAACAATTTTGACTGGATTTAAAATTCCCGCTCAAAACCCTTTTAGTTTTTCTTCCAAACACTTGGGGCACAGGGATTGCGGGATGGCAGTTCTACATTGGACCTAATCATCTGTAGGATGTAGTAATTTGTGACTCATTTGTATCTATACTTCGTGATATGTACTTGCGATAAAAGACAATGATAGCGCATTCTAATAACCTCGTAGCGCCATCTAGTTTCTAATATCAAAACTAAATTATAGCAGGTATGTATGCATGTTGTGACTGTATTCGAGTTGTGTAAATTAGTTTAAGAAATTGTTATCTATTTGTGTTTACCAATAAATTGTTAAGTTTGACTGCTGTTTATCACTTACCCCGAATCCACGAAGAAAAAATTATAACAATACTTTAATATATCATATGATAGCTTTACACTCTGCAAAATTTTCAGCTTTTAATTCTAGTGCTTTAACTTTAGATGTTAAAGAAGAATTGTCATTACAAACTATTGGAATGTTCAGTATATCCAATTTCGCATGAAGTTAATTTTAATTCATTATTTTGATATAGTAATACGATTGTAGAGCATTATTTTGGGGTGCAAACACTGAATATATACATATTTCGTGTACAGGTTTAGTTACAACCGCTTGCTGTAAACTTAGTGTTGGGAGTGGCTCTCTAAGAGATTTTTCAACTTTCTTGGTTTTCTGTTGCCTCGTACTTGATCTTCGCTCTCAGAAAAATCTCACCTGTTAGAAACAGGATTAGGTACTATATTAGTTGCCTGCGTTTTTAAATCCATTACTGTAGCATCATAGAGTTTTAATCTCTCGACGAATTCATTTTGGTCATTATCAAATTTGACTAACCAATTTTGGGAGTCATCGTCACAAAATGAAGATAAATTATCCTTTTGTACAGAAAATAAAACACTGTTTCTAATTTTCACTCTCAATTAAATACATATAATTCTTTGTTTTGTAAACTATTAGTTCATATGCTTTTGAATAAGGCAAAGACTCAGTCCATGTTTTGCTAACAATATAAATTTTGTCTTCTCCATTTTCCAAAGTGCTGGAATCGCTGCCCACGCATTGAATTTTTGATCTTTGAGAACGTAAAAAAGCTTTTGGGACTAAGGTCGGTTGGATGGTCTAACAATTCGATGTTTTGAAGCTCCAAAAACGCGTCTGTCTTCTGGGCAGTGTGAGCACTTGCATTGTGCTTATGTAGGATGATATGCCGGTTTGTGTTGCTTTGCCGGAGTTTCGCGATAACTTGTGGTAAACAAACGTTTATGTACAAATCAGAAGTAAGCGTTCTTCGATCTTTCGCAGTAGTTGTTGCCATATGACCAGATTTTTGACAAAAAAGTTGCGACCATTTTCTTTGACACTGTTCGAGAACGGATCAATTTTGTTGATTCTTCCTCATCGTGATATACCCACACAGCGGATCGGCGTTTATATTCTGATTCGTAGGAGTAAATTCAAGACTCATCGCCACTGATAATGCTATAAACGTTTTTTGAGCTTCATTTGTTGAACCGTTTCAATGATTTCCGACACCAATTGACGGGAACCACTGTTTACTCTTCTGAAATCAAATGTGGGATTCAACAGAAAACCAAATTCGTAACACCCAGTTCTTCATATGGGATCTGTTGGATCTAGGTCTTTGAAATGCCCAAAGATACCAGCGAGAAATAGTTGACTGGTGTGGTGCTTCATTCCCAAACACAGAAACCACAATACTGTTGGTATAATCCTCTAATCCTCTAAAAAATTATTGCTCGAAAATGTTCTCGGCTAAGATCCATTATTCTGCCGACTTGTTAATTTCAAAAATTCACTGTACCCTACACGACTTGATGTATCGCAATGAAACTCTAGATTTATGTCAACAAAAAATTGAGGTTCTATTAATTAATAAATTATCAGCAGATTTTGACGTGTACGTCGCGCTGCCCCAGAAGAAACATATAAATTTTGTCATTGTAAAAAATAATAACCGACGCCTGGAATCGAACCAGTTCTAACGTGAGACACTCGCTTAAATCACTAAGCCAACACGGAACATGTGCTCAGGTCCATATTTGAATTTTTGGAATTTTTACAATATAATATTTTCAAAAAAAGTATCTTATGCTCTTTTAAGTAATTTTGCTCTGAAAACTAATTAATTATTAAAACATAACATTGTAACACTGGTTACTAATAAAATACGTTTATTCAACACTTATAATACAGAGATATGACTTAAAGACAAAATTTTGCTGTTCGCCAACTGGAGACCCTGTAGGACCGGTAAACCAGTGCGCTAGCTAGATGCTAAAGCTGAGAGAGCAAGTCTTATGACTTATGATAAATCCTGAGATTTCTGAGCAGGAGCCGCCCTTAAGTAGGATGAGGGTGGCAATCTACGCGCAGGCCTTGGTCAGGTGGGTGATGGTGGTGTGCGATGTGGAGTCCCGCATGGGTACGGTGGCGCTAACGGAGAGCGTCTTGCGGAGCGCATTGGTACTATAGAGGGTGGTTTGCAAGTGGTTTGTTACAACATTAAAATTCCTTAAAATGGTTTGCATCCCTCTTTTCGATTTAATTTCTTACACATATAGCAAAAAAACCTCGATATTTCGTGTATTTTCATATCTGTTCATCGTCCATAGTTATGTTTTGGTGTTAAAAAAATGTTAATTATAAATATAATATATTAAATAAATGAAACACTCACTTAAAAATCTACACTATTATATTAACTAACGACATGTTTCGACGCACAGCTTTTTCTTCAGGTAAAACATGTCGTTAGTTAATATACTAGTGTAGATTTTTAAGTGAGTGTTTCATTTATTTAATATTTTATATTATGGATCTACACTAAGTATCGGCTAAATCAATTCAACATTAATTATAAATATATGTATGTATTTTATTCTACTACTTAAGTATTGTAAATAAAATAGAATTATTTATAATATCAACTGAATACATAGTACCTATAACCTGTCACTAACACAATATTTAGTAAAGTTATCTCGTGGTCGTAGGAAAAATAGTGTACACTCATGTGAAAAGTGTCACTGCACTCGTTATGTAATATACTATTACCTACCTAGGATTAATTTTTCAGGAACGGGAAAGTAGCAACTCATACTGTATATATTTTGGATACACAATCAATATAACTCGAATACAGCGTATGACCAACTTAGTATCAATTGCTAAAATATAGAAATATAGAAAAATAAGTTCAAGTTCCTTTAATATTATAATTATAAATTATAACTGAAAGATGTAATTATTCTTGTAATCGTAATAGTTACAATTAATAATGTTTTATTATTTTGTCTATGTACCTATGTTTATAGTGGTTTATCAAACTGGTTATGTCACTACAATTTATTTATTTTTTAGAAAGGAAATTATAATAGGCAAACGATTAAAAATTAATATTTTTCATTGAACGAAGCTTTTGGTTTATTTTAAATCTTTCTCAACTCTAAAAATATATTTTTTATAGCTTTGGCAATTGGCAAAGATTTAAAACAGTTTTGTGACTCCCTCAGTTTCTGACTTCTGTTGTTATCCGTACAATAAAATTTTGGAATTTACAAGTTTAAAATAAACTTAAAGCTTAATTAAATAAAAACTATTAACCTTTTTGGTTAAAGAGTCTTTCGTGTCACCCCTTACCTGGGCCCAGTGGGAGGCCAATAGAAGACCTATCCGAACAGCATGTGGTTGTATGCACTCACGATTTTACAATCTATTGTTAAAACTTAACAAATATAAGTATGTGTTTAATTTTTTATAAATAAGAATAAATAAATATCAGAAACGTAAAGATAATTTCTTTCGGATTCAACCATATATAATACTTACGCAAAATTTTGTAGTTTACAGATATGACACCAAAATATTCTAAATTACACTGAAAAACAAACAAGAGATAATCTCATAATGAGGTTTTGAAAATAATATTTTAATTTCTTTTTGCATGTTGGTGATGGGTATATTTATGACTGTTAATAACATGAATATTTATTGACAAGTTAGATACAGGCGCTAAAGGTATTTTATGTTGTATTGGGTGTTGTTTGTTTCTTAGTGTAATTAAGAATATTTTGGTGTCATTTGTGTCATGCTGTTCGAATAGGCGAAAATGTCTCTTTCATTGGGCTCCCACTGGCCCAGGTAAGGGGTGACGCGAAATACTCTTTAAGATTTTTTTTTTCTATTATAATTACGATCTTGATTATCTTTATTTTTCTCTGTTTATTTTTGTTTCATATCCACCTACTTAATTCAAAAATTTCTTTTTGACACATAAATTATTTATTATTTTTGAATATTAATTTAATTATATAATTATATCAGTTTAACAGAATTTTTTTGGATTTCAAAAACTAAGCCGATACAGTTACAAAATATAAACAAATATTTATCTGCCAACTAGATAAATTATTTAGCTGAATAAACGAACTATCTTAAAAAATGTCGAATGTGCATTAAAATTGATACGATACTTCTGAGAATTTTTTTATTTCACAATATACGACTTTAAAACAAACAATTACACAACAATTTAAGAAAACATACATATATTTAAGTAAGTTTCATTTTACTATCAAATTATATAATAATAGTAATTTCATTACTAGTATGGACGGTGAACGCAATCCATACAAAAATGAGAGTGTTTCCTAACAAATTTTCAGACAATTCTTTTTAAGATAATACTTACCGCGTTTTTTTCCTCGAGAAAGTGCTAATTAATACTTAAGTATAAAGACTTTATTAACACAATTTAATCAGCAAAATTGTTACAGATTCACAAGAACTCTGCTGGATAACGTCTAAACAGTTTTACAATAACAATGAACTATTTGAATTCCCCATAACTGCCAATACATCTCATTATATAATAAAAACGAACACTCTAGCATTTTCGAGTAACATGGTCTAACCTAATTGCTACATACTTACTAGAAGAACTGAGATTATTCTAGAATACATAACCTAAAAACAGTCTTTTATCTGAAGGACCCTTCTTTATTACCTTATTACCCCGTTACACTGCCCCGTCCTTAGATTCATTCCTCCCGGAATGTTTTTTCTTAAATCGGGATCCCGCACACACCCTGAGCCAGCCAAACCAACTTCTTTGAGCTGCTGCACATCCCCACTGTGGTTTCCCAGGTAAGGCGCCAACCGATCATGATGGACCACGACGGGTTTCCCTCTGGGAGTTTTCACGATCCTATAAATAACATCGTTGATCTTTTTTTTTTGATGAGTATGGATCACCCCAGTTCTTCTGTAATTTGGGACAAATGCCTCGACGCCGTCAAATGCCTCCAACTTGGTAACTCTTATCCATTGTCCGCATGTCATAGTACCTCTTCATCCGATCACTATATAATTGAAGTTTCCCACGCACAAGTTTGTGTATATTCTCCATTTGATTCTGAAGATCGGTGACATATTATTCACGGGCCAACTCTGTACCAAGTTTACAATCAAACACCAAGTCACATGGTGGTCTCATTTCTCTACCGAACAGGACCTTCGCAGGCGTTTGGCATGGTGATTCGATAATAGTCAACCTAATTGCCAATAGGAATAGTGGAATATGTCGATCCCAATCTCTCAGACACGCTATTTGTCTGAAATAGTCTTACTTCAACTGGCTACAAAGATCAAAACTCGCTGTTTCAATGCATGTGATAGAAGAACTATTGATTTTGATTCACATCAGACAACCTTAACGGTAAAAAATTTTAAGGGTTTTTTCGAAAAATCGTTTATATCATACTTTTCTTACTTCTTACATTGGCTTTGTTATTTTACTACATAAAAAATCATGAATGAGAAAGCAACAAATATTTATTTGAACAGTTAAAAACATTTATAGAATTTAAAAAAATTGTGGCTCCTGAATTTTAGCTCTACAGAAATATTTTTATGATATTCTAGTGATTATAAAAGAGTCTCAAATTTGAAATTTCAATAGAATTTTTTCTTACGTATTAGACGGAGAGCTGGCTACGAAAATTGAAAATGATAAGGTGCAGTAAAAATGATTATATAAAAACCTTCCTTATCTTTTGTATAGCGTGTAGTGTCAATGCCAGAAGTCGCTACTGAGGCGGAACGCGTGGGCGGGCGGCAAAACGTGTAATTTTTTTACATGAATAAAATCATAAGGTGCAATTTAGAAAATTTGTAGTTTTATAGTTTTACCAATATAAATAGTGTACAATTATTGCCAGAAGTCTAGATCGAGGCTTATACGTCGCCAGAAGTCATTAAAGTTGTAAATTATTGAAAATTTAATAACAAGGTGCAGTTCTGGCGAATTTGTTTTTATATTATTTATTGCTTAAAAAAGTTAAATTTAAATTGCCAGAAGTCTAACTGATGGCTAAGTGAAGATAAGCTAATTAAATCTTTGCAAGTTTTTGAACTGAAAACAATAGTTCTTAAAATGAAATGACAAGGTGCAGTTCTGCCAATCGTTATTTTATATTACTTATATAACCTTATTTAAAAACTAGGAGGAGCGATTTGAATTTAAGTTGGCAACACTCGCGTTTGTTTATTGGTTAATTTGGAGGCAAGTTTACACTATAAAAATTTGCCACTTACATTTATCAAGTAATTTGTGACATTTATAGGTTATGTTTTCAAAGTGTGAAATATTTATAATGGTGACTTTTGTTAATTGATTTCTTTTTTTAATATAATTATTGTAAGTTTACTTTGTGACCATCTTAGACCATATATAAAGTGTCCATAAACATTTATTTTCAATTTTATTTAAATGAAAGAAATGTATTTAAATTTGCCGCCTTGTAAATTTTCTAGTAACTTATTTGGCTGTAAGTCTGGCTTTTCAAATCACTCCTCCTAGTTTTTAAATGAAGATAGTTTAAAAAAGCAGTGTATGTAATGTATGGAGGGTAGAGGTAAGGAGAACTGTCTCCGTGTATTGAATGTGTCCGTCAAAATGTGGTAAATAAGGGTGGCGCTACGATCGTAGTAGGGTAAATTTTAAAAAAAGCGCCATAATTTCTTATAGTAGGATAGATAAATAAACAAGGAAAGACACATTTCCGCTTTATTATGACACCATTTTTAAAATAATCATAAGATACATAAGATAATCATAAAGTATAAAACGAATTTAAAATACACTAAACTGAATTCGCTGACCACGTTTTTTTATAGCACTTATATAATTTGTGACTTATATTACGAAATCATACGACATTTCAATCAATTTGTCAAAAACTGCTACCTTCATTCTGTACCCTACATCTACTTTAGCGCCATTGTAGTGGCAAGTTTGAGAAGTGTTATGTTCCTCTAAAAAGTGGACACATTTTTAATCATTTCCCATTTAAGATCGTTCTCCTTACCTCTACCCTCCATAATGTAATGACAGAACCCTAAAAACTGGTTAACTATATAAAAAATAAGAAATACCTACACTTAAAAAATACTAAAGTGATAGAAAAATAAAACGTTTTGCAAACATCATTTAACAAAAATTTAGACTTCAATAATAATTTATTAAAAAACATTTGAATAATTCATTAATAATACGAAAAAATTTACACGTTTGGTCGCCCGTCCACGCCATGCCCACGCGTTCCGCCTCGGTAGCGACTTCTGGCATTGACACTACATGCTATACAAAAGATAAGGAAGATTTTTTTTTATTGAAAAAAAAAATAGTCGCGTCCACCAAAAGGTGATTAGCGACGGCACAGTACAATTTTTAGAGTAAAAATAATTTAACGTACAATTTAAATTTTATGTAACAAGTCTATTTCTTTGAGGAAGCCAATTAGATTTTTTACGTGGCATTCTTTTCCAAGTAGAGCTGCAATGTTGTTCGGGATCATATGATTACATCGTTGTGTATTAAATGTAGGACACTCAACTAAAATGTGGTTTACACTTTGAACTACATTACAGTGTTCACATTTAGGGGGATCACTATTTATCATATGATAAGAATGCGTAAAGGCGGAAACATACTATCAAAACGTGACACGACGCCACGCCACCCGACGCATGTTAGTACCTCTTAATTCCATATATTTAATACAGTTAGAAGCACATATACAACACGCTATGTGACCACACGCCGCAATATAAATATATGGACTAACATGCGTGGCGTCGTGTCACGTTTTAATAGTATGTTTCCGCCTTAAATCTTGTGTGCCCAAGACGAAGGCGCGTAAGAGTTATTTGCGTTCTTCTGTTACTAGAAGTCGGTTGCCAGCCCACTGTATTATTTTTAATTTGACGCAGTTTCGATCCCGAGTTTTCCCATTTGCGATTCCATAAGCACAACACAGATTTTTTGAAAAAAACCTTCACATCACTTGGAGTACTTAGACGTATCACTTCTGACTCGGCACTTATTATTGCGTCTCGCGCACATTGGTCCGCTTTTTCATTTCCCTCTATTCCGATATGCGAAGGGATCCACATTATGCTGATCTTCCGGGAGTTCTCTTCTGCCTTCAATAGCTCCGATTTCATCATTTTGGCTATAGGGTTAATGGGATAAACTTGTTGTGATATTTCTACTGCACTCAAGGAGTCTGTAAGAATTAGACCAGGAGGAGAATTGGAGGAATTAATATATTGAACTGCTTTGTATAGTGCATTATAGTTCTGCAGAAAAGATATTAGTATTGGATGGGAATTTATATTTAATGACATCAGCAGGAGTTACCACTGCTGCGCCAACGCCGTTGTCAGTTTTTGAGGCGTCGGTATATATTTTGACGAAGTTTTGGTAGCGCTGATTTAAAATGGAGTTTAAAATGGTTTTGATAATTGTAGGGTTTGTGTCGAGTTTATTATATTGAAGTAATTCGGTGTTAATTTCAGGAATGCTAATAATCCAGGGAGGTGGATGGTCAAGATCTAATGGATAGACATCCGGGAATTCAATGTTTAAGTGCTGCAGATATGTTCGAATTCTTTCGTAATAAGGCTGAGATGTACGTGTTTTCCCGTCAAAGTAGTGCTGATATTTATTGGTAAATGTATTAGTATACAAAGGTTTATTTTGGCCTGCAGCTACGGATGTTGCATGTGATAAGGTTAAATACATTCGTCGCAGTTGCAAAGACGGTTCACCAGTTTCGGAATAAATACTTTCTATGGGAGTCGTTCGAAAAGCACCCAAAGCTATTCTAAGAGCTGTGTTATGAATAATGTCAAGCGGTCTTAAGGTTGATTTTGAGGCAGATGCATAGGCAATGGAACCATAATCAATCTTTGATCTAATTAGCGTCCTGTACGCCGTTAGTAGCATGGCATAATCGGCCCCCCAACTTCTGTTAGCTATGGTTTTCATCAAGTTAAGTCTTTTATTGCAGGAAAGTATTAATTGTTTGATATGTTCTTTCCAAGATAGTTTTGGGTCAAACCACATTCCTAAGAATTTAACCGATGATTTAAAACTTAGTCTCTTATTATACAGTAGTAACGAGGGAAAGATTTTTATATAATCATTTTTACTGCACCTAATCATTTTCAATTTTCGTAACCAGCTCTTAGACTATATGTTAGCTATGCTGTTGTTTTTATTAGTTAGCGTAGAATATAAAAAATTATAGAATTAAAATGAAATTAACTTTTTTTTGTTATTTACCAGTTTTAAGGATCAAATTAGATCTTAAAAGAATATATTATATATTTAATAAAAAAACTGTCCCTATAACGATGTTGTGATAGTAGAATTAATTAACTTTATCAGTCACATACTTAAAAAATTATCTTAATATAAAAATTAGTGTTTGTTTAAAGACTAATTTATTTTTAATAAACATTTATTTTCAATAAACATTATTTGTGAGTCAATACATTTTTTTGTTATCGAGTGTTTCACACAGAAGATGTTTTAAGTTCTAGAAAGAGATAAGCTGAATCCGTTTATAGATTTTGTGATTTGTGACGTATTAAAACTTGCCACGTTTAGTTTTACATATCTGGGATTCACAACCAGAATAATATATATTAGAATGAAAACTCGCTAAAATTAGTGTTGTGTTGTGCAACTGGCAGTTAAACAATATTACTTTAAAATGGAATCGATTTTTATATGTTGTGCCATATTATTATTTTTAATATATAAAGCACGCGTTAAATTGATAAAAAAACAACAAAATATAAATAAATTAAATCCTACACTGAATACAAATACGGAAAAAATTATTCCAAAGAGTGTAAATTATCATTTTACACGAAAATGTAATTACGAGTGTGGTTTTTGTTTTCATACATCGAAAACTTCGTATATGCTAAAGTTGGAGGATGCCAAAATGGGTATGAATTTGTTGAAAAAGGCAGGTAAGTTGGCATAAAGCAAATATTTTATTTATGAATTTACAATCAGATGCATAATACAGAGGTTACCTAAACTTTTAATTCGGATTAGAACTTTTTATACTCAGTCCGTGGTTGTTTATTTCGATCGATTTTTAGAATTTTTCATTTATATCCTAATATCCGTAAAAATTAATATAAAAATACTTTTTTAAAGAGAATTTTATTATCTTTAAAATAATAATGGTTAATAATTATAAATGGTATATTTTTAGCAAAATATAACTACAG
This sequence comes from Altica lythri, assembly GCA_964028335.1. NCBI lineage: Eukaryota > Metazoa > Arthropoda > Insecta > Coleoptera > Chrysomelidae > Altica > Altica lythri. The sequence continues at coordinate 24,830,412 of OZ034804.1, read as the reverse complement.
TAACGTCTTAGTATCAAGGCGTGAGTCTTGTGAAGTCGAATTTTGGTTTGCCGTTAGAGGTGAAGATGTCACTACTATCACATATCACATCTTTTACACTTTCGTTATTGAAAGATATGTATTGATTGTGATTTTAGTGTAGTCTTCAGTCAGCGATTATGCTTTAAGCTCGCTGACGGATAACATATACCTTGTACTGACGAGGTGCAAATACACCGAAACCGGTCCACAAGTTATGTTGTCCCTTCTAACTAAAAAAACCAAAATGGTTGGTTTAAATTATCTATTAGATGTGCTAACCCCGTTTGACTTTGAAGTATAATTCAATATCCGTCGGGGCACATAGCCCGGGAAGTAGTTGTTTCTTCTTAGTTAAATGGTAAAAGTCTTTGAAAGTGTTTTTCATAAAACTCGTAAAGCGATAGAATAATTAATATTCTGCATTCTGCAACATTTGTTGATTGTCTCGATCGATATTTATGATTTGTCATTTATATTCAAATATCTGGAAAACTATTTTTTTTTCAATTGTATTTCTCATATTTCTTATATTTTTAAAGAAATTACCAATTTTTCAATTCTTCTTTTTCTTATTTTTATAACTTCTGACGACAAATCATCCATGTTTTTTTTGTTTTTAACTTTTTACAATCTCAATTTGGTAAGCGGAAAAATTGAGAAATAGTTATATTTCCCATTTTTTATTCAGCTTATCAAATTGAGAATGTGAAAAGTTAAAAATAAGTATTTTAAAAGGAAAGCTGAAAAAATTAGAAAATAGACATGGGAAATAGAAAAAAAGGTAAATTTTGAAAAATGAAAAAAACGAAAAAAAGATTCGTGGATAATTTAACGTAAGATGTTATAAAAATAGTAAAAAAAATCGGAAAATTGGTAATTTCTTTATAAAATTATAAAAAAAAAATAAGAATTCAAACTGTTATATGGAAATTCAATGCAGAAAAATCTAATAGAATGAATGTAATTTAATTATTTTAAATATATTTCTCATGAGATTTGAAGTCTTAAATTACATAAATTACTGTAATATTAAAAGTATAGGGGTGGAATACTTATGTAATGCCGAGATTGTCTTACATTATTGTTTTTCTTGTGGTATTATTTTATTATTCGTTTCTTAAACCCTTTATAGTAAACAGTTTTTCTTTTTAAAGATTTATAGATTATGAAATTAAAATTTTCTCTCAACTTTGTCATACTATGTCCTTTGAGCGTACCGGACAGAATAGGTACTGTTTATTTTTATATTAGGTACTTATTTCTAATTCTATAGGAATGGAGAAAATAAACTTTAGTGGAGGTGAACCATTTTTACCAGAACGCGGAAAACATTTAGGAGAAATGGTAAAATATTGCAAAGAAGAGCTAAATCTACCATCTGTTTCTATTGTTTCAAATGGATCTTTAATCAAGGAAAGTTGGTTTAAGAATTATGGGAAATACGTCGATATCATGGCAATTTCATGCGACTCATTTATTGAGGAAACAAACAAGGTAAAATTACCACTGTATTTTAACTATTTTTTTCACCTCCAAAAATGTTTTTAGTACCTAGATATAAAACTACTAGTTATTTTTTAGGCAATAGGGCGGGGTCAAGGGAATAAACACCATATCGAACAACTGATCAGAGTACGAGAATGGTGTGAAAAGTATAATGTACTTTTTAAAATAAATACAGTTGTTAACACCTACAATCATGATGAGGACATGAGTGCTCAAATTTTAGATCTAAATCCCATTAGGTAAGACATATAGTTCATATTCCATACTGAATAACAAAAAACAACAATCATATACCTACATATGATTTTATGAGTAATTCATAAAACACAAGTTATATATTTAAATATTGTCTATAGCTCTTTGTGGCATAATTGTTTATATTTTCTTCTTTAATTGGGGAACTTTTGCCACTAAAATCAAAATTATAAAATGATAAAACAATATTTTGAAAATTATCCTTGCTTATTTATCTTGGTAGATATGTCAAATTGTATATAATTAGTATATATCTTAATAACCTATTACTAACCAATAGAAGATTAAAGTCTATTTGTTTGCAGTTGGCAGCACAGTGAATTCATTATAAACGCAAATCCTTCAAAGCCCAAGCAAGGGTGGTTCATGAAAAATAACTAAAAGTAGTATACATTTCCATTGAAACATAGTCATAGTTGTTATTTTTCAAAGAGTCCACCCTGTAATTAGGGATTAACTAACCCAAACACAATAGAAACCCTAGATAATATTGTCACAACAGGTAGTTGAATAGATCCCATGACCGTAGAACCGAAGTTTTTTTAAAGCATAATTCAAATTAAAATAAAAATTAAAAGTAAAATAAAAATATGCTACATATTAAAAAGTAAGAATTAAATATAAATTAATGCAAAAAGCACTTACTCCTTTAATTGTCGGCTTCCATTTCGTCGTATTCATCCGACGATGAGTCAGATTCGTTGCCTGGTCCGATAGGAATTACAATGGGTTCGAACAGTTCTTCAATATTGATATCAACACTCCACAATCGTTCTTCTTCCTTCTTCACATGGTTTATGGCATTGGTCCAATTTTCCCGTGTTACGTTTCCAAAAGAATTTATCAAAAGTTGTCTAACGTCATTCAATTTAAAAGTTGTATTGCTTCTTGCCACCTCACCTTTTACCTGTGCCCATATTAATTCTATATGGTTTAATTGATAGTGATAAGGTGGCAAACGTAATACAGTTATTCCTTTTTCCTTCGCCATTTCGTCAATTACATATCTTTTAGATTGTAATTTGTGGCGCTTTGCAATTTGCAGTTACTCCGTTTGCAGCATAGTGTCGTCAAAAGAAATATTCTTGCTCTGGAGCCAATCTTTAATATCTCCTTTTTTCCATGACTTCGTTGGTAACTTTTCTACCAGTTTTGAATGATAACTGGCGTTATCTAAGAGAACCACTGCAGCACTTGGCAAAAAGTCCAATAGCTGGGAAAAATAATCTTCAAAAACATCAGAGGTCATTTCCTCCTGGTAATCTTTGGTTGACTAATAGCCCATTTTCTACAAAACCATGTTCACTACCAATGTGTGCGATAATTTGTCGGCGACCTTTTCCTCGAGGAGCATTTAATCCTGTTGAATATCCCTCCAAAAATGCCTGACGGGAATTTGAAATATTGGTGTCCATCCATGCTTTAGAAACAGTGTGTCCTTTATTTAACCATGTTTCATCTAAATAAAAGATAGTTCTTCCCTCGCTCCGAAACTTTTTAATACTTCTTAAGTATTGTCTTCTCCAGCAAATAATTTCTTCGGTCCCATTCAAAAATTTTCGTTTTTTATGCGACTCATACTTAAAACCAATTTCTTTTAGGAGTTTCCATAACGTATTTCGTCCAAATTTGGGAATCGTATCTACTTCTGCTATAACAGTCATTACTTTGTCCAAAGTCGGAATGTCTTTATTTAAGTACAAAGAATGGACTTGTCTTCTAATTATATCTCTATTAAAGTTATCGACCATAATGTACTTTTTTCCTACTTGTTTTTTTGGTTCACTAACATTTCCCTGTTTCCTCTCACTTAAAAATCGATAGATACTTTGTTCACTAACACCGGTCATATTGGAGCACCTAGTCACCACATCACGAACAGTGTCTGATGCATCTTGATATATTAGTGCATCATAAACATTTAAAACAATAGTTTTTTCTCTTTGAGAAAACGCACTTTGTTTTAAATGAGCCACTTGTACTGGAACAAAACTCAAACTTGACGCCATTTTCACTACCGAAAATGTTTTTGGAGTAAAATAATAAAAATATAAACCACCAACACTAACGAGTACCTATATTCTTATGTATTAGGATATAAACAAATCCTCAATTTATAGACTAATAACGTACCTTTTTTTGCAATTAGACACATAGGGTTACCTTAATCCCTTAACACCCCTAACGACCACAATTATTCTCGTTAAAATCGAAAAACAAAATATTCTAAAAATCGTATAATGACTACTTATCCCTTACCTAAGAAGATTAAAATATGATGATTAAAAGAAATTTCTTAATACCGATATAAATAAGTACGTGCGCTACTGATTTAGGGTCTTGTTTACAACATTTTACGATTTAATGACTTTTCTTAGCTGCCAACTCCAAACAAATGGACTTTAATAAAGAAAACTCTAGGAACATTAGGTGTAGGTGAATACAACATATTACTGGGTAAATACTCAAAGATCACTATATACCTAAATTTTTCATTTTTTAAATTGTATGTAAATTTTATTTTATGACGCTATTTAGGGATTGTTTTTATCGGTACTTATTCATTCGTGTTTTTGTGAAAAGTAAATACATTTCGTGATTTATAGGAGTTTCATTTAATCCCTGGAAATAAGTGAAATTTTCAAAAATCTGACAAATAATACAAATTTGTTGAATGCACTACACTCACGGTAGGTACCACCCAGATTAGACATAAATTTATTTAAAAATATTTTTAAGTTTTTTTTTTAACTAATAGAAACGTTTGTTTTTTGTAATGAATAGAAACGTTTGTTTTTTGTAATGTTTGAAATCTATGATTTTTTTCTGTTTTTTCTATTGTTTCGACTTTTTTAAATTTTAATGATATTGGTACTTTTTTTTTAAACTACTACCTTGTAACTTTTACAATTATTTCTTAATGTTATTAATACCACTGTTTCATTATTTTGCATTTATTTTCAATATTTTAGTTATTCATAGATTCATTAAACAAATTCAACTGGTTACTTTAAAATTTCTATAAAATCAAAATTTAATTTTGTTGTTAAAAACTTTTCAAGAAAAATTCTGTTGAAAATCAACTGCCCTTTATAAAAACAAAATTTTATATTAATAAAACCGCCACTTCAAATTTATCTCTATTTTAGGAAACTAGAAACTATATAGCCATTATTTTCCGAGAGCCTATTACCCAAGAAAATTTTACTCTAATAAAAATATACATGAAGGCTTAATAACCAAACTACCCAACGTAGTTTATTATCCATCAAGATGAATAAGCAAGGGTCATTTTCCAAATATTGATTTATTATTTTGATTTTAGTGGCAAAAGTTCTCCAATAAAAGTAGTAAATATCCTCTTACATTATCGATTATAATCCATGCTTCTGATAATCTGAAGTATGTTACTACACTACCGTCCTTATTAACGGTTTTGTACATCCTTAGTAGTTGCACTACTTTCTTTAGTGTCGTAATAGAATAACTTCCATACATTGAATCACCATTTCAAATGTATATTCTTTTTTTAATTTGTATAATCTACTAAGGTGTTAGCATAAATTCCTGATCCAGGCATTGCACCTGTTTCAGTTTATGATAGGGAGACATTCTACTATCGACTTCTCTTAATAATGTCTCAACTAGAAAAGTTATTGAAGTAAAACTTCTTTAGGCGCGACTAGGGTAACTCAGATTGTAATTCTAACGGAAGTAATTGTAACGGAACGTTACAATTCTGACGTCATATTCTAACGGAAGATTCTGAAGGAAGTAACGGTGTGGTTTTAGCTATGGGAGGAGCTTAAATTATCAAATTGTCACGGGTTAATTTCGCGTTAGCGACAGATCTTAATTTGTAAACAAAATCGTTGGCTTATCTTATAATATTGTAGGATTTATCGAGGCAAAACCGGTTGATTTAGGTTCTTAATAGTAAAACGCCAACTGTTGTTGTTATTTTCGGCCATAAAATTATATTTAGTTGTCGCTAAAATTGGTTTTGTAAATAAGTTTATTATTATTGTTGATGTTTGAAATCTTTGACAGTAGGACATCTGACCTACTCTCTCGTCGATAACTTGGATTTTGTGGGTTCGCAGCCAGCGTTTGGTCATATTTATAACTTTATTATTGAAATCAAAAATAAATGGGGAAATTAGGTAATGTTGGGATTTTTATTGTCGTCTATATAAATATTTAGATTGGTCGTATCAAATGACCCCTGTTTGTTCGTAAGTTGTTGGCTGAATAAGCTACGGTTTGTCCCTATAAGGCCATATCTTATTTCGACGTGTGTCAAATTATTGTGATCGAAGTGACGTGGGAAATCGTCTTGCTTTTTTCATTTACGAACCTTTGTGGTGGAAGCATCGTTAAGAAGATTTGTCTTGAGCATATATGTAATACTTCTATATGGACAGTTGGTATAGGAAAGAACGTCGCAACATTACGGTGCGCACAATATATTTTCTTCTCTTTCGTTCGAGACCTTTTATCCATATTGCGCATGCTTGACAAGTCTCTAAAAGGCGCATGTGCTCGGAAGAGAAAGCAAACGATACATTATCTGATTCACTTCGTCGGAACTTATATTATATTGTCTCTGGTCGGAACACATTCCACTTATAGAAACTGTCCATATAGAAGTATTACATATATGGTCTTGAGGTTAATTTGTAATCTTCAATCATCGAAGACAATTTAGTAATTTAGTTTGGATTTACGAAATTTAACCTCGTTCATTTCCATTGAATATTGTGGGAGAGATTTCTCTGAATTTTGGTGAATTCGGTGGAAAATACGGCATTGTCCGGATATTTAATTAAATCTTCTGCTGGTGGTCCAACGAACAAACAGTTGTGGTATTTTGGTAGTTTAAGACTGTTCAGACAGCGAATTGTGGTCAGGATTCCCCATCATTGCAGTTAGCAACGAAGTAATTGTGTCACAAGTTTACCGAGAAAAGAATATCCCTATTTTGATAGGGTTTTAGTTACCGGCTACATTTCTAGTTACGGGCATAAGTCTTAGTTAAGCAGAATTTGGACTGCTGATCCTATACTTAGTACGAGTTTAAGCTATTACGACTGGTGCAAGCCTTTTGGTTCAAGAACAGGCTTGATTTTGGTACCAGTCTAAGTATTGGAGAAGCCTAGGACTGCGGAAACTTATTCAGATTAACAGATAAGCTTTAGTCTTTAGTTAAAAATCTATTTTTCCTTGTTTTTTTTTGTATTGCGTGTGATCACACCTTTGGATAAATTTACTTTTTTTATTGTTCGCATAATTTTTTTATAAATATCAATTGTGTTGTCAGGCACGAGGCTTGACAGTCTGTATTCTAGAAATTATTTATTAAAGAAGAGTCTAGTTGATATTTTAGTTTTATTTAGCTCACTTATCGTTATTTTCAGTTATAGTGTAATTCAATTAGAACCGTTAAATATTCAAAATTTATTTAATTATCTCCAGTGGGTGAAGTGGTGCCTGGAACATCAGGGGTTTCAGATTTTAACCGTACTAAATCGGTGGCGCACCCACTTTATTTTGGGCACTTACCCTCTACGGCTGAGCTGGGCATAATTTGCCAGTAGAGAAACCACCACCGAGTTCAGCTGGAGTCGAATTTCAATTGATTAATTTATTTATTTTTCTAAATTTGATTTTGTTGTTAAATTCATTAAAATACGTGGCAAAATTTTCATAAACATATTTTGAATTTATTTTGCGATGATACGTACGTCAAATAAGTTTTACTTCAATCGCGCGTAAAGGTTACACGTACACTCTTTTTTTTTGTTTACTTATCTTAATTCTTTTATTTTAAGGTGGAAGGTATTCCAGTGTTTATTGCTAGAAGGGGAAAATGCAGGACCAGATGCTCTACGTAATGCAGAACGATTTTACATATCTGAAGATATATTTAACACGTTTCTTGACCGGCACAAAAACGTAAAATGTTTGGTACCGGAATCAAATGTTAAAATGCAGAATAGCTATTTGATTTTGGACGAATATGTAAGTTTTGACAAATTTTATACTCGATGATTATAAAAATGACTTTTTCATCCAATATATCGCACACATAAGCTAAAGAAAAAACTTATTTTATTTTTTCATTTGGTTTTAATTACTGGTTGGCAATAAATGAGCTAAAAGTTTTTTTACTGAATGTTATCTGTGCTGTTAAATAATTTAATGTCGCACTCATTAGCTAAAATCCAATTTGTTTCCATTATCCGGAATTTTTTTGAAAATAGACTGTTTTTTAATATACACTCATTATCTGGACTAATATAATTATATATTTAACTAATTTGAAAATTAGCGATAATAAAGATAATTGTTAGAACCATAGGCAAATTAGCAAAAATTCAATGTGTAAACGAAGTATCTATTAAAGGGACAAATTAATATTTTTTCTCTAAAAATATATTTCAGATGAGATTTTTGGATTGTACTTCTGGAACTAAAAAGCCATCAAAATCAATTTTAGATGTGGGAGTATCGAATGCTCTGATGTTTTCTGGTTTTGATGAATTCATGTTTAAAAAACGAGGTGGAGTATATAAATGGTCGAAAGAGGCAAATAAATTCTCATGGTGAACATATGTAATGAATACTCACATATACTGAAAATTGTATTATTTTAAAAGTATTAAGTATTAAACTTTTAATTTTATTTTTGTACAAAAAATAAAAGATCGTTCAAAAACACAACATTTTTATTTACATACCTAGAAAACACTGATGTAAGTAAATTTTAGAATCACAAGGAACAAGAAAGTAACTAGAATTTAATTTTTAAACAAAAAATATTGAAATTGGAAAAACACAAAAGAAGCATAAAGAGCGATGAGAGCTTGGTTTCTTAAAATAATATTTTGGAAGATAAAAAGTTTCAGATAATAAAAACCCAAAAAAACAATTGCTGAAAAAGATAACAAATTTACAAACGCAAAAAAAAATAAAACTTTAATATCATTTTATACATAGTATGAAGTTTTAAATGGCAAGAAAACGTCTTCTTCATGCCTCTATGCACAAGTTTGTAACTTTATTGTAGTTTTATTAAAAATCAAAAATACACACGTAAACATTTTACGCTTTCAACTTTGCTTCTATAAACCATCCATAAAAAAATTATAAACTCAAATAAATTGTAATATAATCTGGTAAAATCGCTTAAATATAATGTTAAATGTATCACAAAACATAAGGCTATGTGTTTAGAGGTATCAGTTTTAACAACCTATCCAATTAACTTAAATAGAATATTTTTTTGTAACAAACAACGTCCTCCTTAACACTGAGCCATATAAATACACTGACTAACTTGCATTCGTTTTTCTCTAGTGGTTCATTCTCAGGTATGCTTTTTCAAATAATTCTAATTCATGGGCTAGATAGTTAGCTTTGTTTCTTAATACTTTAGCCTTACCACCTGCACTTTCTAAACTATTTACTTCACTTTCCAATTCTTTTAGCTGCTTGTCCATTTCGGTTGTAGCATCATCTACAACTTGGCACAATCTAAAAAAAAAATAATAGTACCTCTGGTAATTTATAGATAGATCATTAAGAACGAGGCTATATTTTAGCACTTTATATATGTCGTAGTCACTTGGCGATTCAGTCACATAGCTATGTGACTGGGCTATTTTAGGCACATAGCTATGTGCCCGTCACTTAGAAATGCGCCGAGTATAGATCCATCACATCTCTATGTGACTGATTTTAGTCCGTAGTCACATAGCGATTCCGGCACATAGCTATGTGCGGAGGATAAGTCAGTCACTTAGAGATTTATCAAATTTAAGACCATCGCATCTCTATGTGACTGATTTTAGTCCGTAGTCACATAGCGATTTCAGCACATAGCTATGCGCGGAGAGAAAGTCAGTCACTTAGGATCTACGTTGAGTATTATTACAGAAAACTGTTACATTGTCGTATTTAATAAAGCGTGTTATCAATAGATATCAAAGAGATAATAAAATTTTATATTTGATATCTATCTACGTTGAGGGCTATTACATCTCTATGTGATTGAATTTTAGCCGCAATCACATAGCGATCCAGGCACATAGCACGGGGAAACTTGGAGAGATTTGGAAAAGTTCATTTATAAATTAAAATTGAATTTTTTTATATATTTTTTATGCTTACTTTTTTATTAAGAAATACTTTTTTCTTTTAAATAAATTAAAATAGAAAATTATTAAACATATTTTGTGTAATAATTTATATTATACGACGCATTTATGAAAAAAATTCTTTGCATGACGTATACGAATGATTTAACAAAAAACGTTATCATTTTTAGAAAAAAGTATTTTGATAACACAATCTTATAACTTCGCTTTGCCTGGGTTGCAAACTGTCCCTACGTAAAAAGTTCACCACCTTCCCCTAACATTGCGTAATACCAAGCGCTTTCAAGAAGAAAAATTGTACTTGGCAGCTTGGCACTTCTATAAAATTTGTTTATGCCAAATTAAATCGTTATATATTAACACCTGATATTTGTTAATTGTACGACTGTGTAATTAAATTTTGTATTTAAGTATCTATTATAATTCTAATAGTTCACTGAACCATTTGTTTCTTTTTCACAATAATATAGTACCTATATAATATATTTAAAAATTTTCTATACGTTCTTTATGGCAACAAATGTATATTTTCTTCTATTAATTGGAGAACTTATTGCCACTAAAATGAAAATAGTATATTACGTAACAAGAGTGGTAAGTAGGACATTACGTACGAGTGAAAAAGTTACGCACGAAGCCGCGTAGCCGCGAGTGCGTAATTACAGGAATATGTAATTCCTCTTACCACTCGAGTTACGTACTATGCTTTATCTACGACTCAATATTTTAATTTTAATCCAAATATTTAATATTTTTAAATAAATATATGACGTACGTACTGTACTGATCTCTACTCCTTTGACAGTAAATGTCATTTATACTCATTGTCACCATGCAGGGTAAGTAAGCTATAACGCACAGTTGTGCGTAATGAAACGTCATTCCAACATGACGTTTCATTACGCACAACTGTGTGTTATAGCTTACTTACCCTGAATGGTGACGATGAGTATAAATGACATTTACTGTCAAGGGAGTAGATAAATAAACTAATATGTTTGAATATGGCCTTGCTTTTTAATAATCTTGATGGATATGTGATATGTCAAATTTGTCAAGGGTCGTATTTAAAATCTGAAAATGCCTAACAAAGGTTAAATAACTAAAAAAATTTTTTTGTTTCTAAGCTTTCGACAACCAGATCGGTTGCCGTTTTCAAAGATAAAGAATTAATAAATAAAAAACCTTAAATTATATAAACCTTCTTTTAGTATGCAATGCGTATTTTTGAATTTTTGACATGTTACTTTTTGTTTTTATAGATAGGTAATAGGTACATAGATTATCAACTAACTCATTTTTTAAAGTAGTTAGCCAAGATCCAGATATCCAAGGTAAAATTGAAAATACATTTATTTTGATTTAATAAAATGTGTGCTGTTGTTCGATACATGTATCTTAATCTACTATTAAGATACATGATTAAATCAATATACGCGTGATACGCTACGAATAAATTCTCCAAACAACCCGAAACCGCAAGAGTCATGATATGATGTAAAATCTCGTAAATTAACGCCTTACACTTTTTTGTCTAACATAACGCTGCCTTAGAGGGCAGTATAGCGAGGAGTGAATTCTCTTTTAATTTACAGTTTTCAGATTGTATTCAAATATATAATAAATGCATCGTATAATAATTCAAAAATATTATTAAACTAAAAATGACAAATATTGGTATTCCAGATGATTTTGAGAGAAAGATAATTCTTTTTATGATACCGAGTAATTGCACCCTTTAATGGGTACTCAGGTAAATTTACTGTTTAGTTGTGAATTAATAGCCCTTAACTTGGTAGATCCTAAGTGACTGACTTTCTCTCCGCGCATAGCTATGTGCTGAAATTGCTATGTGACTACGGACTAAAATCAGTCACATAGAGATGCGATGGTCTTGAATGTGATAAATCTCTAAGTGACTGACTTGTCCTCCGCACATAGCTATGTGCCGGAATCGCTATGTGACTACGGGCTAAAATCAGTCACATAGAGATGTGATGGATCAATACTCGGCGCGTTTCTAAGTGACGGGCACATAGCTATGTGCCTAAAATAGCCCAGTCACATAGCTATGTGACTGAATCGCCAAGTGACTACGACATATATACTATCTTAATATAGAAGAGAGCAGTCCAATAGTAACTCCCCGGTTGATATTTAAATTTTGCTTTTCTGTGGAGACCAATAATGACTACAAATTATTATTAATTTTGAGATAATATAGACATTTTTTAAACAGAATATCGAATGTGTTTTCAAATTTGTAAATTCTAAGATAAAAAATAATTTAAATTTGTATTATTGTCCATATTCTTAATGTCACAACTTAGTCAGAGTTTATAAGGATAATAAGATTGTATACCATCGAATTTATACATATGCATTATATATACGAGTTTCGTAACACCGTTAAAGTTATCTCAGCGAAACCAAAATCAATAAGGTTGTTCTTCATCACATGAGGATTTTATATATAATTGATTCAAATAGAAGTGTCATCAAGTAGTCTCTGGAAAATTCAAATTTGTAGTGGCAGGTGACAGCACCCACGTTTAGGGAAATTTGAATCGCAATATTAGCCAGTGATCAGATTGCTACATATGCTCAATATAACTATAAACATTTTGACACATCGCAATGACATATAATTTCCTAACTAAAGTTCTGTTTCCATTGAATCTAGTAATAAAGTTAAAGATGATCTCACACGTACCCAGCCCACTTGATGACACTTCTATCTGAATCGACTATACCAAATTTTATGACCCTATGATTTTTCTTTTAAGTACACACACGGAGAGAAATATGCTTTATATAGTGTAACGAGTTTGGGAAAACTGTCAATAAAACGTCAAATGTTAATTTTGTCACTTTTTAGACTAAAATGTCAAAACTCTATCTGTCAATAAAATGTCAAATATCAATCTTGTCACTTTTTACACTAAAATGTCTAAACTCTAACTGTCAATAAAACGTCAAATGTTAATCTTGTCACTTTGTACACTCAAATGTGAAATTTTAACTGTCAATAAAAAGTCAAATGTCAATCTTGTCACTTTTCGCACTAAAATGTCAAACTCTAACTGTCAATAAAACAGCTTGTGTCAAAAAGCCAAAAAAAAAAATGTTGCGATTTATTTAGGTATCATTTAGGTTTGACTACATTACTTAGTGACGAAGTTCAATAAATTGCATTAGTATAGTTCTCTGGTTCGCATACATATTTTTGATTTTTTAAATGACATAAGTGGTATATCAACAATCTATTGAGTCTAGCAACTTCTTGAACAACTGATCCATGCATGACAAAAAACAACATACCTGGCAAAAGTTCCGCTTAGTTCCTGTTGGACTTGATGACTGCAGTTTGCTGAAGTTAGATCGATAATCATTCGCAGTTTTTTGGAAGCGTGCTGAACGTACTGCTTCTTAAAAGATTTCTCTTTTGCTTTATTCGTCCACGTTAGACGTTCATAAAGATAAAGACATCCATATACTGCACCTAAAGGAAAGATTATAGAATCGTACATTATATTTCTGAAAACCTCTGTACTGACCTGTCACAGCTACGATCCTCCATCCAATAGTCTTGAACAGAAATCCAGCTACTACTAGGCAACCCATAGTACCCTGCGAGGAGGCACCCATGATTGCTAATCTTGACAAAAAGGACCAATCATCAATTGTAGCAGTACTGTAAAGTAATCTACCGTCGACTACATCAGTGGGAGTAGAAGGAATATGAGTACTCGTAGGACTCTCACGTTTTGTACGGAGAGCTAGGAAGCTTGCCCCACTGCCACAGTATTTTTGAATTAAACTAGTTAAACCCCAGGAAAACCTACAAATAATTGCAATGTGTTATATGTATCCATGTTGTTGAACATAAATTGATTTTGCACCAACAATTTAAGGTAATAGTTGTACTATTAATAGTAATGTTGAACTTTCACAAAAATACAATGTTTTATAAGATGTTGAATGACATACACTATAATTAATTTCCAGTATATTAAGTAAGTTTGAACAACGAATATCAAAAAACAATTTTCTTTGAGTATTCTGTATTTAAATTTACCTGCACATAAAGTATGTACAAAGAATAATAGACAAGATATATCTAGTAGTTTTGTACATGGGATATGTTCCTAACTATATTCTCTTCAAATTTGATACTTTTTCAAACGATGAAATAATAGTACACATAAGCAAAGTACGTCAACAAAAACGGTTCAACCAAACGTTTACATTTATTTATAATAGAATGATTTTACAACTGTGTTGAATTCATGAAGTATTTATATAAACATAAATACATATACGCATCGAGACAAACTCATAATGTATATTCGAACATTCTTAGATTATTTTTTTCTACTGAGTTTATTTTATTATATCTAATAGATATATTTTGCAACTACTTAGTTGGGGAATTATAAATGTTTAGTATTAGATACTTCTTGTCGAGTGCTGTAACAAGGTTAAATTTAAATAAACAGTTTTCTAACATCGTTTAAATAAGGGTCTATTCTTAATGATAAATACTTTACACGATATGTAAAATGAATAGTACTGCTTATGTAATTAACTGTAAGTTTTATATGATTAAAAAAAAATTATTACTTGATCTAAATCATTTTTCCTTCATAAAAGAGAGCTGCATCACGAGCGAAAGTAGTGATATTTCCTTTATATACAGTGAAAAGGAATGACTCTGAACGAGTCCTTTGTAGTAGATGAGATGTTTTAGATTTAATAACAAAATTATGTATGTTTACACTGAATTTTTAATAACTTTATGTCTATAGTTTCTTTTAAGCAGATTAAAATATTATTAAAACTTAAAAACTGCATCAGATTAATATACTCCCCAAGATGAATATTTAACCACTTTTAACAAAACATTAAGAAACTCACCTAAATTCTAAATCTTCTTGGAAATCTGCGCATAAATTGTCACAATTTAACCTGTACAGAATTTCGAAAGGTTGCCTCCTCGGCATTACAATATTGCTTGCCATTTTGTGATTATGTGGGATTAACGCTTCCATCCTTTCAGTCATTTCTCTTTGACTAGCTTCCATGTTAAGAGCAAGAGCTGTAGATAAACGAGCTCTTAAATTCGAACCCAAACCAGTTTCGACATGAAGATGTAGTTCTTTTTTATAAACATTTAGCACCAAAGGTTCAGGGTGGAACGGTAGATTAAACTCATCGACTAATGTACTCAGGCGACGGATTTCCTCACTAAGAGCCTTGGAAACTCTAAAAAAATATAATTTACTCAAACATTTAAATTTTACAGGACGTAATTCATCTGAACTGAAAATATTAAATATGTTATTACTTTAAAGATTTAATTACCGTTGTTCGACATCTTCAACCATACTGTGTATCTTTTTTTTCATTTCTTGCGTCACCACTATAAGCTGTTGTTCGGTGTAATTAATCTTATCGTTCAATTCCTTCCTTTGTGACAATTTCTCTTCTTTTAATTTAAGTGCGTCCGAATATATTCCTTCTAATATGTCGCGAAGTTCGCTGAAATTAATTCAGTTTCTTATTAGACAAAAATAATTATTTTGTTACATCCTTTTTTCATTTTTAAATAAAAGAAACTATATCTTACGACAGCTCCTAGAGAAAAGTTGGGAGTTTGACAGAGAGGTCCACCAACTGTTTGTAGATTTCCGTCAGGCATACGACAGCATCACCAGGGAAAGTATCTGGCAAGCGTTGGAAGTCATAGGGGTACCAGAAAAGATCATAAAGTTAACCAAGATATGCGTAGAAAACTCTAAAGCCAAAGTTAGGATAGGAAGGAACAACACTGAAACATTCTCTATCAACAATGGCCTAAAACAGGGCGATGGACTGTCACCATTGCTCTTTAACATAGTGCTGGACATGGCTATCAAAGAAACAAACATCGGTATGGAAATATTCACAAATAAGGGCCCTGGCATATGCCGACGACATTGACACGGTAGGAAGCAGTACGATCAAAACAAAAGAAATGTTCATGAACATAGAGAAGGAGACCAAGAAGGTGGGCCTCACGATCAACGAGGACAAAACTAAATACATGCATGTCAAACGGAGAGCAAGAAGTGACAGAATAGAGCAAACTATAACCATGGGCACCTACAATTTCGAATGCGTTGATCAATTTCGGTACCTAGGAGCAGTTATAACCTCGGACATCGATATCACCAGCGAAATAAAAACAAGAATACAAAAGGGCATTACATGTTTTTTCGCCTAGCAAGATCTATTTAGGTCCCGACTAATATCTAGGAACTCTAAAATACGAATGTATTCGGCAGTAATCAAGCCAATTATTATGTACGGTTCGGAAACATGGACACTGACGAAGCAGAACGAACTAGTGCTAAGACGCTTCGAAAGAAAGATGCTGCGGAAAATCTTTGGGACAGTAGACGAGAGAACGGGCCAATATAGAATAAGAACAAATGAGGAGCTTAAGAACGTATACAAAATACCGAGTTTAGTAAACGAAATAAAAGCACAACGGCTCAGATGGGCCGGACACGTACAGAGATCGCCAAACGAACGTCTTATTAAGAGGATATGGGAGGAGAACCCAGTAGGAAAGAGACCTTTAGGAAGACCAAGGCTCAGATGGAGAGACAATATCAGTGAGGATGCAAAAGTCTTAGGAGTGGAGGCAAGTCGTAGATGCAGCTAAGACCCACGAAGGGTTGTGACGCTACGAGAGAGAGAGAGAGAGAGACATATATATTTTATTCAGACCATTTTCATTTACAATATTTTATTAAATAAAAACTTACTTCGTTATATATTTCCCTCTTTGGGAATGCTGCTCAAATTTAGTTTTAACTGCAGACTTCGATATACATTCTTCGAATTTCTTTTCGAAATCTTGGAATTCAAAATATCTACCTTGAAATCCTTCAGTTAAAGGTACGGAAATTGGTTTTCCTTCGGACATCCTAGCCTGTAGGACTTCTTTCGCCGAAATAAAAAAGATTCTTTCCTCTGCTTCTTTTGCTGTACATACTTTCAATTCTTTAACCAAAAAATCAACGGCTCGTTCTTGGTGTTGTTTCCTTACCTAAGCATGAAAAAATAGTATTAAAATGATTGTAGAAATTTCCTAATAAAAAATCTATTACAAAAATTTAATATATTCATTGATATCTATTTCATCTTAAAATCAAAACGGTCTATTCCAAGTACTTAAGAAACAATAATAATAATGATAATTTGTCAATTTCCAATGTATTCTAATTACTAATCCAAGCAACTCACCTCTTCCTGCTCATTGCAATGCTTATATGGAAAAAAATAATAATAATTTGTTTATACTTTACAATTAACTATATAAACAATGTGCCGAAAAGGTTAACAGCAGTAACAGAAAAATAACTTTTATTTATGTATGAATGAGAAGCTTCGCAATAAAAATAAAATAATAAAAGTACTGATAAGCAGGGCAAGGCACGTTAAAGTGAGTAATTTAATATTTATAAAAAAATGCTTACCTGATCCAAATACTCCGGTTCAGTTGCAGATGCATCCCATCTGTTATTAAGTATAAAAATATTTGGCTTTGACAATTTAGTTGAAACTTTATGAAAAAAGTTTTTTTCCTAAGAAAAAAAGTACTATTAATTTGGTACTACGCAGCGAATACTTTACTCTAAATAAATTTAGTAAGAAATAACACCCAAATTGCATTTTTTGAAAACTCGATCAATTTCTAATTAGTCTAGTTAAAATATACAAATCGTATATTTCCAATTTTGTTAATATTTTGGGGACTATTATCATGTTCATTTAAACACCTTCTGGTAACGATTTTCCTAAAGAGCGCACGTAACCAGAAATTTTTAAAGGAATCCAAAAAGCTTTTTTTTATATCATTTGATCAAAATTAAATAAAGAAAAAAAGAAATTTCTACATATCTAACCCGATGTTTACCAACTTAAAATATAAACCAAATTACAGTAGTTCATTAGATATTTATAAACTCTTCCACAAGCCATATCGTTTTTACAAGTGAGAAATTGTTCAACAAGCTATAACTTCGTCATTAATCGACCAAACTAATTTTTCATTAAAACACATTTTTACTATCTTTGCGAGGTTGAAGATATAATACAACATTTTTTTTTAGTTTTCGGTAAAATGGTCATTGTTTCACTCTTGTTTTAGGATGCAGTACATTATATCTAAAGTAAAAAAGATCATAATAAGGCACACCTTAGAAGATATTCAGTAAAACCTAACTGCCAGTTTTTTATATTACTACAACGGTCGTACAACAGTGTAATTTGGTTTCTTAATATTGAATTGAATTAAGTCCTAACACTATACGTACTTAAAATCTAGAACTACGTAATTTTTGCGCACATGACCCGATTCTGATGTTTAAATTGACTAAACTAAATTGTTTATAGATTTATGATTTTTGATAAATTACTAACCGTAACCATAAGTGTAGATTCTGCATTAGCTACCAATACAAATACATCAGCATCTAAACAATGTTTATCGATCCATTCATCTAAATTTGGGGTAACGTCTACACCTGGTGAATCAACAAAAACAACATCATCTCGAAGTAAAAGACATCTGAAACAAAAGAGTATGTATATGTACCTTTAGGAAAGGAAGTTAAAATAGTTTTACTTTTACCTGTTTTTAGGCCAATACACTTTGACTAAGGATGATTCATTAAGTTTTTCTTTGCAAAGTGCGTGCGCCAATTGTCCTACTGATTCGACAGCACAATGGTCTTCTGATCCTTCAAGTACTAAATAAGGTTCATCTGACGGTGATCCTTCAACCTTAAAAAAATGTTATGAACAGTTATTAAAATATACAATATTTTTATACTATTATTATTTCAGGTATTTTATAAATTTGTATTGTTATTATAAACTTCATTATTTCATTATTTAGAGGAATGCAATTTTTTTTTTGATATGATAAAAAATTCTGTTGTAGAATTAAGAATAATCTTTCTCTAATTAGATTCTCAGAAGATGAGCTGGGAAAACATTAAGTACATACAGCTTGTTTTGAAATTATAGTATCACAAAAAACAGATACTTTTAATGTTAATGTAGATTCAGAAAATTAATTAAAAAAAATAGTGACCAATTCCTTTCGAGATTAGACAGATGCAATATACATTGTACAAAACTAAACTATATAAAATTGACCGACAATAGTATATTGTAATACAAGTGTTACAATGACAGGTTTCGTAGTACGAGTGAAGTTTGTGAAACGAACCGCGAAGCGGTGAGTTTCGCAAAAAACGAGTACTACAAACCGTCATTGTAATTCGAGTTTTACATACTATTTTTTATAATGAACTTTTAAAAGTATAAAAAAATAAATAAAATGAGAGTTTTTCGAAATATTTATTTATGTTGGCGATCTTGACACTTTTGACACTTGACAGTTTTAATGATTTTAAATTTGAATGTTTGTCAAATTTGAATAAAATATTCTGAATTTCACAATATCGCTGATAATGTAGTTAATACAGCATAATTCTTGATTTACTACCTGAACTCTTTCATCTTTCGTTGATAATCAGTGCAGTGCAACCAATTGTGTAAAACAAAAAGTTACCAAAAACAGTGTTACAATGAATCTATTTCGATACTGTTTTTAGTGTCGAAATAGAAACTTTGTGAACGTGAATTATAAAAAATTTATTTTCCACCAATCCTTAACAGCGATACCTTTAACTTAACAGTTTTATCTGATACCCAGAAAGAAGAAAACGACATTAACCAACAGCATGTGGATAAAGAGGAGTCCAATATATGGTTAGTTAAAGGAGAACTATTTTCTGAGACTGAGGGATTTATGCTTGCTATATAACTACAAAACAATTGTAAAAAAAAATAGAAACATTGTTTCTGATTAAAGTAGAAAATGCCGTCAAAAAAACGAAACCATTCAGCATATAACATCAGGATCTATCTACTTGGCCAATACTGACTAACTGCACAGACAGAATCAGATATGCAATATCATTCATCAGAAGGTAGCTAACAAATTCCAGACAGATACACACCATATTACAAATACAACGCGTAAGCAGTATTCGAAAATGACTGTTTTAAGATTTACTAAGAACGGCCTATTATCACTGATGGACAGGTAACGACTAACCGTTTGGATGTTTTGGTTTTGGATAAAATAGACGTAGCTATAACAAATAGTATTGTAACGGGATAACCGTAAAGGAAGGGACCTTAATTTGAAAGATTGTTATTGACAGTTGATTTTTAGAAGTTTCTAAAAATCAACTGACCATTTTAAATAATGTTTCTAGAAAATTCTAGAAACTTCTAAAGACACTGACTAGATTAAATAAAGTTGTATATAAGGGGATGCATGGGCAGTTAACGGGAGTTCAAGTTCAAGTATTCACAAGAGTTCATTGTATTGTCAAGTAGTTAGACGTTATATCCAGCAGAGTTCAGTGTATCTTAACAATTTTGTAAATAAATTGTGTAAAAGTCCCCATAAGTGTTTCAAATTGGTGTTAGGTGTGGGGTGAAGATACAAGAATGCCTGGAAAGAAAATAAATGAACTATTGGTGGCTGAGCTCAGAAAAGAGCTCGAAGAATTGGAATTGGAAACTACTGGGACTAAATCCGTATTGTTGACTAGGCTCCGTGAATACAACCTAGCTAATAATTTCGACCCTGACGCTGTGGAGTTTGAAGACCCAAATCAAAAAGCGAATTCTGAACTAGCCCAACAACTGGCCCAATTATCCAGTCAGATGAAGAGCCAGCAAGAGGAGCTTTCCAGTCAGATGAAGAGCCAGCGCGAAGATATGTCCCAGCTGTCGCAACGAATGACGAGCCAACAAGAGGAGCTTTCCAGTCAGATGAAGAGCCAGCGCAAAGATATGTCCCAGCTGTCGCAGCGAATGACGAGCCAACAAGAGGAGCTTTGCAGTCAGAGCCAGCGCGAAGATATGTCCCAGCTGTCCCAACGAATAACGAGCCAATAAGAAGAACAAACTCAACAACTTTCCCAGCTGCAAAAGAAGCTATGAAGCTATCAGGACGAATGACGAGCCAGCAAGAGGAGCTATCCAGTCAGATGAGAAGCCAGCAAGAGGAGCTATCACAACGGATGGCTACCATATCAGATGAGTTATCCAGTTCGTTCTCCCAGCAAATATCACATCTTCGTGACGAGCAAAATCAGCAAGTGGCCAACTTGAATCAGCAAATGGACAACTTGGATCAGCAAGTAACCAAAATGCGAGACGAGCAAAATCAGCAAGTTGCCAACTTGCGAGACGAGATCAACCAGCAAATGCAGTCCGAAATAAGGAAGCTTCAACAAGAACTGGAAGCTTGTCGCCGAAACCAAATCATCCACCGCGGCGACGGAAATGCAGAAAGGAGGGAAACCGGCCACATAGACGTCGAACGACGAGGAAACGGAGAGGCGGCCAAGGTACGAATGACGATAAAACCACCGACCTTTGACGGGATGACTTCCTGGTCAAATTACCTAAAACAATTTGACGCAGTGGCCAGAGCGAATGGATGGTCACCCCAGGAGAAGGCATTGTTCCTAACCATGGCTCTGCGAGGCTTTAGACGTCCTGCATGTATTGACACCGGATGAGGTTGACAATTTTGAGCTATTGGTGAATCGTCTAGAGATGCGTTATGGTCAAAGTCATCTAGAACCGGTATACCGAGTGCAGTTGAAAAGCAGGAAGCAGAAAAATGGAGAAACTATCCAGGAGTTCAAAGCTGAAGTGGAAAAAATGGTACGGTTTGCGTATCCAAATGCAGCGGAAGATTTTCTGGAGTGCCTGGCGATCCAAACCTTTACCGATGGTCTTCAAGACGCCGAATTGCAACGGGCTGTACGGTTGGCGAGGCCGAGATCTCTTGTAAACGCCTTAAATATTGCCCTGGAGTTCGATACGGCGACGGAGGCCTCACATGCAGCTGCTCGACTAATGGAAGACACTGGTAACTTCGACCATGCCGTTTATGCCGTCAGCGAATTCGAAGCGGTAGTGGAGAGGTTAATGAAGTTTTCTTCAAAAAGAAGGCGCCCAGTGAGGTGCTGGAACTGCGGAGAACTAGGCAACATAAGAAATACTTGCCCCCATTGTACCCTAGTGAAGCAGAACGAGGAAAAATTTGCCTTAGTTAAGGTTGTGCCAGAAGACGAGAGCTCTATGCTGGAGGAGCAACAAGAAAACGATCCCGTTCTGAGAAAGATTCGGGAGTGGAAGAGAATGGACCGTCGTCCGTTGTGGAGAGAGATATCCTCATCCTCTCCTGCTTTAAAAGCATACTGGTCCCAATGGAACTCTTTAGTTTTGGACGGTGGGCTCGTTAAAAGACTTGTAGAAAATTCCGAGGGCACAGAAACAAGGAAACAAATAGTGGTCCCAAGAAATGCTGTACCGGAAATTTTAAAACAGATGCATAATGATAGTTCTGGAGGACATCTGGGTATCACGAAAACGCTGCAAAAGATCCGAGATAGATTTTACTGGGTAAATTGCACTAATGATGTTAAAGATTGGTGTCGTAAATGCACTACATGTGCTGCCAGTAACGGTCCGCACCGAAAACCGAAGGCGGAAATGCAGCAATACCTGGTTGGAAGTCCTTTTGAAAGAATCGCAGTAGATGTATTGGGGCCACTTCCACAGACCGATGTAGGAAACAAGTACATCTTTGTTGTAATGGACTACTTCACTAAATGGGTTGAAGCATATGCAGTTCCCAATCAGGAAGCCACCACCTTAGCAGATATATTGGTTGAAGAATTCGTAAGCCGATTTGGGGTACCACTAGAATTACATTCAGACCAAGGAAGAAATTTTGAGAGCAAGCTGTTTCAAGAAGATTAGGCATCCACAAAACGAGAACCACAGCGATGCACCCTTAGCCTGATGGAATGGTGGAACGAATGAACCGGACTATAACCAACTATCTGTCAAAAGTGGTGTCAGATTGTCAGAGGGATTGGGATCGACATATTCCACTGTTTCTAATGGCAATTCGATCGGCCATCAACGAATCAACTGGCCAAACGCCTGCGAAGGTCCTGTTCGGTAAAGAAATGAGGCTACCATGTGACTTGGTGTTTGGTTGTAAACCTGGTGAAGAAATGGCACGTGACCTTCAGAATCGAATGGAGAATATACACAACCTGGTGCGTGGAAAACTACAATTATCTAGTGATCGGATGAAGAGGTACTATGACACACGGACAATGGAAAAGAGTTACCAAGTTGGAGATTTAGTCTGGCTCTATAACCCCCGACGGCGTAGAGGTATTTGTCCCAAATTACAAAAGAACTGGGAAGGTCCTTACACCATCAAGAAGAAGATTAACGATGTCATTTATCGGATCGTGAAAATTCCCAGAGGGAAACCCGTCGTGGTCCATCATGATCGTTTGGCGCCTTACCAGGAAAACCACAGTGGAGATGCGCAGCAACTCCAAGAAGATGGTTTGGCTGGCTCAGGGAGTGTGCGGGATTCCGATGTAGGAAATAACATTCCAGGAGGAATGAATCTAAGGAGGGGGCAGTGTAACGGGATAACCGTAAAGGAAGGGACCTTAATTTGAAAGATTGTTATTGACAGTTGATTTTTAGAAGTTTCTAAAAATCAACTGACCATTTTAAATAATGTTTCTAGAAAATTCTAGAAACTTCTAAAGACACTGACTAGATTAAATAAAGTTGTATATAAGGGGATGCATGGGCAGTTAACGGGAGTTCAAGTTCAAGTATTCACAAGAGTTCATTGTATTGTCAAGTAGTTAGACGTTATCCAGCAGAGTTCAGTGTATCTTAACAATTTTGTAAATAAAATGTGTAAAAGTCCCCATAAGTGTTTCAGCATTAAAGGAAAAAAGGAATAAATAAGCAAACCTCGCCATAAAAATTCAAAAAATGATACATGATTGTTGTTTCTATAATTGTTTCAACGCAGGGCATTATTCAAACGGCTCTTTATGGTAGCTTAAACAAACTGCGCTTGCATAAATCACCTACATAGAAATTCAAGAAGCCGCCATCCTTTATACTTGCCACATAGTTCGAAAAAATATTCAAGGTTTGAAAGTTGAGCCGTTTTTCTTTGACACATATCTATCTGGGAACGGTTAATTCAGTTCAATGCTGAGATATCCAATGCGTTAAATAACAATGATAATAATTAATTAAACATTTAACAATATTAATTGAGACTGATTATTAATTTTGTTCAAAAAATAAAACCCAATGAAAACTACAAACTCAAATGAGTACTTACTTGAAGAAAACAATTTGTAGTGTGTCCAATACCGCTAGGTAATATTTTGTCTCTTAGCATAGCATTTATAACTGAACTTTTTCCATTGGATGTTCTCCCAAAAAATGCTACTTTCATGTGATCTCTTTGTAATACATCTCTGATGCTATGTACTTTACTAACGTAGTCTTCTGTATTTTTAACTTGTTCGCTATTTACGATTTTTCCATCTTTTTCGATTTCTGCATATAAGAAACATTTATGGAGTTAAAATGAATATAAATACTCATTGTAATAATCTTTTATTTATGAACTGATTTGTAAAGTAAAGTACAACTCAAAACTAACAAATACAAAGATTTTTATTTTTGTGCAAAATAATGATTGATATTAAGAAATAGTACGAAATATTGGTGTAATATACGATGAATACGTACCATGCATGTAATCAACGCTGTCTTTTACATATTCCTCAATTTCACCAAAAATATCATTAATCTTTTTCTTTGCTTTGACGAATATCTGTAATGGAGAATTATCTAGTGCTATTCTTTTCCCTCGTTCAGTTATAACAGCTGGGACATTTGGCCTATTATGAGGACCATCGCCAGACATTAAGGAAATTGTGCGGTTTACATAAGCAGCCATAACATGCGTGCTTCTAAGATTCTAGGATTCAAATTACCAGGGTACACTCAGCATGCACCAGCAATCATTTGAAGAAACTGAAACAAACAGAAAATAAATTTAAAAAGCGTGAACCCTGAATAAGTCAATATTGAGAAATAAAAAAATTATGTTACATATTATTATTATTAATATATTCGGCAGTGTATAAAATAAAAATAATAACTACTGAAATTTTTTTAGAGTAAATGAAAATCGATTTCCCAATTTATTCTTAGTAATTTTCAGTAACCAGTAGCAATAAGGAACACATTAAACACAACTAAAGCTGCTAAAAAGCTGATAAATTGGTGTAATTCTGTCTGAAAATAGAACACTAAAACATAAACATGCAGATTATTGAAATTATTAACCTGGTTGTTGGTGGACACCATGTCATAAATCCAATAGTAAAGGCACTATTAACACAGTTGTTTTTATAATTATGAAATATGTGAATTATTTAATAACTTACCTAGTATAGTAATGATGAAATACTCGGTATTTCCAAATATATAAAACTTAATACGTAAAAATAAACTTGGCAGACTTCACAAATCTACTGACATTTAAATCTAAAAACCAATTTTCGACTGTTTGTTGGTACTATATTATTCACTATATAAACTAAGATTTTTGATAGTGTTTAGTTCTATGCCGTTGATTACGTAATTAAATAAATATATAAAATAAATTTTGAAGCACGAGTTCTGCAATATTACTTACAGACAAGAGATAAATGTCTCTGAATGACACATGACACTGACACTCCGTGATTGACACTACTGACAAGACAAGACAAGACAAGATGGCATCGATAACAGAGTCGTTGCAGTAGACTAATTAAATATTTAATTCATTCAGGTGACCTATCGAAAAAAAAATCTCTGGGTATCTGAAGAAAAATGGGACTTATACACAAAAAAGTTAAATTTTGTTGTTTTGATTAAAAAAAAACATAATGCAGTGGAATCGAAGTTATTTTATTGCTTTATTTAAACTTAAAAATAAAATTTTCAAATGTGTTTGGAACGCCTCTGTTTCTTCGGCTATCTTCATATTATCAGCTGGTAAATGTCAGTCAATATGGAACTGTCAGTTAACGAAAATGGACTAGAAAAGTGTGACGTCAGATATGGGAGGAGCTTAAAAATCTTTCCAAACAAAACAAATTTGCATTGAAAAAGCCATAAGAGATTTTTCTATTACTTGTTGTGGTTCCTAATCAAAAATCTTAGCATTTTCCGGACACTTTTCATACGACCTAGTGTATCCAATTTATGATAGTGAATAAACATTGAAAGTTAGTGTAGGTGTTTATATTTTATATGCATTTTAGTGGAATTGAGGTTATGTTTGTTCAGAAGTTTATAAATTTTGTTATGGTAATCTTGTAATTAATTATGTATTTTTTAACTATAACATATTATTCTGTTTGAGTAAAAATGGTGATGTGTTTTGTCCCCAATTGCAAGCATTATAGCGAGCAGAAAAACTGCAAATTTTTTTACTTTTCCTAGAAATGATGTGGAAAGGAAGAAGTGGATTTCTTCTCAAGTATATACGTATTTCGGTATTATAAATATAATAACATTTATTTGAAGATGTTATAAACAAGCAGGACAATTTATTACTGTATGTTTTGGCTTTTTTGTTTGTGAGTTTCCTAAGTATGTTTGTTATTTTTTTAATTTTTATTTTAGAATTACTCTTAGGTAATAGATTATAAAGGCTCTTGGTTACATAGAAAATAAAAACGAATATATTAAAATAGTATTTTTATTTACAAAATATTTACCTTAATTTGGGAAAATAATGGTTTATATAAAAATCTTCTAAATACGTTATATTCACGTCCCAATATGGATCTTTTTGAATTTCAACAATTATTATCTCTTTTAAGGTCCAAATATACAAAAAACATTTTTCTCTTTTTAAAATATATAGATTTCCCTGAACCTGATGGTAACAATTATGATTCTGATTCACTACCAGTTCATTTTTTTCGTTGTACTAACAAATGAACTTATTATTTTTGAATTTTTCTAAAAGCAAATCATTGCGTAATGCACAATAGCATTGTCACTTACTAATCCATCTGGACTTGCCCCTAATATACCAGAATTCTATAACCAAATTCCTGTTGGCATTACATCAATTCCTAGGGATGATTTTAATGCATCCAGACCATCTTTTTCGTGAGTTTTCCCCCACTGGATTGCTCTAGATTTCTTTATTGTTATCTACAATCATTAGAATATTAAATAATTATGCTAATAAACTTTAATTAAATGTTTTAGATGAACTAAATAGACCAAAGTAACACCTCAAAATAAAAGGTGTACAAGCGGAACTTAAAAAAAGAATTTAAGACAATAATTATAAGCTAGTTATCCTTACCTCAGAAATATAAGTTTCGTCTTTCATACTAGCATGTACAACCCCTTAAAGAGTCATAAAATTAGTATAGAAATGCATACTTTTAATATGGCCCGAATCCACTGCATTTTAACCTCTTTCTACCATTTTATTATTATTATCAAAGAAATGCATAATAGCAGACAGCTTAATAACATGATTCGATGTCATTTTTACTGAAAAAAGGAATTAAAAACTTATTTTTCACTCAAAACTTAAAACAATACAAATAAAAACATAACCTCAAAATAATTCTAAGGCATGTCTAGAAAAAGTCGAGCTCTCTTACCTTAAAATTTATGGTTTATATAAATATTAAACACCCAAAGAACCGATTTCTACAATTAATATATCTTATTTGATACAGGAAATATTAAAACTATTGATGTAAAAAAACCTTAATGGCAATTTACATACATTAAAAGTTTGTTTGGAAAGATAAAATGACAGATCCCGCCCTCTGACGTCACAGCTTTTTTAGTCCATTCCTTTGTTGTTTCATGTTTTATGATCTGTGGTCTGACTGGTCTGTGGTTGACCATCCTTAACAGCAATTTAACGTGAGACGAGATGTTAGTACCATAATTTTTATAATAGATTTTTAATTTCATTTTAAATCACTGTACGAAGCTAATAATATTAGCTTCGTACAGTGATTTAAAATGAAATTAAAAATCTATATAAGAATTATATAAGAATTTATATAAGAATTTATAGCGAACATAATACTTACTTGAGTAGAAGTGGTTTAAGAACTTTAAATATTTTCTGAGGTCATTGGAATTAGTAAAATATTCAACATATCAGTTACATATTATGTAACTGATATGTTGAATATTTTACTAATTCCAATGACCTCAGAAAATATTTAAAGTTCTTAAACCACTTCTACTCAAGTAAGTATTATGTTCGCTATAAATTCTTATATAACTATTGCAATAAAAGAGAAAGTGATTGATTTAAATTTTGATCTAAACAATAATTAATAGTTATGAATGTATCATCTTATTATTTCAGAAAATTATTTATGAAATTTGTGAAAATGCTGACCTGTAGCCCTTTCGAAATACCATCAAATTGGATTTATAGGGGTGAAGGAAATTGTAATGTAGTTATATCCATACCACAATTAGGAAAAGTACTTAGAATTCGAAAAACAAACCGCCCCAAATCATTAATAGGTTGGTTAGTAAAATGGATAAATGATATATTGGACTGGTATTCTGGAAAAGGGATTTCTGAAGAATCAAGAGATTTGCAGTTTTATTCCACGGTTATGAGACCTCTTCTTGGAAGAAAATACACATCAGAAGCCTCTCAAGTTTTTCTTGATAAGAAGGATGTCACAATCCTCGAGGAAGAGTTGGGCAAATACAGACCAGGTTTGTTATTTTTTTCAATATATTTTAACTTACGACCAGTCAGTTATCAAATTATAATGTTAAAGAAATACACTATCAGAAAACAATAGTTTTTTTAACTAATCATTTATTGTTTAAAACTTAAAAATTGCATTAAATATATAATACTTCGTGATAAAATATATGAACCTGAATAATTTGAAATAGTCACAACTGCCTGTTTCAGGTATCATATTGTCTTATTTTATAAAGTACATTTCTGTATATTTAAAAACGTTTACAGCAATAAATAGAAATATTGAATTATATATGCACTTCCCAGAGCCCATTATTTATATACAGTGAAAAGTAAAGCTATGGAACTGCTCTAAAGTTTTTAGAGATATTAAAATGACATAGATATAACAGCAAAGTGCATTAGTTTTAAGCAAATTTGTGTTTACGGTTTGATCGGAAATATTATCGCCCGTAAAAGGTTTAACAATGAAACTCCCTTCATATTTTCTTAGTATTCAAGACTAAATGAGATATTAATAGAAAAAATAAATCTATTTGATAACAAAACTGCAGAAATAATAATTGTTAAGTTACATGTCTTAAAAGGCATATTTTATAAAGAGATATAGAAATATTTTATATTCAATTTCAAGTATTGTATAATTTAATTCATACATCCACACATTATAATCACAACTTTTAAGGACTCAGATCTAATAATTAAAACATCAAAAAAAGTACCACTAATATTAGGCAGTTAATTAATACAACAACTTAATTATTTTCTGTTATTTAACGGTATATTGTTTAATCTAAGTCTGGTTTGGTATCCTTAATTTGTTTATTTCTTATTTCTTGCTATATGCTTGATTACAATAATTTACTTTAAATTTTATACAGTTTTGAAAAAAAAGTGTGTTATATTATAATAGAGGATTTTTGTAACAATTTAGAAATTATAAATTATTTCAGAGTTTCGGAAACACAAAATATTACAGTATGGTAGAGCGTCATTATTCGATGATTTCGTATTTATACCGGAAAGTGAATATAATTATTTACCATTCAAAGTTGCGGACGATACTTTTGCAATCGAATTGAAACCTAAACAAGGCTGGAGGCCACTCAGCGAAACACATTTTCCTGCTTGTGTGTATTGTATGCATCAGTACTTAAAGGTAAATTATAAATAATATGAGTCGTAAGAAAAAATAAAAATTAAAAATGTTCAAAATACTTGAACATACAAAGTTAAAAATATTTTTTACAATGAGTACTTTTTTAAAATATATTTTATACAATTTGGTTTTTAGTTGGAGAAAAAGAAAATTAAAATACGGAGTAAATATTGTCCAGAAGATTTATTTTCTGGGTGAGTTCACTTTTTTTATTTCTATTCACCTAATTTTAGGAAATGCTTAGCGACTTAAAAGATACTTTTAACCGTTAGTTACACCAATTTAGTGCTTAATTAACATGTGCTAAGAGATGTCTAACTTTTAGGAATCGTTTATGAATATAGTTCCTACACTAGTACAACTAATTCTTCTATATAAATATTAATTTCACTATGAGTTCAATATAATGTACTACTTACTAAGCCGGTTCTAATCTAAATAACCTGGCATGGTCTCTCCTGTGGAGCCCCATGTTTGAGCACTGCTTCCTATTGGAATATTGTGACCAGGTTCGGCACCAAGAGTCCTTACATGCACCCGATGCGTGCAGGACTCTAGTTTGTTCAGCTGAAAATCAACATTACGGTGGGCTAGAATCCAGGTGTCCGAAATTCCTTGAGTTACTGTTGCCACAGGGCAGTTCCCTTTATAAGAGTATTGAGTCCTATGACTAGCTCCTCAAGGTGGTGATAGGATTCAGGATTCGTGTCACCGAAGATGAGGAACCGTTTATAGTCCAACGCCTCACACTCAAATAGAATGTGAGTTGCCGTCTCATCGTCCATGGCGCACAGTCGGCACGAGGTGGGTTCCTGTGTCAGATTCCCCATCCTCCGAAGGTGTAGTCTGAATGGTCCATGCCCAGTGAGCAGGCCCACTAGTACTCTTATCTGACTCCTACCAAGATTCAGTATGTCAGACGTCAGTTTTTTGGAGTAGCCTTTGAGCGTCAGCTTCGAGTGCCTCAGCCCTACAGTGTTACTCCAGTGTTTGGTCGACTCTTCCCAGACCCAGTTCCTGACTTTGGTCCTTACCCAGGCTCTAGGCAGTCCCAATACAGGTTCTGGACCAGTGAATCGTGTATCCGCTTCCTTCTTGGCCAGAAGGTCCGCGGTTCCTTAAATAGAAATATTTTTTATTACCTGATCAAAATTAGGCTTGGCCATAACATTGTAATTATTGTCCTTTAATTTTTCTAGAAACAAAACCAGAATGTTGCGTGCCATCAGGTCATTACTTGAAGTGCCCCAAAACAATTTCCGCATTTTTAAAAATGGAGATTTTGTTTACGGAGATAACTTAACAACAGGATTGGGAAATATACTAGATGGTATTTTTGACAGTAAAGAAGAGTCATTAGAAAAGTAAGTATTTTTATACACTTTAGTACATTAGTAAAATAATCTAAGTAGATTCTAAATATATAAATATTTTTACTATATTATGTATTTGATGACGAAAAGTTATACGTGGCTAGACTAAATAGTTTTATAAGTTAAAAAAATCATGCGTAGTCTCTCCCTATTTTTTAAAAGTGTTATAGAATAATTGAGATACAATTCTTTTGTGGTTGTAGAAAATACTATATGAATTTTAAAAATATTGATTTATTCTCCAGGTCAAAATTTATCTCCTTATTATTTTATAAACTAGAAGGCACATTTATTTTACTTGAGTAATAAAACAGTACTGTAGTACTATAAATAAATAACAATAGTAATTTTTATTGGTTTTCTAGTCGCTACGTTTATTTGTTTATTAGAATTATAGTTCACATAATTTTTGTATTTAAATTTAGTTTTTCAACAATAATATTCAGCAATATTGTTTTTGGTCATCCGTCCAGAAACAATACTATTAATTACTTCAAAATTGTCCGGAAAATGACATTTTCCGGCCTAGGTCGGCAAAGCAGCTTTTTGATTATCTAAAGAGATGGCGCTTGAGTTACAAATACATAATGAATAATACCAATTTTAATTAAATTTATTTAAAAACATCGTATAATGTACTTAACTAATAACTTTTTCTAAAGGTAAGCAAGATTCTAATTTACATTTAATTTCTCTCACAACTTTTATTTTAAATTTGACATTTATGTCAATTTACAACTACTTATCATTCGATTATGAAAATACATAAATCTCGATTTTATTTTTGCTCATTGAACTATAATAGTTCATTGTCTCTGCTATTTTTATATAAAATTATTAGATATTAATATTTTCAATATAACAATTTTTACTGTGCTGCTTATTAGCATTTAGTATGTATAAAAATTAAGGATCTTGAAATCGATTATCAAAAAATCTTTCCTTATTACTAATTCGTGCAATCGATGTCAATAAACATCTAATCTTGTATGTGACAAAGTAAAAAGTTTTTGAACTTTTGAAAATATTAAAAATTGGTCGGACCAAAAAATAGTGTGTGTCACACGTCCGGAAAATGTTTTGCAGTAGCACCTCGGCTACACAACTTTACTCGCTCTTGCAAAATGTCATTTTCCGGCCTTGTGTCACAAATAACTATTTTTCATTTTTTACCATATATTTTATTCGTTATTGTTTTTAGATTAATAGATGAATTTTGTGAGTTAATAACAACATGTTTAACAACAAATTTTATGAATGTTGATGTTACTGAGAATTGCGAAGCGAAAGCTTTTTGCGAATGGAATAAAGTTATTCAGGAGTCAAGTGCTAATGTTTTGCCAAAAAATTGTGTTCTAGAAAAGAATTTCTCAATTCAGATGTTGGATACTGAAGGTAGTGACTTTTATAATAAACTCCTACAGAAAGACTATTTAAAAGACTGGAATTATGTAGATAAATTGTTGGAAAAAGTAACTAACGAAAATGTTTGCATGAAATGTATGATAATGATGTTGAGTAACTCAGAAAAACAAGAAGATGATAATGATCTTACTTTTGTTCCGTATCTTATTTCTGCTATAGTGAAGGACTGCTCTTTAATGATAGCTCTTAAGAAAATCCAAGAAGATATTAGGTAAAATATTTATTTATTTATTTCATATTAAAAACAGATTTTCAAAATGCGTTTTGTCCAAAATTTAACTTTTTTGGAAGACGTTCTATTTGATTCTTACTTTCAACATTTTGTATTGTATATAAAAAATCTTGATTTTTATGAATTTTATATTTGCATAGATTTATTCTAATTTGTTTCTATCAGTAAATTTAAAACAGGTTATACCTATTATCCAGAATTAGTTTTTCTTGCATAATCGCAAAATTATTGTATTCAAAGTATTAATGCATGTGTAAAAAATACAACTTACAATATTATACCTTTTAGCGATGATCTAGAAGTGAAAAATATAATCAAAACAACCTATGGACATTTTCTGGTAAACATAGGAGTATTTGACTTATATCCAAAAAGACTGAGTTCGATACGGAAACACTGTCAACGAAATAAGGAAATTTATAAGGCATATGTAAATGCTACGTCTAAAGCAAGTCTAATCGAATCGTTAAAATGATTCTTATGTGATTTTAGGCCGTATACGAATAATTATATCAAACAATAGGTCTTTATATATTATGTTGTACATTAACTCTACTGTAGTTCAATTGCAAGACAGATATAATATTGAGTTTCTTTTTACGCAAATCTCATAGTCAC
This sequence comes from Altica lythri, assembly GCA_964028335.1. Taxonomy (NCBI): domain Eukaryota; kingdom Metazoa; phylum Arthropoda; class Insecta; order Coleoptera; family Chrysomelidae; genus Altica; species Altica lythri. Next base: position 24,796,895 of record OZ034804.1, on the reverse strand, counting down.
AATATGTAACTGATAAAAATAAATTTCTCTTTTTCTCTGTATAAGATATCTGTGATAACGGTTATAGTAAGCCATTAGTTATAATAGAAAATAATTTTAGTTACTGGTATAGCTGAGTATTGACTATCCTTAATTTATATATTGTAGTGGTATTAGATTCATTGATTAGTTACAAAAAAAGACTAATACTAATTAGAAACTCTTTCCACCTATTGTATTTATATACAGTACACAATATGATATATATCGACTTTAAAAGAACTATATCAATTTCTTATTGTACAGAGACCGTAAATGCTAGCAAAATGTTTTTTTATATACTTTTATTAACCATGGCTTATAGTTTGTTTTATTTTATTTATTACTATCAAGCTTTGAGTAAATTAATAGTCTTTATTTTTATATTATTACTGTTTTGTCATATTTTATATTATATTTTATCTTTTACATTTAATCCCTACAATTTCCGTATTGCTTCATACTTTAAATATAATCAGCAAACATCGCCCGGTTACATTCGAATCGAATCTACAAAGTTATAGTTGCATATTAACTTAGATTTATATATACAAACTTTATCAATTTAAATGTTTGAATAGTAATAACAAACAGTTGTTCTTTTAACAATTATTGGTGTCTGAGGTAAAACACTAAAAAGTCCACAAAATTTATTAATCTGTAAAGAAAATTATACATTATTTTTTAGGTAATTAAATGATAATTGCAATGAAAATGGTCAGTAAATAGTCAACCGCGCACAACACTTTTTTTAAAATGATTAATACATACTTGAAACTTTGTGTATAGCTTATTGACGAGTCCAACAAAGTTTGAAATTATCTAAATTTAAAACTGCTGCTTTTTCGAGCTAGAAATAAACGTAATATTTAAGCTGTCTGACATCAAAAACGCAGCAATAAATTTGTCGGACAATGTGAGCATTTGATTTAATACTTAATTATAAACAAATTGTGTAAAAATGAATTATATATATATATATATATATATATATATATATATATATATATATTATATATATAAAAAAACGTAACCTGGTAAATTTCGCATTTTCGAGGTTACGTTTTTTAATATTTATAGTATATATATAATTCATTTTTACACAATTTGTTTATAATTAAGTATTAAATCAAATGCTTACATTGTCCGACAAATTTATTGCTGCGTTTTTGCTGTCCGACAGCTTAAATATTACGTTTATATCTAGCTCGAAAAAGCAGCAGTTTTAAATTTAGATAATTTCAAACTTTATTGGACTCGTCAATAGGAAGCTATACACAAAGTTTCAAGTATGTATTAATCATTTTAAAAAAAGTGTGCGCGGTGGACTAAAAACTTTTATATTTTATTTACGTCGTGTTGTCCCTTTCATTGTTTTAATCGTTTTATTATTATTAAACTTTTAATTTTAAATATTTAATATAAGTTGTTAACTATAATTCGATAGTAGTATATTCTATATTTAGAATAGTACTTACCGATGTTATGTGTTAATTTACATTACACATATTCTAGATCTGCGGTTAAACTTGTATACAAAAAATGTCTTTAACTTTGATTTTTAAAATGAAACATATATTTCCCAATTAATTTAAATTTATTATTATTTTTTAATTGGTATTAATATTTTTTGTGTAGTCGTTTTTTTTTAATTACTTCCTGCATATTAATATAGCAATATTTCTTCATTAGAATTAATAGTTGCGAAGTTTAAATAGGTTTTTTGCATGCAGTTTTGACCCCAATCTACTTGTTTTGAGTCGATGCACAATACTTGGTTAAAAATTTGACCTTTAGTATCTTATTTAAATAAAAATTATACGCATTGAAGGTTAATTAATTTTGTCTGGAATTTTTATTAGCCTCTTTATACGAAATCTTAAAGAATATTATAATTGTTATACGGACTCTGTGCAATATTGTTTAAATAATGAACTATTATCGTTTTAACAAAATACATGTAAATATCGAAATTAGTGAATTGAGGTGTAAAAAAATCGTATAAAATATTGCTAAATGTATTACCTTTTTATATTTATATTATATACACTTACTGTTACCTTTTGGTATAATAAATATTTTATTTATTTTTTTCGCGTTTTTTTCTTTCTAGCAAGAACGTACTATCAATATATAAAAATGTTATGTTGGTTTGTGTACGCTTAAAAAGTTCTGCACCGATCGAGCTGAAATTTTAGCATGATATATAATCCGCATCGAGGATTGTTTTTATCTAATTTTTGCATCAGTCACATATCCGCGACCGCGAAAAAACAGTTTTTTTAACGATTAGCTGTGTACCAATGACCGCGCCATCTGGCGGAAGCGAGGATAACACTCGCTGACAACCGCAATCCGCAATAGTAATGGGGCAGTCACATGAGAAACAATATTCGTTCCCAATTATACCTATATTGTTCACTTACAAAAAAAATTGCATCTGATTCTGATTGTTATACAATCCGAATTAAATATTCACTTAAATCAAGGAACTTTTGTTTGATCGTGTCGTGATCGAACTGCGCCTTTCACCAAATTGTAAGTAGAGGTTATATCAGAATGATCCATCAGCTGAGGTATTCTCACGACAGTTACTGGAAATTCGAAACGGACAGCTGCCAGTCGATAAAACGTCTAGACGAATATCATTTCCCGATCATTTTTGTACTTTAGTAACATCGAAAAAGTATTTTTCTACAAGCATGCGTAAAACAACACTTTCCCGCACGCATTTTAATTCAGAAAATATCTCTTTCCCGCACAGTGCGGGAAATACTTTTTCCCGCACGGCGTGCGGGAAAGATTTTTTCCCGCACGCATTTTTTTTTATTAATTAGAGATGTTGTTCGATAACTTTTTTGACAAATTATTGTATTATTATCTTTATCTTGTTGGACTACATACAAATAGTAAAAAAAATTAAGATTATTATACATGAAAATAGGGATTTTTAAAATGTTTGTTTTTAAAAAAATCATAATTTATTAAACCACCCCTGTAAACCTTATTCAAAGCAACAACAAATTCACCTGTTTAAGTAGGGTTGCTATAGCTGCAGTCGTGTATTTTGTAACGTAATTACTACCCTTGGCTAGCTCCAGGGTTCGTGGCTTCCTTCTGGTTATCTTTAACTCCCCCCAAACAAATATTTAAGGGCGCCAAAATTACAGACAAGCAAATAAAAGATGTTAAATCAGTGTAAATTGTTTATTGCAAAAAAATTAGTAATTTAAGTTAATAAAGATTGATTAGTGATTAACGAAATTCTTATCTTTTGATATCCAACTTCGGAAGACGTCTGAAAGCCAGAATAAAGATGCGGTTGGTACGATGTCTTCTTAAATTTAATGGTTCTGCAGATGTGGTTGGCAAGATGTTTTCTAACCCTTGAATGATCTACTGATGTTTGATGGCAAGATGTTTTCATAAATTGGGTAACTGTTAAAACCTGCTTACAAAGCTTCTCTCCAAAAAAAAATGGCTATCTATAACAGCCCTATCTTGGGACCCTTCAAAAATTTGGCAATGGCCCAAATGAAGGGAGAAGAAATAGGAATAGAACTGCTGGTTATGAAGCACAAAATTGTAAAGAAATTAAAATACCGACTCTCTTTACGAGAGAACACGGTTCCCCGCTTATACGGAAATCAACTCTGCGTCGACTCCATAGAATCGTCGCAGAATCGAAAAAGTCAAACCGACGTAGGCCAGGCCAAAAATATCGTAGCAAAATAGACGAGAAATTAATGAAATAAAATATTCTTAGGCCAGGCCAAACAAATAACGATGTAATCGTTACACCACGGTAACCTGACGGAAAAAAAAGAATTGGAAATTCTTTTTTTTTCAAAAGATAAACTATTAAAATCCAAAAACATTAAAAAAGTAAATAATCAAAAACTGGTGAATCAGTAAAGAAAAATAAACATTATTACATAATTAAAGGCAACCACAAGAATTTGTGTATAAAAAAAAATTCTCGACAAAAAATTCAAAAACACGAAACCTTACTTATTACGTCACAATCGGTAAAAATAAATTAATAACTGTCCTATTTAAGGTCGTCTAAGAAAACAACAATAACGAGATGTAATGAAGGAAACAAGAAATTAATGTTCACAATACAAGGCAAAAGTCTATCTCCAAAGGTAAAATAATTTATCATAGCAACGAAGACAAAGATAAGACTGACGTCAACAGGAATCATTGAATACAAAAGAAAAATTACTCAACTTGAGTAATAAAAATAAGCCCGAAAGCCAAGGAAATATTCAATGAACGAGATAAATTGAAACCAAATATCAGTTGAACGAAAATGTGACTAAACACTAAAAGATAAATCAACTAATATTCAGATCAAAAATAAGTTGACAAGTCTTATCGCTAAGCAAACAAGAGGCATATAAAAGATAAAAGGAAATTGCTATCATAAAAAGACAAGAAATAGCTGGAGATAATGAAAAAGATAAACGATAATATTTATCATTCAAAATGACAACAATCAACGGTAATAATGTGAACATCAAAAAAAAATTAGACAGTTAATAAAAGAAAAAAAAAAAAAAAACGACGAAATCAAACAGAATAGAAAACAAGTATTCAAACGCTAAGAACACTGAAAGGCAATAATCACTAAGTAAAGAAGGAAAAAATTTTGAAAAAGGAACAAACTAAGAATCCAAAAAAAAAATACTAATACCTTTTTTTTTTCTTTAAATTTTTAAAAAATTAAATGACAATCGAAGTTAATCTAAAAGGTTGAAAAGAATTTTGAAAAAGTTTTTTTTTTTTTTTTTTTTTTTTTTTTTAAGAATTTAAAAAATCTAAGAAATGGAAATTGAAAAGTTAATACCTTATGCCTTCCGTGAAGTGACTCCAGTGTAAGAAATCCAAAAAATATCAATCAAAAGTAAGGAATTCAAACATGACGAGAAAAGATAAAATAAAAGACGATAACTTAATATTTTTCACAAACAAGAAACTACAAAAAATTACAAATATAACGAGACATAAGAAAAATCACAAACTTTTTATCAAAATGTCCAAGGTATGTGAAAAAAAACAGTCCTAGATATTAAAAGTATTTCTGTACTTGGTGTATCACAAAATCAATACAGATAAAAAAATGAAAGAATGGTATGTGGAAAACAAAAATCCCGAGTAGGTACACAAATTCATGGAAAGTCTATATGTTTCCCAAAGATAAGCCCCAACGGCCGAAAAAGAAACCAATATAGACCATAATCCCACAAAACAATAAGATAAGATAAGATAATTTCTATTGTGTCCCAACCATACGGAACACCAATAGAAGCGATAAGAAGCAGTTACTACCAACTGCTCCACGATAAAGAGGTCTCACAGACCCCTACAAGATACTAAGGTCTCACAGACCTTACACGGTAATAATGTGGTCTTCCAGACCACACCAAAAATATGCCCACGGCAAACAACGATAAGTACCCACACTCAAGATATAACCAAAAATTTCCTAAAAACCAACTTCCAAATCCTAACTGAAAGAAATGAGATAAAAGAGAGAAAAAGAAAAACCAAAATACAGAAATGAAAGGAATTCAAAAAAAATTTTGACTGTAACTCTCGCAATCACAAAATAAAGTCAAAAAAAAGACAAAAGCTAAGATAGCAACGAAAAAAAAAGGACATATTGATAACACGACACAAACACTTCACAATCTGCCAAGAAGGGCCTTAATTATTTAGAGAATTCCGCCTGTATATCAGGAATAATCGAGATAAATTCCAGATAAAGAGATATTTTAAATGTAACGATAACATCGAAAGAGACAATCGGTATAGAAAAATTACTAACTGAAACATAATTGTAAGGTAAATAATTTTAAGAAAAGATAATAATATTCTTCGATAAATAAACCAGTTAAAGTTATAAACGAAATACACCAATTCCATAGTGGTTTACCTTGAATCTCTAGATAATGAAAACCAACAAAACAAGTAAGATAAAAAGTGTTATTTGTTAGAAAAATATTACTAAAATATTTGCATGTCTGTAATTAAATTGATGGAAAATATAAAAATTAATTTAAAGTGAATGATTAGGAAAAGTTTCAAAAAACCAGAATACTTTAGTTGGGCGCCAGTTTGTAACGTAATTACTACCCTTGGCTAGCTCCAGGGTTCGTGGCTTCCTTCTGGTTATCTTTAACTCCCCCCAAACAAATATTTAAGGGCGCCAAAATTACAGACAAGCAAATAAAAGATGTTAAATCAGTGTAAATTGTTTATTGCAAAAAAATTAGTAATTTAAGTTAATAAAGATTGATTAGTGATTAACGAAATTCTTATCTTTTGATATCCAACTTCGGAAGACGTCTGAAAGCCAGAATAAAGATGCGGTTGGTACGATGTCTTCTTAAATTTAATGGTTCTGCAGATGTGGTTGGCAAGATGTTTTCTAACCCTTGAATGATCTACTGATGTTTGATGGCAAGATGTTTTCATAAATTGGGTAACTGTTAAAACCTGCTTACAAAGCTTCTCTCCAAAAAAAAATGGCTATCTATAACAGCCCTATCTTGGGACCCTTCAAAAATTTGGCAATGGCCCAAATGAAGGGAGAAGAAATAGGAATAGAACTGCTGGTTATGAAGCACAAAATTGTAAAGAAATTAAAATACCGACTCTCTTTACGAGAGAACACGGTTCCCCGCTTATACGGAAATCAACTCTGCGTCGACTCCATAGAATCGTCGCAGAATCGAAAAAGTCAAACCGACGTAGGCCAGGCCAAAAATATCGTAGCAAAATAGACGAGAAATTAATGAAATAAAATATTCTTAGGCCAGGCCAAACAAATAACGATGTAATCGTTACAATTTATTGACACTATGAAAGATTTAATTGTCAGAATTGCATCTCTTCAAGTATCTGAATAGTAATCCAGGTGATTTTTAAAGTTTTGATTCAAAAAAATTAAATGGATAATTGCGATGAAGACCTTCCGCACAGTATTTTGGAGGCTGCTGCTGAGGCCAACCTAGAACTCCTTCCTGCGATTTCCAAACAAAGGTATGAAAGGCAGTATGATCATTTTGTTTTGGGCTCGTCAAAAGGGAACCAACAATCTAAAAAAAGAGGAAGTTTTACTGGCTTATTTTTTAGAACTAAGTAAAGTTATAAGACCCAATACTCTTTGGTCCCGATTCTCAATGATAAAGGCTGTTATGAAACTAAGAGAAAATTTCGATATTGGCAACTTCTACAAATTAATTACATTTTTAAAAAAACAATCTGTAGGCTTTTCCCCAAAAAAAGCCAAGGTTTTCAATAAAGAAGATATTGCCAAATTTATGGTCGAAGCTCCAGATGATGTTTATTTATTAATTAAAGTGGCCACTATCTTCGGTTTAGCAGGAGCTTGCAGAAGAGTAGAACTCACAAATATAACCTTAGAAAACATCGAGGTTAAAGAAAACTACATCACAATAAAAATAACTGATTCGAAAAATCACACATCCAGAGCTTTTGTAATCTCGGAAGAAGTAAACAACGGTAGATATTTTAAGCTTATTAAAAAATATGCATCATTGAGACCTTTAAACACACCTCATCGTCGTTTTTTTGTACAATTTAAACAAGGCAAATGCACTAATCAATGTGTAGGAATCAACTCATTTGGAAAAATGCCTTCTGAAATTGCGGCCTACCTAAAGCTTCCGGATCCTCAGTGCTATACAGGTCATAGCTTCAGACGCTCTTCTGCGACATTTTTGGCTGATTCTGGAGAAGAAATTACAAATATTAAGAGACTGGGCGGCTGGAAATCTACCACCGTTGCGGAGGGATACGTAGAAGATTCCGAAATAAAGAAAAAGAACCTATGCAACAAAATTTTAACACTAAATGAACCACAACCAGAAGTGCAGGAAGCGTGCCAATTAAACATTACTCCAGCTATATCCTTCAGTGAAAGCAGTAGACCAACTGTGGAGCAACAACTTAATTCGGCAATTAGCCTACAAAAAGCTATAAATTGTACTTTTAATATTAATATTAATAATAAATAATTTCAAATTTTGTTACGTTGTTAGAAGTTAAAATAAAATTTAAAAAATGTATAAAGTATCTTTTTTATGCTTGTAGAAAAAATATTGATCCTAACTCTTGCGGAAATTAACTTTCCCGCACTTAACTGCTTGCCCGAACTCCGCTTCGCGTCGTTCGGGCATCGGCAGTTCGCGTGCGGGAAAGTATAACTTTCCGCACTTGTTAGGATAATTACTATTCCCGACATTGAAATAAATCATAAAAATCACTATTGGTTCAGTGAGAGAGCTATGCTTGCCGCAAAGAATAAAGATGTCTATAAACTTAATAATGTATTCAAAGTGATGAAATTACTTATAAGTCCATAGACACCGTTGTGGAAGCAGATGAAGTAGTTAATTATCCAACTGAATTTGTAAACTCACTTGATCTGCCAGGAACACCACCACACATACTTAAATTGAAAATAGGTGTGCCAATTATTCTCTTGCGAAATATTAATCAGCCAAAACTCTGCAACGCACGGCACGCGACTTGCAGTTAAGAAATTGATGAATAACGTTATGGATGCAACGATTTTAACAGGACCTTTCAAAGGTGAAGATGTCCTCATTCCTCGACTACCCATGATCTCGACCGATAAACCATTTCAATTTAAAAGATTGCAATTCCCAATTCGATTGGCAATTACAATCAATAAAGCTCAAGGTCAATCTTTAGATTTGTGTGGTTTAGATTTAGATGCGGATTGCTTTTCACATGGACAACTGTATGTTGCGTGTTTCCGAGTCGGCAAACCAGATAATCTTTATTATATCTACGCAGACAGTGGAAAAACAAAAAATATTGTATATCCACAAGTATTGCAAAATTAAACTTATATGACATGTATTCTTTGTTTTGTTTCTCATTTCGCAACCATTCAATCACAATGTACCACAGCGAAGCGTGGCAGGGTACAGCTAGTTGATAAATAATTTACTAAATAAAATAATGTTATTGAACTTAATAATAAAAGTAAAAATTAACCCTTTCTCTAGAGTACTTTTGGGAATGCAAACGGGAATTAATTCTACTTTTTAAATGAACAACAAGTTTGTGTACCGGTGGTTGTGTTATGTTCAAAATAAATGTAGTTTTTTTATATTTTGTTTTTCAGATATTTTGATAATTATTGCAATATTTTAGAAAATGTAAGATTTAAAATATTTTTTTTATATATAACAAAATTGAATTCTTTTTTTTTTTGTTTTTTTATAGTTTTTTAATTCGTGAAAGTACAGTTATTAAAATGAGACTACCCATTGTTAGAATGGGAATAAAAGGGTAGGAACGTTTTCTGTTAAATTCATTTTTTAGAGTAAAAAAACTTTTCAATATTTAAAATTATTTATTCGATTTTAATACTAGTTCCTTTCTTTGTCGCATAGCGCGTTAATATTGAAACACTTACGGGGACTTTTACACAATTTATTTACAAAATTTACAGAACTCTGCTGGATAACGTCTAACTACTTGACAATACAATGAACTCTTCTGAATATTTGAACTTGAACTGACGTTAACTGCCCATACATTCCCTTATATACAACATTATTTAATCTAGTCAGTGTGTTTAGAACTTTCTAGAATCTTCTAGAAACATTATTTAATCTAGTCAGTGTGTTTAGAACTTTCTAGAATTTTCTAGAAACATTATTTAATCTAGTTAGTGTGTTTAGAAGTTTCTAGAATAACAATCTTTCAAATTAAGGTCCTTTTCTTTACGGTTATCCCGTTACAATATTTAGAAATTTTACGATTAATAATTTATATTATTTCATGAATATTCCGTAGATAAGTATACTAACACTAGCGGACCCGGCGAACTTCGCATCGCGTAACACTAATGTTTTTTCCATTTTTATTTTTTATTTTTACGATTAATTTTTTGTATTTTTTATCATATTTTCTCGTTAGATACCAGTTTTTACTATTATTTATAGTACTTTGTAATTTATCGGTTAGGTATATTATATATTAACTGCGCCACCTAACGGTGGCGTCATAGTACTTAATTATGTAAGAATTACATGTGTAAATTTATAACATCTCAACTGCGCCACCTTAGGGTAGCGTCATAATGATTAATTTCGTAATAAACTCGTCCGATCGCTGCAAAATTCAAAGTGCTATAAGAAAAATCGCTGCCTCCGTTGCCGCCGCCCCTGCCGGCCAGTACCACCGCAAGCGCTACGTCCCGCAATTTTAAATCTGCAATATCTTCGATAATATTCATTTAAGTCTTGTGCTGTAAAGGACCATATAGATGTATATTAAATCAACAATGTATTTAAGCTATTTAATTGGATAAGGATTAATGCTGTATTGGTTAAAATCGCTTCGAAAATTAGCCATTATTTGTCGTAAAAAGTAAATGACAAAAAAATGTTAGAGATAAGAGATAGACATATACCATCGCGGAGTTTTCTGTAGACCTTTTCAATGTGTACAAATAATTAGTACATTATTTTGATAAATCTCGTAGGGTTCAGCCTGCGTTTGCAATGTTAGCGGAAAAAAATTGATAATTATCGACATCACATTAGAAACCTCAAAAATAACAGTATTTCTCCACTACGTAATGGATGTTATTATACATATAAACCTTCCTCTTGAATCACTCTATCTATTTAAAAAAAACGCATCAAATCCGTTGAGTAGTTTTAAAGATTTAAGCATACAAAGAGAAATAGGGACAGAAAAAGCGACTTTGTTAATTTTATACTATGTATTGATGATTGATTGATGCAGAACACATTGTCGAAGTTTCTTTAGCGTTCTAGTAATTTGGATAGATCTTTCGTACTTTGTCGATTGTGAAACATAGTTGAAGCATAATGAATCTAGTCAAATACCTTTTCGTTGCAAAGTAAGTCGATTTTGGTATTAATATTGTAAGTAACTTAGTTGCGAGTTCTAAAAAGGGTGATGTAATTTGCTCCTAGAGAAAAAATTATAAGAAGTTAAAAGTTATTTCGTTATTTACATAATATTTCGTTAGTTACAAATTGCAAATTTAATGTTAATTGTTGGAAAAATAGCAATAATTGGGAAAAAAGTACAAAAAAATAAAGCACATAGCCAGGAACATCAACCATGAAAATGAATTGATCTACAATGTTCCACCAGCTGAGAGAAGACTCTAAAAGACTAAAAAATTAAAGACAGTGGCCCAGAGATAAATGCAGTGGCCTGAGGACCTACTGTAAATGAAGGTGAACCGGCAACACCTACTAAGCCAAAATCGGAGTCATCATATTTAGGTACTAAATACTAACTTAATGTTATAATAAGAAGAAACCTTAAAATATGAACAATTTATAGAATTCAGTTAAAAATACAAACTTTATTGTTTTTATGGAGCGAAATTTTTAATATCTTGAAAGTGGGAGTAGCGAATGAGAGAAGCAGGGAATCACACAGGGAACAGGGAATAGTATGTAATCTGTGAGGTGACAAACAAGGAAACAAGTTGCATTGGCTTACTGGAAACAGGCCAGAGGAGAAACTCTGCGATGACTATTCGACACTAAGATCTTACAGGAGATTAAAGATTAAATGCTTATTGTTTATAGAGTCTCCATGGTTAATAGCGTTAAAAATTAACAAAAAAGATTGTATTTTCGTATTGCAACCGGTTTCATCTTATACTTTATGATCGTAAGTGTCGAATAGTCACTGTAGAGTTAAAAAATATTAATTATATAAAAAGTTATCAAGGATTACGGTAATATTTTTTGTTTTGCGAAAAATAGTTATTTATGATATGAGTGTTAAAAGTGAGGTTTTATTTTGTGAGTGAAAACGTTTGTGAAATGAGCGGAGCGAATTGAACAATTTCACGAACAAAATAAAATCACTTTTAACACAAATACCATACAATGTTTTTTGTACCACTTCCCTATTTTGATAATGAAACGAGCGAATTTGCAATGACAATAAACCAAACCGTGTTAAAAGTAAACTAAACCGTGTTAAAAGTAAACTTGTTTACATGGCAACGTGTTAAAAGTATTTTTAACACGCTGCTATGTAAACAATCGTTTTTAACATTGTTTGCTATCATTAAAAGTGTCACTTTTAATGACAGTTGTACAAAAACAATTTTTTTATTAGTAACAAATTATTTGTTTATAACAAATTTCCTAACCATTTTTCGGGAATCCACCCTTGATATTTGTAATCAGGGTGTCAAAATACATAGAAAAAACTTTGGTGAAAGCCTTGTCTCTTTAACGGCTACGAAAACCGTTTGGGCCCCGAACTAAGAGTGCCTTACCCGAACTAGGTATAACTATGTGCCTTAACTATGTACATGGATCACGAATATTTCGTGACTTGGATTAACAACTGTAAAAAAGAAGAAACCTTAATATATAATATATGAACATTTCATAGAAACCGGTGAAAAATATAAACTCTATTGTTTTTATTTTAGCTGTCATCCTTCGAAAAACTTCAAAACCTTAACCTCACTGTAGTTTAGGTATTATAATTTTATTTCATCTCTTTAAGCAAAAAAATTTTTTAATAAGTATTACAAGAATAATGTGGCACTTTCGAAAGTTGAATCGTTTGCTTAAAAGTCATAATTTGTTTGTAGGATATTCCAAATATTCCGTAAAATCAGACCCTCTTACCACAAAAATGGGCATGCCTTTAGTAGAAGTTGTTAAAAAATTAAAGGAGTATGCTCCTTTATCTTTAGCTGAACCTTGGGATAATGTGGGACTATTAGTCGAACCATCGTCAGGAGCATTGGTGAGCACAGCACTTTTAACGATAGACCTTACTGAGGATGTTGTGGATGAAGCAATTGAAAATAAGGCCAGGCTTATAATAAGTTATCATCCTAATATTTTTAAACCTTTAAAGTCAATTAATCAAAGGTAATATATGGTTTTTTGTTCTAATTTAATAGTAAAGTCCAAAATTCTAGAAACCATGTACAATTTGCTCTCACAAAAAACAGTATACCTACATATAACGAACTCTAATAACTCACACGATATTACTTTTTTATTAATAATCAATTTTTAATACCTTTATAGATAAAACCCCGGTTTCCATGAATGATTTTATTTTACTGTTTAGAGCGATTCTATTTTTTATACTTTCTTGTTACTACAACTGTATAAAGTAAATAATAGGTAATTTCAATCAGGTAGTACAATTTAAAAAAATACTTATTTATTGAATATTTTATCAGTAAAAATCGTCGACTTACATTTAGACATGTGCCATTTGTGGGTTCTAAGCTCAAAACGTAATGATGGATCATTTAGGTGCGAAAAATAAAATCTTCCTTACTCGCAGGGTGATGGTGATATATAAGAGTTTTTAATAATTCTTTGGAGTGCATTAAGGGCTCAAAATTGATAGCACGGGAACATTTTAATATTGCTTCGAAAAACATTAATTGGTCATACATGGTCAAGTGATTACAATTGGTCAGCTTTTGAATTCTAAAAATTTTAAAAGTTAATTTTCAAGGGCATTCAAAAACTTTGCACCATAAATTAGAAATATAAGTCTCTGCAACTGAAAATTTCATTCGAAACAACCGACAATTAATTGGTCAGTACCTCTCAAACATTTGGACAGCATTGGTTCAGCTAAAAAATTGAATCTTTAAATTAAAGTTTATAATAATATCATGTAATTGGTCAGATATGAATCTTTATTTTATTGTAATCACTTTACCATTTATGACCAATTCTTTAATCTGTTTTTTGAAGCGATATTAAAATTTTTCCGGGCTATCAATGTGCGCGATCAATTCATACTTAAATTTAGTCTTAACTTAATAAATTACATTATGGTTTCGCTTTGGTTTAAACGAGTTTTACTTCTTTATAGTCCACTTTTTTCACCATATCTGGATGATCACTTTTTCAAACACTTTATCTATTTTTCACTAATAGTTAATATTAACAATTGATTATATCGTGCCTTTTAATTGTTAAGTGAATTACATATAGTTCTATTATCTCTTGAATTACATTTTGTCTGGAATTAGAATTATGACCTGAAATAACTGAAATTTTTGTTCAAGCGTATATCTATCTACTCTACAGTATTAAGAAGATGACTTTTATTACTGATACTTAACGTGCAACTGGTATGTATATGGTGCATACTTTGTTTCTGACTAAAGTATAGACAGTAAAAAATCGTTGATTAGTTACATTTATTACATACAACTCCATTTGACTGATATATTATGCAAACAGAATATTATTTTCTTTGTACTATATTAGAAATATTTGAACATAGGGGTTGTTTTTATATTTTGTCTAAGTAGTTGTACTTTTACAGTTACGTGTTGTAATCAGAAATATATACTGTTCCATTATTTACTCGTAATTTAAAAAATACAATCCTACAGCCAAAATTTTGTATAACACATTCGTTAATATGTTGTAGCCATTGGAAAGAAAGGATAATCTCAAAATGTATAAAGAATGACATAGCAATATTCAGTCCTCATACAACATGGGATGCAATGGAAAATGGTGTGCATGAATGGTTAGCAAAAGCTTTTGATGTAGCTTCAAATAAAGCTATTGTAGAAAATAAAGATTATACTGACGGTGTCTATGGTGTTGGTAGATTTATAACATTAAAATCAGCTATTTCCTTGAAGAGTGCAGTGAATTTGATTAAAAAACATGTTGGAGTACCTTATGTCCGAGTTGGTATAGCAAAGCATAGACACTTAGGTAATTGATAACCGTTATGTTTATATTGTACAGTTGATATTTAAAATTTTTATTCATATTGTTACGCATTAAAAAAATATGATTAGTTTGATGTATGATGTTTTCAGGCACTAAATTAGCTATATTCACAACTTTTTACTGATATAATTCATTGGGTCTGGATTTTAAGTTTTTTTGGTCCTTTTTTGTGATTGAATGCTAAAAAAATATTTATGTACAGAAAAATGATTAACCTGGATTTAGCTTATATTAGCATTGCTCGGATGCTGTAAAAAATAGTTTTCAACAGTGTGTTACATAAAGAAGCGCGATACGAAATTAGTACTCTACTAACGATCCAGATTGGTTTTCTAGTGTTTAGTCGATATTTTGAAATAGGAAAGTAGGGTAAATTCAAAACTATTATTAACAAGTTATCTAAAAATTATGAGAAGCGAAAATTAAAAGCTCAAGATACAAATAATGAAATTCAACAAGTAAATTATTAATTGTGATACTAATGTATCCTCTGTCTTTAAATAAAATACTTTAACCACGATTTTTCTGATGAAGTAACGCAACGCTTCTACAAAGTGAGCAACATACTTTTTCAGGCGTTTATAATATCAACATGACCTTAGCTGGTAAAGCTCTTATTTGTCCGTTATTTAGATACGTTTTTATAATAGAGGATTATGTAAAAACCGATTATTTGTATAATTGTCTATGAAAAGTGCATACTAATAAATATCTGAAGTTTATAAAAACACAATTCAATTGATTATTTATTTTCTAGTGTGGCATGTAACATTAAGATTATTTTACAGAAAGTCCAATTTCATCAGTAGCTATTTGTGCTGGATCTGGTGCATCTGTTCTTAGTGGAGTCCTTGCTGACTTATATTTAACAGGAGAAATGCTACATCATGAAGTATTAGAAGCAACACAAAATGGTATAAACGTTATTCTTTGTAACCACAGCGATTCTGAAAGAGGTTTTCTCAAAACATTCCAAGACACTTTTAAACATGAAGGACTCAATTTAATCGTCTCCAAAATTGACAAAGATTGTTTACAAACTATGTAAAATTACTTTATGAAAAGAAGAGGGTTTATAATTGGAAATTGTACAGTATTTTTTAACAAACAAATCAAGATGCATTATCCAAAAAATTGTTAAATTACTACTATTTAAATTTTGTTGATGGTTAATATTTTACATGGTGTTTTAATAAATTTTTGTGTCAAAATTCTTTAAGTTGCTGTCTTCATATTACTGTAAAAATTAAACTTTTTTGAAATTAATTGTCTTTTAATTACAGTAATTGTCAACTAATGCCTCTAATGTAAATGGCGGTTTATAGACTAGGTGCATGAAAAGACCCAACCAAAAATTAAAGTTTTAGCCCACCAAACATTGATTCTAGATGGAAATATATTTATTATATTGCATCAGGTTTTCCAAAACCCAGTTGAAAGAATAAACTACAAAACAAAATTTTTTTCAGGAGGACTTTCATCTTTCATAATAACTTTAATTTCCATCACCCAGGCAGTTCAGATTCTTGGGTTTTCATTGACCTATATTATCTCTAATTAATGGACACTACATAGTTATATACACATATATTACATGAATATTTCGTTAATTACAAAATGAATAATACAGTTGATCTTAAAATGTATTCACGTAAAAAATTAAATATATTTAAAGAAAATACAGTTTTCAATTAACACTACCAACACTGCGACTATAAAATTATAACTATTTATGTAACACCTTAAAACCGATGTTGCCTTATTGGTTTCTCTATATCAAATAATTCAGGATCTTTTAAAAATATCGGCTCCTTATTATAATACCCCATTAATCCACAGTTTTGTGCTTTTTTAATCTCTTGTTCCAATAATTGTTGCTGCTTTTTACATAAACCTGTTATGTGTCTTCCATAAATAGTTCCTGTGTAAGGGGACTGAAATTGCGATAATAATCTAACGTTTTTGTAATCCACGTGTATTTTGTGTTTACATAAAATACACTGGACTTTCTCTTTTTCGTATGGATTAATCATGTCGAAATCTGGGATATCTTTACTAGTACTGCATGTTCGGATTGGAATTTGTTCTAAATTAAAATAAATTATTGTACATATTTTATTATATGTATTGGTCAATTTTTTACTTACTGATATTTATCTGCGATCTTAGGCATCGAAACAAATTGTTCATTGTATAAATCTTATTCATTTTAACCATAAATTTTATTATTTAGGTATATACAAATATTAAAACAGCAAGGTATAAACCATAGGTATAAACGGTATAAACAAGGTTATTTAATAAAATTGACAATTGTCATCTGTGAACTGAATTGTCTTGATCAGATAAGTATAACAGTCAACATATTTTACTGTGTTTGTAAAATATGACAATAACACAGTTAATAGTTATACGATACGATCAAAATTATTAAATATTCACTAAGTATATGTACTGTAAATAAAGGCACTATAAACTGTAAATACTTACAAAATTTAAGTTTTTTTGCTAAACATAATCATAGACCACAAGAAACAAGAAAAAATGACAGTGACGTTATGGTAGTGACGTATACTTTTGTAATGGTTTGATGTTTTTAATTTAAACATTGTGATCTAGTTTAAATATACAATTTAATTATGCAGTCTCCTACCGGACCTGCTCACGGTTATCCTGCTGCTCCACTCTTACAATGGAGTCCAGATAAAAAACACAGTGATCGAGAAAGGTACGTTATTTGAATATTTATAACCTATTTGTATAACATATGTGTTGTAGGTGGATATGTATATACCCCGCTTATATAAACAGTAAGAAAACTATAGCACAAGGAAGAAAAATAAACAAAGAAAAATGTGTTGAGAATCCTACTCATCAAGAAATAAGAGATGTCTTGGTTGCTGCTGGAGTAAAAGTTGGTGTAGAGAATAAGTTATACAGTAGAGAAAGGAGTAAGGAAATTTTATATCGCGGTAGAATTAGAGTGCAGTTGAAAAATGATGATAATAGTTTATGTAATCCAAATTTTCCTACGAGGGAAAGCATAATGTATCACTTAGGCGAAATGATTCCAAAACTAAAAAGCAGGTTAAATAAGGGATCAAGTGAAGCACCCCAGCAAGCTTCTGGTAGTGCTAAAGGCAAGGGAAAGGGCAAAGGGCGAAGGTAAAATGGGGTGATTAGTGTTGTTAGGAGTAAAGAAAATGGATTTGTATCAAATAAACTATTAAATAAATGTTTCTAACGAAAATTCAGTATCACTGTATTAAATGAAAATAAAACTTTTAAATTCAAGAAAGATTACACTATATCTTCTTGTATAAAGCTAAAAATATGACCAATCAACTTTTAACTTGATATTAAAATAGTACCTATATTGACAACAGTTCAATGAAATTGTGTAGTTAACAATAATTGGAAATAAAGCTTCCTATCCAATCGCTCCACAAAGAATTAAGTCTGTTTATTTGTTATTGTTCTGACATTAAACAGATAACTGTTTTATTAATATTACAGTATTAGAATTGTAAAACCTTAGAGTAACAGAAAAAAGTGTTAATGGTCGCATCGTATTTCGTTTCATAGTAAAAACTAAGTATATCTTTGAGTTTACGATCTTTCATAAGTTTTTTTTATGTAATAGAAAAGTATGTTTTTGTCATCTTAAGTCGGATTTTTGCCGTCTTTATTCTCGGATAGACCTGGTGGCTCTGAAAACTAAATTGGTGATTAATGTATTATAGTGGTAAATTTCTTTCCGGAAAACATATTCAACCATATCATAATAGTTTTGCAAATATATTTAATTCATAAATACAATAAGTAAAAGATATTTGCAAAGGCAGATTGACTTTTTTGATTTAAGAACTATAATAATTAATAGATAGACGATTAAACATGAATCTTGACAAGTATACAATAGTTTACAATAATCACCATAATGATATACTGCTTTTTAATTTTATGAAGCATTTGGGATAGATATATACGACTGTTCCGGATTGGATTCTTCCTGAAATTTAACGCCAATAAATTTATTTTGCTACTAACCTATAGAAAATATTCATAATTGGGCATTAGTGTAATTGAATTAAACCTAAATCCTAGTCCAGACCTACATACATTTGCACGCAAACATACAAACATCTGTATAAAAACTGAATAAAATGTGTTTGCAAACATTTAAACAAATGTTTGTTTTTTGTTTTCCCATCAGGGGGGGGGGGGGGAAACACGTGTTTTTATACTCACAAGAAGCAAGTTTGTTTAGTTGTTATAAGCAATTCAATATTCACTATTCACAGACATGTTTTTGTCAAACATGGAAACAAAATACTACACTATTGTATGAATGTTTTGTTTGCACTCAGTGTATGTAGGTCTGGACTAGGCTTAATGGTTTTATAACTAAAAATACATTTTGTTGAAAATTAATTTCTTCATGATTACATTGTTTTTTCTTGTTAGTCCAAAATAACTGAATAATACAAGGTGTTCCATAATGTTTTTTTTTTAAAGCGCTTTAGTTTGGCAACGATGTAGAGAAGGAGGCAGGAATTGTATTTGGCAAGTGGCGGAACATTGCGGATTATTAGTAACGATGGAAGGGTGGACGGGAGAAAATCGCACGTTCTTCGTAGAGCTTTTTTTAAAAAAATCCAGAATCGTACGTTATGGCACGTCCCCTTTTTTACCCGACTGCTGGAGGGTTATGTTTTCAGCGCGTATCTTGTTTACAATCGTTTAAATATTCGCTATGTGGAAGATGCGCCGAGTCGCAGTTTAATGTAGTCATGGAAAACGGGTTCGTGTGTAAACAAGTAGCCGTCGGGCCTCCCTCGATCAGTAAACACACCTGAGAATGTCGCTGCTGTTCGGTTTGCAACTAGGCGAAATCTATGCAGGTCGGTAAGGAACCGCGTTGCCTTTCTCCAAATCATCTGTACATCGAATGTTGTCAAAGGAGTTGAAGTTACATCCTAACAAAATTCAAATTATGTACGCTTTAAAACCGGAGGAGTCCAAAATTCGGCGCAATTTTGCAAAAACAATAATTCATGATTTTTTCGATAATCTCTTGTTTAGCGACAAGGTCCATTTTCATTTAAATGAGGCAGTAAACAAATAGAACTGTCGTTATGGGAACGATGAGATTCCTAAGCAGAAGCACGAAACGCCACTACACAGTCTCAAAGTCAGAAAAACTTATTTCCAAGCCCCAGGAAGTCCCAACCGGAGTCCTTTTGACGTTTTTTTTGTGGGGCTATCTAAATTTCAAGGTGTTTGAGACACCACCACGAACTTTGAGATGTAAAATTGCGAATTAGAGCTACAATAAACGCTATTTCAAAAGAATGTACGATATGTTTTTCACAATTTAAGGTCTAGACTACAATAAAGTGTGACACGGGAAGACATCTTCGAAAAATATTTTAATAATTGTTTGTTAAATGGGTTTAATAATTAATCACAAAGTATATCCTTTTGCTTATTTGAAAAGTAAACATACTTTAAACTCGAATTTTTTTCTTCAACATATAAATAAATTATAATAAAAAAGAATGAAAGCGAAAAATCATAAATCATTATCACTGTTGTAAGTTTATTTTATGCGGAAATACCATACTTTATAATCTATATAAAACAAAAATCCGATAAAATAAATAAAAGATATTTAACGATTTTGGAATCGTTAATATTTTAATAAAATATCAATAAATAGTAACAAAACTAAGGCCACTAAAGTCTCATGTACATGCTCATAGCCTGAAAGGTTGAATGAATAAGATCAGCTTTAGCTGCGTTCTCAGTTAGCCCCGTAGCCATATGAACAAATGTACTATCCATAGGAATCATTAAAGTTAATATTAAAGGGTTTTCCTGATGACGATAGATTGTGTAATTAAGTTCAAGTTTCTGTAATATTCTTTTTAAAGCTTCTTCAGACTCTTCTTTAAAATCCTAAAGTTAAAAATAAATGTTAATAACGAAACAAATAGAATTATAGCAATACATTTAAAAAGAAAATAACCGCAAATAGGTAAAATAAATAGTCGAGTGAAAAGTTAAAAATTTGCATAGGACTTTTATATGTTGTTACGTGAAGAAAATTGGTAATCTACATAAAAAACAATTTAATTATGACTAAATTAAATGAGACAATGTTTTTAGAAAGCTTTTTGTTATTTATATAAATTTGGATTTTTAGTAGTTCAATGAAATTTAAAGATATAAAAGAAAATTGTTTTAGTTGCAGTTAGGATAACTTCTGAAATTCCGATATAAAATTAATTTTATTATTATTTGAGATTGCTTAAAGTAACATAATGAAACAAAAAAAGTTAAAACAAATATTAACTTACTTCTTCAAATTCATCTATCGTCCTTTCTTTCTCAATCATCAATTTCTTAAAACCAAAACAGAAATCACTCACTTTTGTTTTTTTATCAACAACAATGGAACATATATCGTTATATAACTTAAGAATATCTTCATCAACTTCTGACGTCGGCAAAGTTTTACACTCTTGACGAGGTGCTTCCACAATGATACTTGGTAAAACTGTTTTTATTCTAAAAAATATAATATCAAAGAAATTTTGTATAAATAGTATTTTTTTAAAACCGTTCAGAAATTAGTAATTTCCGGTTTATTTTTAGGTCAGAAAATCGCATTTTGTCGGACAAGGCCAGAAAATAAAAATGAGTCTGTTAAAAGCTTTTACCGGACTCATTTTTATTTACTTTCCGGCCTATCTTTAATGAACAAAACAATAAAATAGTTAGTCTAAGGTAGCGGTCAATTGGTTTCTATGGTAACCGAGTTTTGTATGTATTTAAAACTTTAAAATAACTTGACATATTTTAAAGTTTGGTTGAAAAATTTATTATAAAATGGATATTCAAAATGATGCATTTGATTGTGAATTAATAAAAGATGAAATTATACCAGATGAAATTGTTAAGGCGGCCACCCAAGCAATGTTTATTAAAAAAAATGTTAAAATTAGTTAATAAAGAGTTCTTGTTATAAAAAATGTAAACTGAATAATATGAAGTTTATGGTACAACAATGCCCGTTTTAAAAAAAATATTGTACGTAATACATCCCAAAAGTGCTTTTACTGGAACCGCAGACATGCAGGACTCGCCTGCGGCTCGCCCTACAATTTGCCCACTCGTCCAGTAAAAGACTACTTTCGGGACTTGTTACGTAAACTACTATTACAGTACTCTGTTAGATCAGAAAAAACAAAATTTAGTCCGATTTATTAAATAAAAAAATAAATAATCTGTATCTTTTTGATAAAACATCTAGTAGTTACAATTAGTGTGAAGCAATACAAGAGAAAAACAAAAATTAGTTGTGTTAAGAATTTTTTGTTCTGAACCAACAGATAAATACATCTTTTATTCTAACTTTTTGTCAATTATGTACATTTTAATGTTTTTTATCAAGTTATAACCTATTTTCCTTTAGAAAACTTTGGAAAGAGATACAAGTATTCTGTAAAAACAGGATCCCCACTTTTTTATCGTGATGTCCCGGGAATAATAAAGTAAAATTCCAGGCGATTGTTGTTTAGGGTGTAAAGTAGTTTTATTTATTGGTCCTGGTATTTTCTAGCTGTGTAGTGTATTTTACTAAAGAATTTGGAGCTGGGAAACGAAATACAAGGTTCCGATTTTCTTAAAACCAAGATATACATACTCTACTTTCCTAAATTAACGTATCACCTTAAATAAACTATATCTGTGAAGTTATTTTTTTTTCTTGATTACTAATTGAATGTCAATATATTGTTTAGATTCAATTCTAAGGAATAACGGTACAAATGTTTTTTTCTTATTTATAAAAGAACTATTATAGCTTCATATTTTCTGTACATCAAAAAAGATACAAATACAATTTTATTTAACTACACTTAACTAAATTAAAGGCATTGAAATAACAGACCTAATATTCCACTTTTTTAAATAAACGTATGTTACTTGGTTCTGCACAGTTTCTTCCCATACCTCTCACGTTCAATATCCCATAAATTAATCGTGGGATACTTAAAGGAACCGGTTCCTTTAACGGTGTTAGGGAAATTCCCCATAAACAATTAAAGAGCCCCAGTAAAAAAAGATAGGGTACGTATTATCTTACAGAGACCATTATTTCGTTGTGTTGGCCGTTGAATATCTTTTATGTATCTGAACTATGTAAACAAAATCTAGGTTCGTCCGTGAACAATACATGTTCACAATCAATAGCATTCCAGAAAAGGTACTCTCTGCGATGAATTGCATTTAAAACTGATGGTATTCTGGCTGGTATTCTGACTATTAGCGTTAGGGGAAGTTATATTACAAAACAGGGTAGTACTGGATAATCTCCTGAAGAATATATAATATACATAGTGTTTTTTTAAAAAAGATCTAATATTGCAATTACAAAACCTTAAACACACTAATAGTTGTTTCAAAGGAGCGATAGTAGTATGTTTAATATATACTATACATATTTTTTATATTACATCATCAATACACATTAATAAACTTATTTGTTTTCAAGAAATTGTTTGTGTTGTGTTTTTCTCAGCCTTAATAAAGTAAGCATCATCTTTAAAGTAAACCACTATTTATCTGTTACTGAAGGTATTTGATGAACAAAAAAACAATCTAGCTGGGTACAATGTCTGGGAAAATTCATTTTCCCATTTTTTCACCCAAAATCGTTTTCCCAAATAAGATCGTTGTTAGGGTACGATAATTTCGGCGCCGCCCGCGCATAATTGTCTTATGATTACGTTGTTTTACGATCAAACTTGGTCATCCAGATACTATATTTTAAAACTAGATAAATTTAAGGTTAATTTTTAAACTGTGCTAGACTATCGTATTTTCCTGACCATTGTACTTACTTTTCAAGCATATCTTTAGCTGTCAATTGTTTAGCCATCTTTTTAGTTTTGCCAGTTACTACAGTTTTAAGAGAACCTATTTTACATTCATACGTAAATTGCCTGTCATGTGGAGGGCCAACATCTGAGAGTTCTGTGAACACTGGGTCTTCAATTTTGTTTTCTACACATAAATCTTTAAGAGGACCTGCAAAAATCAAAAGTTATTGAAAATTAGTTTAAGAAAACAGTAAATATTTGACAAAGTTCCAAATAATACTTGAAAAATAGCAGAGAATCGGACAGGAAAGAATTAGAGCAGTAGTATAGTCAGAAATATAGTGAATTACTTATTCGGATTGCCGAATACTTGCTGTTCAGTTCGAATGTATCATTGGAGAAGAGCCAAAAATATACTTGGGTCTCTTCAGCTGAAACCCCCTTTTTCTAAAATCTAAAAGGAAATTAATTAAAGCAACTAGCATTTTTGAAAGGGTAAATATAGATTCTAAACCGATAGAAAATTATATTGGAATTATATTCATTTAAACTTTCAAACTAAATGGAAAATGTTTTATGTGAAGCTTTGCATGAGATTACACTATTGTGTACGGCTATTAATAAAACTCTTCATGAACGATAGTTTAAGTACCCCAGAAGATCTTGTAATTGTGTATCTCTTCCTTTATTTTTGATAATAAAGAAAATTGTTATCAAGAAAATTTATTTAAAATTGTTAAAGTTTGTTCAAATCTTCATGTCTTTGCCCATCCATAAGATAAAAAAGTACGTGGCGCCCATTTTCCTTTTATTTTCTTCTTTTTTTTTCATTTTCAGTTCCTTTTTCAATTTTTTTATTACATTATTAAACTGTTTAAAGCTCGTAAAGTTATTCAAATTGGTTATAAGATTAAAAAATGTTTAAAAGTTAAAAAAAATAATCCTGACTCAGCTAGTGGACCGATTTTAAGTTTACAAAAAGTGTTTGAAAGTTTGAGCATTTATAAGTAAACAAATTAGCTCCTATCTAATTTCTAGTACGCTGGAATGCAAAAATACTATGCAATAACTATCCGATCTTAACAAAATTTAGCACACGTTTTAATCATTAAAAAGTTTTTCCAGGTTGTTTATGGAGGTTTTAAGTCAAGTTTAGAGGGTCGAAAACAATTAAAGGATAAATTTCATTTTTTTGGTTTTTTTTTCCAAATACTGCTATTTTTCCAACAAAAACATTAAAATTTCAATTTCTAACTAACGAAATATTATATAAAATCAAATGAAACTATAAACTTCTTATAATTTTTTCTCTAGGAGCAATATTTTCCGAACTATACAAGAAAATAGGAGCAAAAAATGAGAAATTTTCAATTTTTTTCAGATTTTCTTTCAATAAAAAATTCCACAAAGGATTTGCGACTGATGCATCCTAAAGGAATTGCAGCAAGAAAATAGCTTCCTATGGAAAATGTCTATTATGGTCTGCGTTTTAACAGATACCGACTGGATTATATATTATTGGTGTCTCAAAGATTGTTGTTTGTTTACGTATCAAACACAGTTAGAATATATTGCTATAGTTTTTCCTTCGTGGGATCGGGATAAGTGATAACAGCAGACAAACTTAACAATTTATTGGTAAACACTAATAGATAACAATTTCTTAAACTAATTTACACAACTTTAATAGAGTCACAATTTATAAATAACGCCTTTAAAATATCTCGTACAACAATCGCACTTTATCGCTAGCTATTACAAATACAATTAATTTCGCCAACTAATACAATCTATTATTTATCGCCAACTATTACCATAACACTGTCCCTCCCGTACAAAGCGGTCCCTTATATAATTCCTTTCTGGAAACATCTACAAAACAATCCTTCTAGAACGGAAAAGTTTCGAAGTTCGAGATCAATCCATCAGTTACGCGAAGATTCTCCGTACGGTGACTTACTTACACCTCACACCACTGACAGGTCCGGCTTGGCTCGTAACACTACACTCCTTCTTAAAATTGTTCGACCCGAACAACATTTATTCTATACTTCATCCGGAGGGTCACGTCCATTATAAGGGCTCAACCTTTCGATGAGGACTTTTTTCGGTTTGCTTCTCGGTGACAGTTGGATCCTATAGACTAGGTCGTTAATTTTCTTCTTTACCAAATAAGGTCCCTCCCAAGGTCGTTGTAGTTTAGGGCAATATCCTTTTCTTCTCTGTGGTTGGTATAACCATACTGCATCGCCTTCTTTAAAGGATATTGGCTACGACTTTTTGTCAAATCTGACCTTCATCCTGTCACTTGTAATCTGCAGTTTTGACCTGGCAAACTCGTGGACCCTCTTTTTAGGACCCTTCTTTGAAGAACACATATCACAGCGCTTGCACCACTCTTCCACCTCCTGGCGAAAGTTTACCCAGTAGTATCTTTCACGTACTTTGGCCCATATCTTATTCACTCGAAAGTGCCCTCCGGAACGGTTATCATGGAGCTCTTTGAGAACGTCTAGAACGCAAGCTCTTGGAAGAACGCTCTGGTAACGGACCAGTTTTCCATCTAGGCTTTCCCACTTCCGAGTGATTAGGTCATCTCGGATACACAGTAAGTCCCACTGTAGCCAATACCCCGTAAATGGTTGATCATATTCCTCGACTTCCTTCCACTGCAGCCTAGCTCCTTCGTTGATCCATTCTCAGATAAACTTCAGGTTTGGATCCTGACTTTGTGCATCTTTCACCTTACCTTGTTCTTCGGTAATCCGTCATCATGGGTAGTCGTAATCTGCTGAACACTTTCTTGCGTAACGTTCGCGCATTCATCATCAGGTATAACCGTAATCTGCGGAATACTTTCGTGTGCAACATTCGCACAATCGTCATCGGGTATGCACCATCTGTCTCTGTTTCTTAGCGTTCGCAAAACTTGGAATTCTTCTCCAGTGGTGTTTTCAGAACGGGAGTACGTGAGGTAATCTTGCTATTTTGCTGGTCAGAAACGTTAGCTCTCATTATCATTCGTGTAGCTTCCGTATCGACAGTAAATCTACTTGGACGGCCCATTACATTGGCTGAGCAGTTTTTCTGAACTCATTTGTTCAGGTTCGGATGTAGTGTGTCGCCAGTTCCGCCTATCCTCCAATCTTGATCGAGACCAGCAGTCAAGCTTTAGATGACCTTCTCGTCCATAGTTGAATCATTTTGGCCGTCTCTTCCTATAATTGATTGTTGAGCGTTTTTTCAAGAGGTCCAAAACGTTTTTTACATCTAAGAAGGTTTGATTTAGATCATCTTTTTCCTCTTCCCCTACCAACCTTACATGATGGACCTTATGATACTGGTGGGAGGCATTTTTCGCAGCTTCAAACTCCAGCGCATGAAAAAAAAACATCCTTCAATGGTTGGTGACG
The DNA here is from genome assembly GCA_964028335.1 of Altica lythri. NCBI lineage: Eukaryota > Metazoa > Arthropoda > Insecta > Coleoptera > Chrysomelidae > Altica > Altica lythri. The sequence goes on along the minus strand of OZ034804.1, from coordinate 24,769,766 downwards.
CCTCAACGCTAGCTGCATGTCCGTGTCCTTCACTCCATCGATGAAACTGCTCACACACAGCTGATGGCTCAATTCTTCCGGTGCATCTGGATAGGCAAATCTGACCAGTCTTTCTATATCAGCTCCGTACTCCTGTAGTGTCTCGGATGTTCCTTGCATTCTTGATTTCAATTGGCTCTGATACACTTGCTTTAGATATTGGCTGCCATACCTAACTTCCAGGGCTGATACTACTGCTTCATAGTTGTGCTGCTTCTCAATCGGTATAATTTGCAATATTTTGGAAGCTTTTCCCCCCAAAGCTAGCATAAGAGCTGTTGCTTTCTCCTCATTAGTCTAGCCGTTTCTTTCTGCAGCCGCTTCAAACTGCCTTCTGTAGATGTTCTACGGGTTTTCACCATCAAACGTAGGGAGCTTAATTATACCCTGGTGAGATGGAGTTACAATCGTAGATGGAGCAGAGTTTCTTACATTCTGTCCCTCGAGTCGAAGAATAGCTTGTTTAGTTCCTTGGATTTGCTGTTTAGTTTCTTGGATTTGCTGTAGAAGCTCTTCATTGGTTTCCTTAACGTGTTCTTGAAGCTTTTCTTCTGTTGCTTCGATTCGTTCTTGGAATTCCTGTTTATTCACTTTATTTTCTTTCAGATCAAGAAATATCTTTATGAACATTTCTCGTTCTTCGGCGCTGTTCTTCAGCCTCTCGTTCTTCCTTTCTGAGTTGTTCTTTAGCCTCTCTTTCTTCCTTTCTGTGTTCTTCAGCCTCTCGTTCTTTTATTTTCTCTTCTCGTTCTTCCTTTCTGAACTGTTCTTGACGCAGTTCCATAGCTTCACGTTCTTCCTTCCTGCGTTGTTCTTTAGCCTCTCGTTCTTCCTTTCTGCGCTGTTCTGGACGCAGTTCCATAGCTTCACGTTCTTCCTTCTTGAACGGAAGAGTCTCGAAGTTAAGGATCAATCAATCAGTCACGCGAAGATTCTCCGTACGGTGACTTACTTACACCTCACACCACTGACAGGTCCGGCTTGGCTCGTAACAATATCTTAATTTTTTTATACCTAACAAATATACTAAGATCACTCATGTGACTAAAAAACACAAATTAAGCTAAATCTAATCTTTGTTATTAAATGTCTAATTTATTATGTACTAAATTACTAACCTATGAAATTCATTGGAGAATCTGATATTGGTATAGCGTTTGTTCTAAATCCTTCAACTGGATCTACTTTGGGATCGTACAAACCAATTTCTTGGAGCTTTAGTAACATATTAAGAGCAGTAGCATGTTTGCTCACTTGCTTTGACGGTCCTGTACCTTCTGCTATTTGACCAGCCACTCGTACCATATAATCAAAACGGTTCTGATGTGTACCAACCATAGTATTTATCAGTTCATAAGCCGGAGGTGCTAAACACATTTTAACTGTAAGTTCTTGCAAAACCATTACAGGATTTTTTGCAGGTTTTGCCATATTTAAATGCCTAAAACTGCGGGTTTATTATAGATAAACATATTTAAATTTTCCTCAAATTAATAATTTAAAAACAATAATAAATACTGTTAAATACACAAAACACCGGTAATTTGTAATGATTATAATAATAATAATAAGCACCTATTCAGGTAATCAGATTAATAACACTTTCAGGGGAACACACACAAACAGCAAAATTTAATCCGTGATGCAATAGTGTAAGCGATATAATTATTATTGTTTTGTTTGTCTATGGCACGTCTATGGATTCAAACCACAGATTATTCAAACTTTGGCCACTTGCCCTTTATTATTACAAATTACAAATCACATAAACATCAAGAAAAATCACATCACCATATACTTATAATTATAAAGTATATGCACCACAGATTATAGGATGCACATCACAAATCACTTCTTCTTCTTTTTCAGTTTATGGCTTGCACTGCCAGCACATTTGATAAACTGCATACTGTCTTGCCTGTTGCAATTATGCAGTGTAATTCTTCTTCTGTAATATAAAACTAATATTTGATATAAATATAAAAAACATAATTTTTTATTTATAAAACCAAACTGAACTCATCTACTAGATTGTCGAGTTAATGTTAACATAACAACGAAGGAATGAACTTTTCACCCTTCGGGGCAACCGCGGAGCATTGCACAAATACATAAGATTGTTCCTCGGTAAAATACCCGGGAATAGGATGCTATTTAGATTAGGTAAGATCACGATACATTTTTGTTGAGTTATATCCTTTATCTTTATATATTTATTTTGTTTACTATTTTTATTTGTTTGAAATTAATGTTTTTTAAAATATTTTGAATAGTTCCACCTTTTTTAATTTCAGCTACTTTATAGATCCCAGTAGACGTCCTATTTATGGGACAATGTAAAAAAATGTGCTTTGTCTTTAATTTGACCACATTCGCAACATGGGTTTTGTTTTATTTTCTATCCATATTTACATGGTTAACAAATATATACCATGTCCAGTTCTCATACGAATTATATTTGTAAGGTGTCTTCTGTCTGTCTATAAACGGAAACTTAGAAATCCAAGGCTTTTCGGGGAAATCTTTAAGATGACAGAATTTCAACTCTATTTAACTTATTAGTTTCTGGAATGTTTAAAATGCACATCCTATTTTCGCCAACTGGTCAGCAATTTCGTTTCCTGGATGTCCTGGAATCCATGCCAATATGTAATCATGACCACTAGAATTAGCATCAATAATAATCTTTTTAAGAGTAACTTCGTCTGACTTACGATTAATACCTTTTTGGCCTATTTTATCCACCGCACTTTTTGCATTAGTAGAAACAGTACAGTTTTTTAAATTTCTTTCCAACATTTATAGCTTTACTTTTTATAAAGGCAATTATTTCAGCAGAGCAAATATTTTTTTCGTTCCTTAGTTTTAAAGAGTACGAATAATTCAAATCTGGAATATAAACTCTATAGCCAGAGTATGAGACCCCATTTTCTTCTCCCTCTGTGTGGAGGCATCAGTGAATATAAAACTATATTGTTTACGTAGATGTTCAGTTTCTGCCAAAAACGAATACTTGTCCTGTTTTGATAATACAAAATAATAATAATAATAATCTATAAATATTTTGAAAAAATCCAATGTGATCAATCATTGCAATTTTTAAATATCAGATCACATATTCTTTGCACTAGTTACGTTTATGGTACAAGACTATAAAATGGAAAATACAAGAAGATTTTGTTAGGTTATTATCTTGAATTAGAATTATTGCATTGCGGTAAATAGTTAAAAATTCTGAATTTTGATTTATGCTACTTAATTAGTATTATTTGATAATTTATAATGTTTTCGAATATAGCACACAAATTAACAAGTTCGACATGTAGTATTGCACGAAAATACGCAACCTCTATTATAGCTTCAACTGAACATATACAAAATGTAGAACCAAGAGTTTTCGCATTTCCTTCTAAGTACCAGGAACCTAGGCAAGTTTGGCTTGAGAGTTTAGATACAATAGATGAAAGAAAACTCGGTTTACTTGAATTGCATCCTGCTGTTTTTGCTACAAATCCGAGAATAGATATAATCCACCAAAATATAAAATGGCAGTCTTTATATAGATATGTTAGTTACGCTCATACAAAATCTAGGTTTGAAGTCAGGGGAGGAGGTCGTAAACCTTGGCCGCAGAAAGGTGAGCTAATTAGTCAGAAACAGCAGTTGTGCTAAAATCACACAAATTTTAAAATATGCTTAATATGGGATTTTAAAACTTTTTTTCTTTGAGTAAATGCATAAATTATTGTGAATTCAAAAAGCCTTGGTTTACAATGGACGCGGTTATAAATCGCCAGCAGCTTTAAAGAAATAGTGTAACCTTTCGTTTTTCTTAGGATATTTCGTTTTAAGTAAATATTTGGAAGATAACCAACGAAATTTCCTTTTCGACTACCATAGCGAGGGATTGAAGATACTTTTTTACCAAAAGATAGAATGGTATAGGTGTATATCTATAACAATGATATATCAAAACGCATACTTAATAATTAAACATTTTAAAGTGAAGGTTTTAATATTAGGTTCGGATGAGATGTTGCTACAGAAAAATTGTCACAAAATCCAGTAAGGCCTGCCAATCTCTTGTTACTCCCTCTTTAGAATACACCAGATTTCATTAAACTCTTCGTTTCTATTGGAATTTACAGACTTTCACAATTTTTTATTTTAGGTTTGGGAAAAGCTAGACACGGTTCTATTAGAAGTCCTTTATTCAGAGGTGGAGGTGTTATTCATGGCCCCAAATCTCCAAGGCCACATTTTTATATGCTTCCATTTTATACAAGGATTCATGGATTAACAAGTGCCCTTTCTATAAAATTAGCACAGGACGATCTACATGTTGTCGATAATTTAGAGTTACCTACTGATGAGCAAAGTTATATTGAAGAATTAGTTAAGTCCCGACTTTGGGGTCCATCTGTACTATTTGTGGACGTGTAAGTTAACTAAATAATCGTAAGATATAACAGTGTAACATTTGTTTACTACTAGCTTCTCCAATGATCCCAAATTGAGAAATGCTTTTTTTCTACGTTTGTTTTTTTCTTTCATAAGAATTATTTTACATTCCAAAATTATTCTTGTAGTGCTAATATGTTACAGGAACACACATACCGTTTATACATGTATCTGGAATATTCCTGTTGTGTTCTATTAGTTGACAGAAAAAATGTCAGATATTTCATTAGTGCATATTTCACCTGATTTTTCTAAGGTATTCATTAATATTTTCTAATTACAAAAAAATTTAACAATACAAATTACTAGTTTATTGAAGAAGGCTGTAATATTAATAAATTCAATTTAAAAAAATAGGATCATAATGTGAAATATTTTGTTTTTAAAGAAATAACACAACACCTTATACTAGTACAAAGGTTATTGGTCAGATATGAGCCTCAAACGTAATTTCTAATGAAATATTATAGTTACACCTGATTATTATTTATACTACAAATTGCCTATTTCTAAAAAAAGGTCTCTTATTAATTTTTGGTATTCGCTAGGTGCGAAGTGTAGGGTGGGAGAACCACGAATCGATCGCAGCGCTCACCGTGGCTAAAAAAGGAACTTACGGCGGAAGATTTCTCACTTTTTACTAAGGAATTTACATGAATTTTACTTATCCGTGCGTCCATTTAAAAATTAAATAAACATGCGTCACGAAACCTGCTGTGTAGTCAACTGCAACAATGGCAAAAATAGTAATCGGAAAATCTCTAAATTTCCTCAAGCAAGTTCGAAACAAGAACAACGAATGAAGTGGATAATCGCTGTCAAGAGGAAAAAGCAAATAAGCTAACTTAAAAAGCAACATTTTAAATATTTGCTATATTTAGTATGTAGTAGAAAGCATCACGTTATATTTTTACGTCTTGCACATGTTGAGCCAAAACTAATTCTTTACCTTTGTTGGTTGTTTGAGGTTGGAAAGTTATGTCGTTAGTGATTGCTTGAAAGACAGTTTTAATTATTAATTGGGCTATGTTTAACTAAAAATACACAACACGTCAGCATTATTAACGACATTATAGTCATACTAGGATCGTCTAAAATGCGATAATCGGTTAAATTTATTTAATTACTTCCCGTGAAGTCCGCCGCGATAAAGCCCATCTTTACTAGGTACCTAAAATTTATTGATTATGACATTTTAGACGGGAAATATAAAAGATGAATATTATTATCCATGCTGTAGATTTACATGATCAAGAAATCTACGATGTTTGATTGGAAATAATTGTTTGTTTACTTAGTTTTCGTAATGACAGTTAGCCATTTGATATAAGTCCGCCGTAATTGTAAACGCTAGGTGGTACTGTCATCGCGCACTCAGCGGATACCTATTCCTTAATAAGTGTTTCAAAGTCAAAGTTGAACCTAAAAGTAAATTCTAGATTTTTTCACTTTTTATCATACTTTTTGTAAAATTTTGCTTCCAGTTTTTTTGCTACATAGAAATATTTTTGCATTTTCTAATATACTGTAGTCATTTCTCTTTAATTATGTAGGAAAAAAGGTTCAATTTTAACTTTGAATACCTTTTCAAAGAGTAGGAATACCAATTCATTTTTTGCAATTTAAAATTTTGTGCAATCCTCAATAATTTAAAAATTGTTTATAATATTTGATTTCAGGAATGATGTTATGCCAAGAAACATTACAGTTGCAACAGATCAAGTGAAACATTTCAATTTGATGCCGGCTTATGGGTTAAATGTTCATTCAATGTTAAAACATGATACATTGATTTTAACAAGAGCAGCCGTAGATCATGTAGAAAGTAAAATTTTAGAGCATTTGCATAAAAATGTTACTAATGGAGTAATGGCCAAGTTTAAAGTTGACCAAGTTTAATTTAGCGTGTGTAGAGTTTAATCTTTTATAATAAGCTGTATTTTATTGTTACTTGAAAATTATAAAACTTAATCCAGGGTAGTTTATTTATACTTAAGCTTATTTCATCCTTTTTTTAACCTTCCAGCAGCTTCACAAATTTCTGTAACTAATTTCGTGGTATACCTACCTTGTTTTAAACTATTTTCTAGTCCTTTATTCTTTGCTTGCACGCAACAATGTATGAATTTAGAGTTTGAAACAATATTTTTGATTGTAAATATTTCGCTAATGCATAATAATTGTATTTTTATAAAAATAACATTAACGATTATATATTGTGATTTGTTTGCAACGAAGGTAAATAGATTCATTTATCTCTCTGTATAAAATTTCGTCTAATAAACGCTGCTGCGATATTTAACGTTTCGATAGCAACATTTAATTTTCACAATCAATGTAAAACTATTATTTAAGAAATCGAAATATATAGTGCGTAAAATGAACTAAAAATAACTTCAAAGTTTTATATGATTAGCTAGAATGACAACAAACTTTAAAAATCATTTTTCTTCATACCTCGGTCGAAAGTACGTTCTTTCGTCCCTAATTGCAGGGAAGAAAGTTTAACATTTACTCCCTGTTTACGGCGGGACGAAAGTTGAATTTTCGGCCCTGCGCGTCATGATGTTTTGTCGTCTTTAACATTTACTCCCTGTTTACGGCGGGAGAAAAAATTTCTCATGCGTAGTTACACTTGTAACTAGGGACTGTTTATTCTCTTTCTATTTCTATCTATAACCTTAAAAATAATCATCAATGACAAAACTTGACTCTTCGAATGTATTTGATGCCTGTCCCACGACCAGCTGCACTCGCTTCGCTCGTTCCGCAAGTACTTTCGACCGAGGTATGAAGAAAAATAGTATACACTACACGGGCCAAAAGTTGAAATCTCGGTCCTGCGCGTCATGTTGCCCTCGGCTTTTCGCCTCGGGCATCATGACGCGCAGGGCCGAAAATTCAACTTTTGTCCCTTGTAGCGTAATATACTATTTTTAAGTAACGTATTTTTGATGACAAATTTGATACTTATACAATCGCGGTATTCATACAAATAAGTTGAACCCAATAAAACGATTTCATTTTTAAGGAACTCTACATAGAATTAAATATTTGTCTTACTAACTAATACTAATACGTTTTATATTTGAGACTAATTATTTTAAAGCTAAATCATTTTGAAACGCAAGCATTTCCATTTCTGTTGTAGCGATGTCTTCGTTAAAATTCTTCATGACACAATTTCCAAACTGTGGGATATCAATTTTTATGAAGGCTGAAACAACGAATTGCGTCACTATAGCAATTTCTTTGAAATGCTTTGAAACGATTTTTGAAGTTAGAGATTTCTACATGTAATTTTGGTCGTAATGATTCCAAATCTAAAAAAATATAAATTTGTATAGGTATAATTTACTGAAAAATCGTTGCTATTATACATATTAATAAATAATTAAAAATAGTAATACAATTATAAATTTTTAATTTATATTTGAGACTTAATTTTGAGACAATTCGTAGTTTATCCTACGAACATAACTTATTCTTTGCAGGCGAGTTGTAACCAATCAAAATCGTGTAAAGTAAAAGTCCCATGGGAGTTTGTTTTACATATTTCTGATTGGACAGAATTGTATTTTACAATCCCCGATGAATGTTTATGATCACTTACACCCCTCAAAAGTATCATGTAAAACGCTATTTTACAAAGTGGTAGGAGAAAAATTCATTTATGTTTTCCATAGGAAAAAAAACAAAATCGAGGACTTCAGAGTAAAGACTAACAATTTCATCGGTCAAGGATTTGAATAAACTTGTAACGCTTGAGCTCTAATCTTGTTCACAATTTTTAGTACCAATTTCATTACGTTGTTTAGTTTTAGAAAATTTGGCCCCGCTTGGTTTTACAAAGGGATTAAAGGGAGGAATAGTTTTATGTAAATTTGTTTGCACCCGCCAGCAATAAATTTAAAACGTATATGTTATCTAGGAATCGAATTAATCAAATATAATGGATCGGGCACTATACTCTAAACTTGTTTTTCACTAAAAAGTTAACAAAAATAGAAAGGAAAGAATGGCCATTGTATTTTATTTTTTGGTATGTGATTGTAATGATTGTATGTAAGCTATTGGTCTTCTTAGAAGTTATACATCAGTCAGTAATCAACCATTAAATGTTTATTCAATAAATCTAGACCAGCAACTACAAAACCTAGAAGAACGTTAATGACAAACGTCACACGTCACTTGTCAGTTTAATTTTGACTTTCAAACGAATGACCGTTATTGTATAAAAGCGTAAATAACAGATTTTTAAATATTTACAAATATTATATTATGACTATTATAAAATGAAGAAGATTTTTGACGAGTGTGTAAAAGGAAATTTTGAAAGTACACTGAATTATGTGAATTCTTGTACCGACGGTCATATATCTCATAACACTGCCCTTAATATCGTAATCAGTTGCTGTCATGCCTGCAGTAAGAAAAAAGATGATATATCTGAGGATCTCCTATTTAAAATTCTCAATAGAATCGTTCCATTTTTGAAAGATTTTAACGAAACGACATTTCATAATTATTTGTTAGCATTACACCATATTATAAAGTTTCTGATAGACAAGGTAAGAGTGTGTACTTTTGCTGCAATGATTGTAATTAAATTTATCACGTTCAATAAATTATAATATTTAAACAATTTAAAACAGAAATGAAAAATGCAGTAATTGTTTGGTAACGATAAAACCAAACGAACTAATAATAAAAATTGTTATTCTAATCAATACAACAACATTAATCAACCTAAAATCTGTAAATATCTATAAATACGTAATTAAAAAATAAAGTAAATATATAATATGAATAAGCTTAATTCGTGACTAAATCATCGGGTACACAGTATGTTTGCAATGGATATACAAAAAGCGTTTATAGTAACATACTTTCTCCAGACAATTATAATATTTATCTATTAATTTTATCTGTCTTAGCAATAAACACAAGCATCTACATATTTACTCATTAAATTATATATTTTTAGGGGTCGTTGGAGGTTCTTGTGGGAATGGAGGAAATTTTATTAAAAAAATATCAGCAAGTGGAAATAACTAAAATACACACCGATTCATATCAGAGTATTACAAAATTATTAGCTAATATATTAATAAGAGCTGCATGTAATAAACAGTGCTTTAATGATTCATTATATAAAATTAGTATGTTAACGTTAAAGATGTGTGCAAAGTTTTTAAATTCAACTATTTTGGTTAATATAGCATCGGAGTGTTTTCTAAGCTTATGTAATATGAAAGCGAGTGTTAAATTTCAAATTGATTATTATAATGATTTTTTACATTTATTGGATCAAGTAGAGTACAGTTCCGAAAATTTGTTCAAAACTGTTCATACATATCCTTGTTCTATACTAAATAGTATTTTACTAAGTAAGGATTTTGAGATAGGAATAACTTTTTTAAACAATACTGATAGTAATCTTGGATCTATTTTGAAATCTGACATATATATACATTTTTTTCAAGTTCTTAGATATTTTTTAATCTTAAAAATAACTGATAAATCTACAGAAATAATTAGATGCCAAAAAAGTTTAAAAATTTTAAATAATATATTGAAGGATAATGATTGTAAATTATCTGTCATTACAAAACTTAACAAACTATTACAAAGTGCAAATAATTATTTTAAATCTAATCCAGAAGAATGGTCAAAACTTAGCTCGGATTTACAATTGCAATGTTTTAAATTTATTAGCATATTAAATGATTTTCAGGTATCCACAAAAAATGTAAGTGTTGTTGATGATTTAATTTTTTATGGGTATATAATTTATTCTTTAATTAAAGTTTATATCACTGATAATGACAATAGCAGTTTAATCTACCATCAAAATTGTATAGAAATTTTAACTACTTTTTTTAATCATATTGAATCTTTAAAAAAGTCCAATTATGTAAATTGGTCACAAGCTTGGTATAATTGGACAAAAAATGTGATAAATATTGGTATTGTTTTACATCAATATTCAGCTGAAGCGGCTACGGAGTATTTTCACTTAGTTCTTAAATATTTTTTTAAATGTGAAGATGTAAATACAACTCTTTTAATAAATTATAAGTCGTTGGAATCACTTTGTTCTTTATTAATTCGTATTCATCAAAGTGATCCCAAAATGTGTCTAAGCTATACATCCTTAGCTATATATTTGTGCTCGAATAGTAGAGATATGTTTTTAAAAACATGGGTAAATTATAAATATTCTAATCAAGATGATTTAAAATTATTAAATTTAGTTGATGCTTTAAATAATTTGCGAAACTGGTTACCAGATGTATTTTTAAATGATTCAGATAAGATTAATTTACTAACTATAGAATTGCAATATTATAAAACAAAATGGAAAAGTTCTAAAGCAATTGTTTCTACCCTCAAAGGATTGCAAGAGTTTTCAGATACCGAGTATTTTATAAATATTTTGGCAACTACATTTATTGATTTCGATATAATTAACAAAGATGATTTCAGTGAGATTTTGACTAACACTTTAAATAAATATAAAAAATTTGAAAAAAATATTGATCAAAATATTTGCTGGGCGGTATTACATTTTTTTTATTATAAAAATTATTACAACAAATTAATTTTAGACAATGTAAAAGATATGGAAAAAACTGCATCAACTGCACCAGTATCATTGGAATCGAATGTAAACAATGAAGATAATTACGAATGTGAAATTACATCTTCTTACAAAAATTTAGAACTTGAAGAATTTCTAAACATTTTAAAAAAATTAGATAAGGCTCTTTCAATATTTAAAACTGTAATTCCAAAATTAACTGCAGAGTTAAAAAATTTCAAGTTGTCACAATTATACTCCTTACTACTTAAGGTGTCTAACGAATACAAGCTTTTACGTTATAATTGTAAATCAGTGGATGCTTTAGAATTAGCTTTAAAAATTGCTCAACTTCTTAACGATACTGCTATGGTAATAAAAGCTGTTAGTTTTATAATAGAACAAAGTAATTTGAACTATGAAAACTTAATTGATTATGCAGATAAATTAATAGCAGACACAAATTTTATACAGTCAGAGAACTTGGAAATATGTGTTTTGTATTACATTTGTAAAAGTAAAGTTCTGCTCGACAACAACTCCAATGAGTTTTGTACTGTCTTTAAAAAAGCAAGAGAAATAGCGGAAACAATCAAATCAGATGAGAATTCTCACTGCCTGTTGTTTATCAAAAGCTATCTGTTTCTGTTAAATTGCAGATCTAATATATTACCTTGTAATTTTGTAATGGGTAGCAATATCCTCTCAGATGCTATTTCCGCCCTGAATATCCTTGATGAACATTTCGAAACTAAAAAAACAGGTATTTATTACTGATTTTACTTCTTTTTTGTACAAATCTCATTAATGTATAACAACGGAAAAATTTATAATACTGCTTCAAGGCAAAACTGTACACTTTAGATTTCAATTTTTATTTTTTAGGGTCTGTCTAAAAAATATGTTTGATATAGAAAAATAATGCTGTCAATTCATATACTCAATTTTACAGACAAGCGAAGCTTTTAATGTTAGGTTCGGAAGAGGTGTTGCGACAAAAATGATTAACGGAACTTTTCATGGCCTCTATCTTTCGTTATTTCCTCTTTATAGTAACCCAACGCTTCTCTTACCTCTCTCATTCGCTGCTTCCATTTTCGATTACGCTAACTTGTTCATCGTGTATCTTGCCTATCTTCTTCTTATGGTGTCATCTCCATTTATCGGAGGTTGGACACAATTGTGCAGAACTTTTGTCGATCCTGTGCTATTTGGAACAGAGAATGGGCATCTAGACCCGTCCAGTCCCGAATATTCTTAAGCCAGGAGTGCTTCTTCCTTCAAATGCCGCGTTTACCTTGGATCTTTCCCTCCATCGAGCAAATCGTACCTGTTATTTCTCATTATATGTCCCAAATAAGCGGTCTTTCGTTTTTTTTTATTATTTCAAATAGCTCTCGCTCACGATTTGCTCTTCTAAGCACTTCAATATTCGTGATGTGGTCCACCCATGAAATCTTTAGCAGTCTGCGTAGAACCCACATTTCGAACGCCTCTAGTCTATTGATCGTGTTGGCCTTCAGGGTCCCGGTCTCGCATCCATAAAGTAACACAGAGTATACATAACATTTAACAAACCGGTATCGGTAACGAAGATCGAGATTCAAGCTGGAATTGGACAAAAGTTGTTTCATGTTGTTAAATGTATGTCTGGCTTGTTCGATTCTGGCTCTGATTTCTATATCCGGGTCCAATGTGTTACTTACCGAGGTTCCCAAGTATTTAAATTTTTGTACTGAACTTATGTTCCTGCCGTACACTCTTAGATTGATTGGTGGTTCTGGAGTTTTAGAGATGGTCATTATTTTTGTTTTGTCTGTATTTATCTTCAAACCAAACTGGTCTCCAATGGCAAACGCTGCAGTGCTTCCGTGGTTTCTGCTATGATGACGGTATCGTCTGCGTAGCGCAAATTATTTATTATTTGGTCATTAATCTTAATACCGTCTTTACTATCTTGTAGTGCTTCTGTAAAGATGTGTTCGGAATAGATATTAAACAGCAGCGGTGACAATACTCATCCCTGGCGAACCCCCTATTGGATGTCTACCAAGCCCGATGTAGCCTCGCCAACTCTAACAGTGGCTTTCTGATTCCAGTATATATTCTTAATAATCTGGATATTATTTCTATCTATATATACCCTTTTGCTCCAATATGTGAATAAGCTTTTTATGGTTAATGCGGTCAAAAGCCTTTTCATAGTCGATGAAACATTCATATATTTTCTTCTGTTGGTCTCTGCATTTCTGAAAAAGGACGTTTATGCTAAACAAGGCCTTTCTTGTTCCCATGCCCTCTCTAAAACCGAATTGGGATTTACTCAGATCTTGCTCACATTTCTTATAGATTCTTACATGAATTATTTTTAAGAAAAGTTTAAGCACTTGACTCATTATGTTTATTAATCTATATTCGTCGCATGTTTTGGCGCTAGCTTTCTTTGGTACTGGAACAAAAATTGAAGTTAGCCAATCTTGGGGAATTATGCCGGTTCTATAGATGGTATTAAATAGTGTTGTCAGGGGACTTAAGTGCTCTTCCTCTATGAGTTTTCTGAGTTTTATATGTATTTCGTCTGGGCCAGTACTTTTTCCAGATTTCGTATTCCTAGTTGCTTTCAGTATATTAGGTGCTTCCTCCAATTCTCATAGCTACGTGTGTCTGCACATTTGAATAACTCGGAGACATATCCCTCCCAATGCTTCTTGAGTTCTTCACTGCCAAGAATTATCTTATGGTCTTTGTCTTAAATTTTTTGACTGTGATTGGCTCTGTTCCTGTTAGTGACCTCCTTTATTTTCTTATGTACAGCAAAAAGATTGTGTTTTTCCTGTAATGCCTCAATTTCAATACACTTGTCCTTCATCCAGTCTTCCTTAGCCTCCCTTACGAATTTCGTTGTTTATCTGCTTATCTTGCCTATAACTATTTGAAAAATAAGTTGTCTGTAATTTTCTCAACTTATGTTTAGATGGCAAAAATTGTTACAAAATAATTCAAAACGTATTTTTTTCAGTTCACATATTTGCACCAAAGATACTAAAAGCTTCGCTTTTCTAAAGAATTTTCCATACATTTATTATTTATTTCTTTGTATTATTAAACATTAATAATGTTGAATTCTATTTTTTTTTCAGATAGCTCCTTCACGTTATCTCTTTTCTTTCATGTCAGTGATGAACTTTTAAAAATACTGTATTATTTCAAATTTGCTGAAGAACTTCATAGTTATGGAAAAAACGTTTTGTTGATGGCTCAAAACTTAGTGTTACCGTTGCATACAGTTTCTTGTTTGAGATACACAGCTCTTTCTGATCTTTTTTATAATCGTTCAAATTTATGCTTATTGAAAGTTAAAGATATGACCGCTGTTTTAAATATTAAGGATACAACTAAAAGTTCAAATGATTTTAAACAGTTATCACCGTCGTCTCCTGGTTTTACACAAGAAATTTTTGATATAACTGGTATTACAAAACATAACATAACTTGTAATTGTTACTATTGTGACTGCTCTGAATATCAAGGTTTAGTCTTGGAAACATTACGATTACGTGCATTAATTAATATCAAAGAAAATAATAATCATATTGCTATAGAGTTTTTCGAAGGAGCTTTACAAGTATATGAATATTATTCACAAAAATCTTCAAAACATAAAAACTTTGATTTTTATTTCGCATATGCCTACAATCTATTAAATTATAGTACTGAATTATGGAAACTTAATAGGAAAGAAAAAGCTATGCATGTGAATAAAATTTTAAGTGATTCTAAAACAATCAAAAACAAGAAGTTACCATATTTACCTTTGTACACAGAAGTATTAATCCAAAAATTGTCATTTTTAACCAATATTTTAGTTTCTCCAGTACATGAATTAGAGATAAAAATGGATAATTTACAAATTAAGTCCGACGAGTATTTAATAAAAACTCCAGAATCCAAACAGACAACAGTTTCTATAGTCGTTGATAATGTAGATGAATATTATTCACCTCCAAAGTGTAGTGTCAAAAATGTTTTGGATTTTGACACCTCACCTGGTACAGAAATAAAACTACCACAGAGCCTTGATGATAGTAGTGACCTGCTAGAGGTGTCAAATGAAAGTGCCATCGCAAAATTATCACTGGAAAAGAGACAACCCGGTACTGACAAAAAAACAACATCCGCTGTTTTGAAAAGAAGAACTAAAAAAAGTAAAATTGATGAGACATCACTACCAAGTAAACAGCATTCTACTTCTTCAGATGCTGAGCAAACAGATTCCTTTAAACAGATAACTACTGTAAAAAGAGTAGTAAAAACCAGTACCCGTTTTCAAACTCTACTGTCATCTTCTAGTTCTTCAGATGTTGATTTTACAGACCAAAATACAAAAATAGCAATAAAAAAGAATAGTTCTTCTAACAGACAGAAAGTAGCGAAAAACAAAAAGGCTGATCAGCAGACAGAGGCTAATAAAGCATCATCTACTTCTTCAGATGTTCATCTTACTGATTTATGTAAGGAAAAAAGAACAGCTAAGAAAAATATTAAAATTGTTTCCGTAAATATGGATCTTATGAATAAAACAAAGCAACTAACAGAAATTTTGTCGAGTAAAGCAACACCTTTAAGAAGCGACAGTGAAAATCTTTTGCAATCAAATTCTCAGCGACCAACTAGAACTTCAAAAAGACGAAATATACTAAAGGAATTGTAATATAAATATTAAATATTCATACTGTATACATTTTTATAAGAAATTGTAATATTTATAATTCGTAGTATATGATATATTTGTATTTTTATAATTTTGAATTTATTTAATACTGTATATTGATTTTTTATTTTATGTTTCAAATATATTTCAAATGGATAATCTTTTTTTAACAAATTAAAAATATTCAATTAATTTACTAAAGTTTGGAGTCGAAATCAAACAAACTAGTATTTATTTAATAATGAAGAGGAGAAACCTAGACACATTTTCACTTCAGGTATTAGATGGGCAAACATTTTCTAGAGAATTAGTTCCTAACGAAGTAAAATAAAAAAAAACTTATTACAGTTTCTATTAGCAGAGAAGTACAAACTTTTATTAATAAAAAAACCTGTGAAACTCGGTGGATCTCCATGTAATGTTTTTAATAACAACTAATGTACTCGAAACTAGAACCAGTGAATGGTGGAGGCATTAGACGTTGGCTTACTCGAAAGTGGTAGCAACGGAAAATAGAAAGGGCCTTTCTTTTTGTAACGATTTTTATGGCGCAACACATCAAAGGTTTCGGTTTAACAAGATAGTAACAGAGTTACTTTTACTTACGAGCAATTTTCAGTTCACTCTAAGTGCCAAAGATTTCATTAGAAGCTTTACTTCCATAGAAAATCACTGAGTATTGCTCTTTTTTTTTATTTCTACTTGTTATTGTTTCTAATCTATCACATTTCTTTAATTTAAACATTTGCTGTTATTTTAATTCTTCTTTCCTTAGCACTTTCCTTTTGGAATTTATTTTAGTAAATATAATTAGTTATAACGTATTATAGGTATAACCTGATTTTTTTTTAATGAAAAAATATGGTACAATGTACAAACAAACGCTTCTCTCTTACCCCGGATGTGGAGCATATCACATATAACGTTAATTAGAAGCCTAACTTCAAGAAAGTGTAATGAATTTAGTTTATAAAAGCTTTTACCGGACTCATTTTTATTTTCTGGCCTTGTCCGACAAAATGAGATTTTCTGACCTAAAAATAAACTGGAAAGTACTAATTTCAGGCCGGTTTAAAAAAAATTGAAGGTGTTGTGCTGTCCAATTGTCTTAGTAGTCAAAAGGTAAGTTGGAATGTAGGAAAAGTTTCTTTATTCAAAACACCAAAAATGAGTAATTTTAAAATAATATCTATTAAAAATTTTTGTTATGAATAATTAGTTTGTAAGGATTTGAATAAGAACATC
Source organism: Altica lythri (assembly GCA_964028335.1). Classification (NCBI taxonomy): domain Eukaryota; kingdom Metazoa; phylum Arthropoda; class Insecta; order Coleoptera; family Chrysomelidae; genus Altica; species Altica lythri. The sequence continues at coordinate 24,752,727 of OZ034804.1, read as the reverse complement.
TTAAAGAGTGGCGCACTCTATCGGCAAAATATCTGACTCTTAAATTGAGACCATTCGTTCAACATTATGATCAGACTCCTGGTTTCTACAATTCGTGGGCGTATGCGTTAATATCTACGTAGTATTCTGTAGTACTTTTACTTTTGACTCCATGATTTTAATGATATCCTGAATTAAATCAGGAATTTCCATGATGTTACAGATATTTTTTAGTAAACGATTATTTGAGATTTCTCTCATTGGATTTTTTGAAAATTTTGAAAGTATACTATATGTGCTTAAGGAGAAAGTGTCACACGTGGCATGAGTTAAATTTAACGACCGTTCGGCGATTTGATGGCTAAGCACCTATAGCTTAGTTATTAGAGCGTTAGCGCGTAGAGCTGTAGGTTGCGAGTTCGAGTCTCACTGTTTGTATACTTTTTAAAAAGTTTCAAAATTTTACAGATATGTTCTAGTATTGCATGATTTTTAGGATTGTAGAAACCCTGTTTTTGGGTGTCTCGTTAAAATCTAAGAGAATTGACTAAAAATTTGAGGTACAAGAAAAACAGCATATATATAATAAATTATACATTTATCAGGAATCAATAAACATTAGATATTTACAAAAATGTTTTAAACTTACGGTGAAATTTAAAATAAATACAACAAAAAAGTTTTAGTCAGTGAATAACATATATAAAAAATTAAATTAAATTGGAACACAATAATCCACTCTACCTATACATTAATCCTGCGAATTTAAAACATTCTTCTAATACAATAATTTAAATTTAAGAGCCCCGTACAGGCATCCAAGTTATCTAATACCGTGAAAAAATTCACGAAACAGTATATTTCATCTACAGACGATGAAAGCTCACAAAAAATTTATTTATAGAACATAATAATATATACAGTCTTATTTTCGCTTCCATCCTAAGTAGCGAAATGTTAGGTATCTGTACTTTCGCAAACAACTATAGAATGACCCATTGTCCATTTTGATGTTATGCTGCTTTAGAATTAAGAGCGTAGGTCATCCCAATATTTTATATGCCTTTCCGATTTGTGAAATTGTCATACTTCATATTTCTGGTACTAAGCGAAAGCATCCACCATTTGTGTGTTGTAGACATGACTACTGTCATAAACCATCTGGAAGGAAAAATAAATATATAGTTATTACAAAAAATTATAACACAATAATTAAATATAAGAAGTGTGGCACAATAATGTAAAAAAAATAATCCAGTTTTTCGAAGAGTTATAGGCAAGATATACAAGAAAATAGTAATTGTCAGGTCTCAGAAATGTATCTAAAACAGTTACAGATAAGATCATACCTTAAAAAGTAATCAGGAGAAATAGCTTTACAAGCTTCGAGAAAAATACATCCACAAATTCTGTGATACTGGATACAAAAAAGCAGATGATAATAGCTATATTTTTAAAAGTGCTATGAACTGCATAGATGATTTACTTAGATATTCGTTTTTAAATCGGGTATAATAAAAAAATACAATATTTACCTCATCACCGGAGTCGGATTCGTCAAATTCGTCTTCGCTAGAATAGGGGGAAGGAAGTCCTCTGCTTCTCAAAGCTTGCCTTATATTACTGGAAACGATACGGTTTATTTCTAAGGCATCTTTACCATTGTAGCTCATGGTATCAATATCAAGGGTTTTACAATCAAGCAAAAATTTAACTACTTCCTCTCTACTCATTTGAACTGCGTAATGAAGGGCAGTATATCCCATACAACCTTCTCTGGCATTAATATCGGCTCCGTACCAGATCAAGAGTTTCAGTACATCCAAGTGCCCATGCATAGCTGCTAGGTGGACGCAAGTTTGACCTGAAACCAAAATATTTGTTTAAAAATGAATTACATACTTATCTTTAGATTATAAAATAAAAATTAGAATCCATTAAGAATTATATAGTTGCTTCATTTGAAAAATAATTTTAAAAATTGATTGATTCTTTTTATTGTCGAAAATACTAACAAAAACGAAAATACCTATTTAAAGAAAATGTTTGTTTACTATGTGTCACGTACGACATTCTTTACTAAAATTTACGTGTTCAAAATAATGTCGATATAATAATAGTACGCCTAAAAACGGGATGTAGTAAATAAAATCCAAAAATAGCGAATCAAAAATACGCGGCTCGCAATTGAGAAATCGAAAAAATTAAAAATAGTCAACCGAGTGCAAAAAACGCCCACGAAATCACGAGGTCCGCTTGGTCATATCGGAACAGGTTAAAATTAAATTTTGTTTTCTTCGCTCGGTCGCGAGCTTATTAAAATTTTACAATGCGGGATTTCCGAAATTCTTTTGGCATTTCGCAATTACTTTTTCTAAAAGTGGCGCGCTGCGAATCTTACCAGTTTTGGTATTTGCATCATTTTGATCTCGACTATGCCAGATATTTTGTTATATTAGAATAAAAAATTATAAGAATAGAAGATTATCAAAAAGACTAAGTAAGTTTGCATATAAATAAATATTTGGAGTGCATTGCTAGTATCAGTAATTTCTAAGATGTCCTTCAGATAATTTCAAAATAAATATATAACAATATTATATATAAAACTTTTGAAATTAACAAATTTCATACGATAATGTATTTTTAATATTATTATAAGTAACAACAACGAATAAGTCACTAACAGCGAATTTTTATACTAGATGTGGTCTAAACATTCAAAATCAAAGTAACATTTTAGGTCATATAATTTTATAGAGGATGAGTTCATAGTTATCGGAAATTTCAACAACCTTCGGTAGCCACTTTTCCTTGGAATAAAATGTTTTCTTCGCTCATTAAAAAACATAATTTGTTTTTTAAACCAACAATCTCAAAATATCGTTCTATGAACTCTCTGTAATATTAAACATCATAAGTACTGTAGATAAGTGGCTAATTCATAAAATTATATACAAAATAGATTGTGTGTTTTATCACAAAATGTTGGGACCATTTTCCTTTGTCTTTTTGGTTGAGTTGGCATAATGAGCCAGAGACATGCTTAGTCTATTTAATATATAAGTTGATGGAACAATTACACAAGTTATTATTTTCCAAAAAACATGAATAACAAATTCATAGTTGTGACTGCCTGAGATATATTCAATTGTTTTAGTACATAAAATTATGCATTCTACAAACAATTTAGTTTTATCTTGAAAGTAATTTCATTTAAAAACCAGCGGTAAGTAAGTAATTACATTTAACATTGAACAAGTTCCTTGTACGATATGTACAAAGGTGAAAAAAGTTAAATGAACTATGACGTCACGACCAGTTTTCTGGTACACTTGAAATAAAAAAAAAGAAAGCATTAATTCGATTGGAACATTACACAACGTTGTGTTTATGCATTATTTAAATATTGTCTTGGATTTCTTGGAATTCTCGATGGATTTCTCTGAAGAGAAAGAAAGTTTTCAATGTCGTTTAATGAACGAAAGTTTATAAATATTTGTTAAATTGTGTAAGTAAATTTGCAAAATGAAAGTCAAGGTAATCGTAGAAATTTCTTACAAATAATGATAAACATGTTAAATAAAAATTTTCTACAGTATTAATTAAACATCACGAACGTGATTAAATACACATATTTTTAATTATTAAAAAATAAATAAAAAATTTAAGGAGATAGGTATTTTTAATTTATACATTTTTATTTCGAAAATATTAATAAAAAAAAACTAGAGTGGCAGTCAGTGTGACTGCCGGCAGAAGTTATACTTCTATGCACGCGCATGGATTCATAAATTTGTATGCGAATGATTTAGCAAAACCATTATATGATATTCGTGGTAAGCGACCCCAAAAACCTCCCAGTACCGTGTGCACACTCTTTTTGTATCGAATTTGCATAAAATTCCTGGAGACGAGGTGCACCAGGTGTTTCGAAGACCATCGCCATTATTATAATCGTATTTAGCGACTCAAAAAAAACGCCGAGTACCAAGTGTGCACTGATTTCGTACAGAATTTACATAAAACCCCAGGATAAGACGTAAACACCCTAGTCACCAAGTACCCCGGAGACTTTTTTCATCATGATATTCGTGTTCAGCGACCCCAAAAACCTTCAGTATATAAATTTAACCCATTTTCAGCCATACTTACCGAGTTGTAAGTTTTCTCTCTATTGTCTGTTCGGAATGTACTTTTCGAATACAGAATAGTATATTGTGTATCTAGTAGGAAAAGCGATACATTCCCGGACGACAATGTAAATTGTTGGCCGAGGCGTATAGCCGAGGCCAACAAACCTTGCACGAATCCAGTGCAAAAAAGCATTCCGAATTCCGATCCATCTTACGTTACAAAATTTGGAGGCTTTAGTGCCTTATTTTCTCGACTATTCGTAAAAACTCTCTTTACGTAGCCAACACCCTTAAAAGCATAGAGTAGAATATACTGCAACCATGTGACGGTATTTTAGACTACAATACAATACTCATTACTGAATATTATTATTAATATAAAATGCTAAACTTTATAATACTTACGTGACAGAATTATATAATAATCTGTCAAATAATCATGTGGTCCTTCACTATGATATTCATACATTAGTTCAGACTGTTTTTTGTATATCTATCCCTTTTCAATGTACTGAATGTTGAAACGGTATTCAAAGGACTTATAGTTATGACTAATAACATGTGGTAAATATTTCATCTTTGTTTTTACCGACCAATATACCTTATAAGTGTTTCTGTCTCTCTCTTACTCACACCATTACATATGTAATGATTTTTTGCATTTAACTGTACACAAATCTTTTCCACCGAGTGCACGAATAGAAGTATAACTTTAACAAGAATATTTGTTTGAACAATATACTTTTTTATATCGAAAATATTAGTACAAAACAGGAATATTTGTTTAAACAATACTATGAACAATATTTATATATTTTATATTATTTGTAATCAGTTGCTTCTTTACCAATAAAAAATATAGAACCTTCAATGGAATATGGTAAAGACTTTTACACGGAAAAAACTTAAACAGGAATGAATTTTAACTATTTCATGGTCACAAATAACAAATTAACAAAAACTGAATCAATTAAACTTCCTAACTGGTAACGATAACTTCCTATTTATGTTAATTTCTCGCATTTGTAGGTGGATAATTAATTTCGATTTAAAACAACTAAAAAAAAAACCGGTTAAATTAACATTCGAATATTATTTAAACAAATTTTGAATATTATGGTAATTTAGCTAAAAAAATGCAGAGAATTTGGCATATGTTACATTATAGTTTTTAAGATAACCAACAAAATAAATATTTATTATAAACATGGGAATTCCTGACCCTTGTTTTTTAAGCAAAATTACGTCATGTGTTTTTTTGAACAATAAATTAACCCAAATATTAGTTGAAACAAAGTGTATGAAATTGTCAACGTCTCGAAAAACAAGTTCCAAAAAAATATATTAGTTTTCGTGGATGATCAAAAGTGATTTTGGAAAAATATAGGAATAGTTAATTGGTTTTAATTAGATGGCAATATGTTTACTTCTTAACCAAAAACTATATGCAAATAAGAAATATAATATTAAAAAACCAAATGTGGATCATAACCGGGAAGTAGTAGGTACTATAAGAAGAGATCATGTAATAATAATAGGGATGTGGACTATTTTTGGAAAATATAGCCCAAACTATTTATTATTATTTTTTTAATACAACTAATACCTTTAAAATAAGTTATTTAAAATTCCATTTCAAATTTCGCGCCAAAACGTGGATACCTGTGAAACGCCCGCTGTGATCTCACTTGTTCCTAAACATTGTCGAAGTTGTATGTAATAGAAAGTTATTTCGTAGTTTTGTGTTAATAAGATGGATTCTACATTTTATAAATGTTGTGCGGTGCCGCAGTGTGAAAGTACTACTATTAAAACAACTGAGAAATTATTTATTCAAGTTCCACGTACAAAAACGATGCGGAAAATGTAGCTTCAACTAGCCCGTCGGAATCCAGCACTTTATGTTCCGGGCAAATTTTGCACTTAACTGTGCACAATTTGCATCTCGATGAAGTTGGACATATCCCTCAGCATCGTCTCCATATGACTGCCTCGAGGAAATAAAACGAAATGAAACAATTTGTCAAAAAGATAAAATATAACCTCAAAATCATATTATTTTATTTGATTATATTCAATTTAACTTTTCGAGTTTATAAATACCTACGATTACTATTATAATGTATCCTGAGTATATCACTTACATGGAGGTCTTTACATTTCTAAATTCAGCAGAGCAGAAGTTACTATTTGTTGCGAAGAAGTAAGCCACCGTAACGCAATCAATTCTTGGCAAATTTGAACTGTCTGTCTTAATATACTCAGTTTCCATTATGGGAAAACAGTAACAACATTATCCAAATATCAACAGAACACCATATTACTTGACTGACAGCGAAAATTCTTGTTTGGCAACAAGTGACGTCACACATTTTGATTGGTGTTCATTGTCACGTGACTTGAGAGTGAAATATTTAATTACATTTTATTAAATAAAAAATTAATCCCTTCTTTATTGAAGAAAATATTGTGTTTTTTATTATTTTTATTATAAAAAACTAACTTTTCGTGGTAAAATTATATACTTATTTGAGTACAGTCCACATCCCTATTACATGTTCTCTTAACTAATGCATTACATTAAACTTTTAATATTATTTACAAATCTACTGTTATTTACAAAGTGAAAGATGAGATTACTTTATAACTATGCTTTAACTTTGCAACATATAATTATCTTAAAAATAGTGTCGTATTTCTAAATCCACGGTTTTTTGTTTCGAAATGAACAACACACGACTAACACCATGTACGTTATACATATTTGTTATTGTGGGTTTTTTGAGAATATATCTTAATGGTGCCTCACTGGGAATTTCCAGTAAGGTTTCAGGTCACAAGATATAATACTGAAAAGTCATGAAACGTTACGGTAATTTAAATATATTCGATACAGTGGCGTACAAAAATTTTCATTAATTATAAATTATTTGAACCTATACGTATATATCATTTTTAAAAAACTACATTCGAATCCGTATACCTAAATGTTTTTCTGTATACTAATAATCACCACTTTCGTAATACTTTATTTACAAATAAACACAACTTGCAAATTAAGTGTGGTCATCATTGAAATATTGATCTTTTGCGATCTATTGAAAATGCCTTATGAATCATTTTTGTATAAATGTTTCAGAATAATAGTTCTTATTGAAGTTAAATTTAATGAATCGAAAATAAATAAATATACCGCTTCTAGTGCATAGCGAGTTACTGATCTAATTTTGGATAGCGCATTACACCAAAGAGATATTCCTCTCCATTTTTGGCGCGCTGAATCATCCGGGATACCACCGAAATATTGTTCTGGCGCTTTGCGGAAATGACGGAACTTTCGCAGCACTTTGTGATTTTCTACTAATACTAAGAATGTTAAAAAATCTACGTAGTTCATATAGATAGTGTTTTTATTTAAATGGTTTTTAATAAAATAACGCAATTTTCAAATATCTCATGCGTAAAAATATAAAAATGATTTAATATTGATTATTTAAACTATAAAACCCAATTATTAAATTTGTTTTCTAAGTATTACCATCTAAAACAAAATGATTCACCCAGTAAAATTCGTTCGAACCAAGAACCTTCAAAACGCCATAATTAACATTGGATTTTCCTAATTCTTCGACATAAGCCTGCTGGGAGATAAACTAGACTCATTCTCACTGCATTTCTATAAATACGTGTTATGTGAAGACTTTTTGAGAGACTAGAGAAATATTTTACGCTGGGAAAACCAGACACGTCTGGCAACCGACAAGACTTAAATTCCGCATAGTTTTAAACACTGTTATTTTAATACGGGGTTATTCATAAATTCCAATGTCTTCCAAAATTCTTAAAATAACTACTTCTCGGTGGTTTTGGTAGGTTTACCGTATTTGTTGACACAATGTCATTAAGCCATTTAGTTTGGATTTACGGGTTCAACAATCTTATGAAAGAAAAACTAGACAGGAAGTTCATCATTTTTTCTATTATTTTTTCAGTTTTTCGTAGATATTTTGCGATTTTCAATCTGTTTTTTATAAATATCCTGTTTTTCCAGTTTTATTCACACAATTAAGTATTACAAACTTTTTTAACATTTATTACGATCCCTAAAATGTCCCATATGTATGTATGTATGTTGTTAGGGGTAACAGATGCACCTGTGACCTATAAGATCTATGGTGTCCCCCTTTTCTTGCTATATTTCTGAAGATTCCTTAAACTTATAGCAGCTCTTCTAGTCCTATCTTCCTTAGAAAGTTTAGGATATCATCGGGTTTTAAATTAGGTAGTTCTTCCCTTTCTATTTCGTATGACCCTAGGTATTTGACCCTAGAAGTACTTAATGCTATGCATTCTGAGAGTATGTGTATTGAGGTTTCATCCTCTACCTCACAGAATCAGCAGTTTGCTTCATCTACTAATCCTAGTTTCTTAATGTGTCCTCTTAATCGACAGTGACCGGTTAGTATTCCTGTTATAATTTGTAGGTTTTTCTTACTCAGGTTAAGACAGCTGTGAGATCTCTTCTGGTTACAGTTTCCCAGGAGCGTCTTCGATTGTCTTAGTCTTTCTAGATCATTCCAGTACTTGGATTCTTCGTTATCCATTTTTTTCCTTAGTTTTTCTAAGATTGTACTACTGCTGATTACACAGGATGGTTCTGGTCCCAGGTATGGGGTTTCAGCTCCTTTTTTTGCCAGCTTGTCAGCTGTTTCATTTCCTTCTATTCCTACGTGTCCTGGAACCCATATGAAGGTAACAGTGTTATTCTGTCCTAGCTCATTTAATTTGCCTAGGCATTCCCAGACCATCATTGAAATGATTGTATCTGAGTTCAGAGCTTTGATGGCTGCTTGACTATATGACATGATTACAATCTTCTGTCTACGATAGTTCCTTTCAATGTTAAATTCTATACATCTCTCGATGGCACGAATTTCCGCTTGAAAGATGCTTGGGTACGTACCCAAGCTTTCTGAGTATTTGGTTCTAGGTGCAAACACCCCTGGCGCCTGCTCCTTTATCTGTCTTGGAGCCATCCGTATACCATTTTATGGTGTTTTGGCTTAGTCCAAATATGGTGTTTTCGTCCCGTTCAGATTTGCTTCCCAGTTTAGTGGTAAGTTTTCTTACAAAGTTAAATTTCTTTGGCATGTCATCTTGGGGCATTTCCAAAGTTTGATCAAGTTGGAGTGATCGAGCTTTTTCCTTGATTATTCCTTCTTTGATCATTCTATATATTGTTTTCTTTATAAGATTGAATGTTTTCTCGAAGCACGTATTCACCGGGGAAACTGTTGACTTACTGTTGGTCAACATTTTCTTTGATGTACCGCCTCGGGTTGCTCAACAATGTTTGCTTAGTCTGTTCCCGCCTTAAAAAGCACAGCTTCAAAACTGGTTAAAACACAATGACTCATTTCATTTAACTATAGACATAAATGCGCTGATATAGGTACCTGTATGTAATAATAACCTTTACTCCCTTCGCAAAACATCCCATAAGCTTGAAAAATTATAATCCGGGTTGTACTCATAGAGCAATCTAACAATTATTCCAATGTAGATATTTTAAGATGATCCCATTGACGTTTTGTAGTTATTTTTAAAGCCAGACCAGAATAGAATCGATTCTATAAAATTCCTAACTATCTGTATGTAAACAAATAGTTTTGCTTCTGAACCACCTATCGCAAATAAACTTTAATTGGTTGGTACCCGATGTTTGATAAAAAGTTATCAATTTTTAATTTTTTGGTGTATATCGCAATGGGGAACTACTTACGACGATTGCGAAACAATAATATTTAATATTAAATTGCCTTAATATTATGGGTTTCCCGAAAATAAAAGATATCTCTTTGTCGTTGCTCTCGAGTAATTTTCAGTTCAACCTCATGGGCCACAGGTACCATTAAAACCTTTGTTTCATACGTTTTTTAAATTAATTTTATATTGGTTATACTTGATTCGATAAATGTTCATTCTAACAAATATATTTGCAAATTACTATATTTTACATTGACAAGAAAAGAAAGTCTTCAATAAATATAAGACAATAATTTATGCCAACAAATATATGGTATATTTAAATATGAAATTATAATCTTTAAGGTAAGGTTACTGTTTATATTAACTAATAGCTTTTATGACATTAGGTAGAAACAGATAAGAAGATAAAAGAGTTTTATGGCTACCTTAAGAACTTCAATTCAGTTTGAACTTTGTCAATAAGTTAATCCTCAGACGTTTGGCGTCAGGGTAACCTACCTAGAGATAATTTCTTTTGTGTAACATTTATGGAAAAATGGTATAAATCTACAATAACAATATAACCAGAATAAGAAACAAATTGGAATTATATACAACGAAAGTAATACAATTTTTAGGGGAGCTTATAGAGAGATGTTTATTGTTTAAAATTGTATTTATCACATAATTAAAGCTATTCCGGAAAAACCACAACTACATTAATATCGCCATAAAATATAAAAACACATAACTATTAGGAATTTTTGAGTTGTTTATATATCAGTCATAAATGTAATTAATTGTATTTTAATACAATAATAATTTTAATAAACTAGAATTTAAAAAAAATCTGGACATGTAATTAAGGTTTTTTAGTAAAAGATTATTTGAGATTTCTCTTAGTGGATTTTTTGAAAATTTTGAAATTTTGAAAGTTTTTAGAAAGTATACAAACAAGAATACATTAAATTCAACTCATGCCACATGTGACACTTACTCACTTTCTCCTTAAGCATACATAGTACGTTAATGAGAGAGTACCTCTACCCTCCATATGAGAGAGAGACTTTGACAAATCGACAATTGAAATATCAAAGTCATTTTTTTAGTGCCCTGTCTTATATTTTTATTGGGTTAGGAGACCGGAACCATGGATTCTTTAGTAAACGATTTGATGGCTAAGCACCTATAGCTTAGTTGTTACAGCGTCAGCGCGTAGAGCTGAAGGTTGCGAGTTCGTTTGTTTTCTGACTACTTTATAAATAAGAAACTAGCGATAAAGAAAAGAGATAGCAAAAAACTAATGAAGACGGAGTTGTACTTACAAATTTTTGCGCGGTTATAATATTATTAAATCCGTAAACTGTCAATCACTTTAAGCTTGAGTTATGTTAAAAGTCGGTGAAGTTTAAATCTAAGACTGCGCACATTCAAAAGCGATTTAAAGTTTCGAGTGTATATATCGACCTTAAGAAAAAAAAAGAGTGTGCGTGTAACCTTTACGCGCGATTGAAGTAAAACTTGAAAAATTTAAAAATTTTGAAAATTCTGAAAATTTTAAAAAAACTTAAAAAATTTTTAAAATTCTAAAAATCTTCGAAAATTTTCAAAATTTAAAAAAAAAATTTGAAAAATTTGGAAATTTTGAAAATGTAAGCTTCTCCCATATCTGAAATCACACCATTACTACCGTCAGAATTACAACGTTCCGTCAGAAAATAAATCTGAGTTACCACTAGTCGCGCCTAAAGAAGTTTTACTTCAATAATATCGAATGTTTACACCATCGCAGAATGACCCCACGTACAATTTAGAATCGCGAAACCATTTACAACGCAAGTGATATAAGTAAAAAGGGTTGTAGTTATAATAGAATGAGTGTATATATAGGTGTATAAAAATTAATAATCGTAATTTTATATTAAGAATCTTAATATTAAAGTAACTTACCTAAAAAGTTCCATTGATCAAAATCACACGTCTGATACCCTTGGCCTTGGTAACTAAGTCCTAAATTATCCCTTTCTTGTACTTGTACTGGTTCTACAATGGCTCTTAGAGATCTAGGATCATTTTTTCTTGCTGCTATATGAAGGGGTGAATCGCCTTGGGGACCACGAGGACAAGGTTTGGCTCCTGCAACTCGTAACCACCGTACGATACGCCACTGGCCTGTTTCTACGGCTAGGTGCATAGGGGTTTGGTTTTCATCATTGGGAGTATCAAGAAGTTTTGGATGTGGTACTGCTCGGATAAGAGCCAAAGCTACTTCTAAAAAGCCATGAAGTATAGCCATGTGGAGATGCCTGCAAAGAAAATTGCGTTAATAGTATTTATTTAACATTGACTTAATAATAATATAATTAAACTTGATTGTTGCCATTATATCATTATGTGGAGTTTGGAATCTATAATTAACTAAAATGATACATATAAAGTTCAAAATGAAATGGAAACCTTTACATTTAGATTTAAATATTAGAATTAATAAGAAAATAATCTAATGACTGTAATTGTAATTTAAAATTGTTCACAAAATTCTTAAAAACGATAATGAATGGATTCGGAATATTTTATAATGAAGTGGTAAATGTAATATTTAGACTACGAAACAATATTTGTAATAGTTGAACGGTACAGTTTTTTTGGTAGACAGTACCGTTATGGAATATTTGACATGCTTCAATATACATTGAGCAGGAGTTAATTTTTCCATAAAATAATAATAAAAATCAACAACTATGTTTTAGGTACTCTCAGCATATTTCTTGTTTTGTCAGTCGACGTAGAGATGAGAATGTCTAATCGCTAATCTAATCTTGCTTTGATATCGTAAATATTTCAATTTTAAAATAAAAGTTTTTTTAAAATAGGTATGCTTAAATTATACATGATGCATGTGAAATTTCATTAACATCTGTCAAGTAGTTTGGTTTTTACAGCTGCCCAAAGTGCATCACCTCTGTGTTTTTTTAACTATGGAACAAAGTGAATTTCGTGTTTTGATTAAGCACTATTATTTGAGAGGCAAAACGACAAAGGAAACAAAGGAGAAGCTTGATAAATATTATGGCAACTCTGCTCCTTCGAATACAACAGCCAAGAGGTGAATGCAAAAACATGGATTCATCACTATACGCCCGAGACCACTCAAGCTCAACAGTCGAAACAATGGGTTCTCAAGGCCAAAGTGCACTGAAGAGGCCAAAGTCGCAACAAATGAACGGAAAAGTGATGGCCACAGTTTTTTGGGATGCGCGCAAAATTATTTACGTCGATTATCTTGAACATGGTAGATCAATCACCGCTCAATATTATAGCGACTTATTGAATCGATTCGATGCTGTTGTAAAGCGTAAACGCCCTTAACTAAAGAAGAAAAAAATGTTGTTTATCCAAGACAACGCGCCCGCTCACAAAACCGTGAAGACGATGAAATGATCAAATTGGGCTACAAAATCCTTCCCCACCCCAAGTATTCGCCAGATTTAGCTCCCTGCGACTATTATATATTTCCAAACTATCAATTAGCCTAGTATATGTACCCAATAAGCAGTATCCTAAGATAAAAATTTCTTAAAAATACACAGAGATTTGCAGAATAATTCAACAAAAGTTTCTGAATAAATTTATCAATTATTGTTTGAAAACTGTATTTTTTTAAAAAATATTTGTTTAAAATCGACATTTTACATTAAAACGAAGAGAACTTTACACGAATAGTACTTAAATCATTAAATAAAGTAAAAATCTAATGTTGGACAGTTGCGAAATTAATGTGTAATTATGTTTTTCAGTGTAAATTATAGGTTTAAAATGTACGTGTCAGTCAAAAATTACAGGTAAGAATTTAACATGCAACCAAAAAATATCTTCAATAATATTCTTCTAAATTATTATTGGGATTACCCAAAATCGTAGCATGTTCCTCATAAAATTTTAGTTAGTGCTTATTCAATTCAATAGAAAAAAAGTAATTAATAAGTTGGTATTTAATTAAAACATGTACCGATATAATAAAACATTTGATAAAAAAAATATAAACAAATTTATATGTCTCATAGTTTTGAGATACCAAAACATACTATTGATAAATACGTGATGTCATAAGAATTGCATGCGTTTAATGCTTATTTTGTTCTTCTATTTTCAACTGACATTCCTTTTCAAACTCTTTTTTTTTGGGGTATTTATATGCATGCGACTGGTCTTAAAATAACGTCCGTATCTATCCGTTTACGAGTAATAATAGTATATGCGATATATAAATACTTTTAAGTCTAACATACCGTCTCTTTAGTTGAATATTCGAAGTTACTCATCTCATCCGTAGTTTACATAGCTCTCAAAAATTTCGTTCAAGGTGATACATTTTTTAAAATCAAGGATGTTTATCCGTCATTCATCAACAGAAAATATGGAATATGTTGAAATTTTTGTAAATAGAAGCAATGAAGCAACTGCATAAATATAATCGAATTATTTAAAATGTTGGAATATATTTACGTTTTGTAGTCAGTGTTAATAAGATCATCGAATGTGCTTTTTAGTAATATTTTTTATTACACTTGTGAAACCTTTCCTTTTGTTTTCAATTGAATTATAAGAATTTGCACGTAAGAGAATATAATTTTTTACACCTGCTACTGTACGCTACGGTCTACGGTTACTATGGGGCGAATTCTGATATTTCTTTGGAAATCTTCGTCCGCGTTTTCGGGTATTTAGATCCCAGATCGTCAGTACGTCTGTCACCCAGCGAAGATGGACGAACTTGATGATATATATTTTCTTAAAGATCCTTTAATAAAGTTATTACTTTTAAATACTGGAAAATCGGAGCACGTGAGCCAGTTATTTGTTGTTTCAAGGGTTATGGGACCAACCAGAAAAGTTTTTCGAGTTATTCAAGATGACATCAGAAATATTCAAATACATACTGAAGGGGATAGAAGAAAGGATGGCTCTTCAATTTTCGCGACTGTAATTCGCCAACTGGCTGTAACTTTACTTACTGCTAGTATTTAGTTCTACAGCAATCTTCTTTAATATTTGCCGAGAAATATCTCGATTATAAAAATGTGTATCCTCATATCTTATAAACCGTTCCCTTGTACAGAAGCAATTAGTTTATCCACGTCCACGGTCAAAATTTGTTAACGTCCAAAAAGTCCTCTTTGTATTCTGAAGAGACTTTTCCTCTCACAATAACCACTTTTATTGGGACACAATTTTAGAATTTAGAATTTCAAGCGAATTCGTCGCAACTCCTCAGAATTCGCATCCATAGTAACCATAGCTTTATATAGTAGTTCAAGTCCAAGATAACAATCATTATAGAAGTTTTCAGTTATACCATAACTGTAGGCCTATAAATTATAGTTTTGACATTTTTTGACTTCCATGTACTAACTAGAAACAGCCTTTAATGCTTTGAGTAATTTGACAAAGGTAAAATGGAACTATCTCTCTCGCATCAATTTTGTGCTACCTTTACAAGACATGCAACCATGGTTGAATTTCTCTACATCGCTTAGTCAAAAACTGGGGTAATTGAACAAAATTACAGTTGAGTTGTACAGAAAATATTATAATTCAAAATCCGCTATGAAATGAATACAGTAAGATGAGCTATAATTGGACTGTTCTTTTTGAATAAGTGATTTTTATTACAATTGCTGGCGGGTTTTGACCTTAATTTATCTATTTGCAGATTCGTTAGTCAATGACTTTCGTTAGTAGAATTTTTATTACTAAAAATATTACCCAAAAATAATAAAACCAGTGCCGAATTACCTAAGCATAAATCATGTGTTCAGTATTATATATTATTATTATAATACTCAAATCTGATATGGTTATCGTGGGGAAAAAAAATCTAAAACTTGATTACGAACATTGTTGTTTTTCCTGTTTTCAATCCGCTATGTAAGGAAGGAAACATTTGTTGCTGTTAAAAATTAATAATTTATTAACCTGTTTACCAGAGATAAATCATTACGTAGCCGTTCATAGTATTTCCGGAATCTACTATATTACTCGCTTGAAACAATACTAATTGATAGAATTTACTTAAACCAACAATTCACATCTTTTTATAACTGAGACGGTCATAGTGTTATACCAGTCAATGACAAAATAATGGAATATTTGTAATAAAAAAGAACTGTACACACCTCCATAATTATGAGATGAGTAATTTTAATATATGTCTGGATTGCAGTAGATTGTTAATATAATGTAAAAATAATGATGCAATCAGTATTAATTTAATAAAAATATGTAGTTAAAACTGATTACTGAAGGTGACATGGGCAACTAACAAAATTTCAGATTGAAAGAGCTTTCTTTGATGAAATATTACAAGTTTTCGAATTAAATATGTAATTACGAAGAAAATTATGTAAATTACTACTAATTTAATTTTAATAAAACTCCACTAGCGCATAAGTTAGAATATATGTTTAAATAAAGAAGGTCAAAAAGTGAAAAGTAGTGTAAAAAGATTAGATTAATTTTATACGTAATACATTCATAAATAAATATTCTACTCGAATAAAATTGCAACCGTGGTACAATGCTTTATCTGAATCTCCGTTAATAACTTCCTCGAAGAATTTTTAACAAATATTGTTGATATTATGTGTATCTAACTCGCTTAAGAATCGTTTTAAATTTTTTTCTTGTAAGGAGAAAATCTGAGTCCTACCAAGCTGGCAGTGAAAAGTCGGCAGAAACCTTCGAAATATGAGTGGGAATTTGTAGCTAAATAGTTGCTAAAATCACGATTTTGTAGCTCTATTCAGTTCCACAAAAAACAAATTACTGCTATCTTTACAACAAGCTAGTAGTAAAATGAAAGGACTGGTCCAGAAAAAATGGACTAATGCGTGTGAATTTGTTGCTCAAAATCAGTACAGGAAAAAATTCGAAAAACCCTAGAGTCAGCTAGAAATTGTTAATAATAACTAGCAACCAGTGTCCCTGCTATCGAGATATACACTTTGTAATGAAACATTGATGTTATGGATTTTGTTGCTGGTCGCAGATGTCATCAGCAGATCCCAGCGAGCCAGCAACAAAATAAAATTAAAAATCGGCTCAATCGGGTGACCGGTAACTATCTCCTAGTGTCCATACTGCCGTGACACGCAGTTATTATTGACAAAACTCTGTTATGGATTTTGTTGCTGGACGCAGATGTCATCAGCAGAGCCCAGAGAGCCAGCAACAAAATAGAAATAAAAAATCGGCCCAACCGGGTAACCGGTAACTAACTCCTAGTGTCCATGCTATTGTGACACGCAGTTATTATTGACAGAACTCTGTCATGAATTTTGTTGCTGGTTGTGAAAAGCATCACCAGAGCCCAGAGAGCTAGCAACAAAATAAAAATCGGCCCAACCGGGTGACCGGTAACTAACTCCTAGTGTCCATGCTATCGTGACACGCAGTTATTATTGATAGAACACTTGTCATGAAAATCTGACTGAACGAAACTTAGTTCAATTCTTTGCATAGAGTAAATGCTTCGTGTATCTAAGTATACATTTAACAAATTGTCACATTTGTTCACATTATCTGATAACTTCCATCAGAATGTCAAAACCTATACGATGATTACTAAAAGGAGATCGTCCTATAAATTTCCAAAAGCCTCACCTATTACTATTAGACACGTTATTGAAGAGGGATCGAAATTAAGTTAGCGTGGAATATTAATATATTTTTTTTTATTCATATATCCAAAAAATAAATCATTAATTGCTCTCTTAGAATCCACAATTCCAGTAATTAATTATTTACAATTAAAATTACGAAATTTATTTTTTTATATATCTCAACAAATTGTATTATTTTCATTATGAATTGCTCCCTAAATGCTCCCGCAATGGCTTCCTGTAATTAGTAATTTTTTAATTAATTATTTTCAATTAAAATTACGAAATTTATTTTTTCTTTTTGTCAACAAATTACAGTTTTTTTCTTTTGTTTTTTCATTAATTAATCGCTCACTAAATGCTATCTCAGAATCCGCGCAATTACTTCTGTAATTATTTATTATTTTAGTCAATTATTTGGAATTAAAATTACGGAATTAATATTATATCTAATTCCAAATAATTAATTACTGGAGCAACTGCGAATTCTAATTTCTAAGGGAACATTTAAGGAGCAAATTTATTGATTTTCGAGTTAAAAACACTTTTCATATTCCACGATAACTTAATTGCGTAGGTGACGTCACAAAAAATGAGAACGTCAATAGAACTATGGAGAGAGTCACTCATTGTATATCAAAAGATCTCATCGGTAGCAATTTATTGATAAGACAAAAATTTCAAAAAGTTGTAATTTGTTAAGAAATAGAAAAAATAAATACCGCAATTTTAATTGCAAACAATTAATTAAAAAAATTAATTACTGCAGCAATTTCGGATTTTAAGAGAGCATTTAGGGACCAATTTCTTTAAGGGATGAATGAGTTAATAAAATCTATTAATATTTCACATTAACTTAATTTTGATTGAAGAGGATGTAGTATTTGACGATGATATCGAAAGCACATTCAGTTGGACCAAGTTAGAGTTTCAATCAACTGTATATACATTTTTGCCAGTTAACTTAATTGCCACTCGTCATTGATATAATCAATCAATGTCATTAAATATTAATCGAATAGAATAGTAATGAAAACCAACGACCGCTACAAGGAAATACAATAAAATGCAATCAACTAGGTTCTTATTAATAAAAAAAAACATAACTATACCAGTTAAGACACCAATATGTATTCACCATTTTGACTTATATTCTCTATATCTCTATACAACTTGTTACACGTATCTAAATTACAGCTGTTACCATAATCCGCCATTTTGATCCAGATATTACATCGAATTAACGTATTGTTCAGAATACAACCATATGGTGAGTAAGTTGTAATGTGAGTTAAAGATGGGTAATACCGTTAACAAATGTTTTATCGCATAATTATAAATGTTATTTGCTGACAACAATGAATATCAATATATTGTTAGAACTGTCAGGAGAAGAAAGTCAGTTAACTCAAAATGGTGGACTGTCAACTTACAAACCAACCCAGGAATTGAAAAACCACGAAGTATAGATACCAGGAGTCTAAACGTAATGTTAAACAAAATGGTCTCAATTTGGGGGACAGAACTATTGCCGGTAAAGTGCGCCCGTGTTCAAGAGATATCTTTTAAATCCTTACGCGGGAAGTTTTGTTACTATTGACAGCTTTATATTTAATTAAATTTCGCGACATTTAAATGTCATAATAATAAAAACATCGGTATCTTCCTTTGAATATAAAACCTCTTATATTCAAAGGTATCTCCTGATTACTCGCGCTGCCAGTGGCAAAAATTAGAACTATGATGTGGGTTGATTATTGGATACCAGGGTGCGAACTCTCTAACGAATAGAAAGGAAATTTCCTTGCTATTATAGCAAACTCTTCTCTATCGTAAAAAACGGCACTCTCTAAGTTTCGATCGGCGAAGATCGGCTCTAAACGTAGTTATTCGGGTTGTGCTAAATAGAAAGACCAAATGAGGTCTTGCTATTTTTTATCTCTCTTGGGAGCATGAAATTTTACATATGTCTATCTATCTTTCTTTCCGTTGTTTTTTCGGACGTAGTTAACTATTATAGTAAAGTATCTATCTTATATTCTAATTTTTTGTTGTTGTGCCTGATATTGATTGTGTTTAAAGTTGAAGAGTTTATTTATTATATGTTGTTTTATAGTTAGTGTTTATCTTTGGTTTGATCTCTCAGTCTCTACAGAATCGGGTTAAATCTCTGCTTAGTCGATAATGCCTGCGAAATTCCGTTTCAGGTATAATGGGTTAGAGCGGTCTCGTAGTGCTCTTCGTTCTATCCGTAATCCTTCCAGGATTTCTTCGCCTTCTACTTCCTCCACAAAATGCATGAAAATTGGTAGCATGTTTATGTACAAAGAATAAACGAAAGTTTATGATCTAACAAGAAAATAAAAAACAAAACTGAAGAAACAACTAGAAAAACAACAATAATTGCAACGAAGCACCAAACAATCTATTTTATGATAAACTTTGAAATCCACAATCCATATATTATTGAAAAGAAGTAAAAATATTTGAAATTATTTTATTATTGACACTTGTCATTAAACCTAAATAAAACGAAACAGTAAAATCCCTAGATTTATTACTAGAAATGAGTCAATGTTTTCAGGTCCGATAAGCTTCCATTTTCTGTTGCCGATGTCAGCCGATTGTGATAGAAAACAGCTTAGAGAGTACCAACTGTTAATAGCAAGAAATTTTCTTTCTTGTCTATCTCTATACGTTTTCTATTTCCTACATCGTTACGGAGTTCGCCTCCAGAAATATTATGAAAAAGCCTACACCGTGTAGACTCCTTCGTGTGAAAAACAATAAAAAAAGAATTTCAGAAGAATAGATATTAATTAGAGTGTCTCTGAGTTGTAGGATGTCTTATGAGAAATAACCTTGATTATCTTTTCCTTAGAAAATGTTTTCTCATTTTTTTAACTGGAAGTGGATGGATGATATATTGATTTAAGTCATCACTGGGCAAATCCTTGTGAAGTGAATATCATACCAATAATCACGGGTAAAACCGTATTTTTATGTTCCGAATATATTTCTATATTTTTTGTATTTCAAAGAATTTACACAATCGTTTGGGGTTTTTTCACAACCTGGAAATTCTGGATATATTACTTTCGCAGTTAAATGTGATTTAAATATAACCACATTCCAAAAAAACCTAAACTAGATGACACACGTTTAGATTTATTAAATGAAATAGTAAAATAATAACTGTTAAATATGTATCACGATACGGAAATTTTGAAAATGTAGGTGATGGTAAAAATTGCGGTTAATATGAAAACAAGGTAGATACATGTATAAGATTCTCTAAATTCTCGTACTTAACCTATACATGAGTGAAAGTTTATGGATATATAGGTATAATAATAATATAATGATGATCATAATAAATTTACTCATTTGCTTGTAATAAAAGTAACAAAAAACGTATCTTTGTAAAGAATAAATTAAAAGCAAAACAATAACTTACGTATCTCCTTCTTCGTCTTGTTCGTAATAGGTTCTCCATGGAATATCCTCCGAAGGTTTAGTTTTACTGGGTTTAACAACAGACTCTGGAATTGTCTGTACTTTTTTAGGATTATTAAGGTCATTTAGACCCAACTCCTTTTCTTTAATGCTGATTTTGGAAAAACTCTCCGAAAGACACACGCCACTGTCTAGAAGCATCGGTTCTACTTTCTTGTCGTCTTCGTGTGGAATATCTTTTTTATAGTCGTCGATTGGTCCGGAATCGCTGATTTCCTCGGATATTTCGCCTGATATAAATCCGCTGTCTACTGTTGACGATTCATAAACTCCCTTTTTGTCGTCACTAGCCGAAGCATCTGGAAAATTTTGTTGCTTAGACATTTTTAAACAAAATTTTTGTCAAATTGTTATCAAACACTGTTTATAAACACGCGAACAGGAGGGTTTAAAACAGCACACAAAAAGGGAATCAAAACATTCGGAGTCGTAGTTATTTTGAAATCTCGACGTTAACTACTTGCTAACATTTACCCATTCGCTCGAATACTAACTAAAGAATGGAGCGTGCTTTCTAAACTCGAATGATTTCGGGATTCCCGAGACATGCGCTCTACCGATTGTATTTATTCAGATAGACGCAAAGCAGTGACGTACCGGATTGAATTGGAAAGTTTCTAAATTTGTTATTACAATAGACAAATAGTTATACCGACTCTCACGAGTTTTTTTGGGGATTTCCAAAGAGAGATTTTTGAATGATGATGTTTATTACTTTCGACAAAATCACTAATTATCTACTCCGAAATATAATAATATTCGTACTAGTTGATGTTCAAAAATACCCAACATTTTGTTAATTAATATACCATAATTTACGTTGACTACCTACCACTTATTTGAAAAATTTAATAAACTATAATAGAATTTTTAAATTATATGTAACTGAATGATTTTTATGTGAATTTTTAGAACGTACTTAAAAAATTTGCTTAAAATGTAAAAGTAAAATACTAAAATTACCTAGTTGTTTAATGAATATAATACAATAATTCTTAATTTGTGCAAATTAGGCTTTTGATAATGTTCTATTGAAAGAACTTCACGGTTTTTATGATTGAATAGGTATGTTCAATTGCCCCAAAATATAAAAACACCGAGGTGTTCTACCATTTTCAGCTTTGGATTTTTGAGAGCTATGTTGAAACATCCACTTTACAATTTTTTTAAATTGCTCGAAAACTATACATTTTTAGTGCAAAACCTCCGACGGAAAGATTGTAAAAAATAAGATTTTCAATCTAAATAGTACCTTCTAAAGTTAAAAAGGAGTATTTTTCATAAAAATATCTCAAAACACAAATAGGAAAAAATCAATTTTTTGTTTTTTTCATTTTTTTGTCCGTAACTTTTTTCTGCATCTACTTAGGTGTATAGACATGCCTACACACAAAAAAATGCTGACGTTTAACCCGACCTAGTGCTGTTCTTTAAAAACCTCTACGATTTGTAGGTGATTTGTAGTTTGTAGTAACCGATATATAAACTTTCTAAGTTCGCTACTTTTAGTTATTTTTGCTAATTTCACTCTGCAACTTCTTTAAGAGTATATAGTCCACCGCGGCACAACCCTTTTTTCGAAATGATTAATACATTCTTGAAACTTTGTGTATAGCTTCCAACAAAGGTTAAAATTATCTAAATTTAAAACTGCTGCTTTTTCGAGCTAGTAATAAACGAAATTTTTAAGCTGTCGGACAGCAAAAACGCAGCAATAAATTTGTCGGACAATGTGAGCATTTGATTTAATACTTAATTATAAACAAATTGTGTAAAAATGAATTATATAGCAATTTTTTAATCCATCAACAAATATTGCAGAATGCAGAATATTAATTATTCTATCGCTTTACGAATTTTGGAAAAAACATTTCAAAGACATTGACCATTTAACTATGAAGAAACAACTTCTTCCCGGGCTATGTGCCCCGACGGATATTGGATTACACTTCAAAGTCAAACGGGTTTGCTATATCTACAAGATATTTAAACCAAACATTCTGGTTTGCAGTTAGAAGGGACAACATAAGTTAAGACCGGTTTCGGTGTATTTGCACCTCGTCAGTACAAGATATATGTTATCCGCCAGCGAGCTTAAAGCATAATCGCTGACTGAAGACTACACTAAAATCACAATCAATATATATCTTCCAATAACGAAAGTGTAAAAGATGTGATAGTAGTGACATCTTCACCTCTAACGGCAAACCAAAATTCGATTTGATAACAAGACTTTTGTCTTGATACTATTAAAGTATTATTACAAGAAACTGTTTGACTTTGAAGTGTAATTCAACATCCGTCGGGGCACATAGCCCGGGAAGTAGTTGTTTCTTCATAGTTAAATGGTCAATGTCTTTGAAAATGTTTTTCGAAAACTCGTCAAGCGATAGAATAATTAATATTCTGCATTCTGCAATATTTGTTGACTGATAACTCGCTTTATTAAATAAGACAATATTACAGTTTCTTGTAATACTTTAATTTTTTAATCCATTAAAATAACGTTATCTAAACAGCTTTACGATTTTTAGTAACCGAGATACACGCAGAAGTAGCTGAAGTTACAGAAGATTATATCTGTAAAGATTCAGAGGATGAAATTGATATAGATAATGTATTATTAGTCCAGGGTCGATAATTTTTAAAACAAAAAAAAATCATAATAGGATGAAACCCATTAGAAAAGGAGGGAAATATGATAAAAATGAAAGGAAAAATAATTTACGGGCGATCTGAGGTTGGGAAGGGGATGGGGGTGAGTTTTTAAGGGTAAAAAACGGTTTTTCTCGATTTCCGGCAAAACTAAAAGTCCTATCGAAAAAAGTCAAATGGAAAAGTTGTAGATAATAAAAAGATCTAAAACTTTTGTATTTACACTTTTTTCACATAACCTCAAAATTTATGTGAAAAATTCAAAAAACCAAGTTTTTGGTTTTTTATTTTTATCTTTTACAAAAATTTTTTTTTTTAACGAAATTTTGTGAAAACTTCTCTTTTTATGTCCCAAATACGCTGTAATTTATTTAATTAAAAATATTTATTTTTTCACCTTATTTTGAATTAATATCGAAAAAACACCCTAATTTTCAATCGAAAATTCACCCGTCAAAATATCAGCTTTTTTCAAAAAGTTGGTGTGGTTTCTGTTCGTTAGAATCTCTACTTTCCGATGGTGAAAAAAAAAATATATGTTACTATGGTAAATCTTCTCAGAAAATGCAAAAATTAAAAAAAAGCTTGAATTCGAAAAATTTTTTTTAATTATTATAAATAATTTCATCTAAAACATGTGATTGCTGCAATTTGTTTCAATTAAAAAGTTGATTTATTTAATTCTAATTACAATTATGTCATAGAAAATCTCATTATAGATAAATATAAATCGTACTATTAAATGTAGATGCTTTATTCTCATTACGTTATTCATTACAATATTTTTAAACACATTAATCTCATCATTCATAAATACCTTATCTTCAATTCTAATCACTTATTCATAAGTTTTTGTCTTTTTGATGGCATTTTTTCATCGTTAGATTCGTCAAACATCTCCGATTCTAGTAGATCTTCGAAATCTTCATGATTATCACCTTCTTCCTCTCCAACATTACTTCCAGACTGCGTTGGTTCTTCATCCACAATATGTTCTGAATCATTAACTTCCTCATAGGTTTCTTTTTCAATATTGGAGCAATTCTCAGAACCATGACAGTTTGAACACAAATTTGTGCATTTTAAACCATGTTTTCGGCAACCACATTTTAAACTGTTACATCCAGTTTCACAGCTGCAGCAAATTGTTTTGAGCAATATTTCCGGAATTAATTCTTTTTGTGTAAATTTGGGCATAATTCCACGTTGAAATTGCTTCCAGCCCCAATCTGTTGCTGTTAGTTCGTTACCCAACCAAGTTTGAAGCTGATAATATGCCCTGTAACAATGTTGTTCTGTTGTTCAAATTCAAGTTTTTTTTTAATTTTTGCGTTTTCTGAGAAGATTTACCATAGTAACAAAAACTTATGAATAAGTGATTAGAATTGAAGATAAGGTATTTATGAATGATGAGATTAATGTGTTTAAAAATATTGTAATGAATAACGTAATGAGAATAAAGCATCTACATTTAATAGTACGATTTACATTTATATTTATCTATAATGAGATTTTCTATGACATAATTGTAATTAGAATTAAATAAATCAACTTTTTAATTGAAACAAATTGCAGCGATCACATTTTTTAGATGAAATTATTTATAATAATTAAAAAAAATTTTTCGAATTCAAGTTTTTTTTGAATTTTTGCATTTTCTGAGAAGATTTACCATAGTAACATATATTTTTTTTTTCACCATCGGAAAGTAGAGATTTCAACGAACAGAAACCACACCAACTTTTTGAAAAAAGCTGATATTTTGACGGGTGAATTTTCGATTGAAAATTAGGGTGTTTTTTCGATATTAATTCAAAATAAGGTGAAAAAATAAATATTTTTAATTAAATAAATTACAGCGTATTTGGGACATAAAAAGGTAAGTTTTCACAAAATTTCGTTAAAAAAAAAAAATTTTTGTAAAAGATAAAAATAAAAAACCAAAAACTTGGTTTTTTGAATTTTTCACATAAATTTTGAGGTTATGTGAAAAAAGTGTAAATACAAAAGTTTTAGATCTTTTTATTATCTACAACTTTTCCATTTGACTTTTTTCGATAGGACTTTTAGTTTTGCCGGAAATCAAGAAAAACCGTTTTTTACCCTTAAAAACTCACCCCCATCCCCTTCCCAACCTCAGATCGCCCGTAAATTATTTTTCCTTTCATTTTTATCATATTTCCCTCCTTTTCTAATGGGTTTCATTCTATTATAATTTTTTTTCACTTTTCATTATTTTTAAAGGCTTCTACCCTGGTCTATATACGATAAGTGACAAAAATAAAAAGGTTACTTCTGTGCGAAATTAAAAATAAATGTGAAAATTAGCAAAAAAAGCTAAAAGCTGCGAACTTTGAAAATTTATATCTCGGTTACTATAAATCGTAGAGTCTTTTACAAAACTGCATTTTGTCTGGTTGAACGTCAGCAATTTTTTTGTGAACTAATACCTATACCTAAATGCATGTGGTAGGTAGTTACAGGCAAAAAATCGCTTTTTTATTTGTTTATTGAGATATTTTCATAAAAAAAACACCATTTAACTTTATAAGGTGCCATTTTGATTGTAAATTTAAATGTCTACAATCTTTCTGTTGAGGTATATGAACAATTGCATAGTTTTCGAGCAATTTAAAAAGTGGATGTTTTCACATAGCTCTCAAAAATGCAAGGCTTAAATGGTAGTAGTTTCTTTATATTTTGGAGTCAACAACTTCCTAAGATGAATTGATTCCTTTGACAAACAGCAAGCTAAATACAAGAAAGGCTAGTTATGACCTTCAACCAAGACTTACTTCGCATATGCTTTTTGTAATTAGAAATAAAATCTGCGAGACCCCAAACGTAACAGGTTCTAATTCTAATGGAGACTATAACGAAAAATAGAGAGATTTCGCCAAATAAATTTGCTTATGCGAAAGAAGAACAGTGGAGAAATGTCTTGTTTTCAGATGAGACAATTTTTTTAGTACACGGGTATCGATAAACGTTTGTGTGGAAAAATGTAAACAAAAAATTAGCTCATTTGCTCGAAACAGCTAAACATTCTACTAAAAAGAGGAATTAATTTTGACTGATTTTCTGATCAGAAAAAAATACAACATATCCATCGTAAGCATGATGTCCACAATAATTTCCACAATACTATATACATATAGAAAGCAGCATTTTTTAATAAAGTATATAGTCTACTGTAAATTGTTGTGAACAGAATTTTTTTGGGAAGAAAATAAAAATATGTGCAGTCTTGGTAAACCGGATAACTCCCCACAGTGATAAACGTCAACAAGCAAAATACCCACACAGAAAATTGCCAACACCGGAAAATGCCTACATGGAAAAATACCCACCTGAAAAAATACCCACATAGAATAATGCATACATAGAAAATTACGCGCATTTTTATAAAAATTGTTACCAAATCAATTTTCATTTGTGTCCCGGTAGTTCCGACCATAACACAACTGGGTAACAAGTTAAAACAAAATTATGCGGTTAATTACGTGATAAAAAAATTAAAAGAAAATTTAGCAAACAACACTAAAAAAGTAATGTTTTAAAGGGAGTTTTATTTTCGGACGGAGTATAAATTCAAACTGACGTATTTTTTTTTCAACGCATATTGAAGGTGCAGTAATCGATGAATTGAAGAGGGACCTTGCGTGCCATAAATTATTATTGGCTAATAGTGCAGTCATTGAAGCTTTTTACCTGATTATTTTTTTCACCTGTCAAAATATCACAATTTTGTGATTTCGTCCAATGAAAACGCTTAATCTTCAATGTTTTATGCTAAATCTAGCCAATCATTCCAGTTTATATTGATAAAACCACCAATGGTTTTACTAGTATTGATGAAATTATAGAACTGTCAAATATTCAATAACAATATTGAACAATCAATTTTCTTGTTTATAAGTACCTTACTATAAATCAACATTCATTTATATTATCTAAATATTCTAAAATATATTTTGTTATTATTATTATCACAATTCAATTCATCTAAACGATAATGAAAAATCAAATATGTAGGTACTTTAAAACTAACCTGCTTTCTGGTTCTGCATGCATTTAAAACTTTTATATGCCTACAGGCAAATGTGGTCTTGTAGGTAAACTTTAAATAGATATAAAAAAATTGTTTTTTTGTTTATCTCTGTCACACAAAAATTGACGGAGATATGATTATTTAAAGAGCGCGCGGTAGCGCAATCACACTCCCTCTTTAGCCCTTTGACCCTTCACCGTTTCAAAATAAAAGGTTTTTCACTATACATTGTAATAAAAAAAGTTGTAGCCCCTTAAATTACCTTTCAAATGCTTTTTTATAAATTGTGATAACATCAAAATTGAAGGAGTTATGATCCAAAAACTAATCGTATTTTTTCTACCTATTAAACAGAAAATTTCGGAGCGTGAATAACTGGAGCAAAGTGAAAGCCTATCGTAATATAAACCCAAAACTATAGTCTTATGTGTACATATACATGTTATGGCCCACTTTATTTTGGAAACGTAAGCATATGATTTTCCACCATAGCATTTTCGAGAACGTGGAATGATATTTAAATCCTTTTTATTCCATCAAAAGAAATTTTTTATACAATTTTTAATTGAGGGGTTGTTTTCAAGGGTTGAAAGGGGTTAACAATTAGATAATTAAGATAGAGAACGTAAAATATTATTTACTCCATATTTAAGTATTTTTGTCAAACCAAAGTAATTTTTTGTACATTTTTTTGAACTAAGGGTTGTTTTTAAGGGTTAAAAGGGGGTTAACAATATGATAATTAAGATAGAGAATGTAAAATATATTTTCTCTATATTTAAATCTTTTTATGTCATACTAAATTAATTTTTTGCGAATTTTTTCGATTTAGGGGTTGTTTGGAGGGGCTGTACGGTTTTCATGGGGATGAAAATAAGTTTAACATGAGGTTATTGTGTTAGAAAACACTTCACAATGCCACTCTTTATTATTAAACACGTTTTCTGGCGATAAAATGGCTCAATGTCAACTTTTCCATTAAGGGGTTGTTTTCACCCCTTAAAAATAAAAAGCAAAGTTCGGGTCAAACTCATTTTTGAAGTTAAGGGTGAGATAAGCCTAATTCCAAAATTTCATGCAAATCCGTTCATGGTAAAAAATTTATCAGGTAAAAGCCTATTTTACGCTTCAATGACTGCACTATAACTAAAAGAAGAAACTACGAACAATTCCACCATTTAGATGCAACGTCGGTGTGAGAATATCTTTATTCTAAGGAGAATATGAAAATTTTGACGATAAATTAAGATATTTAAGAAGGTTGACCAATTTACAGTAATGGCCAACAATAACATAACTGTTTTAATAGTTAGTTAGTTATATTTTTTAGGAATGTTTATGCAATGAAATCCTCTCATTTTACAGATAAGTCATTCGTTTACTTTTAACACCCCCAATTTTTTTTTTTTTTTTAGATGTTTATTGACATTTATTTATTTATTTATTTATTTATTAATAGTAACAAGTTAACAACAGTTGCATTTACAATGTTAATTTCAAAATATTTAATAGCTACTACTAAAATTTGTGGTAGCACAATGGATTTAATAAAATCTGTGTGTGCACCAATTTTACTTTGACATAAGTATTATTAATAGCTTAAGGTTATGTTTTAAGATATATTAACATAGACATATGGTCTTGTTGTTAAGAGGATATAAATATAAACATAAATACAAATATCTATTATTTAATAATTTACAATAGTTTAAAATACTTATAAGTTTATTAAATAGTTAATTACCTTTGAGTACATATTCATTGATTTTATTTTTAATTTTTTTATAAGGCAACATCTTGAACTCTACTGGAAGCATATTGTAAATCTTTGGACCCAAATAGTATATATGTCTTTTAGTAATGGACAGCCTAATTTGGGGTAGAACGACATTCTGACAGCTAGCATTTCTAGTGTTTTTTTTATGTTGTATGGCCTTCTTAAAGCTAGAGGATTTTATCATATATCTTATTATAGATTTTATATGTAATTGCTCCAAAGTAAGCAAACAACTTTTCAAGAATAGGAGCTCTGTTGAGAAGTTCTTTTTCTTAAAAAACATAATTTTAATAATATATTTTTGAGCAATAAAGGGAGCTGTCAGAATGGTTTTACTGGCTCCTCCCCACACAACGAATCCATAACTCAATACTGACTCAATTAATGAAAAGTAGACCATTTTGAGAGTGTTTTTTTTGCAAAATATTTCTCAGTTCATAAAATTTGTGTATAGCTTTCCTAATTTTATTTGTTACATATTCAACATGTTTTTTAAAGTTTAAGTTTTCATCTAAAAGTATACCCAGATATTTGATACAGTTAGTTTTTTTTATTATATTTTCACATTTGCAATTATTCTGATATATTGGAACATTCACTACATTACAGCTCGCACTATGAATTTTAATTTCATTATTATTTAGTAGATGCCTTTCTCTTAAATTAAAAGCAACAAATTTTGTCTTTTCTGTATTTAATGACAATAAACTATGATCCAACCAGTTTTTTATTTTTGTTACTGCTTTTTCAGCTTTATCTATTACCTGTTCCCAGGTTTCATCTGTTATGATTATTGCAGTGTCATCCGCATAACAAAAAATACAGTCATCATCGAGTACTGAAAACATTTCATTGATATAGATGTTAAATAGGAAGGGCCCTAACACAGTCCCCTGTGGCACACCGAACCTCACTTCCAAGGGATCACTAAGCTTGTCTGAAATTTTTACTTGTTGCAATCTTTTACTAAGATAAGATTGAAAAAGTTTATTTGCAATTCCCCTGATACCAATGTTATCAAGTCTTTCAAGTAAGGTTCCATGAGACACAGTATCAAACGCCTTCTTAAGGTCCAAAAAAACTCCTATGACCTTTTTACCATCATCCAACCCTGTTATTATTTTTTCAGTTACAACACACAGAGCATCTTCTGTGCTGGCGTTTTGTTGAAAAGCATATTGCCTTTTTGACAATATTTTATGTTTGTTAAGAAAAGCATTTATTTTATATAATATACATTTTTCTATAAGTTTACTTACAGTACTGGTCAAAGATATAGGCCTATAATTAACCATTTGTTCCTTATTGTCTTGTTTGTAAATAGGGATAATTATTGCATTTTTTAATATAGAAGGGAAGACACCAACACAGAATATTCTATTAATAATATGTTTTAGAGGTTCAATCAAAAACTGGTAATTTAATTTAAACACCTCTGTTGTTATTTGATCCTCGCCACTTTTTACATGATTTTTTAAGGAATTAATTTGAGTCAATATTTCGTCATTTGTAATTGGAGTAAAGAATAATGAATGAGAGTTCCTGTATTTTTTATGAGGAATTTTTTCTCTAATTTGGACTTTATTTTATTGGCTAATTTTTCACCAATTTCAGTAAAGTAACGATTGAATTCATTGGCCATAGTATATGGGTCTGTTTCTTTATTGTTAGTCTCGCTTAGTATGCACTTAATTTCATTCCCTTTTCCCAGGTCGTTGGTGGCCTCCTTGATAGTTTTCCACAAATTCCTAGAGTCTTTTGAATTTTGATAAATTTTTGTCTTATAGTATTCATATTTTGTTTTTTTTAATAATTTTGCTAATTCATTTCTATATTTTTTATATTTATTTAATGTCTCGATGCAGTTTGGATTAATACTACATTGTTTCTTTAACTTATTTCGCTTTCTGATACTAACCAAGAGGCCACTTGTAATCCATGGTTTAAGTTTAAATTTTCTATTAGGAATATTTTTACTATATTTGCTGTGTTCAATAAGGCTTTTTATTTTTCCAATGAATTCATTCGTACTCAGCTCAACATCATTTTCCTGGGTCACATTATCCCATCTTGTTTCTGATATCAGACTAGCTAATTTTTGATAATCCAATATTTTAACAGTTTTTTTAGTATTGACATGATTTTCAGTTTTATTTAGTTTAACATTTATTAAGACAGGATAATGATCTGTCAGGTCATTTCGTAATACTACTGGCTTCAAAATATTATAGAAGACATTTTTACATTTAACAAAAATATGGTCAAGGCAAGTGGCCGATTTACCCTGCACTCTAGTAGGTTTATTTATCATGCTTGCAAAACCAAAACTATTTAACAAAGTTAAGTAATTATTTACAGTATTAGAGATATTTTTATTCAAAATATTTATATTTATATCCCCAACAAAAATATATATTTTATTTTGATTACTGACGCTTTGGCTTAAAATAGGTTCTAAATCATTTATAAAAGTGTCTGCGTTTATTGTGTGACATCTATAGTAACTTATATCAACCATGGTATTGTTTTTGCATATAGATGATTTTATACATTTAACTTGGTTAACCTCAACTAATTTATGTTCCTGAAAAATTTCCTGACGTATATAGATCATACACCCATCACATTTGTTTATTCTGCTTTCATTCCAAAATGCATTGTATCCAGATATGCTAAGCTAAAGTCAGCTACGTTATACACTAAATGTGTTTCAGACATGATAATCACATCAAATTTTTTTTCTAAAGATTCCAGAAAAACCAAAAAGTAATCAAAGTTTGTATATAGTCCTCTTATATTAACGTGTAATATATTTATATCACTGGAAGCTAAGTCAAAGTCAGTTATTTCAGCTATATTATCACATGTTACTGTATCACTACACTTATAATCATCAAAGAGATCATTTAGGTCCTCGAAAGCGGCTATTAAAGCTGTATATTTTATAGTTTTTTACTAAAGGTTAGTTGAGGTCACCTTCAGAGTTAATTAATAGAGGGCGATCATCATCACCTTTTTTTACAAAAATCTTCCCGTCCAGACAATAAGCTACTTTAAACTTACCTGTCTTTTGTGCTTCTCTTACTTTTTTAAATAGGAGTCTCTTTTGTGCTATTATTTAATCAGGAGAATGTATAACTTTGAGGACAACATGTTTTAAACAAGTAATAATTATTTTTTCTAAATACTGGCACCTAAATACTATCAACAATTAAAGTTTGTAAGAAAAATGAATAATAATATTTACGTTAAAATAATATACCCAGTTTTCTATGTGTGCATTTTTCTATGTGGGTACTTTTCCATGTGACCATTTTTCGGTGTGTGCAGTTTCCATGTGGGGATATTTTAATGTGGGTATTTTGCGTGTGGGTGTTTATGGCTGTGGGGTTTATGCTGTGGGCAATTTTCGTGTAGGGAATTATCTTGTGGGGTAATCATGGAATCGCATTCTTACGATATTCAGTGGGAAGAGAATAAAATATTTAATCTTATTTTGAGGATGCAGTCAAGATTGGAGAACGCTTTCTTATTCATAAATGGAATCTCATCTGATCTCAGTAGATCGTTTCAGGTTTTTATTGTTAAGTAAGATGATTTCTATAATATCTATATATATAAAAATGTTATGTTGGTTTGTGTACGCTTAAAAAACTCAAAAAGTTCTGCACCGCTTGAGCTGAAATTTTAGCATGATATATAAGGATTGTTTTTATCTAATTTTTGCATCAGTCACTTATCCGCGAACGCGAAAAAACAGTTTTTTTTAACGATCAGCTGTTTACCAATGACCGCGCAATTTGCCGGAAGCGAGGAAAACACTCGCTAACAACCGCAATAGTAATGGAGCAGTCACATGAGAAACAATATTCGTTCCCAATTACATTGTTCATTTACAAAAAAAATTGCGTCTGATTCTGATTATTATACAATCTGAATTAAATATTCACTTAAATCAAGGAACTTTTGTGTGATCGTGTCGTGATCGAACTGCGCCTTTCACCAAATCGTAAGTAGAGGTTATATCAGAATGATCCATCAGCTGAGGTATTCTCACGACAGTTACTGGAAATTGGAAACGGACAGCTGCCAGTCGAAGAAACGTCTAGACAAATATCATTTCCCACTCATTTTTGTAATTTAGTAACATCGAAAGAAGAACTGATCGAAAAAGTATTTCCTGACATTGAAATAAATCATAGAAATCATGATTGGCTCAGTGAGAGAGCTATCCTTGCCGCAAAGAAGAAAGATGTCTATAACCTTAATAATGTTATTCAATCCAGTATTCAAAGTGATGAAATTACTTATAAGTCCATAGACACCGTTGTGGAAGCAGATGAAGTATTTAATTATCCAACGGAATTTTTAAACTCACTTGATCTTCCAGTGATACCACCACACATACCTAAATTGAAAATAGGTATGCCAATTATCCTCTTGCGGAATATTAATCAGCAAAAACTCTGCAGCGGCACGCGACTTGCAGTTAAGAAATTAAAGAATAACGTATTGGAAGCAACGATTTTAACGGGGCCTTTCAAAGGTGAAGATGTCCTCATTCCTCGACTACCCATGATCCCGACCGATACACCATTTCAATTTAAAAGATTGCAATTCCCAATTCAATTGGCATTTGCAGTCACAATCAATAACGCTCAAGGTCAATCTTTAGAATTGTGTGGTTTAGATTTAGATGCGGATTGCTTTTCACATGGACAACTGTATGGTGCGTGTTTCCGGGTCGGCAAACCAGATAGTATTTACAAATATTGTATATCCACAAGTATTGCAAAATTAAACTTATATGACATGTATTCTTTGTTTTGTTTCTCATTTCGCAACCATTCAATCACAATGTGCCACAGCGAAGCGTGGTAGGGTACATCTAGGTTTTTTTATATAAAGAATAAAGAAGCCTTGTATTACGTGTAAAATTTAATTTATTAAAGCATAGCGCGCTTTCGATCCTAAAGACGGATCATCATCAGTGCTAATCTACAATACATATTTTATGTTATGTATTGTAGATTAGCACTGATGATGATCCGTCTTTAGGATCGAAAGCGCGCTATGCTTTAATAAATTAAATTTTACACGTAATACAAGGCTTCTTTATTCTTCATCTGTCACGTGTACAAGCCCACCACATCCTTGGATGTCTCATATTTTTTATATAAAACTGATACCAAATCAGGAATGAATAAAAAGCTTAATAATCCATTAAACTATAATTTAATATTTGTTCAATTATTTATTTGCGATCTACAGATTTTGATAATTCTGTTGGTATGTACTATCACTATCTATATTTTAAAAAATATCCTATACTCTAAACAAGCAAAATAGTTTGGCAATTTAATATCTTTGTTAAATTCTTAATAAAACTTATAAGGTTTGTATGGAAATTTTCAGGTAATTTTGTTACTAACAGGAACTCATTTGTGGGATTAAGAACCCTTTTACTAGTACAGGTAGAAATACGTAAGGATTAGAATATCCCAAACGCCTTAACAAATAGTTACTTTAGAACAAAAATATATAACTAATACTGACTTTGGAATTGTGTTTATTCTGCATTAACTTTTCACTTGACAGTAAAAAAGGTTGATGATTGTAAAATCAGCATATATTGGTATATTTACAATAAAAATTTTGGTATAAAGTAAATAAGACATTAATTAGGAATAAGCTTAATGGTATAACCTACCCACAAATGTTGAAATGGTTATAAACTAAATCTAAATAAAATTATTAGGTTTGTATTGCTTTTGTAGACCTGAATTTGTGGCGTGGCCAAAACAGTGTCTAATGATCAGTATTAGCACTGTTTAGTGTTAAGACAAGTATATTTATTAACAAATATAAATTTTATTTCTTCTAAATACTAAAATTATCAAATTAAAATGGTTTTAACATTAATTTTGTCGTCTTTAAATAGTTATTTATGAAACAGTTCGTGAAGTATGCTTTTTGCGCACGCACGCGATGTTTAGAGCACGAGCGAAGCGAGTGCTATATATCGCGTAATTGCGCAAAAAGCTCTTCACGTACAGTTTCATACAATATTTTATCTACGATAATTAAATAAAAAATAAGTACAAGAAAGAAAGTTTATTTTCAATTCATTTACAAGATACTAACAAAACTAATGCTCTCATAGCAACACCATGCCAACGCGAATGCTAAGGATATTTGATTATATGAAGGTGTGTCAAAAACAGTGCGAAAAAGTAAATCCCATTTAAAATACATTGTTACTTCACGCACACTTTCAATCCTTCACGCACTGCTGTCTTTAATGACAGTTTTCACGAACTAAAAATTGATACATAATATGAGGTAGAGTAGATAAAATTAATATTAAAAACTATCTAAAAATAAAACAAACCTGAATATTCCTTTTTTTTGGAATTATACCTTGATTACTATATAATTTTATATTACCACTTTTTTCACTACTAACTCAGAACTAAATGATTTTTAATGCAGCAGTTTTTTTAGTCCATATGACGTTTGGAATAAATTATTTTTATCAGTAGTCTACGTTGAATATTGTAAATTCTGAATCTTACTATTGTTACAATATTATTACATACTTTTATGTATTTTATATTCTAGCATTATTCCTCCTATTTCCTTGCTTTGGGGGCGTCCACAAATTACGTGAGGCATTTTTCTGGATTTTTCGACCCCCCCGCCCCCTCTGGTGAGATTTCATAAGATTTTCCCTAACTCCCTCCCCCCTCCCCAAATCACACGTGAGATTTTAAAAAAATTGTCATTTTAACTTTAATCGCGTTGGATTAAAAAAATACAAGAACATAATTTGTTCCATTACTTTTACTTTAAAAACTAGCAATGACTAGTATTTGATACTAAAAATCAATAGTATTTATTCTAATTCAGTCCATGGGCAGTAGCCACAGTGGTGCTGCTCTGCGGGGTTTTGACAAATACGACAAACACTATTGTGTGAAATTTCGCCGTATTTTCATTCTGGAAGCATTTTTGTACTTGAATTTAATTTTACTTTTACGTAACTTTACACCTTTTTCTAATTGAAAAAAAAATTACGTGATATTTGGTAAAACTCCCCCTCGCCCCCTAGTGAGATTTAGAAAGATTAAGCTTGACCCCATCCCCCCTCTGAACACCTCGCGTAATTTATGGACGCTCCCTTTTTAACCGTATTATCACGATCCTGCTTTAAATAGTTTCTCATGTATGTAGTACCTAAACGATTATTTGAGATATCTCTGATGGGATTATTGGAAATTTTTTATCCGAATAAAAATATAAGACATGATGTTTCAAGTTTCGATTTGACAAAATCTCTACCTCACTAACATCATGCTATATGTGCTTAAGGAAAAACTGAGTTATATGTGACATAAGTTAAATTTAACGACCGATAAACGTTTTGATCACTAAGTATTCATAGCTTAGTTGTTAGAGCATTAGCGCCTATAGCTAAAGGTTGCAGGTTCGAGCCCTGCTGGAAGCGACATTTTTTCAATTTCT
Organism: Altica lythri; assembly: GCA_964028335.1. Taxonomy (NCBI): domain Eukaryota; kingdom Metazoa; phylum Arthropoda; class Insecta; order Coleoptera; family Chrysomelidae; genus Altica; species Altica lythri. The sequence goes on along the minus strand of OZ034804.1, from coordinate 24,715,680 downwards.
CCTTAATGCCATTTAATATAGGTACTCTAAATCTTGTTTGTATACTTTCTACAAATTTCAAAAAGTTTCTCATGTATTTTTGCCATCTCGATAAATTTATGTATTTAATATTTATAGGTACTTCCTAGTCGTTTGCAGACTAGTCAGGAAATAATCACAATGTACAAAAAGAACTTTTTATAGACTACCTTTTGAGGATTTATAGGACACAGTGTGAAATTATAAATTATTTTGGTTTTTCAAACCGTGTGTGAGAAAAGAATTTTGTAATCGATTTTAAACCCAATTATTAATTGAGAAAAGTTTGAACTAGTTTACCAAATAAAATTGAAAATCAGCAGAAATTGTAATTAACACATATATCTAATAACACTTACCTCTGAGCGACCCTGAAATTTTTAGATCTGTACTTAGTAGGGAAGTAGGTTTAAATTTGATTACAAAATTCCACTAAGACAGACAAAGAGAAAACAAGCAATTGTAGTCATAATAGTAGACGTATGTGGTGACTGAAAAAGCAAAACTAAGCTAAGTGTAGTCTTTAAGACTTGCTTCTCCAATATTTCGTTAAAACTCTTTGACGTCCTCAAGGATTTAATACAAATTTTACAATTATTAAACAACTTGTTCAATCTGATGACTTTTTTAATGTAGGAATAAACTGACTCTTTTGAGGGTGATGCCAACGATGATAAGTGGTCCATCATTAGCTCTTCTGCGTCCGTGATATTCAGAGTTCTAAGATCTGATGCTATGTTTTCTCTCCACCTTAGTCGTGGCCTTCCGAATGGTCTTCTACCGGTCGGAGCCTGCTCCCATACTAATTTGACAGCTCTTCCATCTTCCTGTCTTTTGACATGGCCGGCCCATCTTAGTCTTTCCGCTTTGATTATTTTTACAATGTCCGGTTGATCATATAGTTCTTCTATTTCCCTGTTTTTTTCTACTACGATACTGTTGTGTAGTTTCATCCCGTATAGATCCGTATATACTCCGTAGGATTTTCCTCTCTGCAATCCTTTCTGTTTCGTCATGGTCCAGGTCTCACAGGCGTACGTCATAATCGGTCTTACAATGGACGGATAAATTTTTATTTTTGTCGTCCGAGATACATTTTTGGATTTTATTATTTTCTGTAATGCAAAACAGCAGCGATTGGCACTTTGTATTCTGATGTTAATTTCCTTGGTCATGTTATTGTCTGACGTGATAGTGGCACCTAGATATTTAAATTCATGAACTCTTTCGAAGTTATATTGGCCCATCGTCACATTTTGTCCTATTCGTTCTTGATGTGGTCATGTACTTGGTTTTACTCTCCTTTATTTTTAGGCCTACAATTTTCGCTGCAGATTCTATTTTTAGAAATTCTTCTTTGACGTTTACAGTTGTGTTTCCAATGATGTCTATGTCATCTGCACAGGCCAATATGAGACGTGGGCCCTGATTTCTGAAAAGAAGAGTCTCCATTTTTGTCTTCCTTACTACTTTCAATACTTTCTCTAAATCTATATTAAAAACGAATAGGGGGATGGCGTCTGTCCCTCCCTAATAGAGTATACGAGTATAACATATTGGGAGATTTGTTTTTGAGTTTGGAAAATGCAGAGTTTGTTGTTAGAATGTAGATCTAAATCTTACACTTGTTGTGATTATTACTATATCATATCTTCAGTTTGGAATTAAAGCAGTTTTTTTCCATTTTAAGGTGTCAGAGGGGTGGGTCCTTTCAAAATCGCAAATTTAATCTCTTAAACAAAGTTCAGCAAAAAATATTTCTATGACCATATTAGAAGTGGTAGCTTTATGTGCCTTAACCAATAGGTTTTAGAAATAATTGTGCATTAAAACTTAAAGCGTAAATTCGTATAATAAAAATCTAAATTCATGAAGTGTCGGAAACTGGAATTGACTGCACGATTTCAAAAAATCCAGGCTTGTATATCTATAGGTATAATATTATTACTTCTGCGTGTTAATCTATAAGACAGAAAACGCAATGTAGGTACAAATGGTTTGACAGAGAAAGAAAACCGAGTAGACTTATTTCTTTGTAGATCGATTTTTGATTGGTACTTAGTAGCAACTATAAACGTAGATTAAAACTCAAATTGTTATCGTGGCATTGAGAAGTATCATATTTAATTTACAAAGATATATTCGTTCTATTTGACATAATTGCATTGGCAAATTTGCCGTTTGTAGGTAGTTTGTGGTAACACAAAAAGTTTTTGTAGATAATCTTCTAAGATATTAAAACATAATCAGCTGTATAAATATTAAATATCCTACGTTGTTTGGCAATAAAAAAGAAAGGAACGCATTATCGAAAGGTTGCTCTTTTCGCGGTAAAACGATATCGCAGATATACGAAATTTTTAATTCATTTGAAAATCAAGTGTTAGTGATACTAAAAAAGGTGAAAGCACCCGAAATTTCTATTGTATGGGCGCCATTTGGAACTGGCGAATGAGCACAGGTTGTTATGGTCTGTATTTCCTTGTATAAACCATCTTGACTTGATTAATTGGTATAGCAAATTATTTTAAAACGTTTACATAAAATAACAATAGAGTCAGAATAATCAAATCCTAGAGGATCAGAAAAAACATTCTGACAACCGGATGGTAGCATCAAGAAGAACTAAAAGTCAAAGGCTAGATGTATACACCGCAGACTGGAAATTACAATAAAATTTAAAAACGACTGACTTTTCGAGTGAAAGTAGTTAAAAGTGGATAATACTAAAAGACATAATTTTTACTAGCCTGTTTATGTTTAACAATTATATTAATTATACAGCTATACAAATATGAGGGTACAGTAGATTTATTTAAAAGTTATGAAGGCTGGTTACCTATTTTCGATACAGGAAATTGCTCAGATAAAATATTGCATCGAGATAAATATTAGCAAGGTTGATTACTTCATGCTTATCAGTAAACAAATAGATTAAATAATATCATTAAATTCTTGAAAAACCCATGAAGGTAATACCCGTATTACTGTTTGAAGGTTTATTTCATACATTTATATTCATCGAACTTAATCACATTGTGGTGAGAAACAAAATACTGAATAATTAGGTTTTCCAAACTTCTTAAAACACGACAGCAGATTAGTATTTTTATTATATAGGAACTAGTTGTACTCGCAACGTCGTTCGCGTGGCGTGTGATTGTTGTATAAAAATTTCTTACCCCACCTCATTTAAGGAATGGGAGAGAAATTTTTATACACCAGATGTCAAGTTTAAAGAAGACAAATACATCTGTGAAAACCGCATTCGAATCGGATCAGTAATTTTCATGTAATTCGCGCACAAACATACAGACAGACAGACAAAAAAAGCTAACCACATTTTTGGGTTCTATTTCGATGTACCCGCGATGTCGTTCGCGTAGCGTGTTGATTTTTGTATACAAATTTCTTTCCTCACCCCGTTAAAGGGGTGGGGGGAGAAAGTTTTATACACCAGATGTTAAGTTGAAAGAAGACAAATACGTCTTTGAAAACCGCATTCGAATAGGATCAGTAGTTTTCATGTGATGCGCGCACAAACATATACATTTCTACAGTTTTATTATATGTATATATGTATATATGTATATATATATATATATATATATATATATATATATATATATATATATATTGTTATGATTTGATTGGATAAAAAAATTTTTGTATTTGATAATAGGTAACTGTCTTTATATGGGTGTTTAAAAATTTTATTTCAGAAAGTGTAGTTGTTTATTTTGTTGGATATTTTGTTTTTGATTATGATGATAGATTGTCATTGAGTTAATTTGAAAAAAGATGTCATAAAAAAAAATTTGGATTATGATTATTGAATTTGAATTTGAAAAGAGAGTTAGAATTTTAAAGTTTATGATTTTGTGTAATTGAAGTTAAAGTTAAAAATAAAATTTAAATTAAACAAACAAGAATATAAAGGAAGTTTAAGTTGAATCCAGACCCAATAGCAGGAGAAGTAGCCGGAGCAAAAGAAAAGTCAGATTACATAACAAATTGGCGCCCAACGTGGGGCAACAACAAGGATAGAAAAGATTTCAGAATAAATTGATGAACCAACGTGCGGCGCAACTTGTCAAAAAGAACACCCAGACAGACACCCAGAAAAGAATAAAAAGAAACAGGACACCAAGCCGATCGAAAGAAACCGGGATAGAAATTTTGAAATTTCATATTAGAAAAATTGTACTCTGGGGTAAGATTTTTAAATTTCTATATAGAGACAGTTTTTTATTTTGTTGTTTATATTTGAAATAGGGGGGATACATAATTTCTGTTAAGACATAATTTATAAATATTTAGGTTGATACAGATCATTTTTATAAAAATTTTGATTTTGACAGTGTCAATAAGACATAAGAAACTTTGATATACGGGGGGTGAATTAAAATTATTAAGTTAATATACATATTAAAATTTAAATAAAATAAAAACAAATTGAATATTCTTAAATAATAAAATGGAAACAAATGAATCGAGAGATGAAAAAGAGAATACCACAATAATAGAAGCAATTATTGAAAGTAATGGTAATAAACATGAAGAAAGTGACATGGAAAGGATGTTTAAATTTTTAGAAAAAATGAATGAAAAACAGGAAAAAATGAATAATAACTTAAGAGAAGATTTGAAGAAGAATTTACAAGAAAATCAAGAAAAACAAGACAAAAAGACAGAAGCAATGAACAAAAATATTAAAGAAGAAATAAACAAGAATATGGATTTTATGAAAAAAGAAATAAAAGATATGAACAAGAATATGGAAGTATTTAAAGATGAAATGAAGAAGCAGATGGAAATGTATAGAGAAACAATAAAAGATATGAAAAAAATTTATGACAAATCAGTAATTAATAAGGATTTTAAAACTGAATCTCCTGAAGAAAAAGATATGGGGAAAAATAAACTTAAAAATGAAAATAAACGAGAAAATGAAAGAATACAAAGAGTTATGGAAGTAAATATTATGACAATAGCAAAGAAATTTGAAGATGAAACAAAAAAATTACAAGAGATGCAAAATGAGAGAACTGAGGATGGTTCATATATGGTAATACAGGAAGAAAAAAGTAAAAATAAATATTATAAAAAATATGAGACATATAAAAACAAAATGAAACAAGAATATGAAATTATGAAATTAAAATTAAATAATGAATATGAAGAGGATAAGAAGAATGAAAAAGATAATTATTATAAAAATGAAGAAATAAAATATGAAACTGAAATATATGAAGTTAATAAAAATGAATTATATTATTATATCAATAAAATTAAATATAAAACTGAATCTAATTATGACAATGAGAAGAAAAGGAAGTTTAAGAATAAAACATACGAGGATAATGATATAAATTATTTTGAAATATGTGATGAAATTAGAAGATTAAAAAAGATTTGGAAGGATATAATTTATAATTATAAAAAAAGAAAAAAATAAGTTAATTAAAAGCAAATAGGATTGAGATAAAATTAAAATTAAGATTAAAATTCAAAATAAAGATTAAAATAAATAATGGGGAAATATCAGAAAAAGGGGGAAGAAATTAATTAAATAAAATAAAGTAAAATTATTAAGAAAAGGGTAGAAATCGAAAGTAATTGTAAATTAAAGGTAGAATAGTAAGGGATAATCTGATAAAAAAGTAAATATAGAGTAAATTTAAAATTAAAAAAATGTGTCTTAATAGAAAATTTTAATTTTAAATTTAGGGGGATTTTGTTATGATTTGATTGGATAAAAAAATTTTTGTATTTGATAATAGGTAACTGTCTTTATATGGGTGTTTAAAAATTTTATTTCAGAAAGTGTAGTTGTTTATTTTGTTGGATATTTTGTTTTTGATTATGATGATAGATTGTCATTGAGTTAATTTGAAAAAAGATGTCATAAAAAAAAATTTGGATTATGATTATTGAATTTGAATTTGAAAAGAGAGTTAGAATTTTAAAGTTTATGATTTTGTGTAATTGAAGTTAAAGTTAAAAATAAAATTTAAATTAAACAAACAAGAATATAAAGGAAGTTTAAGTTGAATCCAGACCCAATAGCAGGAGAAGTAGCCGGAGCAAAAGAAAAGTCAGATTACATAACAATATATATATATATATATATATATATATATATATATATATATAGATACTTAAAAATGTAATGGGATAACTAATACTTTTTAGTTGATACAAAATTATTTTTGGCAATTTTTGCAGAGGTTTTTATTTGAATAGAATTGGTTTGTTGAAAATGGTGTGAAAACAAACAAACATTTTCCTTATGAACCTACTTAGTCGAGGCAATGAAGCAGTAAAAAGGTCAAATATAGGAAATCTTTTAGGATAGGACGGATACATATTTTAACTAGAATCAACAATTCCATACAGTTATTGCAGTACATTGACGTCAGTCTCTAAAATATCAGATTTAGTTGACATTCATGCAGTGCACCAGGTGTTGGGAGGGCATGTTCGGCGTAAAATTTTAATTTAGCGACCCAAAAAACCCCCCTAACAATTTTGGGTTCGTCATTTTCACTTGTTTCTGGAAAAACTTCGGTGATGACGTCCAGAGCCAGGTTAGGGCGCACCAGGTGTCCGTGGGGTGTTTGCTGGAGCCATATTTGAATTCAGCGACCCAGAAAACCCCGTGGTCTCGATTTTCTCTCCTTCCTCGCATGAAGTTCGGGATAGTCCCCCGGAGATGTCGTTCGTCGACTTTCTTGAGCTCCAGGTGTTCGAGGGGTCAATTTACACATCATAATCGTGATCAGCGACCTCAAAATCCCCTGGTTACCCAACTTGGGCCAATTCTGACTCTTATTTACAAAGTTATTAAATATGCTAAAAAATCTCTCAAAAAATGCATTTTTTGAAAGCATTTTTGGCTGCAGAAATGCAACTTCCGGTTTGTACTAGGTAAAAAGTAGGTAGGAGTGGTGTAAATAATTTTTAAAAGCAAATGCAAAAAAACGCATTCCGATCCGTCCTATCCTAAACGAAAATGCTTCATTGCCTCGACTAACTCTTCTAAGCCAATGAGAGACTGAAATCGCTCACACAACAAAAAATTACGTACTCCTTTTTGGTAAATAATAATTTATTGTAAATAATTGTAAGAATTGCCGCACAAAAATAATAAATATCGAATCATGGTATTTTGAATTTTAACTTTAGATATATACTGTATTGGATTGGAAGCGTTACGTTTTTCTGTGTCCCGAATATGTTCAGGAGAACTAATATCACTTAAAAAAATGGAAAACAAAATAAATGTTTCTTTTTATTATTATTATTACACTAATTAACAAATTTCTTATTGTCAATGAATTTGTTTTAACCAAAAACTCATATTTAGTTTTTGTAAGAGTTTACAGTTTTAAAAATATAAGTATATATAAAAGTAGTATAAAATTTATGTTATTTATTTACATTCTATTTGAAAGAAATTTGTTGGTCAATTAAATTTTACAATATTTCAGTTAATTTAATTTTGTTGCCCTTTCTTTATAACGTAATAGTATATGCCATATCATTCAGTGACTTGCTATAAGCATTAATGTATGAAATAATTAACATATAATCGACAATTATCTTTATTTATGTAAGTATTTATGCAAGTAAAAAATTATAATTTTAATTAATCTAGTCCTTTTTAAGATTTTTCATGAAATATGTTTTTTTGAAACCACTCTTTTATTTTATCATTCTTATGCCACATAATAGAATTTTTTTCAAACCTGCCAGAAATTAGTACTTTCCGGTTTATTTTTAGGCCAGAAAGTCGGACAAGGCCAGAAAAAAGATTTTTTGACCCAAAAATAAACTGAAAATTACTAAATTCTGTCCGGTTTAAAAATATTGTACGTAATACGTCCCAAAAGTGCTTTTACTCGACTCGCAGACTCGTCCAGTAAAAGACCACTTTCGGGAGTTGTTATGAAAACTACTATTTTTTCGTTCTTTTTAGTACCTACATATTTTTTAGATAATTCTTTTTTCGTGTTATGTTTAGTGACTTAAATTATTTAAAAATGTCAATTTTAGGACCGAATATTATTCACTCACTTATCCTTGTTCTACCGCTGAATTCCAAAGTCAAGAAGCAGATACATGCTTTAGAGACAAGCACCGTCTCCCAAAGATTAACCTGAATGAATAGAAAATATACTTATTCGTATTAGAAAAATATTCTTTAACAAACGAATATATTGTATAAAAATACTTTTTTAGAAGTTTTTAATTATAGCAACACGCAATAGTTTTAGATTCATTTAGTTATTTTATTAACTACTTTTAAGTTACAAAATTTAGAGCAATAAATAACGTGAACACACGTGATTGAAAGTAATCACAGTGATTGCTAGTGATTACAATTGTTTGCGAAGATTTTTTAATTCGTGATCAGTTCTGGTTGCTCAAGCGCACACTAATTAAGGACATTGTCTCAGGTTCTCTAGGGACTTGATGAAAATTTACTATAATAATTTTATATTATTTTTTTTAGATTAGATGTTTATTGGGTTGGCTGTTAGCCTGTATCACTGCGACCTTTGCAGATCTATTGTGACCACCCATTATCTCAAGAATAGGATTAGAGAACCTTGTCCAGCCCTGCCCTCTTAATGAGACTTAATAGCCTTGACAGTGGCCACCCCGCATAACTTGGAGCAGCCGGTTTCTCCTCTCCCAGTACTAGATACCGCGTCCTTGCAAGGCCTTCGCATTGGCATAGGACATGAAATACGGTTTCCTTCTCCTCTTGGCAGTATCGACAGATGTCTTCATCTGCTAAGTTCAGCTGACTCATGTGTTTCTTGAGCCTACAATGTCCTGTCAAGAGACTGACAATCATTCTGACATCGTTTCGCCTTTGTGATAGCAGCTCTGCAGTAAACTTCGCCGAGTGTCCCTTTATGAAGACTTTGGCTTGTCGCTTGCCCGGTGATTTTTCCCACCACTTCTGGGCCTTCTCTAGCCTCCATTTCTCAATGGCTGCCTTTCTAAATGTGTCAGCAACTCCGCCGAATGGTTCCGGGCCAATCATATGCTAACAAATAAATTAATACAACCTTTCAATTGATAAATTTAAAAACTAGTAGTAGCCTTTCATTGCTTTTACGATAAAAAAATCTTTGCTCTTAGGCCGCGGTTCAGTAAAATAATTGAAAAGAACAGTCGATACCTTCTGGTATAATATGGATCCTATTACGGCCTTGAGCTTAGGTAGCTGTTAAGAGTATATTATTCTTAGAATTTATTTAATTATAAACAAACAAATGTTCATTTATGGAGAAATATATTTTTGAAATCTCAGCAACTTTTCAAATAAACAATTTAATTTCACTTATCCTTGTTTGGATATAAACAAATTTGTCCTTCCATAACATTCGGCTTTCTTAATAGGCTTTTATTGAATCCGATTTCTAACGTCATATATTTACCGACAAAAAATAAAATATATTCATTTGGTTTTTAAATACATATCTATAATTAATTACTTATCATTCTCAGTTCTGTTTTGAGTTTTGATATGCAAATAAAACGATTAGGAAAAAATTTAAAACAATCCTCGACGTCAGTGTAACAGTGTATATCATACATAGTAGTTAATAATAATTTCATTCACATTTATACATTGGTCAGTTGCAAAATTCTAGGTATATAATAGAACTGTGGATTTTTTTATGAGCCACACAACATTACTGGGTCAACGAATTTTATTGATACAATATAATTGTTTCACGGTGAAATGCTTTCGTTGGAATCCATTCACAATCCGTTTTGGAAATGGAAAACCCAGGATTCTTAAAACGCATATTGCGTTCTGTTAAAATGGTCTTAAATCATTATAAAAATAAGTGTAACATCGTAGTTTGTTTTTCATTTGGGTTTTTTCAACAATAGAGTGAATTTTAATAGTTTTCTCATTGTTTGTTTATTTCTTTAACGACGTTTGTAAGTTTTATAGCTTATTCGAAGCAAGATAGCTTAAGATTACTGCTTAAGAGGTCACATGCATAGGTTACGATACGTGTAACTTTTTATCGATTCCATTGTATTATATTACCTGGTTTTGATCTGTACAGGTTTGGATGCACAAATTCTAGTATTGTCGTCGACCGGAGTTTTCGAAAAATTTCTGTTATTTAGTGTTAATATTTATTCTTCTTTATATGTTAATGTTACTCAATATGTGGCAACCGCGGCTTATGATGATGATGATGATGATAATAATGATCTAATAGTTGTAGTTAATGCAAGTGACGAAAGAGGTGACCGAAATGTTATCGGTTTTTATAGTAAAGATGATCAGCAAAAATCTTTAAATGTATATGAAAAAAATATAGTCGTCAATACCTGCGCTTTTGTTCCATAAATGGTTCTCAGTTCTATGTGAAATATTTTTATTTTCGTAAATTCGACAAATTTCCGCTTTTGGTACCCGCCCAACCAACTTATATTCCTTTTTTCTATCTCTAAACCTCAACTGACAGGAATCTGGATCTGGAAATTTGGGGAGGGGTAAGCTAGTGCTCAGCCAGCACTGAGGCCACATATGACTCATTGTGCATCCTCCCGTGTGTAAGGATATCCTCACCTCAGGCTATCATCAGGGCTAGTGATTTAAAATAGGTCATGAGGCTCCCGAGGGGGATCTACCTGACATCGGCTGGTGTAAGCCAGTACTCGCCCAACACGGATCTTCTGATTTCAGAAAAAGCAGAGCAGTCATACATTATGTGTTCTACTGTTTCCTCTTCTTGTTCGCAGCCCCTGCATAGCGGCGATTCTGTTAATTTCATCCTAAAGAGATGTTGTCGCAATTGGCAGTGATCTGTCAAGATTCCCACAGCTGTTCGGAGATTTTGTCTGGTCAATGTCTTAAATTTTTTTGCTGTTTCCTCGCCAGTGCTGTTGAGAGTGCTGTTTGATAAGGTCCACGACTGCGGACAATGTTAGCTTGGTAGATGGGCGAGGGGTAACATATTTGTAGCCCTCCTTGCTAAATTGTTCGCAATGCGGTTGCCTTTAGAGTTCCCATGTCCTTTGATCCAGCTGAGAGTGACCACGTTATTCTGGCTGGCCTCAGTTAGAGATTGGTGACATTCTAGTACTAAACTTGAAGTGAAACGTGGTTAAAGTAATCAAACTTTTGTTTTTAAAGTCAATATTTGATATATTTGACTGACAGACATGCAAAATCTATAAGGGTTGCGTTTTTTTGCCATTCGGCTACGGAACCCTATAAAGTATAAAGTGTCTACTTATTTGAGTTGTAAATGGAACTTCAACTTTTGATAGCCCAATAAACGGCTTTAAATTATGTAAAGTAATTCGTTATGGAATGTGATAAAAACAAACAAATTAGTTTAATAACATTCAGTATTTTCCAATTAGCAATTTCTGATAAAATTTATTATGTACTGCTTAATATATGCCTGTAAATTGTCCTTTATTTAACTTCATAAATTTTATATTAAGATAAAGTGTTGTCAAATCATGGACTCTCAAGAAAAAGTAACGTTAATATTGTTTTGTTTTTTGCTTCAACAGCAACACACAACATAGCGTAAATTTTTTCAAATTTAGTAGGTAGACTGTTGTTTCGCATCATTAGATTATTATTCTATTTTCAGTAGGAACATAACTACAGTTTGCTAAGCGCAATTCGGGTGTAAGAATAAGTAAAAATAAATATAGTTTAAAAAAACTAAAAAACACGCTTTTATAAAGCATGTTTCTGAAAAACATCGAACTAAAAAGTTAAAAATAATTTTCAAAATAAAATTAAAACAAAAATAAATGAAAAGTACTAGTATTATTGTGAAAAAAGCGTGGGCGCTTAACATTTGAAAAATATGGTATGCAGCGCCCACGCTTTTTTCACAATAATACTAGTACTTTTCATTTATTTTTGTTTTAATTTTATTTTGAAAATTATTTTTAACTTTTTAGTTCGATGTTTTTCAGAAACATGCTTTATAAAAGCGTGTTTTTTAGTTTTTTTAAACTATATTTATTTTTTACTTTTTAGTCCTATTTATTTTATTTCAATAGATTCGTTAATTTGCTGTGACAATTACAAGACCCTTACTCAATCATTATTCGTTTATTTAGTTGGAAATGCTTTGAAAGCGTGTTTTTTTGATTTCTCAAATTATATTTATTGTATTCATATTGTTTATAATTAAACGTATTGTTTTCAGAACTTGGAAAAAAAAATTACTATTGTGAAATCTAAAGAATTGTTAGATTAATTCTAAGACAATTTCATTCATATCGTTTATAATTAAACGTATTGTTTATTACCCACTCCCGACACGGGGAGGTAGTGACTAAAAATAACGATATGGGACTCACCCGAGGCAGCAGCCGCGGAGTGGAGAGTTACAAACAAACAAACATACATACATACATACATACATACATACATACATACATACAGGTGAAGTTAATTAATAAAATAAAAAAAAAACTCACATCAAACTTCGAATATTAATTAACTATTAATAAATCAACCATCAAACACATTCGTGTTACAAAATTTGTTATTGTTGTCTTTTGTTAAAGTTCACAATAAAATTTGATGAACATTAAAACAAGTGCTAATTCGAAAATTTGGATGAAACCATATGAAATAGCGACCTTGAATTTATTCGTCATCTTTTTTACGATAAAGTTGATGTAATACGGGTAGTCTTATATATTTAAAAATAATAATCACATCTTTACCAAATTAATCAGAACAAAAAAAAATGGAATTGCCAGGCATCGATCCCGGTACCTCTCGCATGCTAAGCAAGCGCTTTACCATCTGAGCTGCACACCCAGTTAATAAAATTTGACGATAAGCGGTACATAGATTAAAGATGAGCGAAATATTAGCCCAAACTGTAGACATGCGCAAACCGCGCACTAGGCAGCAGCCGCGGAGTGGAGAGTTACAAACAAACAAACATACATACATACATACATACATACATACAGGTGAAGTTAATAAAAGCGTGTTAAAAAAAATTAAAAATAAATTAATTGACTAAAAAATGCCTGCCACCTTTTATAGTTTCTATATTTGTGGAGTAATTAAAAAAAATGAGTGTGGTAGTCAGTGGGACTGCCGGCAGAAGTTATACCTACTTCTATGCACACGCCCGGATTCATAAATTTGTATGCGAATAATTTAGCAAAATCATTACATGATATTCGTGGTTAGCGACCTCAAAAACCTCCACAAAAACCGAGTGCACACTCTTTTTGTATCTAATTTGCATAACATTCCTGGAGACGAGGTCCATCTTAAGCACCAGTAGTTTCGAAGACCATCGTCATTATTATAATCGTATTTAGCGACTCAAAAACCACCGAGTACCAGGTGTGCACTGATTTCGTACAGAATTTACATTAAACCCTAGGAGAAGAGGTAAATACCCTAGGCACCAAGTGCCGCGGAGACTTTCGGAATCGTTATATTCGTGTACAGCGAACCCACAAACCCCGAGTTTATAAATTGAACCCATTTTCAGCAATACTTACCGAATTGTAAGTTTTCTCTCTATTGTCTGCTCGGAATGCACTTTTCGAATGCAGAAATGCAATTTCCCATTTTTACATTATAAAATATAGCGACAAATTTCCTGATACTTTAACGAATCCAATGCAAAAAATGCATTCCGATCCATCTTAAGTTACAAAATTCAGAGGTTTTAGTTTATTTCCTCGACTATTCGTAAAAACTCTGTTTACGTAGCCAACAACCTTAAAAGCATAGTGCAGGATATAATGCAACCATTTGATGGTACTTTGGACTACAATACAATACTCATTACTGAATATTATTATTAATATAAAATGCTAAACTTTACTTCACTTACGTGACAGAATTATAAAATAATCTGTCAAATAATCAAGTGGTCCGTCACTCTGATATTCATACATTAGTTTAGACTGTTTTTTGTATCCCTTTTCAATGAAACGGTATTCAATATAGTTATGACTAATAACATGTGGTAAATATTTTATCTTTGTTTTTACCGACCAATATACCTTATAAGTTTTTCTGTCTCTCTCTTACTCACACCATTACATATGTAATGATTTTTGCCATTTAACTCTACACAATCTTTTTCTACACAGTGTACGAATAGAAGTATAACTTCAAAAAAACGTAGATATTTTGTCAGCATGGTTCATTGCATAATATACTCATAAATACAGATTATTTTTGAATTTCGTTAATCATTTTTTATTTGTACAGGGCATCGGTATTGTTAACAGAGTTTTTAATTGTCTTATTTGATATTAGATAAGTTATTTTGCTCCTTGATGTTATATCTAAAATACTGATTTTTGAAGTTATACTTCTATTCATGCACTCGATTTGTGTGGGGTTAAATGGGAAAAATCATTACATATGTAATGGTGTAAGTAAGAGAGAGACAGAAACACATATAAGGTATATTGGTCGGTAAAAACAAAGATGAAATATTTACCACATGTTTAGTCATAACTATAAGACCTTTAAATACCGTTTAAACATTCAGTACATTGAAAAGAGATAGATATACAAAAAACAGTCTGAGCTAATGTTATGGAATATCATAGTGACGTATTAGGTACATTGTGTTTGACAGATTATTTTCTAATTCTGTCACGTAAGTAAACATATAAAGTTTAGTATTTTATAATAATAATATTAATAATAATATTCAGTAATGAGTATTGTATTGTAGTCCATACTACCGTCACATGGTTGCATTATATCCTGCACTATGCTTTTGAGGTTGTTGGCTACATAAACAGAGTTTTTAAGAATAGTCGAAAACTGCATTCCGAACAGACAATAGATAGAAAAATTACAACTCGGTAAGTATTCCAAATGAGTTCAACTTATTTACTCGGGGTTTTTGGGGTCGCTGAACACGAATATCATAATGTCGAAAGTCTCCGCGGCACTTGGTGACTCTTCTCCTGGTGTTTTATGTAAATTCTGTACACAATTACACTTGGAACTCGGCTGTTTTTTGGGTCACTGAATACGAATATGATAATGGCGATGGTGTCCGAAACACCTGGTACTTAAGACGGACCTCGTCTCCAGAAAATGTTATGCAGATTTGATACAAAATGAGTGTGTACTCGGTACTAGGAGGTTTTTGAGGTCGCTGAACACGAATATCATATAATGATTTTGCTAAATCATTCGCATAAAAATTTATGAATCCGGGCGCGTGCATAGAAGTATAACTAATGCCGGCAGTCCCACTGACTGCCACACCTTTTTTTTATTGTCTGTCTGTAGTAGATGTGCTGTGCTGTATTTTTTTTCTACACAATTAACATAATTATAGCGATAAAGTGATTATTGTGTGAGGGATTTAATGCAGAATCGAGTTTAAAACGGGCTATAATTTGAAATTAAAAAAAAAAACGGATAATTAATAAAGAAATAGTAATGATTTAATTAACCTACAATGCTGTGAACGCAATCCGAGCAATAACAGAGAGGTAGATTAAAACTACGTTCTATCTCTTTCTTTGATCTCGCTTACAGAATCATTTCCCTATCACTTAATTAAAAGAAAAGAGAGATGCACTTTTCTAAATTCTAAATTGAGATAAGAATGACCTTATTCTATTCTAGTTTAGCACACGTTCTTTTCGTTGACCATCATATCTTCTTGTTCATGGAAACTGAGAATTACCGAAAGAGGTCTTTAGACATTTGGTGTATATTTTTTAAAACTTATTCATATCGATTTTTTGAGGGACAGAATGAACATAGAAAGAGTGACAGAAAAAGCGTTACATAGGATATACTCCACGATAACAGAAAAACACGCATGTATAAACATACATTATTTATTGTAATATTCAATTGTGTGAAAGCTCTTTGAAAATTGGAAAAATATTTCATAATCAAAAAAGTAAAAAAATCGGAAAAACCATTTCATAGAAATTCAATCGAATTATATCACTGTTTTGTTTGTGTAGGAATTTTATATTTTTTAATTGCATCATACTATAATGGTGTAAAGTGAGTATTTTAAGAACCGCAAGCTGTGGTAAAATAATGAGATAGTAATGATAATGATTAAATATTTTAAGAAATCCTGTTACCGACAAAGCGTATTAATTCAGGAAAATTAGAAATACACGACTAAAATCCAATAGTTCAAAGTACAGTATTTTCCAATGCAATAAAATAAATTATTTTGAACGTAAGAAGCCTGTTGAAGATTCTATTCTTTCAAAGAAATTCGTTTATTCATATTTTTTTTAAATAATATCTTTTTTATTAAAAATTAGAAAGTTTTTATATTTTCGCCGTGTTCTTTGTCTCTGTGCCATTCCGTGGAATTTTGTAATCGAATTTAAAGCTATTTCCCGACTACCTAGAGCTCTGAAATTTTCAGGATAGCTAAGAACTGGATGACAATGCATGTTTCAAGTGTGTTTAGGCATATACATAGATTTCGAAATTTATACTGAATTGTTATTAAATTAAATAAACATATTATCATTTTGAAAGACTTCATATAAGCTTGCGGTGGCCTATTTGGATAAGCGGTTGAAGCGGTTGATTGTGACAATTCTGTTGGGTTATCGTAATAGGATCGATCTCGCGAGAGAGAAGTTTTTTTTCTTTTTTTTTGTCCTTACATGTGAAAACAGTAATTATTATTTTAACTGGTAATAAAATAAACTGTTTTAGAAAGTTTTTAGATACAACTACCCTTGATTTTGTTAACAAGGAAACAATCTTCTCTATGATCAATCACAGCGTTGCGTTGTATGACTTAATATTTTTGCAATATCAGGGATGCTGTGCATTGTTGAGACTTAAAATATGACCTATAAATCAGTAAAAAACTTTCTATTATAAAATAGTATATTATATTATAAGGATTAAAAGTGCATATTTTTTTTACGAGCAATATTTGCAGTTGCAAGGCGGAGCGCAGCGCAGCCGAGCGAATGCAAAATTGCGAGTAAAAATAGGCACTTTTAGTCCGTATGATATATACTATTTTTTCTCCAACCAAGTCAAAATTAAAATAAATTTAGTTTTATTCAAAAATCGTTAATAATTTGGTAATAAATTTGAACACCTATTAACTATAACAGCGATAGCAAGTCGGTAGTCATGGATATCTGGTATTGTTGGTAAATATTGATTGTCAAGTAGATGTCAGTAGACGTACTAATCATATAATTTTTGTAGTAGTTTTTACGCTGCTTTTAAAATGAATCCCGAACACAATGAAAATATACCTGCGGATATATTGGAAAGTGCCGAAGCAGTATATCTAAATCTTTTGCCACCCAAATCTCGCCAAGTTTATGAACTTGCATATCAGCGATTCATGGATTGGTGTAAAGAAAAAAATGTGCAAAACTATGCGGAGAGTGTTCTTATGGTGTAATATAGTTGCCCAATTAGTTTGTTTCACTAAGTTTGTAAGAGACAATGTTTTTTTCTTCAAATTTCAATTAGAGAGCTCAAATGCAATTACTTTTAGTCCTAGAATTAAAAGTAGCGTTTTTAATCCTAGGATTAAAAGTGTTGCTAAGCAACGAGCAAATTTTTGTACGGTAAGGGAATTGATGGCTTTTGAACCTGAAAATAGTACAAAAATGTCAACATTTTTTGATGGTTGGAGAAAAAGTTCGTTTTATAAATTGTGCTTATTTATTAATTAAAAACATTTATTTTAAATAATAATATAAAATTAATAAATTCATGTCAATTTAGTTGTATAAAAGCCTATTAAAGAAATTAACAAATATATTTAAACGAACTATATAAAACAATCTACCAACAAAAAAATTTTCCTCGGGGAAACATTCTTTCAATGTCTTATCGCCTTTAAGGAAATCGGTTACTAGTTTTAGTTTTGTGTTTGTAGGTTTTTGTTAATTTTTGTTTCTGTTGTGATAGAGATGGTTTTGTTTACATTGTCATTAGAAAATTTCGTATAAAATGTCAGATGAATTAATTTTTTAAAATGTCAAGAATAAAAAATGTAAAAAGATTAAAATTAAATAGAGATGCTTATAAACAAACATAAAAAGAAATAACGGAAACACAAAGCAGGAGCAAATAGAAGAAAAATCAGAGCTAGGAGGTAGAGGAACTGAGAATAGGACATAACATTTAGAAGGGTGAAAAAAGAAAATTATATTGTTTCTTTTTTGTTACAGTGATATTTTTAAATGCAGAACCCACGCATCCTGAGATTTTTATTAATTAGAAGGAATCCCAGAGGACGAATTCTATATCATTATATATTTTTCTTTCTAAATTATCTTCCAGTCTCCGTAATCCACAGTTCTAATTGCATTTTTCAATTGGAAATGTTATACTGGCTCCAAATTAAGAAAATTATGATTACATGAATACCAGCTGAGGTATTACTGATGAGCCACCCTGTAGAATTACATTTCCTGCATGCTGCTAAAAGCAGCTTTCATTTAAATATAAGAAATTTGATAAACTGCTGTTAAAGTAAAAGTTTTTAATAAAAGTTAAATTATTTTTGTTATTTTGCTTAGGGAATAACAACGAAAGTATTATGTTAAGTATATTTTTATATTTACTTAATATATTAGACATTTTTAGATCCAAAAGACGGTTCTTGGTAATCATTTTTGATTTACAGTGACAGGAAAATTTTCAACTAATTATAATGTTACAACCAGTGACGATGACGACGTTACGTTATTTTTAATCCGGACAAATTAGATTTTGGCGCCCCCATTGAACTGACCCGTGTTCCGTTAAATTATAGACATTTGAGAAAAAAATTTGCTATTTGAGTTTTGCTATAGACAGTAGACAGTCACAATATTGTTGTATTTGTTTTCTTTTTGCCATCAAACATTTTATTGGATTCATGTGTTTTAAAAAGATATTGCAAGGGTCAAAATTGCAACAACCATGTAAGTAATAAACATTATTTTTTTATTCAGAACAAGCTTCACCACGTCCTCCTCTGCCTTACGATGGTGCTCCAGTTAGACCACCGCCTCCTGAAACCGATGACGAAGACGAAGTGTTCAAGACGGCTCCACTTCCAAGTCAACCTATTATGGTAAATTATCTTTTTATTTTGGGGTTACAGAGGAATTTGTAGTGCTTAAGGGGCTCCACCATGGATCGGTGCTGAGGTCATTTCTGTTTAGTATCGTCATGGGTGGGATAAGAGGTGAATGTGATATGATGTATGCGGATAATATTGTGATTGTAGATCTTGTGATAGATAGACTGGAAGGAAAACTTGAGAAATGGAGAAAAGCATTTAAGAGTAGAGAGTTATTCAAAACTTCAAATATTTAGGGTCTTTGCTAGAAAAGAATGGAGTGCTAAAAGTGAGAAAAATCATAGGACTAAATGTGTATGGATGAACTGGAGAAGAATGAGTGGAGTTTTTTACAGACTATTCTTACACAACCTTTATTTCCAGTCTGTGTTTTTTGTAATAAATATCTTTTATAATAATACTAGCGGACCCGGCGAACTTCGCACCGCCTAGCACTAATGTTTTTTCCATTTTTTTTATTTTTACGCTTAATTTTTTGTATTTTTTATCATATTTTCTCGTTAGTTACCAGTTTTTACTATTATTTATAGTACTTTGTAATTTATCGGTTAGGTATATTATATATTAACTGCGCCATCTAACGGTGGCGTCATAGTACTTAGTTATGTAGGAATTACAGGTGTAAATTTATAACATCTCAACTGCGCCACCTTAGGGTAGCGTCAGAATGATTAATTTCGTAATATACGCGTCCGATCGCTGCAAAATTAAAAGTGCTATAAGGAAAATCGCGGCTTCCGATGCGCTATTTATAGGCACGTTACCGCCGCCTCGGCCGGCCAGTACCTACCA
Organism: Altica lythri; assembly: GCA_964028335.1. NCBI lineage: Eukaryota > Metazoa > Arthropoda > Insecta > Coleoptera > Chrysomelidae > Altica > Altica lythri. Next base: position 24,695,755 of record OZ034804.1, on the reverse strand, counting down.
CCGCAAGCGCTACGTCCGGCAATTTTAAATCTGTAATATCTTCGAAAATATTCATTTAAATCTTGTGCTGTAAAGGACCAGATAGATCTATATTAAATCAACAATGTATTTAAGCTATTTAATTGGATAAGGATTAATGCTGTATTGGTTGAAATCGCTTCGAAAATTAGCCATTATTTGTCGTAAAAAGTAAATGACAAAAAAATGTTATTGGGGGATATCCATAAGAGATAGACATATACCATCGCGGAGTTTTCTGTAGACCTTTTCAATGTGTACAAATAATTAGTACATTATTTTGATAAATCTCGTAGGGTTCAGCCTGCGTTTGCAATGTAAGCGGAAAAAAATTGATAATTAACGACATCACATTAGAAACCTCAAAAATAACAGTATTTCTCCACTATTTAATGGATGTTATTATACATATAAACCTTCCTCTTGAATCACTCTATCTCTTAAAAAAAAACGCATCAAAATCCGTTGCGTAGTTTTAAAGATTTAAGCATACAAAGGAAAATAGGGACAGAAAAAGCGACTTTGTTTTATACTATGTATTGATATTGATTGATATTGATACCTATTGATTGATGCGGGATGCAGTCTGAAACACTTTTTTCGTCTTGCAGGAAAAATACTATTTTCGGCATCTTGAAAATTTATATCGTATTATATCATCTTTATATCTTGATATACGCTTTTCGTCAGCTTATTATTCTCGAAAATAAGACCTCCTAAAATCAAAGAACACGAAGGTTTTCCGCCACCAAAGAAGGCAAAAATTCTTTTGATGAAGCAAATTGATTTTGGAATTAATAACAAATTTATTTAGAACAATTACTTAGAAAGAATACGAGAAAATTAAAAAAAAAACGGTTTTAGCAAAAAGTCATCAAATAATCATTTGCCTTATTCTTCAGATTAAAATACGAAAAAAATGTGTTACAATGTTGTTGCTAATTTGAAAAAAGGAAATTGTTTTTTGGAAAATATTTTTTTTAATGCTTGTTACCTTACAATTCTGCATAATTGCAAGGAAACTCTGGCTTAGAAACCTTTAAATAAATAGCAACTTTCGACTGTCACTAAATAAAGGAAAATTTTTAACAGCTATATCTTCACTACTCTACTACTCGCTTTGGGAGTGTAAGATTTGTTTTAGATTATCGAAAAAATTAAATTAAATTTAGTAAATTTAATATTTTACAAGATCGTTAAAAATTGAAATATGAATATAAATTTATTTTATTTTAACCTTAAGATGAAAACCGAAAGAATTTGCAGTTTGTAAAAATGATTCAAATCAAAACAAAGAGAATAAGGTTAATAAATAAGAAAATAAATGAAGGGTCAATTATTATTAAACTAGTTGAGTAGTAAATGATACCTTTGAAAAATATAAAATAATAAAACAAAATAATTATCAGTACGTAAAATTCTTAATTCTTCTTTTATTTAACAATATATTATATATTTTCCTTATGTGGATTTAGTATACTTATCCTATTTTAGATTGAACGTTTATAAAAATGCTTATTAATAGAACTTACCAATAATATTCTCCTTGTATGAATTCACAAAAACAATAGCACATATGTATATATAAAATAACTATTAAACAACACGTTTTCAAATGAGGTCAAAAAGAAATGTAGATAAATAAACACAGATACTACTAACTTTGACAATTAGCTCCGAACTGATCGATTAATGCTTGAAAACTGAACTCAGGTAAACACTAAGTATACCTACCATCGAAAAATCTAATTATCGATAATATAGAAAAATACCCAAAAGTACATCCAAACTTTCAAAAATGTGCAAAACCAGCCCAGGAATTCCCGGTCATTCCAGCTGTTAATACAGACCAGATTTTAAAACAAAATTACCGGGACAGATGGGGTATTAAGATTTACAGTATTGCATTTACAAAATAAGTTTCTACATTTAATGATGTTGAAAATATAAATAAAACTCTAATGTAGGTACTTTTTTATGAATAATACTTAGTACAATTTTCTGCAAAAAACATTATTTACACGTGTTGCGTTTGAATTGTATTTATTTGTATTTTAATATGTTTTTCAACAATTTCGATTGTAAACATAGTGTAAACAAGGTAACAAGTATTGAATAAACATATACAATCTTTCCATTGATGATTCTGCCCAATATGCATAATGCAATTATTGCTAATTTCCGAGATATAGGGTGCTCGAAATTTTAAAATTTTCATTTTGAATATTAATAATCTTCTTTATTTTGACAATTTATATTTGAAAATCTATCATTTTACGTGATGGCATGAAAATTGTTAATTTTCGACTTAAATTTAACATTGCAACAAGATGATAGTTAGGAAATTCTGTGATCTAAATTGATCTCCGGAAAATGTTTTCAAAGTAAATCTCTGATAAATAAAAAATGAAAAATTTGAAACTCAGGAAATATCGACGGAAATGAGTTCAATATTTAAAATCGGGGGATTTGGGGGTCGCTGAACACGAATTTCATGACGGCGATGGTCTGCGAAGTACCTGGTGCCCAGGGTGGAACTCATCGCCAGGAGTTTTAAAATATATTCTTTTAAAGTCAATCGATAATCATTTCTCCGGGGTTTTGGGTATCGCTAAGCATGAGTTTCATGACGGCGATAGTCTCCGAGATCATTGTTTTTCATTCACGAAGCACAAAAACTGCCATTAATTTAGGTAATGTCCCCATGTATGATCTTCTTTGTTAGATCCTGATGTACAAGGTAGGTGTAAATCAAACTCAAACCTTCCACATCTTTTTTAGAGTTCGTAGAATTTTTGCAACCATTGATGTAACACATTTCCACGAAATTTCATTTGAATTGATTTGCAACTGTTTCGAGGATTCTTACATTACCATAATCCATTTGGTGTGAGGTAGAATGTACATGTTGGCTTAACGCAGTTATCGTGGGCTTCTTAACTGTATCGCTTTTGTGTAAGGCGATTCTTTTTGAGAGCTTCTGGCTTGTCTGCCCTATGTATTGTTTGGGGCATTCACTATATATATATATATATATATATATATATATATATATATATATATATAATATATATTTATACGAATAAAATCAAGACATTACATTACGTTAAACGTAGGTCGATAAGTATGATAGATGGAAGAATTCGGAAATGGCTAATATACCTTCGAACGTTTTTTTTTTGAGTTGCGTCTATTACCGATTAACAAATTAACCTTCTGATTTTCGTACACTTTTAATACTTTCGTATTCCCAGGAATTTGTTTTATTTCCTTCGAATAAATCCATGTTTCATCCAAAAAATAAATTCTCTTGGATGCGCACTCACAAGATTTTTCATATATTTACGAAGAAATTACCAGGCCTTACTCTAAAAATAAAAATTCGAAAAGAGGTTGACCTTAAAGGCCATCCTTGCAACTTCCCGCTAGTTTTAACCGCAAAGCTATAGTTACGTGACGTATTTTGACGTTTTTGACTTTTTTTGAAATGTTTAAAAAGCCATAACTTTTTAACGCCTTATTCGATTTTGATGTTCAAGATGGCATTCGACGCAGTTTTTTGAGACCTAAAAACGTTACCCAGAGTGCAAAATCGGTTAGTCAAAAAATCTCTAAGTTATTGAAAAAAAAACACTTTTTTTGAAAATTTTCGACAACGATATCTCACGAACGAATCAACCGATTTTAATTTGCAAAACGGCATTCGACGTGGCTTTTTAAGTTTAAGAGCTGATTAGGTTATGAAATTGAACAATGCAATAGCCAAAAAGATATGCCCAAAAAACATCATTTTTACCAATTGTTTTTTTCGGTTATTTTGAAATTTCTCGAAATCTACCAGCTCGAATCGGTTCAAACTTACAAGGAATCTAAGTTAGATGGAACTCTTTGGAATGCTTTTTATTTCATTCCGATCGGTCAAGCCGTTCAAAAGTTATAAGAGGTTTACATACATCCACACACACACACACACATCCACACGTACATACAGACATACAGACACCCTCGTAAAAATAGTCAGGGAAGGTTCCTAAGACCTCAAAACGTTGAGATCCGATGAAAACTCGATTTTCGAAAAACGGGGTGAAACCAATAACTTCCCGATTTTAAAAAAAAAATTAATTTTTTTTAGCGGGAAGTTAAAAACGCATTATATAATATTTATATAATTATGTTTGTCGAAACATAAAACATATAGTTTTAAAGAAGTGGATACATTTACCTATTTAGGAGCAGAATTTGTCAAAAAGCCTGATCAAAGCAAAGAGATCCAGAACAGAATAAACAAAGGAAACAAAATGTTTATATAAGCTAAAAAATATATTAAAAAGTAAAGTGCTAGCTAGAAGTGCCAAAATAAGAATATATAAAACGGTACTAAGACCTATAGTGCTATTCGGAAGCGAAACGTGGACACTGGGTAAAAGCGAACAAAATATGCGAGCGATTTGGGAAAGGAAATGTCTACGCAAAATTTTTAGAGGGAAGAAAATAGACGACATATGGCAGAGAAGAAGCAATAAAGAACTGAGAGAACTATTTGGTCAACCAGACACTATAGGTACTGCAAAGAGAAATAGATTGAGATGGATTGGCCACATACAGAGAATGAAAAATGAAAGGGTACCCCAAAAAATAGTAGAAAGCGGGATAGGAGGAAAGAGGAAAAGAGGACGACCCAAATCAAGATGGATCGAAGAGGTGTTAAAAGACCTTAGAACACTAAAGATAACCAACTGGAAAAGAAAAGCAGAGAACAGAAAAGAATGGAGAAAGGAAGTCAACAAAATTTCGAGGTTCGAAAATATTGCCTCTCATTATTAGCTTATTAATAATATATACTTACCTCAAGAATTCGAATATTAAATTAACAGTTAAATATAGTCCTTATAACAATTCTTAAAAAAAACAGTTTACTTTCCAGGCTCAAAATTAAGTTCAAAACACGAATATTCCAACAATCACTTGTAAACACACTACAAATACGCTGTTTTTTGTCATTTAACAAAACTAAAAGTTATCAATCAATAAGAATCGAACATTGACCTTTATTATACCTGCTGTCCTTGTTTAACACATTCTGTTGTTCCAGGACAAGCGTCTCAATTTTATGGTTTTAAGTTCTGTAAGTAGAAAAGAGACGTTATATAAAAAATAGTTCGTGAATAATTTCATGTTTGTGCGTTTGTGCAAAGATCCGACGGACAAACTTTCCAATCCACAACCCAAAAATTCTATTGATAGGAGTTATCCCATGAAGGTATATGCATGCACTCCACACTCCATCCTATTTTCCCGATCACTGTCATTAAGTCCTCTCTTTTGCATATATTCACCCACTTCATCTCTTCAGGATCTAGGTTATCTTCTTCTCTTCCTTCTACCCATCGAACTCTATTCTGTTATTTATTTACTTGATTTACGCTCTTTTGACATGCCCATACCACATGCAATGATGTCATTCTCTACTTGCATTCTTTTGCGTATCTCTTTGTTCGGTACTCTACAATTTCTTGTAAAACCCAGTAGGTACTCCATTCCTGTTGCTAGAATTTTCTCTTTGTTCTTCTTGTTTATTACCCCGTAGGTCATAACGCTTTGGACTATGAAGTTGAATATCATTTGCTTGGTTTTTATCTTAATATTCTTGTTCCAAATCACTGAATGTAATTGTCTGTTAGCCATTCTAGCTTATCCTATTCTACTGTTGATGTTTTCTTCTATTGTGGTATTTTTGGAAATGAAAAATACCAAGTACATATTTAAATTTGTTGATTCCCTTAATATCTAAATTACCCTCAACTTCCATATTCTATATGTCCTCTTTTTGATAACTAAAAATTATGTTTTTTTTAAGTTGATTTCAAGACCGACCTTTTGGTATTTTTCCCACAGTTTATCATGTAACTGAAGTCTTCTTCATCTTTTACTATTCTTACCTAGTCATCCGCAAAACATAAATTCTAAAGATGTTCTTATCTAATATTAATTCCCATTCCTTGACACTTTTCTTTTCATGTTTCAAGGTATCTTCTAGGAATATTTTGAAAAGGGTTGGTGAAGTGAAGTTTTAAATCGGTCGATAATTTTGTTTTCTGAATTTATGTGTACTCTATTGCTTTGATACCTATATACAATAATTATTCTTGTGTGGGATTATAATAGTTGATGTAAAAAAGGGGTATATTGAATAAATTTAAATAAACTATTTGTTACTAATACATATATTTTTGGAAACTCCAGACTACAATTATGATAATAAAATGTGGAAATTCTGATAATTAAGGGTAGAAGTAGAAACCATTGACCGATTTCAAATGTGTGCACCTTATTTGGTGGCTCAGGAATTTCCGGCCATTATAGACTAAATTTAAAAATAAAATTACCTGAACAGATGGTTGGTCAGGATTTACAGTTTTACATTTATTCAATGGTATATTTATCGATTTAATACTATAAAAAATACAAATAAATTTCTTTTGAGTTGTTTATTACCAATTTTTATAAGATTACATTTCATCATTTCAATGAATCTTTTATTAAGGTATAATTAATAAATTGGTATAATATTATGAATACAAAATCTCTCTCATATGACTAATGTTATACCAATACAATTTTAATTATTTTGTATTTCATCTAGAAATAAAAAAATTAAATAAAGTAGTCAATAATAATATCGAACAATTATTACATTTATAAGGAAATTGAATACATTACAGTTAATGTAAAATATGTTAAATAAAAGAATTAAACCCGAAACCCGTTATTTTTTAACTGGTCCAAACATTTGTTAATAACCTTAGAGAAAAATCTGGATTCGTATAATGAGTTCTAATGATTTTAAAATTATAACGAGGTCAAATCAATTAAACTATTTAATTTATTTAAATTAATTTAAAATTAGTTTTTAACACATTTTGTTATTTAACCAAGATATGAACTGTTCTTAGCTTGACAATTAAATGAAAGTCATCATCAATCAATATCAATCAATCATCAATCAATATCAATATCAATACATAGTATAAAACAAAGTCGCTTTTTCTGTCCCTATTTCCCTTTGTATGCTTAAATCTTGAAAACTACGCAATAGATAGAGTGATTCAAGAGGGAGGTTTATATGTATAATAACATCCATTAAATAGTGGAGAAATACTGTTATTTTTGAGGTTTCTAATGTGATGTCATTAATTATCAATTTTTTTCCGCTTACATTGCAAACGCAGGCTGAACCCTACGAGATTTATCAAAATAATGTACTAATTATTTGTACACATTGAAAAGGTCTACAGAAAACTCCGCGATGGTATATGTCTATCTCTTATGGATATCCCACAATAACATTTTTTTGTCATTTACTTTTTACGACAAATAATGGCTAATTTTCGAAGCGATTTTAACCAATACAGCATTAATCCTTATCCAATTAAATAGCTTAAATACATTGTTGATTTAAAATAGATCTATATGGTCCTTTACAGTACAAGATTTAAATGAATATTTTCGAAGATATTACAGATTTAAAATTGCGGGACGTAGCGCTTGCGGTGGTACTGGCCGGCCGCGGCGGCCGCAGCCTGCCTATAAATAGCGCGTCGGAGGCCGCGATTTTTCCTATAGCACTTTGAATTTTGCAGCGATCGGGCGCGTTTATTACGAAATTAATCATTATGACGCTAACCTAAGGTGGCGCATTTGAGATGTTATAAATTTACGCCTGTAATTCTTACATAACTAAGTACTATGACGCCACCGTAAGGTGGCGCAGTTGATATCTCATATATTTAAAAGAGCAAAACTTACTTACCTAAGAACTATGACACCACCGTTAATATATAATATACCTAACCGATAAATTACAAAGTACTATAAATAATAGTAAAAACTGGTAACTAACGAGAAAATATGATAAAAAATACAAAAAAATTAATCGTAAAAATAAAAAAAAAAATTGGAAAAACATTAGTGTTAGGCGGTGCGAAGTTCGCCGGATCCGCTAGTAAAAAATAAATTATAAGAAACCAGAATAAAAAAATGTGAGAAACATCATAAAGGGATTGTTGAGACATCAAAAAATCCTAAATATTATAGACTAGCAGCCCGCTCCGGCTTTGCACGGGGATTAAAGAAAAATAACAAAAGCCATTAAATTTATTGGGTCAACGCTTCCCTGTAAACGATATTACATGTTATTTTATTTTCGGGCAGCAAAATAAATTGATTTTCAGGTGCTCCGACCCGCCTTAGGCGGTTGGCCATGAGGAAAACCGATCCCTACTAATTGGAAGGTTTGACCTTGAGACTTATTATTAGTAAAAGCGAAAGATGTTTTGATAGGAAATTGAAGCGGTTTAAATGGATTTGGTAGATCAGTTGGGATCATGAGGATACAGTGTATGAGCTAGTTGACCAGCTGGTGGTTCAGTTATAATGGTTGCTACAACTTAATTGTCCTTAATTCCTTTATAAGTAGCCTCGTCCCATTGCACATGCTAAATTCGTGATTATGAAATAAGTTATTTTGATAAGGATTAATACCAAGATAAAAACTTTTAAAAAATTAAAAAATAGTCATTGTGACGTAATTATAACAGTTAGACATATGCTGTAGCGGCATTTTTTGTAGATATTTATATATTCTTCAAAATCGTAGTACATTATTTTATTCTATAATCAATAGTATTCTCGGCGCACGCGATGTAAGGATTTTAAGGTCATTTTTGGTTACATGGCATTTTAGTAAGGATCCCTAATTTTTTTGAAACTGAAACATAGCCTATGTCACTCGGGAATAGTGTAGCTTGCCAACGGTGATAGAATTTTTGAAATCGGTAAAGTAGTTTCGGAGCCTATTCATTTCAAACAAACAAACAAACAAACAAACAAAAAATCAAACCTTTCCACTTTATAATATTAGTATAGATAAAGTAAAATAACGGTTTATGGGAATATCCACGATATAATTGGGAGTAAATATTTTTTTTTCTACAAGAAAAACATTGTTTATTAACGTAATTTGTTCCCACATTATTATTTCTAAAAATTGCCTTTTCAAGCAATTATACCTAAATTTCCGTTAATAATTTGTGCAATAAATAGTTATTGGTTCAATATAATTGACGTACAAAATTTCTTATTAAAGATGATTACATTTGTAAACCGAGTAATTAAAAAGTAATCTTATTAATAATTATTATATAACTGTTAAAATAATAAGGTTAATAATGAATAAACACAAAAAAATATAAAATGCTGTATAACCACCGACAGTGGTATTTTTCTTGAATTCAATAATTTATTAGGTAATATTTGACTGATCTATTTTTTATTAAATACACTTTCGAGGTCATTATAAAACCTTTTTGGGAAGTTATAAAAAATAAATGCAATAAGGAAGTAATTAACTAAGTATAAATCTTTGCAGATTGTTGATCAAAAATTATTTATTGCATAAATTAAATAGATAAATCTTTTTAGAGAAAAAATTATTACATTTTTGTACTGGTATTACATCTACAATTTATTCGTAAATAAGTTTGACAAAAAAATTCGTGAATTTATTCAAGGTCCCGCTATTTAATTTAACAAAATTGTTTGACGAGAAGCAGGTTGACCAACATTTAAAGATTTTGATTATTGCAATTTTAGATTTTTAAACGTTTATTTTTTATTCCATAAAATAAAGACAGAACCAATAGCGAATACTAATATACACTCATTCGACATATTAAATAACAATAAATTATTTTTTTTTAACTTCCCTTTTTTATTGTGATCTGTTATAATAACAATAAACAATAGCTTTAAGACGAATAGGTATAGTCTAAGAGCTCGCAACATTTTCGGTAAGTCATTTTATCATGTATTGTATTTGTACAAATACCGATTTACTTATACCATTGTGAATAATAGTGGGACTAGTGTCTTACCTGCTGTTATTCGACATCTCACCTGACGGGTAAACTAAATACGTTACTACTAAAGTATCAGGCCTGAGATTTTTTCTGCAGATAATATATTAATTCCTCATCACACTTACAAAAAACCAAACAAAAATATTAATAATAACACCTTCAAAAAAATTATTGAAAATTCCATATTTTTATGTAAAGTATTGGCCAGAACGGGCAAATGAGGTGTGAAGGGTAGGTAACGTAAGCAGAATAGAATGTGCGGCAACACCCGTTACCTACCCTTCACACCTCACTTGCCCGTTCTGGCCTATACTTACATGAAAATATAGAATTTTCAATAATTTTTTTGAAGGGGTTATTATTAATATTTTTGTTTGGTTTTTTGTAAGTGTAATGAAGAATTAATATATAATCTGCAGAAAAAATCTCAGGTCTGATACTTTAGTATTAACGTATTTAGCTTACCTGTCAGGTGAGACGTCGAATAACCCCGAGCTCTCCGTCTAGTACATGACATAGTGGGAGCTATACCCAGTGGTGTGCTCCTTTACTTACGTTTAGTTATTACTAATACTAAATGACTGACTACATTACATTTCTACTTAATCTAAAACCAAGTTAATTTCTTTCTTTAAGTCTAATGGATCCAACCTTTTTAATCTTCTTAATCGTGGATTTGGATACACTGCTAGTGCTTCCAAATAGTTAGAGCACTGTGTAACGGTTATTTCTTTGACGGTTTCAACATTCAGGTCATGATGAATAACATCGTTTGGTACGTACCAAGGCCCATTACAAACATTACGAAGGACTTTTGATTGGAATCTTTGAAGTCTTTGGATATGTGTATTACTAGCAGTTCCCCCAATTTGGATGCCGTACAACCACACTCGTCGTAGTATGGATTTATAGAGTAGAAGTTTATTTTCCATACTTACGGATGATTTCCGATTCATATACCAATACATTTTTTTATATAGAATGCCTAATTGTAATCGTTTGGACCATATATGTTTCCCTCAAGTCAGGCGATTGCCGATATGTATTCCTAGGTATTTGACGTCATTTTTAACAGGTAGTACTTCTTGGTTTATTGAAACCGGTGGATAATTCCCTCTTCTTAGAGTAAATGTTACTTGTGTGGATTTTGTGCTATTAACTTTAACACGCCATAGTCTCAGCCAATATTCTACTAGGTTTAAGTGGTTTTGCAGATTTCTTGAAGCAAATACTGGGTTCACATGCGAGGCCATCATAACAGTGTCATCAGCATAAGTGGCAGTCGTATATTCTGTAGTCGGCATGTCCGCTGCATACAGTTTGTTGGACCGAGTACACTTCCTTGTGGGACCCCAGACAAAATCGGAAATAGGTTATTAATGATCAAAAATTTAAACGAATGTGGGATAAAAATTAACAATAACGTTTTTGTCGTTGGGATCCCTAAATTCAAGATATTATTTAAAGAGAACATGATCTAATTTTGAAAGTTGGAAGAAAAAACCCAAAATTGTACATAAAATATTAAATTCTGTTTTTAATTAACCTCGACTTTCAGGTTCTTTACTTCCTCTTCTGTGATAGTTAAAAATTATGTTTTTTTAACTTGATTTCAAGACCGACTTTTTGGAATTTTTCCTGTAGTTTCCTTATCATGTAGCTGAGGTTTTCTTCATCTTGTGCTATTATTACCTGTCATAAAGTATAAAGATTTTCGTTCCTAATATTAATACCCATCTCTTAACACTTTTCTTTTCATGGTCTTAAGGTATCTTCTAGGAATATTTTAAAAAGGTTTGGTGAAGTGGAGCCGATCCTTTGAAGTTATATATCGGTCGATAATTTTGTTTTTTGACTTTATGTGTACTGTATTGCTTTGATACCTGTACACAATAATTATTCTTGTATATTAACACGATAGTTGTGTAAAATGGGTATATTAAATAAATTGAAATAAACCATCTGTTACTAATATATATATATATATATATATATATATATATATATATATATATATATTAGTAACAGATGGTTTATTTCAATATATATATATATATATATATATATATATATACAGGGTCATTCAAAATTAGCGGAACACTTGATTTATGGCTTAACTATGAATTATACGATAATTTGACTTAGATAAAAGTTTTTGTACATTTAATGTACTATTTATTGATCTTCTCAGATTTTCCGAAAAAGTAATAGCTTTCAAGATATGACGTCAAAGGACAATATTTTAAATGGATTTATTTATATTTTTTTTCGAGTTGGTATGACCTGTCTAAATTCATTAATGGTACATTTAGTGGGTCTGAGACTTATGGTTTTATAAATATCAATTAATTAAAAAAATTATTTGACACCAAATTAACCATAATAATTTAAACTTAAATAATAGTTATTTATGTATCAAGGGCGTAAAACAGGCGTTTATGGACCGCAACGTGTAAATAAGAGCCCGAGCCGCAGGCGAGGGCTGTTAACACGTTAGGTCCATAAACGCTGTTTACGCCCGAAATACATACAAACTTTTATGCACGACCGATTTAATAATCTTTTATAAAAAAAATTGCACTGTCAATTGAAAAAAGTCAACTGTCAATTGACAAAAGTCTATTGTCAAATATCAACTGTCAAATGCCAACTGTCAAATGTCAACTGTCAAATGTCAACTGTCAAATGCCAACTGTCAAATGTCAAACCATAAGTCTCAGACCCACTAAATGTACCATTAATGAATTTAGACAGGTCATACCAACTCGAAAAAAATTTAAATACAGGGTGATCCATTTAAAATATTGTCCTTTGACGTCATATCTTGAAAGCTATTACTTTTTCGGAAAATCAGAAAAGATCAATAAATAGTACATTAAATGTACAAAAACTTTTATCTAAGTCAAATTATCGTATAATTCATAGTTAAGCCATAAATCAAGTGTTCCGCTAATTTTGAATGACCCTGTATATTTGGAAACCCCAAACTAAAATTTTGGTAATAAAGTGTGTAATTTCCGATAATCAAGGAAAGAAACGATTTTAAAGGTGGCTCTGGAATTTCCGGCAATTAATACAGACTGGGGTAGTAGGATTTACAGTTTTGCATTTATACTCATTGGTATGTTTAGAGATTCAATGATATAGAAAATACGAATAATTTTTTTTTTGAGTCGTTCATTATACATTTTTATGTGATTACATTTAAATCAATCTTTTATTAAGGTATAATTAATAAATTAGTATAATATTCTGAAAAAAAGAAGCACGTAAATCATATACATCGATGAACCGATTTACACATTCTCTCCTAACGAATGTTAGACAAATACATGATAATTTTGTATTTCATATAAAAAATTGGACATCAAATTTTGATTGTAGGTATTCACGAAAAAATTTTGGATATAATACCGTCATTAAAGCATTTTGTTAGTTTTACTATACTTTTTTAGACACAGAATTTGTGCACTCTACACTTGGTCTATGCCTTTACATTTTGAAAGTAATGAATGCATAAATGTTTTATTTATTTATTGGTTTATTTAAATATTAGAGAATAAACCCTAATCTCACTACTAACAACCATTTCTTAGTTTACTTTTTCTCATTGTAATAATTACTAATGTTTAGTTACGCTTGTATATAGTATTCTTAACTTTATAACAATATTTGTCAATGTGAAAGCCGTTACAGTTTATTCAAATTTAGTTTTTTTTTCTACACGGTATAGAACAGTAGTTCTATAACGAGTATTGTATGCGCTCCACTCGATGCGAGTGGAAAAGTTTATCATACGTGCCAAAGGCGAGTGTGACGGTTAATTGAGCATGGGATAACTATTTCCTTTGAGTTTTAGACTTAATTTAATTTCTTAGCTACTACTTGAAAAGTAGTATCAGTAGCATTATAGAATTCTATTTTGGTCGTTTTAAAATTTTACAGTGTGCGAGAATGACATCAATTCCATATCAATGTGAAAGCCGTTACAGTTTATTCAAATTTAGTTTTTTTTTTCTACACGGTATAAAACAGTAGTTCTATAACGAGTATTGTATGCGCTCCACTCGATGCGAGTGGAAAAGTTTATCATACGTGCCGAAGGCGAGTGTGACGGTTAATTGAGCATGGGATAACTATTTCCTTTGAGTTTTAGACTTAATTTAATTTAATTTCTTAACTACCACTTGAAAAGTTTTAAAAGTAGTATCAGTAGCATTATAGAATTCTATTTTGGTCATTTTAAAATTTTACAGTGTGCGAGAATGACATCAATTCCATATTTAAAAATGGGTTAAGAATTACAGTATTCAATTGTATTAGTAGAAATAGTATATTCTGTGGCAAGGGGTGAAACAAGACGATTTCTGACTAGAGCAAGATTTGACTGTCATCGCCCGGTCAGAAATCGTCTTTGTTTAATCCCGTGCCACACACAATATTTTTCATATCACATGCATTGAAACAGCGAGTTTTGATCTCTGTAACCTGTCGAAGTAAGACTATTTCAGACCAATGCAACTGTCAGTCAGAAACATTCTGACAGACTTAAAATAATGACATTTGTTTCTGACTGACAGTTGCATTGGTCTGAAATTGTCTTGTTTTGACTGGCAAAACAGGGATCAAAACTAGCTGTTTCAATGCATGTGATATGAAATGTGATATTAAATTACAAGGGCAGAAAGTTTGGGATTTCAGCACTGCGCGCCATGGTGCTCGAGGCGAAAGAACGTTTATAAAACAATTATACATTAATTATTGTACCAACAGAATTACGTTTAACAGACAATTTGTTTCGTAATTATTTATAAATAAACACTAGTGAAAAAAAATTAAACTTTACGAACCTTAAACCGTGCGTAAAGGTAATACTTTACGCACGGTTGTAGAAAAAGCACTGTTTTATACATTTTTTGTATCTTGTAACATGTAACAACAATTACATTCAGTACTTTCTTTGTATTGATCGTGACATTATATTAACTTTCCCGTTAGGTTACAATCTTTTAAACAATAAAAATACAGTCTAGTGCTTAGTTCAGCTGTGATCAGATGAAAAATGTGGGATTTCCAACGTTATGTTATTTATATCACACATCTATTTTTCCATAATGAAGTTCAAAACGAATCACGACGTTCAAATATTCATAAAATAAATTATAAAACAATACGAAATATACCGGAAAGAAAATTACTGAAGTTATACTTCTTTTGGTACATTTCAGTTTTTTGTTGCGTTTGTGATACTGAAGTTTCGAATTAGATTTACACATGTTTTATTAATTTTGCTCACTTTTTATTATATATGCAGGGTGAGTCGGGAGGATCGCACCGAACTTCAGGAGTATATTGTACATATGAAAATAATAAAAATCTCAAGATCAACATAAGATCCGAACGAGCTACTCGACAAGGTTTAGAAGAAGTAGAAAATATTCTGGATTTAGTAGAAGATGATCCAATGACTAGTTTACGAAGAATTACTACTCAATTGGGAATTACTCAAACCAGAGTAATTAAAATATTACACGGAGAGGTATCTATCCATACCATTGTACAGTACCTACAACCAGAAGATTATGCCAGACGCATACAATTTGTCGATATATAAATATCAATCGTCGTATTGTATCGCACATACTTTTTACCGGTGATAGACCAAGGCGGATCTGTTTTTTAGTGGATGTGAGAGGTGGCATTCGGATTTTTTTCAGAAAAAGTTGTGTGATAACTTCAATAATAATAATCTCGTTTCCTCCCTCTCAATCAGGTCCGGAACATTAACAAAAAAATTAAAATGTTTAAAAATAGTGACAAATGTCGATTTTTTTCTACTTTATTTGCTTATAACTTTAAAACGATTTATTTTAAGGAAAAGTTGTACAAAAATAAAAGTTGCCCAATTAAATTTCCTATAAAATACCATTGGTTAAAATTTTTTAAATTTATTACCTAGGCTGCAAAATAGCAATAAATACAAAACAAAAGGGGTAAATGGAGCCTTTTTTATTCAATTTATTTCAACCATTTAGATTTCATGTAGGACCTTCATAATTCGCCTAGAAAATCTTTATAATATAATAAAACAGTCCACTAAATTTCATTAAAATCGATTTAGTAGATTTCGCATAATAATTTTGCAATCTAAATTTTTTTAAAAAAATTGAAATCTCCCACAACAAAAACTAAACCATACAAAAGTTTGCTGATTTTTTGACATATAAAAAAGCACTCCACCTATCAAACTCACTTTACAGAATTAAAATTGGATTATTTGGGCATCCTCAGGAATGTTTTAAAGTTATAAACAGTTTTTTGGCTTATAAACAAATAGAATATCTCGGTAACTAATAATTTAAATTAAATTCAGAAAACGGCGTTAGAAAGAACTTGGAAAGACGCTTCTTTTTTTTTTAAAAAAGTTAATTTACAAGCAGTGGTTTTTGAGATACAACCGGTCAAAGTTGATCGGCATTTGCGACGAAGTTATAAACATTAGGATGATAATCTTTAAACCATTACCTTTCTCTTTCGGAGCTCCTTTTGGACAAAAATTTTCAGATCTCCGAAATATCTATAACATATATTAAAATAATAAAAACTATCAATAATCCGCGTGAAAATTCCAAAAAAAACAGGCTGAGGAAAATTGAATTTCAAGGTTCAAAATCGGTATGCGGAAAAAAAATACATTTTCTCAGCTTCCAATGGAGCAATTTTCTTCTTTTTTTTTTAATCCGATGTAACTCGAATAGAAAATCCCAAATAACGCATAACCAAATCCCAAAGATGCTTTCATTTTGTTATAAATAAATTAATATATTTATAACAAAATAAAACTACATATTTTTTCCTATTTTTTAGACATTTTTTTAGAAAAACTTACAAAACTTGTTGTACCTTTTAACATTTCAAATATAAATATTTCCATTTAAAAGCTTTATAATTATTTAAACACCACCTCTCTCATCCAAATATAGACGTTTTTTTACACATCCGCACTGGTCTATGACTGCATTAATAAATAGTCGCAACTCCCATGTATAGTGCGACTAAAATCCTCACGCAACAGTTGAAACTATAATTTTCAACGCAAGTTTAGCGTAAATGTGTGGTGTGGAATAGTCGATATTTATTTAATTGGCCCTGTTATTCTTAAAAACCGTCTCACGGAAGAGCATTACTTAATTATTTACAAAATGAATTACAAGATCTACTAGAGGACCTTCCTCTTAATATCAAAATGCAAATGTATTATAAGCACGATGGAGCTTCTGCACATTTGGCTCGTCAGGTCAGGCAACATTTAGACGAAAGGTTTCGAGGGCGTTGGATTGGTCGCGAAGGTTCTACTAGTTGGCCTCCACGATCTCCAGACCTTACATCATTAGACTACTGTTTATGGGGCTGGTTCAAAGATGAAGTATACAGAGGTAGTGTCGACACACGAGATGCAGTAAATCAACGCATTATAAATACTGCAACCGATATCAAACAAAGACATACAGCAATCAAAAGAGCAACTCTTTTTAGACGCAGCAGGAAATGTTTGAAGGCCAATGGTGGTATTTTTGAAAACCTATAACAGAAACGCTATTAATTAAAATGCAGCCAACGTTAGGATAAGAAATTTTGTAAAATCACTATAACTTGAAAACAAAGGAAGATTTGAGTTTTTTTTTATTATTTTCACATGTACAATACACTCCTGTATATATATATATTGTTATGGTATTCAATAGTTGGTCTTTATATGTAATATAAGTGTAATTAAGACTAACTAGATATTAGAATTGAATAATCAATTTATGCAAATTATCAAGGAATCATAAATAAAAAAAAAAAAAAAAAAATTTATTGATAGAATGTCATAGAATTTTGGAGAGTAAAGTCAGAGAAAAAGTTTAGGGAATTATATAGAATTTTAAAAATTTAAAAACCATTATAAAGTAAATATAATAATAATAGAAATTGAAAATGAAGATAAATACTGAATGTTAATGAATATAAATATAAAAATTATAAAAGAAGATTAATGTATGAATAGAATGTTATAATAACTATATGGTAGAGGTAAATATGGAATAAAATGGATATATATAGAGAAGATTAATTGGATATTTGCATAGATTGGATTTTCAAAATAAAATAAGCATAGTTTATAAAGTTTAATATTATCGAAGAACCCAACCTTGAAGAGTCACAAGAATACAATTATATGAGTATAGAGATCATAACAATTATGGCGAGCCAACGTGTGGCGTGAATAAAACAAGAATCCAGTTTAAAATAGAACAGTATATTGAAATTGAGAGGGTGATATAGACAATTGAAGTGATTAGAAAATTAGAACAGTGAAGAATTGAAATAAAACATAAATACATTATAATAGAAATAAGAGGATTAGGTGAGAGTTTTAAGTATATTTATATTTATATATAAAGACCATAAAATTTTGAAAATTTTAAAACTAAATACAAATCGAATAAATATAATAAAGTAATATAATAAGTTAACATTATAAATTAAATAAATATATAAAATAATTAAAAGATTTGAATAAAATGAATACAAGACAAAATAGAAGAAATAGAAGGAGAGAAGATGGAATACAGGAATCTAATGAAAATATGCATGAAACAGAAAGTAATGATGGATCGTCGGAAGGAGAAGAAAAAACAATGTTTCAAGTGGTACAAGCTGATGTGATAGGAGATGCGACTAGTTCAAAACCACATCAAGAAACAGAGATGGAGAAAATGTTTAAATTTTTGGAAAATAAATTTGATGAAAATAATAGAAAAATGGATTCTATGAAAAAAGAAATAAGAGAAGATATAAAAAAAGAAATAAAAGATATGAACAAGAATATGGAAACATTTAAAGATGAAATGAAAAATATTATTAAAGAAGAAAATATCAAAATACAAAAAGAAGTCGATCAATTGAAAGATGGAATTAAGGCGATGGAGGAAATGGGTAATATACACCAGGAGAAGATTAATAATATAGAAAAAAATGTGAAGGAGCAGAAAAATGAAAATAAGAAAGAAAATGAAAGAATACTACAAACTATGGAAAGGAATGTAATGGAAGTAGCAAAGAAATTTGAAGATGAAACAAAAAAATTACAAGAAATGCAAAATGAAAGAACTGAGGATGGTTCCTATATGATAATACATGGAGGAGAAGGAGCAGTAAAATTTACAGGGAATATCAGTATATTACATCCATGCACGTATATGAATATGATTAAAACTAAGACTAGGAACAAAAGAGATTGGAAAGAAATTATAAGAAGTTCTTTGAAAGATAATGCTGCATTATGGTATGCAACACAGGAAAATGAAATATTAACCTTTAATGATTTTGAAAGGGAATTTCGTAAATATTTCTGGGGTGAATCAAAACAAGGGGTGAGTAGGGAAAAATTATATTTCGGAAAATTCAATTATAGATTAGGGAATAATTTAACTAATTATGCGTTACAATTATATAATGTTGCACAATATTTGGAACCTCCTATGAGAGAAGAGGAAATAATTTTATATATTTCTAGACATTACGATATAACAGTTTCTGAAACAATAGTTATACAAAATATTAAAAAAAAAGAACAATTGATTGAGTATTTAAATCGAGTTGAAAGAAATTTAAAGATTAATGAAAATAGATCACAAAATTATGAAAATGATAGATTTAGAAATTATCAAAACAGAAATGGATATAATAGAGTAAGAGAAGAAATGCGTAATAGAAACAATGGAAATTATAATTATGGATATAATGGGAGAGAAAATGGAAATCGTATAAACGGAAATACATATAGAAATGGAAATAATATGGATAATAATAATAATATAAGAAATGGAAATAACAGAAATGAAAATGGTTTTCAAAATGTAAATAATGGAAGATATGAAAGATCAAGATATAGAAATATAAATGAAATTCATAATAATAATAATAATAATCGAGAAGATAGAAATGGAAACAATAATGTACCTAGAAGAATAAATCAAATTAATATGCAAAGTAGAGAAATAGAAGAAAATGTAGAAAATGTTAGGGTAGAACCAGAACAAGAAAATTTTTAAATAAGCACCTACAAAATTTTAATGTTAAATGTTGTTATATACATCCTAGTGAATTTATAAAATTAGAAGAAAATAATAATAAATTAGAAGATAAAATTGGATTAGTAGTTGTTGAAGGAAATTTAGAAAATAAGAAAATTAGAATTTTAATAGATACCGGATCAGAAGCAACATTGATAAATGAAAAAATTATTGAGGATAATAAATTAGAAGAAATGATTAAAATTCCAAGAATTAAGTTAATAGGTGCTAATGGAAAAAAATTAGGGGAAATTAATAAGACTATAAATATTAGTATTAAAATTGGAAATAGTATATATAAAATACAAGGTTTGATTATAGGAAATATGGAGTATGATATAATATTAGGTACTGATGAATTAGAAAGAATGAATGTTATTATTAATTATGAAGAAGGTTGGATAAAATTGAAAGAAGAACAAATTAAATTAAATAAAATAAACAATAATGAGGAGATAATACATATAAATGAACTAAGAATTAATGGGGAAATGATGAAAGAAGGAGAAGATATAAAAAGTGATGATAAATATAAAGATGAAATTAATTTGTTATTTAAAAAATATCAAAATTTAATTACATTAGAGAATAATACTGCCAAAGAATATACTCACAGATTTGAAGTAAAGAATATAGAAAATTTTCGAGTTAAAACTTATCCAATTCCATATCAATATAGAAAACAAGTAGCTATAGAAATAGATAAAATGCTAGAAAATAATATAATTGAGAGAAGTGATACATCTTTCATTAATCCAATTGTAGTTGTGAAAAAAGGGAATGGAGAGTTAAGGTTATGTCTAGATGCTAGAAATATTAACAAATTTTCAATACCACAATATGAGAAACCTATGCATATTGAAGCAATATTTGGTAGAATAACAGGAATTGAAATTTTTAGTAAAATAGATTTAAAACATAGTTTTTGGTTAATACCTCTACATAAAAGTAGTAGGAAATATACTGGTTTTAGTATTGATGGTGTAGTATATCAATTTAAAGTAGTACCATTCGGTATACAAAGTGCATGTGCAGCTTTGGTTAAAGCATTACATAAAATTTTAAACAAATATGAAAATTTTGTTGTTCATTATGTAGATGATATATTAATTTATTCAAAAAGTGAAGAAGAACATAAAAAACACTTAAATATTGTGTTAAAAGAATTGGATTTAGCGGGATTGAAAGTAAATAAAGAAAAATGTCAATTTTTCTTAAAAGAAGTGATATATTTAGGATTTAAAATTAATAAAAATGGAGTAGAGATGGATACGGAAAGAGTAGATAAAATTTTAAAATTTGAGAAACCAAAAAGTTTAAAGCAAATAAGGGGATTTTTGGGAATGATGAATTATTATAAAAAGTTAATACCAAATCTATCAGAAAAACAGATTCCATTAGTAGAATTATTAAAGAAAAATGTAAAATGGAACTGGAATGAAGAAAGAGAACAAGCATTCAATGATTTAAAAAAAATGTTTACTAATAATTTGAAGGTATATCATCCAAATTATGAATTAGATTTTATATTAAGAACAGATGCATCAATTAATAAGTTAGCAGGGGTTTTAATACAAGTACAAAATGGAATAGAAGTACCAATATGTTTTATGTCTAGAGTCACAAAAATGTATGAAAGAAATTATAGTGTATCAGAATTGGAATTTGCGAGTATAGTTTTTTGTGTGCAAAAATGTCGATTTTATTTAATTGGAAAAAAATTTATAATTGAAACCGATCACATGGCTTTGAAGAATGTAATGGTCAATCGATTTAATAATAATAGGATATATCGATGGAGTTTATTATTACAAGAATATGATTTTGAAATTAGATATTTATCAGGAAAGGAAAATATTATTGCAGATACATTATCAAGAGAAAGTAGTGAAAATAAGGATAAAGGAAGAATAATACAAATTGGAATGAACAAATTAATAGAAGATGAAGGTATGTTTTCGGAAGAAGAAATAATAAGAAGTCAACAAAATTTAACAGAAAAAGAAAAACAGAATACTTTAATTAAAGATGGATATTATATAAAGGAAATAGGAAATGAAGAAGTTTATGTAATTGAGAGTTATTTAGGAAAACAAATATTAAAAAATTTACATGTAACATATGGACATATAGGTTCAAGAAAATTATGGTTATTATTTAGAGAAAATTTTATCATGAAAAAAGATCAAAAGATAGCAAAAGGAATAACAAGAACATGTAAGATATGTCAATTGAATAAAAATAAGAATAAAGTGAATAAAAATATTGGGAAAAGTGTTACAGCAATGGAAAAATTGGAAATAATAGCAATAGATTTCATTAGTAATCTAATAAGAAGTAAAAATAATAATAAACATATATTGGTAATTGTTGATGTTTTTACAAAATTTATAAAATTATACCCATGTAGAAGGACAAATTATAAAAGTATTAAAAATTGTTTACAAAAATTTATAGAAGAAATAGGTAAACCAAGGACATGTGTAATGGATAATGCAACGTATTTTCAAGGACAGAATTTAGAAAAATTTTTAAAAAGGAAAGGAATCAAAAAGAATTGTATTAGTATAAGACATCCTGCAGCAAATCCTGCAGAAAGATATATTAAAGAAGTGATAAAATTTTTACGAATAAGTTTAAATGGAAAGAAACATAAAGAATGGGAAAATTATATTAATAAAGTAGAAATGTATATCAATGATATTCCAAATGTAATAACAGAAGAAACACCAACATATTTAATGTTAGGTCAAAAACCAAAACGAAATTGGGAAGAAGAAGAAGAAAGAAAAAAATATGATGAAATTATAGAAAAAGTAAGAAAAAGGTTAATGGATGCGTGGGAAAAATATTATAAAAAAATTAAGAAAAAAGTGAAATATCCTGTAAGGTTTAAGAAAGGAGATTTGGTAATAATAAAAGCATATATAAGTGGAAATTTAAAGAAAAATGAATCAGGGAAATTAAAAGCTATATTTGAAGGACCATATAGAATAGTAAATGAGGAAGGTGTTAATAGTTATATTGTTGAAGATCCGATAACAAGAAATGTTAGAGGAGTATTTAATATTGAAAGCCTATATAGGTATTTTGAAGAAACTTAGAGTATTCAGAATTTGTGTTAATATGTTAATTGTTATATACTTTAAATTTTAAATTATTAAAATTTTTTTCTAAAATTTATAAAATTTTAAATTTGGGAAATTGTTATGGTATTCAATAGTTGGTCTTTATATGTAATATAAGTGTAATTAAGACTAACTAGATATTAGAATTGAATAATCAATTTATGCAAATTATCAAGGAATCATAAATAAAAAAAAAAAAAAAAAAATTTATTGATAGAATGTCATAGAATTTTGGAGAGTAAAGTCAGAGAAAAAGTTTAGGGAATTATATAGAATTTTAAAAATTTAAAAACCATTATAAAGTAAATATAATAATAATAGAAATTGAAAATGAAGATAAATACTGAATGTTAATGAATATAAATATAAAAATTATAAAAGAAGATTAATGTATGAATAGAATGTTATAATAACTATATGGTAGAGGTAAATATGGAATAAAATGGATATATATAGAGAAGATTAATTGGATATTTGCATAGATTGGATTTTCAAAATAAAATAAGCATAGTTTATAAAGTTTAATATTATCGAAGAACCCAACCTTGAAGAGTCACAAGAATACAATTATATGAGTATAGAGATCATAACAATATATATATATATATATATATATATATATATATATTGTTATGGTATCACTGTGTCTATTATGTAAATAAAATATCTTACTGTATAGTGTGACGACATAGACCAGTGACTATTATTTTTTTTATGTATATAAAGCGGTGAAATGCCATAGAGATGGATTATTATTGATTATTATGAATTTTGAATTGGAGTTTTGACTTTATAATTTATGTTGAAAGATAGTTTGAATTTTAAAATTTAGAATTTTTATTTAAAGAGATGGAAGTGTATTAAATGGAAATAAATGTAATTGAAGTTAAAAGTTTAAATAAAATATTGATGCTTTAAATGAATAAAATCTTATTTAAATAAAGAAAAATTGCAAGGAACCCAGACCCAATAGCCGGAGCCAAAGGAGAATCATAACAATTTTGACGATCCAACGTGGGGCAACAAGAACACATCAAGAAGACATCGAGAAAGCACCTAGAACTTCAAAATTCAAGGTAACGAGAAAGCACCTAGAACATCAAAATTCGAAGTATCTGAAGGCAGCACCAAGAACTTCAAAACTCTAAGCACCTGAAGACACCAAGAACGAGAAAACGAAAAACAGGGAAGACAAGGACTTTGACAGATAGGACTGACAGATAGGTAAGGTATTTATGTTTATATAATAGAGGCAGTGATTAATTGTGGGGAGAATTTAATTAAAAACTAAACATTTATTTTAAAATTAAAATTATTAAATTTTTGAATATCAACATATAAATTAAATAAATATAACAAATTGACATTTTAAATTAAATATAAAATAATTAAAAATACTTAAATAAAATGGATACAAGACAAAATAGAAGAAATAGAAGGAGAGAAGATGAAACACAAAGTAATGATGTTATAAGACAGGATGTAGATGAAACAATAGAAAATATTGGTATAAGGGAAAATGATGGATCTTCGGAAGGAGAAGAAAATACAACTATTCAGGTGGTAAAAGTAGATGTGATAGGAGATGCTACTAGTTCAAAACCACATCAAGAAACAGACATGGAAAGAATGTTAAAATTTTTGGAAAAAATGGAAAATAAAATTGATGGAAAATTTGATGAAAATAATAGAAAAATGGATGAAAATATTAGAAAAATGGATGAAAAATTTGATGAAAATAATAGAAAAATGGATGAAAATATTAGAAAAATGGATGAAAAATTTAATGAAAATATTTTTAAAGAAGAAAATATTAAAATACAAAAAGAAGTAGACCAATTGAAACATGGAATTAAGAAGGTAGATTATGATACAAATATAAATGAAAATAGAAATAAACCTACGGGAAAATATGAAGAATTTATTTGTCATGTAGACAATGTACAAGAAGAAAAAAATAAAAATAATGATTATGAAGGATATGTTACTCATAAAGAAAAAATGAAAAAAGGATATGAAAATATGAGATTAAAATTAAATGATGAAAATGACTATAATAAGAAGAATGATAAAGATAAATATTACAAAAATAAAGAAGCAAAATATGAAATGGAAATATATGAAGTTGATGAAAATAAATATAAAAATAAAGTATATTATTATGTTAATAAAATTAAATATAAAACTGTAATTAATTATGATAATGAGAATAAAAGGAAATTTAAGAAGAAAACGTACGAAGATGAGGATATAAATTATTTTGAAATATATAACATTAATAGAAGATTAAGGAAGATTTGGATGAGCATTGTATATAATTATAAAAAGAGAAAAAATATATATATAAAATAGTTAAATAAAAGTAAATAAGATTAAAATTAAAATTAAGATTAAAATAAAAATATAGAAGAAAATAAATAAAACAAAAATTTAAAGTAAATTTAAAAAAATAAAATATGTCTTGGGAGAAAATTTTATTTTTTTTAATTGTGGGGATTTGTTATGGTATCACTGTGTCTATTATGTAAATAAAATATCTTACTGTATAGTGTGACGACATAGACCAGTGACTATTATTTTTTTTATGTATATAAAGCGGTGAAATGCCATAGAGATGGATTATTATGAATTTTGAATTGGAGTTTTGACTTTATAAATTATGTTGAAAGATAGTTTGAATTTTAAAATTTAGAATTTTTATTTAAAGAGATGGAAGTGTATTAAATGGAAATAAATGTAATCGAAGTTAAAAGTTTAAATAAAATATTGATGCTTTAAATGAATAAAATCTGATTTAAATAAAGAAAAATTGCAAGGAACCCAGACCCAATAGCCGGAGCCAAAGAAGAATCATAACAATATATATATATATATATATATATATATATATATATATATATATATATATATATATATATATATATATATATAACAAAGTGCCAAGAAAAACGCGTATTAATATAAACAAAAGGGGAAAATTATTGGGCATGTACGCAAAAAGGATCAATAGGGCCACGAGTAGGAATGGTAACCGCAGACATGCATGTTTCTGGCTCATTAGCCGTCATCAGTGCGGCATAACCAAGTAGGGTATTGCACTTGGCTAGCAAAAGTGTTGGGTACTTGGGAGCAAAGGATGTTGGGGAAAATGTGTAAAGAAATATAAAAGCACAAAAACAACGAAAGCTCACACAGGAGTCCTATCGCCGAAAGCATAAATTATAACATATATAACTTGCTAAGTATTTAATATATAAGTATATATGCTATAATTTAAAATTTTTCCTTTTTAATTAAATTTAAACTTTTAATAAGATATTTTAATTAAGGTAAATTACTTTTATATATGATTCCAAATATATATTTTATATATTCAAAATTTAGAAAAATTAATTATTGAAATTTAACTCTTAATTTTATTATAAACAGAATTTTAATTTAATTTTAATACCTTATTTGGAACGCCAATGGTAAGAACAGACGCGTGGTCGCGTGGATTATCGATTTTTTACTGAACTTAACCTTAAAAATTTCTAAATTAATATTTTGTCAAATTTTAAAGTGAAAATAAGAAATTCTAAGTGATCTTAAATCTAGTGAAGTGCAAAATTATTTTTTTATATGAAAGTGAAAATGAATAGAGTTTATACAACAAGAAATTAAACACAAAATTATTTATTTTTATACTAAATACCGTATAACTGCTGCTAATTCAATTCTCCAAGTCTTCTACCATATAAGAACTGCTCAAACCATATAAATGAAGAATTTTCTTTAATTCTTGTGAAAAACTGCTATAGTTAAAACTGGTAAGTACTTATTTCAATACTTCTCTTCTTAACCTGATGATTTAATCTTCTTAGCAATGATAAATATTCTTTCTAGTCCAATATCTCTTCTCGTCAACTTTTTTAATCTTTTAAAATAACTTTAAATAATCTTTCTTCTTACCAAACTCGTACAAACTCCTTCTATTCAACTTTAGTACCAATATTATATTATTCAAATCTCTTTTAACTTATTATTTTATCAAAAAACTCAATTTTAATACTGCATAACATTTATTACAACCATTCTCTTCAAAAGATCCAGGGAAAGAGAAACAATCTCCAAAATCAACAAACTAACAAAAGCCTATCACTAACAATCTATATCCTATATAAATTTTTCCAAAACAAACTTGATTCTATTCAAATAAAACA
Organism: Altica lythri; assembly: GCA_964028335.1. Taxonomy (NCBI): domain Eukaryota; kingdom Metazoa; phylum Arthropoda; class Insecta; order Coleoptera; family Chrysomelidae; genus Altica; species Altica lythri. The sequence goes on along the minus strand of OZ034804.1, from coordinate 24,668,369 downwards.
AATCAGCCCTACTAGATTACTTATCTTAATTTCTTTAACAATTTCTATCATCATACATACTAGATTTATAACATTATTTTGCAAATTTGTATTATAACCCTACATACTAGATTTCTAACAAAAATTATAAATTTTATTTTCTATTATGTTTTAATATAAATTTAATTTTTTTTAGAATTTCTCAATTTCTTATTAATTTTATAAATGACAAATATGAATATTATGAAAATAATAAATATGGAAATTATGGAAGTGACAATTTATACACAATCTATTAAAAGTAAGTATTCCATTAATTATTCGATTAATTAAAAATTAAATTATTTTAAACCAACGCATGTATTTTAATATTTAAGTTTTTATTCATCTTTCTTATTTTATTTTTCCTTTTTTTCAGGAATGAAGAGAATAATTTTTAATATACTGAAAAATGAAACTAAATTATGCAAATATCAAAGCTTTGAACTCTTTCCTGGGATCAAGAATATTCTTTTTAATCATTTTATATTTAATTTTACATATTATATATATCATAGAATCATATTTCATCTCAATATATATATATATATATATATATATATATATATATATATATATATATGTATATATATGTCTTTTCATTAGTGACTGAAGAGACGAGTCTGTACTGTACCGATGGGCTCTAATAGAGCAAAACACAGTTTCTTCACTTTGGTTTTGCTTTTGTATAGACTGATTCATATTTTATGTTTATGTCGCAGTATTATGTGCTCTTGAGTTAGGAATTTATATACATACATATATATAAGATACAACAACAGTAAAAGGTCATAAACGTAAAAAGAATTGAGGATAATAATAATCTGTTTTAGTATAATTTGTGTATAAAATGTAGTTTTTTATTTATGTACAAATTATTTTTTTATGATTTTTAAATAAAATTTACTTAATTAGATTATGCGTTGTAACACAACTTTCTTTAAATGTATTAAATATTTTTTTTTTATAATTAGTATCGTTTTCTCTGCAAGCATATAATAACGCGAAGGACAAAATTTTTAGAAGGTTTTATCTTGTTACGCCAACGAAATCTAACTTCTTAAGTGCGAACATAAAGTCTTTTTAAAACTATTTCTTATACAAATATATTTAACTCGTCCTGTTAGTTAATCTAAAAATGTGAGTAAATTGACAACTTCCAACAATCTGGATTTCCCTAATGAACCCGTGTCTGCAGATTAAGTCGTAAAACTAACAATGGTGTTCTTACATCAATGGGAATTGGACGTAGATTAAGACAACATTGAAAAACCTTAAATGAGTAACAAAAATTTGTATATAACAACATTTTCAAAGAAACAGTTAAAGTTCTTACTCACAAAAAAAAAATCATTTAAAGGTTGAATTTGATATGTGAAAAGAATATTTCCTTAATGTAACTTTAATAATGATCGAATTAACTATTGGGAAGATTAACGAAATATATTAAACGAACGATATTTTTTTATATTTCTCATTTTTCAGGACTTTTTTCAGTTTTTTACGATTTTTGCAATTATTCACCATTTTTGAAAGTTTTTTCTATTTGAATTAGAATTTACGAAGGATTTTTACAAATTTCTCAGGATTTTTTTAATATTTAACGGTTCTTTCCAATTTCTTTTTATTTTTTACTAGCAGCCCGCCCCGGCTTTGCACGGGGATTAAAGAAAAATAACAAAAGGCATTAAATTTATTGGGTCAACGCTTCCCTGTAAACAATATTACATGTTGTTTTATTTTCTGGCAGCAAAATAAATTGATTTTCAGGTGCTCCGACCCGCCTTAGGCGGTTGGCCATGAGGAAAACCGATCCCCACTAATTGGAAGGTTTGACCTTGAGACTTATTATTAGTAAAAGCGAAAGATGTTTTGATAGGAAATTGAAGCGGTTTAAATGGATTTGGTAGATCAGTTGGGATCATCGGTATCCTCAGTGTATGAGCCAGTTGACCATCTGGTGGTTCAGTTATAATGGTTGCTACAACTTAATTGTCCTTTAAGTCCTTTATAAGTAGCCTCGTGCCATTGCACATGCTAAATTCGTGATATCTGCCGTGATTATCAAATAAGTTATTTTGATAAGGATTAATACCAAGATAAAAACTTTTAAAAAATTAAAAAATAGTTATTGTGACGTAACTATAACAGTTAGACATATGCTGTCGCAGCATTTTTTGTAGATATTTATATATTCTTCAAAATCGTAGTACATTATTTTATTCTATAATCCATAGTATTCTCAGCGCACGCGATGTAAGGATTTTAAGGTCATTTTTGGTTACATTAATGGCATTTTAGTAAGGATCCCTATTTTTTTTGAAAATGAAACATAGCCTATGTCACTCGGAAATAGTGTAGCTTGCCAACGGTGAAAGAATTTTTGAAATCGGTCCAGTAGTTTCGGAGCCTATTCATTTCAAACAAACAAACAAACAAAAAATCAAACCTTTCCTCTTTATAATATTATTATAGACAATCATCTATAATTGTTTACTAATATTTCATTTATTTCCCCATTTTTAAGATTTTTCATTATTTTTCCAGTTTTTCAATTTTTTTTTAATTATTTAAGATTTTGATACCCTTGTTTCTATTTCTTTAAAAATATTTCTATGTAGTTTTTCTAATTTGTCCTATATTTTACGACTATTTATTTGTAATTTATAAAAAACGAGATTTTTCAAATTAATGAAATTATTTCAAAAACCAATTAATTCACAATAACGGTTTTGGTATCAACGTAAAAATTATAAAAATTTTCGAATTACTATTAGGGAAATTGCTGAGGGTGTTGGTATTATGATTGTATCGGATGCTTTGGGCATGAAACGTGTGGAAGCGAAGATTGTTCCAAAATTGTTCAATTTTGACCAAAAACAATATCAATATCAACATATGAATATCGCCCAGAAACTGTTTATACTGCAAAAGACAATCCAAAATTTCTCAAAAGGATCATAACTGGTGAAGAAACATGGGTATATATTGTTATGGTATCACTGTGTCTATTGTGTAAATGAAATATCTTACTGTATAGAGTGACGACATAGACCAGTGACGATTTATTTTTTTTGATATAAATAGGACGAAATTAGGGAAACGGGAATTTTTTTGATGTGTTTTGATTTTGATTTTGATGGATAATTGAAATTTGTCATTTTGTGAAATGTAATTTGAATAATGTTAATATAAACGTTTATAATAATTAATATTGGTATAATTTGAATTGAATCAAGAAGAAAGAACCCAGACCCAATAGCAGGAGCTAAGAAATAGAACCATCATGGAAGCGACCAGAGGAGCCAAGACCGAAAAAAGCACGTCAGGTTTGTTCGAATGTAAACGTTTTGCTCACTGTTTTCTTTGATTACAATGGCGTAGTGCATCATGAGTTCTTGCCACAAGGGCATATGGTCAACAAGGAATATTACCTGGAAGTTATGAGACGTTTGCGCGAAGTAATACGAGGGGATTTTGCACCATGATAATGCACCGGCACATTTATCACTGATTGTTCGTGAGTTGTTGGCCAAAAACAACATCGTTATCATGCTTCAACCACCGTACTCTCCGGACATGACCGGCAGAGACTTTTTCCTATTACCAAAATTAACGAGACCTACGAAAGGACGACGTTTTGCCATAATTGAGGAGTTGATGGTCATATCCTAAATCGAGTTCCTGAAGTGCTTCGAAGATTGGAAGAACCGCTGTTGATGGGGATTACTTTAAAGGGGACAAAATAGATATTGATAAATAAATAAAGATATACGCACCTCGTATACACATTTAGGTACTTAATATATGCGCACGGATACGTAGAATTATATAGAATTATGGATATAATGTTTTTATTATTCTTGAAGCTACGCTTTTTATGCAAAGTTCTGAAGATAGTGATAACGTTAAAAAAACGCCAGCAAAACCAGTTGTTTGAAAAACTTGTAAAACTGGAAAATTCCTTAAAAAATCATAATATTAACAAAATAAAAATGGCCCTTGGTAAGCCAGGCGCATCAGTAGATTTATATTAATTGAATATATTAAAAGTATACGTTTCATAAAAAAATGTTTTAGATAAAAGTTGTAGGTCCCTTTAAGACAAACAAAAAAGTCCCCTAACATTTTTTTGTACAGGGTGAAGTAAAAAAGTTACGAATTTTTTTCCATTTTGATTTGATGTCACGCCCAAACGGCCGTACCGATTTGGCCCATTAACGAACTCGTCAGAGATTTTTGGACAATTGATTTTTCTACCAAATTTAATTTCGATCCGTTAAGAAATGCGACCGCTATCGTGTCCACAGATTTCGTTATATCGGATACGACCCAGCTGAATAGTAGATATAAATCTACTAAAATTTAATAAACCGTGAAAAAACTTTACATTTCACGAAAACCAGACGCATTTTGAAAAACTAGAAAATTCATGAAAAAATTAAAAATTGTGAAAAATTTAAAAAACTGTTTTTTATTTATGTTCTGAAGAACCGAATAATTAACATGATTGAAAAGAGTTCTTATGGCATTGTTATATCCATAGTAGAAGCCTAGCTTCTGTCGACCACTTACATTTTTTTTAAATTTTAATATTATTGGTAGCCATTAGTAAACTAAATGTAAACTCAATCAATCGCTTGTTATTCACATAGTTAATATTTCCCATTTTTTTGAATATTTTTTTTATTAATTTCGATATGTTTTGACGCCCTCGATTAAAAAAGTTATATGAGTAATACAATATAAATGACATCACTAATTGGTTTATTAAATATTTGATAAAAATAGAAATTTTGTAAAACGAACTGTATGATTTAACTAATTCATTTATGGGTGTATCTTGTGCATTGGGATTTTGAATTGTGTTTGATTATAGAGTGGTTTCTACGAAATGAGAAATTCTGTTTATTCTACAACAAATAGTTTAACTTGATCTAAGAGGAAATATGAATATTTGACAGATGAATCAGGCTTTTTGGGATATATTGTTTTGAAATACCTAATTGGATATTTGGATGAATAATTATACATACAGTTTTCTTAATACTGATTTAAACAGATAAAAGTAAAATGTATTGAACAGGTATAAAATATCTTTAAAGTTCTTTCGAATTTGAAATATACCTAATGCTAGTTAAACAGTTTCAGTTAGAACTGATGGCTACCGTAGCTCATTATAGATGTAAGCGTGCACAAATCACTAAAAAAAACATTTTTCTTTAGTTGTCAAAGGTAATAATAGTTTAATACTATTATAAAGTTTTACAGAGTCTTTGAAAATCAAAGAACATAGACCGTTTACTAAGAACTAACAACTACTTCCCTGGCTATATTCCTCGACGGACATTGAATTACAGTTCAAAGTTAAACGGGATTAGTATATCTGCAAGATAGAGCTAACCATTTTAGTTTGCAATTCGAAAGGATATCACTTGTACTGATGAGGCGCAATACGCCGAAACCGGTCTACAAGTGATACAAGTAAACGGTCTATGTTCTTTGATTTTCAAAGACTCTGTAAAACGTTATAATAACTATTATTACCTTTAATATCTATTTGATAAACGCTTTACTAAAATGACAATTGATTAGCAGGAAACTGTAAATCAAGCAGATAATAATTTTTCTTTAGTATTACAAAAAAAATATAATAATAAACAGGTTTTAGTAGGAAAAAATATTCTTTTTGCTCAAGTGAACGTGTAGTGTTATAACTGTGGCAAGAACTTGTGTTAATGGTTAAATTTCCAGCAGGGACAGATTTCTGAACTTAGATTTCAATACAACAATAATATGAATTTGAATTTTAGAGATGTTTATTAAATTTCAATTTTTGTTAAATTCATGTCACCTTTCCAGGGTAGTAAACGACATATGCAATTTTTTAAATTGATTGATAATTAAAATAATTAAAAATAAGCTTCAGTAAGGTCGTACTGTTTGTTATTTAGACTCTAGAACACAGTCAAAGATAATTTTCGCCATTTGGACCGTATTTTGATATATAGGTAGGGGATTTTCTTTACATTTTAATTACTTTCAAATTATGACAATTACAGTACTGTAGACAGCCTCATACACCGCCTCAATGAACATAACAAAATCCATACAGTAGCCTACGCAGATGACATTGTAATTCTACCAACAGGAAAGTTTGAAAGCACCCTATGCGACAGAATGCAAGTGGTTTTCAAAACTTTAGAGACATGGTGTAAAGAGCAATCGCTGTCTTTTAACCCCAGAAATGATTCTCTTCACGAAGAAAAAGAAACCTAGGGCTTAAAAGCACCTAGTCTACTCAACGTTAAATTAAGCTTTGGTACAGAAGTGAAATACTGAGGTTTATCCTTGACAGCAAGATGACGTGGAACTCACACATAGAAAGCATTTATATCTTATGAGCAATGCCGCCGAACCATAGGACAGACCTGAGGATTAACCACCAAGGCCACCATGTGGATCTACACGGCGATCATAAGACCTATGATAGCATACGGTGCTGTTGTGTGGTGGCTTAAAGTGCAACAAACGTAATACTTGGACTCACCCCCTTAATAGATTTGTTAAGAAGATAACATTGATGACCATGGTATGCTTTCGAATGGGTGGTATCGAACCCACTGTAGGGACCGGCACCCATAAAGACAGTCTGTGGAGGGAATCGATAAAGGCGACACGGATGTCGTCGTATCAAGATTTTTCTTTGACTAACCCTACAAAATATTAACAAACAAGACAGCAGACCCCAACGTAGTGAACATTTTCGAGCAATAATTTTCTACAATTTTCTTAGAGGGTTATCCTAACAGCAATGTCCCGCTGAAATGGTTTCTGTGTTTGGGAATGACACACCACACCAGTAAACTATTTCCAGCTGGTATTGCGAATCTTAACTTTATCGCTCCAGTTCCAGCGACGAATCCAGGCTAGGTCCACCCAAAATAGTAGTCACACAGCAAAACATTGATGTGGTTCGTTAGCTAAATAAGTATGACCACCGTGTAATATACCGGGAGATAGAGACATCTTTGGGCATTTCGAAAACCTGGATCCAAACGATCTTACATGAAGAACTAGGTGCTACGATGTTGGTTTCCCTCATTTGCTCATAGAAGAGCAAAAAAGCGGTTCAAGTCAATTGGTGTCGAAAAACATTGAAACGGTTCAAAAAAAAAACTTTACTAGGCGTTGAATTCTGGATTTACTCCCACGAACCGGAAAATAAACGCCAATCCGCTATGTGTGTACCTATTTCACGAAGAGGAAAACCAACAAAAATCATCCATTTTTGAAATGTGACAAAGAAAATGGTCGAAACTTTTTGGGTCAAAATCTGCTCATGTGGCAACAATAATTGCTTTAGAAGATCAACGAACGGTTACTTTCGATTGGTAAAAAGTTTATTTCCAGAAGTTATCGCGAAACTCTGACAAAGCTATACACAACGGCAAATCATGCTACATCAGGACTATGCAAGTGCTCACACTGCCTAAAAGACAATCGAGTTTTTGGAGCTTCAGTCCCGGCCTAAGTCCCAACGACTTCTTCACGTTCCTAAAGATCAAGAATTTAATGTGTGAGCAGCAATTTCAGTCCCCAGAAAAAGCCATCAATGCCTTTAATTTTGCAGTTATTGAACCCTCGTATTTGAGTTCAATTTAGTGTTGCTGTCGCATTAAAATCAATGTTTGGCACACTACTTCTACTGAAAATTTGACAACTAAAAGATTTCTTCCGTCATCATCTATACTTTGTGCGTCAATCAATCGCACATGATTAATATAATGCTCATTCATATACATGCTTAATCAGTTACAATAATTATAATGATTTTCGATGTATTTTATTGAACCCTAGATACATTATAATAAAATTTCTATTATTAATGATTAATGAATGCTAAATAAACTGACGGGATTTTATGAACCAAACTTTGTTTTGATAAGTTTTCTTTTTTATTTTATACATGCACAAAGGCTAAACTGTCAATTACTAACTCTGATGCAGAAACATCCAGACTAAAAAAGCTGGAAGGAAATAACTCCCCAGTCAGAAAGTTCAAGAGTTGAGAGATACGTGAGGCAAATTCGCAAGAAAAATAAGGTACCTATATAACAGCACTGTAAAATGAAGCATGTGTACCTCGGGTGGTTTGATTAAAAATAGGGAACCGGACAACTTTTCAAATAGTGTTTAAAAATAATCTTTATTCATATATATAGCCATAAAAAATAATATTTTAATTAAATAAATCCTCTGGAGTACTTGAAAACGTCAAAAACATAATTTATTTCAAATTGCCGCGAAAACAGCACTTCATGTCATTTCAGATCGCGTGACGTCATATAGAGGTAAACGAACTACGAGCCATATTACAAGTGATCAGTGCTTGGATAAATTAAGTATTTTGTGTTTCTTAATCATCATGGACCGAAAAAAATATCGTTGGTGTGTTGTACCTCGATGTGGAAATACATCAGTAACTACTCCAAATAAAATTTTTATTGATGTATCTCGAATACCAGACATACGAAAGAAATGGTTAGACCTAGCAAGACGAAAGTGCGATGGAATGTCTGTTACTTCAGCAGTTTACTTTTGTGAAGATCATTTTGAAGTAAGTACTATACCTAGAGTGTTACTACACAGCCCAAAATACAAATAATCATATTTAGTGTGTATGTAATGTAGGTGTTATAGGTTATGTCTTACGAATGTTTTACGCATGTTTTACGTATGCATAAACAATCTTGTATTTTTGTTTTAGCTGCCAAAGAAGCTATAGAGAATATTTAAACTTAATTGTATCTTTTATATATATTTTATTTTACTTTATATTGAGAATGTTAATAAATAAAACCATTGACAAATTGTGTATAATTATTTTATTTAGTGCTTTCATATAAAATAGGGAATATATTTTTTTCCAAAATTCACTTATACTAGAGATATAATGTATAACTAAAGTTCTGTTATGTTGTAACTAAAATTACAATTAAATATTTTTAGAAAAATGCAAATAAATCGTAGTAACATACAAAGCAGTGTTGTTTACTTACGACTACCTACATATGACGTTACGCACTGTGATTGGCGTTTTAGTCCAAGATCCCGATATAGGACGACCTTCACCGAGCTGGTTAATGGACGAAACATATTTTTTATGTAATTTAATATATCAAAAAATATATTGCGTATGAGTTGCCTATCGAATTTCAGTCAAGGATATTTTTAATTAATTTTTAAAAAATTTTTGTGCGACTGAGAGGTCCCTACCTACCGTCCCATGCGATAGAAGAGGACACAACATAACAGCGTTTGAATCCCGGCATTTTAAAGAGAGAGAGCTCTCTGCTCTCTGGTCTTGAAAACAAGAAGGATAGCGATAGACGCGTACAGTATATATCAGTATATATCTATAGATACATTAATTATATAGAGCAAATTGCTTTAATTTATTTCAGTTAATATTTTTAAATAGGAAAAAAAAAGAAATAAAATTTGTAAAAAAGAATTATATATGTATTGCTATAACCTTCTTATTAACTAAAGATTTATATATACTTTAATGTAACAAAATATATACACATATATATTTAATTGAATAAAAAAAAAATAAAAACTAATCCTTTATTTTAATATGAAACTACTCCAAAATAATGCTCAGAATATACGCGTCCATCGCTATCCTTCTTGTCTTCAAGAGCAGAGAGCTCTCTCTCTTTAAAAGGCCGGGATACAAACGCTGTTATGTTGTGTCCTCTTCTATCGCATGGGACGGTAGGTAGGGACCTCTCAGTCGCACAAAAAATTTTTAAAAATTAATTAAAAATATCCTTGACTGAAATTCGATAGGCAACTCATATGTAATATATTTTTTGATATATTAAATTACATAAAAAATATGTTTGGTCCATTAACCAGCTCGGTGAAGGTCGTCCTATATCGGGATCTTAGACTATTTGGGTTCTTACACGTCACAGATAATTTACGCAACTTTATTCATTGATTTAAAAATATGAATCATTGTTATTTCTTAAAAATCTTGATTGAGTGATATTTTCGTATAACAAACTTAATTTTAAAACACATCTAAGATTTTTTTTCGATTACTGTCCGGTACCCTATTCTGAGAAAGAGGATTATGATATGAAAGATTCGTTGAACAAAAGTCATTAAATTATCTATAAAAGACGCAATATTAGACAGACGCCGCTGGTAGAAGTGTAAATATAGAATATCTGTTATAATGTAATCATTAATTAACCTTTTTTAAATCTAAACAACTTAAAAATAGAGCAGCTAAAACAGCGGTACTTCTGCTTTTTAACACCCTTTTATTAGCTTCACTTGTATGTTTGTTTGTATGTAACGAAGGACTAAGAGCTTGTAGCTTATTACTGTTAGTATATTCCACCACTTTCAGTGCGTTCGTTGGCTGAGCTGGCTGAGGCACGGGTTTTCGCTTACGTAGACTGCTGGATTCACTAATCGAGAGTTCTAATTCGATACTGTAAATCTAATTTAAATATACTCTATTGGCTATTGGAGCTGAAATTAGGTACAGCGGCTGCTGGCACCAAAGTTGCCCTCCAATGGATCATCATTAAAAGACTAAATATAGATTAAAAAACCAAAAAACAGAATTGAACTAAAAAGTTAAAAAAAATTTAAAACTTTTTAGTTCGATTTGCTTTAAAAGCGTGTTTTATATTTTTTTAAAAATATATTTATTATAGACTGTGAATAAGTGACTTGGAAAATAACATCAATTTTCTTGAGTATAATATGCTATATAAAAAAAGAAAAATGTTTTATACATAATTTTTTTTGAGATTGTATCACCAATCAGAGAAAAAATTTGAAGATAAGTCACGTTGCTGATTAAGATATAAATCAAAGATATTGACGTCTCAGATTTGTGCTTTCTCTTATGTTGCTTCTAATACAGTAATTTAAATAATCTTCGGCTTAAAAAAAACAGTTTAAAATCATTGAATATTGAATTAAATGCAAATAAAGCGCAAAGATTTAGTTGTTTTTTAAAGTTAAAATAATTTAAAATAATTTTGAAGCTCAATAAAGTCTTTAAAAGTAAACAATATCCAAATTTTCTAATAAACGGTATAACATTTATCAGATTTTTAAAAATTAAAAAGAAAAACATAATAATTTTTACTAAAAAATATAAAAAAAAATATTTAGCATCAAACAATTAACAAATTTATAAACATTAAATAAAACTTTAAAAAATCAAAAAACATATTTTGAAAAATCCAAAAAAATAAACAAAATATTTGAAAAATGTAACAAATAATACAATTTGTTCAATCTTCTAAAGTTTCTAATAAATCTTTTTTTTTTTGAAGAAACAAACAAAAGTAAAAAAAGTAAAAAAAAAACAAAAATTAAAGAAAAATTTTGAGAAGTGTCAAAAAGTTATAAATTTAGAAACAACTCAAAAATTTTCAAACACTTTTCTAAACAGATTTTAGGATTATTACGTGTAACTCTTTTATCAAAAAGAATATCTTTTTTGGCTTTTATTATATATAAATTTTATAGTGTTTAGACAAATTAATATTGTTGAATACATTTTTGATTAATTTTATAAAATACATGTAAAAAATTCAATGCTGTTTTCAAGATGGTATGTAGTTTTGTACTTAATTTATAAAAATATTCTGAGATGGTAGAGCAAGAAAAATAATTGTTGAGGAGTCGGTAATTTGGGACCATCGATGGGACAGAGTTTAAAAAAATATATTAGTTTGGATAAGTAAAACATGGCATTTGAATAATCCAATATATTTTTTTTTATATTGATTTAAAAACTTACCCGATAGATATTGATCGATGACTTTTGGTAGTAAACCCAACATTTGGAAAAATAAAAGTTATTTAACCACAAACTGCCCTATCTAGGAACAAAAATTGCACCATAGTCTTCATATGTAACACTCGCGAAAAGTAACAAAAAAATATAGGTACACTGAAGTGCAGGGATATACGTTCACGTGCGATGCACTGAAAGGTTTGGAGAATCAAGTGTTAGCAATGGGAAACTTTTCAATATCGGGCTGGCTGTTGGCGGCACCAATAAAAAAGTCGGAAATTCCAACATCAACAAACGTTGGCAGATATAAAGGGGGCAGTGAATTCGATTTTTTATTTTGTTTATGATTTACCTAAGCATTTTTATGAGATGACACCGATAGCATTGATACAAGTTATTGACATTGTAACGAAGAATTAACATTGATACAAAAGTTTATCTTAATATATTGTTATGATGCTAATCTTACTAAGCTTCTGAAAAACCATGAAGTCATTCTTACATACATGTATAATTTATTTTACCACCGATCGCGTATATCACTTGCATTTACATAATATAGTTTTAATATCGAATATATATTCAGTCAACCACAAAAACCTATACTCTTATATACAATATTAGGTATACAGTTTGTGAAGTTGAAATATTAGATTTTAAACGATGCAGGTCAATCTCTGCATATTTTCTAAGATTTATTCATTTATTTAACTATTGTATTGTATTTTCTGACCAGTGAAATTTTAAACATGAGTTGAATTCGAAAACACATGCTACAGTATTTTGTTCAAACCAAGTTTTTAAATTAAAAATGTACAATTATAATTTTTTCAGATTGTTCGCAGTCGGTTTACACAAACCAAGAAAGGAGCAGAGAATTTTTAAAATAACACTCTTTCTATATAAAAATCTCGTATCACGATGTTCGTTTACGGTAGTCTCCAAAACCACTGCACCGATTGCAATGAAATTTTGTAGATATGTGTTATTTATTGAATTTATTTTAACTTAAAAGATAGGATAGTTTTTATCTCGATTAATAAGCGTATTTTTTTCATTGCGGATGTAAAGTTTTACACTTAAAGGGTTAAATTTAAGTTTTACGAGTTTTCAATAGATGGTGTTGAGACTAATACAATTTTCCTCAAACAATCATATTTTTAGGTTGTGTAAGTATGTAATAGATTTTTTTTTTATTCTCAAATTTCTGTTCAGTTTTTTGCGAAATAATCATTTATTTTTATTGTGATGTGTATTATTTTGTACCGTAAGGTGGCGCAGTTAATATTTTATATATTTAAAAAAACAATTCTTACTTAATTAAGCACTATGACACCACCGTAAGGCGCAGGTAATCTATATCTATATATATATATATATATATATATATATATATATATATATATATATATATATATATACAAAAGGGGAAAATTATTGGGCATGTACGCAAAAAGGATCAATAAGGCCATGAGTAGGAATGGTAACCGCAGACATGCATGTTTCTGGCTCATTAGCCGTCATCAGTGCGGCATAACCAAGTAGGGTATTGCACTTGGCTAGCAAAGTGTTGGGTACTTGGGAGCAAAGGATGTTGGGGAAACATGTGTAAAGAAACATAAAAACACAAAAACAACGAAAGTGTTTTTATGTTTCTTTACACATGTTTCCCCAACATCCTTTGCTCCCAAGTACCCAACACTTTTGCTAGCCAAGTGCAATACCCTACTTGGTTATGCCGCACTGATGACGGCTAATGAGCCAGAAACATGCATGTCTGCGGTTACCATTCCTACTCGTGGCCTTATTGATCCTTTTTGCGTACATGCCCAATAATTTTCCCCTTTTTTTTATATTAATACGCATTTTCTTGGCACTTTGTTTATATATATATATATATATATATATATATATATATATATATATCTAAAACTCAAAGGTGACTGACTGACTGATTGACTGACTGACATAGTGATCTATCAACGCACAGCCCAAACCGCTGGACCAATGGGGCTAAAATTTGGCATGCAGGTAGATGTTATGACGTAGGAATCCGCTAAGAAAGGATTTTGATTAATTCCACCTTCAAAGGCATAAAATAGGGGATGAAAGTTTAAACCGATCGGGCTGAAACTTTGCACGCATATAGCTACTATGACGTAGGCTTTCCCTAAGAACGGATTTTGATAAATTCCACCCTAAGAAGATAAAATGGGGGATAAAAATTTGTATGAAACTTTGTCAATTTTAAACCTATCGGGCTGAGATTTTACTACTATAACGTAGGGATTCCCTAAAAGAGGATTTTGATAAATTCCACCCCTAAGGGGATAAAATATGCGATGAAAAGTTTGTATGAAAGTTTGTCAATTTTAAACTGTTTGGGCTGAGATTTTGCATGCATATAGCTACAATGACGTAGGCATCCTCTAAAAAAGATTTTGATTAAATCCATCGCTAAGGGGATAAAATAGGGGATGAAAGTTTGGATGAAACTGTCAATTTTAAACCGATCGGGCTGAGATTTTGCATGCATATAGCTACTATAACGTAGGGATTCCCTAAACGAGGATTTTGATAAATTCCACCCCTAAGGGAATAAAATATGCGATAAAAGTTTGTATGAAAGTTTGTCAATTTTAAACTGATCGGGCTGAGATTTTGCATGCATATAGCTACTATGACGTAGGCATCCCCTAAAAAAGGATTTTGATTAATCCATCGCTAAGGGGATAAAATAGGGGATAAACGTTTGTATGAAACTTTGTCAATTTTAAACCGATCGGGCTGAGATTTTGCATGCATATAGCTACTATGACGTACGCCTCCCTTAAGAAAGAATTTTAATAAATTCCACTCCTAAGGGGATAAAATAGGGGATGAAAGTTTGGATGAAACTTTATCAATTTTAAACCGATCGGGCTCAGATTTTGCATGCATATAGCTACTATAACGTAGGGATTCCCTAAAAGAGGATTTTGATAAATTCCACCCCTAAGGGAATAAAATATGCGATAAAAGTTTGTATGAAAGTTTGTCAATTTTAAACTGATCGGGCTGAGATTTTGCATGCATATATAGCTACTATGACGTAGGCATCCCCTAAAAAAGGATTTTCATAAAATCCATCGCTAAGGGGATAAAATAGGGGATGAAAGTTTGTATGAAACTTTGTCAATTTTAAACCGATCGGGCTGAGATTTTGCATGCATATAGCTACTATGACGTACGCCTCCCTTAAGAAAGGATTTTAATAAATTCCACTCCCAAGGGGATAAAAAAGGAAATGAAAGTTTGTATGAAACTTTGTCAATTTCAAACCGATCGGGCTGAGATTTTGCATGTAGATAGCTACTATGACGTACGCCTCCCTTAAGAAAGGATTTTAATAATTTCCACTCCTAAGGGGATAAAAAAGAAAATGAAAGTTTGTATGAAACTTTGTCAATTTCAAACCGATCGTGCTGAGATTTTGCATGCATATAGCTACTATGACGTAGGCATCCCTTAAGAAAGGATTTTGATAAATTCCACCCGTAAGGGATAAAATAGGGGATGAAAGTTTGTATGAAACTTTGTCAATTTCAAACCGATCGGGCTAAGATTTTCCATGCATATAGAATGCAAGTTTTTATAGTTTTAAAATAATATTAGTCTAATACCACTCGCGCATTAATGTGCGGAGTGTGTGGAGCGGTGAGGCGGTAGCACGCTGCTGCTGGCCGACATGACACTATGTCGATAGACGCGTAGAGTCTTGAAAATTGAAGAATAAATTTATTTTATTACGTAGTGGTGTACGTAGAAATGACTTTTTTAAATTCCACCCTTAGGATTTTAAATTGGTATGAAACTCGGTGGCAAAAAACTAAAGGCCACGCGGATGAAGTCGCGGGCGGCCGCTAGTAGGTATCTCATATATTTAAACGAGTAATTGTTAGTTACCGTAAGGTGGCGCAGTTGGTATCTCATAACTTCCTAATTAATTAATTACTATGACGCCACCGTAAGGTAGCGCAATTAATTTCTCATGTGATCAAACGAACAATTCTTAGTTAATTAAGTACTATGAAGCCACCTTAAGGTGGCGCAGTTGGTATTTAATTTATTTAATCGAATAATTACAAAATACAACAAAAAAATAGTAAAAATCTTTCAAAATCGTAAAAAATAATAAAAAAACAAAAAATGAGAAAAATACATCAGTGTTAACATTAAGTGTTTTTTTTTAAATTGGTGAACAAATAAAAGAGGTATGTCAATTTATGGTAATCAAGTAATGTGTCCCAAGTAAAATAGAGAAAATAC
Source organism: Altica lythri (assembly GCA_964028335.1). Classification (NCBI taxonomy): domain Eukaryota; kingdom Metazoa; phylum Arthropoda; class Insecta; order Coleoptera; family Chrysomelidae; genus Altica; species Altica lythri. The sequence goes on along the minus strand of OZ034804.1, from coordinate 24,652,204 downwards.
AGCGATCAGTTCACAGATATAGACAATATAGATCGGAAATGTCATTTTTATAAAATACGTACAATTGAAAGCGTAAAAGAGAGGTTTATGCGACTGCGCATTGAAACGTACAGAGCAGGATTTGTTAAAAATTTAAATCTTAACTTGAATTTAATAAATTTAATGTATAAAGCGTTTTGAGCACAGATTAATAATGCCAAATAACTAATTTACAATAAATAATAAAAATTTCAATTGACACAAATGAAAGATGACACTTCTGGCATACGCACAGAACGCTTCAAAACGATAAAAGAGCAAATGCGCATGAGCATAAACCTCTTAATTTCAATCGCATGGTGTGTGTATTTTTAGGATTTCGCCAAATGGTTATTTCCGATCTAGATTGTCTATATCTGTGGATCAGTTACAGTTTTATTATGTAGAGATTCTCCTACTAACGACTTATTATCACAATGGCTGCCTGTCGCATGGGCCCAGAGTTCGCGAGAGGGCTATCGCTAAAGGGTTGTGACTGAATAACTTCGTTTACTTTTTCAAACGCGCACGAAGAAGTGGGCACAGCTAGTCAAGTAAAAAACCACGAAAGCGCTAATTTTTATCAACCAAGGTTTCTTTCTCCATGACAAAAAAAACCGTCGACTATAAAAACTATTAACGTGTAATCTTAACTTGATGGTGATTTCTACCTGTAAAGTTTCAAACTTTTTCGTAAAAGTCATATCTATTGTGGGTTAAGAAAATGGTTTTTTTCCATCGAGGGAGTAGCAAGAAAAGTAATTCAATGGTGAAATCGTTTTTAATAAATAATAAATAAAATAATTTTTTATAATTCACGTTGACAAAGTTTCTATTTCGACACTAAAAACAGTATCGAAATAGATTCATTGTAACACTGTTTTTGGTATAGTTGATTCAAATAGAAGTGTCATCAAGTAGTCTCTGGAAAATTCAAATTTGTAGTGGCAGTACCCACGTTTAGTGAAATTTGAATCGCAATATTAGCCAGCTTGTGATCATATGCTCAATATAACTATAAACATTTTGACACATCGCGATGACATATAATTCCCTAACTAAAGTTCTGTTTCCATTGAATCTGGTAATAAAGTTAAAGATGATCTCACACGTACCCAGCCCACTTGATGACACTTCTATTTGAATCAACTATAACTTTTTGTTGTACACAATTGGTTGCACTGCACTGATTGTCAACGAAAGAGTTCAGGTAGTAAATCAAGAAGTATGTTGTAGTAAAGTAATAACTACATTATCAGCGTTATTACTAAATTCTGAATATTTTATACAAATTTGACAAACATTCAAATTTAAAATCATTAAAACTGACAAGTGTCAAAAGTTTCAGGATTGCCAACATAAATAAATATTTCGAAAAACTCTCATGTTGATTCAAATAGAAGTGTCATCAAGTAGTCTTTGGAAAATTCAAATTTGTGGTGGCAGTACCCACGTTTAGTGAAATTTGAATCGCAATATTAGCCAGCTTGTGATCAGATTGCTACATATGCTCAATATAATAAACATTTTGATACATCGCGATGACATATAATTCCCTAACTAAAGTTCTGTTTCCATTGAATCTAGTAATAAAGTTAAAGATGATCTCACACGTACCCAGCCCACTTGATGACACTTCTATTTGAATCAACTATATATATTTTTTATACTTTTAAAAGTTCATTATAAAAAATAGTATGTAACACTCGAATTACAATGACGGTTTGTAGTACTCGTTCTTTGCGAAACTCACCGCTTCGCGGTTCGTTTCACAAACTGAACTCGTACTACGAAACCTGTCATTGTAACACTTGTATTACAATATACTATCTTATGATTTCGTCAATTTTCCTTCGCTACATGTATGGAGGGTAGCTACATGTTTCCGATTGTTTATAAAACATTTGCTGCTCTGCTTGGTTACGTCTAATGTTCCAAATTTAGTTTTATCTAAAAAATCTAGAATTTGATATATCGACACAACGATAATAGAAAATTATTACTTATTTTTTTAGTGTCACCCAAAATAGTAGTAAAACAAATTCTTAACCCTAGTCACAAAAAACCCAGTACCAAGCACATATTAATTTGACCAATCGGAATTTCCTTGTTTAGAATTCTAAGATACTCTGATCAGGATGTTACATACCTATTTATTAAAAAATCATAAATACAGATCTATCATGAAACCAACAAACCGAGAATTTACAATGAAACCTTGAAGCCTTAAGAAATCAATCGAATCATACAAAATGATTAAAATAAAAATAAATCAGAGCTTTCATCACTAAATTAGATAATTAGGTAAATAATTCTGAAGTTCATTACATTGTTAGCAGTGGCGTAGATTCAGACTATTAAATCGTTGTAATGCTGCTAAATTACTTAAAAAAATATGCATCACTTTGAGGATTAATAAATATACCTACCTACTCTAAAAAAATATGTATGTGTAGGCAAATAATTATGCCTAAGTATGGAAGAAATACACTTTGTTACTTAGACTGGGAACTTTATTTTTAAGTATACAAGGGCGTTGGTACGAAACGTTTTATAGAAAAATAGGAAAAGATAGATCAGAGATGAGAAAAGTAGAGTTTTTCGAAAATGTGTTTTTAATTTGTTTGTTGATATAGGACTTTTTGAGAAAACAGTGTTATCTTAAACAAAATATTTTTATAAAAAACCAAAAACGTCACTGATATACCAACTGTAACTACGTAGGTACTATGCAGAAAACAATAATTTATTTAAATTTGAGTATATGAGAGTAGAGGAGAATAGAGAAGTATATTACTGTCAGTTTAATAAAAAACTGTTGTCAAAGCAGTCAATGATCTGTAGCCATAAATAGCTAAGAACTTTATATAAGAAAGTAGGATTTTATAAATTTTGCTATGTTAAGAATAAAAAAATAACGGATAATCATCCCAAATAGCAGATAATTTCAAAATGACATGATTCACTGCTGTCTGGCTAATTCTGGCATATATTATGATTTTCATAATTAACTCTTCGGGGTGACCAATTTAATTTTTATATAGTCTGTAAACAAATAGTATTTTTATTTAATTTTATGTTTTTATAATTTATTATAACAATTAGTTATAACTATAAAACCAAAAAATATTAAAGAAGTATATATTTTTTTTCAATTTCCAACCTATAAAATCAAAATTTTACAAAATTATTTTTTACTCCCTTAAATTGGTACATGAAGTGCCCTTTGCTTTGATCAGTCGGTAATTCAGTCAGGATTGCCATTCTTAAATATATTTATACTATTTTGGTGATAAGGCACATACGCAATTTACTATTTCTATGTTATATAAGTGTTGAAATGAAGAAAAATGAGAATTTTAAGCAATATTATTTACGTACATCCAATCGTATTTAGTGCGGTTGTATAATTGAACAAGACATGATGAGGTTTCTAAAAACAATAAGCATGATCTCGTTATTACTAAAGACCTTAGAAAAATTACTCGATAGGTATATTACGGATGGAATAATGGCGATGAATCCAAATGACTAGTATTAGTTTGCTTATAGAGCACCTTATACAAAATATTAGAGTACGTTATGGAAAACAAAGAAATGTACTGTGCGCTTTTCTAGACTTAGAAGGAAGTTTAACAACATTCTAAAAAGTGATATACTCAACATTGTTAAGAGACACTCTGTCCGCACTAGTCTGAGAATTCATTAGAGGGAGAGAGGTTCCTACAATATGATAGTGAATCAACAATGAAAGTCACCATAGTGATCATCTTAGCTCACGGCAAGTTTAAAACTGTAGCTAGATATAAAACGTAAAATGCTTTAAATGTAGTTACAGAAAGGAATTAAGTCCAGGACTTAATATAAACGCTTAGAGTCTATGTTTATATAACAAAATGGATTGTTAGTTCTCGTTGCGAAGTACAATCTCACTTACAAGAGTGACATTAAATTAAAAATAACTCATATAATAATCGACTGATAAAAAATAATTCACTTAGAATGTCTCTTATACACCCATAGTCTTAGTTCTAATTTCTAGACCATTTAATTTGACGTCGGACTGCTGCCAGAGCCAAGACACCAAAAACCAAAGGGCAAAATGCCTGAAAGTAAAAGCCGGCACCAAGGACCTCGAACTTTCTTTTTCATGAATATTTATTAGCTTCTCCCTTTCCGATACGTCGGATATTTAACATATACAATCAAAGTTTATTTTTAAAGGTTATTGGTTCGAAGATAACCGTGGAGTCAATTATTAGAAACCTTTATTTGTTGCTTCGCGATGTATTATCGGAAGTGAAAACGTACTCTAATTTTCTAAGTAAAACAGTCAGTCGTAGCTATCAAAAACAGGGAAAAATTCGGAGAAAACTGTTGCAGCAGCAATATGCATCTTGCTGTCGTGGTCAAAGATTTAATTTAGAAAAGGTTCAAGGTTTGCTTGCCTTGATTTAACATCGATAAACATTCTGTTAGACTTTCCGAGTTACCCAGGTTTTAGGATCACAACTGGTCCCAACGGGTAATAGAAAGCTGAAAATACACATTTTTGTGTTTCAGGCAGAAATATATACGTCTTGCAATATGCAAGAGAAGAAACATTACGAATCTAAGCGGACCAATAAATGTATAGAGAGTCATACAGTAAAATGTATAGAGGACAAACGTGTGCTGGAAGAGTTGATGCACTGCGTATAACAAAAAGAGTATTTGCAGGATTCCTCCCCTGCTATTCACAGGTAAAGGATAACCTGCGTAATATGCTACTCTTTAAGGTAAACCTTAGCTGTCAATTATAGAGCAGGGAAACTGAAACAGTCATCATACGAGGTGTGTCAATTAAGTTTCAAACTGATTTTTTTTAAAGAACACCTGCATAGCGAGAAGAATGAAACAGGCAGAGGTTTATTCTAAATATATCCCTTGACCTTAGGTAAAAATCCAAGCAATTCCAGGAAATTGTAATTTCGAATAAAAAGGGTGCAAAAATCGCTCTGGAAAGCGTCGGAAACATTGCAGAGAGTTTACGGGGATGATTGCCTATCATGTGTCCAAGTTTTTGGGTGGTACAAATGTTTTAAGGAAGGAGAAAGTTGAAAATGACGAGGGCGGCTACATAAAAAGCGACTTGAACGTTCAAAAAGTGACAGAAATGGTTACAAAAGATGGTCGATTAAGTATCAAGGCTATCTCTGAAGATGTGAATATTAACAAAGAAGCTGTGAGATAAATTTTGTATGAGGAAATTAACATGAGTAAATTGTGATCTAAGCTTGTGCCCAGACTCTTGCCGGCGGAACAGATGTTGCATCGTAAAGATGTTTGTTCTGACACCCTCAAATGCATCGAAAGGAACCCAAAATTTCTTGTCAAGGGTCAAAACTTGCAACGAAACTTTAATTTTTCGATATGAACCTAAAACCAAGATGTAATCAATGCACTGGTAGCCTCTAAACTCTTCAAGAGCCAAAAAAGCGAGGATGAACAAGTCCAAATTCAAGACGATGGTGATTGTTTTCTTTGATACACGAGGTGTAGTCCACATGCAATAGGTACGACAAGGTCAGACAGTCAATCAATGCTACTATACGAAGCATCTGAGAAAAAATTCGCAAAAAGGCCTGAAATGTAGAAATAGAACTGTTGGATCCCACATCAAGATAACAGAGCGGCTCATAAAGCGCTGCCTGGCAAGGAATATTTGGCAAACACCAGGTCATAGACTTGGAACATGCGCTCTATTCGTCAGACTTAGCATCCTACCCATTCCCAAAAATCAAATCCTGCGTGAAGAAAACCCGTCACGTGTCTATAGAGAACGTAAAACAAAAATCGGCGCAACTACTCAAAAGCCTGTCAGAAGACTTAACACCCTGCGACTTCTACCTGTTCCCAAAAATTAAATACTGCTCGAAGAAACCCGCCATGAGTCTATAAAGAAAGTAAAACAAAAATCGGCGCAACTACTCAACAGGAAGATGACTTGCACCATTTCTTCGCAAATTGGGGGATATAGAGGGGGAAATAGAGTATATTGAGGGAGAAAAATGCAAAAATTCTAAAAAAAAAAAATTGTGAAATAAAGATGTCGGCACTTAATTGCAAGACCTCGTATACTGTGCCATTAAAGAGGCACTGGATCGCCAAAGACTTAGGGTAACTTCGCAATCATATGTTGACCATCTTCTAGACTTGTTCAAATTAGAATAAGATACCTGGAATGGGCACCTTGAATCAATAGAATTTGTACAATAAGCCTAATTAGGTTGCAGTACAACCGGTAAGTATATGGGCTTCTTAAGGAAAAAATGCACTAGAGTGCACTAAGTAATAATTATTATTATTCATATTACGTTTAGTTGATTATATGAACTAAACTTTAATTAGACGAATAGTACTTTTTCATTTGTTTTTTAACTACCAATTTTAATTTTGAAGATAAGAAAGTGTAATATAATTTATCCCTTTATTTGTAGATAAGAATCTTTCTATTTACATAAATATAATAAGGATTACGCGCCTAACATTATGTACCCAGCAAATATTATTATAACCACTTATCTTTTTATGTGTGAGGTTTAAAAAACGTAGGTTTTTCCAACTACTTAGGTAAAATTTCCAAAAGTTTCTGCGTCATTTTTTTATCTCATATATCGAAAAAATTTAATCTATCATCGATAAGCATTGACGCTTATGGTAAATTTCAAAAAACAAAACTTAAGTTTTAATTTCTTATGTATTAAAGAGGAAACTATTTAATGACTAAAGACTTTAATAGGGGTACAACAACTTCAGCTCCTTACATATTTTATATTAAGTTTTTAAGACCGTCAGTTTTATTTTATTTATTACTGACGCTAAAATAACATAAAATCATTGCTAGTTATTTGTAGGTACATTATTTTTTATTTCATTTAACCACTTGATATTTCCCCAAAGAACAGGTCAAACTTTACAGTACTTACCTGGAAATACCTATAAAAATTTTAATCCGAAACCCTTGTACCTAAGTATAGCGAATGAACTATATATGTCGTGGATGTATATTTATGTTTTCTTTTCATTTTAACCTGCTTATCAGTGTTAATTTATCTCCCAATTATAACTCGGAAATTCCTAAACTAAATATTATTATATTAGAATTGACTTTATTTTAAGTAATTCTATATTTCTTTGAATATAACTTTACCTTTAACCCGTTTATTGACGCAAAAATAACATAAAATCATTGCTAGTTAGTTGTAGGTACATAATATATGTCGTGGATGTATATTTATGTTTTCATTTCGTTTTAACCTGCTTATCAGTGTTAATTTATCTCCCAATTATTACTCTGAAATTCCTAAACTAAATATTATTATATCAGAATTGACTTTATTTTAAGTAATTCTATATTTCTTTAAATATAACTTTACCTTTAACCCGTTTATTGACGCAAAAATAACATAAAATCATTGCTAGTTAGTTGTAGGTATATGTCGTGGTGTCGTGGATGTATATTTATGTTCTCTTTTCGTTTTAACCTGCTTATCAGTGTTAATTTATCTCCCAATTATTACTCGGAAATTCCTAAACTAAATATTATTATATTAGAATTGACTTTATTTTGAGTAATTCTATATTTCTTTGAATATAACTTTACCTTTAACCCGATTATTCATAGATTTTTAAACACGAATCAGTGATAAATCTAATTTTTTTAGTAACTTAAGTTTAAAAATTAAACAAACACGAAACGGTATTAAAAATAAAAAAAAATGTTACATCCGACAGGAATCGCACCAGCAATCAGTATCTTGCAAATTCATTAAGATGGTTTGCTTCACTAGTGTCCTCTGCGTACACTACTTTTTTTAGTTGCTACTATTATAAATAGAATGGAAGCTAGGGTTGATCCCAGTGTTACTCCAATAGCAACAGGTGCAGTCTGAGATGATGAGTCCACTGAAACTATTTGATGCCTATTGTTTAAGTAACTTTCAATCCATTTGGACACTACTCCCCTGATTCCAATTTGGTAAAGTTTTTTAACTAACAAGTTAAGATTGACTGTATCAAATGCTCTAGTTAAGTCATAAAATACAGTAATGGGGCATTTGTTACCATTAATAATATTGAAATACTTATGGGGACTTTAACAAAATTTTAATTAACAAAATTGTTAAGATACACAGAACTCTGCTGGATATCATCTAAACTGCTTGACAATACAATAAACTATTTGAACTTGAACTTAAACTGACGTTAACTGCCCATACATCCCCTTATATACAACTTTTTTTAATCTAGTTAGTGTGTTTAGATCTTTCTAGAATTTTCTAGAAACATTATTTAATCTAGTCAGTGTGTTTAGAAGTTTCTAGAATTTTCTAGAAACATTATTTAATCTAGTCAGTTGATTTTTAGAAACTTCTAAAAATCAACTGTCAATAACAATCTTTCAAATTAAGGTCCCTTCCTTTACAGTTATCCCGTTATACTGCCCCCCCCTTGGATTCATTCCTCCTGGAATGGTATTTCCTAAATAGGAATTCCGCACACTCCTTGAGCCAGCCAAACCATCTTCTTGGAGCTGCATCTCCACTGTGGTTTCCCTGGTAAGACGCCAAACGATCATGATGGACCACGACGGGTTTCCCTCTGGGAATTTTCACGATCCGATAAATGACATTGTTAATCTTCTTCTTGATGGTGTATAGACCTTCCCAGTTCTTTTGTAATTTGGGACAAATACCTCGACGCCGTCGGGGGTTATAGAGCCAGACTAAATCTCCAACTTGGTAACTCTTTTCCATTGTCCGCGTGTCCTTTCGGAGAAGAACTGGATGATCGTTCAAGTTGATAACTCGGATGGGTACCTCTTTGGCGGATCTAACAAGAGTCTTACCCACAAGGAGTCCTTTTCCCAATTTATGGTCATGGTTCTTCGGCTCTATCATGGCTGGGGCACCATCTGGCTCCAGTCCATCCAACCGCGCTGTGACGACACATTCGCAGCTCGCCGGAAGTTCGATATCATCGATTAGCTTAATCGAGGCATTGTCAACTTGTTTTCGGTGCAGAAATATTTCTTCATTACCAGTACGAAGGATACGTCGGCGAAGATCCAAATGAAAACCACAGTGGAGCATAACATCCATGCCCAGAACAACATCTTCATCAACGTCAGCCACCAGCACCGAGTGAACAAGAGAGGTTGAACCAAACTGTAGCGTCACCTGTATCTCACCGTAGACTCTAGCAGAATCTCCGGTAGCGGTACGCAGTTTCCAACTGGTAGGCCACATCTTCTTTCGCATAATGATGGATGGTCGAACGATAGTTTTCGTAGCTCCAGTGTCTACCAGTATGCTAAAGTTCTTCCCATCAATGAGGCCATCCACATATAAGCTGTCCATGTGATGTCGCAGAGTTGCCAATTTAATGGTGTGAGGGGCTTCGGGAATGTTTTGGGTCGGTGTCGCCCTCCAGGAGTCGACCTGTTTTAGTTTTCCTGCTGCTGGGGTACTTCAGCAGAAGATTTTTCTTTTTGGGGGCAAGTATTTCTTATATGGCCTATCGACGTCGCTAACGGAATGAACGGCATGGTCGTACTTACCGGTGACTTCCCTTAGTCGAGCAACTCCACGTGAGGCCTCCGTCGCTGCCTCAAACTCCAGGGCAATGGTCAAGGCGTCCACCAGTCTTCGGCCGCGCCAACCGTACAGCGCGCTGCAACTCGACGTCTCGAAGACCATCAGTGAAGGTTTGGACTGCTAGGCACTCTAGGAAATCCTCCGCTGCATATGAATACGCAAGTCGTACCATTCTTGCTACTTCCGCCTCAAATTCCTGGTTAGTCTCTCCATTTTTCTGCTTTCGGCTCTTTAACTGCATTCGGTACACCGGTTGTAGATGAGTTTGACCATAACGCATCTCTAGACGATTCACCAATAACTCAAAGTTGTCAGCTTCATCCGGTGTCAATGATTGCAAGATGTCTAAAGCTTAGCCTCGCAGAGCTACGGTTAGGGACAATACCTTCTCCTGGGATGACCATCCATTAGCTCTGGCCGCTTCGTCGAATTGTTTCAGGTAATTTGGCCAGGAAGTCATCCCGTCGAAGGTCGGGGGTTTCATCGTCGTTCGTACCTGGGTAGTTATCCCATTTCCTCGTCGGTCGACGTCTACGTGGCAGGTTTCCGTCCTTTCTGCATCGCCGTCGCCATGGTGGATGGGCTGGTTTCGACGACAAGCTTCGTGTTCTCGTTGAAGCTTCCTTATTTCGGACTGCATTTGCTGGTTGATCTGGTTTTGCTCGTCTTGCATGTTGGTCACTTGCTGATTCATGTTGTTCACTTGCTGATTCAAGTTGTCCACTTGCTGATTCAAGTTGGCAACTTGCTGATTTTGCTCGTCACGAAGATGTGATATTTGCTGGGAGAAGGAACTGGATAACTCTTCTGGTAGGGTAGACATCCGTTGTGATAGCTGAGACACCTCTTCGCGCTGGCTTCTTATCTGACTGGATAGCTCCTCTTGTTGGTTCGTCATTCGCTGTGATAGCTCCTCTTGTTGGCTCTTCATCTGACTGGATAGCTCCTCTTGTTGGTTCGTCATTCGTTCTGATAGCTGGGACATATCTTCGCGCTGGCTCTTTATCTGACTGGATAGCTCCTCTTGTTGGTTCGTCATTCGTTTTGATAGCTGGGACATATCTTCGCGCTGGCTCTTTATCTGACTGGATAGCTCAGAACTTGCTTTTTGAACCGGGTCTTCGAACTCCACAACGTCAGGGTCCAAATTATTACTTAGGTAGTAATCACGGAGCCTATTCAACAATACAGATTTGGTCCCAGTAGTTTCCAACCCTAATTCTTCGAGCTCTCTTCTGAGCTCAGCCACCAATAGTTCATTTATCTTTTTTCCAGGCATTCTTGTATCTTTACCCCACACCTGACACCAATTTGAAACACTTATGGGGACTTAAACAAAATTTTAATTAACAAAATTGTTAAGATACACAGAACTCTGCTGGATAACGTCTAAACTGCTTGACAATACAATAAACTATTTAAACTTGAACTTAAACTGACGTTAACTGCCCATACATCCCCTTATATACAACTTTTTTTAATCTAGTTAGTGTGTTTAGATCTTTCTAGAATTTTCTAGAAACATTATTTAATCTAGTCAGTGTGTTTAGAAGCTTCTAGAATTTTCTAGAAACATTATTTAATCTAGTCAGTTGATTTTTAGAAACTTCTAAAAATCAACTGTCAATAACAATCTTTCAAATTAAGGTCCCTTTCTTTACAGTTATCCCGTTACAATATTATCACATATTATCACAGTTGCTTTACTTTGTTCAAAACTATGTTTACATGAAGGAATCAAATTATATTTGGTTGTAACGTCTTACATAGTAACAATAATCAGTAATTTTTGAGTATTGGGATGTTTCGATAGTTACTAACTTCCTCTCGTGAGCTTTTATTTTTAAAATAGGAATAAGGTTTTTTTGATGTTCTGGATATTTTCCCTCACAAAATGATTGGTCTGAAATTGACTAACTTATTATATCACTCACGGCCTTTAGAGAAGGGCGCAATGAATTTCATCTGAATTATTTTATGGCACCATGAAACTCGTCCGTTTAGGTGCAAGGGATAAAAATACATAATGAATTTCATCCGATACCACAATGAATTTCATCCGATTTCATATTTACACATTTGACACTGGAATTTAAATTGAAGTATACAAAAAAATATGTTCAAATATTTAAATAAATATCATACCAAAGTCACCAAACTAAATAACTTAGATTTTTGTCAATTTACCGAGTTCGCCGTAAAAAGTTTGTTTTTGATTTATTGTACTAAAAATTTGGTATTATTTCTGATTGTATTGTTTATTCATTCATTTATTTAAAATATATAATATTGGGAATTTCTTAATTCCTTTTATACTGTAATAAGGAATTAGGAAAAACCAATGAAATATGTATATTTTCTCTCTCAAAAAGGGTAGGTAAATTAGATTTTGTGAATTCCAAAAAATTTTTGATTAAATAATGGTACTAATTGTTTCATTATATAATTGGGGTAGTTTTGTTATTATAATCCTATAATTGGTTCTGAAACGGCATTAAGGGAGTAGACGGTAATTCATTTAAAAACTGTTCAAAGTATATTGTGTGTGTATACCTAATGCTTTTTCGTAAACATGAACCGATTAGAAAAAATATTAAGTACACGCGGTAAAGTGATTCTTTTAATGAACGATTTTAAGTTTCAACATAAACATAAATTAATGACTGGTGAAGATAAATGGGTTTGTTCAAATAGTGCACAGTTCTTTACCAGAGGAGAATATCATGTCGTCAAAATTAAAACTTTAGAACACAGCCACGAAGCAGATATCCAAAAAATTCAGCGACAAAAATTAACCTCTTCGTGTAAACGAAAAGCATGCGAAGAAGTGTCAGAAAGACTGTCAAAAATAGTAAGAACTGAAATTATGAAATCTGTCGAAGATGAAAATTTAACAGTGAATGATATAAAGCGAAAGAGCGAAAATATTTACCATGTGAGAAGAAAACTGCAACCAGCGTTACCTAAGAATATTACAGAAATTCAAGAATATTTGTAGAAACAAACCAGACAACAGAAATATAGACAATTTAATAAAGTATCTATTTGATACATACACTGGTATATCTGCAATGTTTCCTTCTGCGATTTGGGCTGAAAGAACTGCATTTGTTCAAAACACTACAAACAATTGCGAGTCATTTCATTTGCAGTTTAAAAATTGTTTTTATCACCCTCATCCTTCGATATTTATATTTTTAGATGGTTTAAAATAAAATCAAGTGGACACCTATATACATAAAATTCAAAGTGTTAAAATATGTCCAACTGTTACATCAGACACTTTAAAAATTTGTCTTTATATACAAAATCAAATAGATATGTATACTTCAGGTAAAAAATCAAGGTTTAAAAATATATATTTTTTACAAATAAGTACTTTTATTACTTTCGTTTAATTTTGAACAAAAGTATCTGTTTGTGGTCTAGAAATTATAGATTTAACATTTTTATCAAATGTCTATCTACCTATTTACCAATAAATTTTGGATGAAATTCAATGCAATGTAATTACTATAGGTGGACGAAAATCATGGTCATAAACGAGAAGATTATTTTTCTTATCTCTGAGGATTAACATAAACGGACGAAAATCATTGCGTTCGGATGAAATTCAATACGCCGTTAGAGAATTGCCATCAATGTTATTGAGACCAGCTGTATGTTTTTTTTTGCAATTTGGTTTATAATACATACTTTTGATTTCAGTTTCATTAGTTGGATGTAAGAATAAAAAATGATTTTCAAACGTCCTTGTTTGGATAAATTTTGGGAACATTTGTAAAAAAATCAGCTTTGAATAAGAATGAAAAATATGCTTCTGGTAAAATATTTGAGGTATTCCATATGATGAAACAAAATCTAAAGGATGGTAGAACATTTTTGAAGCGTGATCTTTTTAAAATTCTGAAAAAAATTCTTTTGCAGAAATCATAAATTCAAAGGGGGACATTAAGGTATTTTTCAGATAAATTTTAAAGGGTTGTGTTTTTAAGCCTAGATTGAGTTTTAATAAAAATAATCAAGCATTAAATAAAATGTTTCAAATTGTTCAACTATGTGAATGCCTTGATTGTAATGTTTAATTTTTGAAAGAAAGAAAAGAAAGAAAATTTGAATGTCGCTCTATTTTCCAGAGTGGTTGGCGTCCAATTTCTGTAGTTTTTTTATTAACACTACTTATTAAAATATTTACTAATAACTAAAAAAATATTCGCAGATAATAATATAGTTTAAAAATGATAAATTTGTATTTTAATTTATATAGATAAAAAATAATTTGATTGCTAGTGTGCGTGAGAATTTTATAATCTTTCGACAGGTATAAAAAAAATGGCCGATAATCAGTGACCACATGTGGGATACCTATATTTAATTTCACATTATCATACCTGTGTATGACCACATTTGATAGGTAACCCAATATTATCCATTTGGGTAGAAAACAGCCACAATGATGGTAAAACATTAAATTTATAAATATCTAAATTCTATTTTAATATTTTTAATATGTATATACCTACAGGTTGTCTCAAAACATATCGACAAAAATCTAATGGTTGATTATACTTTTCAACATCGAGAACGGATCGATTCGATCGTTTCTTCATCCCTAGGGTCTCCAGGTCTTCCCCACTCGTCCTAACTTGCAGTCCTTTAAATCCCAAATAAATAAATTGGCTCATCTGCTCCAATAGATGTTCTCGGTACATTTGTATTTAGGTCTATACCTACGAGGACATCTTTAAATAAAAAAAAAACAAAACAAGTAAAAAACTTATATGAATCTACTTCTTATTCAAGATACAAAGAATTTTTTTTCGGAAGACTAAGTTACTGATACTTTCAGTGGTGCCCGCGTGATCAATCCATAGAATGTTATGGGATTGATTTATTTAGAGTAAAACTTGTTTCCTAATTAATTTTTTGTGTCTAGTATAAATAATCTATATCTCATCAGATGGGCGGTTTTCAAGGAACTGGAAATTTGGGAAGAAGCGAGCAAGTGCTCTGCCAGCACTGATGCCACATATGGCTGATTGCTTATATATAAACGCATGCATTGGAAAGCTGAAAATCACGTGAATTCATTTACGGAATCTGCGCTGCATGCATATTTTGGATGATTGTCAAAAAATTTAAGTCATTGATGCATTGATAACAACCTTTTAATCCCCATTCTTAGAATATTTAGTAGTTGACTACTTCTAAAAAATATATTTTCAAAACTTGGATATATTTCGTTTTTATTTGTTTGCTTTATAACTAAAATACATCTCAAGTGTTCAATCGTTTTAGTTAAAAATGACTAATAACCTCTAATTTTTGGTTACAATTTGCTGTTATCACGGCGCCAATGGAGACGTCTAGGTCGCATCCAGGTAATCACTTCAAACAAACTAATGTGATAAGGCGTGACACATAATATATGTTATCATAATTGGCTTCTGTGTATAGTTATAGTAAGAAATATGGGTCAACACATAATTGGAATGTTATGAGTAAAAATTCCAATAGTATTATATAAATTATAATAATCAGATCTAAGGTAACAAACAGTTACCGAAAATTTCGCATTAAAGAATAAAAGTTTCACTCTAAATGGCAGTTTAACATCTTTGGCCCAACTGACCTTTCCCGAGTGTTATTCTATTCCTTTTTTATGACCTACATTTTTGACCTAAGTTTTTACGTAATATCAATACTTTATGAGTAATTCTTCAAAAACGGATGAATAAACATGCGTTTTCCAACGAAAATAGTAGCTAAGGTTGAATCGCAAATTTCCCAAAAAACAGAACAAAAGCTGCTTAGAGGCCAAACTACCGATTTCTGAGTTTTTTAACAATTAAAATTTTCAAGTTAATCGAAGTTGATTACCACAATTTTACGCATAAACGGCCGATGAATGGACTAATTTTAAACTCTTTTTGGTTTGGTCCTGATCAGTTATACCGGTACTTTCACTTTTATTGGATTTTGTAGTCCGAACTTCCGAGCTATCACTTCCACAAACTACCTAATTCAAACTCTGATTAGGTAGATATTTGTTTAAATTTTTAAACTGACATCTCTTTGACGTTGATAAAACTTTCCATTTTGGCTCCACGTATGTTTATTCTAAACAACGTCAATGCAAAAAGTAAGAAAGTACCATCGAATTTAAATACGTAAATTATTGCTATACCTACTTATGCATTATATACATTTTCGGAAAAACGTTAAAATTTTACCGTTTGGGTTATCCGATCCACACCAAAATCAATAGGGTTTTTCCTCATGACATGAGATTGCATTTGACCCTGTGTCCTTCCATTCTAGCGCTCACGGACGAAGAGGACCGATGATACTTAATAAATACAACTAAAGGTTACATGGAAGATAAAGATGGCAGCTGTAAAAATTAAAAAAATATTACTGATTGGTTAATTAATTATTTAAAGTCTTGGCCATCATAGGTGTGACCAGTGCCAGTTTTAGCACTACCAGTGGCCTGGAGAAGATTTCTAAGGATTTCTATCGGCGAACTCTTTTATTATGTTATTAAAGTTTTCTGCAATATCATTTTCGATTGACAAAGTTGTCAAGATTGTCAATGTAGATTGACATATTGTCGATCGCAGTTTTTCTCAGCTCAAGTTTAGAAAGACTCCTTTACCACAAGCAATCATTACAGGTATAGGCAATAATATGCGCAGTGCTACATATCCATACATTTGGATACAGTTCTTGTAAGTCGCGATCTTTGATAACATTTTAAACAAAAACAGGGTTAGCCAAATTTTTATCAGTCAATGAGTTATGAGCGAGAGGATATCATCCATTTCTCAAATGTGGTCAAATGGTAATACCAAAGAAAACACAAAGTCTCGTACCACACAAATTATTTTATTGTATTCTAATCAAAAGGTTGACAACTAGTTTCGACCAACAAGGTCATCATCAGGTCTGTGAAAAAATATGGAAATGATAGAAAGAAATACAATTAAATTAGAGTTTAACAACTTACCAAATGCAAAAAGTAAACGTAATCAAATACAATTGTATAAATACATTATTTCAATGGAAAGCAACCAAGTGGTAGAACTGGTTTCTATATCCTCTACACTAAATGTCCAACGGTGGTAAAACAAATATGTAGTGAGGAAATAAGAGGTAGAGATGAATAATAATGGTCAAGAAATAGTGGTACGGAAAAACTATGTTAAGAACATTAATAAAATTAGTAATATAAAATAAAACTTAAACACATTACTGGAAAACTGGAAATGAAAAATTTGTAGTTGTTAGTTACGGCATCAGCAAAACTTTGGAGCTTAAGCTCGTTTATGGCTTTTATTTTATTTTGACCTTAATGTCACCCAATTTTGGATCATCCATCACCAAAGTTTTGCTGATGCCGTAGCTAACAACTACAAATTTTTCAGTTCCAGTTTTCCAGTAATGTGTGTAAGTTTTATTTTATATTACTAATTATTAATGTTCTTAACATAGTTTTTTCCGTACCACTATTTCTTGACCATTATTATTCATCTCTACCTCTTATTTCCTCACTACATATTTGTTTTACCACCGTTGGACATTTAGTATAGAGGATATAGAAACCAGTTCTACCACTTAGTTGCTTTCCATTGAAATAATTTATTTATACAATTGTATTTAATTACGTTTACTTTTTGCATTTGGTAAGTTGTTAAACTCTAATTTAATTGTATTTCTTTTTATCATTTCCATATTATTTCACAGACCTGATGATGACCTTGTTGGTCGAAACTAGTTGTCAACCTTTTGATTAGAATACAATAAAATAATTTGTGTGGTACGAGACTTTGTGTTTTCTTTGGTATTAATGAGTTATGAGTTATGAGTTCATCACACAACATACACCCATCACTATCTGTTTTAAGGTCTAAACTTAATTTCAATTGGAGATCACTACAGAGTTTGACAAGGTCAGGTTTTTCCGGGATCTGTTTTATATTATACAAAAAAAACATATTTAGAATACTTACTCATTTAACTGTGCAAATCTTTCATGGACTGAACTTAATGTAGTGTCCAAAAGACTGTTGAAAAATTCAACCTCATTTTTTTCCGAAGTGGCTATAGGCTAATCGTAGTCAGTTTCACCAGCTTGATGCTTAAAATATCGAATTCTTCACGTGGTTCTAAACACAGGTTCAATTTCCACTTCTTTAGCTAAATATCTACTTTTACACTATTTATATTTAAACTTTTTAAATAAAACTAATGTCACCTGGTAGTAGGAACGAAGAGTGACGAACATCAGCATCGCAACTATGGAGGGTATCGCAACTTAGCATGGACCATCTGATTATAGCGTCTTTTTGTTTTAAAATAATTGTAATAACTGTTTTAAATACGTCCATCGGTGCACCGATGGAATAAATGAAAATGAGCTGAGTTTTTTTTATTGAACAGTGTAAAAATTTTATAAACTCTTAGGTACTCTTGTTGACAAGTAAAAATGATCTTCGAGAAAAACGATGTCTTGTATGTCAGCTTTTATTATAACATATATAATAATCAATTTAAAAAAAATCCATTACAATATACCTAGTTAAATACTTAGTAGATACTAGTAGGTTTCACTATAAACTTTAACAATAAGTACAAGCTGAACTTATGGAGGGTACCCTACATAGCTAAACTTTATAAATCTTCTTTATTTTCAAAATCAAGCTACTTCTGAAAACTAGTCAAATTTCTAGACATTTTAGTTAACAATTGTCAATAAACTGAAAGCAGACCAACAGTAGTAACAACTACTCTATAACAATTTTACACAAATATGCCACATACATGTAATCTGGAAGGCGACACCATTGTTGAACGTACCAGTAAAACATATTCCCTTATTGGCACCCAAAGAAAACTGATAGTACCAAGATATATGAGATGGTTTCTAATATCTGAAAAAAACCCACGCTGCACCCTTCTCTTTAAGAGTGAAGAATCAATTAAAGAAGAAAAAATCCGCCAACTGGATTCTGGTTACTATTACATTATTCATCCTTTGAGTACCTTCCGAAACGCTTATGAAATATGGCTCATTTTCTTTTACACATTTGCTATATTTATGAAATGTTTAGACGCATGTGTTAGAGATTTAGTTATAAATTGTATGAATTCAAATGTTACATTGTATCAAACCGGAGGTACACTGGGTAAAAGTTATATAATTATATCCACAGCTGTTGATATACTGACATGGATCGACATTATTATAAGTTTCTTTATTGGAATTATTAAAACGGAAGATAGATTGGACATTATTGAACTGAGACCAAAAGCGATTGCTGCTAAGCGTTTTTCTGAAGTAAATTTCTATTGCGATATTCTGGGATCAATTCCAAGATTTGGTCTGTTTTTGTTCGCTGACCGCCCTCCGACGATTTTATTAGGTATTCAAAATATATTTTGTTTGTTGAGAGCTATACGAATTGGTTCGTTACTTAGTTTACTGAGATATCGATTCTCGTTTACCAGAATCCTGACTTATGTACTGTACTATATCATCATATGCTTATTTGTTATACATTTTACTGCTTGTATTCATATTGCAATTCCTCGGTTGATTCGATTCTATTTTCAATCTTTTAGTTGTGAAGTTTATTTAAATTATGAAACACCACTACTAACTGCATATCCACAAGCTTTATTTAGATGTTCTGCTTGTATATTATCTGCAATGATTCCAAAAGAAGACTACTTTAACAAAATACCGTTCGTAGAGGTATATGTTTTAACAATTATAACTTATTTTATTGGAAAAATTCTAATGGCATTAACTTGGATTTTTATCGCAGAACTTATTTTAACCAGAGATTTACTGACAATAAAATTTAATGAACTATTAACCCATGTAGAGGAATATTCAATCAAAAAAAATCTTCCAATATCGTTAAGAAATAAAATAAAAGAATACTACTATTTTAAATATCAAGGAAAATACTTTAAAGAAAGTTTTATGACATTTTTGCTTTCTGATCGTTTAAGGGCCGATGTTAATTTACATTTATGCAGTATGTTAATAGCAAAAGTAGCTATCCTAAGGCTATTGTCAACTCAAGAGGCTAGCGCCGTGGTTGAATGTTTGACTCCAGAAATTTATCTTGCAAACGATGTTATTATGCAATCCGGAGCATTAGGTGATTCTATGTATTTTATATCCAGTGGAACAGTTGCTGTATATTCACAATCAGGAAAAGAAATTTGTCATCTTCAAGACGGCGGGTATTTTGGTGAATCATGTTTGCTATTTAAATCTCGTCCCAAAAGACTCATCACTGTGGTGGCTATTGAGATTTCTCACTTGTATAGATTGAGTAAAAAAAATTTTGAAAAAACCTTTGCCAGTCATCCTAAAGTAATGCAAGAATTTCTTTCTAACGCAGAGGAAAGGTTAAAACTGGTGTTAGAAGTGGACAAGAACTTTAGAGAGCAACAACTAAAACGTTTGCTAAAATTCCGCAAAACCGAATCAAAAAATTCTCTTTTTGATAGTAACTAGTATATTTTTCATCAACACTTTTTAAAATTTATTCTTACTCGGGAACTCGGGTCACTGTATAGGTATAGACAAGAATAGTAGAGACACTCTCGCAAAAACTTGTTACATGCTCCCGGAGCTCTCGGTTGCATTTCGGTCTGCATCGTTGTCACTCACCAGCAGGTTGCCAACCTAAAATTTCTGAAATCGGTGGATTAATACAAAAAAATAAGTAGAAATCGGTAGATTTAAAAAATGGCGATAAATTAAAAAAAAAATGTTTATTTAATGAAAAAAAGGTGTGTTTAAATTAAGTTACAAGTTAATTATGAAAGAAAATTATAAATGTAGGTATATCGGTATATATAAATCGTTGGAGTTGGCATCGCTGCTATCCAGTTCTCACAAAACTCCACAAAAAAATCTCAGCAAACCTGAGCGAAAGGTGGTACAAAGAACTTCAAAGACGTGATCCTACTATTCTTGTCCATATACGGTGCTCTGGCTATTATGCATTTTAACTGCCGATACTCTCAAGATCAGGTAGTGGGTTGTCGTGCGCTTTCCAAATATGTTGCCTATTGTAAACGTTCAGTCTGTTCCAACAGACCGAAAAACCGTTCTAGAACCGTTACGAAAAACTGTTCTAGAACCGTTACGAAAAACCGTACTTCAAACGTATCGAGATTTCGTCCTCTGCGCAGTTCTCGAACGATTGTAGAATGGTATTTTGGTCTGTTGGAACAAACCTGGTTATTATTATTACCAGCTTTTGCTAAGATAGAGGATTTCATAAATTATGTGAATGTCAGACGGTATAGGAAAATTTTCTAGAATAATGTGCTATTTGATAAATCTGTTTTTATTTCATATAACTTTTATTAACATAATACCTTAGAATGTTTTGAAATATTTTTGGATTTATTTAGAATTCGTTATCAACGATTTATTCGACGACTACAGAAATTTAATTTTCTATTTTATAAAGACTTTTTATGAATTCGTTATACTTAATAATTTCTATTTAGAAGAAAAAGGTGATCTTGCTGAGTTTTATAGATTTGTACTTTCACGCTCTCACTTGAAATCATTACAGAAATGAAATATTTTTAAAACTATTGACGCTATTTTATGGAGAAATGCTATATAAAATATATTTGCCGGTAATTTGGTCGCCTTGATTGTATTGGCGCATTATTTTTAAATATTTTCTTTTTTTTTGTAAAACTATGTTCATTTTACTTGGAGGAATACACTAAACAATTTAAAAATTTGTGTAAACTAAACGATAACAAAATTTAAGTAACCAAAATTCTATGAAAAAATATAATAAAAAAAGTGTCACATAATATAAAATAAAACTCTAGAATTCCTTTTAACTACCTTAAACCATAAAATTTACAAACTATTCCCTTTCTAGGTTTTGTTTAACATCTGCCATCCATTTGCTCTGATATTATTTACCATAATAATGTACCTATTCGTTAACTGGAAAATTCTCAAAATATTAGAAATAATGAATGAAACAATACAAATATAGACAAATTTAGTGAACAGAGTTTAGTAAACTGTTAAACTTTTTATATAATAATAAACAAATTATTTAAATAGACACATGCGAACATGTTTTTTTATATATTTCATACATCATATAGGTATATCAGGTAAGAAGCCAAATAAAATAAAAAACTGAAATTCTGTATTCAACAAATGAAAATATATCTTATTTTTGACTATTTATTATTCCTTATGTACATTAATACTAATGTTTAACAGTTTATAATTATTATTTTATATAATTTCATATTAAGGATACAGTTCAGCTATCATTCACCATTTTTATCTAATGTACCATATCCCTATTACATGAATAAAAATTAACGTGACAACAACGTACGCAATTCGCAGCCTTGTCTAGGACTTCGGCAGTTAAAAACTAAATATTTGTTCACACTTTCTGTTATAAAATCAATAAAAATATAAATTTTTGAAAAAAAAAATCAGAAACTTTTTGACATCACTTCTGGGGGTATATTATAAAATTCTATATAGATACAGATTTACCCATTGGTATATACGCACCATTATTTATAAGGAATATTTACACATTTGTAAACTGATTCATTTCCTTCGTTTTTCCAGTTTTGTTTACGTTAGTTATTCGTTGTTCATTTAGATAATTAAATACATAAAAAAGTAAACAACAGTGGTTTCAATCTGAACCTCATATTTTTCTATAGAAAATGTTATAATTCTGTTTATACATTGATTGTATGTATCAGCGATAGACAGATACACCTGCGACGTATAGATCTATTGTGTCCCCATTTTCTTGATGTTTCCTCAGACTTATAGCAGCAATTCTATTCCTATCTTTCTTAGAAAGTTTAGGATTTCGTTGGGTTTCAAGCTAGGTAGACCTATCTCTTCTATTTTCTATGACCCTAGGTGTCTGGCCCTAGAATTACTTAATACAATTCATTCTCAGAGTATGTGTATTGAGGATTCATCCTCTACCTCACAGAATCTGCACTTTGTATCATTTACCAATCCTAGTTTTTTCATGTTTCCTTATATTTGGCAGTGCCCGATTAATATTCCCGTTATAATACGGAGATTCTTTTTACTAAGGTTTAGACAGATCTCATCTGGTTATACTCTTCCAGAAGCGTCTTCGGTTGTCTTAGTAGTTTTAGATCGTTCCAGTACTTGGATTTTTCTCTATCTACTTATTTCTTTAGTTTTTCTAAGATTCTACTACTGCTGATTCCACAAGATGGTTCTAGTCCAAAGTATAGGGTCTTAGGTCCTTTTTTGACCTATTGTATGTGCGTTAAAAACTTTAATGGCTGCTTGACTATCTGATATGATCACAATTTTTTATCACAATAGTTTCTTTCGACATTAATTTCTACACATCTTTCAATGGTACGGATTTCCGCCTAAAAAAAATACTTGGGAATGCACCCAGGATTCTGTGTATTTGGCTATAGGTTCAAAAACCCTTGCTCCTGTTTCTTTATCTGTCTTGAAGCCATCAGTATACCATTTTATGGCATTTTGGTTTAACCCCAATTTGGTATTTTTCTCCCATTCAGATTTTCGACCCAGTTTTGTGGTGAATTTTCTCACAAAGTAATATTTCTTTGGCATGTCATCTTGAGGCATTTCCTAAGTTTGATTAAATTAAAGTGATCGTGGTCTTTCCTTCTTTGACCATTCTATATATTGTTTTCTTCGTTACACTTTCTACTTGAATTTGTAGTGGTGTAAGATTTAGGACTACTTCCATTACAGCAGTGGGGCATGTTCCCATTGCTCCAGTACATAGACACATACATTGATTACTTATAAAATCTTTTAAAATTATTAATTCATATTACACCTTTCACACCAGTATTAATAAATCTCACAAATAAATTCAAAATCTTCTTAAGTTTTCTTAGCACCATTCGTATTAGTCGTTTTTAAATTGTTAACAAAATTTTTGAAATTTAGAAATTATAGACAAACACGAAATGATCTTGAGAAGAAATTGAAAAAACTGTCACATTCAGTAAGACTCAAACCTGTGATCTCTATCTATAGTTGAGAGCACCTCAAACCATGTGGCTCCAGAGCATTGTAGCCGTTAGTCGGCCTTTTTGGATATCTTGATTTCACCAATGTAGTCTAGAACACCTACTTCATCTCTCCGTGGTCAAACAGTTTGAATCCTGCCAGTTATAAACTTTCTGAATTTTACCTTAATCACATTTTTGGTTAGTCTAATTTCTAAATTTCAAAAATTCAATGAAAGATGTCTCAAATAATTAATAAATTAACAAATCCTTGGTTCCGGTACTCTAACCGAATAAAAATAAGACAGGACACAAACCGTAAATTAGAAATTCATATTTCAATTGTCGATTTAACAAATAAAATTTCTCTCATCAACGTCATATATTACTTAGGTAGAAATTGAGTAGGTGTCCTAAACGACATAAGTTGAATCAAGATGTCATCAAAAACGCCGTTCGAGGTTCGAGTCTTGCCGGCTGTGACGTTTTTTTTTTTAAATGAAGATGGGTTATAGGTGAAGCCACGAAGTATAGATACCAGGAGTTTAAACGTAATGTTAAAAAAATGGTCTCAATTTAGGGGACTGAACTATTGCCGGTAGAGTGCGCTCGTGTTCCTAAGATACTCGTTTAAATCCGTACACGGGAAGTTTTGTTACTATTGACAGCTTTTATGACAACTAATTTTAAATAAATAAATTAATATTTTTTTTATCAGATATTGACCTGAATAAATATTTGGTGGCCTCTTGATTATATCGACAATTAAACATCCAGTGGTTAAGATCGTCGTAACTGCCGTCACAGTCACATAAGTTTGTAATAGACAGTTTCATTTTATATAGGTGTGATCTGACGGTAGCATGTCCAAAGAGACATCTGGTATACATAGTATATATTTGCCTAGAAGGAAGACTTCGATCAGCAAGAGGAGTAAACGGAAGGGAACGGTATATCTTGCAGTAGGAGTTACTGCTACTGTTTGCAAAGACTGTCCATTCAATTTCCCAGTTTTCCTTAAGATTTTCTTTCCTAAGAGATACTACATCCCACTTACATATTTCATTATGTAAACTATTGGAAAATATAGCCTCTTTGGCAAGCTTATCTACCTTTTCGTTACCTGGAATTTGGGAGTGTCCTTTAACCCAAATAAACTCCACAGATTTTTTTAAACTGTTCAAATGCGATATTTTTTCAAGAATACTGACAATAATTTTATTACTATATATGTGTCTAGTAACATTTTTTAAGGCCAACAAAGCTGATTGGGAGTCAGACAAGACTGTGTACTCTTGAAATTGCAAATTACTGTTTATGATCCATTCTAACGCTTTATTTATGGCTACCAGTTCCGCTGTAAAAATAGAAGAATTGGAATTTACCGTGTAGACTACTGGTATCTAGTCTTCGTGGGTAAAGCGCGCTGGACTCTCGATTTGAAGCTCCAGGTTCAATCACTGCCTGGTGAGCGACTTTTTTTATTTGAACTATTCAACTTTTTTATAAATTTTTTTTCATTTATCTGGTAAAAATTTACTAATAAACTCTTCAGCATAGTATCATTTCTAGTGGCGTATTATTAAATTTTAATTTGGTAATTTCGACATTTTATTGACAGATGGTTTATTTAATTTTTTTCAAGATATCTAGATACTCATTTTACATCAACTTTCATACTCCCGCACAGTGTGCAGGAATGACATCGATTTCATGTTTAAAAATGAGTTAAGGGTAGTATTCTATTGTAGTAGTGGAAAAAAGATTTCTTAGGAGTTTTTGCTTTCTATAAACCAACCACAGAGCCTTCATCTTCATTACAAATAGAGTTCAGAACACATGATTTTTTAACAATTACTGGTTCCATTTTGTAAAGTTCCAGGATTCTAACGGATTACAAAACACGAAGACCATGCCTTATATGAGAATATTTTTGCAGAAACTCGATCTTAAGATGTCCCATTCCATCAATCAAAAGGTTGTCGGCAACCTGGCGCAAATTTGTTTAAACATTTTTTTAAATAAACTTCATAAATCTTATATATGAAAGTGTTCTCCTGTAACCTTGTAACATTGATCGTGCCTAATACCTTTCAAAAATGGTATATATTCTACCTATATTAAGACGTAATAAATATATAGAAAACTCAAAACACTTTAGGAACAATACAGTCCATTGTAACTCAAGGAAAAGATCGTAAATTTTTCCTTTCTTCGAGGGTTATCATTTCCTCATAAAAACAAACAATTGTTTGGAGGTTTTATTCAAACATTAAATTTTAAACTGATGTTTAACAATTAAAATTACTGAGTTATTTTAAAGAAACGAATTCTCTTAACTTATGGAAGGCTGAAGTTTTTCTGAACCCTTCATTCGGATTTCCCGGTTGGATTCAATCTTCTCTGGAGGTCCTTTTTTGGATTTGGGGAGGTCCTTAATTTTATAACATAAATTGAACGATTTGTTTTCCGAAAATAACTGTAGTTTTTTTAATCCATTGTTCTAGTTATTCCTACTTCCTCCTCAATAAATCTGGATGTACCTACGCTTCAGGAAAAACGATCGAATCCGACAGGATCTCATTGCAAAAATTAGATTCTACTAGATTTTTTAGCCAAATCCGAAACCCAACTTGTTTAAAGAGAAAAATTATTCTTTAAGAACACGTGTAACAAACCAGACCTGAATGTTAATTATTAATTGACGCACAATCTTATCTTTGGCTAAAAATTCTATACTTCAGATTTAAAAACTAGGTTATTTTCTAATCATATCGTCACCTTATATGTCTATGTCGTCACCTCTTTTTGGCGCTCCATACGGATAAAATTATAACCAGACTTCCAAAAATAGTAAATTTAACAAATAGTACAATGGTCACGGAAATTTAATCAAATAATAAGATTCGTAACTTTTCTCTGACAAATAAATTCCTTACTCAAATCGATTAATAAATCGTTACAACCTATTTATAAAATGAAACGTTTTTAGAATGTGAAATAGCAGTACAGGAATATTTTTATGACATAGGAATGTAAACTAGTTATATGGGTATGTGAATGACTTATGTTAAAAAATGTTGAAGTAGTATATATCATAATATTTATTTTCTCTGGGACGTTCTGGCGGACAGGGTGATCGTAGAATAAAAACTTTTTAAAAAATTGAACCACCTTAAAAAAAAGAAAAATGCACTAACAAGCCAAAAATAAAATCTTTATTTCTTAAAAAAATTGGAAGCAACTAGGCATTTGATTTCGATTTTCTTGAAGTCGGCTCCAATGGCAAATTACCCTACCTACAAAAATTATTAAAAGTGTTAAAAATAATGTAGCAAAACCTATAGCACATATAGTAAACACGGCCATACTTACAGGTAAATTTCCTACGGAACTTAAGCTTGCTTTGGTAACAGTTGTACATAAAAAGGTTGATCCCTTCAGTATGCTTAAATACACACCGATATCAATACTGAGTGTCTTGTCAAAAATAATAGAAAAATATATAGTAGATAGATTAACAGAATATTTTCAATTGTTTAAGGTATTAACCCCAAATCAACATGGATTCACAAAGGGTAAATCCACGGAAACTGCATATTATGACTTGTTCAAAAAAGTACATATTAACCTAGATAGAGGAAAAGTTTGTGAAGGGGTATTATTCGATTTCAGCAGTGCTTTTGACTGCCTAGTTATTTGCACTAGGTGTAAAAGGTACCACTCTCAATTTCTTGAATAGTTATCTAACTGAGAGAAAACTCAAAGTCAGAATAGGTGACGTAATTTCTGATGAATACACCTTAGCGATTGGCACTCCACAAGGTTCGGTCTTAGGACCTTTTATATTTAATGTATACATAAATGATCTAGCAAACAATTTGACGTTAGACCAAAATAGTAGCCTTATCATGTACGCAGACGATTGTTCACTAATTATATCAGCAGATAATGAGATTGAGTTGCAAGAAAAACTAAACAAGCATACCCAGGAATTTGTTACTTGGAGCAGTGTAAACAACCTTATATATAATCCAATGAAAACATTGTTAGTTCAATTTTTTAATAGAGCTGATCCAGAACATATAATTAGCCTAAATTTGGGTGATGTTGTCTTGAATCCTTCCCATAGTTTCAAATTATTAGGCCTAGTGTGCGACAGTCAATTAAAGTGGCATAACCACATTGATTCGGTTGTCAAAAAAATAAACTCGGCATATTACGCTATTATTAACATGCGAAATAGACTTGATACGCAAGGTATGCTTCAGATCTATTATGCACTCGTATATTCGCACATTACATATAACTTAACTATTTGGGGCGGCGCCTCTAGTTCTGAGCGTGTTCTTATCGCCCAAAAACGTATAATACGCTTAATTTTCCAGCTAGAAAACAGAGACTCTTGTCTACCTATATTTATCAAACATAAATTATTTACATTCTATTCTGCATATATTTATAAATGCATTGTGCAAACCAAAAGTTGTTTAGGTAGTTTGGAGACGTCGTCTAGGGATGTGATTATATATGAGAAGCACCACTCAACAATGTACGAGAACTTTTCTTTTTATTCAGGGAAGAGATTTTTTAATAAATTGCCAAAAAACATACGGCAAATAACAAATTTTGAGGCATTCAAAAAAGCCACTAAAAGTTTACTACTCAAACATCCTGTGGATTCTGTTAATGATTTTCTTTGTTTAGACTTAAAGTGAAGTTATTATATTATCATTTATTTATTTTTTACTTATGACGTTCATTATATTTACTATGTACCTAAACCAAAATGAATAAATATACTAATCTATTCTATTCTACTTTAATCTTTGCTATTGAATCTAGATTTCGAATGTTAGTAACTCAAATCTTATACAAAGATATAAACCATTGGAGCCGACTTTAAGGAAATCGAAATCAGATGACTAGTTGCTTCCAATTTTTTTAAGAAATAAAGATTTTTTGCTTTTTAGTTTATTTTTCCTTTTTTTTTAAGGCGGTTCAATTTTTTTAAAAAAGTTTTTATTTTATCCTTCTTTGTTACGAACGGTGGAGGAAAACATCGTGATGGAACGTGGAGTTAATTGTCTGAAATCACCAACCCGCAGTGATCAAGCGTGGTGCTCATTCCTTCTCCTTTTGAGAAGAAGTCTTTGGGTTTGGAGTGGGACAGTGACGGGATGATTATTATGTTTTTATGTTATACATTATTATTAACAAATTAACTTAACTGCAGTGCTTATTCTGTTGATTTTTAAGGCGTATCCTGGAATATCTTCCACATTGATGACCAGATTATAACCAAATATCTATAGGACCACACGGACACTCTACTCTTTTGATTGCAAAACTAATTTTTTAAATCAAATCATAAATATCGGAGATAATCGGAAACATACATAAAAAAAATAGTCGAAATGAGAACCTTTTGAAGACGGTTAAAAAGTAAGAAAAATAAGTTCTATGGGATATAGCCGACATCCGCAATAAGAGAAACGCATACTTATACGAAAATTCATCGCGCATCCGGATTAGTATTAAAATTTCAAATTCGGGGTAGCACAGTTTCCCTTTCTTGATACAGAAGAAAGAACTGAACACAGAAGAGATTTCACAATAGAATACTACTTTAATAGATTAGGTACTGTAGACGATATTATAAGTCGTTCCATTTGGGAAAAGAATGTAAAGATTCTACCGTATGCACTATAGAGTAAAGCGCGATCCAATATCCAGACTTAAATACCTACAGATCGTTTTAAAAACCTTGTAGCGCCATCTATCGAAGGTCACGTGGGACACTATTTATCTTTAGATATTTTTTCAAAAGTTGATTAGATTTAATGTATTAATATTGTTTTATTTAAATTTCTTTATTATTTGTTTTTAACTAAGAGCCTGTTCATTAACAGCCAGCTCTTCATCTTGAAAATTACGAAAAGTCCTAAACATATTTCGCTTCCCAATTTTAAACGGTTGGAAAAACATTTCTAAAAAATCTTGATGCAATTATTTTTCGTTTATAACAACCAATTTTCAGCTATTTACCTTGTCAACTGACGAAAGACCCCTACAAACTATCAGCCCCGCTTTTAGGAGTTGAGGACAGATTTAAAAATAAATGATAAACTTATCTATTTTTCTTAAGTGACAAATGCTCCGCATACCGCATACCAAGTTTTGGCTTTCTACCTTGAACACTGCCAAAAGTTCAATACAAAATTTCACTTCCTCTTTTAAGGGGATGAGGGCAGATTAAAAAAAAAAGATGATGCACGTGCTGTTCGTTAGCTATAACGAATCCGCACTTCCACAGACCGATGTAGGAAACAAGTACATCTTTGTTGTCATTTGTCATGGACTACTTCACTAAATGGGTTGAAGCCTATGCAGTTCCCAATCAGGAAGCCACCACTTTAGCAGATATATATTAGTTGAAGAATTCGTGAGCCGATTTGGGGTACCACTAGAATTACACTCAGACCAAGGGAGAAATTTTGAGAGCAAGCTGTTTCAAGAAGTTTGCCAAAGATTAGGCATCCACAAAACGAGAACCACAGCGATGAACTCTCAGTCTGATGGAATGGTGGAACGAATGAATCGGACTATAACCAATTATCTATCAAAAGTGGTGTCAGAGTGTCAGTGGAATTGGGATCGACATATTCCCCTATTTCTGATGGCAATTCGATCGGCCATTAACGAATCAACTGGCCAAACGCCTGCGAAGGTCCTGTTCGGTAGAGAAATGAGGCTACCATGTGACTTGGTGTTTGGTTGTAAACCTGGTGAAGAAATGGCTCGTGAACAATATGTCGCCGATCTTCAGAATCGAATGGGGAATATACACAACCTGGTGCGTGGAAAACTTCAATTATCTAGTGATCGGATGAAGAGGTACTATGACACGCGGACAATGGAAAAGAGTTACCAAGTTGGAGATTTAGTCTGGCTCTATAACCCCCGACGGCGTCGAGGTATTTGTCCCAAATTACAGAAGAACTGGGAAGGTCCATACACCATCAAGAAGAAGATTAACGATGTCATTTATCGGATCGTGAAAATTCCCAGAGGGAAACCCGTCGTGGTCCATCATGATCGTTTGGCGCCTTACCAAGAAAACCACAGTGGAGATGCGCAGCAACTCCAAGAAGATGGTTTGGCTGGCTCAATGAGTGTGCGGGATTCCGATTTAGGAAATACCATTCCAGGAGGAATGAATCTAAGGAGGGGGCAGTGTAACGGGATAACCGTAAAGGAAGGGACCTTAATTTGAAAGATTGTTATTGACAGTTGATTTTTAGAAACTTCTAAAAAATAATAATGTTTCTAGAAAATTCTAGAAACTTCTAAACACACTGACTAGATTAAATAATGTTTCTAGAAAATTCTAGAAAGATCTAAACACACTGACTAGATTAAATAAAGTTATATATAAGGGGATGTATGGGCAGTTAACGTCAGTTCAATTTCAAATATTAACAAGAGTTCATTGTATTGTCAAGTAGTTAGAGGTTATCCAGCAGAGTTCTGTGTATCTTAATAATTTTGTAAATAAAAATTGTGTTAAAGTCCCCATAAGTGTTTCAGTATTCTCGAAGGCCTTCCCAATCTGCTTTTTTAAAATTCCAAAAAGTTCTCTTGGGTGGTGCCTCGAATGGGTGAGGTTCGATTGGACATTTGACTTCTACTACAGCATGATCAGAGTTACCTAGGGGAGACAGAACATTTACAAGGGTGAGTAGTCAGAAAAAGATCCAGGGTATTAGAACTATGATTGGCAGCTCTGGGAAAGTAAGTGGGCTTGTCGATTAGTTGGGACAGCCCATGGCTAATTGCAAACTCTTCAGTTAGCCTGCCTTCACTGTCCGTTTTGTTGGACTCAAGCCACTTTTCGTGGTGAACATTAAAGTCCCCAAGCACAATTATCTGTGCAGAAGGGTACTCACTATTAAGGTAATCGATCTTTTGTGATAGATACTAGTAGTTCGTCGCAATTTCGACTTATCTAATGAAAACCGAATAACAGAAATGATCAAAGTATAACCTGTAACTAGTTATGCATGCACATCACAAGAACAACTTCTATCGGTTAGTGCCACGCGATTTCGAAGTTTTAATTTTTTTAATTAAAAAAATAGAGATTGCATGTTTGATCTCTAAGCAAGTTTTAAACCAGGAAATGAAAGAGTTAAATATAAACATAAAAATTAATAAATTATTCTATGATTTCGAGGAATCCAATATGTATCATTGTACCATTTTCAGTTGCACAATCTCATATCATTAGCCTTATTTATTAATCGTATGAAGATTATCCTTGTAATGCTATTTTCATAAATTTATGAAAAAACATATATTAAATATTTAACACTTTTTATAACCATGTGCAACTAATAGGGATTCCCGACGTATTAAGTTAAACATCGGTTTTGGAAAAGACCACCTGGTGCTTGTTTACCATTTTTGTAAATTACTGGGAATTCCCACAATTTATTCCTGTATTATGTTGCATATATCTAAACAACTCATTATAGTACAAAAATTTAAAGACAATAACTACATAAGTATCATTCAAAAGCAATTATTGATGATTATGCCTTATTTTTGTTTTGACTGTTACGAGTTGTAGCCTCAATAGATATCTACCGACAACTATTTTGAAACTTTAATATTTTTCTAATTTTTTTAATATACATAATTAACATAACTCATATATGATACAATAAGTAAGTACCTTCATGAATCAGGTATGTCGACAGAAAGTATACCTACAGTGTCTAATAACTATTGTTTAAATCCAGTGTGTAAAATCAAATGGAATAAATTCATTATTACGGTTACTGTACCTATAAAAAATCCAAACACGTGAAATTTAAATTATAATTTGCCAAAAAATTCCACCCCTACCTTCAAATCCCTTTGAATGACATAAATAACCCCCAATTTTAAAAGGGGAGTATAAGCTTGAAAGCTCTATTCATTCTTTCTTCAAAAACGTTATTGCTTTCAAGTTTATTGCAATAGTTAAGATAAAATAAGTTAAAATGATGTAGTTACCGAAATTCGATAAAATACACTAAAAACTAATTTTCCTTTGAGGTATTGATAAAAAACCATAGCAATGTTCTTTTTAGATGGTATCCATAAAAATACTGTAAATAATTTCACTGGCAACTTTACTTTAATACGCCTTAGCAAATTGTTTTGTATTTTTTTATAGTTGTCATTTCAGTTGTTAGTATCTTAATTTCAGTTTAAAGTTTGTTAACTTCAAGTCTAAAAAAATGGTTAGATTAACGAAAATGCATAAAATAGCAGTTTTACAAATGATTGGCTACGAAGATAAAACCCGAACACAATAGGAAGTAACTCGCCTATTTCATAAGAAATTTTTTAATTTACGTCCCATATCCCAGAGAAAAATATGTAAAATAGAGGAGCAGTTTCACGAGATTGGTAATGTGAGGCAGATAAAAAAAACAGTTGCCAATGCAATAAGTGATGAAATCAAATAGGGAACAAGCAGTATTTTTAGTTTTGTTTTTATTTTAAAGAATTCCATGTAAAACAGGTCATAAACATATTAAAAAATTAAAACAATCTAATTTAACGTAAAAAATGCGGTTTTAAATAGACCGTTTAAGTTTTCGCGCCAAAACGGACCTGTAGTTCCGATGACGTCATTCCTGTCTGTCACTGGTTGTGCTTGCCGTCGTTAACAAATTGCAAGTTTTCTCGACGTTCTACTTATTTTTTATAATAATTTAAAATGGACTTTCCATCAACATCAGGTGATCAAAATAATACCCCTAACCGAAAAAAGTCATGTTAACTCATGTTTTTTGCCAATTCTTCCATCTACTTCAACAAAATTTCCAAATAAATTGTTTTTGACTGGACCTTCTGACCCAAAATTGAGAAGAAAGTGGTTTCAAGCTGCAAAGAGGAATAACTATTATTCTCCAAAGACTATTATTCGATGCTGTGAAGACCACTTTGACGTAATTTGGCAAATACTTGTTATTATTGCGTACTGTACCTACCTAAGTATTTACAAAACTTCTCAATAATATATTTTTAATTTTACAGTTTGGAGAACGATGTCGAAAATTGGATGAAGTTTAAAATGTTTGGGGGGAAACTTTATCTGAAAAAAGATGTGGTACCTCATATTTTTGAATCCCAAAATATAATGATACCACTAAAACCTAGATCAGTAATAATGAAAAGAAAAAAACGTGAAATTCTTGAGAGCATTGAAAATACTGCAGCTATAATATTGATGTATTCTTTCAGATTATTTTATTCTTACACCAAACATTTAAACTCACATTTTTATAATGATATAAAAGTTTAAAAACTATGATTCATGCATACCGTAGTAAATTAGTACCTTTCATTTCTACACTTGAAAACTCTGGACTCTCGACAAAAAAGTTACTGCCATGCCGACAGTAACTCTTGGTTAATTCCTGGAGTCTGTTTTGATAAACCCAACTTCCATTTTTATTAAAAACGTAAATAATATTGACTGCTAATAATCAATTTTACACGCAAAGTTAACCACTAAAAAGTGGATATAGCAGGAGTGACGTCACTAAACGCTGATTGGTGTTTTGAAATGCGTTTTGTTTTACGTAATTTTAATTGGTAATTATTGTTAAAAATCAACATGATATTAAGTAAAAACGTTAAAGTAGTCCTTCTTTTATATTTTTTTAAACTTTTAATCATAAAATTTTCATTAATATCATATTTGCATCTTCCCTATTAAATGTGATGCTTGAGTTTGAGGAAAACCTACATACATCGAGTAGATACTCATACACTACATTCAATGTTAACCATACATCGATAGTAAGCATATTAAAATAAAATAAAATAAAATGCTTCCGTATAAAATTATACCTAGTCGGAAGACGATTTTGATAGAAGAACTTATTTTTGTGAGCAAATGGTATATGATGGATAACAATATTGTAACGGGATATCCTGTTACACTGCCCCCTCCTTAAATTCATTCCTCCCGGAATGTTATTTCCTAAATCGGAATCCCGCAAACACCTTGAGCCAGCCAAACCATCTTCTTGGAGCTGCTGCACATCCCCACTGTGTTTTTCCTGTTAAGGCACCAATCAATCATGATGGACCACGACGGGTTTCCCTCTGGAAATTTTCACGATCCGATAAAGGAGATCGTTAATCTTTTGGACCTTCCCAGTTTTTCTGTAATTTGGAACAAATGTCTCGACGCCGCCGGGGGTTATAGAGCCAAACCAAATCTCCAACTTGGTAACTCTTTTCCATTGTCCGCGTGTCATAATACCTCTTCATCCGATCACTAAATAATTAAAGTTTCCCACGCACCAGGTTGTGTATATACTCCATTTGATTCTGAAGATCGGCGACATATTTTTCACTGGCCAGTTCTTGACCAGGTTTACAACCAAACACCAGGACAAACACAGGAAATTCGCAGGCGTTTGGCCTGTTGATTCGTTAATGGCCGATCGAATTGCCATCAGAAATAGTGGAATGGTCGATCCCAATTCCACTGACACTCTGACACCACTTTTGATAGATAATTGGTTATAGTCCGATTCATTCGTTCCACCATTCCATCAGACTGAGAGTTCATCGCTGTGGTTCTCGTTTTGTGGATGCCTAATCTTTGGCAAACTTCTTCAAACAGATTGCTCTCAAAATTTCTTCCTTGGTCTGAATGTAATTCTAATGGTAGGTACCCCCCAAAACGCAGAGTTGGGTATTTTAGCTAAAAAAAAGTATTTGAAATACAAAATGCAAAATGCTTTTATAAAACTTATTTGGAATGCTAAATGGAAAATGCATTTTTCAAAATCATGCAAAATGCAAAATAGAAAATAGCTATTTGAAATAAAAACAAAAATTAATTTTACAAGATTTATTAAATAATATATTCATATAAAAAAATACGAAAAATATACAATTTGAACAAAATTTTATAGTATTATTATAAAAAAATTTTGTTTAGTTTTAATAAAACGAGTTTCTCAAAGTTGGAATCTGTTAAATTGCCTCTTTTAGCTGTCATTATCATTCCGCCATATGAGAACGGCCTTCCCACTGGCGCAGACGTGCACAAACATGTGTTATATTTATAAAATAACTTTTTTATATTCGGGAAAGATTCTTCTGTAATAACAAAAGACTTTCCATCTAAGATTAGAAAAGCCGACTCAGTCGAAGACATTTTCGTAAATAAAATTAAGAATTTGCTTACAAGTGCATTCCCACCCCCTTTTTCTCTGAATTCGTATAATCTTATAGATTAAAACTTAAAATTACAGAAACGAAAACAGGATGTAAATACAATAAGCGGTTTTCATAATCCATTTACCTGCCCTATACCGAAAATAATAAAATAAACAATAAACTAAAAATGAATACTAAATAGGTAATTTATTGGCCCTATATTAAATAGGACTTGGAAAAACCGATGAGAGTAGCAAAACAAAACATTTCTTGTAGTCTGACAAATCTATTTTAAATACTTGTATTCAAAATGGATTTCTACGAAATTTTTCATTTGAAATGCAAAATACAAAATGGATTTTCAAAAAGCATTTGAAATACAAAATAGAAAATGCCATTTTGTATTTTAAATAGTTATTCCAATTACTTTTATTTGAAATAGGTACCCAACTCTGCCAAAACGGCTTACGAATTCTTCAACTAATATACCTGCTAAAGTGGTGGCTTCCTGATTGGGAACTGGGCTTCAACTCTGTGGAAGTGGCCCCAATACATCTACTGCGATTCTTTCAAAAGGACTTCTGCCCAGGTAATGCTGAAATTCCGCCTTCGGTTTTAGATGCGGACCATTACTGGCAGCATATGTGGTGCAATATTAACAAATTAAAAGACGTTATGTTTTCTGATGACTGTAGTGCCTTTCAAATCCAAGTTGATGATATAATTTTTCTCGCAATTTGCGTTTGTTGAATTGGCCCTTATTTGTCATTTCCACACCAATAGTCTGCATAAACCTTAATGAGATCAAAATGCCGACAAAAAGCTGACGATAGCATACCTACTGACTTTGGACTTCGACTCGGGAAATTTTCAAAATATTCATGAGCTCGAAAAAATTTCCGGAAATAATTTGACCTCTAGTGGTATTACTAGTGAAAATTTTGTCGGCCGTTTCACGGTAGTCGATAGACTCATCTAGTTGCAGATTACAATATTTACTATCAATTATTCTATGTCTATTTATCCATTTTGTCAATTCTTCTTTCAACAGCATCTTTAATTGATGGTAATATACTAATCTTCGCAAAGTTTTGAGGCTTTCTTGCACCGACGATTTTTTAAACTAATGAGAGACAATATTTTTTAAAATATTTATATAGTTTTTTTTAATTTTGCTAGCTTTTTTATGGAATAGGATTTTTGATTTTTTTTGTTTCTAAATAACGTGTCAATTCACTTCGGTGCATACTTTCTGCAGATAGGGCCCACTCCTATTATCTCTGATCCACTCAATATTTGTTCGCGACCCATAAATTGGGAATCACACTGTTCTAACTACATATATTTCTACAATATATCACGATAAATCTGAATTGTTTGAGTTTGACTTTGCAGAATTAAACTATGTAACAATAACTGAAGGATTTTTTTATCAATAATGTTACGCCTGGCCATATTTTAAACCACGTATATATCAAAAGACTACAAAATGTATCTGACAATAATCTCAGTTGTATGGATGCCATTTTTGAAAGCAGCTTGCATTTTTAACTTAATCATCAATAAATAAATAAATAAAATAAATAACAAAGGACCCCGCACAAAATCAATGGAAAGGTACGTCAAATTGTCTAAAATTTTGTGAATAGATATTTCTAAGTGAGAAGAACAAAAGTATCAATGAACACAAAGCTTAAAAATGGTCATTTTTGAGATATGGGGGTCTGAATTTGAACTAAAATAGTGATTTACTGAACAGATCAACATTTGATGTACTTACTGAGTATTTCTAGATCTCACTATTTAAAGTTTTCCCAAAAATCCTAGGATACTCTCGGTATATGGGGTATCCTAGCGTTTTTGGGAAAACTATAAATAGTGAGATCTAGAAATATTCAGTATATCAAATGTTGACCTATTCAATCACTATTTTGGTCCAAATTATTTTGTCATAATATTGTCAAAAAACAACAAAAGTCAACAGCCGATCTGCTAGCATATGTAACTTATGTCTGGGTGATGCCATCCACCGCCATGGGGAGACTCAAATAGTATCACTAGACATCTCAAAAGCATTTGATCAAGTGTGGCATGCAGCTTTCTTGAACAAACTTCTTTCATACGGACTCTCACCAAAACTTTGCAGATGGATATCCAACTTTCTCTCCAACAGGCAGATCCAAGTTGCCGTACATGAACATTCCTCCAACCTCTACAAGATCAACGTTGGAGTTCCCCAAGGATCGGCTCTAGCTCCTACTCTATTCCTTTTACACATGAATGAAGAAACCACTAATAACCCGATACACGGTTTTGTAGATGATAGCAACCTACACTTTAGCAAAGCACACAACCGTCCCATATCCCTAGATATTCTGACAGAGGACATAAAAACCACAACGGCTTTTCTCAATCAATATTTGAGAATAGTGGACGAATGGGGAAGAAATAATCTTGTTAATTTCAACGCTTCCAAAAGACAAAGACATGTTGCATATCCATCAAGAGGCAAACATACGACTCATTCATCACAATGAACGACACTAGTAGCAAAGCGACTCCATTACGCTGGTTGGTATAACGATCTCCCAGGACTTACTCTGGAACGCACATATTGCAACCATAGCAACTGCAGCAGGATAAAAGTTAATAGGCTTTCTTATTAGAGCACCGAAATATTTCTCTCCGTCCAACTTAGCTACTCTTTACAAAGTTCAAATAAGACCTAATCTTGAATACTGCTCGCATATATGGGGATCGGTGGTTTCGTGAAGGCTCAGAGTTCTTGATATAATACAGAGAAGAGCAGTTCTAATAATAAACGACACTAGTATCTTAAAAAACCTAGCCCCATCGAAGAGCGGTGTCTGATCTTTCTCTGTTTTACCGATACTTAAACGGATATTGCTCAGAACTCCGCTCTATAGTGTCTCCACTTCCCAGAGTAGCCAGAGTAACGCGACGTACCAACTCCATGCACCCTTATACTGTTCAGTGTCAGACATCGAGAACGGATCGATTCGATCGTTCCTTCATCTCTAGGGTCTCCAGATTGTGGAACTCCTTACCTTCCCACGTCTTCCCCACTCGTCCTTCAAATCCCAAATTAATAAATTGCCTCTTCTGTCCCAAAAGATGTTCTCGGTACATTTGCATTTAGGTCTATATACCTAATAGGGTATCGTTAAATAAAAAAAAAAGAGTGTGCGTGTAACCTTTACGCGCGATTGAAGTAAAACTTGTTGACGTATGTATCGGAAAATAAATATTTAATTACAATTCAATCATATTTATTGCCTATATACTTTACAAAAAAAATGAGATGTTATATTTATATTATTCATTAGAAATAGGAATTTGAAAGTTATCATTATTTTTTTTATATATGAAATAATAGGTTTATGATAACTAAAATGTGAAACATAGATTTTAGTCTATTAATACCATTAATGTATTTGAAACCGTTTGAAAATTTCATAAATAAATTTCGGAAATTTAAACTCCTCCCATAGCTGAAATTATACAGTTACTTCCATCAGAATCTTCCGTTAGAATCTACCCCTAGCCGTGCCTAAAGAAGTTTTGCTTCAATAATAGGTAAACAATATTAAAAATATACACACATTACGTTTAGAATGTGTGATTTTGTAGCTGTATCTACCTTATTGTAATACATCACAACACAAGAGCCTTCGATAGTTAGATAACCATTTCATTTTGTAGCATTTTATAGCATATTCCATAAAATTTAAAATCCTGAGTTAAGTTTGTTTCCTTCACGTCTACGAAGGATCTGTTATTGGTGGTAAAAGATCAGCCATCTTGACTAGTGGTTTTATGGCCTTTATGGCTACCTAACCAAACCTAAAAAAAGTATAAGAAAGTGTTAAAATATTTTGAATATTATTATTTTATGAACAAAAACGTGCAACATGCTTCTTTACTCAACGTAAAGATTCCGTATAAACAATTATTTACTATCATAATATGTATGTATGTATATAAACTTACTTAATCAAATCATAATGAATGTGGCTGTCTCGTCATTTTTTCATTTTTGTCATTTTTCTTCAAATCTTTCTGGCGCTTATAATATCCCCTTTGACGTTCACAATTTCTTTTTCTTTTTAGCTCTTTAAGTCTATAAAACGAAAATAGCTAGGTATAAATAATAGGTATAAATAATTAGGTATAAATAGTGTAATTACACACCAAAAATAAAATTTATGCATATAGAGTACCTACCTATTCACTCATTTTCAATCAATATTTTTTCATCACTTTCTTCATTAATAAATCCACATTGTTTATTCATATTTAATACAAACACTTTATACACAAAAAACTATTTATATAAAGCAATGTATTTCGATTGACAAGATGATCAGCTGTCAATTCATACAATTACAGATTTAATTTTATTTAATATAGGAGGCAAAATCGCATGAGCGCCGCCAGGATTATTTTCAGGGGGTGCATCTGCATCTACACACTATTATGATCTAATATATATATAGAATGTAGAATGATTTGGACAGCAACCGCGACGCCTTTAGTTTTTATTCAAACAATAATTTAATAAAAAAATTAAAAAAATATATAATTTTCTGGTAAATTCAGGTATTTTCTTTCATAGCAGGGGGGTGCAAGCGCACCCTCTTGCACCCTGCTGCCGGCGCCCATGCAAAATCGTGTCAGTATTAGGTTTTGTTTCCGGTTTCTGTTATTAGAATGACGTCACGTCCGTTAGAATAACATTTTTACTCCTAGTCTCGCTAAAGAAGTTTTACTTCAAAAATATATAATTTTCTGGTAAATTCAGGTATTTTCTTTCATAGCAGGGGGGTGCAAGCGCACCCTCTTGCACCCTGCTGCCGGCGCCCATGCAAAATCGTGTCAGTATTAGGTTTTGTTTCCGGTTTCTGTTATTAGAATGACGTCACGTCCGTTAGAATAACATTTTTACTCCTAGTCTCGCTAAAGAAGTTTTACTTCAAAATGCGCAATACCCACAAAAAGAAAAAGTTAATGTTTGGGCAAGGAATATAGGAAACCATATCATTGGTACCTTCTACCTTCGCGCCTTTTACATTGACGGCAACTCACCCTG
This sequence comes from Altica lythri, assembly GCA_964028335.1. NCBI lineage: Eukaryota > Metazoa > Arthropoda > Insecta > Coleoptera > Chrysomelidae > Altica > Altica lythri. The sequence continues at coordinate 24,611,128 of OZ034804.1, read as the reverse complement.
ACGGCAACTGTATGGCGTTCATTATTTGACACTACTTCAAAATGTCATTAGAACTTTGGCAAGTTTACATCCTGATCCAGGAAACCCCCAACGTCCACTGAATACGATATGGTTTCAGCATGATGGTGCACCACCCCATTAACACATTAATTTCCAACAATACCTCGATAGAATATTTCCCAATCGGTGGATAGGGAGGTGAGGATCGATTGAGCGCGATGACCTGATCTTTTATTATTAGATTACTTTTTATGGAGATATAAAAAACTAAGTTGTTTTCTCTTTTGAAATTATTTAAAAATCCTTGATAATTGATTTTAAAACCAATGTAGTACCTATATATATTTTATTCATTTTACTCAATAAAACTTGGACTTTAATAGTTGCACTAACTGAGGTGGGAACGGGCTTGTACGTATTACATTTATATATTAGTACCAGCAGAGATAATGGAATAATTTGTCTATGGTTACCAGCAAGTACCAGTATGAACTTAGTATGAATATAATCAAATCGCTGTTGCTTTTTCTACAGCCACGTCTGCCAAAAAAACAAACTGCCGAAAGAGTTTTGAAAATATACGTACCTTTGAGACAACTATCACTGAAAAAATGTCCTACAATTTTAGAAACGTAGAAAAGTTTTTAAAAAAATAGTGTAATATTCTGTGTAATATTCTATAATTTGGAAAGTGTTTGTACGTTTGTACCGTACACAAACTTCTATCAAACAAATAAACTCCTTAAGGTTATGCAACTGTTGAGCCATCAGAATTGTTATTATTGACATCACGAAAAACTGCCTATTACAAAAAATCCGACAATCGTTGACAGGTCTACTTCAAATGTCATTATCAGTGAGTTTCTATTTCTATAATAGACTGTAGAGTGGGAGACGAAATTTCTGGAAATTAGTAGAAGTTTCTGATTGTGAATTCACATTTGACTGCAGTTTAATAACTCGTTTTCTACCAGTGAAATGGAAAAGGTAAGTATTTAATTGTTTAATTATGCTTATACTCTGAGGAAAACATCACAACAGATTGGTTTTTCGCAGAAACATGAAAAATTCTAAGCACATTGTTGTCGTAGGTCGCCGCTTTAAAAGATAAAGGAAACTCAGCCCTTAGCGCAAATAAAATTGATGAAGCTCTTCAATATTATTCAGAAGCTATTGACCTAGATCCAAATAATGCTGTTTTATATTCTAATAGATCTGCTGCTTACGCCAAAGCAAATCAATTTCAGTTAGCCTTAAAAGATGCCGAAAAAGCTGTAGAAATTAAACCGGATTGGTCAAAAGCTTACTCCAGAAAAGGGGCTGCTTTATCCTATTTAGGTAGATTCGATGAAGCTATTGCTACATATGAAAAAGGATTACAAATTGACCCTAACAATGCCCAACTGACTGAAGGTTTAACGGAGGTAAGTATGATTCATATAAATGGAATTGTATAAACATTATTATATTTTATTTTTATCACCATAGTGTTATTGTGGGATAACTTTTGACATATTTAATGACTTTAAAAGTTAGGTAGCTGTTATCAATTCATGTAATTGTCTTATGATATTTAACCTAAAGATTATCTGTAAGGGTCAATTTACACCCAATAAGTAACCATCAAGAACTTAATATTAAAAAAAGAAAAATTTATGTGCATAAATTAAGAATATTCTACGTTCCCTTGATCTTCATACTGTCAAATTCGGCTAGCCTATTAATATAATAATTATTAATACTTGTAGACACAGTCAATTCATATCACATTCCAGTGATACAAATTAGGGTAAATTTTTAGGATAAAAACTTGTTTGAACTGAGGTTTCCGAATATTTGAACATGTTTCCTATTTTTCGTAGCAAAAATTTGGAGACATGATGATGATGATTTTTAAAACTATTTATAATAATTAATAATTTTATTTCCACCAAAATGCTAAACGAAATACCGCATTTTGTGATTTCTATCTGAATTTTTTATGTATTAATAACTAGTGGTATTCCATTAGTCGGAATTCGACCTTAATTTAGTTAAATTTAAGTTTAATCGTTAATAACGTTCTATTGTTGAATATTATACCTTTATAATTAAAGATGTAGGATGATATTTAGTGCATATTTAAAATTGGTTTAAAGAGTCTTTGAAGTCACCCTAGACCCGAGATCAGACATGTGGTTGTAATATATGCGATTAATAAATAACTACCAGAAACGTAAAGATAATTTTTTTCTGATTTCAACCATAAATGATACGCAAAATTTTGAAGTTGATCAAAATCTACAAATTCGTTTGCAGTCAATAAAGTAATAAATAATAATTTTTTAATCTTTTCTCAATTTTACTTTTAAGTTTCTCTTCTTATTTGTTGTTTGATGTATCTGTAATATTATTTGGCGGCTGCTCAACATAATCTACATCATTTTGTATAGCTGGAAGGCTCAATTATGATTGGATTCTTCATATTTATCAGAATCGCAGTTATCTGTATCACTGTTCTCATACTCAGCTTCCATTTCATAACAGTTTATTTAAAGATCTGATCATTATCATAAACCCTTTTGGAAAAACCTGGACCGTCATTCATTATAAATGATGCAAAATATGATTAGCACTATGAAAACACTAACGAAGATGTTCGGTCAATATGACCGCATTCGACGACTATAGAAAATGAACAACTAAATACTCACTCTTCAGCGTCTCAAAACCCACTGATCTTGCATTGAGGATATGAAGGGATTGGGGTAATGGTTAACTGTTTAGAATAAATGATAATTCGAAATATGCCTATGACCGCAAGTCTTCGGTTAAGGGCTAAAAACAAATCGAATGAGACGTGAAACGTGATTGGTTAATTTGTTTACAAGTTATTGTTATTTATAACATTTAGACCTACAGGAATGTGCAAACGTCGTACATGTTTTTAACTTACAGGGATCGTTAGCTGGCTTCAAAATAAAGATTTAAAAAAGTTACTCTACAACAAATAGGAGCCGAGAATTTTTTTTCAAAGTTCACAGCAGCTTTGTTTATAACAATTAAGAAACGAATTTAGCTACTTTAGATAGTCAAATATTTTACAAAGTTTTTATTTGTTTTACCAATAAGTGCATTCATTTAACGTAAAATTCAGATTTGTTATTCCTTTTTATATTTTTAATGCTCACAATATCGGTTTAGGTCAACTTCTTTATAGTAAATCTTAATGTTAGTTTTATTTCATTCAGCATAAATTGAAATTATACTCACCAGTCTGCTGTAATGTAATTTTGCATGTAGTAGGTATGTAAGTAATTATCTTTTTAGTTCTAAAGAAAAAAGAATTTCAACGTTTTTGAAAGATCCCCACGGGGTAAAGTAAGGGATGAAATTTTGTTTGAAAATACGTCGATTTGAAGCAAGTTACAATTTCATTAAGCACTTAACTTTATGGCTAAAATTAAAGTTAAGGATTTGCAAAATTGGTGATTTTCTTAAAACTCATTCCCTAACTAAAGTTAAACACTAGATTAGGGTATGGAAATTTTCTTTAAAAAAAAACCTATTTAAAAACCAATGCTGATTTCTTATTTAGCAAATTGTGAAATTGATAATGAAAAAGAAGATTCAATACATTGAAATCAAGAACTTTGTTTAGGCAAAGATGCGGGCAACAGCTAGTTTATCTGTGTTTACGAAGGAAAAATCATACATTTATTTTATATTGTATTTTAAATTCTGTTGTCACTGAATTGTTTGTTGCTTTCCAAAATATATTCGACTCATTATCACATTTATTAAAACTATTCGAGTTTTTAATAATCTTGTTCATGCGATTTTTATGTACTAACTGGATTACAGATAACACTATTAATATAAAAAGAAATATTTGTAATAATTTGTTTACTGGTGTTGACATCTCATCATGTGTTCCATTAAAAATGAATTATTAAAATTAAACACTAATCCGAATTTATAGCATCATTCATACATATTGATATAGTGTACACAAACCATCTTTCTAACTTATAGGTCATTATTTTTTCAGGTTAAGGTACAAAAAGCCCAAAAGTCTAGGAAGATTCCAAATCCGTTTGCTGGACCAGACGTTATAATGAAATTAAGGAATGATCCTAGAACTAAACCCTACCTTGACGACCCAGAATATTTGGCATTATTAGCACAACTTCAATCTAATCCGCAGTCGTTAGGTAGCAAGTTACAAGATCCGAGAGTACTGAACACTCTTAGTGTTTTAATAGGAATAGACCCAGGAATGGATGAACCAATGGATACAACAGAACCAGTATACACACCTCCTCCTAAAAAGCCTGAACCTAAACCACAACCTAAAAAAGATCCAGAGCCAGAATTACCAGAAAATAAAAAGTAAGTTGAAATTTTTTAGAACTTAACTCTATGTACAAACACCAACACTAGTTCCCTACAAAAGTTATGTTATTTAAGCACATTTTGAATATTTTTATTTATAACTAGCTGTACCCGGCGCGCGTTGCTTCGCCAGCAACTAAAATAAATTCAAGGAAAATAAAAGAGAAGAAGAGATAGAGAAGGAAAGAAAGTTTATAGTTTTGTTTTACTTATCGCACCAAAAATATATTTTTCGAACTTATATTTATACGAATTCGTGTAGATATCTATTAATCAGTATTGAATTTTATACATGGGAGCGCCATCTGGTGATAACTTCCATTAATACGAATATCATATTCATCTTACCCGTAAAAATACATCATCATACCGTTTTTCCTGACAATAGGTTGAACGGGACAGAAGTTGCTAGTCTGCAGCGCCACCTGGTGGCGAGTGGCATCAATGAGCATATCATACAAACCTTCTCCGTGGAAAAATACATATACATACCAATTTTCATGACAATTGGTTGAACGGGACAGAAGTTGCTACTCTGCAGCGCCACCTGGTGGCGAGTGGCATCAATGAGCATATCATATAAACCTTTTCCGTGGAAAAATACATATACATACCAATTTTCATGACAATCGGTTGAACGGGAAGAAGTTGCTAGTCTGCAGCGCCACCTGGTGGCGAGTGGCATCAGTGAGCATATCATACAAACCTTTTCCGTGGAAAAATACATATAAATACCAATTTTTATGACAATCGGTTGAAGGGGCAGAAGTTGCTAGTCTGCAGCGCCACCTGGTGGCGAGTGACATCAATGAGCATATCATACAAACCTTCTCCGTGGAAACATACACATACATATAGTATAACTAGACCCACTTGGATAGGAATTATTTTTACGATTTTACCAGGGGAAACTCAAAAGAACGTCATTATATGAACGAACCTAGTAAAATATCTATTTAATGTTGCTTTTAACTTCCCCACTCACACCTGTACGCCCATGAAGAGAATTCTTGAAAATTCGAAAAGAGCGTTGTCCACGCCTATTCAAGTGGTTTTGGATAAACTATACCAATTTTCATATTAATCGGTCCAGTAGTTTTTGAGTTCATACAGACATACATACATACATACATACAGACAAACATTCATTTTTATATATATATAGATTATATATTTAATTGCTTACTAATTAAGCAACAGTTGTACTAATTTTAATTTGATGTAAATACAAACTCGTTTGATAACTACGTGGCCTATCAAAGAAAACGCAAGATTTCTATACATAAATCATTTTAATCCGATGTAATTTTAAATTAACAATGCCTGTTGGTCGATAAATGCAAATGCTCGAAATAGTTATTTACCCACCGCTCATAAGTAAATTGCCTATTTTTTAACCTATATCTCTGTCAGTAAGTGTCAAATTATTGAGGAGTTGTGTTATAGTTTTATTTACTGCACTAGTGGAGTAAGTAGATAGAAACCTGTATTATTATGTTGGTTGCCTACTGCAGACATTAAATTAAACTAACATTTGACATTTCTCAGACAGATCTGTCTGCGAAATCGAATATTTTTGACAACTTATGCCAAAATTTTAATTTTATGTTTGTTATTTTTAGTTTTATACCAAACCATTTGGTAAGTCGTGGGTAAAGCATAGTACTTTCCTCGAGGAACAAATTGCATATTTAGCTCGTTTCTTTAGCCCACTCGCTGTAATATGCAATTTATTCCACTCGTAAAGTAATATACTATTAAAACAGCGATTACCTCAGAATCCGACTAAAATCTATAACAATCACTTCGAGCTATTTCTTCAGGTCTGGGAAATATAGGACTAACTTAAATCCTATTACAACTTGACCATTACAAGTTTTTGAGATAAATTGCCATAATAGTCGTTATGAATTGTTTTCTCCCTTTCTGTATTCAATCCAGGTAATCCCATGATGATCCTATAACTAACTGGTTAACGAATTCCGATATTTTAATAGCCGAGCCCGTTATAAATCTAACACTTTTTTAATTCGGTTGGTGTTAAGTATATGAAATGAAAATATTTCATCTCTGTTCTTAATTCAATTTTCAGGATTAAAAACGGACATATTTTTAACCTATTAAAATTTGAATCTATAGAAATGTAAAAAATATTGCTTCAAATTCGAACGTCTGTAGCTCTGTACTAGGCTACGTAATTACCGAACAATCCTAGTAAAGTATTTATTACAAAACATTGTGCAATTGTTATTCGATGATGTCTATAATTTTTATCTTTTCCGCAAAAAATTATACATAAATTCTTTTAATAAATTCAATACATTTTCGGTATTTAAATACATATTTGAATTGAATATGAATATTTTATTAGGTTAGCTAAAGCTGAGAAAGAAGAAGGCAATTCCTGTTACAAGAAAAAAGACTTTGCAAATGCCATTATTCACTACACCAAAGCAATCGGACATGATCCAACGGACATAACCTTCTACAACAATCTAGCTGCTGTTTATTTTGAACAAAAAGATTACGAAGCTTGCATTAAACAATGTGAAAAAGGTATAGAAGTAGGCAGAGAAAACCGAGCCGATTTCAAATTGATTGCCAAATCCTTTATGCGAATTGGCAATGCTTACAGAAAATTAAAACAAAACAAAATTGCAAAAACTTATTACGAGAAATCTATGTCTGAACATAGAACACCAGAAATTAAGACTTTGTTATCTGAAGTTGAAAAAGTTATTAATGAGGAGGAGCAAAAATCTTATATTAATCCCGAATTAGCAGAGCAAGAGAAGGAAAAAGGTTAGTGGTAATTTATTTTTATGTAAACATAAACAGTTATTGAGAAGTAAGTGAATAGAAAAAAATCTTATATTTCAATGTGTGATTCTTCAAATTGGGTTTGTTTATTATTTCGGAAATTGGTACTATATTTAAGGAGGTACTCCAGTTAATCTCGGAATGTAAGAAATTAATAAAATTTTCACAATAGTCTTTTTTTATGAAGCTAATACATGAATTTATTCAGAATTTAACATAAAATCAGTATCTATAATTATACATATAAATCATAATTCTCACATAATACATTTCAGCGTTTTCGTATTATTTTTTAACCGACTTCAAAAAATGAGGAGGTTCTCAATTCGGCCGTATTTTTGTTTTGTTTGTATGTTACGGCATATCTCCGGTATTTATAATCCCATTTGAAAAATTCTTTTTGCATCCAAAAGAGTAGATTGTCCGTGTGGTCCGTTAAAAATTTGGTTAAGGTCTGGTCATCAGTGTGGAAGATATTCCATTCAACACCTCAAAAATCAACAGAATAAGCTCTGCAGTTAATAGCTTCATTCGGGTTCAAATAATTACCGTTCGAGAACTGCACTGAGTCTGCGCTGTTTACATGAGTGTGTTCGGGTTTTCTTGAACTACTTTTGAACCGATATTGGATTTGAAATTCCATATTCGAGTTTTTTTAAGTACCGTCTTAGGATGGTTCGCGAACGGTCAAATCAGTACCAGCTCGAGGGTAAGAATTATTGTCTTCTGATTAAAAAGCTGCGCTTGCGTGTTTTCAATATTTTCAGTTTTCGAGTGTTCATTTCTCTTCGCATGTCATTTATGTTGATGTTTTGCTGCCATTTTGATATTTGATTGTGTATAATTTGTTGTTATTTATTATATTATATTTTATTATATTTATTACCTGCTGTGAGTTTTATTGATTACAAAGTAATAAAGTTTTTATACCTGAAAGTGGAGCTTATAATTTGTTTTGAATATTATTATTATATAGATATATTTTAAATACTTATTTTTCCTTTGAATATTTTCATTTACCTAAAGGGTTTTATTTTACTAATTTAGTTTGCAAAAAGTTTTCATTTAAAAAAAATATTATTATATGCTTTTACATAATTCCTTTATTCATAAACAACAATTACTGGGTATTTCAATGGTATTTTTCTCTACAGATCAGTAAATGTGTATATTTACAATTATTAAAAAGTAAGAGGCTGTCGAAGTAATACGCAAAAAAAAGAAGAAGAGATTTTTATGTTCGGGTTTATAGAAATACTAAACTACATTTGAACGGTTTTCGGATTTAACACACAGCGCATCTAGTTCTGCACAGTCAACATTCAATTCAAAAACAATTCTTGAACGGTCCGAAAAAACGAACCCGAATAAAGCTAATATGTTAATCATGGTGTATGACATAAATACATAATTATCAGTCCGTTACTGTCCCACTGTATGATTATTTGATCACCACGCTTGCTCACTGTGGGTTGGCGATTTCAGACAGTTAATTAAGTACACGTTTCATCACGTTGGTTTCCTTTACCATACGTGCGTCCTTGCGTGATGTCTCTAGGGTCAGAGAATCTTCCAAAAAATCACATTGGATTGTTAGGGATTGAATCTTGAATCCACAACCTCTTGCACGGTATTCGGAAGGTTTTGAAGATAGTACATAATGATTTTTTGCCTACATCTGACAAAGTCAAGTAGCAACTAAACAGGATAAAATAAATACTTTAAAAAAAATTGAACCGCCTTTAAAGAAATGCACTATAAGCAAAAATTAAAATCTTTATTTCTTATGCAAGCAACTAGGCATCTGATTTCGATTTCGTTGAAGTCTGCTCCAATGGCAAATTACTCGCTATTTTAATCTTAGCTATTAAATCTAGATTTCGGATGTTAGTAGCCCCAATCTTTTACAAAGATATAAACCATTGAAGCCGAGTTCAAGGAATTCGAAATCAGATGCCTAGTTGCTTCCAATTTTTTTAAGAAATAAAGATTTTCTTTTTTTTTTAATATAAACAAATTCTGCTCTAGTTAAATCTATACATTGATATTTTTAATAGAATTGTCCCGTAAACTCCAACAATGCTATTTACAATGTAGTTAATAAGTAAAAGTTTGAAGTCTACACTAAAGTAAGGCTATTAGTTGTAGTTAAAGTTAATTATATTGGAATACTTATAATTAAAAAAAACATGTTCATAGCTTTCATTCCTTTAATCATGTTGATACTTTTAATTGCCCATTTACCGTAAAATTGTTGGCTATCCTGAAATCTTGGACATTACTCAGAGATAGATTCGCTTAACGTATTAAAATATACCTTACATATTTGTCCGATCATCGACAAGAAAACCTCTTCCAAAGTACAAAAAAAAACTGAAGTGAAATATAAGTCAGGTCAAATGGTAATTAAAGGAACCTGTTATTTTTGAAACAGGAAAAAGTATACACAGTTCTTTTAGATATTTATATTATTTAGTTATGTCTGTATATTATATAATTTTTGGGATACAGATCACATTAAAAATTAATATAGGACTTCTTTTAATATTTAAAGTTTATTTATTATTAATGTATTTTTACTGTCTTATTAATAGCTAAGTGTCTCAGTGGTATTAACTATAATTTTTTCCACAGGTAATGAATTTTTCAAAAAAGGTGACTATGCTACAGCTGTAAAACACTACACGGAGGCTATTAAACGTAATCCAGATGACGCAAAGCTATACAGTAACCGTGCTGCATGTTATACAAAACTAGCAGCCTTCGACCTTGGCTTGAAAGACTGTGATAAATGTGTTGAATTAGATCCAAAATTCATAAAAGGATGGATTAGAAAAGGTCATATCTTGCAAGGTATGCAACAGTCAAGCAAAGCTATTTCTGCTTTCCAAAAAGCATTAGAAATTGATCCGAATAATGCCGAAGCCCTGCAGGGCTACAGAGCTTGTACTATTGAAAACGCAAATTTGGATGGCGATCCTGAAAAAATTAGACAACGAGCAATGGGAGATCCAGAAGTACAGTCAATACTTAGAGATCCGGCTATGAGAATGATCCTAGAACAAATGCAAAATGATCCCAAAGCTTTACAGGATCATCTAAAGAATCCAGATATTGCGGCTAAGATACAGAAATTATTAGAATCTGGACTTATTGCTATTCGTTAATTCAGCTTATTTTCATTTTGTGAATTGATTGAAGAGTGACTGTTTTTCATAGATTTCCTTTTGTATTTTAGGTTATAATATCATTAAAGTCGCAATTGTATAAGAAAGCTAAAGAGTAGATTTATTTAACCATTGGTTATCCTTTATATTTAATATAGTAAATAATATTGATTAATAATTCTATAACCGTATTTAATAGTAACTACAGTAATTTACAATTATAAAAACAATTTGTTACTTTTGATAACTATGTCGCTTCTAAAATTAAAGAGTTGATTGAAGTTGGTTAAATAGAAAGTTTAAAAGTAAGTTCATAGTTTATTTTATTGGTTATGTAATCTTACACCATCTTTCCAAATATCTGTGTACGAAATTAAATATATAGAATTTCTTAACAAGACTACAGCTACAGCTCATAGATCTGATGGAACTTGTTCTTTGTTGAGACACGATTTGTAAATACACGGGATTTTTATATTTGAAATACTAATTAAATACATTGCTAAAAATGTGTTTAAATAATATGTAAATAGTAGAGTTTATTCTGCATAAAAGTGTACAAAATTTCACAAATATTTAATAGATTTTTTTAGTGTATGTACATCTAACGTAAAACAACAAAAATTACATATTGCCGAAAATAGATCACATAGTATGCTACGTAGACGTACACCACAAAAAGCGCCTCCTCAAGAAAATGTGACTATTAAAGAGGCAAAGAAGTCGAAAGACTTATGCATGCCTGTCTATGTACCAGAATTGTATATAGTAAGGTATACTATAATATTAATCAAAAAGTAATCAAAAAAATTATAAATAATATTAAAAGGTAAAAATATCAAAACAAAATAAAGCAAAACAGTACTGGTATTATTGTTATAAATTAGCAAATTATTCAGCCCCACACTCACCGCAATAATACATTAGTGAAAGAATTTGGTTTCTCACTTATATATTTTTCAGTTTCCACAGCAAACCGTTTTTTATTTCCCTGATTGAAAACGGTAGGAGGTTATACCACTTAGGCCCAAGGTATCTGTAAGTCTTCATGCTCAATAACATCAATGTTGCTCCTATTCAGATGAACCCAAATCAAAGGAAATATACTAAAGAGTAGTTCAATATTAAGTAATTGAGTTTTAGTAAAAAGTTTATCGCTGGGATATCTGTATGGCAGATTATCATTATCTTAACAAAAAACTTGTGGCCTATATTATGCTGGTATTTGTTCGAATTATACGTCCCACCCCAGAATAAAATTCCATAATTTATAACAGATTTTACCAAAGCGCAGTAAACTAAATTTAAAATACGTTCATCAAAAATACTTCGCAGCAAATAAAATTTAGTCGTTAATTTTCTTATCCGGGCTAACAGTAACAAACAATGTTCATTCCATTTAAGACTCGAGTCAATCATAACATCCAAATATTTTATCTTATTAGCCTGAACTATTCTTGGACATACACAGGTATTATTCCTAAGGCAAGATTCTTTGTAAATAAAAATATCATCAAAGCTTGGCAATCCATTAACATTCATTTTGTCTTTGCAAGATTTAAGGAAAGCGCATTATATTCAAGCCAAGACATGATGACCGAAAAGTCTGCACCTGCAGCTGAATAAACATTCTCCCAGGTTCTTCCAGTTATAACCAAGCTGTATCATCAGCATATATTAGCCCAACTCTCAATGCCATTGATATATAAGATAAAAAGTAGGGGACTAAAACAATACCCTGGGGAACGCCCACCCTTACTATCTGAGCATCACTCAAATCATCTCCAAGCCTTACTCTCTGAATTGTATTTGACAAATAGTGCGAGTGCATTACCTCGAATCCCACATGCATCAAGTTTATCAAGAAGTTTCCTGTGTGACACAGTTTCAAAAGCCTTAGCTAGATCTAAAAAAATTGTAAGACACTTGCAACCGCCCTTAAAACTTCTCTGTACCCGACCCACCAGTTCACCAATTGCATTCTCTGTTGACATTCCCTTTCTAAAACCATACTGATTCCCGTTCAAAACGTTATTACTCTCTAGAAATTTAACTAACTGTTCTTTCATACATTTTTTAAAAACTTTGTAGATACTGCTCACTAGAGAAATTGGACGGTAATTAGCTCTATCTGACTTAGAACCAGCTTTATATGTGGGTATAAATAAATAAATGATTTCTGGTGTTCCCGGAACGTGCCTAAACTGTCAGAAAAAAAAATTGGTGCGAGTGTACGTGTGTGTTGGAGAGGTGCAATTAATATCAAAAGTATTTAAAATTCATTTTAAATACCTTAATACCATATGTGGAGTGTTTAAATATTTCGAATATATTTAAAATACATTTTTCCGTTTTGCATGATTTTCACACAATTAACCATTACAATTGTTGGCATTTATTAATTTTCCCCTTTTCAATTACAGCTTTAATAATGAATCAAAAATAGTGGGGCATTTGGGGAAGTGCCAACAGAAAATTTTATTTATACTCGCGTTAAAACATTAATACTGAGAATAATTTAATGTAGTAATTTAATGATTTGAGATATCTCTCGAGAAACGAGAAATGACATATCACACCTGACTCGAACCTTCGATCTCTAACTATAAACATGGGTGTCATTTCGTGTTTGTCTAATTTCGAACATTTGAATACATATTATGGTAATTGTACCAAACTCAACTACTCTTTATCATATACTGTTGTCTAATATTAATTATTAATAATTTAATTATGTTAAAAAAAGTTTTTTTTATATATTCGAACCTCTTACTAACAAGTAATTTTTTAATATGTTATTGCTGTTGATCTTTGTACGAACCATTTTGTAAGAACAATTATTAAACCGGTAAAAGAATAATTATTAAATTAATGTTTGTAACTTTGATATTTTCAAAGGAAATAAAATAATCTTGATTTCTTTGATTTATTATACTTCTAAAATTATATAAAACATCTAATAAAACAAAATAATAAAGAAAAATGAAATTAAAATAATATTGCATCTTAAGTCATAAGCAAGACAATGGCAACATTCACAAATCACTAATCCAACCATAATTTGGACATACACAGGACGTTTACAATAAAATTACATGTGTCTGGTTACGGGAATTTAACAGCCAAAGGTACACTAGTTTTGTCCATTTTTGAATGACAAATTCGATTGAAGGTTTATCACCATATAAATAACTAACTTATTTTTAAGGAGTTGCTTTACTAATTCTTATAAAAACTAGAAAGCAATATTAGTAAACAGAACATTATCGTTACAATTGTCGTTACGAATTTTAAACGGTAGGACATGTATCTTTAGTAGCTAACTTCCCGTAACTAATTTATACAATTCACTAATAACTATTTATATAATCGACAATAAAAACGACCTACCATAATTCTAAATATAAAAATCAATCATATAGTAACTGAAACTTAAAAAAAAAACAAAAACAAATTGTAATAATACATATTCACAAGAATAAACTCTCTTCTAGATTTTACATAATTAAATATATCCACATTTTATTTTTGATAATTATTAATCCAGTCAATTTTATCCTCATCTAAAATAGGTTTTTGATTTAAGTGTTCCAAGATCATCTGGGTTGAAGTTTAATTGTACCTACAAAGTATGTCTAAAAATATGAGATCTACTTGGTATTTATTACTAATCCAGTCAAATTTTGATGAAACTTTCACGAAGTATAGATACAAGGAGTCTAAACGTAATGTTGAACGAATGGTCTCAATTTAGGGGACAAAACTATTGCCGGTAGAGTGCGCCATCGTTCACAAAAAGTACTCATTTAAATCCTTACGCGGGAAGTTTTGTTGCTATTGACAGCTCTGGAAAGTATCTTTTATTACAACTAATTTTAAATAAATAAATTAATATTATATATTTACTTTAACATTCGCGACATTCAAATGTCATAATAATAATAATAACATCGGTACATCCTGAATCCTTGTGCAGCTAGTGGTAAAAATTAGAACTATGATCTGGGTTGATTTTGTGTAGCAGAAATATTATGGAAAAGCCTATACCGTGTAGACTCCTGGTATCTATACTTCGTAAAACTTTACAAGGATCATTCAGAGCCATATAAGAAGTGATATATATAGGGCTAATTTGACTAGATAAAGACAATTTTTAATGTTTCACTTATGGATCCGGTCAACTCGGTGCAAGATTTGAACTTTGTAAGAAACACATATTTATTTTAAAAAGACATTCCGAAGGATATTAATTCTAAAAAAGTCGTATCATGGGATGACAAGTGATCACATAAAAGTTTTTCTCTTGATTTTGATATTGAAGTAATAAATAAATGCAAAAAGCAAAGTCAAGAATATTAAACTAAAGATTTTAGGTCTAAAATATTATTTCTGACAAATTTAAAAAGTTACACCGAGTTGGTCACGTCGATATAGCCGCAACGAACTGTACATATACTGTTTCACTTCGGTGTATCTAAATAGACTGGACTAATGTATAGATAATTAGACTCTAAATATGTAAATTTGGGTATTTAAAATAGTAAACTTTGTCATTCAAAAACCAATACTAAAGAAAATATCAAAAACAGAGAAGGGTGAAAGTTAATGTATCGTTCACCCTATTCTGTATAATACATATCAATCACTATGTGTATATATAGAGAAATCCTAAAATATACTTATATAGCACAATATTTAAAATGTTTTAAGTATCTTATAGTATAGGTACGAAGTCTTTATTTTGGGGTTGTCATTCTAATGAATAAATAAAATTGTTCATAAAGGCACAGCAGCGATTTTACTTTCAGGCACTCTTTTGTCGAATAAATCTATGAAAATTCATTAATATTCAACTTCATGTAACTTGCAATTTAAATAGACATTTTTTAAATTAATTATATCGATTTTGGAAATAAATTGTGTTTACAAGTAAAAGCACTAAGATTTGCTTTGAAGAGAAGGCAAAAGAATGTGACAATTCTCGAAAATATTTTTTAATATACACCAGACTGTAGATTAGGCATTTAAAACTACCTTTTCATCACTCGGAAAGCAATGCTTCCTTTAACGTTACGAAATATAAAACTTTTCATCACTCCGTGCGGAAAGCACTGCTTTCGACCATGCAGGACCGTGTTGAAAGCAATGAATGACGGAAACAAAGTTGATATTTCCCAATCAAAAATAAAACATTTAACGTATTTAACAAAGATTCATACCGATACATAATTTTTTATAATTCACGTTCACAAAGTTTCTATTTCGACACTAAAAACAGTATCGAAATAGATTCATTGTAACACTGTTTTTGGTATTTTTTTGTTTTACACAATTGGTTGCACTGCACTGATTGTCAACGAAAGAGTTCAGGTAGTAAATCAAGAAGTATGTTGTAGTATAGTATATTACGTAACAAGAGTGGTAAGTAGGACATTACGTACGAGTGGAAAACTTACGCACGAAGTCACGTAGCGGCTAGTGCGTAATTACACGAGTACGTAATACCTCTTACCACTCGAGTTACGTACTATGCTTTATCTAAGACTCAATATTTTAATTTCAATTCTAAATATTTGACATCTCTAAAAAATATATATGACGTACGTACTGTACTGTTATCTACTCCTTTGACAGTAAATGTTATTTATACTCATTGTCACCATGCAGGGTAAGTAAGCTATAACGCACAGTTGTGCGTAATGAAACGTCATTCCAACATGACGTTTCATTACGCACGACTGTGCGTTATAGCTTACTTACCCTGCATGGTGACAATGAGTATAATAACGTTTACTGTCAAAGGAGTAGATAAAATTATTAACTACATTATCAGCGATATTGCGAAATTCAGAATATTTTATACAAATTTGACAAACATTCAAATTTAAAATCATTAAAACTGTCAAGTGTCAAGATTGCCAACATAAATAAATATTTCGAAAAACTCTCATTTTATTTATTTTTTTATACTTTTAAAAGTTCATTATAAAAAATAGTATGTAACACTCAAATTACAATGACAGTTTGTAGAACTCGTTCTTTGCAAAACTCACCGCTTCGCGGATCGTTTCACAAACTGCACTCGTACTACGAAACCTGTCATTGTAACACTTGTATTAAAATATACTATTGTAATAAAAAAGTGTTTTTTTTAACAAAAATGTTATAATTTCTTAACTCTACAAATTCAAGAGCTTTCCTGACGGCGTGATGAAAAATAGAATACGCAACTCGTGCGGTACGCAGTTAATCCCATCACTCGTGCTTTTTATCAAACAAACGCACTCGTGATGAAACCACCTGCTTTCCGCACTCATTACGTAATGTACTATTTTGGAATGTAACATTTTTCTTTAACTAAAGGGAACAACAAATGAGAAACTATTAAAAAATGTTTCTTTGCATATTACAATATCTGTAGTTATAAGAAAAAAGAAGATAATGAGATGAGTATCCAAAATCGATACGATTATTGTACATATTTTTTATGAATTTGCATAGACCTGAGGTACTAAATTTAGCTAAAGGCAATATTTTTGTTATAACAGCAAAATAAACTTAATTAAACCATTGAACTAAGTAAACAAAACTAGTTAACAGAAATATTGAGAAATTTCTTACAATTATGTACATTGTGTTTAGGTCACATTTTTTAGCAAGAAATAAAAATATTTTAATCTTGAACTCATGTTTATATTTATCAACTGATAAAACAAATATTAATCACTATAAATAAATGTAAAATTTATATTAAACAAGGAATCGAGAAAAGCATCTACACTGTTAGCAAAAAAAATATTCAGCTTTTGATACAGACGTCTTCTGAAAAATATCGCATAGGCACACATTAATTTTAAAATAATTTATCACAGAATGCAATAAATCCAGTTTTCATTGGATTAAGACATGAATGTATATATAATATAATTTTAAGTTTATTTAATATTAACATTCACAATAAAACCCTTAAGACGTCTGCACACAAAAATTTATAACAAATAAAGGTTTTGCACAATTGGTTGCCAATTTTTTACCCCGAATTTTAATTATAGTAAGAAAATTTTTCTTACAAGGCAATCGCAATTAACCACAGTAAATTTTTTACCCTTTCATAATTATTAGACTTGTATCAGAAAATTTAAGAAAATAAGTTTGGCATTTTATCAGTTTATGCATCTGCACAACAGAGGTGAATTCGTTATTTTATGGTACCAGCATATTTTTAATAACCATTTATAAATTGTCATGTAAATTCTTATGACCCCTCCGACAAATTATGATTTTTCAAAAACTATTGTAATACAGATTAGCTTAAACTGAAAAACTTTCTTTTAAAATATGAGATATAATAATAATATACAGTATAAAAAAACGGGTTAATAGACATTCTTTGTGCTGATTCAGAATTTTGAAGTACTAAATGACTAAATCCAAAATATTTTTAACAAAACAGATCATAATTAAAAAACACCGATAACATAAAGCGTTCTGCGATTATTCGCATCTAAAAGCCATTCTGTCGCTTAATAACCAACTGGATTAAAAATTAAATATTTTGCTGCTTCCAAACAGAATATACTAAAATGTCGAAATAATAATGCAAAATAAATTTTGAGTTACGCTAGGTTGTTTCTAAGCAAGGACAAATTCCAAAAATAAATTTTCTTCTAAACAAAATAAGTATTAATTTAATTTAAAAATTGTGAAAAACAGTATAGATTTTATAAACTAGTTCTAAAGGATTAAAAAGGTTGTCTATTGAAAACAATAAATATTTTATCAATATCACGGAGAATCATTTAGATCATTTTTATAAAAAGTTTTTTGGTTTAAGAAAAGTAACTGGATTTTGTTTAATACGTTATTGACTATTTCGAGTGCTTTACCTCTGATGTACAGATAAATTCTCATAAAACTTAAGTTTCTTGGGATCCAAAATATTATAGATATAATAAAAACATTTTGAATATTATTATTCCAAGATTAAAGAAACATATTGTTTGACTCTACAGAACTGATTGTCTAGTTTTTAATTTTGGATATTTTGAAATAATAAGAAATTACAAGTTTAATTTTTTGAAAAGATTAGACATATTGCACAATTTGGATCTGGAGAAATCCCACTTAGAAAGACTACCACCTTCTCTTGCGAAAATAACAAATATAAGAGTGATGTACGTTTTAGAACAAATTCCATTATCCCGCAGAAAACTGTATAATTCTGATTTATTCTGGGGTATTTTTATAACAGAAAATATATACATCAACGTACCTACTAAAATTATAGAGATCACCAGTAATGAAGAATCAACTAAATTACTTACTACTACGGTTTTCTTATAAGTGTAACACTTCCTGTATACTGATATTAAATAAAAAAAGAACTTGTTACAGTTACTTTTGCAAGTTCATTTTCCCATCTTAATCACATGAACAACCAGTTTTTATGTTTTTGCATACATCGTGGGCTGAAATGTATACAATTATGCAAGACAAGATTTGATTCATAATAATTTCTTTTGTACACTTGTTATTGTGGAGTTATAATTTAAATTAAGTAGATTTATTAGATTAAAGCTTGGGTTTTACACGTTTTACTACATCTAGTTAGAGTTCTTAACGATAAATTATTCTTTTTGCATTACAATTACATATTAATTAACGATTTTGTATCAAATATCAGAAAATTTTCAAATTAGATTCATTCAATTCGCGCACAGAAAGGACAAAATTGTTGTTACTTCCTTTACACATATAAGTACATCTGATATATTTGAAATAAAGAAATATATATTTACTTAAATGTAGTAAAACATGTTAATTATATAAATATTAATAATAGTATACAAGAAATACTACGGATTACTTCTTACTATTTTCAACTGGTCTAACTATTTGATGATGACTTTACCCTCTGGAAAGCATATAACCCTAAAAGCAAAAAATGTGTAAGTTCATACAGTAAAAAATTAAGTCATTAAAAGTAAAATAAATCGGTTATTCAAAATTGAATGGCATACTTTTAACATCTTCATTTATTACTTAGGAAATTTCAGACACTGAGCTGTTTTGTAACGTTGAGTTTTTCGAATAATGAAAGATATTTATTATTTTGAAGCTATTGTAGTGTGTTTTTTTGTTTTTTGCTACAATTCTTAATTGGTACTTATACAGGTATCAAATGTCACTTCATATTTTATCTTTTGCTTTTATTTTACGAAATTATACTTGGCTGTACATATATGTACCATCGGGTTTTCTATTCGGTACGTATTTCTACCAATCGTAACGACAGATATCTTTTGTTATAGATGGCGAATCGAAAATATCTTAATAAGAAAGATTTGCAAGAACTGGCAGAAAATAAATCTGATTTTGTATCCGAAGATAAACATTTCGCTGGTAATTCAGACGACAATTTCGAAGTTAGTGATATATCTGAAGGTGAGGAATATTTCGATGAGTCAAATATAGAATCTGATAAAGAAACCAGCTCGTTCAATTACAATCGAAAGAAGCTGTAAACTTAGCTCCAATATATTGAAAACTTTTACTCCTGTTCTGATATTTCATAAAACGTTTCCTTACTCACTCTACTTGTAAATTGTGAATTGCAGCAATAAACGATTAATAGAAATATTAAGAAAAGAAGTCTAATGTAAAAATGACAACAAAGGTGATATACAGAAAAATCTTAGATATATGTTTGCAATGTTTTACAATTGTCTACCGGCCCTAAGTCACTACTGGAGCTAAAAGGAATCTTTAGGAAACCGCACTATTGAAAAAGTTATTTCTCGTCATAGATCCCTAATAATGTCAAACCTTTCCTCTTCACCAGCAGAGAAACCAGTGGATTCATCAAAACCCTATTAAGTAAGTAGTTCATTTGATTTCACACCTAAAATATACTTTTGCTATATGTCGGGAAGATTCAAAATACCAAGGAATTGATAAATCCATTACAAAATTCAAAGGTAGATCATCACCGAAGCAATATATGTGTCTAAACCTACCAAACGGGAAATAAAACTGGGTTTTGACCGATTTTTTACAAGTGTGCACTTGATGGAAAGTCTTGTTTCCTGCAGTGGACACAGTAATGTCAAATCGTAAAAATATACCCACATTCCCAAAAAAAATTGCAAAAGGGAGAGATACTAAACAAGTTTTGCTTGTAAGCAATTTTCAAAAGGCCGAGACTACAATAATAAGTAAAGAATAGTAGACAAAATTAAGAAGGTAATATCGTTTTACATACAAAAAAATGGGAGGTGGAAGAAAAATTTTCCACTTGCATCTCCATGTCTCGGCAAATTTATGGATTATGTACATTGATATGCACATGAAAAGTGAAAAAATACATTTTCTTTCATTTTTGGTAATATTTGCTGAAGGATTAGAGAAGATCGGATTACCTACTCCCAAGCTAGGACCTGTATCTAAGAAAAGAAAACTATTTGGCAATATTCCCTTGCAGTTGCCATATGAAGGACAAACTCGTAGAATGCATCTGAAGGAACAAAAGCAATGTGCAATGAGAGTTGGGTACTCCTATGCAGACTGTTTTTTGCCATACCATAAAAAATGATGAATTTTATAGCATATTGTGTGTTATTTACTAATCTGTAGTTCTACATAAAAATTTTCTTTAATTACATTAAAATCTGAAACCATATTGGTAAATATACGTACAATATATTTACCCTAGTGGTACATATAAATATGTACCACATCCCTTAAACCACCCCTGTGAAGCAAAAAATAATTTACAATTTCATTAAATGCTATATTAATATCTAAAATGCAAAAAAGAAACAAAACAATAAATTATTACTATTCAGGGCCGAAAGGGTTATAAAAGTTCCAACTTATAGATTCCACAAAGAACGATATTTATACATTTTCTTATATATTTTCAATAAAATTTAATACCAAAATTAAAAAATAAACATTATTGATCCAATTATATATATAAATATATACTAATTATTTCCAGGCACAAAGAAATATTGTGAGGAAAAAAAATATATATATCTGGAAGTAATTTATTTAACATATACTTTTAATAAACAAAAGCACAGATTTTAAAAGATGTAAATCAAAATTTCATATAGTAATTATTAAAAAAAAAACTTTAAATGGCATAGTATAAGATATCAATGGTGTATAAAAACTATTAATTTAAAAAAGTTATAACAATCAAAAATAAATATCTTAAAACGACGTTCTTACTAAATTTTATTTAACACCTCTTTACATATTGTTACGTTCTAGGGGTTCAAAATAAAATCACTGCTGAACGAAAATGTCTAATTTATTTACACACTACAAACTAAACGAATTATAACGAATTAACTAAACTAACTATAGCACTCTAATTTATATACAACAATTAACTTCGATTTATATTCACTATATTTATTTGCACGTCGTAGTTCGCTCGAATATTTAGACTACTCGCTATAAACTTTAAACTTCCCCGCGGATCGTGGCTCTCCGCTTATATACCAGTCCACAGCTTCCAGAACGTCTTTCGATAACACTTTCTCGACGCACGTAGAAAGGAAGGAATTTTCCTGATTGTTCTGTTCGAGAATAAGCGCGTTGTTTACCTGGAGAGCGACAGGGGCGTACTAAGGGGATCTCGCTCGTTACACAGCCCCCTCCTTAAGACGTTCGGTCCCCGAACACCTTGGTTGGTATGTCTGAACCTACAGGCATCTCCCTTTCTGCAGCTCCCTTGCTTTTCGAAATAGCAATCCACAGTCTTCTCCTTCATTGTGTTTCCGCTCGGGTTGAAAATGCACACGAGTATCTCTATTCCTGTCTTATGGAAAAGCACCTCGAGCATGTTCCGGACGACTCTCCAGTTGAGTTGGTCTAGACCACAACCCAACTTAGGCACAGCCAGCTTCTTCACTCCCAACCTGGTAAGTTCGTCTCTTAGGTTCAGCAGGGTATTCCACATACTTCTATAGCTGGGCTTGTGATCGGAAAACCTCTTAGTCACCATGTAGAAGAGGTGACGATGACCGTCAGTGAGACTCAGAATTTTTCCGGGATGGGGCTGTTGTCTGGAGAGCTCAGATACACGGCCAAACTTCTTCCTGAAGACTAATGCTATTCCCCTGGACATACGCAGATCTTCGGCGACACAATGAGCTAGGGAATAATCTCCAGGCACAGAGAAGAGGTCCTGCTGCTGCTCGGTGGTAACTCCGAATCGTGCCTTCCCAGTTCCACCATAGTTCTCCATGAACTGGTCGAAACTCATCTCAACATGCTCTGGGCTGGTCGTTCTTCTCAGATGGATCTCGTCTTGTTCGTCGTAGTCCGCCTCGTATTTCGCCAACCGATTTACATGGACCACGCGCCTCTTGCCCCTTGGTAGTTTTTGTATACGGTACACTACATCATTGATCCTCTTTACCACTCTGTATGGACCCTCCCAATTCCTCTGTAGCTTAGGTGATAATCCTCTCTTCCTCTGGGGGTTGTACAGCCAGACCAAATCTCCAGCGTTAAAACCACCTTCTGTAGCTTTGCTGTCATAACGGGTCTTCATTCGGTCACTAGCAATCTGTATGTTTTGTCGGACCTTTTCATGAATGTAGTGTAGCCTGCCCCTCAATGTGCTCACGTAGTCCTCACCAGCTATCTCTGTTCCGGGCTTACAACCAAACTCTAGGTCACAGGGTAATCTTATTTCCCGGCCGAACATGACACAAGCTGGTGTCTCTCTAGTAGACTCCTGTACGGCTGATCTGTAGGCCATGGTGAACAGATGAAGGTATCGGTCCCAGTCTCTTTGATGGTCAGAGACCACTTTAGCCAAATATTTTCCCACAGTTTTATTCATTCTTTCGACTAGGCCATCTGACTGTGGGTGAAGAGGCGTTGTCCTGGTCTTCTTGACTCCGAGTATTTCACAAATGCTCTGGAATAGGCCAGACTCGAAATTTCGTCCCTGATCGGAATGTAGCTCCAGTGGCACTCCAAACCGACTAAACATCTCTTTTATCAGCACGTCGGCCACTGTCGAGGCCTCTTGGTTTGGGATGGCATGTGCTTCAACCCATTTGGTAAAGTAATCCGACGCCACCAATATGTACTTGTTCCCATCGTCGGTCTCTGGGAATGGGCCTGCGATATCTATAGCAACTCTTTCCATAGGACTGCCTACGTTATACTGATTCATTGGCGCTCGTCGTTTTTCTCTTGGGCCATTCGTTGAAGCACAAAGTCTACATTTTCGACACCAGTCCTTGACGTCTTCTTTGCAGTTGACCCAGTAAAAACGTTCTCTGATCTTTTCCAACGTTTTCTTGATGCCGAAGTGTCCACCGGAGGTCCCATTATGAAGTTTCTCCAATACTTCTGTCGTCCGACTCCGGGGAATTATCAGCTAGTTTCTCCAATACTTCTGTCGTCCGACTCCGGGGAATTATCAGCTGAGTCCTAGCTGCAGTACCCTCGTCATCCTCGACGGACCTCTTCAACAATCCATCCTCTAAAATGATGGAGTCCCACTGCGCCCAGTAGGACTTAACCCTAGGACTCAGGTGACTCACTTCTTCCCATCTTGGTCTCTGTCCTTTTGCTTTCCAGTCAAGCAACATCTTCAGTTCGGTGTCACCCTCTTGGTCTCGCTTCAGGGATTCTGGCAGCCAATCCAGATCCACTACGGTTGTTCTTAAACAGAATTCCTTCTCTTCTGCTTTGCTGCAGTGTTTGCAGTCGGAAGGACAAGGTCTCCTAGATAATGCGTCAGCGTTGCCATGTGACTTTCCGGCCCGATGTTCCACAGAAAAATGATATTCCTGCAGCCTTTCTATCCATCTCGCAACCTGACCTTCTGGGTTCTTGAATTGTAGAAGCCACTTCAGAGCAGCATGATCTGTTCTTAGAAGGAATTCGCGACCGTACAAGTATTTATAAAAATGTTCCATGGACTTGACTGCGGCGAGAAGTTCTCTCCTCGTAACACAATAGTTACGCTCAGGCTTTGACAGGACCTTGCTGAAATATCCTATAACTTTCTCTTGGCCATTCTGAATTTGGGATAATATGCCTCCTATGGCCGTGTTGCTTGCGTCCGTGTCCAATATAAACCTTCCACTGGCCTGAGGATAACTTAATATAGGAGCTGTTGTTAGTGCTTGCTTCAGTCGATTGAAAGCATCCTCGCATTCAGTATCCCATTTGAAGTCCCTTCCATCTTCCGTCAGTCTTGTTAGAGGCTTCGCGATGTCAGCAAATCCCAAGACGAACTTTCTGTAGTACGTACACAAGCCAAGAAAACTTCTTACTTGGTGCTTGTCCCGTGGTACTGGCCATTCTCGTACAACCTTGACTTTATCTGGGTCAGCACTGATGCCCTCTGCAGATACTACATGTCCTAGATATTTCACTTCTTTCCTGAAGAGGTGGCATTTCTTTGGACTGAGTCTTAAATTTGCAGTGCGTAGCCTTTCAAGGACTTCTCTTAAATTTTCCAGGTGTTCGTCAAATGTCCGGCCAAATACTATGACATCGTCCAAATAAACTAGGCACGACTTCCATGACAATCCTCGAAGAATGGTTTCCATTAATCGCTCGAAAGTTGCAGGTGCGTTACAAAGACCAAATGGCATTACTGTGAACTGCCACAATCCTGTCCCAATAGTAAAAGCTGTTTTCTCTTTGTCTTTGGGATCCAATTCCACCTGCCAATAGCCACTCTTCAAATCCAGCGTGGAGAACCATTTCGAGCCAGAAAGCGTGTCCAAAGTGTCGTCAATCCTTGGAATGGGGTAGCAATCCTTCTTGGTGACGTCGTTCAAACGACGATAGTCGACACAAAATCTGGTGCTGCCATCTTTCTTCTTCACCAAAACCACAGGTGATGACCAAGGACTATCAGATTGCTCTATTATTCCTTGTTCGTGCATGTCCTTGATTATATTTTCTGCTTCTTCTCTCTTTGCTATGGGAAGCCTTCGCGGTTGTTGGCGAATGGGATCTGAACTTCCGGTATTGATAGAATGCTTCACAACATTCGTCCTACCCATCTGAGTGTTGTCCATAGCAAAAACGTCTGTATTCATGAATCAGTTTCTTCACCTTGCTAATATGTTCTGGTGCAAGTTCTGTGCAGGAAGAAGCCAATGTCTCGAATAATTTCTTCGAACTCTTCTCGCTTCTTGGTAGCGGGTTCTTCACATCCTGAACGCTTCCTGTCACACAAAGCACAGAACAGCTTTCTCCCAGGATCGTACCTTTCTTCAAGATCACAGGGTACATGTTGGTGTTCAACATTCTCACAGGAACTTCGTTTCCGCCTCTCACCAAGGTTTTTCCGACTAACAGTCCTTTCCCGAGGTTACTCTCACTGGCTGGTTCGATGAGTCTTATACAGCTATCTCGAAGGTCTCTATCTAAATACCCCTTCACTATGGTTTCCGCCTGTCCACGTAGGTGAACATCTTCGCTGAGTAAGACTCGAGTCGTGATATCTTCACATCCCAGGAATGGAATTTCCAGACTTCCGATCCTCAGAACATCGTTTCTCATATCCATCTGGAAGCCATAACCCTTAATGACATCCATTCCCAAGATGACTTCCTCCATGATATCTGCCACCAGCACCTCATGTTCGAGAGACCTGTCCCCAATGTTGATGACGATCCTCTTCTTTCCATGTGTTGGCACGTCTTCACCAGTTGCAGTCCGTAAACGAACCATCGCCGGTAAGGTTTTTCCATTTCCTTCAACTACACTCGGCTTAACTATAGTTCGGGTTGCGCCAGTGTCGACTAACATTTTTACGGACCTCCCATTAATTTTACCGTCGACATAAACACTTGAAGAGATGGCCTGAATTACAACTTCAGGGGCATTGTCGTGGCGGGTCGGTTTATGCCCCTTCTTGCCAACCCGCTTTAGTTTTCCTGTTCTTGGCGTTGTGGTTTAACCGGCTTCTTGCAGTTACGCCGAATGTGTCCTCTTTCGCCGCAGTTCCAGCATCTTGGTCCACCATTACGTTTCTCCTGGAGAACTCGGCGAATTACTTCCTCAATTCTGTCGTCGCAGACTGGCGAATCATCAAGCTGTCTCACTTTGCTCTGTCCTCTGTGAGAAGCTTGTTTAGCAGCTTCAAATTCTAGGGCATGGGCCAGGGCGTCATCTAGAGTTTTGGGCCGGGCCAACCGCAACGTCTGCTGAGTCTCCGTGTCTCTCAACCCATCGACGAAGGTCTGGACAGCAAGTTGTTCTAGGAAGCTGTCCGGTGCTGAAGGATAGGCCAGCCTTACCAACCTTGCTATGTCTGCTTCGAATTCCTGCAAGGTTTCTGCGCTCTTCTGATGGCGACTCTTGATTTGTGCGTGATACACTTGTTGGAGATGTGCATCACCATATCTCATTTGCAGTCTACTTGTCAGAGTCTTATAATCACCTTGTTGACTTGCAGGAATGGTCTGAAGGATATTCAGTGCGTCTCCTCTTAATGCAACAATTAAGGCAGTTGCTTTCTCTTCATCGTCCCAGCAGTTGGCGTTGGCTGCTGCTTCAAATTGTTTATGATATGTGCTCCAGGGTATTTTGCCATCAAAAGTTGGAGGTTTGATCTTTGTTCGCCCTGGCTCACCCCGTTCTCCCAGCTTAACAGAACAATATTTGTTGAAGTTCTTGCTCAAACGCTCTTCCATGGTTTTCACCTGTGCTTCCAATTTTACTTGCATTTCTTCCTCCATATTAACCAATCTGCCTTCAATGTTTCCAACCCTGTCTTCAAATTTTCCAACCCTGTCTTCAAATTTTCCAATTTTATCGCTCACGTTCCCCATCTTGTCTTTTACGTTTCCCATTTCGTCTTTTACGCTTCCAATTTCGTCTTTTACGCTTCCGATCTCATTTTCCAGTTTGGAGTAATTATTCTTCAACTCATTTTCAATGAATGTCAATTTATCTCCCAAATTATCTTGCATTTTCTTAGTGTTTTCTTCCATTTTATTCTCCATTTTCTGGGTGTTTTCTTCCATTATCTTTCTTGTATTTTCTTCCATTTTATTCTCCATTTTCTGGGTGTTTTCTTCCATTTTATTCTCCATTTTCTGGGTCATTTGTTCAAGGGCTTGCTTGAAAAATTCTATTGTCGCCTGATCCATTTTCTTCGTCTGTGATCTCGTTACTGGCATACAAAATGTTCAATAATAAAGTCCACAATTTAAATTAACACAGCAGTTCAATTTACCCCACACCTGACACCAATTGTTACGTTCTAGGGGTTCAAAATAAAATCACTGCTGAACGAAAATGTCTAATTTATTTACACACTACAAACTAAACGAATTATAACGAATTAACTAAACTAACTATAGCACTC
This sequence comes from Altica lythri, assembly GCA_964028335.1. NCBI lineage: Eukaryota > Metazoa > Arthropoda > Insecta > Coleoptera > Chrysomelidae > Altica > Altica lythri. The sequence continues at coordinate 24,583,399 of OZ034804.1, read as the reverse complement.
TAATTTATATACAACAATTAACTTCGATTTATATTCACTATATTTATTTGCACGTCGTAGTTCGCTCGAATATTTAGACTACTCGCTATAAACTTTAAACTTCCCCGCGGATCGTGGCTCTCCGCTTATATACCAGTCCACAGCTTCCAGAACGTCTTTCGATAACACTTTCTCGACGCACGTAGAAAGGAAGGAATTTTCCTGATTGTTCTGTTCGAGAATAAGCGCGTTGTTTACCTGGAGAGCGACAGGGGCGTACTAAGGGGATCTCGCTCGTTACAATATCAACCAAAATCATTTGAACATTTTTAGAGTATGCAAAATAAGCTCTGATTTTTTAATATTTGTAAAATTTTCTTTTATACCAAACTAGTATAGATTATTTAAACAAAACTTTTAATTGATAATATTTTTTATACATATAAACACTCTGTGAACTGCAAAGCTAAATAAAACAAAATCTAACTTTTAATAAATTGTTATCAAATTCTAAATATTAATAAATTATTCTCAAATGAAAGGATATTTAAAATATTTATTATGTTCTATTACATTTTTAAGTTATCATGCAGTTCAGGCTCCTTGTATTTTAAATTAAAATTTTGAAATGCAGTTTCAGTAAAATAATATTGATTTCATTATATAAATGGTAAGTTTTATGACGTTAAGAATTGAATAGTTTTGTTTAAACCTATATATTAAATATTAAATTTAAATGCAAAAAGACAAAAAAAAATATTTATATCACTCAAGATCTTTTTAATTTGTAAGTAAATATGAAAAAGACAACCAGAGTAAAATATTACATATAGGTATAACAAATGAGATTTAACAGATAGTAACTATAACGGAATTAATATGATATTAACAACAAGAATAACTTTTAACTAAAGGAATAATACACAATAAAATGCTGTTAGAAATAATTATGTTTGGTAACATAATTTCAAGCATGTTTAATGTCGGATCTCCTAAAACTGCCCATCATCCCATTTTTAATCGTAAAATTTGAAAAATCAAGAATAAAAATACATGCTTTTAGTAATAACTATTTCATATTAAATGTTAATCATGATTCAACCAAAGATAGCAAAATTTATCTCTACAGAGTTTGATTTTATAATTTAATTTTTATTTGCACTATCTTCAGTAAAATGATAAAATGTTTACATAGTAATCACCTATGCGGTTTATTGCAGAAATGCAAATAATTGTGATTAATCATTTTCTTATTTAAAACCCAAGTATTTACATTAACAACAAATGACATCAAATAGTATAAACAAAAAGTAAAACTTACTCATTTAATTTTTAAGAAACTGAACTGATAGCATTATGTGGAGCTCCCATTTGAGTCAAAACTTTATCCAACCACTGTAAGGGACCATTTAAATGAACTTCGATCCAACAGGGAGTACTAGTAACGTCCTGTCGATGATATTCTGCACCCCAACCTTTAACAAAACTCATTCTAATCGTACACATTTTAGTAAGTTCATAAACTGCCTCAAACCCGTGATTAACACACTGTGAAAGTAACTGTGCAAATTCGGCATTGTTAAATATCCTCAATGAACATCCTGCAGGTATTTTACAGACGGTAGAAGGGTGAAAACCATGATGATGGTTGCAATTACGTGATTGCACAAATATTGCAGAATCAGAGAGACATTCAGCGTACACTTCACCGTTTACATAATACAAATGCACCCCTCGACCAATGTGTCGTCTTGTATTTTCTATTGTTGAATTTCTGTTTACATTACTGAGCTGTCCAAGACAGAATCTGTCACTATTGTTGCTAGGATTAGTAAAGCCATCTACAATTACAGACGTTGAATGACATCTAAAGACCTCACCTACTCTACAGTTTAGCTCATAATACGCTATAGATGCCCAATAGGGCTGTTCTTGGTACGGTACTGGCTGTACATCAGCAGTTAAAGATGTTTCTGTATTTGTGTTGTTATTTGTATTTGTATTATTTTCATCTGTAGGGCTATACGCAGGTGGTGGTGTTTCTGCTAAATTAGCATAAGGTGATTGAGGGTTATTTGAAGTAACACTTCCTGGACTTGATACGCTCGATAACGGTGAACCTGGGCTCAGATGATTGGAGTTGAATCCATTTGAAGAATAACTGACATTATGAGGCATGTTTGGTTCAACAAGTTGTTGGAAAGGTAATAAAGAATGTCCTGGTACAAAATCATTATGTCTTGGCACAAGCACTGGAGGTAGCACTGGACTTTCCACTCTTTTGTAATGATACGGATTAATGCATACCTCCTTTTGTTTGGATGAAAATGGATACTGACAAATTTCGAGAGGTTTTAATTCATGATGACTTTGTAAATCAGGCCACCTCCACACGCGACAATAAATTACATGAGGTAAACCTTTTCTATGAGATACTTGTAACCTTCCATCTAAACTTCTGGGTATTGTTACACATTTACTGGGAGTACCTGGACATGATAATGCTCTTTCTAATTCTTCAATGGCACCTTTCCTCTTTTTCAATTTTTTTACAAGACTATCCACTGCCTTTTCAGCCCATTTTTCTTCTTCATCTCCTTGCTTCCAACCAAGAAGTTTTTTAACAGCTGGACTTGTGAATGAAAATAAACTATTTAGAGTTGAAATTGGTCCACTACTAGAGGATTCAGCCTCATCAGCATCCATGGTAAAACTAAAAAAAAAAAAAAGAATAAATTTTAGATATAAATAAAAAATTATACAAACTAAATTTGAGCCACTATTTTTTAATTTTGATTAAATGATTTTGATAACCCACAGTACCAGTAGTTAACAGTATAATAAACAAATAATATAATTTTTGGTGTTTGAAAATATAAAGAATAAATGACTCACTAGTTATTAAAATGAGTCACATAATATTGATAATCCGTAGCCATAGTTAAATTAATAAAATTGCAGACCACTTCACCGTATCAACTAATTCACTAGACATCTGTTTTGAGAATGATACTATGCTGCACATTTCCTAGTACTGGGTATTTATCAAGAGCAACATTTTTTTATGATCAACAAAAATAAAGCAGACATGAACGGTAGCATTCGATAGATTATTTACACATTTGAGGCTAATTTTCAAAGAAATTATTTTGTTTACTGTTTACTTACCCTGTTTATAGATGAAATAACTGTAATGTGATAGGTAATTTACAAATTTTATCAGAGAATTTGTGAAAAAATAGGAATAAGAGTGATACAAACTGCCTACTTTTCGACGCCTCGATCTTTCACTTGTCGTTTGTCGAACGAAACTTCACGATCTTTGCTCTGCAGCGCTGTTGCTGAAGCGGGACATTTAAAATTTAAATACGAATTTCTATAAAATATTTTTTAATTACAAACATGTTTGAGGATAATTTTAGGAATGAAAACTTTATGAATAGAAATGTATTGGTATATTTAAAACTATTAGAATGGTAAAATTAGTTAAATAATCTTTAAGAAGCATTTAAATTCGTAGACAAAAGTATACAAAAACCTTAGTTATTGAAGTTATTATTTTGTTATATCTTCCAACTTTTATAAATTAGTATATACCTAATAATAAAGCTCGAAAAAAGTAACTACATATTTGAGAATCGATTTTACAATTTAAATGTTTATATGACAAGGAAAACATAATAAAATCGAAGTGCATCGTATTTAAAATTAGAACCGAAATATCAAAAAAAAGAAAAGAAAATGATAAATCAATATTTAAAACAAAGAAATAAATAAAAAAAATTAAAACTCAAAACATTGCATTAAGAAGTAGATATTTGTAAAAACTGAAAACGACAACCGATCTGGTTTTCGAAAGCTCAGAACAGAAAATTATTTTAATTTTTGTTAAGCATTTTCAGTTTTGAAAAAACGACTCTTGACAAATTTGACATACCTATCAATCAAGATAAATAAGCAAGGGTGATTTTCAAAATATTGATTTATCATTTTATTATTTTGATTTTACTGGCAAAAGTTCTCCAATTAAAGAAGTAAATATACCTATACAATTATGCCACAAAGAAGTTACCGACAATACTTAAATAACAAAATAAGAATTTCTGGTTTCCAAATAATAGGTTATATTTTATATTTTCCATATGACGACCACAAAGCATAGATACCAGGAGTAAAATTTGCACCATCGCAAAATTTGCGAAAAACGGTAACAATCAATATAAAAACTTAAAAAATTAGATGTACGCTCAGAAATAAGAAACTGCGCATGCGTTCACTACCGATCAAAGGAACTTTTTGCAGAACTGAAAGTGTGTTGGTATCAGTTGAACAGTTGGTATGCCACACACAGATTTCTTCTTCTTCTTTTTATGTGTGTGGCCTGTTACTAGTGTTACTACACGCATTCAGCCCATTCTTCCAAAATATAACTTTTAATGTAAAGTTGTAAACCATTTCTGAACCACGTTAATGCTTTTCATGTACGTACACATGAAAGTAAGGTAAACATTAAAAAAAAACGCTTCTCGTCCTGCGGAGTGTGAGGACATTGCACAAGGCTGACACCTAGAGAAAAAGAATTTATCTACAACTACAAAGCATAAGCATTAAGCACATGCCAAACAAAAGGAAAAAAACATGCATGTTAAAGTTTCATGTCATGAGTGACGATATCTTGACAAACTAATGTGGCAGGTGGCAGCTGTAGATTGGGGGTTTCTTATAACATTGTGTACCGAAATTGGAAGCTGAGTGTTTTCTTGTGAAATTCTGTTGTAAAATAAGATGTTTGAAGCATTACGTAGGTATATTACATCCTCAAATCATATGCATAGTGTCTCTTATCTGCCCAGATTCACCTAAGTCATTATCAGCAAACCAAATTTTATAAAGATGCTTGGGCGAACAACAATGGTGAGTACGAATTCTGTTGAGAGTGGTGATATGTTTTCTAGACATATATGCCGGTGAAGTGAACCATGGGTATTTTCTCGGTTCCTGCTCTAGAGTGTAATAATTTCGTCCTTTCACTTCTCCCATTTGTTTATATGTATATGTATGTAGCTTTTCCATAGCTCCTTTTTAACGTGACTGAGCAAATTTATAAAATATAATTTATGTGTATCTATGTTTTGGCCTATTCTTTTTACCTTCATTTGCCATTTTGTCTACTGTGTCAATCCCATGGATCTGAGAATGGCTGGGCACCCAAATCAGTTTAACATCTTCTCCTGTTTGCTGATCATAATCCAACGACATTCTGACTTGAGATATCTTAAAGAATCCGTTATTATCAATGCATTTATATCATGGCGATCAACTTCTTCTAACGCTGTTTCTATTGCTATGATTTCAGCTGTGTAGATAAGTGGTACAATGATTAGTTTTCTTTTGATATGTATTTGCAGTTCCGGACTGTGAATGCCAAAACCACTCCCTCTGTCTTAATTGTTCAAGGATACTGATTCATCAGTTAAGTTTACATTATATATATTTATAATCTCTTATCCTCTGATATTTATGGTTTGGTCTATTATAGTGGTCTAGTCTACTGTATTTTCTCTATGGTCTGAGTCGACTGTGTGTGGCAAACCAACTATTCAACTGATACCAACACACTTTCAACTTTGCAAAAAAGTTACTTTGAACGGTAGTAACGCATCCGCAATTATTACAATAGTGCAAATTAGAAAATTAAAATTGCAATTTTTGGTAAAAGGCGCATATCGAAATACACTTAAGCGAGTAAGATATGAGCGTTTGAATCTGGTTTGAGTAATGCAATTTTTTAATCAAGTTTATCAAAAAAAGTACTCTCTCTCTCTCTGTAGCTTCACAACCCTTCGTGGGTCTTTGCTGCATTCACGACCTGCCTCCATCTGTTTCGGTCCCTCATATCGTTTCTCCAATCCTTTACTCCTAATACCTCCAAATCCCTTGCGATGTTATCTCTCCATCTTAGTCTAGGTCTGCTCAAGGGTCTCTTGCCGATCGGATTCTCTTTCCATATTCATTTAACAAGACGTTCATCTTGAGCTCTCTGAACGTGTCTTGCCCACTTAAGTCTTTGGGCTTTTATTTCGTTGGTTATGCTTGGCTATTTATACAAGCTCTTTAACTCTCCATTTGTTCTTATGCGATATTGACCCGTCCTTTTGTCTATTATCGGCCCATATATTCTTCGCAGTATTTTGTGTTCCTAACGTCTTAACTCCTCATTCTGTTTTGTGATGGTCCAGGTTTCTGATCCATGTGTTATTACCGGTCTAATTATTGTTTTGTATATACGGATTTTGGATGATCTAGACAACAGTTGTGACTTAACCAGCTCCTGCAATGCATATAAACATTTATTTCCTTTTTGTATTCGCTTGCGTATTTCACTGGTCAAATCATTGTCGTGGGTTATGTTGGCTCCTAGATATTGGAACTCTTTTATACATTTGAAATTGTATATGGCCATAGTTATATTCTGCCCTATTCTATCTCTACCTGCTCTTCGGTTTACATGCATTTATTTCGTTTTTTCTTCATTGATGTTGAGTTCCACCTTTTTTGTTTCCTTTTCTATTTGAACAAATAATTCCTTCGTTTTTGTTTTGCTATTTCCTACGGTGTCGATGTCGTCTGCATATGCTAGGTGCTAGGATCATTTCGGGGCCCTGGGTTGAGAACATTTCCAGTTTTATGTTAGCTCCATATTTAACACTATGTTGAAGAGTAGAGGCGATAAGCCATCACCTTGTAGAATCAAATGCAAAGAACAGCCGGAAATTCTACAAAGAGATCAAGACCATAAAGAAAGAATATACTCCACGGACCAACATACTAAAAAAAGGAAATAATAAAGTCATAACAGATATAACAAATTATGAAAAAATACATTTTTGAAAGGTGCAAATCAAGCGCTTTCATTAGGTGTTAAATGAACTGTTTTTTGAATGGATTTGGGGCTGAAACAGAGGTGGTGTCTCAATTTAGGAAAATACTTTTTGCCGGTAAAGTGTGCCACTTTTCAAGAAGTAGGTACTCGTTCAAATCCTTATACAGGTATTACATCTAGAATTTTATCGTGAAGAAGTTGACCAATAAATTCAAGTTCTTCTTCATGATAGCCAAAATGTTTGACCAACGTTGGTAATTCGAAAATTTGGATGAAACCATATGAAATAGCGACCTTGAATTTATTCGTGAAGAAGTTTACGATAAAATTGTAGATGTAATACGGGTATTATAAACTAATTGTTCAGAACACAAATTTTTAATAGGTATTAGTTTAACGTTACTCACTTTTGGTGCTTTGGATAAAGACTTTTTTCCTACATTCTCACTTGCCTTTTGACCACTAAGACTATCATGGACATAATATATATTTACCCACGACTCATAAGTAAATTGCGTATTTTTTAACCTATAATTCTGTCAGTAAGTGTCAAATTATTGAGGAGTTGTGTTATAGTTTCATTTACTAAACTAGTGGAGTAAGTAAATAGAAACCTGTATTATTATGTTGGTTTCCTACAGTTTTCATTAAATTAAACTAATATTTGACATTTCTCAGACATCGAATATTTTTGACAACTTATGCCAAAATTTAAATTTTATATTTGTTATTTTTAGTTTTATACAAAACCATTTGGTAAGTCGTGGGTAAAGCATAGTACTTCACTCGAGGAACAAATTGCATATTTAGCTCGTTTCTTTAGCCCCTTCGCTCGCAAGCTCGCTCATGGGCCAAACACACTCGCTGTAATATGCAATTTACTCCACTCGTAAAGTAATATACTATTAATTTAGTTACATTCAACATTCGCGACATTTACATGTCATAATAATAATACCATCAGTATGTACTGAATACTTGCACTGCCAGTGGCAAAAAATAGAACTACCTATGATCTTATATTATTGTGTATATGAAATATTATGGAAAAGCCTATACCTACCGTTCGGACTGCTGGTATCTATACTTCGTGTATGTATAAGAAAAAATTTGTAATTTAATATAATTATTGTGCTTACGCCACAACGCCTTAAACCCATTTGCACTGATATGTCTATTTGGGAAATTGTTCAAGTCTTAGATTTTCTTCTAATTAATTTTCAGAAAATTAAATCTAATAAAAAGATATGTTCGCCAGAAATCTAACCTGTGATTTGATTATTCAACATACATTACATGGATAAACTGGCTTTGCTCGTGAAACATCTAATTCATAAGACCATTCTACTAATATAATCTTATTCAAGTTTTGCAAGCATCTTACTTTAGCAGCAGGTGTGGACTGAGCGGAAACCTGGTTATTTTAATGAAGGTTATTTTGAAATAATTTTTGACTGCGGGAAGTTCGAGAATCCGTTTGTGTTTGATGACGCTTTTCTTGAAGGTGTTTTTGAGACGTGAAATTGTATTGTGTATAAGCGTTTTTTTCCAAGATTATTTTTTCATTTTTAATAAACACTTGATTTAAAAATACACATATTTTATCAATAAAATAAGTGAAGAATGGAATTTTTTGGTCTAACCTTAAACGCCATCTACCAAAGTAGCTTATATATTGCTATGTCAATTAAAAAAAAGTAGTATTACTCATAGACAAATTATCTTTAGACTACTCTCCAATAGTCAAGAACAATCATATTTTTCATTTCCAATAGCAGTTTTTGATTGCCTGGCATCAAATTATCGCCCGAGAAACCGACTGAATACTAAATTTCATGAAAATTGTTGTAGTCGTTTTCCATTATATAGGTATACATAATTTCTTCTTCTTATATTCCCATTTTTTGAGCTTTTTACGTTTTTTCATTATTTTTTATATTTTATTTTTGCAATTTTTTTCTTGTTTCTTTTCCTATTTTTCAGTATAGTCGCGTCAACGCCCGCGAAAACCTCGGAATTTTGTGCCACAGGTCGGATCGGGATGCGGTTTTCTGCATTCTCTTCCAAAACGATCATGTAAAAATGTGCCTGAGAAGATTTTCCCCGGAGACCGAAAATTGGCCCGCTGCAGGCCAAAGTGCACGCGAAAAATGCATTATCGGGAGGCCTTTTGGAAGATTTTCAAATTTGATAAATAAGTGTCAGAACTCGCCCGGATCGGGTACTCGGGAGTTTTCGAGGCCGCTGATCACGAATATAATGTTCAAATTGACCTTCGAACACCTGGTGCACCAGAACCTGACCCAAAACGTCATCTCCGGGAGTTTTCCTGACACAATCAAAGAAGGTCAACCAAAAATAATTTCGGGGGGTTTTTTGGCCCGCTGAATCCAAATCTGGCATCGGCGAGCACCCCACTGGCACCTGGTGCACAGAAACCCGGGCTAGAACGTCGTCTTCGAGAGTTTTCTTGACAAGACTGCCAACACCCACCCGAAAATCATAAGAGGGCAGTTCTGTGGGGCGGTGGTCCCGAATTTCACGCCGAAAACAACTCCCGGAACACCTGGTGCACCAGAACCTCACCCTAAACGTCATCTCCGGGAGTTTTCCTGACACAATCAAAGAAGGTCAACCAAAAATAATTTCTAGGGGTTTTTTGGCCCGCTGAATCCAAATCTGGCACCGGCGAGCACTCCATTGGCACCTGGTGCACAGAAACCCGGGCTAGAACGTCATCTCCGAGAGTTGTACAGACACGACCCCAACAAACTCACCAAAAACCGTCTCATAATTTGACACATTTATTAATGTGTAACTCTGGCGTAGGGCCCTCGAAAGAGTTGTTCCAGTGCTGCAGGAACAACGAGAAGAATTCCCCCCCCCCCTCCCCCTAAGATCTCCAAAGCATGCCGAGCGGGCCTTTCACTTTCTAACGAAGCGTAGAGAGAAAGTTTGAGTTGGGTTGAATTTGATCTGAATTGAATAAACAGTTTTTAATCCGAAATTGTATATATATTGACTTCTTTATTTACTTTACATCAATTTCTCTACTCCTCGCATTGTGTAAGTAGAATCAATAATTCCACAAGATGTAAAGATAAAAATCCCAGCGTGGCAGGGGTCAAGAATGTTGATTTGGACGTGAAATTCGGAACCATCGCCCCACACAACCGCCCTCTCATGATTTTCGGGTGGGTTTTGGCAGTCTTGTCAAGAAAACTCTCGAAGACGACGTTCTAGCCCGGGTTTCTGTGCACCAGGTGCCAGTGGGGTGCTCGCCGATGCCAGATTTGGATTCAGCGGGCCAAAAAACCCCCCGAAATTATTTTTGGTTGACCTTCTTTGATTGTGTCAGGAAAACTCCCGGAGATGACGTTTTGGGTCAGGTTCTGGTGCACCAGGTGTTCGAAGGTCAATTTGAACATTATATTCGTGATCAGCGGCCTCGAAAACCCCCGAGTACCCGATCCGGGCGAGTTCTGACCCTTATTTATCAAATTTGAAAATCTTCCAAAAGGCCTCCCAGATAATGCATTTTTCGCGTGCACTTTGGCCTGCAGCGGGCCAATTTTCGGTCTCCGGGGAAAATCTTCTCAGGCACATTTTTACATAATCGTTTTGGAAGAGAATGCAGAAAACCGCATCCCGATCCGACCTGTGGCACAAAATTCCGAACTTTGTACCCATTTTCGCGAGCGTTGACGCGACTAGTATGTGCTATTTTTTCGTGATTATTTAATATTTTATGTATTTTTTTGGTTTTTTATTCTTTATTCCAATTCTTCCGTTTTTTCAATTTTTTACCATTTTTTTATGATTCCTCTTTATAGTTATTTGTTTTACTAGGCATAAAAGCACAAGATTTAATGCCGCGGCTGGTGTATCATAGCCGAGCTTAGCGAGGCTATGAAACCAGCCAAGGCATTAAATCTGCTTTTCTGCCGTGTGAAACATATAATTTTTTTTTCAAATTTGTTACAATTCCACGCAAAATCGACTTTTTCATATTTAAATTCAATTCAAGTTCAATTGTATAAATAATTGTTCACAATTCACCATAAATATATCTGCCTAGGCAGTAAAAGTGGACTTTTTCTGCCTAGGCATTAAAAGTACAACTGCCAAGTGTCATTAAAAGGCCGCTCTTAATGTCATTTGGAGAAAAACTAGTTTTTTTATATCATTTGTTCGATTTTTATAAATTTTTCGTTTTACCCCATTTGTTAAAAAATTTACCAATTCTTCATTTGCATTTTTTGGTAGCGACATCTTCGATTTTAACTATAGAATTTCTTACCCTGATATTTTTATTTTGCGATAACTCATAAGATATTCATTTAATTGATATAGTGTAAAAGGCAATTTGATCTACATTAAATGCTCAACGTAACTAACGTATTTAAATGCATAAGTAATAATTTTATACTGTTAAAAATAGCTTTGCATATTATTGTAAAATGTAATAGAAAAAAAAAGGTTAAAATACATAATTACGGACTTTTTGTAGATCTATAAAAGAGGAACACCCCACTATAAATTTGGTTATAACTCAGAAGGTTTTGGCAGCGTTCACGGATAAAAGCTCTGGATCGGCTTAATTTTTTCACACATGTTGAAAAACAAATATCGTCATAAGTATTTCATTCAATTTACACAAAATCTTAACTAAACATTTTCCAGGAATCACTCTACCTGTTGTTGAACAAGTGGACAGACAGACAATATTTCTGAAAATTATAGTTTTTTGATCTATATCGATCACTTATTAACCCCTGTTTTTTTAAAGTTTTTTTTTAATGTACAGAAACGACTCATAGCTATATTTTGTTATTATCTATTATGTATATATAGAGGGTATTTCATTAAGGCTCACTAGAGAACAGTTATTCTTTGCATTTTTGCCATGTTGTCGACGAAATATTTGGAATATTACCGTCTGTAAAGCTTTGTTCTTTATGTTTTCCTTTCGCCAAGATCTGGCCGCAGTTTTTTCAAGTTTTCTGGAGAGACAACTTGCGTAATCGATGACTAACTTCAAATACATCGGCATTCATATCCTCTTAGTAATCGCCAATACAGTTGGATACAAAATGTGGAAGAAGCAATCCCTCCTTTAAAAAACCATCACGCTTCCAATGTTACTTTTATACATACACAGGATTAAAAAATCCCAACTTCCTATTGCCTTTTTCTTTAAATGTTAAATAATTTTGTAATTGAATACTTAACACGTAGGTGCATTTTAAATATTTAAAAACTTTGATATCCAAGAAATTATTTTTATATTCTAATATTTATTTTTTTCGTACGGATATGAACTTTCAATTGTAAAGGAAACTGTGACGGTTTTATTACACCAGCTTAATAAAAAAATATACTTTATTTCATCCTGTCAAGTAAATAAACCTATTATCAATTCGGCGCCGGTAAGTAAAACATTACGGTATCATGTACCTACTGTAATGTGTTGCCTAGCAATTTGGCTCTGATTGCTTAAGGGAAGACAATTACTTTTAATTTTTGACATTTAAAAATACTATAATGACTATAAAATAAAAATAAAATAATTAATTACTTACTTTTTATTATATTTTAATTTAAAACACGAATTAACAATTAATACAAAAATTTTAAAGCTTTGGTTTCCTAGGATAATGGTGCCGCAATAAAGGGGCCGTAATTTGACGGCCGTCATTAGACGGCCGTTCAAGACGGCCGCTATCGGTGAGCACAGATGTAAAGTCAGAGCTCAACGTTATTGACCGCCTAAATCCATTTTTGTATTTGCTTTCGTTTTGTGTGTTTATATTTTGTTTTATATCTTGTGTTTAGTTTCATTATTTGACAATAATTAAGGTGTATCTGTATTAAAAGCAAAAAATGGATGATTTGGACTTGGAAATGACAATATTTTTCGAAGACGATTCTTCATAGGAAGAAAAAAAAATATTACAGAAATTTACCAAAGAGATTGTTCATTGAAAAATGTGCGGGTAAAAAGTAAATACTTAAATTTTGTAAAATTCCCAAGGTAATTAACTTTATTGCTACACATGGTTTATTCAAACAAAATAATAACCCTTGACGAAGAATCAGATTTTTTACGAAAGATTGAAGTTGTAAATCCCATAATAAACGGAAATGTATTGAGCATGAAAAATATTTATAATTCCTAGTAACTTAAGGACTAAACTTTTATGATATGAATACAATAATATACGAAAAATACCTGAGGGGAACAATAGTAACAAAATCTTAAAAAATAAAATTTAAACTAGGATAAATAATTCTACGAAACATTTCCCAATTCCCAATTGAATAAAAATAAACAAACTCCACACCGTACCGGAGATAAAAAACGTTGAACGCACTGTCTTCCACCGTTATGACGGCCGTCACCAAAATGACGGTGCCGCTTTTTTGTGTAGCGGTGTTGCCCACCGTTTTCTTGAAAACCACGCGTGGTAAAAATAATAACAACGTTTTATAGCGGCCGTTATATTACGGCACCGCTTTCCTAGGAAACCATAGCTTTACTGACAGTTAAGGTAATTTGACGTAACTAGTCAAGTTACGAACTATTTTTAAATTTTTTATGAATTTATTAATTTATAAAAACAGGATAAAATAAAATATGATACGATACGTGGTCGTTAGGTGTTATTACAGTACTCGTTTTTATTTCCAGACTCGGCTCCTACGTCGCCTCGTCCATAAACTAACTCGTAGTGTAATAAGTCACCTACCGACCTTGTAACGTATAATACTATTAATACATTTGAGAAGTGCGTACATCATTAGTAACTGTATTAATTCTATTTTACTACATATTGTAATTTAAACTGCGATTATTTCTTTAGATAAAATTCGAAATGGTATTTAAAAAAATACTCATAATAATAAACAAAATAAACATTTATACGTAATTACATGTCGAGTTCGAATCCATACAAATTTTTTTAAAGCTAAGCTTCTTATAATATTAGAAAGGAGTATTGCAACTTGCAACAAAAAATCGTCACATAATTGAGTAACGAAACTTACCCTAGCATGTCTACCTCTTGTAGTTTTCGAGTACGACAACGCATCCTAACTTTTTCATTTGTTGTTCCTTTTTTCGAGTACACCATTTTCCTATATCGGAAATAACCGAGTTTCACACGTCGTTTTTTTTTATTAACTTTAGAAATTTTTAAGTCACTTTAAAATATTTTAATTCGAAATAATATTGGTCAGACGACCGTCTTAAATGTGTAACCACTTGCTTCAAATTTAAAATCTAAAAATAAAGTTAAACTAGTTGCTTAAGCAAAGATAAAAATATGAGTAGTTTCGAATATTAAAAGTCTGATAGTATAGCCTAAATATATGTTTAGATACCTGTATAATTTTTTAAAAGTAAAAGTAAAGGTGATAACAAACTGACAAAAAAATAAATTGACAACAAAATATATATGTAAAATAGAGCATGTTCTTGTTCTAAATTTTATTTTTAAACACCTAAGTGATCCGTGTAATGAAATAATAAAATTTCAAAATTTAAAAATATTTATAAATATTGTATTCAATTTTTTTGTTGTTGATAAAAATTAAATATTTTATTAAATATTAATATTTTATCTTTTTGTTAAACTATTTCTTGTTGTCCGGCTTTTCAAATTCTGAAATAACCAAGCGCACGCTCCTTTAAATTTCGATACCGTACAGAGTTGCCAGAGATAGAAAAAGTAATAGTAACTTCGATTTTCTAGTTCTAACATTTGTATTTTCTATGATTATATAAAATTCATTTACACTTTCATATTCTAGAGTATTGTATTTTTGATGTGTTTCCTCGAGTAAATATATTATATACAGTTGAGGTAATAAGCACTAATAAAGTTGAAGGGTAGGAATCGCTGAAATTTTAAAGCTTTGTTTCTCTTTGAATGTTTTGGAGAAAGTATCAACTTAGATAGAGAGTCAGAAAAAAGCGTTAATACCAGAACGCGCATGCATATGACAGATCATCGCATAGCCGGATTATTAATACATACATACAAGTATCTGTTTATTTTTTTTATTTAAGGATGTCCTCGTAGGTATAGACCTAAATACAAATATACCGAGAACATCTATTAGGGCATAAGAGACAATTTATTAATTTGGGATTTAAGAACTGCAAGTTAGGACGAGTGGATAAGACGTGAGAGTAAGGAGTTCCACAATCTGGAGACCCTGGGGATGAAGGAACGATCGAATCGATCCCTTCTCGATGTCTGGCACTAAACAGTATAAGGGTGCATGGAGTTGGCACGTCGCGTTGTTCTGGCTGGTCTGACAAGTGGAGGCACTATAGAGCGGAGTTCTTCTGAGCAAAATCCGTTTAAGTATCGGTAAAACAGGGAAAGATCAGACAACTCTCTTTGGTGGGTGAATGGGGCTAGGTTTTTGGTGATAATGGTGTCATTTATTAGTCGATTTTATTGTAGAGTATTTTTTTAAATTAAATTGTTAATTTTTAAGATATTTTAGCTGCGGTAAAAATAAAAACTTTAAGCATTGTTTTTAGTTAATAAATACTAATACTCAAAAGTATTGAATTTTTGATGTGTTTCCTCAACTAAATATATTATATACTGTTAAGGTAATAAGCACTAAAGTTGAAGGGTAGGAATCGCTGAAATTTTAAAGCTTTGTTTCTCTTTGAATGTTTTGGAGACAGTATCAAATTAGATAGAGAGACAGAAAAAAGCGATACCTAATACCAAAACGCGCATGCATATGACAGATCTGAGATTATCGCATAGTCGGATTATTAATACATACATACAAAACACCTTTTTCTAATTGTCATTCCGGTTCGAATGAGCTATCGCTCATATTTTTAGGATATTTATCACTATTTTTCACGTTTTTCAAGATGTTAACTAGACTAAAAGCACTTATCATAATATTAATATATTTGATAATTTTAACAGAATCAACTAAAATTATTTAGTACAAAATTTTAAAATTTAACATTAGACTTCAATTGTTGTTTATTTGGATTCTTAAGATACATACCAACAGATTTAAAATTTGATTTAATTTTTTAAAAGATGTATATACAGACAAACTGTTATTAATATTAATAATTATCCTTTAGTAAATGCCCGGGTGATTTGTTTTTAAAAATCATGGTGCGATAATTATTGTGGTCTCTATTAAATCTGGCAACCTCGCTAGCCAGCGCGAGCATAAGATTTTTGGCTATTAACAATCAATACTGTGTATATGTCCTAAGTGAAATATGTAAATTGTTCTGTGTAGTTTTTTTGTAAAAAAAGGAAAACGTGTGACAGCATGTCTTCATTAAAGGTAAGTGCATAATATAAATTTTAATTGTTAACACTGTTTTAAATTTAAAATGGATTACTCCTAATCATGCGGTAAATAAGCAAATAACAAATAGAAAACCCCCAGAAAGGTTGCATGAAATTTCTGTAGGACAACAAAAAATGCTTAGATTCTTTAAATACTTTTATTATTATATGACAATACATATCCTGTTGGATGTGTATTTAAATTTTTCTTTACAATTGGAAGGGAATGCAGTAAATTTCCCATGTTCCTTGTTCCGTTCCAGTTCCATATCAATGGTTTGACCGGTTGTTTTTGTTCTTTTGTTGTTCGTATTTATATGTATAAATGGATTAATGGATAGATATCAAGAGGGTGTCACTATTGGTATATATTGAAGGGTTACTGCTAAGTGAATAAACTGATTATGATTATGTGTAACAAGGACATGTTTTTTCTTGATGATTCATTCTTTAATAATCGTTTTTAATTTTTAAGATGTTTTTCTTTTGCTAACGTTTTTTTTTATGATTGTTTCTAATTTTTTATATTTCGTTTATTTTTTTGTCTCTGACGTTTCTCTAATTTTTACAATATTTCCAGGTTTCATTATTTTTTCTAATTGTTCCAGTTCTAAGTTTTTCACAACTGTTCCCTGATCTTCTGATGAGTTTTCAATTTAATAATACCTATACTAAGATATTTCAGATTTTTGAAAGTCTTTCAAAAGCCATTTTTATAATATTCTTATAATATATAATTTTAATAGTAGGTACTTTACGTAACAAGTTCCAAAAGTGGTCTTTTACAGGACGAGCGGGCAATTGCAGGGCGAGCCGCAGACGAGGCCTGCAAGCCTGCGAGTCCAGTAAAAGCACTTTTGGGACGTATTACGTACAATATTTTTTTTTAAACCGGTCAGAATTTAGTAATTTTCAGTTTATTTTTGGGTCAAAAAATCTCATTTTGTCGGACCGGGCCAGAAAATAAAAATGAGTCCGGTAAAAAGCTTTTATTTCATCCTGTCCAGTAAATACACTTCCCTATAATCAATCTGACGCCGGTAAGTAAAACATTACGGTATCAGGTACTGTAATGTGTTGCCTAGCAACGCTGCTCTGATTGCTTTAGGGAAGACAATAATTACTTTTAATTTTTGACATTTAAAAATACTATAATGACTATAAAATAAAAATTAAATAATTAATTACTTACTTTTACATCCATATTTAAAAAGAAGTCAATGTTATTCAATTTTATATTAACAATTAAATCTTAATAATAAAAAAAATATTTGACAGTGACAGATGGCTTTCAAGGTAATGTGTCCTAACTAATCAAGTTCTGAACTATCTTTAGTCAAGTTACGAACTACTGTTAAAATTTTTATGAATTTATTAATTTATAAAAACAGGATGAAATAAAATATAATACGATACATGGTCGTTAGGTGTTATTACAGTACTCGTTGTCATTTCCAAACTCGGCTCCTACGTCGCCTCGTCCGTAAACTAACTCGTACTGTAATAAGTCACCTACCGACCTTGTAACGTATAATACTATTACCGGACTCATTTTTATTTTCTGACCTTGTCCGACAGAATGAGGCTTTCTGGCCTAAAAATAAACCGGAAAGTACTAATTTCTGGCCTGTTTAAAAAAATATAATTAACTGCTGTATATAAAAGTACACTTTTATAAATATAATAATTAATTTTTGAGATAAAAGGAGTTAAAGTTTATATTAGGTTAAAAAATCTTATAAATTTAATTTCCTTAAAATAACTTATAACAATATAACTCATTATATTTAACATTTATACGCTTGTTTAGACATTTCATTTCTGGAGATTATTTGTTATTAATGAGAGTAAAATAAATAAATATGATAAAACCTGTTGCCTTGTTAGTATATTTCTTTTGCCAAATAAAATTGCCTGAAAGAGTTGGATAGAAATAGTTTATTCGCGATTTTATATATGTTAACGGCCTTACTCTATTTCAGATCAAAACCAGTTCATAAATTAGTAACGATAAATTAGTTTAGCTCCGGACAATCTTGTATCCTTAATACAGTTTTTCCTAAGCGTGTAATGATAGATTAGTTTAGCTCAGGACAATCTAACATGACCTAGTTACTACAGGCTTAACTAGTTTGGCCTAAATACCAGTTTATCCTAAGCGTGTAACAATAAATTAGTTTAGCTCAGTACAAGTTAGTTTGGCCTAAATAATTTAGGTTTAAGTAGTTTGGTATAAATACCTGTTCATTCTAAGCATGTAACGATAAACTAGTTTAGCTCAGGACAATCTAGTTTGGCCTAAATAATATAGGCTTAACTGGTTTGGCATAAATCCTACACGTGTAACGATAAATTAGTTTAGCTCAGGAAAATCCAGTTTGGCCTAAATACTACAGGCTTATCTCGTTTGGCATAAATACCAGTTCATTCTAAGCGTGTAACGATTAGTTTAGGTCAGGAAAATCTAGTTTGCCCTAATAACTATAGGCTTAACTAGTTTCGCCTAAATTCCGTTTAATCCTAAGCGTGTAACGATAAATTAGATTAGCTCAGGAACTTCTAGTTTTGCCTAGATACGCTTCACTAGTATGACTAGTTTGACCTAAATTCCGGTTCATCCTAAGCGTGTAACGATAAATTACTTTAGCTCAGGACAATCTAGTTTGACCTAAATACCTAGGCTTAACTAGTTTGTTCTAAATACTATAGACTTAACTAGTTTGGTCTAAATATTAGTTTGGACAAGGTCGTATTAATTTTAAATTATTATTGTAAATTGTGATTAAAATTTAAATGCAATTAATTAGATGAGCAATATTTATTCAGGTATGATCTACTTTTTGTGTATACCCTTGATCTAATTATGATTCCATAAGATTTAGACTTTTAAATAAATCTATTATCCGCTTAGGACGTCCTTTAGAACCAATTCAGGATTTGTCCCAGATATTTATGTCGTTGGTGAACGATTATTCCTCAGTTACAAATAATATATTCAGCCGATTCATATTAATACTCACAGAATCTGCTTGTTCCGCTGTCCACTTTACCCATTTTAGATGGTCCCACTGCAGACAGTGTTCTGTGAGTATTCCTGCAATTACTGTGAGTTCAGGTTTATGAAGCTCTAAGAGTAATTTTCACTTACCGCAGTAAAAGCCGTAAAAGTTTTTGCTTGTCTATGACCTGGAGTGTTTTTCCAGTATGTTGCACTGAGTTTCTTTTCCCAATTCCTGGCCGGTTTAAAAAAACATGTTAAAATTGCCATAAAAAATAACTAACATTTTCTTTTGTTCGGTTCTAATCTCAAAATTTAAATATCTCAGAATCCTGACTTCATGTGCAAATTCTGAGACCGAAATCGGAGTGTACGCAAAAAATATTTTAGAAATGACTTTCCGCTGCCCATAGTACTATCCACATTTCCTTTTAAGTTGTAGGTTTGTCATTTGTGATAGTTTTCATAAATTTTGCTATTTCATATAAAAAGAAAACGGTTACGTATTTTTTACTGTAATCAAAATAATATATAAAACCTACGTTTTCTGTGATCTACTACTGATTTGAATTTTGATTCCAGAATAAAATTATAGGTAATACAAGACGAAATAATGCCAATATCCAAATGAAGCTCCATTCGAAAGACAACTTCTAACACCTACCTTTTAATTGTTAAATCACCTTTAACCAACTAGACAACTTAACATTACCGTAATTAATCTGAGATTACCACTAAACTAACAATTAAGCAACAACTAACTGGTATGATACCATTAGAGAACTAATTAGTAACTTAAGTTTTGATAAAATTAATCGAACTATTAACATGCTTTCGCAGCTAACAATATACTTACAACAGACAATTTACTAAGAAATAACTGACGTAATAACGCAACCTTTTAGTATCTAAAAAATAAATGACTCTAAAAAAACAAATTAGACGAATCAGTACCCAGCTAGAATAAGCCAGTACTCGTTTAAAATTGATTTGCTGATTTAAGAATAATTGAGAACAGTTGAAGAGCATGTCCTTCGCATTATTTTGTCATGTTGTTTATATATTCGGCGTAGGGATCCTGAAAAAATAATGTCTTAATTGGCAATGACTAGTTATAATTCCCACAGTTACTCGAAGGTCAGTTTTTCATACTCCATTGTTGTGATTTTGCCACGCCAGGATAAGGTGATATTGCTCTGGCAAATCTGTATTTAATTGTTTCATTCCAAGTTCAGATACCAAAAAGTTGTTATTTTGGAGGTGTGTAGTCTTTCCAAAGTGTCAATAATACACCTAACTCTTAAGAGTTGCGATTTTTATGACACCCAGTTCAGAGTAATTGTGTTCAATGTTAGAGTTTTGAGGTAATGCGTGGTATATTCATATCAAGTCTATATAGTAGTGCTTGCAGGCAATTTGTATAAATACATACATACAGTCATTCTGCCTGTTATGTTACTGTTGGTTAGTTTGTTTGCGGCTACGGTTGTTTGTTGTTTGGGAGAATTATGATAATCAAGCCCATTTTAGTTTTAAGTATAGAGATCATTTATTGCATTTCATCGTGGCAAAATTTGTTGTTGCTTTTGAATTGTTTTTTATTAAATACAGACCAGTTATGCTTTTTTGATGATTATAGACCAATTTTTAGTTTATATCCTTGAACTGTTTGAACAACGTACTTTACTTCTTGCAAGGTTGAGGTTTCTAAAACTCTTTTGACCTAAGTTCGACCTTTCTCAATCTAAAAACAAATTGTTACAGAATGCACTTGCCAAATGGTGTTCTTTAAACGGAACAAAGTTACCACGGACAATTTCTATAAAATATTGAATATTCTTAGTCGTTACTTGATGAAAATCCATATTCAAAGAATATTAAAATACTAAAAGTATTGAGATTTTCACAATTTTTATTTAATGTATAACGCGTTTCACTATCTTATAGCTTCTTCAGATACAATTAAAACTTACAAAGTTATGGTAAAAATAAAATGAAATAATGACATGACATAATTTATAAAAAAACAGAGCACTACTCTAAAAAGGACAGTAGTTCCTGTAGCAGGGTATGAGGAGTATGAATTTAATTTAAACTTACCCGAATTGAACATTGTTTAAATTTCAATTTCATTTTACTGTTTGCAGAAAACGCTATAAATGATAAATAATTAATTTATTACATCTAAATCTAAATGATTAAAATAAGGATTTAATAAAAATGTTTTTATAAAGCTTAAATTTCCCGAAAATCTTCTGGTTTATCAAAAATCCAAATACATGACTTGAAAATAAAAATAATGACTTTTCGTTTTGTTGAATGATTTATCAATGACACATATTTAGAAACAAGAAAAATATTCTTGTGTTACTAATAATTTATGTGTCACAATTTTTTTTATTTAATTACAGGTACATAAAAAAATTTGTAAAATTTTAAATCCTTTGTAATTCAATATCTATTTGTTTTTGAAATAATAAGAAATTGTACCCAATATTAAAAATAAGTTTAATTTAATTAGATAATGGTATCTTTGTTTGAACTTCTTTATTAATTTTTGTGCATTCGTTATCATCATTTTTACTTTTAGGCCAGTCACTAAGGCTACGGCCACACAGAAGAATAATAGGCCACACCAGCAGTTTTTCACGTGTGTAAAAACCAGCTCATCCCTTATCTATGACACATGTTGGTTTTCAGATCTTAGCGTGTCGAAAAGTTCAGCCTTTGCAAAAATGAACTACATTATTCCTAATAAACATGAAATTAATGCACTTTGTGTTACGGTTGTTCATCGTCGTCGTTGCCTTTTTCGCAGTCATAAAAAATTCTGGATTCATCCAGTACTGATTAATTGACATTTTAAAGATCCGTAGAAGTTTTTGAATACTACAGGATATCCATTCCTTCTTTTGAATTGCTTCTGTCAAAAACTAAGGGTGATAATCACGACGGGTGATGTCTGACCCGTGTGGCAACCCAAGAGAGTGATAAGATGTTCCAAAATCAGTCCTATTCGTAAGCGGAAGATGAAGACGCGCCTTTTACCTTTCGGGCAGAAATTCCCAACGTGTTTGGCCAGCCTAACTGTCAACAATGTGGATTTTTTTGCGTTTTTTAAGGCCAAAATGCAGCGTGAAATCACGCCCGTGTGGCTATAGCTTAAGGACTTGAAAAAAGTCATAGCGGTTTTATAGCCGGGGCAGTCGAGAGGCTTAGAACTACCTTGGACAAAAGCATTTTCGAGCCTTCCCGCTCTCCCTACAAAATCTTTAATGTACGTTCTAATGACAAATAAGATTGTCTGTATATTGAATGAAAATTTATTTAAAAAAAAATTATTTTCAGGATTTTTATTTCGACAGCAGATTGCTTAACGTGAGAATTAAAAAAACAATACTTAAATTTGCATTTTTTTTTAACAATCCTCGATGGGTTTCCACCGACCATCCTTGGGCCCGGGGCAGTTGCTCCGTCTACTCCGCCTTCTCGAAGGGAGTTTAGTTTCTTCTGAAAACCTATTTTTAAGGGCAAAAATTACATTTTATCATTTATCTCCGTAAATATTTGTTTTAGAAAAAATATTATATGAAAAACACAAGGAAATTAAATTTCCTACGAGATAAACATGTTGCAAAACACAACTCTTGGTTCTGGACAAAAAAATGGCCTGTAAAGAATAGTTTTAAAATGAAGTAAGGCTCGAATGCCCGAATATGTCAAAAATAGCTATTTATGATATGAGTGTTAAAAGTGAGGTTTTATTTTGTGAGTGAAAACGTTTGTGAAATGAGCGGAGCGAATTGAACAATTTCACGAACAAAATAAAATCACTTTTAACACAAATACCATACAATGTTTTTTGTACAACTTCCCTATTTTGATAATGAAACGAGCGAATTTTCAATGACAATGAACCAAACCGTGTTAAAAGTAAACTAACCGTGTTAAAAGTAAACTTGTTTACATGGCAACGTGTTAAAAGTATTTTTAACACGCTGCTATGTAAACAATCGTTTTTAACATTGTTTGCTATCATTAAAAGTGTCACTTTTAATGACAGTTGTACAAAAATGCATTTTTAAAGATTCTCCAGAGTGCTAACTGAAATTTTAATATAAACTTAATTTAATATATTTTATAATCTTATGGTTCTTATTGTTGCTTCTTTTGTACAGATTCTCTTCTTCCTATAACTTATTTTAAATTCCTCTTCGAAAATTTATATATACCTACCTACTGATTACCATCTCTTTCTCTAATTAAAAAAGTAGCTTCTATTACTGTAGCTGTACCATAAAATAAGCTGTGTGGTCATTTAAATTTATATTCCATATAAAATGTAACATGTCAACTATCAGATAACATGTAATTTACTTTTATATGTAACGCAAGTTGCGTATAACATAGTCGTTGCGACAAATAGTAACGCTATAATTTTCATTATTGTACTTGCGTAGTAGAACTATAACGATCTTTTAATGAAACAGCTAATATATTGTGATTTTAGTTCATTGACATTGAAGTGGTATCAAGTTCATATTTGCCCATGTAAGGGTGAAAACGTCGTAATCAAAAGTGATGCATTTGGATTTCTTTATAAGGAGCTTGATCGTTCCTCTTTTAAAAACTAACAAAGTTCTATCAGAACTCAGAACCCATATTTTTTTTGAGAAAACTCAATTTTAATTTTTATGACTACTTTTATTTTAATTAATTTTTTCTAAGATTACCCTTTCTGCACAAGGGTTGTCTTTTTAGTTTTGTATATAGTCGCTTAGAAGACGCCACCAGTAGAACCTTCAGATATAAATTTAAGCTCAGTATTTTGTTGACATAAATCCGGAGATTTATTTCGATATATTAATTCGTGCAGGCACAGTGGATTTTTGTAATTAACAAGTCGGTCGAAAAATGAATCTTAGCCGAGAACATTTTTTTAGAATTTTCGGAAATGATTGTCCTAACAACTAACAACAATGTCTCGCTGAAATGGTTTATATGTTTGGGAATGAAGCACCACACAAATAAACTATTTCCTGCTGGTATTGCGAATTTCAACATGGTCGCTCCAGTCTCAGCGACGAATCCAGGATAGATCCACCTAAAACAGCAGTCACACAGAAAAACATTGATGCGGTTCGGCAGCTAATTAAGGATGACCGCAGTGTAACATACCGGGAGGTAGAGGCAACTTTGGACATTTCAAAGATCTCGATCTAAAAATCCTACATGAAAAACGGGGTGTTACGAAGTTGGTTTCCTGTTGTTTACCACATTTGTTTACAGAAGAATAAAAAGTGGTTGTCGAAAAAAAAAACATTCAAACAGTTCAATAAACGAATTTCAAAAAACGTTTATAGAATTGTTAGTGCGGTTAAATCTTGAATTAACTCGTACGAACGGCACAATAAACGCCAATCCGCTGTGTGAGTGTTTCACAATAAGTAAAAACGAAAAAAAGAGATCAGTTCTCGAATTGTGTCAAAGAAAATGGTTTATAGCAACGATGGTATGATTTTTTTCGGCAGTTTAAGTTACATCGCCATCTATTGGAAGTTTATAATAATTAATAATAAATACATACTTTGTACTGAAATAGTACATTACGTAACGAGTGCGGAAAGCAGTGATCCCATCACGAGTGCGTTTGTCGCGTGATCCGAAGGCGAACGCGATAAAAAGCACGAGTGATGCGATTACCTGCGCACCGCACAAGTTGCGTATTCTATTTCTCGAATTTGTCTAAAATAAAAGTAAAGAAGATAATAAAAGTAGTATTAGGTCTGATCCGCCTGCATTGCGAAGGCGCTGAAGGAGGGTTGGGAAGGCGGATCACCCGCCCCATTAAAACAAAAATTTTTAGAATTAAGAAATTATAACATTTTTATTAAAAAAAAAACACTTTTTTATTACAAAATTATGTATATAGTTATGAATCTTTGTTAAATACGTTAAATGTAATATTTGAACAGTTGCTTAATTCTATAGACATATTTTTTTTTATTCAACTTAAGTACTTAAGTACTTAGGTAACTTAGATAATAATTGAGAATCCACAAAATCTTTATTTAGTAATGACAGATGCAGATCTATTAGAAAATTCATCCCCAATTTCTCTTAATTCACTTTCTATCTCATTTATTTTTGATTGGGAAACACTCATCAACTTTGTTTCGGCCATTCATTGCTTTCCGCACGGTCCTGCATGGTCGAAAGCAGTGCTTTCCGCACGGAGTGATAAAAAGTTTTATATTTCGTAACGTTGAAGAAAGCGTTGCTTTCTGCACGGTCCTGCATTTTCGAAAGCAGTGCTTTCCGCACGGAGTGATGAAAAATGGAATTTTCGTTTTTAGTATTTTCCGTTAGTTATGTTTCTCATTGTTTAAACCGTAACTAAACTGTCACAAATAATTAAAAAAAAAAAAATTATTCAAATCGGTACAGCCATTTTCGAGTTTTAGCGAGACAATAACATCACTTCATTTATATATAAATTGGACTCTTCCTCGGGGTCACATTCTTTCGATAATTTTCCGGGAGGGTGAAAGGCAATCGGTTAATAGTTTTAGTTTTTGTTAGATAGGTTTTTTGTTTTGTAATGTCAAAGAAGTTTATTGATAAAATTTGTAATTTGAATTTGAAATTTCACGAAGAAAGTTGTAATATTAAAGATAAACTGAATTGAAATAGAAAAGTTAAAAAAAGGAAATAGTTGTAATGATATAGAAAATATAAATAGTTATAAAAAAAAAACATAAAAAAGTAAACAGATATAAGACCATAGAGGAAGCCAGAGTTAACCAATAGAGAAGCCACTAGATGAAAAGAAAAAAGAAAAATTTGATTATATATTTTTATAATAGCAGCAGATTGAGTATAGAATCCACAACCCCAAAGATTTGATTGATTGGAAGGTGTATTAGGGAGGAATTCCATATCAATACCTAAATTTAGATACTTGTATGCAATAACAAAAATATTTTTTTACGGATGTACCTTTCTTTTGGATAATCAGAATTTAATCAAAATAGAAACTGAAAGAGCCATCACATGACCCCGTATTTGGAAATTTTAGTTGCTTGTGCTCCTAGTTTTTTTTATTAACTGTATAGCAAAAAATAGTATATCTATGTCATTTGATCTAGATTTTCTCTCAAGCCTTTATGTTGTGTGGTTGAAAAGTTTGCCAGCGATGGACTATTTATGTTCGCACTGTATATTGTTTAAGTTGTTATATCAAATTCAGTTGAAAGGGTTTCTAAATGATGTAATTAAATATTTAATTAAACCATTAACTAAAGTATTTATAAAAATATTGCTTCATACAAAAATGCTTCTGACAAATTTTAACGAAAAAAATAACTTGTTTATAATAAATATAATAGAAATGATTTTACATTAAAAGAAATTCCATTGACCTTAATTTTAGAACTGATGCTTATGATTTTTAGTAATTTAAACTTTTTGAAATATCACTCATTGGTTTTTTGAAATTAAGAAATGAAATGATATTAAGGATAAATTGAAAAAATGTTACATGCGGTAGGAATTGATCCTACCATCTCTATCTACAATCAATAGCGCCTTTAACCGCTGGGTCACAGATGTATCTTTTTTTTAGACAGCATTTTTGATCATACTCAAATAATCTGGAGCATCTATTCAATTACTCCTGCTCCTGACTTAAATGAGGAAGAAATTATTCGTTAAATAGACAATTATACATCAAACTTTAAGTAACTTTTTTCTGTGCACAATCTTATATATTTATGATAAAAAACGCCTACTAACAACTATCTATGTCCAAGCTGTCAAAGGAGCTATAGGGTTTTGGTAGAATTCGTAGGTTGGATTCCTAGAAATTATAACATTTTTTTCAATTTTTTCCTTATGTAATTTCTTGTTAAATTTATTTTCTTAATCTTTCAAAGGATTTAAGTTAAAAAAAATAGTTTAAAGTTTAATGTTCACTTGAGTTGGATATTTTTTATTTTTATTTGTTAGAAGAAGATTTAGTTATTCCTTTCCTTTTATAACAACATCAATATAACGACAGATATTTTATTGCGAATAAAAATTATAATATGTCAAGTGATGGTTAAAAAAATAATAAAAAACCAAAACGTAACATTTATTTTAAAAATTTATCTGATTAAAATTTAATATTCCGTTCACTACCTTTGATTGAGAGTATACTGCCCGTATTTCTAGACCTATCTCTCTGTTATGCAATTCTAAATGAGTTCAGGTGCGGCTGATCTATTTATCTAATCGAATATGCTATGAAATATCCGCATATCATTACGCTAATAGCAGATTGATGATCCTTTTTATTTCCTTATAGAATTGAAGCAACTACTGAAAATTCATGAGCGTCGATTCTAACCGGGCAACAGATAGATTTAATAATACCTAGCTGTACCCGCGACGTAGTTCGCGTGGGGTGTTGATTGTTATATAAAAATTTCTCCCCCGAATTCGTTAAAGGGGTGGGGGAGAAATTTTTATATACCAGATCTTAAGTTAAAAGAAGACAAATACATCTGTGAAAACCGCATTCGAATCGGATTAGTAGTTTTAAGGTGAAGCGCGCACAAACATACAGACAGACAGACAAAAAAAATCTAACCACATTTTTGGGTTCTATATTGATGTAGTAACACCCCCCGCTAATTATTTTTTAAATATCTTTAATGTACAGAATTTTCATTTCTACAGATTTATTATATGTATAGATTATTTTTCACGCCCCGCAACCCCAGCTGTGGGTAAATTTTCGTAAAATCAATTCACAATTGACCTCAAACTTATAAAAATAACTATTTTGCAAAGTTTTAAACCTGTAGGACTTATAGATTTAAAAAAAAATTTCACGCCCCCGCAACCCCCATGTGTTAGGTAAAATCCGTTCACGGTTGACCTCCAAATTATAAATATAAGATGATTTCTGTATAGCTTTAACCATTAAGGTTGCACACGCGACGGAAGCTTAAAAAAATGGATTAACTTCTCCCATTTTCCCAACATTTTCCTTCACTGCTCTGCTCCTATTGAATGTAGCGTGATGAAAAGTATACTAATAACCAGCACAGGAGTATGAAAAATAATTGTACCAAGTTTCGTTAAAATCCGTCAAGTAGTTTTTGTTTCTATAGCGGTTATACAGACAGACAGACAGACAAAAATTTTACTGATTGCATTTTTGGCATCAGTATCGATATAGATATTTTGGAAATAAATTTCATGTACAGAATTGACCTCTCTACAGAATTATTATAAGTATAGATTAGTATATTTTGTTCTTCTGTTTTATGAGTACCTACCTACTTTTTTTTTTAATTACAACCACATGATGGAGGGTGAAAATATATAAAATTTAGAAGTTTCAAAAATCCCATAAGAGATGTCTCAAATAATAATAAAATAGTAGGAAGACTAAAACTAAAAAATCTTGAATGAAAATAAAAAAACATGGTAATGTGCATCATATTTGTTTTAGTTTAATAATAATATTCTCTTATGGGGAGATAATACCACTTTGGCGTTGTAATTTGATTACTTGATAATAGAGAGTTAAAAAGTTTATTTGGATTTGTTATCGTCCGGAATGTAGAAAAATAAAAGAAATGAAAAAAGTATCAACAAGACGGCGTCAAAAAACCGAAAATTAAGAAATCTAGAAAAACTAGCAAACTGGAGAAAACACGTTAAAAATGGAAAAAAATCAAAAATGAAAAAAAAGAAATAGAAAAAAATATACCGAAAAATAAAAAAAACAAAAAAAAATCAAAAATATAGGAAACGATAAATGTGTAATACCGGTAAAAGGAAAAAAAGTATTGGAAAAAATAAAAATTAGTAACAAACGAGAAATTTAAGTGAAATTGAAAATAATCGAAAAAACTGAAAGAAGAAAAACCGGGAAAATTCACAATAAAAGAAAAAATGTGGGAAATAAAAAAATCGACAAAACTTAAAAAATTAAAAAATTTAACCAAAAAAAAATAAAGAAAACTTGGATACAAACGAGATAATATAAATTAGTTTACATAAGTATATGTGGATATGATTATTAATAACTTTTACAATTCTATTTCTTACTCTTCTATTTTTTACATTAAATTCTATTATATCTTGAAGTTCTTAAAATACAGTGTTTTTTATAGACAATAAGAAAAACGATAACCATAAAAATAACAAAAGTGATAATAAAAATTAAAGCAAAAAATACCATTGTTTCGCTTTTCATCCAACCAAACAAAGGTTTCGTTACTTCATCTTCCATTAAATGTGTTAATATATTTGGGGCTTTATTTACGTTAATTTTAACATAATTTGTAACCCAAGACAAACCTAAATCCTTTTGTTCAACCAGGCATTTCCAATGCCCCGAATGTTCTGTTTTTAAACTTTTAATAAAGTAAGTGTTAACAGCTGCTAATGTTGTGGTACCATGATCGAAGTACAATTTATCATTTAGAATTAACTTAAGATTTAGATCGGTATATACATAGCCTAAAATGACTGAATTACATTTCAGAGTAAAAGGTTTTGTGGCTCTAGTTTCATGGTCATATCTTTTAGAAATTACAGCCAATGATACCACTCTTAATATTACTTTTATCTGATTTACACGAAATAACATACACACATATAATCCTGTGTCTCTTGGTAATACATACTTTATATGTATATTATCTCTTTTAAATACGACTCTTTCAGTTTCAGGTTTAATAAATATTCCATTTAAAGTCCATTCATAATAAGCCTTAGGTGAATCTCTAGCAATAATTTTTAATAACTCTCTATCATTCTTTATAATTTGATTAGATCCTTCTTGTAATATATAACTTAAAGATTCTTTTTGCAAATTTTCTCGAATTTTTTCTAGAGTATCTGGATTAATATCGCCACACGTAAACTGATTGCATTTTCCAGTGGAAGTTGGTGAACCATGACAAAGTTTTCCTAATATATTCGGTCTAGGATTTGAACAGGTTCTGGTACGATATCCTTCACCTCCTCCACAAGGAACCGTACAAATCCATGGTGACCAATGAGACCATCCTCCGTCTCTAGGAGGACCGTCTAAGTCTACTGGGTCACAGTTTACTGTCCATGTTATCCATCCAGTTTGGGGAGCTATTGAAAACCAGTACATCAGTAAAGGTGTACTGCTAACATATTGGAGTACATCTATATGATCTTTCTTTACGGTAATCAGGAATTCATTGAAGGTTATGTCATATTCGGTCCAGGAATTTGCTGTTAATACTTTAGTAACATTTTCTGTTTGTAATAATGTTCGGTTTTTCCAGTTATCAACATTTAGTAAGTATATTTCACTGTGGTCATTATCCAGTACTAGCAAAAAATAACTATGGTATTCAAGTAAGCGCATTAGTGGTATTTCAATTATGCCAGTACCTCTTGCTTTTAAAATAAAGTTGTTAAATACTGATTTTTCGTCTGCCCACAAACCTATTGGGTAGTAATGTTTTATGTCATATACAGTAGTGTTTTGAGTTTGACATTCCTTGCATATAAAAGATATGCCCATTGGTCTTCCAAATATGGATGTGTAGCTTAAAAACATTGGTTCAAAATCATATTGTTTATCAGAACTTGACCACTCAAATAGAGCTGTAGGGACACCCTCTAGACCAAGCATTATTTCACCTCTTCGTATTTGCAACCAAAAGTCGGTCCATTTACCTAAAATGTTAAAATCAAAAATTATTTTTACATAAATATCAGGAAGAGTGCAGATAAACCAGTGTAGGACCTCTATGAATTTTATAAAAATGCCCGTGGTTTGTTTTATGAAACACTGCAGTAAAGAAAATTGCAATGGATGTACACGGCAATAGTGAGACAAATGCTGCGATGGTAGTAATCCTAAATCTCACCCCAATACACATTCAAGTAGAAAGAAGAAAACAATGTATTGAATGGTTAAAGAAGGAATAAGCCAGAAAAAACTTTGATCACTTCAATTTGATCAAACTTGGGAAATGCCTCAAGATGACATGCCATATAAATTTAACTTTGTAACAAACTTTACCACAAACCTTTGTAATAATCTGAATGGGACAAAGACACCATATTGGGGCTAAGCCAAAATGCCATCAAATGGTTTACGGATGGCTTCAGACAGATAAAGGAACGAAAGCAGAGATTTTTGGACCTAAAGCCAAATATTAAGAAAGCCTGTGTGCATATCCAAGCATTTTTTAAGCGAAAATCCGTGCCATTGATAGATGTGTAGAATTTAATATAAAAAGGAACTCTCGTATAAACAAGATTTTAATCATGTCAGATAGTCAAGCAGCATTTAAAGTTTTGAACTTATGCACAATCAGTTCAAAGATGATCTGGAAATACCTAGGCAAACTAAATGAACTTGGACAAAATAACACTGTTACCTTCTTATGGGTTCTACAACACAGAGAAATAGATAAGCTGGCAAAAAATAAGCTGAAACCCCATCTGAGGGACCAGAACCATCTCGTGGAATCACAAGTAGTACAGTCTTAGAAAAACTAAGGAAAGAATTGGACTGAGAAAAAGCCAAGTACTGCAACGATCCAGAAGGACTAAAAAAACCGAAGACTCCTGGGAAACTATAACCAGAAAAGATTTTTCAGCAGTCTAAACCACAATAAGAACAGCCTCCGTGTTATAACGGGAATATTAACCGGGCAAGGCTGATTAAAAGGACACATGAGCAAACTAGTTGAACTAAATTAGTTGAAGCAAAGTGGAAATTCTGCGAGGAAGAGGACAAAACTTAATACACATTCTCTCAGAATGCATTGCTTTACGTAACTCTCGGGGCAAATACGTAGGATCATACGAAATAGAAGAGGAAGTTTGAAGCCCAATGATATACTAAACCTTTTAAGCAAGATAATTACCTACCTATCTATATATATAAAAATGAAACCCGTTTTTTCTGGTCATGGCATCACGCGTGAATGGCTGGACCGATTTTACTAATTCTTTTTGTGTTGTATTTGTTATTATTGGGAGTAGGTTATTACGGAAGAAAATATTAAGAAAATCTCTCAGAAATATTGAAAAATAGACATTTAATTTTGCATATTTTTAAAAACGCGCGTAACGAATGTCAATGTCATTCACAGCCATAGACTATATTAAAAGAGAATTGTTTGTTCGGAAACGTGGTTACTTAATTAAATAAACCTTAAATGTGACATCAACCCCTAACCGTG
This sequence comes from Altica lythri, assembly GCA_964028335.1. Lineage (NCBI taxonomy): Eukaryota > Metazoa > Arthropoda > Insecta > Coleoptera > Chrysomelidae > Altica > Altica lythri. The sequence continues at coordinate 24,550,954 of OZ034804.1, read as the reverse complement.
TGATGTCACAGGTTAATTTAATTAAGTAACCACGTTTCCAAACAAACGATGCCCCTTCAATATAGTCTATGGCTGTGAATGACATTGACATTCGTTACGCGAGTTTAGTTTTGGATTTCTACCCTCCATATTTTGGATAAAGTTTGTTTTGTTTTAAAGACTAAGAAGATTTTTGTTTGCTAATAAGTGTTTGTTAATCACGGTAAGTTCACAGCTTCAAATTGATTTTTAGTAACTTTTGGTGACTACACAATACTACAATTTGGTATACATGGTTATACAGAAAATGTATGAGAGCTTTTCATTTTCAGTTGGATTTTCGTTTTTAACAATGCCACCAACCAGACGTACAAGCTTAGGCCGCAGAACTCGAAATACGGCAAGTCAAAGAAAAGAGCAAATCAAACTGATGAGCAACGCGAAGCGCGAAATGAACTTGAACGGAATCTATATCAAGATAGAAATGTTGTGTTTAATCCCTACAGAGCTGCATTTAGTTATAATGTGGCAATTGATTACAGTTCAGAGCAAATTGTTGCTATTGGACTAATGATTATTGTGTGTCCACATTGCAAGGCATTGAAATTTAAAAATGAAGCCCCTGGATTGTGTTGCGCCAGCGGCCAAGTAAAATTGACGCCATTGGTACCGCCACCAGAGACACTACATTCATTGGTTTCTGGAATTGGCCCAGATTCTTATCATTTTTTGACTCATATCCAGCAGTACAATAATTGCTTTCAAATAACATCATTTGGGGCAACAAAAGTTATTCGAGACAATTTTATGCCTACTTTTAAAGTAAGTACTTAAGTATAATGACAAACAATTTTTTTAGTTTTACAACTGGTGCAAAATATGTTGAGCCAGTGATGTGTTTATTTTGTAAACAATAAGTCAAATGCATAATAATAGTCTATAATCCAATGACTTGAACATAAACCAGCCACGTCTGTGTAATGGCACCCGGCTTGCGGTGAAGAAGTTATTGAACAATGTCATCGAAGCCACAATTTTGAAAGGGAAGTACAAAGGCGAAGATGTTTTAATCCCACGCATCCCTATGATACCAAACGACATGCCATTCAGCTTTAAGCGTTTACAGTTTCCAGTGCGGCTTGCATTTGCAATGTCAATAAATAAATCGCAAGGGCAGTCGCTAAGTGTATGTGGCATCAACCTGGAAAATCCATGTTTTTCACATGGCCAATTATATGTCGCCTGTTCCCGTGTCGGAAAACCATCAACATTATTTATTTACGCGCCAGAACATGAAACTAAAAATATAGTTTATCAAAAAGTATTAGAGTAGAGAGAAGCAGTGAAGGGTACAGAAACTATTAGTGGCTTTCTAGAGCGCGCGTTGTATTGAGCTCAGTGTTTACTTAAAAATGCCAAGTTGTTCATTAGCGATTTGTAAAAATCTTAGTGGAATGATTGAATCCTATAGAATAAGCACTATTATGAAAATATATATTTTGTTTTTGGAACAAACTTCCCTTTCGCGCGTTCCGAACAGTTACGACTGACGCTAGGAGCTAGCCAAAAAAAATTCATACCAAAAGTTGTCACGACACTATGACACGACACACGCATGTTTCTCTCTCTCACAGACCAAAAAATAAATAACTCTCTCTCCCTCTCTCTCATAGATAGATATATTACAATTAAAAAGACACTATTTTAAATTAAAAGAAAATGTACATTAAAAAGAAAATACTGTAGAAAAAATAATAATTAACTATAATAGTATTACATTTTATTTCATCCTGTTTTTATAAATTAATAAATTCATAAACATTTTAAAAATAGTTCGTAACTTGACTATTTAGGTACCTACGTCAAATTACCTTAACTGTCAGTTACTGTCAAATATTTTAATTTTAAAATTTTGTATTGAATAATTCCTGTTTTAAATTATAAAAAGTAATTCTAAAAAGATGTGTTATCTAAAGCTCTGGTATTGTATAAATGGACACTTTTGTTAAAAGAAACGAACTGTTAGGTAAGTAGAGATAATAATTGCTTATGTATGTATAAACACTCTGTTGTGTTTACAAATTACTAATTCCTTCACTAATTAATCGAAAGGAACTTCGTTTCATCCGGGTGTCCCTTGACACCTCACACTTTTTTATTTAATTTAATTAGTAAAGTCCTTTTCAGGTATAGCGAGACCAGGGAATTATGGATTCATTTTTATATGGAGGATATTACAGATTCCAGTTCAAATTGAATAGGTACTCATACCTAAGATAGGTCAGCTATACAAAATAAAGTAGTGCATCATTGCCACGATAAGGCGGTACGAAGTTCGCCGGGTCAGCTAGTTCCAAATAAATATTTTAAAATGCGCATTTGAAGTATTATTAGATATACTTAAACCCTGTAAATAATAATATAGGCACAAACTCCTGAAACTGTCTGATCTAAAAGATTTATTATTTCGTGCAGATTGCGAAGACATTTTATGTGAATTTTGGTGTATTTTGTATTGTCCAATGTCGCCGCTCTATTTATTTACAAATATTTACAAAATTTAAAGATTTTTTACTATAATTTACAATGTATTGTTGCATTCGCAATTAATTAAGAGTCAACCGAAAATGTTCAAAAAGGCATTTATGCAATTCTGTTTATTTATTTTAAGCGTTACCTTACCGGAGCCTATTAAGTGTGGCATCCTTTTCTCTTCAACAAGTTCGCCATCTTTAAAAAGCCTAATTTTTTCATTGTATTCTGCAGCTATTTGCAAGTTGATACTGTTAGTGGCATATTTGGGAGTTATTAGAAAATTTATTCCATCCATTTCATCTGGATTCCATTCTTTTAAGGAGAATCTGAGACCTCCCTGGGAACCACTTTCTTTCCATTGAGGTAAAATATATACTAGTCGACCTGGAATAACGGAATTCGTAATGATGGTGCATTCTTCAGGTTTATCACAGTCTTTCACATTACACGCATCTTCTGACACTTTAGGGTCTGTAGTGTAACACCAACTGCCTTAGGAATATAATACATTATATGCAATACTTGAATTAAAACATTGTAAGAATATTTTGGAATATATACAGTTTGGTTGAAAAGTTTTGAAAGCAAAAATGAAAGAATATGTATTTTTTAATGAAATTGATTTTTATTTAATATACTCCTCTTCAGCTTGAACACACTTATTCCAATGATCCTCGAGTGATTTTTCTCCCACGATTTTTCGGAAGCTCTTCAAAATATTATTTTACGACTGCAATAGCTTCTTCATTCGACGAAAAACGCTTTCCAAGTTTCAATAATAGTCGAAGGAAGCCAAATCTGGTGAATACGGTGGGTGTTCAAGCAATTCTTACTTTAGTTCGTTCAACCAACTTGTGTAAATACGTGCATTGACTTGATGAACAATGATTCTGTTTTTTACAATATTTTCATTCCTCCTTATAAAAAAATTGTTATTGTCTCAAAATCTTGTAATTAATTGGGAGATGCCTTAAAAATAAGAGGTTGAAGAAGTCCAGAATATAGAAAGACGGAAATAATTCAAAATTTCTTATTATTTCCAGAGATTGTACAAATTTAAAAATGAAAAGTAGAAAACCTCTTGATCTATTACTTTAATACATATCATATTACCTGCCATATTCCTTGATGGATTTCTACAATAATTTTTAGCTTTTGCTGCAGAGACTTCAGGAAATAAACTGTCGTTCCATGATCCTCTCCTAGTGGCTTCTACTAATGGTTGTTCTGTTACAATTTCACTTGAAAATTCCCTTTTTTCTAGAGCACCTAAAAATAATGAGTTATTTGAATAAAGCTTTATTTGCTCTTTCGGATAGTGCACAAAAACTTTATTAATCATTACAAATTGGAAACTTTTATTCCTTAAAAACTTTGGTTTCATAAAAGTTCCAAACCTTTTTATTTTTAGTTTGCAAAGTAACTGTAAAAAGTATTGCACTTCTTTGAGATGTAGCAAAAAACTTGACAGTTGTGAGAGCGATCAACAGAAACTAACCTTTTCCTTCTAATAATTATAATTAAATAACTTTTTTTGAATTTCACAATTTTCTGAATATTTCTTAATTTTTCATGACCTTTTACAACTTTTCACGATTTTTTCAATTTTTTGTGATTTTTCTAATTTTTCATTATTTTTTCAGTTTTTCGTATTTTCGTAAATTTTCAAAGAATGTTCTAATGTTTTAAGTATTGTTTATTTTTATTTTTAAAGATTTTTTATACAAATAAGCTTCAGAATATAATAATATGATGAGCCGCTTTTTGGTGTCGTTTTTTTAACCTTGCACGATTCCAGAACTTCTCATAAGAAGCATAGTTATAAAATTGATTAATAAAACAATGTTAGTCCTTTTTGTATGCTTTTCTTTATAATTATACATATGCTTGTATGTATATACGTAATAAGAAGTCGGCCGTTGAACGGTCGTATGCGTGTACTTTTTTTTTTTCTTACACATCCCAATATTTCATGTACCGCTTGTTACTGTCGTTCTTTCTAAGTTTACTCAGTATTTCTAAATATCCCATAAGAAGCATGGCTTTAAAAAAAGAAAATCCGGCAGTAAGTGGGACTCCTGCACGAAGGGTATCTATAAAAATTACATTTTTGTTGTATGGAAGCCCCAGTTAAATTTTCATATTATTCTGTTTTAGTAAATATTCTTTAAATATTTCAAGCATCTACCTGTTGCCGTTATCAATATCGAACAAAAACTAGCAATAAAATCACGTGTGTTTGTATGGGAGACCTCCTTAAATATTTGTTTTATTTATTTAATTGTTTATTTTCAAAGTGAATGTATAACTATTCTGTGAATATTTTAAGTGTCTACCTGTTCCTGTTATCAATATCGAGCAAACACAAGTATTAAAATCATGTTTGTTGTATGGAAATTCTCTAAATATTTATTTTATTCGGTTTTTTACTATTTCTTGTTATAGCGGTAACAAAAATAAATCATCTGTAAAAATTTTAAGTGTCTACCTATCAAAGTTATAAGATACAGCCTAGCCTGTTGACAGACAGACGGACGGACAACAAGGTCTTAGTACCATTTGGTACGGAACCTTAAAAACGACGGTATTTATAACTTTCAACATATATTATCAGCAGGAACTTCGTCAATTTGATTAAGAAAAAATAGAGCTGTACCAACCTTCACTGGTACTGGGTACCCACGGTAAGCAAGTTCGATTAGATCTAGATTTACTGAGGGTTCCACTATAGTCATTTCCTGTTCCCGCCATACGACATTGTTCGGATTTACATTTTCGAATGTTACAAAAATTCTTTTCTATATTTTTTTCTGGGTCAAGCGATACTGTGTAACAGTAACTTCCTTCGTTAAGCTGATCCGGATCCCGACAGTAATTCCAAACATCTAATGCAGAGTTGTTACTAAATTTTATCTCTTTACCAATAAGTTTTGTTGCTGACCATGGAACACACGGTAGACCTACAAGATTATAAGGGGTAGTTTAAATGCTGTAATATTTTATAAATAAGTACCAATAATTTATTTTATAAATATACTATATATACTATACGGACTATGTCCGCGTGGTTATAAAGATATGCATTACTATTAAGTTGTTTAATACAAATTAATTTTATATTTTTAAATTGTTTTATAAATTAGTGAGATATGAAGATTTTTAGTATTTCATCATTTCTCAAAAATCGTATATTAGGAAAAATTAAGATATCGATAATTTAAAAAATAATGAAAGTATCAAAGAAAATAAATGTTTTTGTGTTCTTAGCTGACCTCTACCTTCCCTAAGGAATATTCCTACCAAGTCTCAAGTCGATCGGCCTTATAGTTCCAGAGATATCGTGATGACTGACTATATACATTTTATATATATCCTCCGCATCCCCTTGTGGGTTGAATTTTGTAAAATCCGTTCTTAGCTGACCTCTACCTTCCCTAAGGAATATTCCTACCAAGTTTCAAGTCTATCGGCCTTATAATTCCAGAGATATCGTGATGACTGACTATATACATTATATATATATATATCCTCCGCATCCCCCTTGTGGGTAGAATTTTGTAAAATCCTTCTTAGCTGACCTCTACCTTCCCTAAGGAATATTCCTACCAAGTTTCAAGTCTATCGGCCTTATAATTCCAGAGATATCGTGATGAGTGACTATATACATTTTATATATATCCCTCGCAACCCCTTTTGTGGGTGGAATTTTCTAAAATCCGTTCTTAGCTGACCTCTACCTTCCCTAAGGAATATTTCTACCAAGTTTCAAGTCGATCGGCCTTATAGTTCCAGAGAAATCGTGATGAGTGACTATATACATTTTATATATATCCCCTGCGTTTTTTCCGAAATTTTTCAATATATTGCGATTTTTTAAACTTTTCACCATATTTTCCATTCTTAAATTTAAATAATTTTAACCGTTCGTTATTATTATTGTTATTATTATTTTAAATCTCTGAGGCATTTTTCAATTTTCAGCAGTTTTCTGTATTTTTTGAAAAAGTCTTTTGTTAGTTTCTTTAAATTGACTACTTTTTACCATTTTTAACGATCGCTTACAACTTTTTTTTTTTTACAATTTTATTTTTTGTTGTTGACTTTTTATTATTTTTTGGTTTTCTTATAATTTTGTTCAATTTTTCATTTTTATACATGTTTTCTTATAATTTTAAGACTTTTGAATCAATCACGAAGTTGTAATTTTTTCCACGATGTTTTCGATTTATTTAGTATGTTTTCCAATGTTCTTAAATTTTTTCATATTTTATAATTTTGTTCAGCAAGTTATTATTATAGTAGAAGCAATTTTTTTTATCAGTGATTTAAAAAAAATTCAATATGTTTAACTAGACATTGCGCAAAATGTAAGTTTTAAATCTCTCTCTTGTAGAATCTTTTTGAATAAACAAAGTATAGGCCGATTTTTCTAAACTCGATTAAAATCGACATATTCAAATTTTTCAAAAAACCTAAAACCAAAAGCAGCTGTTACTTTTTACCAAAAATATTCTCTTATAAGAATAGAAATTATTTTAGTTTTTACTAGCGGACCCGGCGAACTTAGCACCGCCTAACACTAATGTTTTTTCCATTTTTTTTTTTTAATTTTTACGATTAATTTTTTGTATTTTTTTATCATATTTTCTCGTTAGTTCCAGTTTTTACTCTTATTTATAGTACTTTGTAATTTATCGGTTAGGTATATTATATATTAACTGCGCCACCTAACGGTGGCGTCATAGTTCTTAGGTAAGTAAGTTTTGCTCTTTTAAATATATGAGATATCAACTGCGCCACTTTACGGTGGCGTATAAGTACTTAGTTATGTAAGAATTACAGGTGTTAATTTATAACATCTCAAATGCGTCACCTTAGGGTAGCGTCATGATGATTAATTTCGCAATAAACGCGTCCGATCGGTGCAAAATTCAAAGTGCTATAGGAAAAATTGCGCCGGCCGGCCAGTACCACCGCAAGCGCTACGTCCCGCAATTTTAAATCTGTAATATCTTCGAAAATATTCATTTAAATCTTGTGCTGTAAAGGACCATATAGATCTATATTAAATTAACAATGAATTTAAGCTATTTAATTGGATAAGGATTAATGCTGTATTGGTTAAAATCTCTTCGAAAATTAGCCATTATTTGTCGTAAAAAGTAAATGACAAAAAATGTTATTGTGGGATATCCATAAAAGATAGACATATACCATCGCGGAGTTTTCTGTAGACCTTTTCAATGTGTACAAATAATTAGTACATTATTTTGATAAATCTCGTAGGGTTCAGCCTGCGTTTGCAATGTAAGCAGAAAAAAATTGATAATTAACGACATCTATTAGAAACCTCAAAAATAACAGTATTTCTCCACTATTTAATGGATGTTATTATACATATAAACCTTCCTCTTGAATCACTCTATCTATTAAAAAAAATCGCATCAAAATCCGTTGCGTAGTTTACCACCGCTCTCCCAGCCCCAAAAATTTGTTAAAAAAAAATTGTTTATACCTATTAAAAGAGCTTAATTTGCACCTTTCAAAAATGTATTTTTCATAATTTGCACCCTCGTACTTTTTTTGATAAATTTGCTTTACTTAAACCAGATTCAAATGCTCATATCTCACTCCCAAAAGTGTATTTCGATATGCACCTTTTACCAAAAATTTGCAATTTTAATTTTCTAATTTGCACCATCGTAAAATTTGCGAAAAACGGTAACAATTATTATAAAAATTGATAAAATCATTTCCTGGCTGATATACGTTCAGAAATAAATAACTACGCATGCGTTCACTACCCACAGTTACTTATTTCTGACAGCAGTCCGAAACTAATTTTATTAATTTTTATAATAATTGTTACAGTTTTTCGCAAATTTTACGATGGTGCAAATTAGAAAATTAAAATTGCAAATTTTTGGTAACTGGCGGATAACGAAATACTCTTTAGGGAGTGAGAAATGAGTATTTAAATCTGGTTTAAGTAAAGCAAATTTATCAAAAAAAGTACGAAGGTGCAAATGATGAAAAATACATTTTTGAAAGGTGCAAATTAAGCTACAATTTTTTTTTAACAAATTTTTGAGGCTGGAAGAGCGGTGGTGCGTAGTTTTAAAGATTTAAGCATACAAAGGGACATAGGGACAGAGAAAGCGACATTGTTTTATACTATATAGTGATAAAAAATTGGTTTAAACTTTCGTATTGATGGACTTTATTTTAACCACCGCTGTTATTTTTTACTTTTTTAAAATTCGCTTATGAATATTGATATTTAAAACAAGTTTTTTTATATGGTACGCATAGGTTACTCACAACAAAAAAACTGAAAAACGTGAGCGTTATAATTTAAAATATTATAGTTTTTAAGAACCTGTATTTGTGACATCCTGTGTTCCTTTATAATTTGTTTCCTGTGCATTTAAAGCACATTCTGGTAAATATGCCTGAGGAGGATTAGCCCATGGTGGTGGTATACAGTAAAAACTCCAATGAGCAACAACGTTTTCGGAACTTACACTGAACCAACGTACATTTCTAAAAATTTCATGAGTTACTTCTGCTAGTAGTTGCAATCCCAAAGGTTTTTCTACATAAATGGTCATTGTGTTGGCAAAAAAACTTATAGAAAATTCACGCCATTGCCAATAATCTAAAACACTTCCCAATTTCATCACTTTTAAATCTTTTTCTGAACCTTCGTACTCTTCAACTACGGTTATTCTTGTTTGGTTGTTTTTATCAGACAAACTAAATTTAACATACGGATAATCTAATACTGGGCTCAAGACGAAAAGTACAGAAGCTGAATGAAAAGCTCGGATATATACGTAGAGATCGTAACCTGTTCCCTTTTGCCTTAAAGGCCAAAACTGTTGAAATTCTTTGCCAGTTGTGGTATGTGCATCACATTCGAAATCATCTTTGCAAAACGGAAAATACCATAAAATATTTGTTCCTTGTGCAGAGTAATAGTTGAATTTATTCATTTTAATACCTAAAAGCAAAATAAAATTTCAATTTCACACATTTACATTGACTGGTCCAACGAATTGTTGTTAATTTTCTAGTTTCCACACAATTGATGTACCAAAAAAGTAACGAATTATATGAACCATTTTACACATAATGATGTTCCGCTCACAGTTTTTTAAGGCATTATCACGGCGACCAGTTCGTCACAACCAGTTTGCCACGACCCGACCGTCACATTGCGACCAGCTTTTCAGCTTTATTTAAAACTAACTAAATCTTATAGTGAAAAATAAAATAAATCACAGTAATCTTATTAATAATGTCATTGAAAAGACAAAAGTCTCTATAAAAAGTGCTCTAAAATTGCTTTGTTTAGATTTTGGGAATCTATGAAAAACGATAAAACGCACAAAAAACCTTGTTTATATTTATATACATATACAAATTGGCAGTGAACATTTTTCTGGTGAATTCTCTCGTCTTGTCGACGAACTCTTTGGACAGGTAACACTTTGACAGCGAAGGTCTCATCTCCGTGTACATAGGGTTCAATGGATTATAGATATTTAAAGATACACATTATTTACTTACCGAGTAAATTCTTTTTTGTCACATATTCTGCTAAAAATATTGGTTTAGCTTTGCCTTCTAAACCAAACGTTATAAATCCTTGATGCCAACTTAATGAGAACATTGTATAGGAAGTAGATTTTAATATTCCTCGTGTTTCTTCGTATTCGGGCTCGTCTTTGTTTCCAAAACGTAATGCAGAGTAGTTATTGCCAATACTAATTTCTAACCCTAATCCCGCATCTTGAATTTCTTGACCCGTAAAAGGTAATGGTATCAAGGTTAATAGTAACCGTGCACTAGCTTCTGGATATGAATCAGAATCCCAAAGTTTAACTCCAAACGAAAATTTCGTTAATGTGTCATTAAAATCTGTGTAATGCATGTATGTATCAGAGTTTTTTGTGAAAACCATACAATCAGGATCGTCACAAAACGGAATGTCGCAATATTCTTTCTCAATTTCATTAGTATCTTCGTTTTCTATGAAACACCATGGTCCTCCTACATCTCCAGTGGGATTACGGCAAAATCTTTTTGCATCTCCTAGATGCTGTTCTGGAAAGAGTATTGGATTGAACTTCGGTCTAGATGTGTATTTTCCAAGTTCTTTAACCCTGTTTCTTTTTTTGTTCCATTTAAGACAGTTTCGTTCCGAAGTACCTATATATAAATATTAAATAAATCGTTTAACAACAAATCAATTTGCACTACGGACAATTTTATTTTCATTTCTTAAATTAGTATTGAGATATGAAGAATAAGAACCCAATCATTGCTAGTACAATCCAGGCTGGTGTACTATAACTGTTTCCAATTATATACCTACCTAAACAAGAAATCTTTATGAGAATAAAAAGTACTGCATTACCATCATCATTACCATCATCAACAGATAATTGAATTGGTGTTTTAAACGACATACGTGGACCTTAGAGAGGCTTCAAGAATTTGATTTTTAAATTTCTTTGGAACGCAAAATATGTGTTTGGTTAAAAAAATAAAGTTGCTAAACTGGAGCTCGGAGTTACTCTTTCATTAGAAAGCAAAATCACCAATTCAATTACAATTCAAAAACACTGAAAAAATACTTTTAAGTATTATCATCCACCATTTTTAGTGGTCTAAAAACATATACACACAACGCAAAAGTCTAGGGATATTTTTATAAGTCGTTGTGTTTTCACCTGCAATCAACTTGAAAAAGTAATTCAAAATTTATATTTTAGATTGTTGTTTAATATGTCAAAAACATTAAAAAACATTAACTTTTTTGCAAAAAATAACAGAAAACTGTACAAAAATAATATTCTAAAAACCACTGTTTTTTCAAAGGTCAAAAAAAAATACAAAAAACACAAAAAATAAACTTAAAATAAAGTATGGCCACCACGTTGATTTATCACAGCTCTACATCTAGCATTCATGCTCAAAATTACATTGTTAATGTCTGCTTGAGGTATTTGTGTCCATTGTTCTCTCAGAAGCTCTCGAAATTGAAATTCATTGTGAATGTTGCCATAAGTGGAGTAATTTGTCGTTGGAGCATGTCCCATACATGCTCAATGGGATTCAAGTACGGTGACTGTGCTGGCCATGGCATTACATCAATACCCTCGTTATCCAACCAGTTTACTACGATACGGGCAACATGTGGTCGAGCGTTATCATGCATGAAGTGAAAGTTATCTCCAACAGCACCAGCAAATGGACGAATGACAGGTTGGAGAATAGTATCCAAATACTGCTGACTTGTGAGAAAGCCGCGGGGGAAAATGAGCTCAGTTCTTCCGTCAATAATGATTCCGCCCCATACCATTAATGTGCCACCTCTGTATGTGTACACTTCCTGCACATGTCGCAAGCGTTCCACATTTCCGGGCTGTCTTCACACTCTCGGCCGACGAGAATCTGGATGAAATCCAAATCTGGACTCATCGCTGAATAAAACTGTAGCCCAGTCGTTGTTAGTCCAATTCAGAAACTCTTGACACCAGGTTAATCGGGCAGCGCGATTGCCTCTGGACAGAGGTGGACATCTCAATGGTCGCCGACTACGAAGATTAGCTTCATGGAGACGATTCCTCACCGTATTTCTGCAAATTGTCACATTATCTGCCCGCTGTAATTCATTAACCAATTCGGGTGCTGTGATTGTGGGTTGCCTTCTAGCGGTTAAAACTAAATACCGGTCTTGAGCGGCGGTTGTAGACCGACCACGTCCTGGATGTTGCTCGGCTGGACTCCCAGTATCTCTAAACCGACGCCATAATCGACTTATGACGCTTTGCGAGACTCCCAACTGTTCGGCTACTTGGGTTTGTCGCACACCAGCTTGAAGGAGGCCCACCGCCCTATTAATTTCATCCAATGTTAAATGTTGTCGTTCCATGGTAAAAACACACTATCTTTAACACACCTACTATGCAAGAACAGTATGAAATGACTAAAATCGGAATTAAATACAATATTAAAATGTCAGTTTTTTCGTCCCTTGTGAAAAAAGTTCTAAAACACGTATTGTTATCTGTTTTGAATTTTTTTTTATTTAAAAAAGTAAGTATTTAGACTAACAGTTACAGTAGAAGCAAGTTTATATGAACCCGATAATTTCTTTCGTTACTTTTAGGATTTTACAAAAATATCCCTAGACTTTTGCGTTGTGTGTATATTATCATCCGCCAAATACCACTTTCAAATGTTTTTTAATATATCTTGGCATTGCACTGCTAATAATGACAAGACTGATAAGGTATTTAGGATTGACAATGAGTGACAGAAGATTATGAATTTTGATGGTAATCACGAAGTAGTAGTGGTAATACATGTGTTTACTGCCTTACCTTATTATCAGAATCGACAAGCATGACAAAAGATGGACAAAAACGGATTTTTAGTGATAGAGCTTGGCTTCCTACTCTATCTACAACATGGTGAATGATAATACTCATATTTTTAGCGCCTTAATATTATGTAAATGTTTTTAGTGATCTACCTAAATAATTTAATGATCTGTGAGAATCATATAATATTGCATATTACTATATATAGGTAATAGAAGAAAACGACCGGTTTGCTAATGTTAATTTTTCAGATTTTTTAATAAAATGCTTCTCACCAAAGATATTATGATTGTTACTTATAATTATTTATTTTGCGGTAATATGTCACAATTACGCTTACTATGAAGCTGACAACCAAATTTATCCATTGAGGTGTAGTACCTATCACAGTCTACCTATTCTTATAATAACCTTTATTGTGTTCTCCTGCGTATTCTATTCCTGGACCAGTAATTTTACATTGTGAAAATTTACATAAAGGTATACTACATGTCTCAAATTGTAAATCTAAATCCATTGTATAACACCATGGTCCCATTGGATCTTTGGTAGGATTTCGGCAATAATTTTTTGCAAGCTTCTTTGAACCATCTGCAAAATTTTCATTCTTTATGTATTCTTTAATTTCGTGTGGATTAGAGGCTGCCCAAGACTGACATCTTATTGAAGATTCTGTTTTTCCTACATGTCCTATATATTCCAAGCCTAAATGGGAAACTTTACATATGTTTAAGTCTGTTAAATTTCCAGGTGGATCTTCTGAAGTAATATAATGAAAAAAGGTCAAGTATATTGTTAGTATTCGTAACATTGTAGGTGTCATGAGATTTGTGACAATTATTTTAATGACTTTAAGTAAAAAGATTTTATACATAGGTGATAGTAAAACTTGAACTAGACGCTGCCTTTTGAAAACAATGATTTAAGCAAATTAAAATTATTATTGTTTATGGTGACAAAACCATGCAAAATCGTCCATAAAAGACGATCTACGTGAAAAAACTCAAGTCACCTCACGTATCGATGCGAATTTCGATCGTTTTCACACGTTTTTTCATGCGTTGCAGGTATCCCTTAATCAGTACATAGACTGTAAGGAATAAAATAATGGCTTTTAGCTGATCTCTACTTGTTTTACGTACTGTTTTAGCTCGCTGGCTGGTATAAGACAGATTAATATACATTTCGATATTTGTTTGATTAAAGATGTTCACAGTGATATTTGTGTTGTCTACAAATCCAAACTTTTATTCGGCCTCGTACCATACTTTTGGTAACCCTAGAACTAGCTCTGGACTATAAAATATTGTAACTGATTCTTTTCTTGTATTTTTATTAACTAGTTCGTTGCCTTGTATCGCTATGTGCTGATCCCAAACAAGTTTGACACTGTTATCTTCCGTCAGGATATCGAGTCTAACTCGGCACCTTTCGGTGTTACACGACTATTTGAACATGCAAAAGAATTACACAAAGATGTATTAAGAGCGACGACAGAGACTAGATGAGTCGGGTGTCAATAGTCACTGGTGATGAGACATGGAAGTATGAACCTCAAATGTGTAAACAAAGACAGCAGTGGGTGAAAAAAAATGGCGAGTGGCCAAAGGTCCAAGTCACAACTAAAGGGACTGTTTTTTCGATATCTGCGGCATCATTCATGGTGAATATGAATACGTTCCAGCTGTCGAGATAGTGACTGTACAGGTTTATGTTGGTGTTTTGAACTGAGACTAGGTGAAGTCGGCTGATGGATGAAATATGTCCGACAAAGATATATAGCGTTTCATCATAATATACAGAAATACAGAGCGGTTGATGATTGCCTAGTCTATTTTTTAATATGTCAATTGTTACTAAGCGGCTACGGTCACACGTGTGCGACTCGAATTTATCTTGGAAGGCAAAAAGGCATTCCAGCTTTGACTCACCCACCCTATATTATTGATATTGCTTTTTTGTGACATTGAAAATGAGAGAAAAAAACTCAACGTTCAGAGATGACTCGTTTCTTTTAAGACATAGCAAGCTAAACCTCAGAGAAGTAAGTTATGACCTTTAGCAGGACTTTAGTTTACGACGTCTTTAAGAGAAACGCATAAAAGCTGTGAGACCTTAAATAAAGCTTCCAAAGAAAACTGTGACAAAAATATCTGGTTAGACAAAAAATGTTCACTGGACAAAAAATACTGTTGAAATGTCTTGTTTTCAGTTAAGTCATACTTTTTAGTGCAGCAATACCAATCAAGATTGGTGTGGAGATTTAAGGATCTTAACTAACTTGGTCCAAACAGTAAACATCTAGCCAAACAGATATCGGGAGAAAGAAAATTTAATCTCATAAATACCAAGATAATTAATGAAAAATAAAAAGAGATCCTTAAATATCTTCCGCATCAGACATATATCTGTTGAAAAATACGAACATTTTTATAATACTTTTTTACTTTACCTACCTAAATCCGTTTAATATGGACATTTATTCACACAATGCTGTAGTGAAATTTATATAATATTATGGTGGTTTACTCTACGACCAATAAACGAAATGTTTGTAACGGTACCTGTTGATTAACTAGATAAAATTAAATAATAAATATAAAAAGTAAGTGATGGAAGTAGTTATTCTTAATGCGGATGTAATATAGATTTCTGTCTTAATGTTTCATCATTATCCAAGACTTGGCATCATCTCATTATTATAACTTAAATGGTATTACATTACCTGCATATTTTGCATGTAAATTATTGTTATTATAATGTGCTATGAATGCAAAAACAGATCTAATCAAAATCATCATTTATAACACCAATTTGTAAAACTATTAACAATATTAATAAGAATAAATAAGTCTGCCTATAATATATTACACGTATTAAACAACTATTCTTTGATGATATTATGTAAAGTCAATGAAATATTTATTAAATATAGCTTGTAGAAAAACTTAATACGAGCGATATTTATTAAATGAAAAAAAAACACATAATCCAAGTAAAATGATTTTATTAGCGATTAGTTTCGAGTTAAAAAACTTTTTTTTAAACCGGCCAGACATTAGTAGGTACTTTGCGGTTTATTTTTAGGTCAGAAAATTTTATTTTGTCGGACAAGGCCAGAAAATAAAAATAAGTCCGGTAAAAGCTTTTACCGGACGCATTTACAATAAAATAGTTAGTCTAAGATAGCGGTCAATTCTATGGTAAATATGAGACATCCAAAGATGTGGTGGGCTTGTACACGTGACAGATGAAGAATAAAGAAGCCTTGTATTACGTGTAAAATTTAATTTATTAAAGCATAGCGCGCTTTCGATCCTAAAGACGGATCATCATCAGTGCTAATCTACAATACATATTTTATGTTAAGATAGAAGTTGAATTATATAAGATATAAAATATAAAATACATACTGTCAATATAGAATTTATCCATAGGAAAAGCTTCACAAACAAACATATTAAAATGTTAAATTATACCATAGTTATAAAATATTAAACATATAAAATTATTTTGGTCCACTAGCTAAATTGAAATTCGATTAAATTCAGGAATCGTGTTCGTCATAAATTGCGTGTTTCGGAGTGGAAGTCTGAAGTTTAATATGCATATGGCTGACAAGTATAAGTCAATTGTCAAAATTTGATTCCTTAACCTGTTGCGCGGGTGATTTGAATTTGAGTTTTTAAATTTTGCAGTAGTGATAAGAATAATCGAATAGCTAAATATAAATTTCTTACTTAGGTTTGGTGATTTTAGTTAGATATGTTTTTATTATAATTTTATTATTTTTAATTGTATTAAAATTTAATTGTTCATTATAATTTTGAAATTTAAATTTAAACCAAGTTTTATAAGTCAATTCAGAGAATATAAGGTGAAGACTTCCAGACGTTATCATCATAGAGGATTACATAAGTTGTCTGTGTAAGGGAATGTAATTTCTATTAAGGTTTACTTGCTTATTTAAGCAATTATTGTTGTTTTTTAACTCATTGGTTATTTCGATGTCTTCTAAGAAATCTAAGGTGGTGAAATTCTTTGAGTTATTTTCGATTAGGATCTTTGAATTTTTAGTTGGACTGAAGTTATTTTTGTTAAACCTTAAATGGTGACCAAAAGCCGATTTTTCAGGGCGCCCCAGGTGTTCACCTATACGAACGTACAAAGGTCTACAAGTTCTTCCAATATAACTGGCTGTGCAATCTGCACATTCTAACTTATAAATACCGCATTTGTTCAAATGATTGATTTTATCTTTAGAATTTACTAATGCATTTAATTTATTGGATGTTTTATAGGATATTTTGATGTTTTCGTCGATATTTTGAAAAATTTTATTAAAGTTTTTAGAAAATTTGTGATTAAGAAAAGGAAGAGAGATGTAAGTTTTGTTGCTATTGAGTGAAGTATTAGCAGGGTATGCTTGCTGTTGAAGTTTTTTAGAATTAATTTTATTAATTAAGTTATCTATTAAGTTGGGGTCATAATCGTTGTTGTAAGCTATTTGTTTAATGATATTGAGTTCTTTTTTATATTCATTTTCGGTGATTGGGATAGATAATAGTCTATGTATGTAACAATAGAATGCAGCCATTTTGTGTTGATTTGGATGGTTAGAAGACTTGTGAATGACATGGTCTGTTTGAGTAGGTTTCCTAAAAATTCCAAAAGTGAAGTTCTGTCCAATTTTCTTAATTGATAAGTCGAGGAAGTTAAGAGTATTATTATTTTCTACTTCTGAGGTGAATTTGATGTTCGGGTGTAAGTTATTAATGGAAGATAGAATGTTTTCAGCTGAATCGTTATTACCTTTAATGAGACAGAAAATGTCATCAACATACCTGTAGTATAATAATATGTCTTTGTGTTGGGGAATGATAAAATTACATTCTAAGTTATTCATAAAAATATCAGCGATAAGAGGGGATAGTCCACTGCCCATAGCAAGTCCATCTGGTTGTTCATATAATTTATTGTTAAATACAAAAAAATTCTGGGATAGACAAATTTTGAATAAGTCAATTATTTGGATAATTGTATGATTAGGTACATTAGATTTTCTTAAAAGGTTTGTCTATGGTAACCGAGTTTTGTATAAATTTAAAACTATAAATTAACTTGACATATTTTGACGTTTAGTTGAAAACGTGAGATTTATTATAAAATGGATATTTAAAATGATGCATTTGATTGTGAATTAATGGAAGATAAAATTATACCAGATGAAATTGTTAAGGCGGCCACCCAAGCAAGGTTTGTTAAAAAAAATGTTAAAATTAGTTATTGACATATTTTGACGATTAGTTGAAAACGTGAAATTTAATATAAAATGGATATTTAAAATGATGCATTTGATTGTGAATTAATGGAAGATGAAATTATACCAGATGCAATTGTTAAGGCGGCCACCCAAGCAAGGTTTGTTAAAAAAAATGTTAAAATTAGTTAATAAAGAATTCTTGTTATAAAAATGTAAACTGAATAATATGAAATTACTGGTACTACAATGCCCGTTTTAAAAAAAATATTGTACGTAATACGTCCCAAAAGTGCTTTTACTAGACTCGCAGTAAAAGACCACTTTCAGGACTTATTACGTAAACTACTATTATTAGCGACTAGTTTCGAGTTAAAAAAAGTTTAATTCATCGTCATTTGTCACGCATAAGTAAAATAATTATGGCTAAAATAAAATTTAAATTAACGAAATTAATCCTAAAATAAATTACATACATTCAAGTCACAAAGGTTAAAATAACAAATATGCTCAAAAAAATATATAATAGATGTCAAATTAATAAATTATATCAGCTTCTTATAAAAGTTGTTTTAAAACATGTACGTAAAATATACAAAAGAAATTAACAAAAGTTAAGTTATTATAAGTTTACTCTTTAAATATTAATAATTTATGTATGTATGTATAAATGTATGAGCAAGTTAGGGGTAACAGATACACCTGCGTCCTATAAGATCTATTGTGTCCTCCTTTACTTGCTATATTTCTGATGATTTCTCAGATTTATAGCAGCTCTTCTACCTTCCTTAGAAAGTTTAGAATATCATTGGGTTTTAAGTTTGGTAGTTCTTCCTTTTGTATTTCGTATGACCCTAGGTATTTGCCCCTAGAATTACTTAATGCGATGCATTCTGAGAGTATGTGTATTGAGGTTTCATCCTCTACCTCACAGAATGTGCAGTTTGCTTCATCTACCAATCCTAGTTTCTTCATGTGTCCTCTTAATCGGCAGTGCCCGGTTAGTATTCCTGTTGTAATTCGGAGGTTCTTCTAACTAAAGTTAAGACAGCTGTGAGATCTCTTCTGGTTATAGTTTCCCAGAAGCGACTTTGATTGTCTTAGCTCTTTTAGATCATTCCAGTACTTGGATTTTTTGCTATCCATTTTTTTCCTTAGATTTTCTAAGATTGTACTACTGCCGATTCCACACGATGGTTCTGGTCCCAGGTATGGGGTTTCAGCTCCTTCTTCCGCCAGCTTGTCTGCTGTTTCGTTTTCTTCTATTCCTATGTATATGAGGGTAACAGTGTTATTCTGTCCTAGTTTGTTTAATTTGCCTAGGCATTCCCAGACCATCTTTGAACTAACTGTATCTGAGTTCAGAGCTTTGATGGCTGCTTGACTATCTGACATGATCACAATCTTTTGTCTACGATAGTCCCTTTCAATGTTAAATTTTATACATGTTTCGATGGCACTAATTTCCACTTAAAAAATGCTGGGTACGCACCCAGGCTTTCTGAGTATTTGGTTCTAGGTTCAAAAACCCCTGCTTTTGTTCCTGTATCTGTCTTGGAGCCGTCCGTACACCATTTTCTGGCGTTTTGGCTTAGCCCCAACATGGTTTTCTCGTCCCATTCAGATATACTTCCTAGTTTTGTGGTAAATTTTCTTTGGCATGTCATCTTGGGGCATTTCCCAAGTTTGATCAAGTTGGAGTGATCGAGGTCTTTCCTTAATTATTCCTTCTTTGATCATTTTATATATTGTTTTCTTCCTAGCATTTTTTACTTGAAGATGCAGTGGCGAGAGATTTAGGATAACTTCCATTGCAGCAATGGGACATGTTCTCATTGCTCCAGTGATACATGTACATGCTAGTCTCTGAATCGTTAAAAGGTTTGTCCTCGTAGTGATCAGATTAGCTCTCGTGTATCAAGCTACTGCCCCATATGTGATGATAGGTCTTACTATTGCAGTGTACATCTCTATTCCAATGTCTTTGGGTTACAGCCCCAATTTTTCCCAGCAATGTTTCTGCACACCATAAGGGCTTTTGTAGCTTTATTTCGTTTCTGTGTTTGTTCCAGAGTAACTTGTTATCTAGAGTTTGCCCTAGATATTTGACCTCTGTCCTCCACTCAAAGATATTTCCACCTATTTTGACAGTTTTTAGGTAATGTTTCTTTTCCCTTGTAAATGCTACTTATGTGGTCTTGGTGGGGTTGATATTGAGCCCCACTGAATCGCACCATTGCTTTGCTTTGTTTAGTCCTCTTTGTACTATGTCACAGATGACGTTTTCATATTTCCCTCTTGCGAGGATAACTACGTCATCGGAGTAACCTTGGCAAAGTCTACCTAGTTCGGTCAATTGTCAGAATAATCTGTCTACCGTGAGACTCCACATGAGTGTAAATATTAATAATAGATAATGATTTAGTCACTGTTAATTTAGATGAATCTTAAAAATAAAAAAAAATGCCAATAGCAATGTAATGTAAAATAATATACGAATATGTATTTGTATTTTTTTAGTTGTATAGAAATATTATTATTATTTATGGAAATAACTTAAGTTAACACTATGACTAATCTGTAAAATATAAGCAAAAAAAATAAATATGTCAGAAATCTACAATATATAATTTAGCAAAATTAATTGTGTTAATAAATAAAATAGGTAAAGTTGAAAAAAAAACTTAATAAGAGGTTTATATTTACAATCCTGACTTTGCCGAATAAATACAATAGATGTTATTAGTTTCACCTTGTACGCCAGTTTAAAATGAATAAGGAAATTTGGTCCAGTAGATTCTGAGATATTTCACTTTTTTCCGAGTGTTTTAAAAATGCCATTAATTTATCGTCCTTGTAGATAATGCGGGCTTTCAACATGTGGTAAATGGACCAGAGTGATGAAGATTTCAGTGTCTTTGCCTTCAGAAAAATAGGCAATTAATACGTATTCAGAATAGGGTAGGGTTAATAACATTTTGAAGGTGTTATTAACAAAAAAGTGTTTGTAATATGGGTGTTTCTTTAACAGTTTTGCACAAAAAAGTAAATGTACTTTGCCATCACGTACTATGTAGTTTTCTAAGAGATGGCGTTGGTGTCAATATAACTAGATAGTTTCACAAGTGTGTAAGAGTGCGCAGGTCGAAAACGTGTAAAACTGCGCGCACACTCTAAGGGTACGCACATGCCGAAGATGCATGGATGAGCGCGGTGGAGGTCGCGGTCGAGGTTTACATCGATGTCTGGCAAAACATGCCGAAGATGCTTTCCTTTCAGTCAAGCTTTCGGCCTTCAGTATTCTTTGAGGTTTCAGAGGAGACATAATTCGGAAAATTTTGCTAAGTTTTGTTACTAAACATTTAACAATGTATAGAAGCAACAGTAGTGATGATAGTGATTGTATGTCTGCAGGTGCAAAGTGGTGGATTATATGTAATTCTTCAAATCGCAGTTTTAGTGCTCATCCTATAAACCAAAAAAGGCAATATCTGGGGGAATACCATCACTTGTTTAAAGAGCTTCGAGATCATCTTGACAGATTCCATGCCTATATGAGAATGAGTCTAGATACATTCCAGTATATATATGACAATATAAAATTGAAAATTGAACGTTGCAATTATAATAACTATATATATATATATATATTGTGATATTATCCTATTATATGTTATAAATTAAAGAACAGATCAAATTAAGTTATTAATAAATTCATTAAAAAAAAAGGAATATTCTTGATCCTGGGCAGAATACAAAGTTTAGGTTGTATATAAATAGTATTAATTTTCTTCAAGTTCCTTAGTTTTAGTGTTGTTTTAATTTTTTCTTCGTTCCTAAAAAAGGAAACATAAATTTAAAAATAAAATATAAGGAGTACCATGATATATTCATAATTATAAATAAAAGGAATCATGTAATTTTCTTTCTATAAAACAAGAAATTTGTCTGAGAAAGTATGCTAGAAATAATATTTTTTTTTATGCAAAGAATAAGTTCAAATATAAATTAAATGTAGAATTACATGCTGTATTAACTAATGCATATGAGTATTTAAAAGTTATTATTATGGTTTAAATTTTAAATGAAAAAATTTATTAAAAGAATGAAATGAAAAGTTTTAATATTAATAGTAATAAATAAAAAACATAAATTTGTATAAGAATCCTAGGTATAAGATAAATTGTAAATAGAAATTAATCAAGTGCACGGATGTCATAAATTAAGTTATTATCAAGTAGGCATCAGATAGATACTAATAAGAATTGTTAGGATAGTTGTTTTTTGTTATTTTTGTTTTGGAAGTTGTTGATTTTAAACGACTCTCTCTTGTTTTTTGTTCAGAAAGAGAAAAGACGTGTTAAATTTGCTCTTGTAATTTTTTACGATTTTTATTAAAAAATTTCAATATAAATCAGTCTTGAGTAATTGAATATTATTATAAACGTCTGTAAGAAGAAAACTAAAGTATATTGGTAAGCAGAAAGTTAAATTTTATATAAATAAAAGAAATCAGAAGATGAGAACGTGATAGCAAATGGTGCTATGAATGTAATCTTGAATTTCCAAGTACGTGTTAAATAGAAAGAAGGAATAAGTACATACCAGCGTTGCAGAGTTCATTAAGCAGTTAGAAGACCTTTTTCTTGAACGAGTTTATGGTTTCTTTTGATAATCCTGTAGCAGACTAGCTGAGAGAATTCATAGATCCTGGAGTCACGGTATTAATATTGCACTATTCACCTTAATAAAGAACTTTCTTGTGTTTTATATATATAATTGGATGAACAATTAATTTCCTCATTTTCACTTTTACTCTATTCACATATTTTATTAGTTTTAAGAATTTTTTGATATGTATAATACCACCATTTATTAATCTTTTCATATCATTTTACTCACATAATTAGTAATCATAGAATCTCACATTGACGAGAAGATAGGTTACAGATCTTCTTCTTTTTAATTTAAACATCCATAGGTATCATTTGGTACATAATAGTTATTATGCATATAATTTCAAGACAATATCAAATTAATAAAATAAAACATTGGATTCTGCCCTGAGATAGAGTCGTTGATAAAAAAATTTATAAACAATAATTCAATTCACATCAAATTTTAAAGTTAAATATAATTATTTTAAATTTACATCATTTTAAATATAACATATAATCAGATAAACAACACAAAATTATAAACAATTAATAATATACATTTACATTTTCATATATGTTATAATATATATAACCCGATTTTAGCTGGATGTCACGTGATTTAAAGAGCACCAATAAACGTGCAAGTTTACTTCGCGGCAACAGCTCGATCGCTTTATAAAATCAAACTATTTTGTTCTGCCATCGACATCGCTGTAAACCGCGATGATAAGCGGCGAGGGTGAATGGATAAAGCATCCTTGGTATGTGCGGTCTCATTAGAAAATAAAGGTTTGTTTTGACATCGATGTAATTACCGCGACCGCGACCTACATCGCGCTCATCCATGCATCTTCGGCATGTGCGTACCCTTACAAGCCAACGATATTTTAGAGCTCATTAACAGGTTTAAATTTTCTTTTTATGTAAAAATATTACTTTTTTTTTATGTAGTCTTGGAGAAAAAAAACAGCACGGAAAACCGTTATGAAGCAATTATGGCAGAGGCTCGTATGCTTAATGAAAATGGCAAAAGCATAAGGGATATTAGGAATGGTGGAATATGCTTTGCGTTTCCAGCTTAAACAAACAAAATGCCCAATGGAGCTGGTTGCTCCGACACCACATTTTCTAAGGAAATGGAGAACATGTTTAGCTCTCTAGACGTTATGTATTATCGAATTACTGCAAAAGGACTGAGAAGTGCAGTATACGAATTTACTAATAAGAACAATATATCACATCGTTTTTCTAAAGCAACAATAATAGCAGGTGGTTACGCATGATCCTTTAAAGTCACCCGAAAATAACTCTTCGCCACTCTAATTCCACGAGTATTGCAAGAGCTGTAGGTTTTAACAGATCACAGGTGGACCGATTTTTTATCAATCTTTCTGCACTGTTAGATAAATATAATTTCTGACCCCAGTATATTTTTAACATGGTTGAGGCTGACATATCTACAGCACCAATCAAACAGACAAAAGTCGTTTGAAAAAAGGAAAAACGAGCTGTCAACAAAATTTCAGTGTGGCTGTGGTTTACGCAGTATCTGCCACTGGAAACTTTGTTTCACCTACTTAGAGATGATGCACCGGCAGGGTCTTTCGTTATAATCTCTAATTTCAGCTTTATAAACGAAGATCTTCTTGATTGGCTAAATCATTTTCGATACCATGCAAAGTCTAGTAAAGACCAATGTTTCACACTGCATCTTGAAAGCTGTTGAATTCTATCATTACCTTTACACAGTAGCCATAAGCTGCAGTCTCTTGATCGGTGTTTAAATATCGTTTTGAAAAAGTTTTTCTCCAGCGAATGTGAAAAATGGCCGTGAAGTAAAACTTTTTAGGTGTACCGATATCAAGTCCTGGAATCCTGAGTTTTTTAATGATGCTGATTTTATGACGAGCAGTGTTACTAAAAAAGAAAGTCCAGAGAAACATCAGGAGTTCCAAACTGATTCTTTGGATTTAATAGCTCAGATAATATTTCCATTTCCAAAATCTACACTAAAAATTAGCTACAGGGAAAAGAAAATGTAAAAAAAGGAAATAAAACAACACCAAAGCCAAAAAAGTTAGAAAATATAAGAAGTATATCGTTTTGTTTTTAAATAATGTGTGATTATGAATAAATAATTTTATCTTAAACTAATTGGTGGTTTTCATTTTATAAACTAAAAACGGTTAAAGAGGCTTTGAAGTCACCCCTTACCTGGGCCCAGTGGGCGGTCTATAAATGAACTATCAAAGAGACCCT
This sequence comes from Altica lythri, assembly GCA_964028335.1. Taxonomy (NCBI): domain Eukaryota; kingdom Metazoa; phylum Arthropoda; class Insecta; order Coleoptera; family Chrysomelidae; genus Altica; species Altica lythri. Next base: position 24,525,869 of record OZ034804.1, on the reverse strand, counting down.
TTTCCAAACCTAGACTCGAGATCCGATATATGGTTGTATGCATTCATAAGTTTACAATCTATTGTTTAAATTTAAAAAATGGATGTGATTAATTTTTTATGAATAAAAATAAATAAATAGCACAAACGTAAAGATAATTTTTTTCTGATTACAACTTAAATTATTTTTAATTTAATTGTTAAAATATCTGGATGGATGATATATTTATTACTAGTTGAACTTACAACGTCGTTCGCGTGGCGTGTGATTGTTGTAAAAAAATTTTTTACCCCACCCCATTTAAGGAATGGGAGAGAAATTTTTATACACCAGATATTTCTATACAGATGCTACAGTTGTGTTGTCCTACAATTTTGCCAATTCTCACACATATTATTAATACATGTCTTCTTGAAGGTACCTTTCCAAAAAAATGGGGCGAAGCTAATGTCACTCCGATTCCCAAAACTAGAAATTGTACTAATCTTAATGATATACGTCCAATAAGTATACTTTCTCCGTTGGTAAAAATTTTAGAAAAGATTGTTGACTACCAGCTTAGAAAACACCTGTCTAACTTTAATCTTCTACCCGAAACACAGTCAGGCTTCCGTCCAGGATATGGTTGCGCGAGTGCATTAGCTGCAATACTTGATGATGTTATGTCATCCCTTGATGTTCATCGAAACACAGCTCTGATACTGATAGACTACTCGAAGGCATTTGATACCGTTGACCATGATCTACTTTTGGCTATTCTTCACTATTTAGGTCTCTCCGACAATGCTGTATCCTTTTTTGCCAGTTATTTGGATTGTAGGTCACAGAGGGTAAAGATTTCTGAAGAGTTGTCTGATTCACTGATGTTGCATCATGGTGTTCCTCAGGGTTCTGTTCTCGGTCCTCTCTTATTTTCAATTTACACTTGTCATATTTGTAACTGTCTCGAGGTTTGTAAGTTTCATTTATATGCTGATGACTCCCAGCTTTATTACTCTTTTGATACCAAGGATGTTGCTACAGCGGAGTTGGTCATTAATAAAGATCTACAGAATCTTTTATGTGTATCGTCCAAACATGGCCTCAAAATAAATCATTCAAAATCGTCTGTGCTGCTATTTTGTAGCAATAAGGATCGCAACTTTCTTCAAGAAAATCTCCGCTTGTCATTAGATGGTAATCTTCTTGAATTTTCTTCTGTAGCCAGGGACCTTGGATTGTATATTGACACTGAGCTCAGGTTCAGAGAACATGTTGCTAAAATAACTAATCGTGCTTATAATTCTCTTAGAACTATTTATTCTTTTCGTCATTCTTTGTCACCTCCAGTACGAAAAATGCTCTGTGATTCTCTCGTTTTGAGTCATTTTAATTTTTGTGATATTGTATATGGCCCATGTCTTGATGTTTACACTTCTTCTCGGATACAAAAAGTCCAAAATTCATGTTTAAGGTTTATTTATGGCATACAAAGGAGGCAGCATGTATCTCATGCTCTGGTGTGGTCCGGCTGGCTAAACATGGAAAACAGAAGGAGTCTTCATTTTCTTTCTTTCTGTCATAAGGTAATCATCTTTAAAACACCACCGTACCTGTTTAATCGAATTTCATTTAGGACGGATGTTCATAATCTTAATTTACGTCATCGTGGTCTTCTCACTATACCCCGACACGGTAGCTCATTATTTCGCCGTTCGTTTTCATTTAATATCGCATCGTCTTATAACAATATCCCTGCTGAATTTAAATTATTGAGTCCGTCCGTATTTCATCGGAAAATGAGAATGATGCTATTGATTTAACTGTGCGTTTGAGTGTGTGTGTTGGTGGCTCAAGCATATATCTAAATTACATTATGTAGAATAGGGTGTAGAGCGGACAGTGAGCTAAGAATATCCTACTTTTAATAATTTATTTTTGTTGTGGATTAATTTGGGTTTTGGGTTCTGGGGGTAGAGAGAGGCATCTGCACTTGTTGCAGGTGAATCTATCCAGAACCTATTGTCATGAAAAAGTTTAATACCTTTATTCAATTAAAATCTATGTTTTTATTAGAAACTAAATTATGACTGCCATCATGTCACATAGATTGTTATATTTTTGTATTTTTTATCTTGACAATAAACAGCTATTATTAGCTATTATTATTATTATTATGTTAAGTTGAAAGAAGACAAATAAACCGCATTCGAATCGGATCAGTAGTTTTCATGTGATGCGCGCACAAACATACAGACAGACAAAAAAATCTATCCACATTTTTGGGTTCTATTTCGATGTACCCGCGACGTCGTTAGCGTGGCGTGTTAATTTTTGTATAAAAATTTCTTTCCTCCCCCCGTTAAAGAGGTTGGGGGAGAAAGTTTTATACACCAGATGTTAAGTTGAAAGAAGACAAATATGTCTTTGAAAACCGCATTCGAATAGGATCAGTAGTTTTCATGTGATGCGCGCACAAACATATACATTTCTACAGTTTTATTATATGTATGGATTATGATTATATCTGAATATTGTGATGTTTTAGAAAGTTTTTATATTTTTAAAAGGACAATAACTTCTCGCACACCTTTTTATATTTTTAACTAATCTCCTAAAAACTTATTCCTTTATATTAATGACGGCCTATCGGCGAGCACCTACATCTATTGCCCCACATAAAAAGTACTAAATTGTAATCTCTGACAGCAAAAGTAGGTATTTAATTAATCGTTTTCACTTTAAACAAACATGTATAAATAACTATTGACAACTTTCTGGTCATTCTATTGTATGATTGCACCGAACCAATTGGTGAAATCTTGCACGTGCGTATGAAAATACATACTATGCACAAACATTAATTTTATTTTAAATATTAATAGTTAGGTACTCTATGAACATTAGTAAGATAAATTATTTATTTAAACTAAATTAGTATCGATTATGAGAAATGAATGTAGATTAATGTATTTTTTATCGAGGTAATTCTATAACAATAAGAAAACACTTAAGTAATCTCATAATCTGTTGTCTATTACCTTGCCCAAACTGCTGCACCTATATACAGGGTGTTTCACGACGAAGGGACAGTAGAAATATCTCGAGATCTATGTCGATTAAAAATCAGAAAATTTGTACTTGACCATTTTTATTTATGGCCTATCTGCCTAAAATAATGTCATTAATCTTACACTTCCGGTTATACCGGAAGTCGCCATCAACTTCGTTATTTTAAATAGAACACCCTGTATATTATTACATTTTCGGATTCCGCATAAAATTCTGGACTAATTTTATGTAAGGTAGTCTATATTTAAAATCGATAGTTTTTGAGTTATTCAACTTTTTTCAAATATTTAGACAGATGCGACTGAAATTTGAAAAATCAATAACTGGACTATTTCACAATCAAAGGAAACAAAAGTTGCTACGCTTGAACAGTAAGTGATGTTCTTTAATTCGATAAACAAATAATTTAGTTTCACAACACAGGGTGTTCTTAAACGGTGTGCCATTTTTCAGAACTTTGAATCAGAATAAGTCAAAATTTTCAAATAGGACACCCTGTATATACTTACGTCGTCTTACGTAAAATTTATTTGGCTTTCAAATTGTATTAGGGTTCCCTATACCTAAAATCAATAGTTTTCACATAAATCAGATTTTATATCCTTTGCACATACAAATCGCACATTATATGAAAGTTAATTTGAGAAAATTTTTGAAAAACATAGCAAACTTTCTAAATTATGAGTTTATGATGCATTTATTATTGTCTTCCTAAGATTTCAGTATCTATAAAACACTAAGCTTCCATTAAAAGAGGTAAAAAGGGTCTTACGAAAGAGATTATTGAAAGATGTCATTAGTGGGAGACGAAACTGTTAGAGATTTTTAGTAATTATCACAAATAATATTGCATTTAAGAAAACAGTATTTTAATATAATGAAATTTAATAAAACACAGCAAGGATTAAGTTTAATTTAAATGTTCAAATTGCCGACCGTTAGTCGCTAGACATTTGTGAATGCGACGTATCATGTCTTCTGTTACGGCCCTTCGGATCTCATTAGGATCTAAATTCATAAACGCCTCCCTAACCCTTTGTTTCATGTCTTCTTTGGTGGTGGGAGCAGTAGCATAAACTAAAGATTTTATTTTTCCCCAAATGTAGTCCAACGCCGGTGTCAAATCTGGCGATCGCGGAGGCCATCTAAAAGGTCCGTTCAGCGCTATCCAACGATCGTCAAAAGTCTGCATTAGGAGCTGATTAACACCATGAGTGTTGTGTACAGGAGCACCATCGTGTTGATACCACGCTGCTCTGTACTCCGCCAATGGTAAAGATTCTAATACTTCTTGCAAATTATATCTTAGAATATTTTTGTATCCTACTCCATCAAGATTGTTATCATAAATGTGCAAGGACAGAATTCTGTTGTTTTTAATGGAGTTTCGTCTCCCACTAATGACATCTTTCAATAATCTCTTTTGTCAGACCCTTTTTTCCTCTTTCAATGGAAGTTTGGTGTTTTATAGAGACTAAATTCTAAGCTAGACAATAATAAATGCATCATAAACTCATAATTTAGAAAGCTTGCTATGTTTTTCAAAAATTTTTTCAAATTAACTTTTATATAATGTGCGATTTGTATGTGCAAAGGATATAAAATCTGATTTATGTGAAAACTATTGATTTTAGGTATAGGGAACCCTAATACAATTTGAAAGCCAAATAAATTTCACGTAAGACGACGTAAGTATATACAGGGTGTCCTATTTGAAAATTTTGACTTATTCTGATTCAAAGTTCTGAAAAATGGCACACCGTTTAAGAACATCCTGTGTTGTGAAACTAAATTATTTGTTTATCGCATTAAAGTACATCACTTACTGTTCAAGCGTAGCAAGTTTTGTTTCCTTTGATTGTGAAATAGTCCAGTTATTGATTTTTCAAATTTCAGTCGCATCTGTCAAAATTTTTGAAAAAAGTTGAATAACTCAAAAACTATCGATTTTAAATAAAGACTACCTTACATAAAATTAGTCCAGAATTTTATGCGGAATCCGAAAATGTAATAATATACAGGGTGTTCTATTTAAAATAACGAAGTTGATGGAGACTTCCGGTATAACCGGAAGTGTAAGATTAATGACATTATTTTAGGCAGATAGGCCATCAATGAAAATGGCCAAGTACAAATTTTCAAATTTTTAATGGACATAGATCTCGAGATATTTTTACTGTCCCTTCGTCATGACACACCCTGTATATAAATCTGATATTTGACGTTAGGTCGTAATTTTTCTTACAATTTTCGTATATTAGCATTATAATCTAAGATCAATTAAGTATTCAAATTCTAAAAATATTATTCTCGTATATTTTCCAAACTTCTTCATTCTTTTACATTGCTATAAATAAAATAGAGGTATTTTTGAAATTTAGACAGAATACAAACAAGAAAATGATATTAAGAAAAATATTTCGCATCTGACAGGACTCGAACCAGCAACCCTTACCCGCACGTGGTAACGCTCTGACCATTTCATCCAAAAGCTGACCAATAACAAAGCATCTGTGGCTGAAATAGTTAAAGCGTTACCGCGTATAGGTAAAGGTTACATGTTCGAGTTCGGCCGGATGCGACATTTTTTTCAATTTCTCCTTTCTGTCATTTTCTTCTTTGTAAACTTTCTAAATAAAAAAAGTCACATGGCAGGTATCTCAAACTAATTATTTTACTAACAATAGACGTATATTAATGCTCGATTGATTTTTATGACTTTCATGTAACTCTGTTTTTTGAACATTTATACGATTTTTATATATTTGTGCGATTTCTTTGGTCTCTTTGACGAGAATTGTTCAGTCGGAGAGGTAGGCATTGATGAGATTTTTTATTTAAATTAGTTGGTTGTCATAAGTGTTAAATGGGCCCAGCATGCCCAATTTTTTTAAATGGCTTCTAAATATCTAGATGTATGACTGAGGCTACTTTGCCCATGATTTTAAGTCAAGTGGTCGGGTCTGAGACAGTCTCAAACTAAGGTATGATCAAATTTGAATCAACATAAATGTTTTTAAATTCTGATTTTGAGAAGGAGTTTAAAAAGTTATTCTTTCATGTTATAGAATTGAGCGATAGATTCTGTCAAGGTTTGGGAATCAAGATTATATAAGCAGTCTTCTAGAGCATGCGGAGATAAAAAATTACGAAGCAATCATTAAGGAGGTGGCAGATGATTGAAGTCTTTGGCAGTTACTTTAGGGTTCATGTGGATTATTGAGTCTACTTAACATTCTTTTTGTGATTATGAGTATTATTTTGTAGGTCGAATAGCGCCGAGTACAAGTTTTAGAGATGGCCTGAAAATCTTCTGCTTTCAGAACGGTATAATCCATTATTTGGCTCGTGAAAATGTAAAAACTACTTCCTAAAAATACTTTAAAGAAAAATATTTTGAAAAATGTAATAAACTAATACCGATTTAATTCTATTGTTAAATAATTCTATAAATTTCGATTAAATAAAATGAACAAAACAAAAATCATTTAACGATTATTAGACCATATCAGTGGCGGTTGGTTCAAAAGAGCACATGAGCACGTGCAAAAAATAGGCAAAACAAAAACAAACATTATTCTAATTATGTATTAACATTTATTTAAATTCACATTCTCTAACTACTTCGGTTATAAAAAAGTGTAAGTATTTCAAGTGCAGTGCTCAATGCGATACGATATCTGATTCGTTCAAACGCTAAGTCGCCTATCACGTTGCGTCCAGCGACAGAGGCCAGGTTGTAAAGTTCATTGGAGCACAGTGGCATTGTGATCTGTGTGATTTATTATCAGAATAGAAGTACAGTCGTTTATTTTTTCGGTTTTATCTACGCGTACGTAACGATTACGCGCTAATTGTGAGAATGACGGTGAAGTTGCGGTGATCTTAGAAAATTTTTGCGACAACTGGACCGTTCAATATTTAAAGACAATTGAATTTAATTCACTAACAATAGAACAAACAATTAAAAAAAAGGTGTGGGTCGCCCAAAACCGAGTTTGGAAGTAACGAAAATGGTCAAAATATATGACGATATTAATGTTGATTAAAAAAATTAACAGAAGTTACAATATGACACAAAAATAAATATTCCTAATGGCATATTATTCTAGAAATTATGCACTCTATTTTTAAATCAAATCGTATCGTCTGACGGCCTTTTTAATTCGTTGAATCGAAATTTGATTTTTCTGTGGCTGGCAACAATGTTTGCAATAGCGAACACGTACTGTCACATGCGACCCTCTCCCGATACAGTTCAAATGCATAAGGACCCTTTTATATTTTCTTTTCACTTTTTGCTAACTTTATGTTAGTTTACATCTACAGTTTTTTCGTGAATCGGTTCATGAATTTGTTTTAGGTCATTGATTTATATTCAATTTTGTCAATTTTTGAAACTAAATCATGTGTTAATTGTCATCAAATATTATCAAAGGAACCAACATTTAAAATATGCAAAAGGTTAATTGAATTGTTACCAATTTGCTGATCTTTGATCAAGCGTAAAACGAACGCTATGTTAATCAAACTTATTTACAAATAAATTGTAGATGTAAAACCATTACTAAAGAAAAAAGTAAAATCTAAAAATACATAAATAAAACATGTTTTTTATTTCGTAAGTAGTTTTATTTTACTATTATTTTAATACTATACTATAGGAAAGCATATTCTGTTGATTTTTTACTTACACACATTTTATTATTGCCGCCCCCACCTTGACGCTGTCACTGCTAATTTCATGGCGTAACAAAGTTTTTAAGCATGCCATTCAGTTTGAATTGTGACCGCGTTTGTAGAAGTTGTTGTATTTGTTTTGAAATTCGAATATGCTCGTTTGCCGGGCCCGAAACGTTTCGTTCGAAATTTGACTTTTTATAATGATAAGATGATTTAAGTGTGAATGTCTATGATCGGGTATGAAATAAATACCATATCTCGAAAGTGATATCTGTGTCACGATACTTAATCGGATTTATAGAATTAGGTAAGGTTTGTTTTGATCGTCATGTGCTCTTAATTGAGTTTTTGATTTATGTTTTTCGGTATAAAATGTTTGTATTTATTTTTAATTACTTTTTAAATAGGTACCTTATTCTAGTGATACCCAGAATATTATAGTATTTATATTTATCTATCCTACCTGTAAACCAGTTTTATACTTTTTGATGTATTAAGGAACTTTACTGCACTTAAATGTATTCAACTACCTATTTATCGCATTTCTAGCAGCGCGGCAGTTTTCGAACAAATGGATACAGACAAAACAAAACGGAAAAGTCGTCGCTTATACGAATTTGCGACTATCTAAGTTTTGAAACTATAGCTACAATTTTCTAACAAATAAACGACACATGCAGAAAAACAAACTTTTATAAACTTTTTAAAAACTGCGATCTGCAGGTTCGATAATTGTTTTAACTCTGGTTTATAATCTACAATTTAGTCATGAAAAATTTTCTTTAGGGTTTTGTATTTAACATGGACATAAACCAATAAAACTGATAAACCAGATAGGAACAAACGAAAACAACAAAAGCAACTTTCGAAAATGTTTTTGTTTTATAATAAATTATAATTGTTTTTCATTTTACTTTTTTACAGTTGTTAAAGAAAATTAAAAAAATCAATGTCTTGCGTCTCCGTGCGTTTATGTCAAAGAATTTAGTAAACTTTAAAAACGGTGTAAAAACGGATGGTATCGTTAAGAAGACCTTGAAGACCTTCAATAAATTACAGAAGTAAAACCAGCATAACGAATTCTTGTCGTATAACAATCTGTAATTTCTATATTACAAATTTATTTTTCTTTAGTATAATAGAATCTTTACAATTGAGAATATACTAAAAACTTGTTACAGGAGTAGACTTATACTTTACATGGTCCTAAATGTTCTTATAATAAGTAATAATATATTCTTTTGTTGTGATCTTCTCATTTATAAATTTTTTAGGAACGATTTTTTTCTTTTTTTTTCCACGATTTATCCTGTTTTTAAATATTTAATAGTCCAAGATTTTCTGTGTTTTCTCACGTTGTAAGTTCAACCGGTCACAACCTGGAACCAGCTGTTTATAGGAGAAATTCGCCAAATGATCGTATTTACACAGGATACAGTTGCTACGGACAATTCCTAAACACAAAGCAGAGAGACATTACAATTGTAGCACTTCCTGAAATGACAGTAGAACCTTCAGTAAAAAACGAATTTTTTAAAAATTATTTTAAAGATCAAAAAATTTATAAAAAGTAATCATTTTCTCATCATTTGTAGATATTTAAATTTTCTCTAAAAAATTTGTGTGTGTTTTTGGAAAAAAACGCTTCGTTTTCAAGATTGGTGACTTATTACAGTGCGACCTAAAAGCTCGTTTGTGAATACCTTAAATCTATTAAACCATAAGGTCCATATTCGCTTTGGACGTGTGTTTGACATCTGATTAGGCTCTAAAATCTGTGCCAGACATTTATATCGTTGGCAAACAATTACTCTACCGTTACAGATAATATGTTTAGCTGTTTTATCTGCATAGTGTACAGCGAACTGTGAAAATTCCTGCAATTACTGTGATATCAGGTTTCTAAAGCTCTGTGAGTAATTTAGAGTAGCGTAGTGAGGGCTGTTTAAACATATGTGAGTGTTTTTCCTGTAGGCAGCATTGAATTTTATAGCTCATCCATAGAACGGCATTTCAAATTGCCACAGAAAGATTCAAGTCAGATAAGTACAAGGAGTACTAGTTCCTTCTTTTGCAAGATTAGAAATCTCGTTTCCGAAAAACCCTTTATGCTCGGGTAGCCACAAGAAAGCTAGTTTGTTGTGTTAAGCCAGTTGCTTAAGAGACTTTTTGAAGTCCCAGGATGTTTTGGACTCGAACGAGGTAGCTTGGATATCGGAGACAATAAATATTTAGCTGAATTGATGCTTTTTTTAATATACTCTTAAGTACATAAGTCTATTGCTAATAGCCACGCTTGTAAGATCGGAGGAGTATCTTCCAGCACTATTAAGAGCCCAACATTAGGACAAGTAACCCCGCATATCTACTCCTTCTGGAGTTTTAAGTATCCTCCTTTGGGATATCTTCCAATTAATAAAATCTCAGGGAATGTGGATTCTACACTTAATGAGTTGCTATTACAACAATACACAAACAAAAATACAATTTTCTTTTCTTCTTTTCTGGTTGTTTGGTTTTCTTTCCTAGTCTACTAAAACTATTGTTCTGCTTTTTTCGGATTCTGTAATATAAATATAAATTTTTTGTTTTTCTATATATATTTTTTTAAATTATATTCTTTTTCATTTAAATTTCTTTGTTTTCGTCGAATTTAAATTAATTTAATATTTTTAATACATCTCCATATTTTAATGACATTTTTTTAAATTAACTAATGAAAATCCATCCAATAAAAAATTCTGTGAAAATGCAAACAAACAATTTAAAAAAATTGAAATCAGCAACCGATTTTCTTTAGGAAGATTCACACTTCTGCAAAGATACCGAAAGAATGTGTGTTCTCGTGGATTTTTCCTTATGACTCTTCCATGAATTTGACACCCAGAAATGGTTCAGTGATTATTTTCGGTTCTGATGAAAATAACTGGGAAAATTTATAACCAATAACCACACAGACCTGTAATATATTTAATTTAATAAACAATTTATTATATAAAATTTATTTATAGAGAGTGAGTCAACAGCAACAAGCATAATTGTAATAATACGTTTTAAGTACATAGTAGAAAGAACATTTTTTACTTATTTGTAAGCAATAAATCTTAGTTATTTCTGCAAACTGTGCAAAAATAGTCATTCTCCGATACTGTGCTAGAATGATCATTCTCGCATACTGTGCTAGAATAGTCATTCTCGCATACTGTGCTAGAACAATTATTTTCGCACACTGTTCGAAAATATAAGAGGTGATGTTTAATGGGCATCCCGAATAAATTTAACTTAACCATTTGTCAATAGAATTTCGAAATAACCAAGCTAAAATTTTATAAAAAAATAATGTGAGCCGTCACGGGACGCCTGGCAGATGTGAAACATCGACATTATTGTGTAAAAGTAATATGCAGAAAAGAACAGATTGTGATAGGAACTAAATATGTCATAATGATAAAATAAAATATTACGATTTTTTCCAGATAACGATGACTATTTATTGAATAAATTTAAAAAGTGATTTCGTTTAGCATTTTATTTAATTGCCTTAAATTCAATAATCTTAAAAAAGGAAATTATTAAAACACAAATTTATATAGAAGTACGTTACTATATTAATATAATTGTAGTTACTTCATAATTTTAGTACAAACAAAAAGCGATACTAAATAAAAAATAGGAAAATGATGAATTTAACTATGAATACAACTTTATCGTTGAATAACTTTTAAACGGTATTTAAATGGGAAATGTATTATGATTTTGGCGCGGGTTAATGTGAATATTAAGGGCTGGTTAAGGTCTGATAATTTTTGTTAGGTCATAATCTAAAAATTTGATGGGTGTTTGGAGAACAAAACCAAATCTGGGAAATAACGGACACCCCAATGTATATAGAGTACTCACTCATTTTTATTCATATTTTTTCATCACTTTCTTTATTAACACTTTGTTTATTCATATTTAAAACTAAATACACAAATTTTACGCGGACAACTATATGACAACTATTCACCAACAATCTATTTTGATTGACTAGCTGTCAATTTTACAGGTCAGTTGTTTTTATATATATAGAATAGATAGTAGGCGGAATCGAGTTAGGTTTTTATGAAACAATTCATACCCTGTCCCACCAAATTTTTGAATCGATGAGCTTCTTCCCCCTATTGTTGGCGCGCCACCGTCGCGTCGCTCAAAACATGACACCAATTTCATATAAGATATCAGTACATCTCTTATCGATTATTATCGATGCGTTAGGTTTTTTACGTCATGACGTCACCGTCACCACGCCAAAAATCTGATTTACTTGCCGCTATAGATGTTTCACATCAATAAACTTCCAGATATAACAGTAAACTGGAGTGCCTTTCGGTACTTAATTACCAGTTAAATGAAAAAGTTTGTTAAAAAGTTGTAGAGTTTAATTAAAAAAATTCGCACCAGGCAGAGATTGAACCTATAGCTTCTAATCGAGAATCCAGTGCTTTACTGTCATCCCACTGTTAACCGTGGGCTGAAAAGTTTATTTTCATTAATTTAATATATTTAAAAAGTTTGCCAAAAAGACAGGTTGTATATTGAAAACTCACAAGAAAACTTGTTTATGAAAAAATAACGTATTAACATAACTAGTAGACGGGAAAAACATTAGACTATTGTGAAGTTTCCTCTGAAGAGAACCTATTAGGAGCTATTACTTATAGTTATTTACGTATTTAAGACATATTATATGGGATTAAAAAAAATTCAAGAATATGACACCAAGGAAGAATTGAAAAAAAAAATGTTAAATTTGGCAGGAACCAAGCCTGTGATCATTATCTATAGCTAATAACGACTTAGTTGGTAGGCATCGAATGATCCTAGCAGTTAGTCTGCGAATAAAAATATAAGAAAGCTAGGGCACAACGTGTCTTAGAGTTTGATGTTTGAGAACTAATCTCTCACTAATTAACGTCGTATATGTGGAATTTAACGGGTGTTATAAACGACTTGAGTTAAATTAATGTATGTATAATCAAACACGTCAATTGATCGCTAGAGTCATGCCTTGCCTAGGGGTCATTAATGCGTCATTAACCACTTACCCACGGGTGTATTTTGCAGTTAATCGGTGTTTTTCATCATAAATATAAGACCGGGCACAGAGTAAACTGACGTGGAGTCTCTTATTAACATTAGGAGAAATTAAATAAACCTGAATCCTAAACGATTTGTTTTCAATGAAAGGATAATCAAAAACGCGGACTTCCCGCTAGATACTTCCGTGGCTAAGTGATTAAAGGCGGTAACTTCTATAGATCGCAGTTTCGATTTCTGTCAAATATAAAATTTCTTTAATATCCTCTTAATGTTATTTTTTTTTTGTTTATCTAATTTCTAAACTTCATGTACCATCTTTTAAAATACGGAGATCCACTAACCTACAAATCTAATCGTTCTAATTGTTTGGTGAATAAATGTCTTTCTTTGCGTAATTGATCTTACCGATATATTAATATTTAGCTAAAATATTTACGTAAATATCATCGAACATATTTTACTGAATTTCTTGTTTTAATTACTTTCATTTCATCAAACAGTAAACGAGTCAATATTTTCTTAGCGATCAACATGTTTTCAACTCAGATGCAAAATAATCAACACAAAAGGTGATTTAAATATTTTGAGCTCATTATTTGTGTATACCTACTATTATACCTAAGTACCTACTTAGTTATAATTACATTCCTTGTATATCTAGAAGTTAATAAACATGAATTTGAAAAAATAGAGAAAATGTTCATATTTTAATATTTAACCATAAATAACTATTAAAAAGAATCTCAAGGCAAAGTTAACAAAATTATTTAAAGAATATTTTATTAATTAGTTTGGTAAGTTAACAACAATTTTACATTTTATAGATACTGATTTATTTTAAGGCTAACTGCATTTTTGCATATCAGTAATACATAAAAACCTTACGATTGATTAATCATATTACAATTCTTTTTACCTATAAGAACAGCAAACAATATCTTAGTTTTTTTAAATGAATATTTCGTATGGCACACCTGACTGTATGTTTTTCACTAAAAAAATCGGGTCTAATTGTTATTCCAGGTCATTTATTAGAAAGTTTTTATATTTTCGCAGTGTTCTTTGTCTCTTTGTCATTCTATTTGTCATTCCGTGGAATTTTGTAATCGAATTTAAACCTATTTCCCAACTACCTACCTAGAGCTCTGAAATTTTCAGGATAGCTAAGAACTGGATGACAATGCATGTTTCAAGTGTTCTCTTTGTCATTCCGTGGAATTTTGTAATCGAATTTAAACCCATTTCCCAACTACCTAGAGCTCTGAAATTTTCAGGATAGCTAAGAACTGGATGACAATGCATGTTTCAAGTGTGTTTAGGCATATACATAGATTTCGAAATTTATACTGAATTGATATTAAAAATGATATAAGTTGTGTATAGATATTATCATTTTGAAAGTTTTTAAATAAATTGTTTGTAGCCTATTTGGTTAAGCGGTGGATGAGTCCAGTTGTGACAGTTCTGTTATGTTATCATAATGGGATCAATTACGCGAGAGAGAATTTTTTTTTCTGTTTTTTTGTTTATTCTACATGTTAAAACAGTAATTATTATTTTAACTGTTAATAAAATAAACTAATTTAGAAAGTTTTTTAGACTGTACTGCGGACTATGCCGTGATCTATCTCGGTAAAGCGCTATTTGCCAAGGGACAGGTTGCACTTAGCAATAATAAATAATTTAATAATAGTAATATGACTTATAAATCACCAAAAACAAACTTTCTACTATAAAAAGTTCTTTTTATAAATTGTGATTATTGAAAAATAAGCTTTTTTGTGACCAAAATAGGAAAAAAATGACTTTTTCAACGTACTTAAAGGCAAAGAATATAAATTGTACAAACGCCGCAACACCAAAACCGAAAATTCTGTAGCGTTCTAGACCCATTTTTTGTACGGCAATGTGTTGAAGGTAACTTTGTATTCATCAACTTATAAATTAGCAATACAATGGTGTACACATTTATTTTATTAATTCATTGGGAAATTCTTTTTTCCGCAGTAATCAGTTGTTCCACCCAAAAGTAACGACATAGCGGTTAAAGTGTTTCTTTGATGCTAGACTTTATTTCAGAAGAGATCTCCAGGTGGGTTAAATGACCTCTTAAAATTTTGACCTGACTTGGGTTCTGTATATTCTAAATTTGGGCGCTTTATTTATTTTAAAAATGCAATATAACCATAGGAGGTGTTTTTTAATGCTATAGCATAGACTAATTACAAATGGTTGTATCATCGAAAGAAGAAGCGTCGTCTTAGTTTTTCGAAAATTTTAGCTGTTGGAACCAAAAAATATCTAAAGTAACGTATTTAATTTGTTTAAACAAATCCTTGTTACTTGGACTATTTGTAAAAGAAATAATATTTCAATGGGATTGAGGGTTCGGATAGCTTTTACTTTTACCCATATCTTTTTAAAGCATTTATTTTGATTAATTTGGACCAAAGGTAACATTTTTTTTTAAATCAACCGCAACCACATTTGTTTATGATAAGAAAAGTAATTTTATTGTGATTAATATACATTACTCTTTTAATTTAACCCGAGTAGTGCCAAGTGTTTGAAATTGTGGAGAGAGTAAAACACGCGCAATCAAAAATGCTTCTCGCTTCACATTCAATGACTGAAAAATATTAATTATCTCAGGACCTATTGGGCTAGTTTCAAGTTTAATCTGGAGTAGCTCGTTCAGATAAAACTAAATGTTACAATGATTTTTATTAAAATGGTACAGGTTTCTTTAATTTCTAATGAGTCCAAGAATTTTGTTGATGTGTTAATATTATAGTATCTCACTCTTCACAGCTGGGTGGGACTGCGTTGGGTCTGACATATGCCGCAAGTAGGAATTCTCTGCCACTGGCATTTGTACCAGAACACTCAGAGTTTCCGGCCAATGAAAAGGTTTGAGCAGGAACCAGTATCGCAATAATTGATCTGAAGCCATTCGGAGGGGTTGTTGACACGTTCAAAAAGGCAGCCATTGAGCAATGGGGGCTAGAGAAGACCAGGAGTGGTGGAAAAAATCAGCGGGCAAGCGACAAGCTAAAGTGTTCATAATTTATCACAGAACCGATATCACAAAGGCGAAACGATTTAAATCAAGAGGGGGAGGAAACCGCCATTCATGTCCAATGCCAATGTGAAGGTCTTGCAAGGACGCAGTATCTAGTATTGGGAGAGGAGAAACCGGCTGTTCCAAGTTACGTTGCAGAGGCCACTGTTAAGGCTATTAAGTTTCATTAAGAAGGATGGGCTAGCCAAGGTGCTCTAATCCTATTCAAGAGATGATGGCTGGCCATAATAGGTCTTTCTCTAAATTATTGAAAAGTTTACAAACAAGGATATATTAAATGCCATTAAGAAGAAATTGAAAAAATGTCATATCCAGCAGGCCTCGAACCCTCAATTTTTGCATCTACGCGGCAACGCTCTAACAACTAAGCTATGTGAAACTTATTCACTGCCTCCGTAAGCACATATAGCATGACGGTAATGAGAGAGAGATTTTTGTCAAATCTACACCAAACTCTAAGTCACTTTTTTGTGCCTTGTCTTATATTTTTATTCGGTTAGGAAACCGGAACCATGGATTTTAGTAAAAATCCCGTGAGACATACCTTAAAGTAATCGTTTACTGCTATTTTATTATACGTTTATGTTTAAACACAGTAGTTTTTATAATTTCTGTCTTATATAGTCCATTTCATCGTTTTTGGCCGATTTGATATTAGAAACCACTGAAATAAGATTAAACTGTCATCCAAGTTACCAATGGCGGAGAGTTTTTTTTTTCTAAAATAGGTCGTAAGTTTCTGAAACTAGCAGTGTGGTTTGGCATCTACAAAAATATGACATTAATAATTATTAAATTTAACCCTTCAACAACGAGCCGTACATGACGGTTACTAGGAATGTGAATTAAGTCAAGACTTCCGTATTAAATACTTTTTATCTACCGGTGAAACAAGATGCAATTACGTAAGTGCTGTATTAAAAAACATATGTCCTCATTTAAATTTCTAACTTGCCTGTGTCTGAGAGAGATGAATTTCTAAATTTACTTCAAGTATGATTTCTGTCATCGGCCAAAATCGGTGAAATGGACTATATCTATTTTTTTTACACAAAATAGAATAGTAAGAAAAAAATACATCTTTTACAACGAAGACAAAGGCTATGATATAAATAGTTAATTATGAAATTCTTAATATTTGATTTATTTATTAGTTCACGGTTCGTACCCTAAATGTATTGGATTAACCTTAAATTCTTAATGTATAAACTTCCCTCTGATCATTACTACATCTAGAATATAATCCTTTGGTTCTGTCTTAGCTCTTTTTATTTAGCTTGTTTATTTTAAGTATTACCTGCTTCCTTTCACTAAATCCATTTTTAAATTTTGCAAACATATACAGTTTTAAATACATTGCAACATGATTTCAACCATGCCTAATAACGGAGCAAATTAACGGGAATGGGTTGAATTAATGTAACTTTAAAACTGCCACATAATTTTTACGATGTTATTTGTTGTTTTGTAATTAGTTTAAAAATGTTGATTACCTCGTTAGTTTTTTAATTTTTTTATTTGTGGTTTTAAAAAAGCAGGCTTGTATGAAGTTAAGCTGAGAGTAACGTGTAAATAAGGATTATGGATTGAAGAGTTAAAATGTAATAAATTAACGGAAAAGATCTTGCAATAATTTTGCACTACACGAATAAGAAATATTAAGAAAATGAAGGTAACCAAAGTATATTTGTAAATATTAATGTTTTCTGTTTCTGTTTTTCTTATTTTTTATCTACTTTTTCGGATTCCTTAAGATTTCTGTTGATTGTTTACCTTTATTACTTCGATTTAATTCTTTTTTACACGGATTTTCAAGTTTTTTTTACGATTATTATGATTTTTACCTACTTCTCTTGTCTTTTATAATTCTAAGATTTTTCATACCTGTCGACACGTTTTAGTGTTGCGGAAGATCTCCTGAAGCACATTTTTTTCTCAATATACCTGAATAATGATTTGTTTGCATGAACGAAGCAAAAATATTTAAAAAGATGCAACTATAATCACAACTTTGTAAACAATTATGCAAAACTATATGATTATTAGAATCCAGATTTTTATGTTTGAGGTAGTCGATGCCACATCTGTTATATTGATGTATCTTATATCACTCCAAATGAAGATGCGACGTAATCCAAAAGCGTTTTATTCTGTATGGATTGTAAAATATTGGTTTGTATTTGTTTTTTGCTGTAAACTGAATGATCCATATATTCCCACGCTATTTTACTAGATTTCTTGACTCCGTGCTTTTTTAATTGAAGTAGATCACCTCCTGCATCCACCAACAGTGTTGCGGAAGTTCTAGGCAAACAATGCCCAGTATATTTTTAAGGTTTAAACAAGAAAGTATGTATCTCATCGGAAGAAAAACTTTTTGATATTTTTTTTAAACCATCAGATTTTCATTACTAAAAACGTAACTTGGGATATTTACTGATATCGCTATTATTTTTAATTGATAAAGTGGTTCTCAACATCGAATTCATGGACCATAGCGTCGATAACTTATATTTTTTGGACAACACTCCAAAGTATGCAAGCAGCACCGATTCTGAAAATGAATTTACGTGATTTTCAGCTTTTCAATTCATTAATTTTGCGTATATATTATATATTATATTCATATCTCTTTATAGATTTTACGACAGAGGTTTTTAAGCGTCATTGCTATTTCTGGTGGTGTATTTAACTTAAACAACTAACAATGCTTTCAGTACAAACTAGCAAGTCCAAACAATTAACGAGAAACGTCAAATTAATGAAACCAGATATAAATTGTTTTTAAATCTAACTTTTATCACTAGTGATGACAATTAACGTTATGAGAATTTCTCTCATTTGTGATGGAAATCACGTTTTCACTGAAAATATTTTGTTACAAAATGGCGTCTTTTTGTCACGGTTTTAATGCACATTTCGCAATGCGGTTATCTTTAGAGTTCCCATGTCCTTTGATCCAGCTCAGAGTGACCACCTTATTCATTTAGAGTTTGGTGACATTCTAGTACTAAACTTGAAGTGATATTTGGTCTATTCAAGGTTAGTATTGATTAATTCTTTTGCAGATATGGTTGTGCCTGTGAGTTCTGACTGAACCACATTTGACAAGCCATCCGTAGTCAATTTCATTGTTAGGCTCAAGAATCTAGAGTAAATTCCACATCCCACATCTTGCTGCGTTTTTAATCCATCCGTATAGGCGCTTGAAGCTTTCACTACCTATGGGTCTGCTGTCTTGTCTGTTATATTTTGTATGGTTTGTCAAAGACCAATTTTGATACGTCGGTATCCGTGTCTGCCTGTAAGAGTGGTATCGCCTTTAGCGATTTCCTTCACAGACTGTCCCTATGGGTGCCGGTCCCTACTGTGTGTTTGATACCAACCGTGCGGAAGCTTACCATCGTCATATAGGAAATTAACCAGTTTAAAATAATATATAATGAACTACAATACAAAGACATTAGTAGATTACAGTCACAGATTTTGTTCTAAAAAATACATCGAATTGTGATATAGACAAATTTAAAGCTGCAGCAAAATAGACTTCACGATTTTATTTTAGTCTCATCAATGCCCTGGATTCTTAAGAAGATTGGTGTAGAGATACGTAATTAATTACAAGCTTTAACACATAGGCAGCCTTTTAAAATGCAAACATTTAACAAAATAGTATATTACACTACAAGGGACGAAAGTTGAATTTACGGCCATGCGCGTCATGATGCCCGAGGCGTGTATACGATTTTTCTTCATAGCCAGTCGAAAGTACGTTATTTATTATACTTTTTTAACTTTAAATGTTGATAAGTGTGTTTTTAATGCCTGCTCCGACATTTGCGGCACGAGATTGTATCGATCAACAGACTTCTGTGGCAACGTATTTGTGTCTGTATTTATAATCAATCGCGCTTCCGCATCGAAATCTCTTATAACATTTTCCTTGTCTGTGGATTCATCCGATGACACCGTAATATTCATTTTTACTGTGTTATTGCAGTGATTTTACTTTAATACTTTAATATTCAATTAACAGACGACAAAACAACATTGATGATTATTTTTAAGGTTATACATAGAAATAGAAATGACAGCGGTAAACAATTTGCTATAGAGACAGAATAAATAGTCCCTAGTCACAATAATTGTAACTACACATGAGAAATTATTTCCTCCCGCCGGCGCCGTAAACAGGGAGTAAATGTTAAACTTTTTTCCCTGCAATTGGGGACGAAAGTACGTACTTTCGACGGAGGTATGAAGAAAAATTGTATATATTGCATTTTATTTTGCTGTTTTGTTTAACATATATTATTTTTAATACTACATAACATTATGTTTCGTATGAACCTAATCTAACCGCTCCCAATTACGTTGAAGTTAATGGATGTTTGTCTCGCCTTCATTATAGGTACTTAAGGCACAGTTTTGAGGTTCATTCCCATTTAATAACAACATATGTGTGTACTGTGCATAAACCTTGTATTGTTAATAATGATTTTATATTTCTATGATTTTCTAATTGTTTATTTATTCGAAACGAAGCGAACCGTGTACAATTATGAATTTATACAAAACCACCGAATGGATTTATTTGTAAAAATTTTGAAATACATGATGAATATTTCATTTACAACTGTAAAAGACAATGGATGGAATATAATCAGAAAAATTGTCATAAATAAATATAGAAGATGGTGTAATCTGTATGCTAATTTCAAAGTAATGTGGTACCTATTACAATAACTTTATATACATAAAGGAAAATTTTGCTTAAATATATTACATATAATTTGATTATATTCAACAGAGAAACGACTATTCTTAATAAAATGCTGTTTGTTGATTGAGAGGTCTATGTATATAAACTTTGATGACATAAATTTTTCAACCAACAAACAACATTTAAAATCATCAACAGCGATCGTCAATATGTCATCAATAATAATAATAATAGTAATAATAATAATAACAATATGCAATTATCAAGGGTAATATAACAAGACCTTGATTATAGTCGGCTATTTTTGTGGTTTCGAGAATGTTTTAGTATCAATTTGTTGAGACATAATTTGACATTAATAATCTGATTAAAGCCCGAGAGCTTTAGCTCGAGGGCTTTAATCTTTGATTATTAATGTCAAATTATGTCGAAACAAATTGTAAAATTTTCGAGAAATTTAGCAACAACAAAAATAGCAGACTATTAATCAAGGTTGTGTTATATTTAGGAAGATTATTTTCTGAGAAGACAAATTTTTGACATTTATATTTGACGTGACTTCGTGACTATTTCTCTAGTGCAATAGTCGCTAATATTGTTCTAGTGCAATAGTCGCTGATATTTGATTCTGATTGGACCGATTTCAAAAAATTATGACTTTTATGATTTTTTAACTTGAATCGAAGGAAATAATCAATTTAATAATGTTTTAATAGAAAATTTAAATAGGATCCCGATCAATCTCCATTTAATTCAAAAATTGCTCCTGTTTACTTCGAAAACAATTGAAAAGACTGTTATTTTTGACTTTAGAATAATTTATCTGCCTACTAAATTAAAATTTTATTTCGACGTTTATGATTGCGGCTCCTTAGCGATACGCTCTGTTGATGGTCAAAATCACACATTATGAGAGAAGTGTGACTCCTCTCGTTTTTATGAATGAAATTGACTCGTTTGTTTGTTTACCTTGGACTATCTAATCAGACTAATGCTACTGTTATAATTTATATATTTGCTACTGTTTTTCATTTATAATTTTTGACATGTAAGAATTTGGCGTTTCTCGTCAGGCCAAGGTTTCTATAGTTTCACTCGACCTAGGTTAGACTTAATCTGAAAACAGCGTCTTCAAGAAGAAATTGCTACATGATCATTCCTATACAGTATAAAGTTAATACGAACAAATTCTTTAAAAAAAATCAAGAGAACAGTAACTTGTAGCACTACCCTGAAAGAGACAGCGAGTCTAAATTTATATTTATTTATATGATTGATCGAAAGTAGTAATCCTTAAGGCCCATTTACACTAAACGAGCATTGTTAAAGATCGTCGAAAAATGCTTGCAAACATTTAAAAACAATCGCAAACATATTCATATTGTCTGTGCATGTCCTACGAGCAGTTATTCCGAAACTTTTAATTTTTGCTGTGTTGATATTGATACGCTCTGAAATCGAGAACCGCCAGAGGAAGAAACGTAGAATGTATCGCAACCCCAGTGTGGTGATGAGGATCATTTTTTTTTAAATTTATTAAGGTGGTATTTATGTTCGTGTTGACGAAGCTTAGCCTTATTTTCGTACAACCCAATTATTTTAAATTCTTTATCCGAATTAAATTCGTTATCCGAATCATTAGGAAACTAAAAAAACAACAACACTCACTAAACGATAACAATAATTAAAATAAAAACAATACAATACGAAAAAGTTAGCGGGCTTTCACACCAAAGTAGCATGCAACGCGCGACGTGCTGCCTGGAAGCAGAAAGCACGTCGCAAATGGCGTCTTCCCAGTTTACTTTCATACCAAAGTCGCATAGTGCGACTTCATTTATCGCCAGAAATCTGTTGAAAAAAAATGAAACAGTTTAAACCGAGATGTCATCGGAAGAAAACACTATTGTGTTGATCGCTGCTGTGATTGCAAGGAGCAGGAGGAGAGGAAAAAAAGAAGAAAAATCTGGATACATCCGATTTACGAGATAATGCTGATGCACATAGCACGGTTACTGTATCTCAGCAGCTACAAATACATCCTCAAAAATTCCTACAGGATGGAAAAGGAAATATTCAAGAAACTTGTTGATCTTATGAAATCATCAATGCAGTTGCAAGACACAAATTATCGAAGCCTTTTCTTGTTCACTTGTATTGCTGTACGCCTTTAAAGTGTGATCATAAAGACACTGATACTTCTCGACGGTCTGAACAAATGATATATTAAATTGATTCATCGTCCGGTAAACATTTTTTTTCAGACATCCCGAAGAACATTAATTAAGTCAGCCGCTAAACCAATTCAACAACGTCTGCACGGATTGGATGCTCGTCGCATAGTATCAAATTTAAGGACCTGTTTTATATTCGAGTCGAACGTCGCATGTTGCCACATCGCATTTTTGCGAAGCCACTTTGGTGTGAAATCACCCATATATTTATATAGGCTTTAAAATAAGTAGCATGCTTTCTGCTTCCAGGCAAAACGTCGCGCGTCGCATGCTACTTTGGCGTGAAAGCGCGCTTAGTCTAACCAAAATCGGCTGTTCGAGTCCTTGTTCCATTACCTTCAACACTGGACGGGCAACGACTTTCTAGAGCAGTACACGAATTATGATTGGGCGAGTGAGTAATCAAACCAACTGATCATCTTCTAAACAGTTGGTGAAACTGGGCCTTTACAAACACCTGTTTCTAGTGTTATTTAAACTTGAACTTTGGGTGAATTATATCATTATTTAGATCTAAACAAAGTTTAAACATATGTATATATATATATATATATATATATATATATATATATATATATATATATATATATATATATATATATATATATATATATAGCTAGTTGTATACATAATGCTAGTAACTTCTTTTTGTTAGTTTTCTAACTCATATTCCAAAAAAAAACATAATACATACCTTACTTTAAGAAATACTTCTTTTTTAGTTAGTTTTCCTTGTGTACAATAAGTAAACAGCTGAGTAAGAAAACTGGTAATAAGGTAAACTAAACTCCCACATTCTTTCGGAAATATAAATTACACTTAACACAATTACTTAATTATGAGAATTTATATTTATTTTAAGTCACTGTTACATATTTTAATGGTATTTGTTTTTTTATGTTTAATTGCTAACTCTTACACAGTATAAGATTTAAAAAATCGAGATTTACTCCGGGAATGACCGAGGAAGGGAAGCATAGCTTTTTTAACGTAATGAATGAGGTATTATTTCACTGAACATATAAAAAAGAAGACATAATAGACTGTTATTAATGCTAAAATCAGTTTAAAAAATGATAATATATGTATAACATCAAAAAATTCATATTTTATTATTATTTTATTTTGTTAATATTCATTTGAAACAAAATTTGACGAGTTGTCCACATGCCGAGTTGTCCACGCGCCGAGTTGTCCAAGTGTCGAGTTGTCCACGCGTCGAGTTAGTCTTGTCGAGATGGTCATGCCTAGTTGTCCTAAACACATATAGGATATCTAAAGTAGTCCACGTGCATTAAAGTGGCACTTTACGCCCGCTAAATATATATAATAATCTGTACTTTACCGCCCGATCGTGCATAACATATTTTTTGTATTTTCCTTCGTAATTCTTTACTGTATAGATAGTGTGGATAATTCGTTTTATCAAAAATAATAGATTTTTTAAACAAATATCAATTTTTGTTTCGTCTTTTATTTGTTCTTTGTTATTTATATTAGCAATGGTCGGTATAATATAGTTTCGAGAAAATTCTTATTCTTATCAACATTTCAATGGAATTTATTATTGATCTTGTAAAATATATTTATTTACGTTCGATCGTTCAAGACTTACTGACATTTCACGTTTTTCACAGTATATCTTTATAAATGTATTGGCAATAAACTTAATTTAACATTAATCCGTTTTATTCCTCGAACTTAATGTAGGTGGCCACGCTTATGAATGCGTGTGGTTATGTACAATTTTAACACTTATGTCATAACTGTTAGCTAAGACAATGCGGTAGTTGTTCTTAAAAAGGATATTCATTTTTTGGATCAGTTTAAAAGACGTTGCATTTACACAATTTTAAACGACTATTTAGGCTAAAATCATTTACGGAAACAAAGGGGTTGAAAAGTTAGTTAAAAAATAATATTACCCTACGATAGGAGAATATTACACCCTACAAAGCACTAAAAACTGTATTACACGAACAATAATTTAATATACATTTGTAATAATTTTGCCTATGTCATAATGGTCCTGATGTAGGCTAGAATTGGGGTGCCGATCGTAAATTTCTAGACAATTAGATTTATCAGATTCCTTATTTAAGATAGTTAAGAAAGTGAATAACAAAAAAAAATCAAGGTTAAAGAGTCTTTAAATAGTCTGGGAAAAGCAGGCGGTCTATAAATGAGACCTTTTTCTCGACCCTCGATCCAGCATTTGGTTGTATGCACCAATAATTTTACATTTTATTGTTTAAATTTGAAAAATATATGTGATTATTTTTTTATAAATCAAATAAATAAATACCAGAAACATAAAAATATTTTTTTTTCAGATTTTAACCATATACTTACGCAATAGTTATTTGTTACACAAGGACGGAAAATGACATTTTGCAAGAACGAGTAAAGTTGTGTAGCCGAGGTGCGTAGCACCGAAGCGAAACAATGCGAGCACTTGCAAAAGATTTTCCGGGCGTGTAACACACACTATTTTTTGGTCCGACTAATTTTTAATATTTTCAAAAGTTCAAAAACTTTTTACTTTATGACATACAAGATTAGATGTTTATTGACATCTATTGCACGATTAAAAGAATTAGTAATAAGGAATGATTTTCTGATAATCGATTTCAAGATCCTTAATTATTACCTATACATACGAATACTGTGCTAATAAGCAGCACAGTAAAAATTGTTACATTGAAAATATTAATGTCTAATAATTTTATATAAAAATAGCTGAGACAATGAACTATTTTAGTTCAATGAGCAAAAATAAAATCGAGATATGTATTTACATAATCGAATGTTATAAATTGATATAAATGTCAAATTTAAAATAAAAGTTGTGAGAGAAATTAAATGTAAACTAGAATCCTGCCTACCTTTAGAAAAAGTGATTAGATTAGTATATTATACCTTGTTTTTAAATAAATTTAATTAAAATTTGTATTATTTATTATGTATTATTGATGACTCATAGCGCCATCTCTTTAGATAATCTAAAAGCTACTTTGCCGGCCTAGGCCGGAAAATGTAATTTTCTGGACGATAATTAATAGTATTGTTTCTGGACGGAGGACCAAAAAATTTTGAAGTTTACAGGCGCTAGTGGTATTTTATGTTATTATTTATAAAATGTTCACAAAAAGTTGACAGGTACCGATTTTAAAATCCTAGGACGAAAAAACGGGACAGTTCGTTGCCCAGCAACGGACTAAAATAGGAGAATAGTGTATTTTGCAGTTTGAATTTGATCCGAGAAACTAGACATTTCCAAGCGATTTCATAAAAATAGTTTTTTCTAATATTGTGTGTTAAATTACCTGGTTTTGATCTTTAGCAGTTTGGGTTTCGTATTCTCATGAAATCATAATTTATACTATTCTGCGAGTATGGTCGTCGATCGGAGCTTTCAAAAAATTTCTGTTATTAAGTGTTGATATTCAATCTCTTCCTCATTAGCACAAGGAGGAATTGAATAGACGTGTTATTCGTTCCAAGTTCGTGCGGGCTGACCTATTTTATCTTTATGAGTGTTTAACGACGACTGGTTATCGCTTCCATTGTATTATTATATAACCTGGTGTATATAAAAGTCACTAACCGACAAGATTTTCTAATTTTCTCATATCCTTAACTGAATGAAAAAAATATAAAAGCTATATTAAATGCGGATATTTTATAAATTTAACAGTAGGTAATATGTATATATATTGTGTGCTGTTTTTTAACACTTATTCACAATTGATTAAATTAACAATACAAACGATACTTATCGAGTGCATTTTATTTACACAAACAGATAATCAAATTCTAAGATACAACTGATAAAATAATGTATTTTTGACAAAACTGAGGATATTGAAGATTAAGATACATAATAAGCTAATAATATTTGCGGAATATAAAAATTAGCTGTCATAAAATTGTTAAAAAAGGATCTTATTTTTCGTTTATAGTAAAGCGACTTTTAACAAAGTCAATTTAAGAAAGTATTTACCATATATACAAGTTCCGGACAACTGATGATAGGAGGGTTTTTTATACCAAATTTCATGACACTCTGATCTTCGCCGTTCAAGAGTTACAACGCGCACAAACGAAGAAAAATATGAATTATATACATGAGTTTCGGAAAACCGTAAAAATTTTACAGTTAGGGTCTCCCATGACACGAGTATCCTATATACCAAATTTTATGACCCCGTGACCTTAAAGTACCTCAATTGTACTTAATAATTTGCGGTATGAATAAATTATGCAATGCTAACAAGAAGTTTATAAAAGGAACAAAATCTGTTGTCTCATGGTGGATCAGTGTCAAAGTAAATGCAACTAATTTTCGTGTAAATGTTTTGTAGGGTACTTTGGAGCTGTGGACAGGCAAACACATGGTTCTTAGACCATTAACGTTTCAACAAGACTTATCACTGTCACATAAGGCAAAAATTTTGCAAGAATGGTTAAAAAAATCATGTTTCACTCTTCATTTCCGCGACACAATGGCTTTCGAATTCGCCAAACGTAAATCCCATGCACTTTTCTATCTGATCCATTTCAGTGAGAAAAAGAGCAATGTACGGACTAAAAGATATGCCAGTATGTATGCGCTGAAGAAACGATTGTTCGTGAAAGGGTCAAAAGGTTCTCAATGAAGCTAAGTTGAATACTTATATCTTGAAATTTTGATAATTTCAACACATTTTGTTCGATTGAATCAATAACAAATATTTCATACCATAAAATTATAGTCGTTCGAAAGGAAAGTTTATTCGATATCTCTGTAGATACAAAGTTGTAAAGTAATATATCCTTGATATTGTGGTAAATAATTTAAATGTTTGTTAACAGCGTAGGTACTTACGTATCTGTTCCTAATTAACTAAAATTTCGTAAAATCGTCGGTATATTTAGTACGACAATAGATATTAAAATGTGTTTTAATGTTCCATTAAAAGTTGTTTATATATTTAACAGCAATTTAAAAGATTTTGAAAAACATCTGAGATTAATAACGAGAAAACCGTTTTCATCATTTTATTTCAAATGTAATGTTAAAAAAATCTGTACAGAACAACTAAATACGTTTCAATTTATGTATATATTTGTTATTATCTCAACTTTACATTATTACAGACTTTGTAGAATTTCAAAAACAACTTTTAAAAAAAAATGTTTGTAAAGTTATACTTTTCATGGCTTATTTTGTCAGAACATAGAAAAAGTAACAAAAAAATCGGTTAAAGAGCCTTTCACGTCACCCCTTACCTGGGCCTAGCGAGAGACCAATAAAAAACCAATAAAAGAGACCTTTTCTTGGACCCTAACAGCATGTAGTTTTATGCACTCACGATTTTACAATCTATTGTTTAAATTTAACAAGTATATAAAAAAATATCAGAAATGTAAAGATAGTTTTTTTCTGTTTTTAACCATATAAAAGACTTACGCAAAAAGTACACTTTGTAAATTTTCTTTGCTTCATTTAGTACCAGTGTTTGATTAAGCTATATTATAGCGAAACACGTCACATATTACAAAGTAAGTACCTGGATGACCGAGCTTTGCTCGTGAAACATCTAAATCATAGAGCTTTCTGTTCGTATGTTAGTCAAATTTTGCAAACATCTTACTTTAGCAGCGCGGATTCGACGAGCATAAACCTGATCATTTGCATTAATGGTTTCTTGAAATGATTCTTGATACGCAAAGTTTGATAAACCTAACCTGTTTGTATTTGTGTGATGAGGATGAGCACTTGGATTAGTCCAATACTTTGCTGAATGTGCTACCTGAGCAGTTATGCATTATTTCACAGGTTATCTTACCCTAACAATAATGTTATGTGAAAAATGGAAAAAACGAATTTTCCTAGACTTGGTACCTGCTAGATCGTTTTTTTTTTCCTCCGTGTGCACCTATATTTCAAATTTCAACGAAATCGTTAGATCAGCTTTCGAGAACCTATGGCAATACATGCAGACAGTTGCTCACTTAATATTGATTTATGGATAAAACACGAATAAAATGACATTGTCTAAAAATGATTCCTAGCTAGATTGATGTTTCGCCCCCGAAACTCCCTCTACATTTCATGAAAATCGTTGGAGCCGATTTCTAGATTTCAATTATATATATACAAGAATTGCTAGTTTAAAGATATAAGATTAGATATATTGTGGATATCGTGAAAACATTTTTGTTTTTATTTAACTTTTATTTATGGATATCCATCAAGTAACAGCGAATTCAATCAAAAAGTTTATCCTGTTAATATAAGTTCTTAACTATTTATTTTACATATTAGATACAATTTTTTATATTTCTAAATTAAATTTGAAATATTTGCAAATAATTTATAATTACCTAAAGTCGTGTTAAAAAGTAGGTTATATGTTCATTTACAGTCAATAACCGTTAGCGGTATACAGAAATTTCAAATTCATTATTAATAATTATCCTTACCATAACCTTCTCTTATACGGCAATAATCACTTTCATATATATCACAGAAATATCAGAAATTATTTAACGAAGTTCATTATCAATTTCTAAATGTATGTCAAGTTAATAACATTAATTATATATTAGACATTAGATTCGAAGTGAGTTTCTACTATTGATAAAAATCAGAATGTAATGAAGATATTATTAAGTATCGTTTCCACGTTTCTGTGTTTTTATTTTTTATTTAATTTGCAAAGATTATTCAGTTAAAGCTTTTTTATCACAAGTCTGCTATTTAAGGAGCACCGTCGTTTAAGCAGGTTCTTCTAAGCCAATTTCCTGTTCAAATCAGCAACTCAAAGCGTGCAAAATTAATTTTACGCATTAACTGTTTTATTTCTACTAATGATTTTATGATGGTATTTTATTTTAATGTACTTATACTTACTTTTGAACTTTGCAATACAAAAAACTAGTAAACTTATATTACCATATCAAGTTATGTAATTAGTATAATTCCTTCGGTTTTTTATGTCAAAATTACAGAGTTTTATGTTAAAATTTTTTAAGATCTTTAGGGTTATCAGGACATTCGACTTAACTAAGTGTCGAAGCTGAAAGTAGAATTTAATCAAATTTTATATTTGAAACATATATCTTTGAAAGCGTATATTCCGAATTTGTTATTTTACTATTTGTTTCGACTTCAAAGATAGCTGAAAGTGCTTTTACCACATAAATATGCAATGAACACAGAAAACCCGAATATGGAATGGTAATTAGTATAGAATCAAAAGAAATACATTGCATAGTTCCAAAATAAAAGCAATATGTATGTTACGAGGGTTGTTTTCTTTAGTTTTACATATAGCCGCTAAGAAGTCGCGACCAATAGAACCTTCAGACATAAATCTAACGTAAATCTTTTGTTGACATAAATCCATCGCGATACAACAAGTCGTGTGGGTATAGTAAATTATTGAAATTGAAGTCGGTCGAAAAATAGATCTTAGCCGAGAACAGTTTCGAGCAATAATCTTTTTGGAGAGGATTATCCCAACGGCAATGTATTGCTGAAATGATTTCTGTGTTTGGGAATGAAGCACCGCACCAGTCAAGAGTTTTCCGCTGTTATTGCAAATTTCATTGTGGTCGCTCCAGTCTAGGTCCACCCAAAACAGCAGTCACACAGCAAAACTTTGATGTGGTTCGGCAGCTAATTATGAATGACCGCCTTGTAACCTATCGGGAGATACAGGCATCTTTGTGCATTTCAAAAACCTCCATCCAAAAGATCCTACATAAAGAACTGAGTCATACAAAATTCGTTTCCCATTGGATCCCACATTTGCTCAGAGAAGAGCAAAAATCGGTTTGCGTTGATTGGTGTCGAAAATCATTGAAACGGTTTATTAAAAGAAGCTTAAAAAGGCAATGAACATTGGATTTACTCCGGAAAATAAACGTCAATCTGTTGTTACGATGTTTCACGATAAGGAAAAACCAACAAAACTGATCCGTTCTCGAAGTGTGACAAATAAAATGGTCGCAATTTTTATGTTAAAATCTGGTCATGTGGCATCAATTGCTTTAGCAAATCGAAGAACGGTTACTTTCAATTGGTTTGTGATCGCGAAACTCTGACAAAGCAACACACAACGGCGAATCATCCTACACCAGGACAATGCAAGTGCTCACACTGCCCAAAAGACAATAGAGTAGCTGGAGCTTCAAAATATCGATTTGTTAGACCATCCACTGTATAGTCCCGACCGTAGTCTTAACGACTTAATCATGTTCCCAAGATGAAGAATTCAATGCGTAGGCAGCGATTCCAGACGCCAGAAGAAGCCATCGATTCCTTTAAAACAACGATTTTGTGGGTTTCAAATGAATACTGGAATAAATGTTTTACCAGTTGGTTTAAACGAATGCAAAATTGTATTCATCTTGGTGGTTCATATTTTGTAAGAAACAAAATAAAATATATTGAAGTCATGTTATCATTGCTTATTGAAGTCTTTTCTTCAGTACAATGTGGAGTTAATATTTCCTTTAGTTTCTTAAAGCCATCTCGCTGTATTCGATTTTTGATTTCAACATTTGCAGTTCAATTTTGAATTAAAGGGGATTCTTTATAATTTTTAACAATTAGAATCGGTCACAGAATTTTTCAGTTTGATTTCAATGGCTTTAGTTCTTACTACGATTCTTTTGCCCTAATAATTTTCCTATGTCGTAATTTTTTCCAATATTTTATAACATCCCTATAAAAACAATACTCCATGGTATCTAGTGTGACTTTAAAGGTTCGTCTGATAGCTGAAAGACCTGAACTATTATTTTGACTCATGGGTTGGAGTAAAGCTGTAAGAAAATTTTTTTCTTAAACAACGGCGTTTACGTATGCGACAAGTAGAGGCATACTCGTTGTTTTCATTGTGAGTGTGTTACAACTTATTAAAATCTCGAATGGATTACTTGAATGTTTGGGATAATTTTCCTTCTCCTTTACCTTATATGGATACAGAAATATTTTAAATATTTCATTAATTCATATTTGTTTATAAAATTTGCTGAATACATTTACTTGGTGTAAGCACCGTACAACGATTATTTGAAGGCGGTATAAGTGGATCATTTCTGTTTGTTTATATTATATAACAGTACACTATACCTATAAAATACATTAACATATATATTTAATAGTACAGTTACATACTCTGTACCTTTGTATGCATATTATTTTCCTGCAATATTGTAATAAGAAAGATTGCAGGTGTACATCCAAGGTGTAACTCATAACTAGTCACGATCATTATCAATAAGTTTACACCATCAGATATAAAATACTACATAAGTAGTTTTAGTGCGCCTATTAAATAGATACAGTGTGACACTTATCTACAAATACCGTGAAAGTGAGTAAGATAGTGAAAAATGTTAATAAGAAAGGAAAAAATTAGTTAGCTCTGTCCACAATCAACATGAATGTCAAGAAACAGTAGGATCTTTCTATAATCACAGGTGGGCTGCATAATATTATTTGTGGTTGAGAAGAAATTTTTTAATTGGAATCCATTGAAAATTCTCAAAGATATTTCCTCTTATAAAGTTAAAAACCTAAATTCCTCACATATCAACAGTATAATTATACTGACAGTGATTATAGTTAATAACATTTATTTATTATATAGATATATAGACACACTTAATAAGAAGTTAATAATGACTAATGCAATAAAAAAATATAAACGAATATATATTTCATCAATGTAAGTATGTTTTTTTATTAATGGTAAGATGGTAATATTGGAACTTGTCTCATGAGATTAGGTAAAATCCAACATTACATTAGTTTTTGTTTAACAAAATGGTTATTTACAAAATTAATAGTTTTATTTTTTTTATATTTATTACAATGGTTAAAGATGCAACAAGTTCATAAAGTAGTATTTTTCTTTCAAGAATGAGATAATTGAACCCACGAGCGATTACAACAATCCAATAGCAAACAAAAATAATGTACCAGATTCATATATTTTTTTTTCTACGATATTGTTTTGGTCCGGAACCATTTAGTGGGATTGCTGACACGTTCAGAAAGGCAGCCATTGAGAAATGGAGGCTAGAGAAGACCCAGGCAGGACTATTGGGAAAAATCACCGGGTAAGGGACCAGCCAAAGTCTTCATAAAAGGACACTCGCCGAAATTTACTGCAGAGCTGCTATCACAAAGGCGAAACGATGTCAGAATGATTGTCAGTCTGTTGACAGAAAATTGTCGGCTCAGATAACATAGGAGTCAGTTGAACCGTATTTTATGTCCTATGTCAATGGGAATGCCTTGCAAGGAAGCGGTATCGAGTATTGGAAGAGGAGAAACAGGCTGCTCCAAGTTACGTGGAGAGGCTACTGACAAAGGATATTAAGTCTTATTAAGAGCGCAGAGCTGGACAAGGTGCTCTAATATTATTTTAGAGATGATGGGTGTTTACAATCGATCTGTAAAGGTTGTGGTGATACAGACTAACAACCAAGCCATTGAAAATCTACGATATTGTTTTTTATCTACTCCTTTGACAGTAAATGTCAATTATACTCATTGTCACCATGCAGGGTAAGTATGCTATAACTTACAGTTGTGCGTGATGAAACGTCATGTTGGAATTACGTTTCATTACGCACAACTGTGCGTTATACCTTACTTACCCTGCAAGGTGACAATGAGTATAAATGACATTTACTGTCAAAGGAGTAGATAACAGTACAGTACGTACGTCATATATTTTCTTAGAGATGTCAAATATTTAGAATTAAAATTAAAATATTGAGTCGTAGATAAAGCATAGTACGTAACTCGAGTGGTAAGAGGTATTACGTATTCGTGTAATTACGCACTCGTACGTAATGTCCTACTTACCACTCTTGATACGTAATATACTATTAAAAAGTCTCGATTATTTATTTAATAATAAGTGTAGTTAATAAATAGTAATATGGGACCAACTCTTTTTTTTTTAATAAAAACAAGAGATTTTTAGTTTATCTGAACATACATTTAATACCATTACACATCATTGAAATGTATTTCATGTAAGCTCAATTGCCTATTATAACTTTTTTTAACAACTTGACTCGAATGTCTGCAATGAGATAAATATCTCACCAAATGAAATGTGTCTTTCAATAAATTGATTGTGGCTGTAAATGTTTGGTAAGTAGCATCGTTAAAATTACATGCCAATAAATATCAGTAAGCATCGCACGATACGACCACAGATTTGTCATCAATACCTTGCTATTTGATAATCAATACTCAATACGAAAATGAGCACAGGACGCATAAAAACAAATTTGAACGCTCTGCAACCATCTAGTAACTACGCTTCTTTCCTCTCTGCCATATGTGCGACCAAAAAGGTTAATTTGAATTCCATTGAAATTTTCGCTGTCTTTTCCGCTCTTCTCTCTGGTCTGCTATCCGCTTAATGTGTAGCCTCTCATAAAGCCGGCGACCACATATAAAGCTGGTAGCGTTAAATATAGCACAGGCTACACATATCGTGCATTTGCTTTGCTGAATCATTAAAGCCTAATACAACATGATAACAGTCCATGCGAAAGTATCAAAGAAATTTGAACGCTTTGCTACCATCTAGTACGCTCATTTTCGCTTTCTTCTTTGCCGTATGTGTGGTCAAAAAATACCATTGAAAGTTTTTTCCGCTCTTCTCTCCGGTCCGCTATCTGCCTTATGTGTGGGCTTACATTAACTGTAAGGCCAGCTTCATTTAAGAACAAATAAAATCCAATAACCCATCCAGTGTGAAATGCATACCAAAGTGTCATTTTTTCTGGGTTTAAAGGTTGCTGTTGGATGAGGTGAAGATTGATTTTACTCCAGAGTCTTTAATTATTATTCCATTTAACCAAAAACGTACTGCATCGCTAACTATAATTTTGTGATGAAATTCAGGATCCACAATCTTATATCCAACATCATCTCGAAAATTTGTTACAATGTTGTCTGAAAAATGTGTAATTACTGAGATCAAGGTGGAATTGACACATTTGAATGATCTGCGGCTCGTGCTGCAAAATTGCCCGGCTTGAGATACCATGTTCCTTACCACTCTTTAAATATTAAACTATAATATAGCTGGAAAGGGTAAATTCTGATTCTGACTGCAAAAATAAATGTTTTACCAACAATAACACCATTAGCATATTTTTACATGTTAAGAATTAGTTTTCTGATTGCGGGTAAAATCATCCCCAACCCTTATTTTACAAAAACTCCTGTGAATTGGGTATATATTCTCTGGTTGTAAAATTCACTGTGAGTTTCTCATGTTAAAAAACAAAATATTAGTACGATTTTTAATTAAAAACTATCCCTTTGAAGTTTTGTAATCCTTTTCAGAACGGTTGCGGGATAAAACTAATTAAGGAAATCAATATAAACCATTTAATTAAAGGTTTTGTGTATTTATTCTCGTTAGATTTAATTAGATAAAAAAAGATTGAACTGATCTACATTTTTTTATCCTTGGATAAAGTTTAGACTTGGTAGATTAACTCAAAATCGCATAGCAAATATTCCTATTAAAGAATTTTGATAATTTCTTTAAAATTTGCGACTTGTAGCTGGTTTTAAACATGCTGATATCAGTTTGCGATGGTTCAAGCGACTTTCCCGAGTAGGAAGCGGAAAGCTATTATAGCAAACATCATAAAAAATTAATGATCCAGATTATGGGTCTCCTGTTGTGAAACTTATTAAAGAAGGTTGGTTCTACCAAAATGAAGAAATGTATTTTTAAAATAGGAATTTTTCTATATTAAAAAAACATAATACACACAAAGCAGTACAGTTTTATTATCAAACTTACCAATACAACTATTTAAAGTCTGTACATAATAACCTCACTTAGCTGTCTCAATAAATATGCTGGCAAAATACTTTCTACGATGGTCGATGTACCTACCACTTGTATAATTGTATTATATTAAAAGCGACAAGTGTACTTTTATTGATTCCTCATGAAAATAGCAGCAATCATGCAAAAGTACATTTCAGATCGTTTTAGCAAATCATGGCGAGAAACTTTAGAGATTATTCTGTATGGAAAACTAACGACAGTTTGCTCTATAAAGGTGTGTTTACATGATGCCAGTAACTGGCGCCAGTCTTACTGGCATGCCAGTGCTTGATTAGGACAGCGCTGGACTGGTACGTTTACACGTATCCAGTTGCTAGCGACAGTCTCAGTGGCACCCTACCACCCTAGTTCCTACTTGGTGAAGTTTACCCTTCACATGTACGCCAGTTACTAGAAAGCTGTGTTTAGTTTACACGTGTCGACAACCACGGGCGCGGGGTTGGAGGCGACGCGGGCAAGGGCCACTGGCATGAAAAATAGACCAACTTTCTATTCGAGACAGCGCTGGCAGACAGCACTGGACTGGCAAAAGAAAGTGTTTACATGATCCCAGTACCATGCCAGCGCTGGCATGCCAGTGAGACTGGCGCCAGTCACTGGCATCATGTAAACACGCCTTAAACGTATGTCTGCAAATCCTTCGATTTCCACAGTGAGTCATTTTTTTAACTCACGATTTATTTATTGCTCTGAAATCGATCGAGATATGCAAATGAAATTTGGTCGGTTTTAAGAGGTTGGTATTGCGCATTGTTTGACATAAAATTATCATTTTTGCACTTACGGGTAATGATCTCTATTTCGTATAAAGTTAAAAAGTGTACACTTTCGGTCTCACTTGTTTAAAAAGTCTATTTTAACTTTTAAACGTTTTTGTAGTCATCAACTTTCGCTTATTTTTATTTATCGTTATTTTTGTGACCGAGCCATCGAATAAATTGGCGGATTAATTTAATATAAAGATTAAATAATAAGCGCCGTGCTACCTGGAAACTGGTAAGACCTGTTTGATATTAATGATATCTTTAATATAAACAAATTTAGAAACGTTTAGTTAATAAGGTAGTTCTAGCAAAATTTATTTCCATAGACCAGAACAGAATACCAATTTCTAAATTAATTAATACAATCTTCAGAAGCGAATAAAAAAACTACTTACTATGAAGATTCTGCAAATCACTTAAAACATCGGCTTTCATTTAATGATGTACATGACGTGACTAAAGATGACATATTTCTCCAGTTTATAAACAATGTGGTAACCGTGAAAATAACAATAAGAATATGTTACCTTGAATTTAAGATATACACATAATAATATGCTGATGCAAATTCTCTATATAATTAGGTTAATACAAATGAACGAGGCAATTATTACTTCTTTAAATTTAAGTTTTGTTTTAATAAATTGTAGTATCAGATTGATATAAAAATATAAAGTGGAAGTTGTTGCTGTACAATATTATGCTCAGTTTAGTGTATATTTGTAACCGTTTAATGAGAAGAGCGTAAAAATTTTCATTAAGGAAAAATTTTTACAATATTTACTTATTTTAACCGGCTTCAAAAAAGGAGGAGGTTCTCGATTGGACCATATTTTTTATGTATGTTACCGAATATCTTCGGTATTTAAAATCCGATTAAAAAAAATCTTTTTGCATTCAAAAGAGTAGAGTGTCTGTGTGGTCCCATAAAAATTTGGTTAAGGTCTAGTCATCAATGTAGAAGGTATTCCAGGAAATACCACAAAAATCAACAGCATAAACACTACAGTTACGTTAATATGTTAATAATAAGTTGAAGGCGGTTCAACTTTTTAAAAAATTTCGTCAATCTTTTAGATTAAACTAAATTAAATAAAAAATATTTAAGTGACTTGTATTTGTGTATTTAACACATATTGGTTGTCCTGAAGATAATTGGTAAAAAGTTACACCAAATATTAAAAGGAAACATTAAATATACAGGGTGGTCTTCATGGAATCGGCCAAATTTGATGATTAGATTCATAACGTAAAAATATACCAAGGATGAGATTACTTGGGGTACAAATTTTTTTTATTCTTTTCAGCACATTTAAGCTATCACAGTTGTTGCTCTCTGTGACCTATTAGCAAATTATGAATATATTTTGATTCGTTGACCTAAAAAATCGCTAACCTAAACTTTTATACTAAAGTAAGTGTGGAATACTCGCCTTTTTGTAAAAACTAAATCAAATTTAATAGATTAATGAAGAAACATATATAAACATATATCTTTATTAAAAAAAATAATCAAAACAAAGTTAAATCCCGGAGACGATATTAGGATCACAATAATCAGTCCTCA
The DNA here is from genome assembly GCA_964028335.1 of Altica lythri. NCBI lineage: Eukaryota > Metazoa > Arthropoda > Insecta > Coleoptera > Chrysomelidae > Altica > Altica lythri. The sequence continues at coordinate 24,487,808 of OZ034804.1, read as the reverse complement.
AACTTAAATTGTATTTTTATAGTAATTATTGATAATCTACTCAGTAACTAAACTAAACTTAATTTCTATTCAGACTCTTATCAATCATTGGTCTGTTAAATAATTCTAAATGCTTAAATAAGTTGTACAAATAAATTTAGGTCCTACGTTTTCAACACAGTCCTCATACATTCATTCAAAAGATTTCATGCATCTTCTTATCCATTTTCCTCCCTTCGTATCTTGAGAAGATGTTTTCAGGCACACTGGGCATTCAGCATCATCATTGTCGTGAGTGGAGACCAATATTGGTTCTTTTTTAGGCGTGTTCTCGTCAGAAGACTTTGGAAATTTAGCTACTGTAATCATACATTTTCTCGTTAAGAGTTATTTTGGTTTAATGTGCTAAAATCTGATTGGTTTATTTCAGCAATTAAACTATTGAAATCAATTGGCAACTGGTTTATGGCAATTAATTTAATTAATAAATAATTTGTGTCTTAAAAAAACAGATTCATAGGTTATTGTTAAGTAGATTGCTTTTGTTTATAACTTCTTATGACTATATATTTGTTGAGATACAGTGCCAGAAGTGTATGAGGGTTATATATATTAAACAGGACGACGAATGAATTTATCGTATGCATACTAAGTCTTTTCTTTTGTTTGAAAAGAATGTGGTAGAATCCATTGTGAAGATTCAAATGATGAAGAGACCTCTGAATTTTTTGTTTTTTCTTCTTATGGGTCGTTTTGGCGAACATATATAGTAAATGAAGAAAGAATTCCTAAAAAAAGCGTTGAATGGGATATATCTACCAATATACCACACCCGCGCTAAGGCTACGGCCACATTAGCGGGATTTCAAGCTGCGTTTCGTTCATGCAGCGTGAATTCCCGTCATTATAAAAATAATAGGCAGTTTTTTCACGCGCGTGAAAACCGGCTCATCCCTTGTCACACACAGCCTTGGCGTGTCGGGAAGCTGAGCGATTACAAAAATGAACAAAAGTACTCTTAACGAAAATCATGCCGCGTGAAATTCAAACCGTGTGTCAACCTAAGACAGCGTGAAAAGACGCTCAAAAATGGAACCACTTCTATTCGTGAACGGGAGACCTTGAAGACGCGTCTTTCAGGCGGGAATTCCCGCCGTGGTTGGCCGGCCAAACTGACAATAGTATAGCCTATTTTTTTGGCGTGTTTTCACGTCAAAACGCCGCGTGAAATCCCGCTAATGTGGCCGTGGCCTAAGAGAAAAATACATCTATGGCATAAGCGCACGGATTGGTATAGTTATAGCGAATCATACTTATTGTGTTCTTATCATTTAAAGAAGATATGCTTCTTATGGGACGTTCTGGTGGTCACAAAAAAAAATTGTTCATTGTAATACTTCATTGTTTGAAAAATAAATATTAACTCACAACGCTCTGAAATGACATTGGTTATCTATGTGAAAATAAGTTAAAATGACTTTATTTTATTGTTGTATTAAAGAAATATATTATATATTATATTATTATATATATTATATATTATATATATTCAAATAAACTACAAAACATGTTTCGTCATTTATTTGTTTCATCAAACACAATGTGTTAGCGCAGTTGTGACAGAAAATATTGATCGCAATTGTACAATAAAATAATAACTTATATTGTAAGATCGGTAATAACATCATTTTTTTAAATTAAAAATAATTCCTGAATGTTAAAGAAAATCGTAAATTTGTTTTGTATATTGAGATAAACATTTTAGCGATGCACTAGCACATCATAAACCTGATGCAAGTATTAAATATAATTTACAAGCACATAAGCACATTATCACCGTTTATTAACAAGAGGTCACTCTGGTTCAATTAACCAACATTTACGTAGTTATTTTGTGTGTGGAAATGACCGTACTAAATCCTCCAAATCAGCACAGCGGAAAATTGAGAGACAGCGGGCTATTAATAAAATTTAACTAACGTATTCTGTTTACTTAAAGTCTTCGTTTAATATTAATTAAGCAATCAGTGGCGTGAATTCAAAATAGCAACCTGTTGAAATAGTTTTTAATTTATTTTTAACCAAAAAGTGTTACCTACTCGGTTTATTGTAATACCAACCTAGTTACTAAAAAATCTTCTACAATTGAAAAAAAGCTTAAAATTTTTTATTATTTTTTGGATGTATTATTAAGGTAATATAAGAGATCGATATCATGTAGTTTAATTTATGATAAGCAAGTCTTCACAGTTCTGAACATTTGTGTCGTAACAAAAAATTAAACACAAGTTTGCAATGTTTTGTAAACATTTGTTGATATAATCTTTGAAGTTAGCTAAAGTTCTACATAAGCTTTATTAACATTTAATTTTATTAAGTAATTTGTTTTAATATAAAAGTAACAAAATACTACACTTTACCTGCAATTACACCTGTTCTCATTACAGCAAACAAAATAATACGAATCAGATTTTCTAGAAATGATGCAGAAAGGACTCTTAACGACTATACAAAGTTTTGTTTTACGATGAAAGTACGGGTAAAAAGGACCAAGGAAACTTTTTGGTGGTGGGTTGAGAATGTGTTTGACGCACGTACAGATTTAAATTTTTCAAGGCCACATTACCATTTCTTTTTTATGCAAGATAATAAACTGGTCACTGCGAAACCCAGTCTAGAATTCAATCGAACATCTTTGTGATGCTCTAAAAAAATCATTTCAACCTAATATACTGTATAGTGTCTATTAGACAGACGATGAAAAAAAGATTGCTTGACTTTATATAAAAGCGACCTCAGATTGTACCAAACATCTTGTTGACTATGATAATGTTGTGATTTTGGACAGAAAAACCAACACCAACAAACGGTTATTTCTGGAAATGGCACACATAGCAGCAAATAGTGAAAATGTGTCAATGGCATTTATTCATTCCTTCTAACAATTAAGTGCCCAAGGCTTCTATATCCTTGTTTTCCGTTATAAAAGTGTTTATTTGCAATCTTTGTAAAATAGTTCCATAAACTTAGTAATTGACTTGTTTTGATGGATATAACCAAGAATATCTGACAAACAAAATAAACTAACGATATTAACTCGGCTCCACTTATTTCTTATAACTATGCTGTCACATCAATTGTGGATCAATCGTCAGCTGTCATATGTAATTCCATTCTTCAGTTTCCAAATAATTTGTCTAGTTTAGTGTTAGCAAATCTTTTTAATCCTTTGTACATACCTGTTAATATTATATTATGTAATATGGATATATAATAGAATATACTATTTAAGGGCTTTTTTTCCCAAAATTTTGCAACGACTTTTTTTACTTTAATTTATATTTTTTAATGGTTTAAAAGACAATATCTCTCTGCTCCTATTATATTACATAGGACATCCAATACATTGCAGAAGTTGTTAGCAAAAAATATATTTTTTAATTTATCTATTGTCAGTTTAAACCATTGTTTGATTTAAATTCTTGTAGTAATTGCTAATTCATTGTATTGTAACCATAAACTCTTCTAGTTTTTTAATGGATGACCTATTAATTAAAATGTTGTAAGAGTGGTAATGTTTACAACTGGTTGTTTATGTACTTTTGATCGAAAACATTTTTTAATTACGCTTCTATTAAGTAATTACCCGTACTAATGACGCAACGGAATTAACCACTGTATGTTGTGACAATTTCAATTGTGATATAAGAAAATTGATCCGATTTATATAATATGTATTACAACTTTTTTTAGCGTTGGCTACGAATGTGTATCTTAGTTAAATAAATCTTCAACGTTTAATGTTTTTAGAAATTATTTGACAAATTCAAATAACGTGTATAATAACCGTAACATTCCTTCTAGTCCGTTAATATTCTGGAAAGATATTTGCCATAAATTTTACTGCCGACAAAACCATTTTTGCCTTATTGATACGAAAGAATCTTGTTGTATATCAATTTATCTTTATATTAGTACCTATAATGATGGATGTAGGTAACTTTTATCGATTTTTATAAAACGGCACCAAAAAGTTTGTAACCAAAATTTCTTTAATTTTAATTTGCTTGGTGGATGTTGGTGAAAAATTTGGAAAACGAAATACAAACGAACACTCAGTGTTTTAAAGGAGAGCGAGTCGTGGATTTTCGACCAATTTAATGAACAGAGAAGCTAAAGTGTAGGATGTTAGAATTTGATTAGGGGTAGATTAGGATGTTATAATTTGATTAAGGCGCTACTTAACTTTTTGAGACGAGGCAAAATGTTAAGAAACCTAGATGTTTAAAATTCAAGAAAGGAATAGGTTACTTGACACATAACTAATTTTATACAATAAATGAGTATTTCTTACAGTATTTAGCTTACGAAAACGAAATATATCGATTTTAATAACTAAATGCGTAAGATTAATTTAAAAATTCAATTTAAAAAATGTGTTTTTTATTTTTAATTTGAATCGCCGAAAACGCTGTCGGCCATGTTGTAACGTCATACAAATTGTAAACAAAACGAGTAATTTGACGTGGTGTTATTACAAGTATAAATATTTCAATAAAAACTCTGTATCACGTTCGTAATTTATTTGCTTTATTGAAAAACAATAATAAACTCATTATGGACGTTGGTTTCACAAAAGCAGACAGCACAAGTTTGCCAAAAATTGATACTTTAATGGTTGGTAATTTCTTTGCCTTGAATCCAGATTTCTGCTCTGCCGAGCTAAGAAATGTCAAGACTTCTATGTAAGTACAGTGCAATTCGCAGTTGTTAAATAGTAGACATAAAAAGGAAGAATGAGTGTATTTATTCTTTTCAGAAGTGATTCAAAAGTACCTACTCATTTATGTCATAAGTATCGTAACCTCTGAATAATGTAACTAACATCTATTTGTATTCCTTGATGTGTTTTTGCATTCTTGGACGATGCAATAACGATAATTACTGTATTTTTTATGAAAATTAGTTAAAATCATGTTTTTAAAGTAAAGTAAACTGGAAAATTGTCCGTGTTTATATGTCAAATGTTTGTTTACAATACGTATGACGTCAGAGCACAGATAATCTATAGACTAAAATGGCGGACAGCGTTTTCGCACCTACATGAAGAGATGGATTTTAAATGACAGTTTTGTGGTTTCATAGGTTTTGAAAAAATATAGTAATATTTTTTTACCTTAGTAGCACAAATATAAACTATTTAGGACCTAGTTTAAAAAAGAGTCAACTAGCCTATTAAAATAATAATTTATAGAATATACTCTATCTTTACTAAAAAATAATAATATACATACCTTGTGACCTTATGGCTTCATGACTTTTGTATTAATTAGTTCTTATTCAGCCTATTAACTTAAAATTTATCAAAAAAATATTTTCATTAAATGAATTTTAATCAATACAACATGTACAGACAGGTAACAAGCAAAAAGGCAGGAGAACAAGGAGAATATTTATTTAAATAAATAATATATAAAAAACAATAAAATAGCAGTATTCGCATCATTTGTATTTGGGTGAAAACAGGTCTTTTTTATTCACACATATCGTTGATACAGAAATACCAAACATTAAACTAATAATTTACAAAAAATATACCATATATTTAATTCCTACAATATATCATTTATCCTGAATATGGTCCTATGAATATGAGTGGGAACCTTTATTTTATTAATAAAAATATTTTTTCTATTAAAACTTTCAGTGTTATAGTTAGTATATTTATAAACTTGAGCTAGTAAATGATTACCCAAAACCAATTAAATAACATTTTCCTGGTGTAAATTCTTAGAATGTTGTACAATTATAATTCTAAAACACCGAGACTGCACTATTGATGACGGAATAGAATAATTTTTATTACGGTAATATTTTCACAAGTAGTAACTTTGTAAATATATCGCAGAATGTTAACTTAAAATTGCTTTTGCAATGAAGATAAATGCTCTGAGGTGGAATGAAAATAAATCTAGTAAATGTAACCTCGTGTCTATAACTCTATAATCTATAACTCCTTAGCGTCCCTTCGAAAATATCATAAAAATATCGCCTTGAAAATTAAATAATATTACAATTAGATATTTTGGTATATTAGGATGGTAACAATACACGAAGTAATAAAAGATGTCAAACTCCGACAAATATGTTAAACATTAAAACACAGTAATTATATAACCAGTACAGACGTTTTAATTCGTGGACTTCTCCAGGTCTAAATGAAAAGTGTTTTTTTTGCTACTGTAAGCGAAGCGTTGGTAAAATACTATGCAGAAGAGATTTTTATTGGTTAATTTAGCAGGGCACTTTGCAACAGTATTCGAATTGAATTAAAATAACGCTAATCGAAGAAAAGCGGCAGGAAATTGCTCATAGGGGTCCAAATTAGGAAACTGAGTAAAAAAATACAGATTGTAACGAAATTTTTTTGTGCCTACATATAGCTATTGTAATTTAATTAAAATTATTAGATTAAAAATATTGGAAATATTTTAAATGCTAAGTTTTTTTTTAGTTAATGTTTCTTATTTTTTGAATGTTCACTTCTAGTTTTATCATTTTTGTCCTAATGTTAAGCTAAAATTCGATAATTCATTTTTTAATCATTGAATACACAGGCTTGTTCTGGATCTGGAAATTTGGGGAGGGGCGAGCTAGTGCTCAGCCAGCACAGAGGCCACCTATGACCCATTGTGCATCCTCCCTAGTGTAGGGATATCCTCACCTCAGGCTGTCACCAGGCCTAGTGATTTAAAACAGGTGATGAGGCTCCCGAGAGGGATCTCCCTGACATCGGCTGGTGTAAGCCAGTACTCGCCCAACACGGATCTTCTGATTTCAGAAAAAGCAGAGCAGTCATACATTATGTATTCTACTGTTTCCTCTTCTTGTTCGCAGCCTCTGCATAGCGGCGTTTCTATTAATTTCATCCTAAAGAAATGTTGTCGCAATTGGCAGTGACCTGTCAAGATTGTTTTTTGACAATACTTTAATTACAGTTAGTTGTTTCTTCTTCTTCATGTGCTATATCAGAATTATCCGACATTGGCAATCACCAGAGCGAACGCTTCGCGGTCTTCTGCCATATGGAAAAATTGCCCCGCATTCTGTATTCCAGTTCACTCTCGAATGTTTTTCAGCCAAGAAACTTGTTTTCTGCCTACACCTCTTCTGCCTTCTATTTTTGCCTTTCAGGATCAGTTGTAGTATTTTCTATATCGGTTTCCGCACAATACATGACCCAGATGAGACATCTTTCGATATTTAACAGTATTTGGCAATTCCTTGTCCTTTTTAACTTTCCTTAGCACTTCCACTCGTATAATAGCACCGACCAAACAAAACACTTAATCATTCTTTGTCTTAGTTCTAAGTTGGGATAGTTATCGCAAAGAAATGTTATCATTTTTAGAAAATTGCCTTTAGTCATTGCGATTTTGCGTTTTATTTCTATGTGTGGATCTAGTTGGTCTGTTATAATAGTTCCTAACATGTTATTTTATGAACTTTTTCAACTTCTACTCCTTTTAATTGAAGTTTTAAAATGTTTATTCTTTCAAACTAAAGTGCTTTATTTCTTACAATTTGCTTACAATTTCTTTGAGGTGTTTAGTTGAATATTAAAGGACCAGCTATGCCCGCGACTTCGTTAGCGTTTGAAAAACTATGATATAATCAATCAAATTTTAAACAAAGTCGTTGAAACACAACCGCTAGCATTATCCCGCTTGCGTGTTTATAGCAGCAGCTATCCACCAGCAAAAGTCCCGTGAAAAAACAAACAAATAAACAGACAGACAGACAAAAACTGTAAAAATGTTATTATGTGTATACCGTGTAATCTTACAAACAGACAGTCCAATTTTATTTATTTGTATAGGTAATCATTAATCTAGTTTACTCTGTAGTAGAAAAAGTAATATATTTCCCACTACCCACCTTCCCTATTTATTGTTTTCTAGAAGAACTTTTTTCACCCTGTACATTTTTCTTAGTACAGAATCTTTCTGTGTGTAACGTCTACAAAAAAAAGCTTCTCGTATGCCAACTACTTGTCGAATCAGAATTAGTAATGAAAAATAAACATCTTGTAAGCGTGCACATTTTCTGTTTTTTTTTTAGAAAACTACCTGTTTGGAATATATATTCTATATCTTTCTGTAATTAATTGAAATAATTAAAATAACAGTTGATGGTGTGAATATCTATAGCTTTTTTCACAATGAAAATTTTATTACATGTAAAATATTTGCCATATATCCGACATTTTCTATTGTTTTTGTACACCGTTAACATTTTGTTTAGTAGGTATTATGTGAAAATATCAACAGTCCATAAATGTTTGTGGTATTAAAAGTGCATAAAAAAATTCAACTGCATATAGGTAAACAACTAAATATTTATATGTTCTATTTATTCTAACTAAAATAGTTTATTACTTATTTTAAAATAGACCGGGGACCCAGGGCTTTTTTCAGTAATTAGGAGCAATATATAATTCTTTAAATTACTTCGTTTCGACGAGACGCCCAAAATTTCCTTCTACGAACATTTTGTTCCGGTTAGATAAATTTGCTGGAAAGCATAGTAGTCCAAGATATGACCGGTTTTCTGCTAGCAATTCTTTTTATATGCATGGATTTGTTTAAAATTTTAACAGTAGGTAGAAAATGGCTCAAAAATTAAAATCTACCCTATGCCAATATGTGCTTTTTCTCTGGGGGGTGGTTACCACCCCAACTAGGGGGTGGAAAATATTTATCAAAAAAAAACATGGTAATCGATAGAATAGCGCATTTTAAGACAAAAACGTTCTTTAGAGTTTTTTCGAAAAGTCAATACTTTTGGAGTTATTGGTAAGTGAAAGTTCACAAATTAAACGGCAAAAAAGCATGTTTTTAAACGATTTTTCGGGAATAAGTCAGAAAATTTACACTTTATCTGGAAAACTGTCATAATATAAAATGAAGCTTATATAAAAAGATAGAGATTTGTTTTCTTGTTATTATTGCAGATTTAATATTAAAAAAGTTATGACTGTTCGAAAGTAGACGTTTATACATCCAATACAAAAATCCAAACATATGACGTTAAATAACCGGAAAACGATAAGTTTTTCATAGAAAACTTATTGGAACTTTTTTAAAGATCTTAAAAAATCCGTTCAAATCACCACTAGTAAAAGTGATTTGCATGAAAATTTGGGTAAGTTATAACAAAAATAAAGTCAGCTTATAGTTTTTGCGACGCAAAAAGTAACAAACTCACCCTCGCCAAAACCACCCTGGTTGAAACTATTTGTTGTTCATTCAAAATTGACTTTGTTTATATACAAGCATTAAACTCTAGGAGTTTAACTGGTTTAGAAGGGTTAGTTTTGAAAAAATCTCAGGTTAAAGTGAAAATGTTATTTTCTGAATTTCTCAAAAAATCTCTTTGTTTTGGAAATAACTCAAGAACTAGAAAAGATACAGAAAAAATTATAGCATGCAAAAGAATAGCTTTTTCGTTACTAAAGATTTTAATTTTATTTTTATTTTTATAGAATGAAAATTAAACGAGATATGCTTCTTTAAAGCTTGTCTTCGCATGCGTTTAGCACCATCATCGAGCCCTTTCAGCGCAACCCTTTTTAAAACGAAAGGCTTGAAAAAAAAATCGTCATCTTGTAGCTTTTAAAATTACTTACCAAATCGTCTTTTTACGGACTTCCTAGCTTAAAAACTGAAGAAGTTATGAATAAAAAACCATTAAATTTTTTTAGAATTTTGGAGCACGTATATTGGAGCATTCAAGAATTTAATCTAAGATTTACCGACACAGTATCTACTCTTATAAACTTACACAGGTGTATGTATGTGTATTTATTTATATATATTAGGGGTACATTTTAAAATTTGTTTCATAATAAGGTTTCCTACTAATTTTACCGTTTAATTTGTAAACTTTCAGTTACCCATAACTCCAAAAATATTGACTTTTCTAAAAAACTCGAAAAAACATTTTTTGTCTTAAAATTCACTATTCTATCGATTACCATGTTTTTTTTTCAATTTTTCCACCCCTGAATTGGGGGTGGTAACCACCCCCAGTGAAAAAGCACATATTCGCATAGAGTAGATTTTAGATTTTGAAGTGGAGGGTATATTGAGCTTTTTTACAAATTTTCATTCAAATCCATGCATATAAAAAAATTGCAAGATTTCTTATTAATTTAACCATTTAATTTGTAAACTTTCAGTTACCCATAACTCCAAAAATATTGACTTTTCAAAAAAACTCGAAAATACATTTTTGTCTTAGAATTCACTATTCTATCGATTACTATGTTTTTTTTTTAATTTTTCCACCCCCGAGTTGGGGGTGGTAGCCACCCCCAGAGGGAAAACACATATTGGCATAGGGTAGATTTTGAAGTGGAGGGTATATTGAGCTTACCTACAAATTTTCATGCAAATCGATGCATATAAAAAAAATTGCGAGGTTTCCTATTATTTTTACCGTCATATCTTGGACTATAGTTAATCCGACAGTGTTCGGCATGTTTCTGAGCAATAGTTTTAGTCCAGGGTAATAAGCAAAAACAAACCCTTTTCGTGACTTCGAATAATCCAGGTATCTGACAAGTTTTTTTGTTATTATAGACCTATAGGAAGAAAACCTACCGGTTTCCTGCAGAGATTTCGGAGCGGTATTTTAATTATTAACAATTTAGTGCAAAAAACGCGATTTTTTCGGTTTTTGCATCCCTAGTAAAAAGGTAAATGTTTGACATACAATTACAAAATTTTATTTTTAAGAACATTGAAAATGCTTTAAAATGGCGTTTTTTAAAAACTAAAAAATCAATTTGTTGCTCCGTAAACTGCAAAATAAAGCAAAACCGTTATTTGTTAATAACTATTATCAAATTAAACCTGGACCTTAAATATTTTACCCAAAGTTGGGCATTAGGGTACTTAATAAACCCTCAAAATTTCAGACCGATCCATCAATCAGTTTAAAAGTTATTCTATTTGTTTATCCCAGAGAACTTTTTTTGCAATAACATTAGACAGAAAATAATAAAGATAGGGCAATTCTGCGAATGCCAAATAAAAGTAGAAGACTTATAATATTAATATATATTAAAAAAAGTTAAAAAAATTATTTATTATAGTCCAAAATTATAATGCAAAATTATTAAAATTATTAGTTTATAAACATTTACAATAATTTTAAAAATATTATCCGCAGAAAAAATCTTTTTACATATTCGAAAAGCTGTCATTTTTACACGAATTTTCAAAAAAAAAAGATGGTCTAGGTCAATTTGGGCCAAAGTTAGTATTTTTTTTTTAAATTCACAACTAATTTGTTTATAATAATTAAGGAATGTAATTGGTGCCATTTTAATGAATGGGGTTAGTTTTTTTTATGAAAAAAATTGCACAAACAATGCACCTTTACAGGACCATCTACGACTTTTAGTCGTGGTAAGTGGAGGGGGAACCGACAGATCCACGATTTCAAAAACTGAAAAAGCAACTTCAAACTACTACAATTTTCTATATCTCCAGATCTACTCAATGGATTTTGATCTTTCTTGTTTTAATTTGTATGTATTTTTTTCGTACATTACAAATATGCAATTTGTTTATAAATTTATTAATTAATAAACAGTCTAATTTGTTTAAACAATTTTTGAAAAAACAATTTTCTTCTAAAAATCTATTTTTTTAATCATACTATCATTAATAATCATATAAAAACTTAAAGTACACTTTAATAAATAAATTATCTTTAATAAATAATTAATTATTATTAAATTTTACCTAAAAAATGGGCTATATTGTATGTTTTATATAAATATATAAAGATTTAAATGTATATACAAATAAATACTGCTCCTAAAATAATAATATTTTCAAATATTGAAATCTGAGTAATCCAAATATTAAAACGTCTCAACTCAATGATGTTTACTTAAAAATGTTTCCTATTGCGTTGGTGGGGATATTCATATCACAAATTGACCTACACCAATTTCTTTTTTTGAAAATTCGTGTAAAAATGCCAGCTTTTCGAATATGTAAAAAGATTTTTTCTACGGATAATATTTTTAAAGTTATTGTGAATGTTTATAAACTAAAAATTTTAATAATTTTTCATTATAATTTTGGACTATAATAAATAATTTTTTTATTTTTTTTTAATATATATTAATATTATAAGTCTTCTACTTTCATTTGGCATTCGCAGAATTGCCCTATCTTAATTATTTTCTGTCTAATGTTATTGCAAAAAAAAGTTCTCTGGGATAAACAAATAGAATAACTTTTAAACTGATTGATGGATCGGTCTGAAATGTTGAGGGTTTATTAAGTACCCCAATGCCCAACTTTGGGTAAAATATTAAAGGTCCAGATTTATTTTAATAATAGTTATTAACAAATAACGGTTTTGCTTTATTTTGCAGTTTACGGAGCAACAAATTGATTTTTTAGTTTTTAAAAAACGCCATTTTAAATCATTTGCAATGTTCTTAAAAATAAAATTTTGTAATTGTATGTCAACCATTTACCTCTTTTTAGTAGGGATGCAAAAACCGAAAAAATCGCGGTTTTTGCACTAAATTGTTAATAATTAAAATACCGCTCCGAAATCTCTGCAGGAAACCGGTAGGTTTTCTTCCTATAGGTCTATAATAACAAAAAAACTTGTCAGGTACCTGGATTATTCGAAGTCACGAGAAAAACTAACTTCCCTGGACTATTTGTTCTTTTAAATATCGTTAGACTATTTGAGTCGCTTAGGATCAAAACCCGTTAAGTCAATTTTTTGTGAAAAATAATTTTATTTTAAACTAGTTGTACTCGGAACGTCGTTCGCGTGGCGTGTGATTGTTGTATAAAAATTTCTTACCCCACCCCATTTAAGGACTAAGAGAGAAATTGTTATACACCAGATGTTAAGTTGAAAAAAGACAAATACATCTGTGAAAACCGCATTTGAATCGGATCAGTAGTTTTCATGTGATGCGCGCACAAACATACAGACAGACAGACAAAAAAATCTATCCACATTTTTGGGTTCTACTTCGATGTACCCCCGACGTCGTTCGCGTGGCGTGTTGATTTTTGTATAAAAATTTCTTTCCTCACCCCGTTAAAGGGGTGGGGGGAGAAAGTTTTATACACCAGATGTTAGGTTAAAAGAAGACAAATACGGCTTTGAAAACCGCATTCGAATAGGATCAGTAGTTTTCATGTGATGCGCGCACAAACATATACATTTCTATAGTTTTATTATATTGAAACACGTATGGGGGCTTTTTACACAATTTATTTACAAAATTGTTAAGATACACTGAACTCTGCTGGATAACGTCTAACTACTTGACAATACAATGAACTCTTGTGAAAACTTGACTTGAACTGACGTAAACTGCCCATGCATCCCCTTATATACAACATTATTTAATCTAGTCAGTGTGTTTAGAAGTTTCTAGAATTTTCTAGAAACATTATTTAAAATGGTCAGTTGATTTTTTTTTACAAACTTCTAAAAATCAACTGTCAACAACAATCTTTCAAATTAAGGTCCCTTCCTTTACGGTTATCCCGTTACAATATGTATAGAAAATATAAGTTTAAAAGCTCCTTTATCTATGGCTTAAAGGCGATAGATCAAAAATCACTAGATGCCAACAAAAAGTGAATATAAAGTAAGGGTGATCAAATTTTGCGTCACTACAAAATCAGTATTTTAAAGTTTTTTTGTCCTACTGTAAAATTTTGACAATTTGACATAACGGGTTTTGAACCTAAACGACTCATTTGATGAAAAAAACGTCGTTTTACAGAAGTAGTGGTTTATCTCGAGTGTCCTACATTGTAAATATATCAACGTTACGAGGTGTGAAAATTCATCACTAACAGTTTAACTTTTATTGTATTTCTTGATAATTATATAAACAACAAAATGTCATTGTACTAGGCCTTAGTTTCACAATGTCTGTTTACTTATTAATAACAACCTAATTTCATTTATCAAGAAAAAACTTAAAGATAATAATAAATATGACCTTATCATAGATAGTAATCGAAAATGCAAAAAAAAATATTTTTAAATGGTGAAATTTAAGTTTTACGCTATTTGCAGTAAAGTAACACAAACATCGAACATCTACTGAAAATTTCTGAATTCTGTATTGATTTTTTTAAAGGAATTTTAAATATGGATTTTCTCCACAACCGTTAAACTGACGATTTTTGAAGGTCGAAAAAGATATGGGTTTTCCATCTTGATGCAGTATTAGTAGTATTACTATCTGTTTGGAAAAACACCACTGGGGGCAAACTCTTATGTGGCAACCCTCATCAATTTACGAAAACAGAATAGAATATTCTTAGATGAAAATCTGTAACAAAATGAGGAGATTCTATAGAACAAGTTAAAATGGTGTCGTGGGACACCAGGTAGGAACTAAGTCCCTTCGGCTAATGTAGAATCAACACATAACACTACTCGCTTCTCGCTTGTGTTTACGACTGTAGCGCCTGCGCACGTCTCATTTAACGGTCAATATATCAAAATCAGAGAAATCTTGGCGTTAAGAAAGAAGCTTCTTTAAAATTGAAGGTGAGCTTTAAAGAGTAATGTATACATTTATTTTTTCTCACCTTTCCTAACTACTTTCAACTATCAAGATTTTTAAAAATTATATCTCATATTACTTTAACAAAAAAAGGTAACTGTTAAGAGATATATACAAAAAAAAAATTGCATCGGCCGGGAATCGAACCCGGCTCATTTAACGGTTTTTCGTTACGGTTTTTTACTATTACATTTTTTTCAGTTCGGTCACGCAGCAAAATTCCTATCTCATCCAAGCCTGCCGTAAGGAACTTAGTTCCAAAAATAATTGTAAAGTTTTCTACCTATGTTCTTTATATCCCAATGACTCATAAAGTTGTTATTTTTGTTGATAATTAATTCACATTATTATTTTATTTTTGAGACAAATCATATACATATAATTATAATTATATTTTTCATTAGCTATTGGTGACAAAATCTGTATTGCTTCCATTACTTTAGCAGATATTTTTTGAAGTTATAATTCTTTAATTTTTACGATGCGCGCGCCCACTCACAAAAAAGGAACGAAAAACTGATAGTTTAAATTAAGTAAGTCAATATTTTGTTTTTTTTAAATATGTATGCAATTTTCTTTATTTTTAATCAAATGTCAATATTTTTATATTTTTACTCTTTCGCTACTTCTTATATTTTATATTTTTTAATTATTTTTATTTTTTTTTACAATTTTTAATATTTTCACATTCCACATTAATTACAATATTTATAATAGTTAGTTAATGTTTCATTTTTACATACCATCATTCTTTATAGTTTTCAATATTTTTGTAAATAGTTTTTTAATAACGTGTCATTATTTTTGAGTTGTTTTATGTATTTTTATTAACTTTTTGTGTTTTTTACTATTTTTGATGACATTTAATGTTTTGTTTTATTTCAAACATAATCAGCTCATTTTTCGACAAACTGACACTTAGATTAATCCACTTTTTAGTCAGTTTCACTATAGTATTTTCCCGTAGATTTTAAAAATGCTACTTTAGAATTTAATGTAGTTGTATAATGTATGACAAAAAATAGAGTTAAGATGATTTTCTAAAGGCTCTGATTCCTTTTCGTAAAAAAAGAAAATGGAAAAGAATATTTCGTTCAGCTCACGACTACAAATACGAATTTTCATAAATCTGCGTCACAAGAACAGAAAACCCTACAGCAAAAAAATAGAATGTAAAAAAGTAGTTTACGTAACAAGTCCCGAAAGTGGTCTTTTACTGGACGAGGGGGCAAATTGCAGGGCGAGCCGCAGGCGAGTCCTGCAAGCCTGCGAGTCCAGTAAAAGCACTTTTGGGACGTATTACGTACAATATTTTTTTTAAAACGAGCATTGTTGTACCATAAACTTCATATTATTCAGTTTACATTTTTATAACAAGAACTCTATATTAACTAATTTTAATTTTTTTTTAACAAACGTTGCTTAGGTTGCCGCCTTAACAATTCCATCTGGTATAATTTCATCTTCCATTAATTCACAATCAAATGCATCATTTTGAATATTCATTTTATAATAAATTTCACTTCTTCAACTAAACGTCAAAATATGTCAAGTTATTTTATAGTTTTAAATATATACAAAGCTCGGTTACCATAGAAACCAATTGACCGCTATCTTAGACTAACTATTTTATTGTTTTTTTGATTAAAGATAGGCCGGAAACTAAATAAAAATGAGTCCGGTAAAAGCTTTTACCGGACTCATTTTTATTTTCTGGCCTTGTCCGACAAAATGAGATTTTCTGACCGGAAAGTATTAATTTCTGGCCGGTTTAAAAAAAAATACTTATAGGCACTAAAATAGTTATTTACTTAACAAGTCCAGATAATACTATTTTTCTGGATGAGTAGAAAAAGCTCTAGGTCGATATTTTTCGGCAATCGTCTAGAATAACAAATTAATGAGACACATTTTTTTATTATATTTATTTGTAGAATAAAATTTCGAACATTTTATTTCCTATTTGTATTAAATATTCAAATTCAAACAGGAGATAGGTACTAACAGAAACATTCAAATTATTCTTATTTATTTAAAATTTATATTAAAATTCGAGCAATTGGTACTATTATTAATTTGTTTAAAATGCCGAGTATACTTAAATGCCTTTTTTGGTCCTCCGTCCAGAAACAATACTATTAATTACTTCAAAACAGTCCGGAAAATGGCATTTTCCGGCCTAGGCCGGCAAAGTAGCTTTTAGATTATCTAAAGAGATGGCGCTATGTGTTTAAATTTTAAGTCATCAAAAATACATAATGAATATTACAAATTTTAATTAAATTTATTTAAAAACTGCGTATAATATACTAAACTTACCTATAACTTTTTCTAAAGATAAGCAGGATTCTAATTTACCTACATTTAATTACTCTTACAACTTGTATTTTAAAATTTGACATTTATGTCAATTTATGAACATCTTTATATAAACATCTAATCTTGTATTTCACAAAGTAAAAAGTTTTTGAACTTGTTGTGTTTGCAACATATGTTAATTAAAACACTAATAACTGCTGAATCTAAACACGTATATTAAGTATTAAACAATTTATTACACAATACACAACAACACAGCTATAATATAAACATCCAATGTGGCGCTTGTATCTGGCGGCTCTCTTCTAGTCAGTGGCCTTAGTTCAGGTAGCACAAGCAGTCAAGTCTTGAACATAACAGAACTTTTGAAAATATTCAAAATTAGTCGGACCAAAATAGTGTGTGTTACACGCCCGGAAAATGTTTTGCAAGTGCTCGTATTGTTTCGCCTCGGTGCTACGCACCTCGGCTACACAACTTTACTCGCTCTTGCAAAATGTCATTTTCCGTCCTTGTGTCACAAATAACTATTGTTGAAGTCAAAAACAAAAAGGTAAAGTTTCCGTTTCAAATTGATAGTTTTCATCTGATAATGTTTGAATAGTCTTGGCAATTTTAATTTTGTTTGTTAGTGAATTGTCTATATATCCTTGGCGACAGTGGTAGACTACCAGTTACCGGGTCTTTTCAAATTTGTAGTGTTTCTACCATTATCAGCAAATAACGTAGCTAAAGTTCTGCAGTTTTTAATCCGAGATTTCCAAAACTGTTTATACTAACGGGTTGAATCGAACCTTTTTTTTGTAATTCACGAATAATCTGTTATGTGGATTATGGAAGTATGGGGTGGTCGTAATATTGCCTATACAACAGCAGATTTTCATGCCCAATTATAACAAAAGTTCTCTCAATATGTGTCTTCTTTGTCGTTTATTAGATCAATTGACATTTTTGTTAGCTCTTCCTGCCTACACGCACCGGCTAGACCAATAAATGTTGCTACCTGAAAATAAAGCAAATTAAGTTGATAGGTACTTTAAGGTCCTACAATCATAATATTTTGTTAAAATTACCTTTAACATTAGATATATTTCATTATTTGCTTTCCTAATAAATTTGTTGATTTGCTTGCTGCTGAAGACTGCTGATTTCTTTGCTTTCTAACCATCTTCTTTTTAAGAAATGCGATTACCATTGCGAAAGTGGCTATGTTTACATTTTTCTCCACTAAAATGTTACTTTTCAGCATAGAGTACAGAGTCCACAGGGTAGACGATTTGATAGTTTCACATTTTTGCGCCAAGTAAGCCAAAATTACATCCTCTGTAATAGTTTTGCATTTCTTCATATTCATTCATTTCTTGATCAAATTATAAGGTTTTAGATTTTGCCGGTAATAATTGTTCTATAAGAGCATTTGCTGCATTGGAAATTTCGTAAGACACATTTTCAAACTCACTATTCGTTACTGCTTTTCATAGTTGCGACAATCGCGACTAAAAGAATTTTTCAATCAAAATGTGAACTAATTTAATTGTTTCGTTGCTATGGTAATGTTCAACGGCATTTATTTAAACCATATCTACCAAGATCCTCACATTCAGAATGTCAACAACGATGTGATTCTTCCCGGACTAAGTCGGAAAAATGCTACTTTTTGAAAAAAAAAAACGTCCTGGAAAGAAAGAACTGTCAGAACGGTTGCCAAAAAAATAAATATTTTTTTATTTGAATGTGAATCTGATTTAGCCGTACTAAATTTTTAACTGCTGTTGATTTCAACACTGTGTGATTAAATATTTCCTTGGGTAGATAATTAAATCCATTAAATGAAATTTATCCATGTTTATTAGTCGCTGAGTTTTCTGTAAAAACTTTTATGTCTTCTTCCGGCGATAAAACTAGCACAGGAATTTAAACCAACGTTCCTGTTTGTTTGTTCCCTTATACAAGATATTAAATTTTATTATCATACCTTCTAGTTTCATTTTATGTTAATAAATGTGATGTTTTAAATTATTGATATATATTAATTTTTAATTAATATAACGGGTTTTAAGCATGAAAGTGAGGTATGGACAGAAAAATATAAGAAAGAAAAAATGTACCTCGGGATCATCTGTTATAGGCGCAACATCAACTGAAATAAAGAGGTATTTAATGTCCAATAATGAGTTTATACCGCGTGTTTCTGACAGTTTATATAGGGTGCGCCAGAGAAACTTACTTATTTGAAAAAATTCCTGTGTGACGAGTGAATGTGACTGAGTGATCGGAGGGAGCGTGTCTGGAGGGGGGAGGTCCAAAGTTTGTTCCCCTGTATAGTCAGTTGCCATCATATTGTGGTCTAGAGAGCAGCACGCGTTCGCCGTCGAGACCTTTAATGGAGGCTCGATTGTAGCCACCCAACGTGCCTTCTGCGCTCCCTTTGATATTCCTCCACACAGACTGGTTCCTGGACAAAATTCGAATCTGTCGTGGGTTACCTCATTTCGGGAGTGTGGAAGTGTCGTTAAGACTAGAAATGGACGTCAACGGACCACCAGAACACCGGAAAATGTTAAACGTGTGAGACAATCAGTGTTGCGCTCCCCCCTGGCGTTCGGCTCATGGGGTTATTTGAAATCACTGGTTTTTTTCAATCGACCACAGACCATAGCTCACCTTAAGGACAACATTCGCGACGCCATTACCATTATACCGATCGATATGCTGCAAAGAGTGGAAAGTCGACTTATTCAGTATATAGACAATGAGGGTCGCCATTTGTCTGATACCATTTTCAAAACTGCTTCAAAAAAAATTTGGGATGTTGTATTTTTGAAAATAAAATGAATTGTAACAATAACTGAAGTACTTTTGTTTTTAATGACTTTTTAAAAAAGTAAGTTTCTCTGGCGCACCCTGTATATGTAAAAATAATAATAGGACTAACTTTAGAAGTACGATATATGGAAGCAATTGAATTAAAAAATTTTATTTTATGTTTAGTTAACTGTCAAAAAAATACACTTAATGAACCAATCTTCAATTTTTCATGGTCTACACCAAATGTCCCGATTTAGATTTCGGATGATATTTGTCGATTCATTTCACTATTCGATTGATTCGATTAGTTAACTCTTGTACGTCTCGTGCCTCCCAGTAGTTTTTGTATAACATATTTTTAAGAACTGCCGAGAAACTTTCAATTGGACGTGCGTTAGGCACGTGTAAATGATTGCTCTTCTTCAGCATAAATGGAATTTTTTGCTCCATTAGCTAATCCATCGCAACATCTGACAAGAAGATAATTTTGTCATCCTTCTAATAAGTAGCCACCTACACTAGTTCCTTTAGCAAAAATTTTGAAAAAAAAAATCTTGAGAAAAGTGAAAATTTTTCTTTGTATTTTATCCATGTGTTATCCAGACGTTGGGCAGAGAATACTTACTTTTGAACATTTTTGTAGATCCTTTTTTCAAAAATTCGTAAAGTTCCTTTGTTTTTTTGAATATCTAGAAAAAAACTGACAATATGGCATGCCAAGTATATAGTTCCGAGAAAAGCGTTTGTTGACGTTGTTGGAAAATTTTATCCCATATAAACAATCTAAGTAAGCATTTTTAGTTAAGTCTTGCGTATTTGGTCTTGGTCTTGGATAATCGGTCTTGTTTTTGGTCTTGTTCTTGTTGATTCTGCTTTGGTCTTGGTCTTGGTAGTCTATGGATATTGGTTTTGACCAAGATCAATTTTGCTCACCAGCAAAAAGACCAATATCGGTCTGATTCCTAATTTGGAAGGGAAATCACCAAATGAAATTAAAGAGCGCTTGGATGCTTTGTATGGTAACTCTTATCCTTACATTCTTCTGCTCCTTTCTAATCTGAGAACCCACGTGCATCCTTTTACATTGTAGTATAATACATTGGAAGTATTTAGATAATTTGTCTCCCGTAGTGTAAGATTTTAAAATTTCCTTTATGGCTGGTTCCTTCCTCACCAAATCTAATGATTTTTGGATAGGGATATTGTTTTGAATATTATGGTGGAATTGGTTGTTGTTATTAGAAGACTTTAATATTAACTACGCGCTTCGCTTCTGCAAATTTTTGATTCTAGTTCACCATGTTTTTTATAATATTTTTAGGTAACGAGGTAAAAATGAATGATGGAATCATAATAATTTTAATTCTCTGACTCCTTTTTCACAGAAATAGAGAAATTGAAGGTCGTCACGCATTGACCAATTTTATTACACTCAGGCAGACTAGATGCTTGTTTTAAACGACACTAGAGTCTAGTCAGGAATGGAGTTCGTATAAAAAATCATTTTACGACCATTTCATCTCATTGCTTTTAAGTTTATTAATTCACGTACAGAGATGGAATAAGTAACTTTATACATATCTCAAAGACTAAGATAATTTATTCTTATCTATTTACATGCATTTAATTATAGTCATATAGATTTAATTAAATGAAAACTGGATAATAATACGCTGTTTAATTCAATTAGCGATTAGATAGGTCATATCATTAAAAAAATCTACACAAGTGTGGGGTAGCTCTTGAATACCAGTTGTATAGTATTACCTAATGTTGTAAAATTCTTTTAACTTCAGAAACATTAAAAAACAGTTTGTGTATTAAATTAAAGACTTGGAATGTCTATGGTGCGATCCCAACTAGCGACAGTTATTGTATTGAAGTTTAATGTGTTAAAATTAATTTTTTTTTAAATAGAAGTAGCTTCAGTTTTTAAAAATAGTTTATAAATTGGTATAACCATGCAAAAAATTGATAAATGGTCTAGAAGGACTTTTGCAAAACGACATTTGCATAGTTTAGTATTAGTGTATTTAAGGTATTTGGCAAGTTTTTATCAATTGTTTTTATTACAAGAGAAGAGCCAGAATAAATATTTCTGTACACTTTTCTGGAATTACATAAATTTGATCTATAAAAATTAGACAAAAATTAGCCAATTTATTGCAGTATGTAGCTTAATTAACCCTTTAAGATAAATTGGCGTTGAGCGCCAATTTGTAACCCTTAAATTACCCTAGGCCTGCTCCTGAGGGTCGTGCTTCCTTCTGAGTCTTATTTAATCCCTTCCAAACATTAATTATAGGGCGCCTAGTACAGATACACAAATAAAATACGAAAAATTAGTTTTAAGTTGATTTATTACTCAATTAATAATTTAGTAATAATTGAAATCAATTAATTAGGTAATTTAATCTCTTATCTTTTTATTCGATGTCTTCCTGTCGGAGTTCGATAGTGGTACATCAGAACTGCCAATGTGGATGGAAGTGGTCTTCCTTCAAGGTAACTTCCTTAGGATTAATCCTGGAAATGGTTACACCTGGTGTCGGCTTTCAAAATGGCTGTCGGCAGACAGCAAAAATTTTCTGGTTCCTTAATAGGGCCCATCTCAGATTTGGTAATAATGCTAGTAATAAAATTGAAATCAAGACTTCGACCTTTAAGTAATTGCTATCGAATACAATCGCTATCTAGTTCTCCAACTTTCAAGAAAAAATTAATTACAATTCATGATTATATATTTTAACACCACAAAAAACTGACCTTTTTACAATAGCAATTGTATTCGAAAATTAAGTGTTAGTAAAATACTTAAAATAATATATTCACCGCGATTTGGATTATGTCTTACTAATAAAATTAAAACAAAAGCAAAAAGGTACTCCCCAGAATGAAGGGCTAAGCTAGTCAGAAACTAATTCTGAATTATTTAAGAATCGCAGATGAAATGAAAGAATTCAAAAATTATTCCGTCGAAGAAACATTGATTTCTCCTACCAAGTCGGCAATCGACCTTCGCATCGGCGCGATAAAAATTTAACAGAATAAAAATATATAGTCCGGATGGTATGCTCGAAAACGAACGTTACAAGTAGAAAAAAATTATCGTAACAAACGAGTTTTTATTTAAACGAAAAAAAAAAGAAAAAATTGATAAAATTATACATATTTGTAGATGCATTCTTTATTAATGCTATTTGTTTTAGCTGATAAATGTAAATATGATTCTGAATTTTGAAAATAATATTTTACTTATATCCTTCTTAAATACCTATAAATATGGGAAAATAGCTTAAAACAAATTAAATTAATCATTGATTCAATCTACAGTAACAATATAATAACAAACATATAAATCCTCACATTTTTTATGCATTTCTGTGTAATTAAAAATGAAAGTAAGTAATTAAAGTCAGAAATTCTAAAAGCTTTTGAGAATTTTGTTACGTAAGTAATTAGAAAAGAAATATAAACTAAATGATTTTAAATATACCTACAGAAATTTTCCTAGAGGTTTTAATCTGAAACAATAAAAATATTTAATATTATTAAAAATGCTCTTTGAAAAACAATTTATTGTTTAAAACTCCTTTACTACAACGACAGCACTATTTCAGCACTAAATAGTGACGTCTTTCAATTCCATTAGTTTCCGTTTTAAAGTCTCTCTCTAGCTCTTAAGGCTGCTAGCGTCGTTATACTAGCAGTAGTTGATTTGAAAAAAAATATTTTTTTTTTAATGTTGTAATATTTACAATCTGTCCTCAACTAAGAACAATAGGTAAATTATTTGACAAAATTGAAAATTTGACCTGTAGAGGGAGATCCAGTGATCACCCTCATTACATAGATTAAATTAAAACAAATTAAAATAAGTTTAGTTATCACAGATTATTCGAATCTTCTTGCTAGGTCCACTACTTTGAATCTCTTAAATAAAATATTTTTCAAAAATCTTTTGCTGTACTGGCAGCACTAATTGAGCACTAAATGGTGAAGTCTTTTAATTCCATTAGTTTCCGTTTTAGAGTCTTCTTCTAGCTCTCAAGACTGCTGGCGTCGTTATATTAGCAGTAGTCGATTTGAAAAAAAAAATAAAAAAATAATTTTTCAAAAATCTTTTGCTGTACTGGCAGCAATAATTGAGCACTAAATAGTGACGTCTTTTAATTCCATTAGTTTCCGTTTTAGCGCGGTCACGAATGGTACACAGCTAGCTTAATGAAAAGTTAGCAGTGTTCTCATTTTTAGTCCCCCTATCACAGCACCAAATATCTGTTATCAGCACTAAATGAGCACTAAATTTTGAGATATAATACGAGTGATTCTGCCGACTTGCCCTTTCTAGCTTTATAGACGTTCTACTAACCAAATAACAAGATACTTCATTGGTAAAACTTCTCCTACATGAACTTTGGCCACTGCTGTCACAGACTTATTACTTAATGGATAAGCACTTTCTTTTTTACCATATGCGGCTATTTACTTTTAATTGTGTCTCGATGTTTTTTCAACAAATTAGCATAAAACTTTTCATCTATTGTTTACCATTTTGCTAAAAAGTCGCAGTCAACCAAGATAATTCCATGATAATCCCACAGTTACCATAACGTTTATGGAAAACCTTTGTGTGTTCATTTTAAGGACTGTTTTTTATTGGTACAATAGTGAATTTAGGATTTTTCCATGGCTCCAAAAAATAAAAAAGTCTTTCGTGAAAATCTGCTACAAAATCCCAAGAAACAATAAGTCCTTGTTTAGATATGAGCAATCGCAGCAACCTATCTTACATGCTCACATACATCCGATACGATACAGTGGATTTTTCAATCACAAAAATAGCAGTTTTAAGACGTCTTTATTTGTGCGCACAAAGCATAAAATCAGGAATCCAGTTTTTTACCATTAAAAACGAAGGAGAGTAATCCCAATTGTAATAAATTTAATTCTGCTATTGAAGTTCTGTTACTTAACCATGTTTTTTCAGTTTTGAGAGATTGCTGTATAGTGTATAGTGTCATATTTAGGGCTTCACACGAGAGCAAGATTTTTCTCGCCTCGTCTCGTTCTCGTCTCGCTTTTCCGAAACGAGACGAGACGTATGGAAAATACTATGGGCGATACCGAGACCACATACAGGGCAACCTGAGAGTCTCGTTTTTAGTCTCGGAAATTTTTTTTTTGTGATGGCCTGTATAGAAAACAATATACAGGGTGTCTGATTATATTCTGACTGTTTTTAAAAGCTTATATCTTCGAAACTGTTGTAGATTATAAGATGCGGTTTTTACAGTTAGGTTTAAAATTATTGTAAGTTTTGTTGTGACACCTTTATATAAAAATGGCCTAATTCCGGTTTACCTTTTAGAAAAATGGCGTATTTTCAGAATACAGTAGATGTAATTTTTTAATTTTAACTTCCCTTTCTGCGCACCGTTTTTAATATTTAAGGTATTGTTATAAAGTAAAAATATGCGTCTTTTAGGAAATTGCTAAATATACAGGGTCTTCCATTTAAAAAATTACATCTACTGTTTTCTGAAAATACGTCACTTTTCTAGCGGGTAAACCGGAAGTATGCCATTTGTATAAATGTGTCACAACAAAACTTACGATAATTTTAAACCTAACTGTAAAAACCGCATCGTATGATCTAGAACCGTTACGAAGGTATAAGCTCTTAAAAACCGTCAGAATATAATGAGACACCCTGTATTTTAGAAAATATAAAATCTGGTGACCATCTGTGATATATTTTATTGTAAATTTAAACAGAAAGAGTATGATTTTTTCACATTTTTACTTCAACTTGTTCACGCTGCTTACAGTAACTCATTTCTTTCATGAATATTTATGATCGAAGATTTTTATATTTCAAGTTTGAATGATTTTTTTTTAAAGATCAATGGTTTTAAATTTATGTCTATGTAATTTTTTTTTGTATAATAGTGTAATAAATATAGCATTAACAAATTATTTATTATTTCAGTTTATATAATATTTATAATCATTACTTACAATTAAGCGAGACGAGACAACTAGTAACGAGACGAGACCGAGAGTTGAATGAGACTCATTTTTTTGGGAATTGACGAGACCGAGACGAGATTTTTGTTACTCTCGCTTACTCTCGTCTCGTGTCAAGCCCTAGTCATATTTAATATATAAAACTATGATTCTAGTGATTGATTAAAAAATTCGTTTCTTCACCTCTGTATTCAGATATGTGGTTACAGAACAACCTTTGTAGCTTCTTGAAAAACCTCTATTTCGCTTTTTTAAAATTCATAAATGTATGAGTAGATACATATACTATTTTCGTGTTGCTAAAAATTACTATTTGTTGGAATGATGATTACATAGTAATTACAATTATATTATATCACTTCCTGTAGAATCCTGTCCTGTCGATATGGATCTTCAATTGCCAAGTGCTATTAATGGTTATTTTCGCAGCCACTTGTAGAATCTTTCAGTTTATTTTACTGTTTAATTCTATTAGCCATATGCTCTATGAGTTTAATATATTTTTATCAAGGCAAGTGATCAATATTGGCTGTTTTGGTTTAAAAGGTCATGACGCCAATTATTAGTAAAAATGTGACAAAAATGTGGACCTACTTTGTTCATTTTATGATAATGAATTTTCTATTTTTTTAATTATATCAGTCGTATTTAACAAAATGAAAATATTTGAAGTTTTAGTATTTTTTTAAATATATATAGAAAACAATGTTTGTCGGGTTTCCCCCTCCGTCTGTGTTATACTCTGTTGGGATGAATTTTGGTTTCGTATAATAATAAGTAAAATAATCCTACAAGAAACAGTTCACAAGATATAGCAATATTGGTAACATTTTATTTTGTCAATTAGTCTTTTTTCGAATTACGGTCAAACTTAAAAAATTGTATTTTTATGTTATATATTAAAACGTACTAAAAGGCGTTATTTCCTTGCTAGCTTACTAAGTCGTAGGCTACCCTTTGAGAGTATTACCTGCTTCTCCCAAACATGTCGTTAAGGGCGCCAAAGTACTAACTGAACAAATTATACTCAAAAACCCGTTTTAAATGATTTATTACAAATTTTATAATTTTAAAACTGAATATTTAATCAAAAAAGACTAATTATATTAATTAAAGAATTAATTACCCTCTTATCTCATTAATCTTCGGAAACACTTGCATTGACTTACGTTATCTGTGTCGATTGTACCTATACATGGATGATTTTCCTTTTCGTCCACCAAATGGCTGAAACTTTTCCAATATTGTTTAAGCCTAATAACTCGGGTAGACCTCTTCAAGTAAATTACTAATCACAACCATAAGGAGTCGAAAATTGTAACACTGCTTACGGCACATTTTTGAACTACAAATATTAAACTAAGTAATTCTCATCAATATAGGCACGGTAACAACAGTCTGGTGAAATTATTCTTTATACAAAACGACCAAATAGATCGTTACAATATTCCCCAAAATCAATATGTCAAAAAGTATGTCTATCTATTGTTGTTATATAGATCGCAGTTTCGATTCCTATCGGGCGTAACATTTTTTCGGTTTTTCTCAATGTCACTTCTTACTAATTTTTAAATAAAATATTATACCTTTTCTTTAAAAAAAAACTTGAAAAAGTAAACTGTTTCGAAATTTGTAATTTTTTAGAAACGTTTAAATCAAACTTCATTAAAATCACCCGTTTTAAGAAAATCAATTATATGAAAGAATATTTGGAAAAGTATTCTTTATACCTATTCTTTTATCCCTTTCTGAATAATGCTGGTGGGTATTTCATAAAATTATAGAATTAACTTTTTTGAATAAATCAGCATTTTTAACACAAAACAAATTTTGGAGAATGCTGAGAAAATTATTAATGTGACACCGATTTGCATATTATTACATACCTATTATATTGTGTATACCAATCAAAGCAACGAAACTGGTATCTTCATACCATTGCTATTTTTCTTTTTGCTGACTTTTCTCGTCATAGATAATTAACACACAAAAGTGCAATTTGCTGTTTTTTTGTCATGTTAAAGTTTAATTTAATGTCAATAAAAACATTTTAAACATTTATTATAAATAATGACTGTTATTACGTTAACCTGCATAACGTTTTTTTATCGGTTACATTTTTTCATGGCCGATGGACTTGCAATATATTATTGCGTGCATTTAAAGTGAAAATAAGAAATATTTCCGTTTCGCAGAATCGAAATTATTGCTATGTTATGTATTGAATAGTAGTCGTAATAATAAAGGAAAAGTGGTTGAAAGTTTTTCTTCTAATTGGAGATTTGAAGTTTCTATTCGCATGCTTGCTCCATTTAAAACAAATAATTGGTTTTATAATAGGTATTTTACTCTTTAAGTATTGTTTATCTTGTTAAGTTAAGACAAGTTCAGATCTTTTACTGTCATTTTAGTTTTTTTAATTATCTATATTTTTACAATATTACACCGAACGAATTTTTTTATAAACAATTTGCATTTTTACTACTTTTCGAGATTTGTAAGGATCCTTTAAAACCTTTTCCTTTTACTTTTGCTGTAATTGATTCCTATGTTTAAAAAAATCAGAATTTTTAAATCTTCTATACAAAAAGTTTGTTTTTAATATTATCAAATTTTATTAGAAAAACTTAAGACTTGTAGGAATATAATAGAATGAAAAATAATATTATAGAACTTTACAATGGTATACCGAAAGATTGAGGAAGATTTGTAAAAAATATTTAATATTTTGCAATATTTTTTGGAAGTATTCTCAGGGCAGCTGACGTATGAATTATGAAAAATTGAGGGAACGATCTAACAAGCCGAACGATCAAACGTAATTTCATTTATTGTAAAATAGACGGATATTATTAATATAAAAATTTACTTTAACAACAAAAGTGTGTAAATTATTATTAATTTAAAAAAAAAAATTCTCATTTACTTTAGAAAAATACCATTGATAACATTTTATTAAGTCATTGTTTTCAAACGTATAATCATTTCTGGAGTAACACATTTCGTTCTTTTTTCATTATTTACGTTTTTGAAAATTTTTTATTTAATTTAGAATTATTTTTGTGTTAATGTAATGAGTGTATTTTTAAACGTTCAAGATTTTAAATTTTACAAATTTTCTTCGAAGATTTAGCTTTCTGAACCTGTTTTCAAGATTTTCTTAGAGAAAGATTTTAACAATCTTTGAAACCTTCCAATGGTTGTATAATTGTTAATTACAATTTATTAATGTTTATTTATGTGTTTGAAGTAAGGGTTTAGTTACTTCAAAGACATAATTTAAATAAATTCTTATTGCAAACACAGAATTTTACTGAATTCCTACTTTACACAATAAATTAAACTGAAGTTTGTCATAAAAATGCCATTATCTCGGCTTCCTAAATTTTGAAATTAATATGTTTAAAGCTCGTAAAGTTATTCAAATTGTTTATAAGACTAAAAAATTTTTAAAAGTTTAAAAAATTTCCAGGCTCTTCTATTGGACCGATTTGAATTTTACAAAAAGCGTTTCAAAGTTTGAGCCTTCTTTTATATGTAAAAAAATTGGTGACTATCTGAGAGCCTTATTTAGGGCCTAATATGAATTTGAAAATTTAAGATTTTTTTCCAGTGTCCTGTATTGCATAATTATCATGCAAAAACTATTTAAAGCACACATTTTAATCACATTAAAAAGTTTTTCTAGGCGAAATAAGGAATTTGTAAGGCAAGTTTAGAGGGTCGAAAACAATTAAAGAATAAACTTCGTTTTGTTGTACTTTTTTCCCAATTATTAGTATTTTTCCAACAATTAACATTAAATTGTCAATATCTTACTAACGAAATATTGTGTAAAGTGAAATAATGAAACTTTTAACTTCTTATAATTTTTTCTCTAGGAGCAATTTTTTCAGATTTTGTTAAATAAAAAATTTAGCACAGGGTTTGCGACTGGCGTATATTGTGATTATTTATATTGGGTACGTCCTAAATTCCAGCAAAAAAATAGCTTCCTATGTCCAATCCAAAACAGATCCCGCATAGACTAAAAATGTTAACTGCGCTAAAATAACTTAAATTCTAAGTTTGTACTTGGCATTTAATTAAAAACTGTTTTATAAGCCCGAATTTTATTAAAATTCGACTTTGAAGTTTGAATTTAATTAAATTCTATTGTCAGAATTGTAATTTTGTTAGGTTCTGTTTTCGAAATTGAAATTTAGATAAAATATCTGTTGGAAGCCAGTATTTAACAAAAAAAAAGTTTTTTTATAATTCACGTTCATAAAGTTTCTATTTCGACACAAAAAATAGTATCAAAATAGATTCATTGTAACACTGTTTTTGGTAACTTTTTGTTTTACAGAATTGGTTGCACTGCACTGATTGTCAACGAAAGAGTTCAGGTAGTAAATCAAGAAGTATAATGTAGTAAATTATTAATTACATTATCAGCGATATTGCGAAATTCAGAATATTTTATACAAATTTGACAAACATTCAAATTTAAAATCATTAAAAGTGTCTAAAGTGTCAAGATTGCCAACATAAATAAATATTCCGAAAAACTCTCATTTTATTTATTTTTTTATACTTTTAAAAGTTCATTTTAAAAAGTAGTATGTAACACTCGAATTACAATGACAGTTTGTAGTACTCGTTCTTTGCGAAACTCACCGCTTCGCGGTTCGTTTCACAAACTGCACTCGTACTACGAAACCTGTCATTGTAACACTTTTATTACAATATACTATTGTGGCACCTCTAGACCTTTGTAGTTTTAAAACTTTTTTAAATTTTAATAATGTTTTGTTTTTTTTATAGTTAATTTATTTTTACACTTTCGAATTTTCTTACATAAACAAATTCAAAATTTTTACGAATAATGTGAAATTGTTAAATGATACATTCCGGTATTCTACAATGTTTTGCTTTTTTCTATCTTCTTAAAAAGTTGACAGATATTTTAAATTATTATCATTTAGAATATTTAGAGTATTTCCATTTGTAACTTCAACCCAATAATTTTCTTTTTTAATAATAACTTTTAATAAACAATTAAAAATTAGTACATAAAAATACTGTTGTATTATAAAGTATTTTCTAAATTAGGAAAAATTCTGAAATTTTTTTTATCAGTACCTATATCCATATTTTTTTAATACTGCAACTATCATTTTTTAATTTTCGTTTTTTTTTGTTTTATGTAATTTTTTAAGATGATAATACGTTACAAGGTCGGTAGGTGACTTATTACAGTACGAGTTAGTTTACGGACGAGGCGACGTAGGAGCCAAGTCCGGAAATAAAAACGAGTACTGTAATAACATCTTACGACCATGTATCGTATTATATTTTATTTCATCCTGTTTTTATAAATTAATTAATTCATAAAAATTTTAACAGTAGTTCATAACTTGACTAAAAATAGTTCGTAACTTGATTAGTTAGGTCAAATTACCCTGAAAGCCATCTGTAATTAATTATTTTATTTTTATTTTATAGTCATTATAGTATTTTTAAATGTCAAAAATTAATAGTAATTGTCTTCCCTTAAGCAATCAGAGCAGCGTTGCTAGGCAACACATTACAGTATCTGATATCGTAATGTTTTACTTACCGGCGTCAAATTGATTATAGGGAAGTGTATTTCCTGGACAGGATGAAATAAATGTTTTTTACAAACTTCGAGGTTGTAGGTAATATTATTTTTAATTTTAAGTAAGGAAACGCTTAAAAAGAAATTTAACTAAATTTTATTTTTTTTTTATTTTATGTTTAAAATTCTTATTTTGTCATAATTTTTTGTCGTTTTAAACGCTTTTTTTAATTAATGATATTAATTGGAGCATTTTATAAATTGTAGAAAAAGCTGGAATATTTTGATTTTTTTTTCTATCCCTACGTTTTTAAATATATTAAATTTTCGGTAATTTAAGTCCTCTAAAATTTTTGAAAATGTGTTTTAATAATTATCTTAGATAGATACACAAAACAAAAAAAAATATTTGATTATAATCTTTTATTATATTAACACATGATAAGGAAAATTTAATCTAAACGCTGATTATTCAATAACGAGAATGAAGTCTCAGGTGCCATAACGGTACGAAGAGCAGACATTTCCCGATAAATCTCGATAATTAATGCGAAACATATTTCCTTGCGAGTACTTTGCTCGAGTTAAACGACAAACATGTTAAAACGTCCTCAAGCACCTTTTGATTTATTAAAAATTAATAATACATTTCTTATGTGAGATGCATTACAGGTGCATTGCCCCAGTGCGACCCTTCCGCCGGGGCCGCGGGAACGTGTGTACTATCTCGATAAATTACAATATATTTATTATAATTAATGATTACACAGGTCGATATACATAGTTAGAGGTTACGTGTTCAATAAGAATTACTAACTGCATATGATAGTTAAGAGATCGTTTACTATTTATACGTTAATTATTCAATACCATTATAATATTCTGTACTAATTGACTGAAATTACCATTTTTCTACTCTCTTTGTTCTTGTTTTTAGTATTACGCAAATTCTGCTTAACCTTTACGATATTTTTTTGAGTCCTAATAAGTTTTAAGTACTTACTCATATAAAATAGGGAATATACGTATGAATAAAATAATGATCATTTTTTATACCATAAACCCTTTTCCTTTAGATTTACGCACGGTATTAATATTTTTTTATTTAATTTCGTTTTGAATAAAAATAATTATGAAAAATTGCAAAAAATTAGTGGGAAAACGTAATGAAGTCAAACGCAACGAAATGAATTGTGGTTTAGAAAAACTCGCAGGAAAATCACTGTTACAATCTACCTAAGATTGACGTGTGTATGAATTATGGAAGAAAATAAAAATGTGAAACAGATTCTTACACTGCCTATTTAGATTCTTATATTGTAAATGTTAGTTTGCAATGTTCTGTGTAAAAAATTTAAATTCATAGGATGTTTTACTAGTACTTATGTCCACACCTTTCGGCACCATAAAAAACACTTCACTTGGTGCATTTCTATTTGTATTTTTACACAAAGGCACGATACAGTATCGAAATAACTGTTTCTTGCCCCCTTGCATTATGTTAATACAAAATATTAATAGATTAACGGCCAAAACCACTGTAGCCATTCATTAGTATATTTGTTGTTATGATTTATGACGTCACATAAGTGCGCCAAACCAGAACCAAACACTTAGAAAGTCTGGGTGTATACCCAAGCATCTTTCAAGCGGAAATTCGTGTCATCGAAAGATGTATAGAATTTATCATTGAAAACAACTATCGTAGACAGAAGATTGTGATCATGTCAGATAGTCAAGCAACCATAAAAGCTCTGAACTCAGATACAATCACTTCAAAGATGGTCTGGGAATGCCTATAGGCACATTAAACTAGCTAGGGCAGAATAACACTGTTACCCTCCTATGGATTCCAGGACACATAGGAATAGAAGGAAACGAAACAGCTGACAAGCTGCCAAAAGATGGAGCTGAAACCCCATACCTGGGACCAGAACCATCCTGTGGAATCAGCAGTAGTAAAATCTTAGAAAAAAAAAAGGAAAAAATGGATAGCGAAAAATGAAAGTACTGGAATGATCTAAAAGGACTAAGACAATCGAAGACGCTCCTGAGAAACTATAACCGGAAGAGATCTCACAGCTGTCTTAACCTTAGTAAGAAGAATCTCCGAATTATAACAGAAATACTAACCGGGCACTATCGATTAAGAGGACACATGAAGAAATTAGGATTGGTAGATGAAGCAATCTGCAGAATCTGTGACGTAGAGGATGAAAACTCAATACACTTCTCTCAGAATGCATCGCATTCAGTAATTCTAGGGTCAAATACCTAGGGTCATACGAAATAGAAAAGGAAGAACTACCTAACTTGAAACCCAATGTTACCCTAAACTTTCTAAGGAAGATAGGACTAGAAGAGCTGCTATATGTCTGAGAAATCATCATAAATATAGCAAGAAAAGGGGGACACAATAGATCTTATAGGTCGCAGGTGTATCTGTTTCCCCTAACTTGCTCATACATACAAATGAGAGGTTAATGAATGAACACAAAGGTAGACGCGCAAAGTTTATAAATTTTAAATAAACCTTTCATAGCTATGAATTTTTGGTATATGAGTAATGATTTTTTCCTAATTTTTTTTATTGATTTTACAACAATATTCAGACTTAAGATTAACTGTTAAATAAGATAAAAATCCTTTCAGTCTCATTTCTGCATTAGCTTTATTTATAAGCTCTGTTTTGTTCCAACTGTATAGTATGTTTGTTTGTGGTAAAGACGAACTAATAAAGCGTCAGCTGTAAAGTACAACAACTCATTTCCCAAAGAATATCAGGTCCATTACATGTAGTAAATTTAGAAACTCTTATTATTACATTTGTTCTTTTTCTAAAGAAATTCATAAATTAGATTATAAACCCATTTCAAATAAATCCTTGGTGTCGTTAGATAGATAAACAAAATTTATTTTCATCGGAACAAATAAATTTTGTTTGTTAACTAGTCGGTCAAGACTACCCTTTGTTAGATAGATATTCATTGGGTGTCTTTAGCTCCATTCCTAGATGGATCAAGAATATTCAGAATCAGTGGTAAGTTGTTCAGATCGGATTTACCATACATAAACATCTTACCTTGTTACTGCTCTGATCTTTAGAGTGTCGAACATGTCAGATTAGGTCATGCAGGCGTACAGTGTGTATTATCCAATCTTTGGTTTGGTAGAAGTCAAAAGCATTATTGGAGAATATGTAACTTGTAATGAATACAAGGTACAGACTTGCAAACAAATAATGTCTGATCTACCAACAAAAAAAGTAATTCCGGATATACCGTTTTCTAGACTGGTCAATATTTTGGTGGTACCTTCCTGATAAAATTGCCTTTTTTAAAAAAGGCTCCTATAGAAAAATGCTAAATAACAGTGTTTTTATGCATGGTTAGCAAAGCAGTACATCTTGAATTGGTGTCTATTTTAAGTACTGAAACTTTGGTAATGACTTTAAAAACTCATCTGCCGTAAAGGAAATCCCTGTTATTTTTAGTGACAATGCAATGATTTTTTTAAGTTTTATAAATCAAATTAAAGAATTATATGACTGCTCCAGAGTCCAATATAACAAAGTTCAAAGGAAATCGAGTGAAAATTCATTCCACCAAAGAGTCCTCATTGGGATGGTCTTTGGGAAGCGGCAGCTAAGAGTACAAAGAGTGATAGGTTAATCAAAATTCACATTTGATGATTTTTCAACTGTTTAACACAAATTGAGGCAATTATAAATTCAAGACCCCTTTAACCATTATCAGCTGACACCAATGATCTTGCTTATTTAACCCTTGAACATTTTTTTATTGGAACCAGCTGATACCAATGATCTTTCTTGCTTAAAGCTAGGACGTTTTCTTATTGGAAGGAGCTTGACTTTTTTTCTAAAAAGTCTGTCATGATATTCCTGATGACAGATTGAAACCCTACAGAAAGATTACTTCCATATAACAGCATTTCTGAAACAGGTGGAAAAAGGAATAGTTGAATGGTCTGCAAAACAGACCAAAATAATTAATGCCCCTTCCTAATTTAAAGATAAATGACATGTTTTACTAAAAGATGATAACACTCGTCCTTTTGAATAGCCTCTAGCTAGGGTCATCCCCCTGCTGATGGTAAAATTAGACTTGTCAAGTTAAAAACAAAAAATGGTTCATTCACCAGGAGTATTACTAAACTATGTCTATTACTAATTTCTGGTTCATAAGCTAATTGTCGTTACTTTAATTCTTTTCTATTAGCAATCGTAAAAATTTGCCATTTTAGTTTATAGTTCATTTAAAACCCACTCCTTGTAAATATAATAATTTAGTTTAATGTTCGTTTTTGTATATAACTTATCTTTGTTCATTTCTAGTAGAGTGACATTTCAATTTAGCTTAACTCTCCTGCTTATATGCTGAATTTTTAATTGGTTCTTGGATTTGTGTTACTAGGATTTAGTTTGTTGAGATACGTGAGTCTCAAGGGGTGTATAATGTTTTGTTTTCATGCAATAGGAGTAAAAAGTTTAATACACATATCCGATTCATTAACAAATTCATAGAAGTGATTTAAAATAAACAGGTAATTCGTATTTTAATACTATTTAAAATAATACTGACACAGAAAAAACGATAAATGGTTGCTTCTATTAGGATTACCTGGCTGAAATTTACTGTGTAGTAAACAGCTTGACGATAACCTAGCTACTTTAAATTCGGTTGGACAATAATAGGGTAAAACCCGTAACACACCATTTCATTTGCCAACGCTTCGCAAATATGTACTTTTTCACATAAAAGGTTTTAAAAAACTTCTAAGAGCTCGTTTTTTAATTCTTCTAAATACGTATCATTTTTCATGATGTAATATTGCATATCCAGGTTTCGTATTATGTATGTCTTATCAAGGTAAATTTTTGGACAAATTTTTGAACGGCATTTTGTTATTACACTTATTTAGTGAAAGCTTCTAAGAAGTATTGAAAAAAATTAAAAATAGTAATTTTCAGTGATTTTTGCTATGTAATCAATATTTAAACAATGACGCCGTTATTTTAAACTGATAATTTGGACATAAATCCATATTTTAATACCACAACTTCAATTTTTTTAAGGATTCGTTCTGAAACGAATTACTTTACGATTTACATGTGATATCATTTTATTTGACTGGACTATTATTTTGAAATCGAAGTTGTGGACGAAGCAGATGCTACAAATATTTTTTTCAAATCTGTGTATGAGCAGGCAATAAATATAATTCTTCATTAACACATGCTTTTCACACCATAAAGTTTGATAGTTTTATTTAATACGTTTTGAAAATTAGTTCAGGGTTCTGGTAACAATGTTTAGTTGATACAAATATTTTCACATATATACTATAGTGGTTCAATTAACAGCTTCTTAAAAAAATAGAAGTCAAAGGTAATAATAGTTTAATACTATTATAACGTTTTACAGAGTCTTTGAAAATCAAAGAACATAGACAGTAACCAACAACTACTTCCCTGGCTATATGCCCCGACGGAAATTGAATTACACTTCAAAGTTAAACGGGGTTATAGTATATCTGCAAGATGGAACTAACCATTTTAGTTTGCAATTCGAAAGAATATCACTTGTAGACCGGTTTCGGCGTATTGCGCCTCATCAGTACAAGGAAGATACCCGTCCAGAAGCTCTGAGAGCATCTAGACTGGAGATATGTCTGAAATCACACAAATACATTATCTTCAGTAAAGAAAATGTTAAAACCGCGATAATGTATTTGTGTGATTTTAGACATATCTCCAGTCTAGATGCTCTCAGAGCTTCTGAACGAATATCTTTTTCGTACTGATGAAGCGCAATACGCCAAAACCGGTCTACAAGTGATATTCTTTCGAATTGCAAACTAAAATGGTTAGTTTTATCTTGCACTGTAATTCAATGTCCGTCGGGGCATATAGCCAGGGAAATAGTTGTTGGTTCTTAGTAAACGGTCTATGTTCTTTGATTTTCAAAGACTCTGTAAAACGTTATAA
Source organism: Altica lythri (assembly GCA_964028335.1). Classification (NCBI taxonomy): domain Eukaryota; kingdom Metazoa; phylum Arthropoda; class Insecta; order Coleoptera; family Chrysomelidae; genus Altica; species Altica lythri. The sequence goes on along the minus strand of OZ034804.1, from coordinate 24,450,446 downwards.
TAGTATTAAACTATTATTACTTTTGACATCTATTTGATAAACGTTTTACTAAAATGACAACTGATTAGCAGGAAACTGTAAATCAAGTAGATAATCTTAAAAAAATAACTGATTTTGGTTAATAAAGAGTCTTTGAAGTCGCTACTTACGTGGAAACAGCGGGCGGTCTATGAATGAGACCCTTTTCTCGACCCTCGATCCGGCATGTGGTTGTATGCACTCATAATTTTACAATCTATAGTTTAAATTCAAAAAATATATGTGATTCATTTTTTATAGATCAAATAAATACCAGAAACGTAAAGATGATTTTTTTCTGATTTTAACCATACATATATAATAATTACGCAAAATTTTGAAGTTTACAGGCGCTAGAAGTATTTTATGTTATGATGGTTGTTCTTTTCTCAATGTAATGTAGAATATTTTGATGTCTAGTCTGTAAACTTCAAAATTTTGCGTAAGTGTTAAGTATGTATGGTTGAAATCAGAAAAAAAAATATCTTAACGTTTCTGGCATTTAGGTATTTATAAAAAATTAATCACATGTTTTTTTTAAATTTAAACAGTAGATTATGAGTGCATACAACTAAGTGTCGGATCGAGGGTGGAGAAACGAGATAAGGGTCTCATTTATAAACCGCCCGCTGTTCCCAAGTAAGGGGTGACTTCAAAGACTCTTTAACCCTGATTTTACTTGTGCTACTATCTAATGCATTAACTTATCATAGTTATTGTCAAATTTCCAGTAAAATCCGGCTTCTGAAAATCCATGAAATGCATTAATGCATTAATAACCTTTTAATGTGAAACAGATTTGCGACTTCACCATATCTATTACTTATGTTCTGGTAATTTATTTATAAGCCCGCTATACATCACCATCTACAACTAGAAATATGTATGAACTTAATTTCTTGGGAAAATATTTAATAGTGTTTTTTTTTCAGAGTTCCAGCAGAATTCCTACATTCAGCACCCGGATCCCTCAATTAGACGCGAAACCTGCTGCCGTCCCTGATTTGAGTTCGAGCGAAATCAACACAAAGCACATTGGCAGCCGCGTATGTGTCGGTGATAAGCGCGGCATCTTACGTTTTGTGGGAGAAGTTCATTTTTCCAAAGGAGTGTGGTGCGGAATCGAGTTAGACAACGCGGTCGGTAAGAACGATGGCTTCGTCAATGGCATTCGATATTTCGCTTGTCCGAAACTCCGCGGGTTGATGGCGCCACTAAGCAAGGTTTCGCTTGTTATTGGAAATACGGAAAATGCGTCAGGACCGTACTCTATGCTTTTTATTAATCGAAATAAAAAAGGCGAATTAGAGAAAGCTGTTAGTCAAGAGGATTTAGTAAATAATAAAACTATTAATTATGGTAAACAGAATGATATTACGAAAAAGATACATCAAAATTTAAGGGATACTTTTACAAGTATAACACAGATTTTTAGCGATAACGTTCGAGGTAGTGATAAGAAAAAAAGATTAAATGAAACAATAGAATTAACTCAACAGGAATCAACGATTGCAAGTGAATATCAAGAACCAGGCAAATCAGTAGATATTTCAACATATTTTACACTTAATAAATCATGTGAAAATTTATTAAACGATTCTACATTTGAAGTAAAACGCCGTCGAACATCTAATCCAAAAATTCAAAAATTCGATGGTTTAGTATTAAGAAGCTTAAGTGAGAATATCGAGAAACCGTCATCACTGCCACATCTAAAGTGTTTGAGTACCTCCCAAACAATAACTTTAGACACATCGACTTCTTCTAAATTACGAATAAAGCATGATTCTAATTTTGAAGATGAAAACAGTAAAAGGGACTCTCTTGAATTGGATGAATCACTCGGAATACTGACTCCCGATGAAATGTTTTTAAACTCGTCACATAGCCGTTCACCGAGTTTAGATTACGATAAGAATGTAATAGATTACCTTAACACGAGTAAAAAATTAGAAATTGAGAGTCCTAGAGACGATAGTTTAGGTCTATTGGATGAAAAATTGTTAAACTTGGCTATGAATAAGAATAAATGTTTAAATTTATCAATCCCAGTTAAAGATGAGTTACAGAGTCCAAATTTAACTGATTACAGTTTAGGAATAATAGACGAACATTTACTATCCAATATAACTATGAAAACAGATACTACCGTTAATATGGAGTTACCATTAGATTTAGAGAAAACTCGAATGGAACAAACTCCGTCTCCCGAAGAACTGCCGTTGGATCCAACACCCATTGTGGAGTGTGATCTGAAAACTGAACCTACTAAATCCAAAACTTCTAATAGTTTTATTAATAGTATTACTAGCATAACTAGCCTAGACACTGGTTATCAAGGAGATGGAGAAATGTCTAGACCTGCTAGTAGAGGTGCTGATAACTCATCGTTAACCAGGAGACCTATACCACGACCTCATTCTCGACGAATTGATCCGATGACTGATTCTGATTTTTATACTGAAAGTGATGCTGATAATCATGACGAAAATCCGTTGAGAGGAGATAGAAAAGCACAAGTTATAGATGGGACATTGTACGGAGTAGATCCACAAGCAGCTGCAGATATATATGTAAATAATAGAGAAAATATGGATTCTAGTGGTGTATTTACAGATATTGAAAGTAATACTAGAAATGAAGATGATTTTAATAGTTTGGTACCTGATGTTTCTCCTTCTGATACTAGTTCTAAAACTATATCTGAGAATAGTCAAATTATCGAAAAATGCACTGAAAAAAAACTAGAAGATAATGTAGTACAAAAAGACAATCCAAAGAAAAGAATGGCTTCTAGTCCAGGTGTATCTAGTCCCTCTAGTATTTCATCTCCAAGGCATAGTAATAAAGACGAAACTAATTTAGCCAAAAAGTACAAAATGCCTAAAAGAGAAGTCCCTTCAAAAGTCAAAGCTATGTTAGAACCGAATAATGATCAACATTCTGATAAAAAGTTAATAAAAAAACCGGCTGGTAGGTGGGACGCTGTTATGAGTAAAATAAGTAAAAATGAGCAGAACAAAACGAATTTAAAAGAAGTGAAATCTAAGGTGTTTAATAGTGTTAATGTGAACACGTGTATTCCCCAGAGAAAGATGACACCTAGAAATGCTGTGAATCAAAAGAACCCCAATAGTAAATTGTAAGTAAATGATAATATACACAATTTTTATACAAATTCGACAAATTATATAATATCATCATCTGTACAGTTTTTTTATTAGTTTCATTTGAAAAATTTATCAAAATAGGCAATGTTAAACTTTTTTCTGCACCATAACAATCTAATATGTACAATAACATTTTCGTTTAACCCTGTATGTACATAGTTATTTCAAATCGTTTAGCGCTGCATGTTCCAACAACGTTTCTGCATGCGTAAATAGCATTGACATATTAATAGATAATTGATATGTCAACGGTAAATAAGCATGTTCACTCATGTTACAAATCCATCTAATTTTTTTTCTCTTATTAAATACAGTATTTAAAAACCTAAAATAAAATTAAAAGAACCTAATTTTTAGTGCGTTTAAAATGCGTTATTTATTATGTATTATCACGTGACTGCTAACACCAAGCAGAGCGCTATGACGTCACAGTCCGGTAAACAATCTAATTTATCTTTCATATTCAAGAGCCACCAGCGAACTGTTTATATCTTTAACGACTACAATAGCTTACTTTTTTACATAATGGAGAGAGATTTAATCAAATGAAATAGCAGTAACTTACCAAAAATAGATTCTTTGATGGTGGCAAATGGCAAATTTCTTTGCTACAAACAAGGACTTTTATGCAGCAGAACTCAGAAACCTGAAAATATCTTTATAACTACCTATAATTTTTTTTATGTTGATTATTTCCAATTTAAAGTCAGAATTACATATTACGTTATCACATTTGTAACTAATTATCATATAAAACAAAAAAATATTTAAAGAGAGGTTATGTACCTACCTTAAATCCGTGTTAAATACAAAGTTATAACAGTTTACTTAAGCTCTATTCTAGATCTAATTTTAATACTTGTATTTACATTTTTAGTTTGCTAGTACTTACATCAAAATGATCTTTACAAAAATGACTGGTACTTTTCGGTGACAATGATTGTGGGTGTCTTCTAGCAAGTGTTAACCACTTTCTTCTTCTTTGGAACGTTTATAAAAAGTTTCTGCGGTGTACTTATTGAAGTATTCTTTCACATTGGCACTGCACAGTTTTTGTAATACGACGTCATTTTTACAGCTTGTAATCAACAAGTTCCTAATAATTTAGTAAAATACAATGGACTTTAATAGAACGAGAGCTTTGTTTACCGGTCAGTGACGTAGTTTTTTATCAAGTGACAGTATGGAGCGTTTTGGCGGCAATTATGAAAACAGATCTTTCTATTAATTTTTTACTGAAATTAGTAATATTTTTTTTTACAAAAATATATTTTTCGTGTTTATATAAGTTCTATCTATAAAATAAAAGCAATTTGAAAAATTAGTGAACATGCCTATTGTGCAAAAGCAAAAAAATAACCGGATAACATTCTACAAAAAAAAAAGTTTGCACTATTTCTAATTTGGACAACGTGAAATCATGTGCTCAAAAAGAGCTCTTATTTGATCAAAAGAGGAATAATAATTTCGGCAAGTTAAGTAGAAAGAAAAACATTTACTCAATGAAAGACTAATTTCCGTGCATTATCCGGTAGAGGATTAATGTCACAACCTAGAAAAATTTTACGTTAAAATTTGTCATTAGATAATTTTCTCGAGAAAGGTTGAATAAAATTACAGCTATAAAATTTATTTGGTATTTCGTTTTCCTTTACCAGATTTTTTGGCGACTACTTCTATCCATTTTTAGTTTTGATGGTCTTTTGTTCCCACATTGTCGTGCTTGAAAAAAGCTTTTTCTTAAATACATTTTGATTTATTTTTAAAAGATATAGTAAAAAAAACGTTGCAACTTGTACCATACTGTAAAGTCTTACACTGTTTTCTACTTTTAGCTTGATGCTTTTATGATTATTTGTGAGCCCTACAAATAAGCTGTAGTCTTTGCTTTTTTGTCAATGTAATTATTGTAAATATATTGTAATCAGTACCTATACTATTAATGTAAATGCTTTTTATCATGAATATTGCTATAATTATTGGGCCAATATATTGCCTAAGTATATACATTTTTTCTGAGGGAATCGTTAATATGTCAATGGGTAATATTCAAAAACAATTAGGTTATTATATAGAATAATTTTTTTTTATTATGTTTTACTTTCTTTAACGAATTTTTTATTGATTATAACATGTGCCCACTAAACTTCCAGTTGTTTATTTCACTGCATCTAAAAACACACAAATGTCAATCAATCAGTTCAGTGAATGAAAATTTCGTACAAGCTGGACTTATAGTAAATCTCTCGCCACTCTATTTGAAAATGTGCCTATACACATTGGCCAAGCGTAGGCCAATGCGAGCATCGGCGTAAATAGATATAAAGCAAGTTCTAATGTCCACACGTACGACAAGTTCGTTGCACCTGGATGCAAACGGTCAATGTAGACGAGTGTCTGTAAAGCTGCCCAAACGTTGACCACTGACAGCAGTGGATTTGGACCGTGTAATAACAGGCTTACAAACGTGTGGACGCTATTGGCCCAGCGCAGACAAGTGCCTTTGATTTGTGCACAAAATCCGGCATCTATCCGAAGTGAGGCAAGTGATCACAAGCGACTGCGAGTAAAGACAAGTTGTGTCAAATGGGCCTTCTTGCACTTGGATAACTACGCTAGCGACACCGAGCGATGCAAGGCAAGTAATATAGCCTGTCCACATGTTGGCTCTGGAAATCGCTCAACATGTATAGGCGTCTAACGACTTACTAAAATTGAAATTCTTTATATATTCAAAGAGAAGCTTATCTCACTTCTCACTAATTTTCGTGTTTTGAAGGGTTACCGTGATGAAAAAAAACTAAATAAGAAAATTATACCTGGTCGCTAACCACAGATAAAAAAAAACTGCATTCAACGACCAAAATAAGGTTGAACAATTAATTGGTAATCAGCCCGAAAATTTGGCATTTCAAACTCTGGTCTTTACAAAATTTTACAGAAAAACTACTTAATTTGTCGTAAACGTAAGCGAACATCAAAATATACAGCAAAACAATTTGAAAAAATATCAAAATGTTGTCGTGCACTTCGACGTGCTCACTTTGCGAATGAGAAGTTGATCAATTTGGATAATGAATTGTATTTTCGCACCATGAGTTAAGTGGTAACGATTTTCTTTTTCTTCTTCTTATAATAGGACCTAGTCCTGTTTTAATCCGATATGTTAAGCCTCCTTTGGAGCTCTTCCTGTGATATTGAGCTCCAACTTTCGTACCATCTTTTGGATGGTCTGTTTACCGCGTATTTGGTTTGCGACTTTGCCCACTTTGCCCATCTTTCTTATGGCATCATTTCTACATGTTCTCTTCAACACCGCTTGCATGTTCTTACCCATCTTACCACATCCAGTGTTTCTAGTTACTCTCTGATGTCCTGGCTCCCTTTTTGGATCCCTTAGGGTTGTACCCTTATTTTGTTGTCGACTTCCTGTTTCCACCTTATGGGTTCTTTGGAGGTAACTATTGATTTTGGTTTTTCTGTTGCAATGCTCATCTTAAGTTTATGTGCTGTGACTTTCATCTTGTATAGCAGACGTTGTAGGTCGTCTTCATTCTCTGCTATGAGTATGGCGTCATCTGCAATACATAGTAATTTAATGGCTCGATTACCCATTTTGTATCCAGCGTTCACTTTTTTAATATTGTAACGGGATAACCGTGAAGGAAGGGACCTTAATTTGAAAGATTGTTGTTGACAGTTGATTTTTAGAAGTTTGTAAAAAAATCAACTGACCATTTTAAATAATGTTTCTAGAAAATTCTAGAAACTTCTAAACACACTGACTAGATTAAATAATGTTGTATATAAGGGGATGCATGGGCAGTTAACGTCAGTTCGAGTCAAGTGTTCACAAGAGTTCATTGTATTGTCAAGTAGTTAGATGTTATCCAGCAGAGTTCAGTGTATCTTAACAATTTTGTAAATAAATTGTTTAAAAAGCCCCCATAAGTGTTTCAATATTTTCAATGATGTGGTCAAAATCGTTGTTGAACAGGGTAGGACTAAGACTGCCTCCTTGTCGTATGCCTGTATTGATTCGTACATCCAAAGACTACCCTTCGTTGGTTTTTATTCTGGTTCAACTTTTGCTATTCAGTTCCTGTATGATTCTTTGGTACCTGTAATCGATGTTGTTTTAATCCAGAATCTTAATTATATCATCTAATCGCACTCTGTCAAATGCCTTGGTCAAATCAATAAAACAGATGAATATTGGTTTGTTGAACTCTATCGATTTTTCTATCATTTTAACGTGATATGAATATTGCGTATGGGACCTAAATACTGTTCTTCGGATACTGGCACCTTTTCCATGATTCTGTTTGCTATGATTTTGGTAAAAAGCTTAAGGACCGAGCTCATTAGCGTCATATTTCTAACGTTATCTAGGTTTTCTCTCCTTTTTTATGCTTACTTTCCATTCGTCTGGTATAGTCCCGGATGTAATTATCTTTTTAAACCAGCTGGTAAGTTCTTTCTGGATTTCCATTCCCCCATACTTGAATAGTTCATTATTGATATTGTCGACAATAGGAGCTTTTCGGGTTTTCAACTTCTGTATTGTCGCTTTAACCTCCTATTGTTATTTTAGTCTCAATGTAGTCATTTGGAAGGATCTCTGTTTTTACTTTTACTTCTTCCGTAATCTTTTTTTTTTTCTATTTCGTAGGATGTTCCACATTTTTTGGGCGCTGTATAGATTACCCTCCATTTTAGACGAGAATCTCTTCCAATATACTTTTTTTAATTAGGTACCTTATGTCGTTTGTTGTTCAATTCCTAATAATTTTCTTACTCGTCCGGTGTTTTGTTGTTAATGTATTTTAAGTAAGCTGCTTTCTTTTCTTTTACAAGTTCTTTTACTTCGTTGATGAAAATAAATGCAAATCATCCACATATGAAAATAATGTTTTAGCCAGATATTGCGAAAAAAACATACAATTAGCTGATGTTGATAAATCAATTTACGTCAAAGAGCACACTCCTCAACGCACCATTGGCACGTCCATTTAAAACATTCTTGGCAGTTCTCAAGAGGATGGTGTACAAAAAATCTGGGAGGCACGGCACGAAACAAACAAAAATTGAATATTCGAATCAAGCGAAAGTTGAAACAAATTCACATACATTGAACGTACATTAAATGTATTTTTCTACGGTTAGAATAGATAAAAGTATCAATAAAAAGGAATTTTTCTACAAACGTGTTAAAAATGCCATTTTTAGCACTCCATAGAAGCCTTAAAAATGTCACTTTAAGACACTGAGTGCCTTAAAATCCCTTTATAGCACTGAGTGCCTTAAAATGTTTATGGCACTGCTGGTAAAAGTGAATTGTCAAATTATGAAAGCAAACGTCAAAATATTTAGATTTTATTTATTAACATTAATATTAATACTACAATTTGTGCAATTTGACAAATTAATTTCCTGCACTGCTGTTTTACCATTTTCCGTGGATAAGGAGGAATGATGCGCAGAAAAAGTGGAATTTCCAGTCGAGGTTGACGCCACAATATCTTCGGATGTTTGTTGTTGGATTGATGTTGTTGGTAATGTTCACTGCACTGTCAACAGTTTTTGGGCAATCAAATTCTTATTTTCCAAATAATCCTCAATGTACCCCTCAGCAACGGTAGAAGATCTCCACCCCCCATGACGCTTAATTGTCGTCAAATTTGCGCCAGCATCGGCAAGTAAGGTCGCTGAAGAGCGGCGAAAACAGTGTCCCGTATAAAGGTTCGGATTTGGAAGTTCCAGAAATCTTGCTATAGCAGCAGGAATTTTTCCAAATAAATTAATTCCAACCGGATTTCTTGTACATTTACCTTTCACGTATTTCAAGTAAAATCGCCGGTGTCCGACATTTGCTGGTCGAAGAGCCACATATTTTCGATAAAGATCCAAATAAATTTTTTCAATAATAGTAAAACTTCGTGAAACATTGGTTTTAGTATCTGGTATTTTAATAATTAATAAAGTACCCATATCTTCCATATCGTCAACAGTCAATTGACAAAGCTCCTCCCTGCGGCAGGCACCAAATATTCCCACAATCACAACTACTTTCATTAGAAGATACTCATCATCTAATACAGACTTTAAAAACTGGTCAATTTGGACTCCAGTCAAGATTTTTGATTTCTTTGGCCGGTAACCTTCTGCTTGACGCTTTAAATACGCGATAAGCTTAATATATTTGCTGATATCTACGTCGCTATTTATACGTAGCATAGATTTGATCATCGAATAATTTGACCACAGAGATGATGCCTTCCATACCTTTGCTTTCTCCTCAAAATAGGCCAGAAATAAATTTTCAGTATATTTTCCAGAAACGCATTTTGCTTCACACCATTTCTGAAACTTATTATAGGCTATATCGTATTGAACCCTGGATTTTCTCGGCAACAAATCGAGGATTGCTCTATTGGCCGCCGCCTCTATGTCTTCAAATGGATCATTTTCATTACTTTCTTCCATTTTAAGAAAAATCTACAACCCTAACTACGTTTTAAATAAAACTAACAAACGTCTGACAGATGCATGATGCATAAAAACATTCGTAAACAATTAAATCAACAATGGTTGCTAAGGTACGTAATATACGATGCAATTTAAAATTATCTCCTTTGGATGTATTAATAAAGGTTTTTAAAATTTAATTCAAACTGTATTATTGCATTTTTGAACGTTTGTAGAAAAAATATTGTATGATATACGTGTTAAAAGTACCTTTTAAGGCACTCATGTGAATTGCAGAATTCGCTTCGCTCATTATGCAAACCTTCACATGCGTGCCTTAAAAATGTACTTTTAACACTTATATCATAAATCGGTCTAGGACGTTCTGGCGCGACCGATCTGGCGCGACCGATTTGGCGCGGCCGTACTGGCGCAGGTCCGTTGGGGCGCAGACCGCTTGGGGCGCAAGGTCTATCTGGCGCAGGTACGTTCTGGCGCGAGGACTTTGTGGCGCACATTAATATTTTTATTTATATTTCGCACATTAGCCAATACATTAGTTATATTTCAGTCAAAAAATTGTATTTTATTAAAACATGTTTCGAGAGTTTATATATCATTACTGGTTAAATAATAATAATCGTGATAATTCAAACTATGCCAAACATTTAATAGAAGAAAAACATATTTTTAATGATAAACCTGATATTTTACGTATACAACCGAAAGGTCATAAACTAAACCTCTTAGAATCTCTGGAGGTTAATAAATATAAACATTCTAAATTGCTTTTAAATGACCAACTAGATTTAACAAATTCACCCTTACTTAATCTCTTTACCTATAAGTGGGAAGTTCCGAATCTGGTATATGTATTCCTGGGCACAATGTTATAATAATTATAATAAGGTGTGCAATTACTCGGAATCATAAATCTCTCTCAAAATGATCTGGAAAAACCAAATTTGTCATTTTTATTTTGATAATATTTTTGGTTTATTATACGATGTATTTATAATATATTTAAATACAGTCTGAAAATTGTGTTTTAAATACATTTAAAATACTACCATGGGAAGAGTATTTAAATACTAACTACGTACTTCTATTTACTTGTATTTAAAAACTTAACAACCCTGATTATTAGGGAACATTTTTATAAAGATTTTGATGGTTTAATTATTTATTTTGTACATCACATGAAGAAGCAGTACACTTCAAGTTTTGATTTTATTTTTTACCGTGGGCCTACTTTTTCCCGGTGTTTTTTTCCGCGGGACCGTTTTTCCTGCATTCAGTAGTAGTATAGGAGTATAGGTTATGAAAATTTTGTATCAATTATTTTTGTATCTATGACATAATGTATTGTTATGTGTTATTATTTTTCCAAATTTTACGTGAATCTAGACAGTGGTTCATCGATGGAGCCTTTGATTCTACTCCTCCACTATTCTACCAAGTGTACGTCATTCTAGTAGAAAAATTAGGTGGGGTTTTTCCAATAATATATGCCTTACTGCCAAATAATCAAAGTGGAACATACAGACGTCTCTTGGATATGTTGCTTAAACTAGAAGTACGCTTAAATCCACAGCGAGTTTCTTGTGATTTTGAATTGGCTGCAATAAATGCTTTCCAAGAAAAATTTCAAGACGTTCAAATGCAAGGCTGTTTTTTGTTCACTTGGTTAAGAATTTTAAAAAACATCTTGCTAAACTAAATCTTTTGGATAGATACCAGAACGACCCAGATGTTGCCAACATGGCAAAAATGATAACTTCGTTGGCCTTTGTACCTATCGAAAATCTCGATGAGGCGCTAGAAAGTCTCACAAAAAAACTTTAGCCAGAATTGTTTCCAAACAGACGTGGAGGTTGGCGAAGACCACCTATGTTTCCACCAACTTTATGGTCTGTTTATGGAAGGGTTACCAACGACATTCACAGAACCAACAATTTTGCTGAAGCTTCTCACAGGAGGCTTCAAACGGAGTTATTGATGGATCATCCATCAATTTGGTCATTTATTGATCTACTGAAGAAGGTGCAGGTCTCAATAGATATGTAGGTATATTGAACAATTAATAGCGGGACACGCACCCCCTAAAAAACTGAGAAAATACGTTGAATGTGATAAAAGAATTAAGAATATTGTAGAGAATTTCAATAATATAGGAGTGATAGAATATTTAAGAGGATTATCTTATAATTATAATATGGATGCCTAAATCATTATTATCAGTTTTATTTTTATTTTTTAAGTTTGATTTGTGATATTGTAAAAAAAAATATCTTATTAAATTTCTATAATCTAGTTTACTTATTTCACTTATACCATTTTCAATATTGGCAATAATTATTTCTGTTGGCATTTTAACTTTTTCATATGCATTTTTTTTCTAACTTAAATGTATCAGATCAGGTTTTTAAAATGGATTGAATGTTCCGATTTTTAAATGGTTTTGTTTGTTGGCGTTTTAGTATTTTTAACTTTATTAAATTAACACCTTCCAAAAATAAAAGAAATTTAAGTGCCTTGGATCTAACTTATGTTTTCAATTATGTGCGCCATACGGTACACGCGCCAGAACGTACCTGCGCCAGATAGGCCTTGCGCCCGAAGCGGTCTGCGCCCCAACGGACCTGCGCCAGTACGGCCGCGCCAAATCGGTCGCGCCAGAACGGGCCATTCCGATCATCGGTCACTATTTCAATTCATTTAATCGTTTTCATATGGCGTTCGTCTGAAATAAGATTAAGTGTTTAGTGGTCACATTTTATGTTATCTTATTATCAAGAATTTAGTATGTGAAAATAGTGGTATACAGGAATAATCAAAAACATTCTGAAGATACTTGAAACAAAAGATGTACCTTAACAAAACAATTAAAAAATATGGATCATTTGAAGAGGACAATTAGGCAAACATGTGAAGGTGTTATAAAAAAAACTATTCAAAAAATTCTTTTAAGAAAATTTTGATTTGTTTATCTATTTAACATGTAAAGTTGCATGTATGTTTCTTCCTGCTACGACACAACACTTCCACATCTCAGAAGTTCTAACATCAGTTTTCTTACTGGAACTTACCCTCCACCGCTTTTCATATCCATTTGTGACCATAACTCTTTAAGTTATCTCTTAAATTCACACCTTTTGCACTTATCTGCTGGTGATCATCTGGTTTTTATATCACCTCCTTTCATTACCCGGCACTCTTATTTCATAATAAGTTTTATCTTCCTCTTTTCACGTGGGTTTTCTACCACCCTAGTTAATGGTGATGCTTTCACTTATTTCAATGTTTCAATTTTGTTTTAAATTAATAGTACATATTTTAACAATTTGATTTTGGTACCACCACAGAAATTTTACTGACTATGTATCATATCTGGGCCTATTACCGGTAATTTGCTCAATTACACACCTTTTGTATTTCCACATTTATCTGGATGTGTCTGGAACCTTTTTACCACTTAATCTGTTTTTCCATGGATTGTATAATTTTATAAATTTGAATATTTTATTGGTAAGTTGTTAAGCTTTTCTATTTTTGATTACATATTATTACCTTTTCATATTGTTTTTTAGACCTGATGATGACCCATAGAGGTCGAAACTAGTTGTCAGTTACAATTTTGATAATAAATTAGTTTGTGTGGTACTAGACTTCGTGTTTTCTTTTGGTTATTGTAAATAAATGATTATAATTAGGTATTTTATTGATAATTCTTGCAAAACAAAGTTTATCAAATACGCCATATAATCAGCGAGTGCATTTATTTTTAATGTAATTTTGCATGTAATTTGATCAATAAACAATTTTAACAAATACAATATATGAAATAATTAAAAGCAGGCTATGAAAATAAACAATGTCAAAAGGACATATTTTCTGTAATTAAATTTAAAATTTGCGTCGGACTGTCCTTTTTATCAGGACAAAAATGGCAAAATCTACAATTTACATAATTAAACTGTGAAAGGATTTCGCGGCCATTGTCTAATGTATCAATGGTTTTTGGGCTGTTAGGCCGGCGTCGATTATCTTGCTGACTTGACGTTTCGCCAACACGAGCGGTTGCTTCCTGGTTGACAGTCTGCGAACTACTGAGCTTTGCGTGGACGGAGCCCGTATTTATACGTCGGGAAGGAAGTGGGCGGGGCCTCAGTTGCTTTCAATTCCAATCGGTTCTGGTCGGTGTTGTTCGTTAAGGGTAGAGTTTTCGCACCCTTAATTATGGGGACCCATGTTTTGTTGATCTTGACTGCTTCCTCTTTTTTATTAAAGTTGTTCGGGTGCTTCTCTATCTCTATGGCTTCTCTATAGAGTCTGGAATGGTATGCTGATGTAGTAGCGAGGACTTGGGTCTCCTCAAACTTAATCCGATGGTCCATAGTGAGGGTATGTTCCGCTACGGCGGATTTGTCCGTCTGCCCCAGACGACAGTTCGCCTTGTGCTCTTTAATCCTGGTGTTGATAGTAGTTTGGTAGTTCCTATGTACACGCTTCCACATGTGCACGGAATGCGGTAAATTCCCGAAGACGACAGTGGATCTCTTCTGTCTTTTGCCGATCGAAGACATTTTTTGATTTTTCTCGTTGGTTTGAAAATAGTTTTCACATTCTTCTTTCTTAGCAATCGACCAATTCTGTCTGTCACTCCCGGAATAAAAGGCAGAAATGCTTTTGCCACTGGTTGGATTTGCTCATTTTTTTTGGGTCTACGATTTGTTGGTCCAATCGATCTTTTGATTTCCCGTTCTAAATAACCATTGGCCCTTAAAGCATCATGAATATGAGTAAGCTCTGCGTTTAGTACTTTGGGGTCGCAAATCCTTCTTGCCCTTTCTGCTAAGGTTTTGATGACTCCATATTTCTGACGTGGGTGGTGGTTGGAATCCGTATGTAAATAACGATCCGTATGTGTTGGTTTTCTGTACACTGTGTGGCTCAATGATCTTCCTTTTCGTGATAATAACACATCAAGGAACGCTAGCTTGTTGTTGTCTTCGATTTCCATCGTAAACTGTATATTTTCATGGATGCTGTTAATGTGTGTCAGAAATTCTTGCAATTTATTCTGCCCATGGCTCCATATTAAAAATGTGTCATCTACATATCTATACCAAACTTTTGGCTTGTATGGGGCACTGTCCAAAGCCAGTTGTTCGAACTTTTCCATAAAGAAATTTGCTATTACCGGGCTGAGAGGGCTTCCCATTGCTACTCCTTCGATCTGTTCGTAAATCTTTTTGTCCCATGAAAAATAAGTGGTGGTGAGGCAATGTTTAAACAAATTGGAGATGTCCCCTGGGAATTTATCATATATATGTTCCATTGCATCGCATTAATATTGGGCTTACAAAAGTAGATAAAAAACGAAATCTTTGTTTATTTTTATTTCTTAAGTTTTTATCATATTTTCCATAATATTAATAACTAATAAAAAACATGCATTTTTCAATGAAAATTGTAAGGTTGTAATTGCAAATAATTCCGACTTAACAAAAAACTTTATGTAGCAGAAACTACTTGGAATTAGCCATTCAAGGGGCTTCCAAGATTATTACATTTAAAAAATTTCCTCCCTCATGACAAAAGCTCGCTTCGCCATAGAGTGGATTTTAAACAAGATAAAAAAAATTCAAATTTTTAAAAAAATCAATATTAATTAAGAAAATTACACACAAAAAGACCCATAGTTGGCCTAATACCCTTTCTTCTAAAAATGTAAATAATTACTTTTGTTTATTTAGTTATTTTTTTATATTAATACTTTTGTATTATATAACGTAGCTGCTTTACTAATATATGCTTGTGTATATTTATTTGCAATTTTTTATTTGCTTTTCAGTAGTGCTTCTTCTGCTGGCACAACTGATGCTGATTCACCTGGAAGTTCTAAAAAGTAAGCTTGTATATAAATGGCAGTGCAATGTAGTTAAATATTTGCATGGATGTTTGTTTTAGATATAGTTCCTCACCTAGCCCTAAAAGAGCAAAAAAATCGCAGTCTACATCCACTGTATACCAAAGGTATGTATAAGTATATACTGTACTTATCAATTATTATTTATTGTACTATAAGCTAAAATTTTAAATTTTTATACACTGGCTCTAAGTTGATTTTTAATTGAAAAATTGTTTTTCTATAAAAAAAAATATTAAGACGATATCTTCAGCACTGTGCGAATTAATGTGTATAGGTAGGTCTTAGTCAACAATGAGACATAACCAAGTTAGAGACGCGTTGCATTTCCTTTTTATTTCGAATTATGGTGTCTTAGAAGTTACTAAATCAGGACTACATTTTATTCTCATTTTTGAAGATTGATATGTCTCCAAAAATATTTACTAAACTGGTTTCTTTGAGTGAACATCCATCTAAAGAGATTTAAAGAGATATTGCAAAGGAATTTAATGTCAGCTTGGGAGCTTTTAAGAAGATTTTAAAACAGAAAAGAAAAACTGGGACGATTGTGGTGAACTGAAAAGGGAAATGTGGAATGCAAAGACAGACAAATGCAAGGGATGAAGCATTTTTAGTGAGGGAGAGTAAATTAAACCCTGGAAAAACAAGCCAATCGAAAGATTGAAGAAAAAGCAGTAGGACATCAGAAGAAATAGTTGTTGAATGCTAAAGTGATGAAAACATGGTATGATTGGGCGAAAAAAATAAGAGCTGGACTGCTGAAAATTGGCGAAAAGTGTTGGTTTCAAATGAGAGCCCCTTTCTGGTATAAGGACAACGGTGTGGTTTCGTCAGAAAAAGTGTCAATGCCGGCTTATATTGATCAAAAAGTTAAACATACTCATGTTTTTAAATTTTGCGGTACCACGCGTGCATAAAGTATATATCCTAGAATATTCGTATGAGACCACAACATTTTTGTCTGGACTGCATTTTAAATTTTTTTAATTAGACAACAAGCAAAATATTAAAGGAACATAATGCCCGTTTTACTAACCATGTGTGGTAAACAATTGTAAACAACATTTTGTATAGTACTGGGACGTGCTGTCCATGTACCAAGTATTGGTTTAATTTAAAAACTGCATGTTAGTATAACATGTGAATATAAAAAAACAGATGTGTCAGTCAGTGAGACTGCCGGTAGAAGTTATACTTCTATGCACGCGCCCGAGTTTAGAAATTTGTATGGGTATGATTTAGCATAATCATTATATGCTTGAAGCATGGACCTACTACATTATAAATCCGAACTTCCGTGTGTACATAATATCAACTAAAAACTGTATAAAGTATAAGATCAATCAGTGCCGACAAAGTGTGCAGTATCAAATATTTTGACTAGCGTATAGGTTAGCAACAGGGAGAGGTAGCCTCTTTAATAGAGAAAGGTCGAAGAAAGAAAGTGATATAAAAAATTGCATTAGATAGCGAAACTTCAAGAAGTTATGTTGGTAGCGTAATTGTTGACCTCTTGTATACCTTGTATATATAATGCAAAAATGAGAAAAAAATATAAAAAAGTTAACTAAAATACATTTCTTAAAAACTCTGTTTATGTAGCCAACAACCTCAAAAGCTTAGTGCAGGATGTCCTATAAGCTATACTGCAACCATATGACGGTACTATAGACAACAATAAATGACTCATTACTGAATATTATTATTACTTTTAATAATATAAAATACGAAACTTAATATATATTAGAACAGAAGTCTTGGAACAGGTGCCACTGCACCCTCGTCAACATGCATATCAAACGGGCAAATCCACGGTTGATACAATTGACTGACGAAATCCAAGACGCTTTAAACACTTCCACCTGGTTGTCACAATTACTGTCTACAAGAATTGCAGAAATAAAGATAGGCCAAGACACTAATCTCCATCAATACGACCAGAGGTTGTCCGCAAGGGGGAGTTGCATCCCCACTTATGTAGAGTGTCACGGTAGACAGCTTACTCTGCTAATTGATCGAACTAGGTATACCCTGCCAAGGTTACTTCGATGACGTAGTTATCCTCGCAAGAAGGAAATATGAAAACGACCTGTGTGACATAGTGCAAAGAGGGCTGAACAAAGCAAAGCAATGGTGTGATTCAGTGGGACTCAATATCAACCCCACCAAGACCACGTTAGTAGCCTATACAAGGAAAAAGAAAGCTAATCTAAAAACCGTCAAAATAGGTAGAAATACCGTTGAGTGGAAGACAGAGGTCAAATATCTAGGGCTAATCCTAGATACTAAAGTACTCTGGAACAAACACGAAAACGGAATAATACACAACAAAGCTACAAAAGCCCTCATGGTTAGCAGAAACATTGCTGGGAAAAATTGGGGCGGTAACCCAAAGACAGTACAATGGATGTACACTGCAATAGTGAGACCTATCATCACATATGGGGCAGTAGCTTGGGGCACGAGAGCTAATCTGATCACTACGAGGACAAACCTCTCAAAGGTTCAGAGACTAGCATTTGTATGTATGTCTGGAGCAAAACAACGAAGCCAGATTTTGTTTTTTATTTTGACAAATATCTAGAATTAGAAATATTTTTACGTTTTTGTACACCATAGGTGATACTGTACTGACTTTCCCTATATTTTTGTGCCTTTGCTATTTAAACTTGCATTGGTTAATCTTTAATTTCATGCCAATTAAATAAACTTATTATACTCATAAAATTATTTTTTAATTGTAAATTTTAATTTAGCTTAAGTCTAGTGTTGTACATTTACATGCAAAAGGTCATGTCATTCAAATAAATTGCCTGGCTAGTAGATTTAAAAACTGCGAAATTTAGTCGTTTTTTTGAGGTGTTAAGCAATCTGCTCACTTAAGCCCTAAGATTTTCGACTTCATTCTATACGGTCTTCAAGTAAATTTATTTGACTCTCTGCCCTTTTATCAACCTCTTTGATGCTAAATCAGTGAATATGTTTTTTTATTGTAACTTTAAAACAGAAACGTGTTCTAGGCTATGTGAAGATTTCGTTCTTGTGTTAGGAGGTTATTATGACAGTATTCTTGCTGAATGCATGCAAAGTGCCTTAAACCTCATAACTACTTGGTGTTATAAATAGAGTAACACTTTCATTCTCAGAAAAGGTAAAATACCTCGGAGTTATCTTGGACAGGAAACTAACATGGAATCCATACCTCTCAAATATAAACTCCAAAGCTACAAGAGCTGTTTGGAGTCTTAAACTTAAAATAATCTATTGGTCATATATAACGGTTGTTAGATCCCTAATCTATACTGCGCTGGTTTGGTGAAACAGAACAGCGCAACAAAAGGCAATAATAGAGTTGAAGGTGCAAAAACTTGCTGGGGATCACTGGCGCAATCAGATCGTGCCGTAATGCGGCCTTGGAGCCCTTGGAGGTATTCCTTGACCGTCTCTCTTTGCATTTACATGTAAACAAGATTGCTCTGAAAAGGATTAAGTCCCTAAAACTTGGCGATTTTGGGATTCTAACGGTTGACGAAACGCAATCCATAAAGATGCCTATGGATTTATGTCTCCAAAGCGAGATCTTAAACTCAGATTAATTGTTAGTATTAATGAGTGTGAAATCGAAATCGCTCGACTTACAAAAGAAGCCTTCACTGATTTGTCTAAAGCACCAGAAAGAGTAGGTATAGCGGTTTCAGGTCCTAATGTTAGGCACTCAATAACCCTGGGAAACACTCCTACGATCATCCAAGTGAAGCTATAAGCAGCAGACTTCTGTGTTCAAGAGTGTCTTAAAAAAACGCCTCAATTCAGACAGAATATTACTTTCCTCCGAAAGCCGAGCTGATTTGAAGGCTCCAAAATCTACAACGCTCGAGTCCAAAACAGCTTGAAACTTAAAACAGTGTTTTAAACAACTGGCTAAACACAATAAAGTAAGTATCTTTGCTGTGGGTACATGGGCAAAAAGGAATTGTCGGAAACGAGATTGCTAATTTTTTTATGGCATCTTGAAATGCTACATTATAGATAAAGTTCGTAATTGAGAAAAGAAACTTAGTGCAGCCTCATGAAAAACATTCCACACCAAAGACAAGCAAAAAGGTAAATACTGCCATCACGGCGCGGCGTACTCTAAATTACTAGAGAGCTTCAGAAACCTGTGGGTAATCGCAGGAATTCTCACAGGGCACTTTTAAAATCTTTGTAAAATGGGTAAAGTGGACAGTGAAACATGCAGATTATGATAGTATGCAGATGCAACGGCTCAACATATTATCTGTAACTGCAGAGTAACTGTTCGCCAACGACATAAATATCTGAGACAGATCTTTTTAGAGCCTGATCCGGTTACAAACGTACGTTCTAAGAGGATAATAGACTTTCTTTAAAGTCTAAATCTTATGGATTTATAATTAGCTGTAGTGTATACACAAAAGATCTTTTAGGTCGCAGAGTAGTAAGGTGACCTTGGCCAATCGAATCAACTTATAATCTACAATCTACACTTCATGATCACCTACTTCATATAAATTTTTGGAATTGACCTAAAAATTTATAAATTAAAAAAAAAATAGAACTTTGTACCATATATCTGACAGTTCTTAGCTAAGCATTGACTAAAGAACCATTTTTTACTTTAAGATGGTCTGTAAGCTTTTTGAAGAAAATTACATATTTTGGAAAGTATTGGTTATGCAGAGCCTTCTTTTATTTCGGTTTAGCAATTTCAATTTAGCATTTCTTTTGTATATCCTTAAAAAAGCATAATTTCGCTGTTTTTTTTTCGTAACAATGGTGTAGAACTTTCGAAATGACAAATTACATGATTTTTTGTGTTCAATTTAATTTGATTACTGTATATATAACAATTAATAAACCTACTATATTTCTAACAATACATAGTAAAATATAGATGCACGCATTTTAGGTTAAGCTTTCCTCGCACCAAAACAACTGAATCTATCGACCTTTCGAAAAATTTGATTCGAACTTCTGCTCTAAACAAAAGGTAAGAGATTTGTAAAAAATAATGAAATTTAAATAGGTACTTATATTTAATACTTTTTTTAGTTTTTCTACTGTACTTTCGTTAAAACGTACAACTTCTATATCAAGTCCCACTGGAAGGTAAGAAAATGTTGCAAAGCTTTTATAATTAGCCTATAAATGCTTGTTTTAATAATAATTAATTTTTATTAAAAAATCACTATGTGCCAGATTTTTGCATGATTTTAATTTATTGCACAATTTTTAGCTCGCCTGTTACAAAACAGTCATCCTCAACTTCAGTTTCACCATTTGACAGGTACGTATACTAGAGTAGATATTAGAGAAATAAATACAAAAATAAATTTAGCATATTTTAAAAATAATCAAATTATTTGTCAATAATTATAAATGCATCTAAGAAATGTAATAGCAACTAACAAAAGAGCTTAATATGACTTGCAAAAGTATTTGTTAATATGATTTTTTAAGCCACGTTTTTATATTACTTAGATAACCAAAATATTTTGAAAGCTACACGGAGGTATTAATCTGGTTAGTTAATTGTATATAACTGTAAATTGTACTAAAAAATTTGTATATAGTTCACTATTTTACTGGTAGTATTTTATCAAAAACATTTACCGGAAAGTTAGTATCATCAGGTTACATTAACATATAAAATTTGTAATTTCAGACGACGAATAAGGAACAGACCAAATAGTGGTCCTTCTCCAAAAATTGCTGGTAGCAATGTGGGAAGTAGTATCCATAGTTCTTTAAGCGATCTCAGTGCAGCGACGTTACCACCGACAAATAAAAAAATTGGTAAGTGTTTGTTTCAATTATTTGTTTCTGTATTAGGTATCTAAGCAAATCCAGAGATATATAAAATGAAACTTTATGAATACAATACATTGCCACTGTAAGTTACGAATTTCTTGTCCCTAGAATTTGTGATATAGAAATATCAACACAGATTTACCCACCTTATTTTTAGTTTTATTCGAAGCCATTTTATTTCTATTAAGTTTATTTACAGATCTTTTTTTGAGCTCTTAGTATATAAGTATTAGACAATTCGCCACTAAATCGACTTTTGGAAGTTCAGCAGATTTGTACTATATTGTATTCGTCCTAGTAATTTCTTCGGTTATAAGTTGGCCGTTAAGAGAAAACCCGCTAATTTTTGTTGAAATTGGTTTAAAACAACTTATAACAATACCTTAACGTCCTTAACTATCCTTTTTCTGGAAAAGTTGCGCAACATATATAAATATTCAAAAAATAAAAAAAAATAAAACAGTAAAAAATCACTGTTTTTCCTTCTTTTACTCTAGTCAACATCTTCAAAAACGTGAAAAATTAAAATAAAGGTTCTAAAAATATGAGCGATAGCTCATTGGATTCGGAATCACCTCTAGAAAAATATTTTTGAAGGAAAAGTGTGCAGGCAAAAAATTGCAATTGTTATTAACAAAATAAGATGAAAAAAAAACAGTTGTTTATGTTTTTGTTAATAACTCGAAAAATATTAATATTTAAGCAATTTTGAAAAAAGCCCGTTAAAGAGGAGGAAATTTCCGAAAAAAAAGTCCGTCCTCCCGGAACTCTATCTCCATTATTTATAATTTTAATTTGACGTTGAAAATGGGGCTTTGAGAGGCTTTTACGGCATGCGCGCGCTACCGCTAAACTTTTATAAACATTTATCACAGAATCCTGTAAAGTATACATATGAAAAGGGCTCCACAAAGTTTTAAATTTTTAGGCCAATTATTTATACCTTTTATCCTATTGTTTATGTCAACAGATATTAGGAAAAAATTTGTTAGTTAACAATTGAATAACTTTTTAAAAAACAGTGATAAAATGTTTTTTCCAACTGATTTAGATTCTTTCAAGTGTTAGGAAAATACTGGAATTTTTTCAAATTTTTAAAATAACATTTTATGTGATAAAAAAATATTTTATCTCATAAACACCGTTTAGCGGTAGCGCGCGTAAGCCGTAAAAGCCGCTCAAAGCCCCATTTTCAACGTCAAATTAAAATTATAAATAATGGAGATAGAGTTCCGGGAGGACGGACTTTTTTTTCGGAAATTTTCTCCTCTTTAACGAGCTTTTTTCAAAATTGCTTAAATATTAATATTTTTTGAGTTATTAACAAAAACATAAACATCTGTTTTTTATCTTATTTTGTTAATAACAATTGCAATTTTTTGCCTGCACACCTTTCCTTCAAAAACATTTTTTTACAGGTGATTCCGAATCCAATGAGCTGTCGCTCATATTTTTAGGACCTTTATTTTAATTTTTCACGTTTTTGAAGATGTTGACTAGAGTATTTTTTTGCTTATAACTTTTAAACTATAAATTTTGGAAAAAAATTATAATAACAGAAAATGTTTGTAATAAAATTTTCTACAAGATGGGATTGGTTAAAATTTCCAAAATTTATTACCCTTGTTGCAAAATTGCAATAATCATTACGAAAAGTATAAAAAAAGATCATTTTTTATTTAATTTTTTTCAACCCTTTAGAATGCATTTAGGACCTTTATATTCTGCCAAGAAAAACTTAAAGATATGATGCAACAACACAAAAATCATTGAAGTCTATCAAATAGTTTTCGCATAATAATTTTGCAACCCAGATTTTTTGAAAAAAAAATGATAAATTTTTAAAATCTTGTAATAATAAAAATAAACAATTCAAATTGTAAAAAAATTATGAATAAAAGAGCAATGTAGTTTTCTATTGCTGTTGGTTTAATTCAAATCGATTGATTTTGACGGCTACAATTGTTTAAAATTACAAGCAATGTTTTTTGCTTTGCAATTAGAATAACTCCGCAAATATTACCCAATTCTGCATATTTTTTGAAAAGTTATTAGTAAAGTATTTGGAAAGATGCTTATTTGAAAGATTATTGAATTACCTTTTAGGCTGCTCGCAAACACGACCACTTGTGGTCGACACCGGTGTCCGCCACTAGCTGCGGACTGAAACTTTCATGGCATATACATGGACCCGGCGCACACACGGCTTCCGAAGTGGTTCATCCAAGCGACAACCTGCGGTAGCCATCGACTCTCGCTGCTAGTGGTCGGTGGCGGCCACTTTTTCCCCGCGTAAGCACAGACACTTCTTTGAGCCACTACAGTTGATTGCGTTCATAGGTGTAGTTAGTAAATGGACGTTGCAAGATCACACACACTAACAGAATTATTGATTTAGTGGGTAGTCCAAAGATTAAAAGGAATAATAATAATTCTTTGAAAAATCTACATCTGATTACAAAAATACAAAAGAAATGTAATCTTGAAGTTGCAATTCTTCGAAAAAATTATAAAATTCATTTCGCTCTCAAGTTTTTAATATGGGATGCACCCAAAAACGTCAAATTCTTTGCAAAATACATCGTCTGCGTCTTCGTCTTAATATTAACAAAATAACCAACATATCCATTTTGTCAAACTAGAGTGACTTTATTTAAACAATTTCTAGAGACTGAACCCAGAAAATCACCTTGTCCCAGTCACTGGTAGCGGCACAAAGCGTTTTGTCGCGACCACCAGTGGCAGCCACTAAAACGCCGTATAGAGCTGCTAGTGGCGGCCACCAGTGACGACCACAAGCCACAAGTGGTCGTGTCTGCGAGCAGTATTATGGTTTCTGAGATACAAAAGTCTTCAAGTTGACCGACATTTACAAGAAAACTATAAACAAAAGGAGGGTAATTCTTGAATGAACACCTTTGTTTTTAGAGATCTTTGTTGGTATAATCTTTCATGTCTTTAGAATACCGATAACATACATAAAATCAAAAAATAAAATTGTCCTGGCACGTGAAAAATACAAAAATATTTAAGGAAAGACTGAAATCTTAAGTTCAAAATAGATAGGATAAAAAAAATTGAATTTCTCAGCGATTTTCATCATATTTTTTAAACCAATGTAACTCGAACAAAGAAACTTGAATATCATTTTATCAATTTTAAATAATGCTTCAATTTTGTTATAATTTGTTATAAATAAAAAAATAGAACCAATTTTTTATACTCAAATTACAGCAATTTTTGAATAAAAAAATTTTTAGCTTTATTTAGTTTGAATTTACATTATTGTTTAAACAATATGTATTTAAACAAATTGTTTTCAAAAACATATTTTGCTTAAATATTTTCTTTGTAAATGAAATTGAAAATATAAGTATGAAAGATATATTTTTATATTAAAAAAACAATAAATTAAATGTTACTTTAAATACTACAAAAAATTATTCTTGCTCTGTGAACTTGAAGGGTCTTTTATTTCATCAACTGCAAGACGAAGATTTTCATCCACTATTATAATGTAAGAAACGTCAAAAACCTTAAATCGCTATCAATTGTATGCAAAAATAGCAATTTTTGATGTTTGGATTGTGCTTTTTCGGTAAAACACTGATTATAAAGCTAGGATATCATAAAATTTGTACCATCATTACTTAATAACTAATGAAGGTTTAAATTATTAGACATGAATAAAAGAATTATTATTACAGTAAACTGTAATATTGTCGTGTTTAATAAAGCGACTTACCCATTGATATCAAAGAATAATATAATAAATATAATTCTATCGCTTTACAAGTTTTGAAAAACATTTTCAAAGAAATGACCGTTGAACCAAGAAGAAATCCCGGGAAGTAGTTGTTTCTTCTTGGTTGAACGGTCATTTCTTTAAAAATGTTTTTCAAAACTTGTAAAGCGATAGAATTATTATATTCTTTGATATCTATGAATAAAAGAATCTATGACTTTGACATTCTGTTAGTTTAACCCACCTCTGGTTATGAAGGATAGCGGTAGATAGTGAAAAAAAGTCAATTATGCTCCAAATTTATCTCAGTTTTGCATTAGTAATGAAGGAAATTTTTGCTTTGTTCTTAAATGTTTCTATTAATATTAAAAATAAATATTCGTTGGTCTAAGGCAGCTTACGCCGCACGGTGAGCGAAATTGGACAAAAATTGCGTCAATTTTAAGTAAAAAACTTGTCTCGCTTTAAGATATTACAAATGATTGTAACGTGACTTATTTTAAATTTTATATTTAACTTATTTAAAATTGTAACAATAGTTTCTACAAGAGATTTAAATATAGAAAATTTAGATTAGGTACTTAAAAAATATTGCCCATTCTATCTCAGGGTCGTGGTTTGAAACTTCATAGAAACTTCTCCAGGTGCTCGGAAATTAAGGAAAAGGGCACCAAGTACAAACTGCACTTAATAAACTCTAACCTAAGTTAGCAGTCATTATTTTTAAATAATAACAAAATCTAATAACTTGAATAATGGTTATTAATCAAAAATCCAACAAAAATTTTCAATGCTTCTCAGTTCAGGAAGTAATATACGGCGGTTAATAACATAGGCCCCATAGGCCCCTAGGTGTGTGCTGGGTGTCGGATCCACACATAGTCTGGCGTATTTTTTTCCCCTGAACACGAATGTTTTGTTAAATTGAGGGACAAACAGCAAAAAATTGAGATAAGCCAAAAAAATACGAAAAAATCCACGATCTCGTATTTTTTTCTAAATGATGTTATTGTCTTCCAGTTTCTACCTGTTTCTCTCTGTAATATCCAACCATAATGTGCAAAGACATTAGTTCACTACTTATTGTGTATCATTAAAGTGACAAAAATATGGAAGTATTTACTAAATCGGTACATTTACCGACAGAATCCTGCTATTTCGGAATGATTGGACTACGATGGCAACTGCCCCTTATCGGGATATGTAGAATGATTCGCTAGTCAAATTTCGTCGTATCGAAGCCATCGAAGGTGCGCTGTGTTGCAGGGAAGTGCTAGAATATGAGGATGATGCCGTAGTGTGTCCGACGAAGAGATGAAATTGTCCCCATTAAAGTCGGAAATCCCTCATACTTAGGCCTGTTAAGACTTATCACCCCTAGGACAGCTGACTCACCTGTGACCGAGCCAGGCTTTTCAGCGTGCTGGATTTATTTCTTATAAGAAAATTATAAGAATGATAATACCATACAAAATACTAGATTGTGAAGGGCAGAGATAATAGAACAGATTTGTTGATGCCTAATATAAAGTTGGCAACAAGTTCCGACATCAGCGCGCCATTGTCCTATGGTAGAAGCTCATCGATTTAAAAATGGGCGGGATATACCAGTATATCTATAAACTATTATATATTGGAATACATACGCTTATATTTTAAAATTTTATATTCTTACTGTGAATATATAAATGTTAAAATATAAGCTATATATTTTCATACTAGCAGAAATAAAATCAAAATAAAACAAGGATTAATAATAATAGTTTTTAATTGAACACAGAAAATATTTAATCATAAGAAAAAATAAATACAATAATGAAAACAAATTTTATTTATAAAAAAAATATTTTAAAAAGAACATTATTGAATCAAACAGAAAAACAAATTTTAATAAATACAATTTTTATTTGAACACAAAAACACATTTAATCATAAGAAAAAAATAAATACAATAATCAAACCAAATTTTATTTATAAAAAACATAGGTATTTTAAAAAGAGAACAGTTTATTTAAAATAAATAATATTCTGTAAAACAATATTTATTAAAAAAATAAAAATACTTTCCACTCAGAAGCACATCTTTTAAAATATATGTTTATCTATAAACTCAAATATATATAAATTTTAAAACTTAAATTTAATAATAAACAACATAGTTTTAACTTAAATACTAATATCACAAAAAATATAGATTTTATACTATTATCAAACAAACAGGTACAAGTTAAATTATTGCCGCAAAAATATCAAAAGTGACCAAAATAATAAATGATAAATTGTAAGGTGCAAAAAAGTTATTTAAAATTTGCTTATACATAGTTACAAATACATATGTACATATTACACTAATGTCACAGAAATGTACGATAACCACTACTTTTATAACAAGTTAAATTTTATATTAATTTAACGAAATAAGAATTAAAATTTACATTACACATTGCACAAATTACCTATTTAATAAACACATGAAGCTCCTTATTACGAAAATGTTTATCATAAACAGGATTGAAAGGCTCACTTTTACACTCTACAACACAACATTTATATCTAAAATAACCTGGTAGTGACATGTTTAAAACTATTCACTATACTTTTGCACCCTTTTTACGCTAAAACTACCTTCAATTTATATTAATCTAAAATCACTTGCACTTCCCTGTCACTATGCCGCCATTACTGTTTTTTCGCGCTACCAGCTGATCAGGAGGCGAACTCCGTAACGATGTAGGAAATAGAAAACGTATAGAGATAGACAAGAAAGAAAATTTCTTGCTATTAACAGTTGGTACTCTCTAAGCTGTTTTCTATCACAATCGGCTGACATCGGCAACAGAAAATGGCTTATCGGACCTGAAAACATTGACTCATTTCTAGTAATAAATCTAGGGATTTTACTGTTTCGTTTTATTTAGGTTTAATGACAAGTGTCAATAATAAAATAATTTCAAATATTTTTACTTCTTTTCAATAATATATGGATTGTGGATTTCAAAGTTTATCATAAAATAGATTGTTTGGTGCTTCGTTGCAATTATTGTTGTTTTTCTAGTTATTTTTTCAGTTTTGTTTTTTATTTTCTTGTTAGATCATAAACTTTCGTTTATTCTTTGTACATAAACATGCTACCAATTTTCATGCATTTTGTGGAGGAAGTAGAAGGCGAAGAAATCCTGGAAGGATTAAGGATAGAACGAAGAGCACTACGAGACCGCTCTAACCCATTCGAGTTACCTGAAACGGAATTTCGCAAGCATTATCGACTAAGCAGAGTTAACCCGATTCTGTAGAGACTGAGAGATCAAACCAAAGATAAACACTAACTATAAAACAACAACTAATAAATAAACTCTTCAACTTTAAAGACAATCAATATCAGGCACAACAACAAAAAATAAGAATATAAGATAGATACTTTACTATAATAGTTAACTACGTCCGAAAAAACAACGGAAAGAAAGATAGATAGACATATGTAAAATTTCATGCTCCCAAGAGAGATAAAAAAATAGCAAGACCTCATTTGGTCTTTCTATTTAACACAACCCGAATAACTACGTTTAGTGCCGATCTTCGCCGATCGAAACTTAAAGAGTGCCGTTTTTTACGATAGAGAAGAGTTTGCTATAATAGCAAGGAAATTTCCTTTCTATTCGTTAGAGAGTTCGCACCCAGATTTTTGGTTTAGTTCCCATTTTCACCACTACAGAATGCAATTGCGCCCTATGGGTTGCGCACAAACATGTTGGCGCCTTTGGGCTATATTTCAAAAAGTCTCTTAATTTGTCTATGGTGAAGGGTAGTTTTGAAAGATGGCGTATTGCGTATGTTTATCAAGCAAGGTCTTGGCTTTATAATAATAATAAAATAATAATAATAATGCTTTATTGTTAGAAATTTTACAATTTGTCGACAAAGCTAAAAATCATACAAAAAAGTAAAAAAACCTTATAATATAACATATCACATAAACAAAATACAAAAAAAAATATTTAAGTATACAATTAAAGAAATTGAAAGTTATTAAAAAAAGAGAAAGAAGAAGAAAAGGAAAAAAGAAAAAGTTCCTGGAAGTAGTAAATTAGTGTGTATTAAGAAGTATAAAATTATAATATGAAAAATTCATTTACTGTGTAATAGGGTCTCTCCAATAAGTGTGTCTTCAAAGCTCTAGGGAATGCAGGAAAGAGTGTAATAGATTTGATATTGAAAGGCAGACGATTGTGCATCTTTTTTCATTATACAATATAGAGTTTTTGATTAACTCTGATCGTGGGATTGGTAAACAAAGATCAAGCTCCCTGTTTCTAAGTGGATAGTTGTGGGAAGGCGTTTCAGAATTCGCTGACGAGTGCTTGCGGACTAAGCAAACGGATTCAAAAATGAATAAAGAAGGAAGAGTTAAAATTTGATATTTTTTAAAGTATTCCCCACAATGAGTTCTATTGTTTAATCTTAACATGTAACGGATAGCTCTCTTTTGAAGTTTGAAAATACGGTCAAATTGACTCGCACAACACGTACCCCAGAATGGAATGGCGTAACGGAGATGCGACTCAAAAAGGGCGTAATAGACTGTTCGAGCTGTTGACAAGTTTAATTCCTTGGAAACTGATCTTAGCGCAAAACACGCAGAACTTAATTTTTTTGACAATGCATTGATGTGCAAATCCCATTTTAATGAGTTGTCAACAATGAGACCCAGGAACTTTATAGAATCAACGATTTCCACACTATTGTTATTAAGTTCAAAAGTTTGTAATGTACCTTTATATGATAAGATTTTAGTTATAGAGAGATTGAGGCACAGAAGGTTAGAATCGCACCACGATTTAATAGTGACTAAGTTACGAGATACGATACTATAAAGGGATGTACTATCCGGGTTGCTCCAGGTAAAACTAGTATCATCAGCAATATTTAGGTAGGCAATATCATCAATAAAAAGCAGAAATAATATAGGACCTAGAACTGAACCTTGAGGCACCCCACAGTCAATTGGCTTACAGGAGGATGTTCTCTCATCAACCCTTACCATCTGACTTCTGTAGGTAAGATAAGATTTAAACCACTCGAGTGGTATTCCTCTAATCCCATAGTGTTGTAATTTGTGAATTAAGATGTTGTTGTTTACACAATCAAATGCCTTAGAGAAGTCGCAGAAGATTGTTGCTGTAGAGTTCTGATTGTTAAGACTGGAGTAAACATTGTCAAAGAGCGAGAACATAGCATCATTGGTAGATTTATTGCTCAAGAAACCAAACTGTTGGGGAGTTAGTATTTTATACTTGCAAAGAAAACATAGCAATCTTTTTTTAACCAATCTTTCAATAATCTTCGACAACGTGGGGAGAAGTGCTATTGGGCGATAGTTCGAAGCTTGATCTTTATCACCTCCTTTGTGCAATGGAATAATTATCGCAGTCTTAAGGCAGCTTGGAAAGACTCCAAGTTGAAGTGACTTGTTAATCAAGTTAGTCAGATGGCTTAGGGTGTTTACCGGTAGATTTGAAAACATTTTCAGAGTAAGCCCATCCGTTCCAGCAGATGATTTGTTTTTAATCTCATTAATTGTGTTACGAAGCTCGGCCAATGATACAGGTGAAATGAAGAAACTGTGTAAATTTTCGTTTCTGAGATAAGAAAAAGGATCGTGGGAAGGATTAACAAAGAAGTTGTTTAAGTTCTCTGGAGAAGTAGGAATTGTGTTAGATGAAGAGGTCCGGTCCCTTAATTCATTTACAATAGACCAAGTTTCTTTAGCAATGTTACCAGCATTTCCCAATCTACTATTGTAATACATATCTTTGGCAGCTTTGATAGTTTTAATAGTTTTCCTGTACAGTTTTTCATAATTTTGGAAGGAGACGCTATCTGAGAATTTTTTTAAATATGATAAACAGCGCATGTTCTTAGAAGATAATCGTAAGCCTCTAGTAGACCAGGGTTTGTGTTGCTTCACTTTAATAGGCCTGAGAGGAAAGGATTTGAATGCAAGATCAGACACAGTTTTAACTGTTTTGTTTTCTCAGGAAAAACCGTGGTTCATTAACACACAATTTTTTTTCTGTTTATTTTTTCATAATAACAAAAGTTGCTAGATCACGAACCAATTGTCCGACAGCACCAAAATATAAATAAGTATTTATTGAAGGTTAGTACTAAAATCATATGAATTTAATTACAGTATTGCTATCTATGTGTCAGCCTACGAATTTTTTTGCCTATCTAGGTCTGTTTTGGAGGTCTAGACAAAGACAACATCACCTTTATTAAATGTGTGCAGT
Organism: Altica lythri; assembly: GCA_964028335.1. Taxonomy (NCBI): domain Eukaryota; kingdom Metazoa; phylum Arthropoda; class Insecta; order Coleoptera; family Chrysomelidae; genus Altica; species Altica lythri. Next base: position 24,418,988 of record OZ034804.1, on the reverse strand, counting down.
TAAAAAAAGGGCCTATATATCCGATTATCTAACCGAATTTGCAAAAAACTGAAATATCGAGCTATACGTTATATACATATATGTGAAGTCAACTACAGCTTTATTTAAATGATGCGATTTTTTTAAAACCGTAAAAATAAGGTATAAATTTCTTTTTAAGTATTTTTTTATAGTACTTTTATGTACTCAGACATCAAGGAAACCTTAGTTTATTTGTAAATAATACTAAAATTAGTAAAAACATCACGTTGTAACGATACCGGATATCATCCTCAAAGATTATTCTTCGAATGCACGATTGAATAAAAAAATTCTATGGTAATAAATTATAATCTTTAAATTTATGACACAATATTATTAATGCCTCTTATTCAGCTACAACTATTTCATGAATATTAATCACCAAAGGTAATACTAAGCGTAGGAACGAAACTTTGTTTAACATTATATACGATGCAACAGCAGTCGTTAAGTATTTATATTATTTGTTATTCTGTATTTCCCTATTATTTGGGTTGGTTATTTCACAACTCTTTTATCAGGCAGTTTGGTGGCCACCAAAATTATCTATAACACATCCGCAAATTTAATCACTGTTGCCAAAAATACTTCATCTAATCAAAATCAATTAAAATAAGTACATCTGTAAAGTGTTAAAATACTTTCAGTTATTTAATTAAACAACATTTAAAAAAATAGCGCTACTAAATTACAAAAATTAAAAAGTTACAAAAACATAAAAATGTTAAGAAATTTCAAGTTTAGAAACCCGAAACTTTTTTATGGTGAATCCGTAAAAATGACATTACGAATATAGAATAAAATACGCGATTAAAAATCTTTGTTATGAAAGGAAAGTAGAAGCGATCTCATAAACTATACTTTTCTATGACAACTGCATAAATGCATAAAATTGGTTAACACAGAAATTGATTGTGTAAACACTATAAGTACTTTAGCTAATTATGGGGAGGGGTCAGCTGAAGCTAAATGCTGCAAAATAGCGTGAAACACCTATTTAAACTATATTTAATTGTGATATATTACAAAAAAATTATTGTTCTATTATGGTTACCGTAAATAAACTAATAGTTTAAAAAACTATCCTATAAGGCTTCAATATTGTAAGGCGTTTTTCCTGTTATCTTATAATACGTAGTTCCATTATAAAGATCCACGGTCAGTCTATCGGCTCCAGTATTACCTTAAAAACCATCTGTCGTCAAGCTCATTATCAAAAGCTCAACTGCGGCACAAATAAGTTTTATTATAAAGGTCCAGTATCTATTTGCTCCATCATCACACCTTGAAAATTATCTGTGGTCAAACTACTTTCTAAGACCGTTATCACAAGCTCAATTGCAGCACAGATACGTTGTTCCCCTATGAGGATCCAGTGGCTGTCTGTCTGCTTCATCATAACACCTTGAAAACTACCTAGTCAAACCAGCTCTCAAGACCATTATTGTACGCTCAACTGCGGCACAGATACGTTGTTTCCTAATGAGGATCCAGTGGCTATCTATATGCTTTATAATCACACCTTGAACATCTGTAGTCAAATGACCTCCCAAGCTCAGCTGCAGCACATATACGTTATTACCCTATGAGGAACCAGTAGCTCTTCATTTGCTTCATCATTACGCCTTAAAAACTATCTGTATTTGCTTCATCATCATACCCTGAAAACTATCTATTGCCAAACTAACTTTCAAGACAATTATAACAAGCCCATTTGGGTATGTTGTCCCGTTACGGAGTTCTAGTGCCTACCTTCCGGGTACATTATCAAATCTGGTCAACGGTGCCAAATTGTTGTATTTTCATTTAAACTACATACATAAAGTTTGAAATCGATACGATATTTAGAAGTGCGTGTAATTCAGATTTTTAGTGCACCAAAAAACATAAAGTAACATCATAAAATCCTATGGACCTTTCAACTTTCACAGAACTCCTTTCAGCGTCCGGAGTATTAAGCTATAATTAATATTCGAACCAGGGTTCGAACTAATACGAGTTTTTTTATATATGCATATATAAGCGCTTAGAAGGCGCCACCAATAGTACCTTCAGACAAAAATCTAACTTTAATCTTTTGTTGACATAAATCCCGAGTTTCTTTGCGATACAACAGTGAATTTTTTAAATTAGAGAGTTGTTTGAAAAATGAATCTTAGCCGAAAACATTTTGGAGCAATAATTTTTTACAATTTTCGGATTGGATTATCCCAACAGCAATTTCTCGCTAAAATGGTTTATGTGTTTTGGAATGATGCACCACATCAGTCAACTATTTCTCGCTGACATTGCGAATTAAAATGTGGACGCTCTAGTCTCAGCGATGAATCCAGGATAAATCCACCCAAAACAGCATTCACACAGCAAAACATTGATGTGGTTCGTCTGTTAATTAAGGATTACCACTGTATAATATATCGGGAGATAGAGGCATCTTTGGACATTTCAAAGACCTCGATCCAAAAGATCCTACATGAAAAACAGAGGTTAATTGGTATCGGAAAACATTGGAACAGTTCAAAAAAGGAAATTTGGATTTACTCCTACGAAAATTAACGCCAGTTCGCTGTGTAAGTGTTTCACGATGAGAAAGAACCAGCAAAAGTGGTTCGTTCTCGAAATGTGTCAAAAAAAATAATTGCAAATCTGGTCATGTGGTAACAATTCCTTTAGAAGATCGAAAAACGGTTTTTTCCGATTGGTATATAAATGTTTGTTTACCTGAAATTATCGCGTAAGTCCGACAAATCAACACACAACGGCGAATCAACCCTCGTAACAAACGTAATGTACCTATCTTTTTTGTTTTACTCGGTAAATTTAGTACATTTGAAATTGTTAATATTTAATTTGACGTGGAGTCTGAATATTTTATTACAAGTTTAATAAAAGTTACAAAATTAAATTAGAACATTTTGGTAGATTAAAAAAATTGTAATCTATTTACAGGTTCATTAAATTTTCAACGGTCATTAAATTCGTATATACAATTCTCTGTATTGACTTCAATATTGATCACTGCCAGAAAGTATAGGTAATTCTTTCTCTTGTCTCGTTAAATTTGTTAAAATGACCACCCAAAGTTGAAACCACGCTTCCAAAAATATTCTTGAAATAATTAATTGCAGGTAGACGTTTGTCTCCAATTATCTATAATAAAAACGTTCCTACCATTAAAAGGTGTTAAATTTTATTGTATATACTTTTACAACTGTTTTAAAACTTCTTATTTTTGGGATTTTGATGTTATATCATTACGTTTTTTATTTGCAAAATATGTAATTTGTCTACTGATTTTTACATTTTTAATTTTCCATTAAAGTTGAAAAGGTGCCACTACAGTACACTTTGACCTTTGAACCCTACGTCAGCAGTGACGTCATCTGACAGCTTGGCCTCGTTAGCAGTGTGTAGCACAGCTTATCAGTGTGTAACAGAGCGTAGCAGTGTGTAGCAGAGCGTAGCAGTGGACAATAGAGCATCAGAGAAATGCGTAGCAGTGGACAACACAGCATCAGAGCAGTGTATAGCAGTGTGTAGCACCACTAAGCTATGAATGCCTAGGCATCAAATCGCTTATCGGTCGTTAAAGTGACACTTACTCACTTTCTCCCTAAGGACTATAGCATGAAGTTAATAAGAGAGAGACTTTGTCAAATCGACAATTGAGATATCAAACTCTAAGTAATTTTTTTGTGCCCCGTTTTATATTTTTATTCGGTTAGGAGACCGGAACCATGGATTATTTAGTAAACGATTATTTGAGATATCTCTCATTGGATTTTTGAAAATTTTTGAAATTTTGAAGGTTTTTAGATAGTATGCACTTTTGCAGAACATTGGTTTCATGAAATAAATGCTATATAACTAATATTGTACAAACGTTTATAAAAGTCTTTTAGGGTCTCTGTCAGATGTTATCCTATTTTGCTATGTGAAAATTTTTGATTCATAATTAAAAACTATTTCAGTTGCAAAGAATACAATAGTGCCCCTTAAAACCCTATTGCTGATGAAACTTTAACATAGCCACTCCAAAACAAAACAATTGCATAACTGAAAAATTATGGGACTACTTTGCTATTAGGAAAAGTTCAGTTAAATACAAGGTCAGAATTAAAAACATACTATATTTACATCAAATTTACTTATTAGTGAATTCTATTCATGTGAATACTTTAATTAATTTGTGATCTATGTAAATGACTTGCATTTCCATGTAAAGTTGGTTGATTATCTCGTATACTGTTTAAGAACAAAATCCTGACCTTTAAGACAAGTACATCAGTCTTAAAAATCCCCATGACGACTTTCTTTATTAAAAAATAACTTACCATTGAAGGTGTTGCAAACGTCAACAAGTTGGTTATCAACCTTGTATATGTTACCTCAAGTTTGAATCCGATAACGTATGTGACATTTAAAACTACAAGGTTTGTGCATTATAAATAAGTTGAGACTGGATTGTAGCTTATATCTAGACAATAAAAATAAACAATGGTCTCTGAAATAGTAGACAAAAAGGAAAGTTGAACTACTCTTTTTTGTCGTGCTTGAAATCGATTTAGGATTCAATTTAATGAAGTAATGATTTAATTTAATTATAAATATGCAATGTAGGTGCAACTGCATCATAATGAATTATTATGATTATTTATTACGTGAGTGTATTTATTATATTTAATTAGTCTTGCAGTTGAGATAAAAAAACTAGGAGAACAATATATATAAAATTTATTCGTAAATAAATTTATAATTCTGCAATGTTGTTTTACATAGATTTTTTTGTTTATTAAATAATCATTTATATAATTTGTCAAATGTTTTCGTGAATTCAGTTGTACCAACATTGACAAAATGTAGTGAATGTGAGAAAAGCATTATAATAACAATAACTTATTTAATCCTAAAACTAATCACAAAAAAAACTTAAATCGTAGGTCAAACTGCGTATACATTTGAATTTAGTGAACTTGTTAGAGAGTATGGTGTCTGTCATAGGTAGGTACCTTGAATTTTTTTGTCAAACAAGGGATAAAAAACTATTTTTTTAATTTGTGTAGAATCTAAAATAACATAATTATATAATGATAATAATCAGTATGAATTGTAAGCTAAACCATCTACAGTCGTCTAAGATCCGTAGTGACATTGCAAAATTAAGTAAGAAAATAATAATAAGATCCTAAGCTTGATTAAAGATTTTGAATAAATATGACAAATAAAGAGATAAAAATTGAATTATAGTTTTAAAGACTATGATTTTAGTTTCAAAATGCTTCAAAGTTTATTCTCTAGTTTCTAAATTCTTATTTCTAAACGAATTCAAAAAACGTGGAGGTTCTTAATTCGACCATATTTCTTTAATTTTGGTTACGATTTAAAAAATTCTTTTTGCATTCAAACAAGTACAGAGTCTGTGTGGTCCCATAGAAATTTGGTTAAGGTCTAGTCATCAATGTGGAAGATATTCCAGAAAATACCACAAAAATCAACAGAATAAGCTCTGTAGTTAATAAGTTAATAATAAATTATAACATTAAAACCCATTCTAAAGTCAAAGGCCTCTTCTCACAAGAAGAAGGAATGAGCATTTAATCAACACGGTTACTTACTGCGAGTTGGTGATTTCAGACAATTACATCCACGTTTCATCACGATGTTTTTCTTCACCGAACGTGCGTGGTGTCTCTAAGTGTTAGAGAATCTGATTATGTCTCCGTAAAGTCACATTGGTACATGTCGGGGCTGTTGGTTATTGAACCCACAATATCTTGCACGGTATTTGGAAGGTTTTGAAAATAGTAGATCATGAATTTGCGCTCACGCCTGACAAAGCCGATTTCAATTTTCCAATTTCAAGTCGGTTCCAACGGCAAAGTACCCTCTATTTTAATGTTAACTATTAAATCTAGGTTTCTAATGTTAGTTAGTAGTATTTGTGCATAGTTGAAATAGTCCGAAACTTTTATGTCTTTCGGGTTTTTATACTCGAGCCGTTCAAAAGATGGAATTCAAGGACGCGTGATCAGTGACTGGCCGGCGTAATCGTACGATACCACGCCTTCTAAACTGAAATAACGAAGGACAGTTTATACTGTACTCATACCAGAGATAATATAAACTGTAAGCATCGAGGGTGGTGTAAATAGGACTTGTGACGTTAGTAATATTCAAAGAGTGCGTGCCGTTCACGTGAACGGCTCGATTATAGTTTGAATTTACAGTTGATGCAAGCTAAAAACAATTTAATCTGCAGTTTTTAACATCACAATATCCTTATAGACCAAGCAGAATCTGTTCTAAAACCAGCCCCATCTGGGTAAATCCTATATGATCCTATTTTTTGCTTTAATCGCTTGAAAATATCATTATAAATGATAATTTTACTATGCGGACGCTTTAAAATGTGAGCTAAATATTTTTGTTCAACAAATAAGATTTTGTTTCTCCTTTTCGTTGCTGTATCCCAGCAGCTATGAATTTTGGAAAAAAATGATTTTCAATTAAATTTCCTACAAGATAGAATTGATTGCTAATTAAAAAAATATATATTATTATTGCAAAATTAGCACAAACCATTAAAAAAAGGGTTAAAAATCTATTTTTTTTTCAATAACCCTTTTCAGGTATTTAATAGCCATTTATCACCCAAGTTTATCCAGAAAATCTTTTTAATATAAAAAATCACAAGTTATTTATTTTTAAAATTATGCAGAGCCAACAAAAATACTTTTAATACTTGAATTTTTTTTACATCTAAAAGAGCATTCAAATAAAATTTAAATCACTAAAATCTGTTGAATAGGGAAGGTTTGTACAATTTTTAAGCTAATAAACAAATAGAATAATTTTTGCAATTTCCAATGAATATTTTTTTAAATAAAATAATATTTATTTTTAAAATTATGCAGAGCCAACAAAAATACTTTTAATACTTGAATTTTTTTTACATCTAAAAGAGCATTCAAATAAAATTTAAATCACTAAAATTTGTTGAATAGGGAAGGTTTGTACAATTTTTAAGCTAATAAACAAATAGAATAATTTTTGCAATTTCCAATAAATATTTTTTTAAATAAAATAATATTTATTTTTAAAATTATGCAGAGCCAACAAAAATACTTTTAATACTTGAATTTTTTTTACATTTAAAAGAGCATTTAAATAAAATTTTAATCACTAAAAGGTTTGTTCCCAATATATAATTTTGACTCGTACATGTACCAGTACTTGAACTGTGTTCTGCGCATGTCATACACTAGAACCAGTACGTGAACTAGTGCAAAATAATTAGAATTAGGAACGCTTTCTGGGCTGCTAAGTGTGTTGTATGAAGTTTCGTCACAGAAAAGAAGAAATTCTTGAGATGAAAGTTATTTTATGAGAAGATTCAGAACCTCCTCAAAAATTTCAAACTGAAGTATAGATAAAAAGCAATAGAAACAGTAATCAATCAACAAATCATCATAATCAATTTTAATAATAAATCGATGAATACAAATTAAGTATACACATAACCCTATAATTATTTCCTATTCCCTGTCATCAGTGACATCCTTAAAATCTAATGTGCTATTGCGCATGTCGTCAGAAACATAACGACCCAGTACATGCTTCGAGGCGTGGATCGATTTGTTAGTTTACAAACTAATCCATGTATCAGTACGTAGTCATTGGGAACATCAACTGTACTTGTTCGAGCACCAGTCAAAAGTTAAATGGAACGGCTTTTATGAAATGCGCATGACAAAACCATTCGTTTGATAGTACATGTGTTGATTGGGAACAAACCTAAAATCTGTTGAATAGGGAAGTTTTGTACAATTTTTAAGTTAATAAACAAATAGAATAATTTTTGCAATTTCCAATGAATATTTTTTTAAATAAAATAATACCTACTCAAAATCTTATATAATTATTTTATTTAATGAAATTAATGTAACGAAGTAGCGACTACTTTTGACATATTTACTTTAACAATAAATAAGAGTAACAATTTTTTTTAACTAAATCGATAAGTAAACATAGCTAATAAACAATTATTTATTCATTAATGTATTAATTTTTCTATTTTTTTCTTGTTGTTCCCGATTTATTTTAAAATTATTTTTTAATTTTTTTTCAAATCTTCCGTAGCTTCTTTTCTGTTTTTCTTTTATTTATCTTTTTTTCTAAAATTGTTCCTTACATATTTCCAAAACTTTTATAACTCTTTTCTTCACTCATTTTCTGCCCTCTTGCATTATTTTCTATTACAACTTCTGTTTCTTGTCTTTGTTTATTTTAATGTTATACTTTTTAATTAAAATAAAATTTTAAATGTCTACCCATATTTACTGTTTCTAATAATAATAATTTAAATAAAAAATCTTACCAAATTCCAGTCTTGATGTCCTACGTATGTATTTGCTGTCCGTCAAATTTCCTTGTCTCAGTTGTTGTTTTTTTTTAATCTTCTGAATTTTTGTCGCTTCTGGTTTCCTTTCTGATTCTGATTTCTTTCCTTCCGCCCCTCGCTGGTTTACCAAATTTTAGAGACAGTGATATTATTTTACTATATCTGTAAAAAAATGTTAAATAAAAAACTGTGCAACAAAGCAATAAAAGCAAATATAATAAGTATGATAAATGAGTAAAATGTTTTCTATTTTAAAGTTTACAGTACAACCAGAGTTATAGTACGATTATTGCTTTGATTCGTTGATTACTTTATGACTGGGTTAACTAAATCCCTAATAAAAGTAACCTCGACCTGTACCTGTTAGAACCCTAACAAAGGGCCGTACTTAAAATTTATTTGCGATTGTGGAAAGATAATAATTTAATTACTTTATGACAAAAAATGACTAAGCATGAAAAAATAGTGACAAAAATAATAGTACTTTACGTAACAAGTCCCGAAAGTGGTCTGTTACTGGACGAGTGGGCAAATTGCAGGGCGAGTCCTGCAAGCCTGCGAGTCCAGTAAAAGCACTTTTGGGACGTATTACGTACAATAAACCATAAACTTCATATCATTCAGTTTAAATTTTGATAACAAGAACTCTTTACTAATTTTAACATTTTTTTTAACAAACGTTGCTTGGGTGGCCGGCTTAACAATTTCATCTGGTATAATTTCATCTTCCATTAATTCACAATCAAATGCATCATTTTGAATATCCATTTTATAATAAATCTCACGTTTTCAACTAAACGTCAAAATATGTCAAGTTATTTTATAGTTTTAAATATATACAAATCTCGGTTACCATAGAAACCAATTGACCGCTATCTTAGACTATTTTATTGTTTTTTCATTAAAGATATGCTGAAAAGTAAATAAAAATGAGTCCGGTAAAAGCTTTTACCGGACTCATTTTTATTTTCTGGCCTTATCCGGCAAAATGACGTTTTCTGACCTAAAAATAAACCGGAAACTACTAATTTCTGGCCGGTTTTAAAAAAAAATATATATTATAACGGTAACAATAACTTTGAAACCCTTCCAGTTTTCCCAAAATCGCATTTTTCAAATTTACTGAATTATCTCGAAAATAAAAAATTTAAATTTATTACGGACAATCTTCACAAATACGTGCAAAAAGCAATTTAAACATGCGGTCGGGTTACTTTTATTAGGGATTAGGTTAACCCAGTCATAAAGTAATCAACGAATCAAAGCAATAATCGTATTATAATTCTGGTTGTACTGTACGTTTTTTTCCTTATATCTCATCTTAAATTTAAATAATTATATAATCATCATCCAGTATTCCTGTGGAATTATCTAATCGCTTCCTGGTTATCATAAGCGCGAGGACTTCTTCCGATTTGAGGTTATGTGGAGTCCTCGCCGATCAGACAATCAACTTTAGTTGTTGTAATTCCATTGAGCTGGATGGATGCGTCGTCGCGTTTGTGTTGGTTCGCTAGTCAAAATTACGTCGACATCGCCGTGGACTTTCTATTTACTAATCAAACTGATATTCGTGTGGATTTCCTACATCTCGAACCCTTTCGCATATTTTTATGAATCAGCTGGTGGACGGCGACGACACAGGATAAATTTAGCGTGCTTATTTTTATTTTAATGTTTTTGAATATGATGCAGTTTTGAAAAAGTGTTTCTTAGTGAAATTTATTGGATTATAGTTTAGGATTTTTTTGGAAAACACTGTGGTAACTTTCTTATTGATTTTCAAAAATATGTCGTTTACTTTTTACAAAAATTTGGTGTTTGAACTAGAGGCACGAATTATAGAAAAAAAATATTTGAAACATTGGAAATAAAATTTAACCTGAAAAAGTTTGTTTATACATAACTTAGAATTTGGTCCAAAGAATAATAAATAAAAAATAAGTTTTAAAGACCAAACAAATATGTATTATAATAAAAACATACATTTAAAAAAAATCTAATACCGGGTATAAAAGATATTATGAAATTTAAATAAATATATCATTTATGACTTTATATAATTTTTAAAATTTAAATAATTAAATATATGTTGACAGGTTGGCACTGATGTGATTATTAGCTTTAACTGACTGGGATTTTAGGATTCGGATAAATAAATAATTACAGTATTGTTAAATTTAACCAAAAAATAAATCACTCGACAGATAAAAAACTTGATTGATTTTTATACACATATTTTTATATTTCTTGTATTATTTTAAATTTTTAAACAATTTTAAACCTTACAAGAGTTACAAGACTGTAATTTTTTCCCATCTCTAATGAAAGTAAGACTATCTGTAACAAATATCTTAATAACATATATATAAAAAAACGAATTGAAATTTTATTGACTGTGGTCCAAAAATAAGAATATTGATTAAATAATTATGGTGCCATGCTGTCTCCTAATAATACGTGAGGTTACCGCTCCGGTTACCGTTATTCTTGTTACCCACTTTATAAATAAAAACCTTGCCCTAATAATCAAATAATTCGTTAGTTTTCTTTAAAAATCCTATTTAGACTGATGACTTTCTAATTCTTCTTCATTTTATTTCTAAAACACGTGCTTTAGCTTTATCAAATGATTAATGAAGTGTTTATCCATTCGGAAAGAACAAGGTTGTATATTTTGTATTTTAGATTAAAATATTTTAAGGTTATTGATAAATGTAAATATAGTTATAATCGTTAGTAGTTTTGCTTCCATTTTATTTATTACACAATCGGGAATTTTTTTATCGAAAACGCAATATAACGTTCCTAATTATTTATAGTAAAAAAACAAAAAATGTTTGTACTCATGTTCGAATGTAGGTACAAAGTTAAACTTCTTTCGCATAAGAAAATCTTCCTTAAAATAAATATTACCGTCAAGTAACCTCAAATTCTAAAAAGGTACTCAACGTAGTACGTAGCAACCCCTTTTATCACTTATAATTACTATAAATTATCATTAAATCAATAAATTGTTATTAAATATTAGTTGCCACGCTATATTGTTTGGAAAAATTACCTGAACATAATTAAAAAACACAGCATTTTATACTATTCACATTTATGGCCTTTTGTATCTATTCATCGGCGATACTGTCATTAAGAGGAGAATTTACATAAAAAAGGTAAATAACAATAAATATCTAGTAAGTGAAAATCTGATTTTAGTATAATAAACGTAAAAAATAAAATGTTGACTAGTTAATTTCAAGATGTCATGTCGGTTTTTCGTGACAGTATGCGTTTGGATTTCCGTGAAGGTTTGCGTGCGGATTTAAAAATTTACGGTTGTCATTTTTTCCTAACGCACCAAAAGAAGTATAACTTCAAATAAATAGTGAATATTTTAGATCATTCAAACATTAAAGCGGCACTAAGGAAGCTATTTCATTGGTTTTATTATAGAGACAGTAAAAGTTTTAAAAGCTTGTTTATTTAATCACGAATACTTGTAAATATACAAAAAATAAGGTACAAAAATAGGCCTTACTATCAATTTTTTGAACAGCAAGTCAAATTTTATTGCGGTTTTGTAAGTAGTTATCATACAACTTCATAGTTGTTTCCTTTAAATCCTCGACTAACCTTTAATACACATAATATAAAAGGTTTTTACTATTTAATACATGTTTGTATTTTTAAAATGTCTCAATTCTTTTTTCAACTTTGTTACACTAAATTCCTAAAACGAAAAAGTATAAAAAATAAATAAATTGAAAATTTTGGATTTTCATTTTTAACATTGTTTGTTATAAACTATTCATTTTTTCTATCCATAGTATTGATCCTCTCCTGTTGTCTACTAACCATTCTTTTCATCTTATTTAATCTATATTTCAACTGGTCCACTTCTTGTTGCGATTTAATAGTTTCTCATATAATGATAATCTTCATTTCAGTTTTAAGTTCTATTTAAACATTATTGATATCTATTTAAATTGTGCCTTTATTTTTTTATCGATTTTAAACTTTTTCTAAAAATTTTTCCAAAACTCTTCTTTCTCTTGAATTGTTTTCTATTATAACTTTTGTTTCTATTCTTTGTAATATTATTATTATTATGCATATTTTCTGTTTCAGATCCATTGTTAGCCTCTATTTGTATATCTTTATTATTGTTATATCCTCCACCTCCATGATTTATCTTTCTTGTATCAGGACTTGTTCATATTCTCTATAATCAGTTTTTTTTACGTCTTCTTGTTTCCATTTTTATTATTTTAATTTGAAATTTACATTTGGTTTTAATTTATAGTAAATTTTGATTTAAGTTTAGGTAAAGTTAATAAAAAAGTTATTTCAACCCACAATTTAGTTTAAAAATATTAGGTAGATAAGTTTAATTCCAGTCCGACCTAATTTGATTTTTTTAATCCCAATTTTGTGTAATTTCTCTCTGTTCTGTCGGTTGGTAGGTTTCTCTTTTATCTTTTCTGTCTTTATTTCAGTTCCACGTTGGATGGAAAATTTTTGTTTTAATGTCTTTACGGCTCCATCATCTGGGTCACTGGGTCTAAGTTCTATGTTATTCCTTATACATTATTTACCATCATTATTCATATTCATCCCTAATATATATATATATATTTATATATAGACCTGTTGTCTAGTACCTACTCTTCATTTCTTTTTTTTTATCGAAATAAAATTTTAAATCTGAATACTAGAAACAGTAAAATACCAAATTTTAATATATTATTACAAATTGACTGAATATAAGTAGTAAATAAGATCATTGTTTAAGTAATTGGTAAATAATGTATCTATATTATAAAGAGAACACTTTTGGAAATAGCTTATAAAAATCATGAAGTGTAAAACTACCCTAAACTGTTTATAAAGTATTCTTTCATTTAGTTGTTTAGATATAATACAGAATTGGCTATTTAAAAATTGGTCAGAAGAACTCTGCTCTATAGTGCGTCCGCTTGCCAGACCAGCCAGAGCAACGCGTCGTACCAACTCCATGCACCCTTATACTGTTCAGTGCCAGATATCGAGACCAGATCGATTCTATCGTTTTTTATACTTAGGGTCTCCAGATTGTGGAACTCCTTACCTTCCCACGTCTTCCTCACTCATCCTAACTTGCAGTCCTTTAAATCCCAAATTAATAAATTGCCTCTTCTGTCCCAATAGATATTGTGGTACATTGGTATTTAGGTCTATACCTACGATGACATCCTTAAATAATAATATTAAAATGGCCGGTGATCACCAAATGTCTGTTGCAATCGTTCCTTGAATTGGTTTTTATTTACACTTACTTTGATATCATAGATTGAGATCATCGAACGGTGATGGTACCAGACAAATCTACTCTATGCAATAAATTTAGTCACACTGACTGCTCTCGATGACCTTTTAATTAACTACATAAGAAGTATATCTTTTAACAATTCTACGTTGCCAATTTTACCTGTTATGATACAAGTACATCTCGCAATATACTGAGTGGTCCTCGTAGCAAATATAATTTTAACTCCTCAGTATGCTTTTTAGGGCTTTAAAATTTATATATACAAAATATTAAATTTATTAAAATTTAAAGCAATTTGGAGTAAGATAACAATAAAAATAAATGTCTTTTGTTCTTGAAAACTATATTTTCTACGATCCAGCTATCCGTAAAAGGGCACTAGAATTGTTGGCATCCATTCTCTTCCATATTTATATGAAGTGCCGCATTAGAAGTGTATGTTGTTTTCTGAAAATAGGTTGAATTACTACGAACTATTGATCGTTTTGGTGCCAAGCTGGCTTTGAAGTCAGATGGAGGTTACCGTTATTGATGATGTTTTGCTTCCTTCTTATTTGACTTTATAATTTAACTATTTGATTTTTAATAGTTCTAACTCTATTATATTATTATCATTTAAATGATACCAATCAAAATGTTGATTTCTTAACTTTTCTCACAGGAAGTTACTCATTTTGTAGGTTATTATGTAATTCATTTATGGATTTAAATCTCTAACGTTTCATGCAGCCAAACTGCACAGTAGATAATAAATATGTGCTTGTCGTGCTATTTCATTGTTCTGATTTTTTCCGCATTTATGTACCTAATTAAGTATTTTAAGATGAGAATCTGCAACCGTTACGATGAAAAAAGTAAAAGATTGAGAAAAAGTTCTATTACGTTTCTCTGTTTTACTGTAACTTCTTTCTAATTTTCCCTGACCTGTTTGAAGGTATCTGCTAAGATGAGTTCATTATTTAATCAGAAAATTTATTAACTTCTTTCAAACCTTTAAAGAATAGAGAGTTCTGAGAACAACTACTTCCAACTGGTCATGTTTAAAAATTTTGTATAAAACTCGTTTCTAAACTGTATTTTTTATACTTGCAGCACTCACCTACAACTCGCATTCTCAAACTTTTCAGTCGTAAAAATAATTCCACTTTGTACATTTAGTTGGTAAAAAAACAAAGTATAAGATAAGTGTTTATTATTTTTTCAATTTAAATTGTTTTACAGACCAAAGTTTATCACACACATAAGTCTACTTATTATTTTTTACATATTCTCTTGTCTTGTCTATTTTAAATATGGAAATAATAATAAAAAAACGTATTTCGTCACAATTATTTCACTTTGCAAATAATTTAAACAGTAAACAGTTTTATATAAAATTAATTATTTAAACACATCTTTGTGTAAAAAAATACAAACTTATTTTTACATAGGTATTCCAGTCATATTGTACACATATTGAAATATCATATATATTTTTGGTTAAAAAGTCTTTGAAGCCACCCCTTACCTGGGAACAGCGGGCAATCCATAAATCCGAACCTCTTCTCGACCCTCACAGTAGGCAGTGATATGCACTCATGATTTAACAATAGGTTTAATTTTTTATAATTAAAAATCCATAAATACCAGAAACATAAAGATTTTTTTTTATTTCAACCACATATAATATTAACACAAAATTTTGAACTTTAAAGATAAGACACCAAAATATTTTACATTACACTGAGAAAAGAACAACACTAAATATAACAAAAAATGCAAGCTTTAAAGTTTTGCGTAAGTTATTATATATGGTTTAAATCGGAAATAAATTATCATCACGTTTTTGGTATTTATTTATTTTTTTATTTATATTGATTACATATATTTTTTAAATTTAAACAATAGATTGTAAAATCATGAGTGCATATAACCGGCTATTGTGAGGGTCGAGAAAAGATTCGGATTTATGGACAGTCCATTGTTCCCAGGTAAGACGTGGCTTCAAAAGCTCTATAACCACTTTTTTACTTATATTTTTTATCTTCTTTAGTAATTCATTAGGTTTTTTGCTAGGACTGTATTCAACAATTATTGCGTTACTTGCGTTGTTAAAATTTATTATTGGTGGTCAAATAAAAACATGTAAATTTTTCGATAATTTTTAGTTTTTATAGGGTCTGATACTGAACAAATAAACGTATTTTGTAAAAATTCATACGTGGAGTTGCATAAACAACAATTTCTCTTAATAAGCGGGCATTCGTAACAGTAAGTACTTTACTTATATTGCGAACGATTAAACGGTCACAGTTAACATGTACTTTTTTCTGCTACTATAATGGAGTAGTCATTCTTAATTCATATTTAAGCATGGTATCGACATCATTCCTGCATACCATGCAAAAATTTGACAGTTGATGTAAATCTTAAATATGTTTAAATATACCATCATCAATATCATTTCGAAACTTCCAAACTAAAATTTAATCATAGACCATCGTGCTAAAAAGTATTTTGATAATTTATTACCAGATACCTAAAGTAAAAAAAAATGAAAAAGTTAATAAGTGCTGGCAAAAAAGTGGTACCGGCCATAGATTACAGTCGGAGCTTCAATTTTAAAAGTCCAACGAGAATATTTAAGAGCACTAGAATATACTAAGAATGTTAAAACGTATAGAATAACTATTTCACACTTGGTAACGGTCACACTCACCTTCGCCTCTTATAAAAAACTTTTCCACTCACCCTAAATATAGTTGTTATGAACGAAATTGGCTAGGTACTCATTTTGGAGATTTTAGTTCCTCTTTTATGTTACCGTGTGAAAGTTCATTAATATCTTAGACTTAAGACTCGTTTTGGGACAAAGACCCAATTCATCATCATTCAAAATTTTTTTTGACTCATCCGGAATCTATGTTGTCACACTTGTTGTCTCATATCTTTAAAACAGGATCTGATATAATTTTTTGATAGAATTGCGCTTCCTTTATTTATAGCTTTAGAAGATTTTAAACAGTGTGTTTATTCTTAGATGAACTTACCAGCCAATTAACAATGCGAGATTTTATTTCTGTACTTACAAGAAAGTGGATTTAGTCTCATTTTGATTGGACTTTTTATTTAATCCGATGCTGTAGTCTAGACTGGGAAATTGATAATTTCTGATAAATCTTGAAAATTTTATATCCTTCCCACAAGAAAAACATCCCTTATTAGGTATTGAGCCCCTTTCTTAATTACTTTTTAAAAATGTGTACATTGAGACGACTAATTAGATTGCCACATATTCGTGTTTGAGTTTTACCCCAGTGGAACTTTTATAGTAAATAGTACCGATGGTTGAAATCGTACCATGTAGTAGTGTAATAAAAATTTAAACTTATTATGACTTTTATATAAACAAAATAAATGCAACCAAACTATTAGATAGACTGAAAAGGTTGTACTCTAACAAAGATAACGATACTATATTTAAATTAATATGATTTTTAGTTTAGTACCAACCTTTATAAGATACGCTTATGACCTATCGGCCAATAAGTTCGTAAGATTTAACATTCTGAATAAAACAACTTGTTTTGTTGATTTTATAGAAGAAAATTTCCTTGAGTTAATAGTCTAATTTGATCGGTTACTAAAGTAACACTAAGAGCCTAATACGGTTAGCAATTTAAGTAATTGATTATACTGAATTCAAATGTTTTATTCAAGCAAAAACTTGTTTTACTAACTTTGTGCTTGGCCGTTAGTCTACAGATTATCTAGGAAGTCTGTAGATTATTTATATAGTTAATATAAGAACTAAAACATTTATTTTTCACTTTAACAAGCTACACCAGAAAATCCGCGGACTAATAAGTTAATCTGCACTCTATCTGATTTACGCACATTAGCGTTACCGTTAACATACATATGTGTGTACCAAACGCATGATCGTGTATATGAATTTTTAAAAAGCATTATTTAAAAAAATATATTAACATTTTGCACTTTTTCTACAGATAAACTTTGACTAAATACAATCTTATATTCCTCCATGTGCACAATTTGCTTAACAAGAACTACAAAGTTTTCTCTTTATATTTTTATGTAATAATTTAAATGATAATATGACCATAACACCATTAAACCAAATTTAACGGATAAATTTCACTTGTGAACTAACAATAAGAATAGATATTAAATATTGCTGAGAATGACTGATATTAAGAAAATTGATTTATTCTTTAATTGTACAACCTTTCAAATAACCATTAACACTTCTTGAAAATTATAGGTGTCCTGGGATTCAAACAATATATAATTTACAACGTAATATCTTACGTAATCAAAATCATAGAATGTAACGATTTCTTTAGATTAACTTTGTAAAAATTACAATAAACCTCGTGAATGAAATATGCATTCTTGATTCATTAGCCTCGTATTTAAATTTCATATTTACATTATTACAAAAGGATATTTAATACATAACTAGATAATAGCTGGGTTTATGAACTGTAATATTTTTAAAATGAAACTTTTATTACATCGTTTTTTGGTCTGTGTTAGTGCATGTCGCATGTCGGTCGACCGCCGAGTAGGTATAAAGTATAAAGTAGGCGGTGCCTATAGTTTAATACAAAAATGTACGGGAGTGAGCAGATCTGCTAATGAAAACAATTCTACCTATTCGTATTAATACGAACTTATCCTGCGTAAGTATCTACGACATGTAACGTCGACGGTTATATTCAACCTATTCGTATTAATACGAACTTCGACTGCGTACGTATCTACGACATGTAACGTCGACGGTTATATTCTACCTATTCGTATTAATACGAACTTCAACTGCGTAAGTATCTACGACATGTAACGTCGACGGTTATATTCTACCTATTCGTATTAATACGAACTTCGACTGCGTAAGTATCTACGACATGTAACGTCGAGTGTTATATTCTACCTATTCGTATTAATACGAACTTCGACTGCGTAAGTATCTACGACATGTAACGTTTTAAAAATATTACAGTCGTAAATAATAATTTTTGAAACTGAAAATATGGAATTTGAGTAATAAATTATGTAACATATATTAAATAAAATATCTTTTAAAATTAATCAAAACACTTTCATTTTTAATCAAATAAACTTTGTAATTATCCTACCCTTGTTATATATATTCATCTCATTCTTTTGTCGATTTACTGAAGTTTTCACTTCTCTCGTGTGTGAATCGCACACACACCTTTTGATTTTGATTTTGATTTTGATTTTGATTTCGATTGTGATTTCGATTTTGATTTCGATTTTGATTTTGATTTCGATTTCGATTTCGATTTTAATTTCGATTTCGATTTTGATTTTGATTTCGATTTCAACGCCTATAGTTTGCAGCAGCTGACAGTGTAGTGTGGTCCAAGCTATATTATTTGTGTTTAATTTTATTTATATTCGGTCCATTTCAATTTTCCAAGTATAAAATTAAGATTGATAAAGCCATTTTTATACCCTTAATGGAATATTATTCGAAAAATTTTTAGTTAAAGGTCTATAGTGTGAAAAAAAGTTTCACTTTTACCGTGGTTTCATAAAACTACACAACGCTTTTTTTTATTTATATATATTTATTTAATTAATTATGCTAGTCTACTTTCTAGAAAAATTGTCACTTTCATTGCGGGGTACATCTTTATATATAAAATCCCTTGTGTCACGATCTTCTATTGCGCTAATCTCCGAAACCACTAAACCGATTTCAATGAAATTTTCTAGATATGTGTTAATGGTTCTAACTTACAAGATAGGTTAGTTTTTATCCCAATTAGTCAGCGTATTTTTAACTTCCCGCTAAAAAAAATTAAATTTTTTTTTAAAATCGGGAAGTTATTGGTTTCACCCCGTTTTTCCAAAATCGAGTTTTCATC
This sequence comes from Altica lythri, assembly GCA_964028335.1. NCBI lineage: Eukaryota > Metazoa > Arthropoda > Insecta > Coleoptera > Chrysomelidae > Altica > Altica lythri. Next base: position 24,399,364 of record OZ034804.1, on the reverse strand, counting down.
GGATCTCAACGTTTTGAGGTCTTAGGAACCTCCCCTGACTATTTTTACGAGGGTGTCTGTATGTCTGTATGTACGTGTGGATGTGTGTGTGTGTGTGTGTGTGTATGGATGTATGTAAACCTCTTATAACTTTTGAACGGCTTGACCGATCGGAATGAAATAAAAAGCATTCCAAAGAGTTCCATCTAACTTAGATTCCCTGTAAGTTTGAACCGATTCGAGCCGGTAGATTTCGAGAAATTTCAAAATAACCGAAAAAAACAATTGGTAAAAATGATGTTTTTTGGGCATATCTTTTTGGCTATTGCATCGATCAATTTTATAACCTAATCAGCTCTCAAGCTTAAAAAGCCACATCGAATGCCGTTTTGCAAATTAAAATCGGTTGATTCGTTCGTGAGATATCGTTGTCGAAAAATTTCAAAAAAAATGTTTTTTTTTCAAGATTCAAGATTTTTTTTTCAGATTTTTTGACTAATCGATTTTGCACTCTAGTAACGTTTTTAGGTCTCAAAAAACTTCGTCGAATGCCATCTTGAACATTAAAATCGAATAACGCGCTTTTTAAATATTTCAAAAAAAGTCAAAAAAGTCAAAAACGTCAAAATACGTCACGTTATTATAGCTTTACGGTTAAAACTAGCGGGAAATTGCAAGGATGGCCTTTAAGGTCAACCTCTTTTCGAATTTTTTTTATTGCGAATGTACTGATGGAGTAAAATTCATGTCTAAGTTCTACGAGTTTGGCGATGACAGTTATACAATTTTCCTCAAATGATCATATTTTTTGTTTGTATAAGCATGCAATAGAGAATTTATTTTATGATTAAATTTCGTCTGTTTGATACATATATGCAACATAATCAACGTGCGTGTTCAGTTTTTTGGCAAAGAATTTTTTATTGTAATTGTACTGTGTCTTATTTTGCATGAAAATCATGAAAAGTTGTTAAAAATCGTACAAAATTGTTGACAATTTTAAAAAGTTGTTGGAAATGTTTAAAAAAATGTCGAATATAATAAAGAAATATTAAAAAATGTGATTAATTGTTAAAAAAAATGTAAGAAATTCAGGACAATTTTAAAAATTTGTTGAAAATGGTTTAAAAATATGTCAAACATTAAAAATTGTTTTCGTTCGTAAAAAATTGTTAAAAATGATTAAAAATTGTCGAATATCATATAGAAGTTTTAAAAAACGTGAAAAATTGGTGAACATTGCAGGAAATTTGTGACTATCTTGCAAAATGGTTAAAAATGTAAAAATCATAAAAAATTCCAAAAATAGATAATCAAAAATGGGAAAAAAGTAGGTATTAAAGAATAAAAAAAAAATAAAAAAAAAACTGGAAAAATGAGAATAAAATGAAAAACTAGAAAAATCAAAAAACCAAAACAAATAAAATAAAAAAGAAACACAAAAAAAGAATATACAAAAAAAAGGAAACAGAAAGATAATTTAAAAAAAAGTGTTCGAATATTTAACGGCTAAAATATTGTAGGTATATAGGACAATAGGAAAAAAATCGGAATAAATTTTAAAAAATGAAAAAAAAAAAGGAAAATACAAAAATAAGAAAAACAAAGAAACCGATAAAATATCATAACAGTTGTAAATAGAAGAAAAATGTATAAAATCGAAAAAACTTTTAAATAATAAAACCGGAAAAATACAACGAAAAAACAAAAAACACGGAAATTAATCAAAAAAATTGAAAAAAAAAGGAAAATAATAAAAAAAAATCGAAAAAAGGTTGATCTTAAACGCCAATCTTGCAATTTCCCGCTAATTTTACCGCAAAGCTATAGTAACCTGGCGGATTTTGACGTTTTTGAGCTTTTTTTTTGGAATGTTTAAAAAGCCATAACTTTTTAACACGTTATTCGATTTTGATGTTCAAGACGGCATTCGACGCAGTTTTGTGAGACCTAAAAATGTAAATGGAATTGCAGAATCGATTAGTCAAAAAATTTCAAAAATTAAAAAAAAAACAATTTTTTGAAATTTTTCGACAACGATATCTCACGAACGAATCAACGGATTTTAATTTGCAAAACGGCATTCGACGTGTTTTTTTAAGCTTAAGAGCTGATAAGGTTATGAAATTGATCGATATAATAGCCAACAAGATATGCCCAAAAAAAATAATTTTTACAAAAAAAGTTTTTCGATATTTTCGAAATTTCTCAAAATCTACTTGTGCGATTTGGTTCAAAATTACAGGGAATCTAAGTTAGATCGAACTCTTTGGAACGCTTTTTAAGTCATCCAAGGGTAGTATTTAAATGATTCTACTGTCATAATTAACAACGTTTAACAATTAAAAATTGGTTTATCCGTTGTTTGTTTAAAAACTATTAAATATAATCGTTTTTAAAATACTAAACATATTTATTTCCTACCCTGGTCGAAAATTCGACTTATCTCTCTACACAGCAAATAACAAGGATTATTGCCATTATTAAGCATTTTTGCCGCTAATTGGCTACGAATCTTCGATCGTATAAAAAGAAAAATAATTTACATAATTTGGGACGAAAGTCAATCACCTCACTTAGCGGATGATATGGTCATTTTAAAGAATGCTCGAATTTTGTCACTGATGCACTGTTCTATTTAAAAGCGATGTCATTTAAGTATTATTGAGAATAAGGAAATATGTTGCTAAGTAGTTTAAAAAAACTAAAGGATCTGTGGAATTATATCATAAAATTAAATTCTTAATACCAATTATAAAAAATAGTTAGTAATAAAAGGAACAATGTGACTTGTTTTATCATTGTACATTGGTAATTTAGCATTGTTAGTTTTTATCTAAATTGGGTAACTGTCTTTACTTTTATTCCCAAACTTCATTTTTAGTTATATCTCTTTGAATAAGCAGTATAAGATATTAAATTGGTAATTTAGCATTGTTAGTTGTTTATCTAAATTGGGAAACTATCTGTTTAATTTTATTCACAAACTTCGTTTATAATTATATCTCTTTGAATGAACAGTATTAGTGATGTATGATGGAAATAAACAATTTAGGTTTACAGGATCATTTAAATAAATGTAGGTTAATAGTAATGCATGTAAATCGCAAAACACATCTTTTAACGGTTAGTTTGTATATTATGCACTGCACGATTTTAAACTTGATTCGAAAATTTAAATGCTTTGCAATATCCGTCTGAAGGAGGTCAAAAATAATTCTATGTAATTTAATTTCGCTCTTTTCAAATGCAAAATTTAATTGTTTTTTTAAGCGCCATCGTTTTTGATCTTGATATGGAGAAAAATTGTAGGTTGTTTGAGATAATTGTTTATCTAATTATAATAATTTGCGTTCATTTGTTAGTCAATCGCTTCCCACAAGTGTATAAATTTATAATTGTGTTCTATTTGATTTTGGAATTAATGATTGGTATGTCGATAGTAACGTCAATATTAAAAATATTTTGAGATAACAATTTAACAGTAATAAATTTTTATAGTGTTTAAAACAAAGTATATTAAAAGAACAGTTTTTTAGTTGGAAAATATTATATTTATTAAAATCACCTTATATAGACAAGAATAGTAGGATAGAATAAAATAGAAAGACCTTGAATAGACCACGTTTCACTTTAAGTTTAGTACTAGAATGTCACCAATCTCTAACTGAAGCCAGCCAGAATAACGTGGTCACTCTCAGCTGGATCAAAGGACATGGGAACTCTAACTCGAACAATTTAGCAAGGAGGCTGCGGGCTACAAATATGTTAGCCCTCGCCCATCTACCAAGCTAACATTGTCCGCAGTCGTGGGCCTTATCAAACAGCACTTTCACCAAAAATTTATACAGTGCTGGGATGAAACTACGAACTGTAGACTGGCGAGGAAACAGCAAAAAAATTTAAGGCATTGACCAGACAAAATCTCCAAACAGCTGTGGGAATCTTGACAGGTCACTGCCAATTGCGACAACATCTCTTTAGGATAAAATTAACAGAATCGCCGCTATGCAGAGGCTGCGAACAAGAAGAGGAAACAGTAGAACACATTATGTATGACTGCTCTGCTTTTTCTGAAATCAGAAGATCCGTGTTGGGCGAGTATTGGCTTACACCAGCCAATGTCAGGGAGATCCCCCTCGGGAGCCTCATTACCTATTTTAAATCACTAGGCCTGGTGACAGCCTGAGGTGAGGATATCCCTACAATACGGGAGTATGCCCAATGGGTCATATGTGGCCTCAGTGCTGGCTAAGCACTAGCTCGCCCCTCCCCAAAATTTCCAGATCCAGACCAGAGAATAGAAAGCGCTTTATTGTCCAAAAACTTATACATGTATAAGCTCTTATTGACAAAGCTTAAAAAAATTAACTAAAAATAAAACAAAGATACATCAAATTACAGACTATGATTAACAAAAAAAAGTTTTTAATTCATTACTATTAAATAAAAATCCAAAATATGCATCGTCCAATCAGAGCCATAAGTCATCTATTTAATCAAAAAACCCTTCAATAGAGTAATATGCTTTATCAATAAGCTCTTTTTTTAGGCTTTTACCGAACATTTTACACAATATGATTATAAATTTTAATACCGTTATACATAAAAGAATTTTTAACAAGGCTTGTGTGAGGAATTGGTAAGGGGATGTAATTGGTTTGGCGTGTAATGTATGAGTGTTGTCGAGTAGGGAATAAATGTTTTGTGGATTAGGCATGCATTTTCTAAGATAAAGAGTGCGGACAGGGTAAGGATTTGATTATCTATAAAAAGTGGACTGCAGTGGGTTTTCAGATGAGCATTAAATAAATTTCTGACAGCTCTTTTTTGTAGAATGAAAACTGATTCCAATAGAGTTTTAGAGCAAGCACCCAAAAAGGTTAGGGCATAACTAAGATGAGACTCCACAAGGGAAAAATACACCTCTCTTGCCATTTCTTTACCAAGCTCTTGAAAAGTAGATCTGACAGAGTAGCAGCCAGATGCGATTTTTTTATTTGATTTAGAAATATGGTGTGAAAATTTTAGGTCTTCATCAATAAACAAGCCCAAAAACTTCGTCATTTCTACTGAGTTAATTTGATCTTCACCAATAAAAAAGTTATTTACATCACAGTTAAAACCAAGCAGATGTGTCTTTGACATGTTGAGACAAAATCTTTCTACGATCAGATGAAATATCATGAAGAAGTTTTTTAGAGTCCTTATTACACCACAGTATAGTTGTGTCGTCTGCAAACAAAGTGAAGAAGCCTGAAATATCTCTGATCACTCTGCCCACGTTCTTTGTACCACATTTCGCTCCAACGTTTTTTTGTGTAGTTTTGTGAGAAGATTTAGAAAGTAATTTACCGATATTCCGTTATAATTTTCTTTCATAATTATTTAACTGTTTTGTATTGTTATGGATTCTTTCCTCTTTAAATTTTAAATTCCTACCCAATAATGACTGCCTCTAATAATATAAATACCAATATCTTACCTAATATCGTCTGTCAGTCTCTGTCTGTTAAATTACTTGTCTTCCCTCTTGGTACTTGTCTTCTTAAGTTTTCAGGTTCTTAATGTTTTCACGTTCTTAGTTCTTTCAGGTTCTTCCAGCCGCATATTGGATCGACAATTTTTATGGATTCTTTCTGTTCCTTTACTTGCTCCAGATTCTGTGTTGGTCTGTCTGTCTTCTAATTTTATTGATAACCCTTTTTGTTTTTACTGTAACTATTTTATTATTTAATTTCAATTACATTTTAAAATTCATAACAACTTTTATTAGCAACCTTCAAATCAACATCCCTATCCCTTATTTATAATCAAATTAAAACCAAAACTTGTTACCGATGTCAGAATCGTCTCTTGATTTTTTTATAGTAAAATATTTTATCTATTTGTTAGACACACGGAAACCATAACAATATATATATTCTTTTTAATTTTTTCGACATTTGTATTACAAAAAGGACTGTTAAATCTGTTTTTCATGCTAAAATCATTTAGTTTAAAATTACAAAATGATACATTCCAAGAAAATAAATCTTCACAGAACGATTTTTTACTATCACTTATGTCTGATGTAGGCGAAAAAGAAATCGATGTATATGTTTAAAACCTTCTGAGGTCTACAGAAATTTTTATCTCCTTGTATACTTTTCTAAGACAACTAGGACATTTCATCGATTTTTCCAATTATAAGTTACAACGTAAGATATATGGAATTTAATTATCGTAGTTAAGATTATTCTATAGATTTCTATGATTTCTCGCCAGGGCAGGGAATGCTCGTAACTTATTCGTTTAATTCCCTGATGTCATAAACCGCTTTTCGTCAACAAACAGAATCGATATCGAATGTTGATGTCGTACTTTCTATATTTGTATTCTTTTGCAATTGGCGAACCTACTCATTTGTTCCAAAATAATTTCAAGGTTGGGAATTCGTTTAAAGGTCGGTTACCTTAAATGATTTTAGTAGCAGCTTTTCTTTGATTCTATTTTGAAAATTAAAAGTCAGCCAAGCGGATAATTATATTCGTCATCACAATGTCTCCGTGGCAGATTCAAATAATAGTTTCTTAAATTTATTTACAAAAAGAGTGGTTTATTATTTATATGAAAGAAGAGGTTAATAAGGATAGTGAACTGAGAAGTGAATTTGTAACGCAACTAAGGCACTACAAATTATCCGTCATATTGTATCTATTCACTTGCACTGTTTGTCAATCGTCAATACTTGCGAATGATAATAGGTATCTATATTTTTTAAGGGCTTTAACTTAAAGGTTTTAAATAATATTTCACAATCCAGATATTTTTAAAATGGCATTTAGAAATTTTGAAGTTTGTATAATGTTTGTGCAATTTACGATATCACAGGTTTGATAAATAGACCAATTTATTTTATATAAGGTATAAATCAACAAAATTTCTTTTGTGTGGGCCGCTAATTGCAACTCATAGAGAGGTCGCTTACTGATGTATATCTTCCTTATTAGGTAGTTGTCAAACATTTTGTATTACATAGACAGATTTTAAACTCTAAACTAGTAGCCCAAAGAAATTTGCTGTTTCATACAGCACAGAAAATCGAGAGCACTGAAAGTTGAGGTATGCTTAATGCCTTTTCTACATTATATTTTTCATTTAACCAATAGAACTTAAAAAACTCTTGCATTATTAATTTTTAGCTGTCTTTACAAAAACATTTATGTTTTACAATTTATATTTAAAAATAGTATGTTTTACGTTTGTCGATACAGATATAGCCCTTGCTAATAGAATCGTATAGATAATAGATAAAGTGTAAGTAAAATAATAAAAAAAAGGAAAAAAGTTAAAGTTGACAAAAAGTTACTAATGTTTAATTATTATTATTTGATTAATTTGCTTTCAAAAAAAAAAAGAAAAACTAAACCACTGTCAATCCATATTTAAAGATTAAACACTCTATATCTCGAAAACTATCAGTAGGTATGTGTATAATGCATGTTGGGTAGATTCATCATATTTTGATTTCTAAAATCAACAATTCTGAAATTGGACATTTTTAATGAATCACCCTATATAGTTATTCCTATTAATCTTATCCACGTAATTGTACTGTTAATTTCATCCATGAAAGCAATTCAAAAATAGGTACGTATATAGAGCGTAGAATACTACTCTGATAAGCAGATTATGTAAATACCAAACATTTACTGATGGCTAACACTGTTTACAGAATTCAAGCATTTATTTAATGTTACTAAAAAGTCAACAGCAAATAAATTCTTGTAGTGACATGACTGAAATTTTAATGATTGTATAACCATTTTTATACCATAATGTAAAGAATTATGCTGTAATAAAAACACTGTTCCTCTTATTAAAAACACTGACATTTTAAATCTACAAATATAATTCTTAAATTCGACAGTTCGATATGAATGATTGCAACCCAAAACAAAAAAGAAGACGAAGAAGAAAGAAAAAGTTACAAAATGGTATCGAGAAAAATATAACTGGAAGATGACAAGGTGGATCTTTCCGCTGGAACACGCTCCTTCAATGTAATAATCGGTCATGGATTCAACAATTTCTAAATTGATTGTTCTAAAAAAATATAAATATAAAAAAATACTTTCTTCCTCTTCTTCCTACTCCACCTTTTTCTGTTGCTCAAACCTTTCTCTATACCTGCAAAGTTCTGGTTTCTTTCTATTTGCTCTTTCTTTCTGCTGCTATACTTTCTATTTCTTGCCTCTAGCTCCTCCTACCAAATAATATGTCCTAGATGGCAAAAAAAAAGAAGTATGTATCTAAAGACGTCCTTATGAAAGATAGGCAATAGCTTACCGTTATGAGATGATGCTATATAGTAATTAATGAAAAAAACAACAATACGAAACGTACGTTAAAAATAGGCTAGCCAGGAGGGAAATAAACTAAAGAAATGATAAAACAGCACTTATTAAAAATTTGTAAAAATTATTTAAATAAAGCAACGTTGTCATAAAAATGTTGACATTGATCATATTATTATTATGACACTATAGCCGTGAAACAGGAGGCCCAGTTGTGTTGAAAAACTTTTAATTAAGTTGTTACTAAACAGACAAAGCCAAGCAGCTAACTGAAGGAAGAAAAAAGGACAAAGGAAATATTTGAAGACAAATTTAGTTTATTTATTGATTTTTTAATTACTTTTTTTTACATTTTGATTTTGTTACTTTATTTTTTTTTTATTTTAAGTGTGCAATATTTTAAAGATAGTAAAAAAGGTACAACTTTGGAGAAAGAAATTTTATCTAACAAATCTAACAATGACATTTACGGAATTGGCAGTAGAAATATTTTCACGTGAAGGAATAAAAGGATATGATTCAAAAGAGATACAAAAATAATTAGGCTTGAGTGTGTTATCATTACTAAGATGTATGGCAGTTCTTTTGTTCAGTGTGTCCCTGTTGACGAGAGGATTTTTTTATTTGTCGAAGATAAGGCATTCTTTGTCATGGTTGTCGAAAAAATAAGTTTACCGTATTAAAATCTAAAATCGAAATAATAAAACATAAAACTGCTCTAAGTGAAAAGTATCATTATTCTTTATTTTTACAATATTTTTCATAGCAGTACCTACGCTAAATAAAATTTTTAAATTTGACTTTATTCTGTGTATCCAATCTAATGTATTAATAATAATAAACTCTTCTGCTCACTGAATAAATCTACGATACACTTTACGAATATCTGCAGTTTATTTAATATGTATTCGAGTAACAAGAAGCAATATGAAAATTGAATAAACCGCAAATAATTCGCAAAGTGTATACCGTAGATTTATTTAGAGAGCAGAAGCGGGTATGTCGCAGAACGCACGTACATAGAATAAAGGTAAATTTTATAATTTTTGATTTATTTAGTTGATTAATATTGAAACATATTGAATAAAATAATAAATAATGGTACGTCACACTTGAAACCAATTAATATTTTGTTCATTGATGAACACCCGACCCGGTACTTTCGGTTAGGGGTCTAGGACAACTCGCCGTCGCCGACTGGCCGTCGCCAATTGGCCGTAGGGACAACTGGACGTAGGGATAACTCGCCGTAGGGATAACTCGCCGTATGGACAACTGGCCGCCGATATATGTTTTCTAATTTTTTATTTAAAAAAAGTCATTTTGGGTATTAAACCTGATAACATGAAGTTGTCTCTTAATGATAAGACGGAATACTTTTTGGATATAAAATATCAAACTACATATGTTCTTGAAAGCACAAAAAATAGTATAATTAATAACATATTCAAACAAAAGGCTTAGGATTTTCGATGCAAATAGAAAAAAATTAGAAACTATTGTATATTTAGCCAAGTTTTCAAAAAAAGATGTTCTCTGATTTAATCTTATTTTTCGTCTTGACAGAACATGTAAAGTGTATGAAAGCTTAGTTAAGCAATAAATTGTTAGTTATTTATTTCTATTTGGGTCAGAAAATCTCATTTTCTTCATCCTCTACCCGAAAATACGCACTTTCTGGCAGCTCTTCGCTACAGAAAGTCCAACTTTTATGGCTTGTTTGAATTACAGATTTTCTTGATCCCCTACCCGAAAATACGCACTTTCTGGCAGCTCTTCGCTCCAGAAAGTCCAACTTTTATGGCTTGCTTAAATTACAGCGCGCTCTGGCGGACTATGTTCTGATGGGGATCAAGAAAAATAGTATATAACCCATGGCCAAAAAGTTGGATGCTCTAAAGCGTGCAATATAGATGCCTCGGCTTCGCCTCGGCTTTTATATTCCACGCGCAAGAAAATCCAACTTTTTGGCCTAGGGTCGTAATATAGTAATTTGTCGGATCGGGCCAGAAAATTATTGTGATAGTCCGGTAAAAGCTTTTCCGGACTCATTTTTATTTTCTGTTCTTGTCCGACAGAATGAGATTTTCTGACCTAAAAATAAACCGGCAAGTACTAATTTCTGGCTAGTTTTAAAAGAAACTAATTTTCTTAACAAAAATATGCCAGGTAGATTCTTTTTAATAATACCTTCCCACTAAGTTCAAATATTTAATGGAGCATTATGGGAATTTTAATACCAGTAATTGAAATTTTAATTCCGACAATTTGTTTACCATTACGTCTACATCACGAGAAAGTGTTATTAAATTATATTTTAATTACCTCTTATATTAGTACCTATTTAACAAAACCAAAACATTATCTTTTAACAGTACTTTAATTTTTTTATGTCTACTTTAATTGAGAAAAAATGACAACATACCTATCACTTTTAGGGGTTGTTGAAAAAAAATTCAATATCGGCGGCCAGTTGTCCCTACGGCGAATTGTCCCTACGGCGAGTTGTCCCTACGGCCAATTGGCCACGGCCAATCGTCACGGCCAATCGGCGACGGCGAGTCGTCCCATTCCCTTCGGTTAGCTACTCAAAATGAAGTACAATTTCACAATTTTTGTTTAATTTATTCTATTGTATTAAGGTAACGTAAAAATAATAAATAACGATACTTTTTACTTAAAGCGATTTCATGTTTTTGTCTTTATTAAGACCCTGTACATCAAATTTCAAATAATAATGCGACAAACTTATGTTTCCAACAAGTAAGACTTTTTATAAAAAAGGACTTTTCTTCAACAAATTAAACATACTTTTTTCTCTTGTAAACTCAATCCACGGACACACTGTATGCACTAAAAATTTATGTACCTATCATATATTTTAAACGATCGTTGTCTATACCAACGGTAAATGTATAAAATTAGCAAAATCGATCAACATAAATATTCATACGGTTTACAACAACATTTATTTGTAATTTAGAAATTCCACTATTCTTATATTTCGATAGAATGTATTATTATGTGTGCAACTTGTCGCTCCCTATTTAGCATTTAACGGTTGTCCTTCTTGTTTGCGTTTTGAGATACAGTCTATTTATATTTCCACATTGACACAAAATCAACAGATTAACATGTTTAATAGCTTCACATCACATATGTTATACTGTCGACATAAAAAACCAAACTTAAAAATTTATAAAAATTGTGGAAAACTGATGCTTCATTGAAATCTAACGGCAAAAACATTCTGTAACTAAGAATATCTAAGTATGGCCTGAAATCGTAAAACCGCTGTTCGAATTCATTTAAATATACTTTGTCATTATTATTATTACTAGGTGTACCCGCGACGTCGTTCGCGTGTTAATTGTTGTATAAAAATTTCTCTCCTTACCACGTTAAAGGGGTGGGAGGAGAAATTTTTATACACCAGATGTTAAGTTAAAAGAAGACAAATACATCTGTGAAAACCGCATTCGAATCGGATCAGTAGTTTTCATCTGATGCACGCACAAACATATAGATAGACAGACAGACGTACAACAAAGAATATAACCACATTTTTGGGTACTATATCGATGTAACCGCGACGTCGTTCGCGTGACGTATAGATTGTTGTATAAAAATTTTTCCCCCCACACCGTAAAAGTGGTTTTCCCAACATTTCCCTTCACTGCTCTGCTCCTATTGATTGTAGCGTAATGTAAAGTATCCTATGACCAGCTCAGGAGTATGAAATATAATTGTACACCAAGTTTCGTTAAAATCTGTCGAGTAGTTTTTGTTTCTATAACGGTTATACAGACAGACAGACAAAAATAATTCTGATTTCATTTTTGGCATCAGTATCGATCCCTATAATCACCCCCTGATAGTTATTTTGGAAATATATTTCATGTACAGAATTGACCTCTCTACAGATAAAAACGTTGGTTTAAAAGTAGTATAATCTATCTATCTATACTTATAATAAATCTGTAGAGAGGTCAATTCTGTACATGAATAGTATATTCTGTAACAAGGTTAGAATGAAAATTCAGTACGAGTGGAGAATTCCGAACGCGAGCGTAGCGAGCGAGAGGAACCACGAGTTATCGAATTTTCATTCTAACCGTGTAACAGACTGTATTTTCTCCACGACCATGTAATAATTCTGTTTATTTACATTGAAATATGTAGCAAAACAATTAGAACGTCGCACTGACAAACTGAGTGACAGTTTTGAAATTCGCAGGGCAATCTATGTTTTTTGTTGAGCAATTACAGAATGTTATTCCTTCACTAGTTATAGAATGGAAATACATGCAAAACACATAAGAAGCAAGTGTTTCAGAATGAATATTGTATCTCAAGAGTGAGAATGAACACTTTCTATTATTAAAAATGAATTATTAATGAATTATTACATTCATTAATGGTCGTGGAGAAATATATTTCCAAAATAACTATCAGGGGGTGATTAGGGATCGATACTGATGCCAAAAATGAAATCAGTAAAATTTTTGTCTGTCTGTCTGTATAACCGTTATAGAAACAAAAACTACTTGACGGATTTTAACGAAACTTGGTACAATTATTTTTCGTACTCCTGAGCTGGTTATAGGATACTTTACATCACGCTACAATCAATAGGAGCAGAGCAGTGAAGGGCAGTGTTGGGAAAACCACTTTTACGGTGTGGGGAGAAAAAATTTTATACAAAAATCTATACGTCACGCGAACGACGTCGCGGGTACATCGATATAGAACCCAAAAATGTGGTTATTTTTTTTTGTACATCTGTCTGTCTATCTATATGTTTGTGCGCGCATCATATGAAAACTACTGATCAGATTCGAATGCGGTTTTCACAGATGTATTTGTCTTCTTTTAACTTAACATCTGATGTATAATTTTTTTTTCTCCCACCCCTTTAACTGGGTGAGGGGATAAATTTTTATACAACAATTAACACGCCACGCGAATAACGTCGCGGGTACACCTAGTTTAAAATAATTTGACCTGGCTTTATTATACATGACGGTAATAATTATTATAAGTATTATTTTAATTAGTTATTCTACGTTAGCACGACTCTCATCTCTAAATCATTTGCATCCATTTGATTTTTTTTTCTTTTATTGTGCGTTTTCTGGCTATTCATTTATAAAAAAAAGTATATTGCTTAGTTCACTTTTGCCTATAGGCATCGTACTAATATTTTCTATATGTACAATTATGTTATATTTAAGGATAAAGCCAACAGTGTTACTGGATTTAAAAATATTTCCACAATTTGTATACAGTTTCATTTCCTGTCTTAAGTTACTGATTAGTTTACACAAGGATAATTTGATTCTAAAATAAAAATTTTATGTATAAATCTCTATTATTATCACAAAGTTTAGAGAAAAAAGTATAATTAACATTAATTTGTACATTGTTCTTGTATAATTTATTACTTTATTCATAATTTTATACAAATTAAACTACACAAAATCCTTTACAATGAAGGTACATTGACTTGGTGGTAATAAATCGGTATTCATATCACAACGTACAAAAATATTATGTAAAATTTCAGTTAAAGCATACAATAATTGAGTTCTTGGTGGAATGTACCTATCTGCACGGGTCTTGGTATCAAAAATAGAATAGAAAATTGCTACTACGAATATGATTCAAACTTTCCTATGTTTCGTATTGAATGTTGGATGACTATCGAGCAAAAGTGCCTGGGATAGCAGATATCAAACATGCAGAATTTTAACGAATGAACCAGAAATATAGAAACCTTTACCATTTTCAGTGTTTCTGACAATCTTTTAAGACTAATTTTTACAATCCGAAAGTTTTTTTTGGGATTTTAAAAGTATACCTGCCAAACCAATGCTTCTTTACCACCAAAAAGACAAAAACGGTTTGGTAACCAAAAAAGGTTAGGTCAACTAGGTTTTTGAATTCTTATGAACTTATCTTAGTTGACTATTTAGAAAAAGAAAAAACGATACAGGCCCACACCTTTTTTTGATAAAGAACAAAAGAACCTTTCTTTAGGATGTCTGCTCAGCAAACCTTTACAGTGGTCTAAATTCCTAAGTTACGAATTTTGCTTCTAATTATTACTAGCTGTTAAAACGTCGCGTAGTCATCGATCAGTACTTGTACTGTTTAAGGACAGTAGTAGTAAAATTTATAATGATTTTTGATTACTTTTTGAACTGAGAAAAATTCTAAAGTAAACAAGTTAAAAGTGATCCCCATTTCATGCAAAACTAATTTAAACACATTTGTAAACATAAAAATCAATACAAACTAACCCTAAAGTACCATGTAGAAGGGTTGCTCCCTTTATAGAAATGAGTCATAGGATCACGCGCGGAATATGTTAATTATTTATTAAAATAATTTTCGCAATTGGATGACTGCATGTTATTACAGATGTCTAGAAGCTTGTGAAGTGGAACGCTACATAATTTCGTAACAAGAGAACCATGAAATAACTAGCAGCTGATTTTTACAAAGCCAGGATATTTTCCAATCCGCAGAAATTGATTGCCGTGTAAAAAAATAATTGTACGTTTTTTTATATATTCATTTGTATAGTGATGTCATAGATGATGTATTCATCAAAATAAATTTTATTTTTTCTAATTTAGTCCATTCAATTATATGAGTGAAAATAGTTAACTTTAACTTTTAAGATTAAATATAATAATCATTATAAAAATATCACTTCACAAATGTCAATTCAAAGTGTTATTATTTATTTTATTGTACATTATTTGCTAAAATTAAAAAGTATTTAAATTTGTAACAAACATGTTTCTCAAATTTTTCCTAAATTTGCAAAATAAATAATCAGGAATAATTGCTGTGGTAGCATTAACCCTAATAAGAAGTGGTTTTAGTCAACGATATGTGGCTGCACATTTAGCGGATAACCAATCAAGAATTTTTAACGATTGTTGCTCAATTTGCAAAAACTAGGACCAATCGTAGGAGAAAGGGACAAGGCCGACCTAGGATAGCCGCAAATAGAAATGATCGTTATATCGACTTAAAGTATGTAGAAGGCGATTTGTAACAAGCGTTTAGCTTGGAATGCAATTGAGAGAAGTTAGGAATTTACAAGTCTTGGCTAGTACTGTTCAACGACGGCTACGGGAAATTAATTTAAGAGGTAGGCGACCTGCAGGTGGTCCTCTTTTGACCAAAGGCCATCGTGTAGCCAGGCTGCAATATGTGCAATTGCATCTCAATTGGACTGTTGCTAATTAGAGTAAAGTTTTTTTGGTTGTTTGTTTCATTCTCCTGATGGTAGACAGAGGGTGTGGAGTCAGTCTAAATGTAAGGGCATGGGCAGAATTATACGTAATCAGAGGAGGATTTTTGACGGTTGACCTACATATTAGGTAAATTTTAGAGCAGTTTGTGTTGCCTTTTGTGACAATTTTTTATTAGTGCACGATAATTAAATTTTGATTTAAGAAATTTTTCCTTTTCTCTTTTAAGTTTTTAAGGGATGTTTTAAGTTCTGAGATTTGATGGAGCGAGGTCTCGTCCTTTCACCCGTCTTCCAAGAATGTACCAAACGTGCTCTATTGAGTCTTTTGGGTTGAGGTCGGACATCTTGGGGGATGCGGCAACAATGTACGCCTGGACAATACTGTAGTGTGCGGTCTGTCAATATCGTATAATAATAAAAAAATGTCGCCAATAAATGGCACAAATGGCACCACATACTACTCTAAAAAAAGCAGTTGTTGGGTAGATATTCATTGGCAATGTTTCACTGCAAAAAAATGTTAAAAAGTTGAATATCTCTGGAAAAATCCAAGCTAAATTGGTTTTTTAAAAAAGCAAACTGCTCAGGAGGAATAAGGGGCTATACCTAACACTCTGTAGTTTTTTTAAGCCTTGGCCATCTGATATTGCCCACACAATAGGTTAAACTTTGAAGAAAAAAACATGACACTGTTTAAACACCCTGTATAATATGTGGATTTAATTTTTTTGCACTCTCCTCACAGCATGTTATTTACCAATAAGAGAGATAAATTGAAAAAAAAATCATTGAAATCCTACCAGTGGTAGTCAAAGTTTAATAAATTTTTAAGTGATGCGCTAATTTTGACGGACAGTTTATATTATTTACTGATTCTTTTTCTTTTAATATTTATGCTGTGCCAACAGATAAAAGTACATTTTTATAAGTAGGTAACATATCAATGTGTTATTAAGTTTTCTCCTTATCCATTTTACGTTTAAATAATTTTTCCAAATTGTATTTATTATTTATTATCTTATAATCTTAGTTATAATTTTAGTTTTAGGTCAATTTACAGCTGGAAGTAATTAAGATACGTAATAATTTATAAATACATTTATTGAAGTATGTTTTATTGCAACGGACTTATATCGTTTTTGTTATTTGTATGCGGAGTTTTTTAACTTGTCAATTAAACGAAATGCATACAACTGTTGCAAGAACATGAAAATTTTCTAACACATAAACACATTTTAATAGAACATAAACAAGCATTTTTCCTATCATCAAGTTATCTACGAGAACAACGCCGTCTAACTTCTAAACACATAAGAAAAACACGGCGCAAGTTTAACCCAAATCGAAAATAACCCATTTCCAAAATAGACATTTCATTTTGCTGCAGTTTCCTTAATCTCGTTAATAACTTGGTTAATTGATAGTCATTTTTGTTTATTTTTATACAACTGGTGCCTAAGACAGAAGCTTCATTTTAATGGATTGTTATTTGTTTGTATTGAGATATTTTATTCGAAGTAGTAGTAAACCTAATTAGTGTTTGTAAACTAACAAATTATGTTTCCTAAAATAGGCTACAACATTGAATTTGAGGTCATTCAGTGTACGTAAAAAGTATTTATACAAATCTTCACATTATAAGCAATTCATTTTATTTATTATACTTACCTTAGGATAGAACTCATTAGAGTCATTAGTCATCGGTCAAAGTAATTTTATTTATTTTTATTATTTTCTTTATAGATGTACAACTTATTTTGCTTATTTTTGAAATAAAATTTAACTAGTTTGGAAACTAAATTTATTGAACAAACTTTAAATAAAATCTCACTACTGAAGGAGTTTTGAGATTTAGTACTGCTAAGTTAAATAAATAAAAAGTGAGAGGTGTCAAGGGACACCCGGATGGAACGAAGTTCCTTTCTATTAATTAGTGGAGGAATTGTAATTTGTAAACACAACAGAGAGTTTGTACATACATAAGCATTTATTATCGTCTGTATAAAATCTCTACTTACCTAACTCTATCAGCAATATCCGGAACTTGTGCAGAAACACTGTCAGGATACATTATTGTTTTTATTTTCTATTATTTTAATATTTATTATCAACAAAAAACCTGTATAAACTTAACAAAGTCGAGACACTACTACACTGTTCAAAGCAAAATAGAAAAAAAAATAGTAAATCCATTATTTTCAACAGTTCGTTTCTTTTAACAAAAGTGTCCATTTATACAATACCAGAGGATTATAGGATATACATCTACCTGGAATTACTTTTTATTTCAATTTAATTTAAAACAGGAATTAACAATTTAATACAAAGTTTTAAAATTAAAATATTTGACAGTAACTGACAGTTAAGGTAATTTGACGTAGGTACCTAACTAGTCAAGTTAAGAACTATTTTTGAAATATTTATGAACAGGATGAAATAAAATATAATACTATTATAGGTACTTATTTTTTTCTACAGTATTTTCTTTTAATTTAAATTAGTGTCTTTTTAATTGTACTTTTATTAGTATTTATTATATTAGGGTTTCCTATTTAAATAAAGATAGGTATATCTATCTATGAGAGAGAGAGAGAGAGAGAGAGAGAGAGAGAGAGAGAGAGAGAGAGAGACAACATGCGTATGTCGTGTCGTGTCGTGACAAATTTTGGTATGAATTTTTTTTGGCTAGCTCCTAGCGTCAGTCGTAACTGTTCGTAACGCCCGAAAGGGAACTTCGTTCCAATATCAACTAAAATCTAGATTAATAAGTCACAAAAACTAGTTTAAAGGTGTACTTTATAATATAATAAAAGCTTTATCTGCGCCCATTAATGTAAACATGTCAGAACATTCTTTTTTAACAATTTTAGTAAGCCATAACATGTTAGTATTATATTATGTAATGTAAACGTAGAGCACGGGTAAAATTATTGCCTTAATATCTTTAATTTACGTTCATACAGATGTAATAGTTTTAAAATAATAAGAAAGTTTTAAATAGTGCAGTTTATTATTAATACTACCAAAAATTAAAAAAAAAATGTTTGCAACGGATCATAGATATTAAATTAATAAATATGATATATCAATAAAATTTAAAGAAGACGGTAGTGCCGAGACTGCCGAATAAGGTAGCTAGTTTCTTAATAGTCGACGCAATGAAACACTAAACCACCGAAATTAACAGCAAGACGGATTTTAATGATTCCTTTTGTATTCGATTTGTGACATCAGGAAACTGTAGACCTTATGTATTTTTGGAAAACTGTATTTTGCATACAAAAAATGTATTTTTAAAGTACACCTCAAACAGAACTCGTTATTTATTGGCTGAAATGGGTTCAATTTTGTTACTTAGGGATTCTTGGGGTGCAAAAAACGTATATGTCATTGAAAGTGATCTCTGGAGTACCTGGTACCCTGGATACCTTCTGTTTACCTCGTCTCCTATAATTTTCGGTAATATCGTTAAACAATCAGTCAAAACTCAATACTAGGTGGTTTTTGGGATCTCCGAGAACGTATATAATATTTAAAACGAGTATGTAGTGCTCAGCATACCAACCTTTACTTCAGCTTCTAGAGGTTCATTAAAAATATTAAAAACAAAGCTCTTTTTATTAATTTAGTGCAAAAACCTTTGAATTATGAGTTTTGGCTAATTGTATAACGATATTATCAAAAACTTCAAGATCCAAGGTAAACCGTAAGAACCCTGGGCAACAGAAACTGCATAGATCACTTTTAATGTCATATCATTTTCAGCAAGCTCAGAAACCTTCGCAAAAAAATGAACTCATTTTCGCCAATAAATAACAAGATTTGAAATGCACTTTTAAAATGCGTTTTCTGTATGCACAAATACATGATCGCATAGGGTCACACGAATCGAATGAAAATAGTATATTGTAATACAAGTGTTACAATGACAGAGGTTTCGTAGTACGAGTTCAGTTTGTGAAACGAACCGCGAAGCGGTGAGTTTCGCAAAGAACGAGTACTACAAACCGTCATTGTAACTCGAGTGTTACATACTATTTTTTATAATGAACTTTTAAAAGTATAAAAAAAAGTAAATTGAGTGTTTTTCGAAATATTTATTTATGTTGGCAATCTTGACAGTTTTGACACTTGTCAGTTTTAATGATTTTAAATTAGAATGTTTGTCAAATTTGTATAAAATATTCCGAATTTAGCAATAACGCTGATAATGTAGTTAATAATTTACTACAACATACTTCTTGATTTACTACCCTGAACTCTTTCGTTGAAAATCAGTGCAGTGCAACCAATTGTGTAAAACAAAAAGTTACCAAAAACAGTGTTACAATGAATCTATTTCGATACTGTTTTTAGTATCGAAATAGAAACTTTGTGAACGTGAATTATAAAAAAGAATTATTAAAATCCGTCTTGCCGTTTAAATTTCGGAGGTAAGGCCGATTTTGGTGCTTTATTGCCTCGACTATAATAACATTTCGTTCAGTTTAATAGCAGTTTAGATTCATCCAACTATTTCCTTTTTTATATTTGTAAATATTGTATTTTGATTGTTATTTGATTTTATTTAATATAATCAATAATTATATTAAATAAAATTGTAATTTTTATTCCGATAGAAGTAGGTATTTATGTATTGAAAAAAAGTTTAATAATCTACTTACAATCTCTGCAACCAAAATAGTCTATTTTGTAATGTAGTGTACTCTTACTATTTATAACTATTACAATATAAATTGGTGCTAATAATAGAGTCAAATTAAGTTAATAAGAAATGTAATTTTTTGTTTTATCTTTTTCAATTCATAGTAGTGGGAGTACATAAAGTATAGTGATAAAAGTTTTACATAGTGGTGTAGTTGCACTCGTCGCGGCTCGTGCGAAGTTTTCCACTTATATGTAAAGTAAACCTCTACACGTACTAGTCTTGTTATGTAATACATATATAATCCATTTCACCGATTTTGGCCGATGACTGAAATCATACTCGAGGTATATTTTTTATATAGTTACATCTCTATCAGATACAGGAAAGTCAGAATTTTAAAAACGGACGTTTGTTTTTTAATTCGACACCTACGTAACTGCATTCAGCTTCACCGGTAGACAAAAAGTCTTTAATACATTCACATATTTCTAGTAAGCGTTAGGTATATACGGCTCGTTGTAAAAGGATTCAGAAAAAGGCAATTTGTGAACGGTAGAATGTAAATATCTGTCATACAAGTATTATTTTGTAAATAGTTGTTTTGGTGTTCTAAATTGTGATTCGGTTTAGGAATACTACCTATAACGTTTTAAAAATGTACCTACATAAATTTAAATTGATTAATTTAATTTAGTAAATATATTTCCCTCCGTCATTGGTAATACAGTTAACGGTTTAATCTTACTTCGGTGATTTCTAATACGAAATCGGCCAAAAACGATGAAATGGACTTTACCCTTTATTACTATTACTAGTTGCGCAAAAAAACTTATATTGATAGCAAAATTAAATAATTAAAATTTAACAATAATAATTTGTTAACAAGGTCAATCAAAAATGTTGTTATTATTCGATAAAAAAATATTTAACCGGCAAATCCACAATAACTCACGTATCAAAATGTAGGGTACTGTCAAATTTTAATAACATATGTAACACTGTTTTTTTTTTGTTTTTGTGTTAAAGGTACCAATTTAGCTAGTCAGCTTGGTTTTGTCTAGATAAGGCACTATAAACATAGGTATTATCATCAGCCATGTTTTGTCCAATGTCAACCACAAAACCAGAGATAATAGAACAGATGTGTTGATGTCTAATATAAAGTTGGCAACAGGTTCCAACATCAGCGCACCATGTTTTTGTTTAAAATTTTACTTTAACACCCTTTTTATGCTTAAAGTACCTTAAATTTATTTTAAACTTAAACCACTAATAGTACTTACTCTGTTACTATACCGTTATAAGTACTTTTTCGCTGTTCGCACTACCAGCTAGTTTAGTTCCCATTTTCACCACAAAATACGATTGCACGTGTCTCTTTAATTTGTCTATGATCTGACACGTAAATTGATTGACATTGGAATAAAAATGGCTGATGATAATACCTATGTCTATAGTGCCTTAGTCTAGATAACTGTGACAACCGTAACGCTCTTACTGTACAGCCTCGAGCGCGAAGTCTTTTTTTATGATTTTAACTACAACGTTTACACTTGTAGATTCCAGAAGTTGTTCTTGCATCTCTTGGTGGAAAAAACGGCGATTTCTTCTAAATATTTACCATCCAAACCTCTCCTGTTCAGTTTTGAATCTGAAGAATTTGTCTTAAAAGCTCCTATTTCCAAGTGCCTTGCATTTGTTTTCGATGTGTATTTTTGAGGCATTCCTTCTTTAAAGAGAGCAATTATTTTTTCTCTCTGTACATCTTTTAGTCCAAGACTTGTTTTACTACGAAATAAAATCACCAAAGAATACTGAATTTAAACTAAATACATATTTTTTTCATAAATAATATTTGTTTCATTCCATAATATGTGTAGTTTGAGAAATTTACTAATCATATGATTGATATTTGCTATTATGATTTTTTTTCATCATTGAATAACTAAATATTCTAATAACGTTAACAGTTTTAAACGTAAAAGCAACTTAATGACATGGGTACACTTAAATCTTAGTAAATATTTGTCTACGACAACGTTTAAAGTGGTACTTATATAATATCTATTAGTTATGCTAAATGAACTAAAGCAGTAACAAAGGTTACTGTCAACTATTTAAATAACACTCCTCTTTTTGCATCGGGGTTAAAAAATCGGTCGTCTGTAAAGTCGGTTTACTGACGATAGTTGAACGTGACAACGTCATAAGAAAATACTAATGGATTGGTTGCACTTTTCAAAAAAAAAAAAAAAAAAAATTTATTTGTTTGATAGATATTTTTATTTTTCATTTATAATTTTTCATCAGAGCGGTGTAACGCCTCATCTTTTTGGTCCCTACAGCCGGCTCCATCGAATTATAAGACGTTGTCACGTCAAAAACAATATGCAGATGCTTCTATTCTATATTTTCAAAAATTTAACAAAATTCTTTTACCTGCTAGCTTTGTGAGGAGTCATAACTTAGCTTTGGATGACAGTGAATATAAATTATAAAACTTAAATATAATAGGTGTGTGTATTTAAAACTAGCAGGAGTTTGATAATAACCTAAATAATCAAAAATTTGTAATCCAAAACAAATCAAAGAATTTTTATATTCGTCGGCAAATACAACATATTTATACTCACCATCGAGTAAACACATAATTAATCTCATATTTACAAGTTGTTCAATAAATATTGTAACGGGATAACCGTAAAGGAAAGGACCTTAATTTGAGTTCTGTGTATTTTAACAATTTTGTAATTAAAATTGTGTTAAAGTTCCCATAAGTGTTTCAATATGTTACTGTTTTTTTCCTTTTCTATCAAATGCTAAAAATCTATATGCTGGTAATATAGGTACCTATGTACATTATGTGAAAGCAAAAACCCTGAAATTAAAAAAAAATAAAGAGTGAAACACGTTTTATAATTTAGTCAACCGTTTATTTAACACCTGATCGCTTGTTTTTAATTAAATTCAATTTGTGACTAAAAAAATGTTTATAATACTATAATATTTTATTGTTTGCAAGTTTTTGGAATT
This sequence comes from Altica lythri, assembly GCA_964028335.1. Lineage (NCBI taxonomy): Eukaryota > Metazoa > Arthropoda > Insecta > Coleoptera > Chrysomelidae > Altica > Altica lythri. The sequence goes on along the minus strand of OZ034804.1, from coordinate 24,376,095 downwards.
TCGTAATCTGAGATAACTTTAACTCGTTCATCAGATGGCAAAATTCCTTCTGGAGTGATAGAATGACCTAAAAAGTTAACCTTAGTAACTCCAAAAATACATTTAGATGGTTTGACATTAACGCCAAATTTTTCTAACCTTTCAAATAAAATATCTAGATGATGTAAATATTCTTGTTCATTTTTGCTAAAAATTAAAATGTCATCTAGGTAAACGAACAAAAAATCTAATCCTCTGGTGACTTCATTAATAAATCTTTGAAATGTATTACCAGCATTACGTAATCCAAAAGGAGTACGTAGGAATTCGAATGTACCAAATGGAGTAGTAATTGCTGTTTTGTAAATATCTTCTTCAGCCACGGGTATTTGATGATACGCTCTTACTAAGTCGATTTTTGAAAAAATTTGAGATCCGTAAATTTTTAAATTAATGTCAGAAATCAACGTGAATGGATAATGTTCTGGAATTGTTTGTTTGTTAAGAAAACAATAATCACCGCAGGGACGCCAATCTGCAGAGTCCTTCTTAGGAACCATATGCAATGGTGACGTCACTGAAGATGATGATGGCCTGCAAATACCTAAGTCGACCATGTCTTCAAATTCTTTTTTGGCAATTTTATATTTAAGGGGATCTAACCTTCTTGGCTTACTATAAGGTAAATGCCCTTCGGTAACTATGTGATGTTTTACATCATGTTTTGCTTCAGAATGAAAATTGGGAGATGAAAAAATGCTAGAATACTTTTTAAAATAATTTGTATACTGATTTTCAACCGTAAATAGTTTTGGGAGTTCCTGATTGAAATTTTGTAATCTACCAGTGGAAATAAAAGTTTCGTTATCTATTAATTTTTGTTTTTTTAAATCAAGTAGCAATCCAAAATTAGATAAGAAATCTGCACCTATTATGGGTTTAGCTATATCTGCAATTGTAAAAAGAAAAGGAAATTTTATATTTTATTGTTAACTACTAAAAAATATAACACTAGTCATTATAAAAAAAAAGTGTCATCAGACAAACAATTTAACAGCAAGCAACTAGTGTTAGATTGTAAAAGGTGGTTAATAGTTGTCAAAAACCAAAATTTATCCAAAAGTTAGCTTTTCCGGCTTTGTAGGGTCTAAAAAACCTCATAAAATGTGACTTTTCTTTCTTGTATTTTAGAGATAAAAGTTTTGATCTAATCGTGATAATATCAATGGGACGTGCTCGAAATAAAGAAATCTACAAAATCACGTTTTCTAGAATTATCTAGCTTGATTTCCCAGTGCAGAAATAACTTCGCTCCTATTTAATTTGAAAACTTAATCTGATAGTTTATGATGTCCTCTTTAAAATACGCTAAATATGAATATTGTCCGAAATCGTGATTTGAAATTTTATTAATGGTTTTTTTGTGGACTTAACGTATCAACTGAGATCATCGGACAATAGTTTTTACGCCGAAAAATCATTACAAAAGTCGTTCGAACGCGTGATTTCTAGTTTTCAGTAAGATGGTGGGGGAAGGCCGCTTCTGAGGAGAAGTAAGTAGTAAGTAGAGAGTATAATATTAGATAAATGCAAGCTTGTCACCTGGTGGATTCCACCACCACCTTATTGAAATAGAGATCGCTCATTCGGAGCGACTTTTGGAACTATTTTTCGGCCTTTCTCCCAAATTATATAAAAATCAAAGATACAAAAGTAAAAGACGAGAAAATTGCATTTAAAATGCAGTAAAGAAAATTATTGTTCGATGATCTTGGTTAATACGTTGAGCCGACGAAAAAAAACATAAAAAAATTCAAACGACCATTTTTCTTTTGTCTAATTTTCTCAGCGGAAAACAAGCTATTTCGAGCGAAAGTCCCATTGACATTATCGCGATCATATAAATACTTTTCTTTCTAAAATAAAACAAAGAAAACAATCGCATTTTCCGAACCTACGAAGCCAGAAAATGGATCTTTTGGATACATTTTGATCTTAAAAACTCACTAACCAGTTTTTAAAAGATAGCACTAGTGGTTTGGTGTTAAATTTTTAAAAAAGGCTATAATAGACTATTGCATTTTTCGGACTGCTTTATTAATTATTTGTAGTCAGGCACTTATTAAAGAAAAATTATTCAATCAATAATAAATGCAATGCATTATTTAAACGTATTTTTAAAATAATACAGTTGTGTCAATAAATGAAAAACTTGTTTTTGTATGAATATTTGCCAGCTTGAATAACAAAACTAATGAAGAAGTATAGCACATATACCTACATTTCTAACAATAAACCTTGAATGATAATGAATGTCAACTAGTTCCATTGATGTACATTAGTGCCTACAATCACTGCAAATTTGTAAGTGGGCGTGGAGTCGTTGCTCAATCATGAATTATTTTTTATTGAGATATATTACACATAACAACGATAGGTATGAATACAAATTGAAACGATTACACCAAATTAATGTAAATCCCCTTTTGGGAACCAACTTCACGGCAAGTTGAATGCACTAATTTAGATTAAATATTTCTACTATATAAATAAAAAAGAAACTTCGGATTAGAAAATTAAAACAAACACAAGAATTTCTTATCAACATTCACTTGGAAATTCACTTCTACAAATCAACTCGTTGCTCTGATTTATTTAAAAGATTTATAAAGTAAGACAATTAGAAACTTTTTTATTAGTGCTTCATTGATTTTATATTATTATCTATAGAATAATTTGTTTAAATAATGTTATATGCTAGTGAAATGTTTATAATGTTTTTTTGCTACGTTTATTATTTTTTACTACACCCATGACTGTAAACATCTCAAACTACAACTGTCAAAAAGCTGTACTTTACATGTTAGTTGTTAAGTAATGTACAAATTATAGCACAAGCAGAATTACAGCTGGTGGCTTGTTGATATTTCTTAAAATCCCTGCAACAAGAATATTATTATTTAGTATTTAACAAGTGCAACTATTAATAAGAATTATCTTCCCCCAAAATAATTTCGAAAAAGATCAACAGGAGATATCTTTAAACTTATTTGTTAACACTCCGTTAAAAATGTATTTTTTCTATAACGCAAGGTTACCATAACAAACATCAATAAATCTATTTTTCCTACAAAAAAAAAAACGGGTGTGGCTGTCATTGGGACTGCCGGTAGCAGTTATACTTCTATGCACGCGCCCGGGTTTAGTAATTTGTATGGGAATGATTTATCAAAATCATTATATGTTTGAAGCATGGACCTACTATTCTATAAATCTGAACTTCTGTGTCCATTTTATAGGTTAAAATGCAATATACAATCTAAAAAAACTCACATCGTATAATAAAACCTTCAACTTTTCAATAGTAGGTATGTTACAAAATATCGCTTATCGATCAAAATCGAAAAATATTTATTTTGAAAATATATATCGTGCGTACATAATATCAACTAGTGCTGAAAATGTGTGAAGTATCAAATATTTTGAAACGCGTATAGGTTGGCAAAAAGGTAAGGGAGCCTCTTTAAGGTGATATACTCCAACATTTTGGCGCGAAACCTAGAAAAAACAACGATACTCAAACAAACCCAGTACAGAGAATAAATGTAAAAATTTTGTCAGGTATAAATTAACCCCGACATTTAAAACAGATACTGATTCACCGAACTGTACTGGGAGGTTCATAGTAGAGGGCGTTTTAAATCAAAGAATAGAATATTTTAAATCTGTATTGCGTTTTTCTCAAAAATTTCAAAATATTTTGATATGAAATTTTAGGCATGAATAGTTTGTTTCATTTTACGTGGTAGACGCATACTTTTATTTTGAATAAATGATAACTTAAAGAAAATTATGATGGTTTATAGAGAAAAAAAATAATTTTTGTAATAAACACATGCGTCTACCACGTAAAATGACACGAACTATTCATGACTAAAATTTCATATCAAAATATTTTGAAATTTTTGAGAAAAACGCAATACAGATTTAAAATATTCTATTCTTTGATTTAAAACGCCCTCTACTATGAACCTCCCAGTACAGTTCGGTGAATCAGTATCTGTTTTAAATGTCGGGGTTAATTTATACCTGACAAAATCTTTACATTTATTCTCTGTACTGGGTATGTTTGAGTATCGTTGCTCTTTCTATGTTTCGCGCCAAAATGTTGGAGTATATCACCTTAATAGGAAAAGATCAAAGAAAAAGAGTGATATAAATACTTGCACCAAGTATTCATGTCAAGTCATAGAAAGTTAAACTCGAAAATTCTCGAAGAAGTAATCTATAGTATATACAATGCGATAAATGAAAAAATATTTATAATATATTCAATAATTTTGTAGAAATCATGAGAGAATATTTATAAAATACATTATAATTTCCCAAAATAATGACATTTGTTTCTGACTGACAGTTGCATTGGTCTAAAATTGTCTTGTTTCGACTGGCAAAACAGGGATCAAAACTATCTGTTTCAATGTATGTGATATGAATTTTTTTATATTTCTATGGGTTGCTGTTTCACAATGCAAAAACAAGCATTTTATTTTAATAGGTTAATTTCGATTTAGTAAATAAATAATTTAAAACTTCTTATAATTACTCATGTCATCATTTAACGACGGCCGCACCCGTTGAACAAGTGTTAACAATTTTAATATATAGTTGTTAAAGCTGCTAGACATCTTTACTGTTTTCTTTTCTGATTTTGATGTTAACGTACAGTCGTACACTAGAGGCACTTTGATATTTTTTTTTAACTGGGTAACAAACGAAAGATAAATATACGCTCCCTAATGCCACCGGCTCGGCTCAGACTTCTTGCATATGTGTGAGAAAACAGGCGATACTTGCCTGCAGCGGTATTCGATTGTCGGCGAACAATAAAATAAGATTATTTATAAAGGGTCGGTAGGAGGAAATGTGACTCAAAGATTTGTCGATTGTATGGAAATTTATTTGTATTGGTAACTGCGGCGTTACTTCAGATCAAGATATCATAAGATAAGGTTTTGCATACTTAAATGATGAAATACGTAGCAGAAAGTGTTTTTAACATTGTAGTACCTACTACTAGTCTCGTGATTTGAGCTAGTATATTCTATTACAATTATGGAATGGTCTATATTCTATGCGAGTGAAAAATTTTTTAGTATAATATTGTAACGAGCGAGAACCCCTTAGTACGCCTCTGTCGCCCTCCAGGTAAACAACGCGCTAATTCTCGAACAGAACGATCGAGAGACTTCCTTCACTATGCAGACTTTCTAGAAATTGTTACCGAAGGACGTTCTGGAAGCTGTGGACTGGTATATAAGCGGAGAGCCACGACCCACGAGGAAGTTGAAAAGTTAACAGAGACGGTCTAAATAGTTGAGCGATCTACGAAGTGAAAATAAATAGTGAATATAAATCGAAGTTAATTGTTGTACATAAATTAGTGTGTTATAGTTAGTTTAGTTATTTAGTTATAATTCGTTTAGTTTGTAGTGTGTAAATAAATTAGACATTTTCGTTCAGCAGTGATTTTATTTTGAACCCCTAGAACGTAACAATTGGTGTCAGGTGTGGGGTAAATTGAACTGCTGTGTTAATTTAAATTGTGGACTTCATTAGTGAATATTTTGTATGCCAGTTACGAGATCACAGACGAAGAAAATGGATCAGGCGACAATGGAATTTTTCCAGCAAGCCCTTGAAAAAATGGGCTTGAAAATGGAGGAAAACACAAATAAAATAGAAGAAAATACTAGAAAGATAATGGATGAAAACACCCAGAAAATGGAGAATAAAATGGAAGAAAACACCCAGAAAATGGAGAATAAAATGGAAGAAAACACTAAGAAAATGGAAGATAATTTGGGAGATAAATTGACATTTATTGAAAATGAGTTGAAGAATAATTACTCCAAACTGGAAAATGAGATTGGAAGCGTAAAAGACGAAATTGGAAGCGTAAAAGACGAAATGGGAAACGTAAAAGACGAGATGGGGAACGTGAGCGATAAAATTGGAAAATTTGAAGACAGGGTTGGAAACATTGAAGGCAGATTGGTTAATATGGAAGAAGAAATGCAAGTAAAATTGGAAGAACAGGTGAAAACCATGGAAGAACGATTGAGTAAGAACTTCAGCAAATATTGTTCTGTTAAGCTGGGAGAACGGGGTGAGCCAGGGCGAACAAAGATCAAACCTCCAACTTTTGATGGCAAAACACCCTGGAGCACTTATCAGAAACAATTTGAAGCAGCAGCCAACGCCAATTGCTGGGACGACGAAGAGAAAGCAACTGCCTTAATTGTTGCATTAAGAGGAGACGCACTGAATATCCTTCAGACCATTCCTGTAAGTCAACAAGGTGATTATAAGACTCTGACAAGTAGACTGCAAATGAGATATGGTGATGCACATCTACAACAAGTGTATCACGCACAAATCAAGAGTCGCCATCAGAAGAGTGCAGAAACCTTGCAGGAATTCGAAGCAGACATAGCAAGGTTGGTAAGGCTGGCCTATCCTTCAGCACCGGACAGCTTCCTAGAACAACTTGCTGTCCAGACCTTCGTCGATGGGTTGAGAGACACGGAGACTCAGCAGACGTTGCGGTTGGCCTGGCCCAAAACCCTAGATGACGCCCTGGCCCATGCACTAGAATTTGAAGCTGCTAAACAAGCTTCGCACAGAGGACAGAGCAAAGTGAGACAGCTTGATGATTCGCCAGTCTGCGACGAGAGTATTGAAGACGTAGTTCGCCGAGTTCTCCAGGAGAAACGTAATGGTGGACCAAGATGCTGGAACTGCGGCGAAAGAGGACACATTCGGCGTAACTGCAAGAAGCCGGTTAAACCACAACGCCAAGAACAGGGGCCTAAACCGACCCGCCACGACAATGCCCCTGAAGTTGTAATTCAGGCCATCTCTTCAAGTGTTTATGTCGACGGTAAAATTAATGGGAGGTCCGTAAAAATGTTAGTCGACACTGGTGCAACCCGAACTATAGTTAAGCCGAGTGTAGTTAAAGGAAATGGAAAAACCTTACCAGCGATGGTTCGTTTACGGACTGACTGCAACTGAAGAAGACGTCAAGGACTGGTGCCGAAAATGTAGACTTTGTGCTTCAACGAATGGCCCAAGAGGAAAACGACGAGCGCCAATGAATCAGTATAACGTAGGCAGTCCTATGGAAAGAGTTGCTATAGACATCGCAGGTCCATTCCCAGAGACCGACGATGGGAACAAGTACATATTGGTGGCGTCGGAATACTTTACCAAATGGGTTGAAGCACATGCCATCCCAAACCAAGAGGCCTCGACAGTGGCAGACGTGCTGATAAAAGAGATGTTTAGTCGGTTTGGAGTGCCACTGGAGCTACATTCTGATCAGGGACGAAATTTCGAGTCTGGCCTATTCCAGAGCATTTGTGAAATACTCGGAGTCAAGAAGACCAGGACAACGCCTCTTCACCCACAGTCAGATGGCCTAGTCGAAAGAATGAATAAAACTGTGGGAAAATATTTGGCTAAAGTGGTCTCTGACCATCAAAGAGACTGGGACCGGTACCTTCATCTGTTCACCATGGCCTATAGATCAGCCGTGCAAGAGTCTACTAGAGAGACACCAGCTTGTGTCATGTTCGGCCGGGAAATAAGATTACCCTGTGACCTAGAGTTTGGATGTAAGCCCGGAACAGAGATAGCTGGTGAGGACTACGTGAGCACATTGAGGGGCAGGCTACACTACATTCATGAGAAGGTCCGACAAAACATACAAGTAGCTAGTGACCGAATGAAGACCCGCTATGACAGCAAAGCTACAGAAGGTGGTTTCAACGCTGGAGATTTGGTCTGGCTGTACAACCCCCAGAAGAAGAGAGGATTATCACCTAAGCTACAGAGGAATTGGGAGGGTCCATACAGAGCGGTAAAAAGGATCAATGATGTAGTGTACCGTATACAAAAACTACCAAGGGGCAAGAGGCGCGTGGTCCATGTAAATCGGTTGGCGAAATACGAGGCGGACTACGACGAACAAGACGAGACCCATCTGAGAAGGACGACCAGCCCAGAGCATGTTGAGATGAGTTTCGACCAGTTCATGGAGAACTATGGTGGAACTGGGAAGGCACGATTCGGAGTTACCACCGAGCAGCAGCAGGACCTCTTCTCTGTGCCTGGAGATTTTCTCTAGCCCATTGTGTCGCCGAAGATCTGCGTATGTCCAGGGGAATAGCATTAGTCTTCAGGAAGAAGTTTGGCCGTGTATCTGAGCTCTTCAGACAACAGCCCCATCCCGGAAAAATTCTAAGTCTCACTGACGGTCATCGTCACCTCTTCTACATGGTGACTAAGAGGTTTTCCGATCACAAGCCCAGCTATAGAAGTATGTGGAATACCCTACTGAACCTAAGAGACGAACTTACCAGGTTGGAAGTGAAGAAGCTGGCTGTGCCTAAGTTGGGTTGTGGTCTAGACCAACTGAACTGGAGAGTCGTCCGGAAAATGCTCGAGGTGCTTTTCCATAAGACAGGAATAGAGATACTCGTGTGCATTTTCAACCCGAGCGGAAACACAATGAAGGAGAAGACTGTGGATTGCTATTTCGAAAAGCAAGGGAGCTGCAAAAAGGGAGATGCCTGTAGGTTCAGACATACCAACCAAGGTGTTCGGGGACCGAACGTCTTAAGGAGGGGGCAGTGTAACGAGCGAGAACCCCTTAGTACGCCTCTGTCGCCCTCCAGGTAAACAACGCGCTAATTCTCGAACAGAACGATCGAGAGACTTCCTTCACTATGCAGACTTTCTAGAAATTGTTACCGAAGGACGTTCTGGAAGCTGTGGACTGGTATATAAGCGGAGAGCCACGACCCACGAGGAAGTTGAAAAGTTAACAGAGACGGTCTAAATAGTTGAGCGATCTACGAAGTGAAAATAAATAGTGAATATAAATCGAAGTTAATTGTTGTACATAAATTAGTGTGTTATAGTTAGTTTAGTTATTTAGTTATAATTCGTTTAGTTTGTAGTGTGTAAATAAATTAGACATTTTCGTTCAGCAGTGATTTTATTTTGAACCCCTAGAACGTAACAAAATATACTTTAAGTTTTAATCAATTGCTCTTATTATAAATATAAAATAGAGTTATTACTGAATATCTTCTATTGTAGTCCAAGAAAAAATGTAAGACACTTTAAAATTTAGATTTGTGTAGGTACTTATTAGGTAAGACAAATACGGTCCGAACTCTTACTTAAAAAATATGATAAAACATCACATAGACGCAAACCAGTTATCAAGGAATTGAATTTCGAATTAAACTGTTTAAAAACAGATACTATTTAAACAAAAAAGGTGTTTATACTTATATATATATATTGTTATGATCTCTATACTCATATAATTGTATTCTTGTGACTCTTCAAGGTTGGGTTCTTCGATAATATTAAACTAAAAAGTCCATCTCAATTTTAACATCATTTAATATATAAATATATTAATTCTTTACAACATTTTAAAAAAAACAATATAACATTCATCATTTATCCTGTCATAAACTTAACACTAATTAATTTTAAATGAAATTTTGCCCCCTTTTCCTAAAATCCCCGAATAACTATTTCTAATATACCTCTATTACCAGCTGATAACAAATTATACCAGAAATACTTATCTTTATAAACTATGCTTATTTTATTTTGAAAATCCAATCTATGCAAATATCCAATTAATCTTCTCTATATATATCCATTTTATTCCATATTTAACTCTACCATATAGTTATTATAACATTCTATTCATACATTAATCTTCTTTTATAATTTTTATATTTATATTCATTAACATTCAGTATTTATCTTCATTTTCAATTTCTATTATTATTATATTTACTTTATAATGGTTTTTTAAATTTTTAAATTCTATATAATTCCCTAAACTTTTTCTCTGACTTTACTCTCCAAAATTCTATGACATTCTATCAATAATTTTTTTTTTTTATCCCCCTAGAAACCTCGCAACCCAAATTTTTTTTTTATTTATGATTCCTTGATAATTTGCATAAATTGATTATTCAATTCTAATATCTAGTTAGTCTTAATTACACTTATATTACATATAAAGACCAACTATTGAATACCATAACAATATATATATATATATATATATATATATATATATATATATATATATATATATATATATATTCATCGATAATAAACAAAATATGGCCAGTATTTTTTTAAAAACCAATGAGTAGCAAAATACTGTTTAAATGAAATTTCTTTTTTTATATTATGCGATATACTTTAACACGTTTTGTTTGATAGGTAAGATATAAGTCCTGCTAAAAGCTTTTGTTAAAAATTTGATCGGTTTAGTAGTAGTCAAGAGCTATTTGGCCAAATATCAGGTCACAGTGTGGAATGCACCCCCTATTTACCATATATAGCACCCTGCGGTCCCTGCGACTTCTACCTATTTCCGAAATTCAAACCCTGCTGGAAGAAACCACGAGTCTCTAAAAGACAAAAATTGTTAATAAATTATATTGCACATCAATAATTATTTTGTCGTTTTGTTTTACCGTGGCTTGTCAATAATGCTTTGTACCTACTCTATGAGTTCAATTCCTGTTCAGTGCGACTTTTTGAATATGAACTGATTAATATTATTAATATTATTATAAAATTTTAATATGGTAGTTTTAAAATTTTAGTGACAGGTGGCTTATTTAAATTTTATCCATTTTACATCAACTGTTCTATTTTCGCACAGTGTATAAGAATCATTATTCTCGCACATTAAGCAGAAATAACATACATTCCATGCCTTAAATTAATAAGATAAGAATGACAATATTCCATTTTAATAGAGTTAAAAAAATGTTTCCTAAAATTTTGTAGTAAAAGAAAGTGCAGTAAATCCTCAGGAGGATTTAAAAACTGTCAGTTGCACTACTTGCTGCATTATATTTTTGATTTCGATCTTGTGTTTAAAGATGTTGGACTTTGAAACTCTCCCAATAAAGTTTATAAACTGTATACTTCCTAAAGATATCTATACTATAAACTTGTAACAGAAAATAGTTTTTTTTCTCAGAACTAACGATGCGATTTATCTTGCTGATATTGATTAAAAGTCGCTGCGAAAATTTTAATTAATGTTGATCGTGATTCTAAGCTAAATAATATGGTGGAATTCATCTACCGGATATTTTATAAATACATAGTGCTCTGTTACGATATGTCTCCATATCTAATTATTTCGAAGAAAGTTATGTGTCGATTTTCTCCTTAATGTTGGTCTTGTTCTTGTTTTTTTTGAGATCATGGCCCTTGTTCATATAAACACGAGTTCTTGATATATTAGTATACCAGAATCGCTGTAATCGCTAAAAAATTTAGTTTTATTCACCTGTTCGTTGATAATAATCCGTTGCCCCATTGAAATATGTACTTCTATCTCACTTATGGTGATGGAATTTTTGGAATAGTCAGTTTCGTTTATTTAATATTTTTTCATGATCTTAAATGTCGTGAAAATTGGTCTGGGAGTATCCTTAGGCAAGCTTACTTTTATAGTCTTACGAGAGTTTCCTTAAACGGATTCTCAGAAGTGGTTTATTTGCCAATACTGGTGTACTTGGCAAGTCCACCAATATATTTTGTCCATTTTGAAGTAAAGCGTTCACACAACGTGTAAACCGGCAAACAAATATGCCAGTAGCCTTTGTAGCTACGATAGATAGCATACATCCTAAAAATGTAAACTACTTTGGAGGTCCTTTTGACTTGTCACGATTTTATCGACAATCTACGGGAAAACGCCAGTGAAATAATTGCATAAGTATCGGCAAGTGACAAAAATTAGCCAAATATACCAGTCGTGAGAATCCAGCTTCCCAGAATGACTCATGTTATTTTCATTTTACTTAACTTATATATATATATATATATATATATATATATATATATATATATATATATATATATATATTTGATCTTCATTATTATGTTTCAATAACTTTTAGTACATTAGTAATTTTTTTCATTGCAAATAGCTTAAAAATTATTATGTAAGAGATAATACATTAAAAACATTTACTATAAACAAACTTTGTTTTCAATGTCTTAATTTATACACACAATAAATAAACCTACCGATAATGTATTCGCTTGTGTTGACTATGCAAATACACATAACTATAATTTTTTGTGCAGTAATTAATTTGTTAAAGTTAGATTTATTCTTACGAAGTCAATCACTACATCATTTAATAACTTTATTTCAATTTACTTAAATTTAGTTTTTTTTTTAATATTACATGTAACCTACTGTTTTTTAAAGATATACTATACTAATTTATTTTAAAATAACAGAAAATAGTAGATTACTACACTTTGTCAATTTAGGTGTTAAAGAGGATGATTTCATTACTACAGCTTCTTTTAATTTTATTTATTACATTATCACATTAACATTTTTGTTGCCCGCTAATAACATTGTTTAAATTTTAAGTAGTATTTCTAAGAAATATCACTTTTTTAAAATTTTATTTTTATTTCTATAGTATTACATCTGTATAAACCTATATACCTAAAGCTATTAAGGCAGTAAGTTGGCCCGTGCTGTAGATTGTACATTACATAATATTTACATGTAAAATACGGCTTATCATAAATTCTAACAGTACTTCTTGATGTTTACTATCATGAGCATAGATAAATATATTTTTCTTGTAACAAAACAAATCTCTTAAGTGTTTATATACAACAGAAAAAAAAATGAAAAAGTAAAATTGTTAAAAAACAGCACAACGATGAGGCTAACATGAAAGCTACACAAAATTTTAAGAATTATCATTGGTTTTGATTCCGGTAATTTACAAGAATTATTATCTTATTTTTATGTACGTTATTGTACAGCCCTAAAAACATGAGTCTTACATGTACTTGTTTAAACTTACAGAAATGTAATGTTTGAGAATAAACTTATGAGGAAAACTCTGACTAATATTGGTACAGCTAGAAGTTACTTTTTTAAATAAAAAGACACCTCCAAGTAAGTGACACAGGATTCAAAATTTTCTTAATAGTATCGGCGTTTTAGGTGCTATAGTTTCATTAATAAAATTATTAACTTTGTAGTTCTTCTAACATAGTTTATATAACTAAAGTGATAGGTTACGGGTTTAATTCGTTCAAATACTAAAGATACATATGATTTATTTTTTTCTTTTTTAATTTATTTTTGATATGTATAATTTTCATCTTTTTAGTAAGAACCTAAGATTTTATTTTGTTAATTTACTGTTTTTTCATTTAAATGTGAAACTATACATATATTGTTTATCTTTAAAATAAGTCTATTGTTTTATTTCGAATTATACATATAGCATTTTACTGTTAATTGTTTTCCAAAGTAAATGTAGAAAGTTGTATCTACATCTATATCATCATTTACCCATTTAAATAATAAGATAGTGGCCAACTAATTTTGAGTTTATATCTAAATATTGTTGATTTAAATAAATGTTGATAGTAAATATTCCTTATTAATTACAGTAACCTTCCAATAGACGCACTTTTATTTTGAACACGACTAGTCGCTTTAATTATTACGACGTAAAATATTTATATTATAGGACTCTGCAAGTACATGTGCTATAAAAGCTCCCTTTAATGATTCCCCTGTTTTGGTTTATCACAACAATGAATAAATACCCATTTTTCACGCTTTTAGATTTTTTTAAAGATTTTTATAATTTTTGATAATATTCTAAGCCTTCATACAATTAAATATTACAATTCTTGACGGTTATAACTTTGTTTCTCTTTTATTACTTTCATCTTTTAATTACGGCTTTATAAAAAAAAATTCGAAAAGAGGTTAACCTTAAAGGCCATCCTTGCAACTTCCCGCTAGTTTTAACCGCAAAGCTTTTAACTTTAACTTTTTTTGAAATGTTTAAAAAGCCATAACTTTTTAACGCCTTATTCGATTTTGATGTTCAAGATGGCATTCGACGCAGTTTTTTAAGACCTTAAAACGTTACCGGGAGTGCAAAATCGGTTAGTCAAAAAATCTCTAAGTTATTGAAAAAAAAACACTTTTTTTTTTAATTTTTCGACAACGATATCTCACGAACGAATCAACCGATTTTAATTTGCAAAACGGCATTCGACGTGGCTTTTTAAGCTTGAGAGCTAATTAGGTTATGAAATTGATCGATGCAATAGCCAAAAAGATATGCCCAAAAAACATCATTTTTACCAATTGTTTTTTTTTGTTATTTTGAAATTTCTCGAAATCTACTGGCTCGAATCGGTTCAAACTTACAGGGAATCTAAGTTAGATGGAACTCTTTGGAATGCTTTTTATTTTATTCCGATCGGTCAAGCCGTTCAAAAGTTATAAGAGGTTTACATACATCCACACACACACACACACACACACACACACACACACACACACACACACACACACACACACACACACACACACACACACACACATCCACACGTACATACAGACATACAGACACCCTCGTAAAAATAGTCAGGGGAGGTTCCTAAGACCTCAAAACGATGAGATCCGATGAAAACTCGATTTTCGAAAAACGGGGTGAAACCAATAACTTCCCGATTTAAAAAAAAAAAAATTAATTTTTTTTAGCGGGAAGTTAAAAACATTATAACACAATAACTTCAATTATTTACAACTATACGTATAATTTTTATATAGGTACGTTTATTACGTATTGCTTTTTTCTATCCTCTTAGTACATCCACTGCGTTAGTTAATAGTTTCAAAAGAAGCTTAGTTTCTAAAATAAAAGCGAAAGTTTAGTTGGAAACTTGTATTATTATCCCATGTTTTGTACACATTCTTAAAACATTCAACAGAATAATGAGTTTATGTGAATTTAACAACCAAAAAAGCTAAATAATTTCTAAGTATTCATAGTTTACAGGTTAGAGCGTTGCCGCGTAGAGTTCGAGTCCTTCTGGATGCGATAAATTTCCCAACTTTTCATTTATATGATCTGGTTTATATACATATATACAAAATATCAAAACTCTTATGAGAGAAATCTCAAAATAATCGTTTACTAAGACTCCATGCTTGAGGTCTCCTTTCCGAATACAAATATAAGACAGGACACAAAAAAATGGTTTAGAGTTTGATGTTTCATTTGTCGATTTGACAAAATCTATTTCTCTCTCTTTATCGTTATGCTATATATGCTTAAGAAGAAAATGAGTGTCACATGTGACATGTGTTGAATTTGACGACCAAAAAAGCTAAATAATTGCTAAGCATTTGTAGCTTTGAGTGTAGAGCATTGTCGCGTAGAGGCAAATAATGTTGCGGGTTCGAGAGTTTTGCTGGATGCGACATTTTTTCAATTTCTCTTTAATGTCAATTAATATAATCTTGCTTGTATACTTTTTAAAAATTTCAAAAATCCCATAAGAGATATTTTCAAATAAGCGTTTACTAAATGTGTTTGTGTGTCGACATTTCTTTCCAATATTATCTCACTATTGATTTCTTCGAGCATATACTACTGGCGACAGCTTTTCATTTTGCCGATGCAAGACTTGCATGAGAAATGAAGAAAACTGGTAAGATATGCTATTTCTCTCTCGTCGTTTTTTTGACTGACCTTTGGGATCGTAGAGAATACTCACCTGCCAGGCGAAATAACAACGCGAGAAAGACATATCCTAACATTATTCTTTCTCTCTTACACACCAGTCTCTTATCGGCAGTACCAAGTCTCTGGTAGTATGCTTCAAAATTGATTCCTTATACAGTACATAAATATAATCGTAGGGCAGTATTTCTGGCGCAATTATAGCACCAGCAGACTCATCTGCATCAACTTTATCCATAGATTGGTTATGAAAACTATTTCACTCTATTTTAATATCTTTTAGAAAGTAGTACTAACCTAAATTTAGAATAAATCATCTTATGATCTGCAAGTCTAACGATTTAAATATCAAATATGTCATTTTCCATGGTATATGCTGGTTAAAACTAGAAGCTTCTATCGATTGTGTTAACTTGTGATAAAAACATTCCAAATTTCTCGAATAGGTTTATCAGTGAAGCATCTGTGGATTCTGGAATTGTTATCGTCGTATCGTATAAAAAGCAACCAAAATAAGAACTCAAGACTATACATAGTAAATGTAACATGTTTTATATCTGAAACATGAGTATACCATAAATCTTCAGTAGGAATGTACTGTACAACGTTTTAATGCCGGCCATATTGAGTTAACCCAGAAATGCTGATATTTCTACTCTATTCTTTAGTTTTGTATCTCGTTCTCTAAAAATTTTTCGGTTTGAGAGTATCGGTTGCTATTGGTTACAATAATATCTAAAACAGTATCATTCAACATACATTTCTAACATTCGGTTTTTGTTTTTGAAGCAACAGTTATCCAGGCAAATGGAAAGCAGTATTCCGTGCATTTGCCCTCACTGTTTTGGGTTTTGAATATTTAATCTTTACTCTTCTCTTCGTAAGAAATTTGTTTTGATTTTAAGTCATCTGTAGGATTTGTCTTTGACAAATGATAATTGATAATAAGTTTTATTTATATACTAGCTGTACCCGCGACGTAGTTCGCGTGGCGTGTTGATTGTTCTATAAAAATTTCTCCCCCGAATTCGTTAAAGGGGTGGGGGGAGAAATTTTTGTATACCAGATGTTAAGTTGAAAGAAGACAAATACATCTGTGAAAACTGCATTCGAATCGGGTCAGTAGTTTTAATGTGATGCGCGCACAAACATACAGACAGACAGACAAAAAAATCTAACCACATTTTTGGGTTCTATATCGATGTAGTAACACCCCCCGCTAATTATGTTTTAAATATCTTTAATGTACAGAATTTTCATTTCTATAGATTTATTATATGTATAGATTATTTTTCACGCCCCTGCATGCCCCCTTGTGGGAGGAATTTTCTAAAATTCGTTCACAATTGACCTCAAAATTATAAAAATAACTATTTTGCAAAGTTTCAAACCTGTAGGACTCATAGATTTTAATTTTTTTTTACGGCCCCGCAACCCCGCACCCTTGTAACGTAATTAACCCTTAACTGTCGCCAGTTTGTAGCCAAAACAATCCCTTTGAGAAAAAGATATAAAGATAAAGAAATATCTCAAAGAAATTGTTTCAACAACGTTGGGCGCCAGTTTGTAACGTAATTACTACCCTTGGCTAGCTCCAGGGATCGTGGCTTCCTTCTGGTTTTCTTTAACTCCCCCCAAACAAATATATAAGGGCGCCAAATTACAGACAAGCAAATAAAAGAAATTTGAATCAGTGTTAAATTGTTTATTTCAAACTTTAAAAAATTCAATTTGAAGTTAAGTCAGAAAATATTGAAAAAAAATCGTAATTAATTTAATCTTATCTTTTTGGTTTAAGATTTCTTCTGTTGCCCAAGTAGTAAAGTGAAATTCCAATGGGTAGTCCCCGGAACAAACAATTTCAGATTGTTAAAACAAAATGGAGGTGGCTTCTGGAATATCGATATCCTTTATGTTAGGTTTTGAAATGCTGATTTCAGGAAAATAAATAGATGTGTCGAGAAATCTATCTCTTCCTAGGACCCTCTTCAAAAGTGGCAGCAGCCCTAATGAAATAAAAAAAAGGCAATGAATCTCCGACCATAAAATCCTTAATTTCGTACACAATCGCTAAAGGTTTTCTCCAAAGATCGAGAAAAAATTAATTACTCCTATGTTCATATTTTTTACTCAATAAAAAACTGATTCTTGACAAGCGATTGTGAACGAAATAATTAAATATTAGTAATAGAATAAACTTAAATATTAAATAAAATATTCACCAATTTTGGATTTTACAACTAAAATTAAAATAATTAAATTCTTACTCACCGGAACGAGGGTAGTAGAAATTGAAGAATCAACTGAATTTAATGAATTCTCAAAATAAAATGAAATTATTTAACGTCGAAACAAACGAGCAAGTGATCGTTATCCTACCATATCGGATGCGACGACGCACAAATAACAAGAAAATTAAAAATATTTTATAGTCAAGAGGCCAGGCCAAAAATAACGATGTAATCGTTACACCCTGTAGGTGAAATTTTGTAAAATCCGTTAACAGTTGACCTACAAATTATAAAAATAACTATTTTGCAAAGTTTTAAACCTGTAAGACTTATAGATTTTAAATTTTAATTTTTTTTATTTTTCACGCCCCCGCAACTCTCCTTGTGGGTGAAATTTTGTAAAATCCGTTCACAGTTGACCTCCAAATTATAAAAATAAGATGATTTCTGTATAGCTTTAACCATCAAGGGTGCACACGCGTCGGAAGCTTAAAAAATGGAGTAACTTTTCCCGTTTTCCCAACATTTCCCTTCACTGCTCTGCTCCTATTGATTGTAGCGTGATGAAAAGTATACTATAACCAGCACAGGAGTATGAAAAATAATTGTACCAAGTTTCGTTAAAATCCGTCGAGTAGTTTTTGTTTCTATAGCGGTTATACAGACAGACAAAAATTTTACTGATTGCATTCTTGGCATCAGTATCGATCCCTAATCACCCCCTGATAGTTATTTTGGAAATATATTTCATGTACAGAATTGACCTCTCTACAGATTTATTATAAGTATAGATAGATTAATCGGTGTTATCATCTGGGTCTTCTAAAGAACAAACTTCATCTGATAGATATTGTCATCTTTTTATTTTAGAAGCATAGCTTTTTATGGCGGTTTTTAAGCACAAACCGACCGGATTGCTTAGATGTATGAACGCCGAAAACTGAAAGAACGACCCAACGGATTTTATTAAAATATAATTAAAATGTTAAGTTACTTTTTTAGTGATATTAAATATTATATATTTTTTTAATTAAAATAAACAAAACGGGTACAGAATTAAAGTTTCAGGTGGTATGAACCTACTTTGGCCGTAATTTTATAGGTTTTTATTAACAAAAACAATCGCCACACTGTGCCTTACATATGAAATGTCTAATAATTTAATAAATACAACTATTAGTCTTAGTAATATTATAGGTATTATACCTAATCTTAACATTGACTAAATCGGAAGCTAGCAAAATATGTTTTCGAGATCTCTCTGGTCAGGTGTGCCTACTGTAATTTATATAATATAAATTAAAATTTCTGTGAGTACTTCCTATAAGAAAAGTTCTTACAATGGGCTATAAAAGATCTGTAAAGTTCACTGACAGCGATAATTTACACTTAACTCAATGTACAAGGTCAAAGTACTTCAACTATTTTATGATAAATAAATCGAAGAAATGTTCGACTTATTACACCTTTCTAAATTGATATAATATTAAACGAAAAGATGTGTTTTACAAATTTAGAAATTGAAATTTCTACATCGTTAAACAAACAAATTCATGGATAATTAGCTTTTCTTATAGTAATTACATTTAAATGTTCTGTATTTAAACTATTACAAATCCCGATTAGATTAATTTGTAATCAATTAACAAAAACTTTACATTTGCGGTTTCGTTGAATAAAAGTTTATACTTTACTTTATCTTTCAAGATTAGCGCTCACAAAATTATTTTTTTATTTAGATCTAAGCTTTAATTATTAACATTTTAAACAGATAGAAAAATTGAAATTACTTGATAGATATATAATAATTTAATTAAATTGAACAATCAAGAAATGATATTAATGGGAAATTGAAATGTTCCGGCAGAAAACGAACCTGCGATCTCTATCTATAGCCGATTGTGCCTTAATGCAATTTCTTCTTTGTCTATTTTCAAAACTGTTAAAATCCCATTAGATATATCTGAAATAATTGAATTATATTAAAATCGGAAATCTGGGGTACCGATCGCTGTACGTTTTATACGGCAATCGGCTCAAAAAAATGAAAGTTTGATATTTCAATTGTCGATTTAACAAATGGTTTCTCTCTCATTAATGTCATATATGTGCTTATGCGCTTATGTGAGTTAAATCAAGATATGAACTATTTTATGAACAAATTATTAATCAAATAATTTTGTAAATCTGTGTTTTAATAGTTTGTTAAAAACTTATTTAGTAGTAAGAAACCTTTGAGAGTCATTAGTTGGCAAAAAACTGCAAGATTTATTCTATATTTTGCATCCTAAGGAAATTATACAAAAATAACTTTATTTCTAAATTACAAAGGATAATAAAATAAAATCCAAAACAAAAAATAATTTAAACACAAAAATAGTATAATTAAGAGTGTACTGAACTCGTATTATTAGTGTAAATAAAGGCATTGATGCTTCAACTTCATTTATTGAATTCGAATTAAAATCAATTTTTAACAATAAAAGAAAACTTAAAATAATCATGTTGCTGGTGTCAGCAATAAAATAGCACACCTCATTTTAAAGTGTGGAAAGGAAGTGTAATGAACTGTTCGTTCGTTCAACTATCAAAATTGCAACTAAGTATTATTACCAATTAATAAAATAAGAAAATGAAATATGTAATATGAAATATTACTATAATAAAATAATATATTTAATGTTTATTCACTACACCTCCCTTGCTGAGTAAAAAAAAAATTTTATTACAATAACAATTTTTTTTTTTAACTTAAAAGTAAAATGTTAAACTGGATATTTTAATTGTCAAATGCTAATATTTATTCTATATAGATTTTTATTCTGTTTTTATGGACTTCAACAGCTTTATTTCCTATACTTAAAACTACATTAGAATCCTTAACATCTATGACCTCATACGGTCCCTTAAATAGAGGCTCATATTTACTAGTACTACCCATATTTTTAATTAAAACCTTATCGCCTATATTAACATTAACCATATTTAAATTTTTATCCCATTTTTCTTTTCGATTCAACTTTGATGCCAGCAAATTATTTCTCGCGTCATTCCATGCGACTTGCAATCGATACTTTAATTCAATAGGATAATCATCAAAGTTGTATACAGGATCTGTTTGATTTAAAAAGTTTGACGGTATTCTACTTTGTTTTCCAAAAACTAATTCATACGGTGTATAAGATGTTTCGGAATGGACGGAATTGTTATACGCAAAACACCAAAAAGGAATCCACGAACTCCAATTATTAATATGACTTGAAGAATAGATGCGCAAGTAAGCACCTAAATTTTTGTGAGAATTTTCTAATGCACCCAAGGTTTCGTGATGGTATGCCGTAGAGTTAAGTTTTTTGATATTTAACAAATTACACATTTCGTTAAAAGTAGAAGACATGAACTCTGAACCCTGATCGGTTAATATTTGCTCTGGAATACCAAATCGAAGAACAAAATTTTGGACAAAAGCTTTAGCAACTGTTACTGTCTCTTTGTTTTTAATAGGATATGCCTCGACGAATTTCGTTAAATCGCACTGCAACGTTAAAATGTATCGATTATTATCATTGTCTTGATCTAAGGGGCCCACCAAGTCAAGAAATATTTTTTGAAAAGCCGATGTTGCAGTACTTGTAATTGTTAACGGTTGTTTTATATTTTTAGAATATTTATAGCGTTGACATGCATCACAACGCTTAATAAATTCTTCTACATGCTTTCGAAGTCCTGGCCAAGAATATGACTTTCTGATGTTATTGTACGTACGTTTAATGCCTGCATGGCCTCCCGTTGGAAGCATGTGATAGTCGTTAATTATTAATTGTTGTGTTTCTTTGTTGTTAATATTTTGAGTACCCTTTATTATATTTAATTTAATACCTAACTTTCTTATACTGTCGGAAACTTTTAAAAATTTATTAACTACTGAAGCGCATTTTTCATTTTTAATTATGACTAATTCCGGAATTTTCTCATTGTCACAAATTTCTTTCAGGACTCTCAATGCTGTGCCTAAGCCAGTCACTGATAGAGTTTCCTGGTTTACATAAATAATTTTCGATTCTTTATCAAATATAGTAGCTACTGTTACGCCTTCGTTATATATTTTATTTGTTCCCTGACTAATTTTATCATTAAAATATTTATTATTAACAAATCGTAATTCGACACATTCTGATGGGGATTTTAATAATTCCACAACTCCTGGGTGATCAAGCCTTTCGTTAGAAGGAACATTAGAATCCTTCACAGAATTGTCGGTGTTTTCCATTTTCTTTTTACGCGCTCTTGTTATTACATTAACAGTTTCAGTGTTATTTGAACAAATTGACTTTAAGTCATCTGAACTTATAGTTACCCTAGATAAAGCATCAGCTACTACGTTTTCTCGACCCTTAACGTATTCTATTATAAAATCGTATTCTTCTAATGTTAGCCTAAATTTGGTAAGTCTACTTGAGGGGTTGGTCATACTAAACAAATATACTAATGGTCTATGGTCAGTTTGTATTAAAAAATTTTTAGCAAATAAGTAAGGTCTGAATTTTTTTACTGCCCAGCAAATAGCTAATAATTCCTTTTCTATGGTACAGTAATTTTTTTCGGCTTTATTTAACTGTCTACTCGCAAAAGCTACAGGTTTATCGTCGCTATTTGATAAAACTGCTCCTACTGCCACGTTAGAAGCATCTGTTTTTAAAATAAATCTATTTTCATCGGAAAAATCAGGATAAGCTAATATTGGAGGGTTAAGAAGTGCACTTTTTAAAGTTTCAAACGCTTTTCCACATTCCGTAGTCCATTGGAAAACTACTCCTTTCTTACTTAATCGATTTAGTGGTGCAGCAATATGTGAAAAATTTTTTATAAATTTTCTGTAGTAATTCGCGAACGCTACGAAACGTTTAGTTTCGTTTGAATCTTTTGGCACTGGATAGGATTGAACTACTTTAATTTTTTCCGGATCTGGTAAAATACCCTTTGTTGAAATTACGTGACCCAGATATAATATTTCTTTTTTCAAAAATTCGCATTTTATTGGATTCAATTTTAAATTAACTTTTCGTAAACGATGTAAAACTTTTACTAAATTTTGATTATGTACTGTTAAGTTGTTTCCGAAAACTACAAGATCATCCAGATAAATAAAACAATTTTCATAATTTAAACCCCCCATTGCTATTGTCATTGCTCTCGAAAAAGCACTCGGGCTAATTTTTAGACCCATCGGTAGTCTAGTCATTTGAAATTGTCCCCTGTCTGTAGTAAACGCTGTACAAGGTCGCGATTCCTGTTCCAACTCCACCTGGTAATAACCTTGAGACAAATCTAAATGAGAAAAATAGACTGCACCCGATAAGGAATCTAAAATTTCATCTATGCACGGCAAAGGAAATTTATCATCGATAATTTGTTTATTTAATTGTCGGTAGTCGATAACAACCCTATAACGTTTTTGACCGTTGACGGGATGTTTTTCTACCAATAATAATGGGCTGGAAAATGCTGACTTAGCCGGTTCGATTATACCGTTCTCTAATAACTTATCTACTTGCTTATGGATTTCTGATTTTTGGGCATGAGGTAATCGATATGGTTTAACATAAACTGGATTTGCATCATTTTGTAGTTTAATTTTATGTTTATAGATATTTGTTACAGTGAAAGGTTCATTATCTAAATAAAAAACATCAGCATATTTTGCGCATATTTTTTGAATACTCGTTTTTTCTTCTTTATTTAACCCTTTAATATCTATTAATTTTAATAATTTATCAACCCGATCTACTGAAAAGGGGATATTTCCAAATTGATGTATGTCAAAATCCGATATATTCTGGAGCGTTGGTTTAAAATTCTTTAACTTAATCTCCCTATCATTAGTATTTAATATTCTAACTGGTACTTTACTACCGCTTGGTCTTGTTATAATTCCTGCTACGAAAACACCTTGTGAAATCTCTTCTGGAACTACCAAACTATCATATTTACTTCCAACTTGAAAATATTGAATAACTTCACAACGAGGAGGAATTATTGTATAATTACTTTGTTCAGACTCTAATGGTATAGCTAATTTTTTATTGTTTGCATAAAAATAAAAAATAAATTGTTCATAATCTAAAACAGCCTGATGTTTAATAAAGAAATCTGATCCGAGTACCCCGTTTATATTACTCTCAAAATCATTTACTACCTGGAACTTATGACCTATCCTAACATTATCATATTCTAATAAAATATTTGCTGACCCAATGGTAACTGTTGATCCTGTAATGCCTTTAATTGTTATCTTGTTTGAAGTGTCGATGAACTGACTTTTGTTTATACTAGACGAAAAAATTACACTAATAGATGCACCGCTATCTAATAAAAATATTAAATTTTTATTTCCATATTTTAAGTTTATATAATTTAGTCCATTTATATCAAATACCGTGTGAATATTTTTAAAATCATTATTAGGGACGAAAAAAAACGTCTTCGTTAGTTTCCGAGACTTGTTCATTATTATTTATTAGGAAATTTCGCTGTACTCGTCCTTCATTCCCATATCTATTAAAATTATTTCTGCTACTTCTAGTACCTCGATGGCCCCCTCTATTTTGAAACCTAGAATTCTGATTCCCATAAGAATTATTAAAAAACGTTTGATTTGCGGAAAAATTCGGTCTATTTGGAGCATAATTGCGTGATCCTCTACTGCGAGTAAAATTCCGTAATCCTCGGCCTCGTGATCGGTTATCGCTATTGAAAGATCTAAAATTTGTTTTACCCCGCATGCTAAAAATTTGAGGGTTTGAATTTCTCGTTATTTCTTCATCTTTAGCTCCCCGTATCGCGTCGTTTAATGATGTATAATTTCGTGCTTTTATTATTGTTCTTAAATCGTGATTCCGTAAACCATTTGAAAATGAATTTATTGCTAATTTTTCATTTGGTGCCTTTAACACGTTTGCCACGTTCTCGTCACCATCAGCTTGCGCCAATGTTAGATTAACCATTATCTCTTCGATTGATTTTCCAAAGTCATCGATTGATTTATTATTTTGCTTTAGAGTGTGCAATTCTAAAGATAACGAAGCTGCAGATTGTTTTGTTAATAAATGGTTTTTAATGTCCCTAATTAACTCTGCGTTAGAATTATAATTTTGTTTTAATTTTAATTTTGCACTTTGTGATAACCGCGTTTTTAAAACATATTTAACTAGAAAATCTTTTCCGTCGTTATCTAACATGCTATCATATAATTCGATGGCATCAATTAGTTGTTTGACCGAGTCTTCAGTATTATTAATTGTAGGAATTAAACTTGAAGCTACTTTTAAATCAAATTTTTCCCCCATATTGACTAAATTTTCTTTATTTGTCAATTTTTTCCTTTCCTCTAAAATTACTTTCAATTCAATAATTATATCCTCAATATACCCTACAGTTTCCTTAACAGAATTAATTGTTTCTACCTTATGACTACTTAAATTAAATACATTTCTTAATTCCTTAAAATATGTTATTAATTTCGTTAGTTCAGAATTATATTGTTTATAAACTTCTACATTGGTACGCCTTTGTTGATTGTCTTTCTTTAACTTAACTTTTAATGCCTTTAGTGTTTCATATAAATTATTAAAACTATCTATACTACTCATTTGAAACATAAAATAAAAACTTATAGCTACATATACCTTGTCCCATTTTAATTGTCGTTATTAGCACTATTCACTTTTCACTATTATTTCTTTAACTTTTTAACTTTCACTACACTAATTCTTGACTTCTTGTTATTTCACGCTGTATCTTCTTTTCAAAATATTTCTTACATCTTCTGATCAAAAAATAAATTACTACCGCTACAAATCCAACGAATGCAATAATTCCCAACAACTCTGCTGTAGAAAATGAATCATCCCCCTTTATACTAGGGCTGTTTGTAAGACCACCACTGTTGCCCGCCTGAGCAATAATTACCTCTTCTTTTGATGCTTGTTGTCCCATTTTGTTGATTGTTTGTTTTTTTACTACGATTTTGCACAAACAATATTAAAACATTTGTCGCAGGACTGGCAGGATCGCCATGTACTGAACTCGTATTATTAGTGTAAATAAAGGCATTGATGCTTCAACTTCATTTATTGAATTCGAATTAAAATCAATTTTTAACAATAAAAGAAAACTTAAAATAATCATGTTGCTGGTGTCAGCAATAAAATAGCACACCTCATTTTAAAGTGTGGAAAGGAAGTGTAATGAACTGTTCGTTCGTTCAACTATCAAAATTGCAACTAAGTATTATTACCAATTAATAAAATAAGAAAATGAAATATGTAATATGAAATATTACTATAATAAAATAATATATTTAATGTTTATTCACTACAAGAGGTCAACACGTAATAAAACTGACATAAATCAAAAGGGGGGAAGGTAATAATTCGACAGAAATTTTCTGCATTTCTTTTTATTATTTTATTTACCTGAAAATCGAAATTTATGAATTGAAACAGGCTCAGAATTAATTAAACCCGCTGTTTTATTAAATTAATGCTTTAAAGAATTTGGTTATAATAAACTAATTTATGAGGAAGTGAGAAAAACGGCTGCGACTAGACATTACCTCCACTTGCTAGAGTAATCACCTCATGTAAAAAAAAACTCGAGGTAAATTCAGATCGCCCTAAAACCAGTTTTCATTATACTACATATAGCAACTGTGTTAAATTTGTTTTAAATTCACGTGAATTTGGTTCTTTATTGTAACATTAGTTTTTATTAATGAAATATCCAAGTAATTGTAAAAAAAGGACATACTATAACTGAAGCTTAGAATTATACACAACAAATCTGGCCAATTGTGTGAACAACTGCAGAGGCCAAAAAGAATCAAAACACAGACAAACCATTGGGCCAACTATTGGAGGCTTCGTGACAGTCAGTGCTTATGGTCTACGACCTACGTTCTTTGAAAAATATCCTTGATTTTTTAAAACGTAAATCTTTGAGTCATGGATCATTGTATAATATTTTTGGACAAATTTTAATTTTATCTTAAGGAAATAGTTCCGATTTAATAACTTATGACTGTGTACATATTTTAATAATATTTAATATTAAATACAAATAAAAATTCTTAATAGAACAGAATAGAATTAGCTGACAACAACTTTTGTATAGCCTATTTTGAACGGAAACTGCCACATGCGACTGATCCTGAGAATTTCGGAAGTCAAAATACAGTTTGGCAGTACCCAAACATGGAATTTTTACATACGCGTCTACCTAAAATGCAAATGTTAATAGTCCTTCATCATTTAATTTAAGGATGCTCTAGCGCCATATGTATAGTCGATTCAGATGGAAGTGTCATCAAGTGGGCTGGGTACGTGTGAGATCATCTTTAACTTTATTACTAGATTCAATGGAAACAGAACTTTAGTTAGGGAATTATATGTCATCGCGATGTGTCAAAATGTTTATAGTTATATTGAGCATATGTAGCAATCTGATCACAAGCTGGCTAATATTGTGATTCAAATTTTACTAAACGTGGGTTCTGCCACTACAAATTTGAATTTTCCAGAGACTACTTGATGACACTTCTATTTGAATCAACTATATATTGAATTTTTAGAAAAAAAACTAGCTCTATAAAATAACATTTTTATAAATATATTTTGCACCTTAAAATGCAAGTATTTAATAAAAAGCAAAAAATTATAAATACGTGTTTTTATTTTATATCTTAATTAGATATATTAAGATAAATAATTTAATATCAAACAATTATTTACAAGAATTATTATATTATTATTTAAATAATCAATAGTTAATTGCATATTTCTGTTTGATAACTATATATAAGAATTTTAGTTATGAAAACATGCACGAGTATTTTATTTTCTATACTAATATTATAAAGAGGAAAGGTTTGATTCTTTGTTTGTTTGTTTGAAATGAATAGGCTCCGAAACTACTGGACCGATTTCAAAAACTCTTTCACCGTTGGCAATCTTCACTATTCCCGAGTGACATAGGCTATGTTTCATTTTTAAAAAAATTAGGGATTCTTACTAAAATGCCATTAATGTAACCAAAAATGACCTTAAAATCCTTACATCGCGTGCGCTGAGAATACTATTGATTATAGAATAAAATAATGTACTACGATTTTAAAGAATATATAAATATCTACAAAAAATGCCGCGACAGCTTACCTATGTCTAACTGTTATAATTACGTCACAATAACTACTTTTTAATTTTTTAAAAGTTTTTATCTTGGTATTAATCCTTATCAAAATAACTTATTTCATAATCACGAATTTAGCATGTGCAATGGGACGAGGCTACTTATAAAGGAATTAAAGGACAATTAAGTTGTAGCAACCATTATAACTGAACCACCAGCTGGTCAACTAGTTCATACACTGAGGATACCGATGATCCCAACTGATCTATCTTTTACTAATAATAAGTCTCAGTCTGATATATAGCGGCGTGGATAAGAATGAACGCGCGAAGGAAGGAGTAGCAATAGCTGTACATAAAAAATACAAAGATTGCATAGAGGAATGTCAATACATATCATCAAGAGTACTAGTCGTCAAACTAAGCACAGGAACTCAACAACTATATGTAATATCCGCGTACGCACCCGAAGACAATAAAACAAGACAAGAACGGGAACAGTTCTATGATCAAATCCAAAATGTCATTGAAGCTATTCCACATTGCAAGCCAATAATAATGTTAGGAGATTTCAACGCTCGGATTGGGAATGATGTTTTACGCGGAGTTAAACAACGGTTCAATGAAGATGTATTGAACTACAATGGAGAGCTCTTAGTTAACGTATGTGCAAGCAATGAACTCCGAATCAATAATACCTTCTTCGACCACAAACCACAATTCAAATATACCTTCAGTAACACTCGAGGACAATAATCAATGATCGACTATATAGTAACCAATAGATGCTTACAACCACGTCAGATATTAGACATACGAACCCTTAACTCTGCAAACATCGGTAGCGACCACAAATTACTCTTCGGAAAAATAAAAATAAAACTAAAAGTAAACAAAAATACAAGATCTACCACACAGGAAGAAAAAATAAATGTAGAATCGTTATGGAATAAATCTATTAAGGAATTATACCAAAAGCGACTAAAGGAAAAAATAGAAAACAAACCAATAAACAAAGAAGATGATATCAACAGCTGCGAGAAACTAAAGATGAATATCAACGAAGCAGCCACAGAAGCACTTGGAACACGAAAAACAAACCAAGGAAAAGCAGGACCCAACAAGACCCCCTGGTTCTGTAGAGACGTCAAGGAGCAATGCAAAAAGAAAAAGACAGCCTACTTAAAATACAGAACAACACAGTCTACGGAAGATTACCAAGAATACAAGATAATAAGAAATGTCACCAACACACTTGTAAGACAAGCTAAAAACATGTACTGGTAAACCTTTTCAAAAAGGATGGAAAGGGATTTTTATGGACTCCAGAAACAGATATGGCGGCTGATCAGAAACCAGAGAAAGGAGACGAATGAATTGATTAGCAGTAATCGCATAACAAAGGAAACCTGGGTGAACTACTTGAGGGAATTATACAAGAAACAGGAGACCGAACTGGAACCTAACACGCCGGAAATTATAATTAATAACGGCATTCTTGTAGAGAAAGGAGACGTAAAACTAGCCTTAAAAAAATTAAAAAACAGGAAAATACGGAGGAGACAGTCTGACAGAACAACTGAAAATTCTCATCAATAAAATTATATACCATCACAGAATCCCAGATGAATGGAGAAATAGCATAACGATACTCTTATTTAAAAAAGGCGATAAAGAAGTGCCAGCCAACTACAGAGGGATTAATCTTCTCCCCACCTCGCTAAAACTAACCACAAAAATTCTTACGAACAAAATTAATGAATACACCACCTTAGCAGACGAGCAGCAGGGATTCCGGTCGGGAAGATCATGTACAGATGCTGTATTTGTAATAAGACAAGTAACAGAAAAGTCAATCGAATATAACCGTCCAGCCTACATGTGTTTCATCGATCTAGAAAAGGCATTCGATCGCATACAACTGGAGGATGTAACACAACTACTGTACGACAGACAAATACCACAAAACATCATAAAAACCATTGAAAACATAATATATGAGGCCAATACGATTCAAGCTAGGATAAACGGTGAATTAACCCAAAAAATAGAGGTAAATAATGGGATCCGACAAGGTGACTCTCTTAGCCCCTTATTATTTAACATCATCATGGACGAGCTGATAAATCGTAAATCAAGAGGGTACAAAATGGGGGACAGAGAGATCAAAATACTATGCTACGCAGACGACGCGGTACTGATAGCTGAGAGTGAAGACGATTTGCAAAGACTACTACACCAGTTTAACACAACAGCAAAAATTTTAAAATGAATATATCAGTGACGAAGACTAGAGCCATGACTACGTCTAAAACACCACTAAGATGCAAACTAGAAATAGATGGCAAAAGTGTACAACAGGAAATGAAATTCAAGTATCTCGGAATAGAAATATCCGGGTACGAGGACATTGAAACAGAGGTGAGAGGACAAGCCATGAAAGCAGCAAGAACAGCCGCATGTCTTAATAATACCATATGGAGCAATAGACATTTGAGAATTGAAACAAAATGAAGAATATACAAAGCAGCGATCAGACCCATATTAACATATACAGCAGAGACCCGACCAGAAACCTCGAAAACGAAACAAATACTGGAAACAACGGAAATGAAAGTGGTGCGCAAAATAGCTGGCAGGACACTATTTGACCGGAAAAGAAGTGAGGAAATCAGAAGAAAGTGTAAAATCGATAGCATTAATGACTGGGTATTGCAAAGAAAAAGGAACTGGAATGAACACATCAGCCGCATGACTGACGACAGAATAGTAAAGATAACGAGGAACAAATCACCGGCAGGACGAAGGAGTACCGGAAGGCCCCGTAAGCGATGGAGTGACAACCTCACTGTAAACTGAAGCCAGGCAAAGAGACGAAGAAAAACAAGCAAAAAAGTGCTTATATGTAAGAAAGAAGAAGAAGAAGAAGAAGTCTCAAGGTCAAACCTTCCAATTAGTAGGGATCGGTTTTCCTCATGGCCAACCGCCTAAGGCGGATCGGAGCACCTGAAAATCAATTTATTTTACTGCTGGAAAATAAAACAACATGTAATATTGTTCACAGGGAAGCGTTGACCCAATAAATTTAATGGATTTTGTTATTTTTCTTTAATCCCCGTGCAAAACCGGGGCGGGGTGCTAGTTTTAAATAATTTGACTAATAAGGTAGATGCTAGAACACTCTTAAGTATGTATTCTTGATCAGTTTCCTAGTGGAAAAACATGTTTTAAAAATTACCCCAAAATTTAAATTGCACAATTCAAGAATTAATATAAATAAAATATTATTATTAATTGGATAATCACTTCTCTTATGTCTAGTTAGGAAAATACCTGTGAGATTAGCTACATTTTAAAAAAACAAGAAGCTATCAAACAATATCAACTACATCGTTGTATCTAACAGAGTGTAGAAATAATTAAAAGTAAATAAAAATATTGAATATATTATTTGACTCTATGTTACTGCTTTTGTTAATAAATATTATTGTTTTTTTTTGTACGCAAAAAGGTCCTTATTTTCGAAACCGCTAATTTGCGGTTTTTTGTTTATTTTGGGACATACTTTCACATATTTCATTTTGTGATACTGTATTAAACACCCTGTAAATTTTACAGATTTTTCGACTTTTTATGGAAAAAAGAAGGGATTTAAATTTTTATTAAAACCATAAAATAATTGTGTTTAAATTTGTTGAAATTTATTTAGTTTACAGCATATATTAAGCATTACTACATCTGCTTTATAGCGAGGTATACTACAAATAAACCACTAACCTTGCATCTTTCATGCACCATTGAGACCTATTACATACTTTATATTTAGCTTGAAAGGATACAGCAATAAAGCTACCAACTAAATAGCAAACACAATAGAACTAACTTAGTGCATTAAACAGTGAGTAGGACAATATATACAGAATAATTCATCTGATAGTATTTATACTCACTTTAGACAAAATACAAAGTTTCTTATTAGACATTAGAGTTACATATCCCACAACCTGTGAATTGCAATTATTTTAACAAATGTTTGTTTAAAGCTAACATTTTAACCGATATTGAACAATTTTATACAGTATTTTTTGTTAATTTTTACCTCAAAACCACCCATTAATGGTTGAGATATATGATTTATCGAAATATTCTCTAATTTGGTAATTATAAAAATATCTGTGTTTTGATGTTTTGGAATCCTGAGCTAAAAAAACGCATAAATCTAAAATATTTACAGAAAATTTAAATAATTAATAAGCTTGCCATTTGTGCATAAAAACCATATTGTTATAATACTATTTAATGTATTGTTTTCCTTTTTTTTTTAATAACTATATGAGTATTCTAGACGACATAGCGATAATTACAAGAAGCAAGCAAGAACTACAAGAATTTATTGTACGACTCGAGCAAATAGCATTAGAAATGTGATTGGAAATAAATGAGGAAAAAACTAAGTACATGAAATGGACAAAAACTGAGGAAAGGAATAATGGGAAATTGGAAATAACAACGTTGAAAAACAAAACATATAGTTTTAAAGAAGTGGATACATTTACCTATTTAGGAGCAGAATTTGCCAAAAAGCCTGATCAAAGAAAAGAGATCCAGAACAGAATAAACAAGGGAAACAAATGTTTATATAAGCTAAAACATACATTAAACAGTGAAGTGCTAGCTAGAAGTGCCAAAATAAGAATATATAAAACGGTACTAAGACCTATAGTACTATTCGGAAGCGAAACGTGGACACTGGGTAAAAGTGAACAAAATATGCTGGCGATTTGGGAAAGGAAATGTCTACGCAAAATTTTTAGAGGGAAGAAAATAGACGACATATGGCAGAGAAGAAGCAATAAAGAACTGAGCGAACTATTTGGTCAACCAGACATTCTAGGTACTACAAAGGGAAATAGATTGAGATGGATTGGCCACATACAGAGAATGAAAATTGAAAGGGTACCCCAAAAAATAGTAGAAAGCGGGATAGGAAGCAAGAAGAAAAGAGGACGACCCAAAGCAGGAGGGATGGAAGAGGTGTTAAAAGACCTTAGAACACTTAAGATAACCAACTGGAAAAGAAAAGCAGAGAACAGGATAGAATGGAGAAAGGAAGTCAACAAAGCCATGGACCTCCTAGGCCTGCAGAGCTGATTATATATATTATATATATATATAAATTGTTAAAGATGATACAGAACGTATCTAGTGCCATACTATATATATATATATATATATATATATATATATATATATATATATATATATATATATATATATGAGTATTCTAATCCACAATTGTTCTATTCCGATAAAACTGTCTTTGTCTTCTTTGATCGCAAGAAACCTTTATATAAACGAAGGATCCCAGCTAGCAACGGCACGTCATAATGACGTCATTATTTGGTGATCACTGGTCGAAAGACGTCAGACGACCAAAAATCGACGTGATAATGACGTCAAATAATTGACGTATATAACACGACATATTGTCACGTCATAATGACGACATTATCTAGTGATAACTCACCTGAAAAAATCAAATAATACATATATTTTGTTATTTATATTTTGTGACTGATTTAATCATTTTATGAGGTTATTTTCAATAATAAACAATAACCCGGAAAAACTTAGCCTTTTATTATTTATTAAGACCTAGAAAAATTTAAAATCCATTTATTTAGTATTTAAACAAAACCAGATATTAAATAATTATATCTATAATTAATTCTTATGAAGAAACTTTTTTATAAAAATTTAAAATTGGCGGGGTACTACTTTTCAATGATACGAAGGTTCCAAACACGAAGTATATAGGTACAACGAATATGCGCTTGCGCCGCTAGCCGACAATATCCGATTCAATTCATTTCATTCCATAACGAAAGACGAACGGAACAGTAAACAACGGCCATTTTACCACTATTTCACTCTCACTCGCATTGTGCATGGTTTTGTACTGTTAGCAGGTGCTAATTAATCAAGCCATTTTACCTTTTGTAGAAAGTGTTGTGTTGTTTCATTGTGGTAAGTATAGTAATTATTATTATTATAGTTATCGTTGTATTTTTTGATCTGAAAATATCTGGTTTAAGTTTATGGCATATGCGGCCGGGTTTTATTCAATTTCTAAATTCGTAATTTTATTCAGTCATAATTTTAATGCTTCAATAATATCAATGCAATTTTAAGCTGAAAGATGAAAAGAAGAAACTGAATAAACCATGTAGTGCAATTATCTAAATATATTTGTTTTTAATTTGTACATACTCTAAAATAAAATTTTGGGTCAATTTTGTTATGGAGATTTACTATATTTGTTTTATTTCTTGTTTTAGGCTTCCTACCTTTCCTCGCTTGGAAAAAATGGGTGCACAGATCATGTCAATAGAATTATGAGACTACTAATGACGAACAGGTTGGCTAAATCATATAATTTTTCTGGGCAGAGAAATGAAAAATTGGCATTTTTCAACACTCTAGTGATATCTGTCATCATTCGTAAGTACTCTTTGTTTTTGTGTCTTACTGCCTAAATTTGTCCTTCATAGAGCATAATAAAATAATAAATAATTTTGTTGACGGATAATTCTCACTAAATAACCACTTTTTTTAATTTGTTACAGGTGCCAAATTAAAACTCCCTTGACGTCTCAAGTGGATGTTAAAAATGCAATTAAAATATGGCTGAAGCATGCCAAACAACGAGAGCAGAAGAAGAATGCTGGCGCTCTGGTTTGACTTTTTTAATTATTCTATAATAGTAACTATTTTTTGAATTGTTAACATATATTTTAAAGTGACTGCTAACAACAAATAGCTATTTGTAATAATTAAGGTTCTTAATGTAAAACTTTCTCAATATGTTTCTCATATTATGATAAATAAATTTTTTTCAAGATAATATATATTGGTTTATTTTTATAGGTGTGCTCCCTTTCCTATATAATTTTATAACAAATTAGCCAAGTGAACATTTTTTTAAACTAGGACAAATTAACGTAATATAGACGTGAAATCACGTCATTCAACAAATAAAAATAACGTCTTATATCACGTGTAAATCACGTCACATAAATGACGTCATTGGTCCGAGACATTAGGAGGTCATTTTCACGTCATATTCACGTCATTGTACTGGTCATTTCTAGTCATTTCATGACCGGATATCGACGTCATTTTCACGTGACCTTGCTACCTGGGATATCATCCATTTCCCAAATGTGGTCAAATGGTAAAAAACCAAAGAAAACACGAAGTCTAGTACCACATAAAATCAGTTTTTATTAATTTAAATATTAGTAATGACAACTAGTTTCGACCTCTATGGGTCATCATCAGGTCTAAAACAACATGAAAAATAATGTAATACAAAGAGTAGAAAAGTAAATACAACTTACCAATGATTGAATCAGAAACATTATATTATATAAAATCCAAGGAAAAAACAGCTCAGGTAGTAAGTAGGATACATACTCTTCCAAATAAATGTATTATTCAAAAATATTAACGTATACTTGGCATCAGACAGGTAGAAAGGTAATGGAAAATTGCGTAGTCAGTTGGAAAAAGGGGGGTTGTAGTGGTACAGAAAATCAAATTATAAAATTATAAAAAATTTAAAAAACACACACGTTGAACCACTGATATAAGTAGCAGCATCAAAATAGATGAGACAAAAATAAGCCCGTAAAGGAAGGGGGTAAAATACGAACATATGTTATCAAACACTTAAATCAGGTAAGAACCTTTAAATAAGGTAACAGAAGCTTGCAGATGAACCTCAAACAGAAGTGAAAAGGGTGTAGTTAAAAAGAAAAGTCTTGACGATTAGAGGTAACCGAAGCATAAGCGGATCAATGGCAGGTTAATTTCATGAAGAGAAAAGTTGTTAACTCCTCTACAATCAAGGAGTATGTTGCACTTACATGAAAAGACATGCCAAAATAGCGGGAGAGTCTGTTCGTAGTTAGACTGTAACAAAAGTTTCGATAACAGTAATGATATGAGATGAGTGAACATGATGTCGCAGTAAAATGATGGCTTCAACATTATATAATGGGTCGATTGTGAAAGTAACAAATTCCATAACACTACACAAAACACAAAGAGTAAAATATTGTTGAGTAAACTAGTTGTGAACAGATAATTACAATGGTAGTAAAACTTTAACGAACAAAGAGTGAGAAAAGTCACAAGCAACAAAATGACATTAATAACTGGATGACTACTACGCAAGTGCGGAAGAATGTTGACGGAAATCAAAAACAGTGACATTTAAGTGAAAAAGACATGAAATAAAAACTTATTTTATGTGGTACTAGACTTCGTGTTTTCTTTGGTTTTTTAAACCTTTATATGCTTGTTTGGTTCACGGATTTAGAGAGTATAATAGTACCTAGACACAGATCTCATCAACGGTCGTGAAATGGTGGAAAAAGTTCTTTAAACACACCGATTAATTTAAAATATTGACTATGTCTCCTATTTTTACGACTTTAAAATTCACGTAAGATTGAAAAAATTGAAAAACTCTTAGAAAACAAAAAACATTGTAATGATTAAAAAAAGGTTGTGAAAAACTATTTTGCAGTTATAACTTACAATTTAAGTAATTCTACATTTTGGCAGTTTGCTACATATAAATAAAATAGGTAAATATTGTAATCGTTAAATGTCTAATTACGCGAGGCAATGAAGCAATAAAAAGCCCATAAACCTGGCAATTTTGTGCAGCAAGATGAAACGTCATGTTACTTATAGCATTAGGGAGAGTTTCGTGAAGTTTTGTGAACTAAATCGGTCTCCAGGAGATAAAAATTGCAGTTTGAGCATAAGAAAAATGCATTTGCATCTCAAAGATAGGGAAAATGAAAAATATCGACGGAAATGAGTTCAGTTTTTAAACTTGGGGATTTTGTGGGTCGCTGAACATGCAATTCATGACGGCGATGGTCTACGCTGTACCTGGTGCCCAGGAACTCCTCGCCTGGCATTATGGTTAGGTATATTTAATTATTTACTTTGGTATCTAACTATTTATATGGAATTGTTTATTTAAGTTATACGATAAAAGTGTGGCATCAAATAAAGATTAAAAATAATATAATATTTTCATTTATTAAAAAATGTGATGATTATCGACTGATTTTGAATAAATACATCTTAAAACGCCATGCGACGAGTTTCTTCCTGTTTACCAGGTACCTCGGAGACCAATTCGTTCCTGTTCAGCGACCTTTAAAACCCCGAGTTTACAAATTGAACTCATTTCCGTCGATTTTTCCCGAGTTCAAAATTTTTCCTATTTCATTTTCCAGCATTTTTCTTATGCACAAAATCAATTTTCTTGACACTATGTCGAATTAAATGTTAAAAGTTGCATCTTGCTAGGTTTAATGCTTCGTTGCCTCGCCTAAAGATAGTGGAAGCGTAGTAAAAAAAGTAATGAATAAGGATAATTCAATAAATAACATTTTAAGTGATGAATTCATTATAAGTAATAGAGTGAAAAAGTTTCTTAATACATAAACTTTTTATACTGCTCAGTCATGTTTCAATTTCTCTTTGAATCTATAAAGACAACAAACAATAGCTACTAATATCTCCCTGTATAAATATTCACTTGAACAGAGTAGGACAAGAATTTAAGACAGAATGTATAGCCTCGTAGGCGTAAATACGGTGTAATATTTATTTCTAAGGTGCGTGTTGCATTCCCATTCAGATCTCTTTATGTTGTTATTTCTGAAATTTAATTATTTCTAATATTACTTACAGGAAACCTACGTGTGGTCAAATTAAAATTAACCGCTTTAATGTTATCGATTACGATAAAAACAGGCACGTGTCGCAAATTTAACGGATGAAGTAAAAACTGGAACTAATATTTGCCTCTGCAAAATACATAGCGAATTCGATCAGTTATACTATGCACTTATATTCAAATCGTATTCTTATTTTTGGTCAAATTTTAGTGCAAAATATTACCTTATACGTTAATTTCGTAAAATTATGTGTGATTTAAGATTAAGTAGCAAAGGATATGTATTGACAACTATGGACATCTTCAAAAAGTTCACTAGACATTTAAGCTATTTTTTCTAATGGCGATAGAATAAGGAAAGAAACCATCAACACATTATTGTTGATGGATCAGTACACAAGAACCAAAAAAAAATAAGGACTAAAATAGAGACTGTTGAAGTGTAGCAGTGAAGACTTTAACGTCAAACCCTTATCAAATTTACAACCCAGTAAAATAAGTTTCTAGTCAATTCGGATTTTTTCACTTTATTAAGAGTAAAATAGTCCTTAAAGCACAAGAAAATTAAAAACCGGCCCTGACTTTGATGAATTATCAAAAATTGATTTTGGTTACAATCAATCAAATATCAACCTATTTTAGACACTCAAAATAAATAAAATAATTGAAGGACACATAATTAAAATCGTATTGTATTTCGAAGAGGTTTAACACAAAATAACCAGATTTTCCGACGTACCAAATCGTAATGGACCGATAATTTTACTGGAACACCACTCACGGCACATTTTTAAACTACAACTATTAAACTTAGTATCCATAAGCTCCCTCAGTCTTACCAGAGCATATTAAATGTAGGCAATACTAAAATAATTGTATTTTTTATTTTGGTGTTAAAATTTAATGCTTTATTGATTTAAATCAACATGAATTAAACTTGACATCTAATATTATATGTACACCGTATAAAATTTTTGAATTCTTTTGAATTGTGTACATAGATATTAATTTATTGCTAGTAAGTATATATTTAGTACTAGTTGTACTTGCTATGTCGCGTCATTCGCGTGGCGTGTGATTGTTGTATAAAAATTTCTTACCCCACCCCATTTAAGGAATGGGAGAGAAATTTTTATACACCGATGTTAAGTTGAAAGAAGACAAATACATCTGTGAAAACCGCATTCGAATCGGATCAGTAGTTTTCACGTGATGCGCGCACAAACATACAGACAGACAGACAAAAAAATCTAACCACATTTTTGGGTTCTAGTTTCTAGTTCGATGTACCCGCGACGTCGTTCGCGTGGCGTGTTGATTTTTGTATAAACATTTCTTTCCTCACCCCGTAAAAGGGGTGGGGGGAGAAAGTTTTATACACCAGATGTTAAGTTGAATAAAGACAAATACGTCTTTAAAAACCGCATTCGAATAGGATCAGTAATTTTCATGTGATGCGCGCACAAACATATACATTTCTACAGTTTTATTATATGTATATATATAGATTGTAAAAATTCATACAGAATTTGAAAATCGTAACAAATTTTAAAATTCACAAAAATCTGGAAAAATGTTAAAAATTAAAAAAAAAATCTTTAACTTTTAGTATATTCGTTAAATTGAAATTAAAAATGGTTATTTAATCATAAGTTTGTAAAAAAAAACTTAAAAATTGATAGAGGCTTTATCAGTCAATTTTAGAAGCATAGTAGAAATATAGATTCTATCAACAGTTATTTGAAGCAAAGGAAACAATGAAAAAAATTTATTTAATTTTTTAAATTTCAATATAAAATAATTAAAAGTAAATCACAGTTTCTTGTTCTATTTCTATCGTAATATTTTTGTTTATTTTCCGAGTAAGAAAACTAAATAATAATAAATCGTTTGCTGCTGTGTATTTTGTTGTCTTTTTAGAAGGATAATATAAATCCAGGAATAAGTACCTTCTCGGTGTCATTTCTATAAATACAAGAACTCTTTTGTTGTTATTCTTCTGCGACGTAATCTTGATTTGTCAGAGGCTTTTCCCGTATTTACCAACTAAAAATAGAATATTTGGGATGTTCGTACTTACTTATGTGAGTAATATGATTTCATTAATACAAGTCACATTTAACTTTGTATCTTATTACCTACTTATTTTGTCTTGTAATTGCTGATTCATTAGATGAGTTTTACATTTGTGTCGTCATTATTATGTTTTAGTCCACTTTTTATTTCAAATTGCAGGCAAAAAGGGTCAATATTAAAGTTAATGAAGAATTTGATGTATTGATAAAATCAGTGGTTTTTCATTTTATAACCTCTTTTTTTAATAACTGATTTATGTCAAACTTCGAACTGTATATGAAAAATAGACATTTAATAGTTAATAGCGGACCCGGCGAACTTCGCACCGCCTTACACTAATGTTTTTTCCATTTTTTTTTAATTTTTACAATTAATTTTTTGTAGTTTTTATCATATTTTCTCGTTAGTTACCAGTTTTTACTATTATTTATAGTACTTTGTAATTTATTAGTTAGGTATATTATATATTAACTGAGCCACCTAACGGTGGCGTCATAGTTCTTAGGTAAGTAAGTTTTGCTCTTTTAAATATATGGGATATTAAATGCGCCACCTTACGGTGGCGCCATAGTACTTAGTTATGTAAGAATTACAGGTGTAAATTTATAAAATCTCAACTGCGCCACCTTAGGGTAGCGTCATAATGATTAATTTCGTAATAAACACGTCCAATCGCTGCAAAATTCAAAGTGCTATGGGGAAAATCGCGGCTTCCGACGCGCTATTTATAGGCACGCTGCCGCCGCCGCTGTCGGCCAGTACCACCGCAGGCACTACGTCCTGCAATTTTAAATCTGTAATATCTTCGAAAATATTCATTTAAATCTTGTGCTGTAAAGGACCATATAAATCTATATTAAATTAACAATTTATTTAAGCTATTTAATTGGATAAGGATTAATACTGTATTGGTTAAAATCGCTTCGAAAATTAGCCATTATTTGTCGTAAAAAGTAAATGACAAAAATGTTATTGTGGGATATCCATAAGAGATAGACATACACCATCGCGAAGTTTTCTGTAGACCTTTTTAATGTGTACAAATAATTAGTACATTATTTTGATAAATCTCGTAGGGTTTGCAATGTAAGCAGAAAAAAATTATTACTTAACGACATCACATTAGAAACCTCAAAAATAACAGTATTTCTCCACTATTTAATGGATGTTATTATACATATAAACCTTCCTCTTGAATCACTCTATCTATTAAAAAAAAACGCATCAAAGTCTGTTGCGTAGTTTTAAAGATTTAAGCATATGAAGGGACATAGGGACAGAGAAAGCGACTTTGTTTTATACTATATAGTGATAGTGATTTATGTATTAAATGATACATTATTGCTCGAGAGTGTAATTACCCGAGAGCAAATATGTATCTAGTGCCATA
Organism: Altica lythri; assembly: GCA_964028335.1. NCBI lineage: Eukaryota > Metazoa > Arthropoda > Insecta > Coleoptera > Chrysomelidae > Altica > Altica lythri. Next base: position 24,334,810 of record OZ034804.1, on the reverse strand, counting down.
CTGTCAGAATATTCCAGATACACAACCTGGATTTGTGCCTGTTTAGAATTCCTAAGTCTAGGACACATCATGCTGCCATATAGATATAAAATTAATCAGTCTATACGTGTTTCGCTCTAGTTAGAGCTCGTCAGTTACTTCTTTTGCCAGATTTCTGATTTTGGGAGGTGTATTTTGTGCATCACCATCACTACTTTTACTCATCCTGAAACTAAGTTTGCAAAAACCGCAACACAAATGTCCAAATATTGTGTAATTATATACGGCTTGCTTTTTTTTTGTACTTAAATGGTCTAGATTGAGCATTAAAGTGACACTCCTCGTTAAATATCCACTTTTTCTTGTCAACTTTATTTAGTGATTTAGTGATTGTAAAAAAAATATATTATTTTTTTTTATCACTCCGTGCGGAAAGCACTGCTTTCGACCATGCCGGACCGTGCGGAAAGCAATGCTTCCTTCAACGTTACGAAATATAAAACTTTTCATCACTCTGTGCGGAAAGCACTGCTTTCGACCATGCAAAAATAAATGAGATAGAAATTGAATTAAGAGAAATTGAGGATGAATTTTCTAATAGTTTTGCATCTGATAACACGGTAGTAAATGCACCACGATATATTCAATCAAACGTTTCATTACTAAATAAAGATTTTGTTGTTTGTCAATTATTATCTAATATACTTAAGTTGAATAAAAAAAAATATGTCTATAGATTTAAGCAACTGTTTAAAGATTACATTTAATGTATTTCACAAAGATTCATAACTATACATAATTTTGTAATAAAAAAGTGTTTTTTTAATAAAAATGTTATAATTTCTTAAGTCTAAAAATTTTTGTTTTAATGGGAGGGATCCGCCTCCCCTAACCCTCCTTCAGCGCCTTTGCGGTGCAGGCGGATCAGACCTAATACTACTTTTATTATCTTCTTTCCTTTTATTTTAGACAAATTCAAGAGCTTTCCTCACGAAGTGATGAAAAATAGAATACGCAACTCGTGCGGTGCGCAGGTAATCCCATCACTCGTGCTTTTTATCGCGTTCGCCTTTGGCTCACGCGATAAACATACTCGTGATAGGATCAACTGCTTTCCTCACTCGTTAAGTAATGTACTATTTCGCTTAAAAATTATTTATTAAAGCCAAGCTTTTATAATTAAAATCAAAAGAGGTGTTGCAACACAAAAATCGTGACAAAAATGAGTAACAGAACTTCTCTTGCCTGTGTTTCTCTCATTGTCCCACTTTAGAGTTATCCAAAGCCTATATCTCGTTGTTGCTCTGTACTTTCACTTTTATACCAGATATTAAAAGCTTCACAACCATTGGAATACACAGAGTTCCCTATGTTTTTTAAAAGTTTCGAATAGTATACAAAATTGCGTTATTGCCTTTATTTGTTTTTAAATCTACAATAAATGCTATAAGTTTATTAAAAAAGAAATATAAACATTTTTAAAAGATTCATTTAATTATGATTTAGATTTTTGTACAAACGATATATTTTTCTAATATTGAAAAACAATATCTACCTACCGTTGTTCTCTTCAAATATTAGTGAAAACATTTAAAATTTTAAAACTGCTAAATAATTTTTAAAATTGGCATTAAAAAACTACCGAATAACATTACCAAATCATGTTTAATAGATTATAATTACGTAAAAACCGGTTTCTGTACAAAGTAAACGACAAATTATTTACAAGTATGATTAAATTATTATTTATATTGATGATTCTGACAATTAGACTCTAGTAGATATTTTTCGCAACACCTGAAGTTAGTGATACTTTTGTTAAAAATAAAAATAATGAGATTTCCGGTTTTGTTGCTATATTTCGTATGTATTTTTAGTTACTAGTCATGTCTTTATTATAAATTGAATAAAAATTATAAATTAAAAACTTTTTATCTGATCTGTCTCAATTAATTTCTAGAACACTGTGCGTGTTTCTATTTTTCTCATAATTTTAAAATGCAAAAATTTTTTACATTGACCACTCGATTTAGCCGATTAAATATTATTTTTATAATTTGATTTCTTATTTTTATAACGTTTTTGGCAGCACAGCTTTCTTATCAGAGCGGTTGTATCGCTGGGAAGTATAACCCCCGACAAACTTAAAGAAAGTTATACCTAACAACTTGATACTATATAATAATGGTTAATTGAAAAGTTTTGAAAGCGAAACCTATTAACCAGTGAAAGAATCAAAATTTATACGCAATTTTAATATTTCATTTTCCATTTGAATTATTTTGTTAAAATGACAAAAACCGTGTAGTGATACAATTCTTTAATTTGGAAGGTTTATCAGCATCAAAAATTCATACAAAAATGGAGAAAGTCTTTAGAAAATCTGCTCCTTCATTTTCAAGTGTGCTTCGATGGCTTTTAGAGTGTATATACGTGGTCTTACAAGCGTCGTAGATGAACCACGAAATGGACGTACAAAAAGTGCAACAATACTGGATGTCTATGGTATTGTTTGTAAAGATCCAAGTTTGACTAAGCGTGAAATTGTTGATACAATAGGCATCTCAGATCAACGAGTAATCCTCGGAGTAATCCATTTTACACGAAAAAGCTGTTCGGAAAGTTAGTGCCGCATTCGTTAACAATTCAACAAAAACTGAACAACAAGAACGTTTACAGTGAACTGAAGCTGGTTCTTCAGCTCCAAAACAGGTGAAGTCAGAACGATCGACAAAAAAGTTTATGGCATCAATTTTATGGGATGCAAATGGGGTTTTGTTGATTGATTATTTTAAAAAAAGTAAAACAATTATTTTTGAACATTATTGCAACTTTTTGGACCAGTTGGATAAAAAAATTCGTAAAAAAAAAGACCAGGTTTACAGAAGAAAACAATTATTTCTCATCAAGACAATGCACGTGTTTGTTGGTGATGTGTAAATTGAACGAATTGCTTGAACACCCACCGTATTCACCAGATTTGGCTCCCTCCGACTAAACTTGAGACATTTCCTTCGTGGAAAGTGTTTTTCGTTGAATCAAGAAGCTATTACAACTGTGGAACAATATTTTGCAGATCTTTCGGAAAATATTTACAGAAATGGGATAAAAATACTGGAGGTTAAAGCTGAGGGAGATTATGTTGTATAAAAAAACGAATTTCATTTTCGATTTCAAAACTTTTCAACCAACTTGTATTAACTACGCTAAGCTGCTGGTTATTATCAGTTTTTTCAAACTAATTTTAACATTAATATTTCTATTGCACAAATTATAACATTAATGACATTCTACTACATATTTCATTTAAATGTTCGTTAGAGCGTTAAGGAAACTATGCTTCCCCTCTTCGGTCATTCCCAGAATGACATATCTCGGTTTTAGATGTTTCTATACTTGATGGCTTTCATGGACAGTTCATGATAGTGTAATTTTTCAAACTTTTATAAGTTTTATTTGAATTATCTCTCACGAATTGTTACTTTGAGTAAGAATACCCGTTACTTGGTCTCGTTATTTTTACCTTTGGGTGGCCGAATGTCGATTAATCACTCCAAAAAATCATTAAATTCGAGTACTATGAAATATAGGAGGGAGTTATTTACATCACTAGTTTTTCATGAGTTGTTAGTGGTATATTTTTCCGTTTACACAAATAACGATACAACAGAAGTCAGAATCAACAATAAATGCTCATTTAAAAATTAAGAATTGTTAATAATTATTTTCAGCAGCTGAGCGCAATTTTATACCGACTGAAAGAGCATGGATTTGTTGAATAACATTTATAGACCATTAAAAGTAGTAAAAATAGGCAAAAAATGTTTAAATTCATGACAATAAATGATTTCGAATTAATAAAAAATAACATTGGTATTATGGTATAAACAAAGAAAATAAAATGGGTCAGCATCCTTCCAAGGATAAATTAACGCGTTCAGCGTCAGAGAGGATTGATAGAAAAGAAAGGTATCCTAGTACCATTGGAAAAAAAGGTTTGTATTTATATACGTACAAAACTTATTTACTTAAGTTTTAATATCTCTATATCTTACCGATAAAATACATTACTGCACCATCTTCTTTTTAAACTGTATCCAAAACCATTCTGATTTCGTCAAGTTTGTTTATAGTAGATTTATTACTTTTGATCCTGAAAAACCGATTATGTAGGTATATTGGAAAGATGTTTTCTTAGGTTAAAACTAAAATTATTGTATTTGTGAAAATATGTTCTTGTTGTTACAGGATCTGCTAAAAAGCGACCAGATGTTGTTCAAGTTACACAGGTATTGACAGCTAATAAATTGCAGCCAAGAAATCAGCAACAGACAGCAGCAGAAAGTAAGACAAATATTTTTTATGAAATTTTATCTAACAACTAGCAATATTAACAATAATGTTCCATTTTTTAAAAGTAGTGCACTTTTCGAAAATTTAAATCTTGCAAATTACCGACAATATTAACTGAAAATGATCACAAAAAGATTAAATCAGTGAATGGGGTAGATTTTGATTTTTTTATTTAATTCCAGACGAAAAAAAAAAAATAAATAAAGTAATGTCATTCTTTTGATAATAACGAATAATTTTTTATTGCATACTGTGCTGTAATCTATTGTACGATACACGATCGTGAACTTTCATTACGGTACTCGTTTAGAAATTCCAGCCTCGGTTCTTTCGTCGCCTCTTTATTTATGCAAATAAAGCTTGAGATCTCTCTACAGTTTTTATCTCTCTGTCCAAAACTCAGTGTAAATTGTGGTTTCAATAATTTTAACTTGGACTTCTTAGTTTAAAAATAAATACCTCATTTATAAAAACCGTTTGTCGCAACCCTGTGTACTCGATAGTACTCTGTTCTTGTCTGTTATATTATATTATATTGAATTCAGGTTGACTTTTTCTGAATTGCAATAACAATCGTTTATTTAAGTTTATGTAAGTTTAAATGACATTATCATATTACCGCAATATATATTTAACTAGTGTTATAAACTTCACTTTATAAAGAACAAGTGTTTCAATTAAAGTTTATATAGTCCATTTCACCGATTTTGGCCGATGACAGAAATCATACTCGAAGTAAATTTAGAGTTACATCTCTCTCAGATACAGGCAAGTTAGAAATTTTAATGAGGACGTTTGTTTTTTAATACAACACTTACGTAACTGCATCTTGTTTCACCGGTAGATAAAAAGTATTCAATACGGAAGTCTTGACTTAATTCACTTTCCTAGTAACCGTCATGTACGGCTCGTTGTTGAAGGGTTGAATTTAATAATTATTAATGTCATATTTTTGTAGATGTCAAACCACACTGATAGTTTCAGAAACTTACGACCTAATTTAGAAAAAAAAACTCTCCGCCATTGGTAACTTGGATGACAGTTTAATCTTATTTCAGTGGTTTCTAATATCAAATCGGCCAAAAACGATGAAATGTACTATACTACGTCAAGACTACTGTTAGAACCAATATATATTTTTTAACCGACTCAAAAAATGAGAAGGTTATCAATTCGACCATATTTTTTTTATGGATGTTATCTCCGGTATTTATAATCCGATTTAAAAAATTCTTTTTGCATTGGTCCCGTAGAAATTTGGTTAAGGTCTGGTTATCAATGTAAAAGATATTCCAGGAAATAAGGAGAAGGGTCTCAGTTTGACCATATTTTTTTATATATGTTACCGAATATCTCCGGTATTTATAATCCGATTTAAAAAAATCTTTTTGCATTCAAAAGAGTAAAGTGTCCGTGTGGTCCCATAGAAATTTGATTAAGGTCTGGTCATTAATGTGGAAGATCTTCCAAGAAATACCACAAAAATCAACAGAATAAGCTCTGCAGTTCAGTTAATTTGTTAATATTGATGTAAACCATAATAATAAGCCCGTTACTGTCCCACTCTAAAGCTAAAGACCTCTTCTCACAAGAAGAAGAAATGAGCATTTAATCAATTCTCTTGCTTACTGCGAGTTGGTGATTTCAGACAATTAATTCAACGTTTCATCACGATGTTTTCCTTTACCGTGCGTGCTTCGTGTTTATAGGTGTTAGACAATTTACTTATATGTCTCCAAAAAGTCACATTGGTACATATCGGGATTGTTGGGGATTAAACTCAGTACCTCTTGCACGGTTATTGAAAAGCTTTGAAAATAGTACATCATGAATCAAGTAGCAACTAAAAATGATAAAATAAAAACTTTTATTTCTGGATTTTTGGTGCATTTTTTTTGAAGGAGGTTTAATTTTTTTAAAAAAGATTTATTCACAAAAATGTTCTAATATTTTCAAATAGTAATTACTTTACTATCGATAAAAATAAAAACGGCGTAAAATGTGACCTTATCGATCGTTTTAAATTTGTTGAAATTAAGCTATTAGTAACAAGTTTTTTTTTGTACTCGTATAATTTTTATCGAAATATTTCTAAAATTTCGAAATCTGAAATCATTTCAAAGAACTCTGGATGTTCTAATATTTTATCCAACAGTACAATAAGGCCGATTGTTTTGTCAATTACTTTTTGTAAACAATTTTCAGAACATTTTTTTTCCTTAATAAAATGATTTCATTGATTTTATTAATTAAGTAGTAAAAAATGAAAAAAAAAATTGGTTTTGTATTCTTTTTAAAGTCGCTTTGTTTTCCTTAATATTATTTTAGCTTAAGCAGTGCCAGATTAAGTCGTGGTGGGCTTAATTGTAAGGAATCATGTATTTTTTCTGGACTTAACTTCAGTGAATTCTGAAATTATGTCATTATTTAATTAATTCTTTTCCATGCTAAACTTGATTAAAAAGAAAATCTTAAATCGGTGATCATCGATCTATACATATTTTTTATTCTTTGTAAAAGGGAAAAATAACTTTGGTTGGTATAGGTAACAATAATCTATAGTGAAATAAACATTTGAGTAAATTTCCTCCATATCTAATTTAACAATCCAGTTTAATACTAATACTCGTGTAATTCAACTGTCCATTTCTAAATATATTCTGAATTCGTAAAAAAATGTTCGGTTGCATTCATGGCATCATCTATAAAAAGGCAAAAGGTGAATGTCATATAAAAATAATACATATTTAACTATTATGTGTAATTTCTCTGATCCATATAGAAGACTAGTTGGTTTACCTTTATCCGTTAATTTTTTTATAATTTTTCCTTGCATTGTTGCAATATTTTATGTATGTATGTATGTTGTTAGGGGTAACAGATACACCTGCGACCTATAAGATCTATTGTGTCCCCCTTTTCTTGCTAAATTTCTGATGATTCCTCAGACTTATAGCAGCTCTTCTAGTCCTATCCTCCTTAGAAAGTTTAGGATATCATTGGGTTTTAAATTAGGTAGTTCTTCCCTTTCTATTTCGTATGACCCTAGGTATTTGACCCTAGAAGTACTTAATACTATGCATTCTGAAAGTATGTGTATTGAGGTTTCATCCTCTACCTCACAGAATCTGCAGTTTGCTTCATCTACTAATCCTAGTTTCTTCATGTGTCCTGTTAATCAACAGTGACCGGTTAGTATTCCTGTTATAATTCGGAGCTTTTTCTTACTCAGGTTAAGACAGCTGTGAGATCTCTTCTGGTTATAGTTTCCCAGGAGCGTCTTCGATTGTCTTAGTCCTTCTAGAATATTCTAGATCATTCCAGTACTTGGATTTTTCGCTATCCATTTTTTCCTTAGTTTTTCTAAGATTGTACTACTGCTGATTCCACAGGATGGTTCTGGTTCCAAGTATGGGGTTTCAGCTCCTTCTATTGCCAGCATTTCTGCTGTTTTATTTCCTTCTATTCCTACGTGTCCTGGAACCCACAACAGTGTTATTCTGTCCTAGTTCATTTAATTTGCCTAGACATTCCCAGACCATCTTTGAACTGATTGTATCTGAATTCAGAGCTTTGACGGCTGCTTGACTATCTGACATGATTACAATCTTCTGTCTACGATAGTTCCTTTCAATGTTAAATTCTATACATCTTTCTGTTCCTTTATTTGTCTTGGAGCTGTCCGTATATGATTTTATGGCGTTTTGGCTTAAAATAAAAAATAAAAAATAAAAATATGCTTTATTGCCACTGAAAATTGTACAATTTTATAGACAAAGCTTATAAAAGTAATTAATAAAAAAAGATTACAATTTACGTAAAAATTTTACATAAAATTTTACGGAAAAATTTCCTGTCACTAACTAAGCCCATAACTTAGCCCCAATATGGTGTTTTCGTCCCATTCAGATTTGCTTTCCAGTTTAGTGGTAAATTTTCTTGTTGCAATATTAGTTAGAACATATATTTCATACAACTTTTTTTGCGACTACTGCTGTAAAATTCTTATTATTATGTATAATTTTATAGAAAATTTAACCTTTGTTGTACTCCTTAGAATGTCTGTCATTTAGGGGGAATTGGAAGTTCGGTATGTTTACAATAAATCTTTACAAATATAAATAGCTTCTTTTTGTTTTGAGTAAATTATATTTAAGATACTTAAATTAATTGTTTTTATTCCAAAACAAGAGCGATAATTAATATTCCCGTACATGGTGTAGAATTATAAATGTCTGTATTTTATTGTAGCTGTAAAAAAACTTGATGACAATTACAATACTCATAGGAAATTAGAAACTACATAATGGTTAGATCAGGTGTAAATTATTCAGATAGAAATTCTATGAAATCGTTTCTGTGATACTGACACCAAGAAAGTATGCCTTGTAACATAAGATATCTGCATAACTATCATCCATCCACTACTCATTCAAAAAATCCTCGAGTTTCATTACTTATTCGCATCTCTTTCAGTGGCAGTACAACTTATCTTCTTCCTTTGTTATAATAATCAATATATATTTTTTTAATAATAATTATTGTGTTGTTGGGAATATTTTTGTCTATTGTCGTAAAATTCAGTGTTATGTTCAATTCTTTTATATCTGCTGCCACTTTCTCCACTAGTGCTAAACATTGTAATTCTCATTAATATAACTTAAGATTAGATTCCTCGTTTTTTGTTTATAACGTGTCTCAAAAAGGTATGTCATATCCAAAATACAGAATGTTCAAAAAATCTGAATAAAATTTAAGTTATGTAAATTATTCCGGGGTTGCTGACACGCTCAAAAAGGCAGCCATTGAGAAATGGAGGCTAAAGAAGGCCAAGGAGTGGTGGTAAAACACCGGGCAAGCCATAGTCTTTATAAAGAACACTCGGCGAATTTCACTGCAGAGCTGTTATCACAAACGCCAAACGATGTCTAACGATTGTCAGTCTCTTGACAGGACATTGTCTGCTCAGAAAACACATGAGTCAGCTGAACTTGGCAGATGAAGACATCTGTCAATACTGCCAAGAGGAGGAGGAAAACGCATTTCATGTCCTATGCCAATGTGAAGCACTTGCAAGGACGCTGTATCTAGTTAGCTATCAGCTACCCAATGAATATCTTTCTATCTGTTTATCCAATATTATCTTTTATTTCTATTTTTTATAACTCCTACATCGATGCAGGATTCAATATACTAGCAGTGCATAAACATCTTACAGGAAAAGAAAAATAATAAAAGGTATTAACAAGCGTTATTGTTGAGACAACAGTTAATGATAGTGATACAATTTCTAAAATAGGTTATTTTATTCGTTGTATATAATTTATTTTATAAAAAACTACGAAATAATACTTTGGTTTTTATTTATTGTAGTTATAATTAATTTAATTTATCAATTATCATCCGGCACTACAACTCCACTGCAACATCTCTCACGTTGCCCATTGTCTGTGCTTGCCTTAAATAAGTACCGGTTACCACGGTTAGGTTAACCAGATGTGACCCTCATCTTCATGCAAGTACCAGAAACGGAAGAAAAGATGCGCGACTAGGGAACTACTATGAAACTGGTTTTGTAATGGTGCGGACGAGTACACGCTCGCAGGTACATAGTACCGCAGGTGACTTCCACCTGTGGCTCTTACGAGTTCAAATCGCACAGGAAAATAAATTATACAATTGTACTGCGAAAATAGTAAAAGTTTAAGTTCTTTTATTTTTTTTTATATTCAAAATAAAATCGTTGAAAGATTTGAAAATTCAAAAGATTTAATTGACCGTTCGTCATAGAAGATAATTTTCTACTACTACAATAGAATCAATACTGACATTCTTAATTTATTTCTAAGTATCAAATCAATGTGATGCCCCGCATACTGTGCAAAAATAATTATTCTAGCACACTGTGTGAGAAAATGGTAGTTTAATGTAAAATAGGTATTTTAAACAAATTTAAATAAATCATCTGCCCATAAAATTTTGGCACTGCATTCGATAATACACCATCTGATATCACTGTATGCTCAAGAGGCTATCGGTATGGTTTAATAGAATATTTTGGTGTCTAGTTTGTGAAGTTTATTCCTTGTATGTGCCAAATGTACTTTTACTCTAACTTAAATGTATTTATTTACACTTAAAAATGCATTGTTGTTTTATTACATTTGTATTATTTCCTGAATAAACATTATTATTATTATTATTATTATTATTATTATTATGATTATTATTATATGTTTAAAATCAGAAAAATAGTAATTTACGTAACAAGTCCTGAAAGTGCTCTTTTACTGGACGAGTAGGCAAATTGCAGGGCGAGCCATAGGCGAGCCCTGCAAGCCTGCGAGTCCAGTAAAAACACTTTTGGGCCGTATTACGTACAATATTTGTTTTAAAACGGGCATTGTACCATAAACTTCATATTATTCAGTTTACATTTTTATAACAAGAACTCTTTATTAACTAATTTTAACATTTTTTTTAACAAACCTTGCTTGGGTGGCCGCCTTAACAATTTTTCTGGTATAATTTCATCTTCTATTAATTCACAATCAAATGCATCATTTTAAATATCCATTTTATAATAAATTTCACGTTTTCAACTAAACGTCAAAATATGTCAAGTTATTTTATAGTTTTAAATATATACAAAACTGGGTTACCAAAGAATTGACCGCTATCTTAGACTAACTATTTTATTGTAAATGCGTCCGGTAAAAGCTTTTACCGGATTCATTTTTATTTTCTGTCCTTGTCCGACAAAATGAGATTTTCTGATCTAAAAATAAACCGGAAAGTATTAATTTCTGGCCGGTTTAAAAAAAATCTTTACGTTTTTGATATTTATTTATAAAAAATTAATCACATATTTTTTTTTTTTAATTTAAACAATAGCTTGTAAAATAATGAATGCCTACAACCACATGCTGGAACGAGGCTCGAGGATCTAGAATAGGGTGGGAATAATAGACCGCTCCCTGTTCAGGTAAAGACTCTTTAACCGTATTTGTATTACAATATTTAAAAAAGCATCATAAAGTCTATTAGTTCAAATGGAGCGGCCAGGTATTAAGACCAGATCTTTAAATCGAGATCCCATCGCAAAATAATTATTTGTACTAAAATTTACTGACATTTTTGAAACATATAAATGAATTTTACTAACTTTTTCACTCGTGTCGAATATAGCGCATTCCACACTAGTTGTAGAATTTACTATCTTTCATTTTTTAGTATTTTTTATCCTTTATGTATCATTCTACATTTGTTTTATTTATTATATCGAAAATTTAAATTACCTTAAAAAGAAACTTAACATAACAATTTTGCAGTGGTAGAAAGTGATAAAGACTATTCGTTAAGTGCTTATTTACCATTGGGAATATAGTTCATTCGCTAGACTTACAAGGGTTTCGGATTAACAAAATTATGCAAATTAGTCATTGACAACCAGTTCCAATAAGCCTCTATCTAAGAAATTAGGCAAAATTGCACTGATGGTCAGATTTTAAATCAAAATAACATTGGGGTAGGTATAAATGTGTTACAAGACAGAGGAGTTTTTAATTAATTAATGTTCTAAGATTATAATTTTAATTAAGTAATAATAATTAAAAGAATTGTTTTTTTTTTATATAAAAATATTATTTTTTCAACTAAATAATACAATATAATTATTCTTAGGTTTATAATAGCCACATAAGACTTCATTAATGAAGAAGTTTAATTCTGCTTAATATACTTTTAATTAGACAAAAGATTCTCTATTATTATTTAATTAAAAAGTTGTGCATTATTTTTTATTTCATTTTACCAGTTGATATTTCCCCAAAGAACAGGTCAAACTTTACAGTACTTACCTGGAAATACCTATAAAATTTTTAATCCGAAACCCTTGTAAGTATAGCGAACGAACTATATTACCGAAATTTAATGAAATGATAAAAGCATGTGTCAGAATCAAAATTCCAGAATGTCCCAGTTTTTTCCTATTTTCTATAATTTTTTCAATATTATATTACTTTTTTCTTTTTTATGATCTTTTTTGTTTTTAATATTTCCTAATTTTTCAATTCTGTACGTACGTCTTGGCCTGTGGTTTCTCATTTTTTAATTTTGTTTTTAATCATTTGTATTTATCAAAATTTTTCATATTTTTCACAATTTTTCACGAATTCTTCCAATTTGCCACAGCTTCTTTCTATTTCCAAAGTTTCTATAGTAATAAAATTTTCCACAGTTTTTTCAATTATATAAAACATTCCTCGATTTTTTTTAATTGTTTGATTGTATTTTGTTGTTTTACAGTATTTTGTATGTTTCACAATTTTTTAAATTTAATGTTTGTTTGATTTTTCTCTATAAAGAGATTTTTAACATTTATCCCGATAATTCGAAAAATTCATTAAATTCACCATATTTGTTTTCGTATTATAAAAATGCTAAAACGCTTATTATTATTTAAAGTTAATTTTTTTATTTTATTTAAATCTTTCCAATTTTCTAAATTGCAAATGGAATATTACAACTTTTAAAATCAATCTATTTTTATAATTAAAAATGATATACTGAAAAAATCGTGATGTCTTGTAAAAATCTTAAAATACAAAGCTTAAAAATATGAAAAGTTGTGAAAAATAATATAAAGTGTATCAATGTTAAAATTATTGTAGAAAATTTTAAAAATAAGAAAACATCTAGTCTAGTGGATATAGGGTGAATAAAAATTATAAAAAATATGAAAAAAAAATTCATGACTATTGTAAAATATAAGAAAACATCGCAAAATGATAAAAAAAGGCATAAAACCTGTAACAAACAAGGAAATACTAGAACAAGAAAAAATATATAAAATAATTTTAAAGAATTTAAAAACTTTTAGCAAACCATTTTTATAAAATAATAATAAAAAAGACATGTTTAAGATTTATAGGAGCACAATATTTCCTTGGAATATAACTTTAAAAACATTCTAGCAAAGAATACATGTGTTCCTGTGAGATGTATATTTCAGTCATAAATTCTATAAAATAATCAGAACAGTCTTAAAATGTGAGATAGTTCTACAGAAAAATCTTATTACATAAAATTGTTATGTTCGTGTCCACAATAATTTAAATTTTAAACCACGTAATGCCGCCAAAATCAGTATAATTCATTCTGAGTATATGCAACCAGTAATACAATACAAAGTTTCGTATGTTGCGTGAGCAATGTGTGGGTATTAGATTTAAATTTTCAATTGTATGTAAATAAAATTAAAAACATATTGAGGAAAATATATAGTTAGTTTTGTTCTTAAACTATTGTTTCACTTAAAGTGTATTAAAAATTGTAATAAAATCACTATCACAGACAAATTAAAGTTACTTTTTTTAGAGTATGAATTTCTTTGAAAAATAAAAGTGAATATCAAAAAGTACCCGTGTGATTTAATCGTTAACATGGATATTCATCAAGTAAAAGCCACCTCCATTCAATATATTAAAAATCTGTTTAAATCTGCGTTATTAATTTTTAAATTTTAATCTTCGGACTAAACCTACACACATGTTCTCACTGCCGCGGTAAGAAAAAACGCGCACACATACAACATTTAAGTTAATCGCATCACCAGATAATTATTATATACATATATGTACCTATACCTATACGCGTACGTGTACTTATAGTTATCTACAATTGCAGCTATTGGATTGTAATCAGTTTTTTATTCTGGCGGTTTATTCTAATACATAATTGGGTGAAGAAACGAAGCGTGAAAAATACAAAAAAATCGTGAATGTTGGGGAACACTTGAAAAATTGTGAAAAAATGTTCTAGATTAAAATGTTGTTCTAGCTTAATTTACCCTTTAAAAAATACATTTGGCGTTGGGCGCCAACTTTATTGTAACCCTTAAATTACCCTAGGCTAGCTCCTGGGGGTCGTGGCTTCCTTCTGAGTTTTATTTAATCCCCTCCAAACATTAATTATAGGGCGCCAAGTACAGACACACAAATAAAATTCGAAAAATCAGTTTTAAGTTAATTTATTTTTCAATTAAGTATTAGTAAAAATTTTAATCAATTAATTAATTTAATCTCTTATCTTTTATTCGATGTCTTCATGTCGGAGTTTCGATAGTGGTGGATCAGCACTGACCAAGCGGGTGGAAGTGGTCTTCCTTCAAGAGAACTTCCTTAAGAATAATCCCGGGAATGGATGGTCGGCTTCAAAATGGCCGTCGGCAAACAGCGATATTTTTAGTAAAAATTATCTGGATCCTTAATAGGGCCCTTCACAGATTTGGCATTTAATCCAGAAAGAAGGGCGAAGGTAGTTCAGAAATTAAATATGAATTATCAAAAAATCGCAAACGAAATGAACGAATTGAAAAATCATTCCGTCGACGAAACATTATTTCTTCCCACCAAATTGGCAATCGACCTTTGCATCGGCGCGATAAAAATTGAACAGAATAAAAATATATAGTCCGGATGGAATGCTCGAAAACGAACGTTACAGAAAAAAACCTAAAATTAAAATGTTCAAAGACAGCTCTTGTTTTTTATTCTTATATGCAAAGTAGAAGTACCTTCTGTTCGCCAGTTCCACGACTGCCAAATTTTTTCTTTTTTTTTTCGTTCTCGAAAAAACTCTGTGGCTCCCAAACTTTTGTCGCATTATTTTCGAAGAATACTGTGTATACACGAGGGTTGCCTATTTAGATTTGCATATAGCCATAATGACAAAAAATATATAGACTTAAAGTACCACCAAGATCGATACACTTTTGCATACGTTTAAAACGTTATTCCAGTCTTCAGTTGACACCTTCAAAACCGCTGTTTTAAAGGCTTTGATGGCTTTTTCTGGCGACTGGAATCGCTGTTCACGCAGAAGAAGTCGTTTAGACTTAGGTCAGGACTATAAAGTGGATGGTCTAACAATTTGATGTTTTGAAGCACCAAAAACTCGATTGTCTTTTGAGAACTGTGATGAGTATCGCAATAACTTTTGGAAACAAACGTTTATTATACCAATCGGAAACAACCGTTCTTCGATCTACTAAAGCAATTGTTTTGATACAAAAGTTGACACACCTCAATAACGGATCACTTTTGTCTTTTGTTGGTTTTTTCTCATCGTGAATTACCGACACCCATTGTTTTCGACAATTGACGCGAAGCCCTTTTTGCTTTCTGTGAGCAAATGAGGGATCCAACGGAAAACCATCTTCATAACATCCAGTTCTTCATGTAGGATTTTTTGAAATGAGGTCTTTGAAATGCCCAAAGGTACCTCTATTGCCCGGTATGTTATATAGTGGTTATTCTTAATTAGCTAATGAACCGCATCAATGTTTTCTTGTTTGACTGCTGTTTTGGGTGAACCTTGCCTGAATTAATTTTTAGCGAGATATTGCTGTTGGGATAAACCTCACCGAATATTATAAAAAATAATTGCTCGAAAATGTTCTCGGCTAAGATCCATTTTTCAACCGACTTGCTGATTTTAAAAAGTCACTGCATCTTCATAACTTGTTCTATCGCAATGAATCTATGTCAACAAATGATTGAGGTTAAATTTATGTATGAAGCTTTTATTGGTGGCGCCTTATAGCGGCTATATGCAAAACTGAAACGACAACCCTCGTATATTGTAAGCGGTTAATCTTTTCACTTTTGGTTCTAATTTAGCAATGAATAATATCGTATTTTCATTTTTAAAAAAGTATGTTTATGCGTCTATTATATAGATTTAAAACGATTACTTTCTTTTTAGATAAGAAAAATGCCACCCTACATTCATCTCCAGCAACAGACCCGAAGTCCAGAAGGACCATTTTCCCTGTTAAAGAAAAGAAACCAACAGTCAAAGGTGAGTTATTGTTAGTATTTACAATATCCGCTATAAATCTTTAATATTTTCGATAAGTTGACATGAAACTAAAATTACAATGGAAAATAAATCGATACAACTTTCTGTGTAGGATGGCACGTTCTCAATAAAACAATTGCAAATGTTATTAACATGTATTAAAAATTTAATATACTAAAACAATGGTGAAAACGTAGAAATTATTACTTTTGTAATTAATTTGTAAAAAGAAAGGATTCACGTTGCTGTTAAGTAACTAAACAATTATTTTAAACTATTTTGTTCTTTATTTCATATCATCTGTACAAATCTGATTTTATCCGATTGTTCAGTGACTAATATACAGGGTATTTCATTACAAAGTTGAAAAAAATTATTATAAAAGGGACTATGAGAAAGTCTTAGAAATTATTTTTTAAGTTCCGTAATTCACCACCGAAAATTTCTGAGACAGCCTTAATGAAATAGCCTGTATAGATGACGTTAATTAATGGGTTTAATATTACAATACAGAGCAAATGTCAATTAATTTATTGTGACGGTCTTGTGTAATTTTGTAAGAAGAAAAATACTAAGTTGATAGTAATGATGAAGTAGGTACAGCGTTGTCGAATTAAATTAAATAATAACCGTGGTCACGGACATCCAAAACCTGATACTTTCTCGATTATGATTAAAAAAAATTACCGCAAAATACTGAATGATACCTCTTGTAAATAAAAGTAAATATGTTAAAGGGATAGTGAATAAATAGTACTCGGTCTTTCAGGTGACACATACGTGCACATTGTAACAAAAACTCCTTTACGCCCCTTTTTATAAAATATATTTACAGATGTATAACGAAACTAGCTGATTCCGCAAACTTCGTATCAATAACTTCTATTATTTAATTTTGTTTTTTTTTACGATCTTCTTTGGTGCTTTCGACTGTTTTCCATGTTTTTTTTTTATTCTGTCGATTTTATTATTATTATTATTTTCTCTTTTGTTTCCAGGAATTGACTATTTTTGTTTTTTGTCTGATTTTGTAATTTTTCAGGATTTCTTTTTTATTCAATCTTCCAGATGTTTATATTATTTTTTAATACCGGTATTACGAGTACATCTATAATTTTATAGTGAACTTCTTCACGAATAAATTCAAGGTCGCTATTTCATATGGTTTCACCCAACTTTTCATCCAACTTTTTGAATTGGCACTTGTTTTAATTTTCATCAAATTTTATCGTGAATTCAGGAGTGTCAACCCTAACAAAAGACAAAAAAACAATTTTTGTTTGTGGTTAATTAATTTAATATTCCCATTGAAAGTGAGTTTTTATCTCCGGAAATAAACAATGCTCAACAACTTTCCATTAAAAAAAATGTTAAAATCCTTATAGGTTGGTCAACCTGCTTTTTATCAAACATTTTTGTGAATTTTAATAATAAGTGTCGTTATCGTGAAGAAGACCTTGAATTGATTCGTCAACTTCTTCACCATAAAATTGTAGATGTAATACCGGTACAATATGATTGATATTTCTGGGTTTTTCTTTTTTTTTTGTTCTTTATTTTGTTTTTTGATTATTTTTCATTTTACTTTAGTTTTTTGTTTGTTATCCCTTTTATTTCATTTCTTTTTCTTCTTTTGATTTCTCCATTTTATTGTTTTTCAAATTTTTCGTTTTTGTAATTATTTCTGAAAAAAATGTTCGATAAATTATTTTTTTTCTTATCTAAAGACAGCCGACTATGATTTTATTAATATTATTTTGTATCAAGTAAACCCTTAATTATATAGATATACAGGTAATTAATACAAGAATAATATTAAAAGAGACTTATTTTAAATTAGCCATAATTATTTTTATTTGTTATTCCTTTTACTTTAAAATAGAGAGTAAACTATATACAATTAATTAAATTGATCAAGAGAAAGTAATTAAGACAATGTGAAAATATTACATATGATTTGACATGGCTTCTTACACCTCATATTAAAATATATGTTATTTTTATAATTAGAGAAATCACTATTAAACGTTTAACAATTTACATTTAGCATAAGTGGTTATTATTACCAATCCAATAAGCCATTTAAAAGGTGTTTAATTAAGGAAATTATCACCACATATAATTTTCTTTGCTAATTACAAATACTTACAAAACAATGTTTTGGTTTCTTATTGATGCTTTTAAATAGACAGTTACCTCATAATCACCAAATGCACGAACTTTTGCTGGTTGTATTAACTCGGACTTTCTATCTATAGCCGAGAACTTTTAAACCGTTTAGCCACGAATGACCCTAACGAATAATCGGTAGTTTTAATAATATCTTAAATTAAATACTTGCTAAATTCCTTCTTAAACAGCTAGATGACGTTAATGAAAGGGAGAAGAAATTATTTGCCAAATCCAGAATTGAATCGTCAATTTCTAATTCATTTCACTGCACAAAGTGTGTAAAGAATGAAATAATGACATGTTATAGAACTATACTCTACGATTTGTTAATCAAAAGGAATAATGAAAAACTGTACATTTTATAAATCAACATCGAAAAAAAATTGTAAAATTGATTTAATAAACAGGGGGTGGAGAAAATAGTTATTTATGCTATGAGTGTTAAAAGTGAGGTTTTATTTTGTGAGTGAAAACGTTTGTGAAATGAGCGGAGCGAATTGAACAATTTCACGAACAAAATAAAATCACTTTTAACACAAATACCATACAATGTTTTTTGTACAACTTCCCTATTTTGATAATGAAACGAGCAAATTTGCAATGACAATAAACCAAACCGTGTTAAAAGTAAACTAAACCGTGTTAAAAGTAAACTTGTTTACATGGCAACGTGTTAAAAGTATTTTTAACACGCTGCTATGTAAACAATCGTTTTTAACATTGTTTGCTATCATTAAAAGTGCCACTTTTAATGACAGTTGTACAAAAAGTTTTTTTCATTTTTTAAACTTTTATCGGTACATATTTTACAGTGATAATAAACCTCTTCTGCATATTTTATTTACTCTTATTATTAAAATATTTAAAAAAACAGAGAGCCCCCAAAATTGTTTTATTTTTTGTCTATAAAATTAAAAAATGTTCTAATTTTATTAAATACTATTGTCTAATAATCAAAATGTTTTTTTCTCATTTTCCTTTTTTCAATTTTTACGATTTTTTCTCGGTTTTATGATTGATTGCCTTGTATTTTTTTCTGTTTTGACTATTTTATAATATTTTTTGTCTGTTTACAGGTTTTTACTTTTTTTTCGTTGTATTTTGTAATTTCCAGTTTTTGTTATTTTTTTAAATTTTTTTATTTATTTTTTCTATTTACAATTTTGATTATATTTTATCGGTTTTCTAATTCTGTTTTTGCGGATATTTGTTTCTACTTTAGTTATACATAGTTTGTAATCATTTTTTTCAATTTTTTTTGTTATTTTGATTTTCTACATTTTTTTTTAAATTTTTGCTTATTTTCTTTTCATCACATTATTCTGTATATACCTACTTAATTATTTATATGTGGAATTCAGATACACTTTTTTGTGATTTTTTATATATTCAGTTTGATTCGTGTTTCTTTTTTGTTTTTGGTTTGTTTTTTCCAATTTTCCTAGATTTTTCTTTTTCCTTTTTTTATACCCAATTTTTTTTTAATTTCCGATACATTTTTACCATTTTCAATAATATTTTATGATTTTTAATATTGTTTTTTAGGATTTCTAACATTTTTTACGATTGCAAACAATTTTTAACGATTTTTTGATGACATTTAACATTTTCAACAAATTTTCAAGATTGTCAAATATTTTTAACAGTATTTTTAACAATATTTCACGTTTTTTTAAGATTTCTTTATGATTTTGTACTTTTTTGCCATTTTCAACAATTTTTTTAAGTTTATTAACATTTTTTCTACAATTTTAAACAATTTTGTTTTCTCATTATTTTAATATTTGACATCCCTTAATCATTTTTTCTTACAATTTTCAATAATTTTTCACGTTTGATTTTTGAAATTATTTCTTCATTTTCAACACAATTTTTCAAGATTTTTTATAATTTTCAATAACGATTTTCAAAATTTTTCACGATTTTTAACATTTCATTAGAATTTTTAAAATTTTCATCATTTTCATCAAATTGTTAATTTTCTCAATTTGGTCATCTTTGATCTAACTATAATACGAACGCTTTTGTGAATAAATTCATGAATTTGTCAAACTTGTGAGGAGTTGTGAGTAATAAATATTAAAACTATAAATTATAATTGTATGAAGAGTAAATAAATTAAACTAAAATGTGCATGCACAATTAATACATTCTAGCAATCAAACCATAGAAGTCACATTGAACGTGAAAGTGAAAAAACTAGTTTAGAAATGCAGTCTATTATTAGCTGGCTTTTTTAATAAAACGAATAATATGCTAATATTACATTAAAGGGTATACAATACGGCTTTCTAAATTTGTTACAGAATCATTAGATTTAATTTAAATTATGTAAAAAATTATGAAGAAGTTAAAACATTAATAATTATTACACGTTAATGGCTTCTCGTAAAATGATAATCAGTTATTCCATTTATGGATTTTTAATTACTTACTGTTAGCTCCTTAAAGTAATATCAATGCAGTATTTCGAATTTATTGTTCTTAATTAAATTTTACGATTTAAAATGTAGTTTTCTGCTGAACAATTAAGTAGGTCAGTAAAATAAACATTTTTTTAAATACTAAAATTTGTTGAATTCTTCTCTACAATATTGTTCATCTTTTAAGTTAATCATCACTCAGAAAGTCCATGTTTGTGTATATATAATTATTAACACATAATGCAACAAATAGTTTAGAATAGTTTAGAATTGGACGATTTCCTCGCTTTGTTGAACAACCTACAACCTACAAAAATACAACGTTGAAATCTATCTATAAATACTGAACAAAGTGGTATAATAAGTTATACACCATTTATAATTACAAAAATGCTGGCCCAATCTTTATCATTTTTGATTTGTCTTCGTTCGGAATAGTGTGTATTAATTCCTAATAAATGGCGATACAAAAATCTAAAATCGTTTAAAATCTAGGTACATAGCGAGAAAAACGATAAAAAACACAAAATCTAAAAAAAACACATAAAAATTGTGCAAAAATGGAAAAAACCGATAAAATAGAAAAAAATGGAAAAAGGAACGAAAAAAAAAACAAAACAATGAAA
Organism: Altica lythri; assembly: GCA_964028335.1. NCBI lineage: Eukaryota > Metazoa > Arthropoda > Insecta > Coleoptera > Chrysomelidae > Altica > Altica lythri. The sequence continues at coordinate 24,313,395 of OZ034804.1, read as the reverse complement.
AAAAGGCAAAATTAAAAAAAAAAACTAAAAATGAGCAAAATCGAAAAATCCAAAGAAAAGTAAAACTTAAAAAATAAAACCAAAAATACAGGTAAAATAGGAAACAAACGAGAAATTAGAATAAAATAAAAAATAAAAAGAATCGAAAAATCGAGAAAATCTCAAAAACCGAAAATAAAACCCAAAACCATAAAGCAGAACTAGAAAAAAATAAGACATATAGGTCACGGTTATCTCAATTTTACACTAGAACAAATTTTCGGTTTGGTTCTTAAAATTCTCCTGTTCTTAGCCAGATAATTATGATTTCTTTCTTTCCAGTTTTAGATCGATTACGACTTGTTTTTATTAATATCTTTAAAACATAAAAGTAGACTTTCTCCAGCAATTCGTAATATCCACTATGAAGAACCTCTCCAAATCTTGGGATTATGCAGCTCCCAAGAGAGGAGGCTTCGTGGGAATCTGATCAATACATACAAAATTCTACATCTACATGGTCATTATTCGCTTGACCTTACAACAAACAGTATCTTCAGAGATTGGAACGCGCATCCTGATTTTGTAGTGGACGCTACATCAATAAATGTTTTTAAAAATTCTTAAGACAGATTTTAATAAGTTCTAGCTTATATTTGGTATTAACATTTGTTAGTCTGAAAGGCTCTGCCGCCTACATAATGTAAAATAATAATAATAATAAAACATAATTATATTCCCTAAATTTAGAGGCGTATAACTATTTAACACAACGTTTCCGGATATTAGTTCATACAAAACTTTTTCCTTATTTTAAGTCCTGAACATAATTTTTAATTTGACCACTTAACTCTGAAACACCTTTTATATTCTGTAACACAATGATATATTAGTAGATATAAAAGATAACAGGATGACGGATTTTTCAGTCATTTCATGGATTATAGAAATTAAAGAACATCTCTTCAAACGTTAGAAAAGCGTAACAATTTAGTCGCAAATATTCCATTATCAATTAGTACAATTATTAGAGCGGCAATTAAATAATAATGTGTCTAACTGACTACGAAATAAAATTTTATTTGAGACTAAACAGATTCATATTTAGATAACTGGCTGATTTGGAAAACATTATCATGTAAACTTTTATATACAGTGAAAGTGACATTCTGGACAAATTGAATTTATTTAGCTCGCTAACGTTTAAAATTTCAAGTACCACCACTAAGTGATTTCTGATTTTAAAGTTTTGATCTAAATTGTTCATGTTTTTTTTTGTTTTTCTCATAAAATTAGTTATTTTTTAAATATGTTTTCCTATGATTTTTTCTACTTATATATATTTTTTGTTTTTTCATTTTTCACGATTTTTTCACTTTTTCACTAATTTTTGTTACTTTGACAATTTTTATTATCGAATGACTAAAATACATACATGATTTGTAATACAGTTAGTTATTTTTTCTCTTATGAAATCTTGTTTTTTTTATTAATGGGAAACATATGTATAATGGTTTATGTTTTCGAGTTTCCATGTTCTTCTACTTAGAAAGGAATGTAGTTCTGAAATCCAATGCTGCTTTGCACATTTGGTTTGTCACGTATCGTGATGACTGAATGGGTTCCAGATAGTCAGACTCTCAGCCAGACTTACTATTTGTCAACTTGTCAACGAGTTCATAAGAAACGGATAGAGTTGTGGAAGGACAACTTATGCATGTTGCACTACGATAACGCACCTGTCCATAAAGCGCTATCTGTAAAGCAGTATTTGGCAAATAATGCTCAAACACGCTCGGTGCGCACCAGATTTGGCACCGTGTGACTTTTTTTGTTTCCGAAGATAAAATATGCTTGGGAAGAGAACCGATTTGAGTTGATGAAAGTGGTAAAGCAAAAAACGGCAGTGCTCCTAACAGCCCTGACAAAAGAAGACTTTCAGATCTGTTTTGATCAATGGAAAAAACGTATGTAAAGTGTTTGAAGAGGGGAAGGGAGTATAAAACCCTTTTTCGTAACCATTCTCGTTAATTAATAGTCAAACCTCGTATTATATGGAATATAAGAATTTAAGGTAAAATTTTTTAGTATCAAAATAAAGTTTCGCCAACTTTTCATGACACAACTAAACCTAGAAGACCACTTATCCTAATAAAAAACTTATCTCACATTTACCGGACACAATTATTTAACAAACCTAAATTTTCTTTTTTTGTGATTATAAATAATACTAACCATGCATTACTTTTTTCAGTAAACAATAAATATTAAGGAAAATTACTTGTTAAAATATTCTTTTATAGGGTATATATAAAAAGTTTTTTAAAACAACACATTTTAATAATATGAATATTATTTTTTGTTATTTGAACTTTTTTGATATTTAGTCATTATAAACTGTAATTAGTATATAGGTAACAAGATTTTTTGATTCGTATTTTTTCATTTTGCAAACTTTAACAATTAATTTTTTTCTTCAGATTAATGACATATAATTTAATTTTATATAACTTTTATAGATGTTAAACTCGTTTGTCTTTATAATTATAAACATTACGTTATAATTGGCCATATTTTAATATATTGAAAAATCGTTTTATTACATAATTAATAAAAATAGTTTCTTGCTAGTAGATACATATAACCAAATTAGTATTTCCATAATAATATTATAGGTACCACTAACCAGCAAAAAAACAACTTTCACCCATTTAATCAACTCACTCAGATTTATCATCAATTGATTAACATCACGTTGTTTAAATTTATGACGTTCATAACCGAACAAAAGCTTAAATGAATGCGATACAAAAGGAGAGTAAGAGTGAAATTAGCATTAAATTTAGTTCTTATGCAGACGTTTGAATTTCAAAATTTAGCCTATTATGCATGTAGTATAATTTTATCTGTATAGCTGTTCCTGAATGATAATTTGTAGAATAATTTTATTTTCTTTTAACAATACGAGGGTTACATTAAATGTTTCTATATAATGCAATCTTCCAATAAATTAACGCACCACCAAAAATTAACTAAAAGTTTAAAGTTATTTATTGTCTTAGCCACTTATCCGATTAGGACGATTTGTTTTGTCATACTACTTCTGTTGGTATGGTCTCTTATTTTTTATAAATACTAGGCGTAACAATTATACGAGCTTTTTTCATAAAACTTATAACAGCATGTGATGTTTAGGCTTAAAACACAATTTTATAACAGAATTTATTTTTATGGGGAAATAAATTTAAAAAAAAAGGAAGAAATGCTAAGTTAAATGGTAAACGAAAGTCTCAGTAGCGAGTATTTCCGCCTACCTGTATGGCACGAATAACTTTATGGCATCACCGACCCAAACTTAAAATAAGGGACCGTATATCATTTTTCTCCATTTCTCCCATATTTGAATCAGTCGTCGCCCAACGTGTTTAACTGATTAAGTTCCTCTCTTAATCTTCTTTTAACAGTTCTCTATGGGATTTAAATCTAGGTTTTGAGCTGGCCTTGATTCCGACTTCTGCGAGATAATTGGTTACAACTCGAGCAACATGAGGCTTGGGATGATCGTGCATTAACAAAAATCCTTGCCCTATATATGACGCATGTTGTTTTAAACCCTCCAAATATACCTTTCAGCTGTAAGGCTTTCATTATTTATGACCACAAGTTCCGTGAGTCCAGTCAAAGAAATACCTCCCAAGACCATCGCAAATCCTCCTCCAAATAACGTTGGGTTTAAAAAATCACACTGGGCGTACTGTTTTTTATGGCATCGATAATTACGCATACGCCTGTCATTATTGTACAAACAAACACGGGACTCATCAATAAATAATACCTGCTGTCATTCAGCCTCTAACCTGCTGTTGTGCTCCTGGCAATTTAAGCCTGGCCCTTCGATGATCTCTAGTTAAAGCTGGAGCTGAAGCAGAAATTCTAGGTCTCAAACCTTTAAGCCACTGGCATCTTGTACCTGACTTAGAAGAGTGGCTGTTACAAAACGTTGTTGGGGTTAAAAGTCTTAAAAATTGAGAGCATGACCTTCAGTCTCTTTGTATCTCTCTTTGGGGTTATTTCTATCTCTAAAATTGCTAGACTGATATTAACGGAACCTTATTTTTTTTTTTTTTTTAATTGAAGCGACCGTAAAACCAAAAGCAAACGGAAAACCACAGAAAAGTACTACACCTCGCGGAAACAAACGATTTCTTTCATTCACACGACATGCGCTTTTGCTAATTTCATGCTGAAGAAAGTATGTGGGAAGCGCGGGACCCAGAGTACGGGATGCGGTAGGACAACCCTATGGGTCGTTGTAGAGCTTATCGAAAATATGAATCCTTCTCTGTTTAATGCAGAAATATAAAATTTGATTAAAATAATAGTTTTAATCAAAGAGGGTAGGTAAGTTAATTATGATATATGAAGGCCGTAAGATTAAAAATATTCTTATTTAAATTTTGATGCTAACGAAGTGAGTTAATTTAAACAGAAAAGATTCTTTTATACTTTTACTTGATATACGTTTGTTATAAACTGTTAACTATTTTTGATTATAATAATAGCAAGAACAGAGTTAGGGAGTTCAGCGTCGGCAACAAGTCTGAAGTGGCTGTTTAAAGATTAATTTTGTTGTTACTGTAGTTCATATGTAATTGTTTTTTTATTTAACATAAATCACGAAATTAGGATAATTTTTTTCTTTCTGTTGATTTAGATGCGAAATCTATCACTATATTCAAACAATTTGTCATTTATTTCTCAGAAATCCTCAAACTTATAATAATATCTAGATCGAAGCAGTGTTTGCTTCTCTTTCCAATATTCTTATATTTAAAGTATGCCCGCAATTGAAGTGTATCAAGGAGATCACGTGATCGATATCCTCCGCCCATTAGAAACACTGCTTCGGTAAAAGCTTTTACCGGACTCATTTTTATTTTCTGGCCCGGTCCGACAAAATGAGATTTTTTGAACCAAAAATAAACTGGAAATTACTAAATTCTGACCGGTTTAAAAAAAATATTGTACGTAATACGTCCCAAAAATGCTTTTACTGGACTCGCAGGCTTGCAGGCCTTGCCTGCGGCTCGCCCTGCAATTGCCCGCTCCTCCAGTAAAAGACCACTTTCGGGCTTGTTACGTAAACTACTATTAAACTATATAAATGTTCCAATGTTATATTATACAAACAAGCTTTTTACAATCTGTTTTATAATTACAAAAATATCATTTTTTGTTAAAAACTCAACAATACAGTATCTGGACCATGTAACAATTTTCATTAACTTAATAAAGTCATAATAATAATAATAATAATAATAATAGTTCTCTATTTTATTTGTTTTCTTTACGATTCTATCTGCATAGTAATGGTAAAGTAACAGTAAGTAACGGAAGAATTCACATTAAATGACTGTTATCTGAGTTTAAACACAGTTAAATTACCTCACTTCCCATTGTTGTATCATAAATGTTATATGTAAACCGATAAAAATCTATCTAGGGAATATTAGATAACGCCGTATTTAGACAATGAAATACTTTACATCAGTAGCTCTTTTTTTATGTAATTAACGTGAGAATTGTAAAAGTTAAAAATTTCGCCGTGCGTGGAATATTTTCTTCGTGATGTTGAAATCTTGGAATTGTTAGGTACTTAATTAGATACGACCAGCACGAGTTAGCATATTTTCAAATTTCCTTTATTTGTAATATTAAAATTTTATCTTTGTCGGAAAAAAATTAAATTTAACATTGACAAGGGTTATTAAATGCAGGAAGAATTTAATTATTGTAATATTAACAGTAAAATTTTAAGTCTGTCACATTTTAGAGCCAGTTTCACCGTAAACAATCTTAAGTTAAACACCAAGCTGCAAACTATGGAGTTTTGTAGATACTAAATTATTTTCGACGATTTATTAAAAAATTTGGATAAAGTCATATCAATGTAAATGGGATTGGTATTTTAAATGCATAGTTCAGTTACCCATGAACTTAATTTCACTTACTTTATGATATATAGTTTAACTAATGTTAATGTGAAAAGACAACCACGCCTTCTACCCTCAACAAAGGAAGCGACTTTCGAATCTTGGTTGCCAGATGTATTTCCGAATATTCCTAAGTTTATATATTTTGAAAATTTTATCTCTACTTTACTATTCAATTGTTCGTCAATGACTCTTAGAAAGATAATATAAAAATATTCTTACAAAATATATACTTAAATTAATTAACTAGGTTCTTCATATTTAAACAGTTTTCACTTCTGATGATATCAATTTTGTATATATTACTTATACTTAAAGACATTTTTTAAATACCGGCAACATTGTGTATTTACTGTCCGGATTTTCAAGTCGGTTTGTAACTCATTGATCTTAACGCAAACAAATGCCAACGGCGCGCTGTTTATCAAACGAAACTTCAAAGAGGAAAATTGCAAAATGCGACAACAGTCAAATACCGCCAATAGTCTTCTTCCCCATTACAGTACACAGTATGATCTTGTTTATGACGTTTTTTATTATATTGTATAACTTTTATTATTATCATATATCTGTATGACATTGACATTGGTATAAGGCAGCTCTTTTGCCGTTACCAACAAATGTGTGTATGTTTATTTATATTTTTGTATATTATATTTATCGTTTATATTCAGGATACTGATAAGACTATGTCGTGTGACTTCGGCCGCTATGTAAACTTACTCATGTGATTAGTACCTAAGTTTTCAAACGCTTTGTCAATAAGAATTTATATTCTTCAGGCAATAAAGTACATTTTTGATTTGATTTGATTTGATTCAGTAGCGTGATTGATTTTTATTGATTTTTTATATTAGATATATTATATATTACGGTGGCTTGATAGTACTTAATATAGTAAGAATTTCTCGTTTAAATATATAAGATAATAACTACGCCACCTTACGGTGGCGTTATATTATTTGATTTAAAAAGGTATTTTTTTTAGACTTTATTTTTTTCGCATTTTTTCTGTTTTTAATTTTTCACTTTCTTTTAGTTTTTCGTTTATTTATTTATTTATTTATTTATTTATTTATTTATTTATTTATTTATTTATTTATTTATTTATTTATTTATTTATTTATTTATTTATTTATTTATTTATTTATTTATTTATTTATTTATTTATTTATTTATTTATTTATTTATTTATTTATTTATTTATTTATTTATGAATCGAAATTCAACACTATCTATTGGGTTTTCTTACAATTTAGTAATTGTTATGGACAATGCGTCGTATCATTTCCGCATATTAAACAAAATACCTAATAACACAAAAAAAAAATGAAATTTTAAGACTTATGGCAATCAAAAATATCGATGTTCCTAAAAAGGTTCCAGTAAAGAAGGAATTAATAAGAATGATCAAAAGTCAGAATTTTAAAAATGAATACGTCATTGACACCATTTGCAGTAGACATGGTCATACCCTTTTGCGTTTACCTCCTTACTACTGTATTTTTAATCCAATCGAAATGGTTTGGAGTACTGTAAAGAAACGTTTACGAAAATATAATCAGTCACCAACCTTAAGCGCAGTTGTTCTTGATAATATTCGAGAGGTAATTAGTGACATTAATAGCGATGTATGGAAAAATTGCGAGACACATGTTATAAAAATAGAAAAGAAATATCCTGTTTTACCGCCAATAGCACCATTAGTTATTCAACCTGGAAACCAATTTCCTTTACAACTATCGTGATGTATCTTGAAAACTTGTTTTCAAAAACAAACTAATTTTATATTCTTACTAACATACCCAACCCTTTCCTTTCCAGGCAAGGAAGGCTCATACCTCCTCATGGTCCTTGCTGGACAGACAATCTTTTAAGATTGTCTGATAAAATGAGTATTATTTGTAGACAATTGTTTTAAAAATATTTTGAGTAATGTACTATTTGAATAATAAGCCAAATGTTCTTATTAATAACTAAAATTAACAAGTTTTAATTTGAAAGAATTAATTTGTTATTTGACAATTTTCAAATTGATACAAAATTTACAAATATACAAAAACCGTTTTTCTTTTGAAATTTAAAACAAAAATTAATAAAAATTTATGAACCCTTTTTATTTAATTCCACGCCAATGGTCGGAAATGTCATCAAAGGCACTTAAAAACCGACAAAGAGCACCAAATTTCACATTTAGATTGGAAAAAGTATACTAGCTTTTGCCCGCGGACCCTCTCGCGTGTAAGTTGGTAGGGATGCCACATAAAGTTTCGTAACAGATTATATTAAATAAATAATTTAATTTTTCTAAACTATAAGTTACTCAAACATCCAATGTTTCAGATGTCTAATTTCAAAACTGAGGGATTCTGTCTTTGAACCCCTATTATGTTAAGTCTGCAACATTTGAGGGTGGAATTGTCCAAATTCCTTTCTTAGTGCTCATTTTTGCTATACAAAGAACCTATTTGCTAATTTCAAGATGGTTAGTTTAGTTGTTCTGGCTGTAAGTTGATCGCTAAGTTTGTTGGTCAATCAGATTACAGTTTTATATAAACTTTGTCTGGTGGTGTGTTAATAAAAAATAGTCTATGTCCTTCCCCAGGCTTGAAGTTATCCTTATCAAATTTCATCACAAACGGGTCAGCACAGCCGGGATACATACATTGAGACTAATTAAAAAACGAGACAAACAAAACTAATTTCTGTTTACTGATCTTAGTGTCAATAAAGGATTAGTATGTAATGTTATTAAATTTATTGTAAAAAATCACTTAGTATAACGGTTTCACTTGTCGTATAATGTATATGTAAATAATAATGTACATATGTAGGTAATTTATCGATGTGTCGCGGTCCTACTTACCTACTGTAATATATTCTTTAAACTATGTTACTATTTCTTAAAAACTCTAACGGGTTAGACAGCGCACGCCAAGATAGCTCTCAAAAGACTGAATTTTATGCGACTTACTTGATATTAATCGATCGTTACGTTATGACCAAATTACTAAACAAATTTTAGCCTATTTGTTATTTTGATGTGTAACGTATATTACTGTAAAGTTTCATCGAAATCCGTTCAGTAGTCTTTGTGAAAAAGTAACAAAAATGGATATACATCCTAACAGACTTTGGAATTCATAAAATTAGTAGAAGTAGGATGTAGGTATAAGATAACAATCCCATTTATAAGAAATGCTTTCTAGGAACCTCATCATTAAATGTGTAAAATAATTTAGTTAGTCACCAATTCATGGCGAATTTAAGGATAAAAGACGCTTTGAAAAAAAGAAGACAAAGAAATATACTAATTTTTGTCTTACTCGACGTGGCCAAATTATATTCCAAGTTAATGTGGATCATACAAAGCAAAATATAAACTGTTCCACACTTTCATTAGCGATGTAGAAAGCTATACTATAGAAACAATTAGGAAGCTAAACGTATGTGTATTAATCTACATTTATTTTTAAACTATATTTTTGTACGAACTTGTTCTGTCAAATCATTCCAAGTATTATAGGTACCAAACTATCCTGATATAGACGCTCCAAGTTTGCAACCTTTACTCTGCTGGAACTTTGACGGTTACAATAGTTCTTGCTTTAGTTGATCGTCTAAGGTTATTGAAATCTGTTTCAAAGATATCAAAAAGGTTCTCTTCAGTAGTATCACTAATTTCAGTTAAGAAAGATATATATATTTTTTATTAGCACATTAACACAATACCTTGAACTTATTTTAATTTGAATTAAATAAAACACAAAATATAGAATTATAAATATATAAAAGTAAATCTATTGGCAGATTCGACCCCTCTACTTATTATAAGGACGATACTTTTAAATCCCGTAGCTACATTCTTTGGCTAAATCAGTTTCTGTCAGTTTTATTTATATTTTCTTTATATGTAAGTAGCATAAAATATAAAAACTATAGGTTTGCAGAATATATCCGATCATAACACCAATATCTAAATGCTACAACACTAATTCTGAAGTACTACTAACATTTCAATTCAAGAGATATTACAAGGCTTCAGACATAGGTTATTTAAGAACCATGTTTTTATTTTCATCATGCCTTTTATATAATCAATGTATTGACTTTTCCAGTGTACACCTACTCACACTTTATTAGTAACTGAGGTTCACTGACATATCAATATTATAATTTGCTCTCTAAAAAAAGTGACTGTTACCAAATCTTGACACCCGTCTGTAACAAACGAAGTCGAAGGAATAGTACCGCTCCTAGATCAGCCAATACAATAGTTTACTTAATTATTTTGTAGAAATTGCTATAAGAAATTACGGACGGTTCCGCCCACACAGAGCTTCGAATTAGTGAAAAAAAATAGAATATTACTTCTTATGGTGTTTCCAATAACTGTAACACACTTTGGTTTTTTTTATTTCTTATTTTACTGTCCATGCTGAGATATAGTTCATTTTATTTTTATCGAATCTTTAAAAGTTATGAACTTAATTTTTAATATTTGTGAAATTTAAAACTCTTTGTCTTAAATCTTTTCCTTTAAACATTTACATATTTGACCAGCAGTTCTACGTATTTTTTATTTTATGTCGTTTTAAATTTGTTAGATTTTATTTGGAACGTTTGTTTAGAATTACACTTCTGATTTGTTCTAAAACTAGACTTAACTAGACTTAATTCGTAATTTTAAATTTTCCACATTTCTGTACTCTTCACTTATTTTATTTTATTAAAACAAAACACAAAAAATTGTAGTAGAAAACAATTGTTTAGTTTGGTTTGTTATAAATTGTAAATAAATTAGTTATTTGTACAACAAGCGCATAAAGTGCCATATTTGTTTCAAGAGTAGGATAAATATCTGTACTATGAATAGTATAGTATTGACTAAATCAATTTAACATTCTATTAACAGAACAAATGATTTTTAATAGAATTAAATCACAAATAAATAGTGATGCCCGATCCTTTCGGAATCTGCTAACAGGTCAAATAGTGCTAACTCTTATTCGTCTACGATGTCTTATTACAAAATAACTGCAACGAATGGATGTGATATAGTAAACTTATTCTCTTAGTATAAAGCTGGTAATCAAATAAATTTAATAAAGTAAATTTTTTTCTGTGGTCCTGATGGGTTACCAGCTTTCTTAGTTAAGAGTTCTATTTGTTCTTTTGTAACTCCACTTTACTTACTTTATAACATCTTTTTATCATTAGGAGAATTTCCTTTATATTGGAAGGGTAGTTTTGTTAAACCTATTTTTAAATTCGGCGACAACAATATTATTAGTAATTATCGTCCTCTTTGCTTACCGTAATATATATGTAAAATATTTTAACTTGGCATTGTAAAAACTTACTTATTGATCAACAACATAGATTTTAAGCAAGAAAATCCACGGTTACCAATTTAATGGTATATAGAAATGATATTTTAAATGCCTTTGGGAAGACGTACCTAATCAAATCCATGCCATATATAGAGATTTTTAGAAAGCATTTGATCGTGTTAATTAAAAAAATTTAATCAATAAATTGAAGAAGATCGGATCGAATGTTTGTCTCTGATCTTAAGTCCAGATTGCCTTAAGTTACAAACATTTAAGTTGTGTCTATCAAATTAAACGTTTGGATTTTATTAGGTATTGATTCCAATTTCTCATTCTCAACTTACATATTGTCCATAACATCTAAGAAAGCTAGGAAAAAACTTTGATAACTTTACAGACTTATTAAAGCTAGAATCCGTACAAAACAATTTTTACGCTTAAATGCCTATAAAATAGGATATAACTTTAATTCTTATGACCTAGATACATTAGAAATCCGACGAATGCACTATGATTTTATTTAACAATTCTAGAATCCATGGATTTCAAAATTAAAAAAGGAGAAACAAGATACCAAATAACTTTTTCATACCAGCTTACACAGAATACATTATTCATTAAATTCGCTTTTAAATCACATGCTTAGTTTGACCAATATCTTGGATTTAAATTTTTTCAATGTATTAATTGAGAAATTCAGATAAGATATTAATAGAAAAATTTTTGACTTCCCTTAATGAGATTTAAAGTTTATATCTGTATTTATTAGTTTTTATCTGAATTTATATTCTGTACTCGTTTTTGTTTACTATTTGTGTTTACCTAGATGTACCTAATGTATTTTGTATTATAAATACTTATAATAAAATAAGATAAGAAAAAATGAAAAAACAGAAAAAAACGGGAAATAATCGAAAACTCGCACAAACGTTGCTTTTAACAGATTACTGCTAAAATACTTAATTTAATTTATAACAGTTAACTTGTGATGTTATATTATTCTTTATTAACACTAAAAACTTTTTTCTGCAAATTTTCACACAAATTGTTTGATATAATAGCTTTAAAACTCTGTTTCCAAAAGCGGGCTTATGTAAGTTCATTATACAGGTACGAATTATAGGCTATTGTCTATAATTTTAATAAGGAACAAACGTGTAAGAGCAATTTTATGATAAAATGCGTTTTTTTGCCACAAAAAGAAGATAAAACCGCGGAGTGCCATTAAATTTAGCCGTGCGTTTTTGAGAACAAAGTAAATTTGCCTTCATTTTAGTTTTTTTGAAATCACTCGATAAATATGCAGTTATAGAATATATTTATAGAAATGTTTATAGAAAATTAAATTTTCTACAAAATTATGATCTTTTAAAGTCAAAAATATTTTTTTTATCGATTATTTTTTTCACCTGTCAAAATATCACAATTTTGTGATTTCGTCCAATGAAAACGCTTAATCTTTAATGTTTTATGCTAAATCTTGCCAATCATTCCGGTTTATATTGATAAAACCACTAGTGGTTTTACTAGTATTGATAAAATTATAGAACTGTCAAAAATTCAATAACAATATTGAACAATTTTCTTGTTTATAAGTACCTTACTATAAATCAACATTCATTTATATTATCTAAATATTCTGAAATATATTTTGTTATTATTACCTATTATCACAATTCAATTCATCTAAACGATAATGAAAAATCAAATATGTAGGTACTTTTTAAAACTAACCTGCTTCCTGGTTCTGCATGCATTTAAAACTTTTATATGCCTACAGGCAAATGTGGTCTTGTAGGTAAACTTTAAATAGATATACCTAATAATTTTTATTTTGGTAATTTTCTCTTTAATAATATAATTGTATAAATAGGTATCAAAATAAATATTTATTCAAATTATAACCCTGTTTTCACGACGCTCACGACAACTGACAACTGTCAATACTATCTAGTGTACAGGATAAGTTAATAGGTGGGGTAACGGCATTTCGTTTGTGTTAATTATGAAATATAAGTTGTTCTAGGAAGTTTTTTAAATAAAGTAGTTTTTGTACAGAATGGTTTAAAAAATAATCTTCTCAAACACCACTCGTCCTGTAATATTTTACTAGATAAATTTTTATTTTCCAGACTCAAACTTTTTTATTTTAGGCAAAACTACTCAAACAAACTGAATATGAAAAAATCACTCGTCCTACGGACTCGTGATTTTATCACATTTCAGTTTGTTTTCGTATTTTTGCCAAATAAAAAAGTTTTCGTGGAAACCAAAAATTTATCGATAAAATTTTAAGGACTCGTGGTATTACATTTAATAAAAATGTAAAAAACAATGGGAAAAAACAAATTATTATTATTTTTTTTTTTTTAGTTTTTGTCCATAACTTTTTTCTGAGATCAGATAGGTAAAGGTAATGCTGCACAAAAACGAAAAAAAGAACTCGTGTCCTTTAATATGTAGGCTGCTAAAAGTCATTATCTTGAAACTGAAACGAGTTAGGATTTTTTGAATATTACTACTTTTTCTTGAATTTTATCAATTTTTCTCCTATATCGTAGTTTTTTTATTTTTTATAATTACTTAAAAAATTTAATGTTCTTCTATACACAACTAAATTATGATTTTCTACCAAAGTGTCAACAACCAAGTTCACATCTATGAGCGTTTGACCTTGTACTAAAATTTGGTTAGTAGCAATGTTTGATGTATAAAAAATATTTCTATATATTATATTGATATAAACACCTATGTTTCATTTTTTAATAATGAAAACGAAGCTGGGATTGAAATGTAAAAAAAATTATCGAAACTACTATAAAGCCATTTACGTAATTTACATAAAGCACCCTGTATATCGTTAATGAAGTAACTATTAGCTTTATCGTTATATTTCCAAGCTAAGTTGTCATGCAATTAATGAGATCCCCTGTAAAAATAGAGTAAAACTTCTTATTTCGACCACATCTCAAAAGCGGTCACTCCTCTCTACGGCCAACTTTTAAATGTCTAATACGAAATTGGTTTACAGCTAATAGCCTTTCTATAACCGAAACCACTTTCAGCGGTCAATTTTCTTGTGCATTTTTTATTCTATAAAATATTTTTATTACTGATGATCATAAAATCCACAATATAATTTTGAATATTATAAACAAACAATATCTATCTATGCATTTTTTATTCTATGAAAAAATCTTATTACTCATCATCATAAAATCCACAATACAGTTTTGGATAATTTTAATATTTGTATGTTGTATGTATGTTTTTATTAACTTATTAATGAGATATACTATATTTAGCTATAGAAAGCCTCATCCTCTCTCTTCTATTACTACAAAGAAAGTTTTCGGTTCATACCTGCCGCAATCACGTTGTTCGAGACAAACAGTCTCTCGCGGGAAAAGCAAAACGTACGTCGTGATTTCAATTGCTATCTATACCTTTCGGAAAAAAATTTGCGGTGTACCGCAAGGTTAAGTTCATGGGCCCTTTAGACAAACTGTCATCTTTTTTTAGCTCTAGTGTAGTTGATGTGAATAACAACAAAATGGTGGTGAAGTCAAAGAGAAACAAATTTGGAAGTGATTTTGATATCTTTGGAGCTGAGAGGATTAAGGCAAAAACTTATCTTTGGGCTACACTTAAGGCTCAAAAGAAAAATAAAGGTATTGGATACAAATATCTTTGCGTAATTTGTTTATTTATTTGAATGTACATGTAAACTTAATTTTTAGTGTACCTTCTTAGATAATACTTAGTTTATTTGGGTTAATACCTACCTATATTTTGTTAATTTTCCCATATCTCTGAAACCACTGGAGCAATTTAAACATGTATTCTTATAGATCTGAAAATATTTATGCACATTCTTATAATTCATTCTCCATTGCTCTAGTTTGATTATAAAAACGTAATTTAATTATTGTAGTTACTCAATCAATTAAAAAAAACTAATATTTTCAATGCAATTTACTCACTGTGGACTAATATGCTAAAGCTTCTAACATTTTCATATCCTCTTATATATCTGATTTTTCAAATGTTGAATAAATGTGTTTTAAATTTTTAATTAAAATTCGTGTCCTAAGATTAATGTGTGATTTTTGGATTTTTTTACATAAATGGTTTGAGATACAGGTTGTTGCCACAATCAAATATACCTAGATATGCACTTTTTTGCGTTTTAACATATGCTGCTTTACCTTTTTTTATTTTTTTAATTCAACCATTCAAGTACAGCAATTTCTTATTAAAAACAATTACTACGCTCTTGTTTTTTTTTAATATTAGTAGCTATAAGTAACAGTGAATAACATTCTATATTTTTTTTAACAATATTTTTTTTATCTAAATAATAACTATAGACAAAATTTATATTTTAACATTCGAACATGTCATTTCCTATGCCAAATGGTGCTGGCCAAAGAAAGCTCTTAAAGAATTAAAAATCTCAATTAGGAGCATCAGTTTAATTTAAAAACATTATGTTATATTGTTAATGGTTTTAATTTTTGATTGAGAATCTGGAGTACTAAATGAAAAAATACAAACTTATTTTTCCGTGTAATAAACAAACATAAAATATCTGACTTCTGTATATTTGTATCATGATCTGACTTCACTTCACGAATATCTATTATTTTAAAATACATAACAATATATTTTTTAATTTATTCTTTCTATATTCTATACAATACAAAATGTTCTAATTGTGCTATATGTCATAATATTAAGGACAAAATCTCTTATAGAATAATTTTTGTTACATTCTAAACAATGACATTGCAATACCATAACAAATTATATAACAATTTTAATATTAACTTTATGGCCCCAAAAGTTAAGTAATCCTGCTAGGAAGTAATGAATGAGGTATGAATCACAGAAGCTTTAATTAGCTTTTTGGCGAAAACCAGAGTGTCTATAGCGAAAATGTTTCTAGTATGTACCTAACATAATACTAATTAATTGTCTTATATACAATTAAATTGTAAGAAACTCTAAAGAGTTATATTAACTTCAAGTGTGTATATTTATATTCATTTTTACTAATATGTATATTACAAAACCATTTTTTTGATTATCGGGGATTACAGCAAAAGGTGTGAGTAGTAAAACTCTGGTTAGTTAAGCAAGCTTTTGAAAATTGCTGATAAAGTAACGCTAACAATTAATTCCATTTTCAGTAAACTTAAAGTCAGAACACCTAAAGATACATTAAGTAATATATAGTTTACAAAATCCCTTGCATGTTTATAGTCTTAAACATGTAATGGATTACAATAATACAAAGAACAATATAAAAAAAGAGACTTTTTGGAAATGGAAATAAGAGATCTGACATTACAAATTTTAACATCATCTATTCTTATTTACTAAGTAAAGATAAAAACTACAACCGTATAGATGACAATAGTATCTTGAAAGATACGCCTAGGTTACAAGGAGGTTAATTATATAATTTTTTTAAATATAAATAATTAACACCATTGGTTTTAATTGTAAAAAAGTTTACCCACGACTCATTAGTAAATTGCCTATTTTTTAACCTATATCTCTGTCAGTAAGTGTCAAATTATTGAGGAGTTGTGTTTTAATTTTATTTACTCCACTAGTGGAGTAAGTAAATAGAAACCTGAATTATTATGTTGGTTGCCTACAGTATACTTTAAATTAATCTAACATTTGACATTTCTCAGACAGACCTGTCTGCGAAATCATATATTTTTGACAACTTATGCCAAAATTTAAGTTGTATGTTTCTTATATTTAGTTTTATACAAAACCATTTGGTAAGTTGTGGGTAAAGCATAGTACTTCACTCGAGGAACCAATTGCATATTTAGCTCGTTTCATTAGCCCATTCGCTCGCAAGCTCGCTCATGGGCCAATCACACTCGCTGTTATATGCAATTTACTCCACTCGTAAAGTATTTTAGTTTTAACTTTATAAAATATTATTTTTTAACGAAAATAATTAACAAGTCTACCTTTGTCTGGCTATGTGGTGATTGGTTGTCGCAATGTTGTGCTAAAGTAACAGCAAAAGGCCAAAAATCATTGATTTCTTCATTTGTTATCGATTGATATCCTTCACTTATTGTGGTTATTTGATTATCCTAACTTAAAATCGTTTACATCAATTATGTGTTTTTTCAAATATTATAAAAGTTTAAATCATGTGCAAATTTTATTAGTATCATGATACAACAGATAAGGTTCAAATGTAATTAGTTGCTGTAATCACCAATAATCAAAAAAATGGTTTTGTCCTAAATAGTTCCAGACAAGAACTACCCAGCTTATATAACATATATTTATATGAGCTCGTGTGATCCTGCTTCCACATGGGGATCAACTCGCATCCTCTCAGTTTACTGTTCTCTTTCACAGGTTGTTGTGTTTTCCCTTGATTGGTAATTGAACTCCATTTTTTCCTGTTTTCTATCTTTTTCTTCAATTTGTAATGTTCATCTTTCTAATATCTGAGCTGACTTGCTCTTCCTCTGAATCTCACGCCTATTGCTTTCCACTCTAGCAGTTTCTTGGTTGGTTCGTTTTTTCCTCTTTTTAGTACGTGACCTAACCATTTGCGCTTTTAATGTCTCACAAGGTCTTCTTCATTTATCTGAGCTCTTATCCTTTTTGTATTTTCTTTGAATCCAATGAGATTTTTTCTTCCTAATATTTCTAGTTTGGTTTCATCAGGTTCTGATTGCAGCTCTATATAACTTGATTTTAGTATTTTTTTTACTATTTTTTTATCTTTCAGAAACTTGTGGTATTATCAGTACGTTCTGTTACCTGCTTTAATTCTTTTACTTACTTCCGTGCTCCTATTGTATTAAAAAAATATAATGAGAAGTTTAGTACAGACTACAGTATAGTTGTTTTTTTACTGTTTTTTTTTTGGTATTATCTACAATAACAAATTATTTACATACTTTCACTATTATTCTAAGAATTAATATATAAATCAACATTTTTTTGAGACGTCATTAGTTCTTGTTTTAGTTGAGTGCTTCCATTTCATACCTAAGGCAGTCACGTTTGTTATGTTTAAATTATGTATTATAATGACAACAAAATAACTGTTGCAAATATTTCGATGACATATGTGGCTTTGAAATGCAAACAAAGTTTACCTGAGGACGTAAGTTACATAAATAATATTTATACTATAAAGATAATAAAATATACAAAATATTTACATATTTTTCTAAATATTTCCCCGTTACTTAAAACTCTGGTATAAAGTTATTATCAAACACGTCAAATTAAATTTTTAATACTTATTACATCATATTATTTTTTTACGATGATCCTTTACAAGGCTTTATTGGTTTTTAAATCTTAACCCCATCTGTTAAAAACCATATATAGGGTATTTCATTAAGGCTTTCTAGCGGCCAAACTACTGGACATAAAAAGTTAAGAAAAAAAAAATTACGACTATGACAAAATTTTGGATATTATTTTTAACCACTAAACAACTTATCTGATTTAAGAGAACAAAAGCTTGTTTGGTAGAGGAAATCGACGTATTCATTTATATCTTAAAATTTTCCATAACTTTCCTAGAGGGCGCAATTTGTCATAATTCCAATTTTCCTAATTTTGCTCCAAATATTTAAATCATTTAAATCGTACAGTATAATAGGAGGAAAGTATATTAAATTGGCAACCAAAAACATATTTACCAAAATTCGATCGCTTTTTTCATTCCAGAGTTACGGCGAGAAGAACAATTTGGTATCATTTAAATTTAAAAATTTATTAACTTTATTTTTTTTTAAAATCGGGAAGTTATTGGTTTTACCCCGTTTTTCGAAAATCGAGTTTTCATCGGATCTCAACGTTTTGAGGTATTTGGAACCTCCCCTGACAATTTTTACGAGGGTGTCTGTATGTCTGTATGTACGTGTGGATGTGTGTGTGGATGTATGTAAACCTCTTATAACTTTTGAACGGCTTGACCGATCGAAATGAAATAAAACGCGTTCCAAAGAGTTCCATCTAACTTAGACTCCCTGTAAGTTTGAGCCGATTCGAACCGGTAGATTTTGAGAAATTTCAAAATAACCGAAAAAAACAATTGGTAAAAATGATGTTTTTTGAGCATATCTTTTTGGCTATTACATCGATCAATTCCATAATCTAATCAGCTCTCAAGCTTAAAAAAACACGTCGAATGCCGTTTTTAAAATTAAAATCGGTTGATTCGTTCGTGAGATATCGTTGTCGAAAAATTTCAAAAAAAGTGTTTTTTTTTAATAACTTACAGGTTTTTCTACTAATCGATTTTGCACTACCAGTAACATTTTTAGGTCTCAAAAAACTGCGTCGAATGCCATCTTGAACATCAAAATCGAATAACGCGTTAAAAAGTTATGGCTTTTTAAACATTTCAAAAAAAGTCAAAAACGTCAAAATACGTCACGTTACTATAGCTTTGCGGTTAAAACTAGCGGGAAGTTGCAAGGATGGCCTTTAAGGCCAACCTCTTTTCGAATTTTTCTTAATGATTTCAGTGATCTTACTTTTGAAACCAAAACTAATTATCTAATTATTATTCTGAATAATAAATGTTTGTTAGAGTTGTAATAATTTAGAGTACCTACATAAAAACAACGAGGGTATTAAATTGTATGATAATATTCTTCGAGAACAAAAATTAATTATTACAGTTAAACCTTTAAATGGAGAAAATTATTGGATTGCTTTAATAGCAAATCCTGCACGTATAGAAGGAACATAGAGGAACTGAGCTATCTCAGTATATCATGTAAAGTAATATTATTGAAAGAATTAGTTAAAACAATACTTGTCAATTCCCCATCTGTAAATAATAAAAAAAAGAAACCCATAGATCATGAAAATAATGGGGAAAAATTAATAAGTACCCTGTGGAAAGTTGCTAATCAACTGATAACTTTAATTACTGTAGGAGCAGCAATAATTCTCGTTACAGAAGTAAAGTAAGTTCGGGTATCTACATTAATTCTAAGTTTTAAGACTTCTTGCTGTTTTTCTATAAGTATATAAAACGTTCACAACTTATTTCCGTTCGACTTAATCGTTTAACAGGAATAAGTTTCAGTTAAATTACCTTTGTCTTTCCAAAAATTATGGACTACCTTTCGTTATCACTTGATAAACTGAATCAGTTGAAAATGAGAATGCAACCGAACTTTTTTCAAATGGAAAGGTAAATGCCATCAAGTCTTTGCTTCCTCATGTGCTTTAGTACTATTAATTAATTGTAATTATCATAATGATGATAAATCTTGGGTTAAATAGCTGTGAAGATTAGTTAGTCAATAGGAACGAATAATTTTAGACAACGTGATAATGGTTTATTAATTTTTAAAAACAAGTATTCAAAAGTATCGCGAACCGTAAACATTTGGAGAGAGCAAATGGCGCTTTTGTAGCGCTTTTTATTGACTGGTAGTGCAGAAATAATCTAAAAATGTATCAAGAAAATACAATTCAGAACATAATCACGAACATTTTACGGCAGATGAACTTCTAACAGGCAAATTTAATTAAGGCAGCATTGAAAAGAAACGTAGTAGAGGATGTAAATGATAGACCTTTAAACATTATGTGTAATATAGTACTAAATTAAATTCTAGGGATAAAATATCTAACGAAATGTCCCAAATTGAGTGCTGTGTTACTGTGTTCATAAATATAACTTTCTTGTATTTTATAATAGTGGAAGTAGATAAAATATAGTACATAACTTGATTGGTAATGCGTTTTACACACTCGTGGAATTACACACCGCTACTTACCACTCTTGTTATGTAATAAAACTATTAAGTTGTAGCTGTTTTCTGCTCAATTTATCTAATATATAGGTATTCCTTTCATACAACATCGGTACTGGTTACAGATGAGAAATAAATAGTTATCGAATAATGAATAATTTTGTCAGTATTCAAAATTTAAGACTTTTGACAGTATTGAACATATTGATAATGAAAAAACACATAATTATATTTTGTTCAAAACCCAACTATATTATTTTAAATAGGTATACAAACAAGTTGATTGAGTGAACACCTTAAAACCGTGTTTCGTGTTTACCGCAAGTTTCTATAAATTTTGCGTTTAATTCTTACAGATAATCGGTTCATTTAAATGTTCTCATCAAAAACTAAATAGATATCAAGATAAATCCGTTTTATTCGGTTAGTTAAATTTAATTGGCTTCTACAGGTATCAATACACTACCTGCCAATTGTGCCGTATCTTATATAACTGTAGTAACGGATTTTGATTTGACTCAAACAGTGGCGCATGTATAGACTTTTCAAATGAAAATTGAATTTTCCAAGTATTGAGAAGATTATCAAAAATATATCAACACTCTACTACAGGTATCTTATATATTATTTTTAATATTGTTTCACAAACTTTGAAGTTCTAAAATTATGAAGTAAAGATTTCGTGATGTTACATTTCTCAGACTTCTATAATCATTCCGCTGATTCCAATAAGACGAGTTTAACGAATAAAATAATAGAGAAAGTAAGTATATAAGAATGTTGGATATTAAAAATTTCTTAAAATATAGATGTATATCTTCTTCTTAAGGTGCCTAATCCAATAAGTGGATGTTGGCGACAATTCTAATAAACTCCTTTCGATTTTGTGTGGCTCTAAAGAGTGCATGGGCATCGAGGTTTGTCCAATCCCTGATGTATTTAAGCCATGAGTGTTTTTTTCTTTCCTTCCATTATAAGCTTTAAGAACTGGTACTTGGAATTTCGAAATATATGCCCCAGATAAGCAGTTTTTCTTCTTTTTATTATTGGCAACAACTCTCTTTCTCTGTCCAGTCCATTTAATACTTACTTCAACATTTGTTGTGTGATCTGTCCAGGGAATTTTAAGTAATCTTCTAAATACCAACATTTCAAAGGCCTCCAATCGCTTTATCACGTTGGCCTTTATGATCTAGGTTTCTACACCATATAGCAGTATGGAGTAAATGTAACACTTTACAAAGCGATATCGAAGCGTTAAGTTGAGGCTACTGTTGCTTAGCAAGGTTCTCATATTAGTAAATGCTGTTCTGGCTTGCTTAATTCTGCTACGTATCTCTAGGTCTGGATCTAGATCTTCAGCTATCCAACTACTGAGATATCTGAACTTGGAGACCTTTTGGATGTTCTTATTTTTTACTCTTATATTCAATTGCATATTTCGTGTTCTACCATTACCTTCGTCTTGTCTATATTAATCTTCAATCCCAGTCGTTCTCCTTCAGTGTTTATTCTATTTATTAGTCGTTGTAGCGCTTCTTGGCTGTCGGCTATTATGACTGTATCATCAACATAGCGAAGGTTGTTAACAGTCTGTCCGTTGATTTTGATTCCATCTTCAATGTCACTTAGGGCTCTATTGAAAATCGTTTCCGAGTAAAGATTAAAAAGGAGGGGGGACAGAATACAGCCCAGTCGTACACCTTTTTTGATTGGGAAATATGATGTAAATTCCTGTCCTTCTCTCACGGATGCTACTTGATTCATGTAAAGGTTCTTTATGATTTTAAGATCATTCTGTACCTATATAACATTGTGTAATTAAGTTAAATTATGCAGTTTGTGTGCACAATCATATTAACAGTTTTAATTTTTTTAGAAAATTTATTAAACTAGAAATGGTTTTGCTCCTGATATTTGTATAAGTCTGAGACTATTGGAGTCTCTCCAAATGGTGGTCTTTTGAATTTTGACTTAACAAAAAGCTGCATCTACTCATTAACCAGGTGTAACAAAAAAATGCTCCTAGTTATCGTCTTTTCCTCTAATTGGAAGTAGATTTTTGTACATAGAAATAACACTTGTAAATAAATGTACTTATTTAAATTTTGGTGGATGCGGACGGAGTTAAATATACTGCTTTTTTCTTAAGAATATATGAGTGATTATTCTTTTTGAACCATATCGCTGTTAGTTTAACAATACCCACTTTATAGGTCTTTTTAATCACTACAAAAGTGTTTTTTATTATTATACCCTTAAAATCGATCATTTTTCTGTTTTTTTAAGTTGAATGTATCGATTTGAGCATTCACAAAAAAATGTTTTCTATCACCTACCTATCTTGTATGTATGTATGTATGTATGTATGGTGTTAGGGATGACAGATAAACCTGCGACCTATAAGATCTATTGTGTCCCCCTTTTCTTGCTATATTTCTGATGATTCCTCAGACTTATAGCAGCTCTTCTAGTCCTATCTTCCTTAGAAAGTTTAGGATATCATTGGTTTTAAATTAGGTAGTTCTTCCCTTTCTATTTCGTATGACCCTAGGTATTTGACCCTAGAATTACTTAATGCCATGCATTCTGAAAGTATGTATATTGAGGTTTCATCCTCTACCTCACAGAATCTGCAGTTTGCTTCATCTACTAATCCTAGTTTCTTCATATGTCCTCTTAATCGACAGTGACCGGTTAGTATTCCTGTTATAATTCGGAGGTTTTTCTTACTCAGGTTAAGACAGCTGTGAGATCTCTTCTGGTTATAGTTTCCCAGGAGCGTCTTCGATTGTCTTAGTCCTTCTAGATCATTCCAGTACTTGGATGTTTCGCTATCCATTTTTTTCTTTATTTTTCTAAGATTGTACTACTGCTGATCCCACAGGATGGTTCTGGTCCCAGGTATGGGGTTTCAGCTCCTTTTTTTGACAGTTTGTCTGCTGTTTCATTTCCTTCTATTCCTACGTGTTCTGGAACCCATAGGAGGGTAACAGTGTTATTCTGTCCTAGTTCATTTAATTTGCCTAGGCATTCCCAGACCATCTTTGAATTGATTGTATCTGAGTTCATAGCTTTGATGGCTGCTTGACTATCTTACATGATTACAATCTTCTGTCTACGATAGTTCCTTTCAATGATAAATTCTATACATCTTTCGATGGCACGAATTTCCGCTTGAAAGATGCTTGGGTACGTACCCAAGCTTTCTGAGTATTTGGTTCTAGGTCCTACATCTTGCTTTGTAATGCAACTAAAAGATTTAAAAAAAAAAACAAATTTATTGTTTTCCTAAGGTACAATTATGTTTTCTATACTTTTTTTGGTTAGATGCATAGTTTTTAAGTTATTCGCAAATACCGTCCAAAAAGGTGTCATTTTTTAATAAAAATGACAACAAGTTTTTATTCATAAATACTTAAAAAAAAACTTATAGAACATTTTTTGCTTAGAATTAGGTCCTCTAACCACTCATGGGGTTATTTTGACCAAAAAGTTTCTACCCCCTAGAAGTGGTGGTAATCTCACTCAAGATAAAAGCATATATTGGCACAGGTTAGACTTTTTTCTTGAGCTATTTCCTACCTACTATGAAAATTTCAAGTTAATCGAT
Organism: Altica lythri; assembly: GCA_964028335.1. NCBI lineage: Eukaryota > Metazoa > Arthropoda > Insecta > Coleoptera > Chrysomelidae > Altica > Altica lythri. Next base: position 24,288,695 of record OZ034804.1, on the reverse strand, counting down.
GCATTAGGACCGAATTCAGAGCCAAGTATTTTTATAGACTGGACTATATGACATCAGAAATTTTATTAATTTAACTAGTTGTACCTGCGACGTCGTTCGCGTGGCGTGGTCATTGTTGTATAAAAATTTTCTCCCCTCACTCCGTTAAAGAGGTGGGGGGAGAAACTTTTATACACCAGGTGATAAGTTGAAAGAAAACAAATATATCTGTGAAAACCGCATTCGAATCGGATCAGTAGTTTTTATGTGATGCGCGCATAAACATACAGACAGACAGACAAAAAAATCTAACCATATTTTTGTGTTCTAACACAGTAGTAACACGGTCCGCTAATTATTTTTAAATATCTTTAGGTAATGTACAGAGTTTTCATTTCTACAGTTTTATTATATGTGTAGATTAATATATTTTTTTTGTTTCAGGTAAATCATTTACTCTTTGCGTATTTATTTGTGAGTATGTTATGTATTCTTAAAGTAATCAGTTTTATTAATTGTTTTGAAAAACGGGTGTATATTTTATATACAGGTTCAAAGTATCTATCTATTTAATACATTTGAAACATTGAATTTAAATTAAAGTAGGGTATTATGACCTAAATATTATTTATGTACGCTGGAAATTTTATACCGAACATATTGCACCAACAAATATTTAACTTATTATTTTATTAAAATATTGCTATCAGATCTCGTGTCATACGGAGAGATACTCTGACATACTTCGATGCAGTTTCTATTATATCAATTTTATTTGTGTGGAACGATTTTTGCAAAACAAGCTATCTGTAAAGATATATTTTTGGAACGAAGTTCCCTTTCGCGCGTTACGAACGCTAGGAGCTAGCCCAAAAAAATTCATACCAAAAGTTGTCACGACACTATGCACTGACACAATGCACCAACACACGCATGTTTCTCTCTCTCACAGACCAAAAAATAAATAACTCTCTCTCTCTCTCTCTCTCTCATAGATAGATATATTACAAGACACTATTTTAAATTAAAAGAAAATGTACATTAAAAAGAAAATACTGTAGAAAAAAACATAATTACCTATAATAGTATTATATTTTATTTCATCCTGTTTTTATAAATTAATAAATTCATAAACATTTTAAAAATAGTTCGTAACTTGACTACGTCAAATTACCTTAACTGTCAGTCACTGTCAAATATTTTAATTTTAAATTTTTTGTATTGAATTGTTAATTCCTGTTTTAAATTATAAAAAGTAATTTTAAAAAGATGTGTTATTTAAAGCTCTGGTATTGTATAAATGGACACTTTTGTTAAAAGAAACGAACTGTTAGGTAAGTAGAGATTTTATACAGACAATAATAAATGCTTATGTATGTATAAACACTCTGTTATGTTTACAAATTACTAATTCCTTCACTAATTAATCGAAAGGAACTTCGTTCCATCCGGGTGTCCCTTGACACCTCACACTTTTTTTTTTCAATCAGCTGTAAAGCTTCGACATCGTCTTTCGACTAAATTTATAGGAGTGCATTGAAATTGTTGCCAAGAAAATTAAACTGTTAGTTTAAAATTTAATGGGGAAATTTTCCTGTCATAAATTTTGCTTTATTTTTTTAATCGTTTATGATATTACACAGATACATGGATGTGTAATTATACTATACCAATAGAATTATAGTAATGTAGGCAACTTGTTGTTAATTATAAGTTAAGTACGTATATGTTTTCCAGTTACTTATACAGATACTACCATTTTAAATCGGAACGATTCAGTAGGTAAATGATCATGATTCACTAAATCATCCGAATCCGATTTGGCATAAATAACAATACGAGTCAACGTATAAAAAAGCTTGTTTATCATTTGCCTCTTCGTTTTTTTCTACGTTTTTCCCCCATAAAAACATCCCAACCAAAGAAGATCGAAAATATGATGCAGTACACAAAAATTTATCTTAGAAATTTTTCAGGTTTGTATTTCGAGCCTCACACAATTTTACACATGGAACACAGAATCAGAATAATTTTAGTGTTCAAGTTCATTTACTAACACAATGTATTTGCTAACATTAAAACAATATTGCTACATTTTTTTAGTACTTACTTCTACGATAAATAGGTATATAGTTTAAGTTTGTACACTACTGTCGCATTACAGAGATAAACTAATTAATTATCTAGCAAATACCAATACAGTGCATTCCTTAGGCATTTATACGTATAAATTCCAAACTAAACCAACCAAATGTGGAATGTGATGTATATTCCCAATCTCTAAACATGAGACTAAAATGGACTATAGAAAACTTGACTAACGTTTTTCAGTCTAAACTTAACAAGCATAACCTTAAGCGCACAAGATCTGACCCAACAAACAAGAATGTAAATATTTACATGGATCGCTGACAAGCACTACTAAAATAGACCACTTTAGTACCAAAGAAGACTGTCCCACACCCTAACTAAAGCGGCGCATTGAGTCACGATCAATGAGCTGGATCAAATAGCATTACAACGAAACTTATTAAACTACCAGCAAAATTTTATTAAATGAAGGGAAAAATACCAAGTTGCCACAGTTTTATTACCTTATTCCGCGAGGACATATAATCAAATATAAGGCACTGGTTAGAAAGAATTTTTGTAATAATATTGGACTCGCACATCTTTTCAGGATGATATTAACTAAATCACCTCTTTGCCAGAGAAGTGGACAAAAGCTTATATTCTATGACAGATTGACAGCTCCGTTTTTTTCTCAAACCTATGTTTGGCACGTGTTGACCGACTTATCACTCCCAACTTTACAGATAAAAAAAATTCAATCCATCCTTTACACAGTATATTAATATACATATTATACATATTATACACATAGTTTCAAAAGTTATACGTATCACCCAAAATTTTCGCTATTATTAACTATTTTCAGAAACTACTGTTATAGATCATTTATAAAAACAATATTATAACGTTGGCAGTTATTTTTTGTTTTAATAGAGATTCTATTTTTTTTATTAAAAAAATAAACAGAAACTAAAAAAATATTTCTATTTAAAATGTATTTAACAATTTTAATATCGTGTATTTCCACCACGGGCATTGATGCAAGCCTGGATTCGAGCTTGAATACTGCTAAAAAGTCTATCAATCATTTCCTGTGGCAAATTCTCCCATTCTTCTCTAAAGGCAATTTTAAGTTCAACATGGGTTCTAGGATAATTCCTTCGTTATGAACAGTTTTATAGCCTATCCCATGGATGTTCAATGGGTTTTATGTCTGAGCCACTCCAAACGGCGAATAACTTCGTCATTAACCGCTTGAGTCCTATGTGGGCGGGCATTATCATCCATAAATACAAACTTTTCACCCACAACTCCTCGCCATAATCTCACAGGAGGTTCTAAAATCCGTGTGATGTACCTTTGTCCTGTTAGAGTTCCGGCAATGATCACCAATTCCGTGTGTCCACCTGCCTTAATACCTGCCAAAAAATAACACTGCCACCAACGAAAGAAAGTATTAGACGGGCATGTGCTAGTTGTGCAGCTCTTGTTGGCTCTCGCTTAACACAAATTTGCTGGCTATCACTATTTAAACAGATTCTGGTCTTGTCTGAAAAAAGCACAAAATTCCAAAACTGTATGTGTTCTTGAGCCCACTTGAGGCAGTGCAAAACTTGTCTAGGTTGTAGCTGACGAACTCTGGTCGACGACTCCTTAAACCTGACTCTAAAATTCTCTTTCTTATTGTAGCCAACGATACTCTGACTCCTGTAGCATGCCTGAAGTCTCTTTGGAGGGCTAGTACAGACATGGAAATTCTGATATATCTATTTTGTTCCCCATTGATTACTCGAGGTCTACCAGAGCGAGCTCTATTCAGTATTTAATTTGTCTCCAGAAACCTATTCCATATCCGTTAGACATCACTCTGAGAAACACCCACTCTTTCCACCACGAACCGCTATGAATGGCCGTCTTCAACTAAAGTGATAATTCTTGCACGGTCCAACTGAGAAATTAAATTTCGAGTCATTATTAATCACGTTTTAACAAGCTTTACCAGAATACATTTTTCAAATATTTACACCTTTCCAAAACCAGATCAATTAAACGGCTATTTAAAAGAAAAAAAAAAGAAAACAGGTGTATTGTATATGATAAAGGACTATTAAACATGTGATAAGGATACGGATTGATAAAAGTGTAAAAATAGTGAACCGAAGTGGTGATGCATAACTTTTGAAACTATATAATAATCTTCGAAAATAGCTTTACATTTTTTTCTGACATAATTTATGTAAGCCTAGGTCCTTTATCTACATCTTTCTTCAGCGTTTTCAGTTGTCAATTATTTGGTTTATGTAAACCTGGTTTCTTAGACTACTTAGATACAGATTTTGACATTATATGTCAGAACCTGCAATGATTTTAAAAAAAGTGTGACAATATGAAGTTAGTGGTGTTTAGAGTCACCGAATACTGCAAAACTGATAATGTTACCCCTAATCGTAATCCTCCAGATTTAAAACGAAAAAGTAAGTAATTATTTGTTTTTTCATTTGCTTGTTTATTTTAGTATGTCTACTGTGATAACAAAACCTATACTGGTTGTCTTAACTCTTTAATTTTTTTTTCGTTATTACCTATGTTAAAATACCTGGGTATTCCCGACATAAGTGTTTGATATTTTTGTTAATTATTAGGTACCGATTAATTTTTAACCCATTACAATCTAGCATTGATAAAATTGAAGATAATATCAATTGAAATAATTTTTAAATGAGCGAGTTGTAACAATGAATAAATATACCAAGTTAGTCAGAGTTTACAGAAACTGGTAGAAATGATTTGGTCTTGTAAACTGGCGGTTTGCAACATTTGATAAATAACATTGATTTCTAACATAATCAGATGAAATTGGACAAATTTCAGAGTAATCACACCTGTTATATGATTTTATGTATAACCATGATTTTTTTATAATTGAATTAAAATCAGTTTGTTACACGCCATATAGGTAGGCTTTCTTTATAGGATTTTAACTGAAAGAATAAAATGGTTCAAAAACAGAAACAAAAAAAGTGGAATTTTCATAATTGTTATTTCTAGTCCTTTACAACTATTCGCATTGGAATACTTTTTATTAATTTCTAAACATTTTTTTGGGATATGCTTTACCATTTTACTTATGCTACATAAATAATCATTTCTGCATTTTTTTGAGCTGGTCTCACTACTTTTTGTTTTATAAAATTTACATCTGGTGAACATGCAGATTAGTTCCGTCTTGGCTCATTTATTTTATAGTTTTAAAATTATAACTAGTTATTATACGTATAATATTAATTACAATCTGCTCCTCTCTCCCCTAAATTATGTTTTATATATCCATCTCCCTCTTCTGTCCCTTTTCCTAAGTTGTTCTGATAAGAAGAAGGAAACCAGTTTTGCGAAGATCATCAGACGAAACGGTGGCTTTTGCTTTACACATAATAGATACAAGTAAAATCTACTGGACATACCGAAAACCGTTATATTATTAGTTCTGCTATAATTTACTTAAATATTTCCAATTAAAAAATCACTGAAAGTTAAAACCGGCCGGTTAGCGGTTAGTTAATCGTACTCCCGCACGCGTTACGCAACACTTTGTGAACGCGGCTTAAGAAGAACCTGGAAGATCTCAATTGAACCAGCGCCTATAAATCAAGGTAACAACTTTTCCTTTCCTTCATAATCATTAAAATCTTTAAGCCCTTTTAATTATTAGATCACTCCGCTACACTAACACTGTCACACGTTCTGTTTTAGCACATTTTTTAGCCACTCTGTTTCTATGTGGCGATTCATTATCTTGCATGAAAATAAAATGATCCCAAACTGCACCTCTCCAGAGGCTAACAATTGGTTTTAGCACTAAATCAAGACCAACAACCTAAATTAATCCCTAAACCCTTCCGCGGCACAGTCACGGTCAGTAGGTAGTCAAGATCCAACTTTTCCTTCACAATTTACCGAGGCTTAGAACTGCTTATTTGCCTAGGTATATACAAAAGTATGTTCAACTCACATCTCTAGAAATATAATAAACAACACCCTTTAATGGCAACGTCTAATTGCTAAATGTATTGTAATTTCAAAATCAACAAAAATAATTTTTGGTAAAAATAAGAAAGTAAGTTTATTGCATTTTGAATATAAAAGCCTGAAAGCGTTAGAATAAACATTAGAATTTCCCTGAAAGTAAAAGGAACACCAAAGAAATATAAATACGTGACTGTCCATGAATTGAAAAAACTTGTGAGATATGTTTTGGGCAACTATAAAATGTTTCGTCCATGAATATTGTTGTAATTAAACAAACACACAAGACAAAATATTAAAGTAAAATGAATTTTAAATACCTATACAAACAAAATTTGGTAAACAAACAACTTTTACTTTTATTGACCACAGGTAATTATCAATACACAAGAGAGAGGCTAATACTTTAATTCGCTGGAGAGAATTCGAGAGCTACCTGACCTCAAAATTAGCGTTTGGAAGGTATTCGTGATCAGCCATCAACCTAACTCCGACCGGTTAAAGTTTGTTGAAGTGGTAACCATAGCCTTTTTGCCCTAGAGATATTAATAAGTTGATAAAACGCCAAATATCATACCGAGTTGTAGTTTTTGCTGTGTTATTACATTGATATTAAACCAATTCTGGTCTCATCCGAAAACAGAACATTTAGGCAATTCTTAGTTATCTATTTTGGTTTTGAAAGCACCAATTTATAAAAACCATGAAGATTTTTAATATGTTTCTTAGTTTAATAAGCAACCTGTTCACCTAACCTTCTCCCATGTTCTCTTAACGCGAACTCTCGACACTCTTTGATATTTCCTTCTTCTTTTTCTTCTGTAGCTTCTTCATCCCAGATGTAAATAAATTGCTTCAATAGCGGTGTGTCACATGTCTCCTCGTTAGTATCAAACAAATCATCTACTGTTGGTGATTCAACATTAGAATAGGACGGGCATTGACAATTTGTACACGTTAAAGAACAAAACAGTCCATTTTTTGCAACCACATTTAACACAACACTCGTTTGCAAAAAATTGTGTTTAGCATTTTTTCGGTGCAGTTGAGGAGAAAGTCTTTATTGTTTCTAATGTACTGTCAACCAACTTCCAAAAAGTTGTTGATAAGCAGCAACTAAGGTTGAAAGAAGACAAGCTTATTGCGCTTGTTTACTCCTCCTATATAATCCATGCGTCGTATCATATCCAGTTATTTCATGTAAAAATAGTTCATGATTTGATACTTTGCAACTTTTTATGAATATATTTTCATTTGATATTGATCTTTTTCTAGTTTTTAGAAGAAAATAGTGTTTTAAGTTGGAGTTCGACCAGTGAGTAATACGAGTAAGTCTACATCTTCATCAACAATAATAGTTGAATTTGTCATATTAAATTACTCTATTATACATCGGCATCGTTATTACCTTGTGGTTATCGTAAGTCAGGGTATAACGGGTAAAACCGTAGTCATATACTCGGACAGCCAAGCAGCTCTAAAGGCGATAGTCTCAGCACAAATAAGCTCACAGCTGGTGTGGGACTGCGTTGGGGCCCTGACACATGCCGCAAGTCAAAATTCTCTGACACTGGCATGGATACCAGGACACTCAGGGTTACGAGGCAATGAGAAGGCTGATGAATTGGCCCGTGCGGGAGCTAATACCCCAATGATTGGCCCGGAACTATTCGGCGGAGTTGCTGAAACATTCAGAAAGGCAGCCATTGAGAAATGGAGGCTAGAGAAGGCCTAGGAGTGGTGGGAAAAATCACCGGGCAAGCGACAAGCCAAAGTCTTCATAAAGGGACACTCGGCGAAGTTTACTGCAGAGCTACTATCACAAAGGCCAAACGATGTCAGAATGATTGTCAGTCTCTTGATAGGACGTTGTAGGCTCAAGAAACACATGAGTCAGTTGAACTTAGCAGATGAAGACATCTGTCGATACTGCCAAGAGGAGGAGGAGACCGCATTTCATGTCCTATGCCAATGCGAAGGCCTTGCAAGGACGCGGTATCTAGTACTGGGAGAGGAGAAACCGGCTGCTCCAAATTATGCGGAGTGGCCACTGTCAAGGCTATTAAGTCTCATTAAGAGGGCAAGGCTGGACAAGGTTGTCTAATCCTATTCTTGAGATAATGGGTGGTCACAATAGATCTGCAAAGGTCGCAGTGATACAGGCTAACAGCCAACCCAATAAACATCTAATCTAATCTAATCTACCTTGTGGTTTTTGCAAAAAATTTCTGTTTACTGTTAGGAAATAGTATTATACGTTACAAGGTCGGTAGGTGACTTATTACAGTACGAGTTAGTTTACGAACGAGGCGACGTAGGAGCCGAGTTTGGAAATGAAAACGAGGACTGTAATAACACCTAACGACCATGTATCGTATTATATTTTATTTCATTCTGTTTTTATAAATTAATAAATTCATAAAAATGTTAACAGTAGTTCGTAACTTGACTAAAAATAGTTCGTAACTTGATTAGTTATGTCAAATTACCTTGAAAGCCATCTGTCACTGTCAAATAATTTTTTTATTATTAAGGTTTAATTGTTAATAAAAAATTGAATAACATTGACTTCCTTTTAAATATGGATGTAAAAGTAAGTAATTAATTATTTTATTTTTATTTTATAGTCATAATAGTGTTTTTAAATGTCAAAAATTAAAAATAATTGTCTTCCCTTAAGCAATCAGAACAGAGTTGCTAGGCAACACATTACAGTACCTGATACCGTAATGTTGTACTTACCGGCGCCAAATTGGTTATAGGGAAGTGTATTTACTGGACAGGATGAAATAAATGATTTTTACAGCTTCAGAGATGTATATACGTGGCGTAGTTATGCATTTTGTAAAGATTAGTTTTTGAATTGTTAGATCTAAGAAACGGGACTCTTAAGAAAAAACTAGATAACTTTATGATCTACAATTTTGGTCTAAAGTTATTTTATGGAAAAGCTTTTACCATGTTTGGAAAAATCACAGAAAAACCCAATTTTTGGTTTTTAACCTCGAGTATTTTTTTCCCAATTAGAAGAATTTTTAAATATGTTTTTAAAAAGTAAGTTTATTCATATTCAGTTTGAAGTGTACCTACACACACTAGCTGCCTCGGCGAATTTTGTACCGACTAACACTGATGTCTTTTTTCTCATTTTCCGTTTTTTTCAAATTTTAAGATATTGTATTGTTTTGAATGTTTTTTTTATTGTTGTTTACTTTTATCATACTTTCTCGTTAGTTTCCAGGTTTTTACAATTTTTTGTAAATTTTCGATTAAATATATCAACTGCGCCACCTTATGATGGCGTCATAGTGCTTAATTAGGTAAAAATTCTCGTTTAAATATAAGATATCAACTGCGCCACCTTACGGTGGCCTTTTAGTACTTAATTAAGTAAGAATTGTCAATACTCAACTTAGATGTCAAACGTTGATAGAGAGTTATATCAATTAACTTCGTAGAACTAAACAATAACTGCACACTGTTATAAGTGAAAGATTAATTAAAAAAACATTTTATAGTCGACCAAATAGTAAACCTAAACCATTCTCGAAATCCATTTAAACACGTTCTAAAATTTTATTAAAATCGATCCCACCGTTTAGAAGTTTAGTGACATACACACGCACAGGAGTTTGAAGTCTAAAAATGTTTGTGAAGTAGGTCATCTAATTACCAATAAAATTAAAATTTAATTTGATTTAACCATAAATATTGCTAACATTTTGTTAGATGTTCTTTAAAATGGCTGTTTTTATTTTATATTATAATTAACGTTAATGATATTTTAATAAGATTCAATAAAGAAATCAATTTTGAATCAATATTCCAAACAGTGAGTACATTACAATTTCAATAATTAGATAGAAAATTGCACAAATCACCATACTTTATTGGATTTCCTGTGAATGGTATGCTACTATAGTCGTTGCGATCTACTTCATAAATCGGACATTTTATTATTCTAGTAAAGAAAAGCGAATTAAGAAATTCTTACTATTTTAATTACTTTTTCGATTAGTTTTTATACAGAGTGATTCAGCAGAAGTATAAATTTTATTAATTTGAACACTATTTAATTAATAAACCTTAGAATTTTTTATGTAATGTAATTACCAATTTCATTATCATTTAAATTAATAAATACCACCAAACGGTGAAACATAAAGCATAACCAATAGTCGCTGTAAGAACCAAATTGGATAAAATCAAAATTTGAAAAGAAGTTGACCCTGCAGGCCATCCTTGCAAGTTCTCGATAATTTCAGATTCCAAAAATGCAGTTTTTGCTGTTTTGAGCTCCTCGAGCTAATTTTGTGCTGTGTCAATCTTCTTGAACTCAAATAATATATTAAAATTTTTGAAAATCTATAAGTTATTAAAGCATTAAGCGATTTTGATGTTCGAGGCAGTAATCGACGCTGTTTTTTAAATGCTAAAAATGTTATCCTAAGTGCAGAATTGATTCGTGCAAAACAAAGTTATTTTTTCCAAATTTTTCGACAATGATATCTCGCGAACAGATAAACCGATTTTGGTTTGTAATACGGCACTTATTTTTTAGGGTTAAAAGCTGATTAGATTATGGAATTGATCTTTGCAACCGCCAAAAAGTTATTCTCAAAAAACATCGTTTTTGATTTTTTTTTTTTCGGTTGACTTCAAATTCTCAGGAGTGAAACTTTCGAACACCACAAGTCGTTACATACACACACATACATAAATACTCACAGCTGTACGGACATCATCCCAGGAATAGTCAGGATGGCTTTCTAGGACCTCAAAATGTTCGTAAATCGGGGTGAAACAATGAACTAAAAAAATAGATCTAAAATTTTAATAAATTATTAAAAATATAGATATAAATATTAATACATAATTATACTCCTATACTCTGCTGTAGGATCTAATGTCTTTTTCAGGGCAGGGCAATTTTTTTTTGTTTCCTTTTGTTGTCTTTGCCAAATTGATCCTGTAAAATAAACCATTTAGTGAGTTCTTTCTGAAATTAGCTTTTTCCAGGGTGTTACACGTTAAACTTAGATAGAAAGACACCACAAAAACTTCAGCTTTCTTTCTGCTCCTAATTTTGTAATTTTTAAGTCTAAATCTATTATTGTTATATCTTTTTATTAATTATATTAAGCATAAAAATGCCTTTTCAAATTGATTCTGGAGCGTCTCTAAAAAATGTTATGCTGCTTGGACTAACCTCAACTCAGAAAGTATAAGATTCCTTATAGGTGTCCTCTGAATGGCGCGGCGCTGCGTTTCCTATTTCAGGTGGTTCATAGTGTTCCCTTGGCGCAGATTTTGTAGCCCTGCACTATGGCATATCTCTTTTACAGATTTGGTAACCTAAAAGACAAGTTGCAAGTTTCCTTTCTTATGATAGATTATAACTTTTTATTCGTTTACAAATAAAAAAATATTCAGTTTTAAAATTCTTCCCACCTTTATAGTTTTTCAGTTATTTTATAATTTGTGTTAATAAATTGAGAACTTATAAAAAAACTGATAAGTTGCGAAAAGTTTTAAAATTCGACAACTTTTTCATTTGTAAAACTATAAAAAGTTATAACCTTTTAAAAGAAAGAAAATTTTCTTAGGAATCTCAAAATGCAACTAATAAAAATTAATTTCAATTTAAGATTTATATTAAATTATAACATGAAACTATATAAATATATAGGGGAAGTACGGGCATAATGGCCAGGCTGGTTTGTGTGACGGTACAGTGCTGCTAACATATATATTTTAGAAGAGTAGTTCTTGATATAAAAATAAGTTACTAGTTCTTTTTAATAAATAATTTCCACTTAAAAACTTGTTTTATCAAGTCATTTACCACATTTTATTATATCTGTGGCCATTATGCCCTACCCCATGCGGGCATAATGACCACATGAGTAATTTTTTAATAATTAATGTTTATGGAATTTTTGGTTGCCCAACTTCAACTAAACTTTTTATACAAAGATTAGGATAGCTGATGTATCTTTTCTATGAATTTAAAGTTTCCAGCTAGATAAAAAATTAGTATAAAAAATCAAAATATCTTAGCCTGGCCATTATGCCCGCCCTTCCTATATCCCGTTTTTCCCCTTCCCGTATGATGAAAAGTAGGATATGTGCTATTCCTGACTACTATCTATCCTTATTTCAAATTTCATTTCACACCGTTAAGCCGTTTTGGCGTGATTGAGTAACAAATGTGATGGTTTGCTTATAATAAAACTAAGGTAAATATATCCCGTTTATTCTGTTCTCTTGGAATAAAAAGTAGCCTATGTGTTATTCCAGACCATAATCTATCCCTGTTCCAAATTTCATCCCGATCCCTTCAGTCGTTTTGACGTAATTAAGTAACAAACACAAAAAGTCACTTACAAATTTTAGCATTTATAATATTAGTATATAAGATAATATATAAAGATTATTAATACAATCGTTTGATACTTCTCATTTTGTGCATTGATATTTTTTTATTCATTTGATATTAATATTACATTTTTAACATTTAAGAAATTACTGTTATTAAAACACTTTCTGTAATATTATTAATCGAGACAAATTAGAAACATGAAACCGATTTCATTATCAATGTCGACATGCAGTGATTTCCATTCATTGCTTGCACGTAATAAAACTTTTATTTTCCACGACGTCATGTCTTTCACTAATTGCCATTTTGTCCGTATGGTTTAAAAACATCGCGCACATGTGAATTATCTTCTGATTTACGACTAACGTTAGATGGTAGAAAGTAATGGCCAGATTTCTACTATAATTAAATGTATTTAATTAATTGAACCAGTGAATCGAATCATTCATCACGGCAATGGATGCTTACCGTATCTACGAGTAACAATCTTTACGGCTATTTTGATTATTATTATAGAGGTTTATATTTCTATATAATAAATGTTTTTAAAAATCAAATAAGGAGAGATATAGAACAATCTAACAGTAATTGGAACTTGGTACCTGTATTCTGTATTAATAAAACCCACATGTATACTTTATTTATTCCTTCCTATTACAAATTTTGATAATTACCTATCTTGATCCAGTTTTTTTGCTTTTATTAATAAATGGGACATCGTAGTACCTATTAAAAATCGCATATTATAAAACCCACTTAAAATGTATTACTAAATACATAATTTATATAATTTAACATGTGTGATTGTTTTAGTGTTATAAAATTGTTTTAACTTTCCAACAACCTACTCTACCGGAAACACATTTACATTCCTAAAAAAGTTTATCAAAAGTGTACCCTGAATATATAAGTTTCCACTTCTTTATCATACACTGAACACACTTACAGATCGATTCCTTTTATATACTATAACTATAAATGAATTGGATTTCGTATTAGAATACTTAATACAATTTTAACATAGTTTCTTTCATTGACTGAAATTTACATCAATCAAATTTAGCGGAAGCTTTATAACAGGAATATATACTAAACTAGAGAAACATTTTTTCTTCGAGAAGGAAAATAAAAGTAGGAAAACTTATATTCTAGGAATCAGAGAGTGGTTGAGTAGGTACTTCTATGTCTTCTCGGTACCTTGACGTTTTGTTATGGTATTTTTAGTGCGTAGATTTGAAACAGACACAAATGAATATTTATAAAACAATAATAAGACCAATAACAATGTATGCAGCAGAAACGATGACAAAAAAAGAAGAAGAAAAATTAAGGATAAATGAACGAAAGATAATAAGAACAATACTAGGTCCAGTGAGAACCGAAGAACAGCAATATAGAAGGAGAACGAATAAAGAAATTTTAGAAGAATTAAATGGACAAGATATAGTAAAGAAAATAAAAGTACAAAGAATCAAATAGCTGAGTCATATATGGAGACAAGGACCAGAATTAATATCAAAAGCTGTGGTATTATGGAAACCAGGAGGAAAAAGGAGACGTGGTGGACCCAGATCGAAATGGTTGACTAAAGTAGAGGAGGACCTAAGCAGGGCAGGAATTACAAAATGGAAAGAGAAGACAAAAGACCGGAACAAATAGAGACATATAAGCGAATAAATACAATGATGATGGGGACTAATCCACCCCCTATGGGATCTAGAAAGCGGCGATTTTTTCGAGAGTACCAGGCTGAAACCCTTCAGATAATTTGTTCAATCACATAAACAATTCAATTGTTAATAACAAATCATATGGCGAGCTTTCACGCTGGTACCCTCGAAAAATTGAATCTACTGCTAAAAAACAAAAAAAAAAACGTCAAGGTATCGAGGTACATATTCCTAGGCTCCTAGTCTATTACACAAAAAAAAATTAAAACAATAGTTATAAGAAAACTCAGAAGAGATCTCTTTAGAAGTATATTTTAAACCAGAGTCGAATCAAAAAACAATGACGACATGAGTCCGAAATAGGTATTAATTAGTAATTATTTAATTGTTACCAAAACTTCTAAAAACCAAACTATGAAGAACTTAATTCGAGTGTAAATGGGTGAAATAAAAAGATAGGTAAAATAAAGCAAAATACGAAAAATGGTTAGAAAGGATTGATCGAAAACTACGTGGATTAAAACAGAGATGGAATTAATTCAGAGGAATCTTCTTTAAGCAGCTGAATAATCGTTTAATATGTTAAATATATGATAATTTGTTTTAACAGAACGCCAAAGTAAACGTCTCGAGTGATTTTGTAACAAAAACAAAAACGAGTTAAGATTAGTGAAAAGTACTTTCATTTGAAAGTCAACCGAAAATGAAGTAGAACTGGATTCAACACTACTGGAATCCGCTCTTTTATTTTCAAAAGAAAGTGGTTACAATTTTAGGTGTGGTGAATCTCATAGTTTACATCATAAAACTACTACTCCTTGTATTGAGATATAATTATAATTGGATGACCGTCGTTTAAAAGTTCGTGATGTAGCTGACAATGGATGCTTCAAATAAACACACTGCAGCAAAGACTTAATTGTTTGGATGTTTCTCACTTATGTCACAATCGGAAAGGTCTTTACGCAGTTTTATAACGATTGATGAAACTTGGGATTACTATTATATTGACGTATATGAATGGAATTATGCATGGCTTATGTTGCTCTGCTATTTTAAATTGTCTCATTTGGTTTAAAAAAAGTGCGGTAATGTGTTTTAATCAAAATATCTCACCTGCCCTCAAGTCTGCCATTCTAATATTCAAAATTTATGCATGAGATTTTGAATTAGTGGCTAGTCCTCACTACATGGTTTTAAGTGATTATCATCTGTTTTCAAACCTGAAAAAATTGATTAACGCGAGTGATTTTAGTTTCATATTTATGACTATTTCAAAGACTTGGTGAAGGCACTGGTATTTGGTTGAAATAATTGTATTGAGCGTGGAAGAGGCTACCTATGTTGAAAATTACTTGTAAATCTTTTGTTAAACCACATAAAACTGAACAATCCTCGTATTCATGAAAGTATGCAGGTATTAAATTATTTAATTAACTTTTATATTCACCTTATATTGAAAAGCTTTTTAACAGCTCAATAAATCAAAAGAACTTTATTCTTGAAAAAAAAATCTAGTCGTGTTTTCTTGAATCGTTTTTATTCAACATTCACATAACCTCGCCCTTTTAGGTGCGAATGTTCGCATAAAAATTCGCTTTTATATTCTCACGAATAACGACCTAGAAGCAAAAAAAATGTTTACTTTGACCTTTAATGATGGCATCAAGGGCGTACTGTCTATTGTAATTATATACAGACAAAGGTTTTTAGCAGCACGAAATTATTAAACTGTCTTCATAAATATCTAGCCGTTATACAGTGTGACCCATTTCGAATGGAAACACCCCTGTAGAATTCTTATTTATTAACCGATTAGAATAATTTTTTTTCTTATTTTTAATTTAAAAAAAGTTTTACTCGAAGACCTAATTTGACATCTTTAATTTCGTTTTCAAGGCCTACTATGCCACTTTTTTTTTGTCAAAAATGAAGAATTTTTATTAGTGATTTTTTTTATTAAAAAATGACGACACCACTGGATTTAGAGTGGCTTTAAATAGCTCTGATTAAAATTTTATGAATACATATTCATAAACTAGCGGCCGCCCGCGACTTTATCCGCGTGGATTTTAGCTTTTTGCCACCGAGTTTCATACAAATTTGCAACCCCTATTTTAAATCCTTAGGGATGCAATTTAAAAAAGTAATTTCTTAGTATACCACTACGTAATAAAACAAATTTATTCTCGAATTTTCAAGACTCTACGCGTCTATCGACAGTTTCATGTCGGCCAGCAGCAGCGTGCTACTGTCTCACAGCTCCACACACCCGCTCAGTAAAGCGCGAGTGGTATTAGACTATTATTATTATTTTAAAACTTTAAAAACTTGCATGCTATATGCATGCAAAATCTTAGCCCGATCGGTTTGAAATTGACACAGTTTCATACAAACTTTCATCCCTATTTCATCCCTTAGGGGTGGAGTTATCAAAATCCTTTCTTAGGGAATGCCGAAGTCATAGTAGCTATATGCATGCAAAATCTCAGCCCGATCGGTTTAAAACTGACACAGTTTCATACCAACTTTCATCCCCTATTTTATCCCCTTATGGTTGGAATTTATTAAAATTCTTTCTTAAGGGATGCCTACCTCATAGTAGCTACATTCATGCAAAATCTCAGCCCGATCGGTTTAAAATTGACAAAGTTTCATACAAACGTTCATTCCCTTTTTTATCCCCTTAGGGGTGGAAATTATTAAAATTCTTTCTTAAGAGATGCCTACGTCATAGTAGCTATATGCATGCAAAATCTCAGCCCGATCGGTTTAAAATTGACAAAGTTTTATAAAAACTTTCATCCCCTATTTTATCCCCTTAGAGATGGAATTAATCAAAATCCTTTCTTAAGGGATGCCTACGTGATAGTAACTATCGGCATGCAAAATCTTAGCCCGATTGGTTTAAAATTAACAGAGTTTCATAAAAACTTTCATCCACTATTTTATCCCCTTAGGGGTGGAATTAATCAAAATCCTTTCTTAGGGGATGCCTTCGTCATAGTAACTATATGCATGCAAAGTTTTAGCCCGAACGGTTTAAAATTGACAAAGTTTCATACAAACTTTTATCCCTTATTTTATGCCCTTGGGGGTGGAATTAATTAAAATCATTTCTTAGTGGATGCCTACGTCATAACATCTACCTGCATGCCAAATTTCAGCCCCATCCGTCCAGCGGTTTAAGCTGTGAGTTGATAGATCATACAAACTTTTAACCCCTATTTTATCCCGTTGGGGGTGGAATTAATCAAAATCCTTTCTTAGCGGATGCCTACGTTATAACATCTACCTGCATGCCAAATTTCAGCCCCATCCCTCCAGCGGTTTGGGCTCTGCGTTGATAGATCACTATATCAGTCAGTCAGTCAGTCAGTCACCTTTGAGTTTTATATATATAGATAAAAAAGTTATGACAATATAAAATTTGAAAACTTGTCAACCTAAGAGGTACAAAATAACACTCTGTATCAACATTTAGCCACACAAATTGTGATTCTTTTTATTAATTTATACAATAAACCTCTTTTTCACAAACTAAGTATCTTGGTCTTATAATTGTTTTTGTTTATTTTAGATCCTGGTCGCCTCTACCAATCCACCATTTAGTTGAACACATTTGTCGTAGCGCTTGCGAATATTTTTAGTGAGATTCCTTAATTTTGTTGCGGGGTGATTTCTTTACAAGCCTGTCGAATTCTTGCACAAAGTTCTTCACTGTCCCTTGGGCGGTGTTTTGGTGTTTATAAACCTTTTGTGTTAGAAATCCCCAGAAGGAATGTCACTAAAAATATTCGCAAGCGCAACGACAATTAAATGGTGGATTGGTAAAAGCGACTAGGATCTAAAATAAACAAAAACAATTATAAGACTAAGATACTTCGTTTGTGAAAAAGTGGTTTATTGTTTAAATTAATAAAAAGAATCCCAATTTGTGTGGCTAAATGTTGATACAGTGTGTTATTTTGTAACTCTTAGGTTGACGAGTTTTCAAATTGTAGGTTGTCATAACTTTTTATTTTATGAATATTTATTCATGAAATTTTAATCAGAGCTATTTAAAGCCACTCTAAATCCAGTGGTGTCGTCATTTTTTAATAAAAAAAAATCGCTAAGAAACATTCTTCATTTTTGACAACAAAAAAGTGGCATAGTAGGCCTTGAAAACGAAATTAAAGATGTCAAATTAGGTCTTCGAGTAAAACTTTTTTTAACTTAAAAACAGGAAAAAAAATTATTCCAATCGGTTAATAAATAAGAATTCTACAGGGGTGTTTCCATTCGAAATGGGTCACACTGTATGTAAATTTTATACGCATACATATTACAATTACTGGTGTATTTTTTGAACAAATTTATTAAAAAAAAAATTCTCCACTACTGCAAAATTCAAGTAATCCAAGAAAGATATAACCGAATACAACACAAACCATGTTTTTTGTTATTTTAAAAAATCTGTATTCATTTACGTATTACATATTCATTATATTTATTAATTTCTCTAATTGTAAAATAAATAATATTTTTGATTAGATAATGTTACGTATGCCATTGGCGCACTCGCCTTCGTCTCGTTCGGTATTGCTATCCGAGAAATCACGTACTATTTCATTAACTGTTTTATTAAGTGTTCAATTATTACGGTTATTAAGACTTTTGCAATAGAATATCTTTATATATAAAAATCTCGTGTCACGATGTTCATTTGTGCTAATCTCCGAAGCCACTGAACCGATTTCGATGAAATTTTGTAGATATGTATGTGTTACTCGTTCTAATTTAAAAGATAGGATGGTTTATATCTCGATGTATGACCGCAAATTTTAATTACGAATTTAAACGGTTAAATTCACGTCTTATTTTGACGAGTTTTCAATAGATGACAGTAAGAGTTATAAAATTTTCCTCATATTTAAAGGTTGTGTAGTATGAAATAGATGATGCCGTGTTTAAATTTAAATTTTTTTATGCTCAAATTTCCATTTTGCTGTTTATTTTTTTGCATTAAAATCGTGAAAATTTATTAAAAATCGTAAAAAATCGTTCACAATCTTCAAAAATTGGTAAAAAAAAAATGTCCATGATCATAAAGAAATCTTGAAAAAACGTAAAAAAAATTCCAAGATCATAAAGAAATCTTGAAAAAAAGCAAAAAAATGTAAATAATGCTTTGACAATCTTGAAAAACAATATAAAAAACCTATAAAATTATTTACAATCGTGAAAAATTGTTGACAACCTTGAAATTTTTTTTTAAATATATATATATAAAAATAATATATATAAAAATATATAAAATATCGAGCTTCATATAGAAATCTAAAAATCAGGAATAGTAATGGATATTGTATGAAATTAGTGACTATGTTGAAAATGGTTAAAAAAATGTGGAAAATCATAAAAAAACTAGAAAATATTATAAAAACTGGGTAAATCAAAAAAAAAGAGTGTGCGTGTAACCTTTACGCGCGATTGAAGTAAAACTTGTTGACGTACGTATCGGAAAATAAATATTTAATTACAATTCAATCATATTTATTGCCTATATACCTTACAAAAAATGAGATGTTATATTTATATTAGAAATAGGAATTTGAAAATTATCATTATTTTTTATATATGAAATAATAGGTTTATGAAAACTAAAATATGAAACATAGATTTTACTCTCTAAATAACATTAATGTATTTGAAACCGTTTGAAAATTTAAGCTCCTCCCACAGCTGAAATCACACCGTTACTTCCATCAGAATCTTCCGTTAGAATCTAACGTTAGAGTTACCCCTAGTCGCGCCTAAAGAAGTTTTGCTTTAATAATAGGTAAACACTATTAAAAATATACACATATTACGTTTAGAATGTGTGATTTTGTAGCTGCATCTACCTTATTGTAATACAACACAACACAAGAGCCTTCGATAGTTAGATAACCATTTCATTTTGTAGCATTTTATAGCATATTCCATAAAATTTTAAATCCTGAGTTAAGTTTGTTTTCTTCAGTCCTACGAAGGATCTGTTATTGCTGGTAAAAGATCAGCCATCCTGACTAGTGATTTTATGGCCTTTATGGCTACCTAACCAAACCTAAAATAAGTATAAGCAAGTGTTAAAACATGTCGAATATTATTATTTTATGAACAAAAACGTGCAACATGCTTCTTTACTATCGTAATATGTATGTATGTATATAAACTTACTTAATCAAATCATAATAAATGTCGCTGTCTCGTCTTTTTTCATTTTTCTTCAAATCTTTCTGGCGCTTATAATATGCCTTTTGACGTTCACAATTTCTTTTTCTTTTTAGCTCTTAGCTCTTTAAACCTATAAAACGAAAATAGCTAGGTATAAATAATAGGTATAAATAATTAGGAATAAATAGTGTAATTACACACCAAAAATAAAATGTATGCATACAGAGTAGGTACTCACTGTTTTCATTCAATATTTTTTCATCACTTTCTTCATTAATAAATCCACTTTGTTTATTCATATTTAATACAAACACTTTATACACAAATTTAAATTATTTACGCAATGTATTTTGGTTGACAAGATAACAAGCTGTCAATTCATACAATTACAGATTTAATTTCATTTAATATAGTAGGCAGAATCGCATGAGCGCAGCCAGGATTATTTTCAGGGAGGTGCATCTGCATCTACACACTATTATGATCTTATATATATAGAATGTAGAATGATTTGGACAACAACCGCGTCGCCTTTAGTTTTTATTCAAACAATAATTTAATAAAAAAATTAAAAAAATATATAATTTTCTGGTAAATTCAGGTATTTTCTTTCATAGCAGGGGGGTGCAATCGCACCCTCTTGCACCCTGCTGCCGGCGCCCATGCAAAATCGTGTCAGTATTAGGTTTTGTTTCCGGTTTCTGTTATTAGAATGACGTCACGTCCGTTAGAATAACTTTTTTACTCCTAGTGTCGCTAAAGAAGTTTTACTTCAAAAAAAGTAAATGTCAAAAAATCGAAAAAAAAATTAAAAAACAGAAAAAATCAGAAAAAGATGAAACAGTAACAGAAACGAAAAAAAAGGAAAACAGAAGAAAAAATAAAAAAACTGTATATGAATATGCAATAGTTAAAATAAAATTTATAGAATAAAAAAATACGCAAAAATTAGAAAAAAATAGATAGACAAATTTGACATATCTATCAAGATAAATAAGCAAGGGTCATTTTCAAAATATTGATTAATTATTTTATTATTTTGATTTTAGTGGCAAAAGTTCCCCGATTAAAGAAGTACTTATGTTGATGTTATTAATATTCATAAAGTTTATTACCAGCATTTTCTTTACATTTACTGACCGCGTTAAACGGTCTATGCACCCACATGGGTTTCTAAAACAACGGGTGTTTATATAAAAAGGGTCTGTTCGTAATTAGATCTTACTTGTCGGGTTTTCACCCACTTTTCAAATGGTTTTCGAAAAGACGCTTTTCAAAAAAAATTAAATGTTATGGTTCTTCTCGTTTGCATTGTGAAGATTTTTTTTTTTTTGAAGTTTTAGATAAATATGAAATTTGTAATCGTAAAAGGTTTGTTACATAATAAGAATTCATGTTGCGGCATAGCAGGTTCATATGACCTGTGTCAAACAAGTTCATGTGAAAAAGATCTGGGTACTTTCATTTCATTCATATATAAATGAAGATATAGTCAGGGAACTACTTTACTAATCTCAATACCAAAAAATATATTAATTTCGTATCCTGCAAAAAGCAAGTTTGCTGAATTAAATTAGTGGTTAAATTCGTACATTTTGAAAATAGAATTTTTTTTACCATTTGTTTTTTGTGTTTAATTTCCAACTTTTAACGTTAACATACTTGTGACCTTAATTGAAAGATATCCATTTATTATTTGTAATTAATTTTTTCTAGTAATGTTCTTCATTGTTTGAATGTATTAGTGTTGTTTAGATTTTTATTTGTCCAGTTCCAATTGGTTAGTGAATTTATTATCAGTAGTAATACCACTAGGGCCTTGATAATACCGAGATAATTTTGTCATAGAGGATGCTGAAAGCGTGTTGCTTGATAATAGCCCGAGGCCGCAGGCCGAGGGCTATTATCTTGGAGCAACACGCTTGAAGGATCCTCTACGACAAAATTTTGAGTATTTATCAAGGCCTGAGGGGTATTCGATAAGATAATTTTTTACTTTGTAGATTTCAAAAAATTGTCAATCTGACGTTTAATAATTTTCAACAAAATTTATTATTTTTAATCTATCAACTATTATTCATTTTTAAACAAATTTACAGTTGTGAAAAGTACAATTGGTAAATGTTAAGTTGGAGGAAGAGTTGCGACATTTTCAAGCCAGCTGTCAGTTTGACGTTTAATTAATTTTTAATCAAATACTCGATGATCTTTGATGAAAACACCAAACTGAAAACACCACATGTAGAGTGTTGTCGCTGTAATCCAGAGGTGATTGGATGGAATTTGACATATGACTCAAAATTGAATAATTTGATTGGTTACTATATTCAGTAAAAAATTATCTGTCCAATTCTGCTGTTTTTGATTTCTTTTAGTAACGCTCAACACAGTTATTCTAAAGACTTCCAAATAGCAAGTCAAAATGAAAAAAAAATAGTGTCGATCTTTATTTTTTCAATTAGGATACACATCCAAATCTAGGGTACAGTCAAAATAAACTATAAATTCGAAATCCTTTATTCATGAATTTTTGCCTTAATTTCTTCTTTATATACCAAATGCAAGTGTTTTTGTTTATTTTGAAAGAATGGCATACTCGTAATTAATTGTTTTCCTCTTTTTTAAAACATAAACTAATATATATCCATAGCAAAGAACCTTAGTGTATCCATTGTATGGAAGGCTCTTTCGTTTCGATATAGCGAAAATTTCTTCTCGGCCCTCCCCTCCACCAGTACCACTGCGTCACTCAAAAAAAAACAAAAAATAATAAAATTAATTTAAAAGAAAAAAGAATTAAAGAAAAAAAAATTATGCAATAATAAAATAATTTATGAAACCATATTTGTATTAACATTTGTAATAAAATAAAGAATTATTATTATTATTATTACTTCCCACAAAAGTCGCGAGGTAAATTCAAACTATGTAGTTTTTACTCCGATGTGTGCAATCGTGGTATTTAATCATAATCAAAATAGCAGTTTTTGGATGTGCACTACAGGATTCATCATAACACTGAGTGTTATAAACAGCTATCCTCTAAATCCGTGTTTAGCCTTTCAAATTATTACTGCTTCTAACTTAATTCCTAATCTACAAAGTACTCTCTAATCCCATATTAACATATGTATAAATAAATAGTTCTACAGAATGATCTTCCGAATTCGCTCCTTCCGTACATTAGACCAACTAGTTTACCTTCTGGTTGGCAAAAGCGTAATAGTTGACAGTTTAAATAACAGTAGTTCAGAAATAAATTGAGTGCAGGCAATAAAACGCACTAGAGATACAAAAAACGTCTGAAAGATAGGAGTATTAACAAAAATACCAAGATCAAGGTATATAAGGCCAAAATCAGACCTGTAATAACATATGCAGCAGAGACAAAGTGTCTGACTAGCAGAAACAAGGTTAGATTCAGATTCTTAGAAAGGAAAATTCTTAAAAGGATCCTCGAACCAAAGAAGATCCAAGAAGGAGAGTTCAGAAGACTTTTCAACTATGAAATAACAGCGCAAATATGAAGAGAGAAGATATTGTCCGACACATAAAGACACAAAGACGGGAAGAACATGAATTAATAAAAAAAATACAAAGGTGGATACCAGTAGCTTCAAGACCAAGGAGAAGATAAGAAAAACTAGTAAAAGAAGATATAAGCAAGATGGGCATTGGTGACTGGAGAACCAAGGTAGGAAACAGAAGAGAATGAAATTCAAAATCAAGCGGCGAGCGAGATCACACAGTGGCCTCGGAGAATAAGAACAAAAGCAAAGGACAAACGAGCCGATCTCCTATGGAAACCGAATTAGAGGATCTCAGATCATTGATCGATTTATACTCCTGTCCAGGAGTATCGAGCCATACATACCCTTATTTTTAAGATACTTTTTGCATACATTTTTGTTGCGTACTGAACTAAATTTTAACATACAACTGCGCTATTCCTCTACAAAACTAACATAAAATTGTAAGTTTGCAAAAGTACGAACGGGTCAATCTGCGTTTTAACCACTGTTACATTCTTTTAACATATTAATGACCATTTAAATAAACATTATGCTGATAAAGCTGAATTAAATGAATGTGTATTTTGTAAAGAATTTGTTTTTTTTTTATTTAATATAATCTCTCTTACCATAAACACACTAATTACAATTCAGTAATTTTATACTATCTCTGTAATTATTTTTAGGAAGCTCTGTAAAATATTGTCCACGGCTACAATAGATTCTTTCTTAAATAAACTTCATTTGTGCTTTGTATTAATACTTTATCGATTAAAGGATTTTCCTCAAGATCAATTTACATATTGTCTACTATTTATCTTTGCTAAATACTTCTAAATTTAAAGACTACGTACTATGTTACGTAGTATATATGTTGGTTCTTAATTTGTTCAAACACTTCATTTTTGAAATTCAGAAATCAGAGAAAAAATACATAACATTAACGAGAAAAATAAAAAAAAAATCACATTCGAACCTATTTTTTCTATACATACCCGGTTGCCCTATAACCATTCGGCCAGAGATAACTTAGTGGTTAGTCGACTTTTTTTATCATACCTGTATTCAATTACTCCTTAAGCACGACTTCAACGCTTTCCGAATTCTTCTTAAAGTTATGTCTTGTTTAATTTCTACATTTCAAAAATCTCATGAGGGTTGTCTCAAGCTAATTAGTTTATTGTTTTAATCCTAAAACGATACATTTTGAAATGATTCTAGCAACGTTATAAAAAGCGTGTTTGATTTCTTCATATTGTCAGTGCATTTATTATTATATTATCGTCTGCTGATTCTAACAAAAAACAAGTCTAGTTGATTATAGTGCGTCATGTTCTATCTACTCCTACATGAACATATTCAGATTCAGATAAACGTGTAAGTTTGTGCACGATCGTTGTTTATTTTGACCCGCTTGCTCTTGTAGTAAGTGAAACTAATTTACGTCACATTAGCATTACATGCGGATGTTGACTCAGGTGTATCACCCTATACATCCTTTCCACCGAATATCCTGTATTACCTTACGGCAAGTGTACACTTAACTCATTGTTTATTACAAAAGCGTAACATAATAGTTAATAGTGGATCTAGCGGTCTATCCCAACAAGGTATATACTAGATACTAGATAACGACGTTGCCAGTATTATTGCATTAAATTCGGAATTGTCTTTAATTTATTTTTTCTTCAAGCGTATAATAATAACTATATTACTTTTTGCAACACAGACCGTAGAAATATCCCATTATTTTACTAGTACAAAAATGAATTTTCATTATTGTACTAATAAAATAATGGGGCGTTGTAATCAAGTAGGTAGGAACTGTCATTTTTAAACTTATTTAATTTGACGTTTGTCTGTTTTGAAAATTTTGTGAAAAATGTCTCAAGAATTGCAATGTACGCCTCCGGAATTAGTTGAAATAGCTAATTCCAGTATTGAAACTCTAATTCCAACGAAGTCGCGTAAACTGTATGATTTTGCATACGAAAAATTTCTAAAATGGTGCAATGAATATAATGTACAGCAATACACGGAAAACGTTATGCTTGCATACTTCACGAATTTGTCCAGAAAGTTTAAAAGTTCTACTTTATGGGCACAGTATTCAATGATTAAAAGTCAATTAAACATTAAACATAATGTTAAAATAGAAAAATATAGCAAATTAATTGCATTTATAAAGCGCCAAGGGGAAAATTATACACCGAAAAAATCAAAAGTATTAACACAAGATCAATTTGATAAATTTCTCAAGGATGCACCAAATAATGTTTATTTAGCAACAAAGGTAGGTACTTTCTTATTTCTTTTTAATCATTATTACGTTTATTAAACCGTTGACAGTGATATCTACTAGCAGATCAATATTTAACTTGACAGCAAATATTACCTCATTTCCTACTTATAACATTTAATGACGGTAGCTCAGTGGCAGACCTTTTGTCTTCGGTCGCAAAGGTCAGCGGTTCTAATCCCGGTGCTACCAGCTTTTTTTTTTATTTATTTCAACGTTTGTTTTAGGTTATATTAATATTTGGAGTCACAGGAGCCCTTAGATGCGATGAACTTGTTAATTTAAAGTCTAGCGAAATCCAAGATTTGGGAAATTTAATTTTGGTTAAAATCATAAACACAAAAAACAAAAAACAACGGTCGTTTACTATAATTGGCGATTTTTATTTGAATTTGGTAAGACAGTATACGGCTCTTCGTCCGGATGATATTGGCCTGCAGCGATTTTTTATTAAATACCAGAATGGTAAATGTCACCGTGTGGTAATGGGTATCCACAAAATATCAAACGTACCAAAAGACGTTGCTACGTTTTTGAAATTAACAAATCCTCATGAATATACAGGACATTGCCTTCGGAGGACTTCCGCAACTATTTTAGTTGACAACGGAGGTGATATTACCGCTTTAAAGCGGCATGGTGGATGGAAATCCACCAGTGTTGCTGAAGAGTACTTAGAGGATTCCATTTCCAGTAAAACACAAACTGCACAAAAAATACTTAATTGGCAAGAACAACCAAGTAATAGTTCTGGAATCGCTGACATAATAATCGACAATCAACTTACTAATAATATGATGTATACCAATGACAAAATTGTAAATGTCGAAGCTGAAAGCGGTGGCAGTGGCTTAAATTTAAACAACTGCAGTATACAAAACTGCACATTTAATATTACTGTTAATAAATAGGTAACACTTTATGTAATTTTTCGTTTGTATTAATTAAATAGTTGAGATATAAACAAAGCCTTCTATATTTTTTATAAAATGCATATTATTATTACGCTTGAAGAAAAAATAGTATATGTTACTCGGAGCAGAAGGCCCATTATATGTTTCGCCCAGTTTGCACAGCCTCGGCTAGCGCCTCGGCAGTGCAAGAATCTGGGCTCAACAATAATGTTGGCCTTCTACTCCTAGTAACATAATATACTATTTGTAATTTAGTGGAGATAAAATGCAAGTCATTAAAGTTAATGTATCCAATATCTATATTATTACAAAGATTTAAGGGTGGTTCTAAATTCAGGAAATATTCACTGATAATGATATCACATTCTAATTATATAATAGAACTAAAATCATGCAATTAAAATGTCTTCTAGCAAGAGAATTAAAGAAAATTGTGAACGAATTTTTTTAAACCCAAATTAGATGTTTGTTTTCAGAAGCGATCTCTTGTCAATTGCCAACCACTTCGCCTACCGATCTTATTATCAATCTGCGTGATTAGAAATCCAAATTCTGCTTTTTTGAGTGACCAACGTTTTTTTTTTGTAGACTTTAAAGGGTTTTGAATATTTTATCTCATTCAAAGAATTACAAGCACTAATGAATGCCAATTACATCTCATAAAATTTTTATAAGGTTGTAATTATGAGTATTCGTAATCGGTTGGTATTGAAGAAGTTTATTATACTATATGAAATTCACTATTAAATTATTTAGTATATTCTATAAAAAGCTTTATTTACAAATCTTTAAAACACACAGTTTGGCTGATACTATTTCACATAAGAAAATATATTGCCTATCATAATTATAATAATAGGAAGAGGAAAAAATTAAAATTTAAATTAATTTTTAAGAATTTTTTTTTAATATACTACATTCAAATTCAAGACATTTAGTTTACAAACTACTGATTCTGTATGCCTGAGAATTACTTTTGATAGTTTTTGATAGTGTATATTGCTACCTTTTTTTAATAACTTTATTATTATTATTATTATTATTATTAGATGACAATAGTAGGCGGCAAAATGCCAATAAGACTAGTACCAATAAAAAAATGAATACAATAGAAGTAATAATCTTGTAAATGTTCTTGAACACATCACTTTAACTGTTTATAATGAACAATTTAGATAAATTCACCTTTCTCTCAATTTTGTTTTTAAAATTATTCACTCCAGGCGTGATTACCATTTGGTCCTTCAAGGATAGACTATTCTGTTTGTCAAAAAAATTCTTCTAGCCAATTTGTTAAAGTAGTGAACTGCAGTCTTTGTATGTGACTTTCAAATGCCTCAATGAGTAGTTCGTATGGTATCCTTGTGACTTTGCGCTGCTCCTTTTTCAGTTTCTGAATATCCTTAATAAAATATGTATTCCATAGAGCTTGAGCACACTCAAGCTTAGGCCTAATAAAAGAAACATAGATTTTTCTCAGCATAACGACTAACATTCTGAAAGGCTTTTAGGGAGTTTGCATTTTTTATAATTTTAAATTTGATTTTCCCATTTAAGGTTAGAGGTTATACTAATATTCTAAATCATTTTGTTCTCTTACAATCTGTAACTCTACATTATTAAGAACGTATGTTGTAACATCTTCTTTATTTCCCATTGTTAACACTTATTTTCATTCAGTTTCATTTTCCGTTTGCACCCAAATCTGTATTATGTTTAAATCATGTTTTAAGTCGTCTGAGTTCCCAAAAAGTTTGGGGACCGGTTAGTTGGACCACGAGTACCTGCATTAATCCTTTTTTGAAAAAGGTCTGGATGGGCGATTCGTGTTTCGTCCGTAATCCTTTCCAAGTGTTGTTAAAATGGTCGCTTTCGTCCGCTGACCCAAATGTGAAATTTTGAAAATGGCACTATTCGTCCGGCCGGCTTCCAGGTAAAAAAAAAACCAACTTAGATAGATGCGGCATGAATTGTTATGAATGGAACATTATGATAGAGAAGATATGAAATAAGATTTTCCATAATAAAATTTAAAGATTTATTTATTTTTAATTTATTTACCATAATTAAACTATATACTATAATAATATATTAATAAATTATTACTATAATTACCAATGCTAGATATAATAATACTACTATTAGCAACTATTGTTTTACTCAAAACATACATTGTATTGTATTGGACGAGTCAATTTTTTATTTACAGTTATTATTATGTACAATTTCTAAAAACTATAATAATGGGAAGCTAGTTTAACAAACTGCATTAAACTAATTTCATTCAAATCAAATTGAGCAATTTTTTCCTTCAAATAATTTTCTCTTTTTATAGTTTGTAAATTTTGTTTCTTGGTCTTTGCAACGTTATTAATTTGAATATATATTTCATTTTGATAATTTTTTAATGCTTCTATAAATATAAATATATTCGGATGGATGAAATTAAAACATTTATTCAAATGCGAATGAAATGATTCACAGGCATTTGTTGTACGGGTTGATGTGGCGGTTTTAGATGCCCAAATTTCTGGCGGAAATACGGAATCTTCTTCTACATAAGTATCCACCAGATAGTTTATGAATTCGTCTAATTTGTGATCGGTTGGCTTCATTGAAATTAAATTGAAGACCAAACAATCTGAGACATTCTCAGGTTCTGTAAAAAAATGAGTGATTAGATGTTTGTAATCCAAGTACCTATATCTACATATTTTTTCTGATTTTATATGCATGCATTATGAAAGTAAAGTAATCGATTACAAGTTCTTTACCTAAAAACATGAGGCCAAAGCAATAGCCAAGCCATCTGCCAATTTCGGTTTTGTTTCTATAGTCTTGGGTAAGGCCAAGCTGCTGAATTCTTCTCCACCATGCCTGACTTAAGTGAAATCGACATCCAGTGATTTTCGCATTTTGCCACACTTCTTTCACTGCTGCATGAATCACCAGCTCAAAATCTATGACGATTTCTTTGGGATTTAGCTCCAAGCCGCTTTTCTTTGATTCATTCAAAATAAATTTCAAGCATGAAGCATAAGTGCTCGTAGATTTGTTTGGCAATAAACAAAATGCCAATGGAATATAATGCCCATTATGAAGTCCATGAATGGTGAACAATTGTAAAAAAGGTTTTGGGCAATATTTGAATGTACCGTCCATATATATAATCGAACACTTACAAAGATGTGTGAGATTTGTTCTTGTGGCAAATATAACTATTTTTGAATAATAGTCATTAACTATTAAAAATTCTTCTCCTTTGGTTGTTGACACATTGAGGTTTTTAAGCGCTACGTGCAGCTCTTCAAATGTTTTCGGCAGCTTTGGATATTGCTTCCTCCTTTCTCTGTAGATGCTTTTCCTCACATTACCAATATCATCCACAGTAATATCTTCAAAATTAGTAGTTTTCAAAACCGATTGAATTATTTTCTTGGGAGTTTGGTTTATGTCCTCGGTAGCCTTTCGTTTAGCTGCTGCAGTTATTAAATTAATTTGAAGTCTCCTCTGACTAATTTCTGTATGATTATGTTCCATTTTGTGGTTTGATAACAAATTTTCTTCTCCAATAGTATAAATAGCCGCTTTACATCCTGGAATCCGGCACCGCCACCTCGACTCTCCACCCACTAACTTGTCAGCAAAAGTAAATATAAAATTATTCACCATCAATTGAATTTTGCCCCTTTTGGAAATACTTCTTTTAACATCTATATTCTCCATCTTTGTTGAAACAAGCACAAATAAAAAAAATCGAAAATAATTTTTTTATAATTTTGACAAGTAAAGTGACATTTTTCAAAACTGCTGTCAGTTTTGAAAGTCATTACTTTTCATAACTAGTTTTGAAAAGTAAAACTTTACGTAACTAGTTTTGAAAAGTTCATTTCAAAACAAGTTACGAAAAATATAAAGCAAATATAAGTAAACAACTAAGAAATATTTTATACTAACTTTATTAAAGAAATATTTAAAAGCAGACATTTTTAAACAAAAAATTAAATAAGTAGGTATACTTAATATTTAGGTAAATCAGAAACTTACCTTTTAATTATATCTGTATTAAATAGAATTGTCATTACAAAGGTGTCAATGCAAAATAAACACGAGAACTAGATGTATTGTTTTTAATTATTATTAGATAATTATGATTTTCTTTAATTATGGAATTTCGTCAAAATTATAAAAAATCTTGTACGGAACTCGTTATAAAACGCCATTTTGTTTAACTCGTGTTCATTTGCAGCACTCGCTTCGCTCTTGCTGCAACATCACACTCGTTAAACAAAATTGGACTTTTCATAACTCGTTACGTAAATAACTATTAACACTACTAGTTTTTCACTTTACCAGCTCTGCTATTAGAATACTTATTTTTTTGTAAAATTTATGGAATATATACATACAATCTTAAACAAACCTGCGCAAATCAGACGAATGTATAATTATATAAGGTTTTTCCACCCTTTCTTCAAAAATATATTAAAAGTAATCCTTTTCATGAATAGATTAATTTTATTACCCCTCGATAACATTGAAATTATTTCAAATATTTAGAATCCTTCAATACCTTGACTGGATGGGTTAAACCTTTTCTAAGAAATCTACCTGTTTTCAGTCAGCGGACGAAAAGTCCCATAGTCAGGTAAACAGTTCCTTCCGACCTTTTATTTTTATTGCTTTAGCGGACGAAAAGTCCTATGCCCGTCTGGATAAGCCCACCCTTTAGTTCGACCAGGATAAAATTTTATTATCTAATCGATTTATTGGAATTCTTCGAAAATAATTACAATATCATTAGGGTAGTAGGTAATAGTGGATAATTTTCAACACTTGCTAATTTCTATCAAATTTTAAAATATTAGTTTAAATCCAGCAACGTTCTAGTAAGCATCATTATACTTCATAAGTATTACTAGTATTTTACTAGTTAATTTAGTTTGTTTAAAAAGTGTGCATAGATAGTATGTACTATGTACAGGACCACAAACGCGTGTGAATCATTTCATTCTCATTTTAATTCTAATTTTTATAGTTCTCACACAAGTTTGTTTAATTTTGTAAATATTTTAATAAACTTTCAAGCAGAAACATATATTAAAATAAATTTAGTAAAATGTTCCACCAAAAAAATAAAAAGTGCAACACAGAAAATAAATAATTTTATTAAAGCTAAGATATCAGAATATAGAAATGACCTGTTATCACAAAAAGATTTTGTAAAAATTATGTCCTATTATAATTCACCCCAATAATAAATAATATGTTAAGTAAATAATGATTGTTTTAATTCTTAGAATACAACGTTAATCCGCTCGAAGAGCGGTCGTGGTCCAACTAACTGGTGTACTTAAAACAGGTACCTGGCCCGTGGTCGAACTGTCCGACTCCGAAAAGTTTTGCACCATGTTGATTATAATGTCGTAGGTTAAATCCCCAATATAAAGGAGAAACAACAAGAGACCCAAGCCAGAGCACTGAGGTACTCCACTGATCATGAACGAACACCATTAACTTTTACTTGGTACGAGCGGATAATCAAAACATTCTTTATTACCTTCAACAACTCTTCTTTGATTCCAAAGTGTTCCAGTTTGTAGATCAAATAGTCGTGAAGAACTTTATCGAATGCCTTTTCGAAATTCAGATATATGACATAGACAGGTGTATTGTTGTGATGATTCCGTGATCACACATCTAAACAATCCAAAATATTTGTTACCACCGACCTCTTTGGCAGAAATCCATTTTTCTTCATATATTTGCAAGGATTGCAGCTTAGGCTAATAGGGCGGAAGTTTTGTCGAAGATGTTTATTGCTTTTTTTAAAGAGGGGTCTAACCACTGTTTTGCGCCAACTTATTAAATTATTTCCTTATCCCGGATATTCTTATAATACCCAAATACTAAAGTAACAAAAGAATAAACTCTATAATTAAACACTAAACAACAGCCTACAAATTTAAAAGAAAAATAGAACAAAATTAGAGGATGCTTACATTTCAATATCCTCCATATGCTGCTGATGGTATATCGACTCACCCTTCATTTTAAATATAATATGAATCTAATACTAATAAGTAATAATTGTGATAGATTGTCGAGGGTCAAGATTTCCTAAACGAAATTACCACAATCCACGATCATATGGGAGATTAACTATCTCTTTCCATAAAATGTTGACTCTTTCATTTTACTTTTCGTTTTATTACACAAATTATCAGTATAATTTAAATTTAAGACAGTGCTTTTTCAATTTTCTGTCAGATATACCATAATAACACAGTTTACTTCACACACAATTTTTTGTTTTGAAAACCACATACCTAACTAATTAATTTTGTTTGATGAGAGAGACCAAATCACATTGTTTGTTTAAATATCAAAATCATTACCAATCCTCCTATTTTTATTTGAAATACCTACCTTGTATATTTTTATGGTATGTAGATTACGCTAACGTTTATTCTGTCCATACAATCTTGAAATGTCTTCAATACCTATCTTAAAACGTAGAATAATTTTTTATGATAAACATTATTCATCATTAAGGATTTTAATAATATGTAATGTTTTGTTTGTATAAGAATGTAACTATTAAGGAATAAACTACTATGTGTGGCAACAGCGCTTTAATAAATTCCCGTAGATATCAGATATGTTATGTTGCGTTTGTTACGCATTGGCAAATTCAAAATGTACAACGCGCGTTCCCGGCTAATATTTACGACAATGTTACTAAAATTTTTCCTGCCAACTTTCTGCCAAACGTAAGACTTCATTCAAGTTTAAATGATCGATAGCCGGTACACTAGTGAATTTTAATTTTCCTAACAAGTGATTGTAAAGTTAAAAGTTTTGTGGTGTGTGAGAGTGCTATAAAATTGTGTTTGTGAAAATGTTGTTTTTTTAATTTAAAGTAAACATCAACAGATTTTGTTAATTAAAGGTTTTTAGATTTAATATTTTATAATGGGAGTTTAAGATAGAATCGTCTATTTATAAAATATTTGGCCTAATTGGCTATAATTGAATCTTAAGTTAAAAAAAATGTTTTTTTCAATTATAATAATAAAAAATCTGGTGTGGGCACCACACGACCTTCTGAACAGTAGCATGTATAATAACAAGTAGTGAAAGAGCGAATCCACAATTTTTATTTCACATATTTCCAGTTTTTGATAAAAGTGTCAATATCTCGAAAACTAATGAAAATATCAAAAAAATGTATTCTTTCAAACATGTCGGAAATTACATGTTCTTTCCACAAAGTATAAATATTTTGCCAATAACTATATGAAAACCCAATATTTTCAAAAAATTCCATTTTTTGATAAGAGTAAACGTCCACTTCCGGTCGGCCGATTTTACTCAAATTCTATCAGATTCCTCCGATGGTGATTATAAGTAAGGTTTTATAGTTTTATTCCGATCCGATTAGCCGTTTAGCCACAAATGTGTTCACAGACACACAGACAGACAGACAGACATTTTTTATTTTTGGGTTTTTTAGGCGTATTTCCGCTAAAAACCCGAGATCGAAATTTTTCGCGATCACAATACCTTCCTCTTCTAACAGCGTTGCTGTTCGGAAGGTAAAAACATAATTTTAAGATTTCTGATATATGGACAGATTTTTTACATTTCTACATAGGAAAAAATTAAATTTCGACAACTAGGCATTATACTAACAGCTCATGCGTTCTTTTTTTTAATATGTTTGCGGTTTTTATTAAGTCTAAACTCTTACATTTTTTTTTTACTTTTTAGAGAAAGTGGTCAATTTTTAAATTGATGTCTCTTGTTAATACACACTTTAATTTTCGTACACATGTAACAAATTTTATAGTTAAAAAAAATCAAAAAACAAAGTTTATAAAGTGTTATTTTAACCCAATGTTTTGTTGGGGATATGTAATACTAAAAATAGTTTGCACTACTTAATACAAAATATTTTTAAAGAAAAAATAATAAAAACGTGTTAAAATTGAATGAAACTGTTTTCGACCCCGGCGGTTTTCGTGGATCAATTTCTCTGCGCAACCGGTATTTACTCTTTTATGAAATTTTTAAAAAGATTTTTTTTATTATAGTTAATGAAATTCATGAAGAAGTAAAATAAAGTTTTAAAATATAATATTAAAAAAAAACTTAAGAGAAGAAAAATCCAGAAGAAATTATTTTTCATATTTTTTTTAATGGAAAGGGAAGTGGGTAAAAAAATTGCAAAATTCTGAGACAACCTGTATCTATCCTTGAGAATAGCGAAAATAGCTATTTTTGGTGTATATAACCTCAAATATCTTAAAATCCTGACAAAAAAAACAGTAAAAGGAATTAAAGCAAAACAAACCAAAAACTAAGTCAACATTGCACACATAATAACAGATAATTCACAAGTTCAAGCATACTCGGACTAAGGGATGAGCTTCAGCTCAGACTCATCTCTGATGATCCTTGGTCTATGGTAAAAATAGAAGAAAGAAAAAATGGACTGGCCAATTGTTAAACGACAGAGGCCATAAAGAAGAAGAAGAAGAAGAGAAAATCCTGACACATTCTAAGACCCGATTTAGATTATTTGCAAAAAATTATCTGTTATTTTCTCGACACGTAGGTACAAAATTATAGTTATCATTCTTTTATGTAAAAAAACAGTCATAGACTGACTCAAACGCGTTAAGACATTCACAATGTGTACGTGCAATCAATTTCTCGTAACGAAAGGATGTTAATCTGAAGACTTGCTAGCTGGGTGGTCGTACGAAGAGGTAGAAAAAATATAGTCATAAAAAATTGTGATAGATACTCTCTCCAAACTTCTTGTATAGCTTTATTAGAGCGAGTTTGACGTCGTTTTCTTCTACGATATTTTTTTGTTTTGGAGCATTTTTCCGCAACATTTTCCGAAACATGTCGTTATTCATAGATATAAAAAATTTATAGATACTGTTTTATTTTTTTACCTATATAAAAATAATTAGTGAAACGCAAAAAAAAAAATTGTCTGACGTCATATGTAGGTCATTTTAAGTGTATAACAAGTCAAAAAAATGACCCTAGTAAAATTTATATATAATCAGAATACTTTAGTTAAAATCAATAAAAACAACATTTTATGTTGTCTGACGAAGAACGTTTTTCAAAGTTTCACTAATTATTTTCAAGCTATTGAATTAAAAAAAAGAAACAGTATCTATAAACTTTCTATAAGTTGTAAAAATAACATGTTTCAGAAAATTTAGCGTAAAAACCAAAAAAAGTCTTGCAAAAAATCGGTTTTATATTCGGTCTTGTAAAGCTTAGAAGAAGTTTGGAGAGTGTATCTCTTTGCCTGGTTTAGAGTAGTTCTTATTTGCGTTCGCTATGGTCGGTAACAGCTCTTTCCCCTTTGTTTCGCGGTAGTGTGATCTTAAGCAGTAATGACATTTGTGTTTTGTCATCATAATTCTAGTCAATGGATGAATTTCTTCCAATTCAATCTTTGACTATTTTAGGACTCCAAACGATTATGTCAGTATAATATCTCCATTTGGCAGTACCAATCTATGTTAACCACTTTTTCCTTTTTTGATTTTAAGCTTTTACCCTTGTTTAGTCCAAATTTCATTTGTATATCAATAGGCAATTTTTCAATGATATTAAGCAAATATTGGATTTGTTGTCGATTTGAGGCGTATATTTTATGTCGTCCATTTATAGAAGGTGTGAGATATTCAAGCTGGTGTTTCTATTAGTTTTGATATTAAATCCATATCCTGAGTCATTAAGCATGCTGGAGAGTGGATTCATTGTACTTTGCACTCGCTCATTTTCATATGTCATAATATTTAAATGTACACTTTTCTGCATATAATTAACTTACCTTATCTTAATTTGACGAGCTCGAGTTACTTTAGAGGATCCATATAGTACCGTACCGAGATTGCGTAAATTCCAAAATCCTCGATAGGGATCCCTTACTATTAGATTATCAGAATATTCATGTTTAGACACAAAAGGTTGACGATATAAAAACTTTTTTTTTATTTCCGTTATATTATTTATATTTTAATTTTTAATGTTTTGATTTAAATTTAAAAATGTAGAAATCCTTCACTTCTGAATTGCCATATTTCCATAAATTACTTAATCACATATGTTTTAATAATTTTCTCTGACATGAATGTGTCTAAGCAATGTTTACATATTTAGTAAACCGTAAACTTCACACGCATCTATTGTTGTTTGCTTTGTGTAAATTTAGATATATCAGCAAAACTCTTCGGTTAAATAAATATAGAAATACGCTATCTAATATTTACTTAAATCTAGTGATAGGATTAAGATTTAGCTAGCTTTACAGAAAACTCAGTACCAATAATAAACGTTTCTGGTAAACTGAACTCTTTCTTATTTACAGATTTATACAGATATTAATATCTGTTGTCTTATTAGTAAAAAGTGATTAAATCAATAATAAACTAACAATCTAACTGAGTTTATAGTACATAAAATGTGTTGTGAAATTAAGTAATGATCAGCAATAATGTTTGCCAACGGAAACGTGACCATCATAGACAATACGTGATGAAAAATACGAAACTTAAGATGTGATAAAGTGAAACATAAGGTATATTGTAACTTCTTAAATTCAGAAGTGCTTGATGTTATGTACGTCGAAAGTGTAGGTGAGTTCAGGTGTTTTTATCAAGCATTACAATTAAATAACCAATAAAATTTCATATTTTAATTATTGATGAATGGAGTTGCTTATTCAAATTAATGTAAAGTTTATGTAATATACATTGACAAGTTTTTATATAACAAAGTAATTTATAGATATCTATGAAATTGGTTGGTTTTTTTAATCTTTTGAAATTATGCAATGGTTTCTTGTTTTCCTTAATTCTGATGATAATTGTAATACCTAATTTGAGAGTCGGAATGCAGATAAGTAAAAAATTGATGGTAGAGGTTTTGCGAAATTTCGCATTTATGGATTATGCAGGTTTCTAAAAATATCTTTTGTTTGAATTTATTTTTATTTTTGAAATGATTTTAGAAAAAATGCAAATGTTAATGGATTTAAAAATAATTTTACAATAAGTAAAGTTGCATTGAGAAATTGAGAAGATGTTGTCAACAATGTTTTGGTTAATACAAAGTGTAATAAAATCCATATTTTTAGTAAAACTTAATTTAAAGTATACTATTTATTTTTTTAAATCTACATTTACATCTCTAATTTTAAGACTTTCTTTTAAGCGAAGGTTTCCAATTGTTCTAACCTCGAACATAGTTGCATTCTAATATATGGCAAGCGAAAAACTAAATTTGTAGAGTAATTGAGATTTGGTGCTTTAACAAAATCTGAAAATAACTGCTTTATTAACGTATCAATTTCAATGAATTGAACCTGTCAAGATCTTAATTTGGAAATTTCGTAAAGTTCAATCCTTAGATATACGAGGTCTGGCTATTAAATAACGAGACTGGTTACGAAAATTCCTGGTTACAGGATTACATTTTAATGCTCTCCTTCAACATACTCTTCTCCCCTTTATCTTCAGAAACAAAAAAAAGTCTCACGGTGTCAAATCTCGTGAATACACGTTCGAGCACTGGATTGCGTTTATTGGCCAACAAATAGTAAGTCTGGTTCACAGTCTGACCCTCTGGAACCCATTAAAAACGATCAACGGTGCCTTGAATTTTGATTTGGACATCCTTGCTTTTTTTATTCTGGGCGAGTCAGGAGTCTTCCAATGCATCAATTGTTTCAGTATCGTATTAAAAAATCTACGTTTGGTAGCAAATAATGTTTTTTATCATTTCGAGATCGTCTTTTAACCTTTCAAGGAAATCTAAACAGACCTGTTGTCGCTTGAGCTTTTAGTCAGGAGTCAGGTTTTTTGGCACCAACTTGGCACGATCTGCATGCACAATTTGGTTGATTTTGGTCTTCCGGAGTTGAGTAACAGGGCGACCTAGCCTCCGGTCATCTTTAGTGCTCTCTCGGCTCTCACTGAAGCGCTTGTACCTACCACTTAAAAACAGGCGCACGAGATAGGCCTCTTGCAACAGTTTATAGCACTTAGTCGGAGTTTTTTCAATTTAACGAGAAATTTTAGATTGATACGTTGCTTCTGTTTTTCGTCACACTTGGTTTTCGGTACGTTTCAAACCGCTACTGTACAAATACTATAAACGTGGTTTGGTACGTGCATAGAAAAGACTTCTACATACCCAACTTACTAGTCCCGCAAATTGATAAATTGCCTCTTCTGTCCCAATAGGTGTTCTCGGTACATTTGTATTTAGGTCTGTACCTACAAGAACATCTTTAAATAAAAAAAAATATAGAGTTTAAAATTTTTCAAATATTTTTAATTAGTAAACTTTAGATGTACTGAAATATTTTTTTTAATATATTTTTTATTTGTTACAGGTAAGTAATTACACCGTAGAGATATTTTTGGTAAGCTCATTATATTTTCATCAACATGTTCTATTTTTCACATTAATATATAAAATAACACAGATATATATTCGAAAAAGTCACTGAACTCAAATGGAATAGTTA
The DNA here is from genome assembly GCA_964028335.1 of Altica lythri. Lineage (NCBI taxonomy): Eukaryota > Metazoa > Arthropoda > Insecta > Coleoptera > Chrysomelidae > Altica > Altica lythri. The sequence continues at coordinate 24,249,074 of OZ034804.1, read as the reverse complement.
TTACTTTAAAATTACCTACCTATATTTTCTAAATTTTCTATATATCTGAAACTACTGGAAACTTGTAACGTTCGCTAAATTGAAATAAACGTAACTTAAATAGAATCTTGACTTTTAAGTTTTCGAGAAATTACTGGACAAACATACAAACATACACTTACCAAATCATACTAAAATATCATTTAATTCCAATAATATTACATACATACCTACATATTAAACTGATAACTTCCTTTTTTTGAGGTCTTTAAAAAAATAACTGTATAGTACGTAGACTAGAATAGGAAATCTGCGGGACCGATGCGCGTAGATACCATAAATCGCAGATTTCCAATTCGAGTCCACCCATGTGATGATTACCGTACCCTTAAAAGACAAGTAAATATATTACGTTCGTTACTTACGTTTATATGTTCGCAGGAGTAGATATTAAAAATTTATTATTATTCTACAATTCTTATAAATTTTGCAGTCTTTACAACTTTTTAAACGTTTACGATTTTATTTGTAAATTACGATTTTTCTTTTTTTTTTTTGATACGCTTTTTCCACTTTTTCTTTTTATTACCGTTCCCTTTTTTTAAATGTTTACCATTTTTACATTTTTAAATATTTTTCAATGTTCTCTATAATACACATTTCGAGTTTGCTTATTTCTTTACTATATTTTTTATTTGCTAATGATATTTTTCAAATTTTCGAAAAAAGAAGGATATGTCAACTTTATTATTAAATTTGAAGTAATTTTACACAAAATTAAAGAAAACCACAGTTTCAAAAAAGATTTAACAGTTTTAACTTCCTTTTTTATCCAAGAATCGTCACAAGAAGTCACTAATTGATTTTTGAAGGCTCGATTAATCGACTTCTCTAGTGTAAAATAGAAATTTCACCTAAAAACATAACGATTCCTAAACTGCATTAAATTCTTTTTCATATCATATGCATTGAAACAGCTAGTTTTGATCCCTGTTTTGCCAGTCGAAACAAGACAATTTCAAACCAATGCAACTGTCAGTCAGAAACTGACAGTTGTTTCTGCCCTAGGACAGAAACAAATGTCAATATTTCAAGTCTGTCAGAATGTTTCTGACTGACTGTTGCATTGGTCTGAAATAGTCTTACTTCGACTGGCTACAGAGATCAAAACTCTCGCCCTAGTCAGAAATCATCTTGTTTCACCCCTTGCCACACAATATACTATTTAGATTCGCTTATCAGTTTTTTTTTATTCTGAATTTTTCTTTTCTGAATCAACCATACGAGTATAAAATTTTTAATTTTTTAGGATTTATTTTTTCATAATTATCTTTAAGCTCATTTTTCATTACACGTAAATAATTTATTTGCACGTCACAGTCCTAATTTCTCTTACTTATTATGTTTTTTTAAAGTACGCATACGATTTTGTAAATATTTAAGTTTTTAAAACAAAACATAAGTATCAATAAGTAAGTATACAAAAATATATTCAAAGAATGAAAAAGTAGTTAAATTAAGGACTGATTTTTCTATTTTGCTGTATTAATCATGTATATGTAATTTTTGTAACATTTTTTCCTTAATATATCATATTTTACCACCTCCGGTGTTTATTTAATATTTTTTAATATTTTGATTGCTCGCTTGAAATATAGGACAAACATTCATTAAATCTATGTGAAGTACCTTTCTATTCTCAATTACAGCGTCTCAAATAATGAAAAATCGCCGGAACTTGAAATAAATTTGAATTCAAAATAAATTTTTTGCGTCAGACCACCTTATCTGGGACAATCTACTGGCTGATCAATTACGTAAGAGTTTTAATGTAGAGAGCGAAATGATATTTTTAGACGATTCAACTAGAGCCAAGTTCACCGGTTGTTATTTGTTTCTTTTTTATAATGTAAACGCGTTTTACATTTGCTTTAACGAGCTAAATGGAAATAAGTTGAGTATTTCCAAATATAACTCAAGCTGTTTTAGAAATTAGTTCTCTGTTTTATTTTTTGTAAGTTTATCAGCATGTTACATAAGGAGAACAAGTATTGCAGTTTCTTTTTCTGTTCTTATTTTATTAGTCAGTTTTAAAATTATGCACATAGCACAGTCAATAGATATTCACTAAAGGTTGGCAATATCACAAAATTCTTGATCGATTAGATTTGAATACGGTTGGGTGTGTTCAATTCGTGAGAATTGCTACAAATATTGTGAACTAGTCTGATAATGACGAAGTCCTATTTTTGTAAAAAAATGCAATTTAAAGTATTCAATTATAGAAAATTAAAACTCTATAAAAAATGATGAAAATTAGTTTGCTTTTGTTACTCGGGGATTTGTGAGATCGCTGAAGAAAAGTATGAGGTCGACGATAGCTCATGGTGTACCTGCTGTACGGAAAGATTATCCTTAACGTCGTTCTCTAGTAACATAAAAAATTATTAAATATTGTACCCAAAGTCGTTAGTTGGGTGTTTTTAAGGTCACTGAACACAACAATGTGTGGTATCAAGTAATCAGCAAATATGCTTTCAATGTTATGAAAATTCCTTACATAATTAAGACAAACTCGTTACTCTGGAGCTTTTGAGGTCACGGAACACAAATATCGTGACGATTGAAGTTCCCGAGGGCAGGCAGCGGATATCTTCGTCTGGCTGGAGTACTATTAAAATTTGTTAAATATTTGACCCCACAATCATTTAATGTCGCTCAACAGAAATGGCAAAAGCCTGCGCTTTACCTAATGCCCGGAAAGTGTGCCATCAACGTTTTTTTGAATATGTCTTACAGAATTACCACAAACTTGTTGCTTGGGTGGTGCGGAGGTTTAAGGTTGCTGAAAATGAACATTGTTGAACACGACTTATGTAATAAATATGGTTTCAGACAACTGCAGCCCGAAACTAGTGGTATCTTTCTTGGCTAATTGAAATTTAACAGAATTTTATTAAAAATGCTCTTTGTGTCATCAAATCTATATTTTTGTTTATTACTTGGGTATATTTTTTGTCACTAATATAAAAAATTAATTAATATGTTTGAAAATGGTCCTTGCTTATTGTATTAATCTTGATAAAATTACACATTTACCAAAGACCGTCTGTTAAATCTGAAAACGCCTCACTAAAGTAAAATAAATTTAAAAAATATTTCAGGTAGGTACTTCGTAGGACTTCGTCGTCCTCATATTTATGTTTAGTCCCCTCAAAAATCGAGTAACTAATTCAGACTTATTTTCATCATTTTTTGTAAATAAATATTTTATAATTAAATACTTAAATTTTTTTGAAATATATTTTTTTTATGGACAAATCTAAATTGGTATCGTTATTAGACTCAGTAGGTCACCAACTCTGTGGATATTCTCACGAACCCAACGCACCAAACCGCATTTAAACCCGACTTGCCGTTCAAAATATAATCGATAGTCCACTGCCCTATTTCCTCAATAACTTTTTTGTTATTCATTAATTTCATTTTTGTAACAAAAGTCATACTTCTTTGACCTAAAAGATATTAATGATTTCGCGATATTTTATTATTGTTTAGTCATTATAATATTAATATAATATTAAACTAATCTTCACCATCTATACGAGGTCTGGGTATTAAATAACGAAACTGATTACGAAAAATTATAAAAATTATTCTACATTCGAATGCTTCCCTTCAATGTACTCCCCCCCCCCTCGCCGTACACCATTCCATTAATCAAAGCAGTGCTGAAAGTCTTCTTTGGTGATGGCCTTTAGAAGCTTTGCTCTCGACTCAAGTCGGGTCCCTTTCGAAGCAGGTTTTATCTTCGGAAACAAAAAAAAGTCGCGCGGTGCCAAATCTAGTGAGTACGGTACATGTTGAAGCACTGAAGTGCGTTTATTGGCCAAATACTGCTTCACAGATAGCGCATTATGAGCAGATACGATGTCCTGGTGCAAAATCTACGAGTTGTTCTTCCACAACTCGGGACGTTTCTTACGAACTCGTTCTCGCAGTGTTGCCAAATGACTCTGAAGCCTATTTAGTCATCACAATATCGTTAATGTCGAAAAAAATTATCAACATTACTTGAATTTTGATTTGGACATCCTTGCTTTTGTGATTCTGGGCGATTTAAGCGTTTTCCAATGCATCAATTGCCGCTTTGTTTCAACATCGTATTAAAAAATCCACGTTTCGTCGCAAAAAATGATTTCATCAGTTCGGGTTCTTCTTTTAACCTTTCAAGGAAATCTGAACAGACCTGTTGTCGCTCGAGCTTTTGGTTAGGTGTCAGGGTTTTTGGTACCAATTTGGCACAGACTTTTGACATGAGTAATTCGTGTTGTCACATTTTTCTAACCGTTTCTTTATCGGGATTTACAACTTCGGCAATCATCCATCTTCACGCGTACGAGATCGAGAATGGTCCCCATAGGCCTCTTGCAGCAATTTATAGCACTCAGTCGAAGTTTTTTTCAATTTAACGAGAAATTTGAAATTGATACGTTACTAGTTTTTCGGCAAGAGAAAAAACTCGTTCGTTTCATGTCGCTACTGCACAAATACTATATAGTGACGAAAACATGGTTTATTGGTACATGTATAGAGAAGACTTCTAGATATCCAACGCACTACTCGTTTTTCACCACCCCTCTAGGGCGCTATCTAGGCGCGCAGTCTTGTTATTTAATAGCCAGACCTCGTAGTCAAAATAAAAGGTTTATATAATTCTACATCGCATTAAAAAAAAATGATTTTTAAAAGTTCTATGTATGCAAATGACGTTGAATTTTAACTTTTAAATTTCTTAAATAATCTTATTTACTCTTAATCGTATTTATTAACACATTTTTTTTTAATTTGGTGGAAGAATTTTTTTAAATAATTAAACATGTTATGTTCCTTGCATTCCTTAAAAAGCAAATTTATTAAGAACATTGTTTATTATTCCAAAAGGTGTATGGATAAAAAAAATGTTTTTATTGCACAAACAGTATATTTTAATGTTCTTTATAGAAACATTCATTTATGTTTTATTGTTTTATACATAAAGTAGTAATTAACTTTAATGGCTAATATAATTCTCCAAAATTAACGTTTAATTTTATAACATATCAATTCTCACTGAACTCCATAAATAACTGTCTGTTTATTTCATCAACCTTGTATAAAATTTCTGAATAGTAAACCTATTTACCTCATTTTTCTATTATTAATCTATTTTATATATTGTCAGTAACAGATCGGTGAAAATTTGATCATATTATAATAAATTATGAAAACAAAATTTGTGCAATCAAACAAATTTTTCTTTTCCTAGCTGAATAGATTAAGATAAGAGCTCGGTTGATAGTTTTATGCCAAAACTATTACCTCAGCCGCGTTCACTATTATTGATGAACACAACACTCGTCGAAGATATATAATCTAGAAAAGGCCCATTAAAATTTTGACGTGCTATTTAATACACCACGGGACGCGTTATTTTGCAGGCGGGCCAGTGAAAAGAGCATCGATCTTTATTTTTAAAATTGCAATCGCCGGACAATTATCGAGCAGAAATGAGCTGTTTGTTTTGGCCAATGGCCAGTTGGGTCATTAGAAATGAGCTTTAATTTTTCTCTTGGGGTATGAACTTAAATGCAAGCAAAACCTTGTCAACTTTAAAAACCTTGTTTTACAGAGAAAATTTATATTGACAATACAGAATATAGATTTAAACGAATATATGAAATTATGGAAATTCAATCAACTAGTTTAAAGTAAAAATTAAACTAAATTAAAACACATACACACAATAAACCAACTAAACCAAAAAACGTATTTGACATTTTCTGATTATGTAGTTATAAAAATAAGTAGAGAAACAGAAAGCATATTTACGCTCTAACTTTAAAAAATATTTAATAGACAACTTATAGGTACATAAAAAGCACAATAAATACCAAGGAAATGAAAATAAAATATTTAGGTCTTTAATATCAAACGATAAATCTTTAGCTCAAGAAGCTAATATCGATAGAAAATTCAGTTGGCTACGAATAGTGGTTCCTCTTCCAAGAGATCTTGAACTACTCTAGTAGTTTTTGACCTACTGCTTAAAGTAACTTTAATCTAGAAAGCGGAAACTTTATACAAGGTTTTCTCTAGATAGTTCAGTGCCTCCTATTCAGAGTGCTTAGTAGGGTCTCATGGGTTTTTAATTATTGGAGCTCAAAAAATAGTGGCATAATCTGGCTGATAATACATTAGTAAACCCAATTTTCTAATTAACTATGAATACATGCGTAAAAGGCTTTCTGTCCGTTTTTATCCCATCATGAAATACATGGTAGATATAAAAGTTTAAAGAGATAACAAATTTTTGGAATATTGTAACCTTTTATTTCCCTCCTTAGCTTATCTGTCTCTTTTTTTTATAATGGACAACAAATCATTTATAACATTTCTGTTTTGACATTTAAATATGTCGACATTTGACTGTGTTGACATTCGACTATATTGAAATTTTACTATGTTGACATTTGACTATTTTAATATGTCGTGACTATTTTGACATTTATCCTCAATCATTCATAATTTTTAAAATTGCTAATAAAATTTCTTGTTAATATGTGAACCAAGCAACAAATTGATATTTGTTGTTATAACCTGTGTGAAAAATTGCCCATTGTCTTTTCAATTTTATCACACAGACTTTTCCCTCCTTTATCGGTGAAATTTAGTTTTAAATTTTTCACTTAACTTTTACAATTAAATTTAAAAAATTAAATTAATTAACAATTTTTAAATAAACTATTCATATTGTTTTCATACCATTTTTGTCAACAGATGTTTGCTTTTTCATGCCCTATTTTACCGATGATAAAGGAATTTGGCACCAGAAATTGAAAATACTAGGAAATATTGAAGTTTAGTTGACTGTTTAATTGCTAACAGTGATTGATGGTACTAAGACATAAAGACGAGTAAATAAATAACCACCGATGACTAATTCGAGCACCTAGTTCTAAAATTATCGACATGACTGGTGTAAACATAAAATTTTTGAAACCAAAATAAATATACGGGCTTATTATTATTTTATGATGTGTCGAAGGAACTAATGAATCTCCTGAAATTATAAACCAGTAGGGTATGCTTTTTTAAACTAATTCTAATATTACGTTGTAAATTATTTATCATTCCTTGAATGGTTATATCTTACTGTTAGTAAAACTTTTTTGCGATTATAAACAAAAATAATTCGATAGAGTAAATACCAAATCACTCATTATAAATCATTATTCCATATTATTTTTATTTTATAATGATAAATTTCCTTTTGACTCACGTATAGACGCATGCACAGGCGTAACCGCTGATGGTAAAAAGGTGAAATTTACTATGTGAATTATTAGGCCTAAAGATAAGTTACTGAAAGCGATAAAAATTATATTGTTATATTGAAGTTTTATGTATTTTTTCGATTTTGGTTTTGATGAGTTTTGATATAAATATATAATATTTTCATAAAAAACTTCAATATAACAATATAATGCCTGCGCGATCACAAACGCGAAAGCAGATGCGTATAAACAAAATAGTCCATGAGTTTGAGAGTGAGAAAGCAATCTACAGAGTATATCTCACTCGCACTCAAGCGCATAGATAATGCTGTCGCGCTTACACTTACAGGATAACTTTAATGCGTTCGGGGGGGGGGGGGTGATTGGCCCATGGGGTTGGTCTGGCTGCATACAAAAGGTATTAAAATACTCCCATGAATATCATATATAAAAATTGGAGGTTAGAAAATAAGAAAGAAATTTTTTATGCAAATTTAAAGCGTCTGGCGGGAGTTACCGCCCACAAGAGGTGTCTGGCAATATTGGATTATGATTTCGTACAATATTTTGTAAAACATATCCAAAAACCAGCTGTTATAATTTAAGGAAAGTAAGCCATATTTTTATGTACCTTTCTTACCTGTTACCTGTAAAAGGGCCGGCTAATCAAGTTAGCGGGTATGCATAGGTGCTTAAGCGTACATTACCCCACACATTTCTCATAATTTTAAGAGTTAGAAAATAAGGAACGTCTGGGTGCACCGGGATCTTGGACTATTATGCTACCACATGGGTCAAATATCACGCGGCGTTATTTTAGTTAAATCAAATATTATAAATGCAATCTCACATTGTTCAAAATAAGAAATCGACGGGTTTTATTTTACTACGTTCTGCAGAAGAACGTGATTTCCCATGATAGTCACTGGATGAATCCAGCATTTTTTATGTCTGCGAAGAAGGTCATGACAACGATCAACGACAACTGTGATAGAAAGTGCATTAACTGCATATTTATTACGAGTAATTTCGTTCATTTTGTGTGTCAAGAGATGAGCTCCTTTTACGCGCCTAAAAAACTGCTGGTGTGGTTTCATATTTTTATAATGACGGAAAATAACGCTACGTTAACGAAACGCAGCGTGAAAATCCGCCTGGGTGGCCATAGCCTTACGGTTCACGATCCAGCCTCGTACCCCGCTATAAGGAAGTTACGCTTTCAAATAATATTCAAGAAGTTATATTTTGTTATTTTTTTTTTTGTATTAGATTTTTTTGCAGGTATAATAATTTTGTTGATCCCTAATTATATGTTAGCAAGATTGTCTATTGATGGTTTATTTAGAGTTAGGTCAAATTAACGTTTTTAACTCTATTCACCTTAACTTTTAATGCTAACTTTTCGAAATTTGTATTCTAAGTAATTTTGAGAGAGGTTTTATGATTATATCTAAAATAGCAGAAAATAAATAACTATTTACGATGCTATATTCCATGAATAATTTGAATTAGACAAAAAAATTAATTATATAAATACACAAAAATACAAATTTGTCTACTTCCTGCTATTATTTAACTTTGTATGTCATTTACAAATCAAATAAAAGACTGTGTAAATTGGCAAACATTAATAATAGACAGTATGTTTGTAGTTTTCAATGTAGGCGTGCGAATTGTAAATAATTCATTACAAATTTTCTTATTTCGTATAATGGTACTCGGCCAAGATTAGAACAAGTGTTACAACTTGAAATCTACTATTATTATCACATTATCGTTGTATTTCAAGTTTCTCTTCCACGTTCCCCTAGTATAAACATGTAATATTTAATTTGTTTCGGTGCATTGAAAATGTTTATTTGAAAAAATAAATATGAACATACGTAGGAGTTGCGTTCTAAAAATAAAAACTGGCATTATTAATGTGGGATTTTCTTTTTACTACAGTGTAGAGTTCGTATAGCTTGTAACATAATTTAAATCATAAGGAAATAGATTTTCAAATCAAAAATTGGCTAATATTTGAACAAAATATAAATATTTTTAATGCTTTTTAGAATACACTAAGTTCACCATCTCTATTAAAATATATTAATTATATGTTATACAAGACAAGACAAGATAAGATAGTAGGTAGATAAGAGAAGGTAAAAGGAGTGTTGGGTCCATTTTATACTTTTTGACGCTATCTTATAGGAAGTGTTGGCGAAGTGATACATGGAATATATCTTACTCCTGCGGTATGGGAAGCGTATACGACAATTCATTGCATTTTAGACTTAAGTATAGTTAACTACTGCGATTAAAAAAAAATAGATTATTGGAACCAACATGTCGAAGTATGACTGAAAATTTTTTTTTGAACAAATTAGTGAATGATCTTAATCGTATTACGATTACGCTTAAGATTAAATCTTAAGTATGTACAACCTGAATAATGGACCAAAGTAGTAAATTTTTTTTGTTTCAATCAGAGAAAAAATTGCGTGATATTTGCCGAGAGCCCCCTCTCTCCAACGTAAGATTATATGAGATTTGACTCGACTACCTACCCCCCTTATACATCTCATGTAATTTGTGGACGCCCCCTTATTATAGAATCTAAATCAACCATGGTAGATGTGGATAATAGGGCCTGTCGGGTAATAAGGCCTGAGTATCTGAAATAAAACTTAAAATTTTTGATACCGATCAAAAAATAACTCGTAGGTAATTTCACACTCTTATATGACTCTTCAAACACTCTTATATGGTGTGATTCGTTTGTGAGGAACAGTTAGCAGCGCGAAGAATAAAAAATCTTAAGTAATTTTTGTAATATAAGACTTTTATATATAATTAAGCACTACAGTTTTTAGTTATTCATTTTTTTATTACCTTATATCAAAATAATTGATGATTGCACTTTTCTATATGTATTTATTCACGGTGTTTGCCTAACAGATTTAACCAACAAAACAAAGTCTCAAAAACAAAAACTACGTTCATTGGAATTCACACGCTTGTGAGAAGAATGAGATATAAAACAATCTTCAAAATGCAAAAAGTAGTATCATGAAGAATGTGACAGAGGATAACAGAGGATAGATTATTTTGAGTGCCCGGATGTCTGTTAAACAAAGAAATATTTTTTAATTTTAAAGAATGGACATAATTAGTGCAAATTTAACTAATTTGATCTCAACTACCAAATATTAGACGCCCATTATTTATGAGTATTAAATTATTAGGCCTAATTATCCTACCATAGTACAATAAGGCGTATTGACAAGGTTTTTTAAAATGTATAGATGTTTGTTAACAGAAAAGATGCCATTTTTTTCAAATATTTTATAGTAGCTCATCTGTATCTTAAATTAATATTAAAATTTGTTGATTCGGATAACTAGTTTTTATTTTATATTCTTTCTTCCTTTCATAGGCCTCATTAGTCGCACCTACTAAACCTAGAAACGCAATAGCAAATAAGTCAAAATTTGTATATATGTATGTTGTTAGGGGTAACAGATACACCTGCGACCTATAAGATCTATTGTGTCCCCCTTTTCTTGCTAAATTTCTGATGATTCCTCAGACTTATAGCAGCTCTTCTAGTCCTATCTTCCTTAGAAAGTTTAGGATATCATTGGGTTTTAAATTAGGTAGTTCTTCCCTTTCCATTTCGTATGACCCTAGGTATTTGACCCTAGAATTACTTAATGCCATGCATTCTGAAAGTATGTATATTGAGGTTTCATCCTCTACCTCACAGAATCTGCAGTTTGCTTCATCTACTAATCCTAGTTTCTTCATATGTCCTCTTAATCGACAGTGACCGGTTAGTATTCCTGTTATAATTCGGAGGTTTTTCTTACTCAGGTTAAGACAGCTGTGAGATCTCTTCTGGTTATAGTTTCCCAGGAGCGTCTTCGATTGTCTTAGTCCTTCTAGATTATTCCAGTACTTGGATGTTTCGCTATCCATTTTTTTCTTTATTTTTCTAAGATTGTACTACTGCTGATCCCACAGGATGGTTCTGGTCCCAGGTATGGGGTTTCAGCTCCTTTTTTTGCCAGTTTGTCTGCTGTTTCATTTCCTTCTATTCCTACGTGTTCTGGAACCCATAGGAGGGTAACAGTGTTATTCTGTCCTAGTTCATTTAATTTGCCTAGGCATTCCCAGACCATCTTTGAATTGATTGTATCTGAGTTCATAGCTTTGATGGCTGCTTGACTATCTTACATGATTACAATCTTCTGTCTACGATAGTTCCTTTCAATGATAAATTCTATACATCTTTCGATGGCACGAATTTCCGCTTGAAAGATGCTTGGGTACGTACCCAAGCTTTCTGAGTATTTGGTTCTAGGTCCTACATCTTGCTTTGTAATGCAACTAAAAGATTTAAAAAAAAAAACAAATTTATTGTTTTCCTAAGGTACAATTATGTTTTCTATACTTTTTTTGGTTAGATGCATAGTTTTTAAGTTAAGTGACCGGTTAGTATTCCTGTTATAATTCGGAGGTTTTTCTTACTCAGGTTAAGACAGCTGTGAGATCTCTTCTGGTTATAGTTTCCCAGGAGCGTCTTCGATTGTCTTAGTCCTTCTAGATCATTGCAGTACTTGGATTTTTCGCTATCCATTTTTTCCCTAGTTTTTCTAAAATTGTACTACTGCTGATTCCACAGGATGGTTCTGGTCTCAGGTATGGGGTTTCAGCTCCTTTTTTGCCAGCTTTGAACTGATTGTATCTGAGTTCAGAGCTTTGATGGCTGCTTGACTATCTGACATGATTACAATCTTCTGTCTACGATAGTTCCTTTCAATGTTAAATTCTATACATCTTTGATAGGCCTCGTTAGTCGCACCTACTAAACCTAGATACGCTATAGCAAATAAGTCAAAATTTAATAGTTTGTAGATATACTTTTAATGACAAGGTTTCAGTTCTTATAACTTTTTTTAATGTTATTTTGTTATTTTGTTTTTGAAGCGTAACTCTCTTGAGGCGCGTTACGCACAGAGCGGTTGGATTTCTGCGTAAGAACTACGAAAAACTGAAAGATCGATCCACCGAACGAGCCAAACGCCGCGAGTTACGCGTAAGATTGTAAGACTACACAGTGTTATATTATATGCATATCGGTTTTTTCGAAGAATTTGTTTTCCATTTCTACGAAACTTTTATTCGAAAATGTATATAAAAACACAAAGTTCTTTGTTTCCTTCGAAACAGGTTTCCCACAATTTCTTAATATGACTTTTATTTCGAAAGGTTTTGCATATATCAATATAAACAATTAGTTGTTTTCAGATTTTAATATCCGGTGACTTATATTATCACCGAGTAAGAATATTTTCTTGTACTCAATTAAGTATTTCCTAAATTTTATCGTAGTTTGTAATAATTAAGGTTGCGAAATATGTTAAGAAAAGGAAATGGAAATCAGTATTCGGTTTGTGTGGAAATATGATAGGAGTTGTTTTTGTGATTGCTAAGTTAATTGCAGGTAAGCAGGTAAAGGCATAAAATTTTGGCTTCCGTAGAATTTATTTAATAGGGAAAGTAGATAGGAGTAGATTAACGAAATAATAGACTTTCAAACCGTTAATTACATAGTAATTTGAAAAACAATACAAATATAAAACATGTATACCTTTTTAAGTATATCTTTGACCGAATAAAGGAAAAGTTGAATTAAAGTTTTTTATAATTAAATTAAACCTGATAATTTCAACATTAACACAAAATAACCGATTAAAGTTATACCAGGTTTTGACAACACTAATGTTCATATATAAAAATGTATGAGATATAATATGTAATAAAATTAAATTATAGTACCTAATAAAATAACAAATGAGGCTTTATAGAAATTAAGCAAAATAAAATTAATAAGAACATATAAAGCCGCGTCCAGACATGTGTAATGTATCGTGTAGTGTAACGCGAATTCTCCGTTTGGACGGCACTGCGAGCATTACGTGTACCTAACGCTCGCCGAATGGTTCAAGGGAATCCATCGGATGTCGGTTTTTTGCCTGAACAGAAAGGCGCTCGCGCTGTGCTCGCACTGCTCGCAGTCTACGTTTGGACGTTCCCGCAAGTACTAACTCTCTCGACATGTTCGCGAGTACTAAATGGATAGACAATTCGCGGTAAGTATTCTGGTTGCATTCGTTCTATGCTCAGGTAGCGTCCAAATGAATTCGGATTACATTACACGTTACATTACACGATACATTACATATGTCTGGACCCGGCTTTAGACATTCTAAAAACAAAAAAATTCAATAAGTTTATGGAATTTAGGGAAAAGTAATGACGATAAATAGAAAATTCTCAGCACAATAAAATTTAAAAAAAAAAGCAATAAAAAAGTAATCCCCATCAGAAAAACAAAGCAGTGGTGTTGAAGTAGGTACTACATGAAGATTATCGAGATTATTCCTATAATAGATGAAGAAACATTAAGCATTCTAAAATCAAATTCGTAGGAAATAAAGTAATGATAATTTAAAATAGAAAAGTAACAAAGATAAGGAAGAGATAGGATGTTACAAAAAAAATATTGATAGACAGAAAACAAGAGGAGACTGTTAAAATTAGATAACCGTAGTTAATCCAATCGAAAAGAAGAATACTAAACATTGAAAAGAAAACAAGAAACAAAACACTGTAATTAAAATAACTGAAATGTCACAGTAAAAAGTTTGATTATAGATTTTGAATGACAACAAAACCGCAGACAAGTGTACAAAAAAGAGGTGAAGCCATTTTGCACAATCAATGACATCATAATGCTGGAAAAGATAAGAAAAGAAGTAAATAGAAAAAATACAAAGATTTAGAGAATCTTAGATATTCATTCGCCCATCTAATCAAAACATATCATGAACTGCATCGATATTTTCGGAAGTGGACACAGAAATTGGCCTTTGCGATCGATCTTCATTTTTAATGACAAATTTACAATTTAAAGTTTGCAGTTCATTTTTGACTTCCCGCGTTAAATATGAAGTTATTGGTTTCACCCAGATTATCGAGGTGATTGTTAAGAATAACTTTTTGGCTGTTTTATCTATCCATCGCATAACTTAATAGCTCTTACCTTAAAAAATGACGTCAAATGCCGTTTTGGAAAATTTTATTTCATTACAAATAATAATTTTGCACCCAAAAAACTGCGTCGATTGTCGGGTTAAACATTAAATTCGCTTAACGCATTTATAATTAATCACAATTTAAAAATTAAAAAAAGAAAAACTCAAAACAGTAAGAAAAAAACACATTTTTAAGCTTTGGGATATTGAAACAACACAAAAAATACCTTCTTAAGCTCTAGCAGTTTAAACTAGCGATAAGTTGCAAGGATTGGCCTGAAGGGTCAACCTCTTTTCAAATTTTTTTATAAACATTAGAAATACCATATTGCTCAGACCAACAGGAAACTACTGTCTTCTAAAAAAACATACATTGAAATACTATGTAACAAAATTTAGATTCTATAGAGAAGAGGAAACTTTCATATATTTAATTTCAAAGTGCTGTGCTTTGAAGCAATATAGAACAGAAAACATAAATTAATGAAGAGGATCTACCTAATCCAAAGCTTCTCAATGTTACAATTTTTTTTTTTAAAGGAATGAGTTTAATAAATAATATACACTATCCGTCAGAAAATGCATAAGAGCGTTTCACAACAGTTTACATGTGGCAATGGAAATAACTCTTATAAGAAAACATCACAATTCAATAAATATATTGTACCAATGTAATGGGGACTAATAATCACTTATCAACTAGATAAGTTCCAGCATACAAAAGTATCACACGGATATAGAAACAAATGTTGCATGGAAAAAGCACAGAACTTATTTATAAGATTTAAAAACATTCTTACGAACTCTTACTTTGATCTAAATCTTAATATAAGATTCGCGAAATGTTAGGTGTAGTCATTACTACTGTATAGCATAGAAGGCTGATGGCTATAGGCTAACACTATAAATAGGCTAGAAGAAGTCGACATGTGGATCTATCGGAAAATCCTGAAGGTTATATAGGCGGAAAAGAACACCAATAAGAAAATCTTGGGACAGAAAGGAAGAGAACGAGGATTGCTGTTCAACATAAAAACACGGGAAAACAGCCTATCTGGGACATATGATATGAAACGAGAGGTTCCATTTGCTGTAAATACTAATTGAAAAGAAGACAGAAGGAGAAAGAGAAGTCAGCAGAAAGAAGATGCAAAGGCTGCGAAATGTCAAAAATTGGACAAAGATAAAAACCACAGAAAAACTAAAACACACCAGCAGAGACATGTAGGGTAAAATGGTTAGGAGTGTTTGAAGAGTGTTCGAGCGTCGAAAGTGGGTATTTTCGCGTTTTTTGAGCTTTAAATCGCTTACAACTGGAAAAATATCAACTTTAGAGGAAGGTTACTAAAATCCTTTTTTGTTCACAATGACCCAAAAAAAACAAAAGAAAAAAATTTTTGGAGGAAGTAAAATTAAACATTTTTTTGTAAATTGTTTAAAAAAGTTATTTAAATAAATTCTCAACTACAGTTGCTGGTGGTTTTTTGAGGATTTGTTATAAGGGACCATTTTTGCATAAAGTTATGCAAAGAAACCGGTGCCAGTCCTGCTGTCCGGACAATTGGCGGTTTCGGTCTATATTGTAACTTAAAGTCATATCTGGATTAATGTCTACTTGCTGTTTGTGAAAAATATGCGTGACTTTATCAAAGTAGTACAATTTTAGTACTGTTTAGTTCTTACTGAGATTAGTTACAGATTCAAAGTAATCAAAATTGATAACTAAAAAAAATTGTAACCATCAATTTTTTATTTAATTTCCAAAATTATAATATACCTACTTTTGTCTAATAGTAGAACCGCTATAGATTTAATCAACATAAAAGTTACAAGCAGCATGAATGAACGTCTATATCTATCTATAGTACATTTGTAATACACACAAATGTATCTTAATCTTGACTGGCACATTGCACGTCTTGTTCCTCTAGCAGCAAATAATTCATCCGTAAAGAATCAGAAACGAATTAAATTGGCCGTATCGAAAGCCATAATAAACAGACGCCTGTCTCCTATTTTGCATATCTAGCAATAAATCATGCGATTTAATTGAAATTTCTATCACTTCTTTCTGTTGGTAATTTCCGCTTTATTTTTCTTAAGCAGTATCTTGCCTTATTGGATTCTGTAGAAAGTAAATATTTTTTCTTTTATCATCTTAAAGTAACGTATAATTAGAAAAGTTTATTTACATTTAATAAAGAGATCAGATTCTGCATCATAAAATATTTTTTTAATAATTGGTGTTATTTTTAAAACGAAACAACAAATTTAGTATTATTGAATTAAACACGGTGGATGATATTATTCAGGCACTAAAAATACTGTCATACTCTTGTCATTTTTGTTAGTAAAAGATCTAATCTAATCTAATCTAAATAACCTGGCATGGTCTCTCTGCGGAGCCCCCTGTTTGTACACTGCTTCCTGTGGGAATATTGTGACCAGGTTCGGCACCAAGAGTCCTACATGCA
The DNA here is from genome assembly GCA_964028335.1 of Altica lythri. Classification (NCBI taxonomy): domain Eukaryota; kingdom Metazoa; phylum Arthropoda; class Insecta; order Coleoptera; family Chrysomelidae; genus Altica; species Altica lythri. The sequence goes on along the minus strand of OZ034804.1, from coordinate 24,232,220 downwards.
CCCGTGCTTACAGGACTCTAGTTTGTTCAGCTGCAAATCAGCAGTAAAAGATCCTAAGACATGATTATTATCATGATCCGTTTGGAATCCACTATCACTGATTGTCAACTCATTTTTGAGAAAGTTTTTCTCAATTTCCCTTAAACATTCATACTTTTAGGTTGTGTTAGTTTGCAAGAGATGATGCTGTGTTTAAATTTTAATCTTTTTATGCCTAAATTTTATCCATGTGACAACACACTGACATTATTCTATCTTTCTTGCTGATCATCACTAAATTAAGCATTATGACGCCACCGTAAGGTGGCGCAGCTGATAACCTATAATTTAATCAAGTACTGTAACGCCGCCGTAGGGTGGCAAAGTGAATATCTCGTATATTCAAAAGAGCAATTTTTAGTTAGTTAAGTACTATGACTCCACCGTTAGGTGGCACAGTTGATTTTGAATTAAAAAATTACAAAATACAACAAAAAATAGTAAAAACCTGACAAAACCTTAGAAATTAAAAAAAAAAAGGAAAATGAGACAAAGACATCAGTGTTAAATGGTACGAAATTTGCCAGATTAGCTGTCAACTATACCTCGAGGCCCAATTGTCTGTCAGTGGCGTCAATGTGACGTAAATGCAAGTGGAACCAATGCGAGGTTCGAATGAATGCTAGTTGCCGTTAACTTAGAGAGACTTACAATCTTTATCTTATTAACGCGCAATAGAAAGTGAGATAAGCAAAATGTCAACACTGGAGAACATTATTAAGTGCGCTCGTGCCGCTTGACATTTTTCTTAAAAGTATCTCTTTCTATTGCGCATTAATAAGACAAAGATAGTAAGTCTTTCGAAGTTAAACATGGCAACTAGCATTCATTCGAACCTCGCATTGGTTCCACCACGTCGGTCGTGGGTTCCACTTGCATTTACACAATGACGTTACTGACAGACAATTGAGCCTCGAGGTTTAGTGTATAAATAGGATAATGTATTTTTGTACAACTGTCATTAAAAGTGACACTTTTAATGATAGCAAACAATGTTAAAAACGATTGTTTACATAGCAGCGTGTTAAAAATACTTTTAACACGTTGCCATGTAAACAAGTTTACTTTTAACACGGTTTAGTTTACTTTTAACACGGTTTGGTTCATTGTCATTGAAAATTCGCTCGTTTCATTATCAAAATAGGGAAGTTGTACAAAAAACATTGTATGATATTTGTGTTAAAAGTGATTTTATTTTGTTCGTGAAATTGTTCAATTCGCTCCGCTCATTTCACAAACGTTTTCACTCACAAAATAAAACCTCACTTTTAACACTCATATCATAAATAACTATTACTTGACAAACAACTGACCTACCTACTCCTAATTTTTCTATGCTTTTACCGTACAATCTCTTATACAGATATAAATATGAATGATCTACCAGATGTTCGATTCAAGTACATCAGGTACACGGTCTGTAGAATTTTAGTTTATGCTCATCATAACCAATTATCTAGTCAGGAAGTTGCAGAATTAACATCTGATTAACATTTTACCTAATGCAATCACCAAGATGTTAAGTTATGAATACTTATTATCTACTAATTACGTTAATATCATAAACCGTGTGAATCTGAAATTTATTACATAGAATAACTTCACTAAAATGCTATAGATTATTAGCTTTATATTTACTGAATCTGTTAAGTAAAAACCTAATAATTAACTTTAAGTAACGGTTACGTTTTTATTCATAATTAATTTTTGTTAATTTGTATGTAGTTTTATAGTATAATTTTTTATTTATAATAAATAATTCTTAACCACTGAACAATAGTATAATAAAATATTTCAAAAATTAAATAATGTATAATTGTATTTTGTCATAATAACAGTAAATGAATATTGGCATGTCGAAACTATCAGTTGTCCAAGCACCCGATGTTTTCTGTATTTATCACATTAAGTGAATGGTTACATTGGATGTGAATACGTGCGTTTTTTTAGTCGTGCGATGTCGGACGTAAAAACAAACTAATTTAAAGGTGTGCGGTTACAATAGTTGCGATGTAGTCAGATGTTTTCGTACGATGTCGGACGACTAAGTGAGAAGAACAAACATGTTTGTTTTTTCCTGCGATATCGTACGATACTTTCTGTTATAAACGATATAGAAAGCTAGCACCTGATTTCAAACATTAGTATGAATACTTTTCCGAAAATTAGAATATATGTTTCGAGTTGTTGGTGGATCATATTAAGTAGATATACATATAATTAAATGTTAAAGGAAACATTCTAAAGTACTTCTAAAACTTTTGTGGCCGCGTACTTAACTCATTCAAGAGGGTTACGTACTCCCCTTTCTTGTCTCTCCTTAAGTATATTCCATTAACCAAATATTTTTTTTTATTTAATACCATAAACTTCTAACAACTATTTTTAAGAAAATGTAAATCCTCTTCGTCATCCATTTTAAACTGAAACTGTAAATGCAACGAATCGCAAACAATATAACCACACAATCGTACGACAAATGGTCTTACGGCATCGCACGATTAAAAAATCGTACGTATCCGCATCCAATGTAACCATTCACTAAAGAATACGAACATCTCTCATCTTAGTAGCAATTAAGTCAAAATTGAATGCAACATTTTTTCTACGATCATTTACAATAATAAAAAATAATATAATTATCAAATGTATTAAATAAAAAAATAAAGAGAAATTATATAAATAAAAAGTAATATAATCTTAAGTTGAGTAATTATTAATTAATTATTTTCAAATAGTTTTATAGTTTCACGTTCAAGTAAAGTATAGACTACTACCTATACTCTATTTAAAAACTAGGAGGAGTGATTTGAAAAGCCAGACTTACAGCCAAAAAAGTAACTAGAAAATTTACAAGGCGGCAAGTTTAAATGCATTTCTTTCATTTAAATAAAATTGAAAATAAATGTTTATGGACACTTTCTATATGGTCTAAGATGGTCACAAAGTAAACTTACAATAATTATATTAAAAAGAGAAATCAATTAACAAAAGTCACCATTATAAATATTTCACAATTTTAAAACAAAACCTATAAATGTCCTATAAATGTAAGTGGCAAATTTTTATAGTGTAAACTTGACTCCAAATTAACCAATAAACAAACGCGAGTGTTGCCAACTTAAATTCAAATCGCTCCTCCTAGTTTTTAAATAAAGTTTAGGTCACATAACACTATAAATATCGTAAACTTTTTAAATTGATTTCTGGGCATTTATTCTTACAATACTTTAAAAATAGAAAAAATATTACTTTATTATCTTATGTACCTTTCGAAAGTTCGACCATTTGTATAGCAAAACTGCTAATTTCTTTGCATCTAAGCTAACTTTTTTAGTGTCTGGTTTGGAAATATGTAAATATTGATTTCTTAATATTATGCTTTGTTAAGAGACAAATAATGTAAGACGAACAGGAGTATTGGAATATAAATAGTTTTTGGTATTTGCTGCATGTCACCAATATTTATTTATGCAAATCAAGCACTAATAAACATTTCAAGAACCATAGATCATATACTCTTTAGTAAAGATAGGCAATTCCTGTCTTCAGAAGAACGTTATCAACACACTTATAATACATCAAAAGAAACTAATTTTAAATACTAAACGCCTAATTTTACTTGTGTGGTAAGATAAAGCTTTGATACGGTATGGAACGGACTAATCAAAAATTTCGGGGTATTACTGCAAAATGACATTCAGTTACCGAAAAGCAAGATCACTAAAAGGATTTAATGTAACCAACAATATTATATGCTAATAAGAAATATTTAAACGATACTGTGGCAATTTATGTATAATTTATTTTTGTTTGTATTTGTGTAGTTATTAAGTTATTTAAGACACTAGCAAAGATTCTTATTGCAAAGATATCAATTTTAATAGGTTAGTTACCTATCTGTTGTCTATACGTTAAAAAAGGTTATGGCTTCAGTTTTTTAGGATGCAAAAGGGGTTTTGTTAATTGATTATCTTGAAAAAGGAAAAACAATTAACTTTAAATATTGATGCAACCTTTTGTACCTGTTGGAGAAAAATTGTGAAAAATACCCGGTTTGCAGAATAAGAAAACAATTATTTTTCATCAAGACAATGCACGTGTTCACACAAGTTTGTTGAAGATGGCTAAATTGAATGAACTAAAGTACGAATTTCTTTTCATCAGATTTGGGTCCCTTCGACTATTACCTCCTGAGAATCTTAAAACAATTCCTTCATGAAAAGCGATTTTCGTCTAATAAACAAGCTGTTGCAGCCATAGAACTATATTTTGCAGAGCTTTCGAAAAAGCATTACAGAGATGGTGTAAAATTACTGGAGGATCAATGGAATAAGTGTTCAAACTGAGGAAGATTATCTATTAAATAAAAGAAACAAGTTAATTTAAAAATATACATTCTTTCATTTTTGCTTTCAAAACTTTTCAAACAATCTGTATCTACTGTACCTACTGAGATTAATCTTGAGTAACGAACATGATTAAGTATTTATAATATTGATTAAAAGGGTTTGTCCGGTATTTTTAATTCGGCGCAATCTTATTTTTAATTATTAGGAAACCCAAAGAGCTTCGAGATGTTAACGGTTAAATTATATAAGAAATAAAAGAATCAGTAGTAATAAAAGGAATTCTTAGACCACGATCACTGGACTTTATAATGTTAATTGTTTACATTATAATTTAACATTTCTGACAACTTTATGCTCATAAAGCTCGTTCTGAATTATTTAGTTGACTGCAAATACCCTATTAAATGGATTAGCACCAATAATATCTGCCAGGTCAAAAATGCTTTGTAATATTTACAAATTCACAAGTAGTATTATCGAATATTATCATTGCAAAATAGTTGGCAACCGGGGCTATCTTAAAATAGTCTGTTATTTTTCTGAGATCGAATTATGAAAAATTTATAAAATTAAGAATTAAAGATTAAAGTAGTTCTTTATTATCAAATCCAATCAACTTTAAAAATATTAAATATATAAATTTGATATATTCTACGGTATTTGTTCTTCATAGATATTCTAAATCTGTCTGCGAATTATATACTTTAGATATTCGTCTACACACATTTGTACATATTTCTTAGCATCAATTTTTCGTTTATTGATTGAGTTATTTACAGTATCTATTTGTGTTTTTCGAAACTAATATGTCGCATCTACTGCAGGGATATTACTAAAGTCTCGATTTATTAACGATTTATTCAAGTTTTTTCACCAGAACTACGTATCAGGCGACAAATACACTTTTGAAGTTATACTTCTATTCGTGCGCCCGGCGTATAATATTTGTAGAGTAAATTGGAAAAAATTATTACATTACGTTACACATGTAATGGCGTGAGTAAGGTAGAGACCGTATATTGGTCGGTAAAAACAAAGATGAAATATTAACCACATGTTATTAGTCATAACTATAAGTCCTTTGGATACCGCTTAAACATTCAGTACATTGAAAAGGAATAGATATACCAAAAACAGTCTGAGCTAATGATTTAGAGTCATAGTGACGTTTTACTTTGTGTTTGACAGATTATTTTATTATTCTGTCACGTAAGTTTAGTATTTTATGTTAATAATAATAATAATAATAATAATAATAATAATTAGTAATGAGTATTGTATTGTAGTCTCTAGTACCGACACATGGTTGCAGTATAGGTTATATTATATCCTGCACTATGTTTTTGAGATTGTTGGCTGCATAAACAGAGTTTTTAAGGAATGTATTTCAGTTAACTTTTTGGGAAATTATAATGTATTTTATAAATATTCTTTTATTATTTCCACAAAACTATTACAATATTCTTTCATTTATCGCATTATATATATGCTTATAGGTTATTACTTCTTCGGGAATTTTCGAGTTTAACTTTTTATGACTTGGCATGAATACTTGGTGCAAGGGGTCAACAAACACGCTACCTACGTGACTTGTTCTTGATGTGTCGCTATTTAATGCTAGTTTTAATTAATATCACTCTCTTTCTTAGATCTTTCTCTATTAAAGGGGCTTCACCACCTTGTTGCCAACCTATTCGCTAGTCAAAATATTTGATACTGCACACGTTGGCGGCACTAATTAACCTTATAGTTTATACTTTTTACAGTTTTATATTATGTACACACGATATATATTTAAGCAATAAATGTTTTTAGATTTTGATCGGTAAGCGGTATTTTGTAACATACTGTTGGAAAGGTGAAGAGTTTTATTATACGAAGTGAATTTTTTTGGCCAAATGTTTACTTTTGTCAAAACATTTATTAACTTCTTCGTTTATTATTTCCTTCGTTGGCCATATTCCAGAGCTGGGTAATTCCTTGGTAAAAAGTAATTAATAATTACAATTACCTACTTTTTTTTCCTGTAATTTGTAATTGTACTTAAATACTTTTTTTTATTAAAGTAATTTGGAATTGTAATTAGAGCAAATTTTGTGTTGGAATTGTAATTTGTAATTAAATATTTATTAATCTTATTACAATTACTTTTACCAATAAAAACAAGAAAATGAATGACTCATGATCTTGCATAGTTCCTTCCCAGACCCTTCCTCAAACGTTAGGTTAGGTTAGAATCTGCTTACTGTTTATATGTTTTATATTATGTGTTGTATTTTTTGTTTAAAGTAAATAAATTTTTATTTAAAACACTAACTTAGTTACTTAATTTTAAAATAATTATGTTTTTTATCACTGATAAAATTATATATTTGTATTGGGATTAATTTCTTTAAGTAATCTTTTAACATTTTAAATTACTAAAAAAAGAATTAAAAAACTGCTTAGACCAAAAAGTAATTATGAAAGTAATTGGTAATTCCATTTTTCAAGTAATTGTAATTAAACTTATATAATTCCTTTCTCCTAACCATGTACTTTGTAATTGTAATTAATTCCTTTTTTTTAAGTACTTTCTAATTGTAATTAATTCCTTTTTTTTAAAGTACTTTGTAATTGTAATTAACAGTAAATACAAGTAATTACCCAGCTCTGCCATATTCCTATGACAAATCAAACTTTCTAACGCTGGGCGCGTGCATAGAAGTATAACTGGTACCGGCAGTCCCACTGACTGCCACACCCGTATTTTTTTATTTATTGATGCCACATACTTAATAAGGAATGGAATATTTATAATAAACTAAAATGTTGATCTTATTCAAAATAAATATTGTGGAAATCCCATTCTAATATTATTTTATAATAATTAAAGAGAAAATAAATACATCCCTGTCATCATATTATTTGTTCCTATTCGTGTGGACTGACTATTCTCAACAGCTACCTAAGCCGACACTTCAAATCTCAGGGCAGTAATAGTATCTATATTAAACCAGCAAGTACCGACTGTTCTTTTCAATTATTTTGCTAAATAATATAAAATGACAATAATTATAAAACAAAAAACATGGCACTAAGAAACAAAATAACAATAACATATGTAGAAGAATAAAAATGTCATCACTAAACAACAGAATGTTTTTTGACAATATTCGGAGAATACTAAAATTTGTGAATGCATGAAAATATGAAACCCAAACCTGTAAAGATCCAAATCAGGTAATATAATACAATAACCAATAACCAGCCGTCGCTAAACACTTTGCACGAACTAGGAACGAATAATATGTTTTTTTGTAAGAATTTATATACCTAAAAAACAAAATAAATTGAAATTAGATTGTTCTGTTTAAATAAGACATATTTCCTACTCGAATCTGCTAATTTTAAGAATTTTACTATTTTACTTTACTATGTCTACATAATCCAAACCTGAATTATAATGAGCGTGGCAATATAGTACTTGCAAGCTTGGCCGAATTGTTAGTTAAAATCAACGATTTTTAACTGCCAATTTTGACATATGTTCATATTTTGCTCATTTTATTTATAATTACAAATACGATATTGGAAAGTTTTAGAGTTAATTTTTAAGTGAGAAAGCTTAGAAAGTCTGTGTTAGATATTTAAAGTCTACTTTAGTAAAACGGTTGTCACCCTTAAAATTATTTTATTACGAATATTTAAAAAAAACAGGTACCTGTCTCATGCGTCGCCTATGGTTCATAAATTGTTCTAAAAAGTTATTGAAGAACCTTACATTAAAAGAAACAAAAATTTATACAAAATAAAAAAATACCTGCAAAAACAGAAAAAGAAATAATAGGTTTACCATATATATAATGGTAAGTTTAAAAGGTTGGCAAGTCTCCTCAAGCTCCAAGCCTTCACAAACGCTTGAATATCATTTAGGATGATCGCAAACGCAAACACGATCACTTGTGTTTGTTGAAGCTTGCCGTGACTTGCCAAGCATGTAAACCTACCATAACAGCTGATTTTACCTACACCAACACTTATTTACCATGTTGCCGTTGCCATGTTGAAACCCATTAAGTATATCAAAACGTCCTTTTTTACTTAACATCTTTTTGTATAAACTGTATTTATAACATTGGAGATTATTGATTATTTTCGTATAGAAATTTACTTCTTGAAATTTAAAATTGAAGTTTTAAAAATGAATAAAATGTCGTCCTTATAAAGGTCAAAAGAATAGAATGAAATTTTTATTATTGATAAAAATTGACCATACCTACAGTTTAATTATAAGACTAGATTAATCTTAAATTTGCGGACGTGTAGAAATGTGCATATTTCATCACTCATAATATTGAAAAAGAATGACATAATTTTATAATTAAAATGGTAAAATATTGTTTATTTTCTAACTAATAGCACATATTCCAAGTACCGTTGTTCTATACTTTTTATTTCTAATTTCCAGTAAATCTGATGTAGAAAACAATGCTTCCTGAATTTGAGTTAAATCTATTTTAAGAAAAATAACCTTCAATCTTTAAGTACTATTATGAACGAAGACGTATGCAAGAGATATTTCAATAAAGTTTCAAAAATGTTAACGATTTGATTTAGCTAGTTTGACCCTGTTCACATATAATTAGTAACGGATATCCTCAATAGGAACACACAGGAACTTTCGAAAGAAAAACCTCACATGTAACGATATAACAAACGAACGCGAAAATTAAAGAAAACAAAAGGAGACATTTACGATGTGTAACAGACTAAATTGTTATTTTCACAGATGTCGGTATTTGAGGAGACCCTTTATTTATCGCGATTTAGTTGACTTCTAATGCACTCTTGCGTTACAACATTTTCGTAAAGAACATTTAAAACTGTTTTTCGTTTGAAAACGTGTTAATTCAGGACAGGATGCTCAAAATCTCTGCAGTTGCAAATACAAAGAGTTTATAAACCAACAGATTTTGTAATATTTATATGTGTACAAACCTAATTGTAAGTCTTTAAAAAATAACACATGTAAAATAAACTTTTTTACAAATGGACAGTCGGATTTCACTACAAAGTTCAAATACGATTTTCTCTCTTATGCCTTATGAATTAGTTTTAACACTACAAATGACAAGCTCCACATAAAAGTTCAAGATTATATCGTCATACCAAAATTAATTTATAAGAGGAATAAAAATATTATTATTCATCTGAAAAAACATGTTCTAACAAGTCTGCTTCATTATTCATTATACCAGAATTTAATAACTTTAAAATTTTGATCTCAACAAAGGAAAAAAGGTTCTTGATAACATAAATGTCTGCTCTATGGGGTGCAAATATGAAACAATTACAGTACAATATTAAATTTTTAATTTCGTAGAATTACCACCCGTGAAGTTTTAATCCTACCATTAAATGCTATTTACCTAGAAAATCTGTAATTAGGGACAGGGATGATGTTTTACCTTATAGTGTATTGATTAAAGTATGATCTGAAACCAAATTTTCTTGAAAATACTTGCTTTCGCTCAATGGTTTTTAATTTTATTTTATTGTGAAAAGTTCATGAATTTATTCAAGGTCACTGTTTCACATCAAATTTGTGTTTTTCATTAAACTTTTCATCCAGTTTTCAAAATATTCTAGTCTTATCTTGAATTCGGGGTTGCCAACGATAAGAAAAGAAGACTAAGTTTTTGATTATTTGATAAGTCGGATGTGATTGTTTTGCTATTTGTTTTAATTTCATGAAATAAAGAGTAAAAGTTATAAAATAAAAAGTTTGTTAAATTATCAAAATCTTTAGACGTTGGTCAAACTACTTTTCGTGAAGTATGTTGGTAAACTTTGATACAAGTGTAAAATAACGATATCGTAAAAAACCTTGAATAAATTCACGAATCTGTTGGTCAAACTTATTCACGAATGAATTTATAGAAAGCTAATCAATGTTCCAAATTTCAACGAGTTATTAATATATTTATCTTTAATATTTATTGATACATCTCCTACTTCTTCGTTAATAACAAATTCGTGAATTAATTCAACGTCTTCTTCACTATAGCGTTCGTTATAAACTTGTATATTACACCAAACCGTTTGACGAAAAACACGTTGACCAACCTTTAAACCTTTTGACGATTAAACTTACCCATTGTATTTTTCAAATTTTCTGTTTATTCCATAAACGAAAAACAAACCAGAACATACACACATTACACTTACCAAATAACAGTTAAATATTAATAATCAGAATTTCAGAACTATAATTGACAATATCAATTTTTTCCAGTTTCTGTTTTACTGAATTTCAATTTGATGAATGTAGAAATAAAAATTAAAAGTACATGTTTTTACGTTTTTAAGTTAGTATCTTTTAAATTTTCTTTAATCTATAAGTTTTGTATAGTGTGGTGAAAAAAATTTTGCAGCCCTACAGTGAGATTCAAATTTGTTTTCTGTACAGAATTTTTTGATTTAAGAAAAAAGATCGAGTTTTTCTTAGTTCTAAAGAAATGAAATGAAATGTATTATTAATAAATGTTATGTAATGTTCTCGCTTGGTTTATACCTGGTTATTTAATTGGAATTATTGTTTCAGAGTGCACCAGAGGAACAGTCAAAGGGGGTCGCACGTCACCCGTCGTTCGATCCCCTGCTCCCATCAAAGTTCCATTTAAACAACCTCCCGTTGCCGAAGCACTTGCCGTTCTCGTACAACACCTCGTATTTAATGTAAGTAAAAAAGTTTTAGTTTTTCTTACAAAAGCAACCAAGGTATGATAGTTTTAGTAAAAACGCTCTAGTTTTTTATTACAAAAACGGATATTTCAGAAACTAGATGATATATCGGCATAAAACATTCTGCAGTTTAAAAAAAAATTATGCAGAATACATTTAAGTTTTTTAATATATTTCCAATAACCAAAAGGGAAATCGATATGAATTCTTTTACAGATTGTAAAATACATAGTCTATTTTTTTAATGTGTCAATACTGTCAATCACGAACGTCCATAGGGTGTTTCAAAAATAGCGTAAAAAACGTGTACTTGTTATTTAAGCAATACTGGCTACAAACCTAAAATTATTAAAACCTCTTATAACCGCGTCGTAATACCAAAGAACCATTCTCTTAAATAAAAAAAGAATCATTGCAATCGGACCACCAACTCAAAAGTTTTGAAGGTTTATATTTTCTGAATATTTTGGTTAAACAAAAATTATAAACAATTTTAGGAAAATTATTTTTGCTTCATTTAAAAAATGCAATTCGTTCATAAGTTATATTAGAAAAATTTAAAAGACTGTTTAATAAAATAATTGTGGGAAATTGTTTATTTTATAAGATTTATTTTTAATTTTTTTTTTTATAGCAAAATTTGCTACTCAACTAACATTTAAGATTGGCTAGTATATATTTTCCTTTAGAGAATAATAGACTTGAAAAATATTTAGTATTTTCAATTTAATTTTTTTCTTTTTATAACATTTAAAGTCCGCTATTTTCTTTTTCTATCATTCGAAAATTTTCCTAGTAGGTACACACTTCTTAGATTAAAAAAAAACGTCAAGCCAATAAAAAATGGTAAAAATTCAGTGTTGATTTACACACCCTGTATTCCTATCACAATTCAATACTTTTTCTATGAATAGTGATAAAGAAAGAAAGTGGGATGAAACCTTTCGGCATAATTCCAATGAAAACCCATTAAATACACTATTAGACCTTAATCTGGCGACGTCGAGCATAAAGCTATTCTAACCGGTACGGATCGTTTGGGTCTTCAGTCTTTATCGAATTCTCTAATAACACTTTAAATTACCTGATCTATTTCAACAAACTTGCTTCAAATCCTAGTAGCACTCAGTGATCGTTACGCGTCATAAAAGCTAGAACATAAAATAGGACGTGGTTTTTGACATTTTGTTGTTTGATCTTCGTTGTTATCAAAATCATGGAAACTGCGATAAACAGGTCAAGAAGTAAAACTATACAAAGAAAAGTGGTAAGTCCGGAAATACATTCGTAATACTATTTCTAAATATATTGAAATAATTTTGGGTAATTTAATTTATGAAGAATCAATTTATGGAATCATTTCTTATATTGTTAAATTACTATTTTTTTTTGCAAATTTATTTTTTAAAAATGCTACAAGTCGTTAGCAAGAATTATTCCCATACTTTGCAAAACTAAAATAGAATTTAAGTTAAGGAACATGATATTTTTTAATTATTAGACGTCGAGCTTCTTCATAACTTAATTTAAAGGTTCCAAAATTTTTCGTTATATTTTTTTTTAATTTTGATGTATCCAAAATGTTGGTTCTTGATTTACACTATATTTATATTATTATTTTTTTATATTATTAGAAAATATAGTGGTTAATCTGTATACCGGTGATGGTTTGTAAATCCGCGGTTTAAAACTACTTTATCCTAGTCTACTGATATTTACATTATTAGATTTGTGTAAATGGTCAAGGAAATGCATCACTAAAATCAGCAAAACCTCCGAAATTTGTAAAGTAAGATGGATCGGAATGTGATTTTTTGCATTCGATTCGAAATTTTGTCGCTATTTTTTATAATGTAAAAATGGGAAATTGCATTTCTGAATTAGAAAATTGCATTACGAACAGACAATGGAAAGAAAAATTAAAACTTGCTAAGTTATTGCTGGAAATTGGTTTAATTTTGTACTCTGGGGTTTTTGGGGTCGCTGAACACGAATATCATGATGCTGAAACTCTCCATGGCACCTAGTCCCAGACAGACCGCGACTGCAAAGTTTTTTTCACTGTAAAATATGTTGATAGAGATTAAAGGCTCTTATTTTAAAATTGTCGTTTCTGGTGTTCTAAAGTTTGTTTATGCGAATTCACATTGTTAAATATTAAATTAAATTTCAAAGGAAACAAATAACAAAATACAAACCAAAATGAAACCATAGATATGTAAAACAACCAAAAATGCTGCCAAAATCAGTAATCTAAATGGACCTACATCTCAAATCAGAAAGTCTATTTGCGTATGTATTTACGGACAATTTGAATATGCTTTAGAGTGCGAACAAATTGGATACTTCAACAAACGTCACCGGCTGGTCAAATGTGATCCGCGAAAACGGATCTTTCATCAGAAGCTGTGATTTTTTTTAATACAAAGAAAGTTAGAAAGAGAATATCATCCATTTCCACAGCTTACGGCCCCATGGTCAACCTTTTTGAAGCTTTTCTTTTCACTAGCCTCTGGTGTCGGTTTTTCCAACAGACATCACTGCTGCCTTTTTACGTATTTCCACGCTGCCTTAAAACTTTTATTATATTTGGAGATGCCAGATCCATTTCTTTTCCAGGGACGTATCCCCCACATGTTTTTACTTTCATCTGGTTCCACAAACCTGTCAGTCACTTCCTTTCTAACGTACACCATCAATTCACTGTTTTTTCGGTGATCCTCTGGCTTTCGTTACCCTTCCTCAGGGTACACTTACTTGACTTGAAGTGTTTTTATAATTTTTTGACCATAATCTCCATCCTTTGTTTGGCTTATTTATCACCAACGAAATTTTGACGCCATAGCTCATTGCTTAATGTTTTCAGTTTTAGTTTTTTAATTAATAAAATAAAAATTCCTTAACTCGTTACTTTTCGGTACCACTATATTTTCTTTGTTGACCACTACCATTGGTTATTACCTTACTACCTTGTAGTTGTCTCAATTTACACCACTTTTTCAAATACCGCAGGACGTTTTATGTGGAAGATGGAACCTTAGTAAACTATTATTCTTTGAGATAACTCTCAACGGATTGTTAAAATTTTTGAAATTTAGAAATTATACAATAATTTCTTGTTTGTATAATTTCTAAATTTCAAAAATTTCAAAAATATTGGAACCTGTTTACCACTTAAGCTACTTTCCATAGAAATTTTTATATAATTGTATTAATTATTACTTTTTTGCATTTGGTAAGTTGTTAAACTTTAGTATTATTAGTATCACTTTCTACCTTTTCATATTGTTTACAGACCTGATGATGACCTTTGTAGGTCGAAACTAGTTGTCATTTTTACACCTGCTTCTAATAAAATAATTTTTGTGGTATACGAGACTTTGAGTTTTTCTTTGGTATTACAAAGAAAGTTATTACAGTATTAATAATACCAAACAAAAAGACATTTAGAAATTTTCTGGTCCTTATTTATTAATAAGTAAAGATACTTACTTATTTATGTGCTTAAGATAACAATCCCATTCAAATATGAATGTATTTATAAGAACATTTGTATAAATTATCTAAAAATAATTAGGTATCTACTTTACTGTATTTGTTAATAACTTATTTATTAAATAACCTATTCTAGTCTTATATGCCCATTATAAACTTATCAAACAAAAGTAATGATGCAGTACCGGCTGACTACATAACAATAAATAATTTAACAGTAAAACTTTTTTCATGGTTTTAAAGTTGTAATAAAAATATTCAATTATGTTATTACAGGTTCAGGCTTATCAAGTCCCCATACTCAAAAAACAAGTCGAGAAATATCGTCTTGAAAATGAAGAGGTGCGATTATGCTGTCAACAATTACAAGAAGCAATAGCTCAGGGAAAACTTCAACATGCCAGATCAATAGAAGAAGAAAGAAATCATTGCAGAAATGACATGACACAACTTGTTGAGAAGCACAGAAATGAAATACGAGAAAGTAAGCTTTTAATTTCTTGTATTAATAAATTTTGAGTGCTTGGTAAAAATCCCCAACTAAAGAAGTAAATAGATTTTATTATGCCACAAACAAGCTACAGAGAATATTTAAATAGAATTTATTATTATTTTGAATTATTAGAATTAGGTACCTAATACAAACATAACATACGACATATCATTAAAGTCTTGTTTTTCTTAGAACAGCAATCCTTTTTAAATAACATAATAGTAACTACACTAAATATATCATTTTTAGTCCGGCCCTTATCGATAATCTGTTAGAAATGCCCATCACAATAGGGAGGACTTGAGTAGTTTAATCTGTGCCATTAGCTCTCAACCAATTTTGTTGCAAACTTCTATAAGTACCTATATTTTTAAGTGTTGCAACAATTTTTTTTCCTCTATAATATAGGTATAGATTATTAAAAAGAAAAAATAGCTTGTCGACTTTTGTGTGACAATCTTTAAACTATAAAATTTCCGAATCAAAATCCTAAATACCTATTTAAGAAAACAATACTTTTATGTTGAAAACGTTGAGAATATACTAAGTAAAGGTAGTCTTCAATGTTTTTGAATGCATTACGAATAACGACCGGAATATAAAAGCTATCAACGAAAATTGGTAGAAAAAATCTTTAAATTTTGAAACTCTTTACCGTGTTTTTTTTTAATTAGTTATAAAAATTTTTATTATATGAATATTGATAATAATTTAAAACAGCTTCGATAATGAGAAACTTAACATAATTTTTTAAATTAAGGGTCGAAATATTAGATTTTAGATATTAGACATGACTTAAATAATTTTTTCGTTTTAATGTCATTTTAACCATGAATCCCATCGTTTTTAACAGTCAAAAAAACAAATTTTATTGTTTTTTCCATTTTTTAATGTTAACTTATATTGTTTGTCCACGACCGTTCTACAAAACCTTCATTATACATGCGCTTTATTAAGTATATTACCTATTAGTCACTAGTGAATAATAGTTCATTACTCACTGTATGACGTCACAATAGAACGTATGTCTTAACTTGATATGAGAATATTATAACCCGAGCCGCTCAAAAGATGGAATTCAAGGACGCGTGATCAGTGACTGGACGACGTAATCGTACGATGCCACGCCTTCTAAACTGAAATAACGAAGAACAGTTTACACTGTAGTCATACTAGAGATAATATAAACTGTAGGCATCAAGGGTGGGTACTTTTTTGTTGAGTGGTGTAATTTGGACTTGTGACGTTGGTTGGGGAGAGTAATATTTAAATAGTGCGTGCCGTTCACGTGATCATTCCATCTTTTGAGCAGCTCGGGTATAGTCACATTATCAGCATGTTAGATTTTGGGTTGTATAACTTTTAGATCATCTAAAATTTAATACAATGCCCAATTTATTTAATATTTAATCTAAGAATTTTAAATGTTTAAATAAACCTTAATAAAAAGGACACTTAGGTATTATATGTCATCAAACTTATAAAAGCACAAATGTATTACTCTTAGAGTTCATATCACCTGTAACAAATTTTTACTTTTATTTTACGGAAAAAGTGCTTGCTTGTATTCAAAATTAAACACAAAGAAAATAAGTCAAATTAGTCAAATTTTATATTTTCATTTGACACATCATAAAGAATAGACATACCTTTTACCACTATATCTAGGCAACACACTTTATTTTTTAAATTTAGATCGTAGTGTAGTCATATATATTGGAAACTTCAATTACAATAATTAGCATAAATTTAAAATTTTAAAGTTGTCTGTTTAGCAATTTTGTCGTGGACAAAGTATTGTATTCTACTCGTGTACAATTGCTATTATTCACTCAGATGATTACAACACTCTTCGTGAATAATAGCTACCATTATACCCTCATTGAATAATATACTATTAATACAGTGTTTACATTACTATACTTTATATTTCTAGCACCAGGGCGCTTTACTTTTAGTAGTTTTTTCTAGGTCCTTATATTATATAAATATAATTAAATATAACATAGTAAATTAAAGTTAAGAAATGAAGGAAGATCTAATTCAAGGAAATATTTTAAATAAATACTGTAACCATTCATTGGACTACCTTGAATACACGAAGTCCCAGGTTCAGTTCCCTGTCAAGATTCTTGACTATCGTTTCGATTTAGGCCAAAGAAAAAAAAAGAATTTAAAATTTCCTATAACTCTTTTTGGTGTACCCTGTCTTCCTCAATCTGAATTTTATGAATGCTTTACTCACAAGCTGTCGTTTCTGGTACTGATTAAAAAGGGTTTGTGATAATTTTTTAGAAATCCCCCAGACTTCCTCAACATATCTTGTCAATGATACGACAAAAAAGACATCATATAAACAATTTTTGAGGCTTAAAAAAAATTCCAATTGAATTTATTTAAATTTTTTTTAATTTTCAGAAAATAATTAAACTACCTATCTAATAATTCAAAGGAACTTACTTGTTCTGGTGCTATGTTTATAAAATGATTATTCTCGGTAGTTTTTTCGGACACAGGACTCAGGTGTTATACATTACAGTTCTAATTTAGTTAATTTTCTTGGGAGTCCTCTTTAAAATAGTTGCATTAGACATCATTAATTTTACCTCTTCCTGTTACATCCAAAATTATCTTTCTTTTTATGATACTTACAAATTCACATTTGTTGTTGTTTTTTTATTGAATGAAACCAATCGTTTTATATGCAAATAGTGCTCATCGAATTAAGTTTAACGACGCAGCATTCATGCAGTGAGTTACTAATTTTCAGATATCCGAAAAACTCTTCTTAAGATATTTTTTACAGTTGAATACAGTTTCCATATTAAATATGTAATTTGTAAAGTAATAAGTTGCAACAAAGTTATTGCAGATTTCTTTCGTCTAGCATGTCGTACGGGGCAACATCTGTAAGCTAACTTAAATTTTATTTTTACAACTTTTATGTATGTTAGTAATGTCGATCTAGAATCCATTATTGGCAAAATATGCAAAAATTTACTTAAATTTTCCTTTTACTGCATTATAAATGATGATTTATAACCCGAAAATTTCTAATATAAAAATGTTAAGTCATAAATTTTTGTATTATTTGTAACGTCAACATCATGCACATCATTTTCCAGTATCACAAATTTTTTAATTACCTATCGCACAATGATATTTTGGAATATTAACTTAAGATACGAGTACGTTTGTTACTTAAAATTTAGTAATTTCTTCACCGTCATTCGATTTAAAACCTTTATTCATTAATTTAAATAGTTAATTACTTCAGTGATGCTACATTATTTGCAATTTTTAATTAAAATGAGGTTTTCGGCATTAGGTAAGATTAGTTTAAATCAATTAAAAAATATGTATCAAATCGAAAGGTACTGATAAGAGTATTTGTCCCTCACAGCAAGAAATTTGTAAAAGTTTTATCAATAAAAAAAAAATTCGAAAAGAGGTTGACCTTAAAGGCCATCCTTGCAACTTCCCGCTAGTTTTAACCGCAAAGCTATAGTAACGTGACGTATTTTGACGTTTTTGACTTTTTTTGAAATGTTTAAAAAGCCATAATTTTTAACGCCTTATTCGATTTTGATGTTCAAGATGGCATTCGACGCAGTTTTTTAAGACCTAAAAACGTTACCGAGAGTGCAAAATCGGTTAGTCAAAAAATCTCTATAGAAAAAAAAAACACTTTTTTTGAAATTTTTCGACAAAGATATCTCACGAACGAATTAACCGATTTTAATTTGCAAAACGGCATTCGACATGGCTTTTTAAGCTTGAGAGCTGATTAGGTTATGAAATTGATCAATGCAATAGCCAAAAAGATATGCCCAAAAAACATCATTTTTACCAATTGTTTTTTTCGGTTATTTTGAAATTTCTCGAAATCTACCAGCTCGAATCGGTTCAAACTTACAGGGAATCTAAGTTAGATGGAACTCTTTGGAATGCTTTTTATTTTATTCCGATCGGTCAAGCCGTTCAAAAGTTATAAGAGGTTTACATACATCCACACACACACACACACACACACACACACACACACACACACACATCCACACGTACATACAGACATACAGACACCCTCGTAAAAATAGTCAGGGGAGGTTCCTAAGACCTCAAAACGTTGAGATCCGATGAAAACTCGATTTTCGAAAAACGGGGTGAAACCAATAACTTCCCGATTTTAAAAAAAATTTTAATTTTTTTTAGCGGGAAGTTAATAAAAAAAATTTTAATTTTTTTTAGCGGGAAGTTAAAAAAATAGTATTAAAAATATAAAAAATTGAATCTATTGGCAGATTTGTACGCTTTTATACGGGACGAAATGTTATCAAGTCACTAGCTAAATCGCCTTTTCTTAATTTTATTTATTTATCTGCCCGTCCGCTTGGATGAAAAATTTGCCATTTGGAGCTTCTGATTTAAAATTTTTCGAAAACATTGTTTGTCATAAGGATTTGAAGGTACATATTACAAAATACTGTTAATCTGTTTTTTTAAACTATCTCAAAGATTTTTCTTAGATTTAAACCAAACAAAGATATTTTTTTCAATATGTGTTATTTTTATTTTTTAATACATGAAACATATAAGTACTTACTTTTTTTAAAACCGGCCAGAAATTAGTACTTTCCGGTTTATTTTTAGGTCAGAAAATCTCATTTTGTCGGACATGGCCAGAAAATAAAAATGAGTCCGGTAAAAACTTTTACCGGACTTTCACAATAAATTATTTGGCCCGGTCCGACAAAATGAGATTTTCTCACCCAAAAATAAACTAAAAATACTAAATTTTGGCCGGTTTAAAAAAAATATTGTACGTAATACGTCCCAAAAGTGCTTTTACTGGACTCGCAGGCTTGCAGGACTCGCCTGCGGCTCGCCCTGCAATTGCCCGCTTGTCAAGTAAAAGACCACTTTTGGGACTTGTTACGTAAACTACTATTTTGGACATAAATACAAAATTAAATATTGTTTTAGATCTATTTTTCGGAATACATAAAAAAATCATAAAAATAAATTTGGTAGAATTTATATTTCCTACAAAAAAGTTTTGCATATGTGTTGCTCACGACAGAAGCTGTTTCTACAAAAAAAGTGTAAAAATGAGTTGTAAGTTATTGATCATTTCCAGTTTACGGTTTTTATAATATAAAGAAGTTTCCGATTTTTCAGATCTCTTTAGGTTTTCATTTTTTTAATTTTTTAGGAGATTTATAATTTTTCAGTATTTCATGTTTGTTTAATATCTTTTTCGACTTTGTGTATAATCTATTTTATGAACTTCATCATGATTTTTCTAAATTTTCCTATTTTTTCAATATTTTTAACACAATAGGGATGTGGACTATGTTTGGGATAGTATTTAAAACCATGCATAGGTAAGTACCAAATATAGCCCAAACTATTTATTATTATTTTTTACTACAACTAATACCTTTAATATAAGTTATTTAAAATTCCATTTCAAATTTCGCGCCGAAACGTTGTTACCTGTGAAACGCCCGCTGTGACGTCACTTGTTCCTAAACATTGTCGAAGTATGTAATAGAAAGTTATTTCGTAGTTTTGTGTTAATAAGATGAATTCTACATTTTATAAATGTTGTGCGGTGCCGCAGTGTGAAAGTACCTACAACTATTAAAACAACCGAAAAACTATTTATTCAAGTTCCACGTAAAAAAACGATGCGGAAAATTTAGCTTCAACTAGCTCGTCGGAATCCAGCACTTTATGTTCCGGGCAAATTTTGCACTTAACTGTGCACAATTTTGCATCTCGATGAAGTTGGACATATCCTTCAGCATCGTCTCCATATGACTGCCTCGAGGAAGTAAAACGAAATGAAACAATTTGTTAAAAAGATAAAATATAACCTCAAAATCATATTATTTTATTTGATTATATTCAATTTAACTTTTCGAGTTTATAAATACCTACGATTACTATTATAATGTATCCTGAGTATATTACTTACATGGAGGTCTTCACATTTCCAAATTCAGCAGAGCAGAAGTTACTATTTGTTGCGAAGAAATAAGCCACCGTAACGCAATCAATTCTTGGCAAATTTGAACTATCTGCCTTAATATACCCAGTTTCCATTATGGGAAAACCTTTAAAAATTGATTAAAAAAAAATTGTTCAAATTTCGAAGAAATTTCACGGGAATCACAGTAATAATATTATCCAAATATCAACAGAAAATTCTTGTTTGGCAACAAGTGACGTCACACATTTTGATTGGTGTTCATTGTGACGTGACTTGAGAGTGAAGTATTTAATTACATTTTATTTAATAAAAAATTAATCCCTTGTTTATTGAAGAAAATATTGTGTTTTTTATTATTTCTATTATAAAAACTACCTTTTCGTGGTAAAATTATATACTTATTTGAGTACAGTCCACATCCCTATTGTGTAATAAATGTTTTGATGTCGTTTTTTTACGATCACCGAACATCGCATAAGAAGCATAGCTTTAAAAGGTAATTTGTTTAGTAAAATTTCCATTGTATACAATCTAACGTAAAAGGTAGCGAATGAGACACTGAAAAAAAACAAACTCCCCGATGACTTCCAGCGACACAGAGATTTTTCTAATCGCCTCTCTATGGAAATAAGGAACAAAAGAACCAACTACGAAAACTCTTTGCTGTTCAAGGGAAATAAATCCGTTTATAAATATACAAGATCCCAGATGTCAATAAAAGTAACAACACCGATACTTAGGCGACAAGACGGACTACTAAGTTCAAGTGAAAAGGAGACAGCAAACATATTGGGCCAAACGTTTCAGACATCCTTCGTTAACGAACCACCTGGTATACTACCAACCCTCACTACTTCGAGATTAAATATATCCATAAACCCTACAGAATTCTCTCCTTCAAAAATTTTAAATGTGCTAAAAAACCTCCCCAACAACAAGTCTCCAGGGGCTGACTCCATAACCTCAAAATTATTAAAAAATTGTGCTTCTTATCTTGCTGAACCCTTATCTGTCATCATGCATTGTTCCTTCCAATCAGGTAAACTCCCTGATAATTGGCTTTCAGCATTGGTTACCCCAATTTTTAAAAAGGGTGACAAGTTGAATCCCAACAATTACCGGCCAATTAGCCTTGTCTCAATTTGTGCCAAAGTAATGGAGCGAATCATATCTAATGACCTTATAGATTTTATCTTACATAATAACATAGTACCGTCAACACAGCATGGTTTTCTGCCTGGAAGGTCTGCTCAAACCAACTTAATAAGCTGTTTAAACTCTTGGACCAATTCTTTAGACGACAATCAACCAGTCGATGTCATTTACCTTGATTTTTCCAAGGCATTTGACCGAGTTCCAAAAAACAGGCTTCTTCTGAAACTAGATAATCTCGGAATTAGAGGACAGTTGTTATCATGGATTGAAGCTTTTCTTACCAATAGACATTTCTCTGTACGTGTGGGTAAATCAACTTCTGAAAACTTTGCAGTTTTGTCCGGTGTCCCGCAAGGTTCTGTCCTTGGACCAATCCTGTACCTGATTTATACTTCTGATTTTCCCTCTACCTTATTATCTCAGCACGCTATTTATGCCGATGACTCTAAATTTTTTGGAAACCCACTTACGCAATACAATATATTATGTTCTGACTTACTTAAAATCAGCGAGTGGTGCTCTCAATGGTTAATTCCTTTAAACCCTGAAAAATGCACTGTCTTACATATTGGCAAATCAAATCCCTACTATCAGTATAGTTTAAATGACATAGTTTTAAAATCCGTTAACAGTCAGATTGATTTGGGAATAACTATCAACAACAGATTGGACTGGTCAGAACATATATCCAACATCTCTAAAAAAGCCAACTCTGTATCATATCTCTTTCGAAAATCTTTTCAATCACCCAATCCTAAACTTCTTGGTCAGATATATAAAACATTTGTTAGGCCGCTACTAGAGTACAACACAATATGCTGGTCTCCACACTATATCAGAGATATCAAGACACTCGAGAATGTACAAAGACGCTTTACAAAATGGTGTCCACAGCTGTCCAACCTCCCTTATGAAGAAAGATTGTCTGTTCTCGCATTTCCATCACTAGAGGACAGAAGAAAAAGAGGGGACCTTATACAGTGCTACAGAATTTTGAACAACAAGTTTTCCATCGACATGAGAAACATGTTTCAGCTCAATAGTGACCCAAGGTTAAGAGGTCATGGCTTGAAGCTATCTAGGGAACGATTTTCCACAACCATAAGACAATTTTTCTTTACGAACAGAATATTCGACCAGTGGAATTCGCTCCCTGCTGATGTTGTGTCTGCTCCATCTATCAACATTTTTAAAAATAGGCTAGACGCACACCTAAATTCTATAAGACACTAACTTTTCTGTTATGTATATTGTTTTAGTTTGTTTTTTTTACTTTGAAGTTTCAACACCTATTGTAAATTTTTATTTTTATTTTTTCATTTATTGTTTTCCATTTTGAATTTTTGTACTACCTGGGCATAATAGGCTTTGCCTCTGCCCTTACTTATGTTTAATAATAATAATTTGTTGACCCAATAATGTTCATATTATCTACAACATTTAATTATGTAAGTACTTAATATTACATTTGAATGTTACTTAAATCAAATTAATTTCTTGTAATTTCTAATTGTATTCTTTATTTTCAGTAACTCAACATTATTCCGGTTTAGAAGAACGCTTAATAGCCGAAAGAGAAAATAACAATCAACATTTATGCAAACAACATGAGGAGCAACTGGCTACACTTAAAACAGAGTTCGGAAAGCTACAAAGAACTCACGAGGAATCACTGGATATTCTTCGGGAGGAAAACGAAGCAATTCGAGAGCAAATTGATGAAAAAAGTGCAGAAATAGAAAAATTACGTTATGAAAGCAAAAAACTAAAGGAAGATTATGAAACTAAAGAAAGTATACTTAAAGAACAAAATCAGAAATTGAAGCAACAAGTTAACAAGATGGAAAATGATTTCGAAGATAGACTTAAAAGGTTAACAGAACAAAATAAATTAATGAAGGAAGAAAACGATAGGTTGTTGAGTTATGGGGACGAAAAAGGTATTAGCATCCAAGAGGTACAGTCGCTAAGGGTGGTTTTGGAATTAAAGCAAAACGAAGTAGTGGAACTGAGACGTTCTTTGGCTGAAGTTACTCAAAAGGCAGAAACTTTGGTTGGTGCTGAAGAAAAGGCTCGTGTTCTAAATGCCAGATGTGAAGATTTACAGTTACAGTTGCAAAGAAAAGTAGATATGGAAAAGTGAGTAATTATATACTTTATTATTTTTGACAATCTCATCTTCACCTTTATTTGTCTTTTTGCTTCAAATGTATTATACATAAGTATTTTTATAATTCAATAAGACTAAAATGTATTTAAGCCTGTTACGCAACATGGAAATTCGACGAATTATGCTAACTTTGGTATAATAAATAATTCTGGCCTTGTTATATTCTTGTTTAGGAGAATTTACTTCTGAATTTTTTGTTAATCATACATTTATGAGATAATATACATAGTTATGTTATTTTCAATAAAACACTCTATATTTTTTAATTTTTTTTATCCTAATGTTGAAAATATTGTTGTCTTATTTTTTAAAATATAATTTACATGATTAATTTAAAAATTAGACAATATTGATATTTTATATTCTGATCGAGACTCATTTTCTCTCTAAAAAAATATTGGTTTATTTATTTTAAACAATACCCTCTCTTTTCATAGTCAGATGTAATGTTAAATTGCTTTTTTCAGATCTCTGGTGCAAGAAAATATTAAATTACAAGATCGCTTTAAAGAAGAAACCAATCAAAAACGTCGACTCTCACAGTACAACGAAGAATTACAATGGAAACTTAAGCAAAATAAAGAAGTAATAAGCAAAGTACTTGAACAAGCAGAAGAGACTGTTTTGAATAGAAAAATGCTTAGCAGCAGTTTCAATGAGAGACACAGTTCTACGCGTGTACATTTGGAACGTGCAATGTCGTTTAGAGAACGTACTTACTCAAACAGGTAAAGATTTTCATAATGCAAAATTTATGAATAAAGTCGCATTGAAGTGAAAGTTGCGTCAAAGGAAGATACAATT
Organism: Altica lythri; assembly: GCA_964028335.1. Taxonomy (NCBI): domain Eukaryota; kingdom Metazoa; phylum Arthropoda; class Insecta; order Coleoptera; family Chrysomelidae; genus Altica; species Altica lythri. Next base: position 24,206,991 of record OZ034804.1, on the reverse strand, counting down.
TTCTTCATCGATACTAAATTTAAAAACGCGAGTTAAAAATAGAATGCGCCAGTTTTTGGTTTTGTGACATTTGTAGACTAAGAGTTAAATAAAATTTTAGATTAGAACTAAATTTGAAAATCCTATTCGGCTGGTAAATGGCATTTAAACTGCATCTATTTATCTTGTTCGACTCTTACTAAAAAAAAAATCCTACATAACAATTTTACGTTCTTTATAAGAATATTCCGGTAGTGTTATTTGATTAGGTACGAGGGTATGTTTTTTTCATTAGAACCAGGGTGAAGAAAAGAGGTGGTCTAACGACAGTATTTCACAATGCTTTAAGTAGTGTCACAAAGCTTGGTCCTTCTATATCTTTATCATAGATGTCACCCTAGGTTCCGGTCCTATACTGTTGTGTGTAAAGCAAGTGATACAACAGATATCTACTTTATCATTTTGAGAATCAAAATTTTTATACTTTATTATTTAAAATATATGTTAAAAATGTTTAAAATTATTCATTTTACAAGCATTATTTACAAAAAAAAATATTTTGAATTATTATTATGCACGGATCGCAACAGGTAATCTACCAACCATTTAATGAAATGGTAAATAATTTGACATAACCAAACAAATCGCTAGACCACCTCTTTTCTCCACCCTGATTAGAATAGACAGAATATTTCTGGAATATACTAAGAATATGTTAAGGGCGTACACTTATTACTTTATACCAGTATCTATAACAGAAGCTTCATAATGGGCTAACGTTTACATTGTTTTTCTGTCTACCCATTATTTTATTTAACCGCTAGCTCTGCCAACGATAGCTCTTAGCTTTGCAATAGACACCTAACTTCAACACAACATCACCATTTTTAAGAGATCAATTGGATTAAGCGTGTTTACTTGCTAGTACGCAGCAAAAAAGTAGTAGATGAATCAGCGAAACACGCATAAATACTTTCCACCAACTTAGCAACCAACTAGTTTGCGAGGTTACCTCGCACTCAAACTAGAATACATTTTAAGCATATAGTAACTAGAAGCAGCCTTCAATGTTCTGAACGCGAGCGGAGTAACGACAGAAGGATATAATGAAACAATTTGCTATCTCTATTTTCCCCTCACGTTGATACCATTAACCACATGACTCTGTGGTTTAGTGATTGGGAGATGCGCATGCACAGAAGTACACTCCAATCGAAGCAAGGTGCAAGATAAATATAGAGCATTGTTTCGTTTATTTGTCGTTACTCGGCTCGCTTACAGAGCATTGAAAGCTGTCTCTAGTTAGTATATGTTCGTAGAAGAAATAGCAATAATGATTTCACTAGTAACCATGAATACACAACTAGTTTTTTTTGTTTGTGAGGAGAACAGTAGTCCAGCTAACATTTTTTTATTCATACTAGCTAACTTATCTTCTAGATATCTACTTCGTGTGCCGACTTACTATGTATTGTTGATTTTATATCGCTACTGTCTACAGTGTACACAGAACACTTTATTTAAAAAATGTTCATTCCAATCTGGTGCACATGATTTCTAACTTGCGTTATTAAACAAAATAAGCTCTCGATGGAACAAAAACATGTTTCTTAAAATTTTAACTACTAATAATTACTATTATATTAAAATATGTACATACTACCAAAATTAAAATATTAAGGAAATGTGCATAAAAAAACTCAAAAACGTGATATGGCACTTCGGGAATGACAGAGGATAGGAAGCATAGCTTTTTTAACCAAAGTATAACTTTACCGAACATACATTCTTATTTTATTTTAATAATATCATTAAAATCTTAAAGAAAATATAATAAAACGTAAGGTATCAATGTGCATAACTTGCGGCTCAGCGCACTATATGTAATTTAGGTATACACACATTATATAGACATAACTGTTGGGTCGTTCTGAGTTTGTACGTCTTAGCGATCCAGCTGCTCTATGCGAAATAACTTGTCCCCCAACTATGAGAAAACTATGCTTTCAAAAATCACTGTTTGTATTTGACTGATATTACAATAGTTTCAAATTACGCGCATTTGTTAATACATATTTGTAAATCTCTGAGTATACTCTCGTTTTCTGTAGTCTTTATCACTTATTATGAAAAATCCCCTAACGCTAACTTTCGCATCTAACGAGGGAAATAAGGTATCAAGTGTCAAGTTGCTTAAAATATTTTGTTTAATCCAGCTTAAAATACTCTAAATTATATAAACTTAACCCTGATTTCTTATTATAATATTTAAAGAAGAAATATATTAAAATATATGTTATTATTTTATAACTAATCGCAAAAAAGTAATGCCTTTAGGTAGTTAAAATCATTTTTAGAATTTTCGCCTCTGTTGACAAACCGTTCTTTCGCTTGTGCAGATTGTCAATTTCGTCACTAATTGAACAATATATGATTATTAATATAATGTTTTACTTCACTCATTATATAACTTAAATATGTTTTTGCTTAATAGGTTCAGCAATGCTGAAGACAAAGGAAGAAAATCTTTGGGAGACTTTGAAACAGATGATATATCTCCTCCATCATCTCCAAAAGTCAAAGGTATTGTAGAAAAATCTGATTCAGTAAGCTATGTTCTTGAAATGGTCGAGAGCCCCGATGTAGTGGCGAACAGAATCGTCAGAAGAAGTTTTCGAAATTCAACGACACCTATTTGTGAAAGCACTCCTTCTAAATCTCCTTCAAATAAACGACCCCGTATCCGAAATCCGTTGACTCAGAGTTCATCTTCCAGTGCGATACTCAACACATCAAAGTAAGTATTTTACTATTTTTTACATACATGTAAGATTAATCTTATTTTAAGCTTATAGTTAATTAATTTCTTATTCATTATATACAAGGGACATTAAAAATATTTTTTATTTTGTTTTATTGTTCCGTAAAATATTTTCCAATTTGTTTATTAACTTTGCAGACTATTCAAGACAGTTGTGAAAGACACCAACCACACAAACAACCAGATGTTAGTACATACATATTAATTTGTTTTATTGACAAGAAAGCGTTTTGTGCGTTTGTCGATTTTAGTTTAAAATAAATGACCAAAATTTGCATTTCCATAATTGTTTTTAACCTGTTATTATAAACAAAAGACAGAAAATTTCAAATTTCAAGCAGAGTTCGGGTTCCTAACTTCGATTTCGATTTGACAATGACACTCAAATGTATGCAACATATGCAAACTTTTAATCACCGCCTGACCTACTTAAACAAAAGCCTGAAAGTGTCACTAGAGTCTATTATTTATACTGTGATATTACTATCAAAACAATAGTTTAATCCACTTCTTTAATTAACAAAACATTAATACACTAAGAATGCAAATTGAATTATTGGCAACTTGTTTGCTTTAGAATAGAAAACAGATGAATTGTCAGAATTGTCTTTTGGCCATTTATACTGATAAATAAAACATATTCTGCTAATAGTGCTAATACAGGTCAAAATATGGTATCAACATTTCTTCCTAGACAGTTTTTTATCAAATACGCATGCTCAAAATGTATGAAATTTTCGTACAAACAATTCTATTTTGCCGTATTTGAAAATGATCTAGATCTGGAAATATGGGGAGGGGCGAGCTAGTGCTCTGCCAACACTGATGCCACATATGGCCCAATGTGCATCCTCCCGTGTGTAGGGATATCCTCACCTCAGGCTGTCAACAGGCCTAGAGATTTAAAATAGGTGATGAGGCTCCCGAGGGGGATCTCCCTGACATCGGCTGGTGTAAACCAGTACTCGCCCAACACGGATCTTCTAATTTCAGAAAAAGCAGAGCAGTCATACATTATATGTTCTACTGTTTTCTCTTCTTGTTCGCAGCCTCTGCATAGCGGCGATTCTGCTAATTTCATCATAAAGAGATGTTTTCGTAATTGGCAGTGACCTGTTAAGATTCCCACAGCTGTTAGGAGATTTGTCTGGTCAATGCCTTAATTTTTTTTGCTGTTTCCTCGCCAAAATGTGTTAATAACTCTCTGGCCAGTCTACAGTTTGTAGTTTTATCTTAGCACTGTATAAAGTTTTGGTGAGAGTGCTGTTTGATAAGGTCCACGACAGCGGACAATGTTAGCTTGGTAGATGGGCGAGGGCTAACATATTTGTAGCCCGCAGCCCTCCTTGCTAAATTGTTCGCAATGCGGTTGCCTTTAGAGTTCCCATGTCCTTTGATCCAGTTTAGAGTGACCACGTTATTCTGGCTGGCCTCAGTTAGAGATTAGTGACATTTTAGTACTAAACTTGATGTGCTACGTGGTCTATTCAGGGTCAGTAGTTCTTGTCGGCAGTCTGTGTAAATATTTACATTAGTGCCTGTGATGTTTCTATTGATTAATTCTTTTCCAGCTGTGGTTATGCCTGTGAGTTTTGACTGAACCACACTTGACAAGCCATCCATAGCTCATTTCAGTTTTAGGTTCAAGGATCTAGTTTAAATTCCACATCTCACACCTTGCTTCGTTTTTGATCCATCCGTGTAGGCGCTCAGAGCGTTCACTACGGTAGGGTTTGCTGTCTTGTTTGTTATTATTTTGTAGGGTTTGTCAAAGACAAATCTTGGGGCATCCGTTTCTGCCTGTAAGAGTGTTATCACCTTTATCGATTTCTTCCACAGACTGTCTCTATGGGTGCCGGTCCCTACAGTGCGTTCGATACCAACGGTGCGAAAGCCTACCATGGTCATCAATGCTACCTCCTTAACAAATATATCAAGGGGGGATAAGTCCAAGTATTAATTTCATTCGCATGGCTCCTGTTACAAAAAGGCATGCCGATCTTTGGATTTGGTTTAATTTTCTGATAGCTGTTTCTATTTCACTTTAGGCCACCACACGACAGCACCATATGTTAGCATAGGTCTTATGATTGCCGAGTACATCCACATGGTGACCTTGGGGGATAATCACCAGGTCTGTCCTATGGTTCGGCGGCATTGCTCATAAGATATAAATGCTTTGTTAAATCTGCTTTCTATGTGTGAGCTCCACATCAGCTTGCTGTCAAGGATAACACCAGTCACATTCTGTCACATAGAGTGCTTTCAAACTTTCCTGTTGGCAGTTGAAAATGAGTATTTAACATTTGAGATTTTAATCCACAATTATATTAGAATCTCGAGATGTCCTGACTTAGTCTTTGTTAACCTGTAGTCATTTTTCAGAGCAATCCTCTTTACATGAAGATGCAAGGGGAAAAAATCTAGAAGTACCTCCAAGACCACACTAGGACACGATCTCTGTGCGCCAGTGATATCTCTATTGCAACTCTATTATTGCCTTTTGTTGCGTTGTTTTATTCCACCAAACCAGCGCATAATAAGTAGTCTGACAACAGTGAGATAGGAACAATAGATAATTTTAGGTTTAAGACCCCATGATTTCCCAAAAAGACTACTGCAATTCCACATTGCCTTGTAGCAATAAAGGTTATATTTTCGAGGTTTGAATTCCACGTAAGTTTCCTGTCGACGATATCTGCCAGGTATTTTACCTCTTCTGACAGTGAAAGTGTCACCTTAATTATAACACGAGGTTGAATAATTGATTTTCTTATCTTGGTGAATGAAATGAGTGTCGTTTTGTTAGTACATATTGGCTGAAAGTTCATTCTTCGAACACCAAGGTCAATAATACATTCATGTTACCTCTTACCTTAATTACTAAATTATCATTATATTCCAGAGCACGAAAACCTCTTTTAAGCTTTGCTATGATTTCATCAACTAACATTGACCACAGTAAAGGCGATAAATCTCCTACTTGAGGACAGCCTTTTACTGCTCTTGAATGATCTTCTATTCCTATATAGTGTTTAGCATAAATTGTCTCAAGCTAAGTTGGGACAGTTCACCACGTCAGCGCGAAATTTTATGAATATGTAAAAAGTTATATTTTGGGTAATTTTAAAGTGTTTATATTATAGTGTCTCCAGTAGTCTCTTTAGTTATGTAGCATACAGTTTATTGATTCCCTATTATTTTCTTCTTTATCACTTATTCTTGTCAGACTTGTAAACGATTTGTTGTTGTTTAACAACAATAAAATTAGGCGTTTCGCTAAACTGTGAACCTAAACACCATGGTTTCTACAGTTGTTTCTTTCTGTAAGTACTGTAAATTTAAAATTTAATTTTTGCTGTTTGTGAAGGCAATATTATACCGGGTGAAGAAAAAGTATGGAAACCTCGTTGTAACTCAAAAACCATGGGTCACAGAAAAAACTTGCAAGATATAAAATTTATGATTTTTCCCTGGCTATCAGATGGTAATTCTGGAAAAAAATCATAAATTTTATATCTTACAAGTTTTTCTCTGTGACTGATACAATTCTAGTTATTGCGATATTCTAGGAATCTTTAGTTTGACCTTGACCATGGTAAAATTTTTAAAAATTGTCAAGGTAATATTTGGACCTAAAATTAAACGCTCTTTCGATACCCCTTGTCAAAAATACATGGTTCTATTTTAAAAAATTGACCTGACCAGGGTTTCCATGGTCATGGTCAAATCCATCTTAACCATCTGATAGCCAGGGAAAAACCATAAATTTTATATCTTGCAAGTTTTTTTCTGTGACCCATGTTTTTTGAGTAACAACGAGGTTTTTATACTTTTTCCTCACCTGGTATATAATACAGATCTTCAAAAACGTCTGATGTCAATGTTCTTTTGAATAGATGTTCCAACTTAATACCTGTTAAATTTTTATTGCTAAAATATATTTTAAAATCATGCCCTTTTTTTTTGTTTTAGAAACGATGTAGATAGGCCACGTTCAGCCAGTACGAGAGATGGTCATTCAGATAACGAAAATGTTTTTATATGGTCAACTAACGTTCTCAAATACAAAGAAAATGAAGATGAAAATTTTGAATCTTCAAGATCCAGCATGAAGTATGAAGACAACTTAGACCTCGATGAGGATAACGAAGAGGACCTTCGCCTTCCTGCTTTACCCAGTGAACTCGATAGGAGAAACGGAGCACAAGCGTTGCCCAGTCCTAAGCATTTAGCTGGAGAAGCCATGATTTCAGAAAGTAACTCTGAAGATGAGAGCACGAGTTCATCGCAATTGTGAGACGAACTGTCTTTTTAATTTTTTCTTGTATTTTTTGTCTTATTTTGAAAAATATTCTGTAAATTTAGTACTTTATATAAAAAGATTATATTTAACAACTGATATTTTTATTAGCGGTTAGATTTTTGTTACTGTTTTTTGTATTAAGATTTTTGCATGCTAGGAAGTGTTAGTGTTTGAACGATTTTAATGAATTATTGAGGGAATAAGGATATACCCAATTTTCTACTTAGTATTGTATAAGTAATGAGGTTTTTAACGCATATAATACTTTTTGTATACATACACATTTACCGGTATAGACAGAAATTTAAAACTTATGCCACCTGTGTCCTGTCTCTATATTTCAGTAGGTATAAATAATAACAGTTTGTTCTTGTAATACTTTCAATTGTATCATAATTCTATTCGTCTTCGTCTTTTTTGTAGATCTTAAGAATTCAAAACGGTCACCGTAATTCTCATTCTATTTAACAAAATTTGTTCATCATGTAAAAATGTAATTATTATTAATCACCACCTATCGAACTGGCTTAAAATTGCAATCTAAAACTCTTTGAATATAAATAACAATTTTGTACTATAGAGATAATTTAGTGAGAATCTTGCGTTGATCACTAATTGAACAAAAATAGTTTCATATTACAGTTTTACTTTTAATTTTAGCTATTATTTAAGATTACAAACATACAATATTATAACAACACATAAATAGAATTTATAAATATTTTTTTATTTTTTGAAGAAGGTATTGTATTTTTAGTATTGGTGCTAGTTAATCGATATCTTATCTAACTTCTTATAACTAAGACTTAGGCTAAAATTAAAATATTTTTCATTGAAATATTAGGTTGCTTCAGTGTCAGTTTTTAGAATCAGATTTTAGCCATGATAAAATCTCGGCATATTGAGTCTAAAATATACAATACTTTCCGTTAGTAAATAAATATAACATGGCATTTGATATTGACAATAGTATCATAGATAGTGTAAGTAACAGTTAATAGTGTCAACTTCTTTGTATATTTAAAGACGATTTTCATGACCTTACGCCATTAATTGAGGCATTAACTCTAGCAAACTTTGGTGTAGACAATGCGCGATTTTGTGTCTGGATTAATGGTTACTGAGCTTGCGTGAAAAATACCAAAGACGTGGAATATCACATGGACTGTTAATTCTACTGTGCTAGTACTGCATTTGTTTCCTCTCGGTAACTATTTATTGGTAACTTTGATATATAAGTAACTGTAGAGTGGAAAGAATAATTCTAAAGTCCAAGCACATCCCTCGCAGGGACACGGAAAAAGTATCGATACCTTTTGGATTCATGTACTTTTCGTACTCTTTTGTACTCGACCCTTTTAATTCGATATTTTTACTCATGAGTACTCTTTGGCAGGTATCGTATCAAATAAGTCATAATTCTATTCAATACCCAAGCTTAGTTTATTTTATATTTAGATATTTATTTAACAGTACATTTTTTGAAAGACAAATATAAAATTAACTAAGGTATAAGGTATAAATTCATTTCAACTTCGCGAGAACTGACAACACCGCACGAGTTTACGTGTTCGTTTCTCAATTATTGCCATCAAACCTGGACCTCGAGACTGCAAAATTATCCTCAGCCACCCCTATCCCAAAATTGGAAAGTACAAGTATCTATACCTTTTATGAGTACTATACTTTTCTACTCATGAGTAAAGTATCGATACTTTTTACTCGATACACCGTGTCCTATTTTCTTGTATCATTTCAGAAAACGTGCTCTATTGAGAAAACATCTGTTGATCTTACGTGGAATAAGTGCATATGCAAATGTTGCAAATATTGCTTGAGAATTAAGATGCTGATTTGATACTGATAATATGTATTAAATATCAGACGTGTGAGTTTAGTATTCAAAATTATTTTGTTAGCCAAATATAGAAAGATTTTAAATATTCTCGATAGCTTCTTTGTGGCATAATAATGTCTATTTATTTCTTTATTCGGGGATCTTTTTGCCACTAAAACAAACTTATAAAAAATATAAATCAATATTATGAAAATGACTTATATTTTTTATAAGTTTGTTTTAGTGGCAAAAAGATCCCCGAATAAAGAAATAAATCAACAAGCAAGGGTCATTTTCATAATATTGATTTATATTTTTTATAAGTTTGTTTTAGTGGCAAAAAGATCCCCGAATAAAGAAATAAATAGAAAGATTTTCTTTCACAAAATTCAGCAACTGTTTGTCCTCTTAGCTAGAGAAACTGAAATCGTCCATTCTATATTTCTCAGAACAAAAACTACGTGTTGATATTAAGCGACGCACAAGAGTACTACTCTTTGATCAGTGGCCTGCGACTTTCCTCTGTCTCCTATGTCGCATGTCTCTTACTGCTGCCTCTGACGCGACATATGGAAAGGAGCTAATATTAAACCATAAATGGATCTGTCTTGTTTGCCCGCCTGTTACGCGCTCGCGCAGTGTTGCACCTCAAGGCAGATACATCCTTGCGACTATAAATATATAATATTTTTCTTGATCATAGTTCACTAACTGTTTTTGTTTATTCTATAATGATCCTGTTTTAACAAATCTCGTGAATATTTGTAGGACTATCTGAGAAATCAATTTGCTTTTATACCTTCTGTTCATATATATGTTTTAACGCAGGTGTTGAGATGTTGCTATTGTAGTAGAATTTATTCTATAAGTCAAAGATGGCTTAAAAGATAAGTAATTTAATTATTTCAATTTATTTTTCATCCCTCCGAAGATTTTTTGTATCATTTTCGATAGTTTTGCAAGCAGAATTGAGAATTTCTTTTTGCAGATACGGATTTGTACCTATGTACTTGTATTACGTCTGCAAGTTAGTATTATGCAAACGAATATGTAATGCCAATAAAGACAGTTTTGTGTTCTTTCGTAAACTGTAAGCAAATTTAATTAATGATTAATGAGTTTGCGCGTGAAAATGCTTAAGTACAAACGAACAAAATAATGTAAATAAACTCTTTGTGAATATAGGAACAGAAATTGAACCTTGTCAATGCAAGTGTTACTTAATTAAAAGCGAAATAAATCGTTAGTAAGTGTTTCTGAATAATAACTTTTAAAGTTGTGAAGATGATTTTCGCTTGTATAGCTCCAAAGGAATAATAAAGTATTGCATCAAATAGATGTTTATAATGTAAAATCCCTTGATGCTTATACTTCATGTTTCAATTTTATTTTGGGATACAAACAAAAGTTTGTTTTATTTGCATTTTTTATTATTTTCTTTATTATATTAGTGGAAAATGTAAAACAACTCTAAATAATATCTATTTGATGTAAACCTTTATATTAAAAATGTTTTTTATTATTATTTATCTCTTGTATATAATATATTAGATGTAAAGTGAAAGTATCGTTTTTTGAACAAAGCCATTTATATTTCTATCTTTAATTTCTATAGGTTGTGATTTTTTTATATTTCCGTAATTCCAGTATTAGAAAAATAACGATGAAACGAAAATATTACAGTTTCTGTCTTATTTTCTATTTACTTATAAAATAAAATGGCCTATAATCAAGTATCAAAATGTTTTTAATGTGTTTCAATAAAAAAATTTAATATGATCTTGAACACTAAGTTTGATATTTAACATGAATATATATAAATTAAAAAAGAAGATTAATTTGTTAAAAAAAAATTAACAGAATCTATTTAGGTACCAATAATTTGCATTTTAATATTGTAAATTTTTTTTCTATGCAATGTTTGCGTTTTCAGATGTTTTAATATCCAATAAAAATCTGCGTTTTAAAATGTTTTTAACATCAATAAATAAACCATGTTAGACATTAAGTTAAATAACTTTACTTTTTCATTTGTTTCTTTAAACATTAACAAATGAAATATTAACCATTTAAAACATTGGTTAAATAAAGACTTTTTCGTTTGTTTTTAAACATCAATTATTGGCTAAATAACTTTACTGCGTTTATTTTTTATACATCAAGAACATTGGCTTAATTTTTTTTGTTATAAATTTTTTTATTACATAAGCTTCATCTTAACAGTTATACTCAAAAACATTATGGTAATATTGTAGAAGAATCAAATTTTTGTAAACCTAAGTGAAGTTAAATATAAAAAGGCTTCATGTTATTTTAATTTTTGACATAGTTTCAAATACTTACCTAACTTAAAAAGTGGTTAATGTAAATTGTGACGAAAATATTAACAATACATTTTGATACTGGCTATTTTTCTATTGTATATAAAAGAATATTTTGTTCTTGTTAAATTTTGAGTGAATCTTGATATTTATTTTCGAATTGGTGATGTATGTATTTTAAATTGTTAGGACCAAATAGATTTCCACATTTTCATATTTATTGTATAAAGAGTTGCAGATGTTTCGATTATATGAAGTTAAATATTGGTAAAATAAAAAATAGAATTTTTAGCGTTATAAATTTTTTAACCACATCTGTTCCTTATTCCGATTAAAAGACAATATCAAACTTTTTTATGTAAAATGGCTCGCACTGTTGAGTACGTGATGTTACTGATTTTTACTTCACGGATTACTTAAAAAAAACATAATATTCACATTTTAGAGTTGGTATTCCTTTTCATACCAAGCAAAAGACTTAGTAGGAATCAATTTACCAATTGCTTCAACACATTTTAGCTTCTTCCATTTTGACGTGACAACGTCTTATAATTCGATGTAGCCGGCTCAGAGATAATATATAATATTGTATTACATTGTCTCTGAGCCGGCTGCACGCAACAAAAAATGAGGCGTTTGAAGATGTTGCCAAAAAATATATAAATTTGATACAGTGGATGGCAGCATTTCAAAATATATCTAGAATAGGTCTAATATTTGACTCATATTTTGAAAAATCCATAAAGATATCAGAGCATCAAAGATGAGTAATAAGCACAATTTACAAAAAGAACTTTTTATAATAGAAAGTTTTTTACTGATTTATAGGTCATATTTTGTGTCATCTCAACAATGCACAGCATCCCTGATTTTGCAAAAATATTAAGTCATACAACGCTGTGATTGATCATAGAGAAGATTGTTTCCTTGTTAACAAAATCAAGGGTAGTTGTATCTAAAAACTTTCTAAAACAGTTTATTTTATTACCAGTTAAAATAATAATTACTGTTTTCACATGTAAGAACAAAAAAAAAAAGAAAAAAAAACTTCTCTGTCGCGTAATCGATCCCATTATGATAACATAACAGAACTGTCACAAGTGGACTGATCCGCCGCCTAACCAACTACGCTACGAACGATTTATTTAATAACTTTCAAAATAATATTATCTATACACAACTTAGATCATGTTTAATATCAATTCGGTATAAATTTCGAAATCTATGTATATGCCTAAACACACTTGAAACATGCATTGTCATCCAGTTCTTAGCTATCCTGAAAATTTCAGAGCTCTAGGTAGTCGGGAAATAGGTTTAAATTCGATTACAAATTCCACGGAATGACACAGAGACACAGAACACGGCGAAAATATAAAAAACTTTCTAAAAAGTGAATCAATATGCTAAATAATAAAATTATTTCTAACACTCCAATACCGAAACAAGAAGAAAATTTTTGGAGTAGTTCAGAAAACAAATTATTGTTGCGAGATTTTATAACAAAAATTTCGCAAAACAAGAAATATTACCGTAATCCTTGAATGATTTTAAGCAAAAAACCTTCTTATGTACTTTTCAAATTAAAAATCCTTAATCATTTGAAAAATAGCATTTTTGACATTTTTTACATTTGCATAACTTTTTATATAATCAATATTTTTCAACTCTGCGATGACTATTCGACACTTAAGATCATAAAGTATGAGGTGAAATCGGTTGCAATACGAAAATGCAATAATTTTATTACTTTTTAACGCTATAAACAATATGCATACCCTTCATACGTCGTACTTTACGGAAGATTAAATGCATATTGTTTATAGCGTTAAAAAGTAACAAAAAGATTGTATTTTCGTATTGCAACCGGTTTTATCTTATACTTTATGATCTTAAGTGTCAAATAGTTATCGCAGAGTTGAAGAATATTAATTATATAAAAAGTTATGCAAATTTGAAAAATGTCAAAAATTCTATTTTTCGAATGTTTAACAATTTTTAATTTGAAAACAGTGCGTATGAAAAAATACATAGGAAGCTTTTTTGCTTAAAATCAGTCAAGGATTACGGTAATATTTTTTGTTTTGCGAAAAAACAATTTTCTTATTAGTAACAAATTATTTGTTAATAACAAATTTCCTAACCATTTCTCGGGAATCCACCCTTGATATTTGTAATCAGGGGGTCAAAATACATGGAAAAAACTTTGGTGCAGCCTTGTCTCTTTAACGGCTACGAAAACTCTCTGGGCTCCCGAACTATACAGCTGACGGTCGTCCCCGAAAGAAAAAGATCCGAATTTGGAAAAAAACTGAACAATTTTAAAATGAATAGAATTTTCAGTTTTTGCATTTGCCAAAATAACGAAATTAGTAGAAAGTCGCTAGGTTCACCCAACATACTAAATTTATTTATTATTTTTTCTTTACTTTGCTATTTTAAATGTTTTTTTCAAAAAATAATTACATACATAGGTATTTTTATGCTGTTTATATTAATATATTATTTGGTTAAATTTTAAATAAAGAATTATGTAAAATTTAGTCACTAAATCAACCGGAAAGTTTTGAAATTGGTAAGTAATTTGGTACAATAGAAAAAAACGAGAAAACAGGATTTTTAAATTATTTCTCTATGGATGTCTGAGATATCAGTTTAATTTGGAAAAGAGGTCTCTTTCTCAAAATATTCATGCTCTACACCTTACTCAAAATATATGGCTTGGCCGTCGCTATTATCATATAAGTGATTACGGTGTAACATTTATTCACTGTTCATTACATTCCTGTTAGACAATGGTTTTTGTAGTAAAGGAGCGGTTATTTTAAGTAAGATGATATTAGGAATGTGAAGTTAAGTCGTGTAGAGTTAGAAGCTTGATATTTGATATTTTTTTCACAATGCGACCCATTTGGTAATATATTACACGAAAATGTGTTTGATGAGATTATATATCTTTCTGCTGTAAGTTATTTATAACCTCTTGCATCAAAATTTATGGAAATCTCAGTCAAAATTCCATCACCTAGTTTAAAAGGTTGGAGAGGGAACAAAAGTTTAAAGTTTTAGTTTTTTATTGTTGTTTGTATACTACTAACAGTTTACATACGAAATTTCAGCATTTTAGGACAGGAAATGAAATTTAATGTTTGATACGTCTTTCTTCTTTTTCTTCGGCTGCTATCCATTAATGGATGTTTGTGACCACGTTTGACCATTCTTCTCTGACTCTTGCTGTGTGGATTAGGTCTCCGATATTTCTTAGTCTGACATTACGTAGCCACGACATCTTCTTTCTTACGACTCCCCGCCTTCCTTCGATCTTCCCCTTTATAATTATTTGTAAAAACTAGTTTCTTTCATTACACATTATATGTCCCAAGTATGCGGTTTTTCTGCGTTTTATTGTGTTTAACAGTTCTCTTTCTTTTCCTACTCTTCTCAATATCTCCTCATTCGTCTCTCTAGCCGTCCACGAAACTTTAACGATTCTACGATAAGTCCACATTTCGAACGTTCATTGTGGCTATCTTCAGTGACCAACCTTCCATGCTGTATAATAGTACTGACTACACATAGCATTTTACGAATGAGCTTCGGGCCTTTTCTATTCGACATCCAATGTCCAGTCTTCACACAGTCAGGTTCCCAAATAATTAAATTCACGTACTCGTTTAATGTGCTGGTTGTCATATGTGGGCTTTATATGTCATAAAATTGTTCTAGTTTACGGGAAACTATCAAGAATTTGGTCTTCGTATTAATATTTAGTATCAATCATCTGCTGTGTTCTCCGACAAGATTGAGAAGACTTTGGAGGTCGTTAATGTTGTCTGCTATTAAAAATGTGGCATCTGCGTATCTTATGTTGTTGACCCATATACCATTAATTTTGATACCTATTTTTTGTTCGTGCCTCCAGAAAGATGGCTTCTGAATAGATGTTGAACAGGAGCGGCGAAAGAACGCATCCCTGTCTAACACCTCGGAGAATCTTTTGTGCATCTGTTGTTTCGCTGTCAATTTTTACTGTAGCTGTTTGGTTCAAGTAAAGGTTTTCTATGGAACGAATGTCTTTTTGATCAATGTCAAGCCCTTTGAGTATTTGAATTAGCTTTTCATGTTTAACTTTTTCGAACGCTTTTTCGTAATCTATGAAGCACATCATTACGTTTTTCCTTTGGTCATAACAGTTTTGAATCAATACTTGTGTTGCCACTAATGCTTCTCGTGTCCAAACCACGTCCAAATCCAAACTGGAAGGCTCCAATATCTGTTTCAGAACTTGTAGACACTCGGTATTGAATAAACCTAGAGAAATATTTGCAGAGTGTGGCTCATTAGACTTATTGGTCTGTGATCTTCACATTCGGTTGCATTGCTCTTTATAGGCAGATAAATAAGGCTAGATGTGAGCCATTTAGTAGGAAATTTTCCTGTATCATAAACTTGATTAAAGAACTTTTAAAGCAACACCAAATTTTCGACTTTTACTTTTTTAAAATTATATCTTCAAGCTCTATTATAGCAAACATGGTGTTGGAAGTTCTCTTCGAAATAATATCGATTGTATCTTGAATAATAATAAAACAGTGCAGTTTTTCTCGGCAAAATATTTAAACCATAAGTTGTTGAAATTAACGATTTTATTTATGTTGTCCTATAAAACCTTGGTAGTATTCAAAAATTATACCAAAAACTGTTTATCTAGCTGTAATTCAAACCAAGTTGTGAGGGATAAAAAAAACGACGAAGCAATTACCGTACCCCTGACTTTCAGTCAGGATATATGATTTTGAAACGAATAATTTTAAGAGTAATAATTTAATCATTTATTGTAGGTATATTATCACAAACACATTATTTAAAAGTTTCCACTTCATATCTTATCTATTCGATATATTTTTGTATTAATTCGGTTTATACATTTATATGACAAAAATGAAATTATTTATGTTGTCTTTGATTTTTTTAACAATCTATGTTTATCAAACTTCCGCAAACCAAGGTATGTAATTAAAACTTCCAGTTAAACAAAAAAAATTATGAATACTATAATAGTTGTGCTCACAATTATGTAATACATTTAAGTGGAGTACTAAAAAAGAATATTATCATAGGTTATGGCTATGGTGGATTTAATATAATTTTTGTAGATACATTTCTGAGATTAGGCAAATATTATTTTCCTACGACCATATTGAAAAGTAACACTTATCACTCGTTATGTGATATACTATTTCCAATATTTTATAGGACAACATTAATAATATCGTTAATTTAATGTATTGCCTAGAAAAACTGCATTATTTTATTTTTATTCAATTTATAATCCATATTATTTCAAAGAAAATTTCTATAAATACCATGTTTGCTATGATAAAGGTTGAAGACATAATTTTTTTAAAATAATACTCGAAAATTTGTTGTTTTCAGACATTTATTTGCAGTGGGTGAATTGGACAGGAATCGCACCACTTAATGCTGTAGAATCTGGCTACTATGGAAATGAAACAGTATATATCGCTCGTGTATACTATAATACTACTAGCGATAATAATTATACGGATCTAGATGCTAAAGGTTGGGTACCTGCTTCTTTAATTGAAGGACAGACTTCAGTTGAAATAATATTGATGAATGCTACCTATAGAGTCTATGACGGAATTCAGGTAATAGTAAAATGTTAAACGGTTAAAATTTATAAACCGACTACAAATGTATCTAATACTATATTATCACGGTAGAGAATAACAGACAATACAGTAGTGACACTTTTCAATCTTGGCGAAGTTACGCGATTAATCTAGGAGTAAATCACCCATTGTATATATTGAAACCATTATGCTCTTAATATTGTATCGAAATTAAAGTTCTAAAGGAACGTACACAATTTACAATTTTCAGTTTAAACAGATTTTCTCACTACCATCTACCACTACCCAATTGTCTGGCAGCGACGTAATTGTGACGTAATGCAAGTGGAACCAATGCGAGGTTCGAATGAATGCTAGTTGCCATGTTTAGCTTAGAAATACTTACCATCTTTGTCTTATTAACGTGAAATAGAAAGAGATACTTTTAATTTCAAGCGGCACTAGCGCACTTAATGTTCTCCAGTGTTGACATTTTTCTTAATAGTATCTCTTTCTATTGCGCGTTATTAAGACAAAGATTGTAAGTCTTTCTAAGTTAATCATGGCAACTAGCATTGGTTCCACTTGCATTTACGTCACAATGACGTCACTGACAGACATTTGGGCCTCGAGGTATAGATGATTTTCTCACACACATAGCTAACGTGAACGACATTTCTGCTCATTTTTAATATGAATCAACTGGTTGCTTTTAAATCCTTTCGTTTTTTTCTGAGCATCAATAATACCAACGGTCGTACTTTAAAGCAGTTCTAATGTTAATTTTTTATCTAGAGAATTAGTAGTTGCCCTCAGTTTCAGTATTATTCTTTTCTCTTTGAAAATCATAATTGTATAAGATGCATGAATGTAAAAGTAGATTTAGGAAGTTTGCTAATTTTCTTTCACAATATTCCTCCATTTTGATATTTACGGTGTTACTCATATACCTAGTGTTCTTTTCATTTTAGGTACTAACGAAAACACCTAATGCTAGAGTTGAATGGAGAGATGTAGATAACATATCATTTCCCAGATTATTCGATACAGAAGATTTCCATGTTGCAAGAAGTGGTTGGGAATTAGAAGGCATGGAATTTAATGGTACTGTTTATATCGGTAAAGTTCAATCTGGAAATAATACTATAATCGGAAAGATATTCACCACTGCTGTTTTGTGGGCTGAAAATAACATATTATATTATGTTGATGATCATAATGTCCAAACAGCCAACGAATATTCCGCACTAATATATTACTATTAATATCAACTTTGGTATATCTTGATAAACGATACTTTTAAATATGTCCAACTTTTTAAAAGTTGTTTCAATTACCTTCTAATTAAAAAAAAATCTTGAAACACACATACTTACTGGCGTTTTTTTTATTATGGTTTCAAACAACTAATATTGGCTCCTTTGAATAGTAAAGGTAAAGGTTGTTTACTCTTTGTATTGTATTATATAATTGTTGTATTGTGATTGTAAGTTTTACAAATTCTATACAATATCCTGGAGATTAAAAACAACGCAAGATATGGATGACCACAGTAAAAAAAGAAAAAATTTGGCAGGCGTAAGATTTAATTTTCAAGATTTCTTCCAAGTTTCCTAGACTTTTGAAACAATTTAGTACTACAATAAACAGGTTAAAGTTATTTTGGTGTCGTCTTTTTTTACGTTCAATACGATCGCCAGAACAACCAATAAGAAACAGCTTAAAAAATGATAAAAACCGAATAGCTGTACTTCTGTCCAACTCTACGGATGCTTACCTACATGTATGTATGTATTAAACTGACCATGCGATTAATTGTCGAATGCTTGTGAGTGTATCTCTTACCTTGGAACTGAGCTATATCCCATGTACTAGTTTTTTCTGTTGTTTTTCTACGTTTACTCCGTACGCCAAAACGTATCATAAAATGCATAGCTTCAAAAAGAACATTAATATTCCACGAAAATTATTTCAGAGAGATTTAAGGAACATTTTTCTTACATAGATATATTCATCTGACGTAATATGAATTGAAAGACCATTTCAACAAATACCTCGGTAAACATCTTTTTCTTTTGATAAAAATGAAGTGATTTCCAATTCGGAATATAGTCTACTTTTATAGACGACTTCAAATTTAAAATCTTTGTTTGTAAACGAGATTTAAAGTGGAAATTATTTTTATTATCATTGTAAATGTTAAATGAGTTACTTTTTAAACCCTAAACATAGATTAATAATATGAAGGATATCCAGATGGTACTATGATTGTTTTCCTTTTCACACCGCTTATGTAAAAGTTCTAATTATGAAACTTAATATAGTGGAAAACATAGAACATAGCAGGTATTTTAGAGCGTAGCAGGAATTTTAGTACTTACCAGAAATTTTAAAGCCTGTCGGGAATTTTAGAACCTATCCAGAATTTTAGTAGCTACCAGGAAATTTAGAACCTAGCAGACATTTTAGAACATACCAGAAATATTAGTGCCTGCCAGGAATTTTAGAATCTGGCAGGGATTTTAGTACATTACAGCTTATTGTTTAAAATTTTTGAGATCAATCCACCTTTTTTTTAAATAATTCTGAAGAACATCAGTATATTTCCCAAACTACGTGACCCCATCCCAAGATTCCGAAGACTTTAAAGAATCCAAGATAAGAGAATGCTTTCCTTTATTAACATAAACTTTGATACAAAATTAGTGAATTATTATTTTAATCACAAATTGAGATATTTTAAATTTTTAAATAAAGACTTCAATCTAGTGTTTGAGTATAATTTGTGAAGTTTGTACTTTGGCGCCGTTAATTTCTTGTTTAGGAGGGTCTGGTAATACTCATAAAGATGTTTATCTACGAAATGTATCAAGAGCTATTGAGAGTTACAGATTGGCAATCGATGCCTTTTAGGACTGTAGTCTCCATGGTTACAAATGTCAGAATTTTAGGGCACTGGACACTCTAGGGTGGGGTGCAGATGTGTATAGAGCGAAAAGTAATAATTGATTCCGATACCAGGAAAGGTAAGAATAGCTACTTAATAACTGGATTGTAATAATTGAAATCACTATAAAAATACAAATCTCATTTTTCTCAAACACATTAAAATTGTAATATCTGTTAATTGCATTCTATAAACATTTAACACAATCTGCAACTTCTTGTGTTTATGGAAATGTTAAAATAAAAAACCAGTATTATTGCGAATGATTATAATAATAATAATCCGTCAAACATTAATTCAGGCAAACAGCTATGCTTACTAAATATCACAATATTTCAAATTTAAGTGTAAAATTGAGCCAATCCTTTCAGTAAAATATACAGATCCATTTAGAGAAAAATATCACAAATAATGTATTATAGAAATCATAAACTTAGTCTACGTTAACTCAAATAGAAAAAAACAAACATTAAAAATCTATAGATGTAAACCAAACAAACCCGAATAAAAATTGATATAATTAATTTTACTATGTGCTTTAACTAACTCTAGATTCAGATTATTTATGAAAATTATTTTTAAATTTAAAAAAATCTACTAACAACAAAATAATTATCTTTAGACGTTTTGACTAATCTGTCAGTAATTTTTTTGAAGCGAAGGAACCAGGCTAGGAGAGGTAGGAGGCGTTGGCTTACTCCAACGAGAGATAGACATGTCAGAGTAACTTTCGTTACTCATTTTTGTAATTTTTATGTCGCAATATCTCTTCCGAACCTAACATTTAAAGTTTGGATTTAACAGATATTGTGATTAGAGTAATAATAATCTGCTTTTACATACACTGTGAGACTAGAAAAATACTATTTTTAAACACTTTATCGTAAAATTAATAATTTAGAAAGCAGTGTAACAAAAATTTACCAACAGAAGTCACTAGACAGAGAGGAAATTTACAATCAATGGAGTTGGATGTCGTTAGTGCCCTAATCTTACATGTGTATTTTGTACAGCAAGTTACCTATTAGGAACAATCGAAATTTTAGATTACCTGATTCCGTTAACTCAATGCGTATTTTGGATAATGAAATTTTTAGGATCACTCACTTAGTTTGTTTATAATAGGATAACAATATTTCAATAAGCAAATACATACTTAAAATCACTGATAAAAAATTACAATTTTATTAATCTATTCTACAAAATGCAAGAAATTAAACAATATATATATATATCAAAGTATCACGTAACCAAGTAAGTTGTTTTCAATAATGAGAGTAGCTATTGTGACCAGAAATAAGATAAAGTTCGACTTCTTGCTTCTTTCTATATATTTTTGAGATCTTTCTACCCATACTTTTTCTCTGAGAAATATAAAATGTATCACTATTTTTACAAGGAAAACCGATGGATTTGTATAAAAGTGAAACGTATTAAGCTACCAAATCGTTGGGAATGGATCATAATTCAGAGAAAAAAAATTCAGTATTTTAATTTTCACAAATCAAAGCAACTTATTTCGTTACGTGACATACTATTCGAATATTTCTAATAGAATTAACAAAACTAACAAAATTTCTACAAGTTTTTTACAAAATTTTATATCCTATTTTTATAACCACGCAATAGTATACAAGTGTTACAATGACAGAGGTTTCGTAGTACGAGTTCAGTTCGTGAAACGAACCGCAAAGCGGTGAGTTTCGCAAAGAACGAGTACTACAAACCGTCATTGTAACTCGAGTGTTACATACTATTTTTTATAATGAACTTTTAAAAGTATAAACAAATATATAAAATGAGAGTTTTTCGAAATATTTATTTATGTTGGCAATCCTGACATTTTTGACACTTGTCAGTTTTAATGATTTTAAATTTGAATGTTTGTCAAATTTGTATAAAATATTCCGAATTTAGCAAATAACGCTGATAATGTAGTTAATAATTTAGTACAACTTACTTTTTGATTTACTACCTGAACTCTTTCGTTGACAATCAGTGCAGTGCAACCAATAGGGAATATGCATGTATTTTTTTTATTCGTTTAATTCACTTTTCACTTCGTTTTAATATAGTAAAAAATAAAAGTATTGTTGAAAATGTACTAATTAAATTTTAAAAAAATAAATAAAAAGTCGCTTAAATTTGTCATGTTCAAACGCTCCATTTTGCGCGCGCTTCGGAATCGTCACATCGCACCACCTGTCAGTGACATTTGTTTACATTTAGTGTGATTATTTGAGATTTTTGAGTTTAATTCGCTGTGAAATCATGCAAAAAGATAAAAAACCATTTTACCGATATTTACTACACATAGTACAAAACACCACAGGATATAATTAAAACACAATTTTAGGCACAAATATCTTTTAAACACATGTAAACAACTCAAAGGGATGCGATGTGACGTAACGTCGCTTCGACCAATGATGGGTCGTTTTCTCAGATTTGAATATCGCGCACAAAATTAACATTTTAATTTAAGTTTTATGGAATGAAGTCCAAATTAAATATAGAAATAATGGTTTAGATATAATTTTAAGAGCATAAAGTATTGTTGATATTAAAATCAAATAAATCTAAATTACATGCATATTCCCTATTGTGTACAACAAAATGTTACCAAAAACAGTGTTACAATGAATCTATTTCGATACTGTTTTTAGTGTCGAAATAGAAACTTTGTGAACGTGAATTATAAAATAGTATATTGCAATACAAGTGTTACAATGACAGAGGTTTCGTAGTACGAGTTCAGTTTGTGAAACGAACCGCGAAGCGGTGAGTTTCGCAAAGAACGGGTGCTACAAACCGTCATTGTAACTCGAGTGTTACATACTATTTTTTATAATGAACTTTTAAAAGTATAAAAAATATATAAAATGAGAGTTTTTGGAAATATTTATTTATGTTGGCAATCTTGACACTTTTGACACTTGTCAGTTTTAATGATTTTAAATTTGAATGTTTGTCAAATTTGTATAAAATATTCCGAATTTAGCAAATAACGCTGATAATGTAGTTAATAATTTAGTACAACATACTTTTTGATTTACTACCTGAACTCATTCGTTGACAATCAGTGCAGTGCAACCAATTGTGTACAACAAAAAGTTACCAAAAACAGTATTACAATGAATCTATTTCGATACTGTTTTTAGTGTCGAAATAGAAACTTTGTGAACGTGAATTATAAAAAAGCAATTGTATATTCGAGAATTAAAAAAAATTAATAAAGCTTATTAAGTTTATGTCTCACATATTAAGTAATTTTTTATAATGTAAAATAACCTGATTTGTGTTAAATAAACAATTATTTAATTAAATATCAATGTTAACGCCCAGTAAACAAACCTTTTTTTTGGTTTAATGACTAGTTGACTGAGTGACTAGATTAAATAACCAAATATATTAACCTGAGTGATCCCAAAAAACAAACCATTTTTTTTTAAAGTGATATTAGAGTAATTAAATACTATTATTAATTAATAGAATTGTTTAATAAACAATTATTTGAGATACCTCTCACGGGATTTTTGTTGAAAATTTTGAAAATGTGAGAAAGTATACAAACAAGAATATATTAAATGACATTAAGGAGAAATTGAAGTTTTGTTTTTTCGGGTTAGATTTTAAAATTTTGCAAACAAATTTGGTAGGCTTAATAGGTTTTATATTGTCCAGGTCTTTTTCTTTTATACTTTTAATCGTAAAACGTAAAATAAATTAAATATCTTTAAATAAATTGTAAATTACTAGTTTTTTTGGCAAATGGACTAATTTCTTTAAAAAAATCATCACATTTTTTATGTGGGAACTAAAACAATAATACTCGGGACTTAGCAAACCCTAGCATGTGTCGCATGGTTATTCAAAAAGTAGTTAAGCTTGACAAATCAGAATCGTATCTGTTTACTACAAATTTCAAAAAATATATTTTTTTATAAATATATTCGGTTCAAGTTTTTCTACATAAAAATGTAAATAATAATAAATATTACAATTCTATAAATATTAATTTATACTTTTAAGAAATTAAAATGGATCACCACGTATAAAAGTAATATTAAAGTTTTAATATTTTTATCTTAAATTATGTGTCACTCACCAAGAATCATCTTATGAAAGCAACTCTAAACATTTGAGAATAAAGAAATTGTGGTAAATAAACAAATATTTCATTTCCCCCATGGTGTTTTCTCTTAATTGTAATACATGGCAACGGTACAAAAGGCATCGTCATATTTCTAATTTTGAATACATAATTTCTTACGTTTAATTAAACATTAATATGATTTTTCGGTTTAAATTTAAATTCGATCCAATACTGTTTAACCTTTTTCCCTTACTTTTCAATTAACAATATATAAAAGGAGTATTCCTACCCTATATTATAAAAATATTTGGCCGTTCCTTAAAATACAATGGACACACAGAATTTTACAATGTTTTTTTAATATCAGAATCTGTAGTATCCACTGTAGATAGGAATACAAGTTTATTAACGATATTATAACTAGAGAGTAAATTAATTTTAGTCATTCATAAAAATTTAAAAGACAGGAATTAGTGTGTGAGGTGTATGAGTGAGATCATCATCTAATGTTAATAATCCCATAAACATAAAGAACATACCAACAGCACTCAAAAAGTGCCAAATGTCATGAGAATCGTAAAAACGAAACAATTCACATTCTAAATTCAACTGTCTTGATTGAGCTGCTGTTCTCTGAAATAAATAAATACAAAATAAATAAATGAATAAAGTTGAAAGTTATGGACGATAGGTACAATACAAACATTAAATACGTTGATTCAAAGAAAAATAATGAAAAAATACACTTAATCACTAAAAAGAGATTTAACATTTTTAATGCAAAAAAAAATTGTTGACATGAAAACTTTTATAAACATAAGGATTGATAAATCTGTATTGGTCTCACAGGATCTAAAATGTGCATGACAATTGAATTTTACACAAATATGATTATATTAAAAATTTTATGAAAAAATATGTTCATACAATCCTACATCTAATTTTTAAACTCACAATTTTTAAATTCCAAATTCTCATTCTTTAATTAATTTCCATGTAATTTCGTTTTTAAATTTTTCAATTAAAAAAAAATCAATTTTAAAATAAAAAAATAATTTGACAATTCTTTCAGACCTATAACCTAGCATTTTTTTATCTGTTTTTTCCACTTCTATATTCTCCTCTCTCTTGGATATCTTGTATTACTGTCTTCGACAACCTTCTACTTAACCAACCTACTTTTTGTTCTAACTAGCGCTGTGTATACGCTACTCTTTTAATTACTCTAGCATTATTTCTTATCTATCAATTCTTTCATATCTGAACATCTAGTGATTTTTCTCAATCGTATGTTGAATCCTGTACTTCATAATATCTTATTGCTAATTAGTGCACAAAAATATGCATCTTCTTTACTTTTCTGTCATTGATCAGCAACTAGTACTTTAATATCAATTCTTCTGCATTTTTCTTTATTATTATAGTTAATATTTTACATCTTTGTAGTGCTATTTCACAATAATAATTGCGGTATAAATATTTTTCAACCATTAAACTTTAAATTCTCCTCTGTCAGTTGATTTTTGCTGACCATTTGTTGTTCTTTTGACAGTTTACTATTTCTTTTATCTTTTCTTCTGTTAGCCAGACTATCTCTTATGTATATTACTATTAAATTTTTCTCAATCTTAGCCAGCAGTTTTTCTGTTCTCCCTGAATGCTGTTTAGGTTAAATCATTTTCGTATTTGTCTCAAATTGTTACAGCAGTTTCTATACTGTCATCTTTCGACTTTCTTTTGTTTATATATTCTTTAAATCTTTCGACATGCTTAATTTGTTTTATTCCTTTGTTCTATATCACCATCATCATACCCTTACAACCTCTAAGATTATGGCTAACACCTGGGCGTTTAACAATCCAATTTTTTTGTTGAGGTGAATTATTCCTCTGTCTTCGTCATAATTTGTTGTTTGTTTTCGCTGCTGTTGTGAGTTTCTTGCATTTTTTTCGGTCCCTAGATTGAGCTTTCCAATCTGTAACGTTCATGGTATTTGAGTCCTCTTCCACGCCATCTAGCAATCTTTTTCTTGGTCTTACTATGCTTGTGGGCCATAATTAATTATTTTTTATGCGGCCTTCTGAGTATATGCCCAATCTATTCTAGGAGGAATAATTTGGATATCTAACAATGTTTTCTTCATTTAATTCCTTTTCTATTTTCTTGTTTCTTTTAAGTCTTTTTTCTTCTTCGCTTGTTATGTCGGAGCCTAGTATTGTTCTCATTATTTTTCTTTGGAATTTCAGTCTTCCTCTTTTTTATTTATTGTTGCTATCTTCAATGCATATGTAACTACTGGCCATATCAGTGTCTTATACACATATATTTTTGTTTTTTTTTTATTCAATACTTTGTGTCTCAGAAGATTTCTGTTCATGCCAAACGAATGATTATCATTTAGGATTCTTTCTTCTACTCTCTTCTTCCTGGTTTTTCCTATTGGGACTCCTAGATAATTGAAGGTGTGCACCGCTTCAAACGTTTTGTGAAATAAGTCCTTCGTATGTCGTATGTATTTTTTTTTACATTTGTTTCTAAATCTAATCGTTTTGGCCTTTGCCTAATTTTTCAATTGCATTTATTAGTGCTGTCTTTGTGTCTGCGATGATGGCAAAGTCATCTGTGTAGACTATTATTTGGAGTTGATTTGTCATAATATTTTTATTGTCTTGTTTTGCCTTTCTTATTATTTCTGTAGGAGCTTTCTTTATTCTTTCTTCATTTTTTTTCCTGCGTTGCCTCCCATATTTTATTGATTTATTTGGACTCAAACTCAGTTTTTCCTTTTAGATTCTTTGGCCCTTTTGTTTTTGTACGTGGGCTGCCTTATTTTAAAATTTTGTCAATTATTCTCAATATCTATAAATGTTTATGTATCCAGTCTTTTTTCTTCTTTTTATATATTGCGTTGGCTGTATTTCTATTTGTTTCATTGTTTTTTCTGTTTTGTTCTGAAGGGTTATTTAACCATATTAATCTGGCGTTGTCCTTTGCTACTCTCTCTGTCTCACACTCTTGATTGAACCAGTCTTTGCTCTTTTTTGTTGGTTTCTTCTCCCCTCTTATTGTGTTGGCTTCTGCGTTTATTTTGTTTTTTATTTCTTGCCATCGTTAATTTATTATCTAGCTCGTTAGGTTGCATTGTCGCTTATCTGTTCAAACTTTCTCTTTACCTCTGGCTAATTAAATCAAATTATGTCCCAATTATTCATTTTCTTAGGTTGGTACCATTTTTTCTTGCTAAGATGTTTTATTTTTGTTATTACCAAAAAGTGATCTGTATCTGCGTTAGTTCCTCTATGGAATCGTGAATCTAATGTGATTTTGACAGGTTCTTTTGTTATTAATACGTGGTCTATTTGGTTATCCCTGTGTCCAGCTGGGTGTCTGTAACATTTATCTGTTCACTGTAGCATTGTATACGGTTTATGTTTAATAGCTACCATTATGTCCAACAAGTACACCAGTAGACATCTATCGTTCGACAAACAATTATTTTGGAAGAAAAAATAAAACAATTATAAAAGCAAAAAAATTAATATAAATATCAAAACATAGGTACCTTCCAAGAAATTGCTTTGTGTAAAAAGAAGTATAAAGCTCCACCAGCGCACAGTGTTGAAATAATTAAAAAAGCCCAAGTTAGCAACTTAACTTTTTCTTTATTTACATACTACAAAAGAAAAAAATATTCAGTTAAATAATTTTAAAATAATATCAGACGTTACCTTCATTACTACATAGAATAAAAAGTACAACATAGTATTGGCCAGAAATATAGTTAATAGAAAAACAGGGAAATTTTTCGGTTGTCTATATAAAGCAAAAGTCGCCAAACCCCAGTTGCAAAAATTTCCCAAAAGTAAAAGTATAAAACGAGCTAAAAAAATATTATTCAATTATATTGTTTAACTACTAAATAAAATAATTACCTTTGTGACATGGTCTAAGAACATTAACTGGACCAGACCAAAAATCGTATATCCACACTTGTTTAAATCTTTGCATTGATACATCCTCTAAAAAATCCTTTGGTTATATGATTTAATAAAAAATTGTAATATATAGTTATCGAAAAGTCTATCAGGTACCTGTAGCTAATCTATTTAGAAAAATATATAATTCTTGGTTTTAAAATAAGCTAAAATCAGTAAAACATTTCTGGAAAATGTTTAAAAAACCTAATTATTTTATTTTTTACAAACTATAGGTTGTAAATTCACATCTAAGGCGCAAACTTGTTGATAGAAGTGTCCTTTAACATACATTAGCCAAAAAGTTTTGATGGTTCTCAGTGTTGCAGAATTTTTTTTATCGTGGAGACTATTTTAGATCATACGGAAAAGGTCGCGAAAACGGTCCAAGGTTAAAATGAGTTTCCGACGCATTGGGGCTTAGGTTTATAAAAAAAGCTTCCGAGTGACAGCCTTATGTTATCAGTTGTTGATAAGTTTCGTAGTACGGGAAATGTGCTTTCCTAACGTAAAGTTCACGTGAGTCGCCCAGTGACAGTCACAACCAATACGACTCACGGGTGTGTTCTTGATCAAATGCTGCTATCCCCGTAATGAACATCATTAAAATTGAATATCACTGATCGATCGTTCCGTCGAATGTTCGAGAATACTGCTGGGTTTGCATACCAAATACAATCCAGGCAGTGTCTGAATGCAGTTGGTAACCGTGTAAGAGTCGAATATTGGTGAAAGCCATATTCATTAACGAGCAGACAACACGGTTTCTTGTATTCGAACGCCCCGACGTAATTGTCGAGCGCCCCTTTTACAGTGGTCGTGTTACCATTTGGCACATTTCTTTGGCATATTTTGTTGAAGCAAACGATGCAACGCCACTAACTGTTACAGAGAACAGATTGATTATTACGCCATTTCTACATGATCTTCAGCGATTTTGTCATGCCAGGATTGGCCAGGAACCTACCACTTAATCAACAATTGTTTCAATACGACGGTACAACCACACGGTCATCTTCCGAATATAGGAGGCCCCTCTAACAACAGAAGAGAAATCCTATATAGAGTAGTGGAGTCGAAGCTTCTATACGGAGCCCCAGTGTGGCATCCTGCAATGTCCATCCAAAAATACAAGTCCCTAACAGAGAGCTTCCAGAGGAAACTCCTCTTAAGAGTCATAGCCGGCTATCGAACCATATCGGCTGACGCAGCGCAGGTCATCGCGGGCATCCCACCGATTGAGATTCCTCTTCAAAGTAGGAGCGACTCCGCCTAATCGAAAGGAAGCCAGGAGAAGAACTCTTGTTTCCTGACAGAGTAGTGGCTCGAAAGGCGAATGGACAAGGACGCTTATCAGAGATGTCACAACTTGGGTTGAATGCAAGCAGAGGGGGACGAACAATTTTCTAACACAGATACTCAGCGGCCACGGAGCCTTCAGATATTATACCAACAAAATTGGCAAAGCAAGAGATACCTACTGCATATACTGCAACCAAATAGACACGGCGGAACATACTTTCGTTAAATGCCAGAGATGGTTTAGTTACAGAGCAGAAGCCCAAGCAAATATAGGCATAATGGAAAAAAGAGCTAATAGGCAAGATGGTAAACTCAAAAGCAGTATGGAACACAGTCAGCAAAATGGCACAAAAAATTATGACAATCAAAGAGCAGGATGAGAAACGGAATCAGGAAAAAGGCGAAGACACATAAGTAGGAAACTCCTGAAGAAACGATAAAAAAACAAACAAGGCGAGTGGTTTTAGTAGGTATACAGGCTCGTAGGGGGGTCTGGGAGTCCCACACTACCCGATTAGGGTGTGTATAAAACATTTCCACTCCAGCCGACACCTACCTGATGAATGACAACCAACGACGGTTCCGGGTAAAAACACACGGTCTCTTCGAATGCTGCGCAATCATTTTGGGGATCGCCTTATTTCGCGTGACAAGGATTTTTCGTACCCACCGCACTCACCAGACCTAAGGCTACCTGATACGTACAAATGGGAAATGCTGAAGAAGGCTGTTTTTCGTACCGATCAACCGTCTGATATTCCTGAATTGCGGAATAAAATTCAAAATTTTTTCGTGTGCTTTAACAACCTTAGGTCACAGCCATAATTGAGAACATAAACGAAAACTCAAAATCAGAGAATTGAGAACCTTCGTGAACGCTACTAAATATACTTGAAACTGAACGGAAAGCATCTTGAAGATCTGTTTTATCGAGAACGTTGTTTGCAAGGTTATATCATGTATACTAAATATATAAATAACAATAAACATTTTATTATTCATTTCAGTACTGTTTATTTTGCCGCATACTGTAGTAAATAAGATTAGGATTTAGATGTCAAAACAAAGGAAAACATAAAAAGATCAATACACAGAAGAAACATTGAGATCTGGAATAAAAGGAGGTTTAATTAAAAACGAGGCAAAAAGGAGACAAAAGCTGATGTTTAAACTACTGTAATCGTAGAACTTTAGAAAATAGATAGCAATAAATGTTACTAAGTTTACCAATATCTGACTTTTTGTTAATGTTGTTCTGAATAATTTTAATCATTGAATAATCTTTTATGTAAATTCGTTTCTCTTACTAATATAGAAAGAAAAAGTATGATCCAATTTAAAATTCCAGTTAAATTAAATGCTCAAAATATAATTATAATTTTACTTACTCATTGTCCAACATCCCATATAATATACTTTAATGCTAAGATAAAAACACATCGTAATGTGGATTAAAACAAAAACTATCCAGAAATAAGTAGTACCTTCCAATATTCCAATCATAGCTAAAATGATTGAATGATTATATTTAGTTAAAATAAATAATGTATAAAAATAAAACTTGTTATTACCTAAAACTACTGCAACTGCTAATACACCAAATGTTGTGTAAGCATTAGCGTTGATGTCTGGATGACGATTTTGATATAACTTTACCATACAAAGCACAGCCATTACATACATGAAACTGGAATCTTTAAAATAATAATAAGAAAACTTAACATTTGATCTGAGCATATTTACAATAGAATATAACAGAATGAATGATAATGAATATCCGAAATCACAATGTTTAATTTAATAGCATCTAAATAAACATAACGAGTAGAACGAAAAATAAAAAAAATCGTCAGATAGGGGAGGACAGTTATCAGAAAATTAAACCAAATCCAAAGATACCTTCTCGCAACAGGAGCCATGCGAAGCACACCGACCAGTGCAATGGAAGTATTACTTGGACTCAGCCCCCTTGATATATTTGTTAAGGAGGTAGCATTGATGACCATGGTACGCTTTCGCACGGTTGGTATCGAACTCACTGTAGGGACCGGTACCCATAGAGACAGTCTGTGGAGGGAATCGATAAAGGCGATACCACTTTTACAGGCAGACACGGATGCCGTCGTCTTTGACAAACCCTACAAAATATTAACAAGACAGCAGACCCCAACGTAGTGAACGCTCTGAGCGCCTACGCGGATGGATCAAAAACGAAGCAAGGTGTTGGATGTGGAATTTACTCTAGATCCTTGAACCTAAAAATGAAATGGGCTATGGATGGTTTGTCAAGTGTGGTTCAGTCAGAACTTACAGGCATAACCATAACTGCAAAAGAATTAATCAATAGAAACATCACAGGCAGGAATGTAAATATTTACACAGACTGCCGACAAGCACTACTGACCCTGAATAGACCACGTAACACATCAAGTTTAGTACTAGAATGTCACCAATCTCTAACTGAGGCCAGCCAGAATAACGTGGTCACTCTGAGCTGGATCAAAGGACATAGGAACTCTAAAGGCAACCGCACTGCGAACAATTAAGCAAGGAGGGCTGCGGGCTACAAATATGTTAGCCCTCGTCCATCTACCAAGCTAACATTGTCCGCTGTCGTGGACATTATCAAAGAGCACTCTCACCAAAACTTTATACAGTGCTGAGATGAAACTACGAACTTTAGACTGGCCAGAGTGTTATTACCTCATCCTGGCGAGGAAACAATGAAATTAGCAGAATCGCCGCTATGCAGAGGCTGCGAACAAGAAGAGGAAACAGTAGAACATATAATGTATGACTGCTCTGCTTTTTGTGAAACTAGAAGATCCGTGTTGGACGAGTACTGGCTAACACCAGCCGATGTCAGGGAGATCCCCCTCGGGAGCCTCATCACCTATTTTGAATCTCTAGGCCTGGTGACAGCCTGAGGTGAGGATATCCTTACACACGGGAGGATGCACATTAGGCCATATGTGGCCTCGATGCTGGCAGATTACTAGCTCGCTCCTCCCCAAATTTCCAGATCCAGATCCAGGGGAGGACCATTAAATCAGGGAAACTAGACTTAATTGTACCCACAAGTTTTAATTAATATTTTTAACGATTCGGGAAAAAATTAAAGTAATTTCTCCGCGTCTGTACATACAGTCACAAAATTTTGGAATCTTATTATGCTTAAGCACATTAGCTGTACTATGACTGTGCGCTATATTTTTTAACGTGGGTGTAGAATACTTCTGGCCCCTACTAAACGTATACTGTTTTGAAATGTGGCAACGTCCCGTTATTATTTATACTATACCTATAAAATAATCTATAATACCACTAAACTTATTTACAGTTCACACGCCTAGTAATTGCAATCAACATAAAAAAATATGGGTAATCGTTTCAGTTATAAAGGAAAATTTATTTAAAAAAAGTACACTATAAAAAAATTAAAATAAAAGTTGCTTTACAAACAAATGACAACGATTTGTCAATAATATTTTGTAATACCGTTCAATATAAATTATATATTAAATTTTATAATTAATAATAAATAAAAAATACGCTATAAAATTTATTTTTTTATGTATATAATTATCAATTATTATATTTATTAAAAAGTTGGGAATGGTTTTTCTTAAAAATATTAAATTGATTTGAAAATTCGTCTATTTCTATTTGTTTCCACATTTTACCTATGACAACGTTGCCACATCGTTTCCATACGACTAGTCATCATAGTCACTCCACAGAAAATAATCGCTAAAACGAGTTCTTTATTTTATTTTTTTATATAAAGTATGAGGTAAATAATTTCCATTTTTTTATATTTTCTAAATATAGTATATATATATGAGCCACAATAGACTCTTGCGAGTCGCAGTGGAGGGCCTTATAGACCCACTCACCATAAACCTAACCTAACCTAACCTAAATATAGTATTCTAAGTAATACATGTCTTTAATAGAGATGGTGAAAGTAATTAATAAATAAACAAAATTAAATTGATCATTTTCCCACGCTTTCCCCATGCTACGTGTAAAAATCGGTTGTCTGTAAAGTCGGTTTACTGACGATAGTTGAACGTTACAACGTCATAAGGAAATACTGATGTAATGGTTGCATTTTTCAAAAGAAAATTTTAATTTTATTTGTCTGATAGATATTTTGTATGGATATCATTTTTCATTTGTCATTTGGAACGCCTCAAAGCGAGGTAACGCCTCATGAGCTGTGCATTCAGCCGGCGAGGTAACGCCGCATGAGTCATGTTGCACGTCAAAATTACTTCATTTTTAATTGCAAATATTTCAGGTCTGATGAGGTAACAAATTTTCCAATTTTAACAGCATATGTATTATACATCATATAATTTCTTATATTCTGAGTTTTAAGAAATTCTTAGACGAAAATTTTTACAAATATACTTTTTATTTGGTTTTTCACTTTAAGCAAAAGTTTTATGATTCAATTTGAATAATATTTTTACGCATTTAAAAAAAAGATCATTTCAATACTTTAACCTCGATAACTATACCATCAGACAAAGGTCTAATTAAATGTTATTTAACCCAGAGTTTTATGATATTTGCAGGCATTTTCATAAAGATTACAAAAAAAACATCACAAACTTTACACATAATTTGATTAAACCTGGATAATCACATTATATACGGAACTTTAATGAACAATCTCTCATACACATGAAAGATTCTACAAAACCATTTATTTTGTAATACAAAGCAGAATTGTATCCGGCTTTAAAGAATTTTTTATGGATAGTCAAAACCTATAGTATCAGTCTAGTTAGTGGGTCGAATTATTCACTTACCAAATTGGAAGTTTAGTGAATTCGGACAAACGTGGTAACTTCCACTGAGCACACCTTCCATTATAAGAGCCACACCCATAGCATAAAATAAACCATAATGTTGAGGTATACCATATTGCTAAAAAATAGGAGTTTAATTTTATAGTGCTTGAAACCTAACTACTCATAAACAAAAAAAAATTCTTGTCGTTAGTATTTTGTCATAATAACATAGATTATCTGGTTTCCATTTTGCTAGAGTTATTTATTTTATTTTTAAGTCTCAAGAAACACATTTGTTGCTAATAAGTAAATGTAAATAAAAAACGTTGATCATTGAAGTCCGCCAAAGGGGTGAGATTTTGAGACAATCACCTCAGGCGGCTATTCTTTTGATTTCAAATTGCCAAAAAAATTACCCATACCCTTCAAACAGTGTTTTCAAATCATAAAACCACTTCATCTATTAATAAAAATTTACTTAAGAAGCATCGGGATTAATGCTGTATCGACTGTCAGACGGTACTTAAATAACTCTTCTAGATCCATATAGCGGCTTCAAAACAATGAGCTAGGTGTTTTTTTAGCTTTTACCGTCTATTCGAGCGCCCTTAAAATTGCTTACAAACATATAATATGCTCGATGTATTTTTTTTGTAATAGAAACTAAGCAAAGTAAATAGAAAAAACGAAAAAAAGCACAGAAAGTATTGCTTCTTCGACATAACTAAGGCAAGGACAAATAATACAGAAGAGCAGGAATTAAAAAAAAAAAGATAATAAATAAAAAGTAGGTGAGACTCTCTAAAAAATCAACGTTAGTAGATTTCGTATATAAGAAGATTCCCATGAGATAGTAATAGAAAAAGAAGCACAGCAGATTAAAGGTATGGATTTTCCTAAAGATTGTTTAGAAGGTACTACTTCAACTTGTATTATAATCGCACAATAGCAAATAAGAAAAAAATAGAGAGAACATGACTAGTTTATTCTAAAAATACTTATCTAGTTTATTTGACTATTACCATACAATAAATTTTATTTCAGATTAACTGATTTTTTTTATTCAGAAGAATATCATTTTGCTTCAGATGTCACGCTGGCCCTGCCATTGAAGATTGTATAGCAACGAATTATTAGTATAATAAATCTTTAGGTTTTAATTGTATTAATTACTAAAATTTCGAATAAAATAGTGAAAAATAAGTTTTTTAAAATATCGAAAAACTGACTGATTTTATTCAATGCATATCTTTGTCTACGTCAATTTTTTTATTTTTTCTTACTATTATATGTGTATAAATAATATATAAAGTTTAATAAAATTTAACGACATGAAAACAATAAATAACAAGTAAAAATATCAAAGTCTCGGTCGCAATAAAAGTAATCTTTATATTTAATTCTATTAGTGACGCGTTTCGCTCATACGAGCATCATCAGACCTCTAAAATGGAACTATAATAATTGCTGGAGTAAAATAAATAATTAAATTAATAAACTTACATAAACATAACTAATATAAACAGTTGAAATTAAAATAAAAATAAAAAATTAAAGGTCTCTACCTAGAGATTCGAACACACATTCAAAAATTAATTTTTTTTAAACGGTGCACTGACTGAAAAAGGACAAAGTTTTAAAAGATTTAAAACAGTTGTTATTCAAGTGAATTATATTAAATGAAAATTTGTACTTATTTATATATTTGTAAAATAGTTTGTTTATGGAGTAAAGTGGGAAATCGTTGTTAATTGCTATCTGTCTTATAATGTTAAGTTCTTTTTGGAATGCATCTCTAATAGATTTAAATATAAAGATTACTTTTATTGAGACCGAGACTTTGATATTTTTACTTGTTATTTAAATATTCCGGTCTCTTTGAGAAAATATGGACGAATTTTTTGAATGAAAACAATATCTCATCATGTTGAATATAATAATAAACGTCTTTAATAAACCATACCATGTGTCATCTAATAACAATTTTATGTCTTTTTATATGTAATTTAGAAATTGATAACATAAATTAAAAAATATATTGAAGAATATACATTATTATTATTATTATAAACAATTACTGTCTTCAACTAATAAAATCAATCTTTTATCCACTTTAATTTCTTTATATTCAATAGTGCTTTATGAATAACGGTATTATCCCAAGTAGCAAATCTTTTTTTAAATTTGAAATCAGACGACTTTTTTGTATTGTTCTTATTTTAAATCAGTGTTGGAAAAGTTTTGAACTAACAAATTGTTTGTTTTATAGTTTTATCGTAAAAACTTCTTTATTACAATATTATATAACAACTCCAACACAGTCTTTATAGTTATATTGTAATATTTGTAACTATACCAAGATATCAAACAAGCAAATGGTCTAGGTCTGAAATGTTATAAAAATATTTTTTAACATTATATAACGGTTTTTATTAATAAGTTGTGGGAAATTGAAATTGTGCTTTAGTGACTAAATAATTGCTCTAAATTATTTCATAAAACTGTTTTATTGTCTTGTAATGCACGATACATAAATTCATTAATAAAATAAGTAAAAAATTAAATTTTATTTTGTGCAACACATCAAAAATATATGACTTATATGATTATATTATTAAAGAAAAAACAAAAAACACTACTATTTTTTTTGTTGTTCAATTTATGTGATCAGCTCTACTGCATCTATTGTGTTCACTATTATTCATAATTTGAGCAGATTGATAAGGTTGAAACTATAATGTAAATCGTTAAAAAGGTTAAAAAGTTTATTTGAATATTCACAGTGAATTTATATTCAATATTTAATGTTGACAACACTATTCCGATTCCGAGATATATCTCAATCAATTTACAGCCAAATCGTTTTCGCAGTTATGATTTATTTGTTTTAAATAGCTTACTTACCCTATCGAAATTAGCATCTTTATGAGATATTTCTCTTAAATAGGTTATAATAAGAAACAAGAATCCAAGCAAAACATAGCCAACATTTGAAAATACATGATTAAAGTCACTCAAAAAACCAAGTGGATGAGCACAGAGAAAATTATAGTAGCACAAATCCTGTTGACCAGTTTCATTCAATACCTAAAACAAAAATCATGTTAATCCAGTAGTAAGTAATGCGCTTTAATTTCAATTACACGACATGATCGAAAAGCAATTTATTTTGGACAATTTTAAAGTTTAGCCATTAAATAAACTATTTAAGTTGTAACTACTGAGTAATAGTATATTACTTTACGAGTGGAGTAAATTGCATATTACAGCGAGTGTGTTTGGCCCATGAGCGAGCTTGCGAGCGAATGAGCTAAAGAAACGAGCTAAATATGCAATTTGTTCCTCGAGTGAAGTACTATGCCCACGACTTACCAAATGGTTTTGTATAAAACTAAAAGTAACAAACATAAAATTTAAATTTTGGCATAAGTTGTCAAAAATATTCGATTTCACAGACAGTTTTGTCTGAGAAAAGTCAAGTGTTATTTTAATTTAATGATTACTGTAGGTAACCAACATTATAATACAGGTTTCTACTTACTTACTTACTTACTCCACTAGTGGAGTAAATGAAACTATAACACAACTCCTTAATAATTTGACACTTACTGACAGAGATATAGATTAAAAAATAGGCAATTTACTTATGAGTCGTGGGTAAAAATATCTTACCCTTTGATAAGTGATGACAAGCTGAATAACGGGTAAACCATAAAACAAAGCAACAGTAAGGACATTGTATAAATACAAGAATGACTTTTTCTTCAATTCTTGAGGATGTTTTCTTGCCAAATCAACAAGATAAGGTTCTCCACGACCTAATCTCAAACTTCTATCATTGTCGACTTCACTTAATGTGTCATAATCAGTCATGTCTAAAGTAGGACCATCTATAGATCGACCAGGGTTTGAATTCCGCGTCGTTAGTTCTAAATATTAAAATAATGAAAAATGACTAGTAAACAAGACAAAATGATTAGTATAGTTAATAAATGGCATGCAAAATATTATCCGAAATTAACTTATCTATTTTTATATCATAATGAAGCATCTAGTATAATAATAAATTTAGTTTAATATTCTTTTTATATAATAAGGAGTGAAAATATAATAGTGTCATTATTCAACTCCAGATAGGAAAATTAATCCAAATTTATTATCAATTACTTATTATATATTACTCAAATCAGACATATTTTATTAATGTAAAAATTATTTAAATTAAAACAGTGATAGCACAGTATAGCTAAGAAAGATTAGTGAAACCTTTATTAACTGAGACGATATTGGTATAATAAATTTATTTTTGTGTTTGTTTTTGAAGCTAAAAATATATTTTATAAATCTATTTAATTTAAAAATAATTTTACAAGTGTGTAATAAATTAAGCAAAAGAATATACTTTAAATTGGGCTTCACATATTAGGAAAACAAAACATCATTATTTGACAGTATTTTAACATTTATTATTAAAACGCACATTTTTCTATCGAAAATAGAGAGAGGAGTAAAATGGTAATCATAGAATTTGTTAACTGAATAATTAAGGTCATCTTTAAAGATAAAAAACGGAAAATTTGACAAATGAAATCGTTACAATTATTTATAAATAAAATTGTATAGATAAAAATCTGATAACCTTCATGCAAACCTTACCTATATCTTCTACAGTTACAGTGTCTAGTGTGTTAAGTGTATAGTGTGAAAGCGTGAAACAATTTAAAACCAATGAAATGTTAATTAATTTTACAAGTTAAATTAAAAAAATATATATTTATACCGAATAATATTTATAATATCGATTAGTATTACTTTAAAAATTATGTATTGAAATTAAAAATCGTTAGTTTCTACTGGGTGTAAATACTTTTTGATCCTAAACCAGAGCGCATCCCAACTCGTGCCCACTAATCCTTTAAAAGGAACAAGAGTAAAGGACTCTATAATCCGTATACCTAACTCGTGCTCGATTGACAAATTTACTTGCCCTAATTACACTCCAATCTTATCTAGACTACCTTAACAGATTTAATATAAAATTCCAAGGATAAATTCCCTGTAAGTACTTTCTAGAAATCCGGAAAGATTTTCTTTCGGATCTGACATTTATGATTGAGTTAGTTTTATTTCGTAACTGTAAGTGGTCTCGATCTGGATCTGGAAATTTGGGGAGGGGCGAGCTAGTGTTCAGCCAGCAGTGAGGCCACATATGACCCATTGTGCATCCTCCCGTTTATAGGGATATCCTCACCTCAGGCTGTCACCAGGCCTATTGATTTAAAATAGGTGATGAGACTCCCGAGGGGGATCTCCCTGACATCGGCTGGTGTAAGCCAGTACTCGCCCAACACGGATCTTCTGATTTCAGAAAAAGCAGAGCATTCATACATTATGTGTTCTACTGTTTCCTCTTCTTGTTCGCAGCCTCTGCATAGCGGCGATTCTGTTAATTTAATCCTAAAGAGATGTTGTCGCAATTGGCAGTGACCTGTCAAGATTCCAACAGCTGTTCGGAGATTTTGTCTGGTCAATGCCTTAAATTTTTTTGCTGTTTCTTCGCCTCAATGAGGTAATAACTCTCTGGCCAGTCTACAGTTCGTAGTTTCATCCCAGCACTGTATAAAGTTTTGGTGAGAGTGCTGTTTGATAAGGTCTACGACTGCGGAAAATGTTAGCTTGGTAGATGGGCGAGGGCTTACATATTTGTAGCCCGCAGCCCTCCTTGCTAAATTGTTCGCAATGCGGTTGCCTTTAGAGTTCCCAAGTCCTTTGATCCAGCAGAGAGCGACCACGTTATTCTAGCTGGCCTCAGTTAGAGATTGGTGACATTCTAGTATGGTAGGATCAACTCAATTAACATGTCTATTCTCGAAATATCAAGTCAACGTGGAAAAATATTATTAATTGTAGAACAATACAAATTTAATCAAACCAGCAAAAAGTTTGCATCTGGAGAAATTAAGTGAGGATGTGTGAATAGAAAGTGTAAAGCCTTTCTTCGAACAATCGGTGATTCTGGTGGTCGTGTAATAACAGAAAAAGTGTTAACTCATAATGATCCAACAAAAGAAGAAAATATTATTCAACGACATATAGTGAGTGCATCTGCTAAACGAAAGACCTCTGACGACATTTGTGAAAAGCCCAGCAAAATTATTCGAACATGTTTTGAATCCAATTTAAATTGAACTAAATTGTATCAAAAAATCAATTTCTTACGAAAAACGTAAAAAGTTTCCAAAACTTCCATCGAGTACCAAAGAGGTATTTGAAGTTTTAAATAATATTAACACAAATACTTTACAAAATGAGAATTTTGTACTTATAAATGATATGGAATTAAATCTAATTGTATTTAGTACTGAAACTAATTTGAAGTTTCTCTGTGAGTGCAAAACAATTTACAGGGATTCTCGTATTTTACAATTTTTTTTCTCCAATTGTTTACGATCCATGGCCTACGTAATGGATATTATATTCCACTTGTATTTGTTTATTTATAAAAAAAGAAGACACCTACATAAAATTATTTCGCAAATTAATTGATATAAGTAAGGATAAGATTTTGAACCTAATGCCTGGGCAAATAGTGATTGATTTTCAAATGGGCCTTCATAATGCTGCGCGTTTAATTTGGAGTCAAGCTAGATTGATATTCTGCCGATTCCACTTAAGTCAAGTATGGTGGCGAAAAATTCAAAATTTGGGACTATCATCGGAGAATAAAAACAAACAAAGTTATGTAAGAAAATGGCTGCGTTATTGCTTTGGAATTATGTTTTTAGACCCTGAATTATTTAGCGACTTCTTTGTTTTTGAACTTCTAGAAGAAAAGCCTAACGAAGATAGATTGGGTGCATTTGCTGATTATTTAATGGAAAATTATATATCGGAAGAGGCTCGTTTTCCTCCTAATATATGGGCAGAAGCATCAGATAGTATATACAGAACCACTAATGCATGTGAATCATTTCATACTCATTTAAATAGTTAGTTTTATAATTCATACCCTCCATTATTTGTTTTTGTTGAGGTATTATTAAAAATTCAAGAGTTGGTTAGTGATTTTTGGGGCCAGGTAATAACGAGCACGAGTTGGGAAACGCTGCCTAAACCAATACAGGTCAAAATTTTATTTTTCTGATGAACCATTAGCTGCAGGTATCAAAAAATATTTATATATTTCAAAGAAAAGATCAATAAAACCACCAGAAAATATTTTGCAAAAAAAAACAAATAAATTTGGAATTATATACAAAAACATGTAAATAATAATTAAGTTATACCTGTTTCATCTTTTTTATTTTTCGTGATCTTCAGCCTAACAATTCCTAGTAAAATAAATTAAAATATCAGTAGTGTTTG
The DNA here is from genome assembly GCA_964028335.1 of Altica lythri. Classification (NCBI taxonomy): domain Eukaryota; kingdom Metazoa; phylum Arthropoda; class Insecta; order Coleoptera; family Chrysomelidae; genus Altica; species Altica lythri. The sequence goes on along the minus strand of OZ034804.1, from coordinate 24,165,605 downwards.
CTATAATCACTTCATTGGTTATTTTTATGTGCAGTGTTAAAATATGGTTAATAGCTTATTGCTAAAGAAACAAAAATGTGAAGTAATTCTTTCACAAACAAATCTTCTTTCACAAACAAATCTTATAAATCAATTAAATTTATTAAGACTAATAAGAAATAAACTACTTCACTGCAAAAGTGTTTTACCCCAAACTAATATTGTTTTAATACGTAAAAAAGGGCTCCCAAATAACTTACGTGCACTTGGAGTAGAAGCATACGGGTCATGTACATATGCCATTTCTCTGGGTACTGTACCTTTTACTGTGTATATGAAATAAGGCAGTCCAAAAATAAGGTAAAAAGCACCTAAAACACAGATATTTAAATAATAATGTTTATTAATCAATTAATGTAGCTTCGCAACATGGTATATTTGCTGTAAAATAAAACATTGAAATTCAAAAAGTAAGATTTATTGGAAAATCTACTTTTAGAAAAAGCTGCGAGCACACATATATAAGTATTTATTAAGATTAATAAACAAATAACAGAATCATCTAGGAAATAACTTAGATCCTAACCAATAGGTTTGTAAACAAGAAACTGTAAAGATTGTATAAAAATTCATACTATACCTGGATTTGCATTCACTTGGCATTGACGTCATTTGATGTATATGCAAGTAGACCAATACGCGGTAAGTCTTTCTAAGTTAAACTTGGCAACTACGCTTCGTTCCTACCGCGTATTGGTTCTATTTGCATATACGTCTAATGACGTCAATGCCAAGTGAATGCAAATCCTGGTATAAAATTATAAATATGAAAGTGCGTTTGTCTGTCTTTTGGGCTGGATATTGGCAACGGCTTCTTTTTGTATTGGACGTAAGCATTCTTCAATTTTTGAGGCAAAAAGTTAAAACTTGGTATCCGAATTCTTTGTAGATATATTTTTTAATTTGAAATCTGCCCTTTTCTACTTAAAAGAGGGGTTGTAATTTTGTATTGGACTTTTCGCAGTGTTCAAGGTAGAAAGCCGAAAATTGGAAAGGAAATTTGTTTGGGATATTACTCAATTTTCAAGGTGGAGAGCTGACCATAGTGAACACGATTTTTGTTAGAAACAAATAATAAAATACATCCAATCAACATTTGAAAAAAAACATCAAAAGATAAGTGTTACTAGCGGCCTCTAATAGATGGCGCCACTAGGTTTTTTAAAACACGCTAACGATGTGTGTTCTTAATCTGTACCTAAGTACGGAAATCGGCCGCACGTCCTCTATAGTACATACGGTCAAATCTTAAAATTCTATCCTAGAATCTTTACATTCTATCCCCAACTAGAAAGACATATCATCTGCAGTAGTATATTAAAGCAGTGTTATATTGCGACATCTCTTCTGCATTCTGTTGTGTGTGCTGTTGCAAGAAAATGGAGCGGTGTTACCCTGTATTTGAAGCGAGCGAAGCCGTAGACAAATGCCAGTATAAAATACAAGATAGCAAAATAAACAGAACGGCACATAACATAAAGAAGAAACAAAAAAAAATGTTACAAAAACAGTTTCAGGTACATTGTAAACACTTGTTTACTATATTTAAATATTCCTTATATGTTCGTGATGGGATGAATCAGTATTTTCTCCTATTATCAACTTTCTACTATTTTAAAACGAAAGCAGATAGTATTTATGAAATTTATATAATGTACTAGGTACAACTTTTAGATTAACATTTGCTTTGATTAAATTACGTACCAATACATCCTAAAGTAATAAGCACAGCTTTGACATAATCAGAATAAGTAATGCTTGGTTTAATGATTACTGAAACATATTTTACTCTAGTTCGATAAATATCTTCATCGTTCATAAAACCTGATCCTTTATTGCATGCATAATCATCAGGCTTTACTACAAACACTATATAGAATCCATGTGGAAACTTGTATTTCTGAAAAATCATAAATATTTCAGTTGTATTTACAGCAATTAACAACTTAATGATTTTATTTAATAAAATACAGTTGTTGAGATATATAGATAAAATAAGTATGCTAAAATTAATTAGATACTTAAACATGGTGATGGAAAATATAATAACAAGTGTAGAAAATTAAATGGGTAACACTATTTAACATGACTAGGAAAATTATTGGCCCAAAACAGAAAGTAATAGGATAAATGCTATTAATGCCGAATATTATAACAGAGGGAATCTAGAAAATTTAATGAACTAAGAGGAGAAAAAACAGGATAAAACAAAGTAGGTGATAATAACGACAATAATCAAAGAAAGTATAAAATTCATGAAAATATGGCAGGACAAAATCGAGAACGTAGCCAATTTTAAATATCTATGGGTAATTATAAAAAAAAGTATCGCAATGTAGAAAAAAATTTAGTTTGAAAGCAGGACATCTTGTACATATAAAAAATAATAAGAAAAAATACAAATTAAGGTCGAGGTACGAAGAAGAAATAATTTAAAATAAAATTTAAATAAAACGCGACCGAAAATATTCGATTTAAACAAGAAATAAAGAAAATGTAAGAATATTTTAAAGAAAATAGTGGTTAACACAAGATGAACGGAATATAGAAAACTACTCCATTTTGAGATAAAAAAACTAATAAAAAAAGGTATTAAATAACAAATTGGTTTAGACAGATAGTGTATAATTTAATTAAAAAAATATGAAAATCGAACCACAATACCGGAGAGCAAGCTAAAGACTAAAACTTTGATGGTAAGATCAATTATGAGGAATATCAAAGCAATTAAAATTAACAAACAAGAAAAAGCGAAACGACACATAAGAATTTATGATGCGTAAATATAATAAGCATAGAGAGAAAACCAACGTAGTGCTTTGCCGCGTATATTAAATCTTTGAACTCATTAGAGCAGTGATTAACAGATCTGACTGTAGAATTAGTGCACTCATCGACTACAGGCTAATAACCAAATTTTTACGTATATTTACGATTAGAAGAATATATATCTACCAGGATCGTGATAGATATTATATATACATATTTAATAAGTTATGAACGTAGAAATGTATACCTATTTACAACTAGTTGCGAAGAGGTGCAACCAAATCCGCAACAGCAATCGTGATTTTTCCGAGTCTTTATATATATTACCGTGAAATTAAAAATATATATTTTTTTAAACATATGTATGAATTTTTATTTATTTGCGGACACATTTTGATAGACAGTCTGATAAATATACAGGGTGTCCAGGAACTTAATGCCAAAAATTCGGGAGCAAGTAGAAGAGGTCAAAATAATGTTAGAAGTTCAAATAAATTTTTGTCATACGAGCCTTCGTATCCGAGTTATAGACCTCTAAAGTTTCGAAATAAAAACCTTTGTTTTGTCATAATTTCTAAACTATACATTGGAATACTATAAAATTCCAGTGACGGATTGCATACATCCATGTCCTGTGTTTGACGGTATAAATGAATCTACATTACATACAGATAAGCAGAGACGGCTTGTGCCCATTGGTTAATAATCTGTAATTTTAATAGGGACCATCTGAATAATATTTAAATTTCAAAAATAAATTTTCCAATCCATTTACTAATGAAAATGTACTCTTGTTTGAACTCGATAAAATTAAGGGTTTAGGAGAAATTGTAACTTTTAGATCTGATCGCCATATTTTGTAAAGACAGACATTTTGAAGAGAACTATCAATAATTGTCACAACTTATAATTAAAAATTCCTTAAGATAGTATTTAAACGCAATAAAACAATTGCTTTGCAGTTTTAGTTTTAGTTCAAGCGTTTAAAGTCTGACCATGGGACTGGCTATAACTCAGAAACGAAGGGTCGTATGACAAAAATTTATTTGAACTTCTAACATTATTTTGACCTCTTCTATTTGCTCCCGAATTTTTGGCATTAAGTTCCTGGACACCCTGTATATATATTCTACTAATCATATATATGCGTAAACATTTGGGTTTTAGCATGTACTCAATGAGTGAACTATTTCTGCAGCCGAATCTCGTAGTATATAACAATGACTATATCAGATAACAAATTTAAATAGCAAAAAACCTACTGGTATAGTTATGCCTCCTTTTCTATTGACCGTTTCGTAGAATCCTCTGAAAGTAACATCTTGATTGGTATCAAAAACTGGACACTAAAAATAACAATATTCACTTATAATTGTATCAATCATGTCTTTAAATTATTTAGACAAAAAAAATTTGTTTGGAATGTGTAAAAATGGAAATACTATTACATTTTCACTGTTTAGAGACAGTACTGAACAGCCAATTTTAGTACTAAGTATTTCACTCTTAATTTCCATTTTTTTTGTAGATTATGGTTTCTTTCATAAAATACTATTACTTAAATGCTGAGAGTTTTTCATAGTCACTATTTACCTTGTAGGATTGTTTTCGAACCCTATTGACCAAGAACAGGTGATAAATAAATTGGCTATTCAAAATAGAAGTAAATTATGAATATAAAAAAATATTTTAATTTCTCTATTAGCTCTAATAGAGTAAAGTGGCACTGCTTTCGATAAGGCGAACATTATCCAATTTTCTTACAATATTTGCTTGATTAGAAATGTTCCTGAGTTTAATATCATTCAATAAATATAATATTTGACGCAAAGAATTCTTGACAAACCAAACTATATAGAATTACATATTTTTTGTAGTGATTACTAAAGAGAGGAATATATGCAACACATTATCAAAATATGCGCATATATATAAGCATTACTTTTACTACAACTATGCAGCTATTTTTTCTAAATTTGTAAATTTGCGTAAATACGCAAATGCATATTAAAAATACTCAAAAATAACACAAAATAATAAATATTTACATTTATATTTAAAAAATTTAACCGACATTTATGTTTAATGCATATTTATTTTTCACATAAAAGGAAATAAAATGACACACAAAAACTGATATTATAATTAAGAATCTAAAACATTATAGTATGGATTTATAATATTTTTCAAAACTTTCAATTAAAAACTTTTGCCTTCCATCACTAAAAATGTGTTTGAACATAGAAAAAGTTCGTTCCACATCTACTGACATAGGCAATATTTTAATTTAGGCAGTTAAATTAATTTGCCAACTGTTAAGATCGTCAGAACATTTGCCTTCAAAAATACGTACAACTTTCCTCAAACAATTGAAGCCCTCATTTCTTTCTAATACATTTTTAAGACCCTTAAAAAAGGTACGACTTGCTACTCTAATAAAATAATCTTTTTCTTGAAAAACCCATCATTATTAAATACAGGTAGTAATGGGTAATTTCAGATAGATAATGAGCTTGTTCATTCCAAGTTATAAAATTCAAATTAAGAGGGGAAAATTTAAAATTTTTATCTAATTTATTTTTAAAATATCGAAAATAAATCATGTTCAGCTTAAATCCTACTTAATATTATATAGGCGAAAGTTTGTTTGGATGGATGGATGTATGGATGTTTGTTCCTCTTTCACGCAAAAACTACTAAACGGATTTTAATGAAACTTTACAGTAATGTAGCTTATAGATCAGAATAACATATAGGCTATAATTTATAAAGATATTGTGTGAATTGTCCAAAATATAACGATAAATGTCATTTAAGTCTGAAAAAATTCTGCAATCTGCGAGCTACTCAGGCGTGTGCTTACATAAAGACCTTGATTTTATTCGAATTACACGCAGACGACGTCGCGGGCAACAGCTAGTATGAAATATTCTTTGAAATGAGCAAATATATGCATCTATATGCACTTTGCATATAAGTCGCCCTCTACGGAAAAATTTGAATATTTAAATTGAAAGATACCCAATGTGGCAAATACACTAAAGGTTCTCTATATAATTAAATCTAAAAAACGTTGTGTTAAAAAAAAATCAGTAAAAATACTCACACTTATGTTTTGAATACTAACAGTCATACAAATATCATCGGAATTTACTTCCAAGATAACGGTTTCATAGTTAGAATCTCCACTTTGTAGTAAAGTAGTGTTAGTGGTAAAATTATAAAAGAAGTATCTGAAATATTAGAAACTTTATTATCTTCAGGTAGCTACTTTGAAAGTAAGTACTCTTACCTGGGTTCACTGGGTGTAACTGTAAAATTGTACTCTTGGTTCAGTTTTAAACTAAAATCTACCTGATATTGCACATTAACTGTAAAATTTATAGGTTGAACCGAAGAAGTTGCTACTGATATAATAGGATTTTCATGTCTTATTTTCAATCTCCCTAAAATAAAACAAAATATTCTAATAATCCCTTATTTAATATTCATATTAAACGAATTGACATTTGCCATATGTATAAACGACTCCAAGTATTAAAATAAATAAGCAACTATTATATTAGTACGATAAGAATAATCTGTTTATGCAACAATTATCTAAAAATTGCATTGCCATTTTATTTTCGATTTCATAACTCCGTATTAATGACTCATAAGATATATTTAATCTTACTTACCTTCTTTCTTGTAAGATTTTATAATATCGTGACACATCGTCCGAGAAGTATAATTATAAATTTTGTCTCCATTTGCACCCTCTATTTCTAACGGTAATTGCCACGAAAGCATTTCTTTGGTCTGTCTAGCAACAATCATTAAGGGAGCATCTGTGCTAGCATTGCTAACTATCCATATTCTTGCAGGAAGAGCAGAGGAAGCCTAACAAACGATAACAAACAACATCATTTTTACCCACAATATTAAATTTAGAAAAGAAAACTAAAGACATAAATACTCACATTTGTGTCAATGAATTCTAAAATGTATTCTACAGAATTATTTGCAGTATACGTATAGTTAGTATTGTAATTCACTGTTAAAGGAATGGGAACGTAAGCTATACATAATTGTGTAAATAATAATGGAAGAAAATATTTAAAGTAACCCATTTCGGATTTAACTTCGACATCAACACATATTTCACTATACTATTTTCGAAATGAAATTACTCATACTTATTAGAAAAGAAAATTTGGAACATAACTTTATACTACTAAATACCGTGTAAATACCATTAACAATATTAACATAACCTCAAATAATTCAAATGTCAAGCAGTCATTTTTCATTTTAGGTTTATAAATAGTGGCCTTCAACAGAGTATCTTTCATAAGAAAAAAATAAGTTGTTCTCAAATTTAAATTAAACACTTTGTTTACTATTACTAATTCTTCTTACTTTTTGATACGTTTATATCAATATAATTAAAAATTAAATGAATTTAACTTTTATTTTACGAGTTTGTATTTATTATAATGGTATGTTATTTTATTTTATACTATACAGAATTTTGTAACATGACTATTTATTATTAACATATTTTAGGTATTAAAACGAAGGTAAATGCAAATTCTGTAGGAATAAATAAAAATAATATTGCGCTGAATTAATGCAAAGGTAGAATAGGAAAAAAGAAGAAGTAATTTGTATAACAACATTTTTATTCTGTCAGTTTACTTCGCTTGTCAAGATTCTTTTACATGTACGACAGCAATCATGGCCGTCGGGAAAAATAAGGGTTTGTCGAAAGGAGGTAAAAAAGGTGTTAAAAAGAAGGTGTAAGTACAAAAATACAATTTTATAAATGTTTCAGAATTGTTTAGAAGCATAGTCGTTGCCACCAAAATATTAAAATTATTATGATGAGTAAGAATAAGACAGATTTTTATTTTACATGCTGTACGCGATTATTTTGATTAAACTTCCCGTACCCGGCCTAAACAGCAATTACATAAATGAATAGTTAGTTACTGTTTTGTTTAAGCAATATTTTGTCTTTTCTTAAGAATTTACTGTTCTTTCATTTCATAATAGTTATTATTTTGGGTTAGGTTATATTTTGTTACAATTTTTATATGATGAGACACCCAGCTCGCTTTGATACATATCTGAAGATAATTTTCTTTATTAACTGATCTTTTTCTTGTATTTGTATTACTATTTGAGTTACTTTCAGTATTATAATTAAAATTTTTTCTTTTAGTGTCGACCCTTTCACAAGAAAAGATTGGTATGATGTTAAGGCCCCATCCATGTTTGCCACACGTCAAGTGGGCAAAACCTTGGTTAACCGTACTCAAGGAACAAAAATTGCTTCAGAGGGTCTGAAATTTAGAGTTTTTGAAGTATCGTTAGCCGATTTGCAAAATGATAATGATGCTGAAAGATCTTTTAGAAAGTTCCGTCTTATTGCTGAAGATGTGCAAGGTATAGTTTTTTATATTGTAAAAAACACGTGTTATAATTTTCCACTCTATGGTTATCACTGTGTTTTCCTGAAATCCGGAGAATAAGTGGTTATTTTTAGGTTTATTTGTGTAACAAGTGCCATAACTTTTTAAAGTTCGTTAAGTACAATATGTTCTGTTTAATTTAAATTTGGTTAAATATTAATAAAAACCGATAAGTTCAAATTAGATAAACCGTAAATTCAGAGCAAAAAATTTTTAGTTCATTTTTTCGCAATTTTTGAAAATCTCAGTGGTTGCCGTAAAGTAGAATTTTTTCAAATTCTGTTTGGTATGATGATACACTCAGCTCGCATTGATACACACATGATGAAATTCTAGTGTTCCCTAATACGACGCATATTTTATTATAATCTGATCAATCTCATAAATTTCTTTTTTTTTCCCTTACTGTATCTGTACCTTGTATTAATTACATTTTTTCTTTTCTAGGTAGAAATGTTTTAACCAATTTCCATGGTATGGATTTGACAACAGATAAGCTGAGGTCCATGGTAAAGAAGTGGCAAACACTTATCGAAGCATCTGCTGATGTAAAGACTTCAGATGGTTATTTACTTAGGGTATTTTGCATCGGTTTTACCAACAAAGATCAACTTTCACAAAGAAAAACTTGCTATGCCCAACACACACAAGTAAGTGTTAAGCAAAATTTGTATTTTTTTGCATTTTGTTAAATTCTTGATATATTCACCATTTAATTATTAATTCAATACTAGGCACGAGATGTAATGATGAGACACCTAGCTCGCATTGAAACATACATGATGATAATTTCTGTGTTCCCTAATACGACGCAATTTATTTATAACTCTGAACTTACTCATTGCCACCCCCTCCCATTTATAAAAACATTCTTGCCTTTGGATACATAAACTGAATTTTTATCATATATTGTAGGTAAGAGCAATTCGTAAGAAAATGGTAGAAATTATTACCCGGGATATCCAGGGTTCTGACATCAAAGAAGTTGTAAATAAACTCCTTCCTGACAGCATAGCAAAGGACATTGAAAAAGCCTGTCAAGGTATATATCCTCTTCATGATGTTTACATTCGTAAAGTAAAAGTTCTGAAAAAACCACGTTTCGAACTTTCCAAATTGTTGGAATTACATGGTGATGGAGGTAAAGGGGGTGCTGGAGATGTCGGTGGTGAGGCTGGATCTAAGGTAGACCGACCAGAAGGTTATGAACCACCTGTACAAGAGACAGTTTAAGAGTATTTTGTTATTTTGTAAATGAAAAAAGATTAAATACACCGTATTTAAGGAAAATTGATTTGTTTTTAGTCATACAATATCCGAGTACAACAAGATAAATGTGTTAAAATTTAGGCAAACTATCAATACACTAATGGCATTCGTCTTATTTACAGCCATACTATTGAAAAATTGTGGAACGCAAGAAAAATGAAAGATTTACTTTCATTTTTGAATTCAGGTAAATATAAAGGTTTTTCCATTATATTATTTCTAATAGATGTAGCCACAAAATTTCAGTGGTGCCGGACTGATAATAGTATATTACTTTACGAGTGGAGTAAATTGCATATTACAGCAAGTGTGTTTGGCCCATGAGCGAGCTTGCGAGCGAAGGGGCTAAAGAAACGAGCTAAATATGCAATTTGTTCCTCGAGTGAAGTAGGTACTGTGCTTTACCCACAACTTACCAAATGGTTTTGTATAAAACTAAAAATAACAAATATAAAATTTAAATTTTGGCATAAGTTGTCAAAAATAGTCGATTTCGCAGACAGTTCTGTCTGAGAAATGTCAAATGTTAGTTTAATTTAATGAAAACTGTAGGTAACCAACATAATAATACAGGTTTCTATTTACTTACTCCACTAGTTTAGTAAATGAAACTATAACACAACTCCTCAATAATTTGACACTTACTGACAGAGTTGTAGGTTAAAAAATACGCAATTTACTTATGAGTCGTGGGTAAAAACAAGTAAATACTATATTATTTTTCAAAACTAGCACAATAGTTTGATTTTTTTGATTCCAGTGTTTTTAAACCACTATAATGTATGTCTGTTTTATTATATTTCGCTAATATTATTAGACATTTTTAATGGGCATCCATTTTTTTATATATTAAGCAAACTTAAACCGTTTATTAGACTCACACTACGATCAATTAGAGGCTACTTACCTGGTTATATAAAATTGACAATGCCACATCACCTGGAGTAGTCCAGGATGTTATGTATGTTATTCAATATGCCCTAAAAGTTATCCTAGAAAGTTTTTCTTTTATGAAAACCAGCTTGAGATATTTTTTTGGAGTTTTAAAAAATATTGTGAATTTCTATTTCTTGTATTGTCTAAATTTATTTTGTAAATAGATGTACTATTAATTTACATATACTAAACATTATCTTTGTTAACTGTAATTTTTTATTGAACGTGTTAACATTGTAATAATTTATAATATCTATAAGAGTAAATACTAATATTTTATTCTGAAGGTGATAACTGTACAAAAAACCTAATAAGACCTATTGTTCATTCAACGATGTTTTTTAAACAATCTTCTTTACGCTCTTCTCACTTAATTATTCCAACTTTTAGTAATGCCTTTGGTGCCGCCAATTCTAGTTATCGAAATAGCGATTACCTTAAGCGTCGACAACTTCTTCCTAAGCCTTGTTTTTCCAGTTTGGAAAGAGGTAGTAATCGCGTTAACACAAGTCTAGGTAATAGAGCGAATGTCACGTTGATTTAAAAGCCAATTCTTGAATATGATCATTGCAAACTGCTGAGGCAGTTCCAAAAGCACTTTTTCCTTTATCAAATCAGGAAATATCTCTTTGAATTTTACAACAGTAGGCCATAAAGCTGGATTTATAAACTTGACGTTGCTGTTGTCGTTCGCTGCAGTTCGCAGTTGCCGTTACCGTTCAAAGTTAAAAACAAGGTATCCCTAACTCGTATTTATAAAGTCCGTAGTCGTTGACGTTCGGAAGTTGGATTCCGTTCCGCTGACGTTCGAAGATGACCAAGTTTTATCTTTTGCTGTTGCCGTTGGCGTGCAGTTCGACAATGGGCCAATTAAATCTCGTTATTTTAAAAATAGACAACTGTCAACTATTTTAAGTTCGTAGAAATGGCAGTGTTGGTATTTGTTACTTGTTACTTTTATTATTCGTTTAGGTTTGGTTCGTTTGCTGATCGTTTTTTTATATGTAGTATTTTATGTTATTATTATTATTATTATTAATCATTATCATTACACTGTCAAATATATAAATGTCCAAATAACTTCAAAACTAACTAAATAAATGTCTGTAACAAATGTCCAATAACTTAACATATAACAAATAAACCAAAAAAAAAACAAAACTCAGTAAAGTCAGTTGTCATGTTGCCAAGCATTTTGACATTCGCACTAGACCACCGTTAGGTTTATAAATACACCAACTTGAACTGTGAACAGCAAACTGCAAACGTAACGTCAACTGCAAACGGCAACGGGAACGGCAACAGCAACGTCAAGTTTATAAATCCAGCTTATAATACTTACCATTCATTGCTTTCTTCTTTAATATATTTCCGTTAGAAACCCAAAACAGTTGCCATATTGCTAATTGGCAACTGTTTTTGTCTTCTTTATCACTCGATGGCCAAGCATTACTATATACGTAACGGTAACAGGTTTTGAATGACCTCTATGAGGTTCATCATTTGGTTCTATAGATTCACCACCATTGAAAATAAATGAACGATAGTGTTGAATTCAGCTATGCTTTTATTTCGGTTGGTGTTAAAACTTAGAAATGAAAAAATCAGGATAGTTTATTTTTTGCATTCACACTTCAGTAGTTTTATAATATTACAAAAAATGTTGACAAAAATAACCAATCAATAAACACAAAATAGTAGTTGCTAAATTTCAATCTGAAACAGAACACACAAAAAATGTAACTCTTATATAAAACACTAGTCATTTTTTATAAACCCATGATTCTTAGAATTAACTAATGCTTTTCTTCACCCTGGTTTTACGGAGAATCTCTTATCGCTTTTAACTCGTAAGAATTTGCTATTTTTATTGGCCCATTTCGTCTAGTCACTGATTACTATTGTTTAATAAGTGTAATACGAGTCAACGTGGACTATTATGAGCCAATTATTTAACTATTTCGAGTGTGATATTCGGATTCATTGGTGTCTGGCACGTGCCTCAGTATTCTGGAAGCCTTGTGTAGTTTACTTAGTCTAATCAGATAAAAATTTAATTTAGTTGTTAAATTAGTATTTTTATATATATCCTGTAAGAGATGAAATTTCATCTGAAAGTGAAGTAGAGAACGAGAAGGTACTACCAATAAATATGGAAAATAATGGCTCAAATTATGGTGTCAAAGCGAATCTACAAACATTTCTAAGCCATACATAAAGAAGGTGAAAGAGTGAAACTCACGAAAAAAAAAGGAACAACGATCTTTTATTAAACCTATATAGATCATGGTATGATGGAAAATGTTCGAAGAAAACTGTATGAATTTTATTTCAAATGATCAAACAAGAAGTTATAGCAGTTCCTGGCTATCCATATAAATCAAACAAAACCTTGAGAAAAGTTTTGAACTCGTTAGGATTTAGATACCGAACCTTGAATAAACGACAATGGATTATGGAATCGCCAAGAATCATTATGGCCGTTAATGTGTACTTAAAGGAAATCGATAAGCACGTCAGGAAGGAAAGTTCATTGTTTATCCTGATGAAATTTGGTACAACATATACGACATTTTGAAGAAAGAATGGAGCGAGCAATCTTTTAAATGCTCTGTGAAAGCTCCCCCAAACAGGAAAACGCGTGATCATTTTACATGCCGGCAATGAGCATAGTTTTGTGCCAAATTATTTGCTGCTTTCGGCCAAAAATATTTCAAGTTCTTCACACCAGATTATCATTAAGATATGACATCTACCTTATTCGAAAAATGGTTTGGAGCAACTGTTACCAAATTTATCTCAATATTCAGTCATATTCATGGACAATCGTCCTTACCATTCACGACAGACTGGAGAAATTCCGAAAGCTTAATCTCGAAATTTATACTTTCGTAAACTTATATAACATATTTTGACCAGTCTATACCATGGATGTCTCTTTCACAGACCAAAAAATGTCTCTTCATTAGTGACTGAAGAGACAAAAACCTATTATACTGTACTGACGAAATCTAATAGATCAAAACACGTGTCTACAGTTTGGTTTTGCCTTTGTATAGACTAATTAATTTTTATATATTTATTGCAGCATGATATGTCCTAGAGATAGGAATTCTAACCAGGACAAATCCAGGTTGTGTATCTGGATTATTCTGACAGCATGGCAGTAGATACATTTTGTATCCTTTTTTTATCATATATATAACTTCTGTGAACTTCTCACAGATGGCACCTTTGAATTCTAAATTTCTGCACGTGATTCATATAATTTTTTTTCATTCCATTTTCATGTGTTGTTTTATATATTATTTTGGATATTTATTCAACTACTAACTTAAAATTAGAGTACAAGAACTCCTCTTTTTCACAATAAATTATTGTTAGTATAGGTTAGTTTTATCTGGATCCAAAATTTTATATATTTTTTTATTTCGATTGTATTTTAACTAACTAAATTATTGTTTTAGTAAAATGAAATTGAAAATGTTAAGCTAATTTGTGTTAAATTTTGTTTTTTTGAAGTAAAACTTCTTTAGCGACACTAGGAGTAAAAAAGTTATTCTAACGGACGTGACGTCATTCTAATAACAGAAACCGGAAACAAAACCTAATACTGACACGATTTTGCATGGGCGCCGGCAGCAGGGTGCAAGAGGGTGCGCTTGCACCCCCCTGCTATGAAAGAAAATACCTGAATTTACCAGAAAATTATATATTTTTTTAATTTTTTTATTAAATTATTGTTTGAATAAAAACTAAAGGCGTCGCGGTTGCTGTCCAAATCATTCTACATTCTATATATATATATTAGATCATAATAGTGTGTAGATGCAGATGCACCCCCTGAAAATAATCTCGGCGGCGCTCATGCGATTTTGCCTCCTATATTAAATAAAATTAAATCTGTAATTGTATGAATTGACAGCTGATCATCTTGTCAATCGAAATACATTCCTTTATATAAATAGTTTTTTGTGTATAAAGTGTTTGTATTAAATATGAATAAACAATGTGGATTTATTAATGAAGAAAGTGATGAAAAAATATTGATTGAAAATAAGTGAATAGGTAGGTACTCTATATGCATAAATTTTATTTTTGGTCTGTAATTACACTATTTATATCTAATTATTTATACCTATTATTTATACCTAGCTATTTTCGTTTTATAGACTTACAGAGCTAAAAAGAAAAAAAAATTGTGAACGTCAAAGGGGATATTATAAGCGCCAGAAAGATTTGAAGAAAAATGATGAGACAGCCACATTCATTATTATTTGATTAAGTAAGTTTATATACATACATACATTATGATAGTAAATAATTGTTTATACGGAATCTTTAAGTTGAGTAAAGAAGCATGTTGCACGTTTTTGTTCATAAAATAATAATATTCAAAATATTTTAACACTTTCTTATACTTATTTTAGGTTTGGTTAGGTAGCCATAAAGGCCATAAAACCACTAGTCAAGATGGCTGATCTTTTACCACCAATAACAGATCCTTCGTAGACGTGAAGGAAACAAACTTAGCTCAGGATTTTAAATTTTATGGAATATGCTATAAAATGCTACAAAATGAAATGGTTATTTAACTATCGAAGGCTCTTGTGTTGTGATGTATTACAATAAGGTAGATACAGCTACAAAATCACACATTCTAAACGTAATGTGTGTATATTTTTAATATTGTTTACCTATTATTGAAGCAAAACTTCTTTAGGCACGACTAGGGGTAGATTCTAACGGAAGATTCTGATGGAAGTAACTGTATAATTTCAGCTATGGGAGGAGTTTAAATTTCCGAAATTTATTTATGAAATTTTCAAACGGTTTCAAATACATTAATGGTATTTATAGACTAAAATCTATGTTTCACATTTTAGTTATCATAAACCTATTATTTCATATATAAAAAAAATAATGATAACTTTCAAATTCCTATTTCTAATGAATAATATAAATATAACATCTCATTTTTTTTGTAAAGTATATAGGCAATAAATATGATTGAATTGTAATTAAATATTTATTTTCCGATACGTACGTCAACAAGTTTTACTTCAATCGCGCGTAAAGGTTACACGCACACTCTTTTTTTTTAATCCTTTCTAAATCTCTCAGCCACACAACTATTGGCCGGGTATTATGTATTTTCAGGCCATTAAGGTCTCGTTTTATTTTATTTGGTATCATAAATAAAAATACATCTTGGTTTAAATACTGATATTTTTTAAAATCTTACAATCACAGAGAATTAACATAAAATACACTCGTAAAATAAAATAATCATAAACATACATACAAACTATTAATTTAGCTTAAATAATAATAAAAAAAGATTGACTTTAAAGTCATTTTTAAAATCATTTTTATGATTGGGAATTACATATTTTAAAAATAATATTATAAAATAGTAAAATAAAGCGAAGAAAAAGAAAAAAGACTAGCTATGAACAAACAAAATGTAGAAGACTAAACGCTATTTCAAAATATGGCATAAAAATTCACAAATGAAAATATACAAAAAAGAATGCAAAATAAATAATAAGTGAAGAAATGATAAATATAAATTAAAAAGATCGAAACGAATTTTCTGTAGATATGACACATTATATAATATAATCTATTCTAACTCTGAAAAACTGCTAAAATATCTCAGAATATTTTAGATAACAAGCCTTTATTAGGTGGCAAATTAAACTAAATTATTCCAAGAAAAATTTTGTATATTTGTAAATAACTGTAGTATGGCACAATTGGTATATGGAATGACGTATTTCTTTCAAAAACTCTTTAAAAACATCTAAAAAATGTCTACCGAAAATGTACCCAAAAAGGCACAAAACTTTATATGTCTTTTCTAAGGCACTATACTATTTGAAAGGCCTCTATTGCTAATATGATTCTACTCTAGAAAACTATATTATGTCTTTTGTAACTTTACAATTTGATCCCTAGTTTCGCTATTTGAAACTTTAAATAAAAACTACTAATTGAATTAAATTTTCGATAATTTATGCACTCTCAAATTTTAATTTTTTATTGTTTTTTGAGAGATAACAAGTTTTATATTTTCGTACTAATCAAGTATAAAAAACAATTCGAAAAATACATAGCCCCACAATCTAATTTTTGTACTTTATCTACGAAAAAATAAAGCTTGTCCACTAACAGGTATAATATAAGTATCTACTTTTTGTAAACAAATACATCATTTTGTATTAAATTTTCTTTTATTTTTTATAACTTTTAGTTAGTATTATTTAATCGTCAAATTCAGTCAGTTAGTGACACTTTTTCAAAAGTAGACTTTCAATTTATCTTAATATATATTTTTTGAAATATTTAAATTATTGCTTTATAATATATACAAATAATTTACATAAAGGCGGAAATATCCGTGTCTGTACAATATTATATTTACAATATATAAATTTAAAGGTATTTAATACTCACAAGGACGAGATTCCATTAAAAATTTTGGCTTTTTTTTATTTATTTTAACGAAACCTAACACATAGTTTCATAAAACCAAATTTTTAAAGTTTAAAATATTATCAAAGTAGTACGCCTTTAAAAAACTAATGTAGTTATATGTATTAATATTTACATCTGACATTTATATCATTTCCATTTAATGTGGATAACAGTCAAAATATGTTCATTATTCCCTTTTGTATCGCTAATTATTTTTTTGGAAGCACGGGTATTTCTTAATCTGAAACTTCGATATAATATCTCCACTTCATCACCATATATTTTCGTAAAAAACTTAAATTCTTGTAATTCAAATAATTCTTCAAAACTGACAAAGAAAGCAAATGTAGCTTACTTCCAGGAGTTTATCGAAATTAGGTCACTCTTTAATTAAAACCAAGAATATATATTGAACGTAATTAATAGAATCTTAATTTTTAAATCCGTTATATTTTTCGGGTACATTCAGTTCTGCACTACTATACATATTTTTTCAGGTATCATCTGGATACATTTTTATTGTATTTCAGACCAAGAGTATAATTTTAATGATATGTAAATCTGTTGCTAATTATTAGTTGATGCTTTACTCCATATGCCTATATTTATGTGCAGACATTTGAGCTAAACCTAATACAGCGTATTGACATTGCAAGCAATGATAGTGAGTCTGTTTGCCGCTGTGTTGACAGTTTGGAACTCGACATATTTGGCTTGGTGTGAACTTTTCAAATCCTGCTGCCTGTATTGAATCTAATTTTTGATGTTGGCGTCGATGAGCTACAACTTTGTTCGTATCTGTGCATACAAAGTCGCATTTTAAGCAATGGAAATGAGAAGCTTTGTTCTGAGTAGAACCTGAAAATATTTAAATTTAATAACATTGCTAAAATATATTTTTTTGTTATCGTATAATTTTTAACTTACCTAAATTAGCCGTATATGCACAATCCATTCTACCACAAGCTACATTTGCACGATACTGTTGGAAATCTCCACCCATAAGTGTGTCCAACCTCTCATGTCTAGCAGTGTGTTGTACAAATCGAGTCTTATCGCAAAAACTGTAGCCACAATCTTGTCGCTGGCAATGGAAATGTGTTTGATGTTCTCTGTAGCCACAGTGTTGGTATTGACAGTCTTCATTGAACCTACCAAAAATTTAAAAATTATAACTTACAATAAAAAAACTGTTAATAATAGCTTTGCCATGATAGAAATCGTAACGAGTGTAAATGATATAAATGAATTTATAATCTCCATTACTTTCTGAATAAAAAAAGTTCGAAGCTATTATTAGAATCTAATTTTCTATTATTAACAGAAAATCTAGATTAGTGTAATACATACCTACCTTACACAACATTTTTTTTTATTATTATTTTATAACAAAGGTCGCATCTACCTGAGATCATTAACAACATTAGAATTTTGCATATTCGATATGTGATCCATAAGATTTGCGCTTTTAAGAAATCCACTAGGATAATTATAATGTACTGATTGCCTTGAATATCACTTAGTTGGACAAAGTTCTGCTATTTTCTTTTAAGATTGAATTTATCGGACAGTCTACTAAGAAATATTTTACTCATAAGTTTATGTTACTTGAATCACACACAGCAGAAAGCTATGAATAAGTTAGGTTAATGGGTATAAACTAATCTAAGACGCGTAATTACGGTTTGTGTTTGGGGATTTTTTGATAGGGGTAAACGTGGTAGAACGTGTGGTTTTATTTGTCGTAATTTTAAATCCAAATTGGCCCACTCACGACCCAATTATTAAATATTAAGTGTTTGTAATGAGATTTCATATAGAGTCCAACTTATTTTAACATTATTTTCGAAATTTCACTACACACTGCTTCACGCGCACATTTATCTGTTTCTTCTTTTGGCCAACTGTACCGATGTGGGACGGGAACCAGATAAACAATATTTCCCTAGAATCATCTTCTTTTGTCTAAAGTAAATGGATTTTAAAATATTCAGCTCTAAATATACCTGACTGAATGGGTGATTTAAACAGTACTTTATAGTATTCAGTAACAAATGGTATTCCTTCTCCTTAAGGTGATTTGAAGGTGGAGGTTCAGATTTTTAAAAACAAGCATATTTAGAGTCAAGTGAGAAATTGAAGGATGTTTTAATAAATATTGTTTTAATTTGATTTTTAAAGTAAATAGTTAAAGCAAGATTTAAAACAATTTTAGATTCCTAGAGTTTAATAACAATATTCATGCAATGTTATTTCACACTCTAAGAATATAAAATAAAACAAATGTACATGAAATTAAATATTTGGTAAAATATATAGATTTTACTACTGATAATATTACCAGAATGTTCTAACAACAAGTTACAGGACTAAACCTAGAATGTTCCTCTCCCATTCAAAGAATATTCTTAATCTTTTAAGAAAGGAAAAGAATGTATAAAAAACTCTTTGATTCCGGAACGTATTTTTCCTTTTATATTAAATTCTTTTCAGAAACATTCTAGGAATATGAATATTCTTTTTTGTTTTGTAGAATTTGATAACTTGACATCGATGACTTTTTGATATAATGTAGATAAAGTAAATAAGTAAATACCATAACGATATATTAAATACACACCTAAATCGCACGTATCCTTCAGGAACTGGTTCGTCTTTCAAAATTCTCATCGAATTCTGAATTCTAGCTTTCTTTGCTTCGGTGGATATATCATGAGGACTCATAGATCTCTTGTTAAGGTTCGCAGCCATCGCAGCTAGAGGATTTGTCAAATTTTCACTAGGATATGGAGTCTGTGGTGGTAACAGAGGACTTTGCATAAGTTGTGCATGTTGAAACATCAACTGAGGATTTTGATACAGGCTTTGCGACAAAAATGGATTTTGCATCTGCTGTTGCGACATTAATGCGAATTGTAAGTTAGCTGGGAAGTTATTGAAGTGATTATATGCATCGAAAGTGTGCGTTAGATACGATGATTCATGGTGATCCTTCTGCGTTGTTGGATTCTGAAGAGACTGTAAAGGTGCAACACTAATTTTACTCTCTGTAGGTTTTGTGCTAATACTTGATGCTGTTGGAGTTTGAGGAGAGCTTGGATTAAACGGTTGAGGTGATTGCTCTTCTTGACTTTGACTATTAAGTGCTCCTAAAAAAAGTATATACATGTAAATAACCATTGAGATTTATTAAGGAAAGGATACAGTTTTTTAGATAGGTATATAACTAATAGACCACAAAATAATTTGGTATATCTACCTGAGCTATGTTTGGCTACATGAGTAACTAATCGATCTAATTCACTAAAGGCCTGATTACAAGCATTACAGTGATAATGATATTTTCGTTTAAGCTTGCAGAACGGCCGTGAGCAGCTTAATTCTGGCCCGTACAAAGTATTGCTTCCGGAAGTTTGAGGAAGAGATTCTTGGGACTGATGTGAGGGTAATTCTGTAACGGAGAGCAATGCATTAATAACTGATTGAATAATACACACAAAGTGAAGACACAAACAAAAATTAAAAATGTAGTAAAGTAACATTGTCTCTTGTTTTGATTAAATTACAAGTACCTACTGCAAGTTTTTTTTTGTTTA
This sequence comes from Altica lythri, assembly GCA_964028335.1. Classification (NCBI taxonomy): domain Eukaryota; kingdom Metazoa; phylum Arthropoda; class Insecta; order Coleoptera; family Chrysomelidae; genus Altica; species Altica lythri. Next base: position 24,145,060 of record OZ034804.1, on the reverse strand, counting down.
GTATTCGGTTTCAGGTTTCAGTATTTGTAAAATACAGCATAAATAAAAAAGAAACAGCAGAACTGATGTTTAAAAAACGAATAACTGGTTAGCCAACTAAAGTAATAATAATAATAATAGAATTTTGTTTAATGATGTAGTGGTTTTTCATTATTTTAAAATAGTAAATGTAGAGGAAAAAGTAGTAAGATAGTAAAGCATAATGTTAGTTTAGCATTAAGACACATTTCCAAAGCATGTCATTCTCTGTTAGTACAGATAATAGTTCCTTATCGTACCTGAAACGATATTTTTAAAATCTGGAGATTTTTGTATTTCAGTTGGCAATGTAGATAAAGGATAGAAAGTCCCTGATGCCTTCACCACTAGAAGAGAGACAGAAAATACTATATTTACAACAAACAACGGCGAAACGACAGCGTGAGGCAAAAAATATGATCTTCATATATTATCATCAAAATTTTGCCGACACGCTGACGTAACACTAAATAAGTAACAATACTACTACAGATGCATCACTGTCTTAAACCTGATACTTTTATATAAAAACTCTACATTTTTAATAAAATACCACATACCAATTAATATTTTAACTACTATCAAATTTTATATATGTGCAGAAACATTATTAGAAATAACAACTAAAAAATTACCTGAAATCTTATTTTCCGTAGTTTGACTTAAATTCATTGCCTTAAATTGTACATCACTGTTCTCAGTTTTCTGTTCGGTCAGTTGAGCTTCACTTTTTACTCTGATTTCAGGTTTTGGAGTCGTACTCATACTAATTTGACCTCCAAAGCTAATTTGTGAATTATCCAAAGATGATTCTTCGTCATGTTTTTGTTTATGTATCGCCATAGTAGAATACTGAACAAAGGAATAATTACACCTTGGTCGAGTACAGTGAAAATGCCTGTTTGTTCTATTGCTAGGACATCCTGCTAATCGACAGTCAATGTTTCTGTCATAGAACTCGAAACCGTCTAAGATTTCTACATTCTCGTGAAAATCTTTTGAGTGTCCCATAAGATTTTCTTCATTATCTGTGACATATAGACATCTATTTTGAACACAATGAAAATGACTACTACCTAAGTACGGGCATAGCATGTCTGGACATTTGCTGTTTTCGCTGAAAGCGTCGAAGCCTTGCAGAGAATAATCCTGAAGCTGAAACAACAAAAAATGGTTTAAAGGATGATTATTGATTTAAGCATAAAACACTTACCGTTGGACTATGCGTACTCGACCTGTCGTCGTTTGAATCCGGGTGTTCCATTTCTCGACTACTTGATGGTGTGGCTGATGGTTTAGGGAGTTTAAAACTAGTGAAAATTGCTTGTGGACTGTCCATCAGGTTTTGTGTACCTGTTGAATTCTGCAACAAAAAACAATGTTGTCGTTACAAAGAAATTATTAAATATTCAGCAAATGGTTGGATATCAAAATGAACACATGATTTATTATCGGCAATCAATTTTGTAATGATAATAAAATAATACATTCAAAATGAATAAAATGTAGCGTTGAAGTAGGTATAGACTAAATACCCAGGTAGTCCGCAGTCTAATGTATTTATTAGTTTGAAGTCTAATGTATTTATTAATTAAAAGAAAATTGAAACGATAACCACATAAACAAATTTAATTTGTCTCAGAAGGCGTTTAAAAAAAATTGTACCCTAATTATTTTTAAAAAGTTTTTTGTTTACTATAATTACTGTACACTGAAGTATATAATATGCCCAATAACTATAAAGTTTTTCATTACATTATAATAAATAATTTAGTAATAGAAATTAATTTTAATTATAAATAGCGGTAAGTCATGGATTCAATAATGTAAAAGCAGAAAAGTACCGCGGAGAATAAGAATGGAAGTGTAATATCAAAAATAATAATTTTAGTACTTACGTAATCGTTCCAAACTTCAATAACTCTATTTTTAGGTGGTCTGCCCCGTTTTCTACAGAACATTCCGTCAATAGAACTTGATAAGTGGGTCATAGTTAAAGGATCTTTCGTAAGACTCAATTTTTTGGAGTACTCATGCATCTTGTAATGTTCTAATCTTCTGAAAGGTTTGTCCAAAGATAAGATAACTTCTCTGCAATTGTCCCAGTTGCAGTGGTAATGTTTTTCTTTGTCTTGATAAATACAAGACTCATCACAGCCGCCGTTTTGTACTGTCACAGTGGTAAAGTAATTGTCTGTTATCATTTCTTGTTGTTCGTGATTTCTAGCGTGTTCTCGAGCTGATTCTTTCGAATTAAACGCCATTTCACAGTTTTCCACAAAACAATGGAAATGCTCGTTTTGAACAAACTCACATTTGTGGTGCGGACACTGGTTTTCGGGTACATATTGACAATACTTTCGCCAGAAATCGTCGCTATAGTATGATATATAATCTTCAGTGGTTAAATTAGAATCGTTTGCGCTTAAGTCCATGGCCAACGCCGATTCTGATTCTTCAAAACTTGCTGGTGAGTTTCCTCCGCTCATGCTCTCTGTATTTGACATATTTGACAATGAAGTCTGGTTATATATTGAAAGATTCAAATTATCAATTTGAGCTTCATAATCTCTGCCGAAATTGAGAGGATGAGGTGTAGGTCCATCTGTGAATGTTTTCAACATACTTTGTGCTAATTTGTACTTTCTATAAGCCAACTCTGAATCTTTACGTTCGTGTTTTCGTTTATGAGAAAACAGTTGACCGGAGCTATGAAGAACATAGCTGCACTGGGGTCGTATACAATGAATATGATTGCACACTTTAGAAAAACGACAGTTATCAAATGGACAAATCTCATTTTTCATGAACTTCTTGAAACCATCTCTAGAAAGTTGCTCATCTTTTATGTGATATGATTTGTGTTTTTCTAAAAAATTCAAAAATAGTTAAATATTATAACGAAAATCTACATTGACAAAAATTTTTACAATTATGTTACGTTATGTAGTTATATGTAATCAGTTGCAAACTTAAGATTCGGCATGATCTAGACTATCTAGAGTAAAGTAGATCACCGATTATCGGTTGTAAAATGAAGATATTAAGTTTAAAGTAGCTCAAACACTGTCAGTTATAAGCTAAAAATGTAGATTACAGTAGCTTAATCATCCTTAATTATAAACTGACGATTCAGAATAAAGCAGTTCAAACGTTGTCAGTTATAAACTGAAGATCTAGACCAGCTAAAGTAACTTACGAAATTTTAGGCATAAACAAGCTTAAAAATTGTTTGCAATTATAAACTGAAGATCTTGACCAAAGTAATAATATATAATACTGATTGTAATTTTTTTCTAGACATAATTAGGTATAGTTGTAAAGTTTTGACGTCTAATGGTTTTGGTAATTGAAGAATATTAATAGAGAGGAAGTCAATACATTCAAGAGAACTTCCATTATTAAAATATTTAAAGAAAATTGTATTCTTACCCATATCGCTTTTATTTTTAAAAGTAAATCTACATCCACTTCGTCTACAATGGAAATGTGTTGTCCTCTGTCCAAAAAAGGCACAGTAACTAGCTCCACATTCTTCCGTTGCTCTGTATCGTTGAAAACCTTCCTGAATTATAGCAGAATCTTTTCGATGATAGTTGGCATGCATTTGAACGTCAGAAGTTGATATGTATACCTACAGAATATATTTGTTATATTTCCTATATTCACGAAAACTTTGACTAATCTCTTACCTTATCACATCCTTCTTTGATACAATGATAGTGAGTCTGTTTTTTATTGTGCGTACAGTTCGAAAATCTGTCCCCACAATCATCCAAAGGACTATACCGCATGAATCCATGTTGAAGTGACTCGTCTCTTTTCTTGTGCCATTTGAAATGCCTGATCATTTCTTCTTTCTTAATAAATACCCGTGAGTTGCAGTCAAGGCAATGGAAATGTTCTCTAGAAATTGAAGTAAAGAAGAAAATCAGAATTGTTTATCTTCAAGTATATTCTAGCTAAGTGTTTGCAAACTAGAGAAAAGTATTAAATACAATATAGAAACAAGGTAAGCCAGCACATGAACGTAAAAATAAAATATAATGATTTCACATTATAAAAAAATATGAAGATTAATATTTTTATAACTAAAAACAATAATGTCCACGAAATTTTTATAGTTAAATTTAATCATAAAGCAAAATATTGATTTAATAATATTTATGATCGGTACAAGCAGGATTGCTGTTAATGATTTGTCATTTATTTAAATGTTTTTAAAGCTTCTGTCAACATTACTTCGATAGAATCCAATTTGCTTAAATTGATAAAATTTGAAATTTTTGATTAAAAAAAAAAACTTTAAAAAGTGAAATATATCAGTTGAGAATATCGGTAGGATATTCTATTCCTTTGTTATATTTTTGTTATAGTCTAAGAATGTACATTGCACACCATTATTTGGTATAGGGAGTGGGGGATGAGCATTCACATAACTACTAATTGGAGCGAGTTACACAAGAGAGATAGCACATAGTTTTATTTTATCTCTCTGTCGTTACTTGGTTTATGTTCAGGGCATTAAAGGCTAGTTAGTATATTATGCTCCAATCATCACAGTGATATCGGTTGATGTGTTTTTGCTATTTCCTTTTCCTTTTTCTATGTTATCATAAATTTTCACTCACAAGCTAAATCGACACTTAGCAATGACGCAATGAGTAATATCGAATATTTAATATTTATACTTACCTATAATTTAAATCCTTACAGTACGTATTCCCACATTCTAGGGATGATGTAAATTTTCTAACATACTTGGAGTAATCAAGTTGACTTGCAGATTTATTCAACAGGTGGCTGGACGATGTCGAGAGTTGAGTTGGAGTCAAAGTTTGCGCCATCATCGCTGATATAAGAAATGACAATTAAATAAATAAACAAATATCTATATGAATAATTTTTAATATTTTATTATTTTAGTGTAGGTACCTACAACTTTTGCAGAATTTAAAAATGAAATAAAATAAAAAGCTAATATACCTATACCAGACAAAAACAAAACACCGAAGACAGTCAATAACAAATAGATATATAATTCAACATTAAAAACACTCTTTAATAAAATATTTAAATTTACAAAAAGTTTTTTTGTGTCTAGAAGTTCTTAAATTTATCTAATTGATAGTCATAAAAGTAAGTAGGTTAGTGTGGTTGCCGATATGATTTTTCCAATTAACAAAATTTTTAAAAGATTTCTAAAAAGTACTTATTTTTTTATGTAGTATTTTTTTAAAGCAGAATTTTTTCGAGCTGAAACGGGACTGATCCTTCGAGATTCTCGTATTAGATCGATTAGATCTGCAAAATGTGTGCTAAATTAAAGAAATACACAAAATGCTCGCTAATTAAAGATATTATCTATAAACATTGATAGGATTGTGTAAATATATCTAGTCAGTTGGTTTAGCACTTAAAATTAAAATGACCACCAGTTACAGATTACAGACCTTCGAGCATATACTACTAAAGACAGCCTTTCTTGCTGCATATTGTCTACCTAAAGGTATGAGACAGTTAGCATATCCTAATATTTATCTTTCTCACACAACAATCTTACATCGACAGAGCAAAAGGATGTCTCTAATAATAATATTGTTTGTCTGGGACTAACAAACATATTGCTAAAACTACAATATTTCACTATATTACGGTTAAATAACCCTAGATTACAGAAAACATTATTTTAAACAAAATTCATAACGGCAACTAGTTATATTTAGATAATACTGTTTTATAAGATATTATTTAGAGTATTGTAATCACAGAATCCATACATCGATAATTTTTGATAATTTGTGATTGCATCACTATAAATATTCTGTAGATAATATCCTAAATTTAAAATTAAAAGGTCATTGCATTTTATTTACTTCCTAGTTTGTTCATCTACGTGTGATTGAATGAAATCTGAGGATTTTAATTTCTAAAGACCTATTTTAAATCATGCACGCACTTGTACAAATAGAGTGAAATGAAGTGCTTCCCGCTTTACGAACACATAAAACCTTTTTCAACCGTTTCTTTAATCTACCTAAGGTCGACAATCGTTTAAAAGCGAACTGTATTTGGTTTTTTGACCCTTTGGATGCTTAAATAAACATCTGGACCACTCATCATTATAGAATAGAATTTCGGCTATTACGTCATCATATTAACAGTAGCGGTCATAAAGGGGATATATTGGGATTTGTAAATATGGCAATAAAACTAAATTATATTTCTATTATTTAACTTGATATTTTTTATATAAAAAACAGATTCCAGATTACCATTAAATATGTAGAGCTAAGATTATTTTACATTTTGATTTTATGGAAATTTGAAAGAAAGAGGTGGAGAGATAAGACTCTTCTTTACTTTAGTCCAAAGTGATTGAAGTATTGATTTTTGTGTACACATAAACAATAAAGTACTAGTTTTACTATTTTTTTTTCAAACTTTGCCCTATTTCTATGAATTTCTTTAGTATTTCCTGAATTTTCAAGTCTTTGAATTTTTTATAACATTTTTTAGTTTTTCAAGCTTTGTTGAATTTCTTTGAATTTCTGTAGTTTTTCCTGATTTTTCAAGTTTTTGTATTTTCTATAATATTCTTCATTTTTTTACAATTTTTTGGATTTCTCAAAGTTATTTCTATTTTCGAACATTTTACAGAAATTATTTAAAATGTTAATGATTTTTTCACTTGTTCATGATGATAATGTTTTTTCAGTTTGTTCACGATAGCCTGGTTTTTCTAATTTTTCCTATTTTTTAGTTGTTAAGATATTTGGTGAAAAATTACAAACTTTTGTAAAAATGTATCAAAATCCATGATAATATCTCTTAGATAATATCCATGAATGATCAGTCTTTTTTGTTATGATCGATTATTTAATCTGAGAAACCTTTGTGTTAAAAATCTTTTTAATATTCCAACCCCGCCACTGCTTACATGAGTGCACAGCCAAAGTAAATGAAAACAAATCTGTAATTTCACTTTTGTTAACTTAGAATGATGGTCCTGTAGAAAAGTATTCATTTAAATAATTTAGTCCCGCATAATGTGTAGTTCATTAAAAAATATGACTCATTTCCAATACATAAAATTGATCTAGGTTTTTTAGAGAAAATGAATTTTATTTTATATTTGAAATTAACAAAAAATTTATAAAGTTGTATATTATAGGTATAAGACCCAAACTATCGCTACAGAGGAGAGTTCAGAGGAAAGTTCAGTGATGGCACTTAATATTCCAAATAAAAGCCATTACAATGATACAACTATCGATAATAACTGAGTCGTAAAGTTTGATTTACTGTCAAGAGTGTGAGGTATTTGTATTTAAAGAATTAACACTAAATAATTTCAATTGAGCTATACACTTTGCCGTAATGAACATATAAGAAAAATCTCCCTAACTATATGGTTTTATCAAAAAGGAAACGTTTAACTTAGTGTAAACTTCCATTAAATTGTTGTTCAGTAATTTTTCAACTGTTCTAAATTGATTTTGATGTATAAACACGACTAGCAGTTGTCTAAAAAAGGAAATATTAAATCTAACCGCCATGATTTAAGTACATGCTACTGTATGCTCTGTACACAGATCCGTATTTCAGTTTTTAACAAGTTTTTATATTTGACTTATTTTATTTTACTATAAAGGTGGAGTATGAATGATTTTCGTATCTATTTCTAGTTTTTCTTTTTCGTGTTGCTTTATTTCTAAAATAATGCTTTCATTCATTGTTATTTTTACACCAATATTTACCACTCGTTTTTTTTTGGAAAGTGCGATTGTTAATTACCATCAGCTTACTCCTTTTTTCTTAGATTTCTTATAATTTTCAATTAAAATTTAAACTAATATTTTTCTGTTAAATGTTTAACTGTGTTAACATTGATCTTAACTAGGGCGATCATAACATAAGATACAAAACAATGAGGTGTCTTAATGTATTTTAGTACTTTGCTCCCTACTTTTGGGGTATTGTATTCCTGTCTTAGGTTTTTTAATAAGATATAATTAAACCTAAATAGTTGCTAGAAAAAAAAAACAAAAATTTACAAGAGAAAACTAAACGTTGAAGAAAATGATAACAAATAAACTAAAAAATAAGAGGTATCTAAAAATACTTGTTTGGAGAAAATATCAAAATGCAAAGAAATCAATGTAAAGGGATGGAAGATTCGAATAAATAAAATTTACGCTAATAAAAAGGGTGAAAAATATATAATAAATATTGCTTTGAAATTAGTCGTTTTGTATAATGTGATAGGAAATTTTAAATCCGAGTCTGTGCTTTTGTAAATACATACAAGTATTTCTGTCTCCCTTTTTTATGCATGTTGTTGAAGATAATCACTACAAATTGAATCCAATAAAATCATAGTCGACCCGTACTCTCACGACAATTGAACGTCAATTTAACCAATTTAGCGTTCTTTTTATTATTCATAAAATTTCATAAACTCACTCATTTGCTCTTGTTATATACGTTCGTCAGACTAAATTCGGTTTAAATTTTTCGTTTACGTCTGCGGAGTTGGATCAATCTAAAATCAATTCAATTAGAAACATTCCAAACTATATTACTGGTAAATACGGTATGTGTATATCAATCTGTTTTTTTAAGCAAAAGGAAACTGATAAATATTCTACAACAAAAATTTATCATAATCAATTTCCAGAACTAAATGATTAAATTTGATGTTTTTAGCGAAAATCTTTGGATTCCAAAGTGTTTTAAACATATGTATAGTTAACATAGAAAAGGTGCGTCTTTCAATTTACCAGCAATTTTGTCTGTTTTCCAATTTGATACAAGCACGTAAGCAATTGCATTTTCTTGGAAATAGAAATCTATTTTTGAACGCAATTAGAACAAACCGTTTCTTTATTTTATTCTATTTTCTAGACTACAATTCCCAGACAGCAATTCTGGCAACAAAATATGACTGATTTTTTGCAAAAGTGATACAGACGCGCGGCTTGGCTGTTGGTTACAAAATTTTAAGTGAAATTACAAACAGCGATAGCTCTTTAAGGGGATTATTCAGGTTTTAATTTGAATCCAAAACGGAAGATTATCAGTTTATTCATGATTTTATTAAAAAAATCTCATAAAATTAATATCAACAAGTGTAGGTACCTAACAGTTAAATTTAAATTGGTTTAACAGAATTAACATTTTTTTTAATAAAGGTGTATAAATGCATCTAGAAAATTATTATTAGCAACTATAGTTATAAAAGGTATACATAAGAAAACTAATAAAGAATTCACTTTAAACATAAATACTATTATAGTAAATTGGTTTGGTATGTATAAAACTACCTTGATTTTTGGAAGTACAGCGTTCTTATTGGAAGGTACGCGGCTAGATCGCTTAGAGCATAGACATATGAACTCCGAAAACGTATGTTGGGTTAAATAATCATAGAGGTATTATATATACAACTAGCGGACCCGGCGAACTTCGTACCGTAACACTAATGTTTTTTCCAATTTTTTTTTTATGTTTACGATTAATTTTTTGTAATTTTAATCATATTTTCTCGTTAGTTACCAGTTTTTACTATTATTTATAGTACTTTGTAATTTATCGGTTAGGTATATTATATATTAATTGCGCCACCTAACGGTGGCGTCATAGTTCTTAGGTAAATAAGTTTTGCTCTTTTAAATATATGAGATATCAACTGCAAGCGCTACGTCCCGCAATTTTAATTCTGTAATATCTTCGAAAATATTTATTTAAATCTTGTGCTGTAAAGGACCATATATCTATATTAAATCAACAATGTATTTAAGCTATTTAATTGGATAAGGATTAATGCTGTATTGGTTAAAATCGCTTCGAAAATTAGCCATTATTTGTCGTAAAAAGTAAATGACAAAAAAATGTTATTGTGGGATACCATCGCGGAGTTTTCTGTAGACTTTTTCAATGTGTACAAATAATTAGTACATTATTTTGATAAATCTCGTAACGTTCAGCCTGCGTTTGCAATGTAAGCGGAAAAAATTGATAATTAACGACATCACATTAGAAACCTCAAAAATAACAGTATTTCTCCACTATTTAATGGATGTTATTATACATATAACCCTTCCTCTTGAATCACTCTATCTATTAAAAAAACCGCGTCAAAATCCGTTGCGTAGTTTTAAAGATTTAAGCATACAAAGGGACATAGGGACAGAGAAAGCGACTTTGTTTTATACTATGTAGTGATAGTGATAAGAGAGTCAGGCTCTCAGCTGTTCGTCGGGTAGAAAGGGAGAGAAGACCGCGGTACCTATTATATCCTTCTCTACTTGGAATGTTACGTATTTTTTGTTATTTGAAAAAAATGCTCCTTATTGCACATTGGAGGGAGACACACATAGGGAACTATGACCTTCTCCCTATCTTTCTAACCTTTGAACTTTTCCGCTTACAGACATCCTTATATATTATCAACTCGATCTATAGTACCTCTATCCAAATAATACTTCAGTGCATGATTATAAGTGATCACAAATAATTGCATGTGATTGCAAGTGATCACAAGTAATTGCCAGTGATCACAATTAATTACAAGTGATTTCAAGTGATGACGAGTAGTTGCAACTGATTACAAGTGATTGTAAGTGATTGTTTTGATGGTTTTTATTCCTCTAGTGCCAGTTTTAAGCAAATTTTCTATTTATATCGTTTTGTCTGGCTATATAAGTAAAAGAAGCATGGTGATGTTCGAGATCTGTACGATTACAGAATGCATGATTACATTCGAAATCTGTGTTTTATTGCATTTAGGTAGTTGTATACTATGTTTGTATCCAAGATAAAACACGTCTAGATTGTGTTCATTACATTAGATTTGCTAATTCTATTATGCTCATTTTCTATTTAGTTAGAAAGTGGCGAATTCGCATTTTAGAAATACTCATTAGATTTGGATATTTTATACGTTCTGCATAAAGAATATATTAGAATTATTGATCAAAAATCTTCAATGAGGTAACGGTGGTTGTGCGCCACCCCTGATAAGAGAATAGAGGAATGCTCCCATCATTTGTTTTCCTATTATATTTCTGGCGAATATAAAGGAGTCTGTGAAACAAGTGATTCAGCCGGCAAGCTTGATAATAAATTGTTTCTTTTCCTAAATACGAAAATAGATATAAGCAAGCGATACCCGCTTTTGTTTTGTCAACGCTTATTAGAAGTAAAGTGCATTTCTGCTTTGTCTGTTTTTCTTGCATTTCAAGTTAAATTAAACGCGACTTGAAAACCTGTAAGTTGGCACGAAGATGATTGCTTAAATTTAATAGATTTATCAATACTGGACTTTATTTACTAGTTCTTGATTAAAAATAACACTTTTCACATGATTGCCTGGTTGATGGAATTGAATAAGTGTTTTAGGTATATCCATTAGATGGCATTTCGGCTTTAACTCCAAATATAAAGTTTTCAAAAGCATGTGAAATATAACAAATCAGTTACTGGAGGCTCAGAAAGCACATGAGTCAGCTGAACTTAGCAGATGAAGACATTTGTCGATACAGCCAAGAGGAAGAGGAAACCGCATTTCATGTCCTATGCCAATGTAAAGGCCTTGCAAGGACGCGGTTTCTATTACTGGGAGAGGAGAAACCGGCTGCTCCAAGTTATGCGGAGTGGCCACTGTCAAGGCTATTAAGTCTCATTAAGAGGGCAGAGCTGGACAAGGTGCTATAAGCCTTTTCCACAGATAATGAGTGTTCACAATAGATCTGCAAAGGTCGCAGTGATACAGGCTAACCCAACCCAAAAAATATCTATCTATCTATCTACTGAAGTTTGATTGTTATTTGCCACAAAACTGGCAAAAATAGTTCGGTAGTAAAAGATTATCATCTTCTATTTATTTCGAAACGTTGGTGATAAGGAGATTATGTTAAATCTAACTGTGTTTTTTGTTACGTTACTTAGTTTTCAAACCATCCATCCGTCAAATGAACGTAAATGAAAATCGAGTGACTTTTTATTTTTCCTTAAAATCTTCTGATTCTTCGAACATACATTTGTTGTGAATATTTGCGAATACAACAACAGTACATGTCAATTATGGTGAAGGTGGCACAGTTATCTGTCTGGCATTGGCGTGTGCCAGTCGAACGTCGAAACTATTTATATGACGGACAAACAGGTACCTACGAGTAAATTTGTTACATATGTTTACTCCCTGTGTCTAAAGACCCTAACCAATCATATTATGTGTTTTAGCTTGGACGGAAACCTTCGTTATACTTATCTGATATATAAACTTAAAGAGAAAAGAAAAAAGTAAAGTTAAAAAGTACTTAAACGGAAGTAGGTAGGTACTATAAAGTAATACTGGTACTAGATGTAGATATAAAATTTGATTTAATTAGAAAGGTGATTACAGCTTATAGAAAACTATTGATTAAATTGCACAAACGTTTAAAGATGTCAACATCTATTAATCAAATGATTAGAATTGTCTCTCAGCCAAAGTTTGTTGGAATTCGAAAAACGCTCGCCATGCGGCAGCCATCTTGGCCGAAAACGCCGCGTTCTTAACCTTTCCTGATTATTTTAATTTTAAGTACCTACCCGTATTAACATCCAATCGCAATCGATTTGTTTTCCGCAGCAACATTTAAAATCTAATTAAAGCCACGCAATATCTCAAGATTGAGCCAAGTTAAAAGAGATTTTTTTTTCGTTTGAAATGTTAAATTTTTGGCCGACGACACAGTCCTGAAATTCTATTTGATCAAAAATCCGAACGGGTCTTTTCGGATTTAAATAGATTTATCTGGTTGGTTTGTAGATCGCGCTTACGGTGTTTGTTTGCAGTTTTTCATCTAATTAACAACTGAATAACTCACTTCTCCAAGACTTCTCTGTAACTACGATTATAGTCCAGGAATATATAAAGTTATAATTTATTACTTAGCAAAGAGAGAATATTTAAATAGGAACAAATACAAATATAAAGCGAAAAACAGTTATTACGTAATTTTTGCTGATACAGAAAAAGAAAACGGTAAAGTAACCGTAGTACCTAATTCTGGTATACCTAAACTCTATGCATACCTGCTTTAAAATAAGACATTTTAAACAAATTTATCCAAAACTATTTTAAAGTCTTCCTCTTGTATTAACTAATTATTGCAAATTAATTAATTAATTAATTAATTTAACTAAATAAAATATTTTCAATATTTGGGAAAATTAACATAACTTCAATTCTCTTTTAGAATGTAATAAAACGCGAACAGTTATAAACGTCCTGTACATTTTTAAATGCGTCAAAAAAGCTAATATTTCTCTATTATTGAACGAACAAACCACGTGGTAATAGCTATATTAGAAGTGAACATAAAAACATCCATTCAAATTAGGAAAACATGGCCTTAAATTGCCCTAAATTGATTGTGACAAGATTTAATTTAGTTATACAAGAACTAAAATATCTACACCAATTTAAACGACTCTTTTTTTAATACGTACAGTTTCAAGCCAATAAAATAAATTTACCATATCTTATACAGGATGAAATACAAAGTTAAAAAAATAAATTTTATTAAAATTATACTAATAATAGGACCACACTACCGCGAAATATAGTAGGAAGAGCTCTTGCTCACATTGTACATCAACATCACGATATTTCTTTTTTAGGAAATCTTAGACATCCAAATTGTATGATGTTTTAGTAAAAGAAAATCAAACTACTCTCCTTTAAACCTGACTAACGCTGACGTAAATCTGGAAATCGTGGCAGACTGTGATGAGCAGCAGAAGTGGGCCCAGACTACATGGACGATACCACCATGACTTAAACCTACACCACAGTGACAGGGTAGACACAACCAGGTGTGCAACATCATACACCAGAATTTGGCCAATAAAATAGGATTACTTAAGACATCTTATTACAAGTACCATCCGCAAGAAGTTGAAAATGCTGATTTTAGACTATACTATGATCTATGATAGGCCTATTATCACTGATAGACAGGTGCCGCAAAATCGGTCAGATAATGTGGATAAAAAGGCTGATTCAGTTTGTCTAGTGTCTTGTGAATATCGTATTCGTTAAAAAATATTTTTAATGAAAGATAGTAGAACTCAAAAAATTCTATTGCAAATCTAATCTAATAAAATATTCGTGGGTTCGGAATAAAATATAATTTTAATGATTCAAATACTCAAATTGGTAATACATTAGCATAAACAAAAATAACTGTCAAAAGTTTGTAATCTAGTCCGGAAACAAATAATACCTACTATTTCTCAAGTCTTTGAAATTAAGTCACTAAAAATCTTATTAACATAATTAGCCAGTGAAGGAACTCTTAATTAAAATCCGACTACAAATCATAGTTTAGAATGTTTAGATCTTAAACGAAACATAAAAAACACACAAAAAGTTCTTTAATAACTGTGTTTAAATATTAAAGATTTTATGGAATATCAACTAAAGGCCAAAAATATAAAAAACTTAAAAAAACACAACGATTCACCTAAAATTTAGCACGTTTGATATTTATCACAATAAAATAATCTAGGCAAATTTTCAACTTCATTATTAGTAGCCTTAGATGAGCCCCTTACAAAATCAGGGATCAAAATAAGTAAAATTGCTAGAGAATGAGCAAATTCTAAAAATACATTTTCGATGCAAAATTTCGAGTTGAACACAATTGAAGTGGCAGAATATTCAAATTTTCTGTAGAAAATTCGGAAAACAAAAAAAGTATGTCGAAATTGTTCAAATTGCTTAAATACTCTTAAATAAACTCTAAAATTGTTTGTTAATATATGTACTTTCTACTTTGTATAGGGTTAAAATGACACTGTAAATATAAAATTTTCCGATTTCCTACGTTTTCGGGATTTTCTTTCCTTATTTCATAATTTTAAATCCAGATTCAGATTTTCCAGAAATTTTTACTTAAATAAATACATTTGTGAATATTAATTTGACAATTTTTTTTTTAGAATTTGGAATACAGAAATAACTTATTGCCAAAAATAGCGAAATATGTAAACAGTATTGAAGTTTCCAGATTTTTTCTCATTTATTTACAGCGATTATTTTGCCATTTATTTACAGTGATTGTTTTGCCAGTAACCTCACTCTTGTTGTACATATAAACAAAAAAGACCGATTAAAGAAACGTAAGTAATCTTATATCTTTAAACTAGCAATTCTTGTATATATATAATTGGAATCTCGGAATCGGCTCCAATAATTTTCATGACATTTAGTATACAGAGGGTTTCGGGGGCGATAAATCGATCTAGCTAGGAATCGTTTTTAGAAAATGTCATTTTATTCGTGTTTTATCGATAATCAACTTAAACATAAACTTACTTTTTTTTATTGAAAGATAAATAACAAAAAGGTGGCGTTTGAGTAGTCCCAATTTAAACTGAAAAATATGACTCTTCCTGACATCTATTGACAAATAATGATACTGTTTTTTTTTAATTGTGAGCAACTAATTGCTTTAACGACACAACAGCAGCTAAAGCGTTGTTAAGTAACACGAAATCAATGAGTGTTTGCTTTGAGGTTAGACTAAGAAAATCAATTGTTTATTTATATTATTTGTGTCTTCTTAATGCACATATTCACTTAAAAATGCCTAAACGATCTTGGAAAAAAACGCTTATAAACAATCTAACTTCACGAAGCCGCAACTCATCTCAAGAACACCTAGAAGAGCATCGTCATCAAACTGATTAGGATTCTCAAACTTTTACAGTGAAAACTCATTTCAAGAATACCGTCATGAAAATAATCAGGTTTCTACTAGTCCCACACGTGCTGCTAAAGTAAGATGCTTGCAAAATTTGACTGACATTACACGAGCACAGCTCGGTCATCCATGTACTATATTATTATTATACTTATAATTACGCTGTGAAAAATTTCAGTTTTTTTAAATAATTTAATCGTTTATAAACTATATTCATTTATGTTTGTTGTAAAACTCTTTAAATACACTGTTCATCGGATTTAACTGCTTTCATCCTTTTTTGATTACGGTTTTGGCACTTATGTTTTTTTTGGAATGTAGCCAAGATTCTATTTCGTAATAGTGTAAAGTGAATTAAATAGGAAAAAAATACGATAAAATAATTTTATGCTAAATACGACAAAACAATGTATGTATCCTTCTACAATATTTATTTGATGAATAATTAAAATTTCCAAAAACTTTAACAAAACTGTTGGATTAGTTTTTGTACAGTAGTAAATTGAAAAGTTTTAGTCATAACATTCAAGCTTGCCTAGTCACTAATCACACATCTAATCTAGGTACCATCAGCTTGTAGAAAAACTATATTACATGTTAAACCATCTGCTCTTCGTCTATTATTATAATAGATAAATTCTGAATAAATTATCTCAAATTTAACCGTACATAGCTATATTTTTAGGTTACTTAGTTATTTGGTGAGAGCTTTTATTATGCCGTGAACATGTGTGAAGAGCAAGATATAAAAAAAAACATGTAAATTAGGTGTTTTTTTGTTGTTGTTTAATAATTTTACAGTACGGTTGAACGTGTACCAAAAATGGAAGCACAATTTCAAATAATTATGTAATAAGAGATTGGCAACCTGTGGCTTTTTAATATTTTTTTAAAGAAAATGTGAGTGTAGATACTCAAAAGTTTAATGATTAATTTTAATTCAATATAAAAAAGCTGGAACATTCATTTCATGTTTTTTTTTTGTTTTTGAATTCCTGAACTAAAATAAATCATAACCACGTCAAAGTATTTTCTAATTTAAATTTTTGGGCTTAATGTAACCCGTCTACGACAAAGTGTATTACAACGACTGAACTTTGGATATACATAATTACATACGTATGATTTTTCCGGTATAGTTACCAGTGACGTAGACTTATTTTTTTATTATTTTCATAAATAAAAATTACTTGATCAGAAAGTATTCCTTTCCTCGATTTATAGTACATAGTTTGAAAATTTTAACCATGGAGACTAGACAAGGAGTACGAACTCCATGTAGTCAAATAGGGCTACCAAAATAAGAGGGCGCTGGTGTTCCATTTGCACCAAAATGGAGACCAATGAGGACGTAGTTTGAAATAAAATAAATAATTTTTAAGTATTTCATTATTAATTTATTTACACAATGAAAAAAATAGTTCGATCTTTCAGATATAAATAGTAAAAACCAATTTAATAATTCACGATTATTTAATTGTCTATATTCATACCGGTACAAAAGGAAAACTAGCGACGCTAGTGGTGAAAAAAGTAGACCTAATATGTACGATACCGTGGACAGATTTTGGCAATTTCCCCGGTCGAGTGCGTACTCCTTGTCTAGTCTCCATGATTTTAACTGTAATCAGCCGATCAATATCAATGTCAAGTGAATCAGACATTGCCAAATGTAAATTACGAAATTTAAAATGAGAAATTGAAAATTAAATAATATTTTCCCTTGCGAAAACGTGACCGAACCAAAACTAAACCGTATCTGTGTAAACGACCAATTGCTTTTGTGATCTCTGGATCCGAATGGAAACCGAACACAACCGATTCGTGTCGTGGGGGCTTTCGGTTCTATCAGTTATCTATTAGGTTCCAAACACACACCGTATCACCGTTTCCAACTTTTCCGACGGCTACCCAAAACAAATCGAATACCCACCGAACCGAATCGAACCGTATAAGTGTGAAACGAGCCTTAGGGATAAAGACAGTTCTTACATTTGCTTCGCTGATACATAAATTACTCCACTTTCTATACTTATACAATATGTTAAAATTTTTACATTCTAGTTTAAACAATAAATTGAATTTGTAAAAAATAGATGTTTCTGTGATTTGTATTTCAATTTTTAATACATTTTGACATGGTAGATTTTAAAAATATGTAACTTTTTCCCCGTAGATTGTACGTATAAAGACAGTTGTCTGTGTTTATCCCGTCTTGTTCGCTCCCGCAACCACACCAAAATATTTCACATTAAAACAATTTTAAAAGTTACAATCCTGTTTAACAATAAAAGCACCAGTTCTGAAATTTCTCCGACCTTTAGTTTTAGTAGGAGTATCGAATGTTCCTTGGTAGGCCTACGTAATTTTTTACCGGTTTGAAATAGTACATTACATAACGAGTGCGGAAAGCAGGTGATCCAATCACGAGTGCGTTTGTCGCGTGAGCCGGAGGCGAACGCGATAAAAAGCACGAGTGATGGGATTACCTGTGCACCGCACGAGTTGCGTATTCTATTTTTCATCACTCCGTGAGGAAAGCTCTTGAATTTGATTAAAATAAAAGGAAAGAAGATAATAAAAGTAGTATTAGGTCTGATCCGACTGCACCGCGAAAGCTTTTTATCGCGCTCGCCTTCGGCTCGCGCGACAAACGCACTCGTGATGTGATCACCTGCTCTCCGCACTCGTTACGTAATGTACTATTTTGGCATTCATAGCTTAACGTTTTCTGTTATTTTTTATATTATTAATCAGAAACACTCAGGGAATAATTTGATTAAGAAGAATTCCGACATGTTGAAACTAGTTTTCCATAAATGAACATAGGACGAAAGTTAAATATTGATAATCAATTACTTTTTGTATTTTACTAGGTAAATAAACAAAGAAAAATATTTCCACGCCTCTGTAACAACAGAACTCGGCTTTTAGTCTAAAGTACGTAAAAAAACCTCTAGAAACGGATGTCTGGTGTATATTCGAGATTTATCTTTTATTCGAAATGTGTTTTAACACAGAAACAGAAATGCTTATACATCATAAAATATATTTTAATATCTCTGTTATTCTATTTATGAAATGATTCCAAAATAAAAACTATCATGCTCGGCTTGAATTACTATCAGTAACGAATACCAGGAAAAGTTTAGAATATGAAATCGTGGAAATATTTCCGTTTGTTATTGCTCTGCTTTGTTTATTTCTTTTTTCAATAACCGGCGAACTCGCAGATGTCCACTGAGAAATTAAAAAATATTAATCATCGGGATTTATTTGAAAATGCGTCTAAATTCGTACACAACCAATATTATACTATTTTAATTTGTTTAGATTTAACCTTCATAATGTTCTAAAAATTTTATTTAAAATGAGAATTCAGGTTTTTTCACTAAAATTATCATTTATCAAAATAACACTGTATATATTATTCTGTTCCATAAAAGAACAAACAATATAATAAAAAAAGTGGAAAAACGAAAGTAAAAATATTTTAAGATAGAAATTTAAGAAATTACAAAGTTTCTTTATGGAACCCTTCCGAGCTTCCACCTAAGCTACAAGTGAAATTAGTTCTAAGTTTAACCAATATTTCTGTAGAGTTATCAATATTCATTTTATTTTCATCTATGATTTTACTTAATAAACCAAGTATTAAAAATTAGTTAATTTAAAGATTTGGTGAATGCATAGTCATCTGAATGTGATATTTTGACGAATATACAATACTAGCGGACCCGGCGAACTTCGCACCGCCTAACACTAATGTTTTTTCCATTTTATTTTTATTTTTACGATTAATTTTTTGTATTTTTTATCATATTTTTTCGTTAGTTACCAGTTTTTACTATTATTTATAGTACTTTGTAATTTATCGGTTTGGTATATTATATATTAACTGCGCCACCTAACGGTGGCGTCATAGTTCTTAGGTAAGTAAGTTTTGCTCTTTTAAATATATGAGATATCAAGTGCGCCACCTTACGGTGGCGTCATAGTTCTTAATTATGTAAGAATTACAGGTGTAAATTTATAACATCTCAACTGCGCCACCTTAGGGTAGCGTCATAATGATTAATTTCGTAATAAACGCGTCCGATCGCTGCAAAATTCAGAGTGCTCTAAGAAAAATCGCGGCCTCTGTTGCCTATTTTATTGGATAAGGATTAATGCTGTATTGGTTAAAATCGCTTTGAAAATTAGCCATTATTTGTCGTAAAAAGTAAATGACAAAAAAATGTTATTGTGGGATATCCATAAGAGATAGACATATACCATCGCGGAGTTTTCTGTAGACCTTTTCAATGTGTACAAATAATTAGTACATTATTTTGATAAATCTCGTAGGGTTCAGCCTGCGTTTGCAATGTAAGCGGAAAAAATTGATAATTAACGACATCACATTAGAAACCTCAAAAATAACAGTATTTCTCCACTATTGGATGTTATTATACAAATAAACCTTCCTCTTGAATTACTCTATCTATTAAAAAAAAACACATCAAAATCCGTTGCGTAGTTTTAAAGATTTAAGCATACAAAGGGAGATAGGGACAGAAAAAGCGACTTTGTTTTATACTATGTATTGATATTGATTGATATTGATACCTATCTTTTCGGTTAACCGATCTAAGGAAGACATAGGTAAGTTAAACGGCTAAAAGCAATTAAATTTTTGTCGAATGGTATATTAGCAACAATTAATACTTGATTAATATACAGCGTTTCTTTAAACTGTTCTGCCTCAGTAAAGAGCAAAATCTGATATGTACCTACGTGATTTTATTTCGATTAAATAAATATAAATTACTTTACTATAAAAATGCTTTCTAAGGAACATCGTTTAATGATTAAGGGAAACAATTATTTTTTTAAATTATCTAAAGTCTAACATACATTTTTCACTGTAAACTGAATTTCTATTCTTTCATTATAAAAGATGCGGTTGGAGGAGGGCCAACATACATTTTTATTAAAAATATATATCTTCATTTCTTGTCTTGTCATATTTTACTAATATAAGTAGTATAAACAAGTAATACATTTTATATATAAGAGAATCATTTCTAAAATTTACCAACCTGGTTTTCGAAAAACTAGTATATAACCTCCTTGTAACGAAAAATACACTGAAATTCTTTTTTTTTTGTAGAGAATTAATTTCTCAAAAAGGATTTTAATGACTAACATTTTTTTTTAAATATTAATCCTTTAATCCTTTTTAAAAAGTTTTTTGAATATTTCATAAAGATATATATTACAAAAAACAAGCATTTTTTTCCATAAAAACAATTTAATGTTGTTAAAAGAGAATCCCCATTAAAATAACATGAAATTGATATTTCTGCGTCTAATAGTTTTTGAAAGAGATTATTGGGTAGGATTTTGATTATTTCTAATTTATTCCTCATTTATTTAACGTTTTAAATTTAGGCATTTAGGCATTTACTAAGAATATACATTTTAAAACTACAAATCTGTGCTTGAGATAACTTTAGTAAATGTTATTATATTCTTTAGTAAATATTAAACAAACTCTTTAACTCTTGATTATCAAAACATCTTTAAAATAACCACATAAGCACTCCATCAATTTAACTAACAGTTAGAATAAAATCAACGATAAACGTGCCATTATCCACTTTCTGAGAAATATACCAAGAGCCAAAGCTCATGTTGTAAATCTGAAAAATATAATTCTACGAACAATAATAACTGAAATAACTGAAAATAAAGATTTTGATGTGAAACAATATGTACGTGTGTACGAAACGGCTTTATATGGTTTTTAAAAAGGAGTAATTCTTTCGGTTGATAATACGGGAACGGTTAAGCAAGCACGTTCAGAATTTTCTTTCAAAAGGCATTTTAAATACCTATGAGTAACAGTGGCGTTACTACAAAGATCAAAGAAGCCATCATAAATTGTTATTGATTAAATTAGCTTATTTTAACCAACAAGAACTACACATTTTCACATCTTTAAATATTTCAGGTGTTTAATTCTCTTCAGATAACGAAAATATTTTGATAATTTGCACTTTGGCATCAGCGGTAACTGGCGATCTAATATAATAAAGTGTGTTCGGTTGGCGATTTCAAACGTTATTAAATTGCACCTGCACGTTAAGTTCAATAATCCTGACAGATTCAAATTTCAAACAAATCTATTGACAAATAACATTAATGTTGCCACATTTACATGCATTGCTTGAATCTAAATCAAAGAGCACTTTTTACTCCGATGTACGTCTTAATTCGTTCAGACGAAATATGTTTTTTCGGTGATACCCCTACAAAAGGATATTTTCAATTAAGTTTTTATAATAAATTTTATGTAAATACGCCACTGTTCACCTTTAGCTTGTTTATATGTTGTGGCGAAATATCTATTGTCATTTTATTTTTTTTTACATGTCGAATCTGTAGGCGGTTCAGGAATTTGATATACATAATATAGAATATAAAGTATATTCAAGAAAAAAGAGATTTATTAGCCATTCTCATGTATTTTTAATAGATCTATCGATTGTGTTTTTATCTGAAGGATTATCAGTATAAAATTTTACAGAAGGATTAATATTCTAATAAGTCCGCCTCTTTGTATTATTAATAGCTGGTTAGTTTTCAAAACAATTTTTACAAAACAAAACAGAGTTAATCCGTTAATCCAACCTATATGTATATGTAACTGGCAAAATAAATAAATTAATGAATTAAAAAAAAAATTTTTTAAATAAGCTACACGTTTTGAGTTAATAATATTCTCTATATCCTGCAGTAGGAGCTACTCTCTTTTCAGGGCAGTCAAAAACATAAAGGATCGTGTTAAAAAAAAAGAATGTGCGTGTAACCTTTACGCGCGATTGAAGTAAAACCTATTTGACGTACGTATCATCGCAAAATAAATTCAAATTCAAAATATTTTTATTAACAAGTAGCTACAGGTTTTTGATTTTTTTGTTTATTATTATTTATTGATGAAAGAGTAAAATATTCTTGAGAATCCGCAATTTTATTCAAGTGACAACTATTTTGTTTTGTAATTTATCTAAAATTCATTAGTTTCACTTTCACGTTTTAAAAATTTTTGACAGAAATTAACGGTTAGGTTAGGTTAGCTAATCAAAAGTTTTGACGCACGTATCGCAAAATGTATCTCAAGAAAGTCAGTAGAAACATAAAGAACTGTGTGTGTGAAAATCATGGGAAATCTGATAATTTCTTCCGTATTTTAAATGTTAACTGTCAATCAATTTCTAACAAAACTAATAGAATAGACCTAATCCTAAAGCAATATGAACCAGACATATTATGTCTATCCGAAACATGGTCCAATAATGACAATATCGGCTACATACGATTTAATAATTACATTGTTACTGTTACTTCAATAGAACTAATAAATCACATGGCGGTGTACTAATTTTGACAAAATCTCCCATACAAATTAAGAAACACGATTTTTTGACTAATTTATCACTTGAAGTAGATATTGAAATCTCCAGTATCTCTTTTAAAGTACTTCAAACCACCTGTTGTATATTAAATATTTATAGATCCCCATCTGGAAATTTCAATAAATTTATAGATAGACTTTATAGTGCATTAATTTTCTGTACAAATAACTTTATATCTTTTATTCTTTGTAAAGATTTCAACATTGATTTTTTAAATGATTTACAGGAAAATAAAATGTATGCATATAGAGTACTCACTCATTTTCATTCAATATTTTTTCATCACTTTCTTCATTAATAAATCCACTTTGTTTATTCATATTTAAAAGAAACACTTTATACACAAATTTTAGGCGTAAAACTATTCACTAACAATGTATTTTTGAAATCTTAAAACGTATTTTCCTAAAAACACTTTTAAGAAATATATCAAAATTTATTATTAAATAAGCACAATTTACAAAAAGAACTTTTTATAATAGAAAGTTTTTTACTGATTTATAGGTCATATTTTAAGTGTCATCTCAACAATGCACAGCATCCCTGACATTGTAAAAAGATTAAGTCATACAACGCTGTGATTGATCATAGAGAAGATTGTTTCCTTGTTAACAAAATCAAGGGTAGTTGTATCTAAAAACTTTCTAAAACAGTTTATTTTATTACCAGTTAAAATAATAATTACTGTTTTCACATGTATAAACAAAAAAAAAAGAAAAAAAACTTCTCTCTCGCGAGTTCGATCCTATTACAATAACCCAACAGAATTGTCACAATCTACCGCTTCACCCCTTATCCAAATAGGCCACCGCAAACTTATATGAAGTCTTTCAAAATGATAATATGTATACATATTTAATTTAATAACAATTCAGTATAAATTTCGAAATCTGTGTATATGCCTAAACACACTTGAAACATGCATTGTCATCCAGTTCTTAGCTATCCTGAAAATTTCAGAGCTCTAGGTAGTCGGGAAATAGGTTTAAATTCGATTGCAAATTCCACGGAATGACACAGAGACACAGAACACGGCGAAAATATAAAAAACTTTCTAAAAAAAGGTATTTTTGTTACAAAAATCAATAGTTTTGTTTACACCTACTTTTTCCTTTATGTTTTTTACTATAGCCGTTGTATAATTAGATGCATAGCTGGGTTATTAAATACTAATTTCCGTTGTAAAATTATTCGTATTAAAATATATTACAACCCAAACTAACATAAATTATGACAAGCATAAAAAACGAGAAATATAGGTAAGAATGTGAAAGAATTTATAGCAATAAAAATGATGATAGAAGATTATTAATTTTTGAAATAATATCTGTTATTTTGAATTCGTGATTTCTTAATAAGCAGACTGGGATTAAAATTTATATGTTTTATTTATTTTTACATTGTGTAAAAATTGGTAGGTATTTAACTACATTATATATATTTTTTAAAACTTTCTCATGATAAACTACTTATGAATTATAATTAATTCCTTTCCAATATCGCAGTTAAAATTAATGATATTCGTTAAGCAGATACAATGTTTGCTTTAATTCTTTAAGTCGTAATACAGCAAATAAAAGCGATATTATTAAATGTTCTCAAATATAATAAAATGTGATTTAGTGTACAATAAAGCCTAGTGTGGCGTTTTATTTTTGCCATCGAAACTAGTTTTTCGCCCGACTACCATCTATAAACCATTTATAGTATGACTTTTATGATACGCCACTATTTTATCTATCAAATTTTACGTTGTGCTTTTTACAGGCTTTCAGAAATACCAAAGGAGAGTACTGGAAGTACTGACTGGTATCTATTCGAATTCTTCAGATTCAATACGACTATTAGATTAATTACGGATTCAATTTAATCTGAACTGGTATTTCTATCATATCAAATCGCTGATAAACTGGAGGATATGTGTAAACAAACACGCAAAAATTATATAACTACGTATCTCAGGTTATACGCGCTTTTTTACTAAATAAAAAAAGGGTGTGGTAGTCAGTGGGACTGCCGGCAGAAGTTATACTTCTATGCACGCGCCCAGATTCATAAATTTTTATGCGAATAATTTAGCAAAATCATTAAATGATATTCATGTTCAGCGACCTCAAAAACCTCCTAGTACCGAGTACACGCTCATTTTGTATCAAATTTGCATAACATTTCCTGGAGACGAGGAAAATTTTATATCTGTTGAGAATGCCCTTAGATTCTTTAGATCCCCTTTAGGCCACATGGGTAGTTTTACTCCAATTTTGGATCACTTTTTTATGACCCTTCAAACATCGGGTTGAGTATATCGAAGAATCAGAAGATTCGAGCTGGATTAAGCCAGTTCATACAAGCATCCACCGGTCGAGATTATTTGGGGTTATCCTAAGACGAACTGTCGTCGCTTTTATTAAGTAAATATGTAATTTAGGTAAAAAAGTTTCTTGTTGATATAACCATTAAACTTTCCTTTTTTATTACAATATTTTTAACCTTATTTAAATTCGTTTAATTGTTAGTTTATCAATAAATCAGATGCATCCAAATTAGTTTTTTATTTGTGAAGCTTGTACTTAGCGCCCTATTTTTTTGAAGCTGGGAATCTGAATTGTAACAAATTAAATTAAAATTCGAACCACGAAAATTGAGTTAGCGTGGGAACTCATATCTTAAATTTAAATCTCAACTAGCTTTGAGTTTACAGGGTGAAGATAAATTGATAGTTTTCGAACTATAGGTGAGCTTATTTTTTGATATTGTTAAGTAGTCATGAACACTTTTAGTAAATTTAAATCAACATGAAAGTACAGTATCATACTTGGGAGTCATTTTATGGTCTTATAAACCGATTTATCTAGTAGAAATAGTAGAAAACAGGATTTGGAAAACCGCAGGAGCAAATCACAAATACACAGAGAATTACCAACCAAAAGCTAATGAGAATTGTGAAATATATCCTGTAACGTACTTAAGGCAGCTCGCACAGCGGAGCAATATGCAATAAGCAAGAGGCAACATATTTTGTTGTACTTCGCATACCAAAGTAATAAAAAAACACTTAGTGGAAATGATCTAACACTGCTTGAGGAAGAAAATATTGTCAAATTATGGGCGATATAGTTGCTTTTCAACCAGCACGTCGTGTTGCTAGCAACATATGTTGTTCTAGAAAGGCGATAGCGATATCGTATTGCGTCGGTGTGCGAGGTCAACAAAAATATAATGGAAAAACACATTGGCGATAGTATTGCTTATTGAATGTTGCTAGTTGCTAGTTGCATATTGCTCCGGTGTGCGAGCCGGCTAAGAAAAATATATGAGTTATAGAAATAAACCCCCTTGAAAAAAAGAGGTGGTACCCATTATGTCGAGAAGAGGAAGTGGAAAATAGATGAAGACAAAGAAATTAAGACTAACGAAAAAGATGACCAAACCCAACAGGAGCAAACGTCAGCTCCTATTTAAAATTAACAACGACTTTTTAAGAAAAGGTAACTTTATATTTTTTTAGTATGAAAGAAGAGCTATTAAGAAGAAAATTTTTTATCTACTTTTGAGACTAATCTTTATCAAAACATATTTTTATATTAAGACTCATTTTGATTGTTTGTTTTTAACCTACACTTGAATATATGATTTTCAGCCAAAGTTTCATTTTATTTTTAATAACTATTTATTTTAATCAAAATCATTTAAAAATATTAATGCTTTTAGCAATCAAAGCAAGAATGTGGTTAAAAATTACAATTTGTTTATAAATTTATCTTAACTTTTTTCAATTTCTGTTATAATCTGTTTTTTTTTATTTTATTATAATTTTTTTTAAATATTTTACATTTTCCATTATTATGTATATCCGAAAAATTAAAAGATGTAAATATATTCCGATAACTTTTTTAAATTCTGATAAAGTTTACTTATTTATGTGATAAAACGCTTTTTGCAAAATGGATTAGTAATCAGTTATAAATTACTGTTATTTTCTTAGTATATACTTAAAGTTATTTTTATAAACAGAAAACAAGAAACTATTCGAACTAAAAAAAAATAGTTTATTTTTCTTTTCTGACAAAAAATTTCTTTCCCACTGTATAATTTTAATTGGTTTATATTTTTTTAGATTCGTCTATGTGAGTTGAAAGAGCTTTTCGTTAAAAACCGAAGAGCACACGTGTTAAATTTAAATATAATGAAAAGTACCAAAATAAAAGGGTTTAGAATTTCAAATTTCATATAAAAGGTTTTATGTAATACAAAAAAACTACCTTATTTATCTTTTAACCCTTTGAAATATCAAATAAAAGCGTTCACATACGTTCTAAGGATTTTAACAATCGCCCAATTCGATCTTCTCTTCGATTCGAATCGTTTTCGAGGAACAAACAGCCGGATAACTTGAATGAAAACGGTTAGTCGGATAAATATTGTAGTAAAAACTTTGTGGAAGAGCTAAATAGTAAGCTGAACGAGTGTTTTTAAAAAACTACGTTCGAAAGTACTATTTATAAGGGCTTACTTTAAACATCGACATAATCTGGGGGTGCCCTGATAAAAGGGTCATAAAGGGTTACTTCTGCCGAATTTTTAATAACGTAAAATACTAATTTCAGAACACTGTACAACATAAAAGATTAAATTTTACACATGGCGTAATACACGTCAAAACGAACGATAGGATCCGATGAAAAATGAAACCAATCGAGAACTTCATTTTTTTCATTTCAATATCTACAATGCACCAATATTTTTATTTAGAATTGAGTTTACAGCTGTAGCTACTTCATTTTTTTAATTCATATTCACATTTTTATTTTAAAATTCATGATTAAAATCATAATAAAAGATAATGAGATTGAGAGGGCAGTCAGTAGGTTCTTTATTCTTTATAATTCCCTTTCTCCCTGCTTTTTTTTACAACTATCTTTGTATTTATTTTAAGTATATTAGCAAACACACAAATTCAAATTTCTGCCTTTTTTAAGGTACAGCTACAATATTGTCTCTGTCTTTTACATAGAGGTAACTGTATATTGTGTAAGAAGGGACATTTACCAAGTTTTTTCTGAAACAAACTGTTTTCAAGTTGAGATAGGTCGAACTTGAGTCGAGAGAAATCCAAGAAAACCTCGGCCTAATAATGAGTTATTATGGATCTGTGAATTGAGTATTAGGATCAGTTTTGACCTTTTTTGAAAAATATATTTAAAAAAGTATTTGTAATACGTCCTTAATTTAATCAAATCATCGGCATCCCTAAAACATTTCTTATTGCTTATAAAAAATTAAAAAAAAAACTGTTGATTTTGGGACATGAAAAAATGTAAGACATTACAATAAAATATTATTTTTATAAAACAACACAATAACTATTATAAAAATATGAAAACAAAAGGTTTAGTATATACAGTAATTCTTTAGAGCTTTCAAGTATCATGTTGCCACACACAGTGTGATATAAGATTTGGTCGAATTCTTTATGGTTTAGTCACCCTCTCCTTCGTTTTTATATTTAAACAATTTTAGGTTAAAAACAAGTAAACACTAAAAATGAAATTTTTTGGCCCCAAGACTAAATTATTCAATAGGTGTCATTTTCCCTTATAAAAACGATATTACCCATTATATTGATATATACAGAGAGTTTAAATCAGACCTAAACGATCCTTTTTGATTGAAATTTATGCTAGTAAATAAATACGAGTAAATATAAGAATTGTCGTAAAAGCTAATTTTCCATAGAAATACAATGTATCTTTATGTCCAGATCCATGTATAATGGTTATTTTATGACCGACCATACGACGCGACGGACTTACGACGATTGGTTTATACCTTGAAGCATTAAAAACATTTTTTGCGATTATTTTACGATTTTGCTAAAGATGTTTGATTTTCCAATTCGTAGAAAATGGGTGTGAATAATTTTTTAATGTTTCCTTTTTTCTAAATTCATTGCTTATTTACACACTATTTTATCCGCATCGTTAACACTTTTTTTCAGTAGCTTAATCTTTAGTATTCTGTATAATCTTTTGAAACAGTAAAATCTGTAAATTTAAAAAATGTGTGTTTGGTAAAACTTCAATTAGAAAAACTTCTCCGAAAATTTCTCTTAATAGTTCTCATGAAAAAATAATCCTGAGTCCTGAGTCAAAAAGTTGTATATAACAGAAAAACTCTCATTTCATTCATGATGGGTTAGAAGCGGAGAGGTGGTTGAACGCAGAAGGAGAGTAATTGTCCTAATTTATGACATACATCTCATACATTAAAATAAAAAAAAATACATGGATCTGTTATAAATAGTGTCCGACCGAAGGTCTATTTTTGGCCGAAGCCGATTAATCGGCAATCGCCCCAACCTTCGGCAGAAGCCGAAGCCGAAGGTTTATAATCTCCCAGTAATTAATTTTGTTCAATAAGGTCTACAAGCTACAATTAATATTCAAATTATTTCAAAACTTCAATATTAAAGGTTTATATTGACTGTCTCCTGTCTTATATAGAAGTTGATTTAGAGATGGTAATAAAAGTTTGTGATTTTGTGATTTATTTGTAAAAAATAATCATTTCTTTATTATGTAATTCACAAATTACAATTAGACCACTTGTCTTGATGCGCATGCAATAGCAGTTTGCTATGTGATATTTGACAGTGACTCCCCGCGGCCTCAGCAAACACGACCGGTCCGTCGCTCTCTCACTCAGTGTTTCGTAACAGTTCGTTCAATCTCGACGGTTATTCGGACCTTCGGCGAAACCTACGGCTTCGGCCTGGTTTTGGGCCGAAGCCGAAGGTTCCGCCGAAGATGGTTTTTTTGGCCGAAGGTGGCCGATGCCGAAGCCGAAGCTTCGGTCGGACACTATTTATAAATAAAGAAGGCAATTTTGCTCTGAGGTGGTTTCACCTGGGTGATAGGAAAAATTGTATGTTTATACGCGTAGACAATAACTAGACTTGTCATCCAAAAATTTTTTAGTCTATATAAAACCGGGTGTGTTTAATATTTAGGTACACTTTATCGGTATTCGCTTTTTTTTCTTCAAAAATAGCGATTTTATAATGCGTGAGCAAACTAGATTTAGGATTAAAATGGTCGTAGTGCCGGCTTTCAAAAATGACAAAGGTTGATGGTTTTTAACACACTCAAAGTAATTTTTATATTTTTTCATAGAATACGGCAAATATTTCTTTTATTTTTACTTCCTTTAAATTTTGTCCATTATTTTAAATTTCATCATTGGACATCAAAGACCAAGATGCTACGAACCATTATTTGCATTTATTTTTATACATTTTTAGTAAGGCCAATTTTTTGTGCGACCTTTTGTGATCATAAATCATAAATATCAATTATTTCAAAATATTAAAATGTTTTGCATTTTACACTGTTAAGTCCTAAAGTTACATAATGATTTCTTATTAGCTTAAATTTTGTGTAACTATTTGATTGCCTAACAATTTGTTATAAATCTTATAGTTTATTGCATTCTTCGTTAAAAAAATGAATTATTCTACATTAAATGTTAACAGTAATTTAAGAATTATTGTAAAGCTTAACGGTAATATTAAAAGGTTTATTAGATTAATTGTCACTATTCGATATTTGTTACATTTCTGTTACTAATCTGTTACGTTAGATTTTTCAGTACTAATAAAAGTAAACATTTCAATATTATAACAACTTGTTTAATTCAAAATAATTAACGGATATAAGACTTTTGAAAAACAGTTAATGTTTAAATGGTAAGCATTTGATAGGGTATGGCAGCGTAAAACTATAACTAATATATATATGCTTGTAAGCTTCTCGGCTCATGTACTAAAATATTTATAGCCCATTTTTCTCAATGAAAAACGACACCTTGCATTCAACATTAATGCAATGAATTCAAAAGCGTTGGTCTGTTAAAAATTGCAATAATCAATGACCTTTTAGTTCGTTAACATTGGACACACAATCAGCAAACGATTCTGCTTTCTTGGTCGATGTATTTTTCTTATTTACAACCTTATTGTCATAACTATTTATGAACATAATAAGACGATAAAATCTATTTTATATAAGACTTACCATTTAAGGGATTTTGTTCTGATGGAGGGGGGCTTGAGGGTTCAGTCTTTAATAATTGAGAAAATGGAAGAATATTTGTAGGAAATATGCCCTGAAACAAGAAAAAAATAATTAAATTTGAGTCAATGACAACTATGGTTTATGTAAATAAATTACATAAAAATCGTCTAATATAACTATTACTATCCCTTATATTTTATTTTATTCACAATTTGTTAGATAAAATTAACCAGGAAATTTCAAATGCAAAAATAACATATTGTTACAAATAAATAATACCAAGAAAAACTCAAAGTCTAGTACCACAAATATATGTTATTAAAAGGGTTACTTGTTTCGGGAATATTCCCATCAACAGGCCCTCAAAGGTAAGCACAAAAAAGAAGTGACATACGAAAATGTGGAATTGCAGTCAACTATTCCCGTTTGCAGTTAGAGGGACAACTTGTAGACCGGTTTGGGCCTATTGGGCCTCGTCAGTACAAGGTATATGTTGTAGTCAGCGAGCTTAAGGCATAACCGCTGACTGAAGAATGCACTAAAATCACCATCTATATATAACCACCGAGTAATGGAAATATAAACGAAGTGATAGTAGTGACATCTCCACGTCCAACTGCAAAACATAAATCGATTTGATTAAAATCAATTCACACATATTCGGTGTTTAAAAGAAATTACAAAAATGACGAATGATGATCGCCACACTGGCATCTTATAGAAAGAGAAAATCATCCATATCTCAAATGTTGTCCAATGGTAATACCAAGAAAAAACTCAAAGAAAACAACAAGTTATGTTGTCCCTCTAACTGCAAACGGGAATAGTTGACTGCAATTCCACATTTTCGTATGTCACTTCTTTTTTGTGCTTACCTTTGAGGGCCTTTTGATGGGAATATTCCCGAAACAAGTAACCCTTTAAATAAAATATATTTCTGGTACTAGATTTTGAGTTTTTTCTTAGACCACATTTGAGATATGGATGATTTTCTCTTTCTACAAATAAATAATCGAATCTTAGATTGAGTTGTATAGAGGATTTTACTAATAATCCTTTTTAGTCCTCAGGACGATTAATTTGCTAAACGTTACCTTTACTGAATACAGTGTCAGTGAAATTATATCAAATTTTTTAAAGAATTATAACTCTTTTTTGCAAACCAACTAGTTTTTTTAATTGCAGATTGAAAATTACACTGAATAGTCATTTAAACCAACATATGAAAAATAACTAGCAAAAAGTTAGAAATAGAAAATCATCCATATCTCAAATGTGGTCCAATGGTTATGTTGTCCCTCTAACTGCAAACGGGAATAGTTGACTTCAATTCCACATTTTCGAATGTTGCTTCTTTTTTGTGCTTACTTTTGAGGGCCTGTTGATGGGAATATTCCCGAAACTAGTAGCCCCTTAAATAAAATATTTTTGTGGTACTAGACTTTGAGTTTTTCCTTGGTATAGGAAAAAGTTGTTTACTGAACGTAAGGTTGGCCATAGAAATAAAAATCATGCCCAAGCAGTGTTTACTTTTGAAGACTCTTAAACATTTATTTAAGCAATTTAGACAACTTTTATAAGGCTTTCTTCACTAGATTATCTTTTGAATAGATGTTTTCAACTCCTGTGGCGATTTCTTCTGCTCAGTTAACTGTACATCTTATAAATTATGCTCTTTCCCTGCTGTTATTACCTTCTAACAGTGTTTTTCCGTGATCGAAGATTCGTGTTTCCTTCCTACATATTTTCGCCAAGAATAGATGTTCCCGCCGAATATAATTGGAGAGATGAACACAATAAATGCCCTTATTGGCGCTTTTTTCGACTACATAGGAAGAAAAATAGTATATATTACTCGGAGCGATAATTAATAAAAAAAAAAATTTGTATTTGTTTTTATTTATCGGTTAAATGTAGACTTTTTGTTGCTAAATATTTCAATAAAACATGTTTACTTCAAAATATACAACTTTGATTTTTTAGTAAAATTTACAAATTTATAAATTTTAATAGATTCTTTTTTAAATATTTTTATTATTTAAATAAAAGGGAGATCAGATAATCCATGTTTCACTTAAAAAAACTAGAAAAAATATTTATTATTACATATTGGTAAATTTTAAAATACTTTACTTTCAAATTGCGAATTTTAAACTGTTTACCTCGGTATATTGTGGTTTATACCTTATACAAATACAGAAACGTAAACGATGTAAAAACATCTCGTTTAATTAATTCTGTAATTAGAGTCAATTAGAAATCCGAATACAAGAACTTGTACCAACAAATTAATCAATAAGCGATGGCACTTTTTGCTTCAGAGAACTG
Source organism: Altica lythri (assembly GCA_964028335.1). NCBI lineage: Eukaryota > Metazoa > Arthropoda > Insecta > Coleoptera > Chrysomelidae > Altica > Altica lythri. The sequence continues at coordinate 24,111,424 of OZ034804.1, read as the reverse complement.
ACACGTTATATTCTTTAATTAGTTGTTTTCTGAGCGGACTTGAAATTACGTAAGTACAACAAACAAAAAATTAAATTTTTAATTTGCTGGTACACTGTCAAGTCTAAATTCATGATTTAATAGTACTTATTTTAATTAATTATCTACTTCAGTAATAAGTATTACACGCACACACTTATTTTTGACTTATATGAAAGCAAGTTTTTCTTTGAAATATTAAATAATGATAATTTGATTCAATTCATTGTTAAAAAATAATAATAATAATAATAATAGAATATAAAAAACCGACAGTAGTGATAATTTTGTAGGCTTCTTTGGATCTAATTTAATTAATTTTCGCACAGTGACACTGTGGTCTGTTACTGTGGTATTATAAATAGTAAATTGTATACAAAGGAGTAAGACGATTTACGAGACAAAAGTTCAATCTATTTAACGTATAACCTTTTTGTGTTGTGTAGAACATCAGTAGCAAAAAATTTAATAGATATTTTTACATATTCTCTCCCATTATATACAGGAAGAAGAAGAATGAGAAGAAGAAGGTTCTGAAGGATTTACCAACGATTTTTAAAAGTTACTTAACGTTTAGTAGACTTAATTACCATTGTTTAAGTATAAGGTACTTAAACCACACTTGGTGTTTAATATTATTTTATTAAAAGACATTTTTGGATATTATTCTTGAATTTGCAGATGTTTTTAATTTCCCAGTTATCCAACAGTTCCTCTATTGTTTTTTATATAGCCTACAACACCACTTGCTAAAGGCTTATTTGTTTAATTGAAATAATATGTTTTTATGAACTGGAATTTGTACAGTCCGACAAGTATCTCGTGACAAGGCGGAGCTTCCAGTGCGCAGAGAGAGAAAGTATTCGGCCAGACTGGTATGAAATTAACATTAACGCTTGATAAGATTTCAGCAGATTTTAAATTTTGTCAATATGTTGATGATCACAGTTGTATTGGCTATTTTTAAGTATGATATTTAAAGAAATGAATGATTTTTGTGGATGACTAGTAGAAGGAAAACAAAAATAAAAAGCATCAAGTCTACCACACAAATGGTTTTTAGTGTACGCCCACCATAACCCTACTTTCAAACTTGTTATGGCGCATCTTCACCTTATTTCACGAGATACTTGTCGGACTGTAGTGGGGTGACAATTTTTTAAATTATTTCAGCTGTGCATGCCCATCAGTTTGAATATATTATTCTAAGTAAAAATTTCAAAGTATGGATCAAATTTGATAATGCAAAGTTATTACAGAAAAGAAATGAATAATAAATTGATTAAAATTTTCAAGTCCGGTACTGAGGAACCAACAAACTAACTACTTGAGAAAAACTAACAAAGTTGAAGAAGTACCTAGCTGATTGTAAGTACTTAATTATAATAGATTTTAATCTTGTTCGTTGTTTAATTACAATCCAACTAAGGTTTCACCTAATTCTCACATTTTTTACCTTTTCTTCAGAATAATTAAAATTATGAACAATAAGCTGAAAATTTAATGCCAAAAGTTACAGTTAAATGTAATTATGGGAGGAAAAAGTCGTTTTGAACTTTAAAGCATTCGAAAATAATTACCACACTATCTGGTCTCGATCAGAATGCTATATATAATTCCGCATTACTGTTTTGTTCTTCTTAGATTTAATTTTTGATTAAATTTATTATTTACATACAGTTGCGCGAATTACTTTGAATTGGGTTAGAAGAATTTACAAGTCATTTTTAAATTAATATTAAATTAACACCGGTTACATGGTGTGATGTATTTTGTTTGCGATGAATTGAATTATGAATTATTATTCGATGCTTTTTATAAATATGTTAATTGTTTTATTAGATTGTTTTGTTCGATTTTGATTCTCATTTAATCAAAATGGATGAGAAATTTTTGCTCCATTCAATTTTTTATGTTTTCTGATAGTTTATTTTTAGTTTTCTCATAGTATCTCATCATATCATCAATCAACTCAGTCTTAAATTTTTTTGTTCAATACTCTACGAATTAAATCAATAGAAGAAATTATATATTTCCTTAGTTCGTGAAGAACTGGGAGTGCATACAAAACCTCAATGAACTGGCTAGACACAACAAGGTCTTCTTGGAGTGGGTGCCAGGGCATAAGGGTTTTGAGGGCAATGAAATCGCGGACCTTCTGGCCAAGAAGGGAGCGAATACACGATTCATTGGTCCAGAACCTGTACTGGGACTGCCTAGAGCCTAGGAAAGGACCAAAGTCAGGAACTGGGTCTGGGAAGAGCCGACTAAACACTGGAGTAATACTGTAGGGCTGAGGCATTCGAAGCTGACGCTCAAAAAACTGACGTATGACATACTGAATCTTGGCAGAAGTCAGATAAGAGTACTGGTGGGCCTGCTCACTGGGCATGGACCATTCAGACTACACCTTCGAAGGATGGGGATTCTGACGCAGAAACCTACTTTGTGACGACTGTGCACCATGAAAGATAAGACAGCAATTCACATTCTATTCGAGTGTGAGGCCTTGGACCATAAACGGTTCCTCATCTTTGGTGACACGAACCCTGAAACCTATCACCACCTTGAGGAATTAGTCACTGGACTCAGATCTCTTATAAAGGGAACTGCCCTGTGGCAACAGTAACTCAAGGATAGTCATCCAAATCCTCAAGAACTTGAGATACCTGGATTTATGCCTACCTGAAGATCAGCGGTGGTGATGATCTTCAGCTGAACATACTAAAGTCCTGCACGCATGGGGTGCATGCAAGGACTCTTGGTGCCGAACCTGCTCACAATATTGCCATAGGAAGCAGTGTTTAAAACATGGAGCTCCATAGGAGAGATCATGCCAGGTTTATTTAGATTAGATTAGATATATATTTCCTTAGTTCTTAGTTCGTGAAGAAATTCTTAATCCATTCCAACCAATGTTTTGGATTTATCACGTGATTTGCTTTGCAGAAAACACTTAACATCCGTATACAGACAAGAATAGTAGGATCACTCTCATAAAAACTGTCTCCATGCCGCTGAAGCTATCGGTCCACATTTCGGTCTGCATCTTTGTCGCTTACCAGGATGGTTGCCAACTTAAAATGATCCTACTATTCCTGTCTATATACGGTGACTCAACAAATACTTCACTTAAATTTTAATTCAATAAGCTAGAGACAGAGAAGACATCCCCCTATTACATACATAAACTCAAGAAACCTCTGTAGATCTTATCTATGAGCAAGGTTAACATAGTGGTTTTTGGAATTTCAAATACCCCAAACCCCCAAATTAAAATAATAATAAGTAACTAATAACTATTTACACATAAGCAACATATAATATCAATTAATTTAGTGAACACAAACACGGATAAATAAGATCAGATGTAACTTTGGTATATTTTGATTTATTGAATTTGTAACGTTCGTTTCTGGGCCGAAATCCACCTGACTATATTTGGTATTTATTTTAAGTTGTATCACGTCGTGGTGGAGGAAGTCGGGCGAATTGTTTTCTTCGTCAGCTTTTTAGTTCGATTCGTTCATTTTCACTCCGTTTCTTCACAAAATCAGAAATATTTTTGGCCCTTCGTTATAAGGTATTGCCAAATCAAGAAGGGCCCCAGTAAGAATTATCTTTCAATTCAATAAAGAATTGCTGACAACCGTCAGCCATTTTTTACCTGAACAAGAAGTCGTCACAAAGGAAAAACCATCCCAGGATAGTTTATTAAAGAAAATTCTTCCTTTAAGAAAAGATTTGACCATCCTTGATTGGAAGTAGGAAAGAATTCCTGAAGATAGATAGTCAAGCTCCACCGAAATAGAAGCCAGAATAAAAAAAGATAAGAGAATTAATTTTTTATTTCAAATTTTTTAACAAAATTCTTGAATTCTTGATCTAATAAATCGTCTTAAACTGATTTTTTGCGTATTATTTGTTTGTCTGTACTTGGCGCTCAGAATTAATTGTTTGGGGAAAATTGATAAAACTCAGAAGGAAGCCACGAACCCAGGAGCTAGCCTAGGGTAAATTAGGGTTACAAATTTGAAGTGTTATTGGTTAACCATAAACAATTAAGTTAAGTAGTAAAAATTTTAATCTTTGTATAATAAGCTGCAGAACCTAGGTACTATCCATGCTACAAATGACTGTTTTTCTACCTGGTTTATGGGAGTTGACTATGGTAACAATCTTTATCTTCAAATTGAGATAGATCGAACTTGGTTCCAAAGAAACCACAAAAAAAAACTCGGTCTTTAAAAAATAAAATTACTGTTTAGTTTTGGTTATAATTTAACTAGTAATCTATTAAAAGATAGGGAAAAATTGTTCAAATTTCCTGTGATTAAGAAGCAAACGAACTATTCTTAAAATTGTAATTAAATGATTTAAAGATATTTACCCTTCCACTAGGCGAAGTCTTATTCTCACTCGCTGGTTCATCTTTTACCCTTCTGATAGCCTCAATTTCGGCACTGGTGTAATACATGTCCGGCGAATGGGATGCGCCGTTGGTGTAAGGTTGTTGAGATGGTCTTTTTCCGAGGTTCAGTGGCGTACTTTGGCTGACTGCGGAAGGATATTGAGGTAATTTTTGACTAGAATATGAATGGCTTTGAGTAGAGGGAATGTTCGAGTATTTTTGGGTTAAATCGTTGGACTTAGGTGACAAAGGAGTAGAAGGTGGAGTAGGAGGTTGAGATGGAGGTGTTCGTTCTTTCTTTGGTGGGGTGTTAAGGTTAAAGTTATCGAAGATTTTTCCTGAAACAAAAAAAAAATCAATATCAATTTTACATATGCATTTTGTTGGACATCAAGGATATTTTTATACTACTTGATCAAAATTTTGTAAGGATGGTTTTAATTAGATTTCATATTTAAAAGTATCAAAAATATAAAATTTATCGAGTTGATAATATTAAAGTATTATTACAGAAAACTGTAATAGTGTCTTACTTAATAAAGCGAATGATTAATGAACAAATGTTGTAAAATGCAGAATATTACTTATTCTATCGCTTTACGAGTTTTGAAAAATATTTTCAAAAACATTGACCATTTAACTAAGAAGAAACAACTACTTTCCGGGCTATGTGACCCGACGGATATTCAATTACACTTCAAAGTCAAATGGGGTTGGCATATCTTAACAGATAATTTAAACCAACTATTTTAGTTTGCAGTTAGAAGGGACAACATAACTAGTAGACCGGTTTCGGCCTATTGGGCCTCATCAGTACAAGGTATATATTATCCGTCAGCGAGCTTAAGGTATAATCGCTGACTGAAGATTTAACTAAAATCATGAACGATATATTACTTTCAGTAACGAAAGTGTAAACAATTATGCCTTAAGCTCGATGACGGATAACATATACCTTGTACTGATGAGGCCCAATAGGCCGAAACCGGTCTACAAGTTATGTTGTCCCTTCTAACCTTCTAACTTCTCGTAAAGCGACTTGATAGTATTTAATTTGAGATATATACATTAATAATAATATAAATGACTCAATAAAATGTGATTGTCTAACAGTTAAAGTTAGTGTATATTTTACTCAATAAAATCAGAGTTATATATTGTAAGTACACTACTCATCATTTTTGTGTAGCAAGATGTCGTTAACTTTTAAATTTACGATATATGCCTCTAAACAACACCTGTCAAACTACTATAATACCTAAAACAAAAATAGATTTATTTTTTTCTTTCTGACAAAAAACTAAACCGTCATATTTACATACGAGAATTTATTACATAAACAAAAAACATCGAGCTCAGTAATAAAAGACCCAAACGTAACGTAATTACAAAACATCTGCTTTAAAAGGAAAGAAAAACACCGCACTCAACCTATCGATTAAAAATTAAAGAATCTGCTTGAAAAAAAAAACAAAAAATAAAAACTGAGTACAGCTCCGAAACAGAAAATAACTAATTTATCATTTATTCAAAACAGAAAACAAATGAATTTCCATAGCGGGCTTGATTAAATGAAGGATAGAAAGACTAAGACCGATAAACAAAAGGCGTTGGTCCGATAAAGACAGAACATCTAGTAGCTCTTGTTCAGTATAACAACCTTAATGGATACAATGAAATGAAAAAATGTTTCGAAATTAATCTGATTTAACAAAAAACTACGTTTTGGGTTCTTTGGTTGGTAAGAACTTTTATTTAAATATTATTTTCTTTTTTGTGTAGAACATTTAAAGTTTTAAACTTTAGCTTCGTTATTTAAAATTTAGGGTAAAATATGCCGATAATATTGCTTATTGCATGTTGCTAGATCGGATAAAGGTGATCAATCTTAAAAAATATATTTTGATTACTTCTGATGGGTAAATGTAAATTATCGCAATATTTCGGATATGGCTTTATACAAGCGCTGAAATATACCTTTTAGGTGATTTCTAATATTGAAATTTTTATATTAGGTATACTTCTGAGCTTGTTCACCAAATGTGAAATACGTAAGTTACAATTTATAAAGAAATGTAGCAAATAATTTGTTGAACACTAACCACCGTTTATAATAATATAAGCCAGTTTTTACTAAGCACAGTCGTTATTTAAGATAACTAAAGACACTTTATGAATTGCACAAATATAGGTAGGTTTGCTATTTAACAGTCTCCAAATATATTAATTTTAGCATGTTGCTTTCTTGTCCTTTCAATATTTTCATTGTTGTAGATTATCAATTATAATTGGGGTCGATTGGCACAGATGACCTTACTACACTGCGACCTAAAAGATCTTTTGTGTGTACCGTACAATTAATTACATTTAACGTAAAATATATTCCAAAATATTTAAGAAAAAAAGTAATTTTAAACTTTAATTAACAACATGAAATCTATAAAATAGTAATGATAATATAAAGGTTGTATATTTTTACTTTAAAATATTTCACAGGTCACCTATAACGGAAAATGAAAGAAATAAAAAGATTGAGACCATTGGTAATGAGTCAGACAAGGACATGACGATTCGGAGAGTATGATTAATATTCAAAAGGAGAATTATATACAATATACTGAAACAGGGTTTAAATAATTTTTGTATGGATCTCTATTGCCTGTGGGTTTGCATTAGCGCACTGTTTTACATTTAAATAAGTAAATGGATAATAAAAAAGCCAATAAGATACTTTGCAAATTATCCGAATATTGCTCTTTGTTCGAGTTGATACGTATTATTTAAAATTTAGGAAATAAGATGATAATTTAATAATGGTTCGTTATTAAATATTTATTTCTAAACGAGAAAACGTTTTATTAAAAAAAACTAGTGTGGCAGTCAGTGGGACTGCCGGCAGAAGTTATACTTCTATGCACGCGCATGTATTCATGTACATTTGTATGCGACTGATTTAGCAAACTCATTATATGATATTCGTGGTAAGCGACCCCAAAAACCTCCTAGTACCGTGTGCACACTCTTTTTGTATCGAATTTGCATAAAGTTCCTGGAGACGAGGTCCGTCTTAAGCACCAGGTGTTTCGAACACCATCGCCATTATTATAATCATATTTAGCGACTCAAAAAACCACCGAGTACCAAGTGTGCACTGATTTCGTACAGAATTTACATAAAACCCCTGGAAAAGAGGTAAATACCTTAGACACCAAGTGCCGCAGAGACTTTCGGAATCGTGATATTCGTGTTCAGCGACTCCAAAAACCCCGAGTATATAAATTGAACCCATTTTCAGCAATATTTACCGGGTTGTAAGTTTTCTCTCTATTGTCTATTCGGAATGTACTTTTCGAATACAGAAATGCAATTTCCATTTTTACATTATAAAATATAGCGACAAATTTCCTGATACTTTAACGAATCCAATGCAAAAAAAACGCATTCCGATCCATCTTACGTTACAAAATTCGGAGGTTTTGGTGCTTTATTTCCTCGACTATTCGTAAAAACTCTGATTATGTAGCCAACAACCTGAAAAGCATAGTGCAGGATATACTGCAACCATGTGACTGTATTTTAGACTACAATACAATACTCATAACTGAATATTATTATTAATATAAAATACTGAACTTAATATGTTAAGTTACGTAACAGAATTATAAAATAATCTGTCAAATATCATGTGGTCCGTCACTATGATATTCATACATTAGTTCAGACTGTTTTTTGTATATCTATCCCTTCTCAATGTACTGAATGTTAAAACGGTATTCAAGGGACTTATAGTTATGACTAATAACATGTGATAAATATTTCATCTTTGTTTTTACCGACCTATATACCTTATAAGTGTGTCTGTCTCTCTCTCTTACTCACGCCATTACATATATGTAATGATTTTTTCCATTTAACTGTACACAAATCTTTTTCACCGAGTGTATGAATAGAAGTATAACTTCAAAAACTGTAAATTTGGTGTGAAAGTTGTGCTGTTGTTTCTATAAAAAGTTCTCACTTTTCAATCATAAATAAAACGGCTTTTATGCCTCTTTAATATTTTACTTGCATATTACCACTATTATTATTCTGGTATGGTAAAATATAAACACAAATCATAAAAATATATATTGAATAAACCAAACACTATTCATATATTGTTCTAAAATATGTATAGGTTGCAGTCAAAAGTACTTAATGTCAATTACTTATATATAAAAAACTTTTTTGTTTACAATGCAGCTGAACCAACATTGTTTTGAATAAATTCCGAGTTTTTCCATTATTTCTGGTACATTTTGTCAACAAACATAGTTTTATTAGGTGTAGAACGTTTTATGACCTTTTTCACACCAAAAACTGTTAGTTGCTGTTTAATGTTTGATGTATCAATTAGCGCGGATAGTTCATAACCGTGTAAAACGAATAGAAAATATCGTATATATGTAGATTTTTGTTTTTATTCCGGTTTAGAGTGCATATTAAATTAATCAAAAACATACATTTTTATATGCCTGTCAATATTTCTTGATAACAATGCAACGTACATATATAATATCTAATTTTGATTTCTTTAAACAATATTTCTTTATCTATTTCTTAAAATTAGTTACATTCTACAATTTTGTACCAAAAACAAAAAAAAAACAACAAAAAATTTTTGAATATTTACAAGAGACATGTGATCATGTAATTCCCTACTTTGAAATATAACTTTTGTTTTTTGTTAAAAATTACGGTATAAATACAATCATTTTATAGAAAATAAAAAATTCCAATTAATCAATCCTATCTCGATGACACGCATTTCGATTGCAATCTATTGTCTTAAACGTTCCCTAAAAACTGAAAATTGACCTTTTATCTCTAATACAGTTTACGTTAAGGCATAAATTCGCTCAGGCTATGCCACCCCTGCGCTCCAGGTGGTGAATACATGAGCTTACCCCCCGCAGGCAAAAAGTATTCGAATTTTCAGTAATATTAATCAAATTGTCATGTTCTATTATTCAAAATAAGAACAATGGTAAGTCGGAAGGGTTATTTTTTGTTTTTAGTATCCAGTTTTGATATCAGAGATGGTTGTAATATCACGAGACCGAATTCAGATGTGGAGAATAAAATATTTAAAATTAATTACGGGCCATCATAGTCTGTATTAAAAAGATTTTTTTTTTATATACACAACATAGTACTTAAAATTTAATATTAAAATTTAATATTTAATATGTTTTATATAAAAAAAAAAAAAAAAAAATAAACTGACTAAACAATTCCAACGAAAATAGCGTCCAAATGTTTCAACATGTCATGAGACAAACATATAAACGAAATTTTGTTTAAAATATTTACATTTGAAATTTTTAGAAAGTATATAAACAAGAATATATTAAATGACATTAAGGAGAAATTGACAAAATGTCGCATCCAGCAGGACTCGAACCCGCAATCTTTGCCTCTATGCGGCAACGCTCTAACCTTTAAGACTTAAACTTAAAGTTTAAGTTATGAATGCTTAGAAAATATTTAGCTTTTTTGATCGTTAAATTCAACTTATATCACATGTAACACTTACTCACTTTCTCCTTAAGCAGATATAGGTAGTGTGACGTTACAGAGAAGAAAGATTTTATCAAATCGAGAATTGAAAAAAAAAACTTTTTATGTATCCTGTCTTATATTTTTATTCGGCTGGGAAACGGAATAATGGATTTTTAGTAAAGGATTATTAAGAGGTGAATATTTCAAAAAACTATTCTTCTTTAAGAAATTCTATGGTTCTTTTCTGTGAGTTATTTATTTTTTTGGAGAATTTTTTATATATGGTCAATAAGTCTTATTACAATTTTTTGTACTCACCTCGTTATTGACAAAACATATCAACTACTTTATCTACTCCTTTGACAGTAATTGTCATTTATACTCATTGTCACCATGCGGGGTAAGTAAGCTATAACGCACAGTTGTGCGTAATGAAACGTCATGTTGGAATGAAGTTTCATTACGCACAACTGTGCGTTATAGCTTACTTACCCTGCATGGTGACAATGAGTATAAATGACATTTACTGTCAAAGGATTAGATAACAGTACAGTACGTACGTCATATACTTATTTTTTTAGAGATGTCAAATATTTAGAATTAAAATTAAAATTAAAATATTGAGTCGTAGATAAAGCATAGTACGTAACTCGAGTGGTAAGAGGTATTACGTACTCGTGTAATTACGTAACTTTTCCACTCGTACGTAATGTCCTACTTACCACTCTTGATACGTAATATACTATTATAAACATTTACGATTTAATTTAAAACACTAAAATTTCTCGTGGAGGCATAGTTGTTTAAAATAAGGAACATGCGAATATGTCCAAGACTAATATAAAGCAATAATTAAACAAAGCGCGTAACATTAAAATCGAGATAGAAGTCACATTACTGATTTTTTGCATTCATATACTACTTTATCACGTTGTTACATATAAGTGGTAATTTCTGTTTTACCTGCTTCCATTTGCTAACATTATGGAGATATCGTCTCTTGGTCCATAACTTCTTGACTAAAGCCGTATAAAAGAAAAGAAATCATATAAAAGAGTTCATATGACAATCATTAAATAATATTTTTCATAAACTAAAAAATCTCCCGTGATGATGAAAAGTTGTGCACACTAGTAATGAACTCTTATAAATACCAATTCCGGTGTTAATACATAGATATTTAAAGTAATTTCAGTATTTTTTTGAGGAAATTCCCATAAATTTTAATATCAACTATGATTAGTTTATAAAATGAAACACAATTCATTAACTAGAATAATTTATTTAAATTATAAATAATTACAAGAAACATTTTAAAAATCTAGAAGTTGAAAATGATTGGACAGACGTCAAGATTGACCTTCCAAATCATTTTTGTATTCCATATGAAAAATTTAGGTAGTTAAAACGATATCTACTATATAAGAAATGAATTCATTTTGTAATATTATTATTAATTGGTCACAAAAAGATCATAACTTAATCATAAATAATACGATTCTATACATTTTATAAAAGTATTAATTCTGACAAGACCATAAAATTTATGGAAATTGAAACTAGAAGGTTTTCAGTTTAGGTCACGGTCCACCAGAAAAAAAAAACAGAAAAACTGAAATATTATATATTTTTTATAAAATTTGTTTTGTGAGAATTGCCTTTTAAGACTTTGGAATCGAATATTAGATCACTTTTTGTTATTACAAAACCAGTAGGTTTGTTCCAACCTGCTGACTGACCTGTTCTAGGTACGAGTTGCGCCACCCTTTATGCAAAATACTTTCCAAATGAGTACTTAAACAGTTAAATCCATGTTCCAACTACATTTATTGCAATTTTAGAACGGTTTTCGAACATTAACTTATTTAAGTGCAAAAAATTTTTTTCTGAAATCGCTTGCAAATGTCTAGTTTCTCGGATCAAATTCGAGCCGCAAAATATACTATTCTTGTATTTTAGTCCGTTGCTGGGCAACGAACTTTTCCGTACTGTACGGGAATATTTTTTTTGGTCCTCCGTCCAGAAACAATACTATTAATTACTTCAAAATCGTCCGGAAAATAACATTTTCCGGCCTAGGCCGGCAAAGTAGCTTTTAGATTATCTAAAGAGATGGCGCTATGAGTCATCAATAATACATAATGAATAATACAAATTTTAATTACATTTATTTAAAAACAGCATGTAATATACTAAACTAATAACTTTTTCTAAAGGTAACCAGAATTCTCATTTACATTTAATTTCTCTCACAACGTTTTGCACCTCTGGACATCATCGTCACTGTCCTGATGATAATTAATTAATTTTAATATAGTTACATCACCCGAATTGGAACAAAACTAGAAACCATCCTCTGCACATAATGCCTGTACGCAACAAAATGCTTAGAATAGCTTCATAATAAAGCACAATCAGAGAAGAATTTTTACAATTGGTATGCAGAAATTGGTCGTGATAATGCTGAATGGTTATATAGATTAATTAGTTTGCCAGTGGCCTTCCTTGAAATAAAGAATAACAAAACAAAACTGGTCAACATAAACTAGTTATCTTTACATAGTCAAATTCGAATTTCATATTTGATATTAGGTAGTTGTAGAAAAAGTGTAGTATTACAATGTAATATTAATAACCAGCCTTTTTATTTTAGATTTAAAATGAATTACAAAGAAAAAGTTTCACCATAATAAAATTATTTAGAAGAACAGATTTAAGTAATTAAAGTAATTACACAAAGAGACGTATGTACAAATCAATTTAATTCTTTATTAAAAATCTTTATCTATGTGGATAGCTTTTCTATTTAAATACATAATTTAGTCTAAAGATATTATTTTCTAATAGTGGTTTAAATTGTATAGTAAAAAATCTTTTAATAACAAATTAACAAAAAATTAAAATTGACATTACCTACTGTGTGAACTGCAAAAGAATTTTATTGGAATATATACCTAGGTAAATAGAAATATTTTTTTTCAATAAAAAAATTAACTGCTTTAATGTGAGCTTCTAAATATTATAAAATTGATAAAAGAAGACAAATAAATCTCTCCGTTTTTCTAAAAAAAGAACCCTACCTTTTACCACATATTAAGAATAATTACCACAAATATACTTTCTAAATCATCTCCAGGTACAACCGACCAACTGAGCCGTTAATACATATTCGAAGCTTTTGTTAGAATACTACCTTGAACATCTGTAACCTACCTCTAGACGTTTAGCATTTTTTTACTGTGTGAAATTCCATTTTTCTGGTTTTTTAGGGTGGCGCACCCCTTAACTTAAGGGTTGTTCGAGAGGTGCCGAGTATTTTGAAAGATGATACCCGATTACCAAATGATGTTGTTATCTACCTGATAGCCATGAGAAATTTGGGGTTAAAATATCATTTTTGCTAAATTGCACAATTTTTCAGCATTCTCTAGATGGGGGATCCTTTTTTAAAGATAATGTTATCCTTTTATAACGCATCGTATGCCGGGGTTTTGTTGTATTTACGGACGATGTAGTTTCAAATTTTTTAATGCTTTGTTCGATGTTGACTTGAGGATTTTTTTAAGCCTTAAGGGTTGAAATCTGATAGTGGAATCAGTGTGGGAATATTTTTAATGTAGAATTTAGGAATACTCAGTTTAAACTTAAAGTACCAAAAAATCTAAACGGTCACAAAACACAGCTAAATTTTACCAACTTAAATGAAATAAATAATCTATAATTTATATTTGTAAAATTTAAAAAAACTAGAGTCTTCAGTTACCACTAAAATAACTATATATTATGTCCGCACTATATAAACTCATCTATCTATATTCAAACACTATATAATTAAATCTCTTTTTTCCTGAATAGCTGTGTTAAAAAATTAAAAGTAATTATATCTGAAGAGACCCTTCAAAGGGTTTCTTATTAATTTAAATTTACATCAAATTCGTGGCCAGCCGGCGAGCTCGAGGAATCCATATATGTTTCTACATTAATTTTGATGATGGGGCACATTTTTTAATGATTTGAAGTATATTCTATGACGAGAGGAATTTTTAAAAGTAAATAATAGGTTTTTGTGCGTTGTCCGAATAAAATCTTGATGTTTTTTCGCTTTTAAGAGATGTATTTAACTTTAAAAATAAAAGAGATTTAAAAGGTGGAGTTGATTTTTGAGAATAATGAATAGAATTTGTATTTATACCCATCTCCAACCAAACCAAATATGTTAATCAAGAGTTAGAATAAATACATCAAGTAAGTGGTGACAACTTGTGTAATTATGTTCAAAAATCTATTTCTAAATAAAAACTAAGATAAACAGTTGGTAGTCCAAACTAAACAAAATAAACACAATAAAGTCTGACCAAATGCTCTATGGGTGAAAAACAAAATCAATGTAAGAAAGTATTACCGAATTTACACATATGCAGTATATACCCCAGTTTCGGAAAATCATTAACATTTTACCTTTCTAGTAATCTGATCTGGACCAAAATCAATAGGGTTCTTCTTCATGATATAAGGATTGTATATATTAAATTTCATGATCCTGTGACCTTTTGTTCAAAGGTTATAGCGCACAAAACGAGTTTTGGAAATCCGTTAAATGTTAACGTTAGAGTAATCCAATTTTAACCACAATCAATAACAGGAGGATTCTATATACCAAATTTTATGAACCTATGACTTTCCGTTCAACAGTTACACGTACAAAATACCTTGATGGTAAGACATGAAATACAGCAAAAGAAGTGCTGACTGCAACTAGAAGAAAACAAAAGTTAAAATGAGAAGAGGTGCAAGGTAAATAATACATTGAACAAGATAAAGAATAAAAATGATGTAAAAAGAAAAAAAAGGTTAAGAGGAAGTTTATAAGAAAAGAGAAGAGAGATATAATTACAAGAAACGAATAGCATGTTGTTAGAAGAGTAGCTACATGTACCTAAGTAAAGTTTACATGAGAAAACGAAGAGAGGAAAGACAATAGATTAATAGATGATTCATAAATAATTAAAAGAAGAGAAAGACCGTGAATGATACAATAATAGACAAGCAGCACGATTTAAAAGAAAACAGAGCGGCTAAATGCAAGTATGTTAACACTACTAATCATGAGAGAAAAAGAAATTTGATGAAACAGAAATATTGCACTCAAGTAAAGAATATTTAACAGAAGATTAAAAAAGAGATGATAATAAATTTAGTATAACTTATAAATTTAATAATTTCGTTGTTTTTTTCTTATACATCCTGTAAGAATAAACTAGTCGCTTTATGTGTGCGATTTTAAGACTTGTTGCATTTAAATTTCCAATTCTAAACATAGGTGTTCGTACGAATACATCACAGGACAATTGATTCAACATCGCGAGCGTTCAGTATGTGCCTACAATAAATGTTAAGAGTTGAATGAACGAACGCAACAATTAAAGCATATTATTCTACATAGATGTACACGAGCCTACATGCCAATCAACGTGTCGTATTAAAAGAACTTTTAGAGATGTGTGTGTATTTAGAATCTATTGAGTTGTACGTTTATTAAATGTGATCGGTAATTTTCTTCGAAGTTGAGTTGTTTTTTATAGGAAACTATAAACTTAAAGGAAATTTGTGTGATAATAGATATTTTTTGTTGAGTTTTGAGTATACTTAATCTGTCAAAATTGGGATTTTAACAGAAATCATTAAGAAATCTCAAAAATGTTTTACTTTTTAGTATTATTTTTAAAAATTTTAAATACGAGAATAAGCGTCAACACTAAATCTAAATTCAACTGGTTGTATTTGATTATTTTGTAAGACAAATTGGTCAAAAGACAATAAATAAATAAAAAATAATAATGCGGTTTTGAACCTCTTAAAAAATATTGCACCACACAATATTAATTGTAGTAACTATTCATATTTTAATAATTTCTTTTCAGTTTATATGTCACAACTAATTTTCAAAAATCTGATTATCATTGAAGCTTCTTTAGTCTACAGTTTAAAATAATACTTACATTTTTAAAGTAAGGCTTTCTATGTAAGCTTTAGCGACAAGAGTGAATAGAGCAAAAGTGTAATCGTACGGGGATGACCTTCTTACTTATTTCCTCTCTCGCTCTCAAGGCATACAAGTCAGACTGTAGAATACCTGTACGTTTCTATTTAAATAAAATTAAATTACAGAAGTTGGTATCATAATTTATTTATTACAAACCTTTAGTGTATGTTATAGTATTAGACAATAATGATGATAGTGTATAAATACATATTTTAAATCTATACTAATATTATAAAGCTGAAGAGTTTGTTTGTTTCTTTGAACGCGCTAATCTCAGGAACTACTGGTTCAAATAGAAAATTTCTTTTTGTGTTAAATAGACCATTTATCGAGGAAGGCTTTAGGCTATATAACATCACGATGCAACTATTAGGAGCAAAGAAGTAATGGAAAATGTGAAAAAAACGGGAAAAATTATTGATTCTTGAGGGCTTCTATTGCGTGCGCTGCGAAAACGGTTTAAGATACCAAAAATATATGTATAAAAGAATTATTCCTCTTGAAATGATCTAAAAAAATGTCCAAGACAGTATATGTCTATCTTTTAAGATTAACTTACTAGAACCGTTTTTATGGTAATCAAATTTGGTGGAAATTAATGCATTATTTGTTAAGAGTTGTATCAACGTAACAATATTAATCTGTATCCAAATAAATGTGTTGTTGATTAAGAGTATTTAATTGTGAACAAAATTGTCTTTGACATCTCTTAATTTCAATGAACATCTTAGAAGATATTACAATTTTAAAATAACTAGGACGCCACCGTAAGGTGGCGTAGTTATTATCTCATATATTTAAACGAGAATTTCTTACTAAATTAAGTACTATAAAATCATTGAAATAAAAATGGTAAAAATTTGAAAAAATGAAAAATGGAAAAAAAGACACGACAGTGTTATTCGGTACAAGTCCGCCAGAACAGCTAGTGTTTAATATACAGCACTTTAATATTTTAAACTATTTTTTCTATTTTATTCACAATATAATATTCAAAGTACATGTTTGTGATAGTATTTATTTAAAATTTACTTTTAATTTTTATACATTTGACGAATTCTTGTTATCCAAAATATGTTAAAAACATGTGTTTCAGCACAGAAAGCTTCGCATCTATCGGGATTTCACACGCCTTTTTTTACACATTTATGATTAATTTGAATATTTAGCGATTTATATTTCTACTTATTGCTAAAATATTTAAGCCTTCATTTCATTTTTTCTACTTTACTTGATCTTTTACACACAGGATACTTGGAGGAATTCAACTACAGGAACTTTTTATTCTTATTAAAAATTTCATTGTTAAAATAGTATCTGCTATAAAAATAATTATAGAAAACGTAACGTGCCTATATCTGACTTGTTTCGCTCGAATAATTGTGATTTTTGTCGTAAATTATTCACAAGAAACTTATTAAATTTTAAAAATGTATTAGTACCATATTAATATATTAAAATAAAAATTGTTAACGAGAACTTAGGTATATTATCGATAAATAATCAATACTAATTCATTTAAAATTTTATATGACATGAAAAATCGGACAAGTTATTTAAATCATCAGTAATTCATTTGTTTCGGGCGGCACTACAAGAAAACAAAAGAACACGCTAACGTTTTTGATTAATAACTCGAATATCATAAGAACAATTGCATATCTCCTTTTCGCCATTCTTTTATTTGGTCTTCGCCATTACGTTGAAGAAGAAAAAGAAACAAAACCTACAAAAAAAAAACGAACGTCATGCATACATAAAACCAGCTTCAATTGTTTTGATAGTATAAAAATACAAAAACAGGTAATTTTGTATTCATATTGTACCTAAGAGGAGAGTACAATACAACCACTTGTTCATAAATACCGAGTCAGTTATTATTTTAATGTTACTTATTGAAATTTTACATCTCTGCTTATTCGATGCCAACTCATTTGAATTGTAGATTCGATAAATGCTTATGTACCGAGAATTTCTATTCGATACGGACATTGACGAAAAAGGTTTAAAGTTCATATTAATATGTAAATTATAATAAAATCTTTGTTTAAAAATTTATATTTTAATAATACACATTAAAAACAGGTAAGAAAAACAAACAGTACTTACACCAATTTCAGATAAATCTAACTATAAATAAAATGTTACGTTTCTGTAAGTTGGAAAGTTAAACTTTTCTATGGGTAACAGGTAGAATATATTTATGTGCAATTACTGATGTTTCCTGTCTTTTAGAAAAAATGGATTGCCATTATTTAATTGTCTATAGACTTCTGTAGACTGTATACAGTAATCGTTTCCAAACTTCAAGCATTTATTACCTACTTGAGATAGCTTTCCTGTTGCCAAATGCCAGATTAATGTGTGAAAGAGAAAGAAGAATACAAGAATATGCTATATCTATTGTGGTTAGCTTGACTGGCTGCTGGGTTCGATGGGCGATATACAATACATAATGCCCGAAGTTACTAAATATCGAAAGAGACAATTAACAATTTTTCTAACGCTGCAAAATATCAAAATTAAAAAAAACGAAAATTATAACGGTTAAAAAGAATAAATTTGTCAAACATTTCTAATCATCATAATATACAATTCGTTGAGATTTATTAAATAACTGTGAAATCACCAGCACCCATAGAACTTTCATGTTACAAACTACCAATTGGAAAGCAATAGTATATTGTGTGGCAGCGGGTGAAACAAGACGATTTTTGACCAGGGCGAGAGTATACTGCCCGAGCGAAGCGAGGGCTGTCTTCGCCCGGTCAGGAATCGTCTTTGTTTTATCCCGTACCACACACTATATTTTTCATATCACATGCATTGAAACAGCGAGTTTTGATCTCTGTAGCCAGTTGAAGTAGGACTGTTTCAGACAAATAGCGGAGTAATATCTTGACAACGATTTGACGACAGCTGTCAGACGATTATGATTTTATTCGCTTTTGTTTGTTACTAATGCGACTCTGATAGACTTGCAATAAAGACATAAATAATAAATAAATGAATGTGCCGGGCAGGAATAACGTTGTTTCTCCCCTAGGGCAAAAAAACTGTCAGTTTCTGACTGACAGTTGCATTGGTCTGAAATTGTCTTGTTTTGACCGACAAAACAGGAATCGAAGCAAGCTGTTTCAATGCATGTGATATGAAAAATAAATTAATCAAAAATTCCATTCTAAATTTGAAACTAAAAGTTTGTATCAAAACTTGCACATTAAATAAAACATAATGATGTCCAATTTAAACAAAAAATGTAGAGTACAGAGTTCACATCTAGAATACGTGTAATGGATAGATCTTTAACAAAGATCGAAGTTAGTTTAAACAACTATAAAACCTTCGTAAAATTACACAATTAATTTTGTATTTATTATAAACATAAGTGTCTCTAAAAATATTACCTGTCCTTGTTATTCTAAGAAATATTTGATCCGTACGTCAAAAATTTTATGATGAAGCAAATATTTTTTCACGCAATTACTGTAATATATGACCCTGGACCGAAACGATAGCAACCGCATATTAATAGAAAATAAAATGAATCCCTAATAATTCTCATTGAGTTCAATCATTAATCAATCGAAAATTATTATTTCAATTTAAGTAAATTGGCTTTTAATATTTCCCATCTTCTTAGAAATATATAGCATTTAAAAATTGATGTTTTTTATTTTTTGAACTGGCACCAAATCAACGTACTAAATGTATTTTTTTAATATGTATTAATATAGTTTTGTTTATTGAAGGTTATTTCATTATAGAAACCTATACAATTTTCTTAATGCTTATAAACATGATTTAAACAACACAATTCTCTTTATTCAAATTAATTTTAGAAAAATTCTTTATGTAGATGATGTAACCCAAATAAATCCATTTTAAGTGATTTAAATCTTATAATTCCAAGATTTGTGAATGTATGATGATGATTCAAAAATACATATTAATGGTAAAAGTCTAGACTCAACTGCAAGAGGTCTTATGCATATTTTAGAAAATGATTTTACTTTAAAATGTAAAGAAATGGTACTACATTTACAAATTTGTTAGAGAAATGCTTCAATTTGAATTATTTGTTATGTTATTTACATAAATTGGTAATGGCTTATCTAAATATTCTAATTTGAAATCGTATGTGCTAAATAATCAATTTAATTCTATGTTTTTAGATAAAATGCATGTTAAAAATTTATTTAAAAAATGATAATTTTTGACCTGAACTAATTTTTTTAATGTCACACATCAGATTTAATAATAAAAGTTAAATTTGATAACGCAAACGGTTTACTTTTTTTATATATAACTGAGTATGAGTCAGTTTGTATTTTGTTTTATACATAAAAAAGTGTAACAGATTATTGTAAAAGACATTAATATTTTTGGTACGAATCTATCAAATAGAGGTGCATTATTAGAGCTCAGAATTTAGATTTTTTTTATTGGCTAGATAAGAGAAATTAGTACCTACATAAGCAGATCCGCTTTCCGATCAAATAAATTCAATTTTGAAAAATGTTAAACTTATTTCTAAATAATAGGAAGGATATGACATTCACTCACTTCCTCCTTAAGCACATTTTATCTGACGGATTTGAGTTCATTATAACGTTTCGCTTCCTAACCACTTGAGCATCCAATAGCTTAAATGGTTAAAGCATGCCTGCGTATAAGGCAGTAGTAGTGGGTTCGAGTCCCACTGGATGTGACATTTTTTCAATTTCTCCTTAATGTCATTTTAATAATTTCTTGTTTGTATAATTTTTAAAATTTCAAAAATTTCAAAAATCCGTTAAGACTTATCTCAAAAATAATAGTTGACTATAAATCAAGTATTTATTATATAGGTCAATGAATTATTAATACATAACGATGTAATTTAATTTGTTTGGATATCTAGATTACAATTACCCGATACACGGAAGATGGCGCTGTATTTTGCTTTCTAAATAAATAGGAAAACGAGAAACTAAAGTAAAATGTAAAATAGTCGAGAAAAACAAAAAAATTGTGGAACAAAGTAAAACTAAGAAAATAGTTACTAAATTAAGTACTATAACCTCAACGAAAGGTGGCGCTGTTAATATCTCATATATTTAAACAAGTAATGATAAAAATGACAAAACTAAGAAAGAAGCATTAAAAAAACAATACAAAATCGTAAACATGTGTAAAATCGGTAAATGAGTAAGAGACTGCGGTATGAAGTATTTTATATTCCACATATAAATGGATCAGTCTGTTTTTACTATTATATTTACTCTGCTATGACAGCCCTGTAATATAATATAAAAAATGTAAATGGATAGAGTATGACGCCCTATATTTGTAAATTACGGCTTACTCCCTACATATAGGTATTTACTTTTGTTAACTATAAAAAACATTTAAACAAAATACATAAATGAAGTTATAATAGTATAAAGTCCAATTTTCTGACAAAAATGACTCACTAAAACATTTTTTATATTTTTAAGAATAAGAATGATTGATGTAATCATTTATTTTAATTGTAACTTAATATCTTAACCGTATGTAAATTAAAATAATTAGTTTTGTCTTCATTCAAATAAGAATTTTAAATTATGTAATAACTAATAACCTTGTGTTCGTAGTTTAGGAATCTCATTTATACACGTATAATTAAAAAAATACATGAACTTTTGACTAAATTAGTTTAGATGTTGTAAAGAATCTGAGATCGATCGATCATATGTTGGAATTTTATATTGAATTACCTACATGTTTCTATTCTGTAGAATCAGTATGCAAATTTTAATTTAGTGTTTGGTTTGAAAAAAGTATAGGTGAACTCACGTAATTTTATTAAGATCATAGTTTTTTGTTATGTTATAAACCCTAACTTATAATTGATCCATAATAATGATTGCCGATTACACATTAGCTTTTTTCTACTATTAGTCATACAACAGGACGATTTATATTATACAATTTACAGTGCTTGTTATAACTGAAATAAGTACATAGCTCAAGTGAAATAGATGAAGAGTACGCATGCAGCAAACTCACTAACTACAAGAAGTACATCTTAAATAGTCCATTGAAATGTTACATAAGCTTTGCATTTTTTAGAGGACGCAATTTTATTTTTGGGACATGTTTGGGGCGTCAATAGAAGCTTAACTTCAAGTTTGTGGGGTCGCCACCCTTGTCCCTTGGCCGCCATCTTGGAAAAAGGGGGGAAACGCTTTTTTCGCGATGTCTTGGAAACTATGCGTCTTACAAAAAAATTATACAGACATAAATTGTTTTACCAACAAATATGTTAATATCACTTTTTACCTAAATTAACAATTAAAGAAGTTATAAGCAAAAAAAAAAGAAAATTTTTACAAAAATTTTCTTTTTTGCTCTATAACTTTTTTTATACATTTTACAAATAAATACCTTAGACCAATCTTGTAGATGATCTTTTGAGGAAAAATTTTCCCTATAATTGTTTTTAATTTCATTCATTTAAACCGTTGTTACAGCGCTCCAAAGTTGACAGAGTTCGTCAATGCTCATGAGAATCCGGTCAAAACGAAATGTCTAACTTATTTTGGTTTTTTTTTATTATAAATATATTCTTACAAAATATTTGTTAAATTCGTACAACTGTACTCATTCATTCCTAACTCTTTTCCATACCATAGAAAAGTGTTTACTTGTTTACCAATATTCTAAACTGTACCTACAAAATTATCTTTGTCTGTGTTGAAACGACTACAAAATTGGCTTTTGCTAATTCTTATTAACAATATTATGGTGTATTAAATTTTAGCAGTCTATACACAAAAACCTAATGTATTTAAAAAAAAGGCGTTTGGAACTCCGGTAATTTCGATAAAAGCAAAGCTTTCAATGCTATCTTTGAGAGAGGAGAGTCGGAAAAATTCAGTTATATAACTTTTTTTTTATTACGAAATTCATTCAATAAATAAAACATTCAAAATAAATTTTAAAAAGTACTATCAT
Organism: Altica lythri; assembly: GCA_964028335.1. Lineage (NCBI taxonomy): Eukaryota > Metazoa > Arthropoda > Insecta > Coleoptera > Chrysomelidae > Altica > Altica lythri. Next base: position 24,088,430 of record OZ034804.1, on the reverse strand, counting down.
AAAACTATTTTTTGGATAAAATAAAAAAATTAGTAAATATATATTAATATAAAAATATTTATTTATACACTATCATCATCATTTCCATATTCTATAACAAACACTTTAGGTTTGCGTTTGCGATAAGAGCGAGAGAGGGGATAGGTAACGTACGTACGTATGCGTATACTTTTTCTCGATTCACTGCTCTCGCCAAGTCGCTTTTCTCGCTCAGTCGCTAAGGTCCACATAAAAAGCTTCGCTTCAAAAGCTCACAAAACATTATTGGGTGCATAAAAAAATTCTACAATTACATTAATTATACAGTATCTGTTAATATAAATATCTACGTTTTCAAATCTTCTGCATATGCATATTTTTCCTAAAAAGCAAATCACAAATATTTGAACGATGCTTTTATACTTAACAGTTTTTTAAATATCGTAATATAATTGTAAGAATCAATTTAATTCTTTGTATGTATGTATGTATGTATGTATATACTGGCATATAAACAAAAAAGAAATAACAAATAACCTACCTACATCATAATGACGGTGTAATTACTGTCAGATTCGATTCATGTTAAACTTTTTCTTCCATACAAATCTGTCGGAGCGGTATTTCTTTTGAATGTATTCCAAATTTGGCCAGAAAAGTCTTTTTCTATTTAAATTCGATAGATTAACCATTATAAGCATTTTTTTTCGATAGGTACGCTTCGAATTTTAATCTAACCGGCAATTATTTAACACACCTCAACTATTTCCTCCTTTAAAGTAGTCTAACATTTTTTCTATAAATTTAAAAAACCAGAGGCGGACAAGTACTACATGTTACACTAAATGAAAGGAGAATTGGACGTCTACATCTTTGGAATCACTTTATTTTTTATGTTTTTTTTCAGTAATTAGTTAAAGTCAAGTACTTGTATTTTAATTAGTTATATATTAAAGGTTTCACTATGGTATATAAGTCTTGTTTCTGCTATTTAGGGTCAGGTTTTGGTGTTAATTTCATTGTTTATTTTGCCTAATTTGTTCAATGGTCTATGTTATCTGAAAGATATCACTTTTAAATAGTATTGTCTAGTTTCATTCATTTCACAATTACGTTTATCTCTAGATTAACTACTACTTATTACTTTCTTTCCTTTTAAAGCTCTTTTATTATGTTTGTTGTTCACAAACTATTTTTATGGGTCTATTCTTGAATTTTTAATTTAATTTTATTGCATTTTAATTTCCTTATAGCATTGCTTCTGGTTATAATCTAGAGTTCTGAACTATGAGTAATTTCTTTTTTTTTTCTGATTTATATTATATTTTTTGTCTTTCTACACCTATGGTAAGAACGTTATTTAAATATATGATGCGGATTTCGACAAATGGGCTAAAATTGAACGTACCAAAATGCGTATCAGAGATAATTATAAGCATTATATTTTTTACAGTTACGACTGGCCGCGGGATATAAACTAGAATCTAGATATCTAGAAGATCGTTTAAATTTTGATGTGCCATTAACAACGTTAATTTGAAATTGTATCAAGATATATTTAATGCTGTATTTCAAGTCTATAGCCTTTTTAAATTGCATTTCCATCAAATTTTTAGGTTTTATGTAAACTAAGTTTATTGTAAATGTAGAAAGTAACATCCAAGAAAACTATTTATTTCATCCTTAGCTCGACGCAGGTTCTCATAAAAAACTAGGTAAATTCAAATTATTTAAATAATCCTTTCTAGTAAATGTGAATTACAAAGGTACAAAATGATAAAAAAATGCTATAAAATGTAATTTTGATGTCAATTTGTTTGTATCGGAAAGAACACATTTTCCTATAATTAAATAATACTTTTATCATAAAAAAATATAGCTTCAAATGAGGAACAGCAACTTACTGTCACATACAGCGTAGTCAAATAATATCCAAAAATGATCAATTTTGTGTATACAAAAAATACATATTGTTTATGTAATCCAACTAGATTTTGGTTATAATTTATTTTACTACAATTCTTATCTTATGTAATTGTAAAAAAAGTAATGTAAAAATATTTTATCTACTCCACCTCATATTATGTATCAATTTTTAGTTCGTGAAAACTGTCATTATAGACAGCAGTGCGTGAAGGATTGAAAGTGTGCGTGAAGTAACAATGTATTTTAAATGGGATTTACTTTTTCGCACTGTTTTTGACACACCTTCATATAATCAAATATCCTTAGCATTCGCGTTGTCATGGTGTTGCTATGAGAGCATTAAATTTCAACAAAAGTTTTTCTGACAGTTTTGTAGTTTAGATTTGAATTTGTAATTATTTTTTATTTGTTTATCGTAGATAAAATATTGTATGAAACTGTGCGTGAAGTGCTTTTTGCGCACTTACGCGATATATAGCACTCGCTTCGCTCGTGCTCTAAACATCGCGTGCGTGCGCAAAAAGCATACTTCACGAACTGTTTCATAAATAACTATTTTGACACTGTATACATTTAATTTTAATTATCGTTATTTTATCAAAGGTGGCAGCAACACGTGCATTATTACATTAACAATAGTAGTTATTTAAAATCTGAATTACAAAACTTTGCACTTTGATTATTTTGTTGATGATAATTGAAAAATTTACTTAATAAACATTTTTTTTATAAAATATCTAGGTTAATAGAAAATTTAAATACGAGTTGCAAAATGTATACAACATCGAATTTTAAACAATCACATTGTTATTAAATATAGAAAAATGGGTTTTTTGTAGAACCAGATTGTTAATTTCACACTTTGATATTTTTTTAATGAATTTTGCTAAATTAGTTTTATTTATTAACCAATTAGTTGACGTGGATCGCGTAATATCTTTCTGTTTAAAAGCTATTTGCCATTTTTATATTGACCGAAAATAATTTTTTTACAAGTTTTTTGAGGAGTGGATAGATTTATTTGGAAATGTTAATATAAAATAAAATACATACAATAACTTTTAAAATCCATTCAATTAGACAGAGAATTTTGTATAAGAATTTGTTATTAATACATTTAGTGCAGTTAGCATAAATCGAATGTAATAAACTACAATAAAATGATATATTGTAAATATGTGCCTTAGACATAATTCTTAAGGCACTACAAAATTTTGGAACCCACTTTTATTAACGATTTAATTTAGAAAAAAAATCCAGTTAAATTAAATAATTTTATCAATTATAACACAATAATGACATAGGCAACTTAAGATTTAAGTCAGCTATTACAGTTTATATAGTAGTTGCAAATAGAATAAAATTATACATTTTTGTAGATTAAACTTCTCCAGTGAGCCTGATACAGACTGCAATTTATTATTATTATTATTAGTATTATTATTATTATTATTCGTTTTCTTGATCTCGCATACATGCGGTTTTTACTGATTTGGAACGGTATTCACATACAAGTCCCGAACCTTACTATTGCAAATTAAGGTGGCGTCTGACTATTGCTGTGGTGTGAAGAAGAACTGAAGTGGATTCATGTTAATTATTTGAAGACTGCGATGTAAATCTTTGGGGATTATTCTAGTAGTTGACAGAATTATAGGTACAATGTGTACTGTGTTTTGTTTCCAAATATTTTTTATTTCTTCTGCCAGAGGAGAATATTTGCTAAGTTTTTCATTCCAAGTTAAGAGAAGATTGTGTGAATTGGGGATGGCTATATCTATTAAATAAGTTGTCGCTGATATCTTATCGGTGAATGTGATGTCTGGTCGATTACACGGTATGGTTTTATCTGTCAGTATGCTGCGGTTCCAATAAAGTTTGCACGTATTATTTTCCAAAACATATTGTGGTTCGTTATTATTGTACGGACTATTATCACTGTGCAGATTGTGCTGCAAAGCCAGCTTCTGATGGATGATTTTTGCAACTTGGTCGTGTCTTTGCAGGTAGCTTGTTGGTGCTAGCATTGAACAACCTGACATTATGTGCTGAATGGTCTCCGATGAGGTTTTACATCTCCTGCACTGGTCACTGGTCACTATTATTATTATTATTATTATTATTATTATTATATATGGGCGTAGATTTTGCACAACCACAACCAAATTCGTTTGAAGTAAGAAGTGAGAAATAATGGGCTTCATTATATTTTGTATAATCAAATTATTTATACCAATGTATATGTGTAAATATACTTTAACCATTAAAATAATGCTAACTATGCAAATATTTTTATTTATATAAACTATATATCTTATGTGCTATATAGTAAAAGTCCATACGCTCAAAGATGTGTCAGTTGTAGACTAGACAGTTGCATAGGAAAATTATTAAATTTTTTAAGTTATCATGAAATGTGAGACCATATTTAATGTAGTTTGCAATTTTAAAATCCAAAAAAATACGCCAGCGCAAATTTTAACTTCTGTCTTTCTGTGTAATTGTTATTTTATTTTTAATTAAGTTAACTGGAATTCGTCCCTGGTAAATCTAACCCAAATTCAACAAAACTTTCCATAGACACTCCGTGATTCTACAACGCATACCTATTCGATTTACACGAGCTTGAATGCCATTGTTATCGTTAAAAAGTGTGCTTAAACGCAGATTACACTATTGGCTTGCTTTTATCAAGTTGTCAAATATCTAAATATTGAATTAACCAACCATCCAATAAACCAATAAAATGATAAATCTGTACGTCATTACATTATTTAAACTAAAGATATTATGAAAACCCAATCTGTCAAATATTTGCTAACTTAATAAAACGCAAGCTCGTAGAAGCCAACTTTTTAACGATAACAATGCCATTCGAGTTCCCGTAACTCGTAAATATGTCCTAGGATCACAGAGTGCCCTCGAGAATTTTTTATTAGGATACTTTGGGGTATTCATTTTGTGCAGTTTGGCAAGATCCACCAGGGATGAATTTCCATAAGGTCTGTGTGTGTTCCTTTAGGAAAGTAGCTTGACTTCCCGAGTGTTTTCACTTGTTTATTCCTCTATTGTAATTTTCAAATTACATAATTTGTATGTGCAAATAAAAGACATCGATGTATTGCTGTGTACCATCAATTCGATTTTTAACATGATCATAATGATGAAAGAAGAAACTGGGCGGATACAAGGTACCTACAAATTAACATATTAAAATTCCACCTATCATGAAGTGTTTTGAAGAATGTGTTGATAAAAATTGAGACATGCGTGACTTTATTAGACTATTATATTGAGAAAGGTATCTTGCTGTGTTTATTATTTTTTCTTAATTTTAATTCTGTTAGGACAAATATTTCTTACAACTAATAAAAATATCAATTATATAAATTTCATACTTAGAATTCAACATAAACTATTTTATAAATTAATAGTCTTGAAATTGGTGGTCCACTCAATTTTTTCAAATCATTATTCCTACAATGTAGATAACAAACTAATAGTTTTTAACATAGTTAGTTATCGTTATACGAAATTAATTTAAATAACAATAAACCTGTATTAGAATTTCCAGTAATCAAGATGAAATCTAACCAAACAAATGAATGTTGAATTGTTTGATGACTTTGAACATTTTTTTTTACAATAAATATTAAATATTGCCTTTCCTGAGCGAGGTCAACCTAATAACTAATTGTTTAGAATAGGTGTCTATCAAATATCCCACGCTTACATTGTTTTTTTTTTGTTAATAATTTTTGTAGGTATTCTTATTTACAAATTTAAAATACTGTGTCGAAAATTGTATACGTTGGCGAACAACACGATTTCTAAATATTAAGGCTAAGCTTATTGTTAAACTTTTTGGTGTAAAACAAAATTCTTTTTATCGACTTCAGCGAAATTAACATAACAATAATTTATTTTATAGTATTTGAAAAATATTATACCATAGAAAAAAAACTCGTCTATTCAACATTTTTAAAGAGCATATTGATTAAAATAATCTGATAAAATCTATTCGTTACATTTTGTGTATTTAATACAGTTCCTCGAAAATAAAAAAACATGTACTCGCCGGATAAATTTTAATTTGTGAACCTATCCTCATGTTAAGTTATGTTTGGCCCTCGTTACTATAGAAACTTTCATTTAGAACATTTTAGTTTTAGTTATTTCTGCTTTAGATGATGATAATATGGTAATTGTTTACATTTTCACCCCATCCCCCTAGGGGGTTGGGGTTGCGGGGGGTGTTAAAGGAAGGCTACTCGAGTACATCCCCGTTGAAATTGAGTGGCGGTCACCCTTAGAAATTTTTTTACGAAGGGTTGAATTTTCAAAAATATGGTAAAAATTATTATATTATTTAATATATTATAATATTATCTAACCTAGGTTAGATTAGGTTAGGTTAGGTTAACCTGAGTGGAGGGTTTTTGAGGTTTTTTTTTTTAAATATGGGTTTTAAGCATAATGCGTGGTATGGTTGTGACATACCTTGTTGAAAAGCACTCAAAAAAAAAACCTCAAAAACCCTCCACTAACCTAACCTAACCTAATCTAACCTAGGTTATAATATTTTATATATTAAATAATATAATAATTTTTACCATATTTTTGAAAATTCAACCCTTCGTAAAAAATTTTCTAAGGGTGACCGCCACTCAATTTCAACGGGGATGTACTCGAGTAGCCTTCCTTTAACACCCCCCGCAACCCCAACCCCCTAGGGGGATGGGGTGAAAATGTAAACAATTACCGATAATATAACTACTATTGAAGAAATAATAGTATATTACATACCTAGCGGGAAAGTACCTACTCTATTTCAGCCGAGCGGCAAGGTAGTTTACCGAGGTAAACTACAGACGCGAGGCTAGAATGAGTTCCCGCGAGGTTTGTATACTATTTTACTCACAATCGGTTAGTAGTTTATGGATTTCTAATACACACAATCTACCAATAATAATTTCGTTTCAAATATCTGTATCCATTTTCATTATGTGATAAGATGAATTATTTTAAGTAACCTGTGAGATCGTTGCTAGGTAACAAAACAAGTTTGTTGAATCTGACATTTGAGCGATACACGACGCCATTAATTGTACATATAATCAAATTGTGTTTATTTTACAAAAATGTCTGATAGTGAATTTGAATGTACGCCACCAGAACTGCGGGTAGCTGCAGAGAGAGCTACTGAAGGAATAATTCCTGAAAAAAAGCAGGGAGAGGTATGAAAACACAAATAAATGTTGAGTGGATTCCATTCTTTCTAAATCATCTTTTAATCAAAAATGACATTTGCAGGTAAGAAAAGTGACAGATGCTAGCCGGGAAAGTACTTTCCCGGCTAGATGGGAAAGTAAAGTAAGTAATAAGTCGCTTCCTGATTACTTCAAAGGTTAGAAATCCATAAATTACTTACCGATTGTGAGTAAACTCTTTTACTTTATTACATAAATTTAGACTTAAGTAGGTACTAGTAAAAAATAATTTATAAATTTCAATAAATTTACGATTTACAAATTATATTGATTATATTTAAAAAAATGCCCGTCGTGATTGACAGAAGTTAACTGACAGAATATATACTTCTAATCTAAATAAAAAATAAGATCTAAAATTTCTTTTTTAACAGTATGATGAAAAAAAAAATTCATGGTTTTTCCAATTTTTTCGAAACTTGCCATAACGTCCTATAAAAGTGCAAATAAACATAATACAACACTGTAGTTCTATATGAGTATACGAATACGTAGGTATATAATCCATTTCACCGATTTTGGCCGATGACAGAAATCATACTCGAAGTAAATTTAGAGATACATCTCTCTCAGATACAGGCAAGTTAGAAATTTAAATGAGGACGTATGTTTTTTAATACAGCACTTACGTAAATGCATCTTTTTAGATTTCTAGTAACCGTCATGTACGGCTCGTTGTTGAAGAGTTGAATTTAATAATTATTATGTAATATTTTAGTAGATGTCAAACCACACTGATAGTTTCAGAAACTTAACGACTTATTTAAAAAAAAAATCTCTCCGCAATTGGTAACTTGGATGACAGTTTAATCTTATTTCAGTGATTTCTAATATCAAATCGGCCAAAAACGATGAAATGGATTATACGTCTATGATGTTCCTGCCTTGGCAGTAGGGAATTTCCCAGGTAACGCTTTTAAATGTCTCTCTTTTTACGTTCACTACATTTACCAAAACGTCCCATTAGAAGCATGGCTTTAAAAATATTCGGTTAAAACTGTAACCCCATAGCGTTAAGTTTCATGAAACTTTTCATATAACCCAATAAGCATAGAAAATAATTAAAATACAATAACTGTAATCCTATGTAAATATACGTTTACGTGGGCTATATAGATACATATTTATGTATATCTATGTATGTTACTATACCTACCTATACGTGTGCTATTTAGAAACCTGGTCATCGGATAAACTGTCGTATGCGTGTAGCTTTTTACCGCGAGAATAGGATTTATCCCATGTAATGCTTGTTTTGTATCGCTCTTTTTACATCCGTCTTATAAAAAGCATAGCTTCAAAAGCAATTTATTATCTTTGTTGAAATTAAATTTCATATTTAATAAATATAATATAAAAAAATGTAATGACCTGAGTACTATTTAGAATAAATGGCAGCTTTCACCAAAAATTGTTCATCATCTACGAGAAGAAACGTAATATATGATAGCGAGCAAAAAATATCTGTAATTTATAATAATTATAGACATATCCTACATGTAGAAAAATTTGACGAACGTTTTATAGGTGACACAGATTTCCTGCAGTGGGTCATATTATTTTTAGTATTTTTTTTTTTCATTTACACAATTAAGATTATCAAATTTATTTTTGCTGCGAGCAATTTCACACATTTATGTGTTTGAAAATTTTTAAATCGCTAGTAGTTAGATAATAACCGTTTAATCAGTGCCAAATTATTCTTTTACAAAGATACACCGCCAATATAGTATATAAGAAAGTTTAAGTTAATCAATAAGACGTAAACTATTATAATATATAAATTTGAATAAGTACTTAATTATGGTGTTAGATTAAAAGTAAAATCTGTATTTTTAATGAGAATTTTGAAAAAAAAATAAATTAGATGAAGGTAACCATTTATTAATAAATAGCTTTTTTACTTTCCTTTGGTCTTATTAAGTGTATTTCCAGAACCATTTTGCCATTACCTACTATTACTAAGTGAACTAGTACGAGATGGCGCGAATTCTGTAAAATAAATATATTAGATACTATATGACAGTACCAACAGATCTATTTATTAAAAATAATAGATACAGGAAATTAATTTAAAAGTATTTTTTTCAAACCGGCCAGAAATTAGTTCTTTCCGGTTTATTTTTAGGTCAGAAAATCTCATTTTGTCGGACAAGGCCAGAAAATAAAAATGAGTCCGGTAAAAGCTTTTACCGGGCTCATTTTTATTTACTTTCCGGCCTATCTTTAATGAAAAAACAATAAAATAGTTAGTCTAAGATAGAGGTCAATTGGTTTCTATGGTAACCGAGTTTTGTATATATTTAAAACTATAAAATAACTTTACATATGTTGACGTTTAGTTAAAAACGTGAAATTTATTATAAAATGGATATTAAAAATGATGCATTTGATTCTGAATTAATGGAAGATGAAATTATACCAGATGAAATTGTTAAGGCGGCCACCCAAGCAACCTTTGTTAAAAAAAAAATGTTAAAATTAGTTGATAAAGAGTTCTTGTTATAAAAATGTAAACTAAATAATATGAAGTTTATGGTACAACAATGCCCATTAAAAAAAAAATATTGTACGTAATACGTACCAAAAGTGCTTTTACTGGACTCGCAGGTTTGCAGGACTCGCCTGCGGCTCGCCCTGCAATTTGCCCACTCGTCCAGTAAAAAAACACTTTCGGGATTTGTTATGTAAACTACTATTACATCAAGCAGTATCAAATAACTTATTTGTTTTCAAGAGTTAACTGTGTTTTTTTAAGTGTGGTCGTTGCAGGACAAATAATGAAACTCGTAGAAGTCCAAAAATGGCTACTGTTAAAGAAATAATTGAACATATTTATTGTAAAGTACTTGGTTGCAAAAACATAGGGACAAAAACAAACTTTAGTAAAAAAAGTGCTTGCTATACATCAGGATAACCTATCCACAAATCTGCAATAACAATGGTCAAAAATTATAAATTGGATTTTGAGTTAGTGCCTTATTGTTTTTATAACAAACATTTTAAAATATTTTATTAATTCTGACGGAATCGTTACTATTTCGAGAACTTTGATTAATAGATATACAAGTAAGGGTCTGTTGATTTGTAGTATCTATCTTTTTATATCCATTACACAGGACTTTATGTTGAATAACATTTATTTGTAAAAAAATTTAGCCATACAAGAAAATTCTAGGGTTGTCGTCAGTTCTGAAAAGGATAATACCTAAATATCCTTTGTCGACTACTTGTTCTATTATTAACTAGCCCTTGACACTGTTTCGTACTGATTTTATAGAAACACTTTTAGAAGCAAAGTTCATTGACTTTAGCCCTTGATATTATAAGTATAGTAAAATTTTTTACTAATAAAAACTTTCGTTATAATATATATGCGTTAAAAAGTCCTATCCAATTTCTATCTAGTGTGTTGTCAAGTGTATATTAATTAAATTAAAAACACAAGTGGAATTCTTGATCGAAAACAGTGACAGTAAGTAATACAAGTAAAAAAGAAATCTTAAAATGAACATATCTTCAAGCTGATGTTTACTTAAAAGTTTTATTATGAGAACTCGAGAAATATGTCTATGTTGTTCGTTTTGAATGGTAAGAAAAATAAAATATAAAACTTTAGTGACGTTTTAAAACATGTGTTGCGACGATGGGAGTGTAACTTAACTATTGAAATTATCGTTGTTTAGTGCAAGGATGGTTAACAGGAAGTAGATTTATGTGGAAGACGATATTCAATTATTGATATGAAGAAAATGCAGTAGGTTACTGCAAACTGAAGGTCATATAAAATTTATGAATCTATAGAAATTCCACAATATAATTTTCAAACATGGATTTAATGAAACTAACATAAAGACAGTCTAATTGGATGTATAGAGAGTTAAAAAAATTATGCTTAAATAACGTATAACTCAGATAAACTGCAGAAAATTATTTTTCATATCACATGCATTGAAAGAGCAAGTTTTGATACCTGTTTTGCCAGTTGAAACAAGACAATTTCTGCACTAGGGGAGAAAAAACATTGTTTCTTACCTAGGGCAGAAACAAATGTCACTATTTCAAGTCTGTCAGAATGTTTCTGACTGACAGTTGCATTGGTCTGAAATAGTCTTAGTTCGACTGGCTGCAGAGATCAAAACTCGCTGTTTCAGTGCATGTGATATGAAAAATATAGTGTGTGGCACAGGATGAAACAAAGACGATTTCTCGCCCTAGTCAGAAAAAGTCTTGTTTCACTCCTTACTACACAATATACTATTTTTTTGTCAAAAATTATTATAAAAATAACAAATTAATATTGATAAATCTAGTAGGAGTAAAATTTATAATTAAAGCTTGCACACAACTGTTAATCTTCAAGCAAATATTAGGAAAAAAAATTTTAAGCCTTAATATAAATTATTTAAAGCAGATATAAAGTATGTCATAAAGGTAACTTAAAAAAATATATATAGCGATGTATAAACTAAGAAATCTAGTAATTATGAAAAATTAGAAGAATATCAAGTGACCAAAATCCGTAAAATGGGTAAATAAAAATACATAATTGTCTTTTAAATGTAAATAAATCTTAAGCTAATACAAAATGAACATCTGGTTAACATTTTAACGATTACACATGGGTTGCTTGTAAATGCCTAATGTTCCCAAATTTCTTAAAAATGCAAAGTTTATGGCAATTATCATTTATAATGTTTTAAAGCTTAACTAATGTGTATTTTTACGTAATCGCTATTTTGCAGAAGTTTCAACTTTAAAAGTCACAGAACTTCTCATTGTAGTTCGGAAAGAGTAGGAGATCTTTGTAAGTTTTTCTTACAAAGAGCGAGTTCCATATCCATATCCATATCGCAAAAAGAGTCCAGTTAAATGTTATTTGGTAAAGAAGAAGGTAAAGTGTTATTGTGAAGCAGTATCACCGTTTAATTAGTTTTATTCTTTAGATATACTTGCCCTCCCCTTTGAGTTTTTTTAAAGTTTCGCAATTCGTGTTTGCCTTTATTGTTGTCTTAGAGTTAAAAAAACGTAAAAAAAAACAGATCCTCGAACGAATTTTGCACCGGGCGGTAATGGTGTAGGCGATTTTCGTTTGCCATCTCATCTGGTAATCTATAATTTCAATAAGGGATTGGGAGTCGCGAACAAATTAGAGATCAGCAATGAATAAATGTATTGCATTTGTGACAAAATAAACTACGAAATAAAAATTTACAAAACGCAAAAATCAAATTAAATAAAACGTGTAAAAAAACTGCTTTCATTGTCGAATTGTGAAATTTTGTCAAACGATTTTATATTCAAAAACAAATATTAAAGTAAATAAATAGAATTGGTTTAAATGGTTAAAAGCGATATTATAATATTTCCGAAATAGATGGTCGAGCGTCTCGTTTTTTTATGCAAAACATACACAAAAATGAAAATAAAAAGATTTATTAACTTAGTTCACCAAGAAGCAGTTGGAACGATCAGTAATTTACATTTTTAGTAAAAAAAAATAATAGAAAAAACACTTGTAGTAGTAATCAGAATAAAAATAATAAAAAGCAATTACAAAAGCAATTAATATTAATTATTTAAACTACTGGTAAAAATAAAAACATTTATAGTTGATATAAAATCCACCACTGTTTTGTTCCATGTATAACAATCAGCAGTTGAAAATATCTTGTCCTAAATTGATCTAATGAAACTGGTTTAACATATGAAAATGTTAACACTCACTCATTTGTTATTGCTAACGACTAATAACTGTTTGGCGTTGTGTAATATTTCTAAACCGAACAAAACGATTTACATGTAGAAAAAAATAGATTTCAATCGCCTTCAACGGATACGAAAACGTTTCATTTTGACATGGCATAGCTACAAAAACGAAAAATCCGATTTTTTGATTAGTTAGACAGGCACGTCAGGCTAATTATAATCCACACCGGTAGCAGGAATCGTAGCAAATCAAATCCAAGCGATTAAACACACCTTTAACTTTTACTCTTTTACTGATTACTAAATGTCGACATTGTTCTTTAGTATTCAATATTTGATATTGTTAATGAATAGTATGAATACCTACTGTAAATTAACGTAGGTATAACGTTATCGAACCATGAAACCCAATCAATTAAGACACAAGATAACACTCATTAAACAAATTATAACTAATGGAAAATGGTTAAGATTAACAATAACTAATACAAAAAGTTGTTAAGTAATCAATACTCGAACCTTCGATCTTCATCCATAACCGATACTGCCTTAAACTATTCGGTCACGGATGCCTAGCGGTTAGTTATTCACACCTACCAACTCAATTTCTTCTTAAGCACGTATATGACGTTAATCAAATTATTAGTAAAATCTACAATGGAAACATTAAAGTTAGTTTTTTTTTGTGCCCTCTCTTATATTTTTATTCGGTTTGCAGATCTGAACCATAGAACTATAATAAACTAATGATTTTAAGACATCTCTCATAGAATTTTTGAAATTTAAATGTTAGACATACTAAAAATGATATTATGTCACACCCGACAGAACTCAAAACTGTGATCTTCATCTATAGCGCCTTAAAAACTTTGACCACGGATAGTCGGCGCTTTTGATCATATCTTGATTGTGTAGTATCATGTATGATATGAGTTAAATCAAGAATAATCGGATAATCACTAATCATCCGTTGTCAAATGGTTTAAGGAGCTATCGGTTATAGATAGCGATCGTAGGTTCGAGTCTTGCCGGTACTTCTAGTTTGTCTAATTATCGTAATAGTGTTTTTAAATTAGATAATCAGTTTACGAAACCTACAAAAAAAAATATTAAAATGAATCAAGAAATCAGCTAATTGTAACAAATTAAGTGAACTAATTTACATAAGCCGTTAAGTTCAAGGTTACTACGTTAGCAAATTAGACCGTTTTTAATCATCATACTATCTAAATACATATTTAATTTGTCAACAAATTGTTACTAAAAAAACCGACACTAACAAAGATAGGTAGGTACATATCTGAAAAAACACGAACTGTCCTAATTTTTAATTAAATTGTAATTGTTTATTCGGCACTTTAATCTGTTAGGAATAAATCCCCAATTAGTGTTTTCATATATTGCTAAACTAGTTGTTTTAATTAGTCATACCTGGTAGTTTTGAAGCGGATAACTATCGGATAAATTTAAACCGTATACATGAAATTGCATGACAATATTTCAAAGAAAATTGCACAACAAATAGAACTAATGTTCTTGTTCTTATCTAATTTCCAACCAAGAACGTTTTCTGCTGGCAAGAAACAATGCTTCATGGCATTCAATATCTTGACGCCAGTATTAAAATCGAACCAGGATTGGAATGGCTTAAAGTAATGTACAAATAGAAATTTTAATAAATAACAATACATCACAGAAATTACTTCAGAATAATGGGCTAATTACTTTTAATAGTTAATAGTATATTAAACAACGCATTTCATATGGCGCTCTGTTATGACACGAGTCCAAATTTAAAAAACGAATCGCGTAGCGATGAGTTTTTTAAAGGACGAATGTGATAACTGCCATATGAAATAAGTTGTTTATAATACTTTTTATATTTTGCTATTTGCTATTTTATTGCTTTTTTAAATAAATTTAAATTTTGTATTTTATTTTAGTTCTTTTTAAATGAGTTGGTAGCAAACAAACAAACAAACTTTTCCTTGTTTGTTACGAGGTTATCTTCGTGACGTTTATTTATTCGACGTTTCATACTATCCAATGCTACCAACCGCATACAGGAAAAGTTTCCAAAGTTGAGTGCTTTAATGAAACATTATAGTACTCATTTGGGTGTCATGATGAAAAATATTATAGGTGCAAAATATAAAAAAAGTATTAGGCTCTTTATTATCACTTTTTTCTATAAGCAAAACCAATAACAGATTTAAAAATATTTCTTAATTTTCTTACCAGGAAGTATCTTTTCTTATAACGGCATTATCAAAATATAATTAAACCCCAATTTTTGAAGTTATACTTCTATTCATGCACTCGGTGGAAAAGATTTGTGAACAGTTAAATGGGAAAAATCATTACATATGTAATGGTGTGAGTAAGAGAGAGACAAACAGGTATAAATATTGGTCGGTAAAAACAAAGATGAAATATTTATCACATGTTATTAGTCATAACTATAAGTCCTTTGAATACCGTTTCAACATTCAGCACATTGAAAAGGGATAGATATACAGAAAACAGTCTGAACTAATGTATGAATATCATAGTGACGGACCACATAATTATTTAACAGATTATTTTATAATTCTGTCACGTAAGTTAACATATTAACTTTAGTATTTTATATTAATATTATTAATAATGATATTCAGTAATGAGTATTGTATTGTAGTCTAAAATACCGTCACATGGTTGCCGTACATCCTGCACTATGCTTTTGAGGTTGTTGGCTACATAAACAGAGTTTTTACGAATTGTCGAGGAAATAAAGCACCAAAACCTCCGAATTATGTAACGTAAGATGGATCGGAATGCGTTTTTTTGCATTGGATTCGTTAAAGTATCAGGAAATTTGTCGCTATATTTTATAATGTAAAAATGGAAATTGCATTTCTGCATTCGAAAAGTACATTGCAAACAGACAATAGAGAGAAAATTTACAACTCGGTAAGTATTGCTGTAAAATGGGTTTAATTTATAGGTATACTCGGGGTTTTTGGAGTTGCTGAACACGAATATCACGATTCCGAAAGTCTCCGCGGCACTTGGTGTCTAGGGTATTTACCTCTTCTCACAAAAAGAGTGTGCACACGGTACTAGGAGGTTGGGGTCGCTTACCACGAATATCATATAATGAGTTTGCTTAATCATTCGCATACAAATTTATGAATCCATGCGCGTGCATAGAAGTATAACTTCTGCGGGCAGTCCCACTGACTGCCACAATAGTTTTTTTTATATATTTTTTAATGTATTTGAAGGTTGAGTTTTTTCATACATTTAAAATAATTGGAAATAATAGAAATTTAAAGAAAACTAAAAAAATCTTTTACGTATGAAACTGAATAGTTGTAACTGAGTTACAAAAGTGACTTTTCCGTTAAATATTAAATTTAAAATATTATTAAAATGAAACTTTGTTGCTAAGATAAATAAAAATACGTAATTAAAACGATCGTTTACTACATTACAAGTGGTCTCTTATTTCATTAGATTTAGTACCAAGGTTTCTAGGTAACGTTTATAAACATAAAATCAAAAAGAGAGTCATAAATTTTACCAATAAAACTGAGGTTTCCTACAAAAATTTTTTTCTTTGGATGAAATATGTTCTCACATAATTAAATTATAATTAAACTTTTTATGACTAAATATAAATAAAAAAATCACTTGAAGCACAAAGTATTCAGTAAGGTTACTGCTTTTAGTGAGTATGGTGTTTATAACATTGATATGTTATATATATACTTTGACAGAATGCAACAAATTGCCAAGTAACATAAACTGACCTTAAGTATCTACAACTTAAAATCTCCTAAATCTATGTAGGTACCTATGGACGAATTTTTGGAAATGCATTTTGGTCACATAATTTAAAAACCAAACAAAACCTTATACAAATTTAATCAAGATTTTCAATTAGACAGATTCCTATTTCTAATTCTTCAAAAACTACTAAAGAGGTTCGTTATATAACAGACCTAAGCACACGCACACTATTTTTTACTTTTGTGGGACCCCTATCGTATTACCTGGGACTCCGAACGAACAAAAAGTTTAAAAAGGCGTAGTAAATCGTTTAACCTTTGTGTACCTGACCCTCAGGCATGGAATCCAGCTTCCTTTACCACTTTACTTCATAAAAAAAATCGCAAAGAATTGAGGACAAAAAGTGCTTAAAACCTTTAAAAGGATTAGGAAAGGGATGGGTAGAGTTTTGCCAAATTAATCCAATGCCGATGAAGTGAATTATTTTTCTAAAATTTTTTATCGTGGGAACACCTAAAAAATAATATAAATGCCTTAAAACCATCGTCGAGAAAGAAACTGTTTACCTGCCTAAAAGATGATATAGTACCTCTAATTTAAATATTGGTCTTTTGTTATTTTAATGAATAATGATTTAGCTGTTAAAAATTAACGAAAGTTTCAAAGGTGTTTTACGAAAAAACTGTATGACTTTTGCCATCTGATTTTGATAGCTCGAAGTGCATTTAATAACGCTTACTCTTTTCAACAGAAAAATATTTTTTTGATATATTTAGCTTTAGCTTAGCCAACTTCAATCGTCAAAAAACTTTCACAATAAAATTAAAATTGCTCGGCTGTTTTAATGATTTGTAAAAAATTTAAAGTCCTATTTTAATAGTTAGTAATAGGAGATATCTGGAGTTTAAAATTACTCTTATAAAATACGGAAGTATAATTTCTGATCTAGGATATTTGTTATATTGTGACAAAGGAATTCAGTTACAATATAAATAACCCTTAGATCCATCTTCGTGTTTAACATTTGTTATAATGTATTAAATATATCAGAGCAGCCTGTATTAGACTTGTAAAACCCAGGAAACATATTAGATGCACGATGCTTGGTATCATTTGCGAATTAATTATGATCCGAACAAGAATTTACTAAGCACAAGCCACAAGTCTGAAAGTCTAGTCGAGCCAAGTAATGCTTCAATAAATTCTACTTATTCTCATTAAGTCCGTTTCGAAAAATCACTTTCGAAATAAGCAGAAAGATCTAAAGATCCGTACGAACATTTGTCGCTAATGTTTTAATGTCACATACGAGTGAATTATTCTATTCGGTATGGGAATTAAATAGCTGTGTAAATATTAAATTCATAAAGTAAATTATTCGTTTCCTTCATACATCACACAATAATCGATATAAGGTGTTTCCTTTAAAGTATACAACGTAAAAGCAGGCTAATTTATAAAAAAAATTTCTTTGGTTTATCATATTTAAAATTTGTAAAATTATAACGAAAACTTTGTTTTACATTTATAAATCTTTGTAGGGGACAGAATGTGACATCTAACACAAAAGTATTTTTGATAATTTAAAAAATCTAATGCTGGTATTACATCTACAATTTATTCGTGAATAAATTCATAAATTTCCACTATTTAATATTCAACTTTGTGTTAAACTCTTCATCCTAGATTTAAAATTAGATTATATTCTAATTTTTGTCAAATAATTTTTATGAATTAATTGACAAAAAGCGTTTTTTATTCAATCAGATATTTTTCAATACATTTTCTTACAATAACTTAAAATAGTATATTACGTATCAAGAGTGGTAAGTAGGACATTACGTACGAGTGGAAAAGTTACGCACGAAGTACGTAATACCTCTTACCACTCGAGTTACGTACTATGCTTTATCTACGACTCAATATTTTAATTTTAATTCTAAATATTTGACATCTCTAAAAAAATATATGACGAAATTTGACGTTTAAAATAATATTTATCAAAGTAGTGACATTAAGTAACATACTAGATTAAATAGTCATTTAAAATGTAATATATGTTGCCTAAATCTGTTTTATTTTTTAATAAAAACTATTATAAATTTTTAATTTATAATATTGTGAGGGTTAGATATTTGCTGAAGAACCATTTTTTAATGTAACAATTATTTAAAACAGCAAAATATTTTGTTTTACATGCATAACTACGCGTTCCAACATGACGTTTCATTGCGCACAACTGTGCGTTATAGCTTACTTACCCTGCATGGTAACAATGACTATAAATGACATTTACTGTCAAAGGAGTAGATAAAAGTTTATTATGAATAAATTGTAAATGTAAAACGATCATAGCTTTTATTCAAAAAAATGTACTGCAATTATAACTGACTCATATAATATTTAATTTTTAACTATATAAGCGCCCAGACTATAGTTTGTAGTTAATTTGTTCTTAAATTATTTATGAGAGTTTATCCTAAACAAAATCAAATTCTTTTCATATTAGAAATCCGGTTTTTGTTATCTTTCATCCGAAGTCGCTTTGGGATCTATCTAGCGAGCATTCAAGCAGCGATTGTCAGTTTTTTAACGGCATTCATTTGTCTACCGAAATTACAGTTGATTTGATTAAAATTGTTACAAGTTTAAAATTTCTTGTTCGATGTGGTGGGCACAAATAGGATAAAAAATATTTAAGTTGATAAATTGATTAAGGATGCAAAACGTAGTTTGTTAACGTGATTCATTAATAGATTTTTTTTTAAATCAAAACAAAACAGCGAATATAATGTGTAGTGTTTGCATTTTTTTATTTCACTCTCTTTAAATGGGGTGTTGTAGAAAGCCCATTATGCTCTTGCAATATAGCCGAAGAAACTATTGAACATTTAGGCAATGAATGTCATCTTACAAGATTTGCTGGCGGTTTTCAAGAATTACATGAATTGACACAAAATGCCATTGAATGGCTCACACAAATCAAGAGTCTTTGAATGTACAGCAAGTAGTTCTGATTAAGTTTTTTTTTCTGCGGTTTTTCCCTTAATCTCCAACACGAATGTAAGAATTGCGCACAACCTTTAAAAACTTTCCGCAGATACAATATTTAGAAGAGTGTTTTCTCTATAGAACGAATTCTTCAAGTTTAATGACTATATTATTGTTAATAATATATATTGTACTACTACTATTTTCATACGAATATATATCATCAAACATATTTAGATTTAAATGTATTTTGATACAATCACAAATTTCAGTAACATATTAGTAAATAATAAGAATTTTTCAATTAAAGCAAGTAGAAATTTTAATTTATATGTTACTAGATTTAGTATATTGAACATCTTAACAAATATCTTTTACGATTGAATAATAAAATCTACATCATTTGAGATTAAAGATATGAATCATACACTGAAGTTTATTGCTTTACCAAATCTTGGACCACACCTCGTAAATTAAACTTCCCCTCCCTTAATCAAAATATCCCATCATTCATTAGTACCGTAAACATCTATTAATGGTCTTTTAAAGATCCTGGAACTCATAACTTGGATTAAAAAAAAACATTTTTAACAATAACTAAACTGTCAATCAATGAAGAATTTAATGACGAGATACCACCAATAAACTTAAATTAAAATTTCTTTAAATGTATTAAATACTTTTTACCGTTTCCTTTTCACGCAGTCCATCGTCAAGTAATGAATGCTTGTTAAAAAAATAAATAACAGATATGTTGATTTAAAATTAAATCTAATTTGGTTTTAATGTATTCTTTTAACTAAATATTCTTAAGTCATTAGAACAACATTTCTTTAAACTCAACACAACAAAAAAAATACTATATAGCATTTACCAAATTGGATTTAACAGCATTAAAATTGTATTTCAAAAACTTAAATTGTTATAGCTCAACCAGATATCTATCTAAATCTTGTATGTTATTCTATTTTATCTTAAGCAGCAAAGCAGTACTTTCTGCCCTTAAATAGCTAATTCTCGCACAGTGTGTAGAATCGATTCCATGCTTTAAAATGAGTTAATAATGACAATATAAATAATTCAAGAAGTCGCCTTCTGTTACATATTAAATTTCGTTATTACATTCGTGAGTTAAATTAAATTGATATTTTGAAAAACCGCAAAGTCTAAAAAAATTAACAATAATCAATATATGAAATGGAACGTACTTTTAACATATAACTTTTCACGCTCTTATTGACAGATATTTAACAGCTGAATTGCTCTTGTAATGACAATTTCGTTATAAAAAGATGACTGACAACTGTTAGTTTTTAAGGTTAGTCATCAACATAAAGACACCGAAATTTATAAATAAAGGAAACAATAATATTATAGAATAAGTATTTAACTCACCACTACTAAAAGCCGCCACTGGTAACTGCCTAGATATACTCTCAGCCACTTCCGACGTCAACCCGTATATTCCCAATAGTTCTCTCATGGTATTCATAGCATACTGTCTCATTTCTATGACCTGTTCCTGACTCAAATGCGGAGGATTCTGACTGAAATCCTGTACGTGAGGTTTGGAAAGATTATGGATAGAAAAACTTTGAGGAATTTTTAAATCATTATCGGTACTATTTCCATCATCCTCATTATCAGAATTAGGATAGTTTTCATTAGATTCCGAGTCACTATTCGAGTCCGAATTGGTCGGTTTGCTCAGATCCATCGGAATGAATCTTGGATCCGTAACGACCTTTCTAGTAGCTGTTGTTTTTCGTCTACTAACATTATTATTAACGTTGTTGTTATCAAAAAACTCGCTTACATTCATTGCCTCGTCATTTTCGGAATAAGTTGTGTTTGAACATCGTGGTTCGAAGTTCTTTCGTTTGTTACGCTTAGGAAGGTCAGTTTTCGGAAAAGACGCTACGTAGTTGAACTGATCTGAGTCGCTAGAGTTTGCGTTTGAGTAGAAAGGTTCCTGATCATCTTGATAGCGAGAGTATTGGTCGACGTTGTCCGATTCCATCTTTATTGGTTCTGAAAAAATAACAAATAACATAAAAAATAGTAGATTTAAAAAAATCTATATTAAAAAATATTGGAAAAGTTTTTGCTAAACAAGACTGAATATTAAAAAAAAATATAAACAAACTGAATCTTAGCCCTTAAACTACTGAATCGAATCTGTTATTGACCAATTAACCTAATAAATTTCTATCAAAAAATGTGGCACAACCATAGAATTTATCTAAAACCTTAAAACTATTACAAACATTTTGATTAAAATATCGAAATATTCAATAAATGTAATTACATCAAACAGTCCCGATAAGGCGTTAAAATTATTTATGTATGTAAGAAAACCCGTTTCAGGACGCTATGAGCAGCACAAAAAGCCATTTCATTAACATATTTTGTGCCCGCTAATAAAATAATAAACATTTATATTTTCGTTACAAACGGGAAGGCCGAGAAGCTGTTCAGGTAATTGATAGCCTAGTAAAACTCGAAAAGCAACTATTTGAATTATTAAAAATTTGTTAGACCAGTAGTACTGAGTTCATTCATTTAATAAAAGGACAATTAATTTATTCCTACGAAGTTAGGAAGTCTCCGGTTTCGAACTAAAGATAGATTACAGATTGAAGGATAGGTAGGTGACAAAATTAAAATTTACGACACTTATCCATAGAGGCATATAAATAACTAGATATTTTTGAAGTTATATTTCTATTCGTGCACTCGGTGGAAAAGATTTAAATGGGAAAAATCATTATATATGTAATGGTGTGAGTAAGAGAGAGACAGAAACACATATAAGGAATATTGGTCGGTAAAAACAAAGATGAAATATTTACCACATGTTTAGTCATAACTATAAGTCGCTTGAATACCGTTTAAACATTCAGTACATTGAAAAGAGATAGATATACAAAAACAGTCTAAGCTAATGTTTTGAATATGATAGTGACGTATCATATTGTGTTTGACAGATTATTATATAAATCTGTCACGTAAGTAAACATATAAAGTTTAGTACTTTATATTAATAATATTTAGTTATGAGTATTTTATTGTAGTCCATAGTACCGTCACATGGTTGCATTATATCCTGCACTATGCTTTTGAGGTTGTTGGCTACATAAACAAAGTTTTTAAGAATAGTCGAAAAGTGCATTCCGAACAAACAATAGATAGAAAAATTACAATTCGGTAAGTATTCCAAATGAGGGTTGATTTTATCGATATCCACATAAATGCAATCCACATAATATATGTCTTACTGATGCATATTATTGTTTTTGTATACAAACGATTGTTGTACTTTTATTAATTGCAATGTTAAACTTATTTTGTAGGCATTGAACATCACATTAAATATACTCTTGAATTTTTTCGACCATTCCAGTTATTTCTATTACTTTTGTCTATGTTTTCTCTATCAAAATATTCTCTTTAATTCATAATTGTTTATATTTATGTTGTATATACTTATTCCGCTTTTTATCTAAAGAATCTGCATAAGACTAGAATTGAAAATCTTGTCTTAAGTTTCTACGGCAATCATGCCACCAAATTTTCGATTCTAGTTTACCTTTTTTGGAGTTTTGTGTATTTCTGTTCTGGGTTCTTCGAAGAGACGCAAGACGCAATTGTTGCAGTTTGAATGGTTTTGGGTTTCTTAAATCTTGTCTAGATCATGTCTAATACCTATATTGAAAAACTTTTGTAGTTCTGTTACAGCCTTTACAATATTGTATATCTTCTTGCATAATTAATAAAGCCTAAAATATTTCATACGTTATTTTGTCTTATGGTTTCATGTTAGCAAATTTAAAAAAGCAAATATAACAAGAAAGATTAGAGTTCCAATAAATTTTGGCATAAGTCTTATTTTGTTTTTTTTTTGTAAATATTGTAACGGGATAACCGATTAAGAAAAGGACCTTTACTTGGAAGACTGTTTTTAGGCTATTTTTTCTAGAATATTCTTACTCTTTCTAGTGTGTACTGATTAGGTTCGATCATGTTTCTCGTCAATTTTAGAATAATCATTTGTTCTATATAAGGGGATGTATGAGCAGTTAAGGGGAGTTCAAATATTTAGAATAGTTCATTGTATTGTCATTGCATCCAGCAGAGTTCAGTGTATCTTAACTGTGTATCTGAGAAGAGGAATTGGTTCCTACATATGGATCCTCTTTAACAATTTTAAGTTGCTTCAAATGTTTTTCTATAAAAGTGTTTATGAAAAACGTGGCTTGACCTTCTCACAGGGCAGTAACGACATGCTATCCCTACTCCACCAGAAAAAGTACTATTTCCTCTGAATCGACCTTGAGTGGGTCAGGATCAACATGTGACGGCTTTTTTTTCAACGTCCATAAGGCAGTTTTACTTCAAATATCCATAATTTTTGTGTTTGTTTTCCTTAGAATTCAACAAGGTTGAAAATCCCATTCCTCTCTGAAATATTGCTTTCAACTCTATGGTTGTGTAAGTTGCTTAGTAGTACTCTAAAGAAAAATTAACATTTCTAATAGTTTTACTTTTTTAATAATAAGTGTTTGAATTGCTTTATCTATAAAAAAGTGTTGTTGCTTTTGCTTTGTATTTATCTGTGATAAAGTTTCCTTCAAAAATTCGTAAAGATTGGATGGTTTTGTTGTACCTTATTTCGCTGTGTTTTACTGCTTTCAACTCTATGATTTCGTAAGATACTTGGTAGTAATCTAAAGAATAATTAATATTTTTAATAGTTTTGCTTCTTTAATAATAAGTGCTGAATTGGTTTTTCTATAAAGAACTTTTGTTGCTATTGCTTTTTGTTTCTCTGTGCTAAAGTTTCTTACAATAATTCATAAAAGCTGTAGGGTTTTATTGTAACTTATTTTGCTGTGTTTGAGAGCATTGTGGGTGTAGATTCTTTATAAACTTAAATGAGACAATCTTTAATTACAAACAATTTATTGTTCATTAAATCTTGTATAATTAATTCTCTCCTATAGTTCTTTTTAAGATTACAGTAACAACTAATGTAAGCATTAATTATATATTAATTACCTTCCAGATACTATCATCTACATTTATACAAACACTCTGATCGCATTTTGTTAATGATAATTACAACCTTATGCTAACTATTGTATCAAGACAAATGTTAAACTTCATATGTTGCTTCACAAATAAACAAATACCTACTATTCACTAATTCTAATAAAAATGTAATTCCGAAGAAATATGTTTTCTTGTCAAAAAATCTAATGGGCTCGATTTGTTGCATTAAAAATATTGCTAAACTAGTGACACAGAAAACTATGCAAATAATTAAATAAATTTACATTTGTATATGAAATTTCTAAAACAACAAAGATCCATGTATCATTCATAATAACATTTATTAATAGCATACCATTAGACAGGATTTAATTTTACAAAATTACAGAATTGTTTATTTTGTTATCTTGATAATAATGAATAAAAATATCGTAAATAAAGTTTTTATATATTAAATATTAAATTATGATCATATTTTTAATCTTACCGTTAAAAATCTTGATTTATATATTTATTTATTTATTTTAATTTACATGCAATATTAAAATTTTTATCTCCTATTTTTCTCGAAAATAAAAACCACCTAAACTAATAAAATAAATATTATTTGTTTCTCCATCAATTATATTGATATATAAAGTAATTTTCTATTATTATATTATATTACACAGGAATTGAATTAAAATTAATACATCAAACAGAAACACTGAACATTACATCATTACTTTACATTTTTATACAATTTCAATGCAACAAAGAATTACTAAGTGTCAGAAAAAAGTTTATTGCTAAGTCAACAGTTAAAAACGACTTTAAAATTAAATTCTAACTTCTTTAACAGTTGTGTACATACAATTTTAAGAAAATTCAAGCATAATTATGGTCCTTATGCCTAAACGTTGACTGCACGGCATGTTTTTGCTTATTCTGTATTTGAACAGTAATTATATATAGTGAGTTAAAGAAATCTGACTTGTGGCTATGTTATAAACAAATTACGTAAAATTTTATGAATAATCGGTACCGTTATCTTAATGCTAGAGTACTGTTCATCAAGCTTGAGTCTTTTAAATTAAAAATATATTAAATCATCTAAACACTTAACCAAAAAAATAGGAATTAATTATTTCACTTCATGGAAATAAATAATTTAAATAAGACGTAAAATACCATTTGTTCGTTATAATAGTATAAAAAAATATGTTAATGACATAATAAGTATTATTTCTAAAAACCAAGAAACTATACACAAAAAATGGCCCTTGGTAAGCCAGGCGCATCAGTAGATTTATATTAATTAATTATATTAAAAGTATACGTTTTAGAAAAAAATGTTTTAGATAAAAGTTGTAGGTCTCTTTAAGACAAACAAAAAAGTCCCCTAACATTTTTTTGTACAGGGTGAAGTAAAAAAGTTACGAATTTTTTTCCATTTTGATTTGATGTCACGCCCAAACGGCCTTACCGATTTGGCCCATTAATGAACTCGACCGAGATTTTGGGACGATTGATTTTTGTACCAAATTTCATTTCGATCCGTTAAGAAATGCGACCGCTATCGTGTCCACAGATTTCGTTATATCGGAACTATACATACATACATACATATATATATATATATACATATATATATATATATATATATATATATATATATATATATATATAAACTTTTGAACGGAAGGTGTTTTTGAGGTCAGGGGGACCTAAAACGAAAAACTGTAGTGAAATTTTCCCGAAGTCGTGACCTGCGAACCAGCTGAATAGTAGATATAAATCTACTAAAAACTGAGATCAAAGTATTATTTTGTAAGTAGCCAAGTCAAAGTCAGTACAGTAGGTACGTTGGATCTAAAAGCGATCTTGGATACTTTAATTTTTATTCTTGCGTAAAATATAAAACGAATTATAAATACTTAAATACGACTGTAGGAGTAAAAGTATATTTTTCTTATATAATTATTCATTATGTTAAAAAGATTAAAATAAAAAAAGGGTGTGGCAGTCAGTGGGACTGCCGGCAGAAGTTATACTTCTATGCACGCGCTTGGATTAATAAATCTTTATGCGAATGATTTAGCAAAATCATTATATGATATTCGTGTTCAGCGACCTCAAAAACCTTCTAATACCGAGTACACACTCATTTTGTATCAAATTTGCATAACATTTCCTGGAGACGAGGTCCGTCTTAAGTACCAGGTGTTTCGGACATTATCGCCATTATCATATTCGTATTCAGCGACACAAAAAATAGGCGAGTTCCAAGTGTAATTTTGTACAGATTTTACATAAAACACCAGGAGAAGAGGTAAATACTCTAGGCACCAAGTGCCGCGGAGACTTTCGACATCATGATATTCGTGTTCAGCGACCCCAAAAACTCCGAGTACATAAATTGAACCCATTTGGAATACTTACTGAGTTGTAATTTTTCTATCTATTGTCTGTTCGGAATGCACTTTTCGACTATTCTTAAAAAATTTGTTTACGTAGCCAACAAACATGTGACGGTAGTATGGACTACAATAAAATACTCATTACTGAATATTATTATTAATATTATTAATATAGAATACTAAACTTTATATGTTTACTTACGTGACAGAATTATAAAATAATCTGTCAAACACAATGTAATACGTCACTATGATATTCCAAAACATTAGCTCAGACTGTTTTTTGTATATCTATCTCTTTTCAATGTACTGAATATTTAAACGGTATTTAAAGGACTTATAGTTATGACTAAACATGTGGTAAATATTTCATCTTTGTTTTTACCGACCAATATACCTTATATGTGTTTCTGTCTCTCTCTTACTCACACCATTACACATGGTAATGATTTTTCCCATTTAACCCCACACAAATCGAGTGCATGAATAGAAGTATAACTTCAAAAACAATGAATGAAAAAGTAAATCTGTTGGCATATTTGAACCCAAAATCCTACGGAGCGAAATGCAACCAAGCCATCAGCTTACCAGCTTCTCTGTGAAATGGGTTTCTTTCAATCTTATTTACAGGTATGTATCATATCTATAAGATTACTATTTGTATTGTCTTGCTTATGATATTATAGAAATTTTTAGTAGTATTTATGAAAAATGTAACCCTTCTTAAACTTACTTATTATTTTAATAGTATTAAATAAGTAAATACTAAATTCTAATAGTTAGTTTTCTATCATATTACTTATTACTTTTAATGTCATAGTTACATGATTATTTATTTATTAATGTAAAAATCAACTATCTCGAGAAAGAAAACAAATTTGTTTATAATCATTTTTACCTTTTAATTTTAATATTTACTCGTTAATATTTCTACTACATAATTATTGTAAAAATAATAACGTTGTAACCTCACAGAGTTGTAAGTATAAATTTATAATAGATTTCTACTTACATTCTGTCACTAATGAAATATTGTAGCTCCTTAAAATTGAAATAATAGTATATTACCTATCAAGAGTGTTAAGTGGGACATTACGTACGAGTGGAAAAGTTAATTACATGAGTACATAATACCTCTTACCGCTCGAGTTACATACTATGCTTTATCTACGACCCAATATTTTAATTTTAATTCTAATTATTTGATATCTCTAAAAAATATATGACGTACGTACTGCACTGTTAGCTACTCCTTTGACAGTAAATGTCATTTATAGTCATTGTCACCATGCAGGGTAAGTAAGCTATAACGCACAGTTGTGCGTAATGAAACGTCATTCCAACATGGTGACAATGACTAAAAATGACATTTACTGTCAAAGGAGTAGATAAAATATTTTCGAAAGCTTGGAAAGAAACTTTAAAGAGCTGTTAACCCAATATTTATTTTTACTTATATATATAATGATTACTGTTATTTTATTATTATATAATTATTTAGTTTTGATTAAAAACTTCCTTTTATATTTAAATAATTCCTAATATAATGAGTGGCTTGTATTATAATGGACTGTAAGTATTATTACAGAACAGAATTTTAAAAATGACATGAAATACAATATTGAAATCATGTGGGGAACTATCGTGTTGCTGCTATGCAAGAAAAATGCATTCAAGGACCAACAACTTGAGTTCATATAATGTGGTGCGATATATTTATGTCCAAACACCGAAATATGGTAGTGAACATTCCTGTTTTTTTGCATTTGTCAAAAATTCACTTCAGTCTGGTATGGTTTTTGTCTAAATATTTCTGCAAATGAATCCAGCCTCCAGCTGTGGACGTGCTATGCATGGTTTTAACAAAATTTAATAAAAACTTGCAAGAATTTGGAAGCCGACTGGTCACAATTAAATTTTGAGTGCGTTCTGAGAACGGTTAAAACGGATGAAGAATATTTGGGAAATATTTCTCGTTTTTTGGAATGGTATTATGAGGAGGTCGAGCAGACGGCAATTTTTTTTAAACAATACAAAAAATATCAAACTCGGTTCTCTGTCTCTGACTGTGAAATATTTTTCTAAGCACAGAGTCTTAAATATCCTTGAATGACCATCATATATATATATATACAGAAAAAATACATTCTATACAGGTTTTATCAAAATTATCGACAAATATTAAAATAATTATTTTCAAAGCTTTGATTAAAAAATAGTTCTCTTTAGTTAAAATTTCAAACTCTTTTTCTATTAAAAATTGTTATAGTTCTATTAAAGAAATATAAAAAAATTCTAATAGTTACCAAAAATTATAAAATAGTTATTATATTAGTAATTGACTTGATTATTTGCAGACAAGTTACGAAATTTTGGCAATAGTTTAAATAAACCACTGAAAAATTGATGTACATTGTTTCGGTCTAATAAAAGAGAATGCTATTAGCATTATTTTTCCAACTATATAGATTATAATAAACGATATAACATTATAAGTAACAATAGAAGTAAGCAGTTGACAATAATTTGGAGCCAACAAAAATATTTTGGCACTGTATTTATCCATCATTAAAAACTAAATGTCTATACACTTAATGTCAATATTATAAACTACTGGAACTTCTACATTTCCGTGTTAATGTTAAAGTATTAATTTGTATCAATTTTTAATAACTTTAAGTCTCAGAACAAGAGGTATAAATAAAAATACGATATCTTCAAAAGAACCCAAAATAAATCGATTATTTCCAACTTTGTGTAACTCGGCTCCAATGGCAAATTGTATTCTATTTTAATCGTAGCTATTAAATCCAGGTTTCTAATGTTAGTAACTCAAACTTTTACAAAGATATAAACCATTGGAGCCGACTTCAAGGAAATGAAAATCAGATGCCTAGTTGTTTCCAATTTTTTTAAGAAATAAAGATTTTATTTCTGGCTTTTTAGTGCATTTTTTTGAAGACGGTTCCATTTTTTTTTATTTCGTTTAAGATTTAAAAATCATCATCTGTTACCTACAAGCGGAACGGTTCCCAGATATTAGATTATTTTGCACATTTTATTAATGTTGAACTCGGACTATCCTACATATTCTAATCACTATAACCAGATGGACTAGATTAAATATGAAATACTTAGTTTTGTATTTAACTTACCAGGATTGAGGCCATAGGAATTTGGAGATATGATACCAGAGGTGACAGTAGCCATAGTCGACAACATATATAACCGGTCATTACTGTAACAATAAAAAAAATTGGTCAATTTTGTAGATTTACTTATTCAATGAGATTATGCATATTTGTATAATCATAAAGTTATCAAAGCAAATTGGTGATATTATGATGCAAATATTTACTTTATTTTCAAAGTTTTAACACAATGGATAACAGATATGCAAATAAATGCGGTTAAAAATGTAACAAATAAATTTATACATATTCGTTTAAGTAGTTTAAATCTAGGGGTTGTTGGTTTTTCTTTATTTTAAATTTAATTTTTTGTTAACAAAATATTTAAGTTTAAAATTTTAAGATTTTTATTTAAGTTATAGTACTTTAATTTTTGTTATTATAAAGCATTATATACACCGATTTCTGCTTATTTTTTTTTTGTACCAATCTACCGATTTCGGAAATTTTAGGTTGGCAACGCTACTGGTAAGCGTCGAAATGAGGATCGAGAGCTGCATCAGCATGGAACGAGCTTTTGTAAGAATGATTCTAGTATTCTTCTCTATATACGGTATTATAACTGTCTACGATATTCTAAGTAAAAATTTACTTCCATTTATGTAAATTTTGTTATTCTTCTTTTTTTTTCTTAAAAGTATTAATAGTTTGATTATAGGCTACTTTTTCCAAAATTGTCGTTGGCAGTGTTCTCGACTTCGGAATATGTTTTGGATCAAGCATTCGTACATCGTCTACAGACAATTTGGAAAATTTAAAATAAATCAAATTAAAAAATTAAAATTAAAAATCTCCAATAACTGAAATAAATACAATAAATAGCTTGAATTTAATTGTTTTAATTTTGAAAGAAAACTGTAAAAAAATTGTCGTTAACGTAAAAATAAAAAATTGTAAAAAATAGGTAGAGGAAATACGTATCAGAAAAACTGAAAATTGTATAAGAAATAGATAATTGTCAATTATTTGTGTTTTTTAGTAAATACATTGTATTCAACACAAATGCGTTAATAAAGCGGAAACCACAACATATTTTTTTCCTTGCTAATATTCATTAGGATTATGTAATCTTTGAATTATTTTCAAATGTTTTAATTAAAAAAAGGTGTAAAGTGGGTATTTCTTATAATTCCAAGTTTATGTATTAGAATATATTTATTTGTTTATAATAAATATTTAGTTACTATTACATGGCTAGTGATAAATAGATCATTTCCTGAATAAAAACATAATTTAAATAATCATTAATATTTAAACATATTTACTCTTTTAACATTGTATAAATAAATGAATTATTAATTTTATACATTAATTATAATCAATCATACACACTATATTAATTTAAATAATAATTTTGAGTATATTAATATATCTGATATATACATATTATTATTTTCATTTACTAGACACATAATTCTTTTAACTGTATAAAAAACTTTTATTCATCGTTTAGTTTTTTCTGTTTTTCTGGTATTCAAATACGGATTTAAGAAACTAATCAAATATAATTAGAGATAAAACCCTTTTCAATATCATTTTATAAATATACAAGCTAATCCGGCGAACTTAGTACCCTCCAGCACTGATATCTTCTTCTTATTATCCGTTTTTTCCATTTTTTTTTATTCAATGTTTTTTTGTTTTGTCATTTTTTTCATATTTTTTTCTTAGTTTCCAAATTTATACCATTTTTTTCATTGTATTTTGTAATTTTTCCATTAAATATATTAAATATCAATAACGCTACCTTGCGGTGGCGTTGTGGTACTTAATTAAGAAAAAATTGCGAGTTTAAATGCCAAGCTATAATGGTCTAAATATATAAGATATCAACTGCTCCACCTTACGGCGTCGTCACAGTACTGTATTAAGTAAGAATTGCTAGTTTAAATATATGAGATATCTATTGTGTTCTGTTATTCCATATCAAATGCGTTTTTGTAATACCACTTTTATACTTAGTGACTCACAAAAAGGTGGTTGAATAGGATAAAAAGTATCCCATCTCTGTCTCCTGGTTCTGAGATATCTACCAACCAATTTTCAAGCCAATCAGTTCAGTCGTTTTTACGTTATAAATAGTCTTACTAAAACAACTATATGACAAAAAAAGTTTTGTTAATAAGTAGTATGTAAGAAAAAATAACGTAACATTTGAAAACGATTCAAAAACTGCGCTGACGATAATGTAAAAAATTCAAACAGAGACTTATAAAAACCGAATTTATTTGGGCCAAAAGTTACCAGATTGCGTTGAAGCTTCAACATTTTCACGGTTTTTAATACCTAAATAATAATTAAAAATTCTTTATGTAAAAATCTTGTCGAACACCATATACAAAGTAACCGTGAGGTCTATATCTAAAGTGATGAAAATGTTTTGTGATAGATTTTATAATGAGATAATCTTTATTAATAAATATCTCGCTGATTTTAAATCATAATCATTACGCAAATTGGTATCATTATATAAACCATTTAAGCCCGTAGCTGTAATCAATATAAACAAATAATTGGTGCTATAATTTGGTTACATTTTTTTTGTAAATTTTGGGACCATAAAAGCGATAAAGTAGGTAGGTAAGAATTACCTAGTTGAAGAAAAATCGGGTCAACGTGACCGGATATTAAATGAAGAAAAAAATAAAATGAGCTAAAGTGAATGTGCTCTTCATTAAACAGATAATCAACTATACTCAGTGAATTAAATATTCAAAGTATTTCAGATATTATAAAAATGTTTTCAAGGAAGTTGTGCTAAAACTATGTAATTTAAGTTGTTTTTTGTGTCTTTTTTTTGTTAAAGTATCTAAATTGTAAACTTAAATCTATACTGTAGAACTGTGAATACATTCACGTATAATTTAAACTAAATATTTTTCAAGCTAAGTTAAAAAAATGGAAAATTAAAATAGGCATACAAAAACCGGAAAGGGGCGTGAAAAATCTAAAAAAAAATTCAAACAATTCATGAGATTATTATTTAATTATAATGTATATAAAAAACTGAGTCATAGAAATTTTACTACTTTTTTCGCTTGTTTTCTCTTTGTCTCTTTGTCTGTCCGGGTGGAGTTTTGTAATCGATTTTAAACTTACTCCCCTCCCCGACTAAGTACAGATTTAAAACTTTCAGGGTCTCTCAGAACTCGGTGACAATGCTTGATTTAAGTATTTTTAGACAGATTTACTGAGGTATCGTCGTATGTTTATTACAAAATGTTGTTTTTAATGCAGTTTTAATATTACTAACTGCAAAATTTTTGTTCAATTTTACTGAGTTCGATTCTCTTGTAGTTTAAAAGATATCAATACATTCGTATTTAACCTGTATTACAAATGAAAATAATAAATACATATACATGTCCTTATATGATTATAAAAACAAAACTATATGAAGTTTTCGTGGCACTCTTTTTTTAGATAAAAGACATTGTCTTATATTACTACAAGATTAAGTACTAGATAATGTATTAAACGATATTTGTGTAAATATTACCACACGGACTACAACAAAGCAAATGAATTACATGGCGTCCTATTGCAAATCAGAATAAATAGTTAGTAAATGCTTAAAATCGTGATTGTCCTGACCTTTTGCTTTAATAAATTAATTAATAGATTTACAATCAACATTTCTACAATCATTAAGCTCGATAGAAAACGAACTACTGATACTGATCCCATAATGATAAAACTACAAACTACTGAACTAAAAATATGATTAAATTAATTCTTGGCGTCAAGCAATCCAACTATAAACGTCTTATTTTAAATTTTATTCAATCATTAGATATAAATTTTTTTATACAGAACAGGGAGTCTTGGATTTTTACTTTATTCCTGGATCCTGTTTACTAAGAAATCTAGAGCAGGAAATGCATTACAAGCAATATTTTTATTAAAAAATGTTATTTTATGAATATAGAGAGGTGATTAATTTTAATTGTTTCGTATTGTCACACCTTTTTTAGTTATACGATAAACAAAACAAAAACGTAATTAAATCAAGTTGAGGTTCATTTAGGGATACTGCTAAGATAATAAGAAAAGAAAATTTCTTAGTTGAGTATAAGTTAACTTTTTCAAAGTATAACAAAACGTCTCTTTAGCCTCTTTAGCTGTCGTTGCTCCTACTTTGAGTAATATAAAGCTCACCATTCGGTGTCAAATATAGAAATTTATGTTTTGTAAATTGTTTTTTTTTAGGTTCTCTTACAAAGAAAATTTTGGCGCAATGTTAAAATATTTAAATTCCAGTATGGTGTTACTCAGTGAATTTCAGATTGTTTTATTGAAACTGTTAGTGTAAAAGAACTTCCAATAGAGAAAACTTTTAGGATAGATAGTGGAGACTAAAGTAAACATTTAAAAAAAAATATTAATTAAAAAGATGTAAATTACATTTAATCACTAAAGACTTGGACGAGATACTAATTAATGTAGATGCAAGTGGAAATTTTGTATCAGTAAAATGAATATATTTCGAAAAATTTCCAAACAAACAGGCCCCATCCGCGTTATTCTAAACGGTCTGAAGATAGAATAGGTACTCAAGAGGGAGACATTTGAAGAAGTATTACAAAGGATAGATACGACATATTGCTTAAGAAGTTAATGCTTTTTAGAACTTTGCTTAAAGTACACTACATATAAATGGTTTGTACTCTTACTATTCCCAAAAAGTTCAAGGGCTTCCTGTTAATCATTTTCCGTTGCGTTATCAGTTGTTTGAATGGTTAATTAATTATATAGTAAAAGGTTTTTCACAAAACATAGCTACTGGTAACTGACGCCTGTAGAAATTGTAGTTTCAACTTTTATATTGCTCACATAGGGGCATATGCAATTTGTTACAGCATCTTTCAGAAAAGTTTTAATTTAAATTGGGCTGAAATAGTGATCGAGACCCTAATAGAGCCTTTTGAATTACCAGCACGTCTACATAGTGAATCGTACTTGCATTTTTTACCAGGACTGGAAGAGAATCCATTGCTTGTGTTATATAATGTGTGGTTTATGCACGATGGAAGTTTATACCTTTCTGCAAGGGAATAGGTCAGGCAGCATTTGGAACAGTACCTCTGATTTTAATGAAATGTAGTTACTCTACTGTTTTTATAAATTTTCGAAATTTCTTTAAACAATTAACATATTTTTTATTTTTGACTTTTTATAACAAAATTCTACTAAAAGATGCTTATTTTCGTCCCCACTGTACACCACAGAAGTTTCCACCGTATATTGTTTTGTATGTGACATAAATCCCATTGCCTACGATTTTTGCGCTATAAATATAAGTACACTTTACTTCTTTAAAATAATTATATAAAATATTGTATGTGGTATGTGATGTTGCTCAAGTGCCTGACTTCTAGCTTGACGCCTCCGGATCATATCCAAATCGATTTTTAAAACAAGATTCATATCTTATAATTGCTGAAGGTACAAAAAACTAACACATAAAAATTAATATTATTCATCTTACTGTTACCTTTAATTTCATAACCTGTAATTAACATAAATATATTATTATATTTTGGAAAAATTTATAATAATTTTAAGGATAATTTAATGATTGTCACAAAAGTTGGTCATACTAAACAAGTAATTTAAAAGAAGGAGTAATGAAAATTTTAATAATAATTTATCAATGACAAATCACCAAGCGGCTGTCGATTGAATTAAGAATTCTCTGTGGTTTTAAAATTATCCTAATAACAGTTCCTCAATATTTCAAATTATTAATGTCGATATGTAGATCAGGCTTACGTAATAATTAGATATTTTTGGCAATAGAAAATGATTTATAGAGAGTAATACGTTATACATTTTATGCGTAAGATAATATCAACTATTTGTGGTTTTTAATATATATTTCAGATATTACAGGGTTTGGCGAATGTGAGGAGAAACTCAATTTCTAATTAAGGCTATTATAATGTAGAATATAGTTTTATGTGGTTTGTATTTAAAACGATTCTTAATAATATATGTAGAAGGTACCGACGTTATTCTTGTATTATAAAATTAATATGTAAATATTTTTTTGTAGGACAATAATTATATCTTTAATTATTTATTTATTCATTTACTACTTGTCACTCAAATCGATTCAAATCATTTGTGTCAATTTTCCATATTTAATAATAATAATAAGAACTCGTGTAAGCAATTAAGTACTTTTTAGTGTTGCTCACTCAAGTTATAAATATTAATAAGTGTTTAAGTATTGTTCTTTTGATATATTTGGGTGTGTCGAACAAGAATGAAATTTTATTTCATTATAAAAACGTTTTATTGCATCCTCTGTACATTTAAACACATAATTTCTACTGTTAGTGACCTGTTTTTACCTACTTGGTACCTACTGAACTGAGTTTAGTGCACCTGAAAAGCATTATCGGTTTATTTTGTTTTTTTAAATTAGAATAACATATATACCTATAAATTTAATGAATAAAAATTATAATAATTTAAAAACAAAATGTGGCAGTAGAGGAATGAACGAGGAGGGGCCGCAAGTTTTTAACGCTTTGACCGAACATACTGTAACGGGATAACCGATTAAGAAAAGGACCTTTACTTGAAAGACTATTTTCAGGTTATTTCTTCTAGAATGTTCTCTCTTGTTGGCTCGTTATTCGATGGGATAGCTCCTCTTGCAGCCGGGAAAGTTGTTCAGTTTGTTCTTCTTGTAGCCGGGAAAGTTGTTGGGCTAGTTCAGAATTCGCTTTTTGATTTGGGTCTTCGAACTCCACAGCATCTGGGTCCAAATTATTACTAAGGTAGTATTCACGGAGAATCCTCAACAATACGGATTTGGTCCCAGTAGTTTCCAACTCTACTTCTTCGAGCTCTCTTCTGAGCTCAGCCACCAATAGTTCATTTATCTTCTTTTCAGACATTCTTGTATCTTCACCCCTCACCTGACACCAATTTGAAACACTTATGGGGACTTTAACACAATTTATTTACAAAATTGTAAAGATACACAAAACTTTGCTGGTTAACGTCTAAACTTATTGACAATACAATGAATTATTATTTGAACTCCCCTTAACTGTCTATACATCCCCTTATATAAAACAAAAGAACATTCTAGAATCAACGCGAAACATAAATCGAACTTAATCATTATACACTAGACAGAGAGAACATTCTAGAACAAATAACCTGAAAATAGTCTTTCAAGTAAAGGTCCTTTTCTTAATCGGTTATCCCGTTACAATACGTATGAATTACACGACATAATAGAATGTGATTATTGTTAAAAAAAAGTTTTAAGATCGTGTTTACTGTACTTTTGGGTAAATATATAAATCAATTTTACTCATCGTGTAGATCAGACAACTAGTTTAGTTCGGCCCGTTCTGTGCTTTTTCCAGATTTTCGGAGTTCATTCGGCTCAGCCATCCAGCCGGTCTCTGCATAACCACCTATAATGCCTTATCTACACGATCATGCCTTTAGAAATCAAAGAGTGTAGACGACACGATGGTAGCTCATGCAAGCTCGGAAGTGCGGTTTGCGCAATCGTTTACATACATACAAAATATCGTTTGTACAGTTTTGCCTGCGGCGAGTGGCCGGTAATTTAAACCGCGTGCGCGTTTCAGTCCGGCTAAATTGTAGTAATTGATGCACCACATTTTGTGTCATATTAAAATTAAAGAAAAGGATTATGAATATTTAAAAGGTTCTTAAACTAAATTCATAGAATTATAAAAATTGTTGCCAGTAGTGTGAAAAATTTACAGAACACACAAAAACTCTTCTGTTGGTAACCTCGTTGGGACCTCTGAAAACACCATGATGTTTCACATTTAATTAAACAAAATTCTAAATGTTTTAATTTATCCAGGTTGTTAAAAAAATAATAAAAATGAAGTTTAAAGAGTCTTTGAAGTCACCCCTTACCTGGGCCCAGCAGGCGGTCTTTAAATGAGCTATAAAAGAGATCCTTTTTTGACCCTAGACTCGAGATCCGGCATGTGGTTGTATGCATTTATAATTTTACAATCTCTTGTTTAAATTTAAAAAATATATGTGATTATTTTTTTATAAAATTTTATAAAAATAAATAAATACCAGAAACGTAAAGATAATTTTTTTTATTACAACCATATATAATACTTACGCAAAATTCTGAAGTTTACAGACTAGACACCAAAATATTCCACTTTACGTTAAGAAAAGAACAACACTCATAATAAAATAAAATACCTCTAGCGCCTGTTTGCTACATCTTTTACCAAAATGAATTAACAAATTTGAGGATACACATTTTTTTAAGTAAGACCTATAATCCACAAATACGATAAATGCTTATAAAATTCCTAAAATAAAAGAAACCATAAAATTTTTATATTAATTCAAAAAAATCTGGAAATCCGAAAAACACTAGAGTTTGACAAATAATGTAATATAAAATAGTATTATACGTTACAAGGTCGGTAGGTGACTTATTACAGTACGAGTTAGTTTACGGACGAGGCGACGTAGGCGCCAAGTCCGGATATAAAAACGAGTACTGTAATAATACCTAACGACCATGTATCGTATTATATTTTATTTCATTCTGTTTTTATAAATTAATAAATTCATAAAAATTTTAACAGTAGTTCGTAACTTGAATAAAAATAGTTCGTTACTTGATTAGTTAGGTCAAATTACTTTGAAAGGCATCTGTCACTGTCAAATAATTTTTTTATTATTAAGATTTAATTGTTAATATAAAATTGAATAAGATTGACTTCTTTGTAAATATGGCAGTAAAAGTAAGTAATTAATTAATTATTTTATTTTTATTTTATAGTCATTATCGTATTTTTAAATGTGAAAAATTAAAAGTAATTGTCTTCCCTTAAGCAATCAGGGCAGCGTTGCTAGGCAACACATTACAGTACCTGATACCGTAATGTTTTACTTACCGGCGCCAAATTGATTATAGGGAAGTGTATTTACTGGACAGGATGAAATAAAATATATTACAATTTTTTATAAGAACTTTACTTATTGAGGTAAAGGATTACTCATTAGTATTATTATTTATCGAAGAAAACCCGTTTAAAATAAATATGACAGGAACGTACGTAAATGTATTCCTTGAATTACAGAAGGCATCACGCTTGATTATTGTTGTTAAGATTTATGTATTTAATTTTTAAAATATTTTAATGGAATAATAAATATAACAAACCGTTATATTGATATTATTATAAGAATTGAGGTAATGAGTAATGATTATTAAATGCTTCACGGAACATTCTATTTTAAGTCGAGGAATCCCTGTTTTTTCATCAATTTTCTCTAACAGTTTTTCGAATCGATTTTCTTGTAATAGACATTATTTATAATAAGTTATTGCGGTTAATTGTAAAAAATGCATTATTTACAAGGAAACGTTTTTCATTCATTATTTTAAAAAAGTTTTCTTTGAAAATAAAAAAAACAGTTTTAATTGATAATAAAATAATTAAACGTTAACTACATTACGGAAAAAATTGGAAAATGTTTTCGATCGCATAATTCCTTAAATCACTAAAACAACGTACCAGTCTTAGTTTGTTTTCAACGAATATTTATTAAAAATAACTTATCAACTAACTACTATGAAGGAACTGTAAAAACTGTTTTATAGTTTTACATACTATTTTCCAATAACGGTACTTAAGTAATTTGAATTTAAAATTTATTTCATATAACTTTTTTCAATATTACAAGAAACTAAGTACCTACTAATAAAATCCTTGCAATAACACCAGTAATTACACTGGTAGCAGGTTTGACATCGTGCTAAAGACAATTTTTAATAATTTACTTAGCAGGC
This sequence comes from Altica lythri, assembly GCA_964028335.1. NCBI lineage: Eukaryota > Metazoa > Arthropoda > Insecta > Coleoptera > Chrysomelidae > Altica > Altica lythri. The sequence continues at coordinate 24,048,307 of OZ034804.1, read as the reverse complement.
ACCTAAATTGGCTGTGAAATCATATATTTTCTTCAATTACGAATATGATGAAGGTGCTATTTTAGTAAAATTAACGGACAATTAAACGTTTTCATGGCGCATGTCCTCCTTTTTACAATTATGAAATACTAGAACTAGAAAATTTAAGCAGCTGTTATATCAATTGACTAAAATTTACCGTGTTGCCTGTGAGTCACATCATTCATGTTATTTAATAATGTCAGAAAGCGTATTAATTCTGATATGTTTCCAAGAATTTTGATAATGTTGGTATTTAGTAAACAACGTATTTATAAATAATATTTGAGACAAAACTTACACTTTTAAGAGTGGTTAATAAAACATTTTTTCTATTCTAATAATTATAGGATGTACAAGGGCTCTGTTTTGAAATACATATTAAAAGCTTGTTCAGTAGTGAATTTTAAGATAAATCTGGCATTGATTGGCTTTTATTTACTAAAAGTAATCCAAATGTTTTTCATAAGAAAAAAATTTTGCTCTCAAGGGTTCTACAGTAGGAAAGAAATAAGATTCACACAGTTATCTTGGCAAAATAAAATTGAGCGACGAAATTGAAAAAATCAGAAATGGTAAAATTTTCCGGGTGAGACAGAATTAGCCTAAGATTAAATAGTCACCGAATTAGGGTTCGCAAAGATAACTAAGTTGCCAAATTTGTCGTAAGATACCAAGAGGGTAATATAATGTTCTGGGAAGGCGTTATGCTGGGAGGTATCATAATTTTATGCTAAAAGTAATCGTTAAGCTTTTTTTTCTCACCACAGGAGTGGGTAATGCTTTTTACTGTTGCTTTTTCTACGTTTACTCAGTCTGACAAGTGAGTCAGCTATAGGTTTTTCAGACAAAATCATTTTTACTCCTAAATTCAAACAAGTAGGGAAAGAAAAAACTGTTTATTTAGTTTCCGTTTTCTTTTGAATAAATACATAAATGAAGGTCTATCAAAATTTAATTTAAAGTTTTTGTTAACAAAGTAATTATACTACGGAGACTAAGAGACCTTGTGGTATATCTGAAGTTAAAACATAATTAAAAAACTTGTGAGGCTCATAATATCTATGAATATTGCAACTTTGTAAATAAATTTAGTGCAGACAATTAAGAACGTAAGTAACATTTTCAGTTACTACTGAAAAACAAGTTTATTTATTAACATTTACGTTTGATATTTAACAATCTGTTTGAGTAACAGCATTTGAGTAAGAATTAAAAATTAATTTAAATTTTATTGCTTAATTTTAGAGATTAGCATCGCTGAAGCCGCTAAGATTTCAAGATTTACGATTTACGATAAAGTAGCGGCAACCGAACGTTTTTAGAGCTTTTATTTTATTTGAAGATACGCGATTAGGCGGCAAAATTCGTGTTCTGTTTTTAATTCATGTCGGATTTTTGAACAAATATTTGATTATTTGTCAACCGCTTCTTTCCATCTTTTGCGATCTTTCTTTCGGTAAATTTCTAAAGAGATTTTAAATGACGAAATTGGGACAGAATTCAAATAAACATGTATGTATAACTGAAATGGATAATTAGTAACACATATTTTAAAAACTAGTAATAAATCTATTCATCAAATCTAAAATGTAAATAAAGATAATTAAATCGGCTTTGGTTAACTTAAAGCAACACCTAATTGTATTTAAGTCTCATCATAAAGATTGAATAAGTAATACTCTTTGAAGATCTGATAAAGTAACGAAACAAATTATAGTATAAGTATAATATTGATTCACTTCTGATAGAGAAAATCCTTCAAAAAATTCTGATTTTTTATTGACTCTGTTTTTAGGCAACAGTTAATTCCAAAACCAATTTATAAAATGCTCTAAAATTATGTAACGTGGGTAGTCAAAAATTTTACATATTAATAAAAATATTTATCAGCATCTAAGATGTATTTTGGAAAGAAAATTACCATTTAAATTGCCTTAAACCTGCGTCGTACAATAAGTTAAACATTTAACGCCAAAAAATTCGATGACCAAATGGCCACTTAATATGAAAATTATTCCTTTAATACTAAAATTATTAAAAAAATTATGTCTGTAACATTCTTGGGTATTCAACCAGTTTGAAACTGCAGCATCAGCGTCCCATTGGGGTACATAAATAATTTTATATTACTCATTATAATCAGAAGATTTTTTTAGGAATATCTAAGTGTTCTTTTACTTTCCCAAGAGTATCTTGAGCAATTTTAGAAAATACAAAAACAAGATACAAATGAAGCTTTCATTTACTCTGTTCAAATAAGTAAATAAGTGCGAAAATCTTTAGTGGTGATTCAGCAAAAAATAATGATAGTTTGTTATATAAACGTAAGACCGATAGAGATTTGGAAATGAAATTTGGTGTGTTTTAAGAGAGTGTTACTGTGCATTTTTCGAATTTCATTTAATAATTTTATGTTTATTATTATTGGCGCACATTTAAAGGAAAAAACTATACATTAAAATATTGAAATTAAAAATCATTTTTGAATTCCTAGTTTTTGTAAAAATTTATCTTGCCCTTTTGGGCTAAGGAAAATCACCATTGAATCTTTGAAACTCATGTTAGTTTCATTTTTAAGTAAATTTGTGGGTTGGTGTAGATGACGATAATTTAATCGTTTCATATTTCCTCCCAAAATGACCAACAGGTGACTTTTCCAACAGGAAGAGTTATCGGTAGATTTTGAAGAAATTCCCTACAGTTGAAAAACAATACTTCATGCAAGATACACCGTTATAAAGACGGTGTACCAACCCATTTTAAAATTAATGTACTTTATTACTTTTATATACCAATCGTCGGCTCGGAATATTGGCCTGTTCGATCACTGAATTTAAATCATCAAAATTTTTTAATTTGCGGTTAACTTACTCCCGTCAAAACGTTGAAGAACTAAAATTAGTGGCTGCGAGACATTAAGAAATGCAACAGTAACAGTTGTGCGTAGGTATACAAACAATTCATAAGGCAAAAATTTGAATGTTGTATCTAGTCAGCAGATAAATATCTTTTTCGCACTTATTTATCTACTTACAACCTCATCAAAATTTTGAACATAAAATTTAGAGTATTATAAAATATGTTTAAGGTAGAAAAAAAAATAAAAATATAATTCAAATATTTTATCATGTGATTCCAACTTGAAATAAAATTTAAAACGAATTAGCAACCAGAATATAAAATTAATTTCTGAGGAAATTAATGTTGTTTATTTTTTTAATATGGACGACGCTGTTTCTTCGGTTTAAAGTTATAAAGAAAACAAAAAAAAATAACCCAATACGAATATGACTAAAAATTTTTAATATCAAGTTCTGATTTATTTGACCAACTGTCATGTAGTGCGTCCCAAACAAGTTTTGGTAGTGTTTCTTTTTAAAAACATACGAATATCGAACAGCCATAACCCATACCACGGTAGAATTTATTCAAATTTAAATCTGGGGACGTAGAAAATTTGCATACGGGCATCTGTGTTAGTAAGCAACCCTTAAAAATTTTGAAATTATCCCTTTGAAATCGTCGAAATGAAATATAGGACGACTCTAGCCCTTCTTTATGTTTTAATGGATTTTATCACCCTTTTGTTGCGATTTTAATTTAGTAAAAAGTACGTGGGTTCTGAGCTCGATGGTCTTTGTCTAAATCCAGTCATATGCGCTGTTGTAAAACCCTCATACAAATGCTTCTATAGCAAAAAAACAAACATTAGTTCAAATATTATTTTAACAGCTAATTAAATAAATATAATACGAAACTAGAAGTTTTCAAATAGTAAAAACAACAATCTATTAAAAGTGAAATAAAGTTAAAATCGTAAAAACTCAATTTACCATTTTAAGAAGAGCTCTTTTAAAATGATAACCAAAAAATTTTGATGATACCTAAACTTAAATACCGAACATGACAGTGCGGCTTGTCTTATCAAAGTACCAAAAAACTACGTCATAGGTTGAATAACTAAAAGAAATGCCGTATTGTGTAGTTTTAAAGATTTAGTTTACAACAGTAACAGCTCTTGTATTTTAAAACAACAGTAGCACTTCTATTCCTTACTTAAGTTCTCAATTTACAATATTAAAAAAAGGAACAGTCCTAGAATTTCTCGAGCATTAGTAACAGTTCTAGAAGTACTAGACTTTAATATTAAGCTTACAATTTTAATATCGTTCTAAAGTTTCTTAAACAACAGTATCAGGTCTTTAAATTGTAAGCTTTAAATTGTGACAAAAGTAACAGTTATAGAATTTACTGAACAGCAGTATTAGTTCTATACACAGACCGAAAACTTGTACTAAGCATGTGATAGTCCACTTTACAAGAAGTCAAAGTTGAAGATTTTTGCAACCGATCGTATAAACAATTAAAATTTTGCAATAAAGATTAAACGTACACTGCTCATCTATAGCCTGCTATTTCTATATCGGAAAATTAATAAAATGTTGCTTTGTTTTTTTTACGAGTTAGCTATACGAAAACCAAGAAATGACTGTTTTCGAATTTTTTATTAAACAACTTTTTTAATTGTTGACCGCTTTTTATTTAATTTACAGTGTCAATATTTGCATTGTTAATTTTTTAAAACTCACGTAAAACATTTTTTTCTACAAGCATGTGTAAAACAACACTTTCCCGCACGCATTTTAATTCAGAAAATATCTCTTTCCCGCACGCATTTTTTTTTTAATTAATTGAATATGTTTTCCGATAACCTTTTTGACAAATTATTGTATTATTACCTTTATCTTGTTGGACTACATACAAATAGTAAAAAAATTAAGATTATTTTACATGAAAATAGGGATTTTTTAAATGTTTGTTTTTAAAAAAATCATAATTTATTAAATCACCCCTGTAAACCTTACTCAAAGCAACAACAAACTCACCTGTTTAAATAGGGTTGCTATAGCTACAGTCGTGTATTTATTGTCACTATGAAAGATTTAATTGTCACAATCGCATCTTTTCAAATATCTAAATAATTTTCGAGGTGATTTTGCTTGTAGAAAAAATATTGATCCTAACTCTTGCGGAAATTAACTTTCCCGCACTTAACTGCTTGCCCGAACTCCGCTTCGCGTCGTTCGGGCCACGGCAGTTCGCGTGCGGTAAAGTATAACTTTCCGCACTTGTTAGGATAATAACTATTTCCTACGGTACATAGTTTTTTTTTTAATATTAGAAAAAGTGTTTTTCGTTTCCCATTTTATTGTCTGACTTTTTTTCCACCACAAGATGAACGATCTTTTCTATATTTACTTAGCATTTTTTGCCAAAAACTGGAAACTACTAATAATTTTTTTTTAATCCTAAATGGACCGAGCGAATAATGTGGTAATGATAGTAATTAACATTGTTAAGTGTTTCGGAATGAAGATTAAGAAATTAAAGACAATTATTTGTAGCATTTGTAGTAAAAGTAAAATCAGTCCCTCTCTGTTCGTATATATCAGTAGAATGAAGTAATAAAATGTAGCTACTAGTTTGCCCACTACTTTAGATTTAAATTTTCATAATGGACAAAAGGCTAGTTCTGAATAATTTCTACAATTCCAATAAAAAAGAGACACTCACTTATAGCATAACTGTACCGGTATTGATTAATTGTCTACTAAAACAATTAGATTTATTTCATAATGTCCAACCAATCCCCTGTTAATAAATTTTCATTTTATTCTAATATTCTGTGTAGGCAAGGAAACAATTATTATTTACATATAAACATTTTGCTTTGTTGCCTTGGTGAAACAATACTAACAGTCAGGAATGTCACTTTTTATTTTTCTTGTTCGATGAATTCATTCACACTATATAAACTATTGTAACCAGAAGATATTTTGTTTATATTTAGACAGTAAAGAAACCTATAAATTTCTTTAAAATACTCACGGGTAAATATATCAGAATTTTTTTTCTACGATCACTATTGAAAGTTGGCATTTTCACCAACAAATTTCTAATAAAAATTTGGCAAACACAAAATACACATACAATAATAAATTATTAAAAGTCGATATTTTTGTAATTTCATGTGATCGTAAAAAAATCTTGTGTGTAATTTGAGCATAAAGCTTTGTTGATCTCACGCGGCAAAGAAGCACATTCTGCTCTTTATACCCAAATACCTATTTATTGTCTTGCAACTATAGTTACTAAATTTATGAATAAATAAATTTACCAGCACAAACACTGTAAAACTATTTTTTTGCGTTTTATGTATGAAGAAACAATAGCATTGAACATTAAAAGTGGTTTTGTGGTAGGTCATGCCCGTTAAAATCTGTTTTAAAGGGACATACCGGCTTAAAAAAGGAGTTACATTTTGGTATTTTTATACAAAATCTAAATTTTGAAAGATTTTTTGTTTACCATTACAAAACCATTTAACACTTGTAAAGAAAAAACTAAGAAATAAAAAACAATTTAATGTACAAAAAGGAGCGTAAGATTTTATACAGAAAAATTAAATAAAGTGGTGAAGATTAATTATTTGTAGAAATAATTAACATTTGTTTATAGCCAACAGATTTTGTGATAAACACGCGAGTAACAGGTTTAAAAGTAATAAAAAACTTACCCATATAAATAGTAAGTCAACTTTTTTCCAAAAGAAAAGAGTTTTTAAGAAAATTCACCTATAATTGGTCACTTAAGTATTTATTTAAGAAAATAAGAGTTTCAACAGAACTTTTAGAAACACTAATTTATTACACAAATATTGCTTTTATTAATAGTAGTTTACGTAACAAGTCCCGAAAGTGGTCTTTTACTGTACGAGTAGGAAAATTGCAGGGCGAGCCATAGGCGAGCCCTACAAGCCTGCGAGTCCGGTAAAAGCACTTTTGGGACGTATTACGTACAATATTTTTTTTTTAAACGGGCATTGTTGTACCATAAACTTCATATTATTTAGTTTACATTTTTATAACAAGAACTCTTTATTAACTAATTTTAACATTTTTTTTAACAAACCTTGCTTGGGTGGCCGCCTTAACAATTTCATCTGGTATAATTTCATCTTCCATTAATTCACAATCAAATGCAACATTTTAAATATCAATTTTATAATAAACTTCACGTTTTCAACTAAACGTCAAAATATGTCAAGTTATTTTATAGTTTTAAATATATACAAAACTCGGTTACCATAGAATTGACCGCTATCTTAGACTAACTATTTTATTGTAAATGAGTCCGGTAATAGTATTATACGTTACAAGGTCGGTAGGTGACTTATTACAGTACGAGTTAGTTTACGGACGAGGCGACGTAGGAGCTGAGTTTGGAAATAAAAACGAGTACTGTAAGAACACCTAACGACCATGTATCGTATTATATTTTATTTCATCCTGTTTTTATAAATTAATAAATTCATAAAAAATTTAAAAATAGTTTGTAACTTGACTAGTTACGTCAAATTACCTTAACGTCAGTTACTGTCAAATATTTTAAAATTTTTGTATTATTTGTTAATTCGTCTTTTGAATTAAAATAAAATAAAAAGTAAGTAAGTAATTATTTTAGTTTATAGTCATTATAGTGTTTTTAAATGTCAAAAATTAAAAGTAATTGTCTTCCCTTAAGCAATCAAAGCAGAGTTACATGGTATCGTAATGTTTTACTTACCGGCGCCAAATTGATTATAGGGAAGTTTATTTACAGGACAGGATGAAATAAAAGCTTTTACCGGACTCATTTTTATTTTCTGGCCTTGTCCGACAAAATGAGATTTTCTGACCTAAAAATAAAGTATTAATTTCTGGCCGGTTTTAAAAAACAGTTTTTAAGAAACTAAAGTTAAAATTATTTAAAAGTCAAAACTCACCAAAAAGTGGTAAACTGCTATATGTTGGACAGTAAAAAAATCCTTGTAGAAGTATCGGGAAAAATGACCGAGAACCTATGTAAAGTTGAGTCAGATATATATATTAGTGTTATCTGGGTAAGGCAACGTTCTTGATTACTAACAAGAAAAATAATCTGTATATCCAATAAAATCTCTTATTTGTCTACTAGTTAACGTTTATAATATTTTATTGTCAAATTTACGATTCTAATATAAAATTTTATAGTTTTCATGTAATAAATATCCAGTATTATGGGGCAAAGAGTAAACGTAAAAAACTTTTTATTGAAAATATGATTTAGTATATAGTATTATTCTAGTTTTATTATAGCTGTCCACTCTATTTTACATCATAAATGCCAGTAATTCGAGAGAATATTTATACGACCTGCTTTTATGTCCATATCGATACATTGTACTTTCTGATCACTTATAACTGCCACAGGTATCGCTAAGGTTGTTCATTAAGGAATGTAAAAATTTGCACAAAAAAAATTGTTTTAGAGGTTGTATAACGTTCCTTTCTTACTAACTCAGTATGTCCTACCTACATTATTTTTCTTCTGCATATCATTTACTACCATGCTGCTGGGGTTTAATACTGCTTGTAATGAAATGAAATTTAAAAATATGAAAATGTAAAGCTAATCAGTCGATTGAGAAATATTTAAATCCATAGAAAGAAAAATGATTATTTTATCGATATCATTAAAATTAAAGGTTTATTTTAAAACACGTTCAAAAAATAAAAATAATACAGGTGAAACAGGATAAGAGGATTAAAGAAAATGAATAAATACGTAAATAACCAAATCAAGGCTGGAGTGAACGCAATGATTTTTATTTTTTATAATTTAACTTTCCTGTTTGATTAATTTTTGATGTAAAATCCATAGTCCCAAATAACCAAATGCTCCTTATAAGACGTTTTAGTGGACAGAGTAAACGTTATAAAAGTAACAGAAAAAGAAATAAACCTACCCCACGGTAATAGAAACACGCGAGCATAGAATACAGATACCTCATATATATAAAATGCGCACGCATACGACAGTTCATCGCATTGACGGTAGCTTATCACATACTTAGAGGTACTATGCGCACATATAGGTATAGTAATATATGATTGCAGTATCTGTGTTTTAATCATTTTTAAAGCAATGCTTCTTATGGGCCGTTTACTTAAAAATTTTGTAGTATGTTTTTTAAAATAATATTAAAAACAAAGTAAAAACATTATATAAAAACTAGGCAACCTTAAAAAAACACCGTTCAATTCTATCAAAAAACACATTTGAAAGAGTAGAACGTTAGTTTTTACATGAAGCAATCCCTAAACCGAACTGGAGCAGAAAACATGTGGGTTAAAAAAAATGATGCACTGTAATAAGTTCGTTTTCAATAAAAAACCAATATCCAAAAGAAAATCTAAATATATAAATTAGGTCATGTTTTGACACCTTTTATATGCCTTTAAACACATCAGAAACCAGTAGCTTGGCTCAGCGAATATATTAAGTGATATTATGCAGAAATAAATTGAAAAAATGTCGCATCCGGCAGTATTTGAACTCGCAACCTTTACCTTAACGCGGTAACGTTCTACACTCTCAGCTACAGATGCTTTAGGCAATAGTCAGCGTTTTGATCTTTTAGATTCAACTCATGTCACAATGTGACACATGTATGCATGACGTTAATGAAAGAAAACTGATTTGTCAAATCGACAATTGAAACGTTTATGCTCTGTCTTATATTTTTATTCGGTTAGGAGAACGGAACCATAGATATTTAGTAAACTAAAGATTCTTTTTTTAAGATATCTCTTATTTAGAAAGTCGCTAAAGGTACAAAATGATTTTAGTTTCAACTAAAAAGCTCGTCACAGATAGACTAACCTACTAAACAACAATTTTTTGCTGCTTCATAATTTTTGATCACTAAAACGCCTAAATCCAAAAGTTCAGTAATTTCGTTAGTACATTAACTTTTTTATTCGTATTTGATAATGTTTTGTAAAATAAAACTATCATCAACATAATACCTTACGTTGTTCGTCTTATTTGGTAAGGTAGGTCTATCATAACTTTCTTTTTTGTTGTTTCTTTAAACATCGATTAATTCATTTTAATTTTAACATGAAATAAAATACTGTATGATTAGACATTTTTTAGTACAACTGATTGAGAATTTCAAATTTTTCCACGTCGTATTTTCGTATGTGACTTAATTTCATTTTGATAATCGAATCACTTATGCTAAAAGCGTTGGTCTAGCTGCCTGTCTGCAAAAATAATTGGAAGAAACTTTCACAAAAATGTCATTTCATCAATTTCGATTATTTCAAGCAATGTTGGCAGAAAATCAAATTGTTATATATAAACAATTGATTATTGTGCAATTGTTTTGCATTGCTAATATAAAAATAACTAAAAAAAAACTGGAATGAATGTGCAAAATTTTCTTAATGTATTTATAATTATTTTCACCTAGAAATCACTCATTGGCATAATTACGAAAAATGATCTTTTTTATTAAAGGTTGATGTAAAATATGACAAGCTTGATATAGGTGGCAGTATTATTCCGCGAGTCTTGAAAATTAATTCGTTTTTTATAGTCGTAGTTAGTTAATAAAAAATAACAAGATAATGAAATACTCTAGGTATATATTAATGAGAAAATAATTTTTATGACGAAAACTAAGTATCAGTGACATGCTAATTGCAATAATAATCAAATGTTCTTGAAACACCTTAAGTCTTTTAAACAAAGTAATAGCTACTTATTAACGAGCATTAATTTTATACTGTGTGTAAAAATAAACATTTTCCATGCCAATTAAGGCGATATATACCAGGCTTTAACCAGTTTTAATCTGTTCACTGTAAATTTGACAATAATAAAAAAATAAGCGTATTGATATAGAAGTTTATTCAAAAAGTTACGTCAATATCGAAAGAAGTTATCGTGGACACAAGATTGTAATGATGTCAGATAGTCAAGCAACCATCAAAACCCTAAACTTAAACACAATCAGTTCAAAGATTGTCTGGGAAAGCCTGGGCAAAATAAATAAACTAGGACAAAATAACACTATTATCCTCTTATGGGTTCCAGTACACATAGGAATAGAAGGAAACGAGAAGCAGATAAGCTGGCAAAAAAAAGAGATTAAATCCCATACTTGGGTCCAGAACCATTTTGTGAAATCAGCAGTAGTACACTCTTACAAAAACCAAGGAAAGAAAGACCAAACAACCGAAGAGGCTGCTGAGAAACTATAAACAGAAGAAATCTTTCAACTATTTAGAAAAAACAACGTCCATATTACAATGGGAATATTAACCGGGCACTGCCTATTAAGAGGACACATGAAGAAACTAGGATTGGTAGATGAAACAAAGTGCAGATTCTGTGAGGAACAGGATGAAACCTCAATTTCGCTTATACATACGTTACGTTAAAAATTTAACTTTACCCGATTCCATATTTTTCCTACAGTAAGTACACAAAAATTTGGATAAAAACCAAAATTAGCAAACGTGGAACTGACCGACAGAAGATAATCCCTATAATATTATAAATGTGAATGTAAGTTTGTATGTTACACTTTCACGCAAAAACTACTCAACCGATCATCATGAAACTTTGTACACATATTCTTGGAGCCATTAGAAGTAACATAGGATACTTTTTATTAAAAAAAAATTTTATTTTTTGCGACAAAAAAATACTTTTCTAAATTAAATAATATAACGCTACCGTAAGGTGGCGTAGTTAATATCTCATATATTTAAACGAGCAATTTTTACTACATTAACTAATATGACGCCACCGTAAGGTGGCGCAGTATATATCTAATATATTTAATCGATAAATTATAAAATACAACGAAAAAATAGTATAAACCTAATAACGAGAAAATATGATATTATAAAAAAAATCATTGAAAACAAAATAATAAAAATTCGAAAAAACGAAAAATGAAAAAAAGTCACTTATTTCACATTTTACTTAGATATTTTAATCTAAATGGAAGATTTAACATTAAAATACTCCTCTTAAACACGAAAAATTATAATTTTATAAATATAGAAAAAAGTTGCTGATGGATTACTTTGCAAAAATATTCAAAATATTCTTTACAATATGTTATGAGATGACTTTGATAATTTTCAATAGGCAAAATTCCTTCTTATCAATTTTTAAACAAACTCGTCACAATTTCAAACAATTAAATCGATTAATTTTTAGCAGCTTTTATGTTTTAAAATATTTTTATATTAAAACAAAACGATAAAACAGAATCGCATCAAAAATAAAACATAGATAACGATATCGTCAATATAAAAATTTTCCATAATCTTTTTCTAGGTAATTATTTTTTATAGGAGTAATTGAATATCGCTCGCTGTTATAAATCTTTTCCTGAAAATAATTAATTATTTTATTAAATTTATACGTATAAAAGTTATTTTAAAACATATGGAACAAATTTTAGTAAACAAATTAGTTTGATATAAATAATTTGTTGATAAGTTAATGTTTAGTAAAATTTCCTATATTTTAATATTCCCAGCATCAGTTGACCCTTATCACACCCACTCTTCATGTAATTTTAAGTCCACGGATGTGAATATCATAATTTTGATAAAATATTCATTAATTTATATTGTTTTTTTTAATTACAACTAACATAATATATAAAAAATATGGTTCACAAGGAAGGAGAAACTACTTATCAGCTGATACGAGCTGAAAATTTTATCCACACTAAGTTAAAACCTTTTACAGGATAATTTTGGTAAATAAAAAAAATCAGAATATAGTAGCTTTTTTAAATTCCCAAATTTATAGGCACAACTATTATCAAAGTTAATTACTATTATTCTTTATTTTATTTATTATTTTATTTAACGATATTATTATAGAATAGTTTTAATTATGAACCTAAACAATTTAACTTCGCAGATGTTACTGTTAAAGTCATAGTAATAGAATTAAAAAGGTACATTTAGGTACCTATCTAAATTTAAAAAAAAAGTAGAAACAAAATAATTCAGAATTTGAAAATAAAAAAAATAGATCTCGAAAAGAATTTGATGTAACAAACTTAGTTTTAAAATATCGAGTAGATACAAAAAAATACAAATATTTTCTTTAAACCTAATGGTAGGTTTATATGCTTGGCATGTCTCTGCAAGCATCCACAAGCTCCAACACAACACTTCACATCCGTCCCAAAGAGCTTGACGGAAGCTTCCTTTGTAGATGTGGGCGTTATTTCACGTCACTAGTTACAATAACTAGTTACGTGGTATATAACCGAATAACTAGTTACAAGTCAAATGACAAGTAGTGATTTTTGTAAACACGTTATTATACTGTTACACCCGTGATGCTAACACGTTATATACGCAAGTATAGCGTTACTTAGTAGCTATGAGTAATGACAATGCCAGGGCAAGAATTCTTCCTGACTGACGGAGGGTGATACGAATGAATCCGAACAAGCACGTGTCGTGGTATATTGTCCGAATTCCGCATACCAAAAACAAAAAAATGCAACAAGAAATATTATTTATTATACATTTTCTTTTCATACCTAACTAGTAGATACAGTAACAGTGGATAGAGTACCTAATGTCTTATCAGTTATTGTAACGTACGTTATTGACGTAACTATAATTACAAATAAAACACTAAACTGGTGATTCGTTTGTAACGTTAGTAAGTGTGTACATGGTTGGTAGTGAAATCACAGTATCAGAAATAATAACTAGTTACTAAAATCACTAGTTTCGAAACCGGTAACGCCGAACACGTCACTAGTTTCGTTACGTTTCTTGAAAATCACGTAATGACTCACCTCTATTCCTTTGATAGGTGTTCGAAAATCGAGATTGGACTGGAACAGCAAAACAAGCTTTTCCCATCGCACGCAAGTCAAGCCAAATACCCCTATTACACGCTTGTGTTTGTAGAAGCTTGCCGAGACTTGTCAAGCATGTAAATTGTAAATCTACTATTAGAATATCCGAGAAAGAGAATCCTTCTATAGTGAAAATAAATGTTTCATACGCAATAAGGAATAAAAGCGTAACAAGAAATACAAAGACAAAGTAGTAAATACCCAGTTTTGATTGATGTTATGTAAATAAATATTGAACTATGAAAATATTTAAAATAAAAGGTAAATTGGACATACCATAGTTCACATAAAATTGACGGATGATTGCCGTATTAGTAAGATTGTAAAACAGAAACTTTTATTTGTCAGCATTGTCTAGCAAGTTCTTATTTTCTTTTTCATGGTGGGATGACAAATAAATTTAGACACAATAATACTGTCAATGCTGTAATAAAGTCAGTGTACCTTAATTAGTGTATTTAACCGAAAAAACTCTCATCTTCATATATTTTTATGACCGAATTATAAACAAGAGGTTAAGTTAACCGATCTTCTCAGTTTATAAACATTTGTATTAATTTTATTTTATATCGCTCTAAATAATTTATTTATCTTACGCCTTTTTGGCTCATTAAAAGCTTTTTATAACCCTTAAATGATTTTATTTTATATCGGCGCAATGAAAAATGCACTCTAGTTAATAAAAACAAAAATTTAATGCATTTTTTTAAAAAATACGGGTTATATAAAAATATCTTATCTCGGCCTAGTGTCAATGGCTTAAAATTCCACAAGTTAGTTTTAAAACTTTTAAGAACATGTTAAACAACTCGACAAAATAAAAAACAAACGAACCCGACTGCTTTAGATTTAACCCAAAATGCTTGTAGGAGGCTGAATGCAGGTTTTAATATTTGTTCTTTTTTATGCAATACCAATGGCGGAGTATAGAAAAGGAAGTAAGGTAGTTTGTGAGTAGAGAATAATGTAGCTTTCCACAATGTGGAATGTATAAACTTGTGTTTACAATTAAATAGATATATTAAGTAAGTATGCTGGACTATAAAGATCTACTTTTCAAACTCACGATAATATTTGTTTATGTGGAAAAGAATTATGGTTAAATATCTTTAAGTCATTTTCCATTATTTTCCCTTTAAATAATTCATTGCACTATACAAAATTTTCAGAAGTCCTATTCAGTATCAAGTCGTGAGTTTAAGAAATTTTTGCAGCATGTAAATATAATGAATAAAAAAAGACTGTAAATCCGTTATATTTTTCAAAATCAATAAAAAAGCAGAAATAGTATAATCTGAGCAATTGCAGGTATAAGAAATATTAGTAATTTGATGAACATAAATCATCAGATTGTTAAGTTTTAATTTAAATAAAAGAAACGTTTTTTTTATATTTAAACATGATTTATGTATAATAGGACCATGTATGGTTAATCTAATAATATATTTTTTAAATATCTTACCTAATTTAAGATTAAACTTGTATACAAACTTCAAGATTACCTATAACAAAAACCAAAATTAAAATCAACATCTACAAATTGAAACTTAAAACAGACTTAATACGGAGATATAATTTATGGTAAATGTTGACATTATGATTTATTTTTTACTTAATTTAACTTTCTTATTTCAACATAGATTACATATAATTTTTGAAGGATGTAAAAATATTTTATCCACTCTACCTCATATTATGTATCAATTTTTAGTTCGTGACAAATGTCATTATAGACAGCAGTGCGTGAAGGATTGAAAGTGTGCGTGAAGTAACAATGTATTTTAAATGGGATTTACTTTTTCGCACTGTTTTTGACACACCTTCATATAATCAAATATCCTTAGCATTCGCGTTGTCATGGTGTTGCTATGATAGCATTAAATTTCAACAAAAGTTATTCTGACAGTTTTGTAGTTTAAATTTTCAAATTTGAATTTGTAATTATTTTTTATTTGTTTATCGTAGATAAAATATTGTATGAAACTGTGCGTGAAGTGCTTTTTGCGCACTTACGCGATATATAGCACTCGCTTCGCTCGTGCTCTAAACATCGTGTGCGCGCGCAAAAAGCATACTTCACGAACTGTTTCATAAATAACTATTATTACCACATTATAGAATAAAAACAAATTTAAACAAATAGCCTTTAAATTGTAACAGGATGTGATAAAATGATCGCTAATCTTGATCTTTAATACAATAGAATTTTTTAAGAATAGAAATATTAAACGCATAAGCAGAAGGTAAGTAGTAAAAAAACTTATGAATAAGTTAGTATCTCTTATTTATTTAACAATTAGCAAAATTAATAAAGCTAGTAAATGAAAACGTATTTTAAAAGAAATAAAAAAAGAGTTATATTTAAAGATTTTTTTCTGGAAAAAATATTTAAAGTTTGACAAATTTCTTTAAAGGTCTTCTAGATAAGAAAGTCCAAAGTAGGATTTAAAACTGCTTCAAAAATTTTTTCTTGTGCCTTTTTTGTATGTTAATTAAATAATGTAGCCGTTTCCATAATAATGAAAACATAAGAAAAATCAGGAAAGAAGACAGTATTTTATTGTAGTAGTAATAAAAAAAATTCGAAAAGAGGTTGACCTTAAAGGCCATCCTTGCAACTTCCCGCTAGTTTTAACCGCAAAGCTATAGTAACGTGACGTATTTTGACGTTTTTGACTTTTTTTGAAATGTTTATTCGATTTTGATGTTCAAGATGGCATTCGACGCAGTCTTTTGAGACCTAAAAACGTTACCGGAAGTGCAAAATCGGTTAGTCAAATAATCTCTAAGTTATTGAAAAAAAAAAAACACTTTTTTGACATTTTTCGACAACGATATCTCACGAACGAATCAACCGATTTTAATTTGCAAAACGGCATTCGACGTGGCTTTTTAAGCTTGAGAGCTGATTAGGTTATGAAATTGATCGATGCAATAGCCAAAAAGATATGCCCAAAAAACATCATTTTTACCAATTGTTTTTTTCGGTTATTTTGAAATTACTCGAAATCTACCGGCTCGAATCGGTTCAAACTTACCGGGAATCTAAGTTAGATGGAAATCTTTGGAATGCTTTTTATTTCATTCCGATCAATCAAGCCGTTCAAAAGTTATAAGAGGTTTACATACATCCACACACACACACACACATCCACACGTACATACAGACATACAGACACCCTCGTAAAAATAGTCAGGGGAGGTTCCTAAGACCTCAAAACGTTGAGATCCGATGAAAACTCGATTTTCGAAAAACGGGGTGAAACCAATAACTTCCCGATTTTAAAAAAAATTTTAATTTTTTTTAGCGGAAAGTTAAAAAAGTGTGTGCGTGTAACCTTTACGCGCGATTGAAGTAAAACTTAATTAACGTATCTACGTATCGCAAAATAAATATTAAATTACAATTCAATTATATTTATTGTCTATATACTTTACAAAAAAATTTCTCTTATAATATTATTTAACAAAAGAGATTTGATATATTTTACTTAAAAATGATGAAAGAAAACTAGTTTAACAATAATAAAAATTAACACTGCTTACGTTTTTTACAGGTCAAATCATTACAGGTTTTTGATTTTTTCTTTTATTATTATTTATTGATGAAAGAGTAAAATGTTCTTGAGAATCCGCCATTTTATTCAAGCGACAACTCTTTTGTTTTGTAATTTATCTAAAATTCATTAATTTCACTGTATATAGAGTACTCACTCATTTTCATTTTTTTCATTTTCATTTTTCTTCAAATCTTTCTGGCGCTGATAATATGCCCTTTGACGTTCACAATTTCTTTTTCTTTTTAGCTCTTTAAGTCTATAAAACGAAAATAGCTAGGTATAAATAATTAGATATAAATAGTGTAAATTACACACCAAAAATAAAATGTATGCATATAGAGTACTCACTCATTTTCATTCAATATTTTTTTATTACTTTCTTCATTGATAAATCCACTTTGTTTATTCATATTTAAAACAAACACTTTATACACAAATTTAAACTATTCACCACCAATGTATTTTGGTTGACAAGCTGCCAATTCGTACAATTACAGATTTAATATAGTAGTCGGAATCGTGTTAGGTATTTTGTGTCAGGTTTTGTTTCCGTTACATTAGAATGACGTCACGTCCGTTAGAATTACTGAGTTACCCCTAGTCGCGCCTAAAAAAGTTTTACTTCAAAAATATACTGTAATCTAAGATAATAAATAGATAACAATAATAACAATAATGCAGATTTTTTAATTTAAAACCCCTATTATTAATTTTCTTGGCGCTCATGTGTATTTGCTGTCCTAAGTTTCGCACGGTTGACTTTTCATTAAACGTTGGTATCTTAATTTCGACATTTAAGCATTAAAAGATTTTAATTCAATTATTTCGGGATCCGAATAATTATACACAACGAATCTCTAAATTGGCATTTTTAATTAGAAAGCATATTTTTTGGTTATCGATAAATTGTATTCAACAGAAGTTTACTTAAGCAAATTAATTACATTTAAAAGTACAGAGAATTTTATTGCTAGTAAAAATTTAATGCTACTTTCTAATAGTAAGGATGTTGCTAATAGTTAAAGCGATAAGGTAATAAATACGGTAATGTAAACTTATGTTTTTTACTATTTTTTCTTTATGAATAACGAGGAATCTTTAAAAGTAGAAATGAGTAAAATTAATTTTAATTTTCACCAGGCATATTTAGTTTTATTTTATTAGAATAATTGCATTGAATTACAAAACATACTAAATGTATCTGGTACCCTCTCTAAGCAATATTAATGGTAATGTTCGTACTAAAAAAAAGGTTAAAATAAAAAATTTAAGCGAAAATCAAAATCATGTTTTAACTTTAAAGCTCGGTATCTCGTAAATTTATATTGAGGTATGTTTGGTGCTCCATTAAGCTGGCAGTGAACAGTCAGCAAAAGTGACTAATCTTTTTATGTGAATTTGTAGCTAAATAGTTGCGAATTATTTGCTGAATAACCGATTTTGTACATCCAACCGATTTCACGATAATCTTCACAATAAGCTAGCAGTAAAATCGCCAAACTGAGGTTAAATAAAACAACTAATCGGTCGGAATTTGTAGCTAATAATAGCGACAAAAAGATATGAAAAAGGTTAAAATCGGCTAAAACCTAGTGACAGTAATGACCGGAAACGGGACAAAAACCGCATGACAAGACAGCAGGGACTCTGGTACTCCGTTTCTAAACACTAGGTTCGGCCGATTTTTTGTTTCTATTCACAAAATTCACAAGCATTTAAAGATAACAAGCACCCCGTGTCAAGATAGCAGGGACTCTAGTGTCCCCTTTTCGGTCACTAGGTTGAGCCGATTTTAATCTTTTTTATCTTTGTGTCGCTGTTTTTCAGCTACAAATTAGCGACAAATTCCTACAGATTAGTCATTTTATTTAAACTCCGGTATAGCGATTTTACGTCTAGCTTATTGTGAAGATAGCAGTAACTCGATTATTGGGAAATCGGTTGGAGTTACAAAATCGGTCATTCAGCAACATGAAAAGATTAGTCATTCAGTGCCAGCTTAATGGAATGGAGCTCATATTGGGTAGAATTACACGTCTAAAATCTACTATTGGATATTGTTAATGAATCAACAGGTATATTATTGGTTTATTTTAATTAATTGGGTACTTACAGAGATTATCGAAAATACATATTTAATTACATAAATTGGCTTTAAGTTGGTATTATAAAAATATTTTTTTCTAAAAACGGAAATATCCAATTCATTTAAATTCATTACTTAAATAATATAAATTCTTGTGCTTATTTGAAATGCTATTAATTTGTAAATGCACGATTACATACTTCAACTTGTGAGTTGATTGCAATATACATCCTACCTACAGAAGTCTATTTATTCAAATTATATGTACAGTTAGATCATACTATTTACGTACAGCAAATTAAATTCTCTAATTCGAATGTATATGAATCTCTTAGTGTAGAACTCGAAATTTATTACAGTTATTTTGACATGACAGATGCTAAAGCTTCATTCGTTTCATTAGATATATTATTCAGTTTAATGGTATTCATATCCATCATTCGTATACAATTTTGTTAACACTAATAACAAAAGATCAATATGTTGTAATTATTAGTATGAGGTTCCAATCTATTCTATGTTATTTATTTTATTTACTTTCAATATAGTCATTTACGTTTAAATTATCATGAACACGTTTAACTATGTGATAAAAAAAGAGATTTTTTAACATCAAACGCGAAAAAAAGAAGTGATCATTTATTTGAAATAAGACTTTTAAATGCTAGTGATAACTTGATATGAAAAAAAAATTCTACAGCTATTGGAAATAGTATATTACGTATCAAGAGTGGTAAGTAGGACATTACGTACGAGTGGAAAAGTTACGCACGAAGCCACGTAGCGGCGAGTGCGTAATTACACGAGTACGTAATACCTCTTACCATTTGAGTTACGTACTATGCTTTATTTACGACCCAATATTTTAATTTTAATTCTAAATTATTTGATATCTCCAAAAAAATATATGACGTACGTACTGTACTGTTATCTACTCCTTTGAAAGTAAATGTCATTTATACTCATTGTCACCATGCAGGGTAAGTAAGCTATAACGCACAGTTATTCCAACATGACGTTTCATAACGCACAACGGTGCGTTATAGCTTACTTACCCTGCATGGTGACAATGAATATAAATGACATTTACTGTCAAAGGAGTAGATAAAATAGTTATCTACATTTATTTGATCCAATGAAATTGCTGAAGTAACAAAATTTAACACAATACATTTTATACTCGTTTTAATTCTTTACCATTTTTCTATTTTTTCGGTTTATATGGTTATTTGCTGTTTTTTTATAATTATAATAAGTTTTTTGCTTAAAACCCGATATTTTTTATATTTCCAGCTTATTTCAATTTTTTATGTATTTTTTAAAGATTTTTTTACGATTATCTTAATTTATTTAAATTCCGTTATACTTAGTTATTATATTCTGTTGACATTTTCTGACTTCCTACAATTTTTCCAACTGTTTGTTTTTTGCAACTTTTTACGTTTTAATTTTTTTAGTTTTTGTTTACAAAACGATTTTACTATTTTATGATATTTAAGTATAAGAGCTAATGTCTATTTTGTAATTTTTAACTTTTATCAAATTCATAACCTATTAAAATATAAATAAATAATTTTTTATGTTTATTGATTTACTAATTAGTTTTTCACTTTTTAATTTTTTAAATTTTCTATTTCGTTAATTATTTTACGATCTTCTCCAATCATTTGCTATTTTGTTAAATCTCAATAAATAAGAAAGATTCAAAAATAAAGTATTTTTATGCTGAATTCGAGATTTCTACAAAAAATTAATCGTTGTAACCAGAATCTTAATCAATTGTCTATTGAAACTACATCTTAGCACCAGAAGCTATAAGTAACTGTTATTCTTATTCAAAAAGATATTTTACTTAAAAGTAGTATCCTGTTTCACATACATTTAAATTTCTCGACAGTGTGTGCGCATGCATAGCTTTATTAACTTTGTCTACAGAAGTGCCCTTACTGATTCATATTCGCAGTAAAAAATAGTCTCTTTTTTTAAAATCCACAGATAGTTGGTAAGTGACCACGAAATAATCGAAAACCGATCAGCAATGGTTTTCGGTTCTTACTTGTTTTTAATGAGTGGTTTAAAAGGGGCAATAAATATAAAAAATTATTGATTATATTTTGATAACTTGGGTAGGACTGGTTGGTTACTTTCAGATGTTTTGATTAGGTTTGTTTTAGGTTTTATATTTTCACTGTTTATTGTCAGAAGGAAGGGGTCGATTACATCAAGCGAGTTTATTTGGTACTAGCTAGTATGAATAGTAGCTCAGTATTGATTTTATACAAAAACTTTTCATTAAATACGTAGAAATTTAGTGTGAGCATCACACTAAAACGAGGTGGTATCAAATGCTTATGCTTGGCAAATCTCGGCAAGCTTCCATAAACACAAGCGTGTAAAGGGGGTATTTGGCTTGGCTTGATTAAAATGTGAAAAACTAGTCGCCGATCCAGGCCACTGTCGGTTTTTGAATTCAGATAAAAGAAAGCTTGCGGCATGCGCTTGCAACGTATTTTCACGTTGGAGCATGTTAAGTGTCGCTCATGAGTTCTTCACTAGTTACGGTTTCTATGGATTTTTAACATCCACCATCTTCTCTGCCGAACTTGTCGCTTTATTTGCTTTTGTTTATACTTATAATAAAAATATGTCAAGCCAAACGCAAGTGCTGAAACAACTTTAACGTCTATGTTGCCTGTCCGTAACACACTAGCGCACTTGCTTGTGGATGCTTGCGGAAACTTGCCAAGCGTGCCAACCTACCATTTCAGCGATTTCACTAGTATAACACATTTGATTACTATTCGCTAAGTAGTCTACATGCAAGCTAGTACCAAAAAAGTGGTTCAACTTTTAACTCTAGTCGCATTAAATTCTAGTTGACTAAAGGAATTGATTACATTGGACGAGTTTACTAGCAGCTAATTAATTCTTCGGCAAGAAGCGACTAAACACTAAATTTGTCCAACTCGACTCTTTAGATAAACAAATTCTCAAATATTTGCTCTATGACCCATTACTTCTCAATTTTTCTTGCACTTACTAAAATGTTTTTTAGATTTAAGTATATATAATTAATTAGATATCTATATAATCTTTGGCAACTACGGTTTTGTAATGTAAGTAATATATTATATTAATTGATTTTTTTATATTTTTGAAATCTCTTTAAAGTGTCATCTGTAACTGATCTTATCGTTTGTTCAGTTGATATAGATGAGATATATAACACGTTTTGCTTGAGACGGCATGGGGGAGAAGAGAATTTCTCTTTGAGAGGGGGCTTTCTCTCGTCTCGTAATTTTATTCGACAGAAAAAATCTCTCTAGTCTCGTCGAGAGAGTGAGACACGAGACGAGAGACGAAAATAATTTTCTACCCATTCCTCTTACAATTTTTAAATATTTACAATATATTTACCTACACATTTCTTTTTGTTTTGTTTATAGTCGAGTTTCCTAATTATTATCGGTTTATTATTTTAACTAGGAGTCTATAGTCATCTTTTGAGCCAAAAATTTGCGTCAGAAACCTACTTTTTCCATTTTTTTAAAATCTAGCTTTATGTATTAACCTATAAAATATTGCCACATAAACATACTTATTAATTTTTTACTGCATTTACGTCACGTTTTTATTAGACAAACTATTAAAAATGTACACGTTTTGTTTGGTCAGCAGCTTCAATGCTTATAAATTTTTATTCTTATTTGAATTTTAATAACAAGTAAATTAAAATAGCTGTATCAGCTAATATTCAATAGCAATTAATGGAATAACTTGAAATATTAATGATTCAGAAGTTATAAAGATAAATTACATTTGCTTTTTTTATACACTCAGAGGGTCCTCCATTGTGATCCATTGTACATTCCTAGTTTTCGATTAGAGTAAAAAAAGAAAATGATTAATTGATTGTCAGTGACAATACCTCTAGGACTTCTATTTCCATTAGGCATAATTTTTATGCATACGATATTCGAAATAATTAATATTGTAATTCGGAATGTTACGTTATAAATCATATTAAACTGCCCTGCTGTCTCGAGCTGAATTTCTTCTGTTAGTTTCAGAATATCATTATTTTAATTATTGGGTTTTAAAATGGTAATTTTAAACAAAGTATGGAGAATATAATCGGGTAAAAGGTAAGTAATAAATAGTGTACCTAAAATGATAAACGGGAATTTGCAATGTCGACAGTTTTAAATAGACTGTTGTTGTTTGTATGCGATTATCACCTTATTATCACCGTTTGAATGTCGGATACAGTTATGTCAACAAAATAAATGCCTTGGTAACATTTACTGACCAATTTACAATTCTAACTAGGTGAAAGATGATTTTTTTAACGATCAGATTAAGCTAATATATTCGATAATGATGATTTTCTTTTTATACGTTTCTAATTAAATTAACTAGATTTAAAATTAAATCAATTATTTTTTTAAATGATATATGTATCTGGGATATTAAAGCAACTTCCAATTCAAGAGAATCATTTATGTTGCAATATAACTCTTTTTCGGTGTGATGTAAAAATTAATTAAATATACACCAAGGAAGTCAAGAATCAAGTTATATTTAGATTCCACATTCACAACTTTATGTATTCATGGTTTAAAATAGTTGTAAATAATACTTTCAAAAACTCCAGTCATCGTGTATAGACAAGACTAGTAGGATCACTCTGCCCGCCGCCTTTGAAGTTCTTTGTATCACATTTCGCTGACGTTTTTTGAACAATTTTGTGAAAACTGGTGAGCAGCGATTCTAACTATACCGATTTTACTACCGATATATCGTTATAATTTTCTTTCATAATTATTTAATATATTTGTACTTTAATTTAAACTTTTTATTAAATAAACACTGTTTTAAATTTGGCATTGTTTTTTTTATATCTACAGATTTCTTCTTATTTGTTTTGTATCAATCTAGAGATTTCAAAAAATTTAGGTTGGCAACGCTGCTGATGAGCGAAAACCATCCCATTCAATTAGGAGATTAAACTCTAAGGCGCCATCGGCTATATATAGAAATCCTAGGTTCGATTCCTGCGGTACGATTCCTGCGGTACGAATGTTATGCTTTTTTGTCTAAATTCTAAATTTTAAAGGGAGTTGGATGTTTTAAAAGTACAAATTAAATAAAAAAAAGAGTGTGCGTGTAACCTTTACGCGCGATTGAAGTAAAACTTATTTGACGTACGTATCGCAAAATAAATATTAAATTTCAATTCAATTATATTTATTGTCTATATACTTTACAAAAAAAGATATAATGTTATATTTATCTTATTCATTAGAAATAGGAATTTGAAAGTTATCATTATTTTTTATATATGAAATAACAGATTTATGATAACTAAAATGTGAAACATAGATTTCACTCTCTAAATACCTTTAATGTATTTGAAACCGAAAGAAGATTATACACCATTTTTACTCGAACAGAATAATATCTAATAGTTAAAGAATACATAATTAATTACAAGATTACCATAATAAAATTTATAAACATCTAAACAAAACATAACCTCAATTCCCCTAAAATGTCAATGCAAATTTGTTTTGTTTGGAAAGGTTTTTAAGCTCCTTCTATATCTGACGTCACACCGTTACTTTCGTCAGAAAAAATCTGAGTTACCCCTAGTCGCGCCTAAAGAAGTTTTACTTTAAAAATAATTGAATTCCGAAACGAGCATAATCGACCTCAAGCGAGGTCAAAAAAGATTTTAATAGCCAAATGTTTCTGTTTACAAATATTTGTGGTTAAAGTATATACATAAAAATATGGTTAAAATTTATGTATAAAATAATAATAACAAATCCATCTAAATTTTCCGATCAAATAAAAATGACCTGAATTTCTATAATTAACAAAAAAATAAAATATAACTACGAGAAATTTTGTGAAGGTTGTGGGAACTGTGTTAAAAATGCTCGTGATATATTAAAAAAGAGTTAAATTATAGTTTAGAAAGAGATACAGCAATCAAGCCTCATTTTCACAAAATTGCTATTAATTTCTATCTATTAACAGGAAGATGTTGAAATGTGTGTACTGAAACGGTTAGTTAATAATATTAAAAAATTTGGATATAATAATTTTTTATAAATAATTACAGTTGAAAAGTGTATTTTAGAAATGTCAATCAAGTAGATGTCTTAATTTTAAGAACTTAATAAAATAATTATTTATCTGCATGTTAAAAACGGCAACAGTTTAAACAAATCATATTTCACAAAACAGCATTTAACATATGCGTATCCCAAATGTTTTATAATTTTACACTTGTTAAATAATAATTTTTTTCCACGACTATTCTACACAACGTTTATTCTTCACGTGCTTCTTTAAATAAAGAATAGACTTTTTTACAACTATATGTAGGCAACAAACTTTACTCTTTAAATTTAGATCGTAGTTAGTGTACCTAACTCATGTATTTGAAACTTCAATTGCATTATTTGGGTAAATTTAGAATTTTAAAGTTATGTATTTAGCAGCTTTGTCGTGGACAAAGTACAGTATTCTACTCGTGTATAATGGCCTGCGGCTAGTGTTGCAAATTTCATCTTCGTGAATAATAGATACGATTATACGCTCTTTAAATAATATACTATTTTGTTATTATGATATATCGTTTACCGAATTATCAAAATATTTTAAACTGATTATGATATAAAAATAAATTACATAGGAAACTGCAATACGTGACACTGTCCTAAAAAATTTATTTTTTAATAATATTATTTAAAAAAATATTTTATTGGAATGGCAGGAATCTAAGAGGACAATAGTTATAAGAAAAAAATTATTTAAACAACATTCCAGCTATGTTTTGTCTGATTATGAACTGGTAATTTTTACAATGATAGGAAATATGTAATATCATCGAAAATAATTTTTTGTGTAGGAAACGACCAGTGGTATTATCAATGATTTTGTTGATAAAAATGTAAGAAACCAAGAAAAGTTATTAATAACTAACTGATTTTATTGTAATGTTCTTAAATTACATATTAAAAACATTTTTATGGTTCGATTTTAAATTAACCAGTTTAAGTAACATATTTGCTCATGTAAATTATTAATATTGACAAACAGAAATCTAAAATCTTTCAGAATAAACGAACAAAACAAATATTCAAATGACCCAATAAACAAATATTGACAAGTGAAAAACTAGGATAACAGAACTCAGTAAAGTAGAAGCTCAGATATAGAAGTGGATATGAAGAACGTAAAAGCGACTAAAGATTTGATCTGAATTTTAAAATACGAGTACCTACACTAATTTTACTAAAAGAAAATTGGCGATTGAAATGTAAATAAAAATACATTTTTCTCGATTTTATCGCAGATGATCCCATTAAATACTACATACATTTCCCAACGATGTTCCCATTTTTTTAAAACTATTAATAATATAATTTCTGCAACTCTATAAAATAGACACTCATTTTGGAGACGACTTCCTCATATGATGTAATCTGTTTACTTCGAGTGAGGAACAATGTCGTAAGGTGTTAGATATTGGGATTAGGAACCATTTATGTCGGAATTACCTCGACTTCGCCATGACGACTGCAAATGAATGAGTTGCAAATAAACTCTTTTCCTAGCCAAATGGACACTGCTGCGTCAAACAAACCGGATTAAAAGTTACAGCAATATGCGCCTATTATTGTGTTTCCTTTTTCTAAATAGTTCATAAAGATCATATATCTTTAAATTGACTCACACCTTTCCAAACGCTGGCATCGTTTCCTTATTCTTCGGAACATTGTTTCAAATTATCTAGTGAATAGTTTTCTCATACTCAAAACGAGTAATAACATCTGAAATGATTTACATATCTTCCAAATCACGTAGTATAATAATCTATTTTTAAATAGGTACGATATCATGCGGTGCCTTTACTATTTCTTCTGTAGTCACTTTTTTTGGACGCATTAGACTTTAGACCTTCATTATTACATATCGATGTTTAGTCACGTTCAAACTCTTTGAACTCAAACTTAACAGTTTCATTCGATGGTGCTTATATGCTATAGATATCCGTTATCCAAACGCTTTTTGATTTCTTTACGCATTTTTCTTATCAAAAGAAGAAAACATCACGGTTCGTTTTAAAAATGCCTAACTTAATTATTTTAAACCACTGTCACAATAAAACTACTATACAATTTGACAGCTGTCGCTTGCAACATTGTACCAGTTGATGAGTAGATTTAGCAGCAGTAGCGCCATCTAGAGTCCAGGATAGCTAGTAACGCGCTTGGTACAATTATAATAATAATAAAATAATTATAAATGCACTGTCTCAAGTGCCTTTTAAAGCTTATTTAATGATGTAATTGTTTCAAAAACTTACAATTTTAATTAAAATTAAAAGGTATGTATAAAATGAAAGAAAATAAGCGTCTACCGTTTTTCTCATGATACCTATCTTTTTATACAAAAATCTCGTGCCACGATATGTTTGTTTGAGCTAATCTCCGAAACGATTGAACCGATTTCAATAAAATTTTTGTAGATATGTGTTATTTGTTCTAACTTAAAGTATAGAACCATTTTTATCTCAACTGATAATTTTTTTTTCGTTGCGGATGTGGGCTTTTATACTTAAAGGGTTAAATTCTACAAGTACGAGTTTTCATTAGATGGCTGTTATATATAAGAGTTATATAATTTTCCTTAAACAATGATATTTTTAGGTTGAGTGAGCATGCAATAGATGACGCTGTGTTTAATAAATATTTTTTTTATGCTCAAATTTTGTCCATGTGACACATAAATGCAACATGCGTGTTAAGTTTTTTGCGAAAGATTTTTTTTATTTCCATTGTGTTTATTATTTTGGATTTTATCAAACGAAATAATTATAATACGTAAAATTCAGTGTATAATTAATAATTTATTAAATTTAATACATTTGTTATTACCTCATATATTCAAAAAAGCGTTTCGTACTTAATTTAATACTAAGACGCCACCGTAAGGTGGCGCAGTTGATAACTCATGAATTTAAACGACCAAATCATACTAAATTAAGTACTATGATTCCATTGTAGGGATACGCAGTTAACATCTCATATAATTAAACGAGAAATTTTTAATCAATTAAGTATTATGACGCCGCTGTAAGGTAGCGAAGTTAATATCAAATATATCGATAAATTACAAAATAGGTACAACTAACGAGACAAACATATTAAAAAGACGAAAAAAATACATTTAAAGCGATAAAAAAGAAACGAGAAAAAATAAAAAATAAGAATAATATATCAGTGTTAGGCGGTAGGAAGTATCTAAATATAATTTATAAACCCCGAATATTTCAGTAATTAATCATGTATGTAAATATTTTATTTTCTATTGATACTTCTTTATTGATGTCTATAACTATGTTTCAGTAAGGTCTTTAGGTCTATCTTCCTGTTTGACACTTAGATTTTATTACGACCATCTGTAATCATAACGGAATGTTTTTAATAAAGTCTTTTAGCAAATTCATAAAATTGTCAGCAAAGTTGCAAGAAAATAAACGGTAGTCAAATGTTTTATATATAAATGTATATTGTACGGATTTTCAAACAGCAAATTAGGCAATATTATATCGGATTTTAAAATATATGTATTAGTTTTGCTGATTATGCTGATACTTATTTTTGTGAGAATATTTTTTGTAGCATATGTTCTAAATTAATTAATAACGAACGTGATGTAAAAGTATTGAAAATATATTGAAATTTTAACGAGTCAGCGTATTCAATATTTATAAATGTATAATAAATATTGACACAAAATCGGAAAGTAGTTCAAAATAATATTTACAGAAATTTTAGATATTTTTTTAATAGTATTCACTTGTTAAATTCTAAAGAATTAAGTTAACTAAATGTAAATAGGATAAGTATGTATAAGATACTTAGATATTGGATGAAAATTAAAAATACAAATTAGAATACACGGATTAATAGGAATGTAAAATTTTGTAGTAAATTAAGCAGTAAAGCACATAATTGGCATTGAGATAAAAAGTTGCTTGAATAATGGATTTCTTATTAATTTTTACAATCATCATTTATATAAATCTCAAATTTAGAGCCTTTTCAATAGACTCTACAGAAAATGCCATCATTAAGCTAAGCAAGTTTCATAACTGCAAATCCGAGAGGCACTCTAACTGCAGCACAGGAAGCAAAAGAATGAGGCAAAGTTGGGTTTCTTTAGGCTGCAAGAAAAACTTAGCAACATATCTCTTATATCTGGACACCACAAAACGAAGCAGGAAATTGGAGAAAACATCTAGGAGATGAAATTTGACCACTGCCTAATTACACATTCCAGGTACATATACATTAATGTGAATAGCATAATGAAAACACCTGACACAAGCTTAAGGGTTACACCTGGTGCATAAAAGGGTTAAAAGCTAAAGATGGTTCAGAAGCTGTAATTTTTAGCAGTGCAATGTGCAAGAGAGAATAATTTAATGGCTTACAAATCTAAGGATAGTCAGGCAGCTATTGGAGCCCTAAAGAACCCTAAAGTGGTCTCCAGACTAATATACATGTGTCGAGTAGAAATCGATATATTGACAAAATACAAGAGAACAAGCAGGCTGATAAACTGGCAAAAAAAGATCAGCTACACTATTCTACGGTCCAAGAGTTGGATTTTTAAATAATACAAAATCATTGAGAAGACGTCTCTGATCAAACACACAGGAAAATGTATGTTTAACAGACGAGCTGAAATACTGAGTAAAACAAGCAGGACCGAGGTATGCATCACTAAGGATTCTTTACGGGTCGTGCAATGGTTAAGGAATATCTGAAACTAAGAAATTATTTAATGAAGACCCTAACGACAGGGGGAATCTAATTCAGTTAAACTAGTACCTATCGTGCCATTGTGGTTCACTGGATTGCGGGAGACAGACAATTTTTTGAGGTTTCGTAGTCACTTCATAAACATATTCCACCTATCCTTTAGATTTGTAGAAAGTAGTAAAGGATAGCAAGACCCTGAAAGGTTGCCAATAGCTCCTGAATTATGCTGCAATACGTCCGGTGACTACATTTTTATGTGATATCAAATCTATTTAAAAAATCTAATTCAAAAACTGAATTGTAATATATTTTTGAAATAACAATAAACATCCTTTGAGAGTTACTTTAGTTAACATTTATTTATTTGTAGACTTTGGTTCAAAACAACTAGGAAAATACAACTTATATCATTAGAAGTAAGCGGTTTAGCTGTAAAATTTCGCACTTAATTAACTACAGTCAAAATAAAAATGATGATAATAACGACAACTAAAATCAGGAATCTGTTAATACTTAACTGAAAACATTGAAGTGTGCAGATTCCTAACGGGAATTTTAAATATTGCATTGTTTTGAAACAATATATGAAATAAAATGACACAAGTTTTTATAATATTTGATAAAAACAAAATAGTGTTACTATTTTCAAAAGTATCCAATTTAAATGCAGTTTGTTAATATCATTGAACTTTGATCAATATTTGTTCATTTAGAAAATTTTGTGGATCCATATATTTGTTGGTTTAAAAAAAAAGTTCTATCATTTTTTAGCTGTAATAGAATTATATAAGATAATAAATTTTTCCGCTCTTGGGTAGCTATCACTCTTATGGCTCTATAAACTTTCCACGACTTGTCACACGGTTGTTTTGGCCAGCGTGGTATGATTCGTTTGTGAGGAGCAGTTGTGCAGCACGAACAATACAAAATCGATTCTTAAGTAATTTTTGTAAAATGAGACATTTATATATCATTTTGCACTACAGTTGTTTGTTTTCTTACTTCTCTCAACCTGAACACGAATCAATTATTGTACTTTTCTGTATTTCTTTATACATTGTGCTAGCGGTTAATAAGGCCTACTAGACATCACTGAAGAAAAAAATAAAAAAAAACGACGTTAATTGGTATTTTCACGCTTGTGAGGAGAATGATGTGAATGATATACAACAATGTTCAAAATCTGGCAAGTAGTATGTATTGTAAAAAATGTGTTTGTTTGACAAAGGATAACTCAGATTATGTTGAGTAACCTGAGGTCTGTTAAACAAAGAAATATGTTGTAATTTTAAAGAGTGGGTTTAATTACTGTAAATATAATTAGTTTTGATCTCAATTACCAATTACCATTATTAATTATGGGTGTTTAAATATTAGGCCTTATTATCCTACCATATAATAATCAGGCCTATTGATAAGGTTTTTTAAAATGCATAATTGTTGATTCGAATAAGTAGTTTTTATTTTATATACATTATCCCTTAAATGGGCCTTATTAGCCGCATCCAACTTAGATACTGTTATGGTATAGGTATCTAGGTAAGCTTAAAGAGATAGGTATAGAATAAGTATGTATATTTTATAATTCCTAATTCCTATTTTGTTGAACTACCTTTTTGGCAGTTAAAGTTGGCTCTTAATAGCTATTAAGATCAAAATTTAATAGAATTCTAATACATAATTGAAATTAAAAGTCCCTAGGATTCCTAATGCCAACTTAGGATATTACAATAATTAGGGTTTCACACGAGAGCGAGATTTTTCTTGTCTCGTCTCGTTCTCGTCTCGCTTTTCCGAAACGAGACGAGACGTTTTTGGAAAATACTATGGGCGATACCGAGACCACATACAGGGCAACACGAAAGTCTCATTTTAGTCTCGTTAAATTTTTTTTTTATGTTTTTATTCGAAAAATCAGAAATTGCCTGTATAGACCATCTGTGATATATTTTATTGTAAATTTAAACAGAAATCACTAACCGAGTATGATTTTTTCACATTTTTACTTCAACTTGTTCACGCTTCTTATAGTAACTCATAGCGTAATAAATATAGCCTTAAAAAATTATCGATTATTTCAGTTTATATAATATTTACAATCATTATTTACAATTAAGCGAGACGGGACGAGACAACTAGTAATAAGACGAGACAACTAGTAATAAGACGAGACCGAGACTTGAACGAGATTCACTTTTTTGGGAATTGACTAGACCGAGACGAGATCTTTGTTACTCTCGCCTAATCTGGTCTTGTGTGAAGCCCTAATATTTTATAACTCCTTTTTTATTGAACTACGCTTTCGGCAGTTAAAGTTGGCTCTTAATAGCTACTAAAATCAAAATTTAATAGAATACTAGTACATAATCGAAATAAAAAGTCCCTAGGATTCCTAATGCCAACTTAGGATATTACAATCTTTTACAGTAAAAAAACGAAACCAGACTCTAGGAAAATTTTTCAATTACTGATCTGAAAACTTCAAGTTGTATGTATCTAAATTTGTACAACGTAGATATTTTTTTTTGTGTGAATTCTAATGCAATTGTAAATAATAATTTGTAGGTTCAAATACCTAGTATAAAAGAAAAATTTTATAATGTTGTCAAATTTGGTCCTTACGTGTTGTTAGGATAATGATTGTATAATACAACCGTATTTAAATAAGAATGAATAGCGTCCCTTGCGTTCCTAAATTTAACTTTGGATATTGTAAACTTTTACACACACCAAACCAAACATTAAAATTTAATCGATGATTTCAAAACACCAGTTAATTCTAATTTGTACAAAGTAGGTATCGTTGTTTGGATTTAAAGATAATATAAAATTACAAAAAAATATATCAAAAAATGGATTGTCACATATATTGATTTACAAAAAAGTTTAGATCTATAGGTACTCTGGAGTTTTAATTTTTAACTCCAGTAGGATTAATTACAATTTTAGTTGCTGTTTTGAAACTATCATTTACAGTAGCAATGTGAAACAGATTGAGTTCAGCATAAATTATGTTTTTCTATTAAAAAACATAGGTTTATAGGTACTTGTATTCTGATTTATTTGTAGACTCGGATAAGCAGCGATAGCATAGAGCCAACTTTGAGACTGCAATATTGTAGACAAAGATACTTTTAAAAAAATCAAATACTATGATAAATTTTTTACTCTTAATTTGTCAAAATGCATTTGGATTTAAACAAAATTTGAATTTTCAACAATGTAAATAAACAACGGAGTCATAATTTTCTTTTTTATTAATACAGCAGGGGGTGTATTTAAAGTATTATTATCTCCAAAGCTTTTAAAAATCAAATGCAACTAAACTCACATCGTTGTTATCAAAAGTTTGCCAGATATTTATTCATTTGGCAAATATTACGGATTTATAGTTTTTCAGCTGCAATTATTCATAATCTTATTTTGCTTTGAAATTTATTCATTAGAAAAAAATAAATCTATATTAACCTATGATAATTATTTTAGTTTACATTGGATTATTCAAGATGTAAAATGCAGGAAATTGTTCTCTTGTTTTTATTTATAGACTCGAGTAAGTTGTACAAAACAAGAATATCTACAGTAGGTTGGTAATATAGGTATTACAATTATTAGTGCTTTAAGAGTTTCACAGTTTCAACTGTCAGCTTTAACACTTAAAATAATTGCTATTGTCATTACCAATTGTGTTAAATAACTAACTGCAGAGATTATAAAAAAGTTTTTAAAAGTACCCAAAAGTAATGTTGTATACAACAAGTTGTGGTACAAAATTTTTATTTTCCGGGTATTCAGAATAGTACTTACATACCTACACCGTACACCGTTAAAATATTTAAAAGTTAAAATGTATCAAAAATTCATTATATGTGTATAAACATATTTTTGTAATAAATTTTAAATGTAAAATCGAAAAATATTCCGTGATCAAATTTTCCAGAATGTTCCTACTTACGTATATGTAAAAAATTAAATACCTAGGTACCATGTGTCATAAATATAAAATAACTTAAATATATTAAATTATACTTAAAACACTTTACCTTAATTCAAATCCTTATTGTTGAGATTTAGGTCATATCAATTATTCGAAATTTTCAACAAAACTGTTTTGGTAAAAAAGCCTTTAAATCACTTAAATTCACATAAACAAATTGTCACAGTAATGTAAAAAGCACAAAACCAATCAGTTTTTTCACAAAACAAAATCCAAAGTGTCACTAAAATTCAAAAACCGCGAATTCGCGTGATAAACTTAATCAAAATTAGGGGGTAGTAAAGTATAAAGTTGGTAGCAATGTAGCGTACCTACTGAAGTCGTTCGAGCGACTGACGGGGCCGTAAACTTAGGAACTCCCTCTGAACGCGTTGTAGTTCCCCCTCTGCTCGTTTCGAAAATTTCAGTAAATTGGAGAATTGAGATTGGCTGAAACTGTGAATAGGGTACAATCTGGTGCAGAATAGTGGAATGGGTAAAAATTATTGCGAATTCTTATGATTTCTTTGTGAGTTTTACTGGCTTTTGAAGAATTTAATCGCGTTATTGAGGTTGGGGCGGAGTGTACCGATCAACAGGCTATTTGAATGAAGGCATGGTTTTGCGGTTTCGTGCTTTGCGGGGACAATTACTACAATGTTTTTTTTTTACTTTACAATTGAATGACGAATCGGATTTTTGTATGTAAGGAAAATAATTTTGAATATTTCTTTCTTAAAACTTATATTTCATATACATGACTTTTTTGTTTAGTATACCTAAAAATAAATTATATTTATTTTTCCGACAATTCACCTTAAAGGAATAAAACCAGTCGAAATAATATCTTTGGCTATTTATTCACAACTTGTTTAATGGTTTGACTAAACATGTAAACTTATATAATGCCAATGTCAATTATTTTTTTTTGTTTTTTCCTTCATATTTTTGGTCCTTCGAGCCGGATTGCAGCTCAAACAAGACGCTCGCACAATTTCGATCCAGACTGCAGTTCATACAAGACGCTCGCACAATTTCGATCCAGATTGCAGCTCATACAAGACGCTTGCCCAATTTCGGAGTTTTTCAAGATAATCCATACAAGAAGATTTACCTTTGGGATTCTGTGCCATTATATGTAAAATAAAATATATTTATGTAAACATCGCATAGAAAGTAGTATTTTTCCGAAAATTCACCTGGAAGGAATAAAACCAGTCGAAATAATATCTTTGGCTATTTATTCACAACTTGTTTAATGGTTTGACAAAACATGTAAACTTTTTATAATAATATATTTTTTTGGTTTTATTCCTTCATATTTTTGGTCCTTCGAGCCGGATTGCAGCTCATACAAGACGCTCGCACAATTTCGATCCGGACTGCAGTTCATACAAGACGCTCGCACAATTTCGATCCAGATTGCAGCTCATACAAGACGCTTGCCCAATTTCAGAGTTTTTCAAGATAATCCATACAAGAAGATTTACCATTGGGATTCTGTGCCATTATATGTACCACCAGCTTTAGAAGTCAGGCAGGCTTGATACAGATTGGTCTACTGGAATTTTGGTTGGTGAGTGAGCATCCTTCCTTCTATCTCTTCTTTATACCTATATTTCACCGGTATTTCATATTTGTCCATTTGCGTTTGATCTAAGTAGATATTTCATATTTCTGCATTATATAATTGGGATAAATGGATAAAACTAATTTAAATAGCCAAAGATATTATTTCGACTGGTTTTATTCCTTCACACCTATTGGGTCACTAGAGTAAAGAGTGAGCTTGAGCAGAGGTTGAGCTTGAGCGCAAACACAAGCAACGAAGTAAAGAAAACTGAAGCTACGTGCTTAAATCATATAATATAACTATTGTATGAATTGACTGCAACTATATCTAACGAACGCATATTAAACGTTAAATGTGTTATCTTTAGACCATAATTAAAACCTCTTAATATCAGACACCTCTATATACCGGACACCTCTTAACAGTGTTAACATCGGATACCTCTTAAAACCGGATATCTCTTAAAAGCCGACAGCTCTTAAAATCGGACACCTCTTAATAGGGCACACGTCTTAATATCGAACAGTTCTTTAGATGAGAAACCTACCAATTAATACGGTCACCTCCTCCATAACAAACCTAGGTAATATATTTATTTTTATTATTAAATGATCCCATCTGCAGAAAGTTTGATTACTTACTGAAAATTTTAAGTTTAATGGAAAAGCTTATCCATAACACTGAGAAAACATAATTAAAGTACGAAAACCATGATCACAATTTAAAATGAATTTACTGTCTGTAATTTTATGTTTTGTAATATTTTAGTAAAAAGTAGGAAGGTAGTTATTTACTTTTTATATTTTTTATAATATTACTTCTTTTGCATACTAAGATATTTCTAAAATTATATTTAGTTGAGCTTTTTTGGAATTTGAAAAAATCCTAACACCATTGCCCTTTTGAAAGTAGGTACTATTGAACTATTCAATCAAAATTTATATTTAAAATATCTTAATGCATGTCAAATAAGTTAATTTGAAGGATATTTTAAAATCCGAAATAACTGTGCTTTAACTGATTTCGATGTATAAAAAAATTATAGGATTATTGTAATTTAGAAATTGGACATCCAGGAAAAATTGAAAAAGTATCACATCCGACAGGAATCCTACTTTCTATTTCTATCTATACCAGATAACGTTTATAACCGCTTGATTACGGATGTAGGTAACTAGTGGTGATGTTTTCGATCATCCCTCGATGAGAATTGAAATATCAAACTGTTAGTCATTTTTTTATGTGGGCTTCGGAGACTGGACGAAAGAAGCGACTGGGCGACAGCAGTGAATCAAGAAAAAGTCTTTGCATATGCGAAATCAGTTTGTTACCTATTTTCTCTCTCGTTCTCATGGCAGACGCGGCAGACTGAAGTAAATAAAGTTGAATTACAGACGTTTGTTTCATATTTTAGGTATCACACATCTATAGTGTCTGTTATAAAATATCACAATGATGATGAAAGTGTATAAATAAAAATTTTAAATGTATATAATATTTCATACTAATAGTCGTATTTTACAAAAAGTTTTATGATAGTATTTGTTTTTACGGTTTCATTTTATTTTGTTATCCCAGATATATAGTTGACAAACAAAATACTTTTCCGGCTTATTCCTTTGTTACCTACTGAGTACTGAGTTATGTGTCATCTATACTAATAAATAAAACTGTGCCTGTTTGTTATACATATTAAAAAATTAAAATAACCGCTTTTTACTAAATGCACATATATACCTACGTGTACACGGTATGTATACTAGAATAACATTTTTTACATTATTTGTCTATCTGTCAATCAGTCTATCTATCTATCTGTCTATCTGTCTATCTGTATATCTGTCTATCTGTCTATCTGTCTATCTGTCTATCTGTCTGTCTGCCTATCTGTCTATCTAACTGTCTATCTGTCTGACTGTATGAGTGTCTGACTGTCTATCTGTCTATCTGTCTACCTGTCTATCTGTCTCTCTGTCTATATGTCCGTCTATCTATCTATGTTTTTTACCTGCCTGTCTGTCTGTCTATTTATCTATCTATCTATATGTCTGTATGCCTATCTATCTGTCTGTTTGTCTATCTGTCTCTCTGTTCCAGCTAATCTGTGGATCGGGAGGTCCGAATTTGATGGGACTTTTACAGGTAGATAAATTCTTATTTATTTTAGAATCATACACAGAGGCAGCCTGTTGCGCGGTCCCAGAACGCACGAGCAGGCTCTTGTTAGTGGTTGTGCCTCATCGACTTCTTTTAAAAAGTGATTACCAGTACTTATATCATATTTTTTCAAACGCAATGAAGTCGCGGACACAACTAGTGTACTAATATGAAAATACTGGTAATATATCCTCTTTTTCTTTATTAAAGTTATTGATATCCCCTAGTGTTATTTATTGTACTTTTTTTTGTTAATATTAAGTGAGTATTTATAAATCTTTTTTATTTTTCTTTAAACATTTTTTAAAAAATTAAAAATTTTTCATAAAAGAAAAACTGGACTATTTAAAAATTCTTAAAGCTCTGTAGAAAATAACGAAATATCCCAAAATTTGTTAATACCTGGCAAAAATAATACTTTTTGGATAACAAAACTAAAAAATAGATAGAAAAATATAGAATCCTTTAAAATTCAATATAAATTTTTATAATTAACTGTCAAATTTTAAAAAATTGAGGTTCATGTAAAACAACAATTGTAAATATTACAAATAAAAAAAAGAATATATAAGCAGGTAGGTAGCTAGGTAATAGTAGTTTACGTAACAAGTCCTGAAAGTTGTCTTTTACTGGACGAGTACGCAAGCCTGCGAGTCCAGTAAAAGCACTTTTGGGACGTATTACGTACAATATGTTTTTTATAATTGTCATTGTTGTACCATAAACTTCATATTATTCAGATTACATTTTTATAACAAGAACTCTTTATTGACAAATTTTAACATGTTTTTTAACAAACCTTGCTTGGGTGACCGCCTTAACAATTTCATCTGGTAATTTCTTCTTTCATTAATTCACAATCAAATGCATCATTTTAAATATCCATTTTATAATAAATTTCACGTTTTCAACTAAACGTCAAAATATGTCAAGTTATTTTATAGTTTTAAATATATACAAAACTCGGTTACCATAGAATTGACCGCTATCTTAGACTAACTATTTTACCGGACTCATTTTTATTTTCTGGCCTTGTCCGACAAAATGAGATTTTCTGACCTAAAAATAAACCGAAAAGTATTAATTTCTGGCCGGTTTTAAAAAAAATTTATATTGATAAGTTAAAGATTCAAACCTTTTGTATATAGAAACTAAATTCTTTTCGATATATTAGGGTTTTAAGTTACTATACAAGGAAAAAACTGTGAATTAAAGCTTAATACTTTCTCACCTGTATCAACTTTTACCGAAACCCTTTTACTAAATTTTGTCTTTTCCCAAGAAATAACGCAATTTAAAATATCGCTTTACCCTTTTTTAAGTAACTCCATACCAGCTGTCGCGTATAGAAAACACATAACGTACAAAAAACATCTATTTGCATTTTTTACCTGTCACTGCAACGCTGCTTCCGATTTTTTCAAGAAAAAGGGGTTACTCAAGTTACCTCCAGGTATAAACTGAAAAATGTGTGTGACATACTTATACTTTTTTATACAATATCGCACGTCCTGCCGTGTGCAGCGGTCGATTTTAATTTTTTTTGTTAAGGTTTTGAAAAGAATGTGTGAGAATTTTTCTCCTTAAAAGGGTTAGAGTTTGTATACTGAATCATTTTTTCATTATATACGACTTGTTTTGTGCAAAAATTGACACTAGTTGTCGATACAGAATTCATCAACTTTTTAAAAACAAAATTTTGAATCCAGTTATAGAAAGGCTATCTATACTAAAATATTTCATTACTATAGTGAGATTTAAATTTTTCACCAAATTAAATATCCCTATCTTAACAAATATCACAAACTATATCAGAACGTTGATATTCACCTTTATATGCACAAAAATTGGACAACTCTTAAACATATTCTTACTCAATTTTTGGTGACAAAATCCATGCTAGCAGTTCATGTAGGTACAACGAAGATACTTTACCAACTGGATAATTAAATAACCAGAAGTTAATGCGAATGTTGTGAATAATATAACCTTTATCGTACTCAAGATGGTGTTGGCAATGGCCAATTGAACTGTTTTCTATCCTTACCATATTTTTCATAAAATGTTAAACTTTGGCTGTGGGGTTATCTAAACGCGACTATATATTGAAGGCTGAAATCAGATGCCTTGTTGGTTCCTATTTAATAGCAAATGTTTTCAGTCAGTATAATTATTTTGAAATATTTTGCAAAAAAATTCTTTTCTATGCATGATAAAAATTTTTAACTGTAGTTTTATTGTGTGTCCTGCGTTTAATTAAACGTTCCTTATACTTTCTAAAAAGTCTTTTTTAGATTAATACATAATACAAATATTATTAATAATAATAATAGTATGTAAGCCCATGGCTTGGTGTAGGTACTATTCTTTTCGACTACCTTTTGACACTTGCTTTTCTTTCCCAGTTGATTAGGTTAAGTCTTCTCATATCTTCTTTAACTTCTTTGCTTCACCTTGAACTCGGTCTTTTTTTTCACCATTAGCCTGCCAATGCACTAGATAGAACCATTCTGGGAATTCTAGATGGAACCATTCTCTGCACGTGGCCTAACCATCCAAGTCTTTGCGCTTTAATTACCGCTAATAGATCGAGCTTGATAGAGCTCATGTAGTTAGCTCGTTATTTCTTCTTTTCATCTATTGTCCATTTAAGGTTTTCCCACCAAAGGTTTTGCACAGTATTTTTCGCTCCTAGTAACAACTCTTGGTGTTTTTTGTTGTGACCCATGTTTCAGAAGTATACGTCACTTTCGGTCCTATTATACGGTCTTGTAGGTTCTTAGTTTAGCTCGACGATATATATTCTTGTTTCTTAACAACTTATTAAGAGCATAAACGGCGCAGTTGCCCGACATAATTCTTCTCTGTATTTCTTTTCTACAGTTAGGTTTTCTTGTAAAGACAGTTCCCAAGTACCTACTCAAATCTTTAAACTTTGTCGAATTTATATTGTGTTGCCTTGCTGTTGTCATTGTTATTTTTGTTTTGCCCCTGAACGAATTGCTTATTTTCATCACTCCGTGCGGAAAGCACTGCTTTCGAACATGCAGGACCGTGCGGAAAGCAATGCTTCCTTCAACGCGTTACGGAATATAAAACTTATCACCACTCCGTGCGGAAAGCACTGCTTTCGACCATGCATGACCGTGCGGAAAGCAATGAATGACCGAAACAGAGTTGATAAGTGTTTCCCAATCAAAAATAAATGAGATAGAAAGTGAATTAAAAGAAATTGAGGATGAATTTTCTAATAGTTTTGCTTTTGATAACGCGGTACTAGATGCACCACGATATAGGTAATCAATCAAACGTTTCATTACTAAATAAAGATTTTGTTGATTCTCAATTACTATCTAATATACTTAAGTTGAATAAAAAAAATATGTCTATAGAATTAAGCAACTGTTCAAATATTACATTTAATGTATTTAACAAAGATTCATAACTATACATAATTTTGTAATAAAAGTTTTTTTTAATAAAAATGTTATAATTTCTTAACTCTACAAATTTTTGTTTTAATGGGGGGGATCCGCCTCCCTCAACCCTCTTTCAGCGCCTTCGCGGTGCAGGCGGATCAGACCTAATACTACTTTTATTACCTTCTTTCCTTTTATTTTAGACAAATTCAAGAGCTTTCCTCACGGAGTGATGAAAAATAGATTACGCAACTCGTGCGGTGCGCAGGTAATCCCATCACTCATGCTTTTTATCGCGTTCGGCTTCGGCTCACGTGACAAACGCACTCGTGATGGGATCACCTGCTTTCCGCGCTCTTTACGTAATGTACTATTGTCCATTCCATATACTTTGTTTTTGCATCATTTATGTATAATCTTTTGATCGGTTTCCTCTCTTCGAGCTTCATGGCTGTTTCAATCAGTTCTTTGCTAAGCATTGATGTTGTTTGTAGTAGATCAAACCTGTTCTATTAATATTTGCT
This sequence comes from Altica lythri, assembly GCA_964028335.1. Classification (NCBI taxonomy): domain Eukaryota; kingdom Metazoa; phylum Arthropoda; class Insecta; order Coleoptera; family Chrysomelidae; genus Altica; species Altica lythri. The sequence continues at coordinate 24,006,367 of OZ034804.1, read as the reverse complement.
TCCAGTATAACCTCTTCTAATATTATGGTAAAAATCATAAATAATAATATAATAGATCACCTTGCCGCACTCCTTCTTTTGCCTCAAAGCTTTCTGTTATGCTATTGTTTATCTTGACTTTATTCACTGTCCTCTGTAGAGTCAATTCTATCATTTTATCAATTCTAATTACCTATCACTTTAAATACCTACTCCATTAAAAATAATTCTTTATTAACAATATGAGAAAATCATAGAAATGAAGTTTTTTATGTTCGCTGTGTTTTTTTTTGTCTATTTGTCGTTTTTTTTTTTTTTTGTCTTTCTCTTTGTCATTCCGGGTGGAATTTTATAATCGAATTTAAACCTATTTACCGATCACCTAAAGCTCTGATTTCTTCAGGATAGCTAAGAACTGGGTGGCAATGTATGTTTCAAGTGTGTTTGTGCATACCTATACATAAAAATTTTGACACAATTTCAAGAAATTCCAAATTTTATATGGGAAAAAATAGTTCATGCAAAAATAGTACCGAACTTTTTTTTACAATATCAGTACAAAAATTAAATTTTCATTATTATATAACTAGTTGTACTCGCAGCGTTGTTCGCGTGGCGTGTGATTGTTGTCTAAAAATTTCTTACCCCACCCCATTTAAGGAATGGAAGAGAAATTTTATACACCAGATGTTAAGTTGAAAGAAGACAAATACGTCTTTAAAAACCGCATTCGAATAGGATCAGTAGTTTTCATGTGATGCGCGCACAAACATATACATTTCTACAGTTTTATTATATGTATAGATTATAAAATTATAAATCAATGTTTACTATAAAAAGTTCTTTTTATAAATTGTGATTATTATGTGATATCATAAATGATTCTAGAGTGGACTAATGCAGATTTTAAACATTGATTAGATTATTGAGTATAGGTATTTAATTATTCAACGCAATAAAGTCTAATTGTAATAAGATGCTGACCATATACATGCAGTTTAGAGAGACATGCACCATTTGTATTATCATCGTGAATTTAAGTGGTTTCGTGAAATACTTTTTTTGCCACAACTCTTTCTATTCTAAAAAATTTTTGAAATATTTGAACGTTTTTAGAAAGTATACAAACAAGAATATATTTAATGACAATAAGAAGAAATTGAAAAAAAATCTCATTAAACAGCAATCGAACCCGCATCTTTCAGCTTTACGCGCTGACGCTCTAACAACTAAGCTATGAATGTTCAGCCATCAATACGCTTATCGTTCGTTAAATTCAACTTATGTCACATGTGACACTTACTCACTCTCTACCTAAGCACATATAGCATGACGTTAATGAGAGAGAGACTTTGTTAAATCGACAATTAAAACATCAAACTTAAAGTCAATTTTTTGTGCCCTGTCTTATATTTTGTATTCGGTTGGGAGACCGGAACCATGGTTTCTTTAGTAAACGATTATTTGAGATATCTTTCATGGAATTTTTGAAAATTTATGGTATTTCTGATAGTTTTTAGAAAGTATATAAGCGATTTGATGGCTAGGCATTCATAGCTTTGTTGTTAGAGCGTCAGCACGTAGAGCTGACGGTTGCGGGTTCGAGTACTGCTGGATGTGACATTTTTTCAATTTCTCCTTAATGTCATTTAATACATTCTTGTTTGTATACTTCCTAAAAATTTTCAAAAATCCCAAGAGAGATATTTTAAATAATCGTTTACTAAAAATTTCTATTATAGTTAAATTAATATTTTAAACAGGACCTACTGTCTGGAATTGTTACGACAGTGGTGACCAAAATCTATTTTTTTTTCCAAATTAATCTTCTGAAGACATTAGGTACTGTTTTTGGTAATCTTAATCAACAATCTAAAATTTTTGATATCTTTTAAAAGCACCAAAAACACATATTAAAAGTGCCTCAACATACGGCCAAGAATTTTTTACCTTCAAATTGTTTTTAGCTTATTGTGACTTAACTAAAGAACGTCTTGAACAGATTAAAATAAAAACTCTATGGAATAATAATTTAAATTTGCATCAACATGACACGTTGCAACCTTAACTTTTTAAAGCAATTGAATATTTGATTCATATTCATTACCAATTTAAGTTTTCCAAATTCGGTAATGAAGTATATTGCAATGGTTTTTAATGAAAATATTAAAATTAATAAAAATTTTATATTTGATTCCTGTATAGTAAAATTTCTTCAAGTTTTCCAGAGAGTCCTTTGTTACTGTTAATTTGGTACGTCGGGTGATATAATTGATAGTATCTAATTACATTCCTCTTTAAGAATAAACTGTTTTTTTGACAAAATTATCGAAGGAAATAGCATTTTTTAGTAATTTTTTCTATTTACGACCAATTTCCTGACTACAGCAACGTTAATTTAAGTTGTGTAATACTAGTTTACGTAACAGGTCGCGAAAGTGATCTTTTACTGCTTTACTGGACGAGTGGGCAAATTTTAAGGCGAGCCGCAGGCGTGTCCTACAAGCCTGCGAGTCCAGTAAAAGCACTTTTTGGTCGTATTACGTACTAAATATTTTTTTAAATGGGCATTGCTGTACCATAAACTTCATATTATTCAGTTTACATTTTTATAACAAGGACTCTTTATTAACTAATTTTAACATTTTTTTTAACAATTTCATCTGGTATAATTTCATCTTCCATTAATTGCATCATTTGGAATATCCATTTTATAATAAATTTCAGGTTTTAAACTAAACGTCAACATATGACGTTATTTTATAGTTTTAAATATATACAAAACTCGGTTACCATAAAAACCAATTGACCGCTATCTTAGACTTACTATTTTATTGTTTTTTTTTATTAAAGATAGGCCGGAAAGTAAATAAAAATGAGCCCGGTAAAAGCTTTTACCGGACTCATTTTTATTTCCTGGGCTTGTTCGACAAAAGAAGATTTTCTGACATAAAAATTAACCGGAAAGTACTAATTTCTGGCCGGTTTACCTAAGTAACAATTTTTCAAATTTCATTTAAAATAGTGGTTCTCGAGACGAACGAGACTGAAACATTAACTTTTGTTCATTCTTCATTTTTAAAATTAAATGTTTTTTAAAAACTACAGCAAATAAACAAATAATTATCTTTGTAAAAAAATTGTTACAACCAGATCATTTCATTTCTTTCTTATTAAATCTGTGATTTTCAATATACGGATAGATTTAAAAAAACGACAGAAACATTAAACTTTATAATTATAAAGCAACAAAATCCAAAGGTGACGAAAACTAATAGCTGTTCAAATGAATTTATATTTTACTAGACTATATTACAATGTCAAATGTAAAAAATCTTTACTGACACCTTTTAAGCTACAAAAAAATCAAAATCCTAAATATTCCCATCAACCGTGAAATTGCTCTACTTACTACTCAATTACTTAAAAATGTGAGGTCATTCCATTGTCAATTTTTTTATCGTAACAAAAAAGTAACCCCAAGAAAATAACCAGGAAGTATCGAGAGGGCCAATGCACACTGTCCACCGTTAAACTATCTATTTAAATATATTTAAGCGGCTCTTTATAAGGTGACAAATAGAGATAAACATAGCCCAGCGTGTGGCCACAGATGAAATAAATACCGTAGGGGAAGTGGTCGCTACCTAAATACTGAATGTCCCATAGATTCTGTTGTAGGTTTATATAATTTAGTGACGAGAAGGATAATTTAGTTAAATATTTTTTGCTTTTAAACTATAAAAATTATAACTTAATACTATAAAAGTCAATTAATTTAAGAACTCTGTTTCAAATCTAATTAGATGCTTAAATAAGTGATATTGTGCGGTTTCTTTTTTAAGTATTATTTTTTTGCTCAAATACCTACCATATTATTCGTTATTAAGCGTCCTTAAGAGGTGTTTTGAGCAGATCGTCACTTTGAGCATTTTTCTTCTGAAAAATTATCTTTTATCCAAATACTTTCAAGGAAATATTTGTATCAGCTTAGTTACAATCATATCCACATACCTACAGTATGGTAGAATACATTTATTATTTCGTGCTATATGAGGTTCTTGTAAAGTCAAAAACTTTATTCATTTCTTATTCTAAACAAATCTTTTTTTAGATATTCTTTTTATTCCTTATGGATCTATGTGTGCATGGTAACGTCGCTCCTGATGTTGTATATAGAAATATAGTTCTTCTAACAGGTTGATTAAAAGATCGTAGATGAGGATAATGAGGCCTGTCGGATAGAATGGCCGGAGTATCAAAAATGCAGCTTAAAATGTTCGATTCGGCTCAAGAACACACTCGTAGGTAGCTTAACTAACACTCTTATATGGCTCTACAAACTATCCGCGAATTGTCACTCGTTTGTTTTGGCCATGTGGTATGAATCGTTTGTAAGGAGTAGTTGTACAGCACGAATAATATAAAATCTCCGACTGAATCTTAAATAATTTTTGTAATATAAGACATTTATATATAAGTTGTTTGTTCCTTATACTTTTATTAATATTTATTAATATCAAAATATTGGATCACGAATCTTTTTTGTATTTTTTATACACAGTGCTAGCGGTCAATAAGGCCTACCAGATTTCACAAAAAAAAAACAAAAACGACGTTTGTTGGTTTGAGAAGAGAATGAAAAGAATATAAAACAATGTTGAAAATACGACAAGCATTATCATGAAGTTAATGCCCGTTTGAAAGAGGATAACTCAGATTATTTTGAGTACCTACCCTGATGTCTGTTAAACAAAGAAATTTGTTGTTATTTTAATTTAATGCAAATAGTTTTTATTTTATATGCATTCTTTCTTAGATAGGCCTTATTAGCCGCACCTATTTATATAATATCAAAAACGTTGGAGAACAGTTTGTTGCTTATCTTGGATTCGGTAAAACTACGAATTTGTAAATACTATATTTACGAAACAATGTTCGTTTGGTGTTAATTACATTTAATATACTTATTAGATGTATTCAATTATTTCTAGTTGTAAATAATAATCATTCTAATGCAGTGCAGTAAAGACATCACTTCCAGTCTTAAAAATGAGTTAAGAAGTACTACATTTTTATTAAGTAGTTTAAAAAAAAATAGATTCGTTTTAATTTAGTCTGTCTGTAGTACCTACATAAGAGTATTATTCATGTTTTTGAGGAAGGAAATATAAGTATCATTATAAGTAATAATTAGAATTTTTATTTTTATTTTTCAGTAAATTTTTAATTTAATATTGTAACAAATACCACGTAATATCAATTACTATAAAGGAAACTCTTATGTTAAATTTAGGGACAACCGGTATAATCTTCTGACAATAGTATAATGGTATCGACAATTGGCAGATTACTTGAAAAGAAGGCACTTATGGACACAATGCAAATAAGATAAAGTGGTCAAAACGATTCTTTATCGATTTAGGTACTGAGTGTTTGGGATGTTTTATTTATATGATTAAGAGTTTATAAAAAAGTGAGAAGCTTTCTTAAAAATAGAAAAAACGAGGGTATGTGCCACATGATAGTTCTGAAGATTTTTTTAATGATTTTTTGTATGTATACCTAGAACTTTTTTATACCATGGACCATGGGAATTGGGAATTTTGAATTGTAAGCCAAATAGATATATACTACATGGGAACGATATGATGAATAATTTTTGAATACGTTGGAATCGATTAAATGTTTTTTTTTTATTATTTGAGATATAGGTACCTTTACTTTTCTAATGACTGCTTTCATGAACCTTAGACGAATATTAATTAACAACACTTGATTTAAAACTTGTAAGGGTATCACTTGCTTTTATATTTAAAAATTTTACATTTTTTGACTGCAATCCCAAAAAATAGCTTATATATACCTATGTATTGATATATAGATTTTTTTTTCAGAAACACGTTCTGTTAGTAGAATTATTGGAATGTAATCCTGAATTTAGATATTGGTTGCTTAGATTTTTGTATTAAGCAGGATTTACATTACAAAATTAGGGGCTTGAAATTAGTTTGATAAAACTAATTTAATCAGTAATTTCACGTGTAAACGTTCAGTTTTACAATGCATGCATTACTTTTGTGCCACTGGAGTAGTTTCGTGCTATGCGCATATTTTTTGTGAAACTGAAACAAATGTCATGCAACTAATTTCATGATTCAAATGCGACGCGAAACTAGTGTCGCGACAGCGCCTGTGCAGAGTGAACTTTGTTGCACCCAGATGCTTTTTTTGAACTCAACCTCGAATGCACACACGTCTTTTCTTCCGAGATAACCTTTTTTTTTATTTTCAATTTTATCATTTCTAAAATGACATTTTGCATCCTAAAACGTAGTTCTGATTGTGACAGGGCCATTATCTACGCAATACTGATGATTTCATGACACTATAAATTTCAACAAAAAAAGTTTCACATGTGCTGCAATTAGTTTCACGAAACTAGTTTTATCATGCATGACACTTGTTTCATAATGTAAATCCGGCTTTAGAGATTTTTTTGTTAAATTTTTGTTTGGTTATTCTGACATGATGATTAATAGGATTGTCATTGAAATTAAAAATGTATCTCTAAATCCCCAGTCCCTACTTAAAAAACATGCTGCTTTTTTGAGGTTTTTGAGACTTTTTTGTGCGGTGTCATTAGATCTCAGCGATCGAACTCACGGTAACTACCGCAATAAAACCAAAGAGCCTCATTTTTCCAGACTTTTATGACTTGGAGGTGAATTAATGTTTGTGTTTAAGCGGGATTTACATTACGAAACAAGTGTCATGCATGATAAAATTAGTTTCGTAAAACTAATTGTAGCACATGTTAAACTTCTTTCGTTGAAAATTATAGTATCATGAAATCATCAGTATTGCGTAGATACTGACCCTGTCAAAATCAGAGCTACATTTTAGGATGCAAAACGTCGTTCTAGAAATAATAAAATATAAAATAAAAAAAAGGTTATCTCGGAAGAAAACACGTTGGTGGGTTCGAGGATGGGTTCAAAAAAAGCATCTGGGTGCAACACAGTCCACTCTGCACAGGCGCTATCGCGACACTAGTTTCGCGTTGCATTTGCATCATGCAATTAGTAAAACTGAACGTTTACACGTGAAATTACTGGTTAAATTAGTTTTATCAAACTAATTTCAAGCCACTAGTTTCGTAATGTAAATCCCGCTTAAAATAAATAAGACTTAGGTTAAAGATTTTCTGCGGAAAGGGAAAATTGTACGGTTCCGGTGTTAAATAGATAATTTTAAAATTTTACAGATTTTCTGTTTCCATTTTAACACGCTTTTATTAGCTTCACTTGTATGTTTGTAAGTATATAACTCCGCCGTGCTTGTGCTTTTTGTAGGTAAATCCCACCATTTTCAGTCCTTTCGTTGGCCGAAAAAGTAAGGTGCTGACCTGATACACCGGTCAAGAGTCTTAATCCCGTTTACAACGAAAAAAAAAAAAGAAATTTTTTAACAATAAATTGAACCAAAAAGTAGAAAATAAATTTAGTTTAAAAAAAAAACTAAAAAGCACATTTAACCAAAAAAATAAAAGAAATTTTAAGTTCGATGTGGTTTAAGAGCGTGTTTTTTTAACTACTTATTTTTATTTTAAGTAAATTGTATTTGATGACGCTCTTAACCATTCGGCCATAGATGCCTGCGGTTGGTTTTTGATCATATCTTTATTCAACTCATATCGCATAAAGACACATTTGATTCGTGCCAAGTTGTAGTGGACTGACCTTTCTTATCTTAAAGGGTTTAACGACGGCTGGTTTTTGCTTCCATTGTACAATATTACCTGGTTTAAATCTTTACAGGTTTGAGTTTCACATTGTCATGGATATGCATTTATAAATTTTAGTATCCTCAGAGTATTGTCGTCGACCAGAATTTTAAAAAATGTCTCGTAGTTGTTGTTGATATTTATTCTTCTTCATATGCTATTGCTACTTTATGTATTAGTGTTATGATTTTTATGCCACGGTTCAGTAATATAATTGAAAAGAACAGTAGGTATCTGTTGGTATTATATAGATCCTATTACGACTCTGAGCTTTAACGACTTAAGGAAGCTGTTAAGATTAGTCAGTCCGCACGAACTTAAACCGAATAATTCTTAATTCGTCTTTAAGCACAAATATATAACTTTATTGAGAAAGGGATTATTTGTCATATCGACAATTAAACATCAGTAAGTTACTTTTTTTGCCCTCTCTTATATTTTTATTGAGTAAGTGTCCTAAGCTACATAATTTATGTTATTTATAGGAATTTTTTGTTTTAACACTGTGTATAGAATAAGTTTGTAGAGAAAAATATTTCTACTGTTTTAAAATATTTATTACGTAAAAATGGACACACTTCTAAAATAATTTAGTCCTTTAAATTTAAATCGGTTTAAATATGTAATCGAGGTGGGTTAAAAAAATAGTCAATACTTGAGAAAAAACGAACTTAGAAAGAGTTTAAAAATTGTAATAAAGTGTCATTTGGCAAAAAAATGTTTAATTAAGGAAGAAAAAAAAATTACAGGAAAACCCAAAGCTAAAGATTTTAGTAAACTATTTGACCTACCTATTTTATATATACTAATTACTATTAAAAAGTTTTCGTTTATCGTATCTTAAATTTATAAATTTATTCTCGACAGAATGTCGTTACAAGTATGATATTTGCTAAACTGGTAATAAATCAACAGTAATAAACACTTGAAAACGCAACATTCTCCACCAGGACATTTCGAAAGCTCAAAAACAGGAGCATTACCATCTGTAAAATTCAAATCGCTCTGGTAAATACACACTGTTTATGTCATATTTGGCAAATGACGTAGCCGAAAATTATCAAATGGGTAAAAAGTGGTAAAATTTAAATGTAACTAAAACTCAAATCCATCTCTGTCAACAGCAAAGCATTATAAACAGGACCCGAAGTCCTCCTAGAACGTGTTACAAGTCTAATTATCATACGGATTTGCATAATTCGAAATTTACGAAAATGCAAAGCCAACGAATGAAAATCATTCGTTGTTCTGCGGTAATGCAGAAATTATACGATGTTTCGAACAAGTTCCGGGTTAATGGAGTGCTTCTGAATGCTTTTGACAGTTGACACTAATAAAGTTTCGGCGTCTCTTCGACCTCATTATTCAAATTTACAAGCAGTCCTGTTTTAATTTTTCAATTAATATACACAAATACGTCAAATATAAGAAAATTTCTAAGGTTTTTATTTGACGAACTACATCAATTCCATAAACATGAGTACTAAAGATTAACCTTTTCCAAAAACTGTATTAAATAGTAGAATTCTTAAGTTTTTTTGTCAATTCTTTTGAGTAAAATCAAAATTATTTTAATATTCTTAAAGCAAGATATAAAATTTACAAATGAAATAAAAAAATATTACAGTGTAAACTCTATGCAAGGAAGGAACTGAAGGACTGTATCTTTTATAACATTATTGGGAGTTGACGTTAATGAATAGAAAGAAAATCATAATTATAAAAATAAAATCCATATTTTAGAGTGGAAAAGAGAATCTTTATTGTAGAATAGTATCAACAATTACATAAAAAACACTCTTACATGAACTCTATTGCTTATATTCTGTTGTTTTTGTCTGATGTCTTTTGATGACCCAGTAATTTTGTTCTATTTTCCTATTTATTATATTCATATCTTGCAATATTAAGGTGTCTTGGGGTGAAAGTACTTTAAATTTTAGAATTTTATCTGGTGTCAATTTACAGAAAATTCTTGCTTTATCTGCATTGTAAATGTCACGTGGGGGCTAATTTTTTAACCACGCTTTATCCAGCCAATCGCGAGTAATATACGTATCAACACTTTGTGCTTTTGCACTTATTATACCATAGTTAAAATCATTCCGTTGCGGGAATTTTCCGACCCATCTTTCTGATACTTGAAAAGAAGTAACCAAGTGCTTCGGCAAAATTTTTCGCGTTAGTTTTTATGATCGGTTCCGAGATATGCATAATTTTCTGGCGTCGTCGGTAAAACCACGTTAGTACAGCTTGATGCAAATATTCGTAATTAGGTTATTTAATTTTTTGGAACATTTTCCCTCATCCTGAGCTTAAAAAACTTTTTCGTTATTTTACCATCTTGTGGTCACCGTAGAAAGACTAAAACCAAAGCGTCTGCCAACATCACTTATTTTTTCTTCCGCATCTCTTGCGCGAATCAGTAAAACGTCAATACGCAACGATTTTCTTTTACCGGCCATTTTTACAGTTTAAAAGAGTGTAAGCAACTAATCTACATGTGCAAGTAATTCATTGCAAAAAACCATAGAACGATTTTCTTAAAAAGGCCGGAATGCATGATGACGACAGTCGAGTTTATTACGAGCAAGGATAATTAAGCGAAAATTTTGGAAACTTAAAATGTACTTAATTATCGTCATTATTAAGAATGGGTGTAATACTATCATTGTATGGAAGTCAAGCTTTCGTTTTTCGTCGTCCCAAACAGGAAAATAACTCGCCATCAAACCGAATATGCAATCTGATCACATTCTATCTTTGCTGTAAAAATATAAGTCTACAAGCTATTTTCTAATATCTAGACAACATTTAAATCGGTGTATGCCGTATTAATTGTAAACTATCTTTTAATTATTATTTGCAATTTTTTGTGCAATCATACTCTCGGAAATGGACATTATACATTGGCACTAATTTTTGCGTTAATTAAAAAAAGAACAGAGAGTTACGAAGAAATATTCCAATCGATATAAATGCATCTGAAAAAGAAAACTGCACTATATGGCCCAATATTACAATAATTAGATGCAAGTTTTACATTTCGCAAACTTAGATGTGAAAAATCCAAAATAATCGTCTTAAAGGAGAATATACATCAACTGAAGGAGGGAAATAGAAAACTGGTTATATTTAACATTTGGTCTCATCTTTTTAAAAGACACACAGTGCTTGTGGATCTAATTTTTTCTGTAGATATTTAACCGACAATTACATCAGTGAGTCAGCAAGATTTGCTCCAGCAATACTTATGCAAGTGAGTCGGCGTTTCATAGCTCTATTGTACATATGCATCCAAATAAATTTGTATTTTTAAACAAATTAAAAAGTGTTTAAACACGAACTTACACTAAATTAAATAGAGTTCATTCTGAAAACAAAATGAGAAATATACTTAGTATAAAAAACATTTAGAATATATTCCAAATTTAGGTAATTAACCTTTAAATTATTAGGGCTGCTTTTGTAAAAACTGTTATTTAGTGTTAAATTAAATACATTTTTTAAATTATGTGTTTGCTAATATAAAAAATTGTATTAAATGACTAACATTAGTTTGTTCTACTGTGGGTTTAATTGTAACACATTATTTCTAATTCTTGGGTCCAATTGGCATACCTACCTATAGGATTTCTAGGACTTATGCTGGGATACCTGGATTTGCCCATTTAAATATCCTATACCATTCCAGGTAATTTTACTTGATTGCATAAAAGCAATCCAATGTATTTTAAAAAAACAGCATTAAGTGATTTTGGATGTCTAATAATAAGTTAAGTACCTACACTCTCGACTATTCCTATACGAGCTCCCTTCGGACAACATTTTGCACTAATTTGAGATTTAATAAAAAATTAAAGAACGTTTAAAACTAAATGGTTATATATTAAAACAAATTAATATGCTGCAAAATTTTACAATAAAAATAACTAATCTTGTTAAATGTTTAATAAATTAATATCCTTTTCATTAACAATTCTTCATATCTTAGGATGTGGTGTTAAAGGCGCTTACACAATTTATGCAAGTTTAAACAGATTCTTCAATTAGACGTATGAATTTGAGTCTCGCTGGGTGTGACATGTTTTCAATTTAATATATTCTTGTTTGTATACTTTTTAAAATTTTCAAAATTTCAAAATTGTCAAAAACTCCAATGAGAGGAATCTCAAATAATCGTTTAGGTACTAAATAATACTTACTCTATCTAAGTCAGCTTTTAGGTCCATTATGGCTAGAGGGAAAGCCATAAATATCGAATAAAGATATTTCTTTCAGGTTCAAGTGGCAGAAAAATTGCCAAAAAAACTAAATGTACTACTTTCAACATTAAGATTTACTAAAATATATAAAACTACAGGAAAAATAAATATAGTGTTCTGAAAGTGGTGAAAAAGGTGTTAGGCAATTTATAAAACTTGTTAAAGAAAATAGGCTAAGTAATTTGAAAGATTGACTAAAATGTAGTCAGAAATCTTAAAAAGGAGAGTACCTTTCCAAATAAAACGAAAATAATTGAAAATCAATGGTTGCATTTTTATAGGATAAGTTAAAATGGTATCAATTTTAATTAGGCTATGAAAAATCACTGTTGACCCAAATAAAAAAAAGAGTGGGCTAAAGAAAAAAGGAATTGGGTAATAAATGAGTGGATCAAGACAATTTTTAGTAAATAAATTTAAATTTGACGTACGCTTTGGAGATTTACAAAAAAGTCACACAAAAAAGATGAAGCCAATGAAAAAGTTTGTTTAAAGCGAACATTGAAGTTTTCAAAAAGGCTTATTGTATGTGGAGTGTGGCGCCTTAAGCCCTATGGGTAAAAATGGCAGAATTGAAGATATAAAGGAGACGTTTAAAAATGTCTTTATCATTAGGTAAATTAAAAAATTCTCACGTTTACATACTTTTAAAATATGCTTGGACTACGAGAGATCACTGTTGATGGTAACACCTAGGTCCACATGATATGACACAGAACATATGGTAGAGTTTTCCAGAAAGATGTGGGTTGTTTTTCCCTATATGCAAAACAATACATTTTCCAATATTCAATGGAAGTTTTTACACCATCCAAGTCCAAGTCCATTTGTAATATTAGATGATGCGTTAATGTATTTGTGTGTAGCTTGGTATCATCTGCAACAAGTGCTTCGTTGTTTAATATGTGCTGTGGCAGGTCACAGTAGACTGAGAATAACTTTATCTTGGGAAACACCACTAGTGACTTGTCTATTAGATGAGACATTTTCGCCAACTTTTACACTAAAATTTCTATTAGTCATGTAATCTCTTATCCAAATGTTAAGATTTTCTCTAATTAAAAAATGTTTAAGTTTATACAATGGCCTTCTTGTTTATACATTGTCAACAGCTTTGAAGAAGTCTAGACCAGTACGTCTGTTAGGCGTTCAGCATCTAGATTACGAGTCCAGCCGTTTATGCAGCTAAGTAGGTTTCTTGTAGTAGATCTATTTTTTTATAATTCACGTTCACAAAGTTTCTATTTCGACAGTAAAAACAGTATCGAAATAGATTCATTGTAACACTGTTTTTGGTAACTCTTTGTTTTACACAATTGGTTGCACTGCACTGATTTTCAACGAAAGAGTTCAGGTAGTAAATCAAAAAGTATGTTGTAGTAAATTATTAACTACATTATCAGCGTTATTGCTAAATTCGGAATATTTTATACAAATTTGACAAACATTCTAATTTAAAATCATTAAAACTGACAAGTGTCAAAACTGTCAAGATTGCCAACATACATAAATATTTCGAAAAACTCTCATTTTATTTTTTTTTATACTTTTAAAAGTTCATTATAAAAAATATATGGAGGGTAGAGGTAAGGAGAACGATCTTAAATGGGAAATGATTAAAAATGTGTCCACTTTTTAAAGGAACATAATACTTCTCAAACTTGCCACTACAATGGCGCTAAAGTAGATGTAGGGTACAGAATGAATGTAGCAGTTTTTGACAAATTGATTGAAATGTCGTATGATTTCGTAATATAAGTCACAAATTATATAAGTGCTATAAAAAAACGTGGTCAGCGAATTCAGTTTAGTGTATTTTAAATTCGTTTTGTACTTTATGATTATCTTATGTATCTTATGATTATTTTAAAAATGGTGTCATAATAAAGCGGAAATGTGTCTTTCCTTGTTTATTTATCTATCCTACTCTAAGAAATTATGGCGCTTTTTTTAAAACTTACCCTACTACGATCGTAGCGCCACCCTTATTTACCACATTTTGACGGACACATTCAATACACGGAGACAGTTCTCCTTACCTCTACCCTCCATAAAAAAATAGTATGTAACACTCGAATTACAATGACGGTTTGTAGTACTCGTTCTTTGCGAAACTCACCGCTTCGCGGTTCGTTTCACAAACTGAACTCGTACTACGAAACCTCTGTCATTGTAACACTTGTATTAAAATATACTATTGTATAACCATGCTGTTTACTTGGAATTACTTGATGCTTTGACAGAAATGAAGTCATTTGCTGAACAATAATTTGTTTCATGATTTAAGAAGGTGTTTTATGGGGTCAGGTTTGTCACCTTTTTTGAAGAAGGCTGTTATTGACGCTGGTTTCCATGAAGTGGGTACAAGGGAATGTTCAAATGAGGTAGTAATAACAGAAGGAAACAGAGGACGGGAGCACTTTTTCTTAAACGTAGAAGTGTTGAATTATCCAGACCAGGAGACAAGTGTAGATTTAACAACAGTAGATGCTTCTTGACATCGGTTTCAGTAAAAATTAAGGTGTTTATACTACTTTGAACTTTATCCAGCCTAATCGTAGGCACGTAGGCAAGGGCTTATCATCAAGTTTCTGTGTAAAAACTGCAGCAAATGTGACTACTATGGTTTCCGCTGTTTCTTGATATAAGAAGCACACAGTACCATGGGATTTCTGCTATTTAGAGTAGACCTTACATACTAAAAATATTTTCTTATGATTTATTAGAGTTAATAACCATATCTTCATGGTCTTTCTGAGCAGAGCGAACGACCTGGCATTTGAAAATTTCCTGTTACTTGCATAGTCTTCTACAAGATTTGTTCATTGAAATTTCCTTTTTTTTGTGTTAAAAGAGAGATAGAAGATCAGGAGTAAGCCAAGGGAAATTTACGATAGTATTTGGTAAAGGATTTTTTGCTGATGCTTAATTTTAGGAAGTTTAGCAATTCATACAGACAATCACCAAAAAAAAAAGAAGACAGTTTATTTAGGATAATTTATAATAGACCGAGTATTTAGCATTGATGTTGTTAGCTGGATATTACCTGTAATTACCACATGGTTAATAAAAGCAGGTTCAATTACTGTCGGTTGTATTATTTTTTTAAATAGTTTTTTTTTAATGTCATTTCTTGTTTATCATATTTTTAAATATCTGTTTTGTGTTGATATTATTATAATTTTCAAAATATTTTTTTTTGTTACTTGTTTTGCCCTGGACTGTTTTAATTTTACAGACAACTGTATCTAATACAAAAGCCACATAACCATTGTTTCATATTTTAAAACATGTCTTGATAACTAAATTCCAATTATCAATATTTACTAATAATAATTATACTAATAAAATAAGAAAATTATTCTTATCCCATTTATACAAAATAATAGTTTACAAAAAACAAATACCTTTATTATCAATCGTAGACTGAAAACGTATGTGACTTTAGCAGAAATAATTCTCCCATAATATCAAATTTCTTTAGATAATGAAGCCATTTCATTTAGTCTTTATTGTTTAAATGGAATTCAATAAAAATTATTATCTGTACAATTACATATCAAGCAGAAATTGTTTATAGAATAATCAATTGTTATACGTGTTTGGGTTTTGATAAGTAACTCGTGTGTATTTTGTTTTCTTGGAGTTGTCATTATTAAGCTTGCTGGTTTAATGGCTCTTTTGATATGCACAGAAGTATCAATTTCAAAATTTTATTTATAAATTATCATTAAATATTAGCCGACTAAGGCATTTTTTGCACAATATCGCTAATTTTTATTTGGATTTTTTTCACAACAAACCCATTTAAATTTTTTTTTATAAATAAATCAAAATTAATAAAGAAGCAAGTTGATGTTATTTTAGTTGTTTCTAGGTAATTATTTTAATGAGATTAAATTTTAAAAATGTTTTAAACAATTATGTAAAAAGCTTATTTTTTACTGATATTATTTTTTAATCCGATGTAATATTCCCCTCTTGAGAATTAATTTCCCCTCATTGAATTGCAAATATCTTTTATAAATATTTAAATGGTTGAAATAAATTTTTACGAAAAACAGGTTTTATACCCCTACATTTAACCGTCTATCTATTAAGTTGGGATATTTTTTACAAAAAACGTATACTAGCTAAATACAGTGTATCTGTATAAGTAGATAGTGAAAAGAATATTAACAAACTAGGCTTCAAAGAAAATATTAGTGCAAAACATATTTTACGACTAGTATTATTTCGTATTCTTCGCTTGTTTTCTCTTTGTCTATCCGGGTGGAAATTTGTAATCATTCAGGGCCGCTTAGAACTAGATGACAATGTATGTTTTTAGACAGCTTTATTGTGGTTTAATTACAATTTCTACTAATTTTCAATTTTATTTAATAAATTAGTCAAAACTTTTCTTACTGGAGGGCGCTGCTATAAACAATGCAAGATTGTTTTTTTGTGGTTTAAAAATTATTAGAATAATTTATAATTTTATACTGTGTCCTATAAATCATAAAAATGTAGTCTATAAAAAGTATAATAAGAGACACTTAAAGGGATTGATAAAAAACCGCTTATATAGGAACTAGCAGCCCGCACCGGCTTTGCACGGGGATTAAAGAAACATAACAAAAGCCATTAAATTTATTGGGTCAACGCTTCCCTGTAAACAATATTACATGTTGTTTTATTTTGTGACAGCAAAATAAATTGATTTTCAGGTGCTCCGACCCGCCTTAGGCGGTTGGCCATGAGGAAAACCGATCCCTACTAGTTGAAAGGTTTGACCTTGAGACTTGAGATGTTTTGATAGGAAATTGAAGCGGTTTAAATGGATTTGGTAGATCAGTTGGGATCATCGGTATCCTCAGTGTATGAGCTGGTTGACCAGCTGGTGGTTCAGTTATAACGGTTGCTACAACTTAATTGTCCTTTAATTTCTTTATAAGTAGCCTCGTCCCATTGCACATGCTAAATTTGTGATATCTGTCGTGATTATGAAATAAGTTATTTTGATAAGGATTAATACCAAGATAAAAACTTTTAAAAAATTAAAAAATAGTTATTTTGACGTAACTATAACAGTTAGACATAGGCTGTCGCGGAATTTTTTGTAGATATTTATATATTCTTCAAAATCGTAGTACATTATTTTATTCTATAATCAATAGTATTCTCAGCGCATGCGATGTAAGGATTTTAAGGTCATTTTTGGTTACATTAATGGCAGGTTAGTAAGGATCCCTATTTTTTTTAAATGAAACATAGCCTATGTCACTCGAGAATAGTGTAGCTTGCCAACGGTGAAAGAATTTTTGAAATAGGTCCAGTAGTTTCGGAACCTATTCATTTCAAACAAACAAACAAACAAAAAATCAAACCTTTCCTCTTTATAATATTAGTATTGATTAGTAACACTGATTTACCAATAAACAAAGAAAAGAATGGGTACAGAGCAGCTTATATAAACTGGAATTCGTATTTTTTGCATTTTTTTAAAATAATTTCCTTTTTGTCCAATCAGTAAACGGTTTATACTAATACTATAGAAAATTTTTTAGCAATGTTGCAATCTATGGACGAACAAAAGGTAAACAAACCCTTACAGATGGCTATACGGATTTAATCCCCATAAAGGCTGCTACCTGCTTTTGTCCTATAACGAGCGAGTTTAATCGAAAAACTTTATAAACAAGAGCCTTGCTTTACGTAAAATTCATTTGCTAATAAAAGTAACACAAATACAGTTGAGTCCGTGGTTCTTTACCCGTGCGTCACTAATACCTGGTGAGATAAAACACATACTTTTAATCTAGCGTCATTGTCTTCCACGCATGAAACTAAAGACAAAACAGCTACCGCATGTTATTAAGTTGCAATTTCCGACTTACTTCGTATGCTTTAAATGATGACGCACGGGTAAAGAACCACGGACTCAACTGTACACATGCTCAAAATCTAGGGATATTTAAAAACTTTATTTATAAAATGGTTCAAAAGTATTTCATGGAATAACTTGTGTAAGCCTATTCGTGGAAAGATGTAAATGAACGAAAAAATCAAAACGAATCATTGTCATAAAAAAATAAAAACAATTTAAAATGTATGCAAAAAACGAAAATTTATGAATCCAGTTTTTTAGAAAAAATGACAGTGGAGCAAAGAGAATAGTATATTCTGTAACAAGGTTAGAATAAAAATTCGATACGAGTGGAAAATTCCGAACGCGAGCGTAGCGAGCGAGAGGAACCACGAGTAAATCGAATTTTCATTCTAATCGTGTAACAGACTGTATTTTCTCCACGACCATGTAATAATTCTGTTTATTTAAATTGAAATTTGTAGCAAAACAATAAGAACGTCGCTCTGACAAACTGAGTGACAGTTTTTAAATTCATGGTAATCTATGTTTTATTGAGCATAATTACAGAATGTTATTCCGTTACTAGTTATAGAATGGAAATACATGCAAAACACATAAGAAGCAAGTGTTTCAGAATGTATATTCCTCAAGAGTGAGAATTAACACTTTCTATTATTAAAAATGAAGTCGGAATTATTACATTCATTAATGGTCGTGGAGAAAAATATTTTAATAAAGAATGTGGTCTCCTTATCCATTTACGATGGCTCTCCAGTGTCTTTCCATACTAAGTATCAAATTATCCAGATCTTCTTAGTGCCTCGCCACTCAGCAGATCTCGAAACAGCTGATTGCGATGAGCTCCACGGACGAAAATGATTAATTAACTGCCGTGCCGTCAATGTGTATATCTTCCTAAATGCCTTTTCCGAACGTTTCCCATTCCTGTCTCAATCATCCCCGCATCCCCACAGCCCTCAACCTTTTTGGTTTTGGCCAAATGACTTCGAGGCATGTTAAAACAAATTTTCAACAACATATTTGTAAGAAAACAATAAACAAACAGTTAACACAGCAAAAAATTTACATTAACCATTCTTTAGAAATCTAAAAATTTGCAAAAATATCAACAAATTTATTATTATTGGCTTAAACAGTATGTTAAAAAAATTATAAATTTTATTAAAAAAAAACTGGCTTAAACTCTCTTGAAAGCACTTCTCATATAAGACAACTAAAATTTTAAATGAACATAAATTCACATTTAATCTGGGCAGTAGCTAATGGTAGTGGATTTTCTGGACCCCATGTGTAGTTTTCTTAAAAAATATTTAATAAATTTATACCAGAACGAATAAATTTGTTTGAACCTTTGATTGTCCACATTCTCTATTATTGTCCGAAATTCCCCTTTTCAAAATTTTGCATAAGAATGAGAATAAACCTTCTCATATTGACAACTAGATCGGTTAGAATAAACTCGTTTTTAATGGAATTCCTTATGCATGCTAGTAACCAGATATGGGCACAAGTAGGTATACAGAAATGTGAATAATTTTGTTAAAACTAATATAATGTATAGGTACAATAAAAAGGAATGTGTAACTGATACAAAAATATTCAACTTATATTTTGTAACGGTTGTTTTTTTAGAAATTCATTATAATAACAAAAACCTCTGTTTAATGTGTGAATTGATATTATATTTGAACAATAAATCCATTTATATTTTCTCATAGATAGGGTTCGATATTTGATATATCTAATAACCTATGTAAATTTACTCTGAAAAATGAATATAACTGTTGTTCATAAACAAATGCATAGTGGCATACCTACTATCCCAACAAAAAAAAGCTAGGTTATGCAGACTACTAAAGAGCTTTTAGGCTTATAAAAATTATAAAACATTTTATTAAGATTTTTTTTAAATAATATGAAGAAAGTTGAATGTTTTTCGAAAATGCTTACATGATATTATGATATTATCTAGATTAATATACCAGATTTCTTAAACAGAGCAAACATGTAAGCAAACATAAAATTATAGATTTTAAAAAACCTTGTAAACAGGCCTAACTATGGTAGGATAATAAGGCCTATTATTTTAACACTCATGAATAATTAAAATAATATTTGGTAACTGAGAAAAAAAAATTATATTTGCATTAATTATGTGCACCCTTTAAAATTACAAAATAATTCTTTGTTTAAAAGACATCAGGGCATACAAAATGATCAGAATTATCCTCTCTCAAAGGAACACATTCTTCATAATACTATTTGTCGCATTTTGAACATTGTTTTATATCGTTTCTCTCATTCTCCTCACGAGCTTTAAACTATGTACCAACTAACGTCGTTTTTAGGGGTCTGTAGCCAAATGGCAAAAAAAGGATCCCTTAGGCGGCTCGCACACCGGAGCAATATGCAACTAGCAACTAGCAACATGCAATAAGCAACAGGCAACATATTTTGTTGTACTTTGATCCAGCTGAGAGTGACCACGTTATTCTGGCTGGCCTCAGTTAAAGATTGGTGACATTCTAGTACTAAACTTGAAGTGAAACGTGGTCTATTCAAGGTCAGTAGTGCTTGTCGGCAGTCTGTGTATATATTTATATTCCTGCCTATGATGTTCCTATTTATTTGCAGCTATGGTTATGCCTGTGAGTTCTGACTGAACCACACTTGACAAGGCATCCATAGCCCATTTTATTTTTAGGTTTAAGGATCTAGAGTAAATTCCACATCCCACCCTTGCTTTGTTTTTTATCCATTCGTATATACGCTCAGAGCGTTCACTACGTTGGGGTCTGCTGTCTTGTTTGTTAATATTTTGTAGGGTTTGTCAAAGACAAATCTTGGTGTGACGGCATCCGTGTCTGCCTGTAAGAGAGGTATCACCTTTATCGATTCCCTCCATAGACTGTCCTTATGGGTGCCAGTCCCTACAGTGGGTTTGATACCAACCGTGCGAAAGCGTACCATGGTCATCAATGCGACCTCCTTAACAAATATGTCAAGGGAAGTGAGACCGAGTATGACTTCCATTGCTTCGCATGGCTCCTGTTACGAGAAGGCATGCTGATCTTTGTATTTGGTTTAATTTTTTGATAGCTGTCGTTTGTTTCACTGTAGGCCACCACACGACAGCACCATATGTTAGCATAGGTCTTATGATTGCCGTGTAGATCCACATGGTGACCTTGGGGGATAATCCCCAGGTCTGTCCTATGGTTCGGCGGCATTGCTCATGAGATATAAATGCTTTTTAACTGTGCTTTCTATGTGTGAGCTCCACATCAGCTAACACCTAAGTATTTCACTTCTGTAGCAAAGCTTAATTTAACGTTAAAAAGACTGGGTGCATTTAAGCCCCTAGGTTTCTTTTCCTTCGTGAAGAGAATCATTTCTGTCTTTTTGGGGTTAATAGACAGCGATTGCTCTTTACACCATGTCTCTAAAGTTTTGAAAGCCACTTGCATTCTGTCGCATAGGGTGCTTTCAAACTTTCCTGTTGGCAGAATTACAATGTCGTCTGCGTAGGCTACTGTATAGATTTTATCATGTTCATTGAGGCGGTGAATTAGGCTGTCTAGAACAATGTTCCACAGTACCTAGAGTTGATAAAACCCCTCCCTGTGGACAGCCCCTCGTGACCTTGCCTCGTATCTTGACATGCAACTTTTGCTCGTAGAGCAATACTTTGAAAATATTTTTTTAATCAATAGACAAAATACGATTTCAAATAATCTATCATTTTTATTTAGTTCTGTGCTTTTTCTGTAATTTTTCGTAAATACAGGATCAATCAAAAATTTTACTCGCTTGAGATCATTAAAAAATTCTCACAGAAATAGTATTTTTTAAACCCTTATCCGAAAAAATACACCTTTTTGCATCTAAACGTAAAAAAACGAAAGGAGAAAACGATTAAAAGTAAAAATCGATCCATCATACAGATAAAAAAAAGCATTATAACTCTAAAAAGAATAGACGGACAACAATACAATAAAAGAAAATACCCTACACCCGTTTTTACCTAATATCTCAGATAATCTAACATTTTTTTAGTCAGTCGTACGTTCGTCTGGGTTTTTGTATTCATGTTGCTTGAAGTTTCAGGTAAATAGGGACCAATCTCGAAAGAAATTGAATTTATCAAAACCAGGGTTAGAAAATTCAGGGGTGGTTTTATCAGAATTTTATTTCCTAACTAAAATAAAGTTAGTATAGTATGGTTTCTGATTTAAATTTAAAATTATTTATATTTATTGTAATAATTAATTTAATATAAAACATAGCCATTAAAAAAATATTTATAGCAAATGTTAATTAATTTAGTATATATATTAAGGAAATTAACGATTTGATTCAAAATAAAAATCATTAGGTCTAAAATAAAATAAGTTAAATTTAGGTAAATCTTTATATTTTATTTTAATTTTACAAACAATTTAAAATTTGTTTTTTTAAAGGGCACAAAAAATGAACACTTGAGCCAAAATATTTGGACCGATGTCAAAAGTATTCAATTTAATTACTGCATCATGTATGATAAAAACAAGCCTAAGAAGATTTTAAAGTTTATTAATAAAATACAAAGGTTTAGTAATGACGTCATTTGACATTCGTTTTAAAATTAAAAAAAGTGAGAGGTGTCAAGGGACACCCGGATGGAACGAAGATCCTTTCGATTAATTAGTGAAGGAATTGTAATTTGTAAACACAACAGAGTGTTTATACATACATAAGCATTTATTATTGTCTGTATTAAATCTCTTCTTACCTAAATCCATCAGCAATATCCGGAACTTGTGCAGAACAGAAACACTATCAGGATTCATTATTGTTATTATTTTGTATTATTTTGTTATTTATTATCTCCAAAAAACCTGTATAACCTTAACAAAGTCACGACACTACACTATTCAAAGCAAAATAGAAAATAGTAAATTCATTATCACCTGGATATTTTCAACATATCGTTTCTTTTAACAAAAGTGTCCATTCATACAATGCCAGAGGTTTAGATGACATACATGTACCTAGAATTACTTTTTATTTTAATTTAAAACAGGAATTAACAATTAATACAAAATTTTAAAATATCTGACAGTTAAGGTAATTTGACGTACCTAACTATAGTCAAGTTACGAACTATTTTACGAACTATGTTTATGAATTTATAAAAACAGGATGAAATAAAATATAATACTATTATAGGTACTTATTTTTATCTACAGTATTTTCTTTTAATTTAAATTACCTAGTGTCTTTTTAATTGTATTTTTATTAGTATTTATTTATGTATATTAGGGTTTCCTATTTAAATAAAGATAGGTATATCTATCTATAAGAGAGAGAGAGAGAGAGACAGACAGACCAACATGCGTGTGTCGTGTCGTGACAAATTTTGGTCTGAATTTTTTTCGGCTAGCCTCAGTCCACGAATCAGTCGTACCTAACGCGCAAAAAGGAACTCCGTTCCAAAATGAAATCAATTACAATACACTGAGGTAAAAAACGCAATTTATCAACTAAAGCATAAAAAAGCTTACATCAGAAACCTAATAAATGAAATAACGCAATCCTAAATCAGTTTACTTTTAAAACAGTGACCACTTACAACTAAAATTTATAATGTATAAGAGTTTTATTTCCATTTTCATTATACATCTATTTGTTCGTAAAAATGTTTATTTTAATAAGGTAACATTTAAATTTGCATCGAAATAACCAATACGTAATCTTTTAAATTAAATAACACAAAGTACAAGAAATATTAGGCCGTCCCTGTAATTTATCAAATCTCTAGTAAGGGCTCCGCCAGACAACAGGTAGACGAATATAATAGTAATTTTTTAGTTCCTACGGGTAGCGTTTTTTAGATAGGCAAGGGTTGTATAAGGAAACACGACACCCTGTTATATCGTTAATGATCTGACATGATTGATGATTACTTTGATTGATCATTTTTCTATATTTGTGATAATTGAGTAAGTTTTGAGTGTGAAATCGAGAAATTTTGTGGGAATGTCGCTGATCATGAGAATTTTAACGGAATTAGTAAAAAATATTGTCATCATAAAAAACAACCATCCAATATTTTTTAAAAATGACTTGTTTTATCAAATAATTTAAATAAAAGTAATAGTGCAAACGACAAACGACGATATTAGTTTAACTTGTATGGTGGTGTGTGTTTTTTTTATAGATCTACAAGAAGTGATGTTATAAATCTATCTCCCATAATAACCCCATAATAAACATATATTTCTTTTATACATTACAATAAAATGATTTATTTGTTTACAAAACTATTTTTAACAGTTGTGTAGTAGGCGGAAATCAGACAGATTCAACAGTTAACAGTTTTCCAAAACTTATCTTGCTGCTCTTTACGCGTTTTGAACCAAACACCCATCCAAACAACCATCACTGTTGACTGGCAAAGTATCATAACTGAATATAAAAAAAACTACAAAAAGCCAAGGCTTGCAAAAATTAATGAAAACGATGAATTTATAAAAAATCCAAGAACTCCCTCAAGGTATGTGAAAACATACATTTAATCAATATCTGTAACAAATACCACTGGAGATGAAGATTATCCCATATTTTAGTTTTCAACCAGTGAACTTTACTGATGTTTAACTGGTTAATTCAGCGATAAATAAATTTAACACAAAAATTATTATAAAGATAAAGATATCATCGTCCAACCTCTAAAAATCTATAGGTTACAGTATATTTCCCAAAGTTTTCCAAATTGCTAAGGTGATACCCATCTTTAAGAATAAAGGCTCTATTGAAGATTATCGGCTCATATTTCTGTAGCCCAAGTCTATGAACGTATTTTAAAAAATCAAATTAATCAACACTTTAAATCCAATCAACTATTTGCCATAAATCAGTTTGGTTTTAAAAAAAATAACTTTAGCTATTGATCTATTCTGAAAAGGTTTGAAAAATATCTTGACACCATTGCATCCTTTTTGTTTCTCACTAAGCCTTTGACTGTCTCACGGATAGCATTTTTTTAAAGAAAGTTTCTGGCGATACACTTTGATGCAGGATTGACCTGGGAACAGCACAAAGTCCACTTATCAAGACAACACTTTCTATTAAGGAATCTTGTTCAAGTATTCTCCAGTGAGACCCTTCTTACAGCTAACCACAGTAATTTTCATTCCCTTTTATCTTATGCTGTTTTCTCCTGCGGCTACTCTCGTCATATTGATAAAGTGTTTACACTGCAAAGGAAATGTATTCGCTTAATCTTTGGACTTGTGATAGAGAGGACTTTAGAGACTCCGTTAAAACAGTAAAAATGACCTTACTTTTTGCTTATATGCTACAGTCTCTTTTGCAAATTAAAAAAAAAATTGTGAGTATATTTCACATGAAGTATTTCATAATTATCACACAAGGAACAATTGCAAGCTTGTACCAGTTTATGGTAGCCTTAAGAGATCCAGAAATTACAAAATACATGGCAGTAAAATTCTATAACGTTAAAAATCTTTTAATTTCTTTCAGTGTAAGAAAAAAATTAAGAGCTACCATAAACTGAATGCCTTTTTTTATTTGAGTAGGTACTTTTCTTCAAATTTTAGTATGTTAGGATGTGTTCTTTTACTTTTTATATTACATTTATTTTAATTTTGTTATGAGTTTTTATTGTAATGTTTTGTGTATGTTTTTTTAACTTGTAAATGCACTTATTTGTGTATAAATGGTGGTGTAAGTTGACATCTAGGTTTTAGAGACAACCAGTAGATCGCGCTGTTTTCGTTTTCTAAATAATACTGTTAGAAAGATTGTTTATTTATTTATTTATTGTCGAGTAAATAAACTTCCCTATAATCAATTTGGCGCCGGTAAGTAAAACATTACGGTATCATGTACTGTAATGTGTTGCCTAGCAACTCTGCTCTGATTGCTTAAGGGAAGACAATTATTTTTAATTTTTGACATTTAAAAATACTATAATGACTATAAAATAAAAATAAAATAATTAATTACTTACTTTTTATTTTCTTTTAATTTAAAACACGAATTAATTAATACAAAAATTTTAAAATACTTGACAGTAACTGACAGTTAAGGTAATTTGAGGTACCTAACTAGTCAAGTTACGAACTAATTTTAAAATTTTTATGAATTTATTAATTTATAAAAACAGGATAAAATAAAATGTAATACGATAGATGGTCGTTAGGTGTTATTACAGTACTCGTTTTTATTTCCAGATTCGGCTCCTACGTCGCCTCGTCTGTAAACTAACTCGTACTGTCACCTACCGACCTTGTAACGTATAATACTATTGTACGTGTCTACATCCTGAATAGAATACCTAATAAGTTTAAAAACATGATAAACAAATTATAAAACAATAATTAAGAGAATCTGAAAATAAGTGAAAAAAAATTGAGGAAAACGAAAAATAATAATAATCATAAAAAACAAAAAAAAAAAAATTAAAAAATCGCAAAAAAAGGGAAGGGTAAAACTGATTTTTTCTTATGCATGAAATACCTGTAGCGCATTCTATACTCGTTATGGAATACACTATTTTTCTCTAGGACATTTTTTGTAAAAACTTAATATTTATTTTTATTCTTTGCGTGAAACGACGAAAAATGTAAAAAATGGAAAATTATTCGTAAGGTGTTATAATCCAATTTATTCATACAGTTGTAATGTTTGGATTTCCATGAAAACGGTAATATTATTGATTTAATATATAAATAATCACAATTTATAAATCAATCTTTTTATATTAAAAAGTTTTTAACTTCCCGCTAAATTTTATTTTTTTTAAATCGTGTGTGTGTGTGTGTGTGTGTGTGTGTGTGTGTGTGTGTGTGTGTGTGCGCGTGTGTTTGTTTGTGTGTGTGTGTGTGTGTGTGTGCGTGTGTGTGTGCGTGTGTGCGTGTGTGCGTGTGTGCGCGTGTGGGTTTGTGTGTGTGTGTGTGTGTGTGTGTGTGTGTGTGTGTGTATGTGTGTGCGCGCCTGCGCGCGTGTGTAAACCTCTTATATCCTTTGAACGGCTTGACCGATCGGAATGAAATAAAAAGCGTTCCAAAGAGTTTCATCTAACTTAGATTCCCTGTAAGTTTAAACCGATTCGAGAAAGTTCAAAATAATCGAAAAAAACAATTGGTAAAAATGATGTTTTTCGGGCATATCTTTTAGGCCATTACATCGATCAATTTCATAACCTAATCAGCTCTTAAGCTTAAAAAACCACGTCGAATGTTGTTTTGCAAATTAAAATCGGTTGATTCGTTCGTAAGATACCGTTGTCGAAAAATTTCAAAAAAAGTGTTTTTTTCAATAACTTAGAGATTTTGCACTCCTGGTAACGTTTTTAGGTCTCAAAAAACTGCATCGAATGCCATCTTGAACATCAAAATCGAATAACGCGTTAAAAAGTTATGGCTTTTAAAACATTACAAAAAAAAGTCAAAAACATCAAAATACGTCACGTTACTATAGCTTTACGGTTAAAACTAGCGGGAAGTTGCAAGGATGGCCTTTAAGGTCAACCTCTTTTCGAATTTTTTTACGAATTTTCACATCTTTTTTAATGATTTATACGTCACATTACTATTACATAAATTATTTTGTAATTTCTTGAAATTGTATCAAAATCTCTATGTATATGCCTAAATACACTTAAAACATGCATTGTCATCCAGTTCTTAGCTATCTTAGCTAAAAAATTCAGAGCACTAGGTGGTCGGAAAATCGGTTTAAATTCAATTACAAAATTCCACCCGGAATGACAAAGAGAAAGACAAAGAGACAACGAACACGACAAAAATAAAAAAAATTCTAAAATGGACTAGATTTAGGAGATCTCTAAGGAGAATGTTTCTTGAAACTTTTTAAAATACTTTGTAAAAATTAAATTAGTATTTAATTTTAATGGATCACGCGGTATTTATACAAGTAAATAGAGATATTAATTTCAAAACATGTGCATATTTAAGGAGTTTCTGACATTGAAGTGGTACTCGAGATTGTAACTTACAGAAAAAAATAAATGTTGAAACAGTAAATCTGTCAATATCAAAGTCAATAGAACTTGATATAAAACAATATAAACATAAACCTAGTTTTTTTAATTTCCATAAATATACTTGTTCATTTGCTACCATTATGTTTACTCTAATTAATGTTACTAATTATAAAATAATAGTATATTATGTAACAATTGTTAGAAACTTCACTTAATCTTTATTCATGAGCGAGCAAGTTTATAATAAGTATTTGAACACGAATTGTATATTATGCTTTTTCTAAGACCTTTCTTTTTTGTACTACAATTTTTTTAAGTTCTCGCGTTAAAAATTAAAAATTTAAAGAAAAATCTAGGGGTTATTGTTTCACTCCGATTTACAAAAACTTAGTTTTCACCAGATCTTCACGTTTTGAGGTTCTAGGAAGCATATTCCCGCGAGGATATCCGTATGTCTGTATATGGGTGTGTGTATGTATGTATGTATGTATTTAACCTATAACTCTGTCAGTAAGTGTCAAATTATTGAGGAGTTGTGTTATAGTTTCATTTACTAAACTAGTGGAATAGTAAATAGAAACTTGTATTATTATGTTGGCTACCTACAGTTTTCATTAAATTAAACTAACATTTGACATTTCTCAGACATAACTGTTTGCGAAATCGAATAATTTTTGACAACTTATGCCAAAATTTAAATTTTATATTTGTTATTTTTAGTTTTATACAAAACCATTTGGTAAGTCGTGGGTAAAGCATAGTACTTCACTTGAGGAACAAATTGCATATTTAGCGCGTTTCTTTAGTCCCTTCGCTAGCAAGCTTGCTCATGGGCCAAACACACTCGCTGTAATATGCAATTTACTCCACTCGTAAAGTAATATACTATTACCCACGACTCATAAGTAAATTGCGTATTTTTTAACCTATAACTCTGTCAGTATGTGTCAAATTATTGAGGCGTAGTGTTATAGTTTCATTTACTAAACTAGTGGAGTAAGTAAATAGAAACCTGTATTATTATGTTGGTAACCTACAGATTTCATTAAATTAAACTAACATTTGACATTTCTCAGACAGAACTGTCTGCGAAATCGAATATTTTTGACAACTTATGCCAAAATTAAAATTTTATATTTGTTATTTTTTGTTTTATACAAAACCATTTGGTAAGTCGTGGGTAAAGCATAGTACTTCACTTGAGGAACAAATTGCATATTTAGCTCGTTTCTTTAGCCCCTTCGCTCGCAAGCTCGCTCATGGGCCAAACACACTCGCTGTAATATGCAATTTACTCCACTCGTAAAGTAATATACTATTAAAGCGCTTGATCGGTCGAAATGAGACTTGAGGCGTTCGAAAGAATTCTATACAACTTATAGCTCCTGAAAATTTGAAGTCATTTGTTCAAGTAAATTCAGAGAAAAAAAAAAAGAAAATTCATAAACCTTGTTTTTTGAGAATAACTTTGTGGCGGTTGTACCAATCAATTTTATGACATAATCTCTTACACACAAAAAATGACGTTGATTACTGTTTTGGAAATCAAAATGACTTGTTGCGTTTGTGAGATATCGTTGACGAAAAATTTTAAATAACTTTGAGATATTTTGACTAATCCATTTTGCAATAAAGGTAAAATTTTTACACTTATAAAACTACGTCGATAACCATCTCGAACATTAAAATCGTACAGTGACATAAGCTATGGCAATTTAAAAATTAAAAAAAAGTGTTTTATGAAACTTTCATTAGACTTTTGAGCTGGAGAGTTCCCACAAAAACGTCGGCAAACCGAAACCAAATATGGATCAACGGCGGCGAGCAGAATGATCCTACTATTCTTGTCTACATATGGTGGCTTGGTGTCTAAAATTAGCGAGATATTAAAAGGATGACCTGCAGGGTCAACTCCTTTTCGATTTTTTTATTTTATGATAATAATTAACTAATGTAGTAATTAAGGAACTCATAATAAAACAACTTATTTTATCAAAAAACATTTACAATTCTTAAAAAAAACGGGTGTGGCAGTCAGTGGGACTGCCGGCAGAAGTTATACTTCTATGCACTTGCCCGGATTCATAAATTTGTATGCGAATGATTTAGCAAAATCATTATATGATATTCGTGTTCAGCGACCTTAAAAACCTCCTAGTACCGAGTGCACACTCATTTTGTATCGAATTTGCATAACATTCCTGAAGATGAGGTCCGTCCTAAGCACCAGGTGTTTCGGACACTTTCGCCATTATCACATTCGTATTCAACGAATCAAAAAACCGCCGCGCCGAGTTCCAAGTGTGCACTGATTTTGTACAGATTTACATAAAACCCCAGGAGAAGAGGTAAATACCCTAGACACGAAGTGCCGCGGAGACTTTCGACATCATGATATTCGTGTTCAGCGACCCCAAAAACCCCAAGTAAATAAATTGAACCCATTTGGAATACTTACCGAGTTGTAATTTTTCTATCTATTTTCTGTTCGAAATGCACTTTTTGACTATTCTTAAAAACTCTGTTTATGTAGCCAACAACCTCAAAAGCATAGTGCAGGATATAATGCAACCATGTGACGGTACTATGAAATACACTACAATACTCATTACTGAATATTATTATTAATATTACAAATATAAAATACTAAACTTTGTATGTTTACTTACGTGACAGAATTATAAAATAATCTGTCAAACACAATGTGATACGTCACTATCATATTCAAAACATTAGCTCAGACTGTTTTTTGTATATCTATCTCTTTTCAATGTACTGAATGTTTAAACGGTATTCAAAGGACTGTTAGTTATGACTAATAACATGTGGTAAATATTTTATCTTTGTTTTTACCGACCAATATACCTTATATGTGTTTCTGTCTCTCTCTTACTCACACAATTACATATGTAATGTTTTTTCACATTTAACCCCAAACAAATCTTTTCCGCAGAGTGCACGAATAGAAGTATAACTTCAATATTCAAAAGACCAAAAATTAACATAAAATATCAATGATAAAACACCGAATAACACTATACTATTAGTTTGTAGCAATATAAACCCCTCTAGAAAAAAAAACATGTATTATCATTGGATTACAGTCAACCTTTCCATTAATGAAAAAAAGTAATATTTTAAAAACGTACTTGTTGTTTACGTACTTATAATGATGCTTATAAGATTATTTGATCTCCTCGTTTCAAAATAATCTGGCTGTTATCATATAGCGAATAGTTTATTTTTATGGAATGCAAAGAGCTCGGGTTTTGGTCATTATTAATTTAAATATTTTCATATAGACTAAACAATATTCGAGTGTGCGAATGATATGCGATATTTCTAAATATGTTGATAATTTTAAGTTCTTTATAGGTATTTTTATGATGAAGTATGAATACCGACTCGAAACTGTTTTTTATTTACAAGTGAAAGAAGTTGTTTTTAGAAAAGTTAGAGATTGTTGTAAATATCCATAATATTTTAAATCAACGAGTTTTTTTTAATATTAGAAGTATACATAAAATTTTAATTACATAATATTAATAATAATATAATAAATTCACGGACAAAATTAAAGTACCACCTTTTTTTTCTGTAATTTTCAAAATAATGATCATGGTTAAGGTTGCTTATTTTTACGAATAGGGATTGGTCTTCTTTGATAATCTGGACACATGCTGTCTAAAAGTTGTTTGTCTTAAAATGATAAATATCATAGTTTTAACTTGTGTTGAGAGTTGAGCACATTGTGGTTACAAAAATTGTTGATTATCAAAAGATTTCATTTTCTAGAAGGTGTTGTATTGTTACTAGTCGTTGTATTAAAAGTTTTAGTCTAAGAAAATAATAGTGGCAAAAGAGGACGCGGTAAATTCTTCTCCTTTACTGGCAGACGGATACTCTATGCGTTATGTTATGCTTATTTGTTAGGAAGAAATCATTCCACTATAAGTCGTATGGTTAAAAAATTTAACCAAACAAAATCTTACAATCGCAGTCACGGAAAAGGGCGAAAAAGGTCCACAGATGCAAGAGATGAGAGCTTTCTGGGTATGTCTGTTTTTCGAAACAGGATAGTCACTGGTACAATATCACGAAATGAGTTTTCTATTGCTCGTAATATAGTGATATCATCTCGAATGTGAGAAGACGTTTAAATAAAGCTGGATTGAAAAGTAGAAAACCTGAGAAAAACCTTTGTTAACCAAAGTTTTGTTCTTAGATGAGACTAGGATCTACTTAAAATCTTCGTATAGACCTGGGCGTGTTTGGCGAAGGTCTGGAAAGAGATTTGCGAGCTGCAATATTGTCCCAAAATTCCATTTGGTAGTTTGGAATCTGTTTAAATGGCCGCACAGAGTTGGTTCCCATCCGAATGCGATCCATAAATGCGGATTATTATCTCAAAAATATCGTTCTTGAACATGTTATGCCCTTTGCCTCGTTCGTGGTGCCGAATTATGTATTTATGCAAGATAATGATCGTCCCCATGTGGCTAGGCAAGTGGTTAACTACCTAAATGCAATTTATCTTGAGTAAATGGAATGGCCAGCCAACAGTCCGGGCTTAAATACCATAAAGCACCTATGGGACATTCTTAAAACAGTTTGCAGTCATAGGCCCTCACCTGTTAACCATAATCAATTGTTAATGCAGTAATAGGAGAATGGGAAAGTATCCCCCAAGATGTTATTAAAAATCTTATCTCCAGTATGACAAAGCGAATGAATGCAGAAGTAGAGGAAGCCACACACGTTTCACCTAAAACACTTTAATTCAGTTTTTTACGTTTTTTTCTGTGTACATGATTAGCAAATTGTTTTTGTTATTTTGTTATTAGTGTTAGAAATAACATTTTTATTTTAGTACTAAAATTTATTTTCTAGGAATAACATTAGTATACCAATGGTTAGTGTAGCTTTCTTTAATAAAGAATAATAAAAGATTTTTTCTCAAATCTTGTCTGTTGACATAATATTTTTTATTTTTGGAAAAAGAGAAGTGTGACTATTAACACCAAGTTAGGAAGAGTTGTCAAAGTGTTTGGAAAAGATATTAAATTATGTCTAGTTCATAAAAAGAAACACTCATTATAATAAATACTGAATTTAGTAAATGATTATTTGAGATATCTCTCATGGGATTTAATATATTCTTGTTTGTATACCTACCTTCTAAACATTTCAAAATTTTCAAAACTGCTGATGGATTACTGCCTCGTATGGATTATCTCGTATGAAATGGTTTTTGAAATGGACCCGTGAAAAAACTAAGAATAGTGGGACTGAATTGGCAACCACCAAAAGAGCAGCAGCCAAGGAGACTGGTGTACTTCTTTCGGATGACGTAACCACCAACTTGCTTTAATTATTTTTTAGCAACTACTTTGGTCGATTTTTGCAATACAGTTACTTCAGTTTTATGCATGCTCCATATTTCATGTGGCTAAATATTATATTGTTTGATTGCTAATTATGAGAATTAAAATCTGTGGCTCTAGCTAAACTGGTGGCTGTAAGAGTTCTAATATGAAAAGAACGGTGTGGTTTTAAAAACCAATCTGCTTTAGCTTCAAATACCAAGACTTTGGCACCATCAATTTAAAGACGCAGCAAGCTTAAACGCTTCCTTGGGGGACAACCCGAAATAAAACACTTAAAGTTAGAAGAAGGTATTTTTTTAACGCAGTATTACCTAATTCTCGTAAACCAAGACTTTTTCTAGATCCGTGGCATTATTTTAACTACTACTTAAAAGAACACGATTATTTAGCAAAATACTAAAACAAAAATTAAGTAAGCAAGTACTGGCTAACACCAGCCGATGTCAGGGAGATCCCCCTCGGGAGCCTCATCACCTATTTTAAATCTCTAGGCCTGGTGACAGCCTGAGGTGAGGATATCCCTACACACAGGATCATGCACAATATGTGGCCTCGGTGCTGGTAGAGCACTAGCTCGACCCTCCTCAAATTTCCAGATCTAGATCCAGATAAGTAAGCGAGCGCAGGTTGCTACATGTGACAACTAGCCCACGAAAACTTAAGGCAACCTGTCTCGAAAACGGTTACGGGTCCCACAATTGTTTACACAAAATAAAATTTGGTGCCAAACCTGGACAATTCAGAATTGTTCAGATGACTATCAAATTTGAGTTTTCAGAGCTCTAGGAGGATAAGTGAGCTGTCCACGTTAAAAAGAGAGAAATATAATGAGGATGTACAATACTTGAAGCAATTACTTTTAAATTAATTGGTACAAAATTGTTCTTCTCGCCATAACTCTGGAACGAAAAAAGCTATTGAATTGTGGTATATACGTAATAATACGTATATTGTTGCAGAATTTACGTTCCTCCTATGATATCAAATGTAAACTGAATGATTTACATTTTGGGTGCAAAATTTAAAAAACTGTTATTATGACAAATTGCGCCCTCTAGGAAAGTTATTGGAAATTTGAAGATTTAAATACTTTCCTCTATCAAAAAAGCTTTGTTCTTTATAATCAGATAAGCCCGTTTAGTGGTTACAATAACGATTTAAAGGATTATGCATTCAACAGCTTCCCCCACTCTTAGTAACGTCGGTACACTAATGAGCCTTACACCAAATTAATGCATATTTTCCTCAGCTTTTTAATAATCTTTACAAAATTATACCTTAACCAGAAAGTTTTTGGATAAATTGAACATTTTAATATTTGACTCTCGATTGCGCCCTCTCATGGTGATTTGCAGAACTAAAAATTAATTTCCAAGATTTTCTCATGGTCGCTTTTATAATATGGTTTTTCTCAACTTTCTATTTGCAGTAGTTTCTGAGATATGGTCACTAGCCAGTCTTCATGAAATTCTCTGTATACATTATTGAATTGCTCCTTTTTGAACCACGTGAAAATTGGACAATCATTCTTAGGTTTTGAAAGACCTACTACAAATAAATAGATACACATTTAGCGCAGCAAAAAATATGAATTCTACTTTTTTTTTGAATATTAAAAACGGTTTTCAATTGTTAGTAATATATAACAAATGACTAAGTTCCGCCACTGGTCATTTAAAAAATCAACCTGCTTCTTGGTGGATTGCTCTCCATATATTGATGCGTTTTATCGGTTCGTTCAATCACGGTAGGCTACAAGCGTAGGAA
Organism: Altica lythri; assembly: GCA_964028335.1. NCBI lineage: Eukaryota > Metazoa > Arthropoda > Insecta > Coleoptera > Chrysomelidae > Altica > Altica lythri. Next base: position 23,971,299 of record OZ034804.1, on the reverse strand, counting down.
AGTTTAGTGAATAGACTTAACTCCGATTGTCGATTGTCCTTGGTAATATCTTAAATAATTGATAAATGATGTGTCACATACTGTCGTAAAATGGTCAGCACTCCATAAATTTCAATTAAGACGTAAAATCTTTTATAATCAATATATACTTTAAATGCTGGTATATATTTTAGTCTTACAGTAATTTTATCAGACTTTCGTATAGATCTTTTATTTCTTCAATTCAATCATTAAATAAAGTTAAAAAAAATTATTAATATTTTTTAATTTATCGATGCGTGTATAATTATGATTTATTTAGCATTGATTTTACCTACAGCAAAATAATGTACCCGATAATTATGAAACACTCTTTTAAGATTTTAATAATCTTGCTCTTTATTACAGTTTTATATTTTTGTTATGTGTTCTTCAACTGTCCTGTATAAATATATATTTTAAAATTGGTTTAATGAATATTAGCTTTTGGTCAAAATCTTTTTCCTCCTTAGCAAAATGCATTTTGGCAGCCAGCTCATCGCATTAGTTACCTTCATTTAACATCTCTCAATAGTGTTTAATCGCGGGTGGACTCTTGTTTAGACTTACCTACTCCGTCGTTATAAGTTTAATTTATCTTTGCGGTTTAGTACTACAGCCCATCAGTTTTTACTTTAAATTATCCAATTATTTTTTTTTATACAATTTAAACGATTGGTGCTATTATCCTGACAAACATACAGACAATTTAAGGTTTTTAATATGATTCAGAATATTATTCTCAGAATGAAAAGAATGACCCTATAGTCTTTTGGAATCGACACGGAGTAATAAATCAAAATTTTAAGGAATTTTACAGTACGGACGGCCGAAACAAAATATTTAACTTAATAGAGTCTTTTACCTATGCTTACCCGTATTAATAAAATATTACTACTGCTGACACCTATTAACAATAGCCGATTTTTATTTTAATCCCTTTTTAAGTATAATTTCCTTTTTACCACATATGCCATGATACCTATATCTTTCTAAAAGAACTATATAACATGTTCATGATTTCAGTTAAATGATGTATAATGATTTTATTGAAAACAAGGTTTCCAATCTTAATAACGTGACAATAATTAAGAGCCTTGAAATGACCAAAACCTTTCCATAATCGAAATATCCAACAACATCGACATTGTAAACCAAAGTTTGCATAAGCAGAATGTTTCTGCGAGTTAGGGACCCAGGAACAAAAGGAGCGGCGCTTTAAAGTATATTGAGCTTTAAAGGCGATATTTAGGTAAAGATAATAATAGATTTTTGAATTTATTACCCACCTGCGGTGAAACTTAGGTTCGCTTTGGGCCCGGATTGAAAACATAAAAACTAGAGTAAAATTACTCAATTTCTTTTCAATTTATGTGTTTTGGAGCGATAGGGTTGGAAGAGGGTGTTTTTTTCACCAATTTTATGGAAAACGACTCTACTGTAGGAATAGTATATTACGCTACAAGGGACGAAAGTTGAATTTTCGGCCCTGCACGTCATGATGCCCGTGGCGAAGCCGAGGGCATCATGACGCGCAGGACTGAGATTTCAACTTTTGGCCCGTGTAGTGTATACTATTTTTCTTCATACCTCGGTCGAAAGTACTTGCGGAACGAGCGAAGCGAGTGCAGCTGGTCGTGGGACAGGCATCAAATACATTCGAAGAGTCAAGTTTTGTCATATTTTTTAAAAATAAATTCATTCCGTTCTATCAAAGTTTTATTTATTGAAGTAAAACTTCTTTAGCGACACTAGGAGTAAAAAAGTTATTCTAACGGACGTGACGTCATTCTAATAACAGAAACCGGAAACAAAACCTAATACTGACACGATTTTGCATGGGCGCCGGCAGCAGGGTGCAAGAGGGTGCGCTTGCACCCCCCTGCTATGAAAGAAAATACCTGAATTTACCAGAAAATTATATATTTTTTTAATTTTTTTATTAAATTATTGTTTGAATAAAAACTAAAGGTTGCTGTCCAAATCATTCTACATTCTATATATATATATATTAGATCATAATAGTGTGTAGATGCAGATGCACCCCCTGAAAATAATCCTGACGGCGCTCATGCGATTTTGCCTCCTATATGAAATAAAATTAAATCTGTAATTGTATGAATTGACAGCTGATCATCTTGTCAATCGAAATACATTGTATAAATAGTTTTTTGTGTATAAAGTGTTTGTATTAAATATGAATAAACAATGTGGATTTATTAATGAAGAAAGTGATGAAAAAATATTGATTGAAAATGAGTGAATAGGTAGGTACTCTATATGCATAAATTTTATTTTTGGTGTGTAATTACACTATTTATACCTAATTATTTATACCTATTATTTATACCTAGCTATTTTCGTTTTATAGACTTAAAGAGCTAAAAAGAAAAAGAAATTGTGAACGTCAAAGGGGATATTATAAGCGCCAGAAAGATTTGAAGAAAAATGACAAAAATGAAAAAATGACGAGACAGCCACATTTATTATGATTTGATTAAGTAAGTTTATATACATACATACATATTATGATAGTAAATAATTGTTTATACGGAATCTTTACGTTGAGTAAAGAAGCATGTTGCACGTTTTTGTTCATAAAATAATAATATTCAAAATATTTTAACACTTTCTTATACTTATTTTAGGTTTGGTTAGGTAGCCATAAAGGCCATAAAACCACTAGTCAAGATGGCTGACCTTTGACCACCAATAACAGATCCTTCGTAGACGTGAAGGAAACAAACTTAACTCAGGATTTTAAATTTTATGGAATATGCTATAAAATGCTACAAAATGAAATGGTTATCTAACTATCGAAGGCTCTTGTGTTGTGATGTATTACAATAAGGTAGATACAGCAACAAAATCACACATTCTAAACGTAATGTGTGTATATTTTTAATATTGTTTACCTATTATTGAAGCAAAACTTCTTTAGGCACGACTAGGGGTAGATTCTAACGGAAGATTCTGATGGAAGTAACTGTATAATTTCAGCTATGGGAGGAGTTTAAATTTCCGAAATTTATTTATGAAATTTTCAAACGGTTTCAAATAAATTAATGGTATTTATAGACTAAAATATATGTTTCACATTTTAGTTATCATAAACCTATTATTTCATATATAAAAAAAATAATGATAACTTTCAAATTCCTATTTCTAATGAATAATATAAATATAACATCTCATTTTTTTGTAAAGTATATAGGCAATAAATATGATTGAATTGTAATTAAATATTTATTTTCCGATACGTACGTCAACAAGTTTTACTTCAATCGCGCGTAAAGGTTACACGCACACTCTTTTTTTTCATTAGTTTAACAAATTATATTAATTATAATAACATTTATAAAGCAAAACAGGGAGTAAATGTTAAAGACGACAAAACATCATGACGCGCAGGGCCGAAAATTCAACTTTCGTCCCGCCGTAAACAGGGAGTAAATGTTAAACTTTCTTCCCTGCAATTAGGGACGAAAGAACGTACTTTCGACCGAGGTATGAAGAAAAATTGTATTAAAAAATAATAATAATAAGTTTGACGTCCTACAAATTTAAAATTGGAACACTGAAAGATTTTCATCATTTTTTTATTTATTATTTTTCATGGCCCATGGTCTTTACTTGAAGGAAACGATCTGTAAAAGAATTTTGTTTTAATATCAGATTATGGGACTTACAGACTGGAAAATTTCATATTTTTTGTTCATTAAATAATAGCTTAAACACTAAATACTGTAAAGTGAGGTACTTAATTATATAGTCTTGCAACAGATTTTATTTCCTAAATAAATTCTGCTTCCAAAGCTAAGAAAGATTTTCATTAAAAATTGAATCCAAAATACTTTGGTGTTCTGCTATTATTTGTAAGAAATCACAAGAATGATCTTCAAATATACCAATATATTTCGTGTAACAAATAAACCACTTAGCCATTATTATTTTTCTCTTATGATGTCTTCGTTTGAAACTAAGTTAAGACTATTAGGTATTTATTTATTTAAGAATTATTATTTACTATCATGTATTGGCCTCTACAAATATTGGTACGAAATGCAATCTCGCGGAAATGTGCCTGTCATATACCGTGTCGGTACGTCGGCGTCGGTGGTTGTTGAGGAAGTGCTCACCGATGTGTAGGCTTACCTTATACGGCTGACCAAATGGATGAAATCCATCTGAAAAATCCCTCTTAAGCCAGTAAAGGAAGAGTGTACGCTGAGGTCTTGGCGTAGTGTAGACGATATACTATGGGACTACTGTGGCTTCCTCACGACTCTGCGGACACCGGGAAATAGGCGACATACAACTGGGAAAGAGGAGTAGTGTCTCAACAACAGCGAGAAAGAGCGAAGTAAAAAATCTAACGATCAAACATGGTTCACCAAGTAAATCTAAGCAACACAGCGAGAAAATGTTTAAGTTCTTGTTGAAACAAAGCATCGAATTAGAGTTGGCACGTTAATACGCAATAAAGTCTATCCCAGTAGAGGAAAATTATCCAAGGATAAAGGATTAAAAAGTTGAAGGTCTGAGGAACACACCTCAGAAGCTTTGCCAGCAAAAGAAGATTTATAACCAGTGTGAAAACCACAGGTGAAAAACAAACTATCCTATGGATATGTCGTCACGACAATAAGGGTAGGAATACCGCCCCAAAAATATGCTAAATATTCTATTTTACTAGATCACTTCAAAGCGAAAATTTTTGAACAAGATTGTAGAGGTAGATCGAAAGGCACAAACTAAGCCTCAACCTACAATTTAGACCAGGCTAACAAACCCACAGTCGAGTGGTTCAAAAGCACAATTCAGAAGGTGCAGCCCGAGGAATTTGTCTAGCTTAGACTCGAAAAGATTTTTTTTACTATGACATGTTTTCTTAAATTTCTGACAGTCAACAAAAGAGACAAAATTACCAAATTATTGAGGTATAAAATGGAGAATTTTATGCAGGATCGACAAATATCCTAGAATTTACCTATTCAGAGGATCCTGTCAGACATTCCAACCCCAACATAGTTTTTCATCTCCGCCTACTACAAGCCAGGCGAAGGGAAACCCCCAAAAAGTGCAATTAACACACCGAATAAAAATATTCCGGCAAAAGACAGCAAGAGATCAAAATATGATCCCAAAAGTCAATAAAATTGCTAAAAACATAACCAAGAGATTTTTGCAATTAAATGTACACGATGCAATAACTGCAACCAGTCAACCATTCAAGAACTCTAGGCTTATAAGACACTCATCAAATGACTGCCAAACAAAACATGTAATTTGATATATTCACGAATGCATGACTCAAAAACTATAACGTACATTTTTGTTCCAGAGTTTATTACAAGGAACTTCTAAGCGAGAGGAGCAAAAAAGGAACAGACAACTGATATTTGGATGTGATGCAAATTCTTACAATATAGTATGGAGCGGCATGGACACAGATAAAAGAGGTGAGTATCTATTAGAATATGTGGCTACTTACAATATAGACATTATCAATAGATGTAATAAATCCACTTTTATTACTGGGAACCAGGAAAGAGTTGCTTGATTTTACCCTATCTCAAATTGGTTTAATCGTACGATAGTCAATTGCTACAAGGAAACTTGTCCATCACGAATATGATTATTAACAAAGTTGTTTTGGTGTAACAAGGAACTGGGAAAATTTAAAGTACTGGCATTTAAAGGAGCTAAAATTATAGTTAACTGAAACAGCTACAAAGAATCTCTAACCATAGATAACAAAGAACTTAGTAGGTCTAAACACAACAATGGAACTTCGCTGTTGGTACCAGGGCACAAAATGATTGTCGGAAACAAGATTGCTAATAGTTTCGCAGAAGAAGGAGATAGTATTCCTTTTATCGGACCTGAACTTTTCTGTGGCATCTCAAAATGCCGTATTAGGAAAAAGGAACTCAGTGCACCCTACTGGAAAAACACTCAAACCTTTACTGCACCACACTAAATTATTCTTAAAACTACAGAAATCTGAATTCAAAGTAATCGCAGGAATTTTCTCAGAGTACTGTCCGCTGAGGTACCATCTCTGTAAAAAGGCCAAATGGTCAGTTGAATACTTATACTGATAAAACGGCTGAACGTATTATCTGTAACTGCAGAATAATCTTTAGTCAACAACATAAATATCTAGGATAGGGCTCTTAAAATGGTACTTCCTAAAAGATAAAAGTCCCTAAAAAGTCGAGACCTGCAAAGTTTTTTAGATCGCAGTGTATTAAGCTCACCTGGGTCAACCGATACCACTTCTAATTTTCATTTTGCAGTTGATCACATAAAAACACTTTTTATTATCACTAGATGTAGCCAAGCTAGAGGGTAAATTATAGTGTAAAACAGAGGCCTAATTTTCAATTAGAAAAAACTAATTTATAACAAAATCTTTGTCATTACAATTTTTTTAGATAAAGATCATCGGAAATTGGAATACTATTCATAAATACTATCTTGAGATATTTCGTAACAAATGTTACCGAACATTTTAGAATCAATAAAATACTAATACTAATATATGCAAGAAATTTTATCAAAAATATTATATTATATATTTACCATCTTCGACACATGTTTTTCTTCGACGAGAGAATAGGGACTCAAAGTATTATGGACCTACCTACTACGAGTATTAAACAATAAAGTCTATAGAAAAGTACTCCGGCAATGAAAAAAAAAAAAAAAATAAAAAACGAAGAAATAATAATAAGCTGAAAACGAATCAGATTTAAAGCAATGCATTCCTTCTACTTCATATTTCTTTTAAATGCACCATCGGCATTGATATAAATCTGATGTTTAAAACCAGATTTAGGATATATACTCTTTTATACCACCTTGACGGCTGCGCTGCCTTCAAATCATTTTTAAAAATTATGAAAAGATCTTTACCTGCCCAAGAAAACGATCCAATCGTTCAAATGAAATCTATTCCCAGTGGAAGAATTAAATACAGAAAGATTTAGGTTGGAGTACTATATTCTCTATTTAAGAAAAAAATTGTTGAAAATCTTAACACTTTACACAAACATTGATAGGTTAAGGGATAACGTCTGTTTTGTTATGTTTTTTTGTAAAGATTTCGGGTTCTGGCGGATTTTTTATAACCAAAAAAATGAATCTACGAAATCCTTTAGTTACGGGTTAGTAGGTGGACAATAGATTGTGTTTGTCATCTTGATTGAAAAACGTGTTGAAAAAGTGTAGATCCTGTTAAAATTGAATTTGTATTAAGTAACAGATGTTCGGGTTTGATGATATCAGAAAAATCGAATGATATACTTCCGTATTCTATACAAACTAACTTAACTCGAAGTTTGCTCCCTCTAACACGAAAAAAATATACATTTAAAAAACATTGTTCTACATTTTTACCATAAACATTTTTCTTTTGTCATTAAAATTAAAATATGTCTAATTAGTAAAACATGACATACACAAATTAGGGAAATGAAAAAACACAACAAAAATGCCCAAATAAAAATCTGAGGCTTTAGAGCTTTTAAGAAACTAATAAGGGTGCTGTATTTATTTAAATCTTTACTTTAATACCAAAAATTTTGTGGATGAAAATGATGCTTAAATAGTTATTATCCTAACATGTGCGGAAAGTTATACTTTCCCGCACGCGAACTGCCGATGCCCGAACGACGCGAAGCGGAGTTCGGGCAAGCAGTTAAGTGCGGGAAAGTTAATTTCCGCAAGAGTTAGGATCAATATTTTTTCTACAAGCAAAATCACCTCGAAAATTATTTAGATATTTGAAAAGATGCGATTGTGACAATTAAATCTTTCATAGTGTCAATAAATACACGAATGTAGCTATAGCAACCCTACTTAAACAGGTGAGTTTGTTGTTGCTTTGAGTAAGGTTAACAGGGGTGATTTAATAAATTATGATTTTTTAAAAAAATTTTAAAAACAAACATTTTAAAAACCCCTATTTTCATGTAAAATCTAAATTTTTTTTACTATTTGTATGTAGTCCAACAAGATAAAGATAATAATACAATAATTTGTCAAAAAGGTTATCGGCAAACATCTCTAATTAATAAAAAAAAATGCGTGCGGGAAAAAGTATTTCCCGCACTCCGTGCGGGAAAGAGATATTTTCTGAATTGAAATGCGTGCGGGAAAGTGTTGTGTTACGCATGCTTGTAGAAAAAAAGATTTTCTTGCATATTATACAATGTATATGGACACTCTTCGCATAGTCATCTTTTCAGAGGCGGATCGTCTCGCTTTACTGCAGGATCTTGAATTTTTAGAAAATGTTTAGTTTGTTGCCGTAACTCTTTAGGTAGTTTAGGTAGATGTTGGTTGTCATATTATCGCTTCATATGTTCCTCAATTAAAAACAAGTCTCATTTTTAATAAACGTTTTTCTGGACATTTTCAAATTTCTAGCTTTTTTTATTAAGGATGTCCTCGTAGGTATAGACCTAAATACAAATGTACCGAAAACATCTATTGGGGCAGAAGAGGTAATTTATTAATTTTGGATTTAAAAGCCTGCAAGTTAGGACGAGTGGGGAAGACGTGGGGAGGTAAGGAGTTCCACAATCTGGAGACCCTGGGGATGAAGGAACGATCGAATCGATCCGTTCTCGATGTCGGGCACTGAACAGTATAAGGGTGCATGGAGTTGGCACGTCGCGTTGCTCTGGCTGGTCTGGCAAGTGGGGGCATTATAGAGCGGAGTTCTTCTGAGCAAAATCCGTTTATGTATCGGTAAAACAAGAAATGATCAGCCACTGCTCTTCGGTGGGATAATGGGGCTAGGTTTTTGGTGATAATGGTGTCGTTTATTAGTCGAACTGCTCTTCTCTATATTGCATCCAGAACTCCGAGCCATGACGGAGCCGCCGAACCCCATACATGCGAGCAGTATTCAAGATTAGGCCGTATTTGGGCTTTGTAAAGAGTAGCCAAGTTGGATGGAGAAAAATATTTCTGTGCTCTAAACAGAAAGCCTAATTTCTTTCCTGCTGCACTTGCTATGGATGCAATATGTTTGTTCCAGAGTAAGTCCTGAGAGATCGTTATACCAACCAGCGTAATGGAGTCGCCCGCTACCAGTGTCTGATCGTTGATTGGAATGGATGAGTCGCATGTTTGCCTCTTGTTGGATAGGCAACATGTCTTTGTCTTGGAAGCGTTGAAATTAACAAGATTCTTTCTTCCCCACTCGTCTACAATTCTCAAATCTTGATTAAGAGAAGCCGTTGTGGATCTTCTGTCATCTTCCAGAATATCTAGAGGTATGGGACGGTTGTGCGCTTTGCTACAGTGTAGGTTGCTATCATCTGCAAAACCATGTATCGGGTTATTAGTGGCTGCAAAGTTTAACAAAACATGTCTGTTTACAACGACATTATTTAGTAATGCATAAAAAATTGGGAATGTCCGTCACCTTGGTCTGGGAATACAAGAAAACACTGCACATTTTTGATCAAGTCCACTTTAGTTTCTGGGGAATTGTAAAATTCAATAATTTATGGGTTATTTATTTGACTATTTTTGTTGATTTGTTGTGGTGTACAGTCGAAAGCAGTAACACGCTCCTGTTTTTTACAGGAACATAAGATACGAAGGTAATATCTTGTGTAAATCCAAATAGTGACGAATCCACTTCACGCTGTCGATTAGCAAAGAATTCTGTAGGATTTTATATATTTCTTTTGTTCTTGTGGAAGCTCTATTGATGTGAACCAGTTGTCGTCTGTGACGTTTCTATTGCCTCCAGCTATAGGTGTAACCAGCTCCAAAACAGTCAGCGTAGGTATAGAAAAATGTCCAAGATTCACAAGATTTGAATTTTTACCGCTGTAGACAAAGGTGTTTAAGTATAGTGTGTTTTTGAATTATAGAGACATATAATTTTTATACCATATCGTTGTGGCTTGCTTTTGATATATCTGCGGAAGCCACAGTTGCCTTAGAACCCCACCCACATTTGATCAATAGTGACGTACCTATAGCTATTATAATTACTTTTGCAGTTTTCCATATAAAGCTTTAGAGAATTTTTGATATTGGAGATAATTTATCACCACCAGCTTTTCTAGCTTCTCTTGTATCAAGATCATCGAAACGTAATACCGTAAGTAGAAAAAGTAATCTTTTCAATGTCTAAAGATGTCTCGTCCCGTGTCGTCGGTAGCCCCCAAATTTTCTGCATCGTGGGCTGATTTGAAAATCCCAGATAGATACAACAAGCTTAACAAAGCTGTTACTTCAACTTTGTCTGTATGTTTTTTTGAAAATTTTAAAATTTTGAAAGTTTTAAGAAAGTATACAAACAAGAATATATTAATGTCGCACCCAGCGAGACTCGAACTCGCACCCTTCAGCTCTACGCGATAAATAGTATCTCCATACTTGTGCTCTACAATTGTATCAAGTATATTTATTGGTCATCAAGAGACACCATGCTTCATAAGGTGAAGTGAGTATGTTGTTAGCAGCAGGTCCTTTTACTTGCAGGAGGATTCTAATACAACCTATATCTATTTTTTCCATAAAAGTATGCTTCTAGATCTGCGTCGCTGCCGCCTAATTCAACATCATCATCACCATCGCGTTCTAGATCTGTATCAGTGTCACTTTCAATAATTTTATTACTAAAATCACTGTCATTCTCTTGAAACCCGTTTTGTAGCGTTGCTTCACTGTCACTGAAGTCAGATTTGTGTTTATAAACTCTTTCAACTTGGCTTTAGTTACAGAACGTTTCATACAAATCATTTTGAACACGAGTCACTATTTCAAACGAGCCATCCAAGTGCTATCGTTGGGTCAGATTTAACTCAAAAAGTGTATACTGGGCAGAAATCAAACAGCAAATGGACATGTGACCACTACACTCTCAAGGACGTCAGGTCCTAGAGGAATACAAACAAACTCAAAAATATTTTCTTCAATTAAATAGGTACTTCGCGTTTCTTTTCTATGTGGAATTGTAGTGTTTGCTTTTAACAATGTGTTAAAAATCATTATTTTAAAAACATTTTAAAAAAATGTGTTCACCTTCATTTTTAAGGGTGTAAAATTTTTTTCAATGTAAATTTCAGGTTATAATAACATTCGGTAGAAGAAACTACAGTAGCAATTCAAAAATAAGTACACCGCCTAAATCAATTATAAGTTTTTGAAATCACTCATTACATTTTTAATCTGATTTTGTACCACTTATTATGCGTGTCAAAGATGTGTTTATTTAATTTTAAAATTAAAAAATTTTGAATGTCCAATATTGTATTAGAACCTCAAATGTACCATATACATTAGCCTAAAAAAATCATTTAAAAATTTTACACCTACAAAATCTACTATCCTGCCTCACAATCATACCGAAAACGAATTTTCTGTGCGCGTCCGCACCCCTGTCATAAACTACACCGTTAAAAAATTTATGTAAAACCATTTGTTATACGAAACTAACTCGAGCCTCACGAGCTCTCTAGTCAGCGTTTCGTTTTGCCGAAATTTCAAAAACCAAAAATAAAAGAACTCGTAAAACCGAATAAACGAAAGGACGACGTAACAAATGAAGAACGAGTTGTTAAATATTAAGAGAAAGAGACGGGAGATAGTTTAATAATGGAGCGACAAAGATATAGTGTAAGCAGAGGCGTAGAATTCGTAATATTTAATAATTTGCATACATAATTTTATTGAATAAATATTAATTATAATTACTCTTATTTACTAAATATAAAAACGATGTAATTAGCGTAGGATGGTCGAGATGGGTCATTACCTTTATGAGTATTAAACGTGCTAATTTAAAAATAAACAAAAACTTAAAAATAAATTACAATTTTTATAATACTTGTAATGGAAAGTGTTTAATCTTTTGAAAATTCATTTTAGCTGGTACATCTCTGGTAACAGGCCGATCCCTGTTTTATTTGTATTCATTTTAGAAGATTTTGCAGCAGATCATAACTCCTTTAAGAAGGAATGAAACATTAAACATCAAGTAATCGAAATCAAGTGTTGTTGAATAGACACCCGATAATCTTTAACAAGAAGCGTCACAGAATTTTGAATCTGATGTTTTTATTTAATTTGAATATCATAATTCTGAGATAAAGAAATGTGTAACATCATTGCTCCAGCTTTAGTTTTCATAAATCTAGACAACCAGAAATTTCAATTATAAAAACCGCATCTCGTTTCAAATTCAAACTTTGCAGATCCATGCAGAAGGCTTATTAAAAAATACCTTCATATTAAGAATGTCTATGTTGCAGTATTCCAATCTTAAAAGCTCTGTACTTTTGAATTCAGTGTATCAGAAAAAACTCTATAGGACATTCTTTTAATCTACGCATAGCTATTTTGTACCATCCCGGTTTCCGGAGACGGTTTCTGAAGCTGAAATGTCTGCTAGTAGGTTAGGAAAATCTTTGAAAACAAAGCATGGTCACAGACATTCGTAATTGGAGTTTATCTTCAATGGATGCTTTTAATCTAATTTTTCATGGACACATACAAAAGATATCACCAAGGGTGTTAAGCGGGATCTTTAAATTTACTTTTTTTAAACCCTTTTTAAATACAGGTAATCAATTTAGAAATATTTTGTCTATATCTGTCTGTTTTCATTTATTACGCAATTCTGGTTTTAAGTTTTACCTTAAAGTTCACATAAGTTAAACTTCCATTCTGGGGCGATTTTCTTCAATATTTTCTTTATTCACAGATCCCAATTAACCTGTATCAGGAGTTACGTTGTGGGTATACTACGCTCTTTAGAAAAAGAATCAAACACTACTTCGGTTTTTTTTTCTTGCTCGTACTGTGGGAATAAAATTGAATCGGTACGGCAGTCTAGGTTTCATAAGTCACATTTTTGTAATCTGCAGTCAGTAAAGAAAGGTTAAGTTTTTCTAATGAAACTTCTGAAGATTGTTTGAAATAGGCAGCAATACACGAAGAAGAGGTTGCTGTGATAAAATAATACAACTTGTGGGAGTATTTTAATAAAACCAGTATATTTGAATGTATTTTTTTATCATTAAATTTTTTCATGATATGCAGCAATACTCGAAATGTAATATGTTTCCATACACCAAACTTTACTGTGAAAGTATGCACGTGATATCCTTAAGATTGTTTGGTTACGAACCATGAGAAGGAAATACTACATCTCTGAAGATATTTTAGATAGACATTTACAAAAGATGTAAATACGGAATATCAATCAGATAGGAAGAGCAAAAAGATATAATTTTTTAATGAAATCATAGATCTACTAAGTAGGCAAAGAATAAGATACTACTCCTGGTAAAGTCACATTAGACTTATTATTGTCAAAATGGTCTCTGAATAACACAAACTTATTTGCTATTCAACAAAATAAATGCAAAAATAGGTGCTTACTCAGTATTTTAGTACTTACCATTGCTTTAACAAATAGAAAATAAGATTTCTATATCATTAATATTACGCTTTGGAGAAAGTTACAAATAAAATAATGTGGTAAGAAGTATTAAAAATAGTTATTTATGCAACAAAAGAATAAAGTACCACAAATATAAAAATTTTCATGAGTCGAAGGCGAGTAGGGCAATCATATACCTAACTTTCATACAATATTGTATTCATTAATATAAGTTTTCTCAAGTTTTCTGTCAACAGTATTAATCTTACCACTTGAATTTAGGAATACTATGTAGAACGTCAAAACTAAAAATTAATTCGACTTTTTTAACATTTTAAAACAGCGTTAATAACAATTAATTTTATAAATACAATATGTTGTGTATAAAATGATTATTAATATATCGTTTTAACGATAACCAAAATATTGCATACATACTTATATGGAAAAAGTAAAATCGGTATTTCACAGGTTCTACTTTTCTCAGCTTTACAATACAGTTATTTATTGTTTTTTTACGCAAATGAAACAGTAATGAATGAATAATTTATTTAAATGTAGAAAGATACATTTGCAATAGTACTAATAAATCATAGTATTTTTAGCAAATATATAAATATTCATAATTTTTAATTTATCATAATCAATTTTTATCCGATTTAAAATTGGGTTTATTCAAATTCAAGAAGGTGTATTTTTAAATGTTTGATAACTTATTGGATGTTATATAACCATATAAAAGTGTATATGTGTCAATAGTAAACATTTTTTGTTTATATCTCCGCCACTGTATTTCTAAGTTCAAATTGCGTTTCGTATTGGGATTTGTTGGGTTGCATATAGAGTAAAAAAAGAGCAATTTCTGCGAACTCTCCAGGTGTATCTATCTCCCTCTAGCACATTAACAAAACGAGAGTAGGAGGTTATTGGTTTCTGCAGATTTTTATGGACCGACCAGGCATTTTTATGGCAGACAAGTTTAAAAATTCAAAAAACAACAGAAAATCGCAGACAAAATAAATCATAAAGCCTCTTTCGGGAATTTGAAAAATGAACAAAAACTTCGTGTAGACGAATTTTAAGGCCCGTTTTAATTACATTTTTAAATGAGGGCCCATCGCGCTCTTTTAGGCCACAATAGCTGAATTTATATAGGTTTATTAAATTTTAATTTGCTCCTAAGGCTAAAAATACTAAAAAAATTCTGTAACTCGTTGGTTCGCATTGTGAAATACTGTATTATCGTACCTATAAGGCCAAAATAAATTAAGTCCGTCTTCTTTTTTAGGTATTTTTATTGTTATATTCGTTTGTTCTCTGATAGGCGACGTGATTCGTCAGCATAATTACACCATTTGCTAGTTTTTGATAAGACCAATCGTCTGTCCAATTTTTTAAATTGCAGAAATAACAAATTGCCATTTAAAAAAAAAATATGACAATGACAACGACAATTTTATTGCCCCAAAGTTAGTAGTTCTCATATTATATTCTTTTTGTACAAGAGATTTTGATTTCTTAGCTTAAATATACTTTTTATATGTATACTAGCTGACTCGGCGGACTTCGTACCGCATAAAACTGATGCCTTTTTTGGTTTTTTCAAATTTTTACGATTTTATTTTGTTTTCAATTATTTTTTTTTGATTTTATCGTTTTTATCATATTTTCTCGTGTGTTATCAGGTGTACACTATTTTTTTATTATGTTTTGTAATTTATCGATTAAATATATTAGGTAGCAACTGCGACACCTTACGTCATTTTATTTAATTTAGCAAGAATTTGTTGAAATATGTGAGATATAAACTGCGCCACCTTCCGGTGGCGTCATAAACCTTAAGTAAGAATTGCTCGTTTAAATATATGTGATATTAACTGCTCCACCTTACGGTGGCGCCATAGTACTTTATTAATTCGTAATTGCTAGTATAAATATATAAGATATTAACTGCGCCACCCTACGGTAGCCTACTCAGGTTTGGAACTTCATTACTGAACCGCTAGATGGCGTTGAAGAAGCTGGTTTTTGAGATTTTTTGACAAACAATTTTTTTTATTTTTCGTAAAAAATATAAAATATTTTTTTAATAAAAAGTATTCTATGTTACTTCTAATACCTCCAAGAATATGTGTACAAAGTTTCATGATGATCGGTTGAGTAGTTTTCGCGTGAAAGCGTAACAAACAAACTTACATTCACATTTATAATATTAGTAGGGATGTAATTAGGTTCTAATTACTTAAAAATATTTTTTTTTCTGATGAGATTGAAATATGTTATTATTCAATAGATTACAGTCAGATTGATATACTCAGATTTCGGCGATTTTACCATTTCAATTTTAATAATAATAATGCCAGTTAGGTACTGGTGGTTAGTGTTTAGTTCGTAAAAATGAATAAACGTGATTTGGAAAGCAGAGATATGGATTCAGAAGAAATTGTAAAAGATGCAGAAAATGAATTTTTATATTTAATTTAAAATGAAAACCATATTTATTATTTTACTTATAAAAAATTTATGGACTGCAGAATTAAAAGAGGTACTAAGTAATACGTTTTTCGGTGAAGTCTTTGGAGTGTATTTTGCTGAATGGGTCAAGGATATACAGGGCACGTAATGAGAAAAACTTCTGACACAATGTTCGTAAATGCAAGAAACAACCTATAACAATGTTAAAAAGGCACGTTGGCTGGAAGTCGTCAGGTCGAAAGTTGCACAGATGAATCTTTATCGGCAAGAAACGATTTAGCGGCCTAATTATTTAATTAAAAGCTATCAACTAGTTCGAGTTTAGTTATTCCAAATAATTCTATTAAATACTAAGGATAAGATTGTCAAATGAATAAAAATATTGTCGAAAAATTTGTAAATTTAATTGGCAATAATTGCATAAATTGTTCCATTAGTGTTAATATACTTATACCAAAAATAACACATTTCTACATTTAATTGGTTTTATTAATGAATTTATGGATTTCAATCTCATTCATAGAAAAAATAGTAGGTATTCTTGGTTGATAAAATTTGAATATCTCGAGTTACTTTCTTCAAATCGCTGTCGCTCGTTAAAAAAATTATTCCTGACATTGAAATTTATTTGTAACCACTTGTTCCCATAATATACCTACTATTATTCTGATACCTTCTCATTTATTTTTCGACTTTTATTGAAAGATTTTTCATCGTTAGGTTTGGCTAGTTGTATACGAAAATTAGTTGTAAGTTTCGCTTTGCTTGACAACTGCGAAAACTAACCATAGGTATACCATTTCGACCATTCAGGACTGTGCGGTAAGCAATGCTTCCTTTAACGTTAAGAAATATAAAACTTTTCATCACTCCGTGCTGAAAGCACTGCTTTCGACCATGCAGGACCGTGCAGAAAGCAATGACTGACCGAAAGATAGAAAGTGAATTAAAAGAAATTGAGGATGAATTTTCTAACAGTTTTGCTTTTGATAACGCGGTAGTAGAAGCACCACGATATAATCAATCAAACGTTTCATTAGTAAATAAAGATTTTGTTGATTCTCAATTACTATATAATATACCTAAGTTGAATAAAAAAAATATGACTCTAGAATTAAGCAACTGTTCAAATATTACATTTAACGTATTTAACAAAGATTCATAACTTTACATAATTTTGTAATCAAAAAGTGTTTTTTTTTAATAAAAATGTTATAATTTCTTAACTCTAAAAATTTTTGTTTTAATGGGGGGGGATCCGCCTCCCCCAACCCCCTTCAGCGCCTTCGCGGTTCAGGCGGATCAGATCTAATACTATTTCTATTATCTTCTTTCCTTTTATTTTAGACAAATTCAAGAGCTTTCCTCACGGAGTGATGAAAAATAGAATACGCAACTCGTGCGGTGCGCAGGTAATTCCATCACTCGTTTTTTTAATGGGATCACCTGCTTTCCGCACTCGTTACGTAATGTACCATTTGTAATGTGAGTAGTCTTACACAAACATGACAACGTATTAAATCGTACTTGTTTCCTGAGTTTCATGCTGTTTAGTCAATTAGTCGAAATTCGTCGTTCTTAGTAATTATGTTCCTATTGCTGTTACTTTTGCAAGAGGCTATCCGGAGGTTTAGAGAGACTAGTTTTTACACCAGACGTCCTGCTCAAGGTCGACATAGCTGCACTTATCATCAAGATGTCCGATTTATTGTCAATAATGTGCTCAAAGATCGCGAAGTAAGAAATGTAAGTGAGAGTAAAAGAACAGTAAGAAAAAGACTCAAGAAAAGACATATTCGAGCATTTCGTTCTGCATGAGTTCATAAACTTGAGGTAGCTCACAAAAGAAACAAGTTTGCGCGTCAATATATTGTATTGTTCTCTAATAAAAGCAGAATATGGTTAAGAGGTCCAGATGAAAGTCAACGTGTGTACAGAGTGGCAACAGTGGCATACCAAGGTGGCGCATTAATGGTGTACGGTGACATCTATTACGAGGCATGTATGTATATATGAGCAAGTTAGGGGTAACAGATAGGTACACCTGCGCGCTATAAGATCTATTCTGTCCTCATTTTCTTGCTTTATTTCTGATGATTTCCTCAGACTTATAGCAGCTCTTCTAGTTCTATCTTCCTTAAAAAGTTTGGGTTTTAAGTTAGGTAGATCTTCTTTTTCTATTTCGTTGACCTTAGATATTTGACTCTAGAATTGCGTAATGCAATGCATTTTGAGAGTATGTGTATTGAGGATTCATTCTCTACCTCACAGATCTGCAGTTTGCTTCATCTACCAATTCTAGTTTTTTCATGTGTCCTCTTAATCGGCATTGCCCGGTTGGTATTCCTGTTATAATACGGGGGTTCTTCTTGCTAAGGTTAAAACAGCTGAGAGATCTCTTCTGGTTATAGTTTTCCAGGAAAGTCTTCGATTATCTTAGTCCTTCCAGATCATTCCAGTAGGTACCTACTTGGATTTTTCACTATCCATTTTTTACTTAGTTTTTCTAAGATTGTAATACTGCTGATTCCACAGGATGGTTCTGGTCCTAGGTATGAGGTTTCAGCTCCTTCTTTTGTCAGATTGTCTGCTGTTTCGTTTCCTTCTATTCCTATGTGTCCTAGAACCTATAGGAGGTAACAGTAATATTCTGCCCTAGTTCATTTAATTTGCCTAGGCATTCCTAGACCATCTTTGAACTGATTGTATGTGAGTTCAGAGCTTTGATGGCTGCTTGACTATCTGACATGATTACAATCTTCTGTCTACGATAGTTTCTTTCAACATTAAATTCTATACATCTTTCGATGGCACGCATTTCCGCTTGAAAGATGCTTGGGTATGCACCTAGGATTTCTGAGTATTTGGTTCTAGGTCCAAAAACCACTGCTAACTGTTCCTTATTTGTCTTGGAGCCATCCATATACCATTTTATGGTGTTTTGGCTAAGCCCCAATATGGTGTCTTTGTCCCATTCAGATTTACTACCAAGGTTTGTGGTGAAGTTTCTCACAAAGTTAAATTTCTTTGCCATGTCATCTCGAAGCATTTCCCAAATTTGATCAATTTGAAGAGATCGAGGTCTTTCCTTGATTATTAATGACGAGGTCGATTTCGAATACCAGCTCCCATAAACCTCAGAGAGCTTAAAACCGCTCTGACAGAGGAACAATATACCCTGATATTCAGGACAAAATGAATAGCTTCAATAAAAGGCTGCAAGAAGTTATTGGAGCCCAAAGGGAGTACTAGTCATTAAATTCAAGTTTTAGCTTAATATTGCAAAAATAGTAAAGATTTCAACAATATACAGATTTTATAGAAAATTTAATTTGGGTTTTGGTTTGGTTTTTCCAACATTAAAAGTCTTAATTGCCAAAGTAACAGTACACAAAACATGTAAATAAAAACTGCAAAGCTATCAACATTATTTCTAACACGTGAAAATTGAGGTGACCGGTTAGCGTAATTACAAACCCTAAGTGGTCTCAGCGCTCGAACGTTTGGGTCCCGCTAAGGCTTGTCGGAGAAGCCCGTACACACGTTTAAACAAATTGTAAGCTTTTAAATTCAAATACATTTGTATATAAAAAACAGCATACTATTAGCATTGTAACGGTTTTATTTATAATTTAGTTTAATATATTTATTAATATTTAATCTTTTTCAAAAGTCTAGTAAGAGTTTGTGACTTATAATTTATGTCACTGAAAGAGATAATTGTTAGTAGTATTTTTTTAGAAACGATATTCAAATACAACGTATGGTTTGATTGTATCGTTATTGTTTTTAAGCTAAACTAATCCCACGCCACATGACGAATCGGAGCATTCGAGCGCTGAAACCACTTAGGGTTTGTAATTACGCGACCGGCTAATTGTGCCGGTGAGTGTAGTTTTCTTGACAAAATTTAAACAAAATCAACGTTCTATGTAACTATGGAGAGATACGAAATTCTCTTCATTTACGATTATATTGTAACATTTTAAGAAAGTGATGGTTAATAAAATACAATTAATCTGAACAGATAACATTTACACAATATGACAATTCTATACCTAGTACCTAAAACTTACGTCTTAAACACAATAAATACAAAGCACATTCGTTTGTACGTAATAAAAATTTTAAAAGCTAGTAATAATTTCCGAGGAAAATATATTGGCATTACGATTATATTCTATAAATTTTATAGAATTGATTACGTTAGCTAATACTGAATGGATTTATTATTTTCTTTGATTTGGTGATAACCATATTTTACTGATTTGTATTCCGTTCTAAGCGGAATGATTCTATACAGGAAGCAATACGTAATAAAAATGGATTTTTTAAAGATGCATACTGCATTCTGGTAATTTTAATTAAAAATATTACGCATTATTCTCTAACAAACAGAACATTTATGGAAGTACTTGGAAAACGAAACAAAAATTTACGTAAATAAAAAGTGAGTTATTGCTAATAAAATTTACTTTTAGTTACAGGGTTTTTTAAAACATTCTTATAATAAACAAACACATCCTACGTATAATATTGAAACACTTATGGGGACTTTTACACAATTTATTTACAAAATTGTTAAGATACACTGAACTCTGCTGGATAACGTCTAACTGTTTGACGATACAATGAACTCTTGTGAATATTTGAACTTGAACTGACGTTAACTGCCCATACATCCCCTTATATACAACTTTATTTAATCTAGTCAGTGTGTTTAGATCTTTCTAGAATTTTTTAGAAACATTATTTAATCTAGTCAGTGTGTTTAGAAGTTTCTAGAATTTTCTAGAAACATTATTTAATCTAGTCAGTGTTTTTAGACGTTTCTAAAAATCAACTGTCAATAACAATCTTTCAAATTAAGGTCCCTTCACGGTTATCCCGTTACAATATAAACACTTCTGTAATATAATAATCATATAGCAAACACGGCAAATCTACAGAAGAATCCTTGCATTATCTCGTAAGAGATCTTGAAAATAGAAGTGACACAAAGGCTTTATATACGTTTATAGATCTATAGAGAGCATTTGATAAAACCTGAAAAGATTTTATTATCGCTTCCACAACTAAAATGGGAATAGAAACGTCATAACTTCTTGGAACTTTTAACCATGTCTAACAAAACGACACTTATTTCAGTAACGAGCAAAAGGAAATCAATGATGCAACCTTCTGTTATGAATAGAGTAACACTTCCTAACACAATCTCAAAAGTGGTAAAATAACCTCGGAGTTAACCTCGACAGAAAACTTACGTGGAATCCCCACCTCGCAAATATAACCTTTAAAGCTACAAGGACTATGTGGACCTGCCTTATGCTTTTTTGTTAAAAATGGGATCCTAAACCTATGGTGCGCTGGGTTGATGGAACAAAACAACGCAACAAAAGACAACTAGTACAAAGATTCGTTTGAATAAGGATGACTCCCACAATAAGATCGTGTCCTAGTGTTATTCTAGATCATTCTAGACCTTCCTTCCTTACATTTAGATGTAAAAAGGATTGTTATGCCAAGTGCCTATAGGTTAACAAGAATTAACTCTCAAAAATCCTACAATCTTACAGGCCATTAGTCGGAGCAATCCAATCCATGAAGATGCCTAGAGATTATGTCTCTAAAACGAGATTTCGAACTCAACACAAAATCGTTGAACTAACAAAAGAAGACCTCATTTATTAGGGTTACAGATTATAATGTTAGGCTCTCAACACTGGAAATACTTCTACAATCTTCCAAGCGGATCTTTTAGCAAATGATTTCCGTTTTAGAGGGTGCATTAAACAACACCTCAGTTCAGCCACAACATTAATTGCCTCCGATAGCCAGGCTGTTTTGTAGCCTCTACAATCTACTACACATGTCAAAAAATTCTGACAATAATTATATAACAAAACTAATGCTTGGGCACATGTGTCACGCATACTTACTAGAAAATTTAAAGATTTTACAAAAAAAAGCGTTTACGAATAACACAGGAAACACTCTTCTATTAACTGCTTTTTTACAGCTTCAGTTACCTTTCATCAATGACTTTTTATATCTTTTTTCCATACCCTGCTTCTTGTTCTATTGCTTTTAATGAAAATTAAAGTTAATAAAAACATGTTATGGTATAAAATTGTGTTTTTTTTTATGCAGAAAATAAAAGATTAAATTAATATACGAAACTTTTTAAAATGGTAAGGCTAGGGTTTGCTTTTAGTTATAACTTGATACTGTAACTGCTGAACTCCAAATTAAAAAAAAAATATCGTTATAATTTATACACCCGGTATTGAGAATAAATAGTAGTTTGTGCAACAAGTGCGCAAAGTGATACTTTTCCCACGAACACAGAAGTTTGCGAACACGAGCCGACAGGCGAGTGTTCGCAAATCGAGTGAGTGGGAAAAGTCCTTTGCGCACATGTTGCACACAATACTCTTTCTACGATCACGATTTATAATAATTAAAAATAAGAAACGTATTTAAAATGTGTAACCATTGTGCATAGCCTCTTATAACAGATGCGTGAGAGATCTAATGGATATATCATTTCTGTAGTGTTCCCTGCGCATGTGCAGAATGCGGTACAGAGAATTCCGCACACTTTTCCGCACAGGTACCTACGGAATTATTAACTTTGCATTGAAGTAAGCCGTGTCTATTTGCATTCTTTTCATAGGGATCGTAGAAAAAAAGTTTCTATGCCAATAAAGTAGTATATTAACTTTCTGAAACAGACAACTTGTTAAAAAAAAATCGTCCAATCGGATAAGTGGTTTCGACAAAAATTAACTTTAAACTTTAGGTTACTTTTTGGTGGTGCGTCAATTTATTGGAGAAGTGCAAATATTTACGATTTGTATAAATATTTTCCAATTTTGCAATTTTTTTACTTAGCCAGCGGTACAAATGAATGTAATTGCGTGCTTCTGATAATAAATGTTTGTTTCATATTTACATTAATTTCTTATTTAAAATTTAATTTATTAAGTCATTTAGATGAGCGGAGGCTACTGCATATATCATTGCAGTTATCCTGGCCGTCCAAGTAGATTTTGGGTTAGGCCCAGCTGGCCCAGTCTTGTCCGAGGCAAAAAAAGTATAGTAGGAAGAAATTTTTTAAAAGATTTATTGCTCGAGGATATTGATAACTTCAATTTGGAATACAGATGTGACAAAGGCTTTCAAAACTTCTTTAGAATAAAAAAAAATCGATTTTGAAAATATCTGTATTATGGCTCCGCCGAAAACAATTAAAAAAGACACGCTATGCAGATAAGCTACACCAGTGAGCCACCGTCCAAAATAGCAAACAATTATATGCAAACCACTTGTTTCCATAAACCTCATCTATACCATTTGACTTGAAATCTTCCTCTTTCTTGAACTCCCGAAAATTGCTTGTTTTAAAATTCTGGTTTATTAATAGCAAACGTAATCGTGAGGTGATTGTGTCGTTAATTTCGATTTTTATACCTGAGGTTTAAAGAATTTCATAGTAAATTACGCTCATGGTATTCATGAATGAAATTGTTTCTTTGTCACTCCAATTCAATGACAGTCGACACTGTTGCGTTGTTCCGTTCAATTTTCTTTGATTCATGTTGTGTTTGGTTCAGCACGGCATCATTGGACCTGTTCGATATTGTCGATCTGCAACATTCAGCATATTGTTGACGTACCTTTGTATGTTTATATATCCTACCAAAAACCGAATCGTAAACAAATATTTGAGGCATCTCTACTATTAAAGCTAGCCGCCGGCGCCGCCTTTGAAATTCTTTGTACCATATTTCGCTATGGTTTGCTGACGTTTTTTGTGCAGTGAGCTAACTGTGCCGATTTTTCGGTAGATCTACCGATTTAGGAAGTAATCTACCAATATATCACTTAATTTTTTTTTCATAATAATTTAATTTAACACAATTAATATTATAATATTTTTATACTTCTGTAGTGCAGTACCTGTTATATTAATACATCTGGTATTCTTTGGAAACTAGAAACATAGAAAAGTAGATGAAGATGAGTAAAACCTCCTAATCTTACATATCATGCAATATAATATTTTGGTCAATTTGTTCTCACAACCTTCACATTCCATATCAAGAAGTTGTATTTAACGTTATAAAATAACAAAAATTCAACTCAAGTATTCGAAGTGACTCATTGCGTTATTGTTGTCCGATCATTCATTAAGCAGTACTACCTTAGTTGCACCCATTTCAAGAAAGAATTGAATGAAATTGACAAAACGAGGTCTCTAAGCAACTGTACATTTAGCAACAGATGGGTTTTTATTAGCAGCGACACGCGTTCGGGAAACAAATTGTTTTCAAATATTGGCGTTTCGGAATGCTGCCGTAATAACGACAACTAAAAGACGGAAATGGTTGAATACGTTATTTTTACATAATATACAGGATAGCTCTACTGTACACAAGATGTGTAGACTTAATTTAATTGTAAAATGGTCCAAACTATTACCATTTTATTATTAAAATATTGGATGCATGTAATTATAATTATATTTCTAATATTTTTTAATTTTGAAATGGTACAAAATTATTCGCATAACGCAGGCTCAGTCACTGATTGAGAAAACTAAGAGTTAATACCTTCCACCTATATCTATGTAATCTAGGAAAGCACCCTATACATCTTTTCCTTGACTTAGACCAATACTAATAGTGTTGTATGGCACTTAACTGTATTATTCGTTCCAAGTTCTTACAGACTGATTAATCTCAACAGCTACCTAAGCCAAAGCCAGCAAGTATAGACCGTTCTTCTCAATTATTTTACTAAAACGCTGCATAAAAGCAAAAATGTTTTTTTTTCGTAAACCCAATAAAACACTACTATTTTTCAAATTTTTCAATTCAAAAGGTTGCAATTCACTTATTAATTTATTGAGCAGCATAATATAAACTTAAATTAAATTAAAAAATTTATAAATGATGATGATATCTGTGTATCTGATATCAATACTGCTCATTTTGTCAAACAATCTCAAAAGATTGTCTGTCCAGCAAGAACCACGACGTGCCAACTCCATGCACCCTTATACTGTTCAGTGCCCGACATCGAGAACGGATCGATTCGATCGTTCCTTCATCCCCAGGGTCTCCAGATTGTGGAACTCCTTACCTCCCCACGTCTTCCCCACTCGTCCTAACTTGCAGGCCTTTAAATCCCAAATTAATAAATTACCTCTTCTGCCCCAATAGATGTTCTCGGTAAATTTCCAATAAGGAATCCAACTTACTGAGATTATGTAGGTTCCACAGAGCAATCAGCATATCAGGCATTAGTCCTTGCATTTTAAGAATATTTTAAACTTGTTAGCTTTAGACAGGTTTGTAGTTCAATATTGGACAATAAAAATTTTATAAATCGGTTTTAATAATTTTGTTTTTTCAATTTACTGCGCTCCCCTTACCAACTTAAAACGCACTCCTGGAATCGCGCCTCACAGTTTGAGAACCGCTAAGATAGATAATAAAAAAAGCTTAAAAATGCCCAAATACAATACTAGGAAGCGAAAGTAAAAAAAAAAGATAAATTTGAAATTTTTAAAATGCTAGCAGAATAGAATATATTCTTTTTAAGACTTCCCTGTAACAATTCCACAATAATATATATAAAAATTCAAAGTACACAGTAACTACTTCCTTCTTTATAGAATGATGTCTATTGTATTGCATTTCAATCAATTATTTATATTTAAAGATATTGAGGTTATCTATACGTGTGTATGAAAAATTAAAAGAGTCGATAAAGATCTATTTTTTATTTCTTTGAGTCAATTGGGTGAATACCAAATCAATTATAATTTTCTATATAATTAAATTTAGAAATCAATAAGTACGACGTGGAGGACACACAATGAATTAATTAGTAATAAAAACAGTCACTATTTCGGAAATAAATCAATTCAATTTAAAAGGGTTTCGTCTTTTGTATAAACCTTGTAAACGTAATTGTATTTCAGTATATTGTTCATGAGTAAAGGTTTCGTATATTCATATCTTGTTTTATTTTAAAACTGTCCAATTTTAATAAGCTCATATATCAATGGACACATTTTCCCAGTAAAATGTGCCCATCTTTATCTAAAATACCATAAAAATCGGTAGAAGTACTTTTTCGAGACCATGCACGTCCGTCCATATTGGTACAGAACTAATAAAATCTGAGTGATTTACTATAGTTTTGACATTTAGTGTCGACTTAAAAGTTTTATTTGCAGTTATTTCTCAAAGCACCAGACTAATGCGTAAAAAATTAAGTAAATTTTTGTTTTTTCTGCCCTGCAAGTTTATTCTATATTATTCACGATCAGGTAATTTAGTCAGGGGCCTTTTTTTAAATAAAAAGTTCTACAAACTAATTAGTTTTTCATTTAAATTTATACTTATTGGTTTTTGCTTTATATTTATCTGAATTCCAGAAATACACTCCATACAATTTTTTTTGATTCATATGCATACTTAATAATAATAATAATATGTGTTTATTCATGTATAAATACGTTACAATTTATGTTTTTTACAATCTTATTAAATTAATAAATAAACACGAAGAAATCCACTGAAATAACTCGTGGTTATTTGTGTGTGGTAAATAGAAAATTTACAAAAAATATTAAATTTCATAATAAATAATAGGATGCATTAAAAAAACATTTTCTAATTATAAAACTATAAAATACTTCTACCTACTATTTGTAAAATACTAATTTTGTTAGACCAGGTAAGTATTTTTTTTTTATTTTTTTTTATTATTGAAGTAAAACTTCTTTACCGCCGACTAGGGGTAAATCAGTAATTCTAACGGACGTGACGTCATTCTAATGTACCGCGTACCGGAAACAAAACCTGATACAAAATACCTAACACGATTCCGCCTACTATATTAAATAAAATTAAATCTGTAATTGTATGAACTGACATCTTGTCATCTTGTCAACCAAAATACATTGGTGGTAAATAGTTTAAATTTGTGTATAAAGTGTTTGTTTTAAATATGAATAAACAAAGTGGATTTATTCATGAAGAAAGTGATGAAAAAATATTGAATGAAAATGAGTGAGTAGGTACTCTATATGCATAAATTTTATTTTTGGTGTGTAATTACACTATTTATACCTAATTATTTATACCTATTATTTATACCTAGCTATTTTTGTTTTATAGACTTAAAGAGCTAAAAAGAAAAAGAAATTGTGAACATCAAAGGGCATATTATAAGCGCCAGAAAGATTTGAAATTAAATGAAAATGATAAAATGACGAGACAGCGACATTCATTATGATTTGATTAAGTAAGTTTATATACATACATATTATGATAGTAAATAATTATTTATAGGGAAGCTTTACGTTAAGTAAAGAAGTATGTTGCACGTTTTTGTTCTTAAAATAATAATATTCGAAATGTTTTAACACTTGCTTATACTTATTTTAGGTTTGGTTAGGTAGCCATAAAGGCCATACAACCAATAGTCAGGATGGCTGATCTTTTACCAGCAATAACAGATCCTCGTAGAACTGAAGAAAACAAACTCAACTCAGGATTTTAAATTTTATGGAATATGCTATAAAATGCTACAAAATGAAATGGTTATCTAACTATCGAAGGCTCTTGTGTTGTGTTGTATTACAATAAGGTAGATACAGATACAAAATTACACATTCTAAACGTAATGTGTGTATATTTTTAATATTGTTTACCTATTATTAAAGCAAAACTTCTTTAGCCGCGACTAGGGGTAACTCTAACGTTAGATTCTAACGGAAGATTCTGATGGAAGTAACGGTCTGATTTCAGCTATGGGAGGAGCTTAAATTTTCAAAATTTAATTATGAAATTTTCAAAATTTTTAAACGGTTTCAAATACATTAATGGTATTTAGATAGTAAAATCTATGTTTCACATTTTAGTTATCATAAACCTATTATTTCATATATAAAAAATAATGATAACTTTCAAATTCCTATTTCTAATGAATAATATAAATATAACATCTCATTTTTTGTAAAGTATATGGACAATTAATATAATTGAATTGTAACTAAATATTTATTTTTCGATACGTCGTCAACAAGTTTTACTTTAATCGTGCGTAAAGGTTATACGCACACTCTTTTTTTTAATTCCTTTTAAGTTTTGCTCTATTTACATTTAAGCTTATATTTCTCTATATTTATGTATTTCTGTCCTAGGTGTAGTGTCCATGAAAACTTTTAATCTCCGTTTAAAGGAAGTCAGTGTAGGAGATTCTTTTAGAGTTTTCGGAAGAGAGTTAAATTTTTTTGGTCCTAAATATTCAAAGTTTCTTTGACCAACTTTTTTGCTTTTTAGTGGTAGTACAAATTGACTTTTTTGCCTGGTTTGGTATTTATGTGAAGCTGTTTTTAATTCAGATTTATGGATATATTGTGTAATAGCTGGTTCTCTGTAATATAATTGGTTTATATCATAAATTTTTGTTTCTTTAAATAATAAACTACTTGGGTATCTATTATGTACATTTAATATTAACTTTAAGAATTTCTTTTGATATACTTCCAGCATATTTCGATATGTCGTCGATACCCCTTCCCATCCCAAGGTTTCATATGTTAAATGAGATTGTATTAAGCTCTGATAAATTATTCTTTTTTGTTGGTAATCAAGGAAGGGGGTAACTTGCTTGAATCTGAATAACAAGAATCCTAATTTTTTCATAAGATAGTACATATGCTCGTCCCATCTTAAATGGGGGTCTATTACTATACCAAGGTACCTAATTTTTTTTGCAGGTTTTATAATAACACTAGTTGTACTCGCAACGTCGTTCGCGTGACGTGTGACTGTTGTATAAAATTTCTTACCCCACCCCATTTAAGGAATGGGAGGGAAATTTTTATACACCAGATGTTAAGTTGAAAGAAGACAAATATATCTGTGAAAACCGCATTCGAATCGGATCAGTAGTTTTCATGTGATGCGCGCACAAACATACAGACAAACAGACAAAAAATCTAACCACATTTTTGGGTTCTTTTTTAATGTACCCGCGACGTCGTTCGCGTGGCTTGTTGATTTTTGTATAAAAATTTGTTTCCTAGCCCTGTTAAAGGGGTGAGGGAGAGAAAGTCTTATACACCAGATGTTAAGTTGAAAGAAGACAAATACGTCTTTGAAAACTGCATTCGAATAGGATCAGTAGTTTTCATGTGATGCGCGCACAAACATATACATTTCTACAGTTTTCTTATATGTATAGATTATATTCATAAATATCGACCCGTATCTATTTTTATTATTGTGTTTCAGGTAACAACAGCCTTAGGAGCGTCTAGAAGTGGCAGATCTAAAATGCCACGTTAGATGAAGAACTTTATTTTTAAAATTTGCGAAATTTTCGGTTGTAAGTTTTAACATTGCACAGCGCCTAAATAAGAAGATGCATTAATAATGTTAAAATGTATGGATTATATGATTACTCACAAAATATGATTAATAAGTAACCACGACTTTTATTTTGGATATGGAGTCGTAGAAATGTGAAAATAAAAATTATAAAAAGTTTTAAATTTACACTAGTTGTACTCGCAACGTCGTTTGCGTGGCGTGTGATTGTTGTATAAAAATTTCTTACCCCACCCCATTTAAGGAATGGGAGAGAAATTTGTATACACCAGATGTTAAGTCGAAAGAAGACAAATACATCCGTGAAAACCGCATTCGAATCGGATCAGTAGTTTTCATTTGATGCGCGCACAAACATACAGACAGACAGACAAAAAAATCTAACCACATTTTTGGGTACTATTTCGATGTACCCGCGACGTCATTCGCGTGGCGTGTTGATTTTTGTACAAAAATTTCTTTCCTCACCCCGTTAAAGGGGTGGGGGGACAAAGTTTTATACACCAGATGTTAAGTTGAAAGAAGACAAATACGTCTTTGAAAACCGCATTCAAATAGGATCAGTACTTTTCATGTGATGCGCGCACAAACATATACATTTCTACAGTTTTATTATATGTATAGATAAAATGTATGGATTATATGATTACTCACAAAATATGATTAATAAGTAACCACGACTTTTATTTTGGTTATGGAGTCGTAGAAATGTGAAAATAAAAATTATAAAAAGTTTTAAATTTACACTAGTTGTACTCGCAACGTCGTTTGCGTGGCGTGTGATTGTTGTATAAAAATTTCTTACCCCACCCCATTTAAGGAATGGGAGAGAAATTTTTATACACCAGATGTTAAGTTGAAAGAAAACAAATACATCCGTGAAAACCGCATTCGAATCGGATCAGTAGTTTTCATTTGATGCGCGCACAAACATACAGACAGACAGACAAAAAAATCTAACCACATTTTTGGGTTCTATTTCGATGTACCCGCGACGTCATTCGCGTGGCGTGTTGATTTTTGTACAAAAATTTCTTTCCTCACCCCGTTAAAGGGGGGGGGACAAAGTTTTATACACCAGATGTAAAGTTGAAAGAAGACAAATACGTCTTTGAAAACCGCATTCAAATAGGATCAGTACTTTTCATGTGATGCGCGCACAAACATATACATTTCTACAGTTTTATTATATGTATAGATAAAATGTATGGATTATATGATTACTCACATAATATGATTAATAAGTAACCACGACTTTTATTTTGGTTATGGAGTCGTAGAAATGTGAAAATAAAAATTATAAAAAGTTTTAAATTTACACTAGTTGTACTCGCAACGTCGTTTGCGTGGCGTGTGATTGTTGTATAAAAATTTCTTACCCCACCCCATTTAAGGAATGGGAGAGAAATTTTTATACACCAGATGTTAAGTTGAAAGAAGACAAATACATCCGTGAAAACCGCATTCGAATCGGATCAGTAGTTTTTATTTGATGCGCGCACAAACATACAGACAGACAGACAAAAAAAATCTAACCACATTTTTGGGTTCTATTTTGATGTACCCACAACGTCATTCGCGTGGCGTGTTAATTTTTGTATAAAAATTTCTTTCCTCACCCTGTTAAAGGGGTGGGGGAACAAAGTTTTATACACCAGATGTTAAGTTGAAAGAAGACAAATACGTCTTTGAAAACCGCATTCAAATAGGATCAGTACTCTTCATGTGATGCGCGCACAAACATATACATTTCTACAGTTTTATTATATGTATAGATTATCATTAATTTTTAAATTAAACTCTGGGAGAGATGGCGCCAAGCCGCCAAACTACTAAACGGTAAGTATTCGGTTTTTTTTATATTTAATGATAAAGCTCTATGGTCAAACCATTTTTTAATTCTAATTAAGTCACTTTCTACTTTTTGTTTTAATGAAAACCAATCTTAATTTTGAACTGTATATTTAAAAATTATTATTATTATTTGTCATACATTTATAAGAGCACGGCCAAATTAGCCGACTTTGTCGCCGCCACACAAACAACGCTGCAAAAACGCCAAGTCGAAATTTTTAAAAGCCTGGCCAAACCAAACACTTTTTAATTTTAATAATTCAGTTTGACAATGGACCTAAACGAAGACGAAGATGTACTGTTGGGTATAGCAGTTTATAAATATCGCTGGCGAAATAAATTGAAGAAAAGATTCGCGGTTCATCCTATTATTGTGAACAAAAAGAAACATAGCCAGTTTCATACTTTATACAATATGTTATTAAAGGATGACGTAAAATTTTTTGCTATTTCAGGAATTATGTGAATATGTAAGAGTAATACGATAAGAAAACAAGACACTAAATTTAAACAATCGATTTCAGTGAAGGAAAGAGTTGATGTAGCAATCAGGTAAATCATACAATGCAGGATGTAATTCCATTTCAGAACTACATAGTTCTGTGTCAAACATCTTTACTTCTTGAAATAGAATTGATTACTGTTGAAATTTATCCTGAATTTATGCAAGTTGCAGCAAGTCGCTGACGCTAATCTGGCCACTTGCATTAAAAACAAAGGGCGTCTTTGTGGTTGCCACAATAAGTCGCTCTCTTTCGCGACACAGCTGCTGCTGTCGGGGCGTTTGAAACCCTAGATATGGCCATGTCCGTTTAGTTACATGGGTTGCGTAACTGCGACAAAAACGCGACGTTTGTGTGGCGGCGACAAATTTGCTGATTTGGCCGTGCACTTACATACGATCTAGATGTTAAATGCAAACCAATTTTCTTGGTAAAATTATCTTCCAATTTCTGTTAAATGAACTGATAAAGAATATATGAAAGGATAAATCACACACTGCATGTAGTTTTAAATTAAATAAATATATTAAAAATACATTTTGACGAGAATCGATTCACCGCCAGTGATTTCCAGGTATGATCGACATTAATGTTTACAAATGCACAAGAAATTGTGGTATTTAACTAATGAGTTTTTAATTCTTCTTTGGGGGTAGCTTATAACATTTCTGACAGATGTTTGATTATTTAATTGACAAATAGTAATTGGTTTATATTTGGCTGCGAGATCAGTATAAAATTCAACAGATAGACTAAAGCAACATCCATTATGTCATTATGTGGCCACAATCAGGTTTTTAAAATTTAGTTGTTAAACGCACTAATACAAAATAAAAGCTAGGTGAAAATCTGTAAAACAAGGATTGTGAATTTGCTTGTTGCTTAAAATAGAAAAAAATAAATAATAGCACTTAAGGGGTGCTAACAGAACTTAAAATTTTTAGAAATGTAATCTATTTTTACTAGTAATACACAAAATTTCCACTTAAATATCTTGATATTCTTTTTCTTGATGATTTACATGATTTCACATTGAACTTTACGATAGCCACTAACTATATTAAATGTTGTCTTACATTCCATGATTACTTATATTTTTTTATGATTTTCTATATGCATGAGGTTACCACCTAATCGCCTAATCGCAGATGATATAGCGCTAGTAACAAAAACAAGAAAAATCATGGAAAAATTATTAATGGAGATTGAAGAAGAGGGAAAGAAGATGGGACTAAAATTAATGAAAAGAAATAAAACTGATCAGACTCGGTAAAGCAGAACAAAATAGAAAGATTAGAATAGAAAATAAAAAATACGAAGACTTACAAAAATTTAAATACATGGGCGTTATGATAAACAACAAAGGGGAAAGAAAAACGGAGAACGAAGAAAGAATAATTGCGACAAACCAAGTATTTTAAAATGGCCTTTATTTATAAAAAAGGGATACACATTTAGAATTTTGCAAAAACTGCTTGACCCATCGAGTCCATCTTTTGCACATCTTTTTAGTACCAAAAGACCTATTCTGCTGATAGATTTAAAAAAGTTTTAATAAGTATTTTAAAATAAAATCTTTATTTTGTAAAAAAATTGGGAGCAACTAAGCATCTGATTTCTATTTTTTTTGAAGTCTGCTCCAAGTGTTTATATCTTTGTAAAAGATTTGAGATACTAACATTCGAAATCTAGATTTAATAGCCAAGATTTAAATATCGAGCAATTTTCCATTGGAACCGACTTCAAGGAAATCGAAATCAGAAGATTTTATTTTTTGCTTTTTAGTGCATTTTTCTGTTTTTTTTTTTGAAGAGTTTCTATTTAAGAAAGTTTTTATTTTATTCTTTTTAGTTACTACTTGGCTTTGTCAGATGTGGGCGCAAATTCATGATGTATTATCTTCCGAATAACGTGCAAGAGGTTTTGGGTTTCATCTCCAACAATCCCCACATGTTACAATGTGTCATTTTGGAGACATTAGTAAATTATCTAACTCCTACAGACACCAAGCACGTACAGTGAATGAAAACATCATGATGAAACGTGGACTTAATTGTCTGAAATTACCAACCTGTTGTGAGTAAGCGTCGTGATTAAATGCTGATTTATTCTCCTTGTAAGAGTGGGACAGCAACGGTCTGATTATTATGTTTTTATGTTATACACCATTATTAACATACCTATTAACTTAACTGCGGAGCTAATTCTGATGATTTTTGATGTTTTCCCTGAAATATCTTCCACATTGATAACCAGACCTTAACCAAATTTCTATGGGAAGACACGGACACTCTACTATTTGAATGCAAAAAGAATTTTCTAATAGGATTTTAAATACCAGAGCCGGTAAAAAAGTTATTAACAACAAGTAAAGATACACTCTGAATTAACTCACTTTTTTTAATGTTTTACGGTTGCCAATGTCAATGTCAATTGTTCACAGTTATGGACAAAGGTTATGGACTTCAACTGATAAATAAACAGGTAAAACACCATCGACAATTTTTTCGGTAATTGATGTTTTGAGGAAATCATGTTACTTGTACAGCTATTTTTATTTAAAACTGTCCAATAGTTTTAAATTAAGATATGGTATTGTGTATGCGCTTTGTAGGGTATCTACTAAGGTAGCCGCAATCAGCAGTTATAAAAATAATCTATTCGAATGATTTTAAACTAGATGAGCAGAATTAAAAAATAAACTGACTTGCAATATTTTTCAAAATATAAAAATAATCAAGCTCTACTGTATGATATTTAGGTACCTATAATAATGATTTTTATACTATATTCCTAATAAACATTTAAAAGAATAATTCTAAGCAGGTATTCTTAGTTATTTTGAATAATCAAAATGAAGTGAAAAAATATGTGTGCCGTTTGCTTCGCGACCATTAAAAAACAACAAATCAGCAAGAGACAACAAAAGCATGAAGGCAAGGACAAACAAGTGCATACTGCACACACGTACGAACAAATATGCATTATAGAAATACCTCCATGTCGGGCAATTATTTTATTGTAAAATATTAATTTTCTTGAGGGTCAGTATTGTGGTTTAAGTGGCAACAAAGGCAAATGAAATTCGATTCATTTGATTATACATAATATGAGATTTACCAGAGAAGTTTATTACCCCCATGATATTTGTAGGTAGGTACTCAAATGTTCACAAATATAATTTATTTAGATCTGTTACACTCTACATATAACAAAAATTTGTAAAAATTAAAATAAGAAAAAATTTTACTTTGCCATAAAATGAAATATAACTAATAAATTCTACAACTTTAACAAGAAACGAACTTCAATTTTTATGTTTTGGGAAAAATATAGTATTTCTGTTTCTCTAAAAAATATAAAAATGCTTAACGAGGGTTGTATTTTTGGTTTTGCATATAGCCACTTAGAAGGCGCCACCAATAGAACCTTCGGACACAAATCTAACTTGAATCGTTTGTTGACATAAATCCAGAATTTTATTGCGATATAACAAGTCGTACAGTGAATTTTTAAATTCGAAAAATGGATCTTAGTCGAGAATATTTTCGAACAATATTTTTTTACAATTATCCAAACAGCAATGCTTTCTTATTTCTGTGTTTGGAATTGACGCACCACATCACTCAACTATTTCCCGCTGATATTGAGAATTTCAACGTGATCGCTCCAGTCTCAGCGACGGATCCAGGTTAGGTCCACCCAAGGATGACCGCCATCTAACGACGGGAGTTAGATGTATCCTTGCGCATTTCAAAGACCTCGATTCAAAGATTCTACATATAGAACTGGGCGTTACGAAGTTGGTCTCCAGTTGGATTCCTCATTTGCTCACAAAAGAGTAAAAAGTAGTTCGTGTCAATTGGTGCATAAAAACATTGGAACGGTTCAAAAAACGTTTATAGTATGGTTAGTGGCAATGAATCTTGGTTTTACTCCTACGAACCAGAAAATATACGCCACTTTGCTATGTGAATGATTTATGATGGGGAAAACCAACAAAACTGATCCGTTTTCGAAATCTGGTACTTTATAAGATCGCAGAAACGGTTACTTCCGATTGCTACATTATGTTTTTTTACCAGAATTTATGGTGAAACTCCGACAAAGCAACACACAACGGCGAATCATCCTACATCAGGACAGTACAAGTGCTCATACTGCCCAAAAGATAATCAAATTTTTTAGAGCTTCAAAACATCTAATTGTTAGACCATTCACCGTATAGTTCGGACCTAAGTAACAACGACTTCTTCACGTTCCCAAAGATCAAGAATTCAATGCGAGGGCAGCCATTCCATTCTCCAGAAGAAGCCATCGATTCCTTGAAGTTTGCACTAACAATAACATTTTTAGCACTCAAACTGCGTCGATTGCTGCCCTAAACATCAAAATCACGTTAATAAGTTATAGCTTCTTAAAAAGTTTTATTTCTTTTTTAAGCTTAAGAAGATTGAAACAGCACATAAATACTTTTTAAACTTGAGGAGCTCAAAACGGCAGAAAAAATACATTTTTGGTGCCTGAAATTAGTTAATTAATTAATTGCAAAGATGGCTTGCTGGGTCAACCTCTTTTCGAATCTTTTACTATCTTTTCGAATTTTTTTCTATCGTTTGTTGTGTAATTGCCGTTTTACAAAGTTTTTTATCAGTAATGTATTTTTTTATATTGGAGAACGCGATCAGCAAAAATCAGTCTTCGAATGGGGTGTCTGATTTGACAAACCCTAGGGCATTTTTAATTGAATGTTACTAATTTATAATTTATTTTAAATTTTAAATATTAAAATGAAATAGTAAATGCCTATTATTTAACTCTATAATATTTAGTAATCATAAATTATACCTTACCCTGATATTTTTTTATATACTTATATAAACAATTAATTAGATTCCGATAATCGTCGCCTTCGAAGTCATTTTCAATTTTCTATTGAAGACATTTATTTCAATCTCGTCTTTCTTAAGTATATATTGGCAGCATCTTCAATACCGAGGAACGTCGTAAAATTTAAAGCAGCCATAAATTTCTCGTGTTCACTTTTTTGAGTATCCCATGTATATATTAAGAAACCTTCGTAAAAAAATTTAAAACTTACCTGAGCAAATAGTGAACATAAATCAAGATTACTGGGCGTTTAGATAGGACGTTCAAATTAAAATTAAAATTCCTTTAAATTTAACACACCAATTTCGTTTGCTGTCGAAGAATCAACACAAGAAATAAACACAAACTCATGAATTCGTCACATATAGATATTTACACTCGGTATTGGAAAAAGTTTTTAATAATACAAATATTATTATTATTATCATAAAGAGTTTGTTATACGTAATTTATTCATTAATAGATCCCAAGCCTAATTGAAATTTCGAGGGGTCATTTTACCCACCTGGAGATCTAAAAAAGAAAAGTCTAGCATCAAAGAAAGACATTTTTGGCTGTATGCCATCACTTTTTTGTGGAACAACTGACCGCCCGGGAAAAATCGACGGGAACTGTTAGCAGTTGTAAAATACGTTGAGCACTTTTATAAATATCTGTTTGATTCCTGATCAGAACAGACCATGCCAGTTTAAAGTGGCTACTTAGCTTTAGGAACCCAAAAGGACAGATAGAAAGTAGGCTTGGAAAACTGCAGGAATGAGAAATCGAAATCGAGCACAGACCTGGAACAATTCTCCGTAATACTGATGCAATTTCCAGAAGGTCCTGTCAACCTAATTGTCCTTACTGTCCCCGTGTGAAGCAGAACGGGGAAAAACTCGCCATCGTTAAGGTTGTGTCAGAAGACGGGAGCTCTATAATGGAGAAACAACAAGAAAACGATGCCGTTCTAAAAAAGATTTAGGAATGAAAAAGAATGGACCAATGTCCGTTGTGGAGGGAGCTATCCTCATCCCCTTCTGCTTTAAAAGCATTTTGGCCGATTGAAACTCTCTAATTTTGGACGGTGATCTCATAAAAAGACTTGTAGAAAATTCCGAGGGAAACAAATACTGACCCCAATAAATGCCGTACCAGAAATTTTTAAACAGATACATGATGATAGTTCTGTGAAGGACATCTGGGTATCACGAAAACGCTGCAAAATGTTCGAGATAGATTTTACTGGGTAAATTGCTCTAACGATGTTAAAGATTGGTGTCGTAAATGCACTACATGTGCTGCCAGTAATAGTCCGCTAAGAAAACTGAAGACGGAAATGCAGCAATGCCTGGTGGAAAGTCCTTTTAAAAGAATTGCGGTAGATGTGGGCCACTTCCACAGAGCGATGTAGGAAATAAGTACATCTTTGTTGTAATGGACTACTTCACTAAGTGAGTTGAGGCCGACGCAGTTCCAAATCAGAAAGCCATCACTTTAGCAGATATATTGGTAGAAGATTTTGTAAGCCGTTTAGTGTAACCACTAGAATTACATTCAGACCAGGGTGGAAATTTCGAGAGCAAGCTGTTTCAAAGAGTGCTCATTCAAAAAACTAGAACCACAGCAATGCACACACAGTCTGATGGAATGGTGCAACGAATGAATCGGACTATAACCAACTATCTGTTAAAAGTAATTTCACAGTGTCAGAAGGATTGGGATCGACAGGCCAAACGCCTGCAAAAGTCCTGTTCGGTAGAGAAATGAGACAACATATGACTTGGTGTTTGATTGTAAACCTGTTGAAGAGGTGGTTCGTGAAGAATATGTCGCCGATCTTCAGAATCGATTGGAGAATATACACAAACCGGTGCGTGGGAAACTTCAATTATCTAGTCATCGGATATAGAGGTACTATGACACCCGGACAATGGAAGAGAGTTTCCAAGTCTGGCACTATAACCCCTGGCGGCGTCAAGGCATTTGTCCAAAATTACAGAAGAACTGGGAAGTTCCATACACCATCAAGAAAAAGATTAACGATCTCATTTCTCGGATTGTGAAAACTCTCAGAGGGAAACGAGTCGTGGTCCATCATGACCACAGTGGGGATGTGCAGCAGCTCCAAGAAGATGGTTCGACGGACTCAGGGTGTGTGCGGAATCTCAATTTAGGAAATAACATTCCAGGAGGAATGAATCTAAGATCGGGTCAGTGTAACGGGATAACCCAATAAGGAAAGGACCTCTACTTAAAATACTGTTTCAAGGTTATGTAGATTCGAGAATCTTCTAGACGTAGTTATAAGAGTAGATCATGTTACTCGAAAATGCTAGAATGTTCGTTTTTATTATATAAGGGGGTGTATTAGCAGTTAAGGGAAGTTCAAATAGTTCATTGTAATTGTAAAACTGTTTAGACATATTCCAGCAAAGTTCTTGTTAAAATTTTGTTGAATAAATCTTTCAATACGTTGGAAAAGTAATTTTTCATATCACATGTATTGAAACAGCTTGTTTCGATCCCTGTTTTGTCAGTCGAAACAAGACAATTTCAGACCAATGCAACTATCAGTCAAAAACTGACAGTTTTTTCTGCATTGGGGGAGAAACAATGTTATTTCTGCCCGACACATTCATTTTTATATTAGTTATGTCTTTATTTCAAGTCGATCAGAATCACATTTGTAATAAACAAAAGCGAATAAAATCATAATCGTCTGACAGCTGTCGTCAAATCGTTGTCAATATATTACTACGCTATTTTTCTGAAATAGTCTTTCTTCAACTGGCTACAGAGATCAAAACTTGCTGTTTTAATGCATGTAATATGAAAAATACAGTGTGTGGCACGGGATGAAACAAAGACGATTTCTGACCGGACGAAGACAGCCCTCGCTTCGCTCGGGCAGTCAACTCTCGCCCTAGTCAAAAATCGTCTTGTTTCACCCCTTGCCACACAATATACTATTTTCCTTATTTGTTTTTATTGTTTAAAAACCCTGGACCAACAGTATGGTTTGTTTTTGCATTCCATAATATTAGGTAGGTACCTACTATCCGTAGTATTGCAGACTCTCATTCCTGTTTACGGGTTGAAGAAAGGTTCATTCTAAATTAAAATTGTTACAAGCATCCATTTTTTGTTTAATTTTTCGATC
This sequence comes from Altica lythri, assembly GCA_964028335.1. Taxonomy (NCBI): domain Eukaryota; kingdom Metazoa; phylum Arthropoda; class Insecta; order Coleoptera; family Chrysomelidae; genus Altica; species Altica lythri. The sequence continues at coordinate 23,931,582 of OZ034804.1, read as the reverse complement.
ATTATGTAATACATTGGCTTCTCCTTAATATTACAATAATTTTTCAGAATTGGTAAATCTTAGTAAACTGAAACAGAGTAAAAAATGTGTTATTTTTAAAAGAACGGCCATTCCTGAATTGTGTCTACTCTCAAGGTAAGAAGCATCACGAAATGATGCATATTATGCGAAAGTGTGAAGGCTTTTGCGTGGTTTTCGAGATTCGTAAACTTTCCGATTATAGTTGATTTTATGCATTTTCGTCGTGTGAATGAGACACTTATTGTAGTTTTTGTAAGCATAGAGGGTAACGCTTGTGGTGCACATTATGTTCATTACATCTAATAATAGTAAAAGTCTGTAAATATCTTTTAACCAGCACATAGAGACAAAAATTTTGACACATAAACGTAAATCGGATGCAGGATTTACCAGTGTTTATTCTAAAAATCTAAAAATGTAGCAATGACAAGAAGTTATGAATGCATACAACCACATGCCGGATCTCAAGTCTAGGGTCGAAAAGGGGTCTAATTTATAGCTGATTTATAGACCGCCAGCTGGGCCTAGGTAAGTGGTGACTTCAAAGACTCTTTAACCAGTTTATTAAAATATGATCCTTTTAAAAGATTCGTCTTTTACTATCAAATACAATTTTTTAATTTTAAATTTAAAGACCATTGCTAAAATATTGATTTAAGCTTACAGCTAAATTTTTATTTTTCTGTTGATAAATAGCAAGAAATGTTAAACAAAAACAAATATTTCAGTATTCTATTATCGATACCACATATTTATCTGTCGACTATGATAATTAGATTTTCTTTACTAGGTGTGTGTTCAAGCATAGAGTCGGTATTATGACTTAAAATTGAATACTTGTGTACGAGTTCTATTCTAGTAGGTAGATATAGGAAAGAAGGTGGCAGTACTCGTTTTTAGTAATAAAACCAATTTACAAGACGATAACTCGTAATCTAGTACAAAGTTGGCTTGGTAACGGCATAACAATCTCTCACATAAGAGGAGATTACTAGAAATTGAAAAGGAACGGCTTTAGTCTTAACTTTATACGCTTTGTCTCAGAAATTTGATGTTAACAGTATCAAAAAAGTATTAAATATTTATTAATTAATCTATTTAATTACAATAAATAATAAAAGAATATGTAACTGGATTAATTAATATTTTTATGTTTAAAAATTATTATTAGTAATAAATTGCAATATTATTCATTATTGGAAAAGCTAGGGAAGATAAAAACTAAGATCTTGTGAAGGAAAAATAGTAAGAAACAGCAAATACATTAATAAAATTCAACATAAAGGAATTCTTATGGCGATAATGTAAAGATTAAATAGGCATATTCACGTAGAACAATTTTGGGAGAATTCTAAGCCGCAGCCATGACTTTTTGTTTCTACCGATTCTGTTTTTTCACTCTACTTTATCTTGTTGTCTATCTTTCATTTCGCTTTATGTATCCTGGGTATATTGTCTTGCGTCCTTTAAATATTATTAACAGTTTTTTGCCTCGACTTATCCTTCTCAGCACATATTCGTTGATGATTCTGGCAAAGGAATTTTTAAAATTCTCATATATGACCCGACGTAGAATTTTGCAAAGCTTGGTCTAAGTGCAGTGACAGCCCTACTCCACTTAAGTGGAGTAGGGCTGTGGTGCAGTATTTAGATTTCTGTGACATAATAATCTCCTGGTCTGAATCCAATTCAGATTGAAGTAGGTATCTCTATTTTTCCATTATTTTTAAATTTTTGTCTGCTCAGTATCATTTGATCAGTTTCACGTTCCTTTGATTTTATCATAAACTTGGTCTTCTAATAATAAAAATAAATTATTATTAGTAATTTACACTGATTAAATACATATCAGTAATTATTACAAAAAAAGAGCTGAAATCAATTAAAAATTGTTTAAAGCTTAGCCCTCGAAACAGATTATGTGTAGAAATCTTAATACAAAATAAAATTTTATTTTTTAATGCACATTATACATTTAATACCCAAACATAAATTTAAATTCAACTTCTAGCTTTAAGAGACCGACAACTTTAAGAGTAAACTAATATAAGTTTATATGGCAATTATAAACACTAGTTAAGTACCTACAATTGATTTGATTACATCTTTTTGAATAATTTGTTTAATTGCAGGTTTTAGACATATACGTTCTTTAGGAATATCATTATAAATTTTATATACCTAAACAAGTTAATTTAAAGTCCTACTTTAATGTATTTGCTGTTCACTGCATCTAGCAGAGTGTCCAGCCATAATCACTTATCAGTTGCAAATTTTATGGCCAATTCTTATCCTTTTTTTTCGTTCCAAGAAGGCTTTTATAAAGATGACCAGTTAGTATATATTAAACAGTATTGAAGACAGGACCTATCCCATCCTGACAACTCTTGCAATCGTAATACGAAGGTTTTAGAAATTAGTTTGAACGAAAGAAATTTAAGCGCCATAAATGGACGAATTTTCCATTTTTTACGAAATGTCGTTGCTGTTTAATCTTTAAACTTCTGAAAAATATTATTGAACATATGCATATAATAATGCTTTTTTATTTGACAGTAAATAAACATTTTAACTGTACTTCTAAAAGGTTTGCGAAAATTACCTATTTATAATTACTGCAACAAGTTCACAATTTGTCAATTTCGTCAGAAAAATTAGAAGCACCATGATATATTTTAAGAGCATATACCTATAATTGAAAATACTGTAACGATTGTATCGTTGGTTTTCGAACATTCCGTGCGGACTATAAATATTTTTAATTTATCTATTGTTATCGCGTTGATACGAGAGGGGATAGGTAATTGGGAAGGACAGAATGGGTCTCGTCGTGAGTTTGTGATTTTATTTCGTTCACTTTATCGATGAATTTGAAGAAATTCAGAGCTTTTCCGACTATCTTTGCCCTTCTGTTTCTGGTAAGTACCATTTTGCCTTGGTTTTAATTTTACTAGTTAAAATAATCCAAAATGCGGTAAATGTAATATCTTATTTATTTTACTTACATTTTAATTTTTCAAATACAATTGCTGTTGATTCAAGGTCAGTTTTTGTGGTATTTTAATATTTATACATGAAAGGTAATTAATTTTTTCTCGAAATTTGGGAAGACTTGTAGCGATTGTGTTTGAAAATTATTACTTGAAAGTCGGAGTTTTGATTCCAATTTTATTAATAGGGTTATTGCCAACTAGAAGAAGGGCCCTATTAAGGACCAACAAATTGCTATCTGAAAGAATTTCGCAGTTCGACGTCATTCTGTGAAGCCGACGCCATTTTGCTGTTCCGTTCCACGTCGATAGAAAATCTGACTAGAAGTTCTTGAGGAGTATTCCCTTCCGACAGCTCTATCGTTCCACGACGTGTGAGATTCCGACAAGTAGTTTCTAGAGTGAGTATTCCATTCCGTTGCTGTTCCGATCCCCCGTCGTTAGAAAAATCCGACAAGAAGTTTCTAGAGGGGAATTCCATTCCGTTGCTGTTCCGTTTCCACGTCGTTAGAAAAGCCGACTAGAAGTCCCTAGGAAGGTACCCCATCCTTCCTACTGCTCCGCTCCACTGGATCAAAACTCCGTCAGAAGCCATCGGAACCAAACCAAGAGAAATAATTAATTAAATATTTTTAATTAAATAACTAATCTCTTTTAAAGTAATAAACCATTTTAAACTGATCTTTCGAATTTTATTTGTGTGTCTGTACTTGGCGCTCTTTAATTAATGTTTGGAGAGAATCTAGTAGAACACAGAAGGAAGCCACGACCCACGGGAGCTAGCCTAGGGTACTTTTAATGTTACAAAGTGGCGCCCAACTTCCGGTCTTCTGGTTTTTGCTGATTTTTTCCAAGCATTCACTTTATTTAAATTTTAACATCAAATTAGTACAGACTTACAAATATTTGTCAATTCGGTTTTTACTAACATTTAATTTTTTTTACCAGTACTATTATTTTGAATAATTTATATTTATCTACCGCTCAAGGTTAACAACAATTTGGTGATTGATTTGATTTTACTGATAATTTTTGAACTTGGTTTTATTTATCGTTATGATAGAATATTATTATCTTTTATTTAATTGTTTTACCTATATTATGTACATGATGTGTTCTAGGTGTTGGAGATTCCGCACTTTCACTGTAGAGTACCTTTTAATCTTAAAAAATGTTTTCTGCTGTGCTTTTGTAGAAATTTATTCCAGTAAGTTTATAGTTTGTGTATTCCAGTGAGTTTGAAGGGTAGTACGTAGCTTATTGGTCTTCCATTCCAAGATGCTATTAAATTATTTGACAATTTATTTGCACAATCTTTTTAATAACAGCATGCAGTAGATACTTTTTGAGTCATATAATGACTATATTCAAAATTTTTTGATAAAAAGATTAAAATGTTCAGCTTACTTGCGTTTTATGAAAAACCTAAAAATAAAAACTTTTTAATAAAACTGAAATCGAATTATATATTAATGACATGTTTGGAGAAAAAATATATATCAAAAATGCTTGAACATATTATTAGAGATTATGACAATCTCAAATCGTCAATGTCCAGAATTTTCAAGTGTAATTTCTCTGTTTATTACCTGTAGTTAGGCGCATATATAACTTTTATCCTTAATAATATTTTAGCAGTACAATATTTTACTTCGCTTTATTATAACGCACCAAAATTACTTAGCTAAAGCCTTTAAAATTTATCTAATCAGCTTTAGCTCATTTTCGAATTTTAAAAAATTTAACATACCAAAACATGGCTGGTTATAAAACGTTATAGTGTTCGTTTATGATTATTAAATTGATTAGTATAAAGAATAATTTCCTTCTGTTTATATTTAAGGCCACTCATCCACTGGATCCGGAAAGCTGTGAAATCAATTTGTCCGAATTCAGTCGAAAATGGACGACAGATCCAAACATGTGGATAAAAGAGGAGCGCGTCCACTGGGCCAGTACCGTTCTTACGTTTTCGTCTGAATTCGGAAGATGCCAAATCTGATTCCAGCTTGTTAGGATCTAATTGAAAAATAGTGCGAAACGTAAATCATGTGAGATTGACATAATGGACTGTGAGCGGTTAATTTTACTCAAACAGGAAACAAAGTAGGATCAACGTGAATCACATGCGGAATGCAACAAAACCGTTGTGGAAAGGGGTTTCTACTATAAGAGAGCATGGAGAGATCGTTTCTTGAAAGTTACAGAATATTTCGAGTTTAGCATGAATTTTACTAAGAATGCATTGGAATTAATCCTTTTTCATTCGGAAATAGGAGAAGTGCTGGTAATCTAATCATTGTACCAAAAATGAGCAGTCACCCGATAGGCATTCGCAAGATTTTGGTATAACGGCCTTCTTCTAAATTCAAACTTTCACAGTTTACAGTATCCCGGATCCAGAAGACACGGGAGGTTTAATTATGGACATTCCTTGTTTTATAATTTTATTTTAAGCATTACTGATAGTACTAAACAACGAAAAAAAAAACAATTCCTGTAGGTGTCGTCGAAAAATAAAAAATAAATGTGAATTTTCGCTAAGCAATAATAATAATAATAATAAATCTACATTTAATTTCGCCGTATTTTCGCATAAAAGACATATGAAAATGTAATCATAGTAAGTCAGTGTATTTTTGGTCAGATTAAGTAATTTGGAGCCAAGAAACGTCTATATTTTCTTTTTAACAAATGTAATATATGAAATTAGGAAATTTGGAAAATTTTATTTTTTTATATGGCTTAAGTTCCCAATGCAAAAGTATTTAAAGTTAAATACTTTTTATATTTCCCAACTAAAAAGGTATTATAGCTCACTGACTTAGTTGGTTGATTTAAATATGTTTAATTTTGTGTTTATTTTTTTCTAAATAACATAAAAAATTGGAATAACAAATGTAAGAAAAAAATATACACCGAAAGATACTTTTGTATGGGTAACTAAGCGAAAAAGACTACTATTTCAACTAAATACAGAAATCAACCAACGATAAATCAGCAGGAATAACAATGTAGGTACCTATATAAGAGATAAAAACGTTGATTACAAAATGAAGCAAGAAATAATAAAATGAAATATGCATGAACTGAACCTGAAACCTTGAAAACTACAACGACCAAAGTTGAGGATTCAACTGAATTTCCCGTCTATAATTTTATAATTGGTATATGAAGTAACTACATTAATTAGAATTAGAGCACGATATTTAAAAATTAATTAGAAAATTATGAATAAGTGAATCGCGGATTTAACGTTCTGTCGAGGACACACCGTACGTACGTATCCGTCTAGATCTAGATGTGGACGTGTATATTCATAAAGTGAATTGTCACCTGCGAAAGGTGTGCCCCGTGCGTCCTCAGCGTCCGTACACAATCCATAGATATTGTCGGCCCACTCGCGCGCGATCCAACGTTCAGGCTGTACAGTCCCGGTCATCACCGGTAATAATAGTAATGATGTATGGTAATGGTGATACATTGCATATACACTGAAGAAAGATCTTTCAGGATCGGACTTTAATGAACACTAACAAGTAATAACATTTTTCAAAGGAATGCTTTGTAAGCAATTTAAATTGTTGAAATCAATATACAGGTTTACCATGAATGAAATATGATCATCAGAGGCGCTTCTGCAACATTTCTTTATCGTGACCATTACATTCAGATCAGATAAATCTAGATATGTGACATTAAATATTTTCATGAATTTAAATTACATATGTGTTTTATCGTATGAAAAACTGTTTTTGTCGGAGTTAAAACCAAGAATTAACTAGAATTTGTTATATCCATTATTAAAATAAATGTTTCTTATACGTTCTCGATTATCTTTATTTTATTCTCTTTATTGGACATTTTCTTAATCTAATTATTCATCATAAATATATATTAACATTTTTTTGGAAAAAAGTTTGTGATCGTGAGACTTACATCAACTATTTTTAATGATGAGATGAAAACCCGTTAAAGTCCACCTAATATAATAATGTTAAGACATATTGACAAAAAGTGATATATGTATGCATGTATGAGCAAGTGAGGGGTAACGATACACCTGCGACCTGTAAGATCTACTGTGAACTGTGTCTCCCTTTTCTTGCTGTATTTCTGATGATTTCTCAGACTTAAAGCAGCTCTTCTTTTCCTATCTTCCTTAGAAAGTTTAGGATATCATTGGGTGTCAAGTTAGGTAGTTCTTTTTTTTCTATTTCGTATGACCCTAGGTATTTGCCCTTAAAATTACTTAATGAGATGCATTCTGAGAGTATATATGTGTATTGAGGTTTCATCCTCTATTTCACAGAATCTGCAGTTTGCTTCATCTACCAATCCTAGGTTCTTCATGTGTCCTCTTAATCGACAGTGCCCGGTTAGTATTCCTGTTATAATTCGGAGGTTCTTCTTACTAAGGTTAAGACAGCTGTGAGATTTCTTCTGGTTATAGTTTCCCAGGAGCGTCTTCGATTGTCTTAGTCCTTCTAGATCATTTCAGCATTTGGATTTTTCGCTATCCATTTGTTTCCTTACTTTTTCTACGATTGTACTACTGCTGATTCCACAGAATGGTTCTGGTCCCAGGTATGGGGTTTCAGCTCCTTCTTTTGCCAACTTGTCTGGTGTTTCGTTTCCTTCTATTCCTATGTGCCCTGGAACCCATAGGAGGGTAACAGTGTTATTCTGTCCTAGTTCGTTTAATTTGCCTAGGCATTCTCAGACCATCTTTGAACTGATTGTATCTGAGTTCAGAGCTTTGATGGCTGGTTGCTTATCTGACATGTTCACAATCTTCTATTTACGATAGTTCTTTTCAATGTTAAATTCTAAACATCTTTCGATGTACCTAAAGTGATATAAGAAATAAGTCAAAATCTCTTTAGGTACTAAAATTAGCACAAAACTAAAACTATTCTGGTGATACATAATATGAACCATGCAATTTATGGAATGAGGTAAAAAGAGATGAAAACATAAAATAAAATGCAAAGGAGTGATGAATTAACCAATAAATACATTCCTTAGCGGAATTAAAAATTAAATATGAAATTAGTAACTTTTGTATGTATTTTGATTATTATTAGTACCAAAGAAAAAGAAAGCGCAACGCCATAGTCGGTGCGGATAGTTTTATTATTGAAAACAAGTAGAAACAGCTTGAAAAACGTCAAAGCTTGTTTTGTTTTAGACTCTTCAGAGATTGTGTATAAATATTCTTATATGCCTCTTAAACTTCTTGTACCATCAGTACCATCACTAAAGGGTCGTAGTAAGAAAATTTCTAGAATGAACTGCGCTATGGAAGGCGACTACTGTAAGAAATGTACCCGAGTCGATTTTTTGCTTAAAAGCAGATACGACCTCATAAGTCTGGAAACTTACGAATGTAGGCTCAACCGAGCTATAAATGTGTTTAAGGTAATCCCTGTTTCAGCCTGGTAGAGACCACGTACGTTTGTTTTCAGATTAATAAGGTTAAAATGAGCGTTAAGCAAAAAAAAAATGACTCATGTGACGTGTATATTAAATTTAATATAATTACTATATTTTAAACAAATTATTTAATTTAATTAAAGTTTTTACCGATATTAAAAAAATTAATTTTATGATGTTTAATTTGTTTGCTTTTTAAACTACTCTTTGTTAATAGAGTGACAAAAAGTTTAAGCAAATAGTTTGAAAGTGAATGTATTTTTAGTAAAGAAGGAAAAGTGTAAATAAATCAAAAATATGGTATAGCAGTAGGTAGCCAAAAGCTAGTTTAAAACACAAACCATATTTAGTAGTTTTCCTGTATATAACCTGCGACCGAACTTACCAACCAATCGACTAAACATTTTTTCTGTTGATTTGGGTTTATGGTTTCACTAAAACACCCAAACCGATTTTGTTTTCATAAAATTTTAATTGTAATCTAACATAATCGATAACAATTATATACCGTAGTAATCACGCCTAAAAACCAGTTATTATAACGCATCTAAGTGGCATAAATAGAGAAAAAATTAACAAATATTACCCTTCAATGTTCCATGAACAATCTTTATGACGTACGGCTTTTTCAAAGAGAGCTCATCCCAAAACGAAACTGCGATTATGGTTATCCGTTACACTTACATAATTTCACTTTTCTGCAGAAAGACTTAAGAAACCTCGGAATCCAGCATAGCGCTTATAGTTATACATACAATTGCGTAAAACAATGAGAAGTAATGTGCCTCGCCAACAAATTTCCACCTTGTAAAATCAGTTAGGTACCTTTAAACAAAAATTATGAACAAGTAGAATACAAGTTAACATTACTTCTTATAGTAAAACTTGCTAACATCAAGACCATTTAGACAATCTAAGTGCTGTTATGTGTACAAAAAAAAGGAATTTGACACAATAGCAATAGTTAAATTGATGATATATGTACTGACCGAAATGATTTTTTACTGTAATTAACTAGTATTATTAAATATAAACAAAAAATAAAGTAATTCTAATTGGATTAAGTTAAGTGAAATAAAAATTATTTATTTCCTTTTGGTATATGTATGTAACTTTTTTATTTGGACTGAAGCCGACTCTGTTCCTAATAGTGATAAATAGCGTGGAGAGAAAATATCTTCAAGTGTTTATTTTGTTTTGGCATAATTACACGGTTGGGGGACGTTCGAGAGTTTGTCGTAGCGAGATGGTTTTTCAAAATATTTGCCTTATTTCTTTACTTTCTTCTGTTCGTTTTAATAGATGTGAAAAGTAGTCGGTTGTAAGAATGAAGTTAAAATTTTCAAGAAAATATGAACTGGTTAAATAAACTAATTATGGGAAAACTGTGTAGGTAGAGCATTGCCATGAGAAGCTTCGATTGTTTTTGTATGCAAGTTGCAACTTCTTACTGCAATCATCTTACTTTTCTATCTAAAATATTTTCATATAATTACTATGCTAGAAATAATATAAATATGATTCAAATAATAAACATTACCGGTTGGTGGGTCTATAAGTCTATCGGTGTATCGATCAATCGGTGTCGCAGTCTATCAGTATAGCGATATATCTATCGGTGTACCGATCTATCGATCTGTTGGTTTGTCAGTATTGTATTCTAGTCCACCGCGCACAACACTTTTTTTTAAATGATTAATACATACTTGAAACTTTGTGTATAGCTTCCTATTGACGAGTCCAACAAAGTTTGAAATTATCTAAATTTAAAACTGCTGCTTTTCGAGCTAGAAATAAACGTAATATTTAAGCTGTCGGGCAGCAAAACGCAGCAATAAATTTGTCGGACAATGTGAGTATTTGATTATAAACAAATTATGTAAAAATGAATTATATATATACTAGCTGACCCGGCGGACTTCGTACCGCATAAAACTGATGTCTTTTTTGATTTTTTCAGATTTTTACGATTTTATTTTGTTTTCAATTTTTTTTTGATTTTATCGTTTTTATCATATTTTTTCGTAAATTATCAGGTGTATACCTACTATTTTTTTATTATATTTTGTAATTTATCGATTAGGTAAATATATTAGGTAGCATATTATTTAATTTAGCAAGAATTTGTTGAAATATGTGAGGTATAAACTGCGCCACCTTCCGGTGGCGTCATAAACCTTAAATAAGAATTGCTCGTTAAATATATAAGATATTAACTGCGCCACCTTACGGTGGCCTACTCAGGGTTGGGACTTCATTACTGAACCGCTAGATGTCGTTGAATTTTTGACAAACAATTTTTTTAGTTTTCGTAAAAAATAAAAAATATTTTTTTTAATAAAAAGTATCCTATGTTGGATTGTTTTTGTTTAGATTATAGGATGTTATGTTGTTAGGATGATTATTGATTGATTTGTCATTGAGTTAAGGTAAAAAAATTGTCATTGAATAAATTGAATTGAATAGAAATTGTTTGAATTTAAATATAAAAAGAGATTATTAATTAAATAAATAAAATGCAAAGCACAAAAGAAAAGCAGAGAGAGTTGGAAATTTTAAAAAAATCCAAAAGTTAATAGATAAATAGAAAGGCATCAGTAAGAAGGAGTTGGAAAATTGTAGGAAGAGGAAAGTATAGAGAAAGAGCTGAACAGCAGAAAGGTATTAGATAGATAGAAAGGCAGCAGCAAGAAGGAGTTTGAAAATAATAAGAAGAGGAAGATATGGAGTAAGAATTGAATATTGGAAGAAGAAAGATTCAAAAGAAGATAAATTATTTTTTTTATTTATAATTTTTGTAATTTATTTTAGGACAATCAATTTGAAAATCTTGAATCCACGACCGATAAATTTATTGAAAAAGGGTGTTCCGGAAGGAGGATCCATTTCAATATATTAGTAGGGATTATATATATATTAAAAAACGTAACCTCGAACAGGCGAAATATACCAGGTTACGTTTTTTAATATATATAATATATATAAAATTCATTTTAGACAATTTGTTTATAATTAAGTATTAAATCAAATGCTCACATTGTCCGACAAATTTATTGCTGCGTTTTTGCTGTCCGACAGCTATTACGTTTATTTCTAGCTCGCAAAAGCAGCAGTTTTAAATTAAGATAATTTCAAACTTTGTTCGACTCGTCAATAGGAAGCTATACACAAAGTTTTAAGTATGTATTAATCATTTCAAAAAAAGTTTTCTGCGCGGTGGACTATTCTACCAGTATTATAGCGATTGGCTTATTGGTCTTTTGTTTAAACAATATTTTGTAAACTCTTTGCCCAAAGGTAATTCTGGTAATATAGAATAAATATTAAAAATGTTCTTTTAAATTATTGCCCTCTATAGTTTGTTTAATATTAGTAAAAATAATAATCGGAATTTTTTTTTACTTTGTTTTATTAACGGAAATTTGGTGTTTAATTTTTATCTAAACAATGAAGAATAATTTTCTTAATTTTTTTATTTAATCTATTTTTAAATTCATATTTATGTTAAATGGTATTATATAAGTTTACTAGAAAAAAAAACTAATTACCTACAATAATATAAGAAAACTACCGAGCACCATACCATCAAAGGTATAAAAACTTTATAGAGAGCAAGTTGTTTTAGAGGAACATTTCTCATTTAAAAATATTGACCTAAATATCATTAAATACTTAGCACAACTTAATGGTAATAACAAAAAATTGCTTGTTTAACGATAAAGCTTCTTATTTTAGATAAATTAGAAATAAGAAAAGGTATTCAGAGCTTTGGGGGGCAGATATCCAAACTCAAATCACCATATTTGAAAGTCGAAAACCACAAGTATTTGCCTACTTTACAGGTTGCTAAGAAGACAACAAAAAAATGATTCAAAGATTAACGTTAACGAGGAAGCCTGCTGGACAATATGCCACTTCTCAGTATTATTCGTTACAAGTTCGTAGGGATTGACTAATTTTAAAAGCCTATTAAGCCGACATTTTAAAGTCCAGGGCAGTAATAGGATCTATATTATACCAGTAAATATCGACTGTTCTTTTTTTTTATTTTACTAAAGCGCGGCCTGAAAGCTCTTGTCCAGTTTTAATTGTTTATTGCAGCGACTTCACTATCAGTTTTATTACTCTTTGGTTTTTGCTGGCAGTGTTCTTTTTCAACTGAGCTGAAAGTAGCTCTATAGGATTTAGGACGCAGTAATAGGGAGCTGTTTTTGTACGTAGCACTTCTATTAATTGTTTTTTATATAGTAGTCTTCAAAGTAAATGTCATTCTGTTCCAGAAAAAAATTTAGCTCATCTTTCGTAGAACTAGATGTGGGTACTCTTACCTTCACCCTTGAATGATAAGGTGCATTATCTATAACAATAACGCTAATTTTCTTAAGTTTTGGAAGTAAAGTTTCAGAAAACCATTTCCCAAAAAAAAGGCTACCCATATCTTGATGTCCTTCATTTAAAATTATTTGCTGACCATCTTCACCATAATAACCGATAACTTTCACGCTTTCATCTTTTTCGACACTGTCATCAATTTCCAATATTAGATCATTATCACTCGCATCTAAAAATTTGTTTTCCTGATTTTTAGCTTCCGGTGTGAGCCACGGCTGCCACATATTAATCGAAAATAATGAATAATATAAAGTAACAGTAATTATAAAACAAACAACATAACACTAATATATAAAACAACAGTAACATATAAATAAAAATAAATATCAACACTAAATAACAAAATTCTTTAAAAACTCCGGTCGACGACGATACTCGGAGAGTATAAGAATTTGTGGATCTATGATATAATATGAAACCCCAACCTGTAAAGATCAAAACCAGGTACTGGAAGCGATAACCAGCTGTCGTTAAACCCTCATTAAGATAAATAGGTCAGTCTGCATGACCTATATTATCTTAATGAAATGAACAATATGGTATTGATAAAATTAAGGAAGTCTAGATTCTGAATTCTAAAAAGACTTAGAGGTCTCACATACTCGTAGCGCGACTTGTAGGTACGCCATAATTCGTCTTTAGTTAAAGCGGGTAAACTTTGCAATAAAAAAAAACATAATTTTAAATGACGAAAATTGTTTCACTTTGACCAGTTCTAAAATGATAGGAAATTATTTATGTTTTAAGGAGTACGTAGGGGACTAGATAGATAGATATTTTTGGGGTTGGCTGTTAGCCTATATCACTGCGACCTTTGCAGATCTATTGTGAGCACCCATTATCTGTGGAATAGGATTAGAGCACCTTGTCCAGCTCTGCCCTCTTGATGAGACTTAATAGCCTTGACAGTGGCCACTCCGCATAACTTGGAGCAGCCAGTTTCTCCTCTCCCAGTACTAGATACCGCGTCCTTGCAAGGCCTTCACATTGGCATAGGACATGAAATACAGTTTTCTCTTCCTCTTGGTAGTATCTACAAATGTCTTCATCTGCCAAGTTTAGCTGACTCATGTGTTTTCTGAGCCTACAATGTCCTGTCAAGAGACTGACAATCATTCTGACATCATTTCGCCTTTGTGATAGCAGCTCTGCAGTAAACTTCGCCGAGTATCCCTTTATGAAGAGTTTGGCTTGTCGCTTGCCCGGTGATGTTTCCCACCACTCCTGGGCCTTTTCTAGCCTCCATTTCTCAATGGCGGCCTTTCTGAATGTATTAGCAACTCCGCCGAATGGTTCCGGGCCAATCATTGGAGTGTTAGCTCCCGCACGGGCCAATTCATCAGCCTTTTCATTGCCCCGAAACCCTGAGTGTCCTGGTATCCATGCCAGTGTCAGAGAATTTTGACTAGCGGCATGTGTCAGGGCCCCAACGCAGTCCCACACCAGCTGTGAGCTTATTTGTGCTGAGACTATCGCCTTTAGAGCTGCTTGGCTGTCCGAGTATATGACTACGGTTTTACCCGTTATACCCTGACTTACGATCTCCGTTGCACAGTGTTGTATGGCCGTTACTTCAGCCTGAAACACTGTGGCATACGCACCTAGACTTAGTTGGGGACTAACAATGATATAATACAAATTTAAAGAGCAATCTAAGTATAAAGTTCTTGAACGGTTCTCAATTTAATAAGAAAGTGAGAGTCGAAGATTTGGATAGTGAGGGTTATATTGATAATTGCCTTTCAAAGTTTCTAAACTGTGCTTATAAAGATAACTCTGAAAACAATACGTGGTTTTGGACCTATCTGACATTGCTTGATTAGTTAAAAATTATCCATTACTGGTTTTGACAGTAACACATATCAAATAACTTTTATCTACTTGATTTACAGTTTCCTGCTAATCAATTGTCATTTTAGTAAAACGTTTATCAAATAGATGTCAAAGGTAATAATAGTTTAATACTATTATAACGTTTTACAGAGTCTTTGAAAATCAAAGAACATAGACCGTTTACTAAGAACCAACAACTTCTTCCCTGGCTATTTGCCTCGACGGACATTGAATTACAGTTCAAAGTTAAACGGGGTTAGTATATCTGCAAGATAAAACTAACCATTTTAGTTTGCAATTCGGAAGGATATTACTTGTAGACCGGTTTCGGCGTATTGCGCCTCATCAGTATAAGGAAGATATCCGTCCAGAAGTTTATTGTCTCAAAAGGTTTATACAGATCACAAGAAGAAAAATTGAAACAGCTTACAAACTGAGATTAATGAGGATGCAGTCCTTGACATTATGGGAGAAGTTTGAAGAAAGGTTTATTTAAGTATTGAGTTGTAGTTTTTTATTAACTAGTTAGTGTTTACATAAATTAATTCATTAAAAAAAGTGATTATTATTTTGTGAAACGACAAAAGCAAGGTATGGGGTATGTCTTTGCAAATTAAAATTATTTTTTTGTGTGATAATGTGAATCTAATATAATTTAAGATAATTATTCAAATAAAATTGGCTACGATTGTGGACGGCACTGAAATTTATCTAACGTACTATTATATACCCAGTAGCTGTAGCAGTTGGTTGATCATCGGATCGGTGATTTGTGTTGTTCTTGTCCGTGACCGTGCCTCCGGACCCAGACAGACTGCCGGACTCTTCGAACTACCGATTCCGATGACGATGTCGGTAATTTGATCCTATACTAGTAGCTAGCCTGGACTAGACTCTTTTATTACATCCGATGATGGGGTTTATAAAATAACTGAATTTTCTAATAGGACGTGTCATTATAAAGCATAATAATTATTAAAGAGACAAGTTTATTTTAAATATTCTAGAATTAAAAGGAACATAAATATCTAAAAGTCTTTATTTATATAAATCAATATTTTAATAAAAGCTTTGGCACCTTTAGACCTATACAAATTAGTATAAGGTAGCAATATCCAAAAGTGAACCAATGAAACAAGTAAGTACACTTCGCTTAATTACGCATCAGTACAACAGGAGACTATAATAGGTTAGATGGCTTCTATAAAAAATATTTCACAAAGTAGTTTAAATTTATAGAAATAGAATGTATTTTAGATATTTATTCTAAATAAGCAAAAACCTACACATTTTCTAACTATAGAGAATATAAAACTTTTTTTAGAAAATAGCAACCATCAATGAAACAAACATTTTAGTTGACTATATTATGTCATTTAGGGCTCTAAAATAAAATAGAATGGTTTGTTTTTAACATTTTCTTCAATAGTTATAACTTACAAATCTCACCTATACAGGGTGTTGCACAACTTATCCGACAAATTTTAACCACATATGCACTGTTAGGAAAAATGGGTGATTTTTCAAAAAAAAATTGGAAAAGAGGTTGACCTTAAAGGCCATCCTTGCAACTTCCCGCTAGTTTTAACCGCAAAGCTATAGTAACGTGACGTATTTTTACGTTTTTGACTTTTTTTGAAATGTTTAAAAAGCCATAACTTTTTAACGCGTAATTCGATTTTGATGTTCAAGATGGCATTCGACGCAGTTTTTTGAGACCTAAAAATGTTACTGGGAGTGCAAAATCGATTAGTAGAAAAACCTGTAAGTAGTGTAAGTTATTAAAAAAAAAAATATCTCACGAAAGAATCAACCGATTTTAATTTGCAAAACGGCATTCCACGTGTTTTTTTAAGCTTGAGAGCTGATTATGTTATGGAAATGATCGATGTAATAGCCAAAAAGATATGCCCAAAAAACATCATTTTTACCAATTGTTTTTTTCGGTTATTTTGAAATTTCTCAAAATCTACCGGTTCGAATCGGCTCAAACTTACAGGGAGTCTAAGTTAGATGGAACTCTTTGGAACGCGTTTTATTTCATTTCGATCGGTCAAGCCGTTCAAAAGTTATAAGAGGTTTACATACATCCACACACACACACACACACACACACACACACACATCCACACGTACATACAGACACCCTCGTAAAAATTGTCAGGGGAGGTTCCAAATACCTCAAAACGTTGAGATCCGATGAAAACTCGATTTTCGAAAAACGGGGTAAAACCAATAACTTCCCGATTTTAAAAAAAAATTTATTTTTTTTTGGCGGGAAGTTAAAAATGTAATAAAAGTCCTACAAAAATCGAGATAATAAAATAATACAGCTTAACAGTATACTTATAAACGCAGTTAAAAATGGTTTCTATCTACCGCAATGCAAGCTTGGGTGTGTCTTATCTAATTTGGGTGCACTGATTCAAATACACCTCCTTCGGTCACGCAATTCTTATACTCTCAACTGTATTATGGTATACCTCTTTTTTCAAGTATCCCCATAAAAAGAAGCCCAGAGGATTTAGATATTGAAACCGTGGAGGTATGGTGTACCTAATTCCAAAAAGTACGAATTTTAAAAGGTGGTGCCCCATCGTGGAGGAAACACATCTGTGATCGGACCGCCAATGGCACATTTTCAAGAAGGACTAAACATTCCGAAGACATTCCAAATACTGGTGACCATCCATCCGATCTAGCAATATGAACGGTCCAATTATACCTTAATCGACAATACCTACCCACACGTTTAAATAAAATGTTTGTTGAAAGTTTGTCTGAACCACTGTGCGAGGATTTTCAAGAGACCAATTTTGTGTATTATGAAGATTGGTTATAACTATTATAGCGATTAAAAATAGCTTTATCGGTGACCAAATATCAAGTAAATCAAGCATTTCAACATATTCTTGCAACAACCTATTACAAAATGTTACTCTAAGGGGGTTATATGTAGGTAGCAACGCCTGGACACTTCGGACATGATAAGGGTATAGTTGTGCTCCACGTAATTACATGTGACACTTCTGGGACCTTTTTGGCTAACTACCTTGTGCTTATTCCTGAATTTTTTTTCAGAATATCCAATATTTCTTCTTTGGTATTTAAAACGCGTTGTAAGCGAACCCCCACACACTTTAGGTCTGGGGCGTGAATATCTACTAGCACGTACATGTAAAACAATTAAACTAAATGTTTCGTGATGTGGTATGTGCCTATTCGGAAATCAGTGTGCATAAAATCACGATTTTGTAGCTCCATTCAGTTCCACAAAAAACAAATTACTGCTATCTTTACAACAAGCTAGCAGTAAAATGACAGGACTAGCCCAGAAAAATTAGACTAATGCGTGTGAATTTGTTGCTAATTTGTTGCTCAAAACCAGTACAGGCAAAAATTCGAAAAACCCTAAAATCAGCTAGATATTGTTAATAATAACTACCAACCAGTGTCCCTGCTATCGTAATATACAGTTTGTATTGACACATTGATGTTATGGATTTTGTTGATGGTCGCAGATGTCATCAGCAGAGCCCAGAGAGCCAGCAACAAAATAAAAATTAAAAATCGGCCCAATCGGGTGACCGATAACTAACTCCTAGTGTCCATGCTCTCGGGACACGCAGTTCTTATTGACAAAACTCTGTTATGGATCTTGTTGCTGGTCGCAGATGTCATCAGCAGAGCCCAGAGAGCCAGCAACAAAATAAAAATTAAAATTCGGCCCAACCGGGTGACCGGTATCTACCTCCCAGTGTCCATGCTATTGTGACAAGCAGTTATTATTGACAGAACTCTGTCATGGATTTTGTTGCTGGTTGTGAAAAGCATCAGCAGAGCCCAGAGAGCCAGCAACAAAATAAAAATTAAAAATCGGCCCAACCGGGTGACCGGTAACTTACTCCTAGTGTCCATGCTATCGTGACACGCAGTTATTACTGACAGAACTCTGTCATGGATTTTGTTGCTGGTTGTAAAAAGCATCAGCAGAGCTCAGAGAGCCAGCAACAAAATAAAAATTAAAAAACGGCCCAACCGGGTGACCGGTAACTTACTCCTAGTGTCCATGCTATCGTGACACGCAGTTATTACTAACAGAACTCTGTTATGGATTTTGTTGCTGGCTGTGAACAGCATCGGCAGAGCCCAGAGAGCCAGCAACAAAATAAAAATTAAAAATCGGCCCGCCCGGGTGACCATTAACTGACTCCTAGTGTCCATAATATCGCGACACGCAGTTTTTATTGATAAAACTCTGTTATGGATTTTGTTGCTGGTCGCAGATGTCATCAGCAGAGCCCAGAGAGTCAGCAACAAAATAGAAATGAAAACCTATCCGCGACAAGTCAGGAACATGTTGGTAACAAATTGTCAGTATACGATGTGCGCATGCTTAATTCACAACAGATCCACAACTCGAAAGCACCGCGAACGATAATTTTAGAATAAATAGCCTTTAATATTAGTGGATTCCTCGCAACAATTTTAAATTTTATATTAGACCTGTTTTGAGTTGGCTTTTATGAGGGAACCCGCTAATTTTTGTTGAAATTAGTTGAAAACAACTTATACAACAATAATGAAACTATCCTCCTTCTGGAAAAGTTACGCAACATTGTTAAATATTCAAAAAAATAAAAAATCACTGTTTTTTCTTCTTTTTTTTATATAACTTTTAAACTATAAGTTTTGAAAAAAAGTTATACTCAAAGAAAATGTTTGTTAATAAATTTTCTACAAGAAACGATTAGTTAGAAAGTCCAAAATTTATTATCCTTGTGGCAATATTGCAATAATAATTACAAAAAGGAGAAAAAATCTTTTTATTTATTTTTTTTTCAATCCTTTAGAATGCATTTAGGACCTTTATATTCTTCCAAGAAAAAATTATAAATATGATGAAACAACAAAAAAAAAATCATAAAATTCTTTTCAATAGATCACGCGGTTGGACCGATTTTTAATTTTTATTTTGTTGCTGGCTCTCTGAGCTCTACTGATGCTTTTTACAACCTGCAACAAAATCCATGACAGAGTTCTGTCAGTAATAACTGCTTGTCACAATAGCATGGACACTAAGAGTTAGATACCGGTCACCCGGTTGGGCCGATTTTTAATTTTTATTTTGTTGCTGGCTCTCTGGGCTTTGCTGATGCTTTTCACAACCAGCAACAAAATCTATGACAGAGTTCTGTCAATAA
The DNA here is from genome assembly GCA_964028335.1 of Altica lythri. Taxonomy (NCBI): domain Eukaryota; kingdom Metazoa; phylum Arthropoda; class Insecta; order Coleoptera; family Chrysomelidae; genus Altica; species Altica lythri. The sequence continues at coordinate 23,911,706 of OZ034804.1, read as the reverse complement.
TAACTGCTTGTCACAATAGCATGGACACTAGGAGTTAGATACCGGTCACCCGGTTGGGCCGATTTTTAATTTTTATTTTGTTGCTGGCTCTCTGGGCTCTGCTGATGCTTTTCACAACCAGCAACAAAATCCATGACAGAGTTATGTCAATAATAACTGCGTGTCACGATAGCATGGATACTATGAGTTAGTTACCGGTTACCCGATTGGGCCGATTTTTCATTTCTATTTTGTTGCTGGCTCTCTGGGCTCTGCTGATGATGACATCTGCGACCAGCAACAAAATCCATAACATCAATGAGTCAATACAAACTGTATATTACGATAGCAGGGACACTGGTTGGTATTTATTATTAACAATTTCTAGCTAAATCTGGGGTTTTTTGAATTTTTTCTTGTACTGGTTTTGAGCAACAAATTAGCAACAAATTCACACGCATTATTCCATTTTTTCTGGGCCGGTCCTGTCATTTTACTGCTAGCTTGTTGTAAAGATAGCAGTAACTTGTTTTTTGTGGAACTGAATAGAGCTACAAAATCGTGATTTTAGCAACTAATTAGCAACTATTTAGCTACAAATTCCCAATCATGTTTCGATGGTTTCTGCCGACTTTTCACTGCCAGCTTGATAGACCTAATTTTGCTTGCTTCTCCGTAAGCTAAAACAATGTCCTCTAACTCCTTATAAGTGTACACAAGTGCCATTTTTATTTTTAAATAACACAAAACGTAAACCCCATTAAACTTTCTTTTTTATAAATTCACAAAAATCGACCGTTTTTCGTTCTGATCACCTACGATACAGATTAAACCTTATTTACACTTTCTTATCATTATGAAAAAACAAAAAACTCCTGGTATTTTGTTTTCGTCAGGTGTTTGGTACAACATTTGCCATTATTTTATTACCTTGATTTCTAAAGGTTTTTTATTACATTTTTTTTTTTGAGAAATCAACTTCTTTTGTAACAGTGCAACTGTGGAATTAACTTACTGTTTTGGTTTGTAGATGTTGAGAAGACAAAATAAGGGAAGAAGTAATTAAGTTAAAGACTGTAAGATGTTAAGATCAAGAAAGAATATTAAATCTAGAAAAACAGATTAAACAAACAAAAATATCATAAACCTAAAGCAAGTATTAGAAGCAGAAGATATGATAAAAAGCTATTAATTTAGAAAACATTTCATGCTTTCTTACCTTACCAAAATAAATTCCTATACTTACCTCATTTTATTTATTGTACCTAAAAGTCTATTACAGTTTTTAATAATTTTTCAGTGCATTAAAAATAAAGGAATAAGTCTATATAGTTTTTTTCTACTAATTGGAAACCTTAATGCCACTTATGCGTAACAAAATCGGATTATATTTAATAAACTAGTTGTACTCGCAACGTCGTTTGCGTGGCGTGTGATTGTTGTATAAAAATTTCTTACCCCACCCCATTTGAGGAATGGGAGAGAAATTAAGTAGAAAGAAGACAAATACATCTGTGAAAACCGCATTCGAATCGGATCAGTAGTTTTCATGCGATGCGCGCACAGACAGACAGACAAAAAAATCTAACCACATTTTTGGGTTCTATTTCGATGTACCCGCGACGTCGTTCGCGTGGCGTGTTGATTTTTGTATAAAAATTTCTTTCCTCACCCCGTTAAAGGGTTGGGGGGGGGAGAAAGTTTTATACACCAGATGTTAAGTTGAAAGAAGACAAATCCGTCTTTGAAAACCGCATTCGAATAGGATCAGTAGTTTTCATGTGATGCGCGCACAAACATATACATTTCTACAGTTTTATTATATGTAATAGATAATAGATAATAAATAATAGATATGTTTCTAATCTTTCGACATATTGAAGGGTTTTCGTTTTAAAAATTCTTAAAAAAATTATAAATAAAAAAAATAGTTCTCCTTTTTTTTAATTTTTCCTATTTTGTTTGAATTTTTTAGTTTTCTGACATTTGTTTTTGATGTTCTTTTTGTTTCTGTAGATACATACACTAGCGGCTTATTTTTTTAACCTAGGTAGTCAAGATCTAAATATATCCAGTGTGAAATTAAAAATACATTTATTCTGTTTAAACAAAAGTTACCTGTTTCTTTCAATTTCTTTTTTGCTGAATTTTCTTCCCGTCATAAAATTTTATTGTCATTCGACTTTACTTCGTGAGTAAAAAATTAACTATATGTTCACACATCTTGGATTTATTTTGTGTTCAGATAGGCAAACTTTAAGTGATATTCGTGATTCCTCCATGTAGACTCGACCACAATTAGATGGTATAATGTATACACAGTTTTTTGATTTGGTGATACAAATTAATTGTTTTGTTTTTAACAGATAAAATTGTATTATTTGTTTGGCAAATAGTTCTAATATGAAAAGCACTACCAATTTTTTGAATTTTTCTCGAATACTTTGATATTTTGTTAGATTTAGATTTTGCCAATCTGTCTTTATTTTAAAAGTAGGTTGATGCTATACACACAGTTAATTATTTCAATTTACGCATAAACTAGTACTTTAACTTAAAGAACTAGCATTTTCTAATAGTTATCAAAAGATCGTTTGTAAAACATTAAAAGTAATGATAAGTATTAGTATCAATTTTTAACCATTTTTGGAGAAAATTTTTGTTATTTTTATTATATGATTTCGTATTTCCTAATAAAACATTAATAAATATTAAGAAAGTATTTAGATAATTTTTGAAATTTTTTGAAATTTAGAAATTATACAAACAAGAAATTATTAAACTGACATTAAGGAGAAATTGAAAAAATGTCACATCCAGTGGGACTCGAACCCACCATCACTGCCTTATACGCAGGCATGCTTTAACCACTTAAGCTATTGGATGATCAAGAATTGATTTAATTTACTATTAAAAGTAAAGGTATATTTTAGGTAAACCATGAAGGTTTAGGTACAATGGTGAAGAGTTTATTATCTCCTTTAATTTGTATATCCTTATTTTATTAAGTTAATATAGTGCTTTTAGTCGTAACATTCAAATAACAATGAATTTTATTGTTAAGAGTATGGAAGCAATCTACAAAATAAATTTAATTAAAAATTTTGAATTTTTTTATTCTGTAGACACTTTAAAAATCCAAAAATGAGTTTTATTAAAAAGTTTAATTATTTATGATACCTAAAATAATACTAAAATAATTTAAAAAAAAATAATTTAAAAAAATTGTTTATAAAAATTTAGTTTTTTTAAGGATTTAAAAAAATCAAAAAAATACATTTTATCACAAATTTTGATTTTTTCATAAAGCCAGAGTTTAAAAAAACAAAAATAGTTTTTTTAAGCATTTTTATTTCTTATGATGCCGACACTTTAAAAAACAAGAAAAATTCTTATCAGAAATTTCGATATTTTTATGATGCTGAAAAGAAAACCAATAAGCATATATTTTATCCAAAAATTTAATGTTTTTAGGAATTAAAAAAATTAATTAAGAAATGAGCATAAAAATTGTCGATAAAAAATTGTCATCATTTGAAAAAATTGGGAAAAATCGAAAAATGAAAAAATCAAATCAAAAATAAATAAAAAAAGTAACTGATTCAAAAAAACAAAGATCCATAAAAAATAGAAAAAATAAAAAAATGTATCAGTAATACATCAACAACCAAAAAAATATTCAAAAGTAGCAAAAATTTGAAAAAACAAAAAAAAAATGAAAAATAGAATAAAACTAAAAAATTATTTAAAAAACAAGCTTGAAAAAATTAATATACTAAAAAATAGAAAAAAAAAGATAAAAAATGTGGAAAATCAAAAAAAGTGGGTACTGAAAACTGTAAAAAAAAATATAAAAAGCTAGTAAAAAGATAATCAGAAAAAGTAAAAAAAAACAATAAATAAAACTAGGTAGTGTGGCAGTCAGTAGGACTGCCGGCAGAAGTGATACTTCTATGCATGCGCATGGATTCATAAATTTGTATGCGAATGATTTATCAAAATCATTAAATGATATTCGTGGTAAGCGACCCCAAAAACCTCCTAGTACCGTGTGCACACTCTTTTTGTATCGAATTTGCCAAAAACCTCCTAGTACCGTGTGCACACTCTTTTTGTATCGAATTTGCATAAAATTCTTGGAGACGAGGTCCGTCTTAAGCACCAGGTGTTTCGAACACCATCGCCATTATTATAATTGTATTTAGCGACCCAAAAAATCACCGAGTACCAAGTGTGCACTGATTTCGTACAGAATTTACATAAAACCCCAGGAGAAGAGGTAAATACCCTAGACACCAAGTGCCGCGGAGACTTTCGGAACCGTGATAATCGTGTTCAGCGACTCTAAAAACCCCGAGTATATAAATTAAACCCATTTTCAGCAATACTTACCGAGTTGTAAGTTTTCTCTCTATTGTCTGTTCGGACTGTACTTTTTGAATGCAGAAATGCAATTTCTATTTTTACATTATATAATATAGCGACAGATTTCCTGATACTTTAACGAATCCAATGCAAAAAAACGCATTCCGATCCATCTTACGTTACAAAATTCGGAGGTTTTGGTGCTTTATTTCCTCGACTATTCATAAAAACTCTGTTTATGTAGCCAACTACCTCAAAAGCATGGTGCAGGATACACTGCAACCATGTGACGGTATTTTAAACTACATTACAATACTCATTACTAAATATTATTATTATTATAAAATACTAAACTTAATATGTTAACTTACGTGACAGAAAACCCAATGATATCCTAAAATTTCTAAGGAAGATAGGACTAGAAGAGCTGCTATAAGTCTGAGGAATCATCAGAAATATAGCAAGAAAAGGGGGACACAATAGATCTTATAGGCCGCAGGTGTATCTGTCACCCCTAACACCATACATACATACATACATACATACATACATACATACATGACAGAATTATAAAATAATCTGTCAAATAATCATGTAGTCTGTCACTATGATATTCATACATTAGTTCAGACTGTTTTTTGAATATCTATCCTTTTTCAATGTACTGAATGTTGAAACGGTATTCAAAGGACTTATAGTTATGACTAATAACATGTGGTAAATATTTCGTCTTTGTTTTTACCGACCAATATACCTTATAAGTGTGTCTGTCTCTTCTTACTCACACCATTACAGATGTAATGATTTTTTCCATTTAACTGTACACAAATCTTTTCCACCGAGTGCATGAATAGAAGTATAACTTTTAAATACCACAAAAATAACTGAAAACGGCAGTAAATCTGCAAAACTTCAAAATACAACAAAAACAAAAAATAGAAAGGGAATGAGAAAATATTATAAAATCGACAAAAAAAAAACATAGACAATAAAAAAAAACGAAAATATCGGCAGTGTTAGGCTAGAAGTTTGCAGGTTCAGCTTGATTTTTAATAAAAGCACGTATACTCCTTGCATCATATAATTATAAACCAATCCATTATATTACCAGTATAACTCGTAGATTTCGATCTATTATTCTTAAAATTATACTCATTGTGCCATATATTTATTCCCATTAATTTTATTTAAAAAATCTGAACTCTATGTTGACTCATAGATATATAATTCACCGTTACCCCATATATATTTTACATCTTTGATCTTAAAAATAAATATAAGATTTCATTGGTAACAAAACAGAAAAATTAAAGGGCTCATATAAAAATTATGTAAATCAGTAGCCCACCCCTCTCGCAACAATTTCGTCCCCTATTTGAATATCCGATCAATCATACCGGCATAAGGGCTTGAAAGAAATTTGAATATCCCTTTTCTCTTTTTATATATATCGCACATAATTCTTCATTACACTGGAAAAGATTATTTCATGAACAGGGCCATAGAATTATTACATTAAAAAATGGGGTGAGTCTTATATTTTATTTGATATTTGTATACTTATACCAATACGCAACGTGTTTGTGCCGTTGTAGTTTATTTAAGTAATTTTGTATTTAAATTAAATTTAAAGTTTACAATTTTTGTATACAACTGAACACAACAGATGATGACTAATATAGCACTATCAACCAGATATAGAGCATCAATCAAGTTAACCACTAGCTATTGGGCTCGTGAATTAATTAATTTTTTCTTTAAATCCTTTTAGTTTTAATTTTGGGAATGGACAACATTTATGTGAAGAACGTGTTTAGCTTAGATGTGGTGTCTTCAAATTGGTACAAGTTCCATATCTTCATTGTCTGAGTGTCATGAATCGAGTAATTTGAAGAATCATCACTTTCAGAGCTAACATCTTAGTATTTGGAAGAACGTATTGAAAATAAAGTTTTGATCTGTTTAGCTGAAAATTGATCCATCCGTTGTTCAAAAGTACTTTGTTCACTTTCTGCACTTTTCTTCTGATTTGTAGAAGTGTTTGAGTCTTGCTTATTTCCATTTTTATCATTGAGATTTTCAAGCTCGTTCAGGAATGAAGGTGCATAAGCAATCTCTGGAATCACTGATGGATTGAAACGGTAAATTCCCGTTGCTTTCAATTTGGTAATAATATTTCCTAGTGTCATAGCCTCTGTCCAAACTTTAGAAAATATTCGTTTAAATACTGAGCGTCTAATTGAGCATTTAGAATTATTTATCCAAAAACGAAGAAATTTCTCGTCCCAAAAAAAGAAAGATTTATTAACAGACTTATCCAGAGGCTGTATTTCATGGGTAGTATTGCTTAGTAGACAAAAACAGAGTAATGTACTTCTCAACAGCTTTAACGATGTTTGCATCTAAATGAGACTTCACAGCATCAAAAATCAATAAAATATTTTTACCTACAATTCATTACTGTTACAAATTATGCAAATTTAAAAATAGTTGGTATCTACCATGGATGTATAACTAAAATACATCCATGGTATCTAGATATATTGGGTTGTGTTTAAAAAGAGAAAATAATTTTTATAAACCGTTTAGAGTTTTTGAGGTATTTTAATATATTCGTTATAACGGACATATTTTACTTCGACGCAATATAGCCGCACCGCAACGTGTATGCCTTATATAAGCTAAAGCCCTTTATAAATACAACTTAGATTTTCATTACAGTGTTATCATTTGAAGTTAGATTAAATTGTTATAATGGAAACATTTGTTGAGAAATTCATCTATGTGGATATTTGCGCTATGATTAAATACATGTACAAGTGTAAACATTTCTTAGAAAATATATTACACCAAAACCAGGGTGTGCTTCAAAATGTTATAATATAAAAATAAAAGATTTTCACTCCTAGATATTATCTTTGTTTTTCTGGTTTATTTAAGTGTTGTTGAGTAAAATTCAGAACCCTAAAGCCTTAAACATTTTTATATTTAGTCCCTCGTATCTATCCAACACATTATACGCGATTTATAATATATAAAATATGTTAATTCGAGTTTAGAAATTCGTTACCGAGAGCTCGGTTAATATATTCAACCATATTTGCATACAATAAAATATGAAACTGGCATTCAAATTTCCATATTGTTGTCGATTTTAAAAAAGGAAATTCGTTTTGTATTGAAATTTAACATATAGCATATCCACTGAAAACAATTTGACGTTGGAGTATGTAACACATAACTGAGTTGTTCTGGTACAACCTCTTCTTCATTCTTTATTCATTTTCTTCTTTTTTTGTCTAGAATGGCCGCACATCTTGACAATTTCTAGGAATAAATATATTGAATATTCAATATATTTAAAACTAATCTAGAACGTTTAAATCTTTATTCGCGACATATAAAACTAATCTAGATCAGACCATGTATCACAATAAAAACAAAATTAAAAATAAAAACAAAACATACAGAACATATTATAATAGTTATTTAACCAAATAGTGCATAACTAGTCCTTTTTTCATCGTTATTTTAAATAGTTAGTGGACCCAAGCCAAACAATACAAAGTTATATGAATGCTGTAAAAATATATTTTTTATAATTGACATTCAGTATATCATTTCAGATACTCTTCTTATGGGGCTTCCTTCATGGATCTATCAACTTCTGAACTTCTGTTGTCAGAACATCTGAATTGTTTACCTTATCTTATAATTAACTGCTTGCTTTTTCAAGAAACTCGTCAGTTTTGGATATTTTGAAATGTCAGCTACTCCTTTTCGATTTGCATAGGGTTGAGCATCGATTGTTTTACCCACATTGAAACAGGATTAATTACATCCAAGAACTAGTCCAAAAGGATACTCTCATTCATGCCGTGTTCTATCTTATAGGCTTTTCTTCAGTCGTTAAAGAGTTGGTATTTCTGCCTATACCAACCAGATCACTAAGTAGACACAAATTTAATAATTATTTCAACACATTTTAGCTCGGTTTCTTCCATTTTTTCAGAACACGCATTTGTTATTTTTGTTCTAACATAACGTTTTCACATCAACGTAAATCAAAAGGTATGCGTTAAAACACAAATGCACTGCTGTGAACTGTCATTATGGTACTTGTTTAGAAATTCCAGCTTCGGCTCCTTTCTCACCTCGGCTCCAAACAACATACTTGTAACGTAATTAATTCAATTTTATTTTAGTACACTATGTCAGAATCATTCTTCTGGAACCGTTTGAATGAATCCAAATAATAAGATTTTTTTAAGGTTTCGTAATTATTATGAACACCAAACATTTATTAATTATTAAAGTAAACATGTCAAAACACCACTGTCAAAAATTATAGTAAGCAGTACTTTTACATATAAGTGTTATGTAATGTACAACTTACAGCACGGACAGAATAACAGTCTTAATATCTTTAATATACGTTTATACATAATGTAATATTATAATAAAAATTTAAATAATCTTTTTATCAGAAAACACAATTAAAATGATTTATGAATAATATTGAGTTAGCCGAGAGAGGTAGCTGTTGGCTTGATTTAATTTTGTCCCATATGATAGCGGGTTATTTTACTTCTCTTTGCCATCAATGGAGAAATTTAACTTTAAAATTATTTGGAATAATTTAATGTAAAAGACTGAAAAAGTTTGTTTTTCTTTTATTTATGTCATTTTTTTTTAAACAGCATGTGGTAATCTGATTAACAAAGGTACCTATAGTGGCTATGATTGTCTCTTGTCAGTATATACCAAAGAACGTTTTCCCATAACATATCACCTAACTCAGTTCATGTTATTGTCTACAGTCTACATTCCTGTAGTTTCGTAAAAGTAACAATAATATTAAGTTCTCTTTGATATCAATTTTAAATATAGATTGTTTTAACGTAAATTATGCTTTTAATGAATATTTTATCATTTTAATAAATTAATCTTCATGGTTTCTTGTGCCTATTGAAATCTCTGGTTAAAAACAATATAATCAATTTCAAAAGCTTGTAGATACTGATCTCGCTATCTTTTGACTATACTTTCAATCAAATTTAAGATATGAAGATTCATTAATCCTGCCTGTATCGTACTTTCCTTCTAGTTGTTCGGAAATTAGAGCAAATAACGAGAAACGAGAATGGTAGCATGCATATACAGTGTTATTTTTGGTTTCTGTTATGACTCTACTCACGACTTTAAAGGTGCGTTTACTTCGTATATGCTCAAATCTTTAAAATAAACAATTTGAAAAAACTGTCAACCTAATGGCTAATTAAAAAAGCTTTGAATTTATTTGTAAAACTCATGACAAATTATTTTTTACATTTAAAACCAATATTAGAAGACCTGAACATTTCGTCAATTAGATTTTTTCTTTCAACTCATTTCTTTTACAAATTAAACATGGATCTAACAGTATTTCCTTTTATATTATTACATTATATATATTAGGAATTCTGTAATTGTAAGAAAAACATAAAGTACATAACTACGTCTAGTTATGCACTAGGTACCTTCTGAATCTCAAAAAACGACTAAACATTCCATCACAATCTAAGCACACTTGATACGCGTGCTGCGGGAGTACGTGACTCTTTTTTGCTGTAGTGCTTTTCTACTTTCATTAGGTTTTACTTACCTACGGTTACTACTACGTTTACACAGAGGCAAAATTACCAATTTTTACCTTCCTACCATTTACATATCTGTAATTTAAAAATAGGTATTGTTATCCATTTTACATGGGCGTCACAAATCATTTGAAGACTTTTCACAAAATCTATAAAGGAAAGGGGGTTGTGCAAGAATGCATGTGGTAAACATCTAACAATAAAGACAGTAAACTAATGTCGCACAATTTAAAAATTTGGGATAGAATATATAGGTGAGAGGAGGATGAGAGAAGAGACACTATAAGAGAAGAGCAAATTGAATTAATTCCTGAAAGAGGCTGCTGTTGTTGCAATGGAAAAGAATGATGTAGAGATGTCGTGAAATGCAGCGTAATATCCACGCTTCTTTCGTAGACTTAGAAAAAGGTTATGTCCGAGTACCGAGATAAGAAGTGTAAAAAGTATGTAAGATTGAGGGAACAAATACGGAAATAAAAAGCAGTGTTGTGGTTACGAAGGGATATCTTTTGTATGGTGATTTATGCAACAAATAAGAGGTGAAACTCCATAGGATATAATGTATCCGTGTATTATTGTAATTGTAGGTCTTATGAAAGAGAGACTGGAAAAAAAATTTAAAAAATGGAGAAAAGCGCATGAAGGTAAAGGGTTGGAAGTAAGAAGTACGAAGACTTAGTCTATGACAACAGACCAGACAAATAGGCTAAAAATCAATCTGCAAGACCAAGTGCTGCCACCTGTTCAAAACTTTAAATATTTAGGGTAGGTGCTAGAAAGAAATAAAGAGTTAAAGAGTGAAATGAATTATAGATTTAAGTGTGGACTAGGGAACTGGAGAAGAATGCGTGGAGTTGTATGTGTCAGGAATGTGAGTGCAAAAATGAAAAGTAGACTTTACAAGAGAGTTTTAAGACCAGCGTTGATGAATAATTCAGTAACCTGGTCAATAAAAGAAAGAGCAAAAGAAAAAGTTGGTAGAGGCTGAGATGAAGATGTTGCGTTGGATGTGTGGATTAACGAGGAGAGACAGGGTAAGAAATGAAAGAGTAATAGGTACAATGAACAAGTAAATCTAAAAAATCGGTTAAGATGGTTTAGTTGTGTAAAAAGGAGTGGTCAAAATTAAATGAGTAAAAGAATACATAAAAGAATGTCAGATTGGGCGTAAGAGGTAGAGAGGAAGACCAGAGTCAGGTGGATAAATTAAAATAAATTAGGATCTGAAAGACAACAGATTTGAGAAGAAAGGTTGTATCAAATAAGGGCGAAAAGGAATGATAGGGAAGGCTAACGCCGATCCCAACTAGGCTTGGGATAAGGCTAAGAGAGAGAAGTACAAAAAAAAACATTTCATTTTCGTAATTAAGGGCATACTATTTAAAAAATAGTATAAATATATTAATCAATTATTTTATTTGTTGATACGAAGCTTTCTATGTTTTTTTGTGTGTTATGGAAAAATTTACTAACTCAAAATAATCAGAAGACTTTCAAAGCTTATATGTAAAGTGAATTATTTTATTTATCAATACGTATTAATTGAATTTTTGTAACCCATAGAAACACGTGGTTTTATTATTTTCACTAAAGCTTTGTCCTCTAAATAGTCCGGTCAAGTTAGCATCAAAAATAGGGGTAAGGTTACATTAATTCGCACCTTGCTACAAATTGGCATGAATGTTGGGAACCCTATTATACACAATTTGTCAATTATTCACATCAATGGAAAATGTGGAAAAAAAATTATTCAAGGTCAAATGTTGCAAAAATCGGTTTTTTGAGTTTTCCAGCTAAACGGTAAGTTTTATAATAAAAATAGTTAAGAGAAAAATTATTCATCATGCAATTATCTATAAAAATTGTTCTTACACTTTTTTTCCTAAGAAACACTATTTCAGAGATCCTGCGATGCAAAATGTTGAAAAAGTTGCACACGTTTCCGCGCCACCCGTGAGGTAGTGTAATGGATACACATTTTTTGTTTTCTGCAATTTGACAAGAATTTTGAGTTACACATTTTTGTAAATTTTTAAAATATTTTCTAAATTTTACTGCTACATTCTTCAATTTATATTAGGTACTATCGGTATAATTTTTACTTAATTTAAATTCGGAATTAAAAGAATAATTTGTAGCACGCCCATGGAAAGATATTCTTTGTAGTTGTAAAGTGCCGCTTGTCGATAGTTATCCAAGTTGTATTGGGAAAACTATACGTCTATATATCTATATTGCAGTTTGCATCAGGCGAGCCAGAAGAAATTTTAACTTCAAAATTAAATTATTTTATTAAATACTTATAATACTTTGGTAAAATGAATTATCGTATTAAAGAAATTATCTCCAAAAGCTATACCTACAGCAGCTATTGTTTAAATATACAGGGTCATTCAAAATGGGCGGAACACTTGATTTTTGGCTTAACTATGAATTGTACAATAATTTTACTTGAGTTGGTATGACCTGTCTGAATTTATTAATGGTACATTTAATGGGTCTGAGACTTATGGTCTTATAAATATCAATTAATTAAAAAAATTATTTGACACAAAATGAACCATAATTTAAAATTTAAAATTGTCCTTTGACGTCATATCTTGAAAGCTATTAATTTTTTGGAAAATCTGAAAAGATCAATAAATAGTACATTAAATGTACAAAAACTTTTATCTAAGTGAAATTATCGTATAATTCATAGTTAAGCCATAAATCAAGTGTTCCGCTCATTTTGAATGACCCTGTATACTTTAATTTGTAGACGTTGTTTTAGTACGTGGACAAAATGTTTTTTGATAAATCTATTTTAGTAGTACCTATACTAAAGTTCCATTGATGTTTGTTTTTAAATATTTAAATAAAAAAAAGGAAATTTAAAACAATTTTTAGAGTATCATGAATATATTATATCAAAAGGCTTTTAGTCACATAACGGAAGCTCAGAATAGGTACTACAAAATAGCTAAGAGCAATCTGGTGTTAAAACCAATACATTTGTGTAAACATAACTGAAAAGTACTGTATTAGTACGTTTTAACTCTTTAAATGAATTCTGAAACACACAAAAGAAGCAAACTGTCAGCCGAAGGTGAGATTAGTCGTAGTTACGGTCTGACACGCGTTTGTTTGCCAGCTCCTTTTGTTAGCAAAGTGCCGTGACTCTACGGCTCACTGGGCTCCATGTTAATATTTGTTTAGAAATAAATATGCCAAAGAGTCATAAATGAAAAACAACAAAAACAAAAGTTATATACATAATGTTAAAATATAATCTCATCACTTACCAGTTTTTCATTTTTTTGCTTTTCTAATTATCTGTGTTATTTGGTATTTTTTTCATTTCTAATCTTGTTATAACGTTACAACTACAGTAAAGTGCAAAATTAACCAGACACTTAGTTTTTTAAGCTTTTTTTTTATTTTTAGTTAAAAGATTGTTAAGTTTTTTCGAATTTTATTTAATGCCTTATGCGATAACGTTTTAAATAATAATTGTTTATAAATAACAAACTCCTAGTACTTGCTATCGCTAAGCAAGTTTGAAATTTCGATTTAGCATACCAAAATAAGTAGGAATCAACCCGGAAACTATTCGGACTCAAAGTAGCCACGAAACCCCCTTGTCTCTGAGACTACGTCTTTTTAGTCGTTTCTGCCACATTTATATTTATTCGTTTATGAAACCTTAACAAACTAAAAGTTTAATACAGGTTTATCAGACTAGTCAAAAACAAAAGTAAATAAACATTACAAAACATTCTCAAAAAAAGACTAAACACTACATAATAACAAGTAAGTATTTAAAATTCTAGAAATTCATTCATTTACAGACTAGACACAAAAATATTCCACCTTAGATAAAGAACAACACTCATAATAACATAAAATACCTCTAGCGCCTGTAAACTTCAAAATTTTGCGCAATATTATATATGGTTGAAATCAGAAAAAAAATTATATTTACGTTTCTGGTAGTTATTTATTTTTTTATAAAAAATTAATCGCATATATTTTTTAAATGTAAACAATTGATTGTAAAATTATGAATGCATACAACCACATGCCGGATCGAAGATCTAGGGTCGAAAAAGGGTCTTATTTATAGATCATTTATAGACCGCCCGCTGTGCCCAGATAAGAAGTGACTTCAAAGACTCTTTAGCAGATTGTTTTATTCTTGATTTAAAAATAGAAGGGCTTTTCAGTGTCACATTCATATCAGCACCCAGTATGTCACTGAGCGTGGTAAAACATTTCAGACCAATATAGCAGTGCCATCCTCAAACGTGAGAATGAAAGATGTATATTATCCTTTTGTCTCGTATAATATGAATGAACATTACTATTTTTATGTAGTGTATACTCATTTCCTGTAGCGTACATTTACGAGTTAAATTATGTATAGACAAGGTGAAGTCAATATGTTAGCTTTTATAAAAAGCTGTTTACAGGATTCTACTGGAGGCACATTAAATATGGCTCTGAATGCTCTTTCGAAATATGCAGAAGAACTCCAAAAAATTAACCCATGTTAAAGGGTTAACTACACTTGACCATAGTATAATAGTTTCAGAACATGAAATACTATAGAGTTTCTTAGATTTCTGATGATTTAACTGAGTGTACTTAACTTTAAACTCATTTTGTTCACATGTGGTTCCCAAAGGAATTCTGAATCCAAAACGAGTTCCAAGAATTTCATTACCTAAATGTTCTAAATAGATTTTTTGTTAATGTGCAAATACTTATGTGTTGTATTTGGGAGTCATATTTTTTGGTAAAAAATCTCATGAAGCAGGATTTTATTGCATTTAACGCAAGGTCATTTTCTGTACAGTATTCACTAAGTTCACAAGACGCTCTGTTAAAGTTGTTTACTAGTTCTTCAAAACTATGGTGAGACATAATAAAATTGGTGTTATCAGCATACTTAATGATCTTGTCAAGAGTTTAATGATAAAAATGATGGACAACACAGGACCAAAGGTTCTGAGGTACGTCAACAATTGAGTTAAATGGATCTGATCACTCATTCTCAAAAACCATGGTCTGAGAGCGATTCGATAATTCGAACTTCATCAACAATAGTTTATGGTTTAATAAGTCAAAAGCACAACTGAGATGATAGAAGAGACCCAGTGTGCTTTGTTTCTTATTAAGTGAGTTAAAAATGAAGCTTAAACTGTCATCAATATCAATAGCAGTAGCAGTGGATTTGTTTATCCTTAACCATTGTTGAATTTTTGGCAATAAGTTGTGATATTCTAGATAGTCGCAATATGCCGTTTTAAATATTTTTGCAATATGACTGAATACACAACTAGCTGATAATCAGTAATATCAGTTACCGCACCTATATTCTCATAAACAGGAAATTCTTTAGACTCCTTTATGTCGGGGAATAACCCTATGTTAAAGGATTCATTAATTAAGTATGATAAAGGTTAGCAATATTAGCAGCTGCCTTACAACTTCTCCATTAATATCATCAATACCTATAGTATACATGGATGCAGTTTTATGCATTCTTTGGTAGTTGTAGGGCAAAGAAACAAGCTTCTGTAAAAAAAGCTGGATTCGCCGTTATATTTCTGAAATTAAGAAACAGTACACAGAAAAGTTCCTCAAACGTTCCTCACTACCAAAGAAGTCCAAAATCGTTTTTTCCACATGTTAGGCTACTGCAACTCTGTTTCTTATATAATCTGGTTAAAAAGAAGAAACTAATAATCGATGGACATTATGTCAATTTATAAGAAAAATAATATTTTCTTATAAAAATTTACAATGAAATGTCAAATTTTTTATATCGCTTTTTATTTAATTAGTTTCTTATTTATGGTGTAACGATCTATCTGATCGTTTTGTAGAATAAATAATTTTACCTGACTATTGTTACCGTGTCTAAAGTACTATTTTAATATTTGTAGTTGAAAAATTAGCCGTGAGCGGTGTTGTGGTAAATATCGACACTCCGTCGTGCTTGGTAAATCTTTACGAGTTGATACGCTAAACAATATGGTTCATTTGTTAATACTCCTGTTTAGTCTCTTTAAAACACAAAGTAAATTTTAAAGGAAAAGAAAGAAGTTAATTTGGTAAAACAGAATCTAAAGACAATTCGTTCTGAATTTGGAATTTGGAAGACAAACCATCCCTAAAAAATAGTTTTAGTTACATATGAGCAAATTTAATAATTCTGAAGACTTCCATTAAAGTGATACGGGAATAATTAATTCTTTAATAACATATTCAACTTTCTTTTGATAAAAAATTGCTGTTCTCATTATTTTTCATTTAAGTAATTTTTGTTGAGATAATTACCTTTTGTAATAAATATTTAAAACTGGTGTTTGATTATAATTTGAAGAGTTTGTACTTTGGCGCATTTAATTTCATACTTGGAGGAGATTGGTAATACTCTAAAAGGTAATCCACGGCTTAGTTGAGCTAGCTAAGGAAATAACGTCTTTTAGGACGTTTTTACGTTACAATGGTACCTTTTATTTAAAATTATTTCGAATCTCTATTTTTATAATATATGTTTGAGATAACTATTTAAAACAATTTGATACTGCTTACGTTTTATTGACACCTGATAGAAATCAAATCACTTAAGTAATTAGTTATTTTTTAATGGGAGTACTGTTAGAAATTCAATAAAAAGTTATTTCTTCCTATTGCCGCAGTCATCATGTATTTCACTTCAAAAATGTTAATTTAATTTTACATCTGACACTAGCATAATATGGAGATTAAAAACTTATGGCACCTATAAATTAAAATTATTAGATACCTATTAGTTACATATGTTGAACATAGCTGTGATTATTAACAGTTATTAATATTTTATAATGTTGCTTTTGATTTTTATGTTTATATTTCGTTGACATGAATTTTTTTTGCAGTTCCAATTATTTTTTTTACTAAATACATACAAACGTCAGACTACTAACGTGTTGATTAAATTTATTTCGATAAACGATTTATGATTTTGGTTTATCTATTAACAAATAATATTTTTATAAGTATTTAATGTAAAAAGAATATACTGAGTAGTATTTTTAAAAAACTTACATTATATTCTCTTAAATAAATTCTTTTCTATATAATACGGACCTGTTCTTTAAAATTTTTCATAACTTTTTCAAACAACGCAGAACCTAGAATGCCTACGTGCAAAAAAACACCTCTTCCTTATCACTTACTTTTTGGGTGCAACTCTATGATTGACCAATCAGAGTAATTTTCTCGTAGCGTGGTTGCCCATGTACTTGATTGATACTTGATAATTTATAATTTCCGTTTAAAATACCAAAAGAAGGAAACCCAGCTCCTCAAAGGTTGTAAAAGGTGTTGCAACTTCTGAAGTACATTTAACAAAAGCATTTAGACTTGATAATAAATATGAATAAATTGATTTCGTATTTAATAAACAAATCCAAGTTAAATAACGCTTATAGTTGTCCTATATATTTACCTACTTATTAAAAAATTCTGGTGGATTATTCACTATTTTATGATAAATCATAGCATTTAATTGTATTTTGTTATAGATAAAACGCTTGCGAAAGTTATTCGAAAAGAATTTTGTGTGGAAGCGTTATATTTAAAGCACTCTAGGTTTATTCAGAGAATTAAAAAAAACGAGCATTTTCTAGAAGTTAATTTGACATCAAATCAGATCTGATGAAAATATGTTGAATTCCACAAAAAATTTCATTTTACCCAGAGTCAAAATTAAAAAACTGTTTTGGGCAAGCACACTTGCACGATACGGTTTTTTGCTTCGTATATAGAAAAAAAGTTAATATGAAAATAGATGAGTGTTTATTTGATCAATGGCGTATTGCTGTATTTTAAAGTTTGATCTTGCAATTTCCTTGAAATGCACAGCACATATACTATACGGTAACCGTTGTCTTTGTCTTGACCTATAGAATAGAGAAAAACAAGATATAAAAGTAAGTAATCAACAAAATCATCAGAAATCCTTTAGTCCAAGATCCCGGGGCCCCCAGACCTTCCTTATTTTCTAACTCTCAAAATTATGAGAAATGTGTGGGGTAATGTATGCTTAAGCACCTATGCATACCCGCTAACTTGATTACCCGGCCCTTTTACAGGTAACAGGTAAGAAAGGTACATAAAAATATGGCTTACTCTCCTTAAATTCTAGCAGCTGGTTTTTGGATATGTTTTACAAAATATTGTACGAAATCATAATCCAATATTGCCAGACACCTCTTGTGGGCGGTAACTCCCGCCAGACGCTTTAAATTTGCATAAAAAATTTCTTTCTTATTTTCTAACTTCCAATTTTTATATATGATATTCATAGTAGTATTTTAATACCTTTTGTATGCAGCCAGACCAACCCCATGGGCCAATCATCCCCCAGACGCATTAAAGTTATCCTGTAAGTGTAAGCGCGACAGCATTATCTATGCGCTTGAGTGCGAGTGAGATGTACTCTGTAGATTGCTTTCTCACTCACAAACTCATGACTATTTTGTTTATACGCATGCGCGTAGCATCTGCTTTCGCGTTTGTGATCGCGCAGGCATTATATTGTTATATTAAATTTTTTTATGAAAAACTCATCAAAACCAAAATCAAAAAAATAACATAAAACTTCAATATAACAATATAATGCCTGCGCGATCACAAGCGCGAAAGCAAATGCTACGCGCATGCGTATAAACAAAATAGTCCATGAGTTTGAGAGTGAGAAACCAATCTACAGAGTACATCTCACTCGCACTCAAGCGCATAGATACACTTACAGGATAACTTTAATGCGTCTGGGGGGTGATTGGCCCATGGGGTTGGTCTGGCTGCATACAAAAGGTATTAAAATACTACTATGAATATCATATATAAAAATTGGAAGTTAGAAAATAAGAAAGAAATTTTTTATGCAAATTTAAAGCGTCTGGCGGGAGTTACCGCCCACAAGAGGTGTCTGGCAATAAGTATTGGATTATGATTTCGTACAATATTTTGTAAAACATATCCAAAAACCAGCTGTTAGAATTTAAGGAAAGTAAGCCATATTTTTATGTACCTTTCTTACCTGTTACCTGTAAAAGGGCCGGGTAATCAAGTTAGCGGGTATGCATAGGTACTTAAGCATACATTACCCCACACATTTCTCATAATTTTAAGAGTTAGAAAATAAGGAAGGTCTGGGGACCCCGGGATCTCAGTCTACTTGTCTCTATCTACATGATCTTGTTATTGTGTCTATCTCTATTCTATCTCTATGTTTATTCTAAATATCAAGCCAAAGCCATGTTTACCCCTTGTATGTATCCTTAAAAAAAAGCCTCTTTTTCAAAGTAATATCGCTCTATCTGAAAAAAATCCCAAAAGAGAGTAACAGAATACAGCAATAATCCTCTTGCTAAAACCACTGTCCAATATTTTCATATTCACGTGTTTTTTCATGGTCTATCAATCAGTATAAAGTAAAAAACGGACATTGCAAGTATGCTCACTTAAAAGTGTTATTTCAGTTTCTGACTCCAGTTAAGGCACGGATTTTTTTGATATTCGATATATATACTCTTAATACCATTTCAGTTAATTAAATTGTAAAGTAATTTCTAGTGGTTTTCCTAGAAACAAGTTAAGATAAACAAAGTAATTGCAGAATTAACAATAGTACCACCCTGAAAAATATAGTAGATATTACAGCATCAGCAATATATAACAAAGTTAAAAATATTTCTTGCTAAGATTTTATGTTCTCAATAAATATTTCTAAAGTTTAACTTCAAAACATATTGTGTAAAATAAAATTGTTATATCAGGGTAAAAACAAGACTGAAATGTTTTTTTGTAGTATAAAAGAATTAATATATAAATCAGTAGGTACATTCCTTTTTGACCCATGTCGCTGACGGTCATATGACCATGATAAGCAAGCAGTGAGCAGTACTTCCTCGGGTACCTCGGTGGCGATGACACAAATGTCTTATTTAACACCAAGTTAACTAGCCGTAGCCGGTGCTTATATCGCCACCGCGTTGAGGATCAACACCAAGGCCGATGCCGAACAACATGGAATTACCGGAATTAACGGTATTCACTGCTATCAAATAAAACATCGATGGAATTAATAGTGCCTCCTCGATGGTGCGATGATGGTACGATTAACTTTTATAGCTTTTATGGGACCAGCCTGCTAATTTTTACGTAATTTTTCTTCATTCAAACGTTTTCGCGTAATGCGGTAGCATATTTAAACTTTAAAGTGTTTTTTACAAGTTTCATTACTTTAACACATCGCCTGCCGAGGTGAAATTTACGAGGTTCTTCTTCTAGTAATTTTAAAAATTAGTTTTATGTATATTAGTTGGACTAGTAAGTTTTTATTAAATAATCACCAATAATGATATATAGTTTGGTGATAGTAAAAGAAATAGTGTTTAAAATTAAGGAGAAAGAAAATAAATTAAATAAATAAAATTGAAATAAAAGACGCGCGACAGAAGTGATAACTTCAACTAATCCAAGTTGAACCATTTAAAATTGAAATTGAAAAACTTTGCTTATAACTTAAATTTTATATATATTAATATAATAATATGGAAACAGGTTATTTTAATAAAAATTTTTATACAGCATAAACTATATTCCTTAGTTACAATTCTTGAATATGTACCTACATTAGTTTTGTGTAAGTACATTATTAGTATTATTATTTAATCCTATAAAAGTAACAATTGGCTTATGGTAGCTATAATAAGCAATGAAATTTTTACATGGTATGTCATCTAAAAATCTTGCAAAGACTGCATCAAGTACAGTTCCATGACTTGTTGTAGCTTCTTCTGGCTTATTTATCATTTTTAATTGTAATTTTGATTGTAGGGACGGTACTAAATTTTTAGCACGATCAAAAGCAAAATTAACATTAAAATCTCCGGTTAAAATTAAACGAATTTTATAATAATTTTCATTAAATAAAGCAAAACACGTGTCTGTAGAGCCCTTGCGAGTTTTTGTTTTGAAAATAAATTTAAAGATTTAAAGCTGTTTTTAACCTATATTGTTTACAATTGATAAATCGAATTATATTATATTATTAAATTTACCTTTCGTTAGGAGATAATCATCTTCTGTTTGTGTTTGTTTCATTATATTATATTTTTTTATAATCACTTTCAAGACAGTTTCGGTGACAGTTTAAAATTATATTCTTACTGTCAACATTATGTCTATCGCATACTGAACACTAAGTAGAGGCTAGCGCTGTGGGTTAAAGTGAGAGAGGAGTAACCTGCCTACTAGATATAGTGGCACTGTAACGCGTTACGTTACAAATCAGTTTACCCTCCCATAAGAAGTTATCACTTCAAAAAAATGTTATATGATCATCTTAAAACTAAAATTGGGTTAAAGAAAATTTCTGTAGTTGCTTTGGTATTAAGACTGTAATTATTTCAGTGATTTATCCAAATCCTTCCGATATATATATATATATATATATATATATATATATATATATTGTTATGATCTCTATACTCATATAATTGTATTCTTGTGACTCTTCAAGGTTGGGTTCTTCGATAATATTAAACTAAAAAGTCCATCTCAATTTTAACATCATTTAATATATAAATATATTAATTCTTTACAACACTTTAAAAAAACAATATAACATTCATCATTTATCCTGTCATAAACTTAACACTAATTAATTTTAAATGAAATTTTGCCCTCTTTTCCTAAAATCACCGAATAACTATTTCTAATATACCTCTATTACCAGCTGATAACAAACTATACCAGAAATACTTATCTTTATAAACTATGCTTATTTTATTTTGAAAATCCAATCTATGCAAATATCCAATTAATCTTCTCTATATATATCCATTTTATTCCATATTTAACTCTACCATATATTTATTATAACATTCTATTCATACATTAATCTTCTTTTATAATTTTTATATTTATATTCATTAACATTCAGTATTTATCTTCATTTTCAATTTCTATTATTATTATATTTACTTTATAATGGTTTTTAAATTTTTAAAATTCTATATAATTTCCTAAACTTTTTCTCTGACTTTCCTCTCCAAAATTCTATGACATTCTATCAATAATTTTTTTTTTTTTATCCCCCTAGAAACCTCGCAACCCAAATTTTTTTTTATTTATGATTCCTTGATAATTTGCATAAATTGATTATTCAATTCTAATATCTAGTTAGTCTTAATTACACTTATATTACATATAAAGACCAACTATTGAATACCATAACAATATATATATATATATATATATATATATATATATATATATATATATATATATATATATATTTTTTTTTTTTTTGAGGTTTTTAGATTTCTTTCACTGATAACTAATTTTGGAATAAAATTGAAGTTACCGTATGTACCAAGTTAAGAATCGTAGCATCCTAACATCTAAACCGAGTAACGTAGATTTTCGTTAAATCTGAGTTGAGATTAAGAAAGTACTTAAGAAATTTTATTATAACTGACGTAATATAAAAAAAAATCGGTATTATCATTCATAATTTAGTATCCAGTGTTACCGAACTTGTGGTTTTATTTTACCCGAAGGATTAACTCTGGAGCCTGCATGGTTAATTGGAATCTGAAAGGATCAAGCATTTTTTACCATTAAATAGGTTTTTATTAACCTAGTTTTCCAATTTGACAGGTTTAAAATGATAGTTATTGTTTCATTTATTTTATAGAATTATTTATTTTATAGAATTAAAAAATGTTAAAAAATGCGTATTTTTAGAAAGTTTTTTATATTTTCGCCGTGTTCTGTGTCTCTGTGTCATTCCGTGGAATTTGTAATCGAATTTAAACCTATTTCCCGACTACCTAGAGCTCTGAAATTTTCAGGATAGCTAAGAACTGGATGACAATGCATGTTTCAAGTGTGTTTAGGCATATACATAGATTTCGAAATTTATACCGAATTGATATTAAACATGATCTAAGTTGTGTATAGATAATATTATTTTGAAAGTTATTAAATAAATCGTAGTTGGTTAGGCAGCGGATCAGTCCACTTGTG
The DNA here is from genome assembly GCA_964028335.1 of Altica lythri. Lineage (NCBI taxonomy): Eukaryota > Metazoa > Arthropoda > Insecta > Coleoptera > Chrysomelidae > Altica > Altica lythri. Next base: position 23,888,652 of record OZ034804.1, on the reverse strand, counting down.
ACAGTTCTATCATAATGGGATCGATTACGCGACAGAGAAGTTTTTTTTTCTTTTTTTTTTTGTTCTTACATGTGAAAACAGTAATTATTATTTTAACTGGTAATAAAATAAACTGTTTTAGAAAGTTTTTAGATACAACTACCCTTGATTTTGTTAACAAGGAAACAATCTTCTCTATGATCAATCACAGCGTTGTATGACTTTAGTTATTTACGTAACGAGTTATGAAAAGTCCAATTTTGTTTAACGAGTGTGATGAACACGAGTTAAACAAAATGGCGTTTTATAACGAGTTCCGTACAAGATTTTTTATAATTTTGACGAAATTCCATTTAAAAAAAAATCATCATTATCTAATAATAATTAAAAACAATACATCTAGTTCTCGTGTTTATTTTGCATTGACACCTTTCTAATGACAATTCTATTTAATACAGATATAATTAAAAGGTAAGTTTCTGATCTAAATATTAAGTATACTTATTTAATTTTTTGTTTAAAACTGTCTGCTTCTAAATATTTCTTTAATAAAGTTCGTATAAAATAGTTCTTAGTTGTTTAAATTTGCTTTATATTTTTCGTAACTTGTTTTGAAATGAAGTTTTCAAAACTAGTTACGTAAAGTTTTACTTTTCAAAACTAGTTATGAAAAGTAATGACTTTCAAAACTGACAGCAGTTTTGAAAAATGTCACTTTACTTGTCAAAATTATAAAAAATATTTTTACAATGTCAGGGATGCTGTTGAGATGACACAAAATATGACCTATAAATCAGTAAAAAACTTTCTATTATAAAAAGTTCTTTTTGTAAATTGTGCTTATTGTTAATTAACAGATAATTGTAGGTATGTGTACCTACTCTACTGATCCTATTTGTTTTTCTTTGCATTAATTAACTGAGACCGAGTTTTCTCGTGATTTTAAATAATTCTACACAAACTTGACGCTTGTATCTCGATTCTCCGTACACATTTGATCACGCGTTTTTCAACAATCATTAACGGCTAGCTTATTTTTCAGATGCTGAAACATTTTCTACACTTTTATTTCCTTGTTTTTAGGTCAAAACCTGAGATAGTACCTACTGACAAACAAAGGACTTGCGAAATCAATTTTACCTATGTATACTTAAATTTATTTGTAAACAAACGTGTCGAAATCTTTCTATACAAAAAATTTAGTTGCTGATTCCTTTTTATAGAGGTAAACGTCAAAAAGATCCTAGAAATTAAATATCATTTAACCTGGTTCAAAAACTCTCATTGACAGGGGCAATTTGATGACAAAGTGCCAGAACCTTATTGGAGATGCCAATAATAGAGGCTTTTACTTATCCAGGTCCCACTTAAACAAATTTTATAGTTTGTAACGTTTTCTCACAAATTTAATAAAATTCTTAATTGTGGATTTTTCAGTTAATCAGTGCTATCCACATTCCCTACATTAAGGTATACTGCTCTAAATAAAATAAAAGTAATAGAAAAACAGTATCAAGACCTCTCTTAAGGGTTTATTGCCGAGATATGTTATCAGATACACATTACATTTTATTTACCACTAAACTTTCTTTGTAGAAATATTGAAAGAGTCCCTGGATCTTCATGTAGTCTACAATATAACTAAAAAACGTTAACGAAGTTTCTGAAGACTAATACAATATATTTATGAGAAATAGACTCAAGATAGTGGTTCACATCTTCTTTCATATTCACGTCTCTTTTGATAAATTTACAACTATTATAGTAAGGATTCAGTAGCTATCTGAAACCATTACAAGTACATACTTGTTTTCTATTTGCTCATTTATGTGGGAACCATAAACATATCTAAATTTTATGCTGAATATAAATTACATAAGTTGCGACAGTACTTCTGTGTATTATAGTATACAGGAAGGTTTATTTCTACAATTTACGGCTAAGAAAAATATGCACAAAAAGGACAAAATGTATTATAAGTTGTTATTTTATTTTAACAACACACATCGATATGATGGAAGGAATTTGGAGAGTGTAGACTATAGTTATTATCCTAACAAGTGCGGAAAGTTCGGGCAAGCAGTTAAGTGCGGAAAAGCTAATTTCCGCAAGAGTTAGGATCAATATTTTTTCTACAAGCAAAATCACCTCGAAAATTATTTAGATATTTGAAAAGATGCGATTGTGACAATTAAATCTTTCATAGTGTCAATAAATACACGACTGTAGCTATAGCAACCCTACTTAAACAGGTGAGTTTGTTGTTGCTTTGAGTAAGGTTTACAGGGGTGATTTAATAAATTATGATTTTTTTAAAAAATTTTAAAAACAAACATTTTTAAACCTATTTTCATGTAAAATAATCTTAATTTTTTTTTACTATTTGTATGTAGTCCAACAAGATAAAGATAATAATACAATAATTTGTCAAAAAGGTTATCGAAGAACATCTCTCATTAATAAAAAAAAATGCGTGCGGGAATAGTATATTGTGAAACAAGTGGGAAAAGTCGGACTTTTCTTACGAGTGTGAAGGTTGTGGCACGAGCCTGAAAGGCGAGTGCCGCAACACATGAGTAAGAAAAGTGCTTTTCCCACGTGTTGCACACCATACTTTTTCTACTACTGCAACTACAAATACGTTTATGTACTCACCGTCAAATTTAATAATAAAATATTTAGATATTGTTGAAACCTTTTAACGAAAACTTACCTTTTCTAATAAGTATATTTTATCGGGACCCCCGTTTATAAATTTTTGGAGCTCTTCCGCTGATAAAATTTTACATTTTTTAGGGATGTATTGTTTCGATTTTCTTTTTAAAAAAGATCGCAATTTCGCATATTTAGAAATATCAATGTTATCTTTTATATTCATTGTACTTCTTAACATCGAGTATTGTAGAAGCCTTTTAAGTTTTAGATAAATGCTCAAAATAAACTAAAAGAACGTTTCCAGAAATGGAATTCACTTTACAATTTTTCTTCCAATCCATAAACTTACGTAAGCTACTTTATATTTCTTTCTGAAAGTTACTGGTCCAGAGTGACATTTGCTGCTTTTTCGATAATTTCTGGCGGAATACTATCATAATCACTTTCATCTATATTCATAATAACAAATTTAATAAAATTTATAAATTTATATCCTATTTTTTGTAGCTTAATCAAAAAACAAATTACAATTTATAAAAGCTTTGACGTTTATGACAGAAAACTCAAGAACATAGACTAAAAGCCACCTATGTTATGACTAAAAAATGTCAATTCTCTATTTAAATGTACATATCGTGGGATAAATGATTAAAGTCGTGGGATAGATTCACTTATCCCACGGCTTTGGAAAAGTCTAACATTGTAGCATCGGAAAATGTGAGAATAGAGCTATATTCTATAGCAGTCGTAGAAAAAAATTCTTTCCCGCACGGAGTGCGGGAAAGAGATATTTTCTGAATTCAAATGCGTGCGGGAAAGTGTTGTTTTACGCATGCTTGTAGAAAAAATAAATATATATACAAAAAAACTATTATTAGTAGGTATATTAAAGCATCATTAGGTACACTACTCGTCAATGATTGACGGATATGTAAGTGTCATCAGTCAACACTTGATCGCAATAGATCTGTGATATAAAGCGTTGTTTCTCTATACAATAATAAATAAACAGTTACACGATAGAAAATAATATGGTGTCAATAATTCCTGACCTTCCGCTTTTATTGTTGCTAGCTTTATTTTAATCAGTACGAAGGTATTAAATTTTATTTTAAAAAGGGGCCTCAATATTCTAATTAAATAACTGTAACTCTATAGAACAATATGTAGAACTGTGCCTGTATTTATGTATTAATAAGTTGGTACCATAACGAACTGTGTAAAAGCGCTTTATTCTTAAGAAACCTAATATATATATCTTGCGTAATGCTGTCAGATTTGTGCATGGTTAGAATTTCCTAATTCAAATGCACATGATGCGTGCGACGTAGATATAAATATCAACCAGTCTATACCAGGCCAAAACCAACTGTAGACATGTTTCGGTTGTGTTAGACCTCTTCAGTACTGTACTGCCTCAGTTAGAGTTTGGTGACATTCTAGTACTACTGTCTATTCAAATTCAGTAGTGTTTGTCGGCAGTATGTGTAAATATTAACATTCCTGCCTGTGATGTTCCTAATGATTAATTCTATTGCTGCTATGGTTATGCCTGTGAATTCTGACTGAACTACACTTGACAAGCCATCCATAGCCCATTTCATTTTTAGGCTTAGGGATCTAGAATATATTGCACATCCCTCACCTTGTTGCGTTTTTGATCCATCCGTATAGACGATCAGAGCGTTCACTATGTTGGAGTCTGCTGTCTTATCTGTTAATATTTAGCAGACAAATATTGGTACGACGTCACCTCGTCACCTGTAAGATTGGTATCGCCTTTGGCGATTCCCTCCACAGACTATCTCTATGGATGCCAGTCTCTACAGTGGGTCGATACCAACCGTGAAAAAGCGTACCATGGTCATCAATGCTACGTCCTTAACAAATATATCAAGGGGGTGTGTAGAAGTGTTACTTCCATTGCACTGGTCGGTGTGCTTTGCATGGCTCCTGTTACGAGAAGGCATGCCGATCTTTAAATTTGGTTTAATTTTCTGAAAGCTGTCGTTTGTTTCACTTTAGGCCACCACACGACAGCACCATATGTTAGCATAGGTCTTATAATTGCCGTGTAGATCCACATGGTGACCTTGGGGGATAATCTCTAGGTCTGTCCTTTGATTCGACGGCATTGCTCATAAGATATAAATGCGTTTTTAACTCTGCTTTCTATGTGTGAGTTCCTCGTCAGCTTGTTGTCAAGGATTACACCTAAGTATTTCACTTCTGTAGCAAAGCTTAATTTGGCGTTGAATAGACTGGGTGCTTTTAAGCTCCTAGGTTTCTTTTCTTTTTCTTTGTGAAGAGAATCATTTCTGTCTTTTTGGGCCTAATAGACCGCGATTGTCTTTAAAGTTTTGAAAGCCACCTGCATTCTGTTGCATTCAAACTTTCCTGTCGGCAGAATTACAACGTCATCTGTGTGGGCTTTAGTCATGTTCATTGAGGTGGTGTATGAGGCTGTCTAGAACCATGTTCCACAATAGAAATGATAAAACCCCTCCCTGTGGACAGACCCCATTACCTTGCTTTGTATCTTGACCTTATTTTCAGTTATTTTTATTGCACACATAGAGAGCATGCTGAGGATCCACATGCTTACTCTTGTAGGTACATTTCGGGCAGTAAGTAGTTTGGTTAAAATAACTGTTAAATATTTTTACAGATCTTATTGTCTTTGTATTAAAATAATGAAAAATTCCTAATAGAAAATTTCTTGTTTAAACTTACAAAATTAAAATATTTTCAATTATTATTGCGTAGGTGATTAATGTCAATACGTAATTCTTAATCGATTAGCTATTGATTAATATATCTGAAATTAAAATGAAATGAGTTACTCAACATCGAACTAAAAACCAGTATATTCTAAATAAGGCTGACCAATTCCAATTTAAAATTTTCGATCTAGATCCATCACGAAATCGTAAAAAAAATTTAATGGGTTTTCGCGTAATTGTATCCAACATATTCAGAGGTTGTTCAACTTCGAAGACGTATTTGCAAACTATAGAGCATATATACACAACACACACAAATTGTAACAAAGAAGAGGCAAGCTTTCGATAAACAGGACCGGGTTTATAATGAACTATTTTTACAAGACAGATATCTATTTTTCTCTCACATATTGTCACATGATAAATCTATTAGTTTCTGCAATTAACAACTTAAAGCAGAATCCAATTATCTGGTACATTCTATCAATTTAAAATTTTTTTAAGGTTATTAAATTGCTTTATAAAAAAACATTAAAAACTTACTAATAATTAAATGTTATTATTCACCATTATTTTCTGATAATCATCTTCTCTTTATTCTTTCAATCGTAAGTATTTGTTTTCCTCCTGCTTCTATCTGCCTCTAGCTCTTCCTCTTCCTTTCTTTGATCTTAATTTATTCATGTTTCGCTTCCATATGTAGTTATTTATTTGATTTTTATGATTCTATTAAGGACGTATATTCACACTGGTCTCAGGCCATTATCTTCGATTGCATTTCTTGTTCTTAACTTTTGTAACACGACACCTAGACAAATAAATCTTTCCACCCTTGCAAATTCTTATGTACTTTAAAAACATAGACCTAGAGGTTTTATTTAATTTATTCGATTAGGTACTGTAAATTTGTTTTGTCTTATTAGGTTACATTTTTTCGGAAGTGTTATTTAATCTAATTTGTATTGTCGAGGTGTTTTTGCGATTCATACAGTGTTGTTAGATAGGTTGAAATGATTTTACGGTACATTACATGTAGTATACAGTGAGTTATCTAAATAAATAAAAATGAATTGTTGTTCGTTAGTCTCGCTAATACTCGAGAACTGCTGTACCGATTTGGCTAATTTTGGTTTTGAATTAGTTGTAGAAGTTAAGGAAAGGTTTAATCCCACCAAAAACATAAATGTACAAAAGGAGAGCCAAGTTCAATACAAAAATTATGCTTGGCTGTGGGCTTCGCCGCAAAAAGAATGGAGATCTAAATGAGTGCCAAGTTATATGCAAAATCCAAATATGTATTTATAGGAACAAAATAACATTATGAACAAATATTAAACTCTATTTCTTTGCTTTATTGAATACCTATATTGTTATTTAAAAATGTGAGATCTTAAAGAAGGTTAGATTTGACTTGGCCAGTTTTCATTAAATCAGTCATTTTATAAAGTTATTCAACATATATTTTTAAATTCTGATAAAAACTGGACAAGTCCATCCCAGTTTATTATCTCTATAACTCCAATAGAGCCGTTCACGAGCCCTTTACTAACATGTATATTCCTACGCAACATAGCTCGCGCACCCAATTTGATCGTGATAACGTCTTCTAATCCAGCGGTTAATGATGAATTATCCTCGCTCTTTTTCAGCACTTCCTTTGCTCGCTTGTTTAAATACCGTGGACAGTCTATTTCATCGGTTGAATTCAACTTAATTTGCGCGCCGCCGACGACACACCGTTTGTTTAGCGCGTATTTAAGTTTTTTGTATGAGGACACCACTTATTTTTTGACTTAACTTTATTTTTATATTTCTGTTATATAGCAAATACAGAGAAGGAGACCAAGAAGGTGGGCCTCAGGATCAACGAGGACAAAACTAAATACATGCATGTCAGACGGAGAGCAGGAAGGGACAGAATAGGGCAAAATATAACCATGGACACCTACAATTTCGAATGCGTTGATCAATTTCAGTACCTAGGAGCAGTTATAACCTCGGACAACGATATCACCAGCGAAATAAAAACAAGAATACAAAAGGGCAATACATGTTTTTTCGCCTTGCAAGATCTATTTAGGTCCCGACTAATATCTAGGAACTCTAAAATACGGATGTATTCGGCGGTAATCAAGCCAATTATTATGTACGGTTCGGAAACATGGACACTGACGAAGCAGAACGAACTGCTAAGACGCTTCGAAAGAAAGATGCTGCGGAAAATCTTTGGGCCGACAGTAGACGAGACAACGGGCCAATATAGAATAAGAACAAATGAGGAGCTTAAAAACATATACAAAAGACCGAGTTTATTAAACGAAATAAAAGCACAACGGCTCAGATGGGCCGGACACGTACAGAGATCGCCGAACGAACGTCTTATCAAGAGGATATGGGAGGAAAACCCAGTGGGAAAGAGACCTTTAGGAAGACCAAGGCTCAGAAGGAGAGACAATATCAAAGAGGATGCAAAAGTCTTAGGAGTACCGGACTGGAAGGAGGCGATGTTGGACAGGGATAGGTGGAGGCAAGTCGTAGATGCAGCTAAGACCCACGAAGGGTTGTGACGCTACGAGAGAGAGAGAGTTATATAGCAATATACATACATATGTTGGGATAGTTTCAAATATCTGCTTGTAACGGTTCCAACGCAACGCTACAATTTAAAAAGTTGTTTTGTATGGGGACACTCCCTATTTTTTAACTTTTTTTTATTTTAAGTCTTTTTCCTACGCTTACATACAATTACCGAGCTGGATTCCAAATTCCACCCTTCTAGGTCATCTGGAAGTAAGTTAGGTTGTAACGATTGTATCGTTAATTTTCGAACAATTCTCCTGGACTATAAATATTTTTAAATTATTTATTGTTTTGGCGTTGTAACGAGTAGGAGACTGCAAAGTGGAAGGAGAGTTATTGGCTTCGTAGTTAATTTGTGATTTTATTTCGTTCATTTTAACGTTGAATTTTATTTAATTCAAAGTTTTCCGACCAACTTTGCCCTTCTGTCTCTGGGTTATTGCCAACTAAAGGAAGGGCCCTATTATTTGGTTTACCAAAAACAACATTTTTATTTCGTCAAGAGGTATCATCGGAGAAAGTCCGTTGCAGTTCTGATTTTCCGGACAGGAAAACCGAAGGGAAATTCCTATCGGCCGCTGTTGACTTAGAAGTCATTCAGTAGAAATCAAACTTCACAACAAGTGCTTAAGAAAACACCGTTTATCAAGCCATCATTAAAACAAAGATAAGAGATTAAATTAATTTTTCATTAACTGTCACCAGTAATTAACCAAATTTATAGAAATAAACCATTTTAAAACTGATCTAATATTTTATTTGTATATCTGTACTGGCGCCCTATTAAAAAACTTGATTGGGGAAAAACTAAGCAAAATTTCAGCAGGAAAGTCACGACCCTCTGGAGCTAGCAAAGGGTATTTTTACGCTACAAATTTGGCGCCCAACGTGATTGGACAATTTCTTTGAGATTTATCTTTTTCTTTATCTTTTTTCTCAAGGTGATTGTTTTGGCCACGAATTGGGTTACAAATTGGGTTACAACGTCAATTTTATTTTTAAGGGTTAATTACGTTACAAGGTTTAGGTACATACTTATGTCAGTCAGTTAGTCAGTGCTAAAATTTAGGACTTTTTGAGCTTCACATCTTTATAACCGTTTGAGCCAGCTTCATAAAATTTGGGCTCCTATATGTCCTTATGGATATAATTAAACACACGTAGTTTTATGTGTTTACGTTAAAGAGGTTTTGAGTTATAGAAGAGTCAAGTGGTTCGTGTAATATTACACTTGGCGCTGGCTAGCCAGTTCCTTTGCTTGAACTTGGCTTGACACGCTACCGCGTGTCTAGAACCGTAAGAAACTTTAAAAATCAGCAGAAAATACTAAAAACGACAATTTAATTTATGTGAACACGTGCATTGTCTTGATAAAAAATGATTTTTTTCTTCTGTAAACCGGGTCTTTGTTAACAATTTTTCATCCAACTGGTCCAAGACATTTTATTAATATTCAGAGTTAATTGTTTTGCCTTTTTTAAGATAACCTATCAAGAAAACCCGTTTTGTATGCCAAAAAACTGATACCATAAACTTTTTTGCCCATCGTTCTGACTTCACCTATTGTGGAGATGAATGCCCAGCTTCAGTTCACTGTAAACTTTATTGTTTCTGGTTTTGGATCATGATGGTATATTCAAGTCTCATCCATAGTTTTAAAACGATGCACAAAAGATTTTATAAGGTATACTGATATTTAGCAATACATCTCCAACATTTTACTTCTCTCGCTTAGTTGCCCTCAGCTATTTTCTTCGTGTAAGTATTGCAAAAGGGGCAAACTCAGTTTTGTTCTACATTAAAAGCCCAAAAAATCTGACTGTAGCCACTACTATTTTTTTAATACTTATAGGGGCCAGCCATAAAATACGTCACACGATATTTATGATTTTTTTTTTACTCCTCTATTGCCGTCTTTGAAATGTTTCATAAAGAAATTATTAAATTAAATCAGCAGTTCCGAATTTAGTTTCACCAACAAGTGAAAATATGAAATTTTCTGTTCCAAAGGTAGTTCAAATTTCGTGTTTTAATACTTAAATGTACGGAATTTATCGATGACCTCTAATAAAAAGGTATAAAGAAGAAGAATTAGAGACGGATGGTGGAAACATGTTTTTTTGTTATATAAAATTTTATTCCGATATTTCATATTAATTAATGTACACAACCGCTTTAAAATTTTTTTCGATAAATCAAGCCCGATCCTGTGGTTATGTAATCGACATTGAACTGAAGAAACAATTGTTAATTTCAAGAGAATAGAAGAGTAATGTGTTCTAGAATGTGATTATGGAAGATATTAGTAACCTCCTCTTAGTATTTAAAAAGTAAGTGAAAGGCATTGAAATCAACTATTAGAAATATAGATATTGAAGGTAGTTTTAGTATTTGAGTATTTAATTACATACACATAATTTATTTGTTTTAGATTGTGAAGATATGATAGTTTTTTTTATTTAATTGCTTTTGTATACACCTACCTCCGTCCAGTTAGACCTTTTTACAATTAAATAATAGGTTGGTATCTACAGGCGTGGTGTAAAATTCTAATCAGATAAATTCAAAACTGAACAGAACACAAAAGAGGTCATTTCAGTTTCCTTATAATCAAAAACATCTGTGGTAATATTTAAACAACTCAGTTAGAAATAAGAAGGATTTTTAATATTTCACTTGGTACTGGTGGGAGTGTTATTTAACAAAGTCTGAACCGAGGACACTGTTGGTGGATGGACAAAAACAAAGTTATTGGTAACTTTTTTCCAAAAGATTCCACAATATGCTTACCTTTAGAGTTATCAAGCCCTTTGATGCAGCTAATGGCGATTGTGTTCTTGGCGGCCTCAGTATGGGTATATTGACATTCTTTTACTGGTCTTAAGGTAATACATGGTCTATTGAAAAGTATAAATGCTTGTCGACAAACCGTGAAAACATTTACGTTTTTTATGTCTATGATGGTATGTTGATCAAGGTTGTGTTTGTGGGTCTATAGGCCATTGCAGTCTTCACTTTAGATATCTGGAGCATATTATTTATAAAACATTCCACATTGTTTTTGGTTTTGGATCCAGCCGTATAGATGCTTAAAGGATTTACTACATTGGAATTTGCTATCAAAGACACATCTTGATGAAATAGGATCCAGATATGTTTGTAGAAGTATAGTGTTGCATTTAAAACTTCTCTCTACAGACGTACTCATTGAATGCTGGCTCCTACAGTTGGTTTAATAACAATAAATAATAATACCAAAATATTCCCTTATGATCAAAACTATGTCTTAAACATATTGTTGTAAGGTTGAATTATGTCAATTTAATATATTTCTTAATTGAATATTTCTACATCGATAAATACAAACGATTGCAGTTCAGTTCAGTTTAAAATATTTATTACATATATATATATATATATATATATATATATATATATATATATATATACAAGTAAAATAAAATATATACAAGAGAAAATTTTATTAGATTTGTTCTTCTCACACGCCCCCTCCTTACTTAGTATTGTATTATATATAGGGCGGTTGTGCATCTAGTAATGTGACCTGTGAAAATTTCATAATTTTGTCGTTTGTTTGTATGTCTTGATGTGTTTATGTCATGGAAAAAGTCGAGAAAAAACCATTGCAAACGATTGCAAAATAATAAACATTGATCCAAATAATAATTTGCTCAGCCGTCAAGACCGACACCTTTTCTTTAACAATGCAATTTGTTATGGATGACCACGGGTATGACATATATAAATAAAATTCAAACTTTAATTGACACATTAAGATTCCTAGTGTAACAATAAAATAGTATAGTTTATCCAGTGACGTATTGATTGATTTCACCGTATTAAAAACCTCGGAAAACGATATAAATACCAAAATCCAGAAAAGTAAAACCAACAAATAGAAGCTTTATTTGCTATGGTTGATGTGGTTTTAAGAAAACATGCTGATCTTGAAATTGGTTAGTTTTTGAAAGGCTGTGATTTGGTGGATTGTTGGCTACTAAACGATATTTGGTACCCTAAATAATATCTGTCCCATACACCAGTCATTATTAAATAAATATTTATATCTTTCTGACTCTATTCATATAAAGATATGAGAGTTTTATATAAAATAGTTGTCGACAGGAACACCTAGGTATTATACCTATACAGCAACGGTATCATATTGTGCATGTTTTGTGCATTAAGGCTTCGGAAGTAAAGTACATGCATGCGTTGTGCACACTGAGAAAAAAAAAGGAAACGTGATTAAATGTCTCAGCTTTTAATAATATGAAACAATTAACTGAAGAATAGTTTTTAAAAATTGCGATTAGAAAAACTGTAACCATATCTACTCTCAGCTTATTTAGCAAAAAGGAAATGGTCGAAATATTTTGGGTATCATACAAGATAAAACAGTTGAAGGTTTATACAAATTATTGACAAAACACGGAAGTAAAGTACACACTATTTTCGCGGAATTAAGTGAAATAATAAAAGTTTTTGTTTTTACTTCAAAAATCAGTACCTAGATTCCAAATTTGATAGGCAAGTTCCACTGTACCACTCAAGTGGTACGAAGAAATTCCATCTGATGACAAAGTATTTACCATTAGACTCTGACGGCGATATTGACAATTTCCTGTTGTGGAAGTTGAAGTGGACGATGAGCAGTCTAATGACAGTGGCTATGAGCAAGATTTTCAGTCCGTTCCTAACCAAATATCTGCCGAACCGATATTTGTTGGAAAAAACGGACTAGAAGGATTATAGTTCAAACACACATTAAATGTAATTAGAGGAAAAAGGTTACGTAAGCTGCTAAAGGTTCACAAACAATTTTAGATAGTTGTTTCCAAATACCGTAATTGTAAACATAGTAAAATATACGAGTCAGTAGTAGAACGTATATACCTATGCAACTAGGTTTTCAGTGAAAAAGAGATTGCCAGCCCATAGATTTTGTTGAAATACTTTCATTGGGATTTTAACTATGGCAGGTGTTTAAAGAAGTCATCATCTCAATACTTCTAATTTATGGGCCATTGATGGAACCGCATCTGAATTCTTTGCTGCAGTGATGTATGAAAGAGGATATGACAATCTCCTACATAAGATACGACTATACTAGTACCAAAAAGAATAAAGTAGAATTTGATTACTTCAATACGTATTATGATGTTTGACCGTTTTGTCCAAAAGTGGTTAGAGTTTTACACTTTGGGGTAATATACAACAATTGACGAGATATTAGAGGCTTGCCGAGGAAGATGCCGATTTAAACAATATATTTCTAATAAGCAGGCAAATACGGAATCATTCTTTGACAGATGCAAAAACCTATTTGACCTATACTTACTTATAAAATAGAGATTTATGCAGGAAAGCTACACAAAAGTTGATTCAAGTTGCCAAATGATGTCTCCAGTGTTTTAAAACGTCTTATCCAGTCTATAAATAAATCTGGACGAAATGTTACCATAGACCATTATTTCACATCGGTGTCTTTAGCAAACGATCTCTATATAGCCCATAACCCATAAATTAACAGTTGTATGCACTTTGCGCAAAAATAAGCCCGTTATACCAGCAGAATTACTTTAACTGTTAAATCATCGTGTGTGTAGTAGTAAGTTTGCTTACAGGACATCTTTTTTCAGTTTTCTTCTTTCATCTACCATGACGATGATTCAATTGACCCTGAAAGATAAGATGCATACACACTATACACAATTTCATTCCACAAAGGGATAAAAAGAAGAGTCGACGTAATGGATAATTTCAGGAAAAACCCCAGGAAAACCAACTAGGAAAATTACAACACTAACCTAAATTTGATAGATTTGTCAGATTTACAAGCAGCCATGAATGCTACGAACTTTGCGTTCCGGGTTACATAGGAATATGTAAACGAAACAACAGTTAAGCTGGCAAAAAAGGAGCTAAAACCCCACACTTTGGAAAAGAACCAACCAATGAATCAGCAGTAGTACAGTCTTAGAAAAACTAAGGGAAGAAGTGGATAGAGAAATTCCAAGTACCTACTGGAACGATCTAGAAGGACTAAGACAACCGAAGACGCTCTTGAGAAACTAATATAACCAGAAGAGATCTTTTAGCTATCTAAACTTTATTAAGAAGAACCTCCGTATTATAACAGAAATATTAACCGGTCGCTGCCTGTTAAGAGGATACATGAAGAAACAAGGATTGGTAGATGGAGCAAAGTGTAGATTCTATGAGATAGAAGTCGAAACCTCAATATACATACTCTCAGAATGCATTGCATTACGTAATTCTCTGGTCAGATACCCAGGGTCATACGAAATACATGAAAAAGAGCTAGGTACCTCACTTGAAACTCAACGATATTTTAAACTTTCTACGAAAGATAGGACTACAAGAGCAGCTATAAACCTGAGAATTATAGCAAGAATTACTGGACACAATAGATCTTATAGGTGGCAGGTGTATCTGTTACTCCTTATTTTGCTCACACATACCTACATACAATCTTAAAGCAGAATATTCAGTAAAAATTTTTTCAAATTTTAGTAAGTATATGAGTAAAGGACCTACAAGAGAACGAGCCCAAAATCCCATGCTTTTTCTTATGAAGGTCCGAAAAGCGAATTTTGTTACCGTTCAAGGTCGTCTGACGTCATAGCCCCACCCGGCCCCACCCACTTTCACTTTTAACCTGATTGCTGGGTTCTGATTGGCTGACAGACTCCGCCCTTTAATTGCTTATTAATGACTTGTTAATTACTAGTGCCCCATTGCTTGGTTCTGATTGGCTGCCTGACTCCGCCTCTTAATTATTATTAATGACTTGTTAATTACTAGTGCCCCATTGCTTGGTTCTGATTGGTTGACAATCTCCGACCCTTAATTACTTAATAATTAGAAATGCCCCATTGCTTGGTTCTGATTGGTTGACAATCTCCGACCCTTAATTACTTAATAATTAGAAATGCCCCATTGCTTGGTTCTGATTGGTTGACAATCTCCGACCCTTAATTACTTAATAATTAGAAATGCCCCATTGCTTGGTTCTGATTGGTTGACAATCTCCGACCCTTAATTACTTAATTACAAGTGCCCCATTATCCGCTTCCGATTGTTTATTATTTAATAAACCCCACCCATTTTGTATTTATTTAATTATTTTTTGATGTTTACTACCCCCATTGCTTCGTTCTGATTGATGATTATTTAATTAGCCCCACAACTATTATTATGAAATAATTACATTATAATAAAAATATATAATTGATAACTATTTAATAAACCCCACCCATAATTTGATATTGAGTAGCCATGTTTGAAATAATTAATATTAAGAGTAATATATTGATAAGCATTATACCACTATTAAAAATCATTAGGGTGATTATAGGATTAAAGAATAAAAAAATATAATAATAAGAAGTTTGTTTTATTAAAAAATATATATTTAAAATGGTAAGACAACATTTTTTAACCAATTATTTAAACAATTTACATTATGTTGAGTACACATATATTTTCCATAAGCGTGGTTGAAACATTGAGTGAATACAGGTTGAAAGACGTCAGTACAACAGGGGGTTCCATCATATTTTGTAACATCGTAAATATTTGTCGAAATTCCAAGTTCTCGACATTTGGTTTCTAAAAAATTTAGTTTTTGACTACCTCTGACGTATATGCAGTCTGCTGAATTTAATAAATATTTTTCCAGTATGTTATTAATTTCATTATATTCAATATCACCAGAGTCGTATTTTATTCCATGAACATATTTTTCAACATAATTATTAGTTCTCTTATCCTTAGAACTCAATGTGTGGAAGGGTACTGGTGGTTTAAACAGAAAACTAGTAATATGTTTTCCAATCAGTATAGACAATTCTTTCGGATAAAATATATCCTCAAAGATAATTCCTTGAATATCTACAAGTGCTATTCTCATGATGCCTTCTATGAAACTGAAAATTTGTATAAAAGTTTCGTTTTATATTAAGCTTTAAGGCTGGATAAGTGGGGTTTCAATCTAATATTTCTCCTTTTAAACAATCACTTTTAATCTTCTTATCTATATGATAGGTTTATATAAAAATTTTGATTGATTCCGGATTGATTAAATATTATTCCCATCTGTTTGAAATCGATCTAAAATCATATATAAGAAAAAACATTATTATAATAAAAAATTATTAAAGTAACTTTTAGACTCACCTATATAATATCCAACTCAAAAAATTTATATTATTGTCAAAACAGTTTGTAGAATTATTTCATCCATATATCTCTCATCCATTATCAGAATGCATTTTATATATTACATCTTCATCTTTTAATACATAGTCGTACGTAAATTTCTATCCAATTTGGTATTAAAAATATTTTCAAAACAGTTTGTAGAATTATTTTATCCATATATCTCTCATCTATTATCAGACTGCATTTTATATATTCCATCTTCATTTTTAATCCATAGTCGTACGTAAATTTCTATCCAATTTGATCAAACTTCATAATATCAGACACGCTTATACATACTAATTTATATAAAACAAGTAGTTTTATTATATTACAATTATACTAAATTATGATAAAAAAAAAAAGAAAACAATTTTATGTAAATAATTTAAATTTAAAATAATAATTTTGAACTCTATAAACAATCCATTACTTGATCATCATCATAAACATTTATTTTAGGGTTAATAGAGTAATGCCTTCATGGTAATGTCTCATCTTTCCCTGGTATCAGATATCTTTTATCATCATCAGAGCTGAGAGCAATTTTCTTTTGTTCTATTGAAAAGACTTTATGATGTTTCGATTGTATGAGATTCTATGAAGTGGTCTTACTTCTAGATGTTTCTAAACATTCAATATAGTCATTAAAAGTTATACTATTTTTTACTATCGACATTTTAACCCCCTTTGCTTTTTTGGTTACACCATAATTCATAACATTTTTTTCAATCTCATCATCATCATATTCTTCGTCTTTTAATTTTGCCCTCAGTTTTTGCACCTCATCTTCTGAGATGGCCACTTTCATAGTATATAATTTTGATCTCAGTCCTACATAATCAGTCATAATGCATCCATTATTTTCATCTTTCATCATACCTAAAACTTTCTTATTTAGTTGCGGTATTCCATACACATTATTTGTAGGATAGTCTGAAGTATCAAAGTATTTCTCACAATCATTCTTTATAATTTGATAAGGATCTTTTCCTCGTATCTCTAATAAAACGGAATCTGTATCACTGTAGCAAGTAGAGCAGTTTTCTCCAAATCGTGTTTGTAAATAATCATATTGAAAGCTATATATTGTAGTCTTTGCAAGATCCAAAATTGTTTGCCCTACATATATAGGTTTATTTAGATAAACCTCAATTTTTTTCATCTCTATCGCCACCAAATTTTCGTCAAATATTATACAATTCTTAAATTCAGGCTTAGATATATATGATTGAGCTCCATAACGACCCTCCCATTCGGTAAGAAGTTTTACATCAACCCTTTTTCTTACATTCTCCATAGTTTTACCGAAAACAGCATTGTTCATTAATTTGAATAAATTCTTCTCAAATTCGTTTTTAGCTTTTTTTCTAAGCTCCGTATTTAAATCAATATACGGTTTCAACCAAGGAGACTGTTTAAATTTTAATACTCTGTGTATTTTCGTTAATTTCAAGCCATGTTCTAAAGCTTGTTTTAGTGATCGATAGTGTATGATATATTTCTCTTTATTATAAAGTGTAGCCATAAGTTTAGTACTCTCTTTTAACTTTGCAGGAGGCTTCATAGTCTTAGGGTTGATATGTTCTGGACAGAAAGGTATATCTTTATGCTTATCATGTAAATCATGTGGATACTCTAAATCAACTTCAAGCATGTAACCTACATTATTATCATCAGCAATTGTAGTGACATCAATATTTGAATCCACCCACTCAAATTCTCCATATGGAAGAGCTTGACTCATAGCCCAACCATACTGATTGTTGACATCAAAATACATTAAATAGTTTTCCGGTTTTGCAGGATTATAATTCAACATATATTTATTGTTTGCATGAACCCTTCTTTTAGAGCAGACTTGACTGAGACCACCTCGAATGCCTCGCTCTACAAACAAAAACATATCCATATCAGTAAGAAGTTCTAACTCCTGTTTCGTAAACTTTAACATAGCATCCCAAGTAAATCCGGGTAGCGTAAAATAGTGGGCTGGATCTAGATCATACGTCTTAAGACAGCTCGATCTAAACTGTTCAAAGACATCTGCTAGGAGTAGAATGTCTGTTTTCATATATAAGTCTACATAATCACCTAGAGTTTTACAGTTAAACGAAGACCATACTTGTTGTGCTCTTTTATACATACGGCGGGGGCAAGCTTTATTATCTAATTTGTTATAAAAAGCATCTTGATGAGGTAAACAGGATTCACTAAAACGATCAAAACTATTGATGTAATCATATGGCATCACACCTTTCTTTGTTAACAAATTAAACTTATCTTCAGGTATGTTATTAAACTGAGACCTCAGATTTGTAAATTTTGTTAAAGAAGATGATAATTTATCTAAGGATGATGCCATAAATCTAAAACTATCAATGAATCTAAAGTGAATTCGAGCTTCATCAATATGCTTCGTAAACGAAATATATTTTTCTTTAGTGAGAGGCAGTAAGTCTATAGATCCTTTCATTCGGGTTGCAATATCTTTTATCACGAAATGTGCGTCATAACCACTCAAATTGTGAAAGATTACCGGGATTGTGTGCGTGTCTTGATAATTAACATTACACTCATTATGTGAAGCTCCACGGTAATTATTTTCAGAAATTAAGTAATTATAATCTCTCACTTTTTTCTCGCCAACTTTAAAGGGTTGTTCACAAATATGACAGCGGGTGGATGCTTGAAAATCACTCTCTTGTTGAGGAGTCATGTGTATATTATACGGACATAGATATATAGTAGAGACATCCTCAGCAAGTTGATTCATTTCATCAGCAAACCACTGCATACAATCGGATCCTCGATATGAACGGTAGAATGATAGATTGTTATCATAAGAAGATTTAAAATAATATCCTACTGCTGCTGGAATATGTTTTTGATAAGCAGTCTTTTCTGCACAAGGCTTTAAAATACTCTCTAAATCTGCATATACAGCAAAGGGGGCTTTTATTTTGTTTTTAAAATCCTTAAATTTAAGCATCTTTTTGCTATCTGTAGGCATTTTGGTGGCGGTATCATTTCTTTTAATGCAGTCTACTATGTGTTTACTTAGCTTATCTTCCGAACGGAAGTAGTGTAAACATCTATCACAAAAGTACTTTTGACCATTTTCATTACTGAGTTGTTTAGACAAAAGTCGTGAAAGATTCTTTATCCAAACGTAATGATATTTAGTAGACTCTTTGTCATACTGATCTTGTATTAGAAGCAGATTTACATGCTTATCTTTCTTTTCCGCTGTTAAATATGTAGGGAGGGTCGAAAATTGTTTATTATACTTTTTTAGGATATAAACATTGATAGAAATGTTATTCATTTTTTCAAAATTTGGAATCTGCTTGATAGTTATAGGAAACTGAATACCTTTAAGTTTTAATACCTCAGAATAATGTGGGTATTTATTTGTTCTTTGCGGATTATTATTAACAGGATACAAAGCTGATGTAATTGCCCATGCAAAGCAGGCTTGATCATCATTTTTAACATTAATGCATGCTTCTTTTCTTTTAATTTGAGGTGGTAGTTCAATATATGATGATCCAAGTTGTGGAACAAATTTATTAATATTTACGCCCAAGTTTACTACTCTTTTTAACGACCACCCGCTATCACGTTCCTGGAATTCTTCCAGGTCTTTTAGAATAAGTTTTGTCACATTATCATCAAACCAGTTATTTAAATTTGTATCTCTATAGATGGGGCAGTTAGCTGTGGTGAAATATTTATATTCAGTTATGATCTGTAGGCCTCTATATATCTCAAATTCACCACAAAAAACTGTGTTCACTTTAACAGACTCATCTTTCTTGAGTGCGTTACCAATTCTACGTTTGAAGAGTGTCTTACAATCGACAAGAAATGCTATAGGATCTTTATGTTTAAGGTTTGAAATGACTCCAGTTCGAATTCTAGACTTAAAAGCTGAAGTCAAATCATCCCATTCTACTTTTTTAATTCCAGACTCTTTTGCCCTAGTCATAATTCCAGATCCTCTCTTTTTTGTTAATTTAATCTGAGATCTTAACGATTTAACATTTCTTAAACAAGCCTCTAGGTGTTGTCTTTCGCCCATGGAAGTAGCATTTTTAATATCTTTATTTATCTTTCTGACAGCCTTTGTACATTCCAGCAACCCCTCCTCCACTGTTTTACCATCATAGGTAATACTTATAAATCCTAAAATAGCTGTTATATGTTGAATAAGATCAGTAATTATTGACATAATGCTAAATTTTAAATAGTTAGATAGAAAAAAAAGAAATTTAATTATGTGTCTGATATAAAGTAGGTAACTACACTGCAAGAGAAATATTAAATAATTAATTTTTAAAAATAATAATGGTAAAATATTATAATGAAATTTAAAAAAAAAAATATATTAGTAAAAAAAAAAAACATTAATTTGAAATTCAATATGATACAAAATAATCCATATAAACAGTTATAGCTATTTAAAATTATTTAATAAAAAAACTTACCAAAAAATTTTATACACACACTTCAATTATCACTTTTCGCAGACTATTAAAATCAACCAACTTCTATGAAATCTTTGACAATAAAGACTCTCATACTGTTAACACCATATTTTAAATAGTTTTTTCAATCATAATTAGAAAATATGAAATATAAAGTCATTAATTTACGTTTAAGTATTTAACAATAAATATATTAACGGAAATTTATTAATTTTTAAAGTGTTACAGATAAAAAAAATATAATCGACTCTTAATCGATACTTAATATTCTAAATTTCCCATTACCAAAATTAAATAGTAAAAATTTCTCCAAATACTTTATATATAATTTGTCATATTCGACTCTAAATCGATACTTAATATACTAAATTTCACATTACCAAAATTAAATAGTAAAAATTTCCTCGAGTACTTTATATATAATTTGTCATATACTTTATATTCTAACTTTCCCATTAAAAATTAATTAGTAAAAATTCCTACAAAGTACTTTATATATAATTTGCCCTATACTAAAATTTCCCTAAAATTATTTACTTTATATTTATTTTTTTCTTGTAAATTAGATTTTAATATAAAGAGTGGGTATAAATATAAGCGAAATATTCAATTTTATTAAGTTAGTTCCAGTTGTTTCTTGAAGTGCTATTACCTATAATTATTACAGTAAGTCTACTATTCTATACTCTTTATACATGATTTTTTATTAATTTATTCACTTATTTATTTATTTATTTATTTATTTATTTATTTATTTATTATACATTTTATCAGTGATATATATGCGTCTACTATTCTATATCCTTTAGGTATACATGATTTTTTATTAATTTATTGACTTATTTATTTATTATACATTTTATCTGTTTTTTATATATAATGAGCTTTACGATATTTATATACTTACAATTTTATTTATTTCTTATAGATGGATTTTTCTAAAATAAACAAATCGTCTGTTTTATCGCAAAAGAAACCTGTGGTGAAGTTATCCTCCTTGGAGGTGGGCACATCATATCAAATATTAGATGCAAAAATTGTGAAATCAAACTATGGGAAAACTGTACTTTTAGAAATGTTGGATATGGTTGTTTTTCTACCAGAACGTGTGGTTGAAGATTATACACCATTCATGGAAGAATTTAAAAGCCAAAAATATGGCTTGGTGTTCCACGGGTTAGTGGACACCGGAAAACCGAAGCCTGCGGCTTCATTTGAAGTTATAGAAGTATAAAATATTAAATATATTTTTTAATAATTGTAAAATTGTTTTATTATTAATAACCACATTTTTTTTATTATTTTTTTATTATAAAAAAGTATAATATTTACATAGGTAATATAACACATTTAAATTAGGTATTTATATTATACTCTTGATTACCTCCGTAAGAGGGTAATATTCCATTAAACAGTCATGAATAATGATGCAATATACTTTTGTATCTTTTGGAAAACCATTGTTAGCTTCAATTTCTAATTTTATATCGACAGTTGAAGATTTCATTCCATCTTCTTGTTTTGAACAATCTATTACAAATAAGGCATGATCTTTAAATGCTTGATAATCTAAAAGTGATCGTCTCTCAGTCGAATATGAATAACTAGGATAAAATTCAGTGTAGTTATAATGAGCTGCAGCATAATCATTTTTCTCAAAGTCCAGTTGCATTCTTTCATTAGGCCAATATTCACCATTAAGAGATACTCGAACACTTGATATATTAACATTATCAAAAATTGTTGAATCCTTTTCTTTTCTATTGCGCCTCTCAGTTTGAAATGTTACTATAACATAACGCGGTTTTTCAATTGATGAGCTTGTTTTAACATTCCAGATTTCTCTTCTTGCACCGTCTTTAATTGAGGGTAGTTCATTAAGATCCCACTTTCTGAATGGAATATATATTGGTATATTATTTTTAATAGGTTCCATCAATTTAATTTTAATTTCATCATTGGGAAACACATGTTTCACTTTCAGTTCCATACTATTTATAATAATCTTAACAGTTGTTGTAGTTGCGGTACTACCAGCACCTACCTCATTTACAATAATACTATCATTATCGTAACTAGCTCGTACGAGACGAAATGTTTGTCTCCCATAAGCTATTGTTGTATAATCATTAAAAATGTTGAAAATATGTTTAAGAGGAATCAACAAACTAAAAGATTTATCATCTTCATTTAAGAACGGATGGTTAGGAAAATTCCATCCAGCAATACTCATAAATCTTGCATAATCACTGCGATAGCATAGCATACTACGTACGGCGCTAACAATTCCGGGATCTCTCACTGTTTCAATTTCTTTTGAACTTTCACTATATGAACAGGAATCGAATAGAAATACCCCAAAATTGGGAGCTAGATGTACGTTTCCACCTCCAACTATATCTAATCTACCTTTAATTTCTAATAAAGATTCATGTAGAGCAAAAAACGAATCAGCTTGATTTATTACAAACTCTACGACATCATTGTTATTAAATGATTTCACATATGGAGTGTACGATCTAAATTCTTCTTTTCTAATCGAATCATCATACTTTGGTTCACGATGTAGATCAAAAATGGGGTCAACTTTAAGTCGCTTAGATTCAACTTCAGATCGTATATATTTACGGTTTACCATATTTAACTTTAAGTCCAATCGATTGTAAAAAATCTCTGTTTACTCTAGTTAGTTTACGATGCTTGCAAGATCTAGATAAAACTGATGATTTTTTAGTTGGAACCGTCCTTTTATGTTCTATAATGAGACCCATTTATCGTTCTTGTAAAACTAGATGAAGGGTGCTTCTTTCTCCGCGAAAGTTAACAGGTCTTAAATCTTGATCAGACACCCTTACAATGATGTGATTAATTTCTTTCAAATTCTTTATAGGCAAATATATTGGATTGATAGGTCTCTCGTTGATAGCAAAACCAGGATCTACTGTTATAGGAATATCTAAAATTATATGAGCTGGTGTATTTCCATAGAAAGCTCCTTCAGTAATGTTGCAGTCAAAAAGTAGACTTGTCACTTTATTAATATTCACAGGTAGATCTGAAGAATGAACTATTCCAGGTTCTAATATTTTATTAGAAAATCCTAGGAGATTAGCAAGACTATCAGTCTTTTCAAAAGAGATTTCATATAGTTTACTATAAATTTCACACTGAAGGGTATTATTATTTGGTTCTAAGAAAAAATCTTCTTCAGCAATGTTTTTTTTTAACATCAATTGTTTTTTTATATAAGCAGCTATATCACTAATCTCGTAACAACCTACAGGTAGAAGTATTTCTCTTTCTCTAAGTTGTTCTAAATTGTCGTACTCGAAGTAGTAAAATTTTTCACCATCAATATTAGGTATTGAATTGTAGGAATGAAACCCTAGCACTGCTAAATAGTAACTTTTATATGGATTAAGTACAAGAGGTGTTGACGGTGTAAAAGAGAACTCGTTATTGGTACTCGTTAAGGTTAAAAGTTGCGACATGACTAACCATTATCAGAAAATGTTATGATTTAAATAATAGACTAATATGCTAATCATTAAATTTATTTATAACATATAAAACAAAATAGACATTTTGACGTCATATTTCCACAAACATCTGACCATTCATGACAATCCGGATCTATACTGCATGGTAAATATTCTTTTAAATCCTCACGTATTTCACATGGCAGTTTATACCAAACTGAAGGTGAAATATTTTCCATAAGTATTTCAATGATATTAAGTGCCTCTTTGGATAAGTAAGCTGCCATTATATAAAAATTCCAAACACAGATGTCCACAATTAATTTGATTATATGTTTGATATTGATTATTGTTGTAGAAAATTCTAACACCTGAACCAAAATATTTAACAAGCTCTTTCATCGGCTTCAAATTACCAAATGAATCAAAATACTCTACGTTGTTATTTATCTTTTTATAAGCTACCCAATGTGTTCCAGCATTTTGCGATATATCTAAATTAACAATTGAACACTCGCATCTTCTAGATCCGTTAATTGGAAGACTATCTCGCATAAAAACACCACGAAAATATGGTATTTTTAATTTCTTTGCATAATTAATTAAATCGATGTTAGTTAGTGGTCTATTGGGTAGCTTTATTGGAAGTTTTTTTTTTCTTTCTTCAGATACAAGCCGTAGCCTCCTTTGATATTTTTCTTTAAATACAATCCCTTTCCTATAGACTCCATAGCTTTGTTGTGACGATGATCTTCATCAAGTTTCTTTTGAGCGTTTTTAGCATCAATTATAGTTTTTGCTATAGCTGAACTTCCTCCTGCTATTGTCCCTATCGCACTTAAAGCTGTCAATATAGGAATCAACGGCAAAAAACCTCCCATCTTGCTCTCAAACGGTATAATTCTAGGAACTCGAATATTCTTTTTTCCAGCTTTTGAAACAGTCTTTTTAGCAAATTTTAATGCATTTTGAATAGTCTTTTTTAATGTTAGGTTAGGTATTAAGGATTTTTTAATTTTATCTATAATTCCACGTTTAAAAGAAATTTTTCGTTTAATACCCATACCTAGTTTTCGCTTAGCTTTCATTACACCTGTAACTAATAATGCGTTTGCTCGTTCACCTAAACTCGCGTTCTTATTTTTGACACGTTCCCAAGCTTTATTTTCTAGAATTTGATCAGCCTTATGCCTCTTCGCTATTGTATTATCGATTGAATATGCAATATCATGCTCTTTACAAGCAACATCTAATGGATTAATACCAGGATCTCCACGTAATAGACGTTTTTGTAGTTTTGTTCCAGCTAAAAAACAAAAAAAATGTTAATAAAAAATTAAACATCTTTTTTTAAGATACTTACGTCCACAATACTGATAACCACCCAATAAATGTGCTTCGAAGGGAAGTTTGTTTATTAAGTTATTTACTAGACCCTCACCTTTAAACAGTAGCATGAGAACTAACTGTTTTGTTTTCAATAAACATATATTTATTAAAAAACGTGTTATATATTTTAACACAAAATGAAAATCATTCGACAAGTACAGTCGCTACCTGTGGATAACTTAGATTTTAATATAAAATGTGAAGAAAGTAAACATAGCAAATTGCTACCAAATACTCTTCGTATTATCATATGCGGTCCATCAGGATGTGGTAAAACAAACGCAATGATGTCATTACTCTTTAATCCAAATGGGATAAAGTTTCAAAACGTTTATGTATATTCTAAATCGCTCTATCAACCTAAATATCAGTTATTAGCAGAAGTATTAAATAATGTGAAAGGTGTTGAATATTTTCCGTTTAGAGATAATGATGAAATCATAAATGTTAGTGATGCGAAATCTAATTCAGTTTTCATCTTTGATGACGTTGCATGTGACAAACAACAAAAAATTCGTGAATATTTTTCTATGTGTCGACATAAAAATATTGATGTTGCATATCTTTGTCAAACCTTTTCTAAAATACCGAAAGTGCTAATAAGAGATAATTGTAACATGATTGTAATATTCAAACAAGATGAATTAAATCTTAAACATATATTCGATGGACATGTATCACCAGATATGAATTTTGATCAATTTAAAAACATATGTTCACAGTGTTGGAATGAAAAACATGGTATGATGGTTATTGTTAAGGAGTTCCCTCTTAATAACGGTCGCTATCGTAAGGGTTTTGATAAATATATTAAAATTTAAGCTTTGAATAATATTAATCAGTCTACAACAAAATGTTGAATAGTTTGGAAGCTGACCGAAAAAGAAAAATAGCTCAACTAACCAAAGATATTAGAAAAAAATATCTTGCATTAAAACTTAATAGAACAGAAGAAGATGAAACGTTAAATAAACTTTTTCAACCTATATCAAAACCGTTGGAGGATATCGCTAAATCATCAAAATTTTTAAATCAATCGACAGCTAATCTAAGTTATTGTAAACATGAAAAAAAACCTAATATTAAAAAAGAAAAACATGAGAATAAAAACATATCATTTCTAGAACTTAAACATGTAGCAGGTGATAATAGTGATGTTGAGGATGAGGTTGAGGATAACGCGGAAGTATCGGAAGAATTAGATGATAAAGATATTCCAGAAACTGTTTTAAATGAGTACCTCGAGCAATATCCACAAGGAGTTCTAAAATATTTAAAAGAATTTTGGCAAAATGATGATAAAATAGATAAAGTATATGGTCCAACATATGATATATCGACATCTAAATGGTTTCTTGGAGCAGAAAATATCAACTTTGATACTAAAACGGGAGCAGTTTTCACAAAAGAAGGATATGTTTCAGGATCACCTGAACTATATGAATTACTTTTCTATGATGCACCTCAAGACTACACTTCTAAAGATTTAGAAAATTACAAACTCTTATTAGAAGCAACAAATGTACATAGAAATAAGCGAGGATATTTAAAAAATAGTTCGACATTTAAGTATAAGTATATTATAAAACCTATGTATACATCTAAGACTTTAGGTAATGGAATGTATTTAACATATAATGATGATCCTGTAGAATATGTGTATTGGGATGATCCAAATGAATTATGTGAAAGATTGCAATTACTCTATGCTTCGAAAGAAGCTGGTAATACATCTCATTCTAATGAAATTGTTTCCATCATTAATGAATTACGTGAAGCAGATATTATATACTAATGTAACGGTGTAGTGTGATCATTTTCATAATGAGTCTTGATAAGTTTGGACGTAGTCATCAAAGTCAAATAATTGGATTAAAACAATTAAAAGGAGAATTTAGACTTGGTTTATTATCTCTAAAAAATCAGCTGTATAATGAAGATTTACCAAAACTACAAGATCAAATATCAATTAAAATTTCATCTATAAAAAACAAAATAGATTCAATTGAAAACTTTATTTCAAGACATCCTCCTACTTCTGAAAAACATATGGCAACAAAGAAATACGTAGATGATGCAAATACACTTTACAATATTGATTTAGCAAAACTACATGGCGAATTAATACGGGAGCTAAACAAATATAAGGATGAACTGAATACTAACAGTCATAAAGTTGAATATGAGATAAGTAAAATAAATAATCAAATAGAAATATGGCTACAAAAATTTAGAGAAACCTCTGATCTTTTACAATTACATGATATGAAAATTAATGATGTATTTAAGGAAATTTATGATATTAAATCTAAAATTAAACACTAAATAATATATTCATCTATCATATTAGTCATTATCATGACGACGAAAGAGAAGCTTCAATTAGTTAACGAGCTTCACAAACCTGCTCGTAAAAATTATCCTCGTCGAAAAATAATTCTCAAAGGATTAGATGACTTATGGCAAATGGATCTTGCGGAAATGAGACCTTATGCTAATAGTAATAAGGGTTATAAAATGATAATGATAGTCATTGATTGCTTGTCTAAATATCTTTGGACAGTAGCTTTAAAAACTAAAACTGGAGAAGAAATTACAAAGGCTTTTGCAAGTATATTGAAACATTCAAAACGTTATCCTAAAAATCTGCAAACTGATCAGGGAACTGAATTTTATAACGTTAAATTTCAAGATTTAATGAGAAAGTATGATATATAGTAGATATACTGTCAAGAAAGCTGCGATAGCTGAAAGAGTTATAAGAACTTTGAAATCAAAATTATACAAATATTTTAGTTTACATGGTAATTATAAATGGATTAATGTATTACCTCAAATTACTAAAGAATACAACAATACGATACATTCTACAATTAAATTTAGACCATCTGAAATAAATAAGCTAAATGAAAAAACGATTTTACATGATCGTTTTAATTATATAAAAACATCAGGACCAAGGAAATATAAAATAGGTGATCTGGTGCGAATATCGAAGGCTAAACATATTTTTGAAAAAGGTTATACTCCTAATTGGACCACAGAAGTTTTTAAAATCATAAAAGTTAATATTACTAATCCTACAACTTATTTGTTGGAGGATATACAGGGAAATCCGATTAAAGGGGCTTTCTATGAACAGGAATTACAGAAAACAAATAATGCAGACATCTATCTAGTAGAAAAAATATTAAAAAGAAAGGGAAACAAAATACTTGTTAAGTGGCTTGGTTTTGATAATAAACATAATTCTTGGATTGAACATGTTGACCTGTTATAACTTGTTAATAGTCTTATAATGATGTTTTTTAATAATCTTATAAAAATATTTTTAATGATTTATTTTGTAATGACATTATAATGATGCTGTTCTATAAAAAGTAATTGTAGTGGGGTTGGTATTATAAATAGTATGATTAAAATATAATAAATCATAGTTGTGATCAATATTTTGTTTAAATATGAGTAGTGAAGGTTATTTTAGTGCATCAACATCCTCATCAGTAGGTCAAGAGTATAATGATCAAATCGATGAAATTTTAGAAAGATATGAAACTGCAGCTAAACTGGAGCATTATAATTTATTACAAACATCATTTCCTATTGGAAGTTATGTGATAAAAGTTGGAATATCACCAGCCAGATCATTCAGTTCAGCTATAACTTTATCGCAATATTATCACA
Source organism: Altica lythri (assembly GCA_964028335.1). NCBI lineage: Eukaryota > Metazoa > Arthropoda > Insecta > Coleoptera > Chrysomelidae > Altica > Altica lythri. The sequence goes on along the minus strand of OZ034804.1, from coordinate 23,859,426 downwards.
CATCTAAAATATCGTTTAGTATTATTGAATGGAGCATTCTAATAGAATTATTGAATAATAACGTGAATGATTTCTTTATAAGTAATACATTGGATCAGAACATTCCTATAACATTTCAATGTGGTGATTACTGCATTATTACTCAAGTTGTATATGATGGTATAAAACTGCTAAGTGTTAGAAAGCATGATGTTGAATTTCATTTAAATGAGGAAGATATAAAACAAATTTTGGAAGCTGATCAAAATTTATTATCATATCACGTCTCACTATTGGACAGTATAAACTTTTGTAGTTATTATTATCATGTGTTAGATATAATTAAGACTCTTTTTCATAATAATATTAATAATAATAATTTCACTTTATTTGAAGTTCTAAAAAAATTTTGTGAAATGTGTACTGATTGTTTATTAGTTACAGCTTTAAGAGAATACATGTTTTTCTATAAAGCAAAAGTATTAAACGACTTAGATTATATATAATATGTCTATAAACACATTTAATTATTAAGTAGAAATAAATAATTAGTTTAAAAGTGTTGTATTACCATTTTAAATATATGTATATATTTTTTAATAAAACAAACTTCTTATTATTATATTTTTTTATTCTTTAATCCTATATAATCACCCTAATGATTTTTAATAGTGGTATAATGCTTATCAATATATTACTCTTAATATTAATTATTTCAAACATGGCTACTCAATATCAAATTATGGGTGGGGTTTATTAAATAGTTATCAATTATATATTTTTATTATAATGTAATTATTTCATAATAATAGTTGTGGGGCTAATTAAATAATCATCAATCAGAACGAAGCAATGGGGGTAGTAAACATCAAAAAATAATTAAATAAATACAAAATGGGTGGGGTTTATTAAATAATAAACAATCGGAAGCGGATAATGGGGCACTTGTAATTAAGTAATTAAGGGTCGGAGATTGTCAACCAATCAGAACCAAGCAATGGGGCATTTCTAATTATTAAGTAATTAAGGGTCGGAGATTGTCAACCAATCAGAACCAAGCAATGGGGCATTTCTAATTATTAAGTAATTAAGGGTCGGAGATTGTCAACCAATCAGAACCAAGCAATGGGGCATTTCTAATTATTAAGTAATTAAGGGTCGGAGATTGTCAACCAATCAGAACCAAGCAATGGGGCACTAGTAATTAACAAGTCATTAATAATAATTAAGAGGCGGAGTCAGGCAGCCAATCAGAACCAAGCAATGGGGCACTAGTAATTAACAAGTCATTAATAAGCAATTAAAGGGCGGAGTCTGTCAGCCAATCAGAACCCAGCAATCAGGTTAAAAGTGAAAGTGGGTGGGGCCGGGTGGGGCTATGACGTCAGACGACCTTGAACGGTAACAAAATTCGCTTTTCGGACCTTCATAAGAAAAAGCATGGGATTTTGGGCTCGTTCTCTTGTAGGTCCTTTACTTATATGAACAAAAATATATTAAATGACATTAAGAAGAAATTAAAAAAATGTCGCATCCAGAACAACTCGTACCCGTAACATTCTAACAACAAAGCTTAGTCATTATTTCGCTTTTTGGTCGTTAAATTCAACTCATGTCAAATGAACACTTACTCACTTTCTCCCTAAGTACCATAAGTACATATAATATGACGTTAATGAGTGAGAGATTTTGTCAAATCGACAATTGAAACATCAATCTTTAAGTAACATATTTTGTGCTCTGTCTGATATGTTTATTCGGTTAGGAGACCGAAACCATGTTTTTTAACTTCCCTTTTTTATTGTGATCTGTTATAATAACAACAGACAATAGCTTTAACATAAATACATGACATTGTGGGAGCTACACCCAGTGATGTGCTTCTTTACTTACGTTTACTTATTACTAATACTAAATGACTGACTACATTAAATTTTTTCTACTTAATCTAAAACCAAGTTAATTCTTTTCTGTGAAGAGGTCTAAAGGATCCAACCTTTTTAGATTTCTTAATCGTCGAGGATTTAGGAGCATGTTGGCAAGTGGATTTGGGTGCATTGCTAGTCTTTCCAAATAGTTAGAGCACTGTGTAATGGTTATTTCTTTGACGGTTTTAACATTCAGGTCATGATGAATAACATTGGTTAGTACGTACCATGGCGCATTACAAACATTGTAACGTAATTAACCCTTAACTGTCGCCAGTTTGTAGCCAAAACAATCCCTTTGAGAAAAAGATATAGATAAAGATAAAGATAAATCTCAAAGAAATTGCTTCAACTACGTTGGGCGCCAATTTGTAACGTTAATATACCCTTGCTAGCTCCAGGGTTGTGGCTTCCTTCTGGTTTTTCTTTTGACTTTCCCCAAACAAATAAAAAGGGCGCCAAAATACAGACATACAAATGAAAGAGATTAAATCAGTTTTAAAATCGTTTATTCAAGAGATTCTGAATTGATAATTTTCAAGATATTAGTTGATTAAAAGTGATTAATTTATTTTCTTATCTTTTTTATTGGAATCTTCCTCGAGACTGGGTGAGGACGACGGAGAATTCGGTTCTGGACACAGATGTCGATGGCAAGATGTTTTTCTTTAGTAAATCTTCAATGCGGACACTGGCTGGATACGGCAAAAAAATAGTTTCGGCTAGGCCAAAGCTTCTTTGACAAAAAATTGTTTTCTGGCTTCCAGTCCTATCATAGGACCCTTCAAAATTTGGCAATCGGCCTATATGAAATAAAAATGAAAACCGTCAAAATTCCGTCTCACTAAACCTTAATTTCGATTACAATCATTCAAGGTTTCTCCAAGTTCGAGATAGAAAAAAGTTAATCACTTGAACTGTTTACTTATTTTTAACTCAATAAAAACTGATTTATAACAATGATTGTAATCGAAATAATTAAATGTTAGAAACAATATAACCATTATATTTATTAAAATAATTTCACCAAGTTTTTGATTAGTACTAAAAATTAAAACAATTTAATTTTTACTCACCGCCGAAGGGAGAAGGTATTGAAAGAACTGAATACTTTTGAAGCACAAAATGTAAAGAATAAAAATAGCGACACTTTTCACGATCAAACTAAAAATTCCCCTCTCATCACTGAAACCAAGTCTGCGGCGACTCCATAGACGAGGAATTGTAAAAATTAAATAGTACGTAGGCCAGGCCAAAAAATAACGTTGCAAAATAGCCGAGATATTATAGAAATTAAATAGTATATAGGCCAGGCCAAAAAATAACGTTGTAAACGTTACAACATCACAAAGAACTTTTGATTGGAATCTTTGAAGTCTTTGGATATGTGTATTACTAGCAGTTCCCCAGATTTGGATGCTGTACATCCACACTGGTCGTAGTATGGATTTATAAAGTAAAAGTTTATTTTCCATATTTAGGGACGATTTCCGATTCATATAACAATCCATTTTTTATATAGAATGTCTAATTGAAATCGTTTGGACCAGATATGATTCCCCCAAGTCAGGCGATTGTCAATATGTATTTGACGTCATATTTAACAGGTAGTACTTCTTGGTTTATTGAAACCGGTGGACAATTTCCTCTTCTTAGAGTAAATGTTACTTGTGTGGATTTTGTGCTATTAACTCTAACACGCCATAGTCTCAACCAATATTCTACTAGGTTTAAGTGGTTTTGCAGATTTTTTGAAGCAAATACCTACTGGGTTCACATGAAATGCCATCATAACAGTGTCATCAGCATAAGTGGCAGTCGTTGTATTTTCTGTAGAAGGCATGTCCGCTGCATACAGTTTGTATAGAGTTGGACCGAGTACGCTTCCTTCTGGGACCCCAGACAAAATCGGAAATAGGGTGGTGCAAGCATCGCCGTGGTAGACGAAGTAAAATCTGTCTGTTACATGGATTTTTATTAAACAATTATTTTAGATATCTCTCATGGAATTTTTGAAATTGTAGAAAGTATACAAACAAGAATATATTAAATGATATTTAGGAAAAAAATAAAACAATGTCGTAACCAGCAGAACTCGAACCCGCAACTATTGCCTCTACGCGGTACCGTCTAACAACTAAGCGATGAATGCTTTATCATTATTTCGCTTTTTGGATCTTTTATATGTCTGATATACCTATGTAGGTACATAAGCTGTCAATGCACAATGATAAAATAACAGCAGGACATTATATACTGTGGTTTAGTGTTTGTTCCGTTTCTTTGTATCTGTTATCTTTTATTTAAGCGTTTGTTCCTTTTTCATGCATTCCTTAATTTTTCATTTAAATTTATATTTTTTAACATAAAAGTAAATAAAAACAGTCTAAAATAAAATTTTGTTTTAAATTTTAAATAGATACTTATATAGGTACAATCTAACGTGTGACCGATCGTGTGACAGAAAAGAGCGCGACTATTCCCGGAATATCATTTGGATGTATATAAAGTGGACATCCCATGGATATTAGAAAAACAGTCTGATTATGCGTAAAATATCTAGTGCTTGTTTGGTGTAGGACTGTGATTGCATGTAGGTAGGTACATATTCTTAACATTTTTTTATCAATATTTTTCTAAAATTTAATTTTTATTAAAAATTGTGGAAAATTTAAATATATTTTATGAAGAAATAATTTCCCTGTATATTGTACAGACCGCGTTTGCCTGGTAAATAACACTTTAAATTTGAGTTCAGTCCAATGGCAATGTGAATGGGCGGCTAGCTTCTCACGCTTGGCCAATCGTTGTTGCTGGTACGTACAGTCGAAGGAGGAATTTTGAATTAATAAGGTTTCGGTGCTTGATGATAACACTTTATTAGATACTGTCAGATTCTTAAATTATACTGCAATTTTATATGCAACAAGATATTGTTTTGTATAATGTATTTATATGTTAAAATCGTGCGCAGTTTATTTTAATTTAATTAAAATCAGTAAATAGGAGGTAGGTAGGTACCTATATACCTACCTACAGGAATTTGGTGGCCTTATCAAAAATTGTGATTCTAAAATTTAATACTTTTTAGTTTTAATGTCTGTTTCTAAGAATGTTTCATTTTAGGATTAAAAAATGTGCTTAATATTGTAACGGGATAACCGAATAAGTAAAGGTCCTTATTCTAGAATTTACGAAAAACCTGATCTAATCTAGTCACTATACACCGTAGGCGTCATTTGGGGGAGGCAAGGGATAGCAGTTGCCATCCCAGTATTGTGGAGCCCAGTATTTTGCCACCCCAGAAATTTGAAGTAAAAGTCTCAATAATTTACAAATACTTAAAACTGAAAAATACAAGTCTACCAAGAGGAACTTTTTAACTTTAGCTTAGTTTAGCACAGAAAGATAGAATGCCTTTTGAAAACTTAAAAATCATAAACTTAGAAAGAAATATTGGTGTAGTAGAATTTACGTAATGAAGGAAGGAACATTAAATGCGTGAAGAGCGATAATGAGCAAATGGCACTTTAATGGCGAGATTTGGTAACGGAACAGCTAGAAGCAGACAACGTCTGTCATGTCGTCTATCTGTTAATGTGTACTTTAACGTTACTGCTCAGTAGCAGGTAGCAGAAGGGGTCCACTCTTTATCTAGGCCCTTAGAACGATGCTAGTATTGCAATCCTTCAGAACAGATGAGTTTTTCACAAAGTTGTTCAATCACTGCACAGAAATTGCTGACAAGTGCGGGTTTAGAGCTGCCGAGTTGCCAAGAAATGGCGCAATTCCCTCAAAAATTGGGGGTGGGAGTAAAGCTCCATTTGAATCTGTACAGGAGTACTAGAAAGTGACAATCCTCTGGCCAGTTATTGATATGCTAAAAGAGGAGATAGAGGCCAGGCTTCAAGAAAACAACCTAGATGTACCTACTTAACCACTTAAGCAAAGTTCTAGGTGAAAGTGATATACACACAGCCAGTGTACAGTATGTGTGTAAATACTATAGTTTAGACGATGAACTTCTTCTGTCTGAACTGAAATGTTTTACTAGAATGGAAGAATCAAGAAACAAAAGTATTCAAGAAAGAGCTTAGGTTTTTGTAAAAAAATCGTTGAAAAGTGTGTTCCCTATATGCCTTTTGAACTTTTTCGTTATTATACGATTCCGATGAACTCGGCATCCTGTGAGAGATCTTTTTCATGCTTACGGCGGTTAAAAACATAGGTATACCAGAAACTCTATTGGCCAGGAGAGGTTGTCTTCGTTAGCCCTTTTCGCTATTGAAAGGAATGTTTTCTATTTTAGGAACCCAACACCTACCTTAGACACTCCCAGTCACACTTTTATGCAGACGATTCACAAATTGATATTTCTGTTAAACCAGGTAACATTAAGCTTAATGTAAACGTTATTCACAGGAGTGTAAAGTTTTTAAACATGGAACAGTTACAGACATCAGTTAAAATTGTGAGATTGCTGGAAAATGGATTAAGCCAAAGGGAAGTAGCAAGATAATTGAACATTAGTCGTTCAAATGTCCAAAGGACCCAGCAATGATGCGTTGAGACCGGAAAAGGAAAACAACGGCCAGAAAAGATCGCATCTTCACTGTTGGCGCATTACGGGACCAAACCATGGTCATCTTCAACAAGCTTAAGGACAGGCAATCAGTCTTTCTACTGTTAGAAGAAGGTTAAAGGAACAAGGTCTAACACCTTGCAGTCCAGCAACAGGGCCATTACTTTCTGCAGCTCACAAAAGACGTAGATTTGATTTTGCCCGTGAGCACATTAATTGGACAGTCAATGATTGGAGAAAAGTATTGTTTATAGATGAGTGTAGAATTTCCATTTATGGCAAATACGGATGGAATAAAGTGTACAGACGTATTGGAGAACGTTATGCTGACTGCATGCGGACACTATGGATTGCTTTTGGTGATGGTTCAGTAATGTTTTGGAAGGGAATTTCCTTTGAAGCCCTCACGGACCTAGTCTTGATCGACAAAGGTACATTAATAGCAGGAAGATACGTTCTGATCCTACAACATCTTGTTATGCCATATGCTGAAATTGTTGGCAATGGATTCCTATTAATGCAGGACAATGCCAGACCACACATGGCCAGAATAGTAACACGTTACCTTAAAGAGGTTGGTATTCCAAAACTTGACTGGCCTGCTCAAAACCCCGATCTGAATGCTATTGAGCATAAATGGAACCTCCTAAAAAGCCGCATAAGGCGTCGTATACCTGAACCAAAAATACGTGAAGAGCTTCGAATTTCCCTCATTGCGGAATGGGACACTTTTCCCCAATGGGACATCCAAAACGTAATTAACTCCATGCCAAATCGAATGAGAAGTGTCATCCAGAATCGAGGTGGCAATATTCATTACTAAAAACTGATACCAGCCTTCTCCGGAAACGACAATTCAATTTTTGTTACAAAAACTGTTAGTAGAAATGTTAACAAATTTGTTATTTTTCAAATAAAAATTGGTATGGTCCTTATTTTCAATTTATTTTTTATGATTACGACAGAATTATTGGCGACAAGATGTATTTATGCAATACACAATACAATAAATACTGCAAAATTAAAAAATATATAAAAGATTTAAAAATATCCTAAATTTTTAAGGGGACCCGGTTTCTATGACGCGCAGTGTATAGGTATAACAAAGTGCGGCCTGGAACAGATAGCAAGGTAGCGTACCAGTTGTTAAATATGTGCAAATAAAGGCAAAACGTTCACTAGAAGTAATGGCTTTCCTCATAGTCCCTCGGCCCACACTTAAAAAAAAATCATGATTACCTCCCTTATGAGACTTCGTTTATTCAATTATTCATGTCGAGTCGGACAACTTTTCTATTACGAAAAATTTTCGGGAGGGGGGCGTTTTCTGTGGAATTCAGTGAAAAGTCGTCTATTTGATCTATTCAACAAATTTATGACCTCCATGAATATTTTCTGACAATCGGAAGTTTTATTTATGCAAAAAACAAAAATCATTTTGTCGGACAATTAAAGGGGGTATTTTTGCACGTCCGACACCCCAAACATGGCATAGTTATGAAGTCATAAAATTTACAACCTCACGACTGATTTTTGCAGGATTGTTTGATAAAAATATTTACAATTAACTGGTAATATTGGCCGACAAATTTTGAAGGGCACTCCAGCTGTCGGACGCTCCAAAGTCGACGAATTCATGCGACCTCTATATTTATTACCTCCTGCAAAATTTTGATTTGTTACTTTTTCTAGTGATATTAACAACATATTGAACCATCTGGCCGACAAGAATATTGGGGATTTTCCGAAAAAAGAGAGAAAATACAATTTATTTTTAATGTTTTAAAAAATAAATCAAATAAAATTAGAATTTTTGTCGAAATTTTTAAATAATATAATAATAAATAAATTATTTTTTCTTTATAAATATGGTATTTACAATTTATAATATCTATCCCCATCGTTGGATACATGTTTTTGTTAATATTTCGGCTTAAAAATTGTAAAATATAATAAAGCTGTAACTACTGCTTCTCTACATGTTACGTGAAATTCATTTAACTCAGTATGCGTGTGCCAACACAAATGTCATAAACTACAGGCATCGTTATTTATTTTTCAAGTGAAGCACTGGTTACTTGTTTGAGCTTTAAAAATATAAAGTTTAAACAAATGTAGTTTCATTTATTTGTGTATGTTTAGTTAATAAAAATGGATTGTTTCTTGTGTAATCTTTTTATTCAAAACAATCCTACGTTTGTAAAAAAAAGGCAAAAATAAAAACATTTACAGAGGATATACTGGTTTTATGCAATGAATATTTAAGAGCACGGCAGCATTACAAGCACAAATATACCCAAGTAACATTGCCTCCAAATTGTCAAAATGGGGAGATTGGATATAATTCTTCCTGTTATAAAGAGTTTAGTGTGAAAAAAAATATCTTTTAAATGTTTTGTAATAAATATAAACATTTTTTTTTAATTTTTCAATTATTTTTGATTGTGAATTCTAAAACATTACACCAAAAGAAATTCTATATTTATTATTAGTAAAAAAAATATTTATACTATAAATATTTTAATTTTGATAACAATTAAATTATTTAAAACTTCATTTTTATATTTAAAAATTGTTAAAATCATTAAAGTTTGGTTTATTACTAAAGTTTGTTTGATTAAAAATGAAACATTTTTAATATTTCATTTGATAATTTCTACTACAGCTATTATTACGTATTCTATTAAGAACATCCAATCTCCTCAGCTAGAGATTCTCCCGCTTCATCCAGCTCATGGTTAGAAAAATTTGTTATTGAAAAAATATTGATTACTAACAATTTAATATATTATTTATTGAAATTTTAGTGATGCAAAACAATTTACATCAGGGAACGACACAACTTGCTCATCATTTTCATCTGCTACAATTAATTCAAATAGACTTAATATTGGTGAGTGAGTACCTACCCTATATGTTAGTATTTTACTACCCAACAGGAGGTGGTTTATACTGTGGTCGATGTTTTGCGAAACCAGAACCTGCTGAACTTACGGCGGTATTATATTTTTGATAATTTAACCCTCAATTTTTTTTTATTTATTTCTATGTTGAAAATTTGTTAAAAAATGCACGCCATGATGAGGATGAATATGTTGAAAATGAGGAGAAAAGCAACAAAACAGATGATATTTGTGTTGATAATTCAGATGATAAAGTATGCTTTTTTTCAGCAAATAACCATTAAATGGAAAAGAAAAAAAACGTACTGCCGGTTAAAAAATGTACTGCCGGTTAATTCAGGATAAAAAAAGATTTCTTGAAAAAATAAGAGGTTATGCAACTGCATTAAATGGGTTAGAAATGTTGCAAAAAGTTGCTACAGATTTGAACAATAAAACCGGATTCGTTAAATTAGTATATCATCAAAGATGCTCTCTTCAGTATTTTTCAAAATACAAATCTCATGTCAATAAACCAGCTAAAAATGAATGGGCTAGAAGTTGAATGAAAATTTTTTTTTACAACAAATACCTTAAAAGTATTTATAAAAAATCATCTTAAAAATTAAATAAAATTTGAGTTTATTTCTAATAAAGTGTACATTATGTCAGCAGTTGCAGAATTACAATCCATAGAGGATGAGGAGATTCGCGAAATTATTTTTGAACAAGAAATGTTGTGAATTTGCTTTAAAATATCGTTTTGTAGATTCTACTAATGATGATTCAGGGGATAATGAGGAATACTTGAAGTCAGAAAGTGAATCTGAAGAATCCGAAGAAGATTAATTCTTATTTTTTATTATAATGTATTTTGAATTTAATAAATGATGATGATAATACTAACAATAATAATAATTAAAATAATAATAATAATTTATTGAAAATTTCTTGGTATTTTAATATTTAATAATGCTACAAAGACAATTATAAAATTGCAAAAGATTAATAAAACATTTATTGTTTTTGTCGGACAACTACTTTTACTCATTAGTTTTTGTCGGACAATAATATTTTTTATCAAGAAATATCTTACACAACATGTTCATTTGTTTGTCCGACAAGAGGTAATAAATATAGAGGTCGCATGAAATCGTCGACTTTGGAGCGTCCCACAGCTGGAGTGCCCTTTAAAATTTGTCGGCCAATATTACCAGTTAATTGTAAATATTTTTATCAAACAATCCTGCAAAAATCAGTCGTGACGTTGTAAATTTTATGACTTCATAACTATGCCATGTTTGGGGTGTCGGACGTGCAAAAAATACCCCCTTTAATTGTCCGACAAAATGATTTTTGTTTTTTGCATAAAAAAAACTTCCGATTGTCAGAAAATATTCATGGAGGTCATAAATTTGTTGAATACATCAAATAGACGACTTTTCACTGAATTCCACAGAAAACGCCCCCCTCCCGAAAATTTTTCGTAATAGAAAAGTTGCCCGACTCGACATGAATAGTTGAATAAACGAAGTCTCATAAGGGAGGTAATCATAATTTTTTTTAAGTGTGGGCCCAAGGTCTATCATGCGTGTATCTTGATTTTTACCTTGATCAACACTGACTCCGACAAATTATCCAAATCAGCTGGGTCCATACGCAAAACCGGGATGTCCACTTCGAAATTCTGTTATCATTTGGTTCGCTATCTCGCACATCTGTTTTAAAATTGTGAAAACAATATAAGCAGCAGCAATTTATTTTGCAATATTTTACCCAAAATAATCGAGCAATACAACAATATCACAAATTCCACGACACATCCCGCAAATGTTGGACACACAAATATAGTACATATTTTCGATACAATGTTGCATATACATAAGAATCAAAAAGCATAAAAAAAATATCTAGTGTACTTACACCTAAAATCCTCCGGCTGGATACGTTTTGCTGAATTTATACACACGAAACCAAATTTTTCAGTAAAATTCTTTTTACAGATTAAGCAACTTTAACATGTCGCTATTACAATTAATGTTTGGGTGGTATACTATTAAATAATCTGTTGGACTTTTTCAACTTCCATACATTTAAAGAATTTCCCTTATTTTAATACATAATTTGTATGATAGACGTTAAGACGTCTCACATTTCGGTTTTCCTGCATAATTTTTACGACTGGTGCCGAAGTATTTAGACAATATTTATCCACGTCGTTTAATCAAAGTGAATTTGTTTAACCATAGAAAGGCCCAAACTTAACTACTGAAATTTAGGGTTTGAACACCAATGAAAAACTACAACGTAACAATATATTTTCAAAAATCCGTAGACGAGAAAAAAGTTTGACATTTTATCTCTGTTAACGGGTCACAAAACGTCACTTTTTATGAAATTATTTCTTTTTTACCATGGAAAAAAAAGTGAGTACTTTTTTCCCGGATATATACCTACACATAAATAAAGGTTTCCTTAGCAACGCAGGTCTAATTGTCACTATAAGGACAAAAGCCTACTAGTTTTAAAATTCAAATTTTGCATCAGTAATTTTCCGATTTTAATATATTATTTTATTTAAAATATTAAATCGTCGTCACAGAAAAAAATAGTGTATTATACACGGGAAAAATATTAGATTTTAGCTCTCGGTTTTTTGTCTCCCTCCGCTTCGCGTCGGGAGACAACACAACCTCGAGCTAAAATCTAATACTTTTTTCCCTTGTATAATAAATAACTATTTTACGTTGAATTAATTGTTATTTCAGTTTCTAAAACGTAAACAGTAAACATACTGACTGAAAAGTTATACCTTAATTCAGAAAAGCATAAATTGTACGTAGCGCTCTCTGTGGGCATTACAAGTTAATAGATTTTATATTATTTATAAAACACCCTGTTTCTTCTAATTTGACAATTCACACTTATAAACATCTATGATTATAAACACCGACATATAATACCCAGACTACGCGCTGTGATTATAACCCGTTACAAGAGAGCGAAAAAGAAAAAAGGTATGAGCATGTCTATGTTTATATTTAACAAATATTATAATTTCTCTTGTCTAAGTGAAATATTTTGTTCCCATTTTTTTAATAACACAGGTTATTTCTTTTTAGGTACCTTGATTTATTGAATCCAGTGATTGTTGGCTCATATATGTGTACCTATTTTTTAAACAAATATCCACTACTAATTCTACACCCGCATTTCTTATGCGAATTATCATTAAAATTAATCAACGTAAACACGCCTAAATGATATTTTCTACTTATTCAAATTCTAAGATACGATCGATTTTTTTCTCGTTTCATCAATAACTAACTAGGCTGTTACAAAATGTGACATCCGAGTTGGAAATTTCGTCTGCGGATCCGATCTGTTTAGAATTTTAGGTAATTAATAATCTGAGGACACACCCACATGAACTTATTGAATATAATTTGAATAAAATCAACCTAAATTACATGTCATTTTTTTACAGATAAATATCTTGAAATTTGTTATTGATAGTAATAGAAGATGTTTATTATACAACATTTCTTCACTGAAAATTATAGCAGTTTTACAGGATAATTCCACGGGTTCTATCTCAACATTAAAAGAACAAATCAAAATACGAATTAAAGTTTGATGAGTTTTTAAAATGTTTATTATTTAATGATTTAGAATCTACTGTGCATTTCAGGGTATTGCTATTAATATTAATTAATGTTTCCTTGTGGTGATTGTCCGTGTAATTGCCCTCTTTATAACAAAAGTTAGTCGAGGAAATAAGCACTAAAATCAGCAAAACCTCCGAAATTTGTAAAGTGAGATTAATGAGAATGCGGTTTGTTGCATTCGATTCGTTTGAGCATCAGGAAAGTTTGTCGCTATTTTTTATAATGTAAAAATGGGAAACTGCATTTCTGCATTAGAAAATTGCGTTTGAAAAGTGCATTCCGAACAGACAATAGATAGAAAAATTACAACTGGGTAAGTATTGCTGGAAATGGGTTCAATTTTCGTACATGTGGGTTTTTGGGGTCGCTGAATACGAATATCATGATGCCAAAAACTTTCCGAGGCATTTGGTGCCTAGAATCGTCATCCGACAAAATAGCCCCGACAAAATAGCCCACCAGCAAAAGAGCCCGCAACAAAACAGCCCGCCACAAAATAGCTCCCGATAAAATAGCCCCCAACAATACAGTTCCTATGTATTTGAAATATATATGGACAGCAATTGTATATTAAACTGAAAGATAATATTAAAAACAAAAAATGTTTTAATAAAAAGTGGATTTTACAGTGTAAAAAAATTCCTACAAAAAATAACTTGCCAAGAAAGGTGGTGAAATTTTAGTAAAGGATGGCTATCGCTATCCAATTGCCAGAGTCTATGACAACGGAAGTACGACCTGGAGATGTGCAGAATCCAAATGTAAAGGACGTATTAGTGTTATAGGCGAGGTTTCCACAACCATTACTAATCACAAGCACGCACCAAATCCTGCAAAGAATTTGGCATCTAGAACGATGCATCGCATAAAAGAAGGGACATTTCAGGTATTAGCAACTACATTGCGTCCCAAAGAACCGTAGAAAGGCTGCGAGCAGCAAGTCATCCATATTCAGAGATACATCGTATTGCAGATACCTATAGTTATTCCAAATATATTACAAAACACCATAAGAGGCGAAAACTTTGTTTTGTGGGATTCCGGAGCAGATGATCCTGACCGCATTCTCATCTTTGAAACAACGATAAATCCTCCAGCATCCAAAACTAAATACATGTAGTTAAATAGAAGATTGCACACAGTTACAGAAAATTATGAAAATGTTGTAAACAAGATGGGCGATGTCTCACAATATTGCACTTCAAATTTTATATTTTTATTTAAGTTTTATTAAAATTATAACATTATTTTTTAAACTAAATTTTAATTTTACAACTAGGTGTATTATTAAAATTATATAAAAAGTTCCTTGTATAAAAAACTAATGGGAGCAATTTTGTTGGCGAGCTGTTTTGTCGGGGACTATTTTGTCGGGGCTGTTTTGATGGGGTACCGGCTTACCGCCTAGAATGCATGTTATTTACATCTTCTTCAGGAGTTTTATGCAAATTCTGTACAAAATTAGTGCACACTTAGTACTCGGTATGTATGGAGTCGCTGAATACGAATATCATGTCGGCGATGGTCTCCGAGACACCTGGTGATTAGGACAGACCTCGTCTCCAGGAATTTTATGCACATTCAATATAAAATGACTGTGCACTCGTTACTAGGGGATTTTTTGGGTCGATGAACACGAATATCATGGTGCGAATAAAGATTTTTTAAAAATTCGTTACTTATTCGTATCGTTTTTTAAATCTTAAATTTTAAATTTACCGCTCGGTGCTCTGGCTATTGGTAAACCCTATAAAAATGACTTAACTTCCTGGCCCACCCTAGCTGGCTACAAGTGTTCTAATACAGAAAATTAAAACGAAGTTCAGATATTATTGGCAGAACAAGATGGAGAAGAAGACAATGAAGATAATATGATTTAAAATTGACACGGCAAACTTCGTACCGCCTTATACTGATATATTTTTCTCATTTTCCTTTTTTTCAGATTTATACGATTTTGTCTATTTTTTTTTGTCGTTTTTATTATATTTTCTCCTTATTTCTCACGTTTTTACTATTTTTTCGTTGTATTTTGTAATTTTTCGATTAAATATATTAGGTATTAAATTGCGCCACCTTACGGTGGCTCAGTAGTACCTACATAAACATATAATGTGGGAGTTGTTTTCTATCTCACTCCCTTTTTCTTGCTCGCTCTCTCTGATTCCAGAGAGTTGGCAACACGGTATATGTCAAGACCGTCAAGGTCAATAATAATAATGATGATGTCAAGAAGCAGTGAATGTAACGCACATTTTTGATCACATACTTTGTTTAAATTATTAGTGGAAATAAAGAGTGTTATGGTTCTTCAACGTGTGTCATTTGATTAGAGTTAGATGAACGACCCTCCGAACCCCACATTGGTGACCCCGACGTGATATTGGTGTGTTTTTCACAAATTGAGTGCTTCATATTTTAATGTTCACCATTCCGGCGAACGTAGCAGACATCGGGACAGTTAATCCATTGTAAACCTGACCGAAGGCACAGATTCTCAGCATAAGATCAGTAGGGATTGTCAAGGAATAATATTATGTCTTCGAAACACGTGAGTTTTTTCTATAACCTTTTTCTCTCATGCTATTATGCATATAGTCGCCCGGCAGCGCTGCAACCCAACATACACAAAATGTAGCTCTGGTTGCCTACCGAGAAGTCCACATGGTATTGATTTTTAACTTCAGCGACAAACATTCATGTGTAATCTTGGTTGCCTACGGATCATCCACCAAGAATTTTTTTTATTAGCTGTTCATTTACAAGAACTGTAATTATATTCAATTTTTTTTTACAAGTTTCAGTGGATTTTTTTCCGTTGTGTTGAGTGAACATTGTATCACATTTCTATTATAGGTACTGCATTTAGCATTAACATTTTTTTTAGGTGTAACCAAATAAGCGTTTCTTTATTTAAAAGAATAACTGTTTGTTATTTTAGTGTATTTTAATTACATGTATTAATCATTCATTACACAGTTGTATCGTGTTTAATACACATTTTATATAACATATATTTAAAGTTTCTAGTTTGTAGGTTATTAAACAATATGTCATTTACCGAGGATCAAATCAGAACAATTATCGACGAATCAAAGGCAGCCCAAGGTCGTGTCGCACAACTTGAACAATTGTTAACGGGAAATATGGATACACAAGTACACAGTTACCGAATTCCTAAAATTCCTACATTCTTTCGTGCGGACCCTGCGCTGTGGTTTATGCAGGTAGAGATTTCATTGCGAAACGCGCGGATTACAAGTGAGACTACAAAGGCCGACATTATGCTGGCTGCGCTCGATGTAGAGGTTCTCTGTAGCGTCAAGGATATCATCGCAGCGTCACCACCTCCTCCTGATATCTTCCAAAAACTGAAGGAGAGGATCATTAAAACCTTTGCGGTGTCGAACGAGGCCAAGCTGAGGCAACTATTGAAAGGACAGGTATTAACAGACGGTAAGCCATCGTTAATTTTAAGCCGCCTTCGCAATCTTAATGTAAATAACGCGGTCGACGACTCAATTCTTAAATCATTGTTCCTTGAGCAGTTGCCCGAGCAACATCGAGGTATCGTGATGTCCAATACGGCATCCTTAGACGCCATGGCCGATCTGGCTGACCAACTGGCAGACATTTCTAACGCGTCTTCCGGTAATTCTCAAATCAATACCGTCAATACTGAGCCGTCCGTTTCACAGTCACAAATTCAGTCACTAATAGAGTCGGTTAAGGAACTCACAGTCAAGGTGGACGCGATAGAACGAAAAACGCGCTCTAGATCTCGAAACAACTCTCAAACGCGAAGTAAATCTAGGGACAAGGAAAAGTCTAGGCTGTGCTATGCACACATGAAATTCCCTGATAACCCTACGTCGTGTCGAAGTTGGTGCGAGAAATACGCGGACTTTAAAGAAAAAAACTAGTAGTACCTCCCCACGTGGAGACAGTGGCGGAGGGCACAAATTTATCTTGTCGTCTCCATATTCGTGATAGGAAAACCGGGCAATATTTTTTAGTCGATACAGGGGCTGATATTTCGTTAGTACCCGCTGATACAAAAATTAAGCTCGCACCCGCCAAACTTAAACTTTTCGCAGCAAACGATACGCGCATAGATACCTATGGCGAATCGCACCGCGAACTAGACTTCGGATTACGCCGACCCATCAAGTGGAATTTCTGCATTGCGGCCGTTCCTTGTGCCATAATTGGAGCAGATCTTTTAAACCACTACGGGATAATTGTTGATTTAAAAAAGCGCCGAATTATTGATTCCACAACCGGCAGTTTCTCGCTTGGAAATTTCAGTTCCGCGTCAATACAATCAATTAGTAGCTTCAATCCGAACACTTCAACTTCTCATTTATTACAAAAATTTCCGGAAATTACCGGTGCGCATTCTTTGTCACCCCCGGAAAATCGAAGTGTATTTCACCATATTATAACTAATGGGCCTCCGGTCGCTGAGCGCGCACGTAGACTTACTCCGGAGAAATTAAAATTTGCCAAGGCGGAAATCAAAGCTCTAATCGAGGCTGGCATTTGCCGCCCATCGAGCAGCCCATGGGCCAGCCCCGCACATATGGCTTTAAAAAAAGACGGTACATGGCGTCTATGCGGTGATTACCGACGGCTAAACGCTGTCACAATCCCCGACAGGTATCCGTCTCCTCATTTACACGATTTCTCCGCTCAGCTAAGCGGTAAGACGATATTTTCGTCCTTGGATCTTCAAAAGGCATACCATCAAATTCCGATGGCACCCGAGGACATCCAAAAAACTGCTATAATAACCCCATTCGGGCTTTTCGAATATATGTTTATGACATTTGGCCTACGAAATGCCGGCCAGTCGTTTCAAAGATACGTTAATCAAGCTTTGGGGGATTTAGATTATGTATTTATTTATATTGACGACATTTTAGTCGCTTCATCATCACCTGAGGAACACTCACAGCACTTAGAAGTAGTTTTCCGAAGGCTTAAGGATTTCCATCTCCGCTTGAACGAGAACAAATGCGTTTTTGGCGTTACGGAATTAAAATTTTTAGGGTATATGATTAACTCTAAGGGCATTCGACCTACTACCGAAAAAATCGAGGCAATACAGAAGTTCGAGAGGCCAAAAACGGTTGCATCATTACGACGGTTTCTCGGAATGTTAAATTTCTACCGTCGATGCTTACGCAATGCCGCTACAACTCTCGCCCCGCTTAACTCGTACCTAGCTGGTGCTAAGAAAAACGATCAGCGGGAAATCGTGTGGACTCCTGAGGCCACGGAAGCATTCGAAAAATCGAAAAACGATTTGGCTAATGCGACCTTACTGGCTCACCCCCGTATCGATGCGAATATCAGGTTAGTGACTGACGCATCGGATTTTGGCATGGGAGCAGTCTTGGAACAATCTACTGGCGACGACTGGGAACCTCTAGCTTTCTTCTCCCAGAAATTTTCGTCCGCCCAGTCTAAATACAGCGCTTATGATAGGGAACTCACTGCTATCTATACCGCGATGAAACATTTTAGGCACTTCTTGGAAGGCCGCGAATTTAGAATCCTCACTGATCATAAACCTTTGACATTCGCGTTTAAACAACGCAGTGACAAAGCATCACCTCGGCAACTTCGACAACTATCCTTTATTGCCGAATTCACTACTGACATTGTACACGTAGCTGGATCTGAGAATGTTGTCGCCGATTCGCTTTCTCGGATCGAGGCTCTTCGTTTGCCTCTAGAATTTAACTTAAATGAACTCGCCGAGCACCAAGCTGCCGACGAACAACTGAAATTAATCAAGACTTCCCAGGATCACCCATTGAAACTTAAACAGATTCAATGGGGACCTGACAATGTTGCACTTGAATGCGAGATCTCGGGTGAAACAATTCGACCGTATGTACCTGAATCTCTTCGTAAAAGAGTATTCCGCATGGTCCATCACCCAGCACATCCCAGTGCTAAAGTAACAGATCGCCTTATTCGCCAGAGATACGTCTGGCCAAACATGCAACGAGACGCTAGATCGTGGTGCAAATCGTGCACAGATTGTCAAGCATCAAAAGTCACTAGACACGTGAAAACTCTCCCGGACCAATTTGTCACTCCGGATGGTCGTTTTGACCAAGTACACATAGACATCGTCGGCCCTCTGCCACAACATGATGGATATATGTACTGTTTGACCATGGTGGATAGATTCTCGCGATGGGTAGAGGCAACTCCAATTAAGGACATGTCTGCAGAAACAATCGCACGAACATTTTTCAATACATGGATATCCAGATACGGTTCGCCTAAATGCATAACGACAGACCAAGGTACGCAATTCGAATCGAGATTATTCCACGCGTTATTAAATCTGATCGGCACCCAACGAATTCGAACTACCCCGTATCACCCCCAGTCGAACGGCTTAATCGAGCGATGGCATCGCGTTTTTAAAGCGGCTATTATGTGCCACACCGAACAAAACTGGGTACGCACTCTTCCAACAGTATTGTTAGGTCTGCGAGCCCATATTCGAGCTGACACCAATGCTTCTCCAGCCGAATTTTTATTTGGAACCACTTTGCGACTCCCTGGTGAATTCTTCCTCCCAGAAGATATAACACCTGACCCCAATTTCTTTATAGAGGAATTCAGAGACTATATGCGCCAAGTTCGACCCATCCCTACTGCACATAAAAACAAAAATAGAATATTCTACTTCA
The DNA here is from genome assembly GCA_964028335.1 of Altica lythri. Taxonomy (NCBI): domain Eukaryota; kingdom Metazoa; phylum Arthropoda; class Insecta; order Coleoptera; family Chrysomelidae; genus Altica; species Altica lythri. Next base: position 23,839,671 of record OZ034804.1, on the reverse strand, counting down.
AAGAATTACACGAGTGCTCACACGTATTTTTACGCAATGTAGTTAAGAAGGCTCTCGAACGCCCTTACTCGGGCCCGCATAAAGTCGTTCGTCGCGTCTCTGACCGCGTTTTTGAAATCGAGGTAAACGGTAAAGTTAAGGCAGTTACTGTGGAACTCCTAAAACCAGCATTTTACGTTCCCGATTCTCTAGATTGCAATAGTACACCTGCATCAACCAGCCAGCCAGCAAAAACGTATTCACGCAGAAATAAAAAGGTGACATTTTCACCAACGTCAAAATAAATAGATATTTTAAAGAATATGATCGATAATTGTTGTGATTCTGGCATAACATATTTATTTTACAAATTATGTAATAAACATTTTATTCCGTATTTTCATTATTATTAATGTTGTTGTCATAAAACACTGTTCGATTTTTCAGTATTACTAATGTTAGTTTTACAAATCATTTTTTGATTTCTCATTACTGTTAATGTTAATTTTATAAAACATTTGATTTTTCTTTACTATTTTTAAATTTTGCATGTAGTTACCACTAGGAGGGGAGTGTGTGGGAGTTGTTTTCTATCTCACTCCCTTTTTCTTGCTCGCTCTCTCTGATTCCAGAGAGTTGGCAACACGGTATATGTCAAGACCGTCAAGGTCAATAATAATAATGATGATGTCAAGAAGCAGTGAATGTAACGCACATTTTTGATCACATACTTTGTTTAAATTATTAGTGGAAATAAAGAGTGTTATGGTTCTTCAACGTGTGTCATTTGATTAGAGTTAGATGAACGACCCTCCGAACCCCACAATAAGATATAAACTGCGCCACCTTACGTTGGCGTCCTAATACTTGATTACGTAATAATAGCTTTTTTAAATATATGAGATATTAACTGCGCACCTTATAATGATGTATAATTATGTAAGGTCTTAACTTACTGTGACGTCCTAGTAAGTACATCATTAAGTAAGAATTGCACAGTTTATTATCAGAGATACTAATTGTGCTATCTTACGGTGCCGTCAAAGTACTTAATATATTATAGTAATTATTTTCCTAGTTTTCATTTGCGTTTTGTTATTCTATGTCAGATGCATTTTTGTTATATATGGTTTTATAATGACTTCACGGGAATGCGGTCGATCGGGTTAAAAAGAATCCATTGTCCGTCTTCTGATCCTGAGCTACATCCCTTGAGTTATATATAAAGATTTTACTAAAAAAAAGTTATTATAAAATACTGTATGAATTGTAGATCTTTAAAAGTGTTTATTTTTTATTAGTACGGGCGCCAGGTATGTTTTCGTTAGCATTTTAGGGTCACGGCATTACCCAAGAATTTTTTATGTATTCTGACCTACTGATTACGAATTTCGAGGGTAATCTAATCTAATCTGAATAAACCTGGCATAGTTTCTCCTGTAGAGCTCCATGTTTTAAACACTGCTTCCTATGGGAATATTGTGATCAGGTTCGGCACCAAGAGTCCTTGCATGCACCCCATGCGTGCAGGACTCTAGTTTAATCAGCTGAAGATCATCACCACCGCTGATCTTCAGGTAGGCATAAATCAAGGTGACCGAAGCTCTTGAGACTGCCACAGGGCAGTTCCCATTATAAGAGATCTGAGTCCTGTGACTAATTTCTCAAGGTGGTGATAAGTTTCAGGGTTCGTGCCACCGAAGATGAGGAACCGTTTATGGTCCAAGGCCTCACATTTAAATAGAATGTGAGTTATTGTCTCATCTTCCATGGCGCACAGTCGGCACTAGGTGAGTTCCTATTTCAGAATCCCCATTCTTCGAAGGTGTAGTCTGAATGGTCCATGCGTACTGAGCAGGCCCACCAGTACTCTTATCTGACTCCTGCCAATATTCAGTATGTCAGACGTCAGTTTTTTGGAGTAGCCTTTAAGCATCAGATTCGAATGCCTCAGCCCTACAGAATTAGTCCAGTGTTTGGTCGACTCTTCCCAGACCCAGTTCCTGACTTTGGTCCGTACCCAGGCTCTAGGCAGTCCCAGTACAGGTTCTGAACAATGAATCGTGTATCCGCTCCCTTCTTGGCCAAAAGGTTCGCGATTTCATTGCCCTTAAAACCCTTATGCCCTGGCACCCACTCCAAGAAGACCTTGTTGTGTCTAGCCAGTTCATTGAGGTTTTGTATGCACTCCCAGATCAGCTTGGAACTAACCCGGAATTGTTTTAAGGCCAGCAGTGCAGCCTGTCTGTCTGAGAAGAAAATTATCCTCTCCTCTCTCCAGCCACGGCCTCGGGCGTGGTCGGCCGCCTTTAGTAAGGCGTATACCTCAGCCTGGTACACGGATGACTACGTTTCTAAGCTGAAGTGCCGCCTAAGGTTGCGTGGACCACAGACCCCTGCACCAGTTCCTTGTAAAGTGTGAGATCCGTCAGTAAAGTAGGTACTTGATCCCTGCATCGTCGAAAATTCCTCAGTCCTCAGTCCACTTGGCTCTGTCTCTTAGCCGGACTAGGTATCGACTCTCAAAGTTGAAGCTGGGGATGATATAGTCAGTTGGCAAACCTGTCAACAAGACCTGACAATCCCCAGTGAACAGCGTGCGGTACCGATGCAGGCCAGCACCATCACACCCGTTAACTCTCAGCCTGTGAGCTCCCGACATCGTCTCCCCTTTAATGAAAACATTGAGGGGTGGCAAGCTCAGGATAACTCCCAGTGTCGCTGTAGGGGCTGTCCTCATGGCTCCAGAGATCTGCAGGCATGCAAGCCTCTAAAGCAAGTCCAACTTCCTCTGAACAGTTGATTGCTCAACCTTGTTCCACCATACGCATAATCCGTAGAAGACAATGGGTCTGACATTCGCCAAGTATATCCATCGGACGACCTTGGGTGAAAGTCCCCAAGTCTTCCCCACGTCTTCCCCACCGATCGCCTAGGCATGTTTCGAGGGTAACCGTTTAACAAATTATCAGAAAGTTTGTTATTAACAATTTAAGTGTTTAAATGATTGCAAGTAGAAATTTTTTTTTTCAAATTATTCTAATTTTTTATGAAAAAAAAACGAAAAGTAAATTTAAAAAAATTAAAATCCAACTATTAAAATCAAAGATATTTAGGCCAAAATTGTTGCTAATAACTGTAGGTACCTACTTCCCACTAAATCACCACATAATTCGACTTACAGAGGGGTGCTCTATATATAAAGTCTCAATTTCAAGGGTACAAACTCAGCTTTCACGTAAATTTTATACAATATTTTGTCGATTATTTACAACAAAGTTATAAGAAATTAATTGTCAAACTTTTAACGAAATATAACAAAGTAATTTGTTTATAAGCATTGTTAACAATATTAAATAAAAAATTTCATATTTAATTGTCAGAGATGTTATTCTTTCTGTTGGATTAAAATTTGCGTACACTAAATTTTAATAGTATTTTTTCTTCAAGCGTATAATAATAACTATATTACTTTTTGCAACACAGACCGTAGAAATATCCCATTATTTTACTAGTACAAAAATGAATTTTCATTATTGTACTAATAAAATAATGGGGCGTTGTAATCAAGTAGGTAGGAACTGTCATTTTTAAACTTATTTAATTTGACGTTTGTCTGTTTTGAAAATTTTGTGAAAAATGTCTCAAGAATTGCAATGTACGCCTCCGGAATTAGTTGAAATAGCTAATTCCAGTATTGAAACTCTAATTCCAACGAAGTCGCGTAAACTGTATGATTTTGCATACGAAAAATTTCTAAAATGGTGCAATGAATATAATGTACAGCAATACACGGAAAACGTTATGCTTGCATACTTCACGAATTTGTCCAGAAAGTTTAAAAGTTCTACTCTATGGGCACAGTATTCAATGATTAAAAGTCAATTAAACATTAAACATAATGTTAAAATAGAAAAATGTAGCAAATTAATTGCATTTATAAAGCGCCAAGGGGAAAATTATACACCGAAAAAATCAAAAGTATTAACACAAGATCAATTTGATAAATTTCTCAAGGATGCACCAAATAATGTTTATTTAGCAACAAAGGTAGGTACTTTCTTATTTCTTTTTAATCATTATTACGTTTATTAAACCGTTGACAGTGATATCTACTAGCAGATCAATATTTAACTTGACAGCAAATATTACCTCATTTCCTACTTATAACATTTAATGACGGTAGCTCAGTGGCAGAGCTTTTGTCTTCGGTCGCAAAGGTCAGCGGTTCTAATCCCGGTGCTACCAGCTTTTTTTTTTATTTATTTCAACGTTTGTTTTAGGTTATATTAATATTTGGAGTCACAGGAGCCCTTAGATGCGATGAACTTGTTAATTTAAAGTCTAGCGAAATCCAAGATTTGGGAAATTTAATTTTGGTTAAAATCATAAACACAAAAAACAAAAAACAACGGTCGTTTACTATAATTGGCGATTTTTATTTGAATTTGGTAAGACAGTATACGGCTCTTCGTCCGGATGATATTGGCCTGCAGCGATTTTTTATTAAATACCACAATGGTAAATGTCACCGTGTGGTAATGGGTATCCACAAAATATCAAACGTACCAAAAGACGTTGCTACGTTTTTGAAATTAACAAATCCTCATGAATATACAGGACATTGCCTTCGGAGGACTTCCGCAACTATTTTAGTTGACAACGGAGGTGATATTACCGCTTTAAAGCGGCATGGTGGATGGAAATCCTCCAGTGTTGCTGAAGGGTACTTAGAGGATTCCATTTCCAGTAAAACACAAACTGCACAAAAAATACTTAATTGGCAAGAACAACCAAGTAATAGTTCTGGAATCGCTGACATAATAATCGACAATCAACTTACTAATAATATGATGTATACCAATGACAAAATTGTAAATGTCGAAGCTGAAAGCGGTGGCAGTGGCTTAAATTTAAACAACTGCAGTATACAAAACTGCACATTTAATATTACTGTTAATAAATAGGTAACACTTTATGTAATTTTTCGTTTGTATTAATTAAATAGTTGAGATATAAACAAAGCCTTCTATATTTTTTATAAAATGCATATTATTATTACGCTTGAAGAAAAAATAGTATATGTTACTCGGAGCAGAAGGCCCATTATATGTTTCGCCCAGTTTGCACAGCCTCGGCTAGCGCCTCGGCAGTGCAAGAATCTGGGCTCAACAATAATGTTGGCCTTCTACTCCTAGTAACATAATATACTATTATTTTTACTTCAAATCACACTTTGTTTCACAAATGCTGAATGGTTGTATAAGAATACAAATTTAATTAAAATATAATATAAACTTTTTTTTCATTTTGATACAATTGTGGCAAACTGCACCGTAAATGGATGCATTTTTAGATTCTCAAGTGTTCGATTATTATTAACAAGAAAAGTAGGCATCATGGCAGACAACTTTTATGAACAGAAACAATGAAAATATCTATAAAGATGACAAATGTCGAACATTAATAAACCATTAAATGCAATTAAGAATAACTGACAAAGCTACAGAAGCAGCAGATCTCTTCAGAGAGCGTCTTATTTGAAATTTGTGTGAATTAGTAAGTCGAAATAGGAATCCAGTTTTCTGCCTGTTGGAAAAATCGAAATGTGATGAACTATAATATCTATAAGTCGAAAGAAGTGCACACTTTGAATAACCTGCATGTTCTGAATTTTCTTTGCGTCTGCAGTCTTTAAATTTGTTCAATTTTTAATAAGCAAAAAACAGATCGTTATGTCAAGTTAAAACTAATACTTACAATAAAACAAATAACACTCTTAAAAAGAATAAATTTGTTGAAAATAAATACTTCTGTATAAGAAATAAGTAGTCTAACGGTTATAATTAACTGAAAATAATTCAACCAAAAAGGACACAAGAACTTAAATAGAAATGAGTGAACGCAGTATAACAGAAAAAGATTCCAAGTACATGAAAACGAAAAATGTGTACTAATTTGCTTTATTCTATACATATTTTAATTAAGTCCTTTTTTGTTTCTATCCAGTGCTATTTTTATCCTTTCTATTCAAACATTGTCCTTAAAACCGATTCTCTATCTAGTATGTACCTACAATGTATTTCCTTGTTTCTCCATCTATCAATTACTTCTACAAGATTCTTCTAAGATTATTTTATACTTCTATGGGGACCATTTAGCATTATTAATAGCACGTTTGCGTTCAGCTTATCTCAAAACAATGGGAAAATTACACAAAGTAGTGCCTCAGCTACGTTTGCAGCAATTTTTAAAACTCCCTTATTTGTTACTGAGTTTTGTTTTCATTAAACTAAACTGTTTTAATGAATACTATCCTAATCGCTACTTTCTGTGTAAACTGTTTTTCGATATACTTCTTCAAAAAATTTATCTGATTTGTATGCAAGCTGACGACGAACCACACGATTAACAAATTCGGCGCTCCAAATTTAAATGCGTACAATATGTCAACCTCTATCACTATACAATATGGCAAACAAGCTCGAAAAATTAGCCATAAATTATGTCAGAATTAAAAACGCGCCGATCGGGAGGGTATTATATACGAAGATGTTAATTTAAATATGAATGGTGTTCCTTGTTAGCGAATTTGCATATTCTGAAATTGCAAATGGTTTTCGGTGTACCCCATCATGGGTTTCGGTGATTAAAAATCGATAGTCAATGAGATTTTTGCATATCAGTAACAGTGGGTATCGAGTATTGAATGTATTGATGAGATAGAAGCCGACAGAAAATGCAGATTTGATTATTCATAAAAATTTACACTGCATAAATCTATATGTGAGGTTGGATGTTCTTTTGGGATCTTTAATAAGCTATTCAAGCCTAAAAAAGGGTTAACAAAATTATAAATGTGTTGAACCCATTCTAGTATATATATGTAAATAAAGCCGTCAAAATTTTTTTGCAATTTGTTTCCCCTATGTATATTTCTACCTTATATATTATTTAAAAATTACAAAAAAAATTTCAATATAGTTTTCATATAAAGGATTTTCATTAATTTACGGATACCTTTATTTCGTTTACTATTTCTTGCTCTGTAGGTAACTCTATTACCGTGTGTTCCTCTTTAATATCATGTTTTTTTGCCATTTTTGCTTTATTTGCATTTAACAATAGCAAAATCTATCATTTCTTACTAGTGTTGATGTTTTTCTGACCAATATTTTCTTTTAACTTTGCATAAAAAAAATATAAATAACTAAATTAGGATTTATCTAAAATTTTCTTGTGAAACAAGTTTTGTTTCCAATCACAAAGGATATGTTAAGGATAGTAAGTAAATCTTTATTATTTTTATTTTTCGGTGGCTAAAAGTAAAGTGTGTAATTTCAAATTTCGTAATAATATTCTACCGGGTTACTTTACCTAAATTAAATATTTATTACTAGTTGTACTCGCAACGTCGTTCGCGTGGCGTGTGATTGTTGTATAAAAATTTCTTACCCCACCCCATTTAAGGAATGGGAGAGAAATTTTTATACACCAGATGTTAAGTTGAAAGAAGACAAATACATCTGTAAAAACCGCATTCGAATCAGATCAGTAGTTTTCATGTGATGCGCGCACAAACATACAGACAGACAGACAGATAAAAAAATCTAACCACATTTTTGGGTTCTATTTCGATGTATCCGCAACGTCGTTCGCGTGGCGTGTTGATTTTTGTATAAAAATTTCTTTCCTCACCCCGTTAAAGGGGTGGGGAGAGAAAGTTTTATACACCAGTTGTTAAGTTGAAAAAAGTCGAATACGTCTTTGAAAACCGCATTCGAATAGGATCAGTAGTTTTCATGTGATGCGCGCACAAACATATACATTTCTACAGTTTTATTATATGTATATAGATATATAGATTTTATCTTTTTCTGGGTTTTTTATCTATCCCATCCATAGGATAAAATAATAAGTAGTGCTCATTTTCTTTTTCCCTCTGATTTTCTTTCATTTTTTCTACTTCGCTCGGTCAGTTAACTCTCGCCCTTGTCAGAAATCGTCTTGTTTCACCCCTTGCCACACAATATACTATTGGTTTAATATTAATCTCTTTGAGATGTGGTTTTTTAAAATTCTACTAACCCATATTAAGAAAACACGGAAAAATAATAATTAAATTGTGCTCGTAGGAGAGGCTTGCAGGTTAAGAAATATTTACATAACCCCATTTACAGCAAATGCAACACATCTTATGCAGCCTCTGATTGTGGCCGAACTTGCTATTATGAAGAAAAAATGTAAATATACTGGATACATTCTCTCAAAGAACATTTGACCCAGTAGATGGAGAGATTATAAAAAGCCATAGATAAAACTGTAGCGAAAAATTTGTGTAATGGTCTAATGGGTCTATATCCTGTAACATGTCTTTCCAATGCAAATGCTGACGGTATCGGAATCAAAAGAGCTCTTATTAACAAGAGTTTAGTCAAGCTGGTAAGAGGCAAAAATGCATATCTTGCTGTGCCTAATGAGAATTCCATAGAAACTTTCGATGAGCTCTCTACTACAATTATTTACCCTGGTCCGTCAACATCATCTGGTGTCACGGGTTCCAAAGCTACGGTTCCAATTAGGAACCACACATGGGAAAGAAAAGCTAAATCTAACCAATATTGCATCAATTGAAAGTATGATTAAGAAAAAATCGACTAGGTTCACTACTTGAATGTTTAATGTGGATTTGTAGCCTTAATAATGACAGTAAAGATCCATATTATAGTTGCGTGCTATGCGAAGATTCAAATGATGATTGATCACCTTCTGACGACAGCGACGCTTATAAAGATTTTAATCCTGATGACTAAATAATGCCAGTTTATAACTTTGACCAAGAATTAGGCCAATAATTTCATTTGTGTTGTTGTTAAAATCTAAGATATGTTTTATTGTTTAAAATAATTTAATGTTCAATTGTTTTCATTAAAAATAATGTATCTTTTGTCCGAAAACGTTTTTTTAACTTCCCGCTAAAAAAAATTAAAAATTTTTTTTAAAATCGGGAAGTTATTGGTTTCACCCCGTTTTTCGAAAATCGAGTTTTCATCGGATCTCAACGTTTTGAGGTCTTAGGAACATCCCCTGACTATTTTTACGAGGGTGTCTGTATGTCTGTATGTACGTGTGGATGTGTGTGTGTGTGTGTGGATGTATGTAAACCTCTTATAACTTTTGAACGGCTTGACCGATCGGAATGAAATAAAAAGCATTCCAAAGAGTTCCATCTAACTTAGATTCCCTGTAAGTTTGAACCGATTCGAGCCAGTAGATTTCGAGAAATTTCAAAATAACCGAAAAAAACAATTGGTAAAAATGCTGTTTTTTGGGCTTATCTTTTTGGCTATTGCATCGATCAATTTCATAACCTAATCAGCTCTCAAGCTTAAAAAGCCACGTCAAATGCCGTTTTGCAGATTAAAATCGGTGGATTCGTTCGTGAGATATCGTTGTCGAAAAATTTCAAAAAAAGTGTTTTTTTTTCAATAACTTGGAGATTTTTTGACTAACCGATTTTGCACTCCCAGTAACGTTTTTAGGTCTCAAAAACTGCGTCGAATGCCATCTTGAACATCAAAATCGAATAAGGCGTTAAAAAGTTATGGCTTTTTAAACATTTCAAAAAAAGTCAAAAAAGTCAAAATACGTCACGTTACTATAGCTTTGCGGTTAAAACTAGCGGGAAGTTGCAAGGATGGCCTTTAAGGTCAACCTCTTTTCAAATTTTTTTAAGTAGAATAATCAGACAAAACAAAACAATAGTTTTTTAAACTATTTAAACTATACTTAAATTCTGGGAGTATACCTATCTACACTTTTTACAAGCATTTGTCTGAACGTGTTCATATATTTGGACACCCAATAGATATACTTTATTTGGGCCCCATAGCTAGAATTCGTAATTTCTCTTATTCCTTCTAATATTTTGTCATAGCAAGACTTTTCTGGAACTTTAACAAACCTTATAAAAAGAAAAACTTAGCTATCGACACCAGTATCACCAAAAACCTTGCCCCATTATCACACCGAAGAGAAGTGGCTGATCTTTCCTTGTTTTACCGATACATAAACGGATTTTGCTCAGAAGAACTTCGCTTTATAATGCCTCCACTTGCCAGACCAGCCAGAGCAACGCGACGTGCCAACTCCATGCACCCTTATACTGTTTAGTGCCCGACATCGAGAAAGGATCGATTCGATCGTTCCTTCATCCCCAGGGTCTCCAGATTGTGGAACTCCTTACCTCCCCACGTCTTCCCCACTCGTCCGAACTTGCAGACCTTTAAATCACAAATTAATAAATTACCTCTTCTGCCCCAATAGATGCTCTCGGTACATTTGATAAAAAAATGTTGCTAATAACTTTTAAATTAGATAAGGATTTCTATTTGTTAGATTATCAGACTTGAAAAATTTATGGATTGTATTTTTATTAAATCAATGTAATTAGCATCTTTTTAAGTACTTTAAAATATCGTGCCTCAACCTTATAGATGCGTGATATTTCACAGATTGTAGCTGTTACATGAATGTCTTATTTGGTTGACGGAAAATATAGCGAAAACAATTTACCGAAAACATTTCATCGAAACACAGTTTTATCGAAAGCACAATCCACCAAAATTAAATGAATAAATTAGTAAAAAATAAATTTATTTTAAAATATTAACAGGAAAAAAGGAATAATTAGAAAGCACGTTAGCGTTACCAAGCCGACTACACCAGGAGAAAATATTTCTCTTCATCCAACTTAGCTACTCTTTACAAATCCCAAATAAGACCTAATCAATACTGCTCGCATGTATGGGGATTCGCGGCTCCGTCAACGCTCAGAGTTCTTAATACAATATAAAGAAGAGCGGTTCGACTAATAAACGAGACCAGTATCACCAGAAACCTAGCCCCATTGTCCCACCGTTTTACTGATGCTTAAACGGAGTTTGCTATATTTGCCAGACCAGCCATAGCAACGCAACGTACCAACTCCATGCACCCTTATAGTGTTATTACATCAAGAATTGATCGATTCGATGGTTCCTTCATCACCAGGGTTTCCAGGTTGTGGAACTGCTTACCTTCCCACGTTTTCCCTACTCATCCTAAGTTGCAGTCCTTTGAATCCCAAATTGTCAAATTGCCTCTTCTGTCCCAATAGATGTTCTCCGTACATTTGTATTTAGGTCTGTACCTACGAGAACATCATCATCCCCAGGGTCACCAGTTTGTGGAACTCCTTACCTTCCCACGTCTTTCCCACTCGTCCTAACTTGCAGTCCTTTAAATCCCAAATTCTTAAATTGCCTCTTCTGTCCCAATAGATATTCTCGGTACATTTGTATTTAGGTCTTAACCTACGAGGACATCGCTTTTTAGTCTTTCAAAGTTTTTTTGTTTTTGTAATTTATTAGGATTTAATTTTTTGCTTTAATATTTCTAGTTTTCTTAATAATTTAAATTGTGTGCAATTGCACGTAATTAATTTATCAAGTTATCTGCAGCATATGTAACTCTTTTTATTCTTTATGCAGATTTTTTATATTTCTTCTTTGTATTGGGCAGGTTATGTCCAATGATATATTTTTAGTTCATTTTTAAACGCATCTATAAACTTCCAGATAGTTGGATGATGTACAGAAACCTGCTGTTTCACAATACTTGATTATTTGATTATTAATTTTAAATCAATGTTTAAAAAAGTTTGTCGTAACGAGGTTGTTATAATTTTTTCAGTTTCATATATAATCTAAATAACCATCAAATAAAGATTGTTTTATATGTAAGACCTTGTTTTTGATTAATGATATGCCTATATAAAAATTGTTATAAATTAAAATGCTTTTGGATGAGTGACTGGTAAGTTGTTTTATTTGCATACAAGTATAGTTCAGAACCTATTATTTGTTTTCGCCAACATAGAAAGCAATGACTGGCAAATATTTTCCTAAAAAGGTTAGTTATTGATATTATCATGCGGATGTGTATATATATCGTCCTGTTTATGTAACATACAGAAATTCTATTGTGTTATTGTATTTTCACAAAGTAAACTTTACAATACATCTGTTGAGTTATTGTATTACCCATACCCAATAACAGGTTTGCAAAGACAAATAAGTTTACGCAAAGTAACAAAAACAAAATTCGAGACAAACTTTCATACAACTTTTAACAATTTTTCATATTTTTTAAAATTCTGTTTCATTTTTTTATGATTTTCGACATTTAAAATTTTTTTTTCCAAGATTTAAATTATAAGTTTGGACAATTTTTTTCAATATTTTTAACAATTTTTCAAGACTGGCAAGGATGGCAGCCTACAGAATGGGTTGCAGTGTCAACTGGAAGTACAATGCCTCCAGTGGGCATACAAGGATTGTGGACACCTTGGAAATGTTACCAGACAGGATGGTGAAGATCACAGATCTAAAAAAGCCATACACTGTCAGTATTACTGACAGGGCTGCCTGGGAGAAAGGTGAACCTGAAGACATGAAAAGGGGGATCACTTGGTATACGGATGGCTCGAAAAAGCCAACAGGCACTGGGGCGGGAATATATGGAGTCAGACCAAAGGCGCAGTTTTGCGTAAGCCTGGGTAAACTGGCTAGTGTTTTCCAGGCTGAAGTTGTTGCCCTATCCGAGTGTGCAAGAGGGTGTTTGGAGCGTGGTCTGACAGGCCACACCATATACATAAACTCGGACAGTAGAGCAGCGCTAATGGCACTTGACAGTTTTTACTTTACCTCTAAGGCAGTATGGGACTGTCATCAGGCCATGAAAACCCTGAGAGAGAACAACAAGCTTATTCTTAGTTGGGGTCCGGGGCACAAAGGTATTGCTGGCAATGAGGAAGCTGACAAGTGGGCAAACAAAGAAGCTGAAAGCCCGATCATTGGTCCAGAGCCGACGTGTGGTATTGCTTACAACACAGCACGAAGAGCTGTTCGCCAGTGGATGGGCATAGAACATCGAAAGAGCTGGAAAAGAACAGAAGGCAACATACAGTCAAAGAGAATGCTGCAGACACCATCTGGTGCTATAGCGGCAGATGCCCTTGGGCTGAGGAGAAAGACCCTGCGGAAAGTGGTTGGCTTCATCAGCGGCCACTGGGTATTCCGCGGACATCTTCATAAGATGGGAATTCAAGTTGAAAACCTCTTATGTAGGAAATGCGGTGAGGAGGAGGAGACAGCCTTTCACGTGATATTTATGTGCCCAGCCCTGCAAGGTCTGCGTGTGAGATCCCTTGGCCTACGCCTACCGACCGGAGGTCAAAGGGAAGAACGGGTAACCATAGTCAAAAGGATCTCATGGTTCATTAAGAACCTGGGATTTGACGGAGAATAAGGACCTGTGAATGAGGATGCACAATAAGCTGTACTAGCTGCGATGCAATCCCATGGTCTAACCCTAAGCCTGGCCCTCTGTTAAAAAAAAGGCTGTCAACATTTTTTTACGATTTTTAACAACTTTACGAATTTCATGCAAAATAATACACAGCACAATGAAAATAAAAAATTAAATGGTTTCGGAGATTAGCACAAACGAACATCGTGACATGAGATTTTTATATATAAAAAGATATGTTTAAATTACGAACTGAAAATTTTAAAGATTAATCGGGGATTTTTTTAATGAATCAAGGGAATATATTTAGGTCGGCTAATGAAAAATATGCGTTAAATTTCGAAAGGAATTTTTCGTACGTACTTGCTCACCCCACACTATCTTAGTAAATCTGATGTAAAGCTGATTTCTTCGCTACTTTCTTTTGCATATTTGTATACCTAAGTTATTATTTGAGATAAAAATGACTTATTATATATATTTTATTTCATTGAGTTAAATGCTTTCACGATCACGTTACATTTATCTTTCAAAAAAAATCTAGATTTTGTTCAAATGTTGGATCACCTTTCGTAAACCCTTCAAACATCGAACTGGATCAGATCAGAAGGGATATGTGTTGACGACCACTTTTTGTTGCCTCTGGACAAAAAAAACAAATTGCAAGTTAATATACTTTTGTCAAATTTAACTAAATATAATTTTCCAAATTTTCTCTGGATTTTTATTTCAATCAATAAATCGATTGCATCAGATTTGTGTCTGATTTTGTGTTTGTACTTAGCGCCTTTTTCCTAAAAGCAGGAAATCTGAATGACTACAAACCAAATTATTATAATTCAAATCACGACATTTGAGCTACAGTGGGCGGATTTTATTGAGTTTACAGTCTTTAATTGACCTTCTTTTTGACTGTAATAAACTAACTCTTTGACCTTTAGCTATCCGAGTATGTTTCGTTGCTCTTTTTTAATTGAAATTTCGCTACTTTTAATGAGACCACAGCTTCTGAAAGAATTTTTGTAGCACTTGTGCGTACCTACACTAGTACATTCCTTGAGAAAGAAACTGGCAAACTGAGAGGATAATTTAATAGATTTCACAATAAGGTTAAGTTTAGAGATTATTTTTAAATCATGTCTATCCAAGATGAAAGCTACGTTTATTGAGATTATTGAGACACTTTTGTGTATTATAAATATTTTTTTTTAAATTTGCGTGCTATTTAATTGATACCAAAACCTTTGGATTAATTTGTAACAATGCAACTAGCTTTACAGACCAATTTGAGAGTACCTACTCTTTTGATAGGTGATCCCACTGCTGGTCACTTTGCACAGAAATTTACCCAGATATCGCCCATATCAAGGAAAAAATCCAAAGAGCAAACCCATTTGACAACAAAGATTAACAAAGCGAATGAAATTAATAATATATTATTAAATTCTTACCAAGGCGAAGAAATGCATTATAAATCGGTTGATACAGTACTACAAATTGGTGATGGTGTAAATTATCCAGTCGAATTTTTAAACACCCTTCCACCTCATAATCTCACATTTAAGATTAGCGCTCCGATATGTTACTCAGGAATTTAAGATCTCTAAAATTATGCAACGGCACCAGACTAAAACTAACGACACTCGATCGGAGTGTATATTCCACAAATACCTTTGATACCATCAGAATAGCCCTTTAAGTTCAATAGAATACAGTCCCCACTTAAAGATTGCTTTGCCATAACAATTAATAAAGCACAAAGTCAAACCCTTAAAATGGCCTGCATAAAACTAAGAGAAGAAAGACTGTTTTTCAAATAGCCAGTTTTACGTAGCCTGTTCCAGAGTGAGCTCGACGAGCAGTTTGGTGGTTCTAGCCACGAAAATCGAACCAGAAATGTGGTATACAAAGACGTTTTAAATTAACGTATTATTTTAAATTAATCTGTAAATACGTAAAATACAAAAACTATAAAATATTAATGTATCGTGTATCAATATCAATATACATAGTATAAAACAAAGTCGCTTTTTCTGTCCTTATTTCCCTTTGTATGCTTAAATCTTTAAAACTACGCAACGGATTTTGATGCGGTTTTTTTTAATAGATAGAGTGATGCAAGAGGAAGGTTTATATGTATAATAACATCCATTATACAGTGGAGAAATACTGTTATTTTTGAGGTTTCTAATGTGATGTCGTTAAGTATCAATTTTTTCCGCTTACATTGCAAACGCAGGCTGAACCCTACGAGATTTATCAAAATAATGTACTAATTATTTGTACACATTGAAAAGGTCTACAGAAAACTCCCCGATGGTATATGTCTATATCTTATGGATATCCCGCAATAACATTTACTTTACCACAAATAATGGCTAATTTTCGAAGCGATTTTAACCAATACAGCATTAATCCTTATCCAATTAAATAGCTTAAATACATTGTTGATTTAATATAGATCTATATGGTCCTTTACAGCACAAGATTTAAATGAATATTTTCGAAGATATTGCAAATTTAAAATTGCGGGACGTAGCGCTTGCGGTGGTACTGGCCGGCAGGGGCGGCGGCAACGGAGGCCGCGATTTTCCTTATAGCACTTTGAATTTTGCAGCGATCGGACGCGTTTATTACGAAATTAATCATTATTACGCTACCCTAAGGTGGCGCAGTTAAGATGTTATAAATTTACACCTGTAATTCTTACATAATTAAGTACTATGACGCCACCGTAAGGTGGCGCAGTTGATATCTCATATATTTAAAAGAGCAAAACTTACTTACCTAAGAACTATGACGCCACCGTTAGGTGGCGCAGTTAATATATAATATACCTAACCGATAAATTACAAAGTACTATCAATAATAGTACAAACTGGTAACTAACGAGAAAATATGATAAAAAATACAAAAAATTGATCGTAAAAATAAAAAAATAAAAATTGGAAAAAAAATTAGTGTTTGGCGATGCGAAGTTCGCCGGGTCCGCTAGTATATTATAAATTTTAAAATATTTATTAATACACTATCAACATAAAACTAGAGTAGATAGGTAACGTACGTACGAACGAACGTACGTGCACTCTTTTTCTCGATTCACTGCTCTTGCCAACTCGCTTTTTTGACCAGTCGCCGAAGCAATCGAAAAAAGTTTCGCTTTAAAAATAAATTATTTGCCTATAGTTTACAAGAAAAACAGAGTAGAAAAAAGATTTAATTAAAAAATTTAAACAGAGCATCTCATAAAAAGATTTGATTAAATATAGGAAATTTAAACACAAACAGTTTTTAAACACTAGTTATTATAACGCATATACCACTTTGTTCTAACCAGTAATTATCGGAGCTTTAGAGAATTTTAATAATTGGTTTCTTATGTTTTATTAACTTTTGATTAATACGAGAACTCGTTGAAAAATGTAAAATACGGTAAACTGCTGAGCCCACACGTTAAGAAATATGTATATGTATAAACGGTCCAGTAAGTGTGGACAAGCAGCAGTTACTAAACTTACAGTCACGTTTAATATTAGATACCTAAGTGTTCCTATTTCCTATGTTTATGTTTATAGAAACTGTGCAGTTTGTTCTGCTACCTTTATAGTAGCAATGAAGAATAGCGTAAAATAATGTTTCTTAAAATGTCATTATTTTTGTCTATCAACATGTTTGTAATATTTGGGTAAGTATGAAAACGGCTATTTTATCGTCAAAGCTTCTTTACTCATTTCAAGGTATTCTAGAATTAATAGAAACATTTATTTAAATAAAAATATGTTAGAGGATATTCTGACCCGATAAACCCCAAAAGAATTTAAAATAAGTGAAAGTACAATTAAATCTAGTGCCACAAAAGTCAATGAAACTTTATATATAAGAATAAAGTTTAAACCCAAACTATATTTTTATCACTTTCTTTAATATGCGTATTTATTTATAACATTTTTTACTTCTGAAATTAGATCAAATTATAATTTTCCTCAAATACTATCGTAAATTCGTGGAAGTACAATATTTTTGAAGAAAAACAAAGCAAAGTAAAGCTTTTGTTAATTTTTGTTAATATTTAAAGATTAAATGATAAAAATGGGGAAGAAAAGAGAGTCGGATAAATAAATGCATATAGTTTGAGATATGTCACACTGCTCCGGAATGTTTGATTATGAATCATAGAAGAAGATATTATGGAAGGAGTACTTGGGATCTCCAGAAAATAAATAATTTGAAATAAGTTTAGTGTTAATCATTACCAAAAATATTTAATTCTCTCTGCATCCTTATTTTTTCGCCTATTAAAAAATACATATTTTACCATCGAAAATTTTTCTGATGTTAAGGTTCGTTACAGTGGATAATCTTCAAGAAGAATCAAGAATCTTTTACAGGTAACTGCATTTAAATTTGCTCATTCTATGAACTATTTTTTCCACGTTCATGTATCATACTGTTTTTTTTTAAGATAGAAGCCGTCTGACATATAGTCACCGGTCCTAGTTAGGCTTATCTACTTCTTTTATTGGCTTCTGTCACTCACTTTAGGATATTGGCATCCTCTACCTACTAGTTTGTACCAGGTCTAAAGGATGGGAACCATATGTTTGTGGAGGCATTCTAAAGTTTCCAAAAAATCAGTGCGAATCAGTGCCTCACCATGTGTGTAACAATTTCAAAATTTGCCGCAGTTAGGGTCTAAAGCAGCCCCATAGTTGGCAGTGCCCTTTGACAGTTGCAAGGCCTGAAAGAAATCCTGTAATGACGATAGCTGATTTTCGCTGGTTTTGCGCAGTTTTTTAGATTTTCTGGTACATCTCTGGATCGTAGAATCTTGTGGCTGATCCTTTTATTGCAAGTTTTTTCCCTGTATTCCTCTACGACTTTGCACTCAAACTAGTGTGATACTTTTATGTTCTACAATGACATCGAGTTCTATTTGGCATTCGTGTACTAATGTATAGACCATACTAGAAATCTTTAAAGCCTCAATAGCCACCTGATTATATGTGCTACCTATTTTGAGTGTACCTCATTATAATTGTCCTAACATTAATTTATCTTACATTTTAACAGGAGTAGATATCTCAGAATTTAAAAATTCTATTTACTGCTGCATTTTTGTCGTCTTATAGGTACAAAGTTTATTAATACTTATTTTACGTATAACAATATTCTTGAAACATCAGATCGTAAAGTTTAAACTTATTTATTTTTTCAACAGAATTAGGAGCAAAATTTATAATATTACGAACATTACTATTCTAGCATATTATTATTTAGATAGCACGTTTTTCTGCTTAACAGTCATCGGTAACTTAGCCACAGCACATGTAAGTATCCGGACAGATCTAGGAGTGGTTTATATGGTAAAAAATAGATTTATTATAGCTATAAACGTATGAAATAGCTCAAGGATTGTTGTATGCTACCTTTGCTATAAATTTGATATATTGGAAATATTAATAATTTCGTTGTACAAAAATGTAAAATATTCAACATCTAGATTAAATATATTGTTGGCGGCTTGAGCTTTAAAAGGAAATTATAAATTGCGTCTATTTATTAGTTAGTAATTTGTAGGTACAAATAAATATAACAAATAAATATAAAGACTAGATTGTAGCAACTTTAGTGTAACTAATTTAAATAAAAAAAACATATTTACAAGATTTTATACACAGCATCACGATTGAACTCTTTAACGAGTTTTCACTTACCGAATAGAATGTCCAATCAATCCATGACTTAATTAACCTCCATCTTTTCTTGTCCATCGATTTGAGTTTTCAGTTTTGCATCTTGTTCGGGGTCGACTTTTCCTTTTACGCCCCCTAGCAATATTTTTGGCAATCTGGTCTCTGGCAGCCTTTAGGTAAATATGTTCTAACCATATTATTCATTGAGCCTTTATATCTCCCAATACTCTCTACTCCCCATACAAATCTACTAATTCCTTATTTGTTCTTCTAAACCATATCATTTTCTAGTCCTTCTTGCTGTTATATTCTACATGTTTGTTTTTAACAAGTTCTTTATATTTTTTGCCAGGTTCGGCAGTGCTATGTCTCTATAATTTTGACATTCACCTTTGAATGAGTAGGAAATTAGTCACAAAAAAACAAGTGATTGCAGTTTTTTGCTAATAATTTCAGTCCAAAAACTGTTTTAAGCTTATGTAGTAAGTTATATTACTTGACTTGTTTAATAGCCACATTTTCTCTAAGCTTAAAACCAAAAAATTCACAATTCGTAAAAACAGTGGTGTGAGTGATTCTCTGTTTTTAGAATCTTCGAATAAGTATTCTAGTGACTTTTCGAACGATCGGAAGATTTGAGAGTATACTGTTCTAGATGTAATTTCAGAGACGCTTCTAGAAAGAATTGATTTCAGATATAAGGGTCCGCTTTGGACAAAGATAATTGTAATTTTAGTAGTGGGTCATAGATAGTGATTGAAGTGCGAATTGCTGTACGAGACGTTATTCATTAATTGTGACTGTATTAAAGTTGTGTAAATTATTTTAGGAAATTGTTATTTATTGTATCAATAAATTGTTAAGTTTGTCTGCTGTTTTTCACTTATCCCGAATCCACGAAGGAAAAATATAACAATACAATAATATTCTATTTTTAGATTATACGTTGTTAGTTCATTGACAGTACATGTTAGAAACAGTTTTGCGTAATTCTATTAAGTCACAAATGTACGACAGTTACAAAAGTTTATATCATGGTAGTCAAACAAGGCATCTCATTTTCGCATAAGCATCACTTGAGACGCCTAATTTTAATTGAAGCTTGTGTGAGGGTACACCTAACGGCGTAGTTTAGAAACTCTACGGGATAGGATGTGCTCTTTTGTGGTAACTGTGTCTACTGAAAAATATTCTTTGCTACTTTGTTCAATATGTCTTATTTTATTTTGTTGACAACATCGTATTTAGTACTAGAGTTGCTCTTTCGCATAGATATTAATTGTCGTATATATTGTTTTATATTGTTTTGTAAATCTTGCAATCGGTTCTGAATCACTCTTCTCCATTAGTGTTACATTGCACTCGGTATCAGTTTCCAACCAATTTTGAATAGTGTTATGACACAGTTTTTAACTTTTGTATCGTTCTTTTTCTTCAAAAGTAGACTAGATTTAATGTATTAATAGTGTTTTCTTTAAATTATTTGTTTCTTACAAAGAGCTTATTCACTAACAGTCAGATTTCCACCTTGAAAATTGCGGAAAGTTCCAGAAGATTGTTGTGAGAAGATTTCTAAAAAATCTTGAAGTTACTTATTGTTCGTTAGCTACAAAAAGTCCGAACACCAAGTTTTAACTATTTGCTTTGAAAATTGTGTAGTGCTTTATATAAATTTCCACCCTCTTTTTTGGGATGGAGGCGACAAAAACTAGCATGTTGCTCTCCTGTTCTTCAACTTTCTTCACATAAAAACTGACTATTTTGACGTTAAAGACACAATTATACTTTCACATCTATCTATATAAATAAAAATCAATTGCTGTTCGTTAGTCTCAGTAAAATTCGAGAGTTGGCTAATTTTGGTTTTAAATTATTTGTGAAATATAAGGGGAGGTGTGTTTGGAACTAGTCGTCTTACCTAAAAAGTAATTAAATTTAATGTTTAAAAAAAACAAGTAGATTAATTAATTTAGTTTTTACATCCAATTTTTTTAAAAATATTTTATTAATCAAATGGTTAAAATGCTGCAATAAAATAAATAATGTTTTTATTATTTAATTAATTTCACTTCGATTTATATACTTTTGTAAAGATCAACGAGACACGATATTAATTTTTTCTACAAGCATGTGTAAAACAACACTTTCCCGCACGCATTTTAATTCACGGAGTGCGGGTAAGATTTTTTTATAATTCACGTTCACAAAGTTTCTATTTCGACACTAAAAACAGTATCGAAATAGATTCATTGTAACACTGTTTTTGGTAACTTTTTGTTTTACACAATTGGTTGCACTGCACTGATTTTCAACGAAAGAGTTCAGGTAGTAAATCAAGAAGTATGTTGTAGTAAATTATTAACTACATTATCAGCGTTATTGCTAAATTCGGAATATTTTATACAAATTTGACAAACATTCTAATTTAAAATCATTAAAACTGACAAGTGTCAAAACTGTCAAGATTGCCAACATAAATAAATATTTCGAAAAACTCTCATTTTACTTTTTTTTATACTTTTAAAAGTTCATTATAAAAAATAGTATGTAACACTCGAGTTACAATGACGGTTTGTAGTACTCGTTCTTTGCGAAACTCACCGCTTCGCGGTTCGTTTCACAAACTGAACTCGTACTACGAAACCTCTGTCATTGTAATACTTGTATTACAATATACTATTTTCTTTGTACTATGCCGAAAGTACGTCGTTCCGGCTTCAATACTACGGCAGAAAGCCTAACTTTTATGCCGTGAAAATGTCGCGCAGACAGCGGACCGAAAGAAATTATTCCTGCACTGACGTCACTGTCAGTGACACTGTCACTGCAAATGTCGGTGCAGGCATCAATATCTTTTAACACAGAAGGCAATTTCCTTTATATTTTCGGCATAGTACAAAGAAAAATAGTATACACTACATGGGCAGAAAGTTTGAGAGCCCTGCACTGCGCGCCATGATGCCCACGGCTTCGCCTCGGCCATCATGTCGCGCAGTACAGGAATCTCAAACTTTCTGCCCTTGTAGCGTAATATACTATCCCCGCACGGAGTGCGGGTATAGTATATTGTTTTACGAGCAAGGAATGATACTCATTTCCCACGAGTACGATGTTTGCAGCATGAGCCGCAGGCGAATGTTGCAAATCGTACGAGTGGGAAATGAGTTATTCCTTGCGAGTCAAACACTATACTTTTTCTACGGTTATACCACAAAATAATACAATAATTCAATAATAAATGAAATACAAAACAAAACATACCGATATAGGTTATATTATTTAAGTAAAATTAACTATTATTTACAGTATTTACAGCTATCATACCTTAAATTTATTTGTTAATTCAGAAAAATAAGCTAAAAGCACAGTTTCTGACACGGAATTTGTTGCCTTTTTCTTTTGCCAGGTCACGAAACTATCATATGCATTCTGGTATGTTTTGAAATTTCGGGAATCAAATTCTGACAAGCTTCGTTTGCCGCTTCTCTTATTTCAGTAGTAGTTAATTCTAATCCATTTTCATCACTACTTAACATTTTTACATAAATATCAATCTAATTTAAATAATGTATTAAAAACTATCTGTTGTACCTGTCACTACTTTATTACTGTCAACCTGAACTGTTATTCAAATATATGAATACATACATGATTGTCACAGTATACTTGATTAAGTTAAAACAATAAAGAAATGATCACTTTGTGTTATCAGATAAAGAAATGAGATATTTCTTTATTAGATATAACAACGTACCCTATTTCTTTAGAGATAACTGTCAAAAAATGATACATTTGTATAATAACCGTAGAAAAAGGTTTTTTCCCGCACGCATTTTTTTTTAATTAATTGAATATGTTTTCCGATAACCTTTTTGACAAATTATTGTATTATTACCTTTATCTTGTTGGACTACATACAAATAGTAAAAAAAATTAAGATTATTTTACATGAAAATAGGGATTTTTAGAATGTTTATTTTAAAAAAATCATAATTTATTAAATCACTCCTGTAAACCTTACTCAAAGCAACAACAAACTCACCTGTTTAAGTAGGGTTGCTATAGCTACAGTCGTGTATTTATTGACACTATGAAAGATTGGATTGACACAATCGCATCTTTTCAAATATCTAAATAATTTTCAAAGTGATTTTGCTTGTAGAAAAAATATTGATCTTAACTCTTGCGGAAATTAACTTTCCCGCAATTAACTGCTTGCCCGTACTCCGCTTCGCGTCGGCAGTTCGCCTGCGGGAAAGTCACTTTCCGCACTTTTTAGGATAATAACTATTTCTTACAAATGTTTATTACGTCATAATTTTTGTACGAACCTTTAGGTATTCGGTAAATAATAGTTCAGAGCGTCTAAAAAAGCAATAGGTACTTCAACTCGGTCAATTATTTATCAATAATTAAAAGAGCTTTAGCCGCAAAATTTCAAAGACTTATTTGCCAACAAAACAGTTATTTATGTATCAAGAGGGAAAAGTGATTTTTTATACAATTTTTAATAATAATAGCGATCCCGAATTCGTATTGTGACTATATTCTATAATATTATAGTAAATTTTTGTTTGCTATGAATATATAGCTTGTACATCTGGATGTGCATTCGATGACTGTGGTAAAATTTTCATCGCTGCTTCAATTTTGTTATTAATATTATCATCAATATAATCTTTCGCGACTGTATAACTCTTCCAACACCCGTGTCGCTGGAATTGTATAACGTCACCTCCACCATTAACTGACTATAATAAAGTGACCGACGTTCATCGGAAGCAGTGTCCTGTCTGGTAGGTTAGGATAACTAGCAATTTCAATCAAAATCAATAGAATTCATACCTCCTACTTGATGTCAACACTTTCCTTGATAAACGGGAGGATACCTATATTTTTATAAATAGGTCTTGCAGAAACATATTTTCTGTACAACGAAAAATAATCAATAGAATTATTTTTGATAGTAAAAATTCTACTTCTTATTGTTGTAAATTGCAAGCAAAAAATCTACTTTATATGATGATTGTAGAAAAAAATAATTAAATAGTAATTTATTTAAATTAATAAACAATACTTGCAAGTATATATTGACATTTTGGGCAATTAAGTTTATGTTTTTCTTTTCCATTATCACTTCTACCTAACATATTTTATGAAAAAACTTATTCAATTTATTGAAATAAATGTTTTTTTTAAACCGGCCAGAAATTAATACTTTCCGTTTTATTTTTAGGTCAGAAAATCTCATTTTGTCGGACAAGGCCAGAAAATAAAAATGAGTCCGGTAAAAGCTTTTATTTCATCCTGTCCAGTAAATACACTTCTCTATAATTAATTTGGCGCCGGTATCAGGTACTGTAATGTGTTGCCTAGCAACACTGCTCTGAGTGCTTAAGGGAAGACAATTACTTTTAATTTTTGACATTTAAAAATACTATAATGAATATAAAATAAAAATAAAATAATTAATTACTGACTTTTACATCCATATTTAAAAAGAAGTCAATGTTATTCAATTTTATATTAACAATTAAATGTTAATAATAAAAAAATTATTTGACAGTGACAGATGGCTTTCAAGGTAATTTGACCTAACTAACCAAGTTACGAACTACTGTTAAAATTTTTATGAATTTATTAATTTATAAAAACAGGATGAAATAAAATATAATACGATACATCGTCGTTAGGTGTTATTACAGTACTCTTCTTTATTTCCGGACTTGGCTCCTATGTCGCCTCGTCCGTAAACTAACTCCTACTGTAATAAGTCACCTACCGACCTTGTAACGTATAATACTATTACCGGACTCATTTTTATTTACTTTCCTTCTATGTTAACCGAGTTTTGTATATATTTAAAACTATAAAATAACTTGACATATTTTGACGTTTAGTTGAAAACGTGAAATTTATTATAAAATAGATATTTAAAATGATGCATTTGATTGTGAATTAATGAAAATTATACCATATGAAATTGTTAAGGCGGCCACCCAAGCAAGGTTTGTTAAAAAAAATGTTAAAATTAGTTAATAAAGAGTTCTTGTTATAAAATTGTAAACTGAATAATATGAAGTTTATATGATACAACAATGCCCGTTTAAAAAAAAATATTGTACGTAATACGTCCCAAAAGTGATTTTAATGGACTCGCGGGCCCACTCGTCCAGTAAAAGACCACTTGTTACCTAAACTACTAAGGCACTATAAACATAGGTATTATCATCAGCCATGTTTTGTCCAATGTCAACCACAAAACCAGAGAGAATAGAATAGATGTGTTGATGCCTAATATAAAGTTGGCAACAAGTTCTGACATTAGCGCACCATATTTAAAACTTTACTTCTACACCCTACTTTACTTCTACACCTTTTTTATGCTTTAAGTACCTTAAGTTTATTTTAAACTAAAACCACTAGTACTTACTCTGTCACTAAACCGTTATAAGTACTTTTTCGCTTTTCACGCTACCAGCTGGTTTAGTTCCCATTTTCACCACTACAAAATACGATTGCACGTCTCTTTAATTTGTCTATGATCTGACACGTGAATTAAGTGACATTGGAAAAAAAATGGCTGACGATAATACCTATATCTATAGTATAGTGCTCGTGGTATAGTGCCTTAAAACTACTATAATTGTATTTTTGAAATACTTCGTGACATATAGGTAAAACTTCAGAATTAATGTGACGTTTTTAAAATAATAAATAAATTTTCAACAATAATTATTTTCATCGAACTCTTAATTCTAGTTCCTGTTTATGTATTTATTGAATAATATAGTCATTACTATGGTAATCTAAATTTTAGAAACAGGGCCGGATTTTGAGGTATGGTGGCCCTAAGGCTAAAAAGCAGCGGAGGCAGTTAATTATTTTTTAAATAAATAAATAATTATTTTCGTCTTTTAAAAATTTTTATTGCTAACCAATAAAATTATTCAAACTAAGAATGTAGTAATTTTTTAAAATCAATAAAATAAATCACTTTCAATACTAGGTTTGATTAGCTTTGATAACCGGTTTTTCCTATCGTCTTTTTAAGCCTATTCTTTATAACAAATCTGTTTTGAAAATGCTCTACACTGTAAATCGAGGCTAACTAATACATTCGTACTGTAATTTTATGTTTAGGCAGAAACTCTGAATTTTTAATTTCTAAGAATGCGATAGTTTAGCAGTTCTTTAGATTGGTCTTTATTAAAGTATTTTTAATAAGGATTGGTTGAAAAGTTTTGCAGGCACCACCTATTAATCAGTAGAGGAATCAAAATTTATACGCTTTTTTAATATTATGTTCCATTTAAATACACCAAAAATTATATTTTGGTCATTTTATTTTTATTTTACAAGCCATTTGAAGTTGACGTGTCAGTGTATTTTGTTACACTGGAAAAAATCGAAGTGTTAAAAGGAATCTTCATTTCGAACTGTGCATCGATAAGCTTTAAAGTTTAAACATTGTGGACGTCCAAAAAGTGCAACAACACCAGGAATCATTGAGGAAGTCTATAATATTGTTTGTAAAGATCCAAGTTTGATTAAGCGTAAAATTGCTAAAACCACAGGGGGTGTTAGGGGTAACAGATACACCTGCGACCTATATAAGATCTATTGTGTCCCCCTTTTCTTGCTATATTTCTAATGATTCCTCATACTTATAGCAGCTCTTCTAGTCCTATCTTCCTTAGAAAGTTTAGGATGTCATTGGGTTTTAAATTAGGTAGTCCTTCCCTTTCTATTTCGTATGACCCTAGGTATTTGACCCTAGAAGTACTTGATGCCATGCATTCTGAAAGTATGTGTATTGAGGTTTCATCCTCTACCTCACAGAATCTGCAGCTTGCTTCATCTACTAATCCTAGTTTCTTCATGTGTCCTCTTAATCGACAGTGACCGGTTAGTATTCCTGTTATAATTCGGAGGTTTTTCTAACTCAGGTTAAGACAGCTGTGAGATCTCTTCTGGTTATAGTTTCCCAGGAGCGTCTTCGATTGTCTTAGTCCTTCTAGATCATTCCAGTACTTGGATTTTTCGCTATCCATTTTTTTCCTTAGTTTTTCTAAGATTGTACTACTGTTGATTCCACAGGATGGTACTGGTCCCAGGTATGGGGTTTCAGCTCTTTTTGTGCCAGCTTGTCTGCTGTTTCATTTCCTACGTTTCCTGGAACCCATAGGAGGGTAACAGTGTTATTCTGTCCTAGTTCATTTAATTTGCCTAGGCATTCCCAGACCATCTTCGAACTGATTGTATCTGAGTTCAGAGCTTTGATGGCTGCTTGACTATCTGACATGATTACAATCTTCTGTCTACGATAGTTCCTTTCAATGTTAAATTCTATGCATCTTTCGATGGCACGAATTTCCGCTTGAAAGATGCTTGGGTACGTACCCAAGCTTTCTGAGTATTTGGTTCTAGGTCCAAACACCCCTGCTCCTGTTCCTTTATCTGTCTTGGAGCCGTCTGTGTACCATTTTATGGCGTTTTGGTTTAGCCCCAATATGGTGTTTTCGTCCCATTTAGATTTGCTTCCCAATTTAGTGGTAAATTTTCTTACAAAGTTAAATTTCTTTGGCATATCATCTTGGGGCATTTCCCAAGTTTGATCAAGTTGGAGTGATCGAGGTTTTTCCTTGATTATTCCTTCTTTGATCATTCTATATATTGTTTTCTTCCTAGCATTTTCTACTTGAATATGCAGTGGTGAGAGATTTAGTATCACTTCCATTGCAGCAGTGGGACATGTTCTCATTGCTCCAGTGATACATGCACAGGCTAGTCTCCGAATCTTTGAGAGGTTTGTCCTCGTAGTGATCAGATTAGCTCTCGTGCCCCAAGCTACTGCCCCATAGGGATCTAGATGAACGACTACTCCATATTTTACAGAAAGAATTACATATGAAAAAGCTGTTTGGAAAGTTAGTGCCACATTGCCCCACAATTCAACAAAATCTCAATCAAAAACAAATTACTAATCGTAATTTGCAGAATATTAACCGATTTGTGCGTTATTTTACAACTAAAACAAGAACGTTTCCAGCTGGTTATTTAGCTCCAAAATAGGTGAAGTCAGAACTATTGGCAAAAAAAGTTATGGCATCAGTTGTTTGGGATGCAAAAGAGGTTTTGTTAATTGATTATCTTAAAAAAAATGAAATATTATTGTAACCTTTTGGACCAGTTAAATAATAAAATTCGTAAAAAAGACTTAATTTACAGAAAAAAAAACATTATTTTTTATCAAGACAATGCACGTGTTTACACAAGTTTGTTCACGATGGCTAGATTTAACGAACTAAAGTACAAATTGCTTAAACATTCACCGTATTCACCAATTTTGGCTGCCACTGAGTATTACCTCTCCAGAAACAATCCTTCGTGGAAAGCATTTTCTTTTCGAACGTAAAAGCTATTGTAGCTGTGGAACAAAATTTTGCAGAGCTTCCGGAAAATCATTACAGAGATGGTATAAAATTACTGCAGGATCATTGGAATAAGTGTGTTAAAGCTAAGGAAGAGTATATTGAATAAAAAAAAACAATTTCATTAAAAAGCCATTTTTTTTTCATTTTTGATTTAACCAATCTGTATTATAAATACAAACATTACAAACTCATTAACAAGGCTAGATTCTAATTCATTTTTTGCAGGAGTATACAAATTTAAGCGTCTCGTCTAATTGAGAAATTTAAATTTCTAGCGAACGGCTTCCGTTTGCATAGAATCTTTTAGTCAAAGAAAAACAACTTTGATCAATAACTGAGATAAAATCGGACAGTATAAATTTTCCTCTTGGTGACAAATTGGTGATAAATGTTTTTTTTTACAAAATATTATGCATTTCGTCTCATATTTGCACCAAGATCAAAACAGAAATTGATATTATAACGTAAAAGTTGCTGACCCGTTGAAATTTTAATAAAGATATATTTTGTTTATTTTTATTATGCGCCTATCCTAAGAAGGCGCTAGGACACCGAAATTAAGTTAGCGTGAAATAGTAATAGATTTTTTTAATTTATACATAAAAAAATTGCTCCCTAAATGCTCCATTAGAATCCGCAATTGCTCCAGTAATTAATTATTTTTGTAATTAATTATTTGCAATTAAAATTACGGAATTTATTTTTTCTCTATCTCAACAAATTACAATATCTTTGAAATTTTTGTTTTATTAATAAATTGCTCCCGATGAGATCTTTTGATATACGTGGTGTGAACGAGTGACTCTCCCCACCATACCTTTTCCGTTTCTCATTTTTGTGACGTCACCATCGCAATTAAGTTAGCGTGAAATATAATTTTTTTTGTAACTCGAACTTCACTAAATTGCTCCCTAAATGCTCCCTCAGAATCCGCAGTTGCTGCAGTAATTAGTTCATTTTTTAATTTATTATTTGCAATTAAAATTACGGAATTTATTTTGTCCATATCTCAACAAATTACAGATTTTTTTTAAATTTTTTATTATCAATAAATTGCTCCCTAAATGCTCTTTTAGAAACCGCAAGTGCTCCAGTAATTAGTTAATTTTTTAATTAATTATTTGCAATTAAAATTACGGAATTTATTTTTTGTATATCTCAACAAATTACAGTTAAAAAAAAAATCATAAATAAATTGCTCCTTAAATGTTAGTATCCGCAATTGCTCCAATAAATAGTTAATCTTTTAATTAATTCTTTAAAATTAAAATTAAAGAATTTGTTTTTTCCTATATTTTAACAAATGACTTTTTTTAAATTTATTTAAATTCCTTCCAATCAGATCGGTTGATAGTCGTTGATTTTTATTCCAAAATATCCTTTAATTATACGGAATTAATCAAAATTATTAATTACATTTTACATTTGTAAACAACTACCTACTGTAAATTCCATAATTTTAATTGCAAGTAATTAATTTAAAAAATGACTAATTACTGGAGCAATTGCGGATTCTAAGAGAGCATTTAGGGAGCCATTTGTTGATGAAAAAAAAATACAAAAAAAAACTTAATTTGTTGAGATATAGAAAAAATAAATTCCGTAGGTAATTTTAATTGCAGATAATTAATTTAAAAAAATACTTAATTACCGGAGCAATTGAGGATTCTAAGGGAGCATTTAGGGAGCAATTTATTAATGAAAAAATAAAAAAATTACTTTAATTTTTTGTAATATAGAAAAACTAAATTCCGAAATTTAAATTGCAAATAATTAATTTAAAAATTGACTAATTACTGGAGCAATTGCGGATTCTGAGAGAGCATTTAGGGACCAATTTATTGATGAAAAAGTTTTTTTTTAAATTGTAATTTGTTGAGATATAGTAAAAATAAATTCCGTAATTTGAATTGCAAATAATTAATTAAAAAATTAATTAATTACTGGAGGAATTGCGGATTCTAATGGAGCATTTAGGGAGCAATTTTTTTATGTATTAATTCAAAAAATCTATGAATATTCCACGCAAACTTAATTGTGATCGCTAGGACTGTAGCCCAGCTTATGCAAAGAGTGAAATATGTAATAAAAAGTTATGAGAATTTATTTCTCTTTTTACTTTTTTCAGTGTAAAGGGTAACTGCGTGGAAAAAAAAATAGTTTAAAGAAATTTTGTGGAAACAGAGTGCTTTCTCTTACAGCCAATTTCCAAAAATTTTCCCACATTTTAATGTGATTAAAATATATGCGATAAAAAATGTAGATAATTAAATGCATTTAAATAAATAATTAAAATTAAGAGGATTTTTGGTGTATGAATTTTAAGAGGTGTGGTATTTATCAACATTTTTCAAAACTATCCACCAAAACCAAATAAACGCAATTATAAACAAAAACAAAGTCATTTCAAGCTTAAGCGGAGGCAACCAAACACAATGGCTAATAAATTCACATGAAAATCACCTTATTTACTGAAGTATGAAAGTAATACAAAGTATTTTCGTCTCATACCCATACCTATAATTCCTCTAATAACAGGATATGGGAGCGTCCCATAACTTTATGATTTCTGTTTTTAATAAACCCCTACCAGACCCTTCTCTCCGCAAAGCGTTGGTTTAAAAAATTCCAATTGCCGCCGGTAATAAGTTTCTATTGTTCGGAGTCGAGTTCAGTAAGCCATGTAAATTGTCGCCATTTATTAGTCATTTATTTAATGGAAACGGAAAAATTACAGAAAACTATGTCGGATATGTATAAAATCCTATACAGAGAGATTATACAGGGTTCCAGCAACTCTCTTTTCAAATAAAAAACTCATTTATTAGTCGTGATTTTATATTTTTTGAATGTTTCCAAAAAAATCGCTTTCTTAAAAGTTTTCTCTACATACTACAGGTTTATTGCAATCACATAAAGTTCGTTGAAGAATGTTTTTTACTCAAAAAATGTGTCTTAAAATTGGTGACTTATTTTACCTAAATTTAAATATAAAAGATTTCTTTCATAATGGAACTATCGTACACAGAAAATTGAAATCATGTCAGATAGTTAAGCAGCCATCAATCAAAGCTCTGAACTCTCATACAATCAGTTCAAAGATGGTCTGGCAATACCTGGGCAAATTAAATGAACTAGGACAGAATAACTCTGTTACCCTCCTATGGGTTCCAGGCCAAACGATGTCAGAATGATTGTCAGTCTCTTGACAGGACATTGTAGGCTCAGAAAACACATGAGTCAGCTGAACTTAGCAGATGAAGACATTTGTCGATACTGCTAAGAGGAGGAGGAAACCGCGTTTCATGTCCTATGCCAATGTGAAGGCCTTGCAAGGACGCGGTATCTAGTACTGGGAAAGGAGAAACCGGCTGCTCCAATTTACGCGGAGTGGCCACTGTCAAGGCTATTAAGTCTCATTAAGAGGGCAGAGCTGGACAAGGTTCTCTAATCCTATTCTTGAGATAATGGGTGGTCACAATAGATCTGAAAAGGTCGCAGTGATACAGGCTAACAGCCAACCCAATAAACATCTAAATCGGATCCAGGACACATAGTAATAGAAGGAAACGAAACAGCTGACAAGCTGGCAAAAGAAGGAGCTGAAGCCCCATACTTGGGACCAGAACCATCCTGCGAAATCAGCATTAGTACAATCTTAGGTAATGGATAGCGAAAAATGCAAGTACTGGAATGATCTAGAAAGAATAAGACAATCTGACACACTCCTGGAAAACTACAACCAGAAGAGATCTCTCCGCTGTGTTAACCTTAGTAAGAAGAACCTCCGTATTATAAAAGTAATACTAACCGGACACTACCGATAAAGAGGACACATGAAGAAACAATAGGATTGGTAGATGAAGCAAACTGCAGATTCTGTGAGGTAGAGGATAAAACCTCAATACACATACTGTCAGAATACATTGCATTACGTAATTCTAGAGTCAAATAACTGAGGTCAAACGAAATAGAAAAGATAGATCTACCTAACGTAAAACCCACCGATATCATAAACTTTCTAAGGAAGATAGGATTAGAAGAGCTGTTATAAGTCTGAGGAAATCATCAGAAATATAGCAAGAAAAGGATAAAACAATAGATAAAACAATATATCTTCCTTTCATTATTCTCAAATGAACTTAATATATAATTTATTTATTTAATGACATAAATCTACAAAATAATATGAAATGAAATTAAGTATACAGAAGGGCACATAATTATTGAAAAATGTGTTTTATATAATTTTATATAAACAAAATATTAATCAAAAATGTCTGTCGCATACTTGGACTTTTAGATAATGATGTTTCATACCATAATACACGAGTTTCAAAATAGTTATTTATGAAACAGTTCGTGAAGTATGCTTTTTGCGCACGCACGCGATGTTTAGAGCACAAACGAAGCGAGTGCTATATATCGCGTAAGTGCGCAAAAAGCACTTTACGCACAGTTTCATACAATATTTTATCTACGATAGTCAAATAAAAAATAATTACAAGAAAGCAATTTATTTTCAATTCATTTACAAGATACTAACAAAACTAATGCTCTCATAGCAACACCATAGCAACGCGAATGCAAAAGATATTTGATTATATGAAGGTTTGTCAAAAACAGTGCGAAAAAGTAAATCCCATTTAAAATACATTGTCACTTACGCGATATCGCGACATGGCGTGCGTGCGCAAAAAGCATACTTCACGAACTGTTTCATAAATAACTATTCTACAATTGTGACAAAAAGACGTCATTTTGTAATGAAATACTTTCAGCGAAAACGTGATTTTGGTGACAAGTGAGACAAATTCTCATAACGTTTGTAGGAAGTCTTAGTTTAATTAAAAGATTTGACAGTAAATGATTTAAAAGATACCAGCATTATATTCTTAGTTACAATACGTAATACAAAAACAAAAGTGCCGAGTTCCTTCCACATTTCTTTTTTCTTCTATATGAGATTTCTAAAATATATATGAATCTTCGTCTTCTAGATATGGACAAAATAAATTCAAGATTCTTTATACACTACCAGAACGTGTAGGTACTATACAGGTTGTGAGAATAAGTAAATTCATTAGATTTCCTATGAAAATCGCTCCATACTTAAATTTGTGTGATCCTCAAAAATAAACTGGGCATTGTTTGGGTAGAACTTCTGCAACGTTATTAATGGATGCAGGAGGTGATTTTAAATATAAAAGCTGAGGAATACAAATAGAAACCAACATTTTACAATCCATACAAGAATACACGGCTCTCGGATTACAGCGCATCTTCATTCTGAGTGTTGTATCACTGATACAGTGCCTGAGTGGCCTACGGTGGAGGTTCCCTTACTGGGTTGGCACTTCTGCTGCGGCACCAACAGAGCTTCTCTGCGTTGACAGATGGTCATTGACTGCTCATTGCTACATCATTGAGATTCTTGCGGATCATATGGTACCATATGCAGGGTTCATTGGTCAAAATTATATGATTATAGGTACATTATACATAATAATGCACGACCACACACAGCACTCATCGTTTGGCAGTTCCTGTATGAAGTGGAAATTCCAGTAATGGAATGGCCTGCACTAAGTCCGGACCTCAATCCGATTGGGCATATGTGAGATGAGCTTAAAAAAAGAATTAGGTCTTGGGTACTGCCCCAACTACTCTGGAAGAACTAAGCAATGCGGCCCTAGAAGAATGGGAGAACATACCATTGGAGTTGGTCCAAAATCTGATTCGCTTCATGAGGCACCGGCTTTAAGAGATGATCAAAGCAATTTGATTTCCAATCATAACAAATTTTTATCTTAATATCTAAATATCTCGAAAAATAATGTAATTCGATTGCTTTGTATATTCTTTGTCGCTTTTAAAATCACTTGTTCAATATGAAGTTTAATTGACACACTATATTTCAGAATAACATATAAATCACCAATTTATACGAGTTATTACTATCTTATATGTTCGAGCTAAGTCAGTACCTACTCATTTACAGCCTTTATTGGTAAATCAATTATTTGAGATATATCTAATGGATTTTTTTAAATTTAGATAGTATAATAGATAATAACTATAAGGAAAAATTGAAAAAAATGTCATTCTTCATGTTAATCTAACTCTTAGTTACTATTTTTATGCCTTGTCTTATATATATTTTTCGGTTAGGAAACCGGAACCTTCGATTATGGTAAACTAATTATTTGAAATATTTCTCATGGAATTTTTTAAAATTTAGAAACTATACTAACATCTTCTTGTTTGTATACTTTCTAACTAAATCTTAAAAACACAGTTTTTGTATTATTAGTAACAATAGTAACCCCTTAAGTTTGTTGCAGTAGATCTATAATTCGGAAAGTTTGCTGCCCACAATAAATGAAGGCATGAATCTTATCATAAACTAACTTAAGTATCAAGAATCTTTAGAAACATACTATAAACATGAATATTGTTAATTATATGAATAAGGAATAATACTGCACTGTTAAAAGTAGCTTTGTATGCTTATTAGGGGTTGTCCTTGGGAGGTAGACGACGTACACCAGTGCAGACTTTCTTATAAATATATAAAGGAGGTACATTCAGCGATACATTATTTTGTTTTAACCCAAAAGGTTTTGACAGCGTTTTCGATAAAAGCACCGAATCTGCTTAATTTTTCCGACATGTTTAACTAATATTGTATTCTATCTAATTTACACAAAACCTTAACTTTTTATACATTAAAACGTAGTATTACATATATGATTAAAACCATCTTCAGGAATCAGCAGGGACAGACAGAGAAACAGACAGATATGACGTGGCTACAGTTTTGTAAATAGATATAGATAGCGTCATAATTTTATACAAAATTTAAGTAACTCACATTGGAAATAAAGATTTAGTGACAATAATTGAAATGAAAAGTATTTTATTTTTTGTAGGGTTAAAAGTAAAATATGTTTATCGTTCCCATATTTTTAATTTATCACTGAGGCATCAATGCCACTCATTTGTCAAATAAAAGAGACAAAATTAGAGGAAACTAAATGAAAAGATATCAGCGGGGCTATTCGGACTCGGTATAACTGATTACCGGAAGTCGTCACTAAAAAGTAACAATTGAAACAAAAGATCTATTTCCAGTACATAAGGGCGCTAATTTCATTTCATTTAACGTATTTATTTGTTGTGTATAGATTTGAGGATGTCGAGATTTTTGTTCGTTCAAATAAATCACATCCGGAGAGGAAAATATTCATTTTGTAAACCAAACAATAAAAACTTATCGGAAGCTCAAAGATTGAATTCAAATAGATGCTTCCCAAATTAAATTAAATTTGTTTAAATAATTATCAGCATCTACGAAAATACTTTCGAATTTATAACTCGTAATTAGAAACAAAAACAACTACAACATCTATTGAGGTAAATGTAAATACATTGTCGGCTTCTATTTGAACATTATTTATTACAATTGTTGATTTTTTGACTGTTCATTTTAAGAATTAATTTGCACCCGATATTTTCTTAAAAAATGTTAGTATATTATCACGCACGTTAAAAGGATCGCCTGCAATTCCAAATCACGATTTGTGATTAAAAACTTTAAAAACATTTTATTAAATAATTCAAAAATAATAATACCTACTTATTTCCCTTGTTGTTTTAGTACTAATATATCTGACCTTTATATTTAAACAATCAATGTATTAGTATTCCCTTTATTAAAGATATTACTTCAAGTATTGGCAAAATTTAAAAAAAAAGTACCTAATCAATCCATAATTAGCAATAAATCAGTTTTGACCTTAATCAATTTACATACAAAAATTAAAGACAAAACTCCTTTATTAAAAAATAAAAATGTAGTATAATATACATGATTCCTTGTAGTAATTGTAATAAAAATTACATTGGACAAACTAAACGATTACTAAAAAATCGTATTCCAGCTCACAAAACTGATTGTATTTACACTATGGGCCGAAATAAAGAAGTGCATTTTTTAGTTGAAAATAACTTTTTTGTTTTTTGTGCGATTTAATTTCTTTTTGTAGAGCTAATAGCCTAACATGTCCTCAACATGACCGCAAATTTGTAAGCCAAAATAACGTACAGAGTCGGACTTATAAAAAAAATTATCTAACGGTGCATTTGAGCTCGTTGCAAATGAAAACTGTCTTAGCTAAAATTGAACTGATATGCTTTTTTGGTAGGTTAACTATCCAGAACACATCAGTAAAGAAAATTTTTCAAAATTTTCGGATTCGAAAAATATTATTTTTTTTTATTAAATTAGGAAAATATAACATCTTAACAAATAACACATTTGTGAAAACAGTTTAATAATTTTAAAACTTTGACTAAAATGAGTGAAATTATAAATGTGGCCACCATTATTGTTTATCACTTCTTGAAGTCGTCTGCGCCATAAATTGATAGCCCTATTTATTACATCATGTTTAAAATTGTTCCAAACAAACTTCATTCTTTCTTTGAGCTGTTCGATGGTTTTAAATTGTTGTCCGTCATACAAATTTTGTTCGAAAATTCCCCAAATTGGATAGTCAACCGGATTTAATTCTGGGCTGTTAGGTGGTCACATCTCTGGCTCAATATAGCCCGAGCAATTTTCACTTAAGGATATCCTTGTATTATGGGAAGTGTACGAAGGAGCACCATCCAGCTGGAAAGTGTAATCATAACATACTTATTCAATTTCAGGTAATAGGTGCTGCAAGATTTGTTCTTGATATCTTTCTGAAGTAAGTTTTACTCAGGCATCAACAAAAATCAGACAAGATTTTCCCAACATGGATACTGCAACAGAGACCATTACACCTTTTGAGAAATGGCAATTAAAAGATGATCTAGAGGAATTTCTCTCTTAAATTGTACCTCAGAATACAGCCTATTATAAATTTAAAATAATTAAACAGAATTTTTTATTAAGTTAAACAATCTGTAACTATGTTAAAACCCTTAATATTAGCTAGATCGTCACAATGACACAAGTGTATAACGTGAGTAATCAGGTGGTTGACTTATGCTTTTACGCTGTTCACTAGGAACTACGAACACATCCAATGTTTTTTAATGGTAGTTGGTACTTGGTTGGTGATTAATTAAGTGCGTTTAAAGAAAATTCGCAATTTTTACTCACAGACTTAGCTAGTAATCGAGTTAAAACATATTTAAGTAATTAGTTAGTTATTAAAGAATACTTTTTTATCAATAAAAAGTGAGAAAACAAATTTTTAGTCAAGTGCACACCCATTATGCAGGCATTTGTGCATCTGCAGCGAGGCTAATGTAATGTAAATTTAAATAAACCATTACTATCACCATGTAATTAATAATTGAGATGATAAAAGTTCCCAAGAGTCTGGTATTAATATTAAAGCCCATTATAATGGTTTTTATACAACGGCCGCATTAATAAATATCAGAAGAAACAGAGTTTCTATATAAATAAAATACCAAAGGCATCCTACGCAATCGTCGCTTCTTCGTTCAACTCATTGATAACGTACTTTCGGTTCTTCTCTTTCCGTCTGCTCATATATCATCTCTGACACAACCAGACTAGTAATTATACAGTCTGCCCAATATTTCTTTAATAATTCTTCTATTTGAAATTTTGAATTATGTTTAAAATTCTGAAGAAAAAACCAGTTTAGGCAGAGAACAGAGAAGATACGTACAGCTTTGTCGAAAACGCGTTTACAGGGACGTCCGTATAAACAATCCTTTCTATGGTAATAAAATTACATCAGGATGTAAATTAAACACCCGTGAACATAATTTAGTAATGCATTTAACTCTATTCTATTAGAATGATTTATATATAATATTTTGCAACATCGGTAACATTAGACCCAAATTTAGTTTATTAAATATATAAAAATGATAATTGGAGACAATAAAATAAACTTTAGATAAATTTAAAGATCGCACTTTAGATTACACTTTGTGTTTTTTTAACTTAATTAATCAATCAATTCCCTTTATTGTATCTAAACTAAACGCCAATTACAAATAGGAGTGCGGTTTAATTACAAGTTACCAAATACAAGAAGAATACAAGAAACGCAATTATTACCATTTATCACTTATTTCGCAAAAATATTCTCGACTTTAACATATTCAATACAAAGTATATTATTTTTGTGAGATTATCGTAGATAATTGTCAAGATAGATGAAATTATTCACAAATTTTAGTTTCTCAGTTCAATAGTAAATCTGAGATATTTTTAATTAATTAAATCCTCCCCCCTACTTGTGTTGAAATTATAGGTTATTTTCTTCACAATATTGTCTTAAAATTACCATCTTTTTTGAAAATTAGTTGGACATTCTGGAATTAAATCATTATTATTAATATTACCTCCTTGGTCCATTTTCAGATAAAATAATTTTCTAAAACAGCGATAAACAACGAAAATAGTAAAGACACCTTCAGTGATGTCGTATGTTTTACAAAAATCATTCTAACAGTTAATGTTCATTGTAGCAATAAGTATATATTCTTTTTATAATATTTATTCTTATTCATTTTATATTCAAGCCAATTCTAAAAAGCTTATGCCAGGTAATTAACAGATTCAAAAGCAAGCTTAAAGTCGATAAATGCTGCATATACTTTTCTACCTTTCAATTGTAAATGTATTTGGATTATTGCATTCTTGAGGTTTAATGTCGTTAAGGAGGTTCAAGCGAATCTTATGTAAAAAATTATTTGAGATTTGGAATTAAGTATGTATACATATATAAATAGTTTCACCGTGTAGTTGTTTAGATATACAATTGCAAAATTCAAATTTTTTTCTTCTTATACATGGTATTTTGTATTATTATTATTATTATTATTATGTTTTAAAATAATCCAAGTTTCTTATATAAAGCTTTTTTCGTTAAATTTGAGAAATTAATATTGAAAAAAATATAAAAGTCTTGACTTAAGTTTGTCTTCCTAAGAGCCCATGTATGAAAAAATTGTTTTTTTAAATTTTATATCTATGTAACTAAATCATGATTTTGTTTTAAATTTGATGATTCGATAATTGACGTATTTATTTGTAAGAGTACTTATTTCATTTTAAAGTTCAAAGTTGTATATAAGTACAAAGTTTTTACAGATTTTTTAAGCTTTATTGATAAAGTTTCTTTTAAACTTAATACAACGATTCTGGCAATTATCCAATTTCTTTTTGACCTTATATACCTAGATACGATATTAAAGTAAAACAAAATGAATTAGGAAAATACAAATAAAATGGTCAAATTAGCTTTATTGGTTTTTATAAACGAGTAAAATTAATTCATTAATTAATAATTCTCTAATGTTGTAATCCACATTCCAGTTGTGATCATCGAGCAGCAATACGTCTTCCATTGTTTTTTCTTTTTCAGTATCTTCTTTAAAAACATTATTTTTTATTATAGCTGTTGCAACTACAATGAGCATCGTTGTTTCTAATTTAACCCTCATTCTGTATTTTAAATAATTTTTAACAGGAAAACGGCGTACAAGTCTTCTGCTAGTGTTTTAGTCTGTAATAATTTAGTCATTACATACGATTCCAAACTGTAACCACTGTCTGCAACCAACAAGTATCTGTCAACTACTCCATTTTCCTGGAAAACTGCTTGAGTACAACCAGTCTTCAAGAAAGGCTGTAAAACCCTGCCTTCTAACTACAGACCTACAGCTCTTTTATCTGTTATTAGCAAAATCATGGAGAAATACGTCAATCACGAGACCCTGAGCTACCTTGAGACAAACAACCTTTTAAGTGACAGGCAATATGGTTTTCGCCAACAAAGGTCAACAGCCGATCTGCTAGCTTATGTAACTCATGTCTAGAATGAAGAGTGATACCATCCACCGCTATGGGGAAACTCAAATAGTATCACTAGAAATCTTAAAAGCATTTGATAAAGTGTGGCATGCAGCTCTTTTGAAGAAACTGTGTTCATACGGACTTTCACCAAACCTTTGTAGATGGATATCCATTGTTCTCTCCAACAGACACATCCAAGTTGCCGTAGATAGACATTCCTCCAACCTCTAGTCTACAAGGATCAACTCTAGCTTCTACTTTATTCCTATTACACATTAATGATCTACTTGAAGCCACTAATAACGCTTCCAAGACAAAGACATGTTGCCTATCCAACAAGAGGCAAACATACGACTTATCCTTATGAATGATCAAGGCAAGTGAATCCATTACGTTGGTTATTATAACGATCTCCCAGGACTTACTATGGAATGAACATATTGCATCCATAGCAACTACAGCAGAAAAGAAATTATGCTTTCTGTTTAGAGCATGGAAGTATTTCTCTTCATCCAACTTAGCTACTCTTTACAAAGCCCAAATACAGAGAAGGGCAGTGCGACTAATAAACGACACCAGTATCACCAGAAAACTAGCCCCATTGTCCCACCGAAGAGCAGTGTCTGATCTCTCCTTCTTTTACCGATACATAAACGGATTTTGCTCAGAAGAACTCCGCTCTATAGTACCTCCACTTACCAGACCAGCCATGGCATCTCCAGGGTCTCCAGATTGTGGAACCCCTTACCTTCGCACATCTTCCCCACTCGTCCTAACTTGCAGGCCTTTAAATCCCAAATTAATAAATTCTCTCTTCTGCCCCAATAGATGTTCTCGGTACATTTATATTTAGGTCTATAACTACGAGGTTATCCTTAATAAAAAAAAAAACAATTCTACATTTTAGCCTACTATTATTAAAAATGATTTGAACATGAGTCGATCCTGGTCATCTAGCTACAACGTCCCGAAATTTTAGGTCTACGTCGCTAACAGCTTGAACATTAATTGCAAAATATAACTTTCTAAGCCAACAAATTCAACATCTAACTTACCTGGAAAATCTATTTTGACTAGGGACTAGGGTACAATCTATTGCCTTAATAACTCTAGGAAACGAAGTTATGTCATAAAGTTTTTCAGTAGCTATTTCCATTTTCCTTCCACTCTTGTAAATTTTAATGTATCTAGATAGTAACGAAGCTATATCATGTGATATTCTTTTCTGAAACCAGAAAATCTGTTACTGATATCTAAATACTGCCTGATGCGTAAAATCTTATGGTTAGCAGTAATTGATGATCAGTGTTAAACATTTGACTCTAAAAAATACAAACCAAGTAACACCATCAAAATACATTTTATAACTACAATCAATAAACTTACCCGTACGAAGAAAGTATTATGTCTGTTTCAATTTCTTGTAGTAATTCTACTACTAATTTTTTTAAACAAAATCGATGGTAAAAATCTAAATCATTAAAGATTCGAAATAATTAATTCTTTTTCGATATGTTTTGGGTATTCTTACAACTACAAAGTCCTCATCATCAGAAGAACTTAAAAATGTGTCAAAAATATTCGTAGTATGTAACAAAATTATTAAATTAAACCTCAAAAATTGTAACCCTTAAAGTAAGGTTAATTTCAACTAAAAACATATGTCTATGCTAAAAACGCTTTAACTCACGCTAAAGTGCCACTATGGGCCACTTGCACCGATATACGTGAAATGTTCTTCTTAACTAAGGTGCACTTAAAGTAAAGGTGAATCTTAAGCTTAAAATGGTTTGCAAACGTGCTACTTAACGAAATCTTAACTTGGTGGTGGTAAGCTGTGGTAACGCCGAGAAATCTAGTAACTTTTTATTTCGTAACTAAAAGAAAGCGTCATAATATGAGAAGTGACAGACACAGACCACAGAAGCTTGGGTATTTCGGTGTTTCCTTCACATTCACTTCGATTGTTGTGTTTGGCTTGGCTTTGTTTGTGTGTTATTGGTGACATATCAATAAAAAAATGGGTAGGTAGTATTAATAAAGACGATTATGGCAAAAAAATGGAGTCCTTATTTTACCAATCCTAAAAAGATATCCCTCTTAAACCCTTTAATTTTAAAAATCACATTGTCCCAACTATTGATATATTTATTAAAAAATGGCCCTTGGTAAGCCAGGCGCATCAGTAGATTTATATTAATTGAATATATTAAAAGTATACGTTTTAGAAAAAAAATGTTTTAGATAAAAGTTGTAGGTCTCTTTAAGACAAACAAAAAAGTCCTCTAACATTTTTTTGTACAGGGTGAAGTAAAAAAGTTACGAATTTTTTTCCATTTTGATTTAATGTCAGGCCCAAACGGCCTTACCGATTTGGCCCATTAACGAACTCGACCGAGATTTTTGGACGATTGATTTTTGTACCAAATTTCATTTCGATCCGTTAAGAAATGCGACCGCTATCGTGTCCACAGATTTCGTTATATCGGAACTATACATATATATACACATATATGCTTTATATGCTTTATATGCTTTATATATATATAAATATATAAACTTTTGAACGGAAGGTGTTTTTTAGGTCAGGGGGGCCAAAAACGAAAAACTGTAGTGAAATTTTCCCGAAGTCGTGACTTGCGAACCAGCTGAATAGTAGATATAAATCTACTAAAAAAAACACATAAACAAACGCAATCAACAAACCAAAATATAATCCCCATTGACAAACAACATCAGCACACATCCTACTCTTTGCCACGCCACCAGAGTGACAGATTGATGTTAAGATGAGGTAAAGTAGAACTTAAGGGGTGAAATTCTTGGGCTTAACTTTTAATATTATCAGCTAAAAGTAAAAAATACACTTATACGGTTAAAATGGTTGGAAGGGGAATAAAGATAAAAGCAACGGTAAAAAAATAAAGCTTTACAAAAAAACTGACGGTAGTAACGTTGATTTCATGAAATTTTTAATTATTTTTCTTTAAATGTATAAAATTTCAATTTTCTCTTAATTTATTCAAATATGTAGAAGTTACGCCACTGAATAACAGATCAGACCAACAAAGGAGCATAAATTTGTTCATCTTCGATAATTAATAATTTCTGAACGTGGTCTTTTATCTGCCCAGTAAATCTATATTAGTTGCTAGTATTGGGTTTTAATGATAATCAGTCAGAACTGGAATTACAACCATTTAAGAAATTGAAAGAGAAAGAAAAATCTCAATGAAGAAAAAGAGCGATTTAGTTTATGTCCAGATTTACATTAATTACCTGTTTATTTCTTATAGTCTCTTTTCGACTTTTTAAGAAGGATTTAAAATACCAATATGAGGCACTTAATGCAAAAATTTATGCTTACTGGTGTTCATATGTTAAGCTGTTATATGTTGTATCTATAAATGAACATGAGTACAGTTTATTCTGTTAACAATATGCAATAGGAGATTTTTCGCGTGATCGGAAAAGTGTGACATACGTGCCAAACGACACCTACTTGTTTATGTTTAAATGGACCTGTTATGTTTAGTAATATATTTAATATATTTTAAATATATAGATAATTTTTATAAATTTTTGATAGTAGTGGACTTAATATTGTTTCATTACTACCAACCCTAGCTTATAATTTTCTGTTAATTAACAAGTTTGTGATAATATTTAAATCATGTTTCACACCTCAATAATGTAAGTTTATCTTTTAGGATATTGTGATTAACCTGCCTGGCCTGGATCTAATAAGACAGCCACTATAGAAGACTGTTACATTGGGTTATTTCATTAATAGAATTTTGATACTATTTACAATTCTTATAATATGTTTTCGTGGACTCAGTCAGTGCTGGTTTTAGCACTACCAGCGTCCTGGGCGAGATTTCTACGGTACCTTAACAATTCAAACCCATATAAAAAAAGGATAAAATAAAACTACCAGTTAT
This sequence comes from Altica lythri, assembly GCA_964028335.1. Lineage (NCBI taxonomy): Eukaryota > Metazoa > Arthropoda > Insecta > Coleoptera > Chrysomelidae > Altica > Altica lythri. Next base: position 23,795,432 of record OZ034804.1, on the reverse strand, counting down.
TAAAAAATTAACCATTTATTAAAAAAAAACTAATAAAATTGTACTTTTCTAGTCTTTCTATCGGTAAACTTTTTTATTATGTTATTAAAGTTGAGGTTTTCAGCAATTTCATTTTCGATTAATAAAGTTGCCAAGTTTCTCAATCTGGATTGAGATATTGTTTTTCGCAGATAAGTTTTTATTACCTTAAGCTTAGAAAAACTCTTCTTTCCACAAACAACCGTTACAGGTATACTTACTTAATAATATTCGCAGAGCTATCCAAACATACAGTTCTTGTATGTCGCGATCTTTGATAACATTTATAACAAAAACAGAAGTAGCCACATTCTGATCAGGCAAAAAAGATTTTAGACTTATGAGTTCATACACCCATCTATATCTGATTTAGAGTCTTAAGTTAATTTCAATTGGAGATCACCACAGAGTTTGACAAGGTCAGGTTTTCCCGGAATCAGTTTTATATTGTAAAAAAGACCAATATTCCGAATACTTATTCATTTAACAGTGTAAATATTTTATGGTCTGAAATTAATGTAGTGTCCAAAAGAAAGTTAAAAAATTCAACTTCAGATTTTTTTCATTGTGAACAGTTTTACCAACTTGTCGCTTAAAATCGAATTTTTAACGTGGCTTCAAATACAAATTCAATTTCGAGTTCTTCAACCAATTCCTTCGCCGTTAAAGTAGTGTTTCTAAAGCATGTATTTCTATAATCTTCCAAGAAAGTGCAGCATTTTTCAACATTTCTATGCATTTACCGAGATCTATGTCTACAATCTTTTAACTGTTCGGCTAGAGTAGTATGCTCATGAGAAATTTGAATATCAGTTTTAATAGCTAAAGTAATTCAAGCGTCATGCTCATGCATGGCACCAATTTGTTAACAGACTGCTTTAACACTGCGTATTCTTGCTTCGTAACGTGTGTCACTGAGCTTTTTTATATCCGGCGCTCTGGGCAGTATCCAACCGCTCCCTATCCTAACGCTGCTACTGGACTCACAAAACGTAGAAAAAACGGCAGAATAAAACATTACATTACATGCTATTTAAAGAACAATTAATTATTATAGGTTGTAAAGGTTTGACTTTGAGATAAACTGTTAACTAAATAAATTTAGAAGGTATTTCATTGACCATATTTTCTTTCAAATTCATAATATCTTTAAAAATTTCAAAATTACAATGCGTTAAAAATAGAACTTATTTAATGTTTAGTCTTTATTTTACCTTCTAGTTGATCTGCTTTTTTATTTTTGACACTACAGAAGTATGTAGGTGGTATACCTATTTTGAAAAATCATATAATTTTATACTTATTTTTGTATTTATTATTTATAAAAATCCATCTTCTCTCTTTGTTTTTTTGTATTTAATTTTATTTGTATTTGTTTTTATTTTTTTAATAAAATATATGATATTATATTTATTTATAAGGACCATTCCCATATTTTTATATACATTTTTTTAGTTTTAATAGACTAAATTATACAAGAAGTTATCGAATTGTTTCTTTGTTTACTTCTGTAATAGTATGAAGTTTCATATTTTGTTAATTTTTTTATTATTAATTTTGAAAACGTAATTTACATCAAATATATTACAAAATGTAACCCAGAAGGTATTAACTACTGCAAAAAATATTCTTTCAACATTATATGTGCCTTCGTTAGACCTTTATTATTGAGGTCCAGTAATAAAGATAATGATATGAAAGGGAAAAACAAGGTGTCAAACACGCATTTATATTAAGATTAGCTATAATAAAAACACTATCCATGCAAGATCTTGAACCACCAGAAGCTATTCTCGTTATGGAATACATCTATTTTCATAAATGGCATTACGATTCATAAGTAGGAATATGTTTGTAAAGTTTTTTAAAAAATTATTATAATTAAATGGCAATTACAATTGTGAAAATAAGCACGGTATGTATAAAATTGTGTAATTTCCATACAGTTATAAAAATAATACTCAATTACAAAAGTATTCAAGAGCAGAGGAAACAGTTCTTCAAAACTCAGCAAATAAACGCACCAACGGCCACTAATGGGTGCACGATCGTCGATATCCGATAACGGCGGCATATACATCTCTGGAATAATAAAACTAATAAAAATAAAAAAATTAACGAAAGCAAACAAAACACGTGGCCGGAGCTGGGAATTTCGTGATAAAATGTTATTTTAGGGCCAGTATTACTAAGTCAACTAGAAATAAGTCTCAAGTATTTCACGTGTTCTTAGGATTTATAAACGCATGTGGGGAAGATGCGGGCATTACAATATGAACTAGGAAAATTCGAAAATAAATTGTGGAATATCGTTCAAACATTTATTTCTCAAAAAGCTCTTAATAGATAATTTGGAAAATTGTGGCACACATGTTAGAAGAAGCATGTACTCAAATATTAAAATGGTTTTAAAGTAGACTTTATTTAAAGAACACTTTATCATAGATTTAACTTGACTTCTTAAAAAGCTAAAGTGAACTTTCTTTGAAATCTGCTACTTCGAATTTACGAATGATTTTAACTTACCAATGTTTTATTATCGAAACACCATAAATTTTTTATACAACGACAAAATACCTGCAAAAATAGATAAATATAAAATAATAGTAGTTTACGTAAACAGTCCTGAAAGTGGTCTTTTACTGGACGAGTAGGCAAATTGCAGGGCGAGCCATAGGCGAGCCCTGCAAGCCTGCGACTATCATTTTATTATAAATGAGTCCGTTAAAAGCTTTTACTGGACTCATTTTTATTTTCTGGCCTTGTCCGACAAAATGAGATTTTCTGACCTAAAAGTAAACCGAAAAGTATTCATTTCTGACCGGTTTAAAAAAAACAGATTTATTTTACAAAAGCTGATAAGTGCCATCAAATAGAAGTTGATTAATAACATATATGTAGAACAAAATGTTTTGCTTTTATACAATTTTTTTTTTTATTAACCAAGTATTTTTTCGTTTCCAAATCTGTCATTCAAGATTACCTTTATGGCTGCTTTTTTAATAGTATTGTAACGGGATAACCGTAACGGAAGGGACCTTAATTTGAAAGATTGTTGTTGACAGTTGATTTTTAGAAGTTTGTAAAAAAATCAACTGACCATTTTAAATAATGTTTCTAGAAAATTCTAGAAACTTCTAAACACACTAACTAGATTAAATAATGTTGTATATAAGGGGATGCACGGACAGTTAACGTCAGTTCGAGTCAAGTGTTCAGAAGAGTTCATTGTATTGTCAAGTAGTTAGACGTTATCCAGCAGAGTTCAGTGTATCTTAACAATTTTGTAAATAAATTGTGTAAAAAGCCCCCATACGTGTTTCAAATTGGTGTCAGGTGTGGGGTGAAGATACAAGAATGCCTGGAAAAAAGATAAATGAACTATTGGTAGCTGAGCTCAGAAGAGAGCTCGATGAATTAGAGTTGGAAACTACTGGGAGCAAATCCGTCTTGTTGAGAAGACTCCGTGAATACTACGTAAATAATAATTTGGACCCTGACGCCATGGAGTTCGAAGACCCAGTTCAAAAAGCAAATTCTGAACTAACTCAACAACTTTCCCGGCAACATGAGGAGCTATCCAGTCAGATGAAGAGCCAGCGCGAAGATATGTCCCAGCTGAAAGAGGAGCTATCAGGACGAATGACGAGCCAACAAGAAGAACAATCTCAACAACTTTCCCAGTTGTCCAGTCAGATAAGCAGCCAGCGCGAAGATATGTCCCAGCTGTCACAACGAATGACGAACCAACAAGAGGAGCTATCCAGTCAGATGAAGAGCCAGCAAGAGGAGCTATCCAGTCAGATGAAGAGCCAGCGCGAAGATATGTCCCAGCTGAAAGAGGAGCTATCAGGACGAATGACGAGCCAACATGAGGAGCTATCTAGTCAGATGAAGAGCCAGCGCGAAGATATGTCCCAGCTGAAAGAGGAGCTATCAGGACGAATGACGAGCCAGCAAGAGGAGCTATCCAGTCAGATGAGAAGCCAGCGCGAAGATATGTCCCAGCTATCACAACGGATGTCTACCCTACCAGAAGAGTTATCCAGTTCCTTCTCCCAGCAAATATCGCATTTGCGCTCCGAAATGTACAACTTGCGAGATGAGCAAAACCAGCAAGTGGCCAACTTGAATCAGCAAGTGGACAACATGAATCAGCAAGCTGCCAACTTCAGAGACGAGATCAACCAGCAAATGCAATCCGAGATAGAAAAACTTAAACGAGAACTGGAAGCTTGTCTACAAAACCAAACCATCCATCACGGCGACGGAGATGCAGGAAGGATGGAAACCTGCCACGCAGACGTCGAACGACAAAGAAGCGAGGAGACGACCCATGTACGAACGACGATGAAACCCCCGACCTTCGACGGGAAGACTTCCGGGCCAAATTACCTGAAACAATTCGACGCAGCGGCCAGAGCTAATGGATGGTCATCCCAGGAGAAGGCATTGTCCCTAACCGTAGCTCTGCGAGGCGAAGCTTTAGACGTCTTGCAATCATTGACACCGGAAGAAGCTGACAACTTCGAGTTATTGGTGAATCGTCTAGAGATGCGTTATGGTCAAACTCATCTACAACCGGTGTACCGAATGCAGTTAAAGAGTCGAAAACAGAAAAATGGAGAAACTATCCAGGAATTTGAGTCGGATGTAGCAAGAATGGTACGACTTGCGTATTCAAATGCAGCGGAGGATTTCCTGGAGTGCCTAGCAGTCCAAACCTTCACCGATGGTCTTCGAGACGTCAAATTGCAGCGCGCTGTACGGTTGGCGCGGCCGAAGACTCTTGTGGACGCCTTGACCATTGCCCTGGAGTTTGAGGCGGCGACGGAGGCCTCACGTGGAGTTGCTCGACTAAGGGAAGTCACCGGTAACTACGACCATGCTGTTCATTCCGTTAGCGACGTTGAAGCGGTAGTAGAGAGGTTAATGAAGTTATCTCCAAAAAGAAGGCGCCCAGTGAGATGCTGGAACTGCGGAGAACTAGGCCATATAAGAAATACTTGCCCCCAAACAGAAAAATCTCCTGCTGAAGTACCCCAGCAGCAGGAAAACTAGAACGGGTCGACTCCTGGAGGGCGAAATCGACCCCAAACATTCCCGAAGCCCCTCACGCCATTAAATTGGCAACTCTGCGACATCACGTGGACAGCTTATATGTGGATGGCCTCATTGATGGAAAGAACTTTAGCATGCTGGTAGACACTGAAGCTACAAAAACTATCGTCCGACCAACCATCATTATGCGAAATAAGATGTTGCCTACCAGTTGGAGACTGCGTACCGCTACCGGAGATTCTGCTAGAGTCTACGGTGAGATACAGGTGACGCTACAGTTTGGTTCAACCTCTCTTGTTCACTCAGTGCTGGTGGCTGACGTTGATGAAGATGTTGTTCTGGGCATGGATGTTATGCTCCACTGTGGTTTTCATTTGGATCTTCGCCAACGTATCCTTCGTACTGGTAATGAAGAAATATTCCTGCACCGAAAACAAGTTGACAATGCCTCGATTAAGCTAATCGATGATATCGAACTTCCGGCAAGCTGCGAATGTGTCGTCACAGCGCGGTTGGATGGACTGGAGCCAGATGGTGCCCCAGCCATGATAGAGCCGAAGAACCATGACAATGAATTGGGAAAAGGACTCCTTGTGGGTAAGACTCTTGTTAGATCCGCCAAACAGGTACCCATCCGAGTTATCAACTTGAACGATCATCCAGTTCTTCTCCGAAAGGACACGGAAATGGGAAGTTTAGAACCAGTAATGGCTATAATTCACAAGATAAATGTTACGGAAACAGATGAGACCAACGAAATTGAACAATTAATGACAAAATTAGACCCCTCTTTGTCAAAATTAGAAAAGAAACAGGTAAGAGATCTACTTTACCGTTATAAACCTGTATTTGGTTCTAAAAGTAAACTGGGAAGAACTGATGTTGTACAACATAGAATTGACACTGGTGATGCACGTCCGATTCGACAGGTACCCCGAAGGATGCCTCAAGTTAAAAAGGAAGAAGCAGACAGAGCCCTTAAAGAAATGATTCAAAATGGCATAGTTGAACCATCCAGTAGTCCGTGGGCTTCTCCTGTGGTATTAGTGAGAAAGAAAGACGGATCAATGCGGTTTTGTGTCGACTATCGAAAGCTAAATGATGTCACTAAGAAGGACAGTTATCCTCTGCCAAGGATTGATGATGCCCTCGACGCTTTGGCGGGTTCTACTCTGTTTTCTACCTTGGACCTTAAAAGCGGATACTGGCAAGTTAAAATGAATCCTGCAGACAAAGAAAAGACTGCCTTTACCAGTGGATCAGGGTTATGGCAATTCACGGTCCTTCCATTTGGCCTCTGTAATGCTCCTGCGACGTTTGAACGACTAATGGAGAACATCCTGCGGGGTTTGTCATGGGAAACTTGTCTAGTTTATCTAGACGACATCATCATAATGGGTAAGACCTTTAAGGAACATTTATCTAACCTGGAAGAAGTTTTTAAAAGATTACAGAACGCTAATCTAACATTGAATGTTAAGAAATGCCACTTGTTCCAGAGACAGGTCAATTATTTAGGACATAACGTAAGCAAGGATGGCGTTGCTGTTGACCCCGCTAAGATACAAGCCGTTCAGGAATGGCCGATCCCTATCGACAAACATCAGCTCCGCAGTTTCTTGGGTCTTTGTTCCTATTACCGACGATATGTCAAGAATTTTGGAGACATCGCCAAACCTTTGACACGTTTGACAGAACAAGATAAGTCCTTCTGTTGGGATCAGGAATGTCAAAAGGCGTTTGAAATATTGAAGAAACAGCTTACGTCAGCACCTGTTCTTGCTTATCCACTTCCTGATGGTAAGCTCATTCTGGACACCGACGCCAGCAATGTGGGAATTGGAGCCGTCTTGTCACAGCTACAAGATGGTAAGGAAAGAGTGGTTGGTTACTTCAGCAAAACTTTATCGAAAGCTGAAAAGAACTACTGTGTAACTCGGAGGGAACTGTTAGCAGTTGTAAAATCCGTCGAACACTTTTATAAATATCTGTATGGCAGAAAATTCCTGATCAGAACAGACCATGCTAGTTTAAAGTGGTTACTTGGCTTTAGGAACCCAGAAGGACAGATAGCAAGATGGCTCGAAAAACTGCAGGAATATGATGTTGAAATCGAGCACAGACCTGGAACAAGACATCGTAATGCTGATGCACTTTCCAGAAGACCATGTCGACCTGATTGCCCCCATTGTACCCGTATGGAGCAGAACGAGGAAAAACTTGCCTTAGTTAAGGTTGTGCCAGAAGACGAGAGCTCTATGCTGGAGGAGCAACAAGAAAACGATCCCGTTCTGAGAAAGATTCGGGAGTGGAAGAGAATGGACCGTCGTCCGTTGTGGAGAGAGATATCCTCATTCTCTCCTGCTTTAAAAGCATACTGGTCCCAATGGAACTCTTTAATTTTGGACGGTGGGCTCGTTAAAAGACTGGTAGAAAACTCCGAGGGAACAGAAACAAGGAAACAAATAGTGGTCCCAAGAAATGCTGTACCAGAAATTTTAAAGCAGATGCATAATGATAGTTCTGGAGGACATCTGGGTATCACGAAAACGCTGCAAAAGATCCGAGATAGATTTTACTGGGTAAATTGCACTAATGATGTTAAAGATTGGTGTCGTAAATGCACTACCTGTGCTGCCAGTAACGGTCCGCACCGAAAACCGAAGGCGGAAATGCAGCAATACCTGGTTGGAAGTCCTTTTGAAAGAATCGCGGTAGATATATTGGGGCTACTTCCACAGACCGATGAAGGAAACAAATACATCTTTGTTGTAATGGACTACTTCACTAAATGGGTTGAAGCCTATGCAGTTCCCAATCAGGAAGCCACCACTTTAGCAGATATATTGGTTGAAGAATTTGTAAGCCGATTTGGGGTACCACTAGAATTACATTCAGACCAAGGAAGAAATTTTGAGAGCAAGCTGTTTCAAGAAGTTTGCCAAAGATTAGGCATCCACAAAACGAGAACCACAGCGATGCATCCTCAGTCTGATGGAATGGTGGAACGAATGAACCGGACTATAACCAACTATCTGTCAAAAGTGGTGTCAGATTGTCAGAGGGATTGGGATCGACATATTCCACTATTTCTAATGGCAATTCGATCGGCCATCAACGAAGCAACTGGCCAAACGCCTGCGAAGGTCCTGTTCGGTAGAGAAATGAGGCTACCATGTGACTTGGTGTTTGGTTGTAAACCCGGTGAAGAAATGGCACGTGAACAATATGTCGCCGACCTTCAGAATCGAATGGAGAATATACACAACCTGGTGCGTGGAAAACTACAATTATCTAGTGATCGGATGAAGAGGTACTATGACACACGGACAATGGAAAAGAGTTACCAAGTTGGAGATTTAGTCTGGCTCTATAACCCCCGACGGCGTCGAGGTATTTGTCCCAAATTACAAAAGAACTGGGAAGGTCCTTACACCATCAAGAAGAAGATTAACGATGTTATTTATCGGATCGTGAAAATTCCCAGAGGGAAACCCGTCGTGGTCCATCACGATCGTTTGGCGCCTTACCAGGGAAACCACAGTGGAGATGCGCAGCAACTCCAAGAAGATGGTTTGGCTGGCTCAGGAAATGTGCGGGATTCCGATGTAGGAAATAACATTCCAGGAGGAATGAATCTAAGGAGGGGGCAGTGTAACGGGATAACCGTAACGGAAGGGACCTTAATTTGAAAGATTGTTGTTGACAGTTGATTTTTAGAAGTTTGTAAAAAAATCAACTGACCATTTTAAATAATGTTTCTAGAAAATTCTAGAAACTTCTAAACACACTAACTAGATTAAATAATGTTGTATATAAGGGGATGCACGGACAGTTAACGTCAGTTCGAGTCAAGTGTTCAGAAGAGTTCATTGTATTGTCAAGTAGTTAGACGTTATCCAGCAGAGTTCAGTGTATCTTAACAATTTTGTAAATAAATTGTGTAAAAAGCCCCCATAAGTGTTTCAAATTGGTGTCAGGTGTGGGGTGAAGATACAAGAATACCTGGAAAAAAGATAAATGACCTATTGGTGGCAGAGCTCAGAAGAGAGCTCGAAGAATTAGAATTGGAAACTACTGGGACCAAATCTGTATTGTTGAATAGGCTCCGTGAATACTACCTAAGTAATAATTTGGACCCTGACGTTGTGGAGTTCGATGACGCGGTTCAAAAAGCAATTTCTGAACTATCGCAACGAATGACGAGCCAACAAGAAGAACAAACTCAACAACTTTCCCGGTTGCAAGAGGAGCTATCAGGACGAATGACGAGCCAACAAGAAGAACAAACTCAACAACTTTACCGGCTGCAAGAAGAACAAGCTCAACAACTGTCCCAGTTATCCAGTCAGATGAAGAGCCAGCAAGAGGAGCTATCCAGTCAGATGAAGAGCCAGCGTGAAGATATGTCCCAGCTGTCACAACGAATGACGAACCAACAAGAGGTGCTATCCAGTCAGATGAAGAGCCAACAAGAGGAGCTATCACAACGGATGTCTACCCTATCAGATGAGTTATCAAGTTCGTTCTCCCAGCAAATATCACATCTTCGTGACGAGCAGAATCAGCAAGTAGACAACTTAAATCAGCAAGTGTCCAGCTTGCGAGACGAACAAAATCAGCAAGTGTCCAGCTTGCGAGACGAACAAAATCATCAAGTGTCCAACTTGCGAGACGAGCAAAACCAGATCAACCAGCAAATGCAGTCCGAGATAAGGAAGCTTCAACAAGAACAGGAAGCTAGCCGCCGAAACCAAACCATCCACCACGGCGACGGAGATGCAAGAAGGATGGAAACCTGCCACGCAGACGTCGAACGACAAAGAAGCGAGGAGACGACCCATGGACCAAAGACGATGAAACCCCCGACCTTCGACGGGAAGACTTCCTGGCCAAATTACCTGAAACAATTCGACGCAGCGGCCAGAGCTAATGGATGGTCATCCCAGGAGAAAGCATTGTCCCTAACCGTAGCTCTGCGAGGCGAAGCTTTAGACGTCTTGCAATCATTGACGCCGGATGAAGCTGACAACTTCGAGTTATTGGTGAATCGTCTAGACATGCGTTATGGTCAAACTCATCTACAACCTGTGTACCGAATGCAGTTAAAGAGCCGAAAACAGAAAAATGGAGAAACTATCCAGGAATTTGAAGCGGATGTAGCAAGAATGGTACGACTTGCGTGTTCAAATGCAGCGGAGGATTTCCTGGAGTGCCTAGCAGTCCAAACCTTCACCGATGGTCTTCGAGACGTCGAGTTGCAGCGCGCTGTACGGTTGGCGCGGCCGAAGACTCTTGTGGACGCCTTGACCATTGCCCTGGAGTTTGAGGCGGCGACGGAGGCCTCACGTGGAGTTGCTCGACTAAGGGAAATCACCGGTAACTACGACCATGCCGTTCATTCCGTTAGCGACGTTAAAGCGGTAGTAGAGAGATTAATGAAGTTATCTCCAAGAAGAAGGCGCCAAGTGAGATGCTGGAACTGCGGAGAACTAGGCCATATAAGAAATACTTGCCCCCAAAAAGAAAAATCTTCTGCTGAAGTACCCCAGCAGCAGGAAAACTAGAACGGGTCGACTCCTGGAGGGCGAAATCGACCCCAAACATTCCCGAAGCCCCTCACACCATTAAATTGGCAACTCTGCGACATCACGTGGACAGCTTATATGTAGATGGCCTCCTTGATGGGAAGAATATTAGCATGCTGGTAGACACTGGAGCTACAAAAACTATCGTCCGACCAACCATCATTATGCGAAATAAGATGTTCAGTGTATCTTAACAATTTTGTAAATAAATTGTGTAAAAAGCCCCCATACGTGTTTCAGTATATTACTTTACGAGTGGAGTAAATTGCATATTACAGCGAGTGTGTTTGGCCCATGAGCGAGCTTGCGAGCGAAGGGGCTAAAGAAACGAGCTAAATATGCGAATTGTTCCTCGAGTGAAGTACTATGCTTTACCCACGACTTACCAAATGGTTAATGGTTAATATTTTACACAAGCAATTACATATGAAAAGTTGTAAAGTTAGTGCCGCATTCGTTAACAATTTAACAAAAACTGAATCGAAACCAAATTTCTCATCGCAATTTGGAGTGTTTTAAGCAGAATAAAACCGAATTGTGCGTCGTCTTATAACTATAACTATCTACCATCATAATCCTAAACTCAAACTAGAACTAGACGGTTATGGCATCAGTTTTTTTTTGTTCAAAAGAGGTTTTGTTGATATATTATCGTAAAAAATGTAAAACAATTAACTCTGAATATTATTGCAACCTTTTAAAGTAGGTACGAATCGCTTAAACACTTACCGTGTTAACTAGATTTGGCTCCTGCCGACTATTACATGATCAGAAACTTAAAACAATTTATTCGTGGAAAGACTTTTTTGGTCCTCCGTCCAGAAACAATACTATTAATTACTTCAAAATCGTCCGGAAAATGACATTTTCCGGCCTAGGCCGGCAAAGTAGCTTTTAGATTATCTAAAGAGATAGCGCTATGAGTCATCAAAAATACATAATGAATAATACAAATTTTAATTAAATTTATTTAAAAACAGCATATAATATACTAAACTAATAACTTTTTCTAAAGATAACCAGGATTCTAATTTAAATTTAATATCTCTCACAACTTTTATTTTAAATTTGACATTTATGTCAATTTACAACTACTTGTCATTCGATTATGAAAATACATATTTCGATTTTATTTTTGCTAATTAAACTAAAATAGTTCATTGTCTCTGCTATTTTTATATAAAATTATTAGATATGAATGTTAATATTTTCAATAATACAATTTTTACTGTGTTGCTTATTAGCAAATTATTCGTATGTATACAAATTAAGGATCTTGAAATCGATTATTATCAGAAAATCATTCCTTATTACTAATTCTTTTAATCGTGCAATAGATGTCAATAAACATCTATATAATCTTAGATGTCATAAAGTAAAAAGTTTTTGAACTTTTGAAAATATTAAAAATTAGTCGGACCAAAAAATAGTGTGTGTTACACGTCCGGGAAATGTTTTGCAAGTGCTCGTATTGTTTCGCCTCGGTGCTACGCACCTCGGCTACACAACTTTACTCGCTCTTGCAAAATGTCATTTTCCGTCCTTGTGTCACAAATAACTATTTCATCAAATGAAGAATCTATTGCAGCCGTGGAAGAGTATTTGTAGAGCTTCCGGAAAATCATTACAGAGATGGTATAAAATTACTGGAGGATCATGAGATAAGTGTTTATGAGCTGAGAGTTTCTATTGACTTTTTAAACAACCTGTACATATTATATCAGTATGCTTTTTAAAATGTATGATAATAATGAGAATTTTAAATTAATAAATGAATTTTTAAGCGATTTTTAATTGATGTATCAGTAATTACCAAAAAAACTATTAAGCAGTAGAACAATTTAATTTTATATTTAACGATATACATATATAACATTAATCTTGGATATTTTACGAACCTACAAGAGTTTGTTAATTTGTGAATCTGTAAAAAAAGTAATGACAAAAAAATTATTCCAATAGTTTAGTTTCAAAGATACTTACACTGATCGGGTTTTAAGAGTTCATGATTTGAAAATCCTAAAACAATAATCTTAAAAGGTGTAATGAAAAACCTATTAATTTATTTAAATATGTTCAAATTTAATCAAGTAAACCATTACTTGTTTCTTTTAGGACATTGAACTGTATTTTGAACATTTTAAATATACATTCTTGAAATTTTAGCCCAACTTACTCCTACGAATATGCCAAACGACTCACTTGTCATTAAATTAAAGTCTAGAAGATACTGCCAACAAAATAAGTCAATTTCTGAACGATGGAAAAACGACGTTTAAATAACAAACATTTCGTCAAACTGTGAGAGAAATCAACAAACATTGACGATGCCTGTAACTTTTAATTTTTAGGAAATGGCAAATAAAACATGTCAGATCCATTATTTGATTACTAGTCAACGTTAAGAATAATCGTGGGAATTAAAAAACACTAATGGACGTTTTGTTTACAAATAAATTTTAATTACGTAGTTTACACACTTTAAACTGTTTATGGTTAAAAAATAAAGGTTTACCATTATTTCTTTACCGTGGCAAATAAAATAAAAGCGAGATGTTGTGAACCGGGAGTGACCGATGAGGGGTAGCATAATTTTTTTACGCTCTGAAATATTGTATGATCGAACATACCTATGAATGATTTAATACTCTATTCTCTATTGTTATTGTTAAAATATATACAGGGTCATTCAAAATGAGCGGAACACTTGATTTATGGCTTAACTATGAATTATTCGATAATTTGACTTAGATAAAAGTTTTTGTACATTTAATGTACTATTTATTGATCTTTTCAGATTTTTCGAAAAAGTAAAAGCTTTCAAGATATGACGTCAAAGGACAATATTTTAAATGAATCACCCTGTATTTATATTTTTTTTCGAATTGGTATGACCTATCTAAATTCATTAATGGTACATTTAGTGGGTCTGAGACTTATCTTAATATATATAAATTACGTGTCACGTTGTTTGTCCGCAATGGACTCCTAAACTACTTAACCGATTTTAATCAAATTTGCACACCGTGTGCAGTTTGATCCAACTTGAAAGATAGGATAGCTTACATTTTAATTTATAGTCGCAATATTATTTTATTGCAAATTATTTGTTTATTGAATTGTTATTATATTAAATATAATATTATCATTTTCAAAGTCTTCATGTAAGGTCTTAGTAGCTAATTTGGATCAGCGGCTGATTATGACATTTCGGCTGGGTTATCGTAATGGGATCGATTACGACAGAGGGAAGTTTTTTTTTACATGTGAAAACAGTAATTATTATTTTAATTTTAACTGTTAAAACTTATTTAGAAAGTTTTTAGATACAACTACCAAACTACCCTTGATTTTTCAACAAGGAAACAATCCTCTCTATGATCAATCACAGCGTTGTATGACTTAATATTTTTGCAATATCAAGGATGCTGTGCATTGTTGAGACGACACTTAAATTCAGTTTTAATTATTGAAAAGTTTTAACATAAAAAGTTGTAAACATGCGCGTACGATTGCAAAATGATCCATCAGCACAAATATATTCCGAACAATTACTAGATATTGGGTACAGTAAAATATAACTGCAACCAAATACGCAATTCATTATTAAACTGCCAGAAAATTTCTGCACTGTTCTTCAGGAAAAAAAAATGAACTGATCCAGAGTATTTTTCCGGATATACAGAATAATTACTTGAATCATGACTGGCTCAGTCATCGGGCGATTTTGGCAGCCAAAAATGTTGATGTTGACGAAATTAATTTCCAGATACAACAGTTGTTACCAGGCGAACTGATGTCTTTTAAATCAATCGATACTGTTGTTGATGAAAATCAAAGTGTAAATTTTCCAATTGAATTTTTAAATTCACTAGATATACCTGGAATGCCACCCCATAATCTTCGATTAAAGATTGGTTCCCCTAATATTCTCCTACATAATTTGAACCCACCTCAATTATGCAACGGTATGCGTTTGGTCATTAAAAAGATTACCGGAAATATTCTTGAAGCAACCATTTTAACTGGAAAGCTTAAAGGAAAAGTGGTCCTGCCACGTATTCCAATGATACCATCAGATTTTACTATACCCTTTAGAAGGCTACAGTTTCCAATTCGTTTAGCTTATGCCATGTCGATAAATAAGTCACAAGGTCAAACAATGTCCATTTGTGGTTTAGACTTGGACAATCCATGTTTTTCTCATGGGCAACTATATGTTGCATGTTCACGTGTAGGGAAACCGTCGAATCTGTTTGTGTTAGCTAAAGACAGGTTAACCAAAAATATTGTGCACCGATTAGTGCTAAATTAAATTGAAAATAAAAAGTAATTATAATTTAAAATAATAAATATTATTGTTACAGATTTAAAACTATCTGCCCTACCTACCTCATTCATAAGTTAAAGTGTTACATGTTATTTACTTTGTAGTGTCACATAGGTGATAGGGTAGTTTTGCTCTACATATTAATTTATTAGTTTATATTTTACTGTATTGTTATGTATTACATTTTACCAGGTAAAAGGCATTACGTTAGATCTTGGCACGTGTTTAAATAGTTTATTTTTTATTCTCACGTAGAATATGAATTGGCTATAAAAGCAGGTTGTTGAGGTCAGACACCCAGAGTTTGTAGTCTGAGGTTGTCTGTAAGGATCACCCTTTAAGGTGTTCCTAAAACAGACCCTTGGGTCTAGGCCATTGTGACTCTTGACGTATTTTCGTGAGTAAGTGTGACATGTCACCATGTAGTTTATTTGGTAAGATTAGTATTTAGTCATTCCCTATTCATAATGTTTATTACACATTTGTATTGCTTATTTATTGGTTAATATATTTGTTGTTTGTTTTCTGTTGTTTATCTCATCTTCCCCTTGGTAAGTTTTCTGCCTTCAGCAGGATACCTAACCGGGAGTGCCTTTAGTAAGCTACCCCTTATCCTATAACACTAAGGCACATTCTCCCAAATCTCTCCAGGCGTGACAGTAATATACTCATTTGTTAGAAACTTGAATAAAAATAATAATAAATTTTAAAATTCTTTTGTATTGATTTTTGCTTAATATCAATCCAGCGAATTTTTATACCGGCTTTAACGTTTCCGTCTTCATCCGTTAATAATAATTTCATTGTATTAAGGGGTTGCAGTAGTAGAAAATCATGGAGGTCGCCATATTTTTTACAAATGGCATCTATGTAAACAAGCATGGTGGTCTCCATGACTGATGTTCTCCTACTGTTCCTCTTAAATAGATTACTACAATGTAATATAACAAAAATCTTAGCCACAGCAACGCGTGGCCGGGTCAGCTAGTGGTTTTATAAATATCAATTAATTAAAAAAATTATTTGACACCAAATGAACCATAATAATATAAACTTAAATAAAACATATTTATTTGAAGTAGGTGTTGTTCAAATTATTATGGTTCATTTGGTGTCAAATAATTTTTTTAATTAATTGCTATTTATAAAACCATAAGTCTCAGACCCACTAAATGTACCATTAATGAATTTAGACAGGTAATACAAACTCGAAAAAAAATATAAATACAGGGTGATCCATTTAAAATATTGTCCTTTGACGTCATATCTTGAAAGCTAGGACTTTTTCGGAAAATCTGACAAGATCAATAAATAGTACATTAAATGTACAAAAACTTTTATCCAAGTCAAATTATCGTATAATTCATAGTTAAGCTATAAATTAAGTGTTCCGCTCATTTTGAATGACCCTGTATAAAAAATTAATAGTGTTTAAAATTAAGATCGTGTATCGTGTAAGTACCTACCAATACAAAAGTATATAAATCGTAGTGAACTTGTGTTAAACATTTGAAAACATTAAAATTCTACACTAATGAACACCATAATCCTCTCTTTTCCCATAACACTATTTTTTAATTTTTTTTTAATAATATTGAAAAAACTGGGATGTATTTAACTAAGTAGACATGTATAAATAATTAATTTCCTGTATTTATATTAATTATACACGTTAAATTCATGTACTTTTTCATATCAAATGCATTGATCATTGTTTTGATCCCTGTTTTACCAGTCGAAGTAAGACAATTTTAGACCAAAGCAACTGTTAGTCAGAAACAAATGTCATTATTTCAAGTCTGTCGGAATGTTTCTGACTGACAGTTGCATTGATCTGAAATAGTCTTACTTCGACTGGCTACAGAGATCAAAACTCGCTGTTTCAATGCATGTGATATGAAAAATATTGTGTGTGGCACGGGATTAAACAAAGACGATTTCTGACTAGGGTGAGAGTTGACTGCCCGAGCGAAGCGCAGTATATATACTATTTAGGTAATATACATATACTATTTAGGTAAGACTACTAATTCCGTTCAAATCGTACGTATCGTCGGTTTTTAGTTTTTCGGAGTTTATACGTTTCTATTAGCGATCCAACCGCTTAAAAAAAATGCGATTGCCGTCTCGAACATTAAAATTGACATTTTAAAAATTGTGTTTTATCAAATTTTCATTAGACTTATGAATCCAAAAGTAGAAGAGGCTTAACTTGACAATATATTATATGATAAATTTCCATAAAAAATATGTAAGTAAAGAAAATCTTCTAAACTATAAAATGCATTAGTGGCAAGAAAACTATGGAGATATTTTCATAATCTACTTGTGCTAATTTGATGGGTTCCTATCATAGTTTTTAATATATTGCTGAACTTTTTGTAGCATCTAAATCCAATATACTTTGGCGAGTGTTGACTTATTTGTAAACTTGAAAATGATTGATGGATATTAAATGTTATTCTAGTATCATATATGAGTGCAGGTTTTTATTTTTCTTAAACAAATGTTCGTTATCTTTTATACATAAAATCAATTTAAAAATAAACAGCCCAGGAAGAGTTAGAATTTCTGCATTCTTAAAAAATTGTTTAGGTACATGAAGTAGTTGGTGTAACCTTATACATGGCTCTTAGAACTTTTTTTGAGAAATATTAGTTCTTTCAAAGAATGGTGAAGAGCCCCAAAATATCAATCCATATTGTAAAGTTGACTGAACCAATACAAAACAGACTAGTCTTAAAATATTAAAAGATGTTTCCCTAAAGTTTTTTATTATAAAACAGCAAGTACTTAATTTTGAAGTTACCATTTTTATATGAGCTTACCAATTCAATTTGGAATCTAGTATTACTCCTAAAAACTTAATTTTATTGACTCCTTGAATAGATTTTTCCTTAATATGTAAATAGGGTTCATGGTATAATAGAATATTTTTAGGTAAAAATTGCATAAAAAAGGTTTTTGTGATGTTTAATGCCAGTCCATTATCTCTATAATACTGGTAAAACTTCTGAGATATCTCGTTGCCAGTTTGAGTGAAATGATCATTTTGATCATCTGTTATTTGTTTCATCAGCATATTAAACATGTTTTTTTTTCTGATGAGAGCTTAAATAAGAAATATAAAAAGCAGTTGACCTCGAATGGAACCTTGTGGAATTCCTATTTCGCATGGAAAAGGATTCAATTTTATCCATTTTACACAATGACTTGAGTTCTATTTGTGAGATAAGATTTTATCTACTTTTCCACGTATTTCTATGCCACTCAGTTTCAGCCCACATAAAAGCTTCGCTTTAAAAACATTAACACTTAATGTAGCTAAACGCAAATATAAAAATGAAAATGTTTAAAAGTTGTAATTAAATTATAGGTAATTTAACATTAAATAAAAAAACGGAAATTGTAAGAATCAAGACATTGAATCAGTAAATATTCTTATACAAGTGTTTGCTGAAAATTGCATTCTTCAGAAAGATCTTTTAAAACCATCAAACATTTTCAAGATGATAAAAATAATTAATAACCGAAACAAAAGGCTTTTTATAAAAGTGAAGTCTTAAAGCCTCTTATTCACACACATGAACGAAAACTGAAAAGAAGCAATTAGTGCTACATTTAACGAAAAAAATAAATAAATAGCAGTACAGACCCGGACTCACACTTATATTCCAAGATTAGGTATTAATTGCTGATTATAAGTAATTAACTATCTTTTCGCCTATCTACAATTTATAACAGATGTAGTACAAGTGTTTTTTGAGCAATAATTTGTTTTTTTACCGATAATTATATACTCACCTCGAAAGGATCTGATTTTTTACTGCAATTATTTATAAGATCAGTTAACAACGTGTAAGCTAAAGTCCTAATTGTACCCAAAATCCAATTGCTTCTTTAAACAACGCAAAAGTCTCGAAGCGATTTGGTTATCTTCCATTAAAGACATAAATCTTTGATTTGATATTTACCAGCGTTTTTATTTCTTGTTGCAAAATATACCATTTCAACTGCAAAAATAGGTCAATTTCTCGGGTATTTTTTTTTATTAAGGATGTCCTCGTAGGTATAGACCTAAATACAAATGTACCGAGAACATCTAATGGGGCAGAAGAGACAATTTATTAATTACGGATTTAAAGGCCTGCAAGTTAGGACGAGTGGGGAAGATGTGGGAAGGTAAGGAGTTCCACAATGTGGAGACCCACGGGATGAAGGAACGATCAAATCGATCCGTTCTCGATGTCCAGCATTGAACAGTATAAGGGTGCATGGAGTTGGCACGTCGCGTTGCTCTGGCTGGTCTGACAAGTGGAGGCATTATAGAACAGAGTTCTTCTGAGCAAAATCCGTTTATGTATCGGTAAAACAAGGAAAGATCAGACACTGCTCTTCGGTGGGATAATGGGACTAGGTTTTTGGTGATACTGGTGTCGTTTATTAGTCGAACTGCTCTTCTCTGTATTGCATCAAGAAACCCGAGCCTTGACGGACCCACTGAACAACATACATGCGCGCAGTATTCAAGATTAGGTCGTATTTGGGCTTTGTAAAGAGTAGCTAAGATGGATGGATAAAAATATTTCCGTGCTCTAAACAGTAAGCCTAATCTTTGTCTAAAAAGTATTTCATTCAATTTCTCTTCTACAATGTAGTATTCAAATTTTAAGCAACTAAGCGAAGATCGATCCTGTTATTTAAGGAATAAATTTCATACATTATTTCTCCAAATAATCAAGTTCAGTTAGAGCACTAAAGCACATGTGTAGATGATAACTTTAAATAACCCTTTAACGTTTAATCTAGAAAATAATAACGACTATTCATTGTTAATTTAAGTGAGTAATGACAAGACTAGTCACCGCGTGACGTCATACAGTAGAAAACTGTAATACGTAGTTGTTGCAACATGTTTTTGGATATACGTTTTTTATTAAAAATAGCAGTTTTTAACCTAATCTATATAAATATATTCACAACGAATGTGACAAGTGACAGCATTAATAATTCTTGTACTAAGTGAGTACATAGTTAAAATGTATAGTTATTTTTTCATTGTGACGGTCCTGTGTTGGGGGTAATTTACCACTGTCCAGGCAAACATTATACGTACCATCAGTATTGAATATTATTAATAGTAACCTGTCTATAGTGTCTATAACCTGATCTTTCCACGTATTGTGTTTTGAGAAATAAGAATACGAGATATGGTCTATACCGTGCCGGCCAAGATATACCAACTTTTCATCTTGTACATTCATTATTAATTTAAATATTATTTCTCTCTTCTTTTGAATTCGTTGAGATTAAAAAGATTTTAACAGTGGCGTTACAGATTTATTGTTCGTTTACTTTTGGGTTGTTTATTTTTTACACCATATGGAATTTAATAAAAATATAAAAATTATCGGTTGGTTAACTACCTTCTGGGAGAGTATTTTATCATTGTTTTAAACTCAGATTTTTTTATTTATATTACATTTAAATTACACGAGATGGCCAATTTATCATACTATTAAACAATGATAATAAAGAAGATTCCTCTAAATTCGTGCATAGTCGAGCCATGCATGTCTTAATGAAGTTGACTCAAGTATCAAAACTAGGTACGTTTTTTTATAAAATTTGTCATATTGACGAATACGTTAAGAACTAAAATGTATTTCTGATAAAAAAAAATTATTTAATATAGTTGCCTAAAATACTATCTACATATTTGCGTTACGTAGCCTTTCCGACTGATTACTTGCTTTAATACGTCTTGACATAATGTCAACTAATATTTAGCAGTCATCTGATGTAAAACTGTTCCAAATTACTTGGACACGTGTTCGTAATTGTGGAACGGATTCATTCTCAGATTTTTCTTCATGATATGCCACAAGGTGTCAATCTGCGAAAAATCTGGACTACCCAACGTCCATTTTTAAGCTGGAATTTGTTTTCTAACATCCATCCTTTTACTTTTTTAGCACCACGATCTTGTTTAAAGATACATTCGATAATGAAACGCATTTGTTCAATTTGGAATATTAAGTTATTTTGAAGCACATTAATGTTCTTCTCAGCATTCATAATACCCTACAAAAAGTGAAAGTTTTCCACTACACTTGCTGACATAGATATCCAACTCATAAAAGAATCCGGAAACTTAACTTTTTTTAAGACAGTCAGTCTAAAACACTTCTTTAGTTTTTATGATAAGCCTTTTACTATCATCAACGCATACATACTTCAAATCGGCTCCGTCACTCCAAACAATGGAGTTTAATTGGTTCGAATACCATAATTTGTGTTCTATGGCCCACACTTCTCCTTTTTTTTTTTAAATCTTTATCAGTAGGGTTTGCTTTTGCCTAAAAAACTGAATTTAAAAAGAATAATAAAAAAAAATAATTTAAGCCTACCTTTTTAGTTTTAAATCCCAGTTTTTAGGCAGCTCTGTGACAAGTTGCTGTTGAAAACTTTTTTGTGGTTGCCTTTTTTTTTGTAGTTGCCTGATTCCACAATATTTTCAATTCGTTGGAATTAGCACACCGATTTTCTTTGATAATCCATTTTAAGCTCTTAAGTAGGTGTTGAAATAACGCGTACGAACTTCCAATTCAGGGTTTTTGAGCAACAGATCCCGTTGTTTTGCACAATTTAATAATATTTCGAACTGTATACCTCGATTTGTTGATTTAATACTGTCAGTTGATAAAATTGCCATTGCTGCATCCAAAAACCCAGAATCACATATCGTTAATGGAATACCACTTACTGACCACAAACTGAAAATCAACCAATTTTTTCGAAACCTCTGGGAGCATCGCTGGACTCAACAAAATTCAAAACTCTCTGAAATTAAACCCACACTATCAGTCAAGTTAAATTTTCCGTCAAAGAGAAAAAACCAAGTCAAAATAAATAGACTTAGAATTGGCCACACTACCTTAACTCATCAATTCTTACTCAAGAAGGAACCGCAAACCCAGTGTGAAACTTGTGCAGTGCCCATATCAGTAAAACATTTAATAATCCAGTGTCCACTCTTCTCTGAAGAACGGAAAATAGCGAAGATTGCTAGTGAACTAAAAACTGTTTTAACTACCAATATAGACAGAGTTCTACAATTCTTCAACCTTATTAACATGTATAGCTTAATTTAATGTTCTGTAATGTTTTTTTCGCCGCTCATAACCCTCGAGGTTAATGCGGCTAATGCAAAATAAAAATAAAAAATGCAAGTGAATGATCACTTTTCTTATTTCGTTAAAAACAGCGCATAAACAGACTTAAGTTGTGTCCATCTCGTATTTTGCAATATACAAATCATTTTGCAAAGAAGACAATTATGAAATAAAAAAGGTTTAAAAATAGCTGCGACAGTTTTCTTATCTTTCCATAAGCATTTAAAGAAAACAAAAATATATATTGTAATAGAAATAAACTTTTAATAGCTTTTAAATAAATTCAGATATACCTATCATGTTTTCGGGTGTGGGGCCAACTTTACTAAGACAGGACTCTTAAATATTAGATTAAATAATAACCGAACTTTCCTCGTATATGGTTACAAAAATTTTTCCTGATGAAGGAAATGACGTAATTTTATACAGTTAAGTCCACACCTTTTTCGACAAAACAATTGACCGTGTGGATTCCATGTTTAGATTAATAATAATGTGAAACCAATAATAAATTCAAAAAAAGTATATACCGTCGTGTTTATAACAAAGATTAAAGTTTTACTTATATGGTATTTCGGCTTTTGATGAGTTATTCGTAACACGTCTTCATTATAAGCAATTATTTTTTTTTTCGGTGAATATATTTGAACTTAAAATATGTTTATAAAAAAAAATAAAAATGATTATTAATACTTTAGAAGGTCAATGTTCGTTTTATAAGTATTATAAAATTAATTTTGATCGAAATACAAAAGCAAGCTAAAGTACATTGTTTAGTAGTAGTATGTAAGCAATCACTAATAGCTGTAGTATAGAGACGTATTGTGTGTATACTGCTTAAATTTTATTTTTAATGGAATAATACAGCAACATTTAGGTTTATATACAAGGTATGCAGTATGTAACTGACTGATTTGTATCTTGAATATTTGTTGCTGTTAATAAAATACGTCAATTTTTTACCTTTATACTTTATTAAAACTAAGAAATTATGTATAAATAATAATATCAGACAAATGTCCGCCCCTATAAGCCGCGCCAACCTGATCTCTCCGGAGTATATTTTTTGGTAGATTTCCAGAGGCGTAATTTTAATTGCTTCCGTAATATTGTTCTTTAGCTGACCTACAGTATTTGGTTTGTTGGCATAAACCCTATCTTTTAAGAATCTCCATAAAAAGGAGTCAGGTGCCGTTAAATCAGGTGATCTTGGTGGCCAAATTACATTCCCAAATCGATAGAAATTAAACGTCCTGGAAAGATTCTTTGCAGAAGATTCACTGTTTTCCTAGTTGTGTAACAAGTTGCTTCATCCTGCTGGAACCACATGCTTTGCTGATTAAATTGTTGGCTTTGAGAAACCAGAAAGTTTTGCACCATATCACGGGAGCGCTCACCAGTGACACTAAGAGAATTACCTGCAGTGTCTTTAAAAAAGTAAGGTCCAATGACAACTCCATACCAAACACCGCACCAAACTGTGACTCAACGATGATGTAGTGGTAGTTCATGGATGACACGAGGGTTGTGGAATGCCCAGATACAGCAATTCTGCTTATTAACAAATCCGGCCATATTGACGTGGGCTGCATCGCTTATTAGCATTTATCGGTAAAAATCGTTATTTTGACAAATAATCTGCAATATTGCATGACTGTATTATCAGGGACTTTCATGGTCTCTAGGCTGCACTTTTTTAGTTAACTGATTTTGGTATGGCCGCAAATGCAAGTCTTTTTTTAAAATAGTGCGTAATGACATGCGATGAATACCCAGTTAGTGAGAGCGATGTCTGGTAGATGTCTCAGGACTCAGCATGCTCCACGATACTTTCACATAATCTCTCTATATTTTTCGCAGTACGAACAAGTCGACCTTGGCAAGTTTTTAACTTCACCTATTTGTTCAAATTTCCGCACCAACTGACAATAGTGTTGACACTGGGCACATTATTTCAAATGAAATTTTGCCGCAGATTTAGTTGCAACAATCGACTCATTATCTAAGTAAAACATTTTAATAATGTGGACGGGTTGTACGATCGTGTGGCGCTTTATGATGAATTTGACACATGTGTTTTAAACAACTAAGTACTACGGCGCCACCTACTTAAAAGCGTAATTTAAATTAGTCAGTTATATATTGCTCACCTTGTATTATATCATTCTAATATTTTTGATTTATTTCTCAGAAAAACTGTGATAACCTTAACAATATTCAGACTTTAAAAACTAGATAATCCTACGTAATTTTTTTAAACCTTCTACTTTTCTTTAGGTGATTGAATTTAATAATATTACTGACAGGCTCATAACGTATCATTATCTATCGATTTTTTTATTCAAATTGGTCACATCAAAGATGATCCTCCATGACGTATCGGTTATCCATAAATTATTATCCTATATGGGTCGCTATTGATAATAAATTACAGGCAGATAGCCGTACAAATTAAATTTATTTAAATTGAAAAATTGGTAAAAGTAATACAATGAAATGCCGGAATGTCTAATCAAATTTTGATAGATTAAAAAGAATTAATTAATATACATATAATCGTATGAGGAACTTTCAAAAAAAGATATTTAAATAGAAATTTTCGTTGGTTATATTAAATATACAATGGTGTAGGTATATAGAGTTGCGTTATTTTATAAATAACCGAATAATAAGTTTAAAGGGGTTTCACTTATTTTATTCTTAAACTAGGTGTACCCGCGACGTCGTTCGCTTGGCGTATTGATTGTTATATAAAAATTTCTGCCCCCCACCCTTTAATGGGAGAAATTTTTATATACCATATGTTAAGTTAAAAGAAAATAAATACATCTGTGAAAACCGCATTCGAATGGGATCAGTGGTTTTCATGTGATGCGCGCACATATAGATAGACAGACAGCCGTACAACAAACAAATCTGACCACATTTTTGGGTTCTATATCGATGTACCTGCGACATCGTTCGCGTGATGTATAGATTGTTGTATAAAAATTTCTCTTCCCCACACCGTAAAAGAGGTGGAGGAAAAATTTTTATACACCAGATGTTAAGTTAAAAGAAGACAAATACATATGTGAAAACCGCATTCGAATCGGATCTGTAGTTTTCATGTGATGCGCGCACAAACATATAGATAGACAGACAGCCGTACAACAAAAAAATCTAACCACATTTTTGGGTTCTATATCGATGTACCCGCGACGTCGTTTGCGTGACATATAGATTGTTGTATTAAAATTTCTCCCCCCCACATGGTAAAAGTGGTTTTCCCAACATTTACCTTCACTGCTCTGCTCCTATTGATTGTAGCGTGATGTAAAGTATCCTATAACCAGCTCAGGAGTATGAAAAATAATTGTACCAAGTTTCGTTAAAATCCGTCGGGTAGTTTTTGTTTCTATAACGGTTATACAGCCAGACAGACAAACAGACAGACAGACAAAAATTTTACTGATTTCATTTTTGACATCAGTATCGATCCCTAATCACCCCCTGATAGTTATTTTGGAAATATATTTCATGTACAGAATTGACCTCTTTACAGTTTTATTATAAGTATAGAATATAGATAGATAGAAGATTAAAACGTTTTATTCAGCTGTTTTAAAGGCATCGAATGCTTCTTCTCGCGACTGAAATCTCTGCCCATTCATTGAATTCTTGATTTTTGGGAACGTGAAGAAGTCGTTGGGACTTAGGTCGGTACTATATACGGTGGATGGTCTAACAATTCGATGCTTTGAAGCTCCAAAAAGCTCGATTGTTTTTGGGCAGTGTGACCACTTGAATTGTCCTCATATAGGATGATTCGCTGTTGTATGTTGCTTTGTCGGAGTTTCGCGATAACAACTGGTAAACAAACGCTTATATACCAATCGGAAGTAACTGTTCTTCGATCTTCCAAAGCAATTGTTGCCCTATGACCTGATTTTGACACAAAAGTGGTGGTTTTTTCTCAACACCCACACAGCAGATTGGCGTTTATTTTCCGGTCCGTAGAAGTAAATTCACAATTAATCGCTGCTAACAATATATAAACGTTTTTTAAGCTTCCTTTTTGCCATCCATTTTGCTCAACCAACCAAACCAACTTCATAAACCCCAGTTCTTTATGTAGATTTAAAATGAGGTCTTATAAAATCCTTAATAAGCTGACAAAGTGCTTCAATATTTTGCTGTGGCGGCATTTTGGGTTGACCTAGTCTGGATTTGTCGCAGAGAATGGAGCGACCGCGTTAAAATTCGCAATACCAGCGGGAAATAGTTGACTGTTGAGGTGCTTCATTCTCAAACACAAAAACTATTAGCGAGACATTGCTGTTAAGATAATCCCCTCTGAAAATTGTAAAAAATTATTACTTGAAAATGTTCTCGGCTAAGATCCACTTGGTAATTTAAAATTTTCACTGTACCTATACGACTTGATGTATGGCAATGAAACTCTGAATTTGTGTCTACAATTCATTTAGTTTAGATTTGTGTCTGAAAGTTTTATTGGTGGTGACTTCTAAGCGGCTATATGCAAAATTAAAAAGACAATTCTTGTATAAATTTGTGTAAGCAAAATTAATCGAAAGTATTAAAAATGTTAAACACTATACGAAAGTAAAAAAATAAAATATAAAAACAAATATTCGGAAATATAGAAATTCAGGATATGCATGAAAGTCAAAAAAAAAAACTGCTGGACAATTGAAATGGTCGACTATAAAAAAAGTGAGAGGTGTCAAGGGACACCCGAATGGAATTGTAATTTGTAAACACAACAGACTGTTTATACATACATAAGCATGTCTACTTACCTAACTCTATCAGCAATATCCGGAACTTGTGCAGAAACACTGTCAGGATACATTATTGGTGTTATTTTCTATTATTTTATTATTCATTTACAAAAAACCTGTATAAACTTAACAAAGTCGCGACACTACACTGTTCAGAGCAAAATAGAAAATAGTAAATCCATTATCACCTGAATATTTTCAACAGTTCGTTTCTTTTAACAAAAGTGTCCATTTATACAATATCAGAGGTTTAGATGACATACATATACCTAGAATTACTTTTTATTTCAATTAAATTTGAAAACAGGAATTAACAATTTAATACAAAATTTTAAAATTAAAATATTTGAGAGTAACTAACAGTTAAGGTAATTTGACGTACCTAATTAGTCAAGTTACGAACTATTTTTAAAATGGTTATGAATTTATTAATTTATAAAAACAGGATGAAATAAAATATAATACTATTATAGGTACTTATTTTTTATTCTACAGTATTTTCTTTTTAATGTACATTTTCTTTTAATTTAAATTAGTGTCTTTTTAATTGTAATATATCTATCTATGAGAGAAAAAGAGAGACTGACACACAGAGAAACATGCGTGTGTCGTGTCGTGTCGTGACATATTTTGGTCTGAATTTTTTCCGGCTAGCCTCTAGCCTCAGTCGTAACTGGTCGTAACGCCCGAAAGGGAACTTCGTTCCAAAAAATTGCATATTTCTAAAACAATTAAATTAATTGAATTTATTTTCCTAAACCATCGAGTTTGTTAAATTATTTCGTATTCTTTTAATAAATAAGGTTTCTTTTAAAAATAAAATAAGAAAAGTATTTGATATAAAGTTTATTCAACTGGCAAAACCCACTCTACCCGTAATTACAATCCAAATACAGCAAAGTTTTAGAATTTTATTACCTTTCGTTCCCTGTCCGTGCTCCCTAAATTACTAAACATCGTTTAGATATACTCTTTATCAAATGATGTAATCGTTTAAGATAGAGCTCGTTCTTCTTCTAGAGCAACAGCAAGATCATTTAAGGTGTTTGCATAGTGCATAAGTTGTAACAATGGTATTAGAACTCTATTTCATATATGTTTAATAAGATTAGCATCACGTGAGCAAACTGACAAGGCCATTCTTGAAATGTTTTTAGCAAACGGTACTATGACAGCTGAAATATTCCTGTTTTGATATCTTTCTCTATATCCGAAATGATGGAGAAAAATAACAAGCTTTATGCAGACATTGTAAATAATCCTACACTGTAATGCTGTCTGCATTAACACGATATTTGAGGCAAAATTTCTTTAATTAAAACGCTTACTAGGTGTTCTTTACATTAAAAAGCAGTCATCTGAATGATGTAGTCTAAATATTGACTCTTCTGTAAACAAATATTGTCTATATTCTTCTAAGCCCCAAACATGTGCTCTCGAGCTCACACTCTAGGAGTTACTCTTTAATCATGATTTAATGCTAGATATCTAGCTCGTCTCCTGGTTTTTAAATTGTATTTCTTCTTCTAACAGTACGAGAGAAAATAAGATAGCAGAACGTATTGCGTAATCGGTTGGGGGTCACTGTAAGTAGGAGTTTGCTAGTAGTAATTTGAAAGTAATGATTTGGATTGGCGTGGTTCTTTGTAGGCGACCTCCTCCATACCTAAAACATACGCTCTTGGTATTATTAACTCTTTGTAAGGTCCTACTAATAGTACTATGAGATACATTGAAGGTCTTAGCAACTTCTCTTCTAAGACTGGTACTGTTGCGCAACATAAGAAATGCACTGCATAGTACTTTTTAACGATTATTAGGCATTTAAGAGCACCATACAACTATCGTAGACTTCTTACTGATATTACCAAAGTAAAACTGCTTAAATATATAAGTACAACTTTTGATCAAGTACAAATCTCTGAATTTAACAATTTTCAATAACTGATAAGCATTTTTGCAAACAGCATTTGGAAAAATATTTTCTAATACCTATTTTAATTAATATAAAAAAAATTTAATTGAATTGTATTGGTTTGTTATATTGCCGATTCTAAGAGCACTATTTTATCGTCCACAAATCTATTATTTTTTAATGTCATAAAAAAATTTTTCCAGCAAAATATTACATCTAATACAGAACAGAAAATTTTATTTATTGGGACCACATTGTTGTTTTAAATGTTTGGCAGCATTATAGCAATTATAGTAATTAATAAGGTTGCAGTTGTAGCGACTATCGTTAGTAAACACGAAAATGATTCTACATTTGTTTGTCCCAATAGCCATTCTGTATTTAATAAGCATTTACATTATGCTAAAGCTCGAACATTAGACCTTATTTCCATCTAATCGACATTTTAAAGACTGTGATTTTATATATTACTTAAGTATAAAGTTTTTATCTATGAAAAAATACTCCCTCTAAAGTAACAAACCAAAAGTTTCTTTTAGATGGCTCTGCATACATCATTTAATATGAAAGCTCGTAATATCTACAGGATCCAAATGTTGATTCCTAGTGGTATGCTTCTTTTTGAAGATCCGGTATTGAAGAGATAGAGGTGTCGAAATAGACTAGAATGGATGTGTACTGGTATGGTAGCTATTCTGATTATCGTTTAGGATGAAGAAAAGAGCTAATAGTTGACAGCTTATTGCATGCAGGTTTTGTATGAGTGGAGTAATGTATTTCTTTATTTTATTGGTAGTGCGCTGGACTCCTAATTACCAGTTAAATGTGTGCTTGAAACGCACGCCTAATTATCGAATTGGATAATAATTTATTATTAACTTCTTATAATCTTTAAATTTTCAGTTATTAAGAAATCAAGTTGGTCTACAGCTGTCTGAAGTGCGGCAAACTATTGGAATTTGTGTTTTTATGAGCATTGGGAAATTAAAAGCAGCTAAATTTTTAGCGCATGTGTATAAAACTGTCATCAGCAAAACAAGAAAAGAGAGAAATTGCATACTAAAATCGTCTTAGAGAAAGGAAGTTACTGTGGATCTTTATTACACTTGAAAAAATTGGTTAGAGGTAAGACTACTTTAATGTCATTTCTCTCTTTAAAGAGATTAGTATTGGTGATCTTGATTACAAGAATGTTAATCTCCAATAAGAATAGTAAATATTTAAATATTTTCTGAAACTTTTTTGTAGCATCAATTTCTATTTTTCTCTATTGGCTAATTGGAGACCTTCTTGCCACTTAAAATTAAACATTACTCGTGCTTATTTTATTTATAATAATTTTTGAAATATTTGTCAAGAGCGTCTTTTAAACCCAAAATGACTAACAAATCCAATCAAATTTAAATTTTCAAAATATTTTAATTTGTGAAATAAGTTTTGTTTTATACCACAGAGAATAAGTTAAGGATTGTACGTATTATCTCTATTTTTTTGGTATTTTTCGGTCACTAGCTAAAGTGTGGAATTTTAAATTTCTAAATTTCTTATCGTTCCCATCCATTAAATAAAAAAAATAAATAGTCTTCATTTTTATTAAAAAAAAATTATTTAGTTCGAACCCACTACTCGCTTTCCAAAAAAAAAACTGAGTGCCGTTCTTATAAGTGATCCTTTATCGAGCAATTAACATCATTAACATCCATATATAAAGAGATACAACATAATAACCATCAGTTTCCATTTTTTATATAACTTAAATTTATCTTGATTAGACGAAATTTTAAATCATTGAACTTTGGCGAAAGTAGATCAATGGTAAAACACACAATTTTAAACATGTCAAATCTAATAATGATAGCAATAGTGTACAAATTAAAATCGACAATATTTTGTTCCAAATTGATTTGCTTTATAAGAAAACTTATTTTATTAAAATATAGGGCAATATAAAATGTTTTACTCTTTTTCAGAACTATGAATCTTGAAGAAAGCTGATGCTAAAGATTTTTAACAATCAATCATATCAACAGAATAAATAATACTCATTTTAGACAATCAGTCATTACTTTCTTTAAATCACGATCTTGCATCATATAAATAACAATTTTCGTAGATTCCTGTAATAATCCATAATTTAAGCGATTCAAATCAAAATTACTTATTTTATAAATCCACGTTCGTTCGTTCTCATGATACACATAAAACTATCTTCTATACAAGTGGTCAAAACTACATGTTCTGTTCGATCGAAATTAGAATTTCATAATTTATATAATTATATATCCTGTTGCCCAAAATATAGATCTATAACGTATAATTCGGAGAAATAAATCTGGCCATTGACAAGCTAGATTTATCGATTTCCGTCAGCAAAAAGAATTTTCGAATAAACCTGTTACTTTTTATCTAGTTTCATCTCAAACAGATGAATGCGTAATCGACTTAAAGACTAAAAAGGTTGAGCCTTGATTTTTTGTTGAATTCAGTTTTGAATAAATAATTAGAACATGATTATTTTTAACTGGTTAAACTAACCTTTTGATAGATCATTAATGTAAATAACTGAATCATATTTAAAATACCAAAATGGATTTAAATACAAAAATTGGATTTCAAATATATTTTTTTACGTTTAAATGATAATAGTACATTACGTAACAAGTGCGGAAAGCAGGTGATCCATCACGAGTGCTTTTTTCGCTTTTGCCCGGTGCGAACGCGATAAAAAGCACGAGTGATGGGATTACCTGCGCACCGCACGAGTTGCGTATTCTATTTTTCATCACTCCGTGAGGAAAGCTCTTGAATTTGTCTAAAATAAAAGGAAAGAAGGTAATAAAAGTAGTATTAGGTCTGATCCGCCTGCACCAAGAAGAAGCTGAAGGAGGGTTGGGGGAGGCGGATACCCCGCATTAAAACAAAAATTTATTAAAAAAAAAAAACATTTTTATTACAAAATTATGTATAGTTATGAATCTTTGTTAAATACGTTAAATGTAATATTTGAACAGTTGCTTAATTCTATACTTAGCTTAGACATATTTTTTTTTATTCAACTTAAGCATATTAGATAATAATTGAGCATCTTTATTTAGTAATGAAAATTTTGATTGATTATATCGTGGTGCATTTACTACCGCGTTTTCAAAAGCAAAACTATTAGAAAATTCATACTCAATTTCTCTTAATTCACTTTCTATCTCATTTATTTTTGATTGGGAAACACTTATAAACTCTGTTTCGCACGGTCCTGCATGGTCAAAAGCATTGCTTTCCGCACGGAGTGGTGAAAAGTTTTATATTTCATAACGTTGAAGGAAGCATTGCTTTCCGCAAGGAGTGATGAAAATATATTTTAATGTGATTCCCTTCCTTGTGTTAACGGGAGGCCGGTTCAATACAAGGATAAGACTGATATCCATCGTGTTTACCTATTCTATCAACTTTGACCAAAACGCTCCAATCTAATGACACTTTTTAAGACCAATAACGGCCAAATAGGTATTTTGGAATGACACAGCCACATAAGAACAAAAACTAACCCATCGTACTTCCTGTCCCCAAAAATGTTAACAAAAAGAAAAAAAACTTATGAAACTTTGTTTTATGTGGCCTTCGGCGATTGGTCGAGAGAAGCGACTTGGCGAGAACAAGTACATCGAGAAAAAGTGTCCGCGTACGTACATACCTACGTACATTACTTATCCCCTTTCATGCTCTCATCATATAGAATCTCTTATAGATTATTCAAAATATAGTTCTATAATGGTGTTTATGTATTTAAAAAACATTCTTTTTGTTAAATTTGAATTAAATAAAAAAAAATGTATTGCTTTGTAAATAATCGTGGTGTGCATGGTGTCAATAGATTTCTTAAAAAGTACCTCACGCTTTTTTGCACTGCAATACATTTTTTCAAATTTAAAAAAATTGTTATTATCCTAACAAGTGCGGAAAATTATACTTTCCCGCACGCTAACTGCCGATGCCCGTACGACGGCAAGCAGTTAAGTGCGGGAAAGTTAATTTCCGCAAGAGTTAGGATCAATATTTTTTCTACAAGCAAAATCACCTCGAAAATTATTTAGATATTTGAAAAGATGCGATTGTGACAATTAAATCTTTCATAGTGTCAATAAATACACGACTGTAGCTATAGCAACCCTACTTAAACAGGTGAGTTTGTTGTTGCTTTGAGTAAGGTTTACAGGGGTGATTTAATAAATTATGATTTTTTTAAAAACAAACATTTTAAAAATCCCTATTTTCATGTAAAATAATCTTAATTTTTTTTACTATTTGTATGTAGTCCAACAAGATAAAGGTAATAATACAATAATTTGTCAAAAAGGTTATCGGAAAACATATTCAATTAATTAAAAAAAAATGCGTGCGAGAATAGTTATTTATGCAACTAGTGCGTAAAGTGACCATTTTTGACGAATGTCAATCACATGAGTCAAAAAAGAAACATTTACGCACGAGTTTCATACAATATTTTTTCTACAACCGAATTTCTTTACAAGAAATACAAGTATAGGCCTGATTTTTTTTACGCTTTACTGCGAAAAAAAAAATTATATTTAAAACATATTTTAGATAACAAAATATTTGTTTTTTAAATTAATCTTACCTTATAATACCGGTACGTAGAAACGCGAAATGTTTGAATTATAAATTAATTGAAATGTCAATCAGTCATCATTTAAATAAAAATACTTACCCTTATTAATGAACTGATATTTCTGTCATATTAAAAATCAAATTAAAAATTACTAAATATAATATCTAGTTTTGTATGTATTAAACTGCAATAATTTAATAATTAAATATATTTACACAAATAAATAATAAAAAAACAGTTTCCTTACCCGGAATTGAACCCGAGTCATCTTGGTAGAAGGTAAACACCTTACAATCTCAGCCAATAAGACTCGTAAAATTATTTGCATAATCTTATACAAAACCGTGCTTATTTTACTTTTTTTCACTAGTGAAAAAAAGTTAAACTTTACGAATCTTAAACCGTGCGTAAAGGTAATACTTTTCCGCACGGTTGTAGAAAAAAAACTTTACCCGCACTCCGTGCAGGAAAGAGATATTTTCTAAATTAAAATGCGTGCGGGAAAGTGTTGTTTTACACATCATGCTTTTAGAAAAAATACATATTTTTAACTTTTTAGTTCATTTTTCCACAAACGCGTATTATTTTTTTTTAACTATTACCAACTGTTATGTTTTTTTAATACAATTAATTACAAAAATTTTTTACGATCATTTGGAAACAGGAGATTTTTTTTCAATTTCTATGCCATGCTTTCTATTTTTTTAATCATCTGTTTAATTGTTTTATTTTTTTACATTATTGCATCGTGATCGGTCCATAATAAGTATGCAAATTTCTTACAGAAGCTTAGCGATTTTTTTTATTAATGGGCGTTTGCACACTATCAATTTAGGTAGATAAACATTTTAAATTGGTGTAATCATAATAATTTTGCAGTGAAAGCTTTTACTGGCGCGTAAGACGATTTTTGGATGAAAGAAATATTATGTAATCACGTCACCAAGAGGCTGTAGTATGTATTATTATATATTTGTGTGTAGCTATGCGTATGTGTGTGTGCATTGGGCGCTTCTTGGGTGAGTAAAATTTTATAAGCTCGCGTCAGCGACATGCTTTAGTAATAGCAGGAAATCTGCAGATATTGCCCTCACCTATTATATAAATCCTATACTTTGAATTGTTTTTTAAATAAAGCTTAACGTGCCTCGGCTGCTAAAGGCCATTGGCCCTTTTACAAAAAGTTTATAAACATTATATATTATACCTTAAACATTTTATTCAGATAATTAATCAACGTTCTAAATTAATCACAACAAAGATTATACTGTTTTCTCCTTTTCAACTGACAATGGTACAACATCCTGACAAAGCGATTGAAGTAGAGCTAACACCCAACTTTATGGAATCCATAGCACCCTTAAAATTCATTCTTCTTTCCAGAAAAAAAAAATTGTTATAAGAAGACTGCGGATATTTTCTACTTCGAGACTAAAACAACTTACCTGTTTTGCGGCGGATTGATCAGCATTTTCATTTCCAGTGATGTATGTGTGGAATGGTACGAATATAAATGTTACCTGGGTACCTCTGATGGTTAACTGATGGTAGTAATTTCTCGACTAGTAAATTTTAAGTGTACATTTTTTTTATCGAGTGGATGGAAGAGAGTAAGTCTGTACAAATTTCCAAGTTTGAATTATCTGGTATTGTGCAGTTTAGAGCGTTTATGATAGGAAGAAAGAACGTAGGAGGGATGTGGGATAATCAGTTTTCTTGTAACTTCATAGCGATATGTCCACAATAGGCAAATCTATGGCCCAAGAGGTAGTATCAGAAAGTGTGATTGGAGTTGTTGATCTAACCAATCAGTTGACGTAAAATTAGTGATGCTGGTTTAACAGCTCTAGGTTTGTTGTCAGGGATTTGGTACCTAATATTTATTAACCTGTTTACAAGATTATGAGGATAAGCAGAAACCCTGGTAAAATAAAAAAAAAATTAGTCGTTGTTGTGGAGTCTCTTAAGCTTCGATTTCCATGCTTTACACTGGACTGAATTTAAAGGCATCAAGGCAAATTCGGAGAGCGGTGTTTTGTATGACGTTTCAAATGCTTAAGTCAGACTTGCGAAAATAAGCAAATAGTATCCGTAGTCCAGTTTTGAGTATATTAGAGATCTGTATACTTTAAGTGAAACTTCTTTATCTGTAACCCACTGGTAATGTGCTAAATTGAATTGTTTTAAATTCTGTTTAATATGAATATTTTCTCAATTGTTTTATTGTAAGATCATTATGCAGTATAACTGTGAACACTAAATTTATGTTTTGTATATCTACAAAAATGATTGGTAAAAATTTAAAAATTAAGCATTTATTTTTGAAATATTTGTAAAATTCATAAGAATATTTACGTCACAAAATTTGTTTTTTTTTTGTTATTATCAAGCTTGCATTGCGACAAAGTAGTTTTTGATTTAAATCAATTTCTTTTCATTTTAAAATCTCAACACATTGTATTAATATCGTTAATAAATTTTTAAACACCCCCTGTAATTAATTTCAATACCAATTTTCATATTTTAATTATAAAGATTATATCTAAGAACGTTTTTTGCAATCTTGTTGTTGAGAAACAATAACTTCGAAGGTGGACAAATATTTTGATTGTCCAAATACCAGGATGATTGAAAGAAAACATAACACAAACTTGCTTAAAACGAGTTTACTAGAAACAGTGTTAAACGAAGAATGACACCTCTGAGAGAGGGTGTAACAACATGAATTCATTGCATATGCGCAACAGTAGGCGCGAAAATTTAAAATTTACTTTAATCATAAACATCATGCTCCCCACCTTGAAAGGGTTAACTTTTAACAATAATTCTTAAAACTTAGAAATAAAACAATTAAAATATACATAAATATGCTCTTTTTTAGACAGTATCTGTTTTAATTACTGCACTCTTCTAATTCCCAGAATTGGAATTGGGCCTGAAATAATCCAACCAAGATAAGTTTTCTGAAGAAAGGGCATATTACGACCTAATCTTATCTGCCCTACTTGAAGTCGATCCCAAAGACAGAAGATCCAATGAGAATATTAGATGGATTAAAGAATGAATGATCAGCAAGAGTAATGTTTTGAGGAATATTATGGCTATTAGTGTCAATCGAAAAACTTGGAAGCGAGTTACATATCTCCTTTATTATTAGATATGGCAAAGACTTAGAAAATTTGGAGTGTATTGCTTCAAGGTAGACGGAGCACTTTGAATTTATGAACGCAGCGACCTGACTAATGTCAAATACTGAAATTTCGGTGGCTTGCCTTTGTAACCCTAATTTAATAAAGAAATCTTAAGAAATTAAATTAGATTCTGACCCGGAATCGAGCATAGCTTTGGCGTTTTGAAATTTAACATAACAATCCTTTAAAAGAACAGATACAGTGGATAGAAGTACCAGATTATCAGGAATGTATGAAAAAAGGAGCACAGATGACTTTGGGTTTCCTGATGATGTGTTATCACAAGAAGATGTTTGTTAAATCGGAGAAACTGTTGGAGCTGAAGAACCTTGTGGAGCAGACGAGAACGAGATTATGTCCACGTGTAGTAATGTATGATGTTTCAGTCCGCATTTTTGCAATAGGCCATCCTAACTCTTGGCCCGAAGATGTATCTGTATAGAAATGTATGGCTTAATCGATCGAAACGAGACTTGAGGCGTTCGAAAGACTTCCACTTATCTTAAACCTCTTAAAAGTTTAAAGTCATTTGTTTAAGTAGATTCCAAGAAATAAAAAAAAGATTTTTTTAAGAATAACTTTTTGCAATGGTCAATTCCATGACCTCAGCTCGTAACCTCAAAAAATGATGTCAAATTTCGTTTTGGAAATCCGATTCGTGAGAATTCGTTGTCGAAAAAGTTGGGAAAGGGTGTTTTTTCCACAATAATTTTGAGTTTTTTTGACTAATCAAACGGATACATTTTTGGTGTCTGAGAGTTGCAAGGATGACCTGCAGAAGAACCTCTTCGTTTTTTTTACTGTAGTTACGTATAGGTATATAATAAATCCATAATAAACCGTCATTAACTCGTTCCAATATTCGAATATCACTGGCAAGATGTTAGTAATTTAATTTAACAGTTTACCATGTTTTGTTACTCGTAAAAGTAAACATTTTAAAATCTAATCACTCTACTTAGGATAGAGAAGTAAGTTCATATATCTTAGAGATAAAAGACAAGGCTAAATATATTCATAGCCTCTGAGAAGCATTAAGCTTGTACTTGAACGATCATGATTTCACTTTTACCTCTAATTAAGAGGGTTTTAACTTCCACCCAACAAGATTTCAGATATTTTGTGTGTTTTGAATAAATCCGCGATTCCAATGGGTCCATGACCCTTCATTACTTGCAATTTCTTAAGGCTTACTGACTTTTAGATCTATACAACCTATATAAATATTAGTAATATGGATTAATAAGTATAATAAAAGTAAGAAATTAAATAATGACTTGCTTCTGTCAGAAAAGTATATTATTAAAAAAAAATTAAAAGTTATATTGGTTATTGAAATCATTAACTCTACGTCAAATGATGTTTTTTATTTAGTTTTTTTACTTAAAATATAAAAAACTAAATACAGTAGAATCAAATTAGGATATCTGTAAATATATATTGGTGAATACAAAAATTACGATAATTGGCGCAAAGGACTTAAAAAGTAGTCAAATAACTAGTCATTATTGTTTTAAATAAAAATCAAGTAACTACTGTTTTTATTTAATAAATTGCTATTTCTTCTTGCACCAAGATTTGTCTTTGAGAAACCCTACAAAATATTAACAAACAAGACAGCAGACCCCAACGTAGTGAACGCTCTGAGCGTATATACGGATGGATTAAAAACAAAGCAAGGTGTGGGATGTGGAATTTACTCTAGATCCTTAAACCTAAAAATCAAATGGGCTATGGATGGCTTGTCAAGTGTGGTTCAGTCAGAACTCACAGGCATAACCATAGCTGCAAAAGAATTAATCAATAGGAACATCACAGGCAGGAATATAAATATATACACAGACTGCCGACAAGCACTACTGACCTTGAATAGACCACGTTTCACTTCAAGTTTAGTATGTACTAGAATGTCACCAATCTCTAACTGAGGCCAGCCAAAATAACGTGGTCACTCTCAGCTGGATCAAAGGACATGGGAACTCTAAAGGCAACCGCATTGCGAACAATTTAGCAAGGAGGGCTGCAAGCTACAAATATATTAGTCCTCGCCCATCTACCAAGCTAACATTGTCCGCAGTCGTGGACCTTATTAAACAGCACTCTCACCAAAAATTTATACAGTGCTGGGATGAAACTACGAACTGTAGACTGGCCAGAGAGTTATTACCACATCCTGGCAAGGAAACAGCAAAAAATTTAAGACATTGACCAGATAAAATCTCCGAACAGCTGTGGGAATCTTGACAGGTCACTGCCAACTGCGACAACATCTCTTTAGGATGAAATTAACAGAATCGCCGCTATGCAGAGGCTGCGAACAAGAAGAGGAAACAGTAGAACACATTATGTATGACTGCTCTGCTTTTTCTGAAATCAGAAGATCCGTGTTGGGCGAGTATTGGCTTACACCAGCCGATGTCAGGGAGATCCCCCTCAGGAGATTCATCACCTATTTTAAATCACTAGGCCTGGTGACAGCCTGAGGTGAGGATATCCCTACAAACCGGGAGGATGCACACTGGGTCATATGTGACCTCAGTGCTGGCTAAGCACTAGCTCGCCCATCCCCAAATTTCCAGATCCAGATCCAGAGCTATTTCTTCTTATTTAATTCAAGAACATCTTTGTAAATTTCGACTTGCTAAGGTAAAGTAAGAAATTACTTATTTGTTAGAGGATGAGTTTGGTGTATTATACTTTCACTACAATAACTTTCATTAACGTGCTTTTCTCAAACATTTTGAGTTTTATTTTAGCTACAACTATCCCTTCTTTAATGAATTTCTTTATGCTACCATTATCATTAACAAAACTATAAAAAAACAGATTAGCAAAATAAATCCAATATTTAATTATGACAACAAACAATTACCTTCTAATAAATAATTTTTTTATCCAAAAGGGTATCAGATTAATATAGAGAAAGCATGTATATTAAAACTAAACACAAAAAGTACAATAGACAATGTAAAATAAATAAAGCTTAAACAGATGATCTACCTACGCAATACAATAATTGTATTGCGTAGGTAGATCATCTGTTTAAGCTTTTATTTAATTATTAAATAAAACAAAGGTATTACAGATCCTCTGGTAAGTCACCAATTATCACCATCGAGCCTTAACTGAAATAACTAATTAAAAAAATTAAGACAGTTTCATGTTTATCTTTTAATGTAAATTTTAACACTATGGCAGCAAAGATTGTTCTCGGAAATGACAATTGGCTTAACTTAAATTGGCCATTGAGTTACTAGCTGATTGGTTATAGTGATAGAGACCACCCTGCTCTGATAGCATAGTGGCACTATACTATTTTTCTGTGTTACACATTAATTACACATGTATTCATATTTTTTACAATAAATCGTAGATAAATGCTTTAAAAAACATACAAATAATTATGCAAATCAACAATATATTAAATATATCTTATTTTATTAAAGTAATAGATTTTGTTTTTTAAATATATCTTTATCATACCGATTTGATTTATAACCATAAGGATAAGTAAAAGGAAAGTGTAAGTATAATTTTTCTTTTTAGTATCTTAAATAAAAGTGTATAATTTAAATTGTAGCAAGAACAATCTGCCGGGTTATCTAATTTTACCTTATCGTATCTTATATCTGTTATATCTTTCTTATTCCATCTGGGTTTCTTATATTTCCCATCCTCAGGATAAAAAACATAAGTGGCGCCCATTTCCTTTCTCTTTCATTTCTTTCTTTTCCTTTTTTTTGTCCCTTTTAACTTCTTTTATCTTTTATTTTTCTAGTAAATATATTCCTTTTTATCTTTCCAATAATTAATCATCTAGCTCGATCGAATCCACGCTCGCTCTCCTCCTACAAAAAAGAAACAACATTTTACGGTCGAAGGTAATTTTATAGCAGTTTTTAATTTAAAAAACAATACTATATTTCTGAATACTAGATAGATAACCCGACACTCCTAGACAAAAGTATAATATGAGCTTTTCTGATCCGGTTTCCAAGGAGGATCGGTTCGTTTATTCTTTGCGTCTGTTCTTGTCATACGGGTCGCTGGGTGATCTCGCTCGATTGATATCCTTTTTTGTTTCCTACATGGGTCCTCCAGTCGCAAATGCCCATCTTGTCAATCTTTTCCTACTTGTTCTTCCCATCCACACTTTGATCTTCCCCTTGGTCTCGTATATACAGGTTTCCACCTATGTATTTTTTATTAATTCATCTTCCTACCGTCATTGTACATGCCCAAACCATTTTAATCTTTGAGCCTTTATGTGCTGGACAATATCTTCTTCCTTCATTTGCACTGTTCTTTCGGATTTGAAAAGTCTTCTGAACTCTCTTTCTTGGATCTTCTTTGTTCTGAAGGTTTTTTTCTCAATCTATTTGGCGAGTCAAGCACACTGCCTTTGCTGCATATGTTATTGCAGTACTAATTCTGCCTTATAGATTTTATCTTAGTATTTTTACCAATATTCCTATCCCTCTGAAGTTTTTGGGATGTCCAGTAGGTTCTATTGCCTGCACTCACTCTTTGTCAACTGTTTCTCCTAAATATTTGATTTTGTCTAATTTCTAAAATGTGTATTCTTCAATCTTAATGTTGTCTAAGTCGCAATAGTTTTCGCTTGAGACTAACATGTATTCCGTGTTTTCTTAATTATTTTTAATCTTGTTATTTTTAATTTTTTTGTTAGGATCTGCATTGCTTGTTTTTTTTTGCCTCTTGTTGCCTGCATGGACTTGTGCATAATCAGTTTTTTTTATATCTGTCTTTTTAACTGCTTTGTAAAGAACTATGTTAAAAAGTGAAGTAGACAGGCTTCTCCTAGTAAACGGTCATTTCCTTTTTAAGCGATTTAAAGAGATGTTAGATAGATAAATCCTAACATAATATACGAAAAGATTTTTTATTTATTAGGTAGAAGCAAAGTGATTAAACCATTTCTTGTTGGTAGATCAAATTTAACTAAGAAAATCAGATTCCTAAAGGGTATAAATGGGATCTCGTTCTCCCGAAAAAAAAATCAAAAGAACACTTTTACGGCCAGAAAAACAGAAACATTACCTTAGAGTCTAAATGTAAAGTCGTCACACATTTTTCAGTTTTTGAAGAGTCTGGGTGACGTCACTTTAGACTGTTCTAATTCTGGCTTAAATTGATTAATTCCGGTTTTTTTGCAATTGAGCGAGTTACTTAAAAAATGCACCTCTTAAAACTTGGTGAAAGTGAAAATTCAGAGGAAATGAGTTGCATAGTTTTCCGCTGTGTGCTTACATACTGAACGCTGAAATGTTGGTGGAGCAAACAATATTTAAATCGCATGAATCGGAATAAAAATAGCATGTATAAAAGAAAAAAAAGTGAATGTTAAAAAGATAGTGAAAATATAAAAGTAAATAAATTTTTAAATCAAGAAAAATAGAAGAATTTCAGTGAGTACCTATACAGAGTCACCACTTTCACCTCGGAGTCCTACATTACCTGAGTAGGTATAACCTCAATTTAGGGGTGCATAAAGCATTTCTCCTCTTGTCACTTCCTGTCCTAAATATATGTCGAGAAAAAAGATAAACACAATAAAAAGATCATATGTATTCGTTCTATTGTCAGCAACCTTCCACATTATTCGTCAAGAGAAATCTTCTTACCACTACCGACATTAATTTGTATAATCTTTACGAGATATCAACGACCAAAACTG
This sequence comes from Altica lythri, assembly GCA_964028335.1. Taxonomy (NCBI): domain Eukaryota; kingdom Metazoa; phylum Arthropoda; class Insecta; order Coleoptera; family Chrysomelidae; genus Altica; species Altica lythri. The sequence continues at coordinate 23,753,048 of OZ034804.1, read as the reverse complement.
TTCTTTTTGCACTAATAAAATGATTTATAAGGCTATTGTTGGTTAGCATTATAGAAGTTTTCGGACTTCGCTTGCATAGCACATTTTAAAAAGTTATGCGATATAGCCTCTATGGCTCATTGGTATAAATTTTCTAAAATAATTTAATATCTACGCTAGGTTCATAACTTTGGCACTAAGAATAAAATTCAGAGCCATCAATACATAAAAAAATATATGTTCTGAATGACAGATTGATTCATCATTCTAGAGCTTTAACTACTAAAGTTAAAAACATAAAATTTGGATAAAGTAGACAGCTACTAAAAAGGATTTTTTGATATTCTACCCATAAAAGGGTTAAATAAAGCTTTGCTCGCGCGCATAAATATTTATGTGATTAAAACTGATATATCTCAGTAAACAAATAACTTAGATATATTTAACAAACCTTAAAATATTCGTCTTCAATCCTAGAATAAAAAAAAATTAGGGACATTTTAAACCTGACCTAATGATAAATTGCCATAAACAAATTACTTAGCGATTTTTATGTAAAAATTTGGCGCCCAAGTAGGTATAATTTCGTTAAAAACAATGATAGAAACATTTATATTATTTCATTTTATAACCAATAATATGAGAGGTCGTGAAATAGAATAGGTTTATTAAAACCCGAGCGGTCAAAAACATTAGGAGTGATATTCTGCAATATTTTCCAACTACATTTACAATATCTCGAGTTCTAAAGCCGCGTTTAAACCGAAATTTGAAACACGAGTTGCAAACAGAAATTGCAAACATCTCTAAAAACGTGAATATTTATACGAAACATTTCGCTGTTGCAAACAGTTTTTCAGTGTTTGCAACAGAAATTTTTGTTTACGCCTGAAGACGGTAAAGATCAAAGGGAGTTGCAAACTTTTGTTTGCAACACTGGTTTCGGTCACTATGTGCCGTTGAAACACGAAACAGAAACATTTCCCCGCCATCCCTTAGGCTGCCAACTCCACTCTCACTCACGTGATCACTCGCACCACCCTGTCTTGAAGTGTAATTTCCTGTCTCGAAATATTGTGACCAATCATTAAAGTTAGATATTCAAAATCCTCACTGGTCATTCTTACAAAGTTTTTAAAACTCCCTTCCGTTCTCAGATCACCTGATAGAGGGTCAACATTATCTCTATTTAAATCGTCCAACAGGACGTTTTTACTGTACGTAGCTCTGGAATGCAGAGACGACCTCACCCAGTATCGTCTCGGCCTACGTTGCTTTGACAACACGACACACGCCGCCGCGGCCAAAATGACATCCTCGACACTTGAAATCCTGGGAAGGACTGATTCCAGGAACCAGAACATAGGCGAGTCATAATCAAGGTCGAAAGTGTTTCAAACATTTTCATAAAACATGGAAATAAAAACATTCAATAAAAATTGCAAACTTTTATTTGAAACTAATGTTTGCAACTGCTGTTTGCAATAAAAGTTTGCAACTTTTTGTTTGAAACTTCGGTGTAAACGCGGCTTAACAAACAGATTTTTATTTTTTAAAGCTTTTTTTGTAAGGATCAAAAAAGTATTTGAAAAAAAATGTCGTATCCCTCTTAGTTTTCTAGTTATATTTGTTTAAATACTTAAATTGTTAACAAAAATTTACCCGACCATTTCTCGGAAAAACAGGTTTCAGATTCGAATTCAGCGAGAAAAAATACGTAAGAAAAACATTCTTGATCAACAGGAGGAGAATGGGTCACGGAAACCCCCCTAGCTGCCGGACTATTATGTCTTAGGTTAACGCCTTTAGTAAATTATGAGATTTCTATTTAAAAAAATAAATATACGATAAGATCACCTATATCTTTTAAAATAAATAAAATTAAAATCAAAGTACAGTACAGTGCGAATTAATGTGAACACAGGTGGAAAATTCAAAAATTCAACATTTATTTCTTACAGACTAACAAAATAGAATAAACAAACCAATAAACATTGTTTTAATATGAAATATGTCCTCCCTTCGCTTTATAACTTCTTGAAAACGGTTTGGCGTTGTATCAACAATTTGTTTACAGTTTTAGTGATTTGTTGATCCCAAAACCATATCTATTAGATGTTCTTTTGTTGCGCAATTCATTTTGCGCAGTCTAGCTTTCACAATCGCCCACAGATTTTCAATTTGATTGAGATACAGTGAGTTTTCTGGCCATTGAAGGCATGGTATATTTTTGTCCTTAAAATTTTTCCTAATCATCTGGTATACGTGACAAGGAGCCGAATCTTGCTGAAACATTGTTTGATTATTGGCATCCACTTGTCTCAGTTCTTCTTCTTATCTCCTTTTGACAAGTTTTTGTATTTTCAAAAATTCGATTAGCATGAGGGACTTGTTTTAATTTTTGATTAATATGAGCCGGTGTAAGTTTTTCATTGGCACTTCTTTTAAGGAAACGAGTCCGTTGTCCTTGTATCAAAAAACGGCTCCCATCTGAGAACAACACTTTTCTCTAATCTTTAGCAGTTTAACTCTTATATGTTTTCGCCCAATCGAACCATTTTTTTCATCATTTTTGCAGTCAATAGCTGTTTCTTATAAGGTCTTACTGCTTTTCTTCCACTTCGCATCGTAGGGTCATGAATAATCACTTCAGCGCGTTCTAAATGTTTCTAAAGAACTTGGCTTGTTTTCTTGTGGATTTAATTTACCCTTCCTTACTAAAAATGCTTCTCTCCTTGCAGTTGTCGTCCTTTTTCTTCCACGTTTCCCTTTTCTGTATAATACAATCGTCCCAGTTTACCTTTTCTGCTTTAAAATCTTGTTAAGAGCTCTCAAGCTCATGTTACATTTGTTTGCAATATCTTTTAGAGTAATAACTGTGTGTTCACTCAAAGTAACAATTTTAGTACTTATTTTTGGATGGATATCCATCTTTAAAAATCAGAATGAAATAAAATCCTAATTTACCCAAACAGCAAGATACGTCCAGTGTACGTACATTTAAGGCTCTTTTTAAGTCGTTACGTCCTTGTCCAATAGCAAACGAAATATGTATATAATAAGTACGTACAGTAAAGGATATTGGTTGTACGTACTATACGATAAGCAGTAAGTACGTACTTAAGACAAACTTATTTTAACGTACTTTGTATACGTACCCTGTATGTACAAAATATGTTCATTTTGAAATTGACATGTCTTGCCACTGTTAGCAAAAAAAAGAAGAAGATTTAGGTACCTAACCTTAAAATGTATAACCAAGTAACGCGCAAAAGAATAACGGTTTGGCGCCTATCTTTTTGCATAAAATACGGTTTCTGAAAATAATAGTAGTTTTTATGACTTAGTTTTTGGTTGTGTTAAACTGTGTTTATTACGCTGTGACACTAAAGTTTAGTTTGATATACGAAAAGTTAACAGATTTTATAAGAAGGTGGATGGGGGAACCTGATAGGTAACCAGCTGGCAGTTGGATTCAGTTGGCTCGGAAGGAAAGAAAAGAAAAAGTTTTGTGACTATGAAGTAGCCAAAGTAGTGATAAGTATGAAGTATATTTTATAGTTATAAAAAACTGTAGGTTAGGCAGTTAATTGAGTTGTCAAAGTAGTGTACTATTATCATATTTTGCATTGAATACAGAAGGGAGCATATTTTTGCGGATAAAATTGAACAATAGAAGAGTTAAAAGTATAACACGCACCCCCTCTGTCTTCTCATTTTATTAACCAGAGCCCGCAAATGAGTTGCCGTTCGTGTGGGCCAAGTGATCAAAAATTTATGTCAAGTTTCTCTTCAGCATCTAATTAGAACTCGCATGGAATCACAAATTTATTGTCTCTTTTGGTAGTTAGTATGCATTCAAGAAACTTTTTTCTACATCAAATATTTTTTTAATGTGTTTTGTTCCCATTTCAGATGCAGCATTGAAATCAAAAAAATGTGCAGAGGCTAAGGAAGCGGAGCAGGAGATACCACGCTGGCTAAGAAGAACTCAAGAGAGGCTGAGGGCATTCAATAAAAATAATTAATATTGAATATAGAAAGAAGTTGCAGATTTTGACTTCTATTAATATTGTGTAATATTACACAATAATAAAATAGATATTTTAAGTTTTAAATTCATGTACTGTAAAATAACTGGTTTTAGTGGTAAAAAAAATGAGTAGTTATGTGTAGGTACAGTGTATATACAATGTACATACAGTGTACTGTATGTACAGTGTACGTACATATTACAACAGTTGGATGTACACTATTCTGGTTTGTACAAACAAGACAAAATACAAACGTTTTATGTACATACCTACATAATATAATAACTGTATGTGTGTACGTCAATTGTATGTAATTTCTGTACGTAATTTGGACATACAGCATTGTGGAAGAGTATATTCTGTAACAAGGTTAGAATGAAAATTCGATACGAGTGGAGAATTCCGAACGCGAGCGTAGCGAGCGAGAGGAACCACTAGTAATCGAATTTTCATTCTAACCGTGTAACAGACTGTATTTTCTCCACGACCATGTAATAATTCTGTTTATTTAAATTGAAATATGTAGCAAAACAATTAGAACGTCGCACTGACAAACTGAGTGACAGTTTTGAAATTCGCAGGGCAATCTATGTTTTTTGTTGAACAATTACAGAATGTTATTCCGTCACTAGTTATAGAATGGAAATACATGCAAAACACATAAGAAGCAAGTGTTTCAGAATGAATATTCTATCTCAAGAGTGAGAATAAACAATTTCTATTATTAAAAATGAAGTCGGAATTGTTACATTCATTAATGGTCGTGGAGAAAATGTACATTTTAAAAACGTACTGTGTACGTACTACGTACAATAAAGTACGTATTATGGACGTAACTTTAGTCAGATGATAACGTACTTCACACGTTTTGTGTACGTATCGTTGCTGGTTGGGTATTAACTTTGCAGACACGCTATATATAAAAACGAAATGAAACGCGCAAATAACTTATGTCTCATTGTTGCCTGAGAATCAGAAAGAATCAAAGAATCTGCAACGAAATGCTCCCACCATTGAATTAAACGTGATGCCAACTGAGAAATAGTAAATAGTGGAATAATTATGCCGCATTTACATTAATTCGCACAGTACTGTAATTTCTCATGGACAAGGCCGCGGATAAAAATTGACTTTTGAATATTTTTCTTACTATCATGCATTCCTTGTGAGTTGTAGTGAATGAATTTTTAAACTGTTTTGACAAATCGTTTTAACAGATGTGACATCGTAACGTCTATACCTGGATTTGCAGTCCGTTGGCATTAACGTCATTTGACGTATATGCAAGTAGACCAATACGCGGTAGGAATGAAGCGTAGTTGCCAGGTTTAACTTAGAAAGACTTACCGCGTATTGGTCTACTTGCATATACGTCAAATGACGTAATTGCCAACGGACTGCAAATCCAGGTATAATGTACTTCTCTTAGAATCTTTGAAAAATCCGATTTTACCAAATCTAATAGCTGGAAATAGTTGAAATAAAAAAAATGTGATGTAGTTCGGAAATGAGCATGGTTCCGAAATATTTTGTGACCGAACATCAGCCTGAAAAACATGACGCTGGATGCGACATTTTTTCAATTTCTCCTTAATGTCATTTAATATATTCTTGGTTGTATACATTCTAAAATTTCAAAAATGCCATAAAAAATATCTCAAAATACTAGTGTATTTAACTTTATTTAACAAAATTGTTAATGTAAAACTTGTTTGCAAAAGCTGTTAATAATTATCTATACATATAATAAAACTGTAGAAATGTAGATATATGTTTGTGCGCGCATCACATGAAAACTACTGATCCTATTCGAATGCGGTTTTTAAAGACGTATTTGTCTTCTTTCAAATTAACATCTGGTGTATAAGACTTTCTCCCCCCACCCCTTTAACGGGTTGAGGAAAGAAATTTTTATACAAAAATCAACACGCCACGCGAACGACGTCGCGGGTACATCGAAATAGAACCCAAAAATGTGGTTAGATTTTTTTGTCTGTCTGTCTGTATGTTAACATCTGGTGTATAAAAATTTCTCACGCCACGCGTAGGAAGTTGCGAGTACAACTAGTCATAAAATAAAAAAAATAACTTTAGATTTTTATTTAATTTCAATCAATTAAAATTATTTGATATAAAATTTTAGCTATGTTTAATAGTTCTATCTAGACCATTATGTAATTTTAATAATTGTTTTTAATAATTTTGGATGTTTTGACCTTAAATTTAAAACGTATTATGTAGTTTGTAGTCTTAAATAGATTTATATAAAAATAATTCAAAATATTTCTCCTGAACTAATCGCAACAGCTGGATTATTATAGCTTCAAAGATAATAGACCTGGTAATCTGTGTCATTAAATTTTTATGAACCTAATCAAAATGGGAAGGACAAATTTCCAATCGAATTCTGACATTCCCATAGAAAAATGAAGACGCAAAGGATCCAGTAATTTTTTCACGTATTGTCATAAATACAGCTCGAGAATAAATTTCAAAATTCGAATTCCAAAATTATAGACTCCAGCTACAATAAAAATCGGATCTTGACAATGCCGATATAGGGGCAAACGAAGCACTTGAATAAAAAATATATACTTGAAACTAACCCAATAAAATAAATATAAATTCTATAAGTGTTTATTATGTAATTAATAATATCTAAGTACTATTAAACAAGTTATTGCAATATTTTTATTTATTTATTTAAGGATTTCCTCGTAGTTATAGAACTAAATACAAATGTACCGAGATTATTTATTGGGGCAAAAGAGACAATTTTTTAATTTGGAATTTAAAGGATTGCAAGTTAGGACGAGTGGAGAAGACTTGGAAAGGTAATGAGTTCCACAATCTGGGGATGAAGAAACGATCGAATCGATCCGTTCTCGATGTCTGGCACTGAACAGTATAGGGTGCATATAAGTTGGCACGTCGTGTTGCTCTGGCTTGTTTGGCAAGTGGAGGCATTATTGAGCAGAGTTCTTTTGATGGATGAGTCGTATGTTTGCCTCTTGTTGGATAGGCAACATGTCTTTCTCTTGGAAGCGTTGAAAAATCAGAAGATTCTTTTTCCCCACTCGTTTACAATTCTCAAATCTTAATTAAAAGAAGCCGTTGTGGAGCTTCTGTCCTCTTCCAGAATATCTAGTATGGGACGGTTGTGCGCTTTGCTACAGTGTAGGTTGCTATCATTTGCAAAACCGTGTATCGGGTTATTAGTGGCATCAAGCAAATAATTAATGTGTAATAGGAATAGAGTAAGAGCTAGTGCTGAACTTGGGGAACTCCAGCGTTGATCTTGTAGAGGTTGGGGGAATGTTCATTTACGGCTACTTGGATGTGCCTGTTGAAGAGAAAGTTGGATATCCATTCGCAAAGGTTTGGCGAGAGTCCGTATGAATGCAGTTTAAATTTACGCCATATTTTTTTAATTTTGAATTAAGTTAGATGCTGGTAATAAGATCTGAGTATTAAAAATACAATTTAAAATGTTTGAATCCGCTAAAAGAACCACAAGTGGGTAGCTAACTCTATTGTATGGCTTGTCAAACATTCCTCGACATTTCACTCGTTTGTTTTGGCCAGTGTGGTTTACCTAATTTTTTTGTGAGGAAAAGATGTGCAGCACGAATAATAAAAAATAGTCCGACAAAATTTTTGAAATATAAGACATTTATATATAATTTTGCACTATAGTTGTTTATTTTTTATACTTCTACCAACCTTTTATATTAAAATAATAATTAATCATGAATCAATTATTGTACTTTTCTGTACTTCTTTATAAGTACGCGGAGCAAGCGGTTAATCAGGCCTACCATATGTACTCGAAGAAAAAAATCTTAACACGACATTAGTTGGTACTTTTACGCTTGTGAGTTAATTAAGATGAAGGATATAAAACAATGTTCAAAAGGCAACAAGTGGTATCATAACCAATGTGTCTGTTTGACTAATATCATTTTGACTGTCCTGATCACGAAGTATAGATACCAGGAGTCTAAACGTAATGTTGAACGAATGGTCTCAATTTAGGGGATAGAACTATTGCCGGTAGAGTGCGCCATTGTTCAGGAAGTACTCGTTTAAATCCTTACGCGGGAAGTTTTGTTGCTATTGACAGCTCTAGAAAATAATAATCTAATTTTAAACAAATAAATTAATATTATATATTTAATTTAATTTAACATTAGCGACATTCAAATGTCATAATAATAATAACATCGGTACATCCTGAATCCTTGCGCAGCTAGGGGTAAAAATTAGAACTATAATCTGGGTTGATTATTGTGTACCAGAAATATTATGGAAAAGCCTATACCGTGTACCCGTGTAGACTCCTGGTATCTATACTTCCTAGTCCTGATATCTGTTAAACAAAAATTGAATGTTGTGATTTTAAAGAATGGTTATAATGAATGCAAATATAATTTCATCTCAATTACCAAATATTACACTTTGATTATTTATGAGTGTTAAACTATTAGGCCTTTCTATTCTACTATGGTATAAACTGCTTATTGACAAAGTTTTTTAAAATGTATAATTTTGTGTTTGTTTACAGCAACAGAGACCATCATATTCAAATATTTTATAGTAGTTTATCTGTATGTTAAAATAATATTAAAATTTGTTAATCCGGATAACTAGTTTTTATTTTATATACATTCTAAGGCCCACCTACTTAGTTTAAAAAATCTTGTAAATGAATTTCACAGTAAATTAATAGTTACATAAAGTCTACACTTCTGCTAATTAACGAAAAATTTTGTCAGCTTTACCAATTAAAAGTTGGTTTAATTTATTGAAACAAAAAGTAATTTGTTTCAGGAGCAGAAAATTTGCAATTAATTATAATTTACTGTTTTGTATGCATTAAATCGGTTTGTTATTAGATCGTTGTAATTTACATTATAGAATAAAAAAATAGGATTTGCATTCTAAAGATAAAATGGTGTTTAAAATAATATCAAGTACGTTTATATTAATTAATTATTGGTTCCCCGTCAAAACAGTCCCGGACAAAACAGATTCGACAAAACAGCCCCGACAAAACAGCCCACCGACAAAACAGCCCCCGACAAAACAGCCCCAGTTGAATTTAATTTAAAGTAAATATACATAATAAAATAGGTAGGTGGTATATTACTTTAACTTCATAATTTGTAACTGTAAAGATTATTAACAAGTTATTCAAAAACGGTATGGCTAGTACCTACTTATGACATAAAAGATTAAATAATGTAACTGATTAACATAATTGTCAAAACAAAACGAAATAAAAACAAGAACTAATGTTTATGTTTTTATATTTACCTACTACAAAACAAATAAAAGATGTACATTTACAATATAATTTATAGATGGAAAAAGAATAATATAATTTCATTCTGAACGCTTTACAAGTTTTTGAAAAAACATATTTTCAAAGACAATGACCGTTCAACTAAGAAGAAACAACTACTTCCTGGGCTATATGCCCCAACGGATATTGGATTATACTTCAAAGTCAAACGGGGTTGGAATATCTACAAGATAACTTAAACCCAACCATTCCAGTTTGCAGTTAGAAGGGACAACATAACTTATAGACCGGTTTCGGTGTTTTTGCACCTCGTCAGTATAAGGTATATGTTATCCGTCAGCGAGCTGTAAAGCATAATCACTGACTAAGGATTGAACTAAAATCGTAATCCTTATATATCTTTCAATAAAGAAAGTTTAAAGGACACGCTAGTAGTGACATCCTTACCTCTAACTGCAAACTAAAATTCGACTTGACACAAGACTTTAGTCTTGATCTATAAACGAATAATTACAGAAAACTGTATCATTGTCATATTTAATAAAGCGTGTTTGTCAATAGATGGAAAAAGAATAATATAATTTCATTCTGAACGCTTTACAAGTTTTTGAAAAAACATATTTTCAAAGACAATGACCGTTCAACTAAGAAGAAACAACTACTTCCTGGGCTATATGCCCCAACGGATATTGGATTATACTTCAAAGTCAAACGGGGTTGGAATATCTACAAGATAACTTAAACCCAACCATTCCAGTTTGCAGTTAGAAGGGACAACATAACTTATAGACCGGTTTCGGTGTTTTTGCACCTCGTCAGTATAAGGTATATGTTATCCGTCAGCGAGCTGTAAAGCATAATCACTGACTAAGGATTGAACTAAAATCGTAATCCTTATATATCTTTCAATAAAGAAAGTTTAAAGGACACGCTAGTAGTGACATCCTTACCTCTAACTGCAAACTAAAATTCGACTTGACACAAGACTTTAGTCTTGATCTATAAACGAATAATTACAGAAAACTGTATCATTGTCATATTTAATAAAGCGTGTTTGTCAATAGATGGAAAAAGAATAATATAATTTCATTCTGAACGCTTTACAAGTTTTTGAAAAAACATATTTTCAAAGACAATGACCGTTCAACTAAGAAGAAACAACTACTTCCTGGGCTATATGCCCCAACGGATATTGGATTATACTTCAAAGTCAAATGGTTGGGTTTAAGTTATCTTGTAGATATTCCAACCCCGTTTGACTTTGAAGTATAATCCAATATCCGTTGGGGCATATAGCCCAGGAAGTAGTTGTTTCTTCTTAGTTGAACGGTCATTGTCTTTGAAAATATGTTTTTTCAAAAACTGGTAAAGCGTTCAGAATGAAATTATATTATTCTTTTTCCATCTATTGACAAACACGCTTTATTAAATATGACAATGATACAGTTTTCTGTAATTATTCGTTTATAGATCAAGACTAAAGTCTTGTGTCAAGTCGAATTTTAGTTTGCAGTTAGAGGTAAGGATGTCACTACTAGCGTGTCCTTTAAACTTTCTTTATTGAAAGATATATAAGGATTACGATTTTAGTTCAATCCTTAGTCAGTGATTATGCTTTACAGCTCGCTGACGGATAACATATACCTTATACTGACGAGGTGCAAAAACACCGAAACCGGTCTATAAGTTATGTTGTCCCTTCTAACTGCAAACTGGAATGGTTGGGTTTAAGTTATCTTGTAGATATTCCAACCCCGTTTGACTTTGAAGTATAATCCAATATCCGTTGGGGCATATAGCCCAGGAAGTAGTTGTTTCTTCTTAGTTGAACGGTCATTGTCTTTGAAAATATGTTTTTTCAAAAACTTGTAAAGCGTTCAGAATGAAATTATATTATTCTTTTTCCATCTATTGACAAACACGCTTTATTAAATATGACAATGATACAGTTTTCTGTAATTATTCGTTTATAGATCAAGACTAAAGTCTTGTGTCAAGTCGAATTTTAGTTTGCAGTTAGAGGTAAGGATGTCACTACTAGCGTGTCCTTTAAACTTTCTTTATTGAAAGATATATAAGGATTACGATTTTAGTTCAATCCTTAGTCAGTGATTATGCTTTACAGCTCGCTGACGGATAACATATACCTTATACTGACGAGGTGCAAAAACACCGAAACCGGTCTATAAGTTATGTTGTCCCTTCTAACTGCAAACTGGAATGGTTGGGTTTAAGTTATCTTGTAGATATTCCAACCCCGTTTGACTTTGAAGTATAATCCAATATCCGTTGGGGCATATAGCCCAGGAAGTAGTTGTTTCTTCTTAGTTGAACGGTCATTGTCTTTGAAAATATGTTTTTTCAAAAACTTGTAAAGCGTTCAGAATGAAATTATATTATTCTTTTTCCATCTATTGACAAACACGCTTTATTAAATATGACAATGATACAGTTTTCTGTAATTATTCGTTTATAGATCAAGACTAAAGTCTTGTGTCAAGTCGAATTTTAGTTTGCAGTTAGAGGTAAGGATGTCACTACTAGCGTGTCCTTTAAACTTTCTTTATTGAAAGATATATAAGGATTACGATTTTAGTTCAATCCTTAGTCAGTGATTATGCTTTACAGCTCGCTGACGGATAACATATACCTTATACTGACGAGGTGCAAAAACACCGAAACCGGTCTATAAGTTATGTTGTCCCTTCTAACTGCAAACTGGAATGGTTGGGTTTAAGTTATCTTGTAGATATTCCAACCCCGTTTGACTTTGAAGTATAATCCAATATCCGTTGGGGCATATAGCCCAGGAAGTAGTTGTTTCTTCTTAGTTGAACGGTCATTGTCTTTGAAAATATGTTTTTTCAAAAACTTGTAAAGCGTTCAGAATGAAATTATATTATTCTTTTTCCATCTATTGACAAACACGCTTTATTAAATATGACAATGATACAGTTTTCTGTAATTATTCGTATATAATTTATAATGTTAAATTGTTGGCAATTCCACGGAGGTAAGTTACAAAGTATTCAGCGTTATAATTGTTTACCAGAATTTCAAATCGACGAATTAATTGCACATATTAACGATTCAACGTTTATTTATATCTAGCAGGCTATCTTTTTATTTCTTCACATTGGTATTGGTTTTTGTCATGTTGGTATTTGAAAGTTACCAAGTCATTGCAAGTCACAATTTGACAAGCTTGACAATAAATAGCATAAATATAATTGTAAATTGTGTTTAAGAAATTAAATATGCCAAAAAAAATTTGTGTAGAGACAAAAAAATGCATTCAGAGATGCTATTACATGTTTAAGAAAGAGCAGAGAATTTCAGAAGACGGATATTTACAAAAGATCTCTGAGGTTTTTAATGTAAGTACAATATGTGTTTTATACCCGATTATTCCATTATTTTCATTAGCAAATAGTTCCAAACATTTTTAATTTCATTATTAGTTGTATATGAAGATAATTGTTAGAAAAAATACACTATTACAGTTTTTACATTCAAATTACTTATTATTTATTAAATGCACATAACCTAAAAACTCACTACTTTTCAATATTTTACAATGTTGCCAGATTATGTAACATAATTAAAAATGTTTTAAAAATAAAATATTTTCTTTAATTAATAAAGTTTGGTAATTAAAATGTAATTTGATAGCAAATAGATGAATTAATGTTTATTCATTGATCCATTAAATTAAATTTTTATTATTTTTTTAATCTTTCGTGTTTTTTAGGTTAGTGTTATATCTATACGAAATATCTTAAAAGAAGATTTAGCTAATGGCAAAGAAGCGGCGGATAAAAGGAAGAATGATAAAGCAGATACATTTGATAACTTCATTTAAAAAAAAAACTTGCAGCGGCAGATTTGGACGTACAATTCCAAAAACGAATATTTTACTTTAGACAAACTTTTGACTGATGTGAAACAAAACTTGGATTTTAGGGGTGAACGTACCACTTTATACACACTTATAAAATCAATGGGATATAAATTTAAAAAAGTGAACGGACGACAAATTTTAAGTGAGCAAAGACATATCAAAATCAGCAAAATCGCTTTCCTTCGGAAATTTATGGAACTAAAAAAGCGCAATGAATCAATCAGATTTGTGTACTTAGACGAAACGTGGATATACAAAAATGGCACTCCAACGCGTCGTTGGGTACATGAATCTGATTTAAAAAGCAATCCATTGCATTTGAAATCTGAAGGAAAGCGATTTACAATTTTACACGCAGGAACAAATACTGGATTTTTAGAGGGATGTGACTTGTTGTTAGACTCTTCAAATACTGACATTGACTATCACAAAACTATGAACGGTGACATTTTCAAAAACTGGATTGTTAATCAGCTCATTCCTGCTTTATCCAATTTTTCAGACAAATGTGTAGTGGTAATGGATAATGCTCCTTATCATTCTGTGTAACTAAACAAACCACCAACATTTTCAGCAAAAAAAGAGATAATGCAGGGATGGTTGAGCAGCAATAACATCGCATTTGACAAAAAAATGACAAAAAAACAATTATACACTATAATTCAACCATACAAAAGTAACGATAAGACATATGTAGTAGATGAAATATTAAAGCAACATGGACATGATGTACTTCGACTACCCCCATACCACTGTCAATATAATCCAATAGAGTTGGCATGGGGCTTTACAAAGACGTACTATAACAAAAATATTGCATCTTTATATTCAGACAGGGATAGGGTTAAAAAAACTTGGACAGAAGCGTTAAGACAATGTACACCAGACATGTGGAAAAATTTTTGTAGACATACAGACGAACTTATTTTGGCAGATTGGACTACTTACATGGGAAACTGCTCACATGACAATATTCCTCCTTTAATTATTTCATTGGAGGAATCAGATTCTGACGATTCCGATTTTGGATTTGATAGTGACTCTGATATATCCAATGAAATAATGGAGGTGGATTAAAAATACATACAGAACAGATTAACAATAGTTTTAATCAAATCTGTAGCTTCAATTTTTGTTGTTTATATGTTTTTTTTAATTTTGTATGTTTCATTTTCTTTTGTATTTTATTTATTTTACTATCAGTGTATCTGCTTTTCTGCTGAATAATTGCACTGAAACTATTAAACACATTTTAAATGGATTACCAATATTTGAAAGCTTAGATATATAACGAAGCATAACATTTTATGGGAATTTTTGTCTTTGTTTTACTTATCAAAATGGCTGAAACCAATTGGTATGTGATAATGCCGTACTACCTGGAAAGCTCCACGAAAAACTCTTCAATATATAGCTGCTGTAATACTTATCGACAAAATAAAATATTTTGTATTTTCCTCATTTATAGCTGGTCCAATTTAAATGTTTGTTGTAAAACTTATTATATAGACATAGAAAATTTGTTCTAGACTTTTTTCTAAATGTTTTTATTGTTTGCTTTTATTTAGTTACTATTATTTTGTAAATGCATTCATTATATGTAAATATATATTTTTAAATTGATGATTTCCTTTTTTTGTGAAAGTACTAAGTTTTAATGATTTTTGATGGCGCTGAAATGGAGAACACAATTATTTTATTTATTGTCACTGACACTATGATTTTATTGAGGACGTGACAACAGCGTATTTACAACTGAGAATAAGAATAAATATACAGGGCGAAATTCATCCCCCTAACAAGGCCTACTTTAATAAAAATAAGCTTTCAATGATGTTATACTTCTGTTTCGCGCTTCTGGATTTCTTATGCCATCTCAAAAACGTTCTAATTGTATTTATATCCTGTCTTGTTTCTTTCGGATTTGGTCTATGAATTTGAATATAGATGGATGGTGACAGTAAATGCTGTGTTGATATCGGCCATCCTTCTACAGAGTTGTTGGTACGTGGAAGTCCCTGAAGCACTCTGTCATATACATTCCATATATATGAATTGGAAATATCGGGTCCACTCTACGATTTCTTCTTTGCCGTCCTATATATGTATCTTACCAGTAATCGATGATTGATTTAATTTCTCGAGGGAATTTATCAGTTAGTTCCTCAAAAGCAGGGATTACGTCGCCTTCTTGGGCAAAAGCTAAGGCTAATAGCATTTTTACGTGTATTCGTATATTTTCGTCAGTACGATATGCGTCTACAAGATGTAGCTCTTGGATCTTTCTCCACAAACATTGTCTTTAATGGAATAAACAACCCATCACCTTCACACCATTAAATACCAGGCCAACAGCATTTGGGATTGCTTTCTCGAAATCTGATAAGCAGCTGATTGGGTTTAAAGAGGGTTTCAATTCCATCAGTTTTTGAAACACTCGAACATATGTTTCTTCTCTTTTATCCTGTAGAGGTACATATATTAGAGGAATAGAACGGTTATCTACCAATGCATGGATGGTGACTAATTGTAAAAATAGTACTTTAAAAGTTCCATCTACTTGCCAGTTTCTGTGCTCTTCTAAAACACTTAGATTTTCTTCAGTACCAAACATGGGGCTGGGCTGTTTTGTCGGGGCTGTTTTGTAGGAGGCTGTTTTGTCGGTGGCTATTTTGTTGGTGGGCTGTTTATCGGGGCTGTTTTGTCGGGGGCTGTTTTGTCGGGTCACCTTAATGGTTACCAGTTTTAAATAGTGTCCGTTACCTTCTCTTGTGATTTTTTTTATATGCCATATAAAAACTTAAAAATAATTACTATATTAAATACAAATATTTTTTAACTAGTTTACACTTATTTATTGCAGATTTAATGTAGTGAATAAAACAAACTGATGTAGGTGATTATGATAAAATATATTGTATGAAACCCCACTGTCCCCTATCGCTGATATCTACCTACGGAGATATATCCCGTCTAAATCAGACGTTTTGAGCTGAAAACTGGTCGGAGCATTATTAATCTTCGATGTTCAATTATTTTTTTAGATGTTTCTCTCGAAAACAAAAGAATAAAACCACCTATTATTGTTATGAAAGCCAGTGCATTCTCGATTCGTTGTTTCGTTTGTTGGAATTAATGGTAATGAGCAGGGGCGGCCTTGCTATAAGGGTACACTAATTAATATATACTCTGATAAATATACTAATCTGTAGGATCAAGTTTTAAATATTAATTTGTTGTTTTCAAATTAAAATATTTTAGACCAAAGTGTGCTTATATAGGTATAACTTTCAGTAATTCTCATTTAAAAAATGGGAAAGTTAAAACTGAATAGACAACTAAAAAAATTCTAAATTCATGGTACTGAAAATTCAATAATTCCAAAAACCATGTTTAAAATAGAATAGTGTACACCTTCCATTAAGAGTAAAAAATCTGGTGTGGGCACCACAGGACCTTCCGAACACTAACAAGTAGTGGTAGTTTTTGATAAAAGTGTCAATATCTCGAAAACTAATGAAAATATCAAAAAAATGTATTCTTTCAAAAATGTCGGAAATTACATGTTCTTTCCACAAAGTATAAATATTTTGCCAATAACTATATAAAAACCCAATATTTTCAAAAAATTCCATTTTTTGATAAGAGTAAACGTCCACTTCCGGTCGGCCGATTTTACTCAAATTCTATCAGATTCCTCCGATGGTGATTATAAGTAAGGTTTTATAGTTTCATTCCGATCCGATTAGCCGTTTAGCCGCAAATGTGTTCACAGACACACAGACAGACACACAGACAGACAGACAGACAGACATTTTTTATTTTTGGGTTTTTTAGGCTCAGGGAACCCTAAAACGCGTATTTCCGCTAAAAACCCGAGATCGAAATTTTTCGCGATCACAATACCTTCCTATAACAGCGTTGCTATTCGGAAGGTAAAAACAAAACATTCAAATCGCGTATAAAACTAATAATTCAATAGGAAAAAATATTAAAAACAACAAAACAAAACAAAATAAACAAAATCTAAAGTCCGGAGTATAACTACAAATTAACATGTGCAGATTCCTCAAATACATATATAGGGCAAACAGGAAGAAGTTTTAATAAACGAATAACTTCATCATACCAGTTATGTACGGAAGAAAACGGAATCAAACTACGCTAATCATTTAATTGAAAATGACCATACTTTCAATTACGACTTTAAAATATTACATATAGAAAATAAGGGTCTTAAATTAAAATTACTAGAATGTATGGAAATAAATAAACTAAAAAACCAACCATGGGAGGAATAGCGGTAATTTTAGCTGGTGATTTTAGACATACCATGTCGATAATTACTAGAGCTGATAGAGATGAAATGAATGCATGGTTAAAAGCGTCTATGTTATGAGTACATGCAAAAAAAATTATCTGACTACGAATAGGCGAGTACAACTACACAACAATTCTCGAGCAGAGCAATATACGGCTGCTCTTCTACAAATCGGAGAAGATTGTATGCCTAGAGACAAAAGGCTTCATTACGTTAAGTCATGAATTCTGTTAAATTTTCAATACCACACATGAATTAAAAAGTTATTCTAACCTACAAATAAATATGGACAATCGTAAGTGGTTGTGTGGGAAGGCAATTTTAGCGCCAAATAATAAACAAATTATGCCGGACGTGGAGAAAGATAAAGTCGAGAACCTCTCTGGAGACAACTTTATTATGGACACTGAGCAAGTAACATCGTACTCTATAGAGTTTCTCAACTCTTTAGAATTATCAGGGTGCCATCCTATAAGTTGAGGTTCAAAGTCGGTGTTCCAGTCCTGTTAATGAGAAATCTTGACGCAAGGTTATTTAATGGTACATGGATGTAAATTATTGACTTAGGACACATTATTATAAAATCTAAGATAATGATTGGAATAGAAAAAGAAGAGAATGCTTTAATTCCTGCATTCAGATAATTTCAACCCATTTGCCGTTTTAGTTTAAAAGAGTGCAATTTTCCCTAAAGGAGCATTTGCAATAACAATAAATAAAGCTCAGGGGTAAACGCTAAAAATCGCAGGTACAAATTTGAAAAAAAAAACTGTTTTTTTCATGGACAAAGGACGAAAAAACTAGAACTGTAGTATAATTAGAAGTATTGCAGCAACTACAATCACATTTAATATGCGACGTAAGTGCGACGTTTAAAATAAAACTACTGCCCAAAGAAACTATCTAATAAGGACGAAGTCGCGGGTAAAACCTTGTATCAATATAAGAATCAAGTTACCTTGAATGAAGAGTGTAGAATGTATCCACTTTCTGTCCGTGGGTCACGTGGGTGAAAAAAGTATACATTCTTTCTCACTTAAAAACTGTCTACATTCCAGATTTTTAATATCATTTTTGTGTGATTATGCACACAACAATTTTAATACTGTTTTGGCAATAAAACTGTAATTTACATTCATGTTAGTTTTATTCCGAAAACGTTAGAGGTAGACAAAAAAACAAATTAATGACAAAGCGAGAAACACAGGAACACAACATAAAACAAAAAAGGAATATTAGAAAAGACAAGGAAATATGGATATAATACACTTAAACAACAAAGGCATATTGAAGATATACAGATAATACAGATATTACGATTGAAAATAATGACTTTTTTAAATCTCCATACATTCCAATATCCCTAGAGTTATTTCAACTTAGAGTCAGACTGAGAAAGATCGATTACTGATCCTTACATCGATATCTTTGAACTAATACGTAAGACACCTGAATCGGTCCTTCAAAAAGATTACAACAATGATTCTATATCATTTTTTAAAGTATGATAGGCTTGAAAATGTGCCCAGTCACCGTCTCGCGCGTATTGACGGCTTTTGTTCTCCTTAACAGAAACACTTCAATCATATTTTTAATTTTTTGATACCGAAGCCTCGATTTGTTTTTTCTTATTTTATTATTAATTTAGTTTTAATTAGAGTATAATTCATATAGGTATTTCTCCTGTAGATATGTGATAGATTTACTTATAAACGTTTGGAAACACAAAAAATTTCGTATATATATTGGTCTGAAACTGTTTTAAGCTGCAAATATTACTCAAAAATTACGAAGCTAGTTACAATAATTAAAACTAAGTATAAAAAAAGGCAAAAAAACATTAACCTCTGTATTTTTTGCTCTAAAACATAGCTTATCCTAATATTGAGTATTATCACTTTTTTTAACAACTAAGTACACCTTTTTCGGTGTAGTAGGTACTATAGATTCTGACACTCATTTAGAAAGAAATTATCTTAATTACTGCGGTGCCTCTTTTTGAGTTCTCACACAAACCTCGCAGGATTGACTTTTTTTATAATATACCAAAATTACTCTACTACTAGGTACTACTACTACGGGGGTTGGCTTTTTAGTTATGCCAAAAATGTCCCACCCAGATCGATACACTATTGCCATACGTTCAAACCAATCGATAAAACAGTTATTCCAGTCTTTAGATGACACCTGCAAAATCGCTGTTTTAAAAGCATCGATGGCTGGAGTCGCTGTCCATGCTTTGAATCCTTGATCTTTGGGACCGTGAAGAAGTTGTTGGAACTTAAGTCGAGATTATACGGTGGATGGTCTAACAATTCAATGTTTCGTTATTTGGGTATTGTGAGCACTTGTATTGCCCTAATGTAGGATGATTCGCTGTTGTGTGTTGCTTGGTCGGAGTTTCTTAATAACTTCTGATAAACAAACGTTTAAATAGCAATCAGGTGTAACCGTTCTTTGATCTTCTAAAGCAATTGTTGCCACATGACCAGATTTTCACACAAGTTGCGACCATTTTATTTAAAACACGTCGAGAACGGATTACTTTTGTTGGATTTTCCTCATCGTGAAACACTCACACACCGGATTATTGATGATTTTGTGGTTTATAGCAGTAAATCCAAGATTTAGCGCCACTAAAATTACTAACGTTTTTTGAGCTTCCTATGTTGAACAGTTCCAAAGTTTTTCAACACCAATTGACGCGAATTGCTCTTCTGTAAGCAAATGAGAAATCCAACGGGAAACCAACTTTGTAACAATCAGTTCTTCATGTGGGTTTTTTTAGATCGAAGTCTCTTTCTCCCGGTATATTACACGGCGGTTATCCTTAACTAGCTGACGAACTGCATCATTGTTTTGCTGCGTGACTGCTGTTTTGGGTGTACCTAGACCTACACTGAATTCGTCACTGAGAATGGAGCGATCACGTTGAAATTCGCAATACCCGCATGAAATAGTTATCTGGTGTGCTGCTTTATTCTCAAACACAGAAACCATTTTAGCGAGACATTGTAATCCTTTTCGAAAATTGTAAAAAATTCTTACTAGTAAATGTTCTCGGCTAAGAGCCATTTTTCGACCAATTTTGCTAATTTTAAAAAATAACTGTATGTACACGACTGGTTCTATTGGAATGAAATTCTGGATTTATGTCAACACAAAATTGAGGTTAGATTTGTGTCTGAAGTTTCTATTGGTGGTGCTTTATGGCTATATGCAAAACTAAAAAGACAACTCTTGCCACCTCATTTTATTGTATTAATTGAAAATATCATTTCAGAATACTTTATTTGGGGTTAGGTGTGACGACAGGTACATTCAAAAATAAAGCCGAGCGGAGCCCTATTTTCAACGTCAAATTAAAATTATAAATAATGGAGATACAGTTCCGGGAGTTGGGACCTTTTTATTGGAAATTTCCACCTCTTTAAGAATCTTTTTTTTTAATTCCGTAACTCTTCATATTTCTCGAGTTATAAGCTAAAAACGAAATGTCTTTTTTTTTTCGTCTTAATTTGTTAATAAGAATTGGAATTTTTTGCATGCTGTAAAATCCTCAAAACACCTTTTTCTAGTTGTCATTCCGGATCGAATGAGCTATCGCTCATATTTTTAGGACATTTATCACTACTTTTCACGTTTTTCAAGATGTTGACTAGACTATATTCCTTAATAGGTACTGCGATCCTAAAATAAAACACAAAATTTTATATCAAGCTACAAAATTCTTATTACTCACAATGCATATTTTATCTTCAGGTATTCGAAGAATTACATACTTTTTGTTGGTATTCAAAATTAAGCATTTATATCTTAAATTTTTAATCGTTTACATTTAACAAAGTGACGGCTTGCTCGTTCCAAGAGGGTGACTATTTATTCTACAATCTGATAATAAAGTATCGGATTCTTGTCTTTTGTTAAATGTCACTGAACCAACTGCACTGGATGGCGCTCCAAAAGAATATTATATTTAGTTTAGCCTAATATATATATATATATATATATATATATATATATATATATATATATATATATATATATATATATAAATCATACGTCACGTTGTTTGTCCGCAATGGACTCCTAAACTACTTAACCGACTTTAATCAAATTTACACACACCGTATGCAGTTTGATCATACTTAAAAAATGGTACAGCTTACATCTCAATTTATAATCGTCAAATTAATTTATTGCAAATTGTTTATTATCTGTTAGCTCTAAACGATTCTAACAGATGGTGGTATTTGTTGACTGAGTTAAGTAAATATTTAATAGATGACGCTATGTTAAAATAAAATTCTTAATTAATCAAGTACTATGACGCCACCTTAAGGTGGTGCAGTTGATATTTCATATATTTAAACGAGCAATTTTTACTTTATTAAATACTATTACACCACCGTGAGGTGCGCAGTTGATATCTTAAATATTTACAAAAGCATTTCTTACTAAAATTAAGTTCTATGACGCCACTGTAAGTTAGTGGAGTTGATATCTCATATATTTAAACGAGCAATTCTTACTTAATCAAGTACTATGACGCCACCTTAAGGTGGTGCATTTGATATTTCATATACTTAAATGAGCAATTCTTCTTCATTAAGTAGTATGACACCACCGTGAGGTGACGCAATGGATCTCTTAAATATTTACAAGAGCATTTCTTACTTAATAAAGTTCTATGACGCCACTGTAAGTTGGTGGAGTTGATATCTTATATATTTACACGAGCAATTCTTACTTAATTAAGAACTATTATGGTGGTATTTGATGATTGGGTTGAGTAAATATTTAATAGATGACGCTATGTTAAAAGTAAAATTCTTAATTAATCAAGTACCTACTATGACGCCACCTTAAGGTGGTGCAGTTGATATTTCATATATTTAAACGAGCAATTTTTACTTCATTAAATACTATTACACCACCGTGAGGTGCGCAGTTGATATCTTAAATATTTACAAGAGCATTTCTTATTTAATTAAGTTCTATGACGCCACTATAAGTTGGTGGCGTTGATATCTCATATATTTAAACGAGCAATTCTTACTTAATCAAGTACTATGACGCCACCTTAAGGTGGTGCATTTGATATTTCATATACTTAAATGAGCAATTCTTACTTTATTAAGTAGTATGACACCACCGTTAGGTGACGCAATGGATCTCTTAAATATTAACAAGAGCATTTCTTACTTAATAAAGTTCTTTGACGCCACTGTAAGTTGGTGGAGTTGATATCTTATATATTTAAACGAGCAATTCTTACTTAATTAAGAACTATTACGCCATCGTAAGGTGGGGTAGTTGATATCTCATATATTTAAACGAGCAATTCTTACTTCATTAAGTACTATGACACCACCGTGAGGTGACGCAGTTGACCTCTTAAATATTTACAAGAGCATTTCTTACTTAATTGAGTTCTATGACGCCACTGTAAGTTGGCGCAGTTGATACCTGTTATATTTACACGAGCAACTCTTACTTAATTAAGGACTATAACGACACATAAGGTGACGCAGTTTATATCTCGTATATTTAAATTGGGTCGAAACCAGATTTACTGAATAAGAGTGTTGTTAGAATTTTATTTGAAGATTTAGCAGTTTTAAGGAAATAATACTTTTGCTACTCAGTTTTCTAAATTGATGTAGGTAAATGTAGCCTCTAAATAATAAACTCTAAAATAAACTATCAGATCTATATTACTTGAAAAGATATGTGACAATTACAAATTATTAATAATAAGTCAAACTTAACATTTCTAAATAATAATAAGACCATGGCAACATTTCTAATATACATGGTCATTTCCAACAAGTGTAATTAAGTGATTTGAACCCTTAATCACGAATTGTTTGCATATGTGTAAGAGTATTGACCTATAAAAACAAAAAACCTGCGGTCAACTTCCTTGGTCATTATTCTTTATATTTATAGATACCTATTTTTTCTCTTGAAGTGATTAGTAACATAGAATAGTAATTTCTAGTTATTGTTCTACTCTTATCCAAATAAGCAATTATGATTACTTGTTGGCAACCCCCAAAACAGAAGCAAGAACGTTTTAAGCAGGTTTTTTACCACGTTTTTTATTCCATCGATTACTCGTTCTGCTTTGTTTTTGGATCGCAGAAAGGTTCATCCATACTAATACGACTTAAAAGAGCTCGACCGCTATGTTGTTACAATTACACTCTTTTGGTCAAAATAAAGACATTTAAAAATCTATTTTAGGAATTTTTTACATCCAAATCAATGTAAATAAATAAGAAATGTGTTTACATAATATGTTCGGTGCCTCTTATAAAATCTTGTCTTGCACTGCGTCGATATTTATAAAGGTGGCCTAGTAAATGGAAATCTCAACCTTTATCTTTGATGGAAAATTTATTTATTTCAAAGCTTGTTTTTTGTTTTTCACGTCTTAATATTTTGACTTGAAACTTTTTCAATTTTTATTATTTTGGTGTAAAACCTTTTTAGAAATTTATTGTACAATTTTAGTTATTATTTTTAACATAAAAAATTACACCCACACTTTTAATAAGTTATTCTTAGTTCCTATCGAAAAGCAATATAACGTGATAAAGGTATCATGTGAAAGTTCAGAAATATTTTTTTGTGCAAAACCAATATATTTTTACCTTTTAAATTATAGTAAGAAGATTATGCATAAAAAACAACTTTATAGGAGAAAAAAATTTAAGAATATAATTTCAGTCCACAAAATTTAAAATCGTTTTTCTCAACTTAAATATTTTAACTTTTACCAAAATCACCATAATGTTGAATGTGTTGCAAAGCTCCAAAATTATTAAAATATAATAACTGTAATTCTATAGAAGCAAAAGGTTAGCCTTCACTGGGCTATTCTAAATTACTCTTAAGCTGCGTCCACGCCAAATCGACAGTGTCGATCGACTTTGTCTATCGACATTGTCGATCAACAAGCAACAAAATCTGCATCTGTCCACACCAGAGTCGACACAAAAGTTTGTCGATCAGTGGAAATCAACATGTCCGACGAAGATGACGTTATAGTTGCTTGTGCCGCGTATATTATTATCGCGACTAAAAAAAGAAAAATTGCACGAAAGAAAAGATTTTGGGTTCGACCAAGTCGCATCGTGCCTCAAGTTTCTGTTCTTATAGTTTTTGGTTTTACAATCCCATAGATTTGTTTTTAGTTTGTATGCCTCAATAAAGGCTATGACTTTAGCTTGTTCCCATTCCATTTCTCCAACGACAACACACGGCTACGATGTCAACAAGGCAATGGGTCACTGAGTACTACTACTACTTTAACACTTTGTCGAATGTCGAACGTCGAAAACACGTCCACACACAAAAGTTGATCGACTGCTCTTTGATGTTTACCGACAAGCGATGAAAAACAAATCGACATGCCGATCGATTAATTTTGTCGATCGACACCGTCGATTGCAACGTACACACCAAGTCGACAACGTCGATAGACAAAGTCGATCGACAGTGTGGACTAGGTGTGGACGCAGCTTTAGAGCTTTAAAAACCTTAACTCATAGTAATCGCAGAAATTCTCACAGGTTTCTTTGTTTTAATTTAAATTATTAGGTATTTTAATCTTATCTTTATAAATTATTATTTTTTATCTGCTTTAAAATGAAGACTGGACTATAAGTATTCCAAATTCACTACCGTAAAGAGCAGTCTTAGAAAATCAATAACCGTGTAAGCTTCCATATTATTATTCCAATTTTCCTATTAATTTACAATGTTGAATGTAATACGATCCGTTTTGTGATTACAATAAAATTAGCAGAAGCACAGAAGCATGCAGAAATCACATAAATGTTCTTTTTGTTCTTAATAATACTGTAAATTGTAATAACTGTCTGCGGTTAACTCGTCAAGAAATTTAAACGGTAAACATGAATATTGGTGTTAATTTCTTGGAAGCAATTACGTATAAAATTGTCAATCAATCAGTTCCTAATTAGGACAATTTCGTTTTAAACTAAATGTAGGTACTAAAACTTGGAATATCCATTTATGTTGACTTGAAACATGTAATTTATACCACAAAAAGTGTCGCAAAGCGATTTATTCGTTATAGTTTTAATGCCAAAAGTAACAACCTTTACCCACAACTCATAAGTAAATTGCCTATTTTGTAACCTATATCTCTGTCAGTAAGTGTCAAATTATTGAGGAGTTGTGTTATAGTTTTATTTACTGCACTAGTGGAGTAAGTAGATAGAAACCTGTATTATTATGTTGGTTGCCTACTGTATACATTAAATTAAACTAACATTTAACATTTCTCAGACAGAACTGTCTGCGAAATCGAATATGTTTGACAACTTATGCCAAAATTTTAATTTTATGTTTGTTATTTTTAGTTTTATACAAAACCATTTGGTAAGTCGTGGGTAAAGCATAGTGCCTACTTTACTCGAGGACAAATTGCATATTTAGCTCGTTTCTTTAGCCCACTCGCTCGCAAGCTCGCTCATGGGCCAAACACACTCGCTGTAATATGCAATTTACTCCACTCGTAAAGTTTTATACTATTACTAATCACAGACATAAATTTCATAGATTTGGTGCTTTTTTTTCTGTTTATAAATAAATTGACGCAACAATAGACAAATATTAATTCATAGATACTCTGTGTTGTGTTGTAATAGTTATTTACGTAACAAGGCAAGTAAGTAGATGTTTGTAGTCGAGAAGGGATATTAACCTAAAAAGTATCATGTAAAACGGTATTTTACAAAGTGGTAGGAAAAAAATATTACATAAGTATTACAATTTTTAAATGAATCTTATTCAATATTTTAGATTAATTTTAAGCCAAAGTTTTGGCTTCCGAATATACCAAATACTTTGGCTCTGTAGTTTAAACTGTATAGCCCGCGACCTACTTATAGACAGATCCAGATTTTTTTGCAGATTCTAAACTTTTTTTGAGGATGGTGGGGTCTTTAAGGTTTAAAGGGTATTAAAACAAACATTTTCATTTATTTTAATGCTTTAATTTTTTATAATTACTTACACATTCAGGGTTTGGAAATTAGAAACTTTAAAGAACTTTACTCTTAATAAAAATAATAAATTTTGATCCTAAATAGGGTAAGACGGAGTAACCTAGGGTGCGAGACAAGGTACGGGCAATATATTTTACAATTGAATGCATTATTCGCATATAAATTTAGCCTCGTCGTCTACTTTAGCACAACTACATTGTGCCCAATTTCCACAATGATTGAATCACAATATTTGCCTTTGTAATAGAAGCAAGGAATATTGTTGTCATCAGATTCTGGTGAAGAAATAGCAATTGAAATGTCAGTTGATGTCAGCGTTTCTTTTAATCCTTCAGCGACAGGTCTCTGTGGAATATCTGTCATCAACGAGCAAAATCAATATTTGAAATACCTGCCTGGTTAAAAATCGCCAGTCTTTACCAGCTTCGCATTTTTGATTGTTGAAGATATACCTATTGATTTTTATTTTGAACTGCCAAAGTGTATGCCAACACCCTTAAATCTTTAGTTGTCAGCCCATAAAGGCGACTTTCCTTGTCCAAAATATAATTAGTTAATGTTTTTCTTCCTTATTTTCCGTAAAGGTTAGCTTTTTTGGGTCAAAAGAAACTTTCACCAAAGTTGTAGGCACAGTAAGATCATTTAAGGCATCACGGGCTACTTTAACGTTCCTTTCCAATTACCTATTTCCGTTTTTCTTTTGTATTTCTTCACCATTCTACAAGAAATTAAGACTGAATTTATTAGAAATATGTATATAAAAACACAAATCAAAATATGAATACAAACATATTTTTATCTACTAATAAAACTATTAATAAACAGTAAAACTTTAAAATCTGACACTTACTCACTTTCTCACTTTTTACCTAAGCACATGAGTTGAATTTAATGGCCAAAAAACGAATTGATAGCTAAGCATTCATTAGAGCGTTGGTGCGGATAGCCAAAGGTTTCGCGTTTGGTTGCTTAATGCTACATTCTTTCAATTTTTCTTAATGTCATTTAATATATTTTTGTTAGTATAGATACTTTCTAAAAAATTTCAAAGAATTTCAGAGCTCTGGGTGGTCACGAAATAGGTTTAAATAATATTACAAAATTCCACCCGGAATGATAAAGAGAAAGACAAAGAGACAAAGGACAAAAAACTTTCTAAAATAATAAATATAATAAACTGTAAAAATGACCAATAATTACAAATGTATATTCCGGTAATATAGACAGGTAAGCTAAATTATTACAAGTGTACGGTACGTTTGTCAGATAAATAATTCAACAACATATATGTATAGCTTTTACATACCGCCAATCACATTTTAGTTTGTTTTGAAATTGAAAAATTATCGAAATTTATTACAAAAATCTGACGTGAATACCTAACTAGAGAAGAATTTCCTGTCATTGTCCATAATTCCATCGAAGAATAATCTTGATTGTAAACTGGCAGCTAAAAGAGCAAAAAGTACATCATTTATTTGGGTTCCAAGTAGTTAAAAGCCCATTTAGATTACTAGATATTTCAAAATATTCAAACCACACAAACGGATAAAAAATATTCTTACCTGTCCATCAATCTACATCATTTGATGAATAAAGTCTTGAAAATGATAAATCTCCGTATCCGCACCATTCAGAAGTTAGTCAAGTGACAAAGGCAACTTTTTAAGTAATATTCTAACCAGTAATTTTAATGAAATCAAGGAAATTTAGGGATAAACATAGTTTGTGTCTAAAATTAAGAGACATTAATAATTGGTTACATTAAATATGACATTTAAAATTGTATCTGTAGGTGTTATAGATATTACCATTTTTTTTAAATTTAATAAAGAATCAGTTTCGTCATTTACTTCGATGATTCACTGTGGAATTTAATGAATATTAATTTTCTCTAATTTGAAAAAACGCAATGTAGGGTTAGCTAATACATAAATGTTTATTAGTTAAGTACAATATTGGTAAGTTTAAGTAAAATTCATATTACATCATTCTTTTAAAGCGGGATTTACATTACGAAACTAGTGTCATGCATGATAAATTTAGTTTCTTGAAACTAATTGTAGCACATGTGAAACTACTTTTGTTGAAAATTTAGTGTCATGAAATCATCAGTATTGCGTAGATAATGGCCCTGTCAATATCAGAGCTGCACCACACGTTTAACTCTGCACAGGCGCTGTCGCGACACTAGTTTCGCGTCGCATTTAACATCATGAAATTAGTTGTTTCAGTTTCACTAAAAATATGCGCATAGCACGAAACTACTCCAGTGTCACAAAAGTAATGCATGCATTGTAAAACTGAACGTTTACACGTGAAATTACTGGTGAAATTAGTTTTATCAAACTAATTTCAAGCCACTAGTTTCGTAATGTAAATCCCGCTTTAGGGTAATTATAAAATATATGTTATTTTTTTGTTTTTGGTGCTGTCCGTTGCCACAAAAACACCACTTGGGAAGTGCATTCCGAAACAATCTGCTTTCACATTAAAACAGTTCTACTATAGTTCGAAAGAAAATTACTTTTCTATTTAATGGAGTTTATTAAGACCTAACTGTTAAGCCATGTACTTAAATATATTGTAACGGGATAACCGAATAAGGATGTATTCCAGGATCTTCTGGCATTTGTCAAAAGTGGTTTCATTGTGCTTGGGATCGACATATTCCAATATTCCTAATGGCAATTCAATCGGCCATTAATGAATCAACAGACAAAACGCCTGCCAAGGTCCTGTTCGGTAAAAAAATGAGGATACCATGTGTTTGGTTGTAAACCTGGTGAAGAAGAGGCCTGTGAAGAATATGTAGCCGATCTTCAGAATCGAATGGAGAATATACACTAACTGGTGAGTGGGAAACTTCAATTATCTAGTGATCGGATGAAGAGGTACTATGACACGCGGATAATGGAACAGAGTTATCAAGCTGGAGATTTAGTTTGGCTCTATAACCCCCAACGGTGTTGAGTCAGTTGTCCCAAATTACAGAAGAACTGGGACGGTGTATGCACAATCATGAAAAAGATTAACGATGTCATTTATCGGATCGTGCAAATTCCAAGAGGGAAACCCGTTGTGGTCCATCATGATCGGTTGGCGCCTTACCAGGGAAACAACAGTGGGGATGTGCATCAGTTTCAAGAAGATGGTTTGGCTGGCTCAAGGTGTGTGCTGGATCCCGATTTTGAAAATAACATTCCATGAATGAATCTAAGAAGGGAGCAGTGTAACGGGACAACCGAATAAGGAAAGGACCTTCACTAAAAAGACTGTTTTTAGGTTATGTATTCCAGAATAGTATGTAGTAATTAGGTTAGATCATGTATTTCGCAAATACTAGAATCGCGAAGTATAGATATATTGAAGTTAATTTCTCGACATTTAAATGGCATAAATGTCATAAAAATCGGTTCTTCTGATTACTCGCGCCGCCAGTGGCAAAAAATAGAACTATGATCTGGGTTGATTATTGTGACCAGAAATATTATGGAAAAGCCTATACCGTGTCAACTCCTGGTATCCATACTTCGTGACTAGAATATTCGTTTTTTCCATGTAAGGGGATGTATGAGCAGTTAAGGGGAGTTCAAATAGTTTAATGTAAAACTGTTAAGACGTTATTTAGCAAAGTGAATCTGTTACAATTTTAGTAAATAAATTGTGTTAAAGTCCCCAATATTATTATATTTTAGACAAGTAGTGTATATTATAAATAGTTTAGGACCTACTTTAGTATACTGCTTAAAGTTACTTAGTTGAGTGAGCGAGATTTTCCCGCTTTTCCTGAATAATACCGAGTTTCTCTAGTCTAGGAAAGTTTAAGCTATTTCATGTGTTTGAGGTTCTACAGTGTTTTCGTGGTGTACCTCGAATAGGCACGGATCCACGGATATAGTGTTTATGTTGGTATATTAGTTACTGGGGCTTGGAAGTTTTTTAATAGTTGGAATCTTATTTTGTAAATTTGAAGATAAGTACGTTGCTGCTTTCTATAAAATTGCTGTTTTGGTCAAAAGGAGCAGTAGGAATGGATTGGATAGTATTGACTGTAAACTGTCTAAGAATCAGTGTTATTTGAATTTGGATTGGAGTTCGTGAACAGCTGCAATGTGACGTTCAGTTTAAAAATAATAACTAGGGCAAATTTTTTATTGCTTTATTGCAAATGCTTGTTCCTTGTCTTTTGTCTTCATAGTTTAGCCTAGCATGAGAAAAAAACCGTTTTCGTTTTCTGACCGTCGCTACAGCACTTGTGAATTGGGAGAACCATGTAAGGTTAGAGGGACTGTTGTAAGGAGCGTGTGTGGAATCGTGTCTGTGATAAACCTACTTCATGTGCAGTTTTTCGTATCTAAGACTTGATATTTTCAAAGTATTTCTACATATTACTTTAGTAAATTATGTTTATCTAAGAGATGGTGGGTCCTTTTCTAAGTGGTACTGGAGTTCATCGGCATATCCTACTATTGTTCTTTCTCTCACACACATCAGTCTTGCATAAGCAGTACGAGAGAATATTTCTACTAGTTTATATTCGAAGATATGAACTGATAGAAACAAACAAAGAGATAAGAATTAGAAAAAGACAATTCTAGATTCATATCTAGGAAGTACCAATTAATACTATCGTAACGCTAGCGAAATATCTTATTTACTTAATTCCCGACAATTTAATAGTATTGGTTCCTTGACTATATCTATAAATACTCAAATCAAACTTCTCGCGTCTATACACATACTTACATATTTCAGGTTGTTGCTGCTTATTTTTTTAATGAAATAAAATTTTCGAATAATCTATACCCACAATAGAAACCAATCTCAATCAAAAATCGTCTTTAAGTTAACTCGCAATAGAAGACATTATCTGTAATATAAGTCTCTGCGGGACTCCTTATTGTTTAAAATAATTATTATTATTTTCTTAGAAAAATAAGAATGTGATCAGAAAGCGTAAGCTATAGTTTTAAAAAGAAACATTCTAAACACACACAGCTTAAAAAATGAGTCGAGTCATTCGTCTTGATTTTGAAAAATCATCGTCAAATCTCTGAGACGTAATCTAAGAAATGCCTATTTAAAACGTATTTATGAAGAATAAGATGTGTGTATTGTACCAGGTGCTTTAAGATGTTTCGTAATAAAAACTTTGTCATGAGTGGGCTCGAATTTAAATTTACTTAGGTATATATTTTCTTCTTGTTTTTTTAGGAAATGGATTTCGGTTGTTGCTTAAAATTAGAGACGAATACTAGAAAGAAATCTCAGTTGAACGTTGTAAAACCAATTTACAAATATAGAAAACAAAAATGCAATAATACATTTACTAATCTCTATCAAATCTCTATCAAGATTATTCGGTAAGGCCTCAATCATACGGAATTTTTTTAGCGTCTGTTAAAGAAACGTTTTAATTAAAGAAAGAGATAGGTACTCAAATATCTGTTCATTCGCCAGCGCTTTTAAAACACGACGATTTTTTCTTGAGCATTTTTTATTTAAGGCACTGTGCGTTGGGCGCCAAGTAAAATAGATCATACGGTATATACTTCTTAATATTGTTCACACGAACGCTAAAACGCTGCGTTTATTCTGGAGCGCGCTGTTTTCCCAGAGACAATATTAAAGGCGAGATATAAAACGAATGCAGAATTTGCTCTTAAAATGAAGATGCTTCCGGCATTGGCCTTCGTTCCACCAGAAAAAGTTGAAGAGGCTTTCGAAAAAATGTGCGAAGATGATGTTCTCCCTGCTGACGCACAGAAAGTGTTGGATTATTTGGAGGACACCTGGATTGGACGAAGAAACCGACGACAATCTCTGTGTTTTTCTCATTGTATGTGGAATTGCTACGGTGGTATCAAGCAGGGATTGGCAAAACAAACAATGCAGTGGAAGGATAACATCATGGCTTTTAGCAACAGGTGCTTATAATTTATAAATATTATTCAAATTAAAGAATATACAAATAAGTTAAAATTTGTAAATCATATCTTTGAATTTTTCCTTACAGGTCTTTTATTTTCTTGTTTTTCTTGAAAAAACAACAATGTACCGAGAATGGCACACAATTTCTCTGGTAAGGCAATTTGTTTCTAACAAACTGATATGAATAATAAAATATTTTTTGATCATTTAAACAACTTTAAGAGCTACATAACCATTGCGGTTTGTTTAGTTAATTTCTCTATTTATTTTTAAAAATTTGACTAAATAGTTACAATAGTTACAATCAGAATAATTATATGTCATATAATATTCTTTTAATAATTAAATATCACAAAGTCGTGGTTTTAAAAAACGGGAAAACTCAGTTACAACGTTTTTTGTTACAAAATGTAATATTGAATAAATTTTTTACAGATGTGTTTTATTGTCATTAAAATCCTTAACAAATGATTTATAATTCTAATTTTTTCTATCATTAAAATATTTTTTTATTCATCTATGACAGGCTTGCATACCCATTTTATAACGCCCAAGTCAAGCTACTATATCCATAACTGTATCTCAGTAACCAAAGGGTCTACAAGGTTCGTAACATTGGTATATTTTATTGTTAATTTAGTGCTGTTAAATGGAATACCGACCATCCCACAAAAACTACCCTATTCATCCCCTAACGTGAATCTCGCCCCGAGAAAATTGCGGTAAGCGTAGAAAATATACAAAAATATATTTCGATGTAGTTTTTCACGTTAAATATAATGCTTGCAACATAATTTTTCTATCCATTAAAAAAAGCCAAAAAATTGGAAAATTCGGAAAATGAAAAAACCGCTATACAATACTTCTAGGTGAAGAGCCTTTCGGCATCGGAAAATCTTTATGTTTTAAAGACTTTCGAATGGTCAGTGTTACATATCACCTTTTTGCAAAATACTAATATACAAATTTGCAATTTTCTAAAACCTTAATTTTTTTTAATCTTCTTGTATATTTTAGGGTTCAGGATTTAACGGGAAATTTTATATCGCGCAATGCATATTTATTTATATGAAAAATTATTTTGTCCATTTAAAATAAAATACTTGCGATTATATAAATTTTTAATGTTTGATATTAATTTTTTTTTTAATTCTAACAAAATGAACTGATTAGTATAATTTTGGAGGTTGGTCATTCGAAGCATTAATTTAGCAGTAAAATTTGCCAACATTACAAACCTCGTAGTCCTTTTGGTTACAGCTATGGCTATGCTAGCTTGACTGTCAAGCTAGCATACCCATAGCTTCTTGCAAATGGTTGAAGCAATATTTTTTTGTAAAATAAATTAGCAACAAATTAGCAACAAAATATGGTTGTGCTTGCAATTAGGTATTAATTTTGGCATTAAAATTTAGCAATAAAATATGGTTGTAGTAGCAATTGGGCGTTATAAAATGGATAGAGTAGCTTAACATACCTACATGGTTTATTCATCTCTGAGGTGGCCTGTAAAATACAAACTAAATTGGAATGATTACCGCTCTGTCTGTGTCAATCCTATAGTTAAGTACCATTATTTTTTCAGCTCGGAACCGTATCATTCGATTTTTTAAAAATATGGAATTTATTACAGTTTTAGTATGTTATTACGAAAAATACACACCTTTAATTTTAAAAATGAGATTCTTTGTTTTCAGAGAGTGTTGCAATAATTGGATTTTCGATTATAAGTTCATGACAGAGGTCGATATTTTTGTTAGAATAATTGTATTTTCGAATAAAAGTTCATGACATAATTGTGTTCCGACAACTTAGATATACCGTTGGACTACGTATCATAATAAATTGTAAAAGATTTAGAATTAAATACATTTGTCGCATAATTTAAGCCATATTATGTCATATCAGTTTATATCATGAAAGAAAAAAATAAATATAATAAATCAGTTTTTTAATTAATAAATTTATAATATACCTTTTGCAATGTTTTCTGTTTTTTGTCTACCAATACCATTTATTATTGCACATATTTATAATTTAAGTGTCAAAGAGCTGCTTTAAAATTTTAGACCAGCTTTACAAAAAAAATATATAAAAAAAAGTGTGCGTGTAACCTTTATGCGCGATTGAAGTAAAACTTTTTGACGTACGTATCGGAAAATAAATATTTAATTACAATTCAATTATATTTATTGTCTATATACTTTACAAAAAATGAGATGTTATATTTATATTATTCATTGGAAATAGGATTTGAAAGTTATCATTATTTTTTATATATGAAATAATAGGTTTATGATAACTAAAATGTGAAACATAGATTTTACTCTCTAAATACCATTAATGTATTTGAAACCGTTTAAAAATTTTAAAAATGTCATAAATAAATTTTAAAAATTTAAGCTCCTCCCATAGCTGAAATCACACCGTTACTTCCATCAGAATCTTCCGTTAGAATCTAACGTTAGAGTTACCCCTAGTCGCGCCTAAAGAAGTTTTGCTTCAATAATAGGTAAACAATATTAAAAATATACACACATTACGTTTAGAATGTGTGATTTTGTAGCTGTATCTACCTTATTGTAATACCTACAACACAACACAAGAGCCTTCGATAGTTAGATAACCATTTCATTTTGTAGCGTTTTATAGCATAATCCTTAAAAATTAAAATCCTGCGTTGAGTTTGTTTTCTTCAGTTCTACGAAGGATCTGTTATTGCTGGTAAAAGATCAGCCATCCTGACTAGTGGTTTTATGGCCTTTATGGCTACCTAACCAAACCTAAAATAAGTATAAGCAAGTGTTAAAACATTTCGAATATTATTATTTTATGAACAAAAACGTGCAACATGCTTCTTTACTTAACGTAAAGCTTCCCTATAAACAATTATTTACTATCATAATATGTATGTATGTATATAAACTTACTTAATCAAAGCATAATGAATGTCGCTGTCTTTTTCTTTTTTTCATTTTCATTTTTCTTCAAATCTTTCTGGCGATGATAATATGCCATTTGACGTTCACAATTTCTTTTTCTTTTTAACTCTTTAAGCCTATAAAACGAAAATAGCTAGGTATAAATAATTGGTATAAATAATTAGGTATAAATAGTGTAATTACACACCAAAAATAAAATTTATGCATATAGATTACTCACTCATTTTCATTCAATATTTTTTCATTACTTTCTTCATTAATAAATCCACTTTGTTTATTCATATTTAAAACAAACACTATACACAAATTTAAACTATTTACCACCAATTCATACAATTACAGATTTAATTTTATTTAATATACTTAGTAGGCGGAATCGTGTTAGGTATTTTGTATCAGGTTTTGTTTCCGGTACGCGGTACATTAGAATGACGTCACGTCCGTTAGAATTACTGAGTTACCCCTAGTCGCCGCTAAAGAAGTTTTACTTCAATAAATATGGCTTCTATTCATGTGAGGGTACAAAATCCTAAATAATATCGTTAAGATTTTAAAAAAATCATTGTTTATCTTTGCAAATGTAAAACGTAACTTATTGATGCCTATATTCTTGCTTGTCATAATTCTTCAGGTACAGCAAAATTTGAAAATCGCAACAAAAAATAAAGGTCATTTAAAAAAAAAAGATTTGTAATTTAAGATGCCATTTGGATTTTTTTAAGAAGAGGTAAATCCACAGACCTACATAACTTTAAATACATATAACGAACAACCATAAACTTATAACTGCCTATACCTGGATTTGCAGTTCGTTGGCATTGACGTCATTTGACGTATATGCAAGTAGACCAATACGCGGTAAGTCTTTCTAAGTTAAACCTGGCAACTACGCTTCATTCCTACCGCGTATACGTCAAATGACATCAATTCCAACGGACTGCAAATCCAGGTATAGACTACGCGTCCCGATTCAAGCTCGTTCCACAGTGCGGGAGAGAAAAAATATTCAAGCAGTATTTGTTTCTCTTTCTATTCATATTATATTTAGAGTGTGGGTGAAGTCACATGGCCTGTATGTTCCGCTCATTACAGAGGGAATCAAACGCTGCTTTATTTTTTTTCACTCTTGCACCTGGAAAACGGGTAACAGTGGGAACGCCTAGTCTATCTAGCACTAGAGCTAGAGCCAAAAATTCACCGTCACTTGTAAGATGACGTTTCTCCTTTGCAACATGTATTCAATAGAGGTATTTACATTACCGCTAAGGCGGACAGTTTAGTGAATACAGCTATAAGGGGTAAAAGTTGCCAATTTTTACAGAAAATTATCGTCATAGATAATATGGATGAAAATTTTTCCATTCGAAGGTGTTGATACGATCATTTGAAATCCTGACAGGCGGACACCTGAGTGATTGCAAAGGAAGTGGCGAAAAAATGTAAAGAGTTTCAAATTTTTACCCTCTTTACCCTAGCCCTCCAACTCTTTTGTATCCGCCATTTTGGATTTAGACTTCTTAGGAGTCCAACATTACGTGCTAAATGGCGGGCATATTATTGATGACGATTTTTTGTCCCAAATTTTCGACCTTGTTCACCACCTCCTTTGGATTTACTCAGGTGTGCGCCCACTGTAATTTCGAATTGTCGTATCAACACCTTCGACTGGGAAAATTTTCATCCATAATATCGATAACGACAATTTCTCGTTAACTCTCACCCCTAATAGCCTATCCTTTGTATCCACTAGGGTGGATAGCAGGAATGGAATGAACATGTTACAAAAGAGAAATGTTATATTACGGATCACTGTGAAATTTCGGCTTTTGTTCTTAGATTAATGTATTTTAACACTATGCGCACAACTGGCTTTTTGCACTTTATGCTAAGATTCCTCTTTACGTGGTAGACTAATTTTGCTTCCAGGTTTGTACTATGCGCATCAACAGTTCTTAGAAATGTATAGTTTGGTTTCTGGGTGAGAAGGTCGGTTTTATATTGTTGACCTGTGTAGTTAGTGCTTCAAACATTATTTTATATTTGCTTTCTTTATATCGTCTATATCTATATTCATAATAATTATGTAATGTTTATTATCAAAACTGATTTTAAACAACACCCAAGCAACCTTACAGGAAGTCCAAAGAAAACTCATCATCCAAGAAATACATTTTAACTAAGATATCGGTGGATATCTTCTCGAATTTTAACGTCGTAATGTTAATTAATGCAAGTGTAAACGTGTAAAAAGTAAAAGTTCTAAAAACGATTCTCAGATACTCTGTATGTTTACTTTAACATTATTGCAGAATCACTACATAGTATAAAACAAAGTCGCTTTTTCTGTCCCTATTTCCTTTTGTATGATTAAATCTTTAAAACTACGCGCGTTAATTATCAATTTTTTTCCGCTTACATTGCAAACGCAGGCTGAACCCTACGAGATTTATCAAAATAATGTAATAATTATTTGTACACATTGAAAAGGTCTACAGAAAACTCCGCGATGGTATATGTCTATCTCTTATGAATATCCCACAATAAAAATTTTTTGTCATTTACTTTTTACGACAAATAATGGCTAATTTTCGAAGTGATTTTAACCAATACAGCATTAATCCTTATCCAATTAAATAGCTTAAATACATTGTTGATTTAATATCGATCTATATATGGTCCTGTACAACACAAGATTTAAATGAATATTTTCTAAGATATTACAGATTTAAAATTGCGGGACGCAGCGCTTGCGGTGGTACTGGCCGGCCGGGGCGGCGGCAGCGTGCCTATAAATAGCGCGTCGGAGGCCGCGATTTTCCATATTGCACTTTGAATTTTGCAGCGATCGGACGCGTTAATTACGAAATTTATCATTATGACGCTACCCTAAGGTGGCGCAGTTGAGATTTTATAAATTTACACCTGTAATTCCTACATAACTAAGTACTATGACGCCACCGTAAGGTGGCGCAGTTGATATCTCATATATTAAAAAGAGCAAAACATAATATACCTAACCGATAAATTACAAAGTACTATAAATAATCGTAAAAACTGGTAAATACCGAGAAATTATGATAAAAAATACAAAAAATTAATCGTAAAAATAAAAATAAAAAATTGAAAAAACATTAGTGTTAGGCGGTGCGAAGTTCGCCGGGTCCGCTAGTTTTATATATTTTAAAAGAAATGTACATTTAAAAAAAGTACTAATGTAATAAATTTATGGGTAATTTTTCTGAAGTGTCATTGATGAACAATTAACATATGTGTGTTTAATACAGTGTATAATTCTCTTACATCAACAGCTTTAATTACAGCAACTATTAAAAATAAATGTATGAGAACAACTAGCTCTTATCGTCATAAATTCGTATTCTTGGTATACACGAATGTTAAAAATAAACCTTTTTATTTTTAATCAAGTGCATTTCCCCCATATTAGTGCGTCTCATCGAGTTAAGAGTAAGAGTGAGCATATGGCATATTTTATAAAAATTTTTTTCGATAACTTTTTGTTGAGAGCTGCAGATGGGAGTTTGAAGTCAAAGGGTTAGAATAAAACCGGAAACCGAACAGACTCTTTTCGAATTAAGAAAGAACGGATTCGAGGTAATGAGAAATAACATATTTTTATCATCCGTTTTTAGCTCTAAATCATATTCATGACACGCACCGTAAATATACAGTAAATAAATGCTTTCGGAATACCCATATGAAAATAATCTTTCTTACTTATCATAAAATAAAATATTAATAAAACATTTTATTACTAGGTACGTTTGAGAATTTAGTAAAAATATATAATATAAATGTTTAAAGTTTTTTATAATTATTTTAATTTTGTTAGACATTTTCAAGGGTAATATAACAAGACCTTGATTATAGTCGGCTATTTTTGTGGTATCTAGATTTCGAGAATATTTTAGTATCAATTTGTTGAGACATAATTTGACATTAATAATCTGATTAAAGCCCGAGAGCTTTAATCTTTGATTATTAATGTCAAATTATGTCGAAACAAATTGTAAAATGTTCGAGAAATTTAGCAACAAAAATAGCAAACTATTAATCAAGGTTGTGTTATATTTAGGAAGATTATTTCCTGAGAACAGCTTTTTCGATGGCATTAGAATCTAATGCACCAAATCTTTCCATTGTGGAAAATTATAACAATAATTAATAATGTCGTTGTTAAACTGACAAATATTTGACATTTATATTTGACGTGTCTATTTCTCCAGTGACTCCAGTGCAATAGTCGCTGATATTTGATTCTGATTGGTCCAATTTCAAAAAATTATGACATTCTATTTGTTAATTTGAATCGAAGGAAATAATCAGTTTTAAGAAACCGCACTTGACAAATTTGCGTATCAATCAAGATAAATTAAATAAGCTAGTGCCATTTTCAAAATATTGATTTATTATTTTTATTTTAGTGGCGAAGGTTACCTTAATAAAAGAAGAAATGGCATAAACACAAGATCGCATGTTCGAAAACTGCTGGATATTTTTTTTAATTATTTATTGTTTTCTATTTTCAAAATATTAAATTGTATAAAAATTGAAACTAATCGTTAAAAATTTATTGCAACCACATACCTACCGTTAGAATTTTATACATTATCCTATTCTTCAATAAAACGGTTGAAATTGAAACCGGCGCGGCGAGTTGAGGTTTTCGGTGCGCTGAGTCGAAATCTGTCCTCAGGATTTTAAGATATCGTACCATCAAAGGCCACATTACTGCAGATTTTCTTTTTTTCAAAAAACCGTAGCTGATATTTTAATTTATAAATATTTCTGTTTTAAATGGTTTTG
The DNA here is from genome assembly GCA_964028335.1 of Altica lythri. NCBI lineage: Eukaryota > Metazoa > Arthropoda > Insecta > Coleoptera > Chrysomelidae > Altica > Altica lythri. The sequence goes on along the minus strand of OZ034804.1, from coordinate 23,712,764 downwards.
AGTATTCTCAATATATTCTTTTTTTAACACGCTTTTATTAGCTTCACTTGTATGTTCGTTTGTTTGTTTGTTGGTGGGTAAGTACCTAACTCTCCGTTGAACTAATAGCGTGTGGCTTCTTTACTACTCTCTTATATAATCCAACTGATAAAAGTAATTAATGAGAACAACGTAACAAAAGTCATAACACCAGAAGGAAAACAGAACCTATAATAATGAAATCAGGAATAAAAAAGGGAGACTCACTTAGTCCTCTATTGATCAACCTCATCATAGAACAAATTATAAGAAAAGTCAAAAGGAAAAAAGGCTACAGAATGGGACCACACAAAATAATAATCGTATGTTACCTGGATAACGCAGTTCTTATCGCGGACAACGAGGATGATCTATAAAGGCAACTCCTTACTTTTAATCTAGAAGCAAAAAGATTTAACATGATGATATCATCTAAAAAAATGAAATGGGTGCTAATAAACAAAGAACTAAAACGATGCAAACTAGAACTAGACAACAGAATAATAGAACGGATTATGACATTCACTTATTTGGGGGTTGAAGTAACAAACAGTAGGAAAATAATTAAGTATTAGCACAAGCCAACAAAGCAGCAAAAGTGACCGGATGTCTTTATGGAAAAACAAGCATATGACCACAGAAGAAAAGATATACAAAACAGTGGTGAGATCTATTCTAACCTATGCAGCCGAAACAAGAGCTGACACAAAAAAAATAAAACAAAAAATAAATAACATTGAAATGAAAGTGCTAAGATCAATAAAAGTAGTTTGCTAAGGGAAAGACAAAGGAATAAATTGTACCAGAACAATGTGGGATAGAAAGCATCACAGACGAAAAGAATGGGATCAACACGTGGAAAGAATGGAACAGAAGAGACTACCGAGGGACAACAAACCATATAGCATAAGACCTCAAGGAAGAGTGCCCAAAACATGAAAAGAAAGTTGTCAGACAACAATCTCAAAAACGGAATAGAGGCAGGCAAACAGGAGTAATCCTAGTCGAGAAGAAAGAAGAAGAAGAAGAAGATAATTTTCAAATTTTCATGCAATAGGTTACATTTTACATAAACAATCATAAACAATATATGGAATTCCATAAAATGTTGATGGTTTTATGTTGTTAGATTTTGAACGTTCATGTGACTAAAAAAATATTTTTAAATTTTTTTATTTTGGAAAATTATTAAAAATTTATTTAAATTTTGAAGAATAAAACAATTTGAATTTATTTTTAGTATTTGCAATCAATAAAGTTATCTATTGTATTGTATTTAAGCGTACCAAAAACCTTGTTTTTGTGTATAAATTTTGGCCAGTCTACTTTAAAAGGTAAAAATGGATTTTGGTTCAGCAAAAACATAAATATTTTAATAAATTATAATTATTTTAAGTAATGAATAAATTAAAAATATCACGAATATCATCACAGTAGATATCAACCAATGTGTTCTAATAAGCAACCGTATGCAAATCTAAGTGATTAAATAAGACCAAAAGGAATCTAAGGCACTAAATCGTTGGTACTAGATTAGCATGTGGTTTCATTAGACCTGAAGAACGAATATAAATGTCCGTTTATTTGCACTAGTTCCATTAAAAGTATTCTTCTATTCTATGGTTTTACTGCCTGACATATCCGTGCATAAAAGTTTATTTAGGGAACCTTATGTTCCTTATTATACATTCTATTGCTTTTAATAGTATGTATTTGTTATTAAAAATGTACAATCTGAAAATATCCTTTATGTGCCAAACAGAGATTGTTCAGTAACTACATGATCTAATACACAGCTGGTACGAAGTTCAAAGAATATTGAACCATGTTTTAATAAGTCAAATAGACAATACAAATCGATATTTGCTTTATCTGTTACTTTCGTAAAAAGAATCGCAGCACCCAACAGGTAGAGTACGTTTTTAATTCCATTTCTTCATAAAAATTAGGTGAATTTTTATATACTAACCATGTCTATTAAATTTAGCCCCATTTCGATTACTTTTGGTGTTTAACCTTTTAAATCAAAATAGTTTATTACTGCTTCCAAGCTTTAAATTGCTCTGAATTTAACTTCGAACGCATAGAGACAGCATTGCGAAAGAAAATGAACTTTATTTGGGATATACTACCTCTCTCCTTTCTTTAGTTGACTCGCTAATGGTATAAATAAATAAAAACACAAGGAAACAAGTTTCGAATTCAAAAAATTAAAATTTATAAGGAAATTTAATATGCATTGAAATGAATTATTGGCGACAGAAACAAAATAAAAACATATTTTTTTATTTTTTTTATTTTAATCCTTAATATTTAAATCCACCTGTTTACATAATTTAACTTTGATCTCGTTAGTATGGGCGTCTGGTAAAAGTTCTTTGCCGTTTAAAGAACTCCACACAAAATCAATGAAATAGTATATTGTAATACAAGTGTTACAATGACAGGTTTCGTAGTACGAGTTCAGTTTGTGAAACGAACCGCGAAGCGGTGAGTTTCGCAAAGAACGAGTACTACAAACCGTCATTGTAATTCGAGTGTTACATACTATTTTTTATAATGAACTTTTAAAATTATAGAAAAATAAATGAAATGAGAGTTTTTCGAAATATTTATTTATGTTGGCAATCTTGACACTTTTGACACTTGACAGTTTTAAAGATTTTAAATTTGAATGTTTGTCAAATTTGTATAAAATATTATGAATTTCGCAATATCGCTGATAATGTAGTTAATAATTTACTACAACATACTTCTTGATTTACTATCTGAACTCTTTCCTTAACAATCAGTGCAGTGCAACCAATTGTGTAAAACAAAAAGTTACCAAAAACAGTGTTACAATGAATCTATTTCGATACTGTTTTTAGTGTCGAAATAGAAACTTTGTGAACGTGAATTATAAAAAAGTACTTTTCGTCAAATTATCTGAAATTTTGTGAATAGATAATTCTTAATGAGTGGAACAAAAGTTTTAATGTGTAACAAGCACAAAAATTTCTGAAATATAGAAATTTGAATTTGGACCATTACAGTTCAACATTTGCTGTACAGAGTATTTCTATATATCACTTTAAGATTTCTACCAAAAACCCTTGAATTCTCTAGGTTTTTGGTAGAAATCTCTATCTAACCAGGTTTAAGGTCAGTTAAAGTTCAAAGTGCGAATAAATGTTTAAAAATCTGGAAAACTTTAAGTTGGTGCTTTAGAAGTACTTAAATCCAAATTTCACCAAGGTCACCTAAGGGTTATTTCAATACAATACAACGCTATCTGAAACTTGTCTTTGTAATACCTATACAGTAGCTAACGCAATCTCGTAATTACAAAGTTAAATAATCATATGTATGTGACGAACTTCCATCAGTTCCATCCCTTGTACTTAGTGTTGCCCTTGGTAAACGACAAGGACGTAACAGGTTTTTGACCCCATATGTGCGTATGTGTGACCTAGTGGTAGTTTTTATGGATGTAAGTGCTTTATGTAAGCGCGCTTGATTGAGTAAATGTGGGTGTGATAGAGGTGCGCATGTGTTATATGTAATATTACACTATGAAAGAAAACTAACAATCACAAGACTTTTGCGCGATTATTGTGATAGAGTGAGTACACATAAAATACTACAGGGGAGCGAATATCATAGGAAAAACCAGAACACAATTCTACGACAGAAGAAAAAAAAAGCTTTCCGAAGAAGGAAAATTACAACAACCGTACACAAAAGCCAACATCGAAAGAAATTAAAGATTTGTCACACATAAAACAAGAACTTACGGTAGTTCCAGCGTGGTATAATATATTCAGAACATCTAGTCGGCTCACAGACGTTCACACTACAGTTAAATATTTTTAGTTACGGTGATCTGGCAACGTTGCTCTGATGTTTTTTCGCTTTGTGATAATATTAATAATTTTTTTAACTTTGGGATTTTTTAAAATTTTCAAAATTTTTGAATTTTTTAAAATTTTCAAAACTTTTGGATTTTTCAAAATTTTTGAATTTTTCAAAATTTTCGAAACTTGAATTTTTCAAAATTTTTGAATTTTTCAAAATTTTTGAATTTTTCAAAATTTTGAATTTTTCAAAATTTTTGAATTTTTGGATTTTTCAAAATTTTTGAATTTTTCAAAATTTTTGAATTTTTCAAAATTTTTAAATTTTTCAAAATTTTTGAATTTTTCAAAATTTTTGAATTTTTCTAAAGTTTTGGATTTTTTAAAATTTTTGATTTTTCAAAATTTTCAAAATAATTTTTATATTTAAATATTTATTTTGACATAGAAATGTTAATTTGTTTTATTTCTTCTTGTTCATTATTTCATAAAAATATTTAAGTTAAAATTTGAACAAAAATTTACATATTATTAAAAATGTTTGCTTATTTATGTGTATTTTTATTTACAATTTATTTAAATATTTAATTTGAAAGCCTTAGCCTTAGCTAAATTTTATTAGAACTGTAAAAGATTTGAATTTCGCGCATTTTCTTTATCACTATTTCAGAAAGCGCTGAGTACAGCATTGCCAGATCACAATAAAGTGTAAAATATAAGGTTGGAAGTGGATAAAAAAATAATATTTTTATTTAAATATCTTTAAAACAAAACGGTGAGATGGTACTTTTATTTTTTTAAGTTATTCTACAAACATTATTCCATGCTCTCATAGTTTTCTTTCCAATTCTGTCCTGAGAATCTTTTAATACAATTGAAAATAGTTGAAGAGACAGGACGTTTTACATACCTTGAATGGGAAGTGACCCTCGAAATCGCGAACTTTATCCTGGAATATCTCGCGATCTAAGCGGTCAAAAATTCTAACAAATTTAGAATCGATAAAAAACACTAGTCTTAACTTGTCAAAAAAAATTGGGAAGAAACTGTCGAAAAGTGGTTTCACGCTGGAACTACCTTAATTATGTAGTAAACGGTATAAAAAAATAAATATGAGATCCAAGATATAAAGAAAATCTTAAGATATATAACACAAATGGAAGAAAACTTTTATACGATAAAACATTTAAAAGATGGGCTAAAGCAAGATCTGAATGGGAAGATGAGAAAAACAATCTCATAAAGGAAATAAAAGAAGTAAGAGCAAACAGAAAAAAAAAACAGGCAACATTTAAAAAAATCTATTTATATCAGGAAAAGATAGGTACGAACACTAAGAACAACTTAAACCGATATTTGGTAATCGTATAGAAAAATAGTTTAAAATATAAATTGAAATTAAAACATCTTGAAAATAACACATAAAGAATAAAATAAGGTAATAATCACAAAAAAAACAGAATTCTATAAGAAAAAAAAGAAGCTGGGATAATAAGATATTTTTATAGAACCAGACTAACAAAAAAAAGAACCATACACGACGGATATGTTTTACACAATTTAACATTAAAATACCTTTTTTTAAGAGGGGGGAATGCTTGTTGCGCACACTCACAGGGACACGTGCTCCTGCGGGTAGTGTTGGGCTCGGCCTTAAGGCCCCTACCAACTAAACCCTTCCTCCTTTCGCCCCCCTCATGTCGTGGCATCTTTCCTTTTGGAAGTTTCTTCACCGGCATCTTCTTTTTTCGCGTCACGCACCTTTCCCCTCAGGTTTTCACTCTATTCTCTTTCTATTTCTTCTTTTCTCCTCATGATTTTTCTAATCATGTCGTGCACTTGTTCCCAATTATTTTTGCTTCTTACCATTGTTCTTACAATGTTTTCTGCCGTGAGCCTTTCCTTGAGAGTTTCCCCCATTACTCTTCTTACTTCCTCGAAGTAGCTGCACTCCAGAACTATGTGCTCCGTGTGTCTCTCTCCTCTCCACATGCTCTGACAGGATCTGACAGGAACTGGGTCAAGTATTAATCCGCAGTGTGGTTTTTACACTTGACCCATTCCCAAGGTCCCGTATCAGACGTTTGCTCCACCTACTTTTTCCACCTGGCAGTGGTTGCCTTCATTCCACTTCCCATTCTTCCACAGTTCGGTCCACTTCTTCTTTCTTGGCTCGTGCCGTGTTTCCGTCTTCTCGGGCAAATAGTCTCGCCCTTTCTCTTGCGCTACCACTTGCACTACTTCAGTACTTACCGTTCTGTATCCGCTTATTCCCTGAGTAGCGCTTTCGTCTGTGCCTTGTTCAGTTTATTCTTGTACTTCATTACCGAGATGACTGTATGCCATACCGGAGCTCCATAGAGCAGAATAGACTGAACTACTCCATACAGCACCATCCTCTTCTTATATTTGAGCGCCCTGACGTTCGGCATTAATCTCTCCAGGGTGGACATTATTTCCTCCGCTTTCTTTGCACAGTACTCGACGTGTCTCCCAAACCTTAGTTTGTCGTCGATTACAATCCCTCATTGACCTCTGGTGCTCTATGTCCTTTCCTCTTACCCTGAACTGTAGATTTCTTCGATTTCTCGGCCCTTTCAGAATAATGGCCTCTGTCTTTTCGGCCGCTATTTCTAAATTGTGATCTGATTGCGCTGTTTGCTTTATAGCATCGTTTGCTCTTTCAATCAGTTGTTCCTCATTCATCCCTTCGATTAGCAGAATGAGGTCGTCTCCGTAGGCGATAGCTGTTGTACCTCTTCCCCATCTTTCTTCCAGCAATAACCTTCGGGTGACCTTATCAAAGAAGGCAAATGCAGGATTGGGATTCAGAGACTTCAAAAACTTAATTAATTTTTATCAAAATTTTTAAAATCATTTATTTGTACTTTGACCATCAGATGACTTTGAACCTAAAGTGATAGAGGTCAACTGACCCGTGATTCGAAATCAGCGACCTCCAAAAAACTGTTTTTTGGTAAAAATCTAGCAATGAGATCTAGAAATACTCAGTATTGAAATGAACAAATTTTGACCTGTTCACCAAATTACTATTTTTCAAACCTATATATCTTAAAAAATTATTTAATTTTAAGCTTCGTGCTCATTGAGACGTTTGTTCTACTCACTTATTCTATTCATAAAATTTCAGACAATTTGATTGTGTGTGAGGTCCTTTTTATAATTTTGAATATCATTCACTTAACAATTGTTCAATAGCTAACCCTTTTTCTCGCTCGTAGTATACACCACTGATGCCCACTACACTTGGCTGTGATATCGACTTAGGTGGTCAGTAATCGATTTTTCTTCTCCTTCCAACTTTGTTAGATATTACACCGTCGGCTTTTCAATCTATACAATAATTTTATAAACTCTTTTTAGAAGATAAGCAAGTACCAAACACATTTACGAAGTAAAAAATGTAAATATAAATTTTTCTTCCTTTTTTAATTACATTTTTTAACCCGTTAAGCTTGACCAATGGTTATACTTTTGTCATAAAAAAAGTAATTAAATATATTGAAACATACTATATTTAATTTATTTCAACAAAAAAACAGGAATGAAAAAACTCAGTTACAAAAAACTGAATTATTATAAGAACATAATAAGAATATTCAAATTTGTTGTATTTTATTTTCTTCAAAATCTGGGATATGCATTTTGACTCGAATTAAATGTATTTAAAAATTTTAATCTTAGAAACTTGGTTTTTTCTTATAATTTTTTATGAATCTATCTCGTTGTTTATAAATTTCGCTTTTTTTAAATACTCTTTTAAAATATTTATATATGAAACAGTTCGTGAAGTATGCTTTTTGCGCACGCACGCGATGTTTAGAGCACGAGCGAAGCAAGTGCTTTATATCGCGTAAGTGCGCAAAAAGCACTTGACGCACAGTTTCATACAAAATTTTATCTACGATAATCAAATAAAAAATAATAACAAGAAAGCAATTTATTTTCAATTGATTGACAAGATACTAACAAAAATAATGCTCTCATAGCAACACCATGGCAACGCGAATGCTAAGGATATTTGATTATATGAAGGTGTGTCAAAAACAGTGCGAAAAAGTAAATCCCATTTAAAATACATTGTTACTTCACGCACACTTTCAATCCTTCACGCACTGCTGTCTATAATGACAGTTTTCACGAACTAAAAATTGATACATAATATGCAGTAGAGTAGATAAAATGATTTTCTCCACGACCATTAATGAATGTAATAATTCCGACTTTATTTTTAATAATAGAAAGTGTTCATTCTCACTCTTCAGATAGAATATTCATTCTGAAACACTTGCTTCTTATGTGTTTTGCATGTATTTCCATTCTATAACTAGTAACGGCATAACATTCTGTAATTATGCTCAACAAAAAACATAAATTACCATGAATTTCAAAACTGTCACTCAGTTTGTCACTGCGACGTTCTAATTGTTTTGCTACAAATTTCAATTTAAATAAATAGAATTATTACATGGTCGTGGAGAAAATACAGTCTGTTAAACGATTGGAATGAAAATTCGATTTACTCGGGGTTCCTCTTGCTCGCTACGCTCGCGTTCGGAATTTTCCACTTGTATCGAATTTTGATTCTAACCTTGTTACAATATATACTATTTAATTACACGTTTTTTTTACTGTTTTATAACATTTAAGTTAGTTTCTTTGGATATTGTTTTTATTGACCTATTTAATTAAAAAAAAAAATAGATTAAAATCTTTGATTTGTTTTAAATATTTTGTTTTTTATTTATTTTATTTTAATTTTTTTCTTAATTTTGGATTTTTATGTTTTCTGGTAGGTTAAAATTATGTTTTTTAAACGAAACAATCAATAAACATTAATTAGATTTTCAAAAACTATAAGAAAGGTAAAAATTTATAAAAACATACAAAATTGGCAAAGTAAACTAAATCTTAATCTATACATATAATAAAACTGAGGGATTGTATATGTTTGTGCGCGCATCACATGAAAACTAGTGATCCTATTCGAATGCGGTTTTCAAAGACGTATTTGTCTTCTTTTAACTTAATATCTGGTGTATAAAACTTACTCCCTCCACCCCTTTAACGGGGTGAGGAAAGATATTTTTATACAAAAACCAACACGCCACGCAAACGACGTCGCGGATAGAACCCAAAAATGTGGTTAGATTTTTTTGTCTGTCTGTCTGTCTGTATGTATGTTTGTGCGCGCATCATATGAAAACTACTGATCCGATTCGAATACGGTTTTCACAGATGTATTTGTCTTCTTTCAACTTAACATCTGTTGTATAAAAATTTCTCTCCCATTCCTTAAATGGGGTGGTTAAAAAATTTTTTACAACAAACACGCCACGCGAACGACGTTGCGAGTACAACTAGTGTACAATAAAAAGTAATAAAAAACAATTCAAATGTATATGAAATAATTATACAAAAATGTATTTAAAAATTAAAATAATTAAGTATATTTTATGAAAATAGAAAATTTGAGTAAATACAAAACATTTCCAGACACTAACTAAATTGTTTTATACATTTATTTTTTAACCTAGTTCAAAAAAAGAGGAGGTTCTCAATTCGACCAATATTTTTTATGTATGTTACCGAATATAATTTATAATCCGATTTGAAAAATTCTTTTTGCGTTCAAATGAATAGAGTATCTGTGTGGTCCCATAAAAATTAACTGAATATGCTTTGCAGTTATGTTAATATGTTAATAATGATCTATAACAAAAAAAACATAATAATGAGCCCGTTACTGTCCCACTCTAAAGACAGAGGCATCTTCTAACAAGGAGTATTTAATCAACACGTTTGCTCACCGCGGGTTGGTGGTTACAGACAATTAAGTCCACGTTTCATCATTATGTTTTCCTTAGCCGTACGTTCTTGGTGCTTCTAGGTGTTAGACAATTTACTTATGTCTCCAAAAAGTCACATTGGTACATGTCGGATTGTTGGGAACTGAACTCAGTACCACTTGAAAGTAATTCGGAAGGTTTTAAATTTTTGAATTTGCGCCCACTTCTAAGTAGCAACTTAAAAGGATAAATTAAAATATTTATTTCTTAAAAAATTTGGTTCAATTTTTTTAAAAATGTTTTTATTGACATGATTATACCATTGACTTTTAATCAACTGCGCGGTCAATTTATGTCTTATTCTATATAGCAATAACAACTGTAATGTTGCTGTGCCGAATAATAATAACGTTTTGTATAAAAGATACGATAGCAAAATCAGAGAAAGAATAAAAAAATTATTCTAATTCTAATTATATGCAATATGCTAATTAGTCTGTATAATATTGAAAAGTGGTTACAAAGATTTAAATAGGCAGAAAAGCACTTCATTAAAAACAATACATTGTGCTTCATAATTATTTTTAATTGGTGAGTTCAAATATTCTTACTTTGTGAGTTTATTCGATACTTTATATTAATAATATTAACATGTTTTTCTAGAATAATATTTGAATGCACAACCAGTCATATTTTAGAAAAATGCAACTAAAACCTCTTGAAATAACCTTCAATTTTTGTAAAAGTTTATAAAATTGTTTTTTTTTTAATTCTACAAAACGCTGGTATCCTTCTATCAAGATCCAAATTCAACTTAAAATTTTGAAAAATATTTTAACAAAAAACAAACAACGAAAAATTTAATCAAACATCAATTAGAAACAAACGACGAACAAACGATTTGGCAAAAAAGTTGCAAGAAAACATTTTCCATCTGAAACAATACACCTTTGTCGTTTATATGGTAGAATTCCCTAGAATGCAGGAGGTACGAGGTTAAATCTCTGACCAGGATACAATTCTTCATTTTTTATCAAATATAATTATTATTTTAAAAAAAAATGAAAGTTTTACAATTTCAGTGTAAGCATCAATCACTTCAACAGTTTTCGGTATCGAACAACTCAATAACTAAAACTAAAAAAATCCACGACATAAAATGTAAGAAAATTCCAATACTCTTTACTATTTTCAAAACTGAGGTCCAAGAATTTTTTTAAATTTAAATGTCTATTTTATAAATAAGTACAGATCATAAAACGAAACAAGACCTAAGGTTTTCGAAAATCTTATAGAAACAGGACTAAAACTCTTCTAATATTAAATAAGTCGTAATTAATTGTCTTGACTTAAAGCAATAAAATTACCTCCTGCCTAAAACATGCAATTCCCACATAAATCTAATCTACGTGTAAGTTTTGTGGATTTAACAGCAATTTAGAATTCCCCTTTTATGTCAAACATCTAAAACCGTGCAATGTTTTAAAAACATTAAAGAAAACGAAAAAAACGCCTTCCTAAAACATCTAAGAACTGCGTGAGAAACTGTGAGAAAATTTAGAAGAGACTATAAGGGTTGTATACACCCTCCTGTGGTTTAACCAAATAACTATAAATTTCAAAAAACTAAAATTAAAATGCGTTTACGTATGGAAAGTATAAGGTGGATAGTGTACGGATATAGTGTGTAATTAATAGATAGAAAGGGGGATTTTTTGTTAATGAATTTAAGAGGATTTGGTACGAAAATATATTTAGGTAACTAATTTTAATGAAATATATATACCAATTTAAAAACGAAAATATTAATAGAAATACTTGACAATATTTAAATTTATAATTAGAATAAGATTATTTAAAAAACTATCTTTAGCAATAGATTTTTTATTTATTCTAGAACAATGTAAGTGGAAAAAATACATGAATGATGTTCTGCATATTACCGGAAATCCGTTACTTTGCGATACAGGGTGCGTTAAAAGTTACAGTTTTATAGACTTTTTATGCTATTATTCTGAAACTTGATTACGATTATTAACCTGAAAATTGACTATTTTATGTTGTTTGGTAAAACATAAAAATGTAACTATTCTTAACCTTACTCCCAGAGGGCGCTATTTATGTCCAATTGCTTTCTTTCATTAATAGACCCGTCAAATCGATTTTAAAATCCATAAGAATTATCTTTTTTAGGCACAAGGTAGGTCTCCTAGTTTTATTTGAATAATTTTTTTACTAAAAAAACCGGCTCAGGTTTTCTGTAGTTTTCTTGGACTTAAGTCTCCACATCAACTTACAAACATATTGAACTTTAACTAGAAACTATTAACTAGAAACTATTCATTAAGATTATATTTATATAGTGCCTTATATTTATAATCAATCAATCAAATTATTGGTCAATCTTCACAAAAAGGATGATCTTGATTGTCATTTTTATGGAGACTAGACAAGGAGTACGAACTCCATGTATGCAAATAGGGCTACCAAAATAAGAGGGCGCTGGTGTTCCATTTGTACCAAAATAAGTGTTTTTTAATTATTTAATTATTAATTTATTTACACAATGAAAAAAATAGTTTAATCTTTCAGATATAAATAATAAAAACCAATTTAATAATTCACGATTAGCTAAAGACGCTAGTGGTGAAAAAAGTAAATCTAATATGTACGATACCGTGGACAGATTCCCCCGGTCGAGTGCGTACTCCTTGTCTAGTCTCCATGCTCAAGTCGTTCAGCTCACATACCGGGTTTTTCGTATTTTTTTTTTCCTTCTAATACATAGGTGGCGCTATAATGACATTTTTTACATTGAGCTGAAGGAACTGGTAAAAAACTGCCATCACCAAAAATTGGAGCTCATAATTGGCTGCTACTCCAAAATACATTATGTCAACTGGAGCAGTAAGAACATAAACGCCAGAGGTAAGTCACTTTATAGGGAATAACCTCTGCATTATACACAGAGGTACCTCTTGTAAAATCTTGAAGTCAAACTAAAGTAGATATATAATATCAAACAAATTCGGTGCTGGCAGGTGTCTGAAGAAATATCAATGTCAGATCACCGAAGGTTAGCATTTAAAATAGATCTGGGTGCTCTGCTTTCAACGCTATCTCGTGACCATAAGAAGACCCACAAAACAACTTATATTTCCCAGTTGGAAAGGGCTCTGCGAAAGCGTGAGGTCACCACACCCAACAATAATACTGATCTGAAACGGTGTACAACACAATTAGTCCTATAAATGCTCTTTCCCCTAAGGCTGACTAACAATGAAGACAACTTCACCCCTTGGTGATGCCTAGAATTAGAACGCGTAAGATGGCGAGAAGTGCTTTTAACAAGGCAAGAAGTACAAAACTCCTCGAGGATTAGACATTAGACACAAAAAGAATCAATAGGAATACCGCTGGCAGGAATGTAAATATTTACACGGACTGCCGACTACTGACCTTGAATAGACCACGTATCACTTCAAGTTTAGTATTAGAATGTCACCAAACTCTAACTGAGGCTAGACAGAATAACGTGGTCACTGTGTGCTGGATCAAAGGACAATTTAGCAAGGAGTGCTGCGGGCTATAAATATGTTAGCCCTCGCCCATCTACCAAGCTAACAATGTCTGCAGTCGTGGACCTTATCAAACAGAATTCTCACCAAAACTTTATACAATGCTGGAATAAAACAACCAACTGACCAGAGAGTTACTACCTCACCCTGACAAGGAAACAGCAAGAAAATTTAAAGCTTTAAACAGATAAAATCTCCGAACAGCTGTGGGAATCTTAATATCTAGGTCACTGCCAATTTCGACATCTCTTTAGGATGAGATTATCTGAATCGCCGCTATGCAGAGCTTGCGAACAAAAAGAAAAGAGAAAACATTAGAGCATATAATGTGTGACTGCTCTGCTTTTGCTGAAATCAAAAGATCCGTGTTGGGCGAGTAGTGGCTTACACCAGCCGATGTCAAGGAGATCCCCTCGTGAGCCTCATCACCTATTTTAATTCTCTAGGTCTGATGACAGCCTGAGGTGTGAATATCCCAATACACGGTAGGATACACAATGGGGCCATATGTGGCCTCAGTCCTGGCAGAGAACCTGCTGCCACTCCCCAAATTTCCAGATCCAGAAAGGATTACATTGATATGAGAGATATTACGAAAGTGATGTGTATGAACTCTTTTTTTAATTCTTTAAATCAAAGTGCTACTTATGTCCACTCATACGACTAGTACGTCTAAATTAATTTTTTTAAAACCGGCCAGAAATTAATACTTTTCGGTTTATTTTTAGGTCAGAAAATCTCATTTTGTCGGAAAAGGCCAGAAGATAAAAATGAGTCCGGTAAAAGCTTTTGCCGGACGCATTTACAATAAAATAGTTAGTCTAAGATAGCGGTCAATTCTATGGTAACCGAGTTTTGTATATATTTAAAACTATAAAATAACTTGACATATTTTGACGTTTAGTTGAAAACGTGAAATTTATTATAAAATGGATATTTAAACTGATGCATCTGATTGTGAATTAATGGAAGATGAAATTATACCAGATGAAATTGTTAAGGCGGCCACCCAAGCAAGGTTTGTTAAAAAAAATGTTAAAATTAGTTAATAAAGAGTTCTTGTTATAAAAATGTAAACTGAGTAATATGAAGTTTATGGTACAAGAATGCCCGTTTTAAAAAAAATATTGTACGTAATACGTCCCAAAAGTGCTTTTACTGGACTCGCAGGCTTGCAGGGCTCGTCTATGGCTTGCCCTGCAATTTGTCTACTCGTCCAGTAAAAGACAACTTTCAGGACTTGTTACGTAAACTACTATTACAGGCACTTTAACTTATTTTTTTTTATTACCATTATCTTTATTTCTGCAACGAAAACATTTTTCGAATAAACGTTTATATATATTTCTAAATAGTTTATGATCGGATGTAGGTATGAGGAATTCCATACAAATTTAAGCTTTAACAGGGGTCAAAAACTTTTAGGCGTGCACACCTGCAGGATGCGTTTTGCTTGGTATGGACTTATATAATATTGATATTAAATAAATAGAAAATAATCCACACATTTGTGAAATTAGTTTATATTAAATAATAATTTAATCCCATTTTTTAACATTTTAGGTTGAATTGTGTTATTCCTATAGTCGTCATATAAGATCAGCTTAGTAAGTATAGTTATTATCCTAACAAGTGCGGAAAGTTATACTTTCCCGCACGCGAACTGCCGATGCCCGAACGACGCGAAGCGGAGTTCGGGCAAGCAGTTAAGTGCGGGAAAGTTAATTTCCGCAAGAGTTAGGATCAACATTTTTTCTACAAGCATAAAAAAGATACTTTATACATTTTTTAAATTTTATTTTAACTTCTAACAACGTAACAAAATTTGAAATTATTTATTATTAATATTAATATTAAAAGTACAATTTATAGCTTTTTGTAGGCTAATTGCCGAATTAAGTTGTTGCTCCACAGTTGGTCTACTGCTTTCACTGAAGGATATAGCTGGAGTCATGTTTAATTGGCACGCTTCCTGCGCTTCTGGTTGTGGTTCATTTAGTGTTAAAATTTTGTTGCATAGGTTCTTTTTCTTTATTTCGGAATCTTCTACGTATCCCTCCGCAACGGTGGTAGATTTCCAGCCGCCCAGTCTCTTAATATTTGTAATTTCTTCTCCAGAATCAGCCAAAAATGTCGCAGAAGAGCGTCTGAAGCTATGACCTGTATAGCACTGAGGATCCGGAAGCTTTAGGTAGGCCGCAATTTCAGAAGGCATTTTTCCAAATGAGTTGATTCCTACACATTGATTAGTGCATTTGCCTTGTTTAAATTGTACAAAAAAACGACGATGAGGTGTGTTTAAAGGTCTCAATGATGCATATTTTTTAATAAGCTTAAAATATCTACCGTTGTTTACTTCTTCCGAGATTACAAAAGCTCTGGATGTGTGATTTTTCGAATCAGTTATTTTTATTGTGATGTAGTTTTCTTTAACCTCGATGTTTTCTAAGGTTATATTTGTGAGTTCTACTCTTCTGCAAGCTCCTGCTAAACCGAAGATAGTGGCCACTTTAATTAATAAATAAACATCATCTGGAGCTTCGACCATAAATTTGGCAATATCTTCTTTATTGAAAACCTTGGCTTTTTTTGGGGAAAAGCCTACAGATTGTTTTTTTAAAAATGTAATTAATTTGTAGAAGTTGCCAATATCGAAATTTTCTCTTAGTTTCATAACAGCCTTTACCATTGAGAATCGGGACCAAAGAGTATTGGGTCTTATAACTTTACTTAGTTCTAAAAAATAAGCCAGTAAAACTTCCTCTTTTTTTAGATTGTTGGTTCCCTTTTGACGAGCCCACTGAACAAAATGATCATACTGCCTTTCATACCTTTGTTTGGAAATCGCAGGAAGGAGTTCTAGGTTGGCCTCAGCAGCAGCCTCCAAAATACTGTGCGGAAGGTCTTCATCGCAATTATCCATTTAATTTTTTTGAATCAAAACTTTAAAAATCACCTGGATTACTATTCAGATACTTGAAAAGATGCAATTCTGACAATTAAATCTTTCATAGTGTCAATAAATACACGACTGCAGCTATAGCAACCCTACTTAAACAGGTGAATTTGTTGTTGCTTTGAATAAGGTTTACAGGGGTGATTTAATAAATTATGATTTTTTTAAAAACAAACATTTTAAAAATCCCTATTTTCATGTAAAATAATCTTAATTTTTTTTACTATTTGTATGTAGTCCAACAAGATAAAGATAATAATACAATAATTTGTCAAAAAAGTTATCGAACAACATCTCTAATTAATAAAAAAAAATGCGTGCGGGAAAAAATCTTTCCCGCACGCCGTGCGGGAATAGTTATTTACGTAACGAGTTATGAAAAGTCCAATTTTGTTTAACGAGTGTGATGTTGCAGCAAGAGCGTAGCGAGTGCTGCAAATGAACACGAGTTAAACAAAATGGCGTTTTATAACGAGTTCCGTACAAGATTTTTTATAATTTTGACGAAATTCCATAATTAAAGAAAATCATAATTATCTAATAATAATTAAAAACAATACATCTAGTTCTCGTGTTTATTTTGCATTGACACCTTTCTAATGACAATTCTATTTAATACAGATATAATTAAAAGGTAAGTTTCTGATATACCTAAATATTAAGTATACCTACTTATTTAATTTTTTGTTTAAAAATGTCTGCTTTTAAATATTTCTTTAATAAAGTTAGTATAAAATATTTCTTAGTTGTTTACTTATATTTGCTTTATATTTTTCGTAACTTGTTTTGAAATGAACTTTTCAAAACTAGTTACGTAAAGTTTTACTTTTCAAAACTAGTTATGAAAAGTAATGACTTTCAAAACTGACAGCAGTTTTGAAAAATGTCACTTTACTTGTCAAAATTATAAAAATAGTTATTATCCTAACAAGTGCGGAAAGTTATACTTTCCCGCACGCGAACTGCCGATGCCCGAACGACGCGAAGCGGAGTTCGGGCAAGCAGTTAAGTGCGGGAAAGTTAATTTCCGCAAGAGTTAGGATCAATATTTTTTCTACAAGCAAAATCACCTCGAAAATTATTTAGATATTTGAAAAGATGCGATTGTGACAATTAAATCTTTCATAGTGTCAATAAATACACGACTGCTGTAGCTATAGCAACCCTACTTAAACAGGTGAGTTTGTTGTTGCTTTGAGTAAGGTTAACAGGGGTGATTTAATAAATTATGATTTTTTAAAAAAATTTTAAAAACAAACATTTTAAAAACCCCTATTTTCATGTAAAATCTTAATTTTTTTTACTATTTGTATGTAGTCCAACAAGATAAAGATAATAATACAATAATTTGTCAAAAAGGTTATTGGCAAACATCTCTAATTAATAAAAAAAAATGCGTGCGGGAAAAATTCTTTCCCGCACGCCGTGCGGGAAAAAGTATTTCCCGCACTCCGTGCGGGAAAGAGATGTTTTCTGAATTAAAATGCGTGCGGGAAAGTGTTGTGTTACGCATGCTTGTAGAAAAAAGTATTTCCCGCACTCCGTGCGGGAAAGAGATATTTTCTGAATTAAAATGCGTGCGGGAAAGTGTTGTTTTACGCATGCTTGTAGAAAAAATAATTTTATAATAATAAAACATATCGACTAATGACGAATTTTTAGCAGAGAAGGATACATAGTTTCTTTATACAACCAATTAACAATTACCTATTTAGTACAAATCACAAAAACATATGTTCATATGTATAAAAATAATATTAATAAATTACGATGGTGTCAAAAAAAGGTTAATCAGATAAGATTCTTACTTTTCGAACGCCTTTTGTCACATTTCGCATGAGACCACCTAAGGCAGATATTGGTTTTAAAAAATGATGCCAAATGTTACATGTAATACACAATAGAATTTTTGGAAGTTTATTCTTAATTTTATTGTTATTTAAAACTTAAGGCATCTTTTTTTAACCAGTTATTATTTATATATTAATCATAATTATTGGAAAGAAAGATAAGAACAAACTTTGAAAATGACCCTAAACAAGATTTTTAGATTTTTAATAAATCAAAATTTAAAATGAAACTGACAGTACCTACTAAAAAAAAATAGAATTTGCAAAATCTAAAAAGTCTAGCTCAAAAAGTATCAAACATATTATTCTTATAAACAATTGAAGAAGGAAATATACTAACAATAATTGTTATTGTGATAACGTAGTTTGTAGATTATAAGTGGTTCCAAGTGACCTTACTACATTGAGAACTAAATGAACTTTTGTGTATACCCTACATCTAATTATGACCATAAGCTCTAGACTTTTAAGACAGTCTATTATCAACTTACGATGTACGTTTGTAATCTACCAAGACACGTTGTAAATATTTATGTCGTTGACGAACGATTATTGTGCAGCCGTTTCATCTGTATACTCACTTTGCCTATTTTAGAGAGAATTCCTGCGATTATTCTGAGTTCCGATTTTTTGTAGCTCTAATAGTAATTTAAAGTGCACAGTGAAGGTCTTTTTGCTTGTCTTTAGCCTGTAGTGTTTTTCCAGTAAGCTGCACCAAGTTGTTTCTCCCAATTACGAAATTTATCCATTGTGCGGCTTTTTTAGATGCCAAGGTCCGATAAAAGGAGTACTAGCTCCTTCTTTTGTGTGACAGTTTCGTTTTCGGCAATTCCTTCATGCCCTGGTACCCACAGCAAAGTTACTTTGTTGGTTTTAGCCAGTTTTGAAATGGGTGGTGGTAGAATAAAGCAGCCTGGCTATCGTAGGTAATAAACAATTTGGCTAAATTAAAAATTTTCTTAATGCACTCTTGAGCACAGAAGTCTATTGCTAAAAGTTCTCCTTGGAAGAATGGAGAGGTGTTTCCTAACTTTAGGACCTGTAACCTGCTCCTTCTGGTGTTCTAGGCCAATTAGTATTTATAAGTGAGGGTTTTTTTGTCACTAAAGATTTTGTTAAAACTTATTAATACTAACATTTAGTAAGAGTTTGAAATCTGATTCTGAGACATAAGGTTTGTAAGCATCTTCCCGGATTGGGTTGTCCCGACTCTTAGAATCACAAGATGTCCTGTAAGATCAACGGGTTTTTAACATAAGGGCACTTTCTAGAGCAACTATCATTACATAAAAATACAAGGAGGAAAGATCTAAGATTACCTCCAAAGCTGAACTAGGACACGATTTCATTGCGCCAGCGATCGCTATACAAGCGAGTCTTTGCACCATTTGCAATAATTGTTGTCTTATGTTGCGTTGTTTTATTTCAGCAAATCAGCGCAGCATAGGTAATAAGGGGTCTAAAAACCGTTGAATAAGATCAATAGATCATTTTAGGCTTAAGACTTCCTTATAGTTTTGGGGTTATATTTGCGAGATGTGGATCCCAGTTAAGTATACTGTCGATGATAAGTCATGAATGAAATGAAAGTAGTTTAATTAGGACCTTGTATGCGGTCAACAATAATAGTTTCATGCATACCTCTTACCACAACAACTAAATTTTTAGCATAACCCATCAGAGTACAAATCCCTTCTCTTTTAAGCTTTGCTATAAAATTTTCAAATTGGCCAGAGAAGAGAAGATAAAACTTTTCGTTGAGGAAAGCCATTTACTGTTTTTACCTTAGGTAACTATATTTCTATATTTCTAGTGGTAATTCATTTTTAAGCATGGAATTAAAGTCAATCGCGCTTACTGTAAAACGGGTATAATGAACAAATTAAAATAAATCATCCATCAATAAAATTTCGAAATTGTGAAACAAAAATTTGATATAATACACGACCAAAAACAACAGTACGTATACCAAATACCAAACAGAATATTGGTAATTGACCAAATAAATAAAAAATAAGTTTATGAGTGCTTTAAATCCAGAGTCCGAAGCGTTAACAACACCTCAAGGTAATACATGTTAAATTAAATGACAAAATAATTATTTAAATGTAGGATAAGTTTTCAGAGAGTTATGAAAAATACAAGAAGATTTTACATTTAGTAGTAGAAAAAGTAACGTTAATGACTTGTATGGAGTTGATATTCCACGCTCAAGTATCAGATAAAAACTCAAACATTTAATAATATGTATATTATGTAATTTCTAGGGTTCTATAAATATTAAAATGGTGTGTAACACATTTTGGATTTAGAAATGCGAAATTTCAATTTTATTTTCCATACAATTGTTCGTTCTATATATTTTAAACTGAATTTTAAATTACAGATGACTACTTATTTTACTGACTTTAATTAGTAATACAATAATTTGTTTTAAATACCTCTTAGATACAAATTTCAGGATGTTAAACTATGTAGGAACAAAGAACTAATATTTTGTAGAGTTTAAGTACCTAAATTATCTAATAATATTTCAAGATACAATTCCAGAAAAATCATTAGTGACAAAGAAATGTTGATCAATCCTCTTAAAACTACACGGAACTTTTTTATACAAATCCGTTTTAAGTATTTCATATTTATCTGACGGTAAAATATAGTTCCGTATTTTTTTAAAGGGTTGTGAGTTCTGAGAGTTTGACGACCTGTCTTTTCCTTTTTATAACCATTCCGAGTTCTTAAAGAGGGTAGATATTAAAAATAAAGGTGTCGTCACGAAATAAAAATAACACATTGAAGCTCTTAATGGATGTAAATCTGTGAACCATCAGATAAACTTAAAATAAAATGTATAAAAAAATTATTATTTCTTAGATTGCACATTTCAACAATCTTCCAAAATGAGGATTTGCATTTAAATTTATTGATAAAACCACCAACATTATTTCTTTCTAATAAATAAATATATTAATCATTCCCACGATAATTTCTCAATAGTAGAAAACCCTTTGCAAAAACGAGAAAACAAAGAACAAACATGCACAAATCGGGGCCCTCTCCACGCATTTTAAGAACATTTTCAAGGCTGTCAGACACCGAAATGATTAATCTTGTTTAAGAATTTTTAACCGGCCTTTTTTACATTTTCTGTATAACTTTTTTAACGAAATGATAAATGATTTCGAATAATAAAATATTCCTCATTGACGTGCAACAATTCATTTGTTATATTTATTGCCAGCGGCGGCACATTTTACAATAAAGAATGATTTGATTTCGTGAGTGAATATTTATTAAGAAACTTGCTTTTACTTTGTTAAGTAAATGTTACTAATTGACCATAAGTTTTTAACTTCTTCTTTTTCTGAAAGTTCCATCTCCTATCATTGGATATCATAATGGCTACGGTCACTTTGTTGGCTGCTGCTCTGAAAAGTTGTACTGAACTACAGTTAAACCATTCTCTAAGGTTCTTCATCCAGGAGATGCGTCTTCTTCCTATACTTCTTCTTTCTTGGATCCTTCCTTGCATAATAATTCTCAGCAGCTCATATTTTTTTCCTCTGGTTATGTGACCCAAATATTCCAGTTTTCTTCTTTTTATACTGTTCATAATTTCTAGCTCTTTATTTAATCGTCGTATCACCTCTGCATTGGTAATCTTTTGAAACCACTGAATTATCAATATTCTTCTGTAGCACCACATTTCGAACGCTTCTATTTTTCTTATATGTTGTTTCTTCAGTGTCCAAGCTTCCATTCCGTACAGTAAGATAGAAAATATGTAGCATCTTAGAGCCCTCAATCTGAGCGGCAACTGAAGCTCTTTGTTTGTAAACATTGTCTTCATTTTTATAAATGCTTGCCTTGCAGTTTCAATTCGGACTTTAATTTCTTTGTATTGGTCATTTTTGTAATCAATCCAGGTTCCCAGATATTTGTATCTAATAATCGTTAATTCTATTTACCAATTCTTGTAGCGATTCCAGGTTGTCTGCCATTATAACGGTGTCATCCCTTACTAACTAGGTTATTTAAAATAAAGTATTTTTACAGAAAACTGTATCATTGTCATATTTGAAGTATAATCCAATATCCGTTGGGGCATATAGCCCAGGAGGTAGTTGTTTCTTCTTAGTTGAACGGTCATTGTCTTTGAAAATGTTTTTTCAAAAACTATTAAGCGTTAGAATAATATTATTCTTTGCTATCTATTATTTAAAATACTAGATATTTTTTAAAATTATTTAATTTTTAACTCGCTAACTTATTTTTTTAAAAATTTGATATTGTTTTGTTTTTTGAGAAAATCGCTGTATATCGTTTGTTTATTAGGATATTTTCAAAATTCAAAAAGATATGTCATCTGGATACAATTATCTATCACACACAAAAAACACAACTCGCTATCTCAATTTAAAAATAAAAATAATAAAGTGTTGTTTTTTAAGAAAAATCGCAGTATCTTCGTAATTTGTAATATTTAAAAATATTTGTAACATATATAAATAGGCCTTTATTTATGTTTAATATCTTAAAATTATATTGTTTAAGATTTATAATATTTTATTTTACAAGAAGCAATGTTTTTTATTGCAATCCCAAACAAAAAAGTCAATATTATTTTAACGATTTAAATATTTGAGCCAAAAAACATTTTTTGAAACAAGTTTTTAAATTTTTACACAAAATAATGATTTTAATTTTTTTTTATTATTATTAAGGATGTCCTCGTAGGTATAGACCTAAATACAAATGTACCGAGAACATCTATTGGGGCAGAAGAGGTAATTTATTAATTTGGGATTTAAAGGCCTGCAAGTTAGGACGAGTGGGGAAGACGGGGGTAGGTAAGGAGTTACACAATCTGGAGACGCTGGGGATTCTAAAAACGAGTTTAAGAGAAAGAAGGGAATTGGAGTTAAACGGAAAGGGGAGAAGGGAAGGGAAAGAACCGACTTACAACTTAAATGGGGAAACATGTTTAGAACTTAGAACATTTCACCCCATCTTCACGAATTGCAGCTACACCTACAAAATTAACATCATTTTAAACTTTAAAAAACCAATATATTTTAAAAACACCGCAATAATCTTTGAATTTGGATTAATTGTAAAAAAATTATTAACTAATTATGTAAAATCCAATTTTCTCATGTAGTGCATTTAGGATAGGTAATATGAAATATAAATTTTTGAATATTGGAAATCACTGTTTTAAATGTTGTTTTGTGAAAAACTAATGAAGAAACATAAAACATTTTTTAAATATACTTTTTTGTTATAATTATATACCGCCACTGTCAATTCACTGCTTTGTATTTTAACGATTCTAAGTGGAAAACTAAGCGTACTATTTTTATTAATGATTCTTCAGTATCGTAGGTACACGAGAAAGGTTTTTAGAAAAGGGTTGGAAACTAATGGACAAAAATATTAGACACACTTGATAATTTGAATATCGTAAAAGGGTTCTGTGTATTATTTTTGATCCCTTTTCGATTTCGTATTCGATTTTCATAAATCATTCTATTGATATAGGTGTATATTTGGGAACGGTAGGTACTTAAAGGGACTTGAAAAAATTGTCACATGAGAACTCTAACATACTGACTGTTACTTGTTTTTGAGAAAGTTCAGTAATTGATCAAAACATATTAATCTAAAAATATAAATAAGACAATAATAAGGAGCAAATAGTAGAAGAAAAAACAGAGCTAGGAGGTAGAGGAACTGAGAGTAGGAGATAGCAATTAGAGGAGCAAAAAAAAGATCAGCGACAGGAAGAAAAGAAAAAAATCTACTTTTGTATATTTTTGTAATAACAATTAATTTTTTTAAGTGCAGAATCCAAGCATCCCCTGGATTGTGTTGGCTGGAGGGACTCCCAGAACAAGAATTCCATATATAAGAGATGAACATATCTTTAAGTCTGTATTTTCGGTTTAAACTTTTATTATTACTGAATCAAAAAATCTTACTTATTGGGTGTAGGTAAGTGATTTTTAAATCGTTTTTTAGTACAGACTCAGCTACTCTGCACTACCGTTTTCTAACTATTACAAATATCCCCACACTATCAATAAATTACTAAAGACAACATATGACTAAATTAGTAATCTTCGATTATGAAAGAATTCTTATAGAATTTACAGTTTCTAGATTGTTGTAATTGTATAGTTCCGAAAGTAAACTACGACAAATCCTTTCATAAGGGATATTTTAGGTTAAATTTAAAGGATAGAGGACACAAAATAAAAAAAGGTCTGATATTTTCAAGTTTTCTTAAATTTACTCTACACACTTATAATAGTATATTCTGTAACAAGGTTAGAATGAAAATTCGATACGAGTGGAGAATTCCGAACGCGAGCGTAGCGAGCGAGAGGAACCACGAGTTATCGAATTTTCATTCTAATCGTGTAACAGACTGTATTTTCTCCACGACCATGTAACAATTCTGTTTATTTAAATTGAAATATGTAGCAAAACAATTAGAACGACGCACTGACAAACTGAGTGACAGTTTTGAAATTCGCAGGGCAATCTATGTTTTTTGTTGAGCAATTACAGAATGTTATTCCGTCACTAGTTATAGAATGGAAATATATGCAAAACACATAAAAAGCAAGTGTTTCAGAATGAATATTCTATCTCAAGAGTGAGAATGAACACTTTCTATTATTAAAAATGAAGTCTGAATTATTACATTCATTAATGGTCGTAGAGAAAATAATATTTATGTATGCACTACAGGTTATTACAAATCATCCATCCGTTAAATTCAGGAAGTTCAGTTTTTGGTTAATTCTATTCTAATTCCTTAAAATTAATATCTAGATTCTCGCACTGTCTTTTATTTTCCCTCTTATTCAGGAACAAAAAATATTGTTAAATGATATTAGGAAACAACGATTTTAAAAATCATTACATTCGAGCGCTTTCGTCGGAAGTAGACGATTTAGAAATAATAGGGGGACTAAAATCAACGAAACCAAAAAGATAAATGCTTTGCATAAGCGACGCCTGTTTAAAATATGGAAAAATGAAGAGATTAACATATGTTTAGCTGTGGTTTTATTTCGCATTTAAACTTATATAATTACGGAACCAAAACAGCACACTAATTGGGTATACCTAGGTGATATAAAATAAACACAAATGAACTAACAAAAAATGGCAGATAATGTAAAATTTGCATAATTTTATAAATGGTTTTAATATCACCTATAAAAACAATCTGACAAAACCTTCTATTTTTGATATCTGTTTTTTTCATATTAAACATTTGAGCAAATACTTAGATACCGTAATCAGCCTTCAATGCTATGCTCTGAACGCGAGATAATTAGAAACATAAAGATAAAATCTCTATCGTTACTCGTCTCGTGTTCAGAGCATTAACAGCTGTCTTTAGTCACTATATCCTCGTAGTATTAAACAACAAAGGAAAATACAGATAATACTTTGTGTCAAAAAAAACTTTTTCTTTATTTCATTTTTAACTGAAACTTGCATTGCTACCAAATCGCAGAGAGGCTACTTACAAAAGGCTTTTTAAATTAATTCAAGAGAAAATACCGAAATTTTGTCCAAAAAAGGTACATATCGACTTTGAGCGTGCTGCAATCAATGCCCTAAAAGATGTTTTTCCGAAAATTGTTATCAAAGGATGCAATTTTCATTTTAATCAAGCCCTGTGGAGAAAAGTTCAAGAAATTGGGCTTACTATACAGTACAGAGATAATGAAGAAGTTCGAAATCACATACGCAAATGTGCTCCAAATAATGGAAAATGCACCAAACGAAGAAGCCGTTGTTAAATTCAATGATTATTTTGTAGAACAATGGATGGAAAATGAATGGTTATGGATATGCTACAACGAGCGACATCGGACTACAAACTCCGTAGAAGGGTGGCATAACAGATTAAACCGACTAATTGGAAAGTGTCATCCTAATATATTTGAACTCGTCAAAGTATTGACTAAAGAAATTAATTATTATAGTATCATACAACAGCGTTGTGATTTGTATATGCCTACACCGAAGCGTACTAAAAAATATTTTGATTTGGACAGTCGCGTAAAAACCATATTGGATGATCTACATAGAAGAGGAGATATTCGTGAAGCACTTAACAAATTAATATATATTGTAAAATTTAATTAATTTTTATAGATTATGTTTATGTCATATATATATATTGATATGGATTTTTCTTCTTGGACAGGTTCTTTCAGTGAAATGTTGGAACGTGGTCATGATTTTTAAATCGGTTGTCTGGATTAAGTAATTTTTTGATATGGTATTTGTTTTTTGTTTAGTTCATATGTTATGTTGTTAAGAGATTATTGTTGATTAGATTGTCAAAAGATTTGTAATTTAAAAAGTCATTGAAAATAAAAAGTTAAAAAATACATAGAATTTGATTAAATTAGTAAGAAATATTGAGATTTAAATAGAAATAAAAAGAGTTGAAGAAAAATATAGCCAGAAGAATTTATAATTAAATAAATAAATAAAAAGTAATTGGAATTGGATAAGAGGATACAGAGAGGTCAGAGTTGGAAAATTGTAAAAGAAGAAGGTATAAAGAAAGAGTTGAGCAGCAGAAAGGTATTAGATAAATAGAAAGGCAGCAGCAAGAAGAAGTTGGAAAGTAGTTGGAAGAGGAAGATATAGAGAAAGAGTGGAAAAACGGAGGAAGAAAGATTTAGAAAGATTTAGAAAGAATTATTTTTTATATTTATAATTTTGTACTTTATTTTTAGGACAATCAGTTTAAAAATTTTGAATCCACGACCGATAATTTTATTGAAAAAGGGTGTTCCGGAAGGAGGATCCATTTCAATTGGCGCCCAACGTGGGGCTGCTTCGGCACTGAGGGTAAGAGATTTTTCTTAACTGTTAGGTGTCAGGCTTGCTTTATTAAAAAACAAAGGTGTGTGATTCGGAGTGAAAGATTAGATAAATTATAAATAGTTGTATGAAATTAAGAGGGGGAAAGGAAATTACAGATAGAATGTTAGAGCAAGGGGATAATATTGATAATCAGGAGAGCCAGGATGGACAGGATGGTCAGGGAAGTCAGGGTAATCAAATTAGTCAGGATAATCAGGGTAGTCAGGGGATTCAGGATAATCAGGGTAATCAGGATAGTAAAATAGGGGATAGAAGGGATTCATCATGGGAACAAATGATGGAAATGTTGAAAAATATGAACAAAAACAATGAAGACATGAACAGAGATATTAAAGCAATAAATTCAAATATGGATACAATGAAAAAAGACATGAACAGAGATATTCAAGCAATAAATTTGAATATGGATTCAATGAAAAAAGAAAATAAAGAAGACATGAACAAAAATACTGAAGCAATAAACAAGAATATGGATGCAATGAAAAAAGAAATAAAACAAGACATGAACAAGAATATGAATTCTATGAAAAAAGAAATAAAAGAAGAGATGAACAAAAACATAGAAACATTCAAAAATGAGATAAAGAAACAAATGGAAATGTATAGAGAAACATTAGAAGAAACAAAAACAGAAATAAGAAATGATATGATAATGAGAAAAACAGAATTAGAGGAATTACAAGAAGTAAAAATTAAAATAATTATTAATAAGGAATATAAAGATGAAATCAAAGAAATCAATACTAATACAAATAAAAAATTGAATGACTTAGAAAAAATTATAAAACAAGATACAGTAAAGAAGATAAGTGAGATGGAAGGAAAAGTAGAAGAAATAAAGGTAGTACAAGAAAAAGAACGTGAAATGTTATTGGAAGAAATGGAAAGAAGAAAAATAAATAAAAATCAAAATAATATGAAAATAAGTAAAAGTGAACATAAAATTATTGGAAATATTAATAAGATTCATCTAAAAATTTTCATAAGAATAGTGAAAAATAAGTTAAAATGGTGTGAAGATCATGAAGAATTAAGAAAATACCTGCGTGAGATGTTAGATGGGCAGGCATTGATATGTTTTGCCAGTAAAGATGAAATATTTGTGTTTGAAAAATTTAAGAAGATGTTTTTGAGTTATTTCTGGGGGAATTTTGTTCAATCTAAATTTAGGAAAAAGTTATATACAGGGAAATATCAAGAAAGGGGAAAACAATTTAAATTTATAAAAAGTTTGTATCGAGGGAAATATCAAGAAAGGGGAAAGCAATTTAAATTCATAAAAAGTTTGTATCGAGGGAACTATCAGGAAAGGGGAAAGAAATTTAAATTTATTAAAAGTTTGTATCGTGGGAAATATCAGTAAAGGGGGAAGGTATTTAAATTTAGAAAGAAGTTATATATAGGGAAATATCAGGAAAGGGGTAAAGTCACATAATTTAGAAAAAAAAATATATATAGGAAAATATTAGGAGGGGGAGTCTATAAAAAAAAATTATATGTATAGGTAAATTTCAAAAGAGGGGGAACAAATTTAATACTATAAAAAAATTATATTTTGATAAAAGTTAAGAAGGGGGAATAAAAAAAAATAGAAATAAAAGAAGAAGTTAAAATTAGATATAGTGATGGGAATTAATATGGTAGGGGTAGTGTATTTTATAGTAAAATTGAAATATTCTAAATTAAAAGCTTGACAACTGATGGTGAAGAAAAATTTCCTACTGAAAGGAAATTTGATTTGGCAAGGTGAAGTGATTCACCAAGTCAAATCAAATTTGGGGGAAATTGATATGGATTTTTCTTCTTGGACAGGTTCTTTCAGTGAAATGTTGGAACGTGGTCATGATTTTTAAATCGGTTGTCTGGATTAAGTAATTTTTTGATATGGTATTTGTTTTTTGTTTAGTTCATATGTTATGTTGTTAAGAGATTATTGTTGATTAGATTGTCAAAAGATTTGTAATTTAAAAAGTCATTGAAAATAAAAAGTTAAAAAATACATAGAATTTGATTAAATTAGTAAGAAATATTGAGATTTA
The DNA here is from genome assembly GCA_964028335.1 of Altica lythri. Taxonomy (NCBI): domain Eukaryota; kingdom Metazoa; phylum Arthropoda; class Insecta; order Coleoptera; family Chrysomelidae; genus Altica; species Altica lythri. The sequence goes on along the minus strand of OZ034804.1, from coordinate 23,683,752 downwards.
AATAGAAAAAAAAAAGAGTTGAAGAAAAATATAGCCAGAAGAATTTATAATTAAATAAATAAATAAAAAGTAATTGGAATTGGATAAGAGGATACAGAGAGGTCAGAGTTGGAAAACTGTAAAAGAAGAAGGTATAAAGAAAGAGTTGAGCAGCAGAAAGGTATTAGATAAATAGAAAGGCAGCAGCAAGAAGGAGTTGGAAAGTAGTTGGAAGAGGAAGATATAGAGAAAGAGTGGAAAAACGGAGGAAGAAAGATTTAGAAAGATTTAGAAAGAATTATTTTTTTATATTTATAATTTTGTACTTTATTTTTAGGACAATCAGTTTAAAAATTTTGAATCCACGACCGATAATTTTATTGAAAAAGGGTGTTCCGGAAGGAGGATCCATTTCAATATATATATATATATATATATATATATATATATATATATATGTTCCTAAAACGCAAGAATCTGCGACTTGCATTCGATGCTAAAAGCGCGACATTTATGGTATGGGATTTTTAATAATTTTAGTTGCTTAAAATTTCTATCTGATTTAGACAGTTCTCAAGTGGTGGCACTGATATTTTCGTATTGAAAATAATGATTTTTGTAAACGGTATATAAAAACAGCAGTGACGTGTAAAGTAAAGATTAAACGGTGAATATTTGTGAAAAAAAAACAGTGTTGTGCCAATTTTTTTTACATTTTTATTCAATTTAAACAGTTCTTTACTGGTGGCGCTGATATTATCGTATTAAAAATAATGATTTTTTTGATTGTATTTAAAAATAACCAGTGACGTGACAAAGTTTTATACGAAGGAGTTTTACAAAAATTTGCAAAAAAACAATGTCGTGCATATTTTTTTAATGGCAATTAACAAAAAAAAATAAGATAAACGGTCAATATTTGTAATAAAAATTTGCAAAAAGTAAAGATTAAACGGTGAATATTTGTGAAAAAAATCAGTGTTGTGCCAATTTTTTTTACATTTTTATTTAATTTAAACAGTTCTTTACTGGTGGCGCTGATATTGTCGTACTTATTAAAAATAATGATTTTTTTTATTGTATTTAAAAAAAAAGCAGTGACGTGACAAAGTTTTATACGAAGGAGTTTTACAAAAATTTGCAAAAAAACAATGTCGTGCATATTTTTTTAATGGCAATTAACAAAAAAAAATAAGATAAACGGTCAATATTTGTAATAAAAATTTGCAAAAAGTAAAGATTAAACGGTGAATATTTGTGAAAAAAATCAGTGTTGTGCCAATTTTTTTACATTTTTATTTAATTTAAACAGTTCTTTACTGGTGGCGCTGATATTGTCGTATTAAAAATAATGATTTTTTTTATTGTATTTAAAAAAAAAGCAGTGACGTGACAAAGTTTTATACGAAGGAGTTTTACAAAAATTTGCAAAAAAACAATGTCGTGCATATTTTTTTAATGGCAATTAACAAAAAAAAATAAGATAAACGGTCAATATTTGTAATAATAATTAAAAAAAGTAAAGATTAAACGGTGAATATTTGTGAAAAAAATCAGTGTTGTGCCAATTTTTTTACATTTTTATTTAATTTAAACAGTTCTTTACTGGTGGCGCTGATATTGTCGTATTAAAAATAATGATTTTTTTTATTGTATTTAAAAAAAAAGCAGTGACGTGACAAAGTTTTATACGAAGGAGTTTTACAAAAATTTGCAAAAAAACAATGTCGTGCATATTTTTTTAATGGCAATTAACAAAAAAAATAAGATAAACGGTCAATATTTGTAATAAAAATTTGCAAAAAGTAAAGATTAAACGGTGAATATTTGTGAAAAAAATTAGTGTTGTGCCAATTTTTTTACATTTTTATTTAATTTAAACAGTTCTTTACTGGTGGCGCTGATATTGTCGTATTAAAAATAATGATTTTTTTTATTGTATTTAAAAAAAAGCAGTGACGTGACAAAGTTTTATACGAAGGAGTTTTACAAAAATTTGCAAAAAAACAATGTCGTGCATATTTTTTTAATGGCAATTAACAAAAAAAATAAGATAAACGGTCAATATTTGTAATAAAAATTTGCAAAAAGTAAAGATTAAACGGTGAATATTTGTGAAAAAAATCAGTGTTGTGCCAATTTTTTTTACATTTTTATTTAATTTAAACAGTTCTTTACTGGTGGCGCTGATATTGTCGTATTAAAAATAATGATTTTTTTTATTGTATTTAAAAAAAAAAGCAGTGACGTGACAAAGTTTTATACGCAGGAGTTTTACAAAATTTTGCAAAAAAAAACAATGTCGTTTATATTTTTTAATGGCAATTAAAAAGAAAATAAGATAAACGGTCAATATTTGTAATAAAAATTTGCAAAAAGTAAAGATTAAACGGTAAATACTTGTGAAAAAATCAGTGTTGTGCCAATTTTTTTTTACAATTTTATTTAATTTAAACAGTTCTTTACTGGTGGCGCTGATATTATCGTATTAAAAATAATGATTTTTTTTATTGTATTTAAAAAAAAAAGCAGTGACGTGACAGAGTTTTATACGAAGGAGTTTTACAAAAATTTGCGAAAAAGCAATGTCGTGCATATTTTTTTAAGGGCAATTAAAAAAAAATAAGATAAAACGGTCAATATTTGTAATAAAAATTTGCAAAAAATCATTATGCATTTTTTTTTATTTCTATCTGATTTAAACAGTTTTTAACAGGTGGCGCTCCTATCCTTGTATTGAAAATAATAATTATTTTTAAATCGTATTTAAAAAAAGCAGTGACGTGACAAAAATTTGTACAAAGCAGTTTTTCAAAAATTTGCAAAAAAAACAATGTGCATACTTTTTTAATGGCAATAAAATTAAACAAAAATAATGATAAAGATTGAAATGTCAATATTTAAGACAAAAATTTGCAAAAAATCAGTGTTTTAATGACATTAAAATAAAAAAAAAACAGTAACGTATCAATTTTTTGTTTAGAATGGTGTAAAAAAATTCAACTAACCATTGTGGTGCCGATTTTTTTTAAATTAATTAAAAATTGTGCACAAAATTTTTATCTTGGAGAGATTTTTTTAATTTAATTAAAATTTTATTTAAATTAGTCACATTTTTAAAACAACTAAAACTATTTTAATTTAAATTTGTGCAAAATCATATTAAAATAATGTTTTTTGAAACTAAAAATAAATTTGTTAGCTTATTTAATTACATTTAAATTATTAAATAGATTATTTGTATTTGTATTTAAAAACCAATTAAATTAATTATTTTCTTTGAAATATTTTAAAATATTTTAACAAAATATGTATCATAATATAAACATATAAATACATGAAGTATGTAAAATATGCTTAAAATACTGGTTTACTAAAAGAAGGTGATCAGGAAAAAAGACTTAAATAAAAAAAAATAGTTAAACAAATATTATATTTTATAATACTAATAAAATAAGACATTTTTAGCCATAATATAAGTGTAGCAAATTGGTCACAATCGGTACATTATAATCATATAAAGTCACCAATCTCAAAATTGACATCTCCAAATTTTATGTACAACATTTACTACAAAAAACCCAACATAAAGCACAAACAATGACGTTTTTTAACAGATATTAACAATGGAGCAAAAATATAAACTGGGAAGAAAACAATTGAATGAACAATGTGGAACTTAATTATTATTTTTTCTATTAACTAGGAACTCCTTGCAACTTAAAAAATATATACATATTTTAATATGTTTTAAGAAGATATTTGCTTTTTTGTTAATATTTATAAATTAAAACATAATGAAATAATTAAATGTTTTCTAGTTTTAAGAAGTTCCCAATTAATAGAAAAAAAATTGATATTACTAATAAAAATAATAATGTGAATTATATAACTGGATGATCAAAATTAAAATGGTGGCTTTAAATGTTAAATAAAAATAAGAGTTTTACATACATTTTGACATACTGGTAATTACAAAAAAAAACATTTAAAATTTATTTGTTATGTATATCTAAAAGCACAAAATCTAACCATCTATACAAACTGACTTTTAAAATGAAAATATTAAAAGAAAAAATAATACGAAATAAAAAAAAATATTTGTATTATAAACAAACATTAAACAAACCTAATTTTTTTTAACAAACGATTTTTAATGTATTGAATATCATGTTGCAGATAGCTTCTGATCACAGGAGTAGTCTTTTTTTCAGTTGTGGATAGTTTGAAATAGTTTGATGCATTTCTTTATTAAGAGCATATTTGTCGTGGTAGTAATCCTCAAATACACGCAGTAAAATTTTTTTGCGGCGTAGACCAAAGATCCTAAAACGATAAATAAAATTTAAAAATAAGTCTGTAAATAAAATTATAATTAATAATTAAAGAAACGTTTTTTGGAAATCAAAACAAAAAAAAAGTTTTTATATTAATTTTCACAATAAATTACGTTGCTTATTATTCATTAAATAAATTTTTACAATATTTACGCTGTGGCAATTAGCAACATATAAATGCGAAATATTAAAAGCTATAATAAGAAAAATGTCGATGAGTTATCAGTTTAGAGATTGACGAATAATTTAAAACAAAATGCATTGATCTGTTTAAATAAAATAATTATTTCCGAAATAAATTAATTTCATATTATATTTTAAAAAACAAATAAAAAAATCTTAACCATGAGTAGTTTTTCTATGTAAATTAAAAAGTTGATGACATTGTAAACAATTTTTGTTCTTCTAATAATATATGCATTTGTTTTAGACCGTTTAAAATTGGTTTTGTCGTTAAAAGAATTTATATCAAATACATTATATTTGTATCGTAAGGCAATTTTAAATTTGTAGGCATAATTACCTTTTTTAAAGTGTAGAACAGATTTGACCATATCTTCGGTAGAATGTTTCATTAATAAATGTTGTCCACAATAAAAACAGGAATGTTTTTTTACGGAGCTGTTTTGTGGGTATATTATTATCATGACGTCCATGGATATTTTTACAAAATTTTAAATCTAAAAACGGAAATATGTTGTTTCTAATTTTTCAAAAAATATTAAACTATTTCCAAAATATTGAAATAAAATAATTTGGGTTACGCAACCAAATTATTATTAAATAATTTTAAAGTATCAAAATTGTTGCTCAATTAAATTGGAAATTAATTAAATTGATTCCAAAGTAAATACATTAAATTTTTTTTTAAGTTTATCACCCTGTAAATTATAAACTGATGATTTAACAATTTTTAATTTATTTATTTCAATATTTGTAGGAGTATTTTTAAAATATTCTGAATATAATATTAGTTTCTTATAAATTTAGTAATTAATTTGGTAAACTTAGTTTAATCAATAAAAATATACTATAAACAGGTTTTAGCGTGTGAATTAAAATTAAAATTAAATACCTTAATTATTGGAATTTTTTCGTCCCTCATACGCTTAATAACAATCAAAGGAAGACCCAAGGTTATACTTTTCTGTAGACTCCTTAAAAGCTCAATATTATCGGAAGAGAATAATATTTTACCCATATAATAACCGTCTTCTCTTATTGCTAATGTGTAAGTATCATATTTAAACACTTCTATGTTTTTGCAAATACCCAGGCTTTTGTTGTCAGTATATTCTATAGGTTTCTTCATTTTAAAGGATTTTTTCTGAAAGAGATATATTTTATATTTTAATATGTATGAAAATACTGTAGTATTGTAAAATATGTCAGCAAAAAATCTTGAAAATTACTGAGCGTTATTTTTATTGTTAAAAAGTCTTAATAAAGATAAAAAATGATATATTTTTTTGGTGGATCATACAAAAAAGTGATACCTAGATTACCTAGTTGTTTTTTTTAACAAATAAGTAAATAAATAGTAATTTTGGTAATGTTAAAAAAAAATTTACACTTAAAATGAATTCTGTTAAATTTGCTATAAAATTATTTGTTAATAGAGTAATTTCAAGTCTGTTAAAAACAGTGACGCACCACTAATCTTGTATTATTTAACTAATAATAATAATTTGTTTTAACTGTTTGTTTAAAGAAAAAAAAACAATACACAATCTATTTTATGACTAACAGAATAAAGCGCATCAAGCATTTTTGCGTTTTTTTTAGTAAGATTTTTCATTTAATTGTAGTTTTAAATGTTTTCATTATTGAAAAAAAAAATTAAATAAATACTTACCGAAAACAAACATAATTATTTAAAAGCACAAGTAGATAACAAAACACTTATTATAAAATCCACATATCTAATATCTACATTATATCACTACGCCATGTTTCGGCTAAATCAATTCAAAATTCAACATTGAACTCTAACGAACACTGAAGTCACTGAACACACAACGTCACAACATAACACGATATACGCATTAGAGATATAACGTAAATAAACAATTATTAAAAAATAACGGAACTGATGAACCCGCAGAAAATCTTATAAGTCGAGTTTTTAATGTGATAAGATTCCGTTTTTTTATTTATTGTGCGATCAATATTTTTAATTGTCCGATTGATTTTCTATTTTTAATTAAATTTTTTAGTTTGTAATTATTAATAAGCATCTTCAAAGTTATATGGCTCACCGTGTTTATTTAGTTATATTTATACTTATTACTTTAACTAAGTCGATGTTTAATAATTTTACTGTTTTAATGTGATAAGGTACCTATAAATTTTTTGCAACAGTTTAACACTGCTAATTTCAAAACTAAGAAACAAAAAAAATGATCTACTTCCCCGGCAAAATTAAAAAAAAGTAAAATAAATAATTTCTTTAACGAAAAATTGAAAATGTGTACTACTCTATAAAGAATTAAGCTCTAAAAATTTTTTTGAAAAGCAAATATAAATCGTATATCGTAACTATAATCTTTTTTACCCCAAGAATTTCATTTTAATTTTGACAATTTATTTTTTAATCGACATTGCATATTTTTTACAGTCGAGTACATATGAAAATGAACGACATCGAAAAAAATTAGCATATTAATAGTTTTAAATTTTAAAGTTTTAAATTAATTAATTAATTAATTAAATTAAAAAATAAATTTATAATTAATTTTACCACAAATTATGTAGTTGAAAGGCTGATTTATGATTCTTAGAGAACAACAAGATATCTTATTAATATATTATATTATATATTTATGATTCGATTGACTATGATAATAAAAATTGGACAGAAAAATATAATCTTTTTAGCCGTAAAAATTGGGATGCAGCTTTTCAAAAGCATCATCTGGTTTGTCAATGGGACATTCGAAGCGTCGCCCACAATTTTTTACAAGTTGTTCTTAATTTTAGGTGCGGTAAATCAAGTAAGGGTCAACAGATCACGTCAAACTAATGGATTTTCCGTTTGTCCTTTCATTACTTGAGAACAGTGCTTAAAACTGTCACGAAAAAATAATTCGCGTTATTATGACAAAAGGGCTTGCAATTGGCCTGAAATAATATACTAACAACCTAACAGAAGGCAGGCATAATAAATTCCAATAATTTTTTTTGCACTTACACTCCAGTACTGCAAAGAATTCCGACAGACGAGAACCAATTAATAAATACAAAATAGTACTTGCCAAATGTAATCTTAAACAGAACACAAACAAATGGAACTGTTAGTGTTCAAAATGACCCTGTATATTTTATGTTAGAAATGTCCCTGTATATTAAAAATGTTGCCATGGTCTTATTATTATTATTATTTAGAAATGTTAAGTTTGACTTATTAATATTTTGTAATTGTCATATATCTTTTCAAGAAATATACATCTGATAGTTTATTCTTTAGAGTTTATTATTTAGAGGCTACATTTACCTTCTTTAATTTAGAGAACTGAGTAGCCAAAGTATTATTTCCTTAAAACTGCTAACTCTTTATATTATAAAATTTTAACATTTGGCGACCATGGCAGGACTCAATTATGGAGAATATAAGAAGTTTGAAGGAAAAGAGATATTCTTAAAAAGAATGTTCACAAAGACTTACAGAGAACTTGACATCTTACTAGGCGAAGAAAGTGTAGATATCGATAAAATGACAATTAAGATGAATGGATTAGAAAGTAAAGCCTACAGACTAATTCAACTAAACAAGAAAATTAAAAAACTGCTGTTTAAAAAAGACCAAGTAACAGAAGAAGACATAGAGAGTGAAGTAGAAACAGCAGAAACTTACATAGAAGAATTTATCAAATACAAGACTAAATATTCTAGAATTTTAAGAATCAAATCTAAAAAAGATTAAGCTCACTAAGAAGACAATGCTAGTGTTTCCAGTAGCGAAGGAGGATCAAAAAGAAATTTCATATTACCAAAATTTGAGCTAAAAAAAATTAATGGGAAGGTGAAAAATTGGATAATATTCTGGGGATAGTTCAAAAAAATTGATGAGGATGAACACATAGATAAAGAAGTTAAATTCCAGTATTTTATACAGGCATCTGATGAAGGATCCGCTGCAAGAAACCTTGTTGAAAGTTTTTCACCCTCTGCACCAAACTATGACATAGCTATCCAGCAACTTAAATCAAGGTTTTCTAGAAATGAATTTCTAGTAGAATATTATGTAAGAGAACTTTTAAATTTGGTTTTGAAAATGACTATAAAAGGTAAATCAACTATGTCACTTTCAACTCTATTCTGTAAATTAGAAACTCAATTAAGAGCTTTAGTGACATTAGGAAACACAAGTGATGAGTACGCAGCAATGCTTTTCCCATTAGTTGAATCATCTTTACCAACAAAAACTTTACAAGTTTGGGAACGTTATAGGAACGACAAGAATTTACAGGGTTATTCTGATTCTACTAGTAATTATTTAAATATGTTATTAGATATTCTAAGAGGCGAAGTAAATACTGAAGCAAGAATATCACTAATTAGAAATAGTTTTACTACCCGAAAAGATGGATCAATAACATGGGCACCGAGGCAACAAAACAATCAAAAATTGTTGTTTTGCCTGCTCAAACCACACCACAATATTAAAAACTGTACCTGGGGAGTTAAATCCTGCAGATCCACTCACTAGAGGCTGTAATGGTAAGCAATTATTAAACAGTAAATGTTGGGCAAAGTTGGCTAAGGAAAATAGATACATTGTGGCCAAGTTTATCAACCGTATTTTGCTCAGAAGCAAATGCTGAGAGAAGAAAAACAGCCATAACCTCTGTTGCTTTTCTGAAAGATTGTTTTAGTTTAAGGTTAAATTTTTTTTTCCAAATATCACAACATTTTGAGAATATTTGGCTGGATTTTTCGATTTTTTAATTATTTCAAAAATCAGTGAAATACAAATTTGCAGACATAAAGAAAGGAGAGATAGAACCCTCATTCCAAGAGATAGAAGAAACAGAGATAGCAGAACTATCATATCTTGAGATAGAGAAGGCAGAGACAGCACTTCTCAAAATTGTTCAGCTGGAATCTTTTGGATCGTTAAATCTTAAAAATATTAAAAATTTAAAAGTTTTTGGACGAAAAATGCATGCTTCGAGTAAGAACGAGATTACTATTATAGTAAGATACCTGATTTAGAACACATTTATAAAGCCTCTTTGAAGAAAAGTCATAAATATTTACAAACTATGAAAGATCATTTAAGAAGTCGTTTCCGGAAGGAGTACATAGGAAATTTAGTAGAGGTAGGAAATGTTGTACTTTTGGAATGTGATAATGTCAAAAGAGCTAACTAGCCCTTAGGTCAGATAAAAGAAATGTATATTGGTAAAGATGGAATTACAAGAGTGGCTAAAGTAAGATAAGCTAAAGAACTTATTAGACCTTTACAGCGGCTTTATCTACTTGAAATCGAGCCAGAAGAAGACGAAGTAGAGAAGAACGGAGAAGTAAAGATGAATATAGATAAAAAATAGATAAAGATCAAGACTTGGTTGGCCAAAAGTCCAATTCTAATGAAATTTCAGTTAAAATTTCAAGATATGGACGACCGATCATGAGTCCTAAAAAATTGCAATATACCTGACGATTTTTTATTTTTCAACTTCGTCGAAAAGAGGGGAATATATTGGAAATGACACTGTATATTGAAAATGTTGCCATAGTCTAATTATGTAAAAATGTTAAGTTTGACTTATTAATATTTTGTATTTGTCATATATCTTTTCAAGTAATATACATCTGATAGTTTATTATTTAGGGGCTACATTTACCTACCTTAAATTTAGAGAACTGAGTAGCAAAAGTATTATTTCCTTAAACCTGTTAACTCTTCATATAAAATTCTAACAGTTAGATTAACCATTAAACACTAGTTACTATTTCTAAACCTATGATACTTAGAATTAATTAATGCTTAATAACATTGCTTTTCTTTACACTTGGATTACGAAGAGTTTTTTATCGCTGTTAATTCGTAAAAAATTGCATGTTTTATTGGTCCGTTTGGATATAAAGTATGAATTTTGTAATTCTTAAAACCGCGATATCTCACGAATGGTTAGTCGTACAAGAAAAACGATGTACAACTTTTGTCTGACCTATTTTTACGATAAAATTTACGGTTTTCAAGATAAATGGAAAAAACTTTTTAATCTTAGATAAAAAAAATTAAGAAGTAGGATCGAAGTGGATTTTTTACATTTTATATATAATGATGTATTTAATGTCTTTGCCAATTACTCTATGCAAATTCTGGCTAAGTCAAATGTCTTTTTTAACTGGACTATTTACCAACTTTCTATAAGGGATGTGGTTGTGGAAAAGCCAATAGTGATCATAAAAAAATTAATACATTTTAAAATATATTTCTTTATCTATATATATATATATATATAAAAGTGAAAGTTCACTCATCACCATATCACGGAAACTATAAAACCTACAAACTTGAAATTTGGTAAGTAGATTCCCTATTAGGGTCTAAACGTCCGCTAAGAAAGGATTTTACGAAACTCTACACCTAAGGTGGTAAAACGGGGGTTGAAAATTTATATGAAAGTCCTATGTTATTGAAGTCAGGGACTAGAAAATTAAAATGTGTGCTCTTTAGAGGTTGTAGAGGTGTACTTATATTGTATTTCTAGAAATCAACTCGCTCCATAAGGATTAAACGGGGGTCGGTTACATTTTATACAACAATCAACACGCCACGCGAACGACATCGCGTGTACATCGATTTGGAACCCAAAAATGTAGTTAGATTTTTTTTGTCTGTCTGTCTGTATGTTTGTGCACGCATCACATGAAAACTACTGATTCGATTCGAATGCGTTTTTCACAGATGTATTTGTCTTTATTCCCGACTACTTAGAGCTGTGAAATTTTTAGGATAGCTAAGAACTGGATTACAATGCATGTTTCAAGTGTGGCATATACATAGATTTCGAAATTTATACTAAATTGATATTAAATATGATATAAGTTGTGTTTAGATATTATCATTTTGAATGTTTTTAAATAAGTTGTTCGTAGCCTATTTGGTTAAGCGGCAGATGAGTCCAGTTGTGACAGTTCTGTTACGTTATCATAAAGGAATCGATTACGCGAGAGAGAAGTTTTTTTTCTGTTCTTTTTTGTTCTACATGTTAAAACAGTAATTATTATTTTAACTGTTAATAAAATAAACTAATTTAGAAAATTTTTAGTAAGTTTTTTAGACTGTACTGTGGACCCTGCCGTAATCTATCTCGGTAAAGCGCTATTGGCCAAGGAACAGGTTGCACTTAGCAATCATTTAAAATAATCTAACAATGGTAATATGACATAAATTACCAAAACAAACTTTTGACTATAAAAAGTTCTTTTTATAAATTGTGATTTTTACCAAAATCTGTTCACTGGTTTCAGCGTGATTGACTGACAAACATGAAATTTTAAATAAAAAAAAATTAAAAGTAGTTAGGCCAGACTTATTTTACTAAGAATATACCTACAGTATGATTAAACTTTTATACATAAAATGAAATCATTTGTGAATATCCCAATTTCACGCTAGCAAAGCCGCGGTTAAAAGCTAGTTCTCTATAAATTAAACAATACCCATTTGAATTTTTCTAATTAATGTATTAATCCTGCTATCGCATTTCCGTTTACTTTTCATTTTTTTATAACCTCTTGTTTTACTAGGTATATTATTTTTTATTCTATTAAAATAATTTACTATTTTTTCTTGCAAGAATAATTAATACGGAATAATTAGTAAATAATCACAAAACCTAAATTTGCATTGCTGCAATTGCATATTTAAACATAACTTTTAATTTAAAACACCCTTACTTTATAACATTTTTCTGAATTGTAAAAAATAAAGATACTTTACAAAATTAGAATTTTTTGACAAACCTCGTATACTGCTTTAAAAAAATAATATCTGATGGTTGCATTTTCAATTAAATTTTACTTCAAAACAAACTAAACGCAGATTTCTGTTCCCAAACCAATATCTATTACGTATTAAGATAAAGTGTTTACAGAAACAGAAATGTGATGACACATTTAATGCCTTATCTTAAATAATAAACAATATGAGTTAACGTACCTATACAAAAATATGATTAGTTCTTTTTAGGGTGACGAATTGTTTTTAGAAAGTTAATATTAAAAACTATGTTGTTTTAAATCATTTATTTTAATGTTTGAAGAGAAAAAATGGAAGTTTTTTCAGATTTTATTTATAGTCCAGTCACTCACAGTAAAATATTGTAAAACCTCAGAACGTTTATTAAAGTCCAAATAAAGTTTGATTTAAATAAGACTTTTTGCAGATCTAAATTTTCTTGACTTTCAACTGTACTCTGGGACTTAACATCATCTTCGCCTTCATTTCCTCCTTTTTTAAACTCTTCTTGACTTATTATAAAATCATTTCGTCATTGTTATCGTAACCAAGTAAGATTCCGTTAACAGCCTTTTTGTCCATTTTCTTTCTGCGAAATTTTGGAATATGTACATAGCAAATAGAACCAGTGTGAAGACAGAAACGTTTCTGAAGACCCCTGTAAGCTATGTCCCAGAATATTATAAAAAAGTTCCGAGTGATATTTTTTCGACTTTTATAAGTGTTTTATACTTTTTAAAACTTAGGGCAATACCCTTTTAGCTTGTTCGTTTAAAATTTTCATATCTCATATTTTGTAACACAAGATTAAACCCACTGGGCCCGCTTAAAATATAAAAAATCTATTTATCGTAAAGTATAAGACTTTTTAAAACTTTTTTCACGTAAGCCATACCTTTTTAGCTTATTCGTTCAAAATTTTCATATCCCATATTTTGTAACACAAGATTAACCCCACCGGGCCCCCTTAAAATATAAAAAATCTATTTATCGTAAAGTATAATACTTTTTAAAACTTTTTTTACGTAAGCCATACCCTTTTAGCTTATTCTTTCAAAATTTTCATATCCCATATTTTGTAACACAAGATTAACCCCACCGGGCCCCCTTAAAATATAAAAAATCTATTTATCGTAAAGTATAATACTTTTTAAAACTTTTTTTACGGCAGCCATACACTTTTAGCTTGTTCTTTTAAAATTTTCATATCTCATATTTTGTAACACAAGATTAAACACACCGGCCCCCCATAAAATGTAAAAAAATTTATTTATCGTAAGGTATAAGACTTTTTAAAACTTTTTTTACGTAGACTATACCCTTTTAGCTTGTTCTTTCAAAATTTTTATATCTCATATTTTGTAACACAAGATTAACCCCACCGGGCCCCCTTAAAATATAAAAAAAACTATTTATTGTAAAGTATAAGACTCTTTAAAACTTTTTACTTGTAAGCCATACCCTTTTAGCTGATTTTTTCAAAATTATCATATCTCATATTTTGTAACACAAGATTAACCCCACCGGGACCCCTTAAAATATAAAAAAATCTATTTATCGTAAAGTATAAGACTCTTTAAAAAATTTTTCTTGTATGCCATACCCTTTTAGCTGGTCCTTTCAAAATTATCATATCTCATATTTTGTAACACAAGATTAACCCCACCGGACCTCCCTCAAAATTTAAAAAATTCTATTTTACATAAAGTATAGGACTTTTGAAAGCTTTTTTTACGTAGACCATCCCCTTTTAGCTTGTTCTTTCAAAATTTTCATATCTTATATTTTTTAACACAAGATAACATTTTAAGGGGGGCCCGGTGGGGTTAATCTTGTGTTAAAAATATGGGATATAAAATTTTTGAAAGAACAAGCTAAAAGGGTATGGTTTACGAAATATTTTTCTTAAAAACTGTTATACATTACGATAAATAGATTTTTTTATATTTTAAGGGGGCCTAGTGGGTTTAATCTTGTGTTACAAAATATGGGATATGAAAATTTTTAAAAAACAACCTAAAAGGGTATAGTCCACGTAAAAAAGTTTTAAAAAGTCTTATACTTTACGATAAATAATTTTTTTATATTTTAGCGGGAGCTCGGTGGGGTTAATCTTGTGTTACAAAATATGGGATATAAAAATTTTGAAAGAACAAGCTAAAAGGGTATGGCTTACGAGAATTTTTTTTTAAAAAGTCTTATACTTTATGATAAATAGAGTTTTTTATATTTTAAGGGGGCCCGGTGGGGTTAATCTTGTGTTACAAAATATGGGATATAAAAATTTTGAAAGAACAAGCTTAAAGGGTATGGCTTACGAGAATTTTTTTTTTAAAAGTCTTATACTTTATGATAAATAGAGTTTTTTATATTTTAAGGGGGACCGGTGGGGTTAATCTTGTGTTACAAAATATAGGATATAAAAATTTTGAAAGAATAAGCTAAAAGGGTATGGCTTACGTAAAAAAAGTTTTAAAAAGTCTTATACTTTACGATAAATAGATTTTTTTATATTTTAAGGGGGCCCAGTGGGTATAATCTTGTGTTACAAAATATGAGATATGAAAATTTTAAAAGAACAAGCTAAAAGGGTATTGCTCTATGTTTTAAAAAGTATAAAATACAAGTCGAAAAAATATCCCTCGGAACTTTTTTATAATATTCTGGAACATAGTTTACATGGGTCTTCAGAAACTTTTCTGTCTTCACACCGGTGCAAATAGATCCTATTATTATTAAGTGCTTAAGACCTGTTTTCTTACCTGTCCACAGTTCAAACGGAGATTTATCTTTTACACCTGATACACCTGTTCTATTTAATAAGTAAGCTGCCGTATTATCATTTCAGCCCATAATGTCTGTGGTATTCCTTCTCTTGCATGCATTATAGCCATAGCAGTTTCTACAACAGTCTCTTTGAGCATCTCGTAGAGAATCATTTAGGATCGGCAGTGAAGTATCCCAGTATTGTAATAGTAATGTCTTCATTGTTCAATATGGGTTTGTTCTTTTCAATTTTTGATTTAAATGAACCATAGTTAGATTTTTTATAACTGATCGTACCTACAAGTTTCCTATTAGGGCGTGGGACGTCTGGGTATCTTTCGGTAACTGTCTCACACGTTCTGGCCAAATTTTTGTGACACTTACCGTATATTAACACTAAATTTAAGTAATTTTCGTTAGTATAGCCTAAACGCGCCATGATTTTAAAAATAGTGGGTAACTAAGTTTTGTAACACAGAGTGATGACCAAAAAATGCTACCTAATAGGTAATAATCACAATGCGGATTAACGGATTGTTAGCGACTTTTTTCCATGGCCAACTTTTTGAAATCAAGTACATACATAATTTCAATAGGTAATCTCTTTCGTAAGACCCTTTTTACCTCTTTCAATGGAAGCTTGGTGTTTTATAGAGACTTAATTTTTTGGAAGACAGTAATAAATGCATTATAAACTCATAATTTAGAAAGTTTGCTATGTTTTTTAAAAATTTTCTCAAATTAACTTTCATATAATTTCTGATTTATGTGAAAACTATTGATTTTAGGTAAAGCGAAACCTAATACAATTTGAAAGCCAAATAAATTTCACGTAAGACGACGTAAGTATATACAGGGTGTCCTATTTGAAAATTTTGACTTATATTCTGATTCAAAGTTCTGAAAAATGGCACACCCTGTGTTGTAAAACTAAATTAGTTCCTTATGGCATTAAAGAACATCACTTACCGTTTAAGCGTAGCAACTTTTGTTTCATTTGATTCTGAAATAGTCCAGTTATTGATTTTTCAAAATACAGTCGAATCTGTCAAAATTTTTGAAAAAAGTTGAATAAATCAAAAACTAACGATTTAAAATATAGACTACCTTACATAAAATTAGTCTAGAATTTTATGCGTAGTAATAATATACAGGGTGTTCTATTTAAAATAACGAAGTTGATGGCGACTTTCCGGTATAACCGGAAGTGTAAGATTAATGATATTATTTAAGGCAGATAGGCCATCAATGAAAATGGCCGAGTACAAATTTTAGATTTCAAATCAACATAGATCTCGAGATATTTGTACTGTCCCTTCGTCGTGACACACCCTGTATGACTTTCATTAATTAAAAACAATTGACAACTATCATAATAATAATAAATCAACAAAACTATGAATTAGCGTTTAAGACTGGATTAGAAGTAATGTAATCTTAACACATTTCTGGGCTAGTTCCTATGCAGTTAGCATCTTAATATTTTTCTCAGTTTGTGGTGTGCATTAAAATATTAAAAAAAATAAAATTTCGTATGTAATAAGTGAACGTGGTAAAACTTTAATTTTGTTTGAGAACAACAAGTTTTATAAAAAGAAGATTTTAGAATCGTCAAGCGAAAAAAAGTGGCGTTGTACACTGAAAGGTTGTGGTGCAAAATTGTATATAATTTTTTAAGCCAGGCGTGGTGGCGTAAAATTCAACAACTTGGTTTGGCTGTAGAGTACAGAAAAGAAAACTGAAGTGGGTAAATTTTTAAGTTATGTGTTTGGGCTACAATATTTACCACCCAATGACTCCTATTTCATTGGGTGGTAAATACCGGAAACTATTCTACCTTAATTTTTTTATGCGATCCCCTTCAAATTGCCCCACTGGTGATATAAATGCATTTTGCCAGGGGGCAACCCCGGGCCATATTGCTTATACCGAAATTGTTTAAACAATTACATGCAATTGTTATTTTTTAACCGGACAATTTTTTTTTATATTCTTTATTAAAATACAAATAAAAAAGGTTCTACGAATTTTCACGATAAACTTAATATTTTTAGAGATATGGATTTTTAAAAGTTCGAAAAATCTCAAATTTGGGAACTTTCGACCCATAAAAAATATATTTAAAAAAATAACAAATAGTATACATTTTTTAAATTTTTTATACAATAATTAATAATGTTATTAATAGAGATTTAAAAAATTTAATTGTTTATACCTGTTTATTAATTGTTAATTTCGCGCGCTCTCAAGTACCCGTCGCTTACCTTTCTGGGTATTAAATCGTTTTTGATCATTTATCTTAAAAACTATTAACTTTATTAAAATTGCTAATAAGAGCAATGTTATTAATAATTAAATTGTCTACAATTTTTTCTCTATAATTTTATTCTGAAATCAGTTTTTCAAATGTTATTTAAGCATAAATCGGAACATGTAATTAAAATTTCTTTTTTATCAGTTTATATTACTTTTTTGTTACTACCTTAGTAATAATAAAATATAATGGTATTTGAACATTTTTTAAATTCACAGTTATACATACATTATAAAAATATATTGGGAACCCACTTAAATGTTGAGAAAAAACATTCAAATGAATTGAAAAATAAAATAAAAAATAATTTTATGTATATGTATCATGGTTAGTGCGTGTCAATTCTCAGCTGATTATTTTTTGTTTTTTACTTAAAGTTATTCAGTCTTAAATTCTTTCAAGATTGTTATAGTTTATCCAATCTTAATGTGAAAACATAACCACGCCCTTTAACCCCAACAAAGGATCCGACTTTTGAATCTAGGTTGTCAGATATATTTGCGAATATTCCTAAGTTTATATATTTTGAAAATTTTCTCTCTACTTTACTATTCAATTGTTCGTCAATGACTCTTAGAAAGATAATATAAAAATATTCTTACAAAATATATACTTAAATTAATTAACTAGATTCTTCATATTTAAACAGTTTTGACTTCTAATGATAGGTATCAATTTTGTATATATTACTTATACTTAAAGATTTTTTTAAGAAAAGGCAACATTGTATATATAGTTTGCGATTTCAAAGTCGGTGCGCACCCCTTTGATATTAATGTAAAGTAATGCCGACGGCTCTTACTAAGCGCCGCGGTACATGAAACGAAACATCAAAAAGAAAAATTGCGTGAGTAAAATACCGCGTTTGGTCTGGTTCCCCATTACAGTACACAGTAGCGTTAGTGATTTTTATTGATTTTTTATATTAGATATATTTTACGGTTGGCTTGATAGTACTTAATATAGTAAGAATTTCTCGTTTAAATATATAAGATAATAACTGCGCCACCTTACGGTGGCGTTATATTATTTGATTTAGAAAGGTTTTTTTTTTATTTTTTTCGTATTTTTTCTGTTTTTAATTTTCTACTTTCTTTTAGTTTATCGTTTATTTATTTATGAATCCAAATTCAACACTATCTATTGGGTTTTCTTACAATTCAGTAATTGTTATGGACAATGCGTCGTATCATTACCGCATATTAAACAAAATACCTAATAATAACACAAAAAAGAATAAAAATTTAAGATTTATGGCAATCAAAAATATCAATGTTCCTAAAAAGGTTCCAGTAAAGAAGGAATTAATAAGAATGATTAAAAGTCAGAATTTTAAAAATGAGTACGTCATTGACACCATTTGCAGCAGATAATGGTCATACCCTTTTGCGTTTACCTCCATACTAGTGTATTTTTAATTCAATCGAAATGATTTGGAGTACTGTAAAGAAACGTTTACGAAAATATAATCAGTCACCAACTTTAAGCGCAGTTGTTTCTTGATAATATTCAAGAGGTAATTAGTGGCATTAATAGCGATGTATGAAAGAAAAAATTGCGAAGCATATGTTATAAAAATAGAAAAGGAATATCCTGTTTTACCGCCAATAGCACCATTAGTTATTCAACCTGGAAACGATTCTACTTCAGAAGACTCTGTCAATTCTTGTTATTAATTCCAACCAATTTCCTTTACAACTATCGTGATGTATCTTGAAAACTTGTTTTTAAAAACAAACTAATTTTATATTCTTACTAACATACCCAACCCTTTCCTTTCCAGGCAAGGAAGGCTTATACCTCCTCATGGTCCTTGCTGGACAAAAAATCTTTTAAGATTGTCTGATAAAATGAGTATTATTTGTAGACAATTGTTATAAAAATATTATGAGTTATGTACTATTTGAATAATGAGCCAAATGTTCTTATTTTAACTAAAATTAACAAGTTTTAATTTAAAAGAATTAAATTGTTATTTGACAATTTTCCAATTGATACAAAATTTACAAATATACAAAAACCGTTTTTCTTTTGAAATTTAAAACAAAAATTAATAAAAATTTATGAACCCTTTTTATTTAATTCCACGCCAATGGTCGGAAATGTCATCAAAGGCACTTAAAAACCGCCAAAGAGCACCGATTTTCACATTTACATTGGATAGACTATAAACGTTGTTGCACCCATTACAGTGATTTCGTGTATAATTAACACTTTAAGATGGATATATTTTCAGTTTTTGTGGTTTTTCGTTGCAATAAATCTATGTCATGTATTTGAAAACATTTTATTCTTCTTATTAGAATTGCAGTTGCCAAACACTAAACCAGTGTCAATAACAGAAGTTTTACCTTACTTTTTGTTTTAATAACTAAAAAGTAATATAAACTCATAAAAAACTTATTTAAATTACATGTTCCGATTTATGCTTACCTAAATAAAATTTGAAAAACTGATTTCAGAAAAAAAATTATACGAAAGAAATTGTAGACCATTTAATTATTAATAACATTGCTCTTATTAGCAATTTTAATAAAGTTAATAGTTTTTAAGATAAATGATTAAAAACGATTCAAGTCCCAAAAAGGTAAGCGACGGGTATTTGAGAGCGCGCCAAATTAACAATTAATAAACAGGTATAAACAATTAAATTTTTTTAAATCTCTTTTAATAACATTATTAATTATTGTATAAAAAATTTAAAAAAATGTATACTATTTATATGTTATTTTTAAATTATTAATAAAGAAATAGCAACTTCTTCTTATAAAAATGAGTTGACCATTTATGATTTGGAGTAAATACGAAACATGAACCGAAAGAAAAATAAAAAATTTTCTACACTGCCAAAAACAATATCAGAGGTGCATGAAGCAATAAGTTTAATAAATCTTTTAAAACTGATCCTAAAGAAAAGTTTCTGTATAATATAGTTTCATTAATACAGTTAAATAAATGTTTTATTTTATAATACTAATAATAATACATTTAGATAGATATTTTTGGGTTGGCTGTTAGCCTATATCACTGCGACCTTTGCAGATCTATTGTGAACACCCATTATCTGTGGAATAGGATTAGAGCACCTTGTCCAGCTCTGCCCTCTTAATGAGACTTAATAGCCTTGACAGTGGCCACTCCGCATAACTTGGAGCAGCCGGTTTCTCCTCTCCCAGTACTAGATACCGCGTCCTTGCAAGGCCTTCACATTGGCATAGGACATGAAATGCGGTTTCCTCTTCCTCTTGGCAGTATCGACAAATGTCTTCATCTGCCAAGTTTAGCTGACTCATGTGTTTTCTGAGCCTACAATGTCCTATCAAGAGACTGACAATCATTCTGACATCATTTCGCCTTTGTGATAGCAGCTCTGCAGTAAACTTCGCCGAGTATCCCTTTATGAAGAGTTTGGCTTGTCGCTTGCCCGGTGATGTTTCCCACCAATCCTGGGCCTTTTCTAGCCTCCATTTCTCAATGGCTGCCTTTCTGAATGTATTAGCAACTCCGCCGAATGGTTCCGGGCCAATCATTGGAGTGTTAGCTCCTGCACGGGCCAATTCATCAGCCTTCTCATTGCCCCGAAACCCTGAGTGTCCTGGTATCCATGCCAGTGTCAGAGAATTTTGACTAGCGGCATGTGTCAGGGCCCCAACGCAGTCCCACACCAGCTGTGAGCTTATTTGTGCTGAGACTATCGCCTTTAGAGCTGCTTGGCTGTCCGAGTATATGACTACGGTTTTACCCGTTATACCCTGACTTACGATCTCCGTTGCACAGTGTTGTATGGCCGTTACTTCAGCCTGAAACACTGTGGCATACGCACCTAGACTTAGTTGGATTTTTGTCCTGTGTCCTCTACTGTATATACCTGACCCTGTGCCTTTCTCAGTCTTTGAGCCATCGGTATACCAAATTGACTCCCCTTGGATTGGGGGGCCATTGTTCCATGAGTCCCTTTCCAGTATTTCTACTCGAAAGTTTCTCACAAAGTTATACCTGGGGACTATCCTGTCCTGAGGCATACTCATTATTTGATCTGCCTTAACCCTATTGTATAACTCTGTTTGCTTTTTGCCTTTTAATAAGGTAATGGGGGCCTGGCCTTGTAGCAGTCTGTGAGCAGTTGCCATAGCCTCGCCCTGAATGTAAATGTGCAATGGTGGTAGGTTGAGTAGAACCTGTAGTGCGTCCGTTGGGGCGGTTCCCATGGCACCTGTAACATTCAGACATGCCTGCCTTTGAATGCTTTCCAGCTGCCTGATCACCCCGGACTGCTGCGTTCTACTCCACCACACCACCGAACCATAGGTTAACATTGGTCTAATGACTTGTGTATACAACCATAGGTTCATTTTGGGGTTCAATCCCCAGTTCTTGCCACACAATTGTCTACACCTACCAAGGGCTATCGTAGCTTTATGTGTGACCTTTTGAATGTGTTGCTTCCATGATAGCCTCTGGTCAAATACCACACCTAGGTATTTGGCCTCTGTGGCCATTGGAACCAGCACGTTATTAAGCGTTATTGGTTGTAAGCCTTGTAACGCTCTTTTATTAGTTAATGGGACAATTGATGCTTTTTGTGGATTGACTGTTAGGCCTTCATCCTTGCACCACTTGTACACCATATTCATTGCGGACTGCATCCGCTCTGAGACTGTACCCAGAAACTTCCCCTGAATGATTATGGCCATATCATCTGCGAAGCCTAGGCAGTGAAGGCCTTCATTGAGGAGTTTTTTAAGGAGGTCATCCACAAGTGCTGACCACAGCAGAGGTGACAGTACTCCTCCCTGCGGACAGCCCTTTCCCACTGTTGCCTCAATGGACGCCTCACCTAACTTGGACACTACGATCCTATTCGTTAGGTTGGCATACACCCATTGGCATATTAGTGGGGGGACTCCCCTCCTTGAAAGTGCGTCGGTTACTGACTCGGGTCCCACATTACTGAAGGCTCCTTCAATGTCAATAAACGCCGCTAGGGCTACTTCTTTGTCCTCAATTGACTTTGACAATAGCCTGTTCAAGTCATCCAGCGCTAGGTCTGTGGATTTTCCCGGCTGGTATGCATATTGACGATCACTTAATGGGTTCTCCGTTAAGATTTCGTCCCTTATATATCTATCGACCAGTTTTTCCAGCGTTTTTGCTACGAATGACGATAGACTTATTGGTCTGTATGACTTGGTCGATTGGTCCGCCATCCTCCCCACTTTAGGGAGATATAAGACTTCCACCTTTTGCCAAACAGATGGTATAAATCTATAGGCCAAACAAGCCTTAAAGATTTTACACAGTTGTGTTATAATTACATTCAGTCCTTTCTGGAGTAGGGCTGGGTATATTCCATCCATTCCTGGTGTTTTGAATGGACGGAATGTGCTGATAGCCCATCTGATTTTTGCAGGTCTGGTTATTTCGGTAGCTAGCTTCCAGTCATCCCTTGAGGGCCTTACCGGCCTTTGACCGTGGCCTGCGCTATCCGATCCTGCTTCTATAAACCGTGAGCCAGGAAAGTGTGCCAATGTTAGCATTCTTAAACTTTCCTCCAACGTTTTGGTATATGATCCGTCCTCCTTTTTGAGGAGGCCGACCTCTTTCGCTGTACCATACGAAACATGAACCGAAAGAAAAATAAAAAATTTTCTACACTGCCAAAAACAATATCAGAGGTGCATGAAGCAATAAGTTTAATAAATCTTTTAAAACTGATCCTAAAGAAAAGTTTCTGTATAATATAGTTTCATTAATACAGTTAAACAAATGTTTTATTTTATAATACTAATAATAATACATTTAGCCGATAGTTGGTGTAGATCCGTGATATATAATATTAATGAAAAATAAAACTTTATATATTGATTTATATATAAATTTTATTGTAAGTGACAAAAAGGTCCCTATGTAATGGAAAAATGATATACACTCTTTAAAAAAAAAACAATATATGGATAACTGTTATCTTATATCTTAATATTTAAAAACATAGGATAAAAAAGATATTGAGGCATTTCCCACTGAAGAATAAAGCAAAATATGTAATAAGAAAAATGGCCATTCGTAGTTAAATCGATTTGGCAAAACGGATCAGTTAACCCTACCGTTGCCGTCAGCCTCCACCTGTCACTTTTTGCTCTGAAGCAGAGAATTTGTTAATTTTCTAATTGCTTATTTAAATTTAAAATAAGTAAATAAAAAAGGGACCCCTTATAGTATATTACAATAAAACTTAGACTACTGAATATTTTGTTTGATTATCTAATCAAAAAAAATACCAGAATAAAACTGCTAAAAAATTAAAATATTATATCTGTAAATAAAAGGTCAAATTTTTTGGACTGCCAACACAAAATACACATATGCTACTTTTTTTTGTAATTTCATATGATTGTAGAAATTTTTTTATTTGTAATTCGATCAGAAAGTTCTTTGCGGCTTTTAATAATTTTTTTTTTATTTTAATCGACAAAGAAGCACTTCCTGCTCTTAATATTCAAAAAGCTATTTAAATTAAATTAAGCAATGTGTAATTTAACAATTTTCGCTCTTGAGAAGAAAGTGACAGATGGTGGCAAACGCCAACTATCTTTTAGTAATTTGAAATTGGAACAGCCAGGTTTCAATAGTAACCGTAAAAAAATACATAAATAAAAAAATATAAGAAGATATTTTAAATTTTTTAACTTTTTTTAGTATTTAAATTAGTCCGTATTTTAAGACCCTGTCCTTTACGCTAGTTTTATTACTTAGAGTTTTAAATTTAGTTATTTTTTAGATTTTTAATTTGGCTGTTTTTTTATATAAGAAAACCTTTGACCTCATAGTTTAAAACTTAGGTATATTAATTTAAATAACAAAACTCGGTAGCCATCTTGATTTTTTTTTAATAACAACAAAAAATAATGTTTTTACCATGATCAAAAACTTTTAGATTCCTAGTTAAAAACAAATTTTTGCAGAAATAACAAAACTAGGCCGTTACACTTTTTTTATTTTTGTATTTTTTAAATTATTCTGCATTTTAAAACCCTGTAGTTTAAATTCGTTTTTTATTAAGTAGGTACTTTACCTTCTCATATTATATTTTTTTTATGTTAAATAACCAATAAAGTTCGTGGATATTTAATAATTTACCCTGTACAATTAGTTGTTTTTATTTATTTTATAATATTTATTAAGTGGGAATATTCGGTTTTCTGTTTTTTTTTTTTAATTTTTAATAAACACTTTAACTTTCATTTTGCCGGACCCTGTACAAATAAAACTTATTTTTTACTTTTCTAAATTCAGTTAATTTTATGTTTGTAAATAATTTTATTATTAGTATTTTAAGTAGGTTGGATTTATTTGATTATGTAAGAAAACTTCTGCACTATAAGACTAAAGCAAAAATTAATTTTAAATCAAAACTCTCAGACTCTGACTTAAAAAAAAATAAATAACAATACCTACTAGGGCGTTATATTGAATTTTAAACTTTTTTATTTTTTCTAGCATTCAACATATTCTGCATTTTAAGACTAATTTATGGTCGTTTTTAAACGTACTAACTAATGTATTTGTTATTTTATTGCTATTTGTTTATGTTTGAAAAACTATATTCAAGCCAAAGATAGAATTTAAGGATGCGTGATCAGTTAATATGTATTTTGTATATCTTAACGGCGCAATCGTAGAAAGAATGCTTTGCCTTCTAAACTGAAATAAATGAAGTACAGTTTTAAGAAAAAATAACGTCGAGTCGGAGTGATAAACAAATCGGTGCATATGATCTGTAACGAAACCAATAAAATGTTGAAATTACGTTATAGTCGAGGCAATGAAGCATTTTAAAAGTAAATCTTTTAGGATAGGACGGATCGGAATGCGGTTTTTTGCATTTGCTTTTAAAAATTATTTATACTATTCCTACCTACTTTCTACTTAGTACAAACCGGAAGTTGCATTGCTGCAGCCAAAAATGCTTTCAAAAAATGCATTTTTTGAGAGATTTTTTGGCAAATTTAATAACTTTGTAAATAAGAGTCAGAATTAGCCCAAGTTAGGTAACCAGGGGGTTTTGAGGTCGCTGATCACGATTATAATGTGTAAATTGACCCCCCGAACACCTGGAGCTCAGGAACGTCGACGAACGTCATCTCCGGGGGACTATCCCGAACTGCATGCGAGGAAGGAGAGAAAATCGAGACCACGGGGTTTTTTGAGTCACTAAATTCAAATATGGTTCCAGCGAACACCCCACAAACACCTGGTGCGCCCTAACCTGGATGCGGACGTCATCTTCAAGAATTTTTCTGGAAATAGCGACGAAAACGAAACGAAAATCATTATGGGGACATTTTGTGTGCGTTGAATCCGAATTTCATGTGGAAAACGACTTCCAGAACACCTGGTGCACCCTAACCTGGCTCTGAAAGTCATTTCCGAGGTTTTCCCGGACACAACTGAAAAATAGGAACCGACAATCGTTACTGGGGGTTTCTTGGGGCGCTGCAGTCAAATATGGCACTGGCGAACACCCCACGGACACCTGGTGCGCCCTAACCTGGCTCTGGACGTCATCACCGAAGTTTTTCCAGACACAAGTGAAAATGATGAACCCAAAATTGCTAGGGGGGTTTTTTAAGTCGCCAAATTAAAATTTTACGCCGAACATGCCCTCCCAATACCTGGTGCATTGCATGAACGTCAACTAAACCTGATATTTTAGAGACTGACGTCAATGTACTTCAATAACTGTATGGAAGTGTTGATTCTAGTTAAAATATGTATGGAGGAAAGGAATAGAATGAATAAAAAGTCAAAGTTTATGTAATTGATATTTTAAAACACTTTTTTGAACTAAAATCAAATAAAATCCAACCGTTAATTCACCTAAGGGGCCATTCATTAATTACGTAAGGACAATTTTGGTCAATTTTGACCCCCCCCCCTCCCCCCATGTAAGTATACGTAAGATTTCTCGAACCCCCTTCCCCTTTCTTACGTAAGATTCTATCTTTATCTTCTAAATAATAAACTGTTATGTGAGGAAAGGATCAGTTTCACTAAAACTTACAGTTCAACGTGGATCCATAATTTTTATTTTTTAACAAGGAATAATTTAAATAGTACTAGCAAACATAAATTAGTAAAACTACAAACTCATAACATTGTTCATAAAATAAGTTATTTTTTATTTTTTTCAATGTATGGGAAAACCTCGGGGATGACTTTCAGAGCCAAGTTAGGGCGCACCAGGTGTTCGGGGAGTCGTTTTCCACATGAAATTTGGATTCAGCGCACAAAAAATGCCCCCAAAATGAATTTCGGTTCGTTTTTGTCACTATTTCCAGACAAATTCTTAAAGATGACGTCCGCATCCAGGCTAGGGCAAACCAGGTGTCAGTGTGGTGTTTGCTGGAGCCATATTTAAATTCAGCGACCCAAAAAACCCCGTGGTCTCGATTTTCTCTCCTTCCTCGCATGAAGTTCAGGATAGTCCCCCGGAGATGACGTTCGTCGACGTTCCTGAGCTCCAGGTGTTCGGGGGGTCAATTAACACATCATAATCGTGATCAGCGACCTCAAAACCACCTGGTTACCTAACTTGGGCTAATTCTGACTCTTATTTACAAAGTTATTAAATTTGCCCAAAAATTCCTCAAAAAATGCATTTTTTGAAAGCATTTTTGGCTACAGCAATGCAACTTCTGGTTTGTACTAAGTAGAAAGTAGGAAAGAATGGTATAAATAATTTTAGAAAGCACATGCAAAAAACCGCATTCCGATCCGTCCTATCCTAAAAGATTTCCTATATTTGACCTTTTTAGTGCTTCGTTGCCTCGACTATTATTATACTGTACATCAATAAATTTTAAATAAAAAAAATTAAAAGTAGTTAGGCCAGACCTATTTTACTAAAGATATACCTACAGAATGATTAAAATTAAATTTTTATGTGTAAAATAGACAGTCACTAAATAATTTGTGGATGTCCCAATTCCACGAGGGCAAAGCCGCGGGTAAAAACTAGTATAAGTATATTATAACTACCGTAGTTTTATTATTATTTGAAAAACAAAAAATAAACTGTTAACAGTATTAAATATTCAAGTTTCTCTCCATCGAGGGTGGGTACTTTTTTGTTGAGTGGTGCAAATCGAACTTGTGACGTTGGTTGGGGAGAGTAATATTCAAAGAGTTCGTGCTGTTCACGTGATCATTCTATCTTTTGAACTTATAGTAAAATTTGTTGATATTTTATAAATTGCCCTGTATAAATTATTTTTTTTTTACTTTATAAGATGCAATAAGTAAGAATATTTTGTTTTTTTTTTTAATTTTTTATAACTACTTTAACTTTCCTATTGTTGGAAACCCTGTATAAATAAAACGTTTTTTTAAATGTTCTACATTCAGTTCTATTTTAGATTTGTAATTTCATGTCATTAATAGAATTTTAAGAAGTTGTTTTTCACTACATAAGAAAATTTTTTGCATTTCGAGTTCCCTGATAGAAACTTAGCGTTGGTCACCATGTTTTTTACTTTTGTTTTAGAACAAAAATTGTTAAATTTTCAATTGCTAATTTTAAATTACATACATATTTGTATTTTATTGCTACTTTTTATGTTTAAATACCAGTAAAATTTGTTTATATTTTATAACTCACCCTGTATAATTGACTGTTTTTTTATTATAAAATGTGCAATTAGTAAGTTTATTTGTTTTTCCGTTCTTATTTTTTTGTATTTTCAAGAACTACTTTAACTTTTCTTTTGCCGGATCCTTTAGAAATAAAACTTATTTTTTTAACATTTGAAATTAAGTTATTTTTCTGTTGCTAAATAATTTTATTCATAGTAATAAAAGTCAAATGCTAGATACAGTAGACAACCACTAACACTGTTTCGGCATAAATAAAGAATTATACTGCTGGCACCATCTATCTATGAATGAAAAGAATTACGAAACTAAACGATCACGGCATCTAATCACAAAAGACAGGTTTACACCACACACCAATTTACTAATTTTGAGGTCCGACTCTGTCGCTGTTTCTACCACTAGATATTTCTACAAGGTCGCACTCCCATGCATGGGCGGTCGCAATTTCATGCAGTCGTCAGCGCTTTCATGCGATTTAGGTCGAAAACAGGCGCTGTTTCTTGCGTTTTAGGAACATATATATATATATATATATATATATATATATGTCTTGTAATAATAATTTTAAGAATAAAAATTATATTTCAATTCGTATATTTTAATGATTAAAAAAATAAATAAGATAAAATATGAAAATATATCTAGACTTTATAACCATATAGATTATCGGAATGGTCGGTGTACGAAACGAGAAACATAAATCTATTAGATTTCTCCAGTGTACGGAACGAGAGTGTACGAAACAAGACTAAATCTTATAAATATTTCTTTTGATAACAATTGAGAGCCTAATTATACATTATATAATACATAAAACATTGATTAGGAGAATTAATTGGATCCATCTTCTCCTTCTTAAACCAGATTCCTGCGTAGGCGTACATCGTCTGTTTTATCATATATATTTATTAATTGCAACGTTTCTAGTGCATGGCAGTCCAAATGTCGTATATTTCGCAGCAAGGATAGTTTTCTTTTACCTACTCCTTTTTACCCTGAAGAATTAGGCGTTGGAAATGATATCGTTCTCCAAGGAAGCCAATTTTTGTCCTTTTAATATCCTCAAAAAGTTCCCTGTCTAGTAAACGAGATCTCCGCAGAATATCTTCATTTGTCACATAATCAACCCACGATACTTTCAGCATTCGCCACGTATTTAAATCTGTTCATTGTTCTTCCTATCTATGAATAATCTATATTACGAGTGACGCCTTAACTAATGGCCATACATTTGGTTTTAAGGATGTCAGTTCTCAAACTATCTCTGACTTTATTTGTTGACCTTATCCAGCAAAATTTCCACTATCCGCTAATATCACGGTGTCATCCACATATTGTTAATGGGGATTCCCGTTACTTTAATGCTTATGAGACTATTGGAGTATAAGTCGGTAAATTCTATCTTGGCGTACAAATTAAACAACATCAAAGATAAGATGCACCCTTGGCGAACACCTTTTTTAATTTCGAAATCCTCAGTTGTTCCTGCATTTTAAATTCAAACTTCCACTTTTTGGTTGCAATAGAAATTACTCGTAAGACTTATATCCTTTCCGCCCAGTCACAAGTCTCCAAGATATAATATGAGGAGATCATGTTTAACGTTGTCAAATACCTTTTCATAGTCGATAAAGCATAAAAAGACATTCCTTTTTTGTTTTTTGTAGTTTTACACTAATGTTTGGAGACTAAAGATGGCTTCTCTTGTTTCAAATCCGTTCTTAAATCCAAACTGACTAGCACCACTTACTTCCTCACATCTCCTACAGACTCTTGTGTGTAGAACTCGAAGAAAGAGTATAAGGAAATGACTCTTTAAACTAATGAGATGATAAGTAGATGACAATGATTTAAAGATTTTTTTCGCTAATCAAGTAAGTACATATTATCCAAGCCTGAATGCTTTATTATTTTTCATATGGCGATGGCGTGTTTAATTTCACTCATCAATATAGTGGGTCCTGATAACGTTAGTATTTTAGCTTAATATTTTTAATTAGAAACACATTATTGTTAGCAAGATAAACCCTAATCATTCGAAGTGATCGCGATGGATCATTACAAAAATAGTACAGTAATTTTTTATGACAATATTTTTCTGCTTCCTAATCAAACCATACAAGATTTTTCTTTACGTTGACTGTGATATTTCCTATCACATTGATATCATCCGTATATGCCAACAGCATGTTTGACCCTCTTAGTCCAAATATGTAAGTCTGTGCTGGTGCTGTTCCAGTGGCTTTTTCTCTGGCTATATTAAAGAAAATGGGTAATAAGGGATAACCTTGTTTTAGCCACCATTTCAGAGCAAACATCTCAGTATGCTTCATCCACCCTTACGCCAACCTATGACCCCTCCACACATGCCTTTGTCACTGTTAGTAGTTTGTTTGGTATTCAAAATTTCAACATCGACTCCCCTAGGTGCACTCGTATTATGCTCCCATATGCTTTCTGAAAATCAACAATCAGGTTATGTAGGTCCTTATTGAATTCCCAGCATTTTTAGAAGATTTGGCGAATCCTAAATAATTGGTCTGTAATCGACCTGCTTCCTCGAAAACCACACTGGTATTCGACTACTATTTCTTAAGCGTAGGAGGTGATGCGCTGTAGTTTGATAGTATTTTATATGCGCTATTGAGCAAAAATGGCCCATAGTTATCTATGCCAGGGAAACATGGACCGTGACTGTAAGCGATGAGCACACTTTGAGAAGATTTGAAAGGAAAAATTCTATGAAAATATATGGACCTCACCGAGAACCAGCAACAGGACAATATAGAACAAGAACTAACACCTAACTAGCACCACTCTACAACAGTCATACAAGAAATAAAGCAAACAGATTACGTTGAACGGTAATTATAAAAAAGAATTAGAAAAGCAGTATGGGAAAAAACACTGGTAGAAATATAATTAGAACTTATTATTCGTTTTCAATATAATACACTATGAATTACATTTTACAGTAATATTATACCGTAAAATAAAACTCTTGCCACTCCTAAAACATGAACTATCATCCTGATTAATTAAAAATAAGCTAATTCAGTACTAGATAGCCCTCTCAAAATGCTTTTAAATATTCATCTTAGCGGGTAGGACAAAAAATACAAAATCTCCATTAAATCGAACGTTTTAGATTTAAAATTCCGAAATTCTGCTTGGTCATCATATTCGTTAGGATTTTACTAATTATGCGAGAAATTTTTTTAAAAGTTCAGAATGATTTTTGAAACATGTGGAAGATAATTAAGATTTTTAAGATATCCGTCTGACTTCTTAGATATTAATAACAGACAGGGGCGCACTCCTATCATTTTAAATTTGTAAATTAAAACAATAATTAAAAAAGAGAGAACGTATTTCGTTAGAGTAAACGATTTTGTTAGAAAATCTGTTGCTTTATTTTTTGTTTAAAAATAGGTATCTTATTATAATATATAATAAAAAACAAGTCTACTCTACTAAATCTTAAGACATACTTTTACATAAATAAACCAGTGGCGTAGCTACAGTTTAATGGGTGCAGTGTTGTTCCAAAATAAACAGCAGGTATGCTAAAATCTGTACTAATGTTTATTTTTTACTACAAATAAAATGAAAAGATTTTTCGTAATAAAAATTTATTTTTTTAAAAGTCATTGAGTATTTTTTTATAAATTAAATTTGGTCTACAAAAACATCTTCACCAAATTACAAAAATAAACAGATTAAAAATAAAGAAGATAGAACTTACAATTGTAACGAATTATCTCATTGTTTTGTATCAAGTAAAATTTTCCCACACTATTGTTACCGTGCCTCTATCGGTTGGAATTACTTAGTGTTTTTTTGTGTTAAACCACTTCGAAATACAAGTAAGTCGATTTTAATATTATTTCCTTTGATTATTTTATTTACTGTGAGTGTCTAAAAAAAGCGTTATATTTAATTGATGCTAACCCTTTAATTAAGTTAAAGATCAGTTTTGTTTTGTTATCATCAAAGGACTAATTCTAATTCTAAACTAATTCTACTTTTTAGTAAATTTATTAATGGATTGATTTTTGATTATTCGTTTCTAATAAGGGTATTTCCCAATTTTTACGAAGAGATCAACCCCAGTTACTATACTATATCTAGATTGAATAAGTTTCAGCAATTTTGTGGAGGAAAAGGAAAATAATTTTAATCCTAAAGTTAGTCCCTACTTTTAGAAATTGAAAGAATACTCAACCCTATACAATAATCGATACAAATTAAAAAAGGTATATTTCTAAAGACTAGCAGCTACAGCTAAAAAGTGTGATAAAGTGCGACTTTAATTTTACAAGAAATATTTACGTCACATGCCTCAAGTGTGATTTCACGTTGTTGTTTTCTTCGCTTCCAGTAGATTTTATCTGATTAAGTTAAATGGATGAAATTTTAATTGAAAAAGTTCGAGAATACCCAGTGAATAGCAAGTGAATATCGGGGTCAACATATTCGGATATTCGCCAAGAAGCTTGGTAGGAGATTGGAAGAGAACTTCATATAACACGTACATTTAAAATTCTGAATTGTATTATCCGTTATTGTTTTAGATAAAAATTATAAAATATTATATATTTATTCTTCCTCTCCTAACACTATTTTTTTTGCCAAACCAAACTACTATTATCTGAAATAAAATAATTCTTATAATTCTCTCGAAGACTTCGCAACAGCAATTTCTTTTTATAGGGTTCAAGTTTAACAACATTAATTTCCTTAATTTGGTGTCAGATTCAAACATGCAATACTCATGAAAATTCCGTTAGACCTGATGGCAGTGTGTTTCTAAGCGTGATATTACCATAAAAACATGATAATGTGACGGCATATGAGCTCACGCGACGTGATAGTTGTCTATTTCCACCTTAAGTGTCAGATGTGAAATGAGTTGAATCAAGAAGATCAAAAACCGACTATTTTCTAATGGATCTGTGGCTTAAGTGTTTAGAGGCGTTACCCGTTATAGGTAAAGGTTGCGCCCTCCAAATGCGACATATTTTCAATTTCACCTTAATGTTTTTTTTTGTATGTTTAATTTCTGAATTTTATGGATCTCATGAGAAATATCTCAAAAATATTTACTAAAAGTCCTATATAATACATGTTTTTATTAAAAATTGACAAGTAAAATATGATGCAATAATATACATGTCTTGCACAGATTAACTTATAATTTATGAATTTGGCTGCTTTCTATCCAACTTTCTGAAAATTATATCACTTTTGAACGTTGAAAAGCGATAAATGTATATATTTTTAATTCGTCTCGCAAAGACATTTGTCACGTTTCGAACAATGTGGATCACCCACACAGACATCTATAATTTATTCATTTATTAATTCCAGCCTAAAATGTTGTGGTGATAAGCTACTTCTAGAAAAAATTATTTAAATACCAAATAAACATTAACGAGGTTAATCTCAAACACAGAATACAAGCTGAATTTACATTTTGATTATATTAAAATAATTTGTAAGCATAACATTTTGGCATTAATTTAAGGTGGGTACAACGGTTATTTTTTTATTACATTATTATAGTTATGCAGCCTTATTAAAGAGTACTGTTGGGGTTTACCCCTGAAGTGTTGTGGATTGTAATATGAATAAAACACTGAACATTAAACTGTATATTCAGATGAAAAAATGAATACATGTAATTAAGCTTACTGAACGAAAACTTGTTACTCTCTCGTCTCTTCCCGATCGGGGTGCGTACTACGCGCGACCCTCGCGGATATTTTTTAAAACATAAAATGGGGGAGATAGGCGTAAACATGCCCCCGGCGTTGAAATAACATTTCAAGAATTGCAATGTATGTAAAACAAACAAAATATTTAACATAGTCATTAAATAACTTCCAACACAGTCAGTTATAAGCACTTAATTGTCAGGTAAAGGACAAATATTCTTAACTGCTCGTTTGTATTCGCCTCGAGCTGTTTTGACACTCACGACTCGAACCACTCCATCAGGTCCCGGAAAGATAGACACAATTCGGCCCAAGGGCCAGTACAATGGTGGAGAGTTTATACACTTGATTAAAACCAACTGGCCAGGTTGAACATTTGGAGAACTCTTCAACCACTTCTGGCGCTGCTGAAGCTCGCTGATGTATTCCTTGGACCAACGATTCCATATATTTTGTTGCATTTTTTGAATTTTCTGATAGCAACTTAACCTGTTTTCAGGAATACCATCTAGGTCAGGTTCTGGTAATGCTGTCAATGGTCTGCCAATAAGGAAGTGAGAAGGTGTGATTGGATTTAAATCGGATGGGGTGGAACTTAAAGGTGACAGAGGACGGGAATTCAAAATCGCCTCGATCTGAACAATCAGAGTTTGAAAATCGTCATATGTAAAAATTGAATTTTTTGTAACCCGTTTTAAATGTGATTTCATTGACTTCACCCCTGCCTCCCAGAGACCGCCGAAATGTGGTGATTGTGCTGGAATGAATTTCCAAACCATTCCTTCATTGGAACAGAAAGTTATCAGCTCATCCTTGTTTTCGTCGAAGAATTTTGACATAGCGTCAAGCTCACCTTTCGCTCCGGTAAAATTTGTCGCATTGTCTGAAAAAATGTGAGCAGGTTTCCCGCGTCTGGAGATGAAACGACGAAGGCAGGAAAGGAATGAATCTGAGGTGAGATCGGCAGCAATTTCCAGATGGATAGCCTTTGTAACCATGCAAATGAATAAGCAAACCCATCCCTTATAAATTTTTGCACCGCGAATTTTGCGCTCCTTTATGCTAAAAGGACCAGCATAATCTAAACCAGTTGAATAAAATGGAGGGGCTGGAGAAAGCCGTTCCTTTGGTAAGTTTCCCATGAGAGGGACTTTGGATAGAGGTTTTGCTCTGAAACAAATTGTGCAAGAGTGAACTGTTTTTCTGGCAATACTTCGACCAGAGATCGGCCAATATGACTCCCGTATGGATGCTAACAAATGGTTTGGACCGGCATGAAAGAGTTTTAGATGCTCATGGCGAAACAGCAACTTTGTGAATAGGGCCTTTGAAGGTAATAGGATGGGATGACGCCTATCAAAGGACAAATTTGATTGCTCAAAACGGCCCCCAACTCTAATTACACCATTATCATCTAGGAAAGGGGATAACGATTGAATCTTACTCTTTTTTACAACTTGCTGATGTTTTTTGAGCTGTGCGATTTCAGAGCTGAAGTGCTCTGCTTGGACTATCTTGACAATTTCATGCAGAGCATGTGATAATTCATCCGCCTGCAATGGACCTTGCAATTTTGTGCTGCGAATTTTGAAATTATTGCAAGCTCTAAAAACGTAAGCAGTACTTCGAACAAGTCTAAGGAAAATCGAAAAATTTTGAAAATTAAGAAAGGAAGGTTTTACTGATATCTGAAGAACCTGAGAAACCTTTACATCAGGCAGCTCTGTATTATATTGATCCAAAGATTCAGGCCAATTCGATGAAGAACGAGACAACCAATCTGCTCCGTGCCACCATAATTTTGAGGACATTAATGAAAATGGGTTGGTACCTCTGGAAAGCAGGTCGGCTGGGTTTGACGCGGAATTGACATGAAACCAATTTTCAGAAGAGGTTTTTTCCTGAATCTCAGAAATTCTATTGGAGACGAAAGTCTTTAAGGAAGAAGATGATGTATTGATCCAACCTAATACTATAGTGGAATCAGTCCAATGAAAAACCTTGTTGTAACAAACTCTAGTATTTTTTAGGATTTTGAATGATAATCTTGCAGCTATGAGGGCACCACATAGCTCTAAACGTGGAACTGTGATTGACTTTAAGGGTGCCACCTTGGATTTGGCACAAAGAAGATGAACTGTAATTGTTCCGTCTTGGTGCAAGGATCTTATGTAAGCGCAAGCTCCGTAGGCGCTTTCGCTCGCATCAGAAAATGTATGAAGTTCTACTTGAATTGGATTTTGACACCTAACATGCCTAGGAATCTTGAAGTTATTGAGATGATTAAGATCATCACGAAATCTTATCCATTGTGTATGAATTTCAACTGGAACGGACTCATCCCAGGATAATCGCTGCAACCACAATTTTTGAAGTAAAATTTTTGCGATTATAATGCATGGACTTAGTAATCCCAAGGGATCGAAGATCTGAGATATACTTGAAAGAATTGTGCGTTTTGTAATACGACAATGAATTTTGGAATCATCAATTCTGTAAGCTAGATGATCTGAAGAGGAATACCAAATAACGCCCAAAGTTTTGGTGTTTTCATTTTCACCTAAATTTAATACGTTTAATT
Organism: Altica lythri; assembly: GCA_964028335.1. Lineage (NCBI taxonomy): Eukaryota > Metazoa > Arthropoda > Insecta > Coleoptera > Chrysomelidae > Altica > Altica lythri. The sequence goes on along the minus strand of OZ034804.1, from coordinate 23,647,430 downwards.
CGGAAGTGGAATCACACACATGTTGTAAAATTTTCGGCTCATTAGAAATCCACTTTCGAAGATTGAAACAGCCTTGCAATAAAATGGATGATATTTCCTTACAAATAAAGGCTAGTTCGTCACATGAATCGGAACCTGTAAGCAAATCGTCGACATAGAAATCATTTTTAATAATTTCTGAAGGAATGGGGTGCAATGATTGATTTTCGGCTGCCAGCTGCATGACAGATCGTATGGCCAAAAAAGAGGCAGATGACGTGCCATAAGTGACAGTATTTAATTGAAAAATGGATAGTGGATCTGAAGGCTGTTCTCTCCAAAAAATCTGTTGAAGATTCCTTTGTAATGGATTAATTAAAACCTGTCGGTACATCTTGCATATATCTGCCGATACAACATATGAATGCATTCTGAAACGAAGAAGTATAGTAAACAGATCATTTTGAATAGACGGACCAACCATTTGTAAATCATTTAGTGAAACACCGGAAGTAGAGGAACAAGACCCGTCGAATACCACACGAAGTTTGGTGGACAAAGAGTCTGCCTTTAGAACGCCATGGTGTGGAAGAAAGAACTGAATTTTATCATTTGGAGCATTGAGTTTAGACATGTGACCGAGATTCTCATATTCTCTCATAAACTGTATGTAGAACGACCGTAATTCTGAATTCTGTTGTAGCCTTCTTTCAAGATTAAAGAATCTTTTCAAAGCAGTTGCTCTTGAATCACCTAAAAGTTCTACCGGTTCCTTTAGTGGGATAGAAACAATGAACCTACCATCTGTATCTCTGCAATGTGTTGACAAAAAATTGTTTTCACAAGCCTTTTCCTCAGGTGAATAAATTCTGTTAGCACATTCTTCTATTTCCCAAAAACGAGCTAACTGATTTTGAACCTCTACGTTCTGCGATAGATTACATTGCATGCGAGAAGAAGAGAATGTTGTGTTTGTTATAAGTGGACCCGCTACGATCCATCCAAATTTAGTTTTGTGTAGAAATGGACCTGAAGGTTGTAGCCTTACTTGTCCTATGCATAATGATTCCCAGAATAAGTCAGCACCAATTAGGAGATCAATTGGTTTTGGAACATGAAATTCAGGATCTGCTAACTTATGACAGGTGGGTATGGACAATTGCGCTAAATTGATAGAGGATTCGGGCATAATATCACAAACATCTGGAGTTACCAAACAGAACAAAGGTTTTGCAAATGGAGTGTGCTTTGAAAACAAATTAATATTGCAGCTGAAATGAACTTTGGATTCTACCTTGAATGCACCTGAAATGGTGATGTTGACTCGATCGGTTTTTAAACCTAAGCGGTGACAGAAGCTTGAAGTTATGAAATTTGACTGGCTTCCTGGATCTAATAAGGCTCGGCAATCATGATGTACACCTTCTGAATCAACAACTTCTATTAAGACAGTTGCCAGAAGTACTTGTTTTGAACTTAAATTGAAACTGTACAAAGATTGATGTATGGATGTCGAGGGTAAGTTCGGATTAGGTTGCAACATTTCCGAATCTGTGTGAATCAGAGAGTGATGTCTCTCCGTGCATTTTCTACAGTGACCAAAATTGCAATTTTTTAACTCGTGACCAAAATTCAAACAATTTGGACATAAATTGGACGAATTTACTAAGTTAATTCTTTCGGTTATAGGTAGATTTGAAAATTGACTACATGAATATATTCGGTGCTTGGAACTTTTGCAAGCTGGACATATGCGTAAGGAGGTATGAAAACTACGCTGATTATGTGGGATGTATTTATTCATTGAATTTGGATTCTTTTTTGGATTGGACTTTGAATTATTTGCTGAAGGTGTCTCTGTAATTTTATCCTCCATCTTTTTTAACATTTTGGCTTTTTGTTTTAAAAATGAAAGTAAATCTTCCAATTTAGGAATATCATTAAGTGTATCCTTTGATTCCCATTCCCTAATAGTAACAGGGTCTAGTTTGGATGTAACTAGATAAATAATTAAAGTATCCCAAGAAGAAGTAGGCTCACCGAGTGCCTGTAAAGATCTCAAGTGCATTCTTACATGGTCCACCAAGTGGTTTAAGGTTTTTGATGATTCTTTCCTGATTGCTTCAATATTGTATAAAGCTTTAGTGTGTACATGTAATAATGCTCTTTTATCTGTAAATTGTTCGCATAATAAATCCCAAGCTATAACGAAATTATCATTACATACTGTTATATTTGCTATGATTTCAAAGGCTTCCCCTTCTAGAGCACGTTTGAGGTAATGAAATTTTTGTATATTGGATATTTTATTATTTTGAATAATTAAGGAATCAAATGAATCTTTAAATTGTAACCAGTCGGTTGGTTCACCGGAAAAAGATGGTAAATTAATAGTGGGAAGCTTAATTCCTGCAAAATTATCATCTACAACATTAATGCGGGCTAAATGATCCACTACATGCTGATTAAGAGTATCATTAGAAATATTTGAATTATTTGGAGTTATTGCACTACAAGATGGATCATTTTGCTCTAAGAAACTTTCTGCGCGCGCTATTAATGCATGAAAATTATTTTCAAAATCTTCCCTATTTGTATACTCATTTTCAATTACATCTTCGTCTACTAAGTATTCTATTTCCAACTGAATGGCCAGAAATTCATTTAGCACACCTTTAATTGCGGATAATCTGTTTTTGACTTCCTTTAAATCGGCATTGTCTGCATTTTGAATCGATTTTTCAAGAAAATTTTTAAAAGCTGTTAAACGAGCCTTGTAACTACCTCGTTTAACTGATAGTTTACGAAAATCTTGTGTATTAGGCATATTTAAGCCAAAATAAATTGAATTGAAAAAAGTTTGTTGAAATAAATAAATAAATCTAACGATAAATACCTGTTGTCCAGATCAAAACGATTTTAAGTTCGTATTGGGAACATAGACATGGAATTCTCACCCTTATGCTGAAGGATCTTACGGTACTGGATCTGCTGCCGCTTGATTAACCGTCGAAAATGGCTGAACTCTGCTTGTAAATTGAAATTAAAAATGCAGTTTCTTGACACTTTTACTGTAATAATCGCTGAATTGCATTCGTATCGAAGGACCAAATTTGTTGGGGTTTACCCCTGAAGTGTTGTGGATTGTAATATGAATAAAACACTGAACATTAAACTGTATATTCAGATGAAAAAATGAATACATGTAATTAAGCTTACTGAACGAAAACTTGTTACTCTCTCGTCTCTTCCCGATCGGGGTGCGTACTACGCGCGACCCTCGCGGATATTTTTTAAAACATAAAATGGGGGAGATAGGCGTAAACAAGTACAATAAGCGTTTTTTTATTTTTAATTTATCACCAACTAATTCTTGAAGAAGGAGTTAGTAATATGATCAAGATTTATTGGAGTGTATTAAAAGCCAAAGGCATTTTAATGATTTATTGATTTTTATGATATGTAAATCAGTATCAATGGGATATTTTAGTTAATAAAAAGCTTTAAAAGATTTGCTATAAAACTTTGTAGCACCAACGTCAGAAAACTACGTCTGAAGTTTTGACAAAACAAGTAGAATTTCCCGAAACTGTAAAGTATATTTTTTATGGGTTGCCTAAAACAATCTTGACATAAAGAGCGCAATAAAAATTTTTTGTACGTCGTAACATACCATTTTATCAGTTTTCACATTTTTAACCTGTTGCAAACAAAAGTTTTAAAATAGTAAAAATAGACAACAATATAAATTTGTAAATTGAAAACTTTGGATTTAATCAAAATCCGAGGGCACTGTAGAAAGGAAAATGAGATAAGAAAAGAAAATTATAAACTTACATACTTCACTAAACATTAAGACTAACTAAATCAGCTTCTGGGACAATCCTATTTCACTTTGTTATACAGTATTAGTACTACATACAATCGCTATTTTATATCTATTAAATCACACGAGTAATTTTTGATATTCACTTTTATTTCACAAACTTACATAACATGTTTCGATATACAATATCTTCATCAGATGTAAAATAAATACATGTTAATGTAAATTTGTGAAATAAAAGTGATTATCAACAAGTACTGGTGTGATTTAATCGTTAACATGGATATTCATCAAGTAAAAGCCACCTTCATTCAATATTTTATACCTGTTTCAAAAACCAATGCTCTCATTGAAATTGCAATATTCTGCATCCAGTGCATTAAATATTATTAATTAAATAGTACCTAAACAATATTTTAAGAAATCAATTTGGGCCAAAACTTTGATAAAAACTCGGTTATCTACGAAGACTCTTATCGAAATAGAAACTACAACAAGTAATAGCAGGAATATTTTATTTTTCCTGCAATAAAACAGAAACATAACCACTTATAAAGCCAGATCAAAAGTATAGAAAAAATGGATCTCCCCTAGCAGGAAATAAACAGCAACAGAACAGTTCAAACCACTGAAACGTATTCTTTAGGTAAAACTCCTTCCTTACCAAGGTATGTATTTTTGTATCAAATCATTATTAAAAGGAAAACTTGTAGATAGAAACTTTTTGCAGGACCAATTATCTTGTTTAGTATAATGATATAAGTTCATAAATAAAAGGAGCCTACACCTGTTATACTGGATCTAAAACACCAGAAGTAGTAGGTTTAGTGGTTAAAAGTACTACTGGTAGGATCTCAATAGCCCTGCGAGACACTTCTTAGACCTTCCAAGCGGAGCTTACAGCAATAGAATTCGCTGCTTAAAAAAGGATTACAAAAGCTAGAATATTTATTGCCTCTGATAGCTAAAGTGCTTTGAAGGCTCTACAATCTACTACTTCGAATTCAAAACAGCCTAAAACTACGAAAAGTTTCTGCAACTAGCTAACTACAACAAGGTAACTAGGCTGTTGGTACCAGCACATAAAGGAATTGATGAAAGCGAGATTGCTATTGGTCTCTCTAAAGAAGCAGATAATACTCCTTTTATCGGATCTGAATTTCTCTGGGAGATCTCAAAATACCGCATTATGGATGAACTTTGTAATTGGCAAGAAAAATTCAGTGCAGCTTACTAGAAAAAACACTCCAGGCCAAACAAAAGCAAACAGTTTGATACTACCTTTATTAAATTACTCTAGGTGCTTTAGAAATATTCTTCAGTGTAATCACATGAATTTTTTGAGACACATTTCCCTGATGAACTATCTCTGTAAAACGGGCAAAGTGAACAGTGAAACATGCAGATTCTGTAAGTATGCAGGTAAAGCGGCTAAACATATTATCAGGGTAATCATTCTCCAAATACTTTAATATCTGGGACAGGTCTTCATAGACACTAACCCGGTTACAAACGTATGTCCCAATCGGATAATGCTTAAAAGTCTAAACCTTATTTACTCATAATTAGATTAAGGGTACCTATACACAAAAGATCTTTCAGGTCGCAGTCTAGTAAGGTCACCTGGACTATCAACCCCTCTTATAATCTGCAATGTACAGTCTAATATTTCTCTATTTTTTTAAGAAAATCTTATCAAAAAATCATTTCTCAAGTGTTTAGATTAAGACAGGTCGAACTAAGACCAAGGCAAACCACAGACTACTTTCTGTGATACGTGTGTATTACGACAGAATTAACCCTAATAAAATTCTTCAACTACATTACGAATCATCAATAAATAAAACTAATAAGAATTGGACATACCTAAACTTATAGTGAAAAGAAACTCACTAAGATGTAACACTTGGTGCTTAATATCCGGCTAGGTACTATTATACAAGGTTCATTATTCAAAACATTTTTTTAACTGAGACAACTCTTTAGCAAACTTATTTGCATAGAAAAATAAATAAAAAGATTTGCATAGAAATATAAATAAAAATATTTGCATAGAAAATAAATAATGATACCAGAACAGTCTTTGCAAGTAGGATTTGATTAAATAAGTTTATGAATATTTCTACAATGATCCTTTCACATGAGGAAAAAGCTCTGTTAACATAATATATCCATGTTATATCAAATTTTATATCTATAAATACTGTTAAGGTTTATGAAACCTTTCATGAGCATTTAAAAAATAACGCGGTACGGCCTTGCTGGGCGTTGATTAAAAATGTATAAAAAATAAGAAAGGTTAAAATCTTGATAGAAAACAATGCCAGAGATGAATGACACGGCTATCGAAAAACGCCTCGTAGTCGGGAGATGTATATTTAAAAGAGTATTAACAATTATAATAAGTGATTGGTCCATTTTAAGAAAATATACCTATATATCGAACTTTTGAGGATCAATTTATTTTTACATTACGTCCGTAAAATTATAGTACGGACGATTTTGATATAATTGAATCGATTATATTAATAGAATATAATATTCTAAGTTATGTTCGATATACATCAAAATTTTTTCCAGTTTTGGTGGATAATTTATAACTATTTATTTACAGTCATTCGGTCAAAATACAGCCAGAAATCTTTAGAATTATTGGAAAATACTTTAAATAAAATTAAGTAATTGAACGCTTCAATTAATACGCAGTCAAATTGTAACCTCTTTTTTCTAAAGGTGTGTAATGCTCGATTTGAGAGGTTAACTTATGCGAACGGCACTCAGGGGGTTGGAGGAGAGCGAGCGTGGATTCGATCGAGGTAGATGATAAATTATTGAAAAGGTAAAAAGGAATACATTTAAGAGAATAATAACAGTTAAAAGGGACAAAAGAGAGTAAAAGAAAGAGATGGAAGAGAAAAGAAAATGGGCGCCACTTATGTTTTTTATCCTGAGGATGGGGAAATATAAGAAACCCAGATAAAATAAGAAAGATATCAGAGATATAAGATAAGATAAGGTAAAATTAGATAACCCGGCAGATTGTTCTTGCTAAAATTTAAATTACACACTTTTATTTAAGAAACAAAAAGAAAAATTATACTTAAACTTTCCTTTTACTTATTCTTATAAATCAAAGATAAAGATAAAGATATATTCAAAAAACAAAATCTAGTACTTTAATAAAATATAGATTAGAGAAACTGACAATATTGATATTAAGAGTAACAGGCTCTAGCTAGGAAAAGCAAAATCTCTACTTAACAATATATATATATTTATTATTCGGTGTGGTAATAGATGAGATGTACAATAAATAAAATGGAATAAAAAAATATCAGTGTCATAAACAGTAAATCATATTAATAAAAACATAACTATTACTACACATAAAATAACAGCTAGGTAAATTCTTTTGTTATTTTTGTGTACTATGATAAGCGAAAGGTGAGAGAGGGATGAAAGTTAGATAAAACGATATATATATAAAAATAAATCACCTTTCGCTTTGGTTTTAACTCGAGTTAAAAAAGTACTCATATGCGAAGGTATAAATCTTAATTAAATAGGTACGAGATAAAAATAAAAAATACAAGTAAAAAAGTTTACAGATAAGAGATACAAAAAATATAGGTAATAAAAATACAGGTAAGCGATACTCAGAAAAATTCACATACCGGATACTCTCATTACGGCACTTTTTAATTGCTGGTACGGTTACAATAAAACTTTCCAGAGAAATAAATGGTACTCTCATACTCGATAGAGGTATATAAAAAAAAAGGTGAGAGGTATCAAGGGACACCCGGATGGAACGAAGTTCCTTTCGATTAATTAGAGAAGGAATTGTAATTTGTAAACACAATAGATTGTTTATACATACATAAGCCTTTATTATTGTCTGTATAAAATCTCCACTTACCTAACTCCATCAGCAATATCCAAAATTTGTGGGGAGCCACAAATGTCAGGATATTTTATTGTTATTATTTTCTATTATTTTATTATTTAAAAAATACAAGTAAAAAAGTTTACAGATAAGAGATACAAAAAATATAGGTAATAAAAATACAGGTAAGCGATACTCAGAAAAATTCACATACCGGATACTCTCATTACGGCACTTTTTAATTGCTGGTACGGTTACAATAAAACTTTCCAGAGAAATAAATGGTACTCTCATACTCGATAGAGGTATATAAAAAAAAAGGTGAGAGGTATCAAGGGACACCCGGATGGAACGAAGTTCCTTTCGATTAATTAGAGAAGGAATTGTAATTTGTAAACACAATAGATTGTTTATACATACATAAGCCTTTATTATTGTCTGTATAAAATCTCCACTTACCTAACTCCATCAGCAATATCCAAAATTTGTGGGGAGCCACAAATGTCAGGATATTTTATTGTTATTATTTTCTATTATTTTATTATTTATTATCTACAAAAACTTGTATAAACTTAAAATTAAAAAAATAACATACTAAAGGAAACCCACAAACAAAAAAGCCAAAACATACAGTAATATATTGTCCTGTTTGATTACCATAATAAAATTTATAAACTTGTAAACAAAACATAACCTCAATTCCACTAAAATGCATATAAAATTTGAACACTTACACTAACTTTCAATGTTTATTCACTATCACAAATTGGATACAATAGGTCGTATGAAAATTGTCCGGAAAACGCTAAGATTTTTTATTAGAAACCACTACAAGTAATAGAAAAATCTTTTATGGCTTTTTCAATGCAAATATGTTTTGTTTGGAAAGATTTTTAAGCTCCTCCCATAGCTGACGTCGCACTTTTGTATCCATTGTAATATATCTATCTATGAGAGAGAGGGAGAGAGTTATTTATTTTTTGGCCTGTGAGAGAGAGAAACATGCGTGTGTCGTGTCATCGTCTCGTGACAACTTTTGGTATGAATTTTTTTTGGCTAGCTCCTAGCGTCAGTCGTAACTGTTCGTAAACGCCCGAAAGGGAACTTCGTTCCAATTGTAAAAACTTACGTTAGCTTCTAAATGTTTCTAAGATAGATTGGATAGCATATGGCCTCATTCTCTCGGTAAATGATCGAAACGGTAAGATATAATCTAGACCCATACTTGTCTAGATCGTTAGGTATTTAGAGAATAAACCATAAACTTATTCTTCATAGCTGGTGATCGAAGAGATATTGTAATACCGGCTAATTTGCCGCAATTATTACACGATATATAAAGTAATCTTAAAGATAGCACTGTCTGGAAATCTTCAGATAAACCTTCAGGTAGAATAAACGATAATAGGCACTAGAAACACTTATTTGCTTGTAATTTTTAAAATAAAATAAGAAAACCGGGAAACTGACACTAGGGGTTCTCGCGACGATGTTATAAGCGAGAGCACTCCACCCAGAATGATCTCGTTAGCAACTAGAAAGGCCTTCCAAGCATTTTCCGCTTAGCATCGCGTGATCTTAAGCGTGAAATCTCATTGGTCAATTAAAAAATCAATACTCCGCTTAAAAAAGTCCGTTAGATTCTGATGTTCTAGAAAGTTCCATGTAATATATTAAGCGTACAGGGTTGGCGTAAGTAGAACGAAATTATTAAAAAGAATTTTTATTAATCATAAAAATGTGGGCACATTGCGATTGAGCGCAAATTCTCGGAACGCAGCAGGGGTCTTTTAATCCTACGTTGCGATTGAGCGCAATGGTTTAAAATGGCATGTTGCGATTGAGCGCAAAACTTGGAACAGTTAATAACATCCGTATGTTGTTAGAAATAATACCCAAATTCAATTTTACACAAGATTGGGTTTTTAAAATTAATGTTTTTCAAAAAATATCAAGAAATCTGTTAAAAAAGTGAATTTTAAAATATTAAATAAATCGCAACTACCAACCTGCATTTCCTTAATTCTGTATTTAATAAAAACAAACAAGTAACTTTAAAAATAATATTTTATTATAACTTATAACTAACACTTTTTACAAAATTAAATCTAGACATATCTCCTCTTCCACAAAGCAACTAGAAACTTCAGTGTCTTTTAGATAGACTAGTCCAAATGTCCAACGTAACCATTGCCCTATTTGGCTTTCATTGTTGGAGTATTCTCCTTTCAATCCTAGGTTTTGGATTTTTCGCATCCAAGCTTGCGAAATGTGGAACCGGCATCCAACTATTGTTATATTGGGCCATACAGCTCGTGCCGCCTTATGGATTGCTTCTTCAAAATCGCAGGTGATTTCCGACGGTCTAAATGATATATTATACGTGTTCTCACATGTAATGTTTATTGTGCGGAAGATTTCTTCGTAAGTCGAAGCTTTCTTGTTTTCAAGCAATGCAAACACAAGTGGGATATAGTTTCCATTTCTCACAACATGCACTGTGAAAAATTGTGTGAAAAATGGCGCAGAATAATTAAATGTTCCATCACAAAAGAACCGAGTTTCTTCACTAAGAAAGTGTAAATTTCTTTTTGTTGTAAATATTAAAATTCCTTTGTCCTTCTTTGCCAAAGTCAAAAATTCCTCTCCTGCTGATGTCTTCATATCGATGTTTTGTATTACGTCAAAGACTTCATTAATATTTTTTGGGAGTGTTGGAAGTAATTTTCTTCTGGCACGGTATATAACAAAACGCATATTTTCTACGTCTTTTGAAGTTGCCGAATGAACCGCATCGCCCACTTCCAAACTGATAATTTTGTTTGGACGAACAGAAATGTCTCCCGTTGCTTTTCTTTTGACACCGTTCTGGATTTTCTGAAAAAAATAATGGATATTAATAAATATAATTTTTTTAAAATTCAACTACCTAATTGTAAATACTAATAAATATATATACAGGGAATCCTTGGATTGAAATGTCGAGGAAGGAAAAGTTTTAATTACCAAGTTTACGAAAAATGCCATTCTTGATAAAAAGTATTTTTTTCTACAACCGTGCGTAAAGTATTACCTTTACGCACCGCTTAGGGTTCGTAAAGTTAAACTTTTTTTCACTAGTGAAAAAAAGTAAAATAAGCACTGTTTTGTATAAGATTATGCAATTAAATTTACGTGTGTTATTGGCTGAGATTGTTAGGTGTTTAGCTTCTACCCAGATGACTCGGGTTCAATTCCGAGTAAAAAACTTTTTTTTTATTATTTAATTGTATAAATTTGTGTAAATATATTTAATTGTTAAATTATTGCAGTTTAATACATACAAAAATAGATATTATATTCAGTAATTTTTAATTTAATTTTTAATATGACAGAAATATCAGTTCATGAATAATAGGGGTAAGTATTTTTATTTAAATGATGACTGATTGACATTTCAATTAATTTATAATTCAAGCATTTCGAGTTTCTGCGTACCGGTATTATAAGGTAAGATTAATTTAAAAAGTAAATATTTTGTCATCTAAAATATGTTTTAAATATAATATTTTTTTTCGCAGTAAAGCGTAAAACAACTCAGGCCTATACTTGTATTTCTTGTAAAGAAATTCGGTTGTAGAAAAAATATTGTATGCAACTCGTGCGTAAATGTTCCTTTTTTGACTCATGTGATTGTCGCATTCGCCTGCGGCTCATGCGACAACATTCACATTCGTCAAAAAAGGTCACTAGTTGCATAAATAACTATTAAATAACAAATTCGTAAAATATCATAATTACCTTAATTGTTAAATTCTTTGTTTCTTCATGGTTATGCTCTCCGATTGCCTCCAATAGCACTTTTTCGCTGTGGTCAACTTTTAAACTGGCTTTGCATTTGTTATTTAAACACCTATACTTCACACAGTTATTCTGAACTCTATCTTTCCGAAAAGTGAAATTATTTAAAATTATAAGCTTTTTACCGCGTTCACTGGTAATAAACTCCATTTTTCAAATAAAATATAAAATTGAAAAAATTTAACAACAATCCTCTCTAATATAAACACCTTTCTTTCAATACACCAAATCTAGTAATGAGAAGAATAAAAATCATTCAAGAAATTCACTCTAAAGGTAATAAAAATATTTTGATTAGGGAAATCCAATCTCAAATTCCGAAAAATCCATTTTAAAAGTGTAATTACCTTAATCCTTCCCTTGCGCTCAATCGCAACGTAAAATTTCAGGTAATATTGCTTAACCCCATGGGGTCTACTATGGTTGCGCTCAATCGCAATACACCCAAAAATGTACGTTCTTAGGAATAAATCACTCTTCAATGAGTTCTAGAATAGAATTAGGTCTACCTGAAGAAATAAGTCGAGGTTTTAATATACGCGTAAATAAGACATCGAGGATTGCTGTATGGATTAATGTCCTAAGAGTCCATACTTAATTTGGAAGCAGTTCAGCATAAGTATTTAAAAAAAACTTAAAGCGCTCCTACTATATTAAAAAACAATAGAACATCAATCGAGTACGTGTAGTAAATCGCAGCATGCTACGAATTCCAAGTCGATAAATATCAGTGGATGACTTGAAAATTTCAATACATACTAATTATGTTTTTGAATCAGATAAGGGCCAGATTCATTTGGAAACCAGTCGAAGAATCGAAAGATGTTAAAAAACCTATATCAAAATTATTTGACAGCGCCGCTTTTTTAAAACAACTTATATGCATAAAAAGAATTATAATCATGGGAAAATGACTATTCTATAATTATTATTGAGAAGCTTTTGCGCATTTATGTTCAAAGGGTTGTGATCACTTCGATGTTGTTTAAATTTATATCTTTGTAATGCACTATAATAATATATACGCAAAATTTAACTGAATTCAATTAAATTTTATGGAACAAAAACATTGAAGCATATAATATATAATCATTAACCCCTTTTATATTATTTCGTACACAAATTTACTCCATTCTTTGTTATCCTTTGCTTTTGTTTTTGCCTCAGTCCATGTCAGTCCTTTGCGTTTGAATATTTTGTTAATTACATTGTTCCATGTTTCTCTCGGTCTTTCTCGTTTCTTATTTTTCTGAATTTTCGCCTCCCATATCTGTTTTACTTGTCTACTGTTTTGCATTCTTTGTAGATGCCCCCACCAGCTCAGCTGTCTTTTCTCTATGAAATCTGATATGGGCTCTATCCCTAAATCTTCCCTGATTTGCGTATTTCTTAATTTACCTTTTCGTGTTACGCCCCTTACTCTTCTCGAATATTTCATTTCGATGGCTTGTATTTTACTTTTTTGACGTTGAGTTAGTATCCACGATTCACAGCCGTATGTTAGCGTTTGGTCGGTATATTGCCTTATAAACGTTTATTTTTGTCTTATTTGAAATTTCCTTTTTATTGATAAACTTCTTATTCATTGCGAAATACAACTTAACAGTCTTTTCGATTCTTTCGTTAATTTTAGGATCCTGATCTCCTTTTCTATCCAATAATACCCCTAAATACTTAAACTGGCTTACTTGTTCAATTTTTGTGTCTTCGATTGTTATGTTTATGTCATCTTCATTTTCTGCCACTACCATTACTTTAGTTTTTTCCTTATTTATTTTCATACCATAATTCATTAATTCTTCGTGCCATACATTTAAATTGTCTTGAAAATCTTTTTCGTTTTTTGTAATAAGTATATCATCTGCAAACGTGCATTCTGAAATAGATACTTGTTTCAGCTGCCTATATCCTACGTAGAATTTCTTGGTCTTTAAATTGCATTTTCTGGTTATCTCATCCATGTATATATTAAATAGAGTGGAACTTAATCCTCCTCCTTGCCTAAGTCCGTTATGCGTTGTGAATGTTTCTGACTTACTATCTTTCCTAATGATATTGTTGGAAGTGTTTCTATAAAGGCTCTTGATCGCTCTAATCAGTTTATTGTCGACTCCTATGCGTTGTAGACTGTTCCATATTTTTGATCTCGGTACAGAATCGAAAGCTTTTTCTAGATTGATAAATGCGTAGCAGGCTTTTCTATTTTGTTTTCTAAATCTTTCATAGGTTTTAAGGTAAATATATGATCTTGCACGCTTCTTTCTTTACGAAAACCATTTTGTGATTCAGACAGTGATGTTTCTGAAAAGACTCTTAATTTTCTTCATTGAAGCATATACCGGGTGAAAAATCAACCTCCGTTTAGCCCGGGCGCTGATAAGGGTATTTGTCCATTAATTTGTTAATAATCTCTTTAATGGAGGGGGATACAAAAACGTTTGTCGTAAAAAGTCACTACATTTTTGTTTTAAATTGATATTGGGCATTTATTGGCATTTTTTTAATTTATGTAAAAAAATTATTTATTACAATAAATCGGCCATAACTCCATTTTTAATTGCGCCGGTAAGGCTAATTATTAAAGCAACCTAAAAGAGTTATGAATAAAATTATACATGTAGGTGATAATTTGCAAGCTATACATACATTCTGAGGAAGAAAATCAAAAAGTAAAAATGTTTCAATTTCTTGTTTTTTATATACCCACATTTTGTTTTTTTAGAAACGAGATTAGTTTTCCACATTTTGATATATCAATATTATGTTTTATTCCTATTGTACTCTTTAGCATTGAATAAATAGACCAAAGAATGGAAGGCTTTTTTTCTATGTATATGATTTTTTAAACACAAAATTACAACCTTGTAGATGATCTGATGAAGGAATAAAGATATTCCGAAAGCTCAACATGTCCAAAAAAACTTTTACTTTTAGATCCTCTTTCTAGGGGATCAGTCCCTTGAATTATTGTACGATGTGAATAGCCTCCCGGCTCCGGTATTAATACAAATCCCGGCTATGAGGTTATTCATGGCCGGGATTTAACTTGCATCCCGGCGCGGCTAGGAAACACCGTGTTCGGCAATACTCGGATATGAATACCGTATGGGAGAGGGAAGTTTCGAGAACGGCCTATGGACCTGAGCAAATTTAGCACTCCAGCAATGGAATTTTGGGTCGAAAATGACCTTAATCGATAGGTCTCCGTTAGATTCTTCAAGGTCCCACAATATAACTTTATTAGGTCCCCTTTAGTTTTTTTATAAATATTTTTTTAAATTTTGGGCATAAAAAAACTACACCTTCGCACCTCATCCATTGCAAAATTGTCGAATATAATCAAAATTGTATTCTTTATCGTTAGGTCCGTATTGGTCCATCATTTTAGTTGTTAAATTATGTATTTTATTTGTTTTATTCTCAATAATAAAATAATTAAAACCTGCGCATGCGCACATCATACATAAACAGCGCGAAATTTAAATTGGTCGATCAGAAACTGGACATTTTTAATACTTTTGTCTCAGTGGCTACTGAACTTTGAATACTGTTTTCTCCGCTTCTAATGATCGAATCTGAAATTTGTTTTCAAAATACGTGGTTTTTGAAGACAAACATTTTTAAAATATTAATAAATCCATGAATCATACTTTCCAACGTCAAATGTAAGAAAAACGGAGAGAATTTTTTTTCCGTTAAACTCGTAAAAATGAATTTAAAAAAATTAAAAAAAATTCTTGTTATGGTTCTTAAAACTACAACTTATTATCTATCGATTGCAGCAAACCGCGTATCGGTAGCGTTAATGTTCATGAAATGAGACAAGATTGAAAAAATATATATATTGAAATTTTGTAGGGCCGCCATTTAGAATTTTTGAAATCTGAAAACACCAACGTTTTCAGGTGCCGGACTACTATATTTTCATATATTATGAAGTCGCTATTGTTATTGTAATTATGTTTGTCGCTTAAAAACCCATTTTGCAATTTTTTTTTCAATTTTTCAAAAATTAAGGATTGAAAAAAAAATTTTTTTAATGTTGCATTACGTCATCTTATAGGGTATAAAATTTACTACAATTTTGATGCCTGCAATTTTTTTGTACAATCAATTTTAAAAAAGTTATGCATCGCAAGCTCCAGTGGAATCTTGTCACAAATCTAGGAAAGTAGTCTATACTACATATACTTTCGTTTAAAAAAGTCAAATCTCTACTGGAAATCTTTTTAATTTCACGACAACTTTCTGCCTAACTTCCCCGGAATAAAGAGTGGTTTTGCCGCGCCGGGATGCAAGTAAGATCCCGGTTATGACCAGCCGGGATTTGTATTAATACCGGAGCCGGGAGGCTAGTCACAGCGATTATCGTATCTTTCCAACTATTTCTTTTCACTTTTTCTGTCCTTAGTTTTTAGTTTCCATTGCTTTATTTCTGTCCTGGATAGGTCCTCTTTAACTTCTTTTAACGGTTTTAATCTGGGTCTTCTGCGTTTAAAGTCATGGTGAACATCTTCTAGTTTCCCGGTTACTAAATAATAAACAATTTTATCATCGCGCTTCGTCTCAGTGCGATCAGATTATTTAGTAACCGAGAGAATGGGAGATGTCTACCAAGCTTGAAATTTAGATTTTTACCCGAAGAATCGTGCCCAATTATTATTTTTCCATACAAATAAAGTAAATTAGTGCAAATATTCAGCTAAGATATTAATTTTAAACTGTCATTTATAGAAATTTTTACAACAATTTTTTTTTGTAGAATTGTATACCTATAGTTCAAAAGATGGAATGATCACGAGACAAATGTACTACTTTATTTCGGCCCACAGTTTATATCATCTCTGGTATGAGTACAGTCTAAACTGCCCTTCGTTTATTGCAGTTTAGAAGGCGTTATATAGTAAGATTAAGCCGTCCAGATGCCTGTATTCACTGATCACGCGTCCTTGAATTCCATCTTTTGAACGGCCCGACTATAGGTAATTTAATTATTGTTTATTAAATATTTTATTGGATTAAACTAAATATTTAAAAAATCACAATGAAATTTCATTTTCTTATGTTACTATTTTTGATACTTTTTTAAAACTAAAGAATCTCGTTTTTTATAAAATTTTTTACAAAACTTAAAGTAATAGAACTAAAATTAAACAATTCATATAAATTTTTTTAGAAATTTAAAGAAATGTAAATGTTTCCCCACAAAATAATTGCCGAAATGCTTAAACTGATTGCAGAGAATGAAAGCAGTAGCCTAGACTTGATAACATCATTATTCAATAACATATATAATACAGGCAAAATACCATCAGACTGGCTGAAGTCAACGTTCGTAACACTACCAAAAAAAAACTAACTGTTCACAATGCGATGATTACCGGATAATAAGTATGATGTCTCATTTGTTTAAAACTTTTCTCAGAATAATCCATACCAGAATTTACAAGAAATGTGAGCATTAGATGGTAACACTCAGTTTCGATTTCGAAACGAATTGGGAACTCGAGAGAAATGTATTGACGCACGTTTTCTGGACTACAGAAAGGCATTTGACTGCGTTAACCATCAAAAGAGAATAACCGGGGTCGACGAGTAGGACTTACGCATTATCTGAACTGTTGAAATAGAGCAAACAATATCGGGTATATGCATCAGACGAGGAGTCCGACAGAGTTGCGTCTTGTCTCCACTCTTGTTCAATTTATACTCGAAATCTATATTTAGAGCAGCATTAGACGAGGCCCAAGTCCCAAGTTATTCGGCTTAGATCTAAACGTCTCGACAATAAAAATACTGGTCTTCTCAAAGACGCCAAAAAACGCATATCTTCATGTCAAGGGACACAGAATAGAACAGGTAACCTCCATAAAATATCTACTAGGAGCTAACATCAACAGCCAGTGCGACCCGAAAACATAAATACTATCAAGGATCGAACAAGCGAGAAAAACAGTATAAAAGCATTCTTCATAAGATCAGACCTTAGTCTGAGTCTTGGAACAAGAATGGTCCGATGTTACCTTTTGTCTGTCTTGCTCTATGGATGCCAAAGTTGGACAATGGACCAACAAACAGAAAAAAGATGTGTACAGACGGACGTTGCATATTCCATCGACACAAAATGTCACCAACGACGTAGTACTTAAGCGCATGGATAAACAAAAGAACTGCTAAACACCATCAAAGAGAAAAAATACAGTACTTGGGTCGGGTGTTGAGAGGTGAAAGATACAAATAGATTTGACTCATAATGGAGGGCAAGGTACAGGGCAAAAGATCAATAGGAAGACTCCAGAACTCATGGTTGAAAGACTTTAGAAGATGGTTTGACCGCTCGTCTATAGAAATCTTTCGGGCTGCTGCTACCAAAGTCACAATTGCTATCTGGATCGCCAACCTTCAAAAGGAGACAGCGCAATAAGAGGAATAAACTTTTTATTAAAAGCTTGAATTTGTATTTTTCGATATTTTCGGATATTTAAAAAAAATTAATATTATCTTGAAAAGTAATAATTTTTCATTTCAAATTACATTTTCAAAGAAATAATACCAAAATCACGATGTCACTTTTCAATTTTAAAACTTTTGCATCTATAAACTGTTCTAATAGACATTTAAAGAACAAAAACAATGATTTAACCTCCTTTGTTTCAAAAACTATCAGAATTTTTTGAAAAATTTAAAAATAATAAGTAAATTTGGCTTTAATAAATGTATTAACATTTACTTTTTACGAAATATTTCGAAAACTATATTTACTTTGTTAGTTTCTCAAAATACCTAGGTATGTCCAAAGTTAAATCTTTCATAATTTCAGAAGAAATCTAGTTCATTCCTATTGCGAGTTGATACTCAGAACGAATTATAAGGCATAGTTCACCAAAAATTAAAATTAAAAATTTTATAGTCCCAAACCCTATTGTATGACTAATTGACTTGTTAATATTTAGGGAAGTTGCATTTGGCTACTTTGTGTCGGTTAAGAAAAACCATATGTTTCCAGATTAAGACAGGAATTGTTTAAATTTAGGGAACCCACTAAAAACCTTGGTCTAATTTTAATATAGTTTCGTTTATTTATTTCATTTGACTTAAGCATATTATTTTCATCTAAGAGATGATGGTTTCTCTTCTAGGTTGACAGGAGCTTTTCTGGAAATTTCTAGCATGCTGCTTTCTCTAAATGGCTCGACGTCCTCTCTTTCAAGTCGTTTGCAATATCTTCTCGAACTTGTGAAGATTCTGTAACCGAAGAGGAGAGTGTGTAGTGTTCGTGTTAGTAGAGCAACGTACCATGTCTCCTGTAGAAACCATATAAAAGTGAAGACTATAGTCATCAAAGTGCTTACCCTTGAGTGCGTTAGTCATATTTTATAAAACTGTCCCACTAAAAAAAATAATTAGAATTATTAATTAAAACAATTTAAAATTTTTATTAATATGAATTTGTATAGCATATTTAATAAGATAACGAAAGGGTGTGGCACCCATTTGCTTATTTAGATAGATAGATAGATAACATTTTTGGGTCTAAGGAAAAGCTGTTTAACTTATAAATAATAAATGGTTCATTAACGAAAATAAATTTAAGCTCATAGGAGCCTCTCTTTCTTTTATTTTTAAAACTGAATAGTTTTTAAGAATATCCAAAATTTTAAAAAGATGTGTATATATTTAATTTAACATTACCCACATAACAAAAGAGAAGAAATTTCTAGGTTGTGCTTTAAAACTGATTTATAAATTATTGATATACATATATTGATCTCATATAACTAGAATGTTACTTGCAATTAAGTATATTCCAACAAGTACGGAATGAATATTCCATTAAAAATATTTTTTGGAACATAATCTTTTCACACTATAATTTTATAATTATTATTATTATTATGATAATAGAGAACAAACGATAGCTGAGATCTTGTGATTTTGTGTTCACAAGTAAAATCATGATTCTCCGGAAAGAATTATTGCTATCATGTATGGAACAGAGAAAGTCCCAAAAAACGTAGCAGGGCTAGTAGGCGTTCCCCAGGGTGTGTATTGGAAACATATCAAAGGTACTTGAAACTAGGAACTCTTAAGAACAGCCACAAGCAAAGTCATTAAAGAGTCACAACTGAACAACAGGACTTTGTGTGCCAAATTGTTGCCTTCAATACTAAAACTAGACAATTGAATATTGGGGAAATATTCATTTTGTGATTGAGACCATAACTGGCATAAGATTAGGTGACCATTGAATTTGATTTTTCAAAACTTAAGAAGACAAGCGAGGGTCCAGGTTATTAGATTTATCCCAAGATATCAAGAAGAACCTGTAATGTTTTGTCCAGGTATTATATTGGGAGCAAAATTTCCATTATCAAAACTTTAGCCACTTGTTGGGTTTTAAAGAACAGCAATTACGGATAATTCTATATTCATGTACTATAATTGTCCTGTTTTGTGTTAAAGCCACCAATTTAACCGATCAATTCTATTTTGCCTAGATAAAGGAATTTCTTCCAATAATTTACCACACAAAGTTATGCTGTTGTTCAGATGTGAATTAGTGACGACTTCTTAGTTCATTTCGTAGTTTTTAGTAAACAATTATTTTGAGATATTTTTTATGGGATTTATGAAATTTCAGACAAGAATACATTAAATGACATTAAGGAGAAATTGAAAAAAAGGCGCATCCAGCAGGACTCGAACTCGCAACCTTTGCATTTACGCGGAGACGCTCTAACCACTAAGCTATGAATTTAAAGAAAAAAATCACAATAATTACTTAGCATTCATAAATTAGTGATTGGAACGTTTTCGCGTAGAGACCCAGGTTGCTGGTTTGAATCCTGCTGGATAAGAGATTTTTTTCAATTTGTTCTTAATATCATAATATAGTCTTGTTTGTATACTTTTTAAAATTTCAAAAATACCTTGCTTAATATTTTGTTTTCTCTTATTATAATTTTTTTAGTTGAATTCCGTATTTTTTTATTTAAAACAGTTTAATCAAACATAGAAAGTGATTTTTATTGAGTTTGGTTGTGTATACAGTAATTGAAATTCACGAACACCTAGTTTTTAAAATTGCAAAGAATGTGCTGAATATTACACCAAAAAGGATTAGGTACACTATTTTTAGTTATACGTAATTGTCAGAAAAATTTTGGAAAGTTGGAAAAAAATTGAAAAATTAGAAAATTTAAAAACGAAAAACTGAAGTATTCTTAGAAGACTGGAAAAATCATAAAAAAATGTAAAATATGTGAAAATTTGTTATTTGATGTTATGAGAAACCGACATTTCAATTTACTGTTCCAGGATTTTAATGCAAATAAAACCTAGAGTTAGATTAAAATTATTTTAAATATCGTTTTTTTAGTTGGTCAGATCTAGAAAAATTATCTCAGACGATAAATGTAGGTTGTATCAAAAATAAAAAAAGATCATAAAACTGGGCATTTTGTGAAGACATAAAATTCCTTAACATAAAATTAATGACAATCGTCGAAACTGAAAACCCTCAATTTTATGTTAAATCCTATCGTTTTATACGTGACCATAAAGATATATTTCAAAACAGAGTTAAACCGTCCAATATATTATCAAGTTTCTGTGAAAATAAAAATGACCATTAAAAAAAGACTATAAAATAAGAAAGGAGCATTTAAGAAATTCCACTTTATATGACAATTCTAAATTTTTTATTAAAATAACTCAAGCATGGAATTGGTTGGATTTAACGCATGTAAATACATGATATGTTGATAAATATGCACATTGAAAAATGACCTCAGGTATAAGAGAAAATCGAATGTTTAATAACAAAACATAACTAATAAAACTGTTTCTATTTCTTATAATGTTTTTTTTTATTTTTAACTATATTTTCTATTTTTCCAATTATAAATTCAGCGTTAACCTCATAAAAATGACTTTAATCGGATATTTAAACAGGTTTAAAAAAATTGTACCTAAAGTATAGGCTTGTTCACTCATGTTACAAATCCATCTAATTTTTTTTTCTCTTATTACATAAATACAGTATTTAAAAACCTAAAATAAAATTAAAAGAACCTAATTTTTAGTCTGAAATTAAATAAAAGCAATTTAAAATGCGTTATTTATTATCAATTATCACGTGACTGCTAACACCATTTAGAGCGCTATGACGTCACAGTCCGGTAAATAATCTAATTTATCTGTCATATTCAAGATCCACCAGCGAAGTGTTTATTATAACGACTACAATAGCTTACTTTTTTTACACATAATACATTGTATTACGTTATCACATTTGGAACTAATTATAATATAAAACAAAATAGTTATTTATGAAACAGTTCGTGAAGTATGCCTTTTGGGCACGCACGCGATGTTTAGAGCACGAGCGAAGCGGGTGCTATATATCGCGTAAGTGCGCAAAAAGCACTTCACACACAGTTTCATACAATATTTTATCTACGATAAACAAATAAAAAATAATTACAAATTCAAATTTGAAAATTTAAACTACAAAACTGTCAGAATAACTTTTGTTGAAATTTAATGCTCTCATAGCAACACCATGACAACGCGAATGCTAAGGATATTTGATTATATGAAGGTGTGTCAAAAACAGTGCGAAAAAGTAAATCCCATTTAAAATACATTGTTACTTCACGCACACTTTCAATCCTTCACGCACTGCTGTCTATAATAATGACAGTTTTCACGAACTAAAAATTGATACATAATATAGGGCAACTCAACATGCTGTCAAAATTTATTCAATATGGCTTCTGGGAGGCAAACAAAAGATATACTTCTGTGAGTTTCCAATGTATTTTGTATTGTTTCGTCAATTGAGTGATCTTTTCTGTTGTGTTATTAGTGATTTTTTGGACGATTTTGTGTTTTAAAGTTATTAAGAAATAGAAAGACTTCGTTAGAAAGACAATATGCCTCATATCTGTTGCGTTATAAAGTGTGGAATGCGAAGTAATCGGGATAATGTGCAGTTTTTTCGCATACCTTCGGTAGTACATTTTAAGCATAAATCTAAGCTAAATACTTTATCTTCTGAGAGGCAGAAAAAATGGTTGCAGGCGATAAAACGTAAAGTTTTTACTAGCAAAACGAAAATTAAGAACGCTCGTGTGTGCTCTAATCATTTTATTTCTGGTAAGTGGCAAAATGAATGGTGTTTTAAAGATGATTTCATCAACATAACTTTTTAACTTTACAGGAAAACCTGCTGCCTTATAATCCAGACTAGGTACCTTTATTAAACTTTGGGTATAAAGTCCAGTTCCTCAAAATCTAAAGTGGACCGATATGAAAGAATTAAAAGGAAACAGGTTAGTTTATTTAAGTCATTTGACTGTCTTATGCCCTACACTTAGTTTGCAGGTATTATTTTAAACATTTCGAGTTATCAAGAAACGTAGAATCTGAAGAAAATAATTATGTAAAACAGAAGATATTACACTGGCTTAGCAACATACAATGCTTTTAGGACTGTTTTAAATTATATTAAACCATTTCTGAACATTCAAATAAACACTGTTTTACCGTCAAGTGCTGCTAACTGCAGTAAGACAAATGATTTTTACTAAACATAGAAATAAAAATAAACTTAATTAAAATGTGTTTTATTAATAAAATATAATAACTGACATAATATAAATTATTTAATTTACTTAAGAGCTCTACACACCTTTGATTTTGCATTTAAATTATTTATTTTACTCATCTTTTGCTAATTTCTATAGTGGTAACATCTGAATCTTCTAATGACAACTTCTGAAAATATGCACTCATGTTTATTTCTTTAGAACTTAACAATAAATAAAGTCACTCAAACACTATTATAACTAAACAATTGACAAAAAGTTAGAAAAAGGCAATTTAAATACGAAGCAACATGGATTTAAATACAAAACCAATGTAAACACAACCTTTGTTTGCCTCCCAGCAGCCATATTGGTAATAAAAACGTCAAAGTCCTGAGTTGGCCTATGAGGTAGAGTAGATAAAAATATTTAAAGAGAGGTTATGTACCTTAAATCCGTGTTAAATACTAACAGTTTACTTAAGCTCTGATTTACTCTATTCTAGATCCAATTTCAATACTTGTATTTACATTTTTAGTTTGCTACTACTTACATCAAAATGATCTTTACAAAAATGACTGGTACTTTTCGGTGACAATGATTGTGGGTGTCTTCTAGCAAATGTTAACCACTTTCTTAGTATTAGAATGATCTTTGGAACGTTTTTAAAAAGTTTCTGCGGTGTACCTACTTATTGAATTATTCTTACACATTGGCACTGCACAGTATTTGTAAAACGACGTCATTTTTACAGCTTGTAATCAACAAGTTCTTAATAATTTAGTAAAATATAATGGACTTTAATAGAACGAGAGCTTTGTTTACCGGTCAGTGACGTAATTTTTTATGTATGGAGCGTTTTGGCGGCAATTATAAAAACAGATCTTTCTATTAATTTTTTACTGAAATTAGTAATATTTTTTTTACAAAAATATATTTTTTGTGTTTATATAAGTTCTATCTATAAAATAAAATCAATTTGAAAAATTAGTGAGCATGCCTATTGTTTTAATAACCTTTTACAGATAAGAAAAGAATTTACAGAGCTATTCTAATATTTTATTAAAATTTTTTTACAAAGAAATCTTGTATTTTCTTGAAATAATCCTTGGTTTTTGTAATTTTTTAACATAAATAAAAACACATATATTTTTGTGTAAGTTTATATTTTAGGATAAACTATATTTTTAAAATATTAAATTTAAATTTTTTGCTTAATTTATTGCCCTTCTCTTTGATTTTCCTGAAGTTGGCTCCAATGATTTATATCTTAGTAAAAGATTTAAGTTATACCAACATTCGAAATCTAGATTTAATAGTTAAGATTAAAACAGTGGGTAAATTGCCATTGGAGCCAACTTCAAGGATCGAAATCATATGCCTAGTTGCTTCCATTTTTTTTAAGATTTTATTTCTGGCTTCTTAGTGCATGTTTTATTTTTTGAAGGCGGTTCAATTTTTTGTAAAATGTTTTTATTTTATCATTTTTAGTTGCTACTTGGCTTTGTCAGATGTAGACGCAAATGTACTATCTTCAAAACCTTCCGAATACCGTGCAAGAGGTACTGAGTTCAATCCCCAACAATCCCGACATCCAATGTGACTTTTTGGAGACATAAGTTGATTCTCTAACACCTAGAGATAGCATGCACGTAAGGTAAAGAAAAACATCGTATTGAAACGTGGACTTATTTGTCTGAAATCACCAACCCGCATTGAGCAAGAGTGTTGATTAAATGCTCATCCCTTCTCCTAATGAGAAGAGGCATTTGGCTTTAGAGTGGGACAGTAGGTAACGGGCGAATTATTATGTTTTTCTTTTATACATCATTATCAACATATTATCTGAACTGCAGAGCTTATTCTGTTGATTTTTGTGGTATTTCTTGGAATATCGTCCTCATTTATGCAAAAAGAATTTTTGAAATCGGAATATAAATACTGGAGATATTCGGTAGATACATAAAAAAATATGGTCGAATTGAGATTCTCCCCTTTTTTTAAAGCGTGAAAAAACAAAACAAAAACTAAAAACTATATATATATAGCAAACGGTGTCCTAAAGCTGACTAAAGCTAATTGTTTGAGGTTAGTACATTGGGTTATTTCATGTTGCGTAGGTACTAATAAAATTAATTTATACCTTATTATGTTTATTTGGTGCAATGATAAATATTATATAAGAAAGTAACTAAGGAGAGCCAAGGATCATATTATGTAGACAAAATATGTGAAAATTTTACAATATGTAGGTTTATTGAGATCGGAAACAATAAAAAAATTATAAAAACTTCAATTTTTACTGATTTATTTAGATTTTAAACAAATTTTTATTACTATTTTTACCACTATCCAATAAATTAATTACATAAACGGTGATTTTGACGACATTAATTATGTAAATAAATATAGATTTACATTTATAATCCTCAGACTTAATCAATACACTAATGCTTAAATTTTAATCATAAGTGTTTAAAATTTTAATAAATTAATCTACTTGATTGTTTTTGATTTCTTCGTTTACAGAAATTTATATAAGAATGCGAATAAAATTTTATTTTTCCCATGATAGGTACTAAAACGAAACCCTTTACCTGCCCTTTCCGCATTCACACAAAAATATGACACCCTGAGAAAATAAAAAAAAAAGATAAGAAATATACGGAAATTTGCTTTTTTTACCCTTTTCCTTATTTAAAAAAACGCACCCTTACATGTGTTTAGTTTCTCCCTTTCAAGTGTAAAAAATGCAACGTAATACTATCCTAGATTTAAACCCTTTTACGGGTAAACACAGCTGTATCCGAATTTTAGCAATAAGGGTGAAAAGGGATGGTGAGGTAAAATAATCACAAAAAAAGATTATATGAAAGCGTTAAGAAAATATAGTTTGGTTTGGACAAAAGAAATTATAGTTATTAAAAACCATTTTAATACCCATATTTAATATTTTCTAAAAGTGAAATTGTATAACAAGTAAATAATGAACTAAGATTATTATTTCGAAAGTAAATGAAATATCTGGGGGAGATTATTAAATCTATAATAGCAAGAATGTTAAAAATGTATCTTGGCTGGGATTTCCAGAATTCTAAACATTTTTTTTAAATATTGTTTTTATACATTTATGTTAACTTCTGAATAACAATTATTATATTCTCTAATCTATTAAATTATTTCTAAATGAACAATTAGAAACAAAATTAAGGTATCTTCTTGTTGAATACAGCTTGTCAACCTCATGAGTTTTGAGAAATAATTGTGTAAATGTATACAGTATTAAACAAGAACTATTTTAGAAACTGCCATCATTAGACCAGGCCATAAAGTCCTAAAATTAGCATTATTTACGAAATTTAAACGTCAAGACGGATTTTAATTTATTTTACCTATGACCATACTGCCCATGACTCATAAGTAAATTGCGTATTTTTTAACCTATATCTCCGTCAGTATTATTGAGGAGTTGTGTTATATTTTTATTTACTCCACTAGTGGAGTAAGTAAATAGAAACCTGTATTATGCACTAAATTAACATTTGACATTGGTTAGATAAAACTAAACCAGTACAGATTAGACAACTGCGATATTGAATATTTTTGACAACTTATGCCAAAATTTAGATTTTATGCATGTTATTTTTAGTTTTATACAAAACCATTTGGTAAGTCGTGGGTAAAGCATAATACTTCACTCGAGGAACAAATTGCATATTTAGCTCGCTGTAATATGCAATTTACTCTACTCGCAAAGTAATATACTATTGTATCTGATTTGTGACATTATACGGTCAAGTGATGAGTGGAAAACTCCATTTGTGCAAATTTTTAAAATTCATCTCAAACAAAATTTGTTATTTATTTGAGGAAATGAATTCAATTTTGTTACTCGTGGATTTTTGAGGTCGCTGAAAACGAACTGACATTAAAAGTGATCTCCGGAATACTTGATGTCGTCTCCTAGAATTTTCGGTAATATCGTTATACAACTAGTCAAAATTTCATACTTGGTGGTTTTTGGGCTTGCTGAAAACGATTACATTAAAAGTGATCTACGAAGTACCTGGTGTCCAGGATACTTATACTGTTCAACTTGTCTCCTTGAGGCTTTGGTAAAATTGTTACCTATACAATTAGTTAAAACTCATAAGTCGAAGGTTTTTACACCAAATTTAAAAAAAAAATGGGTTTTGTTTTAAAGATATTCAATGAAACTCTAGGAGATGACGTAAACGTCGCTGTGCTGGGCACTAGATACTCCTTAGATAGCTTTCGTTATTATATACGATTTTAGCGATCCCAAAAGCCCCTTCTTCTGTAACTTTTCGTTTACTAACGAAATCGTTAGTTAACGATAGGTACCTACTGTTAACGAAGATTTCTGAAAAGGTTATTCTCTCTCTCATTCGTTAAGAATCGTTGATTCGTAACGAAAGATTTACATGGATTTACGTTTTTAGCGACTATAGTATGTTGATAGAATTGCTTGACATGACATTGATGCCGAATTTATCATTCTTACTTATTTTGTCTTGATTTACTACTAACAATAGTTTAAATTTTGAAAGAAACATATTGTATAGAGTTTGCATGAATATTTTATTAACTAAGTTTTAAAAGGCAGAATACTTCACTGTGAGTTGTAAATGATAATTATTGATTACTTTAATATTTTGTATAATTTATTGTTGACCTTTCTGGAAATTTGAAATTATAAACTTGGATATACGGCAACGTTATATTTTATGGAATTCGGTACTTTTCGCATCTATTCATAGGATCTATTCGTCTGATATTTTTTGTAAAGGATATGATCTGTAATGTTTAATGATGGATAAAGGGAAAAAAGAGGTGGTAAAACAACTAGTACGAAATATATTTAAACGAACTAGAAAATAATAGATTTTTTCGAGAAAATAAATTTACTGGTGAAGATATAATTAAGAACAGTTGGGAGCAGCTCGTAGTAAAATTAAATTGCAGTGGCATTTTTTGTTATTCCAGCCGTTTTCGGACTGGAAGTCTCAAACAAGAAAAAGGGCCAGAAATATTTCAGTATCAGCACAGCAGATTGGTAATATAGGTAATCCAGAAAAGTCATTAACGAACTTGGAAGAAAGACTATTATATTGGCTGGTGAAGTAGTTATAAAAGGAATGGAATGAGTAGAGGATGTAGGTCTCGAAATAAAAGCTGATAATGTTGAAGTAAAAAACAATGTCAGGCCAACAGAAGAGACAAAAAAGGACAGATTTGGAGGAAGATGTTATTTGTAAAAAACAAAGAAAAATACAACATTACAAACTGCTCTAAACCAATTGTCATCAGAAGGAAGTGAACTGAAAAAATTTAATAAAATTTGGAAATTATAATTGAGCAAAACAATCGAATAATATTCTTAAGCGAGAAAAAATTAGAATTAAAATTATAACATTAGTTTTGAAAATAATGACTGTTAAATATTGTTTATTAATTTTGTGTTCTTTATTATTATTTTTTCTCACTTGCACAATATCAATTCCTGAAAACAGCTTAGGTTTGTCCTTAACGAAACTCAACGAGAGCTGTTTGACATTCGTTAGGGTACGATCAGTTTGTAACGAAAGTATCGTTAGTAAACGGTGACCATCGAGATACAGAATAAGGACGTTCGTTAATGAACGATTTTCGTTAGTTAACGGCGTCGTTAAGAGTTACAGAATCACCCCCTTAGTATTTAGTTTTGACTAAATATTTAATGAATTCTCCGGAGATCACTTTCAATGTAGTATTCGTTTTCAGCGAGCCCAAAAATAACCGAATATTCAGTTTTGACTAATTGTTTAACGATATTAGCAAAAACTCCTGGAGAAAGGTAAATAGAACCTAAGTATCCTTTACCAGGCATTGCAGAGATCATTTTTACCTTCCGAACAGCAACGCTGTTATAGGAAGGTATTGTGATCGCGAAAAATTTCGATCTCGGGTTTTTAGCGGAAATACGCGTTTTAGGGTTCCCTGAGCCTAAAAACCCAAAAATAAAAAATGTCTGTCTGTCTGTCTGTCTGTGTGTCTGTCTGTGTGTCTGTGAACACATTTGCGGCTAAACGGCTAATCGGATCGGAATGAAACTATAAAACCTTACTTATAATCACCATCGGAGGAATCTGATAGAATTTGAGTAAAATCGGCCGACCGGAAGTGGACGTTTACTCTTATCAAAAAATGGAATTTTTTGAAAATATTGGGTTTTTATATAGTTATTGGCAAAATATTTATACTTTGTGGAAAGAACATGTAATTTCCGACATTTTTGAAAGAATACATTTTTTTGATATTTTCATTAGTTTTCGAGATATTGACACTTTTATCAAAAACTGGAAATATGTGAAATAAAAATTGTGGATTCGCTTTTTTTAAACAAAAATTGGTAGTTATTATATTTTCAACATCTGACAGCTGTCAAATTATGTTTTGGCGTATTTCAACATTTAATTTTCTATATTTTGACATCTGACAGCTGTCAAATTATGTTTTTTGAGAGTATCAACTTTTGACTAGTGTCAAATTATTTTTTTTTATATTTTTGACATCTGACTACTAACTAATTAGTTTTTTCGATATTTTTGACATCTCCATACTATGGCCACTCCAATTCTACCACCCACTACTTGTTAATATCAGTCAGATTAGCTCCTTCTATATTTTGACATCTGACAGCTGTCAAATTATGTTTTTTGAGAGTATCAACTTTTGACTAGTGTCAAATTATTTTTTATATTTTTGACATCTGACTACTAACTAATTAGTTTTTTCGATAAAACCCAAAAATAAAAAATGTCTGTGTGTCTGTGAACACATTTGCGGCTAAACAGCTAATCGGATCGGAATGAAACTATAAAACCTTACTTATAATCACCATCGGAGGAATCTAATAGAATTTGAGTAAAATCGGCCGACCGGAAGTGGACGTTTACTCTTATCAAAAAATGGAATTTTTTGAAAATATTGGGTTTTTATATCGTTATTGGCAAAATATTTATATTTTGTGGAAAGAACATGTAATTTCAGTCATTTTTGAAAGAATACATTTTTTTGATATTTTCATTAGTTTTCGAGATATTGACACTTTTATCAAAAACTACCACTACTTGTTAGTGTTCGGAAGGTCGTGTGGTGCCCACACCAGATTTTTTAATGTCATATTCGTTTTTAGCGAGCCTAAAGATAACCGAGTATTGTCTAATTTTATAACTATAATACCGAAACTCCAGGAGACGATGTAAACAGTAGGTATCTATGTACTTCGGAGATCACTTTCAATGTCATATTTGTTTTTAGCTACCCCAGAAACCCCCACGCAACAAAATTGAAATCATTTGCTTCAATACCTAATTAACTATTATTTTTTTAATGCATTTTTTGTATGCAAAAATGCGGTATTCCAATATTACATGATCGCATAAATCACAAAGCTTCCTGACGAAAAGAGTACAAAAAAAATCATTAAAATTACTTTACAAAAACACGTTTGCACTAAATTGCATTTAAAAGCAGGTTAAAAAATGGCCCTTGGTAAGCCAGGCGCATCAGTAGATTTATATTAATTGAATATATTAAAAGTATACGTTTTAGAAAAAAATGTTTTAGATAAAAGTTGTAGGTCTCTTTAAGACAAACAAAAAAGTCCTGTAACATTTTTTTGTACAGGGTGAAGTAAAAAAGTTACGAATTTTTTTCCATTTTGATTTAATGTCACGCCCAAACGGCCTTACCGATTTGGCCCATTAACGAACTTGACCGAGATTTTTGGACGATTGATTTTTGTACCAAATTTCATTTCGATCCGTTAAGAAATGCGACCGCTATCGTGTCCACAGATTTCGTTATATCGGAACTATACATATATATATATACATATATATATATATATATATATATATATATATAAACTTTTGAACGGAAGGTGTTTTTGAGGTCAGGGGGGCCCAAAACGAAAAACTGTAGTGAAATTTTCCCGAAGTCGTGACTTGCGAACCAGCTGAATAGTAGATATAAATCTACTAAAAATCATCAATAAAAAAAGACTAATACCAATAGAACCATATTAAAAATCATATATCATTTGTAAACATATATTTTGAAATCTAATTTCTAATCAGATAAATTAATCAATATTCACAGAGAAGTAGCTCTCCAAAGTAAACGTACTTTATGGAGAAAAGTGGCGGGAGCAGCACCTCGAGCTCCGTTTTTTTCTGACTGCTTTGGAAGTGCAAATTGAAGTGTACTATAAAATATATAGTTGAGGAAATAAATCACAAAAATCAGAAAACCTCCGAAATTTGCATTCGATTCGTTAGAGCGTCAGGAAATTTTGTCGCTATTTTACATAATATAAAAATGGGAAATTTCATTCCTGCATTAGAAAATTGCATTTGAACAATCCATTCTGGAGAGACAATAGATAGAAAAATTACAACTTGTTAAGTAATGGGTTCAATTTTTGTACTCAGGTGTTTTTGGGGTCTCTGAACAGGACCCAGATAACAATATAAACTTGTTTCAGACTTGCAATAAGTTTGATACATCAAAAAAGAAGGCTTGCTTCAAGTTTGCCGTGGCAGCTTTACAAACTTGCAGCAAGTTAAAATCAAACTTTCTAGTTTCAGTGTGACAAACTTGCATGCAAGTTTGTTTTACAAAGATTACAACAACTTTGTTATGGCAAACTTGTCCTAACCTTGTTACGGCATCATGGTTACGGCAAACTTGCCCTAACCTTGTTACGGAAATATTATTTTTTATCCAGGCTGTTCGGTTCGAAACCACATCAGAATAAAACCAATTTATAATCATATAACTTATTTATTAATCACTTAAGTCATCAGTAATGAATCAAAAAGTTAGTTGAAGTATCAAATTAAAATTATTGTCTAGAACTATTCGTCGTTGGCATTAGCACCCAGATTATATTCGCTAGTTTCAGTTTCAGATTCCGATGCTTTTGTTTGTCTAACAGCTCTGAAACAAACAAACAAATTGTTATAAACTCTTAAAACTAAAGGAGTTAATGTTCAAGTTATGGAGGGTCCCTCCATAGTTCAAGTAAATACCTATCTGTGCATCATCACTGTGACAAAAAAAATTTGAGGTTATACAACTTGAGACATTGTATTAGTATCATGGTTTGGTGTTTTGGTGATGACTATATACCTATTTCAATTAAAAGATTTTCAATGATATACATCGCAATTTTTAATTATATTTGATCCTGACATTTCGGAGTCTTTGCAAAACCGCGATGTGTATCCGTGAAATATCTTCTAATTTAAACAAGATACATTAATTAAAATCCCATATGGCTGTGAATATCAACAACCAGGGACTTTTTATGTTTTTATTTTTGATAGTGAATGTGTGAGCACAGCAAGAAACTACAAAAAATATAGGTATAATAAACTTACCTCAACTACTCGAAAGCAAAACAGACGCTATCCACAAGCACAAACTAATCGGGTTTAAGCTGAACATTGTTAATTGTAGAAGTTTCAGCTTAGTAGGTAGTAATTAACACAGTCAAACACACCAACAAGACATCATAATCGTTACAATCTAAGTTAAAAAACTAGAAGTAAAAATATATTCTAACCGCGTCACGTTAGTCAACTCGGTAATGTTCAGTCAGCAGCATGTCAAGTTCAGTCAGCAGATGGCGCCCGCGTCACTTGCTCGCGTGGGTGCAGTGATAACGTTGCAGCAATGTTGCTACATACTTGACCTATTATCTTTGTCATAACAATATTCGAGCAATATTGTCGCAAACTTGAAAGTTCATATTTAACTTAACAATATTACAGAGATTTTGTCACAAACTTGTCTCGTCATATTTGACGCAGCAATTAAGAAGCAAAGAAAAATCAAACTTGCCCCAAGTTTGCATGCTATCTGGGGAATATTATAATGCCAAAACTCCCCGAAGCACCTGGTTCCCAGAGTGTATCGTATTTACCTCTTTTCTTGGGGTTTTATGCAAATTCTATACAAAATCAGTGCACACGTGGTACTCGGGGTGTTTTGCGGTCGCTGAATACGAAAATCATGATGGCGATGGTCTCATAGAGACATCTGATGCTTAGGACGGACTTCGTCTCCATGAATTTTTTTGCAAATTCGATAGAAAATGAGTGTGAACTCGGTACTTGTGGTCGCTGAACACGAATATCATAGTGCGAATAAGGATTTTTCAAGAAATTCAGAAAATTATAACGAAGTTAAGATATTATCGGCAGAACAAGAAGAAGAAGAAGAAGAAGGCAGTGAGGATAATATGATTTAAAATTTAAAAATTTTAATTCACATTCTTATCTTTTATATTTTTATAAATAAAATTTAATTCTTTTTTTTTACTTTTGAATATAGCTGAAATTTTCAAAAGGTTATTTTCCGCATATCTTTTCAACACTTAAAAATTTTTGTTCAGCAACCTCAAAAAACACCGAATAACAAGTTTCGACTAACTTTGTAAAAAAAATTCATAAGCTTCCAGAAGAAGACGTAAGTACCTTCCAAATAATGATGGTGACCAGATACTTCGCAAACTTTCGGCACCATGATATTCGTATTCAGCAACCCCAAAAACCTCTTAGTGCCGAGTGCACTGTTATTTTGTATCAAATTTGCATAAAATTCCTGGAGACGAGGTCCGTCCTGAGCACCAGGTGCCTCGGAGCCGTGCGGCACCATGATATTCGTGTTTAGCGACCCCAAAAACTCCCGAGTACCAAGTGTGCACTGTTTTTGAATAGAATTTGAATAAAACTCCAGGATAAGACGTAAATTCATGCACCCTGGGTCCCAAGTGCTTTGGAGGGTTTCGGCGTCATGATATTCGTGTATAGCGACCCCAAAAACTCCGAGTACAATAATTGAACCCATTTTTAACAATACTTAAAGAGTTGGAATTTTTCTATCTATTGTCTGCTAGAAATGCACTTTTCTAATACAGAATACAGAAATACAATTTCCCATTTTTACATAATGAAAAATAGCGACAAATTTTCCTGACGCTCTAACGAATCAAATGCAATGAACCACGTTTTGATCCATCTTGCATTACAAATTTCGACTAATATCTCAGCTCCTGATTAAAGTAGAACCTACATATTTTTTTATTTAATAATAAGAACTGATTACTTTTCATCTTTATATTGTTGATAGATTTTTTTATGTCTGGATTAGATGGAAAAAAATAATTAGCATAACTGAGAATGATGATAAAAGCAGGGTAAAAGCAATAAAATGAGAAGATACCTTGGTTAAAAAACATATACCTATAAAAAAATACAAAAAAAGTTGTAAGAACTTAAAAAACTGGAATTAATCGAAGTAGTGGAAGAAAATTTTAAAAAAAAACAAAAAAGAAAATTGGGAAAAAAAAAGGTAGAGGAATAAAAAAACAAATACCGGAAAAACTTAAACCAAAATAAAAAAAAAAACATTAGAAATGGAAACAGGAATCAAAAATTAAAATAAAACTGAAATACAGAAAAAAAAATAATGAAAAAAAAGTTGAGTATATTAAAAAATAGGAAAAAACAAATATCTCAAAAATTTGACAAACAAAACGAAAAATGGGAAAAATCAAAAATAGGAAAGGAACGAAAATAAAAAAAAAATAAACAACAAACCGAGAAAAAGTCACTAACATGGAAAAAAATAAAAATTAAAAAAAAAAGGAAAAACCGACAAACAATACACTACTTATTAAATTTACCGATATTGAATTATCTAATTTTTAGAAAGAGTAAATATTTCCACTTTAGTTTTTTTTTAATTTTTATATATTCTAACAAACTATATTTACAAAAATCTCTTAATTCTAATTCTGAAATTGTAACTGCAGGTTTTAAGTTAGGTAGTGACATCTACAATTATATATTAAAAATGTGCGTATGATACTACAGTTTTCAACTTAAAATAAAACCAAAATAGATTTTTATGTAGGATAAAATAATTAGAAAAGTATTATGTTGTAGCAATTTCACTTACATTGATTGCATAAAGCAGAAAATATTATAATGATTTATTAATTATTTTTAAAGTAATGTCTGAATTGGCAGTAGAACTGACTTGTTCAAGGACAGAGACGAAAGATTTTCAAATTGTCACTGCTGTCATTTTAGTAACGAATAACGATAACGATAACATGAGGTTGAAGATAAAGTTTGAAATTTAAATTACGTTATATAGTGAACAATATAGTATATATTTATTACTAAAAGCTTATGCAGAAAACGAAATAATAACATTAACAAAGGATTGAGACACGTATGTATTGTTTAAGACTACTTTACACATTTATAATTTATTAACTGTTATAACAACGTAAAAGCAAAAATATACATTTCTTTGAATTTATGAATAAAACTATCATGTGTTTATCGAACAAACATTGGTAAAGCTGTTGTATTGGTCAAATAAGTTTTATTAACTATATAGTTAATACCGTTTTCGATGTTAAAATCTTTTTGTGCTGTATTATTTTACACATGAAACCCTTTTTTGTTATTAATAAAAAAATTAATACTCTATCAAAATGCTTACTAAGTTCTAATTAAATTTAATTACTTTTGCAACGAGTTGTTCAGAAAATCCGTTTATTAACACCTTATCCTACTATATCACAACTTTAGGCCCAATTCGGTAACCTCACCAAAAGTACCTACTTCAATTCATTATGCAGCAAAATGAACAAATTATTTTGAATTATAACTTTTCGGAATCTACAACTAAATTTTAGTAACTTCTATACCCATCAGTTATATTTTTTCACTGCAACAGATCGTTTATTAACACCTTCTCCTACTATATCACAACTTAGGGGTCCAATTCTGTAACCACAACAAAAGTACCTGCTTTAATTCATTATGCAGCAAAATGAATAAATGTTTTAAATTATAACTTTTCGGAATCTTCAACTAAATTTTAGTAACTTTCTATATACGGTAAGTTATAATTGTCCGCTGCAACCCTGGAAGATGTTCATTCTACCACATTGATTATATGCGTAATTAAAGATAAAAGGCCATGTTTATCTATCTGAAATAAAAAAAGAAATTTTTAATTTTAGGTTGAATGTACTTTTTTTATGTTCTCTACTATACAGGGTATTTCATTAAGGCTGGCTAGCGCGCTAGCGGCCATATCTCAGAAACTACTGGTCATAGAAAGTTGAGCAAAATACCTTGAGTAAATCTTGGAAATTATTTTTAATTTCCGTAATTCATCACGGGAGATGTTCAATTCCTCCGAAAATTTTACGTTAAGGTATAATTTTGATAACATAATTAGAAAGCGGAGAGAATTCTGCATCAATTTGATCTAAGGGTCATTAGTGGTAGGTACCGACGTTGGAGAAGTTATTGAAAGCGCAATATTTTAAATCGTTGTACTACTAAACGACCTATCCGATTTTGGAGAACAAAACCTTGTTAACTCTTATTAACGTCGGTACACTAATGAGTCTTAGATCAAATCGATGCAAAGTTCTCTCAGTTTTCTAAAAATGTTTTGGATTAAGGCTACTCAAGGGTCCATTACATGGTAGAAATGGCGGACAAATTATCGAAGACGATTTTTTGTCCAAATTTCGGCCCAATTTATCCTTGTGCGCCTTCTTCTTTGTATCCACTCAGGTATCCGCCCGTCGGGATTTCGAATTGACGAATTAACACCTTCGACTGGAAAAAAATTATCCATTTTATTGATGATGACCATTTTCTGTAAAAATTGGCAACTTTCACCCCTTAGGTATAGCTATAGCTACTCCAGTATCCACTTGGTTATCCGCCTGTATTGAATGAAAATGTTGCAAAGGAGAAATTTTGGCTCTATCTCTTATACTACTAATATAAAAGGTTCTTTATAAATATGTTTAACTAAGAGATTTACTATATTCTTTATATTCATAAGCATATATTTTTTTTTCAAAAACCATTTATATTTTTTTTATAGTATTTTAAAAACCATTAAACTCACATTAATCGTGTTGGTATTATTTTAACGGTAATACTTAAAAAAAGAATATTTTTTTAAATCTTCCAGAAAACAGGAAATTAACTTTAACTAATTTTATTTTTAACATCATTCTTGCTTATACCGGTCACAAATTATTATAGTCTCGGCACAAACAAGCTCACAGCTAGTGTGGGACTACGTTAAGACCCTGACACTAGCATGGATACCAGGACACTAAGGGTTTCGAGGCAATGAGAAAGCTGTTGAATTGACCCGTGCGGGAGCTAATATCCCAATCATAGGCCCGGAACCGTTCGGCGGAGTTGTTGACACCTTCAGAAAGGTAGCCATTGAGAAATGGAGGCTAGAGACGGCCCAGGAGTAGAGAGAAAAATCACTGGGCAATCGACAAGCCAAAGTCTTTATAAAAGGATACTCGGTGATATTTAGTGCAGAGCTGCTATCGCAAAAGCGAAACTATGTCAGAATGATTGTCAGTCTCTTGACAGGACATTCTAGGATCA
This sequence comes from Altica lythri, assembly GCA_964028335.1. Taxonomy (NCBI): domain Eukaryota; kingdom Metazoa; phylum Arthropoda; class Insecta; order Coleoptera; family Chrysomelidae; genus Altica; species Altica lythri. The sequence continues at coordinate 23,609,783 of OZ034804.1, read as the reverse complement.
GAAAACACATAAGTCAGCTGAACTTAGCAGATAAAGACATCTGTCGATACTACCAAAGTCAAGGCCCTGTAAGGACGCGGTATCTGGTATTGGGAGATGAGAAACCGGCTGCTCCAAATTATGTGGAGAGACCACTGCCAAGGCTATTAAGTCTATTTAAGAGGGCAGGGCTGGACAAGGTGCTCTAATCCTATTCTGGAGATAATTGATATTCACAATAGATCTGCAAAGGTCGCAGTGATACAGGCTAACAAACAACCCAATGAATATCTATTTATCTACCGGTCACAAATCGGAACTATGTTAATGTTTTAATACATATTTATATATATATATATATTTTTTTTTTTGAACATTTAAGAATAAATATAAATCTACATATCCTCACGTGACAATATTATGCTTAAAAGAATATTTTTTTAAAGTTCTAATCATCTAACATTAATAAATGAACTAAACACATTTTTAATTTATTTAGTTTTTACTTTATACATTTATATGTTATCTAACAAATTATAGTAGATATTAAGGTTAATAAAAAAACAGTCTAATATTTTTATACAAAAATATACATCTTAAAAGTATACAATAAAACTATTATGACTTAAAAAAAGACTACAATATACACAAATAAGTGTTAAATCATGTAATAATTATTTCACATTGAAGTGAATGTTTCTTTAAGAAATTAACATTTGTTATGTACCGTAAATGTCATATAAATAAGTCACTGCTGCGTTTTGAAGGTAGTAGCAGATAAAACATTGGACGGGATTGATATTAATCTCACTGGTGGGTAATTTACAAAAATCTTTCTTAATTTTAGATTAACAAGTAGTTACTTATTTGTCGATATACTCCGTTAGAGTATTTCACAGATTGAAAATTAAAATAGATAGCAATGAATTAAAAAATAATGTTTCGTTTCGCGAGAAAATATTTGAATAATTTAATATAAGAGTTGCTGTATATTTCTACTGCAATACTAGTTGATTAAATTTTCAGTTTTTATTTAATTATTTTCACATTAAATAGCATAATGTTTCCAGTATCTATTTTCATCATAACACATTTTCTGATAATTACATGCAGTTTTTAGTTCTACTTTTTTTCATTTTCCTAGTGGATGAAAAGTTTATTTTATCAAATTTTCTACACTTCAACCTGTTTCCTGGAAAATTAGAGTTAAAATAAAAAAGTGTAGAATTTGGTGAATTTCGATGGAAGCGAAGCTTTAATTGATATCTTTGGTGCAGAAGGGTGAACTGAAATTTACTGAAAAATATTAGCCAAGAGATATAGAGATGCCGTTACTATTTTTTTTGAAATTTTTCTGTCGAATCTAAAATTAAAAAATTTGCTTTAATAAGAAAAGTAAACATACTAGTAAAATTTTCTAAAATGTGATTTTTCTAAAACAAACAAGTAACAACGATTTGGCACTTCTGAATAAAACTGCACAACCATTATGTGCAAATAGTCAAAACCAATCCACAAAATTGGTTTAAACGTCTTCATCATCATCATCGTGTTCTCCATAATCGTAATCGTCTTCATCTTCATCATTAATCTGTTTGCTTTCCTCTCCTCCAGGGCACTCTGAACATCTAAAATAACAATATTAATATAATGTTAAAATGGGAACTTTAAGTAAGTTTTAGGATAATGCAATTTGAAGAAAAGATCGCAACTTCAGATAATTCAACAATAGCATCGTTCGCAGAACCAATTCCTAACTTGTTGATATTTTAGTCGTTCGCAGAACCATAAATATCAGATAGTGTTGAAACATTTAGCGTTTAGGGAAAATCCATAACCCAGGACCTATCCATAACAAATCACTAATCTGAGTTTAAGTTCAAAGACTTTTACAAGTTGTCCAAAAATCCACAAAATGAGGGTAATTAAAATTTCAAATATGTTGAGTTGTTTGGTTGTTTTATTTTATGTTCTTTGTAAACTTTTAATTTTTTCACAGTTTCATTTACGTAAAATATTATTCAATTAATATAGAAATAGGGACTATCTTTAAGAGGCGTTATAATTGTTTTTAAAGCTGTTTTAAATACTTTAAAAACCTTCCTGTTTTCAAATTGCCTCTGGATATATGGTTAATGTATTGAAATAAGTTTTGATAAAGCTTTTGTCATTAGAACAGGTTCCAAACTATTTTGCTTTATTACTAGAACCAATTCTAAACGCAACTTTTTCCGTCAAAATCGTTCGCTCTTCTGTCGTACTTATGGAGGGTAGATCCATAGTCGTACTAAAAAATTCTAATTAGGCAATCCAAACCACGTGATATTTTAGTTGTTTGACCCCCGCCGCCATATTGAATTTATTTTGACACATCGTTGGATTGCCACGAAAGTTAAACATTGGATTCAGTAGCTATTCATCTTTAGAAAGCTGAGGAGTGTTAAAGTTATAAAACGATTTGCTTTTTATTTTGTGGTGTTTAAAGGTGTTTTTTTAGTGTTTAAAAAGGACAATTTTAGTTGTTTGACCCCCGCCGCCATATTGAATTTATATTTTGACACATCGTTGGATTGCCTAATCGTTTTGAAGGATTTTTTGACCTAAGTTAGGTTAACCCAAAATTTTTAAATTTTGGAGATCATCTTAATTAAATCTCTGATTAAAAATAGGAGAAAATGTCTTTCAGAGTTTTATTGTGCTTTTACAACCAATCTAATTATTTTACTGGAATAGATATATCCAATATAATTGATGGACACAAGTCTGCGTATTTCTTTTATTAAAAAGAAAATTTTACTCATTCCATATAAAACTATATAATATGCCAACTGGTTAAAGTCATGCTTTATCCTGTCGGTTAAATCGCAGGAGGTATAACTTTAACTTATCTAATTTAAGAGTTCGGGGTGTATTCTTACCTGCTCTCATTTATTCCGAACTTAAGACAGTACTGTCCAATACATTCGCAACAGCCATCGTGGAACCATCTGTAGCTAGAAGCTCCCATAGTTTGGCAACTTGATTTGCATTTCGTCCAACTCATACATTGTGCCCAAAACGCAACTGTGCAATTTACTGTGATAGTATTTTGCTTTAAAGGATCCACTTCTTGCTCTACGCTCACTAAAACAAATAAATAAATTGAATAATTTAATAAATTAATATTATATTGCTAATGATATTAAATTAATTAAAAAAAAAACACTTTAATAGGAATGACAATAATCTGTTGTAATAGAGTAATTTATGTATATGTGTAACTTTTTTGGAACCAAATTATATACTAAACTAAAATGATTTATTTTTTGATTGTACTTCTGTTTTAAGAGGCTTGTTTAATTATTGAAACCCAGCTTTGATCCAGGAAAAAGTTTATTGGCAAATATATTTACCATTTATTCACCAAAATCCTGCTTAAAAAATAAATAAAAACTATTATAGTAGCTTAAAGATGTGAAAATCGTAAGGCGATAAATTGGTACTATATGGTGGATGCTGTATTATCAACCATATCTTCCGTAGTAGATTTTTTTTCAATACTTTGGCAAAATGAGGCAAACTCGTATACCAGAATTATGTCATGTTAGAGCTTCTCTGGACGTTTTCGTATTTCTCAATCTTTCATTATACAGGTTTACGTTGATTTGCACTATTAGGTTATGTAAAATCTAGCAAGAAAGATCCTTCATGATCGAAAACAAGTTAACATGACTTTGCATGCAGAATTTGTGCGTTTCCATTGCAATAATGTCGCCAGCAATTATTGACGAAAGAAAGTCATTACTATTTCACCTTTATCCAATGAGATGTGGTAAAAGTCTATCCACAAGACAAAAGGCAAGGAATCCATTGAGCACAAATTTTACTTTAAGCTAGTTTGTATACGATAGAATAGACATCCCATACCCATTCTAACATTTTCTGATTGGAATTCGATGAATTTCTAATCAGGCCTACCACACATGCCGCATTCCTTCCTGTTGATGCAGTTTTCAATACACCATTCCTTGATATTTGGATACTTTATATTCTAAGAATATGCTTTTTTTCACAGTAACAGCTGTTACTTCAGAATTTATCACATTTTCCAGTTTTTTTATGATTTTTTTTCTAATTTGTCAAGGTTTTTTTAAATATATCTCGAATTTCTAATTTTACACATATTTTTCCTATTTTGTATCGTTAATTACAATTTACATGATTTTATTTAAATTTATTTTTTGTTAATCCACCAAATTGTCAGGTTATTCAGGATTTTTTCTTGATTTCATTTATTATTTTTTTTAAATAATTTATGACTTCCAATTTTTATGATTATTTCTTATTTTTTCGGTATTTTCTAATAAACTTTTGGTTTATTACAGTAAATCTCGTTTTCCTAGGTTTTCCCATATTTCACATTATCTTCTATTTGTGTGATTTTTCGGTTTTACTTATTTGATAGCTTTCGCAACTTAGGTAAAGAAATGTTTTTTAAATTAATTTACCTTTTTATAACGACAGTAATCTCATCTCTTAACAATTGGCAGGTTTAAAGCTTTACACAAAAAATACAGATTAATTAAATGGGAAATTTGTAGCAGGGAAGTTAAACAATATCGTAAGTGATATAATTTTAAAAAATGTATAAAATCACATTAAAAAGGTTTCAATTTTAACACATTAACTGCAGCCGCATTAAAACGCATATTTGTTTCTCATTAACAAAATAATATTCTACTTACACATGGTTATTTTAATTTCTTTTTTGGGTTCATAATAATTGAGTTCCATATCTACTGGAAACGTTTTCGTTTCCCATCGTTTGTGAGGATCTGGAAATTCAGTTAAAACAGAGAAAAGTTGTGGAACACCTTCATCAAATTCCTCCACATGCGATTTTTTACTGAGGTTAGTTCCAGTGTCATTGGGTTTTGGGCACATATCTAAAAAATGTTGATTTCATATAAAAACTACAATATTGCGTTTATAATAATTAAAAGAGAATGTGTTTTTTAAAATTTAGATTACATGGTAGTTGTTTTGTTATAATTGTTTTAATGTCGATTTTCGGTTTTTAATGCTCCAAATAAAAATAAAATAAACGGAGGATATAAAAAGCGGCTCTTAAAACTTGTTATCATAATAGTAGGTCTCGGAAATTACTAATTTATGAAAAATTATACTCACCCACACAGGAACAGCATTCACTATAGAGGTAACTCAGACAGTTAAAACATTCTTTGCAGCATGTGCAATTTTTTAAATCACAATTGCAAGATTTTGTTAATAGACACTTACTGACCACGCTACCACACACAGCCTCATTACAGCTTTCCACCGTCTTTATAACAAGTATAGCTAAGGCTAGGAAAGCCAACGGCATAACGTATTTCATCATTTTTTTTCAATCTGTAAACAAAATTTATAAATTATAAAATACTGAAACCTACATTGGACCTTATCTAATTTGTGTGTAAAATCATTATAATACCCTACTGAATTAATTTCTAAATAAACCACTAGCCAGAACATACCCTGTATTTGATAGGAATATTTCTGTAGTGGTATTTAAATTTTAAGAATGTTCCATTTTACCGTTGAAAATGTTACCGAACAACAGTAAGGAACTTTTACAGCAGCAAATTTATACATTCTATACGTATTTATGGAATGTACCTAATCATATTTCCTTTATGTTATGAGGATATTCTTGTAACAAGGAATGTAATGCTCTCCTGATAATTTCTTAAGGAGTGATTTTTACCAATTTTTCAAGATTTATTTCGGTATAGGTACCTGCAGTTATCTGCAGTGGCTAGATTTTATGTTCACTTGTGTAACAGAGTTTTATTAGATATTGTCACTTCCACCCGCTTCCTAGACATGACTACGATAATCCTCTAAATGCAGTTAATCATTTACGTTTAGTCTATGAAGGATTTGGAAAAACCAAAATAAACGATAAGTGGTATTAAAATCGGTATAACAATTAGTAATTATTTTTTTGGTCAATTGAGCTATCGAGTGGTTACTACTATTTTCACTTATAACTACTAATAAACGGAAAACAAGCATCTTTCGATAATATATTTTTTTTTGAACTTGTATTTTGTGGCAGTTTTCTACGTAGAATTCCTAGCAAGATAGTCAATTATTGTATAATGCAATATTTAGCATTTGAAACAGATACAGATCAATACATTTTGGCAATTATTTTGTAACAATAACCAGTACTGTTTTAAATGAAATAATAAAACTTCCAAAAATTGGGAATGCATAATATACAGCAAGACGTGTAAAGGGTGAATTACAACAACCAAACATGGAATTAAAGATTTAGTAGAGTTTCTTTTTTAAAAAGATGTTGAATTCTCCCTAGGTAACACTGGCAGCGGGCGACTCCATTACGCTGGTTGGTATAACGATCTCCCAGAACTTACTATGGAACATATTGCATCCATAGCAACTGCAGCAGGAAAGAAATTAGGCTTTCTGTTTAGAGCACGGAAATTTTTTTCTCCATCCAATTTAGCTACTCTTTACAAAGCCCAAATACGGCCTAATCTTGAATACTGCTCGCATATATGGGGTTCGGCGGCTCCGTCAAGGTTCGGAGTACTTGATGCAATACAGAGAAGAGCAGTTCGACTAATAAACGACACCAGTATCACCAAAAACCTAGCCCCATTATCCCATCGAAGAGCAGTGGCTGATCTTTCCTTGTTTTACCGATACATAAACGGATTTTGCTCAGAAGAACTCTGCTCTATAATGCCTCCACTTGCCAGACCAGCCAGAGCAACGCGACGTGCCAACTCCATGCACCCTTATACTGTTCAATGTCCGAAATCGAGAACGGATCGATTCGATCGTTCCTTCATACCCAGGGTCTCCAGATTGTGGAACTCCTTACCTTCCCACGTCTTCCCCACTCGTCCTAACTTGCAGGCCTTTAAATTCCAAATTAATAAATTGTCTCTTCTGTTCCAATAGAATCAATAGATGTTCTCGGTACATTTGTATTTAGATCTATACCTACGAGAACATTCTTAATAAAAAAAATAATAATAAAGAAATTGAAGGAAGTTATTATAAACAAATCTTAGAATGTAATACAGAACTACAGGAATATTCTTATAATTTGCTAGGTAAAAAAATGTAGGAAATGAGAGAGGTAAACTCTTATGGCTATTTAACAATTTACAGAAACAGACCTTCTAATTGATAAAAATGTCAATAAATATTGTTGCAATTACAAGAATTTAGGACAATGAAATAAAATGTTTTTGAAAAGAGTATCTAAAACAAAATTTGATACATTTTTTGTTTTCTGAAGATTACATAACTGTTGTTTCAATGTACCCTTTGTAAGATTCGACAAATTTGTTTGTCTTAATCTGTGTGCAATGATTATTATAGTTTAAAACTTAAACCATCATATAAAATAAAAAAATATTAGGAGTAGCCGTTGATCATTTATATATTGGCATATTATAGTCTTACTAAAATGTGTATAAAATACGTAAATTAAAGAGAATGTTTTTACAAAAAAGTTAATTTTAGATTTACTGTGAAGTTTATGCTACAAAATTATGAAAACATTCACGTTTTTTAAGACTTATGTTTAAAGTAATCGTATACTTTTGTATAAACAGCACATTACTGCATAGTAGCATCAAATTTAAGATTTGAAGTAAGTATAGAATAGGTAAAACATGCGTAATAGCCACAGGCATTTTAAATAAACACATAATTTAATAAACACATTCCTGTTTACATATTACATTTAATTTTTGTCGATTGAACAACGTTTTTACCTGGAATATGGAGGCCTTTATAGAAATCTTTGGTTCACATTTGTACAAACTTTTCAAAACAATATTGAAAAAGAATTAGAAAAATCCCAACGCACTGTTGCTGTTTCACACAAAACCCGTTTGGCCACTGCACTAACTTAACTAATACCGAAACGCTGAACACCCAGAGCCCCCAGAGGACGATGTTGAGACCGAGAATGAAACTAATGAGATTGAATGAATACCTTCGCCCCACTCGAAGCACTATACCGTGAGGATCTGAAATTTCTTTGGCGTTACTTGATGTAGGACTGAAGGCTAAGTTTATTATAAAAATATATATTACTTACATGCTTAAATTTAAAAAATTAAGTTTGTAAATATAATAGAATATACGGTATTGTAAAAGAATATCCAAGATAAATTAATCAGTAGAACGTAGGATCAAATAAATAATTCTTTATTATTCATAGACATAATATAGAGTATTGGTTTTCGTCTGAAATTACAGAAATTTGAGACAACAATAAAATTGATACATATTCGTCTAGATACATTTTTGGTTATAAAGAATTGATTTTTTCACAGAATCCAAGTTAATACTTGAAATTCGCAGAGACATATCCTGGCCAAAGGCAGCAAAATACTGATTACAGATCTACCTGATCAACATACAGAATAAATAATATTAGACACAGTATTAATCTTTGTGGAACTCTAGTATCATTAGTTAAAATAGTCGAATTATCTCAGTTGTCTTGTCTGTAATGTAGACAATACTGACAATAAATCCTAATCCATACAGTTGAAGTCACAGAACCCTGCAACAGGGCACTCGGCTGCCTTAAGATTTTTTTATTTAAGGATGTCCTCGTAGATATAGGCCTAAATACAAATGTACATCTATTAGAGCAGAAGAGAAAATTTATTAATTTGAAATTTAAAGGACTGCAAGTTAGGACGAGTGGGAAAGACGTGGGAAGGTAAGGAGTTCCACAATCTGGAGAACCTGGGGATGAAGGAACGATTGAATCGATCCGTTCTCAATGTCTGGCAGTGAACAGTATAAGAGTGCATGCGTCGCGTTGCTCTGGTTGGTCTGGCAAGTGGAGGCATTACATTGAGAAAAATATGTTTAAGTATCGGTTAAGTTGGGACAATGGGGCTAGGTTTTTGGTGATACTGGTGTCGAACTGCTCTTCTCTGTATTGCATCAAGAACTCTGAGCCTTGACAGAGTCGCCGAACCCTATACATGCGAGCAGTATTCAAGATTCAAGAGAAATATTTCCGTGCTCTAAAAAGAAATCCTAAATTTCCTGCTGAAGTTTCTATGCTTCTGGGATATCGTTATACCAACCAGCGTAAATGGAGTCGCTTGCTACTACTGTCTGATCGTTCATTGTGATGGCTGTGTCGTATGTTTGCCTCTTATTGAATAGGCAAACATGTCTTTGTCTTGGAAGCGTTGAAATTAACAAGATTCTTTCTTTCCCACTCGTCTACAATTCTCAAATCTCTATTGAGAGAAGCCTTTGTGGATTTTATGTCCTCTTTCAGAATATCTAGGGATATGGGACAGTTGTACGCTTTGCTAGAGTTGGGTTGCTATCATCTGCATAACCGTGTATCGGGTTATTAGTGGCTTCTAGTAGATCATTAATATGTAAAAGGAATAGAGTAGGAACTAGAGCCGATCCTTGGAGAACTCCAGCGTTGATCTGGTAGAGGTTGAAGGAATGTCCATGTACGACAACTTGGATGTGCCTCTTGGAGAGAAAGTTGGATATCCATCTACAAAGGTTTGGCGAGAGTCCATATGAAGGCAGTTTGTTCAAGAGAGATGCATGCCGCACTTGATCAAATGCTTTTGAGATGTCTAGTGATACTATTTGAGTCTCCCCATGGCGGTGGATGGCATCACTCCAGACATGAGTTACATATGCTAGCAGATTGGCTGTTGATCTTTTTTGGCGAAAACCGTATTGCCTGTCACTTAAAAGGTTGTGTGTCACAAGGTCACAAAGGTAGCTCAGGATTTCGTGATTGATGTATTTCTTCATAGTTTTGCTTATAACAGATAGAAGAGCTATGGGTCTGTAGTTAGAAGGCAGGGTTTTGAAGCTTTTCTTGGAGACTGGTTGTACTCAAGCAGTTTTCCAGGATTCTGGAAAATACCAGTATCATATGATAGTTGAAATAGCTTAGTGAAAACTGGCGCCAGTTCAGGAGCACAACCATTTAAGAGTAAAGCACGTATTTCATCAAGGCCGCTTATTTTCTTGGTATTTACAATAGCAAGGACTTTCTGTACACGCTTAACCCTAAATAAGATATTTTTCATTGTGTGGGGTGCCCATAGAATAGAAGGTAGCTCAATGTTGTCCGGTGTGTTTAGTGTCGAGTTCATAGAGAATATTTTGGCAAAGAGTTCTGCCTTTCCTCTGGAGGACGTAACTATTGATCCGTCATCTGCTGTGAGTGGAGGGAACGAACTATTTGTAAAATTATTATTGATTTGTTTGGTGAGAGTTCAATAGGAATGGCTTCCATTACCTGTTCTTTTATTCAAGCATTAAAGAGACTTTTTTAATTGGAAATAGTGGTGTTGTATCTGTTCAATTATGTACTATCAAAACACGAAAACATGGTCATTGCTGTTGACTTTTAAGGTCAAAATCCATGCCCTTTTTACGACAATGCTTTATTTTTCAAAAACGAAAACATACGATTTAAAAAAAAATTGATTCAATTTAGTTAGTTTTAAATTTTTGCCATTGACATAACTTTTTATTGGAAACTTCTATTCTCATTGGTATATGCAAAATGACTTTAAACTCAATTCTACATTTAAAAAAATGTTATGTGGATACTAAAGATTCAGCATTGTTCTCCATTCTTATTTGAAAAAAAACAGTAAAATGATACGTGAACGACATTTATATATCAAGACTTCAGTAGACTTAAATTAAACGCTAAGTGGAAATAATAAGAACCAATACATAGTAAATTATTGAACAGCGTTTATTACATGTTATACTACTGACCTTTTAGGTTCTGATCAGAAAAATTATTTAAAAGGAGAGAAAACTGATGTTTTTGTACGCCACTGTAAGAAACAAAAATTGAGGAATGCACCTGATGAAATCACTTTCTTAGTGACCATTGACCACCAACAAACATTTGTCTTAATCGTCTCAACTTCTCAGAAATATGGACTAGATACTACCTACCTGTAAAAATATGACATTGGTTTACCGGAACTATATAATAAAAATCCTTTTTTTATTTGAAAAACTGTTCATATTCTTCACCATCTACCAACTTTTCTTGACTTGTCTATAATCAATTTTCCACAACATGTTGAATCTGTGTATATTAAGAAAGTCACATTAAATTAACTAATCGGATCGGGCTAAAACAAATAACCTTGCATTTGGATACCAAACATAATACGTAGTTGATTTTAAGATATTCCATATTGCGTGTTTATCACTGAACGAGTATACATTTGTCTAAAATTAATACATTTATTTTTTATTTTAGATTCCTGACAAATACAATGGATTTAGATTTATATGTCACTGACTCTTCTTCTTCTTCAATATTTACGACTTACTCTCAACAAGTGAGAATTGGTAAGTATTAAATAATAATTGTTAAACTAAAATTACTTGTCAAAATATTAATTTATGCAACAAGTGCATAAAGTGGTACTTTTTTTCACGAATGGAAAAATTGACCGCACGACACGTTAGGCGAGTGCGGCAATTCCATGAGTGAAAAAAGACACTGTATGCATGTGTTGCATACAGTATTTTTTCTTCAGACCTATACAAATAATAAAATCAAAATAAATAAGATTTAGAACATTTTAATTTAACTTCTTCTGTAACTTACAACGAATACAAAATGACTAAGTTGGAATTGGAAAAGTATTAATAATAACAAATAAACAAAAATCAACAACTAAATTATGAATGTTTCATTTGGTAATGTGAATATTGAAAAGACAGTTGTTGGGTGGACTAATGTGTATTTTTGATCCTTTCAGATTTGTTTCCGTTTGATTCATTGATAAAGCTTCATTTAAATTTTCAATATTTGGAAGAGTCAAATTCTTCTCAGCTTTATTCTTATATGATGCAGAATGTTGGCTAAATGACGTTGAAGGTTGGTCAAAAATAGTACTGATATTAGGTCCTTGTAAAATTCGCGAAGCACAGTTCATTTTTGCATTGAGTGAATTGTTCACATAATGGACCATAATGTAGAAGACTTGAATTTTCTAGATCTTTCTTTAAAAAAAGCTAAAAGCACCCGTTTTGTAAAGCTGTGGATACTATTTTGAATCCGCCATTTCATAAAAGTATCATTCACTCTTGTATAATTTTCTTTTGATTTTTCTGGCAGCAAATTTGAAGTCGCCACATTTGCCTTTTCTATGATTTCTTCTGGAGTACATATTTCAACCTCAGAATCTTCACTACTCATATTAATAATAGTAAGAACAACAATTAAATTTACAATTCGAATTATTGACACAATGAACAAAAATATTAACGTCAAATCAAGTACAGTTCATACGCTGTCAAAGTTAAAGGTAACTTGTTATTTTATTTTTATTAATCAAATGGTTAGCGTGAAATAAAGTTAACGTTATGGCACTTTATTTCACGCTTTTTTACTTTTTTTCACTCCAACTATAAACAGCCGTTTTAAGCGCAATAAACCAGTGTAATATAAGGAATTTTAAAGGGAGGGCGTAGAAAAAATATTTTTTGAAGTAAAACTTCTTTAGCGAGACTAGGAGTAAAAAAGTTATCCTAACGGACGTGACGTCATTCTAATAACAGAAACCGGAAACAAAACCTAATACTGACACGATTTTGCATGGGCGCCGGCAGCAGGGTGCAAGAGGGTGCGCTTGCACCCCCCTTCTATGAAAGAAAATACCTGAATTTACCAGAAAATTATATATTTTTTAATTTTTTTATTAAATTATTGTTTGAATAAAAACTAAAGGCGTCGCGGTTGCTGTCCAAATCATTCTACATTCTATATAAATTTATATGGATTTTTCTTCATGGTGCACATTCTTTCAGTGAAATGTTGGAACGTGTTCATGATTTTTAAATCGGTTGTCTTGATGAAGTATTTTTTTGTTTGAATTGTTTTTGTTTAGTTTATAGATGTTATGTTGTTAGGATGATTATTAGATTATTGATTTGATTGTCATGATATTAAGTAAAAATTTGTCATTAATGAATGTCATTGAATAAACTAAATTGAATAAAATAATTTGAATTTACATATAAAGAGATTAATAAATAAATAAATAAAAGATAAAAGATAAAATCATACAAAATAGAAAGAAACTGGAGATTGGAAAGTAAAGAAAAGCAGAGAGGTCAGAGTTGGAAAATTGTAAAAGAAGAAGGTATAGAGAAAGAGTTGAGCAGCAGAAAGGTATTAAATAGATGGAAAGGCAGTAGCAAGAAGGAGTTGGAAAGTAGTTGGAAGAGGAAGATATAGAGAAAGAGTGGAAAAACGGAGGAAGAAAGAATTAGAAAGACGCGAAAGAATTATTTTTTTTATATTTATAATTTTGTATTTTTTTTAGGACAATCAATTTAAAAATTCTTGAATCCACGACCGATAAATTTGTTGAAAGAGGGTGTTCCGGAAGGAGGATCCATTTCAATTGGCGCCCAGAACGTGTGGCTGCTTCGGCACTGAGGGTGAGAGATTTTTCTTTACTATTAGGTGTCAAGCTTGCTTTATTTAAAACAAAGTGTGTGATTCTGGAGTAAAAGATTAAATTAATTATAGGTATATTATATGAAATTAAGAGGGGGAAAGGAAATTACAGATAGAATGTCAGAACAAGGGGATAATATTGATAATCAGGAAAGTCAGGGTAGTCAGGGTATTCAGGATAGTCAGGGTATTCAGGATAGTCAGGACAATCAGGGTAATCAGGATAGTAAGATAGGGGATAGAAGGGATTCATCATGGGAACAAATGATGGAAATGTTAAAAAATATGAACAAAAATATTGAATTAAATAACAAAAACAATGAAGACATGAACAGAGATATTAAAGCAATAAATTTGAATATGGATTCAATGAAAAAAGAAAATAAAGAAGACATGAACAAAAATACTGAAGCAATAAAACAAGATATTAACAAAAATAAAGAAGAAATGAACAAGAATATGGATTTAATAAAACAAGACATGAACAAAAATACTGAAGCAATAAATTTAAATATGGAAATAATGAAAAAAGACATGAACAAGAATATGGATTCTATAAAAAAAGAAATAAAAGAAGAAGTCAAAAATGAGATAAAGAAGCAAATGGAAATGTACAGAGAAACATTAGAAGAAACAAAAACAGCAATAATAACTGAAATGATAATGAGAAAAACAGAATTAGAGGAATTACAAGAAGTAAAAATTAAAACAATTATTAAGAAGGAAGGTAAAGATGAAATAAAAGAAATCAATACTAATATAAATAAAAAATTAAATGACTTAGAGATAGTTATACAACAAGAGAATATGGAAAAGAAAAATGTAATAGAAGAAATGCAAAATACAGTAAGGAAGATATGTGAGATAGAAGAAAAAGAAGAAGAAATAAAGGAAGTACAAGAAAAAGAATGTGAAATATTATTGGAAGAAATGGAAAGAAGAAAAATAAATAAAAATCAAAATAATATGAAAATAAGTAAAAGTGAATATGAAATTAATGGAAATATTAATAAGATTCATCTAAAAATTTTCATAAGAATTGTGAAAAATAAATTAAAATGGTGTAAAGATCATGAAGAATTAAGAAAATACCCGCGTGAGATGTTAGATGGGCAGGCATTGATATGTTTTGCCAGTAAAGATGAAATATTTGTGTTTGAAAAATTTAAGAAGATGTTTTTGAGTTATTTCTGGGGGAATTTTGTTCAATCTAAATGTAGGAAAAAGTTATATACAGGGAAATATCAAGAAAGGGGAAAGCAATTTAAATTCATAAAAAGTTTGTATCGAGGGAAATATCAAGAAAGGGGAAAGCAATTTAAATTCATAAAAAGTTTGTATCGAGGGAAATATCAAAAAAGGGGAAAGCAATTTAAATTCATAAAAAGTTTGTATCGAGGGAACTATCAGGAAAGGGGGAAGGTATTTAAATTTAGAAAGAAGTTATATATAGGGAAATATCAGGAAAGGGTTAAGGTTACAAAATTTATAAAAATTATATGTAGGAAAATATTAAGAAAGGGGAGGTCTATAAAATTTATATGTATAGGGAAATTCCAAAAGCGGGGGAACAAATCTAAAACTTTAAAAAAATTATATTTTGATAAAAGTTAAGAAGGGGGAATAAAAATAGAAATAAAAGAAGAAGTTAAAATTAGATATAGTGATGGGAATTGATATGCTAGGGGTAGTGTATTTTATAGTAAAATTGAAATATTCTAAATTAAAAGCTTGACAACTGATGGTGAAGAAAAATTTCCTACTGAAAGGAAATTTGATTTGGCAAGGTGAAGTAATTCACCAAGTCAAATCAAATTTGGGGGAAATTGATATGGATTTTTCTTCATGGTGCACATTCTTTCAGTGAAATGTTGGAACGTGTTCATGATTTTTAAATCGGTTGTCTTGATGAAGTATTTTTTTGTTTGAATTGTTTTTGTTTAGTTTATAGATGTTATGTTGTTAGGATGATTATTAGATTATTGATTTGATTGTCATGATATTAAGTAAAAAATTGTCATTAATGAATGTCATTGAATAAACTAAATTGAATAAAATAATTTGAATTTACATATAAAGAGATTAATAAATAAATAAATAAAAGATAAAAGATAAAATCATACAAAATAGAAAGAAACTGGAGATTGGAAAGTAAAGAAAAGCAGAGAGGTCAGAGTTGGAAAATTGTAAAAGAAGAAGGTATAGAGAAAGAGTTGAGCAGCAGAAAGGTATTAAATAGATGGAAAGGCAGTAGCAAGAAGGAGTTGGAAAGTAGTTGGAAGAGGAAGATATAGAGAAAGAGTGGAAAAACGGAGGAAGAAAGAATTAGAAAGACGCGAAAGAATTATTTTTTTTATATTTATAATTTTGTATTTTTTTTAGGACAATCAATTTAAAAATTCTTGAATCCACGACCGATAAATTTGTTGAAAGAGGGTGTTCCGGAAGGAGGATCCATTTCAATATATTAGATCATAATAGTGTGTAGATGCAGATGCACCCCCTGAAAATAATCCTTGCGGCGCTCATGCGATTTTGCCTCCTATATTAAATAAAATTAAATCTGTAATTGTATGAATTGACAGCTGATCATCTTGTCAATCGAAATACATTGCTTATATATAAATAGTTTTTTGTGTATAAAGTGTTTGTATTAAATATGAATAAACAATGTGGATTTATTAATGAAGAAAGTGATGAAAAAATATTGATTGAAAATGAGTGAATAGGTAGGTACTCTATATGCATAAATTTTATTTTTGGTGTGTAATTACACTATTTATACCTAATTATTTATACCTATTATTTATACCTAGCTATTTTCGTTTTATAGACTTAAAGAGCTAAAAAGAAAAATAAATTGTGAACGTCAAAGGGGATATTATAAGCGCCAGAAAGATTTGAAGAAAAATGACAAAAATGAAAAAATGACGAGACAGCCACATTCATTATGATTTGATTAAGTAAGTTTATATACATACATACATATTATGATAGTAAATAATTGTTTATACGGAATCTTTACGTTGAGTAAAGAAGCATGTTGCACGTTTTTGTTCATAAAATAATAATATTCAAAATATTTTAACACTTTCTTATACTTATTTTAGGTTTGGTTAGGTAGCCATAAAGGCCATAAAACCACTAGTCAAGATGGCTAATCTTTTACCACCAATAACAGATCCTTCGTAGACGTGAAGGAAACAAACTTAACTCAGGATTTTAAATTTTATGGAATATGCTATAAAATGCTACAAAATGAAATGGTTATCTAACTATCGAAGGCTCTTGTGTTGTGATGTATTACAATAAGGTAGATACAGCTACAAAATCACACATTCTAAACGTAATGTGTGTATATTTTTAATATTGTTTACCTATTATTGAAGCAAAACTTCTTTAGGCACGACTAGGGGTAGATTCTAACGGAAGATTCTGATGGAAGTAACTGTATAATTTCAGCTATGGGAGGAGTTTAAATTTCCGAAATTTATTTATGAAATTTTCAAACGGTTTCAAATACATTAATGGTATTTATAGACTAAAATCTATGTTTCACATTTTAGTTATCATAAACCTATTATTTCAAATATAAAAAAAATGATGATAACTTTCAAATTCCTATTTCTAATGAATAATATAAATATAACATCTCATTTTTTTTGTAAAGTATATAGGCAATAAATATGATTGAATTGTAATTAAATTAAATGGACTTTTCATAACTCGTTACGTAAATAACTATTCCGAAATTGGTACCCTAAACCGTTTTAAGAAAAATTAATCGGTAAATTGTCTTCATTATAAATAGATATTGACTTGCATATGCATACGTTGTGTTATACAAATTTACAATAACCTTTTCCTAAAAGCTGAAAGAGCTTCAACGTCAAGTGTATTAACTCAGCGTGTTTAATAATTTTGTTTTAAGATATTTAGTTTAGATAAACAGGGTAGCTTGGATTTTGATTGGATTCTTTAAATATCGCATGTATATATAATCCGTTCACTTTTTATTCCAATCTCAGTAGGCTCTGTTAGTAACATGAATTTCGCCCTGTATAATACACGTCTGAGTTTACTGTTCTGTGGTCTTGTTAATTGTAAGTACGATGTTGTCACGTATTCAATAAAAATATGTGTATTCAGTACAAATATCTTAAATTTGCAAACCAAATTTAAAACTTGCAGGAAATAATATATTTAATATTAAATTGAATACTAAAGTAAATACGTCAGTTTTCGCTGCAAGAAGTATTAATATCCAAGAATGGTCTATTTGAATTCACATGAATTTTGACTGATACTCAAAATAACACATTTCTTTCCACAGAACAGATCCCTGTTTATAGTCAATTATTATTTTATTGGTCTATAACGAAAAATATAGGTACTTTTATATTTACATTTTATTACAAGAAAATAAGTACAATTCAAAATGTAGCACATATACATATATTAACTAAAAACGTTTAATACAACTTTTAAATTAATCAAGCAAAAGTAAAAAAAATCATTTTTACAAATGCATAATAAAACTTTTAAATTATTCAAGTAGTGGTAAAAAAATTATTTAATCATTTTTGAGTTTGACATAAAAGCACAGTACTCAAATTCTATATCCATCTTTTTTAAAGTCTACTATTTTACATCCAAATGGCATCGTAGATTATTGTAATAGTGGCTGTAGGTAATAAAATTTCACATCCAATTGGTTAATTAAGGAAACTACTCCAGTACAAATTTGATTTTCCTGGTCCGCCTCAAGTGGAGTCGCAGTTGACTTATATATGCAGATGTTTTAATAATGTTCTTTATAACAGAAATTCTTCAGAAATTTTTCAAACCGATACAATGAAAAAATATTTTAATAAATTACATAAAAGCAAATAAAAACAAATACAGATGCAGGTTTAGATGTAACGTGTAAATGTTGTCGGTGTATTTGTATGATCAATCCTCTTCCATTATTTCACTGGAAGAATCAGAGTCACTATCAAATCCAAAATTGGAATCGTCAGAATCTGATTCCTCCAATGAAATAATTAAAGCATGAATATTATTATGTGAGCAGTTTCCCATGTAAGTAGTCCAATCTGCCAAAATAAGTTCGTCTGTATATCTAAAAAAATTTCGCCACATGTCTGGTGTACATTTATCAATGCTTCTGTCCACGTTTTTTAAACTCTATCCTGGTCAAGATAAGTAGATGTTATATGTTTGTTATAATATGTCTTAGTAAACCCCCATGCTAGTTCTATTGGATTGTAATGACAATGGTATGGTGGTAGTCGAAGTACTTCATGTCCTCGTTGTTTTAAAATTTCATCCACTACATATATCTTTTCGTCAGTTTTATAAGGTAAGATTATTGAGTACAGTTGTTTCTTTGTCATTTTTGTGTCAAACATAAGGTTATTGTTAATCAACCATTCCTGCAACATCGCTTTTTTCGCTAAAATAGGGTGGTTTGTTAAGTTGAACTGAAGGGTATGGCGCGTTGTCCATGACCACCACACATTTTTCTTGAAATACAGATAGAGCAGGAATGTGATGATTAACAACCCAGCTTTTAAAAAGGTCACTATTCATACTTTTGTGATAGTCAAAGTCTGTATTCGAAGACTCTAGCAACAAGTCACATTCTTCCAAAAATCATCCATTGTCGTGTGAGCGTGTAAAATAGTAAATCGCTTTCTTTCGGATTTTACACGAGCTGGATTACTTTTCAAGTCAGAATCGTGTACCGACTGACGCACTGAGCTACCATTTTGATAGATCCATGTTTCATCTAGGTACAGGAATGTAACTCTCTCAGTAAGATTGTTTAGTTTATATTTCCGAATGAAAGTGATTTTACTAATTTTAACGTGTCGTTGTTCACATAAAATATGTCGTCCATTTACTTTTTTAAATTTGTATCCCATTAATTTTATAAGTTTGTATAGTGTAGTGCGTCTCCCTTTAAAATCAAAATTCTGTTTAGCATCATAGCATCAGTCCAAAGTAAAATGTTGATTTTTAGACTGGTACATCCAAATCTGTCGCTGTAAGTCTTTTTTAAAATAAACTTCTCAAATGTATCAGTTTTACTTCCTTTATCTGCGACTTTCTCATTATTTTTCAATCCTTAATAATTCTCCGTATTTTCCAAACACTAATCTAAAAAAATTAAGCATTTAGAATGTTTGTCATATTAATTAGTTTCAAAAAATATACATCAGTTACACAAAGGTAGATATGAGATTTAAAAATATTTAACAAAATTTTGAATTAAATTATAGTTACAAAATATTTAATTTAGAAATGTGAAATCTGACAACGTTGTTTATAACTTATTATGATATCTGTCAAAAACGGTTATGTATTATGTTAATAATATAAATTTTATTTAAAAAGTGATACATATTTATAAAATCATTACAAAAACCTCTTTCAATTAATCTAATGCAAAATATATAACTTTATGTTAGCTGTCACAAACTAGGATTCATTTAAAAGAAATAGCAAAATGGTAGGCACTTACCTTAAAGATCTGAGCCACTTTCGCTGCTGTTGCTTTATTTCTTAAACATACCATAACATTTAATGATGTTGTTATGTAGTTCTATACTGTTTTTTTGGCATTACTTATTGAATATTTCTATATTTACAAATTTTAACCTTTGATAATATGAGCTGTCAATATTTCGACAGTAGGACAGGACGTTTTCAGTTTAGGTACCTAACAACCCAACAAAATAAAGTGCCAATCCAAGAAATAAAATGCATAGTCTACTGAGATTGGAATAAGAAGTGAATGGATAATATATTATCAGTCAAATCTATATATTCCATATAGAGTATTATGGTTCATGCAACTAATTTGTTTTATGATTTTTCATTATCGAATAGTTTCCAGTTATAACTAAAAGACTAGGGTTGTCTTTTTAGTTTCTATATAGGCGCTTAGAAGGCGCCACCAATAGAATTCTTAGACACATATCTAACCTTAATATATTGTTGACATAATTAGGGCTACCGCGTGTGAATTCGCCGCTAGAGGCGCTAGTGTAGCTGGAGGTCCCCGCGTCACTGTTTATGGGTGGGATGCCCGGTATTATTTTTCTTTTTAATTAACTTTGGAGTTATTACGAGGTATAATAATATTAAATTTAAAACGTTGTTTTAATTATGGAAAATACGAGTTACGGGTCAATGAATGTCACTGCTTTAAAAGTAGAACTACGAAAAAGAGGTGCAAAGTTAATCGGGCTGAAAGAACAGTACTGAGCAACACTGCGGCATTTTCCTCTAAGTATCAATGGAATAATATTTATTTGTATACGTTGCGACGGATAAATGTCAGCTACAAATTTATTCTATGGACGGCGCCAACTGGTGAGCAAAAAGGGCGCACTGGAACTCCACACCGAATTTACCTAATCGTTAATACCTCACTGGAACTCCACACCAAAAATTTTGCTACCTGAATACTCTACTAATCCCACACTGGAATTCCCCACCGAATAAAATTATATTTTTAAAACCAGAAAATATAATTGCGCTTAGATAAGGACAAATAAAACCATAATTTAATTATAAAACTATTTTTTAATTAAATTTTGAAAATTTGTAAGAAACAGCTATTACGAATTCGTATAAACTAATTGCATTTTCTTTTAATTGTAAAACCTTATTATTTATAAAATTAAAATTATGTAAGACCTCCTTTCTAATTGTTCTTTTTTCATTAAATTTTGCAGTATTTATTTTAATATACGTATCTTTCTGGAGCTCTTCAAGTACTTTCAAAAAAGTGTGAATATTAGGATGGGGAGAATTACACATTTTATTAAACTTGGAATGATACGATTCGCAAGAATTTGTTGTCCGGTTTAAGTCAGCGGTGTTAGCTGCCCAAATGTGTGGAGGAAACAGAGAGTTAGTATCTATGTACGTTTCTACCAAGTAATCGCTGAATCTCAAAACCCGATTGTCTTGAGGCATATCTGCTATAAAATTGAAGCAGTACACATCATTGACATTGTCTGCTGGTAAAAATGTGAGGCCAAATAAATGTTTCAACCACTTGCCAATTTTAGAATTATTTTTATATTCTCCAGACAGCCCAACTTGCTGAATCTTTCGCCACCTAAAAGATATTATTGTTATGTAACATGTTGTGACATATTATAATTACAATTATACATATATGTATATGAATAAGTTAATAACCTACCATGCTTGAGCAAGATGAAATCTACAACAGATTATCTCTGCATCCGGAAATACTTCATTAATCGCCGAATGTATCGCCACTTCAAAATCTACCACAATTTTTTCTGGCCGCCATGACAGGATTTTTTCATCCAATAATTGAAAAAGCTTTTCATATGTACTCTTATTTTTATTTGGTAAGAGACAGAAAGCTGTTGGCACATAGGTGTCCTTTACATATGTGTGAATAGTAAATAACTGGCAGAAATATTTACAACAATAATTAAATGTTCCATCCATAAAAAATACACTGGATTCTGTCATCAGTTTGATATTTGTTTCACATGAAAACACTATTATATTATTTATATTATCATTAATAAAAAGAAAATCTTCAGATTTAACTGTTTTTATAACACAATTATTTACAAAGGCATGCACTTCTTGAATATTTCGGGGTAATTTCGGGACAGTTTTCAATTTTTCTCGATTATAGTTATCCCGAATATAGTTTATATCTTTAACAGTAAGAGTATCTATTGTACCAATATTTTCAGATATTTCGCGATGGATTATTTTGGTAGGTCTTTCAGATATATCATGATTAGCCTTCCTTTTAACTGAATTAGATATCTTCTGCCGATTTAACACTAACCCAGATACACTCTCGTGGTCATGATCACAGTCACTAATTCGAGAGAAATTTGGCTGTTCTATATCTCCTATAGTATATAGTTGGGATTTGCAGCCTTTTTTAATACATCGCCACACAGTTTCACCACTTTTTATTGTTCTTCCCATATAAAATTTATAACCTTTATAAATTAATAACCGTTTTCCCCGTTCACTAAACATAGACTCCATCATGTAAATAAAAAAAGCGTTAACAAATTTCGAAAGGCACACAGTATCAGCAATAGACAATTATCACAACAACTAATACAATACTGATTTATAAAATTATATTTGAAGTAAAATAATATTTAAAATGGAGTTTACAGGTAGTTCTAATAACATTTTAATTTTCTGAGGGGAATTCCAGTTAGGGATTAACTAATAAGTGCAACCCAAAATAGGATTATAATTTTGGAGTGGAGTTCCAGTGCACCGAGCAAAAAAACGGTAGCCCTCATTCTGGAGTTTCATTGTGATACAAGTCGTGGAGGCTGTAGGTTTTTAATTTAAAATATTAAAAGATAAACTTTAATTTTAAATAAATTTATTGATTTTATAGCTTACACATTTTAAAAAGTCTTTAACATCAATTTGTTTATTTTCCAACTGATAAATTTTGTATTCAATAAAGGCTAAATTATTTTGTTCAGTTTGTGAAATTTTTCTACATTCATACAACGGCTTCTTCACGTTCCCGAAGATCAACAAATCAATACGTGGTCTGCGATTTTAGTGATATGCAAAACTAAAAATACAACCAACTGGAATAACTGTTTTACCATTTGGTTTGAACGTATGCAAAAGTGTATCGATATGCAAAACTAAAAATACAACCCTCGTATTTGTCTGGAGGTTAAAAGAGATTATTTTATCTTAAACATCTTTTAATCTCTTAATACATAGTTTCGGAATAAGATATTTCTAATAAAAGCAAATTTATTTCTTAGGTATATTAATAAAAACAAACATGGGTATCGTGCGACTGACCGATAAGCTATGCTCCTACTCTGGATATAAAAAATAATTACTTATAAGGGAGTTGTTTGGTTTTTTAACGTCCAGCACAGTCGCCAAAACGTTCCGTAAAAAAATAATCTTTAAAAATGATTAAAACGCAACTGCAATTCTATATAAATACGTATACGTGCGCATCTCTGGGTATCTATGTATATGTAATAATGTGTCAGCCTTACTATGAACTGTCGTATGCATGTTCGTTTTCTCTTACCGCGGGCTGGTTTATATACCATGGAATGTTTTTTTCAGTTTCTCTTTCAGGTTTACTCCGTCCACAAAAGGTCCCACAAGAGACACAATGAATTTATTTAAAATAGTAGTGCTAAAAAATACAATATTGTCTCAATTTAAACATCACCTTAGGTTGACTGGTTTTATAGGCAACACAAAATACACATGCCATAATAAATTATTAAAAATCTATTTTTTTGTAGTTTCATGTGATCGTAGAAAAAAATCTTGTGTGTAATTCGAGCAGAAAGTTCTTTGCTGCTTTTGAAAAAATCGCTGCGGGACGCTCTTAACACACAAATAACTATACTGGTGGTATAGTTTCGAAATTTTATTGACAGTTGGTTTACTTAAATTTATTCAAAGTACCCATTTTACATCAATTTTAATATTCCCATACAGTACGCAGAAATGATAGTTATTCCATGCAAATAAACTAGTTAGGAATAACAGTAGTAGTAGAAAAAAGTTTTTATTGTTAATACTTTCTTGAAGGCTATTCCTGTATGTATAATTGTCATTATTTCGATTTCAGAAACTCTGTTGAAAAAAGACCGTGAACAAGAGGCAGTAGAAGAAAGTCTAGAGCTGAAAAATAGACAAAATTGGTTTCAGAACCTGGAAATAAAAATACAACACCATGATTATAAGGGTCTAGAGTTTACTTGTTTTAATCATAATTCGATTAATTTTTATTTTAAGCCCTACCAAATAAACAATAAATTAACACGTAAAACAAAATACCGTTGCAAATTTAAATACAATACTAAATATAAATATTGGGAATTAGTGAGAAATGTAGTCCCTATTCCTTGTAAAACGAAGATCAGTGCCGAATTTACAGATAAAACTATAACTGATAGTGATATTTTGAATACAATTACCGCAATTTATAAACTATTAGAGCAATATGTTAATTGGAATCTTAAGAGAATGAAGGATAAATACGAGGTAATAATTAGCTTTGCATTTCTACTACGGTTTAAAAACAAGTTTTACACAATTATCGTTATGCTTTGAGCTCTGATTCTAAATTGGAGAAGATCGTTTATAGCTTAAGAATGCATGGTTAAACACTTAGGGCACGATGGATAAAATTTTGACAGAAATAATTCGTTACTTTAAAAAATCTTATGAAAACAAAATTTTATCGGTAGATAAAAGAAAGATTTTGCTTACATCAAAATTAATAAAGATATTACCAAACCATAAAAATTCAGATATATAAAACATTATATAGATACAACACTAAATGGAATGATATAATGATTGGTTGAAAAGTTTTGAAAGCTACACATATTAACCAGTGAAGGAATTAAAATTTATACCCTATTCTAATATTTCATCTTCCATTTGAGTACACAAAAAATTCTATTTTGATTTGTCAATTCATTCTTTGCTCACAAGCCATTTCAAGTTGTCGTGCAGTGCAGTGATAAAAAGCGTTATTTTGGAAGGTTTATCCGTAACAAAATTTCATACAAAAATGGTGAAAATGTTAAAGGAATCTACTCCTTTATTTCCAACTATGCATCGATTAGAGATTAAAAGTAGTCGTACTAGTGTCAAAGATAAACCACGTAGTGGACGTCCAAAAAGTGCAATAACACCAGAAATCATTGAGTAAGTCTATGAAATTGTTTGTAAACACCCAACTTTGACTAAACGTGAAATAGCTGATACCATGGGCATCTACGATTAACGAGTACTTCATATTTTACACGAAGAATTAAATATGACTTTTTTAAAAATTTTTTTTTTTTCATTTTTTTTTTTGTCTTTTTTGACCTATTTTCATCTTTTGTTTACTTTTTGATTTTTTTCAATTTTTTTTGACTTTTGACATTTTTTGACTTTTTTCGATCTGTCAAAATCTTATGTCAAATGTCATTCATATGTCAGAATCTTATGTCAAATGCCAAAAATATCATTCAAATGTCAAAAATGCCATTCAAATGTCAAAACTGTCATTCAAATGTGAAAAAAGTCATTCAAATGTCAAAAATGTCTAACAATTCCACAAAAACTAAATCGAAAACAAATTTCTCAGTGTAATTTAGAACGTTATAAGCAGAATAAAACCAATTTTGTGCGTCGTTTTATAACTATGGTTGAGAGTTGGATCTACCATCCTGATCTTAAACTGAAACAATAACGTTAACAGTGTACTGAAGCTGGTTCAAAAGGGATTTTGTTAATTCATTACTTCGAAAAATGGCAAATCAATTTACCCTTAATATTAAAGCAACTTTTTGAACCACTTGGATAAAAAAATGGTGAAAAAAGAACCTGTTACGGAAGAAAAACATTTTTTTATCAAGACAATGAACACTAGTTTGTTGACGATGACTAAATTGAACGAATTACTTGAACATATTACAAACAAAGTACCTACAATTAAATTTAGAACTGAAGATAAAAATTTACTATTTGTTGAAGTATTAGCAACGAAGCAGAGAACGATTATTTAATTACAACTAGCATTTTTCGTAAAAAACACGTAAATACAACAGATATTTCAATTAAATTCAAATTAAAAAAAGAGTGTACGTGTAACCTTTACGCGCGATTGAAGTAAAACTTGAAAAATTTAAAAAATTTGAAAATTTTGAAAAAATTTAAAATTTTGTTAAGGTTTGTAACTCTTAAAATTCTTATCTCATTTTTATAAAACATAGCTAAGAACCACCTTGATAAACAAGGCTTTCGATTAAAAAAATCCGCACTCATATCAATTCATTCATTCAGGTGCTACGTGACAAAACATTCTAATAACACCCCTCGTTTTGCTTCGGGGGTCCATAAAATAAGCCAGAAACAATTTTGAATATATTGAATTATTCTTTATTTTAACTGGCAAGAAGACCCCCAATTAAAATAAGAAAGTAATATCCGATTTAACAAGTTCTAAATGTAAATTTGTGCATCTTGTATAAAGTCTAGGAATTCCTAAATATAGTTTATCATTTTTTCTTTATTACTATATGCTTATTTTCGTGTTTTTTTATTTTTATAAACCATGAAAATAGGATTTTTAAGTATTCAAAACTGCCATGAATCATGCGTATAAATTTTTTTAATTTATTATCATAAAATAATTCATCCAAATCCCAAAATATAGAAGATTTATTTAATTTCAGAAATACCTAAAGGATGAACTTGATTGGATTGATTTAGATCCACAAACCAGAAAATTATTTTTTACACAAGAAGAAAACCGTTTGTGGCGAGAAAAAGGGAATGCAATTCTTCGGCGAATGATAAATGATGATTTATCTGACGTAGATATATCAGATACTTCTAGTTCCGATGAAAGCGAAGAATGAAAACCTTCAAAGTATTATTTTTACGATAAAATAATGGTAGTATTTTTATTTTACCATTGAACGAAATAAGACTTACCTAAATAAAGGTGTTATAGAAACAAAAAAATTAAAAACAACAAATCATAACTATTTAGTTGTTACAATTCTTGATAGTCCACGTCAAGTAGGCAACCAAAATAAAATAAGGTTGTAAAATTTGTTGATAATACTAAGTAATGAGCTTTTAAAAATTAAGCATAAAGTCTGTACTTTTTGGATGCTTCTTATTTTTATAACGTTTATAACGTTTCCAAATAATTTTTTTACGAATAGTAAATCGTAAGTCAAAGTCAGTACTGGATGTTTAAGTAATTTCAGCATATTTTTTAAATTATTTTAACTTTGAATTTAAGCTAAAAGTATCTCAATCTAAACATATTGAGCATACACACATCGAATAGCGCGACGCACCCATTACTTAATTAGTTCAGTCGATCGATGACTTAAAAATCGCGACAATCTTTTTAAATTAATTCTTTTATCAACACTCTAGGCATGACATTATTAAGGAAACCGTTAAATAATTACACAAATTAATATACGCAAGAGTAACACATTAATTATAACTCAAATACTAGATCTGAGTAACGATACATTTACAAAATGCAAATTAGAAACATAAGCCCAGCCTCTTCTTTTGGCTTGGCTGGAACTATATAAATAAATTCTTAAAACATAAATATTAAAACGAAATCGATAATAATAGTTTAGGAGCGTATTCACCACATATACATCTCAAACGGTACAACGCATCCAGGGTTTTCTTGAACCTATAAAAGTTGAGGACTGCCACCCCACCATTTACTTACGATTATTAAATAACAGATTTATTATATCCTTATTATTATAAATATTCTTTCATTCATCGCATTATATACAAGTCATTTCTTCGGAAAGTTGAGTTTAACTTTTTATAACTTTGAATGAATACCTGGTGCAAGGGGTCAACCAATACGCTACCTATGTGACTTCTTTTTAATGTTTCGCTATGTAGTGCTAGTTTTTATATCACTCTCTTTCTTCGATCTTTCTCTTTTACAGAGGCTCCCACACCTTGTTGCCAACCTATACGCTATTCAAAATATTTGATACTGCACACGTTGGCGGCCCTAATTAACCTTATATTTTATACTTGATAGTATGTACACACGAAATAGATTTTGATTGGTAAGCGATATTTTGTAATATTTTATTGGAAAGATGAAGAGTTTTTATTATAAGATTTAATTTTTTTGACTGCAAATTACATTTTAACCCACAAGATGGAGACGGAAGTTCGGATTAATAGTATAGTAGAGGTCCATGCTTTAAGCATGCATAAAATGATTTTGCTAAATCATTCCCTTGCAAATTTTTCAACCCAGGCGCGTGCATAGAAGTATAATTTCTACTGCTACACCCGTTTTTCTATTTATAGAATAACTTTGTTGACATTTTTCATTGAGTTTCTAATGATAATCTTCTCAATAATTATTTCATAAAAACCAAACAAAGACTTAACAAAACCTGTATAATACAAAAAATATAACTAAATCTAAGCAACCAATCTCTAAATGCAGGATCACATTCCCAGAATTTTATTGATAGAACGTGCCATCGAAGAAAAATCGATAAATTTATATCAGTAAATATAAAAACTACTAAATAAATCTCTTGGGAATTGTGGTCGTTGGCAAAAAGTCTTTAAAGTAAAACTTTTGTTTAACTAGCCAAAAAAGGGGTTTGCTTTTTTTTTCAACGGTCACTACCAATATTTTTCTATTCTATATATATACCATTTTAAATTTGTTAAAAAGCATTGTCTATATTGTTTACCAAATATTACAGTGAAAAACAGATTATAGTTAGTATATTTTTAAGTTGACCGACTGAACCAAGTAAGTACTGAAAATGGCTCGCCGTATGATGTGAATGTGCTCAATATGCTCAATAAGTCGTTAGACTGTTGGCGATCACGTTTTAGTTTTTTTGTGAAGAATTTAGATATTTAAGCTTTAATTCACAAATTAAAAAAAAATGTGTTAAAGTTACTGAAACATCTATTTCACACCTTTTGGAAGAAAAAAAATTTGGAATTTGATAAAAAGAAAATTTGGAATTTTATAAACAAATTAAAAACTCCTTTTTAACTTTAAAAAAACAATATATTTAACAAGTTGACTTAAGAATTTTAATAGCTCATAACTCAGTAACAAAGCATCATACGGAAAAAAATTTACCAGAATATCAACGAATTTTTCAAACCGTTTGTCAAACATAAAATTCATAAAAATTGTACCGAATTATATTTCTTTTAATTATTAATGTATATTACCATGTCGGTAATTGAAATTACTGTTTTTATCGATTTAGAATTTTGAGACTGATACTCCTAGTTCATGTATAAAATTAGTGTTATGTATAAAGGAAAAAAAGTATTATGCAAGTGATATTTTGTACGATAAAATTCTTTATATACATTTTTTGTTATCACAGTTCTTTGTAGTTTTTACAGACTGTTTTTGATTATTTATTATATTTAATACCTATTTATTACACTTCATCAATGTTTGTATGTAGTCAGTAGTCAAACTTTATATCTAATTAGTATTTTCTTATACTTATTTTGTTTGTTATAAAACTTTGGATGTGTTGATATAAGTATAATTTTTGTGGTAAATACATATTTTTGTAAAAAAATGTGGAGAAATATTGTATGCATTGTTTTTTGGTGTAGTTATCTTTTGCCTCTCAGAACGGACGTGCATCAACTCGTCTCCGGAATGTTTGGAAAATATAAAAGAAACTGATCACTTGTGATCAAAAGCTTTAAACTTTTAACTACAGTAAAGGAACTGTGGATTTTTCTGTTTAGGTCAAAAAAAGGTATGAATTTATGGGCGGATGTAATTTGGGCAGAAATCAGTACAGGTACTTAAACGGTACAGGTAGTTTGGACCAAAGGTTTCAAGGGTCGTTTTAATCTTATAAGTATTTTCGGCCGAGGGCAGCAGGTAAAATGGGTGCATCGCAACTGCGGTACGGTCAACTTACCCTTGCATACCTGACCCAAAGGATTTTAATCCCCTGTCGTAATTGCGGTACAGACTAATTTTGGGTTTTTTCATGGGTAAAAGGGTAGGTGGTAAGGGCATTTAAATCTCTTTAGAGCAAGTAGTCTCATTTATCAATTATCTATTGGATGAAAGTCTTTACTATTTTACGAGATCAAAATGAAGCGAATGCTAAGCGAGCGTGGAAAAATATTAATTTGTTTTGAGGACTATAAATTTTATAAATATCGCGAAGTTAAAAGTAGTGGTGAAATGTGTTGGAGTTGTACCGTAAGGACATGTAATGCTAAAATTTTTACAATGAGTAAGGAGGAGTACATAACCCTGAACCCACAAGTGAACAAATCTTAATAAGACAAGAATTAGGTAACGGTATAAAATGAAAAATTAGTGAATTAGATTCCTGTTTAATTA
Organism: Altica lythri; assembly: GCA_964028335.1. Taxonomy (NCBI): domain Eukaryota; kingdom Metazoa; phylum Arthropoda; class Insecta; order Coleoptera; family Chrysomelidae; genus Altica; species Altica lythri. Next base: position 23,579,313 of record OZ034804.1, on the reverse strand, counting down.
ATGAAAAACCAGCAAAGCTTATCCATGCTGAATTAGATTCACATAAGACAGCTTTAGATACTTTAACCGCAAAGGATGTGAATTTAATAAGAAAAACTATAAGTCGCAAAAAGTTACAACACCTAGCGAAATTGCCGAGATCTAAAAGTGAGGTACATGAGTGTTTGGACAAATTGGATATTTGAACTTCATTGGATGAACAATTTTTATTTCGAAACGACATCGACAGAGTAAATAATATAATAATATTTTCATGCGAAAAAAATTTTGACTTTATGTGTAAAAATGAAATATGGTTCATGGATGGAACTTTGGCCTATTGTGAAAAGAATTTCTTGCGATTATTCACAATTCATGTATTTTCAAATAAAGTATATGTACCCGTACCCGTTGTATTCTGTTTGCTTCCAAATAAGTCCAAACAAACATACACAAACTTATTTGAACTACTGAAGAAAGAGTGTTGTGAAAAAAACTATGTACTTCGACCAAAATCAATTGTGATAGACTTTGAAATGGCCATTCATGCAATTGCTAACCAATGTTTTTCAGAAGCAGAAATTGTTGGCTTCAGATTTCATCTCACACAGTCATGGTAAGTTAACAATATAAACTATTTATTTTCAATACATACTTTGTCAACTTTGTATTAATGTGTACCTATTGATTATTTGATAATGTGTGGTTTCTTATTTGTGTGAATTTTAAGTCGAAAAGTTTATATAAAATTCTGTTCTCCAGAGCTTGGTTTATTTGATAATTTTGTCTTTATTATAGGTGGCGAAAAATTCAAGATCTCGGCCTAACAGCGGAATATAAAACGAATCTGAGACTGGAATATGGTTGTGCCATTTATTTGGACTTACTTTCCTGGATCCTGATGAGGTTGCAGATTCACTTGTTTTTGATTTTCTCGCAGAACAGCCAACTTGTGAGAAAGTTATAAAATTTGCAGACTATTTAGTAGACAATTATATTGATGCTACTTCTATGGGCGTCAAATTCTGCATCGCTATTGTCACATACGATAATAGGGTTGTTTAATTGTTTTAGATTTCATTGTATTATTTTGTATTGTAATTATCCAGACCGAAGTCAGTACGTTAGATTTCAAGGCGACCTTATATAGTTTAATTTTTATTCTCACGTAGCGTAAGAATTGGCTATAAAAGAGCGTCGTTGAGGTCGTACTGGAGGAGTTCGGAGTCTGAGGTTGTCTGCAAGTGTCACCCTTTGGGGTGTCCCTAAAACAGACCCTTGAGTCTGGGCCGTTGTGGCTTTTGACTTATTTTCGTGAGTAAGTGTGACATGCCACCATATAGTTTATTTGGTAAGATTAGTTAAGATTTGTATTTTGTTATTCGTTAGTCATATTGAATTATTCATTGTTATTACTTGTTTCTTTATTAATATATTTGTTGTTTGTTTCCTGTTGTTTATCTCATCTTCCCCTTGGTTAGTGTTCTGCCTTTAGCAGAATACTTAACCAGGGGGTAGATAACCACGACCTGGGTGGGAAGTGCCTTCAGTTAGCTACCCCTCATCCCAAAACACTAAGGCACATTCTCCTCTTTCCCCCCAGGCTTGACACTATGTAGAACAACGAATACGTGCGAATCATTTCATTCGAAATTTAATAACTATTGTGGATCGCATAAACCTAATATATATTCCATTTCACCGATTTTGGCCGATGACCGACATCATACTCAAAGTAAATTTAGAGTTACATTTCTCTCAGATACAGGCAAGTTAGAAATTTAAATGAGGACGTTTGTTTTTTAATACAACACTTACGTAACTGCATCTTGTTTCACCGGTAGATAAAAAGTATTTAATACGGAAGTCTTGTTTTAATTTACATTCCTAATAACCGTCATGTACGGCTCATTGTTGAAGGGTTGGATTTAATAATTATTAATGTCATATTTTTTTAGATGTCAAACCACACTGATAGTTTCAGAAACTTACGACTTAATTTAGAAAAAAAAAACTCTCCGCCATTGGTAACTTGGATGACAGTTTAATCTTATTTCAGTGGTTTCTAATATCAAATTCGCCAAAAACCATGAAATGGACTGTATACAAATTTTTGGAATCTTTAAAAAATATTCAGTTTGATACTCACATTAAAATTAATTCTATTAAAAAGAACGTACCTAGATGTATTAAAAGAAAAATTTTACAAAAACAAAAATTTATTGATTTTAAAATAAATCCATACAAAAATGATTTCGTGAAATGTGTTTCACACAATTTGCAATGTCTTTGAAAATTAACAATTATATAGATACTTATATGTTACTATATAAAATTATCCAATAAATTATATTTAGTAAAATATTTTTGGCCTTTTATTTCATTGGGATAAACTAATACGTATAAAATATCTGTGTATTTTTGCCGTACCGCAATTACGAAAGGAAGAGGTCACCTTAATTTGCATAAAGTTGAGCCGTACCGCAGTTCCGACACCGGCTTAAGGATTCTGGGAATTGGTACCGCAGTTACGGTGCGCCCGGTAAAATAAAATATAATTTTCTATAATTATATTTTACTAGCTGTTAACGGCGCGCGTTGCTACGCCATCAACTAAAATAAATTTAAGAAAACTAAAAGAGAAGAAAAGATATGAAAGGAAAGAAAGTTTGTAGTTTTGTTTTACTTATCGCACCAACAATATATTTTTCCAACATATTTATACGAATTCGTATAGATATAGATATCTATTAATCAGTATTGAATTTCGATACATGGAAGCGCCATCTGATGGTAACTTACATTAATACGAATATCATATTCATCTTACCCATTAAAAATACATCATTATGCTGATCTTCATGACAACCGGTTGAGCGGGGCAGAAGTTGCTGCTCTGTAGCCCCCCCGGGTGGAGAGTTGCATCAATGAGCATATCATGCAAACCTTCTCCGTGGAAAAATAGATATACATACCAATTTTCATGACAATCGGTTGAACGAGACAGATGTTGCTACTTTGCAGCTCCACCTGGTGGGGAGTGGCATCAATGAGCATATCATACAAACCTTATCCGTGGAAAAATACATATGCATACCAATTTTCATGACAATGGGTTGAACGGGGCAGAAGTTGCTACTCTGCAGCACCACCTGGTGGCGAGTGGCATCAATGAGCATATCATACAAACCTTCTGAGGTTTTATATTTAAAGTTCCTAGTGTTATAATTGTGTATTTTATTTTGAAATCGAATAAATTCATTAAAATATACAGGTGCTAAATTATGCAACATTTTATATATAAATACCATGGTCATGTAGAGAAGTCTGTTTTTCACAGAAACCCATTCAAGAACAGATAACATAAAATGTATTACTGGCATAATAATCAAAATGTCGCTGAATGATTGTATTAAAAACAGTAATTCTGAATTGCATAGAAATATCCTGGGACACTCTAGAAAAGAAAAACATTTTTTAGCTATTTTTTTCTGAATATGTATACTCAAAATGAGCATTAAGATTTAAATGATTATCCACAATAAGTCTAGATATTTAGCCTGTGAGATAATTTCAATTGTTTCTCTATCCACTGTTAAATTTATTTAATGTACATTTAGATTTTTATACTTACGAGGTGTTGAAATAATAAGGGCTTTAGTTTTTTCAACGTTTAACTTTAACTTATTTATCTTTAAGTAGGAAGCAATATTATTTAGAAAGTCAGTCATTTGTTCAATGCTATATTTAAGTCTTTGTCACCAATAAACAGCAAAGTGTTATCCGCAAATAAACGAATCTGTAATTGATATCATTTATATAAATTAAGAACAATAGATGACCCAAGATACTTCCCTGTGGTACTCCATGTTTAACAGTTTTACTTGATGAACTTGTGTTATTTGTGTTCTGTCTTTTAAATATTCTGTAAACCATTTTAATACATTTCCACAAATTCCATGCAGTTCCAGTTTTTTTAGTAAAATAGATCTATCAATAGTTTCAAAAGCTCTTTTCAAATCTAAAAGCACTACTACGGTGTTCAGACCATTATCTAAATTCTGCTTCCAGTGTATTAAATTATATTGAAGTGCCGTTTCACATCTATGTTTTGTTGTAAATCATGACTGTTTAACAAACAAAAGATTATTTAAATCAAATAATTAAGCAACTGTTTGTATACTACACTCTCGAGTAATTTTTCCAAACTAGGTAAACTCTTGACAGGTTTAAATTCCCATTCCCTAACACTTCAAAACATGATTTTATAATTTTAGCATTTAGTACATCAAGTTTAGAACCCTTATTTTCATCTAATACCCGAATAAACTGCCTAAGTTTCTGTAAGCTAATCAAATCAAAGTTATCAAAAATAGCATCTTGTTTTACTCCGTTAACTTTTTTAACCATATACCTACTTTATACAGTTTTTAGTTGATAGCATGTACACACGATATATATTTTCGCAATAAATATATTTAGATTTTGATTGATAAGCGATATTTTGTAACATACTATTTGAAAGATGAGTTTTATTACACGATGTGAATTTTTTTAACTTCCCGCTAAAAAAAAAATTAAAATTTTTTTTTAAAATCGGGAAGTTATTGGTTTTACCCCGTTTTTCGAAAATCGAGTTTTCATCGGATCTTAACGTTTTGAGGTCTTAGGAACCTCCCCTGACTATTTTTACGAGGGTGTCTGTATGTCTGTATGTACGTGTGGATGTGTGTGTGTGTGTGTGTGGATGTATGTAAACCTCTTATAACTTTTGAACGGCTTGACCGATCTGAATGAAATAAAAAGCATTCCAAAGAGTTCCATCTAACTTAGATTCCCTGTAAGTTTGAACCGATTTGAGCCAGTAGATTTCGAGAAATTTCAAAATAACCAAAAAAAACAATTGGTAAAAATGATGTTTTTTGGGCATATCTTTTTGGCTATTGCATCGATCAATTTCATAACCTAATCAGCTCTCAAGCTTAAAAAGCCACGTCGAATGCTGTTTTGCAAATTAAAATCGGTTGATTCGTTCGTGAGATATCGTTGTCGAAAAAATTCAAAAAAAGTGTTTTTTTTCAATAACTTACAGATTTTTTGACTAACCGATTTTGCACTCCCGGTAACGTTTTTAGGTCCCAAAAAACTGCGTCGGCTGCCATCTTGAACATCAAAATCGGATAACGCGTTAAAAAGTTATGGCTTTTTAAACATTTCAAAAAAAGTCAAAAACGTCAAAATACGTCACGTTACTATAGCTTTGCGGTTAAAACTAGCGGGAAGTTGCAAGGATGGCCTTTAAGGTCAACCTCTTTTCGAATTTTTTTTTTTTGATTGTACCTACATTTCATTTTATTCTATAAAATGGACACGGAAGTTCAGATTTATAGTACCTATAGTAGGTCCATGCTTCAAGCATAAAATGCATTTGTATTCTCATACAAATTTCTAAACCTGGGCGCGTGCATAGAAGAATAACTTCTACTGGCAGTCCCACTGACTACCACACCTGTTTTTGAAGTTATACTTCTATTTATGCACTGGATTTGTGTGGGGTCAAATGGCAAAAATCATTACATATGTAATGAATGAATGAATGAACAAGTGCTTTATTGTCCAAGAATTGTACAAAAATACACAAATTCTTATTGACAAAGCTTAAGATAAGTAAATAAATAAAATATACAAACAAACAATGCAAACTACACAAAAACAATAATAAACACACTAAAATACAATAAAAATTTACACAAAATAAAAGACAAACAAACAAAAGGTGTCAAAAATCATTACGTAGAAACTCGTCAAGAGTGTAGAAGGCTCTCTCTAAAAGTAATGTTTTCAGACTTTTACGAAACTGTCCAGGGTCTATTAAGTGCCTCAACTGCAGACTAATCTTATTATATATTTTGATGCCATTATAAATCAGTGAATCTCTGATCATACTAGAATAAGGTATAGGAAGGGGGAGATCGTCCATTCGCCGAGTAGCTTGAACCCGTTGATGTTTAGGGAAGAGATGTTTATTTTTGTGAATTAAACAGGCAGTCTCCAGGATAAACAACGATGGCAAGGTAAGTATTTTGTTCTCAATAAAAAGTTGACGACAGTGTGTTCTGGGATGAGCATTACACATATTTCTGACTGCTCTTTTTTGCAAAACAAAGACTGAGTCAAACAAGTATTTGGAGCAGGCTCCCCAGAACGTGATTGCATACCTAAGATGACACTCCACCAAAGCAAAATACACATCTCTAGCGAAGCATTTTCCCAACTCAATATGAGCAGTTCTAACAGCGTAACATCCAGCAGAGATTTTGTTATTCAACTTATTTATATGTTGATGGAATCTTAAATTATCATCTATGACCAAGCCCAGGAATCTCGAGTTGCATACAGCATCAATAGAACCATCACCGAGGTTGAGGTTATCTACAGTGCACTTAAAGCCAATAAGGTGAGTTTTAGACATATTTAGACAAAGTTGGTTTGCGTCACACCATTGCTTGATCTCTGCAAGATCAAAAGTAATGTCCAACATAAGTTGGTCAGGATTCCTGTTGCACCACAGAATGGAAGTGTCATCGGCAAACAGTGTAAAACTCCCCTTAATGTTGAGACTCATTAAACCATTAACAAAAATTATAAAAAGAATTGGTCCAAGGACCGACCCCTGCGGAACGCCACGACCGATAGGTTGGCTATTCGACGAAACACCCCTCACATGAAAAAACTGCTCTCGGTTTGCGAGGTAACAATTAAACCACTGCAGTGCTGTACCCCTAATTCCATAAACGTGAAGTTTACGCAGCAATATCACGTGACTCACACAGTCAAATGCTTTAGACAAGTCACAAAACACCGCCGCAGCGGCCTCACGCCTATTAATACCCTGAAACAGCCCCGAAAGAAAATCAAACATAGCGTCCAATGTATTCTTTCCTGATAGAAACCCAAATTGACTTTGGTTAAGAATTTTATGTTTGTAAAGGAAATTTAGGAGTCTTACTTTCACCAATCTCTCAATTAATTTAGATAGTGTAGAAAGTAGCGAGATTGGTCTAAAGTTCGATGGATTAGAGTGATCTCCACCCTTGAAAAGAGGAATGACTTTTGCAGTAATTAGACAAGATGGAAAAGAGCCAGATTCAAAAGAAAAATTGATAACATCTGATAGAATTAAGATGGCATTTAAAGGTAGCTTTTCCAAAATGTGAAGTGAAATTCCATCTTCACCAGAAGCTCCTTTATTTTTCATGGATTTTATAGTAAGCATGACTTCCTCCGGAGTAGAGGGATACAGATAGAATGATTCCTGTATACTGACTTTAGGCATATAAGACAATGGATCACAAACCTGAGAAAGACCCTTGGTAAGGTTGTGAGCAACAGTGCAGTAATAGTCATTGAGTAAATTAGGGTTGATGTCTATAACAGAAGAACTATTACGAGCCCTTCCAGAAACCTCATTAATAATTGACCATGACTCCCGCTGCCTATTGTTAGCTTCGCTCAAGCGTTTAGAATAGTGGAGTTTCCTAGCATTGCGGATTACCTCTCTATAGACTTTCCTATAACTTGAAAAGTATGACTGCACCATTTGATTATCAGGAAATGACCGTTTAAGATATTTCAGAAATCGTAAATTAGCAGCTGAGTTACGGATCCCTTGGGTCAACCACTTTTTGCGATCAATCCTACGTTTCTTTAGAGGTCGGAGTGGGAAACAATGGTTCACCAATTCCGACAAGACACTGTGAAAAGCCCGCAGAGGATCTGCTTCCTGCAACACAGACTCCCAATCAAAAGCAGCACAAGCGTCCCCAAAGGATGTGAAATTTCTAGTGCTATAAATTCTACCCATTAAGATTTCCTTATTGCCAGATTTGGATTTTAAAGGAACATTGGCAAAAACGGCTCTGTGGTCAGACAAACCAGGATCAAAAACCTCACAAACCACTTCACTCTGTAAATTGGAGGCTATATAGTCAATCGTAGTGGAAGAGCTTTCCGTGACGCGAGTAGCACTGTGAACATGCATACTGATGTTAAAGGATCTAAATAGGTTTGAAAGACTGACCGTAGCTCGATCTTCCTTATCATCATAATTGATGTTGAGATCACCAGTCAGGATAATGTTATGCTTAATGGGAAATTTCGAAAGAAGTAACTCGAGCCTTATTAAAAATAAATTAAGAACACTTTTTGGCGAGCGGTACATACACAAAATGTAGCATTTGGAATTATTACAGTAAATAATAGAGAATTCAAATTCTTTTTCGACCAGGAGATTATCATATTTATGAATAGGAATGAAATGATCAGAGATGCACCCGCACTTACAAGGGCAACTGTACCACCATGTTCATGTGTAACTCTGCAGAATTTAGAGACAACAGAATACCCTGGAATATATAAAGGTTCATCTGGCTTAAGCCAGTGTTCAGTAAGCAAAATTATGCTTGGAAATTTTAAGCCATCCAACAAGATAAAGAAATCATCAGACTTACTACGAAATGATTGAATATTTAAGAGCAAAATAGAGATGCTCGTGTCAAATTTCCCTAATGGTGTGAGTCAGAGAGAGACAGAAACACATATAAGGTATCAGTACATTGAAAAGAGATAGATATACAAAAAACAATCTGAGCTAATGTTTTGGAATATCATAGTGACGTATTACATTGTGTTTGACAGATTATTTTATAATTATGTCACGTAAGTAAACATATAAAGTTTAGTATTTTATATTAATAATAGTAATCATAATATTCAGTAATGAGTATTGTATTGTAGTCCATACTACCCTCACATGGTTGCATTATATTTTGCACTATGGGGTTTTGTAAACACTTTTCTTGTACATTGATCGTTTTACTGTTTAGTTTTCGTGTTTGAAGTAAGGACACACATCAACTGGTCTTATTTTTCTAAGAATTTATTTATTTGAATACAGTTAATTTAAAAAAAAATATTTCTACTTTCCTGTGTTTGTAGTTATTAAGTTTTATTAGTTAACAGTGATGCCATTGATATATATTTGATGGCGCCGAGTGATGATGATATAAATGTGAAAATTACATGCGCGAGTTGTAAACGATCTCTAAAAGGCGAATTAAAATGTAGGTACCAAATGTGAAAAACAGTATCATCCTGCTTGCCTAGTTCGTCTAAGAGGCGCAATAGTGGTTGGTCAAAATTTAATCATCTGTCCATCATGTGCTGAAACTGAAACTGATGGCGACCATGCTTCATAATATAAAATATAGTGCTATTTGTTTGGTCGAGCACTTTCTTTTAACAGAAGAGGTTCAGCATCTAAGTGTTTTTGGTTATGACCCGAGCTCTTATTTTTGTCGTGTACAGAATAAACGTGGTGGAGCTATGATTTTGGCAAAACATGGTATGTAGGTAAATCCTTTAAAAATGATCGAAAACTTATCAGTTAAAGGACGAAACACCTGGTACTTAAGACGGACCTCGTCTCCAGGAAATGTTATGCAAATTTGATACAAAATCAGTGTGTACTCGGTACTAGGAGGTTTTTGAGGTCGCTGAACACGAATATCATATAATGATTTTGCTAAAGCATTCGCATAAGAATTTATGAATCCAGGCGCGTGCATAGAAGTATAACTTCTGCCGGCAGTCCCACTGACTGCCACACCCTTTTTTTTATTTGTCTTATTCTCAGTATTTTTTTGTTCTGTTCACATGTCCTGTTTTTTGTCCAAAAAATTCTGGTTACTGTGGGTATGCATTTAGTAAAAAGCACATATTTTAACATTACAAACAGACACTTCAATTTTATTTATTTGTATAGATTTTATTTAAATAGTATTATGGCAAAACAGAGGAGGAGGAATATGGGGCGAAATGCAGAGATTTGCCATATTTTTTCTAGTATTATGCAGATCCATAGACAAAATATTATTATCTTTATTCGGTATTTGACACAAGGCCCGATAAGAAGCCAAGTTTTAATACAATGATATGTGGCACTCAAGAAATAATCGAGGTAAGGACGCATAGCTTGTTTAACGCTCTGAATTATTATTTAGTCAAACATACCTATGAAAAATATTACGTTTTAGAATTTATGTTAAAATATTATTTAACATCAATTTAAAAAAAAATAATATTTTTTGTTATTGTAATAGTGTGTATTATTTGAAAGGAAATGTGATAACCGTTTGAACGTTGTTTCAGTTTTTCGTAGTTTATACGTCAGAGCAATCCAATCTCTCTGAATAACACTTTATAAGAAAACTATGCTTCAAAAATGGTTCCATAAAATATTCATGAATGAATAATTGAAGAGATAAAAGTACCTATATCATTCCTAGAATGTGAAACAGTTCTACATTCTGCTACGGTAAAATTGTATTGTAAAATTTAATCTGTTTCAGAGTAGTTAAGTTGTTGAAATTTACCTATTTGTATTTTAAAGAGTTTATATTAAATAAATAGAAATGGTATAAATTCATATTAATTATTTAGTTTTAGGAATAGAATAGAATATTTTAAAACGTAAAATTATTTTTGGTGTTGCGACATCTATTCACGGGAATACCAACTGCATCTAAAGAACGCTGTAGAATTATGAGCCTTTATGTTTCAAAATGATAATCAATATATTTGGTATATACCAACTGCATCTAAAGAACGCTGTAGAATTATGAGCCTTTATGTTTCAAAATGATAATCAATATATTTGGTATATAGAGGTCGGTAGTATCTTTAGAATACGAAAATTTCATTCGTTAGGCTATCATTTTCTGAGCTATTTTGTAATTTATTTTATTTTAATAAAATTATTCCCTTGTTGTAGTTAATAATTTTTTGCGTTCTGGTAAAGCGTAAAATAAAAAAAAAAAAACGCAATTATGTTTCTATAACAATTTGAGAATCCTATTTATTAAAACATTATTAAAGAATTTAGAAAACTATAGCTCCACTATGATATTAAAAATGAAGTATAATGTAAAAACGCAATGAAAGTTTACAAAATTAAAAAAACAAATAGAAAAAGGAAAACTTCAAAACTATCAAAAAACATTGGTGATTTAAATAAAATCATAAGAATTAAAAAATCACCAAAATTCTAAAATTTAGAGAAAACAATGAAATAGTAGGTACATTACGTAACGAGTACTGAAAGCAGGTGATGGGATTACCTGCGCACCGCACGAGTTGCGTATTCTATTTTTCATCACTCCGTGAGGAAAGCTCTTGAATTTTTCTAAAATAAAAGGAAAGACGGTTATAAAAGTAGTATTAGGTCTGATCCGCCTGCACCGCGAAGGCGCTGAAGGAGGGTTGGGGGAAGCGGATACATCACAAAATCTTTATTTAGTAATGAAACGTTTGATTGATTATATCGTGGTGCATCTACTACCGCGTTATCAAAAGAAAAACTATTAGAAAATTCATCCTCAATTTCTCTTAATTCACTTTCTATCTCATTTATTTTTGATTGGGAAACACTTATCAACTCTGTTTCGGTCATTCATTGCTTTCCGCACGGTCCTGCATGGTCGAAAGCAGTGCTTTCCGCACGGAGTGTTGATAAGTTTTATATTTAATAACGTTGAAGGAAGCATTGCTTTCCGCACGGAGTGATGAAAAAATTTTGATTAAACGGAAAACTGAATAAAGTAAAAATGTGAGTCCTTTATAGTTTACAGACCACAGTTCACTTCGCTTTTGTTTTCCGTTTAAGGGTGGCGCTGTAAAGATTTTTTTTGTTTCCCCTACTGTCGTTTACAGATGTGAGATCGCAGGTTCGATTCCTTCCAGATAGAATATGTTTTTTTTAATTTTAACATGTTAATACTACCATATACCTAAGAGTACCTAATTGAATTTCTCTAATTACAAAACCGGATTTCTAGCACAAATTTCCAATTGAGCTGATATTTGTATAAAGATCTAAATATATACTGTACCTACCTAAACCTATAAATACAGTTTCGGCCACGCTAGACAACGTGGAAAATACTTTGTTGAGGCGGCTACTTCAAGAAGTCTTGATCCAAATTCCTTAAGTTTTTACCGTCAAAATAAAAAAGTAGGTATCGCAGGCGACTGTAATTGACACCACAAAAGCACTCATCATGCATAATAAAACCTAAGGCGATTGGTACTGATGGTATTGGAATTAAAATACTCAGCTACTTCTGTCCACATATAGGTACTGTCACTTGGTTAATTCCTGTATGGAAACACATACGTTTCCTGATCTATGGAAAAGTTCATTTTTGCTCCCGATCCCAAAAGTATCAAATCCTTACGAACTTTATGACCTTCGACCCATAAGCATTCTACCAACCATGTCAAAGATCTTAGAGACGGTTTTGGACTTCCAAATATGTAGTTATGCTGAAATACACAACGTATTACCATCTATACAATCAGGATTTCACCGAACTGATAATTGTACTACTGCTCTCCTCAAAGTCACTACGACACTTATTCTCGAAGCTGCTGATCGTGATAAGCTTACTGTGCTCATCTTGTTGGATTACATGACTCCACAGCAGTTGACAAGTTTAATCATGAGTTCCTTTTAGCAGTTCTGTGATACGTAATACTTGAGATTTAGCGCTTTTAGCGATTTAGTGTTTGTCTTATAACAGGGCGATTGCAGTCTGAAAAGCTCAATGGACAAGAATCTAGTAAACTAAATATTCATAACGGAGTTCCAAATAGGGTCAATCCTTGGATCTTTTCGTTCCATTTGTGTACTTATCTTAAATCATTTTTATGCTGCTGATTCGTCACTCTAACCTGGAAAAGAAATTGTAAAATGATTGTCGGTAAATTGAATAGTTTTAACTATTTATTTCGAAATCTACGCTCTGTGCTTACAGAAAAACAATTAATTTATTACGCACAAGTTGAATCACGTTTGAGATACGGCATATGTTTTTGGGGAATGTCTTCAGACTTTAGTGATATTTTTATTACACAAAAGAAATTGATTCGTTGTATTGCTGGTGTGTCTCATATTAGGTACTAGTTGCAAAGATTATTTTAAAAATTTTGAAATTTTAACCTTACCATGTTTGTACCTACTTGTTTGAAGTGTGTGTTTATATAATATATTCTAATTTGTGGTCTCTTAAACTAAACTCAGACGCTCATAATTTTAATACAAGACAGAAGAATGATCTTCATATTCCTTATTCAAAGAATAATATCTATCTAATCTAATAGGTATATTTAAATGAGCAATTCTTGTATCTCGGAATCGGCTCCAACGATTTTCATGAAATTTAGTATATAGGGGGTTTTGGGGGCGATAAATCGATCTAGCTAGGAATCATTTTTAGGAAATGTCATTTTATTCGTGTTTTTTGGAATCTCGGAATCGGCTCCAACGATTTTCATGAAATTTAGTACATAGGGGGTTTCGGGGGCGATAAATCGATCTAGCTAGGAATCATTTTTATAAAATTTCATTTTATTCGTCTATCTATTGGCAAATAATAATACTATTTTTTTTAAATTGTGAGCAACTAATTGCCTTAACGACACAACAACAGCTAAAGCTATTCCAACAGATGGCGTTGTTAAGTAACACAAAGTCAATGAGTGTTTGCTTTGAGGTTAGACTAAGAAAATCCATTGTTTATTTATATTGTAACGGGATAACCGTAAAGGAAGGGACCTTAATTTGAAAGATTGTTGTTGACAGTTGATTTTTAGAAGTTTGTAAAAAAATCAACTGACCATTTTAAATAATGTTTCTAGAAAATTCTAGAAACTTCTAAACACACTAACTAGATTAAATAATGTTGTATATAAGGGGATGCACGGACAGTTAACGTGAGTTCGAGTCAAGTGTTCACAAGAGTTCATTGTATTGTCAAGTAGTTAGACGTTATCCAGCAGAGTGCAGTGTATCTTAACAATTTTGTAAATAAATTGTGTAAAAAGCCCCCATAAGTGTTTCAAATTGGTGTCAGGTGTGAGTGAAGATACAAGAATGCCTGGAAAAAAGATAAATGAACTATTGGTGGCTGAGCTCAGAAGAGAGCTTGAAGAAGTAGAGTTGGAAACTAGTGGGAGCAAATCCGTATTGTTGAGAAGGCTCCGTGAATACTACCTAGCTAATAATTTAGACCCTGACGCTGTGGAGTTTGAAGACCCAAATCAAAAAGCGAATTCTAAACTAGCCCAACAACTTTCCCGGCAACATGAGGAGCTATCCAGTCAGATGAAGAGCCAGCGCGAAGATATGTCCCAGCTGAAAGAGGAGCTATCAGGACGAATGACGAGCCAGCAAGAGGAGCTATCCAGTCAGATGAAGAGCCAGCGCGAAGATATGTCCCAGCTGAAAGAGGAGCTATCAGGACGAATGACGAGCCAGCAAGAGGAGCTATCCAGTCAGATGAAGAGCCAGCGTGAAGATCTGTCCCAGCTGTCACAACGAATGGCGAGCCAGCAAGAGGAGCTATCCAGTCAGATGAAGAACCAACAAGAGGAGCTATCACAACGAATGTCTACCCTATCAGATGAGTTATCAAGTTCGTTCTCCCAGCAAGTAGCCAACTTGAATCAGCAAGTAGATAACTTGAATCAGCAAGTGACCAACATACGAGACGAGCAAAATCAGCAAGTTGCCAACTTGCGAGACGAGATCAACCAGCAAATCCAGTCCGAAATAAGAAAGCTTCAACAAGAACTGGAAGCTTGTCGCCGAAATCAAATCATCCACCACGGCGACGGAAATGCAGAAAGGAGGGAAACCGGCCACGTAGACGTCGAACGACGAGGAAACGGAGAGGCGGCCAGGTACGGATGACGATAAAACCCCCGACCTTCGACGGGATGAATTCCTGGTCAAATTACCTGAAACAATTTGACGCAGTGGCCAGAGCAAATGGATGGTCACCCCAAGAGAAGGCATTGTTCCTAACCATGGCTCTGCGAGGCGAGGCTTTAGACGTCCTGCATGTATTGACACCGGATGAGGTTGACAATTTTGAGCTATTGGTAAATCGTCTAGAGATGCGTTATGGTCAAAGTCATCTACAACCGGTATACCGAGTGCAGTTGAAAAGCCGGAAGCAGAAAAATGGAGAAACTATCCAGGAGTTCAAAGCTGAAGTGGAAAAAATGGTACGGTTTGCGTATCCAAATGCAGCGGAAGATTTTCTGGAGTGCCTGGCGATCCAAACCTTTACCGATGGTCTTCGAGACGCCGAGTTGCAACGGGCTGTACGGCTGGCAAAACCGAGATCTCTTGTAAACACCTTGACCATTGCCCTGGAGTTCGATGCGGCGACGGAGGCCTCACATGGAGCTGCTCGACTGATGGAAGACACTGGTAACTTCGACCATGCCGTTTATGCCGTCAGCAACGTCGAAGCGGTAGTGGAGAGGTTAAAGAAGTTTTGTTCAAAAGGAAGGCGCCCAGTGAGGTGCTGGAATTGCGGAGAACTAGGCCACATAAGAAATACTTGCCCCCATTGTACCCGAGTGGAGCAGAACGAGGAAAAAGTCGCCTTAGTTAAGGTTGTGCCAGAAG
This sequence comes from Altica lythri, assembly GCA_964028335.1. Taxonomy (NCBI): domain Eukaryota; kingdom Metazoa; phylum Arthropoda; class Insecta; order Coleoptera; family Chrysomelidae; genus Altica; species Altica lythri. The sequence goes on along the minus strand of OZ034804.1, from coordinate 23,563,799 downwards.
ACGAGAGCTCTATGCTGGAGGAGCAACAAGAAAACGATCCCGTTCTGAGAAAGATTCGGGAATGGAAGAGAATGGACCGTCGTCCGTTGTGGAGAGAGATATCCTCACCCTCTCCTGCTTTAAAAGCATACTGGTCCCAATGGAATTCTTTAATTTTGGACGGAAGGCTCGTTAAAAGACTTGTAGAAAATTCCGAAGGCACAGAAACAAGGAAACAAATAGTGGTCCCAAGAAATGCTGTACCAGAAATTTTAAAACAGATGCATAATGATAGTTCTGGAGGACATCTGGGTATCACGAAAACGCTGCAAAAGATCCGAGATAGATTTTACTGGGTAAATTGCACTAATGATGTTAAAGATTGGTGTCGTAAATGCACTACATGTGCTGCCAGTAACGGTCCGCACCGAAAACCGAAGGCGGAAATGCAGCAATACCTGGTTGGAAGTCCTTTTGAAAGAATCGCAGTAGATGTATTGGGGCCACTTCCACAGACCGATGTAGGAAACAAGTACATCTTTGTTGTAATGGACTACTTCACTAAATGGGTTGAAGCATATGCAGTTCCCAATCAGGAAGCTACCACTTTAGCAGATATATTGGTTGAAGAATTCGTAAGCCGATTTGGGGTACCATTAGAATTACATTCAGACCAAGGAAGAAATTTTGAGAGCAAGCTGTTTCAAGAAGTTTGCCAAAGATTAGGCATCCACAAAACGAGAACCACAGCGATGCACCCTCAGTCTGATGGAATGGTGGAACGAATGAACCGGACTATAACCAACTATCTGTCAAAAGTGGTGTCAGATTGTCAGAGGGATTGGGATCGACATATTCCACTATTTCTAATGGCAATTTGATCGGCCATCAACGAATCAACTGGCCAAACGCCTGCGAAGGTCCTGTTCGGTAGAGAAATGAGGCTACCATGTGACTTGGTGTTTGGTTGTAAACCTGGCGAAGAAATGGCCCGTGAACAATATGTCGCCGACCTTCAGAATCGAATGGAAAGTATACACAACCTGGTGCGTGGAAAACTACAATTATCTAGTGATCGGATGAAGAGGTACTATGACACACGGACAATGGAAAAGAGTTACCAAGTTGGAGATTTAGTCTGGCTCTATAACCCCCGACGGCGTCGAGGTATTTGTCCCAAATTACAAAAGAACTGGGAAGGTCCTTACACCATCAAGAAGAAGATTAACGATGTCATTTATCGGATCGTGAAAATTCCCAGAGGGAAACCCGTCGTGGTCCATCATGATCGTTTGGCGCCTTACCAGGGAAACCACAGTGGAGATGCGCAGCAACTCCAAGAAGCTGGTTTGGCTGGCTCAAGGAGTGTGCGGGATTCCGATGTAGGAAATAACATTCCAGGAGGAATGAATCTAAGGAGGGGGCAGTGTAACGGGATAACCGTAAAGGAAGGGACCTTAATTTGAAAGATTGTTGTTGACAGTTGATTTTTAGAAGTTTGTAAAAAAATCAACTGACCATTTTAAATAATGTTTCTAGAAAATTCTAGAAACTTCTAAACACACTAACTAGATTAAATAATGTTGTATATAAGGGGATGCACGGACAGTTAACGTGAGTTCGAGTCAAGTGTTCACAAGAGTTCATTGTATTGTCAAGTAGTTAGACGTTATCCAGCAGAGTTCAGTGTATCTTAACAATTTTGTAAATAAATTGTGTAAAAAGCCCCCATAAGTGTTTCAATATTATTTGTGTCTTCTTAATGCACGTGTTTACTTAAAAATGCCTAAACGATCTTAGAAAAAAACGCTTATAAACAATCTAACTTCACGAAGCCGGAACTCGTCTCAAGAACACCTAGAAGAGCATTAAACTGATCAGGATTCTCAAACTTCTCACAGTGAAGACTCATTTCAAGGATACCGTCATGAAAATAATCAGGTTTCTGCTCGTCCCACACTTGCTGTCAAAGTAAGATGAAAAACAAAACAATAACTATAGACCATAAACAGATATGAAAATATTTTATTGTAAAAATATTTGCACATTTGCGAAAAAGTAGCACTTTTTATGGGGGTAGAGAGTGTGATAAGTGTTACTTTCCAGTGAGGACATAGGAAAAAATATTTTTATACCCTACCGTTTGCATTTAGATAAGGTATTCAAAATAGACAATATATACCTATACCTACATCGCGCGCTGTAAGGTACCTACGTAGGTACCTACTACGAAGGTGGTCTCATCGTTGTTGATTTTCATAAACCACTTGTCGTTATATTTGTAAAAATAACAATTAACTTATACATCAATAGATTCTACACACATACCTACCTACACTTATACCAATTTCATTTACTTTAGTCGACAGAAAAAATGTAAACAAATTAAAAACCTATTGATAATGATTATAATAACATACAAAACAAAAACCGTATTTAGAAGTTTACTATTTTTTCAATACAAACATGGGCATCTAAAATGAATAGTGAATTATAGAATAACATACAGTAGTCCCCTCGTTTATTCATCTCATTAACTAACAAAACACTTTAGATTGTCCACTGACAGTTGTGAACAGAACGAAAACCACTAAAAGGACTTACAAAATTATAGACTGAGGGGAAATTATTTTAGTGTTTCTTAGTTAGAACTTTTCCAACAAAATATGTAAATTATTAGATATATCTAAATCACAGTTCTCCTATTAGTTGTAATTTTTAATTAATAATTAACAATACTTCATCAATTTTTAAATTGATTTTTCTCTAATAGGTAGGTACACCATTTTTATAAATAGTGGTGTGTGGAAACAAAAACAACTGATATAGATTTTTCGTGTTCTCTAATCCGGTCTTTTCTATTATCTAATAAAAGTAGGTGATGCCCTGGGTGCTTTCTTATTTCGTGTAGGTATATTTTTTCGTATAATGACAATAAAAGGTCACATTTTTTTGTTTTGTAAAATTTTGATAAAATCCATGCATAGATATGTTTTTCATTGGCTGCCGTCTGATATGGTCATGGCTCGAACTGCAGCCTAAATAGGCTAATTTTACATACTTCTTCAAATAGTTTATTCTGGAATTTTAGTGCCCTTAATTAATTTGTACAGATCTACAAGATGGGCAGGGCCGGATTTGGAGGTGTAGAGGCCCTGGGGCAACGATGAAGTGGAGGCCCCTAATTTTTTTCCCAATGAAAACAAATTTTTTTTTTACAAAAGTCTTTCAAAAATTTATTCGCAACAAATAAATTATTTTAACAAAGAATTTATTAAAAACTAAATTACCGCGTTAACGAATGGAACTTTGCGAGATTTTTTTAACGAAAAGTCGTTAATGATTTCGCTGAAATTTAGTTCCCGGAGTAAATCACTTTCAATACTAAGTAAGCTCAACTTCGATAAACGGTTTTGTCCCATCGTCGTTCGGAGCCTATTCTTTATAATTTTCATTTTTGAAAACGAGCGCTCTCCAGTACAATTTGAGACCATCAACAGTCAACACTAAATACATTCTTAGTGTAATTTCAATGTTCGGAAAGGTAGGCCTGAAATTTTGATTTTCCAGAATGCGATAATAAAACAGCTCCTTAGATTGGTCTTTTTCATAGTCCTTTTTGTATAAGTCTATCAAAGATACAAATTGAACCATTTAATTACCAAGGCTAGGTTCTAAATCATCTTTGTAAATTTTTACAAGTTCCTCTGCAGCAGCATACAAATTTGCAGCGTCCATCTCCTCTAAATGATTGAGAAATCCAAATCTCGAACGAACAGCTTCGTATGAATGCAATCTTTCAGTGAGAGACACACAAAGTTGATCAATCACTTTAAATTTTTCTCTTGGTGACAAAATTACGTTTTGCGTTTTCATATAATCAAGTGGATTCAACTTCACACTTCTGTTTCTGGTACGTGACTGAACGTATTCGATAGTATTTGACATTTGTTTAGCTGCTTCTTCATTTTTATCAAAATCGTCTCTTTTGGATTCCACGAATGATCTTAATGACTCCAATGCACGCATAGCTGATTCAAGAACTATTTTTGGGTCCTGCAAAATTTTGTTTGTTGCGTTGAATCGCTCTAAAATGTCGTTCCAAAAGATGGCAAATAGAGCGGTTTCGATACCACTCATCTTATCTAAAAGATCAGAAGATATGCTGGTTAGAGTTTCTTCGATTTCAGAATATCCCATGACAATGGCCTTCGTGGCTTCAGCTCTACATGACCAGCGAGTATCACTTAGATTTTTTAAAACATACGACTGTCCACTTTTTTTCTTCGCTAATTTTTCATACAGGATTCGGTATCGTTGTGTACTTGCCGTAAAAAAGGTATATAAATTCTGAATAAAATCAAAGAATTGCACTGTTAATGTACAAAAGTTAGCAGCTGCCGTTCCAACTAAATTAAGTGAGTGACCACAGCATGGTACAAATGCTGATAAATGATTTTTCTCTAAAATAAGAGCTTGCATCCCTCTGTATTTGCCACTCATATTTGCAGCATTGTCGTACGATTGACCGCGGCATTTAAGGATATTAATTTGATGGTCATCCAAAAATTGTAGTAAAGCTTTTGGTCGATACGTCCTGTAATTTCTCCTCGTTGCACTAAACTCATTACTGACTCCAAATGAGTCTTCGAAATCTCATGCTCGCGTAGGCGTTCGGATGCATGCTTCCAGTCACTGAAGCCTTCTCCACTAAGCTTTGTTATTTGGGTAGACATTAATTTACATGCATAGCAATAAATTTTCCCCGTAGTTGGAGAAAAACAGAGCCAGAATCGATTTACAGTCTCTTGATTTTGATTGCGACGGGTAAATATATTCTTTGAACATTTCCGAACAAAGTTTGTATTATCTCGAGACTGATCTTGGAGAACTGAATTTTGCAGAGAGATTTCATCACAATTTAGCAGTATTGTAGAACCTTTTTTAGCCCAATAATTAACCATTCTTTCTGTTATAATGTCAGGCCACAGACCAATGTCACTTTTGAAACCACAAAAATCTATTTCCTCTCGATTGTGAATACACGTTTTTGGAATTTCTATGACACCTGATGAAACAACTGGATTATCTTGATTATTATCGGCCCCATAACTATCTGCAGCTGAATCTTCAGCCATTTTTTCAGGATTTTGTGGAAGTTTTTGTTTGGTTGACGATGAAAAGTAGTTGGTTAATTTGGGAATTTTGGATAAATTTTCTTCATTTTTCTTTTCACGTTCTGCTTGCAATTTCCTCTTCTGGAAACCACTAGCAAAAACTCGGGGAGTTTTATGACGATCACTCATGATACCACTGTAAAAAAAATGTTTAGAAAATAAGAATATAGCCGTGGAATTGATAATCGAGCGAAAATAAAAAAATAGTAAAAACACAAAAAGAATTACGGCCAGTGAAAATAAAAGCAATAAAGTAATTTTGAGCTGTACATTAACCTGTCTAGTTATTTTGAATCAATATTAGGTACCTATTGATACACGATACACTCAAAAAACACAAAACAAAAAAAATATAGAATTGATGAATATTATTTCGAAAAAAATGGCGTTTGACGATATTATTGCAGTCTTATGAATGATAAAATAAATGAACGCACGTAGGATTAAACGAAAACGCATTATAATTGAAATCGTAAAACCTCCATAACCTCTTCTTACGTTCAGACGGCATGCACGGAACGGTTTTGGATAAAAACCGGTAATCGTGACACTCATTCACACGATACACGGCGACTGTGATACAAATTCACACGACATTTTTTAAAGACAAATCAAAATAGTAAATAATATATTGTTGAGTTATTTAAATAATAAAACTTAATGTAGAATTAGGTATATCAAAATATAATAAAAAAAATATAATTATTATACTTACGATTTTATATCAAAGAAAACAAAAATTTAATAACTGTTATTTTGAAAAGGTGAAAGTAAAATTTAAAACTGCAAGATACTGTTATCATGTAACTGAAATATTTAAATAATTTTTAAGAAAGAGTGTTTAGTATCAGAGATAATAAAATATAACCAGAGGTAATAAAAATTTATCTATAGGATCATTCCACCAGATGTTGTTCATCTGTTATGGCCTTTGCAACGCAAATCCAAAAACACTGGTTTAACACAATAGACTCAATAGAGACCCATGAGGTTTATATTATTTCTACATATTTTATACTACGGTTTCATTTATAAGATTATTTATACCATTGAATAACAAATGTTCATACAATGAATGATGTTGCAAAAAATAACTTGGATAAACTACATTTTTTAAACAGCTTTAATTATCAAGATTGGAGTTGATAATTCAAATTGTGGTGGCCCCTCTCTTGTGGAGGCCCTGGGGCAGTAGCCCCGCCTGCCCTCCCACAAATCCGGGTCTGAAGATGGGTACGATATGCTTGTCAAGTTAACCTGAAGTCCCAAAATATGTAACGTTCGTTTTTGGGCCGAAATCCACCTGACTATAGGTTGGTATTTATTTTAAGTTTTATTGCGTCGTCGTTCGTCGTGATGGGATATGGGCGATTTTTTTTCTTCGACAGCATATTAGTTCGATTCGGTAACTTTCTCGTAGTTTCTACAAGTAATTTGAAACATATTTTAATACTTCTGCCCTCCGATAATAAGTAAGTAAATTTTAGCTTCAGTATAAATTTTATTTTCATTACAGTATCCATATTGCGGTGAATTTGTTATTTAAAAATTTTACTAACACTTAATTTCAAATATATTTGCTATCGTAAAAGTCAGTTTTTTGTGATCATAAAATATATAAACATGTGAATATAATCAATTTTTTCTTGTTAACATGAAGAACCAGATAGCGAATATATTTGATTGTAAATGATTAAAGGTTGGAGTTTTGATTAGAATTTCACTATTAGGGTATATTGCCAAATCGAGAAGGGCCCTAGTAGGAGAATTATCTTACCACTGATAAAGAAAACGCTGACAAGCCGTCAGCCATTTTGTTACTGACCAGACAAGTCGACACCAAAGGAGAAACCATCCCGGAATAGTTCATGAAAGAAATTTTTTTAAGAAGAGGTCCTTCCATGCTTGAATTGAAGAAGGAATGAATTTCTGATGATAGTCAAGGCTCCGCCAGAATAGAAGTCTGGAATAATATAAGAGAATTTTTTTTAAATTTTCTTAACTAAATTTTGACTTAATAAATCATCGTAAACTGATTTTTGCGTTTGACTTGTTTGTCTGTACTTGGCGCCCAGAATTAATTGTTTGGGGAAAATTAATAAAACTCAGAGGGAAGCCACGACCCCAGGAGCTAGCCTAGGGTAAATAGAGCTACAAAATTGGCGCCCAACGCCAATTTAACCTTTAAAGCATTAATTAAGCTACAAATATTAATTGTGTCCTATGATCCAGGGTTTTATAATGGCACAGTATGTGTTTCACCAAGTCAGGTTTTCTGCCTCATATAGTCTACAATTTTTTTTTACCAGAGCTTTCCCGAAAGGAATCCCGTACTTAATAAATGATTTGTAGCTGACTTTATTCTACGCATTTGGTTGTCATATGCTTGACAAGGGATATGATCCCAGTGATGGTTGTGTTTTGTATAAATCCATATTTTAATTCGGCTTCGGGTGATACAGTACCTATTATTGGCAGGTGATTTTCGCCAAACATTACCAGTTATTCCTAAAGCACTTGCACTGACGAAACAAAGCGGGAATTATCTATACATGACGGTTTCTGCATCTGGAGATTTGGGGAGGGGCGAGCTAGTGCTCAGCCAGCACTGAGGCCACATATGACCCATTGTGCATCCTCCCGTGTGTCGGTATACCCTTACTTCAGGCTGTTACCAGACCTAGTGATTTAAAATAGGTGATGAGGCTCCCGAGGGGGATCTCCCTGATATCGGCTGATGTAAGCCAGTACTCGCACTCGCCCAACACGAATCTTCTGATTTCAGAAAAAGCAGAGCAGTCATACATTATGTGTTCTACTGTTTCCTCTTCTTGTTCGACACCTCTGCATAGCGGCGATTCTGTTAATTTCATCCTAAAGAGATGTCGCAATTGGCAGTGACCTGTCAAGAATCCCACAGCTGTTCGGAGATTTTGTCTGGTCAATGCCTTAAATTTTGTTACTGTTTTCTCGCCAGGATAAGGTAATAACTCTCTGACCAGTCCACAGTTCGTAGTTTCATCCCAGCATGACGGTTTAATTGCTATCCCAGAAAAATTGTGTAACATAGTCACCAAAATGGAATAACCCCTAGTAATAAATTATTGAGATGTTGTCAACCTTAATGACAAGAATAGAGAATAGCTATATGTGAGCGCGCCATTCCCACTCCAAGAAATGACCAATCTGCGGTGAGCTAACGTTATATTAAAGACCGCCAAAGTTGTGCAATTCGACCATATAGGTACCTAATAATAAAAAGTTTTACATCACAATATACTAGAGGCCACAAAATAACTAGATGTGCTAAAGGAGAAATGGTCTTTATATTTTGAATTTCCATGATCTGCTATTTGAGTTGCCATGACCATCAACAAATTAAAAATTTAAACTTTAAAATTCTCCGGAGTAGAAAACTGGTATAGAATGTTGTTTATAGCGAAGTACTGTAGTAAACTATTACCTATCACGAAAACACTTCGCTGTACACACAGATAAACATGCCATAATTATGAGGGTTAATTAAAACATACGCCCTGATAGCCTGATAATTAAAATACATGCATACTAAGTTGCAAGAAAAAGCTAGTAGCATACGAGGTCTGGTTATTAAATAACGAGACTGCGCGCTAGAGGGGTAGGGGAAAAACTAGTAGTGTGATAGGTATCTAAAAGTCTTCTCTATGCCAAACCACGTTTTTGTCACTATTACCTACACTATTATGGTATTTGTGCAGAAGCGGTTTAAAACGAACGCGTTTTTTCTCGCGACGAAAACCATGTGTGCCGAAATCAGGAGCGCTGTAACAATCTCAAATTTCTCGTTAAACTGAAAAAAACTCTTAATGTTGCAAGAGGCCTATGGACTCAATTCTCGTGCGCGGCAGTGTTACAAGCGCTTCACTGAGTGCCGAGAGAGCACTAAAGATGACCAGCGCCCAGATCGCCCTGTCACTGTTTCAACTCCGGAAACAGTGACCAAAATCAATCGAATAGTCGATCGTCGAATGAGCATCCTTATAACTGCTAGGCTGTAAACGAAGAATTATATATGACAAAAGTCTATGCAAAGTTGGTACCAAGAAACCTGACTTCTGACCAAAAGCTCGTGCTTTAACAGGTTTGCTCAGATTTTCTTGAAAGGTTACAAGAAGATCTCGGGCTGATAAAAAACATTATTACTTGCAACGAGATGTGAATTTTTTTTATACGATGTTAAAACACAGTGGCAATCGATGCATTCGTAGGCGCCTGAATCGCCCAGAATCTAAATCAAAATTCATGACAATGTTAATCGGTTTTATCGACATTAACGATATCAACATGACTGAATGGTTTCCAGAGGGTCAGACTATCAACCAGGCTTACTATTTGTCAATTGGCAACACTGCGAGAACGAGTTCGTAAGAAAGACCCGAGTTGTGAAAGAACAACTCGTAGATTTTGTACTATGACCACGCACGTGCCAACGCGCTATCTGTGAAGCAGTACTTGGTCAATAAACGCACTCCAGTGCTCGAACACGTGCCGTAGGTACTCGGCAGATTTGGGACCGTGCGACTTTTTTTCCGAAGATAAAATTTGCTTTGCTTTGAAAGAGACCCGATTTGAGTCGATGGAAAAAACCGCAGAGCTACCAAAGGCCCTTACCAAAGAAGACTTCTTGCACAGGAAATGGAAAAACGTATGGTAAGGTGTGTGGCGAGGGGAGGGGAGTATATTGGAGGAGAGCATTCGAATGTAGAATAGAATAATTTTTATAACCCTTTTTCGTAACCAGTCTCGTTATTTAATAGCCAGACTTCGTCTATAATTTTGTAACCGGCACTCAGGGGGTTGGAGGAGAGCGGCCGTGGATTCGATCGAGCTAGATGATGAATTATAAAAAAATGACAAGGAGTATATTTACTAGAATAATAAAAGTTAAAAGGGACAAAAAAAGAGAAAATGAAAGAAATGAAAGCGAAAGGAAAATGGGCGCCACTTATGTTTTTTATCCTGAGGATGGCGAAATATAAGAAAAAGATGGAACAAAAATATAAGTTGGATAAGATAACGTGTCAGTTGTTCTGGTTAAAGTTAAAATCACACACTTCTATTCGTAAAACTAATAAGATAATTGTACTTACTCTTTCCTTTACTTATCCCAATGGCTAAAGTTCCATATGTAAGATAAAGATATACCTACCTAATCCATAAATCAAAATTTAATACTTAATTAAGGCTCGTTTTATTCATTGATAAGATTAATCAGAATAACATACATCAGAGAGGAAAAGAAAACATCTATTTAAACACTAAACAGAATTTATTAGGTACTCGGTGTGGTAATAAATGAGATGTACAATAAATAAAATGGAATAAAAAAAATATCAGTGTCATAAACAGTAAATCATATTAATAAACACATATGTGTTCAATTCAAAAACATATTTATTACTACACATAAAATAACAGCTAGGTAAATTCTTTTGTTATTTTTGTGCACTCTGATAAGCGAAAAGTGAGAGAGGGATGAAAGTTAGATAAAACGATATATATAAAAAATAAACAGAATTTATTAGGTACTCGGTGTGGTAATAAATGAGATGTACAATAAATAAAATGGAATAAAAAAAATATCAGTGTCATAAACAGTAAATCATATTAATAAACACATATGTGTTCAATTCAAAAACATATTTATTACTACACATAAAATAACAGCTAGGTAAATTCTTTTGTTATTTTTGTGCACTCTGATAAGCGAAAAGTGAGAGAGGGATGAAAGTTAGATAAAACGATATATATAAAAAATAAATCACCTTTTGCTTTGGTTTTAACTCGAGTTAAAAAAGAGTACTTACACAACCATTCATAATTAGTAAAAATACATATGAGAGATACAGAGATAAACAAAATCTAGTAATAAAACGCTTTTATAAAAAAACTAAATCACACTCTGTGCGTCGCGATCACTTATTACTTTAAAACTTTGTACGTAGGTGTTATCGATATTGAATGCAATTAAGAGTACGCTTCACATTTAGATTAACAATTACCGGCTTTTCAAAAAAACTGAGTTACACTCTGAAGTTTACGGTCACTAATTACGTTAACTCTTCATACGTAGATATTGATCATATTGATTACAATTAAATCCAATATCCAAAGAAAGAAACAGTAGGTACTCTTTTTTCTTGTGGTAAAAAAATAGTAACTAGGCAATAAAAAGACTTACAAAATGGCTCCTAGGTAATAAGATCAGCTTCTAGCTTAATCTCGGAAATACGGCAAAATTCGGCTACTTACTAGCCTCATCCACAGGTAATTATCGGCAACTTTCGCCAAAACCATTAAAGATAATTACTAACTAACTTTATCGGTACTAGGAACATTAATTAGCTTGTAATTTTTAGCATCAAATAGAAAAAAAAACGGGGACTTAAACTATAGACGTCTCGCTGAGATGTTATCAGCAACCCCATCACACCTAGAATAATCTCGTTAGCAACTAGAAAGGCGCCTCAGCCAGCAGCGCGGGCATCGCGTGATCTTAAACATGAAATCTCATTGGTCAATTAAAAAAAATCAATACTTCGCTTAGAAAAGTCCGTTAGATTTCAACGTTCTGAAAAGTTCTATGTAATATGTTAAACTTAGAGGGTTAGCCTGAGTAGAAAGAAATTATAAAAAAGAATTTTAATTAATCGGGTTTTTTTAAAACGCTACAATTTAAGAAACAGTCTCGGTAAAAGACATAGTAGGTAACCTTACATTTAATAATTGGTTAGCGTGATCTGTTTAAATTGGAATAGGTATACTTAATTTATAACCAAATATTTTTGCCAATAAAAATAAATGAAAAGCTATTGTTTAATAAAAAAACGTCCATATTTAGCAATAATCTAATGAGAAATATGTCAAACACATTAGTTCTATTATTACATAGGTACGGAATATATTGTTTTATTGAACCAAACCAAACTGTTTACTTTTAATTATATAAATGTGTTTTTTCTGTGTGTACCTACCTACATACCTACTTTACACAAATCAATAATAATGTGAAAGCAAATACATAATTTTAAAAGCGAATAAAGAAAATTATTTAAACTCGATTAATTAATAAACCTTGTATATATATATATTTACATTGAACCCTACTGCAGAGTTTCGAGTAAAAGTCTACGAATTAAATATACACTGTTTTTTATCATTTTTGTTTGAGGGAAATCCTTAAAACAACACGGCAGTTGTCTTGCATCAAATGGCCAACAGCCACAAAAATGCTTTCGCGTTCATTTAAGCTAAAATTAAATCTTTACGTGCCATGTACTGAAAGATGGATGACAGGTAAATGTTGGATGTGGGATATATTTAAACATAGGTATTCATAGTAACGCAAATATCTCAATTGTATACATTTAATTTTATTGCAGCGGCTTTGAATTAAATAGCACTTCACACGGTAGTTACTGGAGTTTCTTTGTCTCTGACCCTCAACATGGCGAACTCACCGACCAATGACAAAAGGGCACTAACAATACCCTTCTCCTCTGCCACTTCATAGGCTGCATCAATATTATTCCATTGCCAGTGGTAGTGGCTCAAGCCCCTTCGATTAAATTTTGAAAGTGGCAGCAAACGATGACGGGCATTGTCCAGTTATCACTGCTTGAAATAACATACGAGGCGAAATTGAGGGGTGTAAAATACAGACAATTTTTCTAGGTATTATTATAATGCTTATTAAAATTTCCTTTGCAATGAAAGTATTGTACAGTTTAGGTACACAAATCACAATTATCTAGATAAAATTTATTCTTGATGTTCATTTCTGATATTTAGATTTTTATATGCTGCTTTAATGCTTATCTATGCCAATGATTTAGTTATCTTACCTAACTCCGAGATTTTTTTTTAATAGATAGAGTGATTCAAGAGGAAGGTTTATATGTATAATAACATCCATTAAGTAGTGGAGAAATACTGTTATTTTTGAGGTTTTTAATGTGATGTCGTTAATTATCAATTTTTTTCCGCTTACATTGCAAACGCAGGCTGAACCCTACGAGATTTATCAAAATAATGTACTAATTATTTGTACACATTGAAAAGGTCTACAGAAAACTCCTCGATGATATATGTCTATCTCTTATGGATATCCCACAATAACATTTTTTTGTCATTTACTTTTTACGACAAATAATGGCTAATTTTCGAAGCGATTTTAACCAATACAGCATTAATCCTTATCCAATTAAATAGCTTAAATACATTGTTGATTTAATATAGATCTATGTGGTCCTTTACAGCACAAGATTTAAATGAATATTTTCGAAGATATTGCAGATTTAAAATTGCGGGACGTAGCGCTTGCGGTGGTACTGGCCGGCAGAGGCGGCGGCAACGGAGGCCGCGATTTTCCTTATAGCACCTTGAATTTTGCAGCGATCGGACGCGTTTATTACGAAATTAATCATTATAACGCTACCCTAAGGTGACGCAGTTGAGATGTTATACCTAAATTTACACCTGTAATTCTTACATAATTAAGTACTATGACGTAACGTCGTTCGCATGGTGTGTGATTGTTGTATAAAAATTTCTTACCCCACCCCATTTAACGAATGGGAGAGAAATTTTTATACACCAGATGTTAAGTTGAAAGAAGATAAATACATCTGTGAAAACCGCATTCGAATCGGATCAGCAGTTTTCATGTGATGCGCGCACAAACATACAGACAGACAGACAAAAATATCTAACCACATTTTTGGGTTCTAGTTCGATGTACCTGCGACGTCGTTCGCGTGGTATGTTGATTTTTGTATAAAAATTTCTTTCCTTACCCCGTTATAGGGGGGGGGGGAAGAAAGTTTTATACACCAGATGTTAAGTTGAAAGAAGACAAATACATCTGTGAAAACCGGATTCGAATCGGATCAGTAGTTTTCATGTGATGCGCGCACAAACATACAGACACACAGACAAAAAAATCTAACCACATTTTTGGGTTCTATTTCGATGTACCCGCGACTTCGTTCGCGTGTTGATTTTTGTATAAAAGTTTCTTTCCTCACCCCGTTAAGGGGGTGGGGGAGAAAGTTTTATACACCAGATGTTAAGTTGAAAGAAGACAAATACGTCTTTGAAAACCGCATTCGAATAGGATCAGTAGTTTTCATGTGATGCGCGCACAAACATATACATATCTACAGTTTTATTATATGTATAGATAGATAAAAAAGCGTAATATTTTTTATATTATTGTGTGTTACTTTTTTTCAATGTAATTGATAATATTTTGGTATCATATCTGTGAACTTTAAAATTTTGCGTAAGTATTATATATAGTTGAAATCCTAAAAAAAATATCCTTACGTTTCTAGTATTTTTTTTTATTTATAAAAAATTAAACACATATAAGTATTTGTTAAATTTAAACAATATATTGTTAAATTGTGAGTGCATACAACGACATGCTGTTAGGATCGAAAAAAAGGTCTCATTTATTGGCTCCCGCTGTGCCCAGGTAATGACTTCAAAATGTCAATTTCCAAATTTTATATTAAGATAGTGATACATTTTAAAACTACAAACTTACCATAAACTTTGCATTTATACTATTCTTGTTATGGTTTAAATATTCAAATTTTTTTTTAACTACATAATTTATCTTAAAATTAATTATGTTTATTATTAAGTAACCCTAAAAAATAGTTTTCTAGGGTAATGTCAAGATAATATAGGTTTAAAAGCTTTTTGATAAGTATGACCTACAATTCTTTTGTGAATATTAGAAGATACCTACAAGTAAAAAATAGTTATTTGTGACACAAGGACGGAAAATGACATTTTGCAAGAGCGAGTAAAGTTGTGTAGCCGAGGTGCGTAGCACCGAGGCGAAACAATACGAGCACTTGCAAAACATTTTCCGGACGTGTAACACACACTATTTTTTGGTCCGACTAATTTTTAATATTTTCAAAAGTTCAAAAACTTTTTACTTTAGATTAGATGTTTATTGACATACGATTAAAAGAATTAGTAATAAGGAATGATTTTCTGATAATCGATTTCAAGATACTTAATTTTTATACATACGAATACTGTGCTAATAAAAAGCACAGTAAAAATTGTTATATTGAAAATATTAACATTAATATCTAATAATTTTATATAAAAACTAGCTGTTGCCCGCGACGTCGTCTGCGTGTAATTCGAATAAAATCAAGGTCTTTATGTAAGCACACGCCTGAGTAGCTCGCAGATTGCAGAATTTTTTCAGACTTAAATGACATTTATCGTTATATTTTGGACAATTCACACAATATCTTTATAAATTATAGCCTATATGTTATTCTGATCTATAAGCTACATTACTGTAAAGTTTCATTAAAATCCGTTTAGTAGTTTTTGCGTGAAAGAGGAACAAACATCCATACATCCATACATCCATCCAAACAAACTTTCGCCTATATAATATTAGTAGGATAGGATAGGATAGCAGAGACAATAAACTATTTTAGTTCAATGAGCAAAAATAAAATCGAGATATGTATTTTCATAATCGAATGATAAGTAGTAGTTGTAAATTGACATAAATGTCAAATTTTATAATACAAGTTGTGAGAGAAATTAAATGTTAATTAGAATCCGGCTTACATTTAGAAAAAGTTATAGCGTTATAGGTAAGTTTAGTATATTGTACGCTGTTTTTAATTAAATTTAATTAAAATTTGTATAATTTATTATGTATTTTTGATGACTTAAAATTTAAACTCATAGCGCCATCTCTTTAGATAATCTAAAAGCTACTTTGCCGGCCTAGGCCGGAAAATGTCATTTTCCGGACGATTTTGAAGTAATTAATACTATTGTTTCTGGACGGAGGACCAAAAAAGTAGTTTTCTAAGCAAATGTTGCTTTGCGAGTTTCGACGGTTCTAAACGGTTGAAGCCTAAATTTCTTGCTAACAAATATTTCAATTTTTAACGTATTAATAACTTAATTTTTGGCTGATTTAGTTGATATATTGTATGAGAATTGTTCCCTTTTTATAAATGAGTGGAACGTTAAGATTTGTGTCGGATAAAAAGCTCAAGCAAAGATTAGCGTTGTCGTCGGTAGTCGTTGATTTGTTGCCGCTAAATGAATACACGTGTCACCCTAGATATTGGTCCAGAGTTGGATTCTATATATATGTTACAGGGAGAGTCGATTCTCCAGTAGGAGTTGACTCTTCCTAGATAAAGTTGATTAAAGGCGGCAAGTGTTCAATTTCAATCAACATTTACTAGTCAGAGTTGACTATACCTAGGAAAAGAATACTCTTACTGACAACAGTAAACTATTTTTAAGGAAACGGTACTAGGTAGCTAACAAAAACGAATAAAAAGGCAAATAAATAAATAAATAAATAAATAAAAACATTTATTAACCTGCTGACATGTACATTACACATATAGGAATCGTCAAAGTATACAAAAAATAGATATACCTAAAATATTAACTAACAAAATAGTAGTTAATCAAAAAAACGATAAATAAATCAAAGCAGTATAGTATATCTACAGATAATAAACTGAATAAGTAAGCACGATGGGTCTTTAGTTTAGTTGCTAAAAAAACTCATCTAAACTAGATATATATAGGTTGTCTCAGCAGATAACGTTTTAATTTAGATTTGAAATTTACTAATTTTGAACAATTTGTCACATCTTCAGGTAAGTGGTTAAAAATTTTGAGTGCTACACAATTTGGTGCTTTTAGTGAGATATTATATTTATAGAAAGGTACATGATATTTGTTACGTTGCCGAGTGTTATGTTGATGTAGTTGTGAATTTAGTTTGAATTTATTTCTATTTGAATACATATAAACAGCCAGTTCAAATATGTATAAAGAAGTTAATGTTAAAATATTAGTTTTCATAAAAAAAAAAAATAAAAAAAAAATAAAATAAAAAAAAAATATTACTTCAATAGATAGAAATATTTATTTGCAGGAAACCGTACTAGCTAACAAAAAACAAATTAAAAGACAAAATCAACACAGAAAGAGATAAAAATGTTTAAGAAAAACTAATAATATCCAAAACCCTTATAAATCATAAAGAGATAGAAATGTTAATTATTTATTACAGCAAGGTAAAGATTTGTGACACTTGGAGTTGCAAAGCACTTTTTTCTTTTTACACATACACTTCATGGATTCGCATTTAGTGTTGCAAGAGCATTTTAAGAAACCTTGTCCACTTCCAAGTGATTGTGAAGTTGCAACAGTCCTTACAGCTATTATTTTATCCATAGGAACAGAGCGTTAATAGTCCTGTCGCCGTCGCCAGATCGATTTTATGGCCAATTGTATTTAGATGGACCCACCTAAGTTTTTTTGATGTATTTTGACCACCTGAACACAATTTTTTTGGGTGGGAGGTCGTACGAGTGTCAAAAAATTGGTTATTAACAATTATTTTGCAACTAATTAAAAAGTGCTGCTTATATGTAAATACGTGCATCAAAGCGCTCTAACCCTATTTGTTTACAGCGCTATAAAACAGACAGCTTTCGATAAAACCATGTTCCCTAAAATAATGCACTCGCTTACTGATCGAAATGTACCTACAATAGTAAGCGGATGGATTCTCAGCATGC
This sequence comes from Altica lythri, assembly GCA_964028335.1. Taxonomy (NCBI): domain Eukaryota; kingdom Metazoa; phylum Arthropoda; class Insecta; order Coleoptera; family Chrysomelidae; genus Altica; species Altica lythri. The sequence goes on along the minus strand of OZ034804.1, from coordinate 23,546,002 downwards.
TCTCTATGCGTGCAATAGAAATAACTGTAAATGATGTCAAGATACGAGGCAAGGTTACGAGGGGCTGTCCACAGGGAGGGGTTTTATCACCCCTACTGTGAAAAATTGTTCTGGAAAGCCTAATTCACCGCCTCAATGAACATGACAAAATCTATACAGTAGCCTACGCAGACGACATTGTAATTCTGCCAACAGGAAAGTTTGAAAGCACCCTTTGCGACAGAATGCAAGTGGCTTTCAGAAAGAGACATAAAGAGCAATCGCTGTCTATTAACCCCAAAAAGACAGAAATGGTTCTCTTCACGAAGAAAAAGAAACCTAGGGGCTTAAACGCACCCGGTCTTTTTAACGTTAAATTAAGCTTTGCTACAGAAGTGAAATACTTAGGTGTTATCCTTGACAGCAAGCTGACGTGGAACTCACACATAGAAAGCAGAGTTAAAAAAGCATTTATATTTTATGAGCAATGCCGCCGAACCGTAGGACAGACCTGGGAATTATTCCCCAAGTTCACCATGTGGATCTACACGGCAATCATAAGACCTATGCTAACATATGGTGCTGTCGTGTGGTGGCCTAAAGTGAAACAAACGACAGCAATCAAAAAATTAAACCAAATTCAAAGATCAGCATGCCTTCTCGTAACAGGAGCCATGCGAAGCACACCGACCAGCGCAATGGAAGTCATACTCGGTCTCACCCCCCTTGATATATTTGTTAAGGAGGTCGCATTGATGACCATGGTACGCTTCCGCACGGTTGGTATCGAACCCACTGTAGGGACTGGCACCTATAGGGATAGTCTGTGGAGGGAATCGATAAAAGTGATACCACTCTTACAGGCAGTCACGGATGCCGTCGCACCAAGATTTGTCTTTGACAAACCCTACAAAATATTAACAAACAAGACAGCAGACCCCAACGTAGTGAACGCTCTGAGCGTATATACGGATGGATCAAAAACAAAGCAAGGTGTGGGATGTGGAATTTACTTTAGATCCTTAAGCCTAAAAATAAAATGGGCTATGGATGGCTTGTCAAGTGTGGTTCAGTCAGAACTCACAGGCATAACCATAGCTGCAAAAGAATTAATCAATAGGAACATCACAGGCAGGAATATAAATATATATATACAGGCTGCCGACAAGCACTACTGACCTTGAATAGACCACGTTTCACTTCAAGTTTAGTACTAGAATGTCACCAATCTCTAACTGAGGCCAGCCAGAATAACGTGGTCTTTCTCAGCTGGATCAATGGACATGGGAACTCTAAAGGCAACCGCATTACGAACAATTTAGCACGGAGGGCTGCGGGCTACAAAGATGTTAGCCCTCGCCCATCTACCAAGCTAACATTGTCCGCAGTCGTGAACCTTATCAAACAGCACTCTCACCAAAAATTTATACAGTGCTGGGATGAAACTACGAACTGTAGACTGGCCAGAGAGTTATTACCTCATCCTGGCGAGGAAACAGCAAAAAAATTTAAGGCACTGACCAGACAAAATCTCCGAACAGCTGTGGGAATCCTGACAGGTCACTGCCAATTGCGACAACATCTCTTTAGGTTGAAACTAACAGAATCGCCGCTATGCAGAGGCTGCGAACAAGAAGAGGAAACAGTAGAACACATTATGTATGACTGCTCTGCTTTTTCTGAAATCAGAAGATCCGTGTTGGGCGAGTATTGGCTTACACCAGCCGATGTCAGGGAGATCCCCCTCGGGAGCCTCATCACCTTTTAAATCAATAGGCCTGGTGACATCCTGAGGTGAGGATATCCCTTCATACGGGAGGATGCACAATGGGTCATATGTGGCCTCAGTGCTGGCTGAGCACTAGCTCGCCCCTCCCAAATTTCCAGATCCAGAGAGAAAACAGAGAAATCCGAATAATTTTTTTTTGTCAAAGAATCCTATTTCATAAAGCAATATTTCTAGTTTAAAATGCTGTCGGCGGAATAAAAAAATATTTACTCGATCACAAGTTATAAACGATTGAAAAATGCAAAAAAAGTCAATTTTCGAAACTTTAAGCGCAAATATTGCGAAAACTAAGAGTATTAGTAAGAACATTTTTTGCTTAGAATTGTACACTCGTGCGACCTCCCACCCAAAAAATTGTGTTCAGAAGGTCAACATACATCAAAAAAACTTGGATGGTTTCACCTAAATACAATTGGCAATGAAACCTAGAAGAATAATAAAAATATGAAGAAATTGAATTTTAAATTTTATTTTGTTCGTTTATAAGATAGTAGGTACCTACCTAATACAAATCTAAATATAAAAATGAAAAAAATATTGAAGCATATAATGCTAGTCACATTAAATAAAATAAAATACAAGTTAAAGAAAATAATTTACATTGAAGTCAAATCTGTATACTAATTTTAACTAACAGTTTTTTTCCCAAGTTTGAGTCCTATCCTGTTTCATATATATTCTAAATATGTCTGCAACGACGTCGGTACTTTTCTCTTTTCTCCTAATGATCGATGATCATCCCGGTCTGTTTCACTTGCCTGAAAAACCGGAAAATTAATAGCTTGACATTTGGAGGATTTAATTTGCCAGAAATTAGGAATCTTCTCGCGATGAGATGCTCCATCACATGAAATACCTATATCTGGATCTACAAAGTTTATTTACTTTAGGCATGCAACACTAATAGTTTTATTTGCTTCATTAAATAGAAAAGTTTTTTAGTCCATAGAAAGTATTTCTTTATTTAGTTTAATTTATATGTCTATATCAGGGGTCTATATTAATGAAATATTTTTTCTTCAAACCTGATATTTATTTTAATACTGACAGTTTCACTCCTTTGGACTGTGTTTTCTGATATGAATAAATTGCGTTGTTTTTAATAAATAAAATCTTATGAATATTCATTATTCATGAGTACTACAATATTTATTTATAACCAATGAAATATTAAAACTATATTTTTAAAAAATTTAAAATTTCTCTTCCAAATTTAAAAAAAAAACGGTTTTTTACACATTTTTCGTATTCTTATAATATTAAAAAAGATTTATAGTATTTTAATAAAAACAAAGTAACCACGCTAAATGAGTACCTATAGGATAGGTTACAAGATCATCTGCCGTACGCCAAATCCTGTCGCCAAAAATAAACAATTATAAAATTATTTCTTATTATAGACAAAGTTACCACATAGGTACTTCTTCTCTGTGATTAACTAGAGCCATTTCTTAAATATGTTTTAAAGTGAAACTTTTATTACATCGTCCCAAACTTTTTGCTCTGTGTAGCGCATGTCGCATGTCGGTCGACCGCCGGCGCCGAGTAGGTATAAAGTATAAAGTAGGTGGCGCCTATAGTTTGCAGCAGCTGACCGTGTAGTGTATAGTATTACTCATTTGTGCCAGTGCTCTACGCTATATTATTTGTGTTTAATTTTTGTCAGTGTTTAATTGTTAGAACTTTTTGCTGGTGCATGTTGTTGTTTATGGATTTATTTCAATTTTGAGTACTTGAATTTATTATTTAACATATTATTTTGTATGAATATTAAATTAATTATTTTTTTATTTATATTCGGTCCATTCCAATTTTCCAAGTATAAAATTAAGATTGATAAAGCGATTTTTATACCCTTAATGGAATATTATTCGAAAAATTTTTAGTTAAATGTCTATAGTGTGAAAAAAAGTTTCACTTTTACCGTGGTTTCATAAAACAACACAACGGTTTTTTTTTATTATTTATTGTAGTTCTGCTTTGGCCATAGATTATCAATTTTAATTATACTTGTATTAAAAGGTAGGGGTTACTCAACTTTATTTTTATACTTTCCCTTAATTCTATATTATATGTAAGTAGTCTTAAATGATAGCACTCCATGGTTAAAACAAAATTGATCATGTACCTACGTATTACTATTTATAACTACTTGTTAAACTAAAAAACTCGAGTATTATCAAAAATTTATTAAATATTTGACCCAAACTCGTTACTTGAGGGATATAAACATGAATTTTTGTTATAAGCCCCAACTGTTTGTTTAATTTGGCGCTTCAAATGGAAAGGATTCAATCTCCCAAACACACAAACTACGACGTGGGTCACACTACCACACAACATGTACACTTACACCAAAGAAAGAAGACTGTTTAGGTACGTTCAAGCACCATCGATGAAGAGAAGACCCAAGAGCAATTCATCCTGCTGCAGAGGGAAATGCAAATGGGAAAATTTGTGAGAGCGGAGCCGACGACAGATACTAACACCCTCCAAAAACTCCCATCCATTTCCTGAAAAGGACATAAGTCCAACAGCAGGGTCCTCGTACTTACCATACTGCTATAAACATATTCTTTATCTACCTAACCTTTACTCATTTGTATTCGTATTCATAAAACATTTTAGGTAATTCTAGTACCTACTTCAGTCGTCACATTAATCGTGTTCAACGACCTCAAAAATTACTAAGTTTGTACTAAATATGAAAGTAAAAAGTTTTCAAAACTTTAAAGAGAGACGTTAATAAAACTCTTTCCGTATGCCTATGCCAGATAGGCCTATGTCGCCCTCATATTCGTGTTCAACGACCGCAAAAATCCGCTAGTAACAAAAACTCATTTTCATTATAGTTTTACGAGTTATGCATTTTTTATCACTTAATAAAATACATTTGAAATGATTTTTTTGCACAAAGTTTGTAGATTATGCCGACGTACTATGAGCAAACTATTTTAATATTTCATCTTCCCTTTGAATACAAAAAAATCTATTTTGATTTTTTAATTCATTCTTTGGTTACAAGTTGACTTGTCAGTGTATTTTGTTACAATGGAAAAACCGAATATCGTGCAGTTTTTTTGTTTTGGAAGGTTTATCAGCAACAGAAATTCGAATAAAAATGGTGAAATTGTTACAGGAATCTGCTCGTTTATTTCCAACTGTGCACGGATGTATTTTAGTGTTTAAATGTGGTCGCGAAAGCGTCGAAGATGAACCATGTCGCGGACGTACAGAAAAAGACCCAGTTTACACAAGAAAACAATCATTTTAAGTTTGTTGACGATGGCTAAATTGAACGAATTAAAGTAGGTGCAAATCGCTTAAACACCCTCCGCATTCACCAGATTTGGCTCTCTGAAGAAACTATTGCAGCCGTGAGAAAATATTTTGTAGAGCTTCCGGAAAATCATTACAGAAATGGTATAAAGATACTGGATAATCATTGGAATAAGTGTATTCAAGCTAGGGGAGATTATATTAAAAAAAATAACCAATTTTATATACATTTTTCCCATTTTTCCCATTTTTCACATTTGTCATTGTCCCCTGTAGACACGGCGGCTACGAGCTTTAAGTCAGTAGTTAATGTAGTTATACTTAGATCTGCGTCCCTGTGTGATAAAATCTAATAAAACTTTTGTATACATTAATTTTTAACAGTGTTACACATTTTAAGTTGTGGTTATTTATACCTTAACACTGATTTGTTACGTAACGGAGTCTTTTAATATTGATAATATAAAAGAGATTTTTCATACGTACGCCAATGTTTCACAGTTACATCCTAATTCTATTATAGTTTACGCTTTTCGATTCTATTCGCTACGTTCAAAAGGAAAATTGGTTTGAATCTTTTTTTTGTAGTGAAATTGGTTAATTAAAAAAAGATCTTAGTTTTTGTTTTAGTACGTATAATCCTACGCCACACCGAATTATTCGCCAACTTTATTTAGATGGACCAATCCAAGTTTTTTTGATAAACAAAAATGAAGAAGGAATAAATTGAAAACCGCAAATCGACAGGAATCGATTCTTTGAACTTTGTATTTACGCTACATCGCATGTAACCGCACAATTAATTTCACGTTGTTTGTCTAAATTCTCTCTGTAAATCCTTTAAGAAATATATCTGAAGTAATTTAGTAAATAAAAACCTTATATATTTTTTCATCACTGCTTTCGACCATGCAGAACCGTGCGGAAAGCAATGCTTCCTTCAACGTTACGAAATATAAAACTTTTCATCACTCCGTGCGGAAAGCACTGCTTTTGACCATGGAGAACCGTGCGGAAAGCAATGAATGACCGAAACAGAGTTGATAAGTGTTTCCCAATCAAAAATAAATGAGATAGAAAGTGAATTAAGAGAAATTGAGGATGAATTTTCTAATAGTTTTGCATCTAATAACGCGGTAGTAAATGCACCACGATATAATCAATCAAACGTTTCATTACTAAATAAAGATCTACTCTACCTCATATTATGTATCAATTTTTAGTTCGTAAAAACTGTCATTATAGACAGCAGTGCGTGAAGGATTGAAAGTGTGCGTGAAGTAACAATGTATTTTAAATGGGATTTACTTTTTCGCACTGTTTTTGACACACCTTCATATAATCAAATATCCTTAGCATTCGCGTTGTCATGGTGTTGCTATGAGAGCATTAAATTTCAACAAAAGTTATCCTGACAGTGCTGTAGTTTAAATTTTTAAATTTGAATTTGTAATTATTTTTTATTTGTTTATCGTAGATAAAATATTGTATGAAACTGTGCGTGAAGTGCTTTTTGCGCACTTACGCGATATATAGCACTCGCTTCGCTCGTGCTCTAAACATCGCGTGCGTGCGCAAAAAGAATACTTAACGAACTGTTTCATAACTAACTATTTTGATTCTCAATTATTATCTAATATACTTAAGTTGAATAAAAAACATATGTCTATAGAATTAAGCAACTGTTCAAATATTACATTTAACGTATTTAACAAAGAATAAAAAAGTGTTTTTTTTAATAAAAATCTTATAATTTTTTTAAGTCTAAAAATTTTTGTTTTAATGGGGTGATCCGCCTCCCCCAACCCTCCTTCAGCGCCTTCGCGGTGCAGTCGGATTAAACCTAATACTACTGTTATTATCTTCTTTCCTTTTATTTTAGACAAATTCAAGAGCTTTCCTCACGGAGTGATGAAAAATAGAATACGCAACTCGTGCGGCTCACGCGACAAACGCACTCGTGATGGGATCACCTGCTTTCCGCACTCGTTACGTAATGTACTATTTATTTTCTATTAATTTAGAGTTGTCTAAAATAGGCTATTGTCATTTTCAAGTTTATGTAACAAGCGTTTTATACCAAAATTTTCCATTTTGTTAAAGTTTGAAATAACTTGTTTTTTTAAAAAGAAAAAAAAATATTTCATCGTACCAAATATTGCTTATGAAAAATAAGTGACTTTTAACAGTTGCTGAGGACTAAATTATTTAAGAAAGAACTTATATAAATAGAAAACTAACTCGGTCGCTAATTTATGTTCACTTATTAACTATCAACTATATACTGTTGGCTAGATTGATTTATGTAATGATGAACAGAAGTTGTAACGTTTGCAACGTTATCTGTGGCCTGGCCTATTGACTATTAAATTTTTATAATTTCCTTGTTAATTGTGCGGCGTCGCATCAGTTTTGGTAGGAGAATCATAATTTGCTCGTATGTTTCGACGTTAAATAATTTCATTTTATTTTGAGAATTCATTAAGTTTAGTTGATTCTTCACTTTCTACTACCCTCGTTTCGGTGAGTAAGAATTTAATTATTTTAATTTTAGTTTGTAAAAATCCAAATTTGGTGAATATTTTATTTGATATTTAAGTTTATTCCTTTACTAACATTTAATTATTTCGTTCACAATCGCTTGTCAAGAATCAGTTTTTTATTGAGTTAAAATATAAACATAGTAAGTGATTAATTTTTTCTCCAACTTTGGAGAAAACCTTTAGCGATTGTGTACGAAATTAAGGAATTTATGGTCGGAGATTGATTGCCTTTTTTTTAATTTCATTAGGGCTGATGCCACTTTGAAGAGGGTCCTAGGGAGATTGTGAATTCTTGACCCAACCATTTTTTTGGAAATCATCATTACAACCATACCGTAATCGAAACCACTATTCCTGAAGTCACCACCAATTCTTCTAAACAAGCAATAACTGTTTGTTCCGGGGACCACAAAATTGAAATCCAGTTACTACTTTTGTTAACGAAGGCTCCGACAGAAGACATCAAAAACAATCAAAGATAAGATTAAATTAATTACAATTAATTTCAATTTTTTTTGCTTATCATCAAATCAATATTTAAAGTTTGAATAAACAATTTTAAACTGATTTATTCTCTATTATTTGTATGTCTGTATTTGGCGCCCTATTTTATTTGTTTGGGGGGAGTTAGAAAAAAGCCAGAAGGAAGCCACGAACCCTGGGAGCTAGCCAAGGGTATTTTTCACGTTACAAAGTCAGAAGGTTAACAAGGGGTAGGTGGAGAGCAAGTTGTGGATTCAAGATGTTACAGTGGTGAGTAAATACCTAGATGGATGGTATATAGAACGCCACCTTATTTTTTATAAATACAAGAAAAATTTAAAATAACAATAGGGATGTTAAATATATACATATGAAGAAAATATCATTTTATCAAAATTTCTGTAAGCTAAGCCACACACTAACCATTTAGTCTCTAGAACAGATGTTATTGTTATTAGTGAACTCATTAAATTAAAGATTAGAGATATCAAATATAGCAACGATAATAAAAAAATACCAGTTACAAGGTGGACAAGTTGAGTCTGATTATTTACAAAAATGTATGTAACGAGCAAAGATGAACATAGAGTTGATAAACAAAAAAAACTACAACAAGCAAATCGTCATAAAACAAAATGGTGTATTTGTTGATCTGACACATAAAGCAAATAAAAAAAGTTATTAAAGATTGAATACTAAGAAATAGAATTTAACGAAACCAATACTATACTGAATTTGGTAAGTAAATTATTTGGTTCTTTTGCTTCAGGTCTGTAATTATAAAAAGAATCTTTTTTTTAGAAATATTAATATTAAAACAAAGATTGTTTTGTAATTAATACAACCATTAGCTGACCGTCTAACTGCAATGAAACCCTGGTGGCTTATAACTCTGGAGTCTGTTTTAACTTATTCCATAAGCTGAGAAAACAATGGTTGCTTAGATAACTCGTACAGGATGATTGCTATATAGTGGATACTCACGTTATTTACAGAGCACTAAATGAATTTAATAACTAGGTACTGTATCCACGTTAGCCATATAAAAACACAAACGTACTGATCTGTAAAATTAAAAACTAAAATTACACTCCCAACGAAGTAGATCTAATCAGCTTTTCTATCAGGAAAGATCAGATCAAGAATTCGGGCTCTAGTTACAATATTTACAAGTTTGGGGACGTAGTATGTCTATGCTTCTACGCGCCAAAAAGAAACTAGGACGATTTAACATTGCAACAGGTGTAACTACGTGACCATGGCAGTAGCCATGAGCTGATCAAACTCTCAGAAATTTAGTCTCGTAGTCGCAACGGTCTTTGCTGCGTTCTAACGTAAAAATTGCAGGTATATTCTTCGTAACGAAAGTAGAGAGGTTGTTTACGCGCGTAACGACGAGAATTTTATAAAAAAGCCTTATAATAACATCTAGGAATATGAATAGGAAGAGACAGGAAATATCTAATAGAAATAAAATAAATAAAAAGACCGTTGGAAAAGACGTTGTTACGTGTCTAAAAATAGAAATGAATATATAGGATGAAATAAAAATTTTAGGTTACTTTTGGCTGAGGTCAAATTTTAATTTAGTATGAAACTAGAAGTATACCAACTTGTATATTATAAGAAAATATAGGTCAAAAACGATATTTGCCAATCTATTTTGAAGTTTAATGGATGCCTTTTTTCTATTTAGATAAACTCGATATAATTTATAGTAGGTATTATATTAAATACTAAAAATATTACTTCAGAACCGCACTTACCTTCTATGTCGTAGTGTTCCGATACCTAGGTTTCATACAAATATCATTTTTTGTTTGTACTACAATAAATATCCTACTAGCTCATATTTTCTATTCTACTCAAATATTTTACTTAACGTATAGGTATAAGTATATAAAGTGTAAAAAGCTTTTTAAATCAAAAATAACTGTAATTAATTTTTGGTGCCAGTAATCGTTTGCAACTAAAAATTGATTAAAAATCAATTTGCAGAAAACCATTATATTTCGTCTATTTAAAATCCTTTCAATTTGAACAAGTTCTGTCGATTGCGGGATTTGTCCAGGGATTTATTTTGGGCTTTGGTTAATCCATCGGCCTCGAATTGTCGACAAAAGCTTTTCGAAATTGAGTAAGCAAATTGCCGGAATTCATACGGGTGTGTTTCATTAGCGATATTGCATAACAATGGTTTAAGCCGTTTACTGTCACCAAGCTGATAAGAAATTTTCTCTCGCCCGTTTCATATTCGATTCGTTTTGAATAAAACCATTTCGAGTGGAATATTTTATTGCGGTTGATTAAAAACCCGCGTTTGAAATGTATAAATATGTAAAAAAGGGTTGTTTTTTCGAGTTTACTAGGGGTTCGTTGAAAATCTTTTACTTAAAATTTTTATTTAAACAGAACGCACGATTTATTTTGAAATATGAAGGGAAATTAAAACTGTGAAAGCAAATTGTAGTCAATAAAGCACAATTAAGTAACGTAAAACGCCCTAATATATAGAATAGTTTTTAGGTTTCTATAAGGTAACTATCTACCCTATCTAACAAAAAACCACAAGTAGTAACGATAATTTAACTTTTTAAGAATGATTTTTTTGCACATTATATATTTAGTAGGTATTATATCAGAATTGGACAAAAATCTTTTATTGCCTACACAGTTTTCAGGTGGATAAATGGATGATACTTCAATTCTACCTCCAGGCGCAATAGTCTGGCAGTGACGTAATGCAAGTGGAACCAATGCGAGTTTCGAATGAATGCTAGTTCCCATGTTTAGCTTAGAAAAATCAAACTTAAGTCACTTTTTTCTGGCCCCAGTGGCCACTGTCTTATATTTTTATTTGGTTAGGACACAGATACCATATATTTTCAGTAATTTATATTTTATATCTTACAGGGAAAATTTGAAATTTGGAATTTAGACACACAAGAAAAGACATTAACCAGAAATTGCAATTTTGTCAAGTCATATACGAGGTTTGTCAAAAAACATAAATTTTAATCAAAAGAAAACTACCCTAATTATTTATATCGTGACAATCATCCACCATAAGAAAACAAATTTTGTTAAGTACTTTTATAAACTTCTTGTAAGAATTGCATAATTTATTTATACCGAAAATTATTAAAAATCGTTTTCGTGGCAGATGAATACAATAGTTTTAATTATAATAAACTTTTTTTTTCAGTTGTCGATATTTTCAAAAGTAAAAGTATCTACTTTACTCTTGATTAAAATTGGTTAAAATTAATATAGTCATATACGTATCAATGTTTTGCTGTGTGACTGCTGTTTTGGGTCTGCTGTTTTGGGTGGACCTATCCTGGATTCGCTCTTGAGATTGGAGCGACCACGTTAATATTCGCAATATTAGCGGGAAATAGTTGACTTGTGTGGTGCTTCATTTCCAAACACAGAAACCATTTCAGCGCGACATTGCTGTTGGCACAATCCTTTCCGAAAATAGTAAAAAAATATTGCTCGGAAATGTTCTTGGCTAAGATTCATTTTTCGAGCGACTCGCTAATTTCAAAAATTCACTGTACCTACACTACTTGTTGTATAGTAATGAAACTCTAGATTTATGTCAACAAAAGATTGAAGTTAGATTTGCGTCTGGAAGGATCTATTGGTGACACCTTCTAAGTGGTTATATGTTATATGTAAAACTAAAAAGTAACACTCGTAAAATGAGTCGTAAAATAAAAACCCTTGAACGTCTTAGTTCCTTTTAATATGACAATTTCAATAGTCTATTATAAGAAATCCAGCGGGTCTGTAGTAAATAGATAAGTCAATTGCAATTTTGGTAAAAGCCACTTGAGGTTACAAAAGACTCTTGCTATAAATTATGGTCAGAAAATTATTGCTACTACTAGCAGCCCGCCCCGGCTTTGACGGGGATAAAAGAAAAATAACAAAAGCCATTAAATTTATTGGGTCATCGCTTTCCTGTAAACAATATTACATGTTGTTTTATTTTCTGGCAGCAAAATAAATTGATTGTCAGGTGCTCCGACCCGCCTTAGGCGGTTGGCCATGAGGAAAACCGATCCCTACTATTTAGAAGGTTTGACCTTGAGACTTATTATTAGTAAAAGCGAAATATGTTTTGATAGGAAATTAAAGTGGTTTAAATGGATTTGGTAGATCAGTTGGGATCATCGGTATCCTCAGTGTATGAGCTAGTTGACCAGCTGGTGGTTCAGTTATATTGGTTGCTACAACTTAATTGTCCTTTAATTCTTTTATAAGTAGCCTCGTCCCATTGCACATGCTAAATTTGTGATATCTGTCGTGATTATGAAATAAGTTATTTTGATAAGGATTAATACCAAGATAAAAACTTTTAAAAAATTAAAAAATAGTTATTGTGACGTAACTATAACAGTTAAACATATGCTGTCGCGGCATTTTTTGTAGATATTTATATATTCTTCAAAATCGTAGTACATTATTTTATTCTATAATCAATAGTCGCACGCGATGTAAGGATTTTAAGGTCATTTTTGGTTACATTAATGGCATTTTGTAAGGATCCCTATTTTTTTTTTAAATAAAACATAGCCTATGTCACTCGGGAATAGTATAACTTGCCAACGGTGAAAGAATTTTTGAAATCGGTCCAACTGTTTCGGAGCCTATTCATTTCAAACAAACAAACAAACAAACAAAAAATCAAACCTTTCCTCTTTATAATATTAGTATAGATTAGGTATTACACGGACGCGGAATTTATTATAATTTTAACAAAAAAATTGTATGGAAGATATAATTAATCAAACGTTTTTGAAAGAACAATCAGTAAATGATTATAGTTAATTAACAGAAAACTATATTATTATAGATAGAGCTAAGTAGAGGTAAAATTTTTAAAAATTTAATAAAAACTGAACTTCGAACAATTAATAAATTTGATCGAGTAATAAAGAACAAACGATGAACAATCGAAATAGCAGAAAAAAAATCATTTATCCGCTAACTATAGAGAGCTGACACTAAAACCTTGTACCTACAGTAAATAATTGTTTAAAGTTTACGACTTGAAATATTTAAAGTTGGCACTAGCATTAAATATTAAACCATGTTACAAAATTAAATTATTGTGATTATGGTATCCATGTTAATTAGTTTGCTTGTATTAAATACGTATTCGTCTTGGTTGACTCCACATGCTGAAATTCACATATATATGTATATCTGGTTAAAACCGAAATTATTTCCAAACCACTAACTCACTCATTTAGCTATGTTGATTTGGAAAAGGGAAGCCCTTTTAGATTGTTTATTCAGCCGTTCTTCCAATGCCTTGTATGTTCGTCAGGGCAGACACTGTATCTAGTTTGATTCAATGTGGATAGAATAGCAGTATGTGGGTTTTAATAGGCATAACGTTGAGGATTATCTTAAAAAAATACGGTAACAGTCAATTATTTCTTTCTTCAATTCAATTAATTATAAATATTTTGTAAGCTAATCTTTATTAAAAAAAGTGGGATGTAAATTGATATTTGACATTAAACTAATTTTTATGTATTTAAAACTCGAAATATTGAAAAACGGTTTTTAATTTCGGAATTAGTGGTCTATATTTTATACTTCATTGGAGGCCATCCAAATTGTTCTTTAATGTAATTGTAATTAAATGAACACTTTTGCGCCGAGAGTAATCACAGATATATCGAAATTGACCACTTGCAAATAGAAAGTACCTAGTCCCTGATAGGCTAAAAGAAGCCACCAGTATTTTTTTTAATCTATTTAATTTCTTTTTAATGTAATTCTTAATAAATTGTGGATTCGAAATTAGCGTTCTTTTTACAGAAATTAATATTTCATACCTGCTTTACCACAACGAATTCATGATACACTGAAGCATTAAGCATGTGAAAAGACGCTATTTCCCTAGCTAGCTCAACTTAGTCTTGGGTTAACTTTTAAGAGTATTACCAGTGTCACCCAAATCTGTAATTAAGGGCGCGAATGTACAAACTTTACAAATTTTACCCAAACATCCGTTTTAAAAGATTTATTACAAAATTTAATTATCTAAAAAACAAGTTATTTAAATAAAAAGTAATGAAAACTTAAATATAATATCAAAATAAAATTAATTAATTAAAGAATTAATTATTCTATTATTTCATTTATGAAAATCTTCAGAATCTCTTGGATTGACTCATATGAAAACGGTATCTATTCTATAGGGATGATTTTGCTTCCAATTCCAAAATTGGGACGAAATGTCTTATAATTATTTTGTATCTTTCTCAAAAAAAAAGTAGTTGGAACTTATCCAATCCAGATCTAGTTCAGTTATTTGGGTGGACCTCTTCGAATAAATGTGGAAGAACCATGTATTTTAAAGAAGTTAAACACGGTTATTTGACCCACCAACACGTAAAAGTGACGAGAATGTCGATAATTATATTGCAACACCGCCTACGGCAAATTTTTGAACTACAACTCTTAAAATTAGTAATTCTTACCGATACCAGGCACGGTAACAATAGTCTGGTGAAATTATTTATAATACAAAACGATCAGATAGATCGTTACGACCGTTAATATACCGAACACGCTTTCTGTTGACCACTGTGGGTTTGACGTCACAAGTGAAGCTCAGTTTCTAACTATTTTTAAATATTCTGTAACAAAAAAAGTAAACGCTTTATATATTAAAATAATAATTTTTATTTACGGATTGGAATTATATGTTATTATTTATAATCTATTAAGATTTAGTATATTCGAAAGATGATTTTTACTATTGCTAATTAAAATATTACACATTTTAAGATTCGAAGTTTAATTCAAATATACAATAAAATACGAAAATCGCATTTTTTTCTGTTCTTAATCACTTGTAAATCCAACATACTTACCAATCCTCGACGATTATTCCTGGACAATCTTGCCCCGATGTTTAAGGTCTAGAGATACCTATAGGTACCGATTGGCAGCATTCATAAAATTCCGATTGTGATTAACTCGGTTTTTTGTAGTATCACCAAGAAGTAACAAAGAACCCTTTAAAGACGTCATCGATGGCAGTTTTGTTGTTTTTCAGAACATGTTCATCCTGCCTCGATATTTAAGATCTGAATATACCGATTGGAGCAGTATCCATGAAGTTTCGTTTGTGATTTACTTTCGTTTACCCACAACACTTTCGCCTATTTCCAGAACATGTTCATCCTGCCTCAATGTTTAAGGTCTAAATAACCGAGTGGCAGCATCTATGAAGTTCCGTTTGTGATTTACTTGGTATTTGTGGTATCAGCAAGATGCAACAACAACCCACAGTGTTCTTTTAAGACGTTTGCCTGTATAACTGTCATCTTTTTTCAGAACATGTCCAGAACTGTGCATATTTGTTCATCAGTTTCCAGTAGCCAATAAAAGAGAAGATTTCAGAAATGTGCAAGGAAGTGGATTACACACTTCATAAAAATTATAATTTCTTACCAAAGATATTCTTTAATCCACAATATTTAAATTGCTAGTAATTTTATAAACGAAACAAAAGCAAATTTGATCTGCTTTAATGTGGTCTTCAAATGCTACTCACGAACATTATCGCATTTGCCATTAGCAATGTTCAGCAAACATAACATCAATAAACGTTTATGCAAATTGTTTAATTGAATGTTTTAATAGTCCTTTTTTAGAATTAAGTTTATCATTAAAAATGACTTATCGTTTTATTATAAAAATACACTTATAATAAAAAAACGTTGGAAATATAATGTTGGTGTGGAATATTATGTAGATCATTATTAATCTTTATTGACTAACAGATTGTCTTTGCATATCGTTAATATCAGAAAAAATAACTGTAAGGTTTTTGAAGTTTATTTATATGTACTTGCAAATATTATTATTATTATTATTTCTTTATTGTATAAAAAGAATTACATAAATTCCTTATTACAAGGGTGCGGTTGAATTAATTAATAGATGATTAACAAAAATTAACAAAAAACAAAAAAAAAAATGTTATACACCTAAATAAATTAATGAGAGAGTAGATAACTAAGAGTTCGATAAGAATTTGAAAATGATAAAGGTTTACACAATATATACCTACAACATTTTACTCGTTTATAAGAAAAGATCGTACTCTCAACATAGCGGTAACAAAATTGCCAATAGAAGAGAGCACTTCGAAGGAAGGTGAGTCCAGAGCATCTGCAAGGTCATCCATGCCGGTATGTGACTTGCACGAAGATGCTTGTAGAATGGGCACTCAAAAAATAAGTGCCTTATGGTTTCACTTTGGTTAAGACTTGCAAATATTTAAACAATGTCTTTTACAATAAACAATAGACACAACAAATGTCCAAAAATGTCAAAATCGAAACAAAGGTCCCGTTTTACACATTTTCTGCCCGTATAATCTTGTTACATAAAGTCAGGGCTTTTTCATTTATTTTTCATTTATTTTACCGAAAATTGCTTTGGATAATAATAAAAGATAGCTAAATTGTAATTGTTTATTATTTTCTTAACTTAGTACAAATATTTTTTTGGCGCTAAATGGCACTACAGGTAGAATTCAGAAATGGTGTGCAAATCTCGCCATTCGGTGACAAGAATATTTTATATATTTATTTAAATTATTTATAAATATAGTAGAAAAATAATAAATTTTAAAACCATAACCGAAAAGTCTTTAACGGAGAGTGTTGAAGGTAATCCACCAACATTTGCATTATATGTACGGTGATAAGAATGCGACCGCAGCCAACAATTCTATTGATATCGTAATATAAAAACAGTATTTATCTATTCTAAGAGATAAATCTTAAACGATAACATTCTGGATTAAAAGTTCAAGAGTAAATTTATTTAAAAGTTACTTAAAAATAGACAACAATATGTCAAAGTTTACGAAGTAAACCTTAAACCTCTGTGTCTTGAGGCGTGCCACAAGGAATGGTTTTGAGACCACAGCTGTTCAAAATTTATATATATATATATATATATATATATATATATATATATTATAACATATGATAACTAGACTAAAGTATTCTATAAAGTAATCCTTACCTTGAATTTTCTTAAATTTTAATATAAATGTGAAGAAGGTAAGACTCAAATTAATTTCTTTTATTTTAAATATTATTATTTTAAAATATGCTCCTGGCTATTCTCCTTCTCAGAGTCAGAGTTCAAAAATTTTAAATAATAAATAGATTCAAATTCAACTAATGTTGACAATTTTGACAAACGACTATAAAATTTAGAAATAATGTACCAAATTATGTTTTCTGAACGATGATTCTATCTTAACCTTAACCTTACTTTTTCTTATAGTGTTGTGAGCTTTTACTCAGTATTTTCAAAAACCAAATGTAGTTAAATCAAGTGTTATGAAAAATTCTGAATTTTGTAACTAATAAATCAAATTAAACCTATCTAATAATGAAAAATAACTTATTTAAACAGTGTAACAGTGTACAAGTGAAATTAAATGTTCATTAAATACGTAAAAAAATTAAACACAGAAAAGTTCTTTATTTTTAAAAATTGGAAATTGATACCGTGTTATGAAGATCCTTATTCTCTTTGGACAGCTAAGGCTCAGGATCTCCTTTTCAATTAGAATCCACCATTTCCCAGGACAGCAATGATATACGGACACTTTAGAGATTTTGACTAATAAAATTTCTTCTAATCAGGAAACAAACAGCTCTTACATCAAATGGTAAGTAAACTAATAATCTTCTTTCTTGTTAGAAACTGGTTTTACTTTCTTTAAATTAATTCAGGAAGCATTTATATCAATGAACTGCTCAGCATACAATTTCTAACATTTATTTCTTCATAAAAATAGACTTTACTTCTTACCAGATGCTATCAGGAACTTCCTTGTAGTTTTGTTAACACTTTTGACTACTTTTAAACTTTCTTTTATAAGTATTTTGAAAAAAAAATCTAAATTTTAACGGAGCAAACTTTATTACATCTTTCCTCTTCAGAAGGTCGAAAACAAGAGAGAACTTCCAAAATCAACAATTAAACAACTGAATTTTTAAACAAACTTAAACTATACATTCATATTACCTAATCGCCTACTAATTATTTCAAATGAAATTACAAACAATCTAATTCTTAATTCATTATTCAAATTGAACACAATAATCATTCTTTTTTTTTAAATTTGTTATAACTATAAACTAATAATTTTTTATTTTCAGAATTTTTCTTTTGGAAGTTAAACTATAATAAATTACAATATGGCTCGAAAAATAAACTTGTGTGTTTTGAAAGGAAGTAAAAATTTTAATATTTCTTTTATGAATTCTCATATTTCGTCATTTAATTTTCTAATTTAATTCTATTCTAACTGATTTAAGATTAATTTTAATTACTAAAGTATTGTAAACTTTATAAACTTTTAAATATTTACTTTTATTATCTATCTAATACATGATCATTAAAATTTTATATATTATAGATTAAACTATTTTGAATCTTTAAAATAAATATCTCTTATATGTACTTGTATATTTTAATTTCTTATTTTGTTTTATTTTTCTTTTTTAGGAATTGTGAAGAAGATGATGATAAATTATACCAAATTTACTGCATTTGCACTCTGCCTTGGAATAAGAATATTTTCCTTTCTCTATTTCCATTAATTTTCTTTATATGTACTTATTTAATATAGCATAGTAACTCATATCATCTCAATATATATATATATATATATATATATATATATATATATATATATATATATATATATATGCTCCCAAGTACCAACACTTTTGCTAGCCAAGTGCAATACTCTTCTTGGTTATGCCGCACTGATGACGGCTAATGAGCCAGAAACATGCATGTCTGCCCTTACCATTCTTACTCGTAATCCTATGATCCTTTTGCGTACATGCCCGTTAATTTACCCCTTTTGTTTATCATAAATACGTATACTTGGCACCCTCTGTATATATATATATATATATATATATATATATATATATATATATATATATATATATATATATATATTGTTATGATGTAGTGTTTCACGGATGGTAGAATGAACAGTAGTGGTGTTCCGGGTTTCAATCCGTTGGTTGTTTGTGTCTTCACGACGTTTCGCCTTCCAAGTTGAGCAGCCGCAAAGGAAGCATCACTTGAAAATGCCAGCTGAGATGTTGGCGAAACGTCGTGAAGACACAAACAACCAACGGATTGAAACCCGGAACACCACTACTGTTCATATATATATATATATATATATATATATATATATATATATATA
The DNA here is from genome assembly GCA_964028335.1 of Altica lythri. Classification (NCBI taxonomy): domain Eukaryota; kingdom Metazoa; phylum Arthropoda; class Insecta; order Coleoptera; family Chrysomelidae; genus Altica; species Altica lythri. The sequence goes on along the minus strand of OZ034804.1, from coordinate 23,526,636 downwards.
TATGGAATTTCCTTCCGGAACACCCTCCTTCAATGTAATTTGCGGTCGTGGATTCCAAGATTTCCAAATTAATTGTCTTTAAACACAAAAATTATGAATATATAAAAAAATTCCTTCTCTTCTTTCTAAATCTTTCTTCTTCCGTTGTTCAACTCTTTCTCTGTACCTTCCTCTTTCTACTACTTTCCAACTCCTCCACATTACAGTTCTTTCGTTTACTTCTAATTTTCTTCTCTGCTCTGCTTTGGGTTCAATTCCAAATACTTTTCTTTTATATAATGTTTTGTTTACTTATTACTCTTTTCTATAACTTAATTATTCTTTTCTTTGACTGTATATTTGTTATTTATTCATAACTTTTTAAAAATCAAATTCAATTGTACTTAATTAAAAAAAAATTCTATTGCTTTTCTTTTAATGACAAACTTTTTTCAAATTCCTTGACAACTTAATCAATAATCATAACAAACACGAAAACAACTTAGGTATAATCTAAACAAAAACAATGTAAAAATCAAAAATACTTAATCTAGACAACCAATTTACAAATAATGGATCACGTTCCAACATTCCATTGAAGGAACATGCACTATAAAGAAAAATCCATATCAATACATATATAATCTTGTAGAACAAAACACACAAGGAAAAATAAGTTTTGCGGGTGATACACCGATTTTTTATATATGTAGAAACTGGGCTGAGGTAAAAAATAAAGCTGAATATTATTTGGGTTCAAAATAATAAATAAACTTTAAACCAATCAGAAATTACATTTATAACATTCTACACATACACAAACACTCTTCCCAATTTTAGATATCTGAAAATGTTGTGATCTCAACAGCAGACTCAGTAAAATACATTCTTATTGATGAACTTTTGATGTGGTGTAAACAGATTAAACATATCATTTCCAAAACAAGAAACTTAATTACACGTTTTTTTCCCGTTAAATGTTTCGTAAAGAGAGAACAGACGAAAACTCTTTATTATGCTTTAGTTCAGTCTCAACTGAATTTATGGTACCGTGAAAAATTTTAAAAACCTAATATAATACAAAAATGGATTTTAAAAGTTATTTTTTACAAAAACAAAACTTACTTCACGAATCGCTTGTTCAAAGATGCCTGTGTGTTTGACTTGAGAAAGCTCTATTTCTTAAAAGTCATATTGATGTTAATAAGAGAAAAAATACTTTAAAATACAGTCATGCATGATAAAAACACTCGATATCAAAATGATTGGATAACAATTTCTTCTAGCAAAAAAGATATTGCACATAGATCTAGCCTCTACGTAACTCCAAACTTATAAAACATTGTTTCCAATGAATTGAAAACCATGGTCTATCAAAATTATTCAAAAATAACTTTAAAAATGACTTTTGTAAAGTAAAATATTTAACTGATAACTACCTATAATTAAACATTGTAAAATGATGCTTATTGTTACCTTTCTGTAGATGTGATCAAAAATGTGTTTATTACCTGATTGTATAACTTAATTCGCAACTAAAATTGTCAATTAATAACTGATGGCAATAGCAGGTGATAATTTTATTACTTCTATGCTTTTTACCTACTATTGTTTTGAAAAATAATCTACTTTTATTTATTTATTTTATCTCGGAGCATTACCAGAACCATACATTTAGGGACACTGATTTCATCAACATTGTGTTTTAGTGTTTTACCCAAAAAGCGTAAGATGATAGACATAGATTAGAGATTGGAGTATAACATATAGAGTGCAGGAATATAACATATTTGGGAATTTATATCCCATCTTTTCTTTGTATACTGAAATTAAAAACCTAAAAATGAAACTGTCTGAATTTAATTTCTGCTGCTACTTTTGTTTACAATTTAACCAGATAAATTATGTCAATTTAAAACCAAGATTGCGACCAAATGTTTACTAAATTCTGAAAAACCGATTCTCTGTATATTTGTAGAACTAAAACGAAACAAACTGTTTCACCCGACGGCTCGGATCTCCGGCTTGAACTTAAGTGCTTCTAGATCCAACTGTCACACGTCAATACAAAGAAAAGACAAAGACCATACTTGATCCCTGGTAGTTCCTCTGATATCTAAATACGAAAATATATTGTGTCAATAGATCGCCTTACATTTATATTTATTTTTAAACAATTGTAAACATAAGAGAGTGTTGTATAAACAAATCGCGAATATGTTGCTTTCAGATTAAGTCAAACATGGGTGAAACTGATATTGAAATTTTAGATTTATTAGGTATAGGTTACTTACTGAATTGATTTATATACCACAACCCATTCACATGTAGGTATGTGTAAGTAGATTTTAAGGTCATAGATATACGTCAACGAAATCATAAATTTTATTTATGCTGCAGAAAATGAACATTTTTTTCTATTAAATTGATGCTAAAATATTTTTTTATTATGAAAAAATGGATAATAAAATTAGTACATTTTTTGTTAAAATTTGCATATATTCCATTTCATCGTTTTTGGCCGATTTGATATTAGAAATCACTGAAATAAGATTAAACTGTCATCCAAGTTACCAATGGCGGAGAGATTTTTTTTATAAATTATGTCGTAAGTTTCTGAAACTATCAGTGTGGTTTGAAATCTACAAAAATATGACATAATAATTATTAAATTCAACCCTTCAACAACGAGCCGTACATGACGGTTACTAGAAATCTGAATTAAGTAAAGACTTCCGTATTGCATACTTTTTATCTACCGGTGAAACAAGATGCAGTTACGTAAGTGCTGTACTAAAAAACATACGTCCTCGTTTAAATTTCTAACTTGCCTGTATCTGAGAGAGATGTATCTCTTAATTTACTTCGAGTATAATTTCTGTCATCGACCAAAATCGGTGAAATGGATTATAGTAACAAATATCAAGGTTATAAAAAAACATCTGGCTGTGCGCATTTCAAATTAGTTCTCAATTAAATTCTGAGCGAAAATTTCAAATTGTATATATTAGTGCCAAAATAAAATTTGTAACTGTAATATTCTTAATATTGTAAAATATTACAATATTACAAAAGTCCAAAAAAAGAAATGTTAGAGCAACTTGTAACGTTAAAACGTCCTAAAAGGTGTTATTGCCCTAGTTAGCTCAATTAAGTCGTGGGTTAGCTTTTAAAATGTTTACACATGTAATTAAGTTCGCCTAAGTACAAACTCTACAAATGATACTCAAACGGGCATGCGTCCGCTCGTAACGAGTCGGAATTTGACCCTCAGTGAGACAATTCAACTCGTAACGATATAGTTTGCAAGACAATCAACTGGTAACAGTGTAAAGCGAATTGTGTATAATAATAAAATATTTTGGAAAAGTGACTACGATTTCAGTAAGATGAGTCTACTACTAAGTAAAGCTAAGGATTATGTGCAAATATGTTTCATATTGCACAAAGTTGAAATTACTAATAAGGAATCACGTTTTTATGAAAAGAAGAAAAAAATATTACATACATAAGCATTGTAAATGAAAATATATGAAAGTTCAATTAAATCAATATATTGCCAAAAAATGAAGGTATATTAGGTATCTACACTTATATCTTGCGATACCAGTCCCGACCAAGATGAAATCAGAATCCTATTACGAGCTGACCTGTTCCGAATGGTCCTATAAAAATTTACCCGGGACAATCCATAAAAGTCAAATTTTCTCTCCTTATTTATCCCTCCCTATAACTTCCCTATCTTAAAACAAAACAAAATTTTAGAAATCACTTCCTTTCTGAAATAAATTTTTTAAACTACATACTATGGAGGGTCATACTACATACTCATAAAGACAGTTATCTATTACGCACTACAAATTTTTTTCTAACCAATCAAACCATAAAAAGATATATATTATATTAAAAAAATTAAGATACGTTATTTGTGCTACAAACAGCTGTTATGTTGTGTCCTCTTCTATCGCATGGGACGGTTGGTAGGGATCTCTCAGTCGCACACATTCACTCGGAGCAAAATTTAATCTTTTAAAATTCGGTAACCCGTATTTAGGACTGATTTTTCGCAGGCAACCCTATATAACCGTGTTTGTAATTAAATAAACTTTATTTTTATAAAAGTTTCATTCGTTAACCATACCGGTGCAAATTACTAGTATCGATTTACCTGTTTATACCTGGCTACCCAAGGATTGTGACAGGAAAAATATGGGCAACCTATTTTTTGCATTTACTATGGGCTGCATACTTTCGATTGGTGTAGAATTTATCCATTAACCAAACCGGTGAAATATAAAAAAAAAAAAAATTAAATTAATTAAAAATATCCTGGACTGAAATTTGATAGGCAACCCATATGAAATATATTTTTTGATATATTAAATTACACAAAAAAAAGAGTGTGCGTGTAACCTTTACGCGCGATTGAAGTAAAACTTGTTGACGTACGTATCGGAAAATAAATATTTAATTACAATTCAATCATATTTATTGCCTATATACTTTACAAAAAAAATGAGATGTTATATTTATATTATTCATTAGAAATAGGAATTTGAAAGTTATCATTATTTTTTTTATATATGAAATAATAGGTTTATGATAACTAAAATGTGAAACATAGATTTTAGTCTATAAATACCATTAATGTATTTGAAACCGTTTAAAAATTTCATAAATAAATTTCGGAAATTTAAACTCCTCCCATAGCTGAAATTATACAGTTATTTCCATCAGAATCTTCCGTTAGAATCTACCCCTAGTCGTGCCTAAAGAAGTTTTGCTTCAATAATAGGTAAACAATATTAAAAATATACACACATTACGTTTAGAATGTGTGATTTTGTAGCTGTATCTACCTTATTGTAATACATCACAACACAAGAGCCTTCGATAGTTAGATAACCATTTCATTTTGTAGCATTTTATAGCATATTCCATAAAATTTAAAATCCTGAGTTAAGTTTGTTTCCTTCACGTCTACGAAGGATCTGTTATTGGTGGTAAAAGATCAGCCATCTTGACTAGTGGTTTTATGGCCTTTATGGCTACCTAACCAAACCTAAAAAAAGTATAAGAAAGTGTTAAAATATTTTGAATATTATTATTTTATGAACAAAAACGTGCAACATGCTTCTTTACTCAACGTAAAGATTCCGTATAAACAATTATTTACTATCATAATATGTATGTATGTATATAAACTTACTTAATCAAATCATAATGAATGTGGCTGTCTCGTCATTTTTTCATTTTTGTCATTTTTCTTCAAATCTTTCTGGCGCTTATAATATCCCCTTTGACGTTCACAATTTCTTTTTCTTTTTAGCTCTTTAAGTCTATAAAACGAAAATAGCTAGGTATAAATAATAGGTATAAATAATTAGGTATAAATAGTGTAATTACACACCAAAAATAAAATTTATGCATATAGAGTACCTACCTATTCACTCATTTTCAATCAATATTTTTTCATCACTTTCTTCATTAATAAATCCACATTGTTTATTCATATTTAATACAAACACTTTATACACAAAAAACTATTTATATAAAGCAATGTATTTCGATTGACAAGATGATCAGCTGTCAATTCATACAATTACAGATTTAATTTTATTTAATATAGGAGGCAAAATCGCATGAGCGCCGCCAGGATTATTTTCAGGGGGTGCATCTGCATCTACACACTATTATGATCTAATATATATATATATATATATATATATATATATATATATATATATATATATATATATATATATATATATATATATATATATAGAATGTAGAATGATTTGGACAGCAACCGCGACGCCTTTAGTTTTTATTCAAACAATAATTTAATAAAAAAATTAAAAAAATATATAATTTTCTGGTAAATTCAGGTATTTTCTTTCATAGCAGGGGGGTGCAAGCGCACCCTCTTGCACCCTGCTGCCGGCGCCCATGCAATATCGTGTCAGTATTAGGTTTTGTTTCCGGTTTCTGTTATTAGAATGACGTCACGTCCGTTAGAATAACTTTTTTACTCCTAGTCTCGCTAAAGAAGTTTTACTTCAAAAAAATGTTTGGTCCATTAACCAGCTCGGTGAAGGTCGTTCTCTATCGGGATCTTAGACTAAGAGAAACGTAGGTTTGGGCGAATCAGATAATCGTATCGCATTGAGCAATGCACGCGGAATGTCTATACTTTACACTTTATTTACAGCCCTGAGGAAGTAGGTAGAGAATGCGACTTTGAATAAATGTTAAAATATATTTTTTTTATGCGTATTTTTTCCTTTGGGGTTCACGTACTAATGTGCTCTTAGGAACCAACCGCTACTGTTTAATTAAATACAGTCAATATCTAATAGATTTAACCGATGAATTTTAAAATACAACGAAAAAAATAGTAAAAGCCTGACAACTAACGAGAAAATATGATAAAAATGACATCACCAAGAAAAGCATTAAAAATAAAAAACAAAAACAAAAGACAAAATCATAGATTTGAAAAAACGGTTAAAAGCTAGTTTTTAATAATTTAAGCTACATTTTGAGTCAAATAATCATTACATAAGAAGATTTACTTTTGTAACCAATTCATATTGGTTCGTTTGACGTCCGTTTTCAACTGAGAGGTGCATGATGAAAGATAATCAATCTGTGTTATTATTATGTGTTTTACACTTACCTATGTCTATATTATTTTTAAAAATTCTTTACCCTTTACTGTTTTCCTGTATATGTGATTCCAAAATTCTTTCGGTTAATAACAAAACCAGCCATCATCTGACCCGAACCGAAGCTACGTCTGAATAAATATTATTTCAGGCATTTTCTTTGCCATAATTAAATTTGCCATTCATCTCATTCATTCAGAAATACGTTGAAGGTGGATGACAATTAACCTCTTGAAATTAAGTAAATATTGAAAATGCCAAGGTTGTCGTTATGTGTCCATTCGAATATTTGTGTTTATTGTAGAAATGTGCTTCGACGTTTTTAGTTGGATTATAGGTAAAGCTCTCGATCCTCGACTCGTAAATCTCGACAAACTAGCCTAAAATAACTAAAGTGGATGTTCCTTGTGTCAGAAAATTAAACCGATGGACCACCTGTGCATTTTAAGATCAATAGTAGTACATAAGGGGCAGTTCATATATAATATATATTATGGTATCTCTATCTACAGGGTGCTGCTATATTTGATATACAAAACTTTAATTCAGATTGCTTTTGACTATTCATGAATAGGTTATTTAGGTTAGCTGCTGATATACAAAGTGTTTAAAATAAAAGAAAAACCAAAATCTCTTAGATAGAATGAAATAAACAAAAACTTATTAATTTTACTATAAAGTGGACACCTTAAAAAATTAAAAATAAAATAAACAAAGATACCTAACATTAACTTACAGAAATTCGTGCAAGAGATGATTACATTTATAACAAATTTTGATTTACGTTAAATGAGTCGTTATATAATTATACAAAAAACGCACCTTGCTTTGCGTTTTGTTTTTTTAGGAAAATAACTGTATCTAATATATTTAAATGAGCAATTCTTGTATATATATATTTGGAATCTCGGAATCGGCTCCAACGATTTTCATGAAATTTAGTATATAGGGGTTTCGGGGGCGATAAATCGATCTAGCTAGGAATCATTTTTAGAAAATGTCATTTTATTCGTGTTTTATCGATAATAATCAACTTAAACATAACTCTTCCTGACATCTATTGGCGAATAATAATACTATTTTTTTTAAATTGTGAGCAACCAATTGCTTAAACGACACAACACCAGCTAAAGCTATTCCAGCAGATGGCGTTGTTAAGTAACACGAAGTCAATGAGTGTTTGCTTTGAGGTTAGACTTAGAAAATCAATTGTTTATGTGTCTTCTTAATGCACGTGTTCACCTAAAAATGCCTAAACGATCTTGGAAAAAAACGCTTATAAACAATCTCACTTCACGAAGCCGCAACTCGTCTCAAGAACACCTAGAAGAGCATCGTCATCAAACTGATCAGGATTCTCAAACTTCTCACAGTAAAGACTCATTTCAAGGACACCGTCATGAAAATAATCAGGTTTCTGCTCGTCCCACACGTGCTGCTAAAGTAAGATGCTTGCAAAATTTGACTGACATTACACGAGCAAAGCTCGGTCATCCAGGTACTTATCTATAAATATTATGTGAAAAAAACCGCAACTCGCTATTTTAATTTTTAAAAAAGTTGACCATGTTATGTTTATTAAGAAAAATCACAGTATTTTGGTTGTTTATTGAGATATTGGCAAAATTTTAAAAAACTGATCACGTTTAAATAAAAAAAAACACCTCAACGTCCTCAACTCGTTATCTTAATTAAGTCATACGTTTATTAAGACTTTTTTGCATATTTTGGACCACACTGACACCCATTTCATTTTGTGCCACTTTTTTTAACAACCTGTATTTGTAAAGTCATTATGTATACCACTATTTTTTAATTATAGGATTAAAGAAATAAAGAAGTAATATGTTAATATTATCAGTAATTATTAGTTATGGGTTATGGACGATTTGACGATTTAAGCAGTGAGAGTGATTCTTCAAATAATAATTCAGAACTCCATCAAAGTTATCTACTTTTAAAGAAACTGTTTAACGGTAGAAAAATTGCAAATTTTATTATTTATTTTTAGTTCTCTGTTAAAAAAATATTCAATACGTATTTTTTTAGGTGATTTTTCTGCGTCAAAGAGCTTTGCTTTCATCGAAATTCCTTGAGTTACACACTTTTTTGCACGATTGATCATTTTTGACTGTTTACCGTGACAGATTTTACGTCAGTAGGTGACATTTACTAGCAACTCGACGGTAAGTAATCCGACTCGACGGTAAGTACTCCAACTCGACGGTAAGTAATTCACTTACCGTCGAGTTAAAAAAATCTCTTAATTTTAATTTATTTTTTGAAAGAATAAAGAAAAATAACGAATTATTTGTTAATATTGAAACTTATGGTACAATTTGTTAAATTATTTAATGAAATCCCACTTGTTTGGGCTTTGGTTTCACTTCTAACAGAAACTCATGCAGAATCGCATATATTAGTAGTATTACTAGTATTGCACAATATTTTTTTGGCAAAATCTATTTTATTTTGAAAAGACATCAACACCTTTATTAGCCAAAAGCGTTGCTGATGTACTCCTGAACGAATGGCCAGTATAGTTCTCGGGATTAGGCAAATTTAAGAATTTGGCAATTTGAGAAGGCCAGCCCCCGATTGTCCCTTTCCCTAATACTTGAACACAACATTTTCCTTTGGCGTATCTTAAGAACAAATGATTTTATTTTACTTGTAATGGACGAAATTTTATATACTCTTGCAGAATTTCTAAATACCTATGGAATTTTATCGTCTGGTTTATTAACCACTGTAAACGTACGCTGGATGTTCGTTTTTGTATTGGGTACTTTTACAATCATTAAACCATCGGTTTGTTGGATGTTATTCATAGTAATATTATATAATTCTTCTCTTCTACAGGCACCAGATATTCCCAATATCATTGCGACCTACAAATTATGAAAAAATCTTCATTAGAGTATTTCTTTTAGCTAAACTAGCTTACATTACCTTGTGAATTAGAAATTCTTCATCCGGTGCTTCCATCAGAAATTTTTCAAATTGCTCCCGTGTAAAAATGCTCGCTTTTTTAGGCCTATAGCCAACATTTTTTCTCTTCAAATACGCGATAAAAGTTGAAAACTTGGAAATATCAATGCCATCATAAAGAAAAACGGTGGATTTAATCATTGAATATTCTGCCCAGAGGCTTCCAGGAGCTTTCAACTGCATATGTCTTTAAACGAAATATGCCAATAGAGCCTTTCATCGATTCTTAAATTCTTGCCTTAGCACCATTTTTTAAAACTTTGGTAGGTATTTTGATAACGGATTTTGAATTTTTCGGGAATAATTGCGGAACACCCTTCTTCCCAAGCCCGTTCAATTTCTTCAAATTTACTTTCGCTCATATTTTAATTTATAATAATCAAAATTGTACCTGCTTAAAATTATTGACAACTAATAAAAACTCAATTCTCCATTGTTGTTATGCACCCTAGTTACTACCTAACAACCAAAGTATCTATCTTGATAAAATGAATGAAACTGGTCAATATGACGAAAATGTTTAATTTTATAATTTACTAGCTGACCCCGCGGACTTCGTACCGCATATAACGGATGTATTTTTTGGTTTTTTCAAATTTTTACGATTTTATTTTGGGTTCAATTTTTTTTTTTTATTTTATCGTTTTTATCATATTTTCTCGTAAATTTTCAGCTGTATACTATTTTTTGATTATATTTTGTAATTTATCGATTAAATATATTAGGTAGCAACTGCGGCACCTTACGTCATATTATTTAATTTAGCAAGAATTTGTTAAAATATATGAGATATTATGCAAAATAAACCTTAAGTAAGAATTGCTCGTTTAAATATATGTGATATTAACTGCGCCACCTTACGGTGGCTCCATAGTACTTTATTAAGTCGTAATTGCTACTTTAAATATATAAGATAACAAACAAACTTACATTCACATTTATAATATATAGGGATAATGGTATCAATCGTGCAAAAAACTTTATAAGCATGTCGAACGTTAAGGGTAACTGATCTCAGACAATAATTGTCTTCGATCGGTATAAAACCCTTACCGTTCTCCATACTTAATATACTATTTTGGTGATGCAAATTTGTCTTCTAATCTTTATTTATTTAAGGGAATTTTAACGATCGCTTTACCATTTTTGACATCAGTTTTATAATTAATATTATTAACCGAATTTCTGTTCATTATTTTTATAATATAGAGCGTTACCAATTTTTTTGGACCATCCTCTTACAAAAAATTAAGACAATATTATTTATTAAAACAAAAAATGTAAAGTTAATAAAACTTGTAACATTAAAGTCAAAAATAAATGAATATACGAGGTCTGTCGCAAAGCAAACAGAAATACTCGATACAGCACCATCTGTTACTCTGGCTAGCGTTCGATAGGTACATTTTTGTTTATTCAAAATTTAATGATAAATAATAATCGAACCTCTTCACGCTGAGTTATCGCGTTTAAAGTGACAGTATCATCGTCCTGCACTTCACGAATTTGCTGATTACTTGGTGGAGAATTACATCTCAGAGGACGCTGATTTTCCACCTCATATGTGGGCCGAAAAGAGTCCGTCACTGAAGCGTACCACAAACGCTTGCGAAAGCGTCCACTCTAAATTTAATTCAATGTTTTATAGTTACCATCCAAATATATACCAATTTTTGGAAAATTTGAAAAATATTCAAATTGATATATACATTAAATTGCGGAGTAGTGTCAGTCCACGGAAAAAGGTGTACCGCAGGGTCGTTTTTTTAAAAAAACAATTTGTGGACGAAAAAAATTATGCTTAGAGAATAATGAAATAAGCAAATTTGAATTTGTAAAATTAATGTCATATAAATTCCATCCAAACATTTATTTTATTATTTATTTTGAGTTTTCGTATTCCTAGAAAAAAGTAGATAGGTACCTAATCCTCTTAATCACCGGAGCCAATTAGTATAGGGTCACCGGAGCCAACTATACCCCATTTCGTCATTCGTTGGCAGTGTATGAAAGATAGGAATAATGCGTAGTTGCCAGGTTTATCTTAGAAAGACTTACTATCTTTGTCTTATTAACGCGCAATAGAAAGAGATATGTTTAAGTTAAATGGCAACCGGTGCCTAAAAACACCCCACTGAACGATCACTGGATGACAGAACGATTTACGCTGGCACCGGTTGCCATTTAACTTAAAAATATCTCTTTCTATTGCGCGTTAATAAGACAAAGATAGTAAGGCTTTCTAAGATAAACCTGGCAACTACGCATTATTCCTATCTTTCATACACTGCCAACGAATGACGAAATGGGGTATAGTATACAATTAAAAGGGTTTTCTGACCACGGGAGCCAACTAGTGTGCGCCACGAACAAAGAGCCAATAATAAGTTCTTTTATAAACTTAGTAAAACATTCTTAAAACAATTTTATGAAGATGATCGTTTATCCCGTAGCCGAGTCCACGAGTGGTTAACACGGTTCAAAGGGGGTCGTGAGTCGCTGGAAGACGACGAACATGTTGGCTAGCTGAAATTTATGATTACCGTAGAAACAGTCAAAAAAGTGCGTTTGTTTATTAAAAATGAGCCAAAATCTTGATGCAAAAACATGCAAAGGGAATTCAATATCTCCAAAGATTCGATATCGCATTTTGAGAGGGAATTTGGGCATGAGAAAAGTGTGTTCACCGTTTGTTCCGCACAAGCTCAAGGATGACCAAAAAATACTTCGAATTCAACATTCGAGAGATCAGTAAAGAGGCAAGAAACATAAAATCTTTCTGTACAACACTGTGATGAACCCGAAACCAAACGTCAAAGTTACGCATGGAAGCACCCAAGCGAACCAAATCCCTGAAAAAAGCCGTTTGGGAAAGTCAAAAGTGAAAAAATTATTTATTTGTTTCTACGAACCAAAGGGATTTATTTACAAAGAATTAATTCCAGCGGACCATACGGTTAATGCTGTGTATTATCTTGGTGTTATGAGGTGTTTGCTCTTTACGTATTTGTCGTGTTGGGCCAGAATATCGCGAAGAAGAAAGCTGGCGCTTATAGGACGATAATGCACCATCACATCGATAGACACGATATTTTCACAAAAAATTGCATTTTAACCATCAATCACTTCCCAGCATGATCTCCGAATATGGCACCATGCGACTTTTTTCTGTTCGGTAAACTACATTTGCCCATAAAGAGGTCATCCACAGGGGGTCGACGACTATTTTGAAGAATATCCCATCAATGAGCAGAAATCCTCGCTCGAAAATCCGTGAAAATCGCTGTATTAACTCTGAAGGAATAAAATAAATTTCATTTGTTAATTTTTTTTCTTTATGTTGTTTAATTTGCGACAGACCTCCTATCATGGATTTGCATACATCACTAATTAATTGTCTAAATCGTAAATAAATAAGTTTAAAAAAAAACAAGTTAAAATGGTGTCGTGGGACACCACTGACACCAGGTAGGAACGAAGTTCCTTCGGCTAATGTAGAATCGACACATAACACTACTCGCTTGTGTATACGACTGTAGAGCCTGCGCACGTCTCATTTAACGGTCAATATATCAAAATTAGTGAGATCTTGGCGTTAAGAAAGAAGCTTCTTTAAAATTCAAGGTGAGCTTTAAAGAGTAATGTATACATTTATTTTTTCTCACCTTTCCTAACTACTTTCAACTATCAAGATTTTTAAAAATTATATTTCATATTACTTTAACAAAAAAAGGTAAATGTAAAGAGATATATACAAAAAAAAAATTGCATCGGCCGGGAATCGAACCCGGCTCATTTAACGGTTTTATTCCACGGACTTTTCGTTACGGTTTTTTACTATTACATTTTTTTCAGTTCGGTCACGCAGCAAAATCCCTATCTCCTCCAAGCCTGCCGTAAGGAACTTAGTTCCAAAACAGAATTCCAAAGTAAACAAAAAATCACTTTAATACACATTTCCTGTTGTACCTATATGAATTTAAAATATTAACAGAAGCATCGTCTCCAAATGAAATCACATTTTTTTTGCAAATTATTATTAATATCAAGGTTTTAGTTGTTCCAAAAGAAATATTGCATACTCTGATGGTGGTACAATGTGCACTTTTAATTTTAAGGAAATTTTTTTTACAAGTTCAACATGATTATTTCACATTTTTTTATAATACTTTGGGTAAAATCATGATTAGTAGGTACCTAGTAGAAATATATAGTGTATTTATCACTGCATCGCAAAAGTATTAATTTTTGTTTGTTTCTTACAATTGAAATCTGTCTGGTACATCCGGATAACCTGCTGGTTATTTCTCAAATAACTCCAGATGTTAAATGTCACTGTCAACTGTCACTCGCGTTTCTGCTGAAGCTCTAAATGAAGCTAAAGAGTCGACCTCCCGTTGACAGTTTGAATTTTACACCACATTTAGATTTCGACTCAAATGACGCGCGAAATTTAATACTTTAGTATTCGGTTCTTTTAATTTGTCATGACGAATGTTGGTTATTAGGCATTGGATATATTTTCAAAACATTTAAATTCATTTCAGAAACTGTATTTTTATATTATCAAGCGTATCTAACCTTTTAATCGCTAGATTTTTTTAAACTTTGTTTTGCATATTTAGTATGTTACACTAGTTACACACAAAATTTATACGAACCAAATCAGTTCAATCCAGAGTTCCAAATATTTAAATACCCAACTTGTTATTTTGGTTGCTTAATGAATTTAGTATAGGGGTAGTGTTGTCGCTTTCTAAATTATTGTTTTCCTACTTTGTTAATTTATAACTTTGAACCTATAAGAGGATTGTCGTGAATAACTTAATTATATCCATCATCAGAAGATCCATCTGAATACAATAGTTGTATTGGAAACCGGTGTATAGGTATAATCACAAGAGTACTCGCTAAATGTAATCTTGGTGAAAAGCTATTAAGGGCACGGCCAATTCAGCGACTTTGTCGCCGCCACACGAACGCCGCGTCTTTGTCGCAGCTACGCAACCCATGTAACTAAACGGTCATGGCATATCTAGCGTTTCAAACGCACCGACAGCAGCAGTGTCGCGAAAGAGAGCGACTTTTTGCGGCAACCACAAAGACGCTCCACGCTCCCCTTTGTTTTTAATGCAAGTGGCCAGATTTGCTGCGACTTGTATAAATTCAGGTTAAATTTCAACAGTATTCAATTATATTTCAAGAAGTAATGATGTTTGACACAGAACTATTTATTTCTGAAATAGAATTACGTCCATTGTATGATTTACAAGTTAGTGACTATTCAAACAGGGATGTAAAGAGCGTTAAAAAGGCTATTTTTGAACCTTTTTAGGCTTACAAAAGTTGTCTTAAAAAATCTGAAAGAATTAGATAAGCTTTTTTGTAGTACAACAACATACTAAAATTTAGTGAAAATTGGTAGACCTCTTCCACAAAAAATGGGAAACTGCATTTCTGCATTGGAAAATTGCATTTGAAAAGTGCATTCCGGTCAGAAAATAGATTGAAAAATTACAACTCGGTAAGTATTGCTGGAAATGAGTTCAATTCTTTCATTCGAGGTTTTTGTCGCTGAACACGAATATCATGATTCCGAAACTTTCCGAGGGACCTGGTGCCCTAAGTGCATGGTATTTAACTCTTCTGCTGAAGTTTCATGCAAATTCTATACAAA
Source organism: Altica lythri (assembly GCA_964028335.1). Lineage (NCBI taxonomy): Eukaryota > Metazoa > Arthropoda > Insecta > Coleoptera > Chrysomelidae > Altica > Altica lythri. The sequence continues at coordinate 23,511,321 of OZ034804.1, read as the reverse complement.
ATCAGTGCATACTTGGTACTCGGGGGTTTTTGAGGTCGCTGAACATGGTGCCGAAATGCTCCGAGGCACCTGGTGCTTAGAACGGACCTCGTCTCCAGGAATTTTATGCTAATTCGATACACAATGAGTGTGCACTCGTTACTAGGAAGTTTTTGAAAACGAATATCATGGTGCCGATAGTCTCTGAAGTACATGGTGTACAAGTTTTGGAGGTTTTGCTGATTTTAATTATTATTAAATAATTCAAATTCATTTAACATTGTGAAAGTTTCAATCGTGGTTATAAATATTAGATTACTTAAATTGGTAATATTGTTTAGTTATAGAATAAAATTTAGTTCAGTTTACCTACATGAAATATATGCAACTCGCTATTTAACGCAAGTTCCCATATTTTGAACTGTTACAATGCAAAACTTGACGAATTTTATGCTTAAAGTAAGTTAATTCTAATACTATTTTACAAATTGCGATGAGAAGGTATTTACGTGATTCTTATTTGAGATGGAACTATATATGATTTTTTTATATTATAATAGATACCTACTTTCATTACAGATTATTTTTAATTGATGATCTGGAATTACTACCAAAAAGAGTGTATGCAGTTTCATATATCAAAAGTAGGGCTTCACACGAGACGAGAGTAGGCGAGAGTAACAAAAATCTCGTCTCGGTCTCGTCAATTCCCAAAAAATTGAGTCTCGTTCAAGTCTCGGTCTCGTCTCGTTACTAGTTGTCTTGTCTCGTCTCGCTTGATTGTAAATAATGATTATAAATATTATATAAACTGAAATAATAAATAATATTTTAATGCTATATTTATTACGCTATTATACAAAAATATTTTTACATAGACATAAATTTAATAATTTTTTATAATTCACGTCCACAAAGTTTCTATTTCGACACTAAAAACAGTATCGAAATAGATTCATTGTAACACTGTTTTTGGTAACTTTTTGTTTTACACAATTGGTTGCACTGCACTGATTTTCAACGAAAGAGTTCAGTTAGTAAATCAAGAAGTATGTTGTAGTAAATTATTAACTACATTATCAGCGTTATTGCTAAATTCGGAATATTTTATACAAATTTGACAAACATTCTAATTTAAAATCATTAAAACTGACAAGTGTCAAAACTGTCAAGATTGCCAACATAAATAAATATTTCGAAAAACTCTCATTTTACTTTTTTTTTATACTTTTAAAAGTTCATTATAAAAAATAGTATGTAACACTCGAGTTACAATGACGGTTTGTAGTACTCGTTCTTTGCGAAACTCACCGCTTCGCGGTTCGTTTCACAAACTGAACTCGTACTACGAAACCTCTGTCATTGTAACACTTGTATTACAATATACTATTCTCTACAGGCCATTTCTGATTTTTCGAATAAAAACATCAAAAAAAAATTTAACGAGACTCTCGGGTTGCCCTGTATGTGGTCTCGGTATTGCCCATAGTATTTTCCAAAACGTCTCGTCTCGTCTCGTTTCGGAAAAGCGAGACGAGAAAAATCTCGCTCTCATGTGAAGCCCCAATCAAAAGAATAGATGAAGAAGTGCTATGGTGAAGTTAAATTACGTTATTGAATCAAACTACTAACTTTATCTTCATCTTGAAAAATATTTTTGAAAGTTGATCAAGAACTTCTTTGAATACAGCTTTATGGGTTGCAAATTTAATTCGTATTTTATGTTTCCTTTTTTTTTCTAGTCTTGTAAATTTTTTTATACAAATCGAAAAGCTAGCTAAATACAAAATGTTAAAATTTTGTGTTTATATCCACTTCCATTACATTACTTATTCTACCCTATTTACTGTTATGATCGGAAACTTACAAAAATTAGATTTATATATTTAGAAAAATACACAAATAACTGCAAAAACAGCTGTTTAATTAAAAAAATTTAAGTTTTATCAGTAAACAGCAGAAATACAATTTTATTACACTTTTCATTCTTGGGGGATGAGCCATAATGTCACAGAATATGTAACCTTCAGCTCGTATGTGTTACGACTAGAGACAGTTTTCTGTGCTGCCGATGCGAGACTGGTTTATGTGAAAGAGAGAAGAATGATAGTATATGTATCTCTCTCGCTATATCAGCTTTACTGCCTGGCTTTTCCTCATTTGGGATAAAGGGAGTAATCACTAGCCAGTCAATTTTATGGCGTGAGAGAGATGACATATCCTAATACTCTTCTTTCTCTTTTCAGCAGCTCGGAAGGTTGTCTCTAGCAGTATATGATGGGAGATAAGTACTCAACATATTTAAAATTCTATGTTAAAGTGAATAAATCTTAACATTAAACATTTGTTAAATGTTAAGATTGTTTTTTGGGCACAATTAGCTTTTTTATTCTAAACTACAAATCTAACTCTGTTAACTAAATAACCATTAATGGAAACTGAAATCTATACTGTAACTTTAAATAAATTTATAATATATCTTCTATAAATTAACGTCTTATAAGTATAATATGCATCTTATATCACATATTCTCTACACGTACATGCCTAATATTATAACTTCAAATTTTCGTTTTATCGGAAATATAGAGTTATTTGTAGCATCAAAATTAAGCCTTTAATGGAAAAATAGATTTAGAAAATGCCTTCCAGTCCCGGTAGATATATAACCCCTGATCTCGAATGATTGACAGAATAGAGGATATAGCAAAATAGAAGGCATGTGAGAAAAGAGAAGATGTGTGGCTTCCGCAGTATGGCTGTAAAAACAAGGGCGGGGGAATATTGATGTGTTCTTACCCTAAAGCAAGCGAGGAATACCCTTAAGAATGGCAAAGTTAATCCAATTCTTCCTAGAGGCGGCTTCCGACAAAACATCAGGATTTTCTATTCTCTACAGCGACGTACGTATAATTTATAAAAGGAATAAATACAAATTTTAATATAACAACAGTAATTTCTGTATAAAAAAGTAAGAAGTGTGAGCATTTGTGTAAATCAACCAAACGGGTAATAAATAAACTACAGTTAGATACGAGCATATATTGATATTAAGGTAGCCTATATCGAATCTGTTGAATAAATAAAAAAAATATTGCGTTAACACAGCAACGACGAATAACTTAAAAATGTTAGGTACGTACCTACTGGAAACAGTCATTTTAACGTAGCTCAATAAAATTTGAAAGAAAAGGGATGTCTACCCAAACTTTAAAAATTGAAAAATTAAAGTATTAAGCCTTCGTCAACTAACTGTATTTCAAGGAGTTAAGACTTAAGCAGTTTCACGAAGATATCCTTAGACAAGCCTGTAAAATTGGATTGTCAGGTTTGATTTTTACATTAAAGATAAAGATTTATCAGAAAACCCAGTCACTGTATTTTCCACGAGATATTCTAAAAATATCGAATTGGGCTAAAATATATAGGTATCGTAGGTAGAAAATATTTTATATAAATGCGTCTCATAAGTTCATCTTAATTTTCAAAATATGAATTCTCAAATTTTTGTATCTATAAGTTAGCAACGGTTTCATTTAAGAAAACATGCATGTATTATTTGTTTTAAGTTAGTGCGGATTAACTAATCTTAACAGCTATACCCAAGCCGACACTTTAAAACTCAGGGCCGTAATAGGATCTATATTATACCAGCCCGTATCGACTGTTCCTTTCTATTATTTTACTCAACCACTGCATGAAAGCAAAGACCTTGTTTTTTGGTAAACCCATTAAACGACTACTATTTTTTAGAAAGTTTTTTATATTTTCGCCGTGTTCTGTGTCTCTATGTCATTCCGTGGAATTTGTAATCGAATTTAAACCTATTTCCCGACTACCTAGAGCTCTGAAATTTTCAGGATAGCTAAGAACTGGATGACAATGCATGTTTCAAGTGTATTTAGGCATATACATAGATTTCGAAATTTATACCGAATTGATATTAAACATGATCTAAGTTGTGTATAGATAATATTATTTTGAAAGTTATTAAATAAATCGTTCGTGGCGTAGTTGGTTACGCGGCCGATCAGTCCACTTGTGACAGTTCTGTTATGTTATCATAATGGGATCGATTACGCGACAGAGAAGTTTTTTTTCTTTTTTTTGTATTATTTTAACTGGTAATAAAATAAACTGTTTTAGAAAGTTTTTAGATACAACTACCCTTGATTTTGTTAACAAGGAAACAATCTTTTCTATGATCAATCACAGCGTTGTATGACTTAATATTTTTACAATGTCAGGGATGCTGTGCATTGTTGAGATGACACAAAATATGACCTATAAATCAGTAAAAAACTTTCTATTATAAAAAGTTCTTTTTGTAAATTGTGCTTATTCAAATTTTTCAATTAAAGGTTTCAAATCACTTATTAAGTTATTATTGTACAAATTGAAAAAGATATAGATCATGATGATAATTGGATTCAAGTTTCAATATCACTATTGACCTCATCATTATCACTATTGAATACAATTATAATCAGGCAATGATTGTTTTTGTACGTAATACTTCTAATAATGTTTTTCAGTTCATCTTTCGTAGATGTGTGTAGTTTTACCTTTACCCTTGAATGACAGAGCGCATTATCCATAAAATAACACCATTTTTCTTGCAGCTTTGGAAGTAAAGTTTCAGAAAATCATTTCTCAAAAAAAGCCGATCCCTATCTTAATGGTACCTACTTCATACACATTTAAAATTATTTGCTAAGCATCTTTACTACGAAAACCAATAAGTTTTCTTTCACCTCTTTCAACACTGCCATCAACTTCCACTATCAGATTATCCAATCTAAAAAATTATTGTCTTGATTTTCAGTTGTAAGTGTATCACATATTCATGCTTCGCGTCGCCTGGTATTTTGTTAGTACAAAAACTATTGTATAACAGAAAAGTATAACGAATAGCAAAACGATCAAGCCATGCATTTTGTCCAAGATGAAGAGTTTAGTTTTCTTTTTGTGTAGGTAATAGTAATTTTCTTATAATAAATGTATTAACCAGATTTAAAAGCAAAATTAATGATACCGACTCACAAAATCCTCTATTAAACAAAAAACGCCAATCAAATCGTTTATTAGTTAAAAAAGTTATGTTTTTCCAAATATTAAATAAAGTTCCAAGCGGTTTTAAGACAAAATGATTGGGACCACCCCTTAGCACTCCTCTATAAAACAACAAAAAAAGTTTAATTATCTGGTCCATTAATTAAAAAATTAATACACGATCAGACATCTATCTATCTATACATATAATAAAACTGTAGGAATGTATATGTTTGTGCGCGCATCACATGAAAACTAATGATCCTATTCGAATGCGGTTTTCAAATACGTATTTGTCTTCTTTCAACTTAACATCTGGTGTATAAAACTTTTTACCCCCCACGCCTTTAACGGGGCGAGGAAAGAAATTTTTATACAAAAATCAACACACCACGCCAACGACGTCGCGGGTACATCGAAATAGAACCCAAAAATGTGGTTAGATTTTTTTGTCTGTCTGTCTGTATGTTTGTGCGCGCATCACATGAAAACTACTGATCCGATTCGAATGCGGTTTTCACAGATGTATTTGTCTTCTTTCAACTTAACATCCGGTGTATAAAAATTTCTCTCCCATTCCTTAAATGGGGTGGGGTAAGAATTTTTTATACAACAATCACACGCCACGCGAACGACGTTGCGAGTACAACTAGTTAATAATAAATATAGTTTAAGAAAACTAAAAACACGCTTTCCGACGCTGTCTTTTACGATAATATTAGTATTTTTTGTTCATTATTATTTTAAGTTTATTTCAAAAATTATTTTAAATTTTTTAGCTTTCTTTACCTTATAAGCGTGTTTTTTGTTTATATAAACCAAATTTATTTGCACTTTTTAGTTTATTTAAAATCTGTCGTATTTTTATGTGAATTCTGTCTGCCAGAAGTTGCGATATAAAGTATAATTTAACAAAGTCTATATTACGTTTGAACGCTGCTCGCCTTAGCTCGCTCGGCCACTGAACGCACTGAAAGTGGTGGGATATACTAGCAGTAATAAGCCACAAGCTTTTAGTCCAACGGAGTGTTACATATCCACAAACAAACATAGGTATAGTTTAACTAATGTTAATGTGAAAAGACAACCACGCCTTCTAACCTCAACAAAGGAACCGACTTTCGAATCTAGGTTGCCAGATGTATTTCCGAATATTCCTAAGTTAATATATTTTGAAAATTTTATCTCTACTTTACTATTCAATTGTTCGTCAATGACTCTTAGAAAGATAATATAAAAATATTCTTACAAAATATATACTTAAATTAATTAACTAGGTTCTTCATATTTAAACAGTTTTCACTTCTAATGATATCAATTTTGTATATATTACTCATACTTAAAGACATTTTTAAATACCGGCAACATTGTGTATTTACTGTACGATTTTCAAGTCGGTTCGTAACCTATTGATATTAACGTAAACAAATGCCGACGGCGCGCTGTACATCAAACGAAACTTCAAAGAGGAAAAATGCAAAATGCGACAAGAGTCAAATACCGCCAATAGTCTTCTTCCCCATTACAGTACACAGTAGCGTGATTGATTTTTATTGATTTTTTATATTAGATATATTACGGTGGCTTGATAGTAATTAATGTAGTAAGAATTTCTCGTTTAAATATATAAGATAATAATTGCGCCACCTTACGGTGGCGTTATATTATTTGATTTAGAAAGGTATTTTTTTAGGCGTTATTTTTTTCGCATTTTTTCTGTTTTTAATTTTCCACTTTCTTTTAGTTTTTCGTTTATTTATTTATTTACTTATGAATCGAAATTCAACACTATCTATTGGGTTTTCTTACAATTCATTAATTGTTATGGAAAATGCGTCGTATCATTTCCGTATATTAAACAAAATACCTAATAACACAAAAAAAGAATGAAATTTTAAGACTTATGGCAATCAAAAATATCGATGTTCCTAAAAAGGTTCCAGTAAAGAAGGAATTAATAAGAATGATCAAAAGTCAGAATTTTAAAAATGAATACGTCATTGACACCATTTGCAGCAGACATGGTCATACCCTTTTGCGTTTACCTCCTTACTACTGTATTTTTAATCCAATCGAAATGGTTTGGAGTACTGTAAAGAAACGTTTACGAAAATATAATCAGTCACCAACCTTAAGCGCAGTTGTTCTTGATAATATTCGAGAGGTAATTAGTGGCATTAATAGCGATGTATGGAAAAATTGCGAAACACATGTTATAAAAATAGAAAAGGAATATCCTGTTTTACCGCCAATAGCACCATTATAGTTATTCAACCTGGAAACGATTCTACTTCAGAAGACTCTGACAATTCTTGTTAGTCATTCCAACCAATTTCCTTTACAGCTATCGTGATGTATCTTGAAAACTTGTTTTCAAAAACAAACTAATTTTATATTCTTACTAACATACCCAACCCTTAGATACCTTTCCAGGCAAGGAAGGCTCGTGGTCCTTGCTGGACAGACAATCTTTTAAGATTGTCTGACAAAATGAGTATTATTTGTAGACAATTGTTATAAAAATATTATGAGTTATGTAGGTACTATTTGAATAATGAGTCAAATATTCTTATTAATAACTAAAATTAACAAGTTTTAATTTGAAAGAATCAATTTGTTATTTGACAATTTTCAAATTGATACAAAATTTACAAATATATAAAAACCGTTTTTCTTTTGAAATTTAAAACAAAAATTAATAAAAATTTATGAACCCTTTTTATTTAATTCCACGCCAATGGTCGGCAATGCCATCAACGGCATTTAAAAACCGACAAAGAGCAAATAATTTCACATTTAGATTGGAAAGAGTATACAAGTGAATTAATAAATGGGTGTTAAAATAAATGCAGCATGAACTTATATTAACAAGGTCTATTTTGGAGTCAATTAAAAATTGATTCATAACAACAGTCTTTCCCAAGAAGAATATTAAACAAGCAGTTTGTTAGGTATCACAAGAATATTACCTATATACAAGTGTTAATTGTGTTCCCCGATTATAGAGCTACTTCAATCTAAATACTTGAGAAAAATGATTACTTTCGAAATGTTCCAATAAAATTTATTTGTAGTTGTATTTTTAAAAGTGCATATAAATATGTTATGTATTAATAAAATTCATTATAGCGGTGAGAAACGTAATCAAAATGCTTTGTTAATACTTGTTATATCTTATATATGTTATTTACATTGGGTTAGATGTTACATCTGGAAAGCATTATACCTAACGGGTACATGGGTATTTCCCATTGTAACTGTTATTTTTTGATGGCTTTGTGGAAAATAAGCAGCTTAAATTTTAACTTTTAGACGTTTTATGTACAAACCGGTAGATATTAAGAGGCTCATACCTTTTTAATACAACAGGCAAAGAAGATTTTAAATACCAACAATGATCTCTGTTTGGAACTGTAATCATTCAAATAATAGATAGATATTATGGGGAAAACCTACTGCTTATTATATATAATTGTAGTAAATTTTTGTATAGTATCAAATAATATTTGTGTATTAGAACAAACGTCACCAATACTATTTTGTAAATACCAATAAAAATATACCAATATAATTTTGTAAATACTGAAAACAACATAATGAATTTTCCATATATGTACACTGTACAGTGATATATTTATAACATTTTGATATAAGTAATTAAATCGAAAAATAAACATTTAAATGGAAAAAATGGAAGACACAAAATTCAAAAACATAAAAAGAGAAAATAATAAAAATAGAACAATCGGATTTTAAGGAGACGATCTATTCGTGAAATACTAACAAGTTTTGTACCTTTACAATATTTTTTTTAAAAACCGGCCAGAAATTAATACTTTCCGGTTTCTTTTTAGGTCAGAAAATCTCATTTTCTCGGACAAGGCCAGAAAATAAAAATGAGTCCGGTAATGGTTATTTATGACACAAGGACGGAAAATGACATTTTGCAAGAGCGAGTAAAGTTGTGTAGCCGAGGTGCGTAGCACCGAGGCGAAACAATACGAGCACTTCCAAAATATTTTCCGGACGTGTAACACACACTATTTTTTGGTCCGACTAATTTTTAATATTTTCAAAAGTTCTGTTATGTTCAACAGTTGACTGTTTGTGCTACCTATACTAAGACCAGTGACTAGAAGACTGTCATACCAGAAGTCAGCTGGTATGACGTGATGTTAATATTATAGTATTTATAGTTGTATAAGTACTTGTTTGATACTTAATATACGTGTTTAGTAGTTATTAGTGTTTTAATTAACATATGTTGCAAACACAACAAGTTCAAAAACTTTTTACTTTGTGACATACAAGATTAGATGTTTATACAAAGATGAGACAATGAACTATTTTCATAAATTGACTAAATGTCAAATTTTATATTACAAGTTGTGAGAGAAATTAAATGTAGGTAAATTAGAATCCTGCTTATCTTTAGAAAAAGTTATAGGTAAGTTTAGTTTATTATACGCTGTTTTTAAATAAATTTAATTAAAATTTGTATTATTCATTATGTATTTTTGATGACTTAATATTTAAACTCATAGCGCCATCTCTTTAGATAATCTAAAAGCTACTTTGCCGGCCTAGGCCGTAAAATGCCTTTTCCGGACGATTTTGAAGTAATTAATAGTATTGTTTCTGGACGGAGGACCAAAAAAGCTTTTACCGGACGCATTGACAATAAAATAGTTAGTCTAAGATAGCGGTCAATTCTATTATAACGGAGTTTTGTATATATTTAAAACTATAAAATAACTTGACACATTTTGACGTTTAGTTGAAAACGTGAAATTTATTCTAAAATGGATATTTAAAATGATGCATTTGATTGTGAATTAATGGAAGATGAAATTATAACAGATGAAATTGTTTAGGCGGCCACCCAAGCAAGGTTTGTTAAAAAAAAATAGTTAATAAAGAGTTCTTGTTATAAAAATGTAAACTGAATAATGTGAAGTTTATGGTACAACAATGCCCGTTTTAAAAAAATATTGTACGTAACACGTCCCAAAAGTGTTTTTACTGGACTCGCAGGCTTGCAGGGCTCGCCTATGGCTCGCCCTGCAATTGGCCTACCCGTCCAGTAAAAGACCACTTTCAGGACTTGTTACGTAAACTACTTCTTTTAAGTGATAATAACAGTTTTTTAATTAAAAACTGATTTTTATGTAATTTGTATGTATTCGTTATTCACAAAAATATTTAAAAAAGTGTTTCTACAACCGTGACAAAAGACATCATTTTGTAATAATACTTTTAGCGAAAACGTGATTACCGTCACAAGTGAGAGAAATTCTCATAACGTAACTTTCATTACTAGTGACGAAAGTAATATTTAAAAACAATTTATATCTGGTTGCCTGGTTTCATTAGTTTGACTTTTCTCGTTAATTGTTTAGACTTGTCAGTTTGTTCTTGAAGCATTGTTTTAGTTATCATGATTTCTGAATCAAACAATGATCTAGATTATACAAATACACTACCAGAAATAGCAAATCAAGCTAAAGAAATCTCTTTAGATATATTACAAGAAAATTCTAAAAAAAAAAGATGTGAATATATTATTATATACGCAAAATTCATGGATTGGAAAGCTGAAAATCACGTAAATTCATTTTCGGAATCAGTGCTGCTTGTATTTTTTGTATGGTTATCAAAAAATTTAAACCATCGACGCTATGGTCCATGTATTCGATGTTAAGAACCACTTTATCGATTAAAAATAATACTATCAATTTCCCAAGTAACATTCTTTTTTGAAACGAAAATCTGATGGTTTAAAAATACATACTTTCTTAAAAAATGAACCAATCTCCAAATACGCTGTACCTACGTGAATGCAGGAGGTGATTAGCTTCAATTTAAAAAGCACTGAGACTGGAAATCTAGCAACGTTGCGGTGGAATATGTTGGTTAGTTAAGAGGAAAAATCAAATGCAAACTAAAATTTTACAAATCATACAGAATACAACCCTCTCGGATTTCGGTGGATGTTCATCTAACTAAATCCTGTTACATTTAATTTAAAATTAAAATTTTCTAGTCTATTATATTATTATACTAGCGGACCCGGCGAACTTCGCATCGCCTAACACTAATGTTTTTTCCATTTTATTTTTTATTTTTACGATTAATTTTTTGTATTTTTTATCATATTTCCTCGTTAGTTACCAGTTTTTACTATTATTTATAGTACTTTGTAATTTATCGGTTAGGTATATTATATATTAACTGCGCCATCTAACGGTGGCGTCATAGTTCTTAGGTTAGTAAGTTTTGCTCTTTTAAATATATGAGATATCAACTGCGCCACCTTACGGTGGCGTCATAGTACCTACATAATTATGTAAGAATTACAGGTGTAAATTTATAACATCTCAACTGCGCCACCTTAGGGTAGCGTCATAATGATTAATTTCGTAATAAACGCGTCCGATCGCTACAAAATTCAAAGTGCTATAAGGAAAATCGCGGCCTCCGTTGCCGCCGCCCCTGCCGGCCAGTACCACCGCAAGCGCTACGTCCCGCAATTTTAAGTCTGCAATATCTTCGAAAATATTCATTTAAATCTTGTGCTGTAGATCTATATTAAATCAACAATGTATTTAAGCTATTTAATTGGATAAGGAATAATGCTGTATTGGTTAAAATCGCTTCGAAAATTAGCCATTATTTGTCGTAAAAAGTAAATGACAAAAAAATGTTATTGTGGGATATCCATAAGAGATAGACATATACCATCGCGGAGTTCTCTGTAGACCTTTTCAATGTGTACAAATAATTAGTACATTATTTTGATAAATCTCGTAAGGTTCAGCCTGCGTTTGCAATGTAAGCGGAAAAAAATTGATAATTAACGACATCACATTATAAACCTCAAAAATAACAGTATTTCTCCACTACTTAATGGATGTTATTATACATATTATAAACCTTCCTTTTGAATCACTCTATCTATTAAAAAAACCGCATCAAAATCCGTTGGGTAGTTTTAAAGATTTAAGCATACCTACAAAGGGAAATAGGGACAGAAAAAGCGACTGTGTTTTATACTATGTATTGATTATTAAGATGTAAAGCAGGTTGTAGATAAATGTTTCATTTGTCGAAAATACTTTTTGAAGCTCGTAAATATTACCAGCCAAGACTGGTATATTGTTCACTCGCATCAAAAGATGTTGCTTTCTTCACTCGTAAAACAATTTTTAGTAGATCACTCTTGACTTTTCTGAGTCAAATGTAAATAAAAAATTATAAGTGTGAGTGTGCCTAATACAGATTGCAATATACAGACGCAAGTTTTGTATGGGAAAAATGTCGTTTAAAAGAAGAAGTGAGAAATAATTTTAAGACATTGTTTAGAACTTTAACAGTCTATATTACTTTGGTGAAAATTGGCAACAAGTGGTGTAAGTGCGTAGGGGTTCGAGAAATGCATGCGCGATATACCGGAATCGAGCTTGACTTCAGGTAATAAGTGAACTAACCCGAAAATGACATGACTCTCAATAGTTTTGTTTTTAAGATTAAACATATTTTTTTGTAGTTAGTAGCAATATTACAAGTTATTCACAAATTTCAAAGTGTTTTTTATTAACAAAAATATTAAATATAGAATCGGGAGATTACCAATTCTAACTATACATAATTATTAATATGATCCGGCTCGAAGGACCAGACATGTCAAGGCCAACTTTATTTAAATGATTTTTGTTTAATTAGAATATTAATAACGATTAATATGGGAATATCCTGAATACATACATTTTTATTAGGCTGACAACGAAATATTCTATGAATATTCGGTATTGGGCTTATTTGACTACTTTTTTTTATATTGGCGAAATACAGAATAGCTATCCACATATTATTCAGCTAAATACCGTACTTATATTTTGTTGTAGTTAGAGGTTAAAATAAGAGAAATTCATATTATTGATTTAACTCGTATCAAAGCATTCATTGGTACATATAAAGTTATTACGTTCTTTACTACAAAATTTAAAATTTTTCTACGTTTTTTTTACACAATTTTTGTGATATAAAATACTCGGAAGATTATTTTTTCTGCCTTTTTGGGAAGTAGTTTTTTGAAGTAAAACTTCTTTAGCGGCACTAAGGGTAACTCAGTAATTCTAACGGACGTGACGTCATTCTAATGTACCGCGTACCGGAAACAAAACCTGATACAAAATACCTAACACGATTCTGCCTACTATATTAAATAAAATTAAATCTGTAATTGTATGAATTGACAGCTTGTCATCTTGTCAACCAAAATACATTGGTGGTAAATAGTTTAAATTTGTGTATAAAGTGTTTGTTTTAAATACCTATGAATAAAAAAAGAGGATTTATTAATGAAGAAAGTGATGAAAAAATATTGAATGAAAATGAGTGAGTAGGTACTCTATATGCATAAATTTTATTTTTGGTGTGTAATTACACTATTTATACCTAATTATTTATACCTAGCTATTTTCGTTTTATAGACTTAAAGAGCTAAAAAGAAAAAGAAATTGTGAACGTCAAAGGGCATATTATAAGCGCCAGAAAGATTTGAAGAAAAATGAAAATGAAAAAAAGACGAGACAGCGACATTCATTATGATTTGATTAAGTAAGTTTATATACATACATACATATTATGATAGTAAATAATTGATTATAGGGAATCTTTACGTTAAGTAAAGAAGCAGGTTGCACGTTTTTGTTCATAAAATAATAATATTCGAAATGTTTTAACACTTGCTTATACTTATTTTAGGTTTGCTTAGGTAGCCATAAAGGCCATAAAACCACTAGTCAGGATGGCTGATCTTTTACCAGCAATAACAGATCCTTCGTAGAACTGAAGAAAACAAACTCAACTCAGGATTTTAAATTTTATGGAATATGCTACAAAATGAAATGGTTATCTAACTATCGAAGGCTCTTGTGTTGTGTTGTATTACAATAAGGTGGATACAGCTTTAAAATCACACATTCTAAACGTAATGTGTGTATATTTTTAATATTGTTTACCTATTATTGAAGCAAAACTTCTTTAGGCGCGACTAGGGGTAACTCTAACGGAAGATTCTGATGGAAGTAACGGTGTGATTTCAGCTATGGGAGGAGCTTAAATTTTCAAAATTTATTTATGAAATTTTCAAAATTTTTAAACGGTTTCAAATACATTAAAGGTATTTAGAGAGTAAAATCTATGTTTCACATTTTAGTTATCATAAACCTATTATTTCATATATAAAAAATAATGATAACTTTCAAATTCCTATTTCTAATGAATAATATAAATATAACATCTCATTTTTTGTAAAGTATATATACAATAAATATGATTGAATTGTAATTAAATATTTATTTTCCGATACGTACGTCAACAAATTTTACTTCAATCGCGCGTAAAGGTTACACGCACACTCTTTTTTTTTCTCATAGATAGTTCCAGTTTTTTAGACAAAACGTTCTGAACTAAGACTACTTCATGGCACTAACAAATATTTTGCTGCAATTTTATTCAAATACAGAAATGTATCTTTTCTTGCTTGCCATCAGGTATACGGATTGTTTTGACGTGACATGTTATTATTACAATCCCGATCAATTTCTTTTGAAACTGTATTTTTCTTTAATGTATCTGTTTCAACCATGTTTTTTCTGCTATTACCTCTTCAAAGCAATCCATAAAAGATGAGTGATTAGTCTGGCTTAGACTTTTCGGTTCTCCTCCTATTGGACAATTTAGGGTACGAATTCGCCCTTTAGCCTATTGATCACACCGCATTGCTTTGCGTTTTCTCTTTGCAGTTGATTGGTAAAAACATTCGATTTAAAGCATGGATCTAAAAAGGTAGCCGACAAATAATTTTTATTTATTGTAATGTCTTTATTTTGTTCTTGCAACCATTACTGTATGATAAGCATCGTCTGGTTTAATTTGGGTGTATGAGCTTTTCTGGTGTGATCATTTTATTAAAATATCGGGTTACGATAGCAACGTATGGAATTATTTTAAATATGCTAACATATCCGAATTTTTGTTATTCCTTCAACGTATAGCAACGTATGGAATTATTTTAAATGGAATGGAATTATTTTAAATATGCAAACGTATGCGGATTTTTGTTATTCCTTCAATTAACTGCAATAATTTTAAAACGTGCTCCAATATCTGCCATTGTGCTGCCGTCAGATTAGTAATATCGCCTCTCTCCTTGGAGCGTTATGTGGACGGTTTGGAAGATGTCAACCTAGCACTTTACTCCACACCTACAACGCATACATTCGACCTATAGTCGATTATAGGGCTATACCATTCATTACCCTCTCTTCCCAACAGAAAAACCGCCTGGCCGCAACTGAGCGGAAAATCCTACGAAAGTGCCAATTCCTCCCTCCTTGGCACCCTTCCCATCTCACATATATTCACACAAACTACAAAAATACTACACCAATTACTCTTCGGTTACAGGAACTCCAACGGAGGTATGCCACCAGGACCCTGCAAGGCCCCAACACCCGGGCTCAGGATACTCTCCGAACCCCTTGGAACGGAGGTCACAGAGCCATCCAGAGGAAGCCTCAAATGAAACTTCCGCTTCCCCAGCTGAGGCTACTCCAAGCTGCAGGACAGCTACTTCCAGAGGAGCTCCAGGACCATCTAGAAGAGGCCCCACTAGCTCTAAGATAATTAAAATACTCTAAATATATATTATAAATAATAAAATAAATACATTAGTAACTAATTGTACAGAAAGTAGGCCGAGGTTTTCTGTGGTTTCCCTCGACCCAAGTTCGACCTGTCTCAGTCTAGAAATAGGCTGTTGCAGGAAGAACTTGCTAAATGGTCTTTCTTAAACAGGATAAAGTTGCCACGGACAACTCCTATAATAAAAAGCAGGAAACAGTAAACTGTAGCACTACCCTGAAAAGGACACTAAGTCCTATAGCAGGGTTTAGGGAAATAAAATATATTACTTATTTAATTCTAAGAAATAATTTGTAAGCTAAACAATAAAACATTTTTAAATTTGAATTTGAAATAGTTGTAGACTGTAACAGCTCGTTTTGGTTACATTAGCCTTTCGACGAGCTCGATGCAAAGACTCGATAGTAAAAGTTACGATCACCGTTCACCGTATCCCAACTAACAATTTTATATTTTATAAAAACTGTAAGAACGTTTACCGAACATGTTTTATAAAAGATCTTTTATTGTAAGAACATTGTAAAAACGTTTATACAACCGTTATAAAGCCCAAAAGGGCGCAGGTTTATAAAATATTTCTGCTGCATAACAAGTTTTATAATGTTTGCGGTAGCTGCAATACAATAGTTATATAAACGTTTATACAGCTTTTAAAAAAATACTATAAAATCACTATAAAACCGTTTCATATAAGCTTCATAATGCCTTCATGTTTTTATTTTATATAACAAAGTTTAGTGATATAGAAATGTCCAGACGAACCAAAATATTTTTTAACTGTTTCGAAAAGAATTATTTTATTTTGTAAAGAGAGAAAACTTGGACAAGGCCATAACTAATTTTATTCACCTACATTTCAAAACAATAAACAGTTATACTTTGAAGTATTATTTAGTGGACACTTGGTACCAATTTTTGATACGCAGAATACTTTACTGTAAAATATATACCTAGTACATTTACACTAAAATTTACACGCGATGCTATATTTTGCATTATTTCGTTAAATGATTGCAAACACAAAAAAATATTTTTTTTTATTTTTTTCTTATTTTCGTAATATATTGGTGAAATTTTATTAAGAATGATAATTAACATTGTTTTAAATCAAATTTTCCTTTATTATAAGTGATTAGAAAACAAAAAGTGAGTATGTCTAGGTTTTATCTAACTAAATCCAAAATGGACGACTTTGAAATGTCAATTAAATGGCTGCGTACCTATAAAATATTTTTGTTGCAGAAGCAACATTAATAAAATAATAAAGCTACTAGCAAGGACTGTATTTAAATAGATAAAGTAATCCTCATTTACAGAGGCGCATCTAAATAAAATCGGGTTATCATTTAATTTTTATTTCTAGTTTATTTATACAATTAATTAAGTATAATTATTACTCAGAGAGCGAAATACTTTTTTTTTAATTTCTCAATTGTAGGTATATGTTAATAATTCACACAACTTTTACCTTATCCCAAAATAACAAGTCTTTAAAATTTTTTAAATCATTATAATTAAAATTTTCATCTACACATTTATTGGAATCAACAATATTCAGAAAATTAGAACCAAAAATGTTTTGAGAGTTGATTTTTACTTTTCAGCGAAAATAACGACTTCGTTTTACTTTCTTTCAGGCACTAATTTTTAAAGCAGACTTTTTTTGTATACAAAGACGAACGTACAAATGGAAATAAACATAGAAAACTGACAGATAAAATATCGCGTTCTGAGTGTTACAGATATTTTATTATGCTTTTATAAATGTACATTATAAAATCTATTTACTTTTATTAAAACTATCTTATCCCACAGCGACTTTATAAAAGATTCATACACGATATGTTTAAAGCTCTTATAAAATGGTTTTTTAAAGTTTTTGTAAAAACAATTTGATTTTATTAAAGATGTATTTTCTATAAAACTGTTCTATTAATATTTTAAAAAACTTCTATAAAACTGCTTTATAATTGTCCCTAAAGAAATAAATATGTTTCAAAAGGTTAACACATACAACCGTTATAAATCAATTTAGTTGTATAGGATATAATGCTTTGAAGGATTGTTTTATAAACGTTTATAAAACAATTTTATTGCGATGTTGTAAGATATTTTATAATTTTGTTTTAAGAAAGTTCTTACTGTTAAATTATAAAACTAAATAGTCCCGACGACCAAATACTTGTTAAGACGGCATTTAAAAAACAATTTTGAATTTCTACAGTAGCTAAAAAACTATAATAAAACAGAATCGCTCTATTGACTAAAGGTTATAAAACCAAATTGTTAGTTGGGATATAGACAAGAACAGTAGGATCACTTTGCCCGAAGCTTTTGAAGTTCTTTGTACCTCATTTCACTCCAGTTTGGTGACATTTTTTTGCAGTTTTGTGAGAATTAGTGAGCAGCGATGCCAACTCCACCGATTTTTTGGTAAACATAGATACCATTTAGGAAGTAATCTACAAATACTTTTTGTAACTTAATTTAAACCTTTTTTTACTAATTTCAGAAGATTTAGGTAGGCAACGTTGCTGGTGAGCAACAATTATAGACACAGAAATGCGGACCGAGAGCTTCGGTGGCATAGAATAAGTTTTAGCGAGAGTGATCCTACTTATATTGTCTATATACCTACAGTGTTACGGTGCCACAAACCGGCAGAATACTTTTGTCGAATATTCGGCAATTCGGCCAGGAAGCTCGCTGAATATTCGGTATTTTGTGTAGGGCCGAATATTCCATTCGTCACAAATCTAATTTTTATACATCAAACATTACTAATGCAAATGTTTATTTTATACGATAATAAATACTAACTAATCATCATATGGGCTATGTAGTAAAATGGTGTAGGTAGGTACGCTTATAGATGCCAACTTTATGTATTACCTAGTTGTTTGATAGAAATCGAAAGTTGTTAGTCCATTGAAATGTTACAATTTAAGGACCGAATAATGTATTTATTGGAGGACACAATTTTATTTTTGGGATATGTTTGAGGGGTCAATAGAAGCTTAACTTTAAGTTTGTGGGGTCGCCACCCTTGTCCCCCGGCCGCCATCTTGGAAAAAGGGGGGAAAAGCTTTTTTCGCAATATCTCGAAAACTATGCGTCTTACAAAAAATTTGTGAAGAAATAATTTGTAGCAAATTATTTTGCCTACAAATCTGTTTATATCACTTTTGGCCCTAAATTAACAATTAAAGAAGTTATAAGCAAAAAAAAAGAGAAAATTTTTACAAAAATTTTCTTTTTTGCTCCATAACTTTTTTTTATACATTTTAGAAAAAAATTACCTCAGACCAATCTTGGAGATGATCTTTTGATGAAAATTTTTTTCAATAATTGTTTTTAATTTCATTCATTTAAACCGCTATTACAGCGCTCCAAAGTTGACCGAGTTCATCAATGCTCATGAGAATCCGGTCAAAACGAAATGTCTAACTTATTTTTGTTTTTTTTTTATTATAAATATATTCTTACAAAATTTTTGTTACATTTGTACAATTGTACTAATTCATTCCTAACTCTTTTCCCCGCCACCTATGAGGTAGAGTCTGAGGCGCGTTTTTTTACATGGTATCCCCAGCAGGCCTACTCCACGGACATCTTATTTAATCACTTATTTCTAATCGACTTCTCTTCGATGGTCCAGGCCGTGGCTCAGAATCTAAATCAACGTCAAATGTAAAAGTTTGAGGAATGACAGGAGTTAAAATTGAAGTCATAGTTGGAAGTTCATCTTCAAATTCATTTTTTTTCCATTAACTTTGACATTTCCAATGTTGTTGCATGTTTCGCCAGAACAATGGAGGCATAGGTACTGTGGAGCATTTCAGCAAAGCTCATGTAACATTTCAATGGACTATAGAAATAATTGTACTTATAAGGTGTAAAGTGGATTGTGATAAATCGTCAAAAAAATATATTAAGATAGGTTTTTTTTGACAATAGTAAAGATAGATGATAATTCTGTTATTTACACATAAATCTTATTTAATTAATAACAATATTTATGAGAAAACAAAAACCTTAAATTTTTAACTACAAAAATAAATAAATTTTTTGATAAATCAAGGACTGTTTGTATGCAAACACCATTGGCATAAGCTTGAACGGTATTAATACTACAAGCATTTAGGAGGAATTTTTGAAATTAATAATTAGGCTAACATCCTACTATCCAACTAGACAATTAAAACATCAACAATAAGTCACTTTTTTGTGCCCTGTCCTTTAATTTTTTTTGGTCCTATTTGGAACAACTGATTTTTAGTAATTTAATTCTTTGCGACATCTCTTAAAGAAATTTATACAAAAAATTATACAAACAAAAAATGACAAATAATCTTTCTCTCTCTTTCTCTCGTTATTGTCATGTACTTTAGAAGGAATTGTTTATGTACTATCAAAAAACTCCGACTTACCACCAGGATTCTCCGCGGCCAAACGGTTTAACGCACTATTGGCTTTAAAAAGAGATTACAGGTTCAAATCTTGCCGGATATACTTTTTTTTTTTCAAATTCATCCCCCTTTTCTTTTTTTTATTAATTTTAAAAATCCTATGAGCTATTTTTCAATTGAATTCTCAATTTTTACAATTATTTTTATTTTTAAAAATTTTCGACCATTTTTTTGTTTATTTAAACCTGTATCTGCCAATCACAAATGATCATTACCTACAAGAAAACAAGGTTTCAAATTGAAAATTGTGAATCATTTAATTAATTAATTAGTTTGTTAATCAATTTATTAATTACTCTAGTCTATCGGTATTGTACATAGTAATTTAAAAAGTAGGTACCTACATAAATGTATGTGTCGATTAAATATATTTAGAAACATAATATTGTGATTTTATGTTCAAAAGAATTAATTTTTTGGTGTTTAAAATATCTTAAATTAGGTATATGAGTTCAGTTAAGTAAAATCTTTCATTTTTATATTTACAATTTATTAAAGATATAAATAAAAAATATCCAACTATTTTAAACTTTTTCCAAAGTACCTAAATGAAATTCCAATCATTTTTACGATTCTACCACAGCTAATACCTACACTAGAACACAGTTCCTGAAATTTAGGCGGCTCGCACACCGGAGCAATATGCAATTAGCAACTAGCAACATACAATAAGCAACAGGCAACATATTTTGTTGTACTTCGCATACCAAAGCAATAAAAAATCACTTGTTGAAAATGTCGTCTGATGAAGACGAAGTGATAATGTTGTGGCAAATTTTAAGGAGAAACAAGAGAAAAAGGAGACGATATTGGATTCATCCAGCATTGGAAGCGTTGAGTAAACATGGTGCCAGTATATGTGCTCAAGAATTAAAGACGCATCCCACACAGTTTCAAAACTGTTACCGAATGAGTCCGAGTTCTTTTAAAACATTAGTTTTGCTGATAGCACCTCATATTACTAAACAAGACACCAATTACTGATATGCGATCAGCCCACAAGAGCAACTTTTAATCACATTAAGGTAAAATAAATTAAATAAAACATACATAAAAAAGTGTTTTATTGAAAAAACTAAAAAATATAAAAAAATATATATTATTGTTCTGTTAAAGACGAATTCCTATTGTTATCAACTGACATGTTGGGTGAAAAATTAAAACCCTTAATGATCTAACACTGCTTGATGAACGAAATATTGGAACATTATGGGCGATATAGTTGCTTTTCAACCGGCGCGTCGCGCGTCGTGTCGCTAGCAACATATGTTGCTCTAGAAAGGCGATAGCGATATCATATTGCGTCGGTGTGCGAGGAAGTCAACAAAAATATAATGGAAAAACACATTGGCGATAATATTGCTTATTGCATGTTGCTAGTTGCTAGTTGCATATTGCTTCGGTGTGCGAGCCGGCTTAGAGATTAGACAACGCTGAATTATTATTAAGAAAACAAAAAAATTAAAAAAAAAATATCCGACAGGAACCGAACTTGCGATCTCTATTTACATCCGATATCGCCTTTTATGTATACATACTAAAGGCGGTATCGGCGGTAAAGATTTTAGATTCGAGTCCCGCCAGATGTGATATTTTTTCATTTTCTCGTTAATGTTATTTTATTGTGAGTATAATTTCTAAATTTCAAAAGTATTCTATTCTATTTTTATAGATCAATAAAACTTATTTATTGTTTTTAGGTCAGGATAGGTACAGATGGTAAACCAAATATATTGAATGGGTCACTAATTCAAAAGAGCACTTTTGGTTATTGTAATTGCAGATTTGTGAAAGTCATGTTTTTTTATAAATTACTGCCGTCTCGCTTCGATGTTGTACCTACTTAAGTGTTTTGCAACAAAATTGCGTAGGTACGACTCGCCATTTATAATTAATAATAATTGCCAAAGACCTGTGTATGTACAAGCACGGAAAAGTCGTTAATTTATTTTCAATAAAAACTGGTCTCCAAGAACTTTAATACTTCTTATTAAATATAGCTCGTATAAATCTTTTCTGTGATACAAATATGACTGCCAGCTGAATTTCTTCATAAAATAATATTAACTATGGTATTTAAGCAAGACTGTATTAAAGCCTTAATGGGCAACGATTTTTTTAATTCAGAAAAGAGCGTAATAAACGACAAATCCATTATGGCCCGACCACTTCAAGTACCTAAGAATCTACATACATATGTACCTAAAAAACTCATAGATTTCACTGATATAATAACAGATTCTCTATAATGTTAAAATATAACTCATCACCGTTAGCTATGCTTTTTGTACGAAAATAATTGATTTCTGGTTTTCCTATATTAAGATTTAAGCTATCTCTGTTACACCAATCAGTAAAATTCCTTATTGTTTGCGAAAGGTGAAACTAGTTCCTCACGTGTTCCTGTTGACACCGCTATAGACGTATCATCAGAAAATATTGATAACTTGTTTAGTTTTAGATAGTTGGGTAATAAAAACCTGAGGGGTCTGTGCTGGGACTTCATTCTGTGTTTTTCACCCAGCCTAGAAATTCTCTCTAAATCCTATTTTATACATTTTGCTGGCAATAAATTGAAAACTCAAAGAATCGAATGCTCGAGATAAATCAAAAAAGCGGTCAACCCATGAAGGGTTTCGTAGCAGCAAGTATCAATATAAAAGTTCTTGTAGATCGTTGTAAATTTGATCGATGTTTAAGAAAAAAAACTACTTATACTAAATATCGGTAAAACCAATTTTCGGTCATGTAACATAATATGTACATAAGATTTGTTTTTTAGTGTTATAATTCTCTTATTCTAGAAGTTACAGGGAGAAACACACATTGTACCACTTTGGAAGTAGGTATCTCTCGCGCAAACTATTCAGTATAGAAAAAACGATATTAGAAACCTAAATATCATTTTTGAAGACCTATCCATAGAAATCCAACACGTATAGGTTTGATGAAAAAATAAAATTATTATCAGTTTTAAGTATGGGGAACCCCCATTTTTTTTTCATATAAAATCTTAAGGCGGTTCACAGAATCCATCTGATTACCAAGTTTCAAGAGTATAGCGCTTAAAGTTTCAGAAAAATGTTGCTGTGACATACGGATGGACAGACAGACAAACATGACGAATCTATAATTGTTGTGTTTTAAAAATAAATCAGCTATATGTAGACAGTGTTTTTCAAAAACTGATCCTATTACCTAGACTACCTACTCGTAGCTGGTTGGGGTTAATTTTTTATTAAGAAATCCATGCTGGTAGTCACTAATTATTTTAAAAGTATTCAGAAGATCCCATATTCGGTTGTAAATAATACGTGCGATAATTTTTGATATCACGCTCAATACCGAAACTGGGAGGGTAATTTTCAATGTTATCAAGTTGATATCAAGTTGATTTTTATGCACTGATATAACTTTAGCAATTTTTAACACAGATAGATATTTTCCAGTAGTTACTACAGATTTATTTTAGATACGCTAAATGCTCAAATATATACTTATTCATCTTTTTTTATCATTTTTGTAGATATGTTATATCTATCCCTGTTCAATTTAATTTTTTAAACAAATAATACCATCTGAAAGATCACTAGAAGTTAGAAGTTTAAAAAAGAATGTTTCCGTTTTTATATTGGAAACAGCAGAGTAACTTAATTTATTTCCACCAAAGTTTTCATCCAGCATGTTCAAGTGATGGTACCTTGTTGAGCAAATGTATTATTATTGCTTTCCACTTTTCTTAGACATCGACCAGGATAAGTAATTTTGGTGTCAGAGAAGCTTTTTGTTTTCAATATTTGTACTGCCTTTGTGTTTTGGGTAAGAACCATGGTTTTATCGTTGATTATGGCAAAAAGCTGAGAAAATATCACTCGAGTTTAGTTTTTGCTGCAATCCAACACAACAAATATTTTTTGATTTTCAATTATTAACTTAAAAATCTGCTATGTCAAACACAGAAAAAAAATGCACCGATTTTGTCCGATGACAGAAATCATACTCGAGGTACATTTAGAATTATGTCTCCCTCAGCTAGGTACATGGAAGAATTTTAAATGAAGACGTTTGATTTTTAATTTAGCATCTATGTTACTGCATTTAGTTTTACCGGTAAATAAAAAATATTGTTACGAGCCGGTCCGGACACGTCTCCCAGGAAGTAACGCCAGTTCTTAGAATTTTCGAAGCTGCTAGTTGCTTTTCGATCGATCGAAAAATCTAGTGCCTGTTAGAACGTTCGATGCTAGAAAGGTTGTTTTTCGTTCTAACATTGGAGATACTTCTAGAAGAATTTAATTTTATATATAAGGGACCGCTTTGGACGGGAAAGAGGAATTTTAATTGTAATAGCTGGCGATAAAGTGCGGATTGTTGTACAAGACGTTATTCAGTAATTGTGACTGTATATCAAAGTTGTGTAAATTAGTTAAAGATATTGTTATCTATTTGTCTTTACCAATAAATTATTAAATTTGTCTGCTGTTTAATTGAATAATTAATATATAATATTTTTGTGGATGTCAAACCACACTGGCAGTTTTAGAAACTTTCGACTTACTGCTAAAGCGAAAATGCCTGGAAATACTATTTCTGGATAAAATCATAATTTGTGCTGAATCTGTTATAGTATTTTAAGAACAATAAGAAAGAAAACGATTGTCCTTTGCTACCATTTTCACAAGTGTATCAGCAAGTTGTGGACGCTTTAAAAATCAGTACTCGTAGTTTTAGGCGAATAAAATCTGAAAGTAACGAATAATCTTTTGACAATGTTATTACAACACCCGGAATAGGTACCCGTAGTACCGAAAATAAATACTGAAGAAGTCAAAATGCTGGAAAAGGAACAATTAGAAACGTATATGACATGTAAAAAAGGGCAACACCTTACAATTCCATTGCTTAATGATAAACTGAAAAATAAGCAAATATACAAAGCTCCAATAGAAGTTTGTGGTGCCTGTTAAAACATTCTGGATTTTCGTACAAATTTGAACATAGTAGAAGGGTCCTTTTTGAAAAGACTAATATTGTTTCGAAAGTGTTCTATTTTTTGAGACACTATATGAAAAATTATTTAACTTTGTTTTTTAAACGAAACATGAAGAATTTTGAAAGAGTTGTAGGTACATGGCAAGATGACAATCTAAAACTATAACGCTATAAAAATTTACACACATTTTAATTAATAAATTTTAAATTAGAAAGAAGGTCTTGAATTGTTTCTTGCGGAAGTCGATTCCATTCCTCCTGTGCAGTCTAATTTCTCATTCCCAACTTCCTCAATACCTATATTTTGTGACTGTTCCTGCAGCATGTGCAAGGGCATTATCATGCATTAGCACAAAGTTATCATACCAAATGAAGCCGGCATAAGGAAAAACATGCTGTGCAAGAATGTTGCGTACCAGTCAGCATTCATTCGAATATTCATCCCAACCAGCTCCCTACAACTCTCCCAAGTAATGCAACCCCATAGCATAATGGAATCGCCACCAAAGCTAACATTGTGCACAAGATTACATTCTGCGAAACTTTCTCAACCACGTCCATCTGGTTTCTATAATTGTATCCTTGTTTCATCTGTGAAAAGAACTCTTCCCCATTGATTCCAGTTAACATGGGCTCTTGCAAATTGCAACCGTTCGATTTTGGGCCGAGGGAAAAGCCGTGGAACTCTGGCAGGCCGTTTTGGATATAAACCAACCTCTTTAAGTCTTCTCGTCACAGCTTTTACACTTACATTAACTAGTATTGTAATAAGTACTTAGTTTTTCAAATTGGGAGCTGTAAGTTTGAGATTTCGCAGAGATTGAAACCTCAAATATTGGTCATCTCTTGGCGTTGTACATCTTTTTCGTCCTTGACCAGGTCACCGTTTGTATTCTCCAGTCTCATTGTATCGCTTTACTATACGAGAAAGAGTCGATTGATGCATACGCAGTCTCTGCGCAATATCTTCTTTTTTGCAACCCTCATTGGCTAAAGTAACAATTTTAACACACACTAACTCGCTTAAATGCGGCATATCCGTAAGAAAACAGTAGAATAAAAAACCGAAACAGTCCAACTGACATTTCAATACCGACAAACAAAATAACAATCATTGCAAGTCGCTAAAGCACACTATGCAATGTTTGTTAGTTTATTACATTATTGCTTCTTTGGCTATAAAGACTACCTCTAAGCATTTTTTTATCTCTAAATAAATTGCAATATACGGAAAACATTCTAGCATAACAGATTTAGCAAAATTACAAAACTGGTCAAGAGGAAAAAAATATAATAAATTCAAAAACAGACTCAAAATAAAATATGCAATATTTTTGTCCGTGAGTGTACCTATAAATATGTTGATGGTGACATAAAGAAGACACAAAGAATTATATGGAGCATAACATCCTAAAGCTACAGGGATAAATAATTAAACTTAAAGGAAAGAGTTGTACCTCATAGACTTCAGTGCCAAAAACGAAATATGCCTCTATCACAAGAGAGAAAATGTACTCTAAAGAGACAAAGATTGACACTTGTAAATTGTAAATAAAGTCGTTAGTATTACCAAAAATATGAACGTGGACCGAGTTATGGGCGTTTTAATTGACAAGTTACATAGTGACAAATATGTATAAGTAAATATTAAATCTGAGTACAGAGGCAAAGATGTTCAAGTTAATGTCACTACGATAAAAAAAATTAGCTGTATGGCCTTTTGCACGTCCATAACAACACATTGGACCTTCACCGTCAAAATCAGCTGCAGCAATAGGTTACTTTTGTCATGGTTCTTGATAATTACTAATGTTTTCAAACCATTTACACGGTAAAAAATACTACAAATTAAATTAAAACACAATTTTAAGCTCAAATATCTTTTTATCAAACAAATCAAAGAACGTGCTGTGTGACGTCACGTTTCGTTTAGACCAATGGTGGGCCTTTTTCTCAGATTTGAATTTCGCTCAAAAAATTAACTTTTTAATTTAAGTTTTTTGGAATGAAATCCAAATTAAATAAGAAAATAATACTTTAGATATAATGTCAAGAGCATAAATTATTGATGATATTAAAATCAAGTAAATCTAAATCACATGCATATTCCCTATCTACCTAGCCCCCAAGGTTTATAGATAATACTATCTATAAACCTTTCCTAGTCCATGCCACAGAGATAGCGATCTTATGGAAAGTGAAAAACCTACACTACCTCTATCCAAGCCACCTTATCTACAATAACACAAATACCTATACTGCCTCTCCCTTCTCGTTTTCAGACGCTTCAACATCGCTACGTCGCCCGGACTCTGCAGGGCACTAACATCGTTGCCCAGAGGACCCTCCATACACACTGAAATGGAGGACTCCAAAGAAGATCCAGAGTTCCAAAAAAGAAGATCCTCCTCCCTAACCCAAGACTTCTCCAATCCGCTGTAGACTGGGACCTTCCGAAAGACCTGCAAAACCTGCTGGATGAAACTCCCTTTCCTACCGATAGATGGTGCATTCAACCCCACATTGGATACGATAAAAAAAGGTCCCTTGGCGAAGGTGTCCTTGGCGAAGGTGTCCTTGCCAAATAGAAGGGCTCCACGATGGAGGAGACACGCCACAGCGTCAATCTCCAAACCCCACATTGCACCACGTGGGTTACATTCCAACACACACTTACACTGACACCAAAAAAAAAAGAAATTACCTTTTGGGCACGTTCAACCATACCGGAAGAACGAAACGGAAGTTAGAAGGCCAACTTTCCAGGAACACAAGAGTAAGATTTGTGAGAGTAGGGCCGACGACAGACAGATGCTAACTCCTTACCAACATTCCATCCATCCCCTGAAAAGGACACAAGTCCTACAACAGGGTCCTCCTAAAAATCTCCATATTTTTCTCCCAAAGAACTCATTCTTGAACTTGAACTTGCCTAGCCCCGAAACGCAAATGGGCTGTACATAAAATTTTCGGAACTGGGACGTAAGTGGGACATAATTATAATCGCGGGACGCAAGTAACATTTAAGTAACTAAATAATATGATTAAACCATCCTTGCCTATAGCGTACCTACTGGTTGCAAGATATACCTAACAAAAATTATATTTAGGTTTCTGTTAACGACAAACGACATACAAAAAAAAGACAGACGTGAATGGTGCCCTTAAAAATAAGCATCTAAGCTGATAAGCAACTTTTAAAATTTTCATTTTAATATTAACTTTTTTTTTTGTTTTGTTTGAAGAAAAAATAAATTAAATCATTCACACTTTAAGATAAATAATCTACAAATAAAACTTTTGTTTCTATTTCTATTAGAAAATTTATTACACTTACCATAACATTCGATTATGCAACGAAAATCCCAACTACTTATAACATAAATTTTAATAATTTCCGGCGTGCTATTAAACAACTACATTAAACCGGAACCAACCGCGCGAAATTCATTTCGAAAATGCTTACTTTGTTTTCCCGCGCCACAGAACACAAAACTTCCATGTTGTCAAAAATAAACTAAACCAACCTCCTAGATAATTTTCCATACAAAACGTTTTATATTGATATTATATTTCCACTTTACAATGAAGCAATCTTTTTGCTTAGCGAAAAAATCAGCGACACGAAAGGCGGGTTCAATTTCTCGCAAGGTAACCATGACAACGATGTCAAATTTACTAAAAACGCCGATGGTATTGGTGTATTTGAAATTGGGCGGGATTTATTAGAGAAAAGTGGGAGCGACACGCCTAGTAATTAGAGCGAGCTTTCAGAAGCAGGGGTAACTTGTTTTCACTAGTAACATAGCAGCGCGATGAGAAGCAACATTGTCTGTTTTTCCAACATTCTTGTGTAAACTTAGTCCATGTTGTGTATCATAATATAAAGTGAACCGACAGTTGTTTTGAGAACATTGATTAGAATGAAAACACGAAACGTAGTAACTCACCGTTTAAAATAACATTCGGCTGTTTTCGTTTAAAATAACCAACCCTTGACACTTTTCGGAGTTTGTTTGTTTCTTATCAACGAATAAACATGCATACCATATTTTCGGAACATCAGAGCGCTTACAGTCGCTATGGTGGTGGATATTCAACCGCTGCAGCTGCAGTCACTAGCAACCCTTACGCGTATGAACAGTACCAACGATATGGGTACGCGACCACGTGGCACCACCAGCAACATCCACTCAGTACTGCCAAGGATATGGTAAAACCTCCCTACTCATACATAGCACTGATAGCCATGGCAATACAAAATGCTCCAGAAAAAAAGATTACGTTAAACGGCATCTACCAATTCATCATGGAAAGGTTTCCGTACTACAGAGAAAATAAACAAGGCTGGCAAAATTCTATAAGACACAATTTGAGCTTAAATGAGTGTTTTGTTAAAGTTCCCAGAGATGATAAGAAACCCGGTAAAGGTAGCTATTGGACATTAGACCCAGATTCATATAATATGTTTGATAATGGTTCATATTTAAGGCGACGAAGACGCTTTAAAAAGAAAGATGTAATCAGGGAAAAGGAAGATATAATCAAACGACAAGTACAGTCAGACTCGCCCTTATCGATACCAAAACGCGAGGAAAAACCGTTGGACGATATTAAAAGTAAGCTAGAGTGTAAGCCGAAAAGGGAACCAAATACTGAGTTAAGTCATTGTATGAGTAGTAAATACGGAGATCCGAAATCGGTTATAGTACATCAAGATCATATTATTAGTGATGTGACAGCTAATCTACAGGCAATTGACAGTACCGCGGCATTTAGTGTTGACAGTTTAATGACAAGTAGGGAACAGGCTCTTAGTTACAGTAATTCTGCAAGGCTGCACTCATCCGGAGGTAAGTTTCATTTATCTTAATTGTTAACCATTGGTACATAAACAGTATAAACACCATAGAATATTAAGACAATCTAGTGATTCGTACTGTTCAGAATTATAACAATACCACTGCTCAATAGGGCCGTAAACTAATTGCATTAGTAGAAAAAATACGTGTAGTTTTATAAATTGTTGTTTGTAACGTGAAATTTATTATAAAATGGATATTTAAAATGAAGCATTTGATTGTAAAAAATATACAAATTCCACGGAATGACAAAGTGACAAAGAACACGGCGAAAATAAAAAAACTTTCTAAAATACTATTTTTGATATAATAGTAGTTTACGTAACAAGTCCCGAAAGTGGTCTTTTACTGGACGAGTGGGCAAATTGCAGGGTGAGCCACAGGCGAGCCCTGCAATATCAAAAATAGTATTTTAGAAAGTTTTTTTTTATTTTCGCCGTGTTTTTTGTCCCTTTGTCATTCCGTGGAATTTTGTAATCGAATTTAAACCTATTTTCCGACTAGGTACCTAGAGCTCTGAAATTTTCATGATAGCTGAGAACTGGATGACAATGCATGTTTCAAGTGTGTTTAGGCATATACATAGATTTCGAAATTTATACTGAATTGTTATTAAATTAAATATAATTTAAGTTGAGTATAGATATTATAATTTTGAAAGTTTTCATAAGTTGATAGTAGCTGAATTGGATAAGCGATTTAAGTTGTGTATAGATATTATCATTTTGAAAGTTTTCATATAAGTTGATAGTAGCTGAATTGGATAAGCATCTAATTGTGACCGTTCTGTTGGGTTATCGTAATGGGATCAATCACGGTAGAGAGAAGTTTTTTTTTATATAATAGTAATATGACCTATAATTCAGTAAAAAAAATGTGAGCCGTCACGGGACGCCTGGCAGATGTGAAACATCGACATTATTGTGTAAAAGTAATATGCAGAAAAGAACAGATTGTGATAGGAACTAAATATGTCATAATGATAAAATAAAATATTACGATTTTTTCCAGATAACGATGACTATTTATTGAATAAATTTAAAAAGTGATTTCGTTTAGCTTTTTATTTAATTGCCTTAAATTCAATAATCTTAAAAAAGGAAATTATTAAAACACAAATTTATATAGAAGTACGTTACTATATTAATATAATTGTAGTTACTTCATAATTTTAGTACAAACAAAAAGCGATACTAAATAAAAAATAGGAAAATGATGAATTTAACTATGAATACAACTTTATCGTTGAATAACTTTTAAACGGTATTTAAATGGGAAATGTATTATGATTTAGGCACGGGTTAATGTGAATATTAAGGGCTGGTTAAGGTCTGATAATTTTTGTTAGGTCATAATCTAAAAATTTGATGGGTGTTTGGAGAACAAAACCAAATCTGGGAAATAACGGACACCCCAATGTATATAGGTACTCACTCATTTTTATTCATATTTTTTCATCACTTTCTTTATTAACACTTTGTTTATTCATATTTAAAACTAAATACACAAATTTTACGCGGACAACTATATGACAACTATTCACCAACAATCTATTTTGATTGACTAGCTGTCAATTTTACAGGTCAGCAAAATATGTAGGTATATTATGTTGCCTATACAAACAAACATTTTTAGATATATAGAATAGATAGTAGGCGGAATCGAGTTAGGTTTTTATGAAACAATTCATACCCTGTCCCGCCAAATTTTTGAATCGATGAGCTTTTTCCCCCTATTGTTGGCGCGCCACCGTCGCGTCGCTCAAAACATGACACCACTTTCATATAAGATATCAGTACATCTCTTATCGATTATTATCGATGCGTTAGGTTTTTTACGTCATGACGTCACCGTCACCACGCGAGAAATCTGATTTACGTGCCGCTATAGATGTTTCACATCAAAAAACTTTCTACTATAATAAGTTATTTTTATGAATTGTGATTATTTTATATAATGATTATGTACCTATATAGAAACGTTTTTGCTACTTTCGTGTATGAAGTGTAATGGGTCAAATGGGTTTAGCTTAAGGTGACTGTGCAGTCTGATAGATAATAAAACCTAATAATAGCTTTTATCTACTCCTTTGACAGTAAATGTCATTTATACTCATTGTCACCACGCAGGGTAAGTAAGCTGTAACGCACAGTTGTGCGTAATGAAATGTCATGTTGGAATGACTTTTCATTACGCATGACTGTGTAATGAGTATAAATGACATTTACTGTCAAGGAGTAGGGGCATATATCAATTGCGCACATTTTATTACCTGCCTAAGTAATCCTTCTAATCCCGGTTATCGATTGCGCCCCGGTTTAAAACGAAGATGAAATGAGGTGTATCGATTGCGCACAAAATACTTACCTGAATATTAGAATTTGCAAACGTACTGTTATTTTCAAATTTACGATACTATTATATTGACCATATTAAATGTGTCAATTTTATTATACATAATAATATACTATATTATACATGTTTATGGTTGACGTTAAATAAATAAAATATCCAAAAAATTAGTAGAACACAACACATTTATTTAAAAAAAAGAGTTTATACAATATGAAATAAAACAATAACATACATTGCACAACATTACATACTTATACCTATACTATTTTTTATAGTGAATGCTCACTGCTTTTACAAAATCAAATCTTGTTAGATTCTTAGATTTATACATATCTATCAAATGTTGAATATATTCTCTATGTTTTAATAATTTCTTATTATAATTAACTTTTGGGTCATGTACACTAGACATTTTTATATATGTATCTATTTGAAACTCTTTCAAAACATTTATAAAAGTATAAAGATTTGGATGCGGGGAGTGAAAACTATTATTAAAATGGGAATGGAAAGATTCACAACAATTTGTGCTCCTTGTCCAATCTGCCTCGCTACTACTCCACATTTTGGGAGGAAATTTACTTTCACAGTCGAGATAAGTTTCTACTAAATAATCGGCGAATAATTGCACTCTAGCATTGTTTGGTATAACACTCATGAAATCCATACAAATTGAATCCTCTACTTCCTCAGGAGTTAAAAATGGAAGCCCAAATATATTTCGTAACCACTTGCCTATTTCATTTTCTTCAGATTTATATTCATTTGTTAAGCCAAGTGTTTGAATTTTCCTATACCAGGATTGAGTGAGATGAAACTTACAACCAATAATTTTAATATAAGGCCACACTTTGCGAGCAGCTGAATGTATACTTTGCTCAAAATCTATTATTATTTTTGCAGGGCGTAATAGCAATTGTAATTGAATACATTTTGCTGTTATATGTTCAAAAGCAAGATAATATGTACGTTCTTGTTTATTCGGCAATAAACAAAACACAAGCGGGATATAATATCCATTAGTAAGGGTATGAATTGAAAATAATTGATAGAAAAATTTCGAGCAATATTTAAAAGTTCCATCTACGTACAAAACATTTTGATTGCATAAAAATTTTAGATTTGTTTCTGAACCAAAAATTACTATGTTATTAATTTTATCATTAACTAAAACAAAGTTTTCACCTCTACAAGTTAAAAAGTTTGTCGATTGTAAAATTTCGTGAACTTCAAATATGTTACATGGTAGTTTTGGAAGTAACTTACGTTTTTCTCTATATAAACTTTGTCTGCAATTATATAAATCCCTTGCATTAAAGTTATCTGTTGGCGTACTCGTCAGTGCAGCATGCAAAATTTTAGATGGTTTCTCGTTGATGTCTTCTTTAGCTTTCCTTTTTACAGCAGCAACAACTATCTATTAAGAAGAAAATGGCTTAGTTACAGTTAAAATAACATACATACATACTACATACATAATCAGAAACGTTATTTTACCCGAAGGTGTTAAGTTTTAAATAACAATTAATTAAATCCTTACCTTTCGATCAACGTTTTTGACAACATCGTGATTGTGAGTGTTAAATTCTTCTAATATAACACTTTCCGTTTTGTCCATTAAAATCCGCGCTTTGCATATTTTATTAGTGCAACGAAACGATACCCCGTTGATTATATCTCTATGTTTTCGAAAAGTATAATTTTTCACCAAAATTAAGTTTCCCCCACGTTCGCTTTCTATTCGCGTGAAAACTATAGAACTCATATTTTTTTACTGGTAGCAGCTAGTACTCACTCATGCATAGGTAGATAACAAATGACGACACTGTACCCGAAAAGAATAGATATTCTCTAAAATTTTCAGAAATCAATTATTTAGTTATTAAACATAAATATTGCAATAACAATTATAAAATTTATATTTCTGCCTATTAAAGAAAATCCTTAATTCCAGAGAAAGATTATACCAACCCTTTTGTTGACCTTTTTACCTGTCTTACTTGGGGCGCAATTGATGCACTCCTTTTTCAGGTAAAATTCGAAAAGGCAGATTATCCTAAGTTTTATTGCGGGTTTGGGCGCAATTGATAATTTCCCAAGGAGTAGATAACAGTACAGTATGTACGTCATATATTTTTTTAGAGATGACAAATATTTAGAATTAAAATTAAAATATTGAGTCGTAGATAAAGCATAGTACGTAACTCGAGTGGTAAGAGGTATTACGTACTCGTGTAATTACGCACTCGCCGCTACGCGGCTTCGTGCGTAACTTTTCCACTCGTACGTAATGCCCTACTTACCACTCTTGATACGTAATATACTATTAAAGTTATCAATCATATCACTTACAATTTCAGAGAAACTTTAAAAAAATTTAATGTTATTCATAATTTTTTAACTATATTTCTTAAAAATAAATAACTCCATTTATCTTCGGCTTCAGCAGAGTTACTACAATGGTGTATTTAATTAAGCTTTTAGTAACAGCATTGTGGTTGTAACAACTTTCAACAGGAAATGATACTATAAGCACAAATTTTACCATGAATAATATATGATTTTTAAATATGAAGATATACGTGATAGTAGGTTAATTGAAATTGAAATTTATATTATTTTTATACTGAATTTCCCATTTTTTTAATAAAAAAAAGGGTGTGGCAGTCAGTGGGACTGCCGGCAGAAGTTATACTTCTATGCACGCGCATGGATTCATAAATTTTTATGCGAATGATTTAGCAAAATCATTATATGATATTCGTGTTCAGCGACCTCAAAAACTTCCTAGTACTGAGTACACACTCATTTTGTATCAAATTTGCATAACATTTCCTGGAGACCAGGTCCGTCTTAAGTACCAGGTGTTTCGGACACCATCGCCATTATCATATTCGTATTCAGCGACCCAAAAAACAGCCGAGTGCCAAGTGTAATTTTGTACAGAATTTACATAAAACAACAGGAGAAGAGGTAAATACTCTAGGCACCAAGTTCGACATCATGATATTCGTGTTCAGAGACCCCAAAAACCTCGAGTACATAAATTGAACCCATTTGGAATACTTACCGAGTTGTAATTTTTCTATCTATTGTTGTTCGGAATGCACTTTCGACTATTCTTAAAAACTCTGTTTATGTAGCCAACAACCTCAAAAGCATAGTGCAGGATATAATGCAACCATGTGACGGTATTATGGAGTGTATGGACTACAATACAATACTCATTACTGAATATTATTAACATAAAATACTAAACTTTATATGTTTACTTACGTGACAGAATTATAAAATAATCTGTCAAACACAATGTAATACGTCACTATGATATTCCAAAACATTAGCTGAGACTGTTTTTTGTATATCTATCTCTTTTCAATGTACTGAATGTTTAAACGGTATTTAAAGGACTTATAGTTATGACTAAACATGTGGTAAATATTTCATCTTTGTTTTTACTGACCAATATACCTTATATGTGTTTCTGTCTCTCTCTTACTCACACCATTACATATGTATTGATTTTTCCCATTTAACCCCCCACTAATCGAGTGCATGAATAGAAGTATAACCTGGTACCTGACACAAATAACTTTTTTCGGTTAAACAGACTCCCGCGTCACCCCTTACCTGAGCTCAGTAGGGTGCTAATAAAAGAGCAATAAAAGAGACCTTTTCGCCTACCCTCACCGCATTTGGTTGTATGAATTCACGATTTTACAATCTATTGTTTATATTTAACAAATATATGTGTTTAATTTTTTATAAATAAAAATAAATAAATATCAGAAACGTAAAGATATTTTTTTTCTGATTTCAACCATATATAATACTTACGCAAAATTTTGTAGTTTACAGATATGACACCAAAATATTCTAAATTACACTGAGAAACAAACAACACCCAATATAACATAAAATACCTTTAGCGCCTGTATCTAACAGGACTTGTCAATTAATATTAATACTATTAATAGTCATAAATATACCCATCACCAACATGCAAAAAGAAATCAAAATAGAAAAGAACCTTAAATACCCCAAAAATGCATATCTAAATATTAATAGTAATAAATATACCCCTCACCAACATGCAAAAAAATACCTCTAGCAAATGTATGTAATAGTAGTACTTACTTGTCAATGTAAAAAAGTGATTAGTTCATCAGTGGGTGAAAATGTTGTATCGCATTGGTAATATCCGTCCATTGCTCTTCATGTGTGGTGCATCGACTACGCCAAACATACTCCACCAAATATGTTTCAAATCTAGTTGTGCACATCCTTCCCAATCGTCGACGAAGATTCCTCTTAATGACAGACCATTTACTTTCGATATTTTAGGTGTGAATAAGTCGATTGTTTGGATCCACAAAATTTCTTTGGTGATTGACTTGATAGTGATGGTATCCAAGGTGGTTTAAACCAGTATATCCTCTCCACGAGTCAGTCATTACAATGGATCCAGGCAAAACATTTTCCTGAATAACACGCTGTAATGTAATAGCGTTTCTGTTAGGCACAAACGTAAGAAAAATTCCCTTTGTTTGTCGGTCTATTCCTCCAACCACCCACCGTGTCCTTTGCAGACGTCCGCGATGATATTTTCGTTTTCCGTAAGCACTTTCATCAATTTCCACTATGTGTCCAGGACCGCCTATTTGCTCATCGATTTCCAGCATCCAGTGAAAAGGAAGGTTTCTGAAATGTTGAAGGCAGCGACCCACAGATTTCGTGGATACTCCAGTTTCCGCTGCTATTACTGTGACTATCAATTGATATTAAAAAAACATTAGGATGTTTTGTAATGGAATAGCATTTTAATTAGGGTAAATCTCTTTCAATCTGATTGTTCTTGGAATTGTTAAAGTTTATCTATTTTCAACACCTCATTATGAGATTATCCCTTGCTGTTTTGGATTTAAATTTGATAATTAAGCATTTTTGTAGTATTAAGGTATTCTATTACTTATATATTATTTTCAAAACATTATTATGAGATTATCCCTTGCTGTTTTGGATTTAAATTTAATAATCATTGGGTATTTTTGTACCACATTATGAGATTATCTCTTGTTTGTAATTTAGAATATTTTGGTGACATAACTGTAAACTATAAAATTTTGCGTAAGTATTATATATGGTTGAAATCAGAAAAAAAATATCTTTACGTTTCTGATATTTATTTATTTTTATTTATAAAAAATTAAACACATTTATTTGTTAAATATAAACAATAGATTGTAAGATCGTGAATTCATACAACCACATGCGGTGAGGGTAGGCGAAAAGGTCTCTTTTATTGCTCTTTTATTAGCACCCTAGTGGGCTCGGGTAAGGGGTGACGCGGGAGTCTGTTTAACCCTTTTTTCTTTTAATCTACAATCCAATACGTCTTATTTTTGGTAGTTCGATGTCTGTTAATCAGTTAATCAACCTTGTGTGAAAAATTTTGGCTTGTAGACGCTCTTGCATCACTGATCACTGTCATTTTAACACAAATTTCTTTACACGATGGTTCACATATAAATAAAGAACTACTCTCTATATGGTAAAGGTTAAAGGTCGATTCGAAGTCCAAATAAATATATTTTTCTCCAACCATCAAAAAATGTTGACATTTTTGTACTATTTTCAGGTTCAAAAGCCATCAATTCCCTTACCGTACAAAAATTTGCTCGTTGCTTAGCAACACTTTTAATCCTAGGATTAAAAACGCTACTTTTAATCCTAGGACTAAAAGTAATTGCATTTGAGCTCTCTAATTGAAATTTGAAGAAAAAAACATTGTCTCTTACAAACTTAGTGAAACAAACTAATTGGGCAACTATATTACACCATAAGAACACTCTCCGCATAGTTTTGCACATTTTTTTCTTTACACCAATCCATGAATCGCTGATATGCAAGTTCATAAACTTGGCGAGATTTGGGTGGCAAAAGATTTAGATATACTGCTTCGGCACTTTCCAATATATCCGCAGGTATATTTTCATTGTGTTCGGGATTCATTTTAAAAGCAGCGTACAAACTACTACAAAAATTATATGATTAGTACGTCTACTGACGTCTACTTGACAATCAATATTTACCAACAATACCAGATATCCATGACTACCGACTTGCTATCGCTGTTATAATTAATAGGTGTTCAAATTTATTACCAAATTATTAACGATTTTTGAATAACACTAAATTTATTTTAATTTTGACTTGGTTGGAGAAAAAATAGTATATATCATACGGACTAAAAGTGCCTATTTTTACTCGCAATATTTGCATTCGCTCGGCTGCGCTGCGCTCCGCCTTGCAACTGCAAATATTGCTCGTAAAAAAATATGCACTTTTAATCCTTATAATATAATATACTATTTATAAACGTTAATTTCCTGTCATCGATGTGATTTTTGAATCGTTACTAACTCCAGGCGGTTTCTTTGTCCACTGACCCATCATTGCATGCATACATTTTATTTACAATTTTAATATTCACTGATTGTTTCTATGCATAATTTCCCACATAAAGCAAAAAATTGAGCACTATTTATTAAATATGTTATAGGTTTTCTAAACTATGTAACTGTGTATTAATAAATTTGAATTGATTTAGGCGATACATGGTGTAGATCGGTATCACATATTATCACTTTAAATCTACACCAATTAAATTAGTGTAGATTTAAACTGAGTTTTATTTTCATATATAATATAAAAAGAGAGTTAAGAATAAATTGAAAATAATTTGACAGATTGTTTGAAAACTTGTTGCCAGGCAATAGTCACGAGAGCCCGCAGGGCTCGAGTGGCTATTGCCAAATGGCAACAAGTTTGAACAAAATCTGTCAAACTATTTTCTAATTTATGGAACTCTCGAGTTATATTTGACAAGATTATTTTTTGATTCACAAACTAAACCGATGACTTTCACCCATTTCGCGTTGACACAATTAAGTAATTATTTTGACAAGTATCTGACAGTTGCTAGGCAAATAAAAGCTACAGTGATTATTCCCGACAATAATCACAAGAGATTTATTCCCACTATAATAATGACATAATTGGTTGAAACTTACCCTTGTGACAAATAAAGAAGCATTTCATTGGTTTTAAGAAACGTCAAAAAATAATCATTAATATTATGAGTATTAACAACAATATCTACACGTTTGGCTTATTCAGACAGCTTTTTAGCGATAAAGAAATGATGTAAAAATCAATTTATGTATAGATATACCTATACGGACACCGCGCACAGGAAAGTACTGATTCCAGTCAGTATTGAATTTCATCCGTGCAATCAATACACTGATGATTTGAAAAACTCTTTATGTCATGTTAACACTAAGTTCTAGTATAGATTTTTTTGGCTTTTTTTGCACTATTATCTTCCTGTTATAATTTATGTGGTAATAAAATAATCACAGCCCTTTTACCTCGACTTTATGGTCCCATCTGGTTCAATTTTAAAAAGGACCTCCTGCCAAGTACCAGCTTTCGAATGCAAAACGAATCATCAAAATCGGTGCACCTAGAACTAAGTTATGAGGTATTAACACACATAAAGAAAATACAGACGAACTGAGAAATTCCTCCTTTTTGGGGGTCGGTTAAAAATAACATTTAGGTAAATGATATGATCTGCTAGTTGTACAAAACCGAAAACTACCCCGTAAGCCTCGTTTCACACTTATACGGTTCGATTCGGTTCGGTGCGTATTCGATTCGTTTTCGGTAACACCTAAAACGAATAAAAACTCTTCACACACACTCGGTTAGTATAAGGTTTGATTTCACGACCGAATTAGCCTCGTTTCACACTTATACGGTTCGATTCGGTTCGGTGCGTATTCGATTCGTTTTCGGTAGTGCCTAAAACGAATGAAAACTCTTCACACACACTCGGTTAGTATAAGGTTTGATTTCACGACCGAATCATCAAATACGCAGTACTGAATTTTTTACTCACTTTTCCCACAATGCTCACTATAGAGAAAGGACAAATTGCTGCCATGTTATTTCTCTATAGAAGAATCAAAAAACGAAAAAGGAATAATCGATTTCACTGGGTACACCCAATCCTCACCAAACGGGTGGAATTTGTTGCATTTTATACCCTTTTTCCGAAATTGTAATCAGCCGATCAATATCAATGTCAAGTGAATCAGACATTGCCAAATGTAAATTACAAAATTTTAAATGAGAAAATGAAAATGAGATCTTTTCCCTTGCCGAAAACCTGACCGAACCGAAACTAAACCTTATGTGTGTAAACGACCAATTGCTTTTGTGAACTATGGACCCGAATTGAAACCGAACGAAACCGATTCGTGTCAAGGGGTTTTCGGTTCTATCAGTTATCTATTAGGTACCGAACACACACCGTATCACCGTTTCACACTTTTCCGGCGGCTACCGAAAACGAATCGAATACGCACCGAACCGAATGGAACCGTATAAGTGTGAAACGAGGCTAATACTTGTTACGGTTTAACCCCAAGCGTTTAATAAGAAACAAAATAATCAAATAAACAATAAAAGCCGCAATAAAGATTCAACCAATCTCCTTTAAAACTCTAATACATACTTAACTTTAAAATAAATACAAAATTACACGTGGAATTATAATATACATCTGAAATTCGTTGAATATTACATCCAACCTTCTAAAAACCATAAGAGCACACACTCACGTTTCAAACTTTTGTTGACAAATGGCGGAATGCAGTGCTGGAAAATTTGAATCGCATTAGAAAGCGTTAGTGCTGTGTGCTTGGTTTACCCCAAATTCCCGATTTGGGACTAATCTACTCTACTACAGTTTATCTATTTCCCTACTATAAATTGAAAAAGATAAAAACATGTTTCATTCTGTTAGGTAGTTCTACTTTACATCACATATAATTGTTGATGGTAGTGTTTGGATTGATGTACCTACTGTCATAACCGTACATAAAAGACACTACCATCATCATCATCACAGCCTTACAATCTCTAAAATTATGGCTAACGCCTGGGCGTTCAGCAATCCTTTTTTTGAGGTGGATTATTCCTCTGTCTTCATTTTAATTTTTCATAATTTGTTGTGTGTTTTTGCTGCTGTTGTGATTTTCTTCCATTGTTTCCGGTCACTGCATTGAGATTTCCAATCAGTAACGTTCATGGCTTTTACGTCCTCTTCCACATCATCTAACCATCTTTTTCTTGGTCTTCCTCTGCATCTGGGCCATAACGATGTCCAGTTCGTTATTCTTCGAAGCATTTCTTTGTGTGGCCTTCTGAGTATATGCCCAATCCATTCAAGACGGCGTGATTTAGTATATCTAACTATGTTTTCACCATTTTGTTCCCTGTCTATTATAATGTTTGTTTTAAGTCTTCTTTCTCCTTCGCTTGTTGTGTCAGGGCATAGTATTGTTCTCATTATTTTTCATTCGAATTTTAGTAGACTGTCTTCCTCCTTCTTATTTAGTGTTGTTGTCTCCAATGCGTATGTATCTACTGGTCGTATTAGGGTCTTATACAGATTCATTTTCGTTTTTTAGTCAATACTTTACTTCTCAGAAGGTTTTTGTTCATACCGAATGCCTGATTGCCTTTTAAAATTCTTTCTTCCACTCTCTCCTTCCCGGTCTTTCCTATTGTGATTCCTAAATAGTTAAAGGTGTGTACCGCTTTAAGCCTAAAGTTTTGTGTAATCAATTTTTCCTGTGGAGATGTTTCTTCCTTACCTATCTTCATGTATTTTGTTTTGTTTTCATTTGTTTTACCTCTTTGTCTAGTTTTTCAATTACTTTTATAAGTGCTGTCTTTGTGTTTGCAACGATGGCCAGGTCATCTGCGTAGGCTATTATTTAGAGTTGATCTGTGATGATATTTTTATTGTCTAGCTTTGCCTTCCTTATTATTACTTCTAAAATTAAATTAAAGAGTGTCGGTGACATAACATCTCCTTGCTTTACTCATTATTTATTTTTATTTCTTTGGAAATTGTTCCATTGAATCTAACTTTGGCGGTGGTATTCTTAAGAGTCATTGCTACCATTTTCCTTATTTTTGTTTTGATCCCAAGGTCCTCTAGTTCTTCCAACAATTTTTGTCTTTTTACGGTGTCGAAAGCGCTTTTGAAGTCTATGAAAACTACGTGTAGTTCTTTATTGTATTCCCTTGCTTTTTGTGCTATTTGTTCTAGTGTATGTATGGCGTTAACTGTTGATCTGCCTGGCCTAAATCCATTTTGGTAGTCGCCTAGGATTCCTTCGGCTTGTGTCTTCAGTCTGGAGTTTATTGTATTGGCTAGTATCTTATATGCAATGTTCAAGAGGGATATTGTTCTGTAGTTTTTACATTCTTCCCGATCTCCTTTTTTATGCATTGGCACTATAATTTCCCTGTTCCATTTCTCTGGCATCCTATTTTGCGTCCATATTTCTTTTATTAGTAAGAATATTTCTTTATATAATTGTGCCCCTCCATATTTTAATAGTTTTTTGATTTCTTTTTGTATTTCCTCTTCTGTAGACACTATAGTGAAACAAATTTATAATTTATAATTTATTTTTAGTTTATTTAACAGCAACTTCTGTAATTTTTACTATTTAAAAAAGATCACTTTACCAAAAATTGTATTAAATTAAGTGTATAGTATCACTCTCATCCAAATAAGCATACTTCCTATAGGTAGGTATGGTACCTATCAGCTTTTATGACATAAAAAGATGTTTTCTGTATCTACAATTAATTCTTAAGGTCATTTATTCTACAATCATAGTTTTTAGAAAGTATTATTAGGATGTAATTGTATATTAAATAACTAATTAAGTAACTAGCAGCTTACACACGAGTTGTTTAAAAAGTTTAAAGAAATCTTAGATGATATTTAGCTTTAAGCTTTGTATGTTAACAATTATTTATTAAAAAATATTTTTTAATTAAATAACGAATCACATTTAAATGAACAGATTTTGTTGAAAACTTTGGTCAATCAATCTTTAAAGAATTTAATGCGGTGTTACATGCCCTTTGGCCTTTATAACAGCGCGAATTCTATTAGGCATTGTTTTTAGCAAAGACATACATTAATTTGGTGTAAATGAACCCCATATATTCCTCAGTTTTACTTGTAAATCGATTTTTTGTTCTCTGGGGATTGTTCCCCAATTAACTTTTCATACGATGCCACAAGGTCTCAACTATTTTAAAATCAGGGCTACTTGAAGGCCAAGCTAGGATTTTGATATTAGGTATAATTTGCAAACCACTGTTTG
Source organism: Altica lythri (assembly GCA_964028335.1). NCBI lineage: Eukaryota > Metazoa > Arthropoda > Insecta > Coleoptera > Chrysomelidae > Altica > Altica lythri. The sequence goes on along the minus strand of OZ034804.1, from coordinate 23,467,638 downwards.
ATTGATTTCGCACTGTGACACGAAGCTCCATCCACAGGAAAGATTAAATTTCCGGCAGAATATAGCTTATCTAAACTAGAAATTAGAATATTTTTAAGAATGCCTTGTTATTGCTGCATTAATAGTTCCATCTTTTATTTCCATGTTTTCAACACCTTTTTCTGACATGAAGCCCCAAATCATAATACCTTTTGGATATCTTTTTTAGACAAACCGCTTTAAATGTATTATTCTACTTTTGCAATCTTTTACCAAAATATCAAATTTTGATTCGTTGCTAAAAGCTATTTTGCACCAGTCTTCTACCGTCCAAGACAATTTAAATTTTGCCCGTATTAATCGGTCTTCATTTGCAGCTGTGTTAGTAGTGGCTTTTCTTTTACTTTAAAGTAACGTTAGATTTAACTAAATTTCAAAAATCATTTGAATAAAACAGTTTAAGTCCATAAAGTTTTAAATATAATGATAATTTTGCGCTTTAGATATGAGGTTTTAGAAAGAAACGAGAATTTTGAATTTCACGGGCTACGTACCTTAGATTCTCGATTAGTATATTATTGTGTATCTAGTAAGAAATGCGATACATTCCCGGACGACAATGTAAATTGTTGGCCGAGGCGCTTAGCCGAGGCTAACAAACATTGAGAGTCCGGGAATGTGCTTTTACTACGAGATACACATATTATTTTTTCTGAAATCACATTAAATATAATCGTAAATTAAGAAAGTTACATATTACTTAAAATATTTTAAATTATATTTAAAATGAACAGTGACGATGATGCCCAGAGGTGCAAAACGCCTCCAGAGTTACTGAAACACTACTACTAATGTGGTTTTAAATTTATTGCCAAATGAAATCAAGGCGCAAAATATGAATTTGCTTATATACGTTTTATGGATCATTTCCGTACGCAGGTACGGAAAAAATATTCCCGTAGAGTACGGAAAAGTTGGATGGCCAGCAACGGACTAAAATACAAGAACAGTGTATTTTGCGGCTCGAATTTGATCCGAGAAACTAGACATTTCCAAGCGATTTCAGAAAAAAAAAATCCTTATATTGGTACACATGTCCCTAACATATTTTGACAGACAGAAAGGTTAAGGCGTTTTGGTATACTCTACGATTTTCTACTATCGAACAAAATGAATCAAAGAATCTGCATCAAATTTTGCGTTAAAAATGAAATAAAGTGTGCCAATGCATTCATAATGTTGACTGTGGCATTTCAAGAGAGTATGAATGGTATAAATGTTTTAAAGAAGTACGAGAAGACATTGATGACGATTGACGATTTCTCTGGACGCCCAAGCATGTCAACAACTGATGAAAACGTCGAATCAGTGAAGCAAATGGTTTTGGAAAATTGTCAAATTACTATTAGGGAAGTTGCTGAGAATGTTAGCATATCAACTAGATCATGTCATACGATTGTAACGGATGTGTTGGGCATGAAACTTCTATCGCATGAATATCGCTCAGGAGCTTTTAAATACCACCAATGACGATCCAGATTTTCTCCAAAGGATTATAACTGATGACGAAAAATGTGTATATTGCTATAACATCGAAACCAAAGCCCAATAATCCCAATGGAAGCGGCCAGGGGAGCCAAGACCGAAAAAAACACGCCAAGTTCCGTCGAATGTGAATGTTTTGCTCACTGTTTTCTTCGATTACAATGAGTTCTTTCCAAAAGGTCGTACGGTCAACAAGGAATATTACCTGGAAGCCTGGAAGTTATGAGATATTTGCGCGAAGCAATACAAATTAAACGCAAGGATTTGTGGGAGAACCAGTCATGTATTTTGAACCATGATAATGCACCGGCACTTGATCAATCCTTGTTCGTAAGTTTTTGACCGAAAACAACACTGTTATCATGCCTCAACCACCGTATTCTTCGGACTTGGCCGGCTGCGAATTTTTCCCATTCCCAAAACTAAAGACACCGATGAAAGGACGACGTTTTCCCATAATAGATATTGATGAATAAATAAAGATTGTATAGTTATTCAAAAATTCTCGTTTTTTTTCTGAACATCAATTTCAGTTGAAAAATTGTTATAATCTATTTCAATTCTGGTGGGAGAACCATTAATTTCCTAATTACTTCTATAAAAAGTAATTCCGTGTTTTTGTGACAGTATTGGAAATTAAGGAATTCCTTTTACCAATTATTCAAATTAATTTTTGTACAGTTGAGTCCGTGGTTCTTTACCCGTGCGTCACTTAATACCTGGCGAGATAAAACACATACTTTTAATCTAGCGTCATTGTCTTCCACGCATGAAACTAAAGACAAAACAGCTACCGCATGTTATTAAGTTGCAATTTCCGACTTACTTCGTATGTTTTAAATGATGACGCACGGGTAAAGAACCACGGATTCAACTGTAAAAGTGATGCAAAAATTTAATTGCATACATATGAATAAAGAAGGATTTATGAAATTAATTTCAGAAAGGTATATAAAGATTCACTTTTTGTAAAACTATTGTCTATAACTGCTTTTAGAAGTTTATCCCTAAATGTAAGCTAAAAGTCTGGTTCTTTTGTTGGTGGTCGATCAGGAGGTCTCTTTACATTGGGTTTAAGCTTAACTTATGTAGCCCATCTGTTCTTTTCATTCTGTCTAGTCCCTCCAATATCATCGTTTTACGCTGCCAAACCGTATTTGTAGCTCATTTCTTACTTTTTATCTGCGCTCACAGTGTTACTCCTTTAATCGCTTTTAGTACCTTCATCTCTGTTGTTCGACTTATGCTTTTTGCTTTCTTTCATTCTGCCCTAGTTTCTAGTGCATTCTCTTGTAAATTCGAATTTTGCTTTGAGTTATCATATGTTTGTTGTTGATTTGGCAAATAATATCTTTCTTACTCATTGATGACATGTATGTATTTAAGGAGTTGTTCTAGACGACTTTAGTTAAATCATGGGATGATAAAAAACGCCGACTAATGACTATCTCCCTTGGCGCCCAAGTGGTGAAAGGCACTTTATAGTATAAATAGAAATCACAGGTTCGATTCCTATCATAATTTTCTTGTTTGCTTTATTTGAAAGTTTTGCGTAGCACCAAGGCGAAACAATACGAGCACTTGCAAAACATTTTCCGGACGTGTAACACACACTATTTTTTGGTCCGACTAATTTTTAATATTTTCAAAAGTTCTGTTATGTTCAAGAGTTGATCGCTTGTGCTACCTAAAGTAAGACCAGTGACTAGAAGACAGCCGACAGACTGTCAGCTGGTATGACGTGATCTTCGGGTAGATATAAGCGCCACATTGGATGTTAATATTATAGTTGTATAATAACTTGTTTGATACTTAATATATGTGTTCAGCAGATATTAGTGTTTTAATTAACATATGTTGCAAACACAACAAGTTCAAAATCTTTTTACTTTGTGACATACAAGAATTAGTAATAAGGAATGATTTTCTGATAATCGATTTCAAGAGCCTTAATTTTTATACATACAAATACTGTTCTAATAAGCAGCACAGTAAAAATTGTTATATTGAAAAATTAACATTAATATCTAATAATTTTATATAAAAATAGCAGAGACAATAAACTATTTTCCTAATCGAATGATAAGTAGTTATAAATTGACATAAATGTCAAATTTTATATTACAAGTTGTGAGAGAAATTAAATGTAAATTAGAATCCTGCTTACCTTTAGAAAAAGTTTAGTATATTATACACTGTTTTTAAATAAATTTAATTAAAATTTGTATCATTCATTATGTATTTTTGATGACTTAAAATTTAAACTCATATCGCCATCTCTTTAGATAATCTAAAAGCTACTTTGCCGGCCTAGGGCGGAAAATGTTATTTTCCGGACGATTTTGAAGTAATTAATAGTATTGTTTCTGGACGCAGGACCAAAAAATATAATCATTTTATTCATTTGCATACGTTTTGCAAAGTAAAAAGAATAAGAGAGTATCCTTTCAACAGAAAATTCAGTTTGAAGAACAAAAAATAAAAATGTATGTGGAGAAAACGCACAATTTTTGGTTTATTAAAAAAAATCTACAATCTTAGTTTATGAGAATTCCTTTTTATAGGCATCATCATATGCTAAATCAATTCGTATATCTATATACTTAGAGGAAATTTAAAAGAAAAAACATGATTAACGTTTGTGTTATACTTTTTTGTTAAGTTTCTTCGACTATCCTGGCAACAGATTGAATGTTCCAACATATGTTTTTTGTATAATAGTTTCGACTTTAATAACCATATTTTATTAAATAAATATTTCCCGTTTTGTGTAATAATGAAATAATACAATCGTTTCCAAGGTTAATCTAAACATTATAAATCTAAAGTGAAAAACTGACAAACGTTATTTCACGCATTTTAATTTTCGTCAATTATATTTAACATGAATTTTGTCTGTTTCAGGGATGTATTCCTATTGCCCCAGCGCAACTCCTCAGCATCAATACAGTATAGCTGATGAAGCAACGCCTCGTTACAGTCCTTGGTACAGTCCAGAAACCTCACCTGAATCAGCAACAAGTTATCGGGACATAATTTTTGATAATACAGCCGCTCCCAGTTGCCAACTTGCTAGTTTTCGCCATTCGGGAGTATCTCCTAGTCCTCCCAACTACCGACCAGCTGCCCCTGCGTACTATCAACCCGACTGCGTGGGACAAAAGTACTGACTGACCAGTTATCGGAATGCAAATTGATTTTGTACCAATAGGTGCAGATTTGATGGGCTGTACTTTCTGCAATAGTGTGTGATTAGAGGCATTATATCATACACACCATCGAATTTATTCAAGAAACAGAATGGATATTTCTATAATTTCTTACTATGGTTTTAGGGAAAATTTGCTATATGAAGCAAGAATATTGGAAGTTATGTGAGTCGAAACTGTTGTTATGTTTCTAGAAATCAACAATTGATTTTAATGGTAATATCTGTCCCGATAAAAATGTTGATGCTAGTAACCTTTTTTAATGTATAATTATATGGAAGAATGACCATTAAGTTCATTACAGATTATCTGTAGCACAATGTGAACACCGACAGTTTTACGTAAAATATTATGTATTTAAAGCAAAAAAAGTAGTAGTTTATAAGTTATTAAGCATTATTTAATAGGGGATATGTCCCACTTTGACTTTCAACAGAATTTGTTTGAGCGTAAAATCAATGTTTTTTTTCGTCAATTGTGTTCTCTCGATACTGTATTTGAATGACGGCTTTATCATTTTAGTACACTTTTAGCAATCTGCCTTTAAATATAGTCCACAATTTTTGTTTAGAATCGATCTCGGCGTGTTTTCAGGCCCGACTAGAAAAGTGAATTTTGGTCTTTTAATTTTTCATCATCGTCTTCAAAATGTGACACAGTGTTAAATCCTGCTGAGGATTATATATATATGTCCGGTTTATAGCGTTCGCCGCCTGCCGGTTCCTTGCCTACAGCCTCGTCGGTCATTCCAGTCTCCTTCTTGAAGGTTTCTTTCCGACATGGCTTTTCGTACTCCTCCTATCCATGTAATTTTTGGCCTTCCACGTTTTTTCCTTTCCGAGGGTATCCATTTTAATATCTTTTTCGGTAGTCGTTCGTGATTCATTCTTTGTACATGTCCGTACCAACAAAGTTGCCGTTGTTATATTTCTTCGATAATATTTGCTTCGACCTTCGACCTTCCACGATTTTATTTACTTTTTGTTTTAGCTTATATATCGTCGTAAAAAATATTTTACTTCATGATTTCCCTAATCCGTTCATTAGTTACTCTTTGTATTTTAGATATTCTGGCTGATCTTCGCCAATAGTCCATTTCTACAGCAAGAAGTCTTTGTTCCATTCTTTTTGATATTTGCCAAACTTCACAGCCATATAGAAGTGTACTTTTAAAAATAGAATTGTAAAGCTGGTGTTTTCTTTCGTTGGATATACTCTTAGACCATAGGAATGAATTCATTGCTCCAATTATTTTTTTGGCTTTAACAATTCTCTCCTCTATTTCGTTTTCTGTCCGACCCGAGTGCTCTATTCTGGTTCCTAAGTAGGTATAGTTTTCACATCCCTTTATTCGCTCTCCTGTGTTTAGTACCATATCTTGCTGCTGACCTCCTATACACAGATATTTTGTCTTTGACATATTTACTGAGAGGATTCATACGCTAATTTGTTCAACCTTTTAAGTACTCTAAAATATATCTCTTTATATTTTTTAGTGTTCATCATTCTTCGATAAGCTTAGGTTTCCAGTTGCTTGATATGCAAAAGAGAATCGAAACATATTTTTAATCAGGTGTTTCACTGTTTTAACGAATTTAGCTGAAGGCTAATTTTACGCCAACACCTTTCTGCATAAACTTTGATTAATACACTTGCAGCAAAAAATATTTTTATTTTTATTTAAAAAAAGACACTTCTCGACTGTTCTTTTGTCCAGTAATCATATTTTTTGTCAAATCAGACATTATTCTTCTTCTTAGTCTCTATATGTTTTAAGGTCTCACTGCTTTATTCCTATTTTACAAGGTGTCTGCGAATTCTAAATCATCGTTTGAATTTCTAAAGTTCTATTGCTCAAAAGTGACGATTAACTTTGGCAACTTGTCTTACTTTTTCTTTTATATTATCTTTTTTGCTAAGTGATTTAGTCTCCTTTTTTTGTTTATATTAATAAAACTATTAAGCTTTCAACAAACTCATGAATGGGTATTTATGAACTATTATGAAAAGTAATAATTATCCTGTCACTTTGCTTTAAGTAAAATGTCTAAAATACACAATAATAAATAAAAAATGTAACTTCTCCATAATAACATGCAAAACGATTGACATTAGCAATAGCTTCATGCAAAATGCCAGGTTAGAATTATCGCGACATTGTTGAAGTTCAAACAATGCAGCATTTGCTCTGCAAATCAGGACTCCACAACTTTTTATCACCTTTTTTTCAAGGAACGACTTGGATGTCGTCAGACTGAGCCATATCTGGTGAGTACGAATCTGTTCGAATACTTCACCCTTAACTTTCCAAATTTTGTTTTTTCGTAGAGTGGTTAATAACATCGAATAGCAATTCCTAATTATTCTTCTACCCTTATCCATAGTTTTAATCATTAGGTACTACTTATTACAGAAACCCAATAAACTGGACCAAACATTTTTTTAGCAGATTTCTAAACATAAAACCTTCATTAACTGCCTTGTTAGTGGGTTGTGAAAATTTTAGTCGTACTAACAAGTAATAAGTTTCTACACTTGTTCGCTTTTGCTTAACATTCTTATAATTTTGGATCTATTTTGACAAAATATTTTTATATCCAAACCGACGGTAATATACGCTCGACGCATCAAATCGGTGATCTGATAAAATTATGAAAAGTTACCTCTCGTGAAGCTTTCAATCAACTATTTCAGGATTGTGTTCAAAAGTTATTAATCGCTAACGGTAGTAAGCATCTATTTGTTAATCGGCTTACATCTTATCTGCTTAACCAAAGCACTTCATTATGGTTTAAGATTCTATCTTTCTAATTTTTACGATTCTGGATTTGGAAATTTGGGGAGCGGCGAGCTAGTGCTTAGCCAGCACTGAGGCCACATATGACCCATTGTGCATCCTCCCGTATTGTAGGGATATCCTCACCTCAGGCTGTCACCAGGCCTAGTGATTTAAAATAGGTGATGAGGCTCCCGAAGGGGATCTCCCTGACATCGGCTGGTGTAAGCCAATACTCGCCCAACTGTTTCCTCTTCTTGTTCGCAGCCTCTGCATAGAGGCGATTCTGTTAATTTCATCCTAAAGAGATGTTGTCGCAATTGGCAGTGACCTGTCAAGATTCCCACAGCTGTTCGGAGATTTTGTCTGGTCAATGCATTAAATTTTTTTGCTGTTTTCTCGTCAGGATGAGGTAATAACTCTCTGGCCAGTCTACAGTTCGTAGTTTCATCCCAGCACTGTATAAATTTTTGGTGAGAGTGCTGTTTGATAAGGTCCACGACTGCGGACAATGTTAGCTTGGTAGATGGGCGAGGGCTAACATATTTGTAGCCCGCAGCCCTCCTTGCTAAATTCTTCGCAATGCGGTTGCCTTTAGAGTTCCCATGTCTTTTGATCCAGCTGAAAGTGACCACGTTATTCTGGCTGGCCTCAGTTAGAGATTGGTGACATTCTAGTACTAAACTTGAAGTGAAACGTGGTCTATTCAAGGTCAGTAGTGCTTGTCGGCAGTCTGTGTATATATTTATATTCCTGCCTGCAATTTTTACGATTAGTCTATATCAAATTTTATTCGGCAAGCCGGGTTGTCTTTTTGTCCTGATATTTTACATTTACACTTAATTATTTTTCGTTGTTATGATGTTTATTCACGAAACCGGTCAAGGCAATTAGATATCATTATTAAAAACCATCGAGGTACTTCATAAGATCGGCTTGTATGTCCACCAATCCGTTTGCGCTATAACTCTTGAAAGGCAGGTCACAGGGTCGTGAAATTTGTGATATAGAATCCTCATGTCATGAAAAAGAACTCTATTTACCTTTACGGTAAAATTGGTTAGTTCTTTGTTTCAAAAATTCGATCCACTAATAAATCTAAAACCACAAAATGCTTGGATTATGTTAATGTCAGGAAAAAATATATACAGTGATTTTTTCATAATGCGCTACAGACAATTATCGATTCTTTAAATACAACAAAACTGTTGAACCTTATGGTATGTTTACATGCTTGACAAGTCTCGTAAAGCTTCCACAAACACAAACGTGTCAAGGGGTATTTGGCTTGGCTTGCGTCAGATGGACAGCGCTTGTTGCCGATCCAGGCTTGGAGTTTGTGGATGCTTGCGGAGATTTGCCAAACGTGTAAACCTACCATTATAATTTTGTTCTAGAACTTTAACCAAATTAGTTAAAAATCATAAATTTTTTCTCTATTGTTCTAATGTTTTGTTGTCAACACTCTGAATTAAGAAACGTTTGTTATAGAACAAACTAGTTTTCTGGATCAAAAATTAGTAATAAAATCTTATTTATTTCGGGACAGATATTTTTCGAAGAAAAATGATGGTATTAATATAAATTGTAAATATGTAAATACCCAAGACTGATGTTTGATATTAAGCACGAGAATATTTGATTTTAGTGTGTGCAATTTTTCTTAGGTAAGTAAAATTTGAACAAACTAGTGAGATTGTGATTGTGATTTAACGAGTTCTTTTCGAAAGCATAGTTATAAAATGTAACTAAATTATTACATAATCAGTGAATATATTATAAAAAGGTAATTGCAAACAGAACACAATTTTTTACAATTGCTTATAACTGTCTTCTTTTATTGGTTTTTCTATTATATACATTATATAAGTTGTTGAATAGAAATGCATACAATTATCTTCTCCGTTTATTACTTTTGAACACTCTTTCGTAACAGAATTTTACTTAGATAATTTGGAAGTTCTAGAAAATGTCAAATGTTTTTATACATTTTTTAACCTTTATAATGTTGTATAAGTATTTATTAACTTAATTTAATGACATTACGACATTGGCAATATTTCATTCGGCAACACTGCTTATTTGCCTGTTGTATGTGTTCCCGTGCATAGTTCCACACTCATAATGGTTTGGTCAAAATAACCTATATTGCAATTAGTGCTGGTAATATATTTGTTTATGTGTATATTGTCCAGAAAATCAAGCCACTACCTGTACAATTTTTTTTTTCAAAGTAAAGGCCGATTCACACATATCAGTGAAGCCACAGTTCCGTCAAAGTGTTCGCTTAGTTCAGTATCAGTGCTACAGTGTTTCGTCAGTGATTCAATTCATACATGTCAGTACTCAGTTCACGAAGCTTCAGTGAAAACGTGTTCGTCGTCAAGTATTGAGATTATGGCGTTCAGTACTGCGAAGCTAGCAATGATAGCTATTGCTTTGGACGAAGAAGAAGAGCAGCATCAAAGAAAAAAGAGAAAATGGGTGCATGAAGCATGTTGATCAAGAGAGACAGAAGGAGAATTCATGACATTATACAAAGAATTGGTTAAAGATGAAAGGAAATATTTTGAATATTTTAAAATGTCAGTGAGCTGTTTTAATATTCTTGTTCAGAAACTAGGAAGTAAGTTATTGAAAAAAGATACTCGTTGGAGGAAGGCTATATCTCCATATTTTATTTGTACTCCTATTTCGTTTCACAAATTGGTTTTGTATTTCGAATCCATGTACTTTACATGAGACAAATCATACAAAACCCTATTTTCACTGACACTGACAAGTGGGGATGCGTTCATAGAAACTGTATGAAAGCATATTTTGCACTGTGCCGGTACTGTGTCTGAACTGTGACTTCACTGATATGTGTGAATCAGCCTTAAGACGGATCGTGATGAAACTTTGTGTGTTAGATTCGGAAGAGCTTCAGAAACCTTTTTACCCCATGGCATGAGGGACAATGAAAATTCCATTGTTGCAGTTAAAAAATGCATTTTCCAAAGTACATCTTAATGTGTAAAAAAGAAAAATTTACAAATCGGAAATATGCCTGGAAATGAGTTAAATTTTTCTACTCTGGGGTTTTTGAAATCACTGAATACAAATATCGCATCGGCGATCCTATACAAAATATCGGATGCCCGGTATGTACGTCTTCTTTAGAAGTTTTATGGACATTCGTTATAAAATTCCTTTAAACTTGTTAACCCGTGGTTTTTGAGGTCGCTGAACACAAATATTGTATCCACGATTCTGTACGAGGTACCTGGTGCCCGCTATGTACGTCTTCTTCTGAAGTTTTATGGATATTCGTTATAAAATTTGTTATTTCGGCGTTTTTAAGGTTACTGAAAATACATACCGTATACTCGTGGTCCTGAAATTTAAACTATAATAAACAATCTAAAAAATTATTTGTTTTTTTCATAATTTGTGCTCTGAATTTAGTTGGCAGCATTAAATATTGTAGTAAAGATGTTCTCCCTCCTTTTACTTTCAAATATCCGTGTAACCTTAGTACCTATGTATTGATACGTCCAAACATAGTACAGACTTTTTTTCTCCACGCTTTGTTCAAGAAAGTTCAAAAATTGTAAATTAATTAATTAAAAATTAGTTGCTGGTAAACCTAACTGTTATGGTTACTTACCGCTCAATTTTATACCGCGCACCAGGTACCTTGAACAGGATCGCCGTTGCAATATTTGTGTTCATGCATATTTTTCGAGTTTATTTTTTTTATAACACTTGGTGTTGCCCTTTTCACCTGCAAAAATGCATTTTTCATTTGTCCCTCATGCCAGGGGCTCAAAAAGTTTCCTGAAGCCCTCCTGAATCTAACGCACAAAGTGTCATCACGATCCGTCTTACTTTAAAAAACGGTAGCTTTAGTAAATATTAATATAAGAAGCCGTTTTAATGCTTTTTGAAAATCTTAAAACATTTTAACAAAATATTCAGCCTTCAAAATAATACTTTCGAAGCTTTCAAATCAAATTTTTAAAATATGTCCCACCAAGATCGATACACTTTTACCTACGTTCAAACGAACTGGTAAAACAATTATTCCAGTCTTCAATTAACACCTGCAAAATCGCTTTTTTAGAGTCATCGATGGCTTCTTCTGGAATCGCTGCCGACGCATTGAATTCTTGATCTTTGGTGGAAACGTGAAGAAGTCGTTTAAACTAAGGTTGGGAGTAGGTATACGATGTTTTGAAACTCCAAAAACTCGATTGTCTTTTGGGCAGTGTTAGAAACTTGCATTGTCCTGATGTAGGATGATTCGCTGTTTTGTGTTGCAAATGAGGGATCCAACGGGAAACCAACTTCGCAACACCCAGTTCTTCATGTAGGATCTTTTGGATCAAGGACGTTAAAATGCCCAAAGATGCCTCTATTTCCTTGTATGTTACACGGTGGTCATTCTTAATTAGCTGACGAGCAGCATCAAAGTTATACTGAGTGACTGCTGTTTTGGGTGGACCTAGCCTGGATCCGTCGCTGAGACTGGAACGACGACGTTAAAATTCGCAATACCGGTGGGAAATAGTTGACTCGTGTGGTGCTCCATTTCCAAACACAGAAACCATTTCAGCGAGAATGATCCTCTCCGAAAATTGTAGAAAATTATTGCTCGAAAATGTTCTCGACCGACATATTAATTTCAAAAATTTACTGTACCTACAAGACTTATTGTGTCGCAATGAAATTCTGGATTTATCTTAACAAAAGGTTAAGTTAGATTTGTGTCTGAAGGTTCTATTGGTGGTGTGCTCTAAGCGGCTTGTTGCAAAACTAAAAAGACAACCCTCGTAAAAACTCACGACGGGGTTCATTCAGTGTTAAATTCGAAATTCCATTTATTTAATCATTAAAAACAAATGAATGACTTTCAAAAAAGTTGAATATATCACTACTTTTGAATGGAAATAGGTACCTTGCCAGTGCTTTTACTTTATTTTTTTTTTCATTTCAAAAAAATCGCATGAAACATTCATTTTGTTATATAACAAAATGCAGATAAATTGTCATATTTCTTAAAGCATGTTAAAGAAGATTCCTCCAAATTTTTGACATCTCTGTAGTAGTGGAACAATTTATGGCCCATACGTGATGTTAGGATTATATGGTGTGTTCTTGCGCATCTTTAGTGACGTCAGCTTGGACAAAAGTCATTTAAAATGGCGCGAATTTCAAAATATTTAAAAAGTCAACAGTAACAATTAGTCAGGAAGCAAAGGATGATTCCGTGGCCGATTAAGGTCCTTACAAGCAGCAAAGTTTTTTAAATGTTTTTTGACTTGCTTAATCCGAAAATTCAATCTGCTTTTTGACCAGTAGCCTAGGAAATTCGTTATTAACAATTTAATTGTTTAAATAAATAAATATAAATAACAAACTTTGTTACTTATATTTTTTTAAACAACCCCCCATTGCTCCCTTACTAAATGGCGTTTGACGTTGATTATTCTCAAGATGACGACATGCGCAAAGTCGAACCAAAATCTGTTTCGTACACCATATAATCCTAACATCATGGTTCCATATATCAACCTTAGTATTATTAATAGCGAGAAATGACTAAGTTCAATTTATTTGTAGAAAAAAATAAATTTTAACCAAACATGTAAAATTGGATAAAATTGCAGTTTATATGTAAAACTACATAACAAAATTTTTTATTACCGTATTTTCAGTAGCCTAATATTACTATTTGTCGAAAAGAACATCGTTAATGAGTCAACTTGTAGCTGTAATAAATCTTTTTCGCAAAAACCACACGTGACGTGATAATATTAATTATTATTGATGGGTCTTCAAACATTGTAAATCGTCTGTAGCTTTTTTATTTGGGAATTGTGTATAATATGTATAATATTCGTGTTTCCAAATGTGATAAATGTTTATCCCTATCCAATAGCAATCGGAATTTTATTGCCTACGTACAGCTGCCAATATTTCAGAGAGTATGGATTTAAATTGCCAAAAATAACTAACATGTAATTTCGAAAGTAATAATTTTTGGTGAAATACTGTTTTAAAAGATCTCTGTATTCAACCAATTCATGTGTTGTAAAAATAAAAAATTAGGACTTTTTTTATTATATTATATTAATCATAATAACTTATTTTTATTAATTATATTAAATATTCTAGTTGGGTACTTCTTGGTTGTGCATCTGTAGAAACAAATTTAAAATTATACCTATCTAAACTTGCAATTAGATTACATCATTACTCTCTATCAAATTTTTGTAAGAGAACTGCTGCTTTAATTTCGGTATAGAAGAAAAATATTTTGAATGAAAAAAATGTCTTAACTTTTTTTCAAAATATTTACTCTTACCATCGATAGACATTCGCGTTCCATTAAATCAATTGTAAAAATATATTTCCAGTCAAAAGAATGCACTAGCAAATGTTCCTTTGTAAATGCTTCAATGGGATCATCACGTTTTAAATCGTCAAATAATTCGGTTTATTGTGCAGTATGGGGGCTTGCATCGACATGATTCAGAATGATCTGGCATTTATTATTGCCTTTTCGTATTTCTGAGTAAACAAATGGTTGTGTACCACTCAAGATTTACAACTCTACTCTGTCCACATTTCGATACAAAAAAAGGCAATTATTTTCTTGGAAACACGTCGAGATCGCGTGACACCCAAACCGTTAAATTTTATTTCGTTTTAGGGTCGTATATAAATCTAACTTTTGTCTCCACTAACAATGTCGTATACCAAATTTGATGTCCCAGAGTTGAACAGTTTAAGTCTTTCTTTGTACCATGTGGCATGAGCTTGCTTTTGATTTTGACTTAAATTGTGTGTAATCCAACATAATTTTTTTGATCATGCCAAATATTTATTTGTTTAATGTCGATGCCTACACACTCCTGGATTTTCTTATATGTTACATGTCGATCATTATACATTTTCATATGTCTATCATCTGATAGCTACTGTGTTTCCACATGCCAAAATTAAAGCAGCAACCCTTCTCGTACAAGGTTTCACAAGATAAAAAGATGTTTTTGTTACGACAACTAATTGTTAAAAGCATTTATTCTACAATCATACTTTTTAAAAAGTTCTATTGAAATCTAATAGTATATTATATTATATAACAAGAGTGGAAAGTAGCAACTTACACACCTACATGTAAAGTACAGCTTACTATATTTGTTGACTACTGTTTTGGCATGTTTACGGTGTAAATAAAATAGTAATAAAAGACATTTATCATATTTTTTTCTTAATTTCGGATAGTTCCATAGGTAGAACCAGAATAGTATTATACGTTACAAGGTCGGTAGGTAACTTATTACAGTACGAGTTTATGGACGAGGCGACGTAGGAGCCAAGTCCGGAAATAAAAACAAGTACTGTAATAACACCTAACTACCATGTTTCTTATTATATTTTATTTCATCCTGTTTTTATAAATTAATAAATTCATAAAAATTTTAACGGTAGTTTGTAACTTGATTAGTTAGGTTAAATTGCCTTGAAAGCCATCTGTCACTATAATTTTTTTTTATTATTAAGATTTAATTGTTAATATAAAATTGAATAACATTGACTTCTTTTTAAATATGGCAGTAAAAGTAAGTAATTAATTATTTTATTTTTATTTTATAGTCATTATAGTATTTTTAAATGTCAAAAATTAAAAGTAATTGTCTGCCCTTAAGCAATCAGAGCAGCGCCAGCGTTGCTAGGCAACACATTACAGTACCTGATACCGTAATGTTTTACTTACCGGCGCCAAATTGATTATAGGGAAGTGTATTTACTGGACAGGATGAAATAAAAATTTGTTGCTAAATAATTACTTAACGAATATTGAAAAAATGACCCAGCACTGATTTTGATTTTGTGATAAAACTTAATTTTAGTGTATAAATGTTTTTAAATTAATAATACACAATTCAGTTGCTTTAATGTCAATATAAAGGTTTTTGTAAGTCACTGAATGTTTTGGCATTTCAAATACAAGCACTAAAAATGCATTTAAAGGCTTTTTAAAATAAGTGTTACACTCTAAATTGACGATATTACAAAAAATTAATTTATATTTATTATTAACTATTGATTTTTGAAGCAATATGACATTTGAAGAGTGGCATTTAGAGTGTAGCAGATTTATTAGTTTAATAATCTGCATGTCCTGGATTTGTATAAAACATCAGTATTATTATTATGGTTAATATATAGTAGCTGTTGATGCCAGATAATCTTTTTCAGTGTTTCATATTTCAATAAATACCTATTTTGTAAAATATAACTCTTAGAGACATGCAGTAAATACTATAAGCAGTTGTAAATATTTTTGTAATATATGTAGATGTTTCAACTATTTAGACATTGTAAGTCGTCTGTATATTATTTATTTGAATTATATGAAAATATAGGTACCTGTGAAATTAAACTGTGTTTTATTTTAAACGTACCAACATTTTTTCGCCCTACATATTTAAATGGAATTTGATCTGGGGGCACAGCAGTCCAGGAAAAAGCGACACGTCCGTATCATCCTTTTCTCGAAGCCATTTTCGCATTAGTAACCAAGCTGGTATTACAGAAACACAGTATGTTTGAAATTTCATTCAATCTGAACCAGTAGTTTAAGAATTATAACTAAATTTCTTTATTATGTCGACTCACTCACAGACTGACCCATCATCAAAAGTTTAAGGCACTTCTAGCAGACCTAGAAGCTTCAAATTTAGTATACAATTAGTGTTTAGTGTATGAATAAAGGAAAAATAAAAATATTTTTCAATTTCTGTCCAGTTTTCTAGATCCATCTACCACATAAATAACTTTGTAATCCCATATGAAAGTTAATTTTTGCTTTTTTTACATTCACACTTCATGCCGACAAAAAATGCCTCCAAAGGAAATCTTTTGTCGGCGTGAAGTGTGAATGCAAAAAAACAAAAATAATTTTGAACCAAACTATAATTAAATATAAACATAAATGGACAGGGCGACATTTATCGGTCTTTGCTCCGTCTAAAGAAATCGTAGATCAGGAGCTGCCTGGGCCCAGCAAGAGGCCAATAAATGAGACCTTTTTTCTGACCCTAACAGACCGTCGAAGCATGTGGTTGTATGCACTTACGATTTTACGATTTGTTTAAATTTAATAAATATATGTGTTTAATTTTTTATAAATAAAAAAATTATTACCAGAAACGTAAAGATATTTTTTTTCTGATTTTAACCATATATAATACTCATGCAAAATTTTCAGATATGAATTCAAAACATTCTAAATTACACTGAGAAAAAACAACACTCGATATAACATAAAATACTTCAAAAAAAGGTCTCATTTATTGGCCTTCAAAGAATCTTTAACCTTTAGATTATTAAATAATTACAATTTATAAAAAACACTTTTTATAGTAGAAAGTTTTTTTACTGATTTATACGTCATATTAGGTACTATGAAATGGATCCTCCTTCCGGAACACCCTCCTTCAATACAATTCTCGCTCGCGGATTCCAATATTTCTAAATTGATTGCTAGTGACAAATATAAAATAAAAATTTAGTATCCCGGTCCCTTATTACACAATATAAAAAAATGACTTCCTTTCTTTCTCTGCTGGGTCTTCAATCTAGATCTCTATTTATTAACTCCTTTATTCTGCTTTTCTATACCTTCTATCTCGTTCTTTCTGCTCTGCTCTAATTTCTGCTATTTGCCTCTACTAATCTGGTTTCAATCTATTTTCTTCTTCAATATATTTTTCTTTTTTATTTTAATTTATATGCTTTTTATTTAAATCAAATTTCTTGTTTAACTGTATACATGTTATATTTCATTCTTCGTATTACATTTCTTTTTTTAAAATATATAAATTTCATTCCTGACAATTTCTAATTTATCTTATGACAATTCAATCAATAATAACAAAAATTTCAAAACAATTTATAAACTAAACAAAAACAATCAAAATACAAAAATACTTAATCTAGACAACCAATTTACAAATAATGGATCACGTTCCAACATTCCATTGAAAGAACATGCACCATGAAGAAAAATCCATATCAATAAATTATTTAGTTACTTAAATTTGTATACCTATTATGTGGGAATTTTGTAATCGATTAAAACTCATATCAAACCGAAAAATAAATTTTTAAACTAAATTTTATAAAATTTTATGCCAATTGCCTACTTGGTTTCCCAATTTTTTTTTTTTTGGAATTCCTTGCCTACCCCGAGGAGGTGAGGCATGGCAATATGAGTATGAAAAACTAAGTAAAGTGTAAACTACATGTAGGTATGAGGCTTCATACTCTTAAAGACGCGTGGGACGGACGAACAGAGGGACATTTTAAGGAAAACTTGGCATAAAGAAATACTAAGAAGAAGAATAAACTAGTATACTTAAGTTAAAAAGCATGAAATGAAACAGAAACTAAATCATTAATTAAATTACTCTTCATCTTGAGGAAGATGGTTCATTTTTTTTATTGCTTCTTTACTACAGGGTACCTTCCCTTAAGTTTTGTTATGTCTAAATCTAAAATTCGAACACCATTACGAACACTCTACTAAGTGCAACTCTCTAGGTGGTCCGAAAATAGGTTTAAATTCGATTACAAAATTCTACGGAATGACAAAGAGACAAAGAACACTGCGAAAGTATAAAAACTTTCTAAAATGTACATTTTTCATAAGATATGTAACAGAATTAGACGTTTATCTCCACATCACTTTTTTACGCACTATAACCACCATGTCTAAAGTATCATTTAACTACAATATTTTTTTTAATTGTCGCTATTAAATATTACGTATTATTCATCATTGAATAATAATATTACAAAATAAAACACACACACAAATATTCCTAAAAATAGTTTTTTCGCTTAATCCAATTTTTCCCAAAAAATAACTGGGTCACAATACATCATAATATTAATACACAATACAAAATATTGCTTTTAATTAGATTCTTATTATTATTATTATTATTATTATTATTATTATTATTATTATTATTATTATATAAGAATAAGGAGCCGAGGTCTGGGACCTATATAGCTCCATTTACCAAAATAAATATAACATACATAGTAATTAAAACGTAAACTTAAGACTATACACCAAATTAAGTAAACAATGAAAAGAGAGAAAAAAAAAGAAAAAAGAAGATTATTGCTCTCGTGATGTAGACCTAAAACTATCGTATTTATTCTTAAACACATTCACAGATACAGCATCAAAGACATCACGTGGAAGTGAGTTCCAGGTATAAAATATTCTATTGAATATAGAGTTCTCGCGACATTTTGTATGAAAGTGTTCTCTAGACAGTTTATAGGAATGACCCCGTAGTCTATGATCGTTACTTAAAGGAAAAAGATGAGAAAGATCTATTCCAAACTTTCCATGTAGAGCTCTTATTATTAAGTCCCCGCGAAGTCGGCGGTCCATAAATGTGGGATAACTTAAACGGGTTAACCGTTCCTCGTAAGAAGGACGACGGCGGCCATAGGAAATTCTTGTTGCCCATCTTTGTACAGACTCAAGTCGAACTGAATCTCTCTGCCAGTCAACGTTCCATACGGGTCCGGCGAACTCTAAAATAGGTCTAACATATACACTAAATATAGCAATAAAATTTGTTGGCGATATCTTAGAAAAAGTTTTAGATAGTAAATAAATTGACGTTCTTGCTTTACTACACACTGATTGAATATGTTCAGACCACGATAGAGTTTCTGTTACAAGTACACCTAAGTCCTTTTGCTGCGAAACAGTTTTTAGAATTACATTTGAAAGTACATACCGATTCTTTGGATTAGTTTTACCTAAATGAAGAACTGCACACTTGGCTGTGTTTAACGGCATGCACCAATCATCTACCCATTTAGCGAGCTCTTGAAGGTCAGTTTGAAGTTAATTGTAATCAGACAAAGGGTTTGCGTATATCTTGGTATCGTCAGCGAATAACGAAATATTACTTTTAATGTGAATTGGTAGGTCAGCAACGTACACTAAGAATAAAATTGGACCTAAAACTGAACCCTGCGGAACACCACTATGCACACTAAACATCGGAGAAAAACGGTCACCTACACGTACGCAAAATTTACGATTCATTAAAAAATCTTTAATCCATTGAAGTAAGTCTCCTCTTATACCGTTATGTTCGAGCTTAAATAACAGCCGCTCGTGAGGAACCCGATCGAATGCCTTAGAAAAATCTAAGTATATCACGTCAACAGGTTGATTTCTGTCCAAAGAAAGAGACCAGTCATTTACACACGTTAACATATTCGTAACTACCGATCTTCCAGGCACAAAACCGTGTTGCGAATTAGGAATTCTATCATTATTTATAAGGAAGTTCATAACCGACTCGCGAATAACCGACTCCATGAGTTTAGCTGCAATGGACGTTAGACTAATTGGTCTATAATTGTCAGGATCCAACTTATCACCTTGTTTATAAATTGGGGTAACACTTGAAGTTTTCCAGCAATCTGGTAAGGTGTGCAACAGAAATGAGGCTTTCATTAAAATGGATAACGGGTGAACAATCGAGTTTACACACTTCTTAAATAATATTGCTGCGAAACCGTCCAATCCAGGAGCGGAATAAGGTTTTAAACACAATATTTTTCGTTTGAGAATCTCCGGTTCAAAAGCAACGTCACAAATTTCGTGATTATTTCTTGCAGAAGCTACAGATAAAGTATTTGGAAGATTAACTTCGATTTTAAACACTTCTTGGAATTTTTTTGCAAAAATAGTAGCGACTTCCTCTTTGTTCGCGGTAGGTTGGCCGTTATCATTTTTTAAAATATGTAAGGACACTTTAGATAAAACAGAGCTTCTAACATATTTATACAGCGGTTTTTTGTTGCTATTTGAAGACAGTTGGTTTTCAAAATTTTGCTTAGACCTTAGGGTATTAGAGAAGGTTCGATGATTGAGGTAATCGGTATTCGTCTTACTTCGTAAATACTTTCTCCATAGAGACTTTTTAAATTTTATCATTTCAAATATTGTTGAATTTATCCATGGCTTATTGATATTACGTCTACATTGTATATAGTAAGAGTTTTTGCTTATAGATTTATTTAGAAAGTTTTCAAAAATTTTCCACTGTTGGTTAATATCCATACCACTCAACATATCTGTCCAGTTTTCGTTAGAAATATCCAGGTTTACACGATGATAGTTTATTCTTTTGTACGTCATTAGGGTATTGTTCGGCGGTATTTGTGACTTGAGAATTTGTATAGAAGTTGAAATTACTGCATGGTCCGATTTTCCAATTGGAGATAGAACAGAAATATTGGTTAAAATTTTAGTATCAGAAGTTAAAGTAAGATCCGGCTGAGAAGGTTGTTGATATACGTAAAAAAAACTACGTCTTTAATTTCCATTTTTAATTTGAAATTTGCTTTGCTCATTACCTAATAGAGTTGCCGTACATCTGGTTTCCGATATACATCGACCTCCGGTTTCGCTTCCATGTTTATACCTTTCTTGTAACAAATACAGCATGCATCAACAGTTTACTCTTTTGCAACCAAAATGTCGCAGTTAAAGTACAATAACTAATAAACGGCAAACAGTTTTTTTACATTAAAATAATCTTTGAAAAACTGCACTGACGGTAAAGGAAAACATCGGTATGAAACGTGGACTTAATTGTCTGAAATCACTAAGACGCAGTGAGCAAGAGAATTGATTTAATGCTTATTCCTTCTCCTTGTGAGAAGAGGTCTTTGGCTTTAGAGTGGGACAGTAACGGGCTAATTATTATGTTTTTACGTAACATATTAACTTAACTGCAAAGCTTATTTTATTGATTTTTATGGTGTTTCTTGGAATATCTTCCACATTGATAGCCAGACCTTAATCAAATTTTATGGGAACACACGGACACTCTATTCTTTTGAATGCAAAAAGATTTTTTTAAATCGGATTATAGATACCGGAGATATTCTGTAGGTAACATATATAAAAAAATATGGTCAAACTGACACATTTCTCCTTGTTTGAAGTCGGTTATAGTGGGACAGTAACGGGCTAATTATTATGTTTTTATGTTATACATCATTATTTACATATTAACTGCAGAGCTTATTCTGTTGATTTTTGTGGTATTTTCTGGAATATCTTTCACATTGATGACCAGACCTTAACCAAATTTCTATGGGAACAATGGGTCACTTTACTCTTTTGAATGCAAAAAGAATTTTTTAAATCGGATTTTAAATACCGGAGATATCCATAAAAAAAAATATGGTCGAATTGAGAACCCCCTCCTTTTTTGAAGTCGGTTAAAAAATAAATATGAAATTTTAGAATTGTTTTCAGATGATAAAAACAACCCAAAATGCTTGTAAACATGAATGGTGAATCAGATTTCTTATCCGTTTGAAATAGTGAAGATCCTGATTAAGCCAAAAGATTTACATGGATTTTTGTTGCAAAGGAACCGTTTGGTTTTGTTCAAAAAATGTAAACTTTACACATGAAATATGCTTAATGCGGGTAATAATTAAGGCCTGTCGGGTGATAAAGCTTAAATTTCAAAAATACAGCATAAAATATTCGATTCTTCTCAAGAAAACATTCATATGGTTTTACAAATTTTCCTCGACTTGATACTCGTTTGTTTTGGCCAATGAGGTGTAATTCGTTTGTAAGGAGCAGTTGTGCAACACGAATAATAAAATATCGTCCCACTGAATCTTAAGTAATTTTTGTAATATAAGACATGAGACACATAATTTTAAACTACATTTGTTTGTTTCTCATACTTTTATCAACCTATCAACTTTTATCAAGATAATTCATCACGAATTAATCATTCTACTTTTCTGTATTTCTTTATAACCGATACTAGCGGTTAATAAGGCCTACCAGATTTAACTGAAGGGAAAAAATCTCAAAAATATTTTTTTTTATTAAAGATGTTCTCGTAGGTATAGACCTAAATACAAATGTACCGAGAACATCATGTTGATATTTTTACGCTTGTGAGGAAAAATAAAGGATATTAAATAATGTTCAAGATCCAACAAGTAGTAACAAGGAAAATGGTCCGTTTGACAGAGAATTACTCAGATTATTTCCTTCGATTCAAATTTACCAATAGAATGTCATAATTTTTTGAAATCGGACCAATCATAATCAAATATCAGCGACTATTGCACTAGAACAATATCAGCGACTATTGCACTAGAGAAATAGTCACGTCAACTATAAATGTCAAATATTTGTCAGTTTAACAACGACATTATTAATTATTGTTATAATTTTCCACAATGGAAAGATTTGGTGCATTAGATTCTAATCCATCGAAAAAGCTGTTCTCAGGAAATAATCTTCCTAAATATAACACAACCTTGATTAATGGTTTGCCCTTTTTTGTTGTTGCTAAATTTCTCGAATATTTTACAATTTGTTTCGACATAATTTGACATTAATAATCAAAGATTAAAGCCCTCGAGCTAAAGCTCTCGGGCTTTAATCAGATTATTAATGTCAAATTATGTCTCAACAAATTGATACTAAAATATTCTCAAAATCTAGATACCACAAAAATAGCCGACTATAATCAAGGTCTTGTTATATTACCCTTGATTATTTTGAGAACCCTGATGTGTGTCAAACTAGGAAATATGTTTTATGTTTTTATTTTTAAAAATATAATTAGTTTTAATCTTTTAAAATATTATGCCTTATTATCCTACAATAGTATATACAATAAAGCCTATTGACTAGGTTTTTGAAAATGTAGAATTTTATGTTTGTTTACAGCAAAAGATTATTTTCAAATATTTAATAGTAGTTCTTCTGTAGGTTAGATTAAATTAAAATTTGTTGATTCCGATAACTAGTTTTTGCCTACCTAAAATTGACGTGTTTATGAATTATTCAAGGAATAGTACATTACGTAACGAGTGCGGAAAGCAGGTGATCCCATCACCAGTGCGTATGTAGCGCGAGCCGAAGGCGAGCGCGATAAAATGCACGAGTGATGGGATTACCTGCGCACCGCACGAGTTGCGTATTCTATTTTTCATCACTCCGTGAGGAAAGCTTAAATTTTAAAATAAGAGGAAAGAAGATAATAAAAGTAATATTAGGTCTGATCCGTCTGCACCGTGATGGCGCTGAAGGAGGGTTGGGGGGAGGCGGATCATCCCATTAAAACAAAAATTTTTAGAGTTAAGAGATTATAACATTTTGTTAAAAAAAAAAATTTTATTACAAAATTATGTATAGTTATAAATCTTTGTTAAATACGTTAAATGTAATATTTGAACAGTTGCTTACTTGTATAGACATACTTTTTTTTATTCAACTTAAGTATATTAGATAATAATTGAGAATCAACAAAATCTTTATTTAGTAATGAAACGTTTGATTGATTATACCGTGTTGCATTTATTACCGCGTTATCAGATGCAAAACTATTAAAAAATTCATCCTCAATTTCTCTTAATTCACTTTCTATCTCATTTATTTTTGATTCGGAAACACTTATCAATTCTGTTTCGGTCATTCATTGCTTTCCGCACGGTCCTGCATGGTCGAAAGCAGCGCTTTCCGCACGGACCTGCATGATCGAAAGCAGTGCTTTCCGCACGGAGTGATGAAATAGTTCATTACGTAACGAGTGCGGAAAGCAGGTGATCCCATTACGAGTGCGATAAAAAGCACGAGTGATGGGATTACCTGCGCACCGCACGAGTTGCGTATTCTATTTTTCATCACTCCGTGAGGAAAGCTTTTGAATTTGTCTAAAATAAAAGAAAAGATCATAATAAAAGTAGTATTAGGTATGATCCGCCTGCACCGCGAAGGCGCTGAAGGAGGGTTGGGGGAGGCGGATCCCCCCCATTAAAACAAAAATTTTTAGAGTTAAGAAATTATAACATTTTTATTAAAAAAAAAACACTTTTTTATTACAAAATTATGTGTAGTTATGAATCTTTGTAATGAGACGGTTGATATCGTGGTGCATTTACTACCGCGTTATCAGATGCAAATTTATTAAAAAATTCATCCTCAATTTCTCTTAATTCACTTTCTCATTTATTTTTGATGGGGACACACTTATCATATCAACTCTGTTTCGGTCATTCATTGCTTTCCGCACGGTCCTGCATGGTCTAAAGCAGTGCTTTTCGCACGGAGTAATGAAAAGTTTTATATTTCGTAACGTTGAAGGAAGTATGAAACATATATTACCTATTTTAACTGAATTTAGGTACTTACTTATATTGTAAATGTTAGTTTGCAATGTTCTGTGTATTACTTTATCTTTTTTAAAGGTACTTTAATAGAGAAAAATGTGAAATAAACACTTAGGTACGTCGAAATGGTCTACACTTCTACACATATACCTAAACTAGTTTAGGGAGATATCATGTCTCTTCTCATGATATTAGCTTTATTCGGGTTCAAATAATTACCGTTCGAGAACTGCACTGAGTCTGCGCTGTTTACATGACTGTGTTCGGGTTTTCTTGAACTACTTTTGGACTGATATTGGATTTGAAATTCCATGTTCGAGTTTTTTTAAGTACCGTCTTAGGATGGTTCGCGAACGGTCAAATCAGTACCAGCTCGAGGGTAAGAATTGTCTTCTGACGTTGAGTGAAAAAATATATTTTTTCACTCAACGCTTCTGATTAAAAAGCTGCGCTTGCGTGTTTTCAATATTTTCGAGTTCAAAGGTTCATTTCTCTTCGCATATCGCATGTCATTTATGTTGATGTTTTGCTGCCATTTTGATATTTGATTGTGTATAATTTGTTGTTATTTATTATATTATATTTTATTATATTTATTACCTGCTGTGAGTTCTATTGATTACAAAGTAATAAAGTTTTTATACCTGAAAGTGGAGCTTATAATTTGTTTTGAATATTATTATTATATAGATACATTTTAAATACTTTTTTTTCCTTTGAATATTTTAATTTACCTAAAGGGTTTTATTTTACTAATTTAGTTTGCCAAAAGTTTTCATTTAAAAAAAATATTATACTTATATGCTTTTACATAATTCCTTTATTCATAAACAACAATTACTGGGTATTTCAATGGTATTTTTCTCTACAGATCAGTAAATGTGTATATTTACAATTAATAAAAAGTAAGAGGCTGTCGAAGTAATACGCAAAAAAAAAAGAAGAAGAGATTTTTATGTTCGGGTTTATAGAAATACTAAACTACATTTGAACGGTTTTCGGATTTAACATACAGCGCATCTAGTTCTGCACAGTCAACATTCAATTCAAAAACAATTCTTGAACGGTCCGAAAAAACGAACCCGAATAAAGCTATTACACCACTTTTTCCTTTGGTCCACAATTTTTGTTACCATAAAAAACACTTTATTTGGTGTATTTCAATTTGTTTTTTTTTACATAAAGGCACGATATATTACCGAAATAACGGTTTCTTCGGCTGTTGCATTAAGTTATCCAAGTAAAATAAAAATTATTAATAGATGAAAGCCAAAACCACTGAGAGTCGTTTAAGAAGACTACTATTTTGAACCTAATATTGTCTTTTCACTGCTAATTTTTTTTACATTAATGTATTGGTGTAAATTGTCATTTCAGATATAAAAAAATACATGCATATTCCCTATTGCAATTTAAGTATCGGTCGCAATCCATTATTTCAATTGTGATTTTTGTGATTTAGGTACGATCTAAAGTAACAATTAAAACATCAATAACATTCAGTATGATGCGCAAGTATTTTTCTTTACACATTGATCCTATTATATTTTTGTCAATATTGGTTAATGTTATAATCATTTGTCAGGAAATACTTCCTGCTATAGCGGCTTTTATTTTATTGATCCCGTTGAAAAATACCCAGAACCAAGTATACCCGGAATTTATAATAAATTCAAGGCAACTGCGCTTTTAGCGGTGGTTTACTTGATGGTAGTGGCACATTTAAAATTGTAATTGAGGAAGTGAAGTCGGAAGTTCGTGTTTTTGTTCTAACATCCAGGAGGCTCTGTGAGCAGCAGGCTATGAGGAAATCCCGGCGATATTTCCAGGAAAAACGAGGAAATAAGATAAAGGAAAATCGCAGCATTTACCGAAAGGTTATTATATGCCGGTATAGTTCAATTTATTATTAATTTTAGGATTTTGGTATATTTTGATGGTATCAACTGCAACGCTTTCAATCTCAAATTAAAATAATCGTCATAATATACCTAATATAAAATGCTTTGAAAATATAAAAATAAAATAAAATTTAAATCGATTCCCTAATGGAAAATGTATCAAAATAAGGTTTAAAATCCTTGATCTAAATATTCATATTAAATTTTTATGTCAAATATAAAAACCTAGCTGACTCTGAGAACTTCGTATCGCTTAACACTGATGTCTTTTTCTCATTTACCATTTTTTAAAATTTTTACGATTTTGTTGGTTTTGTAGTTTCACGTTTTTCTATTTATTTAGAAATGGAAATACTTTACCATTTACCGGTTATCTGTAACCTAGACATCCAAAAAAGTTAACTTATATCGACAGCTATTAAGAATTCATTAAACTATATTATAAACACATGATTAGTATTGGAAAATTAAGGAAACGGGTTAAAAAGTATTTTTCATATCACATGCATTGAAACAGCTTGTTTTGATCCCTGTTTGTCAGTCGAAACAAGACAATTTCAGACCAATGCAACTGTCAGTCAGAAACTGATAGTTTTTTGCCCTAGGGGAGAAACAACGTTATTTCTGCCCGGCACATTCATTTATTTATTATTTATGTCTTTATTTCAGAATCGCATTTGTAATAGACAAAAGCGAATAAAATCATAATCGTCTGACAACTGTCGTCAAATCGTTGTCAAGATATTCCTACGCTAAATGATGAAACAAAGACGATTTCTGATCAAGCGATGAGCACTTGCTTTGCTCGGGCAGTCAACTCTCGCCCTAGTCAGAAGAAATCGTCTTGTTTCACCCCTTGCCACACAATATACTAGTTGTCCGTCTTCTGGTTTTAAGCTACCTTCACCTTCCCACCTAGTTTCAGCTATATCAGTTTAGCGGTTGTTGAGTA
The DNA here is from genome assembly GCA_964028335.1 of Altica lythri. NCBI lineage: Eukaryota > Metazoa > Arthropoda > Insecta > Coleoptera > Chrysomelidae > Altica > Altica lythri. The sequence goes on along the minus strand of OZ034804.1, from coordinate 23,440,020 downwards.
ACTAACACGACTCTTTTTTATTTATGTAGATATGCAAAAATTATATTAAAATTTGATTACATCACACAAACTTAAAAAAGCTTTCGGTCGATTTTATAATAAAAATAATAACAACTTTAATTTTAAGGGTTAGTTTAACCTGGTTGTTTTAAAATGGAAACAGGTTTAAAGTGTCTTTAAATTAAAAGTAAAATTGATCACTTTATAGCAGGGGTTAAATTGTCTTTATTGCAACTGTTTGAGTTGTCATTTGTAAAGTTTTATTTGTATTAGAATTTCTACAAAAAATTCAAACTAAACTAAGACTGCCTTCGCAAAGGAAAAGTTATTGGTTGTGTACAGTTTATTTCAAGTTTTTTTAGTATGAAATTATTGCTAACCATTAGATTTTAGGCATTAGGCATCAAATTAAAATGTGTATTTAATACTATAGCATCTTTACATCCAAGATACATTAAAATGTACAAAATTCGAATGGAAATAGAAACTTAAAAAAAATTATGAAATGGTTTCGTTTTGACCTTCAAGTCAAAAAAGATTCTCAAAGTGGATTAGATGCAGAAATTTTAATGTGAAAAATATTACATTTCACTATAAATGTTCCAACTGTAGACCTGAAAAATTGAAATACTATTTTTGTGATTTTTTATTTAAATATGTATTAGTTATTTTCCCAAAATCCTTTTAACATAACCATCTGTTTACTGCAGCCGAATTAGATTTACTAATATAGCTATCCAATTTCTATAGATCTAGAGGATGTGGACTACTAACGAAGGTATTCGGAAGTATCCAAACAAATTGACTGTCACCTCCTATTCAGTGCCTCGCTATGGCACAGTTTGTATAATCTGCAGATGAGGTGTCCTTTAAAAATAGCCTATTCAAGTAATGTCTCATACACAGGTTTTAGCTCTTCGGGTACAAATTTTTAAAGTATATAATCTACTACATAAATAGAATGGGTTTTCTTTAACAGCTTTGTTATATAAAAGTACATCAATAAACGGCTAACAGAGAAGTTAAGAGAAATTGGTTAATCTCTTTGGAAATGTTTAAAATCCATCGTAATTGATTTAGTTGTAGTTGTAATCTTTGTATTATATATGTTTTTGTTGAGTTTTTGTTTGGTTGTAATGAGAATTTTTTTATTTTATTATTGATTTAGGAAATAGAAAATTTATTTGAATTAAAATTTAAAAGATTAAAAAAAGGATTATAATTTAAAAATATAATATATAGATAATAGAAAGAGTAAATAGTAAACGAAACAAATAAAAGAAAAGTATTTGGAAATGAACGAGAGCAGACAGGTATAGAGCAGTAGAAAATAGGAGTTGATTGATTGAGAGGAGCAGGAAGAAAACAAGAAGAATATCAAGCAATTTGTAAGTGCCAGAATCCACAACCCAGAAATTGTATTGTTTGGATTTCATAGCAGCAAAAACTATTTTAGATAAATTTAGATTAAAAATGAGTCTATTGATAGATACAAAATGTACCTAATATCTACAAAATAGTCCCAATAAATAAGATTTTACCCCATATTGATGTGAACGGGCTAAAATATTTTTTTCTTTAAGTGATTTAGAGAAAACATTTTTCTTCAGTTTATGAAAATTTCCGCAAAACATCAAAAGTAATCCTTTTTGCTTTGTTTAATACTTCGGGTTTAACAGGTGTCAATCAATTATATTTTTTTAAAACAAAAAATGGTATGGTAAATAAGTAAGACAAACCTTTACAGTGCCTACATTCTCCTGTTTTGACTGTGTCTTTTAAATTTTTCACATCGAAAATGTTCGTTTGTTACTGCCATTTCAAAAAGTGTGTTTGGAGGAAAATTCGATCGGTTGATTTAATCCACAGGATTACAATATCAATTAAAATATTCGCATCAGTATTAGAGTGTTCTGAGTTGGCTTTTCCCTCCATTAGATTAGATTAGATGTTTATTGGGTTGGCTGTTAGCCTGTATCACTGCGACCTTTGCAGATCTATTGTGACCACCCATTATCTCAAGAATAGGATTAGAGAACCTTGTCCAGCCCTACCCTGTTAATGAGACTTAATAGCCTTGACAGTGGCCACTCCGCATAACTTGGAGCAGCCGGTTTCTCCTCTCCCAATACTAGATACCGCGTCCTTGCAAGGCCTTCGCATTGGCATAGGACATGAAATGCGGTCTCCTCCTCCTCTTGGCAGTATCGACAGATGTCTTCATCTGCTAAGTTCAACTGACTCATGTGTGATAATCATTCTGACATCGTTTCGCCTTTGTGATAGCAGCTCGACAGTAAACTTCGCCGAGTGTCCCTTTATGAAGACTTTGGCTTGTCGCTTGCCCGGTGATTTTTCCCACCACTCCTGGGCCTTCTCTAGCCTCCATTTCTCAATGGCTGCCTTTCTGAATGTGTCAGCAACTCTGCCGAATGTTTCCGGGCCAATCATTGGGGTATTAGCTCCCGCACGGGCCAATTCATCAGCCTTCTCATTGCCTCAAAACCCTGAGTATCCTGGTATCCATGCCAATGTCAAAGAATTTTGACTTGCGGCATGTGTCAGGACCAATTTCCCTCCATAGTGTGAATCGGGAATTAATGACCTGAATTTTTAGAATTAAAAAAATAACATAAATTTATGCTTATTTTGTTAAACAGTGATTAGAAACTAATATCATTTCTATCATATCATAAGTAATTATTAACGCAACACCTCAAACAATTATACATGTTTAGGAACGGGTTTACCGTTAAAATACTTAAATTAAAACACAGAATCCCAATTTTTGATCGTTTTTTCAAAAAGTGACAAAGCTGGTATAACAATTGACAAAATTGAAGTAACAGATAACGAAGTTAAAGTACAGTTATAGTGACATCTGACAAAGTTAAAATGGCAATTAACAAAGTTAGAGTGACATTTAACAAAGTTGGAATGACAATTTACAAAGTTAATGTTAGAGTTGACAATGAAAAAGTTAGTGAGACAGTCGACAGAGATAAAGTGACAGTTGACAAAGTAAGAATGACAACTGACAGAGTTAAAGTGACAGTTGACGCAATTAAAGAGGAAGTCGATACATTTACAGTAACATCTGACAAAGTTAAAGTAATAATTGACGGAATTAAAAAGAGAGTTGACAGTTGAAAAAGTTAGTGTGACAGTAGACAGACTTAAAGTGACAGTTGAAAATTATACTGAAATTCGACTATACCTAAAACAAAACATCCTGAGCTAGTGTACAAACCAAGAAGAAAGAAATATTTTCTCCTTGAAAATAAAATCAATAATATTCTTCAAAGATTTTCTGTTGGCAGTAAAACCTATACAACTGTTTAAGGTCACTATTATATGTTCAAAAAATAGAATAGTTTATCATTTTGCTTTGTTATTTGATATATTATAGGTTTTACCAAATATTGAAATTGTAAAAACCCTGACAATAAGGTACCTACACTATATCACCAAATAAATAATGAGCTTTTAATGATATGTCGCGATCTCGCATAATTTTTAAAATGGTATTTTTATCACTCCGTGCGGAAAGCACTGTTTCGACCATGCAGCACCCTGCGGAAAGCAATGCTTTCTTCAACGTTACGAAATATAAAACTTTTCATCACTCCGTGCGGAAAGCACTGCTTTCGAGCATGCAGGACCGTGCGGAAAGCAATAAATGACCGAAACAGAGTTGATAAGTGTTTCCCAATCAAAAATAAATGAGATAGAAAGTGAATTAAGAGAAATTGAAGATGAATTTTCTAATAGTTTTGCATCTGATAACGCGGTTGTAAATGCACCACGATATAATCAATTAAACGTTTCATTACTAAATAAAGATTTTATTGATTCTCAATTATTATCTAATATACTTAAGTTGAATAAAAAAATATGTCTATAGAATTAAGCAACTGTTCAAATGTTACATTTAACGTATTTAACAAAGATTCATAACCATACATAATTTCGTAATAAAAGTTTTTTTTAAGAAAAATGTTATATTTTCTTAACTCTAAAAATTTTTGTTTTAATGGGGGTGATCCGCCTTCCCCAACCCTCCTTCAGCGCCTTCGCGGTGCAGACGGATCAGACCTAATAGTACTTTTATTATCTTTTTTACTTTTATTTTAGACAAATTCAAGAGCTTTCCTCACGGAGTGATAAAAAATAAAATACGCAACTCGTGCGGTGCGCAGGTAACCCCATCACGCACTCGTGATGGGATCACCTGCTTTCCGCACTCGTTACGTAATGTACTATTTCGTTTTTTTAATTATCTTTGATTGACAACCTCTCACGACGAACACTAAAACCGTAATTTAGTAACTTATTTAAAATAAATAATCACATCAATGATATATTCATTCATATTCAGATTTGAAAATAATTTTTTATGTCGCTGAAATATTACTCCAATAAATTAACAAAGCTTCAGTTATGTGTCATAAAATCTTAAAAATAATGTTATTGTTTTAAAAACAAATATATAAAATGAATGAAAAAATAATAGAAATCAAGTAATTAATGTCGAATTAAAACATTTTATAATTGTAAAAGCTCCATAAATCCGGATTAAATCTCCGATTTGTATATTTAGAAATCTTCCCTCTGTTTCTTCGTGCAAAACAAAAATACTTGTCTATTACACGAAAAACAAATATTTCTACGCAATTTTGTTCTGGTTCGATGTATTGAGACAAAATAACATAAAAGTTTTGTATTTATTTTCGATTGGCCTCATATAATAATCAAATAACAGTAATAAAACAAATTATCGGGAATGAGTGTTGTTGTCTTGTGGTGGCTGATTATTTTTCTAAAACTTAAAAATACAAATCGATTCTGGTTAAATTGGAGACTGCAAACTGGGACATTTGTTTGTTGTTTTTTATGCGCACCGTGTGAGGCACAATACCAAAATTTATACACTAAGAAAAAGTATATAACTAGTTAATTAATAGTAGGTTTTGAAAACAGTGTTAAATATGCAAAAAAAAATTAGCATCCCTATTATAATAACAATAAACTTTTGAGAAAATATGTAACAGGTTTCGCCAAAAAAATAACAAAATTAAATCTAAATTTTAATATAAGTAGATATTTATAAATATTCTGATACTATGAAAACGAATCTATAAAATAGATCGAAATTTGAGTGAGACTTGTCTCATATTTCGTTGGACGATGTTCAGTTCCACTTCCCGAATTTTTCTTTCTTAAAAAGCGCCTACAGTTGTTCATTGTGGGCTTGTCGTCCGTTATCATATGCTTTTTGACCAAAATTCTTCGAATGGCCAAACGTTTAGGGTTATCTTCTTTCGGTAAATAATTAACGTTATTCTGTTTCAACCATTCTGGAGTTCGTGGCATAATGGCATAAAGCTAGTTAGACCAAACATTATATCGTCGTTCTGATGATGGGTAAACAGTTTTGGTAAGCATCTTTGAGTATAAAGATCGGCGTCCTAGACTCACAAATCTCGCACCAGACTGAAACTTTATCAGCAAATTTCGCCTTTGCTTTAAATTTTACTATAATAATTGTTATAATCGGAGGTGTAAAATCCATGGTTACCTTTTATAATCACTCGGTTTCTTACAAGATGCCCACGCCCCAATACCCTGCAACATCCAGGTATTCTTCCTAGTTGCAACTAGGTGTATTAAGGACATGTTATTTCTGGACAAAATCCTCTGCACGGTTTTTTATGAAACAATAAAATGGCCATCATGTAGTTAGACTTGAAACTAACCATACTAAGCTTAGTCTACAGTGTCTTTAGGCAAGTCTATCCTGGCTACACAAAATGCACCGAACAGCAAGCTTACGACTGCCAACAATATGTTTTATGAAATAACTAAGTCTGAGCGAAAAAATGCAACATTAAGTATGATTGGGTATTGCAACTTAACCACTACTCTGGAATGAAATGATCCAAAATAACCCGAATATGTCAAGGGTTATTGGGGTTGTTCTACAAAGACTACATTTTTAATGTTTGACATTGAAAAAACTAAATTCAAATTTCTTGCCCAATTTATATTACTCGCCTAATCACCAACTTAGAATCTCGAACAAAAAATATGTTTAATTATTCTATAAGGGTATATCTTACTCAATAAGGCCGGAGGAGATGTGCTCAGTTGGTAATTTACTACACCTTGAGAGTCTGAAACAACTGATTTTTGATTGTCCAATGTAACAAAATTGTATAGATCAATTTCTGTTGGAAATTTGCACCAGCATGGATGATTTAGTGGCTTTTTTTAACCCTGGTAATCACCATAAACTCACAAAAATAATATACTTTGTATTGAATATGTTAGAGTTGAGAGCATTTCTGCGATATGAGTGATAACTGGTAATAATTGGATTTCTTGTATTCTTCTTTTTTTCTTATTGTATTAAACCACACTATAAAGTTAATTGAAATAAATTGAATTGAACATATCTCTGATTCAAAAGAATATCGTTAGAACATAATACTGTAAACATGTCTATAAATAATAGTGTAGTCTTTAGCCTCTCCTAGTGTCTACAGTAAAATGGTTTTTGTACATTTACACAATATACGTAATAATAATAATTTTTTAACAGGGTATGATAGACGAGCTTTAGTCAGAATTAGTAAAAATAATAGGCATGCTAACTACGAAGATTTAAGTGTACTGTCTGAATTAACGCTGTTGGAAGACGGATATTTATACAAATAATTATACATTCTAGTGGACTTAGAAGATTTTCTGGAAATGACTTTGTCTTTCCAGAAAATGGTGCTTTCGCCTATCGAGAATCTAGGGAATATTATGCAAAAGAGTTTCTTGTCAATCCTGTCAGGTATATGCAAGAACTAAAAAAAGGTCCCATACGTATAATTTCTCTAAAGATAAGTGTTAGCATCTAGTAAATATTATGCTAAAAAGATTTGAAACAATTATTTATAGTCTAAGAGCTATATAGCAACGTTTTTGAGAGAGAATTTTAGGTAGGCCAGTTTTTAGATATGCTATCTCTCTCACTTTCCCGGACGTGATAAGGGCCATCTGGCTCGCGGCAGACTGTGTACAGTATTATTATTCTTATTATTAACCTTTTTACAACATAAAAATATTATTGCTAGACATTTTTATTGTTGTTTATACTGTGCCAAACACCAATTTTGAATGAAAATTAAAGTTCAAATTATTTTAGTATGGCTGAAATTTATATAGTATGTTTTTCAAGTATCTTAAAACTTAAAATTAATTTTCCAAGCAATAATTCCAATGTGAAACCTTGATCCAGACTGATCTAATCTTATAATTTAATATTATTTGCAATATGCAAAACAAAAATTACACCAGTATAATCTAGATGCTCTTAAATAGGTATACCTACGAGATAAAATACACAGTTTCTGAGTGGGAAAGTTAAAACTGGATGGAGCTGGTGGGTCTTACCTATAATTTTTATTCTTTCTCTTTTTGTTTATATAATATTTCAATAAAATACTGAAAATTGTAGGGAAGCAAATAATAATATTTTTACGTTAACCTAACAAATATATTTTCTCTCTGATATTATCATATAAAAACAGAAATAAAATTTATTATTTAAAATGATTTTTTATCTTACACTAGCAAACGTGAACATTCATAAATCTTACTTTAAGTTTAATTATTTTCCAACATAAACTTAAAGAATAACAAACATTTACTATTGCAATTTTATTAAAAAATGTCTACAAGTTCATAAATGTTAAATTCTTTTATTTAAATGTAACGAAGGATTTATTGAATCAAATCGTATCGAAAAACAAAATGATCTGAAAGAGGAAGAGAATAATAATATAATGGTGATGAGCTGCGAGTCGTTTTAAGGTTTTAAGAAACAATAATATTATGTTTTGTATAATATGCACTGTATTATCCTCATATTAGAACGGAGCTGGTCGCCTTTTCCAATGAAACCCTGGGTATATCTTTTCCTTTTCTTTCTCCGTCTTTCGACTCATCTGCGATTTTTCTTAGGGTATAAACTCTGTGTCGGTATGGGTAACTTATTCTTATTAAATATTTGTATTAGAACAAGTACTCTAATTTGTAGATAGTTAAAGTTAAAGAGATAGCATATCTTTTTATATCGAATCAGCAAATGTGAATAATGAAGAATGTGTTTAAAATAGTGGTTTATCACGAAGACGGTAGGAGTTAGAGACGTACTTTGGTCTCACGAATGATGCAGCGGTACAGAGAGACCGGTAGTCACTCTGAGCGTCCAGGATAAGGTCCATATCGTGTAACAACGTCTGTTCAAGACCGTTTTTTACGACTTCGCGCCTTAAGACAACGTTTTGTAACTACCCGAAGCTTACAATCCCAACTTGAAAATGTTCGAATCAGCTATGAAATTGTTTGCCAACGCCTCAAGGAAGGTATTCTGGTAAATGGTATACCTACCAATGGGCCAGCCCTGATTGTAGATCATCACAGAGCTCGGTTAGAATTTGCACGCAATCATGTCCATTGGTTGGATGCTGATTAGAATTGAGTATTGTTTACATATGAGAATAGAGTCTGTCTTTACAATTGTGATAGGCGTAATCGCGTGTACCGATGTAAGGCTGCTCGCAAACATGCGGCGTTTTAGTGGCTGCAATTGGTGATCGCGACAAAATGCTCTAAGCCGCTTGGTTTCTTTGTTTGTAATTGTTTTGATATAGTCACTCTAGTTTGACCAAATGGATGTGTTGGGTATTCTGTTAACGAGAAGACGAAGACGCGGACGAAGTACTGTACAAAGAAATGAGGTGCATCCCATCTTAAGAATTTGAAAGCGAAAGGAAATTTATTACATTTTGAAGAATTTCAACTTTACGACCGCAAATTTTTCATGTATTTTAGAATAATGAGTTGTATAAGATTCAAATAATTATTAGGTATTGTTATTTGAAGAACACTTGAAAAAAGAGAATACACGAATGCGAAAAAGTATAGCACTTGTAGACTATTTTATTTTTATTTTTTTATGGTCAAGCACAAGCACTGCAGGAAAAATCCTTTAAGGCGCTCTGAGAGCGGTGCGTGTGCGAAGAAAGCGATTCACGTTGTTCTTGAATCGTTGAAGGTTATATTCGGTGGGAAATACGGCCTCAGAAAGGCCGTTCCACAAAGAGGATGTCCTCCAGAAGAAAGAGTTCTTAAACAATGATGTTCGAGAAGTGTTAAGTTGAACCACATAGGGATGGGCGGAAGTGGTTTGTCGTGTATTTCTGCTATGAATTGCTCTAGGTGGAATCAAGCGGGCAATGTCAGTAGAACACTTGCTATGGAAATATTTGTAAAAGAGGGTTAAATCACCAACCTGTCTTCGATGTTCTAAGCTGTCGAGGTTCTTGGTTAGCTCGTGGTCACCGATCAGGCGAATGGCTCTCCTTTGGATGGAATCCAACAACCGAAGGGTATGCTTCGGTGCAGAACTCCAGACATGAGAGCAATATTCCAGTGATGGTCGAATCTGGGCTTTGTAGAGTGTCAAAAGTTGTTGTGGTGTATACAGCTTTTTGGTACGGAAAAGTACACCGAGTTTCTGAGAAGCTGTCCTGGCGATTGTTACCACGTGATTATGCCAAGACATATCTCCTCCCAGATTGACACCCAGTAAGTTAATAGACGAAGCCAGTGGAATTGCGTGTCCTGCCATGACTATATCTGGTTCTGCAATGTTAACCTTCTTAGAGAAAACTGCTGCCTGGGTTTTTTTAGCGTTAAATTCGACTTGGTTACTGTCACCCCAAGACAAAATTTCTTCCAGGTCTTTATTGAGTCGTGATACTTCATGCTGTCTGCGAAGATGTGCGTCAGCAGCCGATGTTCGAGAATTCAAAGTAAACGATGAGCTAAGTGTGCTGTCGTCAGCAAAGCTATAAATTGGTTTTTCTGTCTTCGCTAGAAGGTCGTTAATGTATAGTAAGAAGAGGGTCGGGGATAATATGGACCCCTGAGGAACACCAGCATTGATGGTAAAGGTGTCCGAGAGAAACCCGTCAATCGCCACTTGCAGAGAACGGTCCTGAAGAAAGCTAGAAAGCCATGAACAGAATCGACCGGGCATACCGTAGGATCGCAGTTTACTTAGGAGCCCCTCGTGCCAGACACGATCAAATGCTTTAGAAATGTCCAGTGCAATAGCCCGGGACTCCCCATGATGTTCGACTGCGTTGCTCCAAAGATGGGTGACATACGCTAGGAGGTCTCCTGTTGATATGGACTTACGAAAGCCGTACTGATGGTCGCTGATAATATTAAGGCCCTCTAGGTACTTTAGAAGTTGTTGGTTAATAGCTTTCTCCATCACTTTTGATATAACTGAAAGCAATGCGACAGGTCGATAGTTGTTTGGCATGGTTTTCTTGCCTTTCTTTGGTATAGGCTGAACTCTTGCCTTCTTCCAGCAAGATGGAAATATTCCTTTTTTGTAGGATAGGTTAAAATGTCTACAAAATATTGGTGTTAGCTCATCAGCGCATTCCTTGAGCACTATAATAGGAATTTCATCTGGACCAGAAGCCTTCCTGACATCGAGCCCTTTAAGAATTCGTTTGACAGGACGCTGACGGAATACGATATCAGTCATTTCCGATTGAACTGCTGGAATGTTCGGTGGTGTTTTTCCCTGAAAGTCTACGTTGGAATGAGAAGAAAATAGTTCTGCCAGTAAGTTCGCTTTATCTCCGGCTGTGGTTGCTATTGTGCCGTCGGAACGTGTTAGAGGTGGAATATTTGATTTGGTAAAATTTTGACTGACGGCTTTAGCGACTGACCAAAAAGACCTAGATCCGTTAGGACTGGCCAGAAGTTTGTTTTTGATCCTCGTGTTATGCGTCTCTTTGCTTTGATCTATCGTTTGCTTACACTGGTTTCGAGCGGTAACAAGGGTGGTGCGATTCTCAGCCGTTGGATTTTTACGCCACTGTCGGTAAGCTAGATTTTTAGATCTGACTGCGCGCTCGCAGTTTTTGCTAAACCAGGGCTTGCCGTTAGAAGGGCGCTTATTGGAATAAGGAATAAAGGCTTCCATGCCAGTAAGAATGACATCGGAGACCTCTTGAGCACAAACGGATGGATCATCAGAAGAAAAGCACACGTTCAGCCAAGGAAAAGTGTGAAAATGGTTCTTCAGGTCTTCCCACCTGGCTGATCTGTAATGACAAATCTTGCGAGGTTTAGGAGGTTGCTCAGAACAAATTGGTAGCTCGCTTAGTGTTGAAATAAGTTTGTGATCGGAAGATCCTAGCGGAGACTGAACGGAGATAGTGTATAGGTCTGGGTTTGATGTCAAAAAAAGATCCAACAGACTAGCAAAATCACCATCTCGGTCTGGTATCCGCGTTGGTTCTTCTACGAGTTGAGTTAAGCCAGAACTGATCGCGAATGATTCTGCCTCACGGCCTTGTTCATCGTTGGTATTTGAGTATTTAAGCCAGTTGACATTATGGACGTTAAAGTCTCCAAAGACAGCGACTTCGGCATTTGGATGGTTGGTTTGCAAGAAGTCGATTGTGTTGGCTAGTGATGAGAAAAGGGCTCTGTATTGGGTGTCGCTTGAAGGACGGTAAAGGCAGCAGATAAACTTGGTGATTTTCTGCGTAGATATTTTAAACCACATTACATCAAACCCTGTCGGTTCAAGTGTTTCCTCTCGTTGGCAGCAAAGATCATCTCGGATAAAGAGACATACCCCAAAGTTGCGTCTAAATCGGCAATGAAAATCGTATCCAGGGTATAAATAGCTGACGGTATTTGTTGACGATCTGACCTTTGTCTCGGTCAATGCGAGCACATGAGGCTTGGAAGATTGTAAGTGCTGGCGGACTGAATTTATGTTGGTGTTAAGCCCTCTGATGTTGCAGAAATCAATTTTGAAGTTGCTGTTTTTGGGTCTGTTAGCAACTGCAGGTGCCACACTATTTCTCCGTTGAGTGTTGTTAGGGGAACCCAGTGTATTGTAGGAGATAGTGGAAGTTCGATTAATATCGCTTGATGAGGCCACAGGACTAGCCCCCACCCGGAGATCCGATCGGGGGGCGAGTTTACTTCCGGAGTATTTTAGTCTTGGAGCTTCCATCATGCTTTTTTTTCTTTCGGTCCCACCCTGGAAACCGGAAACATCGACACGGCGACGAAACGTTAACCCAAAGAGCAACTTTACGCCGCCTAAATCGATGCAATGGTATCTCACTGGGCGATGCCGGGTGGGCCCAACAGCATCTACCATTTAGAACTAGGTAGTAACTACATCTATGGACGCAGTCAACTGAAGTGAATCAAAGGAAGTGTCTGTATTATCGCTGGAAAAAAGTGGCTGTCACCGATCACTAGCAGCGAGATTCGACGGCAACCGCAAATTGTCGTTTGGATGAACCACTTCGGATGCCGTGTGTGCACCAAGTCCATATACATACCATGGATATTTCAGACCGCAGCTATTGGCGGTCACCGGTGGCGACCACAAGTGGTCGTGTTTGCGAGCAGCCTAAGAACGAAAGGTATGCACACTGTGACATGCGAGAAACGACGTTATTCGTTAGAGGGTCGTTGATGGTCTGGGGTGGACCACACGTTGCAAATATAGTGCAAAATTATTTGGATGAAGTTGAAATCAACGTTATGGGATGGCCAGCGAATAGTGCCAATCTCAATCCAATAGAGATTGTTTGAGACTAGCTTAGTAAACGTCTGCGAAATTCTTCTAATCATCCAGACACTCCTTAGAAACTGGAACAACGTCTTGTCCAAATTTGGGATGAACTGGATGAGAAAACTTTAAGACCGTTTATTTCGAGTATGAATCGTCGATGCCTAGTTGTCATTCGTAGCAATGGTGGAAATACGTCTTATTAAGCAAAAAAAAATAATTTCAATTTTTAGAATTAGCGATTTTGTTGTTAATTGTTGTAAAACTATGTTTATGAATACCAAAAATGTATCTATATAAAAAATAACAAAAAATAAATTGATGATTCTCTATAAGTTTGGATATTTGGGTTGTGCATTTTACGTGAAACCAAAAAGAGAACAACTAAGAAATAAATCTTCCTCTATAATCACCAGCTTGTTGAATAATATATTTTCTATAAACCATGAATGTGATGATTAAATATTAAATATATACGTTACGACATTTAATTTTAATTCGAACTTCAACGTAATTAAAAATAAAATCGACCAGTAAGAATAAATGTGTTAGATATTTACGATGCTTTTGATATATTGCTGGGTATCAATATATTCGGCAGATCAAAGAGCGCAAATTACCACTATTAATGATATACCATAAACAAATACTTTCCGAGAAAACAGTATGAAATACTAGATGAAAAGCTGGGGCCAACTAACAGTGGCGTACTAAATTTATAATTAAAAGATTTTTTTTCTATTTAACCATGACCAATATAATTTATAACAGTGTGGGAAGAAACAATAAACTTTTATTCTTATTGTCTACTGGTTCGTATATTATACAATAAATACAGAAGCTAATAGGTATCAATAATCCACTAGAACTAAAGACTTAGATAAATAAAACATAAGAATATAGTCAGATATAGACAATAATAGTAGGATCACTTTCGCTAAAACTGTTTCCATGCCGCAGCAGCTTTCGGTCCGCATTTCGGTCTGCACGTTGTCGCTGATACAAAACAAAATTAAAAATTAGTCTATTAAAAAAATTGCAACAAATTTAAAAAAGTGATTATTTAATAAAAATAGGTAAGTTTAAATTTAGTTAGAAAACAGTTAAATGATTCTTAAAGAAAATTATAACTATATCAGTAGATTATTTCCTAAACTGGTAGATCTACTGAAAAATCGGTAGAGTTGGCATCGCTGCTTATAAATTTTCACAAAACTACACAAAAACGTCGACAAACCGAAGCGAAATGTGGTACAAAGAACTTCAAAGGCGGCGCGCAGAGTGATCCTACTATTCTTATCTATATACGGTGATATAGTAAATTTTAAAATAGCTCCTGAAACTAAACTCGTTCTGAGAGAGCACGACAAAAAAATTCTTGAAACAAGGTAAAATGGTGTCGTGGGACACCAGGTAGGAACTAAGTTCCTTCGGCTAATGTAGAATCGACACATAACACTACTCGCTTGTGTATACGACTGTAACGCCTGCGCACGTCTCATTTAACGGTCAATATATCAAAATCAGTGAAATCTTGGTGTTAACAAAGAAGCTTCTTTAAAATTCAAGGTGAGCTTTAAAGAGTAATGTATACATTTATTTTTTCTCACCTTTCCTAACTACTTTCAACTATCAAGATTTTTAAAAATTATATCTCATATTACTTTAACAGAAAAAGGTAAAAGAGATATATACAAAAAAAAAGTTGCATCGGCCGGGAATCGAACTCGGGTCGCCCGCGTGGCAGGCGAGCATTCTACCCATGAACCACCGATGCTACGTATAATAACTTCCAGAATGCGTTTGATACACGTCTCATTTAACGGTTTTTGGTTACGGTTTTACTATTATATTTTTTTCAGTTCAGTCACGCAGCAAAATCCCTATCTTCTCCAAGCCTGCCGTAAGGAACTTAGTTCCAATAACGTTAATGTAAAAACTATGGTTAATAATTCAAAGTCCACTGTGGACGAAATTATTAAAATGGGAATTCTATATACTATATTCTCTTTAATGACCCAGTAACCTTTCTTTCAAGAGTTATACCTAACGCACACGGTCGGAGGGGCGAAAGAACACACAAGCTGATCTTATAATGTACGTATATATTATATATGCGAGTTTTTAAAAACCTCTAAAATTTTACCGTTGAGGTAATCGGATCTGGACCAAAATCAATACGGTTCTTTTTCATGACATGAGGATTCTATATACAAAATTTAATGACTCTATGACGTTTAAGTCAAGAGTTAGAGCGCACACGGACAGAAGTACGGAGGACACACAAGCTGATTTTATAAAGTACCTCGATGGTACTTAATAAAAGACATTATAATTTAAATATATACAAAATATATTATCTTATTAAAATTTAGTATCTGAATCTGGAAAACTGAAGAGGGGCCAGCAATAAGGCCATATATGGTTTATTGTGCATCCTTCCGTGTGTAGCGATATCCACAGCTCTGGCTATCATTAGGCCGACAGATTTAAAATAAGTAATGAGACGACTCCCGGGGGGGATATCCTTGACGGTTATATTTAGTATTAATGTTCCAACGTTCCAAACGTTCCAACAACTTGCAATCTTCGAGCAAATATAGTATAGTATTGTAACGGGATAACCGTAAAGAAAAGGACCTTAATTTGAAAGATTGTTATTCTAGAAACATTTAAACACACTAACTAGATTAAATAATTTTTCTAGAAAATTCTAGAAAGTTCTAAACACACTGACTAGATTAAATAATGTTGTATATAAGGAGATGTATGGGCAATTAACGGAGTTCAAGTTCAAATATTCACAAGAGTTCATTGTATTGTCAAGTAGTTAGACGTTATCCAGCAGAGTTCTGTGTATCTTAACAATTTTGTAAATAAATTGTGTAAAAGTCCCCATAAGTGTTTCAAATTGGTGTCAGGGGTGGGGTGAAGACACAAGAATGCCTGGAAAGAAAATACCTGAACTATTGGTGGCTGAGCTCAGAAAAGAGCTCAAAGAATTGGAGTTGGAAACTACTGGGACCAAATCCGTATTGTTGAGCAGGCTCCGTGAATACTACGTAAATAATAATTTGGACCCTGACGCTGTGGAGTTCGAAGACCCAGTTCAAAAAGCAAATTCTGAACTAACTCAACATTTTTCCCGGCAACATGAGGAGCTATCCAGTCAGATGAAGAGCCAGCGCGAAGATATGTCCCAGCTGTCCCAACGAATGACGAGCCAACAAGAAGAACAAATTCAACAACTTTCCCAGCTGCAAGAGGAGCTATCAGGACGAATGACGAACCAACAGGAGGAGCTATCTAGTCAGATGAAGAGCCAGCGCGAAGATATGTCCCAGCTATCACAACGGATGTCTACCCTACCAGAAGAGTTATCCAGTTCTTTCTCCCAGCAAATATCGCATTTGCGCTCCGAAATGTACACTCTTCGTGACGAACAAAATCAGCAAGTGTCCAGCTTGCGAGACGAACAAAATCAACAAGTCGCCAACTTGCGAGACGAGCAAAACCAGCAAGTGGCCAACTTGCGAGAGGAGATCAACCAGCAAATGCAGTCCGAAATAAGGAAGCTTCAACAAGAACTGGGAGCTTGTCGCCGAAACCAAATCATCCACCACGGCGACGGAAATGCAGAAAGGAGGGAAACCGGCCACATAGAGGTCGAACGACGAGGAAACGGAGTGCCGGCCAAGGTACGAATGACGATAAAACCCCTGACCTTCGACGGGGTGACTTCCTGGTCAAATTACCTAAAACAATTTGACGCAGTGGCCAGAGCGAATGGATGGTCACCCCAGGAGAAGGCATTGTTCCTAACCATGGCTCTGCGAAGCAAGGCTTTAGACGTCCTGCATGTATTGACACCGGATAAGGTTGACAATTTTGAGCTATTGGTGAATCGTCTAGGGATGCGTTATGGTGAAAGTCATCTAGAACGGGTATACCGAGTGCAGTTGAAAAGCAGGAAGCAGAAAAATGGAGAAACTATCCAGGAGTTCACAGCTGAAGTGGAAAAAATGGTACGGTTTGCGTATCCAAATGCAGCGGAAGATTTTCTGGAGTGCCTGGCGATCCAAACCTTTACCGATGGTCTTCAAGACGCCGAATTGCAACGGGCTGTACGGTTGGCGAGGCCGAGATCTCTTGTAAACGCCTTGACCATTGATGCGCAGCAACTCCAAGAAGATGGTTTGGCTGGATCAGGGAGTGTGCGGGATTCCGATGTAGGAAATAACATTCCAGAAGGAATGAATCTAAGGAGGGGGCATTGTAACGGGACAACCGTAAAGAAAAAGACCTTAATTTGAAAGATTGTTATTCTAGAAACATTGAAACACACTAACTAGATTAAATAATATTTCTAGAAAATTCTAGAAAGTTCTAAACACACTGACTAGATTAAATAATGTTTCTAGAAGATTCTAGAAAGTTCTAAACACACTGACTAGATTAAATAATGTTGTATATAATGGGATTTATGGGCAGTTAACGGAGTTCAAGTTCAAATATTTACAAGAGTTCATTGTATTGTCAAGTAGTTAGACGTTATCCAGCAGAGTTCTGTGTATCTTAACAATTTTGTAAATAAATTGTGTAAAAGTCCCCATAAGTGTTTCAGTATATAGTATATACAATATACCTTCCGTTTAGCCAATTCGAAACTGATGTATGAGAGAAAAAGAATAATATTGGGTTCGTTATACTATGCTCTCGCGCAGTTAACTTCATGGTTTGTGAGTACTCCCCTCCCTCCCATCAGCTACTAAAGAATACTTTTTTTCCTTTCTTATTCGTACTCATCGTTATCACTCTCATCAGTCTTGCATCTTGCATTGGCAGCACGGAAGGCTGTCCCTGGTAGTTTATACCAACTCAAAGCTAGCAGTAAACCAGTGCATAAGATAAAAGGAATCTATTTGTTTGAATGTAAAAGGCTTGATGATTACTTGTATAGATTACAGTTATATTGACTTCTATAACAATTTTATACCAAAAATTTAATAACATCGTTGATTTAACACTTTATAGGCATTATAGGGTATTACAGATTTGGATGTTTAGTAGAAAATCTTTTAAACTGAGGGATTAAAGGTTGTGGAGTTGATGAAGGCTTTAGTTAATTTTTATTAAAATTTTTAAAAAATTGCGTGCACTATACATACTGAGTATTTTTACCTATTTTCTAAATAATATAGCTATTTTAAGCAAACTTAAAATTTTTGAATTTGCCAAAATATTATTAAAACATTAAAAATTACAATACTATTCAAGTGTCTTGTATTTGATAGGATGGAATTTAAAAACAATAAGATTCTTTAAAACTAAATTGGTTTAGTTATTGTTATATAACGCAACCAAGAATCAATAAAGCCGAAAAAATAATAAGGTTGAATTGAGGTCACAATTTCCCAGAAACTAAAAGGAATCGACATTGCAAACGAAATTTGAGGGATTGAGGGGAAATAAAATCAAATGGTGGAAACAAAAATCAATACTATACCTACTATATATTCTGTTCAACATTAGATTATCAAGAAAGGTACACGATATTTGGCTAGGTATTCACGATAGAGACTGTTTTGCTTATAGCTTGATAACGTAAGATCAAGAAAAACTCATTATTATGTATGTATGAATCCGTATAATAAATTTTTGTTTGAATAAATCAGTATAAATAATTATTTTTCCAAGTTCTTTACTAATTTTCTCATATAACTAGATATAAACATTAGGTATCATAAAAGAAATGATATATTTGAAATCCCTAGTTTTTTTTACATTTTATTGAAAAAATAAGTCTTGGTATTGGCATCTAAATAGGTTTCGTAGACACTGTTCTACACTAACTTGACTATATTTTAATAAAAATTTACATTAAAGTAGAAAAATTATGATTTTGGTACAAATTAACATTTTCGTGCTTAAATATGTAAGCATATGCAATATTATATTTTATAAAAAAATCTTTCTTAACGCTTTGATGTATTATTTGATATACGAATGAAAACACGATCTGCATCGTTGAAACTTACCAGCAACGTTGCCAACCTAAATTTTCTAAATTTTAATAAAAAAAAAATGGTGAGTTTCTGGATCTGGATCTGGAAATTTGGGAGGGGCAAGCAAGTTCTCTGTCAGCACTTATGCCACATATGGCCCATTGTGCATCCTCCTGTGGGATATCCTCACCTCAGGCTATCATCACGCCTAGAGACTTAAAATAGGCGATGAGGCTCCCGAGGGGTATCTTCCTGACATCGGCTTGTGTAAGCCAGTACTCGCCCAACATTGATCTTCTAATTTCAGAAAAAGCAGAGCAGTCATACATTATATGTTTTACTGTTTCCTCTTCTTGTTCTCAGCCTCTACATAGCGGCGATTCTGCTAATTTCATCCTAAAGAGATGTCGCAATTGGCAGTGACCTGTTAAGATTCCCACAGCTATTCGAAGATTTTAAGTTACAAAAAAGTTAAATAATTATGAAATAAAATTATAACGGTATATCGGTAGATTACTTCCTAAATCGGTAGATCTAACTAAAAATCGGTAGAGTTGGCACCAGTTCTCACAAAACTACACAAAAAACGACGGCAAACCGGAACGAAATGTGGTACAAAGAACAAACGCGACGGACAGACCTACTATTCTTGTCTATATACAGTGACGTAACTACTTGTGATTACTTGAAATTAGTTACGATCATTTAAAAATACTTTCAATCACTGGCAATAACTTGTGATGACTTGCAATCAGTTGAGATTACTTGCAATCACTAGTAATCACCTGCAAACTTTAAATCAATTAAGATTATATTTCTAGCCCCGCTCAGAATTATGAAGCGATGGTTCATGTAGGTCGTGATGTCACGTTTTCGAAGTTTTCGAAGATTACTTTGCCATAAGCTAGCTATGTCTCCAAAAAACAACGGGATTTATTCTATATTGTGATAAAGGCATGGGAACAGCTTTTGGAAATGATTTTTTTACACTTTTCTATTCTTATAAATAACTCTATTACAATACATCAAATACAAAGAAGTGATATATTGTATTTCTTTGCTTTTTTTACAGTGTACTGTTTATATATTTAAATAAATAAATTTGAAAATGTTTGTTGATTTTCACTTAACAGAATATTTATTTTTCTGAATAATAAAGTATTATATGATGGTGATTATTGCCTTTAAACAGCTCATTTTGTTATGAGAAGATCTACTTCTTAACTGTAGGTTAGAAAATATATTTGAGTAAATCAGTATGTATACAAATGTAGACAAAAATTGATTATTTATAAAAAGATTATTTGTTTCCAAATTTTAAAAGACTGTAACTGTATATATTCTCATCAAATTCCAAAACAATATATCGATATTATGAATTTATTAATACACAATTTTTTTAAATGTTGCCCAATCTAGATCTGAGTCTGAGTCGTGAATTCAAACTTAATAGAGTTTTTTTCTGATATCAAGGAATAAGGCGCCAAGTACAAAATGCAAAAATAATACTCAAATCTCAGTTTGCGATTGTTTATTTAAATAAAAAACAGAATCAATAACACGAATTATAAAAATGTTCTTATAAAAAAATATTTTCTTAATTTTTACTTTTTTTTTTGATGTATGTAGTCTAAGGTAATCTTGTTCAAGTTACTGATAAACAGAGGGGCCGTATATTCCAGAAGTAGTCAATTGTGATCCTTGAATTTTCGAATAATTAAATCTGAGCTCATAAAGATGAAACTTGCATAAACGTGAACCTTTAATGCGAGGCACTTTGGAAACGATGAACTTAGAAAATGGTGAACTTTTGCATAACGCACTAGATCTTTAATTTTCGACGATCAGCTAGAAAATTTATTATCAAAATGGCCAAGGTAACTTTTTTCCAATTTTAGGCCTGCGTAATAGTAGATCTACGGCTATATATTTTAAACTAAGAATATTTTTCACAAATTAATTTAGTCACACGGCTTTGAACAACAGAGGAAGGAACTAGTTTTAAAATCAAATAAAATTTAAAATACATATAATTAATTATTAATTTTTTGTCTAACATATAAATTTTAATGATTACGATCTTTAAATCTTTCCAAGACATACAAGGCATTTGTTCTGTTTTTGAAAATTAAGATTAGAAATTAGTAACTACTTGATTGCAGTTTCCTGCTAATCAATTGTCATTTCAGTAAAACGTTTATCAAATAGATGTCAAAGATAATAATAGTATACCTAATACTATTATGACGTTTTACAGAGTCTTTGAAAATCAAAGAACATATAGACCGTTTTACTAAGAACCAACAACTACTTCCCTGGCTATATGCCACGACGGACATTGAATTACAGTTCAAAGTTAAACGGGGTTAGTATATCTGCAAGATAGAACTAACCATTTTAGTTTGCAATTCGATAGGATTTCACTTGTAGACCGGTTTCGACGTATTGCGTCTCATCAGTACAAGGAAGATATCCATCCAGAAGCTCTAAGAGCAACTAGATTGGAGATATGTCTGAAATCACACAAATACATTATCTTTAGTAAAGAAAATGTTAAAAGTGCGATAATAGCGACATCTCCATAACTAATTGCAAAATGAAATTCTATTTGACAAAAAACCTCTCGGCTTTGTAGGGTTACCTACTTGATTGCAGTTTCCTGCTAATCAATTGTCATTTCAGTAAAACGTTTATCAAATAGATGTCAAAGATAATAATAGTATACCTAATAGTATTATGACGTTTTACAGAATCTTTGAAAATCAAAGAACATATAGACCGTTTTACTAAGAACCAACAACTACTTCCCTGGCTATATGCCACGACGGACATTGAATTACAGTTTTTTTTTTCTTTACTAAAGATAATGTATTTGTGTGATTTCAGACATAACTCCAATCTAGTTGCTCTTAGAGCTTCTGGATGGATATCTTCCTTGTATTGATGAGACGCAATACGTCGAAACCGGTCTACAAGTGATATCCTATCGAATTGCAAACTAAAATGGTTAGTTCTATCTTGCAGATATACTAACCCCGTTTAACTTTGAACTGTAATTCAATGTCCGTCGTGGCATATAGCCAGGGAAGTAGTTGTTGGTTCTTAGTAAAACGGTCTATATCTTCTTTGATTTTCAAAGACTCTGTAAAACGTCATAATAGTATTAGGTATACTATTATTGTCTTTGACATCTAAGATTAGAAACTATATTCTGCTTTGGTGTTCTTGCAGTTCTTTATTGGTCTATAAAAAAAGACGCCGTTTACTCTAATTTGTGTAGATCTATGAACTTTACTTTTTAATAATTATTTATATTTACTGATCTGCTTCAAATGCAGTTTTCACAGATGTAGGGGAGCGAGGGGCTAGTTGTAACAATTTTCAAAAATACTTTTTTATCTCGAGATATCTTGGCTAGCTTATCATTAACTAAAGTTTGATTGAAACTTTGACTATTCTTCTATTAATTCAAGTCGAAAAAATATCAAAAATCCAGGTAACTCTTTCACAATTACTGTTTTAGTCAAAAAAAAGGGAGTGTTACAATGTACCCCGTGC
This sequence comes from Altica lythri, assembly GCA_964028335.1. Lineage (NCBI taxonomy): Eukaryota > Metazoa > Arthropoda > Insecta > Coleoptera > Chrysomelidae > Altica > Altica lythri. Next base: position 23,417,778 of record OZ034804.1, on the reverse strand, counting down.
TTGGGATTAGTTGTAACATCTATTGGGGCAAGTAGTAACGGCAATGAAAAACAAAAATGGGACTTATTCAATTATTTTTTTTCACATATTAAATCTTTAGCTTTGTCTATAACAAAAACTAAGTACTTCTATAATATGTATTTTTCTTACTAAACATTTAACTGGAACATACTTTTTATATAATCAACAAATTACACCCTGAAGAATTGCCAGCTCCAATGCAATCTGGAGGTTCACCGCGAATGAACATTTTTCAGAGTATTTAAGCCTGGGAAAAATGAACATCGGTGGAATAAAATTGCCCGCAGCGTTAGCCGCACACGAAAGTGTCACAAGTGTTCCCCTTTCGGCTAATGTTATCGCACCAACTTGCTTTTGACCACGAGCAGCTACAATTTTCTTTGGTTTTTGAACAGTTTTATCAATGTTCCAAATTCGAGAGGCGGTAAATTCGTATCTTTGGAGAAGGCCTTGATAGTTTTCAAAGAAAGCATTAACGTTAGTCCTATTATTAAATGACGTTGCTCGGCTCAGTGACGTCGCTTCTGGAGTCCTTAAAGACAGTTAAGGTCTTCTGCGCATGAAATTTTGGAATCAATCAGGACCAGCACTATTATGTTAATGCCAAGAAGGGGGAATATTTTTAGCATCAAGATGCACCGCTCATTGTTAAGCTAGTTTTCTTATTTCAATAGAAAGTAATTCAAAATATATTTCGGCACACCTAAGAATATATGAAGACATTTTATTTTCTTCTTCTTCTGTGACTAGGACTTGTCTAGGCTTGACATAACCTACTTTTGGACTTTTATTATTCTTCTTCCTAATATATCTGTACAGAGATACGTAACATAGATCGAAATTCTTACTCGCCTTCCGAATACTACAGTTATTTTATAAATCTTCAGCTGCAGCCAACTCGTATACCTCCTGGCTTTGTGTTGTCCGCTCTGTCTTTCGCTTATACTCTCTCATTCTAAATGAAAACCAATATGTTACAATACAAATAAAAACAGTAACTTTACAGCCATCTGGGGGGCAAGTTGTAACATGTTACAACTAACCCCGAGATTTTGTTACAACTAGCCCCTAGGTATAATTTTTAATATTTATCACGATAATTATTAAATCAACTTAGTAATTTCGAAAACTGTTACAGAACATCATAAATAGTTATATTTAAGCATCAAATAAAATACATACAACTCTTATTAGTCGTAAATACTAAAGCCAACCCAAAAATTACGAAAGCAAAGTAATACATTACATGACGACAACAAAGCCCTTGCACACATCAACTTACAGTGCCGCCTGGCGGGACACTGGCTGTGATGAAGTGGTGCGGGAAGTTATAATCGTAAGATTTAGTAAGAAAAAGGCGTCAATAAGGATTAAATTTCTATTGAAAAAGGCCTGTTACTACTTACCCCTGTTACAACTAGCCCCTCGCTCCCCTATTTGTCTTCTTTCAACTTAACATCTGGTGTATAAATATTTCTTCCCACACCCTTTTAACTGGGTGGGGGGAGAAATTTTTATACAACAATCAACACGCCACGCGAACGACGTCGCGGGTATAATTCCTATTCAAGTGGGTCTAGTTATACTATACAGCTAGTTATTTAATGAAGTCACAAATAAATTGTGGATGTAATACCAGTAAACGAAACAGTTTCAAAAATAGTATAAGCCAATAATATTAGGTTTTTAAAATATAGTCTAAAATTCAAAGCCAACATGTTCTTTACAATAAAATCAACAGTAATGCAGATTAAAATCCTTTTCAACGTCTACGCCCTTGTTCAGCGTAAACATCTACAGGAGAAAAGTTTATAAAATCAACAGCTTATCATCTGGTACCGATCAAGTAACCAGAAAAAGCAGGCTGCGCCTGTACTGATTTCTAGATGACTTTTGATAAACAAAATATAGCGTACTGTGATGTGATGTGCCATCAAACACTTTTTGAATGATATAAGTGTGTCATTAAGTCTCATAATAATGTGAAATTATCGGTTGACTTCAAAGGGGTACGTTAAAAGTAAAACATCAATCGGATATTGGGATATTCCTGGAAAATTTCCGGTTTAATTCTGTGAGTTTACTAATAGCTTTTTGTTTGAAATTATACAGGGTAGGGTCCACATGCATATATTTGGAACTTTTAGAAATTGTATCTATTACTAGCCAACCCGGCGAACTTTGTAGATATCGCATAATAATTAAGGAATCTTCTTTTTTTTATTTTACGTTTTTTAAAATTTTTACGTTTTTTTTTCATATTGTTTTCGATTGATTTCCATGATTTTACGATTTTCGTCAAGGTGTCACGATTTTCAACGTTTTTTCAAGATATTCAACATAATTTTTCTCAATTTAAAACATTATATCAGGATTTTCAAATATTTTTTTATAATTTTTAGAATTTTTTAAGATTATTAAAGAGTCTCACAATATTTAACATTTTTTTCACGATCTGCAACAGTCTTTCTGAATTTTTGACATTTTTTAAGAATTTTTGTCAGGTTTTTACGATCGTCAATTTTTTTTTACAATTTTCAACATTTTTTTACAATTTTTAACAGTTTTTTAACCATTCTCACCAATTTTCCAAGATTGTCAAGAATTTTTTAAAATTATTCACGTTTTCCAAGACTTCTTTATAATCTGTGACATATTTCACTATTTTCAAAACTTTTTGAAGATTTTTAACAATTTTTTAAGATTTTCAATAACTTTTCACGATTTCCAACAAAATTTTTTACGAGTTTTAACATTTCATCAGTACGTGTAACAACTTTCATTAGAAATGGATTAATTTTTAAATATTATGCATACAAAGTTTCAACCCAATATTTGCACCCTTAGGGGGAGAATTCTAATAAACCATGAAACACGTGTTTAATAATAGTATATTACGTATCAAGAGTGGTAAGTAGGACATTACGTACGAGTGGAAAAGTTACGCACGAAGCCGCGTAGCGGCGAGTGCGTAATTACACGAGTACGTAATACCCCTTACCACTCGAGTTACGTATTATGCTTTAGCTACGACTCACTATTTTAATTTTAATTCTAAATATTTGACATCTCTAAAAAAATATATGACGTACGTACTGTACTGTTATCTACTCATTTGACAGTAAATGTCATTTATACTCATTGTCACCATGCAGGGTAAGTAAGCTATAACGCACAGTCGTGCGTAATGAAACGTCATTCCAACATGACATTTCATTACGCACAACTGTGCGTTATAGCTTACTTACCCTGCATGGTGACAATGAGTATAAATGACATTTACTGTCAAAGGAGTAGATAAAATATTTTAGTAGATTTATATCTACTATTCAGCTGGTTCGCAGGTCACGACTTCGGGAAAATTTCACTACAGTTTTTCGTTTTGCCCCCCCCTGACCTCAAAAACACCATCCGTTCAAAAGTTTATATATATATATATATATGTATATATATATGTATGTATGTATAGTTCCGATATAACGAAATCTGTGGACACGATAGCGGTCGCATTTCTTAACGGATCAAAATGAAATTTGGTACAAAAATCAATCGTCCCAAAATCTCAGTCGAGTTCGTTAATGGGCCAAATCGGTAAGGCCGTTTGGGCGTGACATCGAATCAAAATGGAAAAAAAATCGTAACTTTTTTACTTCACCCTGTACAAAAAAATGTTAAAGGACTTTTTTGTTTGTCTTAAAAAGACCTACAACTTTTATTTAAAACATTTTTTTCTAAAACGTATACTTTTAATATATTCAATTAATATAAATCTACTGATGCGCCTGGCTTACCAAGGGCCATTTTTTAAATATCGGTTCGAATGAATGCTAGTTGACATGTTTAACTTAGAAAAACTTACTATCTTTGACCTATTAACGCGCAATAGAAAGGGATACTTTTAAGAAAATGGGAAAACTGGAGAACATAATGAACTAAGCTAGCTCTGCGATTTTAATAATTTGTCTATGAAATTGACATAACAAAACTTGCAATATGCAAAAACAAATATTGGCTGGCTGTCAATAATTTGGAAGTTGGAACAGAAAACTGACCCGTTCGTAAACGTTTTTTCTCAGTTGGAAGTTGGAACGCATTTTTAATAATTAGCATGCGCAAACCGTTCTAGAACGATTTAACTAGTGAGTTCGTGAGTTGGAACAAACCTAAACTTTCTACAGGGTTCCGCTACTTGTGTGTAAACTGACGAATCATCACAGTGATCTAATATTTGTTGCATAGACTAAGTAGTAGTCCGGCAGCTAGGTATGTTTCTATATAGACGGATAGATGATTAAATTTTGGAGATTCAGTGCTTCATAGCCTTGACCAAAGACAGGGAAAGGATTTTTAAGAAAATTCAGTCTTGGAATACAAAAAGTTGAAAGGAAAGGAAAAAAATAGGACTATCTATAAAAAAAATGAGATAGCATGGAAACAGAATATATCTCTTTAAAACCATTAAGGCTAAGTTCAGATGCAACGTGTGTTAACGCACGTCAACGTACGTTCAAATTACGATGAGTTCAAACGACAATCGAACGTGCGGTGCGGTTGGTCGGATTCACTCAGAGATAATATATAATAAAGAGATGTACTGATACCTTATATGAAATTGGTCACATGTTTTGAGCGACGGTGGCGCGCCAACAATTGGGGGAAGAAGCTCATCGATTCAAAAAATTGGCGGGACAGGGTATAAATTCTGTTTCATATAGAAATACACTTTTAAAGCTCATATTTTGATTTTTAATATTTTTACTGTTGTGTAAAAATATTAAAAATTAAAATATAGGCTTAAAAGTGCATATTATCTTATAATATTTAGGTAAAAAATATAAAAACTAAATAATAAACAAATTTTTAATAAAAACAACTTTTAACACCAATATACACTTGAAACACTAAAACACTATTACAAAAATATGAAATAATTTTATTATTACAAAAAATTATCTATTCTTAGAAAAACAGTAGGTACAATTTAAAATGTTATCACAAAAAATTAATTAGTTTTATTACAAATTATTATTTACAATCACAAAAAAAGTATAATTTAAACTTTTATTACAAAAAGTATCTGAATATTATTAGTACACCTTATTATCTAGTATCACAAAACCAGGTAGGATTTACGGAAATAATAATAATAATAAATTGACAACCATATATGTTTTAAACATCAGAATAATTATTAATCACAGAGAAGTACAATTGTTATTTCAAATAAATAAATATATATAATATGGTCGAAAATTTAGAATAATATTAAGTAGCAATACACGAATAATATTAAAAGTAGAACCCATCAATAAAAGAGATTGCACAACGCACTCGATAACTTAAAATTATGGATCATCTTACAAAATGCATACAGATATTTTAATACGTAATATTTAAGAAGTTTCCATACATTGGCATTGTTCTTCAATACGTAGTGTTGTGTCATGAGGTATTGGAAATAGGACACCAATCCTTTGTGTACATGCAAGAACCTAAAACTTAAAAACATTACCGCAGTACTTTATCTATTTTATATACTGTCCCTCGATCTAAAAAGAACATTATAATATTTTCTAATTATTAAAGAAACACTGATTTTTAAAAGTTTCAAAAAAACGTCTGACTTATGTTCTTGGCAAGTAAACCAATCAAAGTTAATGAATTCACACAAACACATGATTATTTTTTGAATCAGACATTTTATGTGGCCAAATACAGGTAAAATTTGGTGAACTGCATTATGTACACTAGCTAAAAAATTAACAATTTCTTTCGTAACGTAAGTCAGACGTCTTTTATTATCATTTTCTTTAAAGTACGTAAAAGTATGGTGAGGTTCCAAACTATTAGTTTTCAAATTTGAGTTACATTCTTTACAATCTAAATTTAATTTTTTTACCAAAGCACCTGCCACATAACTTATTGGTTGTGTATCAAACTGATTATTTAACTTTATATTCTTAAAATTGGGTAAAAATATTTACTTGAACAATGTGGCACAGCGCATTTATATTTAAAATAATTCGGTAATGACATAATTGTACACTGTACACTGTACTTTTAATTTTAAAACTATCTTAAAATAATATTAAATTAAAACTAATACTAATAATACTTACTCTACACTGTCACTTCAACCGCCATTATAGTATAATTTCAGCTCACCTCACCAGCTGATCGAGTCTAGGTGGTATAGTTCTCCTATCTACCACCACCTCAGCGCCGAGTTCTGGGGGTAAACAAACAAACATTGTACCGCTTTTGCCCTATCTTTCAAAAAGTCTCTTTATATTATATTGTCTCTGGATTCACTCGAGCCTGGAAGATGGACGTGGAAGAACCAATTATTTGGTGGTTATATTATAAGCAAAATAAAAATACCAGAAAACGGAGATATTGGGTTCACCCACTTTTGCAAAACAGACTGTCAAACATAGAGATATAAGATATAGAGCACGTGAGCCATAGGAACGCACACAAGTGAAAGCCAGCACGGAATAGAAAGAGAGAGAGCAACTAGTGCGTATGGTTTTTTACCTTACTAGTATGTGATTAGACCAGAGATAATAGAACAGATTTGTTGATGCCTAATATAAAGTTGGCAACAAGTTCCGACATCAGCGCGCCATTGTCCTATGGTAGAAGCTCATCGATTTAAAAATGGGCGGGATATACCAGCATATCTATAAACTATTATATATTGGAATACATACGCTTATATTTTAAAATTTTATATTCTTACTGTGAATATATAAATGTTAAAATATAAGCTATATATTTTCATACTAGCAGAAATAAAATCAAAATAAAACAAGGATTAATAATAATAGTTTTTATTTGAACACAGAAAATATTTAATCATAAGAAAAAATAAATACAATAATGAAAACAAATTTTATTTATAAAAAAAATGTTTTAAAAGGAACATTATTAAATCAAACATAAAAACAAATTTTAATAAATACAATAATCAAACCAAATTTTATTTATAAAAAACATAGGTATTTTAAAAAGAGAACAGTTTATTTAAAATAAATAATATTCTGTAAAACAATATTTATTAAAAAAATAAAAATACTTTCCACTCAGACTAACAGAAGCACATCTTTTAAAATATCTGTTTATCTATAAACTCAAATATATATAAATTTTAAAACTTAAATTTAATAATAAACAACATAGTTATAACTTAAATCATAATATCACAAAAAATATAGATTTTATACTATTATCAAACAAACAGGTACAAGTTATATTATTGCCGCAAAAATATTAAAAGTAAATTGTAAGGTACAAAAAAGTTATTTAAAATTTGCTTATACATAGTTACAAATACATATTATGTAGGTACATATTACACTAATGTCACAGAAATGTACGATAATCACTACTTTTATAACAAGTTAAATTTTATATTAATTTAACGAAATAAGAATTAAAATTTACACTACACATTGCACAAATTACCTATTTAATAAACACATGAAGCTCCTTATTACGAAAATGTTTATCATAAACAGGGTGGAAAGACTCACTTTTACACTCTACAACACAACATTTATATCTAAAATAACCGGGTAGTGACATGTTTAAAACTATTCACTATACTTTTGCACCCTTTTTACGCTAAAACTACCTTCAATTTATATTAAACTAAAATCACTTGCACTTCCCTGTCACTATGCCGCCATTACTGTTTTTTCGCGCTACCAGCTGATCAGATTTTTGGTTTAGTTCCCATTTTCACCACTACAGAATGCGATTGCGCCCTATGGGTTGCGCACAAACATGTTGGCGCCTTTGGGCTATATTTCAAAAAGCCTCTTAATTTGTCTATGGATTAGACAAAAATAAACCGACGCACTAGTTGTCCTCTCTCTTTCTATTTCGTGCTGGTCGTATCGGCTGGCTCTCGTTAGTTGTCCTCTCTCTTTCTATTTCGTGCTGGTCGTATCGGCTGGCTCCCGTGCTCTATATCTTATATCTCTATGCTGTCAAAATAGTATATTGTAATACAAGTGTTACAATGACAGAGGTTTCGTAGTACGAGTTCAGTTTGTGAAACGAACCGCGAAGCGGTGAGTTTCGCAAAGAACGAGTACTACAAACCGTCATTGTAACTCGAGTGTTACATACTATTTTTTATAATGAACTTTTAAAAGTATAAAAAAAAAGTAAAATGAG